>OY728125.1:1719728888-1729728888 GCA_963277665.1 Viscum album | reverse complement strand
ACAATTTCATGAGAATTTAGAGAAGGGTTTTATATTCCCATGTGCTTCACCATGGGGAGCACCAATCTTCGTCGTTAATAAGAATGATGGATCAATGAGACTATGCATTGTTTATCGCGAGCTCCATAAAATCACCATAAAGTGAAATTATCCCTTACCATATATAGATGACTTTTTCAATCAGATTCATGGGGATAATTTTTTCTCTAAGGTGGTTCTTTGGTTATGATATCACTAATTTATGGGTAGGAAGGAATATATTTCCATTTCATTCTTTTGAATTTGGCATGGACCTGATGAGTTTATAGTGATATCCATCAAACACAAATAATGATCTAGTAATTTTCAGGGATTTTATGAATTGTGTATTTAGAGATTACCTCAACAAATATTTTTTAGTTTTTATCTATGATATTTTGATATACTCCAAGAGAATATAGGAACATGATGAGAATTTGAATTATTTGTTGAAGATGTTATGATGGGATAATATATATGAAAAATACTATATATGTGATTTCTGGATTGGTGAAGTACCATTCTTAGAGAATGTTATCAGTAGAAAATGGATATTTATGGGCCCTTTCATGATAAAGGAAAACAAATTGTTTCCCATGCCAACATATGTCATGGATATACATATCAATTGGGTGTATTTGGGTATTATCGAGAATTAGTGAAGAAATTTCATGATTTTAAACTCTAATAAACAAGATTACACAAAATAGAGTAATGACTGTCTGAAATTGAGAATGTTAAGACTGTTTTAAGAAGTTGAAAAAGAGACTAATTACTATGCTAATACTCACAGTCCCAACAATTGGTTAAATATTTATGGTGTTCAATTATGCTTCAATTAAGGGAATTGGGTATGTGCATAAAAAAATATAAAGTGATATCATGTGCCTCAGGAAAACCGAAAATCCATGAGCAAAACTACCATACACATTATTTGGAGCAGGCAACCAGGACCATTGCATTAAAAAACTGGTGACATTTTCTCTATGGAGGGATGTGTAATATATATACTTTTAAAAATATTCACAAACATATATTGACAAAAAATGTTTAATATGCACCAGAGAATATTGAAAGAACTCATCAATGATTCGGACTACTCAATTCACTACCATCCCAGTAAGGAAAACACTGTGGAAGATGATCTACGTAAAAAGGTTAATGCATCTTTATCAATGATGGTAATTGAAAGAGATAAAATCTTATTATATTTTAAAAGAATGGAAATTAGAATCATTATGTGAGAACCAACATCAATCCTTTCTCAAATGATTTCTCAACCATCCTTAATGTAGATGAAAATGGGTTATCAAAGAAAATATGTGGAAATTATGAAAAATGAGGAATCCATTTAAAATCAGAATTCCACTAAGTTCATGATTGATGAGGAAGGATTTATAATATATGGTTCACAATTTTGTGTACCATCTTATCCAGTGATAAATAAGGGTCTTCTGAATGACACACATAGCACAACATTCTTTTTCCACATAGGGATAAAAATGATATATCAATGATCTTCGAGAGAAATTTTAGTGGTAATAAAATGAGTATGAATAATTATGAGTACACATAAATGTGTCTTACATGTCAACAAATGATAGATTAAATACATATGTCTAAAGTGATGATGATATCACAACCCATACCAAAATGGATGTGGGAAAACATCACAATTGACTTTTTCACAAGACTTCCATGGACATCCAAACGAAACATTGTGCTATGGGTCTTTATGGATCATCGTACAAAGGGAAATAAGTTTCTCAAAATTATATATGAATTTTCATTAGATCAAAATGAAAGTATATATATCAAATAAGTGGCAGTGATTCATAGAGTTCCATTTTCTATTATATATCATTGTGACATGAGATTCACCTTAATGTTCTAGAATAGTCTCTATCATACTCCAAGCATTTATCTAAACTTCATTACAACATATTATCCTAAAACAGATGGCCAATCTGGGTGAACTATTCAGACACAGGAAGATATGTTGAGATAATGTTTTATAGAATTGAATGGAATATGGGTCCATCATCTTTCACTGGTGGAATTCTCTTACAAAATCAATTTACAATCGAGCATCCATATTCCAACATATGAAGCGCTTTATTGGAAAAGGTGACGAAAACAGTATTTTTTGGATGAATTATGTGAGGGAAATATTCAAGGACCTAAAATTGTCAATGAAATATTGGAGAGGTTGAAAATATTCCGCTACACATCAAGGAAGCATAAAGTCAATAGAAGAGTGATACAAACAGTCTTTAATGACACCTTGAGTTCAATTTTGGTGACATGGTATTTCTCTATACTTCTCCATGGAATATGATTATGGGGTTTGGGAAGAAAAGAAAGTCAATTCCCAGGTACATCGACCCCTTCAAGATTCTAGATCAAGTCAGGGTTTTCACATATCGACTAGCAGATGCACCTGATATTTCCAATGTAAATGATGTCGTCCATGTTTCCCTCTTATGAAAGTATATTAGGTCATTCACAAGTACTCTCTCCATAGGTGGTATAGTTAGAGGATGATAATTCTTATGATGATAAGTCGTTGAAGATATTGTATCATAGAGATAACGTTCTATGTAACAAGACTACTAACCAAGCAAAAGTGCTAAGGTGGAACCATACATACGAAGATGAAACAAGGAAACAACAGGAGGAAATGAAGGAAAAGTACCTGTACTTGTTTATGGCCTAGATATTAAAACAAAATTTCGAGGGTGATATTTCATAAGGGGGGAATAATGTAACGACCCAATATTTTTTTGGTGGAAATTGTATTCTTATAATTATGTAATATAATCAAGTGAAATTATAACATAATTAACTAATAAGTACTATGTGACCTTTAAAACTAATATTTTCATTTCTGTTATTTGAATATTAAAAATAAAATATACCTTGAGGTGATCTATAAGATGTTTGAAGTTTAAATAGACAAACATATTTTTTGGTGATCAATAACCACCCATATCTATTGTGACCTCCCATTATGAATATTAATATGACCCTTATGAATAATAAATCGTCCAAAAGACTAGTAACCTCAACCATGAATTTATAAATAAATTTTAGGATTTTATAAGTGATAATATGATCATTGTAAAAGTACTGGGATTTTTATAATGCATAACAAATTAGTTACAATTAAGTATTTAATTTAAAAGAAAATATATCTTCCTAAAAGGTTTTCAAAAATTAACACATTCATCTCTTATGATTTAATGATAAATATTTTTATTCCCTTGTGTAGTTTTTGAATGCATTACAATAGTAGAAATAGTTTTAAAATCTGTATTTTTTTATTAAATTATGATTTTACAAAAAAATTATATCAATCATATTTTGAAAATAATTTTTGTAGAATGGAGTTACTTTTTGGATTATACATATAACAATATGGTTATGGTGAATTGTTGTGATTTTTATAATATACATGAAATTTTATGAAAAAAATGTGATAATTCATAAAAAATTCTAGAACATAAATTTATGCATCATGTGTGATTCATGGAGGATGTAAATGTTTATTGGTATGAACTAAAATTAAAATATTAGTGTTTTGGTTATGGAATCATCACTAAATAAGGACATTAAGCATATTAATAAACTAAGAATTAAATATTATAAAAACCCTCCTCTCTACCACTATAAATACAACTTCTTGTAACCACTTATAATCCTCTAAAGCCTCTTCCCTTGAATAAAATCATCCCAAATATTACCCCTAGCTCCTCCCCAATGGCTAACAGGCCGTTGTATCCTCATAAGATTAAATCCTTTCCCCTTAAGATGCTCTCATAGAACATTGACTCTTTACGTAAATTATTCTTTTCAATTCAATTATTTTCTTTCAAGTTATTATCCATTTTCTTATTTCCTTATCCACCTTAGACAAAATGTTATGATATATCCTGTAATATAAATTGATTGTAATTTTGTATGATAATGGTTTAATTCATTATCATCTCCCCATTTCCCTTATTTTATATGAATGAAACAATAAAATCCGTTCGAGATGTGTTAATTTATCACATTCATAGACGACAGATTGTCAATTTCTATTACCATATTATATTCTGGCCCTAAATTTTTTTTTATTATACAAATAGACTATTAAATAAGTATTTTAACTTATGTGTTGTAATATAATTATTTATCACATATGAAGTAAAATAAAAATACAAATCAAGTTAAAAATGAGGAATATTTTCAAATTATTTCATGCATTTATAATTAATTTTTTACAATATGATTCAACTTCACTCTAAGTAACCAAAATAAATTTAAAAACATTAAAACTTATGGATGATTAAATATCAAATATTACTCCAATTCTTGACAACCATCACCATTTTACATTATTCTCCATTCCTGGAAATAATCAAACCAATCATTAAAAACAAGGGAGAAAAAATACCTGAATAATAATGTTGGTCATCATAATCAATAAAACATATTAAAATGAACATAAAAATTATAATAATTCTGGTAAATAAAGAAATGGTTATATAATTAATAATAAATTAAACAAATTTTATTATTAAGGTCGTTAATATTATGTGGAGAACACCATCAGACATAATGTAATGGATCCCTTATATTTCACTCTTATTCAAGAATGTCCTCTATGTAATGCCCTTTTATGTGTATAACCATATGATGGGGTATGATTTCAAAACTCTCTTATTCGTAACTCATGATATATAACTTATGAGAACACCATTTCCCTCTCATTAATCTCTCATAAGTACACCTAATACCATGTCTATAATCTATAAGGAATTCTACCTGAACCTCCTTTATTCCTTCAGGTTTCATCATCTTTATTATTACCTAAATGATGTTATATTACCTTTTTATATGCGGATTATTAATTATATGTGCATGTACCAAATTCTATTATCAATACCAATCATCATTATCTTTTTGTTATTTATATATATTTTAGTGATTCCTTCCACAATATATCTCGATAAGCAATTATTTTTTAAGGGAACATCAAAAATTATAACCCTTTTTCAACTACAATCTATCTTTTATTTAAATCCACCATTGTCTTTATAACACATGTCTTCCTATTTTGAAAACATTCTTTGTCCACTTTTAGTTTTATATAAAATGATGTTCTATTTTCTATTTTAAAGGCTTTATTGTATTTTTTGTTAAACCGTACAAAATGTTTTAATTCTAAAATTTCATAAATACTATTCTTTTATGATATCAGTTCAATTGGAAATCACTTACCATGATATATACTAATTTTATCATATTAATATAATTGTAATTTTTTATTCCTTTTTTCATGGAATCATGTATGATACACCCATACATTTTGAATTTTGACATGATTATGATACCTATTTCATTCCTTGCATACTCTTATGTTTATGTATGATTAATTATATATGATTAATAATGCGGAAAACATATTCATGAATTGTTTATACAGGTGTTCCACGATAGTGTTCTGATGAATTGGGTAATTTTATGTATCATGAGATGTTATGTTCGACGGTCTTGGTGGTTAACTATGGCTAGCGCAACCATGTGCAACGGTCTTGGTGTTTAGCAATGACGCATGCTAACTTTATGATTTATGTTGCTTCCACATTACTATGAAACAATAATTATATGATTCTATTTTATTATGTAATGATTACATATGTTACATGCCTATTTATGTAATCATGTTATGCCTTCTAAGCCATGTGCTAATGCTTTTTTCTTTTGATTATTGCCTTGATGTTCTTTTTATCTCATCCTATTGTCCTATGTTATCCCCTATCATCCTTTGCAGATATATGATCACAATTGAAGTATGGGGATCTTATCAAATAATAAATAAATAAGTATTTTTTAATACCATGTTTTTACTTTTATGTACATGGTCTTTAATGGCACTAGACTTCATGATCCATGAATTGACCTCTGATGTATAATTTTTCATGAAATCATGTAATGTTATATATAAAATTATTGGGTCATAATACATATGTAAATTATTTAATTTAGACTATATAATAGTGTGGAATGAAAAAGAACACAAATTTAAAGAACACGATGTCTTAATGTACAAGTAGTTAAAAGAGTATTGAAGATTGTTGAAAAGAATAGAAATTCAAGAATTTGTTTTAATTATTTCTATATCATTTTATTGAATTTTTAATGAAATATTTCATCCATGTATTAAAAAATTATAGAAAAATATTTATCTCTTTATATAAATTATCATTATATTTTCTCTAACAAAAAAAGAAACCATAATTCCAGGGATCGATGAAATTAGAACATATATAAATAATGGTATATCAATTAACTATTATAAATATATTCTCAATTTTAAATATAAAATTTATTAAAAATGAATTTAATTAGTAAATATAAATAAATTAAAAAATCCTATATTATTTGGATTAGTCTTTATGTTTTGAAAATATTCAAAATCAATCTATTATATAATTGATATAAATTAATATCTTTCAGTAGTACATAAGAAATTACTAGAATTTATTACTATTACATTTGAATTCTATTTATTTTTAATTCATTATATATATATATATATATTTATTCACATCCATTAATATTTAATGCTATAATAACTAATGATATTATATTATTTATAATTTTTATGTTGTCATAAATAAATTTAAATATTGAAAAAAATAATCACATCCCGGGTTAGCTAATATATTTCAAAAAATGGGGAATTAATCATTTAACAACAATAAAACATGAAATAAGTCTCATAGGAATATATTTTTCTTTACGATTACATAATGGTGATTTTTCATTCAATGTGAATTTGTAGTCTTGTGTTAGTTTTAGTTTTGTTTGATGAATCTTTCAGACACATTTCATTTTAACAATCAAAATTTAGTAAAATTTTATTGAAAACAAGAATGACCTATTTTAAAAATACATCTTTATATATAAGTGTTTTAATGGATTAGTGCATCATCACTAATAATCAACTATAATATAGAGATCATTTTAAAATTCTATAGATACCAATATTCTCTAATCATTTGATTGACATGTTATAGTGATTATAATATTAAAATAAATATAATATTATATATTAACATATCATACCATATTATTTTCAATAATCACCATCCACAGTGATGCAATTTATTAATATCATAGACGTTCATCATTGTTTCTAACTATTCTTCAAATTTTTTTAGTTAATGGATATTAACTGATATATATGTGATGAAAACTGTTAATGGAAAGATTCTGTGGAGTAGTGATTATATTAACTAGTAGTGAATAAATGGACAATGGGAATAAAAATATATAATAAAAAAGAAACAAAAAAATTATATTATGTAAATTTATAAGTGAAATTATTGACTACTACATAATGAAACCTGCTGACATACTTGTAGAACATAAATGAAATTGATGATTTACAAAATGGATGACTTGAAAAAAAAAATTTATTATAATTTTTAATGTAAAAATAATATTTCCAATGATAAGTCACTGAACAAAGATAATATAAAACACTAAATATATCATGATTTTGGTGAATACCATTATGGACTAAACATCTTCAAATTGAGATTGCATAGTAATTAATGATAAAGATGTCAAATTAAATATCAAAAAACATTTGATCATATAATAAAACAATTGTGTATATATAATAAAATATATCCAAAACTATTCTATGCCATGAAAACTAGATTAATTAGCGAAGATCATATGGATAACACTAAGAGTTATATTAACTACATATTGTTTACCTCGTTATTTTATATTTCAGAATACATATTTCATATAATTGGATTTTTATGTAGAATACTAATAAAAAAATTAAAACTAGTGGTGTCTTTTTGGTTACTATGGTTATATTAATCTACTACCATAGGTAAAAGCACAAAATCTATAGTGGTCAAACACATTACTAAAAATAGAAGCTAAATCTACGATTAATCGAATTTATTATGATCATATTAATAAAATATAAAATCATTGATGGGCGGGGGGGGGGGGGGGTTGTATAGATTACTCAATTAAATCACAATCATTCTAATTCATAATTAGAAATTAAATCTTAACTTGATTGGTATAGATGATTAAAAAAATAAATTTTTTATTTTTAATGAGGTTGGATTCTTTTTTTAATTATATTTTTCTAATGTATGATGGTTTTAATTATAATCACATAAACATAATATTTTCATATCAAGACTATGTGATGAAAAATAGAATATATTTATTATAACTATAATTATAGAACTAAGCTACTTAAAATAAGAACTAAATTATTATATTATAATATAAAAGATAATGTTTTAATTATTTATTAGTTGGGAAATCAAATTCATGATATAAAATAGATTATAGGATCTTCTCCTTCTTTTAATGTATAGTAATAATTTTTTGATATCTTTTAATGACTGGTTTTTTCCAGAATTAATACAACGATATTTCATAATATTAAAAAACAGATAAATTAATATAAAGTTATTTTTTAATATGTAATTTATTATTTAAATTCCTTGTAAATCTGTAACATGATATTCTTATTCAAAATAACTATTGAGAGGTATTGCGAAACCTTTATATATATTTTATCAATTGATTTTTTTTATTTTAAAAATACTATAATAACATTTATGGTTGGAATGGATATTCATATATAATCTTGATTATGAAAGATATTCTTTTAAATTTTATAATTATAAGAACCCCGCTTTTCTATTAATGAAATATCAGATGAAATAGTGAAAATTGCTTAATAAAGTGTTATCTTATTCCATAAACGCGTTCTCCAAATATCATTTGATGTCATGGATAAAAACATGTATGAATCTATGATACATAAAATCTATCACAAATTAAAAAAAATATTATAGAACATGTTTGTTTAATTTTAAGAGACAAATTTAAAACAAATTAAGTTTACATAACAATTTGATTTATATTACAATGCAGTTGAAATAATTATGTTACTATTAAATAATATATATATTATTCATAAATGAGAATAATTTTATCATATAGAAATTTTAAAATATTTTAATTTTTAAAACACAACAAGAATCAAAATATTATATATATCAAAATTGTTTCGATAAAATCATTTATATAACAACATTAATATCCTTGTACAATCAAGCTATTAATAAACAACATTTATAAATATAAAATTTATATTACACACCTCTCAGTTATTCATATATATCATTTTTGAAATCCTTATTAATCCTAAATTTCTCAAATTCGTACTAGCATGAGAGAATCAAAAACTTACATTTCTAATGGAATAACTATGTTATCCTTTCTTTCAAGTATGATATTATTATTTGTCATCAATATAATGATCAATTCATTTTTAATAGAATATGATGATACATTTTAGAGTAATGCATCACACTATTAGCCTCATGATTCAATGGATCCTCTATCCACATACATGAGACACCATGATATATAAAAACATGATATATTACATGTAATATAGTCTTTATAACCTAATCCATATAAGTTATCGTTAATGAACACCAGAACAATCAAAACTCAATTACAACCACATCATATGTCCTATTATCAATCTATTTATCCCTCTCAGATATGTCAAATAATTAGCCACGTGAATAAATAAACTAAAAACATTGATAATGGGTTAAAAATTATCACTCATTACATTTTTCATTAAATATATTTCATTTACTAAATCAAATATTATATTCACATGTTCTAAATTATTTCATGTTCTATATCAATCAAATTAGACGAAATTTAGATACCTAGATTCCCCCTTATTGGTAAATAATATATATTCTCCTAGAACTGGTGGGTTAATTCTCTTTAATTCAATAGTCCATGATTAAAAAAATCTATGTATACTTGATGTATAACAATGAATAAAAGGGTGTGGTTAATTCATATATTACTTAAATCCAAAAGAAAATTTATATTTTCATACAAACTCCAAAATTCATTAATGAACTGCTCAAGGACATTTTGAAGCTTTTTTATACAGTAAACTAAACAAAAAAATTGTATTTTTAAAATATAAGCAGTCTTCCCTACTATGGATTATATATTCCACTTTTTGACAATGAAAATCCATAGAAAATTAATAATGAACCTAGAATCATACCTCAATGATTATAGGTCATGTGTTTCATACCAATATATAGTCTCAAAGTATTATAAGACTTTGATTGGAGTGGTTTTCTATGAATATAATAAAACATATCTTTTTTATAAAAATGAAATTTTATATTTTCTTATAGTCACCATATATTTCATGAAATGAAATTTATTATTTATATTCAATTATATTGATGATTTTAGGGAATTAATGGTAAATTATTTAGAATATTGACTGTTATAATCAATGAGTAGTGGAACATTAGTAATATCAAGTGTGTCCTCATGTTGAGCCTTTATTTAACCCATCTCTGTGAATTCTTCTCATATAGAAACACACTATGGTTTAGTAGATATAACTATAAAAAATTAATACTTATTGGATTCAAATTACATATATCATAAATCTATTTGTAATTATTCCCATGATGTTTTATTTATAACCTTATTATAACAAACTCAGTCAAAATCATTAAAACCCATATTTATACATTATATATTTTTTTAAAAGTAATTGGAATTATTTTTTAGATACCATTTTATTCAATTTTAATCCATGATGTCTGAACCCATTTCAATATATTTATATTTTTAAAACATTATAAATTATAACACAATATATTTGCATGGGGCAGTCATATACAGAAAAATATAATTATTGTTCATGAATTACTTATCAATTACACCACACACTTAATCATCATTAAAAAAATTTCTTCCAAATAGAGATATTGTCGAAATCCATCTAGATTAATTTATATAAAATATCATTAAACTAATTCAATAAGTTTTTCTATAGAATATATTTTGACTTGTAAATATTTAATTTTAATTATAAAAACCAAATCCATCTCATTATGATAGAACGCCTCAAATATTAAATTAATATTTATGTAAACTCGAAAATTCTTTTAATTCATTACAACAAAATGTTATATAATATGAAAAAATAATCATAATGATGTATATATTTTCATCTTATCATATTCATGATATTTTTCACATGTTATTTTCTGATCTCACATCTTATTAAATATCAACCCAACATGAAATACAAATATTTATTGGAGTTTTTCAACAAATGTAATATTTTATTAAATAATCAAAAAAATTTATCTTCACTAGTCTCAAATACTATTGGTTTCACAAATTATTTTTTACTAGTGTGTTCACCATTCATAAAAACAGACTTCTTTTCAATTTTAATGATATTAATTGTGTTAATAAAATAAAAATAGCTATTTTGATTGAATATATATTGATTTAAGTAATAATGTTTCATAAAAATCAATAACATCAATTTTAGAATACCTATTGGAAACCAATATAGCATTATTCAATATAACCATACCTTTTTCTATTTATTTTCCCAAATAAAAAACATCCTTTTTCAAATTTATTTATTTCTTTTGGACATGGTACAAGAACCCTTGTCCAAATGTTTTTAATTTTACTTTGTTCCCCATTGAATGTTTAAATGTATTATTTAAGCATATATTCATCATCCAATTTTTGGGGATCTACCTTCAAAAAAATGTGTGACTGGCTGTTATAAATTACTATATTTTTTATACTCCATAATTATAATATAATCTGATATTCATTCTATAAAAATGGAATTTAGTGTTTTATTTATCACTATATTTCATAAATTCATACCCTTACCACATTAATATGCAAATTACACAGTAAAATTGTGGATTTTGTCTTCTTTTAATCAAATTATGTTGCTATAAATGTAGCGATAACATCATCATCCACATCTTCAATTACTAATCCATTGAGTTCCTTAAATTTTTTTAAGAATATCACATAATCATAATGAAATATAATCTTTTAATAAAATATGTATTAACATCCATTCTCAGATTGACTAGAAAATATATTAATTTATTCATTCATAGAAAAATTCCTACACTTATTCCATTCTTATTTATCATGCATAGAATCCCAAATATAAAAAAGTGTTTTAGATTTATAATATTATTGAACCCCAATTGATATGTGTTAATATACTAATTTGGTCTTAAATTTGTTTTGTAATAATCCTAGTAGTATTAAAATATACGAATTAAAAATATAGTGAGTTGTCTGGCCCGAGTTGTATTGGTCGGAAAATAATATTATATTTTGAGATATTCTATTGAGTGATTCTGTTTTGTTTTACAAATTGATTTGTTTGATGATCATTTATTATTCCAGTAACTTCAATAGATATAGAATTTTTTTTGTCGAACCCACATCCAATTTTATTTATCAAACCCTTAAAAAAATATATAACAAAATTCATAGATAGTCTCAAACCGTTTAAACATGATATTATATTGAGTTTTTGTGAGATAAACTAAATTTTTTGCAATTCATGTATATTTATTAATTTATTTATTTAAATTAAATTCCCTACATGTTATTTTTTTGGTTCATAGTTCCAAAAAAATGAGATTATAAACTCTATAATGAAGATATATTTTTAAAGAAAACACCATTGAAACTATAATTAATTTTCATTCACATTTTATAGTTATTGGAAACTATGATTGTAACTTTATTAAAGAATAAAATACTTCTAATATCCACATCATTAATTAAATTATTTGTGATATTCTAGAAGATAGGACCATATGTGTTGATCCAAAATTATTCATAGCTTATATACACAATTATAAACCATCACAGACATCCCCAATATAAAACAAGAAACCATAATATCTAAACACTTAATATATTAGTGCCCCATATTTCATCCAATTATAAAATCAACCTATTATTTAAGAATTAACAACTTTAAAACAATAAATATTATATCGTTCACTATATTGATTATATTAAATCTATTTAATATATTGAACATATTTTCAGTTAATAGTTTTTCATAAATATTTTCAATTCCATCATTATTTTTCATCAACAAGATATATTTAAAAATGTAAAAATGTATTTATTTATATCATTTGACAATATTTAGTGTATTTAAATTATTTATGATATGGAAATTGAAAACATAATCCATAATTCATGGATTCTCATATTTTTAAACTTTGAAATAAACATAAGAGAAATTTAAATTTAGTTTCTATTTATTATATTTCTACATGTTCTCAAATATAATTTTTTAATTTAATGTAGTTGTTCATATTATAAGTAATATTTATAATATGTGTTATTATTGATAAAAAATTCACAATTTTCCATTGGATTCTCTATAACTATTCTTCATTATCATATTATTCAAAAATATTTTTGAATGATTATTTTCTTCAAAGATGATATTTTATCCAGTTTTATTTGTTATCCCTTATATGTCTATGTGGAAAAATTTTGAATCAACAAAAATAATAATTCAATCCAAATTCACTGTAAGACATTACAGAATACTAAAATCACTATCTTTTATTTAAATTATAATTTTTTCATTGGTTAATATCTACCATTATTTTTAGACATCTATTATAACAATTTTACAAAACCCTATAATAGTCATTTTCTATGGTGTTCTTGGATTGATATAAATATTCATCTAGAATTTACTAACTATATGTATAAAAAAATTATACAATTTCATCAGACTTTTTATCTAATATAGTTTAATTTCCTATTATGTATTCACCAATAATAATGATAATCTCTTAACGTGTTTTACCAATAACACTATAATATTTATGTCCTAACATTGGTAAATAATAAATGATTGATTTTTTCAACTTTAGATTATTATTAAATTTTTTAATATAATAAATTTTATTTTCTAATAGATAGGTTCTTCTAATGGTTCTTATAATAGAATCATTATATTGGTGATTGAGTATGTATAACATTGTCTCAAAAAGAATGATATCAATTTTTAATGAATAAAAATATTCATCCCTAAACATATCACTGGATGTCATAATATCAATTACCATATTTACTCTTGAATTTTTAAATTACATATTGATATTTTACTTTGATAAAAAATCATTTCAATAATGAATTTCTATATTCATCTTGTTCTTCTTGGGCAAAAGAATATTATTTACTCACCCTTATTATCTCCAATTGGAAAATCTTGGTATTATTTATATTTGAGTAATCATTATTTGATATTAAAATAAACGGAATATTTTTTTATGTCTGTTATGATGATGTCTCTTCAACATCTTGATCCAGGATTACATTTTTAATATTTATTTCAAATTAGCCTTAAACAAATTTTTTTCAATATTAATTTCCTTCTTATTTCATTTTAAATTATTAGTAAATACATTATTCTACATATTATTCATATCCTTTTATTGTATGCAATTTTTCAAAATGTAGTTAAATCCCTTGATGGATATCTTAGTTTCATTATTTTTTTAATATATATTTTTTGTTCTCAAAGGACACTTGAAAATGAGGTTTACAATTTTATCATAATTATAACATTGATTGTGATGTTTACATTTGTAGTTACCTATTCCCAAGTATTATGTTTATTGGTATAAGGGATATGATATTTTAATGACATAAGATAGTGATTATTTTTTACGAAAATATGTATTTGGTTTATTATCACATGTGACCCGAAATGTTGGAAAAAAATAAAAAAATATTGAAAAAAATATTAAATTAAATTATAATAGATGATTATTATTACAATTAAAATAAAGGGAATATGTATTAGTAATTAAATTTTGAATTCAATTATTTATAATTTATATAGAATAATATTTTAACCAAATTACAATATTTTTTGTATTTATTATACCAATAATATATTAAGATGACGTTTTAAAATTTAAAAAATATTGTGAATATTAAAAATATGTATTCCACAAATGAAATAAAATTTATAATAAATGAATGACATAAAATTAAAATAATTCTATCACACAGATTATATAATTATTAAAAAATTTATGGAATTAATAAACTATGATTATTTTATAAAACAAATGAATAATATTTTTGAATGTAATGAAATCTTTCACACGAAAAATAGTTTTTACATTGTTTTATAAAAAATTAGTATTTATGAATTTTTGAGATTAAATAAAAATATATGATTTTTATTTTAAATTTATAATATTATTTAAAATGTTTAACATCACTGTCTTTATGAAAAATGATTTAAGTATTCATTAATATATTTACCAAGATAATAATGAAACATTTTCTAGATATTATGGTTTGTTAGTATTTTGTAAACTTTTCAAATAAATTATATTTATATAATATAAATTATGTATCTAATATTGTTCTCCATCCATATATAATTACATTAAATCTCTTTCAATTGGTAATCTATTTTAAATAAAATTTATAATTTATAATGGATAAATGTGTTTTTTTGATAAAAGTAACATTTTATATATATTATAATATAATTCAAAATAAGATTTTATAAAATTTATAAATATAATTATACTAAAATGAGAATAAATAAATGTTTATAACCACATATTTTTTAATATGGTTTACCTAATAATTTTCAATAAAATGTAAATTATTTAATTACATATTATTAACCACGGTAATAATAAAACTATTAAAATGAAAATTCCTATGTTAAAAGTCATAAAACATGTTTAGACATATTTTAATGGTATTTTATGCTAATTAATTAGATATTTACCACTCATTAATCAAAAAACATGATTTCTTATTTAATTATCAGGCAATAGTTTAATAATTTCATGGGAGAGAAAATAATATTCATAGAGGGAACCTTTTTTTCACCTGTAAAGGGTGATCACTTTACCCTTCCATGGTAAAACGTCCCAGTATAATTTACCTCAAAAAATATAAAAAATTATATATTGAATATGTACTTTAATATTCATTAAACATCGGATTTCTAGGAGTCAGCATAAATCAATCAATTTTCTATAGATATGTTTAATAATATCAATTCAATAATATAAATAACACCACATTCTTAGTTATATTTCTATAATCCATCTCTTAATAATATATTATATATAAAAAAATATATTTACCATTGTTTATTTATTATTCTTATATGATATTATATTTTTGGGATAATTTTTTTTTCATGTCAATATTATAGGATAGATAAAACATCCTTGGTACTTTTTGTGGCTGACCACTTCTAGAAATTTTCCTCTTCAATTTTTCATCCCAGACATTCATATATGGTTAAAATTAATTAAATGATAGATACATATGATATCTATAAAATAATTATTATTTTTAATCATTAGTATTATTATTTATCTTTACCCCATCTAGTGCATAGAGATATGAACACATTAATTATTATTACATATAGAATACGGTTTCTATGACCAATGAGTTTAATTTTTTCCCACAACCCATCAATAATGAATTTAAAAATAAATTTACTACATAAAACTAATTCTTATAAGACTATTAATATTATTTGAAATATTAAACTATTTCACAATGATTTATACGCTTTTAAATTAACATAATTAGTTAAAAAATTAATTAATAACCTCAAGTAATCGACATATGAATGAAAAATATATTATTAATAAGCAAAATATGATAGTTAATTGATCTTGTAAGGTGAAATATAGTTGATTATGCTTAATATTTATTTTTTTTAAACATAATTCTTTTATTGATGATATTAACATCAATTAATATTTGAATTTAGGAGTATGTTTAGGGATCTTCAGGGCCCTTTTATGTATTTTTGATTAAACATTTTCTTTATCTATCTCCATTTTATGAAATATTCTTATCATATAACATATAAATTTTTTGAATAATTTTCAATTAAATTTATAATTACTTAATTATAATATTTTATTTAAAGTTATAAATTATATAATTCTATTTAAAACCCCAAATTTTCATTAAACTAGATTAAGGGGAATCTTCCTATTTGTTGTCTAATGTGTAGAATATCCCATATCATATAATTTTATACCATGAATATATTATCAAAAAAATCATTAATTTATTAATAAATATATTTTATCAATTTGGGATACACAAAAAAAATAAAGAATATCATTCTTTATGAATATCCACTAATTATGAAGATTCACCCAAATGGAATATTTTTAATCCAATGTCTCTTCTATAATTATAATGAATATTATATAATGGAACTCAATGTTAATGAACATTCATAATTAATAAATTAACCTGAAAATGATTTAATTTAATTTTATATCTGGAATACTATTGATATATCATTATATATGTCTCAAATTATAATTCTGAAATCCACATCCTTCACATGAGTTTGTTAATTCCTCTCATTTATGTATTGTTTGTTTTCATATCATTACTTTAATATGTAAGATATTCATTTATCTATTGTGAGGTCCAAGAAATATACATAACTATAATGAGTTGGGAAAATCCTTATATATCATGAGATGTTATATATGTTATTATAGAAAGAATCTAATCATTCATTATCCTTTTTTCACATTATGAGGTTTGTCATCATATGAACCCTTGAAATATTTTTTTGAAATCATATTTTTTGTATCTCCTACATTTTTAGTATTTCATGATCTTACGATATAATTTTCATTTTCTATATTGAATGGATTATGAATTCCCCATTTATAATATAATGTTTTGTGTGAAATTCCATGTAATGGTAGATGTAATTATTTTCATATTTTTTTAAAATGAATCAGATAGTTTTGTAATATTTTAAAATATTAGTAATTTTTAAGTCAACAAAATATAATAGTTTAAATTAAAAAAATTCCTTATAAGGATTTATTTAGAAGAATATTTTTAAAATTTCATAATTATAATATGATATAATTAATATTAGTGTTAAAATTTTATTATAAAAATATACATGGGTGATGTTTTGGGATTTGTCATAAAATATTAACTTTTATATAAATAGGGGAAAATAATGATTTTATAGAAATAAATTTATTTTTCATCAAAAAATCTAATTTAAAAGTCCCAATATGTTGTGAATTAATATATATATATATATATATATATTTTATGAAATATTTATTCCACAAATTGTTTTATTAAATATATATAATTATTTAGTATAAGTTTATTATTTTGGGTTTAATGCCGAGTTTTCTAAAAACTTTTTTGAAATGCATAATGTTTCTACTTCAAAATTAATTAAAATAATACCTTCTAGGAAATGTTTTTATTTAATTTTATATATTATATATCAATAAATACTAATTTTGTTTCATGTAATTATTATTTATGTCATGGAATAAATATTGAATCAATATTTCTAAAGAAATACTCTTCTTGAAAACCCATTATATCACTACGTACCTGGGATTAATATTTATTTGAAACTTTCCATATCAATGAATTGAATTTCAAAAAAAATTAACTCAAAATTTTTATTCATAATAATATATAATTTATAAAAATTTCTTAATATTGTTTTAAAAAAATATGACTTTTGAACAAAATATAAATTAATTACTACAATTATAATAGAAATGGGTTTACATTGTGGTTACAATATAATAATAAAGTACAAAATGACTGAGAAACATGTGTGACACACATCTTAAGGATGTAGGTACTCATTATACCCTATAATATCGAATTGGATGCATTATGTTGGCCTAGTGGCATAAATAATCGTCTATTTTGATTCAATGATTCAAAATGTTAAAGGAATGTCAGTCACCTTATTTATAAAGTGACACTGTATCTCATCCTCCCTTTAAAAAATTCATTTTAGAGAATTAATATATAAATCACATATATTATTCCCTCATATCATCCATGAATCCTTACTTTGAGAATAAAACATATGATGTAACGCCTTTGGTGAAATCCAAATGGAGATAACTATTGAAGAGGTAATGTTCATGAATAATAGTATTTTATTTCATTCTCCAATAAATCATTTATTCTTATAAAATTGTCATATAATATCCTAAATTTTTTAAATATAATTATATGTTTTTGTGATAATGTTATTACCTACAACCACAAAGACATCCATCAAATGGGAAATCAAATTATTGTTCATGTGTGCGGAAGATTATAAGGACCCGACTATAAAAATTACATAATCGTGAATTAAACAGATAATTCAGATTGCGGATCCTTTTAGGATGAGTGTTTTAGAGAATTAGGCCATAAGTATTACATTACATATCAAAAGATAAAAAGAATAAAATTCTATATTGTTTGTATTTTTTCATAACATAGAAACGCTTAAAAAATGTGTCATGTCTAGTTCATGTTTTAGACAACATGACTTTTCCTTAATCCCATCCATTACCCTATTAATAGTTAAGTCATGTTAAAAACATTTTAAACATGAGATATGAATAAAATACACAATAAGTGTTATAAAAAAAATAAAAAAAAATTAGTTTATCTATACATACATAACATAAGCACTTTTTCGTACTTCATGAAATCATAAGATTTATTAATTACACCTAGAAATCAACAATATTAAATTTAACGGTGGCATCCATATCATACATACAATGTAGTTATCACAACAATGTAGGTAGTTACATTTGGAATACCCATCGATGTATATTCCCCAAATCTCTTAGGAGAATCTTTCAGGTTTAGCTCTATCACGTTACCTAGTGCATTGGAGTGTTATCTTGAGATCAACTACCCTAGGTTTATCAAAGAACAAACCATCAATGTAAAAAATTCCAATGAACCATAACATATTCACAACAAATAAAACAAATATAAAAGAAAGATAAAATTTCAACATCCCTATCAAATTATATTATTTAAATATATTGACATTACTGATCCATTATAAAAATCATTTTCAATACCAAAATACAAAAAATATTATATCGTTCTTATTTTCCTTTTATAAACATTACAGGTTGTTAAGAAAGAAAAATATCAAATAATACTCGTAGAGGTGGAAAGGTCATTTCCATGTCGTACGTTAAAAAGTAAAATAATTTTTCATAGTTTAGTAAAACGCCTTACAAAAAAACATTCCCTTTGAAATGAAATTAAATTTCAAACATGTTTATACCCCATATAAAAAAAGTCATGTTAAAATTAAAGGATGCCTCAATGAAATGAGATTTAGATGAAGTCCTTTATCTTATGTCCAACTTGACCTGTTCATTCTTCAATCTCCTGAATATATAAATAAATTTATTTATAAATTTTAAGAACCTTTTGATGTTTATTATTCCTAAAATATCACTTTTTACCATGTTATAAACATTATGTAATCATTTATTTTAATTGTGGTCATTTTTTCGATATTTTATACTTTATTCTGAAAATTAAAATCATATAATAACAAGTTATTCATGTGGTCAAAATTACATTATCTATAGAATTATATTCATGATTTAGATGTCATTTATATCATATATATCTATTATATATGTTTATTTATAATAGTACATAACATTAATGATAAGAAATAGAATGCACCATTCATTGTGAAAGTAAGTCGTACGTATGCTTGAACGCTAATTTCATTTTTATTTCCTAGTTTCAATCGAACAACAACATAAGAATAAATATCAATTTTATAATTCTTGTATAATATCACCTATAATTTTAGTAAATAAATATTTTATATGTGCCATATATGGCATGAATGAGTCATATCACTTTGAGGGGACGACAGTCTGCACATCCTCGGATGTAATTATCATATTTACCCACAATGTAAACCATAATGGTATTATACAAATTAAAAATTAAGAATAAAAGAAAAAAATATAAATATAATATATATAACATATAAATGCAGTTCCATTTTAATGGCCACCATAAGAGGTGGTAGGAGAAGAATGATCAATCATCATTTCTTGAGACAGTAGTTCACTATCCATAGAATCAATATGTTCTTTACTCATTAGATAGAGTTGCGTGAAAGTGTAGTTTTAATCATTCACATAAGAACAATCTAGTATATTTTGGATAGTGTTAATGTTATAAAATAAAGTAATAAAAATATTTTACAGCCTTGAAGAAGTAAAATAAAAAAATGAACATAAGAGAAGATGTTACATTTAAATTTGGTATCACCATTTGGTTTGAACAAAAAGGTTTACATGAAGTTCCTTTTACATAAGTTAAGGCTTCTAGGAGGAATATAGGTTTTTATAGAGCTTAATTGAGGATATTTTGGATGATCCAATGATCTTGAGAGGTGTGAGTAATGAGTTAGAGGTGAGGTACTTTTATAAGGGGGTGGATGGGCTCTTTAAAATGTTTAAAAATATTATATTATTATATAATGATTATTGGTTTGTAAATTTACAATTCACATTAAATTAGAATATAAGATGACTCATGTTTTAAATAAATTCATCTAATATGAATTGTAAACATTTTCGAATTATATTAATCTTAATAATTTTATTTATTTAAATCGTTGTTTAATGAGGAAAATACTGCATCATTGTAGTGTGAAAAATAATTTCATTTTTATGTTGTCTAAAAGTTTTAAAAAAAATCATGATGTAGGAAATATTTTCAAATTTTAAATAATTAATTATAATACAATGTAATACTTAAATAACCCTACATAAAAAATTTATTTACAAAGAGATAAATGTATATGTCATATTTTTCATTACATTAAATTAATTAATATAAAGTGTCATTATCACACTTAAGTGGCTCCATTGGTTCCCAAAATCAACCCAAGTATTCCAATTGATAGATATGTATCAACCAATAGTATTAGGACACATGTTATGGTAATTAAATATTATTATAATATTAGTTTTTACCCTTATTTACAATATTTACCCTTTAACCATAGTAAAAAAATATTAACTGAAGTAAATATTCAAAATTTATAAAAATAAAAGTTACATAATTAAACATTTTGGAACTCCTGATTCCAAATACGGAAAAAAATTACACATTAAAAACAAAAAAGTGGCAAAAATTAATTTAAAATTAATTTCTGATGTTAAAACAAAAAGCATGTTTTTATGAAATAATAACTATCCAAAGATTAACACATTTTATGTTAAATTTCAATGTGAAAATACATTAAATGACCAAAAATTGAATAATGTTTAATAAAATAATCTACGTAAAATTTAAAATAAATTAAAAAAATAATCAATCCATATAAATAAATTACATTAAAATGCAGTTTTGAATTTAAATAGAGTATTATTCACTCTTCATTAAAAATGAATTTTTTTAGAAAAAATACCAAAAATTTACCCAAAGTAAATTTTGATATCCCAATTCTGAAGAGGAATTTTATTTTTTCAAATTAACAATATAATAGTAACAAAAACTAAATTTAAAGATTGTTCTCCATCGAAAAGAAAACAAATCGACCTTTTATTGAATATTAGAGTATTTGTGCTTAAAATCAAATTATTTCTTATTTTAAGACTCTACAATTTTATTATATAAATGTAAAAACATTTAACAAACATATATAATCATATTTTAGTCATTTCTATTCATTCCATCCAATACAATGACTAGTTTTTATCTATAATTTAAAATAATAATATTATATTATTAGTGTGCAACGTAAGAATTCTAGGAAACCCGTTGTTGCGTATCAGGTACACCATCGAACATATAATCCCTTTTAAAGTAAAATTAGACATTAATTAAATAATATTAATAATTATGATAATGTGTTATTCATTAATTACCCGGGATTTTACATCCTTTCCCCTTATGGAAATCGCATCCTCGCAATTTTTAATAACTAATTAAATAAGTGGGGCTATTTATCCGTCATTGTATTTTCAGATTTCCACTTTGCCTCTTCACACATACGGTTTTTCAAAAATACATTCACCTAATTAATTAACTTATTTTTCAATACATGATCTCTTCGGTCAAGAATCTATACTGGTGGATACTCATAATATAGATTCTCATCCAACTGAACAACCACTTGGCTCAAAAATGAGATGTATCTACATATACATTCTCAACATTGAAACATAAAAACCATTGTGTACTTGTGATAAACATGGAGGTAAAGCCACTCTGTATGTAACTGATCCCACATTCTCCAGGATTTCCTACAGTCTAAGGAATCTCGAACTCAACTTTCCCTTCTTACCAAAACATATCACACTTTTCCATAGAGAAACATTGACAAAGACAAGATCGCATACCACAAATAGAAGTTCCTTCCTCCGGTTATCATCATAACATTTCAACCTACTCTATGTTGTTCTCATGTCCTTCTGAATCAAATGAACTTTTTCTTCCATATATTCTACCAATTCTGGTCCCATCAGCTTCCTTTCACCTACATTATCCAAAAAACAAGGAGTTCAACATCGAATCCCATATAATACCTCAAATAGAGACAACTGTATACTGGAATGAAAACTGTTATTATAAGAAAAGTCAACTAATGAAAGATGTTGGTCCCAAATTCCAATGTAATTTTGTGAACAAGCACGTAGAGTATCCTACAAGGTCTGAATTGATAGTTTTGACTGCCCATCTGATTTAGGATGCAAAGTTGTACTAAAATTTAATTGAGTACCCAATAACATCTAAAGGCCTTTCAAACATATAAATGAAACCATATGATCACAATCAGATGTAGTGAAGTGGGGAATTCCATGAAAAATAACTATCAATTTAACATAAAACCCTATATTTGACCTAGAGATCATGTATATCGAATACGAATTGAAGTAGCTCATTTAGTTAATCGATAAACAATATCCCAAATTGCATTATTACCTTGAGATGTCTTTGGTAATACCACAACAAAGTCCATGGAAATATTTTCTTATTTCCACCTAGGCACTGTTAATGTTTGAAGCATTCGTTTCAATAACTTATACTCTGCTTTAACCTTCTGAAAAGTCAGTCACTTCACAGTAAAGTTTACAGTATCTCTCTTCATTCTGTCCAACCAGTAATACTCTAAAATATCTCTAAAAAATTTAATACAGCTAGGATGTACATAAAACAAAGAAATACAAGCTTCACATAATAACTCATTCATCAACTGTGAATCCCAAGTCACATTTAATCTCGTTGCAATCCTAAAAAACAATTATCAATGTTAAAATTAGGAATCTTACCCTTCTGAACCAACTCTACATTTTTGTGCAACTCACTATCTTCCTTCTGAAATTGCTTAATTCTTTGTGATTAAGATGATTTCACTGACACCTGAAACAATGCAAATGAATTTCCTTCACCAACATCATCAATGAAAATGTTCATATAATAAAAAACCAAAGGATATTGTTCCAAATGTGGAATGGTTAAAAACCATTAATTTTTTGACTCAATGCATCAACAACTATATTTTCTTTTCCCAGATGGTATTGGACTGTGCAATCACAATTCTTGATAAATTCCAACAATCTCCCCTTTCCAATGATTAATTATTTTTGAGTGAATATATACTTCAAACTTTTGTTATTTGTATATTTTTTACACTTTATTCAATACAAGTGATTCCAAAAACTTTTTAAAGAAAAAACAAAAGCAGATTAATCCAAGTCATGTGTTGCGTAATTTAACTCATGATGTTCTAGATGAAGTGATTCATAAGAAATTATCTTTTCATTTTTCATAATGACACAACGATGTTCATTCAAAGAAGCATCACTATAGATAACATACTCACCATTTTATAAAGGCAATGATGAAATTAGAGCATTCACCAATCTTCATTTCAATTCCTGAATAAAATCATCACATTCTTTGGTCCATATGATCTTTACCCCTTTTCGATTTGGTATATTAATTTTGATATATTACTGTGAAAATTTATTATCAATCCTCTTTTAATAACCATACAAACCAAGAAAACTATGAATGTCGGTTATATTTGAATGTCTTCGCCATTCTTCAACAAATTTTGTTTTAGCAAGATCAACACTTATTCTGTTTTATGAAACAATGTGACCAAGGAATGAAATTTGTAGTAACCATAACTCACTCATGCTGAATTTCCGATACAATATGTTTTCTTTTATGGATTTTATGACAACTCATCAATGAATTTTATTATCCTCTTTATTTTTAGAATAAAACAAAATATCATCTATAAACACAACCACCATTTATTACCAGAGTAAACCGAGTTATCACTACAAAAAACTGTTCTATTCAATTTCTGACAATCGTATGATTCTGATTTGTAAGGTCATTTCCCTATGTAGGACTTCACAACACAACACCCTTGTAACCTCCATGAAAAACAATTATCAACACATTAATATCTTAGGAAAATCCATTTGGTAATCTGTAAATTCTATATCATTTCAATATGACCGTAAATCAATTTATGGATGTTAATTTAACAATATCATTACTTCTTAATTTGATTAAACCTCTCTCTGATACCTACTATATAGACTTGACACAAAATATTACATAATATTGAATAAAATGGATAATTCACATTTGGGATCTTTTAGAGTTTAGAGTTTTAAGTAATTAGTCCATAACTATTACATTAGATCAAAAAATATATAATGTAGGCACTTCTACTAAGTTTCAAATTTATTCATAAAATGAAATCTCTTTAAAAAGAGTCATGTCTAATTCTATTTTTTAGACAACATGACATTTCCTTGATCCCACCCTTTACCCTATTCATCTTTAAGTCCTTTTAAAAAACATTAAATCATGGGATGAGTAGAAAAATATCAATAAGGGTAATAAAATAATGAAAGAAAATATTATTTAATCAATACATACATAACACAAGGCCTTTATGAAATCTCATTAAATCATCAGATTTATGAATAAAACATAGAAATCATAAATCATAATGTATTCTTGTGGCATCCGTATCATACATACTTATTATATATCAAAACTATATAGGGAGTAACATTTGGAATACCCATCAAAATATATTCCCAAAATATCTTAGGAGAAACATTCGTGTTTACCTCCATCATGTTACACAATGCATTGGAGATATATCTCAGGCTCACCCACCCAATGTTTTTCACGGAACCACCCATATATGTAAATAATGCCCAAGAACCATAACAAATTCAAAACACATAAAACAAATATAAAAGAAAGATACCATTTTTGTATTTCAATCACAATATATTATTTAAATATATTGATATAACCAATCCACTATCAAAAACGTTTTCAATGAGGAATATGCAATAGAGTATATGGTACTTATTTTCATTTTATAAAAATTACAGCTTATTATGGAAGCCAAAGATCAAATAATACTCACAGCAGCTGAAAGGCCATTGTCACCGCTTATGTTTAAATGTAAAATTATTTTTCATTATTTAGTAAAACACAGCATTGGAAAATTTTATCTTGGAAATGAAATGAAAATTAAAAGGAGTTTATAAATCATATAAAATAATGTCTTTTATAAATCAATGGATTAATCAATGAAAACTGATAGAGACGAAGTCCCGTACATGATGTCCGACTTGACATGTTTATTCCATAATCTTTAGAATAATAAACTACCACTAATTTATACTTGAATTAGAACCTTATAAAATTCCCTTATTACTTTAATATCACTTATTACCATGTTATAAATATTATTTAATAAATTAATTTAATAATTGTCATTTTGTCGATATTTTTTACTTGAGTCATAATATAATATTCTTATAATTACAAGTTGGTTATGTGGTCAGATATACATTATGTCAAAAAATTTATTCATTATTTAGATATCATATATATCATATATATACAGTATATATATGTATTATAAGAGTACATAACATTATGAGATATCAAATGAAATGCATAGTTCATGGAGAGGGTAAGTCAGACCTACGCATGAATGTTTCTTTCATTTCTATTTCGTATTTTTAATGGAATGAAAAGAAAATGATAAATAGGTGTATTATAATTCTTTTATAATGTCATATATAATTTCAATAACTCCTTCCATTATACACTCCATGTATTTTATAAATGATTCATGCCACTATGAGGGGGCATTAGCCCGCTATTCCTCAGATGAAATTATCGTATTTACCCACTATGGAAACCATAAAGGTTTAATATAAATGAAAAATACAGAAGCAAATAAACAATATAAATATAATATATATCATATATAAATGCATTTCCCTCTAAATGGCCAATATAATAGATGGTAGACAGAGATTGAACAATCATCATTTCATGATGCAATAGTTTGTTGTCCATAGAAATAGTATGTTTTTTACCAATTAAATGGAGGTCTGTGTATGTTTAGTTCAAAAACTTATCATAAGAACAAAATAGTATTTTGAGGATACTTGTGTTTTTATAAAATAATGGATTAAAAGGAGTTTAGGGGGTTGGAGAAGGAAAATAAAAGAATATATCTTAAGAGAATACGTTACCCTTAATTTGGGTATCTCTATTTGGTTTGAACTAAAAGGATTACATGACGTTCCTTCTACCCAAGGTAAGGCCTCAAGGTGGAAGATAGGGATGTAGGGAGATTAACTGATAAGTGTTTGGGTGAGTCAAAATTATTTATATTTGTGAGTAATGGGATAGAGGTGAGGCTTTTTATAAGTGGGTGGAGAACCTCTTTAGTAATGTTTGAAAGTATTATTTTATTATACAATGACTCTCCATTCATAAATGACCAAAACTCATTAATGTATATGATAAGACGAAAAATGTTAGAAATAAAATCATCTAATAATAATTTTACTTGTTTTAGATATTATTTTAATATTTATAATCTTACTTATTTAAATCATTCATTAATAAGGTAAATAATGTATCATTATTGTGTCACAAATTATTTTATCTATTTGATATACAAATATTATAAAAAAATCCATGATGAAGAAAATATTTATTGATTTAAAATTAATATTTATATGTGAATATATATCTTATATATCCCTATTTAATAATTGATATATTAAAAGATATATGATTGTGTTATTTTGTTACTTACTATAAATTAATTAATATAAAGTGTCATTATCACTATTATGTGGCTTCATGGGGTCTCAAGATCGACCCAAGGATGAGCATGGTATGAATTGTATCAACTAATATAATTAAGAAACATTTTTGGGTAATTTATAATTATAATAATATTAGTTTTTACACTTATTTAACAGATTTACCTTTTAACCATGGTTAATAAAATATTTACTAAAGTATATATACATAATTTTATAAAAATAAATGATTCTTATTTACACAATTAGGAATTCCTAATTCCAAATAAAAAATCCATTTTTTCCAATATAAAAAATAGATGTTTCAAAAATAAATTTTAAATTAATTCTAGTAGTGAAAACAAAAATCTTGTTTTTATGAAATAATATCAATCAAATGATTGGCACTTGTTTATGTCTAATTTCAAAGTAAAATTACTTCAAATGGAAAAAATTCGATTAATTTGTAAAAAAATAATCTAATTTCACATTAGACGGACTAAAATGAAAATAAAACCACATAAATAAATTATATTAGAAGGTAGTTTTGAATTAAAATACATCATTTTTCACCATTCATTAAAAAATGAATTTTATCAGAAAAAATACGAAAACAATACCCAAATAAAAATTTATGTACTGATTCTAATGAAAACCTTATTTTGTCAAATCAAACATATAACAGTTACATAAACTATATTTTATGATGGTTTGAAATTGAAAGGTAATAAATTGGCCTTTTATTGAATATTATAGTATTTATGATTAAAATCTGATTCATTCCTATTTTAAGCCTCTAAAATTTATTGGATAAATGTAAAAACATTTTTCATACATATATAATCATATATAATTTAGTTAGATTCCATCCCACCCATACAATGTCTAGGTGTTAATTATCATATAAAATTATATTATTAAATTGTTAGTGTGGAATATAAGATTTCAAAGAAACATGTTGTAATTTATCTAGTACTCCATCAATCATAACATCCCTTTTAAAGTAAAATTAAAATTAAATGCACAAATATTAATAAATATTAAAATGAATTATTATTAATTTACATGGGATGTTACAAAGACTACCTCCTCGTGAAACAATGCCATTCATTTTCACTAAATCATTTCCAAGAAGGTAATAAGAATAACTATAATGATTTAATGTGATATAAATGAAATATTTTTTATATTTTATTTATTTTTGACATTATGGAATAAAAAAATATTTTTTTTCTTACCCTTTATCTCACTGAATAATGTGTAACACCGATAAAGGATGTGTGGACTACCATCACCTTGAAGAGATATGATTCTTTTTTTCATCATCGTATCACAATAATGATATATAAGAAAATATAATTATTAATTATATAACTTAAACTATTTAATTATAAATGTTATTTAAATTATTTCAATAATGATCATTCAAAATTAGAAACATTAATCATCCATACATACTATCCACCATCTCCGTGATAAAAAAAACGTTTTCCATAAACATATTCCATTATTGGTTTTATGATTATAAATCAAATGTAAATATGATAATTATGTAATTTTTATTTTTCTAAATATTTTTAACCATTCACCTATTTGAGCATTATCGACCTACCAAATTCGTTTTATTGAAAAACAATGGAACATAATTTATTAAGTTATTCTATTTAAATTTTATATATGTTTACTAAATTTATTAACAAATATGGAATGGTTTCCCACAAAAATATATAATTTACAAAATTTTATTATTTTTTAATATATATACAAGCATTACAATTCATAGTCAAAGTATGAAATTCACCTCAATATAATTTTTTTGACGAAAATATTGAATTTATATAGCCCTGCTGAAGTTATATATTTGAGATTAATCTATTATAATTTTGTATAATGTTCTTTATAATGTTATTATTCTATGGGAATTATGATTTTTGTTTTTCCCAATTGATAAGGTACTTATCCTTTTAACATCATCTTTTAATGTCTTCCTTCAATCTGTCTTTCTCTTCTCTATCCATGTATATAATTTATATATAGAAATGAAATATTTTATAGAGATTATATTATACAATAATTACTTTATTTTAATGTTTTTTAAATAGGAATATTTTTATTTGGATTAAATAGAATGGATATAATGTATTTTCCTACACTCATGACTATTATTTCATTGAATGCTCACTGTATAAGCTATGATGTTCTCTTAAATAAAAATATATTTATATTATTTTGTTTATTTGTATTGGAATTTTTTTTAAATGAAAAAATAATTCTTTTATGGATAATGGAAATTAATAAATTGTTATTTTGACATCCAAAAATGATTTTTTATCAGTTTAAATTTGTTTTTAAAAAGTGATTTAAAAAAAAATTATTACTCTAATAGTTATAGATAATAATAAAATGGGTTGGACTAGGAATCACTTTTTGATCTCATTATAGTTTATTTAATGAGGTGGCCTAGATATCATTGGGTGTTCCCAATACAAATTAAAACATAGGGTGCCCCAAGGAGTGTCGGGTGTGCCCATTATAGCTTAAGCAATGGGTGCACCGAGATAGCACTCAAATTCATTGGATAACATTGTTTCTCGTAAAAGGAAAGATAGTGGTATTTTACAAATGGTTTCACTATTGGATTTACTAGTTTTTTGATACTTTATATGTGAGATTAAAATAGGTTATGCTTGTTTTACTCCATGTTACCATGAAGGTGTTTTAATTACCTTCTATATATCATAGTGATTTTATTGGATAAAAGGGTTATTTCATATGAATATTTTTTATTTAATATTCTCTAATAATTATAGAGATAATAGTAAATATTGTATAGTTTTTTATGATTTCACCGTACTAATTATTTTCCTTCATTATGTTCCCCTTATAGATCTTTTTGTGCTCATCCCTTGTTTCTAAATATTGATTGCATGGTTTATGGATGGTCGATGGAAATGAATAAGGGATTCAAATTATTTTTAGATTTTACCTAAAATTAAATCTGGATTTATATTGAAATTTTTTTATTATGTAAAAAATGGATACTAATTAGAAGATCCCACATTTTTTTATATTATTTTTTAATGTTTGAGTTATGAGTTAATTATTTTAATATCCTAACTTGATATAATTATATAATATAATATTATAAATTATTTACATATAAGGAAAGATTATGCAATTTTCTATGATAGTAAATTATATTATTCTTCTTGATTCTAATGTTATTCAGTATATACATATTTCTTCCATTCATGGTGTTTCTAGCTTACAATATTCCTCTGGTATTTTTCCAATGGTATAATCTTTAGTATAAAAATATATATTTGAGTTATAATCCATCTATGTAGTTTTAAAAAAATTGGAGTTTATATGTTTATGATAATGTATTAATGTATATTACAATATAGATATATAAAACATATTTATCCTTGGTTATAATTTCATAAAAATGTTTTATAAGATCAAAAACTTAATACCGTATTAAGACTCGGGTAACTGTATATTGTATTAAGTAATGGTATAATTATTATTTGAATTAGAATGATATAATATTGGTGATAATCCTTATGATTGTCATAATCATATGATAACATTATATATATATTTAATATAGATATGTTATGGTTTCCTATGAATGGAACCCTATTTGATACTATAATCTGAATGTGTATGTAGAATATTTTCTCTAATAGGTAATCACCAATGAAATAGATGGTTTTGAATTGACATAATCATAACTCTAATAAATAATGAGTGAGACTAACATGACACATGAATGAAACTTATCCAAATTATCCAATAGATGGTGGATACTTTATTAATGATTCATTAGATATAGTAGATCACATTTAGAAGGATTAAATTGTTTAGTACTATTTGAAAGCTTGATATAGGAATGAATATCATATTACATTTAAAAAATAAAAAATAAAATAATATATTATTAAATATTATTATTATTGTATCTTAATTATATTTTAATAACAATTAAAATAAAATTGTGGATATCCATTTAAAACTAATCAATAATACATAATATCAGATTCCAAGTAAGGGGATTCATATAATAGAAGTAATGTAAAATATAATTGGAATTAATATTATAGAAGGAATAAATGATGATCAAATAATGAAATAAAAATTATTACATGAGCATGAAACTTATGTATAGATATCATAAACTTTTGAAAAATCTCATGGACATCAATAAAAACATTCTTAATGATGGAATTTATAATTTAGGACATCATAAACATATCATCAAGGCATTATAATAATACATCATACAAAAATAGTTTTGAAATATATCATATTTTAAAACTATTTTATCTCTTGAGGATTACAAATTCATAGAGGGGCCATCTATAAGTGTACCCCAGTCATCAATTAATACATCAAATCCATTCATCATATGAAAAATTAATTCAAACTAATCAATTTTCCATAATAACCAATAAATTTTCATATTGGAAGAACTAGCATAATAAAAGAAAAAAAATCCCTAGTGAACATTATCATATGAAATAATGAGAAATATGGTGGATCTTTTCCATATATTATATCCCAACTAAATCATAAGATTCATTGAATGATATTGATATAAATGTAAATAGTATTAAATGAACAAAATATAAAACCTTTAGTAAAATACTATTTTGATTAGAAATATTTATATATAATATATATGTTTACCGACTATGTTGAAAAATAATTCACTAAAAATCACTATGAAATATTATATATCAATATTAAATTTATAATAATTCATGATGGATAGAAAATAAATATGTGTAGAATTTATTAAACCAATGTTTCACTTTACGCCATCAGAAAAATTTATTTCTTCAGAAAATGATATGTTGATTACGACTAATATTATAAATATACATTAAAAAATCGGAAAATTTTACTATAAACATTGATGGATAATAGAAAAAAATTTAAAACAATATACAAAAATTGTTGGCATACAAGGGAAATAATCCCATGCCAACGAGCATGTACCTTAGTGGTTCATGCGCCTTCTTGGCATCCAAAAGACCCAAGATCAAATCCGGGCAGGGGAGAATTCCCGAGTACTGTAGTAGGGTACTGTAGCATCACGGTATCAGGTCACTATAGCAACACTGTAGCAGTGGAGGGACTATAGCATGGTATTTTAGCTGTGGCGGTACTGTAGCTGGTATGGTAGCTGCGCGTGTACTGTAGCAGTACTGTTCACTGAGGGGTCCTTTGGGCCATAAAATGGGCATTCTAGCCCTGTATGCAGGCCACTTGGCCTTGGATCTTCGGGCTATGTAATGGGTCACCCTCTTCCAGTCTAAATAGGACATTGAATTAATATTAAATTGACTCTTCGACCCCAACCATTTAAAAAAAATGTGAAATAATCCCAATAGAATAGAACAAAAATATAAATTTTTCCATAAAACAATTCTATTTGGAATTTTCTTATGTAGACAGAGTGAAATCAGAAGAAAAAATTTCATATATAAAAATTTGTATATTATAAAAAATATATTCGAATGAATGTAAAAATATTATATTATAACCCCATCTAAAAGATAGAAATAAACAGTCCTAAAATTGAATGAGATAGTTAAATAAACCATTACGACTTTTGTAAATTTTCTATCAAAATTAATTAAAATCATAAATATTATATGTTTATGTAAATCCCATTAATTAAATTATTTAAAATGTAATATTTAATTCATTGAATTGTATGTACACCATATAATGACATTATGGTGCGATACATGAAACATGTCTTAATAAACTGCTCTTGGGATGAAGAAAACCATTACAAATATAATAATATTTGATGTGATAATTAATATATAAAGTGACTATGTGAACATATGTCAATAAATATTAATTTTTTTTAAATATTCAATAAATATATTTATAGATCTATTGAATCATTAAAATAGTATATATATGACAATGAAGAAGTTTCATATATGAATAAATGGAAATTGAGTTAAGAAACCACTTACATTAGGTTATTCATACTTAATTAGTGATTTAAACATTATGTATAATAAATTAAAATTTTATATACATTTATTCTATAACTATATAAATAATTATGATATAATAAATAATCCCCATATAACATTTAAACACCATTTATTAATACTTTATTATTAAAATCATCATTTCATGGTGTTAACTATTTAATTTTCCATGTGAGGTTCAGTTCATTATTTTCAATCCACACATCCATCTCAGGGTTCCATCATCTCCATAATTTAATAATGATATTAATATAATATAGATATATATTAATATTATATAGATATATAGAATCATTATTTAATGGTGTACATAAAAAATGATTCACTTATCTTCGTAGAGGTTGTAGTCCAAACATACTTTCATGCAATATTATCATTTTTTAATTGGTATGTCATTAAAAGGTAAATGATTTTTTATATTCTATAATAAAAAATATATCATTAATTCCATTTATTTTCATTACTTCCTCGTTTAAAAACCTCCAAGAGTATATGTTATGTAAATATAACTACATAGATATGTGGAGATGGTAGGAAACATGTATTTATGAGTGATGTATTCATTTACCAGATGATGGAAATGTTGTAAATAAGGGTTGAGAATATTACATATAATGTTTTATGTAAATTAATGATTCTTATATTATTATGTTTTACTCATCCAAATTGATTAGCTGTTAGGATATTGGGCTATCATTTTGACTAAAGGTAGAAGGTTTTGATACCTTGATCAATCATTAAATTATGATTTCCCACTTTTTAATAATCCCTAGAAACTCCCAACAATTCTCTAAACTATAATTGAGTACATAACCTCTTTCCAAAATAATAAGTTTTACTAGGGTTTCAAACACAATGACCCTTATGAACTCACATTGGTCGAACGAATTGGTGGTAGGGCTTATCACACCCTTTTGGGGGGAATTGTTTCCTACTCATGGATTCTATTTTTGATTTAATACATATTATGGATATCCTTCCTAGCCCCAGAAATTAGACTGGTTATACCTATGTCAATTATTTGATTCTGAACATATATTTATATGTACTACTTCATGCATATCAAAGATTCTATATCACTATTTTATTTATTTTTGATGATTTTGGTTTTTTCTATTTTTCAGAACCATATATTTTTTAGTCTTCCATGGTGGTAGTCGGTGATTTTATATGATATTGAAACTATATAAGACTTCTATGTATACTTTAAATAAAGGAATCAAAAACCACATATTTTTTATGTAGATTACTACCATGTGATGGGACCAATCCAAGAGGTTTTAAATCATGATTTTTGGACATAAATATTGTCCATAGACCACAGTGAGGCATCAAACATATACTATTGGAGGTACAAATTTTAGTCTACGTATTTCATAAACAATATTATACACTGTGAGAGATAAAATCTTATAGGATATATATGAGATTTATTATATAACACTAACATGGATTTTTTTAGTATCTCCCATTAATTCTATGACTGAGTAACATGTGGTATTGAATGATTGAAAAAATTACATGATAGTATATTTATAATGGGTTGAACCATTTATGTTTCCCCTTGATATGAGTTATTACAAGTCTTATGGATTAATTATTCAAGAGATTGGGCCTTATTACAGAATCCGTTATATCTTGTTTTACAATTGTTATCATAATCATCATAGATTGTTTCATAAATATCCCATTGATACGCTGAACATACATGAAGGAATAGTCGAGACAGATACTTAAAATGAGGCAGATGTTTGGGCCCTCCTCTAATCTATATATAGATGAGGTAGAATGATCATCACATGGGAATGATTGGGTCTCGATCATTGAAATTTCAGAAAAAAAGGGGACATACACTGAAGTGGATACCCAATGGACCATCAGCCTTGTGGGGGTGTCTGACATATCAAAGTTATTGCAGGAATAAAAGTCATCATTGTAAATTTTTCTTTGGTATTTCACACTATGTTTCCAATATGATATACAAATTCTATATCTCTTAATGGATAAAGAGATATAAAAACCCAAAACGTCTATCAGATAGATTAAACATGTAGGGTCACATGAGTGTGTAACCCTAGTTCATCAAGGACACATCCCTTATAAAATCGGTATGAAAATTAATGTTCCTAGCTGAGGTCAACATGGCATGAGGCCATGTGCATTTATTATAACATTTTATCATTCCAAAAGGTATTTTACAGAAATCTCATGGTTGTATGATAGAAATGTCTTGATTTCCAAACTACCATATTTTCAGTGTCGATCTGTTATATAAGGAACATCCAAGGGTGTCTTCCCGACATATCCTCAATTCTTCACATGAACAAAGTAAACATGCCATAAATATTCCAAATTATATATGTGGACATGACCGGGGCCATTCTCATGTTAAACTGACAAATCTTGGAATCTTTCACAAGGGCTAAGAAGGCATATCATAGATACTTTTCATAATTAAATAAGCCATGTCGGTGTTATTTCTCATGATCAATGTAAGCATGACAATTTGTCATCACATGATCATCCTAACTAGTCTTCAGTAAGACAAATTAAAATGATGACATGTCAATGGGAAATTTCCTTGTCGAAATGGTTTCTCATCAGACCCCCACATGATAATAGTGACATGTCAAATAGTATACATGATATCATTCATAATTGTCCATGGAATTTTTTGTGAGAGACAATACATTTAGAAAGTAACATTAGGACCTAATGAGAATATTTTATAATCATGTGATTGCATGAACATAAACTATTTACATTATGAGGTCTTGCAGACATTTCTAAGACCACTCTAAAAAAACGGGGCCTACTGAAGGGATGAGGCTACATGTCTAAAGGTTTTATGCCTAATGTTTCATGGAAAATGATATATTCCCAAGTGAGAACATCAAGGGTGTAAACCATAATTATTCCATAGAGAATGGATTTCCCCCCCATAGACTCATAGGAATGTCAAATGGAACGTTAATGATGACCCAATTATTGTATTAACTCAGAAAGTACTTGCAATGAATATTGAAAACATGAATATATGCTTCCCAATAACGATGATAGAATGGAAAAAGTTATATTCTACATACAGATGGGGTTATTTTTCAATGGATTGTCCATTAATGTTATTTCACGGAAGGGTACATTTCGTGATGACGAGGGCAACATGAAGTTAGAGGTGGGGGTGGGTATGTCAATGTATCTATATTACAGGATCTAGCTAAGGAGCACCACAAGATTGATCTGGGGGCACCACATTATCATCTACATATTTCATGTGTTGGATATATTAAACTATGGTCATGCTGACCCATGGGAACCACTCTATCATTTTAATTACTATAAGGCCACATGACCATATGTGTGTGAGTCCACCACAAGAAGGAGGATTTGTGTGGTTGTTTTCTCAACACTACATGTGGGTATTTTCAATATCCACCAGGATGAACCCGTAGATTCACATATGAACATATAAAATTATAAGTATCTTCACATGAGGTTTAAAAATTAATTATATCACATTATTTGAAAGGTATCATTCATAAAAATACCCATTCACCTCAAAACTAAATTTCAATTCTTGTGGTTCAGAAGATAGTGGTTTATATTTTTGGACATTCATGGTTGAGTAGAGACAGAATTTTATCATTTTCACTTGTAATTATAATTTTTTATTATTCATTGGGCTGAGTTATCTTAAAGTGATAATGAGATGACTTCTCACAATCAGTTGAGGGATTTTCCTAGGGGACAATAGCAAGATTCCTCTCTATTGTTTACCTTCTTCAAATTTCTATGTACCCATGATAATTATTATTCGTCCTCCCTAAAGTGTCTTTTTAGAAGGTGATAAGTTTTATTTTTTGGTTTATGTAATATAGGGATGGAACACCAATACACAGGGAAGAAATAAAATTTCATTGATGAGGAGGTGAATACATAGTAAGATCTTCATGCAGACATTATACAAATTCACATGATATTGATTCTTTTGGTTTTATTCTATTAATACATGTGAAAAAAATGATAACTATGATTAATTTCGATAAAATAACATATATAAGGAGGAATTTTTTTAGGGTAAAATACTTTTCACGATGATTCAAATTATTTTCTTCCCTTGATCTATTGATAAAATGATAGTTGTGTGATGACTTCGTGCATTAGTGGAAGTTATTGTAGCATGGAACATGTGTTTATTCTTTGGTCTCATGAATACATCTATTCTTTTAATTCATGTAAAAGTGAGTTGAATTACTTTTGATTGATTTGGTACTATTTAGATATTTATCGAAGGATTATGATAGTTGTTAGGTCATGCAATCATCGAGCATGTCATACAACCTCGAACTTGTGTGTTGGGAGGTTTACGATGGGCTTAGCACTTAATGGGTTTCAAATTATTTCGAATATGAAAACAATTAGGAAAAGTGAATATAGTGTGACAAATTATATTTAAATGGATGGATACTATCAGTTAATAGAATGATCAAGTGTCTAGGTTACAATTGGGTGAACCGTACCATGGAAATCTAGTACCACATCAAAATATCAGTTCTCATTCCCAATATTATATAAGAAAATTCATGGCAACATTTGGTTGATATAGTAACGGACTCAATAGCCACAACACATTCAAACACTATCAATCCCTCCTTGGCTATTTGGGCTCTCATTCCATTCTATGTTCACATTCAGGCTCCCACACTATATTCCTTATTCATGGGCTCACTGTCTATTATTGGTCACTATACCCTTCGCCATCTGCTATATGGCTTGGGATGGGTCTTACTTGGTGTAGATGACTTCACCCCCACATGGGCCTGTGGTTAATCTATTGTCTCACTCACTGGGTTATTGACCTTAATTTGTCACTAATGACTAAAATGTCCATAAATGAAGATCTTCCATGAAATCCCCTTACACATATATCAAAATTCCTATCCCATTATTAAAAAATGAATCATTTAGGTTATTTCTGGGGAATCATGAGGGTATATCGACATTTCCTACACACATCAAAATTCTCTAATGGCTATGTCTACATCACATAATTATGGTTGTCTTCAAAATTCACCCTAGAATGTTATTTGATTAGAAGGAAAAATAATCCAACTGATAAAAAGATCAAATTTTTATGTATATAAACATATAAAGGTATTTGATACTGATCATTGTGGGGGTATTTTTTATAGAGAATGTTTATAAATGAATTTCATGTTCCTCCAAGATATAAATTAAGACAAAAAATTCTTGGATAAATCCAATATAATAAGTATCATTGACTTGGGGGCATGTTTCCCTTGAAACCAAAATGCATGTAAATTATTGAAATGAATAATGATTCAGAAAAATAGAACTTTTGATTGAATTCAATATAATGTACATGGACGTCACTACATATCATCTGAGAATATGAATCAAACCACATGATGCCCCCAATATTTAAATATGAAGATCAATCTCATTCATTGGGAGAATAGGTTTATGGATAAATAAAATTTTTAATGAATGTACTTGAATAGATATAGTTCATGAATTGAAAAACTATGAAGGTTAATGTTACACTTTTGTATTGAAAAACATGGGAGAAATCTTTTTTTGTGTGGCAAGGAATCACCGGTAATCCATGATTCCAATCCTTTTTTTGTAATACCATATTTGTCCAATCACCATGATTTGAGTGCTAAACATACAATAAGATTATCATTGATAAATTTTCATGAATTCCCCCTCACATGAAATCTATCATTGATGCACATAATCCTATAGTTTTGAGAACCTCTGATTTATAAGAACTATTTGGGCTTGGTACGCTTCCCAAATGTAAAATTCCTTAACCTATATATAATTTAGGGGACCTAGAATGTATAGATTTTTTATGTAGACATATGGTGGCTTCTACAAGCTTTGTATCCCTATATTTATATTTACCTAACTTTTTCAAAAGCATCATAGGGATGAAGAATTAGTATGAATGTGAATGGATTTTTCTCAGGACACCACCAAATACGTTTTATGAATGAAAATATTTTGTACCTCAAATATTTTATAATTGATAAATTTAGCCGAGATCGCATATAAATCATATCTTGTGAGTTGAGAATAGAAATTTTCCCAAGATTCCCTTAATGATATTTCCTTTTGGTGATAATTATTTCTCTCGATGTTGGGTTTTTATGGTCTTGAAAGCATGGGATAATTTTTTTATATATTAGGGTCTTTTAGATCATTCAATTAATGTTTTTTTGTTTTGATTACTCACCCATGAACCTTTTTTGTTGTTGTTTAATATCATATAGATTGTAACATTGATGGGATGAAGTTCACAGTCTTATATCATTAACATAAATATGTCATTTTTTTATTTTCATGACTCTAGTAAATTATTTATGAAAATAGAATATAAGAAGATGTGATTGGAACACTCAAAATACTCCAGGGTTTTGAGTTCAACTGTGATGTTCCTAGAGCTCACGATGAGCAGAGTTCCTTTCGTGCAAGGAGGATATGTCTTTCCTTGGTAGGTCCAAGACCTTTATTCAATGGTATATTTTTCAATTATAGTTTAATCCTATATTTTCCAATCGCTATTGAGTATTAATGGGATTAATTAGTTTGATGGGAATATACTATGGATTTTTGTTGCACATGTATAATTGATCTATGGGTGATATAAGTCATAAATCAAATGATTGAGTTAGTGAATATGGTATGGGTAGACATGTTGGTGATGTCCATTAAATCACAAAGTTTCTATGATCCTCCATGGTGTCTCTATGTCTCATGAGTATTGGAGATCCAATCCTATAAAAAATAAATACCTTTAACTGGTATGTAAATTAACATATTCAGGAGTCCATTAGGAATAGATGTATAGTAAATTCCAGTTGATCCCCACTATTTTTTAGGGCCATGGAATATTTATGAAAAATCCAGCGTCTATCCAATGATGTTTTTTATAGAACAAAATATATCTAGAAATTTACATATATACTTGTTGATCTTATCTCTTTATGTAAGGTTCAATATCTATTCCATGTGGTTTCAAATTCATGAGGTGTGGTCCACTAGAGGTTTGACAAAGGAGTGTTTCATTATTTCTTAGAAAAAGGGTACAAGACAAAGTGATGTAACATTGAGGATGTTGAATCCTCATATATACTCTAGATTTTAGAATTTTAATTTATGGTTCAATTTGATTAGGTCATGTGTAAGGTATTGGAAGATCAAGTCGATAATGTCCCAAGATAGACTTATATTGTGGGATTTTCCACAGTGATTTCAAGCTCACGAAAATATTAAACCCCTTTATAATGTTCCAAAATGACTATGGTATATGGGTATATTCCCTTCTTCATAAATATCATAGTCAAATTAATAGATATTTTTTTATTCAATGCTCCATCAATTTTATCATAATGACCCAAGGATCTGAAATCATAAGGATTGAATTATATGGTATAACCTATTTAACCTATTAATGGGATTATATAGTAATGGAAATTCACATAGGGTTCACCATTTATTAGCATGAAGGATATGTGGATGGGATTTCAGCTCGATAGTTTGATTGATTGTGGGGGTTAAAATAATTTATCAATCAATTTCTTTAAAATTCCCATATTGTAATCATACAAATAATCTCCCAATGTCTACCATATCTAAAATTGTGTAAAAAATTTGTTTCCAAAGGTAAGTGGTCTACTGGGGTTTCACGCCCATGACACTAAGGCCCTCACATTGGATGAGATGACTAGAGGTCAGCTCATCACAGAACATGGGGAGATTTGGTCCTACTTTGGGAATTTGATCCTTAATTTATGTATGTTCATGAGATCCTTCCTAGACCCCAATATGAAACAAGTGACCCCTATTTCAATGACATGATCACTAACATGTATTATTAGGAAATACTAAATTTATATAACATATTCTCTATCATAATAATATTTATTTATGATTATTTGGGGTATGGACATGTTTAGTAAATCTAGAGTTCATTTATGTATGTAAAGGAGGTCAGTATCGTGGAAATGGGAATGAACCACGATGAGGCAACCAAAATATCTTGTGAACATAGGACTAAAAAACCATGTAGTTAGTTTGACATATTTTAAGGTATTTAGACTATAACCATTAATATATATTAATATTTTGTTTTATAGACATAAATATCAAGCTCCTACTTCAGACAGACATCCTACATATTTTGTATAAGGTAGGAATTAATGTCTACATAGTTCTCAAATGAGTTTCTAGATAATGAGAGATATAGATATAGAGGAATTATATTGGACTTATTAAAATAAAACATCCCTATATTTCTTTATTTGATATATATACTATTGAGCGTAGATGGGATTTAATATGATATACAACCCACTAGTTATCTGACACTATTGAATTAACTTCACATTAATGGTATAATAACTACTAGTCTCTAATCCCTTGTGATTCATGCTCAGTGTGAGAAAAAAAACAGTATCAGAATAATAAATACGTTATATGAGAGAATTTATATATGATTATTACACATTTATATTTCCATTTAAGAGGAGTTAATACCCATCTTATGGACGATGTGGTATAGAGACCAGACCTTAGTAATACAACTTATATATCTTGTTTTTTTACTGGAATATGAGTCATTGTAGTTAGGTTCATCCATAACCCATTTATGGGCTTGATGTAAAATGGGGAATTAATAGGATTGATACATAAATTGGTTCCCTCGTATGGGCCCTCCAATCATCGGTTGATGGATGTGGTGGAATGACCATCCCATGGGAATGATTTGGTCTTGATGGAAGGAAAATTCGAACACCCTGGGATATAAACCAATGTGGATTATAAATATAGTTCAATCGTTAGGAATTAATAATACATATCCTCATAATATTATCAATAAGATTCATCTTATTTCAGTTTTCACGAGAGTTACACCAAGAGTTTTCGCTTTTGTATACTCATTCTCTATATTCTGAAGGATAATGAGAAATGGAAAACATAAAATGTCAGTATGTGTTCTTAACATCGATGGGGTTTCATGAGTGTGTAATCCAAGCTCATCAAGCACACATTCATTATAAATGGATATACGGTTGATAGTTCCCAGGAGAGGACAACAGATAATGAGTCCATGGGGGTATACTATGTAATATTGACACACCATATGGGATTATCCATATATATCTGGGATGTATTATAGACATTTAGTTATTTCCAACCCTATAGGCATGAAGTGTTAATTTTCTATGGTAGTAACATCTAAGGGTGTATTAAGAACATGTACACAATGATTCCCATTACCTATATTTACATGACTAAGATATTCTATATGACTAAAGTGAACATGAATTTGGTTTTCAATTGATAAATTATCATATATTGGATTCCATCACATGAATAAAGAGTACTTCTACATGATTATTTTTATAATTAAAGTGGACATGTTAGGGGTTTTCACATGATCAAAATTGGAATAACTATGTATAGTCACTTGATCAACCTGACTTGTCTTCAGTTAGCCTCATGAAAATGATGAAATTTCAATGGGAGGAATCATGAAATCAATATTACATGTCCAAGGCATTCCACGTGAAAATATTTCAATTTCATATACCAGTCACTAAATGAAACAGAATGATCCAAGACTTGTCACTTGACAGGCATGAGTAATCCAAGGTCAACTAATAACATCACGAGATCAATGGATAATATGTTGTTCACATAAACATAAACTATTAATGCAACATAGTCCCTTAAATATTCTTAGGATATATTTTTTAGAAAATGTAGCATGCATGAGGGATGAGGAAACATGTTCAAAGATACTATACCAAATGTTTTATTGGAAAAAGTACATGATTGAGTGTGATTATTGAGGTAATACACATTATGGATATTATAGAAATTTTAGTTTCAATACATGGACTTGTATACATGTCAAAAGGTACTCGCATGACAAACCATTGTTCACATAAACTCACAAGGGCCTTGTGAAAGTGTATAAAAAATGCATCAAGGCATCCAAATGACACGATAAATATGCATAAGAGTAAAAATAAAATATAATTGTGGGTTTTTATATTGGATTAAATATTTATATTAGTTGGTTCAGGGATAATATAATTTTGATGAGAAGTTTAATACATGTGTGGGGAACAATCCCTCGTGTTGACTCCACAAGACCAAGAAAAAATGAACTGCGAGACTAGGTAGGGGCACTAAAAGACCAATTACCAATTTTATGTAAATAGTGAAAAACAAACAATTCCATATAATATATAATATAATTGAGATATTATTTTATAATGGAAACAACAAGGACAGAAGGATTGGAAGAAGAAAAAAACATGAAAGCGCTCGTGAGATATTTACCTCTTCTTTGTGTTCTTCCTTTTTATTTGATCAAAAGGGCTCTTCTGGGTGGCTTTCTGAATAAAGTAAGGCCTATAGTATGACGGGAGGACAATATAGAGGGCATTTGGGTAGTGTTTGGCTGAGAAAAAGGGCTTTCATGGTGTGAATTAGAGATATGGGGATGTTCAGTTTTATATGAGGGGTGATCGGCACCGTAGGAAAATCTAGAATGATTATTTTATAATAAAATAATTTTCGGATTCTAAGTGATACAAAATTAAATATTTAAAGTATAAGGTTGGGATGTGTTTAAAACCTCTCATTCAATAGGTTTTATATAGGTTTGGGAAACAATATTATCCTTATCTTTTAGATTAAACTCTTAGTTAAATAGTTTTACATTTACCATGTCTCATTGTATTTTTATATTATTTTGTTAATAAACATACAATAAACATTCAAGGGAACATCTTGTGCTTCAATAATGACGTATATAATATTATTAAATACCTTTTTCTGAATAATTGAATTTTTGGAATAGAAAATCAATTAATAATAAAATATTTGTTTGAAAAAACATTTTATGTCAATTTTGACACTATTTTGTATTTTGTTTTTTTTAATTCATAATAGATTTATTTCTTAGGAAAAATTAATTTATTAAAACCTAACATGTCATAGTAAACTAGAATTGTTTTTAATTCATATCAAGTCTCAAGTTAAATTTATTTGGGTATTAATAATATCAATTATTTTAATATTTCATTAAAAAGGTTATTACTACATCATCATTGTGTCATATATAAATAAAATTATTTAATGTATAAATATTATAAATAAAATACCATTTTGTATGATATCTTTTTAGATTTATAATTAATATTTATAGTCATATTTTTCTCATGTGTAACCCTAAAATAATAATGTTTTAGTTATTAAACTTTAAATTTAACACTTTTAACTCTTCTCTGAATTGAATAATAATAAATGTCCTAATCTAAACCAAGTGAACCTGAAGGATCATATTTTATTCCTAAGGATTTTTTGGTCTAATAAATCTTATCCAATAGAATTTGGATTTGTGTTAGGGTAATAATAGTATCATTTTGACCTTAAATTAACACATATATTTTTTACAGTGGTAAATAAAAGACAAAATATACGTATCACCAGAAATTATTTTTATCTTATTGAACAAAATTTTACTTCTTGATATTCACTGTGTCTCTTGGATTTTCAAAATTCAACTCACAGAAGCAGTAAAATATTTTTTTATGTAAATTTGCAAATGCTCCTAAGATTTGGGTGCCAACGAGCCCGTACCCCAGTGGTAAGGGCTCTTTCTTGGCATCCAAGAGACATGGGTCCAAAACCAGATGGAGGAGAATTTTCGGGTACTATAGCAGTATTGTAGCGGTCACAGTAGCAGTACTATAGAAGTATCTTTAATTGTTATTGTTTGATACTGTAGTAGCCAGAACTATTCACCTGATTTGAGCCATCATGCCGCCAGTTTGGGCCTACGGGTCTCCAAGGCCTTATGGACAACAAAGTCCATTGGGACACAGGTCCTTTGGGTCACATAGACCATGGAGTAGCCAATTTCACACAGAACATGATCCATAAGATGATAAGAGAAACAGGTGTAGTAGCCACCAGATGTAGAGCTAACTGGATTGAAAGAATGAGAGGGTATGGAAACTTCCATCAGGTCCAGGCACCATACTGCTTTGTACAGGGCGATGGTTTCCGATTAGCAATGTAAGGTGGGGAGATAAGGTGATCAATGATGCAAGACGCTGGGGAGGGGCAGTTCTAGTAGGTTGGGCCTATGGGTCATGTAATGGGCATGGTATGCCTCTGGGCCTTTGTGTCATGTATTGCGGGTCATCTATTACGGGTCATGTCGGGCCTTTTTCCTTTGGCCTATGGTTCATGTATGGGTTCCCCTTCAACCCTAAAAAGGGGGTTTATCTGTAATAAAATAAAGATAAGGCCTTTGGTCCATTCGAGCTCCTATAAGGTGGGTAAAAGATGTTAAGAAGTTAAATAAAATTTTTATATATTTAAAATTATTATAAAATGAATAAAATGAATTACATTGAACTTATATAGGTAATATATATATATATATTTAAACATAAAATTAATTTAAATATAATAAATAATTGTTTAAATAAAAAGTTAATTTTAAACAATTACTCTGTGTTTTTCAGTAATCATAAAAAATTTAATGTTTTCAGAAAAAGACAAAAACTTTACCCCAAGCTAATTTCTATATTACAAATCCAAAATTGAAGTCCATTTGGAAGATAGAATTTATAAAATTTCAAAATGTTGGTATTACTATTCATAACAGCTAGTTTGATTGGTTGGGGTGTGTTTTAAATCGATGTTGCGTACAACACAAGTTACTTTATTATTTAAAGGGAAAAGAACCATGGATGTTTGGGGTGTTAAGTTTGTTTCATTGAAACTTATTTCTATAATGTTTTTACTCTTAAAATAAAGTATTTGTTTTTAGAATAACTATATTTATTTTTTATTTGAAAAACATTTTTCTATATTTTTGAAAAATAATTCATAAAGGTATATAATGAATCCCATAAATATATTTCCAAACCATGGTGATCTAGAAATCCATTTGAGCCAAATTATGACTAGTCTAGATTACTATATATTGTCTAATAATGTTTGGTTATATAAAAATTTTTATCAAATAGATATTTTTAAATTTCTTTTCTTAATTAAAATTTTTGGATTCCATGGTAGATTTATGATATGATTGTGGGAACATAAGGGGAATTTTATGATAGAGTGAAAGACCAGGTCCACCATTATGAGACTTATGTTACCATAGGTAATTATGGAATATTTCATATTGAGTTTTGTTTGTTTTAATAACATTGTTTCATTTTTATTTCTCAGGAAAATTAGTTTTTATTTATTTTACTATAAACATGAATTTTTAGTGGTATTATAGAATATTGTTTAATTTTATGTTGATGTTTAATACCACACAAAGAAAACTCCATTAGTTCATCAGGAGGGTGATGTAAATGAACCATTATAGGGAAACACTCCAATTGATCAGAGAATGATTGAAGCTATGGTAAACATAGTTATAAAATTATATTATGGCGTGACACCCACTCTTGTTCATGATAGGTAGGTAAAACATAAATATTATGAGTACAATAATCATATTCATGAATATCATCATCATAATCCACCATAATTAATTTGGAGAAAATATCCATAATAGGTGAATAACCGTTTAGGAACGCTCAATATTCATTATGAATTCTAGAAGACTCCTATCCCAGCCAATGTTATGTTCATTTTCATTAGGTTTTATGGTCCATGTAGAAGGTTGTGGTGCTGATTATTATTTTTCAATGAAGTAGAAAGATTTATAATGGAATGATTACAAAATCAAATTTATTTTTAAATTTTAAAAAGAATAAATTACCAAGGAGAAACACATGATGTTTCTCAAAATTGTGATTATGAAATTGTTATTTATACAATAAAATAATAATTTCATTAAGATATAAATGTTTTTTAGTTATTTATAATATATTGATGAATTAATATATGTTTTAGATGCATATTGATTCAAATATTATGTCATGTGACATTATTATATATATGAGTACCTATGTTATGGTTTAGGACAGATAATTTATTAAATATACTAACATGGTAGGTAAGATAGTGTTAAATGGAGTTCTTTTTTCTGCTTATAGTGGCACTAGTAATTATTACTGTGGAAAAAGAAAGTATATGATGTTTCATAGAGGAAATAGTAGTGTTTATTCAAATAGGACTTTTCCTTCACCATCATGATTTGATAGTGTATTGACATGTTATCAGTGTGGAAATTATAGAAACATTAATCTCTTTACCCCTATTTCCCCTAAGGCATGTAAGTCATGTGGGAACTGGGGTTACATTCAAAAGGATTTTCAAGCCATATATTGTCTTCACTATTCTACAATAGTGTTGACATCTAGATTATCTTTTGTGTATTTTCACACATCATAGATTATTGTGATCAATCCATCTACCCTTGGGATGAATTAGTTACCCAGAGATGAGGTGGTTCTAGAGGATGATGCTTTGGATCCTACAACTATATGATTATGTTGCTTTAACCACAAATGTGTTTCTTATTGTTTCCTTACATTCATTTAAATTTAATTGAATAGATTATCATTAAAATAAATCCAATAGAACACATGCTATTTGATCTATAATTGTTGATGAATTCTTGAATGATGAGGGAGAATGGTTTTTAATGTCCCTTATAAAAATTATTTTTTATGAAACATTTATCACATTTTTGATTTCATGGTTCTAAACATATAACTAATTGATGTGATTATTATGATGGATTTCATGGTCAATCCTAAAGATCAACTAGATTTTTATCATTTGTGTGTGTAATTCATAACATTTTATTGGTAGATAATATGTGATTTGGGGATAATGTGTTCAAATGTCCAATCATGATGGAAAAAATCCTCCATAGGTTACTATTTTTATGGTTTTATCTATAAAGTTGTTGGAAAATGGGTCTTGTAGTTTTAATCATTCTCCATTTATAAATGGGTCTCCTAATGTGTTTCAAAATGACATAACTTCTCTTCCTCTAAAGTAGACAGTGGATTTATTGATAAAAATGGTTTCTAAAACCCAATTAATATCAACCCCGTATTACCTTATGTTTCAATTTCAACTGACTGAGTTGAGAATTTTGTTTGATGATTTCCAAACCACATAGTTGACACTAAAAAATGATTCACCTTGGGATTCCCATGTTGTTTTTTACATGAAGGGATATGTATCCCTCCTCACATTCTCTTATTATCATAATCTAAATCTAGTAGTGATTAATAAATCATATCCTATTCACTAAAGAGATTATTTTTTGACCAGTTGAATGTTGTATTGTTTTTGTAAAAATTATCTTCAATCTAGTTTCAATTAATAGATAATCATTAATTTAGATATACCAAAGAGAACTTTTAAAATAAGTTTTATCCATATTAGTACCTTTTGATGTTGTTTCACTAATATAATCATTCTCTTGCCTTTATGGATTTTAAATAATATACTATCCACCAGTATCATGGTGCATATTTCTTTTTTTTCACTGATAACATCATGGTATACTCTAATATTTCCATAAACCAACTTCTCCATGTTGAGGGAGGAGATGAAAATCTGTTTTACCCTACCTTCCTCATGGTGATGGAGTAAAAATTACCCCCATTGTCATGATTCAATAGGACATTGAGTGGTGAATAGCACCAAGGGTATTGAATTTCACATAAATGGAAGGAATTACCTTTTAATGGAATATGATCATGAGATATGATGGTAAATCCCAACAATAAAATTGTCTAAAGGTAATTTTAAGGCCAATAATCCATTCTCAAATGAATTATAAAAATTAAAGTAGATAAAAGATAGCAAAAAATATCCGAGATAACATACTAATGTGATAAAACTAATCAACACTAGTAACTATGGAAACACAAGAGCTAGTATGGTCCAGCATAGTCCTCAATGTCCTAGAAACCTGGAAATAGTTTTTCATAGGTATTGTGAGGAAAAAATTATACTCAATAGGGAATCTAAAGCTACTCGATTTCATGTGAGGAAACATATTAATGCCGCTATGAGAGAACTGTATAACCACAAGTACTTACCTTGTATTACTAAAATGAAAAAACTCAAGAAGTTAGTCTCACCCAAGTAACACAAGTCATGTAAATAATAATATATGAACATTGACATTTGCGAACAATGCACACCACTTTTCCATTATTTAATTTCGTATTCCTAATGATTTTGCCTCTTATGGTTGCCATTCATCCCACACATAGTCCCACTAGTCCAACATTCTAACACACACTTGTGCCTCAACCCGCACACAACCATGCCCATAGACAACTGGTCCACAACAACCACTTCCACAACCGAAGACACCTAGGCCTCGACAACAATTTACCAATCCCAAAGACATCTGGGCCCCATCTTGGAGATATATATGAATAGATACATGGCCCACAAACACCTAATCTGGTAGTTTAAAATAAAACATTTTTTTAAAAATCATGGACTATGGTAAGAATTAGGCCATAAGATCCTTTCCGGATATGGCCAACTGGCAAGATCTAGAAGAGTATGGGTGGATAAAAATCAGTAACCATATATCAATCCTCCCACCAGGATGTCGGGAAAGACCCCCATCCCCTATGAAATAGAGGTGTTAGACATATGCTTCTCAACGAGGGTGGTGTTCGTATTGAAACCAAAACGAACAATATATATATATATATACATATATATATATTTGTGTGTAGGAGAAAAACACATACCCTCAACCTACTAGTTTCAAATGAATAGAAGATAGGCCTACAACAACACAACATTTGATGCTACTCATACATCAACAACATCAAATCTGCCACTTCCAAACCATAATCCCAACCCTCTTCTTGTTCATCTGACATTTATTTATTTAATTGGATAGAATTTAAATTATTCAATCACTCCTGGGAAACTAACAACTGCAACCATAATTAACAACGAACAAAACCAATCTGTAGTCCCACTACTCAGGGCACAAAACTAGACATACAGTCCCACCTACAATCCTCATTCAACAAAATCAAACTATCATTTTTTAAAGATAATATTGATCATTCCATCTCTCACAACCAATCCATGTAACCCCTATACCCAAAAAAATTCCATTGTAGTCCCACGGAATAAATTGTCCCTAAACACACCTCAGTCCTACTTCCCGACATTTATTCCCAACCACCACACAATAGAAATGCAGTTTGGTTACCTACAAGGTCATACATTCCACAATCAGTCAATCTCTCAGACTGAGACAACAATAGTCCCAAGGTACTTCCTCACACACATATCCCACAATAACCACAGTTTTAACCATATCCCCACTACACATCCATATAAATCCCTTCTCATAGAACCCACTCTATTTCCCACCCATGTGCCCATAACTGATCTCCAAATAGTTGCACTAAACAACTCACCCAATCCCCAATAGATAACCACACTCAACCACACCTAATAATATGATATATATATATACACATATTTATATTTGGTTAAAAATATTCTTTAATCCTCTTAGTGAACATTGGTGATCATACAATGGTGTTCGTCCTGGTAAATCCTTTCATTTAATTGATCGTACATGATAAATCAGATTTCATGTTACATATATGTATCGAAACATCACAGAAAAACCAAAATCTAGTACACAAACAAAGACCAAAAATGTTTGTGGTTTTCTAAATCCATACATCCATAAAACCTATAATATAATCGAAGATAACATGGTAAAATAGGTAACCACAACAAACCACACCCCCCCATTATTTTATTTACACAAGTTATCTTTTTATCATAATATACACTTGTTTTATTCTAGTTTTTAGAAGGGTTTATGGCCATTGCATACAAAAAATCAATAATATACCCTCCCAAAATGATTCCCAATTAAAGAGAATGAAATAAAACCCCTAATTCGACAATCAAAGATCAATGTTCCTTCCTGCGCCAAGAACATGGGATGGTGTGACATGCAGGAAGAAATCCATGATGGATTAGTGGGAAGAATCTAACACGGTCATACAAAAAATATATGGAGGAATTGTCTAGGTGTACCAAGTGAAATGAAAAGGAAGAAGGACGGGATGATATCATCTTAAGAAGAGGAATGATTCTAAAATTTGTGAGACCATTTTGATGTACTTAATGATAAGATAGTGGAATGACCACATGGCCTGGTGGTTCCACAAATTTAAATTAATTGAGATATAACAGTTACCTTCGAAAATGGTGAAGATAGAGAAACCTTTAACTGTGAGTTGGTAGATTAACATGAAACAGATAAACATACATAACATGGTAGAACCATGGAAAACCCAGAAAACTAGGCAAGGGCATGAGACATAGTTTGGCGAGACACCATAACGATGTAACTAAAAAGGCGATACAATGATGGTGCAACTGTGATGGTTAGACCACAATAGTGCCACCATACCGGTGGCCCCGTAATTGAGTGAATGTGACTGTGCGATAGTGATGGTGCCACCTTTTCAATGGAACCATTTGGTGGAACCATGTTTTTGGAAAATTCATAGATCCATAAGCATTGATCCCTACTATCACTATGACCACTAGATATTAACAATGGAAAGGACTAGGGAAATATGGGTCATTACATGAGATAACTCTAAAACTATTCTAGTCCTCATGAATCCAAAACAAAACCAGATGATAGAAATTTTATTATATATCTCAGGTATAAACTAACCAATGTTCAAAATTGGATGGGGATATTCAACATCTAGGAACACTTCCCTTATCTATATTCTGTAAAACTATAGAAACATTAAGTAACTATATAATAACTAAATGTCACACTGTCTAGACACATGGATTTGGGTGCCCCTTCTTCCTTGTCAATATATTATCAGCATTGGGTAGCACTGACTCACCCGCAAAGGTTTTATCAAATCCACATTAATTCATCTTGATTAGGGATCATGTTATCCATTCCCAAATCCAGGGGTTTTCTCCCATAATACAGAACTTTTAAACAATATAACATACAACAAGGGAGGTCAATCAATACATCAAAAGGAAACCACAAAGAATGAACATGATCAAAATATTGAAAAAATATGGGTACTGTGCATGAATCATCCCTCTCATTCCCGGGTACTCTCCTCGATGTCACCATGCCTCCATAACACATGAACCAAGGGAATGGTTCATCCACAAAGAACCTTCTTCTTACGAACGTTGATTTTCACTAGTCCATCCATGAATGTCACATCATCTAAGATATATACCTCTACAAAGTCATGGAAAGGGAGTCATCATGTAGATATGGTATGTGATGAGAGACATGAAATAAAATTTGTTTCCTTTCGAACCGTATTGGTAACACCTACTTATATCCCACCATGCAGACTCGTCACATCTCCTTAAAAGAATAGATGATACAGGGAAAAAGCATACTCCTCCTGCATAACATATGATTCTGCAAGTTTAGGTCTCTCTAGAAGAAGATATAACTCATTCTGATGTGATTCTTGATAACCCCAAAGCATTCTGCAATGAGATAATGATGCCACAACTTTAGCATGAACACATACGCAAAATTTTCCTGGTTGTGGGTGGCATAGAAATATTCTTGAGGACATAAATATCTAGACCCATAAGAGATCACTTCCTACTACTACATCATTACACACCTCAATCATAAATAAGAAGCATCACATAACATATCAGATAACACCCCTTCCTCTTACAACCACAACACTGGTGCACTAAATTGCTTCCCTTTCAGATAACTATAATCATCAGGTCATTTATTACCACATACAAAAGCCAGGCTTTTCTTGGTCAAATCCATCAATGGAGCTGCAAATAGGGAGAAGACAAGTATGAATCTCTATTAATAACCAACCATACCTAGATAAACTGAGAACCACTTCCACTTTCTTGTCTTCTCCCAAATAAACTACTACATTTACCTTCCACGGGACCACTTCTATTCCTTACTAGGGCTCCAAATGTCCAATGAAGTGCACCTTTTAGGTCAATTAATTGCACATGGACAACTTCCAATAGAGAAGGTGGTGTTATACTACCACCAAAACTAACCTTAGATACTCAGAATAATCCTCTTATGATCTTGAGTAGGTCAGGGTATCGTCGATGAACTTGAAAATGAGATATTATAGATACTTGTGGAAAATGGAGTTCATGAGTCCCATGGACACAGCTGGTGCATTTGTAACATCGAAAGACATGAACACGAACTCAAAGATACAATACAGTTACACAAATTAGATTTTTTGATACCTCCTCATTCACCCTTAACTAGTGAAACCTAGACCACAGGTCGATCATAGAGAACTATCCTACTCCCTAAAAAGGTCAAAAAGGTCACTGATACTTGGGAGGGGGTAATAGTTCTTGACCATTACCTGATTCAGTCTCTGATTATCTATGCACCTCCAGACACAACCATCTTCCATCGTTGATAAAAATACTAGAGAACCACATGGTGACACACATGGTAAGATAAAACCCATATTCATCCGGTCATCAACTTGAACCTGTAAATCCCATAACATAGAACTCCCCATCTGATAGGTAGACATTGAAATCAGAGGAGCATCATGTTTTAAGCCTATACATAACATAACATCATGTCGAGAGGGTCTAGTCACTACCTATTCAGGGATGATGTTCAGGAACTAACTGTAAATCCCTAGAACACCTCACATCTCTATGTCTACTAATTCCACTGAAAACTCATCTAACAAAGAATGAATTGGATACACACACCGCCCCCTTGACATCTTCACTCACTAATCAAGGTTATACATTGGATTCCCATATCTGAGAACATGACCATTATCTAGAATTATTCAATAATTGCATGCACCGAAAATAGATAGTCAACTCCTGGTATGGTATCACATGTATACATTTTTAGAATAATAAGATCCCCATTAGACAGATGTGGCCCCATCGGCAGTCTATATCCTTGAAAAACATCAAACATACTATTTTGAACTCAAACAGGTGTATTCAACAACAGTGGAATGGAATGTCTCTCAACATATAGACCAATGGAAGGGACATGACTGGGCACAAGAAAGGATTGTGCAGCCCCCAAATAATCTAAGGCACAAATATGAGTACTATACAGAGTAATCATACCTTGAAAACATTTTGGCCACAATGGAACGACATCCACTATGGTTTGAAACTGCCCACTCCCAACTCCACTACCCCTAGACTATCGTACACCTTCCTATAAATTCCCTAGTCGAGGATCTAGAGGAGAACCCTACTGTCGGCCTCCTCCAGCACCGTATGACACTAGTGGAGCGGGATCTCACTGCCCCTGTTGCTGGAAGGGCCAGGTTAGAAATTTCTATTTCTGAGGGGGATATGAAACCTGCCCACCCCCACAGTATTGTACTCAAACAGAGAAATGACTCCAAATAATCCCACAACTACCAAAAAAACAATCTTAGTCATAGGCCCTTGGGGAAAGGGAGAGGGATAATAGATTAGAACTGGAACTGTTGTGCTATACTACCTATTGGATAGAACCTAGATGGCCCTGAAAATGGATGCATGCTGGTGATGCCCTTTGCTTTTGATGAACTCATATGGATCCCCTCTCACAAAAGTCCTCCAAGAATGCACATCATTTCCACTACATCGGGCTTCTTCTGAAATTCTTACTACGTCGATAAAGTAAATGGAGTTACAACATAGAGAAGTGAAGGTCAGATTGCCACCTCCCACCATCGTTCCCAAGACTCCTCATCAAGAAACTTATCCAAAGAAAAATGAAGGATATCCTTAACCTTGATCCCCAAGTCCCATACCTACATACTCTATCGATGAAGGTAGTGCTTCCCATGTCTCTTCTTGTCCTTCATCATTGAATAATGGAATTACGATCTAAATTCCTTCTCAAAGACAGTCCACAAAACAACATTTTTCTTCTTCTCCTCTAATAGAGTGTCATCCACTATCATGCCATAACTCATATATAGATCACCTTCCTAGGAACCCAGTACTCTTTTAGAACCCAGATTAAGATAAAAGTGGTCATATGAACCTTGAGACAGTTCACTGTCTCCATGTCTGAGACACTTCCCTCATAATTTCCTAGAGTCCACGATGGAAGACAAGAAGAATCATCAGCCACTAGCCATCCTATTCCTCTTAATAAGCTATCTGATGATCAACTATATCATCAATTTGGGACCTTATTTCTCTTAACACTAATGCATGTAATCAATGTTCCCTTTCTAAACATGAAAACAAGAAACTCCGAATCCCTCATAGTGTGGAAATTTCTTTTTTTTTTGGACATTTTATTTATTTTAATTTCCAAAACACCCATGAACCACTAGAACACAAGTCATTATGATTCATGTACCACTCCTTGAGTCTCTACCCAACAATCAGTGCAGCCCAACCAGGTTTTTCTATAAGTCCATAGTCCTTACATTGGATTACAGGTCCCCTGAAATATTGTATCCAAACTGGCCTTCCCTAGCGTATTTCATGCACCAATATTGTTTAATATTGTTTCCTTACAATCCCATGCAATCCTCAATGTGCCTAGACCAAACCCTCCATTTAATCCCAAAAAACCTCATTCTTATGCCATTCTTCCACGAACCACCTTCTCATAGATGAGGGAAGGGACCGAAAAGTGCCATTCCCTTCCATCATCATTGTTAATGACAGATAATGTCCCTTGAGTCCCACATTCAGTAGGCCCTAAAGTGGATACTAGGTCCGTGGGGTATAGAATATCACATAAATGGAATGTATTACTCTTTTTATAAAAAAAGATCAAGAGATAGGATGGTAAATCCCAAAAATTCCAACAACTAGATGTAAATGTCATTACATGAATCCCTTCCCACATGCATGTACAGAAGTAAAACATTTACAGGATTAGAGAAAAACTACTAGATAATTTACCAAGGGAATGAAACTAAGAAGTAACAAAATCTAACCTGACTCTCGATCTAGTAAAGTCCATAATGGACCGTAAAGTCATACTAGAAACCTGAAAACTATATTTCATATGTAGTTTTATTATACAATTATATGTAGTAAGGAATCTAAAGCTACATGTGTAGAACTGAGGGAACATACTAATGCACATGTGAGAAAATTTTGGAACTTCATGAAACTACCATAGAATACTAACCATCCCAATATCACCAAGGCTCACTCACCTATTTAGAATAAGTAATGTGATGTAATAATATAATATCATTGAAATTTTTGTACCCCACACATCTCTATCCCACTAGTTAACAGCCCAATTCTAACGATCTGACGTCTTGATGCTGCCACTCTTCCCACACATAGTCCCACTTCTCCTACCGACCCACACACACCTCGGTCTCAAAAAACAAACAACAACACTGAAAAATTCCTAGTCTACCACAACTAGTATCACATCATAAGACACATGGGCCTCAACAACCACACACCATGCCCAAAGACATCAGGGACTCTTTACGATGGTACATGGGTAAACATAACTGGCCCATAAACACAAGATCCCCTAGTAAAAAACCCCATTATAAAAGATTCGTGGAATATTGTATGACTCAATCCATTTTATCATGCCTAGATATGACTGAGAGGCATGTTCCAGAAGTGGGTTTGAGGAAGAATATTAGTAACCATTCATCCATCCTCCCATTGGGATGTTGGGAAATACAACCTCCCCCATAAAATAGAGGTGTTCAGCACATAGTGCTCAACCACTGTAGGGTTCATATTGAAATCAAAATAAATTAAAATATATATGAATATGTTGGTAAATAAACCGATATCACCAACATATGGGTTTCACACGAATAGAAAACAATTCCACACTAGCACCACTTATGTATCCACTATTACATGCACAACCACAAAATAACTACTTCCAACACATAAATATAAAACCATTTTTTATAACCTGTAATTTATTTAATTAAGGGCACCAACAATAAATTATTCCATCATTCCCAAAAAACTATCAAAAGAAAACATACCAAAAAATGATCAAATGCAAACATTTGTGCCACTACACAACATCTAGAAACTAGACTAGTCGTTCCAATGCTCATACCCATTAAACTACTCCCAAATATCATTCATAAAAGTAAATACATCACATTGCATCTCTCACAACATACACCTGTAGCCACACTGACAGAAAATTCCCCCTTTCAGTAATACTACATAACGAGTTCCTAACCACACCACAATCCCACTACTCATCATTTCTTCGTGAGTACAACACAACAGAAAGGCAATTCCTTTTTTTAAAAGTCCATCCATTCCTTAATCAATAAATCTCTCAAACAGATACACTAAGACATGAAAAGTAACGCATCACACAAAAATCCCATAGTAACCACTATTTTAACCATTTCCCCACTATATAACCATTTCCCACATTTCTAATAGAACCAACTCCCTTTCCCATCCCTATTCAAGAAACTGTGCTCATAATAGCTACACCACACAACTCACACAAAACCCAATAGAACACAACACTCAGCCACACCAAACAACAATATATATATATAAATAAATAATCATGTTTGGTAGACAATTTTCATTGACCCACTCGATAATCCTCGGTGATCATATATGGGTTTTCATCTTGGGGCATCCATTCATTTAATAGAGTGTACTTGATTAATAAGATTTCATGTTACATTTTTGTGTCAAAGTATCACAAATAAAACATGACCCCAGGGGACAAGAAAATAACTCCCATGGTCATGATTTTCAGAACCGATATTTCCACAACACCGAAAACAAAATAAACGACAAAAAGGTAAACCTAGGAACAACACCAAACCGGACACCACCAATTATATTATTTAAGCAAGTTGTCTTTTTATCATATTAAATTAATTTTTAATTCTAGTTCTATAAATAGTGTTAGGCCATTTCATACATGAAAATAAATAATATACACACCCCTCATGTTTAGAAATTAATGAGAAACAAAATAAAATATATATTTGGATGATCCTTGTTTGAAATTCCTTCTTGCACCAAGAATATGCGTTGGTGCGACTTGCATGATGAACTCCATGAAGGCTGACACAAAAGGCCCCAAAAAAGGTGAAAATATCATCTCAAGAAGAATTTTCTCGGCATAAAAATAGAAATAAAAATAATTATTGATGTGTTGATCTAATCTTATGAAGAGACTAGATCCTAAAATAAGGGAGACCATTTTTATGTACATAATAGTAGGATCGTGGTTTGACCACATGGCTTGGTGGTTTCACATGTTGAAATTAATTATGATTTAATAATTCCCCTTGTAAACAGGGGACATAGTTCAATATATGAATGTGAGTAAATTTATTTTCATTTAAAATTGAAAAACAAGTAACCATGGTGAAACTAGGATAACTTGGAAAACTAGGCAAAGGGTTGTGACACTATTTGGTGATACTCCATAATAGTGCTACTGTAAAAGGTGAGACTGTGATGGTGCTAACCATATAGTGCAACTTTAATGGTGACAAAATAGTCATTCCACAATAATGATAAGACCATAAATAGTGTAACTATGGTGCTGTGATCGTGATGGTGCGACTATGATGGTGCCACCGTGATAGTGCAATCGTAAAGGTTAAATTGTAACGGTTCCACCAATTTAGTGGAACCATTTGTTAGAACCATGTTTTTGGAAAACACATGTAGAATGCCACTTTGATCCCTATGAACACTATGACCATTGGATTTTCACATAGTAAAGGCCTGAGAATTTTTGAGTAATTATAAATACCAAATAATGTCATGTGTGTCTCTTAAAGAATGTTTTTTGACTTTTTGGGGATCACCATATTTATGTTATATTATCATGGGGCCAATTAAATATTTTAGAAGATTTGTTTTTGAGACATGTGATTTATGGACATGATATCTTAGTTAATCCTAAAAGGATTATGTTTTTCACGTATTAAAAAAAATCAAGAAACTTTTATGATATAGGACTCATCCTTGGGTTGGTCGGATTCTATTACAGGATAAAATATGATTTCTCAAACCTTATATCTCTATTGACCAATATCATATATATTTGGAGGATGTTCATATGGGATTAAAATTGACAAGAACCCATTAATGAATTGATGTGTTGTTAGACCTTAGAATCAATTTTTCACATTATTAGAGGATAAATAGAGATTTGTGTTTTACTATATTTATTATGGTATTTTAATGGGTTATGCCATTACGTTGGGAGATATTATAGTTTATTATGTTATACATAAACAATAATGAAATTAGGGTAATTATCCAACTCATGATTATGAATAAAAAGGTGTTTTGAATGTCCTCAACATTTTTAATTTATTTCATTTTAGGGATGGTATATTGCCTACCGTGACCATAAACATCTATGTTATATATTTCATTAAAATATTGGTCATCTGAATATATTTTGGGTTGAATACCTCAAATAATTTGACATTAAAATTGAGTATACATAGAGAAAGGGTGACATTTTTGTTTATTAAATTATAATGATGTTCCACGCATAGTATGTAAAGGGTTAAATAGAGTTGTGGATCATGATTGGAATTTTTTATGAGATGTACTTCGGACTAAAAGAAGTTGAATTAGTTAATGTTATAGGGATAGTTTATTTCAAAACTCATTTCCTTGGGATGAATCATTTGGAGAAACAAAATAAAGGAAAATTTATAGAGTTTTAGGGATTCAATATTTTTTGTGGAGACTATAATAAAGTTGTATTTTTCCTCAAAGGTTGTTTTGGTAACCAATAAGTTATACCTTAATCTATGAGAAATGAAATTTTAGGAAACAATAACTATTAATTTTGTTCTATCAAATGCTTCAATGAAATGGTTAATTATTATATTAATCGTTTTTTTATTTCTTAGTATGAAAAAAGACATATAGAACTATGATGATCCATGTTACACATGGAAATAAATTTTGTCTAGGTATAAAACCCATTCATTTTTTTTGTTAAAATCATTGTTTTTAATTATGTAAGTTAAATGAAATTTTTATGTGTTTTATTATTGTTTTACTTAAACACCAAATAGAAAGAGTTTGATCTTGGTTGTTACTGATTATTGTACCAAATTAGGTCATGTAATGATAATATATGTCACAAAAAATATAGCATTATTGGGAATGTAGTATGTAATATAAATTATATCGTTTTTAAGGTTACCTATTGCCATTATCTTAGATAGAGATCCTTGTTTCCCATAAGAATATTAAGGGTATCTTGGAATCAATGGGTATCATGATTAGGAAGATAATACCATATAATCCAAAAACTAATGGGTAGTTAATATGGATAACTACAATCTAGAAGATATGATTCATTCATATGCCTTAGACATTGATTCACTTATGTTTTCAATTTTGGTCTGGATGAATGTACATACTATAAAAATTTCGAATAATCCATCAGAATGACTTCCTTAAATGATTTGAATGGAAACAATTTATAATCTCATTTTTGATGGACCATGATTCGACAATTTAAATTTTATTGACAATGCTTTGATTAGGAGATAATGAAACATATCTAGTCGGTTCTATAGTGTCTGATGATGGTTAATATCCAATAAAAGTATTATATGAATCCAAATCCTCATCAAATGATATTTTCAATGGGTTATCATATTATAGTGAGAAGTATGAAAAATATTAATTAACCCGTCCGTCCAAAGATACCCCTTCTTGTAGTGAAATTATGAAAGAAGGATAATGACCCGTAATACCACATTTAGTAGGCCCTGAGTTGGAAAAAAGAACATAGGGAGTAAAACATGACATTTGATAAAAATTACCCTTTTAATATATATATATATATATATATATATAGGATTGGGGTATATGATATCAACCAATTAGAAATACTAAGAAATAATGAAGAAATTAAATGAAATACATAACAATGTTCACATATAATGTAATAAAATATAGATAAAAGTTTGTGCATATTCAAAATAAAATATAAAATTTAATCACATAGCAGAACTCCCATGTTTATGAGAGTAATGTACCACATGGTCCAAACATTACTACAAGAAACCGGAAAACTATTTTAAATTTTTATTGTGATCATACATGTATAATTATTATGATCATACTCAATGTATCTCATGAACATGTGAAAATATAATACTAATAAATCAATGAGTGGAAAATAAAATAAACTACAATGAAACATGTAAACTAATCAATCCCATCATCATTAAAGAATAGTAACCAAATAACACATATAAGATTAGAAACAAGAAAGAAATATATCAGAAATAATGGGTACCCCAAAGGTCGTCCACAATAATCTTCCCCTCTCACACCCCAACATCATGCATCATGAATCTACCTTATCGTACATATAGTTACCATTAGAAAACTCACATAGGATATCAAATCACATCACACCACTTCTCACCTAAATATACATTGGACATCACATCACATCAACCCAGATCATCACTGAAGAAACCAAATCCAAAAAAACACATCACACAACATTTCAGCGAAAAAACCATTAATATTATATCACATAAACAAACCTAACCATAATTATAGTGTATTATGAATAGAAACGAAACCATACTCCTTACACCCTCTTATTATGCATTACCCCAATTATAATTCATCTCATAAAAGAAAAAAATCACTGAAATGAACTTTTTTACTTCAATACATCAAAACCAATTCCTATTTATATAACTTATAAGAGATAATAAGGAAGAAACTATATACATTCATCCATCCTCTTCATCGAGTTATTTGAAAAAACACACCCAAATCATTGATTATTTTGGAATATTGTAAACTATGTGGGTGAGGTCTGTATAGAAATCAAAATTAATATATAGGGTTTATATAAACATGGACACACATTCCCATCAAATGGGTTTTGAATAAGATTTACAACCAACAAAAAAGAATCACCGACTTGCCTAACAAAATACACCACATTCAGTGCCACCACAATATTCATAACACTCACAAACATGCCCCAAACAAAACAAATTAAATTCCATTTTCAGTAAATACACATTCCATAGTTATCAAACAAACCCATTTCTTCATTCCAACACATTTATTTCACATTTACTAATAACAATTTAATCCACACCAACATTTAGGAAAAATATAATTCCAATGATAATTTAAATCCATTAACCAGAACATCCTACTCGATATTATATTTAATTATTATCCAATTATTCCATCACTTCCTGGACACTATAAAAACACCAAAGACCAAAATAAAAAATCATCCTTATCATTAAAAAAACGCACAGTTATACTATGTTAAATTACCCATAATATTTCTCATAACTACCATAACACAACCCCACATCACAGCTACATAACACAATATCACATAACATCCAGAACCACATATAACATTGTCATGTATGTTAGTTCAATTTAATTTGTGGAATTCATCCTAATATACATTATGTAATTCAAGTGACTTTTTATACAAGACATAAATATTATTAGAATCCAATTATTTAAATGTAAATATGTTTTTTTCATATTCTATTTTAGGTGATAACAAATAATCGAACCATAATAGAAACATAGATTAAAAAACTACAGTGAAACATATCCCTTAACAATTAATATATTTTGAAATACATCAGTCCTATAAAATATTACTATAACATAATATTAAAAGAGATATAATATTTGATACCATCCACCATCCACTTAAATTTAAATAAAATATATTTTTTATCTTTATATTTCTTATGCATATTATCTTCCCAAAAAAGGGAATCATCCAACTTGTATGATACAACTAGATGAGTAATGAAGGAATCCCTACCACAAAACAAGATTTTGTACTACTATTGAAGGTTTGAATTATAAGAAGACGCCTTTTTAAAACCAACGTGATTGAGAACACCATTATTATCAAAACACACATCATCCTAGTGTATCCACATTCTAATGAAACGTCAAAATCATTGATTCCAATGAAAAACCATTATATGCTTGAATAAATGTTGTAAAATAGAGATAATAAAGGATGATAAATTAACAAAAACTATAATAGACTTATCTCCCAAAATTGTGGTGTCAACCCATATACATGGGACAAAATATATACATTAAAAAAAACATGGGAACCAAATTAAATAAGAGGAAATTTTAATGAATTATGCGGTGTGAGAGGCTATAAATTTTTAAGGTTGTCTAAAAAACATAAGACCACATCACATATCCCTTACAAATAGTGTATAATGTCTAAAAGTTGAATGGAATATGGTGAGAAAGGAAGTACCATTCCATATCCTGTAAGGTCAAATTTCCCCAAAAAATTATATTTATATAATTGTGGTTGTTCTAAAATGAAATGAAACAGGATCCTAGTGTGGTTAGAAGGGACACACAATTGAACCTCTTGAACCATGAACTGCATATTCTATATTCCTACTCCATAGTGTAACTATTTAAAAAATGGTTATACAATTGAATGATCACCCTTGTGACTTCATTCCACTTATTAGGTCTGTATGCCAAAACATTTCCAAAAATAGAAGTGGCAACAAAATCCTCTCTGAGGGCCATTCCTATATAGTTGGAATCCCCACACATCATTTTCCATTATTTCATAGTAAAACCACGGATCCATGAATCAAAAACCTCTTATGCTAGTATATCATCTCTATCTCTTACATTTACCATCCAAAATATTTAGAATATCCCTATACACCACAGCCACCAAAATTTCGAAAATATTATATCTTAAAATATCTAGAAAATTACATTTATTTTCTTCAAAATCCTAATGTTTCATTTTCCAACCATAATAATTATTATTTTGTGAGAAATATTAACGATTATATATCTTATTTAATCATGAATTATTAAAAATCATATATATTATGTAAGCATTATATTTAATATCACATAACACAAAATTAATATCATATAAAACTTACTTACCCTTATATACATTTGAGAAATTCATTATTTTTCATATATTCGTTCACGAAATTCATATATTGCACAATGTGGACTCTGGATTTGTAAAAAAAGTCACTAAGTTATTCTTTCATGATAGATGGTTACACTTATATTCCATATAGAATATTTTGGTTATTTTTTTATAACTTTTTTTATATATCAGTAATGTAATATCATATCCTTGGAAAATAGACCTGTGAGAGGAAATATAAAATAAAATATTTAGATAAAGAAAAATTATAATTTAATATATATGAAATTCACCCATTTAACATGGGTTCAAGTTGATATATATAATACATTTCCTAGAAATGTTATCTTAATCCACTATCACACTAACTCAATCAACATTGATTCCCGAAACAATATATATAAATTACTAAACATCTTATCAATTAAAAATATATTTCAAACAAATTTACAATTACATTAAAGGAAAAATATACCATCATTAATTTTTTTAAGAAGATCATGTAATACACCTGTACATGTGTCCTTAGTATCACTCAATCGTTATATAGTTCAATATAGCACATAGCAAAATGTTTTTTCATAAGTAAATAATATCTTAACATTAAAGGGCCACATAAAATTAGTATATGTCATTTATTATTATATTTAATAAAAATATTGTTTTAGAAGAACCTTGTTAGAGATGTGATATATTCACTCTAGAAATTTCAAACTATCTAAAAGATTTTAGTTATTTCAATACCATATATCCTTAGCTCGGAATGAAATATAATACAAATAATCTCCCAATTACCACATACCCAAAGCATTTAACCCATTTCCATGATCTGGAACACATAATAATTGTTCATGTTATCACCGAATATGATTTATATAGGTTATTGACCATAATGATATTCACTGAATTGTATATTCCATATAATGTATCCCCTTTAATAAGAAAATGACTCCTAAAAGAAGACTAATTTCATCCTTATTATTAGAAATGTTGAAAAGAATACTCATTTATCTTATAGAAATTATAATATCATATCTCAATTTAATAAAAAATTGCAATAATAAGGTTGTACGTCCCATTTCATAAATCCCTTTCAATCCATTATATATAATCCTTAAAGACAAAACATCACAATCATATGTTTTCTATATTATATAAGGAATTTTGAAGCGAACATCTGAGATAGAAGAAAAAATCAATCAAGAAGAATATAGAAAGATTCCATTGATATTTTTTTGAATATCTAAAAAAGAATCACATATATTTTGACACATATCATTGATATTCATCTACCAATCCCATGAAAATAAAAAACATTTTATTCTATGGTTTATATATTTTATTTAACATATTTAATTCTTATATAGTGATATTGTATTTAAAATTAATAAAATAACATATAAAATATTTTTATTTTTATGTATATCCAAAAATAGCCAATTGAAAATGAACAACAGACAAGGATTTTATCATTTCTGGATCACAAATAAAAAATGACATGGGGATCAAAACTTTTATATTTTATAATCCATATTAATGAAACATTTTATTTATTATCTTCCTCAAATTTTGTTGTCTCCATCAACGTATTAATATTTAAGGTTACCATAAAATTTTACTTTGTCCTATGTAACTATCAACGAAATTTTCATTATATCCACTAGGATTAACTTTTATATACATAAGGTTTATTATTATATTACATAGTATTAATTAATTTTGAAACATAATCCATTAATTTAAATAATTTAAATTCCCACAGTTTGGTATTATCTATCTTGTGTATTATTTAGCATAATATAATAATCAATTTTTTGGTCATGATTATAAATTTTCACCACATATATTATAATTTTATTACAATATATTATTAAACCGAACGATTTGATTTTTTTTAGTTTATGATTTACATAAATTTATTGAATTTGATGTTCTTAATGATTTATTATTGAAATACATCAGATATCCTATTCATGTATAAATATCCTAATTATATATATAATAATAAGAGGATATTGAACTTTTTATTTCCATAATGTTGAAAATTATAATGAAATGAAAAATTGTAATGATATGAAAAATGAATCCCAAATTTTATGACGTGTTGAAAATTGGATGAATTATGATATGTGTGCGTAATTTTTAATGCATTCCCTAGAAAAATTCAAAGGAGGAGTCTATATGATTCAATATATGATATTTGATAGTAATGTGGGATTTGTAATCTTTCATGTGGATGTTTTTCTATATTTTTTGAATATTATAATGGTAATGATTGTTATTATGATGGTTTCAATTGTATATTAAACCAAGATATTTATGCGATATGTTGTGTTTGTGATACATGATAATGATGAGATATTCTATGAGGGATTACACTAAATAATATAAAAAGGGTCCTAAAAATTTAATACAGTCCAATCGATGTGGGTTAGTGTGGGATGAATCATTTATGGGCAGAAACATAATGAAAATAGGAGTTCTAAAGGGTGGGAAAAAATAAATGAATCAACATAGTGAGGTATCTATGGGTTTAATGAAATAAATATATGTTCTTTAATGATACATACTATTGGGTAATTATATGTCATATTATAGAGAAAAACCTATAATTGTACCACTAATTGGTTTCAAAAATTAAATTAATGTACAATTGTGAGGTATATGCATGCTGAAAACTACATGGTGAAATCAATGGGATGTATTTAAAGGTGGAATGGTAAATAATTATTGGTTTTTGATGGGTGAATTTTATTAGAAACGTGGTGTTTTCTTGTTGTTGTGTTATATAAAAATGGATGATTTATAAAAAGTTATATTAAAATAAAGAATTATATGAATCAAGAATGGAGGATAACCATGAATATATATGTTTGAATGTATTTTTTATTCAATATGTATGATAATAAATTTTTTATTTTAATGAACAAGATAGAGTTATTGGGACTAATCTATATAGAAAATTTTTATGGACACCCTTGATTTATATATATTTTTAATAATTTGGTTAGTTTCATTTTTAGTGTATGCAAAATATAGAACTAGAAAAGGAGACTTACTAAAGGGGGAATTTTCATTATCCCAATTTTGTGGAATGGATAATATTATATAATTTTCAATGTATTATTAAATTATATAGTAATTAATATGATATGAAATTAATTTATATAAATTAACATATAATATGTTTGGTAATTTGTTTTCCTTTTCATGTTTATGTCAAGATATTATTTGTAATTTTTAATTCTGTTTATATATGTTTGGTGACATACCCATGGACCGAGTCAAAAACCAATGGAAAATAATTAGAATGCATCCTGATTTTCACACAATAAAATTACTAGTATATATATAGAATCAAATTGATGTAAAAGTTGTAATGGTATTCGGCAATGTGTTTAAAAATAGTGTTTTGAGTAGAAAATGGTGGGAATTACTAAGGAGGTAAGGAAAAAAAGATCATGAAACTAGTTTGTTATATAGTTCACTGAAAAAAACATGACAAATAATATAAATATGATCTATGAAATGGAACTATAACCTAAGTATTAATACAAAATATGTTTTATGATGAAAAAAACATTCATTGTATATGTAGATTCATGAATTATGTTATTACATGTTATGATGAAATTTTTTTGTGTGTTTTTTTATTATGTATATGGGGTTTTTTGGTTACATATATATATATATATATATATATCGATTTTTAGAGGTTGGTTTAAATTTTTTTTATTATGGTCATTTTATACAATCATGATGTTTATTATAATGAGTTTTATTAAGAATATGATTTGATAAATTATAGAGAATAACAGATGGTTAGAGATATTTTGAAAATAGTGTTGATTTTGTTTCATATGTATATGTGGATTATATATACCAGGTTTATTTTTAATTATGATACTGGGAATTATATTTATTACATTTTAATTTGTTTTTTGTTGATTAAAGAAGCATATGGTAACTATGTTCCCTTACTACTAAGTTTTGTGTGTGTATTAGTGTGTTTTAGTGGATTATTTTCTTCTGAGATCATGATGTATTTATAGTTTTTGGTATTTCATTTTTAGAGTTTTTTTATAAATAATTTTTCAATCAAGAAACTTTTTCTCATATAATAACTGAATTTTTGGGAATAAATAAAGGAAAATAATTTGCATCGAAGTTGGTTGATAAGTTTATTAAATTGATGTGTTAATTTTTAGAATTTATGACTAAAGAGATGTTATGTAAATATAATTTCAAGATATTTTTGTTAACTGATATCTATAGGTAGTTGGAGATATTATCCATTATTTACTTTATCTAAATATTGAAAAATATTTTGTAGTTGAGAACATTTTAACTAGATATGGGTATTTTTTAAATATTTATTAACATGGTGTTTCTCAATTTGGGGATATATATATAATTTTTCAATTCTAAATGTAATCAACGATCAATTATGGCTATAAGAGTCCCTTTATAGAGTGATTTGGGTTCTCTAGTATGGGTAGTACACAACCAACCATTAAAACTGGTGGCTTAAATTTTTTCTTGTGGAAACACGATCCATCTATACATTATATGACCATCTATTAAGTGGATTTAAAGGATGTTTGAGTAGAGTTGAATATATAAAAAGAGTCCCAATTATTTTTTGACCTCCTTAGATGCAATTGTTTTTGAAAAATCATATAGAAAACCATTTTCACCCCCATCACTGGGTTATTATTGAAGAGGTGAATATAGTTTCAATCGATGATGATATAACCTGAGTGGGGGTTTAGGTATTACATAGAGATAAAAAAAGATGAGTCGTTTCAGATATTAAAATTAATTAATGTATTTGTGATGTCTTTGGAGAATAGGTTGTTTATGTTATGGTTTAAATTGACTCTAATATTTTGAGTATTTGGATCGACAATTAGTTCACAGGTTACATCATAAAATACATTATCTTTAGTGGAAACTAGTTTCCCTTACTCTAGTCAGGGGCCAATATGAATTCCCTATGTATGTAATTATTTAATTTTTTTGAGGAATGATCTATTCTCTGGAAATAAATTCACTTTTTAAATATGAAATAGCCATAGATTATTCTTGGGTTAGATTGGTTATATTATATAGATAAATATGACATTTTTTTATCAATGAGGGATTATATATTAAATACAAACATAGATATTATAATATATTTCACGTAAATCTATGTGTTTTTTAGTAGATATATTTTAGTAATATAGTTTTACATGTAAAATAGAATATATGAATACATATAAATATGTGGTGGAGTTAAAGAAAATTTCACATTTTTTGTTTAAGTATATTGATGTGTATCGTGAATAATTTATGACTTTAACACGAAGATGACAGAGTGAGTTTGATTTGGATTTATGTATTGGTGTCTCTCCTCTGACAATGAGATCATGTAAAATAGAGAGAAACGAATCAATTATTGAGGACATAGATTGATGACTTGTTTCAAAGAGGTTTTTTTAATCATTTTGTGTTTTTGGGGTTTATTAAAATTTTAGTTCAATAATATTATATGATTGTATACTATTTTCAATAAATCAACATCAATTTAACAAAAAAATGATAATTAGTTTATATAGAAATTATGGTAATGAATATTTATTGGACTATTTAAAATTGTATAGTTATTTTTATGTGAATTATTTAACATTTTGACATCACCAAATACATAGCAACATTAATTAAATTCTTAATACTCAATATAATCAATGTGACAGGACATTGGAATTTATATTGATATCTATTAGAATTAAAATTCAATAGTTGTTTTAGTATAATTATTAATTTGTTAATTCAGTAAAATGTTTATTATTTTATATTTTTAGTTATTTATGATACATTAGTTTATGAAATTAATCAGTATGATCATTAATACTATCTTGAGATTGTGTTGGAGTTTCATAGACAGTGATAGTTGTATGGGATGATTATGATGATCACCCATTCTTGGACTTTCAAAAAAACAAATTTGGAACATAGGTATGTAGCTATGAGATTTCTGATTATCTCCATAGTGGAAAATGTAATGTACATGTTTAAATATTTTACTGAGATCAATTAGAGGAAAAAGAAAAGGAATTAAATATCATTTCCTTCAAATTAAATTTTAATAGTAGTTTTCTAAATAGATATAATTCATATATCATTAAAATTAAATCATTATTCAAATTTATACTCTATGGTTTTCAGTATAATCAATTAAAATCTCTCCCAATTAAAGTCAACTAAAATTTTTTGTTTAATTAGAGAGATTAAATGAATAATACAGTTGCTATTCTCTAAAATACTAGAATTTAGTTATCTCCAGTTACCATTAGGTCTCCCACCACACACAATCAAATGTTATAGAATGAATATAGGTTCCTTTTATGTGTGATCTAGTGATAAATTGAAAATAAATTCAGAATATTACAAAAGAAGAAATATTATAGCTTTTATAGAGTCTAAATCATTCTAGAGATTAAATTAATATAATAAGTATTTAAATTCAAAATTTATTATTCAATAAGTTCGTATAATATTCCTAGAGAATACGCTGAGGAATTCTTGGTCCATCACCATATTAATTTAAATGTTAAATGAAGGAAATAAATAAATTGGAAAAGCCTTGAGTGATAATAGATAAGGATGCTAAGAATGATAAATATGTTGGGATTCCCCAACACTATGAATAATTATTAATTTATATATGGAAAATAAGCTTTCTAGGGAATTTTTAAAATTATCCAAATGTGGAGAAACTATTTCATCAATTTATTTAGTAGAATTCCTCAATTTCCTTTTCATGAGTTGACATATTCATCAGTATATTATTGACTTTTATCTGGTGGTATAAAGGGTATACTCGATAAATCATTCATTATAGAATTTATTCCCTCAAAGATGAATGTGATAGACAACATCAATTTTGAGGAAAGATTTATAAGATTTTAAAAATATTACCTTATTTTTATACACTATCATGGGTGTACCTTCATGTGGTGGAGTAATTGGGGATACCCATAAATATGTTGAGAGGAAGATACACTTAGAAAACATTATCTAGTTTTTGATAAACATACAAAAGAATCTTTATTCTATAGTTTCATTTCAATAAACACCTATCACATAATCATAGTAGAACCTAAAAACATAAAATCATGGAAACTAAAGTTCCCCATCTCCACTAAACCAAATAAAAATTAAAAAATTAATGAGAAAAACCCTTCAACATCAATTTTTCATTATATAATTATTTTAATTCCTTATCTTTAAAAATGGATTTATTAATCAGCCTTGTAATCATTGGGGGTGGTTTCCCTTGGTGCCCTATGAAATATATTTGTATTCATCGACACATATTGTATTGAATAAAACTTTTTATTATATAAATACATTTTTTAATGAAAATATTCATTATTAGATAATTTAGTAATTAAAATTTCAAGCTTTAATTTGGACCTTTATATGTTCTATCTTGTTTGAAATACATTTTAGCATCAGAGAAATAGATTATATAGTTTTTTTAAATAAAACCTGAAGGATTATTATTTTAAGTGGTATGATAATGTCCACATGACATAAATAAAAGAATTTATGGCCTTAACTATTGTTATCATACCCTATGAAGTGAACTCAATAGATCTTCTAGGTGAGATAGAATCACATGTATTTTCCCAATACCAAGCCTATGATGATATTATAAGACAAAAACATTTTGTATAACATTTATGGTAGAAGTTAAAGATCATCTATATCATGACCTGGACCATGTTCACTAAACTACATTAATAAAATATCACAATCTCACACCTTAACATTAGTTTATTATTTGGTTTCATAAAAAGAAACATGTATATATTAGAATAGTGTGTCTTTTTCATATTATTTCAATAAATATTTATTATAATTAATCATTTTTATTATTAATTTATAAATGATTAAAAAAAGTTTGATAGAAATCAAATTCTTATTCAATGAAATGGAAATTTTTATTTAAAAAAATTACACTTCAATAAATTCACACATTTGAAAAATTAAATAATATGTTATCTAAATGATATTGAATTGATAATATAATATTAAAAATTAATTATTAAATATAATTAATAATATAATTTTATAAAGTCAAATATAATTTCTATTTATTATAGAAAACAATTATTGTCAAACAAAATTTATTTTTTTTATAAGTGTTGTTTTTTATTTTTAATATTAAATTCAAAATTTAATGGAATTATTATCAAAAAATTATTGCTATTTTAGAATCATCATTTAGAAATTTGTCTACATTGAGTTTTGAAAAATGGTATGTGAAAGTAAATTTTTTATTTCAAATATTATTTAAGATAATAATATATAATAAGTATTATGACATCATATAAGTATAATACATAAGTAACAAATACTATAATGATTGTCAACAACAAAAAATTTCTTCTGAATTTATTATAATTTTGTTTTCAGTTTATTTTTATATAAAATATAAAATAATCCTCTAAAAACTAAAATTATATTTTAAGGTTTTAAAATAAATTATTTATAAAAATGATTAACTTCAATATAACCAAAGGTATTAATTGAAGGAGTTATATTCCTAGAAATATTGAATAATTAAATAAATCACTCTTTGGAAGAAGAAATTGTAGAAATAATGTGATGGTCTTGATAAATTTATATACAGAGTCCAAAACCTAGGTTTTCAAAACAATAAATAATTCCCCTTACCTTCGCTTTATTATCCCACCCAAACTCCCTTTCAACATTACTAATAACCATTGTATCATGATTTTAATCTAACATTACCTCTTTTGTGACAACCCAAAATTACCGATTTATTTTAGAAATATCCTCCCATTCCAAAATAACCATAATCTCAATTTAAGGTTTCCTCTTTGTATCCACTTTATTCAAACCCTTATATATACAATTTTTTCCACCAATTATTCATGTTTGGAATTTTTCATTGAAAATATGTCTTACATTCCTTATGATGTCCATATATAGAGGGACCTATTTCTATATAAATTTTCAATTTAATGAATCTATATATAATAACCTTTTTAATATGTAATTATCATGCAATTTTCTATGAAATACATTTCTATAGTGAATAAATGTAATCATTTAAACCCAAGGATATTCTCTTAGATACACCATTACATCATTGACTTGGGATATATGATTATGAAATACACCCTCCATAATCATGGGATTAAAAATTATTATATAAACCCTTATATTGTATAATCAAGGTGGAAGACATATGCATGATCCTGATTTGAAAGTGATAGGTGGGACCGTAATTTTATAGACCTTTGATGCGTGGGGTATTGTTTTTATCTCATGAGATGAAACGTATCATGAATGGGAGGTTATTCTAAGAACACTACATTATGTTTTATTGGTGGATATCCTTATCTTTTTTTTTTCAAGTTTTATGTTGTTTCGACACTCATTTCATGCCTTGATGTTAGTTTGTTATATCATTCCACATTGGTACTGATTATTAATCTCAACCCACTTATATTAACATGATATTTCCAATAACACACATGTATTAATTTCTTATTATTATTATCTTACTGTTCCCATTTTGGGATTTATAGATCAACCCATTCTTTTTTATGTCCCCTAGTTATCCGTTGATGTTTTATTAGGTTGAATAAATATAGCGGAATATATTATATTTTTTAAAATAATGAATTTGTATCCATGTTTAATGTTATTGTGTCATGTACCAAATTACCCAAAGACACAAGGCCTCAACATCTTTTGGTGTTGTATCACATGTATCTTAATTTACTAAATCAGGAACTAATGTGTATTAATATATGGGTTTTCATAATTATTATTATTATTGATGTGTCTTGGTATTTATGGGATTCTGATTATAAATCCCTATTGACATCATTAGTAATAATACTAAACAAATAATAACTTCCCTAAATTATGGTAATTTACAATGTAAGTTGTTTTCATTAAAACAAAAACATTTGGATACTATTAGTGGACATGACATTAGCATAGCTGTACCTAGATGTTGTAACCTAGAAATGGACCCATAGAGCTATAATTGATCATCACCAGGTAAATGAAATCATTCATTGATGAACTCCTAGTTTTATACTCCCAAGGGATATGATTTAATAAATATTCACTCTTATTAAAAACCCTTATTAATGCATAATATCTTTCATTGATTCTTTTTGTTATGAAATTGGACATGTCAAACATATATTGAAACATATTATTTCGTTGGTTATAGAATATAATCCATTTATTAGTAATTCATTTAATTTTATTTGTTTCCCATTTATTTGTATAATAGTTTAAACTTTTCCATCCCTAATTTTAAATAATTTATGTTAATAGCGTAAAATTAGAGGAACTGAGAAAACAACCAATGTGGCGGTAAGGGTAATGAATGTCCAATTGATATAGATTACAAGATGGGGGATAATATATGACTACTTGGGATTAAACCAAACTAACTATCAAATATTTTGATAAAAAATTGTCAAATATTTGATTCTCCATACTCGCTATTTAATAAAAGGAAAAAACTCATTGATGTTCATATAATAATGGTTATAAAGGGGGGGGGATTTATTTTCATATATGTCAAAAAAATTGTTATATGTATATGGTGAAACGTCATAAGATAAATGAAAATTGTTTTATGTGTAAAAATATTGGGAATAAGGAATCTAATTGAAATTAAAAACAATTATTTAGATTACATTAATGAAAAAAATAAATCTCAATCAAATGTATCTTTAACTAATCAATTTCATAAATATGTGGAAATTTGGTATTATCCAAGATATTCTATATTTTGAGGGCTTCCAAGGATTATGGGTTCCAACCACCTTATAATGTAAGGTGAAAAAGTATTTCATATGTTGAGATGGATTGTGATTATTGATGAACACAATAAATCTACTATAGATTATTGTATTTATTCTTATATTATAATTAATGGAATAATATCATGTTTGTATGTATTATTTGAATATCAAGTAACCACCTGATATGATTTGATATCATAGTGAAAAAACATAATCATAATTGTTTTGAAATTTTATGTTTATGGGAATGTTATTTTTGTAAATATTATCATTTATCATTTAGAATTATATTTTTTGATAAAGGTAATCGATTGTATTTTATTTTATATTGCAAATATAAGTTTCATAGAAAATTACATAACCCTTTTTGTCATATATTTTCCTAGAATTATATAAATGTTCAAGGAGGAGGATGAATCATATTTCGAATCGACACCTCAAGAATTGAAATTATTTCATTTTATAAAAACATATCTATCTCAAATGATCGATACTAAAGAGAATATCATCCTTGATGAAATTCTCATTATAAGGGTCTTCTCTGATGCATTTCCTAATGAATTTATTATACTTCCTCTTATATGAGTAGTTGAATTGTGGATCAAACCCATAACCATAGAATATCCAATATCTAAGTCTCCATATTGAATGGATGTTATTGAGCATGATGTGATCAAATAATTATAGGATAATCTATAAAAGGGATTTATACACCCAATTGTTTCACCATGGTGTGTGTTGGTCTTTTCATGAGGGACTTGTTTGGGTGAATGTATCTATACAATGAATATCCTGAGCTCAATAAGTCCATGATGAAGAAAACATATCCTCTTCAACAGAATAATGACATTTTTTATTGGAAATATATATCCCAATACTTCACTAGGGTGGATCAATTTTTTTGGATATTACCATGAAATCATGAAGGATGTGGATAAACACATTATCAAATTTCACACAATGTATGGTCACTACAAGATGATTGCTATTCCATTTTAACTCACTAATTCTGCATGAATCAACATGGTCTTGATGAATATTGTTTTTAAGTATTACTTCAAAATTGTTTTAGAAGTCTTTATGAATGATATTATATTCTACATAAAATGAAAAGAGGAATATGTGGTGAATTTTATTTTATTAGTAATACTTTGTGATATGAAATTTTATATGAGAGTGAAAATAAATATATGGATTTTATGGAAAAAATATATTCTAGGATAATTTTTTCACCATAATGGATTATATATATATTTATTAGAAACTTATATAGTTAATTGATGAAGAATACCAATTAATTTTATAGAAATTAATAGTTTCCATGGATTGGATATGTACTATCATATAATATTGATAAAATTCCCTTGATTTTAAATCAAAATAACCAAGATAACTCAAAAGGGATTTAGTTTTTTCTTATGTAATGAATTTGATGAATTTTTTAATGATCCAATAAAGAGGAATATAATAGTAACTACTCTCACATTTCTCATAATTAGAAAATGATTTGGGATATATAATGAAACTTAAAAAATTTATTTGGATGTGTAATCATGCATGATGAAAAAGTGAAACCCTATTCCTATCACTAATTAATGATCTAAGAGTATAACTACAAAACACATGATCTATAATTTGATATTGTGATTATTGTATTTCGGATAATTTATCCTTTACTTTATGGAGAAATGTGTGGTAGATATATCGATCATAAATTACATAATAATATATACATGAAAAAGAATACTAATATGGGCCAATGAATGATGTTTGAGTTGATCTAGAATAATGATTTTTCAATCCATATTTATCTAGGGATGGAGGAAAATGTAGAATATGGTCTGAGTATAAATGGTTCTGCTACCATATCAATGACTACAAATGAAAGGGATCCAATATTCATGGACATGAAGATGATATTTATGGGAATAATTTAATGATATTTATCGGACATTTCCCAAATAAATTTTCAAATATCAATTCTTGAAAGGATAGTGGAGGCCTAAAAATATGATGAGGTTCTACCAAAAATGGTAGAAAATAATTCATTGTTCAATATTCTTAAAGTAATATTTACATGTTATAGAACACTGATATATGTCCTATCAAAATGAGACCTGATGGGGGAACCTATAAAGAGGGAATATAATGATTATATGCATAGCTCATCATTATCTATTTCTCCATGAAGATAAATTATGAATTAATATTTGATGAAGAACTTATTTTGGGATAACATGATGAAGTATAATGTGGATGTTTTATCTATATCATAGATATACCAACATGTTAAGGTGAAACTATAGAATAATATGTATATGATAAAACAATTTTGAAAAAATATGGATATAGGAAAGCATAACCATGGATTTCATCATTGGATGCACCTGGATCAACAACATAAATAATGCTTTCTCGGTGGCATTGGATTACAATACCATGTCGGAACATTTCATTTCATTCATGGAGGATTTCTATCTTGAACAAGTCAATAAGATATACATAAGGGAACTCATAATACTCTATTAAGTTATATAATATTCTGTATCTAACCAAGATATAATGTTTAGAATGAGGTTTTTAAGAAGCATTATAAATTTTTTGGATATAAAATATAGCTTCAACTAATAATTTCACCAAAAGGAGTACTGTATGTTTGAAAGAAACATTAAAATAATATAGGATATAATGAGTTCATGTTAAATTAATTTTCAATGAGATTGGGATCATCAACATCATCTAGTGTAGATGATGTATAATGAAAATTTACAATATATCATTAAAATAGAACCTTTTTAGAAACTATATGGGAATAGGTTTTGGACAATGATGTTCTAAGATTAATTTAGATAGATTTTGTTTATTGGATGAGATCGTATCGAATCAAGGGAATTGAATTTTCAAACCATTTGGTGTCATATGTGCTCCAGAGTATGAATATAGAAAAGATATATAGAAAATCATCAATAAATCATATAGTTTGAGGTAATATATAGTGTGTTATTTCAAATATCAATTTGGAAAAATGTCATGGGATTTTGAAAAAATAGAAATATTAGTCCACTATACATCATCTTCTACAGGATTATTAATAACAAAATAGTAGTGGCATAACCTCTAGAACTCCATCCAAACATATCTAAAGTACTCGATCTATTCCATTTAACCCTCCTAAGGATTTACATATTTGACCCCTCATATATATCAACTCTATAGGTTGTAATATTGGAATATTTTATTTCACTCGAGTTAAGATCAGTGAGTATCTTCTTTCATAGAGACATTGTTTTAGGAAAAATGACAACATACCTTGTCAATGTGTTTTGGTGAAACCATAATTTTGTTGAACCAACAAGGTAATTTAAAGATGAATTGAATTTGAACTACCAAAATATATTTTATAATATGAAATAAGATTTTCCATGGTGATAATTATTAAGGGGATTTTAATGCAATGATCTAAACTATTAAAAATGTAATTACACTCTTAGATGAATAAATTAATTATTCTACATTGTTGTTATATATATAATGTCACTAAATTTGATCATAAATTGGTATTTTTGATTTAAATGAATCTTAATAATCATAACCACAGATAATAATGTGGATGTACAGTGATATTTAATATTATTATATTAATGGTAATGATAACATATATTTGATGCAAAGGGAAGAAATGACGGCATCGACAAGAATGATTATACACTATAAATCTAATTTATCAATTCATGTATTGGAAATATTCAATATGGAATGAACTGTAGATCAATTTATAGTTAATCATCAATATCCTTGATATCACAGCTGGATACATATTACCCAAACCAGCCCATGAAAATATAACAATCGGTCACATTACCTATACAATAGTTGATCATGTAATAAAAGGGTATTTATCCAGAGAATAATAATTTGAATTAGTTTATTTTATTTCAACAAAATAATGTTTATATTTATTAATTTTTATTATTACTTTTTAAATGATTTTATTATATGTTTTATGGAAATTCTATTACGATATAGGAAAAATATTTAATTTATTGGAAATATATAATTTTAAAAAAAAATTATAAATAATTTCAATAATTTTTAAAATAGATAATATTTTAATAAAATATTATTAATTAATAAACATTATATCATAATTATAGAGAGTGTAATAAAATTTCTATTTGGATCAGAAAAATTTTATTGTCAAAAAGCATAATTTTTCAATAAATGTAAATTTTTTTTATTATTCATTTTAAATAATAATATTAAAATAATTAATTTTATAAAATGAAATTAATTTTTTGAGAACATTATAATAAAATTATCCATGTTTATTTTTTTTCTTATTTAATAAGAAAATAAAAATTATTTTCCAACATTAAATGCAGTATAAAAATATAGTATCTATTATGACATCACAAAATCAATAAATTGATGTAAAAAATATATTAAACAGTATAAATAACAATAAGTATGAATTAAAATTAAAATATTATGTCATTGTTGTTATTTGAAATATTTTTAATGATAATAAGAGTCCTCTAGAAAATTTATTATATTATTTTGTTTTAAAATTTATTTTTTATAATCCTGACTCACTTCGACAACCACAAACAACATTATATTAATGTGTTTGATTCATGGACTTATAAATTGATGAAATCCAACCCCTGTTTATTGAATCCATGGGGGAAACCATTATAGTGTATTATTTTTGGATTAATTTAGCATACAGAGTACAAAAACTATATTTACATATTAAAAATGAATTCACCACTATTTTTCTATATAAAACCATACAATCTCTTATTCTAATTCAGATAAAAACAATTTACAATGAATTTAATATCCCTTTCCTTATATTTATCCCCCCAAATTTTCACTTATTTAAATAAGAACCATTCCCAAGCCTTAAAAAGAACACTATCAAGGTAAGGTATCCTCACCTTCTCCTTGTTATTTAATCTTATTTTTTATATTATGCATATTATTTTCTAATTTTTCATTAAGTATTTTTTCATATAACATACCTATTTCATTCCATGTTATTTTACATTAATGAGAGACCACTTTTACGCACATTTATCCTTTCAAAATTTCTCTATATACAGCCTTTATGCTACCACAATTGACAAATAATTTTCTATTCCAATCAATTCAATAGTGAATATCCATTCTCATTTACATTAGTTTAAATTGATCTAGATTATGTGAGACATTGATTTTGGAAATCAATTTATTTAATCCATAGTCCTTAATCATTTGGATAAAAATGGTTACTGTTATCCTTATATTCTATGATCTACGTGGCACACATATTCATTTACATGATATAAATGTGATTGGAGGGATTCAAATTATATATTCCTAAAATGAATTATGTAAATTTTTTTCATATTAGATTCCATGTGTGATGAATACGAGGTCATCCTATGTAAAATATGTTATGTTGTCCTGGTTGTATGCCTTGTGTGATGTTTAAGATTCATTTTTTTTATATTTTAACATTCCATTGATTCTTTAGTGTAAACAAGTTATTTCATTCCCCATTATTTCTGTTTATTATTATCACCAATCATATTCTATAATGATATTCTAATTGACTCATAGGTATTACATTCCTCTTTTTATGAATTGACTATTCACATAAAAGTTTTTTACCTGAAACCTTTCTTTTGACCATATATATTATTTTCTGTGAGGCACTATAGGATCCAAGAAATAAAAAAATGATTTGGCGTTATTAATAAGTAATATTGTATCAATGTTTTATGATACCATTTATTTTACACAATAAAAAAATTAGACTAGGATAAAAATTCATATATAGTAATATCATCGTTTTCTCTATGTAATAAATCCCAAATTAATGTGTAATAAAATATTAATTTTAACACATATTCAAGAATTAATGAAGCTTGGTATCTCTATTAGTGTTAATTATATATCTAAAATGGTTTGATAGTTGAAATTATTCTCAAACCTCATCATACTCAAATAGAATTATGTAAAATTTGATTGGATTGAATCTGGATTCATGAATGAATCTCAATGTAATTTTATGAATCATCTGCATCAATTCCATATAGTCCTATATTTCTATGTTAAGTGGACAAAATTACTTCCTTATTGCACTGTGAGATCATGTTCTGAGATATTTGAGATATTTTTAATTATAATCATCTTGGTTGAGTTCAGATGGATTTTATAGGCTAGTGGTCACTTGATTTCAAATTTTTTGTCTGTTTTAGGGACATGATGATAGATAGTAGTTTTGAGGTAGGTTCATAGGGACAACCATGATCCATTAATTGAAAAAAAAAAGATGATATTTCTATCATTTCTTGAAATGAGGTCACACTGTATATTGGGAGAGAATGGTGATGTCACTCGATAAATGATTGTGAGAATGTGATAACCTATTAAGCAGTTCCACACAATATCTTTTAAATCCACTTCTATCCACTATGTCCAATGTGAATATTTAGTGTGGTTCATTTACTTCTATTATAATTTTTATTTTTGAAGTAGCAATGAGTTTCATCTAGTCACTTTGAGAAATTCCCATCCCACTTCTCCAAAATATAATATAAGGGTCTTCTCATTATTTAATAATTGGTTATTAAATAAATCATATCAGATGTCTTTAAATAAAGTACAAAAAATATCTAAATTCACTACCATAAAATCTAAAATAATTTCTTTTTTCAAATTAAAAAATATTTAACAATAAAAATAAATTTATTTCTAAAAAAATACCCATTATGTAATAAATTTATAGTTTTTAATTTAATTATAATTTTATTTTGAAAAATGAAACTCGAAAATAAACAATTTTTTAATTTAATTCTATATTTTATAAACAAAACATAAATTTTAAAAAATAACATCATAATTTATTTCAATGAATTAGTTAAAACTTATTTTAATCGAATAATATTTATGTTTTAAAATTCACCAAATCAATAAAAACCATTATTCTACCCAGTGGTTGCGTTAAATTAGGTGGTATGTTTATTAAATAAAAATTAATTTGTTTTATTTGAATTTTTTTTCACATTGATTCTTAACAAATGTGTTACTACACTCGAGATAAATTATATCGTTAAATTATAAAAAATTATTTCCTAACCATAAATTAAATATATAATCCCAAGATAAGAAGATCCAAGATTTAATCCACAAAATTTGCATTACATATATCTGAAATTCAAATATTATTTTACATTAAACGGATTTAAATTCCATTTCCATGATCAATTTTGATATATTTATGTGGAATTTATATTTTTTACTAGTGTTTTTTCATTATTATTTTATTCTTATGATTCCTAAATAATAGTTCATATGAATAGATAATTGACACTCTAAAATGACATTTTTATAATTCATTTTCTCTATTCTCCCAGGTTCAGTATTCCCTTCAGTATATTGAATTTTATTTTTGATAGATGGGTACTTGAATTTTTTTTTGAATTTCATAAATAATGTTTATTTAAGGAAATTTGAAATAAAATTAAATATGCACAGGGGGATTAAACTCAAAAACTCAGCATCGTTATCTTATAGATTCATTATAGGATTCCAACATCCCATTTATCTCTAATTTCCATGTAAATTATACAAGCATATTTTTGGGTGATTATGTGATTTTCTATTAAAATAAAAATATTATGTCACTCATGATTATGATTTTTATTACAATGACAAAATGGTATAAATTTTTTTCACATAGATCTATTGAGTTTTCACTCAATATGACTAGAACAAAAAAATATATTCCATAAAATATTTTTTTATATTTACTCCAAAATCTCTCACATTTGAAAATTAAGAAATAATGAATCCATAAGTTATAGTTTTTTTCAATAAATATTACAGAATATTAAATTTCAATGGTCATAACAATATTTTTTATTTATTTACTCTAAATAATATAGAGAAATAAAAACATACATGAATAATGTACAAAAAATTAAAATAGATTTTATAAATTTTTAAAAGAAAAATTTTTTAAAACTAATTTTTTTACACCATGAACATTATTTGTTATTGCCCACCAAACATGGGGTTTTCAACATTGTATTTATGATATCAATGAATTTATTTGGAAAAGTCACAATTGATAAAAAAGTGTTATATAATTTTTGGGAAATTAGAGAACCTGATATTTCTTCATATAATAGTTTCATTGAGAATAATGGAATCAGATATAGGATATTTATAATTACAAAAGTAAATATAGTTTTTACTCTATCCATTAACCCTCAAGGGGGTTTCCGACTTATATCCCTTGAATTCTAATGCACTAGATGTAAAAATATTATTATATGTAAATGTTATACTATTACATGAACAATATTTACTAGGATTTAAATTCATTTTTTAAGAGTGTAGCATAATTGTTAGTATAATTTGAATGTATATCTTCTGTGTAAGTCATTCATGAAAAAAAATGTTATTTTCCATTTACAACATGGTGTTCTCATGTGCTTATTTTAATAAATTCTCATGATTCATTATCAATATCTTCCACTTCCTAATGTCTTGTAATAGTATGAGTAAATTTTTTTGAAAGATAAATTGGATTTATATTGAAACTAAATAGATAAATAATTAATTCATTCAACCCACATTGGTAGAATAAATGTATTTGTAGAAAACATGTGGCAATTTACTGAGAACATCTTATCAGTTTTTTCTTGTTTTCTCATACATGAGACAATTTAAAGATAAGAATCTATATAAAAATAGGTTTTAATAACTATTGATAGAGTTTCCAAATGAACTCTTATTATAATTATATAAAACAAAATTTTAATTTCATTATAAAAAACATTCCAATACAAAAATAATTTTTTAAAATAATTTTGTTTATCAGGAATGAATTTCATTAAATCATGGATGATAAAATCCAGTATTTCATTAACAAATTTCATATAGTATTTTTATTTATTGATGTTTATTGTAATTTTTTAGTTAATTTAGAAATTACTCATTTATTGATGGGAGGGTGATATTCTCCTTTTTTGTTCTTCTATGCGGATAATGTTGAAGTCTACAAAGAATTTATAACATTTTACATATACCATGAAATCATAAACAACACATACTCAGTAGGTTGTGGGCTGGATGGAATGTTTCATTACCACATCATTGGATTTGAGTTCAGATATACACATATATATATATATATATGAGTATATATAGAATTTCGTCAAATTTTGGGAATCCATCATATCACATAATGATTTTAAAAAGTAAGATCTCTGATGAAACAACAGACTAAAAAGATACATGGATATTGTTATTCATTTTGGATTTTGGGGTTTCTGTAATCAAAATAATTATTACATTAACTTTTTTTTATTAAATTGAAATAATATAATTCATTTTCATATCACTATAATATAATTTACAATCCTTTTAGATTGGTATATTTGAACAAATATAGGTAAATTGATTTATAGATTTTTTATAATTCCAGGATCAATGATTGCAATAATACTTTATTGACATTCATGTGAGCTTGAATCTTTGTTAGTTTGGTAGTTTGTTATTTATGTGGCCAATACCATGTGTATATTTCATTAACATTATTTAAATGTGGTGTTTTCTCTATCACTTCATCTATTTCTTTTCCAAGGGAATTATATAATCATTAAATTGGAATTACACATTAACATCATCTATGGTTGCTTATTTTTAATTCTCCCCATCACCTTCTCACTCTGTAATGTAATAGAGATATTGTTTTTTCTAGTATTATTAATGGATTTTATATGATTCATACTTGATCATTGGTTGTCTCATTTCTTTGATTGTAGCTTGGATCTATCCTCTTTACTTCACAAAATCATTCATGGAGACTTATAGTGAGTGTTTTCGGTCATTCCTTCATTTATATCACACAGAAGGTTGGAAATTATTTAGAAGAAATTTTATTGGATTGATATTTAGTTGAAATTATAAAAGGGTATCCTATGTATTTTTTAGTTTTTATCTCCATATTTAGATATAAATAACTATCTTTTTCTTTGTTGGTCGTTTTCATGATACGAATAAGGAATTTGACACAAGGATTTTTAGTTTTAATGATCTTGAGTAAAATCAACAATATAATTTTCCAAAAGAAATAAATCAATTGTATCAGGGTTTATGGTGTGTGAAGTATCTTGAAATGTTTTCATAACATGATTATTTAAAAAATAGTTTAGTTCATTGATTTTTATGAAAAACATGTAGTGATCCTATTCACCACATATAATACACTAAAGGTATCTCTCATACCAAATTGTTCCTATTTATATGTAATCCTTTCAATAAATCCACTTACTTATAAAGGGTTATTTTTATCATTTTTCCTCTAGTGGATGAATCCTAATAATTTCGATCTCCATCTATGAATCCATTTTAATAGAATACCATGAAATTAATCTATTTATAAGGTTGTTATGTGTTGAAGAATATTAGCCCCATTTATCTTTTATAATACCCATAAATGGCCTCCATAATTTATTTTTTATTGTTCAAATTGGCTTTCTCAGATGGAGACTATGTGTTGTGGGGAAAGAATATTTGAGGAAAGAAATTCCTAGCTAATCATTGTCAATGATCTCTCATGGTTGGTTTTTTCCTTGAAACTATATTATAGATTCATAAATATATAAGGTAAGTGACATCTAGCTAATCTTAGCCTCAATGAATCTTCTATATTTGATTCAATTATAGATTTTTTCAAAATTATCATAGATTTAATTGTGGGAATTATTTTTATTATCCATGCAACATTCAATAATGAAAAAAAAAATCCATTTTTCTATTCAAAATCCAATTTATTATTAATTTTCAATGCATTAATATTTTTATTAAAATTAGTTGAATATTATTCACTTAATAATCATTACAATTAATTCTAATCATATTAAATGTTACCATTTCCCTAGGCGACATAGATGGAAGGAGAATAATGGGATGAGGAGTCAATCAATAGAATAGTGAAAATCTTCCTTTCCATTACCATTAATGATTCTCAATTATATATGATTCTCTGGAAAATTATGTTTAACCATATGATCAATATCAATGAGTTGAGATGAAATTTATATGAAAAAATTTTTATATCATTTTTTAATAATTAAATCTAGTACACTAGCTTCCCAAACATTTATGAAAATTTTGATGGGCACCTACCATGGGGCATCAATTTTTTTTAATCCATGTAAAATGCAGTAGAATTGGGGCTCGGGATTGAGGCCATTTATTATAATTCTATGGGTATATAACCCATTTGTTTTATTGGTTCAATTGTTAAAAAAATCATAAGAAGTATTTTCTGTTGGTTTTAATTCAATTATTATGGTAGTGACCCGTCCTAGAATCATCCCATTATAATTATTATGAAATAATTATTCAATTATATATTCACTTTTATACTCTATAATCATGTGAAATCTCGGTCAATTTCCCTCCCATATATTTTTTGTTCAATTGAAGAGATGTAATGATCATTACATCCTCCAATATCTGCAATTAACTTAATCAACAATCTCTAATTACAAATACATCAACCCCCTTATCATTATAACATGAAATGGATAAAAAGAAAGAGGATTATTTGTCATATACAATTCATAAGATATGAGAAATTATAAATTTATGAGATTATAATATATATTATCATATATAAATAATGAATAAATCATAATATTAATAATAGTGAATAAAAAATTAAAATTCAGAAACCATTGATGGCATGATATTTGGAATATCCTCATGTAACCTAATAATGTCAAATTGTTCCATTATAATATAGTTAAAAATAATAAATAAAGTAATGAAATAAAAATTAACATTAATATGTGGTGAGAGAAACAGCCATGAAGAATGAGTGATAAAAATTAACCCCAGGATTTTGAAATGTGATTTATTTATAAATTAATTCTAGATGGTGCATAACAGGGATTAAAATTTTTAATTTGATTAAAAAAATATAATATAATTGTTTTTGGAATTTTACCTAATTTTAGTATCCAAGCATGACATCCTCATCATTGGATTATATACATGTATCAAATGGAATGAATGGTATCCTATACTATTCTTCTAACATGTAATTTATCCCCTAACTAGATGTGACAGTCTCCAAAGACTCTATGTTGATTTGTTTAACTAAATTCAATGAATTATATAAATATCACTTGGTTTATGTTCCGTTACATTGATGTACCATCACACTGATTAGGTAGTGTTATTTCCAAAATGTAGATTGAGTAGAAGTTATCCTTATATAAAATTAGTCATTTAATGAAATAATTTTGTAAATGAATATCTCCCCTAGTGGAATTTAAACAATAAAATCATTCACAATCATGATTGAAACAAAAAATTTCGCATTGCATTAAATAGTGTTCAACATAAAAATCGAATCTGAAAATCAATTGAAAAAAAATCCAGTGAAAAAATATATTCTATAGATTTTTTTTAAAATGGTGTGCCATAAAATTAGTATCATTCCTAACATATTAATAATTATGTATTGAATACGTCCGTAGAGGTACCCCTAGGATAAAATAACGATAAATACGAGTTCATTAATTCATTTTCATGCTTTGTTATAGCTTGGTTTCATTATTAGTGTTCATTAATGATATAGTGGCATCAATCACCTAGTGTATTATTTGAGACCATTATCACTGCCAAAGATGATTCATCATTGAAGTATCTAGCATCTAGACTTATCATTATATCATGGTGACAATATGAGATTCATCTTCGGTACCACTTGATGAACTTGACAACATGAGTTTGGTGAGAATTATCATTTCCATGGGGGTAACATGAGGTTTGGTTTGATGATATTGTGCCGATTTCAACATCATTATATTCTTTTTAGTCAATTGAATTTTCAAGGCTCACATTAACTTAAATTCTCATTTTGGATAGATTGATGGAAACAACCATATACGGTGGTTTTCAGTATGTTCATTGAGACTTCTATGGTCACCTTAGTGACCGTGGAGATTTATAAGTTTTAGGTTCTAGGTTGGTGGAGACACAATATCTTGGGAGAGAATGAAGTTGTCACATGATAAAAGACCGCTAAAATACTGTATAATTTGATCAGTTCTACATAGCCACATGAAAATCACTTTGTGTCACTATAATTCTTTTTATATGGTAGGGTGATTAGATCATTTTCAATTAAAAGTCACTTTTATAAGTGATAGTGAGTTTTAGGAAATACTATTGAGATGTTATGTACATTCATTATAAAAATATAATTTTAGTAAAATTTTATTCTCTAATATATTTCAAGGAAATGACTCATACTAATTTAAACTTATAAAATTTCATGAAGTATAAAAAATCATTTACATTAAATTTAAATAATATTTCTATATAAATATGAAAAAAAAATATTAAAAAATTAGTTATATTTCTAAATTGAAAACTAAGAAAAAAAAATCATAAAGAAAAATTAGGAAAATTTGATCATAAAAAAATAATCCATTTATGAATTTATTTCTAAATTTTAATAATCAAAATATTTTTTAAATATCAAAATTTATATTTTCTATTTGATTATATGAATTATTAAAACAATTGAAAAATGACAACAGATAATTAACAATTAAATTTTTTAATTAAAAATATTATAAAAAGTCACTATTGTTGATGGGGTTTAAATTAATTTTGGGTATTTATATTAACAATAGAGATTAATTTTTCAAATTTTTAACTCTCTATACTCCACCACACTAGAGTTTTTTCAATCCAAAAATTTTTCCATTGAATTCATAAAATAGTAATTTCGTACATATAATTAAATACAATTTAAATTATTACATTAAATTAAATAATTATTAATGTAAATGGAATTTCCTTCTTTTCATCATAAAAAATCTATTATAGTTTGAAGAAATTAAAATTCTACTTCTATTAGAGACATAAATTAATTTTTGTGGAAATATTATTTTAACATGTATCACATCCACTTTCATGTTTTTCCAAATATTACTAAACAAATTTTCATGATCAAACAACATTAATATATCATAAATACAACAGTTGTATGGTAATTTTAAATTTTATATGGGTACAATATTCCCCTCAACCAAATAAATTCATTTATTATAAATGGGAACACTATTTATTATTCAATTAATTTTTCCCTAGCATGATTGTGCAAGTATTATTTAAAATTAACCTATTTGAATATGTATAGAGGTAATAAAATCACAAATGAAGTAATAAATTCTGAGATATTAATTATGGGAGCATAATCTTCCATTAAATTATATGTTCAAATGATTATATAAAAATGTATTTAATGGAATATCTTTGAGGTTCAATTCAATTAAATTTTTTAGGTTACCCATGATTTATTTTTAAATTTCATTGGACAACAATTTTAATTTGTTATTCCCTAATGATCGCTCCTGGATTCAATCCATTTCACATTTACTCAAATAGAATTTCCATTTTACAAATTTTATGTTCATGCTTCAATAATTCAAATTCAATAATTTAAAATTCAATCCACTCCTCAAATATTACGTGGTATAGTAATTGGACAAGAATCATTAATGTTTAATGTTCCTATATAATTTTTTTCATTTATTTATGAAAAAAATAAAAATACTAATACAAACCATTTTTTTAGAATCATAAAATTATATATGGATTTTTTATATATGAAGTAAATTATAAATATAAAAAGAAATTTTACTTATTAAACTCCCTTTTCAGACACACACACACACTCTCTCTCTAATTTTTTTTTATACCCAATTTTATTTATGTGATGTAGAAATTTTTCAAAAAAATAAAAAATCAAAATTATTATTATATAAATTTGGAGGTAACTGAAAACTAGAAATTAGTTAAAAAACTATTTAGCTTACAATCCTTTATTGTAAAGGAGTTATTTTTGTAAGAGTCCTGGTTTTCTAATACACTTGATGCAAAAAAATTAGCCACTGTAAATGGTCAAATATTCATCGAATGATGATTACTAGGAATAGACATTATTTTTGACTAGGGAAATATAAAATTATCACTAATTTTAAAGTATATCTTATGTGTATTTTTCCCAAGAAAATATATTTTCAATTACTTTTTTACTTTGGTGTTATCATATTTTTTTGACTTAGTCTGTCCTAATAAATCTTGGGTAGCATCCAAATCTCTCGAATATTTTCAAATTTCACATTATTTTTTTGGAATCCAAGTTTTTATTAATCTATAGCAGATAAAAAAATCATTTATTATTGTATCGTGAAAAGGAATGGTAATGTGTTATACATAATCATTTAATTAATTATATTAATACAACCAAAAAAATATATTTATTTTAATTTGTGACTAGCATATTTTTTTGGATTATACACTATTTCAAAAAATAAATCAGTAGTAAAATATTGAGATTACAAATCATTTTTTATATAAACCCCTAATGAAAAATTCATTTATAATATTCAAAATAATATTGTTTCTTTAAATTGTTCATATTAAATGATGCCTTATCCTCATGTGAGTATTAAATTGAGTTAAGTATTTTAAAATCCATTGTTTCCTCACCAATGTTCATAAAATGTATTCATTCATTTAAATATATTTGTTGTGTTATTATACATAAGGAATGGTCTACAAATAATGATGGGAGAGGTGTATTTAGATTTTAATCCAGCCATATTGACGATATAGAAATTGGTAGGGAATATATATCCATGTACACTTAACAAGATATCATAATGAGTACATACTTGGTATGTAGTAGAAGATTGGGGAGTTTCAAAACCACTCAGGCGTGTTTGAGATTCACTATCTATAATGATGGATAAAATTAATAAAGTATGAAATATTTTGATTTTCTAAAATAAAATATGTAATTAGTGAATTAAAATTATTATATGTTTTAGGTGGTATATAATATACCACCATATTTAGATTCCTAATTAATTTTTTGGGATTATTAGAATAAAGATAAATTTAAATAAATATAAATTTTAATTACCTCACAATATTCTCCATTTGGTGTATCTTTTTTTCATTAAAATTTTCATAACATATAATTTGTGGGATAGAATCCAACAAATAAATATTGATTTACACATTTATTAATATTTACATGATCTATTATTTAAATTATCTTTCATTTTTTTTATTTGGGATATTGAGTCATTGTAGGGAAGGGAGGATGGAGTTTATATTGATATTCTAATTTCAAATTTTATTCATGATTCTTCCTCGTTTTTGTTTAAAATATTTCATATTTTTCAGATTCTTTTCCAAATGTATCTTCTTTATGTTCAATAGGATATCCTTATCTAGATTCATCTTGGGATGGTCATTCTTCATTGATTCTCAACTAATTTACAGTATTTAATGCACTAAAGCTAACTCTAATTCTTGTATTTTTGGATTGGGAAGAAATATCCCATGAAAAATACTTTTATCTATTCATTGAAAACATGTAGGATATAGTGTTTAGATTTCTCAATTTATTTAAACCAGTAATCCAATTTAATTTCTTTACATTTCATTGGATGATATACTATTGGTGGATTGAAAATTCAATCTTTTTATCGGTGGTGGAAGGAAATTTTAGTGAATAACATGATCAAATATTGGGATATACTGTTTTCGTTATATAAATCCATTTGTATTGATAGTGTAATCACTACATCATTAGGTGTATCTTATATTGTAGTGTATAATTTTTGTTTGTGTATTCTCATGTAATTTATTCAAATCTATATTTTTAAAAATACTATTTATTTAATAAATTTTATTAACAAGGAATGATTTATAAATGTTCACCTATAATTCTAACATTGTGTTAGTTCTCATACACATATATTTATATATCTATGAAATCAATACAATATTCATTCTGATTATATAAGGTAAATTTTGGATCAATTCTCTTTTATATGAACAATCTAAAATAATTCAATCACAATACATCGATCCTTGGTAAATGAATATTAGAAATGGTTCACCATATAAGACTTGTGAAGAGTGGAAATTTTTAGTCCGCTGAATATCACCTAGTTATCATTAATGGTATGTCAACATGCTTTATTGTTTTGAAAATAATTATTCATCAATACGAAACTAAATGAATCTGGGAAATACAGTTAAAGGATGGATTTGCAGAGTTCATCCATAGTAATGATCTCTCAGTGTTAGAACATATAGATCCACACTATAGATGATTATTTAAGAGATAATGAAAATTAATTCGTTATCATATAATTATCGTTGGATATTAATGATTTCAATCCATTACATACATATAATTATTTCTATTGATTCATTTTGAGTTATTCTATGAAAATACTTGAAAGAAAGGAAAGAAATTTTACTTTTGATTTTTAAAGATTGTATCATGTCATTAATTAAATTTTATCTTCTTCTTATTGTTATTTAAATTATGTTCATATAAATATATTAAATATTAATTAATTTGACTAAAATTATCATCCATTTTCTCATGTCTTATGGTCATTCCATTTGAAAAAGAATAAGTGGTTACAAATTCAATAAATTTATTATTTAGAAAATCAATTTCCCCATCAGCTATGATTCTAAATTTTCTACGAATCAAAAAAATGTTTTCTTAGAATTGAGATCAAAACCAATGAGGTGAGAAGAATTTAATCAATTTATTTGTTTAAAATATTTAAAAAAATGAAAAACAAAAACATCATACATAATAGTATCAGTTCTAGGAATAATGAGAACCTCCAACAAAGTTCTCAGAAAAATTATTTTTGAACATGACTCAAATGTGTTAATATAACTACTCATGTCATTTACATAGATCCAATTATATGGGTTTTCTCCAAATTTATTTTGTGGGTTATAATAGGATAAATAATTATAGAATTATGATTGATTGGTTTTTAAATTCAATTTGATTTGTCGTTTCAAAATTTCAGATCATCCCCAATATTTAGTATAAAATCCGAAATCAAATTAATGCATTTTGATTATATAACTAATGAAGTGAAATCTCAAATGATTAAACACACATTGAATCTTCAGTTTAATCAATGTTATGTAGGAATCACATCAACCTTAAATATCCCCTATCATTGTAATATGTGATATCAAATTACCCTAATATCAAACAACTCATTATCAAAAAATTGGATGGAACCTAATGGGCTTGATTTAGTGATACATTTATGAAGGGATTATGAATTAAATATTTATAAAATGAGTAAATATTTTTATATTGATAACTTATAAATAAATACATAGATTAATAAGAGAGAATAAAAATATAAACTACATAACTAAATAATAAATGGAAATAGAAAATATAAACAACTGATGCACTAAGTAATTTTCCAACTATATGTGAAATAAATAAAATAATAAATAATGTAAAAGATGAAACAATACCAGTGATGTTTGATATTAGAGTCATCCTCCATGAACAATCTAGTAACAGAGTCCCTATAATAATTAATAATGTTTATTTATAGAAAAATTGTTGATGAAAATTTGTATTGTAAAATATTCTCTATAAGAAATGAAAATATTAATAACATAATTATTCAGAGTTAGTAAGAATATTAAATAATTTTACTGTTCTATAGTTTCTTCTTCTTCCTTTGATGATTTCCACGTGTCATCTGGAAAAAAGGATATCCTCATGAATTCTTCTAACAAAGAATTTATTCCTTCCTAACATATTGTGGTAAACCTCTACAAATCTTGTTTTGACTATAATATACAGATTCTAAAAACATCACCATGGTTCTATTACTTTACATAGTTGTACACTCAAAAGGATTAGTTAGAGGTGTTACCTTTATATTGGTTTAATTAAAGTTACACATACTCTATTTTATTCAATTTATAATACCTGTATGCATGCCTCTATCTTCCCCCATTTAATTTTAATAAACCCCATATACACATTGATGATAAAATATAATTTTTATCTTTGGGGAACCCAATGTTACCATCAAATTTGATATAACAAGTCAACTAATAGACAATCTATCTTGAAAAAGTTTCATAATTAAATTTATCATGAAGGCATGAAATGAAATATTAAACCTTTGGCCCTCAATCAAAAATTGGTATGGAGATAATTTTTGGAGGAATATATAGGTGACATTAGTGATGGTCTTATATATTTCTAGTATATTTATTATTTAATTAAGCAAGATATATCAATCAGTCACAAGTCAATATGTGGTGGGATTTATTATCAGCGAACTTCACTGAATAGGTCATCTTTCGATAGAGTGATTCAATAGTACAGTAGCTAGAACTGGGATACAAAAATGGAAGTCATCTTTAATGAGTTATTAATCTTCAAATATTAACTAAAAAATTGGGTTCTTCATTTTGGAGAGAATTCTCTCTTCGTTGCTAAAACATGAGGCATGTTTTAGAAATTTTTTACCAATTTTAAACAACATCTTCTTAGATTTGATCAATTTTTATAACAGGGTATCAGTCCCTTGAGTACACATATTTGTTATTTGGTGGATCTTACCTACGATTAAATATTTGCAATAAATTTTTGAAGAAAAACATTATCACTTAATTTACCGTGGAGATATAAGATTACTTTTCTTAAAGTGGATGACTTCATGGAATGTTGAGAGTGAATAGTGAGGTCACTTGATATGTGATGAATAAAATCTGGTTGCATTTGAGGCAGTTCCACACGACCACATTAAAATAAATCTTGGTCAACATTTTGAACATGAAAATGTCATGTGGTCTATATATTTATCTTGTCACTATCACATAAAAAGTGACTATGAGTGATATGTGGTCAATTGGATATATTACTGAATTAATTTTTAAAGAATATTTTTTTCAGTCCAATTCATCAATTTATATTAAATAAATGATTCATATGAAATTTATTTATTAAATTTCAATACAAATTAGTATTCATTTCAATGAAAAATCAAATTATAATTTTTTATAATCATAGAATTATCATAACAATATAACTATGTTTATTTTTAAATAAAGATTATAATTAAAAATGGAATTTTATTAAATTCAACTTGATATTAATAATATGTAACTAAAAATTAATCCAATTATAAAATAAATAAATAATTGAATTAATAGACAATTTAATTGAAACTATGAAATTTTTCTTCAACATTTATTTACAATAATTATTCAAACTTTTAAAAACAATTATTTGACTATATTAAAAAATATTTTCCCAAATTAATATAAATCATTCAAATTCACAATTCTTATTGTGGTTTGGATTAATTTTTTTGGCTATTTTAAATGAATAATATTTAAAATATATTAAAAATTTTATCACAAACAATATGCCAATGTGTCAGAATTAGACACTATGGGGTATTTTTCATGCCATCAGATTTTATAATAGGATATTGTAGTGGAACCATCTATTATAGTGGTCACAATTTAATTGAATCCCATAAAGAATTCTTATGATGGAATGAATTTCATACTCATTTATATTTATTATTATTGGTTCATAAATGAGTTTTCTAATTTTAAATATCTATTATCAAATTACACCAATAATGTCTGGTACTCATCATAGATATATGGTCATGAAATTAGTTTAATGGTTTAATGGGCATGTTAACAATCGATATAGTTCTATAAATAACAAAATAATGTATTCCTTATGAGTTATATTATGAGGAATCTCCTTTTTTAGTTAGATGTATTTTAATTAATGTGATATAATTTATTACAATTGACTATGGAAATTTACATCCCTATAAACAATACTATGCTATTCATGATATGGTGCTTGTGAAAATTATAAGGACTCAACCTTGAAATCACATAATATTCTATGTTTAGTAAATAATTAACATTATTCTTCCAAAATATATAATTATTTATATATTTTATAGAATTATGTCATCAAACTTATAAAAAAACATATTATACCACATATTGTACAATTTACCTTAGTATCCATTTATCTGAGAAAAAACATATAAGATATAAATTCTTTTTCTTTTCACAACATACAATCAAAATTTTCATCGTGAATTCATCCATGTCCCTTATCATATATAAAAACCTATGAAAATAATTTTAACAAAATTTATGAGCACAAACAAATATTAGAGGCCGACATGAAATAATGAATGAATGAAATTTTTAGTCATTTAATACGAATTAAAAATGTATTTTTCAAAAAAACTTTGTTTCACCATGAAATTTTTTATTACAAAAAAATAATCAATTCATCAAATTTTTTTAACAAATAATTTAATTATAAATATTATTTTAAATAAATAACTCATAATGATTCATTTTTAGTTTGGAAAATGATACCAATTGTTTTTACAGTCTCATAATTTCAACCATTAAGTAGTATTATATAAATTCAATTCAAAATAATCTCAATAGATTACCATAAAAATTATATTATTTTCATAATACCAAATAGATATCACAGATAAATTGTGTTGATAACATGAGGAACCATTTTTTTGTCACTCTTATATAAGGAAGAACAATCATGATTAAAAATAGAGAAACAATTATGGTTAAACATGAAATAAAAATCATTGTTATAAATATAGTACCCATCGAAATTGATCACGGAATAACCATAATGGTTAATCATTGCATGATAATTAATTTTATATTAGGAATAATCCTCATGGTATATTTCAAAACCTAAATCTTATCTAATTAATTATAGTCGTTTAAGGGTGATCATACTTCATATAAATTATATCATGCTCGACAATTCATCGTTGGATATAATGGGTATCAAACCATCATATAAGAACATTCTAGCTCACATGTTTGACACATATAATTTCCAAGTTCCACGTCATGAATAAAAAAATTTATTCTTCAAGATTTTCAATAAAATCCATTGAAACTATTTTTCAAACACAAATGAAAAAAAAATCATATCAAAATGAAATATACGTTTAAAAGAAAATTATCATTACAAAAATATGGAGAAAATTTGAAACATGATATTTACATAAATTAATAATTAAATATTATCAAGAGATAAAAAAATAAATTAATTGTTATACTAGTTGGAAAAATCATTGATATTGTATATGTTAAAATAGAACATTCCTTTTGTCTTTTTAATGAATTTTAAATGATTATGTTACAAGATTCTATTTTATAAACCATTAAAAGAATAACAAATTCAATTTCCATTATATTTATTGTATGTACGTATGTATACATTAACAAATAAATTTTAATAATATGGTCATATAAGAGAATGATTTTAAAAATAAATATTTAACACAAGATTTTATGTCAATGTATTCCATACTTTGAGTATACCTCACCACACATGTTTTTTATATTACAGAATAATAAGTATGAAAATTAATTTACACTATTAATAACATATTTCTAGTTTTTTAGTCCATTTATTTTTTGAAATTCCATGTTATATAAAACAACCAAAAAATTTAATTTCATGTAACTCATGTTGACTATATTTGGATAATAAGAAAAAAAACATTGGTATATCAACTATTTTCAAAGTGATCAATATTATATCAACCAAAAAAAATATTCATGATATAATTATTATTTTTCAACACAAATTATACTTTCAAATATAACAATTATATATTGTAATGAATAATGTCTATGTTATAATTGTGGAGATGGTATGTTGTTGGTACGCATCAGGATCCTTTCCTTTGTTTAGAGATGTTTATTGAATGAATATAAGGATAATTTCACATTTAAATAATGATTTTAAAATAAAATTTATCATATCATATCATATCATCTAAATATAAATATATATATATATATATAAAGTGATGTGGTGATGATAAAAGAATCCCACTTCATTTTGGATGTTGTAGTCCACACTTATCGACAAATGACCTTACCATGTTTTAGTGAATAGAACGGTAAGAAAATACAAGACATATAATCATTTCATAATAAAAAAACATGTCTTCAATATCACATGTTGACATTAACTCCACCATTATAACTTTTTATGTGAGGAATGGATGTAAAAAAATTACAAGATTGCGGAAGGTGGTAGTTTATCATACACACAAATGACAGATTACAATTCCATTTGTTGGAAGATGAATATTGATATTAGTTATTACATAAATATAATAAAATATCAGTATATGTTATATATATTTATTCTATTTTCTCATCATAATTATAGATTATTTGAAAGAGGTGAAGGATAAAATACATCAAAAACACTAGGTTATAAACAATACCTCTTCTATGAAATACCACATGGATTAAACAAAAAGGGTGTAAATGATTTCTTTTTTTATAAAACTACATAAAGTATGTGATTATAGAAACAAAGAAGATATTATTTAGTTAAGGGATGAAAAATAAATTTTATTTTTTTATTAAATGAGTAGAAGATGTTCCCATTTATATGTTAGGGGAGGGGTCCTCTATGATGTTCTTAAATTATTAAATTAATAGATTATATTATTGATGATAAAATTGAATGAAATTTAGATTACTAAATTATTATATGATGATTATTGTAATTAATATAAAAAATTAATATTTATAGCTTTTTTATTATATTTTTAACCTTATCACTTTGTTTTAACCATTCATTGTCACTTTCTATAATTATGAAGATTTCAATGATTTATATTATCAAGGGATTAAGATAGTTTCTAAAAATAGAAAAAAAAAAGAAATAAAATGTACCATAGTTGTCATGGTAATGATCGTACAAATAAATTTTAAGTGGATACTAATTTCTCGGAATTTAAAATATATAAATAATTTATTATCTAGTATAAAATATTATTAATGCTAATTCTGAAACTATTCATTTTATTTGATTTTTAAAAGTAAAATACAATACTTTTTTTAGAATCAAACACTTCAAAACAATTGTATTATTTTATTTATTTATAAAATAATCACGGATAATTATGATTAATTCATATTTATATATTTTTTAATATTTTATTTTAATTTTCAATTAATTAAGTAATTATGGCACAATGTTACATAAAAAAAGAAATTATTTCATTGTTAAAAATAAAAAATTAACTAACACAAAAAGACACAATTACATATATTTCAATGAACTATTTATAATATGTCATAATGTTTTTTAATCCATATATTTAAATAATTATAGTTATTAAATGTATGATTCTAACATTTTTGCCTATTTATTCACTTAAATATTATAAAGGGAAAAATCTTGTACAGATAGAATCATAAGGCCTTATAATCAAATTTTCATTGATTATTGATTATATTTACTTGTCAAATGATGTTATGAAAGTTTTTAGGGATATTTTATAATACTTATCATCTTATTTTAAACATTATTTACCTAATATTCCCCTTAAAATGACAGGAAAATTACTAATATCAGTATTCATATAAACTAAAAAATAAATGGTGAAAATTAACTAAATATGGAAATCCTTATAAAAAATATGAAATTAATTTTAATTCAATCAAAAACATATAATTGGTGGAAATAATTTATATTTAACCCTATAAAATGTGATAAAACAGATTATTTATGAAATATTTTTTAATTTAAGAATGTTTTAATACTATATTTGAGATTAAATTTAATTTAAAAACCATATTTTTTTTATTTTATATATATAGGAACTAATAAAATATGAAAATGAATCAAAATTAAATTTGAATTATTAAATACTTAAATTAAACTTAAATGTGAATTGGAAATCTGTATTTTTTTCTATTAATTGTGAAAAAATTATCCAACAAATTAAAAAATCGAAACATTGATAATTTTGACATTATGAATTAAAACATGAAATTAATTCTTTATAATTAAAAAAATAGAATTAAAAATTAAAAATTTCAATATAAATTTACAAGAACAGAGTTTAATATAATTATTTAATTTTGGTTTATAAATAACATAATGATTTTTTATTTCATATTACTATTTATTTCAGGAACACTAATATATTTTAATGTGATATATTCTAACAATACATGGGATTATAAATTTTTCCCAAATATGGAAATTATGTCCTCAAAATTTTATTCCCTAATTAAACAGTATAAAATATCTTTATATTATAGCATTTTCGGACTCCCATATTACATTTACAATCTTATATATTTTACACCAAAACCATCTCTATGTGAATAAAAATATAATATAAAACCGTCTACATATAGTCATGAATATGAATAGGCTATTCCTTATAAGATATTTTCCCTTCGCACAGAATTACATTAGGGATCAAATCATCATATGAATCTTAGACATATTTTCCTAACATCCAAGCATGGTAAAAGTTATTTACCTGATATAAAATCATAGGAAAGAAAACCCTATATAATATTGATACACATTCCCCTATGATTTCAAAAGGTATAAAGAAACATAGATTTAGTTTCCACCTCTTACTAATACACATCATATTTTTTAGAGAGATTCTTTAAAAAACATGATTGCTTAACTCGAATGAAACATATTATTGTCAATAATCAATATAAAATTTCTTCAAATATCCAAGAATCCCTATATAATATATAATCATTTTCAGGTTCTAAAAAATTTCGTTGAACAAATTTTATCCCATCAATATAATTTACACTATCTCGTTCCAAACTATATTAATCTAAAATAACATTATATATAATGCCATAAAAGGTTTCATCTATATAATGTAATTAAAAAAATTATTATAAAAAAAACACAACCAAAGAAATATGTTAATCCCAACATACCTAATAATATATTGATGAAGAACGATGAATTTATACCTCAGTCTTTATCATTCGTTGAAATTTTCCTTCTTACTGAGGATAAAAGGATATACTATAATTTATATTAATGGACAAAGGATTCAGAATTAATTTAAAAAAATAATATTTAAGAATGAGATCATTGTTAGATACAATATAGAGGGATATTCTATGTAACCTATTTATATCCTTGAGTTAGAGTCGATAAATATGAACCAAAATTTTTAATTTTATATGGGAATATAATGCATAAATTTCCGTAATCATTCATAAATAACCAAAATGAATAATTATTGAAATAATTCATTGATAATAACACTATGTAATACATGTATATATTTTCTCATTTCCACAATGGAACTAAAAAAAGATGAATCATCCCCTCTAGGAAATTTCATTTTTCTTTATCCTAAGTATAGGTTAAATAGTTCATTGTCTATTTCAAAATATCACTATTAATTCTATCAATCATGTAATAATATTTTACACCTCTATACATCTTAGTTATACTATGATAAATAGAGAATAATAAAATATAACAATCACCCAACAATTCTCTTTTGAAATATTATTCACAAGGCCCACAAAATCTCTTCCCAACTTATAAAAACCATCATTATAAACATTAAATTCATGAAATTTACCCTCTATAAGTTATTATACATTTCTGGTATCACATGGATTTAATTATGATATTTCATAATTATTTCTAACTGAGAATATATTATTGAAACCTAGTACTAAATAGAAGATTATCCAGCAACGATAAATTTTATTAAAAATATCATAAAATCATTCGACATAGGGTTATGTTCCCAAAATAACCTTGTTAATGTAATGTTAATTTCCAACTAATGCCTTGTATATATTCATTACATTTTAAAGATATTAGTGTGTCACACAGTAAAAATCCATTATGAATATCAAATGTATCCTCTATCTTATTTTCAATAATATTTTAGTGAGTATATAATTAAAACTTTTATTATTAGTATAAATTTAATAATTTTTTCTAAATAAATTATCCCACTAAATTTTTAGTTAAAATAATATTTTTTTCAATTCAAGGTCATTTGTAGGATAATTTTATCTATTTGTTTCAATTAACTTATTGATAAATATATTTCCTAATCATATAATATTAAAACACAACCCAAACTGCTCAAGAAGAATTATTATATATCATTATGTTTCTATTTATATAGGGAAGTTCAAATTCTTAATCCTTTTCCCATATTGTTTTTAATTATTATAAATAATCATAACACACTTCTTTCCGAATAAATTTAATTCATTTTATAGATAACATAGTCGGTGGGCTAGAGAACTATGAAAACAATTCAATAAACTGACTATAACAACATAAAAAACAAATCAAAAAAGAATTTCATTAATGTTATTTGGTCTCTATGATTTATTAACAATATTTATTTTAACAATATCAATAGTAACTTATACCATATATACAACGTGTCTCTAGAATGAAACATGATGTATCCGAAAAACCAATGTCATAAAATAACTATATAGATTAATTTCATTTAGGGTTTCCAAAATAATTGTAATGTTATTTTATTCATCCTCAAAACATTTTTAATAAATTATGAAATCATACATAGATAACCAAAAAATATATAAATATTATAGTAAAACACTATTCGTATAATAATTAAATTCCACTAGAAAAATTTCAAACCCATACGGAATATCCACAAACTTTTAACTATGTTTCCTAGTAAAAATTGTGTTTTTTTAATTTAAACCCCCTTCACCTTCAATTGATTCTACTCAAACTATATTTTGTCCCTTAAAATATAACATGCTAAATAGAGATTATCAAATAATAATTTTTATCAGTTAGTGGATAAATTTTTATAATAGAGATGTCATCCAATGCTCTATAACCAATGAACATTCTCATTGATACATATTTGTATTTTAAAAACAAAATAGGAGAACCCCATAGTGATGTGAAATAATTAATAGACCAGTTACAATAAACTCTTTTAAGTGAATTTTCATTTCAAAATTTCAGATTCAACAATTATATATGGTGGTTTTATAATTATCATAGCATTACACACTAATTGAATAGTATATCCAACATCCCAATAATGTATAACACCGATAAACTCAAAAAATACATTTATTATCTTAATATCGTCACATCATAAATATATATAGATCCCATATTTTATACATTAAGTAAAATATAAAATTTATTTCAATTTTAATAGTTTAATATCATCCTAATATTATATCAGTAGTATGGATTTGTTATAGAATAAAAAAATTAATATATTTATAAAAAACATATTTCTCCCTAAAATATATCATTTAATTGCAAATAGTGAGCCAATTGATTCCTAGAATAACATCAACCTATTCTATAGTATTGATAATGAGGTTTGTAGGAAATAATTTTCCACAAAACAAAACATGAGAAATATTATTAAAATTTATTTATCCCTTATAAATTCTACCTATTACATATACCATATTTTTTGGAATTACTTATTACGGTATAATATATAATTTATTGAATATGTATAAAAAATAAAATAATATGTAGACCCTAAATTGAATAAGACCTAAGAATAAATTGAATTAACATTTAATGTAACTGTTACCACTTTGTTTGATGGCCCAAAATCTACTAAAGTGGTAGAAAATTTTTTCACCATACCCTTAACCTTATATTCAAATTGAATTCCCTATTTATGGTTCTCTCTATGCACATATAAATATAATTAACCATCTTACTACATTTAAATCACTTTTCTTCCAGTTTATCGATATAACCATGGAAACTACAAAGATCATTTTCATTGCAGTCATGAGCCATATGACCAACTGAAATCAATATTTAGACTTTTTAGAATATTTAAAATTCCATTAAAATTTTATTTACAATACATGGAACATGTTGTAGGTTTACCTCAAATCTCATATGACAGTTTCATCTATCTTCTTCTACCACCATATAAATTTCTCAGTCTTTAAATCATGCGGAACATAAGTGTTAGAAAACAACATGTAAAAGATCATAGATCAATTAAAAAATTCACATATTTTAAATTATAATGGTGAAAAGTTCATTTTTAATCATGGTTACAATATTTAGAAAATATATTATTTTTCTACTAATGTCCGAAATAAAATCTGACACACATATTAAAGCTTCATTTTTTTCATTGATTCATAAAATTTATTATCTATCATATAAAAAGTAGTCCAAAATAAAATATTGATATATTAAAATATTTATAAAATATAATCATTCCATACATTATAATCTCTCTATATCTATAGTATTTATAAATAAGTACCATCACAGACCAGATTCACCTTAAATGATAAAATATAGAGAGTTATTTGTTTAAATTTTATTAACCTATGACATCAAATATTATTTTATGTAATTTAACACTCCCATGAGATACCAGTGGGTTAACATATCCCCTAAATAGAGACAGGTTCACCAAGATAAAATGATACAATATTAACATGTTTTAATGTCATGTGTACGGATGATCTATGGAATTTAAATCGCCACAGTTTATAGCTTGCATCAAATGAGATAGCGCAATAAAAAATTACACATTCCAAACTCCAACCATACCATCCTTATGATTTGGATGAATATAATCATATTAATTTTTTTGTACTAGAGCCACTATATTTCCTCCTGGGAAATATGTTATGAACATATATATTTTATATTTAGAAATATGGTAACATTAAATTTCAATAACATTGTAACAATAAATTAAAATATCTTTAGGGTATTTACATACATTATCGTAATCTTTACTATAATCAAGATATTTTATCTCATACAATATATATGGAACCATCCATAAAATTACATAATTAAGAGTTTTTAGACATAAATTCACAATCGCGTGTTCCCAATTTGTTTCATTTTATATTTATGCGAAAATGTTTCAAAAAATATATATAAATATGTATTATATCATAATGTATATAATTCCAAATTCTATCAATTTTTCTTAAAAAGTAATACTTTTATGATATAATAAGAGTTGTTTTCATGATACATCTTCTCAATTTTCATCCCAACCTCATATTTTTCACTAATTATCCATCATACATCGTAACAAACATTTTGAAATTTGGGATGTGGATAAGAATATTAGTATTAGAAAGACAGGATATAATGAAATCATTTTCCTATCTATACTTATAAAATGTTAATTTTTAAATATTAACATTGCGTTCTAAAGAATCATATCCATACTCAATAAATAATTTTGTTATATATTTATATTAATAAACCATTTTATTATGAGTATAAAAGGATACAATTAAAAAATTAATTGTTTAACTGTAATGAACAAATATATAAAAAAACATTTTAAAAAAAAACCTTCACCCTCAATAATTAGAAAATACATTCTTTTAAAATTAATTACTTTCGTATAAATTTTGAGATCAAAGGATTTCATTAATTATCATGGATAAAATGGATAATACATATAGGTATCTTTACGAATAATTTTCATATCACACTTATATATGGCATAACTATTCATGTTATAAATGGATTGAACTACATAGTTAAACATTGAAAAACTATTATAGTTTTAAATGGGGATGCCATAAAAATTATACATGGAGTTACCATTATGGTTAAGCATGGATTGGACACCGTGGTTATAATTGGGAGATTTCAAAAGGAACTGTTGATCATATATTTAGTCAAATGATTTGTAAAAATATAATGGCTATCACAATTTGTATAATCTATATGGGGATCACCAATTCATTTTGAAAATTAATGGGTACGGAACTATATTAAAAGCTATATTGGGATCATCTTTTAAAAAAATATGATGATCATGTACAATGTTATTAATAAATCAATTTATTTTTACATCATTAAATTAAAAAACCATTGAAACAATATAATAAAACCATGTGAAAAACAATTTTAGATATCAAAATAATTTTTTTAAAATCAATATTTTCAATAAAAAAAGACATAGTAAAAAAAGAAAGAAGTGTTTTATTTAAATAAATATTGATATATTTTAATGGAATAAAAAAAATGACATACTATGGTGTCATGGAAAATCATAGTCATAAAATATCGAAAAATAGAAAATTCCATTATTATTTTATAATGAATTTAAAAAAACCGTAAAAATAATTTATTTTGAACCCCATTTCAATAAAAAAAATATTTCCATTATAAAAATTTTATTTACAAATTAATGCATCCAAAAACATAATTTAATAAATAATGATTCTATAATAGACCATTATTTTCATACATTGATAATAAAATAAATATAAAATAATATTCATTATAGAACATGTCAATCCCTTGAAAGAACTATATAGGTTTAGTATATTATGAAATTTTGGAATAGAACAAATGCTTCATAGAACATATAAATCATCTAAGTCTAATTTCTTATAACTAAAACCCTTTTGACATTTATTACATAATACCTTTCTAAATATCCTAGGGAATAGAATCAAAAGAAGTATTGTTCTTACATGTTCAGTAATGGTAAACAAGGGTGATATTAATTGTATCACAATCATAACACATAAGAATATAAATAAAACATTTTAAATTTATATCATGCATATCAATGATCATGATATCACATTATGAGATAAATCATAGCAGTTTATAAATAAATGAAAAAATTATATTATATCATTACACAAGACATGGAATTATAAATTACAAATAATATTATAAAATCAATTCTATATTGGTTATGTATCATTTCCAAAATCATTATAGTGCACAATATCCTTTGTGAAATTTTGTTCATTCCCCATTCCGGTCCTGTATTATTGAATAAGGTTTTCTATTTATTCCATTCATGTATATCTTATGAGATATAAATAATTTCTCCATGAATTACAGGTGGATATAGGTCCCATAAGTCACATAATGAAAACCATACCTATGTTTTACGTAATAGAATATATCATTCATTATAATAAAACTCATAAAGGAAATGGGTTTCATTAATATTTCAGCATAACATAAAACAAGGAAAAGAAAAAGAATTCATAAAAATAAATTAATCATAAACATTAAAAAAATTAGTTGAATAATAATGGTATCATTGGATAATATTTATATTAAAACAGAAATATCCTAAAATAATTTTTTCATAAAGAGAAAATTATTTTTAGAGATTACATGAAATAATTATTATTTAAAATGTCCACTATGTTTTTATTTTTATGGATAAAAAAATACACAATTATAAAATGAAACATTATCTTTGGAAATAACCTTGTGATTTTTTATGGTTATATTCCTAGAATTACATCTTCATTAAATTGTATTAATCTGGTCACGTCGTTTAAGATAAACAGAATTAAACTTGAACTATTTTTCCGAAAAATTCACAATGTAAATCATTTAAAAAACAATATAAATATTCCTATGAATTAATTTATTAAAAATCCAAATAAGTGTAAAAATGAAATTAAATATTTTTCACATTATCAATTTTTTTTAAAAAAATAAACATTTAAAATAAAAACTCTCTTTAAGATACTTATATATAAACAACCCCTAATAAACTCATATTGTGCAATCAACCACTACCATTGGCATGATTTGCATCAATTGTATATACCACTCTTGGATAAAGGATTTAAAATGTTATTTATTTATATTAAACCCATATTCATATATATTATATCATATATTATCGTATTATGTCATATTATAACCCATTTTTTAATAACATTTAATTAATACCCTTCTTTTGTGTGTTAAGTACAACATTTTCCAATTCATTTTTTAATGTATAAGCCCTAATTCTTTTATATAGAATATGTTACGTTATTTTATAGACTGATATTAATGTAAAATATATAATATTTATTTATTATAAATATTTATATAATCATGCATGAATGGTGATCATGGGAAATAAATTGCGTCACATTCTGGAGAATGTAGGTCTAATTGATGCACATCTTCTATTTTTAATCCCATAATAGTGAAATGGTTTGGAAAATGATTTTAAATTAATTTAAATAATAAATATAATTTTATAATTATCATACACACACATATATATATAATATAATTATTCAAATTCAAATAATGTGGTTATAAAAAATAGATTATCCCATGGCATGGGGATGGTAAGCCATACGTAAGCATGGATGATGATTTTATATATCGTAAGATAAATAAAAGGTGTAACATTACTCCCCCATTATCATAATTATAAATTATAATATATTTTATTTGGTATTTTCTACATTATAATGGGAATGAAACCTTATGACCTTGTATAAGAAGAAATAATCGTGAAAAAGTCTACAAATACAATTGCCTCTTGTTTGGGGATCTTCTTTTACACAACCTCTTGGGGATTATGAGGTAGGTATTTTGAGACTAAAAAATATTCTCGAAGGTGAATTGGGAAATTTATAATACAATATTTTGGGATATATTTAAACATTAAGGATTGATGTTATGTGAATAAGTGAGGGAGTAGGTTCCCTTTTATTATTGAAGTGAGGGGAACATTGTGAATTTAAAACATATTAATTTATAATAAAATAAATATGACTAAAAATAACAAAAAATGTCAATATATTATAATAATAGATTCAATAATCTCTTAATTTAATAATAAAATATTGTTTTGTCATGTTCCAGTTTTAGTTTATGTCTTATCATTTTGATTAACCCTTAGTTAGCCAATTTTAGATTTAACTATGGTAATAACTTTTTCTATATTATATTTTTTAATTTTTACTTGTGAGATGTTAATTTAAATATAAATGAAACATTAATAACATTTTAGACCAAAGTACAATAATTTCTCTTTTTTTTAATATTATTTAGGTTTTTTAAATAATATATTAAAATCTTATTTTGAAAAAATATTGTTAGTGTCAATTTTGAAAAAATTAATTACCTTGAAATCTAAAAATATAAAGATAGCATCATAAAATAATTTTTTTATACCAACAAGGTTAAGGTTTTTTTGAAAATTCTTTAATCAAATTATCTATTTAAAATTGCATTTATTTTATTATTTTTAGTATAATTTCTTTGATATATAACTTAATAAAATAATTACATCAACAATGTGATGAAATTATTTAACATATATAATAGTTCACATAAAATAATATTAAAATAACATAATTAATATAATTATTCTAATTGTTTTAATAATATTTAGAGTTGAATATGTAACGTCCCGGTTCCATAAGCCACCCAAAGGCGCCCCCTACCCAGTTGGTCACATGGCTTCAAGCACATTTCCCAAATGCCAGAGGCTGCTGACTAGCTATAAGGGCCTTGGGTGTGATAGTGGGGAAACTATGCCCTCATTGGTAGAGTACATAGCAGAAGTAAACAAAGAAGACAATAGAGGATGCAGTAAATATCCAACAACAATAAACAGACGACGACTAAAACAATAAAAAACTGAAGCACACATGTATATATATGAAATGATGCTTGATACATATGTTAGGAAAGTAGCCAAAAAGTCACAATGCTGAATACAATACAAATCCAAAGAACAAAATAAAAGTAAACAAGAAACTCCTCAGCATCCCAAGCCTCATCTTGGTCCCATGCTCTCCTACTCCAAAGCAATCATGTACCATTAGTCGAAGGGTGCTTTCCACTATCGATACCTACAACAATATAGCTTCATTGGGCTTAAAAGCATGTCCCAAATAGGGTGTGTGACTAAATCTCAGTAGGAAACCTCCCAAAGATCTTTGCCTCATATTCAGTGAGGATATGGCATGTAATAGTATAGTAAGTAGTAAATAGAAAGGAGTAAATAGTAAGCAACAAACAGTAAGCAGTAACATGATGTTATACAACAATAGTTAGTCCACAGAACAGCAAGAAATAGTTAAGAAAACAGCATTCCACAACTCTAAACCCTCTAGGATATACTCGCAGCCAACCCCTCTAGTCCTATCCCGGAAGTACCCACAACCCTCTGGGTAGTGCACTCAGCCTAACCCCTCTGGTTTTGTCAAACAGAATTATAAGACTCTCTAGGGAATCTCGCTTGGTCAATTACCCTTATAGTTTAGGGTAGTCAGGGACTCTATTAGGAAGATCACATAGTCTAACCCTAATATATCCCCATGATCTAGAAACTCTATGAGGAGCTCATTGGATATATCCCCTTATTGTCTCAGGTCAATCATAGACTCTCTAAGGAATATCACTCAGTTAATTCCTTCTCTAGCCTCGAACAGTTTTAATGAAATTCAAACCAAGTAAAGACTCACTCAGGAAGCTCACTCGGTTTACGCTCCTATAGTCTATAATATCCAAGACCCTCTAGGAAGCTCACACTGTCTATCCCATGTAGTCTATAATATCCAAGACTCTCTGGGAAGCCCACTAGGTCTATCCCTTATAGTCTATAGTATCCAAGACTCTCTGGGAAGCTCACTCAGTCTACCCTTTATAGTCTATAGCACCAGGTTTTCATGGTCTGGTGCCAGTAAGTGCATATTAATGCTATAATGCCAATGTACACCTACATAGCTAATTGGTAAAAAATATATAGATAAACAAGCATGTCAAGAATATCATTCCATTCTAAAGTCACAGGGCATGTAAAAAAAGGTATAATGACCAATGTCTAAGAAGACCCAATGGGCATAACAATAAAAAAGCATGTGAAAATTATCCATGTATAGATATTATCCAAAGAATGATCAAATTACCTCTACACAAGCATACATGAAAGGCCGGAAAACAACAGGGGAAACAGGTAAACACGCAATACCCTGTTCATGGGAATTGGTGGAATTTACACATAAATCTCAATGAATTCGAATGGTATGTCACAAACCACCTACTATGATGCTATGAGATCAATATAATTTGACTATGAGGCTTGATTATCCTTATAAAGCATATATCTATTAATATTCTCCAAATGCTCAACCCACGATATCAAAAAAGAGAGAAAATCATGGAATTAAACACAAGAAGAAGGATGTGTTAACTACTGCGGTTCCAACGCAATTGATGGTGGTTGATTCTACAAATAGTCGGAGGCTTGGGGGTTCAGAGGATGTTCTGAAAAGTATGGTTTCTCCCAGTATATGAACCTTGAAAAGAAGATAATTTGGTTGATTAGACGCGACCCCTGTTCATTTAATGAAAAAAAACAAAACTAAACGGTGTGTAGTTCTGGTGTACATGGTGTGTAGATGGCCTTTAAATACTCTTCTTTAAGTTGCCTCCACATTTCCCCTATACACTGTGTGTGTGGCCTAGACATGGATAACACATGGCCTTGCGCTGCATCAAAGTACATGGCGTGTATTTTGAATGTTTCTAAAATTTCTTCTTTTTCTCAAAAACCACCAGAAAAGGAAAAAAATACCTAAAAGGTAGATATGAGTTCTTCAAAATACATCATTTGTGTACCATATGTTAAAAATGATAAATTATTTAAAATAGAAATGTGACATTTGTAATTTATTTTTAAATAAAATATTATAAATTTAATAATATCTTATAAGTCATACAATAAAATTTATACTACTAATATGAATTTTATGTTAAAAATTTATATTTATATTTGATCGTAACATACAATTTCCCCATGTGGACACATAATTGATATTTAAGACACCAAAAGTGACATTTTTTGACTTGAATTAATTTGTATATTATATAATGCATTTTCATGTTAAAATAACAAATCAATAATATAATTTTGATCGTTTTGTGTTAATGGTCAAATTATATTCCTAAAATAAAACTTTGGTATGTGTTACAGTCATTTTATTATCCTTATTATTCTTTAATCTAAATTACCCATATAGCCCTTTACTGTGGTAATACAATTTATCAAGGTTACTATTAATGTTGGTAAAAATAAATTGGGACTATTCTATAAATTTTCACACTTTGAATTAATATTTGGCATCATACTTCAATATTAAAAGAAAAAAAATTTAATTTTAAATAAAAATGCAAAAACACCTTGAAAACCAGATATTAGAAAGGATTCCATGTTAAAACTGATAATATATTATAAAAAATAATGTATAAATACATTTCAAAATAAAAAACTATATGGTTTTAATATTAAATGAAATAATGATAATTTAAAATTATTTTAAAACATAATTTTACATTATAAAAAAATAAAATGAAAATAATGTTTTCAATAAAAACTAATATTTCTACAGTTCCTCAAAAATAAATGTTTCTAGAAAATAAAATTATTCTAGGTTAGACATGTTGAATACCAAAAATTATATTACGTTTATCAAAAAAAATGAATGCAACTATTAAAAATTAATATTCATTCATAAATGGGATAAAAATATTTTTTAAAGAAACTATATTTTTTAAAAATAAAGTGATTTTACTAAAATAATGTGATTATTTTACAATAACATATCAATAAATTCATATTGAGTTGGTGATTTGTATTTATTTCATAAATTATTTATTCATATTTTTCCGTCAAATTTAAAATCACTATTATAATAATAGTGTCTCGTGGTTATTTTACACTCACAGTTGTATGAAACGAAATCTATTGAAGCATTAAAATCATTTATCACGAATTATTTCATAAAAATGTATGCGTTTGAGAAAGGAGTATGATTTTGATAAGCAATCATTAAAATGATGTTTTATGTAAAGGTGTCTATTACCTTGAGTCCAAATTATCACGTATGTTCTTTATCTTCCACAATAAAAAAATTATGTTTTCTGGATTGATATAATAAAAAGATTTTTTATTTCCATTATTTCTATTATTTAATTTAATACCATTTTTTACATAATTACATTCATTTCTATTTATATTGGACGTTTTTTTATAATTTATTTATAAGTTCAAAATTTCTTTTGTTGGTTGGTTATAGTCCATGTGGTCATTATTCCACCATTTATAGAATAATAATAAATTAATATTCTCACTTAAATATAACAGTTATATTTTTAAATCCAACTATTAAATATGGTTATTGAAAATTACCTATTCTATTATCATAGAGATACTATTCCATATATACAAATGGCTAAATATTTCATTTTTAATGGTTATTATAGAATTATTATATGTGTTGTAATATATTTATATAATGTTATTAAGATATAAGGTCCAATTTTATTTCCTTAATTACAAATACATATATCATCATGTGCTTTTTTGATGAAAAACTTATCACATCACATCTTGGAGGGGTAGTACATACGTATGCATCAAAGATGTTATCATTTTTAGTGAATTGATTTTTTAAAAATATATGATATATAAAAATTTTTATGTGTAAAATATCTCATGAATATGATATATAAATATTAATTATTTAATTATAACCTTCCATGAAAGGTGGCAGTTGAGAACTAATTACATTACTCTAGAGGGTGGTATTCGGGAATAAATAAGATTGATGGAATATTTTACCATTTGATAAAGTGTAGAGATATATATAGGTTATGTAATAATCATAATTACAAATGAAAACTTGTTATATAATGATTTTAATATCTCATAAGGGTTAAAGAATATTTGAATGAGTTGGAAGAAGAAATAATTCTAAGTAACTCATTAAAGAATGATATCACTGCTTCAGAAACCCTATTAATGTGTATGCCAAATAACTTGATAGAATGGTTTTATGATAAAAAGGTATCAAGGATGTGATTAGGGGATTATGTTATGTATTTGGGAATGTCTTGGATGATGAAAATTGATTTTAAGGATGAATAAATGAGAACAAGATGTTTACTTTTGTACATGAGGGTAGTTGAACACATCTATTTTCCTAAAAAAATAATTTATCATAAATTTATTTATATGTCAAAATTAATAAATATTGATATTATAAACAGAATTTATTACTATTAGTTGAAAAACTGTTATTCAAAAATATATCAATACATTTACATCACATTTATAACCTTAAATATTTGTTTTAAACAATCATTTTACTTTTGGTAATTATAGTTATATCATTGTTTATTAATATTTAGGGGTTAAAATAGTTACTATACGAGTAAAAAATGAAGAAAATTGAAAATTGATATCATTTTTATTTTTATCCAAAACCCATTATGGATGTAAATGATTTTGTAAATTTAATATTTTGAATGAAAATTGATATAAGATATCATTAATTTCAATTTGGGTACTATTAATTTATGTTTAAAAAAATTACTATAATATATGAATCAATAATTTCCAAAAAAAATATAACATGTCATTTTAATCTAAATAAAATTTTCATTAAAAATATTTAATAAATTCCTTTAATTTTTAACATATTTAAAAACAACTATTTTAATTTTGTGTTAGTGGAATAATTATTGCATCATCCTGAAGAATGTTTTTTTAAGGTAATTATTTATTTATAACATAATTAATTGAACATGATAAGAAACTAATATATATTTTAGATGACTATTTGAAACAAAACATATCAATTTTTAAATGAAATATTATAAATATTATAATTATTCAAAGCAACAATTTAAAATATTTGGATTCATATTCACATAAATATTTTAAATCTCCAAATCAGGTACTATTGGAAAAAAAGATATATATTATCCTTTGGGATGATTATGGAATATATATAATCATCAAATTGAATTATATAAGTGGTTACTATAATGCTATTATCAACATCATTTTATTTTTAAATATAATTACCCCATTTATACTTTATCATTGTAAATAAAATGTATTAATATTCATTGACCAAATATAAAAGGAAAATTTTTAGTAAATTTATAACTACTGATTAATAATATTACATTTTTTTTCAAAATTAAAATAATTAATGTGGAAGATGTTAAAAATTAAATTAAATCAATAAAATTAGATTAAACGTAGTTTCCAATAATAATACCATTTCTAATGTATAAATTTTTTTATACAAAATATAATAATGGAAAAAAATTTACAAAAATATTTGGATTACAAAATAACATTATTAGTGGTGGAAAATATTATAAAATCCAAAGTAGAATTTTGTTAGTATATAATTCGAAATAAAATAAAATTTTTAATAAATAGATTCATATTTTACTCTTCCCTAAAAAATCAGTCATGACAAAAAAAACCAAAATTTCATCTTAACATAAATTTAACTTGATGAATTAAAAAAAATAAAAAATTCATAATATATTATTTGAATATCAATCGTTTAAATAAATAAATAAATAATGTTTAATAATACAATATCAATTATGATTTATAAATTAATTAATTATATTTTAATAAATATGAAGATCTACCTCAGGAATAATAATGAATAATAAAACAATATATTCTATCAATACTTAGTATGTTATGACCCTGGGGTCCACATATAAAATTTTGAAAAATTACTTTCTTAATGAATGATTTGAATTTTATATTAATAATATTTATTCACATATATTTTTCATAAATGGATTAGAATATTTTTATCTTTTTAGGTTGAATTTCTCTATGGTCTTGAATTTCCGGTTACATAAACTCTTAAAATACGTAGATTTATTAAGGGTGATTTTATTTAGAATCCTTATGATGAGTATTTTAAGTGAATGAGTTAGGGATAGTAAGGAACAACATTGTTTACATCTTATTAAGATGGATGTAATGAAAATAATGGGATGAAATTCCTTTAATATAGGATGGTAACATCTTTTTTAGTGTTCAACATTGATGTGTATTTGTTTTGGGAACTCATGGTAGAGGTTTGGGGAGATCAAAAAGAGAGTAATTATGTTTTTGATTGTTGGATTGGGTATTTGGAACAGGAGTTGTTATTCAAGGTAATGTTAATTTTTTTAGTATAGTTTATAGAAATATTTATATAATGGTTTTATAGTGCTTCACTAATGTGCATAATAATGTTATAAATTTAAATCAAATTTTTAATAGATTATTTTTTGGTGTAATGATAAAGTCGATGGTGGATTAGATTATTTAATTATTAATTTTGATCATCTCATTGAATGTTGAACATAATGATAAAAATGTTTAGTAACAAGTGGAAAAAAAATCTAGTATAATCTATTATTATGGATATTATGGGAACCCTAATAGTAAATCTAGTTTAAGAGTGAAGAAGATCATGAATAAGGGGAAAAAATCCATTCAATCCAGCTTGATGGAAGATATCTCTGGGATAAAACAATTAGATTAACATATGGAAATCATTTAGTCTTATTAACAGTTTCTATAACCATCTCACATCTTCTCATGGTGATACATGGTTCAGTTTTTTTCTAAGGTATTACCCTTATATTGTGAAAATAGTCACACTTATATATCATAGAATGATCATTACAAAGAGTTATTGCGTCAGATGAGACCACAAAATAGAATTTAGATGAAAATTATCAGTATATTATTATATGTTAAATATATACATCAATAGTATTGTTCTATTTATGATATTATAGATCATTTTATGAAGATATGTAATACATTACATTTTATCGAATCGATCTAAATTGTCAATTTAGTTATTTTTAATTTGAATAATGTGGTTAAATTTCATTGGTTACCATGAAAAATAGTATATGATTTCGATTCACAGTTTATATCAGTCACATGTTAGTGATTATAGCATGCTTATGGTATATAATATTAACTTTGTTTCACATTTAACATAATGAATCATTGTAAAATAGAGTATAGGGTTAATACAATAGATGATATTTTGTGGGAATGGATTATGGATGTTAGAGGATCATTGATATATTGCTAATGAATGTTTCAATTAACTTATAATATGTACTATACATCCTCATTTTGAATTTCATATTATGTGGCATGATATGGGTAATGCTGATATTCACTATTATTTTAGGTAGAGGTTGTCGAATAAATATAGTGTTGTTACATATGGAGAAATATAAGATAAATATTTGTATATACTTTATGATCATGTGATAAAATCCAAAAGTATAAAAAATTACATATGAATCATATGTGATGATTACTGGATTATTCTATCTGAGATTTTATATACCCATGAGTTTCGCCTAATCATTTAATGTAAAGGTTAAGAAAAATAATATTGTTATTTCCTTGATTTTCCCATTTTGGTGTTCTAGAAAGAATTGGCGAGGTAACTTATATGTGAGTGCTACTTCTACAATGAGAAACATTTCATGTCCTGTTTCAAATGTCTCAGATTCATAATATTTAATAGGTTCATTTTCAAAATATTGATTTAAATTATGTATATATCAATAGTGATAAACCATTAATTAATATCCAAAAAATTTTATAATCTCTGAGATAAATTAACTTGATGATGATATTTCCCATCTATATGATTTCTAGGGAGGCAATATGGATTTGTGAAACGTACATGAGAGAGGATATCATAAATTGGAAAAATAATATCCTAAATTAGTAGGATATTTTATTATTTTATTTTATTTTTTAATTTCATTATATTAAATAAATTTGAATTAATGAGATTTGAATGTCGTTTCAATTCTATTTATATTTAAATAATTTATAGAATTATATCATTGGAATAAGTTATATAATATAGTTATATAAAAATTTGCTGATACAATGTTTTTTTATTTATAAAACAATATTTATTTGAAGGTTATAATGGAAGTAGTTCTTTTCATAGAAAAAATTTTAATTTTCATCAATGGATATATGGAATGATGATTACCCTTGTTCATTACTTTAGTAATTTTAAATGTTCTTGATAAATTTTATCAAAAACATGTGTTTGCAATAATAATATTCTTTTCCTATTTACTCAATACATTTAATATTGGTTGTTTTTATAAAATAATTAGTTTTCTTATTGGAGATATTATATGTGGGGGAAATTACATATAATATTAAGTAATTTGTATACTATATTTTTTATAATCTTTTATAATTTCTAACAAGTGGGGTCAATTAGAATTTTTATGGGGGAATTCAAATGTGGAAGAGAGAAAGAGTTAATGGAATTTATGGTATATAATTTACAAAAGAATAAGAGTGAAATAATTAAATATTTATATATTATATTTACCATGGAAATTTCAACAATATTATCTCCATTATCCCTTTTATTTCAAGCTCAAAAAAACATGAGCAATTTTATTGTGTTAGATTAGACAGAAACATGATTTATTTATAAAATTACATTATTAATTTTATTCATCATTATTTGATTCAAAATTTATGTTCATCATCGAATTAATATTAATGATTCAGAAATTCCACACTTTATATTAATATATTCTAATATATGTGAAATACTTTTCAATTGATTGGTTGATGATTTATAAAAATCAATGTAGATTATTATGTTTTTCATATGAATTATATTTTTTTGATAAATATAAAAATAGTATAATAAATATTAATCATAATTATTTGATATGGAAATAAATGTTGATATAATTAATTATTTCTAAAAATCGATTAATGGTTGAAATGAAATGTTTAATTTCATGGAAATTATAATTTTTTATAACAAAACTAATATTAGAAAAATTAATGTATATTTACAATGGGCTATAATAAATGGTTGATATTTATAGAGAGTTTATGAAATAGTAATGTTTAATGCATTATTGAATTAAATATAATTTTTCTAATATTATAAATAATTATTATATGTGCTTATTTAAAAATGTGAAATATATTCTATATACCCTTATTTAATGATTAGGAGTAAAGAATTTTATGATGTCTAAAATAACTAACATGCTAAGAAAATTAATTTTCCACCTTTGGAATTTTTTTTAAAAATTATAATACTAGGAATATTCAAATTTTTATCATTATATTTTGATATTTTATTAATTCATAATTTATATGTGAAAATAGAATATTTAATGACCCAAAATAGTAAAAATACTAATAGTAACTATACTAGTTCAGCACATGATCTCTGGGATTCCTTGAAGTATTTTTTAGGTTACTAACTAGTAGTAGAACTCTAATGTGGTAATCCAGGGAGAATATAACCCCTATATGAGAATAAGTAACAAATTTAAAATAACTAAACTCCATCTAAACTTGTACATAATTTCTAATATGAAAAAATGTTTATATAAAAATTTAATATTAAATGAAATTATGTAATAGACCAAATATGGATACCATATACACACTGACAACCCATTGGGATGGTTAGATATATAGGGTAGAATATATGAAATAAAACAAAAATGATCTGTTATATCTCCACTGTGAACCTCATAAAATCTGATTTTTCCTAATCTATAATTTCAGATTAAACTAATTTAATAATGGGTGTCAATCTTAATTATGAAGGCAATATTTTTAATGTCAACTTGTGTTCCGAGGATAAGGGGTGTCCCAAGAAGTGTGTGATTACAAAACAAAGTAGGTCACCACAACCATGGTCCCATTCCAATAGAAAATATAGTCATATGTTCTTTTGACAAGCTCATCTAAATAAAAAGGCCATTACTAAAAATAAATAAAAACATAATATTGATCCTTAGGTTAGTGACCCTAATCAACAATAACTAATTCTTCCAGTTCCGAGGTGTTTTGGATAACATTGTGATGAATGTGGATCTGATGTAAGAGTTGTTCTCTGATTCCATTATAATTACAATGGAACCTCTTGATTATGATGTCCTATCCCACAAAAATCTATTCATCCATGTTACTAACCCATGGATGAATCTATAAATACCCCCATGAATCTTTGTACGTAACCCAGAAAAAAATTATAATCGAAGATCCTAATCCAAAGCATCACTTAACCATATTCCAATGGCTCTAGGGTTGGACCATACCACATCCCTATCATACATGCTATGAAACAATGTAATATCATATATGTACGTGTATGAATCAAGGGATCAAAATACTTGTTATTATATATTCTACAAACAAATCCAAGGAATCCTTTATCAACCATCTTCTTTCTAAATCAATGGAAACACCTAAAAGGTATCGAAATCTCAATCCAATGTATATCAAACTGAAAAGTTCCTTGTTTTTGGATGATACAACTATTTCCATCTAAAATACATGGAATCCCATCCACATATATGATCCCATAACAATGGTTTCCTAACCATATCACATTCATCATGAGGGAACACCCCATAATAATTTATGAATAAAAAAAATGTGTAGCTGAATTCCGATGTCCAACATTATCATCAAATAAAATATAATGATTACATAAATATTCATTCTCTTAGTGACACTGATAATAATCTATACCCATTGCTACATGTACCCTTGTAGGGTTGGTATATCAGTATGGCACCCATTGGGTCCCCTCGGTCTAATTCACTATTTCATATAAACACCTGATGCATGAAGAATTTATTCCACATGATACTTCAATAAGGTTTCATGACCTCATCATTAACACATGTCTCACCCATAGGAAACATTCTATAGATGGATCAAGAGCAGTCATGGACATTAGGGTCAAACTATAACATTATTATTAGACACAATCGTCTCGATCGACCTAATGTTTGTACACACTTGTAGGGTCACATAAGACAAGACAAGTTAACTCATTAAATCCTCCCCTTGAAAAGATTTAATGAATCGAATTCCATATAAGTAATTGTATATGTTCCCCAAGACTAATTATATCTTGGTCCACCATCACCTCTATCAAGGAGGTTTTGTAAGCCCATAATAATGTGATAATAGAACTCATTTGTCTAACCTCACATTAGAATTGGTCAAGATTCCATCTAGTATTCCAATGTCTCAACCACATCCATCTATGACTGAGGATATAAGACTACACAAAAGGATTGTTCATAAACCTCAGTGACCAACAATTTAAATTATGAAGTTTATTTTATTTCCTATATTTCATTTAATTTAATTTACTAGTCGAATCCCCTTAAGTTATGTTTCTGAGAGGCCATGTGCTACATTGGAATATATATATTCCATTGAGAATTTTTTCAAATCAACTAATACTTTTATTTTAATCCTAATTTAATTCAATGGAATAATAAAATATAGAAATGCCCATATGAGTCCATATATCCTCATCATCTATCACCTAGTCACATTTCCAAAAAAAATATTTATTTGTTATAAAATTGATAAATAAATAAATAAATATTTAATTTACGACAAGGAATAAATATATAGTAGCCTATCTGTTATTTCACCGCATTAGAAATGGGAAAAAAGGCTCACTATCCTCTAATGACAAACCCATAACCTCAAACATGAAAAAAAATATCTAACCATGATTTCTATAAAAAATATTAACTTCACTTAGATTAAGGATAAATTTTTTCAAAAAATAATTATATTTACTTACCACAATGAACCATTTTGTGAAAATAGGTGTACAATTTATTCAGATTCACTTTTCATGGATGAGTAGATGTCCCGTTAAGCTAAACTAATGTGAAAATTATATTATAAAGTCAAAAAAATATTAAAATGGAAAGAAGAAATAAATAAAGATGATATTTTGTTCAAATGTGGTTTGACTAATTCAATATATAACACAAATACCATGCAAAAACACACAAAAAATCACCCCACACTAAAGGGTGAGGATGGTGAAGTGGGAGGTGTGCCTAGAAGCACATATGAAAATATAGAGAAGAAGGGTTGACACCCCACCAAAAATAAAAGGGGAAAAGGGTCATTTTATCATTGAAATCCTCTAATAATTAGGTATTATACACCACCATCAAGATAATTGCTATAATTTTTCACCAGGATAGTGTTTAAAGTTTTTTGTGTTTTTCTGTGACACATGATGCACCATCCACCCTGACCTCCCTCTGGAACGTCCTGAGACATAGGAAATATCTCAGGAAACCGATCATGGCCAAAAAAAACTACAACTAATTTGTTCCATGTCACTTATTTTTTTTTATGAATTCAAAAACATGACCCATACATGAAATTGAGAAGTAAAATATTAATTAAATTTCAATCACCTAAGGATATATTGGTTTTTTTATTTTCCTCCTTATTACATCTAATCCTTGATATGTCGATATAGTCATCATAACAAAAGCAGCAACCTACCACAGAAATGAATTCTGACAAAAAAATTAGTGTTCCACCATTATATTCCGATAGTTTTTCTCAAGACCCATTTTATAAATAATAGTCTATTAACTACTTAAATGTGGTAAAATATTCAAAACAATCACTATAAAATTGATATAGTTCACTCAAAAGTCATTCAATCTTGAGACAAGATTTCAATGTCTTCAAGAAAATTATTGGGCTCTCGTTTCTCTCAACCATAGGACTTAGAAGAGAACAATAAATCACATGTCACAACACATACTACAATTATAATTCCACATAAGAACTCTAAAACCATGATACATGATGCACCTGATATGGTTCTCAACACACTTCACCCATTCAAATGACACACCATATTTTTCTCAACAACATCCATATTTTCCTTGAAAGAATATCTTTATAAAAAAATGATGGGTAGTTTTATATTTCTATACTACTTTAACAAATTAAATAAATATTTTTTTTAAATCACATCAAGAATAATTTTACCTCGAGAAACTATATGAGATCATCCAAAGACCCTAAAAAACATATGGACTGACTAACATGGTAATTATATGGTGAATATTTGATCAAACCATTCCACCATTATCCCAAAACATGATTACCTGTAAATTATTGATTGCACTCCTCTAGGTAATTTGAAGAAATTCATATACCAATGAATCCACCTAGAGATCCTTAGAATTCATGTCTAAATTATACATGATATTAAGTAAGGATTATAGTATTAGTTGAGTCCATTATCCATAAATATCAAAATTCACACAAAACTATGATAGGAATTTCTCATATCCACTACATATGTTACACAAGGGCCACAATTTTCAGACTGAAATCCCATCCCCAACAATAGAGAATCATTTTTATCACAATATAAAAATTATATTTATAATTATTTTAGATAATTCCTTATCCTATACTAGATATAAATAGTACTATAGGAAAATCAATAATTTAATGGGAAAACCCCAACAATGAAAAAACGCCACTTATTTCCAACCTTAAGAAAAAAAAATATTTTAATATTCATGGTTTCTCACCAATATGGGTTACCATTATCTATCCTCAACTCGACTAATACATCACAAAACTAACATATGTATGTAACTCATTTTATGCCATGCTAACCTAAACCCAAAACCGAAGACATTGCCTCCCTAATAATACATATCATGTCCCAGCATCTGCTGATCCATTCCATGGAAGATGATCTATTTCATGGAAAACCCTTATCCACAAGGAAAATCCATTATTACACTCAATGATCTAGTGTCATCATTTCGACAAAACCTTCAGTATTTACCAAAATAAGTTGTCTATAACCTGAATGATGACTGATTTAAAACGCCATAATCAGGATCAAACGAGTGAAATGACACCATGTTCTAGATAAAAAAGTTTGTAGGCAATCTAATCTTGATATTAATGGTGAAGCCTTTTAACATCATTATAAAATAGAGAACCTAACCATTGATAAAATTCATTCCAATCCTATATCTAATTAGCATAATTCATTTATTGACTATTCTCATCCTTATACATAATAATTTTGACTTCATACACACTCTTAACCACAACCCAAGGCTATTCCAGTCATACAAATCAAACTACACCATGAACACACTACCAAATTCATTCACACTCGTAATTCTATTTTTAAATCTAGTCTCATCTGTGAAACCAAAAACACTCATAAACATACCTAGAACACTAAATTAATTTACCTGCTAACACTAGTCTTAAGAAATAGTATCACAGGTCCCTCTATTTGAAAACAATGGTTTCATCCACCGCATGATGTAAAGCCCAAAACCCCCCACTGATCATAACCTATAAAATTTTTATTTGATTCATTCCATAATAAAAGGAAAAAACCACAAGTAAAAAAATATAACGGTATCCCACCATTAACATAAACCAGTAAACCACAATGGTCTATTTATAACAATAAATCACTAGGTATCTTACCTACCATTATATCTCAAATCTCATTTGGAGGCCACAAGGTTTCCTTACCTATACTATAGGTAAAAATCATATAATGTCACACCTTATTTGGATTAATCTAGGATCACATCACAACACCTGAAATCAAAATTAAAAATTTCACCTCAAGGAGATTAAAATAAATTATTAGTCACACACTAACCACCACCCACACATAATTAACCCATCCCCTCTAAGAATATTCACATCAATCAAGACCCTAAGGGATCACATCCCCCTAGTTGGCTCTTACCACTAACACATACACCATTATAGACAATTTGTATCAATTAAAACAAAACACAATATTTGGGTATATAGAGTTCCACTCCTAGCAATATTGGAAAACATTGTACTAGTTGTTAGTAGACACATTAAATAACCAATAATAAAATAACTATAATGCACGAAGGGTTCAATGCATTAGAATCACTTGCCCACCCTAAACCCCCTGATCCAAGACACCTCATATGAATGTGGATTATGTCATCACCATTTTCAATGATGAGTGAATTATCCAGGATTTATATAACCTTGTATAAAATGAATGTATATATAACATGTTATCCCACACGAGTATAATGATGAAAATTTGGGAAAATAGTAAATTTGTTATGAGTTGTAGTTAACACTTTAAAAAAATATTCTATATTAACAAAATATCTCATTACAAGGATAATTATAATTTGATTATTTTTTTCATATATGATTCATGAGATTCTTATTACCTCCAATGAAAAACAATCTAATAAAATTATTTTCCTATTTCCAATGGGCTAAGAGATATTAATCCTTTATAAACAATGAAATCAAAATCAGATGGTCATAATGTATGGATAAAATAAAACTCATTATCAATGATAAATCAGAACCCTCATTACTATGAATTCTCAATGGAAAGTGTTTTTTTAACGCACTGAACCAGTATCCATCATAGGATCCAAAACATTTGTCATAATCCAGTATTCCTAATCCTAAAATATCATGAAAAATAAATTTATATTATGATGAAACATTATAACATACATCATTTGTTAATTCAATATATAGTGAGTCAACCTATTTTGGTCAAAACATCTAGTGTGCCTACCCAGACACTAATGGCATCAGACTACAAGTAGTTGTCTAAGATGGTATTATTGGAAGAAAATACCAATATATAAGAGTGAAAAATATATTTTAAAGAGATAACATTATCCAAATCAGTAAATAATCTACAAAAAGTATTTCACAGATATTAAGAAACAAAATGAGAAATAAAATATTGTAAATTGTTAAGCATACATACCATATGTAAACTGACCTCCCACTAGTCCAGTTGTATATAAAAATATAAGTCAAATAAAAAATGCATGAATGACTTCTCTATGATAAAAATAATTATTTTTTCTTATAATATATGTCTATACAATTTAATCTAATAAATAAACTCCTAGGAAATAAGAAACAATTTATTGAAATCAAACATGTTTTTCACTAATGACAATGCGTAGTGAGAGTTCGAACAGTAAGGGAGTATAAAATTAAATTGGGAACCAACAAACCAAAAAATACTAACCAGAAATGATGATATTCATGCATGTGAAATTGAAATATGAAACAAAAGATACCTAAAAGAAAATTAATTACTAATTATCCTTAGTTCTATGACACTCATGGACCATAAATAGTCATTTATTTCTGGGGTGTCTTATAACACATCACAATGATTGTGAATCCCGAGAATCATGAAAAATACAATTATAAAGATGTCCTAAATGATCCCCAAGAGATTATAGACTCGTTTAAAAACGTTTTTCTCATTAGAGCTTCTCTTCAAATGTAGTTTCTATAAATGTTCACATGAATAAGGGGTTGTCACTTTCATGCTTCATATTATCTAATATCATAATCCAAGGAATCCCTTATATGTATCCCCATTGCACCGAGGATGAATACTACAACAACCATATTTTCATAGATGAAAAATATAGGGTATCTTTTATCAGTATCTTCTAGAATATTTGAAATTAATAAAAAAATACATATCATCAAAGTTTTAAATAAATAAAAACCCTCTCAATTAGATGGATTCCAAATCTATGATTTCCCATTCAATTTCTCAAGTTCATTATCCATTGATTCTTTGAAAACTAAACACCACATATGTGGACTCTCCAACTTTACGAGGATCCAGGACCTGGAAATCGATCCATATATCTCCACCCATAGTAATTACTTCCAAAATAAATGATATTCCATTTTAGGAAGAATAATACAATCCTACATGAAGAACAAAAAATGGGTAGCTTAATATATGTAGTTTTCAATATACTTTCAGCCCAATTTAGCAACCATGAGAATTTTAACTATAGGAAAAACCTATGTAAACCTGTAAAATGGACATATGTCATTGATCACTGTCGATATATCAATGGGCACCCCCAATACACCTTTCGTCTTAGTAATGGTCTTGAAGAAACACCTAACACACTACGAAGTATCATCCCATGGTGTCATCAATATGGTAGAATAACCTAACCAACAGCAAGGATATCTCTTTATAAGAAACAATGAAGATATTACCTATGTCACGTCATCATCCTTATGGATTCTGTTGTTCATACCCATCACCGAAACTAGTCTTTGTATACCTATTGTTTATCCAAACAGGCCGAGACCCATCAGATGGGATAGAGACATTCATTATTTCCTTATCTCAATGATCATGAATGAATTAGTCTACATAAATATGAGTTTCTATGGCCCACATTGTTTAGGATCTCTTGATCCTTCCATTACATTTTAATGATGTTGTTTAAAGACATTATGCATTGTTTAATGTGTATCATTGTTCTTGTATCACCTCGAAGAGGTTTGGATTCCATTAGGTATTCAATGTGTCGAATTCTTCCATCGAATGTAGAGGTAAGAATCCACCATTAAAGGTATATAATATAATCTTAATAGTCACACTTTTAAATTAAGAATAATAATTTAAATAATTTATATTAATTTAAAATAAAACAAATTATCACCCTTAATGGAATACATGAGAAGCCACATAAAAAACAAAAATTCCATACAGACGTTTTTTGATGGAACATACAATTTTATTGGATTTATATATAACAAAATGGAAAGAAAATATCTATCTAGACCCAACCAAGGCTATCTACGACATTCTTATATCACTTGAGATTTTCATTATACTACAATAAAATAAAATAACATATAAATAAATTATTTATTTATTTATATCAATAATAATCAATCATCTAATTAAATTTAAAAGAAAAATATTAAAAAAATACTCATGAAATTTTCCCACCATGACACAAATTCTACAGAACTGTAATTGTCAACCTTTTACATATCCCTAACATGATTTAAAAAAATAATAACAAACCGTCTGTACTAAAAGATTATGAATTTATTTTAATTTATGATAAAAAGATATATGAAATGACAACACCTGAAAAAGACACACATAATGAAGTGAATGTTGAATGTAATTATTCCATCCTTCAAGGATGAGTGGAAGTTACATTCTGATAGGTTGATTTCTCAATGATCTTGTGGAATCGTAAACAAATACCTACATCGAGTAACAATGAATGATTTGATGATGTGAATTCACTCACTAGCGTTTTGATGAGGTGGAGATGTAAATCGTTGTTCTAGAAAAAACCAAATGGAACCCTAATATAAGGTGTATATGTTTATATAAGGAATATAATTCATTGGCCACACCATCCAATTAAATGAGAAGAAGGGGGAACAAACTTCAAAATAAGGTGCCAAAACAGTCATTGTTATACATATATTCAACTCAGATACACAATACTGATCATTAGTGAGATGGTTGATACATAATCCCACCCAGACGTTGTTTATAAATATCATTCTTCATTTGGCTTATTACATCATAGGTTGAAATAGTCACCTCAACCCTCCCATTTCTACCTCAATCCCTCATATCCACTCTTTATCCTCCAATCATATCCAAAAGAAATCATTTGGGGCATTCCATTCCTCAAAACACTTTTATAAACTACATTAAAATAATTGCCCGGACCTCTTATTTTGAAATTCAAATTTCTGTTAATTTTTTGACACCCATATAGACATATTATTTTATAATTTATTTGGGTGTTATTCAACATTTGTAATGGGATATCCCAAATTCTGTACTAGAGGGGATTTTTATAAGTTCATTACACTATGGTAGATTTAATTTTAAATAGGCCATTAAATCCATATATAAGGCTATAAATTAACTAACATAGGTTAGTTTATAATAGAATTATAGTATTAAAAGCTTCATTAAATAAATACATTATTTGATAGTTTCATGTAAAAGAATCTATGAATAGAAGTGAAAAAGGAAATATATCTACAAAAAAATATAAGTATTAAGTATGACTTCTGACACCAAGTAATTGAATTAATAGATATGAATAGGAATATCCACCTTATGAAATATGGTTATATTGAAAATAAATCCCATATGTTTACTTTTCAATGTCAATAATAATCGATAGAAGAACCAAAAAATATTTAATTCTTAAAACTAAATTTTATAAAAATTTATGTGTTATTTTAATAAACTATGTATATTATGATTAAAAAAACAAATATTAATAATACAAAACATATATTACTAATAAATATAATAGAAAATGATATGAAAAATCTGTAAAGAATATGTTAAATTTTAAATAAATCATCTTCTCTAATATGAAAAGTTTACTAAAATATTATTGTATTTTATTTAAATATTGAATTCACAAATATTAGAAATTAAATTTATAAAAATGAAGATATTTATTATCCTTAATAATAATAATATAATCTTTGGTTGTGTTTTTTATTTTTCTTAAAACAAATATATTAGGATAATATTAAAAAATAATGTTCTAAAAAATATCCTACATTTAATAACATCAAAATAATATGTGAAATTCCTAAAACTTATCAAACTATTATATTAAATATATATATTTCTTCTAATTTAGATTATATAATTAAAAATAATATGTTTCAATTAAAAAAAAATAAATATTAAATTTAAGAACATATAAAACATTTTCTTATAATTTTTTTCAATACATTATGCATTTTAAATTTTAAAATAATTTTTATCAAATTTTGAGGCCAAAATAAATAAAATAGAAAACAAATTTAAAAGTAGTAGGATTAAATTATATAATAAAGAATAATTTGAAATTATTTATTAATGTTATATTACATTATGTATAAATTTTTTACCCATGTAAAATAATAAAAGAAAAAAATTAATAACTAAATGGGTAAATAATTGGGAACATTGTAAATATGTGGGTTAATTAATGTAAAGAAAGTAGGGAGGGGTTGGAGATTTATAACTTTAAAAATTATAATTCTTGAATATTTAATAAATTTAAAAATTGAAAATTTACTATTAATTAATGATCATTAATTTGTAACAAGTCAATGTAATTGATGAACATAAATTATTGATTTGAAATTGGGAATATATGTTAGAAAACGATTAATTATTAAATTTGGTAAAGTAAATAGGAAAACATAGTTGATAAGGATTTTGGATATTGATATATGTGAGCCCCTATGTCGTTGGCCCTGACTCAAGAGGTTAATTTTTTTAATCTCTTGGTCTCAATTGATCCAAATAACCCATCCCTCGCAATTAGGGATTATGAGTCCCACATAAAAATCCTTGATTATCATAGAATAAGTAAAAAATAATTCTGTAATGTGATCCATTAGTGAATATATGATGATAAAATATCAATATTCTTTAGAAAAAGACTTTACAATGTATATCATATATGGATGTACAATGGTGGATAAAGAGATTATTAGACTGGTATATCACCTAATATGATTAAAAATTGAAGACCCATAAGAGGAATTTTAAACTCATGAATTTCAACTTTTATTTAACTTTCAGATAACATATTTCATTATAAAGGATCACAAGTTTGAATGATGAGGCATTAATGAGAGAAAGGAACTATTTATTGTTTCAAAATTTGGTTGGGAAACAATTGGAATCAACAAATTCCATGAATGAGGAATACGAAATTAAAATGGTTGTCTTGACCACCGTAAATGGATGGTTATTGTAAACTACCCATGATAATAAGATACTTAGATGACACAACATGGTTTCTAGTAGACTACTTATTGAAAATCATGATTGTTAAATTATAAGAAGCTAGTTAGTAAACCACTAATATATATTTTGTGGAAATAGTCTTAAATGACTTTGTTTGTTTTTCACAAATGATATGAACATGGGACACTAATAAGAGAATGGTGTTCCTCATAGGAATCTTATGTTTTTAGACACAAGGAACAATCTATATTGTTCCATGCACTAGGTTTCCAATGTAATGTGAAATATTCCATAGTCATGTGGAGTCTAATCAACTTATTTTTAAGACACTATTATTATATTCCAAGATATTTTTAAGGATTCAATGAGGGAAAATGTAAATATTGAATCTTTTATCAATATATAAATTGTAATTTAATATTAAATGTAATCATATTATTTTTAATTCTATAAAATGTTGATACTTTCACAAATGAAATGATGTATAAGATATGTGAGTGTCTTTGATTACCAAATGATAATAATAGAGACAGAGAGAGATAATTACAAAATTATCTATTTTTTAGGATTATAATCACTAAAAATAGTTTAAGAAAAAAGAATGAAAAAAGTTAAAAATAAATATTCATGAATAGATTTCTATATTCAGTGGTTTATATAAATAAATACAATGAATCATTTAAAAAATTCAAATATTAAAATATATATTAAAATACTCCTATAAAAAATTTAAAAATTAGCAATGGAAAATTAAAGTATAAAAAATAATATAAAATATAACAAAATTATAGAAAAAAACTTAGAAAATGTATCCCCTATATTTTTTATCATATTTAACCACTTTTAAAAAACAATTATACAATTATATTATTATTTAATACAAAATAATTTCATTATTATAGAAAAAGTATAATTATATATTTAAGACAATGTTGAAGAAAATGTCAAAGGATATTCAGAAAAATTTAATAATTAAAAATAAAAATCATGAAAAAATATAAAAATAAAATGCCTATAATTCTCCAAAACTTCAAAAATATTATTATTATTATTATTGATAGAGTGTGTAATGTGAAAAAAAATGAATAATAGATGAATAGAATAAAAAATAAATTTTCACACCAAAACTCCCAAATTAATATTATTATAACGAAGGGAAGGTTGAAAGCTAAAAAATAATGAAAATATGTTTCAATGGACACCAATAAGAAAAGTATAATTTTATTAAATAAGTAGAATTAAAAAAAACAAATTATAAACTGATACTTAACATTTCCCTGACCACATTGGGGAATAGATTCACCTTCATTGGGATATTTCTGAATTTAATGAGTTTTATAGATTACTCCAATGAAGTGTAACCATTTTATGAAAACAATTCAATGATTTTTGTTTTCATCTATATAAAACTAAAGATAATTTTTAGATAAAACTATATAAAATACAATTTTACTCAGCAATAAATTATTATAAGAGATTTGTATTATTTTTAAAAATATATATTTAAATAAGTGCATTTATGTGTTATGAAAAATATTTATTATAATATAAAATTATCAATTTTAATTTTTATATAATATTAAAATAATAAAAATTATTCATTATTTGGGAAATTTGGCTCTAAAATTTTGAAAATCGTAGGAAACTTTCTGAAAAAACAATTAACTAATTAAATTGGTAAGCAAATAAAATCTCTCTTAAAATTAAAATTTAAAGAAAAATATATAAAAATATCGCACAAAATTGATTAAATATGTGATATAAGGGATTTCATCCAAGATAGATAATCATATTATTATATAATGATAAAATAAATTTTTTTTAAAAATGATTCATTAAAATTTAGAAAAAAGAACTCATGAATGCCACAGATTAAATGAACATGTAAGATTAGAAGAACTCTTAAATCACCATTAATCATTTAAACATGATAAATAGATAATTTATTGGTGAAAAAATATATAATGTGATATACTATTTGAAAGAATCATACAATACATTACTATTGGTACCGATATTTGTCCCATATAATGAAAATACTCATCAACACTATAAAGTTATTTTTCACCAAAAAGGACCCTAAATCCCTAAAAAATCTCAATGAGATCCTCTGTGAATCCCTCTATAAGGATGGGCCCCATTCCCATGGACTTCCTATGTGATCGTCTTGGTGGTGTAACAAACCTTCTGACAGTCTGGCGAATTTCGACGGAGTGTATCCTATCCATGACTTCATCGGCCTCTATGACCCACTCAATAATTACCGCTTTGGCAATCCTCTTTGTGAAGTCCTGAATCATTTGTCATACCGATGCATTCCGACAAATCCCCTACACTCTTTGGTGTCAGAACTCTCTGTGATGAGTTCTATAACCCTCACTGAACATCATGGCCTATAAATAGATAGATCACCCCCCTCTCAAAACACTATTACATATCCCTTCCAACTTCTTAGCATTCATTTCTCAATGAACTTCTTGAAACAAACATATGGATTTCCTAAGGTACATGGCATCTGCGAACCATGCCACTTGTTCTCAAGGGTCTCCACCCATGGTGGGAATTCCCTTTGTGAAGGAATACAACACTCTTAAACAAATGATCCCCCAATGGGTTCTAAACAATTTATGAAGCCTAGAGCCTTCATGAAGTAACATACATAAAATAAAGGATTTGTGAAACTGAATCAATGCTATAGAAAATGTTTCCCTTTCTTGAAGACATACCCTTCACGAAGTCAATATCTGTTATGAGGACCCTTCTCCTCTTGAAGGAACTACTATTCGCAAAGAATCTTCCATTCATGAACATCCTTCCCTTTTTTATTTCCCATTACCTTGTGAAGATCCTTTCCTTCTTGATGGACATTCTCTTCACAAATAACATAATTTTAAGGTCTCATACTTAGCACTCCCCTCATCTATGTGGCCTCCATGTTCATGTGAATTGATTTCAAGTTCCCTCGATTGTTACAACATATTACAATTAATTGACTTATGCTTCATCACATAGCCATGATAATGATTATTACATCTTCGTATAACCTTTATAACATGATTCCACAAATGGATAACTCTAGAACCCCATCTCCATACATCTTTACTGATGCCTTACCATCACTAAGGGTTAATGTTCTCAAATTAGGTATGTCCTAAGTGTAAGGAGGGAATCCTCATCGTCCAAGAAGCATAACATTAAACGTCCAAGCAATCGTGTCCCCAACAGATGATGTTAAAATATGATAATCGAAAAAGCGTCACATCTAGAAGAGGCTATGAAGGGGATGGGTACCGAAACCTTCTCACCCCCTCTTCCATTGTGTTCTTTCTCCTTTTTCACCTCGAAATTTCTCCACGTAGACCCCAATCCACCTACTCAAGCCTCCCTCCTAGTAGTATATCCCAATCTACATATCCTTGTTCTACTAACCATGCATCATCCCTACACAATTCCTCATAGACAAACCATTAAGAAAAGTTCATCAAATCATTGTTAATTCTTGTCTCACACAATTAGATGGATCACGTGGTCTTACAGTAAGCATCGACCATGACATCCTATATGAGCTACACTAGTGTGTAAGCCCCATCCCTTATAAATGAACTATGTGTACTTTGATCCTATCGTTTTCCATGAAAATTATGTAGGAAGCCTTGATGAAGTTCAAGAATTCAAACATTGGTCCCAACCAATTCATCCTGTCGCACCCACATTTCACATGATGTTAAACTATATTACCCTTTTATTTAGCATGATGTTAAACTATACTCTTCTGCACTACGTGGGATTTGATCCCTACCTCATAGAAAAGGTATATAGGAAGCCTCACTATGGTTGAACTTGAAATAGTTATAAACATCGATGTCCCATTTTTTGGGACCCACATCCTTGGTCAAGCATTTAATGGTGATAGACTAGTCCTTGATCATCTAACTATGCATAAGACCTAAATTTAGTCCATACTACTCAAACAAAGACTGTACCACTTGTGAGGGGATACTAACTATGAATTAGTATCACCATGTCTCTGAGATTTTGTCCCTTATGTACACCCCAATTCAATGTACCATTCCTTAACTACATGATCATTGATTCCCTTCTGCTAGGATATGTAGTAAGCCTCCATGAGTTTCAACCTCATCTTATATGTTCTATCCCAGTCTCTCCCTCGATCTGTTCTGTTTCAGGAAGATCATTCCATAACCTGAAGGTTATATTACCTTCATGTACCCATCCATGTGTTCCATTCTCCCGGGTCACCTCTTTAGGTGTCCCAACACCCCACCAAACTACCTGGACATTGATTCCCTTCCATAGTGACTTGTAGAATACCAATAAGACGTATAATCGCAACATCACATTCACCTCCACATCAATTTCATCAATAATTATCATATCCTTAGATGTTCCAAGCATATCTATCCTATTTCCACTCCTACTGCAACATTCTGGTGAAATCATGCCATCAATTCGGGAAGATAAGCACAAGTATGCCCCAACATTTATTTTGGGATTTCCCAGTTTTACACACAAATACCATGATTCACTCTTTCAAACCATGTTAATTTTGATACCCTTCACCTATACCATATACGTGTGAAGCCTCCCAGAGGTTCAATCATAGACATGGTAAACCTTCTTGTCCCCCTTTTCAGGTTCAAATAATTCTTGATTCCATCCATATTGTGTTGCATAATCTCCCATCTAGAAAACTTCACAGGTTCTCCCTACTAGAGATGTCACAATATGATCCCACTTGACATGGGATGCCTCAGGCTTCCACACACCTGATAATCCATATCGTAATTGTTAGAGGTTTAGTTGTACCATTGTTTTAGTGCCTACACATGCATGTGATGCCCAACCAGACTACTACCCTGATTGAACGTTGTATCCCTATCAAGACCTCAAGGAATTTTATGACATATGTAGTGTAATTAACCATCATCTACAATGATATGGAACTGAAAAGAGTTTCCCAATCAAACATATAATCTTTACGTGATACCAAGACTAGGAAAAAAATTCTGAGAAATATCCAATTAAATGAGAGACTGAAATACCATCATTATGTTGAAATCAAAGAGATAAAAACCTGAAATAATGGATTGAAGTCATTGTCTTTTGGAAAGTAGCAATGTAGGGCCACAAACCCCAAGCGTGTCCTACATGGAAGGATGTGCACACCCCTGCTCGAAATGTGTCGAAATCAGAAATGGTGAACCCAACATGAATTCTTCTCTTCAATATAGATATTAGTAGTGTTGGATACATCAATATATAAGCTCATCCCCATTTCTAGCTATCTGGCACTGGGTAATTCCACATAAGTAGTTGGAATGACGTGAAAATCATTAGGATTTGGGCTAGTTGATCGTTTGGCATCCCAGTCTGTGATGTTTTTGACCTGGATTTTTTTATCCAACCATGGATGATTGAATGATGTTGCGGAATTGGGAATTTAGTTCAAATTTTTTATACTGATTGCTGAAGTTTTTTTGATTTCATAACCAATGCTCATGATATAGGAAACTGGTCACCTACTCCCTGTGGATGTAAGGGTGAGGGAAACTCCCACACAGTAGTTGTGCATGACTCCATCTCTTATGGGCCAACATAAATGACCATTGCTACTAGGTTCCCATGCCCCCTCTCATTAAATGAAATTATTCATAGCAGTGTGATTAATACAATTTAACATTGATATGATAAAGAGGGGATAATCATGTCAAGAAACATGGGCCATCATGACCTAGAGGATTTTTTGATCCATCAGTTACACTACCCACATGGTATACACATGGAGCAGTTGTTCCCAACTCTGACCTTAAACATCTTCAAGATCCTATCCCTAGGGAACTATTATGATTTATTACCTTGTGTGGGTGAAGTAAGGATTATCTGAGTCATAGATTCTAGGACTTTTTCCATGGAGCCAGCAAGGAGGGCTCCCACCTAACCATGTCAACATCGCATGCTATTCCCATGGATAGAGGAGAAGGTAATCCATAACCCAACATAACTGGCTCTAGATCAGCTAACAAAACACAAATTTCAAGTGTATTCTCAGGAAGATTCCCACCCTAGAGGACCATCTTCCATAGTATTGTGGATAGAGACACCACTGATAATTATCATTGGCCCCATTTTTTCGAGAATAGACACATCCTTGTCTTAGAGAAGGGATGCTTCTATGAACAGTCAAGGGTGAGGTACAAACCACCTCAAAGGTTGGTTGAGTTGACCTCCAATGTCACTAGTGCATGTAGAAACCATAAGGGGATGATCTATGATGATGATTTCCAATAAAATGTTCCTCCTTGTACCATCATCAAATAGAGACGAGTTCCTCCCTACTCCCACATACATCACGGTGGTGCTCCCAATGCCACCATCATTTACTCCAGTGATGGCCCCCCTCATATCATCGACACTAAACACAAAGCTCCTCCATGTTCTCATAGTCTCTGCAGAGTCCCTCCCCAATTCATTGACGATCATCACGATGATCTTTCCAATATCCAGTATAGTTAAAAAAAGGGCATCCTCGTACTAATGCTGCCATTTATGATTGACGAAAAGGTCCTCCCTATATTATAAAAAAATACTATAGAGGCCATCCCTACTACATCACCCTCAATCATAGAGGTCCTCCCCATGGTACATATTATATTTTCATGTGTTTTCTTCACACTATGTTTCTCCCAGAAGAGGTCCAACCTACTCTTGAACCAACCAAAATTATTGTTATCCGATGTAAAAAATCTACCCTACCATGAAGTACATTCATGGGGAAAGAGGGTGGGTCTTCACCACCATAATAAGAATCCTTTCAATCCTCAAACAATAATCAATCCTATCTATTTTTTCTAATTCCGATGCATAGTGCTATTCAATGATGAAACTGTCACCATGATCCTCAATAACTATTTTCGGGGTAGTAACAAGGTGTACCATCCTCATCCTTGCTGAAAGTGAGGTCAATAAGATCCCTACATCCCTCAAAATATGCGTATAAGAGGAGGATGATTTGGCCCCTTTCAAGGTTCTGACTATGTAATCCTCCATATCATCAAGAATATCAATCTCTACCTCGACAAGAGATCAAAATGAGTTTTTATTAGGACCAATAGTTGATGAGTAATTGTATGACCCACTACTAATTTCCACCACCCATGTGTGAGAAGCAATTCTCAGTAGACCATCTTACATGGATGTGTTGGTGTAATCGGTGTATTTTTTTGAAAGAAAGACAATGATGGAGTAGCTTGTTAGACCGTGTTCCATACTCTACACCATCTAGTCTACCATCAAAATGGTCAGCTTTAGTTCCATTTCCAGTCCCACAACCACCTCCATTCGAATAGTGGGGAATTCAAGGGTTGGATCGCATGTCCAATCAGAGATATTTGAGGGTCATTAAAGTGGTAGGACATTTTCCTTTGATATTTTGTCCAATTGTAACCACAATACACAATCATTCAAGGTTACCATTCCATGAATGAGGTTATGTGATTCTGAAAAACCATAGGGATGAAATATTTCCAACACTATTGTATGTTGTTAGAATACCCCAAGATCCTAAAACCCAATGAAGAAACTGTCCAGCAATTCGCCCTAGATGAGTTGGTCACACTCCCCATGGCTTAGCACCATGAGTCACCAAGTCTTCATTGGACCCTCCAACAATTATGCATTGGGGGAATTATAGTTCCCTATATAATTGTTACAGAGGCTCCCTGCATATCTAGATCTATTATTGTGGCAATATACTACTCTTCTTTTCAGTCCGATCTATCTCCACCATGAATTGACAAGTGATTTGATGGTATACATAAACACAAAGTCGCTCTCAACGTGTCCAACCATTCAGAGGATGAAACCAAGCTAGGAATCATTGAATTAAATATAAAAAAGGGTGGTGGCATACATGTTGGATTATTTGTGTGGGGTTACTCACCAGCAAAGAAATTCACTAGGCATTCTTTCACCATTAGAGTCATTTTTTGTTGGTCGAGACCCCAATAAGGGTAAAGACAATGTTGGGACCTCAAAACATCTATTCCAAATAGCTTAATGTGAAATACTGAATATAAAACTTAAATGATTTTGTTTTGTCTATATCTCGTGGATCATAAAAATTTGGTTGATATACTTCATGTAAAATGTTCTACGAAACAATGTCTAGATTACAGTAATCCACGATCGAGGTAGCAGGGGTAGGTACAACCTTCCCCTAGTAAGATTCCCTCATAGTGACTTTGACTGTCCTACCCTTATAAATAGAGTAAAGAAAATGTTTTATTGAAAGGGAGTTAGATATGGATTACCAGAAAACACCAATTTTCATGATAACCTTCCTCAGGACCTAACGGTAGTTCCCCCAGCCACTCCATAGATCATTCCAGTGGCAGTCCCACAAGTCATCCAATCTACAGCACCAAAAGACTTTGGGCGTACATGACAAGTTGAGGGACCTACCCAGACATTGTTGGTTTGATATCCTCATCATGATAGGAATCCCTGAAAAGATGATCCAATGGACCCTTTAATTGGATGCCTTGAGTCTTTGGAAACCAAACATGTGGCGATACATCCTAACAGAAATCCATATCCAGCATGTGTTGATGATATTCCAACACCCCATGACATATGAAAATCCCAATGTCTCTCCATTTTATGGAAAAGGCACCCCACTACATCATCTAGACCACCTCATTTATTGATATATACCTTTGTTGGCAACTCCAGCATAACATGAGAGCACCAGACACTGTTGTTTTGAAAAAACTGGAAAGGGCCCTTATTTTACTGGTACAACAAGATACCCATTGGTTCTAGAGCTGGTGGGGGAGATCTAAATAGAATTTGTTTTTACCAGTTTACTTCCACAACTCCGAAGACTAGTATCACAAACCTCCTCAAGTGAAAATAGTATAGGGATGAGCGGGTCATAGATTTTATCACCAAGTAAAAGGGTCTCCCCTATTCAGTTGATATTTCACTGACATAGGAAGACATTATATCGATGTGCATTGGGAATGTGAAGAATGAACTGGTCCCTTCTCTCATTTCTCCCAAGATCCTAGGTGAGGTTTATGATTTCTCTAATACAGATCCCCATTTAGAAGAAGCATTTCAGTAATAGAATCATGCAAATCCATTTTCACTTTTATTTCCCTCAAAATGAGTTTCTAAGGTCGATCCCGTAAATTCATCATAGATAGAGGCCCATAGGAAGTTTTAATTATTACAAGTGGAGAAGCCTCCATAGTTTCACCAAGGTTCACCACCTCAGGAACAACCTCTAACTTTGTAGTGCCCACCTCAGAATTGGATGGAACCCCATTTTTAACACGCCATAATCACCTAGTTGAGATAATTAGGTTCCACCTCCCCAAAAATTTCTTCCATGCCAACATCAATTGAGGCCCCTAAAGCTCCTTTCCAAAATTGGAGGAACTGGACCTAATCATTTAATGATTCATTATAACTTATTTATTTCTGATGTGCTTTGGACCAGGGAATCATGAGGTTAACATAATACAAGTGGCTGGAAGTGGAGTATCTCACTGATCAACCCAATTACTTCCCATTCCACTAGATCATTGGGCACACCATCAAGAATTTCATTGTGTTTATTGACTATATTCAATACCTGGTTGATAAAAACATAGTCAGGTTGGGTCCATCCCCAACACTAGTGTAATGTGTGTTTATAATGCTCGATAATATTATTGAGTGTGAATGGAAGTATGATTCTAACCATGGGTCTCAAAAATATTGTGACTGGATGGCTATCAAGGCCGTTTACTATTCCCATGGTATTATCTGTGCATGTTTGATTCAGAAAAATCATTTAAAATTCAATGTGTTTCCTTCATATACGTCCTCTTCATCAACATTTCAGTCATCTTCCTCTCTTGGGAGCAAGCAACAACGATGAAAGTGTGGAAAAATCTCTCAACCTATGTTGAATAAATCCAATACTCATTTGAATTTCATGCACATAGAGAAGGGTTTTCCCCCCAGAATCCACCTAACAATGGGTATTATTCATGTGATGACTAGGGGGACACTTTGGTCAATAACATTGAGTGGGTAAACCCATACATTGTTCTTGATTACAAAGAGAGTTAGGTAGACCCAGCAAACCTCCAAAGTTGACACCAATGTTGAAGAAGACATGGGTATTTGAATCGGCAGAATGCAATGCTCAGTGCTTCAAACCACGTTGTATATTCCACTAATATTGGACAACAAGCCTAGTGAAGATCTCAGTATGCTCATCTTTCTCATCCCAATTCATCAGATTCAATTCCACCAATTTTTATACTACATGATCTAGAAGAGCCACCATGATAGTGCTATGATCAGCCATGACTAGATATGGATGGTACATAGTCATCTTGACATTAGTCGATAGCCACTATATGCGGTTCAACTAGTGAGTAGTGGGACATTACTAGTACCAGCCATAATCAGTAAGTTCAAATAGTAGTTCCTATCATTCTGCATGCCACATAGAGACCTCTTTTAAGTAGAAATTTATGTATGTCACTGAAATATTATTTCATCAAGTATAATTACAACATTATGGAAAGGATCTCTTTCCTGGAGTTACTCCACCTATAATAATATATACATAAATCCACTGAGGTGGAATTAAGATGAACCCTCAAGTTGGAGATAGAAGTAGCAGCTATAGAAGCCTTCCATATTGAGATAGTCAAGCATATGGAATGTTACTCCATAATCTATTTTTCTATTGAAGAAGAAGGTTCTATTCTATAGGTGCACATCTTCCTTTTGTACATCACCAGCTAGTTCAATGGGGTTGAAGTCCACTAATGTCTTATCGACACAGGTACTAGGAACAATCTCATCCCAATCCAGGCAGTTCACTAAATAGTGATATCTGAAACAAATCTGAGACCCTTTGACATGATGATTCATGGATATGAAGGTATGGACCAAAAACTATTTGTAATGATCCACATGATGACCCAATTTAGTGGCCTATTTTGCATCACTATGTTCATAGTTGTCTCCCATGTCACTGCATACAATGTGTTGATGGGTAGACAATGGCTCCACCTACATGCAGTTGACCCTTCATCATATCATCAATTCCTTATGTTCTGTATTAATGTTCATTTAGGGATGATCTAAGGTGATGCATCTCCCATTACCTCTTTTGAATCCCTCTACATGGATGATGACTATTACATAAGGAATAACATGCAAATTTATGCTAACAAAATTTGAATCCACTACCACTACAACCAGAGAGTGGATAGACTTGGATGACACATACAATTTTCAGATTTAGATATTGGAGGCCACGACCAATGATATGGGTAAATTCTTTACTATCTCTTGAATGAGGGGGAAGTGTGTTCCCATGTCCAATTAACGTAATGAGATCACATCATACTACAATACAAATTATGCTCCGGTGATCCCAGAGCCCCCTACTTCTATAAGAATTAGAGATGTCATCACCTTGGAAACATTAATACACCATACTTTCTAATTTCTATAGGTTAGGATAAATGGAAAAAAGAAAGCACACCACTTTTTAATTGATATTATCAAATGTGGCCCCATCGGTCAAAATCCAAATGGGATCAGGTTGATTGATTAATTTCCATTGATTCTCCAATGCGTGAGTCCCTTGATAAGTCTTTCGTTACTTTCTAGGCTTGCACTTGTGTATAGTCAGGATATGTCAACTCAGAGGAGACTGCTCAGGATGATGATCCAATACCCATGGATGATGAATATGATTTCGAAGATACCCTCCCATATTCGAAGAGGGTGTATCCACTAAGGTCAATTAATTGGTATAGTTGAACCATGGTACCTTTTCAGATCAGAATCCAATGCTGCTCAGTGTATATATGCCTGAAGAAGTAAAAAAATGATATTTCAATTTCATAAAGTATGATCGTGATGTCTTTTCTTCGAGTTAGTGTGAGATACCAGGGCTAGATCATCAGATCGATGTCCACCATATCGGTCTCCAAAAAAAATCATTGCAGGTTCAAATAGCCTCCCAGAGAGATACACCCTTATCACAGTGCCGTGGTTAAGGCCAATTTTGATAAGCTCCCTAAAGAAAAATTCATCAAGGAGGTCCAATACACAATATTTTTAGATAACATTTTGCTTGTATGGATGAAAAATAGAAAAATCTAAGTCTACATCGACATTCGATATATCAACTGTCACTGTTCGAAGGATGATTTTCCCCTTCCTATGACCTAAATGTTCAATGACACACCTACTAGGTTCCAGGACCTATCTTTCATGGATGGGTGTTCTATAATAAATCAAATCGTAATGGCCCCATGTATGAAGATTATACAACCTTTTGGGATCAACAAGGTACTTTTAACTTCCAAGTAATTCCTTACGGTATAAATAATGTAGGTTCCACCTATCTAAATGCTATTAACCTCATTTTCATTTTGATTCTTGAGGCATTGGTGGTATGATATGTTGATGATTTGCGGGTTAAATATCGCAAGTGTTAAGACCATATCAGATATCTTGAGAATTTTTCGGCCTCCTTCATTCCCATCATCTGAAGATAATCAACTTGAATTGTGCCTTTGGGTTCACCTATGTAAATTTTATCAGATAAATTATAAAAAATAGTGTCAAGTAGAACGATCCATAAAATATTAGGTCTATCATTATGATATCACCTCAGAGAAAAAATTGTGATCTCTGAGGCATGCAATTCATCCTCAAAAAGTTATGTTGATTCCTCGCAAATATGGCTGGCAAGTGTAATCAATTTCCTGGTGCATGAAGAAAGATTCCAATTATTAGTGAGAATAGTAGTCTTAATATAATATTTTAAAATCAATATTTACCTAATAAACCCTCTAGTTCTAATGAAACCATTAGCCGAAAAGCCTATGGTCCCTTATGTGACCATTGTGGAATAGTCCCTCATTGCCCCTCTCTCCTAGTAGGATAATTGGGGAATATGGAATATTTTTTACTATCTTAGCCATGTCATCCTCAATAATGATTCCAAATATTCCTTTATCAAGATGAGCTACATTAAACTAGTATTAATAGTGTAAAAATTGAAAAATTGATTGCAGCACCATGAGATACTAATGGTGTCCTGTTTCGATCCTCTAATGTACATTCAAACCCTCCCTATGTTGAAAGGACATCTAGATTAGTGGAATGTGATCCTTCAACAGTTAAACATCAATTTTTCACCCAAAATTAAATAAAGGGATAAGCATTAGAAGAAATTCATACTACTCATCCATCCCCTATGGACCAGTCTCTGGTTTATGACAGTCATGATAGGGAAATCCTCTTATGGATCATGCATCTTCGTGATTTCAAATTCACATTGATGGTGCATCAGAAAGTCTTGTAGGCAGAAGAATTATTTATCATAGTCTCAATGGAGTAATCATTGGTATAATATTCATCACTCCTACATAAGATATCATACCATATTCGATACTTTTGTCAAAAGGCTGCACCAATAATGAGGAAGAGTATCAGTCTCTTATCACTGGTCTCGAGCTGGACCTGAAGAATGACGTTCCCCGTTTTCATGTGAAATGGGCCTCTGAACTAGTCATCCGAAAGATCATCAATGAATAATGTCTTAGGAATCCAGAGATAAAACCTCTGTTAAATCATATTCTCCAGCTTATGGCCCAACTCCATTCTCAGCTAGATGCTACCCATGTCCCTTGATCACAGAACGGTCGAGAAGATGCCTTAGCAAGACTTAAAATGTCTCTTGTAGATCATAATAAAGGCGATATTGTTATTCATGTTGTGCATTGAAGATTCATCTCTCCCATCACAATGAACAATGATGATATTCTACAGGTAAATCACCTTACCACCAATGCCACAACATCTTGTCCTCCATGTCCCCATGCTGTAGTGTTGGAATGCAATGATGAATGGCCGTCACCCTATCTCATGTATCTCTATCATGGTAATCTCCCAATAGACCAAAAATAATGTGATGGAATCTAAAAGAACATAGGGCTGTTCAACCACTAGATTGGTCCCAGTCGTGAGCATATCCTCTCTAGATGTAGGTCTAAGGGGATTCTCCTCTGTTACATTCTAAGATGTGTGATTTATCACGTTATGCACCAAGATAAATCTAGTTCCTACGAGTCTCATAACGAAGGGCTAAAACATCCCATCAGATCTGATGATTGGGATTCATTTTTCCTTCCTTGATCTATGACTGCGTTGAGTTTTCTAAGGGGTTCCATGAAAGAGTGAATAATGTTAATTTTGTGAATCAACCATCAGAGCATACGCATACCACCAAGTACACGTGGCCCTTCTTGTTCTGGGGACTTGATGTCAAGGAACCAAATCCACTGGCAACTGAATCCCAATTCATGTTCATACTGAACAAAATAGTTCTTTTTTCCATGTTGGCAAAGGAAATTTTTATTTAGGAATTAAATGCCCATTCTGTCATAATGTTCACGGTCTGCCTTATCGTCCACTGACTCAGAATTTCACTAAACATTCTCACTGATAATAGAATCAAATTTTAGGAAGGTAAACTGATGAAATTATAATACAATTACTAAATATGTTCTAATCATTTCTCTCACTATAATTCTCAAGAAAATGGGAAAATATATGTGTTCAACAAATCCCTTTCAATGTTATTGCAGAATATTGTAGGTAAAAACAAGATGGCCTGGAAGAAAAAACTACCCAATGCTCACTGATCATACTTGGAAATGATGCATTATTCCACTACGGTCAATCCATATTACCTATCATGTACAATAGATGCAGCTCTTCTCATCAAGATTTAATTACCCTCATTATGCACATTTTCCAATGATTAGTCGACACAACACAATGTATTCAAAATCCCTCTAGAATAAATGGAAGAACTAGATTACAATAGGCATTATGCCATCAAAAATCTAGAGAGTCATCAGAACAAGATAGTCATCGCTTACAATAAGAAATTTATCCTCCTCTCTTTCATAAAATGTATCATGGAAGTTTCCCTCAGCACTACTGGAAATACACTATTTCCCAACGGTTGTGAACCGTTGGGAAAGCCCCTCAAACTGTTGGTATATAATATACCAACGGTTCTCCCAACCGTGGGGAAGTAAGCCGTGGGGAAAACCTTTCCCAATGGTTTACTGGAAACCGTTGGGGTAGGCTGACAGAAGGCACTCTATCCCAACGGTTTGGATGAACCGTTGTGATAGTTTTTTCCCAACGGTTTCTCCCAAACCGTTGGGAAAAACCAAATATACCTTAACTATCCCAACGGTTCTTCAAAACCGTTGGGATAGTTTTCCATGGGTGAACTCTTTCCCAACAGTTCTAAACCGTTGGGAAAAGGGATATTTACCAACGGTTCATTGAACCGTTGGTAAAAAATTATTTAGAAATATATGCCAACGGTTTAAAACCGTATGCATACCCTATGCTGCAAATTGCAGCAACCTACAATTTGACAGCCCCTCTCCCCTGTACATCAGGCACCTCTCATCTCATCAGGCCTCATTTTCACCTCATTTTCGATCCAACTATTGTACCTGTAATAAAAAAAACATACATATACAATTACGAACAAATTCATACACATTTAACATACAATGGATCCTGAAACTATACACATCCATAATTAAATTACAATTCATAAACATACATAATTCATATAGAATTCGATTTAAAATTTAGATGACAATTATATGTGGAATCCGATTGAGACGGGGATGATTGGTACATGTCACATATGACCAATGGATTGTTCTCCTAATGTTTCAATGGAAACCAAATGCGTTTGGTCAGTTTTGTGTATGCCAGTTCTTTTCACTTATAATCCTACCCATTTTAAACAAAACAGACACAGTTAGAGTGGTGTTGGCCACACCGCACCTCGGATTGAGGCGGGGATGATTCGTACACCTCACATATGACCCATGGATCGTTCTTCTAAAGTTTCAACGGAAACCGAATGCGTTTGGTCAGTTTTCCGTATGTACTTAAAATGATGTCCATTTTAATCAAAAGGGAGCCACTTAGACTGATCCCGGCCACACCGCGACTCGGATTGAGCCCGAGTGGGCTCGTACATGTCACATATGACTGATAGATCGTTGTGATAAGTTATCAACAGATTCGGAATGCGTTTGGTCGGTTTTACGTATGTCAGTTGTTCTTTTCACTTATAATCCTGTCCATTTTAAACAAAAGATACACATTTAGAATGGTGTCGGCCACACTGCCCCTCGGATTGAGGTGGGATTGACTCGTACACGTCACATACGACCCATGGATCCTTGTTCTAAAGTATCGACACAGTCCGAATGCCTTTGGTCGATTTTTCGTATGTCACTTGATGATTTTCACTTAAAATGAAGTCTTTTTGAAACAAAAGACCAACGCTTTGAGTGGTGTCGGACACACCGCATCTCCGATTGTGGCGGGGTTGATTCGTACACGTCACATATGACCCATGGATCGTTCTCCTAAAGTTTCAATAGAATCCGAATCCGTTTGGTCGTTTTTCTGTATGTACTTAAAATGGTGTTCATTTTAAACAAAAGAGAGCCACTTAGACTTATCCCGGCCACACCGCGACTCGGATTCATCCCGGGTTGGCTCGTATACGTCACATATGACCCATGGATTGTTGGGATAAATTATCAACAGATTCGGAATGCGTTTGGTCGGTTTTCCGTATGCCAGTTGATGATTTTCACTTAAAATGACGTCCTTTTGAAACAAAAGACTGACACATTGAGTGGTGTCAGCCACACCGCGTCTCCGGATTGAGATGAAACCACCTTGAATCATTATAATTATTATTCGTGATGTGTAAGCGCATACGGCACGTAAATCGGACGTGCGGTTTGAGCGGTACGGCTCAATATTTGTGTTTTAAGTGATGCGTGCGCTTCGTCAACGCGCGTGAGGTGGGTCCAAACGGAACGAACGAAGTCAGAATCACATGAAATCAGACGAAAAATACGGGTGAGTGATTTCTGAAGTGGTCGAGCAGACGACATGTCAATCAGACGTGTCGTGTGCCCGCGGTGACTGACAATGCAGTTCTGGTGTCAAAAACGGCCAAAACGGGCGTCCAATGGTCATTTTCATAGCGGATGACCTCGGATTGAGCTGAAACCACCACGAAACATTTTAATTATTATTCGTGATGTGTACGCGTAGACGACACGTCAATCGGACGTGCAGTTTGCGCGGTACGGCTCAATATTCGTGTTTTAAGTGATGCGCGCTTCGTAAACGCGCGTGAGGGGGGTCAAAACGGGCCGAACGAAGTCGTAATGGCCTGAAATCAGATGACAAATACGGGACAGTTATTTCTGAAGTGTTCGAGCAGACGGCGCATCAATCGGACGTGTCGTGTGCCCTCGGTGACCGACAACGCAGTTCTGGTGTCATAAACGGCCAAAACGGGCGTCCAATGGTCAAATTCATAGCGTTTGACCTCGGATTGACCTGAAACCACCGGGAAACATTCTAATTATTATTCGTGATATGTACGCGCAGACGGCACGTCAATCGGACTTGCGGTTTGCGCGGTACGTCTCAATATTCGTGTTTTAAGTGATGTGCGCGCTTCGTAAACGCGCGTGAGGGGGGTCCAAACGGGCCGAACGATTTCAGAATGGCCTGAAATCAGACAACAAATACAGGTGAGTGAATTATGAAGTGGTCGAGTAGACGGCACGTCAATCGGACATGCCGTGTGCGCGCGGTGACCGACAACGCAGTTCTGGTGTCATAAATGGCCAAAACGGGCGTCAAACGGTCATATTCATAGCGGACTACCTCTGATTGAGGTGGGGTTGACTCGTACACATCTCAAATGACCAATGGATCGTTGTCTTAAAGTATCAAGACAATCCGAATGCGTTTGGCCGGTTTTCTGTATGCCAGTTGATGTTTTTCACTTAAAATGACGTCTTTTTGAAACAAAAGACATACAATTTGAGTTGTTCCGACCACACCGCGCCTCGGATTGAGGCGGGGATGACTCGTACACATCACATATGACCCATGGATCGTTCTCCTAATGTTTCAATGGAAACTGAATGCGTTTGGTCGGTTTTGCGTATTCCAGTTCTTTTCACTTATAATCCTACCCATTTTAAACAAAACAGACACAGTTAGAGCGTTGTTGGCCACACCGCCCCTCGGATTGAGGCGGGGATGATTCGTGCACCTCACATATGACCCATGGATCGTTCTTCTAAAGTTTCAATGGAAACCGAATGCGTTTGGTCGGTTTTCCGTATGTACTTATAATGATGTCCATTTTAATCAAAAGAGAGCCACTTAGACTGATCCCGGCCACAACGCAACTCGGATTGAGCCCGAGTGGGCTCGTACATGTCACATATGACTGATGGATCGTTGTGATAAATTATCAACAGATTCAGAATGCATTTGATCGGTTTTGCGTATGTCAGTTGTTCTTTTCACTTATAATCCTGTCCATTTTAAACAAAAGATACACAGTTAGAACGGTGTCGGCCACACCGCTCCTCGGATTGAGGCGGGATTGACTCGTACACGTCACATACGACCCATGGATCCTTTTTCTAATGTATCGACACAGTCCGAATGCCTTTGGTCGGTTTTTCGTATGTCACTTGATGATTTTCACTTAAAATGACGTCTTTTTAAAACAAAAGACCGACGCTTTGAGTGGTGTCGGCCACACCGCGTCTCCGATTGTGGCGGGGTTGATTCGTACACGTCACATATGACCCATGGATCGTTATCCTAATGATTCAATGGAAACCGGATCCGTTTGGTCGTTTTTTCGTATGTACTTAAAATGGTGTTCATTTTAAACAATAGAGAGCCACTTAGACTTATCCCGGACACACCGCGACTCGGATTCATCCCGGGTTGGCTCGTATACGTCACATATGACCCATGGATTGTTGGGATAAATTATCAACATATTCGGAATGCGTTTGGTCGGTTTTCCGTATGCCAGTTGATGCTTTTCACTTAAAATGATGTCCTTTTGAAACAAAAGACGGACACTTTGAGTGGTGCCTGCCACACCGCGTTTCTTGGATTGATATGAGACAACTGAGAAACATTTTAATTATTATTCGTGACGTGTACACGCAGACGGCACATCAATCGGACGTGCGGTTTGCGAGGTACGGCTCAATATTCGTGTTTTAAGTGATGCGTGTGCTTCGTAAACGCGCGTGAGGTGGGTCCAAACGGGACGAACGAAGTCGGAATGACATGAAATCAGACGAAAAATACGGTTGAGTGATTTCTGAAGTGGTCGAGCAGACGGCACGTCAATCAGACGTGCCGTGTGCCCGCGGTGACCGACAACGCAGTTCTGGTGTCATAAACGGCCAAAACGGGCGTCCAACGGTCAAATTCATAGCGGACGACCTCGGATTGAGCTGAAACCACTGAGAAACATTCTAATTATTATTCGTGACGTGTACGCACAGACGGCACATCAATCGGACGTGCGGTTTGCACGGTACGGCTCAATATTCGTGTTTTAAGTGATGCTTGCGCTTCGTAAACGCGTGTGAGGGGGGTCCAAACGGGCCGAACGAAGTCGGAATGGCCTGAAATCAGACGATAAATACGGGACAGTGATTTCTGAATTGTTCGAGCAGACGGCGCATCAATCGGACGTGTCGTGTGCCCGCGGTTATTGACAACGCAGTTCTGGTGTCATAAACGTCCAAAACGATCGTCCAATGGTCAAATTCATAGCGGCCGACCGCGGATTGACCTGAAACCACCGAGAAACATTCTAATTATTATTTTTGACGTGTACGCGCAGACGGCACGTCAATCAGACGTGCGGTTTGAGCGGTACGGCTCAATATTCGTGTTTTCTGTGATGCGCGCTTCGTAAACGCGCGTGAGGGGGGTCCAAATGGGCCGAACGATTTCAGAATGGCCTGAAATCAGACGACAAATACAGGTGAGTTCTTTATGAATTGGTCGAGTAGACGGCACGTCAATCGGACGTGCCGTGTGCGCGCGGTGACCAACAACGCAGTTCTGGTGTCATAAACGGCTAAAACGGGCGTCAAACGGTCAAATTCATACCGGACAACCTCGGATTGAGGTGGGGTTGACTCGTACACGTCTCAAATGACCCATGGATCGTTGTCTTAAAGTATCAACACAATCCGAATGCGTTTGGGCGGTTTTCCGTATGCCAGTTGATGTTTTTCACTTAAATGACGTCTTTTTGAAACAAAAGACATAAACTTTGAGTTGTTTCGACCACACCGCGCCTCGGATTGAGGCGGGGATGACTCTTACACGACACATATGACCCATGGATCGTTCTCCTAAAGTTTCAATGGAAACCGAATGTGTTTGGTCGGTTTTGCGTATGCCAGTTCTTTTCACATATAATCCTACCCATTTTAAACAAAACAGACACAGTTAGAGCGGTGTTGGCCACATTGCGCCTCGTATTGAGGCGGGAATGATTCGTGCACCTCACATATGACCCATGGATCGTTCTTCTAAAGTTTCAACGGAAACCGAATGCGTTTGGTCGGTTTTCCGTATGTACTTAAAATGATGTCAATTTTAATCAAAAGAGAGCCACTTAGACTGATCCCGGCCACACCGCGACTCGTATTGAGCCCGAGTGGGCTCGTACATTTCCCATATGACTGATGGATCATTGTGATAAATTATCAACAGATTCAGAATGTGTTTGGTCGGTTTTGCGTATGTCAGTTGTTCTTTTCACTTATAATCCTGTCCATTATAAACAAAAGATACACAGTTAGAACGGTGTCGGCCACACCGCTCCTCGGATTGAGGCGGGATTGACTCGTACACGTCACATACGACACATGGATCCTTGTGCTAATGTATCAACACAGTTCGAATGCCTTTGGTTGGTTTTTCGTATGTCACTTGATGATTTTCACGTAAAATGACGCCTTTTTGAAACAAAAGACCGACGCTTTGAGTGGTGTCGGCCACACCGCGTCTCCGATTGTGACGGGGTTTATTCGTACACGTCACATATGACCCATGGATCGTTCTCCTAAAGTTTCAACGGAAACCAAATCCGTTTGGTCGTTTTTCCGTATGTACTTAAAATGGTTTTCATTTTACACAAAAGAGATCCACTTAGACTTATCCCGGCCACACCTCGACTCGGATTCATCTCGGGTTGGCTTGTATACGTCACATATGACCCATGGATTGTTGGGATAAATTATCAACAGATTCGGAATGCGTTTGGTCGGTCTTCCGTATGCCAGTTGATGCTTTTCACTTAAAATGACGCCCTTTTGAAACAAAAGACGGACACATTGAGTGGTGCCAGCCACACCGCATCTCCAGATTGAGATGAAACCATCGTGCAACATTCTAATTATTATTCGTGACATGTACGCGCATACGTCACGTCAATCGGACGTGCGGTTTGAGCGGTACGACTCAATATTCGTGTTTTATGTGATGTGTGCACTTCGTAAACGCGCGTGAGGTGGGTCCAAACGGGACGAAAGAAGTCGGAATGACATGAAATCAAATGAAAAATACGGGTGAGTGATTTCTGAAGTGGTCGAGCAGACGGCACGTCAATCGGACGTGCCATGTGCCCGCGGTGACCGACAACGCAGTTCTGGTGTCATAAACGGCCAAAACGGGCGTCCAACGGTCAAATTCAAAGCGGACGACCTCGGATTGAGCTGAAACCACCGAGAAACATTATAATTATTATTCATGACGTGTACGCGTAGACGGCACGTCAATCGGGCGTGCGGTTTGCGCGGTACGGCTCAATATTCGTGTTTTAAGTGATGCGTGCGCTTCGTAAACGCGCGTGAGGGGGGTCCAAACGGGCCGAACGAAGTTGGAATGGCCTGAAATCAGAAGAAAAATATGAGACAGTGGTTTCTGAAGTGTTCGAGCAGAAGACGCATCAATCGGACGTGCCATGTGCCTGCGGTGACCGACAACGCAGTTCTGGTGTCATAAACGGCCAAAATGGGCGTACAACGGTCAAATTCATAGCGGCCAACCTCGGATTGACCTGAAACCACCGAGAAACAATCTAATTATTATTCGTGACGTGAACACGCAGACAACACATCAATCAGACGTACGGTTTGTGTGGTACGGCTCAATATTCGTGTTTTAAGTGATGCTCGCGCATCGTAAACGCGCGTGAGGGGGGTCCAAACGGGCCGAACGATTTCATAATGGCCTGAAATCAGACGAAAAATACGGGTGACTGATTTATGAAGTGGTCGAGCAGACGGCACGTAAATCGGACTTTCCGTGTGCCCGCGGTGACCGACAACGCAGTTCTGGTGTCATAAACGGCCAAAACGGGCGTCAAACGGTCAAATTCATAGCGGACAACCTCGGATTGAGGCGGGGTTGACTCGTACACATCTAAATGACCCATGTATCGTTGTCTTAATGTATCAACACAATCTGAATGCGTTTGGCCGGTTTTCCGTATGCCAGTTGATGTTTTTCACTTAAAATGATGTCCTTTTGAAACAAAAGACATACACTTTGAGTTGTTCCGACCAAACCGCGCCTCGGATTGAGGCGGGGATGACTCGTACACGTCACATATGACCCATGGATCGTTGTCCTAAAGCATCAACACATTTCGAATGCGTTTGGTCAGTTTTTCGTATGTCACTTTTTGTTTTCACTTAAAATCTTATGGAAATTCCTATAGAATATTTTTATATCATATTTAGTACGGATTATATTTTAGTTGATCATGCTATGAAACATTTCAGATCTAATGAAATTAAGGAAGGTGGAGGGGCTGTCTAGGGGGCTGTCCGGGGGGGCTGTCCGGTGGGTGTCCGGGGGGCTGTCCGGGGACCAAGGAGGAGGGTGGGGGGGCTGTGCGGGGTCTGTCCGGGGGGTGTTTGGGGGTTATCCGAGGGTTGTCCGGGGTTGTTCAGGGGGCTGTCCGGGGGTTGTTCAGGGGATTGTTTAGGGGGTTGTCCGGGGGTGTTCAGGGGGCTGTCCGGGGGGTGTTTGGGGGGTTGTCCGGGGTCCAGGGGGGTGGGGGGGTTGTCCGGGGTCCAGGGGGGTGGGGGGTTGTCCGGGGGGTTGTCCGGGGGGCTATCCGGGGACCAGGGTGGATGGTTGGGGGCTGTACGGGGGGTTGTCCAGGGGGCTATCCGCGGGGGCTGTCCGGGGGGGGGGGGGGCTGTCCGGTGGGTGTCCGGGGGGCTGTCCGGGGACCAAGGAGGAGGGTGGGGGGGCTGTGCGGGGTCTGTCCGGAGGGTGTTTGAGGGTTGTTCAGGGGGTTGTCCGGGGTTGTTTAGGGGGTTGTCCGGTGGTTGTTCAGGGGGTTTTCCGGGGTTGTTCAGCGGGTTGTCCGGGGGGTGTTTGGGGGCTTATCCGGGGTCCAAGGGGGAGGGTGGGGGGGTTGTCCAGGGGGTTGTCCGGGGGGCTATCCGGGGTCCAGGGTGGAGGGTTGGGGGCTGTACGGGGGGCTGTCCAGGGGGCTGTCCGCGGGGCTGTCCGGGGGGTGTTTGGGGGGTGTTCGGGGTCCAAGGGGGAGGGGGGGTTGTCCAGGGTCCAAGAATGAGGGGGGTTGTCCAGGGAGTTCTCAAACACACAACCACTAAAAGACAACAACATCCATAAAAACAAACAATATATAAAAATAACTCAACTCCAATACTATACTACGAGTCTAGATAAAACCAACAACTAGAATAGATTAAACATCAAATCTCGAGTCAAAAATGTAACGGATAAATATGTCCCACATCAGCATCACCATCACCATCATCATCATCATCATCGCCCTCGTCATCATCCTCCTCATCGTCCTCACCCTCCACAGCACCTTCCTCCTCGCCTTCGCCCTCCTCCTCGCCCTCCTCATCTCCCTCCCCTTCCACATCAGACTGCTCGCCACCATCATCTTCAAGATGGACATCGGCCTGACCACCACTGGAACAGCCACCTGGTGCACCATATATAGAATGTATCGACGACATGTATTCATCAATCACTGGTCTGGCCTCTGCTGGAAGTGTTGGACGTAGAACTTCAATAAATTTCATAAATGCACTGTTTTCCCTAGCAGACTGTTCTGCCGTCTCTGTGGCCCTTTTCTCAGCTTGTTCTGCATGTGCCCTAACATGCTGCAGCTTGGTGGCACTACAACTCGTACCTGAGGCAGGCCAATACCTCGTCGGGGCTATCCTAGGTCGGCAGCGTACTCTGCCAGAATGATCCTCTCCCAACACCTGATGTAAGTGATCAGATGGCCCAAAATTGTCTGCTTCTTGGGCATCGAGGGCCTCTAAAGCATCCTGTTACAAATATAAATATATTTTTAAGTTACGAAATAGATATTAAAATATAAAATCAACAGATTAAAACTTACAATCTGCTGCTGAGTCGCTTCGTTGACAGCACTTCCATTTTTTTCGTCTACTCGAGCAAAACAGTTTTGCTCGAGGCACACGTCCTTCAATATTTTGTACTTTCTTCTACAATGACATTGAAAACAAAAGTTATATAAATACTTCAGAAAATAATTAAATAATTGAGGAAACAAAAGAAAATGTAAGTCGTAAAGAAAACTTATAAACAATTGTCATACCTGCTGCCTCTCATGATCCGGCATCGTCGTGCGTCCAAGTGTATGGAGGTATTTTTTTGCATCAATGTTTTTTTTATTTTTTCCAGATGATTCCTAAATAAAATTTGATAATGCAAAGGATAATATTAATGAAAAACTTGAGTGTTATTATTTAAATACCTCAAATGTAATTCATACCTTAAACTGGGTACTCATCCAATGAGTAATCATCTGACGATACTGCTCTATAGGACAATCATCCATGACTGGTACCCCCTCTAACTCAGTGCCAACTCTAGCACGCCAGCCAATATACAGCTCATGCTTGTAGGCTCTCCAAAGCTCGCGTAAATCCTTTAGACGTTCCAGTCGTGCACCCTCACCGTCAGGAAAATTAAATCGAAGCTGAAATGAAAATATTAATTTATATAAATACAAAAAAAATCATGGCATTAAATACAACAGATTTTTTTACCCATATCTCTGCCCAAGCTCTATCTTTATCCTCATGTGGAAAATGTATCCACGACAGTGGGCTGACGGGATTGATGTCGGAGTATTTGGCAAGCGTCGCCATAAAACTCCGACATTGCTGCCCTGTTTTCTCAACCATTTGATTGTCTTCATTATATTCCACCATAACCTATGTGTGACGGTTCCACACCAAACGCATGCGTGTACGGCCCTGCCCCCGCCTCCTGTCAGTAGATGTATCTGTCATGAAAGAAAAACAAATATTTTATCAAAACATGTTATAATGAAAATAAATATTGCTATAAAAATTTGTTAGGGTTTTATAAATATACCTGTGCTAGTCTGATCAATTAGTGGCGCCGGATCCACAGAACCTGATGGAACACCCTCTGGTGGAACAGGAGTCGAAGACGATGGAATATAAAAGCTCGGAGAGATAGAAGTAGAAGGAAAAAAAGATTGAACAACTGTATGACCTGATGCTGACTGGGGAGTGGGAATCATCATGGGATGTGAAAATGATGGGGGAGAAGATGCAGAAGGTAGCGAAAACATAGGAGGTCTAAATATCCCGTGTGTCCCTAACGACACACCGGGATCAGAATGTGGGAAGGCTGAAATGTCAGTGGGAGGGGCAGGGTCTAGTCGGGCACGCGCAGCTCTATGTCCAACTCTGGTACGAACCCTCCTCGTACCACCGGCCTGAGTACTAGGACCAGTACTAGGCTCCTCGTCGAATAACTGTCAACGTAATGGTGGATCCTACAAAAACGTTTACAAAAAAAATTAATCACCTGGCATTATATATTCTGTAAATATATATATATATATATATATTTGAAATAAAGTACTCACTGTAGGCACTAATGGTGGAATTCCCATCTCCTCCATCCGACGATTGTTCTCCGCCATTTTTTTTCTTCGTCTCTATTCAATTGGATTCATTTCCTGCATTGGAAAAAAATATGTAATTAATTAGAAAAAGAAAATTAATGTGTAAACCAAAAAACTAAATATATGAGGGAATGAGGGTATTCATTGGTAATTTAGCTATCAATTGTTTTAGAAGAGCTTGAATGAATTTAATAAAACATACATGTTTTAATGTTCACCATGTTAGAAATATTGTTTGATTTGGGTTAAATACAGTTCAATTCCAAATTAGAAAATGCAATTCAAATAAAACAGCAACCAATAAACATTGAAAATTCACATAATGGTCAAGTCAGCTAAAACATATTTGTGATCAATACTAAATAAATATGAATATTACCATCCTTAACAACCCAACTCGAGGTAAACCAAAAGAATTGAGAACATGGATGAATGATTCTATATATTTCCAACCACAACATCAGGTTCACAATCAACTCTGACAATTGAGCTATTGGAGTCATCAAAAGAAATAAATGGATTGGTTCCAATGGCAATAGGGACAGTGTCAATTCCATCATCAGCATCATCAAAAATATTTCTTGGAATTACTTCAACTATGACACCAAATTCAGGTTGAAGTTGATCTTTGACATAAACAACTTGTTTATCCATTGATGCCAACACATATGGTTCTTCGGTTGTAAGAGTGCGAGTCATATTAATTACTCGAAATCCACAATCATCAATAAATGTTCCATGTCTCGTCATCGAATCAAACCAATGGCATTTCATCATTGTGACTCGTCCATGAGAGTAATAATCCAATATAATTATTTTCTCAACGACTCCATAATAACCCACATTTTCAAGTCGCGGTCTACTATCTGATGCACTGGCATAATAATCTGTTGTGGCAGTAACCATAATACCATCATGTTGTGTTCTCATGTTTTTGGCTCGTTCAGTGACAATAAATCTGTACCCATTGATAACAATTGATTTACAGTCACGAACCACGGTATTAGGACCAAAAGCCAAAGCTCTTATTTCCTCAGAGACAGAGTCAGCAGACAAACTCAATACCTGCAATATAAATGACAGTTAAACTTATGTAAATATTGAAATAAATAATTTAAACAGTAATATTTTTACCTTCAATTTTAACCAAGAAGAAAACTCTTTGCTATGCAAAGTCTCTCTCCCTCTCAAAGATAAAGAACGATGATTCCTATTTATCATTGTTTTATGTTCCCTGTAGATAAAAAAATATGAATAGTTTAACAGATATATATGTAAGATATACATATTCAATTTTGTTACCTGATATAGTCATCGAACAAATCACAGTTGAACAAAACTGTGCGATGTGCCATCTACCGCTCTTCATGGCTTAATGTCTTCAATGTATATGATCCAGGAATTCCTCCTGTTTGAGGAAGTGATGGAAAACTGGGTTCAATTTTCTCATATTGTTGTTCTTCATTTCTCGTTGGTCTGTTCATTCTAATAGTAAGATCAGACAAATACATTGAACAGAAATCCATACATTCTTGAGCTAAGTAACCGTTCACGATAGAACCTTCGGGATGATTCTTGTTTCGAACATAAGACTTTAATGTGAACATATTTATTTCAGTTGGATACATCCAACGAAAAGAAACAGGTCCTCCGAGAATTATTTCAGTTGGAATATGGACATTCAGATGCAGCATGCATGTGAAAAATGATGGGGGAAATGTTTTCTCCAACTCACACAAAATTAATGGGGCATCTGTCAACATTTTTTGCAAGAAAGACTTGGACAACTTCTTCACACAAATATCTCTAAAAAAATGGCACAGCCGAATAACACCCACCCTTACATTATTGGACAAAAGATGACAGATTGCTATTGGAAGCAACTCATGCAGTAGAACGTGATAATCATGAGTCTTCAAAGATTTTAGCTTCAACTCTCTTCTGTTGACCCGTTTAGATATGTTTCTTGAATAGCCATCAGGATATCTAATAGTCTCTAATACTTCCAAAAATTGTTTTTTTTTCAGTAGGTGTCATCACATAAGAAGCACATGGAAGTTGCCATTTATTTTCACTGATACACACAAGATGCAATTCTGGTCTGATGCCCCAATCCACCAAGTCACGTCGAGATCGTAAATCATCTTTTGTCTTCCCCTTGGCATTTAGAAAAACTGAAAGAAAAATTTCACATATATTCTTTTCAATATGCATTACGTCTAAGAAATGACGTAGCAAATTGGTTGACCAATAAGACAAATCAAAAAAGATACCTCTCTTCCTCCAATTGTAACAGGTTTCTGTGGAAACATTCTTTCTCTTTCTAGATTTTATTTGACCCTTCCCGAATGAAAAACTGAAATCTTTCAATTCATTAAGCACATCAGTTCCAGACATACGCTGAGGTGGATCATCGGTCTCTATAGTATTATCAAATCTTTGACGATTCATTCTATATGGATGATCCTTTGGCAAAAATCGTCGATGTCCCATAAAACTAAAACTACAACGATGTTTCAGTCTTCTGGATCGTGTATTCTTCATACAAACTGGACATGACAGTTTCCCCTGCGTGCGCCATCCAGAAATTATTGCATAAGCCGGAAAATCATTGATTGTCCACATAAGCGCAGCGCGCATCTGAAATATGTCTTTCGAACATGCATCGTATGTGCGCACACCCACATCCCAAAGAAGTTTCAACTCTTTTATTAATGGTTTCATGTATACATCAATATCAATACTGGGATCAGAAGGACCAGATATGAGTATACTCATGAAAGTGAAAGATTTTTTCATACACAACCATGGGGGAAGATTATAAATGTGTATAAAAACGGGCCATGTGCTCTGCGAAGTAAGCATCTGCCCAAACGGATTAAAACCGTCGCATGAAAGACCCAACCTCAGATTACGCACGTCAGCTGCAAAATCAGGATGTCGAGCATCAAATCTCTTCCATGCAGATCCATCTGCAGGATGAACCAACTCATCATCAGTCTTCTTTCTCTCGGTATCATGGCATCTCATTTTTATTGATATATCATCAGACATAAAAAGATTCTGGAGTCTGGGGATCAATGGAAAGTGCCACATTACTTTCTGTGGAACGCAGGATGGTGTTCCATCAGATTTTGACTTCCAACGGGATGTACAACATTTTATACATTCATTTCGTTCAGCGGTTTCCTCCCAGAATAAACTGCAATCTTTCAGGCAAGAATGAATTTTGTTTCTTAAAAATCCAAGTTCCTCAACTAACTTCCATGCCATATAGTGGTTTGAGGGAATATCTGCATCATCTGGAAGTAAATCCTTCAAGAGGGTAAGAATGTAATCAATTGCTATATTAGAAATCCCATACATAGTTTTCCCATGAAATAATTGGATTAAAAATTCCAGCTTTTTCATTTTATCACATTGTCGATATACTGGAGTCGTGGCAGCATCATTCAATATTTTCACCCTATCAATATCATCATTTTCACTAGATGCATCAGCTGTCCTCATATAGAAGTCTTCTTGAGTCGAAATCATTTCTTTTTTCATGATGACGAATAAACGGAAACCGATCATCTAACAAATTCTCCATTCCAGTCTTTTCATTTCGATCATCACCAATTTGAGATTTCGTTTTCTCCCCATTGTGATACCACAGAAAGTAGTTTTCTTGAAACCCATTTTTGGTTAGGTGGTAGCTGACTTCTTCACGGCTCAACCAAGGTCTACCAACACAATTGGAACATGGGAAGTTTATGCGACCACTATCTGAAGCATTGTGAAATGCAAAATCTATAAAGCTCTCCAAATTGTTTTGAAAATCGTCTGAGATCCGATCGGTTTCATACATCCAACTTCTGTCCATTCTGTAAAAAGAATTTATATAAGTCATTTTGTCATAAAAAATTCAATAGGCATTAACTATAATAGAAAATACATTTATTTAAACGATAAAGGATGAAAATAATCAAGGTATCAACTACACATGTCAAAAAAACATACAAATGTGTTATTGAAAAAATGTAAAACCAACAAGAACTTAATGTGTTATATCACATAACAGCATGACTCATCCCATAACCATATTAGTAGGGTATCATGAACATGAATAACATCAACCTTGTGCCATCCTCCTACCCTACATGACCCCAACCACATGCCACATCTTATTATAGCCTTATCACATCACACCTCACCGAGAAACACTAGGGAAATCATAGTACATCTCACCTGAAGACACATGGACAATCACATCGCATCTTGGCTAAAAACACATGGTCAATCACTTTTGAAGGAAGAGTAGGGAAGACATGGTAGCTATCCAAACATATAACCACCATCCTAGATATTAGAAAAAATACTCATAACTCAAAACCTCTGATCGTTGGTAAGTTTATCCAACTCTGGTTGGGAATGTGTAGAAATAACATAAAAATACATGATATATAGATAGCACAAAATACTCAACCTATGGGTTCATATTAACTACATAATCACACACTTCACTACTACCATAAAACATATAAACCACACCACCACCACACAAGATGCATAACATTGGAATATAATTCTACATTCAATAAGTCTATCTATGGAATTATCATAAGAATCCATGTATCAATTGGAATATAATTCTACATTCAATAAGTCTATCTATGGAATTATCATAAGAATCCAAGTATCAATTGGAATATAATTCTACATTCAATAAGTCTATCTATGGAATCCCTCCCTTGGATCCATGTATCACCCATGGCTTAATCAATATTCAAAGAAATGAGTCTATCCGTGGAATTCCACTATGAATCCATTTATCACATAAAGAGTATAAGTTAATAGAAACAAGATTATATACCTGGAATCCTAATAGAATCAATGTATCACTATTTACTGTTAATCATTTAATGAATTCCATTTCATTTAAATAATTCATTAAACATACCAAGGTCAAAAACAAAGGTATTTAATACAACTCACCTAAAAATGGCGACTCAATCAAATAATAACCTGAAAAGAATGAAGCTTCATTTACTCATGTTGTAATGACAAGATAATGAGATTCCCTTGCTTAATCAATCAATTCCATATCATGGTCTCAACATAACTCATAATGGCTAGCAATTCAATGAAAATTCAAGCACTCACATGGGAATTTTTAATAGAACACTCCTAACAAGACTATAAATATATCACATGCATTAGTTATAATATATCTAACATGGTAACATAAAATATAAGATAAATTCAATCCAATTTCATAGATTCATAGCATAGTCTCTACATTCCTCACATTGGCAAGGCAATACAATTAAAACATGTGTTATAAAATAATTGGCATTCATGTGATAAAAGGGGAATGCAAACCATAAAATACCCTTAATTAATTTAATTTACAATTCAATTCAGAAATCGAACAATCAATTCGATTTATATAACCTTTCACAAATGACATCCCATGTTCAAGGGGTAAAATCCAAAAAGGAATTTTCAAGAAAACTCACCCTTAGGCTGGTCCGGCCGGCAGTAGCTCCAAAATCTCCTAAACTGATGGGAAAAATGAAAATACGTTTAAATAATATCCAAAAATTTGAATACGTTTTCAGATAAAGAAGAATAACCTGAAGAAGAGCTGGAAGATTGAAGGTCCGGCCGCCAGTACCTCCAAAATCGCCTAAATCGGCTGGTGCTCCCGTTTTAGGGTTGTGTATCGCGAAAGGGGGAGAGAACAGGCGGCTGGGAATTTGAATAGAACCTTTGCCAACGGTTTTTAAAAACCGTTGGCATATGTATATCTATCCCAACGGTTCTAGAGAACCATTGGGAAAAACCTCCCTAAAGCATACATCTATCCCAACGGTTCATGAGAACCGTTGGGAAAATCTATCTATCCCAACGGTTCTGATGAACCGTTGGCAAAAACCTCCCCAAAGCCATCTATCCCAATGGTTCTCATGAACCGTTGGGAAAAAACCTCCCAGGGAACATCTATGCCAACGGTTCTAATGAACCGTTGGAAAAAACCTCCTTCACAAACGGTTCTATGAAACCGTTGGTATGTAACTGTGGGAAATTTGAATCTAAAATTTTGAAAATCGTAGGAAACTTTCTGAAAAAACAATTAAATAATTAAATTGGTAAGCAAATAAAATCTCTCTTAAAATTAAAATTTAAAGATAAATATATAAAAATATCGCAGAAAATTGATTAAATATGTGATATAAGGGATATCATCCAAGATAGATAATCATATTATTATATAATGATAAAATGAAATTTTTTTAAAAATGATTCATTAAAATTTAGAAAAAAGAACTCATGAATGCCACAGATTAAATGAACTTGTAAGATTAGAAGAACTCTTAAATCACCATTAATCATTTAAACATGATAAATAGATAATTTATTGGTGAAAAAATATATAATGTGATATACTATTTGAATGAATCATACAATATATTACTATTGGTACCGATATTTGTCCCATATAAAGAAAATACTCATCAACACTATAAAGTTATTTGTCACCAAAAAGGACCCTAAATCCCTAAAAAATCTCAATGAGATCCTCTGTGAATCCCTCTATAAGGATGGCCCCCATTCCCATGGACTTCCTACGTGATCGTCTTGGTGGTGTAACAAACCTTCTGACAGTCTGACGAATTTCGACGGAGTGTATCCTATCCACGACTTCATCGGCCTCTATGACCCACTCAATAATTACCACATTGGCAATCCTCTTTGTGACGTCCGGAATCTTTTGTCATACCGATGCATTCCGAAAAATCCCCTACACTCTTTGGTGTCAGAACTCTCTGTGATGAGTTATATAACCCTCACTGAACATCACGGCCTATAAATAGATAGATCACCCCCCTCTCAAAACGCTATTACCCATCCCTTCCGACTTCTGAGCATTCATTTCTCAATGAACTTCTTGAAACAAACATATGGATTTCCTAAGGTACATGGCATCTGCGAACCATGCCACTTGTTCTCAAGGGTCTCCACCCATGGTGGGAATTCCCTTTGTGAAGGAATACAATACTCTTAAACAATTTATCCCCCAATGGGTTCTAAACAATTTATGAAGCCTAGAGCCTTCATGATGTAACATACATAAAATAAAGGATTTGTGAAACTGAATCAATGCTATAGAAAATGTTTCCCTTTCTTGAAGACATACCCTTCACGAAGTCAATATCTGTTATGAGGACCCTTCTCCTCTTGAAGGAACTACTATTCGCAAAGAATCTTCCATTCATGAACATCCTTCCCTTTTTTATTTCCCATTACCTTGTGAAGATCCTTTCCTTCTTGATGGACATTCTCTTCACAAATAACATAATTTTAAGGTCTCATACTTAGCACTCCCCTCATCTATGTGGCCTCCATGTTCATGTGAATTGATTTCAAGTTCCCTCGATTGTTACCACATATTACAATTAATTGACTTATGCTTCATCACATAGCCATGATAATGATTATTGCATCTTCGTATAACCTTTCTAACATGATCCCACAAATGGATAACTCTAGAACCCCATCTCCATACATCTTTATTGATGCCTTACCATCACTAAGGGTTAATGTTCTCAAATTAGGTATGTCCTAAGTGTAAGGAGGGAATCCTCATCATCCAAGAAGCATAATATTAAACGTCCAAGAAATCGTGTCCCCAACAGATGTTGTTAAAATATGATAATCAAAAAAGCGTCACATCTAGAGGAGGCCATGAAGGAGATGGGTACCGAAACCTTCTCACCCCCCTCTTCCATTGTGTTCTTTCTCCTTTCTCACCTCGAAATTTTTCCACGTAGACCCCAATCCACCTACTCAAGCCTCCCTCCTAGTAGTATATCCCAATCTACATCTCCTTGTTCTACTAACCATGCATCATCCCCACACAATTCCTCACAGACAAACCATTAAGAAAAGTTCATCAAATCATTGTTACTTCTTGTCTCACACAATTAGATGGATCACGTGGTCTTACAGTAAGCATCGACCATGACATCCTATAAGAGCTACCCTAGTGTGTAAGCCCCATCCCTTATAAATGAACTATGTGTACTTTGATCCTATCATTTTCCATGAAAATTATGTAGGAAGCCTTGATGAAGTTCAAGAATTCAAACATTGGTCCCAACCAATTCATCCTGTCGCACCCACATTTCACATGATGTTAAACTATATTACCCTTTTATTTAGCATGATGTTAAACTATACTCTTCTGCACTACGTGGGATTTGATCCCTACCTCATAGAAAAGGTATATAGGAAGCATCTCTAGGGTTGAACTTGAAATAGTTATAAACATCGATGTCCCATTTGTTGGGACCCACATTCTTGGTCAAGCATTTAATGGTGATAGACTAGTCCTTGATCATCTAACTATGCATAATACCTAAATTTAGTCCATACTACTCAAACAAAGACTGTACCACTTGTGAGGGGATACTAACTATGCATTAGTATCACCATGTCTCTGAGATTTTGTCCCTTATGTACACCCCAATTCAATGTACCATTCCTTAACTACATGATCATTGATTCCCTTCTGCTAGGATATGTAGGAAGCCTCCATGAGTGTCAACCTCATCTTATATGTTCTATCCTAGTCTCTCCCTCGAGCCGTTCTATTTCAGGAAGATCATTCCATAACCTGAAGGTTATATTCCCTTCATGTACCCATCCATGTGTTCCATTCTCCCGGGTCACCTCTTTAGGTGTCCCAACACCACACCAAACTACCTGGACATTGATTCCCTTCCATAGTGACATGTAGAATACCACTAAGAGGTATAATCACAACATCACATTCACCTTCACATTAATTTCATCAATAATTATCATATCCTTAGATGTTCCAAGCATATCTATCCTAATTCCACTCCTGCTGCAACATGCTGGTGAAATCGTGCCATCAATTCGGGAAGCTAAGCACAAGTATGCCCCAACATTTATTTTGGGATTTCCCAGTTTTACACACAAATACCATGATTCACTCTTTCAAACCATGTTAATTTTGATACCCTTCACCTATACCATATACGTGTGAAGCCTCCCAGAGGTTCAATCACAGATATGGTAAACCTTCATGTCCCCCTTTTCAGGTTCAAATAATTCTTGATTCCATCCATATTGTGCTTCATAATCTCCCATCTAGAAAACTTCACAGGTTCTCCCTACTAGAGATGTCGCAATATGATCCACTCGTAACAATGTTCTATATAATTTGATCCATCTTCGCTATACGTTAAACTCACATAATACCCTCCGTTAAACATTCAAAGATGAAGAAAAACAATGGGATATGAATATGGAATAATATTTTTCCCACTTGACATGGGATGCCTCAGGCTTCCACACACCTGATAATCCATATCGTAATTGTTAGAGGTTTTGTTGTACCATTGTTTTAGTGCCTACACATGCATGTGATTCCCAACCAGACTACTACCCTGATTGAACTTTGTATCCCTATCAAGACCTCAAGGAATTTTATGACAGATGTAGTGTAATTAACCATCATCTACAATGATATGGCATTAAAAAGAGTTTCCCAATCAAACATATAATCTTTACGTGATACCAAGACTAGGAAAAAAATTCTGAGAAATATACAATTAAATGAGAGACTGAAATCCCATCATTATGTTGCAATCAAAGAGATAAAAACCTGAAATAATGGATGGATGTCATTGTCTTTTGGAATGTAGCAATGTAGGGCCACAAACCCCAAGCATGTCCTACATGGATGGATGTGCACACCCCTACTCGAAATGTGTCGAAATCTGAAATGGTGAACCCAACATGAATTATTCTCTTCAATATAGAGATTAGTAGTGTTTGATACATCAATATATAAGCTCATCCCCATTTCTAGCTATCTGGAACTGGGTAATTCCACATAAATAGTTGGAATGACGTGAAAATCATTAGGATTTGGGCTAGTTGATGGTTTGACATCCCAGTCTGTGATGTTTTCGACCTGGAATTTTTTATCCAACCATGGATGATTGAATGATGTTGCGGAATTGGGAATTTAGTTCAAATTTTTTATACTGATTGCTGAAGTTTTTTTGATTTCATAACCAAAGATCATGCTATAAGAAACTGGTCACCTACTCCCTGTGGATGTAAGGGTAAGGGAAACTCCCACACAGTAGTTGTACATGACTCCATCTCTTATGGGCCAACATACATGACCATTGTTACCTGATTCCCATGCCCCCTCTCATTAAATGAAATTATTCATAGCAGTGTGATTAATACAATTTAACATTGATATGATAAAGAGGGGATAATCCTATCAAGAAACATGGGCCATCATGACCTAGAGGATTTTTTGATCCATCAGTTACACTACCCACATGGTATACACATGGAGCAGTTGTTCCCCACTCTGACCTTCAACATCTTCAAGATCCTATCCCTAGGGAACTATTATGATTTATTAACTTGTGTGGGTGAAGTAAGGATTGTCTGAGTCATAGATTCTAGGACTTTTTCCATGGATCCAACAAGGAGGGCTCCCACCTAACCATGTCAACATCGCATGCTATTCCCATGGATAGAGGAGAAGGTAATCCATAACCCAACATAACTGGCTCAAGTTTAGCTAACAAAACACAAATTTCAAGTGTATGCTCAGGACGATTCCCACCCTAGGGGACCATCTTCCACAGTAGTGTGGATAGAGACACCACTGATAATTATCATTGGCCCCATTTTTTCGAGAATAGACACATCCTTGTCTTAGAGAAGGGATGCTTCTATGACCAGTCAAGGGTGAGGTACAAACCACCTCAAAGGTTGGTTGAGTTGACCTCCCATGTCACTAGTGCATGGAGCAACCATCAGGGGATGATCTATGATGATGATTTCCAATAAAATGTTCCTCCTTGTACCATCATCAAATTGAGACGAGTTCCTCCCTACTCCCACATACATCACGGTGGTGCTCCCAATGCCACCATCATTTACTCCAGTGATGGCCCCCCTCATATCATCGACACTAAACACAATGCTCCTCCATGTTCTCGTAGTCTCTGCAGAGTCCCTCCCCAATTCATTGACGATCATCACGATGATCTTTCCATTATCCAGTATAGTTAAAAAAAGGGCATCCTCGTACTAATGCTACCATTTATGATGGACGAAAAGGTCCTCCATATATTATAAAATGCTACTATAGAGGTCATCCCTACTACATCACCCTCAATCATAGAGGTCCTCCCCATGGTACATATTATATTTTCATGTGTTCTCTTCACACTATGTTTCTCCCAGAAGGGGTCCAACCTACTCTTGAACCAACCAAAAGTATTGTTATCCCATGTAAAAAATCTACCCTACCATGAAGTACATTCATGGGGAAAGAGGGTGGGTCTTCACCACCATAAGAAGAATCCTTTCAATCTTCAAACAATAATCAATCCTATCTATTTTTTCTAATTCGTATGCATAGGACTATTCAATGATGAAACTGTCACCATGATCCTCAATAACTATTTTCGGGGTAGTAACAAGGTGTACCATCCTCATCCTTGCTGAAAGTGAGGTCAATAAGATCCCTACATCCCTCAAAATATGCGTATAAGAGGAGGATGATTTGGCCCCTTTCAAGGTTCTGACTATGTAATCCTCCATATCAACAAGAATATCATTCTCTACCTCGACAAGAGATCAAAAGGAGTTTTTCTTAGGACCAATAGTTGATGAGTAATTGTATGACCCACTACTAATTACCACAACCCATGTGTGAGAAGAAATTCTCAGTAGACCATCTTACATGGATGTTTTGGTGTAATCAGTGTATTTTTTTGAAAGAACGACAATGATGGAGTAGCTTGTTAGACCGTGTTCCATACTCTACACCATCTAGTCTACCATCAAAATGGTCAGCTTTAGTTCCATTTCCAGTCCCACAACCACCTCCATTCAAATAGTGGTGAATTGAAGGGTTGGATCGCATGTCCAATCAGAGATATTTGAGGGTCATTATTGTGGTAGGACATTTCCCTTTGATATTTTGTCCAATTGTAACCACAAAACACAATCATTAAAGGGTACCATTCCATGAATGAGGTTATGTGATTCTGAAAAACCATAGGGATGAAATATTTCCAACACTATTGTATGTTGTTAGAATACCCCATGATCCTGAAACCCAATGAAGAAACTGTCCAGCAATTCGCCCTAGTTGAGTTGGTCACACTCCCCATGGCTTAGCACCATGAGTCATCAAGTCTTCATTGGACCGTCCAACAATTATGCATTGGGGGAATTATATTTCCCAATAGAATTGTTACAGAGGCTTCCCTGCATAACTAGATCTATTATTGTGGCAATATACTACTCTTCTTTTCAGTCTGATCCATCTCTACCATGAATTGACAAGTGATTTGATAGTATACTTAAACACAAAGTCTCTCTCTACATGTCCAACCTTTCAGAGGAAGAAACCAAGCTAGGAATCATTGAATTAAATATAAAAAAGGGTGGTGGCATACATGTTGGATTACTTGTGTGGGTTTACTCCCCAGAAAAGAAATTAACTAGGCATTCTTCCACCATTAGAGTCATTTTTTGTTGGTCGAGACCCCAATAAGGGTAAATACAATTTTGGGACCTCAAAACTTCTATTCCAAATAGCTTAGTGTGAAATACTGAATATGAAACTTAAATGATTTTGTTTTGTCTATATCTCATGGAACATAAAAATTTGGTTGATATAATTCATGTAAAATGTTCTACGAAACAATGGCTAGATTACAGTAATCCACGATCGAGGTAGCAGGGGTAGGTACAACGTTCCCCTAGAAAGTTTCTCTTATAGTGACTTTGACTGTCCTACCCTTATAAATAGAGTAAAGAAAATGTTTTATTGAAAGGGAGTTAGATATGGATTACCAAAAAACACAAATTTTCATGATAAACTTCCTCAGGACCTAACTGTAGTTCCCCCAGCCACTCCATAGATCATTCTAGTGGCAGTCCCACAAGTCATCCAATCTACAGCACCAAAAGACTTTGGGCATACTTGACAAGTTGAAGGACCTACCCAGACATTGTTGGTTTGATATCCTCATCATGATAGGAATCCCTGACAAGATGATCCAATGGACCCTTTAATTGGATGCCTTGAGTCTTTGGAAACCAAACATGTGGCGATACATCCTAACAGAAAGCCATATCCAGCTTGTGTTGATGATATTCCAACACCCCATGACATATGAAAATCCCAATGTCTCCCCATTTTATGGAAAAGGCACCCCACTGCATCATCTTGACCACCTCATTTATTGATATATACCTTTTTTGGCAACTCCAGCATAACATGAGAGCACCAGACACTGTTGTTTTGAAAAAACTGGAAAGGGCCCTTATTTTACTAGTACAACAAGATACCCATTGGTTCTAGAGCTAGTGGGGGAGATCTAAATAGAAATTGTTTTTACCAGTTTACTTCCACAACTAAGAAGACTAGTATCACCAACCTCCTCAAGTGAAAATAGAATAGGGATGAGCGGGTCATAGATTTTATCACCAAGTAATAGGGTCTCCCCTATTCAGTTGATATTTCACTGACATAGGAAGACATTATATCGATGTGCATTGGGAATGTGAAGAATGAACTGGTCCCTTCTCTCATTTCTCCCAAGATCCCAGGTGAGGTTTATGATTTCTCTAATACAGATCCCCATTTAGAAGAAGCATTTCAGTAATAGAATCATGAAAATCCATTTTCACTTTTATTTCCCTCAAAATGAGTTTCTAAGGTCGATCCCACAAATTCATCATAGATAGAGGCCCATAGGATGTTTTAATTATTACCAGTGGAGAAGCCTCCATAGTTTCACCAAGGTTCACCACCTCAGGAACAACCTCTAACTTTGTAGTGCCCACCTCAGAATTGGAAGGAACCCCATTTGTAACACGCCATAATCACCTAGTTGAGATAATTAGGTTCCACCTCCCAAAAAATTTCTTCCATTCCCACATCAATTGAGGCCCCAAAAGCTCCTTTCCAAGATTGGAGGAACTGGACCTACTCATTTAATGATTCATTATAACCTATTTATTTCTGATGTGCTTTGGACCAGGGAATCATGAGGTTAACATAATACACGTGGCTGGAAGTGGAGTATCTCACTGATCAACCCAATTAATTCCCATTCCACTAGATCATTGGGAACACCATCAAGAATTTCATTGTGTTTAATGACTATATTCAATACCTGGTTGATAAAAACATAGTCTGGTTGGGTCCATACCAACCACTAGTGTAATGTGTGTTTATAATGCTCGATAATATTATTGAGTGTGAATGGAAGTATGATTCTAACCATGGGTCTCAAAAATATTGTGACTGGATGGCTATCAAGGCCGTTTACTATTCCCATGGTATTATCTGTGCATGTTTGATTCAGAAATATCATTTAAAATTCAATGTGTTTCCTTTATCTACATCCTCTACATCAACATTTCAGTCATCTTCTTCTCTTGGGAGCAAGCAACAATGATGAAAGTGTGGAAAAATCTCTCAACCTATGTTGAATAAATCCAATACTCATATGAATTTCATGCACATAGAGAAGGGTTTTCCCCTAGAATCCACCTAACAATGGGTATTATTCATGTGATGACCAGGTGGACACTTTGGTCAATAACATTGAGTGGGTAAACCCATACATTGTTCTTGATTACAAAAAGAGTTAGGTAGACCCAACAAACCTCCAAAGTTGACACCAATGTTGAAGAAGCCATGGGTATTTGAATCGGAAGAATGCAATGCTCAGTGCTTCAAACCACGTTGTATATTCCACTAATATCGGACAACAAGCCTAGCGAAGAGCTCAGTATGCTCATCTTTCTCATCCCAATTCATCAGATTCAACTCCACCAATTTTTATACTACATGATCTAGAAGAGCCACCATGATCGTGCTATGATCAGCCATGACCAGATATGGATGGTACATAGTCATCGTGACATTAGTCGATAGCCACTATATGTGGTTCAACTAGTGAGTAGTGGGACATTACTAGTACCAGCCATAATCAGTAAGTTCAAATAGTAGTTCCTATCATTCTGCATGCCACATAGAGACCTCTTTTAAGTAGAAATTTATGTATGTCACTGAAGTATTCTTTCATCAAGTATAATTACAACATTATGGAAAGGATCTCTTTCCTGGAGTTACTCCACCTATAATAATATATACATAAATCCACTGAGGTGGAATTAATATGAACCCTCAAGTTGAAGATAGAAGTAGCAGCTATAGAAGCCTTCCATATTGAGATAGTCAAGCATGTGGAATGTTACTCCATAATCTATTTTTCTATTGAAGAAAAAGGTTCTCTTCTATAGGTTCACATCTTACTTATGTACATCACCAGCTAGTTCAATGGGGTTGAAGTTCACTAATGTCTTATCGACACAGGTTCTAGGAACAATCTCATCCCAATCTAGGAAGTACACTAAATAGTGATATCTGAAACAAATCTGAGACCATTTGACATGATGATTCATGGATATGAAGGTATGGACCAAAAACTAGTTGTAATGATCAACATGATGACCCAATTCAGTGGCCTATTTTGCATCACTATGTTCCTAGTTGTCTCCCATGTCACTGCTTACAATGTGTTGATGGGTAGACAATCGCTCCACCTGCATGCAGTTGACCCTTCATCATATCATCAATTCCTTATGTTCTATATTAATGTTCATTTAGGGATGATCCAAGGTGATGCATCTCCCATTAACTCTTTTGAATCCCTCTACATGGATGATGACTATTACATAAGGAATAACATGCAAATTTATGCTAACAAAATTTGAATCCACTGCCACTACAACCAGAGAGTGGATAGACTTGGATGACACATACAATTTTCAGATTTAGATATTGGAGGCCACGACCAATGATATGGGTAAATTCTTTACTATCTCTGGAATGAGGGGGATTTGTGTTCCCATGTCCTATTAATGTAATGATATCACATCATACTACAATACAAATTATGCTCTGGTGATCCCAGAGCCCCCTACGTCTATAAGAATTAGAGATGTCATCCCCTTGGAAACATTAATACACCATACTTTCTAATTTCTATAGGTTAGGATAAATGGAAAAAAGAAATCACACCACTTTTTAATTGATATTATCAAATGTGGCCCCATCGGTCAAAATCCAAATGGGATCAGGTTGATTGATTAATGACCATTGATTCTCCAATGCGTGAGTCCCTTGATGAGTCTTCAATTACTTTCTAGGCTTGCACTAGTGTACGGTCAGGATCTGTCAACTCAGAGGAGATTGCTCAGGATGATGATCCTATACCCATGGATGATGAATATGATTTCGAAGATTACCCTCTCATATTCGAAGAGGGTATATCCACTAAGGTCAATGAATTGGTATAGTTGAACCATGGTACCTTGTCAGATCATAATCCAATGCTGCTCAGTGTATATATGCCTGAAGAAGTAAAAAAATGATATTTCAATTTCTTAATGTATGATCGTGATGTATTTTCTTCGAGTTAGTGTGAGATACCAGGGCTAGATCATCAGATCGATGTCCACCATATCGGTCTCTAAAAAAAATCATTGCAGGTTCAAATAGCCTCCCAGAGAGATACACCCTTATCACAGTGTCGTGGTTAAGACCAATTTTGATAAGCTCCCCAAAGAAAAATTCATCAAGGAGGACCAATACACAATATGTTTAGATAACATATTGCTTGTATGGATGAAAAATAGAAAAATCTGAGTCTACATCGACATTCGATATATCAACTATCATAGTTCGAAGGATGATTTTCCCCTTCCTATGACCTAAATGTTCAATGACACACCTACTAGGTTCTAGGACCTATCTTTCATGGATGGGTGTTCTATAATAAATCAAATCGTAATGGCCCCATGTATGAAGATTATACAACCTTTTGGGATCAACAAGGTACTTTTAACATCCACGTAATTCCTTATGGTATAAATAATGTAGGTTCCACCTATCTAAATGCTATTAACCTCATTTTCATTTTGATTCTTGAGGCATTGGTGGTATGATATGTTGATGATCTGCGGGTTAAATCTCGCAAGTGTTAAGACCATATCAGATATCTTGAGAATTTTTTGGTTTCCTTCATTCCCATCATCTGAAGATAATCCACTTGAATTGTGCCTTTGGGTTCACCTATTTAAATTTTATCGGATAAATTATAAAAAATAGTGTCAAGTAGAACGATCCATAAAATATTAGGTCTATCATTATGATATCACCTCAGAGAAAAAATTGTGATCTCTGAGGCATGCAATTCATCTTCAAAAAGTTATGTTGATTCATCGCAAATATGGCTGGCAAGTGTAATCAATTTCCTGGTGCATGAAGAAAGATTCCAATTATCAGTGAGAATAGTAGTCTTAATATAATATTTTAAAATCAATATTTACCTAGTAAACCCTCTAGTTCTAATGCAACCTTTATCCGAAAAGCCTATGGTCCCTTATGTGACCATTGTGGAATAGTCCCTCAGTGCCCCTCTCTCCTAGTAGAAAAATTGGGGAATATGGAATATTTTTTACTATCTTAGCCATGTCATCCTCAATAAAGATTCCAAATATTCCTTTATCAAGATGAGCTACATTGCGCTAGTATTCATAGTGTAAAAATTGAAAAATTGATTGCAGCACCATGACATACTAACGGTGTCCTGTTTCGATCCTCTAATGTACATTCAAACCCTCCCTATGTTGAAAGGACATCTAGATTATTGGAATGTGATCCTTCAACAGTTAAACATCAATTTTTCACCAAAAATTACATAAAAGGATAGGGATTAGAAGAAATTCATACTACTCATCCATCCCCTATAGTGCAGTCTCTGGTTTATGACAGTCCTGATAGGGAAATCCTCTTATGGATCATGCATCTTCGTGATTTCAAATTCACATTGATGGTGCTTCAGAAAGTCCTATAGGCAGAAGACTTATTTATCATAGACTCAATAGAGTAATCATTGGTATAATATTCATCACTCCTACATAAGATATCATACCATATTCGATACTTTTGTTAAAAGGTTGCACCAATAATGAGGAAGAGTATCAGTCTCTTATCGCTGGTCTCGAGCTGGTCCTGAAGAATGGCGTTCCCCGTTTTCATGTGAAATGGGCCTCTGAACTAGTCATCTGAAAGATCATCAATGAATATTTTCTTAGGAATCCAGAGATAAAACCTCTCTTAAATCATATTCTCCAGCTTATGGCCCGGCTCCATTCTCAGCTAGATGCTACCCATGTCCCTTGATCACAGAACGGTCGAGAAGATGCCTTAGCAAGACTTAACATGTCTCTTGTAGATCATAATGAAGATGATTTGATTATTCATGTTGTGCATTGAAGATTCATCTCTCCCATCACTCTGAACAATGATGATATTCTACAGGTAAATCACCTTACCACCAATGCCACAACATCTGGTCCTCCATGTCCCCATGCTGTAGTGTTGGAATGCAATGATGAATGGTCGTCACCCTATCTCATGTATCTCTAGCATGGTAATCTCCCAATAGACCAAAAATAATGTGATGGAATCTAAAAGAACATAGGGCTGTTCAACCACTAGATTGGTCCCAGTCGTGAGCATATCCTCTCTAGATGTAGGTCTAAGGGGATTCTCCTCTGTTACATTCTAAGATGTGAGATTTATCACGTTATGCACCAAGCTAAAGCTAGTTCCTACGAGTCTCATAACAAAGGGCTAAAACATTCCCATCAGATCTGATGATTGGGATTCATTTTTCCTACCTTGATCTATGACTGCGTTGAGTTTTGTAAGGGGTTCCATGAAAGAGTGAATAATGTTAATTTTGTGAATCAGCCATCAGAGCATACCCATACCACCAAGTACACGTGGCCCTTCTTGGTCTGAGGACTTGATGTCAAGGAACCAAATCCACTTGCAACTGAATCCCAATTCATGTTCATCCTAAACAAAATAGATATTTTTTCCATTTTGGCAAAGGAAATTCCTATTTTAGAATTCAATGCCCATTCTGTCATAATGTTCACGGTCTGCCTTATCGTCCACTGACTCAGAATTTCACAAAACATTCTCACTGATAATAGAATCAAATTTTAGGAAGGTAAACTGATGAAATTATAATACAATTACAAAATATGTTTTAATCATTTCTCTCACTATAATTCTCAAGAAAATGGGAAAATATATGTGTTCAACAAATCCCTTTCAATGTTATTGCATAATATTGTAGGTAAAAACAAGATGAGCTGGAAGAAAAAACTACCCAATGCTCACTGATCATACTTGGAAATGATGCATAATTCCACTAAGGTCAATCCATGTTACCTATCATGCACAATAGATGCATCTCTTCTCATCAAGATTTAATTACCCTTATTATGCACATTTTCCAATTATTAGTCGACACAAAACAATGTATTCAAAATCCCTCTAGAAAAAATGGAAGAACTAGATTACAATAGGCATTCTGCCATAAAAAATCTAGAGAGGCATCAGAACAAGATAGTCATAGCTTACAATAAGAAATTTATCCTCCGCTCTTTCATAAAATGTATCATGGAATTTTCCCTCAGAATAACAATGATACCATATAAGAAGTCACCAAATATGGATCCAAAATGGGTGGGACATTATCTCATTCACATGTTTTACCACAATGGTGAATACACTCTAATCACATTTGATTGTGATCATATTACTCCTCCTAACAATGTTGAATTTCTTGAGCATTACGTTGTATGAGGGAATCATCATCTTGCCTAATGTAAAACTTTAATAACATCCTAGATGTTGTTTAAATACTCATCCTTATCAAACAAGACATTAAATGGTAAATGGTCTATGGTCCATGTCCCTAAATAATGATCTCTTTGGTCATGCCGGACGATAAACTATGAACATTGGATTCCATTCATGGTCTCAACACTATGAAGATAATCAATGATTTAAATCATTCTTACCATATGACGTTTAACTACACAAATACCACCATGATTCACACATCCCAACATTTGGGTCTCCACCACATTGCAGATCTGAATGTACTCCAATACTTGTATGGTCTAATTCCACATGGGATCACCTAAAATTTTGATTTAACACCCTATAGGATCTTGAAAAAAAAATTGACACAAGTATCGCGTTGCGAATATGATCAATAAATGATGTTCAATTGCCTTTTCCACTTCCAGGTAACATAATATGTATATAGAGTTTTGAAAATTGTCAGAATTAATCCTCAATAATTATTATTTTCCCCCGATATCCCAAATGATGACCATGGTGAGTCACGATTTTTTGTCATTCTATCCCACACCCACAACATCAAATTGAACATCAAATGTCTATGATTTATGAGTGTAAACTAAAATAAATTTTCACTTTTACACAAAATTTTAATATGTAATAAAATTTTTTAGTTATATATGGAATGATTCCAAAACATATAGGATATGTAACAACACATGGACCTCTCAACCCTGGCCCAACCCTATATCCCTCAATGATTCAAACCTCTTGTCCCATGAACTATATAAGGATTGAGTTGTGTGGTATGAACTCTTTTTTTTCATTCACATCGAGAATTTTTTTTTCATTCCACACAAATCCACTTGCGACACTCCTCTCTATCATCAATAGCCGATGACAATAAACTCCACGATGTTTCATGAACCATTTACAGATTTATTCCCATTATAATTGGATAAATAGGAATGTCTAGACCATAAATCTTTGGTTCTAACCACCAAATATATTCACCCAATTGGATTAGTTCTCTATGATGGATTACATATGGTGTGCTGTATAGACATATTTGGTATTCATTCATTTTTTGTTTACAATGGCCACATCACCTGCCCCTCATTCCAGAACATCCTTCATCTATCATCATTACCACATTGCATTAAACTTCACGACGTTTTAGGAGCTATTTGTGACATGAATCATATCCTCAAGGGATACATAGTATTTCATAATCATTTTTTTAAGGTCCATCCTGGGTTCATCTATTATTTCTCATGGCCCCTTTTCATGTGTTCTCTCATGGAATAGTCAATGGTGGAGCCTATGCAGAGACTTTGTCCCCATTAATGTATTATTTTTTCATATCATAACCATTAATAATTAAGATACTTCATTTCCCTCATCCTTACCACATGATGCTAAAATTCATAGAATTTTCTAAACTACATATTGCATGATTCCTATCCTCATTGGATACATATGATTTACCAGACATTTTTTATTTGGGTCCATCCCATTTTATTAGAAACATCATCTTCCTTAAAGCCCCTTGGTATATGTTGTCCATGGGTTATGTGGTGTGGCCTGAAATTATGTCCTCATTCATGTAGGTTTTTTTAACAACGCCATGTAACTATCTAGAGAACTATACATACAAAGTTCTTTACATCATTATTGCCAGACGTTAATCTGCATGATATTGTCAGAACAATGTATGGATTAATTCCCATGCTTTTGTGATACATAGTAATGCCTAGACATTTAATCCTCATTTATATCCCCTTTTACCATGATCATTTCTATCCCATTTGGCTTGAGGTTCCCCACTACAATTGTGCACATCACAGTTTGGAATTATATCCACATTAACATTTGGTATGAATTGTCACACCATTTGCATTCCCTTTAGAACCTTGGCCTTTAATATGCATCCAAACCATATGATCTTAAAATTTACTTCATATTTCCACATGTCGTTAAAATATTTCGTCTTTTCCAAAGGTCATAAATTTTCATGGGCTGGTCCTGTAATATGACCTTAAACTGTGACACTATCATTTCATTTGCATGATGAAAAACAACAACTCACTATGGGATACTCTCTTGGGAATACAACATATTTGGATTTATTCACCAACCTTTCCATTTTCAAAATCCTAAATATGGATTGATTCATGTGGAGACATCCAGATTCACCATCCCAAGTCTGATTCTCTAAAGAAACAAAATGACAATAAATAATAAACAAGATATACCAAATGAAGCCTGTTTTGGTGCATAACCCAGACCTGTAAAATATTATTTCCCCTACAATTAGTATCCTACCATTAAATTTTTCATGAAATATTTTGGGATTTATTTCCATTAACATGGTATACGTAAGAATGACAAATCATTTCTCATTCAAGTCTAGACCCATCTATGAAATCATGGGTTCTTCTTATCCCCACGACACATATTCTGTTTGAAGCACGTTGTGTGGGGTAGACTTATCTTTTCCTCATTCACATCATGTTTATAATAGCCACTTAATATACTTAACTTCAGGAATCTATCATCCATGCCACCTCATATCATTACTATAGGAATTTAAACAACCCATCATTCCAGAACTATATGTGGCATTATTGTCACCCTTGTGGGATATGTATGAATTCCCACACATTTATTCTTTGTGTCCATCACCATGATCATAAAAAAATTTAAACAGTTTTTTATAATAACCACCTCATGTCGTCCGCTCGTAAAATGAAGCCTCAACGATTTTTATGCCACACCAATTTCTATATATGCACTTTGGTTTAGGACTTAGAGTGTTGGGTACTATACATGCATGCATTTTGTCATGTCTAGTCCTCCAGGACCCATGTCATGATTATCCCAATCCTGCCTTCCATAATCCAAGGGATGGAAACTAGCACCGAGTGGGAATATTTCAAAAAGGTAAGGCATTTTCTTTTAAACCTACACACACACACAATGCTCAAACTATAGAATATAAAAACAAAGTAATCCACAACTGTCACTAAAGAAACTATAGTGAGTAAAAAACATACTAAAATTTCAATGGGGCAAGGATACACACCTAAACCCACAAAGGAATGTATAGATTCCTTGGTACATTCTATCAAGACTAAAAATGAAGGGTAGGTGAAGGGTGGATACATGTATCCATATAACTATGCCCATTCGACCCATCTCATAGAGCACCACCTGGTCCCAGACCACCAAGGTCTTTGTTGATGTATCGATCACTTACATGGGAAATGACATGTGTCGGTGAATCCTGTATAGGGGTGAGAAAGAAAATACTCAATAAGGGAAAATAAAAACAATGGAATGAAAAAATGAAATACCTCACTATAAGATCTCACAAAAAATCACCGTGGAAAATCATGCTACCAAGACAACTCACATCAGTGATTACATTATGTATAGAAAGTAAGATTATTACTCATAGAGCTTATTCATCTTGTACTGAAAATTTAATCTTCGATGATGAGACCATGTGGTCATCTTAGATACTGGACCACTTAGGTCTACTCATATGACTATCCACAAAGATACACTCTTCTGCTAAACCACTGAGTGACACTCGTCTGCTTCACCACTAATCTGCACTCGTCGGCTGAACCACTGAGGTCCGCTCATTTTCTTAACCACTATGGTCTACTCTTTTACTGATCCACTGATAAATTCTAATCTAATGAAACACTAAGGTGTGATCTTCCAATGAACCACTGATATACACAAATTTACTTCACCAATGGTGTGTTGTCATGTGTTGCATAAATGAGGTGCACTCATATGCTGAACTATAGAGTTATGCTCCCCTTATGAGACATTGAGGTATCATCATCATCAAGACCACTAAGGTCCACTCTTATATTGAACCATGGAGATAAACCTCTCTAATGCACCACTAAGGTGCGCTAGACTACTGAACCACTAAGGTACACTTGTCATATAATTCATGTCACATCTAGTAATACGATTTCCTCTTTCTAGTGTGCTTTATTCTAGGAGAATATACACCAATATCCATCTGGTGTAAGTCAAAAATCACGAAATGTCACATAGATTATTCCAAATAGACCATCTTATTTAAAGGGTTCCAATTCCACAGACAGTGCGTTATTCAAGTGCATAGTAAGAACGATATTGGGGTTTTTCTAAACTGGGTACTATTGCATCCAAAACTGGTCTGACTTTGTCAGACTGACCCTACCAACCCGGTTCGGGGGTCCCACATTGCGAGTCTCATTTTATCCAACCTATCCCAACTAGGATGGGTTTGGGCCTACATGGTACATCCTAACCCATTGGCCAGGACCATTGGGATTTGTTGGAATCAGCCAAATTTGGTCATGGGTCCAGCGACCCACTCTGCGTTCTCCAGCCCGGTCTGACTTGATGGGACTGGTTCATCCCCATCAGGCAGCCTAACAACCCAGTTTTTCTCCATCTCAAGGTGGCCAGCATCTCAATTTCTTCTAATAGCCAATCCAATATTAGGGGGCTGACTATGCCCAGTCGGGCCGCATAGCAGACCGAATCTATTTTCGTCTATGCTCATTGTAGGTCTATTTCATCCCCATCCGGACATGGGTAAGCTACATACAGATCTACGTTGCGTGGACATTTAAAACCGGTCACCTAAAATCTACTAGCACTTTGTGTCGTAATAGCCCATTCCAATGAATTCCAGTAGTCAACTCATGGTTTACAGCTTAACCCGTCCCCCGTAGGCACCACCTGCCATCACAGTCATGACCATTGATCATTGTAGCCCCTGCAGAAGGGGCCAACCCCCCCCCCCATACTATCAGCCATGGTTTCACCAACTCATGCTTCCAATGTAGCATGGTGCTGATGCTGAGGTCTCCTTCTGTCGTCGTCGCCACCTTGTTTCACGGTCTCATAGTGATGCCGCTATCTCCCACAACCTCCTACCCCGGGCTGATGTCCGCTACAAACATTTATGGACCATATATTCCATCACCTCAAAATCCATATCACCATGAAGAATGGGGATAATTCATGAAGTGGATAGGGGAAGGATTCACACATATGAAAACCCAATGAATGATTTGGATATTTATTTGTATATACCAGGGTATTCTCTTGTTAGTGAGATTTTAAAGAACAATAAAAGGATGAATAATCTCCTAGATAAATATCCCATTTATCTTGCATTGTTAACTGTATTGTCATGTATGATCAGAAAATGGGTTAACATGATTGTGAGTTATCCTGCGTTCATCATTTAAATAAATGAATATGGAAAAACAATTCACATAGAAAAGGATCAATAATCTACCTCAAAAAATATATTGCTTGACAACAATCGTTCATTCCCATCTATCAATATATGGTTCCAATTATCTCACCAAAGGTATATTCAAAACTATACAATGCATCATGGTTCATCATAGGAGAGAATTATTTCAGAGACTCAGAGGGTTTTTCAATATCCAAATATGATATGTAATTTCTTTTATTCCATTAAATGGGTAAGACATGTCGCAACATTTATGTCACATAAATTAATTTCCATTATGTTGTTTCATTTAGGAAACAAAATCAATGTTACTATGCTTTGCATCATCGTTATGCGGTTCTATTAATGGAATGAAACAGCTGGTTCATCACCGTGTTACAGTGAATGAATTTCAAATAAAATAAACTTTTTAAATTTATTTTATTTTTCGTTAAAACATCCTAAAATTATCTTTTTCTCTCAACCCACTATATTTTAAGTTATCTCCTTCATAAGGAGATAAATTTCTTGTAAACTCAATGGTGGTATCATATTTATAATCTGATTTCCTGTTTACGAGTTCTGAGGATCCAAAAAATAAAATAACATTTATTTAATTTTTTTTACGGTTACATCCCAAATACTAAATTTCACAGCCACCCTACAACAATCCATGTTTGGCTCCACCTATAGGAAGAATACTCCCATGAACTCAATTTTACTCTCATATCTCCAATCTATGTTATCATTTTTGAGTTATAAGGATATGAAAATAAAATAACATTCATTAATTTATTTATTTTTAGAAAAAAACTACATTCCATTGTTGTCTGGTTCCTGCCAATGATAGGCATTGAATAATTAAATAATACCCTCATATGATCAATGGTGGCCTAATATTTTTATTACGAGTCATTATTCATGATTAATAATAATTTTATAAATAAAATAATTTTATTTAACTAATTTATTTACTGTTATTCCATTATTAGTTTTTCTAACTGGAGTCCTTCACTAACAAAACTGAAGTTTCACCTAGGGTAAACCCGCTATCATGATCCCATCTGTGCCCTCAAATATGAAATCTGGGAAACAAATTAGGTGTTTTTTATCTTTTCTAGAAAATCACTCACCCATGTTATTTTATACACATCATTTTTTGAAGGATTATTTTGTGAAATCTAAACCTTTGAATTGCATTTTGTCTCAGCTCCTGGTCTCCAAATAATCCCATTTAATTTCTAAAAAAACATTAAATTTTTGGATAATACATTACTCCCCCTTTTGTGATTTACCACCTCCTAAGCTAGAACAATGGAATGTATCAAATGGGAGGTACTAAGCATGTATCTTTGCCTCCTTACCCAATGTGATATCAAATTTATTTTAATGCTTATTATAAACACGAACAAGGGAATTAACCAACCACAACAGATCCTATCATGCCCTTACTCTCTCTCCACAGGTACCGTGTGAATTTCACCCCATAAAAAATCTCCAACTCACTATGGCCGATGATGTGACAAAGGTCATGTACGTATATCCTTAGTTAAGATACGTGTAATACAATGTGCACCCTCTCTAATAGCGGTGGTAAAGCAAAGAGGTACATCACCTCACCCACTCCATGAAGTATCAGGAACTGTCTGATAAACCATGGAGATAACTTGACTCCATATACAAATTTATTTATCCCCCAAAGAGGATGGACCTGTAAGAATATATTTTCCCTCACATAAAGCTCAGAAATACTCCTTCACCTATCAACATATCATTTTAGTCAACATTGTGTAGTCTTCATCCACTCTCATATAACCTTCACCATTTCAGTGGTGTCATGTACCATCTCTGGAACCACGAGTGAAGACTCCCCTAGGAATGAACAGAATAATAGTGACCAGAATGGTCATTCATACAGTGCCTCAAACACTTCCATATTGATGGTGGAGGGGTAGATTTTGTTTTACACAAACTCCAATTGTGGTATGTGGTCCTCTCAACTGCAACCAATATCAATAAAGCAACATGAATAATTCCTTCTAAGGTCTATATGGTCTACTCCATCTGACCATCTTCCTATGGGTTAATGTCTATGATCAATCGTAGATGAGTCCCAAAAGCGTCCTAAAATCTTTTACAAAACCGTGATTTAAAGAGTGCATCAAAATCTGATATAATCAACGGTGGGACTCTATGGAGTCGAACTATATAATGCATGTGTAATCTTATAAATCTCTCTACTGAACCCTTCTCTCAAATGGGTTGGAAATGGGTTGACTTTCTAAGTCGGTCTTTGGCCACCCAGATTGTATCATTCCCCCTAGTTGTACATGGAAATCCCATCATTAAGTCTATTGATATCCCATACCACTTCTACTCTAGTACCTCTAGTGGTTGCGTCAGTCCTTCTATTAATAGGTTCTTGACCCTCACTTGTTGATAAGTGATTAATCTGGAGACACTCTCTACCACTCCCTTCGTCATCCCTGACCACTAGTACTGACGTCGATGGACATTGTACATCTTCTATGCCCATTGATGTTCCTACAATGGTGATATATGGAACTCCCTCCACACCTCCTCCTGCAACACCACTCATACTATGGTGCATTCTATATATATGATGAAATTCTCCCAACAATTACAATATACATCAGGGGAGTGCCATGTGGAAATCTAGGAATGTGTATTCTCACAATTGGAACATCAATGTTGTGGAACCCCAAATAACTGTATGATTGGAGGGGAAACATAAATTGATTGGTGAAAATCTATCTCTTCTCAATCCAAAAATAAAATATGATGCGAGTCCAAAATCTCAAAGGCCTCATTCGGTAGCATTGAACTGGATCTCTTACTGAGAGAATATTAAAACATGTTCCCCTTCCCATAAGTATAGACTATCATGATTTCATAGTCCCAGAGGAGTTTTAGTCGTCATTGATGTCTCTAATTCATATACTTCTGGGAGAATATACACATGAGTCACTAATGGTCAGGGTATATGATGAATCATTCACCCATAAGGTAGTGTCTCCAAATCCTTAGTGTTATGTCTACCGCTATCAACTCATTATCACAGAGCTCATTAATCATTATCTTAATTTTTTTAAGTCTATGTGTAACATTCCACCCATGTGAAAGGTTTCGACTTTCTACTGATCGATTGTGTTCGTGTTTCCAATGGTAGTGGGCACTCCTTCTCTACAGACTTTTGGTTAAGGGGACCAGTAATCCACACAGGACCACGAACAATGGGTCTTACTAAGACATTCCCCTGTAAGTCTCCCATCTACACCCTCAACTCATGAAGTTATGTGAAATAAATTTGATATAATGATAACGATATAAGTTCCATCTCATGGGGAAGAATGAAGCAGATGTCCATCTCTATGTAGTGAAGCAGTCTAGGAAACACCTTCTTGAAAGGTGTACCTGTACTCTGACACTACTACTGGTAACTTAAAAGTCATAAAATATACTTCCACATGGGTATGGATGGCCACATGAAGCTACCCACATCTAATTTACACTTTCTCCCTGTGCATGGTGTGAACGACATTGGGACTGTGGTTGTAACATATCAAAATGTATACCACCTTCTGCTACTCTCCCAGCACCTCTGCCACATTTTCAACCCTAAAAATTAATTTGTTCCAGTCAGTTACTCAAATCTGGTTTCCCATACACTATTTCCATATCAGCATGCTGCATTGGAAAATATATATTGAGTTGTTTCCAGCCTTATCTTGAAAATCATTACCTATTTCTACGCTGGCTGGTCTCACTATATGATTATAGAGCAATAGATCCCTTATCATGGGACCTCTTCTTGGAACATCTCTCTTATCCATGTCTCTGAGATTTTATTTGGATTCCCACATTCCCATTGCTAAAATCCATTGGCAGTGTTTTGTCAGCCAAAATACTTTCAACAAGAAACGTTCTCTCTAGAAACATACCATATATATGAATGATTGGAGTAAAAACATTGGCGCAGATGTCCATAAACACATCTTCACCAGAGGCTCGATCCCGAAATCAATGGTCATAATGTATTCAGTGATTACTTGGAATGGTTGGTACACCTCGATGCATACTCAGATACTGTCATATAAACCCTCCAAAGCTACAGTAGCTCATGGGAATGAATAACCCTTAGATCATATTTTTTGAGACCCTTCTTTGAGAGAGGTTCTAAATATTTTCCCATATAAATGTTTCCCCATAGTATGATTTGGTAATCTACACCTCATCATCACCCTACTAAGACACATAAAAGGATCACTTCCTAGACTACCATCTGGTCATATGACATCATTACAAATGGGAAGTATTGCGTTACCACCACCAACCAATCCTCACTGTCCTAAAGATTTATCTCTCCATTGAACCAGGTATGTGTAGGTCTCTAGAACTCATGCATTCAACTGAGCCTATGTGCATCCTATACTAGTAGCACCGGTAAAAACAGCTGACCAATGAGTAGTGGTATTTCAAGGACATCACATGAAGATTCCATCTTTGGAAATGGTCCTTGTATCTAAGCCTCTTCTCTATGTGGACTGTCCTTGCGGTCACACATTGAATTCCTGGATGGTTTTATGTGTGGTGGTGGCTTGTACGGTATCTAGATAAACAACAATTAATATGTTATTTTTGGAGAGATTAAATTGAATCAGAATGATCATTGGAAAAACACTAAAAGATGCATGAAATCATTATTTTAATGTACCATGTTGAAAAGCTGAATTTTGGGTCCTTGTTTATGGATAAATCGATTGTCGCACGAACACTGGTCCCCCTTGCCAGAAATATGAACATTAAACACATAACAACATTTTCCCATTAAAAATTATAGACTCTTAGTTTATCTTGTATAACATACCATCTCTAATAGCACTTTGTGAAGATCCGTCCCATAGGGCCAATGTCGTGACTACACCAAGCACTCCATATATAGGCTAGGGGTTGGTGACTAGCTGTGATTAAGAATATCCCAATAAAGGGGAGGCATGTTCCTTTAAAATTGTACACACACCCAATGCTCAAACTATGGAATGTAAACAAAAATTAATCCACAAATGTCTCTTTGGAATCTATTAAGAGAAAAAAGAAAAAATAATGAAAAAGGGGCTTAAATAGAAGCCCAAAACAAAAATAAAATGTACCACTACCAAAATTTCTCCACTCGAAACCCAACTCGGTGGTTAGGTGATGTGTAGCTCCATGTATCTATATATGTATGCTCATCTATCCCATCTCACTGAGAACCAAAAATTCCCAGTCCACAATGGTCTCTTTCGAAGCATCCATCTCCTACACAAGAAAAAAAAAGCACAGGAGAAACCCATGCATGGGTGAGTAACACAATACGTAGTAGGGACCCCAAAACACATATGAATCGACCTAAAAGAAATACCAAAAAATTGGACGACACATCCAAATCACACAAGAAAAATCCCCCAGCCAAGACAAATCACACCGAGTATATCATTTAGTATAGAAAGTAATATTATCAGTTGTTGAGATGATTCATCTGGTACTATTGATGGAATCATCCCTATTGAGCAACTAAGATCTTCTCGGAAAGAGGTCCTATGATTTCCACTTATCTACTCAACCATTGAGGTACATGCATCTATTGAACCACACTGGTATGCCCATCCGGTCCACCACTGAGACACACTCATATGTTGAAGGAGTGAGGTCTGCTCATCTGTTAAACCATTGAGGTAAGCTTATTTATATAACCACTAAGGTCCGCTCGTCTGATGCACCATGAATGTGGGATCATCTACTGAACCACTATGGTACACCCATCATCTACACCACTAAGGTTAAATCCTCTATTGCACCACTATGTTATGGTAATATTTTTCACCATAGAGCTATGTATGTCTGCAGCACCACAAATGTGCACTCGTCAACTGTACATCTGAGGTACGCTCGTCTGCTGAACCACTGAGGTATGTTCATTTTTTTTATATTGTGGTCTGCTAACATTCTATACAAATGTGGTCCACTCCTCTACTAAACCACTTTTCTATAATCATCTTTTGTACCGATGAGGGGCACTCATGTTCAGAACCACTGGGGTACGCTCTTCTATATTTCATGTCACATCTAGATATAGTATTCCCACTATAGAGTGTGCTTGATTCTAAGAGAATCTAATCCTCAAGACATCATCCATATCTCAACAATAAAGGAATATCACCTTGAGTGTTCCTAAAGGATCGCTATATCACAAGTTTCCCCACACCATAGAAAAAATGTCAATCAGATGACCGGCCTAAAAGATATTAGAGTTGTAGTAAATAGTGGATTGTTATGTCTAGACCTGGTTTAACCGACCCAACCAACCTTGCATGAGGATCGTGCATTATCCACCCCGTTTTCATTCAACCCAACCCGAATCAATTGTGTCTTCTGTGACCTAGTACAACCTAGCCCATTGGCCATGATCATTGGGATTTAATGGACCTGGGCCAGTTTAGCCGTGTGTCTAGCTCGCTGGGTCACCCAAAAACTTCATCCACATTCTACAGCTCGGTCAGACTTCTTCAGACTGATACTCCTTCTCTAAACTGCCTAAAGGCCTAGTTTTCCCTAAATGTAGGTTTTCCCCCAGCCCATGCCACACATCATCCCAGCTTATGCCTCCGGACCAGTGTGTTTTGGCATCCCGTCATTGCCCAACTGAGATTCTAAGAGGCTCGACCCTATCCTCGGCTCGTCTCATTGCCGGTCCAATCTAGCCCCAACCTGAATGCTGCTCAATAGCGTCCGACTCTGCATCATACCATTGGTTGAATCTGATATCCTTGCTCGATACTATGTTTCAATTATGGTCAATAGTTATCCTCCATCATTTGGACACCCCCATTCATCACTAAATATTTATCTTGTGATCCAAATCCCTTTCCAATTCATCATATTTTAGTGGAATTTTGAGATCCTTGGTGTTTTCACTCCATACACTATTGTGTGCTATGAGAATGAACCATTAATATGGGATCACCCATTGCACTGTACCATCATCCCCTAACTTGTGCATTTGTGTAATGTAATGATCTTCTGTGCCCTTGTTTTGCACACCAAGCATGTCTCACGTGGGATTAGGGATTCTGGGTAAGGTTTGTGCTTACAAGGATTAATAACACATATTTTATGGTCCAATATTTATGACCATAAATAGAGCATTGGTCCCCTAGTTTATGCAGCATGAAATTAAACTATTTTCATTCTCATAAAAATTTTCACTGTGGTATGGATTGTCTTATCCGTATTAATTTTTGGTGGTTTTGTGGCACCTCGTCCCATATATTCACTTCAAGAATCTCTCCATTTTGGTCCAATATCTATGACCATAAACTAAGATCCCAGACATCCTTATCATATGCAATTAAATATCATCATCTACACCCAGGCTGTGTAACTATAAATTAGCCAGCCATACGATGTTATCACTCGTGATGAAGTTATTCATTTTAGGCGTTGTTCACCTATCACACCACATTCAAGAACTATGTGTGGCTTGATTCCAATTCCAATGTAATATAACGTGAGGCCACACATTTGTTTATGGTCCAGCCACAACACCCTAAACCCTCTTCTGCCTTTTCTACCAGATTTTCCTCAGAATTATGTGGAGTGGTGTGTGATTAAACCCTCATTCCCTTCAGGATGTCAGTACCCACACCATGTACCTCCCTATAGTGATCTCCATTTTTCATCCTAACTTCATGATGATAAACTACCCATGCATTTCCCATGCTCATGACAATAAACACGTCACATTATGTTATGAGTTCTATAACTTTAAACTAAAATTCATACTGTATATGATCACACGACATTAAACATCAGAATAATTTTTATATTCATCTTCCAAAAGAGGATATCAAAAACGGTTTGCATCATTAATCATCCCACTACAAACAATCGATCCATCGGTTAACTTGAAGTGGAGTCTTCCCATTTTGGTCATTTTTAGGATTGAATATGGAAAATCAATTCACACAAAAAATTATCCAAACCCTACATAGGAAATGAAATTTCTCAAGGATTATCTTCCATCATCATCCATCAATCTCCATCTACGAATATCCCTCCAAGTTTATCATCGTCATTTTAAAATTCGTTGGATTTTGTCATTGGAGAGTATTATTTTAGTGACATAGATGTTTTTGCAATATCCAAATATGATCTTTGTCTCGTCAGTGTGTTAAAACCAAAAAATTTCAAATAAAATAAAATTTTTTATTTTATTTTTTCTTAAAATAGCTGAAAAATTACTTTTTCCCTTTACCTACGCCAGTTGAGGTTTATTCCTACATAAGGAGAACATATCATTAAGAATTATGTGGTGGTATCAAATATATAATCACAATTATCATTTTTGTGTTATGAAAATTATAAAATAAAATAACATTTATTTAAAATATGTCATTAAAGGCTACATCCCAAAAATCAACATTCATAGACACCCACATAGGATGTTTTTAAGATCTAAATAGTATAATTGTAACCTTTCAAACCCAATTATACTCTTAGATTTCTAATATGAGTTATTGTTTTTGATTTAAATTGATTTAAAAATAAAATATATTTTTTTTCAAGTATTCTATTTACATCGATAAACTAATTTCCACTATTGACAGGCACTTGCAATTTTTCAGAATTACGTATGGAAATCATACCCTCACAAGCTCAATGGTGGTCTCATATTTTCATTCCAAGTCACCATTCGTGAGATATATGGATTTTAGAAATAATTTTTTTTTATTAAATTATCTTATTTATGGTTTTTCTATTTTTTGGTTTTCTTAATGGAGGCTCGTGAATACTAATCTTAAGTCGCACCTATGGTAAACCCACCATATTGAATGAAATAGTGCCCTAATATTTCTTAATTGACCTCCAATTTATGAATTAATCAACATTTTCAGGAAAACCGCTCATGGATGTTATTTGAAACATAACATTTTTTTCAGATCATTCTAGGCTCTCTGGACCTCATAATCCCACACAATCTCAACACTTGGTCTTTAAATAATCTCATTTATCTTTCAAAACAATAATCATTAATTTTTTGGTATTACAATTTCAACCATTCCCATGTATCACTTCACCATTTATTTGGGTATCCATCACCATTCACATTTTAAAGCACCCATGTATGCCATGGATTCTAGGCCTGAGGGCTCTCTTACCATCTAGGACCAATGACCCTGTTGATTTTAAATGAAAATTTCATAGAATTCCCATGTCTCAAATTTGGTCAGTGGTAGACCCCCATTTTTTGTTCCTATTTCATGCAACCTGATGTCGATACTATGTTTCAATCATGGTCAATAGTTATCCTCCATAATTTGGAAACCTGCATTATGCACTACATATTGGTCTTGTGATACAAATCCCTTTCCAATTCATCATATTTTAGGGTAATTTTGAGATCCTTGGTGTTTTCCCTCCATACAACATTGTGTGCTATGAGAATGAACCATTAATGTGGGATCACCCATTGCACTGTACCATCATCCCCTACCTTGTGCATTTGTGTAATGTAATGATCTTTTGTGCCCTTGTTTTTCACACCAAGAATGTCTCATGTGGGATTAGGGATTTTGGGTACGGTTTTTTCTTGCACGGATTAACCACACATCTTTTTTGGTCCAATCATTATGACTATAAATAGATATTTGGTCCCCTTGTTTAGGCAGCATGATATTAAACTATGTTCATTATCATGAAACTTTTTAGTATCGTACAGATTGTCTTATCCCTATTCATTTTGGGTGGTTTTGTGGCAATGCGTCACATATTTTTACTTCAAGAATCTCCCCATTTTGGTCAAATATATATGACCATAAACTAAGATCCCATATATCCTTATCATATGTCATTATACATCATGATCTACACCTAGGCTGTGTAACTATAAATTAGCCAGCCATTCGATGTTATGACTCGAGAAGAAGTTTTTTATTTTAGGTATTGTTCACCTAACACACTACATTCAAGAATTATGTGCAGCTAGATTCCCATTCTTATGGAATACATAGTGAGGTCACACATTTATTTATTTTCCAGCCACATCAACCTAAACCCTCTTCTGCCTTTTCTACCAGATTTTCCTCAGAATTATGTTGAGTGGTGTGTGATTATACCCTCATTCACTTACGGATGTCAGTATCCCCACGATGTACCTCCCTCGATTGTTCTCCATTTTTCACCTAACATCATGATTATAAATTACACGGGAATTTCCCACGCTCGTGAAAATAAAACCGTCCCTTTACGTTCTGAGTTCTATTACTTTAAACTAAAATTCATATTGTCCTTGATCGCATGACATTAAATAGCATAATAATTTTATATTCCTCTTCTAAAAGAGGATATCAATAACTTTTTGTATTTTCTTCCTACCATTACACCTTGAAGAACAACAGTTGGCTCGATTCTCATACTTATGAGATATGTAGCAATGCATAATCATTTTCCCTCATGCCTAGTGACATAAACATTAACCTTCCTAGTACTATTACGATAACCATGGTTCTAACTATATGTATTTAAACATTGGGTTCATACACCTTGACACATGACTTTAAACTATTGAGCAGGGTCCTAGCAGCATGGCAATAAACAATGTGCAACATCTTGATTAAATGATATTAAACTATTCCAAGAATCTTCCACACTGTATGATGATAAAATACATTCTTATCATCCCCATTTACATGACTTAAGACTGTAGTCCATATGGGGTCCTTGCTAGAGTCTTCCCTTCATGAAGTAAGCCTGATCTCAATTCAGATTGATCCGCTCAACCAATGTATTATTTTTCAAGGTTGTATAATTCTATGAGTGTTGGACTCATATCGAGAAACTCATCACTCGACTCCACACTATAGGTGCCCCTTATTCTGATCATCTCCCTCATTTAAGTTTGATGGGACACCCAAAAAACAAGGAGTCTTGGACATTTTGATCACCTACCATTTGTCCAATGTCTCAGATGTTATTGGTCATAAATGTCATGTAAATCCCTATCTTTTAGAATAAAATAAATGTATGGGCCTATTTTGTTTTTCCGCATTCTAGGACATCATGGAATGGAGACTATCTTTTTAATATTGTAAATAATTACCCTCATCATCACGACTCTATCACTATGTTTTGAATTTTGGGAATCATGATTCACACTCCCCATTCCCATTTGTTTGGATTGATTCTAACACCCCCAACTTCATCCCTCTCATGTACAAGAGTATATTTGGATGAATGTTTTTTATATTCATTGAATCATATTGTCAGGTTAGGACACCCCCATTGTCACGGAAACTATGGGTGGTTATTCATATTCAGAGTATTTTAAATTTTTATTATAGTACACTAATATACAAAGTAAAGAATTAGGCAGTCATCCCCTATTTCTCACACTGGGTATGACCCACTTGAGTTTATGGATTGATCATCAGTTACGTCATAGTTATAATTGAGATGCAGTAATCAACTAAAATAAGGGGATTCATGCATGCAACCAAAAAAATCATGTATGAATGTATTTTTGTGAGTTTATAAAAATTCGATTCCAATGGATAGATACCTATTATTGATTGATTGAACTCATCAATAGATCATTCCCGCTCCACTAATCTATGGTGTGTGGACTCTATAATTTCATGAATCTGCTAAGATCTATCTCATCTTCACTAGCCACAAGGTTCAATTCATTGGCCCTGATTCTCTAATAGTCTTCATTGGCTTGGATATTATCCATATCATGGGATTCTCACCTAATCTTCTCATTGGCTTATATCAACCGTTCCTTTAATCATGATATGAAATCTGATTTGGTGCTAATGAAAGAAGAATGTTCATTCACATGCACCCTCAGACATTAAAATTCTTGTGAATCCTCTTGATGTTTCTAGATATTGACAGACAAACTATACTGCCAACCAACACTATGGCCACATACATCCTCCCACACCTTATAAGAAAAGTAATATCTAATGTGTGTGTGAGGGCATATGGAATCCACTTCTCTGGCACATAGTTCTCACACCAGCGTTGAAGTTATCCCATCTGAATTATCCTTTCCAATTGCATGGAGTAATATATGAAGCACTTATCCAACATCAACAACCTATTGCCAATAGCCTTTCTATCCTCTTTATCAGAAGCAGACTCATCCATCCCATCTTGGAAAATGGTTTTATATTTTGGAAATGCTTTTAGGAGCTCAGCAATATGATAATAATCAATATGATATTCATCGCATGATTCTAATTCAATGATGTCAACCAAATCAACTGCAGAATATGTCCCCCAACAGTATATCTTGTTGACAAAAGTCACTAATAAGGAACTATATCATTGTATTATTGGGAATTCAGTACTATAGGTTCCAACACCCCTCTTTGAAATAGAGCATCACGTAGTCCATTCAATTTCACCAGCAACATTTGTTATATACTCGAAACTATGCAGGCATGGGCTCTCTTAGCCAATTTGACCAATCAGAAAATAGGTACATCTATGAAGAATTAGACTAACCTTATCTATCCACTTGACCTTGCCTCAGGTTTTTCATTTCGTGGAGTCCATGATTATTCCCTACATATATTATTGTGATATCAAACGATCATGATGATGCTACCTGTGCTCCCCCAACACTGCTGGATTATGCCACCATCATCTCTCTGGTTACAAGTCCTAGTGTTTGGCTATCTCTACCTGTCATGAATTAATCTTCATTAGTGGAATTTCTTGATTGAATATTCTTCTACCAAGATAATTTTTAGATGAAAAACCATGATATGGAAATAAGGGCACTAGTGCAATGAAGGGAAGTAGAAACTCACTTCAAGAGTTAAACAAAACTCACCCAAGGAAATTTAAACTGAGGCCACTATTACGCCTTCTTCAAGAGTGGATCCATTGGATTCTCCCTATATTTCTCAAGGGAATTTTCCATTTTTGACGTCTCCCCCCTCCCATGATTTATATGCCTCACCGATCAAGGGAAAATAGTCCCCCCATTAATCCTCAGTTAATTCTATAGGGGTACTCATGTTCAACTACACCCTTAAATTGTGTTTCATTGGTCACATGTCATAATTGGAATATATTACATCCTCTAGTTCAATCAGAAACCTTCTTCCCATGATATGTGTATCATTAAATCCCCATTCATAAAGACAAGTTCTCCAAGCACTATCCTGTGCATGTTCATGTTTTTCCTTTATTTGTTAACTCTGATATATTGATTGTTGTTTTCCTAATATTTAAAATCCTCTGAGAAGACGACATCAGCAGGAAATTTTAATGGATGTAGTTACATACATAGATATTGAGGGGGAACCTATGAAATCATTGGGATGATTCACCTCTCTCATAGCATCCCCCCCAGCAAAGCCACCATGCTAGACATTGTCACCACTCTCTATTACCATCTTTCCAGCATGGGTCAAGTGTCTGCTAATTCATGGCCTAATGCTCACACTATTATACCCTCTCTACCCTGACACATGATGACACTACCTTTTTGACATACCACTTCATCACAATTAAACATTGAGATGTAGATAAAACATCTTTGCAGGCCCAGATATTCAGCCACTTAAGCATATCACCAGGGTAGGAAGGCTCTATGATTTGTTCCTAATCATGAAATAGTCTGAATTAAACATTGGATAGAGGGAAATAATTCCAAATATCCACATCCTACATTGTAAACATCATCCAGATATGTCAGAAAATTCATTATTAATTATCATGGTGAAAACTTTTATACATATCTGTTGTCAACATCTACATGCACGAAATTGTTGTGAAAACTGGTGTAGGGTATATGGTTCACATATAGGTTCACTGTCTACTCACACCATTATAACACCACCGAAGTAAGAAAACAGATATGACTAATTCCCTATATTATTGGTTCCATATTCAGTATAGGCTCTAAATGGAAAGGTGTATGTGTGGAAGATGAATTGTTCTGCCTACCCCATCTTACCCACCACAGTCTTTGTGTCCAGATTCAATGGGGTGCTCCCCAAAATATTTGAAATTTATTCCCAAGAATGTATGTATAGGAAAGAAATGGGGTTATGATATTTATAGACCCTTACATGTTCCTCAATCCATCTATAAAGAATTTTGAATTACATGCAAAACCAAATCAGCCTCATTCCCTCAATAATGTCCCCACGTATCCTCCATTATTAACCTTCAATTCCCTATTGAGCTCCATGTTGACATATGGGGGGACTTACCGGTATGGATTCTTCATATGGTGGAAAATTCATAAAATAGTTTAGCCACTTCTTAATGTAGAAGTCTTGGGTGTTCTACTTATCTTCATCTATACCTAGTAATAGACTCAACAATTACATAACTGAAGGTCCTATCTTTACCCTATCATCCCAAACATTCGTGGCATGGTGGAACATAGTAAACAACCACACCTAGATTTTTATTCTCAAAATTTGATGATGGTCTTAGTGACTAATACAAAATCACTATGATTCTTGTAGAATTTTTTTTTATCCAATGCACACCACTTTAGAAATTGTGATATAAAATCATTCAGTTGAGAGATGTAGAATTGGGTGCCCGAGGCCTACCCGCATTAGTAAATTATCATAATATTTACAGGATGAACATTCCATTTATGCTCCGACCCTGTCATCATTGATATTTCCACCCTAGCACATATCTTAGCCTTTGATCCACTACTTATCTAGATTCATAAGTCCCTCATTCATGAACATCTTCTACATATGTAGAGATGTATCATTCTACTGTAAATTTTATTCGAAGATACTGACATGATTGTAAATGAAATTCTCTATGATCATGGCATCCTATTTTCTAATGTGGCCATCTATAGCTCAGATCAATTGGTATTTCTCAGGGGTTGATCTAAACCAGTATTTCTGATCATCTTTGTTGGTTTTTGGGATGAAGACTCCATCATGAAAATCAGTGCCACACAATGGTAGGTGGTTTCAGAGAAGGTATTTTTTCTTCAACTTAAGAAACCTCCCCCTAAATTATTAGTGATCGTGATTTCTCTTAATGTACTATCTTATTTTGAGGTTGTTTGATAAGGCCTCCCTATGAGAAGAATTTTCATGGAATTATCGCACAACATAATAAGAGACCGTTATCCCAAAGAAATGTATAGTTTTTCTGGTTGGTTCATGAAGGTTGAAAAAAATCAATCACAAATATTTTTCTAGAAGACGATACCAAATGATGGTCACAAAGAACCTAACATTTGTGACACAACCTTTACTTTAGCCTCCAATGAAATAGAAGCAACATATCACAATGCACCTGTTCTAAAATAGAGTTATGAAGAACGATATCAAAGTAGTACATTTATATTAAATCATTCATAGAGATTATTATTTAACAACGAAAGAGAACTGACAGACTCATTTGAGATTATTATGATGTGAATGAACAACTTAAGGACCTGAATTTTTGGTGTGGCTGGCACCATCTTCATAGTAACTTGTGGAGGCTCTTCATGGAACATAACTCCAATGCATAATGGTTCATCTCCATGGGGGACACACCAAAATTATGATTCATGATCTCCTCTGTGACACGAATTCATGACTGCCATTATGATGCGATTTCATGATCACCTTAGTGAACTAGCTTCATGGACCATTGTCTATTTGATTATCCTAGTGTCTTCAGTATCAATCACTTAGGATCTGACCCTCTAATCCTTAAACTCTAATTCTTAGGGTGTGAATTATTTGGATTTGAAATTCCTCTCACTTAAGGAGAAAATTGATAATTCTCCCTCAAAAGGGACATTGATCAATTAAAACCATCCCAAATGGATCTTTCAGGAATCACTCTACATGGTTGGACCGACCACACCCGGACCGCATTTATGATTATCTAGGTGGAGAAACATACCCTCAGCATGTCTAAAGCATTCTAACGAAGTCTGTCCTCTCTTCTATGTTATCAATCTTTTGGACCCCTCTTCAAAGGCCTCTTCGACAATCCTCTTAGTGGTGTCCTTAATCATATGATAGGCGGATGCATTATGATGGATCTCCTCCTCTTTGTCGTATAATTCCTCTATACAGTGAGTTCTACGACCCTCTCGATCATTCATTTCCTTTTAATAATGTCCTCTCCACATTCCCCACTCATACAACTATTAATGCTCATTTTCAACATCTGTGCTTCTGATTTTATGGATCTTCGCAAAACCAATAGAAGGATCTCCAATGGTACATGGATTATGGGAGCCATTCCATGTTTTCATCAGGGCCTCCACCTATGGTGGGAATTCATGTTGTGATGAAATATTACCTTCATAGTGGAGGGAGACCCCTTAGGGTTCTCAAGACTTCTCAAATCATAGATCCTTCATGATTTAATATCCAAAAAGAGGGATCTGCAAAATTAAATCTCTACTCCATTGAAGGATTCCCTTCTTGAAGAACCATCTCTTGGCAAAATCAATGCCCTTCGTGAAGACCCATCCCATTGAAAATGCAGTACCCTTCATGAAGAATCCACCCTATTTGAACATATTTACCTTAATGATAACCCTTTCCTTTATGAGGATAGTTGTCTTCGCAAAGGCCATTATATTAAAAATTATATCTTTCCCCGGTCTCCTGCTTGGCATTACCCTGTGAAATGTGGCCCTCCAGGCTCATGAAATGTTATTTCAAGGTCACTTGAGTGGTTCCTCATGTTATGATTCATTTCATTATGCTCCATTTCATTGTCATGCAATTGTATGATAATTCTCCTCAAATCCATGCTAACATAATCACCATAATGGATCAATCCACAACCTCATATCTATATGGCATTACTAGTGCCTTCCCTTCACCAAGTGTTAATGTGATTATTTTATTTAAATCCTAGGGGTGAGGTGTGAATCCTCATAATCCAAGCTAAAAAATGTTATACTGTTAAGAAACCATGTACCCAACACACGACATTAAATTGTGTTCCCCACATAAGTGAAATTTCCATAAGATACCATAAAAGGGATGGGAACCAGTGCCTTCTCACTCCCCTCTCTGTTTGATCTTTTTCACCATGCGCACCTCGGGTAGTATCCAAATAAGCCCCAATCAAACATCTCAGGACTCCCTTATGAATTTAAGTCCAAATATCCATCTCTATAGGCTACTAACCATGTGTAAGCCCCTATATATTCTACATAGATGCACCATTCATGATGCGATCGTCTGGTCTTTGTTACCACTTGTTTCTCAAGTCGAGAATGACTCATGTGGGCATAGAGTAAGCATCATCTACTAAATACTCAATGGGTGACCCTATTATGTAATCCCCATCCCTCATATATAATCTTCATGAACATTGATCATTTACATTTCCATGAATTGTACGTAGGAAGACTCCCAGAGGTTCATTTCTATCGCACTGGAGTCCTGACCCACACATTGGCTCACCCTTGTCCCACCTGATGTTAAACTATATTCCACTTTCATAAAGCATGATGGTAAATAATACTATTTGAAACTATGTGAGTTTTCTTCCCAATATCCTAGTTAGAGAATGTTGTAAACCTCCCTGAGGATCAACACCAAATGATGGTAAGCTTAGATGCCCCTATTGATGGGACCCACATCCATTGCCCTCCATTTAATGGTGTTAGACTAGTCCTCGGGCAGCTAACAATGTGAATGAATTACATTCAATCTATACTCCTCCAAACAAGAGTTTCCCTCTAGTGAGGGAATTCTATCTATGTGTAAGTCCTAACTTGTATCCTGGTTTTTTCCATTGGCTACACCCCAAATTATATGCCCTATTCCTGAACTACATTGACATTGATTTCCTAAAGTGGTGATATATAGGAAGCCTCCCTGAGGTTCAATCCCATCATCCAAGTTCAATCATAGTCTCTACCTCGAGACTTTTTGTTTTAGGAATATCATTATTTAAACTAATGTTTCTAGTCTGTTCAGGTCCCCATCCATCTATTCCATTATCATATGTCACCTCCTCAGGGGTCCCATCATCCCACTGAACTATGTAGAAATTAATTCTTATCCATGGGGATACATATAAATCCTCTCCGTGGTTCATGAAAAACATCCATGACATCATCACATTAGTTTCATCCCAAATTATCGCATTCATCGACACTCCATTTGTATCCATCCTGACTCCACAAGGGCCGCCACATCCCGGTGTAATCATGCCATCCATTTGGGATTCTTGCCACAAGTAATCCACAACATGTCATTAAGTCTTTTTCTATGGTGTACACCCCATTCCTATTATTTTCTATTCAAACTATGTCGATTATGATCCTTATTTCCTAAACAATGTGCAACGGAAGCCTCCCCTTAGTTCAATCATAGAAAATAAAGAAACATGATGTACCCTTAGTTGGGGACCAAAAATTTTCTGATATGTCCTTTTTTGGAGACTTGATCCCCCCATCTAGTAAACCACTTAGGTTATCTCTTCTAGTGATGTACCCATCTGATCTCTCAAATATGTTTCCTAATCAGTCTGATCCATCTTTGCTAGATATTGAAGCCATGGAATACCCTATGTTAAACATGGGAAGTAGAAGAAAACTATGGGATCATGCCTATGGAATACATTTCCCTAAACTCGATGTGGAATGACTCATGCCTTCAAAACCTTTATTAGCCCTATAACATGGTTAAGATATATGTTTTCACTAGTGTTTCGTCACCCAGACACGCCAGCAATGCCCATCCTATCAACTCCCCTGACTGAAGGTTGCCTCCCTGACATTACCCCATGGAATGTCTTGAAAGAAGTAGTGAAATTATCCAACATATGATATGATATATAATCTAGAAAATATTCATGAATAACTTCTTAATATTTAATGGGGACCCAGACTTGTTGATGAATTCATAGGAGGCATACACAGAAGGACTTATGAAAATCCCATTATCCCATTTCGATTAAGGGAAAAACATCCCTGAATATCTGATAGATGTTACTCGCCATTGGAATGTTGGATTGCAGGGCAACAAATATCTATCATGTCCTCCATAGACAGATGTTCATTCCCTAATGGAAAAAATATAAAAAACAATAACACCTTTAGAAGATAGATATTAAGAAATTATCTCACATACCAAGGTTTTTAGTATTCATGTACAAGGTGTTATATTAAAGGATGTTTATGGAGAATGTATTATCACAATTTATAGTGATACAGCTAAATGACAGTAAAAATTCTATCATTGGTTATTAAATCCATATAATTTATGAGCAAGAACTTCCAAAGATAATTATTTCTCTTCTAATATAGATAAATAACTGAAATTTTGATATTTGCAACTCTATGAGAAGATGCAATTTCTTATTAGTTATAATGTTAATCTTGTAATTTTTATATATAGTAGACATCCACTCAAATCTGGGTCATTAGAAGAAGTTAGTTCATAATATATTCCTTTTTTATAAAATAAAAAATTATTTTATCATCCTTTTATATAATGAAATATTATTTTTATATATATGAATTTATAACCATTTGAATTTTATAGAAACTATGTGAAAAGAGAAACATGTAACACCATATCAATCCATGTTATAGTAAGGTAAATTAATCCCCCAATCATACAAATAAAAATAATGTTTCAAATTATTTTATTAGATCCATTAAAAAATAATAAATATTTCGTAGACCTAAGACCACTAATTTCAAGATTATGATCCATTTGATATTATTTTTGAAGTGCATTTTTGTATTTTCCTTATTTTATAAATATTCAATCTAAAATTTAGGATATTTTAAAATAAAATAAATGTGTATGTTTTACTGGATTTTTCATATCAAATTATTTTCTCAAAAAAAATCATAATATTTTTTTATATTTTAGCTCCTTAATCCACAATATAAACATAATTTTAAACAAATTAAATTTAAATTGAGAATGGGTTTTAATTATTTTTCAAATGGTCTTATCAATTTTGAACTTCATGAATATATGTTATTTGAATAACATGCATATAAAGATCGAGGGTTTGGATTTAAGATATATAGTGTTTTTTAAGAATGAAAATTTAATTTAGGGAAATATAGTCATAGAATATAGGTGGTTGGGTAAAAATAATTGTAAATAAATCCACATTGAAAAGTTATTTTGAAATAAATGTAAGGAAATTAATAATTAAGATGAAGGGAGAATAAAATATATTCTTATAAATTCTACTAGAGTTATGGATATAAGGCTTCCACCAATGTTAAATCATTCTTTTTGTTTATATCCATTTTATACTACGTTATCATTGTTTTTTGTTGTATTTTTTGAATCTTATAGATTATTTAGCAATACCCATTTGGATAAAATAACAATATGATCCTTAAGTCTTTCAGAATGATTCCATACATAATTTATAATGATTTTTTATGCCCCCCTTTACTGGAAATTAGAAAATTTTAATAATTAATGGTATTATTTAGATTTTTGGATTCATGGTGAGATACATAGTCAAGGTATTGTCCCTTATTTAAGAAAAATATACGAGTAAAAGTTGTAATTTTTAAATACCTAAATTTTTTTTAAAGGGGATGGTATTTATATTTTTGTATAATATTTGGGAATTAATTTTATTTATAATCTTTTACATTGATAACATCATTACTTTCAAAATGATTTTAATGAAATATTTTAAATACTATTTTATGGAAGTGGGTTTTGATTAATTTTCATTTCGAAAACCATATATTGATTATTTTATAATTATAGAGTATTTTCTGGATGTTGTGGGATTCTATGGCGTTGTAGTACTATGTAGTGAGAATATCAATAAATTTGGAATGAAATTTCCAATGAATTATTATGGTGTCTGGAATAAAATATTTTGAAGAATGATCATTAAAAAATCCCACCTTAGGTTTTTCATAATACCCAATATCGTATGTAGATTAACTAAGAGTAGGATTTATGAAAACCCTACTAATGATATATCCAACAATAATAAAGTCCTTAGACCGAAAATATTTTGGTTGTTAAAGATCATTTAAATGAGTACACAAGTTTTTTTGGTTTTTTTTATATTTTCTCCTTGCTACGAATTAATGTGGAAGAGATGATGGTGAAAAAAATCATTACCACATCTATTATATGGAAATAAACAATTAACATAAATCATAAGAAATTCTTCACTATGGTCACTATAAATTGAAATAATTATAATGCATTTTAATTTTCTTCACTTTTTGGAAGCATGATGAAGGATTTGAAATTTTCAATCTTAGAGTTATCAATTAATCCATTGGGATTATTTTAAAGACAACATAAAATTATAATATTATAGTAATAAAATAATAATAAATAAATTTTTTTATGATTAAAATGGTCACGGTGTATAATTTAAATATATTTTAAACAAGAAATACAATTTTTATACTAAAAATACGTTTTTATTTCAATGAAATAAATAATTAAAAACCAAATCTCTATTGATATGAAAGTCATTAATTTCTCATTCTAGTGAATAATGGAGGAGTTTTTAGAGAGATTTAATCAAATAATGAAAACATAATTATTTCAAATTCCATGAATAATAGAATTCGTAATTCAATCAATATAAATTTGTTTTTAGCAATATATTTTAAATTAATATGGGAAACATAATGAGATACATAATAAGAAAAATAAGTATTTAATTTTGAATTCAAAAAATTTTAAAAGTAATTTTTTATGACATTTGGAAACAATTATTAAAATAAATTATAATACATACTGAATATTGTTTTAATACATATATTCAAATTAGGTTTTTCTAGTTCATTTTGAAAATATGAAGTTACCTTCACTGATTATGTTACCCCAATGATATCACCAATGGTGATGCGACCACATTCAGTTTTATTGACTTTATTAAATTTTGGGTCGTCTCTACACATTTTTATCTTGTAAATATAATATATGAACCAAAATATTTCCTGATTTTGTCTCGGAATATATTTTCCTTACAAAATTTAATAAGTTAAGGTTTAGGAAGACAAATAAACATGGGTCCTAAATCATTATCTAATAATGATTTCAAAATCCATATTTTTATGATATTTTTCCATTTTAAACTATTTGAATAAAAATGAATTGAATTTGGTTTTCAATTTAAAATGTTATTTCAATTACATTCATATATTTATTTATAATTTTTTTCAATAACTAAATTTCTTTTCAATGAAAGCCATAAATATTTATATTTTTCATCAGATTTATTGAGGGAATATGTGATTGTATTAAAAAATTGAGATATGATATTTTTGTAATTTTTAAGATGAATGAATATAATTTATATTTTATTATCCACTGATAATTTTGAGGAGTTCATTTTCCAGATGATAAATTACGGACTCAAATTGATCATCTTCACTATCATTTTTCATTTGCATAGAGAGATCTTCATTTTGATTGATAAGATCAACTAATTTTTAAATATTTTCATTTGAATCAAATATGTCGAAATATTTATTTATTTTTTGTTTAATATATTATGAATCATGTTTAAAATAATTTAATTATTTTTTATTATTTTTATACATTAAATCATCATTATTTATTTGTTTGTAGGAACAAGGAGAACAATAGAGAGGTGAATAATGAGAAAAAATGAATAGGACAAGATAAAGAGAATGAAAAAGATAATTTAGTAATAACCTATATTTATTCATCAATAACTTATATGAGTCACGTCTTGAATGAGTTGGATGACATGGATGATGAGGTTGAATACACATAATCATCCCTTTAATTCCATGTTTAGACTTTAAAATGATTTATTCCCATTAAACATTTTTTAAAATTTACCATTTACATGGGGACATAAGTTTTTATGTGACCATTTTTTTATATTATTAACATGTCACATTTATGTTTTTTCATTTTATATATTTAATAGGAACTATTCTTGATATTCTTCTTTAGGAGTAGACTGATCATTTTCATTAATATAATTGAATAAATAATAACCTCACACCCAGATTGTTATTTACATGTGCTTTTAAAAACCATTATTTCATTGAATTATTTAGTTTCATTAGCCTTATTTTCTTATTGTAATTTAATCTCATTTTCATATATCATATGGAGTCTATGTGTTCGTTTAAAACCAAATTTTTGCTTTTTTTAACGACCCAGCTGGCCATTTACCATGGATCACCAGAGCATGGTAAAATTTAAAATATATTATTTGCATTTTTTAATGATAATTAATTACCCAGAGAAGTTATATCGTCACAAAATTTAATAAACATTTTAAAAATTATTTTAAAACGTACGATATTTCCCCAAAACAATTCCATATTTTAAATGTTTATTTTTAATCTTGTGTCTTTAATATTATCGTTCCAAAAGTGTTACATCTGAAGACATCGATATTCAAAAAGAAATTTGTCATGTGGAAACATGAATAATTTAATTAATTTAAAGATAAAACAATATGTAATTCATATATTTTTTATTTTATTCATAAATCATAATATATTTAACAGTCCAATTTTAAGATTCTTTGGTGGGACCCCACACATTATCTACGACATTATATACACTATAAGAAATACTGGTAAGGGTAGTTCACATATAATTCATAAAATATGAGTAATCAATACATTTAAAAATTTGATATTATGAATTATAATTATTTATTAAAAAAATATAGATTAAAATCAATTCGATATTTGTGAAATCACAATTTGAATAAATTTTTTCTAGAAATCAACGGTTATTAATAAATGAAATGTATCCGTTGATAGAAAATGATAGATATATTTTCAAATAATAGTGTTGGGGATTTACCATTTCACAAATTTAATTCAAATCAAATCAATAAAGAGATAAATTTAAAATTGAATACTATAATACATAGATTCATGTTTTATATATCAAAATAATGAAAATGTGAAAATATTAGAATAGAAATTATGAATTTATGTGAGGTGAAAAATAATTATCAATAGAGGAAATTTTAATCTGATAAAATATTAATTTATATAGAGTATAGATAATTCTTTGAGTAATACCTTACATTTAGACCCCTCTAATTTAGTTTTCAATTATAAAAATTCATTATCAATAATAATAAACAGAAACCCATCCCTCATAATTTATGCTTGTGAAAATCAAGTTGAAAATTATTGATTATGAAGTAAATCATAAAAAACATTCTGTGTTGGCATAATTTGTGAATGGAGGTTGAGGGAAAATAATACTTACATAAAAAATCCTATAAAATTATTGTAACAAAAATCATGATTGAAGAAGTACAATATAATATTAGATGATTAAGAGTATGTTAAAATTAATTGGAGATTTTATCTAAATATATTGATAATAAAAGGAATTTTAATCCTTAGAGATTTAACATTGTTTCGATAGTGGGAGAATGTTATTACGATACATTATCACAATGTCTGATAAATGGTTTTCAAGGACCCAAGAATGTCCATATATAGGCTCAGTGGAGGCATGGAGAACAACTAAAATTACATACTCTATCAAACATGTAACATGGTATCAGAATAGTATTATTTAAAATAATAATGTTATGAAGATATTATACTCCCTAGTTCCATTTGATTTAATCAACTAAAAATATAAATATTTTCATTTTAGAATAAAATATATTTTGTTGATAGCTTGCAATGAACACAACACCATGCTAGAACAAAACACTGTTTATTCACAGTTTTCACACATAAATTAAAATTAAATTATAAAACTTTTAGAAATTTATTTTTCCAAACTAATATTCTCTTTTTGAGATAAAAATATCAACCATATAATATAAATATTTATTGGGATTTCTATAATATGATTAATTATGTGATAATTAGTAAGAAATATTAAATTTTAATTGAAATATTCCTTTTCATACAAATAGATTTTACCACTAATTTTTTTTATTGTAGGTTTTAATGTCCCAATAGTAAATTTATAAAAAAATTAATCTAAAATTTTATATTGTAATAATTATTATTTTTAATTTAAATATAAAAACATTGTAAATTTTGGAATGGGTTTGAATTAAAAATATTCTCGATCATAATGTTTGTAGGATTAATCATTAATTAGTTATTTCCAATTATGTTATATGAATTTGAAAAAATGATTCCATATTTGGAACATCATTATATATAATTCCTAATTTGATCAACATAATTTCTAAAAAATGTGATTAGTGAAATAATGAAAATTAAAATATATTCATTATAGAGAAAATGAGTTTTATTTTTATTTAAACCTATAATACATTGTTTGAAAATTACAAAAAAATTGTCCAAACCCATTCAATGGACATATTTCGACCATATAACTTATATCCTAGAACTTGGTTTATTATTTGGGCTTTGGTATTTGAATAAACGTGGGCTCACTATCATTTTTAATAAAATTTATATGGGTTCCACTCACCCCAGTTTTATAAGGCCTCACCATATGTACTTTTCTTCATAACATTAAATAACATTGTCATGGATAATACAAGACAAAATTAATCCTTAAATCCTTAAATCTATTTAAAAAATTGATATACATTTAATAGAACCATAATTTAAATGGTTAACTCAATAGAAATGGAAGATACCTTAATTTGATCTAATACTTTGGACCAAGCATCTTAATTTTATTTCTAGTTCCACCATAATTATTTTATGGAAACAAATATTTTATAATAAACCCAATATCATCAATATACTGAGATTTTTTCATGTCAAATATAAATCCTAAAACCACACACACTTCCAAAAAATGGGTTACAAAGTCATCATTCATGTGTATAAGGGTCTACCACCTCACAAACCAATTTTGATCAGTTTTCAATTACCAGTTATTATGATTGGGAATACTAATAGATTTAAATTTTATATATAATATATAATATATTTTCAGTTTATTATTTTCTCCATAACCATGATAATATATATAAACATATATATATTTACCCTCTCTTCTTTTAGATACATGGAAACATCACTTGTGTGTACATAGGAAATCCACCTCACAATGTGATGTGATTCAACAGTTACTAAATGATTAAAAATAAGGTTGTCAAGAATAATTTTAATTATTATATTATATATATATGAAATAGTTATTATATTCAAGAAATTTTTATCATTCTATGTAGATAACATATCTTTGTCAATTCTTACTTTTCCCCAAATTGAATGATGATATTATCATTCATGTATGTGTGGACAACCACCTTCAAAAATTGATGTGACTACATTTTAATACCCATATCCAAGGGATGATATATACTATTATATAACATGGTACTAAATATATTATGGTTATTCTTTAAATATAAAATATAACATTATTCCATTACAAAATGATCAATGAAAATTGGAAAGTGTTACTCTTGTATATGTACGACCTACCATATCCCTTGGTGTATTTAAATTTTTTTACTAAAAATATTTCATAATTTTTTTTTCTGTTTGATTTTTATATAAATATAAAAATAATTTCATTATTACTATTCTAAAAATTATTATTCTCTATAATTTGTGAAATAAGTAGATAGTTTGTGGACCACATTATTTAATCCCCTAGATGAGTCATTGTTCTCACTAGAAAAAACAGCTGGTCAATCAAGATGTGTTTTTACCTATAGTGATATAAAAATTCTTTTGAAATATATAGATAATAATACTTTCATGAATCTAGGAAACATGGAAACCCGTATTTAATTAATTAATATATTTTTAATTTAGTTATTTATGTTATTCATGATGTTTTTTCCAGAAAAATATCTATGGATTCATATCATTACATATTTATTGAATGAAAAGGAACGCAATAATCCTTTTCACTTTACGTTTAATAAATCATGGGTCACTCATCTCGAATGCAATTTCATTTTGTAGAGTACCTAGAATTCTGGGCATTCCAGAAATGATATTTTTTCTTTCATCAGAAAGATGAAAGTTCCCATAAGAAATCATAAATTCTTAAGAAAAGATCGATTAAGCTCTATTGATTATAACATAACTTCTCTGGAGGCTTCCATTTAGAGTCGTCAAGATCACGATACTTTTAGGTACTTCTATAATAGGTGTTTTCCTAAAGCAGTGTTAATCAACAAACTCAACATGCTTCTCAACATAAAAAATTCTGGGAAAATAGATTCATTCAAAGTTAAATGGTTAAATGATGGGAATTTGAATTCAATGGTTTACAATGATCTTTAAATAAATAGAAGGTTTTCAATGCCCCTTACCTTAATCAAAAATTTCTATATCTTGATTGATAATAGAAAATATCTCTCAGAGAATATTGTTCATTACATAAATAGTCTTTTTAATGGGCCACCTTCCAACCTTAATCAGTTTTATGGTGTGATCCCAAGGCTTGTGACTCAATAGGATAACACTAACATTACTGCTATGCCTCTTGGACATTAAATCAAGGAATACAATTTTTGTCTCATATTTGAGAGCTCTCACATGCCGGATGGCTTTGGTAATTTTTTCTTTCAATATTTTTGGGATATCATTCATGCAGATGTTTGTAGGATGGTCATTCATTTTTTCAGTGCTAAGATATTTCCAAAATGTGTGAATCCTCTGTTCCATGCCCTTATTCCATATGTAGAGAATTCCAATGAAATTCATTTATTCAGACGTGTTTCCTTCGTAAACACTGTTTATTAAATAATTTTCAAAATTCATGCTATTATGTTATCAACTATCTCTTGCAATATTATCACTAAAAATCAGTTTGGATTCATTAAGTGGAGATTGATTCAAGACCATCACATTACTACCTTGGAGTGTGTGAATCTTCACAAAAATATTGTCAGAGGTGGAAACATTTCAATCAAGATGGAAATCAAGAAGGCTTTTGATACATTGGAATGGGGTTTTATATAGAAGATCTGTGATATGTATGGATACAATTATCTCTTTGTGAACATGAACAACCCTATTTTTCACTCTGCTCACAAATCATTTATTATCTACAGATCCCCTGCAGGATACATTGAGTTATCACGAGTTGATATGTTAAGTGATCCATTATCATTTGTCATTTCATGTATTGTTGAAGATTGTCTTAGTAGGTTTCCGTCTATTATGGATGGAAATGGAAAGCTGAAGACCATTTTTGATGGACGGGGGTAGGTTTCACTATATAATCATTTATATGATGATGAAATTATCCTCTATACTCTGGGGGAGAAAAGAATCATCCATAACAACAAGCGAGCTATCCAAAATTATGATATGGTTTCGGGATAGGTGATTAGCTGGAAGAAGTCATTTTTTTATTTTGGATGGAATTTCCCTTCTTACCATAAGGATGACATCATCAGAGATATGGGAATTCATGAATGAGATCTTCCCATCACTTATTTGGGGTGCCTAGGTTTTGGGGAAGGCCAAAGGTCCATCATTTTTTGAATATTGTTAGTATGATAAGAAGGAACCTCTCATCATGAAAATCTAAATCACTATACATGGCTAATAGAGTGAGTCTTCTGAAACACATTATCTTTTCAATATTTGTTTACTCATTCATGGTTTATAAATGGTTGATTTCATTACTCAATGCCATTAATGTATTTATCTAGAATTTCATTTTTAGAGGTAGTGTCAATGAATGTTGGATTTCAATGGTTTCTAGGAAGTCTGTTTATAAGCATTATGATGAAAGGGGCTTGGGATTCAAGAAACTGGGGTGTTTTAATAATTCCATGTCAGATTGTCTTACTTGGATGCACATGAACATGTAATCTGAGGCTCTCTTCTTCTTTTTTAGTGTGAGATTATTGAAAAAACAAAATGAAGGGAGCTTTAATTACATCACCCCATCAGTTTGGTCGGCCTTCCAGAAAAATATTTTCTAGAATTGACCCTAATACTCAATAGTTATCTTCATGGGATTATACCCTCATGTTTTAGAAATGCAACTGGACTGGAAACCAATTGGAGGACATAGTTATTGAGGATTACTAGAATCTGGATTTTGATTTTTCAATCAATGATCAACTGGGCTACATGGATGGTCTTTAGAATAAGACTTTTTCCATTGTCGAGCAGTACTTCTTCTCATATATGGAGAATTTTGGGCTTGAAAATAATATTCTACTAGGATTAATTATTCAAAATAGTTTTATATACACATTTCTGGTAGAACATCTGGTTTTTAATGGATGGGTATCCTCAACAAAGGATTTGTAAGGCAGTCTCGGGCCACGTTTTCATAGAGGATTGCCCGAAAGAGGATTCCAACTAATGATGATCTTCAAAATTGTTGAATATCCCTTTTTAATGTTTGTTTTATGTTATCAACCTAAGGAAGACATTAATCATCTCCTTCTCACATGTGTGGTTGACTGAAAAATGTGGGACAATATGTCTAGCATCATTCATGTTAAGTTAAATACTACCAAAACAATTGATAGCTTCATGCAATGCTGGCCTAAACTGAATCGTTCACCACAGGTCTTTTCATTTTTTATTTTTTTTTGTAGAGGAACTCATTAATTTTATATGGTTTTCCTGGAACAAAGTGATGCATGAACATCATGTTTTCATATGGGTGCAACCTTTACTAGACTTCACACTGCTGCTCGTTCTGTCTCGGTTCCATGAGGCAGATTTTGTGAAAACACCATTCATGATTTTTCTATCCAAAATTGAGATGGAGTCAGTGGAAATTTGAGACCACCTTTTGGAAATTATGAGGTTTTATTGCTGCCTCCCTTACATGGGGGGATCAAAATAAATTTATATAGTTCTTAGAAAGTTAGTCCAGGTTCTTCATGATTCGATTCCGGTTTTAGGGACCAAAAAGGGTGTGTTATTGGTTTTCTCTATAGTTCTGGTGGTTTTTCCTCTTATTATGAAGCAAAGACTCTTGGAGTTGTCAAGGCGGTTGAGCCAGCTGAACGTCATGGATGAAACACATTATGTATTGAATGTGACTCATCATCTGTGGTTCTTATTTTGTAGATAGGTTCCCTTAATCATTCGTGGAAGCTAACTAATCTGTGGTAAATGTGTTTTGATCTATCATTTTCCAAGGAGAATATCGTTACTCATGTCTATCGTGATTCATACTCATAGGAAGATGGTATTGCTAAAAAAGTGTGAGTAGTATTGATTTTAATTGGGAGGATTAAATATTGGGCTTCATACATCCTATTCTTATAAAGATCAATGTAAATATCTTACTAAAATACTGGTATAACATTAATTTTTGCAATTAATGGAATCTTGCTTCGGGGAAAGGTTATAGTCTCTATTTCTATGTTTATTGATTAAATGGGATTAAATTTTGTTATGTACTTCTCCATAATGATTATAACTTTTCAATTTATTTATGTTGAGTATGTGTTCATTCATCTAAAATTTCATGTCGATTATGATTATGGATTCATGATAGATTCCCCTAAACATAACCCTTTTTGAGAATTTAATCTCATCATTATTTCCTTTCCATTCACCATGTTATTAATAGTAATCATTGAATGAGTTTCTATGGATGAAATTTGTTAGATTTTGTAATTAGTTACATTCATTTTCAATTACATATAAAAAATATGTATCATGTATGTATATGGTTCTCTAAAAATATTAAACTGTTAAATCCTGTTATATTTTTTAATATATTCCAATATAATAATTTATGGAACCAAAATATGAAATTTGGGGTCATGGTCATTGTAGTTCACATCGGAATAAGATTCATAGATACCATAGGAAATAGATTTTTGAAAACATATAGAAAGGAACATATCCCTATTATATAATTTTTGGAAAATTAAATATGAAAATATTAAATTTTTTCTATGGTTGATATTATCATGGTACTCAATAAAATATATTTTTTTCATGGTGCTACAAGTGGTCATGGATATGGAATAGATATACCTAGTTGTAATAACACTGAAAAGGGTGTATCGGTCAATTAATGAGAATAACCTATTACACAACAATAGTCCTTAATTTACACCTATTTTGATACTATTGGGGAGATATGTGTAATATAACTCCCAATTTCCATTCAAACCATTTTGATGTATTTTATTGTAATGATTTCCCAAAATAAACGAATGTTTAGGATACTATGGTTAATAATGAATAAATTTTAAATATTATTTCAGAATAATCACATATATTGAATTGTACAATATGATTTAAAATTCATAATTTTTTGATCTAAAATATAATATTACACTTTTGAAAAATGTTTCTTGGACAAAAGAATAGTATCAATATTCCTGAAAAATAATGAAATTTCATTGCTGAGGAAACCAATATTAATAGAATTAGAAAAGAGAAAATTATTTATATATTAGTGATACTTAATCGTTTTATGAAATATATATTCCCATTAAATGAAAAATATTACACTCTAATATTATCATATGAAATACTACATTATGAGACAGAAGCCACCATAAATTTTTTGGAATACTAATATGTTTACAACAAAACATTGGGTAAAGTCTCTAGAAGATAGTAATTAAAAAAGGATACCGTGGAATGTAAAAAGCATACATATGCTATATTTCCCCATTGTGGATTTTTATGATCATGTGTACTATGGATGAATATGAAAGAGAATTCAGGGAATGGAAAAAAATGTAAGGATACATTATATGATAAATATTTATCTCTTGAGATGAAATTTAAGATGAATAGAATTTTTCTTTTTCATAATAGAAAAATGAATACTAATTGGTTTGTTTATTATAATGGTAACTTTTCAAGTTTGAATATGTATTTTATGGATTACATATGATACATAGAGTGTATATTTTACTATTTATCTGAAGGGATCATTCCATGGATTTAAATATTGTCGTTCTCTCAATATTTTTCATTAAACAATATAATATAATTCTATTCCAAAAAACAGATAATTGATTCAGTACATAATACATATTCATTGGGAAAAAATATAAGACAATATCATGTGAACAAACTGAAAAATGTAAATATTCAAACAAGTTGAAAAATGTTGATCAAAATCCCACTCTATTAGAATTATCAACCAAATCACCATGGGAAATTACTTTATAGAATTATAGTTTATTAAAATTGTTTGAGAAAGGTTCATCATGTAATAGAATAGAAGGGGATGATGGAAATAAAAAATATTTACTGTTATTACTATATGGATATGTGGAACCATGAAATCAAATTCCCTTAGCATCAAGGGAATCAACAACAGGAGATGCCAATGGGTTGTGGTAAATATTATGTGATCACTATAAGTGAGGTGGAAGTATCCAATGATACAAGGATAGGTAAATTAATCTTATTTTCATATTTATTCAATTTTTTTTTGAAATTATGTATCATCGTGGTATTTCACTTATTTCTTATATTCCATTAAAATTATACATTTACAATTTTATTTAATAGAGTATTTTTCATTCAAAACTACAATAAAGTGGCCTAGATTCTTCGTAACCTGATATCTGATATTGTCATGTCATAGCCTGAAGGGTATTCCCTATCCTTATGGGTTGGAGATAAGAACTAGGAATTATAAAATATGAATATCAGATGGAATTTTCACTAAACACAACACAATAATGACAAAAAATTAAATAAGCATACAAGAGAAGTGTACTAGGAGATGTGAACCATAGGTGAAGAATGAATGAAAACCCAAATTGCATCCATATATACTAGAAAAAAGGATAAAACCCAATTCCACATGGACACAAATCTGTATATAAAAGGATCGAAATGTAATACAACAACCATGTTGTTCCATACCCTTACTCAATCCTGGAATATGGTACTCAAGAAACACCCGAATGTATGAGTAGGGTGTGACCTAAAACCCTACTTGAGTATCACCAAGGATTCCATGACAAGATTAAAACATTTAATTAGCAAAATAATTCTTTAAATTTTAAATAATCATGCATGTGTTCTCATTATAATATTTTAAAAAATTAATTCATTTCATTTAAAATTATGGAAATGCATTTATAAAATGTAATAAAAATTATATAATTATATTTAAATAAATTCAAAATATATGTGTTTTAATGATTAAAATAATCAAATAAATATATTTATAATACATAGAACATGCATAATAGTCATCTAAAAAATGTACTATAGTTCTAGGATATGAGAGTCTCTCTCAAATAAATAATTTTCCGAACTGTATGTGAATAGAAGTCCCTCAATCACTGTTCAAAGAGGATCCAACCACACCCCATTGTGAATGTGACCTTCTGCATATTTATTATTATTGTTGTAAAAGGAAAGGATGCTCTCTATAATAAATCACTAACTACCAATGATTTCTTGTTCTTTAATAAAATTATATGATTAATAATTTATTTCAAAACTATATAAAAAATAATTAAAACAATGTCTATATTTTAAATAATACATTTTCAATTTAAAGACAAATATAAGTGTTTTCAACAAAAAAATTTCTTTTTCAAGGTAAAACAACTACGTTTATATCAAAAAAAATTTCTAAGGAATTTTTTAGAATAAAAATTTAAAATCAATTTCACTGAATCAATTATACATTTCATATTCCATAATTAATTTCAGAAATAAATTTAAAAAATTAGCATCTAATTTCACAACACAATAAAATTAAATTTAATTGGGGAGGGGGATATAAATTCCAATCAACAATAATCACAATCCCCAATTCACTAGAATTGTATTATTAACATAAAAATTAAAAAAAAATTAATTGAAATCAAGAAATTTAATCAAAATAAAGTAATTTAGGGTTAAAAAAACTGGACATCAAAATGGAACCACCTACGTTAGGATCAGATGATTTAATTATTGAAAAACATAATTTGAAAACTCTAAAAAAGAACATCAATAATAATTATTCATGTAGAAAATCTATATTCAATCTCTCAAATTGTAAAAATTAGTTCTTCCCCTAATATGGAGATCTATGAAACCATAGGTGAAAGGAAAGAAAATGTCATAAAAAGAATGTGAACATAAAAATAATTAATAAGAGATCAAATGTTGTTATCCTAACATCAATCCACATCTAGTTGGTTTTAGAGGATCTAAAATCACTACTTTGGAGCCTCTAAGTAAGATGTAATATTTTGGAGATGAATGGGCCCATGAAGAACATTAAAACAGCATGTTAGGGTTTTAAAATTAATTTTTAGAATGAAAACATTCCATACACATGGATACCTAGATAGGGCCGTATGGTTAGATATTATTTTTTCATTAACTGTGTGACCTTACTTATGAGGTTAGAATACTTTTCAAAGGTGGGAACACTGTTTTTCAACTGTTTTCAAATCTTGTAAACCAAAAATGTATGTGTTTGTATAGTTTGGGAAAACCATGAACCAACTATTCACAGACCAAAACCGTTAATAATTTTTATAAATTCACCAATGTCACACAGAAATGAAGCCCAACAATAACATGATAAAAATAGTTGTTTATGAATACATAAAAATAGTTACAATATGTTATAATCTCACCACACTAGAAAACATATTTCCCCAAAAATCATTTTTAGAATCATAAATGTCGTTGAGATGGGTCCAATACACACTAATCCATTCCTCCCCCTCCCATGTACTTTTAGAATTAGAACCGTCCTTATATAACACATGAAACAAACTATCTTCATCAAATGAAGAACCATAGTTTTTTATTTAGATATCCAGACTAGATGTGTAGTCATTGATAAATCATGTTCAACATCAATATCACTCTATCTCAAAACATGGTATAGATTATAAAGATATTAACAAACATATGATACGTGTAAAATGTTTTAAATGAAAAGAAAATATGGGTGAATTTTAAAATTACAAGGAATATTTCCCACTATCTCAACAACATCAAATGTTCCCAAAAAATGAGGAGCACATATTCATATCCTCCTAGGACACCGATGAACCAACATAGGTGAAAAATTTAATAACAAATAATCACTAAAATATAATTACAATGGTCTATGATGTGGATCTTAATAATTTGTATACCAAATAAGTTTCATCAACAAACTCTAACAAATAAACAAAATATTCACTATCAACTCTTGAAGCATGATTAGTCCATCCATGTAGGTTTCACTTATTTTCATCACTCTCAATGCATATTTACAAGGTCAAGAATAGAAGTCCTCAAAGGTTCCATTCTAATTTAGACTATTAACTATTCTTATAAGAAAACTCATCCAACCCTATGTGGTCACTCTAAGATACACCAATGTCATTTAAACAAGTGTGGAGATTATCCTATAGTATATGTATAAATCTTCTAAAAGTAAGACTTGGGATGACATGACCTGCTCAAACATACTTGATATTATATTTCTTCCTAAAGGCCTCTCTAAATGATAAAAGAGAACCAAGGATCCCTATCAGAGACTATAGTAGATGGATCCTCCTAAAAATGTACAATATGTTTTACATAGAGATTTCACAACTCCATAAATTTGGTTGTATCATGAATATGTATAATGTTAGACTACATAGTTAACTAGTTGATCACAAACCTTATAAAAATGATTTTAGGTACACTGCAAACAAACAACAATTTACATATATTTGTCATCCCTTATCCATGTACAAGATAGAATTTTATAATGAAAATTGGATGATCATTTGTGATTCTCCATTACTTCTTGGCATGTACAACAGTTTCTGAAAAAATAAGAAATTGATCATCACATACATGGCCACCAAAATCATTTCTTCTTTTCCCAAAACACATGATTTGTTCCTGGATGCAAACCCACTAGTAATTATGGAAATAAACAATTATATAATTCTTTATTTCTAATTGAACAGAAAAGTTATTCTCAAAACCTTGAATTCACTCTTTATAGAACCTCTAATAATGAATGGTATCGCCACCATAAAGGGTGTTTCTAATGCTACAGAAATCCTCATCATTTTTTTACCAATGCAAAAAAAATTAGAAGATCAGATGAAAAATGAATCCTTGTGAAGGAAACATCGATCCCAGATTCTCTAAATCTAATATGAAACTATTCAAAAAGTTATAGAAATATTCCCTCCTCTAATGTTTCTATTATTGCATGATCCAGATGATTTCATCAAAATAAATCTCAATTGTAATTTCCTTTCTTTAGGGTATAGGTTATTCCATAGTAAAAAATTGGCAGTTTTCCACCCAAGGCCTATGGTAGATATTAAAATACATTTGAGATAAGATATAACTGAATATATTCTAATAAGAATAAATGGAAACCCATTTTCCAAAAATCTTATTTCACCAACTCTAATGATCATGCCACACAGCTACATGTTCATGGTTATGGGTTTTTTAATTCTTCTCTTGTGGCTTGGGGTAATGATAACCATAAATAATGAGATGATCACACTACATAATGAAGTTTCCACATTGAACCAAATACATCATAGAAGACCATATAAAACATCCTAGAATTTAGAATTAAAAAAAGCGAATTTTTATTCAAAATACATTTCAAATCTTACAAATAAAAAATAATTTATTCATCCAAATAAAACATTACACCCTTTCGAGTCATAAAATTCATCAGAGATGCCAATTTTGAGAAGTCCATAACAAACATGTGATAATATCCACATTACCCAAGATGCATCAAATGTTAAAGGAATTATTTATGTTGTGTGATTTCATAATTTTCTTCCACAATTCATGTTCAAATGAAATACTTTTTTTTGTAAAAAATGGTTCCCAAAAAACATAGCATCCTGAATAAAAAATCATATTTTCAATGCACAGAATTACATCAGTGATAACTCAACATTTATGGGACTAATCTATTATGATGCACATGATCCTCCATAAATGTAGAAAAATAAAGTCTATCATCCATAATGAATATGAATTGTGTATATACTTTCTATTCATCCAATCCTTGTATAATGTAATAGAATTGGTTGGAAAAAAGGCTTGATAAAGTACATATAGTGGCAGTACCTTCTCTATACATTGGTAATCATAATTTCTGATTTGTATAAACTCAATTTATTCTAACTAGATGAAATTTCAAAATTATATAACAGCACCCCCTCTATCATCTAATCAAACATTCCATTAGTATATGGAAATATATTCTTTTTCATTATCCTAACTCAATTTCGTATTTGGTAGTCCACAAATAAGGGAAGTGAACTATAATATTTTATATCAAATCGAATTAGTGCCACTCAAGGTGACACACTATGGTATATGAAACCATTCACTAAAATATCATACTACTGAGTTTTCACTTCTGTTATTTCACCTAGTTCCATGAGGTATGAAAGAATAGATACTGGTGGTGTACTAGTCATGATTTCGATACGATATAAGACCTACCTTGTGAGAGGAAAACCCTATAAGGTAGATGGAAAATGATGGGAAACTTTATAAAAGATATAATGATATCCTAGAAAAATTATTATTAATATATATAAAAACATAATATAAATATTACATTACCTAAAACCAGATAAGGTGTTTTATCTCTACTCATCCTGATGTCCCATTGTATTTTGACAACATAGCACACACCATCTGGTGTAGTGAAGGAGACTCAGAGAATTTAACACAAAATATATGCTATTTTAGTAATTCTCAAATCAATAATAAATATGATGCTAATAGTATTTATGTTGAGAACTATAATACTCTAATAATAATTGATATTTAATATTGAAAAAACACATGTGGGACTACATTGTCCCTTCACTCTCTTCATTCCGAGGTGTGTAGTAAGATACATCACATTACATAAAATCTCCTTATGAATATTAATAATAATTAATATACATGTTAAAATAAATGAATTGGATGAATCGGTATTAAATAAAAAGGACACTAATTATGAATATATTGGGACGGTACTACTGACTGTTGTTGTAATTGTATCTACTTCCACTAGAAACTCTGCCACAAGATGATAAATATTCATCTCCATCACTATAAAGTCTCAAAATTTCATGTTATGTCCCCCATATTGATGGTAAAACACTTCATCATTATTTAATTTAGAATCTCTATGAACTCAAACAAATTCTCCATCCCACCCAAGCATTCGTCATCCTCTTGGGGAACTCTTGATCACTTGATCTCTTTTGGTTTCTTGTAGAGGAACTTTTGATCATGATTTCATAATTCATCCCATTGAGATTTTAAAAATGTAGCCTTAATGGGAACGAGACTAGGTGCATATTTCCGAGCATCAATAGTAAAAATAATCACCTAAATCGAACTTAGGTCCACGATCAGAATTTCTCACTATGGTTCGTAAAAAACATCCTCTTAGATGAAATTAAATTATCTTCATGGAGGATTGATTATACACAACATCATAAAGAAACATTGAATACATATGGTTTACAATAGAATAGTTAATGAGAGTAAATTAATCAATACATATAGTAAAAAAGTTTTGATTTCAATATATCTCAATCAAAAATAGGGGAAGGATGGGAAATAATCATTAAAAATTCATTCCAAAACAACACATGGTTACTAAAGGCTCATTGATTTGAGATATGTCTAATCACTCTATCACTATAACCTCCTAAGACTCATAAAATTTATTCAAAATACATACTAACATCTGGGAAATATTCTTAACAATCTCCATTAACACCACTCTGTAATGAACCATCCTAGATACCTTGGTACCTGATCCTATACAGAGATAGCTCAAAGGGAATTCCTGATCCCAACGGGTGGGCATTGAGCATGTGGAATCATACCATATGAAAGTGGGAATAAATTTTACACAAACATAATAGACGAAAGATATTCAAGTCATTAAAAATACAAGAAAACACCACAATGAGATGTGTACAAGAAGTCAACTAGTAATGATAACACAATGTGAAACCATATTTACCAAAAAAAAAAGATAAAACCCTAGTTCAAATGGAAAAAACCCTCCATGACCATTGGTCAACATCGACGACAATCTCCATGTTTCATTATTCCCTTGCTTCATATTGGAAGAAGATAATCAACAATCACCAGAAGGAATAAGTAGGGAGTGATCTAATAATGTAGTGGTGTCTCAACCAGTATTCCAAAAATAGTTTACAACATTTAATTAACCATATATATCATTCAATTTAAAATTAATATGTATATATATATATATTTGAAAAAATACATTACAAAATAACTCATTAAATATAAAATGGTATGAATAATTTAAACAAATTGATTAATAAATAATTTATATAAAATAGTTTATATAAATTCTTAAGTAATGTGTATAATAGATTTAATGAAATAATGGAATATATTTCAAATTAAAACAACTGGAATCATGTTCATATACCAAAATTTATGTTGGTTCTAGGCTGTGGAACTCCCTCACTCAAATGTAGTTATCACAAAAATATGTGTATACAGATCCTTCTGATGCTAGTCAAAGGGGACCCATCAACATCCCATCAGGAATGTGGAAGGGAACGTATTTATTTTTAGTGTTATTAAGAGTTAGAGTGTTTTCCCAAAAAAATCACTAACCACAAAGGTATTAATGTTGCATTAAAGAAAAAAATTATGCTTAATATAAATTAATTTTTTAAAATAAAAATAAACCCATCATTAAATTTTAAATAATTAAATTTCCATTTAAAATGAAATAAACTACTTTTTATTCCAAACAAACCATTTGAAAGATAAAACTGAAGGGTTCTTATTAAAACCAATTCATGATAAATTTTATCCAATAAAAATTTGAAATCATTTTCATCAAATTAATTCCAAAATTCACATTCCCCCATTAAATTCAATAATTTAATTAAAACAATTTCCATCAATTTTATTACACGTCCCTATTCAATTTATTAGAGGGATTTTTCGAATTTCATTACAAATCAATTACAAATTACCAATTTTATAGAATTCAGTTATTAATAAAACAAAGGAAGTAAATTTACTTAAAATAATGTTGTTGAATATAAATCATGTAATTTAGGGATAATCAAAATTGGAAATCATAATAGAACCACCATTATTTGGATCATTTGATCTCAACATGAAAATCCTTACTCATGAAACTCCAATGAACAAAGTCAGAAATTGAGATCCTAGAATAAAATTAATAATCAGGATCTACTATAGAAGAGATTATATCCCCCAAATACATGGATATCTAAAAAACCCTAGGTGGAATAGGATAAATCATGAAAAAGTGAACATGAAGATGAAACATAATGGGGATATATTGAACATCATTTTTATATATTTTATCTTCTTATAAATGTTTCTAATGGGGAAAATTCCACTTTTAAAAGATTTCAAGATACAATAAAACATTTTTTGGTTGAATGAGCCAATCAATCTCTTAAAACCTAGTTGTGTGGGGTATTAAAATTAAATTGTGGACAAAAAAATTTATTTTATGCACGGTTAGATGTTCATGGAATCATGGTTAGACAAACCATGTGAAATATCAATAAAATGATTTTGATAAGGTCTCCCTATTTATCATAGGTGGGTGCTCGATTATTCAGTCCTCGTGCTAATCATGGAAACAATCACTATCCACATTTTCAAGGTTTTCACTAGAAGTGTACAAGGTTTGGTAAAAGCATGCTCTTACCATGAATGAAAAAATATCCATTAAAAAATTTCAAACTTTTTGATGAATCCCCCTAAAATAAAAACCAATAAAAATGTTGTTTTATAATTACCCCTTTAAAAATTGTGGTATATTTTCTGAAAATATAATCACATTATGTTGGATTTTGATAAAATCCTCAGTATAGACTGTCTTCCAAAATATGATGAAAAAAGTAATTTCTAGAGTAAGAAAATTATGAATTTTTTTGACTATGTATATTTTATTATGTTTAATGGATAAAAATAACCACATGATTTATATATATATATATATATATATCCACACCTAGTAGCTCAACTTAATGAAACTCAAGGTTAAGAAGAGAAAACAACATATTCTAATGAAAAAGTTATTTTTAAAATTGAGTATGTATCGATTATACATTAATTTATATATTTAATTCTTGAGGAATTTCAAAGAAATTACATATAAAATGATGTTTTAATTTTCATTTATTTAATCCCAATGCAAGTTCTAAATCCGAGACTCATTAATGAATGGGAACTATGAAATTAAAGAATTTGATAAAGAAAAAATAGGAATTAAGAAATTAGGTATTTATTCATGCAAGTGTTTCCCCATGGGGATTATTTATTCTCGTCATTAAGAAGAAATATGTATCCATGTTATTTTACCTTCATTTTTAGGATAATTACATTATTATAAAAAAATATTTATCATTATCATTGCTTTTATTAATTGTTTGATAAAATTCACAAAGGGCATTATTTTTTAATTATAGTGCATCAGTCTATATGTTATCAATTCTAAGTAAAAAGGAATTAATTGTAAAGAAATATTTTTGAATGATGTATAGAATTTTTTAATTTAATGTAATTCCATTTGGATCAACTAAATAATATTTTTTTGGATTAAATTAGTATTTTATTCAAATAATATCTTGGATAATTTTTTCTGTTATTCATTAATGATGTTATTTTATATTCTAAAATATATGAGTAACATTAAAATCTTGTTTGGATAATTTTCAAGGCTCATATATAGAAATATATATGTGTGTGCTATTTAAAATTTGTGATTTCAATGGTTCATAATCTTATTTTCATAAACAAATTTAATATCAAAAATGGAATCTTAGTTGATCATATAAAAACAAAAGTAGAAAGAGAATGTCCCACAAAAAGATACATAATTGAATTTTGTAGTTTAGTTGGATTATAGGGCTACTATCTGTGATACACAAAACAAAATTCATGCTTTGACAACTCATTAATCAATATGACACAAAATATGGTTTTCTTTTTTTGGAAAAAGGAATGTTTAGAATATTTTTGATGACATTGTGATAATAATGGTTGAACATCCCATTTTTATTCAACCATATGAATTTGATGGATTTTTTGATATATGGTGATGCATCTCAGAAGGCACATGATTTTCTACAAAGGAAAAAACATAAATTTAATTTCATAAAATTCAATGAAAATGATGATTCCAAACATAACCACGTACCCCTTAATATTTTTTTGGATGATATGATATTTTTATTGAGGATATAGATACATTATATCTATATTGAATTATGTTACATATAAATGGATCTAAAAATTCAGAAATAAATATTTTTATATAAATATATCGATATGAAACAAGGAATATTTCTTGAGTTACTCAATGACTATGACTTCTAAATATACTAACACCCATGAAAAAAATTACATAGTATATGCGTTGAGTATAAATGATCATGTAAATATGAGTCAATTAATGATTAAGAAGGATAAAATGTTCATGGATCTAATAATTATATATATTAGAGTTATTATGGAAGTGAATACATCAATAATTTTTCATATTATTTAATACCCAACTTTATTATCAAAAATAAATAATTCTAACTCTCATGACGAGAATATATAGAATAATATCAATGCTATGATTGAAGTGGAATTATCTAACTTTAATTGTGAATACAGTGTTCTAAAATATAGATATAGATTGTATATTCCAAATATTCCATACCAAAAAATGGGATTTTGGTATGACACACATAGCTTAAATTTCATTATAAACATTGGAAGAATAAATATGTATAATGATTTTAAGAAATATGATTGGTCAGATAATGTGAAGTGATAAATTGATGATTATATTTCCAGATGTTTAATTACACACAATGTTATAACTATGTGGTAGATCCCTGCTATATCGTATGACCTAAAATTATTCCTTTTTGGAAATGTGATCACATTTGTATGAAATTGTTTATGGGACTAAAAAAGACTCGTAGAGTAAATGATGCAATGTAAGTTATCAATAATCACCTAAAAAAATATTAACAGATCATCTATATAATAGAATATTTAACTTTGGAATTCATTGCAGTGATTTATATTAATGATGCAATGAGGCTTCATAGAGCACCTTTATCAATTTTTACTGATTAAGATCCCTATATTACAAGGAAATTATGGAAGAGTCTTCATATATATCTTGATATAGAACACCATTTCATCATAACCAAAAGTCATCAAACTAAGGTATAATTAGAATGAATTATTAAAATATTAGAATAAATGTGGGCGTCAGGTTTATGTTAATTTTAAGGTATGTGACATTGGTATTTACCTATAGTTCAGTTTTCCAATAAAAATTATTTTCAATCAAGTATTTAATGAAAAAAATATGAAGAAATATATGGAAGGATATTTCATACAATAACATTTCTGGAAGAATTTATTAATAGAAAACTAATATTTCTAAAAATTTCATTAAAGAAGACAAAAAAGGTAAAATCTATTAATAATAAAATTAAATAAACATAATTTGGAAAAAACATTTATGATAATATGTGATGGGAGTATTTCAAATTCCTTGTGGAAGATCTTGTTTTCATGGAAGTATCTACAAGGAATGGTGTACTATGTTTATGTATTAATTTTAAAAAAATCACTAGGAATTTAAGAATCTTTGAAATTATTGAATAAAGTGGAGTTGTTGATTATCATTTAAAAATTCCACCAATACTCTCAAAAGTAATTGATGATTCATATATATAATTCTTAGGAAGTATATTTCAAATCACACATATGTAATGACCTATGATGAAATATATTTGGAAACTGATATATCCTAATATGAATAACCAATCCAGATTATTAATACCAATAAGTAAGTATTGGGGGATCCGATGAGTTATCTGGTAATGCTACATAAGTGGAATCACAAAATATAAGACGTGACATGGGAAATAGAAGATATTATGAAGAAAAACCCCCCCATCTGTTTAGAAGGTAATATCCACAAAATATTGAGGGAAAATATTTTTTATAAGGGGAGAATATATGACCCCAAGAATTAAAAATATTTTACTTTTAGAATAAATATAATTTTTTTTATTTATTATAATGCGTGCAAAATAATATTTGAATAATAACATATTTAGTTACACATTGAACACATAATTTATAATTTAATTTAATATCAATTAGAATCATTTTTTTGATAAAACATACATAATATCTTAAATATCAATAGAAATTTATTTTGGGATTAATTTTTAGGAATTCTATATGAATTTAGATTTTTTGATGAATAATGAAAACACAATTTGTTTTAATTAAAAACATCAATTTCACAAAAAATATTTGTAATGTTAAATTATATAATAATTTTTTATTAATAATAGTTTAATTATATATTAATTAATCTAATATATTTAAAATCAGTGAAATTAAATTTTAATTTAGATATAGAAAACAATAAGAAAATTTAAACATTTTAATATTAAAACACCAACCCCTCTTCATGTTTTCAAGATGAATTATAAATTACTTTTTTCTAATTATATAAATTTAATTTGAAATAATTTATTTCCTATTTGGAATCATAGAAATATTTTATGTCAAAATGGTCCAAAATACATTCTCCGAATGTGATTTTGAAAAATGATTAACTTAGTTACATCGATTAAGGAGAAATTAGTTTAATTTTTGAATAATCATAGAATATAAAGAGGAAAATGACCCAAAAAATACTCATAACAAATTATATAGAAATATTTAGACCTTATAACTTGTATTATAGATCATGATTTTTTATTGGAGTTTACTGGTTGGTAATGATAAGGGTTCAAAATTCCTTTTTTTAAAAAATTACTAGTGTGACACCCACACCACTTATAAAATTTCTCCCCCTATCACCCCTTCTTTACAAATAAAAATTATCTTGTTTTAGTGATACACAAAGGAAGATACATGAAAAAGTGATAATTGATTTCAATAAGAATTTCATTTTATTTCCTTCATCATCTCAATAATTATTTTTAAAATGTACTTATATGATAAATTCAACAAATTAAATAGAAACATATGATGATAAGTTAATTTCATGACCATCAACAACACTCATTTCTATAAAAAATGTTATTAAAATAGCATTCATGGGTAAGATGGACCACTGTATCGGTGAATGATGTAATTTTCATTAACACTTATACATTTTGTTGTTAGATACAATGATAAATTTATTGTTTATATATAGATTATATGAAATTTATAAAATATAATTACATCTATAATGATTATATATTATATATATGTGTCTATTCATTCTATTCAATAAGAGATATGATAAAATCACTCATGTTTTTTGTTGTCTTTTTCCTCACAAAGCGATGTGATTCATATTTCACTAAATACATAGATGAATATTTATAGAGATTACTGTAAATAAATATATATTATATTCATTTATTATTAATTTTTTGAATGAAAATAAATAATTATGATATCTTACTTTATCACTCAATAATTGATGATAATGTAATTCATGTATGTGTGGATTGTCACTTTCACGAAGCGACATGACATTCATTTTATCACCATAATACTTGAATGAAATATATATGTATATAATATGTTATTAATGATACTATAATCATTCTATACTGAAGAATATTTATTTACCACCTTTCCATATAGATCACTGAGAAATTGAATATCATACTCATGTGTATGAATTACCTACCATCTCGATGATTGCTACATATATCATTTTATATAACCATAATTCATTACTATGATTGAAATTTTAATTTATCTATAATTATGTTTATTATTTCATAATTTTAATTTTTTTAATTCATTAAACTCTTTAATATGTGCATGATATAAAAATATATGTACAAACATATATTTTAAATATAAGGATATTAACACTGAAAAATATTAAAATAATGAAATATTTTACATCAAAGGATGATGATATATTATAAATGACTAATATATGATATCATAAATATTAATACGGGTTTTGAGTAATTTAATAACATTTTTGAGACCATTATACATGTTCTTAAATCACATTATTCTATGATAAAGTGTGAGGTATGATATTTTCTCTAAAATTACATTCAATTGAGGTTTATTTTTTATTATGCAGAAAATAAATTTTACATAGTGTATATAATTTAACTTTTACAAGTAATATCATTATTAACACATCATGGTATCTTAATTTCATATTTGAGTTATTTTATCCAATGGGGTTTGAAAAGAAGATTACCATGTGGAAATTGTCATTAGTCAAGATACTTCTGTTTTGTGATAGATTACATTATCATTAAATAGTCACTTTATGTAATTATATTGAATTCATCATTAAATTTACCATTAATATCCATATTATTGGGTAATTGATATTATTATTAACAAAAAACTATTAAATATTTACAAGTGGTGTTAAAATTGAATGATATTTTTTAACTAGGGAAATATAGATAAATCTATATAATTACTGAATACTGAAATGTGATAAGACACATTGTTTTTGTATTAAAAATATAATTCAATATAAGAGAAATCATTTAATCTCATATGACAAGGATAAGGGACTGTTTAATGTAATACCCTTGAGTAATATGATGTCTCGTGTGATGAATCAGTTGTCCTAATAATTTTTGTTTCTATCAAGTATATTTTAAGCTGTTTTGTTAAATGCTTCTATGTTAAAGGATATATGTTCTTGGAAAACATGGAATACAATATTTTCAAATTTACATTATTTATTATTTAGTTATTATTATTATCCAATATATTTTTATATGAATTTATTAATAAATAAATATCATTCTCAGTTTATTTTTAAAATGGTTTGTGTTTCCATTTTTTACATTTCCATATTAATTATGCATTATCTAGATATTTTTTGTTTATTTTTTGTTTATTTATCTACCTTTCAAGGTTGATTATGATTATTGATTCATGATAGCTTCATTTTTACATAACCCTTACTATGTATTTGAGGTCACCCTAGTTTTTTCCTTCTCTAAAAGCATAAAGAAGAACAATCATAATGAGTTTTCAAGGATGAAATTTATAAATATGTAATTTGTATTATGTTGTATGTTATATTTAAAATGTAAAACGGGTATCTTGTATATATCTTGTTTTCCAAAACTATAAAATGATGTATATCCTTTGCGATTATATTCCTTGTATCCATAAAAATATAACAAATTAAATCACCATATACAAAAAACTGGGGTCGGTGGTTTCTTAATTGGAATCCAAGTAGCCTCCATTGTGTAACCAGTAGACAACCTAATGTCATTATAGATTAAGAATGTATAACCAACCAAGTAGTACACCTATATCTTCTTGAAAGTGGACTAATGCACAAATTAAATGGTTATGTCTTCACCACAAAAGCCATTGGTACTCCATTAGATGCCTAGTGGGAAATATCATAAACCTATTATTTTGGATAAAAGGAACAGGTAGTCTAGTTGACTATATTGGGTTTTCAGTTTAGTTAGAAAAATCACTCCACCATGTATATTTGACTCTTCTATATTCTATAAAACTTTTTATATATACAGATATATTTTAATGTACATATAGAGATATAAAGGAAATTTTTAATCCAATAAAAAATCATAATACATAACAGATAATTGAATTTAAATATACCAAATTGTAATAATGAAAATTTATTCTCAATTAAATTAAAATATTAGTAAGATAATTGTGTGCTTGTGATAATGAAAATATCATGATAGAGAAAGAGAGGTACAATAACCATTTTCCATGGTGTGGTTGAGGTGTGGATCAACCTAATAAAATCACCTATCAATTATTCCTTAATTACTGAGCCGCAATCGTAGAGAGAAACTTCTCATTATTAAAATATTTTAGATATTTACATGTGTTCAATGAATTATTTTCTTGTAAAAGGGTCATCCTATTTTCATTTATCCACACCGATAAACCCATTATATTCATCATTATATCTACACAATCCTCTAATGAAAACTCCTTGATAGCATGTGTACATTATAGTTTCCAAAATAATACCCTACATAAAGTGTTTAATCACTTTAAAATGAAATAATATAAGAACCAAGTGCTATATTTATTACTACTCCACCATCCTTTATATATTTATTTCGGTATTTTCATCCTAAAAATTCATTTCTCTATATTTTAATTGTATCATCATAATTATTATTATTATACAAGAATCTTATATAATAATTGTACACTCATTAATCACCCATAACATACCCCTTATGAAAAATTGAAATGTGAATCACAAGTTCTATAAACTACTACCAACATAACTCAACATGTTTTGTATTCTAGTATAACCATATAATGATTGTAAAAATATTAAGTTGTTAATATCATAATATATATATGAATTATTCTTTATTCTAATGTCATAAATCATATTAAACCTACTCACTATTCTATGGGAAATTAAATCATCATCCATGAGGACATGTTGTTTAACACCTCCTTCGAATGATCGATTTCCATTATACATTTCATAACCTCAATAAATGGATTGACATGATAATGTTTTTAAAGGCCAAATATGAAGTCTATGATATGAATAAGGTTCTAATAATACCAATTTAAAATCACATTAATGGAATTATTGAAGAAAAATTATTATATAATTTACCATCATAAATAAGAAACTGGAGAAGAAAAAACGATATCATGATATTATTTAATATTTTTATAGCCATTAATTAAATTACAAAATTTTTATGTTTCATATATATTAGACATTTAAAAAAACTAAATATGATAATTAGGCTTCTAATATATATAATTTTTACTTAATAATCTCATACTAATCTATTAATTAATGGGTGTTCATGTTATAGTCGGTTTGACAACCAATATGAACAATTCCACATAATTATTTGATATATGAATTTGATAATATAATTAATGAAAAAATATAAATAATTATACAAAAAATAATTTGGTATTATTTTTTGAAAAGGATAAAACAATATATAAATAAAATAGTAACATATGCCTTTTAATTTTTTAATAAAATCATTTATGTGTGTTCATTATTGATTTCAACAATAATGATAATGAATGAACAATCATAAAATAAAATTGAATCTTAATAAATTATATTAATATATAATCAATTTTCTCATTAATTTTAATTTAATTGTAAAATTTTTAAGAAACACTAATATTAAAAATTCTCATTCGAAACTAGTAAAAATTTCCAAGACCATAAACAAGAAATGTGAGAAAATAGATAATGTCTAAATTAAATATATAATTATAATTATTATAAACTAATAGATATCCTTGTGAATTTAGTGTTTAAATTTATTATTATGATAGTTATCTATATTATTAATGAATTTAAATCAATTCTACGAAATTGAAGTGTTAAGATAATGGTATCTTGGAATCAATTTCAACTACATAGACATATTTGATATTCTGTAACCTACATATTTTTATGGTGCATTAAATAGAAAATTTATTTGACAAATAAAAATATATTCCATTTAATGATAAATTAATATATATTTCATTATCATTCTCCAAATATCCCTATATTCTTTCATTACAATTTTTATAAGGGTTACGTTGATTCAATAAATAATTCATTTGGTCAATGTCTTTCTCAAATGAATCCAATTTTCATGTTTTAATTGATATATACATTGCAATATTATATTTGTTATTTAAATATATTACATGGGAAAATTACATATCATCATTAATTAATTATTCAATAGTAACATGTTCTCTGAAATTAACTTTTATAATTCGTAATATAAACTACTAATCTTACATAAGAATATTTTCCTCAATTGAAATATTTTATAACCCACAGATATTATCATCTCATTTTATGGAAAAAAATATGTATTATATTATATGGTCATAATAGTAATATATAACCATTTCAATTTTAATTTTTATCTATATTTTTGAATAGGGATTTTAAAAAATTACTTCATTTAAAAAAAAATGGGTTTCTATTATTTCAAAAGAAATTGTTTTATCATCCACTCCATATTATTTGATAACCATTATATAATCTAAATAATATTTTATTTTATCAATTAATAATATATATTTTCAATGTTTTATATTTCCATTATAATATAGGTTTTGAAATGAAATTTCAATTCATATATTAAAAAAGTATAATTGGTTTTGTGAATAATTTGGTATTTTTATTTTTATTTTTTCAACAAGGTTTTTCTATTAGGATGAAATATTGATCATCCTAAATATTTTATTATGATAAAATTCCTCATCTATAATTACATTTTCATTTTTGATATGTTCTTTTATGTTTATGTTGTGAGATAATTTTTGAATGTCAAGAAAATTATACTTATTCAATGCAATTTTTATGATATGTTTATGATTGATTTTATGTGTCAAACATATTTATAGATGATGATAGTGGGGGTCCTATAGATAATTCCACTATAATGGATTATTTATATCATTTAATATATCAAAAGGGTACATGGGATGATTTATCCCAATCTAAAGGATTAACATGAATATTTAACCTAGGGGATAGTGGTACATATGTGGATTTATCACAAGCCAAATCGTACAAAATATGATTATACCAAGCCTAACAAGGAACACATGTGGATTTCCCAAACCAACAATGTAATTATTTGTATGTTATTATGCATTATAATGTGTTTTACAGAATTATTTTTATTCCACACTTTTATGTAATAATCATGTTTCAATGATTATACTAATTGAATCAAGGTTAATATGTCATGATTCTATATAATTTTTCAATTGTATATATTTTTTAATTTCTTATTAAATGTCCTTCCATAATGACAACAAGATTATTATCATCCTTTTATTCTATTTTTATTATGAAAATTTTCACTATACCATGTTTTATCATATGATTATTATCTCCCCATTGATGAAATGTTTATCCATTTTCTCATACAAACCATTTGATCTCTCCTGGTTCTTATGTTTTCCATTACCCATATTAAGTCAATAATTATAAATTATGGAATGTAAATAAGGGATTCTATATGTGTTTTATTATATAGAAATCATTGTATAAAAATATAATTATGTGTCTAATCTCCAATACTCAAACCCTTTAGGTCCTTTGGGTTTATGTGTATTTTTGGGTTATATTATATAAATAATGTTATTAATATATTATTAAATTCATATTTATCAATGGTAACATTATTTGGTATCAATGTTAGTCATATATTTTTTGAATATTTGTCTATAGACTATTAAAATGAATCCAATGGATAATTATAAAGGATAATACTATGTAAATGATAAAATTTTCATGCTTTTGTAAAATAGATATTCTGTGGTTCTCATTTTAATTACAACAATGTATGGGTACTACCATTTGATAGAGGATCTATTAAAGAGGTAACTTGGGTTAATATCCCTGAAATATAAGTTTATGATATTAACTCATCATCAATAATGGTATAAAAAATTCATAACATCACACTTTGTTTGATATCCCTTGGGGATATTCTTTTGATAATCCATATTCTCTTTATCAACCATTACGAATGATTAATGTAACTAAAAAATTAAGAAAAAGAACCATGTAGAGAGAAACGGTGGATAATATATATTAACACATATATATTCATCAGTTATATTCTATTTGTGTTTTATGTAGTATTACCTAATGTATCATAGTATTCATGTTTATAATTTAATAATTTATCATTTCCAACATTCATTTAATTTATGTAATGGTTTTAATCTAGAGGAATTGTGGAAAAAATGGGTTTAATGGAATATAAATGAATTTTTTCTATTGATAAAACTAATGGGTTGAATCACTGAGATCAATCCATATTTAATTTTATATATTAGTTTATTAATAATAAGGAAATCACTATGAGGATACGAAATTGATGAATGATGGAGTACACTGTTAATCTATTTTTCATGCGTCAACAACCATATATATTTAGTGTGAATCTCGATTGAAAAATATTTTATAAATGGATCAGTATAGTATAAAAAATATTATATGTTCTACATAGACGAAATGATCAAATGGTTGTTTTGACTTTGTATCTTTAGGAATGAGATGTATGTAAATGGAGAACCCTAACTAAGATCACTCAGTTAATGGTAAAAGTCAATTAAAAATAATGGAATGTGTCTGAAGAATAATTTCTTAGTAAATATCAGCCTCCATAAAACATTGTCTAAAAATAGATATAAAATTGTTCAATTTTAATAAAATATAAAATAAATATATCACTAACTATAATTAAGAAGATTACTATTATCTAAAAATAAAGTGTGGTTTTATCAGTGGCCCTGAAATTCTTGTTTATAATTTATTCAATGGTTTATGTCAAATTCACTTATTATAATTGGAAATAATATATTTTAAACTATACGAAGGGACCCTTAGATATGTATATAAATTGTAAATTGAAACTGAAGAATCTAATTACAGTCATTATGGAAGAGAAAATAAGGGAAAAATTTATTTTCATGGAAAATCATGTTATTAAAATAATTAATGGGATAAAATTACACTTTTTAAATTCATAACATGTGTGGAGAATTGTAGAGGTATTTTATACAATGTAAATGTAGATGCATCATGTTTTGATGATAAGGACATCATGTTTTGATGATAAGGACATCATGAACATAAATTCAAACAAGACATGAATATACGAACAAATTAAATGGATGAATAGAATTCCATAGTAAATGAAAACCCATATGTATTATTATATAAATGTATGGATTTTTAGAATTTCACTAAACACTATAGTGAACCCATATTTTATCAAAATAATCGATGTTAATTTCCTATAAATCTAATAGAATAATGAAAAACATTTGAAATAACCATGAGTGAATAAGAATATGATTATAATTTAGATCATTATTTGTAATGATTTCTTTTCCATAAATATATATTAGAGTATGTATGGTGGGATATAAAATTTAGTAAAACTTCTATATCTAATATGTTTTCAAATTTTATCAAATGAAAAAATAATTTGAAGATATCATGAAAAAAACAATCTCTAATGATTGTATTCGAGGTTGAGGTGAATATTATATTTATTATTAATATATTGTTATCCACCATTAAGAATAATTAATTGTGATTTTCTAAAAGTCTTGACCATATATATTTAATCCAAAATAATCAGTAAAATACATATACAATATTTTATATTTCTGTACAGCCAATCATCATTTATCATTGAATGGAAGAGTATGAGAACACACAGAAAACTAATTTTTATAGGAGTTATGATTCCTAATAAGGATGGATGTTAATATCATTTGATAAGAGAATAACATAACATTATTATTGTACTATTTTGAGGGAAAATGTCATATTTCCACGGTTGTTGGACAACACTATTTAAATTATATTGTAGGTCCAGAAAATCTAATAGATTCCATTAGTTATCATCACTAGTAGGTGATAATAAAAAATTTTAATACCTAATTGATATAATGTGGTGAAAAATTAACATCATGATATATTTTAATTTATTTTTATAAATAAATATTTTGTTTCATATGTTTCATCACAAGCAACACAGATCATAAACAAATTCTTGTTAAATTTATAAAATAGTATAATTGTTAAATATAACTGTTAATACAGAGCCATCTATTTAGTGTATTTGGATGTGAATATTAATATTATGATACAAGGTAATAATAAAAAATTATAAATTGAATACTGATGAAATTAAACTAGTATATTGAATGAAACTATGAAAATAATTTTATGATTATCAAATATATTTTTTTAAATTTTTTTATATTATGAAAATAATATTATTATTATTAAATAATAAAATCAATATTTATATTAAAAATAATAAATTAAACATAATAAAGTATTTATTGGGATGAAATAAGAATAAATAATTTTTATCATTTTAAAAATATATTTTATAATATAAATATTTTTCCAATATATTTTTGGTTTTTTATATTTAATTCAAATAATATTAGAATTTATTTTAAAAAATTGAAACCATCTTTCTCACAAAAATAATAATATAATCATATGATTAATTTTTTTATGTTTTTAAGAAATTATTTTTATTTAAGAAAATATTTCAAATTATAGTTTTTGAAAATCACTTGGATTTTATGAAACAAGTTGTATATAATCATAACCTAAACCCAATGAATCATTTTAATTTACCATATATATTTCTTATATGTAAAAATATAAATTTTAAATTATTACATTTATTTACAAACTAATATCTTATATTTAAAAAAGTATGTAATATTATTTCACATTTTAATAAGGAGTTATATATTTTTATTATAAAATATTTGTATTTATAATTTATAAATTGAATCAAATGAAATGGATTTAAAATAAACAATCATTGGGTGACAATTATCTTATTTGCAACAATTTTCAAATGACCTCGACCCCTAAAGCCTAGATATAATGTGTTTATTATTACATTGGAAAAAGATACATGTAATTGCTTCCCAAATAAAAAAATTGGTTAGTCTCCATTGTAGACTATATACATACATTATTCCCATATTAAAATTGAAAACAAAAATTACTACATAATTTTTTTAATATGAGATTTTATTTTTTTTCCCAAGAATATCATTGCTATTAAAACATAATACCCTTCATGGATTCCTAGTAATGTGAAAAAAATAAGGGTGAAATAAAATTATTAAAAAAATATTAAGTAAAATGGAATTTATTTTGATTAAATGGTGCATAATAAAAAATAAATTAATAATATTGAATGTAAAATATCTGGAAACATGATCCATTGATAACATTTATTAGAATAGTCAATGGATAAGTAAATAATTGAACAAAAATTCAATTTAATAGATAAAATGAATCTCTTAAATGGATACGGAATAATAGATATGGGAAGTAAAATAACATAACACACATGCTATATAATCAATAAATCATAATCAAATGTATCATTATATAATATTGTTGTTTAAATTTCAGGGATAATAATAAATAAATTTTTGATGATGGTAATGCTTAATTATTGGACATAATTACTCAAGTTCTTCATGCGTCTACCACCAAAACCTATTCAAAAGATTGTTTAGAAATTTTTGGAGGAAACACATTGAACTAAGTCTATTTAAATATATTTCATGATTCTTTTATATTCATCATGATAATTTCTATAAAAATTTTCATCCTATGTCTGATTGTCTAAATCCTTCCACATGTATCAAATAATAGGATTAGGTCAGGAATAGTACACCTCAAAATCTAATATCAATGTTCGATAATGAATATATATTTATCAATATTTACCAAGATTAAAAAATTAAGTTCAATAGAGAAAAAAATAATGGAAAATGAAATATCATTTAAGAAAAAATCATATCCATGCTAAATAAAATTATTTTCTTGAGGAATTATAAAGGATAACGAGAAAAAAGAAGAGAATTGTACAAGGAAGGTAAAATGATATAAAAATGATATAAAAAATGTGAATTTTGAATACATTCTTAGGTGAAATTTATCCAATACCGTCCATATAGAGAATAGGGATAATATCAATCCAAAATATAGTAATTAGAGAAATAATAAAGGTTTTATGATAATGAAGAATAAAAATACCATAAAAACATCATTAAAAAAATTCATCAAGAAAAAATCATATACATTTCGAAAACATATTCTTGTAAACTAATTTCATAGAAAAAAATGAAATTTATATTCATTTAAAATATCCTTTGTAATATATATAACAATATTTTATCCTTTTGATTTGATATGATTATTGGAAATTTAATTCATACAATTAATGTTAATTCAAATATCCCATACCTATTTTCTATAAAATTTAAACATGGATCATCTTTAAAAACACATGAAAACTCTGTGTAAAACATTTATTTAAATGTAAAATGTTATAATTTTTTTTAATCATTTTTAAAAAATTTAGAAATATTAGATCATTTGTAGAAAAAACTGTGTTTGCTATAAATTAGATTTCTTACTAAAGAGATAAATAAAGTCAAATTTTTCCTAAAAACATTCCCAATTATTTTAAGTTTCAATGAGTAAAAAACTCTTATTATTAATTAATAATATAAATAATAACCATAAGAGAGTAATATTCAGTGGTTTATTTAATAGTAATATAATAATTCCCTTCAATAGGAATACATGTATAAATAATCCAAATTAAAATGAGATTATGGAATAATCACTTGAAAAGATCATAACATTTAAATGAGAAATAATCAATCAATAGATTAATTGTATTAAATTTAAATTAAAAAAAACACAACATTTCATAATTTGAATTCATTAGAAGTATAATATAACATTATTAATGGCAACGATGCAATATAACCTAATGAAACAAATGTGAGTTATGGAATTATTTTCAAATTGGTAAACATTATATCAAATCAACATGGATGAAATTATTAATATTTATTGATATGATTCAAATAATTATTAAGTGATAATGATATTACATTTAAAAGGGTCTGTATAAACACAATATAATTTGAATTAGGTATAAAACATGAGAATAAGCCTCAATGAAGATGAATTGCAATGACGTCCCATACATCAAGATTCAATTGGAAGAATATGATTTATCATTATATATTATGTATTTTTAGTTGTTATTATATTATTCCTGAATTCTATTAATATTTATTTTATCATATATGACTTTTTTATATAATCTAATGACATTTTTATTAATTTTTTTATAATTTTTATTGTTTTATGTGTTATTTACAAACTTTTTTCATGCACATTTCTTCTAAAAATATTCAATTCAAGGACATACCTTATATTTAAATCATAAAAAATGAAAACCGTTATATACATATCATATTTATAAATAAATTATTCTTTTAGAAAAAATTAGGAGAGATCATAAGGAAAAATGAACTCTATTACAATCATGGAGACGATAGGTTGTATGTGTTCTTGATTTACATTTTCAACTTCCAAATATCATTATATATAGAGGGTAAACAATATTATATCATTCCAAAATGATAATAATATAATATATATTTATTTTTTACTCTCATATATATATGATCCATAAAATAGAGTGACAAAAAACGAGTCAAATTACTTTGTGAATGGTGTCGTCCACACATATATGAATGATTATAACATTTTTCCGAGTAATAAAAAAATGATATGTTATATTTTTATAATGATAATTAATTCACTAATAAAATAATTTTATCATTTATATCATATATAATCATTAAATTTATACTTATCACCATATATGTAACATGTTAGTGAATATTGAATCTTATCATTTTGTGAGGTTGTAGTCTTCTGTACAGTTGAACGATGTTATCATATCACCTAAAAAATGGAACATAAAAAAGTATATTTTATATAATTTTAAAGTAGGTATAATTATGTATTAAATATCATATATATATTTATAATTTTTAAATATCATCATATCAGTAACATCTCATTTTCCAATGCCACTCATCAGTGCTCTGAACCAGGTTGGCCACATGCACTCAAGCACATCTACCCAAATTTTAGAGGCTACTAACTATAATCGAGGGACTATGTTAGTATATGGGATGAATATTCTCTCATAAATAAAGCATATCAAAATGGAAATATCATATATTTTGAGGAAGTACTAATATTATTAGACAGTTTCCGTGTACAGTAGGGAACTGAAATAAATAAATAATGCCAGAATAAATCCCATTAAAAATGATGTTACATTTTACATGATTATATAAAACATCTAAAATAAGAATACAAAGAAGATGTACAATATATATAACAATATATAAAAAATTAATGCAAAAAATATTCAATTATCATTGTAAGCCTCGGCTTGGCCCCATGTTCTCCTAATACTACAACCATTCTAAGTACTTATATGAGGTAACATTCCCTTATTGAAAAACAGTAATCATATAATCTATTTGGGTCCAAAAAGTGACTTAAACAGGTTGTGAGACTAAATTATTGAATTAATCCTCACCAGGTATGTTCCAATCCGCTAGTGAATATATATATATAGAATAATGTCTATAATAAAAAAACTGTAAGCAAGATTATAGTCAAAATTAATTATAATAGAGGAAATGATTTTAATTTAAATTTTTTACCTTCAGTTTGTATTCATTTAACAATTCAATTACATCAAATTTACAAGTCTTGACATCTAGATCATTATTTACAATCATTGTGTATCTAGAAGCAGAACAGAATCCACTGAACGCCATCTAAACAATACAAGTCATGAATGACTCCATAATTTTTCATTGTCTTGGAGATGCATCATAAGTCATTTTATTTAATTTGATTCATTTAGTCTCTAGGTTTTTTCATTAAATGTGTATGTTTGAATTCCATGTATCACCCCTATAATCATGACATTAACCATTGAGTGCATCCATGGAATTATATGGTGCATCCATGTATAACTCAATGAATAATGTTAAATTTTCCCATGAGTTAATTGATGATAGTATTTCATAATAGAAGCATAATATGAATAAAAAACCTATACATGTATATAATTACATTTTAATAGTGTGGGAATAGAACAACATAATGTAGTTAATGAAAAATATGGAAGTTGCATATCCTCGAATTTTTTAATGTTATGCCTTCAAAAAATCAAATGGAAACATTTTATTAAATAATAATTATATGCCTAAAAGTCTATCACATGGCATAATCATATTATATAAAACATGGAAAAATCTTTATAATGATCCATTCATTCCAATACAATTTTTTTTATAAAATATGACTCAATTAATCATGTGTAAAATTCATTTTATTAAACAACTTGTGTTTAAAGGTCTAAGTGCATAACATGGAATATAAATCGTTCTCCCCCAGCCCATACCATTCAAAAATTCTCGTTGCAATAAGGTAACAAAATTTATTTCTATACTATTTAATTAGTGGCATCACATATCAAATGTTAAATGTCATCCAAGGTTCAAAATCCTGCAAATGGTCATTTGAAGGACAACATATCATGGGGTCATTAATATTCAAGGTGTACAACCTACAAACATACATAAATGATCCTATTAAAATTTATTGTAAATACCTATCAATCAAATGTTTTAATATATAAAATGAAATGCCTATAAATTTGGAACATGACACACTAACATATATAAACTATAAAATAATTAATAAAAATAACATGACCACATTCAATAGGTTCTTTCCCAATTGATCATTCAGTATCAGGCTTTAATTTAGAATATATTATAAAAAATATGAATAATGGAAAAAGAATTAGAATATTGGGAGTATTATCCTAAATCTAAATTGTTCAGCTGATATCTACTAGAATCAAGAAGTGATTACAAATAATTAATGTATTATCATAACAAATATAAGGAGGTGAACCAAATTTGTATCAAATTTGATATTGATTATAATTCTTAATTCTCGGACAATGTTTTAATAGGGCTCCCCAATGGGTCATATTGATGATAAAATCAGGTAGTCGATGATTTTTTGATGTTATAAAAATAGATATGGGAAATATGATCATATTTCCCAAAATATATGGGCAGCATGGTTTATATTCACAACATATCAAACTATATTTCAGGTTGTACATTATAGAGGAAGATGAATGGGAACTCACAACATAAACTGAAATGGTTTACTAACTATATGTAATATATGAACAAAATCCTATGTTTTTCATGACCACAATATTGTGCTACTAAACATTATTGTTCTCAAAAACCATTCGACCATTACAATTTACCCAATCAATGGGTTTCAGGAAAGAAACTATCCCAATACACCCTAGAGATACGTACCTCAATAAATAATAATTCTCTTAAAAACACCACCGTTAAAACAATTCATCCCCAAATTTACCTCTCATGGGTGATTGAGAAATGTTGGACAACAACTCTGTAAACTATTCCTACACATCGGCCTCCCACTCCTAGGTCTCCTCTAGTACAAGATTGTGTTTCCAGAACACCCATTATAGAGGAATTAACCTGTTTAGGAGAACATGTGTGCTATGATCGCAAATTTCTATTAGATTCTTATCTAAAGAAACATCTACCTGTAACTCATCCCTCTTGGGATGAAACATATGATATTGGATTGAATAATATTATCAAGGAATATAAATGTAGAATTCATTGTCCACAACCCAGTACCTCTAAGGTAATTTTAATATATATGAAACATTCCTAACTCTTTCTAGGATCTTAAATATCCTTAAATCTATCCATTATAGCTTAACATATCTAATGATCCTCTTTTGTCCAAGCCTCAGCGAAATACATAGGAAAACTTGATCTATAGTCTTGACCTATAGATGTCAACTATGGGGAATGGAATATGATTTTTGTAATTACAATTCATTATCCATCTTCTTCTGGAATCATCTTCACTTATTTTGTGGTATCATTGATATGATGAGGTCCCCACATAACTTCAAATCCTGAATCTAGCCAAAAAAGGGGGATCAATATGTCCTAGAATAAAAACATTCATATAGAACCATCTAGAAAGAATTTTGAAAGATATTTTTGTATTTGAACTCAATTAGGTGTATATGCCTCTCCCAAGAGCCCCAAAAATCAAAGTCACATTCCTATAAGTTTTCATTATGGACCTGAATCGTCTGGTGTGACTAAATTTCTATCTAGGGGTGATATGCCAAAATCAAATTCTCATGAGTACCAAAACCCCTCTTTATCCATTTCCATAGTCAAGAAGAAATCCAAGCATCATTGTCTAAAATGATATAATGATGATACCCTTGTATTGGTTCTATCACACTGATATACAACCTGAAAATATATTAATTTGAAAAGTACTACTTGATAGGTATAAAGTGAGTGACATTCATGAGCCTCCCAAAAAACACTTTGTACATCATTACCCTGAGGAAACCTCAGTAAACCTACCACATAATCCATAACAATGTTATTCCATTTACACTCTAGAATTGGTTGTTACTATAAAATTCATAGTAGTCATTATTGTTCCACCATAACATATTGGCAGGTTGAACACCTCATAAAAAACGACCACATCACCCTTAATACCCAACCACCAGTATCAGTGCGGTAAATCACAAAACATCATTTTGAAACATGGGTGAACTGCCAAAGATGAATCATGAAGACCCCACATCATTTCCCTCTTTCATGTCATAAGAAACCCTCAAAAAACCATATACTGGTAGGATCTCATCCTCCATCCACAAAAGGGTCTTCACCTAGCACACACTCCCATAGAATTATGCCTTATGAGTCTGATAAGTGCCTCATCCTTACTCGATCTAGAAATGATGAGGTAAAAACTAGAGATGAAAGAAATTATTCCCCTAACTATCATTCAAATTCATGTTCACCTCGGAAGAAAAAAGGAATAATCTTCCACTCACTACTGGCCTTCTATAATACATATATCTGAGTATTTTTTCATAGTGAATCAACCACTCCAATTCCCCCACCAAGTGTGTAGGAAATATTTATGTTGAATGACTAATGGTATTCAATACCCCATCTTAACCTTAAATATAAATCACAGTATGTAAATATATACATGAGGAATTTGTGGTATGTGGTCACCAAAAAAATTAACCTCCAGTATGTAATTTCTACAATAGCTCAAAGCGGGAATAACTACATCTTACTCAAGATTGTTGGTTAGGTAATTCCCCTCAAGTGGCCTAAAATAAAAAGAACGTAATTTAATGACTCAATCCTGCTACATATGAATTAATCCTAGCTTAATACTTAATGCATAATAATATAATGTGTAACTCCGACCTATCTTTAGAAAAATTAGTATCAGTGCTGATGGAAATCTCATTACAATATCTTGAATGGAAATCTTGTCTAAATCTGACCATACATCACTCACATAGTTATTGGCTTATCCCATAAAAGGTGTTTCTACATATGATAATTTCATTATGAAGAACATATTGTAACCATCTATCTCAAGGATAATCTGCACGAGGAGAATATTATTGTGCATGTCCTAAGAAACTACAATTGTCGCCTTTATTGGGTCAATCTATACTACGATCACTAAAATGATGTCACCGAAGAAGTGAATATGCTCCATCCATTTGTTTTAATTTTTTAGAATATAATAAATATGAATCTCTCTTATTATTTATAAATATATATAAGTAATTGTGGAAAGGTCATTTCAATAATGATAATTCACCTGAATATAATTAATGAAACCAACCACAAATGAATCTAGACATGGATGGAACACTCAGTTCATCAACAGCCTAATTAATTCGGGTATGTTCATGGGACAAAATTTTATAACACAATTTTCTTGTTAAACATATCCCATATGGATGGCTGTGTGAGGTATGTATGATAATCCAACACCCACTAAATGATATACCAATTTCAAATAAATTATTGATAAAATCAATGATCCTAAGAGATGGTCCATGAGATCATCTATCCACGGTTGAGGAAACCAATTATTAATAGTCAATAGGTTAAAATTCTGGTAATCCATGCAATTATTAAGGGTACCATATACATTTTTCGTAAAAAGGACCAGTGAACCCTATGGAGATGTATTGGTCTAGAAGAAAATTTTTACCTCTAAATCCATTGGTTTCCTCTTGAGCTCTTTCAACTCAATAGGAGGAATCCTTTAAGGAGGAACAAATCAATTTAATGTTATTGAAATATCTTGATCGAGAAATCTAGCCCTCTGACCCAAGGTAATATAGAGAGATTTTGGGAGAATTAATCCAAGAAATGAACAATCAATAGATGTAAATACTTTTAATTTGTTCCCATATCATCCTAAATTAAATCACAATCAAGTTTGTCATCCCGTTGAACCCACAATGTAGAGGTTAAACTCAACTCATCTATAAAACCCATTCACCCTTGGGAATAAACTCACTACACTTTGGTGATGTGATAGTCAACCTCTAGTAATAGAAGTCAAAATGTTCTTGATAATATACTAGATTATCCATCCCATATATGATGTCAAACCCTATCTTTTATATGAAATAACAAATATATTGGATGTTAATCCTTGCAATCTAAATGGATCAGTCTCTGCATTGGTGCACACCCTCAGTTCTCTGAGGCATCGAGTCCCCTTGGCCTAACTCTGGTGGCTCGTTCCATCCATCAAAGACAATCTGTTGATGAGTTCGACAGATTTGTGTTTGGAAAATTGGATCTAAATGATCGTGTGATCGTTGGCCTTTTGGATAGTCGTCAATTCATGATTCACTTCGCCTCTGAGGAAGACTTGGTATGTGTGTGGTCCATCGATCCCAGATAATGAAACAGTTGCAGATTCTTCCTCCTTCGGTGGACATTTGATCTCTGCATGAACCGCGATCCATCCACCGCCCCGATTTGGGTAAGCCTTCTGCATCTGCCTTTACCTTTTCAAAATCCTGCGGTTATACGTATGATTGGGAATATTCTAGGACGCTTTTTGTGTACTGATGCTCGCACCTCTTCTGTGAGTCATCCCATAAATCCCCGGCTATATTTTGAAGTGAATGTTGTGAAACCGCCGGTGGAATGGGTCTGGATTTCGGTGGGTGAGGAGTTTAGGTGGAAGCAGGCTGTGGTTTATGAGACCTGGACTGACTTCTGCATAGCTTGTAGCAATTTGGGGCATTCATATTTCAGGTGTCGGATTGGGGGCACGCTTAAGAGGTCTACACCTATGGGGCAGGGCATTGGTAAGGCCCCTGAGAGGGAGAGGACACCCGCTGTTGATGTTAGAATTGGCTCTGGTATTGCACCTGTTATGGAGTCCCATGGTGATTCAGCTAGGATGAATTCATCAGGGGCTCCTATGAACCCCTTGGTTTCTCATGTGATGAACAAGCTGAGGAATGACTTGTGTAGGGGGATGGTGCCTCGGGTCCTGCTTCACAGACTGCTCCTACTATTCGTGATTTGGATTCAAGTGAAACTGCAGCCGTGGGAAAGAGCCAGAAGGATATTGTGGTCTCTATTGTGTCGGAGTGGGCAGGAAAAGTCCTTATCAACCAGCCAGATACCGGTGTGGTGAATCATTTCCAGGGAAGTGGCAGTGAGGATTTGGCTATGAGAATGTGGGGGCCTGATGCTATGGCAGAATCGGATAATGGTCATGGGTCTGCTTCATCTAGGAAGAAACGAAAATCTGGTGGTCGCAAAGATAGAAGATTTTTGGTGCATGGTGGAAATTGCAGTGGCCAGAATACTCCTGATAAGGGTGTGCTGGACACTATAACTTTGGAGAATCAGTTCCAAGAATTGAGCAGGTTAACTGGGGATGAGCTGCCACCCTTAGGTGGCAGTGTTAATTTGCAGAATGTGGGACATGAGTCTGGTGCTTTTGATGTTGAACATACATTGGTGGAGCAGCCTCAATGCTTAGCCATTGTTGACACGAACAATCATCTTCAGCAATGGGAATAGATATAAATAACAATATGAATCCCTTATATATGTAAACATAAAAAATTATTTAGAGTCTACTAGAATAGTACCACAATGAATATATTGTTTGGGATCTTTCTCATGCTGGGTCTGTGGAACTATATATACATAGGATGAACTATAGAACCCTGATACTATTAGTCTACCCTGAGAAGAACCACCTAGTTGTTGTTGCGTATTTGGTGAATTAATATCATGGGCACGAGAAAAACATCATCCTGGTCGACAAGAAATATATGTGCTCCCTTATTGTCAGAAGATACTGACCCTACTACTGAGTGTGGATTTGATATAGTCCATATCTTAGTTTATTTTGATGGAAATGTTTTATAGAAGTGTTAAAGATAGAGTATCTTGTCATTGGGACGATACTATATTGGTTCCCTCGTAAACGATGGCTTTTTTGTCCAATCCTACTACACTAGAAGTACATAAACATTCATCTAGAATAGTTGTTTTAACAGCTTCTGTCCCCATGTGGAAGCTCTATAAAGTGCCTCATTCTACTGATAAATTTCATACTAATCGTATGTTTTTAGCTTCCCCAACTCTCACCTCTATATTCCATAATGATATGTACTGAGATAAGTTCCAAATTCACTATCCTAGAAATATTAGTTAGTTATAATACATAAAAATGTGATTTAATTTCATACTAGAGACCATCCTATAATCTCATAGATTTAGTTTGATAATCACCCATCAGAATATGTATTAATTAAAGGAACTCAATAAAATGGTCTTTCAAAATCATAACAGATAGAGTTCCATACTCCAGATTAATAATCTCATTTTCAATATCATCCCTCATTGTCTTGGGATTGAATTTTTCATAAAATTTCATCTAAAAATACCTCTTATAGACCTCTCGTTGATGTTAAATCATTTTTATAACATCCCACCATTTATTGAAGCATTCATGAATCATATAGAAAGAAAGATTGAACATATTCATAGGAGGTTTCTCAAGATGTTCAAATATTGATAATATTTTATATATCCATGAATTTATAGTTTTTAGTATACCATCCCCAGAAAATGTGTGTCAATGATTCCGTAATAATTATTATGCCATGTCAGATGTGGTAGGATATAGTGCTCGTTAAAATGTATGCATGAAGCTCTAAATAATTATAATGAACTATTCCTCAAAACATATGTCTGGTACAAAAACAGGTACATTGGATGGAAAAATCGGATGATTCATTAGTAACCCATGTCCCACCACCTATTGATTTTTATCTTCTCCACCCTCCTAGAATACAACAAGATGTATTTGTTGTGGAATTTTTATATAATTCCAAACAAACATCACAGTTCCTTATTTCTAACATGGTATGTAGCTCAAAAACATGGATACATAGATATTAAATTTACATACATTCCTATGGAATTAAAACCCCCTACCTACCCTTTTGGTCTGGTTGAAGTGATAAACATATCATGTAAATGTATGCGGCACCACCCAAATCCAAATACAAAATCTGGGACTATTCAGGTTTTTTAGAAATGTAATTTTAGTTTCAAATGTTGTCATATTTATATCATTTATAACTATGTGCACATTATAATTCATTGAATTGATACTAATTACATTTTTATCACATTCCTTTTATAATTTTAAATCAATTTTACACAAAATTTATATCCATGGGTCCCATATCCTATAGTGTTAAAATATTGGCATACATCCATATCACATCACAACCCATTTATCCTTTAGTATTGAACATTGATCAGATAAATTAATATCCAAGATGTCTCATATAGCTCATAGATAAAATATCTGTTTTCATTTATTTCACACAATAATACACATCAGTATACCTAACACAAATCAGATATAAGTATCACAAAAACTATCCAAAATGACATGCAATAAATAATACATCCAAAATTGCATGGCATAATAGTTGGTATATAAAATCACAGAATTTATTATATGATGGATGAGATGGAATACCCTCATATCACAGGGTTTCAACATAGTAGAACTCATAATATGATTGAACGTAATATCATAATTTAATTACATCACCGAATTGTGGAAACAAATTAATGATAATAGTCAAAATCAATAATGAAAAAATTCAATTGAAAGTAATTTGGATTATCCCAATACATTGGTTTGCAATTACCAAGAACCACTCAATAAAAAAAACCCCCATTATATATGATTATCTTAAATTTTATTAGATAATAAACTAAAATGAAAAAGAATTCTCTAATTCCAATTTGTAGCGTCCCAGATCAGGATTCTACTCAACAGTGCTCACATCCCGGTTGGCCACATGGACTCAAGTGAATCTCCTCAAATTCCAGAGACTCCTAACTAGTAGTGAGGGCCTAGGTGAGTATGTAAAGTGACTATAACCCCATTAATAATGTATATATCATTTAAAATTTCATATATGTTGTGTATGGTATAATATGATGAGACAATAGAATAAAACAGTAGTTGGATGACATAAATAATTCCATAAGTCAACCCATATACCAAATGATGTAACATTTCACATGTTTCTATAAAAAAATCTAGAATACAAGGAATAATTAAAATTTAGTTAGAAAAATTACAAAAATAATCCTAATGTATCACAATAGCATTACAATCATCAGTTCAGTCTTATTCTCTCATAATGCTAACAACAAATCAAGTACCAAGAAGGGGATCAATCGCTTATTGAAAAATGAAATCATATAATATATTTGGGTCTAAAATGATACACAAATATGGAATGAGACTTATTCCCAATAGCCTAAATCCAAGTATCTATTCCAATAAGTCATTTTATAAATATAACAATAAGTGTCTAATAGGAAAAGTAGTAACAATATTTGTAGGAAAATTTATACATCCTACATGACCAGATTTTTATTTATATTCATTTCATTAAATTAATATTCCTTTAAAAAATAAAATAAATTGAATTTTTACCCTCAAGATAATACTCAATCCTTGAATCCCCTATGTAACTAGAGGTACAATATATGTCCAATAAGACCATCAAAAATACAAACCGACTCTAATGTTGTTCTTTGGCATGAGAACACATCATAAGTCATTTAATATCATTTAATTTATAACATTCCTTTGTTAATCCTTGACATTCCTATTATAAAAATCAATTGTCACTCCTATTATAATAAACCAACACACTATAATCCCAACAAAGGAGATCCTCTAATTAACCAACATAATGGTCTCTATGGGGTATAATTCCATACAATACTAGTCCATCCTTGGAAATCCATTAGTTTCCTAGTTTCACTCAACATATATGTATAACCTCAATTATTAAATCAATGGAATTCAAATTTAAATAAATGTATCTCTAATGAAATCATCACAATTACCATTGTGTTCTCTCATGGAATTCCAAGATGAATCCTTGTATCGCTCATGCAATATTGGTCAGTAGTAATTTGAGTATTTTCATGTACTTATAAATTGAATACATGTATCCACCAAGTGTATTGATCATTTATACAATTAAATTCCAAATTAATTCCATAATTATTATTTCAAATGTAATACATTGAAAAAAATGAATCATATCACTATTTCAAAGTGGAAATGCACAAATTTCCATAAATAATATTTTTTTCACCATTTTTATAGAATATGTGGGAAATTATTATTTCATTATATTAATATCATCTCATTATATTGATGATATTGGGGTCATTAATTTTAAAATGAATAAAAATGGTTTAAGAGTCTATGAGATGAAATTAAATTGAATGATCATCAATAATATTTATACCTCTTGTTTGAGAGGCATCCTTTGTAACACCAAATAATACAATATGGATTTATTATAAGAGAAGATAAAATAATATTAGATGAATTTATGGAATAAATGTAGGTTTTTCAGATGGTATACGATGGGACAGAACAATCAAATGTTGTGAATAGTGGTTCCCTATTATAATGAGGGGATAAATACATATAAAATATCATTTAATATTTCAATTATATGAGGTCAAATTCATGGGAATGGTGACATAAATAAATATAAGATTCTAAATTAAAATAATTTAAAATTTAATAATTATTATTACAAAATTTATATATTTATTATGTTCTAATCCTACCATTATATCTTGGTTGAACAACTAAAAAAGACATTAGAACCTTAATCACTTTAGAAAAATTCATATTTTTACGATTGATTTTGAAAAGAATTATTTTTAAATATTAAATTATATAAATTAGGAAGAATGAGATATATAAAAACTTTTTAAAAAATAATTTTATATAATTATACGTATTTAATTATAAATTTTCTCATAATCTTCAATGAATTTTTTTTTAAAAAAAATACATTTTTATGAATAAATATAATATTCATCCATTAAATACTTTGTGAAAACCATACAATAACTTTTAAAATATATTATATCATTTATAATATATAAAATTAATTGACAAATATTAATATATAAATATTAATATATAAATATTAATATACATTTTTAGGATTAAAATACATTATGAACACAAACGAATTGGGTTCAAAACATGTCTTTTTATGCCCAAAAATTATGTTCCTAAAAAATCATATATAATTATGATACCAATGTAATTATTATATTTAATTAAAATTCAAAGGGAAAAATGTTAATTAATTATCTAATTCAAATAATTTTGTGATATTTATGTGAAAAATAAATGATTAATATTAAAATAAATTTATTATTTTCGAATATTTACGGAAAATTATAAATATAAATCAAATTACAATAAAATCAATCTATAATAATATTGTAAGGATTATTTATGAAATAATATTAATTTATTCAAAAAATATCCCCAAAGATTAGAAATATATTAATATTGTTGTGATTGAAATATAATAAAACCATTTCATTTGACAGAATATTTTTGAAGAATTAATATAATTTAATTAATATAGAGTCCCTATTTATTATGATTTGAGATAAAAATATTATCTAGTTAAACAATTATACATATCTTTTATGATGTGGTTGTAACTATTGATATCGTCAAACTGAATACCTGGTGTATAAATTTTTGATGTACGAAAAATCATTTAGACATGATGTTTCATGTAACATACACTATCAAATGTATTCATTTTATTTAAAGATAAATACATTCTAATATGTAGAGGTGTTATATTAGTCTCCTCTTAGATAAATTTCATCCTAATTTTTTTATTGGTAGGAAAAGTATACCTATTGGAGAAATAATTTTTTTAAAAACCCACATCATGTAATGGAATATTAAATTAATAATTTAAAATGGGAAGTGTAAATCCTAAGGGTTTTCATTAAAAAAACATAACAAGGATCCAAAGAATCTAAACATTAGTGAGAAGTGAAAATATAGAAACAGAGAAGGAATATAATGTTCATTTAATATTTGGAAGTGATATAGATATTTTTCATGATAATATTCATACCACAAAATTAATATCTATGAAATCTAAAAATATCATTAATTCATGATAAATAACTATCATAATTAATATATTTTAATTTTCATGATCTTTTTTCATTGTGTAAATACATTATCTTTTAATGGAATTTAATAAATCATACTTAAATATTTTTTGTGAAATTTACAAAAATAATTTCATTCTTTCGTTTTAGGTTTCAATAAATTTATCCCACTCATCAACCAAAATATCCATGATGAATGAAAAACATGAATTTAACATGCCTCAAGAAAACAAATAAAAATCATATATATCCTAAGAACTACAAAAAAAAATATAAAATATTAATCATTTCTCTAATAGTTTAATTAAATTGAAAATTTTTTGTACATGATAATTATAATTATTTTAATTAACTATATTTAGGAAGATTAATTTTAATGAATACTAGACAAAATGATCAACATAATACTATCAAAATATAGTCACATTCCAAAACAAATGAAAGAATGCATAAATATTATTCAAAATGAAAAAATTAGAATGGAATGGTAAAAGTCTACCCAATATATACATAAATTTAATATCTAAACCATATTATGTATCTCTTAGGGACCCATAACAATCTTGTTAATACATAGATCATTCTTTTCACCTGAATATGTTATTAACATATATCACTCTAAATCCTTACTGAATATATATTTATATATTTGATTTTATAATAAAATAGTATCCATTTTAATCAAATAAAATCATGAAATATCAGATAATTTCAAAAATTTTAAAAATTTAATAAATTTCATCAAATATAACATATGTTACTCAATAATTTGATAATTAATTAATATCAGGGTCACCAAAACTATTCGAATTTATTTATGAATATCATCCAATATGTGGTCATACATAATCTGTATTTTTTCTTCCTCAAAAATATATTAATTGTTCTACATCCCTCAATCACATGTTTTTTTTAAAATGAATAGGCCAAAAAATAAATTTTATATGTTCCTGGTACCACCAATAATTTTTATGAAAATAAATAATAGAAATATACATCTAATAAATCCAATGATTTCATTGAAAATTAAAAATATTATATAATTGATAAAAAATGTACAAAAATTTATTATTAAATATCAAAACAAAAAAAACGTATAATATTTCAATTCTAATAATTTAATAGAACATACCAATAATTTGTATTAGGGTTTGACCATGAAATATAGTGTGGGTTTGGATAATTCCCTTGTTTATGACAAATAAGATATTGAAATGTAAATGGTACTGTGGGATGAACATTATTTTATTCCATTGAACTGTTTATATTTCAATAGATTTTACCTTCCATATGTCTATATTTTTTCACACATAAAATAAGTTCCCCTTCTATAGAAACAATTCCAAGGGTCCATATTCACACATTCTCAAACTTTATGAATCTTGATATTCTTTCTTTCATCATATTACTTAAAATACATTATCTATTATATTGTTTGATCAGAAAGTAACCTATTCCAACATTGTTAATCATATTACGAGATAGATTTTAATAAATAATCACATGATTTCACATTCTATCAACCCATCTCATTTGACTTCCTTTTTTAGAAAACTATTATCATAACCTTCACAGTTATTGTTAAAACAATATATCATGGTTTCATCCATTAAATAGATCTTGAATCATTGTAAAAAAATTACGATTAATCATGTAATCATAGGAAATAAATCATAGAATTTATAAAACCAAAAAAATTAATTTTAACCCATGGATACTTATGATTAACATTTACCATCCATGGTAATTATTTATTCAAATATTTAGTAATTGTTTATAAAAATGTGATCTAACTAAATAATATACCCCAGGAGTGTCAAACCAATGTGGGGGTTAGTGACTATTAATCGTGAACTAGAGTGACGTTCGAGATATGTTGACAACTATTTTTTTAATTATCCCATGATGAATTATTTCTAAAATTCAATAAAGATAACATGTCCTCAGTTCTATATAATTCTATGAATTCCACAGAATATATCTTTGACAACAAAATTAGGATTTTATTCTATATTATTTGTTATGTAGCTTCTTCTTACTAGTATTCCTAAAAAATGTTTCAAAAAACAACCTAACACTATAATCATAATGAATAAAGAGGCCCCAAATAACTCAATGAAAAATAATACATCATATTAAGGTAATATTCAGTACATATCAATATGATTCATTAAATAATAGAGAATACTATGTTCCATTGGAATCATGGATAAATACAAAAGTGGTATATAAGATATCTACATAATTTTTAATAATGTTTTTAAAAACTAGCTCCCTTTATAATCGTATCATACATATAATGATTAATTATGACATATGGAAGGGACCAAAATGAAATTGTGTGCTCAGATGCTCATTAAATGTAATTATATGATATATTAATCAACGACCAGTAATTTTAATATTATAAAAATACGGGTATGAAAATAGTTTAATAAAATTCAATTATTATGACCAATATTTCAAATATAATAATCATAACTAATTTTTTAAGGCTTTGTCAATGAAAATATATATGACATACGAAAAGAGGCATTGCATTAATTAATAGTCAATCAATCACCATGAGAAAATACCTCAAGTGTAATAAATGTGTTTTTAATTGACATAAGAATATAAACTAAAATAATCATTATTGTATCACTCCAAATACAATAATTGTGCACAAGGTATCATAATAAAAATTAGTATCTATTCATTCCAAATAATGTCTAAGTTGAATCTTCTATCTAGTTAAGTAAGTAATCTTTAATGGTTTTATTTTCTTCTTCATCTATTAGGAGTTACATAACATTATTTTAATTTCCTAATTAATTGAATATAAATAATAGACCCACCCATCATTAGACTATAGAATAACCATCCATCTGTTTTTTTATAATAGAACCACATTTCATATAATCATAATCTATCAATAAGAATGCCATAATATCATGACAGAATTTATCATTACATTCGTGAATACATGTAAGGACCTGAACCTAGTCACCCAAAGATTTTTAATTATTTTATTATATTGTAATATTATAAAGGAATTAATATAATGAATGAATGGATAGTTTAGTGGAATTGGAAAATCATATACATTAATAATTTCAACATTACAACTGTAAATGGCACACACCCTATCAACTTATATTGAATCACACAAAAACTCATAGATTATCCCAACTGGTCATTCATAATACACATATTTAAATATTGGGTGAAAATAAAACATATGAATTGGGTTATCTCACAATCTATGAAAGGTTATGTATAAGAATAAAAATATTAAAAAATAATGCATGATGTATAAATTTTTTTTCAAATTCCATTAAAATGTAATGTTTAGAATAACATAGAAGGAAAAAAATATTATTAAATATTCCATAATAAAATTGAACAATGGATATTATAATAGTATAATAATCACATGGATCATCTATTAGAAGTTACATATTGATGGAATGGATGATTTTTGTCATCAATGCTATTATTTTAAGGCTTCGCGCCAATACAACACATAAACAGGTAAAACCCCAAACTAGTTTTTCTCGTGAGACCTACCAATTCACTAAGGGTATATAGTGGGACCCACCCAAATCATAATATGTACAATGCATTCCTCAAATGAAATGGGTGAAACAAAATCAATATGTACATTAATATTGAAACAAATATATGAAATTTGAATAACATCCTCAATATGTAAACAGAAATAATAAAAATTCAATATAACATGGTGAAAGATATAATGAAATCACATTGATAATCAGAATAAAAATAATAAATTATATAATTTTTTTGTGGAAATCATAAAATATTAATCTCAATTGAACATTAGAATCAAAATAATTGTTGAATGATATTAAAACACTCTTATAAAATCATCCTGTAATTCTTGATAAAAATACTCTTCTACTATGAAAAGAAGTGTTCTTTTGGAAATTTTTTTTCATAAAATCATAAGTGAAATATGTTATATAATTTATATAAAATGTGTGATTTGGTAAAAAATAATTCATTTTTAAAAATATATACAATTCCATTGAAAATAGAAAAAAATTGAGAAGTTCCCTCAAATCGAGCTTCTTTATCAGGAAGAATAAGAGAAATATCATTCTAAAACATATAAATCCCCCTGAATTAAAGATGTATTGTTATTAGTAAATCTTTATAGAACATTCCTAAATAATTCAATAAGATTAAATATGAATATATAATATATTAACTGTGATATGGAAATAAAAAAAAGTTGCCTAAATAAAAATGGATGTTCGGATAGAAAACAATTAACAAATTTGAGAATGTGTTCTGAACAAGACCATAAAGACTTATATAATAAAATTAAATCAATTAATAAATTATCTAATAACCATATCTAAATTTAATTTACGTATTGTTATTTTTTATGTGTATTAATGACCTCTTTAATGATGTATAAGACATAATTTTATTAATAAAGATTGTTTGTTTCTTTGATTTTCATGATCAGTAAAATTTTATATGTGTGTGGATGTTCATATTGAAAGGATATGTTTATATGGAACATAAAATTATAAGATACTGATGAAAATAAATAATAATAAAATTTTACAAAATTAATTTCATTATACTGTATGAGGAAGAATTATTAGATAAATAATTATTAAGAATCATTTAGATGTTTACAACGATATTTATATTATCCCGAACCAGTTTTATCATTGGAATTGAAAATATTTATATATATACTAGGTATAGAAAATTAAACGAGTTCTAATAAATATTTTTATAATATTGTTAAATAGTAAAAATGGATTCATAACCAGTCTTTAAGATTAAATTCAGGAATGAAGGTCTGTCGTCCATGAAGTTTTAAAATCAGCACCTCCTTTTTGAATATTTAATTTAAAAAATAAGGAAGAGAGAGAGAATATAGCTATTTATGATGGATCATACATTAATATGATATAATTTTAGTATACAGTTGATACTAAAGTTATCAAAATAATTTTTTCATATGAGTTGTGGACTGTATAATAAAATATTGAGTTTTGAAAGAAAATAACTAGAAAATAAAGAGGATTTTACCTATTGAATACTACTCCTTTAGAAACTCATTATGAATATGGATTTTTGTATTTTTCCAACCCCATGATATGTTGGAGATATGGATTGACTAGGGGATAAGATTTTTTCATAACTATGATAAACTTAATGGCTTAAAGTAGTGAAGTGAAGATGGGGCTGAGTGTGCGGGGGGGGGGGGGGGGGGGTTATTGTTTAGGAGAAGAATGTTTACTCTATATTTTCGTATTATTAAATTATATTTATGAAGGGAATACATTTTTATATTATTTTTGAAAAATAAATTAAAACTTGGATTTGATTTGTAAATAAATATTCTTTTTAATCCTTACATAAATATGAATTATAAATTATTATATTATAAATTATTGTATTTTACAATTCTAAAAAAACCATGTATTTTAGAAAAATCCCAAAAATTCACCAAAATTATTTATTAATGTATAGAATTAAAAAATGAAATCCATTTTTGAAAATAATTATATATTCATTAAAAATTTAAATATTATTTAAAATCATTATTTACTTGAAAAATATATATTTTTAAATTAAAACTAATTTTGCAACACGGTGAAAAATTCACTAAGGTTTTATTATATAATCATAAATTAATAAGAAAAAAATTAATGATTTAGAAATAAATTTTATGAAAATTATTTTTCATTAAAATAAAACTATTAATAATATAATTACAAAAAATACAAACAAACACTTAATTTTTAATTTTTTAATTATTAATTACTAATACCATTATATCATATTTTTTTCATATGGTTCTAATATTTTGTTTACATATTCTTGGGTGAGGTTACTATTAATAAGGGTTATATTACTATTAAGAACGGTAAAATTACATATGAAAATGACCAATGACAATTCTAATGAAAATTATGTTGATAATATCAAACTATACCATTCTTACTAATCACAACCTCATATATTCTTTTTTTGAAAATCCAAACCACAGAAGTGGAAGAATTAGGTTTCATGGAAATGTTATCACTACCTTGTATAAATAATTGTTATAAATATTCATTTTTTCACAGACTCATTTTTTTGTTTATTATATTCTAAATTAAATTCATTGGTAACTACTTGAATAGTTACATTATCCAATAGTATAATAAAGTAACAAAAATTTAATCTTCATATATATATAAACCATATATAGGAAGTAAAAAGATGTTATAATATGATGATATCATTATTAAAAATAAGAAACAGAAAATGTTTTTTTATAGATGATAAATATACTTAAAAGATCATTAGAACATTTTTTTAAAGAAAACATTATTTTGATACCACAAATTTAAAGTATAAAATATTTAAAAATATTAATGAAAATTTTTATTCAAAACTATAATATAATAATGTTACTCAAGATCCAAATAAAATAATTGTTATGATGGTGATACAATCTGTTCAAAATTTTATTGTAGAAGAAAACATATTCAAATTTTTAGTAAAAAGATAAAACTACAATATTCGGAATCAAAATTAGGATTAAATTAAATTTTTTAATAAAATATAATAAATTTTAGAAAATACATAAATAAATAAATTTTTAATATTAAAAATATTTATGAAAATTTTAAACATGGTGTAGGAAAAAGGATTTTTGACCAAAGTGTAAAATAAAGTTGGTTTTCTTTAAAATCCATTTTCAATATGTTTAGTAAATGTTGTGAAGAAAAAAAAAATAGAAAAAATTTAATCTTTATAAATAAATACATATAAGGAAATAAAATATCATTTTGTCGAGATATATAATATAATTTCAACACTGGAATTTTTGTTATAGACATTCCTATCTAAATTGATACTATAACAAAAAAACCTCACTAATTTAGATTAAATTATAAAAAATCCAATGTGAATGAAATAAAACAAATTAAAAATAAAATAAAATAATTATTTAGATATAAATTATAAAATATATCAAATTTGAATTAGTAATACCCCATAAAAATGATATGAACAATAAAATAACATGTCGTAATGAAAAAAATTACGGCGAATAACTTTTATAGCTTGATTAATTTTCAAATTAAGAGTCATTAGAGTATTTGAAAATAATATTTTTATACAACTCCATTTCATAAAATATAGGAGTATTAAACATAATATTCTTATGTAGTATATATATAATAGAAATGAGAAATATGGGGATATCATTAAAGAATTTTTCAATGAAGATAAATTGGGATTAAATTGTACCCTTATATCTGACATTATTTATAAGTTCATTAACATCTTATACATTAAATTTAAATTTATTATAATATTATAATATTGATTCATTAATAATTAACGTATCATGAATTATACAGTTATATTAATCTAAATTCCATTAATTAATAAGTCTTTAATATTGTCATCATTCCATGTGTAAACTTCGTCACATTTCTTATATGATTTGGTAATAAAGTTATCTTCCATTCCCATTGATAATTTTTTCTAAAAAATTATATCATTAATCACAATATAAATTACAAATTTATTTATTTTAAACATATTTATTACTATTAATATTAATATGTGTCAAAAAATGACTTACGCCATTTCTTATAGACCGTAATCGGTATGCACAAATGAGTGATGTTTCAACATATTGAGGGATTGAAAAAAATAAAGGTAAATGAAAATTATAATTTATAGAAACATTGTAAAATATAAATAATCTTATATTTTCATTAAATGAATCATTTTAGATAGAAATTTTAAATTCAAATGAAAAAAACTAGTTCACATCATCGAGGTGGCGGTCCACATGTATGCATGAGTGATGAAATCATCCACCAAAGGATATAAACATAAAAGTAAGATAGTTTAATATTATTTTAGAAAAATAATAATTCTAAGTATATAAGTTTTAAAAAGTAAATTTTTCAATATAAACACACAATAGTGATGGTTCTACAATATGAGGAATATCACTATGTGGAGAAGTTATTGGATACTTATGCACTAGTGATCATTTTATTTACAATTCGATATAGGGAAATGTGTCAAATGGTTGTTCCATCATCATAATATAATAATACTATATTTGTGAGACAATATGAATAATGATTATTTATAAAATATTTCTAGATGTGGGTTAACCAAAATATAAAATGGAGAGAGATTGTTTGATATTTATAGAAATTTTTTAATAAACCTCCTTTATCATACCAAATATTCTTGGAGGTTTAATCTTAAAATAATATAAGTGGATAATATTTTAATGTATTAATTAATGTATTATTGTTAGTTGTTATTATCAAACATTTATGTATCAAACTATAATGCCAAGATCTATCATTTCTGGACTCGGTACATGAAAAGTCTATGTATATTTTTTTATAGTGAAACAAAACAATTCACATCATAAGGGGTCCTTTTACAAAACTTTTTTCCAGATGATTAGAAAAAACCTTACATTTTTATAAGCTGAACAAAAATATTGTGCCTGCAATGCGTTCACACACACAAACTATAAAAGAAATTAAATTTTATTTTGATCATCTAAGATGCTAGTGAAAATTCATATAATGAATAATGAGTATTTAATTGACCATTAATTATTTTTTAAATTGCATAAATATTTTTTATATAAATTTTTTATATAATATATTTGAGAAATTACATTGTAGATAACATAAAAATACTTTTTTAATTACCCCTTTGATGAACTTAATTGAAATTAAATATCCTTAAAACAATATATGAGATTTTAAATTACATATGTAAAAAATGATTTTAATGTAATAAAGGTATACTTCTAAAAAAATTATATGAAAGCTTTTGAAAACAAAACATTGTAGATACTTATAACATTGAATAATATGTTGGGCCTTACCACTTGTGAGATTTTTATTTCACTCCACAATACCATACCATATTTACAACGCATTTATGTTGGATTTTTTGAAAAACATTTCAAATAATGCTTTATGCATATGATAATTTTTTACTGGGGTTCGTTACATAATAAGCTTGTAAAAATTTATGTGCCGACATTATTACATTTTTGTACACACACATATATATTTTTAAATACACAGAGATATATATATATATAAATTCACTATAAATCATCTTCTATATCACAAAAAAAAAATCACACATCAAGATATCATTACATGATATGTGGATAATTATCATACATATTTTCCATTAATGAAATATTCTTTAAAAATAATTTATTCAAAATAACATTTTAATAATTCATTATTCATATATCTATTATTCATATGACATACATAAATAATACTAATATATATATATAGATATGAATAATAAAACTAATATCTATGAATGACATCTTGTTGATTATTATTACAGTCAAACATCTTAAAGTAAATGACATAAATGTCCATACATGTAATTGCACATATGACATGTAAATTTTATTAATTTAAAACTATTTTCATTAAATGATATACTTTTTTATGAGGTATATATTAATAAGATGGTTAAACATAATGGTTCTTTAAATAAAATTATACTATAACATTGTAAATAATAATATTTTCATTTTTGATAAATCCACAATCAAATTCTATATATATTTAATTTGTAGAATGATTTTAACATCAAAAATACTTTTTAAGATAAATTTAATTCAACAAATAATATCATAATAATACAATTATACTTTTAAAATTCAAGAAAAAATAAAATTATAAGAAACAATATTTTATTTATATACATAATATCTCATAAAATTAAACAATCCAATAAAAATAAATAATTTTTTATAATAAAAATTAGATAGATTAATCAAATATTTTTCAAATCAAAACATTGATAACTATTAAATTCACATTGTACACTTCACTAATTTTATAATTGAGAATAAAAAATCTAAAAATATTTAAAATTATATCCCTAAAACCAAACCATAAAATGGCGATTATAATAATAAAATAAATAACAATTCTCACTTTCACATATATTGAAAATTAGAATAATAATTTTGAAATAAAATAAAAATTTATAACTAATAATTTTAAATAAGATTAATTTGAGAAAAAATCTTCCCTTTCCAAATTCTTGTAGAGAAGACCCCCCTTTGGAAAGCTTCTTAATCCTACAGTGATTGAAATCACTACACTATCACGCACTCAGAATTGGAATGAAAACTGAAGTCTAATTCTCTCCCTTAAGCAGTATACCTTTCCAATTTTTCTCACGAGAATACCTTGCTAAAAATATACTTACAAAAGAAGGTCAAGAAACTACAATTCATATTTCCCTCAACTGGGGATTTTATTTATAGATTCTTCATCATTGAAAGAAATATATAAAAAAATCAAAATATGAGGTTTTGGTTGGATTCATGGAAAAGTGTAACATAATATAAATATATAAATATATATAAATATATGTTTATGTATATATAATACATCCACAAATAAATTCAATGGACTAGATAATTGATTTTTTTATAGAAAATACAAAAATTATTGAAACAAAATATGAACTTAATTTATTCTGAAATGAGACAACAAATTAATTCAATGAAATTTATCACACTTTTCCAAAAATTTATTGAAAATTAATAGAAAATAATTTAGTCACAATATTGTGATTGAAAATTTTAAAATAATCCTAGTTTAATTAAATGATTGGAATAAGGTTTGGTTCATTAATTTTTCTTAAATAAAAGAGATGAAATTTATATCTGAGAGAGACAGATTGAAATAGACTACACAAAATGAAATAAAAAAACAAATATCAAAAAGGATTTGAATATCCAAATGAAGTAAAATTATCCTACTGGTATGTATAAAAATACTATATAAACCTACCTACAAGATCTGATAAACATGAACAACAAGGATGGGACCAAAACCGCATCTGCACACCTCGATCTCGACTTTTTAGTTTGAAACTAGAACTGAAGAAAACATCGATCCCATCCTCTCATTAAACTCATACCATAGAATTTACCATTGAACTCACTAGGTTTGGGCTTGATCAAACTCTACAAACCATCATAGATGATTGTATTTTATCAGCTCATGACCTCACTGAATCCACAAGTCCCCAATTCATCAAAACCCTATCCCAAAATTGTTTTTGACACACCTTGAAAGCCAACAACTCTCTCTCAATGACTTTATGAAGTTTTCAATATTTTTTAATTTTTTATTATTACATTTTATGATATAAATAAATGAAATATGATTACAATATAAAAATTATATTCATAAATTAAAATAATTATAACATTATAAATAAATAAATATATATATATATCATATTTTTTATAAAAACCACAATAATATTTATTTAATGAATTAAAATTATCACAATTTAAAATTCCACAAAAGTTTAAATAAAACATTATAACACAATTTTTTAAAAGTCATATATGTACATTTAATGTAGTTATATTATATAGTTATAAAATTATTAAATGAAATTCATAATTTTAATAATATTAAAAAACATTATTCTAATAAAACACTATAATTTTAAAATCCAATATTTACAAATTTTTAAATATATAAATCGTATTTCATAAAATCAAATAAATGTAATTATATTCAATGAGAAGTATTTATTGTTTTTTAACAAATATATTTATATTATAATATTCCCTAAAAAAATTAATTATATTAATTTTATCTATAAAAATACCTATGATCAATTTAAATAAAGTACATAATTTAAATTATTAATTTTAAATGAAATAATATAAAAATATCATTATTTTTTTTATAAGTAAATCTATTGAATATAATATATTTTTAATAAATTATCTATATAATTTTATAGGTTGTTACATTGTAACCAGATGATAGAATTGTGTCCTAGCAATTCATTTTGTAGACCTGAAAATAATTCTGAATTTCTATCATCAGAATTATGAAACACTAGGACCGCTAACTCTAAAAACTACCACTTAGATGAAAATATATAATATTAAATGTTTTCTAGACCATTCAACTAATCCTAATTATTAGGAACTGAGCTGGTTCTTTCAGACATTGTAATTTAAAATGTGGTGTATATTTTTTTAATAAAATTAAACTGAATAATTAATTAATGTAATACAAAAATGAGTCCTTCTACCAGACAATTTTCTTGAGGAGTATAAAAAAAATAACATTTATCAGTTTTGAAAAAATATAAATATAGTTCCAAATATGATTCCACATGTGATAACTCCAAAAGAGATTACATCTAAACAAGAAATTATAAGATGCCTATGAAAAATTATTTTAAAAACAAAGGGTAATCATTCAATTTCCCAGTAAAGAGTTATGAAATATTTTAAATAGGTTTTTGAAAACATTTCTTCAAAAAAACTTCACGAAATTCATTTACTGATAAAAAAAATAATTTTCAAAAAACCCTTTGAAGAACATATATTAAATTACATATGATTAAAATAATATAGCACATTGGAAATTACATACGTACAAAAATTGTTTTTAAAAAATCAAGAGAGTTTTTTGAAAAACATATATGAAATATTTGGAAAAATACAATTTTTTCAATATAGAACATTGAAGGGTATCTTGGGTCTACCTACATGATGTGATATTGGGTTCACTCCATAATACTCTACCATTTTTACAATGCTTAAATGGAGACTTTTATGATAAACTGTCTTAATATTTCACTATGTTTATTTGAATTTTTCACATGGCTTTCATACATTATTTTTTTTAAATATTATGTGTCAAATTTATAATGTATAAAGAGATATATTTATAAATACACACAGATATATATATATACACTTTTACAATAATACGTCTTCTAGATTTGATATAAATCATAACACAAATCGACATGTCTTTACATGATATGGGGATAATTGGAATACCTATTTTCCATTAATGAAACATTATTTACAAATAATTTATACAAAAAAATGGTTTTATTAATTCATTATGAATATATGTGTTATTCATAGAACAATCATAATTATTATTCATAAAAATATTCAGGGAATTAATAAAATTTATGTATATGCATGACTTGTTAATGATTAAGATTATGACCTTACCGCTTAATATAAATTACATACATGTTCGTACATGTAATTTCAAAAATTATATGGTGGTATTATTTATTTACAACTATAAGAATAAAATGTTATTGTAACATGACAGATTAATGAAGAATATGACATTTCCATATTTTCTAATATTTTTGAATTAAATATTAATTTTACTTTAAAGGGGTTGTTATGTTTGATAGCGTACCCGATGATTAACAACATGTTCCTTTGAAATCATTCATTGCACACTAATAAGATAATTTTATTATTTTATATGGTAGTTATATCCTATCCATTGTATTGGTGGGAATGAATAAATCTTACTAAAATATTATCATACATTTTTGTAAAATTTATTTACATTTATCCAATAAATGTTAGAGGCTCAAAATGTGAATAAATATAATTTAAATTATAATTTACATTTAAAGGATGATTTAGTGCCTTTTAATGGTGAACACTCTTTAAATATAGTTTTGTTCACTATAATAAATTCAATATGACCAAATAAAATCATTTTTTAGAATGGGGATATCAAAATTTACTTAGTGTAATTTTTTGGAATTTTTCAGATAAAGTTCAATTTTTATGAATAGTGATAATATTGTATTTAAATTCAAAACTATGTTTTAATATAATTTATTTATATTTATGGATTATCTTTTTAGTTGAGGTTATAGTGAAATTCAAATTTATTTTTACCATTTAATCCAATGTTGGTCATTGGAATTAATTTCACATTGAAATCGGACATAAACAAGTATCAATATTTTGATAGTTATTGTTTTTTAAAAACACGCTATATGTTTTGATAATGGGGATTAATTTTAAAATTAATTAATTCCACTTATCTGTTTTGAATTTGGAAAAATAGAAATTAATTTTTAATTTAGAATATCAAATATAGCGTATGCTAAATTTTTGGTATTTTTCTGAAAAACATCCATTTTTGATGAATAGTGAACCCACTTAGTGGTAGTTAAAAAAACTAACTTTTTCATTCATAATAAAATTCACCACTTATGTGAATTGGATATTTAAAATCCTACATACATAGTTGTTATAAATAAGTAAAATTTGGTTCAATAAGATGAAAATAATTTTTTGGGAATAAGAACTTTTGACTTTTATTTACCGAGGTTAAAGTTAAATAGTGTAAATCAAGGTATATTTTTTTTAATAATTAAAAAATTCCATAAAACATGTCCAAACCTTATTTTTTGAGTAATTAACGACCATGGTCATCTTTCGGTCGATTTTGGGACCCCAATGAGACACTAGGGTATGAAAATGACAATTTAGATTTATTAATTTAATGTGAAGACAAAATTGACATTAACAAGAATCGCTTAGTAATTAATTTTTAAACGGTGTTAAATAAGTCCTATTTTTGACTAAAAATATTATTTGGAAATATAAAAAGATTTCCTACATCATGATATTTGTTTTATAATTTTTAGATATCAAATAAATTAAATTATTTATGACACAATAATGATGCATTATTTACCTCATTAACAAATGATTTAAATAAATAAGATTATAATGATTAAATTATTATCCAAAACAGATTTTTTTCTAATACGAGTCAACTTATCTTCGACCTTAATTATTTTAGGACCATTAGGAACCGAATAACAATATATTATAAAATAATATTTTCACACTATCATAAAGATCCCCTCCTCTCCCTTATAAAAAAAGGCCACTTATAACCAATTACTCAAACCTCTCAAGACATTTGGATCATCCGAAATCTTCCTAATTACACTCCATACATTCATATCCTCCTCCTAGAAGACTTACCTTAGGCATAAACCAATTTAATAAGTCCTTTGGTTCAAACGAAAGAAAGTTACCCAAATAAAAGAAATGATTTCCCTTAATTGTTTTTCTTTTATTTTACTTATACAACCCCAAAATCTTTTTATTTACTTTATTTTTTAACAAAACTAGTATCCTCAATATACTAGGATGTTTTTATTATTAGGATTCGAGCTTCACTTACATACACCTCCATCTAATATATGAAGAACATAATGTTTCTATGGATGGAAAACTATCGCCTCACGAAACTATGATTATTCGATTATCTCCTACCGCCTATCATAGTGGCCATTATGATGGAAATGTATTTATATATGATATATAGAATGTTTATTATTTAATTATTCTTCTGTACTTCCCAATTATATCTAGCCTTTATGGTTTCCATAGTGGGTAAATACGATAATCTCAAAAGAGGAAGTGCGGACTATCGCCCCCTCAAAGTGATGTGATTAGTTAATGCCTTATGTGGGATGTTTAAAGGATAAAATTAATTGATATTATATATGATATTATACAGGGATTATAATATAACTATATATCATTATTTTTTAATTTAATTAAAATAAGGAATAGAAATGAAAGTAGCATTCATGCGGACGTACGACTTACCATCTCCATGAACGGTGCATATCATTTCCTACATCCAAATGTAATGTACTATTATAAATACATGAATATACTTAATATATATGATATATATATTATATATATTTCATTAATATATTTCTAGCTATGATGAACTATTTACCACATGGACAACTTGTAAATATAAGTTGTTCATTTTTGACTCAAGTACCAAGTATCGATAAAATGAACGTTATTAACTTAAATAATTACATAATGTTTATAAAATGGTAATAAGTTATATACAAGAAATAATAAACATAAAAAAGGTTATTATGCAAGAATAAATTATATTTAGTTTATTATTCAGGAGATTAAATAACGGTCGAGTCAAGTCAGACATGAGGTAAGGGATTTCTTATCTCACTTTTAATTTTGTGAGATTTCCATTGTTCGCCACTTATTTATTGCATTTGGTGTATTGTGTACTTAATATTGATATATATTATCATGATTATCATTATATTCATTTTATTGTGTGATTAATTTGGTAGTTATTAACTTTGGTTCATAAGACTAGATTGATTAGAATGTGGTAAGGGGTTTTCTTCACACTTTTTATCCCCGTGAGATTCATGATATTTTTTCCACTACTCACTTTTGTGTGGTGTATATACTGCCCATGATTATATTTTTTGTGTATGATATATTAATTTATGGGTATTTACATCTTAATTGTATGATCCTTCTATCATTTGGCGTATATTTTGTAAATTACCAAATCGGTAAGGGAACTATTCCTCCTTCTATTTTTAAAATAATTGTTTTTGTTATGTATTTTATTTTTATATTATAATGTTTAGATATGTTCTTCTATTTCGTTATTGATGTAAACTTTTTTTCCAAGTGATTAAAGTCCCTTTTTATCTCAACAACCCATTTTATTAATTTAAAAGTGACGCCGTTAGGCTGTCGTTACAAGGGAACCTCTTAACAAAATTTCAATTCTTCGGGTTCAACTTGTACTTCTTGAATATGTCATCCTATGAATATGTTGGAAAGAAAGCTGAATGTCTTATACGTAATATACACTTATATTTGGTGAGTTTATATTTTTCAAACATAATTATGAGATTGATTTATCCTTAATTTAAGGATACCATCTTTATAATGGATTTCATCTCAATTTACATTTCCATTGAGACTACATTATCGTTATGCACCAATTCACTCTTATACGTTGTATATAATATCCTTTGATATATTATATCATGAATTACATTATTCTCATGATATTATAAAGTTCTTATTAAATGTTATTCTGCAATTATTTGTATTCAAGAGTCTCTCATTTTGTTAAAAACTCTTTACCAAAAATATCATTTTCAAATATTTTAAAGATTTATTATTCAAAATATTTATTGTTAATGTACAAGTTTTAAAAATCGGTGTGATTATTTATTTATATAGAAATTAATGGTTTAAAATTATAATTTTATTAAAAGCTTCAATTTCATATGAGACACTTTGATTCAAAAATCTTTTTTTATATGGTTTTTGAAAATGGATTGATTATTTCCATATCTTGAAACTACTTCATGTGATTGAAAATGAAATGTTATTAGTGAAATATTTATATTTTAAATATTTTATGTGTTATGATGGTACTTGTACCTTTGAAGAGTGGTTACAAGATAAACCATATGATAGGTGGTTCCGTGAATACCATGACAAGAGTTTACATTATAAACTCATATGCATTGGGTATGGAAGTCGGCCATAGGGCTATTCCATTAAGTGATATGTGTAGAAGTCGACCATATGGTTACTACATTTAAGTATGTTTATGTCCCAAGTTACCATTATATTTTATGTGTTCTTTATATTGGGTTTATGGTAATATTTTGGTAACAAAAGGTTATGTAATGATCTTTTATTCAGTAAAGAGTATTTAATTCTTAAAAAAAGGTGAAAAGTATTACTTATGATAAATTATTCATGGATTATTTATTGTTTTAAAAAACATATAGTTTTCATATTTTGTGTATCCCTTACTTGCCTTTATATGCTCATCCCATGTTTTTGAAATATTTTTCACAAGACATAATGTTGAATAGGGTCTAGGATTGAATCATGGAAAAATCTTATTGGCTTAATTAGGGAACTAGACATGAATTTATTTTCAAGAGATCATGTTTTGTAAAAAAATTCATACTATGTTGAAGTGTCAACTTTGTAAAATTTTGATATTTAATAGTTATGTCCTTATTATCTAAAAACTAAATCTGAAATGATCCTCAAAGTAAATTATACATTTAATTAAATATTATGTAATGTATAGTTCTTATCAGAGGTTGGTTTAGATAAATTTAGAGGTTAGGTTATTCTTTAATCATATGTTACTTTACCATAATGGTTAGGATTTCATAAAGAGTGATGGTTTTTTTAGAAAAATTGTATTAGTTTATGATAACTTGAATAAGTATATATTAGTATTTATCCTCCTCATAAGATATTATATGAAGACTTTACTGATGTACTCAATATTACCTTTTTGGTTTTAGTCAATGGCTGGATCTAGTAGGCATCAAAGTAACGATGGATGTGAAGAAAACTATGACAATATTCTGATTGATCAGTTGAATGAAATGGTATCTAAAATGAGTAACATATGGTTATTCTAAACAAACTATCTAGAGTCATGATTGAAAACCTTATATTTGGTGATTTTATATGTTGTTTTATATTCAAGAAACAAATCCCTACAGATGTTCAGGTAATAATCATAAAGGAAAGTATGTTCAAAAACATTTTTGTCAAGGATGTGGGATGAAATACCTAGGAAATTGCTTCAAAGGGACGATAATATTCTATAGTTGTGGAAATAAAGTTCATAAAGAAAGAACATGTCATGAAAAAAGGAAGCATCCAGTTTACTAAAGGAAAGGGAAAGTATTTCTTTCTGAGGGATCAATTGAATATTTTAAATGTGGTGTGTATGGTCATTATACAAACACATGTACTATGAAGACGTTTCGGGAATAGGATCACAAGGATTGTACAAATATTTGTTTAGCAATACTAATTCCATTCCAATTGAGGATATGGAAATTGACAATGACCAAAGAAAGGTATGTATTATTTCATAACATATGTTTTGATATTATTGAATCTAAGGATGTGATTTGAGATTTTGTTTGTTGGGAAGAAGTATTTCAGAATAATTTGTAAATTAAAGGTTAATAGATCATGAAGAATTTTTAATGAGTAAGAAGTCAACATATATGGGATTCATGTGTTATGGTAGATATTAGGATCGTAAATGCTTAAAAGAATTAAGGATTTACTTATTATTAGAATTAAATTAGAAGACTTTTTTTAGTATGTGTAACCATAATTTTTGATATATAAAAACCTTATCGGAGGAATAATTATATTTCCTTTTGTGGATATAGTTATGATGAACCATTTGTGTTTATATGATCCTTGAATTTGATGAAATTATAGGTTAACACATTTTTTGGATGCAAAATGAATGTCATTAGAAAACAGTCCTGGTTAAATTATGTTATGTTTATTTTTGATAATATTATCACTTTTGGAGAATGAAATAAAATTATATATTTTTTGAAAAAAAAGGCCAACACGCGGACCATTTATAACCCGTTGCGTCGGACAATGCTGTGAGAATTGAACCCACAACCAATGTAAGACTGGTATTTATCACCTACCATTGGACTACATGAAGTCCCTTGTTAGTTTGACTAATTCCTTTTAGTTAGATGATTTAATGAATTAAGAAAAGTTGATCTTGGGTAATCTATGGAAATGATTAACCTATCTCGGAGGATATGTTATTAGGTTAATTACTTTTCAATATGAGACATTAAGAGTAACTGATGTTATTTGGAGAGAAATGAATTAATTTATCTTAAAAGACTATGTGATTAAATCCTTCAGAGATTTGGGTTTAAAACATAGATTGTATTACATTGAATAATATTATAGATAGTTTTTTATTGAATTATCTTGGATTAACATTGGATTATGTTGGAAAATTTTTAGAGATTAAGAGTCATTTTTCTTTTTGTAAAAGATTATCTTTTTTTGGGGATTATCTGATCTCTCACAAACCATTTTGGTTTTGGTTAATGTATAAAGGCATGGGAAATATATAGTTCATCATTTATGGATAATGTGATTCTCTCGACGTTGATTATAGTGCTCTTAATGTGAAAAAAAGTCATCCTGAATACACATCCTTTGTAGAAAATATGAGTTTGTGTTAGAAATCTAGTAAAATATGAATGTTGACATGGAAAGTAAGTATTACTTATGATTTTATTTAAGCTCATAAATAAATTCATCAATTAAAAGTAACTTAAAACTAAAACCTTGTCTATTAACATTTTTTACTGGAGAATCAAAGACTGTTTAACCCATTACAAGTTTGTGATTTTCTGGTTGTTAGCTTTCTCTTAAACCTTTTTTCTATCACTGTCCATCAGAACTTGATGGTTTGTTTTCTCCTAAATATCCATGTTTTCATGGAATCATAGTATCTGTTGTCTAAGGTAACATTTCTACTTCTCTTCCATTATTTTAAAGTGATATTTTTATTGTCTCTTTTTTTGATGGGGGTCATTCAATGATGTTTCTGAGCACAACATTAAAATTGAGAGGATACAATTCCCAAAAGGGGGAAGGTTGTATCATCCTAGATTAATGAAGAATATGACATTTTAATAATTATTAATATGTTTGAATTAAATATTAATTTTTCTTTAATGGGGTTTCTATGTTAGATAGCATACCTGATACACAACAACTAGTTTTTTGAAATCTTGTGTTGCACACTAATAATATAATATTATTATTTTATACGGTAGTTAAATCCTATTTGTTTTATTGGAGGGAATGAAAAATAATAACTAAATTATGATTATATATATTTTTTAAATGTATTACCATTTATCAAATAAATGTTAGATGCTTAAAATAATAATAAATCTAATTTTATGCATAATTTACATTAAAAAGTCGATTTACCACCTTTTAATGGTGAACCCTCATTAAATATAGTTTTGTTTACTTTAATACATTATATATGACCAATTAAAATCCTTCTTCAGAATGGGGATATCAAAATTTACTTTGCGTAAATTTTTTTAATTTTTCTGATAAAGTTCATTTATATTATGAATAGTGAAAATATTTTATTTCAATTCAAAACTATGTTTTAATCTAATTAAATTAAATGTTTAGATTATATTTTTAGTTGGTTTTAAAGTGAAATTAAAATTTATTTTTACCATTTAGTCCAATGTTTGTCATTGAAATTAATTTCACTTTGAAATTTGACATAAACTAGTATCAATCTTTTGATAGTTATTGTTTCACAAAAACACGCTATTTGTTTTGATAATGGAAATTAATTTTAGAATTAATTAATTCCACTTCTATGTTTTGAATTTGGAAAAATAGACATCAATTTTGAATTTGTAATACCAAATATAGCTTTGACTCATTTTTTGGTATTTTACTAAAAAACATCAATTTTAGATGAATAGTGAAACCACTTAGTGGTAGTTAAAAAAACTGAATTTTTAATTTAAATGAAATTTTACCACTTCTGTGAATTGAATTTTGAAAATCCAACATAAATTTTTTTTATCATGAAGTAATATATGGATCAATAAGATGAAAATAATTTTTGGTGAATAGTATCTTTTGACATTTATTTACCGCGGTTAAAGTTAAATAGGGAAATTCATGGTAAAAAGAATATTATAATAATTCCAATTGACCTTAAAAATTGTCCAAAACTTATTGGTTGAGTAATTAACGACCATGAGCATTTGTGGGTCGATTTTGAGACCCCATTTATCCACTTGGGTTTGAAAATGACAATTTAGATTAATTAATTTAATGTAAAGAAAAAATTGACAATAAAAGAAATTGTTTAGTAATTAATTTTCAAATGGTGTTAAATAAGTCCTACTTTATACTAAAAGTATAATTTCGAAAGATAAAACTATTTCCTACATCATCGTATTTTTTTATAATTTTTAGATATCATATAATTAAATATTTATGACACAATAATGATACAGTATTTACCTCATTAATAAATGATTTAAATAAATAAGATTATAATGATTAAATTATTATACAAAACATGACCAATTCTGATTGGATGACTTTATATTGAATATTAGTCATCTTATCTTCGAAATTAATTATTTTCAGAGAATTATGAACTTAATATCATTATATTATAAAATAATATTTTCACACTTTCTTAAAGATCCCCTCCTCTCCCTTATAAAAGTAGACCACTTCTAACCAATTCCTCCCACATATCAAGCCATTTTTCTAGTCCAAAATCTTCCCAAATACACAACCTAAATCCCTATCCTACTCCTAGAAGCCTTACCTTAGGCATAGGGCACTTCATTAAGTCATTTGGTTCAAACCAAAGGGAGTTACCCAAATTAAAGGTTAAGATTTCTCTTAAATTGTTTTCTTTTATTTTACTAATCCATCCCCTGAACTCTTTTTATATAATTTATTTTGTAACAACACCGGTATCCTAAATATACTAGTATGTTTTTATGAGAATTTTTTCAGCTAAATGTACACACACATCCATCTAATGGATGATTAACATAATGTTTATGTGGATGGAAAACTAACACCTCATGAAACGATGATTATTCCATTATCTCCTACCGCCTCTCATGGTGGCCATTATGATGGAAATGTATTTATATATGATATATATTATGTTTATTATTTCCATATGCTTCTATAATTCCCAATTATGTCAAGACTTTATGGATTCCATAGTTGGTAAATATGATAATCTCATTAGAGGAAGTGCGGACTACCACTCCCTCAAAGTGATGTGATTTGTTAATGCCTTATGTGAGATGTATAAATGATAGATTAAATGATATTATATGTGATATTATACTGTATTAATAGTATACCAATGTATTATTATGTTTTAATTCCATTAAAATAAGAAATATAAATGAATTTAGCGTTCATGTGTACTTATGGCTTACCGTCTCCATGAACGGTGCATTTCATGTCTTACCTCCAAATGTTATGTACTATTATATATACATGTATATAATGAATATATATGATATATATATGATATTTAAATTATTAATATCTTTTTGGATATAATTTACTATTGACCACATTGACAACTTGTAAATATAAGTTGTTCAGTTTTGACTCAAGTACTAAATATTGACTAAATGAACATTATTAACTTAAATTATCACATAATATTTATGACATGGTAATAAGAAATATAAAAGGAATAATAAATTTTAAAAATGTCATTAAGAAAGTATAAATTTAGTTTAGTTTATCTTTCAGTAGATTAAAGAACGGTCGTGTCAAGTCGGACACAATTAAGGGATTTCTTATCTCACTTTTAATTCCGTGAGATTTCCATTGTTCCCCACTTATTTATTTCATGTTGTGTATTGTGTACTAACATTTGATATATATTATCAGTATTATCATTATATTCAAGGTATTCTATGATTCATTTGGTGGTTATTACCTTTGGGTCATACGACTCGAATGATTACAACGAGGTAAGGGGTTTTCATCTCACTTTTTATCCCCGTGAGATTCATGCTATTTTTTCCACTACTTCCTTTTGTGTTGTGTATGTAATGCCGATTATTATATTCTTTCTGTAAGGTACTATAATTTATGGGTATTTACATATTCATTGTATGACCCTTCTTTCATGTGGCGTATTTTTGGTAAATTACCAAATTGCTAAGGGAACCATTCAACCTCTTATTTTTAAAATAATTCTTTTTGTTATGTCTTATAATTTATATATTATTATGTTGGGATATGTTCTTCTATATACTTATTGATTTAAACTTTTTATCCAATTTAAGATAAACCGTTTTTATCTCATCAACTCATTTTCTGAATTATAATGTGACGTCTATTAGCTGTCGAATTTTTACAATGGATCCTCTTAACCCAAATTCAATTCTTCGGGTTCAACTTGTACTCCACGAATATGTCATCCTATGAATATGTGTGAATTACCTCTGATTGTTTTATACATAATATCCACTGATATTTTGTGTATTAATATTTTTCAAACATAATTATGAGATTGATTTATCCTTAATTTAAGGATACCATATTAATAATGGATTTCATCTCAATTTACATTTCCATTGAGACTTCATTGTTGTTATGCACCAATTCACTCTTATATGGTGTATATAATTTCCTTTGACATATTATATCCTAAATTATTTTATTCTCATGATATTATTATGTTCTTATTAAATGTTATTACACAATTATTTTTATTTATGAGTTTCTCATTTTGATAAAAAAACATTACCAAAAATATCATTTTTAAATGTTTTAAAGATTTATTATTCTAAATAATTATCTTTAATGTCCATGTTTTAAAAATAGTTTTGAGTATTTATTTATATGGACATTAATGTTTTAAAACTATAATTCCATTAAAATATTAAAAGTGGTATGGGAAACTTTGATTAAAAAATCTTTTTTAAAACGGTTTTTGAAATTGGATTGATTATTTCTATATCTTGAAATTACTTCTTATGACTGAAAATGAAATGTTATTATTGAAATATTTCTATTTGAAATGCTTTATGTGTTATGATGGTACATGGACATTTGATGGGTTGTTACGTGATAAACCATATGATGGGTGGTGCCGTGAATACCAGGACGGGTGGTTACATTATAACCTTCAATGCATTGGGTATGGAAGTCGGCCGAATGGCTATTCCATTTAGTGATATATGTGGAAGTCAAACGTATGATTATTCCATTTAAGTATGTTTATGTCCCAAGATACCTTTATATGTTTTGTGTTCTTTATATGGGTTTTATGGTAATATAGTGGTTACAAAAGTGTAAGTAATGATCTTTTATTTAGTGATGATTATTTACATCATAAAAAAAAGGTGAAAAGTATTACTTATGATAAAGTATTCATGTTTTATTTGTTGTTTTGAAAAACTTATAGTTTTCCTTCTTTTTTCATCCATTACTGAGCTATATATGCTCATCCCATGTTTTTGAAATGTTTTACACAGGACATAATGTGTAATATGGTCAAGGATGGAATCAAGGAAAATTCTTACTATCTTAAACAGGGAACTAGAGATGACTCTTTTTTTTAAGAGTTCATGTTTTGTAGAAAATGGAAATTGGGTAGAAGTGTATACTTTGTAATCTTTTGATATTTAATAGTTATGTCCTAATTCTCTTAAACTCTAAACCAGAATAGATCCTCAATGTGAATTATTTATTTTATTCAATATTATGTAATATATAAGGCCAGGTCCTTACGGTTATACTTTAATTTTGAGGTATATATTAATAAAAATGTTAATCCTAAATGTTCATTAAATTTATTTAAACTATAACACTGAAAATAGTAATATTTTAAATTTATTAAATCTATATTTGGATTTCATATATAATTAATTTGTTTAATTCTTTTGAAGTCTATAAGTATTTTAAAAAAAACAAACATCACCAATCAATTTCATAATACTAAAATTTTACTTTAAAATTCTTGCGAAATAAATTTATAAGAAACCTGATTTTTTTAAACATAAGATCTAGTTAAAATAAACTAACCATTAAAAATTATTAAAATTTTAATAAAAATATATAGATATGATGTAAATTTTGAGAAATCATAATATAGAAAAAAAATTGAATTCATATTGTCAACATTAATAATTTTAGAATTGAGAGCCATGAAATTGAAATTGTATAAAAATATATCCCATACTCCAAACTATAAAATATAGATTATAATCATAAAATAAATAATAAAAATTCCTTACGCATAACCAGAAAATTATAATCTAAATTTTGATATAAAATACTGTCTATTAATAATAATGTTGAAATAGATAAATTTGAAATATAAAAAAACTATTTCTTAACAAATTATTATAGAGAAAGACCACCTTTGGATAACTTATTCTTCTTATTGTCATTTCTCTCACTACACCTCTCACACACATCAAATTTGATGAAAATAAAATTCTAATAGTATCCCTTAAGTTGTCTACTTTTCCTAATTTTCAAACTAGACAACCTTAATAGAAACATATGCACAAAATAAGGTCCCCAAAAAACGTCCTATTTATCACAGCTGAGGGTTATATTTATCGATGCAACATCCCTCAAAGAATATTATGAAGAATAAAATAATGTTTCTCTGATTGAATAATTCATGGAAATTCATGTTATTATATATATATATATATATCTATATCTACTACCACAAACAATAAAATCAAAAATCATGACCACTGATTTCATTAAAAACCACCAAAATTATTATAAAAAAATATGACCTTAAAATATTTAGAATTGGGACAACCAATTTAATTATAAAAACATATAAAATAAATAAAATAGTTTCTAGAAAATCACTCCAAACAAAATTTGATAGAAAAAATTGAGTATGTGAATATTAAAATAATTATTGTTGAAGGAAATTTTTGACAAATGGTTTAGATCATTAAGTAGACAACTATAAAAAAGTATGAAATTGACTTCTAAGATAGATAGATTGTAAAAAAAGAAAAATTTGAAATCAAAACACAAAAATTAGATAATATTTGGATATCAAAATGAAGTTCACTAATCATATCCACATATTTGAAAATCCAAGATATACCTTACTACAAGATTAAATAATATCAATCAATAAGGATGGAACCTTAACTACATCCACACACCTCAATCTCAACTTTTCAATTTAAAACTGGAACCGATGATGACATCGATCAAAGCCTTCAATTGAATAGGAACTGTCAACTTTATCATCGAACACACATTTCTAGGAAATGTTAGACATTAATGATCCCTCAAAGATGAATAGAATTAATTGGCTAGAAACCTCACAGAATCCCCAAGTTCCTCCCTTCGTCGAAACCCAATCTCAAAAATTATGTTGTGGTGAACCTTCAAACACGACACATCCCTCCCTCTATTTTAACAAGTTTTAAAAAAAATTTAATTATTTTTAATTATTTTTTTTGTTTATAAATAAAATCTCATCAAAATATAAGAAAATTATCTATAAAATAATGTAATTATAATATTATACATACATATATCACAATTTTTTTTAAAAAAACATGATTATATTTATTTCATGAATTACAAATATCACAATTTATAAATCCTCAAAATTTATAAAACACATTATAAACTAATTGTATAAAATTCATATATTTATGTTTGATGTAGTTATATTATATACATATAACTATATTAAATAAAATAAATTATTTTCATATCCTTAACAAATGTAACTCTAATCGCTGTTTATAATTTGAATATAATATATACAATTATATATATATATATATCATATTTTTGAAAATAAAATAAAATTAATTTTACTAAATTTGTAGAAATTATTGTTTTATAATATACATATACATATTAAAATACTCCATAAACAAATCAATTCTATAAAATATATATAGGCCTAATTATGATTAGTTTAATTAAAATAAATAATTTTAATTTTTATATTTAATGGCACCCGACATAAAATTTTATTAGTTTGTTTTTATTATATCTAAATACATTTAATAAAATATATTTTTAATAATTTATTTATTTTAATTTTTGTGGCTGTTACACACACAATATGAAATATAGAATATGAATGATTCTGTTTTTTAATTGATATGGATAAAAATAACATTTCATATAATATATTAATGATATAAGGTCATATTTTGGTGGAAGTGGGTCAAGATGGACAAGGATTAAAAAATATGATATTAAATTATTCAAATATATTCAACTAATATTAATTTCATATTTTTCTGTGGAAATACTAATATTATATGTTTGTGTAACCCAAAGTATACATGTTTTATCTTTTTATAGGGTAAATTTGTTTACTGTTTTTACAGTTTATCACAAGACAGAATTTTATTGAACCTATTCAATTATAATTTTTTTTATTTTAAATATGGTTCCTATTTTAGTAAAATATATTTCCATGAGTGATAGAATATAATTTTAAATAATCATGAAAATAGTAATGAGAACTCGTTCTCAGAAAATAATCTTGTAATAATAAAAAATAATTTACCCCCATTACATTCATTGTAAAAATAGTGAAATGAGTGATTGAATATATAAATAAATATATAATATATAAATTTCACTAATTATTTTGATTATAATAAATTTATTAAATTTATTAAAATTGAATCATATTTCAAACATAATAAAAGATGAATAGAATAGGTGTTTTTAGGGAGAGAAATTAACTTCTTCTGAAATAATATATAATAGTTATTCTTATCTAATTATTAATTTATTTTATAATTAAATTTTAATTAGTTTTCCTTATTATCAGATTAAAAAAAATAATTTGACTTTTAATTAAAATTAAAAGATAGTTTTTAAAAAATAATGTATTTTCACTTTTCACTGAAAAGTAAATTTTTTATAAAAAAATATAAATCCACACAATGATAATTTTTAAAATATTATTTGAAAAGTTATATTAATTTATTTAAATAAAAACCCATAAAATAGAATAAATTATTCATAATTTTTTTGTATAAAATACAATAAATCCCATTTGGGAAGGAAACACATTTTTAAATCACACAATGATTTAATAAAAATTGAGTTAATATTTATTTCATATAAATATATAAATTCAAATTTGTTTAGAACAATATAGCTTTTTAATGCTTTTATTATAATTAATAAATTCTAATAAAATGCCTAGGATATAATATGTTTAAATATGATAGTTCATTTATACATTAGATATTATGTAAAGTGTAATATTGAACACTTTAAATTTACTTAAAGATAAATGTATTATAAATTGTACTCACATAACACCATATGGGATCATATATTTCTCGATAGATATTCTATAAATAATGATTTATTCTAAAAAAATTATATTTTCCATTGGCACGAACTCTTTACTACATATTTTGGCAAATATATTTAATCAAAAATATTAAAATGGATAAAATATTTTTTTCTCTTCTTTCTTGTACATGAATTTTATTATTAATTCTAAATCATGAACTATTTGTATTTGTCACACCGAAACCATATAAATTCATTTATGTAAATTTTTTCTTAATTGTAGATCCTCTGATTAATGTTTGGGTTGAGTCCTAATTTGAATTTTTGAGTTTTTGTCGAAATGTTCTTGTTTTTGCATTGGTAGAAAGTGGCCCATAGGCACCATACATTTAAGGCAAACTATTTAGCTTCATCCAAGTAACCATGCATCATTTTTGGGTTTCTGTGGTGATACACACGATTTTCGCACTATTTGAGAAAATGTGCAGAAATCATGAGGTTTGGATATGGAATTTGGATGTGGCATATAGCATGTTGGGATCACTATTTTTATTCTAATGATGCAAAATTCTACAGGAATCCAAGATTTTTTAAAAAAATTAAATACCAAGTTTCCCCACATATGTTAGAACTATTTTCATAATTTTCTCCCTGTTAGATTATTTTTCGGTGTATAAATATTCTCTCAATATCACTTACCTAGGTTTCTCAATTTTAATTGGTGCTGCTCCATCGATTCTATGAAGGGTTGTTGTGATTTTGGGTCGTTTTCCCACTCTCATTAATTTCCACTATTGTTTTCATGGAGATTCTTTTGGGATTCATATTTTAAAAAACCCAATCAGAAATAATTTATTTTTTGGTTTTTTTTTCTTTCGATCATGGTTATAAGGATTGTTCCTTAGGGCCTATTCTTCGTTTTAGGTTTTGTTGTGACCTGATTCTATTAATTTAGGTGTTTAAATCTATTTAAATTATGAGCAATTTTTTTGATGATTTTGTGTTTAAAAATATTCTATTAATCTGATTCACATGATGGTGAAGTGTTTGTTTGATTTTTTTATTACCTGTATGATGGTGGTATTTTGAAAAATTCGATTTCAAATAGATTCATTAAATATACTTTGGTATATATGCACTCAATGTGTTTGAAAAACTTCCATGTATCCCTTTATAATCGTATTGTTTATTTTTTTAATGTGTTTATCCTAGTTATATTGTGATGGTAGTAGTTGATTTTGATAGTAGTGTTATATGTAAGTAGGGATGACTGTTATGGTTTTGAACTCATGAATGGCTTGTTTTATAGGTCCTAGAACATGTGTCAATTTATTAATACTGGTTTTTGAAAAATCCCTGGATACTTGTGGTGTTCCAATATATGTGGTCTCACCAATGTGTGCACGGGGTGCATGCATGGATGGTAATATAAATAAATATGGAATTGGATAAATCATCTCAATATAAAACTGATATTTGGAAAATATTTTCTTGTTCCATTATAAATATGTTGTTTCACAAAATATCCCTTAGTTTCAAATGAAAAAATTATTATTTCAAATGTTATGAGAAAAAATAGGGCTCATTAGGTTCCATATAAAATATGGTTGGTTTCTAAGAGATTTGAAGGCCAATTTGGAATCATTATGTATGTTTATTGGTTTCAATATGTCTTGATGTGGTGTTGGAGGTGGAGTCATATTTTAAATATAATGGACCATTTTTCAAACATAAATGTGGTTTTTTTATATTATTCTAGAAATATTATTGAGTAATTTTTCTAATGTATCTAAATTGTTATTGTTTGAGGTTGAATTAGTACAATATAATGATTTTGAAATGAATTTTTATTTAGGTAGTGTAAATGCCTAATTGTAACTCATGCCTATTTTGGGAAATATTTTATAAATATCATTTTATTTGACATCATTTTTGGTACTTGTGAATGGCATGATATGAGATGTGAACCTTTATAGGATATTCAATAATGTTAGGGGTATCACAATGATGTTGTTGGTGTTTAGGTTATTTATGTGCTTTAGTGGACGGTAATGTGAGCCATGCATGTGGTGGTTGATCCATTCTCCCTGCACTATTACTAGGGGATTCCTATGTGTTTTTTAGGAGACTGAGTGATAGTTACTTATTAACCTCATGAGATGGTTTTCTATCCCATATAATTGACAGGTTTTGGTGGGATAAGCCACTTGATTGGATAGTATATAGGGGCTTGTTGGTTATTGAAAATGGAGTTGCTTTATATTCCAGAACGTGACTATGATCTGAGTACGTCAATGTATTGCTCCTAGGATCTTCATCAAATACATATAAGTATTTATTTGTGTGTTCTATTTATATTTATACAACACTTTCGATGTTATCCTTGTCGGTTTGAAACTTATCATTTAGGTAAGATAATTTTAAATGCATCATCATTGTATTACATGGTATGGATTTCATTTGTGTTTTTGTTTAGGAATTGGGTTTCAGAAATTAAATCTTAATTTAAAAAATAATGCTGCTAGTATTATTTTAAATAGTTTTTGTAAAAAGATATATTTATTTGATTAAAAAATTTTAAAATAAAATCATCCACATTTATATTCTAGTGAATGATTGTTGAATTTTTCAGGAATGGAACTCTATGGAGTTGATGGTGATTACCTACTGAGTTTTTAAGCTCAAACCAAATAAGATCTTCTTGGAATCAGTAGACCCATTATATTTTTCAGGTTCACTGTGATTTGATGATGAAGGTAACTAGAAGGTTTCATAGAGATCATTTTGGAATAGATCATTTTTTTTAAAATATTTAGATTTTCTTGAACTAATGTATCTAGAACAATTATTTATATTTATTTGAGTTTCAACTATCACTGGTTCTTCATCTTGTTAATTTAATATATATGATCCCAATATATTGTGAAAAAATATTCCCATGGTGATTACTTTAATTCCCAAAACTAGTTTCTAGCATGTGAGTATTTGGAATGCACATCAGACCCTACATTAGATCGGGTCAGATGTCGAGTTAGATTGTATACAAACTAATTTTGTGAAAAATAGTATTATTAGAGTCCATTATGGTTTGGGGTGTATGGTAGTTATAGATTTTTTGTAGTCTGCAATCGAGGGGTTGGTACATGAAGGATATCATGAAAACATTCTCAATTCTAATCCATGAGTTTCCTAGGGACGATATGGATTTTTCTATTTTTTAGTTGTTCTGGATTTATTAATAAAAATGGAGTAAAATCAAATACATGTATTTATCTCACATAGTGTAGTGACCCATGTGGTTTACAAGTAAATGGTTCACATTTTTTATAGATGTTAATTCCAACATGGTTCATGGCTCACATACTAAGTGCCTAGGATATGCATAAACACTAGATCCCCATTTCAATAGATTGTTGTGAGATGTGTTTTTATTGGTTTAGGTTTGTATGTGAGTGATTTTAAAATGAAAATGGGTTTTGATATGGAAATTATTTTATTAAATTGGTATCGTTTTAAAAAATTGGGTTTAAAAGAGTTGAGATTTGGATTGAAAATTTGGTGGATGCTTAGGTTTGGCGATAAAGTGGTTACTGTGAGCCATGTTATTTATTAGGAATGTCTGATTATCTACGGGTAGGTACTGAATTTTCTAGTTAGAATGCATTTATAAAAGATAATGGGATCGACATGTATGTGATGGACCAAAGTATTCCTTGGGTGAGGTTTAAAATTAATTGTTTTATTCGACTTTTCGTAATAGGATTTGAGAGGGATATGATTTTTGGGGATTGTATTTTGTTGAAAAGTGGATTTTTTTGTAATAAATGGATTTTGGTATTTGGAAGGAATCATTGATGTATGTTACTTTTAAAATTGAAACTCAAATGGTGGTTTTGAAAAATTGATGTTGGATGTGCTTGTATGTGTTTGAATAATGAGGTCGTTGTATTGGATTGAGGTGTTATTCTCTATAGTGTTTTGGGTTGATTATGATTATGGTTTTCAGTTCCTCGTTTTCTTCCAGATATGCCTCTTAGAATTCTCCCCAATGTCTCTCGTGGGACATTACTATTTATGCGATCCACTTGGTTAGTTCTTGCATTTATTTGTGATCGAGGATTGTTAGAGGAGGTGGAATTGTCTAAAAATATTGAAAGTGTCTTTAGATTGTTGGGATTTCCAAATACTATGAGGAGGTGATGATTTTGCATCTATTTATGTCCATAGTTGATGCAAGAATGTATAACATGGAATGTTATTGAGTCCCTTGTTGTCCTATATTTCATACATGAGGATGTGAAAATAAATAATGTGTAAGAGCTCAAGAGTATTCAGAATGTCCATATAATAACAATGGTCCATGTTGATCATTTCATGGATCTTGTTTTTTTATTTATTGTTCTATTTAATGTTCTATGCATGGATTCCAATTTCATAGGTTATCTTCATCGTAAGATCACAGAGTGTTCCCTCTCCTCCAAGGATCATTATTTTGAGTTTTTAGGTGATGAAGTGTTCATAGATGAGTTTGTTTCTAGTGTGCTAGCAGTTTTTAATCTTGTATCTCTATTCGCCTGTGATATATCCCTATATGGAAAAAAGGCTAGGCTAAAGGGACTAGTTCTTGGTGATTCTTTGTTGTTGGTACATGACTCTCATTATTTGGAACATGAGAATCTGTGTTTTCAATGCAGTATGTTTGGGAATTCAAAAGAGTATTCGGATAATCTTCTAAAGACTTATCATAATTTTGCTATTTGTGTCATTTGTATATGTTATGTATGATGAATTTACTAAATAAAAGGTCTTTATTGTTTGATATCGGCTCCTTACTATGTGGAAGTGGATGGTTTAGTCTTCTATGCTACAACTATAGTTCTTAGAGTAAATCTCACATTTATTTTAGAATTTCTAGGGGTGTTGAAATCCTAGGCATGACATTAATCTTCTATATTGGGTGGAGACATTTTAAAATTCCTTCATCTAGTTATCCTTGTTATTTTTTTCTTGCCATTATATTTTGAAACTATTATAAGCATGTTTTGACACAATCTGAGTAGTTTTGTTTTTTTATATTGAGTTTTCAAAGCATTTTATCTATATTTTGCGTGATAATAATTTTTTTGATGGGTTTTGGTTTCCCATAATGATAAATTGTGGTATTTTTGGATCTTTTAGTAGTTTTTTATTATAGCTCAATTATTTGTTCATCTTTCGGTATTGGTTTCTTTAAGGGTTTTCCAATTGTATTGGGTGCTCGGATTGTGTGGAATGTATATAGTCCATTTTTGGAATTTCCCTCATTAACCTGCTGGTCCCCATGAGATGGTGATGTATGAGTCCTCATATTGGTGTTGTTAGTTGAGTTAATGTTGTGGGGAGAACCCTATCTTCTTCTTTGATTGTTCATACTGATATGGTTTTATTTAGAAGAGTTTATGGTTGGCATGTTATATGAATGAATATCCATATATTGTTAATTTTTTATTAATTTTTTCAATTTTTGGATCTAGTTTTATTTTTCATTTGGTTGTGTGAATTTCTAGGGAAAAAATGTATTTATGTAGGGCAGAATTGTCACTCACCAACCATGAAAATTCTTTTATTTTATTCTACTATTGATATCAGGTCCTTTTGTTGATGTATGAGTTGAGTCATGGATTGAATTTATTATTTATTTTTTGAAAAGTGTATGTTTTTGAAATTGTAGAAATTGGACCATGAGTAGTATAATGTTATGGTTTGACATGTGGCGTCGCCCAGATAACCATGTAGGCTATTTTGGGGTCCAGTATTGTGCCCCCAAGGTAGTGAATGCTTTGGGAGAATGTGAGAAAACTGCATAGTTTGGATTTAGACTCAGGATATGGAATATATCATGCTTAGAACATGGATTGGGTATCTTGCAACCAACATGGGTGGGGTATCCCTCTTAACTAGTATAGGATTCATAGTTGGAACATAATAAGTCTAAATTTGCGGAAAACTTTGAGAATTAAAGAGATTTTAAAATTTAAAAATTGTTGTTTTCCATCTTATTATATTAATAAAATTTATTAATTCCTCCCACTTGGATCTGTTTCGGTTCAGAAAGGGGATCCCAATATCCTCTTCCTTGGTTACGCACACATTACGGGTGCTTCTACTTCGAATCTATGTTGACTTGTTCCTATTTAGGATCATTCCCATCTCTCATTTATTTTCCCTCCTATTTTGTTGATGTTTCTTTTTTTGGTTGTTTTTTTCCAAACCATATGTGATAGGGATATTTTTTGGTGATTTTTATTTGGATCCAGGTAGTTTATATTTTTTTGGGGAATATTATACCTTCCATTGAAGTTTCATCACATCTGTAATCAATTGATGCAGGTGTTTCCATTTGTTTTCTTTTTGACTCAATCAATTTTATGATTGGGTGTTTCTAAATAATTTTTAATTTTGATTCACATGCTTTTTATAAATTTGGTTATTTTTTGTTGTGCATTTGTGTTGGTGGAATTTTGTAGAAATGGATTTCAAAGAGATTAATTAAATATTCTTATGTATATATGAACTAAATGTGTAAGATAAACATCCATGTATCATTTTTCATCAAATTTAAAATCATTAGAATTTTTTCAGTCGGTTATGTTGTTAGGGTGTCGGTTGATTGTTATATTAGCCTTATCTATTGTTTTTTGTTAGTGTTATTATTTTTCAATCATGTATGTATTATTGGGTTTGTGGTAAAATGTTTGTCATTACATTAAAAATGGGTTTGGATAATTTTTGGATAATTATTTTGATACATTATATGATAACTCATCCATGTGTTCATAAGGATAACATATGTATGTTTATAGAAATTATAATTTTATAAGAAAATCCAATTAATAGAAAACCTGGATTTTGAAAACATTTGTGGGTTCCATTCGAAATCTTCATGATTCATTAATGGACACTTGGTTTCAAATGATTCAAAAGTGGTTTCAAATGTTATATTTAAAATAATGGAATCTTATATAGCTTAGAAAATTATATTTTTTGTTATAAATGATTTGATTACCAGTTCTACATCATTGATTATGTTGTGTGTTTTTAGTTTGGTGAGAGGATGTTTTGTATATTGAATCAAATTTGAAATGCAAGGGAATGTTTTTCATTGTGAACAATAAATTCATGCTTTATGATGCTTTTAAATGATTAAGATTTTTTATATATTTTATTATAATTGTACATGTTGAATTCCCTATTGGAAAACTTCAATATTTGTGAAAAAAATAATTGTTTTCCACGTATAAATCTCTTGTTGGATCCCTGGCCTATTTTGAGATTTTTTTTAAAAAATAACATTCGATGCAATGGTCTAGTTGAAACTTTTTAATTGATTTATGTGACATAGGTACCACTTTTTTGGAATCCCTAAAGGTATGGGTATTGTATAGGTGGTGCTAGTGTTTTGGATAGGTGAGTAAATTGGTCATAGGTTAAGTGATTCACTTGTTCTATGGCCTCCTCTTTTCACTGTGTACATTTATGATGGGATTCATGGGAATATTTTTGAGGGTTTTGTGATAGTTACATATTGACCCCAAATATATGGTATAGTACCCCTGTGTCATTATATGATTTTTTTGGACACAAAATTGAATTGTGAAGTTTATATCGGCATGTTAGTTAATATATATAGTGATCCAGAACATTCTAACTAGAAATTTTGATCTGAGTGAATCCATGGATTTATCGAGGGATGTTAAGAAAATATTCATGGTTATCTATATATTTTTTCTGTTTAAATTTATTTTTTATATTATATATTTGACTTATTAATTACTTCCATCTTGTTTGGATACAATTATATTATGCATGTCCCATCTGAATTACATGGTATGGGTTGCTCATGCGTTTTGGATTTGAAATCGGGTTGTAGATAGTGAAAGTGTTCCTGAATAGGAATGAATTTTGTGTTGTTTTAGAAAATGAAATTTTAGAAATAAATATTTTTTTAATGTTTTTAATATCCCATTATGTGTATATATTTTCAAAATAGTGCTTGTCGATTTTTTATGGTAAAAAATGATTTGAATATGTGTTGATACTCTACCATGATGTGAAGCTCACACCCTACAAGTTCCACTCAATATTAGAAGACCTTATATTTTCTGATTATTTAGGTTTCTATTTCTATTTCAATTGGAGAAGGTTTGTTTTATGATGGTGGTTCCCAAGAAGTCACATGGAGAACATTATTAAATGGTTTATTTTTTGTTTTTGTATTTGTTTTTTCAGCTATTGTATTTGTATCGAATTTGTATATTAATTAGAGATCTCATTATCAATGGTTATTGTTCTTATTATGTTTATTTATTTTATGCTTTTATATTAGAAATAATCAGTTCTAAAATGATTTCATTGAATTCCAATACTACTTTTCAAACTGTGGGGATTCAGATTTCCCATTTTCAATGTCACAGAGTTGTTCGAATGTTGCATTGGACATAATCTCAACTATATTCATTTTCATAAATAGTAATACCATTTATCTATAAATAGTCTTTATTTACCAATAATCTATATTATTATATTGGTTAAATGAGATAAAATACATATCGGTTACTACATATTCATCCATTTGTTGAATTAATCTATCATATTCTACAATGTTCTTTATAAAAACATTTATAAATAATTTTATTTCATAATTTATGGTTCATCCATCTATTAATTTTTATTTTTAAATAAAATATATGTTTTAAAAATTTATATAACCCATATTTGTGTTTTATAGACATTAAAATAGAGGAATTATAATTTATAACTTTAAAATAATACACAAACAATAAATTAAATTCCTCATTATATATTACATAGTTATGAAAATTTATCTAAATTTATCATGCTTCAAAAATTTTGCAGTGCTAAAATCCCATTACAACTACCCCCGTATATTTTAATTATTAATGAAAACTATAGGCCCACAATATTCTTCTTCTATATTTAAGTATTATCAGGTTGTAATATCAATGATACAAAAGATTTTAGACCACCAATGTCCATCCAAACTCCCAAAAATGTATATTAAAACTAGAAAAATGTTACTAAACTCATTCATGGTATAGTTTAATATAATTTATCTAGACCATTCTTGTATTGGATTCAAAAGAATGTTTCTACCTCTATCAACTCATATTGGAATACTATAATATCTTATTTTTTTGACATTCATATACAATCATATTGAGTAAATTTAATGCCATTATAACCCACTATGAAATTAAACGGGAAAATATATTGTGAAACAACACATATTCTATGTACATATAGTTATTTGTTAAATATTCATATAGTTGTCTATCATATCCAAAATAAATCCTACACTCATGTTTTTATTTATGACTCTTATCAATACAAACATGCATTTATATTGATATATCAAGAATATATTTTTTATTTTTAATATGAGTATCTTTCTTCCATGGATACATTCCTTAGTAATTTTTTTCTAATGATATTTCTATGCTAACACAGAGAACATTCCATCTTTCATGAGATCTATTACTAAAATACATTACATAACTAGAAGGTATCTTCCATTAAGCTCCCTATTATAAAATATTAAATTCATTGTAATGTTTGATTATGATGATGCAATTCATCTAAAAGAATAATTACTCACACATGAATTATTCTTTATATTCATTTAATTAATCCATTATTAAATTTTTTCACAATAAAATGATGATATATTTATGTTCATAACTGCATTTAGTAGTCCATGATAATTATTTAATCATGAACTATACTAAATAGACTTGTAACACAATATATTACTATATCTAGTAACAAATCTTTTTATCTAAATCATATATTACACTTAGATACCCAGAAAAATAAATTTTCTCTTATAAAATAAAATTTATAAAATCAAATTCGATATATTAGTCATTAAGAAAATATGCTTCATAGTCTTATGTATCCAATTATAAGGCCATGAATTAGAATTTACACACATGGGTCAAATATATCCAACATTCCATCAAAAAGATAATATATGTGAACTCTTAATTAGAATAAGCATGAAAATTAGATGATCGAGGTATTCATAAGTGTAATCAATTTCGGGATTCCCATTAATTTTATTTTAATTGGATTTAAATATCACAACATCATAATTCATGCATTATTTTTCTATATATCCCTGATTTTCATGGCAACCCATATCTTTATTACCTCTTAATTCATGATTTATTACAAAATAATACACATATTACAACCTAGAATATTGAATATATAATTTATGTGGGTAATTTTGTATATTTAATTATAAAATAAAAACATGTGGTCCATCTTCTTTATTGAAAATTTTCTTAAGATGCTCACAATATTCCTTCATTAGTAAAACAGCATGGGATAGCCCAAAAAAATACATAAGAAAGGGGTGAGATACAAAGTCCTATTAGGGAATAAAAAATTTAAAAAATGAAGAATTTATAACATGTTATACATTAGATTTTTCAATGCAATATGAAATTACAAAATAATATAATGGATATATGGTAAACTGGAAACAACTATAACCAGGAAATCATAAACATAAGATAAAGATAACATTTTAAACTACATTAAATTGAAGAAATACCCCATTTTAGATTTAGATAACTCCCTAATCAAATATGATACATATGAGGCGGCTAAATCATTACCCAATTAATTTTATCACCATATTGTTTTGGGAGTAACAATTACTTTCGTATCATGTTCATGCAAATGTGTGCCACCAAGATAAAACATCACAAGGATGTATATCCTAAATATTAATCCTTTGATCAAAGAGAAGGGTTTAATATATCGATATATCCAATCAATTAATGATTGGTAAAAGTGGGTTAAAACCGTTGAGTGGAATTGTTAGGTAAAAATTATCATAGCAATTCTTTTTCATTATAGATCACAGTCATATTTAAGCCACATAACAGAAGAATAAATGATTCATTAAATAGTTTAATGAGAGTAAAAGAGTCCTTTAATAATTTTATACGAATAGGTACATAATAAGGATATGGTAAAACATGTCCCATAACTATGAATTGAAAATAAAATGCCATAATATTGAAAAAATATTTGAATTAAAGAGGATATGTAGAGGGCCATTTATCAAATATTCACATCGTAAGAGCTTGAGAATATGCTATAAAAAAAGTCGAAAAATGTTATATAATTATTAAAAAATGAATTGGAATACATAATAATCCTTATAAATTCATTATAAAATAACATATTGATAATAATAATTATAGATAAATATTAGATTCTTCAATTGAAATGAATATTGAGAGGCCCCGTACCATTTCATTATTATTAGATGGGGCCCTTCTCTATTGTGCCTCTCCCTCCCAATCATGGATTTGCCTAGTTTTTCTATTTGAAACCCTTATTCGTGGGTTTGGAAGGGCGTCTAAGAACTATTTTATCCTCCTTTACTATTTGTCATCCCCAATTGTCACCTATTATATATTTATTCATTAATAATGGAGTGTTTTTCATGTCCTTTAAATCACTATCGGGTTATGTTGGTTTTGTTGAAATCTATTTCCATATAAGGTTCAAGACGCCTCTACCCCGCTCCGAATTCTTTTCCACCACCCTCTCCTTGTCATATCAAGAGTTTTGGATTCAAATCCACTTTGGGTAAAGAAGGGCGATAGTCAGGGGGTTATTAGGAACTCCATTTCTGGTTATTTCTTGTATTTCAATGATTGTTTTATACCCATCTTGATGCAACTATTTGGAGATGTAGGCCTTTTAAATAATTCTTATCATCAATTCCTTCCACTAAAATCTGAGTTAGATCAAGAGTGGCGATTCCAATGAGGTTATGGGAGGTGGGATGTTGCCTTCGTCGGTTCTCTTATCATGATTTGTTTCAGTGTGTTTCTTCATCTATGGTGATGGTTATGTTTTCTCAGTTACTACATCGTTCTCAAAATATCTCTGGACACATGTTTGGGTTTCACATAGAGATGGTGGTGTTGACAGTAATGGAGATGTAAACTGTAGTTTTTCTTGTGGAGAGTGTATTAGTCTATTTATACTACTTGATTTGGGGATTTTTTTTGGTGTGATGAGATGGTTGATGAGGGTGAGTAAAAACAACATTGGTTCTACTGTAATGAAAAATGTGATGGGAAGTTTTCTAATGGGGTCTCTAATAGGAACAAATGAAGATGATGAATTTTTGTCTTTACTAACTTTGATGGTGGATTGAGTCAAAGGGACGACTGATGTGGTGCCCTGAAGTTTGGGACACCTCGGGGTTTGTGATATTTTTTAAATTTCAGATTATGTCTCTGGTTTTCATTGGTGTTCGTGTCTGTCAGTGCATTTTTCAAGGAGGGTTACATGAGGCTTCCCATCCATATGTGGTGTTCTTGATTTTGTTTTTCGAATTATGAATTGGATGTTATGTGGCCGAAGGGGTTCTTTTGATTTTTTTTATGTCTAAAGTGGGTTTGGGTATGATGTCCTGAACCAGGAAAATGTTTTTTTTTGTATTTTGGAAATTTTAGGGGTCACAGTTAGACATTAAAATTTTTATTCAAAAAATACCAAAAAATAGATTTGGAGGCCTCTTACCTTTAGTTGGTTATTCCAAATTAATGGAAAAGGATTTATGATATTTTGGGGACCATTGGGATGAATAAATATATTGTATTTCAAAGTAAATATATGATCCAATGTTTTTATTGAATAGTATTGGGATCATGGTTGAGTTTATATAGGTATAGAGTGGGTAGTTCTTTATTATTTCTCTAACATAGTTTAAAGACACTACATAATATTATAATTAAAACCACAATCCAAAGAATATTTTTTCACCATGAATTCTACCAAATAAGAGTGGTTTCAATTATTTAATATATATATGGTCCTGAATCATTAATATAATGCACTTGTTGATGTGGAAGTGATTCAAGAATATAAAAAATTAATGTTTAATCATTAATATATTATATAGGTTTTGGAGGATTAAAAATTCTTTATTAAATTATTAAAATTTTCTCTAAAAACATTATTTTAAAAAGGGAATATTTATTTAATATTGTAAACCATTTATTTTTACTTCACTTTTGTGTTATTATGATGTCATATTACATTTTTTTTATTTTATCCTTCTTTAATGTTTAATCATAAAATGGATTTCTTGAAGAGATTGTGAAAAAGAAATCCCCATTTTATCATCTTAACATATTGTTTCCAAAAAATAATATTTTTATAATCAAAAAATTTAATAAAAATGTGAATTATCAAATTAATAATATTATTATTTCTTTATTTATAAATTTTGGTTTTTTTAGAATATCATTATTCGAAATCATCTATTATTAAATGTGAATTGTTAAGAATTAAAACAAAATTTTTAATTTTAAAATTTATTTATTTAAATGATTTTCTTAAAATTTAATTTATTTGAAATTCTCATATACAAAAAATGAATTTTATAAATTGTATGACATATTACAGAAAAATAGAATTTCAATTTTATCCTATCAAAATAATAATAGTTAAAAAGCTAACAACAATAACATTAAATTTTAAAAGAATTATATTGAAAATACAATATATACATCCATATCAGTATTCTATTGATACAAATCCATTTATTATATCAAACACTCCCTAAGGGTAAGATGTGCGATTGTAGGATTTTCATGGAGAGGATTATCAAAAACTGTCTGATCCATGATCTCAATGTTCTTGATCTTCTTTAATAAAATGGGGTTTCTCATATTTTACTCATTGGATATCAACCTGGATTTGGTCATGGGTAAAGCCCAATGATTCTCCCTACTTTGGAATCTTTTGTATTTGGGTTTTATAGTTTACAATACTAATAGTCTATGTCATCACTTTTTTTTTGTCTATGTCTATTTGAATAATCAAAACTCAAAATTTATACAAATTTTATGATCACAATTGGATGACTATATGATAAATGGTTATAAATCATAATGGTATTTTGAATTTGATATGATATAATATTAAAAAATAATTTAATATATTTTCTATAAGAATAATATATAATTGGGTATTTAAATAAATTATAATATTGTTTAAAAAATTTATGGTTTATATAATCATTACCCTTCATAAAAATCACCATAAAAATTTTTATTTTACAAAATTCTATAAATAAATGTAATTTATATTTCATATTATCCTCAATATCCCATGTCATATCTTCAAACATGTGGCTTCTCTATAGCAATTTGGCCTTGTGCGATGCATTTATATGATGAACATTGCCTCTAATATCATAGATATATATTGTATTTAAAAGGCCCCAACCTTAAACCTTTCTTAATCTTGAGTTATTACAAGATTACACATTTCGGATCTTTTCAGGTTTAGAGTTTTAGAGAATTAGATCATAAAAACATGCATTACATTCCACATTAAAACATAGTGGTTACATAAAGATATTATCCATTTTTCCCATAAACGGAAACATATTTAACATAAACATGGATTCTTTCTTGGAACTTCTTGACACTATCATCATATCATGTACCTTTCCCTTGACCTGTGAAAACATTTCAAAAAAACTTGGGATGAGCATAAAAAGCTCCGTATGAGTTATAAAAATAGGGGAAGGAAACATGGGTACATATATACATAAGAATGAAATCATACATTACCCATAAAACATAAGTACATACCTCATCAAATCATGATTAAATCATAGAAATCATAAGACATAAAAGTTACATGAGGCATTTATAACATTCTTACGTAGGGAGTAACCCTCTTGGTTATGTTGGGAATACCCACCATGGTATATTCCTTAAATATATTCAGAGAAACCTTAACGTTTCACTCCTTCGCGATACCCAATTCATTGGAGAGCTATATCGGGCTCACCGGCCCTTAGTTTATCACAGAACCACCTGTATTCATAATAATGCCAAAAAACCACAACATAATCGTATCACATAAAACATGCATAAAGGAAACATAACATTTCCACCTTTCAATCACAAGATATCAATACAACACATTGATATAAAAAAATTATGAAAACCATTTTCAATACCAAAATAAAAGAAAAGTAAAACATGGTATTTATTTTTCTTTTAAAAAGAAGGTATGGCTTGTAGAGGAAGCCGAAACCCAAATAATTGTCACAGCGGCGGAGAAGTCGTTGTCACGGCATACGTACGACAAAAACATACTCTTTTGACATTTTATAAAATGATTTGTTGAAAAATATTCCTTTTGTATAAAAGTAAAAGTCAAAGGGGATTATTCACTGTATAAAAGCAAGTTGTGTATAAAACGAAATATGCCCCAATGAAAGGAGATTGAGACGAAGTCCCATACCTCGGGTCCGAATTGACTCGATCATTCTTTAATGTCCTAAATAATAAACTTGAGTAAATTTATACTTTCTTATGAACCTTTTTCAAGTTCATTATTCCTTTTATATAACTTATTATCATGTCATGAACACTATGTAATTATTTTAGTTAATAATGGTCATTTTAACGATCATTGGTACTTGAGTCAAAAATATGCTCTTTATAATTACAATTTGTTCATGTATCCATTATATCCAGTGTTATACGACTGATGTATATATCATATATATCATATATATACAGTATATACATGCATTTATAATATTACATAATGTTTAGAGGTAAGAAATGACATGCACCGTTCATGGAGACGGTAAGCCGTACGTACGCATGAACACTACTTTCATTTCTATTTCGTATATTTGTGGAATGGAATCATAATTATATAATTATATATTATAATTCTACTATAATATCATATATAATACCATTAATTAAATCCAGTATATGTCCCACATATGGCATTAACAAAATCAAATCACTTTGAGGGGGCGGTAGTCCACACTTCCTTAAATGAAGATATCGCGTTTACCCATAATGGAAGCTATAAAGGTATACCTAAAATGAAAAATACAGAAGATTAAGGAAAACATAAACATATTATATATCATATATAAATATAGTGACATCTTAATGTCCACCATTTAAGGTGTTAAAAGAATGTTGAACAATCATCGTTTCGGGAGGCATAAATTCACCATCCACGGAAACAGTATGTTCTTTAAACATTAGATGTCGGTGTGTATAAGTGTATCTCGAATCCTTCTTATAAAAACATCCTAATATATTTTAGATACTGGATTAGTTACAAAACAAATGAATAAAAAGAGTTTAGTGGGTTGGAGAAGCAAAATAAAACAAAAGGACTCAAGTGAAGACATTACCTTAAAATCGGGTAACTCGCTTTGGTTTGAGCTCAAATGCATCCTTGGGAAGACGTCTTCCCAATGTGAGGCTTTAAGGATTAAGAGAGGGATGTGGAGATGCAAAATGGGCAGTGGGTGGCAGATCCAAATGCTTTGGAAGTGTGGGTAAGGAGGTAGAGGTGGGAGCCTTTTATAAGAGGAGAGGAGGGGTATTCTTGGAAAGTAAAAATATATTACTTTGTTTGAAAATGCGTTTCAGGTTTAAAATGTCCCACAATGATATAATTTTAGGATAAGGTGATAAGGGTTCTAAATATACACACCCAATAGGTTTTGGACATGTTTAGGTCATAGATTTTATATTATCATTTTATTTTATTTAAATCCTTTATTAATGAGGTAATTTTTGCATCATCACGATGTCATAAATAATTTAATATATTTAATGTCTAAAATTATAAAACAAATATCATGATGTAGGAAATTTTTTGTTCTTTCCAGTTAATATTTATAGTCAAAAAATATGACTTGTATAACCCCATTTAAAATTTTTTTTAGTAACACATCTCATGTTTGTGTCAATTTTACATTAACATTATATAAAAAGTTATTTATGTCATTTCCCTACCAAAGTGGCTCTATGGGGTCCCCAAGTTGACCCATGGATTTTCAAGGTCGTTCATGACACATCCAATTAGGGTAGGACATGTTTCAAGCTCATATCATATTATTAAAACATTATTTCTACCTTAAACTACACTAATTACCACTAATCACGATTAAACACATAAAAGTTACTATTCACCAAAAAATTATTTTAAACACATTGAACCACATTTTACTTATTAATGAAAACCATGTATGTCGGGTTTTTAAAAATAAAATCACAGAGGTGTTAAAATTTCATTTAAACGAAAAATCAATTTCTTTAAATACCACTTAGTGGTTTCACTATTAATCAAAAATTGAAGTTTTTCAGAAAAATACCAAAACTTCACCCTAAGCTATATTTGATATTATGAATTCAAAAATGTTGTCTATTTTAAAAAATTCAAAACATATAATTTTTATTAATTAATTTAATAATTAATTCCCGATGTCATAAAAAATAGCGTGTTTTTATGAAACAATAAGTATCAAAATATTGACACTAGTTTAAGTCCAATTTCAAAGTGAAATTATTTCCAATGACCACTATTGGATTAAATGGTAAAAATATATTATAATTTCACTTCAAAACCAATTCAATAGATAATCTAATCATATAAAAAAATCGATTAAAAATCAGTTTTGATGTAAAATGCAGTATTTTTCACTATTCATTAAAAAATGAACTTTATCGGAAAAATACCAAAAATTCACACAAAGTTAATTTTGATGTCCCAATCATAAATAATAAGTTTATTTTGAGAAACATAGCTTATAAAATTGTCATAAGATAGATTTAAAAATGGTTTGCCATCAAAAGGCAGTAAAACAATCTTTTAAAAATACTAGAGTTTTCAATGCTTTAGGTAGGATTTATTCTCATTTTAAGCCTCAAAAACACTATACAATTAATAAATAGTCATAGATAAAAATATCTATAATTCATTACTTACATGGGATGTTATATCCTTCCACCTTTAGAAAATTGTGTCCCCGAAATTTATTTACTTATCGAATAAGTGGGGGTATCTATCCCTCATAGCATTTTCAGAATCCCATGTTGCCTCTTCAATAATGTGGTTTTTTCACAAAACTATTACCTGATTAATCACCTTATTCCGTAACACTTGCTCCCTATGGTCAAGAATCTGGACCGGTTGTTCCTCATATGATAGGTTCTCTTCCAGCTGAACTACCTCTGGACTCAAAACATGAGATGGATCTGGCATGTACTTTCTCAACATCGAAACATGAAAAACATTGTGTACCTGAGATAAACTTGGAGGCAAATCCACTCGGTAAGAAACTGATCCAACTCGCTCCATAATTTCATATCGTCCATTGAAACTTGGACTCAGCTTTCCTTTCTTACCAAATCGCATCACACTTCTCTATGGTGATACTTTGAGAAAAACATGATCACCTACCTCAAAATAGAGATCCTTCCTCCTGTTGTCCGCATAACTCTTCTGCCTACTCTAAACTGTTCTCATGTGTTTCTGAATAAGCTGAACTTTCTCTGCCATCTCTTCTACCAATTTTGGTCCCATCAACTTCCTTTCACCCACTTCATCCCAGAAAGCTAGAGTTCGACACCTCTTCCCATATAACACCTCAAACGGAGCCCTCTGTATACTGGAATGAAAACTGTTATTATATGAAAATTCAACCAAATAAAGATGTTGGTCCCAACTTCCCTGATAATCCATCGAACTAGCCCGTAGCATATCTTCCAAAGTCTGAATTGTTCGTTCTGACTTCCCATCTGATTGAGGATGAAATGATGTACTAAAATTTAATTCAGTACCCAATTACTTCTGAAGGCCCTTCTAAAAGTTAGAAGTGAACCTGAGATCATGATCAGATAGAATGGAGAGGGGAACTCCATGTAACCTGACTATCTCATTAAGATACAATCGAGAAAGTTGATCTAGAGAAAAAGTATCTCGAATAGGAAGGAAATGAGAAGATTTAGTCAAGCGATCAAAAATAACCTAGATTGCATTATTACCTTGAGATGTCTTTGGTAATCCTACAACAAAGTCCATGGATATATTCTCCAATTTCCACTCTGGAACTTTTATAGTCTGAAGCATCCCTTTTGGTAACTGCCACTTTTCTTTAAACTGTTGACAAGTCAAACACTTCATAGTAAAATCAACAATATCTCTTTTCATTCCATCCCACCAGTAATACTCCCGTAGATCTCTGTACATCTTAGTACTGCCAGGATGAACTGAAAACGGAGAACTATGAGCTTCACATAACAACTCTCTCTTCAACTGTGAATCACAAGGCACACACAACCTATTACCAAATCTCAAAACACAATCATTATCAATGTTGAATTCAGGCAACATACCTTTCTCAACCAGCTCTACCTTTTTCGGCAACTCACTGTCATGCTTTTGTGCTTTCTTGATTCTGTCTGATAGAGAAGATTTCACTAATACCTGAAACAAAATAGAAGAACATCCTACACCAATAACTTCTATGCCAATGTTCATCAAATCCTTAACCAAAGGATCACATTCCAATCAAAACATTGTTAATGAAGCATTACTTTTTTGACTCAAAGAATCAGCCACTTAATTTTCTTTTCCCGGATGGTAATGAATTGTACAATCATAATCCTTGAATAATTCTATCCATATCCTCTGTCTCATGTTCAATTCTTTCTGAGTGAATATATACTTTAAACTTTTGTGATCAGTATATATTTCACACTTTACTCCATACAAATGATGCCTCCAAATTTATAAAGAGAAAACAACAGAAAATAATTCCAAATCATGTGTAGGGTAATTTACCTCATGAGTTTTCAGCTGTTGTGAAGCATAAGCAATTACTTGATCATTCTGCATTAGGACACAACCATGTCCTTTTAATGAAGCATCACTGTAGATAAAAAACTCACCATTCCTGGAAGGTAGTGCAAAAACTGGACCATTCACCAATCTTCTTTTCAACTCCTAAAAATAATCTTCACATTCTTTTGACCAGATAAACTTAACACCCTTCCGAGTTAGCTTAGTCATTGGACTAGATAACCGTGAAAAATTTATAACAAACCTTCGGTAATAGCCTGCCAAACCAAGGAAGCTACGGATCTCAGTTACATTTGTGGGTCTTGGCCATTCTTCAACAACTTTTGTTTTTGCAGGATCAATAGGTATCCCATATTTAGAAACAATATGACCAAGGAATGAAATTTTTTGCAACCAAAACTCACACATACTGAATTTCCCATAGAATTTCTTTTCTTTCAAAGTTTTCAAAATAACCCTTAAATGCCTTTCATGCTCCTCACTACTTTTAGAAAGAACCAAAATATCATCAATGAAAACAACCACAAACTTATCCAATAACTCATGGAAGATTCTATTCATTAAGTCCATGAATACATCAGGTGCATTGGTTAGACCAAAAGGCATTACTACAAATTCATAATGGCCATATCTTGTACGGAACGCGGTCTTCAGAATATCGGCTTCCATTACCTTCAACTGATGGTACCCCAATCTCAGGTCAATCTTTGAAAAATACTGAGCTCCCTGGATCTGATCAAACAAATCATCGATATGAGGCAAAGGATATTGGTTCTTAATAGTGATGTTATTCAAGGCTCTAGGATCAATGCAATGTCTCATAGAACCATCTTTCTTTTTAACAAATAAAACAGGATCACCCCATGGTGATGTGCTAGGTCAAATGAATCCTTTCTCTAATAAATCTTGGAATTTCTCCTTCAACTCTAAAAGTTCAATTTGAGCCATTCGATAAGGGGGGTTTTGAAATTGGCTTAGCATCAGGAACTATGTCAACAGAAAATTCAACTTCCCGAACTGGTATTATTCTAGGAAACTCATCAAAAAAAATATCAGGATACTCATTTACCACTGGCACATCATTAATTTGAAGAGTTCCCTTGTTTCCAACAATATGTGCAAGGTAACATTAATTTCCATATTTTACAAGATTCATGGCCTCTTGATATGTTATCAATAGTAAGGGTTTATTCTTGTACACAAACTAGAAGTCCTTCTGAAAAGAAACTTCTTTATCTCTACAGTCAATCTTATTATGGTAAATAGAGATCCAATCCATACCCAGGATAACATCAAACTCTAATAGAGGTAGAACAATAATGTTTTCAAGTAGGTTCTTTCCACAGATAAGGATAGGAAGACTCTTATAAATTATTTTTGCCTCATTATTTCCACCATGTGTTTTTACCAAAAGTTCAGGAGTCATTTCTGGAGATGGTATTCCAATTTTACTAGAAATGTTTTCAGAGATGAAAGAATGTGTAGACCCCGAATCAAACAACACACTGGCATAATCTGAAAAAACAAACAAAGTACCTGATACAACTTCATTTGATGGCCCGACACCTGCTAAAGTAGTTGCAATGGATTTCACCACCCCTTTCTGCATGTAGTCTAACTGCCTCCCATCACTCAAGATCTTTTTCGGACACTCATTTGCATAGGGACCCATCTCTTTGGACTTAAAACATTTCACAAACTATAACTCGAATTTGGACTTACCATTACCTTGATCTTTTTCAGTGCAATCACGAGCCTTATGTCCCATCGTACCACATCAGTAGCAATTAACAGAATTCAGAAGACACTCCCTAGCATGCCTTTTACCACATTTATCACAAACTGGAAACTTTGATTTCTTACCATCAAACTTTTTTGAAGAATTCTTCCCTTTCTCCTTCCACTGTGGTCTCTTCTTCTAGTGGTTGTTATAGAACACTTGATCATCGACAAACTCCATTTCCACCTTCTCAGCACATCAAAAAAGTTTTTCATCACTTTTAAACTCACGAGAAGCTAATGCCCTTCGATATTTTGGATTTAATACTATGTAAAAATGATTGATTTTACTATCAAGGTCTCGAATAAAATTTGGAGCATACCTTTCCAATCGAGTGAACCTTTCTTCATAGGCATCCACTGAGTCTTCCTCTTGCCTCAATTCCAACAATTGTTTTTCCATCTTAAGTCGACCAGCCTTAGTAAAATACTTCTCAAGAAACATGCCTTTGAATTCATCCCAGTCGAGAGCATCAATCTCATCAGCGTCCCTTATATTCATAACCATAGACCACCACTGATCTGCTTCACCTTCCAAATGATAAATAGCAAGACTAACCTTTTGATTGTCTGAACACCCCATGACATCAAAAATCTTCTCCAGTACTTTAATCCACCATTCAGCTAACACGGGGTAAGATGATCCTCTGAATGATGGGGGATGTTGCCTCATGAAATGTTCCACCACTGACATGTTCCTCTGTGATTGATTTGGCGGATCTCGTGCATGGATACCACCACCATTTATCGCTTGCGTCAACTGTGCCATTACCGCAACAAATTGCTCAGTTCCAATTCTGACAATATTAGGATGCCGATTCGGAAGGTTATTTCCTTCAGTATGCCTTCCTAGCACTACTTCCCTGTTTCCTCTCCGAAAAACCATTCTGAACAAACATGTATTAGGTGAAGCAACATGGTAATCTTCAAATGCTATATCATTTCAATTTGACCATGAAAAAAAATATATTTTTGGATAATAATTTAATAGAATTATAACTCCAAAAGTTATCTAAACTGACCTCTGATACCAACTATATGGCCCCGACCTTAAACCTTACATAATCTTGAGTTATTACAAGATTACACATTGAGGATCTTTTCAGGTTTAGAGTTTTAGAGAATTAGATCATAAAAACATGAATTAAATTCCACATTAATACAAAGTGGTTACATAAAGATATTATCCATTTTTTCCATAAACGAAAACATATTTAACATAAACATGGATTCTTTCTTGACACTTGTTGACACTATCATCATATAATGTACCTTTCCCTTGACCTGTGAGAACATTTCAAAAAAACCTGGGATGAGCATAAAAAGCTCAGTATGAGTTATAAAAATATGGAAAGGAAACATGGGTATATATATACATAAGAATGAAATCATACTTTACCCATAAAACATAAGCACATACCTCATCAAATCATGAATAAATCATAGAAATCATAAGACATAAAGGTAACATGAGGCATTCATAACATTCTTACGTAAGGAGTAACCCTCTTGGTTATGATTGGAATACCCACCATACTATATTCCCTAAATCTCTTTGAAGAAAACTTAATGTTTCACTCCTTCGTGTTACCCAATGCATTGGAGAGCTATATTGGGCTCACCCGCCCTTAGTTTATCATGGAACCACCCGTATTCATAATAATTCCCATGAACCACTACATAATCGTATCACATAAAACATGCATAAAGGAAACATAAAATTTCCACCATTCAATCACAAGATATCAATACAACACATTGATATAAAAAAATTATGAAAATCATTTTCAATACCAAAATAAAAGAAAAATAAAACAATGTATTTATTTTTCTTTTAAAAAGAATGTATGGCTTGTAGTGGAAGCCGAAACCCAAATAATGGTTATGGCGGCGGAGAAGTCGTTGTCACCGCATACGTACGACAAAAACATTCCCTTTTGTCGTTTTGTAAAATTCTTTATAGTAAAATATTCCTTTTGTATAAAAGTAATATACAAATGGGTTTATACACTGTATAAAAGAAATTTGTGTATAAAACGAAATATTCACCAAGGAACGGAGATTGAGATGAAGTCCCATACCTTGGGTCCGACTTGACTCGATCATTCTTTAATGTCCTGAATAATAAACTTGAGTTAATTTCAACTTTCTTAAGAACCTTTTTAAGTTCATTATTCCTTTTATATAACTTATTATCATGTCATGAACACTATGTAAATATTTAAGTTAATAATGGTCATTTTAATGATCATTGGTACTTGAGTCAAAAACATGCTCTTTATAATTACAGGTTGTCCATGTATCCATTACATCCAGTGTTATACTCATGATTTATATATCATATATATCATATATATAAATTATATACATGCATTTATAATATTACATAACGTTTATAGGTAAGAAATGAAATGCACCGTTTATGGAGACGGTAAGCCGTACGTACGCATGAATGCTACTTTCATTTCTATTTTGTAATTTTATGTAATGGAATCATAATTATTTAAAGATATATTATAATTACAGTATAATATAATATATAATACCATTAATTAAATCCTTTATACATCCCACAAATGGAATTAACTAAATCAAATCACTTTGAGGGGGTGGTAGTCCGCACTTCCTTAAATGAAGATATCACGTTTACCCATAATGGAAACCATAAAGGAATGCCTAAAATGAAAAATACATAAGCTTAAGAGAAACATAAACATATTATATATCATATATAAATATAGTTACATATTAATGGCCACCTTTGAAGGTGTTAAAATAATGTTGAACAATCAACGTTTTAGGAGGCATAAATTCACCATCCACGAAAACAGTATGTTCATTAACCATTAGATGTATGTGTGTGAAGTTGTAGCTCTAATACATTATATAAAAACATCCTAGTATATTTAAGATACTGGATTTGTTACAAAAGAAATTATTAAAAAGAGTTTAGGGGGTTGGAGAAGCAAAAGAATACAAAAGGACACAAGTGATGACATTACATTAAAATCGGGTAACTCCCATTGGTTTGAGCTCAAAGGCTTCCTTGGGAAGACTTCTTCCCAATGTTAGGCTTCAAAGAGTAAGAGAGGGATGTTGAGATGCAAAATGGGCAGGTTTTGGCTGATCCAAAGGCTTTGGAAGTGTGGTTAAAGAGGTATAGGTGGGGGCCTTTTATAAGAGGAGAGGAGGGGCATTCTTGGAAAGTAAAGAAATATTACATTATTTGAAAAGGATTTTCGGATTCAAAAGGTCCCATATTGATATAATTTGAGGTTAATGTGATAAGGGTTCGAAATATACACACCCAATAGGGTTTGGAAATTTTTAGGTCATATATTTTACATTATCATTTTATTTTATTTAATTCCATTATTAATGAGGTAATTGTTGCATCATCATTATGCCATAAATAATATAATATATATAATGTCTAAAAATTATAAAAAAAATGATATAGGAAATGATTTTATCTTTTCAATGAATAATTATAGTCAAAAATCAGACTTGTATAACCCCATTTAAAAATTGTTTTAGTAAAACATCTCATGTTTGTGTCAATTTTACTTTAACATTAAATAAAAAGTTATTTATGTCATTTCCCAACCAAAGTGGCTCCATAGGGACCCCAAGTTTACCCATGGATTTTTATGGTCGGACATGACACATCCAATGAGGGTAGGACATGTTTCAAGCTCATATCATATTATTAAAACATTATTTTTACCTTAAACGACACTAATTACCACTAACCGCGGTTAAAAACATAAAAGTTACTATTCACCAAAAAAATTATTTGAATCTCATTGAACCACATTTTACTTCTTAATGACAACCATGTATTTCGGATTTTTGAAAATAAAATCACAGAGGTGGTAAAATTTCATTTAAAAAAAAATCAGTTTCTTTAACTACCACTTAATGGTTTCACTATTCATCAAAAATTGATGTTTTTCAGAAAAATACCAAAACTTCACCCTAAGCTATATTTGATATTCTGAATTCAAAAATGTTTTATATTTTAAAAAATTCATAACATATATGTTTAATTAATTAATTTAATAATTAATTCCCACTGTCATGACAAATAACGTGTTTTTATTAAACAATAAGTATCAAAAGATTGACACTAGTTTAAGTCCAATTTCAAAGTGAAATTACTTCCAATGACCAATATTGGATTAAATGGTAAAAATATATTCTAATTTCATTTCAAAACCAATTAAACATATAATCTAATAATATAAATAAATTAGATTAAAAAGCAGTTTTGATGTAAAATGCATTATTTTTCACTATTCATTAAAAAAATGAACTTTATCAGAAAAATACCAAAAATTCACACAAAGTAAATTCTGATGTCCCAATCATAAATAATAAGTTTATTTTGACAAATATAGCTTATAAAATTGTTATAATATAGATTAAAAAATGGTTTTCCATCAAAAGGCAGTAAAACAATCTTTAAAAAATACTAGAGTATTCCATGCTTTAGGTAGGATTTATTCTCATTTTAAGCCTCAAAAACTCAATCCAAATCATAAATTGACATAGATAAAAATATCTATAATTCATTACTTACTTGGGATGTTACAGTATTCTACTAAAATAAAAGGCAATTTACTAATTGTACCACCTATGAATTCATTACAAGTTAGGGTTCTTGTATGTAGATCGTCAAGTGAGATACATGGAAAATATCATATTTTTTAGGTTGGATTGATCAGAGCGCCAGTCGATAAGAAATCTCTCTAATGTGGTCAAGGTAATTAAATTGAATTATGTACCTTCTACAAATATTTTTTTCATACTAAATTTCATGAATAACTTCCATGGAGTTACGTAGATGAATACTTTATATCATACCTCATTCTCCATGTATTATTTATGACATACATTTTAGGATAAAAATGATAATGAATATTAAATAAATGTGTTACACACATAAATTTTATTTGAAGAGTTAAAATGGTTTGTGCCCTTCGAATTTTCTATTATATAAATTTGTTGGGCTATCTATAAAGGATTTGAAAATTATAATATTTTATTTCATTGAAAGTCAAACATGTCATACTATTTTTTATAACTATAATATTTTAATATAGTATTATGTAGAGAATAATTTTACTAATAACATTATCATTAATGTTTAAATATTTATATTAATCATGATAATTTTTTCTTAAAATTAATTGAAGTAATAATTACCATAAATTCTTACACAATGCCGATCATTTAATAATTTAATAAATGATATAAATTCAAATAAATTATATTAAAAAAATTATTATTTGAGATAATTTATGTGATCGTATAATACTATAGTTGAAAATTAACTTTTCAGATATATTAATGGATTTGTTTTTACTTTTTATTTTTTTTTGATAATTAATGTTAATGTAAACAACAGTTGTAAAATTGGAAATATAGATATTTTCCAAATTTAATATTTTATTAAATTATTTAAAAATCATAAAAATATTAAATAAGTAAAATAATATATGTTATTGTTTATAATTTCAACATGTGAGAATTAATTATCCATGTTTATGAATTCATATCATTAATAATGTTAAATATTTTAATATTTAGAGAAATCTATATGTAATGAATATTTTTATGAATATTTAATCACACAACATTTTTCCTTTTTTGTTGATTATACCACGATATAAAATATTATCGATATTATTAGTAACAATTTAAGGGTTGTTGTACTTCCAAATAAATAACCAAAGTCCCCTTTATTAAAGATATAATTTTTTTATTCTGAAAAAAATAATCACTATAATGAATCACATTTGTTTTTTACTCGTATTTAGTTCAGGAATAGCCTAAGAAAACCATAAACAAGTCACATGAGCCAGTATGTGGAATGTCCTGATGGGTGTATCTAAACCCCATTGGAAGGAAACTAGTGTCGAGCATAATCATATTATGAAAGGAAATGACTTCCCCCAAAAAATATATTCTATCCAAATATAGATGAAATATAAATATCCCTCAATAAATAAATAATATGGAATATATAATTATTTATACAAGGGTATATATATATAACTGATAAATACTACTAAAATCAATGAAAATGATGATCGTACTAACTCCATGTGACCCCACTAGTCACACTCTAACAGAATTAACAGAAGTCACTCCAGGTGATCGATCTAAAGCAGAAACATAAAGGATGACTGAAAACAGTACTATAGGTGTAACTCCCCAACCCCAGCTACCCATAGTCGGTGCATTACTTTATAACATTGGCATGATCAAAAAAGATCATGTCTCGAAAGACCGATTAATTTAGTACCCTTGGAAACACTAGATACATTCATAAATGTAACATTACATCATAAAGTGAAAAACTAATAACAAAGTCATCATAGTCCACACTCATATCCTCTTCTGACTATCCCTGCAGGTCATTCCTAAAATACTTCTTCACATCCTGGAAAATATTAAAACATTGAAAGGGGTGAGCTCAGATGCTCAGTACAGATAACAATATAGCAGAAGCTTTCATCAATAAACATAAAAATTTAAGGCAATGTATAACTAAAACAAAATCCTTTTAAAATTTAACATGAACATAATATGGAAAAAGTAAAATGAGATAATGCCATTCACTTCTTGTCATGGATATTCTACTGGTCGAATAATCACATGCAATATCAATAACCACTTTCATAATGAGGGAATGTATAATGCCAGACATTCTGAAACATTTTGTCAAGGCCTCGGCCAAGACGTCTGAAATGATTAAGGCCTCAGCCAAAACCATAAATCAAAATGGGAAAGGGCCTCGGCCAATTCCACGTCTAGTTGTCTCATGAGACCTACTGATGCATCGAGGAGCTGTAGCGGGCTCCACCTGTCACTTACTATGTCCAATACATTCCTCATATCTATAGGTTTAAACATATCATAAACCATAACATAATCCTATCATATAAAACATGAATAAAGGAAACATAACATTTCCACATTTCAATCATAATATATCAATAAAATACATTGATATAATAAAAACTCTTTCAAAACCATTTTCAATACCAATATAAAAGAAAGTTAAAACATTGTATTTATTTTTCATTAAAAAAAATGATGGCTTGTAGAGGAAGCCGCAACTGAAATAATGGTCACGGCAGAGGAGAAGTCGTTGTCTCCACCTAAGTACGGAAAGAAAAACATTCCCTTTGGTCATTTAGCAAAACGCTTCGTATAAAAAAGATTCCTTTTAAATAAACGTAAAAGTCAAAGTGGTTTATACACCGTATAAAAGAAAGTAGTGTATAAAACTAAATATGCCTCAGTGAAAGGGGATTGAGACGAAGTCCTTAAAAAGATCATTTTTTTAAATAAAGTACATCTATAATGTGTATTCACTATATGTACACATAAATAATGTACAAATACAAGATAGGACATAATAATATCATGACATAATTTGAAAGTAGGAGATTAACCGAAAGAATAGAAATTGGGTTAAGAAGTTCCCTTACCTCATGTCTGACTTGACTCAACCATTCTTTAACCTCATGAATAATAAACTAGAGTTAATATATAACTTATTAAGAACCATTTTCAATTTCATTATCCTTTTTATATCACTTATTACAATGATATGAACATTATTAATTATTTAAGTTAATAACGGTCGTTTTGTCGATCTTTGGTACTTGAGTCAACAATAAACTTCTTTTAATTACAAGTTGTTTATGTGGTAGAATATCCATTATCTCCAGAATTATATTCATGATTTATATGTCATATATATCATATATTTCCCGTATATACATTCATTTATAATATTACGTAACATTTAGAGGAAAGAAATAAAATGCACCGTTCATACAGACGATAAGCCGTACGTACGCATGAACGCTACTTTCATTTCTATTTCAAATTTAATGGAATGAAATCATAATTATATAAATGTATAATATAATTCTAGTATAATATAGTGTATAATACCATTTAGTCCATCCTTTATACATCCCACATATGGCATTAACGATTCAAAAAACATTGAGGGGGCGGTAGTCCGCACTTCCTAAAATTAAATTATCGTGTTAACCCATAATGGAAATCATAAAGTATGGCATAAATTAGAAATACAGATGAATAAGTAAAACTTAAACATATTATATATCATATATAAATATAGTGACATCTTAATGGCCACCTTTGAAGGTGTTATATGAGTGTTGAACAATCATCGTTTCGTGAGGCCGAAATTCGCCATCCACAGAAACCGTATATTCTTTAACCATTAGATGTAGGTGTGTGTAAGTGTAGCTCGAATCCTTCTTATAACAACATCATAGTATATTGAGGATACTGGTGTTGTTACAAAAGAAATGAATAGAAAGTGTTTAGGGGGTTGGAGAAAAAAAATAAAACAAAACAACATAAGAGAAGACATTACCTCAAAATCGGGTAACTCTATTGATTTGAGCCAATGGCTTCCTTGGGAAGAGTTATGCCCAAAGTGAGGATTCTAGGAGTAAGATGGGGAAGTTGGGAGAGTATTTGGGCAGCGTTTGGCCGAGACAAATGGCTTGAAAGTGTGAATGAGGTGGTAGAGGTGGGGGCCTTTTATAAGAGGAGAGGAGGGGCACTCTTGGAAAGTAATGAAATTTTACATTATTATAGAATGCTTTTCGGATTCTAAAGGTACCACACTTATATAATTCGTCTATAAGGTTATAAGGGTTCGAAATATACCCATCCAATAGTCTTTGGACAAGTATAAGCCTTGGATTGTACATTATCGTTTCATTTTATTAAAATCGTTAAATAATGAGGTCATCGCTGCATCATAATGATGTCATAAATAATTAAATTTATATAATGTCTAAAAATTATAAAAAAATACTATGATGTAGGAAATATTTTTAGCTTTTCAATTACTATTTATAGTCAGAAATTTGACTTGTATAACCCCATGTAAAAATTGTTTTAGTTAAAAATTTCATGTTTGTGTCATTTTTTACTTTAACATTAAATAAAAGGTATTTATGTCATTTTCCAACTAATGTGGCTCCATGGGGTCCCCAAGTTGACCCATGAATTGTCTTGGTCGGCCATGGAACATCCAATTAGGGTAGGACATGTTTCATTCTCATCTCATAGTATTAAAACATTATTTTTACCTTAAACTACACTAATTACCTCTAATCGCGATTAAGAACTTAAAAGTTACTATTCACCAAAAATTATTTTAATCTCATTGAACCACATTTTACTTCTTAATGACAACCATGTATGTCGGATTTTTTAAAATCAAATCACAGAGTTGGTAATATTTCATTTAAACAAAAAATCAGTTATTTAACTACCACTTAGTGGTTTCACTATTCATCAAAAATTGATGTTTTTCAGAACAATGACAAAATTTCACCCTAAGCTATAATTGATATTCCAATTTCAAAAATGATGTCTATATTAAAAAATTCCAAAAATATAAGTTGCATTAATTTATTTTATAATTAATTTCCGCTGTCACAACAAATAGCATGTTTTTAAGAAACATTTTATATCAAAAGATTGGCAATTGTTTATGTCCAATTTCATTGTTTAATTAATTATAATGACCACCATTGGATAAAATGGTAAAAATATATTCTAATTGTACTTTAAAACCACTAAATATTATAATTTATCACTATAAATTATTTTTATTAAAAAATTTGGTTTTAAGTATTTTTCACTATTCATAAAAAATTAGAAGTTCTCAGAAAAATACCAAAAATTCAACATAGGATAATTTCGATATTCCGAATCCAAAAATGATGTCCATTTTGAAATATAAAATTTATATAATTTTAAAAAGTGGTTATTACTATTCATAACGGCTACTATGATTAGTCGTGGTGTTTTAGAACTCGAAGTTGCGTACAATGCAGGATATTGCATTATTGAATGAGAAGCGTATTGTGGAAGATCGGGGTGTTACATTATCCCCTCCTTCAATAAATTGCGTCCTCACAATTTGAAAATTTTCTTTGAAAATAAAAGGTTGAAAATAGAAAATACCTTTGTGGAAAACCCACATCCGAAATAAGATTAATAAAATTTATCCTTAATAACAGGGAATGGGAAATGTAAAAGTCACCACCCAATTATGATCTCGATTAGGAGAACATTGGTGGCAATTAGAGACATATAATTGGAGGAAAAACATAAATACTTGTAGGGAGTGATTGAGGTCATCAATCACAATCAACTGTCAAATTGAGGGCCTCAAAGCCTTCAATCTATGTTGATTTAAAATATCATCAGTTCAACAAGACATAAGGTTTTAGGATAACACATTTTTTTTAATATCCCTTTACTAAAGTTTATGAATTAATTCATTCATTGAATAAGAGATAGGTATATATATATTTATGCTTGACAATTAGAGTTTCAACCTTCAACTCATCTTTCACTCAAAAAGATAATAGAACTAAAAAATATTATACTTATCCTAATTGTATAAGGTTCCAAATGTTAACACATACCATTTATATTAGTAAAATTATTTTGTAATAACCAGGGACTTCATGTAGGCTAGTGGTAGGAAATAAAGTCATGTCACACTATGATTGTGTGTTCGATTCCTGCAACTTTGTCCGACGCGACGGGTAATGCCCCACCTTGCAGGTTGTCCTTTTCCTAATACTATAGTATTATAATATTCAAAAATAATCATCATAAATTTTTTAACCTTAAAAAATACTATCCAAAGATCAACCTAATCCACTCCAACCTTTATAGTTATCCAAAATACCTCGGTCCAGACTTTCTCTAAAAGGTCTCTTAATTCCAAAATCAATTTATGAGATTCCCCAAACAAAGTAATGTTTCTCTTATTTTCACATACTAAAAATATAATTACCTGCATCATATTAAAACCTTACTAAAATCAACAAGTAATGTTGTACAATCCTTATAAATATATCACACTATTCTAATAACAAGAATATAATCCATGAGTCCAAAAGCACAAATACATTAGTTATTCTTCTTCAACTGTAGTAACAGCATAAGATTGTCCTTGATCCCTTGGCCATTTCTAAGGTATGTTTCCCTGACGCTTAGGACATTAATTTGAAAAATGCCCCATTTCCCTACAATTGTAGCATTCAACATTGATAGCCTCTTTCTTTCCCTTGCAATCACGCGCCTAGTGACCTTTTCCCCCACATTTATAACAAACTCCCATTCCTTTTAGGCAAGTACCAGGGTGATTCTTCCCACAATTATCACATAATGTAAAATCCTTCTTTCCTTTTTTCCCTTTATCTGTCTCTTGTTCCACCGTTCTATTCTTCTCTTGCTTTACTTTGTTGTCATAAGACTTAGACAATTCCTTTTCTATTAAGATAGCACATGAGACAATATCTTCGTATGTCAAGAACGATTGTGATACTAATGCTCGACGGAGAAATGGTTTTAACCCATAATTAAACAATCAATCTTACCTATTGGGTTACATATATAATCTGCAGCATACCTCTCTAACCTTGTAAATTTGGCCTCATACTTTGTGACATTCTCATCCTCCTTTTGTCTCAGACTAAAAAATTGTCTTTCCATATCTGCTCGATGGTCACAAGGATAGTATTTTTCTAGGAAAATCTCTTTGAACTCCCTCCATTCCATATTCGATACGTCATCATCTTTCTTTGTTTTTTGAATCAATAACCACCGTTGATCAGCATCTCCAGTGAGGCGGTAAACTACCATGATAACCTTCTCCCTTTCGCTACTCCCCAAGGCGTGGAATATTTTCTCTAATGTGTTTATCCATTGCTCAGCTACTAATGGATTTGTACCCCCATTAAATGTTGGTGATTGTTGCCTCATGAAGCGGTCTAACATTGATCCTCCACATTGTGGATCAGGGTCATCCATACGAGTAAAGTTATTATTCATAACCTGAGTGAGTTGTCCCAGTATGGTAATAAGTTGATCAGCAACAGTTTTATCTCCAGATCCACAATAATTATCTTGAGCAGGAGGGCAATCCATGCACGAAGTGCGTGCATTGATACGGTTTCCATTCCTTCCACTAGGCGCCGTTTCTAAAAAATGGCATAAACTATATTAGTTTATGAATCAAAATACATAATTCCATACTTGTAAGATACTTAACATAAATTGAACTATTTATGGATATAATCCATAAAAATGTTTTCTTTGAGGAAATATATACTCATAACCCTTCATAGTGGTTTGTAAAGAAAATGAGAATTATCCTAAGCATATCCACCAGGAGTGTCGTAACCAAGAGTGCAGCAAGGCACGTTGTTGTGCACTAGTTCCCGATCGAGTCTAGCTCAAAGCGGTGTTTTCGGGTTTTACCCCTAGGTACATTTGTGCCAGAGCCGCCTCTACCTGCTCGTATCCAGACAGGGATGTATTTCTCGGAAAACTCACAACGTCTCTACAATACCATAATTCTAGAAAGTTCTTCTATACTAATCCTCAATGTCTATCTTCGGGCTATGTGCTCTAATCAGAGTTTATCTAAATCTAGATACCAAGGTTAGTACTAAACTGCCTCTGATACCAACTGTAACGCCCCAACCCCAGCTACCCAGATTCGGTGCATTACCTCGTAACATTGGCATGATCACAAAAGATCAAGTCTCGAAAGTCCGATTAGTTTAGCAGCCTTGTAAACACTAGATACATTTATAAATGTTACATTACATCATAAAGTGAAAAAATAATAACAAAGTCTTCATAGTCCACACTCATATCCTCTTCTGACTATCCCTGCAGGTCATTCCTAAAATACTTCTTCACATCCTGGAAAATATTAAAACAATGAATGGGGTGAGCTCAGATGCTCAGTAAGGATAACAATATAGCGGAAGCTTTCATCAATAAACATAAAAATTTAAGGCAATGTATAACTAAAACAAAAGCCTTTTAAACTTGAACATCAACATAATATGGAAAAAGTAAAATGAGATAATTCCATTCACTTCTTAACATGGATATTCTACTGGTCAAATAATCACATGAAATATCAATAACCACTTTCATAATGAGGGAATGTATAATGCCAGACATTCTGAAACATTTTGTCAAGGCCTCGGCCAAGACGTCTAAAATGATTAAGGCCTCGGCCAAAACCATAAATCAAATTGGGAAAGGGCCTCGGCCAATTCCACGTCTAGTTGTCTCATGACACCTACCGATGCATCGAGGAGCTGTAGCGGGCTCCACCCTGCACTTACTAAGTCCAATACATTCCTCATATGAATAGGTTTAAACATATCATAAACCATAACATAATCGTATCACATAAAACATGCATAAAGGAAACATAACATTTCCACATTTCAATCACAAGATATCAATAAAACACATTCATATAATAAAAACGCTTTAAAAACCATTTTCAATACCAAAATAAAAGAAGGTTAAAACTTTGTATTTATTTTTCATTAAAAAAATGATGGCTTGTAGAGGAAGTCGAAACTGAAATAATGGTCACGGTGGTGGAGAAGTCGTTGTCTCCACATAAGTATGGAAAGAAAAACATTCCGTTTGGTCATTTAGAAAAATGCTTCGTATAAAAATGATTCCCTTTAAATAAACGTAAAAGTCAAAGGGGTTTATACACCGTATAAAATAAAGTTGTGTATAAAACCATATATGCCTCGATGAAAGGGGATTGAGACGAAGTCCTTAAAAAGATCATTTTTTTAAATAAAGTACATCTATAATATGTATTCACTATAAGTACACATAAATAATGTAAAAATACAAGATAGGACATAATAATATCATGACATAATTTGAAAGTAGGAGATTAACCCAATGAATAGAAATTGGGTTAAGAAGTTCTATTACCTCATGTCTGACTTGACTCAACCGTTCATTAACCTCCTGAATAATAAAATAGAGTTAATATATACCTTATTAAGAACCATTTTCAATTTCATTATCCTTTTTATATCACTTATTACAATGATGTGAACATTATGTAATTATTTATATTAATAACAGTCGTTTTGTTGATCTTTGGTACTTGAGTCAACAACAAACTTCTTATAATTACCCGTTGTTTATGTGGTAGAATATCCATTATATCCAGAATTATATTCATGATTTAGATGTCATATATATCATATATATCCAGTATATACATTCATTTATAATATTACGTAACATTTAGAGGTATGAAATGAAATGCACCGTTCATTGAGACGGTAACCGGTACGTACGCATGAATGCTACTTTCATTTTTATTTTGTATTTAATGGAATGAAATAATAATGATATACATGTATAATATAATTCCTGTATAATATATTGTATAATACCATTTACTACATCCATTATGCATCCCACATATGGCATTAACGATTCAAATCACTTTGAGGGGGCGTTAGTCCGCACTTCCTAAAATGAAATTATCGTGTTTACCCATAATGGAAATCATAAAGTATGCCATAAATGAAAAATACAGAAGCATAAGTAAAACATCAACATATTATATATAATATATAAATATAGTGACATCTTAATGGCCACCTTTTATGGTGTTGTATGAGTGTTGAACAATCATCGTTTCATGAGGCAGAAATTCGCCATCCACAGAAACTGTATATTCTTTAACCATTAGATGTAGGTGTGTGTAAGTGTAGCTCGAATCCTTCTTATAAAAAAATCCTAGTATATTGATGATACTGGTGTTGTTACAAAAGAAATGAATAAAAAGTGTGTAGGGGGTTGGAGAAGAAAAATAAAACAAAACAACATAAGAGAAGACATTACATCAAAATCAGGTAACTCTTTTTGATATGATCCAAAGGATTCCTTGGGAAGAGTTCTGCCCAAAGTGAGGCTTCTAGGAGTAAGAGGGGGAAGTTGGGAGAGTATTTGTGCAGAGGTTGTCCGAGCAAAATGTCTTGAAAGTGTGAATGAGGTGGTAGAGGTGGGGGCCTTTTATAAGAGGAGAGGAGGGGAACTCTTAGAAATTAAGGAAATTTTACATTATTATACAATGATTTTCGGATTATAAAGGTCCCACAATTATATGATTCGTGGATAAGGTGATAAGGGTTCTAAAGCTACCCATCCAATAGTCTTTGGACAAGTTTATGCCTTGTATTGTACGTTATCTTTTCATTTTATTAAAATCGTTAAATAATGAGGTAATCACTGCATCATAATGATGACATAAATAATTTAATTTATATAATGTCTAAAAATTATAAAAAAAACTACTATGATGTAGGAAATCTTTTTATCTTTCCAATGACTATTTATAGTCAAAAATATGACTTGTATAACCCAATGTAAATGTTTTTTTAGTAAAACATTTCATGTTTGTGTCATTTTTTACTTTAACATTAAATAAAAGGTATTTATGTCATTTTCCAACTAAAGTGGCTCAATGGGGTCCCCAAGTTGACCCATGGATTGTATTGGTCGGCCATGGCACATCCAATTAGGTTAGGACATGTTTCAAGCTCATCTCATATTATTAAAACATTATTTTTACCTTAAACTACACTAATTACCTCTAATCGCGATTAAGAACTTAAAAGTTACTATTCACCAAAAATTATTTTAATCTTATTGAACCACATTTTACATCATAATGTCAACCATGTATGCCGGATTTTTGAAAATCAAATCATAGAGGTGGTAATATTTCATTTAAATGAAAAATCAGTTATTTATCTACCACATAGTGGTTTCACTATTCATCAAAAAATGATGTTTTTCAGAACAATGCCAAAATTTCACCCTAAGCTATAATTGATATTCCGATTTCAAAAATGATGTCTATTTTACAAAATTCCAAAAATATAAGTTGCATTAATTTATTTTATAATTAATTCCCGCTGTCACAACAAATAGCGTGTTTTTAAGAAACAATTTATATCAAAAAATTGGCAATTGTTTATGTCCAATTTCAATGTTAAATTAATTCTAATGACCCCCATTGGATAAAATAGTAAAAATATATTATAATTATACTTTAAAACCAATAAATAGTATTATTTATCACTATAAAGTATTTTTATTAAAAAAGTTGTTTTTAAGTATTTTTCACTATTCATAAAAAATTAGAAGTTCTCAGAAAAATACAAAAAATTCAACATTGGCTAATTTCGATATTCCGAATCCAAAAATGAGTCCATTTTGAAATATAAAATTTCTATAATTTTAAAAAGTGGTTATTACTATTCATAACTGCTACTATGATTAGTCGCGGTGTTTTAGAACTCGAAGTTGCATACAATGCAAGCTATTGCATTATTGAATGAGAAGCGTATTGTGGAAGCTAGAGGTGTTACAATACGTGGGAGTATTAAACCACAAAAGGCTAGCCTAATAATTTATTAAAAATTAACTTAAAACTAAATAAATGAAAAATTAAACCTCAAGTATTTATACCAACACATAATAGTGTTTTTTTCTAACAGGATTCCATGTTATAAACTTTATAAGATGACATGCTTGAATGTTTTAAAAAATAGGAACTGTTGTATCAATTTTAAAATGATGCAACATTAAATGGATACAAGTTTTAGGGGGTGTAATATAATGACTGAACACTTTAATGAAAATTCACATGTAGTTGAATTTACCAACTAAATATAGATTATGCCAATAGTGAGTAAAAATAACAAATGAGAACTATTCACGAGAACACCCCTAGACACTAGCTAGCTTTTGGCCCGGAGGAACCTTGTATCTTGAAATAAATGTATCCATAACCAACAAAATTCTAAAGCATAACAGATTGGGTTGGGAAATTCCAACTGCCTAGTGGCCCCCAATCCTCATAATACTATAGTGACTATTGTGATCATCCATATTCTTTTGTGAAACAATGATTAAAACACTATCGGATCACAAGAATACTCATCTTAGTCTGCCCACCATGATTCCTGGACATTTCTCTTTGTTCAAAACCATATTATACATGTTATAAGATACCATTTGTACATCAAATCTACACTTCCAAATCATACAAATGAAAAAAATCAATCAACATGTTTCACATCTCTTTAACAAATCAATAATACACATAAATTTTCATAAACCAATTTCATGAAGTATAACAATGTACTGTACATAAAATCTATTAAAAATTCACATTTAATGAAAAATTCACACCAATACCATAAAAACCATATTTTCCCACCCTAAAACATTAAATAAATTAATTTCATTTATTATAATATGACCCCAAATGTTAAAACATGGGACACACATGAAAACCAATTTTAATAAATAAATCCAAAAGGCCCTTTAAGCATTTTACAAAAAGAAAATTTTTCAATGCCAGATATCCCAAATTAGCTAAAGAGTGGAAACAAACCATTTACAGACTCAAAACATTAGTAACCTATTTGCTAATATTATTATTTTACCACCAATATATATCCATTTTTAAAAATGTTTCAAATAGGCCTTCTACTGCGAACACATGCCAAAACCGCATGAAAACCAATACAACTTGTATATAAAAACAAAAACTAGATTGGTTCCAACCTACTAACCCCAATTTGTTTCTACATCCAAATTGATTATAATACCAAACTAACCATTTTAACCCGAAATTAACACATACGATCAATCCATTGAAATTACCGAACACGTGTAATGAACGATATAACCAAAAAATTTATCTTTAGTACTTGACATGGAATGAAAATACAATTTCAGGCCTATCATTTTTTAAAGGTACTGGAACATGTTCAAAATACAATAAACTAATGGTGAATGCTATGGAAACATTTACCTAATAGGTGGTGTATACATTTATTAAAACTGACATTAATTTTTAGAAATCATGGCATAAACTATCATTTTTCATTACAATTTATTTATCCAAGGGTCATCTAACTTTTTTACAATATAATGAAGGTAAAAATAACATGAAAAAATTATTTGTAAATAAAACTATCTTGTGCACTAGGAAAAACTCATGATATTCCTAGAGGAATGGAAACACACACACAAAATCATCCCCCATATGTTCTAAAATCCATTCTATATAAAGAACAACCATAAATGGACAAAAACCCCATAAACAATCATGGGATAATATAACCCTTGTCTATGAATGAAAATAGTAGAAGATAAAACAAAGATAAATTTGAAGAAGTAGGGAGAGGGTGGAGAAATATTATAATTTTTATTTTTAAATAAAGTTATAATTTATTCAAAAAATATTGACTTCCATATGATATTTGATTATATAAATTTTTGAAAAATTAATTAAGGTATAATAAAAGAATATTAAAATAATAAGTAAACATTATATTAATTTATAATAATATTTAATGAAAATAAATTTTCTCTTTAAGTCCATTTGTTAAGAATAAAATAAATAATAAATAATTATAGTTTACAATAAATACTAAAAAATAATTTATTATTTTTAAATAATGTGTTTACTTATACCATCACATATGTATATCAAATATAAATTTATAAGATTCAAAAATTTTATTTCATAATTTCATTGGGGAGGTTACTATTCAAATGCCATGATTAATATTCTTAACTATCTGATTAATATTAAATTTGTTATAATTATAATGCTCATACGAGATCCTTAATTTACATAAATCCAATATATAACATTCATTATTTGTAAACCTATTTTATATTAAGGTTTTATATATACATTCACATTAAAAAATTAACACACTATTTGTTACATTTTGTTTTATTTTTATATATTTTGTCAAGAGTGTAGTTATTCTTATATATAAACATATCCAGATATTCTTATTCTTATTATATTATTATCCATTTATTATCCTTATATAAAACATATATTTTTTAATTATTTATATTATAAATAATGTTATATAGGTTTATCTATGTGATCAATGTGGTTTATGAACATATATGTGACATTTTATTGGTAAAATTCATGGTCATTATGTTCATCCTCTTTATGAAATATCTCACAAAAATATTTTTAGATACAATTTTGAAAAAAGTTAAGGGTATTTATAAATTATAGTTTCCATTAGTTCACATGTTTCCTCTTTATACCTCAGTTTTCTTTATAGTACATTGACCATGTGAGTGGTCTTGTTAAATTTAAGCTTGTCTATATGGTCTGAAAATCATTTCAAGCTATGCCCCATAAGGGAGATTGTTTCCCATCTAAACCTCCTCTAAGTTATGAACATGTGAGAAATATGTTATGTAATTCTTCATTAGAAATATATTGAAAAAAATATATACTTGCAAAAAATTTGGTGAATGTTTTAGTTGATATGCAACAAATCCAACATTATCAACAATCTCAAAGGAGATATTTTACCAAGAACATAGATTTATTTTATTCAAAAATATATTCACCCTTATCTATAGATAAATATACGGACACCATGTAAAAACAGTAAGAATAGTACAATAAATGATTATCTACATAGGAATTTTGTTGTGTGTGGATACACAATTATGTTACTGGATGGTGTTCCCTTATTCTGGAATTTCCTCAACAATTTCTTGTCCCAATAGCTTATGATCACCAATATCTTCCCAATGTGAAGGTGTTTAGAATGTATTTTCATAAATGGATTTATATATTTATATTTTGATTATTGAGAGAAAAATATTATTCTATGTGTACTACACTAGTTTAATAAGTTGATCCCATAATACATTAATCTCTATTGAGAATGCACTCAACAAGTCTTCCTTTATTTGACTAGTCTGCATAAATATTTCAAAAATTTGGGGTGGTATAATTCATTGACGTTCATGTAAGTATTTAATCATGCTTTATAAAATTTAAATAATTTTGAGTTATATATTGAATCATGATCACATATAATCGATAGTGGTACTCCATACAACCTCACCAATTCATTGATGTATATCTCTGAATGTATGTTGAGAGGGAATTCCTCTTCAATCAAAATAATATGAGTAGTAATTTAAAAAAGATAAAAAACATCCCATTTAGAATTATTTCCTTTGTACTTATTCAAAATTTAATTGAAAATTTCCATAGTGATGCTTTCCCATATCCATGTTTGTATGGGTAATGGTTGTATAATAACTATACACTTCATCCGGTTATCCTCCAGTTTCTGAATTTGTTTGTTCATTGATGTATATTTATTGATAAATTTCATTATATTGTTCCACAAATAGTTCCATAGGATATCACAATAAATTTTCTTCTCCATGGGTATATAGATAATGTTGAGATATGTGCACCATTTAAAAGATTTTTATCTCTATAATGAATGGTAAACATATTTGTCACTGTTATTTTAATACTCATTTGGCATCAATTTAGAACTATGTGGATCTACTATTTTTAATAAATTATACCTTGTATATATTTCGATAAAATTTAAAGGATAATACGTTATCTTATATAAATGATATTTTGAGGAATCATTTGTTATGGAAGTGATGTTTTACCTTCCTTTGTAATTCCCATGTTCATCCTTTACATATCTATAAAAATTCGATCCTTCTAAATTATCTTCATTGATTATGTTGTAGGATTATTTCTACTTATAGAATCATCAATATTATTTTCCATACTAGAATCATAGTTAACAGATTATTATAATATTTATTGAGATATAAAAATCATCACTAAAACGTATTATGATTCATAATGTGGATATAAGTTTAATGATCATGTAATCAATATATATCGAAAATAATGTACATATATTCCTAATAATGACATATTATCAATTCAATTATCTTATATACAAACTCCAGGTCAATCATGGGATAAATTTACTCATGAACATTCAGTTTTGTTGAGGCATAGTCTATTAATTTAACCTTTTGGATTAGTTCACATGATATGATATTTATTGAGGAGTTTTTGTACCCCAGTAGGAGTTCCCCGCATGTTGGTAGTGTATATACTATTTAAGTTATAATAATCATTTTTATAATTTTAATAAATTCCTCACATTATAGGTCCATAAGAACATTATTTCCTTTCAGGTCATCATGGTTAGTGGGGTTGAAAATCATGGCAAATTCATAAAAACGATCAGTAATACCCAGCTAGACCAAAGAAATTATGGATATATATAACATATATTCTAATTTCCAACTCATAGATTTAATTTTCTTGAATTTTTTGACATATATTAATTTAATATAGAAAAAAATTGGCAAATAATGACACTTCCTATATCCAAAACTCACATTTACATTTCCTTTAAAATTGTTTCCCCTTAGAGTTTCTTTTAGCATAATATTCATATCCCCATCCGCATTCCTTCTTATTCTTGGAGTATATTAGAATTTCATATATAATTAAATATTTAATGAGTGAATATCTTCTAAATGTTATAATTAATTCCATGATTTTTCTGAGAATTTTTAAATACAATGGGAATCATAAGGAACAGATAGTGTCGATGACTTAATCAATAAGAATTATTGGTAATATCATACATCATCAACATTAAGAAGTGATATCCCAACTGAAGGTCCACCTTATGAAAACACATCTCACAAGATAGTTGGTTGGATGGGTCATCTATCCATTTTAGGGTATATATTTTATTTATCATGATTTTATGTAACCATGATAATCAATGTAGAAGCTTATAGGTGCATCATTATTCATTTTGAATATTACTGATGCACCCCACAATGAAGCAATGATATGTATGAAACAATTTTCTAGATTCTCTTCAAATTGTTTCTTTTGTTCAACATACTCAACAGTGTACATTAGGTTAGGAGTCATTGATATTTTAATAGATCCATGTATAAGATCATTTTTGAAATCATTATCATGTTCAGGTAGATGATTGGAAAATTATTCATTGAACACATTAGATTAGTCTCTCTGAATGTGCACATATTTACTAATTATCCTCTCCAAAGATTCAATCATTTGAGATTCATATTATTTCTCATGAGGTAATAATTTAAAAAATTGAGATGATAATTCTGACTGATATCCATACTCCACCATACACAAATAATGAATTAAATATTGTCCGACGATGTGAATACTACTATCCCATTTCCAATAGTTTATGTTAGATTTGTAAAAAGATATCCAATCATTCAAAATGTAGCATAAAACTATACAAAAAGATGTAACGGTATATTTTTTGGTAGTTTTAGTCCACAATCATTATCATGGGGGGACATATATACATTAGATGCAATAACTACCCCATTAAACATCCGTACATATAATTCAACATTCATATAATGATGTGGTGTCATAATAGTTTAAGAAAAGATTCAATAACTGAATGAATAAATATAACTAGAATCAAATAGTACATTCCCTAATCATGAATGAATAATCATTATACATGAAACCACATCTTTTTCATAATTCTATTTAGTATTAGTGATATAATATTTCCCTCCATGATTTCGGGTAGATTTTTTTATGGATTTTCTCTAATAACACTTGGATTTATGTAATCTTTGTCATAATTACAAGGTCAATTATGTATGAAACACTACAATACATGTTGATAAATTATCTAAAACATCGAATGTTCTTTTGAATAAGTGTTCAACTTAAAATATCATAGGAAACAATTATATTGGATCACCACACATGCACAGTTTATGTATCTACTCATTCCCTATAGATAGTTCTTGGGATTCTTCTTTCCATATTTTTTTCATGTGGATTTTTAGGAATTATTTACTTCATGGGATTTATCTATTGATCCACCAATATTAAAAATTATTTTCTATATTTATTCATTTTATCCACGAGAAATATTAGAGGCACCATTATAAATATAACCCATAAGGGAAAAATAAAAATCCCTTCATAAATTTTATTGACTATAATCACCCCAAATTTTCATTGTCTTATCATTAATCCACTTAATATGAAATCCACCATTATTTCTATTTTTAAAAAGATAAGAGGAAAAATATGAAATAATCGTAAAGTGTTCCTAAAACATCTAAATAGATTTATCTTCCTTTTATATAAGGATGAGAAACTACCTCTCCAACATAAGATGATGAGTACATGGAAAATATTTATGATAAAAATATTTTCATGAATCCTTCACAATTCATAGAATCAATATCCTCTTTATACCTGACTTTTAAATATGTTTTATACACATACCATCTTCCCAATCATAATGAATATTTTATGGTCATACATTCTCTTATTATGATCATTTAATGATAATGAATATCATCTCGATCTATATAAATAATTCTCCCATGATGTAGGGATCAGATGATCCACTAAATATTTTAACAATTTATCACATAAAGTATTTGACCAAAAAAAATTATTCCTTAAGATAAGGAGTGTGTTTCACATTATCCCTGTAATTATTCCACAGTTAAAACAGTTTAACAAGTACTATCATCATCTTACGGGATCCCGTTTAAATTGGGTTAAATGTCTCACTAGGGAAATTATCACATTATCTATAAAAAGTATCATTGAACTGGTTTCCCCCTTTTCCCATCATTATGTATGAAAAATAAATAAAATAAAAATATAATGCACGAATAGTTATCTAATGAGAAAATAAAAATGAAAATATGCCTATAAAATTAAAATCATATAATGTAAAATTATATCTTAAATTAGGATTCCAAAATATTAAATCTTGGTTATTGATTGTGAAATAATTATCAACATGTTTCTTACTATACCGTTTAGTCATAATTCCCAAAAAAACTGGACCATACCCTAATAAAAAATGAATACATATGCCTCTTAATGATTTTATTATAAGAATTATGCATAATTATCCATGAAAATTCAACTAAAAGGGAGAAAATAATAATTACATTTAGAGACTATGTACATAATTTATAAAAGTAAATATAAAATAAAAAACAGGTATATAAATAATCATAATGATCTCCTAACAACCATTGATATCCATAATTCATAGAATATAATTGGCAATACATATTAAAAATGGATGTTCTAAAATGCATAGTAAGATAATAAACATGGGAATAAAGAATATAAATTGAATATGAAGGCTTAACATGATAAAATAAAAGGAATAGAACAAGAATAATCATAAAAAATAGTAAAATGTTGAATATTGAATCATATTAAAATAAATGAATGTGGAATAAAATAAACATATTGTATTCATGAGTTGAGTATAATTGTTAAAACTATATCCCATGGTGGAAGAAGCACTATAATTGATTTAGTATAATCCTAAATTGCATACATTACATATATTGAGACAATTCATTACCAAATAAAATGTAGAAATAACTAGGGGCACCCCTAAATACATGTTGATGAATATGTTATCCACATAAACGATCAAACCTCAAAAATAATAATAAGGGTTACTCATGGAATGAAATAGGTATCGTAATCATGCAATATGGTAGAATCAATCGGTGTTTTAAAATGGAATCAAAAAAAGATTGGATTAAATAATTTTTATAACATCATAATTATAAAATTATATCATGAAAATTGATGTAAAACTAATGTTAATAAAAAAATATTTTTTAACAAACTTTAAATTGACAAATTTTATTGATGTTAAATTTAATATATTTAATACTATTTATGGAGTACAAAAAAATAGATGTTTCCATAATATATTAAATGAACTAATATAGTATTTCATGATGAAATGTTTTATTTTAGAAAAATATTGGGGTTTTAAAACAGTTTATGGATTTTACTTTAAACTTGGTAAGATAAATTGATTTTCTCATTAATAAATTTTCATTATCATGATATATTAATGAGGTAACATTTTAAATAATATTATTACCCATAAAATATAGATGAATTGAGGTACATAAATATGTTTGGTTTATATAAACAAAATATATGATATTTTTATTAGTGTAATAAAAAAATAAAATGAGTTAATTTGAGAGGATGCATTATCCAATGGAAATATGGATGTTCGAGAGATCCCTAATCTTATGTCCAAATGTGTTTTGTACTTATACTTATTATCCTGGATATTCATATTTATTTCATTAATATCTTTATTTTTAACACAAAAATATATAATAAATTTATTATAATTTTAATATGTGTATTTATGGCCATTTTGATGAGTTATAGTGTTTTCATTCATCAATCTGGGATTATTTGTTTCATGGTTTCATGGTCAGTTAAGTTATATATAATCAGTGTAGTTGTTTTAAAAATGAAACTATTTATGAAGAAGTCAATTTTTATTGTATTAATTCATATATAGATGTATAAATGGACAAAACGTTTTTTCAAATATGAGGAAATGTTATTTAAATAAACATTAATGGTTATTTGTTTTGTAAATTTTGGGTGTTTTTATCATCTGAAACTAGTTTTATTAAGTTTCATATTAAATCTATATATTAATTAAAAAAATTAGAAATGATATAATAAAAATATTATAAAATTTTCAAACATAACAACGTTTTTACGACTAACATTGAAGGTGGAAATAGAACTTGGTAACTTTTTATCCACGATGGGGGTGATTTGACATGTCATTGGAAATATTCTCATTTTTAGAAAAACATTATAAGGGAATATATTTGATATTGGATATTCATAGAACAAATGTTTAGGATATATTATTATATATTTTTCAAACTGATTTGGACAGGGGATTTGAGTAGAAGAAATGAAAATAAAAATTAAAAGAAAATGATAGTGGAATATACAATTTATATGTCTTCACCTTGAGACCCTACTTAAGGAATATGAATTTGGTATTTCATTATGATAGAAACATCTAGATGTGAGGGATATACTTATTATGTGAATTGAATTGAATATTTACAATTTAGATGGCTTAAAATGTGTGAGGATAAATGTTGGTGAGGGTGGTATTTAAAATGGGGAGGTGGGGTTTATTTTTTTATTACATTCATTGGCTTATTATTTTGTCTGAACGATAACAATATTAAAAATATTAATATATGTCGTAAATATTTCAGGACTCTTTAAACCAATGAGAGCTTATATTGTGATTATTTCACCCATGAATAAAAAATTTGTGTTCTTTAAATACTAAAAACTATTGTATTCCATTGTTCCCCAATAATGAGACCATTTTAGTTAAATCCCAAAAATTCACGATAGCAATTTTTGGACTAGTATATTTAAATAATGGAAACCATTTTATGTAAAAAATCTCAATATGATAATTTTTTAAAATAGAATCACTATTCATTAATAAAATAGTAATTTTCATATTATAATTGAATTTATAACATATTTAAAAAACTATTTTTGTCTCATAATGATATATAATAATTATTATAAAATATAATTTTACAAATTAATATATTTTATTAATAAAAATTCTATCAATTTTTTTTATTAATTATAATATTAATGTTAATCATTATATTAATTATAAAATTGTAAATAATAATTATCAATTAATAAAAATATTTATTGAGTATTTTAAATTTTTATAACATTTATTTTCCTATTCCATTATATATAGGAAATATTTTCATTTATAATATACTTAATTTTTATATTATACAAACATAGGTGTGGTAAATATTATTAATTCTCGATTAGAATTCTTAACAGTCAAATGACTATTTTTAATGTCAGGTTTATAATTTTCATATATATTCCATAATTTCTATATATTTCTAATATTTAATTTATAATTTATTAACTTCTATTTTATATTTGGATAATATATATATTTTATTTACTAAATGAGTAATATATTAGTGCCATTATATTTTATTTCAACATTTTGATCATGGGTGCAGTAATTCATGTACATCAAGCATATAAAAAGGTTCTTATTTTTATTATCCTATTATCTATTTATTGTCTAACTATTAAACATGGAATTATTTTTGGATTATTAATGAAATAATGTATCATTCATAGTTTATTAGAATAACATTTTTTGTAGGTTCTTTAAATGATTTATATTTCTTTTTTTATGAAGGGAATTTCAATTTATAAAATTCCAGTTTGTAACATCACGCATGCCCATGGGACCACAACTAAACCCTAGGAAAACATTATACTAACATAATTCTAGTTATTTCATTATATTGGTCTAAAATATAAATATTATACCTTGTTGCCTATATTTCTAGGATAGATAGATGACTATTCATCATGATATATTATAACATTGTGTAAATCCTTAACGATTGTCTCTTTACTAGTCCATTAGAATATAATATGAGAATCTATCTCTCAATGAAATGGATCATTATAAAAAAAATATCCCCTAATAAAACATGAATGTAGTTTTTCATAATACACGAATCTCCTATTATTTTCCCCTTCACATGGTGCATATGGTGTCAATATAAAATTTATATACGTACTTAAACATCTTTCACTATAGATGGTTTACATTATATTGGGAATTGTTTTCTGTGAGGCTATTGTAGTCAATATATACCAAAAATCACTTTATATATAATAGTGTGTCCATATTTTATATCCTATGAAACAACCACCAACATGAATTTTCTCATTCAGTAGTTATTCTAATTTTATCTCTACAACATAGATACATAAGATACTTCCAAACCATATTGTATCAGAATTTCTCATAATCACTCTCATGAGGCACAATAAAATATATTTGTTATTATTTTCTTGATTAGTAAAGGAAAATAATATCATGGTCATAATATATCTATTTAGCTCTAACAAGACCATTTAATAATGATTAACCAATAAAAATATTCATCTCTTTTTTTTACAGAACGTCATCATTACTTCTTATTTGTATAAGTGTATATTGAAATTATTTAGTATCATAAAAAAATATAAGAAAATATTTATGTAAATATAATTATTGAGATCTTCATATTAATTAATAAATAAAACCATATCTGTTTAACATATCATAAAATACTTTGAAATTATGTTCCAAAATAATTATAACCATCTCAGCTAGAAATGACTCTAAAAGAGATTGACATACTGGTAATTTTATAAATATTTCTACGAAATGATATTTAAATTATTAAAAATGTATTCTCATTTGATGGACTAATTCTATATTTAGTATATGAAAATAATAATAGAATATCAAAAATAATAATTAATGGAAATTTTCTTCAATTTCGAAGATACTATAGAAACATTCATCAAAATAATCATCATTATGTGAATATAAAAGAAGACATAATTTATCATTATTGTAAACTAAATAACATCGTGGTTCCTTATCAATAGATGTGATATTATAAATATAGATTAACTATAGTGGACTATATAGACCCCCTAATCTTTTTTAATAAGTCATCTATGTCAAAAAAGAGTGATTATCAAGTGTTTCTTTTAAAAATTTCCAATAATACTTAAATAGTTGTAAACTTATTTTACATTTTTAATGAAAATAAGTGTAAAAAATCAAGGATAAATTTTTTATAAATTTATGTAATTAACATCTACTTCCTATAGGTGATTGTTAAACAATATAATATTAACTGTAAGTACCATATATGGAGGAATATATTATAGAAAAATTAAAATAAATAGATTATGAAAAATGACGAGCAATATCTTGGGAATAATCCATGATAATCTCTTAGAAATAATGTATTTTCACTAAAACTTGAATGGATGAAATATATTTTATATAGTATCATACCTATATATTTTATAAATGATCTCAAATTAGGTGACAATTATTCCAAAATATGGATAGCCATGCTTCAAATGATGTCCTTGAAATCCCATCTCCATAACAACGGTATAAGGATAACATTTATATGATTTCGAATATACTCATCTGTTATTTACATATATATTTTTTGAGATACAATAGACAAAAAAATAGAGAATCATAATGAAACAAAACATCTTTAATACAAAAAAATCTATGAGAATACCATATCACTATCCAATAAGAACAACCCTTGGATATCTATAGAACCCTTGAGTCTAATTCCAAAAATATTTTTTGAGGATTTAGCTACCCATTTAAAAGTATAAAACCAATAGAAGATATATCATTTAGAAAGAATGATGGAAATACAATGAGTTTGGAGAATAAAATAATATATAAGATAGGTAAAATTACCTAATAACCAAGCAACGATCTCTTTAACGACCCTCAAAATGATCATATAGAGTACATTAATGATATGATGTTATCTTAATACTGTTACATTACATAATATTACTCTATAATGTACCAATATGATGATGCTACTGCCTATGTGATGGGGAACAATTTGTATAAACCATTACCGAATTTCTAAATGAATGCAAACAACATCTTATGGGTGAAACTACTATTGTACCTTATAATAACTGTGTTTTATCAAAACACTCACCACCAGTTGGGTGTGGAACCATCAAATAGAAACTCTATGATTACCATATTTACTAGGTGATAATAAATCCTTCATTTTTTAATCATAGACGATTAAAAGATCAACAGACCTAGAATATTGGATACAATATAATATATTTAAACACCCATGAAAGAATATATTATCCAATTTAATTAATAATAATTCTATCACTATGATGTTCAGAACCATAAAACCACTTATTCATTTCTATTGAAAAAATACATTCATTATAAAATAAAAAAATAGCTACAAATAATGAACTACTCTCAATCCATTTCTGCTATATAAAAAACTATTAAATAACCTTTTGAAAAATAAATCATGATAATGATTTAATCATAATCACATTTCAGATTTCATAGTCCATCAACAAAATTCCTTACATTGGTGGTCTCTAAACCTACATGATGGGTGATAATCAATGCATGTCAAAGATTCAGGGAATATATTTAATCATAAATAAGTTTACCTTGAAAATATATATGAAAAATAGGTATTTATCCAACATTATTTTAAAATAATTACCATCTTGAAGAAAATGGGATGAGAATTATTCAATGAATATCCATATTATATGTCCACCAAGATTAAAAAATCACACCAATGACCTACAATACCATGAAAATATAAATTTATCTATCAATAGTATTATTAAACAGAGTATCATTATAATAAAAAAATAATTTTTAGAATATTTATTGAGAACATTGTATCATATTGAATACCATCACTGGTGAAAAGATGTAAATGTATGATATAAAAACCACATGTAAAATTTTACATATATGGCCTAACATTTAGAACCACATGTTTAATATATTTATCAAAAATATGAACACCTACTTATATCCTTAAATCAATAATGTTAATTTTCAATAAGTGGTTCTGTAACCACAAGTAGTAGATCATTGATTTTTAAACACTATTGAATTAATCTTGATTAAATAAATATGGAATACTATTTATTAAAACTGACAAATTTAGAATGTGATGTCATTTTAATTTATATCAATAATGATGAATATAAGTAACCCTACATGTGTCGTTATACAATATAAATGGACTACAACACCATTACCTAATTCGATAAATTGAGGAATCTAGAATGAGGATTCATTGAAGCCATAATACATAACCATTATTTCATGATTTTGAGTACAAAATTCATGTCGAACATTTTCAATCCTCAATGTATAATAATATGTTCAATGGGAATAAAATATCAAATATCGGAATTAGTTCACTGTAAAATCAGGAAAAAATATGTATGAATATAGTGTAAAAACAACATGACATCAAATACTAAATCCTGGGGTATTCAATGTGTAATAAAAAAATCGTGATTATCAAAAGTAAATTACGATGAATAGAGATAATGGTTTTAAAAAATAAAATAAAATAGTAATAATGTTTCATGAAATAATATATCATTAATATGCCACCGCCACCATTTCATTATTTCAATGTAATGTAGAACTATATTTCATTCATACGAAACAAATCCTAAAAAATCTCTACATACACTCAGGATGTATATATGTTGTAGGTATGATGGGTTCACAAAATACCTATATGGATTAGAAAATGTAAATTTTATTGAATCTATATAGGATAGAACATTAAATGTTAGTTTTAAATAAAAATATAAAAATAAATTTCCAATAAATTTCATGAAAAATCACTTGAATATACTATATTTATAATATTACATTAAATGAAACATGATTTTGAAATTTATATAATATTATTTAAATTATACTACCAACCATAAAATTTTAAACAATTCATTAATGAAATTCCCACTATCATATTATATATCCCCGAGAACTGTATTGATGAAATTGTTATACCATTTTTCGGTGTCAATATTATATTCATCAATTAGATTCTAGGGTGAGTTTCATGAAAAACTAAATAAATAATACCTAGAGTGTTTTATACTGAGAACCAAAGCCAATAGGATCATCATGACCCCTAATATGTAATTGTGGGTGTCTCATGTCATATATTAAGAAATAAATGGAGAACCAAGTTCTATAATACTAATATTAGGATCCCATAAAATTACCTAGTGTATCCCATGTGGTATCACTCAAACCAATGTGTTTCACAGTTGATACATCAATTTTTCTAATATTCTTTTTTAAATGATAATATATATATATATATAATTGGAATTTAAAAGGTTATACTTTAAAAAATTTATATCTCAAATATCTGTTAAATATCCCAAAATACATTTTATCAAAAAGAAATTTACATTTTGTATTTTTATTGAAGATTATATTTTTAAAAAAATACTACCATAATAGTTTTACAAATGAATTAAAAATTATATTATAATCTATAAATTTTATAATAACAATCATATCAATTTAGATTTATAAAACAAAAAATAAACATAACAGAAATCAAATTTTTAATGTAATTTTTCTATAATAATATCTACCATGGAATGGTTTCATTGTTATTAGAAAAAGAAATCCATATAAAATATCTCTATTATGACAAGGTTTTATATGTTAACAATTTTTAAAATAAAATTTAACGTATCTAAAAATATCCAAGGAAACTTGTTGTGAGATCCCTTGCCACTAACATGTGAGATCCACAAAAACAATTTATCTAGCATTGGATGACACTTAATAGCCTTATATAACACCCATGAGTGAAAATAATATTACTTAGGGGTGCTCCTACATGACATGGTTAATCAACCAATACCTCTAAACCTTAGCGGTGATGAGCCATTAGATGTCCGAGAGAACCTATAGAGGGTATACAAATAAGGTGGAGAAGCAAAAACTATAACTTTTATTCCATGGAGTTGAGTTGAAAAATCCCAAAATAAAGGATAATTAAAATGAAATTATGTATCCCCCCATTGACTTAATTTCTGGTAAATAGATTAGTGGATTGGGGTTCCCTATACATAGAATTTTTTTTTGTTATAATGATATACAATAAACAATATTATTTACTAAATACCAAGACATTAAAATTATACCAATTATAAAATTAAAATCATTGTTAAATATTATATTATTTTACTGAAAATAGTGGAATATAAACATTTACTTTAATATGAAATATATATAGAAGACAATGTGATCCTTTAAAATATAATCAATTAATTACTAAAACACTTTAAAAATTAAAATAAGACAACTATAGTACAAAAAATATTTTCATAAAAATCTGGTTTTCTTACATAAAAGTATGTGTTTAATGAAAAATTTAATACATGAATAATCACCTGGCATAATGATAAATTTGAGAGAAATAACCATTCAAAACATAAAATTTATTGGAAAATAAAAAGTCTAACTATATAAAAAATAGTTATCATCAGATATAAATATATTAAATATAAAAAATGTGGATTCAAATATCCTAGAAACGATTATTAAAGTATAAAACACGCATATATCCATATATCCCATTATTGTATTGTAGAACATAGATATGGAACTTGTAAAAATTGTTCATTCTTCTATATTTCCACCCACAAAAAATATATGAAGTACTTTTAATCATGTTAATAATATATTAATTATTTTTTTCTTAAACCTAGTTCAAAAATCAATTAAATGATATGGATTTCTTATTAATAGAACATAATTAATAAAATTAATTAATGGAAACCCTCATTTTAACACACATAATGATTATATATAGTAATCAGAAAATCACATAACATATTCAATTAAATATATAAATTAAAACTTCTAAAATAAAATAATTACTTTTTCATACACCCCGTTCATGAAAATTATAAATAATAGTTCTTTATAGTAGTAACCATAGTTTCTAAACCATGTCTAATCTAATATACTATTCAACTTTCAAATGATAAATATTTAAATAAAATAAGGATCTAATAAAACATTATAAGTATCATAGCCATGTCTATATAAACAAGGACATTCTAGGATTCATCAAGACCTCATGAATTCCCCTTTTTAAACTAGACTATAATATATCTTAATTTCAATAAGAAAATATTGCACGATGAAGTATAATACATGAAACCCCAAGTATAAAAGAATATTGAAATATTATTTTTTAAATATGACCATTATAAAATTGTCATAAAAATATCTGTTATGAATATTATTCAATTAATGTATTAAGACATAGTCCAATACCTCACATAGTATTGACAAACTTTGAATATACCTCTTTTAGTGGACCATCGATTTTCACAAGAAACATAATGAACCAATAATAGTGGTCTAGGTAAGCATCCCTAAAATTTCCTTAACATTAAAAAACCAAACAATTTTGTGCATGATTGGAAATTTGGTAGGAAGGTTTTTGAGTTTATATATCATTACATGGTCTATTTGTCACCCTATTGGACCACAAATTTTATAGATGTTGTAGTTTCCATGTTCACTATGGAGCATGTTTAAATTTTTGTGGTGGAGGAGTACCAAGGGAAAAGTTCATGGAATTTGATATATGGTAAGATTTTTTTTAGTTAGAAAATTATGTATGATATGGTTCAATATAGGTGATGAGTCAATACATGTGATCTATAGATTATGGGGTATTCAGATATTAGTAGTATGGGAAATTGGGCTATTGAGGTTTTGAATAAAAGAGTCACATCAGTGAATGTTCTATTTCAGATTTCGTTCATGATGTTTATCTTTCAAATAAAGAGGGTAAACTTTTGGATTATGATATTTTCAATTTACATAACCAAGGTTCAGGTATTACTAATTTTTTTTTAGGTTTCCTAATAATAAGTATGTTCTAATATGGATTTTGATGCTCGTGTTGGTGTCCAAGAACAAGTATCATTGGATAGCTCAAAAAGTTTGATGGAAAGTGGACATAATCGTGGTGTGGAAACATAAAAGGTGGGGGAGGGAAGTGAAAAATAATTTAAGGCATACTCTTATGTGAAGGATGTTCTTTTAGAAGATTGAAATATGGTAAGATATGGTTCTATAGAACATGAGGCTAATTTAGAGAAGTGGTCACGTCCGAGAACTAAGTTACCAGCCATTAATATATGCTATAGCTTCGACAGACTAGGGAATGAAGGTCCTAATCAGGAGGTAGACCATGATGAGAACCATAATGAAAAGAAGGTCTTTAATTGGGTTGATTGTAGTGATAAGTAATCGACTCCATTCATAGAAGACATCTTGAAAGAATTATATAAAAAATAAATCTATAGTTGAAGGAGGAGGAATGGTCGGTAGGGTAGAATTAATGGATGAATGGATTACTCAAATTTTCTACAATCTATGGAGAATTGAACTACCAATAAATCGAACATTTTGGGACTATATGCTTTTCAACATAGATCAAGCAGGTTCTTGAGTAGGTAGATCATAGCGAGTTGGACTGACTAGGGTGTCAATAGGAGCTAGGATTAGGAGAAATCTTCCAGGATCATTTGATAGTGATCCTCTCTATTATATTAGTTTGGATGCTTTGTCTATTTGTTTTTGTGGGTATTATAATTCCACATTTTATACTTTTTTGTACTCTTTTTGGGACAGTTGTATCAATGAATTTTATTTCAGTTTTTATATATCATTGTTCTATTGTAGGGAGGTGTATTTGGGTGTGGATGAAATTGTACATTTGGGTAGGTAATATTTTTTCAATGATATCATACTAAGCAATAGTACCATTCCAATGCTATATAGGATGATTGTTTGGTGATTCATTGCTTGGGCCCTGTTAGGACAGGGCATGATAGAGCCAAAGTAATGGTAGGTGATTCTAATTATTCTAGGAAGTTAGTTCGAGAGGACTATATGGATTTTGAAAAAATTCTTTAGGTGTGACCTATTGGTGACACTGACATAAACTTATATGGTGCTTCTTTTTCATTTTGAAGATCCTTTGAGGTTGAAATTTCTATTTATAAATGCCACCATAGAAGTCACTATTTTGATTATGGGTTGGAAAATTCTAGTTGATACTACAAAAGAACATAGTGATTGAATTAATAAAAAGAACATTATTTTAGTTAGAGGCTTCAATGAAGTCATGATCACACAAGAGTATTATATGTAAATGTAGGACGACCTGTTGATTTTCGTTAATGAACATATAATGGATGATCCTAAATCAACATTAACCACAATTTCTAGTAAAATTTTTAGGGATACGAATTCTAATTTAATGATGATATAATTTACCAAATATATTTATCCTTTAAACCATGTTATTGTTGAACGTTTGGTATCTCAAATTTTAAAAAAATGATTTTGATAAAAAAAATTATGTTTCAGTCATTAATTTGAATTTATATATTTTTTATTTTTATATAAGAAAATTTGATTGCTGAAAAATCATTGTTTTCTGAAAACTATTTTTTAGTGCATTAATTTTATCAATTCTAATTAAACAATATAATTGATATTGATGAATTATTTTAATTAAAAAATTATATTACATATTTATTTTATTAATTTAAATTTATATATTTATGATTACCAGTCATGGTGCTAATATAAGATCATCAATTTCTGGCAATACTCATTTCATGAAATCTAAATTATCATCTTGAATTGAGAGAAAATTCAATGAATTTATTCTTATATAGTGGTTCCAATTTTTTATAATAATAATTAAAATTATGTAATATCATCAAATTATGTTTGTCTATAGTGTATAGTGAAACCAACTACAATAAATTACTATAATTTTGTTCAAATTTTTTTTTTCTTGTAACATGTTACGGTGCTAAAATTAATAATCTATACACATATGATATTTATATGAACAATAGAATTTTATAATTATAATAATTGGTTATAAATTATATAATAAGGAGAATTTTATTATTAATCCTAAAAAATAAAAAACCATGTAAAAAATCCCAGAAACCATAGTGAAAACTAAAAAGGTAATGGTGGGTAACAAAATATGTAATGGGAATAACATGTTTAAAACATGTTTAATTTTAAATATAATGGTTTATAAAAACTATATAATCCATAAAATACATTACTTATTAAATTTTTAGGGTCTCTTTTTATATTAACATCCAATTGTTGAAAAGATTTATGTATTTAAAAAAATTTTACTCCTTGTAAAATATTAAAGGGAACCGTATCTCATCATTTCACGATAAATAAAAAAAAATTAGATCATTAAATTACTTAAAAAGGTATTTTTTATCCTACTAAAAAGTAAAAAGAGAATTTTATTATTAGGAAAGACTCATTGGAAGTCTTATTTTGGATTGCTAAAGAGGATATCTAAAGAAGTGGTATCAATATTTAATGTGCATTTTTTTACAAATAACTAAAATATTATTAATCCATAATGATATAAATAATAATTATATCAAATATTCATAAATTTTTTTAAGGTAATTAAAAAACCTAAATACATGACATTATCCATCAAATGGGAAATGAAACAATCATTCATGTATATTGAATACTATCACTGTACGAACTGATGAAATTTATTTTCCATAACTAAAACCAATGATGAGATATAATGATATATTTAATATATAAATTTAGGATATTAATGATATATATATCCTTATTGAAATGAAATATATAATATACTTTCATACCTTTAATTTTAATGAAAATTGATAATATCGTTCATGCAAACGTGTGGATTACCAGATCCACGGAGTGATGTGATTCATTTTTCATTTCCAAATCACAGGGATGATATATATAAGTTTTTTTATATATATAATATAATATGTATGATATATATTTCATTCTATTAATATAATTAAATAATTATTTTCTTTCTATATTGATCATTTTTCAAATAAATCGAATTTTATCAAAAATATTGACATGAACCCAGTGTTATTTTATATAAAATATTAATATATATATCCAAATAAATAAAAAGAAATAATAATATTCCATACAATTATAATTATTATCATATTTTTTTATTGTTTTTTTATTATAAAGAACATATCAAAGGATTCTGACTCAATGTAAGGGACTTAAAAAAAAAGTAATCATTTAATGTATCCCTTCGATGTCCTTTTCATCCATGTCCTCCTCCTAGAAAATATAAAACATTAATTATTATGTATGAATAAACATATTTAAAATGAAATTTTGGATCATATTTTCCTATATTAATTTTTTTTAGGAAACTAATTTAATAATGTTTTTTTTATGAGATGTTTTATATTAAAACAATGTTTAAAATGTTTTAATGATTTTTCTCTAAAGGATTCACTTCCTGGTCAAAAATTCAACAATTATTTTTCATTTTTATATTTGAATATAAATTATTTATACAGGAAGTATTTTTTTCTCATTTATATTTTGTAATAATTGTTTTCAAAATTAATTTTATATTGTATTTTGTACAAAATTTTTTAATTTCATTAAAACATATAAAAACTATTTGTTCTATATTAAATTGTAAGGAGTTAACATATTATTTTTCCATAATTGGTATTATTTAATAATTATATTTCCATGTAAGAATCAATTTTTTCCGAAATAATCCACTTATTCCTTCATTATAATTATATTTTTTAAAAAAATTATTGAATTCAAAATATATGTGTGGAAATGTTTGTCTTAGGGGTGTACAAGATATCTTTAAACCACCCTATTCATCATGTTTTAAAAATTTCCCCAATAACTCATTCAATATATCTTTTTCAAATTGTAAAATGATACAAAATTCTATAAATATTTATCTCACATAGATACCTAGATAATTATTCATTTGATGATGTAATACATGACTTAAATTTTTATCATATTTAGGTTTTATGAGATCTCCTTTGATTTTGACAAGGAAAAAGATTATGAAAAAAATTTAATTACATGGGTATTTATTATTTTTATACCAAATTTTTAATTTAATTTATTTCAAACATAATCATATACATATTATAATGGGTGAACCTAAATAGTGTTATAATGCTTCGGTGATCTGTTTTTATATGAGTAATTATGTATGGGATTTAAGTGTAAATTTAATCCATTGAGGGATTATTTCCACCATGTGATGTTTTATTTAATGTTAACAATTTCATATAATGAGTTTTTTTATGTTTTCTCTGAAATTTATTTTTTTCAATGATTTTATTATTCCATTATTTTTATTTTGTGCTCTATTTTTATTAACCATGATCATATGTATAATGGAATGTAGATGCAAGATTGTATGGGTGAACTGCTTATTATTTTTAAAATGGTTTTCTTATGTTTTTTATGATAACAAAGTAACATTTATGAGTTCAATTTATTCCATTTATATTTAATATGATATTTTTATTAAAATATTTTTCAATTAAATTTGATTTCTTGTTTATTAAACAGTTTTTATCAAAAATATTATTTTTTAATAAAAAATCATTTTCAAGTATTCAGTAAGTAGAATGTAACTTTTATTGTTTTAAATATTTCCCATATTGTTGATTTTTTCAAATATCCAATTTTGATAAAAAAATCCACAGGTTTTATATATTAGTAAGGACAATGATGTTGTTATGATAATTTTTTAGATCTTTCAAGAAATTAAATACTATTATATCAAAAATTATTTAATTTGTAAGTAATAATTTAAAATATGTTTATGTGTCCCATTATTAATGTAATATTTAGTTATGTTTTTATAAAAAATAATTATATAAACATACTATTGTAAAATAAATTTTGGATGTATGAAAATTATTTATTAACATAAAAATCATGATTTTTTTATTATAATGTATAGTTCAATAGTAGTTAGAATTATTAGAAGTCTACTGATTTTTCATGATTAGTATTATATAGAATCCATAAAAATCCTCTTTCGATTATTCAAATTATAAAAAACATCCTATTTTTTTTGTAATGAAATGATTATGTAGTTTTCCTTATAATACATACCTTTTTGAATGCTATAAGTGTACATAGATTTCGTAGACATTCTTCTATGAGTAAAAACCCCAAAAGAATTGGGTTTCTAAATCGCAATGACAATACTAGTAGAAAATTTTTGTAACTAATTACACACCTAGTTTGATAGTCCAGTGATATATTATTGCTTTAATTCATATTTTCTATCTGATCTACCACGATTAATTAATGAAAATATCATATAGAAACACATTATATTCCATAGTTATATAATATAAACCTATTGTGTATGAGGTTAATAAGACTAAGTTATATGATAAGTATATTATATTATATAAAAATTTCGAGGTTTTGTATGATGATAGTATATAATGATTATGCATATTATTGGGACACATTTGTTGGAATACAATACATTGGATCAATATATGTTTTAATTAATTTATGTATAATTCAATTATATATATTTTGGACTTATTTTAATGATATATAAATCCATTGGGATGTGTTGATCCTTAATGTAAAGGTAATAATAGTCAACTGATATTATATTTATCATGGAAGAAATTAAGAATTATTGGAGGAAACAGTCCAAAAAATCAAATTGAAGAGTAAATTTATATTTACGGTCTTCACCATATATATAGTAATTATATTTATATTATATTTTTATATTATTATAAAAATGAATACCTGAATACGAGATGTAATGTTGTTGTATTTGACAAGGATACAAGGATTAAATACACAACCCATTGGATATATGGGTGGATTACCAACCACTATCATATGTGATGTATTGGATAATATGATTTTTTATATTACGTTATTTTAGGAATAAATATAAATTTTCTTATCAAAGACACATTATAGGATCATATGTAAAATAATTTTCAGTATTAGGAGGCAATTAATGAAATTTTTTATAGTATTCATTGTGATGTTGTATATATAACGATCGGGTTGAAATGGTTAGTTGAAATGGAAAATTATTTGGAGAGAACATAGTTATATTTTTCAGTATTGTTATAATTTATGATATAGTGTATATTATTAAAGAAATAAATTATGATGAATGATTTATTTGGAGATAAAAATCATGGATTAAGTTTTTTTATATTATGTTATATAGTAGAATATATCAATTTTTTTAATATTTAAAGGGAAGGAAAATTTTTTCTTATTATTTATTATACTAAGTAATCTGTTTAAATTTCATTTTATATCTTTTTGAATTATAAATTCATCTTGAATAATCGTTTTTTGTTGAAAAAAGTTATTTTCATGAAAATTAATTAAAGAATGAATTTATACATAGCAAGAAACTTTTTCCCTATTTTTCAATATAGAAGTAAATGAAATTATATAACTCAATGTAAATGATCATAAGAAAAAAAAATTCTTATTGAATACATGTTTTTATGACTAGATGGTCTTTTCAAAAAACATTGGTTTACTATTATTCGGTCATTAAATTTCTCATTATCATTCAAATTATTATGAAAACATTGGATTATCACTCTCACTAATTAATTATAAATTAAAACTTCTTTAACTGCACATATTTTCATATCCAACTAATTTTATACTATATATATGTCAATTTTTTTGATGAAAATCATATTTCTATTTCCTTCTATTCATATGGAATTATTATTTTTCTGTTTTATGGTATGTAATTTTAATGAAGGTAATTTCAAATATTATTCCATTTATAACTAATTATAATTTAATATTGTGGGGATAAAACTAATTAATGGTTTGTATAATGTAACACCTTCAAATTTTAAAAATAATATTATGTTCCAAACATATACATCTAACAATATCCACCCTAAACAAAAAATTAAATATTTACATTAAATATTGTCATTTTAATCACTCTATTAAATTTGAGACTATTCATAAGAGTAAATGATTTATGTTATATATATATATATCAATATAAATATAAATTTAGTGATAAATTCAGATGATTTATAAATATATTTTTAAAGAAGAATCATTATTCATCGAAAAATAATTTATTAAAAAATGATGTTTATAGTTTTTATGAGAAATAGTTATCATTAATTTTGGGAAAAATAATAAAATTTATCCTATAATGTAATCATCGTTTTTGAATTCAGACTATTATAATTATGTTTTGGTGAATTTTTTGTTTTTTTCTAAAATGGTGATTTATCACTAAATAGTAAAAAATAATTATTTTCAAATTTTATCATTTAGCACCATTAAATACATAAATTTAAAAGTGCCAATATATATTAATTTATAAATAAATATTTATATTAAAATTAATAATGTGAATAATATAATTAATTTCAAATGAATATTATATTTTCAAGATTATCCAATAATATTATTCTTATTTATAAAAATATAATTTTCAACAAACTATATTTGTGGGAATAAATTTTAACTATATGATTTAACTTAAATAACTAATTCTATCACAAATCCCTCTATAATAGTATAAAACAATGCTAGGAAATATATAATGATAGATGAGTCCAGATATTAGTTGGACTTAGGTTGGCAACTAGCACCAAGGGTTTTACAATATTACAATATGAGAGCGATAAACCTATAAGAATAACATAATATTGGGAGATAAGATAAATAATCCCTAAAAATATACATGATATAATATAAATAAAACAAAAAACATCTCAATATATATGTATAAATAAAACTAATATTCATTAAAATATCAAATGTAAATATGAAAAAGAATTGTTGAAGTAGCGATAAAATAACTACTCAAATACCTAATCAGGTAATGTCTATAATGGTCTATGTAGTTCTATTGGAAACTAGAAAATATAACTATATTTTTAGAGAAAGAATACACATATAATCATTTGGAAATCAAATTTCTATCTTGAACATGTTAATTAAGAATACAATTTCACGAATGAGGAAATAGTAGAACTGGAAAAACATAATCCTATCAATTATCCATCAAAAACCTTACTGAGGTAGGTTCCCAAAATAAAATAAGAAAAATAATATCATATAACACTAATCACAATGATAAAGGGATCCACACACAACATTATTGCTGGTATGATAGACCCAAAACCCAACATTGTTCATCATGGAACTGTAATCTATTCTGTATAGAACCCCACCCCACTAACACAGTGTCATCACATAACACCATAAATCATCTTTTCCACCACTCCACATGAATTACCACTTCACATCTCCCCTAAAAACACCTGGTCCAATGCCCCATAAGAACGATCACATATTCTCTCACCCATAGATGCTTGGGCCACTCCATCACAACCACTTACATAATTAGATTACTAGGGTATCATGAACACGATGTAGATCATTCTCATTCCCTTATAATACCATGTGTAACCCCCCAACATTTCATCCCACATTGAAGGCCATATCTTGTATCAACCAAAAGAAAATAGGCCACCACCCCACAATGGTGGTCAAATATCACCAAAAACCACATGGATATCAAAACCATGTTATTAACCCCTAAAAAACATTCATCCATCATAGACCATGAAATACCGACCATTATTAGAAGAGAGAGACAGAGTGACATAGTTGATTCCCCTTAATTAATCATCCCCACCTGATGTCAGGAAAATCACCTGCAAGTTACTATGTCGGTGTATGATCATATTAACTTATGTGGATGTGTTGTGTAAGGAAATAAAATAAAAATATATGTATATACATATAGACATAAACTCACCCAACATATTAGTTCACAGCAAATCATTAACTAGATCACAACATCACCACGTTCACTGCTTCTCTAAATGCATTATCTAACTGAACCATAAGACACCTCAAACCTAAAACCAATTCCCCTCAACCTGAACAACCATTCCATTATTTAAAATCCTCCTCATTTAACCACAAATCAAATAGGTTATTTATTTATTAACAACATCCACCCCATTTACCACAATACACCATTGATATCAATTTAAGGTTATTAAACAGTTTAATTATTATATCAATACTCAAGAATCTAGTTGAATTCAAGAATATCACACACACAAATCAATATTCCCATTGTCCAGTCACCACATTTCCCCACTAAACCATCTGAACAACCATCTACTTGTTTCCCAATTTTCAAGGTAAAAATACCACCCCATTTCCTCCAAAAAAGTATGGTAAAACTAAAAAAATCATGCTACCCCAAAAGCAAGACAAAAAAACAATGATCTCATTGCCCAAATCATTTTCAAAAAATAATAATCCATTCATGGTCCAAACATACATCACTGCCACATAAACATGAATGTACACCATTTCACATTAATATATTTTTATTGGATTAAAAAGGGTTCATTTTCACATTAAACATTATTTTAGCGGTGATATAACACAAGCTATAACCTCTGGGATACAATTTAATTTTCCAAATATATATTGTTAGATAATTTCATATTTTTGAGTGATATCACATAAAATATTGAATATGTAGTAGCTGACACATATCATCCTTCACAAAAAAAACCCAACAGAAAAAAATTCATTGTGGAAACAATACCATTTAATCAAAATATAACAATAATAATAAGTTGTAAAACATCCAAATCAAACCCAATTATACTTAAATATCATAGTAATGTATTATTTATCTATGATAAATATATCACAACCATAAGACATAAATGTATAAATTGTATAACCCTTCATCATGATACATAATAAATATATAGGAGGTTTTACCTACCTCAAATAAGTATTCAAACTAATATTGTAAAATAATGAATCTATGAAATTCCTGAAAACCAAGACTGCACCATAAAAAACCATATATTATCCTACACCACACAAAAATATCATTAAAAATCTCAAAAAAATTAACCCAATACAATAAATCCCACCATAGAAAAACTATAAATAATAATGAAATGAACAGATGAAAATGAGGAAAGAACTCACAACTGATCAAGGATGGGTGCTAGAATAAATTACCATAGAAAGGAATCACAGATGCTTCAATGGGAAACATCTGGATTTCCTTGAATTATATTATGGGGTTTCAACTATAGTTTTGGAGAAATTACCTGAGTGATATAGCCTCTGAATAATTTTTTCCCATGATATTTATAGGAAATTTAATGTCCACACATCATGTAAATGTCAGGGTTTATGTTCTGCCAAAAAACAAATCAATCAGATGAATTTTCATTATTGATCTACTACATGAAAAGAAATTGTATTACACATGCTGATAATTCACTTTACAGATAGGGTACACATATTATGTCATGTATATTCTCTACTTCCCATTTTCTATTTCCAAACACCTCCAGATCCTCTCTATACCACCTCAACTGACTACCCACACCCAAAACTGGCCATATAATGGACTGGGGTAGGCACAGAATATTACATAAGATTCCACTAAAATGATTATCAACCTCTAGAATCCAAATACACTTCAATAAGGAAATTTTTTCAAAAACATAAAACACAAAATACCACTCTAGGATATCATCATTCCTCAAATGGTTACACCATACAAATTGCACCAAACCAAAAATAATAGACATCTCACACAACGTAATCACCACACATCCACAAACCAACCCTTTTCATAAAACCTTCCATGACAAATCCGTCTAAAAATCCACATAAAACAACCCTTGATCCATAATAACCAACTATCTACACCACCCATAACATAAAAATCGTGGAAATTATAGCCTCCCCCTCAATATGGTATCTACACTCGGTTACATAGACATACTCAAAATGGTATAATCAAATAATGGTTAATGTGTCTTGATTAAGAATAAGTTCTTCACCATTTCATAGATTGAAAATTTATTAAAAAGCATACATCAGTATAATGACCTAGATATTTATAAATGATATTTTTATTGAAAAATTATTTTTACCTAATATATATTATCATACACATAAAAAATAAGGATAAACCATAAAAATATTATCTCTTTAAATATTATCATTACATTATTAGACTACGAAACTTATATAAATTACAAACATTACTATTAGAAATAAAATATAAAAAATAATTCTTAAATCAGAATGTATGGATCACCAGTGTTGGCTAGAACCACCACCCCAAAAGAAAATGATTTAAAATTAAAAAAATTATTAAACACATTAAAATGTTTAAAAATTAAAATAGAACCATTAGGGGATATTTTAGTAAATTTTGATTGAAGAAATGAATTTGTATTTATAATTTATAATAGAAAATGTTGACATTCGTATTTGATAGTTATATGATTGTTTGATGAACATGATGATTTTTCAATATGACCACTGGTCAGTTTTAAAATTGAAATTATACCAATGAGTGAAAATTTTTACATTATAATTACTATTTATAAGTATAAAATACATGGCTAATCGATATAGATAGTAGAATTGATAACCTTAACTAGTATAGTTGGGACATTTGAATTTCATATTTTAGAATATGGGAGTATTCTATTATCACTCGGGTTTTACAATGACAATGCCCAAGTCTAGCTTCATTACGTGAATCCTGGAGGAAATATCATACTAGAAAAGATCATGCTAGTGGATATTACCACTCAGTTGATGTTAGCTGATCCACCCCCATGAAAATACCAACTCCATATACCTTAATCGTAGTGTGTATGTGTGTGTATTAACGGTTTACATGCCCATACCATAGTTAGATAATATATAACATAGTTTATATATATATATATATATATAATAGTCTAAAATGTCACAATAATAATTTTTTTCACAATGAAATATATATAAAATTATGTTGTAATTGATAATTTGATTTTTGGATGAAAATAAAACAGAACGTCATTTTTTTAGAATTTTTATACTCATTTATAATAATATCAGGTATTATAAATATTTACAAAATAAAAAATCTTTAAAAAATTGAAAATATTAATGATATATTAATTTAATAGTTTCATATGAATGTAAATATATGTGTCAGATATTTGAATATACTTCAAAACTAATATTTTTTAAATTACTAAGGAATTTGATATTTAAAATTACAATAATAATATTAAAATAATTATTCTAATAAATTATATTTAATAGTTGACATAATCTTGTAAAATTTTTCATTGGGTAATTTTATGAGAATTTACTAAAATACATGAATTGTTCCATGAATTTCAAAAATACATTTTTAGGTATTTGGTATGATTATTGACTTTATATTCATATCATAATGATGTAACTGTTATTTAAGTAAAATCCAACAAATTAAAATATGTTATTTTTTTAATATGTTGTATTTTAACTGATGTTAATAATTTCAAAAAAAATTATAAGTTACATTCCTGATTCCAAAGTGACAACATTAACTTTAAAAGCCTTATAATTTTGAAACATTACATTTCCATTCCAAACAATGTAATTTCAAATGATGTTTTGTTATAGTGTATTTACATTACCTAATATTATTCCCAAATATCCAAAACAATATGAAAATTATTTGGGTATGAAAATGGGTTTTCATTTTCTAAAACATATTTTTTGAAGAAAAATATTTGGAAATTAAAAAAAAAATCCTCATGGTTTTCTATAAATATTGAAATATTTCATATCTCTCGTTCACTTCTAGTATATACTGCTCAACTTTATAAATAATTTTCATCCCAAGGATCACTATGCTTTCCCCAAGAATCCATGCTTCCATCATCATGTTTTTGGAACAACCCTTTGAATGAAAGGTAAATCTCCACTTCTCATTCCAATTCAAATACCTTTTTCTTGTGGTATGGCTTATAATTTACAAACTATTTTATTTATTCTAATTTTTGTTATCTCATTATTCTAATATTAATATTTTATTAATTGGATAAACTTCTCCCTTCTAATTTTAATCTTTTTAAATCCATGTTTTATTCCTCCAACAATCGATTTTACTTCTCAAATGTATATATTTTACATGAGAAATTATAATTTAATTTTTCTTCGAATACCAAAAAACCCTATTATATTTAATTCGTATTAAAATATAAATATAAATTTATTTTTTATTTCTTAATTTACATATATGAAACCAATTTTTACTTTCATGGTTTAAAAATGATATAATAGTCATGTATTTAAGCTCTTTTGTATGTCATGATTTTTTTAAGAAACATATTTTTTATTCTCAACAATTTGTTAATGCAATGATTTATTATGACTTGTATGGATAACATAAAATCAACAAATCGTAATGATGAACCCTTATATCAATTAAATTTTTTAGGCAATGAATTTAATCTCTATGATGACATCTTTTATGCTACCATGGTGAACAAACAAGGTAATTTTTCAATTTTGAAACCGTAGTGCCAAAATGTGGGGATATTCTTAGAAATGTTTCATTTAAATGTTGAAGCCACGTATCCATGACTAGGATTATTTTTATTATATTATTATATGACTTTTGAAAAAAATTTCAAAGATATATTATTTTTTATCATGTACTTATTAATATTCATCATGATCAAATGGTAAATATCTCCCTAGATAATTCACTAATTGGGACACATGCTCAATGATTTTATTTTATTTATGTCCCTATGTTATGGGTTAGAATACATTTATCACTGTGTGAACCCATTTGATGTTTTTTTAATTGAAAAGAATTATATAATATTTTTCATGTATTATGTACCTTGATATAATGAATGTAATCATTAATATATCCTCTGTTTCTATCATTTAATGGAATGTTATGATATAAAATTCAAGGTTTCTATAAATACCAATTAATGAATAATGATTATCTCATAAAAAATATCCAAACATAACATTACATTAAAAATATAATTATGAAAAATTAAAATAATCCCTTTATAAATGGAATGCATCTCAATTTCTAAATTGAAACTACTTTCTTCTACAAGAACATGCCTCTGCTACAGAATATGAGATGAAATTGTTCATCATCCAAAATATTCTCCTAATGATATTGCATCTATTAAATATTTTCCTTGAAATTTTCATCATCCATGATATTTAATTCGCTCTATTAAGTGACATGGGTGTATTTCATAAGGTACTAATGAATCTGTGAGACAAAGAATACATCATGGATCCTCTCCAAACATGGTGGAAATTCCAAATAATAAACCACATCAATAACTCTCCCAAACACCTCAAACATCATTACAAACATTTGATAATCATACTCCCTCTTACAAACCTCTATTACCAACATCTATGAGAGAAATTTAATGACAGATGTTACCCATATCAAACTCTATGGGACTCCCCCTGTAATACCAATAATAACTATACTATTCCGGCACTTGTTTTATCCTCTAAAAAATGATAATCCTTCTCTGTCATTCTTTGCACTACATCTGGCCAAATAATTGCTTCTTCCTCGGCCACTATAGAACATAATCGAGATTGAAATGGTCCCTGATAGATATAATTTTATATATCCATGAATAATAATGTGTGATAGACTCTATTTTATTAAAACTAAAATAAATAAAATTTTCATACCAAATATAAAAAAATATGAATATACGTACTAAAAACGTATCTTAAAACATCTACATGGTGTGTTCTGTCTTCCCACCCTTTTGATGGTTGATTGAATTACATAGATTTAACTAAGATACAAATGAATGTTGAAACCAATCTACACTCATAATGTAATATTTATATGTTTATATGAGACAATAGAACTTGGAACTCCATGAAATACCACCACCAAATTGATAAAAGTCTAATAAAACGAATCCACTTCACCCAACTAAATGATCGCTATGAAGTGGGATGATTTCATCCACCAATCCAAGATCACCCAGATAGAATCACTAACTCTCTAAGATTGGGGGTAAAATATTTAATAAATTTATTTATATTTCAACCAATTTATACTTTGTAACATCTGAAGGTTGTAACAACCCACAAAGAACACAATTCTAAGCAATGACCTACTTCAAAGTGAATCACTTTTCCATAAACTCTACCTCCACCCATTTCATAGGTGGTCACTAACACAATTGCCAATAAAAAAATACATATTTAAAACACACATGTGTAAATCCCAATTATATATATGAAAATCACTAACTACATCATCGAGTATCATTACTATAAATATATACTTACAATGAAACTACATCTTATTCCAACCATTAAATGATTATCCCTCCAAAGCATCACCATTTCAATCATGATAATTCGTCACCACTTCCTTTAAGTCTCTCTAATGAGACTCTTATACATATAACAAAAAAAAAATAATTCACTATCCTCTAAAACATATTTCCTATACCACCATCTATATTTTCAACTAGGTGAATGAAAAAAAATCTTCAATTTCTCTCAACACATTCCCAAATTCTTTACCAACACCCTTTATTAAATTTATACTCAATGAATTGAACAAAAAATTCCCCTTTACCAAGGTGTATGGAATATTTAAATCATAATCCAAATAAATCCATCCTTCTCATCACTAGGAAATGAAACTCACGGGTAGAAATGAAATACCAAAGAAATTATGATATGTGAAGAAAAAAACATGTTAACGAATGAGGTTGTCCATTTTAAACATTAGTGTGTACATTAATACTGCTAACTCTAGATCATGGGTGGAATAGATGTTATCATTTATTTGTGAACATACCTTGTGTTGAGGGGCTAGCATCACTACATCCTCAGAAAAAAATATCAAAAAACACTTCAACAACCATAGGGAAATCCATTAACCTTGGATCAAATTATTCCACTAAAAACATAACCCCATGGTTATAAGGGGATAAACACACCATCTAAAAACATGAAAACAATTCATCCCATCGAAACCCATACACTAACTAGAAACATAATAAAATTGAATCTCTACCAGATGTATTTTGAACAATAATACACTTAATACAAAAAATATATGTATAGTATAATAAAATATGGTTTCATCTATTTAATGGAATGATCCCCATGGGACAGAAGTGGCTCTATCATTATTCAACAAAACCAAAACACATCAAATATAATGGATTATTCTTTGACTATAGTAGTCATATATTTGGGCATGTGAATCTTTTTAACCTATAGGCCTAGATCACATGCTAAATCAATTGGTAAAAATGATTTAAAAGATAATGAATCAAATAGTTCAAAAATAAGGTAACTAAACAAACTGATCATTACTTTTATAATTTCATGACCATTTGGAATTTAATTTTACACAATGTACAACTGGCCATCCACAACTCATCTTCTTCTTTGTTAGTGACCACCTACCTTACCATTCCAGAGTTGTGGTCCCTAAAAATGTGTAATATCCTAAGACGAGCCTCCACATGATCAATATCCTCTCAGTGAAGCATAACCAGGATGCTAAAATAGAATCAGAAGAAACTGCTACTTCTGATGGAGATGAACAGGTCCACATCCATCATATTGATATTGAGGAACCATTGGACACTGGCACTGGTGATCCCACCAATACACAACGATAAAAAACCGACACAAATTCCCTAATAAAATTATAGAAACCACAAGGCCCTATTTGATGGAAATAAATATGTAGATTTAAAATCCCCGTTAGTAAAAACCTCAATGTTCATGGTCCCAGAGACTTACTACAGAAAAATATACTCCTCAAAGAACACTATTGGTAGCCTCATGCAATAATCCAACTTGATACTACATCATCTTGATCACCTCCACCTTTTTCTAAACATCATGATGCTTAAAAAATAGGTAACTGCGCAATCATTACAATGACATAGTATATTTTCAGAATGTGTTACAGAATACACTCATCTTATAATAATCTGAAAAAAATCACAAAAGGAAAATGAACATGATTCCCATCTCTCAAACTATATTTCTCAAGTTTTGAAGTCAAATAATCATCTTTCTATAGTAATATTCACGAATAATGAATGTAACTCTATTTGGAAAACATTACAATAGGCCAACCACAAAATATAGCCTTCGATCCACTATCCCAGATACAATTTTCCCCACTTAAAGAAAAATAACCATGTTAGAATATCTCCAATAAGGACCTAATACTTCATCAATGCACTGATTATGCTAAATGTGATATTGATATCCCTTAAGAAGCTCCTGGTCTCCACAATTAAAATATACTATTTTACTTCCCCAAATACTTCCACTAGAATGCATGATGCACCCTCTACCATGTCTAATTATCCTTATTGGGTTAAACTATATATAGATCGAATATATTAGCATAATGAACCTCAACATCATGAGCCACATGTAGACAATGAACATGATACATAAATGAAGGTATAAACAGTGATTTCTTAATCTCAGGTAGTATGTAATTCAATAAATATTCATTTTAAAATCATTATATTTATTTTATACTTAATAAATCAACCCAATTCGTATAATAACACAATTCATTATTATGAATTTAACTCTACTTGGTCTCTACCATAAAAACTGGTCCACCTCACATGGTCGTTCATTAATATTAGATGACTTTTTTTTTTGATAATGAACCCCATTAAATCTCATTTCCTATATAGTATCACTTGATTATTTCATGAAATCTGATATACATAAACTATTTCCATAATAGTCCATGTAGGCCACACTCTGGCTAACTCCAATCTCTATATTATCTCATAATAGTAACTTCTAATGACACTCTCTCACAACTCCATTTCTAAAAATATACAATAATGATGGGAGATATAAAATTACCCCTATATCCTACCTCATGTGGGATCCTAGTTAGAGGATAGAACCAATGATAGAAAAGTATAAAAATATGGTAGGTATCATCCTCACTAAAAAAACATTATCATGAGATATGATGAATCATGAAAAATAATGTTCACAATGTAATATAAATGAATCCAAAACCATCAGCAAATGAATATATTAATAAAAAAGATATACATAATGTCATCAGATGTAAATATCCAAAAAGAAAAGATAAAGAAGTAACACAATAGAAATATAGAGAACAAAGATATTAGGGTCTATCTTAGTCTAAATTGTCCTCATGGATACCAGAAAATAAAATTATATACCTAGGGCGTGTATAAAGGTATACTCATTAGGAAAATAATTGTTACTACATTCCGACTAGTATTACACTCTAGTAACCCAATGTTTTATGTACTGGTACTCCAATATCATCTCTATCCAAACTACCTCAGAATCATGGTAACATCACATTTCTCATAAAAGAATGTGGGACACCACCATGCAAGTATTGCCACATTATATTAACCCCAAAACAGTTAGTTCACTACCCCAAAAGCGTGGTCATATATCATATCTCTCCCACAAACATAGACTATCACTTCACAACAACTTCTTTAACATTACTAGTATTGTATCATGATCATGATGGACATCCTTATAATTATTCCACCATACAATACATGATCCCCGCCATAATCTATGCCCAAACATATTTATCGAAAATCTCACACAAAAACACTTGAGCTTTGAAAACCACCATATATCGCAATAAATGTCTTCCATTAACTGTAGCATGTAAAATACCTACCTCTTATATGAGTGATAGTTGGAAATAATCTGAATCCATCCTTCCATCATCCTCAAAGAATGTTCTAAAAAGCACCCCCTCGAGGACTATATATGTGACAACACCTAGTGCATGATGTTGTTGGGGTGCATATGGAAATAAAAAATAATTTAAATTTATAAACATATGGCCCCAAAAATATTCCCAATTTATATATTCACAATAAAACAATTACAAACCAACAAATATAGTTTTTCGCTACCACCACTAACTGTATTTCACCAAATATACCATAATACACATCACACCACCAACCAATTTCTATTATCCAACCCATTCACTCAAATATTTTTCGACTTCCAAATTTATCCACAAAACCCATAATCTATGTATTCACTAAACATTTCAATACCATTAACCCAACCAATCTCGATCAATTTTAAATGGACATTATAAAAAAATAATATTTCTATAACAAGTAGGGATTTTGCCAAAAAGAAACAAAACATCACAAAGCTCAAAATTCATGTTGTACCATAAATCAGCTACCCACCTAGAATAAACAAACAACCATCGCCTTGCCACCTAGAATAACAAGGAATCGACCAAAACATCAAATCCACAAAAGAATATCCCAAAAACTAGAATCAAACTTCCATAAAGGAATGAAAAAACAACCACCACCTCAACAAACCAAAATCATGGAAAAACAACCACATCCTCACCTACAAAAAAGAAAAAAAACCATCATCCCCATATACACCAAACACAGACCTAGTCCCACAAGCATTAAAAAAAATAAAATCTTATAATGATCATTTTTGAAACATACAATGTGGATTTAATAAAATTATACATTATTTTAGGGATGTTTTCACACAATACCTAATCCATGTAAAAATATTTCATATGTAAATATTATTGGTTAGAAAATTTTCCATTTTACTGTTACGTAAAAATAATCACAATAAACATAGTAGTTAGCCCATATCATCTACAAAAAAACACCAATAGAAAATCTTTTTTATAAAAAATGTATCTAATACAATATCATTATCCAAATAATAACAAATATGTGAAAACATGTGATTATGATCCTCTAAGCCTTCAAATTCAAATGATATAATTCATTATTGTTGATTAACCAATAACAACCATAATCAATAAATAAATAAAATATAACCCTCTATAATGATACATAATAAAAGAAATTAGGGGTCTCTAATTAGAAGATGCATACCTTCATTCTATGAACCATAGGTTAAAGAATAAATCTTCGTAATCTATAATCACACCACGAGAAGCCGCATATAATCCTACACCAAACCCAAATATAATCAAAATAAAACCTAATTACACAATCCAAACCAATTAACATTACATAAATAAAACTCTATATAATAACATATGTAAACTAAATAGAATAATGGTAGAAAAAAACTGGAATGAATATTGGAAGCCAAGAATCAATTCTCATTGGATGGAAATCAAAATAAATAAAGAGGGATCCTCTAGATTGATTGGATTAAGAGAATTTAGTGCTGCCTATAAGGAATAGGAAAGATTCTAAGAACAACATCCCTTACATATAAATTGTATTGGATATTAACATTTTATATAATCCCAACAGTTTTATTAAATTTATGGAATTATGTTATGCTAAAAAAAAGTTAACCCAAAGGATTTTTACACCGAAATTACTACTCATAATAATATGGCCTCAAATTCTATATAATTAGATTTTACTTGTCATGTAAACTATAAATGACATATTTTTTTTTCTCCGATATTTTATAATTGAAATTCTTCTAGGACCTATCAATTCCTCCTCCAAGAACCTCAAACACCAAATCCCGAAAATTTAATTGATGAGGTAGGAATGTCCTTTAGATATTGTAAGTAAAAAATTAAATGAAATATAAATATATAATATAATTATATTGGAAATGGAGTTCATATATCTATTATTTATATTGATATAGTTAATAAAATATTTTCTATTTCATGGAAACAATTTTTTAAAAAAAATAACATTTCATCATTTCTTGTGGGTTGAATGTCAAATTAAATTATTCAAATTAAATGAATTGAATGTTATAAAATCTATTGAATGAATATAATAATATTAATTATATTTATTTAATAAGGTTAATAAAATTTCAGCCATAATCAATTGTAAAATATTTTAAAATTAATTACCCATGTTTACTAGAAAATGATGTTTTTTGTTATACATTCCCATGTGTAAAATATAATTTTACACACACATATGAATTTATTTTTAATTTTTTTTTATATTTAGAAACAGTTTTCCAAAATTATCCAAAAAGTATTGTTGTATTTTTTTCACAAATTAGAAAATTAGCTAGGTCAAGATAACTTATTTCTGTGTGGAAAAATTTAATTGTAAAATTGATTAACCATAAATAAAAAGGGAATAAAATGTTTAAAAAACAAATTTTTTAATTTTATAGGTCTATATTGACCTTAAATTCCCTCCATACATCAATTTTCAAATTTTTTCACTTTCCAAGACTGTGACTTCTAATTATTAAAATGCTTTGATACATTCAATATGAAACTCCTTTACTCTTATAAAATGTAACCACAACCCTTCCTTTATTTACAATTAAACATCTTCTTGGTTCTAAAATACCTTCTATAATACATTCTATAATCTAATTCAGAACTAATATATACCTTTTTTTATAATAAAACCATTATCATAAGGCTAGTGGTGAAATTATGATGATGTCTTCTCAAGATTATGTATTGTTCATAACCAATTTTTTTTGTTTATTATTAAAAATCCTTTTAATATATTTAAACAAATATTATATCTTATCCAAAATATAATCAATATATATTAATTATTATATAAATGGAATAAACTAAATTCATCTCTTATTCCATCAAATAGGAAAAACAAATTTTCTTGTGTATGAATGACAATCCCCTCAAGAACATAGGTAAATAATTTCCATCACCGATTGTCATTGCTGGATATAATGACATAATAAATATATTGATATATTATATTCATGATATATGTATCATTATTGAAAATGAATATATAATTATGACCTTTCAACATAATTAAAAACATTTACATTATTTGTGGGTACTTGTTGATTATAGCCACTATGAAGCAATATGTTTCATTTATAATTACAGCATAACATGGATGGTGCGTATGTAATTACCAGTGACTCTCAAATATTTATTTTAAATATTTTTAGATTAATATTATATATACTATTGAATGAAAAACCAAGTAATGTACTAGTAAATAGTCCTTGGGGACTATGTACACAATATTCTAATTTTAGGAAATATCTTCATCACATCACGTAAATATGTTCCTATTTTTACTATTAAAAACCTACTATTTGTAAAAATTAATAATAACCTAGGGAAAAGAAACATAATATATGGTGAACTCAGATGCATAGAAATGGTAAAAAAATGAGAAATATAGGAATAACAAGAAAATAAACGTATAAGGACATATGTCTGACATATAAATACAGGACCCTCTAAATGAAAGATCATAATTCTGAGTCATGAAATAAATATGGTTAGTTATTAAGACTTGTATCATAGTGAAAACAAATAAAATGAGACCTGAGAGCATAATATTTACAAAATACATGAAATTATGGAATATACATATGAATATAAAAACATAGACATAATAACCACGGATCCCTTCCGAGGATATCATGGTGTAATGGGTCCACAACCCAAACAAATGTAGTACTCATAGATCACTCCAATGACCATAATTATATCGAAAGTCCCTTACCATACTAGGTTTACACTCTATTATATTCCAAACTATCCAATTAGATATAAATCCTTATCCAATTCCTTGGAGGGATAAATCAGTCCCTTCTGTCACATAATGAAAATCATAAATATGTGTTTGAAAAGATAAAAAAATTTAATCATTTCAAAGCTAATGAAATTAAATTGGTTTTTTAAAATAATAATCATATTGTAACATATGGAAACTAGATAGGATTTATAATTATATCATCATTTCATAATAACATAACCCACAGAATAATATGCACGTTTAATAATTACTCTATCATGGTATAACCCGTGGATGAGAAATTGGTTTCATAATCATATTTTTCTCATTAAATGTTTTTATAAATAGTGGGAATGGAATCCTTAGTTCATATCACTAGTAAATCATAATTTATCTAAAAGGTATTAGATCAAATAGGGATTTATTCTGAAAGAGAAATCACTTTTTATTTTTATTTTGTGAGAATAAATATGCATTAATAATGACTTTTTAAACCTAAATAATCTTGATACATTATGAAATAGTAATATATTAAAATAATGTTGAAAAAGAATAAATGAATTTTTAAAATTATATGACAACATTTCTATATGAGAATATCAATTCCTATTTCAAAAAACATTCTAAACCATATACATGTATGGAAAACCATTTCGATGAATATAAAAATGAAAACATATAAAAAAAATATTTGAGAAATATTTAATATATTTAATTTCGGTAGTATAATTTGAATATTTTTAAGAAATAAAGAATATAATGTTTTTATAATACTTTTAATATGAAAATATCCTTCAATCATATAAACAATGATTCTAAAAATATTTAATAATTTTCTTGAGGAATGTTACATTTCAATGAATATTAATTTTTAAATCTCAATATTCATTAAACAAAATGTAAATATATTTATTTTAAAATAAAAATGAATACATATAATAAAATCATCACTGAAAATGATGGTCATGATGGTGAAAAGTTATTTTCTTGATTCACATGTTAAAACAATAACACTTTTAAGGGTTATTGTAAAATATTAATTGATGTTAGTTGGATTATGATATGAATATTCAATTATTATTTTTAAAAGTAAAACCTATCTAAAAATTTAATTAATAAATCATTAGTATAATGGTAAAATATATTGATTTTTTGGAAACAATGTTTTATAATTAAAATGATTAATGACATTTGGTATTAGAAACATAATTTTGAGTTCATGTTTTTATATAAAGTGGAAAAATAATAGAATATGTATTTTATATAAATAACTAGAGGATAAAAAAATTAAAATCATTATAGAGATATTTATCCAATGATTTTATCACATTCTTTTGAAATCATTATTAGTTATTGGAATAAACCAAAAAATTCTTTCGAGTTTGGTAACATTAATTTGAAAGCCCCATGAAATTTTAAAATTAAATTCTTCCAACAATATCACTAGAAAAAAATTAATAGTTATATTAAATGTAAAAAGGAATACAGATAAACATCAAAAAATAATATTGGTTTATAACACTATATAAATCTAAGAAAAGGAATATTGAGACCAAAACCCCTTACAGTTTTAGTATTCCTTTCATTTGTAATCCCTGATAAAGATTACAAAAAAATTAAATATCATTAAAATAAATATATTTATGATATAAATGGATTATAATCATTATATACATTTCACGAAATAAATGAGTGGATAATTTTCACAGGTTTCCCCAGAATATAGGAGAAACTCTTAATCCATACCTTATGTCTCAAATTATTTCATAAACATTAGAACATACATTATAAAAAATATATGTTTCATATTAATATATCAATAACACAATAATTATATACATAATAATATATATGAATTTATTATGGCCAATAATGACCCATTTATTAACATTTACCTTTAAATTCCAAGTTATGGGTAATATGTTCATTTCTTTTCTGAAATGTTGTCATTTGTTATATGCAGTCCTATCACCCAGATCAAGGTCTCAAAATCTCCATAATAATAATACTTAAATATTTATCATATTTATTCATCAATTATACTTTTAATACCTATAATTAAATAAATTTTTTAGTAATGAAATAAGTTATGATCGTGGAGATGGTAATCCTTACAAATTCAAGGGATGAAATTATATTTTCACTAATCTTTATTGGTAAGAGGGAATTAACATTTTATCATTAATTATTGATAATAATAATATAATATTTATTTTAATATTCATATACATACCATCCATGTGTCTTGGAGATTAAAATAAATAGCATCATCGATTCGTGAAGGTAGTTGTCAACACATGCCTCAATAACTTTATCATTATACAGTGAATAAAAATTTACAAAAGTTAATGTTATATTAATATTTAAAATTGATAAAAATGTCATGATTAACTTAATTTTTAAATTGAAATATCATATACAAAATATATATTATTAAATTAATATTACATATATTAATTATATATATCCTTATTATATCCTTTGAAATGTTTTAGTGAAAAAACTATGTCATTGCTTCGTGAGACTATAGTTCATCGTACACATGGAAAAAATTATTATGCCCCTATAGAATAATAATTAAAATATTTATATATTATATGAAGACTCTATATTTATAACTATATTATAAATATCATATATTTATATAAATATTATATTTATCATCATACCCAACTGTGAGAGGTTGTAATGGAAAAACTAAATGACATCTATTTGTGAAGCCGTAGTCCATTGTACAAATAAACAGTGATTTCATAACCCATTTGATGAATTTTTATATGTTTTTTGTAATTTGATTATTATAAAAAATCTATATACATGTATGATACTGATGTGATAACATGATAATTTTTTAATATAATTTATTCAGGTTGACCAATAATTAAAATAAAAAATTTCAACGACGAAAATTTCCTCTTATTCAGCAATCCTCCTTAAGGTAGAACCAAATAAATTTATAGGATGTATTTATTCATATCATAAGTCTTCTTGTTTCAAATGAGGTATTAAAGGAAGTGATTTGGAAAATTCATGTCAATTTTTAGATGGTTTGAATTACTGAGTAGGAGAAGATATGGTATGGCCTTTTATAAGGGAGGTGAGTGTCACATATGTAATGTTTTTTCAAAAAGAGGTGTTCCCACATATAAAATGTACTTAAAGGGTATAGAAAAATAATTTATATCCTTAAAAATTATATAGTTCAAATATTTTCCACAATGGTATTTTATAAACAATTTTGATTCATTTTAAACATAATTTTTTAATTAATCTATGTGTAAAAACATTTTCTCCATAATCAGGGTAAATATTTTTTTAATGTTTTCACTAATAATTTTGGTAAATAATATGTTTTAACTTATTATATATTATAAATTATTAAAATATATAAAATTTAATCATATTTAAAAATGTATTTTACATTTGTGAAACATATTTATTTAAATTTAAACACACAAACATGATGAAAATCTTGGATTTTCAAAAGGGAAGCATTCCAATGATTATAAGATTATCGAATAAAAAATCAATTTGAAAATTATTTTTAGGAAATAAAATTTATTATTATATTTATTTTTGAACTAATTTTAATTTAAAATAAACTAAAATTATAATTTATTATTAAAAATATTTTAATCTCAATGGAATTTCATAATTATAATGATTTTTTTCTATATGCATATAAAATTTATCATTTCTAGAATTTTTTAAAAATTCACAATATTTTAATTTCATCATTATAAATAAAAATAAAAATTTCAAGAAATCTATTTTCTAAATGTTTAAATAAATATTTTTAAATATAATCATTCCAAAAATTTGACATAACAACATTCCTCAAAGATACATTTTAAGCATAAAATTCGATCTATTCATAACTCCTTTATAAAATACAATAAATATTGATACTTAATATTTGATTAAATATATACTATATAAATTTAATTAAAATAATTACAAAATAATGATTTAATTAAATTAATGACATAAAACTTGTTTGATTTAATATATATATTTTTTTAATAAAAATATTTCGTTTATGTTAAAATATTTGTAGTTTTAAATTTTGATTAATTGGCCACCATAGATTTCATTTTATAAACGTCTTTATACACATAATAATTTTATATTAGTTCTTAATATTCTTACATTCTATTAAAATATCATGGTGATAAATATCAAGTAAAATATTTAAATAATATGAAAATTTCCTTTTAAACTCACAGTTGGGTGTAACACATGATAAAATAAATGTTAAAAGTGACATAAAATATCAAAAAGATTTATTTTATTTGTATTTTTTTTGAAAATAATGGAGTGTTTCAATACACCCTTTCCCCCTAAAATGAGATTTACCTTCAAAATTCCTCAATTTGGTGCCAATAGAGGAGAATACATCTTCGTTATTATATTTGTAGATTCTCATATTGCATACTCAATCTAGGTATATCGAAATAAAACATTGACTAGGAGAGTGGTCTTGTTTTGTAGAATTGTCACTGATCTATAATATTTACTTAATGTTAAATGTAAATAACATCATGGTCTATTTGTATGACCTCTGAAATCAGTTTCGGTTATGGATAGAGTATGTACATAATTTATATATTAAATGGATCGCATCTAAAGCCTAGGATAAGTTTGGTGGACTCAACAACATTTAGGCTACCTTCCTGATATGAAAAAAATAAATTAAAGGGGATAATATAGAAAGGGTTTATATTTTCTTTATATTGTTGGATTTTTTCCGATTGGATGGGATTAAATCGATTTTTATATCATTTACTACTCAATGAAATTATTTTTTCTGTATAAAGAACTAAATAAAATACATTAATGAAGGTTAAAGAATTACTTATATACCTTAATAATTAAAATCTATCCCTTCTTTCATATATTTAGATATCTTCATATGGTGAAATAATAAACAAAAATCTAACATCACATCCAATGTTCAACATAAAACATTGCATAAATTTTTAACTTATTACACTTCCAAAAATAAATATTTATAATCAAGGTCACTACATTTTCAAAAATCAACATTACACTAATCATCTAAGTAGCTTTAATGATATATAAGTTGTCACATGGAAAATATGTGAATATATTGGTTTTATATTCTAATAATGAATTGAAATATACAATATAACTATAAAAACTAATTGAAAACACGCATGATTCCTTATTAAATTTATAAGGTAATCGATTATTTAAAATACACCATATATCCAATGATTTTATAAACTCCATCAATGTTTTCATAAAATATATCCTCAAAAAACCATTATCAGTTCTAAAACCATAAATGAGATCAATTATACATTGTCCAAATTAATATCCACTTTGTACAAAATGAACTCTATTTTATCATGCCCAATAACATATTATGGGTTATCTTCCCTTAATCATGTGTTTCACATAAAATATTACTTCTCTATTAAATCAATTTTTATGTCCTTTGTAATATTCAATATATTCTTTCATATCATTAATTAAAATCTTATAAAAATCTATTCTTATATATTTGATGAGTCATATTACATAATTCCAGAACTCTTATAAGTAATCGATACAATTTTCCCACATCCATCTCAAACCATTAGAATGGATTCTTTGTCTAATTACTTAACACACCATTTCTATCATATGTCAATTTTAGTTTCTTAGTCATCATTTATATTTTCATTACTCATAAAATCATTCTTATTACATTATATATCGTTACACTTAAGAAATCAATTCTTGTAACAACATGAACCTTTGGAAAATATTTTATTTCTAGAGTTTGTGTGATATTTTATTTTTTAGTCAACTAAACTATATCATTTTATTAATTAATTAGGTATAACTGAAAGGATCCCTTTGGTTTATGACCGTTATATAACAATTGTTAAATTATGACCATTGGTTATTATGGTCGTTGGAAAAAATACTCATAATGTTATGATTATTGTTTATAAATAAAAATTATCAGGGTTAATTAATTTAGAAAGAGGAGTTGATGGCCTCATCAAGTATACTTGGGACATATGAATCCTATCTATTATTACATGTTAAAGAGGTAATGTCATTGGGATTTTCTTTGGATCAAGCTGAAGCTATGTTTTATCATGAAAAGCATCAGCGTATTCGCCTTCCAGAGAAGTTCATGCTAATTTAAATAACCACACAAGGGACATTGTCTATTATAACAAATGATTCTATCACCATTTCACATAATAATATTAGGTCCTCAGTTAATGATTTAAGGATATATGTAATGGGGACTTAGTTATATTGTGTAATCCATTTATAAAATTAAAATTGTTATTTATTATTTTGTTAAAATTACTATAATTTTTTAATTTCAAATGACAAAATAAATTTAGCAATATTTTTTAGATGTTTCATATTATTGATGAATATATAAAAAACGAAAATATATCAAAATATTTTTTATATATTATAAATAAATAATATTGTGAAATGATTTCCAAAAAATGGACTCATATAGTTGTGACTAGTATAACATTATGAGTCTTATAAGATCAACATAATTTTTTGTCAATAAAAAATTATGAAGTGTAATATTACCCTTATGAATACTAATGTTATGAAATGAATAATTATATCTCTTCATAAAGTATAAATTTAATTTAGACATGTTGAATGGTAATGTGATTTTATATCATTACAAAATAAGTGTTTTATAAATTATTAGATCAGTATTAGTATTTTAGAGAAAATAGTTTTTTACATAAAAACTAAATTTCTTATATATTGAAATATATTTTTATAAAAAAAATTTCATTTTTGAATGAATAATATTTACATTAGTTTACAGTTTGTTTTTTATATTTTTATAAAAAAATATTCTTTTCGTTGAATAGTGAATATACAATTTTTGAGTTTTCGATGTGTTTCATGACATCATAATGATGCAATATTTAATTTAAAATTTTTGTATACTCATTTGGATTTATGTAATATATAATGATTTTCATGTGCCCTAAACCATGATAAAATACTACGGTCATGTACATGGATTTCCAAATACCACTATTGAGGTGTCCCTAGGAAATTAATAAAATGTTCTCTCTCTTTTTCTATAAATAGCATCTCATTCCTTCATTAAAATCATTCCAAATTCACTCTCAATGAATCTATTGTATTTTTACCCCCCATGGATTCCTCCCAAGGTTCCCACTATCCCCCACATTCGTAACTATTGATTTTTTTATGTTAGTCTTCAAGGTATGTGAATCATTCACCCACCTCTTTAAGTCAGGACTTCTTTTAGGTTATGTGTTTTAATTTTAATTTTCCTTCTATTGGGTAATGTAACTATATATACTAATTGAATTCCATTTTATGTCCAAATTACTAGAGACCATTTTTCTTTCATAAACTAGTATTCTTAATTTGTATGTGATGCCATTAGAAGACCGAATATTTGAAAAGAAATCATCTTACACCTCTTTTTCCAATTATGTTATCTTATATGTGTTATACATTTGAAGTTTAAATTCCATATTTTTGCATGTATTTTATATTCCCCAATAATATTTTATGATAATTTTATTAGTGGTTTACCCTTATCCCATATTTTATTAATGATTCTTGAAACCATGTTTCGTAGCCGTTATACTACAGAATTTTCATCTCAAAATCACTCTCTTTTCTCAAGAAATTATCTTCTTTTATTTATGTAAATAACCAAATCTATTAAATTTCCATGTGTGTTCATAAATTCATTTAAATGATATATTTATTTTTTAATTGACATAAATTAAACCCTCATTCCCTTTATATGGGTTATAAAAGAAAGAATGATGATGTTTTTATGAACTTTATAAAAAATGGGATTTTTTATTTGAAACCCATTAATTTTATTAAATTTTGGTTCATTATGAAATTTTTTGTTATATAATTTTTGTGTTACATGAAAATAAATACATAATAACTGTGTTTCAGGATAGATCTATGTTTCATTTGGTAAATAAATTAATCTCTGTAGATGACATGTCTTATGATACCATAGTGAATATCATTGGTAAATTTTATGAATCCTTGGGGATGGACCTTAGAGATATTTTTATTAATTTCTAAATTAATTTTTTTCGAGACAATTTAATGTTATATTTCAACATATTTTTATTACTATATACCTATTTATCATACCATTATGATATTTCCCATGTTCTTATTGATATTGATCATTTTCAAATTTAAACTATTTCACTAGTTTTCCTAACAAGTCCTTTTGATCTCCCTTTAAATTGATGTATGTCCCCGGGTTATGAGATGAAGTTAATTTACATAGGATGAACCTTGAAGAATAATTTCTTGTGGAATATATGAATTTTTTCATTTTAATTTTTTAATTACAGTTTTTCCAATACCCTAGAATAAACAGATCCTTTGTCTAAAATGTGAATTGAAAAGTCATGTAAAAAAATTAGGGATGTTAAAGTAGGAATCAAAGGATAGTTTAGTTATTTGTGAAAATTGAGTTATGAAAAGAATAGGAAGAAACCTATATAAAAGGATAAATAATGGAAATCATCTTGGTATTTTGGTGAAATATTATATATATGGTTTCTGAAAAAATAGATCCATGTATGGATATAAACAAGTGGATGTAGCTCTAGCACAAATGTATCATGGGGTAAATCATGAAAACACCCATTTCAGCAAGACTCAAATTATAATAGGAGAATGAAAATGAGCCTTTCTTAAATTATAGTCTGAAACTCTTGGGGGGTTTTGGAATCATTATGAAGGATTTATATAGTCAAATAATAATATGTTTAAGAATAATGATTTAAGGCATAAAAATGATTTATACATAAATGATATATAAATGAAATAATCTTCTCATTGATGTTTTTTCCATTATAAAAGGTTGAAAATAAGAGAAACCATGAAAATGAGGACCACATTAGACCGTGTATTGGTGGCCCTCCAATAGAATCTGAATGGAAACTATCATGAGAATGATAAACCAACTAACTCAAGTTATAGTAAATAACAATAATCAATCAGTGAGAATGATTTCTCCATTAAAGGAACACCTTTCTGTTGATTCATTTATAATTCAATTACCACTACAGTTGAGAGGATATATCTACCCATTTATTGTTGAATGTTGGATTAGCTATATCGAAAAGAAATTTTCTTTCATCATTATTCAGAATGAGGAAAAGATGCCTGGGATGTTTACTGCAAAGAGGGGGAGTTGATCAGTTGTGGGAACTGATTAAAAACATGAGGTCGAGTGTTGAGGTTGAATCTATTGAGTGGAATGATTTTAGAGGTATTTTCTTTTATAATTATTTCCCTTATTCATTGAGAGCAAAAAAGGAGAAGGAGTGTCAAGATCTGATGTAGAAGGATAAAAAATAAAAGGACCTAGCCTTATAACACAGATAATCATGAATTAGGCTACTAATTCACATTAAATAGATTTTTAGGCTTAGTGTTTTATATAATTTTGTCATAACTATTAAATTTATTTTCAAAAATTACAATGTAGAAAATTATACATTTTTCTATTTTTTTCACAAAAAAAAACTCTTTAATAAAAGTGTCATGTCTACTTCCATGTTTAAGATAGCATGACTTTTCCATGATCCCACTCGTGACCCTATTCTTCATTAAGTCCTGTGAAAAACATTTCAAAAAATGGGATGAGCATAAAAAGATCAGTAAGGGATACACAATGAAGGAAAAATGATAGTTCATCACCACAATAAGTTAAGCATGAATAATTTATCATATATAATAATCTTCACCATTTTAAAGTATAAAATACTCTTCATTGAATAAAATATTATTTCTTTCCATTTTTTAACAATATAAATACCATAAAAACCCTATGAAGAACACATAACATATAATGGTATGTTGGGATATAAATGTAGCGCTCCGACCCCAGCTACCCAGATTCAGTGAATTACTTCGTAACATTGGCATGATCACAAAAGATCAAGTCTCGAAAGACCAATTAGTTTAGTAGCCTTGGAAACACTAGAAACATTCATAAACATTGCATTACATCATTAAAATGAAAACTACAATAACATGGTCTCCCTAGTCCACACTCATATCCTCACGGACTATTCTTGCAAGTCAGTCATAATACACTTATTCACATCCTGGGAAAAAAAACATTGAAATGGGTGAGCTCAAATGCTCCGTAAGGATAACAACATAGCAGAAACTTTTATAATAAAACCTAAGCATTTAAGGAAATGTATAACTAAAACAAAATCCTTATTGAACTTGAACTTCAGCATAATATGGCAAAAGTAAAATAAAATAATACCATTACTTACTCACATGGATATTCTACTAGACGAATAATCACGTGAAATATCAATAACCACTTTCATAATGAGGGAATGTATAATGCCAGACATTCTGATACATTTTGTCAAGCCCTCGGCCAAGACGTCTAAAATGATTAAGTCCTCGGCCAAAACCATAAATCAAATTGGGAAAGGGTCTCGGCCAATTCCACATCTAGTTGTCTCATGAGACCTACCGATGCATCGAGGAGCTATAGCGGGCTCCACCCGTCACTTATTAAGTTCACTACATTCTTAATATGAATAGGTTTAAACATAACCTAAATATTCGTATTAAAACTAACATACGAAATGTCAACGTTTTCTTCATAAAATATGTATGGTATAAAAATAACACATCCATAGTTAAATGTTTCACAAAATGCTCAATGGAAGTTTTGTATCATAAATCAATTTTAAATAAACTTAAAACCCATCAAAGGATGTTGACATGGATGAAATCAAAGCTATTTGAGAGAAATATCTCTCTTTTTTTGAAATAATTTAAAAGTACCATAATTATAAAATAGTAAATTTACTTTGAAAATATTATTATAATCTTGTAAGGGAAGCTTCGACGATTTTATAATGGCTGAAAATAGCCGCACCAGCCGTATAAGTTAAAAAAACATTCTTACCTTAAATTTGTCAAAAAGGTCAAAAAGTAAATTGTTTGGAAAACGACGGTAAGATTCCATTAAAAAACGTATAAGGGTATAAATGACTTTAACCCATTTTCCATTTAATAGTAAATTTTTTTTGAAAGGCATTTTTAAGAAACATGGATGTGGATGATAACGAGGTCCCAGTAGATAATTATGTATAAACAACCTTGGATAAGGAAGAGGTTGTGAAGTAAACCCTTACCTTGTACTTTTCCTTGGTTGGGGTAGGTTAAACTCCGGTATAATGGTGACATAATTGTTATTAAATTATACAAGAATCTTATACAATCATATGATATCATATATAATCTTTTAACATTTCTTTGTTAACAATATCTTAGATTTATCATTGTTTCGGGTGTTAACTTACTCATTTTCTTTTATATGTTTTGTTACGTAAGTCATGTTTTTCATGGATAGGTTGTGTCTTATTAATATCCAGAATGATATCATGTCCTTAAAAATTATTTTTAAATCATCAAATGATAATTATACTTGAATGGATACGACAGAGAATGAATCTCATCGCGTTCGTGGAGACGGTAGTCCGTACGTACGCACGAGCGACAATATCATTATTTTGATATTAAAATAATATATAATTGGATAGTATATCATATATACAGAATCATTATCATGTTATATTTATTATTTACATGAATTACATATCATTATTATAACTATCTAAATAATAATATATTGAATAACAATTACACCACGACGTGGAGACGGTAAGCCGTACGTACGCACGTATGGTGACATGTCATTCAAATCATGGGTAGAATACTGAATATGTTTGTTCCATATTTATAATAACATCACATTATATAAAAGATACTTGAGTTATAATTTTATAATTTAAATAATAAACAAAGAGTGAGTGGAAGAAGAAAGAAACATGAAAGAGGGTGATGCAAATGTTACCTCTTCTTCGGGTTCTTCCTTTTGATTTGATCAAAAGGAATCCTTAGGATGGATTTATGATTAAAGTAAAGCTTCTAGGATGAAGGTAGAGAAGTTGGGAGAGTATTTGGGTAGATTTTGGCCGAACCAAAAGGCTTGAAAGTGAGAATAAGGTGGTAGAGGAGGGGGCCTTTTATAAGAGGAGAGGAGGGGCTCTTTTAGAATGATTGAAATGTTACATTATTATACAATTCTTTTCGGATTCTAAAGGTCCCACACATATATAATTCGTGGATAAGGTGATAAGGGTTAGAAATCTACCCATCCAATAGTCTTTTGAAATGTTTAAGCCTTGGATTTTACATTATCTTTTCATTTTATTAAAATCGTCAAATAATGAGGTCATCGCTGCATCATAATGATGTCATAAATAATTTAATTTATTTAAAGTCTAGAAATTATAAAAAAAATACTATTATGTAGGAAATCTTTTTAGATTTCTAATGAATATTTATAGTCAAAATTTGGACTTGTGTAACCCCACTTAAAAACAGTTTTAGTAAAATAACTCATGTTTGTGTCAATTTAATTTTAACATTAAATAAATATATATTAATGTCATTTTCCAACAAAAGTGGCTCCATGGGGTCCCCAAGTTGACCCATGGGTTGTCTTGGTCGGCCATGACTCATCCAATAGGACTAGGACAAGTGTCAAGCTCATCTAATATTATTAAAACATTATTTTTACCTTAAACTACACTAATTACCTCTAATCACGATTAAGAACTTAAAAGATACTATTCACCAAAAATTATTTTAATCTCATTGAACCACATTTTACTTCTTAATGACAACCATGTATGTCGGATTTTTGAAAATCAAATCACATAAGTTGTAATATTTCATTATAATGAAAAATCAGTTTTTAACAACCACTAAGTATTTTTCACTATTCATAAAAAATTAGAAGTTCTCAGAAAAATACCAAAAAATTCAACATAGGATAATTTCGATATTCCGAATCGAAAAATGAAGTCCATTTTGATAAATAAAATTTATAAAATTTCAAAAAGTAGGTATTACTATTCACAACGGCTAGTTTAATTTGTTGTGGTGTGTGTTAGAGCTCGAGGTTGCGTACAACACACGCTATTGCATTATTCGAAGGGAAACGTACCGTTGAAGCTTGGGGTGTTACATTCTCATCTCCTTCATATAATTGTGTCCTCGCAATTTCTATGGTATTACTGCATAAAAAGACTCGGGTGGTTCTTTATCATAAGTTCCTCAGGTTCCCACGTTGCCTCTTCCATTTTATGATTTCTCCACAAAACCTTTACCAGACGAGTTGTCCGGTTTCTCAGCACCTTCTCCCTCACATAAAGAATTCTGATGGGATCTTTGCAATAAGATAGATCAGGTTCCAATTCTAATTCCTCATAGGTAAGTACATGTGTTGGGTCGGGCATGTATTTTCTCAATAGCGATATGTGGAAAACATCGTGATCTTTGGAGAGATTTGGCGGCATCGCCAAACGATAAGCTACAGCCCCAATACGATCTAGAATTTCGAAAGGTCCGATGTACCTGGGACTCAACTTAACCTTCTTACCAAAACATATAACTCCCTTCCATGGAGATACCTTTAGGAAAACATGATTTCCCACCTGAAATTCCAAAACCTTTCTTCTGTTATCGGCATAGCTCTTCTGCCTACTTTGAGCTGATTTGATGTGGTTTTGGATTACCTTTACCTTTTCCATTGTTTCTTCCACCAGTTCTAGTCCCACAAGTTTTCTTTCACCCACGTCATCCCAACAGGTTGGTGTACGACATCTCTTTCCGTATAACGCTTCATAAGGTGCCATCTGAATGTTTGAATGGAAGCTATTGTTATAGGAAAATTCTACCAGTGGTAAATATTGATCCAACATACCCTGAAAGTCAAGAGAGAATGATCTCAAAATGTCTTCTAAGGTTTGAATAGTCTGTTCTGATTGTCCGTATGTTTGAGGGTGATAGGCAGTACTCAGACGAAGTTCAGTATCCAAGGCCTTTTTAAGACTTTTCCAAAATCTTGAAGTAAAATTAGGATCACGATCAGAAACAATCGATAGGGGTACTCCATGAAGTCTTACAACTTCATTAATATATAATCGTGCTAGACGATCAAGTGGTAGATCCTCCCGTATAGCCAGAAAATGTGCTGACTTAGTTAGACGATCAACAATGACCCATATTGCATCATTCCTTCTAGGAGTCTTTGGTAGTCCCATGACAAAGTCCATCGTAATATTATCCCATTTCCACTCAGGTATGGGAAGAGGTTGCAATACTCCACCAGGATGTTTCCTTCCAGCTTTCACTTGTTGACAAACCATACACCTCAACACAAAATTAGTAATCTCCCTCTTCATATTGTCCCACCAAAAATGTTCCCTCAAATCTCTATACATTTTGGTGCTCCCAGGGTGTATAGAGAAATTGGAACTATGAGCATCATCCAACAATTCCCTTTTTAGATCAGGTATATCGGGAACACAAAGTATCTTCCCGAATTTCAAAATTCCATCCTTATACACAAAGTCCCTCAATCTTCCATAATTCACATCTTTAATCTTCTTCTGAAATTCTTCATCATTGGTCTGAGAACTCTTAATCCTTTCTAGTAATGATGGTTTGGACACCATTAGAAAAAGCATTGATTTTTCACCTTCCCTATTTATTCCCATGTCCATCTTCACTAGATCCATGAAAATTGGATCCCTTTCAATTCTCATCACATTCAAAACTCCATGGTCTTTTCTACTCAAAGCATCTGCCACCTTATTTGACTTCCCCTAGTGGTAATGTATCGTGAAATCATAATCCTTGAGTAGTTCAAGCCATCGCCTTTGCCTCATGTTGAGTTCTTTTTGTGAGAAAATATACTTCAAACATTTGTGATCAGTATAAATCTCACATTTTTCACCATAGAGGTAATGTCTCCATATCATTAAAGAAAATATCACAGCTGCTAACTCAAGATCATGGGTTGGATAGTTTTGCTCATGAATTTTTAGCTGTCGTGATGCATAGGCAATAACCTTACATTCTGCATAAGGACACAACCAAGTCCTTTCTTCGACGCATCACTATAAATAACAAACCCATCATTCCCCGATGGTAGAGTCAATACAGGGGAATTGACTAAACTTATCTTCAATTCTTCAAAACATTCTTCACACTCTTTTGTCCAGACAAATTTAATCCCTTTATGTGTGTGCTTTGTCAATGGGTTAGCCTATCTGGCAAAATTCTAGACGAAAGGTCGATAATAACCTGCTAAACCAATAAAACTGTGTATCTCAGTTATACCTGTCGGTGCTGGCCATTCTTGGATTGCCATGGTTTTAGAAGGATAAACCGAAATTCCATCCTTAGAGACAATATGTCCAAGAAAAGAAATCTCCTGAAGCCAGAATTCACACTTGCTAAATTTCCCATATAATTCATGTCTTCTAAGAGTCTTCAGGATAATCCACAAGTGATTTTCATGATCTTCGTGGATTTTGGACTATACCAAGATATCATCAATAAATACCACTAAAATTTCATCAAGATATTCCTTGAAAACTCTATTCATTAGATCCATGAAAAAAGAGGGTGCATTAGTCAATCCAAAAGGCATTATTGTAAACTCGTAATGCTCGTACCTTGTTCGAAATGCTATCTTTGGAACGTCTTCCTTCTTCACACACAACTGATGGTATCCAGACCGAAGGTCCATCTTTGAAAATTATTGAGCTCCATGCAGTTGGTCAAACAAATCATCAATGCGATGTAGGGGATACTTGTTCTTTATTGTTATAGCATTGATCTCCCTATAGTCGATGCACAACCTCATAGATCCATCTTTCTTCTTAACAAAAAGCATAGGGGCTCCCCAAGGAGAAACACTAGGGTGAATAAATCCATTATTACTCAATTCCTCTAGTTGTTTATTTAGTTCAACTAATTCCACAGTGGCCATTCTATAAGAGGTCTTCGATATGGGCCTTGATCCAGGAATTAAATCAATGGAAAACTCAAATTCTCGTTCTAGAGGATGTCCAGGTAAATCTTCCTGAAACACATCAACATATTTTCTCACAATAGGTACATCCTCTATTTGAATATTCCTTTCCTCAGCCTCAGTAATTTCCTTCTCTTCCTCCCCAATAATTGAATTTAGTTGAGCTACTAGGGGTGGATCTAGATAAGAATTATGTGGCGACGATTCTGCTCTAAAGATAAGGTGTTCCTTATCATCATCATCAAGAATCGTAACATCTTTCCTCTTACAATAAATTTTTTCATCATGGTCTGAAAGCCAATCCATACCGAAGATTATATCAAATTCAATCATGGGTGTGATGATGAGATCAGCAGGTAAAGAACATTTAGATGCTCTAATGGGAACTAATCGACAAAACATTGTTGCAACAATACTTCCCTTAGGGGTTTTGACCAACAACTCCCTTGTTAAATCAAATTGGAAATATCTAATTTTCTTAGCAAATTGGGAAGATATGAAATAATGCGATGATACAGAATCAAATAATGCATTTGCTAAACATGAAGAAACCATTAAATTACCTCCCACCACATCTTTCGGAGCTTCCACCTCAGCAGTAGTGACAGCATAATCCTGTCCCTAATCCCTTGACCTCTTCTGAGGTATGTTCCCCTGACGCTTAGGACATTCATTTGAATAATGTCCCTTCTATCTACAATTATAGCATTCCACGTTGATAGCCGATTTCATTCCCTTGCATTCATGAGCTTGGTGGCCTTTTTCACCACACTTGTAACATACTCCTTTTCCTTTTAGACAGGCACCAGGGTGCTTCCTACCACAATTATCACAGGGTGGAAATTCATTTATACCCTTCTTCGTTGTTTCCTTATTTCCTTTCCCAGAGTTTTCAGCGGATCTCTTCTTATCTTGCATTGATATAAAGTCATAAGACTTAGAGAATTCCTTTTCCGTCTTGATAGCGCACAAGACAATACCTTCGTATGCAGAGAAGGTTTGTGATACTAAAGCTCGACGGAGAAATGGTTTTAACCCATCAAAGAAACGATTAGTCTTACTTCTTGGGTTACGTATGTAATCTGTAGCATACCTTTCTAACCTTGTAAAGTTAGCCTCATACTTTGCGACATTCTCATCCTCCTTCTGCCTCAGACTCAGAAATTGCATTTCCATATCCGCTCGATGGTCTCGAGGAAAGTATTTTTCTAAGAACAGCACTTTGAACTCCTTCCATTCCATGTTTTTTAATTCATTATCTTCCTTTGTGTTTTAAATTAGTGACCACCATTGATCGGCATCTCCAGTGAGGCGGTAAACCGCCATGACAACTTTATCCCTTTCACTACTCCCCAAGGCATGGAATATTTTCTCTAAGGAATTTATCCATAGCTCAGCTACTATAGGATTTGTACTCCCATTGAAGGTTGGTAGTTGTTGCCTCATGAAACGGTCTATCATTGATCCTCCACGTTGGGGATCAGGGTGCTCTATACGAGTAAGGTTGTTATTCATAACCTGCGTGAGTTGTCCCAGTACGGTGAGAAGCTGATCAACACCAGTTGTATCACTAGCTCCACCATAATTATCTTGAGCAGGAGGGAAATCCCTACACGGAGTGCGTGCATTGATACGGTTTCCATTCCTTCCACTAGGCGCCATTTATAAATAATTGCATAAACTAGATTAGGTTATGAATCAAAATACATAATTCCATACTTGTAAAACAATTAACATAAATTGCACTAATTATGAATATAATCTATAATTATAAAAATATTTTCTTCGAGGAAGTATATACCCGTAACCCTTCATAGTTGTTTGTAATGAAAATGGGAATTATCCTAAGCATATCCCCCGGGAGTGTCGTAACCAAGAGTGCAGCAAGGCCCGTTGTCGTGCACCAGTTCCCGTTCGAGTCTAGCTCAAAGTGGTGTTTTCGGGTTTTACCCCTAGGTACATCTGTGCCAGAGCCGCCTCTACCTGCTAGTATCTAGACAGGGATGTATTGCTCGGAAAACTCACAACATTTATACAATACCAAAATTCTAGGAAGTTCTTCTATAGTAATCCTCAAAGTATATCTTCGGGATATGTGCTCTAATCAGAGTTTATCTAAATCTAGCTTCCACGGTTAGTACTAAACTACCTCTGATACCAACTGTAGCGCCCCGACCCTAGCTACCCAGAGTCGGTGCATTACTTCGTAACATTGGCATGATCACAAAAGATCAAGTCTCGAAAGACCGATTAGTTCAGTAGCCTTGGAAACACTAGATACATTCATAAACATTACATTACATCATAAAAATAAAAACTATAATAACATGGTCTCCATAGTACACACTCATATCCTCACTGACTATTCTTGCATGTCAGTCATAATAGACTTCTTCACATCCTGGGAAAAATAAAACATTGAAAGGGGTGAGCTCAAATGCTCCGTAAGGATAACAATATAGCGGAAACTTTCATAAGAAAACATAAGTATTTAATGCAATGTATAACTAAAACAAAATCCTTAATGAACATGATGTTCAGCATAATATGGCCAAAGTAAAATAAACTAATGCCATTACTTACTCACATGGATATTCTACTAGAGGAATAATCACGTGAAATAACAATAGCCAGTTTCATAATGAGGGAATGTATAATGCCAGACATTCTGAAACATTTTGTCAAGGCCTCGACCAAGACGTCTAAAATGATTAAGGCCTCAGCGAAAACAATAAATCAAATTGGGAAAGGGCCTCGGCCAATTCCACGTCTAGTTGTCTCATGAGACCTACCGATTCATCGAGGAGCTATAGCGGGCTCCACCCGTCACTTATTAAGTCCAATACATTCCTCACATGAATAGGTTTAAACATGACCTAAATATTCTTATTAAAACTAGCATACGAAATGTCAATAGTTTCTTCATAAACTATGGATGGTATAAAAATAACACATCCACAGTCAAATGTTTCAAAAAATGCTCAATGGAAGTTTTGTATCATAAATCAATTTCAAATAAACATAAAACCCATCAAAGGATGTTGACATGGATGAAATCAAAGCTATTTAAGAGAAATATATCTCTTTTTTTGAAATCATTTAAAATTCCCATAATTATAAAATAATACATTTACTTTGAAAATATTATTATAAGCTTGTAAGGGAAGCTTCGACGAAGTTATAATGGCGGAAAATAGCCGCACCCGCCGTATAAGTTAAAAAAAACATTCCTACCTTAAATTTGTCAAAAAGGTCAAAAAGTACATTGTTTGGAAAACGACAGTAAGATTCCTTTAAAAAACGTATAAGGGTATAAATGAATTTAACCAATTTTCCATTTAATAGTATAAATGTTTTGAAAGACATTTTTATGAATCATGGATGTGGATGATAACGAGGTCCCAATAGATAATTATGTATAAACAACCTTGGATAATGAAGATGTTGTGAAGTAAACCCTTACCTTGTACTTTTCCTTGGTTGGGGTAGGTTAACCTCCTGTATTATGGTGAAATAATTGTTATTAAATTATACAAGAATCATATACATTCATATGATATCATATATGATCTTTTAACATTTCATTGTTAATAATATCTTAGATTTATCATTGTTTCGGGTGTTAACATACTCGTTTTCTTTTATATGTTTTGTTATGTAAGTCGTGTTTTTCATGGATAGGTTGTATCTTATTCATATCCAAAATGATATCATGTCCTTAAACATTATTTTTAAATAATAAAATGATAAATATACTTTAATGGATACGACGTAGAATGAATCTCATCGCGTTCGTGGAGACGGTAGTCCGTACGTACGCACGAGTGACAATATCATTATTTTGATATTAAAATAATATATAATTGGATAGTATATCATATATACATAATCATTATCATGTTATATTTATTATTTATATGAATTACATATCATTATTATACCCATCTAAATAATAATATATTGAATAACAATTACACCACGACGTGGAGACGGTAAGCCATACGTACGCATGTACGGTGACATGTCATTCATATGATGGGTAGAATACTGAATATGGTTGTTCCATATTTATAATAACATCACAGTATATAGAAGATATTGGAGTTATAATTTTATAATTGAAATAATAAACAAAGAGGGAGTGGAAGAAGAAAGAAACATGAAAGAGGGTGATGAATATGTTACCTCTTCTTCGGGTTCTTCCTTTTGATTTGATCAAAAGGACTCCTTATGATGCCTTTATGACTAAAGTAAAGCTTCTAGTATGAAGGTATAGAAGTTGGGAGAGTATTTGGACAGAGGTTGGCCGATCCAAAAGGCTTGAAAGTGTGAATAAGGTGGTAGAGGTGGGGGCCTTTTATAAGAGGAGAGGAGGGGCTCTTTTGGAATGATTGAAATGTTACATTATTATACAATGATTTTAGGATTCTAAAGGGCCCAAACTTATATAATTCGTGGATAAGGTGATAAGGGTTCGAAATCTACCCATCCAATAGTCTTTGGACAAGTTTATGCCTTGGATTTTACATTATCTTTTCATTTTATTAAAATCGTTAAATAATGAGGTCATCGCTGCATCATAATGATGTCATAAATAATTTAATTAATTTAATGTTTAAAAATTATAAAAAAATACTATGATGTAGGAAATAGTTTTATCTTTCTAATGAATATTTATAGTCAATATTTGGACTTGTGTAACCCCACTTAAAAACTGTTTTAGTAAAACAACTCATGTCTTAGTCAATTTAATTTTAACATTAAATAAATATATATTAATGTCATTTTCCAACTAAAGTGGCTCCATGGGGTCCCCAAGTTGACCCATGGGTTGTCTTGGTCGGCCATGACTCATCCAATAGGAGTAGGACATGTGTCAAGCTCATCTCATATTATTAAAACATTTTTTTTACCTTAAACTACACTAATTACCTCTAATCGCGATTAAGAACTTAAAAGTTACTATTCACCAAAAATTATTTTAATCTCATTGAACCACATTTTACATCTTAATGACAACCATGTATGTCGGATTTTTGAAAATCAAATCACAGAAGTGGTAATATTTCATTTTAACGAAAAATCAGTTTTTAACAACCACTAAGTATTTTTCACTATTCATAAAAAATTAGAAGTTCTCAGAAAAATACCAAAAATTCAACATAGGCTAATTTCGATATTCCGAATCAAAAAATGAAGTCCATTTTGATAAATAAAATTTATAAAATTTCAAAAAGTAGGTATTACTATTCACAATGGCTAGTTTAATTAGTTGTGGTGTGTGTTAGAGCTCGAGGTTGCGTACAACACAAGCTATTGCATTATTCGAAGGGAAACGTACCGTGGAAGCTTGGGGTGTTATAATAAAAATACAAAAATAGAATAATTATACGGTCAACCTCTACACATATCCTTAAATAGAATAGCCTTACGATCGAATTCCATACACAATGCATTGGAGGTTATAACGTAACCACCCATCCTGGTTTACACAACACCACCCATCATTTGGTGTATTACGTAACCATCCATCAAATGTCCTTGTTCCATTATAAAATCATTACACATAAAACCAATGAAAAGGAATAATAAAATTTCCACATATCAATAAAAAAATATCATTTAGATATATTTACCTAATACAAAAATTTATCAAAACCATTTTCAATACCAAAATACATAATAAGGTATATTGTATTTACATTATTTTATAAACTTTACTACTTTTTGAGGAATCCAAAGATCAAATAACACTCACGGCGGAGGAAAGGTCGTTGTCACTAAATATGATAAAAGAATCATTCCTTTTTGTTTTTTAGTAAAACTCTTCATAGAAAAATATTCCCTTTGAATATTAAAGGGTGTATATAAATATTATAAAAGAAATTCATGTATTAAAACATAATATGCCTCAATGAATGTAGATTGACACAAAGTCCCTCACCACGTGTCTGACTTGACCATTCATTATTTAATCTCCTAAATAATGAAATAATGATAATTTCTAATTTCATAAGAACCTTTTTCAATTTTTTTTTGTACTTTTATATCAATTATTTCCATGTTATAAACATTATGTAATCATTTATGTTAATAATGGTCGTTTTCTTGATATTTAGTACTTAAGTCAAAAATGAACACCCTATATTCCCATGTTATCCCTGTGGTCAACAGCCCGTTATATCCCGAATGATATTCATGAATTATATATCATATATTTCCTATATATCCAGTATAAATATGTATTAATAATAGTATATAACATTTGGAGGTAAGAATGAAATGCACCGTTCATGGAGACAGTAAGCTGTACGTATGCATGAACGCTACTTCAATTTATTTTTCTTATTTAAATGGAATTAAAACATAATTATACATAGGTATATTATAATTCCATAATAATATTTTATAATATAATTAAATCCATCCTTTATACATCACACATATGACATTAACGAGTCATATCACTTTGAGGGGGTGGTAGTCCGCACTTCCTCAAATGAAATTATCACATTTACCTATTATTGAAACCATAACGGTATGAAATAAAATAAAAATAAAGAATCATAAAGAAAACATCAACATAATATATATCATATATAAATATAGTGTCATATTAATGGTCACCATGAAAGGGTGTAAGAGATAATTGAACAATCATCATTTTGGGAGGTGTTAATTTTCCATCCACAGAAATAGTATGTTCTTAACCAATTAGATGCAGTTGTGTGTAAGTGTAGTTAGAATACATATCAAAACAACATCTTAGTATATTGAGGATACTGGTTTTGTTATAAAATATGTAAATAATATTATGTTAGGGTTCATATATCTAAAATAGAAGAAATGAAGTTAGGAGAAACTGTTACCTTTAATTTGGGTAACTCCATTTGGATTGAATCAAAATGGTTTGTTAATGTGCCTTATGAACACGGTAAGCCTCATATGTGCAAGATAGAGATTTATGGAGCTTAATTGGGAAAATTTTGGATGATCAAAATGGATTTAGCGGTGTGAGAAATAGCTTAGAAATGGTTACCTTTTATATGGTGGGAGGGGCCCTTTAGGAAAGTGAAAAAAATATTATAATTTTATATAATAAAATTTGATTTCAAAAGGTCCAAAATTCATTAGGGATTAAGATAAGGTGACTAATGGTCAATATAAAATCTTCCTATAAAAATTTGACATGATTTGGATGTTATTTTAAAATTTATAATCTTTTTTATTTAAATGATAAATTTATGAGTGAAACACCGCATCAACATTGTGTCATAAAGAATTAAATTTATTTGATATCTAAAAATTATAAAAAAATACCATGAAATAGGAAATCATTTTAGGTTTTTAATTAACATCTATAAAAATAAATATTACTTATAAAGAACCATATATAAATTAATTTACTATGAGATTTTGGTTGTTCTCATTTTGGCCTTAACATTAAATTAATTAATGTAAAGCGTCATTATCATTCATAGTGGCCATATGGGGTCCAAAAAAGCAACCCAAGGATTTTCATGGTCATAAATTACACATCCAATATGGTCAGTACATGTGTTAAGGTAATTTTGAATTATTATAATAATCTTTTTACATTGAATTACAATATTTACAAATAATCACGGTAAATAAAAGTCAAAAGAAGCTATTCACGAAAAATTATTTTCTCCTTAATGAACCAAATTTTACATACTAATAACAACAATGTATTTATGTTTTTTGACATTAAATTAAAAAATGTTGTAAAAATTATTTTAATTGAAAAAGTCAGTTTTTTAACTACTACTATGTAATTTCACTACTCATCAAAAATTGATGTTTTTTAGAAAAATACAAACAATTCAGCCTAATATATATTTGATATTCCTAATTAAAAAATGATTTATACTTTTACCGGATTATATACAGAGAATTATCATTAATTAATTTGAAATTAATTACTGTTGTTAAAACAAATATTGTGTTTTTAAGAAACAATAACTATCAAACGATTGACCCTTGTTTATTTACAAATTCAAAGTCAAATTCATTCCAATTACCAACATTGGATTAAATGATAAAAATATATTCTAATTAAACCTTAAAACCAATTAATATGATAATCTATCAAAATAAATAAATTAGATTAAAACCCAGTTGTTTATTAAAATACAATATTTTTCACTATTTATTAAAAAATGATCTTTTCAAAAAAATTGAAAAATTTTAAACAATGTAAATTTTGATGTCCCCATTCTAAAGAAGGATTATATGTGGTCATATTGAATGTGTTAAAGTGACAAAAACAAGATATAAATAGGGTTCTCAAATAAAAGGTGGAAAATCTTTCATTTTATGTAAATTATACTTAAATTTATATTCATTCACAATTTAAGCCTACAAATTTTATTGGATAAAAGTAAATACATTTAACAAAAATGTATAATAATATTGTAGTTAGTTTTTTTCATTCCCTAAAATACCATGTCTAGGAGTTAACATCTATTTAAAATAATAATATTATATTTTTAGAATGAAACGTTAGATTTCAAAGAAACCCGTTGTTGCGTATCTGGTACGCTGTTGAAAATAGAAACCCTTTTAATGTAATATTAATATTTAATTCAAAAATATTAATAAATATGAAAATATTATATTTTTCATTTACCTGAGTTGTTACATCCTTCCCCCCTTTTGGAAATTGCATCCTCATAATTTTTATTCAATTATCAATATAAGTTGGGGTTTTTATCCCTAATAAAATATTCAGATTCCCATGTTGGAAATTCAATAATACGGTTTTACCAAAAAACCTATACTTGGTGAAATAACTTATTCTACAACACATTATCTCTATTGTCACGAATCTGGACTGGTTTCTCTACAAAAGAGTGATTCTCTTCTAACTATTCCACCTATGGACTCAAAACATGAGTTGGATCTGTCATATACTTTCTCAACATTGAAAATGAAAAACATTGTGTACCTGGGATAAACATCTAGGTAAAGCCACTATGTATACAAATGATCCAACATTCTCTAGAATTTTATAAGGTCCAATGAATCTTGGACTCAAATTTCTCTTTATACCAAAACACATCACACTTCTCCCAGGAGAAACATTGTGAAAGTCATGACCACCTACCTCAAAAGAATTTTCCCTCCTCCAGTTATCCACATAACTTTTCTGTCTGCTCTGAGTTGTTCTTATGTGCTTCTGAATCAATTGAACATTCTATGTTGTCTCTTCTACCAATTCATGTCCCATCGACTTCCTTTCACCTACTTCTTCCAAAAAAAGATGAATTTCGACAATGCTTTCTATATAATTCCTCAAATAGAGCCATCTGAATACTGGAATGAAAACTTTTATAATAGGAAAATTCAACTAATGAAAGATGTTTGCCCCAATTACCTGGGATTCTAGTGAACAAGCACATAGAATACCATCCAAGGTATGAATTTTTCATTCTGACTACCTATCTAATTGAGGATAAAAAGCTGTACTAAAATTTAATTCAGTACCCAACAACATCTGAAGGACATTCCAAAAGTTACAAGTAAACCTGGGATCACGATTAGATAGAACAGATAGGGGAACTCCCTACAACATGACTATCAATTTAACATTCAACTGAGCAAGTTGATCTAGTGCAAAAGTATCTCGAATAGGAATGAAATGAGGAGATTTAGTCAATCGATCAACTATAACCCAGATTGCATTATTAGCTCGAGATGTATTCTGTAATCCCAAAACAAAGTCGATGGATATATTTTCCCATTTCCAATCTGGCACCGATAAAGGATGAAGAATCCCTTGGGTAACTGCTGCTCTTCTTTAACCTGCTGACATGTAAAACGCTTCTCAGTAAAATCAGCAATATCACATTTTTTTCCATCAAAAATGTAATACTCCTGAAGATCCTTATATATCTAAGTATTACAAGGATAAATATAAAACAATGAACTATGAGCATCACATAACAAATAATTCTTAAATATTGAATCATAAGGCATAAATAATCTCTTCCCAAACCTAAAAAAAAATCATTATCATCCTTAAAATCAGGCACATTACCCTTCTGAAATACCTCTACATTTTTTAACTCACTATATTCTTTCTGCGCTTCCTTAATTTTGTTTGATATAGATGATTTCACTACCACATGAAACAGAATAGAATAATTTCTTGCACCATCAACTTCTATTCCATAATTCATCAAATAAAAAAATAACGTATCTCGTTCCAAACATAGCATGGTTAATGAATCATTAATTTTTCGAATCAATGCATCAACCACATTATTTTTTTTCGGATGATAAAGGATAGTGCAATCATTATTCCTGATTAATTCTAGTCATCTCATCTGTCTCATGTTTAATTATTTCTAGGTGAATATATAATTTAAACATCTATGGTTAGCATATATCTCACATTTTACTCCATAAAAATGATGCTTCAAAATTTTAAAGTGAAAACAACAGCAGGTACTTTCAAATCATATGTAGGGTAATTTATGTCATGACTATTCAACTGATGTGAAGCATAAGAAATTACCTGATCATTCTGCATAAGGACAAAATAATTTTATTTCAATGAAGCATCATTGTAGATAAGAAATTCAACATCTCTAGAAGGGAGTGCCAAAACAACAACATTCACCAATCTTCTATTCAATTCCGGAAAACAATCATTACAATATTTTTTCCTAATGAACAAAAGAACTATTTGAGGTAACTTAGACATTGGACTATATAACTATGAATCATTCTCAATGAACCATCATTAATAACCTACCAATCCATGAAAACGATGGATCTATGTTATATTTGGGGGTCTTGGCCATTCTTCAACAACATCTGTATTAGTAGGATCTATATTTATGAAATTTTTAGAAATAATGTGACTGAGGAATGAAATTTGTTTTAACCAAAACTAACACTTTATAAATTGCCCCTAAAGATTCATTTTTCTTGGCTTGGAAGACAACCCTTAAATAAATTTCATGTTATTATTTAATTTTTGAATAAACCAAAATATCATCAGTGAAAAAAACCACAAACTTATCCAAAAACTTACGGAAAATTGTATTCATAAAATCTATGAATACAACAGGTGGATTGGATAACCTAACAGGCATAACAACTAATTCATAATGTACATAACTAGTATGAAGCACATTCATTAAAATATCTGGTTCCTTTACATTCAACTGATGGTACCCCAATCTCAAGTAAAACTTCAAATAATACTTATCTCCCTAGAGCAGATCATACAAGTCCTCGATATGAGGCAATGTGTATTTATTCTTAACTATCATGTTATTCAATGCTCTATAATCGATGAAAAGTCACATTGAACCATATATCTTTTTATCAAACAAGATAGGAGCACCCCAAGGTGATTTGCTAGGTCGATTGTAACCTTTATCTAATAAGGCCTGTATTTCTTATTTAACTCAAAAAGTTCAATTTGAGCCATTCGATAAGGGTGTTTTGAAATAGGCATAGAATCATGAACTAAGTCAATAGTAAATTCAACTTCTTGATCATGTATTATACTAGGAAAATCATTAGGAAAAAATCTAGGTACTCATTTACCATTGGCACATCATTAATATGCATAGTTCATTTATTTTCAACATTATTTGCAAGGTAACATTTATTTTAAACTTTTACTTGTTTCTCAATTTCTTGATATTTAATCAAATAAAAGAGTTCATTCTTGTACAAAAATTGAAATTATTTTCAGAAATAAACCTCTTTAGCTATGTTGTCAATTATAGCATGATAAAAAGACAGCCAATCCATGCCCAAAATTACATCAATCTCTACTAGAGGCAAAACAATTAGGTTTGTAGGTAGATTCTTTCCATATAAAAGTACATGAAGGTACTTATAATTTCTTTTTGTCTTAATATTACCTCCATGTGATTTTACCATAATTTCAGGATTCATATCTTGATATAAAATTCCCAATTTACTAAAAAACTTCTCAGATATAAAAAAGTGTATAGACCCTGAATCAAATAGCATGTTGGAATAATCTGATCAAACAGATGATGTTGCTGATACTACTTCATTTGATGGCCCAACATCTACTGAAGTATTCTCAAAGGATTTCACCACACCATTCTGTTTGTAGTTTGGCTAAATTCCCTCAATTGAGTTTTTTTTGGATACTAATTTGAAAAATCACTCATTTCATTAAACAAAAAACATCTTACTGGTTAATTTTCATTTCTTGCTAGACCATCTTTCTTATAGTTACGAGCAATATAACCGAACTTACCACACAAAAATAGCATTCCTTACAATGATAAACATTCTCCAAGATTCATTTTACCACACTTCTCACAAGTTGGATATTATTTTTCCTACCTCCAGGCTTCATTGATGAATTCCTTCACTTTTCCTGCCAACTGGACCTCTTATTCTCTTCCTTGTCAACAAACACATGATTATAGGAAAAATACATTTCCACCTTCTTCACACATCTAAAATTTTTTTTCATAACATTTGAATTTATTAGAATCTAATTCTAATTGATATCATGGAATCAGTCCTGAGTAAAATTTATTTAACTCACTATCAAGATCTCAGATGAATTTTGGAGCATAAATTTCCAGTCGAGTGAATGTTTCTTTATAAACAGCCACTGAGTCATCCTCCAGGCTTAATTCCAGAAATAGTTTTTCCATTATAAGTCGAAACACATTAGGAAAATATATCTCCAGAAACATAACTTTGATTTCATCCCATTTAATAGCATCAATATCCTCAATATTCATGATGTTTTTCCACATCAACCACCAATGATCATATTCACCTTCAAAATGATAAACAACGAGACTATCCTTTTGATGTTGTGGACACCCCATGACATCAAAAATCATCTCCAGTGCTTTAATCCACCCTTCAACTAGCACATGGTCTGATGATCCTATGAATGATGGGGAATGTTGCCTCATGAAATGCTTCACTACTAATAAGTTCCTCTACGGTTGATCTAGATAATCTTGTGCATAGATACCACAACCATTTATAGCCAGACTCAACGATGACATCACTACAACAGAATATTTATTTATGATTCCAACCATCTCAGGATGCTTATTTGGAAGGTTTTCTTCTTCTTGATGTCATCCCAATATAGCTTCTATGTTTCCTCTATGGAAAACCATTCTGAACACAGAAATTTCTTAGGCGAAGCATCATGGTAATCTGTAAATTCTATAACATTTCAAAATTACCATAATTAAATTTATTGAAATTTAATTAACAATACCATAACTCTTAAAGTTGTCTAAACAGACCTCTGATAGAAACTATAAGGACTCAGCCATAGAAAATACCTAATCATGAATTAGGTTAATAATTAATATTAATGATCTTTTTTGGTTTAGAGTATTAGAGAATTAGGTCCTATCTATTACAGTTATTTTCAAAAATTAAAAAGTAGAATCTTCTACTATGGTCCCATTTTTTTCACAAAACAAAAACTCCTGAAAAAAAGATTTATGTCTACTTCCATTTTTAAGATAGCATGACTCTTCCTTGACACCATTCATAACCCTATTATTCTTTAAGTCATGTGAAAAACATTTCTAATCATAGGATGAGAATAAAAAGCTAAGTAATGGATACACAAAGAAGTAAAACTATTAGTTTTTCAAAATAACAATGAAATAATGAATATGTTATCATAAGTAATACTTTTCACCTTTATGAAGTAGAAAATAATATTAACAGAATAAAAGATCATTACCTACCCTTTTTAACCAAAATATTACCATAAAACTCATATAAGGAACACAGAACATATAAAGGTAACTTGGGACAAAAAATGAATAAATGGAATAAATATACGGTCGACTTCAATACATATCACTAAATGAAATATCCATATGGGCGACTTCCATACCCAATGCATTATAGCTTATAACATATCCACCCTTCGTGGTTTTCACAGCACCACCCGACATTTGGTTTACCATGTAACCACCCATCAAATGTCCAATTACCATTATAAAATCATAAAACATAAAACCAATATAAAGGAATGATAACATTTCGAAATTTTAATCACAAAATATCATTTAAATATATTGAAAAAAAATAATATTTTAGCAATAACATTTTCAATAAAAAAATACATAGAAGGGTATATGGTATTTATTTTCATTTAAAACATTATGACTTGTTGAGGAAGCCAATGATCAAATAATACTCGCATCGACGGAAAGGTTATTATCACCACTTACGTTAAACAAATTCATTTTTTTGTTTAGTAATACGCATCATATAAAAATATTCCCTTTGAAAATTCATGTGAGTTTACACAGCGTATAAAAGAATGTCGTGTATTAAAACAAAATATTCCCCAATGAATGGAGATTGAGATGAAGTCCGTTACCTTGGGTTTGACTTGACCAATTTGATCTTTAATATCCCGAACAAAAAACAAAAGTTAATTTATAATTGATTAAGTACATTTTTCATGTATATTAGACTTTTATATCAATTAATAATATGTTATTAACATTATGTAATAATTTATGTTAATAATGGTCAGTTTGCCGAAATTTGGTACTTGGGTCATAAATAAAAACCTTATATTTACATGTTTTTCAAGTCTTCAATAGGAAATTATATCCAAAATGATATTCATGATTCAGATATCATATATTTCATATATATCCAGTATATATATGTATTCAGCATAGTAATTAACATTTTGAGGTGTAAAATGAAATTCACTGTTCTGGGAGACGGTAGGCTGTACGTACGAATGAACACTACTTTCATCTCTATTTATTATTTTAATGGAATAAAAACATAATGATACATAGGTTTATTATAATTATAGTATAATATAATATAACGTCAATAACTCCATATTTTATACATCCCAAATATGGTATTAACGAGTTATATCACTTTGATGGGGCGGTAGTCCGCACATCCTCAAATGAAATAATCCTATTTACCCTTTATGGAAACCAAAAATGTTTGCTATAAAATTAAAATACAGAAGCATAAAGAAAAAATAAAAATAATATATATCATATATAAATATATTTTCATCTTAATGGACACCATGATAGGCGATAAGAAATAATCATGTAATCATTGTTTTAAGAGGTGTTAGTTTTCCTTCCAAAGAAACAGTTTGTTCTTCACACATTAGAAAGAGGTGTGTGTTATTGTAGTTTTTATCATTATCGAAAAAAAAATCCTAGTATAATTATAATACTGGTGTTGTCTTAAAATAAGGTAATCAAAAGGGTTAATGGGTTATAGAAGTAAAATAAAAGAAAAGAAGTTAAGAGAAATAGTTACATTTAATTTGGGTAACTACATTTGGTTTGAATCAAAATGGTTTGTTGAAGTGCCTTCATCATAAGTTAAGGACACTATGTGTAATATAGGGATTTAGGGAGATTAATTTTTAACAGTTTGGATTTGAAAAAAGGCTTGATAGGTGTGAGGAATTGGTTAGAAATGGTCTCCTTTTATTAGGGGGAGGAGGGCCTCCTTGGGAATGTGTGACAACATTATTTTATTATATAATGATATTCGGTTTATAAACGTCCAAAAATCATTATAGTCAAATATAATGTGACTCATGGTGGAAGTAAAATCATCCCATTATAATTGTAATGGTCTTTGATGTTTTTTTAATATTTATAATCTTATTCGTTTAAATAATAAATTAATGAGGTAAACACTACATCATCATTCTATCATAAATTATATAATTTATTCGATATATAAAAATTGTAAAAAAATACAATGATAAAGGGAATATTTTTATATTTACAATTATTATTTATATTTAATAAAATTACTTATATAAAAGCATATAAAAATTAATTTACTATGAAATTTTTATGTATATCGTTTTGGCCTTTACTTTAAATTAATTAATCTAAAGTTTCATTATAATTCATTATTGGATCAATGGGGTATAAAAATCTACCCAAGGATGCCCATGGTCATCCATTAATCATTAAATAATGTTAGTACTATTGTTACGATAATTTTTAATTATTATAATTTTCTTTTTACCATGAATTTCCCGATTTACCTTTAACTATAGAAAATAAATGTCAAAAGTTACGATTCACTAGAAATTATTTTCATCTTATTCAAGAAAATATTACTTACTAATAAAAACCATGTATTTATGATTTTATATGTTCAATTAAAATATGTGGTAAAATTTCATTTAAATGAAAAAGACAGTTTTTTTAACTAATACTAAGTGGTTTCACTATTCATCAATAATTGAAGATTTTTAGAAAAAGAACAAAAGTTAATCCTAAGCTATATTTGATTTTAAAAATTAAAAAATGATTTATAATTTTTAAAATTATAAACATAGAAGTTGAATTAATTAATTAAAAAGTAATTCCCATTGTTTAAACAAATAGCGTGTTTTTAAGAAACAATAACTATCAAAAAAATGACACTTGTTTATTTCCAAATTCAATTTGAAATTAATTTCAATGACCAACATTGGATTAAATAGTTAAAAAATATTATTAATAAACTTTTAAACCTATTAAATAGATAATCTGAGGATATAAAGAAATTAGATAATATGTAGTTTGGAATTAAAATTCAATATTTTTAAATATTCAATAAAAATTAAGTTTATCGAAAAAATTCCAAAAATTTACACAATGTAAATTTTGATGTCCCCAATATAATGAAGGATTTTATTTGTTAAAAATAATATTTTAAAATAACCAAAATTAGATTTAAATAGGGTTCTCTAGTAAACGGTGGTAAATAGTCCTTTTAATGTACAGTATGCTTAAAATTAGATTCATTCACACTTTTAGACTCTATCTTTTATTGGTTTAAAGTAAATACATTTTAAAAAAATTATAATCATATTTTAGATAGTTTTGTTCATTACCACCAATATAAAGTCTAGGATATTACTTCTATTTAAAATATTAATATTATATTATTAGTGTGCAATGTAAGATTTCAAAGAAACCTGTTGTGGCATATCAAGTATGCTATCAAACATAGAAACCCTTTTACTATAAAATTAATATTTAATTAAAAAATATTAATAAATATGACAGTCTCTTATTCTTTATATACTTAAGATGTTACATCCTTCCACCCTTTTGGAAATTGTGTTCTCATAATTTTTATTCACTTATCAAAATAAGTGGGGGTACTTATCACTCATAGAATTTTTAGATTCTTATGTTGCCACATTATTCATATGGGTTTTCCAAAAAAAAATTACCTGGAAATTTACCTTATCCAAAAACACATTCTCTCTACAGTCTAGAATATGGATTGGTTGTTCTATATTAGAGTGATTCTCTTCCAACTGAACTATCTCTGGACTCAAAACCTAAGATAGATCTGGAATATACATTCTCAATATCGAATCATGAATAACATTGTGTACCTGGGATAAACATGGAGGTATAGCCACTCTATTTGAAAATGATATAATGTTATCCATGATTTCTTAAGGTCCAATGAACCTCAGACTCAACATTCCCTTCAAACCAAAATGCATCATACTTTTCCATGGAGAAACTTTGAGAAAGTCATGATCACCTACCTCAAATGTAAGATCCATCCTCCAGTTATCTACATAACTTTTTTATCTGATCTGATATGTTCCCATGTTCATCTAAATCATCTAAACAGTATCTTCCATCTCTTCTACCATTTCTAGTCCCATTAGCTTCCTTCCACATATATTATCCCAAAAATATAGAGTTTGACAAAGCTATCCATATATTACCTAAAATGGATCCATCTGTATACGTGAATGAAAACTATTATTATAAGAAAATTCAAAAAAAGAATGATTTTGGTCCCAACATCCAATGTAATTTAGTGAACAAGAACATCACATATCCTCCATGAACTAAATTTTTCGTTTTGAATTCCCATATTTTTGAGGATGAATAGTTGTAATAAAGTTGCATTCAGAACTCAATGACTTTTGAAGTCCTTTACAAAAGTTAGAAGTACACTTGGGATCAAAATCAAATACAATGGAGAGGGGAACTCCATTCAACCTGACTATCTCTTTAACATACAATAGATCAAGTTGATCTAGAGACAAAGTATCTCAAATAAGAAGGAAATTATCAGATTTAGTCAATTTTTCAACTATAACATAGATTGAATTATTACATTGACATGTCTTTAGTAATCCCACAACGAAGTCCATGGATATATTTTCCCATTTCCACTCTTTAATCGGTAAAGACTGAAAAAACACTTTTGGAAGCACCTGCTCTACTTTAACCAGGTGACAAGTCAGACACATGATAGTAAAATTAGCAATATCCCTTTTCATTCAATCCCACCGGCAATACTCTAGAATATATATGTACAACATAGTACTACCAGGATTAACAAAATACTAAAAACTATTAGTTAAACATAACAATTCATTTTTCAAATGTGAATCAAAAGGCACACATAATCTCTTCACTATCCTCAAAACACAATCATTATCAACGTTAAAATCATACAACATACCCTTATGAACCAACTCTTCCTTTTTTGGTAACTCATTGTCTTCTTTATACGCTTTCTTAATTTTGTCTGATACAGATGATTTCACTTAAACCTGAATAAAAACACAGGAATTTCATTCACCAACAACTTCTATGACACAATTTATCAAATCAACCTAATTCTAAACATAGCATGGTTAATGAATAATAACTTTTTCAACTCAATGCATCATCCACATTATTTTATTTTACAAAATGGTAATGGAACATGAAATCCTAATCCTTGTTTAATTCTAGCCATCTTATATATCTCATGTTCAATTCTTCTTAATTGAATATGTAATTTAATCCTTTCTGGTTGGTAAATATTTCCCATTATACTCCAAAAAAAATTATGTCTCCAAATTTTTAAAACAAACTCAATAATAGCTAATTCTAAATAATTTTTCTTGTAATTTAACTCCTGATTTTTCAACTGACATGAAATATAAGCAACTAACTGATCATTCTGCATAAGAACACAACCAAGTCCTTCCACCGAAGCATCACATTAGACAAAAAATTCACCATCTCTATAAGGCAGTGCCAAAAACTGGATCATTCACCACATCTTTATTTTCAATTCATGAAAACAATCATCACAATCTTTAGTCCAAATGAACATAACATCTTTTCAAGTTAACTTAGTTATTGGACTTGATAACCATGCAATATTCTCAGTGAACCTTTAGTAATAACCTACCAAATCATGTAAAATAAGAATCTCGGTTATATTTGAGGGACTTGGCCATTCTTAAAAAACTTTTTTTTTGCAGGAACAATAGTTATTCCATTTTTTGAAACAATGTAACAATGGAAAGAGATATTTTGAAACCAGAACTCATACATGTTGAATTCCCCATAAAGTTTATTTTCATTTAAGGTTTGCAAGATAGCCCATAAATGAATTTCTTGTTCCTTTATAATTTTGGAAAAAACCAAAATATCATAAATGAACACTACCACAAACATATCAAAAAACTCACGAAAAAATCAATTAATAAGATCCCTGAATACAGCAAGTGCATTGGTTAACCCAAAAGGAATAACTACAAATTCATAATGGATTTATCTAGTATGAAACACAGACCTGAAAATGTCTTCTTCCTTTATATTCAACTGACGTTACCCCGATCTCATGTTCATCATCATAAAATACTGATCTCCCAAGAGCCGATCAAACAAATCCTCGATATGAGGCAAGAGATACTCATTCTTAATAGTGAGGTTATTCAATGCTCTATAATCAATGCAAAGTTGCATTGAACAGTCTTTATTTTTAACAAACAAGACATGATCATCCCATGGTGATGTGATAGGTTGAATGAATAGTTTATATAATAACTCTTGTAATTGATTAGATAACTCTAAAAGTTCAATTTGATCCACTCAATAATGGTTTTTTTACATTGTCTTAGCATCAGGAACTAAGTCAACATTGTATTCAACATCTTGATCATGTATTATACTGAGAAAATCATCAGGAAAAACATCAAGGTACTCATTTACCACTGGCACATAATTAATCTGAACAGTTCCATTATTTTCAGCAATAAGGGCATATTAGTATTCATTTCCATATTTTAATAGTTTCTCAGCATCCTGATATGTTACCAATAAAAAGGGTTCACTATTTTACACAAACTGAAATTATTTCTGAAAAGAAACTTCTTTAGCTCGGGATTCAATTTTAGTATGATAAATAGAAAGCCAATGCATTCCCAAAATAACATCAAACTATACTAGAGGAAAAACAATAAGGTTTTTAGGTAGATTCTTTCCACAGAAATGGAAATTAAGTATATTATAATTTCATTTAGTATTAAAAATTCCTCCAGGTGTTTTTACCATATGTTTTGAATTCATATCTTTGTACGGAATTCCCAATTTACTAGAAAACATCTTAGAAATGAATGACTGTTTAGACCCTAAATAAAAAAAAATATTGGAAAAAATCTGAACAAACAAACAGTGTACATGATACTACTGTATTCGATAGACCAATATTTTCTAAAGTAGTTGCGAAGGATTTCAACACCCCTTTCTTCTTGTAGTACATTTACTTTCCATTAGTTTATTTCATCACTAGACACTCATTTTTAAAATGAACCATAACATTACACATAGAATATCTTACCGATGGAATTTATTTTTCCTGATTTATCATCTTTCATACAGTTACGAGAAATATGGCCAGAGATACCACACCCGAAGTACTTTCCTGACATTTATAAACATTCTCCAGGATTATTTTTACCACACTACTCCAAAGTATAATATTTCATTTTCATACCTCCAGGATTCATTGATGAAATATTTCCCTTTGCCAACCAACGAGACCTCTTATTCTATTGTTTGTCATCAAACACCTGATCATCGAAAAACTCCATTTCAACCTTCTCCACACATCGAATTGGTTTTTCATAATTTTTGAATATATGAGAGCCTAATTCTGTTTTTTATCGTAGAATAAGTATTGAGTAAAATCAATTTATCTTACTATCAAGATCTCTGAAGACATTTAGAGCATACCGTTCCAGTCGAGAATGTTTGTCATCATAAGCAGCCACTGAGTCATCATACTGCCATAATTCTAGGAATTGTTTTCCCATTACAAGATGAACCACCTTAGGAAAATATTTCTCTTGAAAGATACCTTTTAATTCATTCAAATCAAGAGAAACAATCTCCTCACTATCCCTGATATTTTCACCATCCACCACCACTGATCAGCTACACCATAAAAACTGTAAATAGTGAGACTAACCTTTTGATGTTATGAACACCCCATGAAATAAATAATCTTCCCCTGTTCTTTAATCCACCATTCAGCTAGAAAAGGATCTGATGATCCTCTGAATGATGGGTGATGTTTCCACATGAAATGGTCCACTACTGACATGCTCCTCTACGGATGATTTGGTAGATCTCGTTTATGGATACCACTACCATTTATAGCCAGATTCAAATGTTCCATCACTGCAAAAATCTATTCAGTTCTGATTCTTACTATATCTAGTTGATAATTTGGATGGTTGTCTTCCACCTGATGTCATCCCAAATTAGCTACCATGTTTCCTTTGCGAAAAACCATTCCGAACACAAAAATATCATAGGTGAAGAAACATGGTAATATGTGAATGCTCTATCATTTCATTATTACAAAAAATTAATTTATGTAAATTAATTTAACAATACCCTTACTCCTAGTTTTTTCTAAACTAACCCCTGATACAAACTATAAGAATCCGGCCTTATAACATAAATAATAATGAAATGGATTAATAATAACATTGAGGGTCTTTTCAGGTTTATAGTTTTAGAGAATTAGGTCTTAACTATTACATTTCTTTTCAAAAATTACAATGGAGAAACTTCTACTTTGTTCCCATTTTTTTACAAAACAAAAACTCTTCAAAAAAAGTGTCATGCCTACTTCCATGTTTGAGACAGCATCACTTTTCCATGATCCCATCCTTGACCCTATTCTTCTTTAAGACCTGTGAAAAACATTTCAAAACTTGGGATAAGCATAAAAATCTCAGTAAGGGTTACACAATGAAAACAAACTGTTGGTTTTTCTAAAATACATGTACCAATGAATACATTATCATAAGTAATACTTATCACCTTAATTAAGTATAAAATACTCTTCCCTTAACAAAATATCATCACATACCCTTTTGTAACAAAAATATTACCATAAAACCCATATAATTAACACAGAACATATAAAGGTAACATAGGTGTAAATATACATTAATGGAATAAACATATGATCAACTTCCAAACATATCACTTAATGGAATATCCATACAGCTGACTTCCATAAAAATAGCATTAAAGGTTATAACGTAACCACCCTTCCTAGTTTTCATGGCACCACAGGTCATTTTTTTATCATGTAACCACCTGTAAAATGTCTAGGTACCATTATAATATCATAGCACATAAATCCAATATAGAGGAATCATAACATTTCCATATTTCTATCACAAAATATCATTTAAATATATTGAAATAAAAGAATAATTTATCAAAACAATTTTCAATACCAAAATACATAAAATATTATATGGTATTAATTTTCATTTAAAAACATTATGACTTGTTAAGGAATCAAAAGATCAAATAACACTTGTGGTGGTGGAATGGTCTGTGTCACTACATACATTAAAAGAAACATACATTTTTTTCGTTTAGTAAAACGCTTCTTAGAAAAATGTTCCCATTGAAATTTCAAGGACTTTTATAAGGCATATAAAAATAAAGTCGTGTATTAAAACAAAATATGACTCAATGAAAGGAGATTGAGACGAATTACCTTAACTCATGTCCGTCTTGACCCATTTGTTCATTAATAACCTGAATAATAAAAGAAAATAAATTTATAATTGACTAAGAAACTTTTTCAATTTTATTATTCATTTTTAATTAACTTTGACCTTTTTATAAGCATTATGTAATCATTTAAGTTAATAATGGTCATTTTGTCGATATTTGGTACTTGAGTCAAAAATGAACACCTTATATTTACATGTTTTCTATGTGGTCATTAGCCTAATATATCCAGATTGATATCCATGATTTAGATATCATATATTTAGTATATATCCATTATATACATGTATTTTTAATAGTACATAACATTTGGAAGTAAGAAATGAAATGCAGCGTTCTTGGGGACGGTAAGCCGTACGTACTCATGAACACTTCTTCCATTTATATTTATTATTTTAATTGATTTAAAACATAATGATACATATGTATATTATAATTCAATTATAATATAATATAATATAATTAACTCCATAATTTATACATCCCACATATGAATTTAACGAGTCATATCATTTTGAGGGGGTGGTAGTCCGCACTTCCTCAAATGAAATTATCGTGTTTTCCCATTACGGGAAAAATAAAGGTATCCTATAAAAGAAAACTATATAAGAATAGAGAAAACATAAAAATAATATATATCATATCTAAATATAGTGTCATCTTAATTACCACTATGATTGGAGGTAGGAGATAATTGAACAATCATCGTTTCGCGAAGCATTATTTTACCATCCACAGAAATAGTGTGTTCTTCACCAGTAATATGGAGGTGGGTGTAACTGTAGTAAGAATAATTCTCATAAAAAAATCATAGTATATTGAGGATACTAGTTTTTTTATATAATAATTCAATAAAAATTTTAGGGGTTTGAGAATTAAAATATAAGAAAAGAAGTTAAGAGAAATTGATACCTTTAATTTGGGTAACTCCCTTTGGTTTAAACCAAATTGGATTGTTGAAGTGCCTTTTGCCTAAGGTAAGGCTTATCAGTGGAAGAGAGTGATGTTTGTAGATTAATTGGGCAGAGTTAGGATGAACCATAAGAATTTAGAGGTGTGAGGAATTGGATAGAAATGGTATCCTTTTATATGGGGGAGGAAGGTCTCTCTAGGAAAGCGTGATAATATTATTTTATTATATAATGAAATTTGGTTTCTAAACATCCGAAAATCATTAGATTCAAGGATAGGGTTACTCATGGTCGAAATAAGATCATCCAGTAACAATTGTATAGGTTTTGGATGTTACTTTAATATTTATAATCTTATTTATTTAAATGATAAATTAATGAGGTAAACCCTGCATCATCATTGTGTCATAAATAATTTTATTTATTCTATGTATAAGAATTATAAAAAAATACAACGATATAGGAAATAATTTATTCTTTACAATTAATATTTATAGTTAATATTATTACATATATAACACCATATAATAATTATTTTACAAAAAGATTTCTGTTTTTGTCATTTTGGCCTTTATTTTAAATTAATTAATCTAAAGTGTAAGTATCATTCCTTAGTGGATATATGGGGTCCCAAAATTGACCCAAGGATGCCCATGGTCATTAATTACTCATACAATAAGGTTAGTACATGTGTTAACATAATTTTGAGTTATTACAATATTCTTTTTAACTAAAATTACCCTATTTACCTGTAATAGTAGTAAATAAATGTCAAAAGTTACTATTTAACAAAAAATATTTTCATCTTATTGAACCACATATTACTTACTAATAAAATACATGTATGTCAGATTTTCAAAATTCAATTCACAGAAGTGGTAAAATTTTATTTAATTGAAAGAGTCAGTTTTTATAACTACAATAATTGGTTTTAAAATTCATCAAGAATTGTTGTTTTTCAAAAAAAAAATACCAAAAATTCATCCAAAGAAATAATTGAAATTCTGAAATCAAAACTTTTAACTATTTAAAAAAATTCTAATCCTAGAATTTTTATTAATTATTGTAAAATTAATTCATTTTTTAAAAACAAATATCTTGTTTTTAAAAAACAGTATTTATCATAAGATTGAGACTTGTTTTTGTCGATATTCATAGTGAAATTAATTCCAATAACCTAAATTTGATTAAATGGAAAAAATATATTCTAATTAATTTTTAAAAACAAAAAAAATGATAATCTAAACATATAAATAAATTATATTAAAATGAAATTTTGAATTAAAATACAATATTTATCACTATTCATTAAAAAAATGAACTTTATCTGAATAATTCCAAAAAATTAGGCAAAGTAAATTTTGATATCCCCATTCTAAATAAGGATATTATTTCGTTAAATTGAATGTGTTAAAGTGACCAAAAATAGATTTAAAGTGGGATCTCCATTACAATGTGGAAAATCAACCCTTTAATGGAAATTATGACTAAATTTAGTTTCATTCACATTTTAAGCCTCTATGTTTTAATGGATAAAAGTAAATACATTTAACAAGCATGTATAATCATATTATTGTTAGTTTTTTTCATTCCCATCAATACAATGCATTGGAGATAACTTCAACTTAAAATAATAATTTTATATTATTGGTGTGCGACATATTATTTAGAAGAAATCTGTTGTTTCATATCAGGTACACTATTAAACAAAGAAACCCTTTTAAAGTAAAATTAATATTTAATTCACAAATATTAATAAATATGAAAATATATTATTTTTAATTTACATTGTATATTACAATAAATCTATTAAAATATGAGATATGAACTTCAGAAGACATTCCTGTTACACCTTATGATTCTTCGTGGATCCATATGGGAAGGTTGAAGGTTCTTCAGTTAAATAAGTCATAATCTATTGAAGAATCTTGAAAACTGAGACTTTGATAGCTATTAGGAGATCATGTAAACTATGAAGAAAGTCTAACTCTAGTTTGTTGAGAGGAAATTCTCTCATAAATCCAATGTTAAGAAGAGGTTAATGAATCCTGGCATAGGGATGATCATTGACTTGGGCAGAGGGGGCCATAAAGTGAATCTTACCACATGTAATTTCTGGGGGATGAAATATTTGGGGAACTACCTACATGGTAATGATATGGGATTATTGTGGGCACGAGATGGCCATATAGCGTGAAATTGTCATAGTGGGGTGATGCAGTGACATCCCTACAATAACAAAAATGGGAAAGTGGTGCTATCCCAAAATAAATTCCAATTATATAATTATGGAATGCTTGGGAACATTTCCAATGATAGTACAAATCCAATGGTAGTGAAGGGGAATAACCATCATCCTCAGAAAAGGCCACTGGAGAAAGGTCTGTCTTTTTCTATCACGATGGTCGATGTTGAAGCTCCAAATGATGTAGATGAAGTTAATGTAGTGGTACTCTCAATGCCAGCATTTACATTGATTCTGGTTCTATGCATTATTTTATTTCATCCATGTTTTTCATAGAATTTATTATCAACCCATGAATTTATATAATTAGAGTTATCAGTCATGACTCTTGGAAGGATTATCTAATAATCAAAAGTATTTTAAAACACTAATATATAATTTAATGAAATCAATATTAAATCAAATCTAGTAGTCATTATCATTTAGGAATTCGACATTAAACTAGGGATGTATTGTGTCTCAACAAATTATATTATGATCAAACATATAAGAAATGAAATATCAGTTGTCTTGAATGGAAAACCAGTAACTATCTTCCAAGGATAGATTTCAAAACCTGATATTTTTCTAAAATCACCTCAAATATCCAAATATATGGTGTTAATAGAAGAACAATAATTATTAAAAGATAGTATAAGGAAATAAAATGTCCCCAATGTTAATGAATACATTGTCCTATTTCTTGAGGAGATACATGGACCTTCATTAGAAATAGAGTTAGAGATTCCCATTGAAATCAAAACTGGATTTCATCCGGTTTCAAAGACCCTGTATAGGATGGAAGATGTGAAGCTGGAGGAATTAAATAAAATCTCCAAGGTCTTTTGGAGAAGGGGTTCATCTGAAGGAGTGGGTCTCCATTAATAGAATATGTTCTATTGGTGAAAAATAATGATGGATCGAAGTGTCTATGCTTTGATTATAGATAAATAAATGATGTCATAATGAAGAACAAATATCCTCTTCCAATAATTAATGATTTATTTGACCAAATTCATGGGGTTCAATTCTTCTCTAAGAATGGTCTTCGATATGCTTATCATCAATTGATGTTGAATAAAGAATATATTCCAAAAAATGAGGTCGATCTAGAGATGGGCATAATGAGATTTCTCTTATTCCCTTTTGATTGACTAATGCTCCCGCTATTATTATGTATTTTATGAATAGAGTCTTTAATGACTACCTTGATATGACTGTGGTGGATTTTATTTATTATATTCTAATATATTTTAAAATTTTCAAGGATCTTGAGGATCATCTATGTTTTATTTTGTATACTATACAGCCAGAGAGGTTTTTTTTAATGTTAAGAAAATTTAATTTTTCTTAAAAAAAGATTATTTTCTAGGGAACATTGTAACCATTGAATGAATCCTTGTTGGTTGTTCAATTAAAATGAATGTAGAGTGGTTGCCAGATACTATAATAATAACAGAGATTCGTAGTATTCATCGATTAGAAGGATATTTTAGGATGTTTGTGAAAATAATTCCACAAAATTATAATACATTAACCATGTTATCATAATAATGGTTCAACATAATCAAGAAAGAGGAGCATGAGGATTGATTCCAATAGCAATTGATGCAATTGGAAACTACAACCATGTTAACGTTACCCTCATGTAGAGAACGATTGGTTATTTTTTAGTGATGTATCTCTTAATGGGCTTGGTTACATCCCCATGTAGAATGATAAGGTTATTTATTATGAATCTCATCTATTTAGGTCTAATGAGTTGAACTATCCTATGCATGATCTTGTGTTGGATGTATTTTTTTACTATGAAGATATGTATACACTTTTATTGTCAGGATAAATGTGATACATACACATACCATCAATGGTTGATGTGTTTGTTCACAGAAAGGTATTTGAAAATGATACAAAGTAAATGGTTGGAACTTTATAAAGACTACAATTGTTCAATTAATTATCATCCCTTAACAGAAAATAGAGTCAAAGATGCATTAAGTTGGAAAAATCCAGTTGTTTCATCCATGATGAGGATTAAATGAGATCACTTGATCCAAGACCTAATAATATTAGAGATGGGAATTATATGGGATGGGACATCATCAAACATATCCCAAATTATTTCCCATCCATCATTACTAGATAAGATCTAGAAGGCTCATAATGTGGATCCTTTATTATAGATGGTATTTAAGGATATAAAGTAGAGGAAGTATCTACAGTTCAATATTGATCAATAAGGTGTATTGAAATTTTGAACAAATCTATTTGTTCCATATATTTTGGTAATATATAAGTAGATGATTGATGATGCTCATTAGTCAACATTATCTATACAATATTGTAGCAAAAAAATGTATAAGGGCCTTTTTATCATTATTGGTGGTGTAATTTAAAATATGAGATACCTAACTACACTATAATGTCCCTGGTATGTCAGTATGTGAATAAGAGTGACAACATATAAAAAGGATATTAAATCCACTACCCATACATTCATGGATGTGGGATAATATCACTATGGAAATTATCCCTCGTATCCTGGAAACTTCTAAATAAAACAATGTGATATGGGCTATAGTGGACTGTCTCACCCAAACATTGAGTTCTATATCTATTCGAGATCATTCCATTCATGACCAACATATCATGATTTACTTGAATGAAGTGATAAGGTGGAAGAGATTTCCAAATTCTATCATATTTTATCTAGGTTCAGGGATCACATCAATATTCTTGAGGTGTCTTCAAAATTCATTGTGTTTCAAAATGAATTTCAGTACAACATATCGCACCCAAACTGATGGAAAATATAAAAAACTATTCAAACACATATTTATATGATGAGAACATGATAAATGTAATTTAATGGTGGATGGTATCCACATCTCCTAGAAGATTATTCCTCTAATGATAATAACGTAGAATATAGCATTCAAATGGAACCTTATGTAAATATTTATGGTAAAAAATGTATAAATACTACTTATTGGGATGAAGTTGGTAAAAGAATGTTTCATCGGGATGAATTTCTAAATGGGATGAATGTAAAGGTTATTTCCATCCAACAATACATTAATGATGGTCAGATTCGGTTGAAGAGTTGTGCTGGAAACCATCAAAGGGAATCGAGATTGATGTTGGTGGCAATGTCATCATTATAATTTCACCTTGGAAGAGTGTCAAGAGATTTGGAATGAATGTCAATCATATAACTAGGTACATTAACCGCTATGAAATCCTTGATCGTGTAGGAGAAGATTCCTTTCATCTTACACTTCCTCCAAATCTAGAACATGTTCATGCATTCTTCCCCGTATCCCTATTAAGGATGTAAATACCAGACAATTCACATATACTAAATCTTTATGTTGTAAAACTAGAGAATGACCTCACTAGTGAGGATAATCTGATGAAGATATTGGATTATTAAGATATGGTTCTACACAACAAGATTACCCGCCTTGTTAAATTGATGTGTAGGAACCATAAAAATGAAGAAGTAACAACAGAACCATATGGGTCTATGAGGTATAAGTACCAACAAATCTTCTCTTCTAAGGGTAAGAGTGAAAATTTCAAGGACATAATTTCTTTTGTGGGGAAGATTATAATGACTAGAACTTTTGAATAATATATTTTTTCTAATATTGTGTGTTATTTTATTTTTTACTCAACAAAACAATATATTTCTATTAATGAATTTAGTATAATTGAAATATTATCTTTGAGTTTAGACCAATATATAACAACTGTTAAGTATGACCATTGTCACATATGACTGTTGGAATCAATACATGTTATTATTATTGTTTATAAATAAATTTTGTCATGTAAAATTTATACAGAAATAATATTCAATGGACTCATCTAGTAAACAAAGGCCTCATGAATCCCATATATCATAGATAGGGGAGGTGGTAGAATTTCGAGGATTTTCTCTGGACCAATCCCAAGTGGATCTTCAATATCCTATGTATGAAAATGATCACCATAGATAGATGTTAATACTTATTGAAATCACCACTTGATCCATGTTGTCTAAACCGTTTTAAATTCACTATCCAATTCACACCATAGACATAGGTCCTATGTAGGTCTAGTAATGGCTTATGTAATGTTGTTTTAGTTACTTTGTGTAATGCATTTGTATAAATAAAGTAATTATTTCTAATTATGATAAAAAAACATTTTTTTAATTAAAAATGTCTAAATAATTATAGGATGAGTTTTTAGAATTTTTTTTATTGATGAATCTTAAAAAATATAGATTATTTTAAAACATTTTTTATATTATTTAAATAAATAATAATTTTAAATGATGTTCAATAAATGGAAATATACAATTGTGATATGTAAGAAATTTCGAGTCTAATTAGATAAACACAATTTATGGTGAATAATAATATTCGAATATTAATATTCCCCTTGTGAGTAGTACTGTGACCAATGGAATAATAACCTCACTTAATAAATTAAAAATATAATTTAGGAATCTTGAATTATAATGTGATCTAATATTATAAGAAAATAACTATTTCAGATATTTTTAGTTAAGTATTATTATTATTTTGGTTAAAGAGTTATTTTTCATAAAAATTAAATGTCTCATATATAAAATACATCATAAAATGGATTTAGTTTTTGAATTATGAACATCAGTATTAGGATAGAGTTAATTTTTTATAATTTTATAAAAAAAATCATGTGAATAGTAAAAATACTGTTTTTTAGTTTTTAGTGTGTTTTATAAAATCATATTGATGAAATATGTAACATAAAATTTTGGTCAACTCATTTGGATTAAAATATTATATGAGGTGTCCCAAGGGGCGAAAACCATTAGAAATATCATGGTTTTTCTTATACCACTAATGTGCAGTCACTTGAAAATTAATAAAATATTTCATCACTATGGCTAAAAAACCAACTCATTCCTTCATTATGTTCACTCAAAACATATCCTCAATAATTCCTTGGTATTTGTAACTCCCAATGAGTCCTCCGAAGGTTCTCACAATCCCTTTGAGGTCCCAAACATCGATTTTATTATGTGTGTCTTCACGGTAAGGGAAAATTATATTCTGATTTATTTGTTAAGAATTCATTCATGTTATATCTTTTAAATTTCTCATTTTTTGATGGATTATTTTATTCTATATATTAATATGTGTCCATTTTATGTCCAAATTATGAGATTTTTTTTCTCCGATCAACTGATTTTCATAATTTTTAAGCAACACTGTTATGATGCCAAATTTTCATAAGGAAATTATCATATATCACAATTTTTATAAATTTTATCTTTTATCTGGTATACCTTTAATGATTCATTAATATGATATTTATTCAATTTTATTTTATATATATACTATTTTATGAGTATTTTATGAAATTTTTACCCTTTTCCACTGTATTTTTGTTGTAATCTAAAACCATGTTGCAGTGCCATTAAGATATATTATTTTCATCACAAAATATCATTTTTTTCTCAAGAAGTTTACTTATTTTATTTATTTTAACACCCAACTATATTTTATTTTTATGGATGATCATAAAGCCATAAAAATGTTATATTTTATTATGGGATAGATTTACCTAAAACTCTTGTTATTTATAATGGGTTGTAAAAGATAGAATGATCATGTTTTTAAGAACTTTTTAAAATTTCAAGATTTTGATATGAAACCCATTTCATTTAAACTATTTCTGTTAATTATGAAATTTTTTATTATGATCTATGTGTAACACATAAAAATAAGTTCGTATTAAGGATTTTCACTGATTGTGCTCCAATATAATGGGTAATGAAATTAATCATGAGAGACGAAAAGTCTTACGATACCTTGGTGAATAACCTTAGAAATTATTATGATACATTGAGGATGGACCATAGTTATGTTCTTATGAATATATAAATTAAATTTTTTAACAAAAATATACATTTATAATTCATGTTATTTTTATTATGATATCACTCTTTATCATTCCTTTATTATTTTCCACATGTTCTTATTGACATTGCCGAAGTTCACATGTAAACCATTTCACTTGATTTCCTTACGGAGCATTCTCTTCATAATTTCAATTGATGTATATCCCCATGATATGAGATTAAATAAATATACATTGGATGATCCTTGATGAATATATTTAGGTGAAATTTATGAATTTTTTCTTTTTTGGTGTATTATTTTGCTTTTTTCCAAGAATGTAGATTTTAATGATCCTCTGTTTGTAAAAGGAAACGAAATGTTAAGTAATAAAAAGGAGGGATTCTATAAATATAATAATTACCATAACATACTCATTTAAATCAATCAAAAATTGATGATACTATAGAGACACAAATATTATCATCAAATTATTTAACAAAATAATTTTTTTGTAGTCACTTGTAGTTTTTCTTCTTTTCCAACCCCAAGACATCTTTTAATCCCACCACGACATTCCCTTGACAGCTTCATTCCACATTCCTGACATATAGGAATCATAATATTCTTTCTGATAAGTACTCCAATATAATATCTCTTAGAAAACTCTTTCATTCTATTACTTTGTGTGTTAAAATGTTTCTTATGGTTTACATCAGTATTCATGATAAATGATTACTCATTTAGAATAATCACAATATCCCTCACTATTGTAATCAACCCATTTAGATTATCATATGTAATTTTTCTATCTTATTCAATGTTAAAACGGTTCATTTTGATTCCTACTATTGACTAATAAAAATAAACATTGTTTTTTAAATAGTTATCATTTTCAAAAATAACAAAACTCTGAAAAATAAATTCATATAGGATGTAGAAATCCTGACATTTTCTTTTTAATATATGAATAAGTAATATTATCCTAGGAAATTTATAATCATCATATATTATATTCATTAATGATGGTTTTAAATGAGATTGTGAATTTCCAAATAATATAAGTGAAGGGTGACCAATGAGGTGTGTAGCAATGTATAATATCATAAACCTGGTGTGGAACTTGTTTACCTCAATGATACCATTATAGAGTTTTTACCCTTTGGTACATCAACTCAATAACCACATCAATGGTTTTATATAGTTAGGGATGTAATTTCTTGGTAACCGATTTGACTATCCTTTAATAACATTTCTAATAATTTGTCTACAATATCAATCATCATTATATTATTCATTAGATATATTCATAGACATATCCTTAGAAATAATCTTATGTATGCCACTAAAATTTTCTCATCCTAAATTCCAGAGGAAAACAAACTCTTTCATTTAATAACAATATTAATGAACCATGCCTTTCATACATGAATATTAAATAATTTTACAATATTATTAAATAAATTACACAAAAACATGTCAATGTATGGTAATTGTTTTTAGTATTTGTAGACGTGGTGTATTATTTTTTTATATGGGGAATGATCCTAAATATCAACATTAAGATATTCCCATTTACTAATCATCACAAACAGACCCTACTGACATAATTTATTCATTACCTTAGTAATTAATTCCATGAATGGGTGATATTATATTCTTAGTTTCGGTACAAAATGGATATACATAAATATAACAATAACATAAGGTTAGTACATAATGATAATAACATATGATCACCATAACATTCAAATCAAATTTTGGAATCACGAGACATTGTGTAATGATTAATAGTTCATAGGAAAGGATCATATGTAAGTCAATGATTATGGATCATGAGATTATAAAACTGGAATAATTTGTGGAATTGTGGAATATATATATATATATAAAATATCAAAATCATCATTGTAGTCATAAATCAATTCCAAGGCTATCAAAGTAGAATGAGTTCAATACCCAAACCGTCATTGTAGTCATGGTTCACTCCCATGACTATAAAAGTGGAAAAATACATTACTAAAAATGGTTCACTCCTTATTATATTTATTTATATCTCATGAGATATAAATTATTAACCAATTCATTGGATGGATGCATAAGACACACCTATAATATAATGATAATAATATATATGTATTGTAGAATATAATAAAACACTAATCATATTATAACACATAAAAAGAATTGAGTTTCATAAAATTTTTATCATATCATATACTATGGAAATGATATATGTTCTATAATCATTTAATCATTTCATCATATCAACAAATGTAAATATAAGTAGGTTTTATTATAATTTTTTCATGTTATAACCCATGGAAGATAAATGGGTTTAGTTATCATTTTTTCATCACAAACAATTATGAGAAAGAATTTTAATTATATATTTGGTTAATATCTTGTGAAATTTATATTTTTTATCAACGTAAGTTATCCTAGATGGAAAATTATTTTGATAAATAAATCTCTTGGAATGGTTCTTTAGGGAGAATAAAATTTCATTGCAAATAAAATTTAAAAATAAAAAACTCATTAAAAAATTTATAATTTATTTTCATTACAAATAAAATGGATAAATTATAAATTATATTTTATATTATTTTAAAATATCTTTGGAGGAAAATATAATTTCATAGATGAAAACAAATTTGAAAATATAAATTTTAGATATAATTATTTTGGTTAATAACTCTGAAAATGTATACTAGAGAATAAAAAAATAATTATAAATATTATTGAGGAATATATAACTTCATCGTTGAAATAAAATTTTAATAAAAATCAATTTTTATATTTTATTCATTGAAACTATCATTGAAAACAATTAAATGAACCTTGGACAGTCATTTTGGACTTTTAAGGAGGTAAATGTCCATTCATTGAAATTTAATTTTGTAATAAAATATATATAAAAAATGGAAATCATTTTATTTTAAAATATATATGAACTCCTATATAGAAACAATTGAATAAAATAATTTAAATTTTAGTGGTGAATTCTATTATGACCATATTTATTAAAAAAAATCCTCACACATTTTTGGTAAAGTTAAATTGGTCATGGATTAGAAAAATACATAATAATTGCTTCAATATTTTTTTGTAAAAAATAAATGGTAAAATTTTCTTTAATTAATTAATTAATTATTGTTCAAAACACTGAAGGGTGAAATTTAAAAAAATGTTTTTAAATCAAGATGTGAAAATTTTATTTTTTCCAAAAAACATCTTTTTAGAGGCTTGAAAACATAATGAGTTTAAAATTATGGGAATAATGTTTAATATGAAAATAACAGAAAGTTTATATTTTTTCAGAGTTTATTATGAGGTAGATAATCATATATAATCATTTGAAGCGTAGTTATGATAATCCTGATAAACCGTGATATTGCAACATAAAACCCATAACACTGAGTTGATATTGAATCAAAATCCCCATGAATGGAAAAAATAAATAAAAAAGAATGTAATTGTAAGAAAAAATTTATCATATTATATGTCAGGGTGGATGTATATAAATCTCATAATGGAAGGGAGGTATATAAATTGACATAATTTTCAATAAATTAAAATCGAGAAAAATTTTCACAACCACTTTTATGACCATTTCAATCACAATCCAAAATAATGTATTGATCAAATTGAAGCCCTAAATATTATGAAATTATTTATATAGATGATAAATAATTTCTAATGGGAGTTATATAAACCACAAAAACCAAAATCATTTTTAAATTTTATATGCCTATTTGAAAGTAATGAGACACTATTAATCCCAAAACAAATTTACCCACATCCATAATACACATTATAACCTCAGGTAAAATAAATATTTTTCTATTATATATATAGATATGTATTTAGTAACTATAATTATATATTTCATAGCATATGTGATTTAATTAAGTCCTTTAATGAAACATTTATTAAACATTCAATTGTATTATATTATTTCATATAATAACTAAATTATTTTTTATATATGTTTTAATTTAGTATTATTGGTTACCCTCGCTATTATCATCACATAGTTATCTTAATAAAAATTATCATTACTTGTGTATCATATTTAACAAAAATTATACTATTATGAAATTTCAGGAATTATGTTTTTGAAAAATGGTATATGTTACAATGATGGATATAGCAGTTCATACGTATATATGAGTAACATTTCCATTTTTCGATAATCATTGTGAAAATTAGCTAATTAATATTTTTCATTCCATAATAATATAAAATTATATATTATTTATTTAAAAATACTTATATATATGAACCATGTTGTTCTATTACGAATATATAATCACATCGCTTCGAGAAGAGATAATCAATATGTACACAAATAATGTTATAATATAATAGTGAGTGGTAAGTTAAAAATAAAATCACATAATGTCAATAAATAAATAAAAATATTTAATTAATATCATAATTATTTCATATATATCACATATATTAATTAAAAGTTTCTTTATTACCATCTATGTAATGTGTTATTGAAAAACGAATCACATCACATCAGTAGACAGTTGTACTCCCTACTCACAGGAAACATTATCATATAACATATGTATAACGAATATAAATATTATATATAATATTATCACTAAAAAGGTTATTTATGTTTAAAATATCATATATATAGTTTATATAAATTAAATTTTCCATCCATGAGTAGTTGTAAAAGAAATTTGAATGAAAATGGTTCAGCATGCTATATTCATCCATTGATACGAATAATGATTTCATAATCCAATAATTATTAATAGCGAATGTTGTCAGCAATAAATTTTACATAAAACAAAATCTATATATGGATGATACATAGGATATTATTTAATTATTTGTTAAACAAAAAATTTCATATGTGAAGAATATATATAATAAAACACACTTTGAAGAATGCAACCCCTTTTCCAGGTGCCTTATTACAATTTCACCAAATGACTCAATATGTTATATTTTTTGATAAGGAAATCTTATATTTTGAAAGGATATAATTTAATGAGATAACTGGGATGGTCTTGGCAGATCCAAAATGTTTTTATGGTGTCATGAGATTAATAGTGTTGGTGGCCTTTAATATATGAGTTGAGTGGCACAATAATTATTTTAAAAAATAAAATGTCAGACCCCCAGTTTAAAAAACACAACGTGTCCAAAATGAGTTATTATCATGAAATATAATGTAAATATTCTATATATTTCCAGAAAAATATATTTTATAATTATTTTTGGTTATTTAATCCATTATTCATTTAGTGTATAACAAGGTAAACCGAGTTTTATCGTAAATATGGTAACTGATTTTTATAGATTTCACTATTTATTTTAGAAAAATATTTCATTTTCCATATTACATAATATTATTTAATCTTATTCCAAATTTGGAAATAAATTTCTAATTCAATTTACATTTATGGAAAAAAATTATGATGAAATTTATCATATAGACAAGATGAAAAAGTGGGATTCTCAAAATGAAAATGATGTATTTTCTATAATGTTTTTATATCACAATAAAATATGGAAATTGTTCCATTGACCTATATTGAAATAATATATTTATAATTATATTAATTTTAATTTTATACATTTTAATATATAATTTAACTTTATAATAAATTTATATGAAAATGAGATTTTTTAATTTTAATTCAATATATTACTCTATTTATAAAGAAATATATCTTCTTACAAAATAATACATTATTCCACATATTATAATTTATAAAAGATAATTAAAAAAATAAATTTATTATTTCAAATATATTTTCTAAATGTTTAATAATATGTTGTTTAAAATAAACATGAAAAGGATGAAAAAACTATTTCATTTAATTATAATGTTTTAAAGAATAAAATTGAATTTATTCAAATATAATGCCTATAAAACACATAAAATGAAATTTAAATAAATTACTAAATATATAAAATATACATTTTATTTAAATAATTTAATATATGTTTTTCATTTAATTATATGTTGTAAAATATGTCTTTTTACATAAAAATAGTTTTTTAGTTATATTTCAATTGATTTTATTTTCATTATCAATCAATTGGTTATAAAATAATTAATTTCATATTCATGTGTAAGACATATTTTTTTAATAATTTAGGTAGACTTATTATTAACAGAAATTCCAAAAACTAGGTGACAAATATCATATAATAATATTTCCAAAATATGACTCATTAAATAGAAACTCATGGTTGCATGTAGTGATAGATAACATAGTGTCATGTGTAGTTTAAAATGTAGAAACTATTAAATTTATTTTAAAAAATATATTTAAAAAAACAATGGTTTTTAAAATATATATGTGTATTTTAAAAAAAAAAAATTTTAACGAAATCATTAACATTTAATAAACATTATATAATTCGTACATTTTTTCTATAATGATAACTGAAAAATGAAAATGATTCTTATTCATATCTCGGCTGTACTATCTCCATGATTGAAACACAATTAATTTAACATTAAAAAATTAAAATGTTTTGTTTTAACATTTAAATTTATATATAAAAATATACAATTTGTAATTTTAATTTAAAATTTTTTATGGGTTAAATATCTCATTTACCATTTTCAATATTTGTTGTCATTTTGGACACATATGTTGAATATTGTAAAAAAATCCCATGAGATGATATGTAGTTGTATATAAATTGTAAATTAATAAAATAAATTAAAAAATAATCCAGAAAAATATTATTATGATTGTGAATAATTAACATTATTATATTATTCCATAACATAATGAGGGTTTGTGATGATTGAGGCCACTAGTTTGGGATATTATTTTGAAAAGTCCTTATTTTAGGTTTCTAATCAAACTACTTTTCTTTCATTTACATGTTATTATATATGTTTAAATAATTTTTTTTATGATTAAATGGATATAAAATCTTTTTTATAGATCATATTTTACATTGTTTAAAGTTATTTTTAAAAAATATTTTTTTAAGGATTTATCTAAGGGGAACTTCTCTTAAAATATGACATTTCAGTTTTTAAGAGGATTTACTTTATAAAATATTATATTCATTGTCCACATAATTAAAATTATTTTTTCATTATCTATAAGAAAATAAATGAAATATAAAAGAAATGATATTTCTAAAAAAATCTAAGGACTACGTTGAGCTTATAAGGGGTGCAACAGATTAGGGACTTTATTCCACGTCATCACTATTATCATCCACTTTTCATGGATTGAATATCCTCATATATAATCCTGGCATGTTCTTGGTGTGATTAATTCTTCCACAGTGATTGGTATACTCATTATAGAGGCTTGGGGTTTCGTCCACACTGGTAAGGGGGTGAGGTCTTCTATTGGTTTTGGGTTGTGTTCCAGATCTTCCGCGGCAAGGGGTTGAGATCTGATGCAACGTCAAGGACAAGGTACTTCTCGGAGGTGATGGGGTTTCTGATCTGGTGCTTCATGGTCTTCGTCCTATTCTCTATATTGATGAGGTCTCGATCAACTGCATCAGTCTTGTGGTTCTTGTCCCAACAACAAAAGGGGTTTTGATCTGGTGCATTCGATATATGATTTTTTTTGCTCGGTGGTGTTGGGGACGAGCACTAGGGTGTCCATGGTGTTTCGATTTAGGGTGGAATGGGGTAAATATCTGTTGTAGTGCTGGGTCCTAGACCTGTCCTTCCATGGTGTTGGGTTCGCGATCTGATCATCATTGTGGGGACTTCCTCTGATTCTGTAGCATTGGAGTCTGGCCAAGTGGGTCACAATCTTGTATTCCTCAACACTGGGGTGGTTTCTGTTTTGAGTCGATGGTGATATGATCCATTGGTTGTATTGTGATCTATCTGGGGGACCATAGTTGGATTTTTCCTATCTTTTTTAGCATTATTTTTGGACATGGCATGTTGTTTTCACGATGGATGAATAGTGGAGAAGAAGTTTCTTGCATTGATGGTTTTGTAATATTGAATCTGATGAATCGAGTTGGGTGATTTTAAAAGGTGGAAGTTTTTTGTTTCATTGGTTTATTCTCGAAGTTGGTAATTATTGGAAACTCAATTCTAATTCATGCAACATGCTCTAGAAGAGGATTCATATCTGTTGGTTCATTTATAAAGAGTTTTTCATCTTTAGTTTTATTAGGGGGTGTGGCATCATCTATCAGATTGGGCATGTGCATTGACACGTGACACATGATTTCTAGATCACTATACAATGCTTGAGAGATTCATCACATTCATATTCTAGGCAGGGGAAATTTAATGTTGTCAATATGGTCTTATTCTCCCTGACCATCAGTTTGTTCTTCTTCCTATGTTGTGATGTCTTTTTTACTTCCCCATCATCTTCAATTAAAATGGGGTTTTATTATAATAATAATAAATAATTTATGTCATCTTGGACATTGGATAGTCTAAATTTATATTATATCAATAATTTTTATGAGGAATACTTTTTTAATTTTATATTTCATAGATTGACATTCTTTAGAAGAGAAATAATGAATGTTAATTTTTAACATATACACTGTCTTAAACATTTTCCAAGACCAAAAAAATTATTTTATATTTTTATATCACCAAAATAATCCTATTTTTCTTCATTAAAATACGTTATATCCAATTTATATGTGGAATATGAATATAATATTAAATGGAATGATAATTCCATATCTGGAAGTATTTTATTTGTGGTTCTTATACATGTCCTTAAACCATAATTTTCTTTTGGTTATGGTCATTCCAACTATAACTCACTTTATCTCTCTCTTTAATATTGCCTTATTATTCTAAAATATTTATACATTTCCTTCAATTGAAACATAACTAATTATCACGTTATTTTATGGGATAATATATTCCATAATTTTTTTAATCAAAGGCCACCCTTATGAAATATCCATTGATTATAACATGTGGTGATATTATAAAACCAATTTTATTCATTCGGTAGTTATTGTTTTTGACCTATATGATTGATTTCATGAATGTTCCACATGTAAGATGTACATTTTTATGATGGGTACTTATAGATGGATATCTAAAGCAATGGGAAATGTTTTTTCCCAAGAGACATTATGAATGGGGTTAGAGTGTAAACGTAATCCACTATAGGACTCTGTACACCATGAGATTTTAAATTGGAAGTCAGCCTTCACATATGACTATTTAATGTTTTTGTTTCAATCAAATTTTAAATATTTCAATGATGTTAAGTTAGCATGTTTTTTATATATTTACCCAATCAGTTACTAAATATATTACTATAAATGTAAAGTATATACATCATCATATGTGTTAAATGTAAAAAAAAATTATATTTTGTTATTTTTGTATTATTATGTTAATAAAAGAAAAATTTTGTGTTTCATTTTCAATTTGGAATTCATATGAAATTGTTTTATATTAATATTTATATATAAAATTTTATTTCTTATGTAATAAGGACTTCATTTTGAGACCAAATTTTAATTTTAAAAAATAAAATCGTGTGTAGGTATTGATGATCTATCATGTTTATTTATATCATTTTATATATCCATTGTTGTTATTTTTTGTTATTCTACCATTTATATTACTATTTTATATATTGATATAATGATTATTATGGAGAAGGAGGAGGTCATGAAGATATTTATCATGATAGGTGATGAAAAGAGTGATACATTAAAAATTCTTATATATATGAACCCATAATATGTGGAAGTCCCCACATTGGTTGGTAATATGTATTAATGTGGGGTGGAGGGTATGGACTATTTATCTGGTACTTGAATCCAAAAATTTTAATAGTTATGTAAGAAGATGATTTATATAATAGAATCTAAATATCATGTCGTATTTTATTTTGGGGCGTTACATATAGTATATTTCATAATGATGGTGTTCAATTGATATTATGGGGTAACAATACCCTCTATTAGATAAATATATTTATTTTGAAAAAATAATAATAACTAATCATTGACATGATTCTATATAATATGGGAAATATATCGATAATATATCAATAAAAATATCCATACAACCAATAGAAAAATTTGAGAAATTGTTATTTTATAGAAAGAAATATCGAGCATAAGAGAACTATAATAGTTGATAATATATAATGAGTTGAAAAATATATTAAATATTACTATAAAAAAAATAATTTCTTGTTTGATTATTTTCTCGGTCAAATTACACAATTATTGTATATATTATTACTCAAATAATTACTACATGTGGTTTTTCATATTCTTAATAAATTGTCATGATATATGCACCGCAACAAATATGTATATACATGATGTGAGTAATAGAAATAGAAAACCACCACTAACGATGCACTTAATAAACATTATTCATAATATGTTAATTAGAAATATTACATTATAAGGAACAATCAAAAATATATTACCCATAGTCTCATGTGGTATTGAGATACCTCCCAAATGAACAATCTTATCAGGTTATCCCTGTACCAAAATATGATAAATACTCAAATTTAGGATAATAATTAATTAATGAATTGGATATCATCTCTCATAATAATTTTAATGGTGAATTGGTATCACAATATATATTTATTATAGGTAAATGGGTCATAATGAATTATAAGATAATCATATGTGATCTAGTCATAAAAACATATATCATTAAACTATGTGAACATATAATCACCAAAAATGAAAATAATTTGAATGGATCATTAATATAATCTATATGGGGTCATTAAATAATTAAAACATATTAAACATGTTATAGTTAATCAGTTATCACAATATAATATTAATTGAATAGGGTTTAATTTCTAATAACATTTTTATGCATTAATAAATCGTAATCCCAAATAATTCAGATATATTATATGGTTAATCCCTATGATTTCTATAATGGTGAAAAATATATCTCTATAGTAGAAACATAAGGGATACTGGTTGTTCAATGTAGTCACACGAATAAAGATTAATGTGTTCTGTTAATTGTCACAATAATAATGATGAACCCATTATCACTATTTTCAGAAAATTATAGGTGAATCAACCATTATTGATAATATATTAACAATTTTGAGTGTGATATTACTATAAAAAATTTCAATATATTACTCATTATCACCTATATATAATTATAAACAATAATAAATGGGTAATAAATTTAATATAATTAGTGACCATCATGAATGGTCAAACACTATAAACTATATTATAATGTGCATATGACTGGAATATAAGCATATGAGAGATAATAAATAAAGGTTATTTTATAAAAATTAGTAATAATAATATATACCATGGTGAATGGATAATCATCCATAAACATAAAATAAAATAACATCGATAAAAAATCATTAATAAAGACAACATATGTATTATGGAATGATTATGATCAAAATGTCATGAATAAATTAATGGGGAATCTATAATGACTAATAAACATAACATGTGTAATGGGGAATGAATAATCTCCTTCATAATTAGTTATACCAACAGAAATTACATACTTGGATACACAAACCATTGAGTTTTCACATCTAGGGAACATATGTCAATCTACAACACATCTTAACATGATTTTGGATCCAAAACAATCACCAGATTCAAATGATATAACTAATGTGAACAATTACTATATCGATATCATATTATAGGTATAATATATTGCAATCCTGAGAAATTAATTTTATTATAATTATAAATAACTTATCATGAAAATATCACAACGATCACACAATTGAATGATAATAAGGGACACACATTAAAGGTGTCATGTTTAATTTTATTTTGAAAATACAAAATAAAAATGACCAAAATGATGAAATACTTAAAAAAATTGTACTATTGGTCAATTGAAAGTCATATTCCCCATAAAACCAAAATTGGGCGAAGGAAACAACATTTGGTTCTATTATAGCTCAATTTCACACAACTATTATTTTATGTAAGAGATATGAACCATTCAAATCATATAAAAATAAGTATACGTTAGTTTTCTCCTACCTCAGACTTATAGATATCAATTCATTTAATATCATTTGTATAGAACATACCTATCATCGAAAATATTTAAATATTATAAAACCATTAATATATATCATTTTTAGCAGATTATAGAGACACAATGAGAGGAAATAATAATAGAGGATGGTGTGATGAGTTTTTATTTTTTAAATCTATTAGGTCAAAAGGATTATATATAAAAGAACAAAAAATGAATCCATCCATTTTAAATTATTTTAAATCACTAATGAGAGGGGGATTGATTGAGATATCCAGAGAGTGGTGACAGTTGTGTTTATTATAAATTTTATAATAAATATATTAAATTTAATCCTTTAAAAATCATTATAGGATACAATCATGTATGCAATCCCCTAGAATCAGGTACCTCACACCCCTTGGTGAACTCACGAGTAGGACATCGGGTGGTTTGTGTACAACATGAAATATCCCCTGGCTACCTAAGACAACAAATATGATGTACCAAACCACAATTTACCAGTTATATTATCTCATATGGAAAAATTATATTAAACTACGTATTTAGTTAATATCCCCCACCCAAGGATAACTTCTATAAAAATTAAGATAATTTATATATATTTTATGAAAAAATATGTTGAAATTTATTACAGGTATGTGGGGACTAGTACATAAACATACAAGTGTTGGTAATGACTAATAAATACTAACTTTTAATATTGTATTATACATAAGTCTCATATATCAAATTTTTCCATGGATAGTGGTACATTGCATAAAACATCTCAAAGAATGTGGGGTGGGGGGGGGGTTCTTCTAATTCTAGAAAAATTTGGTGTTGGGTATCTAGCACGTCAAGTTTACAGTTATGCGGTTTTTGCTACATATGGATAGACCCATTTACAAGAGTTGTATTAATGTACATTATTCATTGGATAACTCCTTATTATGTTAAATATAATTTTTATTTTATTTTATTGTATACCAAAAAAATTATTTGATTTATATGATTATTTAAATTATTATGATTGGAAGGTATAAAATTCATTGAATTAATTTGTTTGAAAAAATATTTTAGAAAAATAATGCATTCAAATAGGTGTTACATGACATATAATATTTCATAAAATTAAATAGCTACATATGATATGAATATAAATTATATTGATTTTAGATTATAATGAAATCACTGAAAATAAAAAATTTAATTATTTATTATGGTAATAATTTTCATGAAATCAATAATTCCATAATGTTGATGATATTTGTTAATATCTCATAAATTTTTATTTTTTTAACAGACAGTCTATTTTATTACCTGAATCATTATGTTCCTATATTCGATGAATGATTTTACTTATTTTTATTCTGGTAATAATTTTTATTTATTACCACAAAGAAAAAAATAATGGAAATTCATATGATGAATGTGAAAATGTTTTGTTCAAAATACCATCCAAGAGTTATATGAAATATAATTTGCATGACTTTTTTCTGATATAGTCACTAATTGGGATGTATTATTATAAAGAATATGTGATCATTAAATATGGACTTTCCCCAAATAAATTTATATAATATATCCAATCATCATTTCTAATTGGAACACCTTCATCAACAACACACTATTAAAATGATATACCACATAGTTTCACAGTTTAGAGCCTTATTATTGTCTTAATGGGACACTATATAGAATCATATAACATTAAAATGCCTCCACATATGATCTAGAAAATAGATTTCAAATGACACTAAAATTAAAATTTTTTTGGAGACAATACCTTTTGTATGATGGCATGTATAAATAAATAAATTTATTTTAATTACAAAAAATAGAATTTAGATTTAATTTTTCAATTCTATTAGATGGATTTCTAGAAATCATATATACCATTAATTCAATAACATAATAAAACAATAATAATAAACACACAAACATTTTGGAGTAGACAACATGATAGATTAATCATAACAAATAGAAAAATAGTGGAAAATTTGATAAACATATTTTTTTATAATTGCCATAAGCATCACCTTAGTGTTGTCTCGTTATCTCTATATTATTACTTAGGCTCCCCACATATATATGGAATCCTACACTGATATATATATAATTTATTGTCTAAAAATATATAATAAATTCAATATGATGGATATGAGTGTATTGAATAATTATAAATCTCTAAAAGATTTCCCAAAATAAAAAATTAAATATTTTGGTACATAGATTATATGAAGCACAATTGATCTATATAAAATAGATAATTAGAAAATAACAAAAGTGTAATCATAAATCACTTCTTGAAATCATGAAAACAATAAAAACAATTATTAGTTTCCCATGTTTGTACTTTGAAAATCACATAGAATCCTTTAGGTATAAATTGAGAAAACAAATAATTTCCCATTGGATGATCCAATTATGTAATGGAGGGAAAATTAATTTGTTAGATGAGAGGATCCAGCACACGAGAAAGAAAAAAAATATCTCGATATATAGGTATTAATTATTTCTTCTTATGTAGAGGATGTTCCATTAAACATATATCCAACTAACCATTTTTGATATTCAACTAATCCTACAAAATATATGTGAAATTAGTGCACTATCAAAAGATATTTTATAATAACAATAACAACTATTTTCACCAGAATAAGGAAAGGATATATTTCCCATTAATTAATTTTTTTTTAAATTCACAAATAAATCCAAAAGTCATCAGTAATTTATTTAATATTGGTATTGATAATGCAAAAACCATTTAGTTGTATTTTAATTATGTTAATGAAAAGTATATTTATATTCCCTCTTTATATGATCCAAATGTACAACTTTGATCTCATAGTTTACTTTATGGTATATTGGTTAAAATTATGGAACCAATTTTGTTATGTATCCACCAAGATGAAAACCATTATCTTATAATAATTGAAATAATAATTTCACGATATCACTCTCCTGAGAAAATGGTCGAAGAGGGAAACAATAAATATTTACAAAAAACACAGAGTTTGTTTTTTAGAGAGGGAACCCTCCATAAAATAAAATGTTGTGTTGGATGAAAAACATCACACAATTTACATAAAATGTTCTTTATAATACTAGTGTCTGGGATTCAAATTATTTTTATCACAAAATTTCTATTAATATTTTGTAAAACTCAAAAAAAATCTCCAATTAATTGATGAATTACTATTTTTGATCCGAGATAAACAATAAAAAAATTTATGAATTGAGTTTTAATTTGAAATTTCTATTAAAAATGATTTAAAATAAGATAACCCAATTTATTGATGTTTATAGTTTTATTAACTCTTGAATTATATTTTTTCTTAATTCTTAATACTTAATTAAATTATTACCACAAATCAATTAATATACAGTTAAAAATAATTATTACATTTCAAAGATATATATTTGTATCAAAAAAATTATATAAAACTAAAATTAATGTCAATATCAATGTAATGATATTCAATTTTAGTTTTAAAATATTGATTTTTCAAAATAACAGAGAAAAGTAAATCTCGTATTTGAATAATTACTTTTCACTCCCTCAAGAAGACAACTAGTCCTCAACTCATTGTAATCACCCATATCCAAAACGTTTATTTAAGAATAACTAATTGACAACAGAAATTGGGTTTCAAACAATAGAACACAAGGACATAAAAAATACATAGAAACTTATCCATATATTTATCTAGTTGAACAGAATAATGAATAACTACATTGATACTGTTCTAGAAATACAACCTCTTATATAGTTCAACATGGGAATATTGAAGTAAATATGTAAATTTGATTGTATAAAACTCTCCAATACATTTAGTTGTATGTGTTTATAGATAAATAGAATATAATAACAAAATATTATTATTTAAAATATAGTATAACGATAAAAATAGAATACTATAGTATTTGATGCTTCTTAGTCTTATCAGATGCGATTGTGGTGTTGTCCTCACATGTGACCATAAAAGAGAAAAAAAGTTTGTAGTGAATAAACATGAAAAAAGATTGTCATTAAGTGTTATAAATTACTCTCCAATGTATCATAATAGTTTACATGTATAAATATATAATCCACTTTATTTTGTATATAAGACAAACCTTTTCAATGAGTATTTTCTCATTTTAAATTGAACTCTATATCAAAGTATCCATTAAAGTTAATTAATGTCATTATTAATTGAACTTGATTTGAATGTATCACTCCAATGTACAGTTGAATATAATTTAAAAATAATTCACTTATTTCAATAGAAATTTTAGGTTATATTCAATTAATGTAAGGATATATATGCTCATGCCTGACTTCCACAAGAAGTGTACATAGACAGTGTGACAACCCAAAATTATAAATGAATTACAATTTATAGAATATGTGGCCCCAAATATGACCAAAAAAGGGAATATAAAATATAAAGACCCCATGACATATTTAATATTTTTAATAAAACATTATATAGATATAAATTCATAAAACATTGAGTTTGAATATGTTACACGAAATAACTACATTTATTGATAGATTGGGTTAATTTGATGCATTATTTTTACGAAATATTATAAATATTACAATTTAAAATGAATATTAACCCAAAAATATTAAATATTAGTTTATAATTAAGAGTAACATAGATATGAAAACATTTGATTGAATTCATTGGATATCAACTTTTTCTAAATTAAGATAAATAATTTTCAGACATGAACCTCAACCATGTTGGTGATGAATCATCAAGTGAATCCACAAGACCAAAACATCAGGTTGGGGGAATATTTTTGGGTTACTATAGCAGTATTTCAATAGTATTTTAGCTGCCGGACTACTCACCATTAGGCCACCGGTTTTATACTCAAGTCCTTATATTATTCAAGACACGCATTCATATGGGTTAGAATTGATTTTGATCAACCATATGGCTTTCAGTCCAACTCAATGACTTTAGGCTACCTCAGGGCATTGGGGTAATATGATGTGCAGACAAAAAAACTATGCATATTCTTTAAGGAACAAGTCTTAAAAGAGGATTCAGAGTAGCCCCAAAATCCAAACAAGAGCTCTCTAATTTGGAAGAAAGAGAGGGTGTTGATATTTCTATTAGTACCAATATTGTGCATCTGTATAGAGTACATCATTCCAAACACCCACATGAAGGTGGAGATCTAATCATGATGCAGATGTTTGGGAGGGTGGTATCAAGTAGTCATAGTCTCAGATGAATTCCCCTAAGACATTCATACATTATAATTTCACAAAATACTATGTTCCATTCAATAGTTCCTTATCAAACAATAAAATATGGATTATATAAAATTAATAAATATTTAAGGCCTTCGGGCCATTCAGAATAAAAAATGAATTGAATATAAAATAAATTTTTGATAAAAAATAACTATTATGCATAAAAGGAATTTTATCATAGTAAATTAAATTAATTATTATTAGTGGATTTTCTTAATAAAATTTATATATTATATAATCAATAATGTTATTAAATCTTATAAAATATATTTGATAGAAATATAATATGTGAAAATCAAATTTTACCATTAAATAGATGTATTATTCTAATTGTAGTTTTTCCACCTTTTAATGTAATACTTTTATTAAAAAATAATATTTTAACTTTTATAAATTTTAGATTAATAAAAAATCCTTTTTGAAAAATTAAAGAAAAAATTACCTTAAGTGGAAATATTTTATTTTTCTGAGAATTTTCATACATTGATTAATTGTGAATAATACTAAATTTTAATAAAAATGGCGTTTAATCTAAATATATAGTAATTATAAAGTATATTATAAATTAGTTTTAAAGTTAAATTAGATTATTTATACATCTATTAACCCTATCTAGGTCATTGGAATCAATTTTATTGTTATTTTATATATAAAAATATTTAAACAATTTGTACATAATCAATTTAAACCCCTTATTGTTATTACGTCTTTGGGAGATCTTTTAAATTAAAATATTCCACATAGTTGAGTTCAAATGGGAAAAATGAATTCTAAATTTGGAATTAGATTACTTTATAATTTTTAATAAGTTTTAAATATAAATTTCCGGAAGTGATTTGTTAAATATCAAAATGTTAATCAAAGTTATTATGTAAAAAATGTGTTTGCACAGTTGTCAATAATAAATGACAAAATGTGGAAATGGAAAATAATTTTACAAATCATATTTTATTGTCATATATAAATAATATACCCTCTTTTAGAAAAAATGGGTCATTATTGGTTAAAAATGAAGTTAGGGATTCATCCTAATAGTGTATACTTCTTTGTATTTATCAGAATTACACTCCACCTCAACTATAAAAGGTTTAACCCTCTACCCCTTCATCATACCACTTAGAATAATTTTGTTTCCATGAAATACCATAATAACTACTCAAAATCCCTATAATAATTCTAGGAGATATATATGGTTAATAAATAAAAATTATGAATTAATTGGTGCATTCATAACACAGAAACCCAAAGAAGCTGTAGCATTTATAAATGGACATTCTCTTTTATTTCATCATCAAACATATTCAATTTTTTTTTCATAATTATAATAAAACATATATATATGGAATGATAAAATATTTTTTATGTTAAGGGTGTGAACTGAAACATTACTCACATCCTTCATATGGGATATCAAATCATTTTTAGTATGTACGCTAGGCTACATTCTCATGAACTGATGTCATTCATTATTCCCATATATCATATCAAGGATGATAATAATTGTGGAAATATTTTATTGTATGATACATACGAAATTAATTATGAATTTATGCTTCTATAATTTATATATAACACATACCATTAGGATTTATATTTATGGAAATATGATCAGGACAATCATGTGTACGATAGACTACCGAATTGCTAGGTGATGTGATTTGTTAACACTTTTAATGGATTATATTAAAGATTATTTTATAAAGAAATATGTTATATATATGACTTAAATATGATAATTTATTTATAATTTAAAAATTTATCTTTCACTTTTATTTATTTTAATGTTATAAAAAATGATAGATATGTTCATCAAAACAGAGGGTAAAGCATCACAATGACTGGTGTATTTTATTTGTTTTCAATAAATTTTATTGATTTAACAAAAATAATTTTGATAAAAAACAATTTTAATGAATATTATATTTATTGTAGATGAAAATTTTTCCTCACATTGTTTTAAATATGTTTATTTATGAAATATGTGGAATTAGTTCATTCATTTGAAAATGTGATGAAAATTCAAGTTTTACCCTTAAGTATTAAATATATCATTTTGGACATAAATATTTTCATATTTATTTTTTTCACACAAAATTGTTTACATACATTCCTTAAAAATGTGATCCAACATTATTTTAGAAAAATAGAGCTAAAATGTGCATTTAGGTGTTGAAAATGGGACATCATGTCAATGTTGGGATGGACTCGCTAGATTGGAAATTTGTTATGTATTCGGTACAAAACATATACATTCATTCTTGTAGACGGAAAATATTTTTTATGAGCTCTAGAAAAATATTTCTCACAAATAAATATTCTAGATTGAATATAATTTTATGAATTTTGAACATAAAAAAGGATGTGTATCATTGAATAAAATATTTATCTAAATTTCCTCATCCAAAGGTGAAACCACTTGAAAAATAGCCTCCCAACCACTATATAAATTTGGGGTTTTCTCATTTTTATTAGTTGGTAGGGGAATTAGTAGATTTAATATAGGGGATAATGGGTTTTAGTCAAATTATCTAACTACTGTAAGATGTGTATCTCGTGAAGTAAGGTTCCCATAATCGAAGACTTCTTCTTGTTTTTCATGGTGTAATGTTATCATTTGTGTAAGAATCTTCTTTGTTATTCTTTTATTTATACTATATTCTTATATTTTGATCACATTTATAATTATCTTAATCTTTTTAATTGGTATTGAGAATTTATTATAAATGTTATTGGGTTATACCCTTTGTAAACCATTGCACATGAAAAACGTTTCTACAATGACTACACCACCCATGGAAGTGTAGTTTCTTAGTAATTTATTTACATACTACCTTCTTCATTTATTTATTTCGAATCAATGATAGAATTAAATTAATTTAATATAATCTATTAACCGAGTTTTCAATATAAATTAAGCTATGAAAGCAATTGAACAATTGTCACAACAACATAAGATTTTGATATTTTAGTAAATTGTGGGAGTGCAATCATAATTTGTAATATAATACCTCAAGGAAAAAATTTGCATAGTGAAAATATAATACATAAATTAAATTAATCATCATTTAAATATAGTATAGGTTATTTAATTAACCATTGGTCATAATCAGACAAATGAATATCAATCAAAGAATGGTGTTGTGATTCCATGTTTCGAATCTAGCTGAGGGTTTATGTAATTTCAACTTTGTGGTTAAGATAACTCCTATTAGGTTATATGTTTAAAAAAATAAGGGATTATAATTAGGTATATGTTAATTTAAATAATAATGATAACTTTCATGAATATGTAGAGTTATATCTATTATTCCTTTTAATATAGTTTCTAAAGATTCTTCTTTTAGTGTTTTTGTAATCAAGTTTCATATAAAAAACTAAAACAACAAAAATGAAATCTTCAACTAGATTAATTAATCTAGTTTTATAACTATGAAAAATACACCAATCCTATCAAGTACAGAGTTTCAATTATTTTATATTATTTTAAAAATAAATTAATAAATATATTTTAATTTACTTCTACCTTTGAGAGAAGACTGACATAGACCACTCTGCTTCACCCAAGTACCCAAAAAACCACACATCATTTGAGAGTTCCCAGGACAATTCGTTTCAAATTGGTGCCTTTTCTAGGACAGGAATTAATTATTTCGACTAATTATAAGTATTTATTTAATTTTATATTTTCTTCTCTTCTTCTCTAATCAATCTTCTTTGACCAATATAATTATTTTCTTCTTTATTAAATTTCTTCTTCTTCCTTTTGGACCATCAACTCAAATATAAATTTTATTTATTTTTAAATTTTCTTCCTTTTATATTTATATTATTTATGACACTAACTAATCCATATGATCTCTTAGATGTTGAACATTATATTGAATTCCATCATAGGGCTATAATATTCTATTCTTAGTCTACTAGAAGTTTCATCATTAAACCAGCTGAAGAATTCCACCATTCTAAGAACACATAAATCATAAACACTAATAAATCAATCATAAAACATAAAACAATGGCTGAAAACAATAAAAATAAATGTAATATAACCATTCAAGAATATTTTGCATAAGATATAAACTATCAACCTAAATTTTTTGATTACCCAAATATCAAATCATACATTGCAAAAAAATATATAGGTTAATTAGAATTATTTCAATGATTCACTAATTATATGGGGTTGATCCGAACAATCACCATAAAAAATTTAATGTGGTTTTATCACCCCTTAATCCCTTAAAAGTATCTATAATAAAATCGAACTAAGGGAATTCCCATGCCTACTTGATGGGTCTTAAGAATAATGGATGTATTATATACAACATAATAGTTTAACATGTTGAAATTATTTTAAATTCTTTTTCATGTAGAGATTTTACCCAGCATCATGGAAAACTTCCATTCGTATAGAGATCTCATGTATCAACCAAGCACATAAGGAGTCAATGTCTGAGTACTCGGAGCAATTAAAGAGCTTATGTGTAGACAATCAAATCATGAAATCATTGAGAGAAACCTCATTTAGTAATTCTACGAAATACTCACAACTATGGAGAGGAAAATGGTGGATTTTGCTGCTAGAGGGGCATTAGTGGACAAGACACAAGTAGTTCCACGGCCATTGATTGACATTATGGTCCAAAACACACAATAATATGGAAATAGTGGTACAACATATGTTAGTGGAGTAAATAAAGTAATTCCTTCTTATAGTTAAATTTATTTATTTGATAACATTATTGTAGAATTAACCTCTATGGTGATGCAAATTTCATTGGATCAAAAGAAATTGAAAACCGCTCCTTCGAGGCCTTATAACATTCCCACTGAAAAAAGACCACCCAAAAGACTATTCACACAATTACAAGAGATAGAGGATTTCAATGTCATATTTCGTGGGAGACCATATCAGCAGAAACAATAACCACATCCCAGAAATATGTTTTATTACTTTTTAATAGAATACAATGATGGGTGGAAGGGTCAATTAGATTATAGGTATGCCAATGGATAACAACAAAGGCCCCCATTCCATAAATCTTCTAGTAGCCTCCGCCTTACTATATAGGATTCTGATAACCCCAAAAGGGATTTGAATCTAATTTATAAACAATTCAACAACTAGGTAATTCTCAAAAAAGGTAGATTATATCAGCAATGACTGTTTTGGACAATTTATTTTAATCAATAGATTAAGTTGAATAGTGAATGGTCAGAGTTGAGGGAGTTGAAAAAAAATAAGACAGATTGCCACTACCCTCCATGAACTGGTCATTATGAATTGCAAAAATATTCCCTCCTAACCTAATCCAGACACCAAAGGGGAATGTCAGTGTCATGACTTTGAGATGTCAGAAGAAAACAACTAATACATCTGCACTGATCATTCCATTGAGATTCAACTCAACTCGAAGGAGCCCCATTTAAAACCAGCTGATGAGAATCCCACGGAAAAATATAATGGTAAGAAATAGATTTATGATGTTCCTCCTACACCCTTCCCTTTCTAAAAATGTTGTACAAACAAAGAATATTTCTAAATAGGTGAAAAATGGGGTTTTGTACACATTCAAGAATATAAATATCAACATCCCTCTACTTTAAGCAATTAAGAAAATTCCATGTTATGATAAATTCTTAAAAAACATTATACCAATTGAATAGGATTAAATGGAAATGAGAGGATAAATCTTGGAAGGAATGTGTTAGAAATCATTAATCCAAATCCAGAAATGCCCACAATGTGAAAGGATACCAGGTCATTCTTCATTCAATGAACCATAATGGAGTTACACTTTTCTGATAATTTATGTGATTTATTAGATTCCATAAATTTGATGACTCACTATGTAATATATTCTTCATTGGTTGGTAAGATGATGATGATGAAAGTAGTGTTGCAGTTGGTGAATAGAGTTACAACATATCGAGTCGGAGTCCTTGAGAATTTATTTTTCTAGATAAGATCCATGATTATTCCAACAGATTTCTACATGCTTAAAATAGAGTGTGATTATTTATGTTCATGTTATACCATTATCTTATGTAGGACATTCCTCAAAACATCTAGAACTATCATTAATGTTCATGAGGGAACAATTTCCATGGAGTTCGGAGATGAATTAATGATATTTAATGATATGGACTTCAAGAAGTACCTCCCAAAGGATCATGATTCTTTATTTATCTCCATTTTTGAAACACCAAACAATAAACACATGGATTTATATTTTCCTATGCTTATGTAAATTAAGAGTATTGGTACAATTTTGATTCATAAGAAAACTTCCACACATATTTATGATAAAAAATTCTCTCTTATATTTTATTTCTATGCAGATTCATATACTGATTTTCATCATGTTCACTCAGATTATGACTTGGTTTTTGATTATTCAAATGGATTTTTTGCTTTATTATATGATATTTACTATTTATATTCTAATTATGATGTTCATTGTGCTCATATTTCATTACCTTCAATTTAACCATCCATACATCACCCCTTATAATTCATAACAATATCCATTTTCACCATGAAGAAATGATTTTGAATCTTTTGAGAGATAACATTCGATCAATCAAGTGGACCATAGAAACCATATCATGTATTATACCCCCCCCATTTGCATGCATTGGATTCTTTTGGAGGATGTGGCTAAACCGGTTAGGAAGCCAAAAAGAAGACTCAATCCAACACTTCTAGATGTTGTTAAAAAATAGGTTGAAAAATCACTCAAGGATGGTATAATTTATCACATTTTAGATACTTAGTGGGTGATTCATATTAATGTTGTGCTTATGAATAGCGGTGTTACATTTGATAAAAATTTTAAAGAGGATTTTGTTCCAATGAGGGTTCAAAACATTTCATGCATGTGACTTGATTAAAGGAAACTATGTAAGTCCACCGATGAAGACCATTTCCACCACATATTTTTTTATATGATTGAGAGACATTTTTTGAAAAACACTGTTTTTTATTGGATTAGTTTTTTGGGATATTTTTATATTCTAATTGCTCAAGAGGATTAGAAGAAGACAACATTAACTTGTCTATCTAGTACATTTTTCTACTGAATGACACCGTTTAGACATTGCAATTCCATATGTACCATGAAAGGATGCATGATGAGTATTTTTAGTCCTGATATTTTTGAGACCATCCTGGAGGTATTTTTCGATGAGTTTACAGTGTCTAGGGCTTCATTTGATGATTGTATATCTAGTTAGAGAATGGTTTTGAATCTTTTTATTGAATAGAATTTAGTAATAATCATAAAAAATTCCATTTCATGGTAGTGAAATGTAGTTTCAAAAAATGGGATAGAGGATGATATATTTAATATAGACATTATTTAATCATTAACCCATTTTTCATGTGTTTGTGATGTTTGTTCATTCATAGGGAAAGTATGATTTTATCAACATTTCATCCAATATTTTAATAGTATTTCACATCCTATGTCACGATTATGTCAAAAGGATTATGATTTTGTGTTTGATGAATCGTACAAGACTTCCTTTGATGAGATAAAGTAGTGTCTGAACACTCCACTGATCATAAAACCCCCACATTAGAAGCTTCCTTTTGAGCTTATTTGGGATGCATACAACTTTAGAGTCAGAGATGTCTTATCTCAATGGGTGGAGAGATATTTACATGTGATTTCATTTTCATTGAGAACATTATATTCTGACTAATAAAACTACAAAACCAAAGAATAAGTGTTTCTTACTTTCAAATTTTCAAAAGATAAATTATGATCATATTTATAAGGCTATAAAGACGTTGTTCATCTAACCATGCATCTATTATTTACTTATTGAAAAATATAGATACGAAGCCCAGGATAGTATGATAGATGATTCTTCTTCAAGAATTTGATATTGAGATAATGTAGAAGATGTTTCCCAAAATCCATGTTAATGAAAACATATGTTAGCTAACTCGCACACTTGTGGATGACAATGTTGACTAGGTAAAACATTGTGTCACTTTCCCTGATGAGCATATTTATTCAACCTCTGGTACGCATCCTTGGTATGAGGTAATAGTCAACTACATTTATTCCTATGAAATCCATGAAAATTTTGATAAACATCAACTCCACAAGTTAAAGAGTGAGTCACGATTTTATTTTTTGGATGATTCATTCCTTTGGAACATGTGTAGTGATCATGTTATTAGGTGGTTTTTTTACTGATCATGAGTTTGATTCTGTTTTACATTTTTTCCATACACGCTCTTATGGTGGAAACATTAGAAATGAACGAATTTCTATGAAATTATTAGACATTGAATTATATTTTCCTCTCTTATTTCATGATACTAATGTGTTTTTTATGTCATGTTATCATTACTAATACCTTGGGAATATTTATAAGAGGCGTGAGATGCCCCAACAACCTCATACTATTCTGTGAGATTTTTATGTATAGGGAATCCATTTTATAGGGTCTTTTCCTTATTCATTTCGGTTTTTGAATATTTTGGTTTCTTTTGATTGTGTTAGAAAATGGGTGGATCCCAATTTCACGATGATTAATGATTCTCATGTAGTAGTGGAAATTGACTAGAAAAAGATTTATTGTAGGTTTGGAGTACCAACGACTATAATCAGTAACCAAGGGAGACACTTCTATAATGGTAATTTGGTATCCCTATGACATTAGTATGGGGTGACACACAAAACATCAACACCATACCACCCCAATATGAAAAAATCATGCCAAGATTTCAAAACGTGAGTTGAAACAAATTCTAGAGAAAATAGTGCAACCAAGTAAGATGCATTGGAGCAAGCGCTTGGATGATGCGCTATGGCCATATGTGCCAACATACAAGACACCAATTGGTATGTCCCATTTTGGATTGTTTTTTGGAATTCGTATCATCTACCGATGGATGTTGACCATAGGGATTATTGGGATATACAGAAATACCACATGGATTTGGCCCAAGATGGAATTCAAAGGACATAGGAAATTCAAGAGCTTGAGTCGATTATATTGTCTTAATATGCGAACTCAAGGCTCTACAAGGAATGATCGAAAGAATATCATTATAGAATGATAAAACAAAAAGAGGTCCATGTTGGAGATGAAGTCCTTCTATATAGTTCATGAAAAAAGATGATTCATGGTATGTTGTGTTCCATATGGTTAGGTTTTCATATTATATTTAATTTTTTTTCATTATGGTGTTATGTATATCACACAAGAGGACATTAGAAAGAGATCTACTGGAAGTATTCAGCAATTTATGAAATGCATTGAGGTTCTTCCATCTGATGTACTGGATTTTATCACACGTAATGACCCCATCATCAATAGAGAATATATGTTTTTTCCTAACCATTTCAGCTTTATATTAATTATCATATTTAAAACTATTTATTTCATGTGTATATATCATCTTCGAGGAATAAATTGAAGACAATGTAATATTTAATGTGTTGGGGAGGGGACAACATTATTGGGTAGATATTTAGGATTTATATTTTTGTGTTTTTTTTGTGTATTTTATTTTATTTATTTATAATATTATCTAAAAAAAACAAAACAAGTCCATAAAAATCTATAAAAAATATATATCATTTAATATTCTTATGTTGAACATATGGAAAATTAATTTTTTCAAAATTAATATTTAGAATTATAATCAAGAGTAATATGTATTATTAAGGCTTGATATCTAAAAAATTAAAGTATTCAATGATATGAATGATTGTTTCATTATAAAACCATTTAGGTTTTGACATCATTTTTTGTGATATTTGTCCATTTTAAATTGATTCATTGATTATTACAAAAGAAATTCACTCAACCATGACTTATGATATTTTTCATACTTAATAGAAGGTATAGTCATGTTAGGTAAAAAAATAATTAATATATCCATAAATCGATTTCTAATATTATCGGTTTCATTATTGTACCGAATTTAACTATCTAGGTGTACCTGTTATCCATATTTTGAATGCCCTAAAAAATATGGTATGCATCTTGGTTGGGAAAACTAATCATTATCGGATATTGATCTAATTATAACTATAACAATTTGTTTCATTAATATATCAAACAAAATTAGAGAGTAGTGTGTGATGTTTTTTCAATGTTCAATCTTATTTTAAAAAAAATATAATAATAAATCAGGGACTGAGGAAATGTATAGAATATGAGGATGTCTTGGTTGAATCCTTCAGGATTTCCATTTCTGAATGCTAAAATGAGTGGGTCTATAAATTCGATTACTAAGGAAATTAGAAAATGTTTATAGAATTAAACCAATTTAATATAAATGATTTAATTTTCAATAATATACTGAATTATGGTTGGATTTTTGAGCATGGAATTGTTGGCACACACACATGTGGTGAATTAGTGTCATGGAAGACTAATAAATTGTGTCTCTATTATTAGTGTTATGAATCACATTGGATTTTTTTGACAATATTTATGAGAAAAAACATTAATATTTATATTTATTGAATATTAATGTGATTCGTACATTGCTTTTATTTGAACTGTGGATTGGGAAATTTAAATATGCATATCTTGTCACAAGTTCATCTAATAAAGGATATGTGGATTCACCTAGATGTTCAAAAGGGTATGTTTGGGGGTGTTGATAGAATAAAATTTAAGTGAATATTATGAAGATAATAGATAGAAAAAAATCCTCACATTGTGTTAAATATGTTTATTTATAAAATATTTGGGATTATATCATTCATTAGATAAAATGATGAAAATTCGAAATTTAAACATTAAAATTAATTGTAGCATTTAGGGAATAATTATTTGGATATTTATTATTTGAACATTAAATATTATAAATATGTTCCTAAAATAATGGGATAAAAAATTCACTCGGGAAATTGGAGAAAAATTGGGTATTTATTTGGTTGAAACGTGAAATGAATTCAATGTTAGGATGGGCACTCCAGATGGAACAATTGTTCTATATTTGGGTCATAACATGTTCATGCATGCATGCATTGGGCATAAAATTCAAGAGGATCTGGAGCCCAATTTTTTTTACAAATCATCCTTTATGATGGACATCTGGTTTAGTGTTTTAATGTCAAAAAAGAAGTGCAACATGGAATAATATATTTGTTGAATTTCTTCATTCATACTTGAAACCACTTGAAACCTTGCCTCCACTCCACACTATAAATTTGACATTTTATCATTTGAAGGGGTTGTGAAATGAATTACTATATGTATGGTTTATGTGAATGTGAATCACATAAATTATCTAACCATTGTAATAGGGGTATCTCTTGATGCACAAATCCCCTCATCGAAGCCTTATTATTCTTATTCATGTAGTAATGTTTCCATTTTCATAATAAATATCTACATTGTTATTTTATTTATTGTATTTTACTTATATATTGCTCAAATTTATCCTATTATTAATCCTTTTAATTGTACTAGAATCATGATTAGAAACGATATTGTGTTGTACCCTTTCTAAACCTTTTCACATTCAAAATGTTTCTTCGATGACTACACTGCCAATGAAAGAGTAGTTTTCTTAGTAATTAATCTACCTATTACATACATTGTTATTTTATTTTTAATGAATGATATACTGTAATTTATGTAATATTATCTATTAATTTATTTTTATATTTAAATAAAGATAATAATGAAATTGAACAATTTACACAAAAAAACACGAGCCTGATATTTTTGTAAATTATAAGATTGTGATCTTAATCGGTAATAAAAGACCACAAGGGATAAGTGTGTATAGATTAAATATAATATTTACACTCCATTTATTCACATTTATATAGAGGATATGTTCTCTAATGAATCACATACAATAATTTAAAAAAATAACATCAATCAAAGTGGGGTTCTACGATTTCATTTTAAGAAACTAGATGAGGGTTTAACTAATATAATCTTTGTGGTTAATTTTACTCCTATATCGTTCATCCATATTATGATTTTTATATTACAATAATTTTAAGGGGAATGTGAGTACCCTCACAGATAAATAAGATCAACAAGTAAAGGTTACAACTGACTTAGTATACAGAATTCTAAGGTGATTGGAATCTTTTTACATAAATAGATTCCAGGGAAAGGAACTAACCTGGCAGTCTAGATTGGCATTTGGAATTTCATCATAATGTTGTGCTAGATAATCCCATGATTTCATATACTCTTCCTTTCTAATCTTTTTCATGTTAAATTCTATAATCATTATGCAGTCTTTCATTTCAATATAATCTATTTTCTCTATGGTCATTTCCTCATGGGTTAATCTTCCAATCATTTTTTCAAAATATTCCATCATTGCATTGATCACAGGGGGTGCCTCATTCAATTCGACAGCATAATGCATGAGTAGTTCAATATGATTTTATAAATCCAAATCATTCAGGGCCTACATGCCTCTTGGAGACATTGATCGAAACCATTGTCCAGGGGGAATAGCATCTTACACCATCAACATGACCTCTTTAGATTTCATGTTCATCTCATCATGTTGGTACTATGACTTTGATGTTTATTCCTCTTTCTCATGAGAATATGTTATGTTTCCTTGATGACACTCCTATATTTCCTCTAGCTGGATCTCATTATCCTTTAGTTGACCCTCTTTTTTTGGCCAACTGGGTATCCATGGTTTTAGGAGGGTTAGAGAAATCCTTACGTCCCATTGGTTTCAACAACATGGAGACAATGAAAATCCTCAGGTATATATGTTATTTATTCCATTTCTTCCTTCTATGATTGTTCAGATCTTTGAGGTCCATTCCCATTCCATTATCATCAAATGATGGTCCATCTTTATTAGAAATAGTCTCAATGTTAGAATTGTAATTCCCTTCAAACTTTCCTTCTTTACTCATAATTTATAACCAATTGGTTATATTTAGATATGACATGGTCCTCCTCAGGTTGGTTAATTGTTTTGAATTTACTGACATTCCTTAACAAAAGCATTTATCCTCCCAATCTAGCCCCTCCTAATCCATAATCTCTCCAATAGACTGAATACCACTTTTAGAGATTCTTCTACCACTTGCACACACTACCATAGCATAGGGGCATGGATTTCCACTCTCCTCACCCTTAGTTATATATCGATTACGCCTTTTAAAGTATTTTTTAAAAAACATATTCTTTGTTATGTTTTATTAATCAGTTTTCATTTAAAAAACAAAAAACAAAAAATTGATATCTTCTTATAGAATAAATATCATAGTTTTATAAACTATAAACCCCATATCCTTTAATGTAGTGTGTTTGATTTATTTAATTTTATTTTCACAATACCTTTATAAAGCTGATTTTATTTACATCCCCCATTGAGAGATGACCTTGCTCTGCCCCTATGCTGCACCTAAGTACCCAAAAAATCAAAGATCATTTCAGAGTACCCATGACAACACCATTCAAATATATAATGAATATAAAATTTTTTATATCATGGTATATATTTTTTAAAAGCTTAAATCATAACCATGTTATGTGGATCAAAAATTGAAAATCCAAAACATCATTTATCAATAAATACTTTTATTACTAGAAACTATGATAACAATTATTTTTTATTATGAAACACGTTTTGATATACTATAAACGGATCATATATGAAATCATAAATATAATTAAGGTTTTTTCAAAATTTAATAACATTTTTTGAACCACAATATAGGAATTTAAAACATGTATAACCAAAAGGAAACTGCAATGTAAGGTATTTGGTCTCAATTTTATTTCATTGAGGCATATTTTAATATTATATACCCTGTTTATTTAAAAGGTATATATAATAAATATTGGAAATTTAATATCATTATTATTTAATTCTTCATTGTATCAAGTTTTTTAGTAATAATCATTTCATGTAGGGGGTTTTAAATATAAACATACCATGTCGTAATGAAATTTTATTAATCTATTCATTTTTATTGGGTTATATTAGTTCCTCACTATCAATAATATTTTATGACTACGCATATAATAAATATTGATTATAAATGGATTCATTTAATATTATTTTATGTGGATATACTATTGACACCAATATTTAATTCTTTGATTAATTCTCACTCTATTAGATGATCATTTTATGAGATTATATCACCATATAATTCAAATAGAGTTTGATTATTAATAAAATTAAATTAATTTAATTTATATAATAATTGATTAATAAACACTTTAGTATATTCTTATGTGGTTATTAATTATATTTTGAAACTGATATTACAATTTTTTAACTCTTTGGTACGAAACGTTAATTTGAAAATGTTTTAATAAAAGACCAAATCATTTTTCTCTTCTGTCAAAAATCCATGCTCTTATAATGAAATATTATATATATATATGTGTGTGTTTTTAGAATTTTTTTATAACATTTTCATTTTGATTTTATAAATTAAATATTCTTCTATTTTATTTTTTAACAATATCATTCCAAGGAATCTTATAGTATCTTTTACATAAAAGAAATTTTATATCATTTCTACCATAAGAAATGTTTTTTTATAACATTTACATAATTATTCATTGTCTTGAATGACATTTATTTTATGCTTAATTAAAATTCCTAAAAATATGGATTAAAAAAATTTTAATGTTATTGTAACACCCCAAGCTTCCTCGGTATGTTTCCTTTCGAATAATGCAATGACGTGCATTGTACGCAACTTCGAGATTTTAACACACCACAACCAATCAAACTAGCCGTTATGAATAGTAATACCTACTTTTAGAAATTATATATATTTTATATTTCAAAACGGACTTCATTTTTGGATTCGGAATATCGAATTTAGCCTAAGGTGAAATTTTGGTACTTTTCGGATAACTTTTATATTTTGATGAATAGTGAAAATTACTAAATTTTAATTAAAAACAACCTTTTTAATCAAAATAATTAATAGTGATAAATTGTGAATTTGAGTGGTTTTAAAGTATATTTAGAATATATTTTTACCATTTAATATAATGTTGGTCATTGGACATAATTTTACAATTAAACCGAACATAAACAAGTGTCAATCTTTTGATAGTTATTATCTCTTAAAAACACGCTTTTTGTTTTGACAGCGGGAATTAATTTTAAATTAATTTCTGCCACTTCTGTGTTTTGAATTTAGAAAAATGTATTCCATATTTGGAATCAGGATGTCCAAATTGTGTAAATAGGTAACTTTTATTTTTATACATTTTGAATAATTACTGCGGTAAATATTTTATTTACCATGGTTAAGGGTAAATCCGGTAAATAAGGGTTAAAAATAATATTATAATAATACTAAATTACCCTAAAATGTGTCTTAACCCTATTGGTTGATACATGGTCGACCATGGGCATCTTTGGGTCAATTTGTGGACCCCATGGATCCACTTGTATGTGATAATGACACTTTATATTAATTAAGTTAAAATGAATACAAAAATGACACAAGCATATATCTTTTAGCAAAACAATTGTTACATAGGGTTATATATGCTGGAGTTTAGATTATAAATATTCATTAGAAAGCTAAAAAGATTTCCTACATAATTATATTTTATTTATAATTTTTTGACATTAAATAATTTATTTTATTTATGACACAATGATGATGCAGTAATTACTAAAATAGTAAAAAATTAACATAATTGATATTATAAATACCCAAATAATTATAATATTAAACTTTTAATGAATTAAACAAATTTTCTAGGATAATATGATATATTAGGATTGATTTATTTGACTTTGTTCGAAGTAATCAATCTGTTATGTGTTTCAAAAAAATCAACTAGTGAATAGTGTCAAAATTGACATAAAAGAGTTCTTAAAACAAATATTATATTATTAATTGATATTAAATTCCTAAAAATCTATGGTTCGGCCAAGAGACTTATATTATGATAGTTTAATCATTAATGGACCACTTGGGGGTCTTTTGGATGTATATAGTAAGTTTATTAACCATATTATATAAAAATACAAAGAGACATTGTAAAAGTGAAACTAATTAACTTAGAGTTAATACTTAAAGATAAGGTTAATATAAGTACCCAAACCTGTCTAAATTCTATTGGATGAGTTGTTTTCGACCTATCCCCACCTCAACCTTTGAATAGTCAACTTTGGAGCCATTGGAAACCGAATATGAATTTATTATAAATTAATATTTCTAGCTTTTCCAAAGGTGCCCCTCACCCCTCTTATAAAAGGGCACTCCTCCTTCTCATTTCCTCACACCTCTCAAGCCACTTGGCTCGTCCAAACTCTGCCCAACTAAGCTCCCCACATCCCTCTCCTCCTCCTTGAAGCTTCCCCTTAGGCAGAAAGCATTTCAACAAGTCCTTTGGTTCCAACCAAAGTGAGTTACCTAAATTAAAGGTAACGATTTCTCTTAAATTATTTTCATTTATTTTGCTTCTTCAACCCCCAAACTCTTTTTATTTCCCTTCTTTTGTAACAACACCAGTATCCTCAATATACTAGGATGTTGTTATAAGAAGTATTCAAACTACACATACACACAACTCCATCTAATGGATGATGAACTTAATGTTTCTGTGGATGGCAAACTAACGCCTCACGAAACGATGATTGTTCAAAAACATCTTACCGCCTCTCATGGTGGCCATTATGATGGAACTGTAATTAAATATGATATTAATGATATATATTTTATATATAAGCTTCTGTAATTCCATTTTATTTCATACCATTATTTGTTTCATGTCGTATATACATACGATAATTTCATTTGAGGAAGTGCGGACTACCGCCCCCTTAAAATGATATGACTCGTTCATACCACACATGGAACGTATAAAGGATGGTGTTAATGAACTTAAGTAACATATATAAAATATTATATTATACTGGAATAGTAATATACCTATGTATCATTTGGATTCGATTCTTTTAAAATAAAAAATTAAATGAAAGTAGCGTTCGTGCGTACGTACGGACTACCGTCTCCACGAACGCGATGAGATTCATTATCCATCGTATCCATTCAAGTATAATTATCATTTAATGATTTAAAAATGATATTTAAGGACTTGATATCATTCTGGATATGAATAAGATACAACAAACATGACTTATGTAACAAAACATATAAAAGAAAATGAGTAAGTTAACACCCGAAACGGCGTTAATACTAAGATATTATTAACAAATCAATGTTAAAAGATCATATATGATATCATATTAAAGTAAATGATTCTTGTATTATTCAATAACAGTTATTTCATCATTATACAGGAGGTAAACCTACCATCGACCAAGGAAAAAGTACAAAGTAAGGGTTTTCTTATCTCACTTTTAATTCCGTGAGAATTCCATTGATCACCACTTAATTATTGCATGTGGTGTATGTGTACTGCCCATGATCGTATTCATTGTGTAATATACTTTAATTTATGGGTATTTACATCATCATGGTATGATACTTCTTTCATGGGTGTATGTTTCGTAAGTTACCTAATCGATAAGGGAATTTGAGATTTCAATTTCCACTCATTTGGATTTACACATATTTCATTGATTATATTACCCCAAGATTATGTGTGGAATCACTATTAATTTGATTATGTCATAATTTCCACTCCCCTTCCTGTGGATATAAGTTTGATACACATAATCACTCCATTGGTAATTCTCAAGTCATTGATATGAATTTGATAAGAGTAATTTTAACTCATTCTCCATTTGTTGAGTTAAACATCCAATTCGCTGGTATTGTTTTTACAAGAATATGTGTGAATGTCCTTTGATTGTTTTACACTGAATATCCAATCATATTTAGTGTATTTATATTTTTCACACATAATTATGTCATTGATTTATCCTTAACCTAAGTATACAACCTTTACAAGAGATTTCATCTCAATTTACATTCCATTGAGACTTCTTTGTTGATATACACCAAATCACTTTTATGTGGTGTATATAACGTACTTTGACATAGTATATCATGAATCCCTTTATTCTCATGATATTACAAAGTTTTGATTACCACAATTATTTGTATTCAAGTGTCTCTTTTGGTTGGAATCTCTAACTAAAATACCATTTTTAAAATGATTTAAAGACTTATTCATCTAAATCTTTCTCATTAATGTCCATGTTTTAAAAAAAGGTTTTAAGGATTTATTTATATGGACATTAAAGTTTACAAATTAAAACTCCTTTTAAAAAGTTTCAAAGTGGTATGGGACACTTTGATTCAAAAATCTATTTTTAAATGGCTTCTTGACAAATAGTGTGACTTTTAATTGATTTCAAGAAAAGGGGGATATTTCTCTCAAATAGTTTTGATGATTATTTTCATCTATGTCAACATCCTTCATTATTCTTGATTGAGGTTAATGTGATACAATACAATCTTCCATATTGTATCGAATGAGTTATGTTTGACTGTGGATGTGCTATTTTTATACCATTCAAGGTTTGTGGTAAAAGTATTGACATTTCGTATGCTAGTTTCAATACGAATGTTTATGTTATGTTTAAACTTGTTCATATGAGGAATGCATTGGACTTAATAAGTGACGGGTGGAGCCCGCTATAGCTCCTCGATGCATCGGTAGGTCTCATGAGACAAACTAGTGTCTTGGCACAAGGCCTTGGCAAAATCTTATTTGTAGTCTTGGCACGAGGCCTTGGCTATGTGGTTATGATAGTCTGGCATTATGCATTCCATCATTATGAAAGTGGTTATTGATATTGCATGTGATCATTCGACTAGTAGAATATCCATGTGAGTAAGTAAATTGCATTATTTCATTTTACTTTTGCCATACTATGTTGAAGTTCAATTTTAAAAGGCTTTTGTTTTAGTTATAAATTGCCTTAAGTGTTTATGCTTATTTATGAAAGCTTCTACTATAATGTTATCCTTACTGAGCATCCGAGCTCACCCCTTTCAATGTTTTATTTTTCCCAGGATTATGAAGAAGTAATTTATGAATGACCTGCAGGGATAGTATGAGGGGATATGAAGACAAGATGTTTTTTTTATGATGTAATGTAAAAATTTATGGATGTATCTAGTTATTCCAAGGCTACTAAACTAATCGGTCTTTCGAGACTTGATCTTTCTCATGATCATGCCAATGTTATGTAATAATGCACCGACTCTAGGTAATTAGGGTCGGGGCGTTACAGTTGGTATCAGAGGACGTTTAGTACAAACCTTGGTAGCTAGATTTAGATAAACTCTGATTAGAGCACGTAGACCTAAGATGAACTTTGAGGATTAGTATAAAAGAACTTCCTAGAATTTTGGTATTGTAGAGATTTTGTGAGTTTTCCGAGCAATACATCCCTGTCTGGATACGAGCAGGTAGAGGCGGCTCTGGCACAGATGTACCTAGGGGTAAAACCCGAAAACACCGCTTTGAGATATACTCGAACGGGAACTGGTGCACGACAACGGGCCTTGCTGCACTCTTGGTTACGACACTCCCGGGGGATATGCTTAGGATAATTTACATTTTCTTTACAAACCAATTTAAGTAATATATATAAGATGAGAGTAAATGACCTTGGTTAATCCTAATATGTTTCAAATTGAGAATATGGTGACATTTTAATCTCTAAATGATTTTACGACTACTATTACTCACACAATGCTTTATGGTTTTAGTCAATGGCTGGATTCCAAGGAAGTCATAGTGACTTTGAGAATGATGTACAAGATGGGAACGGTGGTGGCAATGAGCAACAAAATGGAATGTTGATAGGCGTAAAAGATATCGTCTTTATGCCAAATCAGTTTTCCAAAAATATGATCAACAACATATATATTAACCAACTCCCAGACTCAACAAGGAAGAGAAAGGTGATAAATGATAAGAGCTCCAGCAATGGAGACCATGGAGAAAAGAACCCTCAATTTTTATCATGCAGGAAATGTGGAAAGAGACACCCAGGAAAGTGTCTCAATGGGACAACGAAATGTTTTACGTGTGGCAAGGAAGGACATAAAGTAAAGAATTGCCGAAGAAAAATGAAGAGTACTATGGAAGAAGATAAAAATGGTCCCAAGAGTCCATTTACAGTCATTTGCCGTAAATGTAGGGGACCTGGCCATTACCCGAGTGAATGTCCTATTCTATAGGATATTTTCTTGGTCAAAGAAGAAGCTATGTGGGAATAAATGGTTGGAGAAATGTTTAAAAAGTATTAGCACTCCTTGTTGATGGGTTTACTATGGAATAATTTTCTCTTGTATTTGTAACCCCGCAGTTTGCCATGTGAGAATGATATTTGAGGAAGAATTGTCTCTTCTCTTGTGGATTTGGGTATAAATAACCATTTGGATTTATATGATCTTTGGGGTTTGAGAGAATTATAAGTTATTCTAATTTGGGATGAAGATTCAAGGTATGATATAACATTTGTGGTTAAATTTATGATATAGTATTTTGAGGAATTTATCTCATTTTGGCAATATTATAAAATATAGTTTTTGAAAAAGGACAACACGTAGACCGTGTGACAACCCGTCGCGTCGGACAAAGCTATGGGAATCGAACCCACAACCAAAGTGCGATTGGGATTTATCGCATACCACTGGACTACGTGAAGTCCCTGGTTAGTGTGACTTTTTTTTTTTGTTAAATGATTTTATTGATCAATAATAAGTTTATTTGGGTTCTTATTTCATATAAAAAGAATACCCTTGGTATAGGAAAATGATTTGGTGATTAAGTGATAAATGTTATTTTGGAAGATGTTCGCTTTGTTGGAAACACTATATGTCCAAGGAAAATAGAATACTATGGGGTTTCATTTGTGGAGTAATGATAGATTTTTATCTACGTTTTTATTGTGGATTTATATTGATTTGGGTTATTTATGGAAATGATTAACCTATAATAGAGAATATGTGATTAGGTTAATTACTTTTGAGTATGTGACTTTAAGAGTATCTGATGTCATTTGGAGATACAATTTAACATGGGAGACTACATAATCAAATTCTTCTATGTTTTGGGTTTCAATATTAGTTTGGATTATATTAAAGGATTTTAAGGACAATTGGTTATTGAATGGTATCTATTTAACTTTGGGGTATTGTTGGTTTAATTTTAGAAATTAAGATTAGTGCATATTTATCTCAATGAATATCCTTTTAGGGGATCATTAGATCATTCACTGACCATTTTGGTTTTGATTAATCTTCAAAGACAATGTAAATATATGGTTTATCCTTCATGGATCATGTGATTCTATAGAAGTTTATTCTATCTCTTCCAATGTGACCAAGTCTTCTTGAATACTCATCGTTTTTAAAAAAAATGAGTTAGTGGTGGAAATTTATTAAAGAATGAAAATATACTTAAAATGTAAGTATATCTCAAAATGTTCTTAGTCAATATCATAAATTAATTCCTCTTCCTTATGTAATGTAACTTAAAAAAAATGTTGTCCGTTTACTTTCCTACTAGGAGACTAATGGTCGTTTGTCCCAACACAAGTTTGTGGTTTTCTCATTGTTAACTTTCTCCTGATCATGATTTCTATCCCTCTCCATCAGAACTTGACACTTAGTTTATCATCCATATCCATGTTTTCTTACATGGAATCCTAGTATGGGTTATCTTGGATGACCCTTATACCTCTCTTCCTTTCTTTTAAAGTGACAGTTTTATTGACTCTTTTTCCGATGTGGGACTTTCCATTATATTCCCAAGCAAAAATTTAAAAATTGCGAGGACGCAATTTATTGAAGGAGGGGAGAATGTAACACCCCAAGCTTCCTCGGTATGTTTCCTTTCGAATAATGCAATGACGTGCATTGTACGCAACTTCGAGATTTTAACACACCACAACCAATCAAACTAGCCGTTATGAATAGTAATACCTACTTTTAGAAATTATATATATTTTATATTTCAAAATGGACTTCATTTTTGGATTCGGAATATCGAATTTAGCCTAAGGTGAAATTTTGGTACTTTTCGGATAACTTTTATATTTTGATGAATAGTGAAAATTACTAAATTTTAATTAAAAACAACTTTTTTAATCAAAATAATTAATAGTGATAAATTGTGAATTTGAGTGGTTTTAAAGTATATTTAGAATATATTTTTACCATTTAATATAATGTTGGTCATTGGACATAATTTTACAATTAAACCGAACATAAACAAGTGTCAATCTTTTGATAGTTATTATCTCTTAAAAACACGCTTTTTGTTTTGACAGCGGGAATTAATTTTAAATTAATTTCTGCCACTTCTGTGTTTTGAATTTAGAAAAATGGATTCCATATTTGGAATCAGGATTTCCAAATTGTGTAAATAGGTAACTTTTATTTTTAGACATTTTGAATAATTACTGCGGTAAATATTTTATTTACCATGGTTAAGGGTAAATCCGGTAAATAAGGGTTAAAAAATAATATTATAATAATACTAAATTACCCTAAAATGTGTCTTAACCCTATTGGTTGATACATGGTCGACCATGGGCATCTTTGGGTCAATTTTTGGACCCCATGGATCCACTTGTAAGTGATAATGACACTTTATATTAATTAAGTTAAAATGAATACAAAAATGACACAAGCATATATCTTTTAGAAAAACAATTGTTACATAGGGTTATATATGCTGGATTTTAGATTATAAATATTCATTAGAAAGCTAAAAAGATTTCCTACAAAATTATATTTTATTTATAATTTTTTGACATTAAATAATTTATTTTATTTATGACACAATGATGATGCAGTAATTACTAAAATAGTAAAAAATTAACATAATTGATATTATAAATACCCAAATAATTATAATATTAAACTTTTAATGAATTAAACAAATTTTCTAGGATAATATGATATATTAGGATTGATTTATTTGACTTTGTTCGAAGTAATCAATCTGTTATGTGTTTCAAAAAAATCAACTAGTGAATAGTGTCAAAATTGACATAAAAGAGTTCTTAAAACAAATATTATATTATTAATTGATATTAAATTCCTAAAAATCTAAGGTTCGGCCAAGAGACTTATATTATGATAGTTTAATCATTAATGGACTACTTGGGGGGCTTTTGGATGTATATAGTAAGTTTATTAACCATATTATATAAAAATACAAAGAGACATTGTAAAAGTGAAACTAATTAACTTAGAGTTAATACTTAAAGATAAGGTTAATATAAGTACCCAAACCTGTCTAAATTCTATTGGATGAGTTGTTTTCGACCTATCCCCACCTCAACCTTTGAATAGTCAACTTTGGAGCCATTGGAAACCGAATATGAATTTATTATAAATTAATATTTCTAGCTTTTCCAAAGGTGCCCCTCACCCCTCTTATAAAAGGGCACTCCTCCTTCTCATTTCCTCACACCTCTCAAGCCACTTGGCTCGTCCAAACTATGCCCAACTAAGCTCCCCACATCCCTATCCTCCTCCTTGAAGCTTCCCCTTAGGCAGAAAGCATTTCAACAAGTCCTTTGGTTCCAACCAAAGTGAGTTACCTAAATTAAAGGTAACGATTTCTCTTCAATTATTTTCATTTATTTTGCTTCTTCAACCCCCAAACTCTTTTTATTTCCCTTCTTTTGTAACAACACCAGTATCCTCAATATACTAGGATGTTGTTATAAGAAGTATTCAAACTACACATACACATAACTCCATCTAATGGATGATGAACATAATGTTTCTGTGGATGGCAAACTAACGCCTCACGAAACGATGATTGTTCAAAAACATCTTACCGCCTCTCATGGTGGCCATTATGATGGAACTGTAATTAAATATGATATTAATGATATATATTTTATATATAAGCTTCTGTAATTCCATTTTATTTCATACCATTATTTGTTTCATGTCGTATATACATACGATAATTTCATTTGAGGAAGTGCGGACTACCGCCCCCTTAAAATGATATGACTCGTTCATACCACACATGGAACGTATAAAGGATGGTGTTAATGAACTTAAGTAACATATATAAAATATTATATTATACTGGAATAGTAATATACCTATGTATCATTTGGATTCGATTCTTTTAAAATAAAAAATTAAATGAAAGTAGCGTTCGTGCGTACGTACGGACTACCGTCTCCACGAACGCGATGAGATTCATTATCCATCGTATCCATTCAAGTATAATTATCATTTAATGATTTAAAAATGATATTTAAGGACTTGATATCATTCTGGATATGAATAAGATACAACAAACATGACTTATGTAACAAAACATATAAAAGAAAATGAGTAAGTTAACACCCGAAACGGCGTTAATACTAAGATATTATTAACAAATCAATGTTAAAAGATCATATATGATATCATATTAAAGTAAATGATTCTTGTATTATTCAATAACAATTATTTCACCATTATACAGGAGGTAAACCTACCATCGACCAAGGAAAAAGTACAAAGTAAGGGTTTTCTTATCTCACTTTTAATTCCGTGAGAATTCCATTGATCACCACTTAATTATTGCATGTGGTGTATGTGTACTGCCCATGATCATATTCATTGTGTAATATACTTTAATTTATGGGTATTTACATCATCATGGTATGATACTTCTTTCATGGGTGTATGTTTCGTAAGTTACCTAATAGATAAGGGAATTTGAGATTTCAATTTCCACTCATTTGGATTTACACATATTTCATTGATTATATTACCCCAAGATTATGTGTGGAATCACTATTAATTTGATTATGTCATAATTTCCACTCCCCTTCCTGTGGATATAAGTTTGATACACATAATCACTCCATTGGTAATTCTCAAGTCATTGATATGAATTTGATAAGAGTAATTTTAACTCATTCTCCATTTGTTGAGTTAAACATCCAATTCGCTGGTATTGTTTTTACAAGAATATGTGTGAATGTCCTTTGATTGTTTTACACTGAATATCCAATCATATTTAGTGTATTTATATTTTTCACACATAATTATGTCATTGATTTATCCTTAACCTAAGTATACAACCTTTACAAGAGATTTCATCTCAATTTACATTCCATTGAGACTTCTTTGTTGATATACACCAAATCACTTTTATGTGGTGTATATAACGTACTTTGACATAGTATATCATGAATCCCTTTATTCTCATGATATTACAATGTTTTGATTACCACAATTATTTGTATTCAAGTGTCTCTTTTGGTTGGAATCTCTAACTAAAATACCATTTTTAAAATGATTTAAAGACTTATTCATCTAAATCTTTCTCATTAATGTCCATGTTTTAAAAAAAGGTTTTAAGGATTTATTTATATGGACATTAAAGTTTACAAATTAAAACTCCTTTTAAAAAGTTTCAAAGTGGTATGGGACACTTTGATTCAAAAATCTATTTTTAAATGGCTTCTTGACAAATAGTGTGACTTTTAATTGATTTCAAGAAAAGGGGGATATTTCTCTCAAATAGTTTTGATGATTATTTTCATCTATGTCAACATCCTTGATTATTCTTGATTGAGGTTAATGTGATACAATACAATCTTCCATATTGTATCGAATGAGTTATGTTTGACTGTGGATGTGCTATTTTTATACCATTCAAGGTTTGTGGTAAAAGTATTGACATTTCGTATGCTAGTTTCAATACGAATGTTTATGTTATGTTTAAACTTGTTCATATGAGGAATGCATTGGACTTAATAAGTGACGGGTGGAGCCCGCTATAGCTCCTCGATGCATCGGTAGGTCTCATGAGACAAACTAGTGTCTTGGCATAAGGCCTTGGCAAAATCTTATTTGTAGTCTTGGCACGAGGCCTTGGCTATGTGGTTATGATAGTCTGGCATTATGCATTCCATCATTATGAAAGTGGTTATTGATATTGCATGTGATCATTCGACTAGTAGAATATCCATGTGAGTAAGTAAATGGCATTATTTCATTTTACTTTTGCCATACTATGTTGAAGTTCAATTTTAAAAGGCTTTTGTTTTAGTTATAAATTGCCTTAAGTGTTTATGCTTATTTATGAAAGCTTCTGCTATAATGTTATCCTTACTGAGCATCCGAGCTCACCCCTTTCAATGTTTTATTTTTCCCAGGATTATGAACAAGTAATTTATGAATGACCTGCAGGGATAGTATGAGGGGATATGAAGACAAGATGTTTTTTTTATGATGTAATGTAAAAATTTATGGATGTATCTAGTTATTCCAAGGCTACTAAACTAATCGGTCTTTCGAGACTTGATCTTTCTCATGATCATGCCAATGTTATGTAATAATGCACCGACTCTAGGTAATTAGGGTCGGGGCGTTACAGTTATTTTCAATTAAAGGGTTTAACAAACAAAATAGAAAGGATTATTACCCTAAGAGTATGTTGAAATGGGTTTTTACTTAATCTTTGACAACAACTCGAATTCTTATTCTATCAAATATATTCCATATTAATACTATCATTAATAATTTTCGGAATGGATAGTGATGATTTTTACCAATGATAGTATTGAAATTCCCTTAATTGAATCCATTTTGTATTCATTATCTTCCCCATTTATTTATTCACTTTCCAGTGTATATTAAAAATTAAATTTCCCATATATATCCTCATCATTTTGAATGGATATGATTATTTCCAATGAAATGTATCTTTATTATTAACGATGTTCACGTTGAATGTTGTTTTATTATAAAGGAAATATTAAAAAATCATTATTATCTACTAGATAATGATAATTGATAAGGAACAATGATTATGAATTTAATCGATTATACCATATATGAAAATGTTTTATCCTGGTGTGGAACAAGCATGGATAGTTTCAAGTAATCTCCTTGATTCATCAATAATTCCATGAGATTAATCAGTTACTCTTGTAATATGGGTTACTACGAGGTATTCTTCCTTTTTACTAGGAAACATGGAAAAATATTTAATCATTTCCTTGATAGATAATTCATTAATTATTATCATAGATACTTTTACTATGAAAAAAATATATCAATGCATTATATTATCCTTTTATTGATTAAAAGGAATGGATTTTAATTATTTAAAACTTAATTTTGATTCTACATTCTCGAGTTATTTATATGGATTCAATGTTCAGTTATTCAATTTTATATATTGATTTTCGTTTATCCAGTTATATAAATGGAATGTATGATCATTTTCCTAAATTTCCATATTTACTATGTTTATGGATTCATTATTACTTATTTTATAATAAGCCCTTAATAATAAATGAAACTCATACTTATTTTGTTTCATTCCATTAGGAATCTATGAAGTGTAATAACAATTAATTGATAGGATATTTTAGAAGGAATAATGAAATTATTAAAAGATAAAATGAAAAAATATGTTATTATTTTTTTTCATTTATTCAAAATGTCTCATGTATGTATCACATTTACCAAGACTAATATGCTTTTTATTACTTCATGATTCAATTTCTATATATCGTATTCCAATGTAATGGTACTTGGACCAACTTTGGGAATCCGGGTTAGGGGTTATTATAGTTTGAATCAGAGCATGTTGAACAATAATCCATTTGAACTACATTTTAGCAAACATATATTAGGGAAGAGAAACCTATTTATAAATTTTTTGATAGGTATATAAGATCATAATAATTTTAAGTAAAGGTATAGAATGTTTCTGTTGTCCTTAGAATATATCTCATCAACAATTATACAACGTGATGTGGTTTTTTGAAAGATGTACCAAGGGGTTATAACACCAAAAATAATGTGTTGGGATTTACTTGAGCAGAAATCTATACTTATAAATGGGCCTAATTGTGTTCTTAGTTTGATAGTACTTGGTTATATGCTACGGATATTCAAAATTTTTATTACAATACATTATAAAAGATCTGAACTTATAATGAAATTTAGTGACCAAGGTGAAACACTAGAGAAACCAATGACCTATGTGGTGATAAAATGTATATTGAATTTACGTAAAAGAATTTCAGAATTAAATTATAGATATATATTTACTAATTGTGTTTTACTGATAATAATTATGAATCATCAAAGGATTGTGTTACATATTAGAATGACATGTGTAATAATTATCTTAAGATGTACGAATATTATCTTGAGATTGTTATATTAAAATTGATGACAAGTAAAATGTCATAAATTTCGATTTTTATAATTTATTTAATTGCAGTATACCAAGAATAATGATTTATTAGATTCATTTAATGTAAATAAATCCCATTAGTTTAATTCGTGATTTTGTAGAATTTTTTTTAACAATAATTCTTATAAATTGTATTAATATATGGGTAAGGTATTATTAATAATTATGGTTGATAAAACATAATATTAATTACAATTTTCAGAAAAAGTTCAATGAAAACTATTGAAAAATTATTTTTAATGATTAATTTTTATTTAAATATTCTTATCAAATATTTGGAATAATATTTTAATATAGTATAAAAAAGGACAACCTCTATTCTTGGTGAAACCGCAACATATCTTGTATGTCTTTATGTAATGAAACCAGTACTAAAATATGATCATTATTTGATGTCAACAACTAACCTACAAAAATTTCTTATTTGTTATGTCATTAGATTTTGTTAAAAAAATTTATCAATAAATAATAATGATGAAATAATAGTGTTATTTCTATGGATTATGGATTAATGTATTAGCCATATTAGTTTTGTATCATAGTTTAAGATAAAAGGAAAAACATTTCAGATTATTTATATATATATTAAAATCCATTAAATGTAAATTTTTTTGTCAGGTATACAACATTCACTTTAGAATATATATATATATCCTATATTTAGAGATCTTATAATAACCAATGGATGAATTTTTTTTTATGAAATAAAAATATATCATTGAATTATATTTCCATATATTATTAGATAGTTAAATAATTCACCATCATCAGAATAATGGTCTTGAATTTTATTTTTAAACTTTTACTATAAATTTGGATGAAATGTCTCAATTTTCGATCACCTTGAACTTAGAGTTTTTCCCCTTAATGTTCTATTGATCCATAAAATACTTTTTATAAGTTAAAACAATAACTATATAATTTTGTTTCTTTTTTTCATGTCATCATAATCACCTAACATAAATGTCATCATATGTTGAATCCTAGTTAAATATAATATGATAAGTCATTTATACTTCCCTATATCTCTAATTAAGTGTATATTTTATGAAATAGTTTACGATTTTGTTTTAACAACAATTTTATTTCCAAATGTAAAACCCTCAAGTGTGAAGTTCAATTTTAATTATGAAAATAAAAATTATTTTAGGTTTGGAGAATGTATCACTATGTAATTACAAACATATAAAATTTTATTTTGTCGGTGTCGTAGAATAAAAATTCAAGAATGGAATATAAAATCCCACATACTTAAGATAAATATAATAGTTTAATGAAAATAATTTTCTATATTTCTATGAATAAATATATTATTTAGATTGTGTTACATGTAACAACAAATTTCTATTATATTTTGTGTTACCTGAAATCCTGGGTTTTTCTGAATAATATCAATATTAATTTTTAATAGAAAAATAATACCCTATCTAGTAAATTATGATTTATAAGTAGGATTAAATAACTTATTAAAAATTATTATATATTTCATTATTATAAGTCAATTATAAATGAATATAAATACAGGTTTAGTAAAATGGAAATTTCTTAATCTAAAAAACTATTATTAGACACCAATGTATTTTTATCCAAATAAAATAATTTAATTAATATTGGTGGTTGATCTTAAGAATATTAATATATTATATTTTCAATAATTTTTTTGGTATTCATATAATATATTTCATAGGCATATGATAAGTCAAAATATTATTTTACCCAGACAAGATGTATTTTTATAATGGTGGTATTCTCCCCATTAAAGGCCATAGTTGTATTAAATATAAATAGTTCTAGTTATATAAAATTAAGATGAAAATTAATATTCACATAATTAAATAATAATGTAATAATTTCCTTAGTGTGAATTTTGTTTCTCAAAGAAGTTAAATTTTTGTACAAATAATGATAATTACTGAATTCTCATTTGAAAATTAATTTCCTACTAAATAATTTATAATGTTACATTTTTTTAATTTGGATGACTTAATCAATATAATATTATACACAAATTAATCAATTTTTGGTAATTTTAATACAATTTTTTGTAATTTTGATATAAAACATTTGAATCTTATGACCATTTCCATTTGTAAAAACCACTTTGTCATCATGACTGCACAAAAAAATTTCAATTAAATTATTCCACTTAATTGAGTATAATTTATAGAAATTAGGTTCCATGTTTTGAATAATACTAAATTATATTATCTTATTACTCCATAATATTTTTTAACAATTTTATTAGAAAAATTATGTAATGTTAATCCCATTGATTAAGGTAATAAAGGGTTTACATAGTGGTTAATATTGAAATATAATGTGGGGAATGACACAAAATTGGTACACATCTTGTTTTATGGCCATATTTTAAACAACTATCGTATTTTATTTTATATGATTCATTATGGATTCAACATGAGGTATGTTATTCCTCCAAAAAGAGTTTGCTTTTGAATATTTAAAGGAATTCCACTAATCTAATATGAAATGCCTCCCCCTCTCCCCCTTCGTCATACATCACAAAATATATTTATTTCATACACTACATTCCCATTTAACTCCCTAAAATACCCCCTCACTATAGAGTCTTTTTCTGGGAATAAATAATTCTTTATAATACATTAGTGAACACAAACATGATATACCTGAAGAATATGTAACATTAATTGTCAAACGTTTTAGTTTATTTCTTCCTCAAACAAATAAAATCATATTTAAAATATGATAATATAAAAACAGTATATTCTTAAATAATGTATTATTTTTTAATTTAATGGTTAAAAACAAAAACAAATAACACACAACCATTAAGATGGTTATGAAAACAATTTTTTTGTGTACGGATGAATACCACCTCATGAACCTATGTTATCCATTTTTCTTGTAGAACATATCATGGGTTGTAATAATGATAAAAAAATATATGTTTTTGGATCTATATGTTATTTATGTTTTTTTATTCTTCAATTTTTATATTTCAAATACATTCATGATATACATTTTGGGGGAATACAATTACATTGTTCTTGTATACAACATTCTACCACCTCTCCGACTAATGTGATACATTCACACCCTACAATAAATGAATTTATGATGGTTTTCATAAAAAAGTATGATATATATGAAATAAATGTTATATTATAATGAAAATATAAGTATATATCATTCAGTTTCACATATTCTAACATGATAAGATATTTAATTCCATATTCTTGCATACATAAAACATAACATCTTCCTCAAAAAATTTACTTCATTTCATACAACCAAATGTTATGGATTACACTAAATATATATATAAAATATATATGATATTAATTTTATTTTTTTACAATATATATATATATATATTTCAAAATATCATGATCTGTGTAAGAGGAAAAAATTATTGGACCTACAAATCCAGAAAAATACAGAATTCTATTAACCGAATGATGAATTCAATTAATGGTGATTAACAAAAAATCTAAAATATTTTATAGAATGATTATATATTATTTATTAAATAATATTATGTTTATTTAATAATTTTATAACATGTTTCATTCAACTAAAATATAGGATGACAATGTATTACCCTAATGGATGTGCAAGATAAGGTATTTCATCTCAATTTTATTTCATTGATGAATATTTTAATGCTATGGATCTAATTTCTTCTATATGTTGTATATGACAACAAATTGAAATTTTTTATCTTATTTTTAAATTATTTTTTGTTTTTCAATTCGATTTTTTACGGGGATTTGATCATAATATTACTTGTGGTAAATAAATTTCATAACACAATTCCATTTCCTTGTGCGACCTTATTTCATAAGTATCATTAATATTATATGATTATGATTATTAGAAATTTTAACGAAAAATTTTCATATATCAATATTTTTATCTGGATTTATAGTTGAAAATTTTATCAATAAATTGATTATTTCTCATTTCCCTATTATGATCATTTTAAGGGATTTTTTCACAATATATTTCTTAAAAATTTAGTATATAATTTAATTTATATTAAATGAAATTATGTGATAATTTATTAAAAAATCCTTAGATTTTATTCTTTTATATTTTTTCATTATATTTTCTTGTGAAATTACAATTTTCCATGATTTGGTACTTAATGTTATTATGAGAAAGTATTGTTAAAATATAGCTTCATTTCACTCTTGATTCATAAATAATTTTTTATATAATAAATGTTTTATAATAATGGTTATTTATTATATCAATATAATTTTCAATGTTATTTTGTTAAAGGAATTTATACCCAAATTTAATTTTTAATTATTTTTTCAAGGAAATCTTCCTACTCATTCTGAAAAAGTAACAATTTTTACATATTTACCATGGAAAAAAGAATTTTGCTTTATGGAATATTTGTAATTTCACAATGGGATTACCCTAATATAATTGAATAATAAATTGAAATCTAATAATAATATATTTTTAAGTAATGGTTGTAAATATATTTTTTAATTCATCAATGATAACAACCCTTATTATAAATAATAATTTTATATATAGTTTTGTTACCATACTTTTTATTCCTTCTGATGAATTAGGATTATTTTTCCTAAGGATAATACTCATATTCAGCTCCATGAATAATTTTTGTAGTAATTATATTCCCATAGATAAATTCTTCTTCCAATGACCATTGAACAAAACAATTATCCACAATATAGACATTATGTAACCTAGATATGAGTATTCACTAAACTATATAAAACTTTTTCATATAGTGTTCACCATGGTTTTTGTTTATTATATGTGGAAATATTGATAAATATGTATTGATTAATCTCTTTGTAAAATTGATAAGGAATATTTTTTATGATTTACATCAATTATTAAATATATGAGGATTGATTTTGACATATATGACATTGGTTGGGAAACATTTATTATAATAACCTTAATACATCAGTGGTCTCATGAGATTAATATGTTGTCCAAAGAAGATATGTTTCTAAATTTTATGTTTTGTACCATATTATGAATGGTCTTGATGGTAATTGTTCTATATTCCTTGGAGACATTATGTACATTATTTAATAATCTCCTTCAATTATTATTCAGTTATTATTCAACAAGATATTATAAATATGAAAAATGGTTCGGATTAATTTCATTTATAGATTATTTAACTATTTAAATGGTGTTTAGTAGTTTTTTCATTATGATTATCACATATCCTATTATTTAAATATCATGTTTTCTTAGTTATTTACCCTTCCATATGGTTTCTCATTCATCTAGTTATATAGACAGGATGTGTGCTCAGTTATTTACCTTTAAATATTCATTATTTATTCTGATGAAATTAACTCTTAGAGAGAATTTGAGTTCACCAATATTTTGATTCCATTCCCCATGATTCCATGAAGTGTAATGTAAAATATATAAAAGAATATGTTTGATGGAAGAAATTTGTAATTCATAAATAAAAGAAATAAAATTATACTATTATATATTTGGTCATTTGAAAAAAAAATCTTAAATTTTTCTAGTTTACAATGAATACATAAAAATTCGGCCATTTGGGATTTAATTTTCTTATAACATATCCCAATGCAACGATTGTCAGAGCCACCACAAGGATTCTAGGGTCATGGTCACTATATTTAGTAAATTTTAATATTCTATCTTCAAATAACTTATAGTAGGTCTATCTATTAATATTTTATGTTGTTTTATTCATAATATAATTCAATTTTTTTAATGGAAGCAACATTGAATCAATCAATACCTTGATATCCGGAAAAACTATGTTTACTTATTTATGTAGTTGTATGTTGTTCATGTGATTAATATAAATCATGCATTCAATGGTCATTATATGAAATATTGAATATATACACTCATATAACATGGTAACATGATGGTTCATGTGGTAGGTATAATTTTACAAGATGTTACAAGAAATTAAATAAAGAATGAGTTCATGAAATAGGAATAATTGTTTTTACCTAATGTATAGTCATTTGAATATAGATATATTCATTTGTAGTAAAATGCGAGGTTTGTTGAACAAGATCACTTAACCTTCATGGATAGTACAAATTCCCCACACGGAATCCATATTACTCATACAGTAGGTTTTCATCATAGATTTCATACTTATCCATTTCTATCAATTTTTCAAAAAATATATGAATTTTGTATAATAAGAAATTCATTATAAATATATGGGTTTATTGGTATGTGATATCAATATCTTTCTTTTTATGATCATATATCCTGACATAGAAACAAAAATGAAGTGAATACAATACAAAATAGTTTTTAAAAATCTAAACATGTATTTCCCAATAACTTAATTTTTTATTAAATTCCCTAACGTCAATAACTATGTTCAAAATGTTTTCCACATTCGGTAATATAATAGAATTGAATTTATGATAAAATATATCAATGAATTTTAATATTTAAAAATAATTTATAATAGAAAATATAAATTATGGAAAAATGTATTTCATTATTATCATAATATTTTAAGAATTATGTACAAAAGTTTTTCTAATGTGGAAATATATTTATAATATAAATTTGAAAAAGCCTTATTATCATCAACATGGATAATTTATTTTCCTCTACTGGTAGATGATGAGATAGGCTAGGTTGGGGTTATGGGTTGTTGTGTATAATATTTTGAGTGTTATTGAATGAATAAAGAACGATAAATTGGTATGAGTATGATGATATTTTTTGATTTTATTGTGTTAAAAATGTCATATAATTGTTGGAAATTAATCTTTTTTAATAATGTAATTTTTTTATTCTGGATCATAACCATTTGATTGTAATGATAAATTTATTAAAGTTATAATATGCTAAATATTTGAACAATAACACCAAAGGTACCGATATATTTGTCTTTAAAAAAAATTTCTTCCTGAATCAGATGATTTGGCTAAGAAACACTGGACCAAGAGTATCTGACAAAGTTGCACAGGATAGAAATATATTCAGAAAGAGGAAGTTATTGATCAAAAGCACCATCCATTTCTGTTACATTTGTATAATGTTCAATATCCATTAGACTCATAATTTTATATATATATATATAATATTATGAGTAAATGGGTAATATTATTGATGAATAGTTTTGAAATAATTTGTAGTAGTCATGACTTATAATGTTTTCATGCTTTCTAATTAATATTCGATGATGATTTTCTGATCACAGTGTTCTAAAAGAAAAAAAAATCTAATGATAAAATATTTTTAAAATATACTTGAATCATAATGATAATATGAGTTCTAGAAACCTGAACAGAAATCAGATCCTTAAGTACTAGAATCAAGTATTTAAAATACGGGATTTGAAATACTAATTAGGTTTTGTGAATTTAAATGATAAAGATAGGGGAATTTCATCATAATAAGAATTCCATCATAATGATAATACCATCATTATGATGATTTTATTAGACTATCTATAAGACAGAAGGGTGATCATAGTATATATGAAAAGTAATGTTAATCAAACGCACATAGAAGATGATAGTCATATCGTAATGAGCAAATAAATAAATTTTTATAATTAAGAATTGAGAACGAAAGAAATATCAAAATGATATGGGAATGAAATGTAGATCGTAATGAGTTAAGAAATAAATGAATGTAAAAATGTTTTAAGAATTAATGAGAGATGTAACGAGATAACAAAAATTGTAATGAAATGAGAAAAAATGGAATATCGTAATGGGAATGGGAAGTTAACTTTTATGAAGGTTAATAGTATTCTTGCTAAGGAAGTTACATCAGAATGATGAATGGATAAAATGTTTGATAAGGATAATTAAAAATAAGACTTAAAGAAAGATTGCATATTTTTAATGAAAATTAGAAATGGTCAAAAATGACATTAAATTTATCATAAATATTAGAGAAATATCAAATATATGAAATAATTATAAGTATAAATTTATATTCATGAATTTTTTGGAGTTTATGAAATTTGATGATGTCACGACCTGTCCTTGGGACCCGTGTTGTGAGTACCCCAAACCCGCCTTCCATAGGCCAGGGGATGGTGACTAGCACCAAATGAATAAATCCCTCAATTATGTAGGAATTTCCTTTATAATGAGAAATCACACACAATCAAAGTACAAAAATGGATGAAAAACAATAAGTAAAATATATTACAATGGTAGTGCTAAATATAAATGGGCCAGTATACAAACCCATCTGAACAACAAGAACATGTACAAGTAAAAAGGTAAAATAGCTCCAGGGTCATCCACTGGGGAATCCTACCAAAAGGGAAGGTATAGAACACGAAAAACTTGTCCCTAAGTTATGTCCAGTCTAGTCCATCCCTGAGCAACCTCTGGTCCATCACCCTCCGCCTAAATAACTGTTAAACGTCGTCTCCACTGAACACGATAAGGTGCAGGCGATGACCATAAAGGGGTGAGTATAAAAATACTTAGTAGGGGACCCCAAGACCTCTGATGTTCTCCCAGAATCCACTAAGGATAAACCACAGTAGTAAGATAAAATCATGAAGTATCAACCATCATTACTTAGATATATGCCCATACATATACCTATGTTATCAAACACTGACTGGCTCCAACTCTTGGGCCCAAGCACAACCCATTACACAAGGGTAGTAAAGTCAATCACCTCGACGATAATGATTGAAAGTCATGACTCAGATCAAATAAGTATACAACACATGAAGTGGGGTATATATGATTTGATGTATCCTCTGAATCATCTCCTCTCGTGAACCCACGTTGTATCCTGGAACATTATTAGCGTTGTCGAACCCAGATTGGATCTTGGTTCATAAGTCATCACTATCGAACAAACGTAGGATCCCGGTAATGAAGGCACTACTGTCAAACGCACAGAGGTTCCTAGTACCAAATTCATCACTTTCAATCCCACATGTGATCATTGTACAATATTCATCACTCTCGAACCCACATAGGATCCAGGAAAAGTAGTCATCATTTTCGAACCCACATAGTATCCTTGTACGGTAGTCATCACTATCGAACCCATGTAGAAACCTAGTTCAGTAGTCAAAACTGTCGAATCCACTTAGGATCCTAGTACAGTAGTCATTTATGTCAAACCCACTGAGGATTCTGGTACAATATCATCACTTTCAAACCCAAGGAGGATCTTCTCATCTCAGTCGAAGCCAACCCTAGGGTTCCCTCACAATGCATGATCGATTCCGGGAGGGTCTTCTCCTCGATCCAAGTGTCGATACATCAACTACATCTAAGTTTTGAGTTTATGTATCCCATAGTTCTGTATCATTAAAAAGAACCCTAAGAGATATACGGTGTGTCAATCAGATGCCTAGTCAATGAGTTATTGTCATTTCAGTTGCAGAGGCCCGGTTGGTTTCTAGGATCAAACCAACCCGACCGTATCCCAAAATTGTCCAAACTTCAAATTGGATATTCCATAAGAATCATCCTGCTCCTTGAATTCCATCGGTGCAGAAGGCTCTTAGATTGGACACCCATAGCCCAAGATGTGGGAAAAAAGGATTAAATGGCCATAGCGGGTCTGAGTCTGGTCTGACCCAGTTGGACCATCCCGGCTCGAACCAGTCCAAACCAATGTTTGACCCAGTCCGTGGGTGCTGCCTAACCCGAGTGGTCGGCCCGACCTGAGTTGGCGGCCCTAACCAAAGGAGCGGCCCAACACTAATGGGCAGCCTGAACAGAAGGCATGGACTGGCCTGGGTGGTTCGGCCGAGTGGTATTCCAGACGTGAAATCCCAGCCGGACATAGGGGGGCCGGATTCGTCGAACAGAATTGGCGCATTGCACTGGTTCGGGAGCTGTGGGACCCAGGTGGTCCCGCTGGTCTGGCTCAACAGAGGCTGGCCCGACTGACCACCACCGTGTTGTGGTGGTGCCACGGTCCTCCTGCCCTCTGCGCGTCGCGACGACACTACGCCAGCACAACTACAGCCCAACCTGGCTGTAGCCTTCACCTCCACTACACGGTGACACAGTTCCGCACTTCTCCATCTGATTCGGCCCTCCTGGCCCCAGATCCTCACCAGTTCAGCGTGTCGGCGCCGCACCCCTTTGCCACGGATAGCCATGGGCGCGGTTCTGTACCTCCAGTGTTGTGCGATGTCACCGCGCCCTACTGGCAATGCCTCCAACATCAACCAATCTAGAATCAACGGAGCGTCGTCGAGACATGTTTGTTCGGCCCGCCTCCTTCTCATAAGATTATAAAAAAGGGACATCATCAAAGAAAATTAGACGAAAAGGAACGAGGTTAAAATTCATACATTAAAATAATCAAAACCCCATACCTCGTATTTCTCATTCATTGATGATCTCAGAATGAGGGTAGATGCAGATTCGTCGATTTCCGCATTCTTCACGCACTCCCAATTCTCACTCTCATGCGTTCTAAAGGAAGAATGGTACTCGTCTTTGTTGACATTCTTCGTGGGCGACGTCTTCTCATTTAATGCTGATGATGGTCGTTGAAGATGTCGTGGGCGGCACTTTATATCCCTTACATTAGTTTAATAACGATGAAGAATGAAGAATATGGCATCATCGTGCTTTGGTGGCGGATGAGACGTTCTTTGTGTTCTTCGTGGGAATAATGTTCTCTCCAATAATTCTCAGAAATCTCCCCCAAAGAGAATCACCATCACCAAAATAAAATAATAACTCCACTGTTATTTTATTATTGTCATGCAATCAAAAATAATACAAATCATTTCAAATTAATTAATTGGAATAAATTAATTATTAGGTGTGTTGGCATCATTACGAGGGATGGTGGAAAGGCTCTAAAAAAAATTGTGTGTTCTAAGAGTTAAAGGGGGTTTATGGGGGGGGGGGGGGGGGTTGAGCTTGTGTGGGCCCCAGCATGTAATATCCTCCCAATTAGGGTTATGGGAGGATGGGAACCACCTCCAACCTTCTCTAGTAGGATTTAACCACCACAAAATAAAAATATGTAGCACATAATTTTATTTAATTTATTTAGAAAGCCTCCAAAATTCACTTCCTCTCTCGATAAAGGAAATTGTGGTAATGGTGTCCTTAAGCGATATGTGAGTTCAACAGTGTCCTCGGATTTCAATTCTGAGCACAAGTTCAAAATATATAAAATCCCGCTCGTACGTTTTCTAAATGTACTCAAACAAAACATCAAAAATTGATTCTGGGCACACAGGGCCTCAGAATCAAGCGCTTTCAGAAACTACAGACTCGTAAAAATCGCATGTATTTCAAAATAAAAATTTCCACGGGATTTCGGGTCATTAAATTCTCCCCACCATAGGTCTTTATGTCCCAGTAAGCTATAACACACATTAGGTAAACAAATGGGGGTACTGAGCACACATCTGATCCTCCTGCTCCCATGTGATCTGCTAGAGGTTCCCATGCTGCCAGCGAACACACAGTAGAGGAATCGACCATCTACGTAGGACCCTCTCATGTCGATCTTCAATATCCACTGGAACCTCCATGAATGTCACCCCATCAATGAAATCCAACTCCCCTTGATCGATGATGTGGGGTGGGTCTTGCACGTATCTCCTCACCTGAGATACGTGGAACACTTTGTGCTCCCGATGAAACTAAGGTGGAAGGGCCAAGTATTACACCCGCTCACCTACCCTTATGAGGACCTAGAAAGGTCCGATTAATTGCAGACATAACATGCCGCCTTGGCCAAATCACTATAGTACTCATCGAGGTGAGACCGTTAGAAATATGTCGTCACCATCCTAGAACATAATTGGTCTCCGTCTCTTATCAGCATACGACTTCATCCTGCACTGTGCTGTTTCCATCTTCTCCTAGATGGTCTGCACCTTCTCTGTAGTAGCTTGTACAATCTTTGCTCCCACTAATGTTGACTCCCCAGTGTCAGTCCAGCACAAGGGTAATCTGCAAGGTCGACAATACAAGGCCTCAAAAAGGCTCCATCCTGATGGTGGAGTGATAGTTGTTGTTGTACGCAAACTTCTCCAAATGATAGTTATCCTCCCATCCATGACCGAAGATGAGGACACATTCACGTAGCATATCCTCGAGGGTCTAAATGGTCTTCTATGTATGACCATCCATCTGAGGATGGAAGGTCGTGCCCAAGCGAAGATGTGTCCTAAAAGCCTCCTGCAACACCTTCCATAGCCGGGAAGTGAAACGTGAATCACGATAAGAGAGGATCATCGATGGAACACAATGAAGATGTACGATCACCGAAACATAGAGGAATCTCATGCTCCTTATTGATCCCTTCTCACTAATCAATACGATGTGGGCCAACATGGTGAGTCGGTCGACAATCACCGAGAAAGTGTCATGTCCTCTGGATGTACATAGAAGTCCCATCACGAAATCCATTGATATCCCATCCCACATCCACACTGGGACCTCTAAGGGCTGATCCAAGACAACTATAACATGGTTCCCCACCTTTACTTAGTGTCATGTGAGGCATCGTGAGACAAACATTTCTATTTCCTTCTTCATACTTGGCCATCAGTGCTATCGTCGGAGGTCCTGATACATCTTAGTAATTCCTGGATGTACCTCTAAAGGAGATTTGATGAACTTAGTAAACAATTCCTCCTGAAGTGAAAATTGGACCATGGTACATCCTTTGAAAAGAATGACATGCTCCCTAACTTCATAAAATATATCAGGTGGCTGCCCTGTGGATATCTCAGCACATAGTGTCTCACAGTCAATGACCCCATGTTGTTCCTCCCTACCATTTTGAAGAAGTCATGAAGTGACTTTGAGAGACTGTAGAAAGGCTGCTCTATATATATCCACAAAGGATATCTGCAATGTGGCCAGCTACTCTATTGCCTCTCCTAGAAACTGAATGCCTGACCTTCTACTGAGATAATCTTCTATAATTATCCCCTTCCTACGAGAATAGACTATCTAAAAGTCATAGTCCTTGAGGAACTAGAGCCATCGTCATTGTCTCAGGTTCAGGTACTTCTGTGAGAAGATATACCTAAGACGCATGTGGTCAAATTAGACTATAAAGAGTTTTCCCATAAGATAGTGCCACTACAAGTTTAATGTGAAGACCACTACTGGTAACTCCAGTTCATGGGTAGAATTATTCTGCTAGTGCTGACTCAACTACGGAGAACCATACCTGACCACTACTTTCTCCTGCATCAGATCACACCCGAGTCTCTTCCCGGATGTGTCATAGTAAACTACTTATCCAACTCCATCCTCTGGTAGCCTCATGATGGGTGAACTAGTCAACCTCTACCTCATCTCTTGAAATATTTTCTAGCATCTCTATGAATAGATGAAGGGTTTCCCTTTCATCGTAAATGAGAAAATCAGGGATTCAACTATGGATAATTCTGGCACAAACGTACATCTTGTCGACTCATGAGTGATCAAATGCACTCTCTTATGCATGATTCCATCTTGTGCTGCCTAGGATTTTCTTTTCTCCAACCAAGGAAAACCACATCCAAACATTGTAGATAAACCAAAACCTTTTTTCCAAATACAGTCAATCTGTGTATGAACTGTTGTTTCCACGTCCATACCCAAACTAATGTCGTAAGGCCTAGATGCTACCACTATGAGGTTCCAACCTAAACTCTCACCTCAACGGTCAGATCACATAGTCGGCGTAAGTGTGATTATCGAGTCTTTCCCAAATGTATCCCCAGACGTGAGGGTCAAGTCAATGGTTAAACCGAAAACTCTAGGTTTAGGACAAGATTCGTGGAAGGAAGGAATGATTGGTACCTATTTCTATTGATACAACAACAATTTGTAGACACAAACCTTATCTCAAATCATTCATAGAGCCCTTGGGTCACACTTATTGACCACATGCAGCTACTATCTCCCCCTTCCCTCCACCTCTCTAAGGCTAATCGGGACTACGAAGGCGGGTATGTTGTAACATGTCAGAATGTTCACCACATCATGCTGCACTCCTAGCTCTGCTTCCACGTTTTTTTTCCTACAGATTCACCTATCCATAACACATCTTCATCCTGAAACATTTTACAATATCAAGTCTCTGAGACTGGAACCACTTTCATGCTTTCAAACTTCTAACATTCACTGGTTTTATCCGCTCATCCAATGAACATTCAACCCCAATGGTTCTTTCCAGAACCCTAACATAAGTTGGAATACATAGAGGAAAAAATGATGGCATAGATATCCTTAAACACACCTTGCTTAGAGGTCCAACCTCTAATGAAATGATCATATCATATTCATCGCGTACCATGAATGATCGGTATGCCTCGATGAGTACTCACGTACCGACACGTCATCCTACCGAAGCTGTATAGGCTCTAGAAAACACTCATCCACCTCCTCAATCCAGTCATTAACCGCCAGTGGGTAGGGATCGCTTCGGAACATGATGGATATCTAGTGATGAAACACATATAAGGCACTATGACTACAAGAGTCCTCTTCTGGTACCACTGACAGTGTCTGTTGGCCAACGTGCAGTGATATAGTTGGCACACTGCATGAAGGTACCATTTCAGAAAATTTCCCAAATACAAAAACCTCATAATTATGTGGACCATCCTCATGGTCACTCAGTGAAATAGATTAGTAACTAAGATCATCATCTGCTCTACTATTTTCTAAAAAAGTCGGAGAACTCTAGTAATCACCTCCATCATGTCCTCTACTGCATGGGAATATGTATCACCTTGAAACATCAGAGGCCTCTTCCACAAGAACTCATGCAATGCACTAAATAGTCGTACACCATTCTCTAATGAGTTTAGAGGAACTTGCTTCCCAACAGGAGGTGGTGCTACTGGTACATCACCTTAAGGTACCAACATAGTAAGAGGTCCCTACACCAGAGCCTCTTCACTCAGTGGGCTACCATCTTGTACAAAACTCAAAAATCCTAGTTGACTGTCTATGTAGAGGCATCCTGATAAAGAACAAGTGTTCCATAGTCAATAAATTATACCTGGTGAGAAGACATAAATAGTTCACAGAGAAGACTCTTAAAAACTCACTTGTATTCAGTGTTCTTGTGCACTGAGTCAGAAATCAGAAAACATGGTCCTGGTTTATAGATACTTCGGATGTCGGATTAACACTAGACTCCATAGAATGAATGCCACAATAAATACTCTTAACAGTATTACTTGATAGTAACACAGATCAGAGTCCTAAATTCTATAGATGAACAGACTCCTATTATACCATTTTGTCACGAACAGTCATTTGGACACGTGCCATGACTACCCCAAACCCGCCTCCCATAGGCCAGGGGATGGAAGCTAGAACCAAAAGCGTAAATCCCTAAGATGGGAAGGAATTTCCTTTATAAATAGAAATCACACACAACAAGAGTACACAACTGGAAGCAAAACACTACGTAAAACTGATTACAATGGTAGTGCTGAAAGTAAATGGGCCAATATACAAACCCAACTAAACAAAAAGAAAAAGTACAAGTAAAAGGAAAAAAGAGCTCCTATATCTTCCACCAGGAAATCCTACCTGAAGGGGAATTAAAGAACTCGAACAAATCATCCCCGAGGAATGTACCGTCTATTACAGCTCTGAGATGCCTCTCGTCTATCACCCTCAGCCTTGATCATTGCTTACCATCATCTTCACAAAACACAACAAGGTGTGGGCGAAGCCAGTGTAGGGGTGAGTAAAAAAATACATAGTATGGGACCCCAAGACCACAGAGGGTCTCCCGGAATCCAATTAGGATAAACCACAGTAGTATGATACAATCATGAAGTATCATCCATCCTTACTTAGTTATATACCCATACATATACCTAGGTTGCCAAACACAGTCCGTCTCTAACTCACGAGCATAAGCACAAACCATTCCACAATGAAAGTAAATTCAATCACCTTGATGATAATGACTAAAAGTAAACACTAAAATCACAGAAGTAAAGAACACATTAATAAGGGTAGATATGATTAGATGTAGCCTCTGAATCATCTCTTCTGTCGAACCCACAGAGGATCCTAGAATAGTATCAGCACTGTCAGACCCACGTAGGATCTTAGTACAGAAGTAATCACTACCGAAACCACGTTGGATCCCGGTATAGAAGTAACTGTTATCGAACCCACGGTGGATCCCAATAGAGAGGTCATCACTATTGATCCTGCATATGGTCCTGGTACAGTAGTCATCACTGTCGAACCAACGTAGGTTCCTTGTACAATAGTTATCACATTCAAACCCGCGTAGGATCCTAGTATAGTAGTCATCAATGTCAAACCAACATAGGATCCTGGTACAGTATTCACCACTCTTGGACCCACATAGGATCCTAGTATAGTATTCATCTCTGTCGAACACACGGAGGATTCCGGTAAAGTATAATAGTTGTCCAACCCATGGAGGATCCTCTCATCTCAGTCGCAGCCAGCCCTAGGGTTCCTGTACACAACACGCTCAATTTTGGGATGGTCCGCTCCTCGAGCCAAGTGTTTATAAATCAAATACTAAGATGTCTTGTGATTATGTATCCCGTAGTTCCGTCTGATAAAAAAGGAACCCAACGCGACCTGCAGTGTGTCAATCGGATGCTCAGTCTGTATGATATTGGCATTTCTGTACTAGGGGAACAGTTGGTTTTTAATCTCAAACTAACCCAACCATATCCCAAGTATGATCAAACGCCATTTAGGATATTCCAAATTAATATTATCACACCATGATTTCCATCACTAAAGATATTTCATTGATCAGACACCCGTAGCCTAAGATGCGGGAAAAAATGTGTATATGGCCATTGTGGGTCTGAGTCTAGTCTGACCCCGTCAGACCGATCGGTCCGACCCAATCTGAACTGAGGTCTGACCGAGTCCATGGATACACCCCTTCCTGAGTGGTCGGCCCGACCCAAGTGGATGGGCCAAACAAAAGGAGTGGCCCGACCCTAAGGGGCGACCCGACCCGAAGGATTGGCCTGACCTGAAGGAGTAGCCCGACCTGAGGGATGCCTGATCGATGATGGCCCGACCAAAGTGGTAGCCCGATCGAGGGTGGCATGACCATGGGGAGGCCTGGTCGTGGTGGCCCAGATGAGGGGTGTCCCAGTCATGGTGGCCCAGCAATCCAAACACAGGAGGGGGGTGTCACCACCCCCACTCTCTATTCGTTGAACAGAATTGGTGTGTTGCCCACGTTCAGGAGATGTGGGTGGCGGGTGGTCCTTCTGGTCTAGTTCCATGATGGCTGGCCAGGCTGGGCACCAATGCGGCATGCTGGTGTTGTGTTCCTCCTGCCCTCCACATGGTGAGACAATGTCGCACCCCCACCGCTGCATCCCAACCTGGCCTAGTATTTTGGCTCCACTATATGGCGTTGCGGCGCCGCACTTCTCCATCTGTCGCAACCCTCCCACCCGTGAATCCTCACCAGTGTGGTGCGACGGAGATTCACCCCTTTGACGTGGCTACCCTGGCTGTGTTTCTGTAACTCCGGTGCGGCACGGCGCAACTGTGTTGTGCCTCTTTCATCCACCATGGCCATCCCGGATGCGGTTCTTCTATGGCGCAGTGCGCTGTCACCACAGCCTTCCAGCTCTGCCTCCAATGTCAAGCAAAACAAAATTAGTGGATGGACATCATGCCATGTTTGTTCAGCCTTCACCTACCGAATTAGGTGATATCAAAAGGTCATCATTGAACCAAAATAGATGACAAGGAACATTGGTATAATTCATACATTAAAATAATCAATTCCCCATACCTCATATTTGTCCTTTCTTGACAATTTCCAAAAGAGGTTGGATGTCGATTCGTCGATTGTCGCGTTCATCACGCACTCCCAATTCTCAAACTCATGCGTTAGAAAGAAATAATGGTACCCATCATTAGAGACGTTCTCCGCGGGAAACGTCTTCTAATTTGACGCTGATGAAGTTCGTTAGAGATTTAATTGGTGTTGCTTCCCTTTCCTTGCTTCGTTTAAATAACGATGAAGAAGTAAGTAGATGGTGTCATCTTGATTTGGTGGAAAAATAGAAGTTCTTCATGTTCTTTGTGGGAAGAATGCTCTCTCCAAGAATTCTCCCATATTATTCATAAAGAGAATCTCCCACAACAAAATAAAATAAGAGCTACACTATTATTTTATTATTGCCATGCAATCATAAATAATTCAAAATAAATCAAATCACTTCAAATTAATTTATTGGCATTAATTAATTTTTTTGGTGTGTTGGCATCATTATGAGGGATGGTGGAATTCATTCATAATAAATAGGGAGTTTCAAGGGTTAAAGGGGGTTTAAGGGGGGTCTGAGCTCATGTGGGCCCGACCACAAAATATCCTCCTAAGGGAGGTTATGCGTGGGTGGGCCCCACCTCCAACCCACCCTTGGAGGATTTAACCGCCTCAAAATAAAAATATGTTGCATATCATTTTATTTAATTTATTTAGAAAACACCCTAAATTAACTTCCGCTCTTAATAAAATGAAAATTCGGTAAATGTATTCATAAGCGAATACCAGCGCTGTTAGTTCAATGGTGACCTTAGAATTCAATTCCGAGTACAGGTTCAACAGATATAAAATTCTACATGCATGTTTACTAAACATACCCAAACAAAGCTTCAGAAAATGATTCCGGGCACAACAAGCGTCAAAATCAAGCGCCATCATGAACTACAGACTTTTAAAATTCTCATGTATTTAAAAAATACTAATAATAATTTTCCATGGGATTTACAGGACAATACAGAGGATGAGGGGAATTTTCTCATGTTTCCATATTTTTCTCATCTGATTTTTATACAAATAGTTTCATAGATAATTGACACATTATATCTATTTCACATTATATTAAAAGGAGGATAACTAAATAATTCAAATTGAAATTTTTTATAGGACAATGATCTATTTAAAAGATCGTACTTCTATTGATTTTTCAACCATAATAACAATCATCTTAATGAGAAGAACATATAGAGTTGATGTGATTGAATATTACTGAATAGATTGTATAAGTAGAGTTTGAAATGTGTAGATTAAAGAAGGGATAATCATATTGAGTTTATTAGATTGAGAATATCAGACTCATCACAGTCCTACTAAGGATTTAGAATGATATTTTATGTAGAAAATTGAAGAATGTATTTATTATTTTGGATTGATAATATTTTTTTGAAGAAACATATTAAACTGATTGTAATTATTATAATATTTCATATCATGAGATAAATGTTTTTTAATATGATTTTGAACATTTTTTTAACATCATTATAATAGTGAATTTTTGTAGACCCGCGAGAGTGGCAGTGGATATGATGGAGGTTCTTACAATGAGGAGATCCATTGAATATTTTGTATTATTTACATTATTTATTATCATTTTGTTAATTAATATTTAATAAAAGTTTATATGGAAGTAAATATGAACATCTATTCTGGGTTATGTTTCTAAAATCATTAAAACACAAAAAAATGAAAAAAATGATTTGATCCCCCTTCTCATTATTTATTATATACTTTGGTACTTTAATTATAATTAAAGATATAATCCCATGTTTAATCCCTTCTTTGGATATTATCAATTCTATCATGGTATAAGAATTACAATATTTTATAGAAAAAATTATATTGAATAGAAAAATAAGATGACTATGTATCTCCAATCACATTGCATGGATGTTGTTGATACTGCTACAATAGGTTTTACACCTATTGAAAAATAATATCCCAAGATTTTTTCTTATACAATAAATATACAAGTTCATGGAAGAGGTAGTATTCATATCCTTAGGTCCTTTTTATTAAATATTTATCAGAATGTGATCGTTCTGAAATCCTCAAAAACTATATGGAACCAGCATGAAATTTTTTACAAAGGGAATACTAATGTTAATGAATCTAATACACAAATACAACATTGTATATATGAAGACATAAAAATATGAGATGAATAAACTATTAATGAATACATGAAAAAAGTAAATGAAATTGAAGGCAACATTAGTGGATTCTGTGATATCTAGGAAGATTCAACATCTATGAAGAAACATATGATAAACATTATAGAAATTCTTGATTAAAAAATTTATTAATCATATTTATTATATTATTTATCTCAGGATTAAATGAAAAATATTTTTTATAATTATGAAAATATGTAATCTCAAATGTTACAAAACATGATAAAAGATGTAATGTATTTCAAATCACAATGAAATATAAAAATACATGATGCTGATATGATTATACTTATGAATAAAAATATAAATACGATGTTTAGTAGAATAAAAAAAGTCTCTTATATCTACAAAAATATATATGGGGATGAGGAAATTATAGATGTAAAATTATATTAATTTTTTTGGAGTGTGGTGGAATTAGAAACATTGTTTTGACTTGTCCAAAGAAGAGAGTTTCTGAAAATATATTTGATTCCAAGGAAAAAATTAAATGGATTATGTGAAAAAAGACAAAGAGTAAATCTCATCCATAAAATATAAGATTCATTTTACTAGAAATAAGATATGATTGTTGATTAAGAAAACTAAATCCATACCAACTTAAAAAATTATTGAAGAAAACGTTTCTTAAAATGTTAAATCATTCATTGAATATATAAAAAATATTAGTGAATCCTTAAGTAGTAATTAAGAATGAGGAGATGAATCTTATATAGTGTATCATCTCAGGATATACATTTTTGCAAGTCTGGAGAAAATAAATATGTTAACAAATAAATTTAGGTAATAAATAATGATTCTGAAGATGTTTATAAAGGAATAAAAATATGTCATAAATAAGGGTGAATAATAAATGTACGAGATATTATGTTTCAATATTATAATTAATTAGTAGGGAAATATGATCGAATATCTCAATAAAATGCTATTATATAGAGAATAAAAAGATAAAATGGATCCCAAAAAATATATTGAGGCCAGTAGTACCCATAAAGAGATTATTGAAAACCTCATCAAAACCACATATGTAATAGTTGATACTTCAAAAGATTTCGAGAATGCTCAAATATTGAATAAGGTTAAATCCTTACCATACAAAAATAATGTTTCATCTCATTTTTCAAAAAATTCTATTTCCAAAAAATGTTTTCAAAAATATTGGTTAGAAAATGGGTGTCAAAATCCTATTTCATAAAAATAATGAAGAACCACATCGGAAGAATGATGATCCACCTACAAATATTTTTAATGTAGACATAAGATACAAATGTCAACCAAATATCAATATATATTTATCTTACATGACTAGAATATAAATATTTGGTTCCCATTTTCTATTTTGTGTAATGTATGTTCACATGACTTATAATTTTTGTAAAAAATTATCTCTACCTTCAAGAATGATTGAACAATGTTAAATCAATAAAAAATGAATGATGTGAAACATTCCATAATCAAATAATGACTATAAAATAAAAAAATATCATGAAGATAGGAACAATCCCAAAAAAGGTTAATTTGAATGTATAGATGAATTTTTTTTGATGGGATCATTTTTATAATCATTCTGAAATATGTATAAAAATCCTTCTAGAATAAGTTTGTTATGGTATAAAAGATAATTAAAATAGAAACTAGAAATTTATAAAAAAAGGATTTTTTCTATTGAGATGACTTAAAAATCCCATAGAAGTAAAAAAAATGAATGCCTAATAGTGGTTCTTCAAATATTATAGGAGATATAAAAACTATAAAATATACTAAAATTCACAATCAAGGAAAAATTACCATAATTAATGATAATTTCTTTAAATTCGGAGGAATTATAAAAGTTGATATTTGTGAAGAAAATATGACATATAAGGATTTTTTATTTATTAATGGGATAAAACATGACATGCTTATAATAAGTCAAAATTTTAATGATGTAAGAATTATTGATTTTCAGAAATTATTCATGTATCATAAGATGTGTGAGATATGGAATAATTATCCAGGGATGTGATAGATGAAGTGGTAAAAATTTACAAATTGGATACTTTATAAATTGTGATACAAAAGTGATGAATATGAAATAAATTTATTCCACCAAAAAATTCAAGACATTTGGAAAAATATTATGACAAAACTCATTAAAATTGTTGTTGTATGAAATTTTAATGAATTTAAAGTATGGCAAAATATCATTTATAAATTGATATAATGGGAATATGACTACTCGATTCATAAGAGACTTCAGTATCAGTATAACAGCCTTCATGAAATTATTCATTATGATTTATGTGGAAGAATGAGACATCAATCATTAAAATTAGAATTATAGTCTATCACATTTATTGTTGATTTTTCCCAGATGAAAAACCTAATGTTTATGAAGCATAATTGAGAGGATGTTGGAATGATAAGGGTTTACTTAAAATATGATCAGAAGGAAATGAGTTCATATATAATTATGTTGAGAATAGATAATGGTTACAAATTCACATGAAATTCTTTTGAATCCTATATGTGAAAACTAGGTATCATGTATCAGTATGGTGCTCCCTATACACCAAAATATTGTTGTAGTATAATGAAAAAATAGATATTTTGGGGAAATGAGAATATGTATGTTAGTAGAATATAAAGTTTCAATGGTATATTCATGATATGTTGTTACTAATATTGTAAAACTTAAAAATAGATTCATGTTAAGAGAAGAAACCATCAATTATTGTTATAAAATACTATATCACAAAAATTAGTCTTTATATTACTTCAATGTTTTTAGAAGTCATTATTTAGTAAAAATATATATAGATCTAGTATAGTTTTACGATAAATCCCTAGATTCATCTTTTATTTGTTTTCACAAAATAAAATATTTTTAAAATAATTAAATTATATTTAAAAAATATAGTAGAATCATATTATTTAATGGTAATTGAAAATAAAAATTTCATTAAAAAAGTTTGTGAGAATGTTTATAAAGGTAAACTACTGATTTACAATGATAGTTAATGTACATAAAAACATCCATACCACGATTTGGGACAATCATCTGATTATGAATGATTAATTGGAAGAGAAAATTTAGAATTTTTCACGCATAAAAACATATTTATTCTGATATTATTATTTTAATTCAAAAGGATTCAATTCAGACCAAATTGATGTTGAGATTATAAACCCAAAAAAACACGTATCTAAATTATTGAATTGAATTTATTTTAGGAATCTATTAGGGAAAAAATAATTAGTGTTTGAAATGAATAAATAGTTTTATTATAATTAGAAAAATGTAACATGAGAATTTTTTTCATAATCAGCAAATAAAAATATTATTAATATAAATAGGGTGTATATAAACTAGATGAATGAACATGGATAATTATAAAACAACAAATCCATGCATGTTTTTAATAAAAATATATATATATATATATGTTTAATTTGTGAATTATGATGTAATGTTTTCCAAGTTGGATTAATAAAATATATTAAATTGTTTATTTTAGTGGTTGTACATTATAATAATAGTTCATTTCAAATGGATGTAAAGTTAGAATTCATAAATATTAAGGTGGAACAATAAATTTAGATTGAATTATGATGTGGTTTTCAACATAAAAAATACAGAAACAAGGGTTTTAGATTGAATAAATAATTGAATGTGTTGAAACAAGCCTCTTATGCTATTTATTTTAAACTTTTGAATTTTTCGATGATGTTGATCATTTATAAAGGAAAATTTTATAGAAACATATATGTGAAATATTTTACCCTTTGAAGTCTAATTTTATTTGTTAATGTAGATGATATAATTATATATATGGATGAATAAGGTTCATGTAAATAATATTCATATGAAATGATGAATAATATTAAAATATAATTTTTTTTAGAATTGGATATCATCATTTTCATAATGATAAAAAAAAATTAAATATTATTATCATGAGAAAAGTATGTCAAGTAATTATTAAAGCAGCTTAGGATAGATGAATCAAAATATTTTTATACACATTTTTAGTGGGAACAATTTTGGGTAATGCATAATCCGAAATATGTGTGAATTTGAAAATCATTTGGAAACTGATAGGAGGGATTCTATACCATACATTCTCAACGATTGATATTTTTTATGTTCTGAATTTTAATGTTGTGGATCAATGTAATCTGAAAGAATAACATATATTGGACAAACAATGTATCATTATATATTGGAAATGAGTATCTTTAGAGATATCGTTAAATAAAAGAAATGTGAGATAATTTTCCATGTCTATACACATATAGAATATGTTAGAGATCGTAATGAAAAAATTTATAAATTTGGAAGAAAATATTTCATCGTATAATATTTTGTGATTAGTCACAGTATGAATCATGTTATAGTAACATTGTGCATCGATGATTCTGAATATATTTTGGCAACAGAAGATTTCAGTCAAATTTTGTGGATGAGTGTTCAATTGTAATATTTTATATAATATATTTCTTAATCATTGAAGATATATTGTTATAATAATAGTGAAATTGATCAATCTAAAAATCTAATCCAATAATCAGGATAAAAATTTTATAAAAATTTTATCTTTATAAAATATAACATTGTAACTGTAGATTATATGTTGGAATACATGTAAAAAAATATCAAATTTCATAAGTTTTAACATAATACATGTCGAATGATAGATTTCTGAAATTAATGAATTAACATTATATTCACCCACCTCCCATGACTTCCTTAACCTCATAAGGGAGTAATCCCACAATTTGTTTTGATTGTTTTGACCATGTGGGATGTAATGTAAAAAATTTGTGTTGTATTTTGTTTTTTCATATCTTCTTTTAAGGAATTTGATGTTCTTGTTATCGTAAAATGTAGTAGAGGGAAACAAAATAGATATAAGAGAGCATAAGAGTGGGAAAATCTTATCTTTACATGGAAAAATAATTTTCTTATCACGGAGGGAATGAATTCCTTTGACAACATAAATTTATCTAGAAGTGGCTTTTTTTATAGTTTCTTTTGATAAAGGTTTTTTTTTGGGAAAAAGAAAATAAAAAGACATGTTTATAGATTTGGGTAGTGAGAAGCTTATTAGTCAAAAAAAATTTCATCAAAGTTTTTCATCAAATCCATAGTGGGATATTGAAGATACATTATGATGTTTTTGTTTTATGTATTTTTTTGTATATGTTGAAAACTGGCCTTTTTTATAAAATCATTTTTATATTATTTAAATCATACCGGGTCAATCATAATTTGATGGTGTTAAATGTTGAAAACCACTAAATGATTGTACACAAACATAATGGGTGAGAAAAGATTTTTTTATAAAATTTCATTTCAAAAATAAAAGGATTGGAATATGATTCCCTGGGAACATATTGTCTGAAAAAGAATCATTTGAAGAAAATGATGTTATAATGATGATGTTGTTGATCAATGGCACCATAGGTCTCAGCTCTAAAATTTCCTAAGTGAAGAGTTCCAATTTTCTTAAGACTTTAGATAGTTTTATTTCATGTTAGGAGTTAGATAATTTTTATATTTTCTACTCTAAATTATATAATTCTTTTCAGATCATGAAGTTCTCAAAAATCATGAAATCTATCTTTACAATATATATGGAAAAATCATAACTGTTGTATTGTTTTAATAAATCCAAACACATATCAGATCTAGTACATGGATAAAATGTATTAAGAAGTTATAATAATTAATGTTAATAGATTTTGAATAATTTCAATGGCGTAGAGAGAATAGTTCCATAATAATTAGAATTACATCATAATTATATTTCTACAATTATGAGGATTCCATCTGACAGATTCTAAGAAAAATTGATAACTATGTTGAGTCTAATAACAAATTTCAATAAAAAAATTATGAAGAAGATATGCATATCATAATGAGATGATAAAGATATATAAATCATAATGAGCTAAGAAATAATATTTATCATATTAGGCCGATAATGAATGGAATATTTTAATGAGATGTGAAAGAAAATATGATTGTAATGACCTGAGAAATCATGATATAGTATAATGATAAGTGGAAGAAAGGAATATTGTAATTATATTAAAACCAAGTCATATAATAATTACTATATGAAGCTAAATATTAATAAGAAATATTGTATTGAAGTTGAAGTAGTTTCATCTGACAGACAAAAGTTTAGAAATTCTGAGAATGAATATTAAGAAGAAGACTAAAAAATATTATTCGTGATGTTTTATAAAGGGTTGGAATGGTCAAACATTAAATATAAATTCACATAAATATCATAGAAATCAATGAAATTTTTATCAAGTAAAATTTCATGTTTTAATTCATTTTATTCATTGTTTTTTAAATTTCATGAAGCATTGAATGTTTTTATGTTTCCTACACTTGAATTTCTATGTCTCTTATAAATAGATTATCAGATCATTTGTACATTGTATCATTTTAATGTTAACTCAAAAATAGGATCTATGAATAATTAAAATTAAATGTTAGTACATGAAATATATCTCTTAAAAATATTTTACATCTATTGTTTTATAAACTGTATTGAGAAACATCATATTGAATATATTGAATTCTACTATTCCAATTGAAGAAGATTGAAATTTTTTTGAGTAATGTTTTAGAAGAGAATATTTACAACTGAGAATCAATTTTAAATAATTGGACTAAAAAAGATGACTCATCCAAATTATACTGAGGATTCAGACTAACAATGTTTTGGATGAAACCGAATAATGTCTTTATTCATTTATTGGCTTAATGTCTATGTAAGAAACATTGTAAACTGATAAAAATCAGTATAGTATTTTCAATTGGGAAATAGAAGGGTTTGGATTGGGTTTGGCACATGTTTTATTCTATTTATCATAATATTTAATTTTTTAAGACCCGCAAGAGAGGGGATAAAAAGGTTGTCGATTCTAAAAGTTATTTTGTACCATGAATTTTGTGATTTTTTTAATTTCATTGTTTCTATCTGATTCATGTGTTTTTAATAAAATTTGACAAGGAAAAAATCATAAGTTATTTTAGTGGTTATGTTTCTAAATGTTTTGGAATTTATAAAATGTGACCAACTAATTAATCCCCCCTTCTACATTCTTATTCCATCCATTGTATTTTTAGATTATGGAATAAATATCTTGGAGAAAAGCTAAAATTTCTAATGATTTATGATGATTTAGCTTGTGTTAATGTAATATGTAAGGATGGCGTGGAGTAATGAATGTATTGATATTTTATAAACACAGATCCATTTACTCGTTAAATTACATGATATATCTGGAACTATATTCTATTTATTGATTGTGATTTTCTATATTTTTCATTAAATAATCGATAAAAAGATTTAGAATTTAAATATTTTACACTTGGGACCTGAATTCTTATGCAAAAAGTAGAATCCAAAATTTATCAATAGAAAATATAATAATTTCATTGAGGCTTGAATTTTTGAATAATTATCTATGTTACTATTTAATTCCCTTCCTGACAGGGTATATATATTTTCCATACAATTTAACAACCATTCATACTATTACCAATATCAATGTAATATGGGTTTGAATTACATCAGAAGCTATTTCCCTTGTTTTTTTAATTCATCTTGATCAAATTTCATCTCCCATATTATGATTTTTATTATAAATTCATCAAATGATTAAATTAGAATTATAGATCCATAAATTTCAAGGAAATTCTTTTTCTTAAATTGTTTAGAATTTTACGAGTCAGTGGATTCTGACGGTACATTATTCTGAGGCCCAGTGTGCCTGGAATCAATATCCAAAGTATAGATAGGGTACGTTCAGTGAAGGAATGAGTGGGTTTTTATATCATTTGAATTGGTGCTTAGAATTTAAATCTGAGGGCACCGATGGAATCGCAGCGCCGATGTTCTCTTAAAGGAACCATTGTTGTATTTGTATTTTGACGGGAGTAGAGGTTAGTATTCGGTTTGTTTTTAAAGAATAAAAAAAATATGTGTTTGATATTTTTAGTTGTGGAGGGTGGTTATTATCCTACAAAAGGGGAGTAAGATGTGGGGCCCACACCCACCTAACCTCCCATGGGAGGGTTTAGTGTGGTGGGGCCCACATGAGACCCTAACTCCTCACCTCACCCTCAACTCCCTAAACACCCCTTTATCACCCTTTAAATTAATTTGTATACTATTCTTTAATTATGTATTCTCTCCACCTTCCTCTCCTCTATTAAGGATTGCCAACACACATAATTTATGAATTGATTCATTGAATTAATTTGAAATGGTTTGATTTTCATTAAAATGAGAGAAGGATTTTATAATATTTGCCTTGAAAAATAATTTGGTGGGGGAACCTCTGAAGAAATTAGAGGAGCATTGTTCTCCAAACCATCCGATGAAGAACGACAATGTTTCTTCAAAACATTTCTCCACGATTAGAGGGGAGACACCACATCTTCGGGTGGACTGAAACGATGAAAAATCGACATCGTCATCCCCGAAGCTTAGATATGGCAAATCATTCTCGAGGTAGGGGTTTATTTGTAGATGTGAATGTTTTTATACTCATTCTATGTCGTTGGAATCATGTCATGACAACCAAATGGTATCACCATAACATGGGTGATTTTAGACCGCAGAAACACGGCCTAATCATTCCCATAATTGATCTTATCTTTGGATGAAGACAGGAGTGGATAGCGGTGACTGGAAACAAGCCGGCCATGATTAAAGGACCGGCGGCGCAAAGGTCGTCGGGTCATCGAGAAGGTGCGGCATCACCTGTCTATGAAATGGAGGCCTCGACTAAAGAGGGCCTTGGTAGAGTGGCATGGTGTCGTCACTCCGCACTCGTGGAATTGCTCTACGGCAAGGGCAGGCCGCGGCATGAGGGTTGGTGCGTGGCGCAGTCGCGCTATGCATGAGGGAAGCCACGGCTGGGCCTCGACTGTTTGGAAGGAGGGTGGTCGGCTGATCCGGCCACTGTTGAGTTTGCACCAGGGCGGAACCCAGTGGGTTCCGCGGAGAGGGGAACCAACGCTTTCCGGTTCCATTACGAGAGACAAAGGGGGCATGAACCTACACCATTATTGAAATGGTGGGCCCTGAAGGGCACCGCCACCGCCTGGTCATGCTGACCAGGTGGGCTTGACTTCCCTAACCACGCGGTTGGGCCACCGCATCATGATGACCGCATGGGTTGGGACTCTACGCCACAAGGGCCTGGTCGACGCACCTGGCGGGTCGGGCCACCTGGCCACACAGGATGGGTTGTCGGGCTATGCAAGCCAGGCGAACACCCTGGGCCAAGTCGCACCCAACCAGGTTGGGTCGACCCGGTTCGGCCCTACCGAGGGGGTGTTGGGGCGGGTCAAACCAGTCCTAGACCCCCTATTTTCAGACCATTTTCTATTAAACGGACATAACATGATTTGTGAACCTGCAATCGACGCACCGTTAGTTGCGTAGAATTCATTGGATCGAGACGGTCGATTCTGTATATTTCACTCTAGGTTTTGGCAAATTTTTGGTATGGCCGGGATGGTTTCAACTCAAAACCAACCGGGCCCTCGGAGCGGAAACACTTATAACTTAAGGACCGAACTTTGGATTGACGTGTCGTGAACTATGTTTGGTTCCTTTTGATTAGAAGGTTCTTTTGGAATACTCTACTAATGGTTTGGATATAGTTGGTGTACATTCAGGTTGGTTTAGCTTATAAACCGACCGGGCCCCTGGAACGAAAAAGACAATAACTCTTGGATTGGACGTCTATTTGACTAACTGTCAGCGGCGTTGGTAATGTCGTTGAGAAAATGTTCCTTTGATTATACCCCTTGGGAGTTAGGGGTACTATTGAGATACAGTTGGGTTGGTTCCTACACGAATCCAACCAGGCCCCTGGGATAAAAAGTCTAATAACTCACAGACCGGGTGTCCGATTGACGTATCGTCTATTGCGTTGAGATCCCTATGGCATGGAAGATCATTGTGATACTTATTCGTGGGACTTCATGACACATAGAGTGTCAACCGGTGGCTTGTGAAGCGGATCCTCATGTAGATGAGCATATGGATTACAGTGGCCTTGTAGCTGGCTAAGACCTTATGACTGCTTGTCTGATTCCATTCGGAGTGACTTGAATAGCCCGGTGAGGAGCACTACTATGTTGGGGTGGTATACCCATCGCGGAGGAGCACTACATTGTGAGGCGGCTGACCTACGATACTCGATAGGAGGAGTACCTCTGTAGTCAATGAGGGGGAGCACTACTGTGCAAGGTGGAAAACCATGGGCGGCAGAGAAATACTTTGTGAGGAGACCGTCTCGCAGTACTCAACAGGAGGAGTACCTATGTAGTCTAAGTTTAGTGAGTGTCACCTCGGAGTCGTGAAAGGAGTTCTACACTTGACAGAGTAGGAGCTCTCTAGTAGACATGTTTTTGTCACCGTGAATAAAAATCCTGGTTTGAGCTGAGTCAATGACCATGGGGTTTACATCATGATTGAGATGGGTTACTCGATAACATAGGTATATGTATGGGCATATATCTATGTAAAGGTTATTTGTTGAGATCTTTCTTTGTGTTTTATCCTTTTCGGATTTAGAGAGACATTGAAAGTCTTGGGGTCCCAACTGAGTATCGTTATACTCATCCCCACACGGTATATGCCTTCTCCACGTTGTGTTGGATACAGAGGACAGATAGTGATGACAGAGGCTGAGTGTTTGAGGACATGAAGACAGCTAGAGGCTGACCTCACGACGATTAATTACCCGGAGGTGGACCAAAAGACGAGTCGGTACCCAGAGGAGGTAGACAGACGAGGGCCCTAAGGAGGACATCTGTACCTACCCCTTAGGTAGGAACAGTGGGGGATGATCCATGAGAATCTTATCACCTTCAAACTATTTTGTCTTTTACCATGTACTTTATTGTTGGCCTTGTATTTCTGGCCCCTTTGAAATTTTAGAAAACATGTTATACTGCATTTCTTAGTGTTTGCTTCCTCTTATACATTGGTTGTGTGTGTTTAAATTTCATAATGTCAATGCTTTCCCTTTATATCAGGATTTACGACTTTTTTGTTAGTCGCCAGCCCCTGGCCTTTGGAAGGCAGGATCTGGGTAGTCATAGCACGGCCCTTGAGGATGTTTTGTGACAAATTGGTATCAGAAGAGTCGGTTCTACCACAAAAAGAAGTACTATAATCAATCTTTTATATGAAGCAACAGTGTTAAGAGAACTGATTGCGGTTCCCAGTTAAGGGAGTCCATTGTTGGTGTGGCGGTCGACGTATCCATACAGTAGGCCCTTGGGTACTGATTTCTAACTCAGTGTAAGAAAACAATTATTGCACATGTGTTTCAAAAATTTATCATTAAGTCAGCTCAACCAGGTCATCTCACCAGGTTTAAATTGTTTGACCGTGTCACATCTATTCCGGATGCCTCCATGCAGTCATTCAGTTGGAGTACTGATAGAGTACTCAATGACGGCCCACCAAGTGAAGAGGCTCTGGTGGAGGGCCCCCTTTCTATGTTGGCACCTTCAGATGGTGTACCAGTAGCATCACCACCGTTTAGGCAGCAGATGTCACCAGCCATACTAGCATACGATGCACGCTGACAGAGTGCATTGCACGAGCTCCAGCAACACAGGCCTCCGATGTTACGAGACGAGACAGATTCCCAAGCAGAAGAGAATTGGATGTAGGAAATTTCTAGAGTTCTACACCTATTTTATACACTAGTAGAGAAGATGGTGATCGTAGCTACTTGCCTTTCCTAGTGAGTGACCATAAGGTTGGTCCTCTTAGAGATGAGGCTATGGTATGTGGATCGATTAATGAGATGTTACCTTCAGGTTGTGTTCCTACTATATCACAACCTGATGGTCTTCAGTTAAAACTGGAAATACCGGTAGATGACACATATAGGCATAGCGCCTTACATATGTTTCAGCATCCGATACCCATCATGTTACGAGGTGAGCCTGAATCATTGGTGGATGAGGACTATCTTGAAGAGTGGGCTGAGTGTTTTCTAGACCATATACATCTTAACAATGATGACATGTTAGTAGATGAGTATTCATTGTGGCATACTGATCGTTCCTGGTACTCGATAACCTATGTGGTTGAATTTTCATTGGCTGAATGGATACAGCTAGTGAATGTTAGTAGTGAAAAAACATGAAACCTGTGCTAGTCTCAGAGACTTGGGTGTTTAAAATGTTTCACGAAGAGTAAGAATTAAGGACATATGAATATGAAGAGCAATAGATGTGGAAGTAGAGTTGGGAGAGAAACATGGGGTGGTGTACATTTCGACATGTTACAACCACCTGCCTTTGTAATCCCTACCATGATTAGGGAGCAGGAGGGCAGTGGAAGAGAGTAGCTGCATGCGGTCATGGAGTGTGAGTCAAGGGCGCAAAGAATGATTTGAGCTATGTTCTGTGACTACTACTAGCTCCCATAGCAACCAAAATTGATATGAATCATTCCATCCTTCCACAAATCATGTATCTGACCTAGAGTTTCTGGTTAAAGTCGTTGACTTGACCCTCATGTCTAGAGATACCATTGGGAGGAGACTCGATATTCACGCTTACGCCGATGGTGTGATCTCACCCTTGAGGCGAGATTTTCGGTTGGAAACTCTTGGTGGAATCATTGAGGACTTATGCCGTTAGTTTTGGTATGGACTAGGAAATCACATTTCATACAAAGATTGAATGTATTAGGAAAAAAGGATGTGGTTTACCTACAATGTTGGGATGGGTTTTCCTTGGTCTACAAAAAGTAAACCTCAGGCAGCACAGGATGAAATCATGCATAAGTGGGTGTAGTAGATCACTCATTATTAAGAAAAATTTAGATTTTTGGTATAATTATCCAGAGTTGCAGCATCACTTTTATCATTGACGAAGAAGGGGAAACCCTTTGTGTGGTCAGAAAGATGCCAACAGAGATTTTTAAGAGCTGAGGAAGTGGTTGACCAGTGCGCCCATTTTGAGGCTACCAGAGAAGGTGAAGATCAATTAGGAGTGGATAAAGACGGCACAGAGAAAACCATAGTCCTATGGCGATTGGAGATGGAGACCACAAGAGTTCGAGGGTGATAACCACATTTTCTTACGGGTCTCACCTTGATGAGTTCTTTGGTGATTTGAATAGTGAAGAAAGTTATCTCCATGATTCTTCAGACCATACCAGGTCCTCAGTAGAGTATGCGAGGTGGCTTACTGCCTGGCCCTTCAACTTCAATTGCACAGGGTGCATGAATTCACTCATGTATCTCAGCGGAGGAGATATGTGCACGACCTATATGTCGTCATCAACCACGGAGAGATGAACATCGATGACTGGGTGAATGTCATGAGGTTCCATTAGAGGTTGAGGATGGACATCAACTGGTCCTACTTGGATGGTCGATTCCTCTCGTGTGCTTTTGTTGGCAGCAGGGGAACCTCCAGTAGAGCACATAGGAGCGAGAGGCTCAGATGTGTGCACTGTATCCATATTTGTTTCCCTAGTTTATGTTTAAGCTTTAATAGGACATAAATCCTGGAGGCTGGAGTAATGTAAAGACCCAAAAGTTACAGGGATTTTTTTTTCATAAATTAATTTGAATTTTATGAGTCTGTGGAATCTGACGGCACTTGATTTCGAGGACCAATGTGCCCATAATATATTTCTATTTTTTAGCTTGGGTACGTTCAGTGAATGAACCAGTGGGTTTTTCAATCTATTGAATCAGTGCTCGGAATTGAAATTTGAGGGCATAGATGGACTCGAATCGTAGGTGTTCACTTAAGGGGGCCTTTACCGTTGTTTCGTTTTGACAAGAGAAGAGGTTAATATTCGGTTAGTTTTTAAGGAATAAATAAAAATATGTGTTTGATATTTTTATTTGTGGTGGGTGGTTATTATCATACAAATGGGGGGTTAGAGGTGGGGCCCACACTCACCAAACCTCCCAAGGGAGGGTTTCGTGGTGGGTCCAACATGAGATGCTAACTCCCCCCCCAAACTCCCTAAACCTCCATTTATCACTATTTAAATTAATTTGTAAACTCATATTTTATTATGTAGTCTCTCCACCTTCTTATCCTCCATTAAAGTTTTCCAACACTAATAATTAATGAATTTATTCATTGAATTAATTTTAAATGGTTGGATTTTCATTAATATTTGAGAAGGCTTTTATTATATTTTCCTTTGCAAATAATTTGGTGGGGGAACCTCTAAAGAAATTAGAGGAGATTCGTTCTCCAAACCCTCTAACGAAGAACGACAACGTGCCTTCTATACTTTTCTCTGTGACAAGAGGGGAGATTCCACATCTTTGGGTACACTCTGATGATGATGGAATCAACACTGTTATCCACGAATCTTGGCTACTGCAAATCTCTCTCGAGGTAGGGGTTTATTATTTAATGTGAATGTTTTTGTACCCATTCTATGTTATTGGAATCAAGTCCTGACAACCAAATGGTATCACCATATCAAGGGGGATTTTAGACCTCACTAACACAGACAAATATTTACCATAATTGATCTTGTCTTGGGTTGACGGCGAGAGTGGATAGTGGCGACCTGCAACGAGCCAGCCGCAAAGAAGGGACTGGTGGCGCAAAGGCATTCTGGTCATAAAGATGGTGCGACATCACCTATCTATGCAAAGGAGGTCGCGGACAGGGAGTTCTAGGGCTTAGGGGGGTGGCATCGCCACACCGTGCAGGCCGTGTCATGCCCAACCGGGCCAGACCTGGACCCGGGTCGGTATGACCAAATTTAGGCTGACCCATGGGGTGTAGGCCGGGTCGGACCGGGCCAAGACCCCCTGTTTTCGGACCATTTTCAATTTAATGTACATAACTAGAGTTGTGGACCTCTGATCGATGAACCGTCAGTTGATTAGGATTCCATGGATCAAGATAGTCATTTCGGTATATTACAGTCAAGGTTTCGGTAAATTTTGTGTATGACCGGGTTGGTTCGAATAGAAACCAACTAGGCCCTCAGGGCGGAAACAATTATAACTTAAAATACCAAACATCTGATTTATTTGATGTCAACTATGTTGGGTTCCTTTTGATGAGACGGTTCTTTTGGAATACTCCACTTGAGTATTGGATATAGTTGGAGTACAGTCAGGGTGGTTAAGCTTATAAACTGACCAGGCCCCTTGAATGGAAAATAAAATAACTCTCAGACCCAACGTTTATTTGACGAACCATTAGTGTCATTGTTAAACTCATTGAGAAACAGTTCCTTTGAGTATACCCTATGGGAGTTCAGGGTACTGTAGAGATACAATCAGGTTGGTTCGTACATGATACCAATCGGGCCCCCGAAACAAAAATGCTAATAACTCACAGACCGGGCGTCAGATTGACGTGACTACTATTGCATTGAGATCTCTATGACGTGATAGATCTTTGGGATACTTCTTCGTGGGACTTCTTGACTCTTAGAGAGTTGACCAGTGGCTCATGGAGCAGATTCTCCATCAGACGAGCGTGCAGAGTACGGTGTCCTTGTAGTTGGATGACACCTGATGACTGCTTGTCCGATTCTATTCATAGTGACTTTAATAGTCCAGTGGGGAGAACTAATATGTTGTGGTGGTAGACCCATGGTAGAGGAGATATACTTTGTGAGGTGGCAGACCAGTAGTACTTGACAGGAGGAGTACCTATGTAGGTTATGATGGGGTGCTCTACTGTTTGAGGTGGCAGACCCATTGCGGGGGAGCACAACTTTGTGAGGTGGCTGACCCACGATACTCGAGAGGAGGAGTACCTCAACAATCTAAGGATAGTGCGGGGCACCTCAGATTCATGACAGGACTACTATTCTGGATAGAGGAGTAGTTCTCCAGTAGTCATGTTTTCATCATCGTGAATAAAAATCCTGGTTTGAGCTAAGTCAATGACCATTGTTTTTACCGCATGATTGATATGGGTTACTTGATAACATAGGTAAATGTATGGGAATATACCTAAGTAAAATTTATCTTTTTAGATATATCTTTTTGTTTTATCCTTGTTGTATTTAGTGTGACCATGGTGGTCTCGGGTTCTCTACTGAGTGTCATTATACTCACCCCTACACGGGTTATGCTCGAACCTCGTTGTGTTGGATGTAGTCGACAGACAGCACTGAAAGATGCTGAGTGTACGAGTATTGGACAACACCTAGAGGTGGACCACATAACGAGTAGGTACCCGGAGGTGGAAAACACGGTGATTCGGTACTCAGAAGAGGTTGATGGACAAGGGCACTGAGGAGGCTATCTGTACCTAACCTTCAGGTAAGCACCATGGTGGACGATCCTGGAGCATCTTGTCCCCTTCCTTCTGTTTTATCTTTTACATTGTACTTTACTGTTGGTCTTGTATTTCCGACCCCCTTTTTACTTTCAATACATTTCTTATAATACATACCTTAGTGTTTTCGTCCTCTTGTACTCTGGTTGTGTGTGTTTTCATTTCAGAAAGGCAATTTCTTCCCTTTAAATCAGGATTTACGCCTTTGGTGCTAGTTGCTATCCCCTGACCTATGGATGGCTGGATTGCGGTAGTCACTCTAGGAGCCCTAAGGATGGGTCGTGACAATAAATAAGGATAGAAAGAAGAGAAATTGACGTTGAAGAACGTAACATTAAATTAAAATATCTTCACTCGAGCTTTATCATCATATTAGAACGAACTACATATACTGCAATTACTTATGAATTCATGTCCATTATATTATTCTTAATTAATTTCATCATGATATGATTTTTTTGATAAATATTGGTAATAACAAAATAAACTAATTTGGATATATCTTCTTATCTAATTGGGTCTATATATCTGTAAAAAAAATAATGATTTATTTCACCAGTATAATAATATTTTATTTGAAATCGTAGTAATAATATTTTCTAACATGGAAGGTGGAAATTATAGAAGGGTTAAATATTGGTGAAAATTTATATTGATTATAATATAGTTTTCTACCATCATTCTCAATATCCATATATACATGATTCATATATTTTAGTTCAGCTACACTACCAAATTATTATTAAACATCACAAAAAAACCCGGAGTGATTCAACTGGCCCAGTATTACTTCCATTAGGTGGTACATCAATATTCTTTGATGAATTAGGATTGAAAATTATTTCCAAGACTAGATCAATTTAGGGTCTTTTATGACACACTTCAGGACTTTATAGTGCACTATTTTCATCAATAAATGATCCTTGAATAGATCAATTTACATAAGTAATGGATTGCCTACCATCCTATAGTAGACTACCCCCATTTTACTCCTACTAAAATTCATAGTTGGGTATGAATAAAACTACAGAGCTAGGGGATGTTTTCCCCTTAGTAGGTACATGTGGTACAAACATTCCCAGAGTTCATCCTAAATGTATAGACAGATCATAGTTGACTTCAAACATATCTTTTTCGACAAAGAATACCAACTCAGTCCCATCTATATAACCATTGAAATATACTATATTTTTAACAAGGTACTTAATTTTTAGATCTTTTTAAATTTATATGAAATATGGAGTAGAGTTATGTAGTCCCCATGACATAACCGGAGATAATCCCCAATCATCCTTATGAGATGCACTGTCTTCCTCATCATGATAAAATGATTCATTTTTTAACTACTCCTCTTAAACTAAGTATATTTAATATCAACACCCACTTCATCATCAAAATATTACAAAAAAACAATTCTACTAAATTAATTAGATCCACTAGATCCCTAGGTCTAACATAGTATCTTAAAAGGTAAAATGTTTCAAAGTACATTTTAGGGTCTTATAAACATTCCAATTAATAGGGATTTCAATTTAATCTCATATTATTAATTACATATTGAGTAATGAAAATTATATTTTAATAGGATACTTCTTCCTTCCCCAAAAAATATTAACATTACATTCCAAAAAGGGTGATATGAGTTTGGTAAAGGAATATAAATAATTTTTGAAGTGTTCATTCAAAACTCATTCATGCTACTTTCACATATCGTAAAAAACATATAAGAAAATAATTTTCCATTATTAACATGTTGAACAAATATTTTTTAATCATAATACTAAAAAATTATATCACTATGTAGATAAAATAATTATTGTTCTATAAAATAATCAACATTCTTAGAAATTTAATACCTTATATGGTCTTCTAGGAGTTTAATTTACTGTCATCTCTTCAATGGAATATTGACATTAAAAATGATTACAATTTATAATTAAATATCTTAAATTATTCATATTAACATTAATAAGGTATGTATGATATCATTATTTATAAATATGATGAAATATCGATAACATCATGTTTTATCAACATGTAAATTATATAACAACCGAAAATATTATGGTGGAAATTACAATCATTTAATAATGTCATATCATATAATAACAGAAAATCAACATAAGAACATAATAGAAACGTTATAAATGAATATGCAATTAAATATGATGTATTTATAGATGTAATTAAACCAATACAAATTGAATAGTAACATCACCCTTGGAATTGTAATGTGAACAATACAAGAAGTAAATTATCCAATAGTACTGTAATATTTCCCATGAAAGTATAAATAAAACCAATATATATTATTTATGAATATATGATATGAATATATCATTTTATATTTAAATAAATATTTTAGAAATTATTAATTATTGGTTGATATTTTTATAAAACAAAAGTTTTGATTTTCAATTTTATAATTTGTATAATATTTTAAAAGAAAATATTTATCTATAAAAGTTATTCATAGAATCACATTTTGTTAAATTTTTATTATAAAATATCTTAATAAGACATTAAATAATTTTTTAATGTGTTATAATATTAACTATAATTTTAATATTAGAATTTTACATGTAAATAAATATTTTAATTATAAATTATTTTTTTTCATATTATTGAAATTTATTTTTATAAAATTGATTTTATTTTATTTAATTATACATGTCAAAAAAATATTTGGTGATTTTTTGGTATTTGTTACAATCTTGGAATTTTTACAGAATAAAGAAATTAGATAATTTACATAATAAGTAAATAAATGAATTTTTTAGTCACTCTATAGTTAAAGATGATGTAATTGACCATTGGTAGCAACACAAATGTAAAAAATTATTTTATTTATTCACAATATTCCTCATTCTTTATTATGATGATGAAAATCACAATCTAATGAATAAAAAACTAGAAAACACCCCTCCCACCCCTATAAATACCACCTCTACACACCTTTTCTCCAAACACATCTCAATCATTGAGACTAGTTCATATTGTTTTATAATCTCTTCCAAAACCATCCCTCACCTCTATGATATCTTATTCACATCCAAATGTAAAATACTATTCCCCAATGTGGTTTTCAAAGAGTAGATTTTCAATAGTCAAATTCGTATTTCCATTTAATTTAATTTATTTTAAAATAATTTTCTTTGTAACACCCCATGATTCCAGAGTACGTTATCTCAATAATGTTATTCAATAGCTTGCACTACACACAACACCAATTTCGAGCAGACCACATCTTACCAAAATTGTCATTCATAAAGTTTTTTACGAATAGTATTATGTGCATTTTGAATCTATTATACTCTATATAATTTTAAAACCCATATTATGTGTTTCCTAGGCATAATATGAGAAAATTTCATTTTTTAGATTAAATAAGATTTTTTTTAAAAATTGAAATTTTACAACGTTTTAAGGAAGAACCTTTTTTAAATACAATATTTCACACTTTTATATATTCAATTTAATGATATTAAATATCTCTGTTAAATTAAAAAATAAATATTTAGTTTGGATAAATTTTCCATATATTTTGATAACAGTCATATTTTGATGAATAGTGAAAATGATAAATTTTAATTGAAAACCACTTTTTTATTTAAAAAATTTTTGATGATAGATTATGGATTTTAATAGTTTGGATGTATAATAAGATTATATTTTTATCATTTATTTAAATGTTGGTAATAATAAGTAATTTTTCATTTTAATTTAACATAACCACAAGTTAATCATTTGAGTGTTTTTACTTTAAAAACCCTTATTATTTTACTGTGGGAATTAATTTTATATTAATTAGTGAAAAATACTTGTTTTGAATTTGGTAAAATCGAATTAATTTTTCAATTCAAAATATAAAAATTAGCATAGGGAGAATTTTTGGAATTTTTCTGAAAACATCCAATTTTTTATGAGTAGTGAAAAATAGTTCGTTATTTTTTATAACCAGCTTTTTATTTAAATAATTTTTTTGGAAAAAAATCTCTCAAGGTTTCATTTAATAATTTTTGAGGTAATTGTGTTTGTTGAAATAGTGGGCCTCCGTGATGTGTTTTTTGACAATGCAAACCATGACGTTTAAATTTGTTGACTAATGGGATTTCATTGTGGAATGTCAAGTTCATGGGATGTGGTTAACGATCCATGATGGATTCAAGAATGTTGAAAAAGGAATGGTGTGGGTCAAATTGATCAGAAACAAGGTTTCTTGGATGTAGGAAATCTTGCGCGCCAATTTTTTTCAAGATCTGAATAACAAAATATTGCAAAGGAAAAAAGCGGTGCCAATGTTTCGGGTTTGGTCGCACAAGTGACTGGGGCGACATGACTTGAATGCTGAGAGGAGACTTTCACGCCATCTCTCAAGGTGTCCAAATGTCTATAAATTGAGGTCAAACCCATATCATTATGTGATAGTTCCACACATAGAGAAAATCAAAGCATCTGTCGCGCAGGTGTTCTGGTTGACCAAGTGGTGGTGTGGTCACACAGGTGTAAAGATATTCAGAAGTTTCATGCCAGATGATAGTTGGGCACCTAAAGTGGATTTAATGACAAAGGGTGTGAGTCTCCAATGTTTATTGTTGAAGAAAGGGGAGTCATACATGGGTTTTGGTGACACTTGTGTGCTATGATTTGACGAAGCGCGACAGTTGATAGTTGCATGCAAAAATTGGTTTGGGGGTAAAGGGGTATGGGTCGTGCAAGTTTGCAGTTGAAGAAGTGAGTGTCGGGCAATGAGGATGAGGTGAACATGTGTGCCGGTTTTAACCTAAGTGCTGGAACTTGTACACCTTCTTGGAGAAGTGCACCAGGTATAGTTGAAATACACCAGTAATTTTAGGGTTGTGTGAAAGCAGTATGATTGCCTGATACATTCAGTGCAATGTGAGATTCATCTATAGGGTAAAGTTGGACTTTAACTAGCATCTACTATAATAGAGGATGTATTTATTTGTGACAATGAAGAGACCCACAGGTCTATAAATTTTGAGTGGATCTTCAAAATAGGCAGTGATCACACTTCAGTTGAGAGAACAGTGAGCTATCATTTTGTGAGTTGTTGTAAACCATGAGGGATAGTGAGTCTGCACCGAACTTTTACACAACAGTTTGCTTATAGTGGAATTGGTACATCGGCACACTGCTCATGTATTCTCCTTGGATGTATCCCAGTGAGGGTGAACCATGTAAAAATTGTTGTGTCATGTGCATGATTTTTGTTTTATTCAAACTATGCATCGGGAAGGAGAGAGAATATATTTTTCTATATTTGCAAAACAAGATCAAAGGGGTAGTTGTTTTAATCTGTCATACCCTGATTCACCCCCCCATCTCAGGGGATCTTTAATGGTGGACCTAACATAATTATTTATTTTATTGAAATTTATTCTATTTCAAAATTGAATATACTACCTATATATGTTCAATTTAATTCAATGGAGTCATTTTATAATAAAATTAGATGCATAAATTTTATTGAACTTTTTAACGTCTTTTACCCACATTTTAGAAGAATTTGTAAATTTTCATAAAACGTATTTTTACCTCTTCTATAAGTTAAATTTAAAAAATCCTAGATTCATGGTTTACATTAGTATGTAAAATTTTGTTCAATTAGATTAAAATAATTTTTGGTGAATAGAAACATTTGACTTATATTTACTATAGTTAAAAGTAAATATGTTAATTAAGGGTAAGAATGATATTATGATTACCAAAACACATGTCCTAATTCTAATGTATAAATAAAATTCTACCAAAAACAACCTTAGAAATAAAAACCAATCCTCTTTGATCCACTTTTATTAGATTAGTACATTTATTATGATTTTATATAAAGAAGAGTTAGAAGTGTAATATTCAATGTTTAATAACTAAACCATTTTTAATGTAAGGTTATACATAAGATAAATATGACACTAAATATTAATTATAAAGCTAAATATATTTCATATATCAAATATTTTTTTTATAATTTTAAGACATTATATAATTAAATTTATTTATGACACAATGAAGATTCAGTAATTAGATTATTAATGAAAGAATTTAATAAATGGTATTAAAAATTTTAAATTCAATATAATTACAAATTTTTAATGATGTCAATGAATTTTTTAGTTGTATAAGACATGTTATTATTGATTCAATATATCATGATCGAAGAAATCATGTTTCGATGACTTTCACAAAATCTAAATACCAAATAGTGTAAAAATTAACAAAAATGTGTTTTAAAACATATATTATATTATTAAATAATTTAATATTCTTAAAAATAAAAGGATAAAAAAAGGCTTAAATAATATTAAACATGTTATTAATTAACCACTTATGGTTTTCTAGAAATTTTTGAGTAAATTTATTGACCATATAGTGTAAGAATACAAGAAGACACGGTAAAAGTTTAGTTATTTTACTAATAGTTAAATATAAATGATATGGTTAATATGGTTACCTAAACAGGTCTAAAACCTACTAGTTGAGTTGTTTTCGACCCATAAATACCATATAATTTAAATAAATCATATTGGAACCATTATAAATATAAAATTATTTTATAATAAAATAATATTTCAAGCTTTTCTTGAAGTGACCCTCACCTTTCTTATAAAAGGCTACCTCCCCTTCTCCCAAAATCACACATCCAAAGACATTTGGATAGACCTACAATTGACAATATATCCTCCAAACATTCTTCACATCAACTTAGAGTCCTCATTTTGATCAGAAGAACAACCTATGGGGCCCTTTTGATTAACCAAAAAGGAAACACCCGGAGAAGGGGTAATAATTTCACAACCCTATTTCATGTTCTTTTCTTCTTCCACATCCTCTATATATATAGTTTCAATACCAAAATAATAAATACATTACCTTCTAAATACAGTTATGTTTTAAAAAAATGGTACAACTTTATTCATTATTCAATCCATTATATAATTGACAGAGTCACCATATATTGGACTGTAGGGCATACCGTTTCCACATCATCTTGTATTTTGTTATTCAAACAATTCATTATTTAAATGGGTGTAAAAATTAGTATAACTAATGAAAAAATAAATATAACTTTTTAATTATTATTTATATATGATATACGATCCCATATCATATTATTTCACCATCAATATAATGATATGGTCGCTCGAGCGTAAGTAATGATTATCGTCTCCACAACGTTATAAGATTTACTTCCACAATAACCATTCAACAATGATTATAAAAATATATATTAATAATTAATTTTTAATATAATACATTTTACGACTAATTAATATATATATATATATATGCATGTACTTACATATATATTATTAACTTACTTCCATTACACATGATATGAAAATTGAAATAGAGTTTATGCGTATGTATGGCCTACTGTATCCATTAATGGTGTCTTTCATTTAAGATATCTATCAATTATACATATTTATATTCTGAATATATATGATATATAAATCATTTTTTACATTTTGGAATTTTTTTTAATCATTATCTATTTGATACTATCAAAAATAACAAGCTAAATCACGTATGAAAAAAGCGATTATTACCAGAAAAGTTAATTTAACATGGAAGTATTTATAAAATGGGAAGTATAAAGACATAAATGAATAATGTATGGTATAATAAATTTTAATATAGAGATGGTATCAATTAATAGAATACAATGGTCTTAATAAAAGTGGTTAATCATACCCTCAACCAAAAGAAAGTGCAATGTGAGGGTTAATTCCTCAATCTCATTATTATACAGGATTGTTTATTCGTATATTTTTACTGAAAATTTTTTATTATTAATGACCATGATTCACAAAATAGATATCAATGGGATTCATTTTATGTTAATATTTTATTAAATCATCATTTTAAATGTTTTAATGATTTATATTTCTAAACCATTCTCATTAATGACTATGTTTTCAAAATGGTTTTAAAGATTTATTTAAATGGACATCAATGTTTTAAAATGTTAATAACTTTGAAAAGATTCAAAGTGGTATGAGACTGTTTGATTCAAAACTATATTTTAAATAAAATCAATTATAAATTGTGTGACTTTTAAATGATATAATGAAAAAGGGATATTTCTCACAATGATTTATACTGAACATTTTCAACTATGTCTACATCCACTGCAGGATATTTTCTTTGATTGAGGTTGATTTATTTTAATAAAATATTTCATATTGTATTGAATAAATTAAGATATGTTTTTCTATGGATGTGTTATTTTTAATCCATTCAGGTTTTATGGTTAATGTATTTTCATTTCGTATGCTAGTTTTAATATGAATGTTTATGTTATACTTAAATCTTTTATATGAGAAATGCATTGGACTTAGTAAGTGATATATTCATCCCTCTATATCTTCTTGATGCATTGGTAGGTATCATGAGACAAACTAGTGTCTTCGAACAAGGCCATGAAAATATCTTATTTGTATTCTGGAACAAATACTTGAATATATGGTTTTGAATTCTGGAATTATGCATTCCATCATTATGAAATTTTCTATGGATATTTCATGTGATTATTCAACTATTAGAATATCTACGTGAATAAGTAAATGAAACTATTTTATTTAAGTTTTCCATATTATGCAAAATATTATGTTTTAAAGTATTTTTTTAGTTTTATACATTTCCTTAAATTTCTATTCCTATTTATGAATGTTTCTTCTATATTGCAATCCTTACTAAGTATCTGAGCTAACCCCTTTATTATGTTTTAAATTACCATGAATTTAAGAACATTATTATGATTGAAAAATAGTGTTAAGCTAGAAGATTAATGGTATTCTCAAATAAATATATATGTTGTGTTTTATTTTCTAACATGTAATGTAATGTTGATTTATGTAATATATTTTTCAAGGATTCAAAATTGACCGGCCTTTTGGGACTTTATTCCTTGTAATCATGCCAATGTTATTAAATAATGCAACGACTCTAAGTAACATGGGTCGGTAGATATTTTATGACGTTTAACAACAGCCATGTTAATAGATTTACATAAAAACTAATTAGATAACATTAACCTAGGATTGAATTTGATGATTTGTATAGATGAATGTACTAGACTTTTGGAAATGTAGATATTTTTAGTATTTTCAATACAATACATCCCTGTCTAGATATAAGTAGGTAGAGCAGGCTCTGGCACGGATGTACCTAGGAGTGAAAACTTAGACAAGAAGTTTCGGGCATGGATTGGGGTATCATGTTACATGAAAACATGTCTTGCTGCAGTTATGGTTACGATAATCCTGAGGCATAAGCACAGGATAATTCACATTTTCATTACAATACATTATGAATAATTTAGTAGTATATACTTCCACAAATAAAACATATTTTTATTATATATTTTATGAATAATATTTTCAATTTATGATAGGTATTTTACAAGTATGGTATTGTGAATATTGATTCATTATCTAACCTGGTGTTTGCCATTGTTTTGAAATGATGCCTAGTAGAAGGAATGAGAATTCAAACAATAACCATGACCGAAAGATTAACAAGGATCATATATTTCATGATATTAAGCCAAAATTTAAAAGGAAAATATACTCTCACATGTTATCATAATATGAATAAAAATTATTATGTGTTATTATGATATGTAATGAATTCTATGAGTCTTATGGATTTTAAGGGTATCAAGATAATAAAAGGTTGGTAGGGATAAATATATATAAAGGGAAGAGGGGAAAAAGGATTTTCAGATATCTGATAATTGTGGAAAGAATTTCCAGGATAATTTCTTGAAGGGAATGGTATTTTGTTATATGTGTAGAGAAAAAGTACACCATGTAGGTGATTATAAGGGATAGAAAATCATTTCAAATGTACAATGCTTCATCTGCAAAGAGTTGGTGCGCTACACGTGTCAATATCCAAATCATTAGAGTATACTGACAATGCTGTTATTGGATAATAATCATGTTATGATACTACTAATGATGAAGAGGAATGATTATAGTTCTTAGGATTTCATTAATGTATTGGGTCATTTGTGTATTTTATTAATTATGTACATGTTATAATAGTTATAGTGTATATAAGGATTTTAATGTAGTACTATTTCATTAAGGACATGAGATTGTGTGGAACTAAGAAAAATGACCCAATAGTAGGTTAATATTTTTTGGAAAATATATAGTTGAGATAAAGATAATCCATAATATGGATCTGATTATGAGGTAGTGATTTTTCTATAATATATGATTGATTTGGATGAATTATATTGGATATTCCTTACTTCCTTGATACGGATTAATGATTTGTATATTCCATCACTGTAGGAGTTTGAAATTTTTTTATAGATGATGTATATCAATAATTATATAAGGAATAATGGAGAGTGAATGTAATAAATAAGGTTTTTTGGTAATTCATTGTGTGACTGTGTTTTAAATTAATACATGATGAAGTTATTCTCATGTTATTATGAAGAAAAAATGATCTTCATTTTGTTTTCATTCATTATAAATTTCAGATGGTGAATTTGGAAAGAATTATTTTGGATAAGTTAAATGGTTGGAATAGATTAAGATTGAAATTGGATACCATTGTTAAGGGTAAATCATATCTTGATATTATTTTATGACTATCATAAATAGAACAACTCGAAGGGTGGGCAACAACCTGACGTGTCCGGCAAGGCCATGAGACTTGAACCCCCAACGGAAGGCCGATAAGGGTGCATCACCTACCACTGGCCTACGTTATGTCATGGATTGTATAATGTAGTTTTTTTAATGTTATGACAAATTAATTATAAATTTATTATTTTTTGAACCTTATACGATTAGAATAAATAGAATATTTTTGAATTAGATTATCTTTTGGAATGAATAATGTGTTTGTGGTAGGAATTAATTGATTTATGGAATTCTACTACACAGTCAAATTTTTTCCTCTTAATTTATGAATGAATTAATTTTAAATATTAAATAAGGGATCTTAAAACCAAAAATGTTTTATCATATGAAAAAATGTTTTATTGAACCATTGATAATATACATCATAATATATTAATGGCTTTGAGGCCCCCAATTTTATACTTTTATGTGATTGGTTATCTCAATAACTCCCTACAAATATTTATTTTTTTCCTCAAATTATGTGTCTCTAATTTCCACCAATGCTCTCTTAATCGAGTTCTTATTTTCATGGTGACTTTCTTTTTTCGCATTCCCTCTTAGTAAGACTAAATTTTATTAACCCAATTTTCAAGAAGGGGTTTTCGAAAAGGCATTTTTCTATTTTTAACTATTTATTTTCGAAGATAATTTTCAATTTGTATGCACAAAATTTATTGAAAGATTGGATAATGTAACACACCACGATTTCATAGTACGTCATCACATTAATGTAATTCTATATATTGTGCAAAATCAAACATCGAGTTCAAGCACTCCACAAAATATCAAACTAGAAGTTGAAAAAGAGGTTATTAATAGTATTAAATGCATTTTAAATCTTATATAATATATATAATTTTAACACTCATATTATGTGTTTCTTAGACATAATATGATAAAATTTCATTTTATCAGTTAAAATGAAGTATTTTTTAAAGAAAATGCAATTTTACCACCCTTTAAGGTGAACCCTTTTTGAAACCAATTTTTGATACTTGAATATATTAAATTTAATGGAATTAATTTGATCATTAGAATCTAGAAATAAATATTTAGTATGGATAAATTTTTGGTGCTTTTATGATAACTTTCATATTTTGATGAAGAGTGAATAATACTAAATAATAATGAAAATCAAATTTTTTAATCCAACTAATTTATAGTGATAAATTTTTAGATTGGTTTTTTAGGAAGAATAATTTAATTTTTTTTCATTAATTAAAAAGTTTTTCAATATAAGTAATTTGATATTTAAATTTGACAGAAACACTTGTCAATATTTTAATAGTTTTTACATATAAGAAAACCTCTTTTTTTATTTGACCACAAGAATTATTTTCAAATTTATTAATGCAACATCAATGTTTTGAATTTTTTAAAATAGCATTAATTTTTGAATTCATAATATCAAAATTAGATTATGTTGAATTTTTTGTATTTATCTGAAAACATCCAATTTTTTATGAATAGTGAAAAACAATCATTATTTTATAAACCCAAATTTTTATTTAAATAAATATTTATTTTATTTAAATTTAATTTAAGTCAAAATAGACATAAAGTACATATATATATTAAATGTAATTCATTGGATTAATTTTATAATAAATGTTTATTTATAAATTTTTATTGAAATTTTTACCGTCTTTCACCAACCTTTTAGGAGCATTTGGAAATTTGAAAAAAACAAAATTTTACCACTTCTTTGAGTTTAATATTAAAACTCTGAGAGACGTGATTTTCATCCGTAAATAAAATGTTTTTCAATATGATTTAAATAATATTTGGTGAATAATATCTTTGACTTTTATTAACCACGATTAAGAATAAATAGTTTAATTAATGGTAAACATTATATTATAATTATCCTAAGACATGTCCTAATTATATTAGATAAGTGAAATTTGACCAATAGTACCTTTGGAATAATAAATGATCCACTTTGATCTACTTGAATTAAATAAGAACCTTAATTATTATATTATTTAAAGAAGAGTTAAAAGTGTTAAATTCAATATTTAGTAACTCAACTAATTATAATATAGGGTTATACATATGTTAAATTTAACTCTAAATATTAATTATAATGTTAATAAGATATCCTAAATTATTGAATTTTTTTAAAAAATTAATAAATTTAATAATTAAATTTATTTTTGACTCAATGTGGATGCAATGATTACATTATTAATGAATGAAGCAAGTAAATAGAATTTTAATTACTAAAATAAATATAATTACAACGTTTTATGAAATCCATGAATTTTATTGGTGAATATGAAATGTTTGGAATAATTAAATGTATCTTGTTTGAAGTAATAAATATGTGATTGATTTCACAAAAACCATATACCAAATATTGTCAAAGTTTTCATAAATGAGTTTTTAATACAAATATTATATTACTAAATTATATAATATTCCTAAAAAACTAATGTTCAGCCAAAGGGATTAAATAATATTATATATCTTAGTAATGAATCAATTGTGGTTCTCTTGAGTTCTTATACTATGTTTATTAATTATATATTGTAATAATAAATGAAAACAATATAAAAGTAAAAAAATTAACTAAGAGTTAAATCTAAAAGATAAGGTTTATATGGTGACATAATCATTTCTATAACCATTTGGTTGAGTTGTTTTCTACCGATACCCATATTATATTATAAATAATTCTTTTTTGAGCCACTATATACAAAAAATGTTTTTATTATAAAATAATATTTCAAGCTTTTCCAAAAGTGACCCTCACCTCTCTTATATAAGGTACTTCTCCATAGCTCAAAATCACACCTCCTATGCCATATGGCACAAACATAACCTGCCTAAATATCCTCCCATAATCCATAAAATCAACCTAGATTCCACAATTTTATCATAAAGACAACCTATGGAGCCCTTTTGATCAACTCAAAATACAACAACCGAAGAAGAGGAAATAATTTTTCCACCCTTTTTCAGGTTCATTTCTTCTTCCACATAAAATTTCGTTGTTTTTTCCATAAAAAAATTATAAATCCAGTACCTTATACATAATTAGATGTTATTATAACTATGGAACCTCAATATTCATTATCTATCCATCCTAAAAATGACAATGTCACCATAAGTGTGTATGTACGACTTACCGTCTCCACATCGTGGTGTAGTTTGTTACCTAGACACTGTATTTTTTGAATGGGTATAATAATGAGTATAACTATTGTAAAATATAATTATAACATGTTAATGGTTGGTTATATATGATATACCATCCAATTACATATAATTTCACTATCAATATAATGATAACGTCGCTCCAGCATACGTACGGAGTACTATCGCCACGATGCGATGAGATTTGTTTCCACATTCACCATTCAATGATGATTATATAAAAAATTCAGTTAATAAGTATGTAATGTATGAAATAATAATACTACTAAATATATATATATATATATATTCATATAACATATTTAATTTCTTCTATTCAATACGATATTAAAACAGAAAAAACATTTATGCATGCGTACGACCTACCATTTCCATAAATTGTGTTTTCTATTTCATATATCTATATATTATAAAACTTTATATAAAAATTTATATTAAATATAATTCGCATGTAACATTCTGGAATTATGTAAATCATGATCTAAATTATACTATCAAGAATAACAATTTGAAACTTGTACTATAAAAAAACGATTATTAACCAAAATGTAAATTTAACATGGAAATCACTGTTAAATGGAAATTATCAAGTCATAAATTAATAATGTATGATATAATAAATAGTAATATGGGTTTTCTATATTTTAATAACATACTATGGTCATTATACTAGAGGTTAAACATACCCTTGACCAAAGGAATGTGCAAGGTAATGGTTAATTCCTCAATCTCATTATTATTCGAGATCATTTATGTGTATGTTTTTACTGAGACATATTTATTATCCCATTCCATCTTTCATAAATGACTTTTCAATGGGATTTTATATATGGGAATATTTTATAAAAACATAATTTAAAATATTTTAATGATTTATTCTTCTAAATCTTTTTTATTTATGTCCATGCTTCAAAAATGGTTTTATGGATTTATTTATACAGATATGAATGTATTAAAATGTTAATTACATTAAAATGTTTCAATGTGGTATGGGAAAAATTTATTTAAAAGTATCTTTTAAACAACATCATATATAAATTTTGTGACTTTTAAATGATTTTATGAAAAAGGTATATTTCTCTCAAATATTTGTACTATTTCATTTTCAACTATTTCAAAATCCTTTACAATTTATTATTTATGATTGAGGTTGACTTATTATAATAAAATCATCCATATTGTATTGAATGAGTTATGATATGTTTTACTATGGATGTGTTATTTTAAAACCATTCATTGTTTATGGATATTGTATTGACATTTAGTATTCTAGTTTTAATACGAATGTTTATGTTATGCTTACATATTTTCATAAGAGGAATGCATTGGACTTAGTATGTGACAGAGGGAGCATATTATTGATCCTCAATGAATCAGTAGGTATCATTAGAAAAAATAGTTTCTTGGAAGAAGAACATTACAAAAAATTATTTTTAGTATTGGAATAAGGCCTTGAATTTGTGGTAATGATGTATAACATTATGCATTCCATCATTATGAAATTTGAAATAAATTTTGAATTTTATTATTTGACAATTATATTATCCATGTGAATAAGTAAATGAAATTATTTGATTAGTATTTTCCTTATTTTTCTAAAAATTAAGTATTAAAGGTATTTATTTTAGTTTTATACATTTCCTTAAATGTATACTCTTATTTATGAATGTTTAAGATATATTTTTATCCTTACTGAGCATATGTTCTAACCTTTTTCTTATGTTTTATTTACAAAGGATTCCAAGAAGTGTATTGTGATTGATATACAGGGTTAAGCTATAGGAATAATGTTGTTCTCAAAGGATCATTTTGGTTTTTTATTATTTTCTTAGTTGTAATGAAACATTAATTTTTGAAATCTATTTTCTAGACTACTAAACTGATTAGTCTTTCGGGACATGATTCTTTGTTATTAGTCCAATGGCATGTAATAATTAACCGAATCTAGGAAACAGGGGATAAGGCGTTATATAGTTATTATCTCATAACCCTCCTCTTCCCAACCAAATATTATGATTACTAATTTTTCTTTCACATACTATAAATTTATTATTCTAATGTTATAATATATCATTAAACACATAATCTCTCCCTTTTAACCCAAAAAAGTAAACATCATTCACGAGGTCTTAATTTCTCACCTTCAAGGACGAAAAATATTAACTTCCATTAACACCTTCACATATTGACATAAAAAATTTTTATGGTTAAAATATTTATAATATATTTATTAAATCCTATGTAATGTTCTAGAATAAATATATATTCATAATATTAAATATTAAAACCAAAATTTTTTGTTACTAGTGGAAACGAACCAATATAATCCAATGAATTATCACAATCATATTAAATAATGATTGTTTCTAATACCATATAAAAATGATTTATAAGGTCATTTAACCCTATGGATTTTTGTTAGAAAAATATTTATTATATTCTGTAGAAATATTGTAATTTTAAAATTATTTTATGTTCATATATATTAGTAAATAGATCATGAAAACCAAGAACAAAACACTCTCAAATGAAGGCAATGAATCTCCAAACACATCAAAATGGACAGAAATGATCTTAAACATTTATCATAAATTGGAAACAATTTTAAATGCTTTTTGAATTATTATTTAAAGAATTTAATTTTATTATTCAAGACATTAATATAATGTGGTGAACCATGATGGACATATTGTAAGGGATTCCTGATAACCCACCAATTTTCATTCAGGATATGATTTCAACCTCATTAACCTAATGAAAAATTTCATTATATTAATATATATATTTAGATTCTATGTATATGTTCCAAACACATGTATCCATATCATTTAATCCATTAATTTTAGGTATATACTTGTTTTAATATGGTTCTCTTCTCAATTCTCCTTGAATAGAAAGCACCATTAAATTGCTCTTCCAAAATTTTTATTTGTTTTAAAGTAACATACATAATCTATTTTATGCCCAATTTATTTTTATAAAATCACCCTTTTTTCAGGAAAATATAGCTTTTTTATGTTTGTAAAAAATATGTATTCCTTTATTCGATTGATGTAATCCATAATATTTTCTACAAGACGAACACAAATTTTTTATTTCAAAACATTCATGAACACTTTTTTTTGATTTTTTTCATTCTAGTTCAACATCAATAATCATGATGTATAATAAATTTAACCTTATCATTTTAAATTGTTTATTATAATCCACTATTCATGGACTCTTTTATGATATTCCATTTTGTTATGTCTTTTAACATGGTTTTGATACCCATGTCATTACATGGGTAAGAGTTATGACTATGTTTGATTCCTTATGTATGATTATGCAACTGGAACAAATATTCATGAAAATGTTATGATGGGTGTTTCAAGAAAATTATCTAATGAATTGAGTATTTTTCATTCTCATGAAACATAATTTTGGGAGATGGTGAGAACATGATTACTTTATGGGACTTTTTCAACCATGTTATATTTTCATGGTGGTTTTCGTTGACTCATGTTTGTGTAAATTTATATGTTATTAACATTTTTCTTTTATTACATGATTATATGGCCCAATTTTATTCATGTTATTATTCATTATGTTTTTGTATGTTCCAAATTTTTTATTAAATCATTTTACGCTTTTTAACCAATGTTTTATTTCCATACAAATGCTAAATTCCTTACTTGGATTTTTAACTCATCCCTTTTATCCATGTTTTCCATAGATTACATTATAAAAATGTATGACAATAAATAATACTATGAGTTTATTATAGAGATTATATTATTTATGTGTTAATTATGGTAGACTTGTGATTATTTATTTATCTATTCATCTTAGGAATCTGTACATTATGATCTTTATCATGTAATAAGATTGTAAATTAGGGATTAAATTCATAAAATAAAATCAGTAAAATGATGCCGGTACTGTAGTTGTTATCAAATAAATGTCTGACTATTTATTAATATTGTGAATATAATTAATTATTAATAATCATTGTGGCAATTATATAACTATGGATAACCACAATTGAAAAATTGGGATTCACGTGTGATGATATAGTCTTCATTTATAATTTAATCCTTATATATTCATAGTTTTTTATTTACATGATTATTAGCTACATATTCAACAACCCAAAATTATACATTCATTTTCATTGTTAATGGGTAAAAATAGAAGAAATTGTTCCAACCATAAATGGGATAGTTAAGGTGAATATTTTTTTAATACTATGCTAAAAATGATGGAAACAATTTCTCAAACCTTTGTGATTGTACTTAGGGAGATATATCTATTTATAAATAATAACATAAATATTTTCAAACAACCTTATTCTCCTACGAATGATACAATTTCTATTAAATAATTAATTCAAAAATGACTCATGTGTTTAGCGGATCTTCTGATCCCTTTTTTTATGATAGTGGATTAAATCCTTTTAAGAGACATTCTATGTCCTCTATTGGTCAGATAAATAGAAACTATATCATTGATCTATCAAATTTGATAGAGAAGCTAATTATTGTTGGACACTAATAAATAACATGAATTAAATGGTGAAAATTTATTCTATACCTGAATGGCCTGATGGCCTTCATTTTTTTATTTTTGATAATCCACCTTTCATGGGGTGAGGTGGAACCCTTACAATTCCCTAAGGCTTAAGAGACAATTAAAATACACGTAGGTCTTAAGAGAATCACCCCGAAAAGGCAACTATGAACACCTCCACCCATAAAAAAGTCACGAAATCAGCACTCTACCTTTTCAGGGATGTTCAGATAGATCTCTTATGTAGATCTGTGTAAGCACAATACTGATTTCATTTCCATACCCTCTCATTCATCCAATTATTTTTAGATCTAATCTTCTGAATGTTCATGCCTTGAATCCTCATTTGGATCCTAATCCATAGTAATATAATTGATATATATAAATATTTATTATGTTCTGATGGAAATGGATTGTCTTGAATTCTTTGAGGTGGATCGATGTCCTTTAGAGACAACTGGACCGAAGTCCATGTGTGGCCTAAAGGCCTCGTGGGAACGGGGGACCAAACTAGTGGCCCAAAGGCCAAGATCATTTAATAGTTCTGGCTGCTATAGTACTGAATTGTACCTACTACATCACCCACTAATGTTCCTACTAAAGTACTGTTATATTTTCCTATAAATATGTCTCCACTCGAATTTGATCCCATGTCTCATGGATGTACATCTTGAGTCCGCACAAACTAGGTTGAGGCTCATTGGAAAAATTGATTCCAACAGATGCTATGATTTTTAGAAAATAAATTTCAATAAATATATTCCAAAAACCCTACATTTAAAAATAGGAAAGGAATTCCATATACTAAAGTAGATTGAAGGATATTCTACCATGTCGTATGGGGAAAAAATCACAAGTATAATAAGGAAATCCTCAAGGTTTTTCATGGACATCGAAATCAAAGATCACTGCTTATTTAGTGGCATAATTTCGACCCTAAAAATTGTTGGGGATTCAAGAGTTTGATAATTAAAAGGTTATTTTCTATTATTACCTTAAGGTCAAAATGGACAACATTGACTCTTAGTAATCACATAAAACTGGTGAATAATAGTTGAAAATGGAGTAAAACATGTGTGGATCGACAAAATAGATATCATGATTCAAAATGATCCAAATTCCCAAGTGTCAAAACTATGTGAAAAAGTCTTCTATAAAATACATACTCGTAACAATGATATACCCCAAATGAGATATTTATTGAATATGGTTTACAACTATACAAGTGATTTGATAAATCCTCTATATTGTGTTGTTTCAACTTAAATGAATGTGTGAATTATGAAATCGATTACCCTAAGAAAAGGGTTGTTAGAGGAAGTTAAGAGCATCAACCTTCAAGGAATCAATGTAGGTAATATTTTATCACTACTTTTATGGTGGATCCTAAATATTATGTGGTGATAGGTATTATAGTTATTATTTCTTGAATATAAAATTTACAATTTTATATGTTTTTTAAAAGTTCTTCCATATCATGCTTTTTTAGTATAAATATTCAATCACCACCTCAAAATTTGGACATTGTGTTTTCTATGATAATACTTAATTGTGAAATTATGTCATCCAATGCATATAAATCCTCACATATTTGAGTTTATGTATTGAATCTCCATTATAATATTTCTATACTCCCTTTGGTGGAGTTTCAATCAATTTTTGGGCACGGATTGGATAACTTTATATAATTCAAATATAAGAAGTTGGGAATGAGAAATATGTCTTTACATCTCATATAATCATCCAATTCTATACAATTATAAGGCGGAGTATGACTCTCCGTTAGATTAATCATCTCAAATGTATGTATTTTTACTTTATAAGAAGGAACGTATAGCTCAAATGATTGAATAAAAGTAGATAATTAGACGCGAACAAATTTCCATTGTGGGGGATAACATCGATGTCTTCCACAAAGAGTTACACAATCTTCCTCTTGATCAAGAATTAATATTCTCAATTGAATAAAGTTATGTATCTGTTTCTATATCAATGAAACCATATAGAATGGACATCATTGATCTGGAAGAAAAAAATGTGTTTATTGGAGAATATATGAAAGGGTTTTAATCAACTGAGTTCTTCAGCATGGGTTTTACAAGTACTCTTTTTCAAAAAGATTGATTGATAAAATATTAATATATTTGAAAATTATTGAAATTTAAATAACTAGATATGGAATATAATAAGAAATTTTATAAATGATTTCACAACTATCCATTGTGGAAAAAATAAAGCACCAACAATGGGTTGATGTTGAAATTCAGATATAGGTGGAAGCGATGAGAAAAGGTAAATCCATAGTGTTCATGAACGATTTGTAAGGAGTTATTATATTTGGGTCATGATTATGTGATCTATATGTTCCATATATAATGATGGAGAATTTAATTGAAGCACATATATCAACCATATCTACTCACCCAAGGAACACAATGAAGTAACAAGTTCTTTGAGAAAACTATGGGAGAGAAAATATGAAAAATGCTATCTTGGAATATATGTCAAATTTTATGTAATTTTATCACATAATGTATACAAGAAAATAGTCTAAGGGGATTATGAAACCACTACCCATACCAACATGGATGTGGGATAACATTACCATAGACCTTTTCACTAGACTACCAAAGAAATCCAATGAAAAAAGGTCTATATGAAAATTTTAAACCGCCTTAATATGACAACTCAATGTATATCAATTCGATAAGACGTCACACTGGATATACGTTCATAGATATACAAAAAATAAATGGAAAGGCAAAAAAGAGTGTAACTAGCATTCATATTTTATTGAGGTTATATATTCTCCTCGATATTCGGGATAATTCTTAAACATACTCTATGCACAAGGATAAACTTCAATACAACCATGCATCCCCAAACATATAGCCATTGTTAACTGACATTTATGAAACTACAAGACTTATTGAGAGTATGTTATGTGGAATTCATGGGATGATGGGACCAAAATATATATTTTTTCATGATCTCCTAAAACAATAGTTTTCACTCATGCATCGAAATGGATCAATTTGAATACCTTTATGTTAAAGGATGAAAAACCCTGACACACTAGAATGATGTTATTGAACATAAGACGCTAGGATAATTAATGGTCAAAAAAGGTAGAAAATGAGAGAACTATTCATTATAACATCAAGGAATCCTAAAATAGAATAATGAGATTTATAGACAATCATATATAGGACCTTCAATTTCACTCATGATACATGGCATTGCTCCACATATCTCTATGAAAGCGGATCACAAGATTTGGGGTGAAGGAAAAGCATTGTCCATGGTATACCAGAACATTTTTATTCTTGATCATGATATAGTCATGGAATATTTAATAACTCTTCATCCTAACATGTCTAAAGTACATTTTATATTCCAAGTATCCCTATTTAATATCTATATAACAAATCCTTTGCCTATAAGGAATTATGTGTTGATACAATTAGATAATAATCTCTCTAGCAAGGAGAAAACTGTGAAGTTCATTGATGATTGAAATAATGATATATGAAATGATGCAACTCACCTAGTGAAGGTAATATAGTTTAACCTTTGGTATAAACATGCAACATGGGAAGCAAAGGAAGCGATGAAGGAGAAGTACTCATCCATGTTTTCTTCATAACATGTAAAATCAAATTTCATTTGTGAAATTTCATAATGTGGAAGAATATAATGAACCAAAATGTTATCATTGTTAATTACATTGTTATAATTAATCAATATAGTATAATCACTAAAATTCATTGTAATAGGACAATTAAAACATTAAAAATGACGATTGAAATTCAAAAATCATTTAAATAAAAATATTATTTGATTATATCATAGTATTACTAAATGAATGTTTTAAAAATTATTACTTGAGTGTTGATATTTTTATAAAGAAAAGTGTTTATTTTTAATTTTATAATTTATATAATGTTAAAAAAATTCCCCTAAAATGTATTCAGAAATTAATTTGTTTTTTTGTATTATGATTATAATATAATTTTAACTGACATTAATTAATTTTTGAAAGTGTCATAAAATATGTTATAATTATAAATTATTCTTTTAAACAAAAATGATTATTTTAATTAAAAATTTAGATTTTCTAAAAGGTAGAAAATTATTTTCATAAAATGGAAACCATTTTTGAATAATATTTATTGAAAAACTGTTAGGGAAATTTTTTGTGATTGTTCTAATAAAGTTATATTTTTTCCAAATAATGAAATGCAGTCATTTACAATATCATAAAATAATTGAAATTTTAGTAATTAATTAATAATTGAAGAATATGGGATAATAGGTTCAACATAAAATTCCATAATTACTATAATTTTACATAATAATCGTCAATATTTCTTCTCTTGAGATAGATAATAAAAATGTATAAAATAATGAAAAAACACTTATCTCCTCCAATATATATTCCATGCCTCACAACCCATTCTCATCACACCTATCAAGATTTAATTCATTAAAATTTCTTCAAAAAACACATAAAATTCCCCTACACATTTTCTAAGAGAACATTCTATCATCAATGTTCCAAAACCATTTCTATATTGAGGGTTTCAATGAAGATTAATTCATGAGGTGAATTACAGTTTCATTTTCTTTTAATTCAATTTTGAGTTATTTTATTGTTTTCTCCTCAGATACCTTTATCCATATAGTTTTGAAACTCCATTAACTCACATATTTGAGAAATTGTTTATTTTAATGTAATAACCAATCATTAATTCCATTTCCTTCACCATTTATTCTAGAAATTAAAATGTCATCATGGCTTCTCAGTTTGTCACCTTCAAAGTTGAAAACTTTTCATTTTCCATTAAATATTTCAAGGATTATCATAAAAATAATTATTGATAAAATAATGATAAAATATGAATTAAATATCATGGAATGATTTAGAATAATTGTATACACATGATGTAAAATAATAAAACTAAACTGTTTTTTTTTGTGAGTGAAAACCACCAAAAATAATCCAAACAATTATCTCCATCATCTTATGTAAGGATTCATCATCATACCATAAAAAATAATGTAAAATATAATTAAAACATTAGTATGTTCATTATTAATATATAAATTCAATTCTAGTCATCCATTGTTATTTTAGGTTATTTTCATTACATGTATATAAGTAAATAGATCGTGAAAACCAATAAAAATAATGATCCAAAATAATGAAATTGAAACTCCTAAACCATTAAAGGGACATAAAGTATCATAATAAAATTTTAATAAATCAATTAAATGTAGAAAAGTTTTTTGACTTGTTAATAAATTGATTTAATTCCTTTATTATGGATTTCAAGATATAATGTTGAAATGTTTCAAACAAAAGGTAAATGATTCCTTCCAAATGTAACGCCCCAACCCCAGTTACCTAGAGTCGGTGCATTATTACATAACATTGGCATGATCACACGAAAGAACATGTCTCGAAAGACTGATTGTTTTAGTAGCCTTGGAATAACTAGATACAACCATAATGTTTTAAATTACATCATAAAAAACATCTTGTCTTCAAATCCCCTCATACTATCCATGCAGGTCATTCATAAATTACTTCTTCATAATCCTGGGAAAAATAAAACACTGAAAGGGGTCAGCTCAGATGCTCAGTAAGGATAAAATTATATCAGAAGCTTTCATAGATAAGCATAAACACATAAGGTAGTTTATAACTAAAACAAAAGCCTTTTAAACTTGAACATCAGAATAATATGGCAGAGATAAAATAAAATAATGCCATTTACTTACTCACATGGATATTATACAAGTCGAACAATCCCATGCATTATCAATAACCACTTTCATAATGATGGAATGCACAATGCCAGACTATCATAACCACATAGCCAAGGCCTCGTTCCAAGACTACAAATAAGATTTTGCCAAGGCCTTGTGCCAAGACACTAGTTTGTCTCATGAGACCTACTGATGCATCGAGGAGCTATAGCGGGCTCCACCCGTCACATATTAAGTCCAATGCATTCCTCATATGAACAGGTTTAAACATAACATAAACATTCATATTAAAACTAGAATACAAAATGTCAATACTTTAACCACAAACCATGAATGGTGTAAAAATAGCACATCCACAGTCAAACATAACTCATTCGATACAATATGGAAGATTTTATTGTATCACATTAACCTCAATCAAGAATAATAATGGATGTTGATATAGATGAAAATAATCATCAAAACTATTTGAGAGAAATATCTCCCTTTTTCTTGAAATCATTTAAAAGTCACACTATTTGTCCAGAAGCCATTTAAAAATAGATTTTTGAATCAAATTGTCCCATACCACTTTGAAACTTTTTTTAAAAGGTGTTTTAATTTCTAAACATTAATGTCCATATAAATAAATACATAAAACCATTTTTAAAACCTGGACATTAATGAGAATGATTTAGATGAATATGTCTATAAGACATTTAAAAATAGTATTTTAGTTAGAGTTTCTAACCAAAATAGAGACACTTGAATACAAATAATTGAGGTAATAAGAACTTTTTAATATCATGATAATAAAGGGATTCATGATATACTATGTCAAAGTACATTATATACACCACCTAAAAGTGATTTGGTTTATATCAACAAAGAAGTCTCAATGGAATGTAAATTGAGATGAAATCTATCATAAAGGCAGTATCCTTAAGTTAAGGATAAATCAACGACATAATTATGTGTGACAAATATAAATACACTAAATATGATTGGATATTCAGTGTAAAACAATCAAAGGACATTCACACATATTCTTGTAAAATCAACACCAACGAATTGGATGTTTAACTCAACAAATGGAGAATGAGTTAAAATTACTCTTATCAAATTCATATCAATGACTTGAGAATTATCAATGGAGTGATTATGTGTATAAAAAGTATATCCATATGAAGGGGAGTGGAAATTATGACATAATCAAATGAATAGTGATTCCACACATAATCTTGGGGTAATATAACAATGAAATATGCGTAAAGCCAAATGAGTGGAAATTGAAATCTCAAATTCCTTTATCGATTAGGTAACTTACGAAACATACACCCATGAAAGAAGTATCATACCATGATGATGTAAATACCCATAAACTAAAGTATATTACACAATGAATACGATCATGGTCAGTACACATACACCACATGGAATAATTAAGTGGTGATCAATGGAATTCTCACGGAATTAAAAGTGAGATAAGAAACCCCTTACCACGTTAATCAATTGAGTCGTATGGCCAAAAGTTAATAACCACAAAATGATTTACAGAATAACATGAATATAAAAAGAATCATGATAATATATATCAAATGGCAGTACACAATACACCACATTCAATAATTTAGTGGCGAACAATGGAAATCTCACGGAATTGAAAGTGAGATAAGAAAATCCTATACCACATTAATAAACTGAGTCGTATGGCCAAAAGATAATAACCACCAAATTATTTATAGAATAAAATGAATATAAAGAGAATCATGATAATATATATCAAATGGGAGTACATAATACACCACTTTCAATAATTTAGTGGCGAACAATGGAAATCTCACAGAATTGAATGTGAGATAAGAAAATCCCTTACATTGTACTTTTTTCTTGGTTGACGGTAGGTTTACCTCTTGTATAATGATGAAATAATTGTTATTTAATTATACAATAATTATTTACTTTAATATGATATCATATATGATCTTTTAACATTGATTTGTTAATAATATCATAGAATTATCGTTATTTCAGGTGTTAACAGGTTCATTTTACTTTATATTCTTTGTTATGTGAGCCATATTCGTTATTAATGGGATGTATATTATTCATATCCAGAATGATATCAATTCCTTAGATACTATTTTTAAATCATCAAATTTTAATTATACTTGAATGGATATGATGGAGAATGAATCTCATCACATTCGTGGAGACGGTAGTCCGTATATACGCACGAGCGACAATATCATTATTTTCATATTAAAATAATATGTTATTGGATGTCATATCATATATACAGAATCATTATCATGTTATATTTATTATTTACATGAGTTACACATCATTATTATAACCATCAAAATAATAATATATTGAATAACAATTACACCACGACATGGAGACGGTAAGCCGTACGTACACACGTATGGTGACATGTTATTCAAAGGATGGATAGAATACAGAATATGGTTGTACCATATTTATAATAAAATCACAGTATATATATGATACTGGATTTATTATTTTATAATGGTAATAACAACGAAAGAGGAAGTGGAATAAGAAAGGAACTTGAAAAGGGGTGGTGAAAACATTACCTCTTCTTCGGGTTCTTCCTTTTTATTTGATCAAAAGGGCTCCATAGTTTGGATTTATGATCAAACTAAGGCCTCTAGGTTGTATTGAGGGAAGTTGAGATAGTATTTGGGAAGGGGTTGGCCGAACCAAAGGGCTTTGAAGGTGTGAAGAAATGGGAAGGAGGAGTGCCCTTTTATAAGAGGGGTGAGGGGCACCTTCTGTAAAGTTAGAAATATTAATTTATAACAAATTCATATTCGGTTTATAATGGCTCCAAAGTTTATTACTTAAATGTTAAGGTGGGGATGGGTCGAAAAAAACTCAACCAATAGAATTTAGACCGGTTTGGGTCATTATATTATCCTTATCATTAAGTATTAACTCTTAGTTAATTAGTTTCACTTTTACAATGTCTCTTTGTATTTTTATATTATATGGTTAATAAAAATACAATATACATCTAAGATACCCTCAAGTGGTCCATTAATGATGAACCTATCATTATATAAGTCTCTTGGCCGAACCTTAGATTTTTAGGAATTTAATATCAATTAATAATATAATATTTGTTTCAAGAACTCTTTTATGTCAATTTTGACACTATTCAATATTTGATTTTTTTGAAACTCATAAAAGAATGATTAATTCAAACAAAGTAAATAAAATCAATCCAAATATATCATAGTATCCTAGAAAATTATTTTAATTCATTAAAAGTTTCATATTATATTTATTTAGGTATTTATAATATCAATTATTTTAATTTTTCAATATTAAATTAATTAATTCATCATCATTGTGTCATAAATAAATTAAATTGTTTAATGTCTAAAAATTATAAATAAAATATAATTATGTGGGAAGTTATTTTATCTTTCTAATTAATATTTATAATCTATGATCCAACATATATAACCCTATGTAACAATTGTTTTGTTAAAAGATATATGCTTGTGTCATTATTGTATTTATTTTAACTTAATTAAAATAAAGCGTCATTATCACTTACAAGTGGATCCATGGGGTCCCGAAATCTACCCAAAGATTCCCATGGTCGACCATGTATCAACAAATAGGGTTAAGACACGTTTTAGGGTAATTTAGTATTATTATAATATTATTTTTTAACCCTTATTTATCGGATTTACCCTTTAGCCATGGTAAATAAAATATTTACCGGAGTAATTATCCAAAATGTTTAAAAATAAAAGTTACCAATTTACACAATTTGAACATCTTGATTCCAAATATGGAATACATTTTTCCAAATTCAAAACACAGAAGTGGAAGAAATTGATTTAAAATTAATTCCCGTTGTTAAAACAAAAAGCGTGTTTTTTAGAGATAATAACTATCAAAAGATTGTCACTTATTTATGTCTGGTTTAAATGTGAAATTATGTTCAATGACCCACATTGTATTACATTGTAAAAATATATTCTAAATATACTTTAAAACTACTCAAATTCATAATTTATCACTATTAATTATTTTGATTAAAAATGTTGTTTTTAATTAAAATTTAGTAATTTTCACTATTCATAAAAATATGAAAGTTATCCAAAAAGTACCAAAATTTCACCCTAGGATAAATTTGATATTCCGAATCCAATAATGAAGTCCATTTTGAGAGATAGAATTTATAAAATTTCAAAAAGTATGTATTACTATTCATAATGTCTAGTTTGATTGGTTATGGTGTGTTAAAATCTCGAAGTTGCGTACAATGCAAGCCATTGCATTATTCGAAAGGAAACATACTGAGGAAGCTTAAGGTGTTACATTATCCCCTCCTTCAATAAATTTCGTCCTTGCAATTTTTAAAATTGTGCTTGGGAATATAATGGAAAGTCCCACATCGGAAAAAGAGTCAATAAAACTATCACTTTAAAAGAAAGAAAGAGAGGTATAAGGGTCATCCAAGATAACCCATACTCGTATTCCGTGTAGGAAAACATGGATATGGATGATAAACTATGTGTCAAGTTCTGATGGAGAGGGATATAAATCAATATCAGGAGAAAGTTAACAATAAGAAAAACACAAATTTGTGTTGGGACAAATGACCATTAGTCTCCTAGTAGGAAAGTAAACAGACAACATTTTTTTTTGTTTTAAATTACATTACATAAGGACGAGGAATTAATTTATGATATTGAATATGAACATTAAGAGATATACTTACTTTTTAAGTAGAGTTTTATTCTTTAATAAATTTCCACCACTAACTCAATTTTTTTTAAACGATGAGTATTCAAGAAGACTTTGGTCACACTGGAAGAGCTATAATAAACTTCTATAGAATCACATGATCCATGCAGGATAAACTATATATTTACATTGTCTTTGATGATTAATCAAAACCAAAATGGTTAGTGAATGATCTAATTATCCTTCAAAAGGATATTCCTTGAGATAAATATGCACTAATCATAATTTCTAAAATTAAACCAACAATACCCCAAAGTTAAATAAATACCATTCAATAATCAATTGTCCTTAAAATCCTTCAATATAATCCAAACTAATATTGAAACCCAAATCATAGAAGAATTTGATTATGTAGTCTCCCATGTTAAATTGTATCTCCAAATGACATCAAATACTCTTAAAGTCACATACATAAAAGTAATTAACATCATCACGTATTCTCTGTTATAAGTTAATCATTTCCATAAATAACCTAAATCAGTATAAATGCACAATAAAAATGTAGATAAAAATCTTCCATTACTATAAAAATGAAACCCCATTATATTATATTTTCCTTGGGCATATAGTGTTCCCAACAAAGCGAACATCTTCCAAAATAACATTTATCACTTAATCACCAAATCATTTTCCTATAAAAAGGGTATTCATTTGATAAGACATAAGAACCCAAATCAACTTATTATTGATCAATAAAATCATTTAACTAAAAACAAATAGTCACACTAACCAGGGACTTCACGTAGTCCATAGGTAGGCGATAAATCCCAATCGCACATTGATTGTGGGCTCGATTCCCATAGCTTTGTCTGACGCGACGGGTTGTCACACGGTCTACGTTTTGTCCTTTTTCAAAAACTATATTTTATAATATTTCCAAAATGAGATAAATTCCTCAAAATAACATAATTTAACCACATTTGTTATATCATACCTTTCATTTTAATCCCAAATTATAATAACTTATAATTTTCTCAAACCCCAATGATCTTATAAAACCAACAGGTTATTTATACCTATATCCACAAGAGAAGAGACAATTATTCCTCAAAAATCATTCTCACATGGAAAACTGAGGGGTTACAAATACAAGAGAAAATTATTCCAAAGTAAACCCATCAACAAGGAGTGCTAAAACTTTTTAAATTTTTCTCCAACCATTTATTTCCACATAGCTTCTTATTTGACCAAGAAAATATCCTATAGAATAGGATATTCACTTGGGTAATGGCCAGGTCCTCTAAATTTACGGAAAATGACTGTAAATGGACTCTTGGGACCATTTTTATCTTCTTCCATAGTACTCTTCATTTTTCTTCGGCAATTCTTCACTTTATGTCCTTCCTTCAGGCACGTAAAACATTTTGTTGTCCCATTGAGACACTTTCCTGGGTGTCTCCTTCCACATTTCCTGCATGATGAAAATTGAGAGTTCTTTTCTCCCTGGTCTCCATTGCTGGAGCTCTTATCATTTATCACCTTTCTCTTCCTTGTTGAGTCTGGGAGTTGGTTAATATATATGTTGTTGATCATATTTTTGGAAACTGATTTGGCATAATGACGATATCTTTTACTCCTATCAACATTCCATTTTGTTGCTCATTGCCACCATCGTTCCCACCTTGTACATCATTCACAAAGTCACTGTGACTTCCTTGGAATCCAGCCATTGACTAAAACCATAAAGAATTTTGGGATTAATAGTAGTCATAAAATCATTTAGAGATTAAAATATCACCATATTCTCAATTTGAAACATATTAGGATTAACCAAGGTCATTTACTCTCATCTTATATATATATTACTTAAATCGGTTTGTAAAGAAAATGTAAATTATCCTAAGCATATCCCCCAGGAGTGTCGTAACAAAGAGTGCAAAAGGCCTGTTGTCGTGCACCAGTTCCCGTTCGAGTCTAGCTCAAAGCGGTGTTTTCGGGTTTTACCCCTAGGTACATCTGTGCCAGAGCCGCCTCTACTTGCTCGTATCCAGACAGGGATGTATTGCTCGGAAAACTTACAAAATCTCTATAATACCAAAATTCTAGGATGTTCTTTTATACTAATCCTCAATGTTTATCTTATGTCTACGTGCTCTAATCAGAATTTATCTAAATCTATCTTCCAAGGTTTGTACTAAACTTCCTCTAATACCAACTGTAATGCCCCGAACCCAGTTCCCTAGAGTCGGTGCGTTATTACATAACATTGGCATGTTCACAAGAAAGATCAAGTCTCGAATGACCGATTGGTTTAATTGGCTTGGAATGACTAGATACATCCATAAATTTTTACATTACATCCTAAATAAAACATCTGGTCTTCATATCCCCTCATATTATCCCTGCAGGTCATTCATAAATTACTTCTTCATAATCCTGGGAAAAATAAAACATTGAAAGGGGTGAGCTCAGATGCTCAGTAAGGATAACATTATATGAGAAGCATTCATAGATAAGCATAAACACTTAAGGCAGTTTATAACTAAAACAAAAGCCTTTTAAACTTGAACTTCAACATAAAATTGCAAAGATAAAATAAAATAATGCTATTTACATACTCACATGGATATTCTACTAGTCAAACAATCCTATGCATTATCAATAACAAATTTCATAATGATGGAATGCATAATTCTAGAATATCATAACCACATAGCCAAGGCCTCGTGCCAAGACTACAAATAATATTTTTCCAAGGCCTTGTGCCAAGACACTAGTTTGTCTCATGAGACCTACCAATGAATTGATGAGCTATAGCGGGCTCCACCATTCACTTATTAAGTCCAATTCATTCCTCATATGAACAGGTTTAAACATTACATAAACTTTCATATTAAAACTAGAATACAAAATGTCAATACTTTGACCACAAACCATGAATGGTATAAAAATAGCACATCTACAGTCAAACATAACTCATTCGATACAATATTGAAGATTGTATTGTATCACATTAACCTAAATCAAGAATAATGAAGGATGTTGACATAGATGAAAATAATCATCAAAACTATTTGAGAGAAATATCTCCCTTTTTCTTGCAATCATTTAAAAGTAACACTATTTGTCCAGAAGCCATTTAAAAATAGATTTTTGAATAAAATTGTCCCACACCACATTGAAACTTTTTTTAAAAGGTGTTTTAATTTCTAAACATTAATGTCCATATAAATAAATACATAAAACCATTTTTAAAACCTGGACATTAATGAGAATGATTTAGATGAATAAGTTTATAAAACATTTAAAAATTGTATTTTAGTTTGAGTTTCTAACCAAAAGAGAGACACTTGAATACAAATAATTGAGGTAATCAAAACAGTATAATATCATGATAATAAAGGTATTCATGATATTCTATGTCAAAGTACATTATATACACCCCCTAAAAGTGATTTGGTGTATATCAACAAAGAAGTCTCAATGGAATGTAAATTGAGATGAAATCTATCATAAAGGTCGTATCCTTAAGTTATGGATAAATCAACGACATAATTATGTGTGACAAATATAAATACACTAAATATGATTGGATATTCAGTGTAATACAATCAAAGGATATTCACACATATTCTTGTAAAATCAACACCAACGAATTGGATGTTTAGCTCAACAAATGGAGAATGAGTAAAATTACTCTTATCAAATTCATATCAATGACTTGAGAATTATCAATTGAGTGATTATGTGTATCAAAAGTATATCCATATGAATGGGAGTGGATATTATGACATAATCAAATGAATAGTGATTCAACACATAATCTTGGGGTAATATAACAATGAAATATGTGTAAAGCCAAATGAGTGGAAATTGAAATCTCAAATTCCCTTATCGATTAGGTAACTTATGAAACATACACCCATGAAAGAAGTATCATAACATGATGATGTAAATACCCATAAATTACAGTATATTACACAATGAATACGATCATGGGCAGTACACATACACCACATGCAATAATTAAGTGGTGATCAATGGAATTCTCACAGAATTAAAAGTGATATAAGAAACCCCTTACCATGTTACTCAACTGAGTCGTATGGCCAAAAGTTAATAACCACCAAATGATTTACAGAATAACATGTATATAAAGAGAATCATAATAATATATATCAAATGTCAGTACACAATACATCACTTTCAATAATTTAGTGGCGAACAATGGAAATCTCACGGAATTGAAAGTGAGATAAGAAAATCCCTTACCACATTAATCAACTGAGTCGTATGGACAAAAGTTAATAACCACAAAATTATTTATAGAATAACATGAATATAAAGATAATCATGATAATATATATCAAATGGTAGTACACAATACACCACTTTCAATAATTTAGTGGCGAACTATGGAAATCTCACGGAATTGAAAGTGAGATAAAAAAATCCCTTACTTTGTACTTTTTCATTGGTCGACGGTCGGTTTACCTCATGTATAATGCTGAAATAATTGTTATTCAATAATACAATAATTATTTACTTTAATATGATATCATATATGATCTTGTAACATTGATTTGTTAATAATATCTTAGAATTATCGTCATTTCGGGTGTTAACGGGTTCATTTTACTTTATATTCATTGTTATGTGATCCATATTCGTTATTAATGGGATGTATATTATTCATATACAGAATTATATCAAGTCCTTAGATTCTATTTTTAAATCATCAAATTATAATTATACTTGAATGGATATGATGGAGAATGAATCTCAACGCGTTCGTGGAGACGGTAGTCCGTACATACGCACGAGCGACAATATCATTCTTTTGATATTAAATTAATATATAATTGGATGTTATATCATATATACAGAATCATTCTCATGTTATATTTATTATTTACATGAGTTACACATCATTATTATACCCATCAATATAATAATATATTGAATAACAATTACACCACGACGTGGAGACGGTAAGCCGTACGTACGCATGTATGGTGACATGTTATTCAAAGGATGGATAGAATACTGAATATGGTTGTACCATATTTATAATAACATCACATTATATATATGATACTGTAGTTATTATTTTATAATGGTAATAACAATTAATGTGGAAGTGGAAGAAGAAAGGAACTTGAAAAGGGGTGGTGAAAACATTACCTCTTCTTCGGGTTCTTCCTTTTGAATTGATCGAAAGGGCTCTTTAGGTTGGCTTTATGATCAAACTAAGGCCTCTAGGTTGTAGTGAGGGAATTTGAGATAGTATTTGGGTAGGGTTTGGCTGAACGAAAGGTCTTTGAAGGTGTTAAGAAATGAGAAGGAGGAGTGCCCTTTTATAAGAGGTGTGAGGGGAACCTTTGGAAAAGCAAGAAATATTAATTTATAATAAATTCATATTCTGTTTATAATGGCTCAAAAGTTTATTATTTAAATTTTAAGGTGGGGATGGGTTGAATAAAACTCAACCAATATAATTTATACAGGTTTGGGTCATTATATTAACCTTATCATTAAGTATTAACTCTTAGTTAATTAGTTTCACTTTTACAATGTCTCTTTGTATTTTTATATTATATTGTTAATAAACGTACTATATGCATCCAAGAGGCCCACATGTGGTCCATTAATGATGAGACTATAATGATATAAGTCTCTTGGCCGAACCTTAGATTTTTAGGAATTTATTATCAATTAATAATATAATATTTGTTTTAAGAACTCTTTTATGTCAATTTTGACACTATTCAATAGATGATTTTTGTGAAATTCATAACATATTTATTACTTCGAAAAAAGTCAATTAAATAAATCCTAATATATCCTATTATCCTATAAAATTATTTTAATTCATTAAAAGTTTCATATTATATTTATTTGATTATTTATAATATCAATTATTTTATTTTTTCACTATTAAAGTAATTAATTCATCATCATTGTGTCATAAATAAATTAAATTATTTAATGTCTAAAAATTATAAATAAAATATCATTATTTAGGGAATCTCTGTATCTTTCTAATGAATATTTATAATCTAAGATCCAACATATATAACCCTATGTAACAATTGTTTTGTTAAACGATATATGCTTGTGTCATTTTTGTATTTATTTTAACTTAATTAAAATAATGTGTCATTATAACTTACAAGTGGATCCATGGGGTCCCCAAATCGACCCAAAGATTCCCATGGTCGACCATGTATCAAAACATAGGTTTAAGACACGGTTTAGGGTCATTTAGTATTTTTATAATATTATTTTTTAACCCTTGTTTACCGGATTTACCCTTTATCCTTGTTAAATAAAATATTTACCGAAGTAATTATCCAAAATGTTTAACAATAAAAGTTACCTATTTACAAAATACGAACATCCTAATTAAAAATATGGAATCCATTTTTCCAAATTCAAAACACAGAAGTGGTACAAATTATTTTAAAATTAATTCCCGTTGTTAAAACAAAAAGCGTGTTTTTTCGAGATAATAACTATCAAAAGATTGTCACTTGTTTATGTCAGGTTGAAATGTGAAATTATGTTCAATGACCCAAATTGTATTACATTGTAAAAATATATTCTAAATATACTTTAAAACCATTAAAAATCATAATTTATCAATATTAATTATTTTGATTAAAAAAGTTGTTTTTAATTAAAATTTAGTAATTTTCACTATTCATCAAAATATGAAAGTTATCCGAAAAGTACCAAAATTTCACCCTAGGCTAATTCGATATTCCGAATACAAAAATGAAGTCCATTTTGAGAGATAGAATTTATAAAATTTCAAAAAGTAGGTATTACTATTCATAACAGCTAGTTTGATTGGTTATGGTGTGTTAAAATCTCGAAGTTGCGTACAATGCACGCCATTGCATTATTCGAAAGGAAACATACCGAGGATGCTTGGGGTGTTACACCAAACATCAATTTCTCCTTTGGATTTAGATTTATCCCTCTTTAACCTAATTTAAATATTATATTTTTTTATATATTTAATATACATTAATTTTAAATTTTCTTAACACGTGTATCATGATCAATTAATTTGATTTGGGATATACATTATTTAATATTGTTTGGTTTAAAATTATTTCCGAATGGAAAAAAAGATTTAATGTTATGTTCCTAATTTCATAAAAATTTTCAACAACCATCCTTAATATTTTATAATAAATTGGTATTTATATTTACTCACTAATTTAATATAAAATACCCTTTTTTCATTTAAGGTTTAATATAGGAAATTACTTTTCCACATTATGAAGGTTTAATATTTTCCTTACTCCATAATCAAATGATTTATTTCAATTGTTTATTAAAGACTATTTTACATGTTCTCAGTCTAATTGTAATTAAATTATAAATATCTATTATAATTCTCCCTTATGAATGTCCATGTATGAATAAAGTTAATTCTTTTATGGGAACTATTATGATATTCCATTTTTTTTGCCTTTTGACATTGTTATGATACCAAATACATTACATGAGTAAAACATTTGTTTATGATTTATTAATTATGTATTATTATTATTGTAAAATAGATATTCATGAACATGTTATGATTGATGAGATCATATAGTGATCCAATGAATTTGTAAATTTTTAGTATCATGGTACATCATGTTGGGTTATGGAGCGAACACGATTCATTTATGGGACTTTGTCAACCATGTTATAAAACATAGGAATATAGCCTTCAATAATGTTTATGTCATGTTTAATGTTTTTCCCCATTTCAATTATTCTATTTTTATATATTCCAATATTATGAATTTTATTCTTCATTGTGATTATTCTTGTTATATTCTTTTTATGCCATCATGTTTTTTCTTTTAGGCCATCAGTTATGTTTTATTCATGTGGTTATTTCCTTACTATGATTTTTATCTCATCACTTTTGTTCATGTATTCCTCATGATTATTCAATACAGATATATGATCTCAATAAAATTTGGATATCATTATTAAGATTATATAAAGTGATCATTTATTATGGGTTCATGATGAATAATTATGTATCTAATCTTCGAAAGACACTATACATTTGTATATTTATCTTATGGTTAGAAGATTAATTATGATTAAAAATCATGTACTAAAATCATTAAAAATCGAGGGTCGCAATAAATTGAGTCTCAATTCTCCCAAGGTATAAATTCAAAGTGAACAAAAAATTACTCAATAAGATATGTGTAAAATAGATTATCATTATCCTCAAACAAATCCTCCCATCCACAACTTAGAGATATATTCCTAACATGTTTCTTTTTGATAGATGATATTTTTTATTTTCATAATTCTATAGACATATATGTAGATTTAAAATTTTTGGGTTTGGTGGAATTGCTAATGTTCATAATCTATCTCACTTCATTTAAAATTTCATTCATGAAGGTGATTTAGTAGGTTTTATAACATTATAAGAAGACATATTCATGATAATTATCTACAATTTTAATTACACTTAATTGGTTTGGGATTGAGAGTTGGGTTTCATGAATGATAGTTTTGAGAAATGTCTAGGATTCAAAAAAATATGTATAATGTATAATGGAAATCATACATCGTAATTTGGATTACAATTAATATTTTAAATTCCATTTTTAACTATAAAATATTAATAAACCCAAAAAAAATCCCACAAATAATACCAATGACAAAAAACATCCATTTAGAGAATTGACAAGCTAGGCATGATAACAATGTGATAAGGGATACATAAGCAAAATAAGTCTAATTTTTATGGATTAATTGTATTTCTAATGAATAAATGATTTAAAACTCATCGCAGGTATAGAAAAAGTGTATGCTATTTTTTTGGTAGTTATGTAGTTCACATGAATATTTGTTCAAAATATGCTTGCTGGCCACATAAAAAAACCAATAATAATATTAAGAAAACTATCAATAATAAAAGGTTAATAATTTAGGTAAATTATTTAAATAAATACTTGAATAAAAAAATGAAAGATTTTTTTTTTGCATACATAATTCATGTCTCATTAAATTAATTTTCTCAATATTAAATGGATTTATAAAAATACATGTAAATTAGTGATAAATAACAATGAAATTAAGAGTAAAAAAATCTATTAAAATTTACTCGCACAAAGATATGTATTATATTTAATGAAATCCTTGAAAGAGATATGTGATGATTTTAAACATCAATCATACATTTATAACCAAAATATTTTTGGTAACACAGAAATACATATCCATAGTTGAGAAATTTTTGATCCATATATAGAATTTATGGACAATAAAATTAGGAAGAAATGAACGTTGATCTAGTTGTATGTAATTAAATATGAATCTTCATTTTACTACACCTTGAAAATAGATACATTCTTAATAAGTTAATTTTTATTGAGTTTATTTTTTATCTAACATTAATGAACAAAAAAATACTAATGAAAAACTAAAAAAATAATGTTCATGTCCTCTAAAAGAAAACCATTGTAAATTTTATTGTTCTTTTGTAGTAATAAAAAAATTCTTTTGATTGAAATTAAGTGTGATTCCATTGAATTTAATTGAATAACTACACAAATTCACATTGAAAAAATAATTTCATGTTAGCTACAACTTTGTTATAGTCAATATATAATCATACATTATTATAGGATTCATTAAATAGTTTCCCATTTTCATCAAGATACATTTTACAAAATTTACAAATGGGATTATCACTACCATTAGCGTTATCAATAACCACATGTTTTAAAATATATAAAATGTAGTTACATTTAAAATAATTGTTAAATATTTCAAATAATAGAAAACCAACGAGGAATATTAATTAATTTATTAAACTAATTTCAAATTCAATTTCAATGTTTCATAAAATTATATACATAATCATATTTTGCAGATCCAAAAATAATATCATTAATATTGAATTATACAACTAAATAAACATTTATAATTTTTTTTAAAAAATAATATGTGGACAACTATACCTTTAGAAATAACTTTTGAAATCAAGAAACATCAATGCCTACCATTACATGATGAAAGACAATTTCTTAAAAAATATAATGTGTTTTATAATTTAAATACATTATTTGTTTACTGGAGTTATGAAATATAGTAGGTTTTTATGAAACACATTCTTAATAAAATAACCTCAAAAAAGGAACTCTTGAAATCAATATGATATAATTATAAATTAATTTTTTTTGCATAGGATTGAATAATTTTCATATATCTATGTATAGAAATTTATTTAATGGTTTCATTATATTCAATACCATTCCGTTGATTGTATTCTTTTATAAATAAGTGAGCATTATTTCAATTATAGTGTGAAAATCATTATCTTTATTAATAAACAACTACTTAGTACTCGTTTTTTTGAAGCCTATAATCATTTATTTCAGTTCGTAGAAATTATTCCATTCATACGAGATCATATTAATATTACGTTTCTATTACACAGAATTTATCTTCTATTTCTTTAGCGATTTAATTTGGGTAACACCATGATGAGGTTTCATTAATATTCCATCCAAGTTTATAATAGATTCTATATTGATTATTATTTTACCAATATAGCCAAAAATGATTATTGAGGGATGATATCTATATATAATAATTGATCTATAGATTTAAATAATGAGTACATCATGTTCCTAATATTTTGGTTCAAACATTTCCTAAGAATTGGTAGATAATCATGATGTATGATTAATAATATTATAAAAATGAATTGTTGAAGAATAAATATTTAAATTATAAACGTAATACTTGATGTTTTTTAAATAGGAATTAGGATAACGTGGATTTTTTTCAATTAGTTATAAATGTTGAAATTATTAAAAATGTTTTTTAATTTCATAGTTCAGGAAGCCGCCTAGAGGTTCCAAATACCAGGTTGGTCACATTGCCTCAAGATAATTTTCCCAACCACCAAAGGCTATCGACTAGTGGTGATGGCCTTGGGTGTGATAGAGATACCCACTTTGTAACATCCTAGTTCAGAAAGCCTCCCAGAGGTTCCCAATACCCGATTGGTCACATAGCCTGAAGAAACTTTCCCCATATTCCAGAAGATACCAACTAGCACTGAGGGTCTTGGTTGTGATTTTAGGGAAACTATTCCCTCATTGGTAGAGTAATGCAACATTAATAAATAGGGAAAAATAATATACAATAGAGGATACATTAATAACATGCATTAAACAAACAATAGTAGACTGAATGTTAAAAAAAATAGAGCACATATATAAATTATTGGTGTCACATATGATTATGAATGTTGCAAAAAATGTCACAATTTTGGAATACAGTACTAAAAAAATGAAAAAAAAAAGAAAACAAATAAACTCTAGAAGAAGCCTCAACATGGTCTCATGCTCTCCAACTCCACAATAATCAAGTACCTAAAATAGAAGGGCACTTTCACTTATCTATACCTGCAACAATATAATTTGGTTGGGCCCAAAATCATTAACCAAATTGGTTGTGATACGAATCCTAGTAGGCAACCACCCAAAGAACTGTGTCGAACAATCAGTGAATACATACAATAAGCAATATACAAAATGAATCAAATAATAATTAATTACTCAAAAGTAAACAATCCTACAGTTTGAACTACAATCATTTTCATATATCAAGCAATAAAACCTAAAATAATAATTAACCCTCTAGAGAGTAATCACAGCCTAACCCCACTAGTTCAAAAAATAAAACACATGAAACCCTTTGTGAAGTACTTATAGTTTAACCCCTCTGGTTCATCATTAGCAAAGACACTCTGAAGAAGAACTCTATATCAATTCCCATTGTTGTCTAGTATTGTTAAATATAGAAACTCTTGGGAAGTGCTGACCATCAAATTCCCTTTGTGGTCATGTAATGAGGAACTACCGACACTCTGAGGGAGTAGAACGTCCATCCCCAAATGTTCTCACTATTAAAGTAAACATACACTCTATAAAATCCCACATCGTCCATTTTCCATATGGAAAATACACCAGCATCCCACAACCCAATGTAAATCAATAATGCACAACCTATAATTGGTCTCCATAGTAATCCTCATGAACTAATTGCCTAAACAGTCTACAACATATCACATCATGTCTGATAAAATCACTCCATCATAATAGTACTGGGAAAGGAAAACAAAATAGACCAATAGGAAAAGCCATATTAAATGGTTAATATCAAGAAAATATGGGAAACACATCCATAGCAAGGTAAATAACACAATTTTCAATCATAAATACTCTACTAAAACACAATGAATTATGGTAAAATATTGTGCTAAGAACCCTAAACATGAAATACCCAAAACAAAGGTATTGTGAACTTTTTCACACATAACTCTAAGTCTAACTATAGAAAGGAATAAACAACCTACCATGGAATTGAAAAATAGATATAATCTGGCACCATTAGTTGAAATGATCTATAACATTAAATATATTAAAAAATGATAAAAATAATCAACCATGAATAACTAACAATGGATGAGTAATCAGGAAACACGGATCTAAATGAAGGATGAACATACAGTGGAGACTTTAATGCAATCAAGGGTAGTCCATTCAGATAATGGATGGAGTGTTAGGGGATAGAAGAAAAATCTTCCGCCACAAATGCTACTAGATGGGATATAAGTAAAAGAAGTGTGTTTTTTCTATTAGATGTGAACACAGTCCATTTTATGAAATAAAAAGAAATTACATGATGTTTACTTCAAGGGTACAAGGCGTGTACTTGATTTAACCAGCCTCCACTTTAGGCGGTCTCCATGTGACCCCACACGACCACGTGTTTGGTCATTACATGGACAGCACATGGCTATCTACAACAACGATGTACATGACATGTTCATAAATTACATGGAATGTACTCTTGAAATGATTAATAAATCTTCTTTTTGTGAAAAACAACTAGAAAAGAAAGACATACATGAAGATAAGATCTGGGATCTTACAAAATTATCCCCGTAAAGAATATTTTCCCTGCATTTCACTTGAATGGTTGTGGAGAAGAAGAATCCTCGAACAACTGTAGCCACTATGGTAATACATTGGTCTCCCTCTCAAATGGATCATTTAGTACACACCCATGCTACCATAGTACTCATACCAGAGGAATAGAATGACCATATTGAAACCTTGAATTGTGATAAAAAATCGGATAAGACGCTCCTTGAATGAGGAGTCCACCTCTATATCCAACCCTTCAAGTTGAAAAACATGCTTTGGGTCTGAGATGTAATGTTGCAAATGAGAAATGTGGAAATTTTCACTCATATACTGGTACCTCTGAGGTAACTACAACTGATAGGCTACCTGCCTGACCCTTTCCAAAAGCTCGAATAGCCGGATGTACCTCAGTGGAAGCCTGTCCTGCCATTTAATACTCATTTGTCCCAACCCCATTGAGACAAGTAAGAACACTAGATCTATGAACTCTAACTCCATATGTTGTTTCGGTCGATCAACATAATACTTATGTCATGAATGTAAATTTTCTGTCTTTTTTTTAATCAAATCGATATATTATGTGGTCTTCTAAACACGATGAGGTCCCAACACATCTACCTCTCATGCTTCCAGCCAACATAAGGGTGATCGGGATATAATACAGTAAAAAGACACAAAAGGTGCCATCTAAATAGTTTCATGAAGTCAATTATTGTAGAAAAACTCTATAAGAGGAATGTGCTTCTCCTGAGAACCTGTAAAAAATAGGACACATCCTCTATGTATGTCCCCAAACATCTAAATCGTACGCTCAGACTGGCTATCTGTCTGAGAATGGTAAGCTATACTCAAACGTACATGTGTACCAAAAGCCCTTTGTAATCCCTGTCAGACCCAAGAAGTAAAAAGCGTATCTCAATCTGAAAAAATTGACTATGGATCCCCATGTAGACGTACAATAACTTGAATGAACATCCTTCCCATGTCATCAACACCGAAGGTCTCCTTTATCAGTAAGAAGTGAAAAACCATTGTGAGCCAATCGATTACAACCCAAACAGTATCATTCATTCAAGACTACCACGGTAATCCGGTCACAATGTATATTTTGACATCATTCAACATCAACCCGAGAAAGCGTAACTATTGCAATATCCATTTTAGTTTTCGCTAATACGTCTTCACCTGTTGACATATGGAAAACCTCATGAAAAAACTAGCAACATCTCTCTGCATACCATGCCACCATTACCTACAGAGTAGATCACAATACATCTATGTGACACTATGATGAAATGCACAAACTGAGGAACAAAAGTAGCGCATAACATCCTCATGTATAAATGATGCAACCAACATGCTCCCAAGAAAATTCAATATCTCATACCCATATACTGTTCATCCATGAATATTTCCATTTCCTGACACACAATCCCATAAGAGTGGGACTTTAGAATTAGATTACAACATCATTCGCACTCAATCAAATAGAGTAGAGTTAACAACTACAGATGAAAGAAACTTATGTCCTGGTCTTTGATGATCCACGAAATTCGTCTTAGAGAATAGAGCCAGAAATTGACACTAATTTCTATCCTCCAGAACAACATGTATCTGTGTCCTCTTACTCAAGTTATCATCTACTTAATTTCGTTTTTTGGGTGTGTTGGCAAGCTCAATGGCAATGGACTGAATGTACCTAACCCACCTTCATGGTCTCTAATTTAGATCGTGCTGAGTAAAGATGTTCTTGAGACTCTTGTGGTAGTTAAAAACCACAAAATGCTAACCTCGAAGATAAAGTATCCAAAAACATAAGGTTTTAAAAACTACATCTAACTCGAGATCGTGTTTCAGGTAGTTCCTCCCATGTGGCCGCAATAGTTGATACCAGTATCCAACGAATCCATCCCCCTGTATAAGAAATGCTCACAACACGATACATGAAGCATCATAGAAAAATAATATAGCTCTAGGCCGACACAAAAAAACTAGTATATGCACTAAATTTAACACCCCCTTAAGCTCTTGAAAGGATTAATATAATGAATTCGGCCACAAGAACTTCTCCCCCTTCTTAGTCAAGATAGTTAGTGGCACTTCTAAGCCTGAAAATTCATATATGAAGTGTCATTAGTATCCAACCAGTCCTAGAAAACATCATACATCAATTATTATCTTTAGATTCTCCCAGGAATGTATATCTCCAACTTTATTGGGGTTTACTGAAAGTTATGCCTCTGAAATAACATTACCCTAGAAGTGAATTTGGTCCATCCGAAAGTTGCATTTTGAGATAATGGAATATAAATGATACTCTCCCAGTGTACTCCATACAATCAGATTATTTTGGCCCAGTTGTGTTGAGTGAGAGAGTACACCAAGAAATCATCCATGAAGACTACAATAGAATTATCTATGTATAAATGGAACAGTCAGTTCATCAGTTGCATAAAAACTGTATTCACATTCATGAGACCAAACGACATAGCCACATTTTCTTATTGACCATACCTACTCTGAATTTCTGTAAGAGGTATATCAGATGATTAACCTATAACTAATGATTACTAGATCTCATTCCAATCTTTGAGAACCCTTGGGCACCCTAAAGCTAATCAAAGATATCATCAATCCTCATCATGGGATATCAGTTCTTAACTATCTACATGATCAACTTCTGATAATACACACAAAGTATGATGGTACCATATTACATCTTCGAAAACAAAACATGAAAACCCAATGAAGATGTACTGGGTTGGGTGAAGCTCTTTTCCTGCAACTCCACTAACTGCTTCTTGAGCTCCAGTTACTCTGGTGTAGCCATCATATAAGAAGGAATGGACACTGGTGCCACCACTATCACAAGATCAATTAAAAAATATACCTCTCACTCCATAGAGAATCCTGAAATTTACTCATGAAAGACACCCTTGAAACAATCCACCGTTAAAGGAATGATCATCAGTGTAGTCCCCGTATAATCCGGATATAGACTGGAAAATATTTTATGTAACTCCTACCAACCCATGACGCTCGGGTCCAGCTATGCTCTCCTGGACATCCAATTCTCTCTTATAAAGAAATTATATTCCCCATGGTGATGTAAAACTAACCCAAAAATTATAACAGTCAACAAATTATGAGAATAGAACTAACCAGTCTACATAGAGAATAAAATAATAGCCTATCATCTCTAAGACATATAGGTCCCAAAGGAAGTGACACCCACCAACCTTATTAAGGAACTCCTTGCACTATTGTACATTATCCACTCTTTTCCCCAATTCATTATTTATGGTCAAGATATCATATGAAGAAATATTATAGTGCCCAAGGATCTCCACAATTGTAATAGATATAATTATATAGAAATCACCTATATCGTATAGCGCATAAGCTAAAACTAAGGTAACTAGATCATACCTTGAAATGTATAGGTTATGGGATCCTAATTTAGCTGGGTATGCTCCATTGCAAATTTCTGACCTGTACTAAAGCCTTGTGACCCTTCTTGACCACCCTGAGTTGATCCACCATATTTTCCGAGAATGACTGCTGACTGGATACCTCAACCAGGACCTCCACCTCAGCCTGAACGGTCTGAAGAACTCTTTTTACCAAACTGATTAGAACCTAGTGGTGCTTCTCCCAAATGGGGAGTCATTGATGTACTCTATAACTGACTACTAGTGTGAGGAACTGACAGAAATGATGACGATGTCCCATCATTCCACAATATCGGCACATGGATAGATCTCTCAAGAATTGTGTCCTTGTATAATTTCCCTTCTTGGACTGGTATCACACCAACTTGCTACCAAAAAAAGTATCCCACTTCCTCGAATATGACGTATAAGCTCCATACGACACTTTCTACTATTACCCTAAGGGGTACCAACTCCGGATTCCAATGGTCCATGGATCACAGACCCAGAATACCTCAGATTCTTCTATGTGATCAGCACCTGGTTGAATATAGAGGTGATGGAAGTCATCCTAATGATGTTCACATGATATCAGATGTTGTTCCAAAGGCCACCCTCAAAATTCATCAGCATAAATAAAATATCAACTCCACGAATGGGTGTGATGCACAGCTTCTCATTGAAGTGAGAAGTATAATCTGTAAATGAAAGAGTACACTTCTACAAACTCATGAACATTCAAGTTCGATCCGCCCTCAAAGTCTTTGGGTAGAAGTAATCATAGAAGGAATACTGAAACTCATAACATTCCTTAACCAGCTAGTGTCCCTCCTATGATATCACTTACCACTATATCTATGAGGTATTCCAAAGAATATATGATGAGTTATTTACCCTCCTCTCTAGAGGTATCTCCATGTGCTCAAAGGTAGATACCATTGATACTAACTATGACTCTGCAGCATGAGGTCCTTTTTCCCCTATAAATGTGAGAGGACACTACTATTGATAACCCTGTGTCAGCTCTTCCATATAACAGGAAATATGAAGTACTCCTTGAATGTTCTACATGAACATCATGGATCTATCTCAGAACTGTGCATCAGCAATTGCATGTGGAAGACGGCTGGTGCCAATACTGGAATTACATGAGGATCTGGTGGTACTCCCTGATCTACCACGTCTGGTGTTTGATCTCTATCCAGTAACTGGCATAATACTAGAGGATGTAATGGTGGCATGATTATGAAAATCCAAACATACACATTACCTTAAGGATATATAGTACTAACACATTGAATTCCATGAATGTAACATGAGAAAAAAGAATTCAATATTTAAAAAAGGTGGATACACCATGTGTATATCCCCAAAACAGTGTATTCCTTTAGGCCTTCATAAGGGTGTGTACTCCTGCCAACCTAGGATGTGTACCACCCTATAAACATGGAATGTTCCAACAAAAACACTTTGTACTTGAATCATGTTACACATTCCATGTTCTTCTACATGACTAACACACACAGTTCTCCAAGAACAATACTATATGGGTGTTTGTACTAGACACATAGTGTATTAAAAGGAACATCACCAAACCAGGTTGTAAGTCAGAGGTCAGGTTACATGGTTTACTGTACATGGCACATTTGCGAAAGTAACTACATGTACAAACTACCCACAATCCACCTATGTCGTTACTCACACAATTGGGAAAATGGTCTAAACACACGATGTGTACATCTGGTATATGGCGTGTTCCACAAGATATTTCCCAACCCTGTTTCTCTAACCACAATAATATTGAGATGTTTAGAGGCTACAAAATGTGTACATACATTAAATAGAATGTACATAGGAAAATCAATTCCTTCCCAAATAGATGGATACATTTCATGTATTTATCATTACATGATATGTATTCTATGTTTTTCCAGATAGTAAGACTCAGAAACTACTCTGGAACCCAGAAAAATAGTTAAACAAACATTAAAGTAGAAAATTTTGATTAGAGACATCCCATAGTCCCCATGAATCAATGAATGAAATAATTTACATGTCATATACAAGAAAAAAAATCAAATGATCCCCAAAATTATGATACATGAGGTCCCATAACACCCCAGGGACAAATGATTGGAAATCATTCAAGTCAACATTAAATATTAACAATACCCATTAATAGAGAAGGTGTTCTATCCAGGCATAATTAATAAAATCATTAATATCTATCATAATATCTATCAAAACAACAAGAAATCAGAAATTCACCCTAAAAGGCAAGTAAATAATGAATTACATGTGATCTATAGTAAGTGCATGTATGATGCATGAGATAACATACCCTCATCTCATCGGGTTGCAATAGAAGTAAAACCTCAATAATATAAATTATAGAAGCACACAACATGTTAATCACCATATGATGAAATAAAATCAACTATATTAATTTCAAAACTAAAATTATAAAAATATTTTAATTAAATTGGATATTCCTTATACATAGGTTAGCTACTCCTAGGAAAACCTTATTTCTATGTACGCATTCCTTTCAATAGGTGGATATATGCTCCCAACATTATGTCAAGATTAAATGAATTCCATTGATAGCACATTATAACGTCCCTGTAATGGAAGACTCCCAAAGATGCCCCATTACCTGTTGTTCACATGGGCTCAAGCGCATTTTCCCAAACTCTAAAGTCAACCCAATAGAAGTGAGGGCCTTGGGTGTGATTGTGGGGAAAATATTCCCTCATTGGAAGGTTAATTTATTGAAAATAAAAGGATAACAATAATATACAATAGTGGAAGCAGTAATATCAGGAAAAAATAAAGAAGAGGAAAATTGAATGTAATAAACAACTTGAAAACATATATAAATGATTCATGTCACATATGTGTAGGAAAGAATCCAAACAAGTAACAATGATAGAATAAAATACAAAAAAAAGGTACCAAAGAAAAATATAAACACCAATAGCATCACAAGCATCACCTTGGTCCCCTGCTCTCCAAATTCACAGCAATAAAGTATATATGTAGAAGGTAACATTCCCTTATCTATACATACAACAATATAATCTATTTGGTCCCAAAAGCATGACCAAAATAGTGTGGGGGATGAATCCAAGTAGTAATCCATGCAAATATCTGTTCCTAATAGTCATTGTCTATATATATAATACAATATGAAATATGAAGAAATAGGCAAGGAAGTACTCAAATGTAAACAATCATACAGTTTCAAATACAATCATTTTAATATATCAATTTATGAAACCAAAAATCATATGTAATCCTTTTGTAATTACTCACCGCCTAACCCCTCTGGTTCAGCTAATCAAACACATGAAACTCTCTAGGATGTTCTCACAGCCTAACCCCTCTGGTTCAGCTTTAACAAACACTCTTTAAGCAATCACCACCATCAATTACCCCTGTTGTCTCGTATCAATAACTATAAACACTATGAGGAATTATTCAACACCTAATTCCACGTATAGTGTTGTAATGAGGATCATCAAACACTCTAAGGGAGCACAATGTCCATCCCCACTATGGTCCCAAAATGTAAATTTTAACAGACACTCCAGAGAATCCCTCAACATCCATTCTCCATATGGTCTAAAAACACAAGTTTCCCACAACCCAGGGAAATGAATCGAGCATAAACAATATATGATATCCATTGTAAACCTCAAGAATTAAATTTCCAAATAGTCCACATCATATCACAATGTGTCATATAAAATAAATCCATCATATCAGTACTAGGAATTGGAAAAAAAATTCATCCAACCATGAAAAGCCATACAAAATGGTCAATATCAATCTAACATGGTCAACACATCCATAGTAAGGTAAGTAACCCCACACACAATCATAAATACACTACTCAAGAACATAATACATATGAAGAAAATATAGGGATAAAAACCATAAGCACAAAATACCCCAAAAAGGGTATTGGGATCTTTTTGCATATATTAATCAAATACTAAGTACCGAAAGGGAGACAAGCCTACCATGGAATATTATGATCAATATACTCTAGCATCATCCCTTCAATCGATCTAGAACATGGTAGATCTATAGAAAAGCTAAAAACATTCAAATGGGGATAAATCACAAAGGAAGAGGAATCGTGAAGCGAGGCTTTAGAAGAAAGAATAGCTTATTATGGCGATTTTAATGCTATCAATGATAGTTAATTTAGTGAACAGATAGAGAATTGGGGGATCATAAAAGAATTGTTGGATGAAGACACTCATGGATGGAAAAAAACATAGAATATGGGTATTCAATCGATTAGAAACATCCATGACCTGTTTAAGGAAATAAAAAGAAATTACATGGTATTTTCATCAAGGGTACACAATGTGTACTTGCTTTATCCAGCCTCTACTTTAGGAAGTCTCTAGGTCACCCCACACGGCCATGTGTTATGCTGTTACCTAGCCAACACAAGACTACATTCCACAACTGAGTATAGAACATGTACTTATAAGTACATGACGAGTACTGCTGAAATTTACAAAAACTCCTATTTTCTGGAAAACAGAAAAAAATACATACATGAAATGATAATCTATGTTCTTACTTATTTGGATCATTTACTGAATACCCAATATGATTTTTTGGATGTTGAATAACCACGAGATATTAATTTATTACATTTTGGAGGAAAAATATTAAAATTATCCATTTTATTAATAATATGTCCCTTGAATCCAGGATGTCTAATGTTTTTGATTTTTTTTCATCCTTTTAACTACTCATATGGGGTCTTATATTAATGTTGTATAATAAGGAACCCATTGGTTATAATAAAATATGTCTTCATAACCTCTTATCAATAGTGAAATGATAAATCATACACATTGTTCATGGTATAAATATCAATTTGAAGTGTTTTATTCATTAATTAAATTTTTTTTATTTTGGGTTCATATGGGTATATATATTGTTTTTTTATCCATGTTGTGGCAATAATATTCCATGCCTTGATTTTGGATCTAATAAGCATGATAACTTCTAAATGATTAAATAAAAATTTCAATAATTCTTTTTATAATTTTTTGACATATGAGAAAATATATAAAAAACATCAGTTTTTTAGATAGAATGTTTACCCTAGTGTTTTTAACAGACTATTCTACAAGAACATGGTCATAGCCATTCAAATTTTGAGTAAAAATTATAGTGGGTCTACTCATGTCCATCTGAACCATGTTTATGTGTTTAGACATTGGAAAATTATTCTGTCATTTAATAGTTATCATTTGTTGCTTCATATTATTAATTTATTTACTAATTTTTAATGTTGGAAAATCATTTTTTGGAAATACGTGACTCATAATTACCATGTTAGCTTCATAAGAGATAGATGATTGTGGAGACCCAGTCCCATATTCTACAGCCAAAACTAGTTATCAAAGGAACAATAAATTTGAATCATATTGGAGAAATTAATTATATAAAATAAGAATAAGAAATAATGAAAACATAATGAAATTATATATTAATAAATTTTTTAAATCATAATTTATTCACAAATTGTTTTAAAAATTATCATTATTACCATTATCAAAGGACTATTAGATTATAATAATGCTATATATTAACAAAAAAACAAATATAAATTTATAAATTAATGTATTACCAGAATTTCATATTTAATAAGTCCAATTATATTACAATTTTTTTTCACTGAATGATACATGTCCACTATATACTTTTTATAATGTTTAAAAAGCATAGGATTCCCTAATCATATATCCGGAACATCCAATTTATATATAACATAAGGTTTTACTAGAAATCATCATGTATATTTTATTTAGAAATGTTAAATAATAAATGATTTTGGAACCCATATTTTATTGGTTCTATAAATGTTTGTTACAAAAACATAAAATAAGGTCCCCTGTTTTTATTTGGATGAAATGTAATAGCGGAATTTACATATTTATGGTGGATGGGATAAATCATAAAATAATATATTAAATGTAATTATGATATTTTGAAATAAATAATCAAACTTCACAAATGATATTTGACACTCATAGGATGTATTAGAGGTTATGTGAGCTTCACGATATTTGGGGACCTGAAAAGATTATTTTTTGGAAAAGATAGCCCATTTCCACAGTTTGTGCATAACTAGTACTTAACATGTTGAGAACCATGTAGCCTATATTGTGTTGTCATATAGTTTTATCTAGCTTTTTAGGTGGCTTTATAAATTTGGAAAAAAACTAAATGATAGGTCGACAGGCATGGAATGTTGGTGCATGGTTTCTCGAAGAATATACCTACTCTTGTTTTAATATTCTTCCCTCTACCCTGGGTAGATATATTTTTTTCATGTAATTATTTTAGTTCCATTAGATATGTTGGATACCTAATGGTATGTCTACATGTAATTTCACCTTTGTTCTCAATTTTGTTTCTTATTTTTGGAATGACCATTTTTGAGATCACACAAAATATTTTTAGTGAACATAATATTTTCATATAATTACATAATTTTATCTTAAAAAATTATTATTGGTAATGAATCTCTCGATATTATTATGAATCCATTAGGGGTTATATGTATATTATCTTATTGATTCTATTTTTAATTATTTTCTTCGTGATGTGCCACATGCATGATCTTCCATGTTTTGCTCTAGAAATGTGTAAATCAAGAATATAATTGAATAAACTATGACCTAAAGCCTTCTTGATGCACACTTATATATCTAGGTTTGGGACCAAATTTTGAGAAATTCCTTGGGTGTGTAACAATAAATTCTTTAGATGTTGATATCACAAAATTAGCCAAATCCATGATAACTGTGTTTTCCCAAATGATTAAAATTGAATGTTATCAATTTTATCAAATTTAAAATATCAAGTATTAATTTAATTTTTATTCATTATAATTATTATATTAAATGTTAGTCCCTATTCAATTATATGTGAAAGAATAAATGGAGTCAAATTAATTGTTAAGTGGGCCCATCAAAACCTCTTTGTAATTGATCCAGAATATATCTTTGACATTAAGAATTGACTAAGTGTAATCAATAGATTATTAAATGAAGGTCGTAATTTGAAGTCTTATTTAGATGATATTATAACAGATTTAACAATTTATAATAAAAAATGATTTAATTATATAAATTAATAAATTGTTAATACAATTATATGTATTCATTTCATTTGAAAATTATTTATGATTAACGTTAGAGGGAATGTATGTATTCAGGTCCATTTTATCACTTGTATGTTATATTATTATAAAAATGTAATTGTAAATAAATTACTAATATAAATAATGGTGATTTTAAATTGGAATATAATATTCCTAAGGGCCATGTTTAATTATTATATGAAATTAATGTTTTTAGGATAGTATTCCTAGATTTATACATGTATTCTTAACCAAAAATGACTTTGAATATTATAAAGGATAAATTAAATTATGAAATTCAATCATATATATTGGTATTCTAGATAATGAATTCAGTTAATTGGATTTGAGGCTAAATTAATTATGATAAAAATTGAGCAATATTTAGATTCTTAATGCATAATGACATTGTGGGATCATGGGTTACATGATGTTATATACATCTTGACTGATAACTAGATTCAGATAAAGAATTCCTTGTGTGTTCATAGATGATAAATGATAGTATACAAAGACTTTAGAAACACATGGATAACAATTATGAATTTATTGGAGAGGTTCAAAGCTCACATGATATTTCATTATTGCTGATTTCAAACGAGTTTAGCATCAAAAACTAAAAATTTGATTTTTTGAAAAATATAGAGTCATAATTAATTAATATTATATATAGATACATGGGCCATCTACCTCATTACCTAAAAGGTTTTTATTAAAATATACACATATATATATATAAGTATATATATATATACATATTAATATAAATTCATGATAACACATGTTAAGAGATATTTTGGATTAGTCTGATGTAGCTATGTCTCTAGATATCCATTGTTGAAACATAACATGACATATATTATATTTATTTCAGTTATTTATATTTTATATTCCATTTAAATCCATAAAATTATATTCATATAATGTATTTTTATCATACATGATTGGTGGAGTATTACTATGCTATATTCACCAACTATTTAAGATATCATTTTGATACCTGGACAGATTACATTCCAATATGTCTAGATCATGGATTACGCCTAATTTACTATACACATTTTTAGACTAGTACATGACATAGGAGTTGGGGACCATGAACTTGCACTTGTTTCTTATATGAGTGGGTGTATCTAATTTATTAATTAATCATTTTGTTAGTATTTACATGTTTTATATATGTTATATTGTATGATGATTTTTTTGTATCCATGGCTTAGATTATTCATGCTTGATGCGATTAGTTGGATGTGGCCTATATATATATAGTTGGTTATCCATTTTAATGTCTTATTTTTAATTTAATTTATTATTTAATATTTTTTATTTCATACAAATCTAGATGGTATAGTATCCCCACTAATAATTATTCCCAACATACTCGTCAGTAGCCTTTGGTTTTTGGGGTGGTGCGTATAAAGCCATGTGACCAAACAACTGAGGTTACCTCTGAGTTAACTGGACATGGGGTGACACAGGTTATTTTATAACCTCATTATATATTGTACTACTGAGTTCAGGAAGGTAGAATGGATACTATGAACTGATTGACACTTGTTATATAGCTAATTTCTTAGTCCATCATATCGATGTAAAAGTAATGGATCATGAATGATTCAGGTACATGTTGTTCACATTTATTATTGATTATTATATCACCTCAAGTGATTTATATATTATTTTTATATTATTAATTTGTTATATTTACATCAAATATTTGTATAGAATGAATGTGGACACATTATTTTATTATTTAAAGAATTCAGGATTCGCATATAATTATCATGATTTTATTTATACCATATTTGTGAGATTATTTAATATTATTATATATATAATATGATTATAAGATATTTATAATTAGCATATAATGGTCATTATTTGGTTAGAATTAATATTTTGTACCTGTATTTTTTATGGATGTTGATATATTGCATATTATGGTTATAATATATGGTTTGTTAAATATAGTTTTTGATGGAATCAAATCATTATTTTGATAATTTTATGATCATGTAATTAAATTTAGTATTTAAAAAATGAATTGAATAAATTAAATTATTCTAAAATTAAAATTTGAAAAAATTCATGAAATTTATTTTTTAAAATAAATATATGTTATTTGTATTTTATTTTAGATAAATGTGATTCCAATTGTATCTTATGGAATTGTTCCCCCATAAACTCAGAATGGATTCCCACATATCTAAGTTCAATATGTATTCTCTTTGTATATATATTATATTTATCAGTGATAGATCTCATTATAATTGCATTATAGTTGTAAATTACAATGTCATATACCTCTATAACATGGAAACGATGACTCATATGAGAATAATTATGCTTGACTCAACCTGAGTAGGAGATTATTATAATTATATACAATAGGTTAATCCATGATGTGGGTCCATTAAAATGTTGAAGAATTTAGTAACAATGGATTTCAGTAAAATAGGAAACCAACTATAATTTATTAAAAGTTGACTCCATAAATTAATAATAGATTCACATTTAACTGAGCTAGATTGTTATGATGAGACCCTCATAGGTCACCATTAATTCATTGTCTTCAATTTTATAAAATCCAATTGGAGTATATTTGTGATAAAGGAGAACTTTTTATAAGGATTCATATTCGACATATTTGTTGTATGGTATAAATGTATGGTGTCTTATTATATAACCAATTCACCAATTAAATTATACAAGTTTCCTTTTCTTATTTTGAGAAAATATAATATTTGGGGTTTCTAAATTAAAATCACAAATAGAAAAAAGGGGAATTTTTATCTATACCATTATTTTGAAATTTTATTTAACTCAGTAACATGGGGAATGCAAATGGATAAATAATTGTGAAAAAAAAATTATGGGATAATTTTCATTAAATTATTTGACATGTTGGATAAATAAACCGTAGTGGCCCCTTTATTATATTTACTTGTAATTTTAAATATCTGATCATCTTCAATTTTTGTAATAAAATTTATTTGGATTGATGGATTAAAAACCATTAGTGGTGTTAAATTTTTAGACCATAATGTTGGGGATAATTCTATTGTCTCATTATGATTTTTCCTTCATGGAATCAGGAATGTATCTTATGGGTTTCTACTGAATTATTGATTTTTTTTGACGTATATGTTTGTGGTATAACATAGAGACCATTTATTTAAGTACTTGTAAAAGAATAAATAACTTCTATTTATGTTAATTCTTAGAAAATTGTGGTATCTCCATTTTAGATAGAAACAAATCTAACATTTGTTTAGTTATTAATAATTTTAAATATTTTCCCATAATCCATTGAGTTAGATAGGGGTATTGAATAGTTATTATACACTCATAGGTATGTAGTGGTTGTATGGTAAGTCTAACCCCTGTGGTATATTACAATATGAAAATTTTTGTAAAGTGTCATATCATTACACATTTATATTGACAATGTTACCTTATAGGTACAAGTTCCTTATACAAATTTTCATAGTGATTCGGTGTCTGGTAATAAAATTATTGGAAGTTGGTGATTCTATACATATGTTAATTATTTTGACCTAGATAGGTTTATAACCTTTTACTAACCCTATGTAATATCACTTATGGGGGAGTTTTCAGCCTCATTAGTTGGAATCTAGTATTAAACCCTAGGTGGGACATCATTCTCATGTTAATGACCATACAGATATGATAATAGGCCAACTTAAAAAAATTTAAGAAACAATTGATAGGTCTTATTGGAACAATTAAAATAACATTTTTTTACTTTGACCCTATTTGGTATATGATTTTTTTAAATCAAGTAAAATAGGCCATAATGGTTGGCCTAATAGTTATAGAATATTTTTCAAGGGTTATCTTGATTGTATGGTAATTTTTAGACTGTTGAATGGAGAATGATCAAGTATATATATATATATATATATATATATATATTCATGCATGTTGCAGGTAGGAACATAGATTTCCCTGACATTAAAACTTTCTTTGATGGGAATGACTATTTAGTTTCTTAACCCTATTGACCAGTGGTTACACACATTAAAATTTATCATTTGATTTAAAAACATGTGGTGGGATAATTTAGGAAAATTTATTTCATATGATGTTTTATGATATTAATTTAATTTGATAGGGAGATCCAATAATGATATGGACTAATGTTCCTTATATCATAGGGACATTTTTTCTGGTTGATTGAATATGCATAAATCTTTGATTCCGATCAAGAACCTTGTTGTTTGTGATGTACATACATGGTGTAAAAATAGTTTAGTTCTCATGACATTTACATTGAAAAATTTTGTTAAGAAATGATATTTTGTTTATGGTCGTGGGTAAGGTATCAAAAGTTTTAAATACGATGCTGTGAGAATGAAAACCCAATAATCATTGGAAAATTAAAATAATTTCCCTAGGGTAAGAGAATTTATTTAAAATAAAATGGATTCCATGATATGGTAGACCAATGGAGAAACCTTGATTTTTTTTATACTTGGTGTTAGATGATTATAATGGAAAGTTTATATTTGAGAACGAATCAGTTTCATTGAATCCTTACTATTTATAGAGTAATATTTTACACCTATTTCTAATATTATTATTCCAAATTTCTTGAAATTGTCTAACACACATAGAGATATTTTCATTTAATTACTACGGTAGATAATTAAATCTTCAATTTTTTTGTTGACTCATGGGGAGTTGTGCTCAATGGGGTAATGTATGGTAAGACAAAATTTTGGGTTGTACAAATTGGATATTAGAGGTTATTGAACATCATGTATTGGGTAGAGTGACAGTTGGATCCCTATGTAGTAATAACATAGATATGCTCATGGACATCAATTAATTCTTTTCCTTGATGTCAATATGATATAACACCATTAGGATCAATTAGTTATTCTATTTTTTGGAAATATTTTATATGTACTAACATTTAACTTATAAACATTATAGTGTTGATTCACATGTATAATAGGCATTAACATCTAGGTTTGATGACATTTTGGTTGTTGAATTATTTTCAAAAGTACTCAACCAGATGTTTTTTGACATGTGTTATCTGAAGTACTTTTATATGGTTTTATAGAAACAATGTTGGGCAGGTTATTAGGATAATATAGATAAGTTTTAAAGATCATTCATCGATTTTTATGGACAATATACTGAAACAAATACTTATGGGTCAATTTGTGTTCAACTGTTAATTTATATAAGGTACAATAATGGTTTCATTCCATGTGATTGGGTAGGTTGAGAGTCATGTTATGAGTTTATATGGGACACTAGGGATCTTATTGGGTTGGTGATTATGATGGAAGTTATACAATTACTCAAATACTTCCAATTAATGATATATCCTATGATTGAGGTTGTAAGATCCCTTTTTTGAAAGTTTTAAAATTAAAAAAATAATGGATTTTTATTTTTGATTGATGTGATAAATAATAAAATATGTTGTAAATTATAATTATCAGATTTATAAAACTTATCAGTATTTTTTTAGAAATTATATCATGATCTATTGGCGGATTATATTTTTTGGGATCATACTTGGGGATCAAGAATAGAAATTGATGTTTTACGAAAAGATATCCTATGAGAACATTTGGTCCTCCAATAATACTAATTATAGGTCGTAATATTGCAACATATTTTTTATGGGGGATATTTTTTTATCAATGTTTGTTGTACCAATAAAATGTTTAAGATGTTTAAGAGTTGAAAAGATATGTGCACTATTGGCACATAATTAATCTAACTATGAGCTGCTAAAAATCAACCTTAGATTGCATTGTAGAGGTATCACCACATTTTAAGACCAAAATTTATAAACCCTTTGAGGAATGCATGAAAATTAGAGGTATTATTTAATATGGGATAACATAGTATGTGAATGGTTTTTATAGGTATGGAAACTGAATATTCTAAACATAAAAGGGGAATACTATCATTTACTCCTCTGAACATAAATTTGTTTTTAAATCCACATCACTTTTACAGCAATAAAAAACCATCCAATTGCACCATACTCTTACTCTATATTTAATAGTTTTATCGCATCCCTTATTGGACATATTTTACCACCTTAATAATTGTTGTAATACAATAGGAATGTATATAAATCCTTTTTGCCTCTTTTATCAATATAAATATATGTTTATTGCCTTATCAATATGATAGATCATATACCCTAATATTATTGTGATTATCCACATCAAGTATTTATCTCATTTAATTGTAAATTTAATATGAATAATATATTGGTGAAGCATCCTAATAATGACCTAACTGACATATTGAATTTCATATAAGGTTTCATTTGGTTTTTAAATTATATCCTCTTTGCACCATATCATACCATAAACTATTATTCCTAAAAAGTGTTACACTTATATTTATTTGTATAGACATCAATCTAAAACCCTCATGGGTCCCCTCAACATATTTAATGGTTTATTCCTATAAATAAATATCCCCATGAAAATTCCAATTAATATAACATTGATAGTGATTCTATGAAATTTTCCATCACATTAAAAAGTGTGTTCGACTTGACCATCGAAAGGGAACTTATTAATTTGAATTAAATTAATGGTTTATAAAAATGGAATTTTACTTCCCTAAAATAAAATTAATCAATATATATTAACATTTCTCACTAGTAATTGAAATTATAGACAGAAAGAAATAATTTGTTATGTTGTTAGCTTAATATCTAGGTAATTAATATTTTACTTATTTTTTTCAATTATAAATTATCATGTGTAATCAATGTATTATCAAATCCAAAAAGGCATGTAAAATTTTATGTTGATGAAATATCGTGGGTTATAACTTGTTTATATAAAAAATTATTTAATTAAATGAATTTATATTGGTTTAATATCATTCTATGTCCCTTTTTCATTTCTATATTAATTTTAATTATCTTTAAAAAACATGTATACATACCATTTAATATTATCATAAGTAGTTTTTTGGATTGATGAAATATAATTGTAAATGAAAAAATTAATGTAATCATGGTGATTTAAAATTTTAATGGATAATTCACATCCCCCTTGTTTAATTACAAAATGTAATTTTCATGTTTATGATAATACTCATTGAGTGGAACATGGATTCCTGGTATATAATTACATGTTTGGGGTATGATGTCAAATTAAATAATCATAATCCTTGATCAATTCATGGATTTCAGACATAGAAATCCTTAGATGTGGTCAGATGTTAATTAATTTTTTATATTTGATTAGTATTACTTGGATTCTTAATAAAGGATTCCTTAGATGTGATCATGGATTTTATGAAAATATATATTCCTTGTACAATACCAAGATTCTAATATGTAATTCCATTTATAGACGTATATGTTATATGGTAATATTTAATGCCTTGTGAAATAGTTGGATTGTGGTGAATAATTTATTCCCTAATAATAGAGGTAAAATGATGAAATGTAATTCATGATTTTTAATTATATTACCTTTTACTAATAAATAATTAATGTTATGAAACATGTAGACTCTAACATGAATAAAATTACATAATGATTCCATTGAAATATTTCTTGGATCTTTTATTATTTATATCTATATAAACATACATTCTTATTGAATGTTGTCCAAATATTTTTCAGTTTAGGCCAATGCAAGTATCTCAGTTGGGTATACTTTTAGGAACCTCTTATCAACCTAGATTATAATTTTTTAAATATTTTATGTTTTTTACAAATAACACAACCAAATATAATGTAAACAGAAATTTTTTTAATTTTTTTCCACTTGGGGTGGAAAACTATGTTTTACTCAAACCCTATTTTGAACCCATTTCACAGTATGAAATATTACATTCCTATAGTTTATTATCTCGGATTGATCCTCTTGGTTTATACACTTTTTTAGCCTTGTACATTTCTTGTGAGACGAGGAAATATCATGGACATTCATTTACAAAAGGAGGGAAGGTGTGTGATTATGTTTTTATTTACCCTATTTTCAGTTTAGTGAGGTTTTATATATCGTTGTGGAATGATTATTTCTTTTAATCCACAACATATTGTGTTATAAAAGATGTGATTATTTAGAAGTATCATATGTATCTATTTACAATGGGTTATCATATATTATCATCTTAAAATTATTTTTATATTTTAGTTATACTTCTATATTTAAAACAAAAATAAATAGTATTGTCTCCCGAAAAATCATTAGGACAGTTATTCTGTTTAGGAAAATATGTAAAATGGTTAGGCACTCTTGAAGACACATGTGATAAAATGAAAGGAAATATTGGAATGATCTGATCCTAGGATATTACACATTAGAAATCCAATGATGTTTAACTTATTTTATATAAATAAAATTTATGCTTTTAAATGTGAAGATAATTTATGGACTATAATTCTAAATTTTTTTACAGTGTTCTAGAGATAGGAATGAATGTATTCATATAATAATTCCATCAAATAGACTTGAAACCAATCAGAGTTGAATATATATATGTATAATATTTACGAATTTTTTTATGGACTTATCTACCATTATTTTAATCTTTAAAAATTACATCATAGATAAACATTGTAGATTTTCAGTTCATTAATTCCTCAAAAAAATTTCGACTTATTTTCCTTTGAATAATAATGTAAGGTAAAAAATGTTCTGAAACATCACACCGAATAATTATAAATTTATATTAACTTTTAATTAAATTATTTTTTCTACCAGTTTATTGCATTATAGAATTAATATTCTCTTGACTTGCTTTCATCACTGTTTCTTGTTTTATAAATATTTGAAAAATGAACAGTATATTCAAATATTATATTTGGTAAAATGGATGGGTTTTTCATGAAACCCATCAATGAAATATAAATTCTATCTTCTATTATCAATTTGTAGTAACATGAAGTATCATTCGAGTTATATCATGTTCAATTAATAGATTTTTTCATGATTTTTTTCCTTTTTTGCCATGTCTCATATTTTACCTAAATTAAGGATAGTCATCTGTGGTTTGTCCTTCTCATTTGCATACATAATATGTCACATCAAATGATTGTCTAACCTTAACCTACATTCCTTCTTCAAACACACTTCCCTTCATAATATTTTTTTAAAAAAAATTTATCTTTCTTATATAATTTCTTGAATAACATGGCTAGATGATCCATTTCCTCAAAATTGTTTGAAGGTGATTCAAGATCACTCAAACATTCAACAATGATCTTCTCTTCAAATTTAGATTCATATTTCATGAAGGATACTATATTTTTCATTAGATTATATTAATAATATTTATTAACATTTTGTTTTTCATGTTATATCTAATGAATAACAACTAATTACTTTTACATGAAACATATTTTTTCCAAATTATTAAATGATGGAAATAGAGGTTCCTCTCCACTAATGAGGTATACATCTCAGAATTTGATTAATTGATCTTTATCATATATCATCATCCAAACTGAATGAATTATGATCCAAATATCATTGAACCCAAGATAAATAATAAAAAATGAATCATTAGGTTTTAGTTTGAATGCATTATATTATATGATTTAATGAAATATGTAAATCATATAAACATAGGGAGTTAAATCACAAAAAATAGCCAATGTATACAATATTTAAAAATAATTTTATCAATAAAATATTTTGTGAAATTCCTCTAATATTAATTAACATTATAATTCCATCATATATTTACAATTATATACATAAGAATCCCTATTTTTTTAGCACAACTCTATGAAGGACAAAAAAATTATGTCCAAAACTCAAATGATGCAAAAATTATATTGTTTATAACGTTATTAGGAAATGGATGGCTTTAATGTATTACTTCATTACTACTATCTTTCCAGAGTTATTACTAAATCATTTCATTGAAATCCATTAAGATGAGATAATTACATCATTGATACATAAAATGAATAAAGGATCATTCAATGAGTTTCGAGAGATGGCCCACCACCTATGAGATTCCATTATGAAATCCTGAGCTAAATCACATCACATAACCTCATTAATAAATAATAATTAATGGTAATTATTATACTAATGATTTAAACATGATTTTAGTTGTCATTCCCATTCGGGAACCCAAGGAGGGCCCAAATCATCTAACACCTCACATCAAGTAGACATTCCATGAAAAACAACCTTTTAAGTTAGAAAAAAAATGTATTGTCTCACATAATATGATAATCCAATGATTATAGAAATATCGTCCCAAAGGAATACATTTCTTGTATACATCAATGCATGCATGGAAAATAAAATAATTAAGATATTGGATCCCATGAAATCCAATGTGGTCAACCTCTGTGAATTTCCTAGTTACTAACCATTCAAAATGAGGCCAGGTCATTACATTTAGGATTAAATTTTATTCAAGGATGTTCACTAAAGAATGGTTTATTCTATATATGTGATGTTGGAATGTCACCATTAGAGGAGAATTAATTTACTATCACACCACTATACAAAGATGGTGGCTGGGGGGATGTTCTAGCTAGGTGTGAAAAAAAGGTTGATAATTGATTAACTCAAATTACAATTTACTAAAAGCACGAAAAACTAGGAGAACAACATCTCAAAACCAAAGAAGAACCAATCAAATTGAGATGGTGCATTAATACAACTTATATTGGAGGAAATATTTATTGGGATCAAGCTAAAAAATATATGGTAGATCAATATCCATCTTCCACATTATCTTTAACTCTAAAAACAATTTGTTCGTTCAACATCAATAGAATGATATCGTCCGCAAAAAACAATACCATCATACAATAAAGAACTATTTGTTTTTTATAACATTTTTCACTTAAAATATCCCATCCTAGATGATGAATATAAGTATGAGTATGTGTTCCTAATAACTAATTGGGGAACTTGTTGATAACGATGTTTAATCTAATGATTCTTAGGACTCCATAGACATGGTCCAACCCTATATTTTGGAGACATCTCTATGAGTGAAATATATATAACTGAGACCTATGGGAGAACAATATAGTTATCCCATTATATATATAGATATAACCCAAATCCCCAATGTGGTTAACTATATCAAGTCATCTGACATGATCAACGTGTCTGGGTGTGACTGTCTACTCATCCTAGACAATGGGGAATGATGACACGACCTATGCGATTAGGAGTTGATTCTCCTATGTTCTATTCTCAATCATGATGGAAATCTATCTAAAAAAAATCAATTTCTATGAATAGTATAAAGAGAACAACTACTGTGCGAAGCATTGACCTATAAAGAAAAATCAGTCATTTTGAAATAAATGGTGGTTATTATAACCAAGTTTAAATTTGGATAATCAATATAATTCGAATAAATTGAATAATGAAATCATAAAATCCAACTAAATTCCATTGGAATTAATGATAGATGTATTTTCATCCAAGGATTACCAATTGGAGACAAATCCATCAGAATACGAAGTCACCATGACATTAATAGAACTTGGTCAAGAAGAAGCTATCCATAGACATATATGACCATTGTATGATTTCAGAAAACACAACATTGAAAATATCTAAAGGTATCTAGTTGATAATGATTCTAGGTTCAATATTATAATGATCCCTACCATCTTATGTTTGTGGTATAGTGAGGGGACATATATTGTACAACGATAACTTTTAAATCCTATGAAGTGAGTAAATAAAGGACTCATAGGAAGATCAATTTCAATGTTGTGTTTGAGATCTCACTACTAAGGTTGAGTTAATGTTTATCTAGTAAAAAAATTATAGTATCCTTATATGAAGACCATATATTCATAATCATATAATGTTACCTGATACATTTCATCAATTTCTCAAAGATCCTATTGTTGGGACTGTCTATATACTACACTCTGAGGGTACCACTGTGGAGACTTATGAAACCATATACACTAAGGTAGGATTCTAAAAAATGGAATAAAAACAATAATATGTTATAGATTTTATAAAGGTTGAATCCCTAGAAGGATTGATGATAACCCTCGTGAATATCAGATGTATTATTGAAAATAATTATGGGAATTCTATTAACATGATTATGGAAACATAATTAAACACAAGATTATAAAATCTTCCACATATAGGTGATAGAATAAATGAGTAATAGATTCTCTAAAAAATACCTATAGAGAATCTAGTCATTTTGGGTTATAATTTAGTTTCACATGTATTCTTTTTCTTATATAGTGGAACATGGGCCCCTAAATTGTCTTGCATTTATAAAATTGACATCACATATATGGATATAAAATTATAAGAGGATTAACATTGTGGTGTCCCTCTCACACATGAGGATGGAATCTCTTGAAAAATTTATTAAATTATGAACGTGAATTTAGGAATACAATATCAAATACAACATATATTAATTGGGTTTTCTCCTGTCTCTTGAGGTGTTTGATATGCATATTAAATGTATAATGTTTCATTGATACATGTTTTCATGGACTTATATGTATACTCCCATCTGAACATCGATGTAGCTACATATCACATAGCCTTATATATTGAACATACTGGTTTTATGAAAGCATATAGGTGGATGCATTCGTCAAATGCTACTAATATAGGGTTACTTGAGGAAAAATTTATAAAATCCAATCTTTTTGGGAAGTATTGTACCTAAAATGATATGCCCACATCATCTCCATCCTGAAAGATATGGTCCCGCTCAGGTTCTCCATTGATATTATAGAAATTAATTGACACTTCATAAAGTTTGATTTCCCAGTGGGGATCCTAGATCATATGATTGATTCCATTACCATTTTCCAAGAACATTAATTTATGAAGATTATTTATTGTATTTTTAGATAAATATTTCCCCTTAAGGTGATCATTCCATAATCTATAGAGAACCTATGGGGATATTCTAATATGAATTCATTCTAATTAGATTTAAGAACAGTGGCACTAGTTACCAATGCTCCATAAATTTTACCATTATACCCTTATTGGGATGAATAGAGAAATGATATGTTAATTAATTAGTAAATAAATATCAATATTATTGTGATCAATTTAGAGACCATCAATAAATAAATATTAATTCAAGGTATCATTGGACCTAAATTACTACAATGAAGTGAATATTTGGGGTAACATCAAATAAATTCTATGGATTTTTGGAACACTATCAAGGCATCAAGGTCGATCAAAATGTGTCTAGGGATATCCTATCATTGTCATATCCTTATAATATACATTAAATGATGGGGATCCATGGCCACCTCAATTACATTACTCGTTTCCAAGCTAAACTAGATGGAAAATATCTCACTGTAACCAATTCAGTGAATAATAGTCACCTAATGATATGAAATGGACTTCCATGATATGTTTTCAAATATCATGTATTATACTCTACACCCATATGACATTATGACATTGGTATAAGGTATGTTGATTATATTATATGCTGATGATATGGATTGATAACTTGATTCCCTCTAAGCAATCGAAATTGTTTTAGGAAATTAAAATTTTTTCCACTATCTGAGTTGAATGATTCTATGAAGTGAGACTAAATATAAAAATATCATTAATGCCAACCTGACACTCATATTTTTGATGAAAATATGAGAAATTGCATGTTGAATCAAAGAGTCTACATTTTATCCTATATTGACCTTCCCATGTACAGTCTTAGTCACCGTCAATATTCATGGTGTTTGACCATATTGGTGGTTATTTAGAAAAAAACAATATTCAGTTTGTGTAATATAATGATGTTAAATGAAAGATCATGGTTGATTGACATTTGTCACATCCCACCTTAGAAACAAAACATGCATAATCTAATTTTATAGATTATGTTTTTTATTCCCATAATGAGTCTCTTAACATTGAGTGTATCTTGAAAATATATACTAACATCTTATTTGAATAGGATAGAAGCCAAATCACAATCAGGTTTGTATAGGGATTATGTTTGTTTCTCAAGGGGGAATAGTTTTTCACAACTCTTATTAGATCCTAATAGTTTTAGTAATAATTTCATTAAGGAAAAATCTCTCATTGTTTTCTATGAACTATAAATATAGTTCTAGATATCCTAGTTAAAAATTATAGAGAATTCAGAGTTAGAAATTAAGAAAATCTGTAGATAATATTCCATCAAGAATGGGTAATTATACACTATCATCAATTATGTTAAAGGGCTGATGGGAAGGATTCCTTTTAATCCAACATTGCGTCAGAATGCTTGATCGGAAGATGCTTGTTCCCACACACTAACCAATATATCCACATTCATGTCCAAGCCCAATTGGGATGAAGTGGTTTTCCACATCAGACACTAATTAATGGTCTCATTAGTCATCATCTATGACATGTAGGAAATCATCCAGTTTAAGACGACCAAAGAGTGTGATGAATCAATATACATAGATAGATTGATAGATCCCATAGTTTATTTCCCATAAAATATTGTCCTACAACTAAATACATCCAAAATGGAATATAATCGATTCAGTGTAGTGAACCTTAAATATCTGGATGAAAAAATATGAAAAAGACCTCTATAAATGATTCTTTGACGGAAAAGTATTCAAATGAATTTCAAAAGATTAAATTATAACTGTCAAAAAAGAATCACTATTACCAAACATATTTATAAAATTTCATTTTTCATATTAAATTTTTAGAACTAAAATGATAATATTTGAAAATTGATTTTTTACCTCAGATCACATTTAACCGATGTGAAAAATCAATTCTCACTGCTTTTTGTTGATTTTTATAAATGAACTGACATGAAAAATAAATATTCATTACTTATTTCATATCTCTTATAAATAACCAACATAGGAGATTTAATTTTCACATTGGTTATTTAATAAACATGAAGAATAATAAGTATTCATGACATTTTAACCTCAGTTTTTTGATAACTCGAATGAAAAATGTTTTAAAACGTGTATTTCACTTATCATGATTTTATTTGACCCATCATACAACTCAAACAATGTTACATATCATATTTCATGTCTATCAGAAGATGATAATCACTAAATGATGTAGTAGTGATGTCAAAATTCTGATGGTCATAACATGTAATATATAACTATGGTTGACCTCCATGACCCGTCAAATCCAAATCAAGGGATATAAAATAACAATTTTTTAAATTTTATAACATAGTTATGATGAAAACCGACGTGAATAATATCCTTTAAAATCAATTTTTTAAAGAATTGACTTTAATAGAGTGTTTTCCACATTGGTTTCATGATAACCGATGCTAAAAAACAATATTTAATTATTTTTCAAGATTTTTAGTATAAAAAATGTGATATATTATTTTAATGTCCCACCTATATAGAAACATATTTTTTACAGCATGTCATTGAACTTTTAAATTTTTGTCCAAAATATTTTATATGATATTTTTATTTTCCATCTCATATATATGATTAAATTAAAAACATAATGTAATTTAATGATCAATTATTTCAACAATCATAGTTCCACTGACTGAACTAATTTGATTTTCACTATAAATAAACTATTAAAACATTTGGAAATATCATCAGGGTGTTTTTAAATAGTTTTAAATGATTTATATTGTTTATGAATAGTTCTATAAATTTATATACTGATAAATGATAGCTAGTTTATAATAATGAGGATCAATTTTTCTATTATAGTAAAAAAACATTCCATTGGATTATAAAATTTTTTATAAGAAAATAATTTGGTTTCTACAATAGATATTTCCTTATAAAAAATTTATATCCTACTATTGATGGTCATAACATTAGATGTATGACTACTGAAATAAAATATTATTAAATTTCTTACAATTTGAAAAAAAAAATTGTTTTAGATTACCGAGAAAACAACATAAAAATGGAATTTTTATTCATGTGTTTATCTTCTATTAAGATGGACTTTGACATCGGCTATAGAAAAACAGATGTGAAAATTCATAAAAATTAAATTTTTAATGTAATCAATTAAATGCAATGTAAAAAACATATTTAATACATCAACATCAAATAATTTACCATAACAAAATTTGTTAGAAATATAAAAAAATTATGTTAAAATGTTTTTTAATAGTGATGTCCAATCAGGCTCTTGTTGTTCTCATCAATCTGGGACCAGTCTCTCCTATAAAATTTATAGGGTTACTATTCTAAATCATTTATATAAGACTATGTCTAATTCACCATGTAATTTCAGGCATTCCAAATTCTGGAAAAATTAATCCATCAACAACATAATAACTTCATATAGAAAAATATAATTGGTTGTTTTCTATATGTAGAAAATATGTTTTGGGTCCATATCCACCAGCCATAGCTATGAATCTTATATAAAACATTACATCTAGTACCATTTCTTACAATGGTTTTAGGAAATATATCTAACGAAATATAGAAAAATAATATTATATTCTATAAAAAAATATCATCACTCGATTTAGAGTCACTTACATTATATTTATGGATGAAAACAAAATCATGTCTTAAAAATGATAATATATTATATAAGTAGTACAACATTTAATCGAACAATTCATTTTGCAACCATATAGGAAAAATGGAGAAATCGAGGCCTTGAATAATACTCAATCAAATATACTCTAAAATATTGTGTACATGGATAGGAATTCCAAGATGTATAATGTCCTTCTTACATTATAGGTCTACCATAAAACTATACACACTACTATAAAAGACAAAAAAAATTCATTGTCTTATGGGACTAAAATAATTCTACCCATAGATGTATAATTTCCCTTTCTAGGAAAAGATATATATGGGAAATTCTCAGTTGCTGAGAAATCAAAATAGTAGTTGGATACACAGGTATGGAATGATAAAGAAATTTTGTGTGAACTACATGACCTAAAAGTCATTTGGATTTGATTTCAAAATCCATAATTAAAAAGTATTTAATATTATCATTATTTGATGACGAATTGTTATTGGATGTCACAAAACAAACTGTTATTGGAACGAAACCTCCAATGCTAGGACAAAAATGAGAAAGTCTAAACACATTATTTAGGTCCATTAAAAAAGGATTAAATAGTTGCCCATAGTTGATGGGGAATGGGTTACAACCATATTAATGTATGTTTTTCAATGTATTAATTTACATTGATTCCATCATAAAGATTTTTTCAAAGACACATGACATTAATCTGCATGATATTTCCTTATCACATGATGTTAAACTATATTGAAGATGTCATGGTAGAAACATTGTAGCCTGCATAACATCCCAATATCTAGGAAGCATTTTTTTAGACTATATGAAAACATTCATCTTTACAACATATCGTTTAACCATAATTATTTTTCCATTACAACATGATATTTATGTACATGAATTAATTCTATTCCCTGATGGATCAGTAGATTAAAGATGGTTATTTACAATATAAAAATCATGTAATGCAACATTTTTTATTTTTTCATGTACACAAAATGAATTAGTTTAGCAAAAAACTACATGTGACACAATTCCATCCATCCCATGATACATAGTGATTATCAGATCCAATATCTAGTGTCCAACCATTATATAATATAAAAACTATTAGACTATGTGTATATTTCAGACCATCATGGACCATGTTCAATAAAATAACCATGTTTTGATATATTCCTTTCATCATAATATATATAGTTATATTGAGATATAAAATCCTTGTTCAATCCATTATAATCAATGGGTTAAATTACCCCCCCCCCCCTCTACAGATGGATTAGTAATTCCTGGAGAATTTTTAGTTAAATAACAATGTGTGTCTATACTACTACCATCGTAGGGTTATTAGTTCCCCTAGATCTCCAATACTTGGTAAAAATTTTATAATCAATGGGACACCCCCCCCCCACATTTATGCATATGGGTGGGATATATGTTGAGAAGTTTCCATTAATTTAATATCCATTTGTTGATTCATTCTATAATATGATATTGAGTTACCCCTATATCTTCAATCCAAGGTCCATCCACTTTAATGACTTGGGAAATTCCTCCTCCTCATTTGGTATAGACTTGAGTGATGTGTTTTACATTTATGAACTATTCATCATTTTATTTCTAAAATAATAGGATATATAGAGACACCCAAATTACAAATAATGGGTCTAGCCATTATAATCAATGGAAAAAATTACACCTTTTTTGTATGGGTAAAAAAAGTGTGGAGAGTTTTCCATTAATCAAATACATATGTCTTGATTTATATCATAACATGATATATTGTTACAACTTGATCTCCAATCCTAGTTTTAGACACAATTACTACAATACAATTTCCTCCTATATGAATGTTTGATACATACATATCGAGTTTCCAATCATGATATATGTGTGGATAAATTTATTCTATCATAAGATACATAATTACACCAATATATCCAATCTTATGTCTAAAAGAAATAATCAATTGGAAAAATTCCATGTTATACTCATGGGTAAAAACATCATGGAGTGTTTCTCTTTATGATCTATGTGTTTCATGATTCCTACAGTAATATAATACTTTGTGACACCTTGATCAACAATAATAGTTTGAAGCATAATAATTAATAAAAGGAATTCACCCTATGTATATTTGTATGAGATTTTGGGAGTGTTATTTATTTTAGAAGTAATCATTTTTCAGATTCATAGTATTATTAGACAAATAAGTTTATCTAGATTTTATCTCCTCAATGAAACCATGAAATAAATAGAAAGAATTTTATTCTATGCCTATGGGTATGACCTTTGTATATATATTTCCTTTCAAGATCTACATGTTTCATGATTCCTATCATCATATTACATGAAGAGAAAACTGAATATACAATCCTTGTTCAACCATAATATCAGTGATGAAAATCTTTCCTTATGCTTATCGACCAGAACTGTGTGGAGTGTTTTCTATTTAAGAACTTCTTTGGATTTATTTTTATTATTTTATGTTATATTCTGACACCAATATATCAAATCTAGGTCCAATCTAAAATATATAGTATGAGTAATGCACCCCCCCCCCACACAATTAGATGGACCTATATAGAGTGAACCATTAGTACTACTCTCACATATATAATTCAATTTTCTATTAATCCTTTGTTTCTCCCAATAATAATGGCTCATATGATCTTAAAAAAACTGAAAAGAAGATATTTTTGTTAAAAATGTGATTATTCATTTATAGAGAATGGCATCCTAGTATCATGATGTTAAACTACAAAAAACATCCTAGTCACACGGCTTTAAAGTTCCTAACAATATCTTAGGTCCCTAAAATAAAACTGCATAGAATATGGTGTATCCTCTAAGACAATATATTATATAGACTATGGAATTATATCCATGAAATTTTTCTATGGGTGAGTATTTTACCTCTATCTAATAATGAATTATTGAAATTTTTTACCCCTATATATGAGAACAATTTACATTTAAGAGAATTTAATTGTCTTTGATGTTAGTATTAACATAGGGGGGAAGTTGCATTGACCACCTCTGCTTAATACATGAATTTTATATGTAGAGGGACATCATAAAATATGTTTATTATAAACTGGTTCATGTATAAAAATGATTTTATAGAAGATCATGGAATCACAACTATAAATTTATCAATTACATCTATTTAAAGGGGACCAATTTATATATTATCCATAGTTTTAACATATGAGAACTATATTCTTATGTCTTTCCTACACATGAGATAAATATACCTAAGAATGGATTCAATATATGGATACTCATCAATAGGCCTATGCATCAAAGAAATATTCTTCTCGAATATAAATTTTCATTGATGTGTAAATTCTCATAATGGAATCTTTCACAATTTGAACTTTATTCCAATATCATTACAACGTGATTTTAAACTCCATAAAAAAATCCATTTTATTGAATATAAAATATCATAACAGATACATCCCAATGTCTCCAGATTAATGTTTTCATACAATAACCCATATTCATTCCTTATCAAAATACCATAAGAATCATGCCCTTGAAAACTAGAAAATGTGGTTACTACATTGTCATAAAATCCCACAAACCCATAAATCAAACATCAAGTATTGGAAACTATGAGTTTTCAAAAGTCATTAATGAACACTAAAAAGATGAAAATATATCTGTATTTGATTATTATAGATATTTTTTATGTATAAGGGATTCAGACCCACCATGTAGGAGAATAATTTCCCTATAAGAGTGTATTTATGATCTATGTGATCCCCGATATCATCATAGAGCAGTTGAATAGATTATTGTTATTCATGATCATTTTCAGGTTCATTTTCCGATATAATTACATATGACCCAAAAACCATTACACATTATTTTCAAACATTTCAACTTAAAATCATTTATATTTAAGAGTAATTGTGATAATATTTATCCTATGTAGGCTATTTTGGTAAATTCCCTTCATACTAGGTCCATATATTTAATGACATCAATATAAATTCTCATCGTTAAAAGCTATAAGACTATAAACAGTACCATTAATGATATAAATCGTTGACCACAAGAATTCCCTTGTTAGAGGCCCAAAAGATGGAAAATGGAAATTTAGATAATGTACTCATGATAAAAATTCCATACTTCACACAATAAATTCATAAACTCAAGAGTTTAGGAAAAAATGATAGAAGAAATAAATTAGGAGAAATATCACCTAGACCACCTTTTCACCCTTACAATTCCAATCCATACATGATGAACCCCTAGTCATGGACACAGATAGGGTAATAATTTTTCTCATCTCCCAACAATGATAAAATATTCATTGTGATATGACATGTCATTAAACATGAATGAACTATTCAAGAATAATTAATTTTACATAATGCACATTCAGGTATTTGAAGATTGAGCTAACCCAACATATCTCTTGGGTTGGTATCATAATCTAAGAAAACCAAAGGCCTTGGGTTCCATTTCTTCTAGTTCATACATATAAAAATTCTCTATCATGGATTATAAAATCTAGACAGACCCCACAATTATTATCTAGGGAATTCAAAACATCCCAATGAGACTTTTCTATAAGGATTGGTCCAAAAATAATCCCCCATAAAACCAAATGTTATTAAACTATCTGTATGGAATATGGGATTCCACCATTACCAAGGGTTTACTATTACCCACCAGATTACACAAACGATTGACTTTGATATTCATAGACCATGATTTAAAATTCATGTATCCATACTATTCAAGTGGATTCTAAATACTCATCATTATAACACTATTTTTTCTACCCATTATCATATATGGAAATAATTATTCCATTTCATAACATTGTGCTACTACAAAAAAAATTTAGAAAGAACAAGGAATATTTATTGATCTTCCTAATAAAAAATATAATATTCTAGGGATCCATATCCCATCCAAGATAGATTCATCATTGTCCAAGCATTTTATTCTTTTAAAATCTTTTATGGTAGTTGGAAATGTGTTGGGAAATATCTATGTTACTATGTATATAACCACTACATGATCATTTATAAGGCCCTATGACCAACCTCGAATAAAAATAATACTCAAAAACACCATGTCATATGTCAAAAACAAAGACATTTTATGGTCATCAGTAACATGACTATAGTGTTATGTATTTTTCGATTCAAGTACTTTGACATGTTATTTGAATATATATAAATTTTTCATAACCATTGTAAAATATTTTGGATCCCCATTACGTGGCCTTGCATTTATATAAAAAGGGACCATGCATAAATTCCCTTGACCTAAAAACTAGTGGTATTGAATTGATATTGGAGAGAACCTCCAATTATCATGAGCCTTAGACAATCTACAAAAGAACACAGTTGCATAAGGTGTTTTGCGTAATCTTGAATATTTCTACCCCATTCTATATACACTGATTCATGTTCTTGGAAAAGTGATTTACATAAACGATATCTCATCAATCCAATTGGTCGTGAGGTCCCTTGAATTATATCAGGTCCTGGAAGAAAGACTATGAAATATATTGCATCATATGTCAATGTTGCAAGACAATAAACTGCATATCATTTTTTATCCATGACACCTCATATTAAACTACACAAAATAAATCATTACCACATGAAGATATAATACAATGGAAAATTACTCTATAAAATGATAATAAAATATTTGGAATAAATCCATTAAAAACTAAATTAAAACAAACTACATTTCCACTCATGCCTTTTGTGAAGTGAACATGATTGTTAATGGTCTTTCCAACAAGGGAGTAAACCAGTGAATTACATGGCTGGATGATTTACCTGGTGATTAGATAATATTAAATGAAAAAGATTGTAATAATATTCTATCATTCAGACTCATGTAATATATCTTTTCAATATTAAATAAATTGTTCCTTGGCCTTTAACTAAAGCACCACCTTTAAAAAAATCCATCAATTCCACAAGATGTTAATCCATAAAAATAAAATTACTTCATGAATGATACACTAAAAAAATAAAATATATGATCTACATGAACATAAAATAAAAATGTATAGTATCTAAGATAGATGACTCTAAACTAATCTACTATTGTGTTCTAGTTTTAAATAGATTTATATAAACAATTGAATGAGAGATAATTATTTTTAGGATAAATACCAAAAAAATAACCTACGGAAAATTTCATATATCTACAAATTGGAGATGCACTTTTATTATCCATGAAAACGTTCCCATTTATAAAAATAAAAAGGTATAAAAAATGTTTGGTTAGATACCCATAATTGGACGTGTAATGAAAAATCCATGTAGACTCCAAATATTCTTCCCCCATATACAGATGGGGATTTTTTTCTGAAATATAAAAAATGATACAAATGTTTTGGTGATCATTCAATGTCCCTTTAAAATAAAAATTTCTTCTTACTAAGTCCGTTGACATAAGATTTAATTAGATTATTAACTTTATTTGAAATATAATGAACACAATTATCAAAATAAACTGGATGATCCGATGATGAATTTAGTAGATATATAAATGATAAATCATATTTTGGTATGAATTCATGAGTAATTCGTAAGAGAGAATATTTAAGATAAATGAATTTAAATCCAGGAATATCAGTTTACTGGATATTATAAAAATTTTGGTTTTACCTATTTATCAATAAGAAATTAAATCAATCAAATTACATCAACATCATGAATATATTGGAGATATACAAAAAAATATAATGTTTAAAACATAAAGTCATTGATAATGTGAAAAAAGAATATGGAATATTCACATTCTATTATCCTTAATGGTTTAAAAATTGAAATACATTCATGGACTCATAATGAATATATTTCATTATCCTTGTGTGTAGATTGAAAAAATGTATAGAGATATATTTTTATTAAGGGATGTTATGCCACCAACTAACTTTCAGATGTTTTGGTGAAAATATAGAGATTATAAATTTAATAAGATAGATCATTGGATCCAATATGAGTAGTCTCTAATAAGTATGACGATGTTATAAAATGGGATCTCATTCTAGATATTCATATTTCATATTTTTCTATTTTTAAAATAAATATATTAATATAAGAACTCATTTTAGGTACATTTTTATTTATACTGTTAAGAATATTTGAGGATTGGATTATTAAATGGGCTATATAACTACATTCATGGACATTACATAAGACACTATTACTGTTGGATTGTTGTTTCACAGAAAGATAAATCTACATAATGATGTCTTATAATGGTTGAAAATTTATGCCGCATACACCAAATTCTTGAATGAGATTGTTTAAGAATTCTACTTGGCCATGAAACTCCCTCATTGAAGTCTCAATTATCAGGGTAGTGGTTTTATTCCATCCTATAAATTATGGAACATAGTTCTGTTTGAAAATTTAATTGGGTAAATGAGAAGGAGGAATGATAAGTAGTTGGTATTTATACATCAAATAATTGGGAAAAATATTTGGTTGGGAAAATAATGAATCAAGAGAAGGAACCCCGTGTACTCTCCCCTTGATAGTTATGTCATATTATATAGTATATAATGTCCATCACCCACCTAAAACTCCATCCCATAAATGTAATGTACATAACCATGGATAGAGTTATTCTTTAGTGGTTGCACAAATTCCATAATGTACTCGATTAATACTAAGTATAATGGGATCATTTAATCATAGGGATAATCAACTTGATTTATTACTGAACTAAATAAAATCTCATTGTCTGATTCCACTCAGCATGAGAATATTGATAAGATTGGTATATAAGGGATTCAATATGAGGAAATTTAATTTCAATATTTGTATCTTCATCTTTCTACATGTTGAGAAATAGAAGAATGATACTATGATGTAATTTTCCCCACATGCTATTTAGGGTAATATGGAATTGTTTCTTAAAATTTTAAAACATGAGTGAAAATACATAAGGTGTATAGGGATAAAATATAACCAATATCCCCACATGATCTTCATTATCCCATTCCTAGAGACATATTTTTGGTAAGGCCTAATTAATATTCACTCCCAATATAAAAAATTAGTTTGGTCATCACGATATGCGGAATGAAATTACAATGGTGAAGTATTATAAACATATTTATATCATCATTTGGATGTAAATAAATCAACTAGACCCTATTACTAATCATTAACCTCTAATTGAATGATTAATAAAGTATACCGGTTGTGTATTTATATTTATAAAAATTAAAATTTTCTCTTTCCCTTTAAAATAATATCTAAAATATTCCAATAATTTGAAATTGGATGTTTTCTTATTCGATAGTATCATAATGTAGATAATGGATAGTATGTAATTTCCTTGAAATATTAATAGGTATTACCTATTACAATAATGCCCACATTACCAATGTACATACTCAAAACCTCAATAATTTGTGAATTCTGTGAAAACACATCCATTAAAAAAACTAGAAGGCTTGCTAACATATTTATTGGGAATAAATCTGTTTTCTCAAAGTACCCCAAGGTGGAATGCTCCCCAACAATAGGAATGGCCCAATAATATTTCATGTAATTTCTAACATGTCATTAATGGAATCAATTAGGTAATATAGATATGGGAATATTCCTATTATGTTGACAGATGTTATTGATACCACCATTAAATTTGATAAGTGAATGTAGGTATAACTCATTCATTGACTTCTCATTCGTGATGACAAGAATGTACCTTTCAAAGGCTGGAGTTTGATTTGGGTCATCTAAAGTGTCTAAAATAGAATTAAATTAACCATACATCTCTTCAAGAGGAGGTATCAATCTAAAATGGTAAAAACCCTAGATATTAATATGTGCTTCTCCAATAGAAATATGAAGGGAATTAGTTTTAAGAAATCAATAGCTTATTATAACATAATTATGTTTTGATTAATGGTACCTGATAATTTTAGAGTTTGGGCCTGCATATATTTTTTTATGACCCGTGATTATTTTTAGAATTATATGAATTTCTACATGACTATATAGGGCATTTCTCATTCATAAGAGAAATTACCACCAAGTCACAAGTCCCACAGTAATCTCCAATTTCTTATCGAATTAGTCATATAAGATATAAGTATACTTGAATAACACTAAAAAATTGGCTGGGGAGAGATATCAAAATCATATGGAATTTTATGGTTGTGAGGGAACAGATTGGATATCCTATAGAGTGGTTCTTCAACCAATTTAATGTCATTATGTTTTTTAACTAAATGTATTTAAGAGATTTAAACAACCAGTGAGGTGGGCGATTATACTTAGGTAAAGGAGTGGAAAAAACATACAATGACCAAAATCGATAAAATATTAGTTGGTGTGATGTAATATTGTTTTAATGTTGAGGCTTTAGAATCCACTTTAATGCCTCTATTTTATAGAATACCTAATGGTGACGTTCAAAATTTTATTCCCAATAATCAAATCCTGATAACCATCTATATTATAAGATTTTGGGGAGATGGATACCATCAACATAAAAATTTGAATCATATAGTTGAGGGGATACTATCCTGAAATGTGGATAATCTGAATAAAATATATAATATGGGTAACATCACTTCTTATAACCCATAGATTTATTTACAATTACTTAAGCTATTCTGAGTCACATGAATCACATGACCTATACATGGTTTTGTGACCATGTTCCTTATTAATAGTATAACAGATCACAAGTACCATGTAACACCTCTTGATTTAGAAATTATATTTTATTCCCCATGATTTTGTGATCATATAGAGGTCCCACATACCAAACAATTACCAATCGATCACAAAAAATAGCAATCCTTAGAGCACACAGAGCACCAAATATGAAAATATTTCAAAAATAAATGAAACATACCCTATGTAAATTTATATTTATTATGTAATACATTGATTGAGAAATTATTAAGTCAATTTAATCACATAAATATGACATTCCGAGAGATCATGTGATCGGATCTAGCAATGTGGTCTTATGAAGTATTTCTTGTGAAGTGGTTCTTCTAAGGAGTCCTTGTAAATTAATCACAATATATATTGGAAATATCAATAGCTATGATGTCACAATCTATAGTGGAATCTCGTCTATCAACCGTCTATTTATAGGATGACCTATGGAATAAAAATGTCACTCGGATGTCCAAAAAACACTCAGTGAAAAAAATAAGTCGGAGACTCAAGGACTCATGTTGGAATTTATAATCCATTTGTCCTATCATACCTTTCTGTTAAGTGGCATATTTTATGATACACACCAAATAAGAATTTGAAATATTGGAATTAATGAAAAATATATATAATATTTATTGTCTTTTTTAAAATACAATTGAAGGAGAAACATGGAAAAAAATTATCATATGGATGGATCACTTGAATCTCATAAAATCATAGAGGAAATAGAATCATATTATCCTAGAAAGGTCACAGAGATGAATTATGCACATTGATTAATAGTTGGATGATCACATTAATCACCTCTATCGGGACCACATGGTCACAGAGAGGCCCTCATTTACATCGATTAGATCATGTGACGACTCAAAAAATCTATTGAAAGGTGGGGAAATTTCCCATGTTAATTCTTACACATTATGGAATGATACATAACTGATCGTGTGGTTCAAAAAAAACATCTAGTGAAAAACTAAAGAAAAATCCATTAATTGAATCCCAATTGAAAATAAAATTCGTAGATAAACATAAAATGGATTAAAGATGTAAGTATAACAAAATAATGAATAAAATATTAAAAAGGTGGAAGCCACTTGTGAAGAAATGATATGTTTCTTTTTAAGAGAAGTGGTAGTGGGACTCATTAAATTGGATCATTTATCTTGTGAAGTTCCCTTGACAAAATATTATGATGTTTATAGTGGCCTCTTACAAGCCATCCTAACATTAAAAATATCATCTGGCTTGAAAAAAATTTAGTTTACTAGCCTCTGACATGCCATATCGATCGGTCAATGGGACACCTAATATACTCTGTTGATCAAATTATTTCATTTTTTATAGGAATTATATTTTGACGAAGAACATTTTTTATTACATCATGATATCATGGATACCCACTGATAAGAAAAATTATCTATTCTGTAGTACTAGACATGATTCCTTTTATCATATAAATACCTCATCGATAGGTGTCCCGATCTTGTGAGGACTCCATGATATTTTTTATTGATCTAGGAAATTTTCATTGTCATTATGACATGATAATGGGGAATTAATTTAACATGTTTAGTGTTTATGGAATATGGAGATAATAGAATATTCTCATGATATTTTTACATTATGAGCCCCAAATATGACACCATGGATTACCAAAGACATGATCAAGTGAACCACATGAGGTAATTCCCCCTCCGTCGACATAATACTATATTTGAGATAAATATACTGTGAATGGAGTAAAATAAAAAAGGTTGTAATTACTATAAATTAATCAACCTTGAGACAACACATTAGAGAAACAAGGAACAACCATGGGAGAACATGTGTGAGATTCATCACCACTAAAGGTAAATCAATGTAATCAGATGTGTCTTCCACCTGGTAAAACATGGAGAACAAAGTAAGGGATTATGAATAATGTATATAAACATCAAATGATCCCCCTATTAATTTCCATATGGACACCCATAATGTTATATAGATTATGATTAGTATTTTTGTGGTGTTTACTTGGTCTGGTGTATGCTCGATGGGCCTAATCCTTATAAACATTGTAGAATATTTAGAATAATGGCGGGGAAATTGGAGATTTTTGTAAAGATAAATACATTTAATTTGATTCAAGGGATTCATTATCTAGATATAATTTATCCATATCTAACTAAATCCCTCTGAAATTTGAACCCTTATTACATGAAACCAATTAAAATTTTACTATCAATCAAATTAATTCAACCAAACTTTTCATCCAAATTGTACGAAGTTATTAATTCATACTATTTAAGCCATCTGAATTTCTCTATACATTTATTAATGATAATATGGTAGTCCTATGAGATTTAAACCTTTATTACATTACACACTTGGACATGCCTTCATTGATCACGAGAAGATTCTATAGAAAATTCCTCAAGGTCACGTGATAATCTAATAAATATTTTTCATCAATCCTTTGAAGAAACATGGACATTTCAACCCGTTCATGCTACATTCATTACTCCAGATGAATGATTGTGAATCCTTACATGAAACCCTCAAAATCAATCATCAGTGATAAAAGCCATCTAAAATTAATGTGAATTGTGAACCCAGTTTGAATGAATATAAAGATAGAATAACAAAATCATTATAGAAATGAGGAATTTAGGGATCCCAAACCCTATATATATGATCCATCCTCATTAAAAAGAATCATGTTGTATAAGGAAATGTTATTATGGGAATACCATTACAACACATGTATGATCATGGATTAAATGGATAATATATTCTTTGACATTCAATGTGAAAGGTTCCAATTTTCTTTATAAGTTCTATTATTTTCATTATTTATAATTATTATGGTTTTTGAATTAATTTAATAAATTATGTGAACTGAAATCTAGAATTGGAAATGTACACATATCCTTTTCAATGTAAAATAAAATTATTTTTTGAATTTAATTATTTATAAAGGATTCATTATCAAAAAAATAATATTAATTTAATTAAAATATCTTGTATCCTACTTCAATATATATTGAGAAAATTTTATTATATATTGAATTTAAAAAAATTGTTTTATTTGAAATTTAAATATCATTCCACATTCTTTATGAGTATTATATTTAATATTAATCATTTATTGATTTTGATACCCATGATCTGAGAGTCATTAAACTGTTAGATTTGTGGTAAAGACATTAATAATATTTATCCTAAATGAGAAGTTATAGCACCACTATATTTGAAATGAGAAATATGTTTGATAGAATATGTGACTCACATTGAAAAGATGAAAAGTGATACATAATATTATTATTATATGAATATTATAACAAATATATTGAATTGGAATTATTTTATTTTATTATAATAATTAATAATTGTATATAAAGTCACTAAAAATAGAAATGTATCAATAAATTCATAGGATATAATCACTGAATCTTTTATTAATTTCATTTTATTCATCAAAAATATTTTTTCTATAAATATGAATTTTATATATAATTTCATATGGAATTTTATAATAATATTTGAGAACATTCCAAAAAAAGGCAACTAAAATGATATATTTTTTTATATAAAAACACATAAATAGTTATATGATGAAATTTTTAGGTTTTTTTAAAACATTTATTGTTATAAACTGAAAATTAATATTTTTTATTTATATTTATTTTTTATTTTGATGTATTAAAAATGTTATATTATATTTAGTAGTAGTTTAAAAATTTAAAAAATACATTGTTTTAAAAAAATCAAATTTGATTTATTGGAATCATAATTATAACAGATATTGGTCCAAAACACATTTTTTATAAAAAGTCATTTTTCTGGAATATCTATATTTTTTATTGATTGGCGACATGAATTTAAATTTATTTTATTCAAATTAAATTAATCAAATAATAAAATATGGTTTCCATATATGGAATTTGGAGGACCATTTCTATTAAATAGGTCAATTTATTTTTTATTTAATAAGAATATTAACCATAGTTATTTTTTGATACCATTAAAAGGTAAAAATGATTAATTAATTTTAAAACTAATTTATTAATTCATTAAAATCAATTAAAAAATTTCCATTAATTAATTTTTTCAGTCTATTTTAGTCAATAATATTCCCAAAATTTAAGATATGACAATATGTTTCAATATTTCTTGGATTTTGACCACTATTATTTTCTTAGTAAAGGAAAACTAAATAATTACCACTTCATGATTTTAAAATTCTATTATATTTTCATATAGAGACAAAAATAAACTGGGGATGAAAAATTATAATTAAGTTTAGAATACATAACTTATTTCTATAATTTTAAATATGATTTAAATTTAAATGATGAACCAATTACATTAAATTATTATGAATCTATTACCCAGTTTTTGTGAATGGTGAATTAAAATCATGGAAAAAAATTTAAAAATACTAAAATATAATATATTTGCAGAATTAATGTATTAAAATAATTATTTACATTTAGGTAACATAAAAAATTTGTTTTAGATGTTTATATAGAAATTTAATTTTAATTTCTATGACTCTAATGTCGAAGAAAATTAGTACTTTCCAAAATTAAATTAATGATAACTTACACTAATCATAAAATTATTAAATGATTCATAATTAATTAAAACAATTTCATCATCCTAATGAATGGTATATGGATTGAAATAATCGATATAGCTGATTTAATGAATAATTTTTCTTTAATATTTACATTCAATACACCTAAAATGTGAAAATAATTGACATCATGATAATTGAAAAATATGATTGATAGGGGGGTCAAATTATTAGTTAATTGTAAACATATTTCCTAGACATGTCTATGTATATAAACATGGCTTCATATTATGAAGAAAAATATTTATATAAATTTATTAGTTTTTTAAATTCATAGTATTCCCCACCACTAACTTATAAAAGTGACCCCTAAACCCTCATATCCACCTTCCAATAACATTTTGGATCATTTGATACCTAACCAAATCACATCCTAACATCAATAACCAGGTAATATTGGTAATATATTATTCATAATAATATCTTATGTGGGATTATGGTGTCGATAAATAGAGGCTAGCATAGTTAGTGGAATTTATTTAAATTGATTGTTTTAGTTTTATTTCTTCATCCAGATCATTTAAAATTTCCTCAACAATAATGAAAAAAAATTTATATTCCAAATTTTGTGATTTTATTATGATAATTTATTAACTTACTTCCATCTACATAAGAATAAAATATTAAATAAAACAATCATTAGTGAGTATAGAACAAACCCATATTGCTATCTGAAGTAATTGTTTTATTCACCACAGTGTCAATTCTAGTTATAAGGACATATTTAATAAAAATACATGATTTTAATTACATAATTATAATTATTGAAATATAGTACATAATCAATTTTCTTAACATTCAATCTATTTAATTTAGTTTATCGCATACATGTTTACATGTGAATTATGACATCCACTATGTGATATAATTGAATTTTTACATCACTAAATCACATGGAATATATATTAAACGAATTTAAAAAGAAAATATGATATTTATAATATAATCTTTATTTATAATTTATAAATAATGGAAATTATCCAAACATAAACATTACATTATCTGTTGTTTTTAAGGAGGACATATACATCCATCATTCCTAAATATAATTTTGGATTTGAGTGTTACAAAATTAGGAATAAATCTTACACATTAAACACATTTAATATTAGTGGTATTTTATACCTCATATCTATTATTCCTAATATACAAAATATTTTTAATAAATAATGTTTTATCTCTAGGATAAATAATCCCAATATTCTACAAGATGTTATTATTGTCTCTATTTTTCCTTAAATCCCATGGAAATGATTATGAAATATTGTATTATAGAAAAATATTATTAAGGGAAAACATAAATTAACTCTTAAGATGACGATAAATATTAAAAAAATTTCCTAAAAATATTTTTACCTTAAAATGGGAATCACATTTTGAAAATGATCAATATATTACCTTTGGATAATCAATCAATTTAAAAAAAATTCATAATGAATTTAAAATATAATTTGGAAATATAGTAATTCATTTTTCATTATAACCTTTATAAGTGGACTTGCTAATATGGCCAACATTCACCTCTGGAGTACCCAATGCATTAGAGGTTATCACGTAACCACCCACACATGGTTTATAACAAAACCAACAATACATTATTAATTATATAACCATATATCGTTATGTTAAAAAAAATCACATGTCATTTATTTTTAAAATAAATACCAATCATCTTAAGAAATTTCCATGAACTAAATTAGAAATGTAAATCATGAATTAATATTTCATTATAAAATTGTTTGATGAAAATAATCATTTCATTTTTAAATCAATCATTTTCAAAAATTATGCATGTTTGATTGAAAAGGTATTATTTTAAAGTAAAAATTTAATCATATAAAGTAAGAATAAAAATATTTTGTAAACATGATTTAATTGAAATTATTTTGTTACAATATATAAAATAAAAATAAAATCCATTTGAATTTTGAATATAGAAACACTAAAAAATATTCTTTAATAAAGAACATGTCTAAAATAACCCAATTAAAAGGACCCTATTTTAAAACCTCATATATATATTAAAGAAATATATTTTTTAAAATATTTATGTCTATAAAAAATATATTAATAAAATTATATTTAAAAATATTGACATTAAATGTAATGATTTATAAAATATATCTTTATAACATTTTAAATTATGTTTTCTAGATAATGATTCCCTTATAAATGTCATATCATTGAAGTCAGAATTAAAAATTAATCAATTAATTATAATCTTTATAAATCCACATAATTATGTTTATATAGAACATACTATAATAAAAAATCATTTCACCCTTACAATTATCATGATATAATCAATGACTTAAATGTTTGTACAAAAGGATGGTAGTTAGGTTAATAATTATATTACATCAAGATCAAAATCCAATAAACATGATTAAATATTATGTATAATAATGTAATTAATGTTATTAATTTATTAAATTAATATAATATTATTAATAGTACCTTATATAATAAATTTATAACATCTTCCAACTGGTTCATTAATAATATTTTATTATTTTCATTGTTTTGAGTTCATTTTTTGTCATTTCTGTATAATTATAGATGTTCTTATGAAAATGTAACACAACACAATAATTATAATGAAATTGAATTATTTCATTTATGAATGTAAATATTTTCCCATGTATGATTTTTCATTATTTTATGATGATTATTTATTTGATAAAAATGTTAATGACTCATGTTTGATTAATTTTATTGGGTTTTCAAAAAATCAAGAAGTATTTTCATTTGATTTAACATTTTTTTATAATATATATCATGTAAGAAGATTTAATATACATATTAAAATATTACATAAACTAAAAATAGTATTATGACCACACTTGAAGGCTTCTAGGAAAAATGAACACAAATTATCCATGAAGATAGTTAACCTCTATAATTTTAACAGTGGTTTCAATTGTTGAAAAAATATGAGATAATAAAATTTATAAAAATCATACATGTTATTCCATATTTAGACATGATTTATTAAATTATAATTCACATAATAAATCCTATAATATTAGTAATAATTGTGTATATGGGGCATATGAACATTACATTAAAACATCAGAAATAAAATAAAACATGTATATTGATAAACTCTTTTACATGACCACATCATTACGTCGTACATAGCGTTGCATGGGATAACATGTGGAAATTTATAATCAAATGGTAAGATATGATGAATATTAAATGAGTAATCATGGAATAAATTGATGAATACAATACATGTCAGGGAATAGGTATATCAATGGAGCACCAGAGAAACAAAAACATAAAGGAATGAAATAGCATGACTATCATAACATGGAAATTTTGAAAAAACAAAAATAAATTCATTATTAACATAAATGAATTAGGTAAACCCTCATCTCAAACTAGTGGAAAAATTTGAAAAAAATATCCAAAACCTTTTCCCATCATGACATATCATGAAACTAAAAATTTACCAATGCATTGGAGTGCTATCATGGCGCACCATTCCTAAGTATTTCAATCTCATGATTAAGTGTGCCACATTGATCATATAAAATTGATTCATTCAACTTCCTCACTTATTACATGATAATGGAATGTGGAATACAGAAATGCACTTATATAATCAATATTTATATTTTCATAATGGTGAATACCGTTGATAGAGAGATTGTCATGGTATTGAATAAACAATTATTTTTTGCATCGAAAAATGCGTTGCAATTTCTGTACCCTAACTACGTGACATAATATTTCATTAAAATGGTTGATGAGAGAAAAATTTCTCTCTTATCATATATATATGAAATGCATAGAATTATGTTCATAAAAATATATTTCCCAACCTAAGGAATTTGTAAATAGAAGGTTTATCATATTAATGTTACTTGAAGAAAGAGGAGAGATTGAATTACTCATATGAAATTTTGGCATAGTAATTAATGTGCATGTGAGGGATTAGTGAGTGTGAATGAGGTCCCTGTTTCACAAAAAAAATGGGATGTATGGGGGGATATATGAAAACATACCCAATAATTTTTTTTGAAAGTAAATGTGTGTAAAAATATAAGGAAGCTTGGATAAAAATAAAGTAAAGAAGACAACTCGTACTGGAGTGTGTGACATAAAAAATAAGAAGAGGGGATTACACATAGATTTGGGTGACATAGGTGGATTCTAGAAAGGGTACGATATATTATGGACATGCTCTATGGATTTTGAGTGAAGAGATGTGGGAGCTTTAGTGGGTTTATATAGGAAATGGGAGGGGAATTCATTAATATTTCAAAAACATTGGTTTTGGAATCTATATAATTAAATATTCAAACCCACATACATTAACATGTTTTTTCCATTAATTCTACAATATTGGTTTTTAATACATTGTTTTATAAGTCCAATGGCGAATTATATTTATTATTACCTAATTTCTAGGTCATTATGATGTCATAAAACACATATTTTATTTATACAGTATTTATTTTTTAAGGAAACAATAGACTCTCTCCAAAAGTAATATATATTATTTATTGGATAATTTAAACATCCTGATTCCAAAAATAATACTCATTTTATCTAAATAATTTTCTAAATATGTGAATTTTCACTTTAAAATTAATATTTTCATTTATCGAAAATTAAAGGGGTTTGACATAAACTGTTTTCCAAACTTAATTAAAATAACATTTTACTTAAATAATTTATATAATAATTTATTAGTAATAAATTTAATTTGATTTTAATATTTTATTGAAAAGATAATTATTTGAAAAATTCATTTATTCTTGAAAATAAATACTTTAATTAAAAAAACAAATTCAATTTTTATTATAAAAAATATTACTCTTATCAACTAGTTATGATAATCATTTATAGATAAATAAATTTATATAATAATAATTTATTTGATACTTTTATACTATTATTTATAAAAACATATTTTAATGCAATAATGTATATATTTCTATAAAGTAAAATTTTTACCTAATGAATCAATTTATCAAATTCATCATTTTTCATGAATTACTGTTATTATAAATTAATTGATGTGATAAGACTATTATTTATAAAAATATAACAAAACAAGTATATAATACCTTATTAAATAACCCCTTATAACACACACATAAGACAAAAAGGGAAGGTGTGAGATGGTGACATACTATTGAGGTGACTCAAATAACATCACTCATGATGTAATCTCAAATAACTAGAACTTCTCCCATAGAGAACTCCGTTAAATCATAATGTGTTGAATATAGTCTTGGGCCTAGTCAAGAGTGATTCCAAGTGATGGTACCTCCTTTATGAGATCCATCTAATGAACTTCTTACGACCCTACTCTACTAGATGAAGTCATCCTCTCTATTTTCAGTTTGCGGAAGAATTTTTAATCTCCGTATATTTATATTAGTTGTGTTAACCATTTTCAATGACAATATTTTAAACAATAATGAAACATACCTTTAATTTAATCTAAATAATAAAAAAAGGTTTCAAGTGTTTTTAATATCAATAACACATTAAATGAAATGAAATATTAATAAAAAATTATCAGGTCGTTACAACCTTCCACCATTTATAAATTTATCTGATGAAATTTTCTATTCCACACTAGAAAAAATGAGGGTAACAATGTCTCATCACTTCCTCAGGTTCACATGTTGCTTCTTAAAACAAGTGGTTTTTCCACAACACCATGATGAGAGGAATCATTATATTTCATTGAAATTTTTCTCAATGATCTATGATCTTCACCTACTTCAGTTTATAAGAGAGGTCATTCTACAATGGTAATACCTATAGAATGACTACATGAAATGGGTCAAGTATGTACTTCTCCAAGATTGATACATGAAATAAATCATGTACTTGAGACAATTTCATTGGGAGTGATTGTTTATATGCCACTATTCCAATGAGATCTAAGATATCTAAATTGTTGATGTACCTTAGACTAATAATTTCATTCTTCTAATGTCTCATCACTCTCATACAAGGAGAAATACATATGAAAATCATATCACCAACATCAAACTCTTGGTCTCATCAAATGTTGTCAGCTTAGTACTTTTTTCAACTCTATGCTTCCTTGAAATGCTACTGGATGGTCTTAACCTTATCCACCGTTTCATCAACCATTTCTAAACATTGAAGTTTCCTATTACAAACAATATCCCAACATGATTTGGTTCCACACCTATACCCATTACGGGTTTTATAAGGGTCTATTTGGATGTTTGAGTGGAAACTACTATTATAATATAACTTCACCATAGAAAGATATTGTTCCCATCCACATTTGATGTCCATTATACAAGTTCACAACATTTCCTCACGTTTTTTGAATGTACATTCACATTGGGCATCAGTTTGAAGATGATAATTCATACTGAAGATTAACTAAATATTAAGAGCATGTTATAGAATCCAAAAAAACATAGAGGTGAATAATGGATGTGATTTAGATATAATCGGTTGTGGAACATCATGTAGCCTGACCACTTCTCTGATGTATATGATTAAATATTGATCAAATATGAAATCCTCTAGAATTAATATAATGTGTGTTTCCTTTGTAAGATGATCCATAATAACCCAGATGTCATTGTTTGGTTTTGGATGTTTTTAGATTGTCCAATGAAAAAGGCTGTGGTGATGTTCTCCCATTTCAATATTTGTATGGGTAATGGATGCATAATCCCCTTATACTTCTTCATATTACGCTTTGCGTGCTGACATACTAGTCAATTCGATATATATTTGGTTACCTAGTACATCATGATATCCCAACAATAATTCTATTCGAGATACACGTACATATTTTTTTTCCTTGATTAATGGAATAATTAAAATTATGGGCATCATCATAAACATCATTAATTAACTACATATTTGATGGAACACATAGTCTTGACCCAATTAACACAATTACTTCTCCATTAAAATTGATCGTTGAGGATTTCATTTTTTTATTTCTTCTACTATCTTTTTAAATTCCCACATTAAATTTTTTAAATTCCTTTTAATTATCCAAAAGATATGATAGAAAAATAATTTGTGAAATGATTGATGATGTTTACTTCATTATGATTCCCATGTCCATCTACATAAATTTTATTAATATTGGATAATTTTTAAGTCTCATCTATGATAGAATTGTTGGGACCATTCTTCATTGATAATCTTCTACTTTATTCACTTTAAAAAGGTGGTAATAGATTTAATAGTCATAATACTTGATTATCTCTAACAATATTCATTGGTTAATGTTCATTTCATTATGTGTCAATATACACATGAGGATTTTGTTGATCTAAAAATGTTTCACTCTTCTCCCCAAATATTTAATGTCTCCATATTTTAAATTTGAAGATCACTGTAGCCAAATCCAAATCATGTGATGGATTGTTTGTCACAAGACAATTCAATTGACTTGATTCAAAGGCAATGACATTTTTATTTTCCATCAACAAACTGTCCATGAACATCTTCAAAGAAACACTGAATACCACATAAATGTATCCACTTTAGGGTATTGTGATCACAGGCATAGTGATACAAATTTTTTAATGTCCATGAAGTGGTATTTAAATTCATTATTCCTTGCTGACTTGAATCCCTTCATAGTAATCTTGGTAATTGGGTTGGATCATCGTGATACATTAATCACAAATTTTTGATAATTTCTAAATAACCCAAGGATGCTACGGATATCCATCACAAATGTTATCTTCAGACATGCCACAATTTTATTTGTCTTTGCGGGATCCATATATATACCACTACTTGTTTGATTATATGACCATGGAATGAGATTTCATTTAACAATAAATCATACTTTGTGTAATTTTTGTAGAGATTTTCTGTTCTCATGGTCTCCAACATAAAACAATGACACTCATCATGCTACAACTTGGTTTTGAAATATATTAGAATATCGTTTACATAAATTTCCACATATTTTCAAAGTTAATTTCTAAATTCTCCATCCATAATGTCCATGATGAGGCATTAGTTAGTCTGAAAGTCATTAATATGAATTCATAGTGCCCATACCTAGTAATAATATTAATCATGGAGATGTCCTACTTCCTCACCCTTACAAGGTAATATCCCGACCATAGACCCACAATGGAGAATTATTGTGATCCATATAGCTAATCAAACAAGGCATCAATTTGGTTTAAAATGATACTTTTCTATGTTGTGATTTTGTTGAGCTTGTGATAATCAACACATAGGTGCAATGACATATCATACTTCATGATGAAGAGGATCAGTGAACCCCATGGTGAAGCATGTGGGTGTATACATCCTTTAAATAGAATCTCCTATAGTTGTTTTATTAACTACTCTTTCTCCACAACAAATATTCTATACAGAGTCTTGGAAATTGGAAATTCCCTAGTTATAAGATCAATCATGAATTAAATATCTCATCTAAGAGGATGACCATTCAATTCCTATGGAAAGACAAAATATAATTCCATAAAAAAATGCATGTCTTGAAGGATGGTTCATTCAATATAATCAATAATAATAGAAAGATATGTGTGATAATAGAGAAGTAATTTCAATGCATGAGATGGTGGTTCAAAAAAATATTCATCCTACCCATTTCTCTTGAATTGAATCTAGGGTTGATCCCGCATATGGAGATTGATTTCTGTATATAGGAAATTTATGTCGGATCTATATTGGAAATAAAATCCATGCCAATAATTGTATAAAATTCCACTATAGGGGAAATGATGAGGATCATTTGGAAGTTAAACCCAAAAATTATGAAAGGGGATGTGTTATATTCATGGGATACATTAATTTATACATCCACAATTCTCACCGACATCTCTATATCCATTATATATGTAGGTGTTTGGATAATTTTACTAAAATTTTATAATATAAATAATCAATGGAATGATAAAAAAATTATGTTCTCTATCCTTCAATAAATAACTTGTGTAAATGTCACCACCTCATTGCATTACTGAATAATTGACCTATAAATACGGTTAAAAACCATTGGTATAGCCCCCCAAAACCCTGGGTATATCCTATACCCACAGTTTTGGGAAATGGGGGGAGCGAAGGCGTCAGGACAGGTCCCTAGCCTATACCCAGGGTTTTACAAACTGTGGGTTAGTAATTGATTCCACCATTCCCAAGTTACATTTATTCCCTGCATGAAGTCACACCCTTATACCCATAGCTTTAAAATTGTGGGTATAATTTGTACAAAATACAAAGTGGTTGGAATAAAACCTGCAACCTGTACTGCAACTTCGGGATACTATAACACTCACTCTATGTCACTTATCTGTGTATGTTCCATTTTTTGAAAAAAAATCATGTGGCGGGTTTCTATCATGTGTACTCATCATGAGACGTCCAACGAAAAACCAACCATGCTAAATCACTTTCGAATTTCTATACCTACATTAATTGTAATTATTTAATATTGTTCCGAGTATTATAAAAAAATTGGTCATCATGGTTCAATCCCGTGACTGAATATAACTTAAAAGGGTGCCACACCAAAATAATCTACAGAACATTTGTGGTTTTATTTGTATATCAACCAATATATATATTAATACAAACCATGTGTATCAGTGGGAAAACAATGGGTATAGGTTTTCCCACAAAAATTTTTCTTCTCTCCCATGAAATTTGTTTCCCTCCATATTGCGGGAAAGCTATACCCACAGTTTTATAAAACCATGGGGATAGGTCTTCGAAAAAAAATTCATATACCTACAGTTTTTTCAAAACTGTGGGTATAGGCCTTGAATAAAAATTATTATGCCCACGGTGTGGACAAAAACTGTGGGTATAGCTATTTTTCCCCACGGTATTCAAAAACTGTGTGAATAGGTCTTCAAAAAAATCTATTCCTACAGTTTTTCACATAACTATGGGTATAGGTGACCTATTCCCACTATTTTCAAAACCGTGGGTATAGGTTCCCTTATTTCCCCAATACCTATGGTTTTGAAAAATTGTTGGTATAGGGATATTTTACAGCAGTGTTGTCAGTATTCACATTAGTTTTAGTGATTGAAAAATCCATCCTTTCCTACCTTGGATGTTGTTTGAAGCCTCTTAAACCCTTTCCACTGGGTTCTGGACTGAAAAGTGACATTGTAAATTTTAGTTTTAGTAATTAGAAATGTGTTGAAGATCAAATGTAGCATTATGTTCTTCCATCATAGTATCTAATTTTTATTTTCATCAATCAGTGGACATGTTTTCTTATATTCCAAACATAATTCATTTTCTATTCCACTTTAGGTAATTTCTTGTGTCCTTTATTCCAGACCTTTGGAAAGCGTGGTGCAGTAATTTTATAGCACTATGGGATTTATCAATCAGACCACTATAATTAAAGTCTACATTCTCTTTATTATCCCAATGATACCTTTAATATTTTATTTTATCTATTTCAACATTGAGTTCACATCTGACAATTTCTTCATTGATATCAAAGTAACAAATCTCTTAGGGATTTTGTAGGCTTGGTTTCAGCCCACCAAAGATGTAGTGAACCTTTAAATTATGGGTAATGACAAATATAGAGGTGTATTGTGAAATAATTGTGATGTTTTCCACATATGAAAGATGAATTTTTCATCTGTTTTTCTTGAATTCACGGAAGTCCCTTTCCATTTTAATTCAGAGGGTGTGAGGAAAATATTAATCAATTTTTTTTCAAATATCCTTCCATTCCAAAGCCATCATATCATCCCCAAGATTCATATTTTTGATCAATATACTCAAATTATCAGCTTTACCGTACTTATGATAAGCAGTAAGAAGAAGCATCTCATTTTCGTTACATTGAAGGATGGATAAGATCATATCAATGGAATTGATTTATTGTTCATCGATTAAGGGATCAAATGATCAATTTAAAGAAGGATGTATTTATCTAATTCATCTCTTTATTGAATCATATTAATTTTCAGGGGGTATTCTTCATGACCCATGTTTCTATTCAAAACATGTGTAACTAAGAGTGTATTATGAAAAAGGTTGTGATTCCCACACCCTTCATATTGGGCATGTTATTATAAAATTCATCACATTGATATTTTCATTATTTGTGGGACCGATTCATCTAATTAAAGGCCATTTGATAGAATAAAATTAAAAATAATGTTTTGTATTTTAAAAAATTAAACACATAAAAGTATATCCAATGAAAATAGGGATAATATAGATATTACATTTATTCCATTAACTTATGAATTTATAGGATTCAATCTATTTTATACACGATTTATTTATTAATGTATATCCATATTTTTTTCTCCATTAACAATTATTCATATTGTGCTTATTCATTTATCAAGTCATATCCCCTCTGAGTGTCAAGACAAGAGTGCTTCAAGGCCCATTTTCATGCACGAGTTCTCATTTGAGTCAAGCTCATATCATTTTTTCAGGTTTTACCCCTAGACACATCTATTCCAGATCGACATTTAAATGTTTGTATCTAGATAATGATAGATTATATTGATAAACCACTTATAGTATCCTCTGAGAAATTTAGGGATTATTTTCATATAATATGGATTATCCCTTAGTCATTCTCTAGTGATTTCATATCTTAATCCCAAAATAACTAATCATTTCCTTTGATACCAACAATATAATCATAGGATTGTATTTCATATTTAGACATGATTTATTAAAAAAATGGAACCCAATAGAAACATAATGATCAATAGGTTTAGTGTCTTTGGGTATTAAGAACATCACATAACATCTTTAGATATAAAAAAACATGATTATTGAAAACTTCTTTTACATGACCACAAAATTCCTTCGTACTAAGCATCACATGTGATAACCTAAGGACACACATAAGAAAAGGGTGAGATATATAGAAAATAAAGTGTGTAAACTAGTCATAACAAAAATAATACAATTAATGATAGTAAATATGAATATCAATGGAGCATTAGAGAAATATGAATATTATTTCATGATATACCCTGATTATCATAACATAGAAATGCGAGAACCACATAAAACACTACATAATTAACATAATGGAATCAAGTTAACCCCAATCCCATTATTGTGGAATATTTTTTAAATATAAATCCTGTATGACCCTATCCCATCATGTTGTATCATCATACTAAACATTACCCATTGCATTGGATCTCTTTTAGGACGCACCCATCATAATTTTGTCAATATCACGCTTAAATGTGAAACGTAGATCCTATAAAATGGATTCATTCAACATAATTATTTATTACATGATAAAGGAATATGGCATACATACATGAATATCTATTATCAATAATTATATGTTCATAATGGTGAATTTCCTTGATAGAGAAATGGGCATGTTATTCACAACATGATTATTTTATCATGGGAAACCACAATACAATTTTGGCATCCTAAAAACCTGACAAAAAATTCATAAAAATGGTTAATGAGAGAGAAATGGGTCTTTAATAATATATATATATAATGAATAGTAATAAGGTAATATATATACCTGTTCCAACAAATTTATTTTATAAAGAGAATGTGTATCATAAGAATGAAACCCGATGAAAGATGAGAAATTAAATAACTCTTACAATCATTTGGCTTGGTAATGGGTGTACATGGTAAGAATTAATGAGAGATAAAAGGTACTACATTCATAAAATAATAATAAGGGGTGTATTTGGCAGGTTTAAAATCTGACACCTTCATTTTTAATTGGAAATAAAATGGTGTAACAATATAATGAATTTTGGATAAAAAAGAGAAAAAAGAGAAACACTTACTTTACTGTGTGACATCAAAATCATGAAGAAGGGCTTCTTGAGAGCATAGGGAACCATGGGGGGAGACTACAGAGGGGTGGATAGTGTAGGTACATGATAAAAGTGTTTCAGTGATGAGAAGATGTATTTTGGTTGGGTTTTTATAGTAAATGAGAATTAATTGTTTAATATTTCACAAACTTCAGTTTTGGAATCTATATAATAAAATATTAAAAACCACAAACATACGCATGGTTTACAAATTGTTTTTTTCGAATATGAGTAGAAACATTATTTTATAAGGAAATTTTCTTAACATATAAAATTATTATCCTCTCATTTATAGAGGTGAGTCACATTATAAAGGAATTGAATTTAAAATCAAAAAATATATTATTCAATTTTTGGATTCACAATGGAGTAATAAAATAAGTCAAAGAAATTACTATCATATTTTTTATAGGAATAAAGATATTTGTCTATAAATACTCATTATTGTATTTATTATAACATTTTGGGGTCATTATGATGACAGAAAACAATATTTTATTTATACAATATTTAATTTTTACACAATAATTTCATTTGCGTAAAAAATTATAAAAAAACAAAATGTTGATAATTACTACTTCATTATTCCAAAAATAATATTCTTCTTATCTAAATAATTTTATAAATTTTTGATTTTTTAATTTTAAAATAAAAATAGACATTTATTGAAAAATCACATGTTTTAAAAGAAAAGGTTCTCTAACAATAATAAAAATTAATTTTGAAGTCAGAAAGGTTATATTATAATTTATTGTAAGTGACATTATATTATTGTAATTTTATTAGAATATTAAATATTTAATATTCATTATTTCCTAAATATAAATTCATTAATTAAAAAACATACTAATTCTGTTTTATCGTATTAAAATACAACTCTTATCAAACTGATTTCTTAATCATTTATTGACATGGAATTGATACAATCATTATTTATAAGAATTACTTTTAGGGTATTAATAATAAAATCCTTAGTTTTACTTAATGACATATAAATTTATAAAAATTAAAATTTTTTCCTTAAGAATCAATTTATCAATTTCATAAATTTTTTATGAAAAACTATTATCATTATGGAATTTATGAAATAAAACTTTTATATATAAAATTAAATTACACAATAAGTAACTAATACCTTGTTACATAAAACCATAAAAACCCGAATACGACCTAAGGGTAATGTGTGTGGTGGTGATAGACTCTTGGGGTAACTCAAATAACATTGCATGTGTGTTAATCTCTATTGACATCATCATCTCTTATAGGTGATTTTGTTCAAGCCTAACGTATTGAATCTCAACTAGAGCATGGCCATGAGAAAATCCATGTGGTACTACATTCTTTCCATGGTTCATAAAATGAACTTCCTATGACTTGAGTCTATTGGATGAGTCCATCCTCCCCTTTTCTTGTGTTGAATGGATTTTTTAAATTCCTAATATTTATATCAATTGTGTTATCACAGTTCAAAAACAATATTTACCACAATAATGATACGTAATGGTAATTCGAATAAAATAATAATAATAAAAATTTTTGAAATTTTTTTATATCAATAAGACATTAAAAAGAATGAAATTTTATTCATAAATGATCCTATCATTATAAAATGGATGGATATAATTTATTCATTTAGAAATGAAAAATTCAATTATCTACATGATACTAGTGTTATTAATATTTTGTGGATGAATAATTTTATTATAAGGTAGGTGAAAAAATAAATTGTGGTTTGTTGTTTGAGAATTATTCTTCTAGAATATCACCTCCTTGAAGAACAACTTAATATCCATGGAATTAATTTCTTAATAGACCATCAAAACATAGATATGGGAAGATTAACAATATATGTTTTGGAAGAATTTTTATGATAGAAAATTCATATTAGATAATGTAGTATTGGATGAGATGTATCTATGCATGAGTAGGTGTTGTTTTATGTTCTTAAATAATGACACTTTTAAATTTACAAATAATCACATTTTGGTGAAATTTATTCAAAATAATTGGAATTATAATTATTATTTTAATGGATACCTTGGTTATAGGGGAAAATAAAAAACCCATTTAATGTTCAAATTTTTTTATGGTTTTTACTTTTACCATTAAAATGTTCAATTAATTTACATATACAGTGATAAATAATTATTTACGGGGTATCTTTTTTATGAATTAAATTGAAAATAAACAGTGTTATTAAAAAAGGGAAATATGATTCCAAATATTAAATTCATTTTAAAAAATTCATTAAACCCAATAAGAAAACTAATATTTTAAAAAATCATATATGTGAGGAAATAAAAGGCTTTCGAGAAATGTATTTTCATAGAAAAATTATTATTTTAAATTAAAAATATGATGTATAATAATGATTTTTTAAAAAATAAATTATTATATATATATATATATCATTTAAAACATTCTCAAATAGGTATTATTTTGAATAATTGAAATAGAGAATAATTCTATACATTTAATTAAATTTTAAAAAAATCACATTTTTTAATAAAAAAATAATGTTAATATGAAGTAGAATAAAATTTTAATTCAAACAAATTTATATAGATGAAATATATATAAATTATACTTATGTTACATTAATCCATATTCAAAACGTAATGGAGCTTTGAAAATAAATATTTTTTTAAAATAAATGTCTTTTCTTCAATAATTGGTTTGTTTTCACTATTTAGTAAAATTTTATTCATTTGAGAAAATTTTATAAATGTAAAAAATGTATAATTTGGATATTATAACATAAACAATTTAGTTAATTTTATGATATCAAAACATTAATATTTGATGAAATTAATGAAAATATAAACTCCTAAACCCCAGAAAATTTATTTATTGATAAAAATGTGTATTTGATATATAAAATTACAATACCAAAAATTTGGGAGATTATTTAAAAATAATTAATTAACCCATTATAATAGATTATAAACATTAAAAATTTCATTTTTATTATATTAGTTCATAACCATCAATTCAATGGCTATATTAAAATGTTCACAATTAAATAATTTGATTATGTTGGTATTTTATGATCGATATAGCTTATATTATATGACATCAAACATAAGATTTCATTTTAAAAGATCTGTATTTTACATTCTCCCCAATTTTAAAAAATATCAACGTCAAAATTTTAACACAAGATATGAATAAACTGGATTTAAAATGATAAATACAATTCCATAAATATAAGATTATAAAAATGATCGATTAAATATCAACATGAAATGTGAAATATAAAATTATGAACGTCCAATGAAATTCATAAATATAGAAAAACATGAATATGTAAGAGAATATATAACACCCATGTAATGATATATATTGATATAGAACATGTTCATGAGAAATTTAACAACTGTGATTCTCTGATATGTTAAATGGGAATTGATTTTTCAACCATAAATGTAGAAAAACATCATGATTCCAAATACAATATATACAGATGAGGAATTTGTATAATAAATTAAAAAAATATGGAAAAATTATTTTATGAAATGTATAGTGTCATCCCCATAACTCCTTCAATGGAAAAAAATTCACGTTTTTTTATAATTATGTCATCGTAATTAACTTATATATATCAAGAAAATAAAAAAATAAATATATAATCCTCCCACCATTATAAAATTACTAAATATCGAAGAATATGGGTGCTAAATGATTTAATAATAAAACATAATAAATTTTTATATGATTAATAACTACGTAAATAGCCATAATTTTATAGTAGTAGAAAATTATCAACATTGATTACTCAACAATTAATTTTTATTAATCAGTAGTAAAAAAACTAAATTTAATCTTGATTTGAATTTTACATGTTAAAATGATTATATATAATTTCAAAATGATTCTAATATAAATTATATAATACATAATCCTTAAAAATATTTATACCTTAATTGATTACCTTTATATTTCCAATATTACAAAATACCACTAATCTTTGAGAAATCCATTATAATAATCCACTAATATATAAAATTTACATTTTATACTTATTTTAAACTAGAATTATTGTTCATTCCTTCCCAATGATATCTTACATTTATTATATTATGAAATTTTTAAAAAATAATATATTGTAAAACCAAACACCATAAGTGGACACTTATACCCGGTATTAAATTTTTTACACAAAATAGTAACACTTTATATAACACATGTCTTCACTAGAATAAATCAAAAAATCACCCCCCATCGATCATCTCATAGTTTATATTATCTAACAAATATATTGAAAACATTTTATGAAATGGGATGAATTAAAAATAAAAAATGGGTATAAAATAAATTTTACTATTATTCCAATGAAAACCGATAAAATATTTAAAAAAAATACCTTTGACTAAAAAAAGGAATTATCTTATAAAAATGATTATTATATTACCTTTGAAAAAATAATTATTTCCATTAAAACTAATTATAAATAATATCAAATTTAATATGTGAACATGGAAAATCATATTTCTAAATCATCATTACGAATTGAGTAACAAATACGGTCAACCACCAAATCTGATGTACTCGATGCACATGATTTATTATATGAAAACTTGTCCTTTGTTTATCATGGAACCACCCATTCTTTGTTAACAATGTAACAATATTTTTTTGGTTTATCACATCACTACACATATATATATATATATATTAATAGAACTGACCATCATTATAAAAAATCCCAAGAACTATAAAAAATCATATATAATGAAATTAGTTAGAATAAAATTAGTAAATGACGATAATAAAAATTTTATTTTTAAATAAAAATATTCTTGTCGATGGGAAAAAAATTTAAAGTTAACCATATAAACAGATAAATCAATATTAATAATATTAAAGTGACATTTATGAAATAAATTTTATTTATATGTTATATATAATAAAAATAGTACTATTGAATTTTATAAAAAGAAACCATAAAAGAATATTTTTTTATACGAATGCCCCGTATATAAAGTAATAAAAATATAATTATTTTAAAACATTCTTAGGAAATAAAGAAATTAAATTTTTTAAAAACATATATTTACCAATATATATATATATATATATTAATAGATTTCATTTTAAAAACATGGAATTGATCTGGGAAGATGAAAAAATATCTTTATTACATTAAACATGTTGTTTTTTAGTAAATGACCCCAATACAAATTCATATCATGGATGTGACAATCAAATAATGAGACAACAAAGTGTATGTCGTGTATTTCCTCATTGAAAAGTGGGAATAAAATATAAGTTAATAAAAATTCATTTCACACATAATATTAACACAAAAAAATTAGTGTAGTATAATGTAAACCAAAATAATAGGAATTCGATTAATAATTAACTTATATGATGTAAGAATTCCATAAAGTGTTTCCAAAACTCATGTATATTGCTCTGAAAAATATATATTATATTATTCAATAAGAATAATAATATTAATAATACCTAACATGATCCTTCTATATCATCTTTCCAATAATACATTAATAATATAATATTAATTTTCGTTGTTTTGGGTGCACTTCTTTCATTTGTCTATAATTATGGTTCAACATAAAAAATTGAAATACAACTCAAAAAGTGGAATAAAATGGTGTTAAAATAGTAATATAATTTAAAATCACCCCATATATCATTTTTCATTCTTTTATTTGAATGAATTATTTTCTAAATATGTTAATGCCAAATGGATAGTTTTTTTGGAGGTTTTTCGGGCAACAACAAACATGTTTCATTTTATTTATCTTTTTATCAATATATTTGTCCAATAAAATGAAATATGTATCTATATACACATTTCATACATTTTTTGTATGAATAATATTTTTACAACTATTCTTAATGTAGGTAATAGAAAATGATAAATCATTATAGAGAGAGATGATTAAATACCATAATTTCGACAATATTGTCAATTTTTAATAATATTATAAAACAAAATTAATGTATATAAGATATTAAATTAACGTCCTAAAATTAAATTATATACATGATAATAGATTTATTTTTCATTTATGTATTAATTATTTGATGAGATAGTATAACAGAAAAGGATATTACAAGAGGTTTTTTAATAAAATTACCTCTTGAATATCAACTTTTTGAATGAACCATTAATGAGCGTGTAATATTCCCTTTGGTGATACCTATAGAACATGGATGTTAGGATATTGGATATGAGAGATAATCATATATTTATATATATTAATGGATTTTTAGGTTAAATAAGGTTGTGAGGAGTTTTATTTATACTTTAGGAGGGGTGGTTTTATGTGACTAAATAATTATTATATTATATTTAAAGCCTACCACATTTGGGTAGAACTATCTCCAAAAAGTATTTTGAAAAATAATGAAATAAAGTTTGTTTAGGGTCACTAAGTAAATCAATATAATATTAAATGATTTAGTTTTTCTTTATTTCTTTCCTTTATCTATCATGATTAAATCATATCATTATTTTATTTAAACTATTCAAAATCATGTTTTGCCATGATAATTTTTATGCCTAATATTTAAAATAATATTAAATTCTAATTTTTACATTATGATTCCAAATATGGAATCAATTTTAACAGATTATTTTTAAATAAATTTAAATAGTGTAATTAAAACAAATCCTAGAGACACTCCAAAATTTGTTTTTCCAGAAATATATTTTTCAAGAAAAATACGTCTTTAATTTAACTCTATTACCAATAAAAATCATTGTTTGAAAATAAATTAATAAGAAATGATATATAACTACTAAATATAATTTTTATCAATCCCCATTGCTAATAATTTTTAATAATTTACAAGTAGAAACAATTAGTACATAAAAAATGTTTTAGAAAAATTCTTTTTTAGATATCATAAAACAACTTATTCTAAATTAAAATATAAAAATGATTTATAAGAATTTAGGTGGTTGAAATATGATTAAATATATTATATGTTACTGGAAACAATATTAAAAAAATAATTGTACTTCTAAAATACTAATTTTATTTAATTTACATGGAATTTTAAAAAATCATAATTTTTCAATATACACTTTAAAATTTATCATCTAAAAATTAACAAAATATCACTATTGGATAGTTTTATTATAATAATTTCAAAAATGATGTTAATTTTATATAATTTATTTTCTAGAAGATCCAAAATTATTTATAATATCCAATAATATCATGGAATATTTTTTTGAAACAAAAAATATTTTTGATGCATGAAATGCAATTACATAAAATTTGAGTGAATATTTTGAAAAAATTAAATAATAATATGAATATTGTTATACACATTATATATTTAACCATGTCATTAATACTATTAATATCCCCTAATTTAAATGTTGGTTTATAATAATCAATTTAAATAATTAAAAAATATTTTTTTATAATTGATATTGTGTATATTGTATCGTATCAAACATAGTCATTCCATTAAAAATATCATGATGTTACAATAACACTTACAATATTTACCTCAATCTCTTTCTAAATGAGAAATTTTACTCATATGCATGTGTGACCTAACATATCAATATTTGGAACTTTTATCATTTTTCATATACATCCTAAATGTATGATTTTATATGAATAAATATATAATAAAAATAATAATTATGTCATGATTATTATTTTGTAGAATATGGAGAAATTACCTCGCTGAACATGGTCAACATACTAAACTCATTTTCAAATAATGGTCTGAATATCTCAAAAAGTACATGATGTGGAATTAAATAAATTTTAATTAAATAAATCAATGAAATAAACAAAAAAATTATCTAATGATATATTAATAAATATATAAATAGTTCGTAATCAATTATTTATTTTAAATATGTTTATTATTAAGGTGCTTATTAACATACATGAAAATTCAAGTCTCTAGGTTAGGGATCTCATTATGATCTCCTCATATTTTGTAATATTTTAAATTTGTGTAACAAAAATCCTTGATATAGTGTATTTCGTAGCTTTTAGAATTATCAATTAAACATATTATTAATTTATAGTAAATTACATTCAAAATATAATTTATTCAACAATGTTGATTTTTCATAAAATATGAAAAATGTAAAGTGGTTTCTTAATGAAATTAATATTAATTTAGTTATATTTATAAATAATAATCATTTTTCATGAATTAATTATGAATGAGTTGATCTATATATTTATTAAAAAACATGTTTAAACTTTTTATTTTGATTCAAATATATGACCGCATTCAATTTATTGATTATTTATCTCTTTAAAAGGTGTGATCATTACAAGGGTTACATTATCCCAAAAAAAATTTAATAAACATGTTTTATGTCATGAATGATAATATAGTCCTATGGTATATCTACTTCCCCATGAATTTATTTGGAAATATAAATTAATATCAGTAATTAGATTCAATGTTGAATATCATACCATTTCATTGAATTTCCAATGCTTAAGATGTTATTAAAAAAAATTATGTATTCTATAATATGTATTCATTTCGAGATTTATTTTGATCAAGGATACCTTGGGGTGGATCATATATCCTTGTTTTCTAGAAAAAAAATTAATTTTTTTATTCTATTGTTATTTATGATGGGGACATGTTTAATTTCTATTTATCAAATTTTTAATTAAATAAAAATCAAGAAATTGTTTGTAAGTGATACCAATATTTTATCATTATTAAGATTGTGAATTGCTCTCCTTTATATCTATATATTATAAAATGATATAAAAATTAATTCAATTTAAACTAAAATTAGTGCATAAGGTTTATATATGGACTAGAAACTCTCTAAAATTATTTTATGAAAAGTATAACATTTTTCACAAGACCATTTTTTACAGTAATTAAAACAATTTAATATATTTATTTATTTATAATATTAATGAAATAAATATATTTTTACAAAATAAAGGTAGTTAATTTTTTGAATATTAAAATATTCTTTCTTATATAATTTTTTAGAGGAAATTCTTTTCAAAAAATTATTTTTATAAATTTTTTTTATACTATTCAAATTTGTGGTTGATTATTTCCATAATAATGACATTAATCACAATTTAATATTATTTCTATTTGGAATAAAATCAATTCTTATTATTCGTATCTAATTATGATATTTTTTAATGATAGAATCATTATTCATTATATATATATATTTAGTTTTTTGTAAATTGAATGTCATGGAAGCCATTTATCATGAACATTTAAATCAGGATATAAAATAAAAATGGTCCAGAAACATTCGGAAAAATAAATATTTAATGTGCTCTGATTAATTTTATGTTAATGAAAATATTTTGGGAAATTCAATAACATTATGTTTTTCATGTTATTGGGTGACATTGATATATCTCTCTATATTAATAGATATTGATGATAGATATGACTAAATATAATTATGTCTCAAGAGGTTATGAGGTTAACTGGATCAATGGTTCCGTCAAAGAGATGATTTTTATTAACCTAGTGAAATTATATGAAATATTGTTTTCATCTAATGGTTCCATGAATATTAATGAATGTTTAATATTTTCATCAAATTTTTATACAAATTATGACAATTGTTTAATGTTTTTCAATTATAATCACCATGTAATTCAATGGTTTTATCAAAATTATGGAAAATATGATTATGGATGTAATATCATTTGATATAAATTAAAATGTTAAGATATTAAAATTAGTATTGATGTTATTTTATTGGTTTATTATTTGTGTGATTTTAAATATTTCAAAAAAAATTTCAGAGTGATTACTAATCAATTATGCACAGTTCATGATTTCCTATCAATAATGTCATCCCACAATATATCCATCCTAGAACGGTCAGCCATTCATGACATCCTTTTAAAGCCCACTAGATTCAAGGCTCCATTCCAAATCAAATTTTGTGCCAGATGGTGAGTGGGTGGTCAACCCTGTGGGTAGCATAGTGTGCCCAAGGGATCGCACAAGCCACAAGTTTGCGGATCACATTGTCCATATGATCAAGTGAAAATGTTGGTTACATCCCCAATGATTATGTTTTGAACCCTCCTAGATATTCTTAGAATATAAAGATGTGAGAAACTGGGTCCCATTTATATGAGGGACATGGTTTTGAGGGTTAATGTTCACCCCACTCAACTCTATCATGCTTCGTCACTTTTGACTTCATAATCTACTCCTTAAAATTGAAAAAATCACTAAAAATCATATATGGCCACTGCTAGGATCCACATAATTAAGATCATTACCCCACTGTAATAAATAGGGTTAACCAAGAATCAAATCCAATACATTAAATGATAAATATTTAGGATTCATCTAACCTTTGAAGTGGACAGATGAAGGACGCCACCATTTCCATGATCAAATCCACACAGCTTGACACTCCTTAACTATGTCAAGGCATCCAGTCAACATGGATTCCATAGGTACACAATGATGAATCCCATAACCACAATTTATAAGGCTCTTATAGGGAACACTAAGGGTTAGATAAAGAGGATTATTCCACTATTGTGAAACACATTGTAGCCTCCTTGCACGACCCCTTTTGCAAGTAGGATCCCAAACGGTCCAAATCCACTACCCTTCTAAGTCATTCCACATCCTCTCCAACTTGATATTATTCCATGATATACATATAATAACATTATATCCTTAGGTTATTTCAATACCATATTCATATGTGTTTGGGTGATCATAAAATAATAACCCAAAATATATCATGTGTGGTATTGACCCACCCAAATGGGCCATATATGAGGACCCTAAGATGCTAATAAAAATTGATGTATCCATTTTAAATAGGAGATTTCAAAACACATTTATAGGTAATGTCTGATAAAATGATTATTCAATATTTTCCCTTATGTTTTTTTAATTTTTTAAAATTTATTGGTTTTAATTTCATGTAATTTTTTGTTACATTTAAATAAAATTGATTCATGATTTTTTTAATTTAAGTGTTCCATCCATATCGTTATTATTTTCTTTACCCTATTATTTTTATTTTTTATTTTTTATTTTTATTCTTTTATATTATTATTCAAATTTTTACATTATTTTATTTTATTTTATTTCAGTATGTATCTCTTTATATTATATTACATTTATTTTATTATATTTTTAAAATCCTCTATATTCTCATCCTACCTACCTGACCTATTACCCGAAATCCTAAGGGAAAAACTAAGGATTATTGTATAACAGGTATTTGGTGTTTTCATTTATTTATATAATTGAATTCATATATATTTTACGATTATAGTGAGAAATAATGAATTAAAAGATTTTGTTGATTTCCTATTATGATCATCAACTCAAACACATTTATATTTTCTATTTATAAAATGTCTATTTACTCCACTAAACATAATCCCTTTATGTGGTTATGATAATCATTCTAGTGGAAGAATTGACATATAATGAAATCAGGTCATAGAAGATATTAAAATCTCGATTTAGGTGTGACATTAACAGGGATTATAGGATGAGGTGGAATTATGGTCATTGGGGTAATTTTAGATTTTACACCACTAAATAAAATTATTATTCTTTAAAAGTTAGTTATCATTATTAAATTTTTAAACTAAATTTACACACCAATGATTTAATTGATGGTAACCATAAACCAAACCAAAAAATTCTAATAAAAATCTTCTTAAAACATTTCTTTGTATTACATGAATTATTTGATTATTAATATTTTCTATCATTTACATTTTTTTATAAAAAACATCTATAATAAGAAAATTATAATAATTAATAAAAAAATATAAGGAATCTACTCATGTTATAATTCTCTGGTCATCCACTATTCTGCACATGAAAAATAGATTTTATTTTTTCCATTCCATGTGATATAAAAACTTCAAAACTGGCACAATTTTCTGGGGTCTAATATGATTATTATATAAAATTTCTATTTTAACATTTTATTAGAAACTGTTAATTTAAAAAAAAATTATAGTTTTTATGAAATTTTTTAATACTTATTTTTAATTCATTGAAAAATTAAATTGAGGATCAAAAAGAATTATTTCAAAATGTCATTGAGTTAGATCATTTATAATAACATGATGAAATCAATGTACATGAGAATATTATGATAAATAGGATTAATAATATAATTTTACTTCAAGAACAAGAAGATATGATTGAAGAAGTCAAAGTGGATTATAAAAAACTGAATGCCAAGAAGAAACTATCACTAAAGCTACCCAATTTAACAGAAAAAATCAATATGGTTGATCCTATCTAGGGTAGTATCAAAAACCCAACTATATGAAGATACAAATCCATAAATATAATGATGATATAGAGTGGATTCATGATGAGTAAAACAATAATGTTGATATTTCTATTGGAGTTCAATGATATCAAGATGATCTTTTTAATGAATATAAGGAATAACATGATATCCTTAATCTATAAAAAGTAGAATATTCAGTAAGATTGAATGATTGTCTAGCCATGGATGTTGAGGAATCATTATCACTGATGAAATTCGAATAAATTATGTAGGATTAAATCCACCAGCATCCATTCTTGGGATACAAAATCAAGATGAGTTATCCACTGAAGATGTTATTTAACCAGAACCATTGAAAAAATATATTATTTCTTAAAACTATTTCCTTTCAGATTTTTTTCAATCTGAATTTTTTATAAAATCCATATTTTTTATAATTTTATGATTTGTTTAGTCCTTTTTATAAATTAGAATATAGAATATCATTTTGGAATTCATCTATTAAGGAACACATAATTATCACTTATTTTTTATGAACACGAATTTTAGGTACACCATCATTAATACCATGTAGTTAAGCATGATGAAATCACAATATAGGATGGTCAAATTGAAAGAGATATATTACATATTAAAAATTCAATTTGAAAAATTATTCCCCTAAAAATATATGTCTATATTTCCTTTGATATCTTAAAGCATGAAATCCATGTTGAGTCTAAACTAAACAAAGAATATCTGGTTTATTAAGTTTGAACTATGAAGGGGGATGATTCAAACTTCATCCTACCTTATCCATAAAATTTATACCAAATTATAATGTTGGATGATCTAGTATATTCTATAAGAAGAAAAATCTCACCAACAATGAAAAAGTATAATTTGGGGAAAATGGTGTGGTTCAAATCCAAGATGCTTAATACACCATCAGTCATTGGGTATCAACTAGTAGTTTCCAATAGATATAGTTAAAATTATGTTCTCACTTAAGGGAAAAAATGATGAATTTTCCCATTATATTCAATCATGGTAATTATATTTCAATTTTTGTAATAGGAATTTGTCCAACATCCAGGCCTCTCTGCCTATTTTTTGAAAATAAATTTCATGTTCTTTTTTCTTAATTGAGTATTTTTAGTTTATAGTTTCAAAATGGAATATGGGATAACCAAACCATGCAAGAAAACTGGTAAGCTATATGTTAAAGTGATATAAAATTTATTCATATCTTTTAATCAATATATATATTTTTTTCAATATCCATCTTGGAGCTATAAAACAGAAAAATGGTTCCCATGCTTACATATATGAATTACATGGCATATATAAGATACATGTGTTTCAGAGGAATCATGTGATGAAATATTTAAAATTTCAATGTTATTATTATTTAATGTGTCAAATCGATAACTAAATGATTAATTAAAATAATGGATATTAAAAATAAGTCTCATAATTTTATGTAATTATTTGATTCATGTAAATGAAATATCCTGACTACATTTTGAATGATTTTGAATATTTTAAATTCATATGAAATAATTTTTTATTTATTACTACTCATTCCTTGATTGATTAACCAAATGAATATTTTCATTCATAAGAATATTTTTTAACCATGTACCAAAGATGTATTCTTTAAAATATTTTATGATTGATCATTATAAATTCCAATTTCAATAACATGTATATAAATATTTTGAAACTATGACTATGAAAAAAACATTTATTGTGATTGAATAATGTTTTGAAATTCCATTAACCATAAACATAAACCTATAAAATAAACGTTGTTTATCCAACAGAAATAATGAATTAAATTAATAAAATTGATCCATATTCCATTCAACTTTTATCTGTTTCTACCACCATTTATATTTATTCATGATATTTTTAATTTTATGTTTTCATATCAGTGGGGTCATGCTTCATGGGATTATATAAATTGTATTGTAAAATTGTGTTGGTGATATATTTGGGATCAATGATAGATTAATTATTTTATTTTACCCTATATATCTTTATCTCTTAATTTAAAAAATGAAAATGAGATAAGATACAAATGAATGAAAAAACTGGTTATGATATGGAAAAACCAAAAATCAAAATTTCCAGACCTATTATTTTATTCATTTGTGATTAAGTGGTGTGTGTGAAATATATCATAAGAATAAAAATAATGAAATGAAAATTCAATTTGAAAAAAAAATTATTAAATTTGATAAATATTCAGGAAGGTGAAAAAATCATTGATTATGTTAGATTTTTTCATGATATTTACTTTGAGATTTGTGTAAAATTTGAATTTTATCAAATTTCGGGGGGGAATTTCATAATAATTTAACAATTAAGATTATTATTTATTATTTTTAAGATAATCGACATTATTTAGCCTTTAATTTTAATCCATCAATTATTACCAACCATATAACCCATTTTTATTTGGACCTTAGATTATAATCACTCATGATTTCATGTGTCATTTTTCATTACAAAGAATAAATGTAGGTTATTTAAAAGAAAATGGATATAGAGAATGTTATAATGAAATTTGAATAATGATAGATAAATTAAATACTGATAAATGAGTGAAAACTAGCATGACCTGTCGTCAGGGCATGTGCCTTGACTACCCCAAGCCCACCTTCCATAGGCTAGGGGCTGGAAACAAGCACCAAAGGCGTAAATCCCGATAACTGGGAAGGAATTGCCATTATAATGGAAAACAAAACACCACAGAGTACAGGCAGAAGTAAAAAACTAAGTAAAAAAAGAAAGTGATGAAATGTAAAAGGGCCAGAACACAAACCCAACTAAAAAGTATAGCTACAACTGAACGAAGGTACAAAAGAAAAGAAAAAAAATGGAAGAAAAGAAGCAGCTCTTGGGTCATCCACCTCAGATCCTACCTGAAGGGTATGTAGAAATAGAACAGCTCCTGAATCGTCCACCACGGATCCTACCTGAAGGGTAGGTACAGATAGCGCATCTCCTGGATCATCCACCACACCACCCTCACCCATCAACCTCCTCTGAGTATCAACTCATCGTGAAGTCCACCTCTGGATACTGTCTTGTCGTGAGGTCCACCTCAGGGTACCATCCAGTCCTTGAACACTCGGCCTCTGTTAGCGCAGCCTGTCGTCTACAACCAACAAAATGGGGTGCGTGCATAGCCCATGCAGGGGTGAGTATACGATACTCAGTAGGGACCCAAAGACCCTCAAGGTCTCACTAAATCCAACAAGGATAACCACCGTGAAGGATCTCAACAGATAACCCTTACTTAGGTATTATCCCATACTTATACCTAAGTTATCAAGTAACCCATCTCAAACATGAGGTAACACAATGGTTATGAAATCAACGGATAACCACTACCTAGGTATATGCACATACATAAACCTATGTTATCACGTGACCCATATCAATAATGAGGTAATAAATGGTTATGAAATCATAGGATAACCACTACCTAGGTATATGCCCCTATATATACCTATGTTATCAAGTTACCCATCTCAATCATGAGGAAAACACAAAGGTCATAGACTCAACTCAATCCAGGATTTTTATTATCGAAACCGTAACAGTAGAAAGAGCCCCGTCTCTGACGAGTACAGTAATCCAATCACGACTCCGAGGTACTGCTCACTAACCTAAGACTTCCGAGATACTCCTCCTATCAAGTACCGCGGGTCAGCCACCCAAACAAAGTAGTGTTTCCCACCGGGGTCTGCCACCCAAACATATTAGTGCACCCCCCCCAATAGCCTGTAGAGGTACTCCTCCTATTGAGTACCGTGGGTCTTCACCAAAACCCAGTAGTGCTCTAAACCCCATTGGTCTGCATCCAGACATAGTAGCTCTCCGTCCACTGGGTTAGTCGATTCACTCCAAGTAGATTCGGTCAAGCAGTCATCAGGTCTCAGTCGGATACACGGTCTCCGTACTCTGTACGCTTGTCTCCAGGATAGACCTCTACATGAGCTATAGTTCGATACTCCAAGTATCTCAAAGTCCCACTACGAATTATGTCAATGGACCGCCTCATCATAGGGGTCTCAATGCAATAGATGGCCCTCCAATCAGGAGACCGGTCTGTGAGTTGTTAGCCTTTTCGTCCCAGGGTCCTGGTTGGTTTCGTGTATGAACCAACCTGACCATATATCAATTTTACCCCGAACTCTCATAGATATACTCATAGGAATCGCTTCTCAACTAGATCACCAACGTCGCTGACGGTTCTTCAAACGGACGTCCGGTCTGAATGTTATCAGGTTTTTCATTCTAGGGGACCAGTTGGATTTCAGTTTCAATCATACCTGGAAACTATCCAAATGAATCCAAATATCATTCAAAGTATGACAATAGTTACGTCTCATCAATAGAAAACCAACAAAGTCGACATCACGTCCATCAGACGTGCGGAGCTCAAGTTATGAGCGTTTCCGCTCCGAGGGCCCGGCTGGTTTCGTGTTCGAACCAACCCGGCCATACCCCAAGTTCTCCAAAACCATTTGTGTAATATACCTAAATGATCGACTCTATCCAATGATCGAATCGAAGCTAACGGTGTGTTGATCAGAGCTCTGTATCCCAACATATTGTCAAAAGAACGAAAGTGGTCTCAAAATGGGGGGTGGGGGGTTGGGCCCGGCCCGGCCTGGCCCCCACCCCCTGGGTCGGCCCGAACTGGGTCAACCCAACCCACATCTGGGTTCGACCCTGCTGGGCGCCGCCCAGGAGGGTGGCTCGCTGGCTCGGCCGGCGGCCGAGCATGGGGGGACGCGGTCCCCCCACCCGTTCCTTAGCCAGCGACGCGACACTGGTCGAAGCATCTCCCCTGGGTCCAGTGCAGTCACAGGATCGGTCGCCTACTATCGCGGCATTAGCCACGACGGTCCCTCTTGGTGGAGCTCCAGGTGCCACCGCATCCTGGCGGACTGCCGGTGTCGGCCACCGGATCCGGCCCCCGGCACCGCCATGCCGGTGTGGCACACCAGCAGGGTCTTCCACGGACCACCGGACATGCTCTGGTGGTCCGTTTTTCTTTCCGTCTTTGCCAGCGGTCCTCCCGGGACCTACCCTTCACTGCGAAGTCTTCAAAACGCCCATGCAGACTGTTCCGCCATCACCCATCGATCCGCAGGCCAATAAACCAACTGTGGATTCTTCGAATCGCCTCTACAGCCCCAACTCCGACTACTGTTTCGTTCGGCCTCAACGGCGTGGCACGACAGCACCACGCTTCTTCGTCGTGTTCTTTCTTGTTTCCACGTGGTGTTGTTGCACCGCACTGCATATGTTCAAGCCACAACAAACACAACATCAAAGGGGGTGGAGGGTCGGTCATTTTTGTGTGGTCCGACCTCCTCCCGTTATAATGATAACAACCGACCAACAAATATTAAGTAAGTTCATTATAAAAACATGAACGAAGATTAAACGCATACCTCAAAATTGACATCACACGTCATCGAGTTTCAGAAGTTTAACGTCACTGTAGTCGGGTGTGGCTGAAGAACGGTATGGATTTTGTCGACGTCAGAAGAATAAGAAGAACATTGTTGTTGGCATCGGTCACCACACTCAGCATCTCCTTCCTTGTCATGGAAGAGAAAGTGGACGGAGAATTCTGGGACCACCAATTTGATGTCCTTCTTCGGAGACATACCATTCCTCAATGAAAGATATGAAGTAGAAAAGAATGTTGTCATTGGCTTCGATCACCGTGGTCGGAGACTTCTCCCTTGACGTGGAGGAAGAAGAGAGTTGATGGTTGTTCTTCGCAGAATGAGGATGTTCTTCGTTAAGATGGATGATCGTTCTTCTCGGAGGAAGAAAGATCTCCCAAAATATTTCCCAAAAACAAATATCTCAACAAGCCTCATTCTTTTAAGAGATCTCCAAGCCATTAAAAAATTCAAGTGGTGCGAGAAGGATAATTAATAAGGTCATTAATTATCCTAGTCAGCCTCATTAACCTTGAGAGGTGGAGAGGCTCCACCATAATAAATGTGTGGAGTTTACATGCATTTAAACAAGGAGGGTGAGTTATAGGGAGTTCAAGGGGTTATCTTCGAGGTGAGGATTTAGTGTCTCATGTGGGACCTACCACACTAAAATCTCCCAGGGGTGGTTAGGTGGGTGTGGGCCCCAAATCTAACTACCCCTTTGTTGAGAAAAACCACCTTCCATGATTAAAATTTATGCACAGAATATTTTATTTAGTTCAACTAAACCACAAAAATTAAACCTCAACCCGCTCAAAACACAACTATAGTAAATGTCCCCTTAAACAACTACCAGTGATGTGGTTTCATCGGTGCTCTCGGATTTCAATTCCGAACACTGGTTAAAAAGATAAAAAAACCCGCTTGTTCGTTCATTGAAAGTACCCGTGCCAAACTTCAGAAATTGATTTCGGGCCTCAGAATCAGGTGCCGTCAGAAACCGCATACTCGGAATATTCGAAATAAAATAAGAAAAATAATTTACTTGAAAATTCCGAGACTTTAAATTACTCCCACCTAACTGATTTACGCCCTTGTAAATCAATAACATAATCTAGTGAAACAAAAGTGGTACTTAGCACGCATCTGAGCCTTCCGCTCCCATGTTCTCTCCTAGAGGATCCCGTGCTACCAATGAAAACACACCAGAGTAATTTTCCATCCTTATAGGATCTGATCCTATTGATCCTAAACCTCTAATGGAACTATGCAAAAGTCATCCCATCACCGTAGTCCAGTTCCACATGGTCGATGACATGTGTTAGGTCAAGCAAGTATATCCTCAGTTGAGATATATGGAAGTCGTCGTGCACCTGGTGCAACTGAGGTGAATTGGTCAAGCGGTTAACCACCTCGCCTACCCTGCAAAGGACCTAGAAAGGTCCGTTGAACCTCAGAGATAACATGTCGCCTCGGCCACATCTCCATAAACCTCATCATGTTGAGGCCCGTTTAAGGACGTGGCTGCCATCCTAGAACTCTAGAGGTGTCCACATCCTGAATAGAATTGAAACTCAAAACTCTTGCTGCCAAGAGGGTAATGTTGGTTGACCCAAGTGTGATCGGACAAACCCTCATATGCTTGAGTTCATCCTGTGCTTCCTAGGGTTTCCTTTTCACCAACCAAGAAAAACCCATCCCGACATTGTAGTTTTACCACAACCTTTTTCCCTAATACAGAAAATCTGAGCATGAACTGTGAATCCAATCCATACCGAGACCAACATCAGAAGGCCTCGACACTGCCACCAACAGATTCCATCCAAAACTCTCACCTTGTGGGTCAGACCACACTGTCGTTGTAATTTTGATTACCAAGTCTCCTCCCATGTTATCTCTAGACATGAGGGTTAAGTCTACGAATTACCGGAATCTCTATTTCTGGGACAAGATTTGTGGAAATAATGAATAATTATATAAATTTCTGTTACTACGGCAGCTAGTAGTGGACACAGACTATCCCATGTATCATTTTTAGAGCTATTGGGACACACTCCTTGACTGCATTCAGCTGCGCTCTTCCCCTGCTTTCCAGCTCCCCGAGCCTGGCGGGGACAACTATGGTTGGTGGTTGTAGCATGTTAAAATGTACACCACCACATGTTTCTCTCCTAGATCTGCCTCCACGCTTACTTCTTCGCATACTCATTACTCCTTAATGCTTCATCTTCTTGAAACATTTAGCACGCCTGAATCTCTAATATTGGAGCCAGTTTCATGTTTCTTACTGCATTGTGTAGTCTTCATTAACTCATGGATGATCTGAACCTTCTATTCCTATGATCTGTAAGAGCTGCTAAGATTTATCCTTTGCTGAAAATAGAAACTCGGTCTCATCCCCTGGATGAACCACGCCCATTCACTAATATAGTCAATTCTGACATGAATGATGCATTATTTCAAAAGATGATATCGTTTGACCTCGATTCTACTACCAAAATATCCAAATGTCACTCTCACCTCCATGGGTCGAGTCACATAGTCGGAATCAGTGTGAGGACATTGAGTCTCCTCTAGTTGAAATCTTGATAGTGAGGTTATAGTCAAAAGTTTAAACCGGGGCGTCTCAGTATCAACCAAACAAAATGACCGGAAATAAAGTGTCACTACGATAAGTGTCTTTTTATTATTTCATCTCATAGTACAATGACACAAATGTAACAAAAACAACATAGACCTAGATGTACCAAGAACAAAAAGGTATCCACTAGTTCTCCTCTAGTCCACCTCCTTTCGGAGCTCTAATGTCTTATCCACTGCTCGGCTGTTGCTCAAGCACCCGCCACTGCTTCTGTCTCGGTGGCTCCTCCAACGCCTGCAGATCAATTGTGTGGGGAGACGGATAGTCCCGTGCCACGTGACCCTTCCAGCCACATTCATAACACTTCCTGCTCCTCGTATAGCTGTCTCTGTTCCTCTTGGACCTCTGCATCATCTGTATACTACCCACAGATGACTCGACTACTGATCGAAAATACTACGGCAAAGGCATCAGCTCCGGAACACTCTCGGGGAGTAGAGTCATTGGTATGAACTCCGCCCTAAATAAGGTCTCAAAGTCTTCCCATGTGAAGGAAATATCATTGAAAAACTAGAGCATCCATCTCCACCACCTGCCCTCTACTGCCTGAAGAATGTTGGATGCAAAGATCACCATGATGTGTGCTGGTGTACACACTATCTTGAAAACTCTCACCACAGCCTCCAGCCAAACCTCAGCCGCCTATGGGTCCATCTATCCCCAAATCCTGGGTATCCTCTGACGCTGAATCATGTGCAGTGTGCTCAAGCCACGTGCATCGCCTACTGCTGGGGCTGGTGGCATCGGTGTCCCAAGGTATGGTAGTACCGCTGGTGCCTCTGCTGGTGCCTCAACTGCAAGAGGGCCCTATATCGAAACCTCTTCGCTCGGCATGCTATCAGCACGTACATCTCTCGAGGCTCTAGTTGATCGTCCATGGAAAGGCATCCTGAATGAAATATATGTGACACAGTCAAATATTTTATACCTAGTGAGCTGACCTTATTTATGTTGTTTTAAGGGAAACACTTTGAAAACACACACGCAATCCATGTTTTCGTGCACAAAGTCAGATATCAGTTGTCAGGGTCCAGGTGTATGGATACGTCAGCCACCCACACCAACACTAGACTCACTGAACTGAAAACAACACTCAGTACCCTTAACACTGTTGCTTTACAGAAAGAGAAATATCAGTGTTATAAGTATTGTGGTAGAACCAACTCCTCTGATACCAATTTCTCACGACCCGTCCCTTGGGCCCGTTTTGTGACTACCATAATCCCACCATCAATAGGCCATGGGATGGTGACTAGAACCAAACGCATAAATCCTGATAACTTTGAAGGCATTGACTTTATAAAGGTAAACAAAACACCACATATTACAAGTAGAAGTAAAATACTAAGTACAAAAGAATGTTCAGAAAAGTGAAAGGGCCAGAATAGAAACCCAACTGAAAATTACAGCTACAACTGAACGATGATACAACAAAAAATACAAACAATTGGATGAAAAGAAGAAGCTACCTGGTCATCCACCTCAGATCCTACCTGAAGGGTTGGTACAAATAGCACAGCTCCTGAATCGTCCACCACAGATCCTACCTGAAGGGTAGGTACAGATAGTGCAGCTCCTAGATCGTCCACCAAAACATTCTCGCCCGTCAACCTCTTCCGAGTATCGTCTCGTCCTGAAGTCCACCCCTAGATACTATCTCGTCGTGAGGTCCAAATCTAGGTACCATCTAGTCCTCGAACACTCGGCCTCTGTCAGCACTGCCCATCATCTGAAACCAACACAATGAGGTGCGGGCATAGCCCATGCAGAGGTAAGTATATGATAATCAGTAGGGACCCTGAGACCCTCAAGGTCACGCTAAATCAAACAATGATAACCACACAAAAGTATCACAACAGATAACCCTTACATAGGTATAAGTCCATACTTATAACAAAGTTATCAAATAACCCATCTCAATCATGAGGTAAAACAATGGTTATAAAATCAATGGATAACCACTACCTAGGTATATGCCCATACATATACATAAGTTATCAAGTGACCCATCTCAATCATTAGGTAAAAAATGGTTATGAAATCAATGGATAACCACTACCTATGTATATTCCTATACATATACCTATGTTATCAAGTGACCCATCTTAATCATGATGTAAACACAAAGGTCATATAGTCAGCTCAAACTAGGATTTTCATTATCGAAACTGTAAATGCTGAATGAGCCCCATATCTGACAAGAACAGTGATCCTATCATGACTCTAAGGTACTGCTCACTAACCTAAGACTGTGGAGGTACTCCTCCTATCGAGTACCGTGGGTCAGCCACCCAAACACAGTAGTGATTCCCTCCGGGGTCTACCACCCAAACATAGTATTGAACCCCCCCCCCCCCCCATAGTAGCCTACCAAGGTACCCCTTCTGTTGAGTCCCACATGTCAGAACCCAAACACAATAGTTCTCCATCTTCCATGGGTCTGCACCCAAACATATTAGTGCTCCATCCATTCGGCTAGTTGACTCACTCCAAGTCGAGTCAGTCAAGCAGTCATCAGGTCTCAAGCGTCAACACGATCTCCATACTCCGTATGCTCCTCTCCAGGAGGGTCCAATCCATGAGCTAAAGGTAGATACTCCAAGTATCTCAAAGTTCCACAAAGAAGTATCTCAAAGTACCATCTCATCATTGGGGTCTCAATGCAATAGATGATGCGTCAATCGGGCGCCCGGTCTTTGAGTTGTTAGCTATTTCGTCCCAGGGTCCCAGTTGGTTTTGTGTACAAACCAACCCGATCATATCTCAAATATACCCCAAACTATCATAGGTTATATTCATAGTTACCTTTTCTCAATGATATCACCAATGCCTTTGACGGTTCGTCAAACGGACATTCGGTCTGAAAGTTATCAGCTTTTCCATTACAGGGGCCCGGTTGGATTTCGGGTTCAATCCAACCCGGCCACTATCCAACAATGTCCAAATCATAGGAAAAGTATGCCAAAAGTTCCATATCATCAAAAATAAACCATCAATGTCGACATAACGTCAATCTGATGTCCGTAGATCAAGTTATGAGCGTTTATGATCCAAGGTCCTTGTTGGTTTAATGTTCAAACCAACACGGCCATACCAGAAGTTCTCCGAAACCTTGAGTGTGATATACTGAAACGACCGACTCGGTCCAAGGATCACATTGCATCATATGGTGCATCGATCAGAGGTCTGTAGCCCACGATATGGCCAAAAGACAGGAAGTTGTCTGAAAATGGGGTGTCTGGGACCGACCAGGCCCGACCCACCCCCCTGGGTCGGCCCGAACCGGGCGACCCTACCCGGGTCCGGCCCGGCTGGGCACAGCCTAGACTGGCTAGACGCGGCCCAGTCCGGTCTGCGCAAGCCAGCCAGGTGGCTAGGTGGCTCAGCCAGCAGCCGAGCATGGGGGGACGTGGTCCCCCCCCACCCTTCCTTAGCCAACGACGCGGCGCTGGTTGCCATGTCTCCCCCTGGTCACGTGCGGTCGTGGGACTTGTCGCCTGCCACCGCAGATGAAGCCACGTCGGTCCCTCCTAGTAGCTCGCCGGGCACCGTCACATCCTGGCGACCGACCAGTTCCGGCCGCCAGCATCGACGTGCCGGCGGTGCATGCCGGAAAGTTCTTCCACGGACCACTGGACATGCTCTAGTGGTCTGTTTAGCTTTCTGTCTTCACCAGCAGTCCTCCCGGGACATTCCCTTCACTGAGAATTCTTCAATAATCCCCTGCATCCCATTCCGCCATACCCCGTCCATTCGCTTTCCAATAAATAAACCGCGGAGTCCTCAAATCGCCTCTGCGGCCCCAACTCCGGCCTCAGTTTCATTCGGCCTCAACGGCGCGATGCGATGACGCCGTGCTTCTTCATCGTGTTCTTTCTAGTTTCCACGCGTTGTTGTTCCACCGCACTGCCTTTCTTCAAGCCACAATGAACACAACATCAAAGGGGGAGGAGTTTCAGTCATGTTTGTGCGGTTCGGCCTCCTCCCGTTATAATGATAGAAAGCGGCCAACAAATATCATCGTAGTTCGTTAAATAAACTTGAACGAAGATTAAACCCCTACCTCGGAATTGATGTCGCACATCTTCAGGTCGAGGAAGTTGAACTCCGCGGTAGTCAGGTGTCGTGGAAGAACGGTATTGATTCCGTCGACATCAGATGAAGAAGAAGAATATTGTTGTTGGCGTCGGTCTCCACGCTCGACAACTCCTTCATTGTCGTGGAAGAGAAAGTGGATGGAGAATTCCGGGACAACCAAGTTGATGTCCTTCATCGGAGATGTAGCATTCTTCAATGAAGGATATGATGTAGGAAGGCACGTTGTCGTTGGCGATGATCACCACAGTCAGAGACTTTTCCCTTGATGCGGAGGAAGTGGAGAGTTAATGGCCGTTATTCGCAAAACGAGGATGTTCTTCGTTAAGATGGATGATCATTCTTCGTAGAGGAAGAAATCTCTGCCAAAATATTTTCCCAAAAACAAATATCTCAACAATCCTCATTTATTTAATGATCCCCAAGCCATTCAAAATGTCAAGTGGTGTGACAAGGATAATTAATAAGGTCATTAATTATCCTAGTCAGCCTCATTAAACATGAGAGGCGGAGAGGCTCCACCACAATAAATATGTGGAGTTGCCATGCATTTAAACAAGGTGGGTGAGTAATGGGGAGGTCAAAGGGGTTATGGGGGAGGTGAGGAGTTAGGGTCTCGTGTGGACCCTACCACACTAAACTCTCCCAGGGGAGGTTCGGTGGGTGTGGCCCCCACATCTAACTCCTCCTTTGTTGAAGATAACCACCTTCCATGAATAAAATTTGTGCACGAAAAATTTTATTTAGTTCAACTAATCCCCAAAAATTAAACCTCAACCCACTCAAAACGCAACTACATCAAAGTTCCCCATAAGAAATTATCGGCATTGCGTTTTCATCGGTGCTCTTGGATTTCAATTCCGAGCACCGGTTAAAAAGATAGAAAATACTGCTCGTTCATTCACTAAACAAACCTAACCCAAAATGTAGAAATTGATTCCGGGCACACCGGGCCTCAGAATCAGGTGTTGTCAGAAACCACATACTCGGAAAATTCCAAAGAAAGTAAGAAAAAAAATTTCATTGAAATTTTAGTTTCATTACAAAAACAATCATAGATGATGTTTATCATGAAAAGGATTATTTAATAACAATTTATTATTGATCATAAATTAATTAGAAATAAATTTCCACCATTTTTTGGAGGTTGAATGTAAAAAAGAATCAATATTTGTTACTTAACAAATTAGAAATTGATTTTATATTCTATATAGAATATTAATTTGTGAGTTTACATTGAAAGGTATTTAATTTTATATTTTTTGACAATATTGGAAACATTGGTTCTCACTAAATTTATTGTTATGATTTTATTCTTTAGGAAAAAATTGGTTAATAATTGTGGGTATTTGGAACAGTAATATTTTCATGAAATTTAATCCATATTCTAATGATTTTTTTGATGCTTTAACAAAATATTGTCATAAAATATAATTATTTAATAAATATTTCTGGAAATAATATTATAATAATAAAAATATTTTAAACAAATTTAAATGTTAATATGTATAAATTGGTATTAATGTAATAGTTTTGGATAATATATTGTGAGTTTGGAAATTATTCTATCTATATATTTTTAGAGTTTACAAATAAAATAGGGAAAGCTCGAGCTATCCCATCAACCATGACAAAATACTATCTTACCTACCCACAACTCATATCCATCCATGTAATTTTTCGAGGCCCTTCTTCTGGTAGGGGTTCAGAGGGGATCAAATACTTTGCAAGGGGTCCTGTGTCTGGTCAACCTAAGTGGAGTATAGTGGTCCCAAGCGCTCAAATAGGCCACATGTGGGTAGCCTATATCTTTCATGTGTATATATGGAAACTGGTTACTCATCCTCATATCAACCACTTTGAACCTGCATCTTGCATATTGTCATATAATGAAGAACATTAGAATTTACAGTTTCGATGTGTGACATAGTTTGGCATGTTAAAATTCACCATTCATGGTTATGTCATGCTCTACCACTAACACGTTCATCTTCATTGAACTAATCTACTGAAATAACTCATAATACACCATGGACACCCCTGGGAAACATGAACATAAGATCATTCCCTTACTAAATCTCCTAGCATCATAGAGGAATGCCTCTAATACCTCATACGATCACCATGGAGGATCTATCCAACATTTAATGTGGCTAGATGATGTAGGCCACCAATTACCTGATCGAAGCAGCACTTTTCAAAATGTTGTCTCTATAATGTGGCATTTTATCACTATTTTTACCTCAAGAACTTTGAAAAACCCCTTTAATAAATATTGTTAAGGATCCACCAACCACCTGAAAAGATAGAGGAAGAGGAATAAAGCCCTACCATGACAAGCATACAAGTTATTTTGCATGATCTTATGCATAAGGGGGATATATCATATCCAAATCTGCTACCCCACTGAAACCTTCCATGTACATTATTTCCTAATATTATTCCATGCTATAAAAATAAAAATCAATGAACTATTGGTGATTTAAATATCATATCCACAGTTAATGTGGTGATCTTAAAATAAAATTCCAAAGGATCACATTTGAGGATAATGAATCACCATCACATGACACTAACAAGGCTCCTTTGATTCCAATCAAAATAGATAAAGATAAATTCAAAAGAATATTTCATCACACACCTTGAAGGAATTACCGATTCAGCGAAAATATTATTTTTTCTATTCTATTTTATAATTTTTTAGTTAATTTTCTTTTTAGTATAAATTTCATGTATTTTAATTTTTTTAAATAAATATGATCCATAAATATTTTCTATTTTACTATTACTCCTACACATATTTTCTTCTCCTTCCCAATTATTAATCTACTTTATATTTTATTTTTATTCTTCCTTATTCTTCATCAAACATTATCACTATTTGTTTTTATTTCAGTTTATTTTATTTTATTATCCTTTCTCTCTCTCCCTCATATTTATTATATTTATTTTATTCTATTTTCATCTTATCATCATTATCAACCTTCCAAATGATCTCTTACCTTGAAAATTGATGGGGTAACCCTATTATTTTCTCGATGAAGTTATGCGATTTTTCTATTTCATTGTGCTCTAAAATTATTATGTGGATATACATTTATGGTGAGAAAGAGTAAATTACAAATTTTTATAGAATATAAACTACAAAATTGAACTCCAAACACATTTATATTATTTTTTTAAAAAATAAATCCCTAATAATTAACATAATATCTTCATGAGATGAATTTTATCTATTTAGTTAATTTGATGACATATAATATATTTGGGTTATGAAAGGGTTCACAGTCTCTATAGGGGAGTTCAGTCAAACATCATTAATTATTTATGTGGAATTATGATTCTTAAATGTGTTCATGGCATCACACCCCTAAATAAAATACTTTTAGTTTATAAGAGAATTTTCTTGATTAAAATATCAATCTAAAATTATAAACCAAAAAATTAAATTATGGAACCTATAAACTTAATCAATAGTAAAATATATTTATTATTAACACATTCTATTTATCCTTAATTCTATTTTTAATATTAGTATTTAATTTCACTTCAATTATTGTAATAAAATTAAAAATCTAACAATTATTTTAGGTGATTTATATTATTAAAATGAAAAATCTAGGAAATATCTTTAAGTGGGATAACTATAGTCATCAGCTTCTCAATAGTTGGAATAAGCATTTTCTTCTTCCATGCCCTATAAAAGGCATTCTTATATTATTTTCCATATTATTGAAACATTTCTTTTTTCTTTTTAGGGATTTTAATTTTTTTATCTTGATTGGAATCAAATTGATGAAGATTGAACACTCCTATGACACTTGACATTTTTGAAGTTTAATACCTTATACATGTTTTCTGATTCAGGGTGTGATGGAAATGAGTGATTTTCTCTAATTTTCCATCACTTGTATTATTTCATTATAGCATTAAGATCAACTCACTATCAATGGTGAAATTCATTTGTTAATTCTTATGTTTACACGTGATGATCATTTGATCCCATACCTACTGTAATTCCTTCTCCCCAATTTATGGAAATATTTTTTAAATAAAACTTTTCAAGAAATGTATTATATGTGTATTATTTTATTGAAGATAATATAAAGTTTATATAAATAATTTTTTTATATATGATATTTTTTTAATATTTTCTCATGATACTATAAATCAGTGAAATAATAATTTTATACTATATAATTGATCCAATATCTCATTTCTGTATATGTCTTAGATAGTTGAAATTATTTATTGTTTGTCATTATCAAATCAAGAAATGTCTATATTATTTTTTGTGAACTAGATCTAGGTGTGTATTTTTCCAAATAAAATAGATGGTATCAGTGAAATGGTCTAGATCAAATTAATGATTATGATATTTTCTCATGAGTTTATATTAATTTTTATTGGTTATTCTTTTATTATATGTTTAATGTTGATATTAAATTCAACATCACCTAAAAACCTTATACGGTTTTCTGTTACAAGGTTTCTTGGTGTGTAATGATATTGTGGGAGTTGTTTTATTGAGTTAAGGTATATATAACCATTATATTTAATGTAATGGTTTATTTTTTATTAATACAAGTACATTTCTGGGATATAAGGAATATATCATGGGATAACCGTTATTTTCAAAACCAAGATTAATGTTGAGGATATTTAGGATATAATATTATGTATTTTTGTGATTTTCTAAGTTTAATTGTTTGAGATATTGTTTTATTTTATATACTAATAAAATATATCATTATATGATAGTTTATAAATAGTGAATATTTTATTATTTTATGATTGAAATTTATGTAATTGTTAATATCTAATTATAATATGATGATTTGTTTTCTTTTTTTTATTGAATGATCTATAAGATGCTTATTCCGCTTTTCACAAGAATAATTCATCTTGAATACTCATTATTTGTTTCCAAATATAATATTGTGGTTGAAATTGATTAAAGGGATGAATTACACATGTTACATAATTTTATTTTTATGTGTTATTAGTCTCTATGGTAATTTAATTACAAAATCATAAGAAAAAGGAATTAAAAAATAAATTTTAACAATGTACCATACATTTATAAAAATAGATAGTATTTTTGGCAGGTAATTAAATTATTGATTTATGGTCATCGTCCATATTGTGGGGAATTAATTATCTAAACAATAATCAAAAATTTATTGTTATTTCGATGCTCACAAATACCTTTTTCTATATTACTAATGATTTTTCTTTATGTTCATTTTTGGGAATTAATTTTTTTTTTATAAATTCAAAAATAACTCTCAAGAATTTAATTTGATAGTTATATTTACTAATATTTTTGTGAGTAATTTTCACCAATTTTGGTAATAGTGTTAATAACATTCATAGATAACCTTAGTGGAATAAATCCTATATTGTGTACAATTTGTATAGATCGTGATCCCTACATCTGTGAGGATCCTTACACTAGAAGAATAATGTATTGAATATCAACCTTATGTTCAAAACATTAGGTAAGGTTATTCAACCCTATGTTATCATAAAAGAATAATTAAACCATCCTTACTTTTGGAAGAAACCATACATGATTAAAGTGAGAAATGTTTTGAAAAAGAATCATACATAGGTAAGGAATATTAGATTTGAAAAAGAAACATTTGGATCAAAAACCATATATTTATGTTCATTTTTAAATTATTAATACATGTTTTAAGAATATTAATTATAAATAGTTTCTGTCTACAATTACTAATTTTTGTCTTTGTGATGGAACCCTATATTTCACTTTTAACCATTTCATATATTTTTGTAATACTTTCTACAATTTCTGGAACAGTATTGATAGAGTCATAGGCCATTTTAAAGATTGTTATTTATCGATTTAAGAATCATAATATTTTATTCAAAAACTATATTTAATGAATATTTTCAATCATATTCTTAAGGTAATTAAAAACTACAATTCTTTATTTCAATTTGAATATCTATATTTTATCGAGAATCTTTTGTGGATATAGAATTTTGTATTAGGATTTTATTATTTATATATTCCAATGGTGTATTATTTTTTAATTAGATCTTTTGCAAGGAACATATATTTTCATTCACATAATAAATAATTATTTGGTAAAAATATATATAATGTTTCTATGTTTTAACTTCTCAGAAGAGAATTCACATTAGAGATATACATGTTCTATTTTTATCCACTGCAACTTTGCGACATCTCTGTCTTGTTACTATTCTTAAATTTAAAATTTAATGTGAAACCGAGACCACATCAGAACCATTCATTCATGAAGACAAACATTTCTTAAGAATAATAAGAAAAATAAAATTTCAATTTTTTGGTGGTAATTGTAATGCTTATCTAGTTTCAAAAAATAAATCTATTTTGATTTATATGAGTTTCGACTGCTTATATTTTGTTTTTATATATTTTCAACTTCTTAATATAATATGTGGATAATTGGTTCTCTTTTATTGAACCAAAAGCCTTATTATTATTATTTTTTCATGAAAAAGGTGTCATATGATTGAACTCTATTATCCATTTTGGTCTTCTAATAAGAGATCCATTATAGGGAAATTGACCAAAATTGTACTGATAGTATATAGTGGAGTGAATTAATGGATCATTGTGTCTTTCATCACTATAAAAAAGATGTATTATTTTTTTCTGTTTATCTAAAACATAGTTTCATTCATAAAAACAATGATGCATATCATCATTATATATAGGGGTTTTTGAATGCCAAAATTTTAGATGTTTTTGAAAAGACACAATTCACAGCCTCTTTGTATTACATATTTTATTTGGACATTATAATTTGTATAGAATATTGATTTTATGATAAATGATATAGAAAGCTAAAACATTATTGGACTGTAAATATATGGAAATTATTTGGACCCAGAGGTAATCATAATATAGTATTGAGTAATGTCAATAAATCCCTATGAGTATATATTCAGGTTTAATGTTTTAGAAAGCTAGGTTATAAAAATTACATTTCATCAAAAATATTAAGAAGTAGACACTTCTACTCTCTCTGGTTATTGTCCACAATAAAAAAATCCTAAAATAAAACAACTATTCATGTTTTGGTAAAAATCACGATGAATTATTCCTTTTTCTTACTCTTCCTTATACCCTTTGAAAAACATTTCCAATAAATGGATTGAACATAAAATTATCACTAAGGGATACAAAATCAGGAAGGAAAACATTAGTCCATGAATATGTAATTATCAATGAAATCATGAATTTTATCATAAATCATATTATACATAAAATACATCATAAAAAATAATATTTAAGAATAAATCACAGAAATCATAATTTATATAGGTTACTTGTGGCATCTATAGCATTCATACCATGTAGAGTTTACATTTACATATGTTGTAACCTTCATTGTTACAATTAGAATACCCATCATAGTATATTCCCTAAATATAAATGGAGAAACATTATAATTTAACATTGTCACATTATCCAATGCATTGGTGTTATATATCGGGCTCACCCACCCTCAGTTTATCACAGAACCACTCATATACATAAACAATGCCCATGAACCATTACATAATCATTACAATTAAAACAAGCTTAATATAATGATATCATTTCAACATTCCAATCAAGATATACCATTTCAAAAACTATACAAAATAAATTATTTTTTCAAATTCATTTTCAATACCAAAAAATATAAAATTGGTATATGTTATTAATTTTCCTTTTAATATCATTATACATAGTTGTGGAATCCAAAAATAAAATAATTCTCACCGCCAATGAATGGTCGGTGTCCCGACGTATGTAAAAAAAGAAATATTCCTTTTGTCATATGGTAAAATAATTCATAGAAAAATATTTTCTTTGAATGAAATTAAAATTAAAAGGGTTTTATGCACCTTATTAATGAATGTTTTTTATAAATCAAAATATCCCTCAATGAATGGGGATTGAGACGAAGTCCCATACCTTGTGTGGGACTTGTCTTGTTCGTTCTTTATATTCCTAAATATTAAACATAGCTCAATTTATAATTTTTTCCATGCCTTTTTCATATTTATTATTCATTTGATATTTCATATAATCATGTTATACAAAATACATAATTAATTAATTTCATATCAGTTATTTTGTAGATATTGCTTAATAGAGTCAAAAAAGAACTTGATTTGAAGTAAATAGACCATATAGTAAAAATGGATCATCTATATAATTAAAATAAAGATTTAAATATTACACATATATATATTATATGTTTTATAATATTCTATATCATTTAGGGTTATGTAATGAATTTCACTATTCATAGAGATGGTAAGACATACATACATATGAACACTACTTTCATTTCATTTTCAAATTAATGAAATCACAATTAAATAATACATTGGTCTCTAATAATTCAAAAAAATATTTTATGTAATATTGAAACCTAATTTCATTAATTTCATCCATTATATGTTACATGTATGGCATGAACGAGTCATTTAATTTTGAGGCAGTTGTTGTATGAACTTCTTCATTTAAAATTATCATATTTACACATTATTGGATGAAAAAAAGTATGATTTAATAAAAAAATAAAGATGAATAGAGAAAATATAAATATAATATACATCATATATAGAACAATTTCCAATATAGTGTCCTTCATAGCAGGTGGTATGTGAACATTGAACCATCAACGTATCGTGAGGTAGTAGATCATTGTACACAGAAACAATATGTTTTTATCTATTAGAAGGAGGTGTTTGTAAGTGAAGTTCAAATAATTATCCTAAAAATATTCATGTATATTTAGAATACTATTTTTTTGTAATAAAATAATATATAGAACATAGTTATTTAAAATGTAAAATAAAATTAATGAACTTGATAGTCCATTATATCTAAGTTGGGTAACATTTTTTGATTTGAGAAAAAACAAATTAATAGATTGACTTCTACCGATGGTATGCCTTATGGAAGCTAATAAGCGATATAGGTAGATTATGTGATCATAATGTGGATGTGACAATGTGCATGAGTGGTTTGAGTATGTGGGTAGAGGTGGTGCGCATGTACAACCATGAGAAGGGGCAATTTAGGAATATCATGAAATATTATTTTATTATAAATTTATTTTCAATTTAAAATAGTCCCAAACTAATTTATGAGAAATATAATATAATTTTTTGAACAAAAATTCAAAACCAATAGGTTTAAAAATGTTTAGGTCACAAATTTAACCTTATCTATTGGCTTTAACCATTAATTAAAAACATTAACTCATACCATGTCTTATTGCATTTTAATAATATATGGTTACTATAGTTTCTATAAAATTCCAAGAGAACCTAAAGTGGATAATTAATGACATTTGAAACATGATATAATTAATTTTCATGGTCTTTTATTTTTGAAGATATTTTATCATTTAGTAAAATAGAATTTGTTTTGAATACTTATTTTTAACAATTTTGACACTATTTATAATTGATTTTTGTTTAAGACATATAAACAAGATTCCAAAAATCCGAAGGTATAAACTAAAAGATAATATATAATTATAATCCCTAAAATTAGTGGATTTAATTAAACTATTTAAATTACATTTATTATAATTTCAATAATATCATTTATTTGATTCATTCATTTATAATGTAATTACTAAATGATCACTATGTCATTAATATATTAATTTATTTATGGACAAAAATTTATAAATAAAATATTATTATGTATAAAACCATTTATATTTCTAATTAATATTTATAGTCTTATATATCAAAATTAGATTGTTTTATATATATTATTTTAATAAGAAGATACATGTTTATGTCATTTATGTCTTTAAATTTAATATATTATTATAACATGTCATAATCAAACCCAAGTAGCTCTATGGGGTAAACAAATACATCCATGGATTCCCATGGTCGAAAATGGCTCATCCAAAACAATTTGGAAATGTGTTATAGTATTTTAATATTATTATAATTTTAATATTAACCCTTTTTTATAAATTTAACCTTTAATCATGGTAAATAAAATAATTTCTGAGTATAATATTCATAATTACCAAAAATAAAAGAAACCTTTTTACACAATTAGTACCTTCGGATTCCAAATATGGAATCCATTTTTCAAAATTCTAATTAAATAATTGGTATCAATTAATTTAAAATATATTATTGTTATCAAAACAAAAAAACTTATTTTTTAGAAGTAAAAATAATCAAAATATTGAAATGTGTTTGTGTCCAATATCATTGTAATTTATTTAAATTGACCAAAATTGGATTAAATGATAATAATATATTTCATTTATACTTTAAAACTATTATATAATATAATTTTAAGATATATATAATCTATATTGAAAAACTAGTTTTCAATTAAAATCTATCTTATTTTTATCATTAATCAAAACATGATATATATTAGAAAAAATAAAAACTAATAAAATTTAAATATTTATATTCTATTTGTAAAAACGAAGGTTATTTTTTAAAATAAAAAATATTAGGGTCTTAAAATATAAATTTAAAAAGTGGTGGCCATAAATATACCGTAAAACTGCAATTCTAGAAAATTACTTCTTGGGTCCAAAAAATTGAATTTTTTTTAAGGTTGGGAAGAAGCCTCGTTTGTTATTTAAAGAAATGAATAAACATATTTTTATTGCGAATCGGGTGACCCATTACATAGAATAATGACCTAGTGAAAATTTAGCCAATTGCATGACCCACATACCAAAATTTTTGGCCTAAGGCTCATTCTATGAATAATACTTCTACAATACTTTCCCTAGAAAAATACTGCATTGTATCTGCCGCCGCTACAGTAGCATGCCGCCACAATAGTGCATGGCTTGGCTATAGTTCCACTGAATCTACAATACACTACAATGCTGCTATAGTGCCCTGTGCCCAATGGGTTTTGAATCCCCATTATTCATATGGGATTACGGAGTGCATACCACTCATCCAAACCCCACTAAAAATATTGATTTCATTATTCTTTAATATATAGAAAACATATAAGATGAATATAAAGCATTACCCTGATTATATAATACATATTTTTCATTAAATGAAACTCTATAAAGGGTGATAAGATTTTATTAACAAAAATATTCTATTATTAAATAGTTTTGTAGAAAATAAAATCTATTATATTAATTTGGGTTTTATTTATACATATAATAATATTATATCCATGGAATCATTATTTAAACATGTCAAAATAGTATTTTAATAATTTTGTTGATATTATTTTGGGAAATTATTCCAACAGATAGGATATAATGGTATCATTTATATAATATTAACAATATTTTTTATTTTTGGGTATAACTCAACCTTCTGTGCAACATATGATTTTAGAGGAACCCATTGTTGTGTGTATGGTATTGTTTTGGTGCGGATGTGCGTCGGGTTACGCTGTTCCGCCATGACGCGTTCGCGCGTGCACCCATCAACCCGAGGGGATAGGCGCGCGGCTTGTGGTCCCGCAGTCCCGCTTTCCAAGGGCGGGCGGCATCCGTCCCTTATTCAGGGGAGTCTGCTCCTTGATCGAAACCGGGATGATGGGATGTCGGCTCCTCCTTCCTTGGACGTCCCCTTGGAACTCGTCGCCTAATCCGGGTCTCCCTCATAGACTTAAGACATGCTCGTGAATCTCGTTCCCGGCGCCATATCTTCATGGACACCGGTTAATTACATTGCTTCCGCCCAGACGTTCCAAGGAGTCCGGTTGGGGCAGCAACCTGCGGTGAGGAGACCAGGTGGCTCTAGGTGCTGGGGGCGTGTCGTAACACTGCAGCTCTGCACGTCTGTCTTCCGTCCCTAATAGGGCTTCTCGAAGGCATGATGGCCTGAGGCATCCCGCACTGGGTGCGGGGAGCTGTGTTACCTGAGGTTTTCCTCAGCTTCCCATGTTTAACACGGGGTATGCCGCGAGCTTAACGTCCAGCGGGGACGGCATCAGACTGATCAACACGAAGAGTGGATCAGATGACAGAACCCCTTGTGGGGAACCTCCGACGCTGGGGCCAGCACATGGGCGGCTTCCTGAGTGATATGGAGTGGAGTGAAGTGGCATGACCCTACCGGGATGTGGCGGCCCGGGTAAGGATCAGGATGGATAATGGAGTGAAGAGCTTGGACCCCGTAGGGGCTTCCTACGTACCGCGCGTTAGCACGGATCAATGTCGACGTAGTTCGGGTATACAGTTTAACGTCATGCTGGACGTCGGCGAGCCGACTCACAGAGAGATCGAGGCCGCCGGGCGAAGGATTGAACCGAACCACCTCGCACAGAGGGGGATGGAACGGCCGGGTGGATCACAGTTTAATGTCATGCTGGACGATAAAAGGAGAAAAGGGGCTGTGGGGAGGCACCGTGGAGATACACATGGGCAGTCTCCCACAGGGGCGGATTCATAGGTGAATCGACGCAAGCGTGAACCCTGGAGGGGTCCACTGATGGACGAACCGACGTGAATACGACCGGGACGACCAGGTGGTGGGCTTGAACCTCAGGGAGGCTTCCTACGTACCCTGTGTAGAAGACATGGATCAAAGTCCACGTAGTTCATTCTGTCAGGACTTACGCACTTGAGGCAGCCCGGATGCGGCAAAACTCAGTTGGAAGGGACTTGGACCGAAAGTAGGAGACACCTCGATCCCAGTCACACCCTCTACTGGCTTCGGCAGTGGGGGAGCGCAATGGAGATACACATGTGCAGCCCCCCACAAGAAAATAGGGGTTTGTAATACCCTACCCCCGTAGGGAAAAGCCGCTCCCATTAAATCGTCCCTAAAGAGGGGCAATCCCGACATCCCTGCAGAGACGAGCGTGTGGGGGCCACATCCAAACCGGGGGGACCCTGCGTGCGGAGCACGGGATCAGGTTGCGGACGGTTTAACGTCTTGCCGGACGAAGCACAGTTTAACGTCGTGTGTTGAGGACGAAGCGGTCGGTTTACCGTCTTGCCGGACGAAGTACAGTTTAACGTCATGTGTTGAGGACGAAGGTGCTTGGTAGTTTAACGTCTTGCAGCGCGGACGAATGCTAAACAGTTTAAAGTCTTGTGGCTTGGACGAAGTACAGTTTAACGTCGTGCGGGACGAAATGCAGTTTAACGTCGTGCGGGACGTGGTGCAGTTTAGCGTCATGCAGGACGAGGTACAGTTTAACGTCATGCAGGACGAATATGCAGTTTAACGTCATGCTGGACGATTGCGCAGTTTAACGTCATGCTGGACGTAGTGCAATTTAGCGTCATGCAGGACAAATGTGCATTTTAATGTCATGCTGGACGTACATGCAGTTTAACGTCATGCTGGACGATTGCGCAGTTTAGCGTCATGCTGGACGTAGTGCAGTTTAGCGTCATGCAGGACGAATGTGTAGTTTAACGTCATGCTGGACGTACATGCAGTTTAACGTCATGCTGGACGATGATGGCCGCCGATGGGTCCGTGTCACTTCGCGCGAGCCTGGAAGGCTGCACGGGAAGACAACGCACGGCGCGGGCACCCAGGATGAAGATCATCGGGCGCCGCGCAGGCGGGTACCCTCAGGGGGTCAAAAGGGGCGACCCTGGTGGCTTGCGCGCAAAAGAGGGGATTTACGCGCAAAACCGCGGGTCGGCGGGCAAAATGTAGGGCTGGCGCGCAATCGGGCCAGCCCTTTGCGCGCAGATGATTGAGATTGCGCGCACCGGGCTTCGGGTAGCTCGCGGGGGCAACAGCTCATTCTCTAACGAACGGCCACTTTGAAGAGGGGGGTGCGCGCAATCGGGCTGGATTGCGCGCACCCGGGGGCAATTGCGCGCAAGCGGGTTCTTTTGCGCGCGAAGGCCTTCGGGTCGAGGATTATTCAAAGGAAAGGAGCCAAGGGGATTGCGCGTGAAGGCGAACCCCAAGGCTCTATTGCGCGAAAGAAAGGAGGTTACCTGAAGATCGGCATTGCGCGCGGAAGGGGTTAGATTGCGCGAACGAGCGACGCTTCGGATTCTGGCAACCTTCAAAACGTCGGGGGTCGCCTTATATTTATAGGCAACCCCGGGCGCGGAATCCAGTCTCGGGCGCGGAATTCTCTTCGCGGGCGCGAAATCAGGACCCGGCGCGCAAGGGAGCCGCGCGGGCCGCGGGCGCGCAAAATAGCGCGCCGGCCCAGCGCATTGCGCGCATCCCAGGAGGATTGCGCGCCACGACTCAACATTGCGCGCAGGCCTCTGAAATTTCGCGCAATTCCTCCGGGCCCTCCGGAACGTGCCTCTTACTCCAAATATCACTTCGCTTTCCGCATCCGGAGCTTCGTTTGGGAACAACGGACTTTTCCGGCGTCTACAAAAGCCCCCCCTCGGAATCTGATCGGCGAGAGGTCGCAACGATCGGGTTCCGAGGGAGACGCCGGAATGCCGAAGTCCTGGGCTGCGCGGGACTTAGGCGCGCAAAAAGGGGCGTCGGGCGCGAAATTCGCCGCTGCGGCCGCGCAAAGCGCTTTCCGCGCAGCGCGGACCCCGGCCTCGCCTATAAATAGGGGCCCTGGGTCCCGCGTTCCGTACTCAGGCCTTCCGCGCGATAAGCTCCAATGCTCTCGTGCGTGAAATTGCCTTTTCCGGCGCGAAATTCGCCCGATCGGCGCGCAAAACCGTCCGGAATTCGCCTGTCTTTGCGCGAAAACCCGGAACTTTGCGCGACATTCTTACCAATTGCGCGCCGTCCACTTGGATTGCGCGCCAACTCTCAAACTTCTCTACCAGCCTCGTCCGATCCCGCACGCTTCATCCCTTTATCCGCACGACTCCCGAAACTTCTGAGATGGCCACGCGTCAAGGAAATGAGGGGGATGCCGCCACTCGCAGAGCTGAGATGGCGACGAACGAGGAGGTCTACGGAGCCAAGGAGATTGTTTCCAACAATCAATCCTTGTTCGACTTGCTGACGCCGGCCCAGAAGACATATCCACTATCAGACAACCTGCCGCTCTGGAACATCGGCATCCTGGATGAGGTTCCGGTGCCAGGGTTCGAGATTGATGCGCCGCGGACCTGGGTGACCCGGGAGGACGAGCTTCTCCGCTATAACATCACCAACAACGGGCATCCTGCCAGGGAGACCAGGCACTTGGACGTCTATGTCCTGAACCCGAGGACGCGAACCATTGACGGGGGTGAGCCTACTGCGGAGAATTCTCCAGCCCTCTACTCGAGCATATATCGCCAGAGCGTCACAGACGACACCAAGGGCTGGCTGAAGGACTGGGACTTGCGGTCTGGGGGCAATTTCACCAGTGAGTGGGCCTGGGCGTTCTGGGTACGCCACACCTGCGATCACTTCGCAGAGGAGCTGCGGTACATCGGCCTGTTTGAGGCGGTGTGGACGTCGCAGTTCCATTTCTACCAGCAGTCCAAGCTCGGGCCGGAGCTGTTCACCCGATGGTCCCCGGATACCAACACCTTCCATCTTCACCATGGGGAGGTCGGCATCGGTCTGTGGGACATCCACTGCATCGGAGGTATCCCGCTGGAGGGCTACCAGTACGATGAGTTCCTGCCACCGAAGAACACCTGGGAAGACAGGTCACAGACTCCCATCCTGACCTAGCATCTGCTTGACCTGGCTACGCAGCGGCTCGGGATCAAAGACTTCCAGAAGGACATAGCCTACAAGGAGTGGTTCGGCCAGTTCCTGGAGCATGACCCGGCGGTCAAGATGCCAGGCAGGGGGAAGCGGTGCCCGACCACAGCTCAGAGGAGCCGGAACGGGTCGTACTGGCGGGTCCTGGAGACGGGCGACTACCGCTCATGGGGGTACCGCGTCATCGAGGCCTGGGACCCAAATGTCCGGTACGCGGCATTCCTGGCCGCCTTTCTGAGTGGGTGGCTCCTGCCAGTGCGGGACGCGAGAATGGGTGTTCGCCCGGTGACTCTGGCGATGGCGGGCGCTATGGCCGCCAACAAGAGATACAACCTCGGGGTTCCAGTGTTGGCGAAGCTGTATGCCATCCTGGGACGCATCTCACGAGGGGGGTCGCCACGAATGATCTGTGGGCCCTTTCAGTTCTTCCACGGCTGGGTGGCTGCTCACCTTGGTGGGTACACGTTCCCAAACGCCATCATTCCTCCGGGCAACGGCCTGCGACCCTCCCTGCTGAATATCGCGGGGGTCGCTCCGATGACCCTAAGTGAGGAGGGCGTGAGGATTCGGATTGGCAATCATGCCAATTTCAACTTCAGCCCGTTCCCCACTCCCGTTGGACAAATGATCGACAACGGGCAGGGTCCACTGGAGCAGCATGAGTACTTCCTGAACATGCGGGGCGGGGTGCTCGTGGCTCGGATCGACGGGAAGGTGATCTGCGAGCCTTACGTGCCAACCCGGTTCGCCAGGCAGTTCGGGTGCCTTCAACGGATGCCGAAGAGGGTATTCACTGCTGTCCGGGAGGAGACGAACCCTGGCGTCCTTCGTCAGATGTGGCTTATGTTTGCCGCTTTCGGCTCTGGCGACGTCATCACCCTCCCTCCTACCGGAGTTGACGCAGGATTGGCAACCGAGTACGCCGAACACTGGGCCATCGCTTACCCCGAGGGGCATCTACGGAAGCTGGTTCGGCGGCTCGAGGTCACCCGTGTGGAGACCGGGCGTCAAGGAAGGAGGCGAGGCGCCGCCACATGGGGGAGAACGGAGGCGCGCCAAGCAGCGGAGCCGGCGCGAGCAGGGACTTCGGCGGCGGGTACACCGCAGGCTGCCGCTACAACCTCGGCGCCCAGAGAGGGGGCGCGTGCGGTGGTCGAAGAGCGGCCCGGGAAGCAGGTGAGGCGTCTGCTCGAACCTTCCCACGATGCAGTCTTCCCGGCGCTGTGGTCGGCCTGGATGACCCTGCGGCAGTCACTGGGGACCGACATCATCTGGCGAAAGATACTCAGAGAAGGAATCTATCTGCCAGAGGTCGGGCGCCTCCAGATCGCCGACAAGGTGGACTTCAACCTGCAGTATGCTTATCTGACGGCCATGGACGAGTACGCGCGCCAACGTGGTCAGCGTGCGGAGCCATCCCTTCTGGTGAAGGTGATGCTCGGTCTCAAGCCCGCTCCAGAACAGATGCCGCCGGGAGAAGATGACAGTAACGACTCCGAGGAGGAGGAGGAGACGGGGGAGGATGAAGGTTCCGAGGGAAGGTCCCATCGGGGGAGCCCGCGGGAGAGCGGCGAGGTGGCCGGCTCTGACAATGTTGACGTCACTGAGCTCCTCGAGGTCCGCTTCTATCCCTACTCAACCTGCTTCATCGATTCTCTTATGCAGCTTCTAACCCATTTCTCCACCTTTCTCAAGAGCACACAGATGTTGGTCAAGCATCTTCAGCGGGAGTAGGAGAGGCGCCAGCAGGACAAGGCGGGGGCCAGACACCCATCATTGAACTGACAAGCGCTGAGGGGTCCCCTGCTGCAACTGTTCCTGCGGCGGCCGGGGCAGCGGAAGATGACGCTTTGAACCCCCGTATGTCTCCTTAATTTACTGCTGGTGCTTTCCATTGACGATCTGTGACTAACCACGGCATGCCATGCGCAGTGATCTCAGGACTGGAGGCTCGTCGGGTTTCCGAACCCGGGCCATCTACGAGTGGACCAGTGGTGGACATGCCGCATGCTCCGGAACAGACTTCCAAACCGAGCCGGCCCCACCAACTGCTGATCAGGGGGCTACGGACGTCGGTGGTGCTACCGTCGGAGAGGTGTCAGGGGCTGACGAGGGTGCCAACGCCGATGGGGAGAGAGAAGAAGGTCGCCCAGATGTTGGGGAACCTATCCCCCATGAGGACATCCCAGGGGCGGACCCTGCAGCAGACCTGCTGGCTGCCTTCCCTGCCTACCGGCCTACCGACCCCGAGGAGATGGATGACTCGGACGCGGAGGCGGTCGAGGAGAGCCGAATAGCGCGCCGAAGGGGGTGGAAGTGCATCCAGCGCTTCCTCAAGCGAGACCCGTCAGAGTGGCTGGGGCGCATGGGATCACTCCAAACCTGGCTGCGCTTCCTGTGTGCCGGGGGAGCTGATGCTCAACGCCTCCATCTGACGGTCCGTGATTTCATGTCCGAAAAGATGCGCGAGAGATGCCAGCGTGCCGACGTCGCACAATGTCGGGACGTGTCGGAGAACACGCGGGTGCTCTTCGCGGCGGAGCAGGAAGTCCGGCATCTCGAAGGGCAGGCAGCAGAGAAGGAGGCCCTCGTCGCAACGTGCACCGAGCTTGTGGAGCAACTAGCAGCCCAGCTGGTTGACGCCCAGGTACAGTTGACGGAGGCGGGCCAACAAATGGTCACCATTCAAGTCGAGCGGGAGCGTGCACAGGCCAGAATCGACGAACTGCGTGTTGCGACCGCTGACGAGGAGAGGGCACGCAGAGAGCGAGAAGCAGCTCTGGAGGCCGCCAGCCAAAGGGTAGCGGCGTTAGAAAGACTTATCCAGCACGCTGATCCCTAGGGGCTTTGTTTTTGCCATTCCAAGAACATTTTCTTCCGCTACTTAATATTTTGATCCACTTGTATGAATCGCTATATTTATCTCCGTCTTTTGGTTCAACATGCTCAACCACAAATTGTCTTGCGGGAGCGTTAACCAAGCTTCAGGCATCCATAATCGGGCCTGGATTTCTGGAGAAAAGAGGGAGGTTATTCCTAAGAAAGGAGACCTCAAGCCTAATCAATGTTTCATCCCCCCAACTTGTTCCAACACACGAGCGGGACAATGCTAGGGGCGTTGAGATTTTATCCGAACATAGGGAAATGAGAAAGGGTGAATCGCGTGTCCCGAATCCAGACATCCACAACGGTTGGCCTTCCAAGAAATGCCCAAGACGGTAGGCGGACAGTGGATCGACCATAACAACTGCAATAGATGGACCGAAAAAGGTCATCATTCATATTGCAGGAGGCGGACCACATGTCATCATGAATGCCGCTTTGGGGGTTCCTTCAGACACAAGGGTGGAAATCCAGATCAACAGGGCATGCGAAGCGTGGGGCGAAGTGACGATTTGTTCGGATAGAATCCAACACTCTCAAAATTGCGCCACCATGGGGAAAGTGTATTAGGCGGATGCACTAATCTGGCCGTGAATCACCCCAGTTCTCAGACAGAACCTCTTTGATGAGGAAACTGTCGCTTCCCATCATTGCAACGGGGCATCCAGAGCTGGGTCGGGGAGAATATCACAACTGCACCACTCTACCCGAAGTCAGGCCAGCCGGCCGGCGACGAGGAGGGGCGGGACATAGTGATCCCTGAGGCTGGACCCGAGTCGAAATGCCCGGGCGTTCCTACGTACTCCATCAGGCTGGAGATCAAGCCACACGTAGTTCTGAGAGTGCCGTTTAACGTCATGCGGGACGCAGAACCCCGTTTGGGGAGATCTTAGTTTAAGGTCGTAGAGCTTGGACCATAGGGGTAGATCTTAGTTTAAGGTCTTAGAGCTCGGACCATAAGGGTGGATCTTAGTTTAAGGTCTTAGAGCTCGGACCATGGGGCTAGATCTTAGTTTAAGGTCTTAGAGCTCGGACCATAAGGGGAGATCTTAGTTTAAGGTCTTAGAGCTCGGACCATAAGGGAAGATCTTAGTTTAAGGTCTTAGAGCTCGGACCATAAGGGGAGATCTTAGTTTAAGGTCTTAGAGCTCGGACCATAAGGGAAGATCTTAGTTTAAGGTCTTAGAGCTCGGACCATAAGGGGAGATCTTAGTTTAAGGTCTTAGAGCTCGGACCATAAGGGGAGATCTTAGTTTAAGGTCTTAGAGCTCGGACCATAAGGGAGATCTTAGTTTAAGGTCTTAGAGCTCGGACCATAAGGGGAGATCTTAGTTTAAGGTCTTAGAGCTCGGACCATAAGGGGAGATCTTAGTTTAAGGTCTCAGAGCTCGGACCATAAGGGAAGATCTTAGTTTAAGGTCTTAGAGCTCGGACCATAAGGGGAGATCTTAGTTTAAGGTCTTAGAGCTCGGACCATAAGGGAAGATCTTAGTTTAAGGTCTTAGAGCTCGGACCATAAGGGGAGATCTTAGTTTAAGGTCTTAGAGCTCGGACCATAAGGACCTCAAAGCACGCCACATTGTGGTCCTATCCCCTGGATATGCGAAGATGCACTGAGGGATAGTGTCAAGAGTGTCGAGGTTTCGCCTGGTCAGAATGGGAGGTGGAAAATGTGAATCATGCGGCCTTTCACTCAAGGACTGGGGGCACCGGAGTAAGGATATGGGAGTACTGCCGACCGTGGCAGAAAAGCAGCATCAATATCGCACTAACCGTTGGCGGAATGAGGCAGCAAACGAGCATCGACCGCTCAATCGCAGGATTCATATCGATTTGATGCCCGAGGCCATTGGGGGTACCGGCCCGAGTCGGTGGGAGAGCACTGAGGCATTGTGTCTGAACCGTTCACGGGGGCTCCACCCAGGGCGTAGACGATGGGTCCGAATGAAAGGGAGCATGAAGCCTGAAAATGGGGGAAACCTGACCAAGCAGATCCTGACCCTCTTGGCAATAAACCAGAGTACTCTTGACACCGGTGGACCACTGCAAGGGGTCGGGGAACACGCCTTGAGGGTGACCTGAAGGAGGCAGATTTCCCAGAGAAGGGGGAATCTCTAAGAGGTGGGGGGCTGGACCCGAATTTTCAAACATCCGGGCGTTCCTACGTATCCCATAAGGATGGGAATCAAGCCACACGTAGTTCTTGAAGCGTGGCGCAACACAATCGGGCACCAGCGCGGGGAAGAGTGCGGGTCTGACCCTCGCACACAGAAGGAGCGGCATTTGATATTTCTTGTTTGTCCTTAAAGATGAATGGTTTTTCTTTGTGCGGCGACATGCCTGTGATTGAGAAATCTCCGGCGTCGCCACAATAATCAAGCCACGAAAGGCATTGATGAATGGCGTGTTTATTAACCAGCGCCCAACATGACTGTCCCCTGAGGAGGACATCACGATGCAGTGCCGTTTCTCGTCGGGCGGCCAAGACGATCACAGTTTACGGTCGTGTGGTAGGACCAGACAACACAGTTTAAGGTCGTGTGGTTCGGACCATGGAGGAATCCGATTATCGCGGTACGGCGGACACGGCGGAGGTGGGAACATACCCAGCCCTGCGGTCACGCACGATTCCAGGAGAAGAGTCCTGGGATAGGGGTCTGCGTATGTCCATCACCCGAGGGGCAGAGATGCTAACCTCCAGATATACTGGGCCCAGAACGCGATTGTTCGGGCGACTCCTTCCTCCTTATGGGGATGAGGGTCCAACTACGCATGGCCCTTAGGGAGGACATCTGCATACATCCTTGGTGCTCAGATCATGGGAGCCTCGAACGACATCATTACCCTGGTCGGTCTGCCTAACGTGTAGAGGTGTACTGAAGGTCAGTATGAAGAGAGTGTCGAGATTCCACTACAACGCACAAAGGCGGAGTGTGATGAGGACTGCGCAACCAATGTTCAGAGCCTGAAAGAGAGCCGACATGGCGATCAAGGATGTTGCTGACGCATTCGAAACACAACATCCGATCGCGTCAGCCTAAGACGGGGCAAGCAAACGAGCATCTACCGCTTAATCGTAGGATTCATATCGATTTGCGGCCCAAGACCCGCCGGTAAATCGACCCGGAGCGGTGGGAGAGCACTGAGGCATCATACCCAAACCGCTAACGAGGATCCCTTTGAGTGAAGGCTCAAACAAGAGGAAGCGCGGGGCCTGACAAGCAACACAGGACTTGTCGGGATTGAATCTGACACCACGAGTCATAGACCGAAGTACCCAAAATATGTTAACAGATCACCGGAAAGGGTCGGAGGACTCACCCTGAGAGCAACCAAAAGAGGGCAGATCCCTGTGATCAACCAAAAGACAGGGCTGGACCTGAGACACAAGCGTCCAGGCGGTCCTACGTATCCCGTAAGGATGGGAATCAAGCCATACGTAGTTCTCGAGAGGCAGTTTAACGTCATGCAGGACGATGAGGGGTGTGAGGAAGTCTCACACACGGGGGGAGGCGTACGGCGCGGCCAGTAGACCAATGCGAATGAGGACATAATACCCCGCTCACGCGATACGCCTCGCACAAAAAGGAGGGGAACTGGGGCCAGAGGCCCAACGCGGGATAGAGATTCCCGAGAAATGGGGCTGGGCCTGAAACATGAATGTCCAGGCGGTCCTACGTATCCCATAAGGATGGGAATCAAGCCGCACGTAGTTCTTGAAGTGCAGTTTAACGTCATGTAGGACGAAAAGAGAGGAAAAGGGGGAGCAGAAGGCATCCCCAAACGTGGGGGGCGTACAGCGTGGCGAGCAAACCGACGTGGATGAGGGCGTAGCCCAGCGTCAACACCATACGCCACATACCCAGGGGCAACTGGGCCAAGGGCCCAAGGTGGGATGAAAATTCCCGAAGGGTGGGGCTGGGCCTGAAACATGAATGTCCAGGCGGTCCTACTTATCCCATAAGGATGGGAATCAAGCCGCACGTAGTTCTTGAGAGGCAGTTTAACGTCATGCAGGACGAACGCTGAACAGTTTAATGTCTTGTAGCTCGGACGTAGTACAGTTTAACGTCATGTTGGACGAAACACTTGGCAGTTTAATGTCTTGCAGCGCGGACGAATGCTGAACAGTTTAACGTCTTGTAGCCTGGACGAATGCAGTTTAACGTCGTGCAGGACGCGGTGCAGTTTAGCGTCATGCAGGACGAATGTGCAGTTTAACGTCTTGCGGGACGAGGCACTTGGTAGTTTAACGTCTTGCAGCGCGGACGAATGCTGAACAGTTTAACGTCTTGTAGCCTGGATGAATGCAGTTTAACGTCGTACAGGACGCGGTGCAGTTTAGCGTCATGCAGTTCGAATGTGCAGTTTAACGTCTTGCGGGACGAGGCACTTGGCAGTTTAACGTCTTGCAGCGCGGACGAATGCTGAACAGTTTAACGTCTTGTAGCCTGGACGAATGCAGTTTAACGTCGTGCAGGACGCGGTGCAGTTTAGAGTCATGCAGGACGAATGTGCAGTTTAACGTCTTGCGGGACGAGGCACTTGGCAGTTTAACGTCTTGCAGCGCGGACGAATGCTGAACAGTTTAACATCTTGTAGCCTGGATGAATGCAGTTTAACGTCGTGCAGGACGCGGTGCAGTTTAGCGTCATGCAGGACGAATGTGCAGTTTAACGTCTTGCGGGACGAGGCACTTGGCAGTTTAACGTCTTGCAGCGCGGACGAATGCTGAACAGTTTAACGTCTTGTAGCCTGGACGAATGCAGTTTAACGTTGTGCAGGACGCGGTGCAGTTTAGCGTCATGCAGGACGAATGTGCAGTTTAACGTCTTGCGGGACGAGGCACTTGGCAGTTTAATGTCTTGCAGCGCGGACGAATGCTGAACAGTTTAACGTCTTGTAGCCTGGACGAATGCAATTTAACGTCGTGCAGGACGCGGTGCAGTTTAGCGTCATGCAGGACGAATGTGCAGTTTAACGTCTTGAGGGACGAATGCACACTCAGGCAAAGTACTGCTTGAGGAACCTAGCGTTGGTGGGAGGAGTGACACGCTCACCATCCTTAGTCGCTAGGGAGTACGCGCCATTGGGATAGACCTTGTGGATGACAAAAGGTCCCTCCCACTTGGGCTCCAACTTGGGCGGCTTCCTGCCGGGGATCATAGGTGCTCTTAGGGCTAGCACTAGATCACCCTGCAGGAAGGAGCGGAGGCGAACTTTCTTATTGAAAGCTCGAGCCATTCTACTTTGATGCCTCTCCAAGTTGTGCAAAGCGCGAAGTCTATTCTCATCCAGTGCTTCCAACTCGACTAGACGGGCTTCAGCAGCTCTGTCCGGCGCTTGCTGGTCGTAGACCGCAGTGCGCAAGGATGGTAACTGGATCTCGATGGGCAGGACGACCTCAGCTCCATACACCAGGGAATAAGGGGTCATCTGGGTGGAATTGCGAGTCGTCATCCGATAAGCCCAGAGGGCGTTGGGGAGCTTGTCCGGCCAACTCTTCTTGTTCTGACCAACCATCTTTTGCAGAATGTTAGAGAGGGTTTTCTTAAACGCCTCAATCTGTCCATTCTCCTGCGCATGATAGCGAGATGAATGGTTCGAGCGAATGTTATACTTGGCGTACAACTTCTTCAACTCGGCTGCTCGGAAATTGGTTTCGTTATCCGTGAGGATAGCGTGAGGCACACCAAATCGATAGATGATGTTGGAGGTCACGAAGTCAGTGATCGAACAGGATTTGACCTCTCTGAGCGGAATCGCCTCTGCCCATTTGGAGAAGAAGTCTGTGGCGGTCAGAATGAACCGGCACTGGCGAGCTGTCGCCGGGGGGTACAGTCCCACAACGTCCAGACCCCAGACTGCAAAGGGCCCGGAAGACCTAGTGGTATGGAGAGGCTCCAGTGGCCTATGCACAAAGTTCGCATGAACCTGGCACGCATGGCACCTCCTGGCATACTCGATGCAGTCGTGGATCATGGAGGGCCAGAAGTATCCCAACCTCCGAATCTGGTGGGACAGCTTCGGCCCGGTCTGATGGGCACCGCATGAACCAGCATGAACCTCTTGCATGACTCGCGGGATCTCAACTCCCTGAAGGCAACGGAGGAGAACACCATCAAATCCGCGTTTGTAGAGGATCTGCTCCAAGCCGGGACTACTCTGGAGGACAAACTGCGATGTGCGGCGTCTAACTCGTTCGCGCTCGGCCCGATCCGGCGGGAGAATGCCATGTTGGAGGTACTCAACCAAAGGCGTCCTCCAATCAGGGGATGGTTCGACTGCCATATCTGGGGTACTCGGGGTTCCGGGCACAGGGGCAACCGCGGTGAGATTACTTACCGACGGGCCGCGATCTCCCTCCGGGATAACGGGAGCGATGAGCCTGTGGTGCGTCACGCGGACGATCAGGTTATCCTGTTCAGGCTCTGCAAGTGATGCAGCCATGCTGGCCAAAGCATCTGCTCGACCGTTCTGCGACCGGAGAATATGGACAATTTCTGGCCGAGAAGGGAACCGGGCCATCAGCAGGAGGGTGCACTCCAGCAATGTCACAAGTTCCGGCTTCCTGACAACATAGTCTCCATTGATCTGCTTAACAACCAGCTCGGATTCCCCTTTCACGCACAGATGGGGCACGTCGATCTCGAGAGCTAACTCGAGGCCGGTGATGAGGGCATGGTATTCCGCCTCATTGTTGGTACAGCCCTCTGACAACAGGAAAGAGTATGGCAGCACGGCTTGCTCTGGGGTGACGAAGACGATACCCAAGCCCACTCTGTTGAGCTTAGGATTATCCAGTCTTCTACCGGTGGGGCTCCGGGAGGCACCGTCAAAGTGCATCTGCCAGCATGGATCGGCTCGATCGACCGAGAGAATGGTCTCCTCAGGAAAGCCTAGATCCAGCGGCTGATCCGCGGAGGTTGGATGAGCAGCTAGAAAGTCTGCCAACGCTTGCCCTTTGATGGCCTTCTGAGACACATACCTAATGTCGAACTGCTGGAGAATCACAGCCCACCGCTCTAGACGGCCAGTCAACATAGGCCGGCTCAGGATATATTTCAACGGGTCTACCCAAGAAACCAACTGTACCTCATGGTGCTGCAAGTAGTGCTATAATTTCTGTACGACAAATACGAGCGCCAGGAAGCTCTTCTCAATGGGGGAATATCTGACTTCCGCATCGAGGAGAATGCGACTGAGGTAGTAGAGACTATTCTCTATTCCCTCGTTGTTCTTCTGGGCGAGAAGGGCACCCAGGGACCGTTCCAGGGCGGTCACATAGAGGACCAGCGGCTTCCCGGATACAGGCGGCATCAGAACCGGAGGTTGCAGCAGGTACTGCTTTATTTCCTCGAAAGCGGTCTGACACTCTTTATCCCATACATAGGTGGCACCTTTCTTCATGAGCCGAGAAAAGGGCTTACACTTGCCGGCCAGATTCGCAATGAATCGGCGTATATAGGCTAAGTGGCCTTGGAACCCTTGTAGTTCCCGGATGTTACCTGGGGGAGGCATCTGGCTAATCGCCCTGATTTTCTCTGGGTCGATCTCAATACCCCGATATCTCACCACAAATCCAAGGAAATTTCCAGAGGTGACCCCGAAGGCACACTTCAACGGGTTCATCTTCAGGCAACGAGACCGGAGGAAGCCGAACACTTTCTCAAGATCTTTGAGATGGTCCTGACGCCGGCGCGATTTGACTACCAGGTCGTCGACGTAGCATTCCACCAGTGTGCCGAGGATTGTCTTGAATATGCGGTGCATCGCCCGTTGATAGGTGGCACCTGCATTCTTCAGGCCGAAAGGCATGACCCGGTAGCAAAAGGTACCTTGGGGGGCCCTGAAGGCAGTGAACTCCTCATCCTCAGGGGCCATCCGAATTTGGTTATATCCGGAGTATCCATCCATGAAGGAGAGGGCTTGGAATCCTGCCGTGGCGTCAATCAACAGCTCTGTCACTGGAAGGGGAAAATCATCCTTCGGACAGTGGCGGTTGAGATCGCGGAAGTCGATGCAGACTCTGATCTGCCCGTTCTTCTTCCTGACCGGCACAATGTTGGCCAGCCATTTGGGGTACTGGACTTCCCTCACGAAGTTGGCTTTGATAAGCTTGTCAACTTCGGCCTCGACCATGGCACCGTGGGATGGGTGCATCTTCCTGGGAGGCTGCTTGAACCCGCGATGGTTCGCCGGGAGACCAAGGCGGTGGACGGCTACTTGAGGATCCAGCCCCGGCATCTCGTCATAACCCCAAGCGAACACATCACGGTGCTGCCTAAGAAAGTCCACGTACTGCTGCCGCTCCTCAGAGGGCATGGCGGCACTAACCAATGTGGGTCTTGGATCGGCCTCGGTTCCAAGGTTCACTTGTACTAACTCATCGACCGTGGCGGGGACGCCCTCCTCAAAGGTTGGGGGTGCATCTTCCACGTCCTCTCCACTCGGGGAGGGATCTTCCACGGGAGAGACTGCGTTGGCAACTGCATTGGGGCTACCAGATCCTGCTGGGCCACTGGGGCTGGCGCGGGCGGTCGCGGTCATCTCATCAGGAGACTCGCGGGCCGTCGAGACCATGGCCACGTCCAACCGTTGAACAGGGAGGACGTAAGCGTCATCCAGACTTGCCCAGGGATCACTTGCAACAGCGACAGGCTCAACCTCACCTGCCAGGATCTGCTTATCCTTGCTCTTGTAATAGTCCGCGTCCAGATAGCGGGCTTCACATGAGGCAAAAGGAGAGGCATCTCCTTGATGGACGCCTACTCGACCGTTAAGGGAGTATTTGAGGCATTGGTGGTATGATGAGGGAACCGCCGCGTGAAGGTGGAGCCATGGCCTGCCCATCAATGCGTTATACGCCGTGTCCTGAGAGACCACCATGAATTCGGTGTTGGCAACCAAGTCACCGAACTGGGTCTTCAAACGTATCTTGCCGACCGGGGTTTGCTCGGTGCGGTCGTACCCCTGGATCCTGAGGTCGGAGGGAATCACGTCATCCTCAGACAACCCCAATCTCCAGAGCGTCCGAGTTGGAATCAGGATAATCCCGGACCCCGTGTCGACAAGACAGCGCCGGACTTCAAGGCCATTGAACTGGCCAGTGACATACAGCGGACGAATGTGCCCCTGTATAGGAGGGTCTTCATCCTTACCAGAGAACGAGATAACTGCTTGGCATTCGGCGTCCTCAATCGTTTCAGCGTGAAAGGCCTCTGCAGCCGCAAATTCTGTCTCAAACTGGAGGGGGCTCTTCAGGGCTTCAGCGAGTGCCTCGCGCATCTCAGATGACATGCGCAGAGCCTCAAGGATGGAGAGTCTCGCTGGGATGTCGGCCAAGTGCTTCAGGACATCATACTTTTTGGCCAAGCGCGAGCCCCTGGTTGCAGGAGGTTGCTCTGCGGTTGGAAGCATGATGGGCCTTGCCGGTTGGGCCGGCGGCCGACTGGTACTTGGCGAATCTCGCTGTTCACTGGCTGCAGTCCAGGAAATGGTCACCGTACTGGGGTCAGGAGGCCGGGATGGACTCATGGCAGGGCGGAGCTGATCGCGACGCGGCTGGGGCGGTTCTGCCTGGTCCCACACCACAAACAGTGGCGGAGGCGAATCCGTCATCCCCGGATGGGGGGCCTGCGCACGCTGAGCTCGATCTTGAGCCTGCTGCCTAGTCTCAGTGGCGTGCACGGCCTGGCTGGAGGTACCAACTGTTGTGCCCCGGCGACTCCTGCTGCTGCGGTTCTTCCGACGGTGGCGACGACCGGGGACACTAGAGAGGTCCACCTGGTGTTCTTCAACGTCGGGAACGGATAAGGGATTTACCAGCTCGACGGTGTTAACCGAAGCGTACCCAATACCGTCATCGGAGGACTCATCCATCACCGGGCGGGTCCGAGGAGGGACCCCCATCTCTGGGGGTATGAAATCGCCGAGAGTACGGGATAGTGGCGGAACTGGCGGGGCGCGCTCTTCCTTCTTGCGCTGCCGCCGTTTGCTCCTCTTGGAAGAGGCAGGCTGGGACGACTATGCCGAAGCAGCACCCGCAGCTTCTGGGGGCTCAGGCTGATTCAAGCGTGCACGGATGATTCCATGGGCGCGAATGATCGTCTTGTGGGCCATCCAGTTTTTATACTTCTGGGACCCTCGGTCGGAGACCAGCTGCCATTCTTCCTCATCGCCACTATCGTCATCTGATTCCACGAACACGCCCGCTACCTGTGCTGGAGCTGGGCCCAACCTGATTACATTGTTGTTAATCTGGTCTTGGAGCCAATCCTTAAACACATAACACCGCTGGATGGTGTGCCCCAGGGCCCGATGGTAGGGGCAGTAGCGGGGGTTATCTGTGAGATGTGCCTCCTCTGGCTTCCAACACTCAGGCAGTCGCACAATCCTCTGCCCCAGGGCACTCCGGAAATAACCGGGGACCTGATCCTCATGGAATGAGTACGTAAGGTGTCGCGGGCCCCTAGGAGCGCGGTCATGACGAGGGGCTGGAGGGGCCTGCCGAGGAGGTGGACCCTGATTATCTCGCCTGGGTTGTGGTGGTACATTACGCGGAGGGGCCGGCCGGTTCTGAGGCTGCCGCTGCTGGGCCGGGAACTGAGCCCGTGGTGGCGGATTCCTGTGAGGCTGTGGAGCTGGTCTTGCCGGCAGCAGCTCCAACGGCCTGGGAGCCTCTATCTGGGCCACAGCAGCGGGCTCAGCCCTGCTGACTCTCCTTGCAGGAATCATAAGAGGCAGCGGGTGTGCCTGGATGGCCTGTTGTAGGGCTTCCTCAAGACATTGAGCTTTGTCTGAGAAGTCCCTGAACCCTCCGGGGTAATTCTGAGTGATCAGGGAAGGGACCAGCTCGGTCTTGACGTTCCCGACGCACATTGTCAGCAACTGCTCCTGAGTCAATGGCATGTCAAGGGAATACGTGAGACCCTTCCATCGGGCGAAGAAGTCCGCGACTCGCTCATCAGGCCTCTGCTTGCACTTGAAGAGGTCTGAGATACTTGTCTTCCGGGTCGTGGAACTGAACTGGTAGAGGAACTGTCTACGGAGGTCCTCCCAGCTGGTTACCGACCCGACGGGGAGCTGGCTGTACCAGACAAATGCTGGCCCTTCCAGTGTCTGAACAAAGCAGCGAAGCTTAGCGGCCTCTTGCTGCGCCGGAGTCCCCAACATAGGCCCGCACCTCGAGTTGAAGTGGGCTAAATGCTGTGGCGGATCTCCAGTCCCGTTGAAGGGAGCGAAAGTGGGATTCCCGAATCCCGGAGGCGCCGGCATGTCAATCACCCATGCTGGGTAGGGCTTGCCGTCCGGTGGGATTGCCACTTGCCGAGTCTCCAAGGCTTCCAAGCGGGAAATGAGTGCCGCCATCGGATCGTCCGGACATGGGTTCCAGTCCTGGCGAGGATCTCTAACCACGAGCGCGTTGCATGGCCCTTCAATCGGGTCATCGACCGGGTCGTTGAACTCGGCAGCTCGTGGGATGGCGGGCGGAGCGGCCCTTGGGGCAGCGGGAGGAATCCGAGCGGGGTCTCTCAGGTAGTCACGCCGCTCGGGAGGGTGTGGCGAAACATACCACGCCCTCTTGCCGTAGGCAATGGCCTATCTCCTGTCGGCGAACACGGCGTAATCACGGTTGCCCGGGAGAGTCTCATCGAGGAGCGGTTGTTCCGGTCCCTGCTGTCCTGGCCTAGGATCACCATAGTCAGGCCGCCGTTCTGCAGCGCGCTCGGCGAGGAGCTGGTCAACCAGCTTCTTCTGTTCGGCGAGCTGCTGACGTAGCGTAGCCTTCTCGGGATCCTCCTCTGCCCTCTGCATGGAGGCAGATGGGTCAGCGGGCTTTATAGCCTCGCTGTGCTCTTTTCCTTTGCTGACCTTCCGGCTCAACGTCAGTGCTTCAGTGGGTGCGGGGAGCCCCAGGAGGTTCCTCTGATGACGAGTGACTCTCACCAATGGCTCTGACGACGGCTTGTCTTCGGGGGGGAAGCCCCCGTCGAGAAGTTCCAAGTCGTTCCCCTCTCCCGACAGGTCAGCCATATTGACCGTTTCTGTCCCTGGGGATATACCCTCAGGGCCACCCAGCGAATCGGGCTGTCGGCGAATCACACTGAAGCGTAGGGCAGCGTAATGCCCCCATCCACGGATATACACGTGGGGAGTGGCTTCCTCGATAACTTTGCGGAGTATTTGAAAACACTCAACGCATCGTTGTTGGAGGGCCTCGTGGTGCCCAAATGACCAAGGGTGCCGAACCGCGGGGAGCATGGCCAGGTCAATTTGACGGCACTGCTCACCAATATCCTCCAAGTGCGCGTGACTCCTGGGGTATGGCATTTGTAGGCGGTGAAGACAGGAGCGAGTCTCCCGGAGAGTTCGGCGGAAGCATTCGAACTCATCCGGGGTGAGCGATTCGGGTGCATCAAAGTCCGGTCCTGCGACTGGCCAAAACTTCTCAGGGAAGTGGCCCTCTGCAAGGACGGTCCAGAAGCTCCACGACTCAAACTCGGGACCCAGATCTCCTTGGTCCTCTTCAATGGCTGGGAACGGACGGGGAACCGGCAGTGGTGCCGAGGCGGGCCGCCGGGCCGACGGGCTGGCCGGCGGTGAATACGGCGAACAGGCCGATTGGCCTCCATATCCCGGGCCGCCATCTGAGGGTGGCGGTGCCCTGGCGACCACATCACGATAGGACGGGCCGGCGAGCGAACATCCCGCCGTAGCGTCGGTGCTCGCCGAGGGTGCACCAGATCGTGGTTCGACCGTCGGCCCCCAGAAAAAGTCTCCGGGTTCTCCGATCGAGGCAGAAGGCACTTCCAGAGGGGCCGGTACCAACCGCAAGTTTGATCCTTGGGGGTCTACCAGGCCCTTACTACTCTGGATATACCTTCGGAGAGAAGCGGGGATCGCATCGATCTCGCTCTCGGGGAGCACGAGGCTGACGTGCCGCATTCTTGCCCCTGCCCTTGACTGGCGGGATTGGGGAAAGGGCTCTGTCGCCGAATCGTGCTCCGCCTCTGAATCAGAGAAGCGAACTGGTCGGATCTCTGTCCGGAATTCTGTAACATTATTCCCTCGGCGTCGACGCCTTGCCTTCCTGCCCCTGGGCAGTCCTCCGGGGCAGGGCTGATCTCTGTCCTGGCGTCCTCCGGCCGCACTGGTGCTGGGGCCAAGAGGACTGGAAACCAAGGTGCGAGGGGCACCGGGACAGATATCAAAGGGGACGCGGGAAGAGATGATTCCGGGCGGGCCTCCGGGACGAGATCGGGAGGTGGGATGACCCATGCCTCTCGGATCAGCCACACGGAGTAGATCCCGCTGGTGAATAGCGCTACCGCGAGGTGGTCCGAGGTGGCTATTGTCTGTACCAGCAACCGGGAGAGTCAACCCAACCTGCCTTTGGGGCGGTCGGGGCCTCGATCCGGGTCGGGCATAGAAGTTCCCCTGCTCAGGATGCGCAGGGGCCTGGCGACTGGAGCCAACAGTGGCTCGGGCCAGTGCGGCCGCTGTTGCTAGGGCCCCAAGATGGGCATCCTCTTCCGCTCGTGCCCGACGTTGGCGCCGGGACAGACGAGTCGGGATGAGCGGCGCGGGCAGGTGGAGAGCCTGTTCCTCGACTTGAGGGGCCTGGCGGCGGTGTCGCCGTGGCCTGGCAGGAGCCCTTATCGTGGATCCCTGGAGCGGACCTCGGATAGGGTAGTCTCGGGCATCTTCCACTTCATCCGCATAGGGAAGTGAACTGTCAGAGCGCTCCGGGGATAAGCTCCCGAAGCGGTTGGACGTTGAGGTAGGCAGCGGTGCCTCCCTGCGCGGCCCTCGGGGGCGGCGTTGGCGGTGAGGTGCAGCCTCCTCAAGGTCTAGGCGAGCCATGTCCCTAGTGGGGATGACTCCCTCTTCCTCGTATATCCGCACCAAGCTGTTGATCACCCTTCTCTGGATGACCTCCGAGGGGGAGAGAGGGCGTGGTTGCCCCGCAGCTGCGGCTGCTGGGACAATTGTGGAACGGGCGGGACCGCGCGGAGTAGCCGCGTCGGTGTTTCCCCTACCCCTGCGCCAGTGGGCGGGTGGCGATCGGGCACTGGATCGGGCGACCTGATTTCGGCAAGCAGGGAGAATGACCCATTAACACTGACAGGAAAAAGGAATCGACAACCAACCATTAGCGCCACGACGCCTTCCGTGGGGGGAACCCAGGCCCTCGACGTTGCGAGACGGAGTGCCCGATGTCCTTTCCCCAGCCCCTGGCGGGTAAGACTGAATGCTTGGCCGGGCAACATGCCGGTCTTCCAACACCTCTGAAAGCCATTGGTCTTCGTATCGAGGAGAAGAGATTCACGTCGGGTTCACCATTTTTCTGTTTCGGTGCGGATGTGCGTCGGGTTACGCTGTTCCGCCAGGACGCGTTCGCGCGTGCACCCGTCAACCCGAGGGGATAGGCGCGCGGCTTGTGGTCCCGCAGTCCCGCTTTCCAAGGGCGGGCGGCATCCGTCCCTTATTCAGGGGCGTCTGCTCCTTGATCGAAACCGGGATGATGGGATGTCGGCTCCTCCTTCCTTGGACGTCCCCTTGGAACTCGTCGCCTAATCCGGGTCTCCCTCATAGACTTAAGACATGCTCGTGAATCTCGTTCCAGGCGCCATATCTTCATGGACACCGGTTAATTACGTTGCTTCCACCCAGACGTTCCAAGGAGTCCGGTCGGGGCAGCAACCTGCGGTGAGGAGACCAGGTGGCTCTGGGTGCTGGGGGCGTGTCGTAACACTGCGGCTCTGCACGTCTGTCTTCCGTCCCTAATAGGGCTTCTCGAAGGCATGATGGCCTAAGGCATCCCGCACTGGGTGCGGGGAGCTGTGTTACCTGAGGTTTTCCTCAGCTTCCCATGTTTAACACGGGGTATGCCGCGAGCTTAACGTCTAGCGGGGACGGCATCGGACTGATCAACACGAAGAGTGGATCAGATGACAGAACCCCTTGCGGGGAAACTCCGACGCTGGGGCCAGCACATGGGCGGCTTCCCGAGTGATATGGAGTGGAGTGAAGTGGCATGACCCCACCGGGATGTGGCGGCCCGGGTAAGGATCAGGATGGATGATGGAGTGAAGAGCTTGGACCCCGTAGGGGCTTCCTACGTACCGCGCGTTAGCACGGATCAAAGTCGACGTAGTTCGGGTATACAGTTTAACGTCATGCTGGACGTCGGCGAGCCGACTCACAGAGAGATCGAGGCCGCCGGGCGGAGGATTGAACCGAACCACCTCGCACAGAGGGGGATGGAACGGCCAGGTGGATCATAGTTTAACGTCATGCTGGACGATAAAAGGAGAAAAGGGGCTGTGGGGAGGCACAGTGGAGATACACATGGGCAGTCTCCCACAGGGGCGGATTCATAGGTGAATCGACGCAAGCGTGAACCCTGGAGGGGTCCACTGATGGACGAACCGACGTGAATACGACCGGGACGACCAGGTGGTGGGCTTGAACCTCAGGGAGGCTTCCTACGTACCCTGTGTAGAAGACAGGGATCAAAGTCCACGTAGTTCATTCTGTCAGGACTTACGCACTTGAGGCAGCCCGGATGCGGCAAAACTCAGTTGGAAGGTACTTGGACCGAAAGTAGGAGACACCTCGATCCCAGTCACACCCTCTACTGGCTTCGGCAGTGGGGGAGCGCAATGGAGATACACATGTGCAGCCCCCCACAAGAAACTAGGGGTTTGTAATACCCTACCCCTGTAGGGAAAAGCCGCTCCCATTAAATCGTCCCTAAAGAGGGGCAATCCCGACATCCCTGCAGAGACGAGCGGGTGGGGGCCACATCCAAACCGGGGGGACCCTGCGTGCGGAGCACGGGATCAGGTTGCGGAGGGTTTAACGTCTTGCCGGACGAAGCACAGTTTAACGTCGTGTGTTGAGGACGAAGCGGTCGATTTACCGTCTTGCCGGACGAAGTACAGTTTAACGTCATGTGTTGAGGACGAAGGTGCTTGGCAGTTTAACGTCTTGCAGCGCGGACGAATGCTAACAGTTTAAAGTCTTGTGGCTTGGACGAAGTACAGTTTAACATTGTGCGGGACGAAATGCAGTTTAACATCGTGCGGGACGTGGTGCAGTTTAGCGTCATGCAGGACGAGGTACAGTTTAACATCATGCAGGACGAATATGCAGTTTAACGTCATGCTGGACGATTGCGCAATTTAACGTCATGCTGGACGTAGTGCAGTTTAGCGTCATGCAGGACGAATGTGCAGTTTAACGTCATGCTGGACGTACATGCAGTTTAACGTCATGCTGGGCGATTGCGCAGTTTAACGTCATGCTGGACGTAGTGTAGTTTAGCGTCATGCAGGAGGAATGTGTAGTTTAACATCATGCTGGAGGTACATGCAGTTTAACGTCATGCTGGACGATGATGGCCGCCGATGGGTCCGTGTCACTTCGCGCGAGCCTGGAAGGCTGCACGGGAAGACAACGCACGGTGCGGGCACCCAGGATGAAGATCCTCGGGCGCCGCGCAGGCGGGTACCCTCAGGGGGTCAAAAGGGGCGACCCTGGCGGCTTGCGCGCAAAAGAGGGGATTTACGCGCAAAACCACGGGTCGGCGCGCAAAATGTCGGGCTGGCGCGCAATCGGGCCAGCCCTTTGCGCGCAGATGATTGAGATTGCGCGCACCGGGCTTCGGGTAGCTCGCGGGGGCAACGGCTCATTCTCTAACGAACGGCCACTTTGAAGAGGGGGGTGCGCGCAATCGGGCTGGATTGCGCGCACCCGGGGGCAATTGCGCGCAAGCGGGTTCTTTTGCGCGCGAAGGCCTTCGGGTCGAGGATTATTCAAAGGAAAGGAGCCAAGGGGATTTCGCGCGAAGGCGAACCCCAAGGCTCTTTTGCGCGAAAGAAAGGAGGTTACCTGAAGATCGGCATTGCGTGCGGAAGGGGTTGGATTGCGCGAACGAGCGACGCTTCGGATTCTGGCAACCTTCAAAACGTCGGGGGTCGCCTTATATTTATAGGCAACCCCGGGCGCGGAATCCGGTCTCGGGCGCGGAATTCTCTTCGCGGGCGCGAAATCAGGACCCGGCGCGCAAGGGAGCCGCACGGGCCGCGGGCGCGCAAAATAGCGCGCCGGCCCAGCGCATTGCGCGCATCCCGGGAGGATTGCGCGCCGCGACTCAACTTTGCGCGCAGGCCTCTGAAATTTCGCGCAAGTCCTTCGGGCCCTCCGGAACGTGCCTCTGACTCCAAATATCACTTCGCTTTCCGCATCCGGAGCTTCGTTTGGGAACAACGGACTTTTCCGGCGTCTACAGGTATGTTATTTAAAAAATTAATATTAAACATAAAAATAATATTTTATTCAAAAATATTAATTGATATGTATATTTATTATTATTTATAAACTAGGGTCATTACATCATTCCACCCTTTTGAAATTGCGCCCTCACAATTTTGAAATTTTGCACGAAAACATTATTGAAAACTGTGCATTGGAAAAACATTAAATAAAAAATTCGAATTAAAATAAAGAAAGAGAACTAAAAAATGTCACATGATATAACACATACTAAGAGTACATGTAAGAAAACATGGATTTGGAAGATAATTGAGCATTATTATTCTGATGGACATTGATATGAAAAAATTATTAGTAGAATGTTAACAATCTGGAAGACAAAAAATGTGATGGGTTAAACTGCCATTGATTCGCCAGGAGGAAAATTAATGGGGAAAAAAATTAAAGTCATTTTCTTATACATTAGGAATTTACTTAAGTTATTTAATAATAACATATAAAAACATAATTACATATAATTTTGAGTTTCATCCTTTATTAAATATCTATCATAAACACATCTTTTCTCTAAACGATGAGTATTCATAATGACTTGGTCTCACCTGACTTGCTAGAATCAACTTATAGATAATCACATAGTCCAAAAAATATGTACTATATATTTTTACTTTATTTATAAATTAAAAAAAACCAAAATGGTTAATACAATATCATATAATCCCATGAAATAAATAATCCATTATATAAAGAAAAACTAACCTTAATCTCCAAAAATCAACGAAGAAAACCCAAAGTTCAACAAAGTCCTTTCAATAAACAATTGTACATTAAATACATCAAAATTATTCAAACTATAATTTAAACCACAAATTTAAACGGATTTTATCGCATAGTCTTCCATGAAAAATATTAACTTCTATATCTAAATAACATCATCTACTATTAAAGTATCATACATTAAAGTAATTTAACAATGCACATATTCTCCATGATAGGTTAATCAGTTCCAAAACTAACACAAATCACTATATGTCCATAATAAAAATAATGGCTATTTGAAAATGAAATTCAACCATTACACCTAAAATAAAATCCTACAGTATTCTATTTTCATTAGGCATATAGGGATCCCAAAATAGTGAACATATTCCAAAATAAAATTTTTCACATAATCACCAAATTATATTCATTTACTAAAGATATCCATTGGATAAATCAGGTGTTCCAAAAATAACCATATTCTTGATCCATAAAATCATTTAAAGAAATATAAAAAGTAATAAAAACCTGTTAAATCATGGAGGATAGTGGTGGGTGATAAATGTTAGACTTACATTAGTGGTGTGGTTGATTCCAGTCTCATTGTTCGATTTGACGGGATGTCACATGGTATATGTGATTTCCTTTTTCAAAAGAAATATAATTTTATTAAATCCCCAACAAATGCGATAAATTACTCAAATATAAACCTAACCGGTTTTATCCTTAAAGGTTATCAGATACCATTCCATTGTCATCCCAAAAATAAAAACCATCAATTAGCCAAAAAATGAAATATCATATGAACCCTAAAGTTTATCCTTTATATACACACAAGAAATGAAAATTCTTCCTAGAATAAAATGTTCATATATCAAACTATAGTTATACTCATATAATAAAAATTATTCCTATGTAATCCCATAAAAAAATTACATTAATAATTTTAAACATTTCATCATCGAACAATCTTCCATAACTCTCGAATCCCTTATAGGTAGAATTCATAATCATGTTGTTTTAATCTAGATAACATAACCATGATTTTCCATATTATTCTATAATAATAATTCTGAAAAAATAGAAAAAATGAATCATTTGAAAAGGCTGAATAATTTTAATATATGAGACATCAAATAATACATACATTTCATAGGTAAATTTCATTTTTATCGTCTTTAAAACATTCAATTGATCTTCCAGAATGAACATCATTCCCTTTCTTGGAGTCATTTGAAAACATTGTTTTTTCCAAGGTAGGTTATTGTTTTATGACCTTTATTACAACATCAATGATACCTTCCCATACATTTGAAACATTTACATAAGTGTTTATTTCCACATCCTTTACACATAGGTTTTTAAATATTTATATCTTGATGATTATAACCAGAAATTCAATAGGGATCTGTTTCATGCATATATAATTCCTATACAAATGTTTTAAGTGGTCAATTATAACTCATATTTTATAGTTAAGAATAACAATAAGAGTTCCCAATGCAGCTCCCACTTCATTCAGTTTTTTATTGAGAAAACACCGTAGTTTCCTTCACAAACATTTTTTCTTTTATTCCTTCTAGATCAATCCATTTAATAAAACCATAATGTACAGTGTGAGTATATCTATAAAATTAGAATATTATTTATTATGAGGAGGGTAAAAACTATTACATAAATATTCATGATACCTTGAAATTACTTAATAATCTAAAATAACTATGACTATTTCAAATTTGATAACCATTATGGAAATATAAAACATGTCACTTATGCTTAAATGACACCATAACCTATAAATTTATCTAATTCATCCAATTATAAAAATAATAAGTCCCCAACCGTAGAAATTACATTATATTTAGTTATTTCTAGATTTCACATTGATTATATTTTTAGGATTAGAGTTTTAGAGAATTAGGCCATAACTACGAAATTACATATCAAATGTTACAAAGAAGACACTTCTACTATATCCAACTGTTTTACTAAATAATAAAACACCTCAAATAGGATGAGAATTATTTTCTTGATATAAATATTATTTAATTATTCAATTATCACAATCTTCCTTATACATTATGAAAAACATTTAAAAAACATTGGATGAGCATAAAAAACTACTAATGTAATTTAAAATAAGGAATGAAAATACTTTCCTTGAATGCATACAAATCAATGAAATCATACATTAAAAAAACATATTATTAGTAGAATAACTGAAAAATAAATATGATTTAAGATTAATTCATAAAATTCATAAATAATAAAGGTAACGCATGACATCAATAACACTCCTACTTTGTAGATTTTACATCTACATGGATAGTAACAGTCATGGTTACATATTGAATTCATAACACAGTACATTATATAAATCTTTAAGTAAAATTATTTTATTTACATATCTCATGTTACTCAATGCACTAGACATCAATCTCAAGCTCATAATCATTATATTTATCATATCAACACCCATATACATATGTAATTACCACAAACCATTACATAATCATAACATGGAAAACAAGCATAAAAGATATTTAACATTTCCACAATGCAATCATGATATATAATTTCAAGTTATTGACACAATATATCAATTATAAATACAATTTTAAATAAAAAAGTATGTTAAAATAGTATATGACATTTATTTCCCTTTAAAAACATTATTATTTTTTCTAGAATCCAAAAATCAAAAAATTATTGTACTGGAAAAAATGTCATTGTCACCATGTATGTTAAGGAGAAAAAATCATTTTGTTCATTAATTATATTCCTAAATAACAAACGTAGGTTAATTTATACATGATTTTGAACTTTTTTCAATATTATTATTCATTTAATATTAATTAACATTATGTTATAAAAATTACATAAATATTTTATTTCATTTTAGTAGTTTTGTCGATATTTAACACCTGAGTCAAAAATGAACTATTTTAATATAAATTACCTAGGAAGTGAAAAGTAAATAATATCATTAATGATATTAATAATTTAATAACAAATATATACAGTATATATATTTTTTAATAATTTTTATAACATTTGGTGATAGGAAATGAAACACACCGTTTAGGGAACATATAGGTCATACATTTTCATTAACACTACTTCCAATTCACTGTAATTTTAAATGAAGGAAAATTAAATAATACCTAGTTATGTTTTAATTCATGTAATATGACTATGTTATTTATGTTACATAATTTCAATTATTTCATTTTTACATGTTTTATTCATGGCATGAATGAGTCATTTCACGTTGAGGGGTTGCAATCTGTATTTTTTCAAATGATATTATTGTATTTACAAATTATGGAAGTTATAAAGGTATTATTTATATAAAAAATAAAAAGATTATAGTCATTATATTTATAATATAAATCTAATGTAAATATAGTTTCATCATAATGTCCACCATGAGAGTTGGTGGTGAATAAATTGAATAATCATCATTTCGTTAAGCAGTAGTTAGACGTACAATGAAATACGATGTTCATATCCATTAGATGGAATACTATGTAATTGTAGTTAAAATAATTCTCATAAAAAAATTCAATTATATTAATGATGATGGTGATATTATTTAATCATTGAATAAGATGAATATAAGGAGTGATGAAAGAAAATAAAATAAAGGAACCTAAGAGAAGATGATATCTTTAAATCTGGTAACTTATTTTTATTTGTGCCAAATAGATTTCATGAATTACATTATGACCATGTAAAGGTTTATTAAAAAAATTTAGGGATTTTTGGAGTTTATTTGAGCATAATTTGAATGATCCATGGGGTTAGAGATGTGTGGGAAAGTAGGTAGAGGTCTGTCCTTTTATATGATTGAGAAGTGGCAATTTTGGAATGTTCTGAAATTATATTTTATAATATTATTTTAATTTAAAATGGTCCCAAAATAATTTATTTGAAATATAATAATTTTGGTGTAAAAATAAACAAAAATATTGGTTTAGAAATGTTTAGGTCACAAATTTAACATTATCTTTTGACATTTTCCCATAGTTGAAAACATTTACTCTAACTATGTCTTATTACATTTTCATAATATATGGTTACTAGAGTAACTCTAATAATCCAAAAGAATAAAAATTTCCTCATTAAGTGAACTTTTATAGTAATTTAATTCATTTTTCCAGATGATATATTTTTAGAAGTATTATAATATTTAATAAAATAATATTTCTTTTAAACTCATTTATGTCAATTTTGACACAATTTAGTAATGAAATTTTGTTAAAGTCATAAAAACATGATTCCTTTGATCCGAAGCAATTAACATAAATATAATATGAAATTATCATCCAATAAATTTTTGCACGACCTGAAAATGTTCAAATTACAGAAATTTTAATATTAATAATATCATTTATTTGAATATTACATTAATATTGTAGTCATTACATCATCATTTGGTAAAAAATAAATTATACTTTTTAATGTTACAAAATTATAAATGAAATACCATTATTAAGGAAACATTTATATCGTTTTAATTACTTTTTATCATCCAAGCTATATCTTATATATCGTTTTATAAAAAATAGAGTGAAGATACATGTTTATTTTATTTTTAAGTTTACATAAAATTATTTATTATAACATGTCATTATCACACCCAATTGGTTATCTAGGGTCTAAAATGCGACCCACATATTTACATAGTTGGGAATATTTCATCCAATAAGATCAGGAGACATTTTAGGTTAGTTTAAAGTTAATATAATATTTTTTACCATAATTTACATGATTTACCCCTTAACCGTGGTAAAAAAAATTACTGAAGTTATTATTCATAATGTCCAAAAATAAATGGTTATTATTTAAACAATTATAACCTTATTTTTCCAAATACGGAATCATTTTTTCAAAATTATGAACATAGAATTGGACGAAATTAATTTACAATTATTTTCTCATGTCGAAACCAAAACATGTGTATTTATTATTTAAATACTACCAAAGATTGAAAAGTGTTTATAATAAATTTATATTTTAAATTAATTATAATGAAAAAATTGTATTAAATGATAAAAATATATTCCATTTATACTTTAAAACTATTAAATAATACTATTTGACATTAAATATTTTCACGATGGAAAAATATTTTTCTCAATTAATATATATTGTGTTTTTATTATTTATAAAAATTTGATATATATTAGAAAAATATCCCAAATTCATCCAAAGTAAATTATAATTTTCTTATTCTAATGTTGAATATTATTTTTCCAAATTGAACATTTAATGTTTACATAGTCTGAATTAAAAAATTGTTCTCTATAAAATATCTATGAAACTGCATTTTTTTAAAAATAATTCTTCAGTTCGAAAAATTCAACGTGTCTTTATATCATATCTAAGATTCATATAAGATAAAATTAAAACATTAAATTGAATATATAAAATACATTTTTTATTTTATATAAATCTATAAAGGAATATATGATTTCATAAAAAAAATATTCTCCTTTTAAATAGGTTATCAAAAAACACATCCATTATTTTAAATTCTGTTTTATATCCATTTCAAAAAAAAAATTAACAAATAAATAATTATTTAATCATGTGTAAACCATATTTTCATAATTTAGTTGATTATACTCATTCTCATCATTCCAACAATAAGGATAATGTTAATTTCTAAATAATAAATTTATTAAATTAATAATTATCAGTACATATCAATGCTGTGTGCAACATAAGATTTAGGTGAAACCCATTGTTGTTTGTCGGGTACGCTATCAGAAAAAGTGTCATGTTTAATGTAAAATTATAACCTTATTCTTGTATATTAATTGATATAAAATTGTATAAATTTATTAATACAGGGGTCATTATAGATATTGTAGACCATAGGGAATGGATGCCCATAGCTCATGCTCCATACATTAGTATTGAAAATTATGGGTTTGGAAATATATTATGATTATTTAGTGTAAAAATATTGTATTATGGGTTTCTCATAAATCATAACAACTAATTAGATTCCTAAGAAACTAGAATCATGGTATGTTAAAACTAATGTTGAATATGATATGAATCCAAATTCTATGAAGGAAATCTTATGTGGTCTAGGACCAATTATGTTAAATCAAGTTTCACAATGTCATTCTTCTTACAAAATGTGTAAAACTATTCTAGTTTCTGAGGAAGGGTTAGATAATGTGAGATAGATGAGGTATTCTATATCCATGTTAAAAATTTAATCATTTATAATTTTTAATAGAGAAAGCATCACATAGATGAATGGATGACATAAAGAAATTGTCAATAATATTATATACTAAAGTGAATTTATCAAAAAATCTAATTGTGTTTTTAATGTTCTGAGATTACATCCTTTTGAAAATGATGGATTATATACTCCTATTCAAAAATTATCACCATATAAAGATATGAAAGTGAATGAACTAATTGGGACATTGATGATGTATTAAACATACATGTCATATGAAGTTGATGATTATAATATTATAATAAAGATAGAACATACTGCTCAGAATGTAACATCTCTTAAACATAACATATGTTTATATCAAGTTGTTAATGAGGGAAAAAATTATGATTCATCTGAATTAGAAATATAACTAGCTCAATTAACCAGAATGATTAGAATTATTTATATGTAGAAATGAGGGTTCAAAGAACATTCAAGAAGAATGAGTAGGCACAACTAATATCAGGTTCTATGAATGCTTGGAATAAGGTCATATTAGACCAAATAGTCCTCATCGGAAAGATTAAATGAGATTGATATGTAAGACTAATAAAAAACATGATGATTTTGAACATAAATTAAGAATAGCAATTAATGAATCATGGAGTGTTTTATATGGCACAATTTTTTTTATCTAAACGAGATAAAGAAAAAGATTAATCATATTTGAAATATATTATCTATATCATGGTTAGAGAGTAAAGGGCACAATTTTATTACTCATCCTATTATGATTCATAAAGTTACTAAAAATGTAAATTAGATACCTAATATTCTTGGATGAAAAGAAATATGATTCTTTATTAATGAATCAAAAATAATTAAAGAACATTAATGATTCAATTTTAGGGTAATGTGATACTTTACTGAAAAACCATTAAGTGTTAATTGAAAAATTAATCTCATCTATTTCAAACTATTCTGATAATTTAAAACAATAAATATTTTATAGGATGAAGTATAATTATATAAGAGTTATGCTCTTGTTTTTACAAATATATAATATTTATTAAATAAAATACATGGAAATAACGTTAATAAAAATCGAGGATTTTTTAATAAATTTAAATTGATAAATATATATATTACATGAGTTATTCCTTAACTAATTCAAAAAATAAAACTTTTATATTTTTATTGAAAATATTTTCACATGAAAAATAACATCTATTTTAGAAATCGTTAAATAAGTGTCATTAAAAATGAATTTATTTCCAAAATGTTTATCTAAATATAATGATATAATATATGGAAAAGTAAATAATTATCAATTCGATGATATCTACTCTCTCTGAACATTACACCCATGAATGTGTAGGTACCAAAACATAAATTTCATTAAATAATTTTGCAGGTAATATTCCACCAAAATGGAAGTGACATAAGGAATGTTGATAGTGGATCTTTAAAGAATATAAGTGGATATCAATTAATATTTCCTAAATTAACTAAAATTGAAAGCTGTCATGTCAATTTTGTTGATAATTTCAAAGGAAAAATAATTTTAGTTGGAATTGATGGAGATATAAATACCTTATCTATCAACAAGTTGTTTATGAGACAGGGATTAAGAACGATTTGATATGTATTTATTAGATTCTTTAGAATGGTTTTTATGTTTATTTTCATAACAATTATGGATCTATGTTTAAAGATAAATATAAAATGATTAGAGCACCATGAAATGATAATGTTTATACATTGGACATAAATTCCTTGTTTAAATAAAATTTTAATTGTTTAACTAAAATGAAAAATGTGTACAGAATCAGGCATAAGATACTTTTTCATTGTAATATTTATTCATTAGATAAATTTTCTAATAAAAATTTATTTTTTAATTTTCCAAGTCGTATGTTTGATAATGATAGATTTTTTGGTGCATGACAAATTGAAAAGAATCAAAAATCATCTTTTAAATCAAATTATAAAATTGAAATAACCATACCTTTAGAAATTATCCACTTGGAGTTTTTTGAACCATCAAATATATAATGTTTTAATGGTAAATTATAAAATTATATTTTACATTAATATTATAATATAATTAAATGGGTTTTTTTAAAACAATTATTTGTGAACTGTTAACTATTATTGAAATATTCTGTAATATTGTTCAAATTGAAAAATATTTTAAAATAATATCACAAAGAAGTGATTGTGATGGAGAATTTTATTATCCAGAATTTTATTATTTTCATTCAAATTTGGGTGTAAAACACACATTCTACACAACATGAACACCTCAAAATAATTTAATTTTTGAAAGGAGAAGTCAAACTATTCATGAAATGAAAAAGACTATACTGAATGAATACAGTGTCACTACCTATTTCTGTACTAAATCTATAGGAATAGCCTTCATTATTTGGAATTTAGTTTGAATTAAACAATTTTTCTAAAGGAATACTTTTTAAATTTTGAATAATAATTCATAAGGTAATGTGAGTTAACTTTTTTTATGAATGGTTTATATCTTGACCTAGAAGGATAATCATGTAATGTGTGATTCAAAATATAATTAAGGAATATGATTAGGATATTCTACTATGTCTAAATCTTATAGGGTGTTCCAAAAAATGTAAATGGTTGTTGAAGAATCATCTCAGGAGATGTTTAATGAAACTGACAATTTCATTTAGAAAATAGATCAAACTGATGAAGTTGTCAACTCTTTTGACAAAATGTTGTCACACACCCTTAACAATCATTTTTGAAATGATATAAAAAAATTTATTGCAGTTAAAAAGAACATAAAATTAATGAATTTTATTGTGTTTTTATAGATTGTCTAGACACCTAAAAATCAACATTTGAAAAATATTTTAGCAGACATAGAAATAATAATTATAACTAGAAATAATATAGGGATCCTAGTAGAGTCCTCTTCCATTATATCTTTATTAGAACCTTAGACAAATGAAAAATACCTAGAAGATAAAATATGGATATTAGAAATGATAGAGTAGATAAACCAGTTTAAAAGAAATAATGTTTCGAGACTAGTATAAACACAAAAAAACTATCTAGTTATAACAACCAAATGGGATTGTATAAATAAATAGGATGATAAAAAAATCATTACTAATAATAAATCTAAATTAGTTTCCAAGTGATAAAATCAAAATGAAAGAATATATTATGATAAGACTTTTTTTAGTAGCTATTCTAGAACGAATAGAATCTTTTTATGTTATACATCTCAAATAAATTTTAAATTATATGAAATGGTTGTTATATCTTCCTTTTTATATTTTTATTTAATGGAAGAAGTTTATATTGAACTGCCCTATGTTTTAAAAATCATCAAAAAAGAAATGTAGTTTTTAAACATACCAATGAACAATATGGGCTTACAAATATCCTAGAGCTTCATATGAATGATTATGTATATTTATTTTAAATAATGGTTTTACTCTTGGTTTGAAATATCCAAAAATATTTTAGAAAACTATTTTTTATAATATTTTATTACATCATATTTACATTTCGAAACTTAATATTGGCTCAATTAATAAAAATATGTTTCACAATTTTTCAACATTAAAGAAAAATGAATTTTAAATGAGTTTGATGGGAGAAGTTAATTTCATTTTAGTATTTCAGATTAATCAAAAATATTTTGGAAATTTTTTAAATAAAATTAAATATATTATTCATTTTCCAAAAATAAATTTGGACATGAAAACAACTAGACATATGAAACCCCCATGTGTACCTATATAAAACATGATTTGGATGAAGCTGGAATACCAATAAATAATATGTTATTTAGAGGAATAATTTTTAGATTGTTATATCATACTCTTATCGGACTAGAAAATATGTTTTCCATATTCTATTATGAAATATTTCAATAAAATTAAATAGAATTCCATATTACTTCTGTTAAATGTATTTTTGAATATTTAAAAGTAAATTTTTTTAATAGATTTTTTACTCCAAAAAATAAAATTTTAAATTATTATCACATTGATATAATAAGATTAGTTGTTTTAGATTTGAGAGAAAATAGTCTCCCAAATCCTAAAACTTTTAGGAAAATTATTAGTTTCATGGTCTTATACGAAACGACACAATGTTGCCCAATCAACCACTAAAACAGAATATTGGTCCTCAGGTAGTTGTTATGCATAAAAACTGTATATGAAATACACAAAACTAGAATATGGATTAAAATTTAATAGTATTAATATTTAATGTAATAATACATGTGCAATAAATATATTAAAAATCATATATTTCCTTCAAGGACTAAGAAAAATTATATATGGCATGATTTTATAAGAGATCATGTTCGTAAAAAGGATTTATCATTATAATTTTTTAATATTTAATATCAATTACCTGATATTTTCTACAAACCACTTCCCATCATTTCTTTTCATTTTAATATGGGGGAGTTGGGTTTATTAAATTTTAAATAAATAATTGATATTTCATTGATTTAAGAATAATAATTTCTGTAAAAATATTTTCCATTTTACTCATGATGTTTAATTATATAAATATATTATTTTCTAGTTTCTATATAATCTAATTTAAAAAATAACAATATTTATAATACATAATTGGAATGTGAAACCAGGTTATACCATTATCTAGCAGAAACGTTTCGACTTAACTTATCCATTTGTTTCTGAGGCCATTTCCTCTACCCAAACCATCATTAACATTTAAAACCATAAAATATAAAAACCATAAACATTCGATTCTATGAAATGGAGAAGACTAAGAGAACTAATGAGAGAGTACCCAGTGACATGATGTTTGAATAACATTCTTCATGAATTTTTCTTCAACAGAAGGACATGGATTTTGAGTGATTATATGAGTCAAATCTGTTTCTCAAGCAAGCCCTATAATTTCACTGTTAGTAATTTTCATGAAATGAAGTGAATATAGATTTTTATTATGAAGGATAACAACATAATTTCATTAGTAGTTTACAGTTCAGTTTTTGTGAAATAGAAGATTTTGTAACTCTGAAAATTAATGATACCGAATTTTTTATTCCATTTTTAGAAATAGCTAATATTTTGAAATGTACACGTGAAGGTGTATTTATTTTTGACTTTATATCAATTTTGAATAATGTAGGTATATATATATGGGTATTATGTCATTTCTGTTTAAATAATCTAATATAAGGAAGATGTTTGTTACAGATCTTGAGGTAGATCACAAAGTGTGAGTTAATATCATTCAAAATTTAATTTCCCCAAGAGTATTGGAAAGGGATAAAATCATATATTTCGACACGAATGTTATTTTCATGTTCATTAGTGAAATCAAGTTCAATTTTCTATCATATATTTTAGATATCTGAATTATATTTGTAAACTAGAATCTCAAATGACTTATTTTTCTATGGATGGATACATAATATAATTTCTTTCTTAAAAAATATGATTTTTTTGTTCAACTAAAGAGTTATGTGTCATCATAGTAATTTTACCAGTGTATAAATTCTTAGAAAAGTTGGTTTTTTTAATCAGTGATTTGAAAGGATGGAATAAACCCATTGAGGAAGATGGCCAATAGAAGTCTGGATAATTTGATCAGGGGGTAAAATGGGCTATAAGAATTGAATGAATTGGAAAATCTAGATAAAAGGAGATTCCAAATCTGGAAAGAGAAAATTTTGATTTAATGTTGTAGAATAAGAGGAATTATAAATTATAGAGGATTTATTTTTGAAAAAAATGTAATATTTAATAACCAAAACCTGAAGACCTGGTGATAGGGTTAGGAGAAGGTACACATTATGCTCATTCGGAAGAACCATTTAAAGAAAAATATCAAGACGTTTCATGTAAAATTTCTGATCTTTAGAATATTCATCTAAAAAATATGAGTATTTTCATGTTAAATCTATTCAAGAGGAGGAAACACAATAAGAAAATCATGTGAAAATATTAGCAACCAATGTTACAGATCATGATGTGCATTAGGCTATCTTAACATTTGACTAGAAGGTTGAAATTTCTGGGTCTTTTTCAAGAGATAAAATAGAGGATCCAAATAATTTTTCATTCTCTAGTGCAAAATCGGATGAAAATTCAGTAGATAAGTCATCCTTTAATCCATTAGATATTTTTTTACTATCCTACCAAAAAATCATGATGACGAGACTTATATTTCATTGACTATAAAAATTAACGATCTTATAATTAGTTTCCACAAGTTTTATTATGAAAATTTTATTCTTATATAAGAGCTAGATGAATATTAGTAATTTTTTATAATTTTCAGAATTTATTTGCCCAAAGGATGGAGATTTAGATTCATTGGACTCAAATTTATGAAATTAATGAACATGCAATATCAAGAATAAATTTTTACGCTTTTAAGAGGGAGATTCTTGATCATATTGGATAAATCATGTCTCATTCTATTTTGAAAAATTGATTTTTCAGATCTGATGTGTCATTTGGGAAGCCAGTTTGAGTTCATCAAACAGAGTTTTTCTCATGTCATTACATCTAACTTTTCCCAAAAATGATCCTTAAATTTAATTAGAAGACTTCAAGAAATCAATACTATTATGGATGGTATGAAAAAAATATTGAAGAATGTTTAGTGGAACAATGCCTCATTTTAGTCTTGTTGGACAACCAGATATATCTTATTGATCAATTGACTGTAAGTGAACAATGAATTTCACTTATGCTCAGTTTTTTATTTAATATGTTTTTTCATTTTGTGGACTAGGAATAATGTTTCCCTGAAATTTAGAAAGACAATTTAGTGGAAAATTTTCAGGTGCACTATGATTATATAGTTTTTATAAAAAATAATGAAATAATATTGGTGAAATATTATAGGTATAGACGGAAAAAATGAAAGAAGTATTTCGAGCAATTCTGATCCCTTCTAAAATAGAAGCAAATCCCAGTCCTGATCAATCCTAACCAATTAACTAACATATTTCTACCCAAAAATCTTATTTTGTATTTGTAGAGAATTTTTTAAAAAAAATTCGTTATTTTAAGTTCATTTTATGTTATTCTTATATGTTTATATCAACTTCAACATTCAATGTCACATTTATTTGAACATTTATATTATTTCATTTACGTACTATTCTGGGAAACATTAAATTTGTTTTAATCTTTTTATTCAATACATTATATTTGTTATTAAAAAATGGTGAAAAAATTTGATGATCATTAAAGTTTCATTTTTGTGATATAATACTTTGAAATAAATTTTTTTTTTAAATATTATATATATATAAGTTTAAAAAATTCATTATTGTGGTAACAATTTTAAGTGATCTGTTATCATTAAAAAGGGGGAGATTATTGGAAATGTATTGCCTCAACAATACTCTCTATCTTATGAAGATTGTGACTCTCCTAAATTCCCTTTTCTATATTACTAATGATTTTTTATTATCTATATTTTAGGAATGTAATATTTCATCATATTTCTTCTGAAATTATTTTCCGATGTTTAATTCACAAAGAAAATTTATTAATGTGTTCAGGAATCATTTTCAAGCATTCTGGGATCATTGTTTATAACCTACATAGATAAACATAATGTGCGGAATAAACCTTGAATTTTTCAATGAAGAAATGTATCATTATCCTTACATATTTTTTGAACCATACAATCAAAAAACAAAGCATGGTATATCACCCCTTTGTTAAAAACATTACTTTTTGTTATTTGACTGTATGTTATATAAAAAGTATTGTAAAATCAACCTTCCAATTGGATGGATAATTTAATTTTTCAACTGAGAAATATATTTATAATGAACCATACATAGGTAAGGATCCATAAGTTTGAGAGATAAATGTATGGATATTAAACCATTATTTTATGATCAACCAGAAATTTTTAAATTTCCATTCAGAATTTGAATGCTATGTTGTTGTACCCTATGTCTAGTATTTTTTTTCTATGTGGTGGAACCCAATGTTTGACCTTTCATCATTTTGGATATTTTTGTGATATTTTATAAGATTTCGAAAATGGAAATGATAGGGTTATAAGCTATTTTAAACATTCTTTTTGGATGATTAAAATCTCGTTATGTTAAATTATATAAACCTTGTTAAACTAATATTTTCACACTTTTTTCAAAATGGATTTAATAATTCAACTTATTTATTTGAATTTGAATATCTATGTTTCATACAGCGTTATTTGTGAATTAGGAATTATGAAGCATGATTTTGTTCTTCATATATTATAATTGTTTATCAGTTTTGAAATGGATCTTTTATAAGGAAAAATAATTAATTTCATATACACAATTATAATCTAGTAAAAAAATTATAGTTTTACATTGTTTGAACATCCCGGAAGAGACTGAACATTTGATATATACATGTTTTATCAACTGAATGTTTTTTACTCCTATATTTTTTCTTAAATATAATATCTCATGGGAAATGAATGTCACATTAGTCACATTATTTTTTAAAAAATAACTTTTTTGGTGAACAATATACATCAAATTTCTATTGGTAATAAAAAAATATGATGTTCAAATAGTTTCAACAAATCAATATCTTTTGATTTATGTGAGTTACAACAGATCGTATTCACTTTTGTTGGAGTATGAGCTTTATGGTATAATCTGTGGATAATAAGATCTCAGTTATAGAACTATAATACTTTTTTATTAGATTTTATTCTAGATTTGTCAAATTCCTACATTGATTTGTAGATTTTAGTCTTTTTGTAAGAGGACCATTCGAGTGAAATTCACCTTGGTCGCTGAGAGAGTATTTTGTTGAGTTGACATTGGGATATTTGTGCCCCAAAACAATATATGATGTTATTTAAATTAATTTTATTTATCCACTAAATTGATTCATAAAGAAGAACAATATTGCATATCCACTTTATATATAGAGGTTATTAAAACTCTGAATTGTGGACATTTTTTGAAAGACACAATTAAACACCTCTTTTGTATTTCATTGAATATTCTGACCTAATAATTCTAATTCTCATTCAAATTGTTAAGATAAATGTTTTATTTTAGTCCCCCATATTATTTGGGAATTATTTTTTTTCCACGTTTTATATATTATACCTTCCCAACAAATACATCAAATATGGAAACAACATTATGTGTTCTTCTAGATAACTTACATATTTCCCATTCCTTTTTAGAGAGGTTGTTTTAATAACCCATTTTATGAAGTGGGTTTTGAGAAAGGTATTTTCATATATAAAATCATTTATTATAGAGCTCATTTTCATATTATTATGATTTTTTTAAAATTGTGATTATATATATTGTAACCTAATATTTTGAATGAACACTATATTAGAAAGAATATATAACACAAAATACAAAACATAATCAAGTAGTTAAATATTACTAATTATTGACCAATATAAAAATACATTGAACTAGAGTCTTTGAGTTGGATTTTATTTGTTATGAAATATAAATAATATCCCGTCTATTTTTTTGAGAAATCCATAATAAATAAGAACTCAAATTTTTTGAAATTTTATTTTATTCTTAAAAAATACTATTTCTTAAAAAATGTTTCATTATGATTTTTATGATTGAATAATAAAACTAATTTTAGGAACTCATAGAAATTTTACTTTCTAACAAGGATTTCATATTTAAATCATAATTTTTAAAAAAAATAGCTATGAATTTTAGGAATTTTCTAAAAAAACATTATATTTTAAATGACTAATGAAAAATAAAGATTTTCATTGAAATATTGCTATTATAATCTTGTGTTTTCCATGTAATTTTCTATTATGGATTAGTTTTAAATTTTCATTTTATCTATTTTATTAATCATTTTATAAAATATTTTATTATGATCATCATTATCGTCGAATTTTATGTATCAACATTTATATACTTAAATATACATATTTATGATAAAAATGCTTTATATTTCATTTTTTTGGTTTAATTTAGGATAACATTTGGACAAATATATTTATTGAATAATTAAAAAATGCTTATCATATTTGAAATCATGGTTTTTTCATTTTTTAAATATATCAACTAAATTTTTGGTCACAATAAAGAACAACCATATGTAATTTTTTATTCAAAAATGATTGTAAAATGTTGTTAATTAGTATTAAAACAATTCTGATATGGTTTAAAATCCTTTTAATCATGTTTAATTATTTAATTTTATAATTATATTTCATATATAATAATACAACAGTTTAGAATATTAAATATTTTCAATTTATATTAGATTTTGACCTCTAAAATGTTTTATATAATTAAAAATATAAAATGTGACTCACTTTCATTTTAATATAAATTAAATGTTCACATGTGGATAAAAAAATAATTGAATAAATTATTTTTCTTAATTTATTAAATTTCTATTTTTCATGTTTATTTATTTATAATTTTTTTATATTGTTTAATTACATTAAGTTCTTACAAATCACTAACACAATGTAAATGAAAAAAGACTAAAAATAAATAGATGTTTTTAGAAATACTATATTAAATATTGTCTAGGATAGTTAATTTACCCACAGTAATATTAGATATATAAAATATATCAAGCATGTTATAAATTTTTATATTCGAATTCCATGATTACAATAATGAATTTAATGTAAATGTAAATGAATAGATCAAAATATTAAATTACAGTTATTTTATATCAAATCATATTTTATTATATCATATAAAATTTATAAGTGTAATATTAGTTTCCATGTGAAGGAGATATGCTATAAAATATCAACCATGTTCAATTTAAGGTTCAATTAAACATTTATATTAACAATATTGAGCAATAAATTTAAAATAATATATATGTGTGTGTGTAATTGTCAATATGGTTTTTGTGGTTTTAAAACTGATAGATAATAACATATCCATTGCTAATTTTATTATATAGGATGATTGTGACTCATACAAATCCTATTATTATATTATATAAATATAGATCCTCATTAAAATTCATTTTAATTTATATTAGTTTAATAATTAGTAATATTTTAAGAGTGCCCCTCCCCTTAGTTATATAAGGGAACACCCATCGAATCCTATAAAAACAAAAATGAACTATTTTTTGTCCAAAACTAACTAATTAACTTCTTAAAATACATAAGAACATTATACTAGTATTATTTTTGTTGGAAAACCATAACTGGAGGGATTAATGTGTAATGAATATAAGGTTTTTCAAAGAAGATTTATAGCTTTTAACCGAATGTTTACATCTTATTTATTCTTCTACCTCATTCAAAAAAAATTGAGGATCAAATAATAAAATAATAATATTAAATAAAATAATATTTTAAGATATTAATCAATAACCTATTTCTATCTACTCTTCCATTATACGGGAAAAAAAATCACTTTCCATGTGTATAGTAATCTTATTCCTCGTCAACTGATGTAGTTCATTTTCTATAACCACCTCTCATGGATAGTTGTAACGGTAGATTATTTATATATATATATATATATTTTTTAAATGAAAAAATTTAAATTCCCAAAATATAATATATCATCTATTTTCATACATTTCCAACCATTGAAAAATGATAATGTTCTTTGTCTATAATTATGGATTACATCCTCCATTATCCGTCGTGATTCAATTGTCATCACTTCCACCTGGGGGTAAAATTTAGAAAATATTCAAAGATATAATATTATATTTATGATATAATCATAATTATTTAAAGAGGAAATTATATTTTCTTTCTATCCCAATTTGATGATGAATAGTAGAAACATTACAAATTTATATGATCCATACACAATCCACATTAGTATAATATTGTCTATTTGTAAAAACAATAAATCGTGGTATATTTTAAAAATATATATATAATATAATAAATATCATTTTATTTATTATTATAATAGGGATTATGGAAATAAAAAATATTTGACAATGACAAACCTACCAATGTTGACATGAAATTATGAATGTAATGTTTTCAAAACACATGACATGTACCAGAACGGTTATTTAATAAAATATATCATTGAAATGAAAGTAAAAACAATTTATGAATATTTTAATAATATAATACAATGTTCACAAAAAATATAATAATATATATGTTCTATTATGTAGGATTTAATTGACATTCCTACAATGTCGGGAATAATAGAAAGGGTTTTGTCCCATATTTTCAATCATTAAAAAATATTTAATATTATATTCCTAATTTATTTTCATGTTGTTTATAAATCCGTTTTAAATGTTTTATCAGTAATAATTAAAACAATATGGTATTTTATATAAAAATTCAAACTGTTTCATCCATGTTGATTTTAATAGAAAGTGACCTTGTTTTTTTGGGGGTTCTAAACTCAGTTTTCATTTATTGGTTCTCACTTCTAGTTTTCTGGATTTTATATGTATTGATTTGGAGTTAACTAATCTATAATATTAAAATTAATTTATATTTGATTAAATGGAATTTTGTATTTGAAAATAATTAATTAATGGAATAATTATGACTTAAACATTCTTATTTCTTTATAAGGGTTTACAACATATTAATCTCAGTTTTATTCGACATAGTTCATGTTATTAATCATGATTTCATTTTATGGTGTACTTACTACAACATGCATGAATATTTTCATATTAATTATTGTTATTACTGTGATCTAAAGAAACATATTGTATTATTTCATTCATGGTATTCTTATATTAATGTAACCAAATCTATTTATTATTTATTTTAAAATGTCCTTCCATTTCATGATTGATTATGTTTCGGGTTACATTAGGATAAATAAAATGAAATTATTTTCTTGAACTGCATATATATTCATGTTATATAGTTGTAAATATGAATTACATATTTATTTTTTGATTCCTCCATTGTTTCTTAAATAAAAAATAGGAAAATTTTATTTATGTGATATAGAACATGTATCATTCATTTTTGGTTTCAATTTATTCTCTTATATATATTTTTTATTTGAGAAGATATTTAAAGATAGATATTTTATGAAATGAAGTTACATAATAAAGTCAATTTACATAATCATTGATTTTATTTTTAAAGGTTTTAAAAAGAAAATTCCATAATGTTTGTAACATGACTTAGTTTTGAATCTTAATATAAAGGCTTGAAAAGAATGCATGTTTTTAAAATTTATGATAAGAAAATATTTTTCCAACCACATGATAACTATTTAATTTTAAAAATACATTATAATTTTTTTCCATATTTCTAAAATAAAGATATTTTATAAATATTTTGATATTATTTATTTTTTAAAATGTAATTTTCATTGTAAGAATGGTACTTGAATCAAAATAATTTTTAGTATCATTCAGGTCATTCCTATACATGAATGGCATTAAAAAATTAATTTTCATATACTCTATGGGAGTTTTTTTGAAGGATAAATTTATTATTCATTCTCTTGATGTACTATTATTGTTTCAACGAATATTATGTGTCACATATTTATCATTAATTGTGATATAAATATGTGAATGAAAATAAATATTTTTATGTTTAAAAATTCATGAATTCATTTGTTAGGATTATGTTATGATTTATTCACATTGCCAATGATGATGGGTGAGTAAAATATAGATTTGGATAATGTGTTATCCTGATATTGATGTCTACTACATTGGGTAATAAAGGCAATTTTTTATAAATTTAAGTTACATATATGATATTATAGTGTTAACCTATTAATTTGTATCATCTTTGATATAATGGCAGTTAACAAGGTATGATTATACCATTCATAAGGGTTCCTATAATGTTTCTAGGGAAATATTTTTCTCTATTATCATCACATTTTATTTATGGTATCTTTAGGGAATAAATTATTACATTCCTCAAGATTGAAAATATCTGGATTAATTTTCATGATTCTTATGAGTTATTCCATTATAAAAAATTATACTATGTTTTTTTAATAATAATCAAGGTTTTAATTGGTATGAGTTTTTATTATTTTTAATCACATTAATTATATCATTAGACTATTATAAACATCTTATTCTCAGTAATGACTTTTAATTATAATTTATAATCGTTGCCTTTATGTATAATTTGAGCTCCCACATCATATGTCTCATTTCTTCAAGGTTATAAAGTATAAATTTATGTTATTTTGGTCTATAAAGGATTTATGAGTGAATTATTTTCTGGGAGATTATGTAAATTTTCTATGAACATGGTATTTTGTATCGATTTTGTAATATAATGCTTTTTTCTAATTTTATAAAATTGAAAACCTACATGGTCCATTGATATCTAAAATCCCATATTTAATTTTGATGTTGTATGATCAGGATAGATGAAATTTCGATTTGTAAGTATTATTATGAAATATATAAATGGGATAATTATGTAATTATTCAGTTCTAGCTTGGTATCTAGTAGTGTATATATAGAAATTTAATATAAATAATTTAACCATTTTTTACTAAACACTGAGATAAATATTTTAATAACATTCATTTTAAAATATAATTAAAACACCCCAACTAAGAATCACACTCAATATTTCTCTAGGATAGTTTCCCATTGTTCCATAGGACCACCTCCATATAGGCCAACGACAATTAAAGATTAATGAAAAAATAAATAAGTTATAGTGGGGATAATATTCCATTATAATAGAATAATATTACTAGACCATATGTATATAACACACCAAAAGAAGGATCATAAATGTTCAAAAACTGAAAAAAGCAGAATCATAACAAACTATAGTAATATAAACATTGGAAATACAATAAAAATTGTACATACCTAAACATGTAACAGTAGTTGATACATAATAGTTAACCATTGATGTCTTAAATTAATGTATAGAAGCCATATGGATGACTACCACCGATCCTATGAAAATATTGTGCAACTCAATCACAATGTTTGAGCCCCATGTATAATCCTTTAATTTATCTAAATACGTAATGTATACATAGGTCCCGTTGTGCCTATGTATGGTGTGACTATAAATAATGTAGTCCACCTAAAATATTTTCAAGTTTTACACACATAATTTTACTAGTATTATTTTGATGATGAAATTTTATTTTCTACATCTCATGAAGCTCGTGAATTTTCATCAACGATGATTATTAATAAATATTAATTGTGTTTCCCATTTCAATTTCATCAATATATATACTAAATAGATTAAATGAATGCTTTTAATGAAACCCATATTTATTTATATATTATGTAAAAAATATTTTTCCTCTAATAGTCATGTTTTCATTGAATGATTATTGGATGGATTTAAAAAAACACAATGATTTTTGAAATTACTTTTTACAGATGATTTATTTTCAAAATATGTTGTATAAATTGAATTCTTTTATTTTCTAAATAAAGTTATTTTGACTTCTCTAATAAATGTATATAAGGATTTATTTCTTTTAACTAATATAGAATGTGTGAAATTTCATCATTTCATGAATAAATAATTGTTCAATGATAATATTCCATATTTATTATTATGTTATAGAATAAATATTTTCCATAATTTCTGTATTCTTTTGGATTTCAAATAATTTATTTCATAGTGAAATAAATTTTTTTCCTCAATAGATGGCACATATGATGTTTAATAGGATTTTATTTTCTATAATGACATTCTTTGATGTTATGTACAATTTATAGGATTTCTAAACCCATGATAACATTCAAATTATTTCATTTTAAGGTTTATAATTATAATAAAAATGTGATTTTCCTATATATTTTTTTCTACAGGATATGGTATGATGAAAATTCTGTTATCATATCACCCAGATATTCATGATTTTCATTATATAAAATGTGGGATCAGAATTATATTTCCCTCTTATAGAAATTGTAAATTTTAAAATCTAATAAGATAAATAGCACTACTATTATGTGTGAGCATTTTTTTAGTTATGAACACTTTAGCATACAATAGTCTCGATTTTCATGACAATACCCCACACAACCTAAGACACAACAAACAAAGACTACCTCCGAAAGCATATGATCTATAGTCTTGCACCATGAAGTCATATCATATATATCAGAGTCCTTTTCCATTAGGTATTGAAAATCACAAACACTTTTTATTAAGGAAAAGTATCATAATCAAAGAAAAATTTTCTCAAGGAAAACATTCGTTCTCTATGAATGGATATTTACATTACTAATGATCTTTAATGAATTATTTAATGTTTTCTCAATCCAATATTAAGAATAATTCTGTAACACAAAAATAGATACTTATCTAACTCAAAACCTTAATATTCATTAGAATCGAATATTCCCAGAATTGTGAATCTAATTTATTCTAAAATCAGAGTAGATTTCTTATGAAATCATAATCTAGTTTGTTCTAAAATCAGAATATGATTTCTCCTGAAATTATAAAATGATTTTTCATGAAGTCATTAACTGATTTCTTATGAAATCTGACTAATATTTCTCTGGAATTCAGACACATATTTCATCAGAAATTAGACTCTAATTTCTCCCGAATGCTGTCTCAGATTTTTTATAAAATCATAATCAGAAATTATTCAGAAACTAGGCTCTGATTTTTCCTAATATCAAATTTATATATCTTCTAAATTAAAAGAATAATTTCCCCTAAAAATAGACTCTTAATTAATAAAAATTAATACTATGATTTTCTCCAACATCATAATCAAATTCAATATTATTTCTAAATCTGATTGTCAGTATTTCAAGACACTGATTTTTATTTTATTATGAATCCATTCAATTTCTTTCCTTAATGATACATATTTTTGGATTGTCACATTCTATTTTAACAAATACTGAATATTTTATTATTTCTCATGATTAGTAATATTTATCATGTATTGTTATATAAATTTATTTATTCATATGTGTTTTATCTTAACTATTTCTGATGTAATATGTTTAAAATTCCCATTGAAACTTAATGAAAAATATTACTTTTAGAGGAGAAGACAACTATTGGAAATTTTTTTTATAAATACCCATCCATTTGAATGAGATCAGATCAAAATTTAAGAGATTTTTAGATCTCTAGAATGAAGTAATACTCTATGATAGATCTGCTTGATATCCTTTGTGAGAATGTTGTAAAAAACACGTTCAATATGAGAACATCATGTTCAATATGCCTAGTGTAGATCTCATTATTTCATTTAAATTGAGAGAATTTGGGGATATGAAAACCGAAATGTAGAGTACATTCTTAATCGAGGGATTTAAGGGACTGCAAGACATATATTGATCTTTATATCAATAGATTACACTAGTGTAGGTGTTAAATAATTTCTTCAAAGTTTAACTCAAGGGACGATTATCCAAGGTTCATGGATACCCTTCTATTTGGGTTAAAATTTTTCTTAGAATTATCTTATTTTGTTAAATGTTTTATTTCAAATTAATTTTATTATAATTTTTATGTGTAACATTCATAAACATTCATATTCTTTTGTAATCTGATATAGATTAGATTTTATACACTATATGGTAGAATCATTCCTTATATAAACATGTCTAGAGTTTATTTATCATATCCATATCATCAGATCCCAGGAAGGATACTTCCTTTGTTATTAATTAGAAGGGATTTTAAATTCATCTTTTTTAGCATTGTTAAACATATATATATATTAATGGTCGAAAGTACATATTTTAAACCTAAAATTCACCCCTTTTAATTAAACATTCTCTATATACATTTCGATCCTGCCTTTGGTATCAGAGGATATCTCTGAAATATATTTCCTATATTTATGATTTTGTGCTCAAATATTATATCTTAACATTATTTTTTCTTGTGTTTATTAAATATTTTCTTTTAAAATCATTGTTTATTAAATTTTTCTAATTACTTGTTTTGAGGAAAAGATCATTTGAATTTTCTTATAGAATATAAGGAATGAATTTCGGATCAACAGACAACAAAAACCCTACCAGTACCACAATTTGTTTTATGGAAATGACAATGATTACTTGAGATATATATTGATGACATTTATTAACATTACCTGTGTGGAAAACATTGTTATGTTTACTGGAAACTACAATATTTCAAACAAAGAATTCAGACAATTCAACAATAAATTAATAAAACAGTATCATCTTGTCATTAAGGAATGTAATACATTATTATATTCTTTGACCAAGAAAATATATAATTATATTTCATCAGTTGAAGATTCAAATAGAATCTAGAAGATATTAGGTCCTACAAATTTTGGAACATCCATGCTTATTGAAATATGAAGCGATGTTATTAGAGATAAATATCATGGTTTAATGTTTCCATCTAGAGAACCATTATGAAATGTTATAAAAAGAAATATGACTATAGTCAATAGCCTTCCGTTATGGGTGAGAATGGTCTTGGAGATTATATTCTTGTGCATAAGATAATAAATATTATGCCTAATGAAAGGTAATCCAAAAGAAGTGTGATTGATGAGAATAGGAACATTTCAAAAATCTCTCTTGATAAGTTATTTGGGACTATTTTATAGTAATAAAAATGAATGAAGACTGATTCAAATATCAATAAGGATGATAATTGTAATGGTATTGTTTCATTCACTACAATGTCAAATAATATGAAGGTGATGACTCATGAAAGAGTTACTAAAACTAACTCCATGAGATTTATAGTCATATTTGAATTAAGTGATAATGATATTTCTGAGAATGAGCATTCCAATAATTCTTGAAGAATAAAAAATATTTTGGTAACCAAATATTTCCAATACAGAAAAAAGAATAATAAATAAAATTATTAGAAATATTTAGATGTCACTTGTTATAAATGCAAGTAGGAAGGATATATCAGACTAGACTATCCAATTCTCAAAAGGAAGGAATGATAGGATAAGAATTAAGAATGGAACAATAATAAATAAAACAAGTCTATGTCTTTCAAATTAATGAAATATAATGCTTCAGGGAGTTCCAATGTTAGAGATTCTTCTGATGAATCTTCTGATATTGAATCTTATAGACCGAAAGAATATTGTTATTGTATATAGATTTTCTACTAAAATCAATTTTTCATGGATAAGGTACATAAAGTAGATTAATAAACTAATATCTTATTGTTGATAAGTTCCATGATGAAAATTATTATAAAGTGTTAGATGAATAATTTTCCACATATTATTATAATACATTACATTCGTTTGATGAAGAATTCAGGTTCCTATATTTTATTAGAATAAAAATAGTAAGATCAACAAAAACTAAATAATGTAAATTCTATAATTTGTATTCATACAAAATATCTATCAAACAATTCAAATGATCTCTATCAGAAATCCCTTGACTATGAATACAATTCCAAATTCCTTGAGGAAGTTAAATTTGATAAGGCTGAAATTTATATGGATTTAAAAGAAGGTATTTCAAAATAAAAAATAGAGACTAACTCAAATTATAAGACTAATTACAATTAGGATAAGAATTTATTTATTAGAATAAATTATGAAATATTTTTTTAAGGAAACATCTGACAAAATTTACTTCGGGAAAGAAATAATTTGGCAAAAACTATTCAAAACATATTAATCTATGGAATATATTTGGGATTAGGTATTCATGGTCAAAACTCGGTTTTAGTCTCAAATATATTTTACCTCAACGTGCTCCTATTATTACTATGTGTCATTATGGTGGAAATTAGGATAAAAAAATTTCATTAAATTAAAAACTATCCTTTCGTTATCAGAAAGAAAATATTTCTATGAATATGTGGATAACAATGATTTTACGTTCTAGCATTTTTGAATACTAGAATATCTGGATTCTAAAAGTTTATTTCTTTTATTTTGAGGAAATCAAAAGAAGTCTCATAAAAATACATGGTACTTGGATAGTGAATGTTCCTAGCACATGACTGGTAAAAAACATCATTGAGAATATTATTAATATAAGATGTAGAATAGTATTATAAAGAACCAATTCTCATTGAGAAATTTTTGGAATAATTAGCATTATTCTTCTAGAAAAAGCATTAATTTCAATTTTTTTTAATGGGATAAAGAAAAACCATATAATAATAATCCAATTTTGTGATGAAGGAAATCTTGTCAATTTTAGGAATGAAAAATACATAGTACACAATTCTATGGAATAGTTTATTCTTTCTACCCATATGTATGAGAAATTATACAAACCTAACATAGGAAATATTTTTAGTAAAGATATATCTTGACTAAGTGGAATAGATAATAAATCTATGTTATGTAATAGAATATAGAGACACTATAACCATTGTAACTTAGGAAAACTTTCAAAAAAAATGTAGTTTTAAAGATCCACCAAAGTAGAGTTGTGATTCCTCAAAATATTTTGATCCATGATAATATAGAAAGGAACATAAGTCATGATATAAATCAATTTGGGAAGTTTCATCTTTTGATGCATTATTTCTATTACATATTGATCTTTTTTCGCAACAAAATCAAGATGTATTGGAGGCAAATACTGTGTATTTTTTTGATGAATATTTTATATTTATATGTGTCTATTTTCTAATAATAAAATTTGAATCCTTTTCATATTTGAAATATTTTTCATCAAAATTAAAAAATGAGAATACCATCCATTGATAACTATTTATAGTGATCATGGGGGATAATTTGAAAATTTTGATTTTGAAAACATTTGTTGTATGAAGAGAAACAACTTATAACTTTTGAGCTCCAACAACTCCTCAATAGAATGGTGTTGTTGAATGATTAAACTTTTTTCATCAAGGGATAACCATAAAAATTTGTAGTGAATAATTTATTGTTAATCAATGTTGGGATTAAGCTATTAGTACTTCTTTATATACTATAAATCATGTTTCAATCTGAACTTATCAAAATAAAACACCTTATGAGTTATGGACTGGTCAAAAACATAAATTTTCATACATTAAAGTATTTGAATGAGATTTATTTAAAATTAATACTAAGGATAACATCTATTAATTCGTACACAAATATGATAAAGGAAATATTTTAGCCTATTACAAAACTTCTAATCCATGTAGTTTTAAGTAAAAAAAATTCATGTAATTTTGATGAAATATTATATGTTAAAATGATGAAACTTATCCTTTTGGTTTTCAAAAACCCCAACCTACATATTGAGTTGTGTTTTCAGAAACTGATAATCAACCGTTGATTGATGTTTCTTATAATCAATAAAACACTCAATTAAATAATTCAGATGTATTTACCCCATAAGACTTATTACCTTATGTTGATGAATGGGTTTTACAAAACCCAAATCATTTTTTTCTTAAAGACCATCGTAGTGATAACATCATATGTGATTTTAGTCAACCTATAAGGAATAAAAGTTTTTGAAGATATGAATTAGGTTATCTATAATTATTTTACTAATTGGAAATTAAATTAAATAGTGAATCATTTGGTGATGATGATTGTATTAATGATAATAATGATGAAGTAAATTAATATGAATGGAACAATGTATGGGCTTTTGCTGAAATACTTAAAAACGTCTATAATTAGAGTACAATGGGTCTTCAAAAATAAATTTGATAAAAATGGAATAACTGTATCAAAAAAAGCATGATTAGTTTCTAATGTATATAATTAAAAAGAATGATTGGAATATGATAAAAACAATGCTCATGTATATAGACTTGAATCAATTTTTCTTCTAAAATTCATTGTAGAATTTTTCAATTTCAACAATTTTCAAATAAATGTGAATTGTGCATTTCATAACAGATGTGATCAAAAGGATATTCATGTGGAACAAAATCTTGTCTTTTAAGACACATAACATCGTGAATATGATTTCAACATCCCAATTATTTATATAGACCTACACAAGCCCCTATATCTTGGTATGATAGAAATGCATGATTTATTTATGAAACTACTTTTTAAAGGGAACTACTGATACATCTTTTTTTATTACGGTAGATAAGAAAAACGTTTTAATTATTGAAATTGATATTGAGAACATTATATTCAGATAAACAAGTCAATATATATATGATTCATTTGTGAATCTCCTGAAATATGAGTTTGTAATTAGTTTGATGGTTAAGTTATCATTTTTTCTTTGTTTTCAAATTTCTCAAAAACATAAAGGATATTTTATATCTAAAAAAAGTATATTAATGATCATCATAAAATGTATGGATATGACATCCCATAAAGTATATGTACTCCAATCAGCACCTCAAACACTATTGATATTGATGATGTTGGGAAACTAGTAGATCAAACATCTTATAGAGGTATGACAAGATGTTTATTAGACTAAATATCTAGTCATCGAGACATAATTTTTTCATCATTCCTATGTAATTTATATTAATTTAATTCAAAATAATCTTATTTAAATGCTATGAAATGAAATTTTCACAATTTAAAGGTAACCTTGGATTAAAGACTTTTCTATTCATCTAGAAATGATTTTGTTATAAAAATATTTTCAGATGCTTACATGTGTTATTGTAGAATGGATTGGAAAAGTATAGTTGGAAGATGTTATTTCGAAGAATATTCCATAGCTTCTTTTCCATGAATTAAAAAACAATCAATATTAGCTTCCATTTCTAAACAATAATATATAGCAGCTATAAGTATTTGTGACTCAGTGATATGGTTGTAACACAATCACATATTATGGTATGTGTTTTACTAAATCATAGATAATGTGTGACAATAGTAGTAACATTTCCTTATGAAAAACCCCTTCACATCAATCTTGGGCAGAACTCATAGGCATTATGAATCAAATTTGTAGGGATCAGACACATGAATGAGATATCATACTTCAAATATTTGGAATACAATGTAAACATGTATACATATTTAAAAAACCATTACCCACTGATAGAGTCGAATACATTTGACAAACGTTTTGAATGATAATTATAAGGTAATTATCTATATTTTTTTGAATCATTATCCAAACATTATGATAATATATTTCATATTTTGAATACATATTTAAATTCTTTTTTATCTCATTTACAAAAAATTCAAAAACCATAATTATCAGAACTTAAATTTTTCCCTAATAAAAAATCCTAAACCTAATTTTTCTAAGTGGAATCTTGTCAATAATGAAAATTCATTCTAATAATTTCAGATGTTTCTTTCCATAAATAATTCATAAAAAGTTCTTTTCGGGTATTTTCAATGATTTTTTTAGAAAATCTTATCAGATTCACTGTCCTTAAATCTAATTTTCCATTAAAACCTCAAAATATCAGATCATATTAATTCTTCTCTAGATTTCATATCAACCATCAAATCAAATAAATAAAATATAAATCATTGTAATAAACCATTAATAAGAATTTTCTAAAAAAATCATATATAAAAAGACCAATATTTTCCCATCCATATCATTTCTATAAGTGTTTTTGTGCTATAACTCTATCGCCCTTCAAGTGTGATAATTTTTTTTCATTTTCCTTATGTAGAAAATTTCTCCTATGGTATCCTTATAGACACCAATGGAATCAAATAAGGAACTAAATTGTTAGCTAATATCAATGGAATGTATGTAGAACCAAAAATTTTTCCATCTATGAATCATTAATTTCAAAAATCATAAAGAATAATAGTTTTGAAATCTTCTACCTAGGTTAGGAAAAGAATCATGATCTAGTGTATCCAGATCTGATTATAGAAATGTATGATTCCGTATAGTTTTATAAACAAGTTGGAAAGTAAAAGTTCTTGTTTATTGATTATAGAAAGTCAAACTATATATCTTACATAGATGTTTTAAATATCTTAGATATACCATATGAAGGATAAGAAAATCTTTTACTCATATAGATTTCATGATTAGGAAGGTTTATTCGAGGAATATAAGGTTATTGAGTGCCTTGGGATGAATAGAGTAAAGACACCAAGTATAGCACATCTTTCAACCTACAAGATATTGGAATCCCATTGGATGAATGGTTTTTTGATTCCATGGTAGAGGAATAAAGATTCTCAAATGATATGTGATACCATTACGATGGATTTAATATTGACTGTTTGGATGTAAAATCACATTAAGTACACAATTTTGATCATCAATAATATTAATACTGGAACCATCCATTCTCAAATCCAGATTTACCTTTCAATTTTGTCTAATATCATTGTCTTATACATAGACTCCATTAATATTCCATGCAATTTAAAAACAAAAAACTTCAAGATCGGGTTGCTATGTGATGATTCATTTAGATGGACGAAGATCAGCTACTAAGTTAAATCAATAGTATTATTTGAACATACTGATAAATATAAATAAGCTACCACAAAGAAAGTATATGTTGGTTAAATAACCAGTAAAAATCCAAATTACAGAATAGAAAATTAGAAAAAATTGCTACAAGAAGTACTAGATCATTATCTAATATCCGCTCCACCAAAGAACAATAAGCAAAAAACAATTTTGGATGAAGTTGTTTCCAAATTGAGAGAGAAAAAAAAGATGATAATGAAAGAGATTTAGTTTTTGGGTAAGATCCTACTATGGGTAAGGCATTATAATTCATGAAGCAAGATATCATGGGAATCAAACTAAAGATAAGAAGTAAAAGTATAAATAATCGGAAGGTGATATTATTCAGACCCTATATAGAGAAATTGAGAAAGCTTGTGAACATGTTTAGGTATCAGAATCATTATTATATGACCTTGTTCTAATCAATACCATGGTACTATATAATATAATGCAGGATATTTTAATTTTGGAACCAATCATAGATGAATAATAATATCATCATCAAGATGAAGATTATGGTGATGAGGATGAGGAATTGGATGATGTGATAAGAATAATAGAATTACATCTAGAGAAGGAGAGTCCTTCTGACATGTTCTATATTCAAACATTCTATGAATAATCCTCCATGATTATTTAATAAGGACAATATATTTAGAATGATGATACCTCCTAGGATGATGAATGTTGTAATGATTATATTGTTCAACATGTTTTTGTTGAAAAAACTGATTTTTTTACAAAGTGGCTGATAATGAATTGATGTTGATGAAGATTTATAATTTTTCATGTTCCTAATAGGGAGAATGAAACTCGTAATGTTGATAAGAAAATATCTATTGATAAGAAATATATGCAAGGTGTTTTTGATTCATTAAATAATTTTGTTGTTGAGAAAGTGAAGAAGGATTTTGTTAGAACATCTATGAAGAAATAATTAGTGCATAGAAACAGCTTCACCAACCAAATAATATATTTAGAAAACAACATATTTCATAGGACATTATTTTTTTGGTTAAGTACATGAATAAGCATGTCAATTTCATTCCATTATTTCCTCGCATTGATTCGATATTTCAACTACTTCAAGAACTGGTCAATCAGATGTCAAATTTCTAAAATCATTTTCTAGAAGATCACAGAAATCATGAATCAGAGTTAATGATTCTATAGATAATTTTGGATGCTCATAGATGATCATTGAACGAAATCCCAAATTTTTTGAAGTCAGTTATTGTTGATATTAAAATTTATGATGACTTTAGGAACTCAGTCACAGATTAATTTGATAAATCCAATTAGAGGATCAAGAATTTATCAACAAGGTTTTAATAGAATATATATGATTGGAATTCTAGATAACATTAATAAGAAAATGATATAAATGGGAAACTAAATTTTGTTTCCCTAAATCTACAAATTTTATTGGAAAATAGGTGAGAGATGGAAAAAAACTCAATGTCCTTGAATATTTGATCAAGTCAGAAGATGAAATAGTTTTGTCTCTAAAAGAGATAATAAATGATCCCAAAAAAATCAGGATCAGGATGATTTTCTTATTATGTTTCAACATAATAAAAATTAATTTAAAAGATTAGAGTAACAGTGAAAGTGTTGATTCCAAAGGATATTAAAAAGAAAGAGGTATTATTGTTTATTTTAGAACCATTATTTTATTTAAATATCATTGGTTATCTTACTGATTTTTTTAATCTCCCCATTGTTTAATTTTATATGTTTCATAACCATTCAGTTATTTCTTTTTTCATTCCTAGAATTCCTTTATGAAAATCATAAAGGGGTAGAAAATAATGATAAAAAATAATTCTCTATTAAAGGAATAGAATGAATATGTTAGAGGAAGATTACGTAAAGAGTAAACTCTTAGGTATGGAAAATTTATTTCTCTATGAATGAGATGAATATAATCCATTGGTATTTATAACCTTGGGGTTTAGTCTTATTCAACATGAGTCGTAATAAAAAGTAATGATAAGTATATCATTTATCGTTCAAAAAAATGAATCATTAGTCCTTCATATTCATTTATTAAAAATTATTGGTTCTTTCTAAAAAGTCCCTTTTGTTTATCTAAAACGTTTCCATATAAAATTTTTGATCATTAATGTTTTGAAAATTACAAACAGATTTTCTTAAGTAATATTATCATTTTCAATGCAAAATTTTATTATGAATAATTTTCCTTCTCTAAGAATGGGTTTTTGCATTACCTATGATCTTAAACACCATATCAAATGTTTTCTCAAATGATGTTTAAAAATACATATTTATGTCGAAAAATCATATCCTTATCTAACACAACACCAAATCAGTTTCGTAGATTCCAATTTTCTGAGATTTTTTAATATACCTTCACCAGAAATATGACTCTGATTTATTCTTAAATCAGATTCCAATTTCTCCTGAAATTGGACACTAATATATACTGAAAAAAACTCCAATTTCTTCATAAATAAGATTGTGATTTCTCCTAAAATAATCCTGCAGTTTCATCTAAAATCATACTCAGATTACTCATAAAGTTCACATCTGATTTTTTTAAAATCAGCTTCCATTTTCATTTCAAATCAAAATCAGATTTATCCTGATCTTAGAAATCAATTTCATTTGAAATAAAACACCAATTCCTTCTCAAATAAAAATCTAAATCCATTATAATTAAAATATTGAAATCATTAAAAATTATAATACAATTCTCTATTATGATAGAATTAATTAGTCAATATTTACAAACTCCAATTTTTATTATCTTATGAATCTTATTAAATTGTCCCATTTTAGTTTCCAAATTTCCATTATGTAATATTCTATATTATCAGAACATTAATATTCTTATGTTTCATAATCATAATATTTATTTTTCAATATTTTTTATATAATATTATGTTGTCGAATCTGTTTTAACATAACCATTCCTGAGAGCCACATTAATGTATCACTACAGAATAAAATAAATAATATGATAATTGTTGGAAATGTATAAACTTAATGATTTTTCCTATAAATACCCATCTATTTAAAGGTTATTATAGCATAATTAATGAAGGATTTTGATGTATATAATTATGTGATACTCTTCTAGAGCTTGGATCAATCTACCTTTTCTGAATGTTTTGATCAAATTTTTCTTGCTATGAACATCTTTATCATCCTACCGAGAGAAAATTTGAAAATTGATTATCATTTGATGTATTCCATGGATTGGATGAAATAGGTATGAATTAAATAATTAATCAAAACCATGTGGGGATAACAATATAAATACCTATCTTCTTATCATTGGCTTAACCAGGTTTGGGTAAGATAAACATTCATAAAGTTATAAATCAATGTAACTTTACCAAAGGTTGTTGGATACCCTAATCATTGGGATATAATATATCTTATACTCGTCATATTTACTTTAATGCTTTATTCACACAAAATTTTAATATAATTATACTGTGTAACATTCATACAATTTCAGATTCTTTTATAATCGGTATAGATAAATATTGATATACTTCATGGTATAATAATTCTTATTATAAATATTTCTTATGTTTCTTTATTGGATCCATGTTATCATATAATATGATTGTTGAGTAATTTTTTAGAACTAAAGAGGGCATGGGAATTCATCTTGGTCAGATTTATTAAAAAAATTTTATGGATTAAAATGAATGTTTCAAAACCTACAATTCATCAACACCTTTGTAATCGATAAATACACATCTAAATTTCGATCTGACCAAAGTGTCCAACATAATTAAATATAGGGGATCATGGTCAAATAAAAATACTAGATTGCTCCTAATTTTAGATTTCGTAAACACCTCAATCGGTCATTCTAAATAAGCATCACCAATGTTGGGTCCTCTGGGGACTCCATCAATTTACATGTGGTCCTTATAAGAAGAAACATGTCCTAGAAAGTTTCATTAAAGGGAGGCAATTAAAATACATAGTAGGAACCCTAAAAACCTCAATTGAAATGGGATAAAATAAAGGGGATTCATTCCACTAAATGGAACTTGAGGAAAGCTAATCGGGAGAGAATCTTCATATGAAACCATCCTCATCCAATCATGAAATGTCCACTCAGTCGATAAGTGGTGTCAAATAGACATGTGAAAACAACGTATGGAATCCCATGTAGACACCCTTATAATTATCATATGAAACTCTAGGTCTAATGAGGTTCATACCTAATATTTATTAATTGAATTCTACTTAATGGTCTACCTTAAATTATCAAATTGTATAACCCACTCAATGAACTTAGGCATCTTTTATGGGACCCATATGTGAGATACATTCTATTTAGAAACAATCATTATGTATAATTATAGCTTCCCATATAAAACTTCCTTCCATATCCATAAAACACTAAATGTAACATAATGAAACTAAAGTTTACATGCTTCCCATCACCAATGCATATATTTGAGGGAGTACTACTCCAATGTATACATTGTCTACATCCTATCTATCATCATATATTTGTAGGACCTATACCTTACCACTATCTTATAGTTGAGGGAGTGTGATCCCCTTAATTACCAATGGAAAATATTATAACTCCAATAAAAATTTACCATCACATAATTCTATGGTGTGAGATGTAACACATAAATAAGTTTCACACAACACTAGAGAAGAGGCCATATCCTCATAATTTACTCAATAAAAACGGGATCACCTCTCAAAGTGAATAATTTTTCTGTAATATGACTCAAATGTGGCAGAGTACTACTCTATAGTTGAGGACCCACTACAAATCATTATTGTGGATTTTAACTCAAAAAATAAATTACATACATCCTGGTAACATGATGATGCATGATAAAAATCATTATGGTCCAATTCTTTTTACTAAATGGTAAAATATATAGATAATGACATTCCAAGGTAGTTTAAAATGTTGATATTAAATTACTCCTCAAATGATCTCATAAATATGTTAGGTTCATAAATGGGGATCTATGAAAATATAGAGTGTGCTATAATTTGTTACTTCCATCATTGAATGTCTATACCTTACATGGTGAGATTACTAATATGCATGAGAGATAAATAGACCAAGGTGCACCTCATTATGGATACACTCAATCCATTATCGTCGAAGCCCTTTAGGACATTCCTTCTCATCCCATTCATGTCCCTAAATAATATTTTTGATTATGATACAAAACAAAACCTTTTCCATCATTGAATGATAACTTGTATGATGGAATGTATTATTTAATAAATATTAGATTTTTAGGATGACAAGTTATAATATAGTTTTAATTGAATCCGTTAAAAAAATCCATGGAATGATTGAAAATTTCATCCAAATCACGTGGGTCCTAGCATGTAAAAGGCCATGTCGTCTACATTAACATTATCCTTTAATACAATATGTGGGATTTTAAACCAAAAGATATATCAAAGGTAAAAATAACTCACACTAATTATGTGGGGAGTCAAACCTAAAAAAATTCAGTGATGGGTGGGAAACATGTTCCTTGATGCTAGAGGGGAGTGCCGGTCCCATGGTCTCTATTAAAGAGCCACCCAAGTCCTCAAAATCAGTTAAGAACCACTTCACAATAGTCATTCTCAATACACTCAACATTGAATCTCATTGAATGAATCATATTCCACCATCAAGTTCAACTAGTTAAAAATTTCATGGATGGTTATTAGGAACATAATTCCTAGTTCCATAGAAAATGATTCAGATGGTGCAAAATCCGAAGAATATCTTCAAGGAGTACACAATATACAATGTTTTCTACATGATGTGTTAGCCCATAGATGAACCATGTGTTGTATCCAACCTACATAGGATTCCCACCCATGATGGGGTACATGGAAAGAAGAATTGGTACACATAGTCTCCCTCTTCATTCAGATCATGGCCATGTTTCTCATCAACAAAGATTCCCTAACATGTCCCTAATATGGCATGTATCCCATAATATATGTCCTATTCTGAATAAAAATCCAACTAGGCATGTGGTATTGATTATTTATGTACTAGACCACATGTACCTTTACAATGTCTTTCTAGTTGTGCATGGCCATGTATTTAACATGGAATCCCAAACCATGTCCCATGGTCTCACAGATTGGTGAACCTCTCACCGTGTAACCCCAGTACATTGAATATACACACCAAATTTCATCTTCCATGATCATACTAAGATACACAATGGATCATTATAGACTATATGGTGTGAAGACAGTAATTCTAGTAGCGAACTACCTTCTAAATTTCATGATTCAAAGTGGATTACCCCAAAACAGTCAGATGTAACTATGAAGGTTCTCTAGAAATTTTAATTAGTCTCTAAAACCATAAACCAATATCAAATGAATGGTATTGATACCAAAACTAAAACCCACTATCCTTGAGGTCGAAGCAGCAATGCATTAAGTTTAGAACGATAACCATTTTGTTATTATCCTAGCCTTTATTATGATTAACACCATGAATGATGATATATAACACTAATTTACATCTATTTTTACTTGTTTTTTTCTATTGGATATAGTGGGAGAAGAGTAGGGTTTGGTCCTTATTATGTTAGGCACACCGAGGGTTGGGCGGTGAATGAATTTATCTTAATAAAATTTCATCAATTAACACGATTGTAATTCATTGTCAACAAAACTTCCCTAATCATCACTCCCCATGAAAATGTGTTTATGTTGCTCTAGTTGTAAACATGACATTCTGAACACATCAAAGACCATATATTTTATAACACCCCAAGCTTCTACGGTACGTTTCCCTTCGAATAATGCGATAGCGTGTGTTGTACGCAACCTCGAGTTCTAACACACACCACAACTAATTAAACTAGCCGTTGTAAATAGTAATACCTACTTTTTGAAATCATATATATTTTATATTTCAAAATGGACTTCATTTTTGGATTCGGAATATCGAAATTATCCTAGGGTGAAATTTTGGTACTTTTCGGATAACTTTTATATTTTGATGAATAGTGAAAATTACTAAATTTTAATTAAAAACAACCTTTTTAATCAAAATAATTAATAGTGATAAATTATGAATTTGAGTGGTTTTAAAGTATATTTAGAATATATTTTTACCATTTAATATAATGTTGGTCATTGGACATAATTTTACAATTAAACCGAACATAAACAAGTGTCAATCTTTTGGTAGTTATTATCTCTTAAAAACACGCTTTTTGTTTTGACAGCGGGAATTAATTTTAAATTAATTTCTGCCACTTCTGTGTTTTGAATTTAGGAAAATGGATTCCATATTTGGAATCAGGATGTTCAAATTGTATAAATAGGTAACTTTTATTTTTAGACATTTTGAATAATTACTGCGGTAAATATTTTATTTACCATGGTTAAAGGGTAAATCCGGTAAATAAGGGTTAAAAAATAATATTATAATAATACAAAATTACCCTAAAACGTGTCCTAACCTTATTGGTGGACACATACCCGACCATGGTCATCCTTGGGTCAATTTGGGGACCCCTTGGAGCCACTTGTATGTGGTAGGGACACATTATATTAATAAAGTTAAAATAAAAATAAAAATGGCATAAGATTACATCTTTTAGAAGAACAATTTTTACATAGGGTTATACATGTTGGATTTTCGATTATAAATATTCATTAGAAAGATAAAAAGATTTCCTACATAATGATATTTTATTTATAATTTTTAGACATTAAATAAGTTATTTTATTTATGACACAATGATGATGCAGTAATTACTATAATAGTGAAAAATTAAAATAATTGATATTATAAATACCCAAATAAATATAATATGAAACTTTTAATGAATTAAAATAATTTTCTAGGCTAATATGATATATTAGGATTGATTTAATGGACTTTGTTCGAAGTAATCAATCTGTTATGAGTTTCACAAAAATCAACTATTGAATAGTGTCAAAATTGACATAAAAGAGTTCTTAAAACAAATATTATATTATTAATTGATATTAAATTCCTAAAAATCTAAGGTTCGGCCAAGAGACTTATATTATGATAGGTTAATCATTAATGGACCACTTGGGGGTCGCTTGGATGTATATAGTAAGTTTATTAACCATAATATATAAAAATACAAAGAGACATTGTAAAAGTGAAACTAATTAACTTAGAGTTAATACTTAAAGATAAGGTTAATATAAGTACCCAAACCTGTCTAAATTCTATTGGATGAGTTGTTTTCGACCTATCCCCACCTCATCCTTTGAATAGTCAACTTTGGAGCCTTTAGAAACCGAATATGAATTTATTATAAATTAATATTTCTAGCTTTTCCAAAGGTGCCCCTCACCCCTCTTATAAAAGGGCACTCCTCCTTCTCATTTCTTCACACCTTCAAAGCCTTTTGGTTCGGCCAAACTCTGCCCAAATAATCTCCCAACATCCCTCACTACAACCTAGAGGCCTTAGTTTGATCAGAAAGCCAACCTAAGGAGCCCTTTTGATCAAATCAAAAGGAAGAACCCGAAGAAGAGGTAATGATTTCACCACCCTTTTCTAAGTTCATTTCTTCTTCCACTTCTTCTTCCTTTGTTCTTACCATTCTAAAATAATAACTCCAGTATCTCACATATACTGTGATGTTATTATAAGTATGGTACAACCATATTCAGTATTCTATCCACCCTTTGAATAACATGTCACCATACGTGCGTACGTACGGCTTACCGTCTCCACGTCGTGGTGTAATTGTTACTCAATATAATATTATTTGGATGGGTATAATAATGATGTGTAACTCATGTAAATAATAAATATAACATGTTAATGATTCTGTATATATGATATACCATTCATTTATATATTATTTTAATATCAAAAGAATGATATTGTCGCTCGTGCGTACGTACGGACTACCGTCTCCACGAACGCGATGAGATTCATTCTCCATCGTATCCATTCAAGTATAATTATCATTTTATGATTTAAAAATGATGTTTAAGGACTTGATATCATTCTGGATATGAATAAGATACAACAAACATGGCTTATGTAACAAAACATATAAAAGAAAATGAGTAAGTTAACACCCGAAACGATGATAATTCTAAGATATTATTAATAAATCAATGTTAAAAGATCATATATGATATCATATTAATATATATGATTCTTGTATAATTTAATAACAATTATTTCACCATTATACAGAGGTTAACCTACCCCAACCAAGGAAAAGTACAAGGTAAGGGTTATTTCACAATCTCTTCATTATCCGAGGTTGTATTATACGTAATAATCTACTGGGATCTCTTTATCATCCACATCCATGTTTCTTCGAAATGTATTTCAAAACATTTTTACTATTTACAAGAATATGGGTTAAAGTCATTTATACCCTTGTTTGACTTTTTATAAGAGGTTTATAAAGGAATCTTTCCGTCGTTTTCAAAACAAGGTCCTTTTTAACCTTTTCGACAGAATTGAGGTAAGAATGTTTTTTTTAACTTATACGGCGGGTGCGGTTATTTTCTGCCGTTATAAAATCTTCAAAGCTTTCCTTACAAGCTTATAAGAATATTTTCAAAGAAAATGTTTTATTTTATATGGATCTTAAATGATTTCAAAATAAAAGGAGATATTTCTTTAAAAAGAATTTTGATTTCATCTATGTCAACATCCTTTGATGGATTTTAAGATTATTTGAAGTTGATTTATTATGATACAAAACTTCTATATTGTATTGAAGGTTTTGTGATATGTTTGACTATGGATGTGCTATTTTTATACCATTCACAGTTTATGGTGAAATTATTGACATTTCGTATGATAGTTTTAATACGAATGTTTATGTTATGTTTAAACCTTTTCATATGGGAATGCATTGGACTTAATAAGTGACGGGTGGAGCCCGCTATAGCTCCTCGATGCATCGGTAGGTCTCATGAGACAAACTAGTGTCTTGGCACAAGGCCTTGACAAAATCTTATTTGTAGTCTTGGCACGAGGCCTTGGCTATGTGGTTATGATAGTCTGGCATTATGCATTCCAACATTATGAAAGTGGTTATTGATTTTTGCATGTGATTATTCGATTAGTAGAATATCCATGTGAATAAGTAAATGGCATTATTTCATTTTACTTTTGCCATACCATGTTGAAGTTCAATTTTAAAAGGCTTTTGTTTTAGTAATGCATTGCCTTAAATGTTTATTCTTATTTATGAAAGTTTCCGCTATATTGTTATCCTTACTGGGCATTTGAGCTCACCCCTTTTCTATGTTTAATTTTTCCCAGGAAGTGAAGATGTAAGTTATGAATGACCTGCAGGGATATTATGAGGGGATAGTAGTGTGGATTATGGAGACATTATGTTGTTGTAGTAGTTTTTCATTTTATGATGTAATGTAAAACTTATGAATATATCTAGTGTTTCCAAGGCTACTAAACCAATCGGTCTTTCGAGATTTGATCTTTCTTGTGATCATGCCAATGTTATGTAATAATGCACCGACTCTAGGTAGCTGGGGTCGGGGCGTTACAGTTGGTATCAGAGGAAGTTTAGTACAAACCTTGGAAACTAGATTTAGATAAACTCTGATTAGAGCACGTATACCTAAGATGAACTTTGAGGATTAGTATAGAAGAACTTCCTAGAATTTTGGTATTGTAGAGATTTTGTGAGTTTTCCGAGCAATACATCCCTGTCTGGATACGAGCAGGTAGAGGCGGCTCTGGCACAGATGTACCTAGGGGTAAAACCCGAAAACACCGCTTTGAGCTAGACTCGAACGAGAACTGGTGCACGACAACGGGCCTTGCTGCACTCTTGGTTACGACACTCCCGGGGGATATGCTTAGGATAACTCTCACTATCTTTACAAATCATTATGAAGGGTTTATGAGTATATACTTCCTCAAAGAAAACATTTTTATGATTATGGATTATATCCATAAATAGTTCAATTTATGTTAAGTGTTTTATAAGTATGGGATTATGTATTTTGATTCATAAACTGATCTAGTTTCTTCCATTGTTTAGAAATGGCGCCTAGTGGAAGAAATGGAAACCGTATCAATGCACGCACTCCATGTAGGGATTGCCCTCCTGCTCAAGATAATTATAGTGGGGCTGGTGATGCAACTGGTGCTGATCAGCTAATCACCGTACTGGGACAACTTACTCAGGTTATGAATAATAACCTTACCCGTATGGAGCACCCTGATCCGCAGCGTGGAGGATCAATGTTAGATCGATTCATGAGACAACAACCACCAACGTTCAATGGGAGTACAAATCCCTTAGTAGCTGAGCAATGGATATTTTCCCTAGAGAAAATATTTCAGGCTTTGGGGAGTAGTGAAAGGGAAAAAGTTACCATGGCAGTTTACCGCCTCACTGGAGATGCTGATCAATGGTGGTCATTGATTCAAAACATGAAGGAAGATGATGAAGTATCAAACATGGAATGGAGGGAGTTCAAAGATCTGTTTTTAGAAAAATACTTTCCTCGCGACCATCGAGCAGATATGGAAAGGCAATTTCTGAGTCTGAGACAAAAGGAGGATGATAATGTCACAAAGTATGAGGCTAACTTTACAAGGTTAGCGAGGTATGCTGGAGATTATATTCGCAACCCAAGAAGTAAGATTGATCGTTTCTTTGATGGGTTAAAACCATTTCTCCGTCGAGCATTAGTCTCACAATCCTTTTCATCGTACGAAGACATTGTCTCATGTGCTATCAAGACCGAAAAGGAATTCTCTAAGTCTTATGACTTTAAAGCAAAGCAAGAGAAGAAGAGACCTGCTGATCAATCTGGGAATGGAAATAAGGGGAAGAAGGGAAAGGTTGAATATCCATCTTGTGGTAAGTGCGGGAAGAAACACCCCGGTGCTTGCCTGAAGGGAATGGGAGTCTGTTACAAGTGTGGTGAAAAAGGCCACCAAGCTCATGATTGCAAGGGGAAGAAGGAAGCTACCAACGTTCAGTGCTACAATTGCAGGGAGATGGGGCATTATGCAAATGCATGTCCTAAGCGTCAGGAGGACTTACCTCAGAAAAGGCCAAGGGATCAAGGCAAGGCTTATGCTATCACTACTGCTGAGGTAGAAGCTCCGAAAGACGTGGTGGTAGGTAATTTAATGGTTTCCTCATGTTTAGGAAATGCATTATTTGATTCTGGATCATCGCATTGTTTCATATCTTCCCAGTTTGCTAAGAAAATTAGATATTTCCAATTTGATTTAATAAGGGAGTTGTCAGTTAAAACTCCTAAGGGAAGTATCGTTGCAACAAAGTTTTGTGAATCAGTTCCCATTAGAGCACATAAATTTTCTTTATCTGCTGATCTCATCGTCATACCTATGATTGAGTTTGATATAATCCTCGGTATGGACTGGCTTTCGGACTATGATGCGAAGATTTATTGTAAGAAGAAAGAGGTTACGATTCTTGATGATAATGATAAGGAACACCTTATTTTTAGAGCAGAATCGTCACCACCTAATTCTTATTTAGATCCACCCCCAGTAGCTCAACTTAATTCAATTATTGGGGAGGAAGAGAATGAAATAACTGTCGGTGAGGAAAGGAATGTTCAAATAGAGGATGTACCTGTTGTGAAAGAATTTGTAGACGTATTTCCAGAAGACTTACCTGGACATCCTCCAGAACGAGAAGTTGAGTTTTCCATTGATTTGATTCCTGGATCAAGGCGTATATCGAAGACCCCTTATAGAATGGCCACTATAGAGTTAGTCGAACTAAAGAAACAACTAGAGGAATTGAGTAATAAGGGATTTATTCGCCCTAGTGTTTCTCCATGGGGAGCCCCTGTTCTTTTTGTTAAAAAGAAAGATGGATCTATGAGGTTATGTATCGACTACAGGGAGATCAATGCTATAACGATAAAGAACAAGTATCCCCTACCTCGTATTGATGATTTATTTGACCAACTGCATGGAGCTCAATACTTTTCAAAGATTGACCTTCGATCTGGATACCATCAGTTGTGTGTGAAGAAGGAAGACATTCCAAAAACAGCATTTCGAACCAGGTATGGGCATTACGAGTTTACTGTAATGCCGTTTGGATTGACTAATGCACCATCTGTATTCATGGATCTGATGAATAGAGTTTTCAAGGAGTATCTCGATGAATTTGTGGTAGTATTTATTGATGATATATTGGTATACTCCAAAACCTATGAAGATCATGAAAATCACTTGCGCATTATCTTGAAGACTCTGAGGAGGCATGAATTATATGGGAAGTTTAGCAAGTGTGAATTCTGGCTTCAGGAGATTTCTTTTCTTGGCCATATTGTCTCTAAAGATGGAATCTCTGTTGATCCTTCTAAGACCAAGGCAATCCAAGAATGGCCAGCACCTACGAGTATAACTGAGGTACGTAGTTTTATTGGTTTGGCAGGTTATTATCGATGTTTCGTCCAGAATTTTGCCCGATTGGCTAACCCATTAACGAAGCTCACACGTAAAGGGGTTAAATTTGTTTGGACAAAAGAGTGTGAAGAATGTTTCGAAGAACTGAAGAGAAGATTAGTCAATGCTCCTATATTGACTCTACCATCGGGGAATGATGGGTTCGTTATTTATAGTGATGCATCGAAGAAAGGACTTGGCTGTGTCCTTATGCAGAATGATAGAGTTATTGCCTATGCATCACGACAGTTGAAAATTCATGAACAAAACTATCCTACTCATGATCTTGAGTTAGCAGCTGTGATCTTTTCTTTGAAGATATGGAGGCACTACCTCTATGGTGAAAAATGTGAGATTTATACTGATCACAAGAGTTTGAAGTATATTTTCTCACAAAAAGAACTCAACATGAGGCAAAGGAGATGGCTTGAATTACTCAAGGATTATGATTGTACGATACACTACCACCCGGGGAAGGCAAACAAGGTGGCAGATGCTTTAAGTAGAAAAGACCATGGAGTTTTGAACAATATGAGAATTGAAAGGGATCCAATTTTCATGGATCTAGTGAAAATGGACATGGGAATAACCAGGGAAGGTGAAACATCAATGGTTTTTCAAATGGTTGCCAAACCATCTTTACTAGAAAGGATTAAGAGTTCTCAGACCGATGATGACGAATTCCAAAAGAAGATTAAAGCTTTGAATGATGGGAGATTGAGAGACTTTGTGTATGAAGATGGAATTTTGAAATTCGGGAAGAGACTTTGTGTTCCCAATATACCTGATCTAAAAAGGGAATTGCTGGATGATGCTCATAGTTCCAATTTCTCTATACACCCTGGGAGCACCAAAATGTATAGAGATTTGAAGGAACATTTTTGGTGGGACAACATGAAGAGGGAGATTGCTGATTTTGTGTCAAGATGTATGGTTTGTCAACAAGTGAAAGCTGGAAGGCAACAGCCTGGAGGAGTCATGCAACCTCTTCCCATACCGGAGTGGAAATGGGACAATATTACGATGGACTTTGTCATGGGGATACCAAAGACTCCTAGAAGGAACGATGCAATATGGGTTATTGTTGATCGTCTTACCAAGTCAGCACATTTTCTTGCTATAAGAGAAGATCTACCCCTGGAACGTCTAGCAAGACTATATATTAATGAAGTTGTGAGACTTCATGGAGTACCCCTATCGATTGTTTCTGATCGTGATCCCCGTTTTACTTCAAGATTTTGGAAAAGTCTTCAGAAATCCCTGGATACTGAACTTCATTTGAGCACTGCTTACCACCCTCAGACAGACGGACAATCAGAACGGACTATTCAGACCTTAGAAGACATGTTGAGATCTTGCTCACTTGATTTTCAGGGTATGTGGGATCAATATTTACCACTAGTAGAATTTTCCTATAACAATAGCTTCCATTCGAGTATTCAGATGGCACCATATGAAGCGTTATATGGAAAGAGATGTCGTACACCAACCTGTTGGGATGACGTTGGTGAAAGAAAACTTGTAGGCCCAGAACTGGTGGAGGAAACGGTGGAAAAGGTGAAGGTAATCCAAAATCACATTAAAGTAGCTCAAAGTAGGCAGAAGAGCTATGCCGATAATCGAAGGAAGGATTTGGAATTTCAAGTCGGTGATCATGTTTTCCTGAAGGTATCTCCGTGGAAGGGAGTCATACGTTTTGGTAAGAAAGGTAAATTGAGTCCCAGGTACATCGGACCTTTCGAAATTCTAGAACGAATTGGGGTTGTAGCTTACCGATTGGCAATGCCGCCATGTCTCTCCAAAGTTCACGATGTGTTCCACGTATCTCTGTTGAGGAAATACATGCCTGACCCAACGCATGTACTCACCTATGAGGAATTAGAACTGGAACCCGATCTTTCCTATTGTGAAGAGCCCGTCAGGATTCTTGATACAAGAGAACAAGTACTGAGAAACCGGACGACGCGTCTGGTAAAAGTTTTGTGGAGAAATCATAAGATGGAAGAGGCAACGTGGGAACCCGAGGAACTTATGATGAAGAACCATCTGAGTCTTTTTATGCAGTAATACCCTAGAAATTGCGAGGACGCAATTATTTGAAGGAGGGGAGAATATAACACCCCAAGCTTCTACGGTACGTTTCCCTTCGAATAATGCGATAGCGTGTGTTGTACGCAACCTCGAGTTCTAACACACACCACAACTAATTAAACTAGCCGTTGTAAATAGTAATACCTACTTTTTGAAATCATATATATTATATATTTCAAAATGGACTTCATTTTTGGATTCGGAATATCGAAATTATCCTAGGGTGAAATTTTGGTACTTTTCGGATAACTTTTATATTTTGATGAATAGTGAAAATTACTAAATTTTAATTAAAAACAACCTTTTTAATCAAAATAATTAATAGTGATAAATTATGAATTTGAGTGGTTTTAAAGTATATTTATAATATATTTTTACCATTTAATATAATGTTGGTCATTGGACATAATTTTACAATTAAACCGAACATAAACAAGTGTCAATCTTTTGGTAGTTATTATCTCTTAAAAACACGCTTTTTGTTTTGACAGCGGGAATTAATTTTAAATTAATTTCTGCCACTTCTGTGTTTTGAATTTAGGAAAATGGATTCCATATTTGGAATCAGGATGTTCAAATTGTATAAATAGGTAACTTTTATTTTTAGACATTTTGAATAATTACTGCGGTAAATATTTTATTTACCATGGTTAAAGGGTAAATCCGGTAAATAAGGGTTAAAAAATAATATTATAATAATACAAAATTACCCTAAAACGTGTCCTAACCTTATTGGTGGACACATACCCGACCAGGGGCATCCTTGGGTCAATTTGGGGACCCCTTGGAGCCACTTGTATGTGGTAGGGACACATTATATTAATAAAGTTAAAATAAAAATAAAAATGGCATAAGATTACATCTTTTAGAAGAACAATTTTTACATAGGGTTATACATGTTGGATTTTCGATTATAAATATTCATTAGAAAGATAAAAATATTTCCTACATAATGATATTTTATTTATAATTTTTAGACATTAAATAAGTTATTTTATTTATGACACAATGATGATGCAGTAATTACTATAATAGTGAAAAATTAAAATAATTGATATTATAAATACCCAAATAAATATAATATGAAACTTTTAATGAATTAAACTAATTTTCTAGGCTAATATGATATATTAGGATTGATTTAATGGACTTTGTTCGAAGTAATCAATCTGTTATGAGTTTCACAAAAATCAACTATTGAATAGTGTCAAAATTGACATAAAAGAGTTCTTAAAACAAATATTATATTATTAATTGATATTAAATTCCTAAAAATCTAAGGTTCGGCCAAGAGACTTATATTATGATAGGTTAATCATTAATGGACCACTTGGGGGTCGCTTGGATGTATATAGTAAGTTTATTAACCATAATATATAAAAATACAAAGAGACATTGTAAAAGTGAAACTAATTAACTTAGAGTTAATACTTAAAGATAAGGTTAATATAAGTACCCAAACCTGTCTAAATTCTATTGGATGAGTTGTTTTAGACCTATCCCCACCTCATCCTTTGAATAGTCAACTTTGGAGCCTTTAGAAACCGAATATGAATTTATTATAAATTAATATTTCTAGCTTTTCCAAAGGTGCCCCTCACCCCTCTTATAAAAGGGCACTCCTCCTTCTCATTTCTTCACACCTTCAAAGCCTTTTGGTTCGGCCAAACTCTGCCCAAATAATCTCCCAACATCCCTCAATACAACCTAGAGGCCTTATTTTGATCAGAAAGCCAACCTAAGGGGCCCTTTTGATCAAATCAAAAGGAAGAACCCGAAGAAGAGGTAATGATTTCACCACCCTTTTCTAAGTTCATTTCTTCTTCCACTTCTTCTTCCTTTGTTCTTACCATTCTAAAATAATAACTCCAGTATCTCACATATACTGTGATGTTATTATAAGTATGGTACAACCATATTCAGTATTCTATCCACCCTTTGAATAACATGTCACCATACGTGCGTACGTACGGCTTACCGTCTCCACGTCGTGGTGTAATTGTTATTCAATATAATATTATTTGGATGGGTATAATAATGATGTGTAACTCATGTAAATAATAAATATAACATGTTAATGATTCTGTATATATGATATACCATTCATTTATATATTATTTTAATATCAAAAGAATGATATTGTCGCTCGTGCGTACGTACGGACTACCGTCTCCACGAACGCGATGAGATTCATTCTCCATCGTATCCATTCAAGTATAATTATCATTTTATGATTTAAAAATGATGTTTAAGGACTTGATATCATTCTGGATATGAATAAGATACAACAAACATGGCTTATGTAACAAAACATATAAAAGAAAATGAGTAAGTTAACACCCGAAACGATGATAATTCTAAGATATTATTAATAAATCAATGTTAAAAGATCATATATGATATCATATTAATATATATGATTCTTGTATAATTTAATAAAAATTATTTAACCATTATACAGGAGTTTAACCTACCCCAACCAAGGAAAAGTACAAGGTAAGGGTTATTTCACAATCTCTTCATTATCCGAGGTTGTATTATACGTAATAATCTACTGGGATCTCTTTATCATCCACATCCATGTTTCTTCGAAATGTATTTCAAAACATTTTTACTATTTACAAGAATATGGGTTAAAGTCATTTATACCCTTGTTTGACTTTTTATAAGAGGTTTATAAAGGAATCTTTCCGTCGTTTTCAAAACAAGGTCCTTTTTAACCTTTTCGACAGAATTGAGGTAAGAATGTTTTTTTTTAACTTATACGGCGGGTGCGGTTATTTTCTGCCGTTATAAAATCTTCAAAGCTTTCCTTACAAGCTTATAAGAATATTTTCAAAGAAAATGTTTTATTTTATATGGAACTTAAATGATTTCAAAATAAAAGGAGATATTTCTTTAAAAAGAATTTTGATTTCATCTATGTCAACATCCTTTGATGGATTTTAAGATTATTTGAAGTTGATTTATTATGATACAAAACTTCAATATTGTATTGAAGGTTTTGTGATATGTTTGACTATGGATGTGCTATTTTTATACCATTCACAGTTTATGGTGAAATTATTGACATTTCGTATGCTAGTTTTAATACGAATGTTTATGTTATGTTTAAACCTTTTCATATGGGAATGCATTGGACTTAATAAGTGACGGGTGGAGCCCGCTATAGCTCCTCGATGCATCGGTAGGTCTCATGAGACAAACTAGTGTCTTGGCACAAGGCCTTGACAAAATCTTATTTGTAGTCTTGGCACGAGGCCTTGGCTATGTGGTTATGATAGTCTGGCATTATGCATTCCAACATTATGAAAGTGGTTATTGATTTTTGCATGTGATTATTCGATTAGCAGAATATCCATGTGAATAAGTAAATGGCATTATTTCATTTTACTTTTGCCATACCATGTTGAAGTTCAATTTTAAAAGGCTCTTGTTTTAGTAATGCATTGCCTTAAATGTTTATTCTTATTTATGAAAGTTTCCGCTATATTGTTATCCTTACTGGGAATTTGAGCTCACCCCTTTTCTATGTTTAATTTTTCCCAGGAAGTGAAGATGTAAGTTATGAATGACCTTCAGGGATATTATGAGGGGATAGTAGTGTGGATTATGGAGACATTATGTTGTTGTAGTAGTTTTTCATTTTATGATGTAATGTAAAACTTATGAATATATCTAGTGTTTCCAAGGCTACTAAACCAATCGGTCTTTCGAGATTTGATCTTTCTTGTGATCATGCCAATGTTATGTAATAATGCACCGACTCTGGGTAGCTGGGGTCGGGGCGTTACATATTTCATATTTGAAATACCTGTTGTGATTTATTCACATTTCCCAAATAAATCAAGAAGTAGTTACAAAATATATTTAATATTTTTAAAATCATAACTTTGTGGTACATCAGGCCCCAAAATCCCACACCAACTCTGTTCCTGGCTTCATAAATATTCATAGAAATAATTTTAATTCATACAGGTAAAAACACATATCACATCATAGTGATTTATCTTTAACTAATATGATTGAATGAGGAGTAAATCAAATCCACTCTAATAGTCATGGTAGTGAGACTTTTTTGATACATAAATTATTTTATATTCTTACGTCTATGAGAATAACTTATATCAAATTCTAAATTTAACCTCTCAAGATGCATCATCATTGAAAACATTATGATTCATGTATAATGAAAAAATATGATTAATGTGATTACTCATGATTATGAGCTGTTATACTATAGCTATGATTTATAATTTTTAACTATACCATCACATACCATTATACTCATGTAATGATTATAATGACATTAAAAACTTTTTTGTTTACCCTTCAAAATTATCTAAGCACACACATTCCTTATATTTCATTCCATATGTTAAAAAAATGGTTTTTTATGTTGTTCATTTAATATATAAACTATTTATGATGAACTATATGTGATATGATGTAGATCTATTCTGAATATTTTGTTAATATTTAAAATCATCCAATGTCACAAGAATTATAATAATATGGTGTTGATCATTCTGTTAGGAAATGAAATTTTTTATAATATGTTGTAATTTCAATATTAGAGTCATATGGGCCTCTATAGTAGGTATAACAGAAATGTTAATCTACATTTTAAAACATGGATTTTTATATAATGAGTGAGAAACTATAATATAATACAATGTATTGGATATCATATTATGTTATGTTAAATAATGGAGTGTGGATTTCTTAGAAAAAAAATACCTATTTGGATACTATTAGTGAATGATGATTCTTCATATATTCATCTAGTGATAATAATAAATATAGTGGGTATGGTAAATGTCATCCTTTATTTTTTTGCACAATGAATGTGTCCTTACAAGATACCAAGCTTAACACTCCCTAGGGATATTCATGTGTAAAATCAAAATCTTCCCTAAGAAGTATAATGAAGGATTTGAATAGATTCTAACTATGATTGAACATGGGTAAAACTAATGTGTCATAGATTTAATAGAGGGGTTTATGATTAACATATCCAATAGTTTATATTTTATGATCATGAGGTATAAATATATGATAATTTTATCCAACATTATGATTGTTGGTTTTAGTCAATGGATATAACCCAATGAATCTATATCAAAACTAAATGTGGTGGAAACACAATGATTGGCCTCCTAAGAATCCAATTTTTTGGGGAGATGGAATGATATCAAAACTATATTAATTTCCAACATTCTATAGATATTAATAACATTGGGCCTTCACATAGTAAAGGGAGGAAAATATGTATTGTTTAGTCATTTATGTTATCAAATCCAAAATAATTTATTTGATCAATCATACTACATGTTTATGAGAAATTCATCAATAACACTGATAATATATATTCCATTCAGGTGTTTCCAAAACACAAATAATGTAATTTTTTCATTTTATAATTTTGAAGGTGAATTTGAACAATGGTGTACTGATATCAATAATTGAAGAATCCATGAAGAATTTTACTCATATAATGGAATGTGTTTAATATATTATTTTAAATATGTATATTCATCGTGCCCTTTAAAATGAATATATAAATAATTCGTTTAGATAGCACATAAGGATAATTAATTTATTTGTACATAGGATGAAAATTTTATAAAACATGTGCAATATGCTTATTGTATTATAATCCATCCTGAAATTAATGTTATTCAATTCATAAATTTTTTAAAACCATATCTATAAAAGGATTTATCCATAATGACCTTCAACAAAAATGAATATATCTGTCAATTTGATATTACGGTTATAATTGTGACTGGAATCACCCATCAAAATCTTGATTTTTATATGAAATGTATTACGAAATTCAAATGAAATTCTAAAAAATAGTGACCATAGATGATATGATTTATTGTATTGTTGATGTGTGGATTGAAGAATAGTGAGAAATTTTTTATAGAAACATAGATATGTTTTATTTTTAGAAATTAGATTAATTGGGAATACAATGATAACGTGTGAGAACGAAGACATTGTCTAATGATGGTGAGAATATACAATAAAATTTACCACTCACATTCAACTATTTAAAATAAATTTTTTTAGGTATTATATCAACCAATAAAAAATATTAATGTCAATTATGATGATCAACATAATCAACCTCATATTATGAGAGACAAAAAAGAAAATTAACTAAATAACTATTTCAAATAAGTTTTGTGCCATTGATGTGGGGGAATGTTTAATTATTATTCACAATAGAACTGTTATTGTATTATTTATTTATAGATCTACCCAATATTTTATATTTTAATAATGTTCTAATGGTTTGAAAATATTCCTTATTGAATAAAATTTTAATTTTTAGATAAAACTACAAATGAATTAGTGATCAAATATATAGTATATGATTCTTTTCTAATTGATTTTAATGGTAATGTGCATCATGATAAATTCATTAGTTTCCCACATGGTTGAATTGAATGTTATCTAATAGATTGATTTAAATTCAATACATAAATTTTACTTCAATTGTTATGGTGTGGAAATAAAAATATATATTCAAAACCATCCAATGATTCCCTTATTTGGGAGTAGATAAATTGGATCATCCAATGGAATTTGAATAATTTTTTGGGTATTTATTACTACCTAAATGGGTTTTTTATATCAAATTATTAGAATGAAATTGTCATAAATGATATTATTATTAAATGAGAGTTTTTTGGTTTTTCCATAAGAATGTTATACTATTTCCCCAAATAATGATGATGTGTTTTTTAAAATATCTCATACATGGTTTTATATATATTTCATATAATCCATATTAAATGGTCCTGATTTAGTTGTATGAATAGAAAATCATCTACATAGGAATATTTATAAAGGATTCATTCATCCATGTTCGTCACTATTTTTTTAATCTTTATATTTTTTAGAAACAAATTGATTAATGATTAATTAAATTGATTATATGAAGTAAAAAATATCACAATCAAGATTATGTGTACTCTTCAAATTATTAATGATTTGTTAAATCAATTATGAATACCGCAATATTAATCCATGACTGATCGTTGATCAGGATACTATTAGTTAAGGGTTTGGAGTGAAGACATATACATGAACACCATCAATTTGAGGAATCTATCATATAAATTAATGGAGATTCTATTAATCCCTACTATTTTCCCAATGTTCATCTTTTGTATAATGAATAGAGTCTATAGATATTACTCTCTTCATTTTTTTGATGTCATTAAATATTATATTCATATTTAATTAACGAGAAAGGAATAAAATAAAGCTCATTTGAGTATTTTATAGTAAACCTTATAGTAAGAAAAAATAAATGAAAATTTTATTTGTATTGAATTTTGCCAATAATAGGTTCTATGTTTTGTCATATAATCTCTTATGACGGTACATATGTGGATCCATTAAAGATGAATGAGATTTTTCATTGACATGGATCAACACTTATGTCCATGATGCATATTTATCATCAACTATATGCATATTACTGGTTATTTGTGGAGAAGTTTACTTGTAATGAAAATCAACCCACTATGATGACTCATTATGGGGAAAAATACCTTTGGATATATGAATTTGGTAAAACATTAATGTAATAAATGTGATTTTTATTCATTGGAAATATTATTTTACTACCTTATAGTGGAGTAGGGTTTGTTATCTATAGTTATTCATCAACAGTTAAAATATAATATTCATCATACATAATGAAATGGTTAAAAATTAGGCCCCACGAAAATTAATTATTGAGAAAAATTACCAATAAAATTAATTTATGTTAACTTCTATTATGTTACTAATAATGATATCACATAATTACCGTAATAAGAAATATTACATTATATATTAATTATAAAATATAAATATTAAATATTACTATAATTTTAATTTATTAATATTTTATAATTATATTAATAATAAAATATTACTATATATTCAATCAAAAAGTGTTGAATTTGTGTCAAATATAATTGTTGGAGTTGAATAAAGATTTTTACTACTCAATAGATTACCACCTTGGGAAAAAGTAAAAGTTGGTAGTTTCTTTGAGATGAAAGGATCATGATATATTATATATTAAGAGGGAAAAAATGATCCAAATATTAATTTATTTTCATATAATTGGTATGTAAATCTTGAGATATAGGGATAAATATTTTATTGAAATGGGTGTTCAACCATATATCCATATTATATTTAATGAGGCATATAGGATATATGTAATATATAAAAAAGGAGAAAAATATTCCTAATGTCAATAATGATTGTGAAGGAATGATATTTTTCAGGAGAAGAGTAATTGCCCCCTCAATAATATACATGATAATTATAAATATTGAAGAAACTCATAGTTTATAATTTTATTTGAATCAGGGAAGTAAAAATATGTTGTAATATCACAATGAATATTTAAGGTGTGAATGAATGAAAATATATTTTACATCATATAAATAATAATTAGTTCTATATGAGTGTGTTATGGTTGAGGGAGAGAAATATAAAGGGTTTTACATTTTTTAAAATTTCTATTATTGAAATTGGAAAACAACTCTAAGAGTATTTTCATTAGAGAACCAATAAAATAAAATGGAAAAATGAAATTTCATTTTTTAATTATTTACCAACCAATTAACCACGATTCATTATTATTATAGAAAATTTATCTCTAACATATCTAGAAAAAAGTGCATTTTTGATGTGGTATGGTTTCATGGACTACCTGATTCCATTATATGGGATTGGGTTCTGATTTTTTCCATGATAATATAGAGAAGAAACTAGTATTCTATATATTAAATGGTTTTTTTAGTAATACATGTCATAATCATAAATATGTACTATCTGAGAGAACCATTAAAACTATAGATGATGTTCTAATGTCATTATTATGTATTTTAAATGTTTTAGATTCATCATGTTATTTTAGATGATTTTTCATAAAATAATAACAATAACAATAGAATTAATATTGTTCTTTATTAATAATAATTCATAAAAAGTATATAAATCCATTTTTAGTGGTTAGTATTGTAAAATAAATTTTTTTGTGACCTTATCTTATAAATTGATTAACTGATAATGTCATATCCATTTCATATTGCATCAATGCATCTTAGAGTAGGAATAAAATTCATTGCTCAAATAATAATTTTAATATAGAATACCAATATATTTAGAAGGTATTCACTATGATGTTTATGAGAATCAACGATATGGGAAGCTTAACCCCGAGGGATATTAGTTCCTTCGAGATTCAGGATTGAGTAGTGATGACAGATTATCACTTGTTTTTTGAACTAAAACTCTCCCAAGATCATCATGTAATAAATTTATCCCTCCCAAGGAAGAAAATATAAAATCATTCCCATATACTAATGTTATATATTATACAACTACAAAATTATATTTCATATGGAGAAAAACTAGAATAAATAATGTATCATTTACATAACGTCCTATAAAACATGACTACTTGCCAATTTTAATGTTCTTTATAGAAATAAGAAATATAAAGAAGCTAAATTGTTACCTGAGGATGGGATGAAACTTATATAAACTAATTTTTGTATATAAATTCTATAGGAATTTTAGTTAAAATTATTCATATGGTGGAGTGGGGGGGAAGTTCAACCAACCATCTTTTTATTTTATAATATATTTCTTGTTATATTATTTTAATGTTTTGGATAGTTTGTGATACAAATAATGCATTGTACGAATGATCCGTAACATTATAATCATAATAATTTTTAGAAAATTAATAATTATAACAATCAATTAAAAATATAAAGGATTTCAATAATTTAAATTCATTATATAATAAGAATTATATTTTTAGTAAATTATTGACATTCCAAATAAATCATTTTTTCTAAAACCGATTTTGTTCAATTATTAAATAAAATAATATAATTCGTTTTCAAAAATGCAATAAAATTTATTTAAAAAAATAAATTAATTTTTTCAGTATTTATGAAAAATTTAACTATTTTTTTTATATAATTTTATAAAAATATTAATTTTTTGTTTAATAGGGAAAAGTATATATTTTATGGAAAACTATCTTACCATTTACTAAATTTATTATATTTTATTTTTGATTAAAATTATTTTAAATTAAAAATTAGTTAATTTGTAATATGAAAATACATTTATATTAAATATAATTAATTATATATTTCATTTTTTAATTAATAATCATAATGTGGGAGAAATCAATTTTCTAGAAAACTAGTTATCCTTTGAATTTTATAGTTTTAATATAAAAATATATTTGATTAATTTATTGTACTGAATTTAAAAAATGGATTGAATATTTTGTATTATAAATTGATATTTTTTGATACGTGAACTTTGAATTTGTAATAAAATAGATTAAAAATAGAATATTTAGTTACAATGGTTAAGGTTAAAACTAATTTATTAGGGGTGCTAAACTTTGTGACATTCATTATTTTTCCTCCCAAACCTACAAAAATCATACAATATGTTCATAAATTAAAATAATAATATTCTTATTTCGACTATATATCCATTTAAAGACATCTTCAATAGAATAAATTTATTCTCTTTTAATCTTTTACGAAATTTCATTTGTGTCCACTCACTCACTTATAAAAGGACACATGATATTTCTTTTTATTACAACACATTGAGCCTTATATCTCTAATAAATGATAAAAATTATATTCTATACCTTCTTATTTATTATTTATTGGATCGTGTATTCTGAAAATACCATTCCAGGGGTCCATAAAAATGGTTATAATGTTGGTTTACTAAATGAGGGGTAATCATGTCACCCCAAATCATTAAATTTATTTCATATATTCTCCCTATAATTCTATGGAATTGATAATATAATAATAAACTATATATTCCCAAAATATTGGATTTTCATTAGGATTGATGATCCTCATTTATTTACATTGTTTCTTATAAAATGGAAAGTGAAATATTTATCATGGGTATATACACACTGCAACCTCAATTCAACGATTAAATTATTTTCCAGTTTCAACATTTATGGATAGCTTCTATAATAGTTTTAATTTTCATATGTGATATTTGTGAAATAATTGTTCTTATAAATTTATATAATCATATATAACATCTTACCTTCTAATTCATTGGGAAATAATATCATCCATCATACGTATATGTGGACTTCACTCACCATAAAGTGATATGATTTTTTTTCATTTCGGTTATAATCTAATGGTAACAAGGATAGATTTACTAAAAAAACATCATATATATTATATAATTGTTATTATATAATGATTCATTATTATTTATCTCTATTTCAATGCTTGCATAAAAAATAGATAATATCGCTCATTCTTGCATATGACCTACCTTACAGGTAAATACAGTAATTAATTCTTTTATATAAAAAATTAAGTATTAATCTAATTATGTATATATTTTTTATAAAAGATATTTATTTCATTACTACTATTATTATGATAAAATCAGGATCAGTGTACATTAAATAGAACTAACAAACCAAAATTTGGAGATAAATTGAATAAATAATCATCCAGAATAGATGAATTTAAAATTGATGTTTTAATATATTGGAGTTATAATATAATAAGTGGGAAATATATGGAATTATAAATATATAAATGAATATAATTTTTTTCATTATAATTATATATTTATTTTATAATATTTTGAAATTATATTTAAGAAAGTGTATCTTGAGGTAGGATATTTATGTTACAATGTCAATTATTATCTACATAGATAAGGATTGAGGATTTCATTATGAAATGATATCATATAACACTATATAATCCCACGAATGGTCTATCATCCTATTATTTCAAGATATTAAATGTCTTTTTCTTTTCTATTTCCATTAATTTTGTACTGTATATATTAAAAATAACTTATTAATATAAATACAACTTTATTTCTCTAATTTTGGCCATATATTTTTTACTTTCATATTATTATTTTATAAAATAATTCATGAATGTTTTTAATATTTCATAACAATATTTTAAATTCAATTATACCCATGAATTGTTTATTAAAAATAGATATAGGGGAATCTTCTAATCATTTTCCAAATGCGAGGTATTCATATCTATTCGAAATGTCTCAAATTAATGATTCATTTTAAAATATATGGAATGAAATGATGTTTTGGTCATCATGAATTATAATTTCTATGAATATTATATTAAATGTTTCAAATAATGACTTCAAATAATTTTTTTTCTTAATATATTTAAATTTTATAAAGGTTAAGAAATTTTTTTAACATTAAAAGTGTATTTCCCAAATTAAGTGTCTCTTGTGATGTTTTAGAATAGGTTTTATTCTATGATAAAATCATTGGATGTTATAAAATATTTTTGGGGCATGTTAACAGAGGATACGTCCAAATTATTTTACCTTAGATCTCGTGATTATGAGGAAAATAATTTTAATAAATCAATATTATTTCATGGGGTTATAATAAGATTAATTTTTATGATCTTATGGAACATTATTGAATTATTTTAATTTTGTGATGGATATGTCAAAAATTATATATACATTTATGTTATTTCATAACGATTGATATATATTGAAATAAACATGGAATGAATGGGTAATGAAAAAAATTTGGTAATAGAATTTATCCTCTATGATAGTTGTTGGAGTGAACCTTATATCATATGATAGTGTTGGGAGTGAATACAAATCTACAATGATAGTCTCGTATTTGATCCATGAATATAATAGAAATGGGATTTTCTGATTATATAAATGCCACAATATATGTTCATATACCAAGGAAATTCTTATATTAATAATATTTTTTGATTAATTTATGATTCATGTCTAATGAATTTCTAATATTTAGGCTATTACTCATACTTTTTATTTATGATATGAATGGTATGGTTATAAAAGTTCATATCATGATCTCATACACTTACAATCATGTTATATTTATTTGAGCTTTGATATCCCCATTTTTTAGTCTTACTAAGAATATTCCCTCCCTCATAATATTGTATCCATTATCCCGGTAATGAAAAGAGGGTTTAAAGATGATTTCTTATGAATGGTGATAGATACATTGAACATGGTAGGATATGGTGTATATATGTCATTATCACGTTGTATTAATATACATGTTTAAAAAAAACAAGTGATATTAGATTATGGATTTTATATTTATGTCATATGATGAATATTAATTTAATAATTTGTAATACATATTTATGAAAACAATTAGTCTCTATAAACAACATTTTTTATTTCAAATCAATTACATTTAATGAATATAGATCCACATTATTTTTGAATGGCACTAGAATAAAGACACATATCATAAGAGACAACTATATGGGATATATAAACACTTAATCACTATAACTCTAACCAAATATAATGATAAGGTCAATTAAAATATTACATTACCCACTCACACTCATCCATCATCATAAATTCGTCAAATATTCTTTTAAATGACTAAAAATTCATAGAGCACTAAAAATGTATCATTACAAAAATAATCAAAAAAAAGATATGTATACCTTATTTTTTAAAAAATATATGTTGTAATCTCAAAAATATTATGTATTTATGATAAAATGGATTAGAAACATAGAGGAAATAATGAAAATGATATTTTGAATTATTATAATTTTTTATATGAGACCACTATCTTAGATGGAACAACAATAATGAATTATTTGTGGGATAAAAAAATAGAATAATAGATCAGTAATGCGAAGAGACTAATACAATGGGGATTTTATTGATAAAATAAAAAATTTCTTACTGATTATTTCATTTATAAAAATGATAATACTAGTAATAAATTTAAAAAAATCTTTACAATGGAAATAAATTATCAATTTTTTGCAACAATGTATCCAACTTTCTATTAGAGTTATATTTTAATCCCATGTGATCCTTATAATGTTTGAAAAATATCCTAGTAATCAGAGGGATTTCTTTATTTTACTATAAACACCACAATCTCTTTACTATTACTAAAAACATGAATTTTTACTGAAAACTCTCGAATCCTATAAAACAATTATCAATATAAACCTCTAAATTTTAATGTTAAATCTAGCATTGAGTTTTTAAATCACATCGTGATCTAATTCCACTAAATCATTATTTTTTCAATTTTTTTATAATATATCAATATTAGGGATTAAAAATCAACACGATATATATTATATTTTTAAAACCTCATGATTTTGTGAAATATTTTATTTTAAAATAAATTAAATAATTAATATATTTTTCATTGTGCACGACACTGTGCTTTTCAAGAATTACAAACAATACCATGTATAGCATATTTTATATGCAACCCCATGGTTGAATGAAACAATTCATACTATTATTATATTATTATTGAATATGATAGTTACATAATGGAAACTAAAATGGATGGTGTGAATATAAATTACTAAATTTTAAATATATATTGTTTATTGATGTATATAAATGAATTAGTTGGTTATGAAATTATTTAAAAATTGAAATAAAATTTTTTTTAAACTAAAGGATATATTTTTCAAAATGAATCATTTAACAAACACAGACTTTGGTTACCAAAATAAATTACGCAAATAACATTTGGTAAATTAATTTAATGAAATATATTTTATATATTAAATATAATTTTTAAAAAACAAAATAACTATTTTATAGAAAATATATAAGATTAAATTCAATTTTGAGCATTAAAAATTTATTTTTCTAAAAAGAAGTATTTTTTCTTCAATACACCTAATTGAAAATTCATTATTTTTAATGTAAGTAACTTTATTTTTAAAAATAATTTTTTTAATATAATAATTAATTATAAATTACTTTTTATGAAATTTTTTAAAAGATAAATTTTTTATGTCATAGCAGTACAACCTACTTTTTGTCAATAATTACTATTGTGTAATGAAAATTTAAAAACATCCAAATGGAAAAATATTATATTAATATTAAATTTTTTTAAATTTTATACATTATTTTATGTCATTGGATCCTATTTCACTTCAAATTTTGAGATAACAAAAACTTAAATGTTTGAATCATTTCCGTTTGTAAACCCACTTTTTAATCACATCTAAAATATTTAATATGTATTAAAATTTTCCAATTACGTTAATGTAATTTTAAAAAATGGATTCCATATGTACAATTATATTAATTTATAATAAATTTATATTTATTATAGATGAGTTTCAAATATTTATGAAGGGATTTGAAAATTATGGTTTTGGATTTGTTTCTGACATTTTACTTTTATAAGACAAATTCCATATTGAACAGAAAATTTTTTATGTGGTTTATACACTACCCATGAATTTATATTTTAGCGATTCAATTGAAAATTTTATGGATTTAAAAATCCATTTTATGATATCTTATCTATGGGATTTATGGTTTAAATTCATCTTAATCTGCATGGGATTGTTTTCTAAATATTTCACCTTTTTGTCATATGTATTGTTATGCCACTAAATTATTTTATTTTTAGTATATAAATCAATTTTTCATGTAATATAATATAAATATTTATATTATATATGTTTTAAATTTCATTAAATATTAAAATTCTGGTGGTTTAAAATTTGATTTGTCCAATGTTGTAATTTTTTTATTTTATAATTTCATTTTATTGTTTGTAATTTTTTCTATCTATTCATATGATGATAAAATATTAAGATCCAACTATCAATAAAATCATGAATATTATTATAATATAGTTTTTTATGAGAATACATGATTTCCTTTAATTTAATTATGTTTATGTCCATAACTATTCAAATGAACCTTTTTAATGAAATATAACATTATTTGTTATTTTATTCGAAAATCAATTTTCATAAAAAATAATATATTGATAAAAATTTCTCAAAATGTTTTCAAAATCCCCAATATTATTTATTATTTAATTACAACCAATGTGTTCATTTTTTTAAAAAAATTAAATATTTTCCGTATAATTTTTTGAATAAATTCCTTTTTGGATTCTTTAGATAATTTTAAAGGAAACATTATTATAGTTTGTATGAAATATACCAATATCATAAATAATCGATGTTAAAAATATTTCTCTCTTATTTTTGAATATTTTTTCAGTCAAATTTATTTAAAATATAATTTATAAATTTTAATTTTAAAATTTAATTTTCATAGATGAATGATTATTTATCTAATGAAAGGTTTTAAATTATTTTTAAGAATTATTCAAAATATTCCAATGTTATATTCGAAGAAAACCATTTTAAAAAATATTATTGTTAAAAAACAATTTTAATATTTGTAACACTATTTTCTTATATATTTTTTAATGTGTTATTTTAAAATAAATTTCCATTTAATATGGAATCCTTGGTTGTTAAATATTATGTACAAGTTTTAATAAGGAATGATACCAAAAAAAATAATTCAGTTGATTGTTAATGAATTTTTTAATGACAAGTTAATGAATCATTTTTATTTTTTCATGGGTCCTACTATGATGAATTGATGAAATATTTATTTACCCCAATTCCATTGATAGCAATCTATTGTAATGATATAATGAATGTTTTTTGAAATTTTTTCCCACACAGTTGTGGTTGTATTTATGATACATGTTAGACATATATAACCTAATAATACATTGGGTAATGATCCATATCTTATTAGGAATAATTGTGAAATATATTTATTGGAATGATCTACTATGGGAAATAGGTGAATCCTCATCCACTAAGTGAAACAATTATATTCAAATTCATAATGGGAAACAATTTATGAGTCCACATAATCTATGTTTATGGTCATGGATGTTAATCATCACCTATGTAATAGTTTTCTATTTTTATGATGGTTCTATAATTTAATGACATGAGATTGTGGTCCATGGATGATTTAAGATTACTTATCCCTATTATGGAGCTTTTTTGTGAAATAATAATGTTTCATTCCAGGATTCTTGTCGATATTCTATGAAATCGTTGGTATCAACTTTGTATGTTGTAATCATAGTTTTATACCCATATTGTTATCATATCTGTTAATGTAAACATATATTGATATCAAATATGGTTACCCTAAATGAACTACTAAATCACTCATTCCTATACATCATTACCCAGTTCTTGAATAAAGTATTTGGTATTTCACTACTATGAGGAGTAACAAGAGGAAATATATTTAAAATATATATTGAAGATAATTAATTTAATATGTATATTTTTATTCTGCTATCCAATTAAAATAAATTATTATGGTTCACGGTATTTTTTTTATCAAAATGTATTCAGAATTCATTTAGAATGATGTGATATTTATCCAGGATAATTCGGGTTCCAGATAATTTCAATCATATGACGGGTTTAGAAAAGCATTAAGGATTTGGATTAAAAAAATATTAGTGATATCTCCAGTTATATTCATATGTTAATTTTTATGTATATCATTAGGGATACAACTAAAGACAATTCTAAGGGTGGCTAAATACAGAAGAAAATATATTGATATTTTCATACAATATAGGTGGAGTGGTTGATATGAAATTATATTATTGTCTATATACTTCAAGTGGATGTGTCTCAGTCAAACCAGTATATAGGTGTAATAAATATAAAAATCATATAATAATTGGAATCTATCATCAACAATTCTATGAAATTGGATCCTACTACACACATAACATGACATTCAAAATGGATATTTCTTGGAAGCTAACATACTATTTACAAAACAATATAATATATATGAATAATGACCATGAGTTACATAGGATAAACATTGGTTTTCATTAACAAAAAATAATGTTTCATAATATATATATCATATAAGTGATTATGTGGTTCAACACTATGATTATTGTTTCATATTCAATTATATTTTGGTTTACTCAATGCATAGCTCCCAAAGGATAATTTTTTAGGTTTAGTGCAACCGAAAAATCAATGATTTTACCCATAAGAAGTCAATAATTGATGAAATTTGAATGAAAAACTATTTTGTTTATTCCCACACAATATTATAATGATATGAATAATTCAAAATGTAAAAATGATTATACGAGGGAATGAATTTCTATAGAGTCAATTATGAGTAATCATCCACCTTATCGTACTGGATTTACATATCCAATAGTTATAGAGGAATTAATCAACACCAGTAAAAAGAAATTTTCCATTTTCCATTGATTAAAGCATGAAATATTTATTTTTGTGATCTGTCATTTGTAAGGATAATTGAAACAATGGTGGACTCCTATCGACAATATGATTCTTCATGAATAGATATACTAAAAGAAATAGGATGATTTTAAGTGTATATATTGAAGTAATTTCTTAAATTAAATTATATTTACATGAATGGAGATGGTTTTCATTAAGCATAAAAACTAGGATGGTGAATATAATAGTACTTGTAAATCCAAATTTGAATGGCATGACTGATATTTTTCTTATTTATTCATATTTTTTTAAATACACATTGATTTATTTATTAGTGCCTCAAAGACATGTCAGTAAAATGAATTTTTTATATAAGTTATTAGAAACTATGAAAAAAAAATTCTTATACAATCATGGTGGAATTAGAAACTAGAGATTCCCATTATTCCTTGGGGTTTGATAAGTAAAATAAAATCTAGTATTAGAAATAATAAAATCAATCACATCATTAAATGAAATTATAGCCATTGCAATTCAGCAAATGTTGGAAGAAGCATCAGGGTAATAAGGAAAATCTATTTAGAATGATGATACCTCCTAGGATGATGAATTTTGTAATAATTATATTGTTCAACATGTGTTTGTTTAAAAAACTGATTTTTTTACAAAGTGGCTGATAATGAATTGATGTTGATGAAGAATTTTATTTTTTCATGTTCCTAATAGGGATAATGAAACTCGTAATGTTGATAAGAAAATCTCTATTGATAAGTAATATATTCAAGGTGTTGTTGATTCATTAAATAATGTTGTTGTTGTGAAAGTGAAGAAGGATTTTGTTAGAACATCTATGAAGAAATAATTAGTGCACAGAAACAGATTCACCAACCAAATAATATATTTAAAAAACATCACATTTCATATGACATTATTTTTTTGGTTTAGTATATGAATAAGCATGTCAATTTCATTCAATTATTTCCTCGCATTGATTCGATATTTCAATTACTTCAAGAACTGGTCAATCAGATGTCAAATTTATGAAATCATTTTCTAGAATATCACAGAAATCATGAATCAGAGTTAATTATTTTATAGATAATTTAGGATGCTCATAGATGATCATTGAATGAAATCCCAAATTTTTTGAAGTCAGTTATTGTTGATATTAAAATTTATGATGACTTTAGGAACTCAGTCACAGATTCATTTGATAAATCCAATTAGAGGATCAGGAATTTATCAACAAGGTATTAATAGAATCTATATGATTGGAATTCTAGATAACATTAATAGGAAAATGATATAAATCGGAAACTAAATTTTGTTTCCCTAAATATACAAATTTTATTGCAAAATAGGTGAGATATGGATAAAAAACTCAATGTCCATGAATATTTGATCATGTCAGAAGATGAAATAGTTTTGTCTCTAAAAGAGATAATAAATGATCCCAAAAAAATCAGGATCAGGTAGATTTTCTTATTATGTTTCAACATAATAAAAATTAATTAAAAATATTAGAGTAACATTGAATGTGTTGATTCCAAAGGATATAAAAAATAAAGAGGGATTATTGTTTATTTTAGAACCATTATTTTATTTAAATATCATGTTTTATATTACTGAATTTTTTAATCTCCCCATTGTTTAATTTTATATGTTTCTTAACCATTCCGTTAATTTTTTTTCATTCCTCGAATTCCTTTATGAAAATCATAAAGGGGTAGAAAAGAGTGATAAAAAATAATTTTATATTGAAGGAATAGAATGAATATGTTAGAGGAATATTACATAAAGAATAAACTCTTAGGTATGGAAAATTTATTTCTCTATGAATGAGATGAATATAATCCTTTGGTTTTTATAACCTTGGGGTTTAGTCTTATACAACATGAGTCATAATCAAAAATAATGATAAGTATATCATTTATCGTTCAATAAAATGAATCATTAGTCCTTCATATTCGTTTATTAAAAATTATTGGTTCTTTCTAAAAAGTCTCTTTTGTTTATCTAAAAAGTTTCCATATAAATTTTTTTATCATTAATGTTTTGAAAATTACAAACAGATTTTCTTAAGTAATATTGTCATTTTCAAAGAAAAATTTTATTATGTATAATTTTCCTTCTCAAAGGATGGGTTTTTACATTATCTATGATCTTAAACACCATATCAAATTTTTTCTCAAATGATGTTTAAAAATACATCTTTATGTCGAAAAATCATATCCTTATCTAACACAACACCAAATCAGTTTCTTAGATTCCAATTTTCTGAGATTTTTTAATATACCTTCAACAGAAATATGACTCTGATTTATTCTTAAATCAGATTCCAATTTATCCTGAAATTGGACACTAATTTATACTGAAACAAACTCCAATTTCTTCATAAATAAGATTATGATTTCTCTTAAAATAAACCTGCAGTTTCATCTATAATCATACACAGATTACTCAAAAAATTAACGTCTGATTTTTTTAAAATCAGCTTCCAATTTCATTTCAAATCAAAATCTGATTTATCCTGATCTTAGAAATCAATTTCATTTGAAATCAAACACCAATTCCTTCTCAAATAAAAATCTAAATCCATTAGAATTCAAATATTTAAATCATTAAAAATTATAATATAATTCACTATTATGATAGAATTAAATAGTCAATATTTACATACTCCAATTTTTATTATCTTACGAATCTTATTAAATTGTTCCATTTTAGTTTCCAAATTTCCATTATGTAATATTCCATATTATTAGAACCATAATATTCTTATGTTTCATAATCATAATGTTTATTTTTCAATATTTTTTATATAATATTATGTTGTCGAATCTTTTTTAACATAACCATTTCTTGAGAGCCACATTAATGTATCGCTACAGAATAAAATAAATAATATGATCATTGTTGGAAATGTATAAACTTAATGATTTTTCCTATAAATACCCATCTATTTAAAGGTTATTATAGCATAATTAATGAAGGATTTTGATGTATATAATTATGTGATACTCTTTTAGAGCATGGATCAATCTACCTTTTCTGAATTTTTTGATCAAATTTTTCTTGCTATGAAAATCTTTATCATCCTACCGAGAGAAAATTTGATAATTGATTATAATTTGATGGCTTCCCTGGATTGAATGAAATAGGTATGAATTAAATTATTAATCAAAATCATGTGGGGATAGCAATACAAATACCGATCTTCTTATCATTGGCTTAACCTGGTGTGGGTATGATATACATTCATAAAGTTATAAATCAATGTAACTTTACCAAAGGTTGTTGGATACCCTAATAATTGGGATATAATATATCTTATACTTGTCATATTTACTTTCATGTTTTATTCACACTAAATTTTAATATAATTATACTGTGTAACATTCACACAATTTCAGATTCTTTTATAATCGGTATAGAAAAAAATTGATATACTTCATGGTATAATCATTCCTATTATAAATATTTCTTATGTTTCTTTATTGGATCCATGTTATCAAATCATATGATAGTTGAATAATTTTTTATAACTAAAGAGGGCATAAGAATTCATCTTGGTCAGATTTATTAAAAAAATCATATGGATTAAAATGAATGTTTCAAAACCTACAATTCATCAACACCTTTGTAATCAAGAAATACACATCTAAATTTGGATCTGACCAAAGTGTCCAACATAATTAAATGTAGGGGATTATTGTCAAATAAAAATACTAGATTGCTCCTAATTACACATTTGGTAAACTCCTAAATTGATCATTCTCAATAAGCATCACCTATATTGGGTCCTCTGGGGACTCCATCAATTTACATGTGGTCCTTATAAGAAGAATCATGTCCTAGAATGTTTCATGCAAGGGAGACAATAAAAATATATAGTAGGAACCCTAAAAACCTAAAATTGAAATGGGATAAAATAAAGGGGATTCATTCCACTAAATGTAACTTGAGGAATGGTAATCGGGAGAGAAACTTCATATGAAACCATCCTCATCCAATCATGAAATATCCACTCAGTCGATAAGTGGTGTCAAATAGACATGTGAAAACAACTTAAGGACTCCCAAATAGACACCCTTATAATTATCATATGAAACTCTAGGTCTAATGAGGTTCATACCTAATATCTATTAATTGGATTCTACTTAATGGTCTACCTTAAATTAACAAATTGGATTACCCACTCAATGAACATAGGCATCTTATATGGGACGCATATGTGAGATACATTCTATTTAGAAACAATCATTATGTATAATTATAGCTTCCCATATAAAACATCCTTCCATATCCATCACACACTAAATGTAACATAATGAATCTAAATTTTACATGCTTCCCCTCACCACTGCATATATTTGAGGGAGTACTACTCCAAAGTATACATTGTCTGCATCCTATCTATCATCATATATTGGTAGGACCTATACCTTACCACTATCCTATAGTTGAGGGAGTGTGATCCCCTTAATTACCAATGGAAAATATGATAACTCCTATAAAAAGTTTCCATCACATAATTCTATGGTGTGAGATGTAACACATAAATAAGTTTCACACTACACTAGAGAAGAGGCCATATCCTCATAATTTACTAAATAAAAAAGGGATCACCTCTCAAATAGAAGAATTTATCTCTAATATGACTCAGATGTGGGGGAGTACTACTCTATAGTTGAGGACCCACTACAAATCATGATTGTGTATTTTAACTCAAAAAATAAATTACATACATCCCGGTACCATGATGATGCATGATAAAAATCATTATGGTCCAAATTTTTTTACCAAATGGTAAAATATATAGATAATGACATTCCAAGGTAGTTTAAAATGTTGATATTAAATTACTTCTCAAATGATCTCATAAATATGTTAGGTTCATAAATGAGGATCGATGAAAATATAGAGTGTGCTATAATTTGTTACTTCCATCATTGAATGTCTATACCTTACATGGTGAGATTACTAATATGCATGAGAGATAAACAGATCAAGGTGCACCTCATGACGGATACACTCAATCCATTATCGTCAAAGCCCTTTAGGACATTCCTTCTCATCCCATTCAGGTCCATAGCTAATATTTTTGATTATGATACAAAACAAAATCATTTCCATCATTGAATGATAACTTTTTTGATGGAATGTATTATTTAAAAAATATTAGATTTTTAGGATGACAAGTTATAATATAGTTTTAATTGAATCCTTTAAAAAAATACATGGAATGTTTGAAAATTTCATCCAAAACACGTGGTTCCTAGCATGTAAAAGGCCATGTCATCTACATTAACATTATCCTTCAATACAATATGTGGGATTTTAAACCAAAAGATATATCTAAAGTAAAAATAACTCACACTAATTATGTGGGGAGTCAAACCTAAAAAAATTCAGTGATGGGTGGGAAACATGTTCCTTGATTCTAGAGGGGAGTGTCGGTCCCATAGTCTCTATTACAGAGCCACCCAAGTCCTCAAAATCAGTTAAGAACCACTTCACAATAGTCATTCTCAATACACTCAACATTGAATCTCATTGAATGAATCATATTCCACCATCAAGTTCAAGTAGTTAAAAATTTCATGGATGGTTATTGGGAACATAATTCCTAGTTCCATAGAAAATGATTCAAATGGTGGAAAATCCGAAGAATATCTTCAAGGAGTACACAATATACAAGTTTTCCACATGACGTGTTAGCCCATAGATGAACCATGTTTTTTATCCAACCTACATAGGATTCCCACCCATGTTGGGGTACAAGGAATGATGAATTGGTACACATAGTCTCCCTCTTCATTCAAATCATGGCCATGTTTCTCATCAACAAAGATTCCCTAACATGTCCCTAATATGGCATGTATCCCATAATATATGTCCAATTCAGAATAAAAATCCAACTAGGCAAGTGGTATTGATTATTTATGTACAAAACCACATGTACCTTTACAATGTCTTTCTAGTTGTGCATGGTCATGTATTTAACATGGAATCCCAAACCATGTCCCATGGTCTCACAGATTAGTGAACCTCTCACTGTGTAACCCCAGTACATGGCATATACACACCAAATTTCATCTTCCATGATCATACTAAGATACACAATGGGTCTTTATAGACTATATAATGTGAAGACGGTAATTCTAGTTGCGAACTACCTTCTAAATTTCATGATTCACAGTGGATTACCCCAAAACAGTCAGATGTAACTATGAAGGTTCTCTAGAAATTTTAATTAGTCTCTAAAACCATAAACAAATATCAAATGAATGGGATTGATACCAAAACTAAAACCAGAATCCATGTGGTCGAGACAGCAATGCATTAGGGGTAGAACGATAACCATTTTGTTATTATCCTAGACTTTATTATGATTAACACCATGAATGATGATATATAACACAAATTTACACCTATTTTTACTTGTTTTTTTCTGTTGGTTATAGTGGGAGAAGAGGAGGGTTTGGTCCTTATTATTTTAGGCACACCGAGGGTTGGGCGGTGAATGAATTGATATTAATAAATTTTCATCAATTAACACTATTGTAATTCATTGTCAACAAAACTTCCCTAATCATCACTCCCCATGAAAATGTGTTTATGTTGCTCTAGTTGTAAACATGACATTCTGAACACATAAAAGACCATATATTTCATATTTGAAACACCTGTTGTGATTTATTCACATTTTCCAAATAAATCAAGAAGTAGTTACAAAATATATTTAATATTTTTAAAATCATATCTTTGTGGTACATCAGGCCCCAAAATCCCACACCAACTCAGTTCCTGGCTTCATAAATATTCATAGAAATAATTTTAATTCATCCAGGTAAAAACACATATCACATCATAGTGATTTATATTTAACTAATATGATTAAATGAGGAGTAAATCAAATCCACTCTAATATTCATGATAGTGAGACTTTTCTGATACATAAATTATTTTATATTCTTACTGTTGAAATAGTGGGTGCCCTAGACCCAACTATTCTGTGCTTTTGATTACCATATCGTGTATAGAGTTAACTATGCATGATGTCATCTTACCATTATAGTGTAGACTTTTCTGCGTCCACTATTGAAATGGTAATGTCCAAAGATTAATTGTCGTATCGAAAGGTTATAGTAGTTCCCAGGCTATAATGAGAACCTCTAGATACTATGACATTAATCTTAAATATATGTTCTATGGTCTAGATACATCTTACTAATTGGACATAGTAGATGTCTGACCATCAGGTGCTGGGGGCTCATAAGCATTGAGACTTCTTCTCATGAAGTTCGCACTTGGTGATCTCTAGTAGTGAGATCATGAGGACTGACCCGCCAATAGGAACACCACATGTTTCAGGTGTCATTGGATGTTCCTATCTACGATCATGTGTAATGGTCTCCTGACTTGAGATCATTACCAATGTATGTCATTTGATCGCGTACTTTGATGCAAGACGAAAACCATGGCAATGAAGTCGTGGCGAGGTAGTTTGTGTCGGGTGCGTCATTGGTGGCATGTCATTGGTTGAATGGTCAAGAAAGGATTTGTCGCTTCCAGGTTATGGAAGTAATATATCTCTGGCCATGTTGATATGGATGCCAGTACCTTTATAAGACCATGGCCATGGCAGTCGAGGGTAAATCCGTCCAGTTACATCAACAAACAATAAAGCAAGAAAAGGGCGATGACATGAGAGTGCGTCCTGCTTTATGAGATATTATAGACAAAGAGATTATATTACACAGTGCGTGTTCGTAGGTTGGTTGTCGCTGCTGTGACAATCCTTATTTCTTCAGGGGCCATGATGGGTTGCTAGATCCCTCTCTTGGTCTGTGAATATTATTCACGGCTGTCGAAATAAGGGCCTAGAGGGTCACACACAATAGCGTATTCAAGAATCTGCCCTATTCAGTTGAATAGGAGTATTGGACATAGTGGGCCCCGCCCTAGGGGTCCGAGAATTGTCCAAAGTTAAACGATCACCAATGCGATAAATATATTCATATTATTCGAGTTTAGAATAATGAGTATTGAATTTATTTATTAAATGTATTTACGAGTTTTAAGTAAATACATGAAAAATATTAATTGACGAATATTAAATTATTCAAGGTTCAATTAATATTTATGGGAGCGACGAGTCGGGTTAATGACTAAATTATTATCATGTAATGTATTTTAATATATTACAAGTAAATGATAATAATATTTATGGCTCAGTTTAGAAGTCATAAAAACGTCGTTAATAGTGCGTTAAGTATTCGGGGCTGGCGAGGCGATACCGGGTATTTTAATTGAGCACTATAAATATAAGAGGAGGGGACTTTGCCAAAGACTATTCATGGAGTTTATCTCTCCTCTCCTCTCTCCCACATTCTAGAGAGAGATGCTCTGGATCCAAGGAGCTCGGATGGAGCTCTCTCTCGGGCATCGCTAGCGAAGCGATGTGGTGGTCGTTGGAGCATCGAAGCATCGTCGCAGATCCGCGCTAGCACCCGGATTACGACGAACGGCGCTCCCGCAGATTCCTTGAAGCGCGTGTGGACGATCTAGAGGAATTAGGCTTCGGATTCTTCGAGCAGCGATCGCCAACGACGAGCAGACGTCGTGCGCGGCTTTGGATTCAAACCAGGTATTTTACGGTTTAATTTTGTGCTTAAAATCCTTCACGCGTGGTCCTCGGCTTTGACCGGGCTGCCCTTCACCGACGTCGTCAAGTTTACGGCGAACGGCGGTGGAAAAGTTTTCAAAAAACCCACCTATTTGGGGCTTCCGCTGCACGCCCGGTTCCAACACTTACGTCTATGAGAATAACTTATATCAAATTCTAAATTTATCCTCTCAAGAGGCATCATCATTGAAAACATTATGATTCATGTATAATGAAAAAATATGATTAACGTGATTACTCATGATTATGAGCTATTATAATATAGCTATGGTTTATAATTTTTAACTATACCATCACATACCATTATACTCATGTAATGATTATCTTGACATTAATAACTTTTTTGTTTACCCTTGAAAATTATCTAAGCACACACATTCCTTATATTTCATTCCATATGTTAAAAAAATGGTTTTTTATGTTGTTCATTTAATATAGAAACTATTTATGACGAACTATATGTGATATGATGTAGATCTATTCTGAATATTTTTTTAATATTTAAAATCATCCAATGTCACAAGATCTATAATAATATGGTGTTGATCGTTCTGTTATGAAATGAAATTTTTTATAATATGTTGTAATTTCCATATTAGAGTCATATGCGCCTCTATAGTAGGTATAACAGAAATGTTAATCTACATTTTAAAACATGGATTTTAGAAAATGAGTGAGAACCTATAAGATAATACAATGTATTGGATATCATATTATGTTATGTTAAATAATGGAGTGTGGATTTCATAGAAAAAAATACCTATTTGGATACTATTAGTGAATGATGATTATTCATATATTCATCTACTGATAATTATAAAAATAGTGGGTATAGTAAATTTCATCCTTTATTTTTTTGAACAATGAATGCGTCCTTACAAGATACCAAGCTTAACACTCCATAGGGATGTTCATGTGTAAAATCAAAATTTTCCCTAAGAAGTATAATGAAGTATTTGAATAGATTCTGACTATGATTGAACATGGGTAAAACTAATGTGTCATAGATTTAATAGAGGGGTTTATGATTAAAATATCCAATAGTTTATTTTTTATGATCATGAGGCATAAATATATGATAATTTTATCCAACATTATGCCTGTTGGATTTGGTCAATGGATATAACCCAATGAATCTATATCAAAACTAAATGTGGTGGAAACACAATGATTGGCCTCCTAAGAATCCAAATTTTTTGGGAGAGGGAATGATAACAAAACTATATTAATTTCCAATATTTTATAGATATTAATAACATTGGGCCTACACATAGTAAAGAGAGGAAAATATGTATTGTTTAGTCATTTATGTGATCAAATCCACAATAATTTATTCGATCAATCATACTACATGTTTATGAGAAATTCATCAATAAAACTGAGAATATATATTCCATTCATGTGTTTCCAAAACACAAATAATGTAATTTTTTCATTTTATAATTTTGAAGGTGAATTTGAACAATGGTGTACTGATATCAATAATTGAAGGATCCATGACGAAATTAACTCATATAATGGAATGTGTCTAATATATTATTTTAAATATTTATATTCACCTTTCCCTTTAAAATGAATATATAAATAATTCGTTTAGATAGCACATAAGGATAATTAATTTATTTATACATATGATGAAAATTTTATAAAACATGTGCAATATGATTATTGTATTATCATCCATCTTGAAATTAATGTTTTTCAATTCATAAATTGTTTAAAACCATATCTATAAAAGGATTTATCCATAATGACCTTCAACGAAAATGAATATATCTTTCAATTTGATAGTACGGTTGTAATTGTGACTGGAATCACCCATCAAAATCATGGTTTTTATATGAAATGTATTACGAAATTCAAATGAAATTCTAAAAAATAGTGACCATAGATGATATGATTTATTGTATTGTTGATGTGTGGATTGAAGAATAGTGAGAAATTTCTTATAGAAACATAGATATGTTTTATTGTTAGAAATTAGATTAATTGGGAATACAATGATAATGTGTGAGAACGAAGACATTGTCTAATGATGGTGAGAATATACAATAAAATTTACCACTCACATTCAACTATTTAAAATGATTTTTTTAGGTATTATATCAACCAATAAAAAATATTAATGTTAATTATGATGATCAACATAATCAACCTCATATTATGAGAGACAAAAAATAAAATTAACTAAATAAATATATCAAATAAGGTTTGTGCCATTGATGTGGGGGAATGTTTAATTATTATTTACAATAGAACTGTTATTGTATTATTTATTTATAGATCTACCCAATATTTTATATTTTAATAATGTTCTAATGGTTTGAAAATATTCCTTATTGAATAAAATTTTAATTTTTAGATAAAACTACAAATGAATTAGTGATCAAATATATAGTATATGATTATTTTCTGATTGATTTTAATGGTAATGTGCTTCATGATAAATTCATTAGTTTCCTACATGGTTAAATTGAATGTTATCTAATAGATTGATTTAAATTCAATACATAAATTTTACATCAATTGTTATGGTGTGGAAATAAAAATATATATTCAAACCCATCCAATGATTCCTTTATTTGGGAGTAGATAAATTGGATCATCCAATGGAATTTGAATAATTTTTTGGGTATTTATTACTACCTAAAAGGGTTTTTTTTATATCAAATTATTAGAATGAAATTATCATAAATGATATTATTATTAAATGAGAGTTTTTTTGTTTTTCCATAAGAATGTTATAATATTTCCCCAAATAATGATGATGTGTTTTTTAAAATATCTCATACATGGTTTTATATATATTTCATATAATCTATATTAAATGGTCCTGATTTAGTTGTATGAATAGAAAAATCATCCACATATGAATATTTATAAAGGATTCATTCATCCATGTTCATGACTATTTTTTTAATCTTTTTATTTTTTAGAAACAAATTTATTAATGATTAATTAAATTGATTATATGAAGTAAAAAATATCACAATCAAGATTATGTGTACTCTTCAAATTATTAATTATTTGTTAAATCAATTATGAATACCGCAATATTTATCCATGACTGATCATTGATCAGGATACTATTAGTTAAGGGTTTGGAGTGAAGACATATACATGAAAACCATCAATTTGAGGAATCTATCATATAAATTAATGGAGATTCTATTATTCCCTACTATTTTCCCAATGTTCATCTTTTGTATAATGAATAGAGTCTATAGATATTACTCTCTTCGTTTTTTGAAGTCATTAAATATTATATTCATATTTAATTAACGAGAAAGGAATAAAATAAAGCTCATTTGAGGGTTTTATAGTAATCCTTACAGTAAGAAAAAACAAATGAAAATTTTATTTGTATTGAATTTTGCCTAAAATAGGTTGTATTTTTTGTCATATAATCTCTTATGACGGTACATATGTGGATCCATTAAAGATGAATGAGATTTGTCATTGACATGGATCAACACTTATGTCCATGATGCATATTTATCATCAACTATATGCATATTACTGGTTATTTGAGGAGAATTTTACTTGTAATGAAAATAAACCCACTATGATGACTCATTATGGGGAAAAATAACTTTGGATATATGAATTTGGTGAAACATTAATGTAATAAATGTGATTTTTATTCTTTGGAAATATTATTTTACTACCCTATAGTGGAGTTGGGTTTGTTATATATAGTTATTCATCAAAATTTAAAATATAATATTCATCATATAGAATGAAATGGTTAAAAATTAGGCCCCATGAAAATTAATTATTGAGAAAAATTACCAAAAAAATTAATTTATGTTAACTTCTATTACGTTACTAATAATGATATCACATAATTACCATAATAAGAAATATTACTATATATATTAATTATAAAATATAAATATTAAATACTACTATTATTTTAATTTATTAATATTTTATAGTTATATTAATAATAATATATTACTATATATTCAATCAAAAAGGGTTGAATTTGTGTCAAATAAAATTGTTGGAGTTGAATAGAGATTTTTACTACTCAATAGATTACCACCTTTGGAAAAATTAAAAGTTGGTAGTTTCTTTGAGATGAAAGGATCATGATATATTATATATTAAGAGGAAAAAAATGATCCAAATATTAATTTTTTTTTCATATAACTGGTATGGAAATCTAGAGATATAGGGAAAAATATTTTATTGAAATGAGTGTTCAACCATATATCCATATTATATTTAATGAGGCATATAAGATAGATGTAATATATAAAAAAAGAGAAAAATATTCCTAATGTCAATAATGATTGTGAAGGAATGATAATTTTCAGGAGAAGAGTAATTATCCCCTCAATACTATACATGATAATTATAAAGATTGAGGAAACTCATAGTTTATAATTTTCATTGAATCGGGGAAGTAAAAATATGTTGTAATATCACAATGAATATTTAAGGTGTGAATGAATGAAAATATATTTTACATCATATGTATAATAATTATTTCTATATGAGTATGTTATGGTTGAGGGAATGAAATATAAAGTGTTTTACATTTTTTAAAATTTTTATTATTGAAATTGGAAAACAACACTATGAGTTTTTTCATTAGAGAACCAATAAAATAAAATGGACAAATGCAATTTCATTTTTTAATTATTTACCAACCAATTAACCACGATTCATTATTATTATAGAAAATTTATCTCTTAAATATCTAGAAAAAAGTGCATTTCTGATGTGGTATGGTTTCATGGACTACCAGATTCCATTATATGGGATTGGGTTCTGATTTTTTCCATGATAATATAGAGAAGAAACTAGTATTCTATATATTAAATGGTTTTTTTAGTAATACATATCATAATCATAAATATGTACTATCTCAGAGAACCATTAAAACTATAGATGATGTTCTAATGTCATTATTATGTATTTTAAATGTTTTACATTCATCATGTTATTTTAGATGATTTTTCATAAAATAATAACAATCACAAGAGAATTCATATGGTTATTTATGAATAATTATTCATAAAAAGTATATAAATCTGTTTTTAGTGGTTAGTATTGTAAAATAAATTTTTTTGTGACCTTATCTTATAAATTGATTAACTGATAATGTCATATCCATTTCATATTGCATCAATACATCTTATAGTAGGAATAAAATTCATTGCTCAAATAATAATTTTAATATAGAATACCAATATGTTGAGAAGGTATTTACTATGATGGTTATGAGAATCAAATATATGGGAAGCTTAACCCCGAGGGATATTGGTTCCTTTGAGATTCAGGATTGAGTAGTGATGATAGATTATCACTTGTTTTTTGAACTAAAACTCTCCCAAGATCATCATGTAATAAATTTATCCCTCACAATGAAGAATATATATAATCATTCACATATACTAATGTTATATATTATACAACTACAAGCATATATTTCATATAGAGAAAAACTAGAATAAATAATGTATCATTTACATAACGTCCTATAAAACATGACTACTTGCCAATTTTAGTGTTCTTTATAGGAATAAGAAGAATAAAGAAGCTAAATTGTTACCTGAGGATGGGATGAAACTTATATGAACTAATTTTTGTATATAAATTCTATAGGAATTTTAGTTAAAATTATTCATATGGTGGAGTGGGGGGGGGGAAGTTCAACCAACCATCTTTTTATTTTATAATATATTTCTTGTTATATTAATTTAATGTTATGGATAGTTTGTGATACAAATAATGCATTGTACGAATGATCTGTAACATTATAATCATAATAATTTTTAGAAAATTAATAATTATAACAATCAATTAAAAATATAAATGATTTCAATAATTTAAATTCATTATATAATAAGAATTATATTTTTAGTAAATTATTGACATTCCAAATAAATCATTTTTTCTAAAACCGATTTTGTTCAAATGTTAAATAAAATAATATAATTCGTTTCCCAAAATGCAATAAAATTTAATTAAAAAAATAAATTAATTTTTTCAGTATTTATGAAAAATTTAACTATTTTTATTTTTATATAATTTTATAAAAATATTAATTTTTTGGTTAATAGGGAAAATTAGATATTTTATGGAAAACTATCTTTCCATTTACTGAATTTATAATATTTTATTTTTGATCAAATTTATATTAAATTAAAAATTAGTTAATTTGTAATATGGAAATCCAGTTATATTAAATATAAAAAATTATATATTTCATTTTTTAATTAATCATCATAATGTGGGAGAAATCAATTTTCTAGAAAACTACTAATCCTTTGAATTTTATAGTTTTAATATAAAAATATATTTGATTAATTTATTGTACTGAATTTAAAAAATGGATTGAAAATTTTTTATTATAAATTGTTATTTTTTAATAAGTGAACATTGAATTTGTAATAAAATAGAATAAAAATAGAATATTTAGTTACAATGGTTAAGGTTAAAACTAATTTATTTTGGGTTCTAAACATAGTGACATTCATTAATTTTCCTCCCAAACCTACAAAAATCATACAATATGTTCATAAATTAAAATAATAATATTCTTAATTCGACTATATATCCATTTAAAGACATCTCCAATAGAATAAATTTATTGTCTTTTAATCTTTTACAAAATTTCATTTGTGTCCACTCACTCACTTATAAAAGGACACATGATATTTATTTTTATTACAAGACATTGAGCCTTATATCTCTAATAAATGATAAAAATTATATTCTATTCCTTCCTATTTGTTATTTATTGGTTCGTGTCTTCTGAAAATACCATTCCAGGGGTCCATAAAAATGGATATAATGTTGGTTTACTAAATGAGGGGTAATCATGTCACCCCACATCATTAAATTTATTTCATATATTCTCCCTATAAATCTATGGAATTGATAATTAAATAATAAACTATATATGCCCAAAATATTGGATTTTCATTAGGATTGATGATCCTCATTTATTTACATTGTTTCTTATCAACTGGAAAGTGAAATATTTCTCAGGGGCATATACACACTGCAACCTCAATTCAACGATTAAATTATTTTCTAGTTTCAACATTTCTGGATAGCTTCTATAATAGTTTTAATTTTCATATGTGATATTTGTGAAATAATTATTCTTCTAAATTTAAATAATCATATATAACATCTTACCTACTAATTCATTGGGAAATAATATCATCCATCATACGTATATGTGGAATTCACTCACCATAATGTGATATGATTTTTTTTCATTTCGGTTATACTCTAATGGTAACAAGGATAGATTTACTAAAAAAACATCATATATATTATATAATTGTTATTATATAATGATTCATTATTATTTATCTCTCTTTCAAGGCTTGCATAAAAAATAGATAATATCGCTCATTCTAGCATATGACCTACAGTACCGGTAAATACAATAATTAATTTTATATAAAAAAAAATTAAGTATTAATATAATTATGTATATAGTTTTTAAAAAAGATATTTATTTCATTACTATTATTATTATGATAAAATCAGGATCAGTGTACATTAAATAGAACTAACAAACCAAAATTTGGAGATAAATTGAATAAATAATCATCTTGAATAGATGAATTTAAAATTTATGTTTTAATATATTGGAGTTATAATATAATAAGTGGGAAATATATGGAATTATAAATATATAAATGAATATTATTTTTTCAATATAATTATATATTTATTTTATAATATTTTGAAATTATATTTAATCAAGTGTATCTTGAGGTAGGATATTTATGTTACAATGTCAATTATTATCTACATAGATAAGGATTGAGCATTTCATTATGAAATGATATCATATAACACTATATAATCCCATTAATGGTCTATCATCCTATTATTTCAAGATATTAAATGTCTTTTTCTTTTCAATTTCCACTATTATTGTACTGTATATATTAAAAATAACATATTAATATAAATCCAACCTTATTTCTCTAATTTTGGTCATATATTTTTACTTTCATATACTTATTTTATAAAATAATTCATGAATGTTTTTAATATTTCATAACAATATTTTAAATTCAATTATACCCATGAATTTTTTATTAAAAATAGATATCGGGGAACCTTCTAATCATTTTCCAAATGCGAGGTATTCATATCTATTAGAAATGTCTCAAATGAATGAATCATTTTAAAATATATGGAATGAAATGATGTTTTGGTCATCATGAATTATAATTTCTATGAATATTATATTAAATGTTTCAAATAATGACTTCAAATAATTTTTTTCCTTAATATATTTAAATTTTCAAAAGTTTAAGAAACTTTTTTAACATTAAAAGTGTATTTCCCAAATTAAGTGTCTCTTGTGATGTTTTAGAATAGGATTTATTCTATGATAAAATCGTTGGATGTTACAAAATATTTTTGGGGCATGTTAACTGAGGATACATCCAAATTATTTTACCTTAGACCTCGTGATTATGAGGAAAATAATTTTAATAAATCAATATCATTTCATGGGGTTATAATAAGCTTAATTTTTATGATGTTATAGAACATTAATGAATTATTTTAATTTTGTGATGGATATGTCAAAAATTATATATAAATTTATTTTATTTCATAACGATTGATATATATTGAAATAAACATGGAATGAATGGGTAATGAAAAAAATTTGGTAATATAATTTATCCTCTATGATAGTTGTTGGAGTGAACCTTAGATCATATGATAGTGTTGGGAGTGAAGAAAAATCTCCAATGATAGTCTCGTATTTGATCCATGAATACAATAGAAATGGTATTTTCTGATTATATAAATGCCACAATTTATGTTCATATACCAAGGAAATTCTTATATTAATCATATTTTTTGATTAATTTATGATTCATGTCTAATGAATTTCTAAGATTTAGGCTATTACTCATACTTTTTATTTATGATGTGAATGGTATGGTTATAAAAGGTTTGTATCATGATCTCATACACTTACAATCATGTTATATTTATATGAGCTTTGATATCCCCATTTTTTAGTCTTACTAAGAATATTCCCTCCCTCATAATGTTGTATCCATTATCCCAGTAATAAAAAGAGGTTTTAAAGATGATTTATTATGAATGGTGATAGATACCTTGAACATGGTAGGATATGGTGTAGATATGTCATTATGAAGTTGTATAAATATACATGTTTCAAAAAAAACAAGTGATATTAGATTATGTATTTTATATTTATGTCATATGATGAATATTAATTTAATAATTTGTAATACATATTTATGAAAACAATTAGTCTCTATAAACAACCTTTTTTATTTCAAATCAATTAAATTTAATGAATATAGATCCACATTATTTTTGAATGGCACTAAAATAAAGACACATATCATAAGAGACAGCTATATGGGATATATAAACACTTAATCACTATAACTCTAACCAAATATAATGATAAGGTCAATTAAAATATTACATTACCCACTCACACTCATCCATCATCATAAATTCGTCAAATATTGTTTTAAATGACTGAAAACTCATAGAGCACTAAAAATGTATCATTACAAAAATAATCAAAAAAAATATATTTATAACTTATTTTTTAAAAAATATATGTTGTAATCTCAAAAATATTATGTATTTGTGATAAAATGGATTTGAAACATTGAGGAAATAATGAAAATAATATTTTGAATTATTATAATTTTTTATATGAGACCACTATCTTAGATGGAACATAAATATTGAATTATTTGTGGGATAAAAAAATAGAATAATAGATCAGTAATGCGAAGAGACTATTTCAATGGGGATTTTATTGATAAAATAAAAAATTTCTTACTGATTATTTCATTTATAATAATGATAATACTAGTAATAAATTAAAAAAATCATTACTATGGAAATAAGTTATCAATTTTTTGCAACAATGTATCCTACTGTCCATTAGAGTTATATTTTAATGCCATGTGATCCTTATAATGTTTGAAAAATATCCTAGTAATCAGAGGGATTTCTTTATTTTACTATAAACACCACAATCTCTTTACTATTACTAAAAACATGAATTTTTACTGAAAACTCTCGAATACTATAAAACAATTATCAATATACACCTCTAAATTTTAATGTTAAATCTAGCATTGAGTTTTTAAATCACATCGTGATCTAATTCCACTAAATCATTATTTTTTCAATTTTTTTATAATATATCAATATTGGTGATTAAAAATCAACACGATATATATTATATTTTTAAAACCTCATGATTTTTTGAAATATTATATTTTAAAATAAATTAAATAATTAATATATTTTTCATTTTTCACGACACTGTGCTTTTCAAGAATTACAAACAATACCATGTTTAGCATATTTTATATGCAACCCCATGGTTGAATGAAACAATTCATACTATTATTATATTATTATTGAAAATGATAGTTACATAATGGAAACTAAAATGGATGGTGTGAATATAAATTACTAAATTTTAAATATATATTGTTTATTGATTTTTAAAAATGAATTAGTTGGTTATGAAATTATTTAAAAATTGAAATAAATTTTTTTTGAAACTAAAGGAAATTTTTTTCAGAATGAATCATTTAATAAACACAGACTTTGGTTACCAAAATAAATTACGAAAAAAACATTTGGTAAATTAATTTAATGAAATATATTTTATATATTAAATATAATTTTTAAAAAACAAAATAACTATTTTATAGAAAATATATAAGATTAATTTCAATTTCGAGCATTAAAATTTTATTTTTCTAAAAAGAAGTATTTTCTCTTAAATACACCTAATTGAAAATTCATTATTTTTAATGTAAGTAAATTTATTATTAAAAATAATTTTTTAATATAATAAATAATTATAATTTACTTTTTATGAAATTTTTTAAAAGATAAATTTTTTATGTCATAGCAGTACAACCTACTTTTTGTCAATAATTACTATTGTGTAATGAAAATTTAAAAACAGCCAAATGGAAAAATATTATATTAATATTAAATTTTTTTAAATTTTATACATTATTTTATGTCATTGGATCCTATTTCACTTCATATTTTGAGATAACAAAAACATAAATGTTTGATTCTTTTCCTTTTGTAAACCCACTTTTTCATCACATCTAAAATATTTAATATGTATTAAAATTTTACAATTAAGTTAATGTAATTTTAAAAAATGGATTCCATATGTACAATTATATTAATTTATAATAAAATTATATTTATTATACATGAGTTTCAAATAATTATTAAGGGATTTGAAAATTATGGTTTTGGATTTCTTTCTGACATTTTACTTTTATAAGACAAATTCCATATTGAACACAAAATTTTTTATGTGGTTTATACACTACCCATGAATTTATTTTTCAGCGATTCAACTGAAAATTTTATTGATTTAAAAATCCATTTTATGATATCTTATCTATGGGATTTATGGTTTAAATTAATCTTAATCTGCATGGGATTGTTTTCTAAATATTTCACCTTTTTGTCATATGTATTGATATGCCACTAAATTATTTTATGTTTAGTATATAAATCACTTTTTCATGTAATATAATATAATTATTTATATTATATATGTTTTACATTTCATTAAATATTAAAATTCATGTGGTTTAAAATTTTATTTGTCTAATGTTGTAATTTTTTAATTTTATAATTTCATTTTATTGTTTGTATTTTTTTCTATCTATTCATATGATGATAAAATATTAAGATCCAACTATCAATAAAATCATGAATAATATTATAATATACTTTTTTATGAGAATACATGATTTCCTTTAATTTAATTATGTTTATGTCCATAACTATTCAAATGAACCTTTTTAATGAAATATAACATTATTTGTTCTTTTATTCGAAAATCAGTTTTCGTAAAAAATAATAAATTAAAAAAAAAATTCTCAAAAAATTATCTAAATTCCCAATATTATTTATTATTTAATTACAACCAATGTGTTCATTTTTTTAAAAAAATTAACTAATTTCCGTATAATTTTTTGAAAAAATTGCTTTTTGGATTTTTTAGATAATTTTAAAGGAAACATTATTATAGTTTGTATGAAATATACCAATATCATAAACAATCGATGTTAAAAATATTTCACTCTTATTTTTGAATATTTTTTGCAGTCAAATTTATTTAAAATATATTTTATTAATTTTAATTTTAAAATTTAATTTTCATAGATGAATGATTATTTATCTAATGAGAGGTTTTAAATTATTTTTAAGAATTATTCAAAATATTCCAATGTTATATTCGAAGAAAACCATTTTCAAAAAGATTGTTGTTAAAAAAAATTTAATATTTGTAACACTATTTTCTTATATATTTTTTAATCTGTTAATTTAAAATAATTTTCCATTTAATATGGAATCCTTGGTTGTTAAATATTATGTACTAGTGTTAATAAAGAATGATACCAATCAAAATAATTCAGTTGATTGTTAATGAATTTTTTAATGACAAGTTAATGAATCATTTTTATTTTTTCATGGGTCCTACTATGATGAATTGATGAAATATTTATTTACCCCAATTCCATTGATAGTGATCTATTGTAATGATATAATGAATGTTTTTTGAAATTTTTCCCCACACAGTTGTGGTTGTATTTATGATACAGGTTGGACATATATAACCCAATAATACATTGGGTAATGATCCATATCTTATTAGGAATAATTGTGAAATATATTTATTTGCATGATCTACTATGGGAAACAGGTGAATCCTCATCCACTAAGTGAAACAATTATATTTAAATTCATAATGGGAAACAATTTATGAGTCCACATAGTCTATGTTTATGGTCATGGATGTTTATCATCACCTATGTAATAGTTTTATATATTTATGATGGTTCTATAATTTAATGACATTTGCTTGTGGTCCACGGATGATTTAAGATTACTTATCCCTATTATGGAGCTTTTTTGTGAAATAATAATGTTTCATTCCAGGATTCTTGTCGATATTCTATGAAATCGTTGGTACCAACTTTGTATGTTGTAATTATAGTTTTATACCCATATTGTTATCATATCTGTTAATATAAAGATATATTGATATCAAATATGTTTACCCTAAATGAACTACTAAATCACCCATTCTTATACATCATTACCCAGTTCTTGAATAAAGTATTTGGTATTTCACTACTATGAGGAGTAACAAGAGAAAATATATTTAAAAGATATATTGAAGATAATTAATGTAATATGTATATTTTTATTCTGCTATCCAATTAAAATAAATTATTATGGTTCATGGTATTGTTTTTATCAAAATGTATTCAAAATTCATTTAGAATGATGCGATATTTATCTAGGATAATTCAGGTTCCATATAATTTCAATCATATGACGGGTTTAGAAAATCATTAAGGATTTGGATTAAAAATATATAAGTGATATCTCTAGTTATATTCATATGTTAATTTATATGTATATCATTAGGGATACAACTAAAGATAATTCTAAGGGTGACTAAATACAGAAGAAAATGTATAGATATTTTCATACAATATAGGTGGAGTGGTTGATATGAAATTATATTATTGTTTATATACATCAAGTGGATGTGTTTCAGTCAAACCAGTATATAGGTGTAATAAATATAAAAATCATATATTAATTGGAATCTATCATCAACAATTATATGAAATTGGATCCTACTACACACATAACATGACATTCAAAATGGATATTTCTTGGAAGCTAACATACACTTTACAAAACAACATAATATATTTGAATAATGACCATGAGTTACATAGGATAATCATTGGTTGTCATTAACAAAAAATAATGTTCCATAATATATATATCATCTAAGTGATTATGTGGTTCACCACTATGATTATAGTTTCTTTTTAAATTATTTTTTTGTTTACTCAATGCATAGCTCCCAAAGAATAATTTTTTAGGTTTAGTGCAACCGAAAATTCAATGATTTTACCCATAAGAAGTCAATAATTGAGGAAATTAGAATGAAAAACTATTTTGTCTATTCCCACACAATATTATAATGATATGAATCATTCAAAATGTAAAAATGATTATATGAGGGAATAAATTTCTATAGAGTCAATTATGAGTAATCATCCACCTTATCGTACTGGATTTACATATCCAATAGTTATAGAGGAATGAATGAACACTAGTAAAAAGAAATTTTCCATTTTCCTTTGATTAATGCATGAAATATTTATTTTTGTGATCTGTCATTTGTAAGGATAATTACAAAAATGGTGGACTCTTATCGACAATATGATTCATCATGAATAGATATACTAAAAGAAATGCGATGATTTTAAGTGTATATATTTAAGTAATTTCTTAAATTAAATTATATTTACATGAATGGAGATGGTTTTCATCAAGCATAAAAACTAGGATGGTGAATATAATAGTACTTCTAAATCCAAATTTGCATGGCATGACTGATATTTTTCTTATTTATTCGTATTTTTTTAAATAAAAATTGATATATTTATTAGTGCCTCAAAGACATGTCAGTAAAATGAATTTTTTATATAAGTCATTAGAAACTATGAAATAAAAATTATTATACAATCGTGGTGGAATTAGAAACTAGAGATTCCCATTATTCCCTGGGGTTTGATAAGTAAAATGAAATCTAGTATTAGAGATAATAAAATCAATCACATCGTTAAATGAAATTATATCCATCACAATTCAGCAAATGTTGGAAGAAGCATCGAGGTAATTTCATCAATAGAATTGTGAGTTTCATTAATAGTGGAAGGGATGTTCATAAATCACATGATTATTGTAAAGTGATTTATTGGATATTAAATGCCTTGGTGAAGAATAAGATTTCATATAATTCACCAACCATCGTCTAATTATTCAAATGAAATGAATTAGAGAATTATGTGATTTTATTACCTAATACCAGTGGATAATGTGATTGGAATTAAAAAATAAAAAATGAATACAGAGGAATAAAATACGAATTTTATGCAATCACAGTGGATGATGTGAATATTGATAATTATGGAACACTTATCCTCCCTTCCATAGTTGATAATTTTATGTTTTATTTTATATGAATGACCCTATAAAAATATTATTTTCATCCTTTAATGAAATTTATTATGATTTTTCGATTTTTTTATTTTTATATACATAGAGAATATAATATTGAAATAAAATATGATATTATATTTGTTAAATGATGAATTGAGGCTTCCAATTATTATGTTTTCATATAATGTAAGATATTTTTAAGGGAAAATAATCAAATTTTATTTTTTAATTTCATTGTCTCTATGTAAGAATAATATTATGATTATGGAAAATAATAAGGTGTTTTTTAAATTATGGATGATGAAAACATTAATAGAATATAGACCCATTTCTGATTTTAAAGGGGATAGGTTTTTATCGAGATTAAAGATATTTTTGGAAACATTTATTGAAATATAAACCTTTTGTTTTTTATAATTTACAGAATGTTTAATTTGGAGAGAAATTACAATCCATGTTATATAGATAAGAGTAAAGATATTGGAATCTACTATTGTTGATGTAATATTTTACGTTGAGGAAATATAGGGACATTTTAGTTATTGGATGTAGTTGGAATCATATTAGTGTATTTTACAGACAAGAATACCCACTTTTTGGGAGAGAAACTAAAAAATCATGAAATATTGAGGGGAACGAACCCATTATAGATAGATGATATGTCTATAATACATAAAATTGTAATTTATGAAAGAGTGTTTATATTTCATCATCATAAAGGGAGATATTTATATCTATGTATCATAGTACATGGTATTTTATGATTTTTAGGTAGGGAGAATTATTTTTATTGGTATACTACATCAATTATCCATTAATGAATATATATGGGAAAACCCAAGATAATAATTTGTTTTTGGACTTCCAAAAACATCAAAACAGAATAATATTATATGGGTAATAGTCTATTGCTTTATAAAATAAGAATAATTCATTACGATAAGATAATATTTCTCTATTCATCATCTTTATATAATAATATTATGGGCGTGGTAATGTTTTATTGTGTGATGTCGGTAATCATATATAATCTGGATCAGAGGTTTACCTTAATGTTTTTATGATGTATTTAGAAATCTCTTGATGATGAGTTTAGTCTCGTCAATATATATTATGCTATTACATATGATCAATCTTTGTGAATAATGAAAACCCTCTAGATTATTCTTTGAACTAAATATACATATTTTAAAGGAATATATTTTAAAAATTCTTCTATATGAGTTTTCATTAAACAATATATTATACTCTTAAATTCAAATTTAAACATATTAATCCTTTTTTTGAAAATAAATGTATAACTCCAATGTATAAGAATGTACTTATAAAAATAAATCCATAGGGACTTAAGCAATCTGGTGAAATTTAAGAGAATGTTATAGCCATTGAGAAACAGACATTAACATCACAATGATAGAATAAATATAACTACAATAGTCATCAATGAGATCTATATTGTGATATGGGTGAAAAGTTTTTTCTATGGGTTTTTCTATAGATGAATGAAGGGAAGCGATAAGAACATCATTCCCATTTTGATTCATGATTTTATTGAGACAGTATATTACAATTTGGGGAACCCAATGAACCTCTATCAAGATCATGATGTGTACCATGTGACTCCAATAATTAATTACAAACGTGATCCATCAAATGCACAAATATACTATGTCATACCAATTGAGCATGATTGTTCTTATAAGGAAGAATAGATGGATATATCCGATAGTAAATATAATGTTCTATCAGAAAGACAGCTTAAAGAGTTAAATTTGTATTTCAAAACGAATAACTTAATCAATGTATATAGGGAAATTAGGATCTAAATAATCAAATTTTTTCTTTTTTTTACTAATGTCCTAAATTTCAATGGTGAAATTTATTTCATGTTTTGAAAAATAGGAGTAACAGATATTTGGGGAAATAATTTATTCCAAATAATATGAATAAAATGGTTATTTGTTATTACATGAAAACTGAGAATATATTTCCTTACATGAATAAATAACAACATATTGAGATTCATACAAAACAAAGAATATAATTCATTATATCTGACAACATGTTTAAAAGAAATGGGACATCTAGTTGAAATATTATGATATAATATGATTGTTATCTATTATATATTGTAATGGTGTGTATGAAAAAGATGACATAAACTATAATACAAAATTATTTTCACATTAATAATAAATAAATTGTTTGGATACCAAATAATTATAAATAAATAAAATTAGTAAAAAATGAATGAAATTTTATTAGGAAATTTTATTTTTAGGAAAATAAAATTTATTTAACATAGTAATTTAATAATATATAATTTAGTAATTTATTTTAATTAAACATATATATTATATATTACATAAAATTTATAAAATGAATCATATTTATTTTCCAATATTAATAATTTTTTTAAAAACAAAAAACTTCTAAATTCAGTTTATTCACCTTTTTCAGACATATACTAAAAAAATGTTTTTTTTAAAATAAATATTAAAAAATTAAAATACATTTTTGATGAAACTCATTTATATTTTTTTCATTAAATTTTAAATAATTTTTTAAAATAGTATGTTTTTTGGAGAATAGTGAAATACATTTGATTCATTATGAGTTGTCTTTTGATGATCAGAATTAATAACATAAAAACATTATTAAAACTAATTTTATTGTAAAAACAATAAATCTATATATCTATTAATCCAATTTATTTCATTTGAACTAGTTTTATATTGTATAATTAAATAATATAATCTAATCTTTTTAAGCTTTCCTCTCTTTAAAAAACTTATTCATTGTGTTTGCATGATTAGTTTAATATTAATATTTTAAAATATATTAAAGTAATTTATAAGAATTGATTCCATAATTTTAATTACAATAATTTATATTTTCTAATAAGTCCACCTTATTTTTTAACACAATGATTGGTGAAAATATATAAAAAATTGTATTATTGTTATGGAAAAAACTGGTGTAGTAGGGATTACACTAAAAAGATAAGTGGTAAAATTTTCAAGAATGTTTTCCAAATAAAATTTTATGGATATATTTAGATATTATAATCTATGTGGTCAAATAATTAATGATTTTTTATCTTTTTCATGGAAATAACATTGTTGCATCATTCTTTTCAAAAACCAAAAATGTTCCGCTCATCACACTTATAAATGGACACCACATCGCCATTATTCTTCACAAATACAAAAAAAATTTAATTTCAGAATATCTAATGAAATAACTCACATAAATCTATTTAATCATACTAGAATCATTTTTACTTTCATAATGACAATTGAGGACAGATTTTAGGGTAATCAAAAATATTTTCTCTAATAAATTTCCAATGTCAGCAACCTAGTGATTTATTTTATTTTTTCCTCCAATATATTAAATTATTAATCATATATTAATATAAAAAACATTTTATATTCTATTTTGTGATATTTTTTTATGTAATATAACTACAACCATTTCATTCCCTATGAAAAGAAAAAAAAATTGTTGATCGTCTGCACTGAGGACTACCACATTATGAACTCATGTATCTAATTTTTAAAAAAGGATTGTCATAGCTGGATATACTGATGTATAAAATATTTATAAATGTTTTTTATGATATAATAATACATATTTATTATAATTTAATACATATGTTATAATTTTCTATTGCATGGAGAATTTAATAACATTGTTCAAGTGTACCGAAGACTAGCCTCTCAAGAAGCAATGTGGTATATTTTTAAATATTTTTTTAATAAAAGGTAATTATGGTAAATTTAATGAATATATAATATATCTATGTTAGAAAAGAATGATTCTATAAAAGATATTATATTATTACGCTTTCATTTATTACATTTAACATGGATATTGAAGCAGGATTCATGAGTAAGAAAACCACACCATCTTCATGAAAAATATAATTATTTTTTATCTATAATTTATATAGATTTATATAAAAAATTATATAATATATATATGTGTGTGATATTTTAAAAATTTATTACATTATGGATATGATGTAATTTTGGTAAAGTAAATAGAAATAAAAATATCTATTTTGAATCTAATTTTAACCTATAATAATTTTGAATATTTGTAAGAATATTTCCAGCAATTGGCTCTGTGTGGGATTTAGGGTCCCATAGACACTATTAGTGGTTATATTAAAAATATTAAAAAGGATTTCAACATTTGAATTAAATTTAATTCAGCTTATGGAATAAATATTTAGTGGTGTTTAGAATTAGAATTTCAAAGTTGCATTTGACGTAATAATAGAATGTTTTCTATATGTGTGACATAAGAACATTTATTTTGGAGTATTGGGATCGATGTGACATGTTGGGGAAAGTGTTATAATGGAGGAAAAACGAATTTAGTTTTTTAATGAAATTAAAAAATAATCCATATCTCCCTTACACATTTGTGTGAACAATAGATGAGGTGAAACTGACTCATACGCCTTTTTTATGATAGAAAAACCAAAGGTAATCTAATGAGAAAAGGTTTTGTTGATCCCTATATTTTATACCAATCTTTTTCTGATTGAGGAGCCTCACTATATATTTATTTTTTATGAACTAGATAATCTATGTTTCTCCCTTAGGTATTAGGATTTTTTTAAGTGTCAATCACTTTTTATGAAATTTTTTTAGGTTTTAGGGTTCTATTGTGGTTGATAAAGATAAATTTCAAGAATATATGTGGGTAATATGGGATATTTTGGTGATTTGGGTTTCTCTAAAGGAAATGTTCATCGAAATTCTATATTATGTGGCATATAAACATGTGAGACATGTTGTGTGTTCTTTTAGATCATGCATGTTTACTTTTGGGAACTACATGTTTGTATCAGTCATATATGGTCTGTATTTACCCCATATCTTTTTGAAAAAATACATAGAAAGGGTAGTTGTTTTATAGTAGATGTCTGTGTTGATGTATATGGTGAATGTACATGGGCATGGGGTGCCAAACCTGATAATGGGGAGAGATAAGTTTGATGATGAATTATGGAGGACATAGAAGACTAGGGTTCTAGGTGAGGTCGTAGATACAATGTAAATCATGTATATTATTTTATTATCTCAAAATAAACCAATGCATGAAGAATTGGGAAAATATATGTGCACCGGAATGTTCACATGTTTTGTGAGACCAGTTCTCACCATAAACATTCTTAGCATATTCTTGAGACATTCCACTATTCATATAACCTTTTTTGGGGTTCTCATTCGAGATTTAATGTTATATAACATAAAAATATTTCAGTGTAGAATAATATTGTAGATACTATATTGGTTTCTAATATATGATTTACAATGATTTTAGAATGAAAATGTTGTTGTGGTTCTTAAATCGAAGTAGCGATTTTGAGGGATCACTATGGTGACATCGGGGAAGGTTTTCTTTTATTACTCCTTCGGATTTGTTTCCCTTATATTCATTCCTCCTTTTAAATATTTTTTTTCTATAATAATAGGTTGTGGTCCTCCAAGCTATGGAATTTTTATTATGAAATTTATGATATGTTCGATGCTTATTTATGTCACAATTATCTGATTGTGGATATCGGTTGGTTATTAAAAATATATGATGTGACATGTACTCCAGAGTAAAATCAAGGACACTGTTTACCTTAACAATATTAATTGGATGAGATTGGACTCCCCACATCATGGGTGTTTTTTTTTCTAGCCTCAGTTTAGTTTTTTTGGTATAATGGCACTCGAATTGGAAGAGAGAACGAGTTCACTATATTGGTTATGTAGTCGGAGAATGTTCCCCTTCCGTGTCATGGTGCAGGCCCACTATACTCATTGGAATGAGTGAGTAAGTACTACCATGAGGGAATAAAGTTTTTTTTACTCTATCCATTGAGATGTTTCTCCCCAATTATGATTGTGTGTTGTTCCCCCATTTGTTACATATAGATCAATATGGTACTCTCCTATTGTGTTATGGTGTGTGTACTCTATTATTAGAGAAAAAACACTCAAGCTATTCCAGGGTGAGGGTTCTCCATAAGTGATATTACAGTAGAGTTTGAACCCCCTTTCATACTAGGTAGTAGTTCAACTTTCATTGGGTTATTACTCACCATCGATTCATGGTATGGGTCCCCCATGGGGATAGTGTTGGTACATTGTAACTCCGATATCATAACTGGGTCACATTCCCATATCCAGAGAGTTGTAATTCCATATAATATCTTTATGAATTTCTTATATTTATCGAGTCACACATCTATATCGTATGAGGGTGTGGGTCCTCAATCTATTGGGTGGTACTCCCCTTTTAAACCGAGGTGAAATTCTTCATCTTTAGAGTATCACTCCACTATATTCGATTTGTATAGGGGTTCTTGTTCGGTAAAAGATCCAGAACTCCCATGTCTAAGATGAATATATATGAGGATAATACCCCTCCATCTATTTTCTGGAGATACCTAGTTAGTAGTTAGTGCTCCCCTATTGTAATGTGATTTGGGCCACTCCACGGAAGAGAGAAATGGGTTTCTTGGAATTTTTATTATCCATTACTCTATTGGTGGTAGGGTAGTGGTGAGGTCTGGGTCCCTTCTATTATCACTTTTTAAGGTGGATGCACATGGTTCATATTCAAGAGTTGTTTTTCCTCAACATTTTTTATTTGTGTGGTTCGGGCCTCTCCACATTGGTTTCTTTTAGGATGCATTGGTCACATTTTATGGATGAAATGTCCTCTTTTTTGGGCACTAGAGTTTGAAATAATCTGTTGTTGCTGATGGAGTGTGTTTATTGGACGTTCCATGTGGAATGGAAGATACATTTCCTATGTAGTTTAGGTATTTTAATAGTGTTATTTGCGATTACTAAGATCATAGAGTGTATTATTATATATATATTTTTCCTTTATATCCTCATGTAGAATCCAATAGATGCATATGAGGTCAATAAATCATGTTACTTAGAGTATATGATGATTATATCTATGTGATTTTGGTATTAATTGTGGTTTTATCACATGTATGGGATTACACAAATTGTGAATAATATCATTTCTATAGTATATATGGGTATGGATTGAGATGGGTTTCTACTTATATTTGGTTCCCCCTTTCTAGGTTGAGTGACTGATTCCTTTAAGATGGCCCCTTTTCCATCTGGGTTTTAGGGAACCTACTCAGTATTGTTATTCACTCCCTTGAATGGGAATTTCTCTAACTCATTATGTATTTTGAATACCCCATGTATTTTTAAAGAGTCTGAGGGGGAACCAAGGAAGTAATATCTTTGTGGAGTTGACTGAAAGTGGTGTTTGAAAATGATTCTCAGAAGGGCGTTGCATATGTTTTATTTTATAGTGACCCTCAATATTAAAGTTGGTTGATGCTTTACAAATTTTTTGTGGGATTTTTTCCTGTTTCCTGCTATCACTACTTCTTTTGTAATATGCAATAAAATATATGTATTCTTGAATTTTTATTACATTATTTATATCCCGTACCTATTACATGTAGTCATTTTTTGTGGTCTTAATATATATACCTAACTAAAAGGCATACAATTTTTATGACATTCTTACCTGATTCTAGTCACAATCCATTGGCCTATTGGAAGCGAGAATCGAAAATTTCATCTTAGAACCCTTTTGGTCGGTTCCTGATATAGTGGAAACAATGAGGGATCCACTTTGATATGGTAGTGTTGTGATCATAGTTTTGGTTTCATTGTGAAAGTGTCATGGTGACTCGAGTATGGATCTCATGATTGAGGTTTCCATGTGTGGCATCATACATATCCACTCACATGGACTATGATAACCATATTTTAGGATTGATATATTTGGACACATGTTAAAGAGAATGTTTGGTACATGCATAATATATAAATTATATGTATGTTCCATGCCCATCTTGAGTCAACTCCTCAGATATAATCTTTTAATGTGGTGATTCTTGATTTAAATTCTAGATTATATCATGATAACTGCAACAAAGGGTTCAACAATGTAATCTTCTTGATGATATACCATTGTATTAGGATTTACTAAAGGATACTCATTCTGAGGTGATACCTTCAAGTGTTCTGCTAATTGATCAACCACACATTGTGAAGCCTGGGGATTTGGTATTTCCTGTAAAGTATGTGTGATTTCTATGTGCATTATGAGGGTTCCAAAAGAAACAACCACTATGGTATCAATTTTATCTAAACCACCAAGAAATATAATGAATGTATATAGGTGGAAACCATTATTTTTCTCCTTTTTATGACCCATCCCAATTAGATGGTTTTCGTAATGGTGGTCCATATGTTGTGTTCGGCTAGGAGATGGTGGAATTAGGGGAAGAAACCAAATGATTGGTTGTTGATATCATGGGTGGAGTTTGAATAAATATTTAGCTATAATTTTACCTATCCATTTTGAGATATGTGTGTATCTATATGATTATATAGCTTTATATGTGTTTCTTGATCGTCAAAGAGTATTCTATGAGGTTCATAGATCTATCACATTACCCATAGATATTTTTCAAGAATAGTTTCTCAGTGTTAGGATCATTGTAAATGGAAGCAGTATAGATGTCTTAGTAGGTGTTGTAAATATATTCCCTTCCACTCAATGAGGGAGTACTAGGTAAATATCAACAATAAAAATAATCTTAGTGGAGGGATATGAATATTTGGATTAAAATGGTCGTTATGATACTAATAGGTCTATTGTAGTTGGTAAACAACATTCGACAGGATTGCAATGGTGGATCTGTACCCATGACCAAACCATCTAACATGGACCTATACTATAGGATCCACAATGGTAAACTAATCAGTTTGAGAAGAGGTGGAGTTATTCATGCTATGGTTGGGGTTTTCATTCTAGATATTTTCCGATCCTCTATGATACTGTGATGGATTCTTTCAATAGATCTACTCTATAGACGAATCATTTTAATAAGGTATTTCTTCATGATAAAGTATTCAGAGTTGGAGAGGTGATAGAAACCTTTTTTTAGGTGTTTTTAAATGATTCCACAACCTCACCATTTGTTCAATGCAATTCTCGGGTAGTTGGATGAAAGGGGTAGGGACAAATGCCTACCATAGAGGCATTTGAATGGAAATATCTAAGGATTATTTTAGGTATTAAATATTTCCTCTCTAATTTCAACAATTATAATTGTAATACTATTTTTTGAGGTACCTATATCATTCCACTTCTTGGTCAATGTTTAAATAGGATGACTTGGGGATTCAGTAGAACCATGTGTCGGAGTTGCTGATGTAACATAGGACTCACAATGAATATGTACTATTTCATTCTAATGACCCAATCATCATACAATGATATTTTACTTTTCTTATAGTAACTTCATAATCCAAAAAAATCACATCAGGAAACAGAATCCCACATAATGATTAATTAAACTACTATGAGACCCATAAAAAAGAATCATTAACTTATTTTATTTGAATTTAGAAAATTAGACATAGATAATTGTGAATAATAATATGTTTGGAGTCCATTGGGAAAAAATATTTTTTGGTGAATCAAACCCTTGTAAATAGTAACCTACCCCTATGAATATGACTCATATGAAATTTTAAATCATAAAAAAATATTAAAACCTCACCAATCAATTTATAAATAAAATGTAGGAATCTTTTAGGTGACATTATGGCTATAATAAAAGTATTTTTATTTTTCTATGTCATAAATATTTAATTAAAATTTTATCATTAATTCAATAATTTCCAAAAAATTATTTTCATAAAATGGGTTTATAGATTAATATAATGATGTATTATGATTATAATATTCCATTAAGAGGTATTTATTAATTATTAAAAATGTATGGATTATTTTTATTTTTTAATTAAATTATGATTTTAGTTAATAATTAAAATAATCATAATTTTAATTTTAATTTTGAAAAAATTTGTTTTTTTATTCTATGCTTGTAATAATTATTAGGGAGAATTTTCTGTATTCTTCATAAATAAATGAACTTTTGATGAATATTGAAATCTATTATATAAAAAGTAAGATAAATACATTAATTATAAAGCCATGGATGATTTTCTGCAGATATAAGCCCAATTAGTTCTAACTAACTTGTACATGTTACTATATTTAGTCATTAAATTACCATAATTTATTGCCTATTGGAGATATAATGAGTTAATGAATATATTATTGTGAAAACCCCTCTCCCCCCAACTATAAATACCACCCATCACACCCCCATTACTTCAAACCCTTCAAGCTTCAAGACATGTCCAAATTATTCACAAACCAATTACCTATCAAATTACCCACTTCAATCATCCATATTTCTGATAAAAAGACTGAAAAACTCTTCCCTAATGAGGCTCTCTATAATGATATATTGAATTTGTATTTTCTCTATCTTTTCATTAAATTTATTTTCAAATTTCATTATTTTTATTATCTTATCCTCATCATTTCATATGAAAATATCATGATAACTCCAATATGATATATTAAATATTATCATATCATGTGAATGTATGATTATTTATTATACACCACCAACTCCTTCATCGTTTATAAAATTGAAATCATTGCTCTGATGAGTTAATTCACCAACATCACTAGGGTGGCATATCCATTTTCCTTTAACTCCTTCATGGATTTAAATTAAACCATTAAATAGATGAAATAATATTGTAATATTTTTTTTATTCTTCTTCTGTTCTCGAAAAAAAATTAATTAATAATAATAATTGATAAAATAAAACATGTTTGTTGTGATCTAAAAACCTCCTAAATTACCCTAAAACGAACATCAATAAATATTAACTAATAATTCATACGCGTTGTATATATCATAAATAGTTATAATTTTATATCATATAATTTCATTAATAACATTGAATATATGGTATGTATGTTTATCCATGTTCTACAAAAACATCAATTCATGTCTATATGTTAACACTGCATGATAACTACGAAAAACAACATCCACAAACAATGGATTTAATCCCTATAACTCATCAAATGTACCATAAATGAAATTAATTAGAACAAAATGATTAATATTAATGTTTGAAAGTTTTTTGAATTTATAATTAATGATTATAACGTCTTTATACTAGATATTAATGTGAAGAATCCGTTCATATAAAAGTTAATGGGAAATTCCCAAAACCAACATTCTCTCACTTGGTTCTCCTGAATTCACTCCATTTTCCATATAGTTTCTCAATAAATTATTTTTCATAATTGTCTTACTTTTTTTTGGTATTTAAATGTTTTCCCCTACTATTTTTTTCAAACATAATGTTTTCCAAAATAACACTTCTTTCCAAAACCCACCTTTTGCATCTCACTCAATATTGATGGTTCTTATTTTGAGTATGTTATTCCATATATTAATTGGGAACCCAAAGGGTGTAAATTTGTTACAATAAGATGAACCCATAAATTTACATGGATTATTCAGGTTCCTGATTGATATATTTTCAATGTGGAATGAACGATAATGAAAATGTTATGGTGTGATGGGTGTTTGCAGGATTATATAGCGCAATATGAAAGATTGAATGTGACAGGTGAACCTGAAATTCAACAGTGCTCCAATGCATTGGTTAATGTGAAGAATATCGTGTGTTAATGTGAAATGATTCATGAAATTGATTCTATATTTTGTTCACAACTATGTGTTTCAGATTAACACAATGACATGATGTTTCATTTTTGAGAATTGACAAAATCCATGCTCTTACCTCATGATTCCTCTCTAGATTTTTATGATGATGATGTTATAATAACTCAATGTTATATTTATTCATCTTCTTTTCTATCATATAACTAGGATTTACTAAACCCATTTTGATGAATATCCTCATGTGACTATCTACATTAAGGAGAAGCAATGATCCAATAAGAATATAGAGAATACATAATTAAATAAATGTTTTTATTTATGTCAAAATTGGTATGTATGGTCCTAGTTTTCAAAAGAAACTAAACCTTTATATCCTATTTGGGTAATGTTTTTATGGTTTTTATCATTAAAATGATATAAAAATAAGGTATGAACTAAAGGGTATCCATCGTTTATAATAGTGGGAGGATTAATAAAATTGGTACTGAGGATTAGTGAACCATACTAAAACATCTAGTATGACACTATATACAAATACGCACACAAGAATCATTGCTATGAATAGGGATCTCATAATGCAATAAATTAGTGTAAATATAAAAAATGAATATGTCATATATTCAAGTCTCGTTGACTTATTATTTGTTATAACCATCTCTATTTTAGAAAATGGTGGGAACCAGGAGAAACCAGGCCAAAGACCCATCTGAGGGCCAATGAAATGATTGCCCGAAAGACATCCCCAGGGATTTGAGATGTTGATTAAAAAAATTCATAGATATGCATACCCAACAATCTCATGTTATGAAAAATAACCTGATTAATGTGCAACATCCTCATTCACCTAAGAGGGAGCAACTGGATATCGATTATTTTTTGTAGCAATGACCACTGTCATTTAGTGGATCATCTGATCCAATAGTTTCTAAATAATGGGTCAACTTGATGGGGAATATCATTTCAATGCTTCTCTATTCATATAAGGAGATGGTAATTTCGGATATCTATCATCTTGATGGAGAGAATGATAAATAGTTGTAATTGATTATAAACACCAAGCCTAGTAACAAAATTAAATTGTTGTCATTAGAATACATCATGATCATGTTTCATATTAATTATTTCCCAATAAATATTCATACAAATATGGAGAGGGAATCAGTATTTCTCTATATAAAGGATGACAGATATGAACAGCCAACAATCCTAAGTTGTTATGTGTTTCATGGTAGGATTTTGGTTTTTTCATCAACACTGATAGAAAAACTGATTGATTCGTTATTGGGTTAAAACCCTACCATAAAAAGGCTCTTTCTATTTGAGACATTGAGTGTTATGAAAACTTTTTTATATGTGATCTCAATGTTGAGATGGAGATTATTGAATAGTACCATGTCTATGCTGATAAGATACTAATGGTTGTGTTTCATGTTAGATGATGTAATCATAAAGGTGGAAAGACAACCTAATCTCCCACAATCCAAAAATGTGGTAATATTTATCATGGGAATTCCCACAAAGGGATGAGTAAATGATTCAACTATGGTAGAGAAGTCCACCAAGAACATGAGTGTTGAAATGAAATCATAAGAAAGGATAATGTGTTGTACGAATGCAATGCACCACCCATGGTCCAATACTACAAAAGTAGGGATCAAGGCAACTATGTAATGTAGTGCACTAATCATGAAGCCATTGAGGGTAATTAGCGTCAATAGATCCCGATGACCAAGGAACAAGGGAAGGATTATTCCATCAATACTACGGATGTTGGGAACGGATATTATGTTATACAATGTGCACTTCTTATTCACTCATTAATAGAAAATGTCTAATTTTATTTTTTCCTACACATTCCATTATATCATGCATTTTTGCTAGAATAATTGAATAAAAGACATGAATAATTGATAATGATATATCTATAAAAACACAATGTGGTACAATCATTGTACCACATATGATGGAATATTTTCCTTCTATAATATATGGAAATATTCATAGAAATGATATCGTAATACTTACCTTTGTGGAATTCAACACTATAATGGGAATAGAATATCTCTTGTTAGATATATCACATTTCAATTTTTGGGAAATGTTAATATGTTTTCATATTAAAAACCATCCCATGCTCCTCTACAATCTCATGTACGATCAGGAATCTCCTTTAAAATATCCATCAAAGGTGTGTGCGTTGATTACATATGAAGATGCATACAGTGCTCAAATGGATGAGTCAAAGGAATGTTTCAACAGAGAGGAAAAACACATTATAAGGGAATATAATGATGTATTTTATGAAGAGTTACCTAGACTTCCCCCATATTGTGAGCTAGATTTTCCAATGGAAATCATTCCCAGATAAACTCCTATCTCAATGTGTCCTTAACGTATGGCTCCTTTAAAACTAGAGGAGTTAAATAAGCAGCTTCCAATGAATTTGGACAATGGGTTCATAGGACCTAGTGCATCACCACTAGGTGCTCCAATGATAATGTTGATGAAGAAGGGTGGATATATGTGGCTATGTATCAATTATGAGGAACTCGACAAGATCACCATAGATAACAGGTATCCTTTTTCAAGGATAGATCACATGTTAGATTCACTACGTGAAGATAAATACTTTTCAAAGGTGGATATTAATTCATGATATAATCAGTTAAATGTGATAAAGGATTACATTAAAAACACTTCATTCAATAAATGTTATGGCAACTATGAGTTTCTTGTGATTCCCATCAGACTAAAAAATTCCACTAAAATCTTCCAGAATTTGATGCATGAAATATTTAGAAATTATCTCAAAAGAATTGTAGTTTTTGTCAATGATATTGTCATATACTCCCAGAGAAAGGGGGAACATGAATATCGTCAATGAATTGTGTTAGTGACATTGAGAAATGAGAATTTGTATTTGATGTTCAGAACATGTGAAAATTAGATGATGAAAGGGACACATTTAGGACATGTCATCACTAGTGAAGGAATTTATGTGGACCATTTGAAATCAAGGCAGATTGTGGAATTACAGAGACCCACTAGTGTCACAGAAATACATAGCATTCATCGATTTGTTGGGTACTACCGGTGATTTTTAAGAAATTTCTCCTGATTTTAAATCCCACAAACTATGATAACAGGGAAAGTGGTAATGTATGTCAGAATGGAAGAATGTGTGGAAAGATTAAATGAGTTAATGTGAAGGCTGATCACTGCACCTGAACTCACATTACTAAAAATTGAAGAATGTTTTGTGATATAGAGTGATGAGTAATGAATTACAAAGGTTTTTTACTCATCAAAAATGTTAATATTATATCCTATGAATTATTATAGTAGAATATCCATGCGCAGAACTACTTGAACCATGATCTGAAGCTAGTCTCTATGATTTTTTCCATGAAAATCTAATGGAAGTTCCTGTATGGAAGAAGATTGAAATATATACTGATCAAAATAGTATAATGTATATATTCACATAAAAGTATCTCATCATGTGTCAAAGGAGATGGTGATAGCTAATCGATGGATATAATTTACCTATTCATTATCATCCCATAAAGGTGAACAAGGAAGATGATGCTCTATAATGAAAATAACCTTCTACTCAATCCATGATAAGGATTAAGAAAGTCCTGATCATCATGGATATAAAATGTAATGATTTTGAAATCATAATGATAGGGAATACATCATTCCCTGCCCAAATGATTTCTCAAACTATTATTGATGAGGTGATTAAGGAGGCTGAAATGCATGACGTGGAGTTACAAAATTAGGTGAATGCAGTTATTGAAGGGAAGATGAAAGAGTATAGTATCGATAATCATGGTGTGAATTGGTTTGGAATGCATATTTTTTTCACACTCATCACCTGGGATAATGATCTTTATTTTGGACAATGCAGATAGCTCAACATTTTATATCCATCCAAGTAGAACCATGACGTACTGAGATAACTGAGAACACTTTTGGTGGGATACCATGAAGATGTAAATTTTGAAATATATCTAAAGGTGTTTTTCAAGTCATCATGTTAATGTAGAGTAACAAAAGTCCATAAGGATGAAGCAAAAATTACCTAGAAACCTATTGAAATCGATGAATGTCACTATGGACTTTTTCATGAGACTCCTGAAGGTGTCTAATTAAAATAATGTAATATCGGTTGTTTATTATCTAACTCACTAAGACTGCACACTATATCTCTAATAACGAAGATCTCTATGTTGAATAACATTCAAAGATATATTTGAAGGAATTGGTTATACGACATGGTGTTATACTCTCGATTGTATATGAGTGTGATCCATTGTTCACATCTAAATTATGTAGGAGTCTCCAACATGCATTGAGTAATATATTAAATTTCAGCATGACCAATCACCCCCAAACTGATGGCCAATATGAAAGGACAATTTAAATGATTGATGATATGCTTAAGGGATACAATTTATAATTAAAATATTGATGGTATCAACATCTCCCATTTTTTTGTTCTCATACAAAAATTTCCACTACTCAATTTTTCAAAGGGTTCCATATGAAGCTCTATAAGGAAAGTGATGTGGTACTATAACCTATTAGGATGAAGCTGGATTAAGAAAGAGACTAGAATGTGAGCATGTGCAAGAGAAGTTATAGAAGGATCAAATCATCAAGAAAAAAATAAATGATACTTAGATTTAGAAGAAGATATATACTAAAATTGTTGAAGGGAATTGGAGTTAGATGTCAGAGACCAAGCCTTCCTTTGAAAATTACCATGTAAGAGAGTCATGTGGTATGGAAAGAAATGGAATATATGCCTAAGGTACATTGGACCCCTTTAAATAATTGACCACAAATGAGTTGTGGAAAATTTACTTAAACATCCAGAGAATATGGTTTGGGTTTGATATGGGCTTCATGTATCACACCTGAGGAAGTACATACCAGATCCCTCACATGTAATGAACTCATCAGTGTTATAGATTAAAGATGATCTATCATATGAGGAGTAGATAGTAAATGTCTTTGGACCAAAGAGATGTAGTTATACACAATATTATAATGCATCACATCAATGTGTTGTAGAAGATCGATATGTATAAAGAAGAAACATGGGAACCAGAAGAAGAAATGATGGAGAAGTACCCTCACTAGTTTCCGTAAAATGATGTTTCGAGTGTTACATTTCAAAAGGGGGGAAGAATATAATGAACCTACCTTTTATCAATGAATTTTATCACTTCTTGTAGTAATTTCATAACCATATAAAATCACATTAGGATACACAATGCCACATCATGCTTTAATGAACTACTATGTGACCCATAATCATAAACATTCTACTTTTGTGTTTGGAATTTTGAAAATATGACATAAAAGATTGCAAAGAGTTATATATTAGGAGTCTGATAGGAAGATAATATTTTTTAGTGGGTATTTACATAATCTTGTGAATATTAACAAACCCTTATGAATAGTATTATGACCCATATGGATGATAAATCTTGTAAACAATTAGTAACATCACCCATGAATATTAAAATAAAATTTAGGCATCTTATTGGTTATCGTTTGACTATAATTTATGTATTGGTATTTTTACATGTCATAAATATTTAATTATAATTTAATCACTAATTTAATAATTTAATTGAAAATATATATTCATAAAATGTTTTAAAAAATTAATATATTTATATCATATGATTATAATATAGTTCCATGAGGTCTATATTATGTTTTCCTTGTGTTAGAAAAGAATTTACTATTTTTAATGTAAATTAGGATTATAATTTAAAATTAAATTATTCATATTTAGAAAATTATTTTTGAAAAATGTTTTTTATTTTTGGATTTTACAGTTCATGAAATAGTTATGTTGATTTTTTCGGATTTTTTTGAAATAAATTAAAAATTTTTGAATAGTGAAATACTATAATATTAAAAATAAGTTGAATACATTACTTATCGATTCATCAATGATGTTTTAATAATGTAATTATAATTGGTTCGAACTCAAATGCTCATGTTGCTCTATGTCGTCATGAAATCATCGATATTTCTTGTATTATATTAAAATTATATATAAATGAACCATGTGTTGTGATAAACCATCTCCACTCCACTATAAATACTTCCCATCCCACCCTCATTTCTTCACAACCCACAAGCTTCAAGCATTATCTAAATTCTAGATAAAGTTATTCCCTCACCCCTCCAACATGTCCATCTATAGATAGTTATATAAAATTGCCAAAACCTTTTCCCTAAATAGGCTCTCAAAGACAATATATAAAACAGTTAAATTCTCTCTCTTTTCATTAAATTTCATTACAAATTTCATTTCTTTTATTCTCTTATCCAAAAAATATCTTATCAAAAGGTCATGATAACTCAATTATGATTGATTCAATGGAATGATATCATCTTAATGTAATATTATTCATTATACTCTTCCCAATCCACCTTAACTTATAAAAATTAAATAGATTACCATGATTTCTCAATTTCCTTACTTCATAGGTGATACACTTCTGTATTCGATCAACTCTTTCATATATATCAATGAAATTATTAAATGGTCAAAAAAATATTGTAATGTTTAGGTTTTAACAACTATTATGTTCAGGATAAATATTTTATTCATAATAATAATTGATAACATATGAAATTTTCATTGTGATCCAAAAAACACCCCAATTAACTTAAAACAATCATCATTAAATGATAACTATGTATTTATCCACATAGAATACAACATAATTCATTAAAATGGATTTTAAACTCCTAGAAGATTATTTAAAACATGTTATATCAATCCTGGAATTTTATCCATGTTCTACATGAACTTCATTTCATGTGTACAAGTGAACTGTTCATGAAAACAATAAAAATAAACACTCTTAAAAAATGAATTTGAACACTACATGTCATCCAAATTCCCATAATGGAACTTAATTAAACCATATAAAACATATTCATGTATAAAAGATTCTATAATTTCTAATTAATGAATATAATGTCATTATATAAGACATTAATGCGAAGACAGTGTTCAGATACAAGGTAAGGTGAAATTCTCAAACCCAACATTGTTTCTTAAGGTTCTCCATCTATCTAAAAAAATATTGTATGGTTACTCATTAAAAATGAATTTTACATAATTATGTTACCTTTTATGGGATATACATGTTTTCCACTATAGTTTATGTCATGCACAATGTTTTCCAAAACAACCCTTCTTTCAAAAACACACATTTTACTTCTCACTAATGTTTGATGGATCTTGTATGATGTATGTTATTATCTATTTCATTTTGGGGACCCAAAAATTATGAATGTGTTCTAATCAGATGAAACACATTCCACTACATAGGTTATTTATGTTCACGAATGATATATGTTCTATACAGCTTGCATGAAAATGAAAATTTTATGATGTGATGGGTGAACCCAAATTTTAGAAAGCATTCCAATGCATTGTGCAAGGAAATGAATCTCATGAGTTAATGAGAAATTATGCATTAAAATAATTCTAGATTTGTTCAAGAACAATTTTTGATAGACAGTCGCTAAGACATGATCTTATTTTATACATTTCCAAAACCCATTCCCTTTTCTAATGATTCTTATCATGATCATTATGATGATGATATTATTCCAACCCCATGTTATATTTTTTCATGTTCTTTTATATCATCATTATGTGATAATAGATCAACAATTTTTTAATGTATATTCTCAGGAGAATACATTTACTCTGGAGAATACAAGAGCCAATAAGAATATAGAGAAAAAGAAATTATATTTATATTTGTGCTTCATGTTATATATTATATATATGGTACTAGTTCTCTAAAGACACTAAACCTATAAGTCTCTGGCCTTAAACATTACTTAATATTGAATTAAATGAATAATTCACATTGATGATGTTTTCAGGTTTGTAGTTTTAGAGAATTAGAACATAACTATTACATCTCAAAAGATTACAAAGTAGACACTTATACTATGTTTCCTTAAAATAAAAACTCTTAAAATGAAACATGTCTAGTTCCATGTATTAGATAGCATGACTTTCCCTTGATCCCATCCTTGACCCTATTCCACATTAAGTCCTTTGAATGACATTTCAATAAAAACTTGGGGTGAGCATAAAAATCTCAGTAATGAATGCACAAAGAATGAAAACTATTAGTTTTTCAAACATCAAGTAAACCATGTATACATTATCAAAGTAATACCTTCACCTTTATGAAGTAGTAAAAACTATTAACAAAATAAAATATCATTACTTACCATTTTGTAACCAAAAGATTACCTTAAAACCCATATAAAGAACACATAACATATAAAGGTAACTTGAGACATAAACATACTTAAGTGGAATTACCAAACGGTCGAATACCACACATATCATTTAATAGAATAGACATACGGCTGAATTCCATACCCAATTAATTGGAGGTTAAAACGTAACCACCCGTCCTGGTATTCACGGCACCACCCGTCATATGGTTTATCACGTAACCACCCGTAAAATGTCCAAGTACCATTATAAAATCATAAGACATAAAACAAACATATTGAAAAAAAACATTTTCACATTCAGATCACAATATATCACATAAATATATTGACATAAAAAATCCGTTATAAAAACCCTTTCAATACCCAAATAAAAGAATTGTAAAACATGGTATTTCATTTTCTTTTAAATATAAGGTATGGCTTGTAGAGGAAGCCGAAACTCAAATAATTGTCACGGCGGTGGAGAAGTCATTGTCGCCACATACGTACCACAAGAAAAAACATTCCCTTTTGTCGTTTAGTAAAACGCTTCTTATAAAAATGATTCCTTTTGAATAAGTGTAAATGTAAAAGGGGTTTATACACCGTATAAAATAAAGTTGTGTATAAAATGATATATGCCTCAATGAAAGGAGATTGAGACGAAGTCCCTTACCTCGGGTCCGACTTGACTCGATCGTTCTTTAACGTCCTGAATAATAAACTTGAGTTAATTTATACATTATTAAGAACATTTTTCAAGTTAATTATTCCTTATATATCACTTATTACTAGGTTATTAACAATATGTAAATATTTAAGTTAATAATGGTCATTTTTTCGATCCTTGGTACTTGAGTAAAAAATAAACTCATTATAATTACAAGTTGTTCATCTGGTAAAATATCCATTATATAAAGAATTATATTCATGATTTAGATATCATATATATATCATATATATCCATTATATACATGAATTTATAATATTACATAATCATTTAGATTTAAGAAATGAAATGCAACGTTCATGGAGACGGTAATCCGTACGTACGCATGAACGCTACATTCATTTCTATTTCATATTTTTATGGAATGGAATCATAATTATATAAAGGTATATAATAATTACAGTATAATATCATATATCATTACATTAATTAAATCCTTTATACATCCGACATATTGAATTTACAAAATCAATTCACTTTGAGGGGGCGGTAGTCCGCACTTCCTTAAATGAAGATATCACGTTTACCCACAATGGAAACCATAAAGGTATTCCCAAAATGAAAAATATAGAATCTTAAGGAAAACATAAACATATTATATATCATATATAGATATAGTTTCATCTTAATGTCCACCATTTAAGGTGTTCAATGAATGTTGAACAATCATCGTTTTGGGAGGCAGAAATTCGCCATCCACGGAAACAGTATGTTCTTTAACCATTAGATGTGGGTGTGTGTAATTGTAGATAGAATACATCATATAAAAACATCCTAGTATATTTAAGATACTGCAGTTGTTACAAAAGAAATTAATAAAAATAGTTTAGGGGGTTTGAGAAGTAAAATAAAACAAAAGGACTCAAGTGAAGACATTACCTTAAAATTGGGTAACTCCCTTTGGTTTGAGCTCAAAGGCTTCCTTGGGAAGACTTATTCCCAAAGTGAGGCTTCAAGGAGTAATATAGGGATGTGTAGAGACAAAATGGGTAGGCTTTGGCCGAGACAAAGGCTTGAGAGGTATGGGTAAGGAGGTAGACGTGGGGGCCTTTAATAATAGGAGAGGATGGACACTCTTGGAATGTAAGGAAATGTTACTTTATTTTAGAATGAGTTTCAGATTTTAATGGTCCCACGTTGATGTGTTTCAAGGACAAGGTGATATGGATGGGAAATACACCCATACAATAGGTTTTGGACATGTGTAGGTCTTAGATTTTACATTACCTTTCCATTTTATTTAAATCGTTAAATAATGAGGTAATCGCTAAATCGTCATGAATTCATAAATATTTTAATCTATATAATGTCTAAAAATTATAAAAAAAACTACTATGATATAGAAAATCTTTTTTCATTTCAAATTATTATTTATAGTCAAACATATGACTTGTATAACCCCATTTAAAAATTGTTTTTGTAAAACATCTCATGTTTGTGTCATTTTAATTTTAACATTAAGTAAAAAGGTATTAATGTCATTTTCCTACCAAGGTGGATCCATGGGGTCCCCATGTTGACCAATGGATTTTCTTGGTCGGCCATGACACATCCAATAAGGGTAGGACATGTTTTTAGGTTTTTTCAATTCATTAAAACATTATTTCTATCTTAAATTACACTAATTACCTCTAATCGCGATTAAAAACTTAAAAGTTACTATTCACCAAAAAATTATTTTAATCCCATTGAACCACATTTTACTTCGTAATGAAAATCATGTATTTATGATTTTTTAAATTCAAAACACAATGTTGGTAAATTTTTATTTATATGAAAAATCGGTTTTTTTAAGTACCACTTAGTGGTTTCACTATTCATCAAAAATTGAAGTTTTTTAGAAAAATACCAAAAATTCACCCTAAGCTATATTTGGTCTTCCAAATTCAAAAATTATGTCTATTTTACAAAATTAAAAACATATAAGTTGAATTAACTAATTTAATAATTAATTTCCGCTTTCGGAGCAAATATCATGTTTTTATGAAACAATAAGTATCAAAAGATTTACACTAGTTTAAGTCCAATTTCAAAGTGAAATTAATTCCAACGACCACTATTGAATTCAATGGTAAAAATATATCATAATTTCACTTTAAAACCACTTCAAAAAATAATCTAATCATATTAAAAAAATTAGATTAAAAAGAGGTTTTGAATTAAAATACAAAATTTTTCACTATTCATTAAAAAATGATCTTTATCGGAAAAATACAGAAAATTTAAACAAAGTAAATTCTAATGTCCCGATTATAAAGAAGAAATTTATTTGTTCCTATAGAATTTATAAGACTGACTAAAACTATATTTAATGATGGTTCACCATTAAAAGTAGATAAGTGGACCATTAGTGAAAATTAGAGTATATATGCCCAAAATTGAATTCTTTTCGTATTTTAAGCCTTTATCCTTTATTGGATAAATGTAAAAACAATAAAAAATCATATATAATCATATTTTAGTTATTTATATTCATTTGCGCCAATAAAATAGCTACGTGTTAACTAACATTTAAAATAATATTATTTTATTACTATTGTGCAACATAAGATTTCAAAGAAACACTCTGTTGTGTATCAAGTATGCTATCGAACATAGAAACCCCTTTAAAGTAAAATTAATATTTAATTAATAAATATTAATAAATATGAAAATGTATTATTATTTATTTAACTTGTATGTTAAATCCTTCCCCCCTTTTTGGGAATTGCGTCCTCGCAATTTTATTCACTTATCAAAATAAGTGGGGGTATTTATCCCTCATAGAATTTCTAGATTCCCATGTTGCCTCTTCAACCATATGGTTTTTTCACAAAACCTTTACCTGGTGAATTACCTTATTTCGCAACACTAGCTCTCTTCGGTCAAGAATCAGGACTGGTTGTTCTTTATAAGTGAGATTCTCTTCCAACTCAACTACCACTGGGCTCAAAACATGAGATGGATCTGGCATATACTTTATTAACATCGAAACATGAAAACCATTATGTACCTGAGATAAAATCAGAGGTAAATCCACTCGGTAAGAAACTGATCCAACTTTCTCCAGAATTTCAAATGGTCCAATGAACCTTGGACTCAACTTTCCTTTCTTACCAAATCGCATCACACTCTTCCATGGTGAAACTTTGATAAAAACATGATCACCTACCTCGAAAGATATATCCTTCCTCCAGTTATCTGCATAACTTTTATATCTGCTCTGAGCTGTTTTCATGTGTTTCTGAATCAACTGAACTTTTTCTGCCATCTCTTCTACCAATTCTGGTCCCATTAGCTTCCTTTCACCCACTTCATCACAAAAAGCTGGAGTTCGACATCATTTACCATATAATGCTTCAAATAGAGCCATTTGTATACTGGAATGAAAACTGTTATTATAAGATAACTCTACCAAATAAATATGTTGGTCCCAATTTCCCTGATAATCCATAGAACAAGCTCATAGCATATCTTCCAAAGTCTGAATTGTTCGTTATGACTGCCCATCTGATTGAGGATGAGAAGCTGTACTAAAATTTAATTCAATACTCAACGACATTTGAAGGCCATTCCAAAAATTAGAAGTAAACCTGGGATCACGATCAGATAAAATGGAGAGGTGAACTCCATGCAACCTAACTATCTCTTTAAGATACAAATGAGAATGTTGATCTAGAGAGAAAGAATCTCGAATAGGGAGGAAATGAGAAGATTTAGTCAATTGATCAATAATAACCCATATTGCATTATTACCTCTAGATGTCATCGGTAATCCCACAACAAAGTCCATGGATATATTTTCCCATTTCTACTCTGGCACTGGTAAAGGCTGAAACATCCCTTTCAGTAACTTCCACTCTACTTTAACCAGCTGACAAGTCAAACACTTCACAGTAAAATCTGCAATATCCCTTTTAATTCTATCCCACCAGTAATACTCTCGCAGATCTCTGTACATCTTAGTACTACCAGGATGAACTGAAAACGGGGAGCTATGAGCCTCACATAACAACTCATCCTTCAAATGTGAATCACAAGGCACACATAATCGCTTCCCAAATCGCAAAAGGCAATCATTATCAATGTTGAATTCAGGCAACTTACTTTTCTGAACTATGTCTACCTTTTTCTGCCACTCACTGTCTTGCTTATGTGCTTGCTTGATTCTGTCTGATAGAGAAGATTTTACTGATACCTGAAAAGAAACAGAAGTAAATACTGCACCAACAACATCTATTAAAATGTTCATCAAATCCTTAACCAAAGGATCAAGTTCCAAACTCAACATCGTTAATGAAGCATTACTTTTTCGACTCAAAGCATCGGCCACTTTATTTGATTTTCCCGGATGGTAATGGATTGTACAATCATAAACCATGATTAATTCTAGCCATCTCCTCTATCTCATGTTCAATTCTTTCTGAGTGAATATATACTTTAATCTTTTGTGATTAGTATATATTTCCCACTTTACTCCATACAAATGATGCCTCCAAATTTTTAGAGCAAAAAACCAGCAGCTAATTCTAAATCATGTGTAGGGTAATTTACCTCAAGAGTTTTCAACTGACATGATGCATATGCAATTACCTGATCATTCTACATAAGGACACAGCCAAGTCCCTTCAACGAAGAATCACTGTATATAAAAAACTCACTATTCCTGGAAGGAAGTGCCAAAACTAGAGCATTCACTAATGTTCTTTTCAACTTCTGAAAACAATCATCACATTCTGTTGTCCAGATAAACTTAACACCCTTCTGACTTAGCTTAGTCATTGGACTAGATACCCATGAAAACTTTTCAACAAACCTTCAGTAGTAACCAGCAAATCCAAGGAAACTACGGATCTCGGTTACATTTGTGGGTCTTGCCCATTCTTCAACAACTTTTTTTAACATGATCAACAGTTATGCCATTTTTTTAAAACAATATGACCAAGGAAAGAAATTTTTTGTAACAAAAACTCACACTTACTGAATTTTCCATATAGTTTCTATTCTTTTAAGGTTTGCACGATAACCCTTAAATGAATTTCATGCTCCTCTTTACGTTTAGAAAACACCAAAATACCAACGATCAAAACAACCACAAACTTATCCAAGAACTCATGGAAAATTATATTCATAAGGTCCATGAATTCAACAGGTGCATTGGTTAACCCAAAAGGCATAACTACAAATTCATAATTGCCATATCTAGTACAGAATGGAGTCTTTGGAACATCGGCTTCTTTTACTTTCAACTGATGGTACCCCGACCTCAAGTCAATCTTCGAAAAATATTGAGCTCCCTGGAGATGATCAAACAGATCATCGATATGAGGCAAAGGATACCTGTTCTTAACAGTGATATTATTCAAGACTCTATAATCAATGAAAAGTCTCATTGAACCATCTTTCTTTTTAACAATAAACACAAGAGCACCCCATGGTGATGTGCTAGGTCGAATGAAACCTTTATCTAATAACTCCTGCAATTGTTTCTTTAACTCTAAAAGTTCAAATTGGGCCATTCGATAAGGAGGTTTTGAAATTGGCATAGAATCAGGAACAAAGTAAAGAGTAAATTCAAGTTCCCGATCATGAATAATACCATGAAAATCATTAGGAAAAACACCAAGATACTCATTTTCATAATGACTCATTTCATTAAACTTAAAAGATCTTACCGCTGGACTTTCATTTCCGGCCTGATCATCTTCCTTATAGTTACGAGAAATATGACCATACATACCACACCGAAAGCACTTTCCAGACTTAGATAAATAATATAAAGGATGCATTTTACCACACTTCTCACAGGATAGATATTTGGTTTTCTTACCTCCTTGCTTCTTTGACGAATTCTTCCCCTTTTCCTACCAACTGGACCTCTTATTCTATCGTTTTTGAAAGAACACCTGATCATCGGTAAACTCCATTTCCAACATTTCCACACATCGTACAAGTTTTTCATAACATTTGAACTCATGAGAAGCTAAAGCCCTTCGATAATTCGGCTTTAATCCTGAGTAAAAATGGTTGATTTTACTATCAAGATCTCGTATGAAGTTTAGAGCATACCTTTCCCGTCGAGTGAACTTTGCTTCATAAGAAGCGACTGAGTCATTCTCCTACCTCAATTCCAGAAATTGTTTTTCCATCCTAAGACAAACCACCTTAGAAAAATATTTCTCAATAAACATACCTTTGAATTCGTCCCAGTGATGATCATCAATCTCATCACTATCCCTGATATTTTTAACCATCGAACACAACTGATCAGCTTCTCCTTCAAAACGGTAAACTGTAAGACTAACCTTTTGATGTTCTGAACTCCCCATGACATCAAAAATCTCCTCCAGTGATTTAATCCACCCTTCATCTAGCACATGGTTATATGATCCTCTGAATGATGGGGGATGTTTCCTCATGAAATGTTCCACCACTGACATGCTCCTCTGTGGTTGATCTGGCTGATCTCGTGCATGGATACCACCACTATTTATAGCCAGAGTCAATTGTGCCATCACCACAACAATCTATTCAGTTCTAATTCTGACCATCTCAGGTTGCTTATTTGGAAGGTTGTCCTCCTCCTAATGTTGTCCCAATATAGCTGCTTTGTTTCCTCTATGGAATACCATTCTGGACACAGAAATATCTTAGGCAAAGCAACATGGTAATCCATAAATGCTATATCTTTTCAATCATACCATAAATTAATTTATAATTTAACACTTTTCTAACACCTAAAGAAGTCTAAACTGAACTTTGATACCAACTATAAGGCCCCGACCTTAAACATTACATAATATTGAATTAAATGAATAATTCACATTGAGAATATTTTCATGTTTAGAGTTTTAGAGAATTAGAACATAACTATTACATCTCAAAAGATTACAAAGTAGACACTTATACTAAGATTCCATAAAAAAACTCTTAAAAAGAAACATGTTAGTTCTATGTTTTAGATAGCATGACTTTCCATAGATCCCATCCTTGACCCTATTCCACATTATGTCTTGTGAAAAACATTTCAAAAAAAACATGGGGTGAGCATAAAAAGCTCAGTAAGGGATATACAAAGAATGAAAACTTTTAGTTTTTCAAAGATCAAGTAAACCATGTATACTTTATCAAAGTAATACCTTCACCTTTATGAATTAATAAAAACACTTCACTAAATAAAATATCATTTCTTACCCTTTTATAACCAAAATATTACCATCAAACCCATATAAAAACACATAACATATAAAGGTAACTTGGGACATAAACATACTTAAGTGGAATCACCATACGGTCGACTTCCACACATATCACTTAATGGAAGAGCCATATGGTCAACTTCCATACCCAATGCATTGCATGTTATAACGTAACCACCCATCCTGGTATTCATGGCACCACCCTTCATATGGTTTATCACGTAACCGCCTATCAAATGTCCAAGTGCCATTATAAAATCATAAGACATAAAACAAACATAATGGAAAGAAAACATTTTCACATTCTGATCGCAATATATCACATAAAAATATTGACATAACAAATCCATTATAAAACCCATTTTCAATACCAAAATAAAATAAATGTAAAACATGGTATTTATTATTCTTTTAAAAAGAAGGTATGGCTTGTAGAGGAATCCGAAACTCAAATAATGGTCACGGTGGCGAAGAAGTCATTGTCGCCGCATATGAATGACAAGAAAAAAACATTCCCTTTTGTCTATTAGTAAAACGCATCATATAAAAAAGATTCCTTTTGAATAAGCATAAAATTAAAAGTGGTTTATACACCTTATAAAAGAATTTTGTCTATAAAACGATATACGACTCAATGAAAGGAGATTGAGATGAAGTCCCTTACCCTAGGGTCCGACATGACTCGATCGTTCATTAACATCCTGAATAATAAACTTGAGTTAATTTATACTTTCATAAGAACATTTTTCAAGTTCATTATTCCTTTTATATCACTTATTACCAGGTTATGAACACTATGTAATTATTTATGTTAATAATGGTCGTTTTGTCGATCCTTGGTACTTGATTCAAAAATAAAATTTTTATAATTACAAGTTGTTCTTGTGGTAAAATATCCATTATATCAAGAATTATATTCATGATTTAGATATCATATATATATCATATATATCCATTATATACATGAATTTATAATATTACATAATCATTTAGATGTATGAAATGAAATGCACCGTTCATGGAGACGGTAAGCCGTACGTACGCATGAACGCTACTTTCATTTCTATTTCTTATTTTTATGGAATGGAATCATAATGATATAAACGTATATAATAATTACAGTATAATATCATATATAATACCATTAATTAAATCCTTTATACATCCCACATATGGCATTAATGAAATCAAATCACTTTGAGGGGGCGGTAGTCCGTACTTCCATAAATGAAGATATCGCGTTTACCCATAATGGACACCATAAAGGTATGCCCAAAATGAAAAATACAGAAGCTTAAGGAAAACATAAACATATTATATATCATATATAAATATAGTGTCATCTTAATGGCCACCTTTGAAGGTGTTAAAATAATGTTGAACAATCATCGTTTCAGGAGGAAGAAATTCGCCATCCATGGAAATAGTATTTCTTTAACCATTAGATGTGGGTGTGTGTAAGTGTAGCTCAAATACTTCATATAAAAACATCCTATTATATTGAGGATACTGGAATTGTAACAAATTAAATGAATAAAAAGAGTTTAGGGGGTTGGAGAAGCAAAATAAATCAAATGGACTCAAGTGAAGACATTACCTTAAAATTGGGTAACTCCCTTTGGTTTGAGCTCAAAGGCTTCCTTGGGAAGACGTATTCCCAATGTTAGGAATCAAGAAGTAAGAGAGGGATGTGGAGAGAAAAAATGGGGAGTGGTTGGCCAAGCCAAAGGTTTGAGAGGTGTGTTTATGGAGGTAGAGGTGGGGGAATTTTATAAGAGGAGAGGAGGGGAACTCTTGGAATGTAAGGAAACGCTACTTTATTTAAGAATGAGTTTCGGATTTTAATGGTACCACATTGAACTTTTTCTAGGTTAAGGTGATAAGGGTTAGAAGTACACCCATCCAATCAGTTTTGGAAATGTGTAGGTCTTAGATTTTACATTATCTTTCTATTTTATTTAAATCGTTAAATAATGTGGTAATCGTTGCATCATTATGGTTTCATAAATATTTTAATCTATATAATGTCTAAAAATTATAAAAGAGTACTATGATGTAGGAAATATTTTTAGCATTCCAATGAATATTTATCATAAAAATATGACATGTATAACCCCATTTAAAAATTGTTTTAGTAAAAAAACTCATGTTTGAGTAATTTTAAATTTAACATTAAGTAAAAAGTTATTAATGTCATTTTCCTACCAATGTGGCTCCATGGGGTCCCCAAGATGACCCATGGATTGTCTTGGTCGGCCATTACACATCAAATAAGGGTAGGAAGTGTTTCTATGTATTTTACATTTATTAAAACATTATTTTTATCTTAAATTACGCTAATTACCTTTAATCGCGATTAAAAACTTAAAAGTTGATATTCACCAAAATATTATTTTAATCCCATTGAACCAAATTTTACTTATTAATGAAAACCATGTATGTCATATTTTTGAAATTAAAAATACAAAGGTGGTAAATTTTCATTTAAATGAAAAATCAGTTTTTTTAAGTTCCACTTAGTTGTTTCAATATTCATCAAAAATTGATGTTTTTTAGAAAAATACCAAAAATTCTCCCTAAGCTATATTTGATATTCTGAATTCAAAAATAAGGTCTATTTTACAAAATTCAAAACATATAAGATGAAATAATTAATTTAATAATTAATTCCTACTGTCAGAGCAAATAGCGTGTTTTTATGAAACAATAAGTATCGAACAATTGACACTAGTTTAAGTCCAATTTCAAGTTGAAATTAATTCCAATGACCCCTATTGGATTCAATGGAAAAAATATATTCTAATTTCACTTTAAAACCACTTCAAAATATAAAGTAATCATATTAAAAAAATTAGATTAAAAAAAGGTTTTGTATTAAAATACAACATTTTTCATTATTCATTAAAAATGGTCTTTATCGGAAAAATATAGAAAATTTAAACAAAGAAAATTTTGATATACCGATTATAAAGAATAAATTTATTTGGTCCAATAGAATATATAAGAGTGACTAAAACTATATTTAATGACGGTTCACCATTAAAAGATTATAAGTGGACCTTTAGTGAAAATTAGAGTATATATGACTAAAATTGAATTCTTTTCATATTTTAAGCCTTTATCATTTATTGGATAAATGTAAAAACATTTAACAAACATATATAATCATATTTTAGTTATTTATATTCATTCCAGCCAATACAATGGATACATGTTATGTAACATTTAAAATAATACTATTTTATTACTAGTGTGCAACGTAAGATTTCAAAGAAACTCTCTATTGCGTATCGGGTAAGCTATCGAACATAGAAACCCCTTTAAATTAAAATTAATATTTAATTCACAAATATTAATAAATATGAAAATTTATTATTCATTATTTACCTGGGATGTTACAAAACCATTTTATCCTCTTTGTATAATTCTTTTATGTTGATTATCATTAAAAAGATGTAAAACAAATGAAAGAAAAGAAAGGACACTTTTCTATCCTCGGGTATGTATTTTTTCTATGTGATAAAATCCATGTGGGTAGTTTAGTGCTATCCAAAGAGGATAGTATCAAGGTGTGGTGGAAATGATCCTTTTACATGGGTTTTCAGGGTATGGATTCTCAAATGAGTTTTAGAGAATGACCTAGAATTTATTATGGAGCCTTTCTACCTGACCCATATGGTTGGTATCCCTGGTGAAGGAAGACCATTTCATAGAACCATTTCATAATGGGAGATTATGATGTTATGATGTTTCCACTACATTGATTTGTTTCCTACAATCATTAATCAACTGGGATTCCACTAGTGGTTATGGATGTGTTTCTAGTTTGAAACAACGTTTTAGAGATTGAGGTTTACTAATTATGGGCCTGGTAAGAACAACTATTTACCTTTTGGTGTCAATGTGTTATTTGTCAATAACCACGTGTTATCAGTATCATAATCATATACAAATTTTTTGAAAAGGTCATGAGGAAGTTCATCGAGGGGTGGATGTAAACTATTGTAGTGTGATTTTATCTAAATTAAGGTAGAGAGATGGTGTTCCAAGAGAACCTATTAATATAGTTGGACATTGGTTCTAGGTGTATTTCCTCCTATAAAATATGAGGATACATGTTCTGACTTGTTTCATGATGTTGAATTTGGTTGAGATAGATGTTTGTTTGGTTTGGTATTTATTATTCCATGGAGTGTGATCTTGAATGAAGCACATGATCCCATGCTTATCACATTAGTGTGGTAGTTCCATTTGATATTTTTGTTTCTATTTATTCCATATGATTTATCTTCTCATTGATGAATAGTCTTAATGTGGTAATAATGTGGTGACTCATTTTTACCGATAAGACTTTTGAATATTTTTTAGAATTATTATAAAGGATTTATCTAAATATTTGGGGGGGGTATGTTGATCATAGAGCTTCATATTTATGATATTAATAATATTAAATATGTTTTTTTGATATGAATTTTGTTTATTTGGAAAATGTGAATAAGTATGATCATATTCTCATATCAAAATTATAAGGCTGCGATTGAGTTCGTAATTTCATTTTTACCATTAGTGCATCATAAAAATTGTTAAAGTTAGGTGTTGGGATGGAGGGAATCTAGTGGGTATATATTGGAGTGGAGTAAAATTTGATGTATGAATATAATGAATTTATATCAATAACACATCTCCCCCTTCCCTTAGGTGTTCACAGTGGTGGTGAAAAAATTTAACCTCTCCCATTGGGGTGATAGATGAATTTTTCCATATACAAGTCAATGAGGTAATATTGATTCCTATTTTTGATGTCTATCAGCTTCAGGTAGAGGAGAAAATTGACATAGGCATTTTTGGGATCGTAAGAGTCTTATTTTCAGAAAGATATAACAGGATTTGAGTTTTTTGACTTGATCAACATTGTTATGATATTTTTAATGTTTTAAGGCCATATTTTCAATTCTAGATGTACTTTATAGGTTGATCTATGGGTTTTAGGGGAATTCAATGTGATTTTCATGGCTCATAGGAAAATTACCAAAATAATTTCCATTTACACTGGATGAAAACTAGTTATACAACTAGTTTTCCTTCCAATTTGATGAAGATGTATTTTCGGAAGTCAAATCTATGAACCAGGGCAAAAAAAAGTTTCATTAACCCATTTTAGGTGGCTATAGTACATTGCCATGGTATCCAAATGATAGTAAAAAACCAAGTAGAAGTAAAAATCCAAAGTACACTTGCATGATGTGTTGAACACATGTAAGAGAGTGATACATAGCCACATGGATGAGTTGTTAGACATTCCTTAAACCATGGGTTACACTAAATATGTGAGATATGGCTGGTTGATCCTTATCGAATAGAGACATGGTTGGGGTCTAGAGGACTTCAAATGAACCATTTATAGCCTACTCACATTTTTTATGCTTGGATGACCAAACAATCCATAAATAAGAGGACACAACCATCAACATGGGTGCGTTTTCACATCATGTGGACCTCATATCATTTAATTTACATTCATGGGATATTTTTATGATTTCTGTCTGGTGTATATCATTCATTGGGGATCATATCCAGGCATGAAAAAGTATATCCTGAGTTTTAATCCTTCTCGAACATGATGGTGGGATCTACAGTGGAATGTGAGATATGATGTGTCAGGATTTGATTATGACACTTTTGTATCAACTCATGACATTTGGTAGTGATTAGGATAGATCACTCAACTGAAGTTAGGTTCAATGCCATTTATTAAAACCACAGGGTATGGTTCCCCTATACAAATTAGGCTGGTATAGAGGGGATTCCATGTTATAAGGGGATGTGGTTCCTTTACTCATGGTAGTGTAATTATGTGAGTAATGATAAGTGAGATTTTTCTTTTCGTAACTCTTAGATGAAAATAAAGATTATTGGTTCATATAAAGAGACGTTGGGACTAATACTCCTATTGATAATAAAGGCATAAGATTCTCATACGTATATTAATTGTAAGACTTGGGAATATCCAAATTGTAGTTGTGTGTTCTCTACCAATGTGGTACTGTTTTGAGGTTTGTAATTGTACCACCCTAGGTAAATAAAGAATATTACATTTTTATATTTATCCATTTTTTTTAATAAATTATTTATTTTATTTTAAAGGTAATTCTATGCTCGATGGCGTACCCAATACTCAACAATGAGTTTCTTTGAAATCTTATGTTTCACTCTAATAATAAAATAAAATTATTTTAAATGGTAGTTAATGCCTAGTTGTTGTAATCGCGAGAATGAATGTAACTAACTACTAAATGATTATATATCTTTTTCAAATATTTTTACTTTTATCTAATAAATGTTAGAGGCTTAAAAAGCAAATGAATCCAGTTTTAAGCATAAATCATCTAATATTCTTTAAAAGGTCGATTAACCACCCTTTGGATGGAGAACAAATTTTAAATCCACTTTTTGACAATTTTATGTGTTATATTGGACAAAATAAAATTCTTATTTTGAATCGGGACATCAAAATTTACTTTGTGTAAATTTTTGGTATTTTTCCGATAAAGTTCATTTTTTAATGAATAGTGAAAAATGTTGTATTTTAATTCTATAAATCTTTTTAAACTAATTTATTTATATGATTACATTATCTTTTGAATTTTTTAATGTGAAATTAGAATATATTTTTACCATTTAATCCAATAGTGATCATTGGAATTAATTTTACTTTGAAATTTGTCTTAAACTAGTGTCAATCTTTTAATAGATATTGTTTCTTAAAAACACGATATTTGTTTTGACAGTGGGAATTAATTATTAAATTAATTAATGCTACTTATATGTTTTTAATTTTCTAAAATAGGTATTATTTTTGAATTCCGAATATCAAATATACCTGAGGATGAATTTTTGGTATTTTTCTAAAAAACATCAATTTTTGATGAATAGTGAAACCACTAAGTGGTAGTTAAAAAACAAATTTTTCATTTAAATGAAACTTTGGCAATTCTGTGTTTTGATTTTCAAAAATCATAAATACATGGTTGTCATTAAGAATTAAAATATGGTTCAATGAGATTAAAATCATTTTTGGTGAATAGTAACATTCAAGTTTTATTAATCGCAATTAAAGGTAATTAATGTTATTTAAGGTAAAAATAATGTTTTAATAATATGAAATGACCCAGACACATGTCTTACCCTCATTGGATGTGTCATGTCCGACCAAGACAATCCATGGGTCATCTAGGGGACCCCATGGATACACTTTGGTAGGAAAATGACATAAATAACTTTTTATTTAAAGTTAAAATAAAAATGTCACAAACATTAGTTGTTTTACTAAAACAATTTTTAAATGAGGATATAAAAGTCATATTTTTGTCTATAAATATTCATTATAAATATAAATAGATTTCATATAAAATGATATTTTTTTCATAATTTTTAAACATTAAATAAATTAAATTATTTATGACACCATGATGATGTAGTGATTACCTCATTATTAAACAATTTAAATAAAATGAAACGATAATGTAAAATTTAAGACCTAATCATGTAAAAAAAATATTGGATAGGTGGATTTAGAATCCTTATCACCTTATCGTCAAAATATATCAATGTGTGACCGTTAAAATAAGAAACTAATTTCAAAATAATGTATCCTTTTTTGACTTTCCAAGAGTGCCCCTCCTCTCCCCTTATAAAAGGCCCCCACCTCTACCTCCTTACCCACACCTCTCAAGCCCTTGTCTCGGCCAACCCCTGATCATTTTGTCTCTAAACATCCCTATATTACTTTTAAATTCCTAAATTTGGGCAGAAGTCTTCCCAAGGAAGCCTTTGAGCTCAAATCAAAAAGAGTTACCCGTTTTAAAGGTAATGTCTTCCCTAGTGTTCTTTTATATTATTTTGCTTCTCCAACCCCATAAACTCATTTTATTTATTTATTTTGTAACAACACAAGTAACATCAATATACTAGGATTCTGTTATGAGGAGGATTCTAGATACACTAACAAACACCTCCATCTAATGGATAAAGAACATATTGTTTCTATGGATGGTGAATTACTGCCTCACGAAACGATAATTTTTCAATATTCTCTTAACACCTTTCATGTTGGACATTATGATGTCAATATATTTTATATATGATATATATGGTATTTAGTTTTTCTATATGATTTTGAATTTTATATTTAAAACATTCCTTGATGCTTTTCATGTTGTGCAAACGCGATAATTTCATACGAGGAAGTGTGGACTACCGCACCCTCAAGTGAGGTGACTCGTTCATGAAATAGATGGAATGTATAAATAATGAACTTAATGAACATATCTGACCTATATAAACATATATATTATACTTTAATAATAAAAAATATATCTCTCATTTATTTTTAATTCCATTAATATGACAAACAAATGAAAGTAGTGTTCAAGCGTACGTTCGACCTACCGTCTCCATGAACGGTTAATTTCATTTGTTTTTATCTCCAAATGTTATGGAGTAGTATCAAATGAATATGTAGTGGATATATATAATATTTAAATCATTAATACTATTCTGGAGATGATTTACTTATAACTACACGGACAATCATTTTCAAACAAGTTCATTTCTAACTCATGTACTAAACATCGATAAAAACGTCTGATATGAACTCACATTATTAACCAATCATTATAACATTATAATATCTGATATTAACTGAATAATAATCCTTAAAAGAGTTCCTTAAGCGATTATAAATTGATCAATTTTTATTATTCAGGAATATAATGAAACGAACAAGACAAGTCAGACTTGAGGTAAGGGATCCTACCCCTCTATTTCTTTTTAAGCACTCTCTTTTATGTCATTTCTTTTAAGCTCATTTTTATTATTTTTGGTGATGTTATATTGTATTAATCATACTGTATTATTTATGGTTATATTATGAGATACCCTATTTTATCTCATAAATCTATTTTTGGATGTTTTAAGTGGGGTTGTTTGGTTGCCGAGTTTTCGTAAGGGATTTTTCATCTTACTTTTATTCCCGTGACATTTCTGCTAGGTTTGGCACTATTTACTTTGAGTGGTGTATGTAATGCCCATTATTTTACACTTTTTTTAGATTAATTTAATTTATGGGTATTAAAATCTTAATTTTATGACCATTATTCCATGGCTTGTACATTTTAAATGGTACCTAAGTCGGTAAGGGAACCTTTCACCCTCCTCTTTTTAAAAAAATATTTCTTTTGTTATTTCTTTGAATTCACATACTATTAAGTTGGGATATGTTCTTATATATACTCATTGATGTATATTTTATGTCCAAGTGATGAGATACCATTTTCTCTCTTATCAACTCAATTTCAGAATTTTAATGTGACGTCGTTAGGCCGTCAGATTTCTGTAAGGGAACTTCTTAACCCACTTTAAATTCTTTGTGTTAAACCACTACTTATTGATTTTATTATGCCAAGATTATGTGTAGAATCTATTTGTCGTAATTTACTCAAACCTTTTTGTGGATATACTATTTCTACACATGATCACCTCATTGATTAATTCTTACGAATATGTATGGGAAATCATAACTCAATCTCATTTCATTGAGTTAAATATATATGTCATTAGTTTTTTTTCCATGATTATGTGTGAATGACCTCGGATTGTTTCACATTTAATATCCACTTATAATGGGTTTATTTATATCTCACACACATAATTATGGGATAGATTTATCCTTAATTTAAGGATACCATCTTTATAATGGATTTCATCTCAATTTACATTTCCAGTGAGACTTCATTGTTGTTATACCTCAATTCACTCTCATATGTTGTGTATACTATCCTTTGGAATATTATATCATGAATACCTTTATTCTCGTGATATTATAATGTTTGGAATAAATGTTATTCCGCAATTATTTGTATTCACGAGTCTCTCATTTTGTTAAAAACTCTTTAACAAAAATATCCTTTTAAATGTTTTAAAGATTCATTACTCTAAATCTTTATCTTTAATTTCCATGTTGTCAAAATGGTTTTCAGTATTTTTTTATATGGACATCAATGTTTTAAAATTATAATTCCATTAAAAGCAATAATGTTTTATGGTACACTTTGATTAAAAAATCTATTTTAAAGGATTTTTGAAAATGGATTGATTAATTCAATATCTTGGAATTACTTATTGTGATTGCAATAAAATATTGTTATTGAAATGTTTAAATTTTCAATATTTTATGTGTAATGATGGTACATGTACATTTTACGGGTGGTTATGTGATAAACCATATGACAGGTCGTGCCATGAATACCAGGACAGGTGGTTACGTTATAACCTCAAATGCATTGGGTATGGAAGTCAGCCGTATGGCTATTCCATTAAGTATGTGTGGAAGTCGACCATACGGAGAATCCATTTAAGTATGCTTATGTCCCAAGTTACCTTTATATGTTATGTGATCTTTATATGAGTTTTATGGTAATATTTTGTTTACAAAAGGGTATGTAATGGTCATTTATTCAGTAAAGAGTATTTACTACTTCATAAAGGTGAAAAGTATTACTTTGATAAAGTATTCATGGTTTACTGGTTCTTTTGAAAAATTAACAGTTTTTCATTTTTGTGTATCCTTTACTTGGATTTTTATGCTCATCCCAAGTTTTTGAAATTATTTCCACATGACATAAAGATGAATAGGGTCAATTATGGGATCAAGGAAAGACATTTTATCTAAAACATGGAACTAGACTTGTTTATTGTTAAGTGTTTTTTTTATTTTATGAAAACCTAGTAGAAGTGTCTACTATGTAATCTTTTGAGATGTAATATTTATAACCTAATTCTCTAAAAATATAAACCTGAAAATAACCTCTATGTAAATTATTCATTTAATTCATGTTTAAGGTTAGGGATTTATAGTTTGTTTCAGAGGTCGGTTTAGATAACTTTAGAGGTTAGGGTATTCTCTAAGTATAAGTGACATTACCTTAATGGTTAGGATTTCAGAAATAATCCTAGTTTTAGATAGAGGGAATGAGTGAGTATATCTTAGTGTTTATCTTCCTCATTAGTACATGATGGTTTTGATGATATACTCATACTGACCTTTTTGTTTTTAGTAAATGGCTAGATCTAGCAGTCACCAATGTAATAGTGGATGTGAAGGAAACTATGACAGTTTTCTGAGTGAGCAACTGAATGATCTGGGAGCTGCAATGAGAACTCTTGTGTTTATCCTCAACCAACTATCTGGAGTCATCATTGACCACCTAAACCTTGGTGATTTATATAAGTCATCATATATGAGAGAAGCAAATCCCTACGGAATTACATGTAATAATCATAAAGGTAAGTGTGTTCAAAATCCTACGTGTCAAAGATGTGGAAAGAAAAACCAAGTAAAATGTTTCAAAGGGACATAAATATGCTATAGATGTGGAAATAAAGGTCATAAAGAAAGAACATGCCATGTAAAAAATAAGCATTCAGTTGACTCGAGGAAAGGGAAAGAAGTTCTTTCTGAGGGATCAGTTGAATGTTTTAAATGTGGTGTGCGTGGTCATTATGAAAACACATGTCCTATGAAGATGTTTCAGGAATGGGATCACCAAGATCGTACAAATACTCATTTACCAATACCTAATGCCATTCCGATTGAGGATGGAGATACTGACATTGACCATTTAAAGGTATAAATTATTTCTTAACATTTTTTTTTATTTTGGAATCTTAGGATATGATTCCTGATTTTGTTTGTAGGAAAGATTTATTTCAGAATAAGTTGGAAAGGAATGGTTAATGGATCATGAAGAATTTTTAATGAGTAAGAAGTCAAAATATAAGGGCTTCAAGAGTTATGGTGAAATTATTAAGAGTATTAAGCCTCTTTTAATGATGAGGTTACATTATAAGTCTTTTTATAGTATGTGTAACCCTGATGTTTAATATATGAAAATTTTATTCAAGGAATAGTTATCTGTTCTATTGTGGTAATAGTTATAAAGAACCATTTGTGTTTATATGATCCTTACTTTAGAGGTAATAATGAGTTACTATATGTTATGATAGAATGTGAAAGGAATGAGATAGAATTGATTTTAAATTATGTTATGGATTTTTTGATGATTTTATCTCTTTTTTGGGAATGATTTGAGAATTATATAATTTTTAAAACGGAAAACACGCAGACCATGTGACAACTCGTCACATCTGACTAAATTGCTGGAATCGAACCCACAAACATAGTGAAACTGGTATTTTTCACCTACCACTAGACTACGTGAATTCCCTGGTTAGTTTGACTATTTCGTTTTAGTTATATGATTATATGAATTAATAGTAAGTTTATTTTGGGTAATCTATGGAAAATATTAACCTATCAATGAGGATATGTGATTAGGTTAATTACTTTTCAATATGAGACTTTAAAAGCAATTGATGTTGTTTGGAGATAAATATTATGATTTAACATAGAAGACTATGTGATTAAATCCTTTAAATATTTGGGTTTCATTCTTAGTTTGGTTTACTTTTGGTCTTCATTGAACATTGGGAATTGTTAGACAAATTTCGTAGATTAATAATAAATTTCCTTTTTATAAAGGATTATCCTTTTTGGGTATTATATGATCTCATACTAAAATATTAGGTTTGGTTTTGGTGGATATCTAAAGACATGGGAAATACATAGTTCTCTTTTGTGGATTAGGTGATTCTCAAGAAGATGATTATAGTACTATTAATGTGAACAAGACTTCGTAACTACTCGTCTTTTGGAGAAAATTGGAGTTCTTGTAAGAAATCTAGTAAAATTTGAAAGCCAAATGACAAGTAAGTATGTATCCTTATATTTTAGTTAATCTCAAAAATAAAATTTTCAATGAAAAGTTAATAAAAAAAATGTTGTCTGTTAACTTTTCCTACTAGGGAACCCAATACCGTTTAACCCATCACAAGTTTGTGATTTTCTTGTGGTTAAATTTCTCCTAAACATGTTTTTTATCACTCTACATCAGAACATGACCCTTTTTTTCTCCTCCATGTCCATGTTTTCTTAAATAGAATCCTAGTATGGGTTAACTCGGGTGACCTTTGTACTCCTCTTTCTTTCTTTTAAAGTGATTGTTTTACAGACTCTTGTTCCAACGTGGGACTTTCAATGATGTTTCCGAGCCCAATTTTAAAAATTTCGAGGACGCAATTCCCTAAAGGGGGAAGGATGTAACACCCCAGGTAAATAAAGAATATGACATTTTTATATTTATCCCTTTTGTGATTAAATTTTTAATATTACTTTAATGGTAATGCTATGCTCGATGGCGTACCCAATAGGCAACAATGAGTTTCTTTGAAATCTTACGTTGCACTCTAATAATAAAATCATATTATTTTAAATGGTAGTTAATTCCTAGCTGTTGTAATGGCAGGAATGAACAGAACTTACTATAAAATGATTATATATGTTTTTTAAACATCTTTACATTTATCCAATAAATGTTAGAGGCTTAAAATGAAAATGAATCCAGTTTTAAGCATAAATCTTCTAATATTCATTAAAAGGTCGATTAACCACCCATTGGATGGAGAACCACTTTTAAATCAACTTTTTGACAATTTTATGTGTTATATTTGACAAAATAAATTTTTCATTAGAATCAGGACGTCAAAATTTTCTTTGGGTAAATTTTTGGTATTGTTCCGATAAAATTCATTTTTTAATGAATAGTGCCAAATGTTGTCTTTTAATTCAAACCCACTTCTTAATCTAATTTTTTTATATGATTTTATTATCATTTGAATTTTTTTAATGGGAAATTATAATATATTTTTACCATTTAATCCAATAGTGGTCATTGGAATTAATTTTACATTGAAATTGGTCTTAAACTAGTGTCAATCTTTTAATAGATATTGTTTCTTAAAAACATGCTATTAGTTTTGACAGTGGGAAATAATTATTAAATTAATTAATGAAACATATATGTTTTTAATTTTTTAAAATAGTCATCATTTTTGAATTCATAATATCAAATATATCTTAGTGTGAATTTTTGTTATTTTTCTGAAAAACATCAATTTTGGGTTAATAGTGAACCCACTAAGTGGTAGTTAAAGTAACAGATTTTTCGTTTAAATGAAACTTTGACACTTCTGTATTTTGATTTTAAAAAATCCGACATACATGGTTGTCATTAAGAAGTAAAATGGGGTTCAATGAGATTAATATAATTTTGGTGAATAGTAACTTTCATGTTTTATTAATCGCGATTAAAGGTAATTTGTGTAATTTACGGTAAGAATAATTTTTTAATAATTTTAAATGACCTAGACACATTTACTATCCTCATTTGATTTCTCATGGACGACCAATAGAATCTTTGGGTCATCTTGGGGACCCCATGGAGCCACTTTGGTAGGAAAATGACATAAATAACATTTTATTTAAAGTTAAAATAAAAATGTCACAAACATGAGTTGTTTTACTAAAACAATTTTTAAATAGGGATATAAAAGTCATATTTTTGTCTATAAATATTCATTATAATTCTATAAATATTTCCTACATCATGATATTTTTTTATAATTTTTAAGCATTATATAAATTAAATTATTTATGACACCATGATGATGTAGTGATTACCTCATTATTTAACGATTAAAATATAATGAAAAGATAATGTAAACTCTAAGACCTACACATGTCAAAAACCTATTGGATGGGTGGATTTAGAACCCTTATCACCTTTTACTAGAAATATATCAATTTGGGACCTCTAAAATCCGAAACTCATTTCAAAATATTGTATCATTTTTTGACTTTCCAAGAGTGCCCCTCCTCTCCTCTTATAAAAGGCCCCACCTCTACCTCCTTACCCACACCTCTCAAGCCTTTGGGTCAGAAACCCCTTGTAATTTTGACTCTCCACATCCCTCTCTTACTCCTAGATTCCTAAATTTGGGCATACATCTTCCCGAGGAAGCCTTTGAGCTCAAATCAAAAAGAGTTACTCGTTTTAAAGGTAATGTCTTCCCTACTGTTCTTTTATTTTATTCTACTTTTCCAACACCCAAAACTATTTTTATTTATTTCTTTTGTAACAAAAAAAGTATCATAGATATTCTAGGATGTTTTTATGAGGAGTATTCGAGCTACACTAACAAACACCTCCGTCTAAAGGTTAATGAACATACTGTTTCTATGGATGACGAATTACTACCTCACGAAATGATTATTTTTCAATCTTCTCATAACACCTTTCGTGGTGGCCATTATGTTGTCACTATATTTTATATATGATATATATGGTATTTATTTTTTCTATATGCTTCTGAAATTTATATTTAAAACATGCCTTTATGCTTTTCATGTTGTGCAAATGCGATAATTTCATACGAGGAAGTGTGGACTACCACCCCCTCAAGTGATGTGACTCGTTCATGCAATACATGGAATGTAAAAAGAATGAAATTAATGAACATACTTGACCTATATAAACATATATATTATACTGAAATTATAATAAATATACCTCTCAATTATTTTTAATTCCATTAATATGACTAAGAAATGAAAGTAGCGTTCATGCGTATGTACGCCCTGCCGTCTCCATGAGCGGTGCATTTCATTTATTTTTATCTCCAAATGTTATGGAGAATTATAAAATGAATACATAATGTATATATATGATATTTATATCTTTAATACAATTATAGAGATGATTTACTTATAACTACATGGGAAATAATTTTCTAATAAGTTCATTTTTGACTCATGTACCAAACATCGATAAAAACGTCTGATATAAACTCACATTATTAACCAATCATTATGACATTATAATATGTGATATGAACTGAATAATAATCTTTAAAATAGGTCCTTATGAAATTATATATTGACAAATGTTTATTATTCAGGAATATAAAGAAACAAACAAGACAAGTCTGACATGAGTTAAGGGACCCTACCCCTCTCTTTCTTTTTAAGCACTGTCTTTTATATCATTTCATTTAAGCTCATATTCCTTATGTTGGGGGATGATATTATATATTCCACATAATGTACTATTTATTTTCATCTATTAGATACCCTATTTTATCTCATAAATCCATTTTTTAAAGTTTTAGGTGGCGTCGTTAGGCTGCCGAGTTTTCGTATGGTATTTTTCATCTCACTTCTATTCTCGTGACATTTATGCTACGTTTGCCACCTTTTCCATTGATTGGTGTATATACTTCACATTATTATACACTTTTTTTAGTATAATTTCATTTATGGGCATTTAAATCTTCATTTTATAACCCTTCTTCCATGGGGTGTACGTTTCAAAAGGTACCTAAGACGGTAAGGGAACCTTTCACCCTCCTCTTTTTAAAAAAAGACGTTTTTTCTTATGTCTTTTAATTAACATACTAATATGTTGGGATATTTTATTATATATCCTTATTGATGTAAATTTTTTGCCCAAGTGATTAGATACCATTTTCTCTCTCATCAACTAATTTTCAGAATTTTAGAGTGACGCCGTTAGGATGTCATATTTCTGTAAGGGAACTTCATAACTCACATTCAATTAATTGGGTTAAACCTCTACTTCTTTATTTTATTATGCCAAGATTATGTGTGGAATCTCTATGTTGTAATTTCCATAAATATTTGTATGGATATACTATTTCTACACATAATCACCTCATTGATAAATTCATACAAACTTGTATGGGAAATCATAACTCAATCTCATTTCATTGAGTTAAATATCTATGTCATTGGATTTGTTTTTCCATGATTATGTGTGAATGACATCGGATTGTTTCACACATAATATCCACTTATATTGGGTGTATTTATATTTATCAAACATAATTATGTGATAGATTTATCCTAAATTTTAGGATACCATCTTTATAATGGATTTCATTTCAATTTACATTTCCAATGAGACTTCATTGTTGTTATGCACCAATTCACTCTAATATGGTGTGTATACTGTCCTTTGGAATATTATATCATGAATTCCTTTTTTCTCATGATATTGTAAAGTTTGGAATAAATGTTATTCCATAATTATTTTTATTCATGAGTCTCTCATTTTGCTAAAAACTCTTTAACAAAAATATCGTTTTAAATGTTTTAAAGATTCATTATTCTAAATCTTTATCTTTAATTTCCATGTTTTCAAAATGGTTTTCTGTATTTTTTTATATGAACAATATTGTTTTAAAATTATAATTCCATTAAAAGATTCATAGTTTTATGGGACACTTTGATTCAATAATCTCTTTTAAATGATTTTTTAAAATGGATTGATTAATTCTATATCATGGAATTACTTATTGTGATTGAAAATAAAATATTGTTATTTAAATGTATATATTTTCAATATTTTATGTGTAATGATGGTACTTGGACATTTTATGGGTGGTTAAGTGGCAAACCATATGACAGGTGGTGCTGTGAATACTAGGACGGTTGGTTACGTTATAACCTCCAATGCATTGGGTATGGAAGTCGGCCGTATGGCTATTTCATTAAGTATGTGTGGAAGTTGACCGTATGGTGATTCTATTTAAGTATGTTTATGTCCCAAGTTACATTTATATGTTATGTGTTCTTTATATGAGTTTTATGGTAATCTTTTGGTTACAAAAGGGTAAGTAATGGTCTTTTATTCAGTAAATATTTTTTACTACTTCATAAAGGTGAAAAGTATTACTTTGATAATGTATTCATGGATTACTGGTTGTTTTTAAAAACTAACAGTTTCCATTGTGGTTTATCCTTTACTGGGATTTTTATGCTTATCCCATGTTTTTGAAATGTTTTCCACGGGACTTAATGATTAATAGTGTCAGGGATGGGATCAAGGAAATATATTCTATCTAAAACATGGAACTAGACATGTTTCTTTTTAAGAGTATTTTTTATTTTAATGAAACTTAGTAGAAGTGTCTACTATGTAATCTATTGAGAAGTAATAGTTATGACCTAATTCTCTAAAACACTAAACCTGAAATGATCCTCTATGTGAATTTTTCATTTAATTCATGTTTATGGTTGCGGCTTTATAGTAATCCGCTAATGGACTAGGGAGATGGTTCTTCATATCACTCATGCAGTTAGAGACAACACTCCCCCAACGTGTGGGGGAGTATGCCCTCCATACATGTTATCCAAATATAGTATGTACCCCCCATTGGACAATGGTGACGGTCCTATATCCACAGATATATAACTCCACTAATGTGATAAGGTGAGTGTCCTCCATATGTGACATTTAGATATAGTGGGTACCCCCTACCACTGGAGGTTGGTGGTTCCTCTATCTCTTGTTTTGGAAATCCAATATCATTTGAAGGTATTGTTCATCCATACATATTAATCTGGAAGAGTTTGTACACCCATGATGTATCACGCAGTGACTCCTCTAATCTAAGGTCAGTACTCAATTCTATGTTAGGCTGCAGATCCGTCATAATGATTGTTTTGGTAGATTTTAACTCCTATGTAGTACTATGCTTTGGGTCCTCTAGAAATGAAGGTTTACTCACCATGTGTATTATGGTTTGGGTTATCTATCTATGAAATTTTATTACCTTTTCATAATAGGGTTTGGGTCCTATATCTATTTATTGGTACTCCATTCTCATAATTGGGTGTGTGTCTTTATATTCATAGTAGTACCCCCACATCATTGAGTAGAGGTTGAGTGAGGTCCCCCACTAGAGTCTGGGAACCCTCCTTTTCAGAGCACCATTACGATGAGTGTTAAACTCACCATGTTTATACATGATACCATGTTATGAGGTAGTATTCCTACTATGATGTTAGGTTTCTTCCACATCCTACAATAGTGACATAGGTTTCAACGATTGGATAACAACTATTACTCCACTATAATTAGAGTTGTTGTGTGATGTGGGTCTCTCAGTTACCTATCATTTGGTGGGATGCATGTGGTGCATTGTATGGAGAAGTGTTCCCTCAACCAAGTGAAGCGGTGAGGAACATCCCCTTCCACATTAGTTTGTTTTATATTACACTAGGAACAATATTTCTATGACATTATTTTTGGTGGTGGAGAATATAGAGTATGACATAGTGAGTGGTTTCTAAAGAATAACATTCTACCATACATACCATAATGAATTTTATATGTGCTATAATTGGATTATATCTCTATAAAGTGTTCAATATAGGATGGATGAACTAATATTTTTTCACTTGGTAATGTGTTAACATTAGATTCTTATGTAGAATCCTATTGTTGGATATACGGTTGGGACCCCATGAAATTTTGTGTATGAGACGAGAATATCTGGGATATTCAAGGTGTACATGAGTATTTCCCAAGTGTCAGGATTATAACTCCTTTTTAAATTCATTGACTATTCATGTATAACAAAGGATAAATCATGATTGATTTTCTCTATTATTTCGGATCCATCTAGATTGATTGAGTGGGAAGATGCCTTTTAGTTTCCCCTATTCTTTTGTTTATCTTGGGGGACTAGTGAGTATTTTTATAATCACACCTACATGGTCCTTACGAATACATTTTCTGTATTTTCAGCACACATTCCTTTCAATGGAATATTTGGAGGACCTGAGTAAGTATGTGCTTATTTGGAATGATTGGCCAAGGTGTTTAAAATATTTGGGCCCAAGATAATTATTGTAAAATCAAATGAATGATGATTTCCACTTTATGAGATGTTTCAATTCATTTATAGTTTTTTGTGGGTATGTTTTTCCAATTTTACACTTTTAGTACTTCTATTTTACAATCGATTAGGTTATATGTATGCATGAATTTTGATTTACATCAATTTGTATATCTACACTATTTCATGAAAGCGTTTATGGGTCTGAACATATATTTACCATATGTAAAGGCCTCCCATTTGTGTGATATTCCTAGTCATAACTATTCTCCTACCCTTCCCCTATAGGATGATGGGTTGGGGAGTTTAGAATTGAACCCATTTGCATCCAAAAATGATTATAACAACTCAAAACATACATGAAAACCAAATTAGTTATTTCCCTAATCATGCTTCTAAGAAGGAATTGATAAAAAACTTATAAAAAAAGGTCATAAAATAATTTATATATGGTAATATATATATATATGGTTTTTAATGTATTTATAATAATCTTATTTTTATAATATATGAGGTTCAATATTATTTTAAGGGATTCAAGACTTATTGTAAGGGATATTTGTCATAGTTTTTATTTCAGTGAGACATTAGCCATATTCACCACAAATTTATTTTATCTGGTATATAAAAATAGAATAAATGTATTATATAAATTTAATACATAAAATTTTATGAGTTTACATATCCAGTTTGGTTTCCCTATTTCATGGGGTATAATGTTAAAAATATTCAAAAATTTTAATGTATTATAGTTTAAATTTTCATTCATTGTAAGACAAATTTGGTTATGAAATTGAATTTACTTTTGAAGTGTATATATAAACTTTTTTCCATTTAGAATAAATAAATTATTTACTCTCATTAAATGTAATGTTTTATTTAATATTTTTCTTTCGTGGGAATTATGATACCATGTTACCAATTTGTTAATGGTTTTATTATTCAATATAAAAATTCAGCTAGATTTTTTATTTTTATGATTGGGATAATGATATAATATATTACATATATAATGAAACACATTAATTTTATTCTCATATGGTGGTTTCAAGATAAAATATTTTTTTCTTTATTTCCCTTTCATTTTTTATTGAGTTCAAAATAATGTTTTTAAAGAACACTGACTCTATTTCACCCTTCACTCAAAAATTCTTTTTCCTCTAAAATCATTTTTCTAAAAAATTTAAAATATATTCAAATATTATTAAATATGTTTTAAAAAATGATTGTTTTTGTAAAAAATTATTTTAATGGAATATTAATGTAAATTTCTAAAAAATTGCACATTTCCCATTTCTAAAAATGTGAATGAAATATTTTTACAAAATATATGAAATTTATCTTCACCATGACTATTCCATTATTAAATTTTTCAATTTTTTATTTCCTATTATATTTTTTATGATGTATTTTTTTGTAACATATTTGGAATTTTTAGTTTTATAATTAAATTTCCATATTTTAGAGCATATTTTACTCAAAAAATGTTTTCAATTATTTACAAAAACAATCATAATATTATTTCATGTATATTTTCAATGAAAATAATTTAGAAAATTTTTATTTTTTATAAGTGTTTTTAAAATTTGAAATCATATTTCTCTGAATAAATGTTCATTGTCAACTTTCAAAATAATTTACCATCTAAGATGACATCCTTTGTTGATAGTTAATCATTACTAGTGATAAGATTAAATGATAATATATTTATTATATTTTTTGGTACATAATATTCATTTTGATGAAATTTTTCTCAAAAAAATTAATATTTCATGTGTTATGCTATAGTGAAATAATTAATATTTTATTAAACTCATTTTATTTAAATGCGTATTTGGTGATGATATGATGAAATTTTTATAATCCTATTCCACACATACAATGTTTTTCATTATGATATAGAAGTGTAATATATCTACAACTACTGATTTGGGTAAGGCTTTATATATCATGACATAAAAATATAAAATAATTCAACATTATTTATACTCTAGGAGAAATTGGTATTCCCTAATGCATGATGGGAAAGAATATAATACGGATCCATAATTGGAAACATGTGATGAGTGGTGATACACAATATTTTATTTCATAGTACTTAACCTTGTCATAGGAAATGGATTTCTATGTTTAGGATGGTGGAACTCATTAATGCACTTTTCTTGTGGTTGAAAATTCAATTATGATTATTTCTCATACTTATTGGAAATTATGTATTAAAGGATAATGTTTTACTCAATTAATAACATATATTTTCTATTATAGATTGGGAATAGACATTATAAATTTTTCTCATGATCACATAAACTAATGTTTATCTGAAGGTTTTATATAGACATAGATTGATACCCCATATGTTTACCCTATCTGGGAATCAAAAAATCAATCTTTAATAAGTTTCCTTTGCATGGCTATATAGAATTGTTTAGGTTGGATAAACCTATGATGAATACTATGAGAATTGATAATTTTTAGATAAAATTAAGATCATTCACTAAATAAGAACAATAATTATCTAATCTACAATGAATCTATAGTATTATATTTCATTAGAATGTTTTTTTTTCAAAATATTTAATATTTATATAAAAATATTTGATATTTATGAATATAAAAACTGGATATCAAACACTTCCCTTAAAACACCCATCAATATTTCTCAATATTCAACTCACCCATGTGAATTAACTACCACATAAAATTAAATATATCCAATTAAAATGGAAATAATATATTTTCAACTTAATATCTACCATTTAAACTTTTCCTCTCAAACCTGCCCATTATATTCATATTAGCATCCTAATTACACAAATTATTAATATAGAAATGAATAAAAATTGAATGATTGTTTGAAGATATAATTAATTTTCAACCCTTATAATTTCCTCTAAATTCATAGATAGAATATTAAATTAGATGCAATGATATTATATTCTTTAGATAAAATAAATAATTAAAATTAGATACATAAAAAACAATAGAACTGTAACATCATGTCACAGTAGTTTAGATCATCTGTTTTACCTAGATGAACATATTTTCTGAGATTCACTAAGATTCACATATACATAGGATTAAATATTTTATAGAATGATTATTATTTCCATTAAATATGAATGAACTAGTACTAAAATATTAAATGGATAATGTGTCTTCTTATATGTGGTTGTTTAGAGAAGAGTGAATGGGGCAGTGAAGATGTGGATATGGTCTATTTTATAAATTTTAATTTATATATAAGAATTATTTTAATTTTCATATTAAAATATGATTATTATATATAGTGATGTTCATTCCCATTTTTTGAATGTTCGAATTTATTTCGATGTTTTATTATGGTTTTATCAATTATTTTAATATGTTTTATATTTTTGTACAGTTTTATCAATAATCTCTTCAATCCATAAATACATAAGATTCATTGCACTACATATTTAAAATTCAATATATCTAGAAGATGTGAAATTGTTAATAGAAATTAAACAATTCAAAAGGTAATCCTTTGTAGAGTATTGGAAAAAAATTATGCCATCTAAGACACCATTTACAAGTAAAGATATTTTTTTTCAAAATCATATTTTTTTTATTAATCATTCATCATCTACATATATATATATTAGTTAAGAAATATTAAATGTCAAAGTTTTATACATATTTTATGTCTCTTATATTTGAGACTGATTATCCATGTATGTATGTGTCTTCTCAGTTGAAGAGTAATTATGTAATTGTTAATATTATTATATATATATGAATCATTTTTAATATGGATTCCATGAATAAGAGTTTTATAGAATGTGTATAAGGGTCTTATTGAGCATCTGTAATAGTTATATTAGATATGTTTAAGGGTTATTTATTGTATCTGTATGTGTAATTTGAGTATTTATATGATTCATTTATAATATGTGTACATTCAATTTAAATTATAAGTGAGAGTAATTTATTTATATATAGAGTGAAATATGGATAGATAATAAATATTGTGAATCAAAATAATATTTTTTAAAAGTATGATTTTTCAAATATTATAGTGTATTATGATGATTTATATTATATGTTGTATAAGATGGAATATAAAAGAATTGATATCTTGATAGAAAATACAAAAACATGATATTTTGAAATAATGTTTCTATTATGAAAATACTAATTCACATTAATGATGACTATTTAAAGACAAGTACATGATCCCATAATCATGATGATTAGTGATGAAAAATAAGTTTCACATTTTTCTATGGAACCATGATGGTTCACTCTGGGGAAAAAATTTCCAATCCATGAAAGGAATAAGTGGTATAGGATAACTAATTAATACTCCTACAATGATTTAAATATCACTTTTTTTATAAAATGTAATTAGGAATAATGAATAATAGAATATAAGAATATAATCTGGTAATATAATTATAGGATTTTGGTTGTTTGAAATTGAATTTGAAATTCAAAATCAATCTGGATATTGAATAATGAAATTATTTGTTGAGATGAAATTTTAAAAGGTATATCATGTATATGTTAGTACTAAAATGAATATATCAATTTATAAATTTATTTTGGATTTTGAGATAAATTTTTTATAGTATATTATTCACTAGATGAAGAATGTATATGAAGAGAATACATACAATAGCGCTTATACATGAAGAATAAGTAAAAGAAGAAGATGTTAATATAATGGTTTGGGTTTTATCAGTTTAGTTATTTAATGTTGATAATATTAATTAAGTACTGACAATATATAATATCAATAATTATAGAAAGACTACGATATTATAGTGGGTTAATCAACTTAAGGGGAAGGATAATTCCTTTCTTCAAAACTTTTATTGCAATGGTTCTTCATGTCTGGTGACTTGTTAGAGGAAACTAGGATTATTATACTTTAACACATATTCATTAATATTTATAAGAAATTTTATATTATAGGGTGATCCTATAATATTGTTTATTCATTTCTAAATTTTGATCTTTCTTGGTATTAACAACACCTTTGATTAGAGAAACATTTACAACATGGGTTATTTATTTGTTTCCTTTCCATGGGGTGTGTCACATATGTATTTATCTAAATCAGTCTAAAAATGTTATTGGATTACTTTTTAGGAAATAAAAATATGAATCAGGGAGAGATTCATTGATTATTAACTATACATAGAGAACATAAAAAATTATTGGGAACACAATCAATATTAGAGTAACCAATTCTCTTTATAAAGATAAATAATTTTGAATTATACTGTTTCAAATACTATTTATCTTATTTGGTGTCTAAGTCTTTAAATATTATTTCTCATCATGTTTGAAAAAAATGAATTATTTTTTCATTTATAAGTAAAATTATAAAAAAAAAATTTGATTTCCACTTTTGATGTAGAAGAATATAGTATATTCAATGAACATATAATTTTCTCTTATTGATTTATAAAACATGAAATATTAGTGGATAACATTAATGGGTTTATTCCACTTAATAAATCTACAATTATGATATAATTTCATTTTATGAAGTTAAATAATGATATAACTTCCCAAAATTAATTTTTTGTTTGTTTTATAGGATAAATTACTAAATGTTATGGGGGTAAAAAAATAATGTTTTCAGGTTATAATATTAAAAAAAATTATGATATAATGGAAAAGAAAAATCAAGTTATATTACATGTTAATAGATTAATATTTGATGATATCTAAGAAATTGATGAGGAGGTATTATTTATACTATTCACTCGAGTTAATTATGTTAATAGAAATAGCATGGGTCTTAGTGGGTGGTTATAATATTATATGATTTTTTCTAAGGTAAATTTTTTTTGTGTAGGTATAATGTTATCATTTAATCACACAATGAATGTGATCATGCAATAAATATACAATACAATCTGTATAATAATCCAATTTCATATTAGATGTTGATGGGTGGTGTTTTAATAAAGAAAAATATGAAAGATATGGATTAATTCATAAGATATTATATAAAATATAATATTGTGAAATGAAATTATAATATAGAAGAAGAATTAGATTATGATGATGTTATTGTTGAGAATTTTAAAAACCTTACAGCTATCGGCTCCTTGTGTATCTGAAATGGAAAATGAAAATTATGTGTAGTGTTATAATTAATTATTAATATATGTTGTTATAAATTTCATAATAAAATCCAAACCTGAATGAATACAATGATAACGATAATGAAGGTGAAATTATATGAATTCCTATTAACAATAAAAATTACTATTCTTAGGAAAAATACATAACAACCCTGACCCTCAAATACCATAGCCAGTTTATTTTTTATTAAATTGGAATAAGATACAAGGAATCACAACCTAATAGACTGAATAGTTATTCAATCTTGGTAAACTAGATACATATATGATTCCCTTATTACATTTCAAATCAAAAATTAGAACATATTTTTTGTAATGAATAACATTATTCTCTCAATTATTTCCTTTAATAACATTCATATAAAACCTTTTTCATTTCTAATAAATAAATATATAATAGTGTTATCATATTCAAAATAATAGTTTTCTAATGTCAAAGCTATCTATATTAAATGATGAATAATAAATAAGGTATAATATATTTGTAAAGATAAATATATAAACAGACAATATATTTAATCAATGGCATGAATACAAAAATTGTATATGGTATGAAAAATATGGAAGGGTAAATATCTGAAAACCTATTCTATTTAATCAATATGTTTATTATAATGAATAGATATGAATAATAAATATTTCATGGAAGATAACTAAAAAACACATGAGAATGATTCAATAAAGAGAGAAGAAAACCATATAAAAAGATTATGTCATGTGGAAATATAATTTATAATAATAAAAGAATCTTAATGAATAAAATTTTTATTTTTTTACATCATGATCTTAGGAATCAAGATACATTTACTATGTTGAAAATTTAGAAGATTGTTTAAAACTAAGGGGTATAAGAAAAATATAATAACATTTCATAACGGATATCCATTTAATTCATCTCATGAAACCTATCGATCCATTAATTGGCTTTCAATTATTTAGAATGGCATGTACATACATGTCTAAAAACTTCCTCGTATATCAAATATTTGATTAAATTAAAAAATGAGTCTGTATAATAGAAAAATATATATAACAAGTAAGGAATATAAAATAATAATTATTTCCCTAAGAAATCATATTACATGTAGAGTAAAATACCATTTGTTGAAATGATTAAATGTTAAGTTGTAACTATATCCATGATAAATAATATTGATATTTAGTTGGAATGTAATTTAAATTGATATCATGTATGTGAATATTTCAAGGGAAGTTTAGCTAATAAAAATCTAATCAAGAACGTGAATATCAATACATTCCAAGGTCAATGTAATCATTAACCATTAAGATAAACAATAATGATTTCATCAATAAAACACACCCTCAGTATATCATAACTACAATAAATTGATAGTGTGTTTTATGAATATTAATAAAATAAAAATATAATTGAAAACTCACTTTAGAAAAATATCTATTTAACATTGAAGATCATATTTTATAACACCTAATTTTGAAAAGATATTTTCATAGTCCTTTTCATTTAATAGAAAATTTTAATCATAATAAATATTCTATAAAAAATTCAGTACTGAGGATGGAAAGAAAGACCATACATTCTGTTCTTTCTAAAAAAAGTATTCTTTTTACATTTTTATAGATTCCAAATTGTCCCTGTATTGAAAATAACCTAACTATTCCATTCAAAATGTTATACATAATATTAAACATGGATAAAAAATAATTTATAAATTACTTGGAAGATTTTCCAAAAAAAGTATTACATTTTGCTATAATCCGGTTTTGGAAGGAAAATTATTTTCATCTAAAGAAGGATATAATATTGAATTTATATAAAAAATAAATTCTCATACATCATTAGTTACATAGAAATCAATATGGTAATGTGGCTTGAAAACATCATTGGGTTAAAATTTAATTGTTTTATTATAAAATGATAAAAAAAATGTAATTTTAAGGGAAATTAAATTATAACCCCCAATTAAATTATATTATAAAGATATCCCTTATAAAGGTCATAATGTAGATATTATAATTAATGAATGATTCAATGATGTGTATTAAATGGGAATCATCATTAAAAAATTTAAATTCAACATAAAAAATTGACATTTTTTTACCAAAATAATCATATAATTACCAATTCATTATTTTAGTTGAAACCCCCCATGATTTAAAATATTTTCATTTTAAAATATGTTTTTATTCTCTCTATCCTTTATTACACGTAGCCCCATGTGAATATTCCACTACACACAACATTGAGTTAGATTGTGTAACATGTTAGAATGAAGTTTAGCATTAATATTATATAGTATAAATTAAATTAACAGTTATGAATATGATTAATGATATTTGGAATATATATATTACATTATTAATTAAATTTATTTTTCATCAAATATATTGTTTAGACATATGATAAAAATGAATTTATATTTTTATTTATAAGTATTAATTTTATACCTCTAGTTTTATAACCACTTAATGAAGATACTATTTTAAAATTATGTTCTGACCCTTTTATAAATTTTAGTTGTCAAAATATTATCCTTTTTTGAATTCATAATTTCAAAATTATATGAGATTGAATATTTTTTTATTTTTATGTTACATTTTTTATGAATAATGAAAAATAATGCATTTTAGTTGGAAAATTCCTTTTTTATGTATTATAAATGTAAAGTTATTTTTTTGTTGTTTTTAATGTGAAATAAGATCAATTATATATCTAATAATCAAATTTATTTCATTTGAAAAAAGTTTATGTTGAATTTTTAATTAAAAATATTATGATCTTTTGAACATTTTCACATTAAAAACATTCTTTCCATCTACATGTATGAGATTAGATTTTAATATAAATATGGCACCTATTTTAATGTAATTTAGAAATATATATATATATATGGAATCATTATATTATTTATATTCAAAAAATATCAAGTTAGATTTATCGAAAATAATATTATTAATTGTTATTAAAATTATTTACAGTTATTTAGAGAAAAATTATTAAACTTAGTGGATAAAAATTATTATTAATGTGTATTATTTAAATTTGAAAACTATTATATGATGGAATTTAAAATTAAAATTTATTTTTTAAATAAAAACATTATATTTTCATGAATTAAAATTATTTTATTGAATTTTATATAATTTATTACTTTATGTTATTCAGACCTATATATTTATGTATTATTTACAAAATCTATGATTATTTACATAAAAATGTGTTTTTATTTTTGTGTGTGTATTATATATAAATAAATATATATATATTTATTTATATATTATACATGTTATATTATTTATACAAATGTATATATATATTATTAAATCAAATATCGTGATCATTATTTTTTAAGACATATAATTTAAAGTTTTTCATTATTTTAATATATACATATTCATGTTTATGTTGATTGAAAAATATATCCATGTACTTATTATTATTTATGTACAATCAACTTAAACATAAGTAAGGTATTTTCAACTAACATTTTACATTGTGAGATAAATTAATTATTCAACTCAAAAATATATTATGTGGTTTATCAAATTTGTAACGAACTAGAAGTTCATTAATGGAATTCCCTCTTTATCTAATTAAATTTATATTTATTTATAATGTTTATATAAAATGCCAACATCATTGGTTTTATGTTTTTGGATTTTAAATTATTGTTAATAATTGTGACTGTTGCTAATATCGTCGTCGAATAGTGATCACATGATTAGTATAAATATAGGGATTAAAAAATTCCAATTTACTTAGACAAAGGATGCAATGGCCTCATCAGGTAGATACGCCCCATATGAAGCCCATTTTTTAAAGCTCAGAAAGGAGGTGGCATCATTGGGATTCTCTCCTGACCAATCCCAAGATGAGCATGAATATGTTAAGCTTGAGCAGTACCGCCTAGGAGAGAAATATAAGTTGATAGGGATTACCACCGGAGCAATGTTATACAAGCCACCACAAGAGTATGTCGCCATCACACAAAATACCCTTCAGACATATGCAGGTGTTATAAGGGGTTATGTAACAAAACATTAAAACTAAGTTTTTTACATTATTTTTGATATAATAATGAATATAATTTCATAATATTATTTTTACCTTGTAAATAGTTTTTTTAAAGAACAATAATTATTTTTAGTTAATGTTCAAATATGAAATATATTTTGTTGAATTAATGGATTTTTGAATAAAATAATATATTTATAAATTAATATTATTTTTATTATGTTAATTTTTATTAAATATAAATGATCATATAATTTTATGAATGCAATCATAATATTTATCATGTTTTGAAATCCATTTCTGTAAACACTATTGAATTTTATATAAATGTATGTTTTTAATTTAAAATTTAAATATTTAAATATTTAGATAATTATTTAGATTAAATAAATATTTTTTCTAAAATCAAGATGTCAAAATTATCCAACGGTGAATTTTTCATAATTTTCAGAGACTGTCAAATTTTTGGGTAAAAATCAAATACCGTTTAAATATAAAATGTGTTTTATGACAACATAATGAAGAAATAGTGATGTAATAAAATACGATAAGATTTATGTTATGAAAATATTTGTTTTAACATTAACATAATCTGATTTTGGTTTTGTTTTACTTATTTTACAAAGGATTAATGGACCCTACAAGACTAATAAAACATCTTTTCTTTTTAAATTATTTTCCTTGTGAGTTTGACCCACCTCCAGATAACCATCTAGATTATTTTAAGAAGTTCGGAATTTGAACATATAAAATATTTTGTTACACTTCTCTTTTCCAAAATCCATGGGAAATAAACATGGGCCAGTTTGTGGGTTGGATAAGATTAATGTGAGTATTTCCAAACATAAATAAAACAAATTCCCTCACCCTTCCTATATAAACCCACCCAAGCTCCCACATCGTCATCAATAAAAAATATCAGCGTTCATCAAACCTCTTCCCTCCCATATATAGAATCCTCCAAAGGTGCCTCAATATCCCAAGAATCCCCTCTCAAGCCTCTCTCATGACTTTGGAAGCACACATTCATGTAAGGGGTTTTCATCCTTTAACATTTTTTTTCCAATTTTATTAATGTTGGTATGCCCATTTAATTACAATTAAAAATGTTGTGGTATAGTTTCTCACCATCTGCATATATCCCTATTTATCTTTTAATTATGTGAGATCCCATTATCTCTCATTTAATTCCTCCCATGTATACCTGTTACTATGCCAAAATTCTGAAAGGAATTTCTCTCTCCACTTTTACATTCAACAAATTATTTTGTATCATTACTCTAAATCACATTAAAATTATTGGGAAATGTATCTATATGACACCCTTACTATCCATATCTTGTAAATATGATGATACACCCCTTTAACTCTCATAATCCATTTTTATTAATTCTTAAGTCACTCTATAAGGCTGCCAAATTTGCACCGATTTTCCAAGCAAATGTCATTCTGTAGTGAGTACCATGCCCATTTCTCTAACAAGGGTACTCACCTTTATTCACATTTACTTATTTATTATAACACATCATGTATGAATTCCAAATTCCTTAATCGTGAAATAAATGAGTATGTTTTATTAATACATTTTATATGATCCATATGGCACACTTATGCATGAAATAAAATTTGTAAGAAGGGTGTGCCATTATAGCTCTCTAATGCATTGTGTTAAGAATTGTATCATGATACATCATTTGAAATGGGTGTTTACTAATGATAATTTAAATGAAATGAGGTTTTACTTCTGATTCATGTGCAATGAGGATTTACTCATGCTACATGTCCAATGAGCCATGACTCATGCTAATTCAATGATAAGAGTTGTTGAAACTTTTCCATGTTATTATTATCATGCATTCTCAACCCTTTTTTTATATATCTATTGTGCGATATTGATATGCCTAATGTGTAACATGTATTGTATACTTCATTTTATTCCATGATTATCCTCTTAATGGGATTTATAGATCACCATTTTCTTATGCATGTCCTCATATTATCTCATGCAATGATAAGTACGAGGGATTATAGTGGTCATGAAAGGATTTGTTGATAAAGATGTAGTATTTCATGTTTTAAGATGTTATGAAATGATTCTAATCACCAAAGACACTAGAACTCTATATCATCTATGTTGTATCATATGATGTTTATGTAATAAATTATGTTTAATTGTGTAATAAAAGATCAATGTTGTCATAGTTGGTATTAGAGGACAGGTTTAGTTATTTTTTGGAATAGGATTACAAATCACTTGTGAAGCCTTAGAGACAAGACTATGTGTAATAAAAACATCCCTATGGTTTTGTTAGAATTGAGTAAGTGGTTAATCAAGTAAATAATTCTCTTTCCGGATTCGTGCAGGTAGAGGCGGCTTTGGCACATATGTATCCTAGGGGTAAAACCCGAAAACAATGCATTGAGCTAGACTCAAACAGGAACTGGTGCACGACAACAATCCTTAATTCACTCTTGGTTATGAATCATCCATGTGATATTCTTTGGTAAATTCACAATCTTAGTATGAACCCATATTTAGGGACAAAAATATCCCTAAGAATATATGTTAGAAAGTAGATAATGGATAACCTAGACTGAAGCCAATAGATTCATATGTTAGGGAAATAAAAATTATTTATAATTAAACAATTTTGTCTTTGGATTACCCCGTATGTGTTACCCCTAAATTTCCTTTTATTCCAGCCAATGTCCAGTAATAGGAGGACTCGATCTAACAACCGATGTGAATATCAATGTTATGATTGTATTAATGAGATGCCCAATCCAATGAGAGTGGGAATTGCAAATATTGTCATGCTTCTATCTCAGATAACTCTAGCCTTGAATATAAATGTTGGTCAATAGGAACGTTCACCCCCCCCCTAAGAAAGATGAAGTTTCTATCGAGCGCAGAATGAGACAAAGGCCTCCTACATTATGGATCATCCGATCCCTCAATCACTAACAAATGGATCAACTCTATTGAAAAGATATTCTCCAAACATCAATGTTCTAAACAAGAGCATGTTATCCAGGCTCCTAATCATATGGAGGTTGAAGATAATCAATGGAGTATTTTGATAAAAAAATACGAAGCATGAGGAGGAGATCGGGGCATTGGAATAGAAGGATTTCCGAAAAATGTATTTTGATAAATATTTTCCGTGAACACTTTACCTTAAGATTGAAAAGGACTTCTTTGACCATAAGCAAAAAGAAGACGAATATATTGGAGCATATGATGAAAACCTCAAAAGGATATCATGAAACGCTTCTGGCTTTTTCGTTACCCCTGAATACAAGTTGACCACTTCTTTGGTGGGCTAAAACCTAGCATTTGGAAAGTGTCAAAGATCCGAGACATAGAGAACTATGAGTAAATTGTCTGATGTGCCCTCAAGGTCGAAATAGACATCGTATAATCTCATGGGTATCATGGGGATAAGAAGAGTAAGGTGGAATTCAATGATGGAAGTCTGATGCATAAATCCAATGGTGTTAAGATTATCCAGCACCACACTTTCTAATCGTGCGGAAATAAGCACCCTCGAAATTGCCTATAGGGGATGAATAAATCATTTAAGTGTGGAATATGAGGGATCCTAGCTATTAAATGGCGGAAAGAAAGTCCCACGCCTATAACAGAGGAGTGGAATGCTCCATTGGACTCCCAATGGGTGGTTCATTGCTACAACAACAAAGAACCAGTGCATCATGGAAATTAGTTCCCTAAGAGAAGGTTTTTCAGAGGCAACCAATAACCTCCAAGACCGAAAAGGCGAGCCTTTTCCCTCACTACAGCTGAAGTGAACCCTAACATCGAAGTGGTGAGAGTTATTCAAGTTATTCATTCAAGAATATTGAATTTACTTTATGATTCAGGTTATAATAATTCCTTTATATCTCAAATGATTAATAGAACAATCCAAAAACAAACAAAAATCATGGAAATGATGATGTTGGTGAGTACGAAAAATGGGGAAATCATTGTATCCCAAAAATATAATTCCTCCCATATCATATTAGGTGGATTGAACATCCTGAAAAACCTCATCATACTCATTCTAGTGGAATTTGATGCAATTTTTTTCATGTAGTTTCTTTCCTTATATAGAGTATACATAAATTTCATTAAGAGGGAAATCACTCTCCCTGTGGAAAATCGACCCACGATTGAATATAATTTGAAGGATGAAGATGAATCTTCTTTATCTACATCATCTCAAGAATGGATATTAGTGCTCTATGAGCACACGTATCTGACTTAGATGATTCTGTATAAGGAGGAAACCATCCTAGAGGACATGATTATTGTGAGGGAATTCAATGAAGTGTTTCTCGAGGAATATCATGCTCTTCCTCCTAGAAGAGATGCTTAATTCTCAATTGATCTTCTAGCTGGGGCATTTCCCATATCCAAAACTCTGTATTGAATGAATGTTGTAGAGGTTGAAGAACTAAAGAAACAACTACATGAGAATTTTGATAAAGGGTTTATATGCCTAAGTGCTTCACCATGGGGTGCACTGGTCCTTTTCATCAAGAAGAAAGATGGTTCAATGCGCCTTTGTATCGATTATCATGATCTAAAAAAATAAACATAAAGAACAAGTATACTCTCCCATGAATTGTTTACTAGTTAAATCAACTGCATGGAGCACAATACATCTCCAAGGTTTATTTGTGGTTGGGATATTATCATTTAAGGGTGAATAAGGAAGATATCCCCTAGACTACTTTTCATAAAAGATACAGGCACTATGAATTCATAGTTATGCCTTTCGAACTCACTAATTCTCTAACAATATTCATGGACTTGATGAATAGCATCATTAGAGATTACCTCAACTAATTTGTGGTAGTCTTTATATATGATATTCTGATATTCTCCAAAACCAAGGAGGATCATGAGGAGCATCTATGAACTATATTAGAGACCTTGTGAATGGATAATCTCTATGAAAAGTACATCAAGTGTGAGTTCTGGTTGAAAGAAATGTCATTCATGGGCCATATCATCTAATGAAATGGGATATCTGTGTATCCCCAAAAAAAATATTCAATTGATGGATGGACGAGGACAAAATCGATAATAGATAATTGTAGCTTCTTAGGGTTATCTGGATATTATCAATGATTTGTGAGAAATTTTTCATGACATCAAACCCCTTTACAAAGAAAACTCAGAATAGAGTAATTATTTCTTAGAGTGATGAATGCGATGAATGCTTCATGGAGTTGAAAAGGAGGATTATCATTTCACCCGTACTCACATTTCCCACAAGTGGAGAACATTTTGTGGAATTCAGCGATGCTTTGAAGTAGGGCATGGGAAGTGTGTTTATGTAAAATGAAAAAGTCATTTCCAAAGCATCAAGGGAATTGAATGTTCATGAACAGAACTATCCATCACATGGCCTCGAGATGGTGACAGGGATCTTCGCTTTGAAAATTTGGTGACATTATCTCTTTGGGGAGAAGTGTGAAATATATACGGAAAACAAATGCCTCAAGTATATATTCACATAGAAAGAGATGAACATGAAAAATTGAAGATGGATAGAGATGATCAAATACTATGATAGATCAATCCATTACCACCCTGGAAAAGTGAGCATGGTGGCTGATGCTCCAAGTAGAATGGACACAGTTATTCTATCCTAGATGATAACTAAAAAGGATCCAATCATATTAGATTTGTTGAAAATGGACATGGGATTCAAAAAGAAGAGAACACAATTAATCCTTTCACAAATGGTTGCTCAACAATCAATTTTGGGAAGGTTAATAGATGCTCAAATGTTTGATGAGGGAATTCAGGAAAATAATATATGTTCTATTCAGTACGGAGCTGAGGAATGAACTTTTGGATGATGCACAAAGTTCAAATTTCTCGTTTCACCCAAGAATGACAAATATGTATCACGATCAATGAGAGAATTATTTGTGTTATAATGTGAAGAAGGAGATCACTAAATATACATCAATGTTCCTGGTGTGTCAGAAAGTGATGGAATAGAGGAAGGAGTCCAATGGGATGATGTAATCATTGTCCATAATAAAATTCAAATGGGAGAACATCACCATGGACTTTTTGACATGACTTCCATAGACATACAAAGGCCACAATGCAATCTGTATGGTTGTGGATCGTCTTACAAAGGCTGCACACTTCATTTCTATGAGCAAGGATATAACATTTGGTCAACTGGCACAGATATATATCACGGATGTGGTAAGGCTGCATGGAGTACCACCATCTATTGTGTTTGATCGAGATACTAGATTCACCTCTATGTTTTGGAAGAGTCTTCAACATTATATGAATACTGAACTGATTTTTAGTACGCCATATCATCCTCAAACATATGGCCAATCCAAGATGACTATCTAAACACATGAGGACATGATGAGAGGGTTCTCAATGGACATTAATATAGGATGGGATCAACATCTTCCTCTGGTAGAGTTCTATTATAATACCATTTTCCACTCAAATATCCTAATGGCACCATATCAAGCCCTTTATGGGAAAATGTGCTGAACACAAGTGAGTTTTTGTAACATCCCATGAAAATAAAGAATATTACCTTTTCATAATTCTTAATATTTTTGAATTAAATATTAGTTTTACTTTAAAGAGGATTCTATGTTCGATAGCATACACAATATGAAACAACGTGTTTTTTTGAAATCTTACATTTCACACTAATAATATAATAATATTATATTAAATGGTACATAACGCCTAGTCGTTGTAATATCTAGAATGATAATTACAAACTAAAAAATCATTATATATTTTTGTTAAATATTTTTACATTTATTCAATAAATGGTAGAGGCTTAAAATGTGAATGAATCCAATTTTAAGCATAAATATTCTAATGTTCTTTAAAATGTCGATTAAACACCTTTTTGACTGAGAACAATTTTTTAATATACTTATTGTCACTTTTATATGTTATATTTGAAAAATTAAAATCATTCTTTAGAGTCAAGACATAAAAATTTACTTTCTATATGTTTTTTGTTTTTTCCGATAAATTTCATTTTTTAATGAATAGTTAAAAATGTTGAATTTAAAATCAAAACCTCCTTTGAAACTAATTTAATTAAATGGTCATATTATCTTTTAATTGGTTTTAATGTTTAATTAAAAAATATTTTTACTATTTAATCCAATGGTGGTCATTGGAATTAATTTCACTTTAAAATTGGACATAAACAAGTGACAATTTTATGATAGATATTGTTTAATAAAAACACTCTATTTGTTTTGACAATGGGAATAGATTATAAAATTAATTAATGAAACATCTATATTTGGAATTTTTTAAAAATGATATCATTTTTTAATTTTTAATATCAAATATAGCTTAGGGTGAATTTATGGTATATTTCTGACAAATGTTTATTTTAAATGAATAGTGAAAAATACTACATTTTAATTCAAAACTGCCTTTTTATTCAAATTATTTATATAGTTAGATTATTATATTAATTGGTTTTCAAGGTAAATTAATTATTGTTTTATCATTTAATACAATTTTTTTCATTGGATGTAATTTCACATATATATTGGATGTAAAAATAAATCAATATTTTGATAGATTTTACTTCTTAAAATCCCGTATTTGGTTTTGACAAATGGATTTATTTTAAATTAATTACTACAATTAATGTTTTTGGAATTTTTTAAAATGGATTCTATATTTGGAATCATTATTTCCAAATTTTGTAATTAATACTGTTTTCTTTTTTGGACCATATGAATAGTAATGATGGTAGTTATCATTAATTATCGTGTTTAATTAGTAACATGGTAGTTAAGTGTAAAAAAATAATATCATAAAAATTTAAAGTAACCCAAACATGTGTCCTAATGTTACTGTTGGTGTCATGGCTGACCATTGGAGGCCTTGTTCCAACCATGGGACCACATGGAATCACTTTAATGTGATAGTGACCTTTTATCCTATTTTTTTAAAGAAAGGAAAATGTAACCAAAGTCTATAACACCTAAGATAAAAAACATTGATTTAGCCTAAATATACGATATCCTAGACTATAAATACTCATTTAAAAGATAAAAATATTTCCTAAATCATAGTATTTTTTTATAATTTTTATACATTAAATAAATTAATTTATTTATGACACCATGATGATGCAACGATTATTTCATTATGAACGATTTAAATAAAATGAAACGATAAGGAGAAATCAAAGACATAAACTTGTCTAAAACCTTTTGGATTGCGGGATTTAGAACCCTTATCACCTTATCTTCGAAATATATCTTTATGGGACCTTTTAAATTCGAAACGCATTTCAAAATAAAGTAACATTTCATGACTTTCCATTAGTACCCCTCATCCCTCTTATAAAAGGCCCCCACCTCTACCACCATAACCACACCTCTCAAGCAATTGGCTCCACGAAACTCTTCTCCTTTCATCTTTACACATCCATGTATTCATCATATAAGCCATAACATAAGAAGAAAGCTCTTCATGAAACCCTTTTGACTCAAACCAAGAGGAGTTAACCGATTTAAATGTAATGTTCTCTCTTATGTTATTTTGTTTTATTTTGCTTCTTCAACCCCCTCAACTGTTTTTATTCCTTTATTTTGAAAAAACACTAGTATATTAAGTATACTATAATGTTTTTTTGAGATGTATTAGAAAAACACTTACACACATCTACATCTAATGGTTAAAGAACATGTTGTTTCTGTGTGTGGTGAATTACTGCCTCACGAAATGATTATTGTTCAATATTCTTTTAACACTTCTCATGGTGGCCATTAAGATGTAAATGTATTTATATATGATATATATTATGTTTATGTTTTACTTATGCATCTTTATCTTCCATTTATTCTATAACTTTATGGTTTCCATAATACTTAAAGGCAATCATTTCATTTTAGGAAGTGTGGACTACCACCCCCTCAATGTGATTTGAAACGTTGATGACATATGTGGGATGTATAAAGGATGGAGTTAATGATATTATATGTGATATTATTCTGTAATTATAATATACCTATGTATAATCCTATTATAATTTCATTAAAGTATGAAATAGAAATGAAAGTAGCGTTCATACGTGCATACGGCTTACCGTCTCATGAATAGTGCATTTCATTTCTTATATCAAAATGTTATGTACTATTATAAGTACATATATATAATGTATATATATGATATATTTCACATAAAAATTATTAATATAATTATGGAATTATAATATATATATCTCTCATTTTGTTTTAATTCCATTAATATGACAAATAAATGAATGTAACGTTCATGCGTACGTACGACCTATAGTGTCCATGAACTATGCATTTCATTTTTTGTCTCCAAATGTTATGGAATAGAATAAAATATATATATACTAGATATATATAAAATTAAAATAATTAATACCATTCTGGGGATTATGTACTTATAACTAAATGGACAATTCTTTTCAAACAAATTCATTTTTTACTCATGTACCAAACCTCAACAAAAACCTATGATATGAACTCACATAATTAAATAATTACTATAACATTAGATTATGTGATATTAATTTAAAAATAATTATTAAATGAGGTCCTTATGAAATTAAAAATTGAAAAAAGTTTATTATTCAGGAATATAATGAAACGAACAAGACAAGTCAGACTTGAGGTGTGGTGTCTTACCTCTCTTTTTCTTTTCAAGTACTCTCATTTATGTCATTTATTCTATCCTCCATGTTCTGATGTTAGAGGATGCTATTTTATACTCACCATACTGTAATTTTTATTTTCATATAATGAGAGACCCCCTATTACTCTAATAAATTCATTTTATGAATTTTTATGTTCTTCCGTTAGGCCGCTGAATTTTTGTATGGGATCCTTTCACATATTTTATTTTCAAAGTTCTATTTTCAAGTCAACTATTTCAAGTTACATTTTATTATGTTGGGGTATGATATCTATATAACTCATACTATCCATTTACATTCATATTAATAGAGACCCTATTTTATCTAATCAATCCAATCTTGGATGTTTTAAGTGGTGTTGTTTGGCTGCCGAATTTTCGTAAGGGTATTTCTTATCTCACATTTAATTCTATGTGTTTCCACTATTCGCCAAATATTTATTTCATGTGGTGTATTGTGTAATTTCAATTCATAAATATTATCATTATTACATTTATATTGATGGTATTATGTGAATCATTCGGTGTCTATTATATTTTGGTCATACGACTCGATTGATCCCAACACGGTAAGGGGGATTTCATCTCACTTTCATTCCCGTGAGATTCATACTACATTTTCCACTATTTCCTTTTGTGTGTTTTATTTACTTCCCAATATGGAAATATTTGTGTCATATAATTTAATTTAAGGGTATTTATAACTTTATTGTATGACCTTTCCTTCATCGGGTGTACATTTCAAATGTTTCCCAAATCGGTAAGGGAACCTTTCACCCTCCTCGTTTAAAAAAAACTTTTTTTTATAATGCCTTTTAATTTACATCTTCTTATATTAGGATATGATTTTCTATATCCTAACTGATTTAAATTTTATGTCCAAGTTTTGAGATACCATTTTCTCTCTCATCAACAAATTTTATGATTTTTAAATTGACGCTGTTAGGCTGTTGAGTTTTTGCAAGGGAACTTCTTAACCAAATTTTAATTCTTTGAGTTAAACTTATACTACATGAATATGTCATCCTATAAATATATGTGAATGAACTCTGTTTTGTTTACAATTAATATCCACTTCTATTTGGTGTATTCTTTTATCACACATAAATATGTAATTTATTTATCCTTAATCAAAAGATACCATCTTTATAAGGGATTTTATCTCAATTTACATCCCTTTAGGAATTAATTGTTTTTATACACCAATCCACTCTTATATGGATTATATAATATCATTTGGAACATTATATCATGAATTAATCTATTATCACCATATTAAAAAAAATTATTAAATGTTATTCCTCAAGTATTTGTATTAAAGTGTCTCTCATTTTGTTAAAAACAATTTAACTAAAATATATTTATAAATGTTTTAATGAATTGTTCTTATAAATCATTATAATAAATATCCATGTTTTCAAAATGGTTGTAGGATTTATTTATATGGGAATTAATGTTTTAAAATGACAATTCCATTAAATCATCAATGTTGTATGGGACACTTTGATTCAAAAATCTATTTTTAAATGGTTTTTGAAAATGGTTTTATAAATAATTGATTTTGTAAATATCATGAAATGATATATTGTGATTGTATGGTGGAAATGTTATCATTACTTTATTCTTTTTTATGTGCTATGAATATGTTATGGTTATTTGGAATTGTTTACTTGTATGGGTGTTTCTATGATAATCCTAGGGCAGGTCAGCCCAAGATGGCTCTCCAATGCATTGGGAAACTAGATAGAGGAAAACATTACTGTTTCTCCTAAGAGATTTAGGGAATATAATATGATGGGTATTCCAAATGTGACTCCCTATGTACCTATGATAGATACAATTTATGTGTGTTATGTATACCTCAAGATACCTTTATGTCTTATGATTTAATGAGATATGTTAAATTGCTTGTGTTTTATGAGTAATGTATGATTTCATTGATTCTTATGTATACAAATACTAATGTATTCTTTCTGTATTTTTATATCCCTTACTGAGCGTTTTATGCTCATACCATGTTTTGAAATGTTTTCCACATGAATTAAGGATGAATAGGGTTAGGGTTGGGATCAAGGAAAGGTCTTTCTGTCTAAAACATAAAAATAGACATGACTCTTGTGTTCATGGTTTTTTATTTTGTGAAAAAAATGGAAACTGAGTAGATGTGTCTACTTTGTAATGTTTTGAGATGTACTATTTAGGTCCTAATTCTCTAAAAATATAATCCTGAAAAGATTCTCAATGTGAATTATTTATCTAATTCAAGATTATGTAATGTTTTAAGGTTGGGTCCTTATAGTTTGTACAAAAGGTCAGTTTATATAACATTAGAGTTTAGGGTATTCATTAAGCAGAAGTGACAAGTTGTGTATAACCACAATGAATAGTATATGAGAAGGGGTCATTTTTACTTTTGAAAGAAACAATGAGTTTGAGATTACATAGATAATTATATATTAATGTTTATCTTCCTCATTAGTACATGATGATTTTGTTGATATAATCACAGTGACATTTTTGGTTTTAGTAAATCTGTGGATATAGAAGGCTCCGAAGTGGCAATGGGTTTGAAGGAAACTGTGGTGGTTCTCTGATTAAAGGACTGGATGAAATGGGAGATTCAAGGAGAGATATCATGGATATTCTAAACCAACTATATGGAGCGATGATTAACCACTTGAACCTTGGTGATTACAGTAATGCCTCATGTACGAGAGAACCAAATCGAAGTACAAGTTCAAGTAATAATTATAAAGGTAAGTATTATAGTTTTTATGATCCTTAATTTTGGGATTATTATGGGTTACAATATGTTATGATGGAAAATGAAAGGCATGAGATAAACATGAGGTTAAATTATGTTATGGTTACTTTGGAATATTTTATCTCTTTTTGGGGAATGTTTTATGAATTATATAGTTTTGGAGAAAAGACAACACACAGACCGTGTGGCAACCCATCGCGTCAGACAATGTTATGGGAATCAAACCCATAACCAATGTACGACTGATATTTATCACCTACCATAGGACTACATGAAGTCCTAGGTTTTTATGAATAATTATTTTTAGTTATATGATCTTATTTATCATGAATAATTTTATTTTGGGTAATATATGGGAATTATTAACCTCTCACGGAGGATATCTCATTAGGTTAATTACTTTTTAATATGAGACTTTAAGAGAAACTGATGTTATATGGAGATAAATGTTAAGATTTAGCTTGGAAGACTATGTTATTAAATCCTTTGAAGATTTAGGATTCAATCATAGTTTTGATTACATTGATTAATTTTATGGAAAATTGTTTATATAATGGTTCTTGTTGAATTTGGGGTAATGTTTAACAAATTTTAGAGATTAATATTAGCTTTTCTTTTTATAAAGGATTATCCTTTTGGGGAATATCTGATCTTGTACTAACAATTTTGTTTTTGGATAAGGTCAAAATATATGGGAAATATATAGTTCTCTTTTTTGTATTAGGTGACTCTCTACAAGTTGATTTTAGCACACTTAATGTGAACAAGTCATCCAGGATACTCATCGTTTGGAGAAAATATGATTTTGCGTTAGAAATCTAGAAAAAGTTGGAAGTATACATGACCATTAAGTATGTTTCATTATGTTTTAGTTAATCTCATAAATAAATTCCTTAATAAAAAGTAATGTAAAAAACATTTTTTGTTAACTTTTCCTACTGAGGAATCATATACCATTTAACACATCCATAGTTTGTGATTTTCTGGTGGTTAACTTTCTCCTAAACATGTTTTCTATCACTCTCTATCTGAACATGACTGTTTATTTTCTCTGACATATCCATGTTTTCCTGGAACCCCAATATCTACTATCTTGGGTGACCTTTATACTCCTATTTATTTCTTTAAAATGGATTGTTTTATTGACTCCTTTTCTGTTGTGGGGCTTTAAATGATGTTTCCGAGCCCAATTTTAAAATTGTGAGGATGAAATTCCCAAAAGGGGGGAAGGATGTAACAGCCTAGTTAAATAAATAATATTACAGTTTCATATTTATTAATATTTGTGAATTATATTTTCATTATACTTTAAGGAGGATTCTATGTTCGATGGAATACCCAATACGCAACAACGTCTTTCGTTGAAATCTTACGTTGCACACTAATAATATAATAATATTATTTTTAATGGTAGATGACGCATAGTCATTGTAATATAGGCAATTAACATAACTAACTAAAACTTATTATATATGTATGTTAAATATTTTTACATTTACCCAATAAGTGATAGAGGCTTAAAATGAAAATGAATCCAATTTTAAGCATTAAAATTCAAATGTTCTTTAAAAGGTCGATTAACCGACTTTTTGATGGAGAACCCTTTTTAAATATATTTATTGTCACATTTATATGTTATATTTGACAAAATAAAATCATTCTTTAGAATCAAGATAGCAAAATCTACTTTGTCTGTGCTTTTTGTATTTTTTCGATTAAATCCATTTTTTAATGAATAGTGAAAAATGTTGTACTATAATTCTTAACCACATTTTAAAATAATTTATTTATATGGTGAGATTATCATTATAATTTTGTTTAATGTGTAATTAAAATATATTTTTACCATTTAATCCAAATGTGGTGATTGGAATTAATTTCACATTGAAATTGGACATAAACAAGTGTCAATCTTTTAATAGATATTGTTTCTTAAAAACATGCTATTTGTTTTGACAATGAGAATTGATTATAAAATAAATTAATGGAGAATATATTTTTGTAATTTGTTAAAATTGATATCATTTTTGAATTTGTAATATCAAATATAGCTTACTATGAATTTTTGGTATATTTCTGACAAATTTCATTTTCAATGAATAGTGAAAAATACTGCATTTTAATTCTAATCTGCCTTTTCATCCAAATTTATGATATATTTATATTTTCATTTTAATTGGTTTTAAGGTATAATTTCATTATGTTTTTATCAATTATTAAAATTTTGGTCATTGGACATAATTTCACGTTTAAATTGGATGTAAAACAAATCAATCTTTTGATTGATTCTAATTCTTAAAAACTCGTCTTTGGTTTTGACAATGAAAATTATTTTAAATTAATTACTACAATTTCTTTGTTGGAAATTTGATAAAATGGATTCCATATTTGGAATCAGATTTTCCAAATTATTTAATTAATATGGTTTTGTTTTTGAATATTTTGAATACAAACGACGGTAATTATCTTTAATCATCGTGTTTAATTAGTAACCGGGTAGTTAATTGTAATAAAATAATATCATAAAAATATAAAATGACACCAAAATGTGTCCTAATTCTAATAGTGGTGTAATGGATTACCATGGGATTCCTTTTTCCAACATTGGGACCTCGTTTAATCAATATAGTGTGATAGTGACCTATTATCATATTTTTTTTAAATGAAAGGAAAATGTAACCAAAGTATGTAACACATAAGTAAAAAATAATAATTTTGACTACATAAATGATCTATTATAATAAAATCATTCATTGGAAAGATAAAAATAATTCCTACATGATGGTATTTTTTTTGTAATTTTTAGAGATTAAATAAATAAATTTATTAATGACACAGTTATGATGCTTGATTACCTCATTAATGAATGATTTAAATAAAATGAGAAGATAATGTAAAATCCAATACTTAAATATGTGAAAAACCTATTTTATGGGTGGATTTATAACCCTTATCACCTTATCCTTCGAATATATCTGTGTGGGACCTTTTAATTCTGAAACTCATTTTAAAATAATGTAACATTTCATGACTTTCCATGAGTGCCCCTCCTCCCTCTTATAAAAGGCCCCCACCTATACCACCTTACCCACACATCTCAAGCCATTGGCTCAACCAGAATCTACTCATTTAATCTCTATACATCCCTATATTCATCATATAATTCGTACCTTAGGCATAATGCTCTTCAAGAAACCCTTGTGGTTCAAACCAAGAGGAGTTACCCGATTTAAAGGTAATGTTCTCTCTTATTTACTTTTGTTTTATTTTGCTTCTCCAAACCCCTAAACTCTTTTTATTCCTTCTGTTTGTAAAAAAACCAGTATCTTCAATATACTAGGATGTTTTTATGAGAAGTATTCGAGTTATACATACACACACCTACATCTAAGGGTTAAAAACATACTATTTCTGTGGGTGGCGAATTACTAACTCACAAAACGATGATTGTTCTATATTCTTTTAAAACCTCTCATGGTGGACATTAAGATTTCACTATATTTATATATGATATATATTATGTTTATGTTTTATTTATTCATCTGTATCTTCCATTTATGTCATACCATTTTGGTTTCCATAATGGGTAAACGTGATAATTTCATTTTATGAAGTGCAGACTCTCTCCCCCTTGACGAAGCGTTGTCGTGTACGCTCTCAAAAATATTTATAGCTAAGTGCAGTACAGGGGCTGACCTAGGTCGTTCTCTTGAGGAGCTTTTGTGGTTAATAAATCACTACTTCTATTCCACCTAATCTAATTCTTTTTTTGTTGTTTAATATTTTATGAAATAAATGTAATTTAATAAAATAAATGAAATTCATAAATCTGAAGAAACTAAAATTTAATTATAAATTACCATGCAATTCTAAACAGAATGTAATTAAGGAAGAAAGGAAGTTCTCCCGAGAGAATATTCAGGGAGCACCTTCATTGGCCAGCTTCAAATATTCTTAGTTTACACACTCCATCGTATGTGTGCACACCTTATTCTACACCGGTTATGAATGAAAAGTCTACTTAGCGATCGCCAAGAACACCCTCCATCCACCTCCTCGATCGAGGGAAAATGGTTGTAGATTAAGAAGTTAATCTTTAGACAACAATAGTGAGGATTACACCCACTATAAATTATCCTTAGAAATAACTCAAAGAATATTAAAAACATGGTCTTGGGATCAAGAACCTGATTACTCCCTCTGGATATTCCTCTTATTAGTTACTCATTATCATGAGTATTATAGTTCACGATGGTATGATGAGAGGAAGAAAAGAGGGTGAATCAGTGGACACAAAAATAAAAACAATGCATGAATTTATTAGAAATCTAAATTACAATTAAAAAAACCGAAAAATAAAGAAAAGAAATAAAATAAAAAGAAAGGTGGAAGATTTGCGGCCGGCCTCCCTCGGTGGAGATCTCCTCCTTGGTGCCTTGAAGGAATGGATGGAGAATGGATGATTTGGGAAGGAGGTGAGGGCCTCCTTTTATAGGCAGAATTCGAACCCCGGATGTCTACGCGTTGGAGACCACTTTAATGACATATTCACGCGTTACACCCTTCATGAATGTTGTTCATAAATGTCTTGGCCGACTCCTCTCAAAATTTCAGCTGATTTGGAAACCGTATGTAGGAGTTATTAATTTTTCATTCTCGGTTGCTGTTTCTGGACGAAGCATCCAGGAAGGTTCCTCCAAAATAATGTTGTTCAATAGCCTCGTTAAGGATCTCGAAAATCCTCCATATTTATTGTTGAGACGGCCCTATCTGTCCTCAAGCTATCCCAGGTAGAAACACATCATTTGGATATGTGTAGGCCGCGTTTGATGTCCGTTACCTTGGGTGGGTCCATGCTGTCCGCCCGGAAACATTCCAATCTTCAACGATTTTTTAGACCCTTTAGATGACCATATCAGCTCCTGGTCCAGAAGACAAAAATTAAGGAAATATAATAAGGATTATAACAAAATTTTTAATCAGAAAATATGGAATTTTATGTTTCCTGAAATGACCAAAATACACCTGACGTAAAATTCTGTCAAAAATCAAGAATTAGTCGTTTTTCACATTTGGGTTCAAAATAGCACTAAAACCTAAAAACATGATAATTACCCATTCAATAACACTTTTGTGGGATTATAAACAATGTTTTACAATATAAAATATATGAAAATGTGAGCTTCATCACTCCACCACACTTAAACATTGCACTCCTGGGCAATCATCTTACATCCAAATCAAAATCCACACAACAATCAAAAATGAGAAAATATCAATGATTTTATCCAAAATAGAATTCCATCATGTCTCATTTATGAATAATAATTCTCTCATTTTCATTTCAATTATTAAAATTTGTTCAACCTCATAAATCAATCCATGGCCCAATCACAACCTACCTCACATTGATTTTTATGTCACTCTTCACTCAAGAGAAATTGAATCTAGAGTTATAATCATACTTGAAAATCGCATGTATCACCATAGGTTTGTGAAAATTATCATTTCTCCACAGCGTGAAACATGAAAATGAATCTAATCATGAGGGCTTTAATTAATGGTTCAAATGATTCTGTGGCTTTGGGTTGGTGGGAAAATTATTAAAAAAATGTTCTAGGCTAGAAAGAGGAGGTTTGACTTTTAAGTACAATGCATGATTAAATCAAGTGAAAACACAGGAAATTCCTCACTCAATACTGCTTGTAAATGTGAAAAACAAACCCACCCCTCTTTATGACTTGGTACATGAGCCAATAAGTGATGATATCATCTAAGTTCTCCTCTCTTTTTTTCAAAGCTCCAGAAAGGCACAACTTTATTTTCATTATTTTCTTTTTTTCTTTCTTTTTTTCATAGAGGATGAGATGAAAATTTGAATACAATGAATGAATGACAATTCATGCCCTTGATTTTTTGGAGGGACATGAGTCATAAAAGAATTTAAAATGAGGAATTCAAGCTCATCTCTATTTTTTTAGGAGAAATGGATGAACCAAATAAAGCACAATGAAATGATGACACATGCCCAATTCCCTTGTTATACACTGCCCAAAATATTGACAGACACTTCACACTACCCATAAATGATACACATCCCAATGAACGCACACGAAAGGCCCTTCCCCCTCACTCAAACTTGAAATATCCATGCAAAAATACTAAAAGTGTGGGTAGGTATGGAAAAATTGGCTTGTAATGTGGCTTAAACCTATAAGGCAATTCATGACATCTAAGGGATTACGAAGGATAAATGTAAAGGTGGGTCTCTGGATAAAATGTGGATAGCCAATGATATGCCTCAATCATTTTAAATACATTCCATGAAATCCAAAGCTTCGAAAGAGAATATTCACAAATTTTGATTCTCACACAAAATTCAAGTTTCCCTCAAGAAAGTGTGGGTATTAGGAAGAATATGTAAAAGTGGTTTAGAATATCTCACAGGATTGGAAAAAAAAATATTTTGAGTCAGTTGTTTCATGGTCATGGATTTCAAAAATCAGTCAAACTCATACAAATGATTGATAATCCAATTCAAGAAAATGTTTTCACATCAACAATCATTTAAAATCCATTATTTCAAAAATCATTTCAACTCTTTCAAAATAAATTGTTGTTTGAAAAGTGATAAGAATATTCATTAAAGCTCAAAAATCCTAAACAAAAAAGCACAAAAGATGAACTAAGCAGGTTGACACTCCCCCACACTTAAATTTAACTACCCCTTATTTCAACTCAACAAAATATAAATAGAAAGGTAAAAAATAAAAGGGAAGGAAAGATACAACCTGACATTATTTTAGAAGTGGATGCCTTGAGTTAAGCTCCTAGAAGCAACCACTTTATGACTACAAGAAAGTAATAAAAATAAATAAGAAAAATAAATAAATAAAAAAATGAGAAAAGGAAAAGAAAAGAGGTAATGCTTGGTTTAGACCCCCAAGCTGGTGCTAGGTTTTTACTGCCCCTAGTCAGGCAGTTTCAGTGGATTATCCCCGATCAGAAGGTGGATGTGGTTTCTTTGAGATGAACCACCACATGCGAGTTTTCCCGATGTCCATGATTAAACACTAAAAGTAGAGAACCCCAAATAAGATAAGAATGTTCCCAACCCCCGAGAAAGAATAAAGAAGAAATTTGAGGTTCGAAGTGGGAGGGAATAAAAGATAAGGGTGCTCCCTGTTAACTTCGGTGGTGTCCTCCTCCATATGGTATGAAAATTTTTGTTGAGGAGGTAGTCGCACCACCACCAGCATCTTCGGATCTTCTTCCTAGATTACCACCACTTTGGTGGTATCATCATCAAAATCCAAGGCCTGATCCATTTGTGTTGTATCTAAAATTTCAGGAAAGTAGAAGTCAGAAAACAATTCAGTTTGAATAAAATTAAAACATGATGAATCAATAAAGAAATCTTCCCTTTCAAGTAATTCAGCTTGGTAATTGATCTCTTCAGGCATGACCATTGGAAACTCCATCTCAGCAGGTGCATCTTCTTCTTCATCTTCCAAATCAAGAGTGAGGTCAAAAGGTACTGATTGTTCAATATCAAGCATGGGAAGATCATGTTTCAAGTTATCTTCGACAATGTTATTCCAAGATTCTTTGAAAAAATGTTGACCACCCATCAGTGCATCAGTTGGAATGTGTACTTCTGGGACCTCCTCGAGCAATGGTTGAGTGCGGGATGATGTGATTAATTCTTTTAGTATCTCTTTCTCACCCTCCTCAGGTTCTTTAGCATAAAAAATGATGGATGAAATCTCTTCCACCACTCGTTCTGGTTCATGTTCTGGTTCAGGTTCCGGTTGTTCTTGGGATGCACGTACATATTCTGCAATCAATTCTATTTGGCTCACCAGTTTTTGAACTTTATCACTAATCCTATGAAATTGAGCATCAAGTTCATTGAAAACATTTTCTGGTACATGAGATTGTTCAGTCCAAGAATAAAAATTTGAATTGAAATACATGATGAACAAAGAAGATTTTTTTTTAGTTTTTGAAATTTATGATTTTTTTGTTGTTTTTTTTAAATTAATGGAAAATTATTTACACAATGTGATTAAAAATAGTGAATTAAAACCACTTGGCTCCCCGGCAATGCTGCCAAGTTTGACGCACGCCTGTCGTAGGGCGTGGAAAAACAATTATTTCCTAAGTTAAAATGTAGTAATGTGTTTGACCTAGGATGTCTCCCGAAGAGGAGTGCACACAAAATGGGTTGTCACTTTAAAACGGGGGTAAAAATGTTGTGAAAGAAAATTTGAAATTCAAATGATTGAAAAACAATGAAATTAAAAGGGTGATTAGGTCGGGGTCGGTTTCCTAATTATAATGCTATCCTTGTTCAATTTAATTCAAACCTATTCTTCTTAGTTGATTAAAATGAGTTTCCACAATCGTTTCCTCTCACTTCCTTGGTGAAATTGTTATTGTGAGAGAAAACCTTACCAAGATCTCGGTTTGGTCAACTCTCCTTCCATGTGTAAAATAGTTGTATTGAATATCCATAATTGAAATGGGCAATTCCCGATCGGGTTTTGTTTATCCTAAACAATCAAGAACATTCACTACACCTTTTACACGTACTGACGATCGTCGATTACTTCACCACTAATTCCTAGTTTATTCCATCGTATATACACCAGAAATTAGTGGAGGGAGATATTGATTATTTTACCAAGGCAAAAATAAATAACGGAATTAATATTCAAGAACGATCGCACTTGATTATAAAATCCGCTATAAGAAATTGAAAACAACTTTGAAGAAGAATGAAATTTATTCAATTACGTCCAAGAACTCAAGCATTACAATATAGAAAACCAACCCTTCCCCAATCACTCCAAAAGTTTACGCCACCATGGTAAGGGTAATCGAGTTGAATGGGGAATAAGAAGGAATTAACAAACTATGAAAAAGAAAATAAATAAAAGAGAAAGCTGAAAAGTTCTCCTTCTTGGTGTCCCGGAAGGAATGGGGTGGAGAATGGATGCCTTGAGAGGGTGGAGCTCTCCTCCTTTTATAGCCAGAATTTTTCCCCAGAATGTCGACGCGTTGTAGCCCCATTAAATGACATCTTCACGCGCTTATCCCTTCATAAATGTTGTTCATAATTCCCTTGGCCGTGTCCCCTAAAAATCTCAGCGGATTTGGACATGTATTCCGAGAGTTATGGCCGTTTTACTATGAGCATTTATTCTGTCCAGTCAGACTCTCCAAAACGAACTCCTCCGGATTAGGGTGATTTAATGGCTCCATAAACGGCCAATTCACTCGGTGATTCCTTCATAAGAGATGCTACAAAACTCCTTGCGCGTCCACCCACCTAAGTTCACAAGCTTTGGCCCCACAGTGGATGAGGTATGGATCCCACATCAAAACTAGGCAGAACTGAAAACAGTTTTCTTGAGCCAACATGTGAGCTTTTTTTTTGAGCTTCCATATGGCCGATTCAGATTTTGGTCCAAATATATTAAATGAAGCCCTGGATGTGGAGAATCTGAAAAAGAAATAATTTTGAAATTTTTATTACTGTAGATAATGTTATGGCCAATCTACCGAAATAATGTAAAACTGTTAAAAATCCAAAATGGCCAATTTTTACTATTCAGCTCAAAATAACACCATTATCAAAAAAATGAAACAATTCATCTTAGAGGAACAATTTTGTGGGTTTAAAACAATGATATTCAATATAAATTAATTGAAAATATTTTCTCTATCACCCCTCAAAGTGATTTGAATCGTTAAATCCATATGTGGGATATATAAAGGATGAAGTTAATACTATTATATGTGATATTATACTATAATTATAATATACCTATGGATAATTATGTAATCATTCCAATTAAGTATGAATAGAAATGAATGTAGCATTCAGGTGTACGTACGGCTAACCGCCTCCAGGAATGGTCCATTTCATTTATTATCTCCAAATGTTATGTACTATTAATAGTACTTATATATAATGGGTATATATTATATATATTAAATATAAATTATGAATATAATTCTGTAATTATATTATATTTATCTCTCTATTATTTTTAATTCCATTAAAATGACAAAGAAATGAATGTAGCGTTCTTTCGTACGTACGACCTACCGTCTCCATGAACGGTGCATTTAATTTTTTATCACCAAATGTTATGTAATAGTATAAAATGAATATATACTGGATATATATGATATTTAAATGATTAAAACTAGTTTGGAGATTATTTACTTATAACTAAATGGATAATTTTTTTTAAACATGTTCATTTTTGACTCATTTACCGAACATCGACACAAACGTCTGATATAAACTCACATAGTTAACTAATTATTATAACATTAAAATATGTCATATAAATTGAATAATAAACATTAATTGAGTTCCTTAAGAAAATATAAATTGACCAAAGTTTTTTATTTAGGAATATTTTGAAATGAACAAGACAGGTCAGAATTAAGGTAAGGGATCATACCTCACTTTCTTTTCATGTACTCTCTTTTATGTAATTTCTTCTATTCTCCATGTTCTGATGTTGGAGGATGATATTTTATATTACCATACTGTAAATTTTATTTTTATATGATGAGAGACCCCCTCTTACTCTCATCAATTCAATTTAAAAAAAATTAATTACTGCCGTTAGACTGCCGAATTTTTGTAAGGGTTCCTTTCACCTTTATCATTTTCAAAGTTCTATTTTCATGTCATGTATTTCAAGTTAATATTTTTAATGTATGGGTATGATATCTATATCCATCATACTGTACTTTTATGTTCATATGAGGAGAGACACTATATTATCTCATCAATCCATTTTTTGGATGTTTTAAGTGGTGCTGTTTGGCTGCCAAATTTTCATAAGGGGATTTCTTATCTCACATTAAATTCAATGAGATTTCCATTGTTTGCCAATTATTTATTAAATGTGGTGTATTGTGTACATCAAATTATTATATATTATCTTGATTCTATTTATATTTATTGTATTATGTGATTCATTTGGTGTCTAATATCTTTTTGTCATACTACTCGATTGATCTCAACAAGGTAATGGGTTTTATCTCACTTTTATTCCCGTGAGATTCAAGCTACATTTTCCACTATTTCCATTTATGTGGTGTGTGTATTGCCTATGATTTTATTAATTCTATTATATAATTTAATTTAATGTTATTTACATCTTCATTTTTTGACACTTCCTTCATGGGGTGTATGTTTCGAATGTTACTTGAATTAGTAAGAGAACCTTTCAGCCTCCTCTTTTTAAAAAGACTTCTTTTTGTTATGTCTTAATTTACATATTCTTATGTTATGATATGTTCTTCTATATCCTATTTGATTTAAATTTTATGTCCAATTGATGAGATACCATTTTCTCTCTCATCAACTAATTTTCTGATTTTTAATGTGACATCGTTATACTGTTGAATTTTTTTAAGGGAACTTCTTAACCCAATTTCAATTCTTTGGGTTTAACTTTTACTACTTGAATATGTCGTCCTATGAATATGTGTGAATGGAATCTATTTTTTTAAACATAATATCCACTTATATTTGGTGTATTCCTTTTTCACTCATAAATATGTAATTGATTTATCCTTAATCAATGAATACCATCTTCATATGGGATTTCGTCTCAATTTACATTCCATTGAGACATAATTTTTTTAATGCCCCAATTAACTCTTATATGGTCTATATACTATCCTTTGGCACATTATATCCTGAATAACATTATTCTCATGATTTTACAATGTTTTGATTAAAAAGTTTTCCTAAATTTTTTGAATTCAAGTGTATCTCATTTTGTTAAAAATCATTAACTAAAATATCATTTTAAATGTTTTACAGATTTATTCTTAAAAATCATTCTTATTGATTTGCATGTTATCAAAATGGTTTTAGAATTTATTTATATGGACATTAATTTTTTGAAATGTTAATTCCTTTAAATCATCAATGATGTATATGACACTTTTGTTCAAAAATATATTTTTAAACGGTTTTTGAAAATGGGTTGATAAAGAATTGATTTTGTAAATATCTTTAAATGATATATTGTTATTGTAAGGTAGAAATGTTAAATTTATATTATGATTGTATTATGTTCTATGAATATGTTATGGTTATTGGTCATTGTTTACGTATACGAGTGGTTCTGTGATAAACCTAGGGAGGATGAGCTCAAGATAGCTCTCAAATGCATTGGGATATGTGGCAGAGGTAAAGGTTAATGTTTATCGTAAAAGATTTAGGGAATATACTATAATGGGTATCTCAAATGTGACTACCTATGTATATGTGATAGATAAAATATATGTATATTATTTATGCCTCAAGATACAATTATGTCTTATGATTTCATGAGATATGTAAAATTGATTATGTTATATGAGTAAAGTATGATTTCATTGATTCTAATGTATAATAGACAAATGTATTCTTTCTGTATTTTTATATACCTTACTGAGCTTTTTATGCTCATCCCATGTTTTGAAATTTTTTCCACATGACTTAAAGATGAATAGGGTAAAGTATGGGATCGAGGAAATGTCTTACTGTCTAAAATATAGAACTATACATGACTCTTTTGTTCAAGAGATTTTATTTTAAGAAAAAAATAGAAACTGGGTAGATGTGTCTACTTTGTAATCTTTTGAGATGTAATAGTTATGCCCCAATTCTCTAAATCACTAAACATGAAAAAATCCAAAATGTGAAGTATTCATTTAAATCAATATTATGTAATGTTTTAAGGCTGGGTCCTTATAGTTGGGAAGAGGTTGGTGAGCATAAGCTACTTGGACCATAAATGGTCGAATAATTGGTGGAGAATGTGATAACCATTCAGTTGTATATTGAGGTAGCCCTTAGTTGACAGAAGAGTCATGTAGATAAATGTTGAGGAGACCTTGAGTTTAATGTCAGATACATGATTTTTCTATACATATCTCCGTGGAAGAAGGTCATGAGGTTTGGAAATAAAGGGAAGTTTTGTCCAAGTTACATTGGTCCCTTCGAGATTCTGGATCGTGTCGGGGTTGTGGACTATCGAATAGGACTTCTCATACCATGATCAAAGTACATGATGTCCTTAATGTATCCATCATAAGGAAGTACAAACCAAACACTTCACATTAACACTCTTAAGGGGTAGTACATCTAGTGAATGATATTTCTTGGAAGGATCAACTAGTGATGATGTTAGATTGTAGATAAAATGTTCTACGAAATATGGAAATTCCCCTGTTCAAGGTATTGTGGTGAAACCCCATGTTTGAAGAAGCAACATGGGAATAAGAGTAAGTGATGAAGCAAAGTCACCCACATCAGTTTTATTGTGGGAAAATAAAATTTTGAGGGTGAAATTTTTAAAGGGGGGGAGATTGTAACGACTCACACCATCATTAATAGAAATTTCAATTGATCTAATTAAACGTCTCTTTATTTAAAATGATTATAAAATATGTCAATTTATTTGGTTTTATGTTTTTGTATTTTATACTACTTTTATGAATTGTAACAGTTGATAATATAGTTGTTCAACAGTCATCATATGATTAGTATATATATATAGGGCTTTAAAAAATCCAATTTAATCAGAAAAAGGAAGCGATGGCCTCATCTAGTAGATGTTCCCCATATGAAGCCTATTTATCAGAGCTCAGAATGGAGATGGGCTCATTGTGACTTTCTCTTGACATATCCCAAGCTGATCTTGAATATGTTAATCTCGAGCGAGACCACCTATGAGAAAAAATGGATGTTTATAGACATTACCACCCGAGCAATGTAATCCCTACCACCCCAAGAGTCGGTCATGATCGCACAACTCACTCTTCGGCCTTCTGCAGGTTTTATAAGGGTTTATTTTACAAGATCATAGAACTATGGTTATGTATATTATTTTTGTATATAATAATTAATATACATACATTTCATTATTGAAACCATGTAAATAGTTTTTTTTAAATAAGAAATAGTATTTTTAGTTAATCTTCAACTATGAAATATATTTTGATGAATTAATATATTTTTAATTAAATAATACTTATATAAAATATTAATTTTGTTATTAAATTATTTTTTATTAAATATAAATGATCGAAAAAATTTTTGAAATCAATTTCAATTTTTATGAATGTTTGAAAGCCATTTTTTTCACAACCTGTGAAATTTCTAAAAATGTCTGTTTTTATTTTAAAAGTAAAAATTAACATGTTTAGAAATACTTTTATATAAAATAAATTTTATTTCAGAAATTTTTATTCTGAAATTTTCCTACAGTGAATTTTTCACAATTTTTTAAGAGAGTCAAATTTTGGTGTAAAAATTAAATACTGTTTAAATGTATTATTTGTTTTAAGACATCATAATGACCCAAAAATGATGTAATAAAATACTATAAGCATTATTAACTACCCATATATGGTTTACCATTAAAAAATTCTGATTTTGGGTTTGATTGACTTATTTAACAAAGCAATAATGGACCCTTGAAGACTTATTAAACATCATGTCTTTTTGAATTGTTTTCCTTGGGAGTGTGACTCACCCCCAGATATGAAAACTCCTTATTTTAAGATAATCAGACAATGTACATATAAAATATTTATTTCTAAATCCCTTTTCCCAAATCCATGGACAAAAACCCTGGGCTAGTTTCTGGTTTGGATTAGTTTAATGTGAGGTGTCCAAACCAAAATAATATTGAATTCCTTCACCTTTCCAATATAAAACCACCCATGATCCCACTTCCACCTCACTCAAAGCCTTTGGAGTTCGTCCAACCTCTGCCCTGCACTATCTAAAATCCTCCGATGGTGCCCTGAACTCCCAAGAACCCTCTCTAAATCCTCTCTGATCTATTGGAAGCACTCTTTCAAGTAAGGGTTTTTCTTTCTTTCTCATTTTGGTCCAATATTCATTATGATTATATGATATTTTAATTTAAATTATAAATGTTATGGTATGGTTTCTATCCTACCCCATACTTCCTTCATTATGTTTTAATTACGGGATACCACTTTTTCTCTTATTAAATTCATCCCATGTACACCCATTACTATGCTGAAATTCCAAAAGGAATTTTTCTCCACTCTTTTACATTCAATCTATTCATTGTATCATGACTCTAAATCACATTAGAATTTTTGGTACATTTATCTATATGACCTCCTTACTTTCCATTTCATGTACATATGATGAGACAACCCTTTCTCTCTAATCAAAAATTTATTATGAATTCTTACGTCAAGCTATTATGCTACCGAAATTGCACCGATTTTCCACGCCAATGTCATTGTGTAGTGAATACCATGCCCCTTTCTCTATCAAGGGTATTCACCTTTTTTCACATTTACTTGATGATTATAAAATCTCATGTATTAATTACATATTTCTTTATTGTGAAATAAATTATTATGTTTTACGAATCCAAGTTATATGATCCACGTGGCACACTTATGCATGAAATGAAATGTTTAAGAAGGGTGCACCCTTATAGCGCTCTAATGCATTGGTTTAAGAATAGTATCATGATACATCATGTGTATTGGGTGTTTAATCATTCTAATTCAGGATTAATGAGGTTTTACTCGTGCTTCATGTGAAATAGGGATTTACTTATGCTCCATGTGCAATGAGCCTTAGCTCATGCTAATTCCATGTTATGTGTTGTTGCCACATTTCCATGTTTTGATTATCATGCTTTATCATTCCATTATGTATATTCATCTCATGTGCTCTATTGATATTCATATTTTTTAACATGTATTGTATTACTCATGTTATTCATTGATTATTCCTTTACTTGGATTTATATATCACCCTTTTCTAATGCATGTCCTCAGGTTTTCCCATGCATTGCTAACTACGAGGGAATGTAGTGTTCATGTGAATGATGTTTTCAATAAAGATATTTTAATTCGTGTTTTATGTTATTATGTAATGATCATAATCCCCAATGAAACTAGACCACTCGATCTTCTATGATTTATCAATTGATGTATATGTAATAAATTATGATTAATTGTGTAATAAAAGATCAACGTTTTTATAAAATTACCCTATTGATATATTATATCACGAATAATTTTAAAATCATGTAATATAATGTTCTAATTTGAATTATATAAAATAAGGGGGTTTTACATGAAAATTAAAAGCTGGTAAAAGTTGTCAGGAAATCTCAATTTCTTTTGTGATTGTTAATATTATATAAAAATAATCACTTTATCAATATCAATTTTCATTAAATATTATATTTTAATGTGATATCCATATTATTATATGGTTGATATTATTTTTTCCAAAACCACATATCTATTAGAGATACGTTCTATAATTTAAAATATATTTATGAAATACAGAAATATTGGTAATTATGATTCCTTTACATAGTATGGATATTTAAAATGTCACTTTGTTAATGAATTTAAATTGAATATTTGATATATCAGTAATTATAAAGAAATTAAAAACATGTGGTGGGGACCAATTAGTGAAATACCTTTAATAAAATTTTATTCTCATGGGAAACAATTCATGTAAATACCACTTTACATATGTGACCAGTTTATTTTATATTATCTTTTGAAATGTCCTGAAATTTTAATTATGGTTGGACAATGAAAATAGGTTTACTATCATAATTTATTAAATAGTATTATAAAATATATTAATGAAAATATTTCCATGTTCAATGGAAATGTCGATTGAAATATTTATAAATTCCATTTATTTCAGTATTTATTATCTAGAGTATTTACACTTTGAAAAAAAATCATAAAGATGAAAATTATTCTATGTTTATTAATTACATGGCAAGCGTGTTTGGTTATTTATAATTTTGATTTGTTTTTTTTAATTTATACATTATTACATAGACTGTATTGTGTCCAAACTCAAAATTCCATATCATACATATTTTTACAATTTTTCACATATTGTATCATGACCAATGAGATGGGGGTGAATTAGTAATTCAATTTTATTTAATAATAATGTATCTGAACACCTTAACAAACACAATATTAACCTATGTAAAATGATTGTGTTTCGATCCACTAAAATATAAATAACAAAATTATTATTCGTATTTAAAAAAATATATAAAGAGATAGTAGAAGACAATATTTATGATTTTCTATGTGAATCTGTACATATTTTCATGTTGGATAGTCCCCATCTATATGGATTATTTTAATTCTTCTTTCCACAATAGAAAGGCACTAGCAATGAACGATTATAAAATTACTAGATGTAACTTTACATCTATAGTAGGTTATACCCCCCCCCCCCCAAATATCTTTTTAGTATCCTCTTCTAAACATATGGTTATAAAACCCATCAATATAATCCTTCTATGAAACTATTAATTGTACATTGTTACATGCTCGCAATTCGTTATTTTTTTATCCACTTTATAATGTATTCACATCCTCAATAAGTAAGATAAATGAAATATTACTTACGTAAAATATTTATGAACATCAATAATACCTTAAGGAACTCATTAGAATTTAAACATATTTCATAATATTAGATTTAAAAAAATTATTAATATAGTTAGAAAATTCTTCCCATTTTTATAACCACGATATAGTGGTCTTGTGATGATAGTGAATACAGTATGATTCTCTATATTTTCATCATTATTCAATTAAATTATAACTCATTCAGTAGCTCAAACATCCAATATATGTTTGAACATGGTCTGATGAACATTTAAACAATGGATTAAAATCTATTGGAATCATTGTGGTGGACTTTTTCTAATGAATGGATCGAACACCACTCTAATGTAATGTTTCTAATGTATCTTCTTTGGAATCTACCTGAAAATGAGCATGTGGTTGGGAACTCAATACCAATTCTACAATTTTTGGAGCTCGGTCTCTTGAATATTTCAAATACACATAATACAAATGAACTCATCTATCCTTTTATAGGGACCTCATAACAGTATAAGAGTGGATTAGAAAACCATTACCTCATAACCAAATTTCCATAATACTTAATTTCCCTTAAATCTAGAATATCTTTTTGAATATTTAAACACCATATAAAATCACTAAATCACCTTGATTTTCAAATATCTATTATTCTTCATTATCCATCTTTAAAATTCGTATATTCTCTTTACATCATCTACCTTCATCCATGCTAACAAATATTTAATCTAATTCTAATTTTTCATTCAGATTTTCCCATTATAATTCTCAATTATGATGGTAGTCTTGATTTCTTTTCAATGTGTAAATATGGAACTGATGAATTCTGAACCCACATTAATATAATTATGATACCTAAATTAGATTTCACAAAGTTATTTCTTTATTAATATAATGGCATTTGGTCACTCTAATTTTAATGAACTAATTTCAATCAAATCTGAATAGACAAAACATCAATATGTTTCTCTGCATAACTAAAAAATTAACCATCCCATTCTAGCTTCCCCATTATGATAGAGGAATATGTTCAATAATTGTTTCATCATTAAATTTCTATACAACAAATGTATAAATAATTCATATGTCTTTTCATTAGGATTCTCCAAAACAACTCTAATTCTAATTTTATCATTAAGATGGAGACACCAGATTCAATCATAATTATAAAACCACTTCTATATCATCATCTCTATATACGATGCCATATATATTTTAAACTCATATGATTTCAATTTTCTGATTACAATAATTATCCAATTTCTTATCTAAATAATTTAATTTTTTTTATTTTGGTCTAATAGATAACCAACACCTTCAGATTCTATAATTACTGTAAAAAACCTTCTCAACCATCAAAAAAATCTAAATGTAATTATCAAAGACCGTAACTATTTTAATTCATAAACATCTCTAATCTATGAATGTTATATTATAATAATTAATTCTTAATGTAATTAATAAATGTTTATTTAACATTTAGCATGATCTTATTTAAATTAATATGTTTAATGACGTCATTTTCATTCAAAAATCATTCTTTCATTCCAACTAGCCTAAATATAATTGGACTGAATATAATTGGATGTACGTTTTCTCCCTCTTGCCTTAAAAATTTATTAATCATTTGTTCTACAAACATGTTATGATAGTTGTAAGAAAAACAAATTATCATTATTAGATTTAATACATGATCATTCTATCACATCCAATCATTTCGATAGCACTACGTAGCTTCTAATACAAATTCCTGGAGAGACTAATTATTGTAAGTATTTATATTTTTCTTAATATCAAATATTTCATTTGAGAATCAATACCACTTCCAATAACTTCTTAATCATCAATAACATCCCATAATGATGGAATTTATTAACTCTGCATGAGGAGATCGATCTGATTTGAATACTGATATCTAGATATGATACTTATGTTTCTGAATATGATCCCCCATGATATGATTATAATCTTAATGTTTATCTCTCCGATTTGATAATCTTACAAACACATTTCTATTGTATATATTTCCATTAACTCCCCAATATAGTTTTATTTATCCCAATTTATATCTATAGACAAAAATTTAAACCAAAACATAACTGGTGTCAAACAATCTCCCCCTTTGTGTTTTCTATCAATACCCACTTCAGCACTTATATATAACCACTCAAAACAAAAATAATTATAGTTATCTATCTACAAATTTTCTTATACATGTATTATATTATTTATTCCGCTATTTCTTATATATCCCATGTAATATATTATCCATCTTTTATTGAAAATCGAATTCAAAGGGTTCATATTTTCATATTTACCCCTAATTGACTAGTGATCTCATTTCCAAGGGTTGGATCTTTTCATCTTAGAATCATGAAATTATTTTATTGGATAAACTAAGTATCACAAGATTTTATTTAAAAGTATCATTTAAATTAACTAATCTATGTATAGATGGGTTAACTCGGTGTTGAATTAAAAGAGAGTATAATTAATTTTTTCAATGTTTTCAATTGTACATCTTCCATGTAAGATCCTTTATCTAATTCTCACCTATTCAAATTTCCTATGGAAATCTTGATAGGATTTCATTTGATATAAAAGTAATATTTACACATTTCAATATATATTTAATCTAGTTCATGTGTAAAAATATAACGTAAAAAAATTTATATTATGTAAAATCGTTACATTCCATTACAAGGGTAGTAATAGACAATCCATCAGATTCATTACATAATCACCTTCAATTCTCTACATGTTATGAAAAAATTATAAAAATTTACAAAACATTTTCCTTCATTGATCATAAATTATTCCCCTTGATTATTACCTATTTATCTGGAGGAATATGTTTTACCAACATGAAAAAAATGTACATGAAAATTTACCAACCCCAATAATGAACAATGAATCATGATGTTTCAAATTGATTTTAATAATGGTAATAAATTTCTTTTTTTACTCATAACTCATGGACCACTATTTTTAGGAGGACATGTCTCTATGAAAATTACATCATTATTGGTGAATGTTGTTTTCTCACAACCCTTATTTGTTATACCATTATTTTCACTATGTTTATAATTTTTACCTTTATCATCAATAGACAAGGTGAAATTTTCTCAAATATTTCTCATCTCACATTCTATAATATGAATAATTTATTTTTTTTCTAAAAAATAAAGATACTTATTACAGTACAAACATTTCATAAAATCTATTATTAATTCATATTCATCTATCTTTTACTTTTCTGTTTTCATTAATTAATATTTTTATATTATAGCTTGTCTATATTATAATTTATTGATTAATTTCCTACATAACATTTTAGTTTTCATTCGTGATCCCCATTTTCAAATGTTATTTCATTAAAAAAAATTATATTCCTTATTTATTAAATGATCTTATTATTTTTTAAGTACATTAATCATTTTATTTTAAAAAAATAATTCAATTTATATCATCTCATCATTATTATCATCACTAACTAATGAATCACATTCATTTCTTACATGATCAATAAAAATGAGTTGGTCTTTATATTCATCCTTAGATTAGTATTTATTCTTATTTATTCAATTTAGATAAATTTTCATCATTCTTTTATAAGAAATCATTACTTATGTTTTGGCCAATTTTTTAGGTTTTTCATCATCTTCTCTTGGATTATATTCACCTACATTCTTGTATCATTTTCCGAAAAAATTCCAGATCAAATGAAAATCCCATCATTTTACTATATTAATTATTCCTATCCAATTATAGTATTTATTTGTATATAGGGGAATAATTTTTTAGAAATCATCAATATCATTATCCTCTTCTAAATCAATGGATACTTCTTTAATTTAATTATATTATTTCTTCTATTCTAACAATTATTTTATTCCAATTTGTTAATAATGTTTCTCATTTCATCTCATAAACTTTTCTACTCATATTTCATGAGTTTTAAGTGTATTGTGTAGGACATCAATTAATAGTGATTTGGGATCCCTGTTTTAAAATTTTAAATTCATACTCTCGAACTTATCTAGATGAATTATCAATACATTTTCAGAAATAGTTGTGTCTTTTAATTTATCACTAAGACATCATACAGTGGTAACAATATCTTTTACCTTTTTAAATAATTCACTAAAGGATTCTTTCTCATCAATTATTAGATATTATATTATATACCTCCATGGTTGGAAATTTTCCTTCTTCTCCAATTTATTTCAATCATACATTTTTTTCAACATATCCTACATTCCTTTGGATGTTCCAACACCATATAATATAAGAATGTCATATTCATTAAGTGATGAGAGTAAAGAATTTCTCACGCTTCCATAATTCTGATGACTTTTCTTATTTGTAACTGTAGGTGGAGAATTTGAAATATGAGGAATGCAACATTATATTCACATTTACAAAAAACCATACCATTGTGACATAATATATTTAATAATTCAAAATTTCCATATATGATATGTATTTCCACTAAAAATAATAATCCCATTATAGTTAATCAAAATTAAATAATCTATTCCAGATATGAATCATTTATAATTAACCTTCCCTTGGATACAAATTTATTTCCCAAGTAGTATCGAGACCTATAAGTTGGGGGAATCATTGTTTAATTTTCATTTATAATAATTTTTCATATCTCATTAAAAACATTATTAACATCTAAATATTTTTAGAGTTTCTATCAATTCAAATATAACTCACACCCTCACCTTTCACATAAAAAATATTTTTAGGGAAGGATGAACATGATATCCACATGTTTTGGTACAAATACACACTCTTATCCATGTTTGTACAATCCCACCATTATATATTCTTTTCTTATATAATATCTTCAGATAATAAAAATCCATGAAAAATTCATTAATCACAGTTGCATCAATCCTATTATACATTATTATAACCTCCAATTATCCTTTTTTGAACTCACATCCCCAATTCATGTCATAATACCGCATGATAATACATTTAAGAAACTCCTAAGTTTCAACAGTTACCATAATAATATTCCTTCATTATTTATGATACAATTAATAATGCCTCAAATTCATGCATATGTAAGAAAAATAAATGTTTACCATTGTAAAATGTTCGTGAACAACAAAAAAATCACTATGGATATTGTTGTTCATCAATAATCCCTGAAACCTCAATTCAAAAAACATTAATACTACAGTAAGTCTGAACATTCCATTCAAGAAACATCAATATGAGTGAATTCATCTGATTTTTTATTTAATCTGATTATACATAAAATATACATTCTTTAATTGAGTATGAATTCAATCATTATATTAGAATTCTTCTTTCTTATAGAACATGGCATGATAATATTTTTTCTAATGTAAGTAAATTTGATAGGCTCACTCTGAAAGTCTTTATCAAATGAATGGATTCATCTCCACTCTGTTGGAATTGTTCTAATGGAACATCCTCAATGTAAAACTAGAAAACAGAATCGGTATAATGAATACTTGTTCAACAAATTCTTGATCTCATCACTTGAACATTTCAAGGTCGTGTAATACAATTGATCTCATTACTCTATTTATAGGGACCTAAAATGGTTTTGGCATTGTTTTAAAATCCATTCATGCTTAAAAAATCTTCAGAAATACATAAAATACTTTAAATACCATTTCTCTCTTTGATTCATTTGACACCTTTTTGAATAATAAAATATCTATTATTATAATATATCTCATTTACTTCTTCAAAATATCCTTGAATTAATATTTTCTCTTTCCATAATATATCTTTTGTATTTCTATAAAATCTTCAATATGATTATGATTTTTTTGTTTAATTTTTCCATTAATATTATCTATTAAAATGGGAACCAAATTTCAAGACCAGCATGTTAATTTGGCACTGAAGACATATTAAAAAATTTTATTCCTATTATGATTCTTGTTTCTTATTACCCAATATGATTTTTTTCATTACGATAAAGGCATTTGGTCAATCCAATTATCATGTAACACTTTGAAACGAATCAAAATTAATGATATTTCATTCTTTTTCTCTACACCACTAGATATTCTATTTTCCCATTCAAATTTCTTTCTTATAATGGAATCGTATGATGAGACATAGTTTAATCAATAATTCTCCCAACAAAAAAATAAGAAGTAATATATATATCTTATCATTGTAAATCTCGGAACCATCTCTCAATATGATTTCTTAATTATTAGAATGATTCTGTATTCGTTCAAAATTCTTAAACCACATCTAGTTTTTCATTCTGAAATATAATACCAAAGAACGTTAAACTATAATATTATTTTGTTTATAATTATTATTTTAAATTTCTTTCTTTGGAGGTTTAAATTTTTTTGGATTTGGTTATATTAAATACCAACACATTTCGTGTCACTCTTTACGATCCTGAATAACATCCTAGACATCAAAAAAAATTTAATCTGTTGAATTGAGACTAGAAAACCATCAATTCACTAACTTAGTTATTCTAAAAACATTATCTTGTAATATTTACTTCCATAATAGATTTGAATAGGTTTAATATCATCTTTAGCATTGTATAATTTACATTAGGAATTCATTTGACATCCTCTAATTTTAAAAACATTCTTTCATTTTACGGGTCTATAAAATATTTTCCAAAATATGATTGGTAGTAACTTTTATTCACCTGATGTAAATGAAGTTTATATTACAAGTTCTCCAATAAAATTATGATATTTCGGAAATAAAAATAAGTTAATATTCATCCTATTTAATACATAGATGTTCTATTACATTCCATCATTTTGTTGTCTCTCAAAATATTCTGAGACCAATTCATTCTAAAAGCTATTTTGAAAAGTTTATTTATTTATATTAACATCAATGATTTCATTCCAAACTCAATAGGACATCGATTACCATTTGAAAATTTTTCAATGTCCCAATCTGAGGGATCATATTGACATAGAACGATGTGATGATTTTTGATTCTCATGTTGACATCTTGGTCTGATGTGGATAGTTATGAATATGATCCTAGTAGATCTAATTATTTTCCCTATTTATTTTGACATGATTTGAAAACATTAATCACAGTGACATTCAATACATATTTTCGTTACCTTTTCAAAATATGTTTTATATCAACATATTAGTATATTGATGAAATACACTACCAAAACATAACTAGGTTTCATCATTTTTTCATTTCTCGTGATATGAAGTTGAATTCCAGAAATTATTTTCTTGGATGGTTGGGTATAAAACTTTGTATGATATATTTTATTTCCCCATTGAAAAGTAGGATTATTTTTTATAATATAGTTTTCCATAAGATACTAAATTGATTTATCCTTTTAGATTTTATTCATTGTACTCATGCAAATGTAATGAATTATGTTACGTACTCTAGGATTTTATGGTTAGTCATTAATGATGTCGTCAAAGAAAGTACATTTGAAACCTTAGAAGCTATATATTTTAAAACATAGATCTGAGAACATAACACCAATCTATACATTGGTTAATATAATAGAATCACATATGTCTTTGTTAATATTAGATTTGGTGATACCATCATAAGATTATGATATTATGTTTTATTAAAAGTTATAACACATGAACGCTATATTTTTGGTTTTATGTAATGCTAATCTACCATGATGGAGGATATATTTGGAAGAAATTTATTTCAATATAATGAATTAGTTTAATTTGTATAGAAAATAAATTTTAGAAACAATGACCTTATATTTTAGAGACACGAGTTTAAAGTTATTGAGATTCTATTGTGTTATTATTACCATTAATTATGTTTTAAAAATATTTATATTAAATAATTAGGTTTTGAAAAAAAAATTGTATTGAAAACCATACCAAAAAGGTAATAAAATGATTCTATTTCGTGGATATGAATCATCTTTATTTTTGTAATTTTTTTAATATTATTTTAGATAATATGTAACCTATTATGAGGTGGAGCATGAACCAATGACGAAAGGACGATAAGTGTTTCACACCTAACATTGAAATACATGATTTCCTATTTATGTGGTTATTATATTTAGCTAATAAATTTGGATAATATATTTTAATGATGAAGCGATAATGTTAATTTTTTTGTTTAGAGATTTATATATAAACAATAATGGATTTCAAAAACTATTATAGAATTATATAAAAATGTGTTTATGGGTCTTACAATCCACTGAAAATAAATCTTATTTATTTAATAATAAAATATTTTTCCTGATAGGATATCATTTTCATGGAGTAAAATGAATGAATTGGAACTAAATTGAAGTACAACCAAAACATAAGATTTTTCTTATGAAATTGAAACATAAAAAGTACGTATAATTCCTTATATTCTTTTGGAAAAAATGAATTCCTCAAAATTAAGATAAGAATCTTAAAATAAAATTTTTATCCTGATACCATCGTTTTTGTTGAACTGATGGTCATTTAAATCATAATAGATTTATAGATTTGAGTCCTGAAACATCCCAATGATCATTAAATTGTTTGGGATTATTGAAAAAAATAACCATTATGAATATTTAATCTCATCCTCCATGTATGTATCTCTACATGCCACTAATGTTCTCATATATAGAGATCAATGTTTATTATATTCCATTAAACCTTTGTACTAATATTTATCTCTTATTTAAGGGATATTTTATTAACTCCTATAATGATATGAGATTTCAAAAAATAAATTCTTATATATAAAACCTTCTAATAAAGAGAAATGTTTCAAATTATATAGAAATAATTTATTTAATACGGGGAAGATATAGATGTAACAACCTGGTATTTTTATAAAATTATATTAAAATAATAATAATCATATTGAAATTTTACATTTAAAAAAATTATAGTATTTTATTTATATAAATAAGATATAAATTAATTTTTCATATATTATACACAAAAACATATTTATAATTCACTACACTCTAAAAATAGATTACTTTTCACTACACAAAGCCCTTAAATATCTTGTGTTACACACAAGACTGAGTTTTACAGCCTTTTAATTGAAAAAATATTTTAAAACTATATATTAAAATATTTATGAATTTCATTTTTAAAATTGAACTTCAATTTTTAATTTAAAATTTAGAAATTATTTTATGGTGAATTTTTGGGTTTTTTTACAACCATAATTTTTTGATTAATACTAAAAAATTGTATATTTATTGTCTAAAATATCCTCACATTTTAAGTAAATATTATTTATATTTTAAATATATTATATAGTCACAATAGACCTATAATAAATATATTAATCCAATATTATTCTCTAGAATAATGTTCATTTTGAAAATATATATAACCACTAATTAGACATTTAAATGTTTTTAAATTAAAGATCCACTATCTCTCCATGTCTGTGAGATTTTCTTTAATCAGCAATTACAATTAACATGTTTTTAATATTTAAAAATATAAATAATTTATTGTAATCGGTATAATTTTTTGGTCTCTTAATATAATATTTTTTTTGATCTCATTGAAGGGGATCTCACATAGGCTGGGACATTCATCATTTGGGGATGGCTACCCGATGTTTGGGCTCACGAAATGGGAACATTTAGCCGCTACGAAATAACATGATTTAATTATTCTAGATCAGTTTTTTTATGATAAAACCCCACTGGTTACTTTCTTAGATCTTGTGGGCTCAAGGGGGCTGCATCGTTGAGCTACCGTCTGAATGCTCACAAGTTTTGAATTATGTATTCATCTATGCTTCTGGAATTCTTTTGTTTATTCATAGACAATGGTGGACCACTACTGTGGATACTCTCTTTTTTCATTATTGGGGTGGTCATGAGAATCCTACATTGGAAAGGATTCATGTATCATGGTAGTGTGGATCATCCATCCCAATCTACCACGTCCATTTAAAAACCCATCCTTTCTCTTGAATATTATTGATGAGGTGGGATCCTTACAATTTGTGGATGAATCTACTCTCCACCTTCAAGATGTTGGGTTCCATTAGATCTCTATAGAGATTGTCCACTCCACAGCATTCCTAGCTAGATTATTGATCAAGGTAGGAGATCGTCTCAAGTGGTGGAAGGTCCCTCATTACCCTTCACCACCTATATTATGTGGGTTATACATACTTCAAGTTCATTAATTTGAGTTATAAAATAAATGAAACACCAAAATATCGATGTCTCTCAGTGGCTATGTTGGTTCCTCGGGGTCCATTGTGATTCATGTCCTTCCCCATCAGTAGGGTGGTTAGAGACAGGTTCTTCGGACCCCCTGTAACGACCCAATCGTTTATTAATAGAAGTTCTTCTTTATCTAGTTGAATGTCTTATTATGGGAAATGTTTATATAACATATGCGATTATTTGGATTTATGTTTTGGAATTTAAAATACCATTATGAATTTTGTCCATTGAATATATAGTTGTTGAACAGTGATCACATGATTGTATAAATATAATGCTTTAAAAAAATCTAATTTACTAAGACAAAGTAAGTGATATCTACATCCGGTATAATTTCCCCATATGAAAACAATTAGTCAGAGCTCGGAATGGATATTGAATCGTTGGGATTTACGCTTGACCAATCCCAAGAGAAGCTTCAACACCTTAAGCTCGAGTAGAACTGCCTATGGGAGAAGTGGAAGTTAATAAAGATAACAACCTAAGCGATGTTATCCAAGCCACCCAAATAGTCTCTCACTATCGCAAACCTTACCCTTCTATCTTTTTTGAGAGTTATTAGGTTTTATGTAACAAGGCCATAGAACTATGTACATTATTTTGGAAATAGAATATAAATTCATTTTGTAATAGTTACATTGTGGTGAACAATTTATCTTTTTAGTTAATATTAAATTAAGAAATCTATTTGGATGAATTAAGGTATATTTTTGAATTAAATAATATTTTAATAATACATTAATACTAACTTACTTTTTATTAAATATAATTGATTTTATAATTATTATAAATACAATAGAAATTTTTATTAAGGTTTGAAAGATATATTTATCAAAACCCATGAATTTTCGAAAAATGCCCATTTTTATTTCAAAAGTAAAAAATTCACATATTTAGAAGATTATTTAGATAAAATGAAAATTATTTTTTGAATTAGGATATCATAATTATCCAATAGTGAATTTTTTATAATTTTTTGAGACACAATTTTTTTTATAAAAATTAAATACCTTTTAAATATATAATGTGTTTAATGACATCATAATGACCTATTTTGAAGTAATAAAATATTTTAACCATTTTTTGGCCAATATATGTTTTCCATTAAAATAATGTTATTTTTGGTAGGATTAATTTATTTTACATAACCCTAATGAGCTTCCTAGTCTTATGAAACATTTTGGTGTTTTAAGTTCTTTTCATTTAGAGTGTGACTAAAATCCCCCTAAAATCCCAATTAATATAATAATTTCTTCTAGTGGCCTTATAAATTATTTTTGCACTTCCCTTTCTCAAAATCAATGGGCAATAACCATGGGCTATTTTATGGTTTCGATTAGTTTAATGTGTTCTTTCTCAAACCTTAATAATAACAAATTCTATCTCATTTCCAATATAAACCCACCCAAAATCCCACAACCTCTTCCATCAATTCCTTTAGAGCTCATCCAACCTTTGAATTTCTCTCTCTAGAATCCTCACAAGGCAACCTATCTCCCAAGAAGCATCTATCTATCGTCTCCCAAGAATTTGGGATGGAACTACCGTGTATGTGATTCCATCCTTTCTCTTTTTATCCATGTTTCTTAATGTTTTTATTCAATTTTAATTTCAATTATAAATTTTGGGGTATTAATTAAAACATCCCCAATACTATCATAATTATTTTTGAAAAGATGTGAGACCCCTTCATATATCATTATTTCCTCCTATGTACACCTGTTACCGTGCCAAAATTCTATAAGGAATTTCTCTCTTCTCATTAATATTAATACAATTATTTTTTATTATGATTATAAATTCCATTAATTTTTTTGGGGAATGAATCAATATAACCTCATAGTGTACATTTCATGTTCAAATAACGAGACTTCCCTTTCACTCTCATCATCTTTTTTTATTATTTTTTATGACATAACATTATGCTGCTAAAATTGCACCGTAATTTTCCATGCCAAAATAATTCGGTAGTGAATACCATACCCAAGACTCTATCAATGGTATTCACCTTTATGAACATCTACATATTGAATAGTAATTCCATGTATTTCTTCAATATTAATAAATCATGGAATAACTTATGATGTTGAGTGATTCCATGTTATATTATCCATGCGGCACACTTATTCATGAAATGAAACGTTTAAGAAATTTGCACAGTGATAGCGCTCCAATGCATTGGGTAAAGATAAGTATCATAACACATCATGTGCAATGAGAGTTCACTAATGGTTTTTAATTTTCAATTATAGTTTAATCCTGATCCATGATCAATGACACTTGACTAATGCCAATACTATGTAATGTGTTGTTTCTACATTTTAATGATATGATAATCATGTAAAATCATGCCTTTATTTTTTGTTTCTCTTATTCTCCATTGATATAACTATTTCCTTACATTCACTGTAATATTCATTTTATGAATTTTTTACTCACATAAATTCCTTTATATATCTCCCTTTTTATATTCATGTCCTCAGGTTACCCCATTAAATACTATGTATGAGGGAATGTGGGGGTAATGAAAAGAATGTTTTCTATAATGATGTTGTGTGTTTTATTTTTTAATTTATTATGTAATGTACCTAATCCTCATGGAAACTAGACATGTAAATCATTAATGTTTTATAAATTGAATATTTTACTTAATAAACCATGTTTCTGTGTTTAATAAAGTGAAATGTTGTTATATTTGGTATTAGAGTATCAATTTACTTATTTTATGTTTTATAATTAGAAAAACCTAGTGAGATCTTTTGTTATAAGACTAATTTTATTAAAACCGTCCCTAATTTTTGGGGAGTTTTGATTATGTTGCAGTGGAAAAATATACATCCCTATCTGGATATGTGCAAGTTGAGGCGACTCTTGCACAAATGTAACTATGGGTGAAAACTCCAACAAAGAGTTTCAGGCTACACCTAGGGTATCCATATACACGACAACGAGCCTTGCTTTACTCTTTGTTATGACTCTGGGATATGCTTTGGTAAATTCACAAGAATTTTATCACCCATTGTAAAGGGATTAAAAAATACACCTACGAATATATGTTATAATGCAGATCATGGATTACATAGATTGAAACCTATAGATACATAAGTTATGTAATAAAAGTAATTTATAAGTCAACTTTTTTTTCATGGATTAAAATTTATGTGTTAACCTAATTTTTCCTTTTATTCCAACCAATGGTCAAAAATAAGAAGTATCAAGCTATCAATAGATGTGAAGATCAATGTTATGAGTGATCTTATGTGAAGCCCAATCCGATGGGAGAAGGAATCATGAAATTTATCATGAAACTCCCTTAGATAATTTATTATTTGGATAGAAACATTGGTCAAGGGGAACAGTCACCCCCCAAAATGAACAATTTGCTTTTGAGAGATTCATGAGACAAAGGACTCCTATGTTTATTGGATCGCCTAGTCCTTCAATCTCCGTATAATAGAACAATTACATGGGAAATGTATTCTCCATCCATCAATATCCCAAATAATAGAAGGTTCTTCTGGATACATAAATTATAGAGGATATAGCCTATCAATGGTTGTGATTTAAATAAAATATTACGCCTGAGGAGGAGATCGAGGTGTCAGAATTTAATAATTTCCTAAAAATGAATTTTGATAATTATTTTCCCCGCACCATCAGGATTAAAATAGAATGGGACTTCCTTGCCTGAAATAATGAAATAAAATTAATCCATCATAGCGTATGAGTAAAAAATCATAATTCATTCACAATATGCCTATGGCCTTTGTCGTACCCCTGAATTTATGGTTGACCACTTTTTTGGGTATTTAAAATTTAGCCTACGAAATTCCATGGTGATCCATCACATTGACAGCTATGAGGAAATTATTTGATGTGTCGTCATGGTTGAATTGTGGATTGGAAAATATAATGGGTATCATGGGGATAATAAGTATAATGTTGACTTCAATTATAGAAGTCTGATTGATAAATCCAATGATGATTAGAATATCCAACACCCCACATGCCAATGGTTTGGAAAAAATCACCATGGAAATAGCTTGTAGGTGACTGGGAAATGATTTAGGTATGGATGAGAGGGAACCTGACTATTAATATCCAACAAGAATATCCTATGGATATGAAAGAGGAGAGTAACACTCTGTTTGACTATAAACAAGTTTTTTATTGCATAAACTACAATGAACCAAAGCACCTTCCTAATTTGTTCCCTAAGACATGGGTTTTCTGAAAAAACAAAGAACCTTTAAGGTTGCAGGGGAGATCATTTTCTTTCACTACATCTGAAGTGAAACTCGACAACTATGTGGGGATAGGAACACTAGTTATTCATTTAAGAATATAAAATGAACATTTTATTCTGTTTCTACCCATTCTTTTATATCTCGAATGATTAGTATAACAATCATAAAACTATATAAAATCATGGAAGTAAAGTTGTCAGTAAATATGTAAATTGGGGAAGTCATTGAATCTCATGAATATAACTCCAATCATATCAAAATTTTGGATTGAACTTCCTGTTAAACCATATTGTACTCGATATGGTGGAATTTGATGAATTTTTTGTAATGGATTGGCATTCCCTGTATAAATCCATAATAAATTCCCGTGAGAGGGAAATCACTCTCCAAATGGAGAATAGACCCCCAATTCTATACAAGTCCAGCGAGGAATATAAATCTTATTTAGAACCATCATTTCAATCATGGATATTATTGTCTTACGATAAGGCCTATCTGTCTCAGATGATTGAGTCAAACGAATCAACCATCCTTGAAGACATTCCTATTGTGAGGTAATTCTCTAATGTGTTTATCGGGTAATTGCATGGTCATCCTCCTAGAATAGATGTTGAATTCTTAATTGACATCATATCTGGGGATTTCCAATATCTAAGACTCCATATAGAATGGATATTTGGGAGATTTAAGAGATGAATAAACAACTATAAGAGAATCTGGATAAAGGGTTTATACACCCAAATGAGTTACCATGGGGTGACCCAAACATCTTCGTCATGAAGAAAGATGGGTCAATGCACCTTTACATTTATTATCATTATCTCTAAAAAATATTGATAAATAACAAGTATCCCATGCCAAAAATTGATGACATCTTCGACCAGATACATGGAGCACAATACTTCCCCAAGGTGCATTTGCGGTCGGGATATTACCATGTAATGGTTAAGAAAAATGCTTTCCCCAAAGTTGCATTTCCAAAAATGCATGGGCACTATGAATTCATCGTATTTCCTTTCGGAATCACTAATTCTCCAACAATATTCATGAACCTGAAGAATATATCCTTTATAAATTACCTTGAATTTTTTTTGTATTCTTTAAAGATGATATTCTAAAATACTATAAAACTAGGGAGGAGCATGAGTAGCATATCAAAATTGTACTAGAGTCCTTGTGAAAGGAGAAGCTATATGAAAATTAAACAAACTGTGAGTTTTTATTGAAGGTGGTCATATTCAGTGGTCTTATCATCACAAACAATAGGATATATATGGATCCATCCATAATAACAAAAATTAAGGGATGGTCAGGGGAATCATTGGTAACAGATATCTGTAGCTTCCAGGGGTTATATGTATATTATTGTTGATTTGATAGAAACTTCTTGATGATTTTAAAACCCTCTTACCATACTAACTTGGAAAGCATTACTGTTTTCTTGGAAAGAAGAATGTGAAGAGAGCATCTTGTGGTTGAAAAGGTAGTTTATCATTGCACCCGTACTCACACTACCCACAAGTGGATATCATTGGAGTTATTTAGTGATTCTTTGTAGAAGTGACTATGTTGTGTGTTGATGTTTAATGACAATTTCATTTCATATGCTTCAAGGGAATTGAATGTTTATGGGAAATACTATCTAAAAGATGATCTAAAGTTGGCTATAGTGATCTTTTCTTTAAAAATTTGGCAACATTATCTCATCCAAGAGAACTATGAAATATACATGGATCAAAAAATCCTCAAGTATATATTAACATAGAAAGAGATAAACATGTTCTATTAAAGATGGTTAGAACTGATCAATGATTATGACATCTCAATCCATTACCACCCAGTTATAGAAAATAGGATGGCAGATGATCCATGTAGAAAGGTCCAAAAAAATTCTCTCATTGATGAGAATTTAATGGGATCCAATATTTTAATAATTCTTGATGATGGACATGTGAATCATAAATATGAGAACAACATAAATGATTTCACAAATTATTTCTCAACTGTAATTTCTGGAATTGTTATTGGATGCTCAAAAAGATGATGTGGGAATTCAGAAGAATTTGGAAACTAAAAAGAAAAGGAAAATACTTAGATATCAATGTTGATGAAGAAAGTATTGTAAGATTTGGGAAAATGCTTTGAGTTCCACTAAATCTGGTGATGAAAAAATAATTTCTGGATAATTCACACAGTTCAAATTTCTCCATTCATATAGGTAACAGAAATATGTATTGAGATCTCCATTATAATTATTGTTTGGATAACATGAATAAAGAGATCACTGCGTATATGTCAAAGTGCCTGGTATGTTATAATGTGAATGATGAAAGGGAGAAGTTTGTGTGAATGATTCCACCCTTACCCATACCAACATGTAAATAGGAAAACATCACTATGGACTTTGTCACTGGAATTTAGAAGACATCCAAAGGAAACAATTATATATGGGTTGTTGTGGATCATCGTAAAAATTATACTCACATCATTGCAATTGAAGATGATTTCTCATCACCACTATCTATAGTATCTGATTTAGTAATGATATACATAAATGATGTGGTAAGGATGTATGGATTACCACTATCTATAGTATCTGATTGAGATCCAAGATTCACCTCTTGGTTTGGGAAGTGTCTTCAACATTCTATGGATATATTAATTGGATTTAGTAAATTTTATTATCCTTAAACTGATGGAAAATACTAGTGTACTATCCAATCACTTGAATACATGTTGACAGCTTGCTCAAGGGACTACAAAAGAGGATGGGATCAAAATATCCATCCTGTTGAGTTATCATACAAAAACATTTTCCACTCAAGCATCAAAATGGATATGTGTGAATCCCTATATGGTAATATGTGTAGAACATAGAAAAGCTAGGAGGATGTTGGGGAACAAAAACTATTAGGTCCAAAAATGGTCGAAGAAATGGTGGAGAAGGTTTAGACCATCTAGTGGTACATTAAATCAGCTTAGAGTCGAAAAATGTTCTATGATAATAATCCTAGGCAAGACCTTGAGTTTGATGTCAGAGACATGGTATTCCTCTACATGTAATTGTGGAAGAGTTTTAAGATATTTGGGTTGAATGGAATGATTATTCCAAGCTACATCGGCCCTTTTGAGATCCTTGATCTCATTGTAGCAGTGGCCTATCGACTAACACTCCCACAGAACCTATCTCTTGTACATGATGTATTCCATGTATCACACTTGAGGATGAGAATACCTAATCCATCACATGTATATAATTCAGATGTGGTACCATTGGATAATGATCAACATTGTGAATAGAATCTAGTGAAGATCATATATTATATAGAAATTGGAATATGAAATAAATCAATGGCCCACAACAAGGTATTTTGGAGAAACCATAAGATTGAATTTATAATGTGGGAACCAGGTGAGGTGATGAAGTAGAGTAACCAACATCTATTTTAATGTGGGAGAATAAAATTTTGAGGGCAAAATATATTATAGGTGGAAGATTGTAATTACAAAAAATTTTAAAAATGGATATTCCTCTAGATTTAATTAAATGTATTATTATGTGAAATGGTTATATAACATATTTACTTGTTTGGTTTTATATATTGTTTTTTAAAATATAGTTATGAATTGTTATCCTTGAAAATATATTCATTGAATAGTGATCACATGATTAGTATAACTATTAGGCATTAACAAATCAAATATTCTCAGAAAAAGGAAGTAATGGCCTCATTTAGTAGAATTGCCCCATAAAAAGAGCATTTGTCACAGCATATAAAGAAAGATCAATAATTGGTCTTTACTCTTAACCAATCCCAAGTCGAGCTTCAACATGTTAAGCTTGAGTATAACCACATACAAGAGAAGTGTAATATAATAGAGTTTACCACCCGAGAGTTGTTATTCGAACCACCCCAAGAGTCAGTCACCATCGCACACCTGACCCTTCGGCCCTATGTGTGTGTTATAAGGGGTTATGTAACAATACCCTATACCTATTTATATTATTTTGTATAGAGAATATAAATTAATTTTATTATTGTTACTTTATAATGAAAAAATAGTTTTCTTTCATTTAATATTATATTAATAAATCTATTATGACGAATTAATTGATTTTTTGGATGCAATAAGTATTTTAATATAATTTTATTACATAATTACTTTTTATTAAACATAAACCAACATATAATTGTTATGAATACAATTGTGATTTTAATTAAGGGGTGGAAGTTATTTTTCTCAAAACCCATGAATGTATGATGAGTGTATATTTCTATTTTAAAAGTAAAAATTCACATATTTAGAAAATTATTTAGATAAAATGAATATTATTTTTGTAATAATGAAGCCAAAATTATACAATGGTGAATTTTTAATAATTTTAGGAGATTTAAAAAATTTTTGGAAAAATTTAAATTATGTTTAAATTTATAATGTGTCTTATAAAACCATATTGACCGAATAGTTATGTAATAAAATACAATTAACATTATGTTAAGAATATATAAGTTTAAACAATATAATATTGTGATTTTTTTGTATCATTTATTTTAGAAATCCTTAGTGGACCCTCCCAAGCATATAAAATATTTTAGCATTATTAATTGCTTTCCTTTAGAGTGTGACTCACCTCCATATATGTGACACTGTTAATTTAATAATTTTGGCTATTGGACATATAGAATGATGTTTTCAAATCACCTTTGAGAAAACCATGGTAAAGAAACATGGTCTGGTTTTTCATTTTTATTAGTTTAATGTGTGGTGTTCCAATCCTTACTAATAATGAATTATCCCTCCATTGTTATATAAATCGGCCAAAGATTCCAATTCCTCTTCACTCAAATACTTTGGATTTAGTCCAACCTCCACCCTCCTCTCTTTATAATCCTCCCAAGGTGCCCCATTCTCCAAATATGCCTCTCTAAAGCCTATCCAATGCCTTTGGGATCACAAATCCAAGTAAAGGATTCATCATTTTTTTTCATACATTTTTCTTATTGTTTTTAAGACATTTTATTTTCAATTATAAATTTTGGGGTATTATTTTGATCCTCCCCCATACTTCCCTCTTTATATTTGAAATTATTGGATACCATTTTATCTATCAATAATGCCTCTCATGTACACCTATTCATATGCTGACATTCTATACAGAATTTCTCTATTCTCATTCAAATTCAACAAATACTTTTTTATTATAGATCGAAATTGCATCACATTGGATGGGACATTGGTCTATATAACCCCCATATTGACAATTTCATGTACATATTAAGATATTCCCATTTATCATTCATCAAAAATTTTCATTAATTTTTATGTCGCATAGTTATGCAGCCGAGATTGAATTGTGATTTTCCAAGCCAATGTCATTTTGTGTTAAATACAATACCAATGTATCTATCTCAAGAATTCACCATTATAAACATATAAATACTGAATGGTACATTCATTTTTGTATTTCACATTTCTTAATTTTGAAATAACTTATGATATTTAATGATTCCTTGTTATATGATCCATGTGGCACACTTATTCATGAAATGAAATGTTTAAAATGGATGTGCCCTGATAATGTTCCACTAGATTAGGGAAAAGATAAGTATCATGATACGTCAAGAGAAATTATGGTTTACCCTTCACAATTCAATTACAATGAGGGTTTAATCATTCTCCATGTCTAGTGATATATTGGATCATGCCAATACAATGTTATGTATTTTTGTAACATTTCAATGTTATGATAATCATGGTATATAGTGCCTTTTTGTTAATTTTTATATTTTTCTAATTTCATATGCCTATTTCGAAAATTTATTTTAATCCTCGTGTGATTCTTAGTTGACTCCCTTAATGGGCATTATAGTTCACCCTTTTCTTATGCATGCCCTCATTTTACCACATGCATTGATAAGGATGAGGGAATGAAGTTGTCATGTAAAGGATGTTTTGAATAATGATGATGATTGTTTTATGTATGTAGTTGTTATGTAATGTTCCTAATCCAAAAAGACTTTATACCTATCGATCTACCATGTTTTATCAATTCATGAGTTTGTGTAATAATTCATGTTTAAGTGTGTCATAAATAGCATGGTTTTTATAACGCTTCCGGTCTCCCCCGGGATGGTGTGTGGTGGAGACACCTTGGTGGATCTAGATATATCAAATTTAAATTTTACTAGACCTATAACTATCAGTGTGGACCAGAAGCATTTGAACATGTTTGAGCCATCAACAGTCAATTGTCTCTCTCGACTGTTCATGGTCCAATTCTTCCTTGCCCCTCCCACACCATGATCAGTTAGTACTAAACTCTCTTCATTTTCAGGTCACAGTGTGCATGATAAATGAAGTGAAGTGGTTGTTTCTTGTTATATTCGTGCATATCTAATGTTGTTCCAAATTTTATTGGGACAGTTGATGAAATCATATGGGAAACATACTATGGATATAGTGAATACTGATACGAATCAGGGTCATCTATCTATGTTTTCTATGAATGATGTGGTCAGGAAGGTTATTTATGAGGCCCGTAATTCTCTAATAAGAAATGTATTTCTTTCAATGATCTCAGGGGATGCCCCACCTTCTATTAAGCCAACTTCCCAGAAATATTCTAACTGCTTCCCAGTTTTTGAGGACCATTGGGAAGATTCATATGTGGCTTCCCCTTCGGTGTCGAATTATATCCTTCCTTAGTCTCCAGTGTGTGGAGGCCACATTATATATGGGGTGGAATTATCTGAGGAAGTCCATCCAATCGGTAGAGGATTTCTTTTCGACGAAAAAACATTGTGCATGTTACATCGATTGGAAGCCGACTTCGTAGATGTGCAACAAGTGATCGTTGAAGATGTCAATGGTTCTTGAACCAACCCTTGAAAATATTTGTGGTTTATTCTTATATATAATAGTATTAGATCCCATGATTTGGATAAAGATAGAAATTTATTGTGTATGGGTGTGTTGTAAATCCTCTAACAAGGGAGAGATAGAGAGAGGAATAGAAAAGGCCCATGTTTCTCATTTTGATATATGCCTCATATATGAACCATGTTATATATTGTGTTGATCCATTTACACTTTTTTTGTATATTTATGGTACCAAGAACCTCCAATTCACCCCAAAAAGGTATATCAATGGAAGGAAAAGTTGGTAGAGCCATATAAGAGAACCGACTTGAGGATTTTCCTATGACCAGAAAATTTAATATTGTTGGAAAATTGTTCCAAGGAATGATCCATGAATAGGACGAAGTTGTAATTCCAAGGGATCAATATGCATTGAAAACTGATATTAAATGATAGACATAAACATATTCATTTTTTGGTGTAATAAAAGGTTAAATAATAACCATATTTTGGAGAATACATTTCTATTCATGCTACTAGGAAATATCTGCCATGTTTCTAGACGTTGAACTTGTGTCTCTTGTCAGTAGCACATCTGCAAGAGATCTGGACCATAGAAATTATTGTGGAAATATCTCGATCAATTGGTGTCTTATTTTGATGATCTAGGAATCAATTTTGACTATTTAGAACCTTCCAAACACATCCTTATTGTTAGATTAAAAAAATTCGCAATTAATCTGTTTGATTCAAAAGGATGATGAATCGATGGTGTTGAACCCATTTTCTGACAAACATGATGGCTGGTGATGGAGCACTACCAAAATTTTATATTGAGAATTTAAATAGTCGAAACTACTATGAATTGTGGAAAATCATTGTTAATGTGGTTCTTGTGAAGTTGAACATAATTAGAATGTTGATCGTAGAAAATCCCAATTCAAGATGTGGGACATTATTGACATTGGAATGTGTCTTGAGAATGAGTTAATGTACTCGATGTAGGATTATAACTCACTGAAGGAGATATAGATGAATTTGGAGTAGAGATATATCGAGAAATCTCTAACCAAAAAATTATTTCGAATGGATTTTTTTTAGCAATTGATCATGGATGAGGAAACAATTTTTTTGTATCACACCAATGAATTAAACAAGATCCTTAGGCACTTATTGTGGTTCTTTATGAAGGTTGGAGAAGAAGACAGAAAAAATTTACTTTATTTATCTCTACCCAAATCATTTAATGTGATTGGGGCTATATTTATAATGGGGATGTAAACAATGATCATGGATGAGGTGATTGAGGCATTTCATGATTCAGAGGTATTCCAACGACATGTGACACATTCTGGCGATAATAATATTTTAATACTAGAAAATAAAATTTGGAGATGCTTACATCGAAAGACTGGAGGATATGAATAATAGATAATATCAAGTGGGAATGATCCTAGATAAATCACATGTTTCTGCGGCTAGAAAAATGGCCACTACAATGGTTATTGTGGAGCCTGAAAACAGTACATTACATGGAAATAGAATGTTGATGGAAAGGATGTGAACATCATAGAATTACATGCAGATGATGAAATCTACTTGAAAATGGGAATCAATCACTCAGATGAGAGAATTAAAAAGGGAGAAGTGCAGTGTCAGTGCAATAAAATATATAGGCAGATAATGTGTAAATATTGTTTTTTAAAAAGGAAGAATGAGCGGGCTAAAAATACAAAGGAAGATAGATGGGTTTTGGAGTTCAGGAGATTAGCCCACATATGCATGACAAAAATGTGTTTTTCATAATTTTCAGCAAGTGTGAGATTCATTGAGACTTGGGTATGGGTCAACATGTGAGGTTAGAGGAGTTTGGATAGTGAAATTGAAGACACCGTATGGAGCCGTTTGTAAACTGACTGATGTGAAATTCATTCCAAGGATGAAATGGGTCCTGGTATCATTATGTATGCATGATGAGAGAGGATAAAAGATATTCATTGAGAGTGGTGTGTTGGAACTCTCGCATGGGGATACAGTGATGATTACTAGGGAAGAGTCACAAGGGTTGTCTCATTTGATGGGGACCGCAGTTAGCCTGAGATCTATTGATGATATTGGACGTGCCCCATCATCTGGCTTGAAATAGCATGTTCGATATGTTGATGATGTTTTCAAAAACTACATGGAGATTTAAAGAAAAGATTCTACTGAAAAGTGGTTGTGATGGGGAGATTTGTGGTGGCAACTCCTAATATGTGGTGGAATTTGCAGAGGAAGACCATCCTTTCGGCAACAGATTTCCATGGGATGGAAAAAAACCTAGTGCATGTAGCTTCTAATGGTAGCCAACATTATAGATGGCCAACAAGATATTAGGGAAGATTTCAAGGGTTGTTGAACCATCCATTGGATAGCCATGTGGTTCATTCCTCTATATAAAGGGATTAAATCCCATGATTGGGAGAAATAGATAAATCTGCTATGTATCGGTGTGTTGTAAATCTACTAACGAGATGGAGAGAGGAAAAAATTTACCCATGTTTTTCATGAGGATATAGGCCTCAAATCTAAACCATGTTAAATTTTGTTTTGATCTACATTACTATTTTTTTTAATTTGTATTTCCTTGCACATCAGATGTGCCCCAACACCATGTAATCTCGCATTCCCTTAAGTCTGTTCACTCACTCCCTTGACTGAAAGTCATCATTATCTAGTTGTTCGTTCATTGAAGTTTCCATCGACCACAACACCCCCTACAATATTATGTATTATTTCATTATATATATAAAATGATAGATGTTTGGGGTATTACACAAAATTAATTTTTATTTATGATGATGTTAAGTGTCATCTATGTTCTATATTAGTCATTCACAAAATAATGTAAGTGGTTTATCATATATCTATGTTTGGAAATAAGTTGGGATTTAGTTATCATTTTCAAACCCTTCCATGTAATTCTCATATTTGTGCCTTCCATAAGGAAGAATTGGTGGTGGATTTGGTTGAATCCTGAGCTCAATGCATCACTAATAGAATTATATCGAGAGGTTTTTATATCTTCAACTAATTTTCCTTTGAGTTGTGACTATTTTGAGAGGCTCCATCTTTGGAATCCTTTTTATAGTATTCATTCTATGAGCAAACCATGGTTCATCAGGGGATATCTTAACATAGTGGATGAGATGATGGATTAGAATGGTGGAGTGTGGGAAATAATTACACCATGCATGACATCCAGTGATGAAACAATTCTTCTAGGCACATGGATATGGGTTTCATCGTCAACCAATTAACATGGTGAAACAATGGTAAAGTGATTCATCATATTTGGTGGTGACATGATAGGTTCCTATCGAACCTACCAGGGAATGATTATTTTAGCCCAGAACTATTTTATAAATTAAGTTGATATCTATCAAAACATCCTCCCATACTATTCATGTTGAGAATAAATACTCCAAGGATGTGTCAGTTCTTTTACTCAGCTAGATGGAATTAGACGGATGGATTCCTCCAATTGATGGAGCCATCATGGATGTTTGTTGTCGATAGAAATACATAGGTTAGTCTTTATTTTCAGATATTTCTTATTAAAAAGAGTATTATGGACTGGTTATAAATGATCCTTACATATGATTATCTCTTTAATGACCCCACGTTGGACATAAAAATGCTATAAGAGTCGCTATAATAGTATTGGGATGATAAAAGTTTTATTTTATCTGTGATAATTTCTCCATGATGGTGCAAAAATCCTCAAAATGAATCTGTCCTATCGTGTTAGATCATGTTTTCTTTTGTTGAGGGAAGTAGATAAGAACATCTCATATTTCCATGCCAATTTTAATACAAAATGGAATACTGATCATATTACCTATTAGCTCGAAGATGGGTCCTTCACCTCAGAAATTGATGTTTCCTCAAACATGGACATGAAGCATTTCAAGACACACATGGATGATTTAGTTTCTTCCTAGGCTAGGATTATGATTATTGGTAGTAGGGGGAAAATTTTCTTCCTATAATACAAGACTTGATGGGGAACGCTAAATATTTATCCATAGTGGAAATACAGATGGGGGAGGATGTAAGAGAGGATACCTTCACCTTAATCCAAAAACATTTTATAGGACATGGGGGGTCCCTTGTTTCCTTCTATGTTGAATGTTGGTCCATTGTGAAGAATCAATTGGAACATGCATAGAATGATTTTTAAGGGTAAAATCTTTTCATAGCAGGGTTTGCGCCACTAGATTAGTGTTCATCCTAATGTGAACGGATCCAAATGACATATCCCAATACATGGATATCTTCCTATGTTATTTATCTTAAAACATCACTCTAGAAATCTATCTAGAATATTTAGAAACATCATCTCATGACATGTTTTAGTTGAACAACATGGGATCGTGAAAGAAATAAGTATTAAAGGAGTGGTTTTTTTCCAAAATAATTGGTATGGAATTAATAAAAAGATGGTGGACACCGATGTTATTATCAAAATTGATATGGAAATTTATATTAAAAACATCAATGGTTTTTAATCCTGTGGGATATTAGTAAATTTAGAATCTAGGAATGGTTCTATGATATATTCTTCAAATGATTATCTTATTATTAGATATCAATTTCCCACTGGGGAAAGGGGTTTAATTTCTTTATAAAAATCAATAGTGTGCAGCTAGGAGATCATTTGTATCCTTTCTTTTTTCAATTGTCTTTGGTGGTCTTCTCATCTAATTTCTACACTAGTATGGAGGATGGAAGGATCACTCATTTTAACACCAAATATTGGGAAAAACTATCTCTCTCCTAATGTTTGCTGAAGCTATTTTAATTTTTACTAATTTCAGGTGTATATTACACCAAAAAATCATGGTTATCATGATGACCTATAGGGGGTAAAGTGGGTTTCTCATCAACTCGTATAGGTGAAATGTTTTTACTTCCAATAAATTCTATTGTAGTAATTTAATTTCGATTCAATATATGTTGGGAATGAATGGGCATCACATACCAATGACTTAACATTGATCCCCAATTTCTAATAGGATAATTAAAAATCTTATCTTTGATGACATCATGAATCAAATTATAATAGGGATTTACAATTAGAAGAATATGTTACCTTCATTTTTGATGTATTGTTACCCTTATTAATAGTGTTCTCACTTTGATTCCCATGAACATCCTCTTGATCACTAATTCATTAATGGGTACTATTTCAACAATTGAAAGCACCATAATGACTTTTCTATGGGATACTAACTAGTTGGGGAAATTCCATTGATATTATTGGAGACTCGTGTAAAAACTATTTGAGGAGGGTGGTGTGGGCCTATGTAGTGTGTTTGAATCGATGTAATATGTACAAGCTCGAATCATGTGGGAAATCATGAAACATTTATCATTATGGTGAAGGAACATCCAACATATAAATGGAGATAATTGGGAGGAAATGACAAGGAATAGGAAGATCCTTTCAAACCACTCCAACTATATGATTTCACATCTTCGTGTCCTTCAGATCCACTCTCACTGGTTAGTTGAGATATGTGATATTAATTTATGGAATGAGAACTAGGAAGGCAATATCCTCTTCTATCAAAGCTTCTCAATGTCAACCATCACCTTCAAGGAGGAAAGCTGTCAATAAGGACTAATGGAAACCATTCTCAACTCGGAATAGAAGAATATTTTTCAAGTCATATTCTTGGTGGATGAGTCAGGTCACTACTGTTTTAGTGGCTCAACTAAAAGTATGTTCTATGGTAGTGGATTCAGAACCTACATCTATGTAGAAATGGATAGATATTACCTCACCTCTAACCTATAGTGAAAAGGTATCACCAAAATACATAATTATATGGTCCGACATATATGTCATTGGGCACTCCAAATGGATGAGAACATCCAGAGTAAAGGAGTTTTCACTATGATGTGATGATTTTTTTGCAACAAAACATGTATGGATTTCATGAACCAACATTTTTTGAAAAGGGAATAGATGATAAATCACTGATGATTTTGTGGATCACTTTGAACATTTCCTATATTTTGGAATTCATTTCAAGAGATCTGCATGAATCAGTTTTGGGGTTTCATCTTTCATGATATTGAATGAAAAATTTGGACAATCCCAATCATGGCTACATGATGGACTATGTGGGAGGTGAGAATTAAATCTTGGGAAGGTGTGAAGACACCGCACAATGCTCTCCAGGTGAGGAATCATTCCATGGGAGTCATGATCGGTCACCACTTATGAGGTTGTGAGGGATCCCACACTTTTAGAAGGATTTTACCCAAACCATTCCCTACTTAATGTTCGAGTTATAACAACCAGGGTAGTTGGTTAAGGTGGTTACCACAACGTAGTAGTTTAAAACAAAATGTTGATGGTTTCATTCTTGATCAAGAGATAAGGGGTGGTGTCTTCCTAAGGAATTAGAATGTTTTATTCATTTGTTTCTGAAATTTCTATGGTTTGGGCTCCTCAGTAGGTTTGGAAGTTATGGAAATGCACAATGGTTATTCTTTATGCAACCAGTTCTACATTAGGGTGGAGGACATTAAATCTAAGCTCAATGTAACCATCTGACTTCTTCTTGTAATTTATGAGCCTCTATGGGATCTTTAATTTATAATTAATATAGGTAGGTGGAATATCAATCAAGGCTGCTCTATCAAGGATATAGGGCTTGAATGCAATTTTCCTGCATGAAATTTCACATTTAAAGGTACAACAGGTGAGGAAATCATTGTCTATGACCACATGGGAATTATTCATAAGGATTGAAAACATGTTATTCTATATGATGCGATTTTCCTCCAAATTTTTTTGTCACCATGATCCATGTTTTCTTTTTCTTGGATTGTTGTTTTACTTTCCCTTTAAAAAAATTAATTTTCATTCCAGGACCAAAATTACCATTACAATTGTCCAATAAATAGTGGTCACCAATAATTCTACTATATCCTCTATTGGTTAAAATTTTATCATTTATTGTGATATTTTCTAATATAAGTGCCATATTAAAAATTATAAACATGTAAAAGGAAAAAAAGAAAATTTCATTATCATTAATTATTATATAACATTGAGAATTTTAATAAAATTTTTATATTCAATTTTAAATATCATTTTCTAAGATAAATTGGTTATTTTAGTTTTTATAATTTATTATATAAAATTGGAGATACTTATATACCTAAAATTCATATGAAACATCAATTTAGATATTATTTAGTTAATAATTAAATAAAATGTGTTATATTATAAATATAAAACGATAATTTGATTGATTGAATTTTTACAAATAATTATTTCTGTAGATGAATATATCCTTATAAAATGTTTATAACATTATATATTTTTATTAAAATAGTTCTTTATATTTAAAAATTAAAATTAAATAAATAATGTCAAAATTGAAATTTATGTTATTTAACAAAAAATGTCAATATATTAAATGTTACAAATTATAAAAATAATTATATTCATCCACATGTTTTTTATGAGATAATAAATATTATATATTGTCTATTAATAGTCAAATATTGATTTTATAATTAATATATTGAATTATATATTGAAACATAATGTCTACATTTAACTACTGTTTTTGTGTGTCACATGTGATTATTTTAAAATTACTTTTCAAAACACATGTGATTATTATTTTGTAAAATATGATTAATATTTATAATCATTTGGTCTTATAGTTTTAGAAAAATAACTCTTTAATAAGTTATTAATGAGTAAACTATATATGTTTTAAAACTAGTGTCTTTATTAGAGGCCAAAATGATAAAATATGGGGAACTTAAACATTAATGAACCAAATTGTTAAAAAGAATTTATTTTGTAAAGTTGATGTTTTTATCTATCATCATTTTCTTTTAATAAATTATTTTTCAATTTTGGTTACATATTAGGTAATATATATATCCCATTGATGAAAATTTTGTATTTTCAAGAGTACCGCTCCCCTTCAACTATATCATTGAAAGAACTCTCCAACTTCATCACACTTATCAACCCAATTTTTTTGTAAATATCATCAAAATGAAATTTTCGAAAACCGTAAATTACTGGTTTAGTCACCACTTTCATTATAAATACTTCTATTTAATTCTCTTTGAGAAAACTGAAATGAGTTATTCGATTAAGAGGTAACACCCACTGTTAGGATCTTTTCTTTTATTTCCATTCTCCACTCCCTAATGTCATATTAGATAATGATTCTACAACAATAGCGGTATTCTCAATATACTATGATTTTTTTATTTTAATATTTCAACCTATAATTACCAACACATCAATTTAATGTGTAAAGAACATAATATTTGCGTTTACTATGAACTAGAACCTCTCGAAATTATGATTTATCATTTTCAATTATCGCCTTTCTTGGTGGACATTATAATGGAAACTATAAATATATATGATACATATTATATTTATAATGATTAAATGAATATGTAATTTTTATTTATAAAATACCTTTATTCATTTCATCTTGTGAAAGTACAATAATTTCATTTGAGGAAGTGTAGAATAAATCCTCCTCAAAGTGATATGATTCAATCACAAACAACATGGCATGTAATAAGTATAAGTTAAAGGAACACATATGATATAGATTATATAATCATTACAAATTTATAATGATATATATAAATATATATTTCATTTACCTTCTTTCATGAAATATGACTATTAATAGAAGACATTGTTCTTACATATGAGTGGCCTATCGTGTCCCGGAATTCGGTATTCTATTCAACTCTTTCGTTTTATGTAGAGTATTATAATAATTATATAATTAATAGAAATGAAATATTTAATTTTTTAACATTATTTAAATAATGAAATAATTATGTTGCCCAAATATATAAATAATTAAGACTTATGTGAAGAATAAATAGAATATTATGCGAAGTGAATCCTTAATTTAGGATTACTAACAATAAGGTAATATATGGTCATAATAAAACCATATATGTTATTATTTATTAGAATATTCTAAATTAAAATATTTTTAATAAAATTAAATTTCATATACCAGAAGCTTGTATGATTACAAAGATATTCAAGACACAAGGTAAGGGGATTTCTTCTCATTTTTTATATCTATTAGATACATGCTTCATTCACCACACAATCATTTGTTGTGGTGTGTATGCGTCCCATGGATGAATTATATAACAGTTATAATAAATTATGGGAAATTATTTATCCATTTTATTATATATAATTCATGAGTAAAATGCTTCTAAAGTTATAAAATATTGTAAAATTATATTGTCTAAATTTTACTTCATTGATACTCATGATTTGTTATTGACCTAAATTCTCATTAAAGGTGAATATACATCAATTTTACATGTTATATAATTAATATAATTATTTTCATGATATTTCAATTGTAATTTGATTTCCTTTTCTTACATGAAGATTATGATCAAATGTTACCATGTTATATGAGGTTATTGAAACAATCATATCGCATCTTGGTTATTACTTATGTATAAGCTTCCTCTGATGAAATCAAAAAAACCATCACTCAAAAACAATTATGAGTTTCAATCTCATATGATTATTAATGTTTTATCAACACATTATTACAATCATATATCCATTAGTATTTATGATAATTAATAATGTTTTATTAATAAAAAAACATGACCAAATTTCTCTCTTCAGTTGGAAATATTTTTTATTCAAAAACCATGTTTTCAAAAAAAATATAGAAAAATATTATAAAATTATCCTTGAAGATAATTTTAATGGAACAATGATTTCAAAATTTATTTATGTTTTTCAAATGATTTTCAATACTCAAAAATATGTTTGAAATTTTATTTTGAATAAATTACTTTCAAAATGATGTCAAGATCCTGTTATATATTTTCAAACAAGTAGGTTTCAAAAACATTATAAATGGATTATTTATAATATTTTATATTTATTTTCAATATAATGGTTTTCAAAGTATGTTTATTTTTTCATGGGCCCTTTTCATATATTATAGGATATTTTACTCTATAAATTATATTAAAATATCTTTCAATGTTAATTTCTATCTTTACTGACATATATTGACATCAAAAGTTCCCTTATAATAAATGATCCAATGGTTCTATTCATATTTTTATTTAATGGTTGATGTGTTTATGGAATGATGCATATGGAAGTGGTTTCAAATCTAAGGGATATATTATTTTGAAAATTTATTCTTTCCATGGGTTATTATATTTGATGAAGTGCTAATGAAAGCGGTATACTTTTCCATGAGTAAAGATATGAATACATGTTTATGATACCCATTTCATTTGATGGTTTATGATATGATTGTTTGTTATTTTTTTGGAACATGTGTGTATGATTTCATTATGAGATGGGTGAGACCTATATATCCCGACAATTCATTGGGTAAAGGGTTTTGTCTCATGAGATAGAAATGAATGGGGCATGAAGTGAAATCAGTTCATTATTACAGGGCGAGAATTAGAAATGAACCAACCTCAGTATTATAGGGATGGAATGAGGGGTAATCTTGGTTCAGTAATACAGGGCTATAATAGGGTGTGAATCATGTTCTCTAATGCAATTTTTCTAATAATATGGCCCTCTTAATTATTAATTGAATACTATGTAAATAATTAGAAATGCATATTCAACTTCCACAATTCCGTGCTTTATTCATATACTATTCATTCCCAAATTATGTTCTTTATTTCCATAAAATTGATGTCTTATGAAATAACAAGCCATATGAAATGATTCATTTTTTGGAACATAGTATATGAATAGTATAATAGTCTATAGTTATGAACAAGTTCCCATTACATTTTGATTAGGTTTATGAGTACATGTCAGACTTATTTACCCTTACTTAGCATCAGATCACACAACTTTTTATGTTTCCTTCCCAAATTAATGAAGATATGTATTATGTTTGACGTGTCTATGAATTTTTCTATTCTTTAAGAACATATTGGGAGAGAATATGGCTCAATTTGGTAATGTTTTTTTATTCTATGTTTCCAAATGCATTAGACTAATACAATTTTTTATAATTTTTTTTAAAAAAATACTAAATATTCTACTAAATATTTGATATTTTAATGTGTGAGAAAATAGGGTGAATATATTTTTTCTTATATCAATTGTATAGTTTTCCATTGGAAGCTAGGATGATTAAACCATATAAATAACCGTAAATACATATTTTTGGATTGGTCTAAGGATATCATAAAGTATAAAAAATTTATTTTAAGTTTTTTAAAGGACTGAGTATGTGGATTCCTAGAAATACATCTTAGTCTGAATAATACATTTTGATGTGGCTCTAGAACTGATCTACCTAGGAGTAACAAATTTAAAAATACGTCCTAGATTATAATAGGACTATTTGGGTACATGACTAAATGTCTTTCTACACACCTAGTTTAAAATTTTAGGGAAATTTGTTTGGGGAATTCACAAACATTTCACTAATATTATTGAATTATTAAAATATAAGTTGGTTTTGAATAACCAAGAATAATGCAATAATTCTATGTATTATGTTATGTATCAGTTTGAATATATCCTATAATTAATTATTTTCATGACTATGTGGTGTTATGCTGTGATATGAAATCCTCACACTATGTTTTAAATCTTAGTCAATGGCAGGAACCGGAAGGAACTAGATAAACAGTGAATGTGATGGATGATTTTATATAGAGTGGTTTTGGGGAATGATCACAAGATTGAAATATGTTATGATCATCCATAATTAGTATTCACATAACATTATTAATAATTTGAACCTTAAACAACTCTTCGACTCATCAAGTAAAATAATGAATGAGTTCATTAAGAGTTCAATTAATGCATACCATATAGGAAAGAAGATTTTGTTTTCTTTGTGTCAAAAATGTGGAAAGAATCAGATATTTTAATGTCGTAGATGAACTAGAAAAAAATTTTTTTTGAAAAGAAGAACAGAAATAATGTGACAATAGTAGAAAAAATGAAGAGTTTGGTTAACAATGTGTAAGACAATATTGGCCTCACAATTAAATAATTTATGGATCAGTATATTATGTGTGGAATAAAAATTCATTAAAAACTCATTGCCCCAAGAGGAGTTCTCGGCATGAAACTTAGAATAGCGGTGCCAGTAATGGTAATATTTTTGATAATGATGAGACTGTAGATGAAATGTAAAATGAAAGGGGTATTATTTTATAATATCAAGTAGTCCGTAAAAGTATAATGGTTGAAATAATTTTTTATATATTTGGGATTAAATAATTATGTAATATTAATTATTAGTTAAACATGTTTTGAACATATTATGTTTTACTCATTGGATATGAATAATTATGTTTACTATTTCAGATGGACAATAAAAGTGATTTATTGACAAGGTGATATCTAGAATAATGGAAGATAACACATAAAATGTTACTTGTGTAATGATATTGTTTTTTGGACAATGATATGTGGGATATGAATAAGTAAATTTGATTTTACTAACTACCTTTTAATTAATAATGTACCTGTTGACAATTAGTTGATGCTATTATGGATGATGTTTACAATTTCTTGTGTTTATGTAATATATATATTAATCTATGGAAGAAGGAAGAATGGATGTTTTCCAAAAGGATTTATAGTAAACAAGGTATTTAACATTATACAAAAGAATTTACCATAAGTGTATTAAAATATTTGGAATTTGACAACAAAGAGCATATTTTTTGGTATGTGGGCGATTATTGTTAAGTTGATTTCATGAGATTTAATATAATTTTTTGAATGATAATATTTTGGAAGGATTTTGAGGTCCACAATTTGTCAAATTTTTATATTAAACCACATATAAGGACTGTCATTTTAATTTATTATATCACCAAATGTGGATTTATATATATAGGATTACATGTTCTAACCACTTCATGTTGATGGTAACTAATGAAAAATGGGATGAAATATCATCGATCTCATGACTCTTTAATTAAGTAAGAATAAAAAATTAACCCACATTCCATAGACTGAGAGATTATGTGGAATTTTATCAGGGGAAAAAAGGGTTAGGATTTCCAAAAATTAGGAAATTACATCTTTTCATGAAAAATAAAAAAATGTTGGAAAAAATAACTTGAAAACTGAAATTATATATTTGTAAAATTAAATAATAGAATATTTATCATCACACCTTTATTCTTAATGAATCATGTGTTCCCTTTGGTCATCATCGATTTATATATTTTTTATTGTTATCATTATCTTAAACTTTTTATCTGTCACTCTCTATCATAACATTATGGTTATATTTCCCTTTTATGATCATGCTTTCACTTCCTACGTATGTTATATTCATTGGGAAGCTAGTTATGAATTACTTTGGGTAACTATTATTGTTCATACATTATTTTAAATATGAAGTTATATTTTTTATTTTTATGATGCAGTTTTCTATAAAAGGAAATCTCTTCTATAAGTCCTTTGATGACCCATAAGAATTTCAAAGTTGAAATTCTTTTTAAGGGTCGTAGAATATAACACCCAATGATTTTGTTATTTTTTTCAATTAAATTAATATTTCTAATATATATCATTACATAGAACATATTATATTGTCCAATATTTTAATAAATAAAATATAAATACATCATTACTATGTTATAAGAAAATAAAAGTTGATCTTGAACTACACACAACTCCTATAATAGATTGGGGTAAATACAAAATACTGTTAGTTTGTAATATATGCATGACCATGCATTTCCAAATTTTAAAAGAGAACATATTTCAACACTAAATTATGACATAATTATGATTTATATTTTAAAATATTAAAAAAGTTGAATTCATAATTTAAAATTTTGATTAGGGTGAATGATTTGGTTTTTCATGAGAATGATCATTTTTAGAGGATAAAGAAAAATAATTTAATTTTGTTAAAACGTGTATCCTCACTGAAATAATAATAACATATATTTTAAATTGTTTTCTACAGTCATAATTGATCTCTTATATAAATATTAATGCAATTCTGGTCATTGTAATAATTTTTACATTGAAATTTTATATAAACACTTATTGAACTTGTGAATGTTTTCTCATCAATAACTTCTGTTCTCACCACATCTGCATGATTAGAGTTATACATATTATATTGAAACTTATGGGTTTATATTTTCCAAAAATATATATACATAATTGATATCGGTACAATATTTTTTGTATAATAATAAGAACATTATCTTTGATGTTATGAATTAGTGAAAAATATTATACATATCTATTACGAATATGGTAAATTTATAATTAATAAAAGATTAAAAAATTATATTAAAGTCCAAATTTTCATGAAAACATGTCCAAAAGACATTATATTCCAATAATTTCACCATATACCCAATTTTATATAATTAAATTGGTTATAATCATTTTTTAAGTGATGTTCCCAATATAAAATATTATGTAAGTAAAAAGGCGAAAAGGAATATTTCATTACCATTAACATTTATAAAACATTATTATATGTAAAAATAATAATATATTATTTTATATATATCTTTTTAGATGATATATGGCTTATTTTAAAGATAATAATTTATCAATAATTTTAAATGTGATTTATTTCTATAAAATTCTAATCAAATGCCAATGTTTTGATTATTTTGTAATAAATTACTAAAATAAATAATAATAAAATATTAAAAGAGATGTAAATTTATTTATTTATTTTATATAAATATTATATTAGTTTTATATATCATAATACACAGTTGTGAACATAATATATTTGAATTAATGTGCTGTTTTGAAATATTAAAAATAAAATAAAATTAATAATGTCAAAATTGACAACAATGTTATTTTACAATAAACGATATTTTATTAAATGATCTAAAATAAATAAAACTATATATTCGGCCAAGTGATTTAAAAATGTTAATAAATTATAAATTTTTTATATTAATGGACAAATTTAAATTTTTTAATTATCACATTAACCAAAAGATAGTTAACTCATTTTTAGCATAGTACGAGTGTAAGTACTATTTTTGGGCATCACATATGCCTGTTTTAAATTTAATTTCAGAAAAAACATGATATTTTTATATTGTAAAATTATTTATATATTTATAAATTAGTGGTCATTATTTTTTATGAAAATATCACTTTCAACTCATCATACTATTTAAACTACATATGTTAGATATAATTTATCATCGACAGAAATCAAAATGATTAAATAGGGATAACATCGAATTTAAGAAAAAAATTATAAAAATTCACATATTTTTGTGTGGTTGAGGATTTTCATGACCCTTTTTACCCATTAATATATTACTTTACCATTTTGGAGTCCCATTAATGAATTAATTTTCATATTTACAAGAGTTTATCTAGCCTTCCACGATAAAAATTAAATTACTCTCCCACTTCCATAAACTTCTCAAACCAATTTGGACTGTAAAATAATTGTCCAAGAAATATCCCAAAACCAAAAAATTTCTCATTAATTCCCCATTTTATAATTTCTATTTCCATGTAGTCCCTTTTTTTTAATCCAAAAGTAGTTACCTGATTTAGATTTAACACCCTCCCTCAATCCCCTTCCTTTTATTTCCATTCTCCACTACATAAAATATTCTTATTCCATGCTTTTAAAAAAACATATGTAAAATAATGATACTAGGATATGTTTATTCAAGGTTTTAGATGTAAAATTACAAAAACATCCACTCAATTGGTAATGAACATAATGTTAACATGTACCATAAACTCTAACCTCACGAAATAAATATTGTTTTCCTCTACCACCTATATTGTTGAACATTATTGGGGAAACAATATTTATATATGATAAATAAGAATATTATAATTACATTATTGATATGTAATTTTCTTATAAAATTATTTTCTTCTTTCCGTATTATTTAAAGAATTTTTTTTTAAAATGTGTGGAGTAAGGCCCGGTCAATGTGATGTGGTCCATTCACACAATATAATGTATCATGAATGGATTTAGAAAAAATATATTATATATATGATTTAATAATTACAATATAAAAATTATATATCTATATATATACATATATGTCATTTATCATTTTTATTTCTATTTGATTGTTAAATAGATGCATCATTCATGAATACATATGATCTACCATATCCATGAATAATGGATTCCATTTCAAACTTATATATTCCATAATTTTTTATAATAAACATATACTAAATATATTTGATATATACATTGGGGATAAAATTCATGCAATTATATAGTATTGGATACAATAATATACTAATGATAATAACATATAATAGACATACAACTAATTTAGTTGAATATTGTATGAGTAGAAAGTAAATTCTACAGACATAGTAAATGGATTTCATCTCAATTTTTATTTTTGATAGATTTATGCTTTATTCACCACCCAGTACATTTTGTGATTTTTATACAACCCATGGATGAATTATATGATTCTTATAGAATATTTTATTGTCAATTAGAAATAAATTTTATGATATTTATTTCAAGGGGTCTATGATTCAATGGATTCAAATTTGGTGAAATAGTGTTGTCTCAATTTTCATTCATTGAGAATCATTTTTCTAGTATACACGTAGATTATTTTTCAAGGTGTATATAATTCCATTATAAATATTATATATTGAATATAATTCTTATAATAATATATTATGATTAATTTCACATCATTGACTTACATGGAGATTATCATCCCATGTTACCATGTTATAAAAATTTGTTGAAACAATATCATCAAATTCAAGGTTATATATTTTTAAGATTCCTTTATTGAAATATTAAGATATATCTCTCACAAAATCTAATAAGATTCCATTTAGTTTGTGTTGAATAGTATAATGTTGTATAAATAACTTATTTACATTATTTAGAAATTGTTACAATAAAAAAAATTTAAATAAAAAATCTGAAAAAATTTATCTCTTCTGGCCCGGAATATATTTTAATCAAAAACCATTTAAAAAAATCCGGTTTTAACATGAATTTAAATACATATTTATAGATTTTCAATGTATTTCAATTACAATATTTTTGAAATATTCTCAAACTAATTTTATATCTTTTCAATGATAAATGTTTCAAAATGTTTTTAATATATTTATTTTTAATTTTTCAGTTTTATAATAAGGAAAATGAGTTTAAATGGATTTTATGTTTTAATGAGACTGTTTCAAATAAAAAATTAAATTTTTCTCCAAAAATTTATTTAAATATCATTTCATGATATTTTCCAAAATAGATGAAATCTTTTAATATTACTCATTCCCTTATTAGAAGTGAAATAAAGGTTCTATTGAAAAATTTTATTGAATATTTTGTGTTTCGATATAATGATGCTTATGAAACACAATTATCATCCATTGGTTATATTCTTCATAAAACGTCTTCATTTATCGAGATATTATTTTGATGAAAAGATTCTAAAAACTATATATTTAACCACCGGTTATTATAGGATTACATGTTTATGATACCCATTTCATTTCAAGGGTTATGAAATTTTTATTAATGATTTTTTGGCACAGGATTGTAGGATTTCATTTCGGAATGGGTTAGACATATATCAACCAAAATATCATTGGGTAATTATTTATATATCATGAGATAGACATGGATGAATGAGAAATTTACTCTATTTAGTATTATATGGATGCAATGTTAAATGAACTATGTTTAGAATTATAAGGATTGAAAGAAGAGTGAACCTGATTCAGTAATGTGTGGATAAAATGGGGTGTGAATCACGTTTTTTAATAGATATTTTCACTATGGTTTCCTTGGATGTGATTCCAAGACTTTTATTTAAATCATTTTATATGCTTATGTGCCTTTCATAATTCCATGTTTTAATACTCGTATTTGTATTCATAGAGTATGTTCATTATTTCCTTAGGATTCATGTATTATGAACTTCATATATTTATTCCATGATCCATGTTTATAATATTATGATTTATTGGGTACGATATTCCAATGTTTTGATCATGTTAGTATACACTTATGATCACGCTTATGATTACATATCTTTCTTGATTAACCATACTAAGGATCTAAGCTAACCCATTTTTATGTTTATTTCCCAAGTTTATGAAGTTATGTAGTGTCTATATTATGTGTAATATGGATTTTATTAATTAATAGCATAGTGTGAGATAAAGTATCTCAGTCTTGTAATGCTATTTTTGTTTCCCTGTTTCTAAAGGCACTAGTGTGATAATGTTTTAAGTATTCTATTTTTATAACATCTTATATATGCCACAAAATTTATGAAATGTTAATGTATATAAAGAAAGAGATATTATAGTAGCTCCCAAATAGTTGGATGATATTAAATTTTATAATAAATTTTAAATTTTATCTCAATCATTCATTTTTCATAGAATCATGTTAATTGTATACAATATACAATTAACATTTTAATTTTGTTACAAGCTAGACTGAGTTTAAACATTAATATTATGTCTTAGCTATTGAATTATAAGAAATTAATGGGATTAACTAAAAATTATATATATATATTAGTAAAAAAAGAACATTCTAAAAAAATTGACGTATATATGTTACGAACAAATACAGTTTCATCATAAAAGCTATATTTTTTAAAGGGTAGTTCATTAGGATTTTAATTTCATACCTCTTTTAAAATTAAATTTTGTTCATTTAATAAAAACAATTGCCAAAATAAAATTTATTTTTGAATTAATAATGTCAAAATTATTCACTTCATTGAACTGAATTTTGAAAAATGGAAATATATAGTCAGAAACAGTATAGTAATAATTATCCAATAATATAAAAATAATTTTTTTAACCAAAAACATCAATGAATTTAATTAAAATTAATTATAACAATTAATATAATAATTAGTTTACAGATTAGTTAAATGTTAATCTTAGGGGGAAATTATATTTCTAACAGATATTATATATCTGAATTTCAAATTCCATGTTATTTTCTTAAATGACACAATTATACTTTTATGATTTAAATACATGTTATATATGTATGTAATTTTTATGGGTAATGTTATTATATATATATATATATATTTTTGTATTACTTTTAAAATCAATGAATATTTACTTTTAAAATATGGATGTATTTTCATTGGAATAGTATATATATACATATATATATCATAAAATTTGTATTGTTCAAAAATATATTCATATATGATTTATCAAATGTTCAAGATTATTAAGTATTAGGTCTTCTAATTACATGTCTTAAATTATGTACATATGTAACCTGAATGGTCTGAAGGCCGTAATTTTTAATTGTTTTCAATATCCCCTCTTTTATGGGATTAGGGGGAACCCTTACAAGGCTCCTAATCTTATAAATTACATGGACATTTGGATTAAGAGACATTACATTACCCAATGGTCTCAGGGAATTTAACTAGACTATACCATCTATGAATTTCCCCTCCAAAACATCAATATCATGATGATATCTCTCCACAATTTTTTTGTCGTCCATCTAATCTTCCTGTGAAAGCATAGGTTGGTCATGAATGCTTTTCCATACCCTATAATTCTTCAAATCCATGAGTTCTTCTATGTTTATTGCTCCTACTCTTAATACTCATCTAGGGATTCTCTTAATTATAGAGTATGTCAGGTGAAACTGCGTTGATCGTGTGGCCTCAAGGCCATGAGTAGGCCCAGATGCCTTAATGGTGGCCTTAAAGACTTACTAACCAAAGGCATCAGTGGTCCAAATTCCATATGCACTTCATGCCCAAACTAGTGACCTAAGGTGAGTAGTTCTAGCTTATATAGTTACAAACAATATCTTCTAAAGAAATTTCTATAGTGGCTGCTACAATACATGCACAATACTTCTACAGGACCTTCTACAATTCCTGCAATAGTTATTCTGTAGTACTAGAATTATTCTTTCACCTGGTTTTAAACCGGGTTCTCTTGGATGCACTTAGAGAGACCTCACCAACATGGATAAGACTCAATTTCATATACATATGTAAATATTCAAGATTATGTTCATAAAATCATATACAAATATAACATTAATTAGAGAATTACATTGAATATATACTTAGGAAATTTATTTTCATTTGACTTTTTACATCAATGAGTTAAATTTATTATTCACTACTTAATTACTTTTGGTGATGTATCTACATCAACATTTGATATATTTTTTAATAAATAATTTTACATCCATGATATTTAAGATTTACATTTAATTATCTCATCTAAGGGGTATAAAATCTAAAATGTCCATCTAGTAAAAATTAGCTTACATCCTCACATTATTTTCTAAATGTTAAATTTCTCTCAAAACAATCATATTATCATAATACATTTTCATTGAACATTTATTTTTTGATATAAATACTCTTTTTTATGTATATGATTATTTGCAAAACCATAATACATTTTTATATGTAGTCATTACATTAAAAATTAATTATAAAATTAGAATATTTCAATATATCATATTCATTTACTCAGTACAGATATTTCATAAAGCGGTTTGTCTAAATTTTAATTGACTATTTGAATTATAATTAATTATTTGGATATAAAATAAATGGTTAAATTATCAATTAATATAAGAATATTGTTTCATCATTTGTCTCATGGGACAAATATAGTCTGAAAATCCATTCCGCTTTGAAAACGATACGTATTAAGTATTTATGTGATAGGTTTTGGATATGTAGTTACTTATGGCCAAACAAATCAGTTTATAACAAGTATATTTTATAGTGTCTTGTGAAAGGACATGGCAAAAATGTTTCCATGTACATAGGAAAAAAATTTCTTATATTTAATAATTTAATTAATTTTAGTATTTATTCCCTTTATGATTTCCTCTGAGAAAAAATCTATAAAAGTATTTCATTATCAATTTATTAGTTACATGGTATGTATGTTATGTAATTTACCTTCCTATATATGTTATTATAAATGCTTCATTATTTATTCAATATTTTTATACCCTTAATGATCATTTAATATCATATTTTTAGTCCATTTTCCCATGGTATGAAAATGAATTTATGGAATACATTTAAAGGATTCAGAGATTTTATTTTTTTATAAAATATTTTATATCCCAAATTTAATTTTCGTTTAAAGTATCTAATATTGTTTTCAAAAGATGCTAAATTATTCATTTCTTATGGATTGGATTACTTTATATTATTCCAATATAATAAATTAAGCCAAAAGTTGTGTGATTTTGTGGTCTGTATGTTAGAGAAATAATAGGACCCGTTGAAAAGTAATTTGATTGTGAAATTATTTTCCAATTGGGTGTTTTCATGTCAAATAAAAAATTAATGAAATAATTAAAATTTAATCATAAAATAATATTAATTTTTAGGGAATAAATATTTTCTGTTTCAATTGAATAGTGCATACACTAAATAAAATTAATTGCATGCATAACATTACAATATTCCACAAAGAAGAGAAATTGAGACTTTTTCGCTTAACTCACAATAATTTTTGGTTGAATGTGCTTTAACAAACATTATAATTTCATTAAAGATGTTAATAATTAATAATAGAATCAAATTAAAATTTATAATAACATATATGATCATTTTATAACATCTTATCAACTGATTTTCCCTAATATTTTGTTGTTACTATTGTTTCGAGTGATTAGAGAACTACTTCATCATGCATATTTTTACATGAAAGGTCATTTTCATGAAGATATTATAATGTTTCCTCATATTAATAGTGATATTAGTGCAATAAAAATTATTTTTTTCATTCAAAATAATTTTAGATTGTTTAGTTAAATGTGAACATGGATAATGTGTAACATATTCTCATGGAGACGCTAGTCCATACGTATGCCCAATCATCGTTATTAGTTATTTAATGAAAGCAAATGTAAGAATGTATTTGTTATAGTAATATTATAGAATAAATTTAATGTCAAATATATACCATATATTAATTTATAATATAATTATTACATTTCAAGTAAACAATATGTGAAAAATAAATCACATCACTTTTGGATATGGTAGTAGATCAAAGTCACAAGCAACGTTATTGTAATTTAAATGACACTAAATGTATTACTGTATATGTGATATTTTAATTTTATGTTAAACATAATATCATAAATATTTTAATTATAAATTAAATAAATAATTATATACAATCTTGGGACATAATGATGGAAAATAAGTTATGTTGTTTCGAAAGGTAACAGTTATTTGTACACACATTCAACTGTTTAGTTATCCATTGTGAGGGAGGAGGAGAGGGGTTAAGGTTGTGAAATTAAAAATTTAACATCTTATTATATAGTATATTATATATAAAATATAATATTAGTATTTATTTTCATTTAGAGGTTGTGAAAAATGTAATAAACAAAAAATCCATACTTTAGAACATTAAATATTATTCAAATGATCTATTAAGGTTTTAAATAAAAGATATCATAGAATGGATTCATGATCATCCAATGGGATAATGGATTATTGGAGGGGATTATTTAAATGATTTCATAAGGTCCTGGACCCACCAAATTTCAATTTATGTGTGAATAGGGGTGGAGTGGGGAAGGCGTTTTATAATTAGGAGAGTGGAAAACCTTATCATTTTACAAATAATTATTTACAATAGTCTTTTTATAATGAAAAAGATGTAAAATGAATAAATATATATATTTATAAGTGATAATGCAGAAATATTTCTATAAAATGGATGTTGGAAATTTTTTTAGGTTATATTAATCATTATGTTTTTATTTTAACCCCCCCAATAAGTAATATTATACAGTCATTTCATTAAATAATATTTTTTATGTTTCAACTATTCATAATGTAAAAAAATTATGTTAAACATATTTCAAAATATAAAACATTATTAATAAAAGTATTTACACTATTTTCCTATGTAATATTTATAGGACATGCAGAATATAATTTCTAACTATACACATTGAAATGATGAAAATGAAGGTTACAAAGAGAATATTCACAAAAGGGTAGAAACTATTAATATAAGACCCCTATTATTTTATGGTATGTTTCTCATAAATAAATTATATTCATTTGATATCCTATATTTAATTATGCACTAATTTTAATTGAAACAACACATGGTTATTTAATAGATATTCATAACATATCCATTAAACATAAATTTACAATTTTTGTTTATTGAATTTTAAAAAATAGACATTCCTAGTTGCAATAAGGATGATATTTAGAGTCTGATAGAATTAACATATTTTTCAGCGAATTGTTCCCTACACATATGAATTGTAACATAAACATATGAATAATAATTTACTCTTATTAATAGTAATACGAATATTATTAATGGTATCCATACCAATTACTATATAAATAAATTTAGGCACCTTAAAAATGAAGAAGATTATTTTAAGTGTTTATTCATTTTGATTAAATAATGATTTTAAATAAAAAATAAATTTATAATATTTAGAAAATTATCTTTGAAAAATGAAGTATATTTTTGTATTGTACACATCAAAAAATGGTTAGGTTGAATTTTTTGGATTTTTATGAAATACATGAATTTTTACAGAATATTTAAATACAATAAAATATGATAAATGATAAGTACTAGATTTATAAATAAAATGTGATGTAATGAAGATTTAAGAATAATGGTTCAAAAATTTATGACATTTTCCAGATCACATGAATCAAGACTATTCAAAGTCATGACAGAAAATATTAAAATAATAATTAAAAAAATGTAAAATCCATCCTTCTCCCCACTTTATAAAACTCCCCTAACCCCATCTCCCTCCCACACCAATCAAGATTAAATACTAGAATAAATTATACAAAATAAACATCCCAAGTCCTCTCCCCATGTCTAAGGCTTTAATGTCTCACCAGAACACCAAAAACAAATCTCTTTAATAGTTTCTCAAGGTAGATTACTCAAGAGGTGAAACTCTCTTCCCTTTACTTTAAAATTCATTAATAAGTTAGATTATTTTGTTGTCTATTCTAACATCACATCATCCAAATTTTATTGTCACTATATTTCAATTCATGTACATTATATTCATTATTATAATAGAATATTTAATTATCCCCTCTCTTTTCCCCTACTTTTATACTATAAATGCAAACACCCTCCGAGATGGATTAATTTATCACACGCAAAGAAGAGAAGTTTTAAATTGTCATTATAATATTCAAGACAGGTCATGAAACCTTTTTAATGGTTGAACTAGATCATAATACATGTATTTCATTTTATTTATTGTTCTGTAATTGTTACAAACTAATAATATGAAATAATAATACAAAACATGTTCATTGTGCACAAAACCGCCAAGCAAAATCCATGTATATGTCATTATCTTATCAAAATATCCATCCCCATGTATATAATAAAATCATTATAAGGTCATTTATATCTATTTAATATTATTAATAATATATATATTAACAATTCAATTTGTTTAACTTCATTTCTATTGAACTTCTATTCATGAATACAAGAAAACATATCACGGAAAATAAGGGATAAAATGCTTCCAAACCAATAAAATTGAACCTCTTAAACCATTAGAAAATTAAATTAATGTACATAAAAATGATATAACATATACATTATGTGTTTTGAGGTTATTTAATAATTAATTAATGATTATATATTTGATTATTCAGGTTTTTAACAACAATCAAGAACACCTTTGAGGATAAGGAATGGGATATATTAACTCAATTTCATTCATTGAGTTACAAATCAATGTACTTGGTATTGTCTTTACCATAATATATTTGATTTCCTAATTATTTTTTAGCCAATATATCGATATTTTTGTGGGTTTATTGTTGTCATTCAAAATTATGTCATTTATTTTTCCTCAATCTATTGATATGTTATTTGTATGAGATCATCTCTCCCAATTTTGTTCAAGAATTCCCCCTATGTTGTAACCTTTAATTCGTATTTCCTAATTATGGTGTTTGTCTCTAAACCTTACCCATATAGCCCATAAGATATATAAATAATGGGATTCACTTTTTGATCTCATTTATCCCTCACAAGAACACCAATTACCATGCTGAAATGTTTTTAAGGGGGTTCTTATCTCACATTCATTCTGTGGGATTTCTATTGTTCGCATGTTATTTACTATATGTGGTATATGTGCATAGACATTCAATATATAATATCATGAATCTCAATATATTCATGGTATTAAATAATTTATTTAATGGTTTTTAGGTTTTATTTCATATGATATCACTAATTACATTATGGTAAGGGACTTTGTCTCAACTTCTATTTTGATGTGACATACATAGTATTATGAACGTAACAATCCATAGGTCATGTACATACTGACCATTTTAGATAAAATTTAATTTTAAATAATATTTCAATTAAATAACCATATTCCTATATTGGGGATATGATTATTATCAAAATCATATAAAATTTAACTTACAATTTTTATTTTAAATGTCGTTTTGACTATCGATGTGTTGATTTATATGTATCCACTTTTCTTTACGCATAATGTAAATTCATATTGACCATGTATTGAATAAATGTATATAGAATTATCTATACATGTAGTGATGAGTGGGATAGATATTTCCCCTTGATGCATCGATAGGTCTTATGATATAATTAGTTTGCGAAAAAACCTTCCAGTTTTCTTCCAAAAGTTAGATGGGATTCTACGAAAAAAAACAAACCCATTTAACAATATTATGGTATCAGGTTCCATATATATGATTTTCAATTAATAATAATTATTTTTATTCATTTTTATTAATTACTAACCATTAGGATTTATATATGAAAAAAACTATATAGGTAATTTTATTATCAGTTTACTAATAACATGAGTTTATCATTGTTTCCACTGCCATATTCACTATGCTAAAATGTTTATAATTAAATTATTTTTTTATTCATGTTTCTTCAATTTGTAACACTTACTGATCTTTTTTCACACCTCTTCCATTTGTTTTCCTTCAAATGGTTTTGAAGAGGAAACCATTTTTTGAGTTTCCATGGAGGCAGTTATTATTAGTTATTGTTATGTATTGTTTTTTGTTACATCTTTCAATGTAATTTTAGTTGTTTATATATATATAGTTTCATAAACACTACTATACTGATCATAACATTGGGATTTCATTCCCTATCACCATTCCAATGTAATTAGTAACACACTGACTCTAGTTTTGAGGGGTCTTGGATTTACCGTTGGTATTAGAGAGAGTTTAGTTATAAGGCCCCAGCCTTAAACCTTACTAAATCTTGAGTTATTACAAGATTACACATTGAGTATCTTTTCGGGTTTATAGTTTTATAGAATTAGATCATAATTCTTATATTACATTACACATATAAAAAAAGTGGTTACATTAAGATATTATTCATTTTTCCCATCAAAGAATACATATTTAAAATAAAACATGGATTCATTCATGAAACATCCTTGACACTATTATCATATCATGTACCTTTCCTTTGACCTGTGAAAAACATTTCAAAAAAACTTGGGATGAGCATAAAAAAGATAAATATGGGTTATAAAAATATGAAATGGAAACATGGGTACATATATACATAAGAATGAAATCATACATTACCCATAAAACATAAACACTTTTATATACCTCATAAAATCATGAATAAATCAAAGAAATCATAAGACATAAAGGTAACTTGAGGCATTCATAACATTCTTACGTAGGGATTAACCCTCTTGGTTATGTTTGGAATAACCACCATTGTATATTCCCCAAATCTCTTCGGAGAAACCTTAACGTTTCACTCCTTCGCGTTACCTAATGCATTGGAGAGCTATATCGGGCTCACCTGCCCTAAGTTTATCACGGAACCACCCGTCTTCATAATAATTCCCAAGAACCACAACATAATCATATCAAATAAAACATGCATAAAAGAAAACATGAAATTTCCATCGTTCAATCACAATATATCAATACAACACATTTATATAAAAACATTATGAAAACCATTTTCAATACCAAAATAAAAGAAAAGTAAAACATGGTATTTATTTTTCTTTTAAAGAGAAGTTATGGCTTGTATAGGAAGCCGAAACCCAAATAATGGTCACGGCAGCGGAGAAGTCGTTGTCGCCGCATACGTACAGAAAAAGACATTCCCTTTTGTCCTTTAGAAAATGCTTCATATAAAAAATATTCCTTTTGAATAATCGTAAAATTCAAAGGGGTTTTTACACCATATAAAAGAAAGTTGTGTTTAAAATAAAATATTTCTCAATGAAAGGAGATTGAGACGAAGTCCCATACCTCGGGCCCGACTTGACACGATCGTTCTTTAATGTCATGAATAATAAACTTGAGTTAATTTATACTTTCTTAGGAACCTTTTTCAATTTCATTATTCTTTTTATATCACTTATTACCATGTTATGAACATTATGTAATTATTTATGTTAATAACGGTCATTTTAACGATCATTGGTACTTGAGTCAAAATATGATCTTTATAATTACATGTTGTTCATGTATCCATTATATCCATATTTATAATCATGATTTATATATCATATATATCATATATATCCAGTATATACATGCATTTATAATATTACATAACCTTTAGAGGTATGAAATGAAATGCACCGTTCATGGAGACGGTAAGCCGTACGTACGCTTGAACGCTACTTTTATTTCTATTTCGTATTTTTTGGGAATGAAATCATACTGATATAAAGGTATAATATAATTCTAGTATAATATCATATATAATACCATTAATTAAATCCTTTATACGTACCACATATGGCATTAATGAAATCAAATCACTTTGAGGGGGCGGTAGTCCGCACTTCCTTAAATAAAGATATCGCGTTTACCCATAATGGAAACCATAAAGGTATCCCTAAAATGAAAAATACAGAAGCTTAAGGAAAACATAATCATATTATATATCATATATAAATATAGTGACATCTTGATGGCCACCTTTGAAGGTGTTAAAATAATGTTGAACAATCATTGTTTCTGGATGCAGAAATTCTCCATCCACGGAAACAGTATTTCGTTAACCATTAGATGTAGGTGTGTGTACGTGTAGCTATAATACTTCTTATAACAACATCCTAGTATATTGGTGATACTGTATTTGTTACAAAAGTAATGAATAAAAAGAGTTTAGGGGGTTGTAGAAGAAAAATAAAACAAAAGGACTCATGTGAAGACATTACCTTAAAATCGGGTAACTCCCGTTGGATTGAGCTCAAAGTATTACTTGGGAAGACTTCTGACCAATGTTAGGCTTAAAGGAGTAATATAGGGATGTGGAGATGAAAAATAGGCAGGGTTGGTCCGAGCCAATGGCTTTGGATGTGTGGGTAAGGAGGTAGAGGTGGGGGCCTTTATAAGAGAAGAGGTGGGGCATTCTTTGAAAGTAAAGAAATATTACGTTATTTGAAAAGGAGTTTCGGATTAAAAAGTTCCCACATTGATATAATTTTAGGATAAGGTGATAAGGGTTCTAAATATACCCACCCAATAGGTTTTGGACATGTGTAGGTCATAGATTTTACATTATCTTTTCATTTTATTTAAATACATTATTAATGATGTAATCACAACATCATAATGATGTAATAAATAATTTTAATTATAGAATGTCTAAAAATTATAAAAAAACTACTATGATGTACGAAATCTTTTTAGCTTTCCAATTAATATTTATAGTCAAAAATATGACTTTTATAACCCTGTTTGATAATTGGTTTAGTAAAACATCTCATGTTTGTGTCAATTTTACTTTTACATTAAATTAAAATATATTTATGTCATTTCCCAACCAAAGTGGCTCCATGGGGTGCCCAAGTTGACCCAAAGATTTTCTTGGTCGACCATGACACATCCAATGAGGGTAGGACATGTGTCAAGCTCATATCATATTATTAAAACATTATTTTTAACTTAAACTACACTAATTACCTCTAAATGCGATTAAAAACATAATAAGTTACTATTCAGCAAAAATTTATTTTAATCACATTGAACCACATTTTAATTCTTAATGAAAACCATGTAAGTCAGATTTTTGGAATTCAAAACACAATGGTGGTAAAATTTCATTTAAACGGAAAATCAGTTTTTATAAGTACCACTTAGTGGTTTCACTATTCATCAAAAATTGAAGTTTTTCAGAAAAATACCAAAACATCACCCAAAGCTATATTTGATATTCTGAATTAAAAAATTATTTCTATTTTAAAAAAATCAAAAATTATAAGTTGCATTAATTAATTTAATAATTAATTCCCGCTGTCAGAGCAAATAGAGTGTTTTTATGAAATACTAAGTATCAAAAGATTGACACTAGTTTAAGTCCAATTTTAAAGTGAAATTAATTCCAATGACCACTATTGGATTAAATGGTAAACATATATTCTAAATTAACTTTAAAACCAATTCAAAAGATAATCTAATCATATAAATAAATTAGATTAAAAAGTTGTTTTGATGTAAAATGCACTATTTTTCACTATTCATTAAAAAATGAACATTGTCAGAAAAATACCAAAAATTCACACAAAGTAAATTTCAATGTCCCAATCATAAAGAATAAGTTTATTTTGACAAATATAGCTTATAAAATTGTCAAAAAATGGATTTAAAAATGGTTCCCCATCAAAAGGTGGTAAAGCAATCTTTTAAAAATAATAGAGTATTCCATGCTTTAGGTTGGATTTATTCTCATTTTAAGCCTAAAAAACACTATCCAATTCATAAATAGACATAGATAAAAATATCTATAATTCATTACTTACTTGGGATGTTACATCCTTACCCCCTTTAGAAAATTATGTCCCCGCAATTTATTTACTTATCGAATAAATGGGGGTACTTATCCCTCACTGCATTTTTAGATTCCCATGTTGACTCTTCCATCATGTGGGTTTTCCAAAAAACCTTTACCTAATTAATCACCTTATTCCGTAACACTTGCTCCCTATGGTCAAGAATCTGAACCATTTGTTCCTCGTATGATAGGTTCTCTTCCAGATGAACTACCTCTGGACTCAAAACATGAGATGGATTTGGCATATACTTTCTCAACATAGAAACATGAAAAACATTGTGTACCTGAGATAAACTCGGAGGGAAAGCCACCCGGTATGCAACTGATCCAACTCTCTCCAGAATTTTATACGGTCCAATTAACCTTGGAATCATCATTCCTTTATTACCAAATCTCATCACACTTTTCCATGGTGAGACTTTGAGATAAACATGATCACCTACATCAAAAGATAGATCCTTCCTCCTGTTGTCTGCATACCTCTTCTGCCTGCTCTGAGCTGTTCTCATGTGTTTTTGTATAAGCTAAACTTTTTCTGCCAACTCTTCTACCAATTCTGGTCCCATCAACTTCCTTTCCCCCACTTCATCCCAGAAAGCAGGAGTTCGACACCGCTTCCCATATAACGCCTCAAACGGAGCCATCTGTATACTGGAATGAAAACTGTTATTATATGAAAACTCATCAAAAGAAGGATATTGGTCCCAACTTCCCTAATAATCCATCGAACAATCTTGTAGCATATCCTCCAAGGTCTGAATTGTTCGTTCTGACTGCCCATCTTATTTAAGATGAAATGTTGTACTAAAATTTAATTCAGTACCCAACGACTTCTGAAGGCCTTTCCAAAAGATAGAAGTAAACCTGGGATCACGATCGGATACAATGGAGAGAGGAAGTCCATGTAACATGACTATCTCTATATGATACAAATGGGAAAGATGATCTAGAGAGAAAGTATCTCGTATATTAAGGAAATGAGTAGATTTAGTCAAGTGATCAACAATAACGCAGAATGCATTATTATCTCGAGATGTCTTCATTAATCCCACAACAAAGTCCATAGATACATTCTCCATTTCCACTCTGGCACTGGTAAAGGCTGAAGCATCCATTTCGGTAACTGCCGCACTGCTTTAACCTGTTGAAAAGTCAAACACTTTATAGTAAAATCAGTAATACCTCTTTTCATTCCATCCCACCAGTAATACTCCCGCAGATCTCTGTATATCTTAGTACTGCCAGGATGAACTGAAAACGGAGAACTATGAGCTTCACATAACAACTCTCTCTTCAACTGTGAATCACAAGGCACACAAAACCTCTTACCAAATCTCAAAACACAATCATTATCAATGTTGAATTCAGACAACATACCTTTCCGAACCAGATCTACATTTTTCTGCAACTCACTGTCTTGCTTCTGTGCTTGCTTGATTCTGTCTGATAGAGAAGATTTCACTGATACCTGAAACAAAACAGAAGAACATCCTGCACCATCAAATTCTATGCCAAAGTTCATCAAATCCTTAACCAAAGGATCACGTTCCAAACACAACATTGCTAATGAATAATTACTTTTTTCGACTCAAAGCATCAGCCACTTTATTATCTTTTCCTGGATGGTAATGAATTGTACAATCATAATCGTTGATTAATTCCAGCCATCTCCTCTATCTCATGTTCTATTATTTCTGAGTGAATATATACTTTAAACATTTTTGATCGGTATATATTTCACACTTTACTCCATACAAATGATGCCTCCAAATTTTTAAAGCGAAGACAACAGAAGCTAATTCCAAATCATGTGTAGGGTAATTTACCTCATTATTTTTAAACTGTCGTGAAGCATAAGAAATTACCTGACCATTCTGCATTAGGACACAACCAAGCCATTTCCATGAAGCATCACTGTATATAACAAACTCACCATTCCTGGAAGGTAGTGACAAAACTAGATCATTCACCAATCTTCTTTTCAACTCCTGAAAACAATCATCACATTCTTTTTTCCAGATAATCTTAACACCCTTCCGAGTTAGATTAGTCATTGGACTAGATAACCGTGAAAAATTTCTTACAAACCTTTGGTAATAGCCTGCCAAACCAAGGAAGCTACGAATCTCAGTAACATTTTTGGGTCTTGGCCATACTTCCACAACATTTGTTTTAGCAGGATCAACAGTTATCCCCTATTTAGAAACAATGTGACCAAGGATAGAAATTTGTTACAACCAAAACTCACACTTGCTGAATTTACCATACAATTTCTTTTCTTTTAAGGTTTTCACGATAACCCTTAAATGTCTTTCATGCTTCCTTTTACTTTTTAAAAACACCAAAATATCTTCAATGAAAACAACCACAAACTTATCCAAGAACTCATGGAAAATTCTATTCATTAATTCAATGAATACAATAGGTGCATTGGTTAGCTCAAAAGGCATTACTACAAATTCATAATGGCCATATCGTGTACGGATCACGGTCTTCGGAATATATGATTCTGTTACCTTCAACTGATGGCACCCTGATCTCAGGTCAATCTTTGAAAAATACTGAGCTCCCTGGAGCTGATCAAACAAATAATCGATATGAGGCAAAGGATATTTGTTCTTAATAGTGATGTTATTCAAGGCTCTATAATCAAAGCAATGTCTCATAGAACCATCTTTTTTTTTACAAATAAAACAGGAGCACCCCATGGTGATGTGCTAGGTCGAATGAAACCTTTCTCTAATAAATCTTGAAATTGCTCCTTTAACTCTAAAAGTTCAATTTGAGCCATTCGATAAGGGGGGTTTAAAATTGGATTAGCATTAGGAACTAAGTCAACAGTAAATTCAAATTCCTGATCTGGTATTATTCCAGGCAAATCACCTGGAAAAACATCAAGATACTCATTTAACACTGGCACATCATCAATCTGAACAGTTCCATTGTTTTCAACAATGTGTGCAAGGTTACATTCATTTCCATATTTTACAAGTTTCTCGGCCTCTTGATATGTTATCAACAGTAAGGGTTCATTATTGTATAGAAACTAAAAGTATTTCTGAAAAGAAAATTCTTTAACTCTACAGTCAATCTTAGAATGGAAAATAGAGAGATAATCCATACCCAGGATAACATCAAACTCTACTAAAGGTAGAACAATAAGGTTTGCAAGTAGGTTCTTTCCATAGATAAGGATATGAATATTTTTATAAATTCTCTTTTGCCTCAACATTTCCCTAGGTGTTTTTACCAAAAGTTCAGGAGTCATTTCATGAGATGGTATTCCCATTTTACTAGAAAATTTTTCATAGATGAAAGAATGTGTAGACCCCGAATCAAAAAACACACTGGCATAATCTGAAAAAACAAAAAAAGTACCTGATACAACTTCATTTGATGGCCCGACATCTACTGAAGTTGTTGCAAAAGATTTCACCACCCCTTTCTACTTGTAGTCTAACTTCATCTCATCACTCAAGATCTTTGTCGGACACTCGTTTGCATAGTGACCCATCTTATTGCACTTAAAACATTTCACAAATTGTAAATTGAATTTGGACTTACCATTACCTTGATCTTTTTCAGTGCAATCACGAGCCTTATGTCACATCTTAACACATCGGTAGCACTTCCAAGAATTCAAAAGACATTCCCCAGCATGCCTTTTACCACATTTATCACAAACTGGAAACATAGTTTTCTTACCGTCAGACCTTATTGAAAAATTATTTCATTTCTCCTGCCACCTCGGTCTCTTCTTCTGATTGTTGTTATAGAACACTTGATCATCGGAAAACTCTATTTCGACCTTCTCAGCACATCGAACAAGATTTTCATAACTTTTAAACTCACGATAAGCTAAATACCTTTGATATTATAGATTTAATCCTGAGTAAAAATGATTTATTTTACTATCAAGGTCTTAGATAAAATTTGGAGCATACCTTGACAATCGAGTGAACCTTTCTTCATAGGCAGCCACTGATTCTTCATCTTGCGTCAATTCCAAGAATTGTTTTTCCATCCTAAGTCGAACAGCCTTAGGAAAATACTTCTCATGAAACATACCTTGGAATTCATCCTAGTCGAGAACATCAATATCATCAGCGTCCCTGATATTTTTAACCATCGATCACCACTGATCTGCTTCACCCTCCAAATGATAAATATCAAGACTAACCTTTTGATTGTCTAAACACCCCATAAAATCGAAAATCTTCTCCAGTGCATTAATCCACCCTTCAGCTAGCACATGGTAAGATGATCCTCTGAATGATGGGGGATGTTGCCTCATAAAATGTTCCACCACTGACATGTTCCTCTACGGTTGATCTGGCTGATCTCGTGCATGGATACCACCACCATTTATCGCCTGAGTCAACTGTTCCGTTACTGCAACAAACAGTTCAGCTCCAATTCTGACCATCTCAGGATGCTGATTCGGAAGGTTATTTCCTTCTATACGACTTCCTAGCACTACTTCCTTGTTTCCTCTGTGGAAAACCATTCTGAACAAACATGTATTAGATGAAACTACATGGTAATCTTCAAATGCTTTATCATTTCAATTTGACCATAAAAAAAATATTTTTGGAAAATCATTTAATAAAATTCTAACTCCGAAAGTTATCTAAACCGACCTCTGATACAATCTATAAGGCCTCAGCCTTAAACCTTATTTAATCATGAGTTATTACAAGATTACACAATGAGGATATTTTCAGGATAGAGTTTTAGAGAATTTGATTATAAAACATGCATTACATTCCACATATAAACAAAGTGGTTACATAAAGATAGTATTCATTTTTCCCATCAATGGAAACATATTAAAAATAAAACATGGATTCATTCTTGACACTTCCTTGAAACTATCATCATATCATGTACCTTTCCCTTGACCTGTGAAAAACATTTCAAAAAAACTAGGGATGAGCATAAAAATTTCAGTATGGGTTATAAAAATATGGAAAGGAAACATGGGTACACATATACATAAGAATGAAATCATACTTTACCCATAAACCATAAGCACTTTAACATACCTCATCAAATCATGAATAAATCATAGAAATCATAAGACATAAAGGTAACTTAAGGCATTCAAAAAATTCTTACATAGGAAGTAACCCTCTTGGTTATGTTTGGAATACCCACCACAATATATTCACTAAATCTATTTGGAGAAACCTTAACGTTTTTGAGTCCTTCACGTTACCCAATGCATTGGAGATCTATATCGGGCTCACCCACCCTTAGTTTATCACGGAACCACCCGTCTTCATAATAATTACCAAGAACCACAACATAATTATATCACATAAAACATACTTAAATGAAACATGACATTTCCACCTTTCAATCACAATATATCAATACAATACATTGATATGAAAACATTATGGAAACCATTTTCAATAGAAAAATAAAAGAAAAGTAAAACTTGGTATTTATTTTTCTTTTAAAGAGAAGGTATGGCTTATAGAGAAAGTTGAAACCCAAATAATGGTCACAGCGGTAGAGAAGTCGTTGTCGCCGCATACATATGGAAAAAAACATTCCCTTTTGACGTTTAGTAAACGCTTCATATAAAAAATATTCCTTTTGAATAATCATAAAAGTCAGAGGGTTTTATACCCCATATAAAATAATGTTGTGTATAAAATAAAATATGCCTCAATGAAAAGAGATTGAGACGATGTCCCATACCTTGGGTCCGACTTGACTCGATCGTTCTTTAATGTCCTGAATAATAAACTTGAGTTAATTTATACTTTCATAAGAATCTTTTTCAAGTTAATTATTCCATTTATATCACTTATTACCTTGTTATGAACATTATGTAATTATTTAAGTTAATAACAGACGTTTTAACAATCATTGGTACTTGAGTCAAAATATGCTCTTTATAATTACAAGGTGTTCATGTATCCATTATATCCAGATTTATAATCATGATGTATATATCATATATATCATATATATCCATTATATAGATGTATTTATAATATTACAAAATGTTTAGAGGTAAGAAATGAAATGCACCGTTCATGGAGACGGTAAGCCGTACGTACGCATGAACGCTACTTTCATTTCTATTTCGTATTTTTATGGAATGGACTCATAATGATATAAAAGTATATTATAATTCCAGTATAATATCATATATTATACCATTAATTAAATCCTTTATATTTCACACATATGTCATTAACGAAATCAAATCACTTTGAGGGGGCGGTAGTCCGCTCTTCCTTAAATGAAGATATCGCGTTTACCCATAATGGAAACCATAAAGGTATGCCTAAAATGAAAAATACAGAAGCTTAAGGAAAACATAAACATATTATATATCATATATAAATATAGTGACATCTTGATGGCCACCTTTGAAGTTTATAAAAGAATGTTGAACAATCATCGTTTCGGGAGGCAGAAATTCGCCATCCATGGAAACAGTATGTTCTTTAACAAATAGATGTAGTTGTGTGTAAGTGTAGCTCTAATACATATTATAAAAACATCCTAGTATATTGGATATACTGGAGTTGTTACAAAAGAAATGAATAATAAGATTTTAGGGGGTTGGAGAAGCAAAATAAAACAAAAGGACTCAAGTGAAGACATTACCTTAAAATCAGGTAACTCCCTTTGGTTTGAGCTCAATGTCTTCCTTGGGAATCCTTCTGACCAAAGTGAGGCTTCAAGGAGTAAGAGAGGGATTTGGAGATGCAATATGTGGGTAAGGAGGTAGAGGTGGGGGCCTTTTATAAGTGGAGAGGAGGGGCATTCTTGGAATGTAATGAAATATTACTTTATTTGAAAAGGAGTTTCGGATTCAAAAGGTCCCACATTGATATGATTTTAGGATAATGTGATAAGGGTTAGAAATATACCCACCCAATAGGTTTTAGACATGTTTAGGTCATAGATTTTACATTATCTTTTCATTTTATTTAAATCATTTATTAATGAGTTAATCACTACATCATTATGATGACATAAATAATTTTATTTATTTAATGTCTAAAAAATATAAAAAAATACTATGATGTAGGAAATCTTTTTTTCTTTCCAATGAATTTTTATATTAAAAAATATGACTTTTATAACCCCACTTAAAAATTATTTTAGTGAAACATCCCATGTTTGTGTCAATTTTACTTTTACATTAAATAAAAAGTTATTTATGTCATTTTTCAAACAAAGTTTCTCCATGGGGTCCCAAAGTTGACCCATGGATTTTCGTGGTTGGCCATGACACATTCAATGAGGGTAGGACCTGTTCAAGCTCATATCATATTATTAAAACGTTATTTTTACATTAAACTACACTAATTACCTCTAATCGCGATTAAAAACATAATAGGTTACTATTCACCAAAAATTTATTTTAATCCCATTGAACCACATTTTAATTATTATTGACAACCATGTATGTCGTATTTTTGAAATTCAAAACCCAAAGGTGGTAAAATTTCATTTAAATGGATAATCAGTTTTTATAAGTACCACTTAGTGGTTTCACTATTCATCAAAAATTGATGTTTTTCAGAAAAATACCAAATCTTCACCCAAAGCTATATTTGATATTCCGAATTCAAAAATGATGTCTATTTTAAAAAATTCAAAATAAATAAGTTGAATTAATTAATTTAATAATTAATTTCCGCTGTCAGAGCAAATAGCATGTTTTTATGAAACAATAAGTATCAAAAGATTGACACTAGTTTAAGTCCAATTTCAAATTGAAATTAATTTCAATGACCACTATTGGATTAAACGGTAAAAATATATTCTAATTTAAATTTAAAACCAATTCAAAAGTTAATCTAATCATATAAATATATTAGATTAAAAATCAGTTTTGATGTAAAATGCAGTATTTTTCACTATTCATTAAAAATGAACATTGTCAGAAAAATACCAAAAATTCACAAAAAGTAAATTTAAATGTCCCAATAATAATGAATAAGTTTATTTTGACAAATATAGATTATAAAATTTTCAAAACATTGATTTAAAAATGGTTCCCCATAAAATGGCTGTAAAACAATCTTTTAAAAATACTAGAGTATTCCATGCTTTAGGTTGGATTTATTCTCATTTTAAGCCTCAAAAACACTATCCAATTCATAAATAGACATAGATAAAAATATCTATAATTCATTACTTACTTGGGATGTTTCATTAGTAGAAAACACAGAATCTAGATAAGAAAGTGTAGATAGTAAACAATGACAATTGGTTGTATTTGACGATACAAATACAATAATATCCTGGAATTTTGGTAAGGAATGTATTATGAGGATATTTCTAGAAATTGAAAACTTGTCAGGATACAAAAAAATAGATGTGGATCTATCATAGATGTTCCTAGGAGTGTAATCTCAGACAAGAGGTTCTGTGCACGAACTTGGGTATCCTTGTACACAACATAGTTCCTTACTACACTCGTGGTATTGAATATCCCGATGAAATTCTTTGGATAATTAACATTTTATTTACAAGAAATTATGAATGATTTTAATGTTATTTTTTCTATAGAGATAACATGTTTTTGAGATTAAATATGCATAGAATTTTAATATTTTCTATGTATAATTAAAATTGAAATTATAAATTATGATTAATAACTTAATGTAGTGTAAGCCATTATTTAGATATGGTGCCTAATGGATAATGGGAAATCGAAGCTGATGGAAAATGTAGGGATTTACCTACTGAGATTTTCAACCCAATCAATGTTGGAGCAGATCAGATCATGACTATATTGAGAAGACATACTTCAATTTTGATGATGAACAATGACACACCAGTATTGGATCATTTGATTTGGCTGAAACACCCATAATTTAGTGGGTAAATGAATTTGATTGTAGTGGAGTATTGTACCAAGTCCCTTAAAAAATTATTCATGTCATTAAAATTCATTGAAAAAGAAAATTTAGTTATGAAAAAATATTGTATCACGATCAATGTAGATAAATCGTGGTCCATGATTCAGAATACCACGGAGGAAGAATATATAAACGATAAGTAATATAGGAATTTAATTGAAATATTAATCAAAAAATATTTAACTCATGATAAATTATATTTTATAAAGAATAAATTCATTATCATAAAGAAAATGGAAGAAAAAATTTTCAAAGAGTATGAGGCTACCTTCACAAGGCTATCTTGGTTTTCCATAGATTAAGTACATGACTTGGAAGACGAGATTTATCATTTCATTGATGGTCATAAGCCAAGTCTTCGAAGAGAAAGAGTTTATCAATCATTTTCATCATATGATTAAATTGTATCATGTGCTATAAAAACAAATAATGAATTTTCTAGACAAAATTTGATCAAGGGAATGCAAGATATAGTGAGTTACTCTGATAACCAAGGAAAATGTGAAGGGCCAATTAGGAACCAAGGAACAACGAAATTTTCATTATGCAAGAACTATGGAAATAATCATCCTGGGAAATACATGATAGGAACTGGAGTCTACTATAAGAGTGGAGAAAACGAGCATCAATCTAATGAATGCAAAGGGAAGAAACAAGTTTGTGATGTTCGATTCAACAATTGTATTGATGTGGAAGACATTGCAATTTATTTTCCGAAGTGCCATGGAATCATGCCTCAGAAATGGCCTTGAGAGAAAGTGATGTCTAATTAGATTACATCCACGAAGGTTGAGGTTACTAATGATGTGGTGGTTGGTATTTTTATTTTTTCCACAAACTTGGGAAAAAAATTATTTCAGTCTAGATCATAACATTCAGTTGTACCTTCCCATTTTTCCAATAATATTAGAGATGAAAAATTTTATTTAATAAAATAGCAGTGAGTCAAAACACCTAGGGGATTTATCATTTTGAAAATGGAGTGTCTAGATGTCCTTATCATGAAACATAATTATTATTTCGTTTCTAACCGTATCGTCATATAAATGATTGAATTTGATATTATTCACAGTATGAATTTGCTGTCAAATTATGAAGCAAAGATTAATTTTAAGAATATGGAAGTTAAATTTTTTGAAAATGGTGTAGAATAAATTATCTATTTTATAGAAATCTTACAACCTAAATATTATCTTCACCCCCAGTAGCATTACATAATTCAATTCTTCAATTGGATGAGAACAAAATAACTATGGTTGAGGAAATACATCATCAAAATAAATATGTATATTTTGAGCAAGAATAAACTGATGTATTTGATGAAGATTTACCTAGACATCCTCTAGAGCTGGAAATTGAGTTCTCTATAGATTTATTTACCAGTGTAATACCTACATCAAAGTATCCCTATATAATATCCAATATGGAATTAGTCTATTTATATAAAAAATTAGTGGAATTGAGTTACAATGGATTTATTCGACCAAGTGCTTCTCTTTGTGGATCTCATGCCCTCTTGTTCAAGAATAAAGTTGGATCCATGAGGATATGCACAGATTACATGGAAATAAATTCAATTAGAATAAAGAATATGTATCATCTACCATGAATTGATGATTTATTTTATCAAATTCCTAGTGCACAATACTTTTCAAATATTTACCATCGATCTGGATATCTTCAGTTGTGTGTGAGGAAGGATGATATTCCAAATACTACATTCCGACCTAGGTTTGGGCATTACATGATTTTAGTAATGAAATTTAGACATTCTAAATCTACCTATGTTTTCATGGATTTAATCAAAAGAATTTTATAAGAATATATTGATAATTTTGGTGTGGTGTTTATCAATGATATTATGGTATAATCCAAAAGCTATGAAGACCATGAGAATACCTTGTGGAATATTCCGAAATCTCATAGAAGAAATGTATTATATAGTATTTTTAGAATGTGTGGTTTCTTTAGTCAATCAGTTCCTTTTTTGTCATATTATCTATAAGAATTGAATAATATTTGATCCAACAAAGTCAAAAGAAATTCAAGAATGTCCCATGCCAATTAACATAACTGAGGTATATAGATTGGTTGGCTTATCATGTTACTTTCTGTGTTTTGTTCAAAATTTCTCCACACAATTTAACCCACTAACCAAGCTCACAAAAAAAGTGGATATGTTAGTATGGACGAAAGAATGTACATAATGATTTGAATATTTAAAAATAATACTAGTCAATTCTCCAATTTTTACACATCCACCTAAAAATGATGGATTTGTGATATACAATGATGCATCAATGAATGGACTAGGTTACATCCATATGAAAAATGATAATGTTATTTCATATGCATCATGGTAGTTTATAACTCGTTATATTGAGTTTGCAGTAATAATATGTGCTCGGATAATATGGAGACCTTATCTCAACGGTGAAATATGTGAGATATACATGGATCACTAGAGTTTGAAATACATTTTTAATAAAAAAATAACTCAACATGATTAAAAAGAGATGTCTCAAGTTACTCAATGATTATTATTGTTCAATACCCTACCACCCAAGAAAGGAAAATAAGATGGATGATTCATTATTAAGGAAATATCATGCACTCCTGACCCAAATCGGTATTGGGAGAGATACTATATTAATGGACCTATTAAATATGGATATGGGAATCGTTATGTAAGGGGAAACATCATTACACTTTCAAATGATTTCTAAACAATATTTACTAGAGAAAATAAAAATATCTCAATATGATGATGAGAATCTATAAATGAAAAATATATTTCTAATGGATGAGATATTGGTAGACTTTGTGTATGAAAAATGAGTTTTGATATTTTGTAATAGGTTATGTGTTCCATTCGTACTTGAACTAAAAAGATAACTATAAGATGTTGCTCAAACATAAATTTTGACTGTAGACCTGGTAGAACATATATTTATAATGATCTGATGGAATGTTTTTTTCGGGGATAATATAAAGAGATAATTTTATAACTACCTGTCATGGTGTCAAGTTTTCCAACATGTGAAAATAGAGAGACAACATCATAGAGGAGAGATGCAACCCTTATGTATTCATATACGAAAGTTTGATGTCATTACATTGGATATTGAAAATGGAATATGAAGGAAATATATTAGGAATGATGCAATATGGGTAATTTTTGATCGTCTCCAAAAATCAACATATATCCTTTATATAAGAGAGGATTTTCTGATTGATCACCTGAAAACAAGTTATATTAATGACGTGGTAAGACATCAAGGTGCACATCTCTCAATTATGTCTGATTGAGATCCCCATTTTACATCAATATTATGTTCATGTTTCTAGATGCCTTTTGGTAATAAGATTCATGTGAATACTACAAATCACCCCAAACTGAAGGACAGTCTAAAAGGACTGTAAAATTATTGGAAGGCATTCTGAGATCATTCTCTCTTGACTTTAATGGTATGTGGAATAAATAGTTTCCTTTAGTGGAATTTCTATACCACAATATTTTCTATTATTGTATTAAAATTGCTCAATATGAAGTATAATATTGAAAGAGATTTCAATTACCGAATTTTTGGGATGAATTTTGTGAGAGGAAACTTATAGGCCTAGATCATATTGGAGATACCACAGATAAGTTAAAGGCTATTAAAGCCTATATTAATGTAATCAAATGTAGTTAGAAGAGTTATTCTAACAAGTTGAGAAATTATTATAAATTCCATGTGGGAGATCATGTCTTTCTAAAAATATCTCCATAAAAGGGTTTTTTTAGGTTTGTTATGAAATCTAAACTGAGCCCCCGGTTCATCGTAACCTTTGAAATTATAAAGTGAATTGGATATATAGCTATCAATTTAGCAATGTCTCCAAGTTTATCAAACATTTATGATGTGTTCCATATGTTATTGTTGAAGAAATACATGTCATACCCTACACATGTACTATCCAATGTTGAAATAGAACTCGAACTGGAATTTTAATAATTTGATGAGCCAATCAGGATTCTTGACACCGGAGAGAAAGTATTGTGATATCAAACATCTCGCATAGTCAGGGATATTTGAAGAAACCATAAGATGGATGAAGCAACATTGGAAGCTGATGATGTTACGATGACAAACCACCCACACCATTTTAGATGTCATCATACATGAAAAAAGTCGAGCATGAAATTGTCATGACCCATCCTTGGGGCTACTGTCATGACTACCCCATTCCCACCTTCCATAGGCTAGGGGATTATGACTAGCACCGGAGGCGTTTATACCGCTAAAAAGGGAAGGCATTTCCTTTATAAAAGTAAACAACACAACAAAGTACACAACTGAAGTATGCACTAAGTAAACTGAGTACAAAAGTAAGTGCTGAATAGTAAATGGGCCAGTATACAAACCCATCTTAAGGTATAGTAAAACTGAAATCTAACACAATTGCATTAAATTAAAATAGAAACCACTGAGTCATCCTCTGGGAATACCACGTGATGGTGGGTACATATGGCCTCCTCAACACCTCATGTCTGTATGTCCGCTCCATGCATGTCTCGCCAAGTGGTCCACCTCCATGTACCATACAGCTCTACACGTCTCTACCTTGATCAGTGTTTCCCATCATCTGCAACCAACACAACGTAGTGTGGGAAAAGCCCGTGCATGGGTTAGTATACGATACTCAGTAGGGACACCAAGACCCTCGATGGTCTACCAAAATCCAGAAAGGATAAACCATAGAATAGAGATAAAAACACAAATTATCAAAAACCCTACATAGGTATATGACCATACATATACCTATGTTATCAACCATTGTATGTCTCCAACTCTGAGCTCAAATACAAACCAGCCCACATAGGAAAGAATTCAATCACATCGATGATATTGATTGAAAATCAAGACTCTTCTCACTTAGGTTTATATATTTTATATAGAGATAGAGATGATTATATGTGTCACTGATTCATCTAAACTATCGAACCCATATAGGATAGAAGACCAGCTATTCTGTCGGACCCACAAAGGATACAAGACCAGCTACTCTGCTAGAACCACAAAGGATACTAGTAAAGAGGTCAAACGTCAGGACCCATAGAGGATACTACAATAGTAGTCATCGCCATTGAAACCACAGAGGATTCCAGTACGGTAGTCATCGCTGTCGAAGCCACGGAGGATTCCAGTACAGTAGTCGGTGTAGTCACAGCTAGCTCTAGGGTCATGCACACTGCACGCTCGATTCCGGGAGGGTCCGCTCCATGAGTAAAGGGGTTCGACACAACAATTGTCACAATTCCTAGTGTTGAGTTATCCCAAATTTATATCTCGTCAAAAGAAACCCAACGTGATATATGACACGTCAATCAAACACCATGTCTGAGAGTTATTGGCTTTTCCCCACAGCGCGGCGCCATTGGGGCGCATCGGTTTCTTTGGCCCATACAGCTTATCCGGACAGTTCTTCGTCAGCCGAGCGACATGCATTTGCGAGCCTCCGTTCCTCCGCACACGGCTGGTGCACCACTTCCACCTTCGATCATCACTGCTTCCCATTGCGAATAATAAATAAATAACAACATAGGGTCTTCGGGCCGTGTTTGTGTACCCACACCCTCCACGTTATGTGGTAATGTATGGCCATGATTATTACAAATAAACAAAACAATCTAGATATTTTATTCCCATATAAATTAAAAAAAATATCCTATATCACACAAGACTAGCACATCGTCGAGCTGCGGGAGATGAGCATCGCGGTAGTCGGGCATCGCAGAAGAACAGTGTCATTCCATCAACGATGATGGAAGAGTCATTATCATAGATGACATAGACTCATTGACATTATGGTTAGTCTGAGGAAGAATAATCGTTTGGAAGATTTCCTTCGTGTTCTTCATCAGATATGTTCTTCATTTAAGAATGGTGTTATTTGTCAATGAAGGATCACCTCTCTTTTAATTCTCCAAAGCCTTCCACGAAAAGTTATTTTCCAAAGAAAAAGAAATAAAAATTCTCTCAAATGAATAGAATTTCCAAGCAATTGAATTTGATTCGAAATATGTGCTAAATAATTAATGTAGTCTTTAATTTTATGTGTTCGAACAATTGATGGGAAGAGGGATGTGTAGAGGCTCCACCATTAATGAAGAGTTGTCAAAAAATAAATAGTAGGGAATAAATGGGGAGTTGAGGGGAGGTGGAAGGGTTGAGGGTTGTGTGGGACCCACCACACTAAATCCTCTCAGGGAAGTTTATGTGGGATGTGGTCCACCATTAATTTCCTCCTATAGGTTATAAGTAAAATAAATAAATAAAATTGTCTACAACAATTTTATATAATTAATTCAAGATTACAAAATATTAACATTCAACCAGCATAAAATGAAACTGTGGTAAATGACCCCTAATGTGAATATCGGTGCTGCGAGTTCATTGATTTCCTCAGATTTCAATTCTGATTACCAGTTTAAAACATTGGAAAACCCACTCATACGTTTACTGAACATACCCGAATAAAACGTCAAAAATTTATTCCAGGCATAACGGGCCTCAGTTTCAGGTACCGTTAGAAACTGCGTACTCATAAAATTACGAAGTATTTATGATAACAAATACTTTCAATTTCAAGTTCTATACATTACCCCTAACTTTGGGATTTGTGTCCTTGTAAAGATAAAACACACACTAGGGGAAAAGATGGGGGTACTGAGCACGCATCTGAGTCTCCCACTCCCAAGTGCTCTCCTGGAAGTTCTCTTGCTACTAGCGAATGTGCACCAGAGGAATCGACCATCCACGTAGGAATCTCTTTAGTCGATCCTCAATCTCTACTGAGACCTCCATGATTTTTTCCATGTCATCAATGTCCACCTCCCTGTGATCGATGATGTGGGTATGGTCGTGCACATATTTCCTCAGCTAATATACGTGGAAGACGTCGTGCACCTGATGCATCTAAGGTTGAAGGGCCAGGCGGTAATCCACCTCGCCTACACTTCTGATGACCGGGAATGTTTAGATGAATCATGGAGATAACATTCCACCCTGGCCAAATCTCAATAGACTTCGTTGAGGTGTGACCCGTAGGAAAACGTTGTCTCCATCCTCGAACTATAATGGTCTCCATCTCCTATCATCATAGGAATTTTTTCTGAACTGTGCAGTCTTCATCTGCTCTTGAATGATCTGCACCTTCTCAATCATAGTCTACACCATCACTGGTCCTACTAATGCTGACACCGCTGGGACAGTCTAGCACGGAGGTGATCTGCATTGTCGGTCTTATAGTGCCTCGTAAGGGACCATCCTGATGGTGGAGTGGTAGCTTTTGTTGTACGCAAAATCCACCAAGGGTAAGTGATCCTCCCACCAGCGACCAAAGTCGAAAACATATGCACAGAGCATTTCCTCGATAGTTTGAAATGGTCCTCTCAGTCTGGACAACCGTCTGAGGATGGAAGGCAGTGCTGAGACGTAGCTGCGTCCCAAATACCTCCTACAACCCCTTCAAAAGCCGGGAATATATGTGTGCATTCCGATCGGAGATGATCGTTGATGGAACACCATGAAGTCGTTCAATAACCTGTACGTAGAGGCAAACCAAGGTCACTATTGAGCCTTGAACCCTGAACATTAGTAAGTGGGATGATGTGGTGAGTTGGTCTACGATCACCCAGATAGAGTCGTGTCCTCTGGATGTACATGGAATCCCCATCACAAAATCCATGGAGATCTCGTCCCAATTCCACTGTAGGAACTCTAAGGGTTGTACCAAGCCTTCTGGTACCTGGTGCCCTGCCTTCACTTGCTAACAAGTGAGGCATCGTGAAACAAACTCTGCTAAAACCTTCTTCATACCCATCCACCAGTGATGTCATCTGAGGTCATGATATATCTTCACCACTCCTGGATGTACCTCTAGTGGGGAAGTGTGGAACTCCGTCAGCACCTCCTCTTGCAGTGAAACTTGTACTATCGTACATCCCCTGAAGAGGATGGCATGATCCCCTCCATCAGAAAATTCATCAGGTGCTATCCCTGAGAATATCTGTGCACATCATGTCTTGTAGTAAGCGTCACCTCATTGTGCCTCTCTAACTCACTGAAGAAGTGGGGGTGACTTTGATAGACTGATGAAAGGCTTCTCTATCTATATACATAAAGGATATATGCAACTCAGCTAGCTTCTCATTCGCCTCTCCTAGTAGGTGAATCCTAATATCATGCTGAGAGCATGAGCTACAACATTCCCATTTCCAGGATTATAGACTATCTCAAAGTCATAATACTAAAGGAACTCGAGTCATCGCCACTGTCTCAGGATTAGGTCCTTCTATGATAAGATGTACCTGATACTCTGGTGGTTATAGTATAATGTAAAGTGCACTCAATCAGATAGTGCCGCAACATCATCAAGGAGAATACCACTAATTCTAATTCCAGATCATGGGGAGCATAGTTCTATTAGTGATTTCTCAAATTCCATGAACTATATGCGATCACCGCTCGCTCCTCCATTAGGACACACCTGAGTCTAGTCTCTGATGTGTCATAGCAAACTACGCATCCATCTCCCTCCTCCAGTAGCCACAATATGGGCACACTGTTCAACCTCTATCACGGCTTTAGAAAGCTCTTCTAGCATCTATATGACCACATGAAGTGTTTCCCCTTCTTTATCAAAGTTTAAAGTAGTGCTAAAACTCTTCAAAATTTTGGCATAAAACCTTGATAGTATCCAGCCAGGCCCAGGAAACTCTGAACCTCCATCACACTCATGTGTCGCTCCCAAGAAAGAACGGCCTCGATCTCTTCTAGATACACTGCTACCCCTACCTCCGAGATGATGTGTTCCAAGAAGTGAGCCTCTCGAATCCAGAACTAGCACTTTGAGAGATTACCTTAAATTTGGTGCTCTCGGAGTGTATCATGTACAACACACAAGTGGTCGGTGTGCTCCTCCACAGTAGTCGAGTAAATTTGTATGTCGTCGATGAAGACTACGTCAAAAAATAGAGGTAATGCTTGATGATCCTGTTCATGAGACTCGTGAGCACTACTGGAGCGTTATTCACGCCGAAGTGCATAACCATGAACTCATAGTGGCCATACTGACACCTAAAGGCCATCTTCTGCACATTCTTATCTCGAACTCTGAGCTGGTAATAGCCTGACCTAAGGTCTATATTCGAGAAACATCGTTCTCCCTTGAGCTGATCGAAGAGTTCATCAATCCTTCAAAGTGGTTACTTGTTCCTTACAGTCACCTGATTTAGGTGATGGTAGTTGACACACAGTCACAAGCTCCCATCCGCCTTCGTGGCGAAAAAAATCCGAGAAGCCCAGGGTGAAACACTGGGTCAGATGAATTCATTTCCCTACAAGTCTTCCAACTATACACACAGCTCTCAATGCTTGGTGGGAGCCATCTGATATGGTGGGGTAGATATCGGTGCTGCCCTGGGGTTTAAATCTATGTAGAAGTCTACCTCTTAATGAGGATGTAGTCCTGGAATGTCGTTAGGAAAAAGGTCTTCATACTAATCCACCACAATTGGAAAACTCAGACTCTGCACATCAATCACTCTGAGGATGAGACTAGATAAATAATGATTGATTGGCTTCCCTCTCCTCTGCGTAAATCCATCATGCACTGCAATGGTTCCCTTCTCACAGGTGAAGGTGAGCTTGCTCCAATCTATGTGGATACACTGCACCTTGTGCCTAATAAAGTCGATATGAGCATGGACTGTAGATAACCACCCCATAAAAATGATGAAATCGTAAGGCCTAGACCTTACTACAAGAAGATCCCAGTCAAAGATCATGCCTCCTTGAGTAAGATCACACTACTGGAACCAGTGCGTAATCACCGAGTCTGCTCCCGTATGAGTCTCTAGCAGTAAGGATCGAGCCAATGGATCCGTCAGAATCTCTGAGATCCAAAAAATGGCAGCGGAAATAAAATAATGACTCGCACCAATGCCTTTGAGTACTTTAGAAATGGTGGAGTAGACACAGATAGTACCTAGAATCCTTGCAGGTGTGCCATGGTTGTAGGCCTTGACTGACTGGAGTTGAGCCAACCTCTATCGGCTAGCTCCCTATGGTCGAGGTGGACCCCCAGGTGGTGGTGGTCGTAGAGCCTCGAAACTTCATCCACCACCCACTGATCGGCCAGCTCCTCTGCCTCGAAGGCCCCTCTACTATCCTCTTCTCATCTTCATGGCGGGTCGGGCAGTCACGAGCCATATGACCCTGCTCGCAGCATGCATAGCACTTCATGCTCCTCGTATGGCTGGATCTATTTCATGTGCCCAGCACAACTGAACCTATATCCTAAGGTCGCCCACCATATTTCCTAGTCCACGTGGACCCCTGAGACATCTATCTACTACCGGCTGCAGAAGATTCCACTATGTGTCACCCTGCGGTGGGTCTCGTAGTTCGTGACTGCACCGTGAGAAATCTCTCCACTAGAAGGGCTCGCTCCAACACCCATGCCTGCATCAAGATTCTGAGGGGAATTGTTGAAGCCATGATCTCATACCTCAGTCCTTACTTGAAGGTTCAGGCCCAGAAGAACTCATCATGTACCCTATCTGTGGAGTAGCATGAGAGTTCAATATGCCTCATTGAGTACTAAGGTATTATAATGATACTCTAATGCAGATGTAGTAACTCTTTAATCTGCCCCAAACGAAGTGTGGCTGGGTCAAACTCCAAGTGGAAGAGACTCCCGAAGTCTATACAAACAATTGATGCCTCATTACGAAGCTAGAGAATATGTATCTACCATCTACCTGATTCTGTATGTAAATGACTTGCGGTAAGGATCAATATAAGGTCGGCTAGTGTCCCTACCAATCTGAAAACTCTAACGAAAGCCTCCATCCAATCCTCAGCTGCATGGGGGTCTGTCTCTACATGGAACCTGGGCAGCCACTATCACATGAACTCATGAAATGAACTCAGGCGACGTGCACTCTCTGTTGCTGGGGATGGTAGTATCGATGGCCCCAAGGGTAGTGGTACTGCCAGTGCCTCCGCTGTGTTGTGGCCCTACACTGGGGCGTCATCGCTCGATGGCCAATAATACTGTACATAACTTAGAACCCTAGCTTGCTACCTTTGTGGGGCAATCCTGAAAGGAAACAAGTGCGGCATGGTCAAACGGTATACATGGTGAGCTGACACAAGTAATCAAAAATGAAAACCTTTCAAGGGAAACACACACGCAATAAGTATTTTCATGAACTGAGTCCAAAATCAGAGGTTAGGGTCTGTGTGTATGGATATGTCGGCCGCCGCACCAACACTGGACTCCCTGGACTGAAAACCACACTCAATAATCATAACACTGCTGATTCACAGTAAGATTTATCAGAGTCCTGAGTTCAGCGGTAGAACTGACAACTCTGAAACCAATTTATCACGAACCATCAATGGGGCTCATGTTGTGACTACCCCATGCCCGCCTTCCATAGGCTAGGGGTTATCAACCAGCACCAAAGGAGTAAATCCCAATAAAAAGGGAAGGCATTTCCTTTATAAAAGAAAAAAAATTAACATGGTACACAATTGATGTAAGCACTTAATAAACTAAGTACAAAAGTAGCTGCTAAAAATTAAATGGTCCAGTATACAAATCCAACTAAATGTATAGTACAACTGCAAGCTAACACAACTGTAGTAAATTAAAATAGAAACCACTAAGTCTTCCTCTGGGAATCCCACCTGAAGGGTGGGTACAAATAGCCTCCTAAGAACCTCAAGTCCATCTGTTGGCTCCATGTACGTCTCACCAGGTGGTCCACCTATGGGTACCGTCCAGCTCTACATGTATCAACCTCGATCAGTGATGAACGTCATCTGCAACCAACACAAAGTAGTGCAGGAAAAGGTTGTGAAGGGGTGAGTATATGATACTCAGTAGAGACCCGCAGACCCCCAAAGGTCTCCTAGTATCCACAATGGATAAACCAAAGAAAATAGATGCAAACACGAAGTATCAAAAACCCTACTTAGTTATCTTCCCATAAATATACCGACGTTATCAACCACAATACGCCTCCAACTCTCGAGCCCAAAAACAACCCAGTCCATATAAGAAATAAGTCATTCACATTGATGATAATGATTGAAAATCAAGGCTCATATCCCATATGTATAACCTTTCCTATACATATAGAGATGATCAGATGTAGTCACAAATTCATCAAAGCTGTCAGACCCACACAGGATATAAGACCAGCTAAGCAGTTGGACCCTCAAAGGATACAAGTCCATCTACTCTGCCGAACCCACACATGATACAAGTTCCGAGGTCAAACTGCCAGACCCAGACAGGATAGAAGAATAGTAGTCATCACCATCAATCCCACAGAGTATTCTAGTGTTGTAGTAATTGTTGTCGAACCCATAGAGGATTATATTACAGTAGTCGATGCAGTGACAACCCGCTCTAAGTTTCCGCACATTGCACGCTTGATTCCGGGAGGGTCTGCTCCTCGAGCAAAGGGGGTTGATAGATAAACTGTCACTAAGTCCAAAGTTTATGTATCCTAATGTTCTGTCTCATCAAAAGAATCTCAACGTGATAGACGGAGTGTCAATCGGACGCCCGGTCTGAGAGTTATTGGCTTTTTCGTAAATAGGGGCCTGGTTGGAATTACGCTCGTTCCAAACCCAACCATTTTCCAAAGTCATCCAACACTCACTTTCATTATCCCAATAGGATAGCCACGTCACAATGGTCCAAGATCCGCAGATGATGCATCGATCAGACCCACAATATTCAAGATATTAACAATTATGTGGAAATAGGCCCATCTCGTTAAGCCCAACGTACCGACGGGTCGGGTCATCCCAGTTATGGCGGGTCTGACCCGACATAGGGTCGAACCGGCTCGGTGAATCATGCAGCCTGGTCCAAGGGGTGCGGACTAACATGAGGGTGGTGTGGCCCGGCCCGGAGGGGCGTGCCACGACCCGACACGGCATGACCTGACCCAGCTTTGCCCGGCCCGGTGCGATGCGATCCGACCCAGCAGGGTGCGGCTTGGTAGGCTGAGTGGTTCGAGGGGGGGGGGACATTCCCAAACTGGTGGAGCCATGTAGTGCCACCCTACCAACCAGCCGGCCGAAGCCAACCAACATCCCAGTGTAAGTGGCCCACTCGGGCAGGCCGCAGTCCTACTGCACGACACCTTCGGGTGTCGCGGCTCCATCACCCGGCCTACCGACGAGCCTACCCTTTCACCGCTGATGTGGCCTGAAGATTGTGGGCCGTTGTCCACGTAACACAGCACCCTTCTGGAATTTCCATTTTTTTGGTCCGGCCTGCTTAGGCAACCGGTTCTTCATCGGCCGATCGGCCCGCGATTGCGGGCCGCGGTTCCTCCGCGAGCGGCTGGCGTGCGGCCGCCGCCTTCAATCGTCACCGCTTCCCATTGTGAATCAAAAATCAAGAAAAAAAGAGGGTCTTCAGGTCATGTTTTTTCTGTCCACACCCTCTGCATTGTGTGGAAACATATGGCCAAGATTATTCCAAAGAAACAACATAATCAAGATAATTTATTCACTGATAAATTATACAAAACCCATTACTCTCAAATGATGTCACTCGTCGTCGAGCCGTGGAAGACGAGGGTCACGGTATTCGGGCATCAATGAACAACGGTGTCATCCCGTCAAAGATGGAAGAAGATTCATTATTGTAGGAAACATAGACTCCTTGATGTCGAGGTGTGTCAGTTGAAGAAGCATCGTTGGAAGAAGTTTTTCGTGTTCTTCGTCTGGGATGTTATTCATTGAAGAATGGTGTTCATGGTGAAAGAAGGATCACCTCTTTTAATTCTCATGAGCCGTCCCCCAAAAGTTATTTTCCAATGAAAAATAAATATAAAGGCTCTCAAATGAATAGAATTTCCATGAAATTCAAATTGATTCAAAATAGGTGTCGAATAATTAATATATACATTAATTATATGATTTGGCACAATTGATGGGAAGAGGGAGGTGGAGAGGCTCTACCATTAGTGAGGAGTTGTCAAAATATAAACAGTAGGGAAGAAATGGGGTTTTGAGGGGAGGTGGAAGGGTTTAGGTTCTTTTAGGGCCCCACCACACTAAATCCTCTAAAGGGATGTTATGTGGGGTGTGGGTCCACCCTTAACATCCTCATGTAGGTTATAACTACCGAAAATAAAAATAATTGTCCACAAAAAATTTATTTAATTTATTCTATATCACCAAAAAGAACTTCCAACACGCAAAAATGCAACTGTGGTAAAGGTACCCTTAAGAAAATATCGGCGTTGTGAGTTCATTTGTGTCCTCAGATTTAAATTCCATTCACCAGTTGAAAATATTTAAAATGCCACTCGTACGTTTCAGAACGTACCCGAATAGAACTTCAAAAATTTATTACGGGCACATCGGGCCTCAGATTCATGTTCCGTCAGAAGCTGTATAATCATAAAATTCCAAAGTATTTATGAAAGAACATTCCTTGATATTTCTGGGTATTTACAGAAATTTTCTGAAGGAGGCAACAATATAACACCCCAAACATTTATGGTATGTTTCTTTTTAATATATTCTATTCAATAGATAAAAAATATTTCATAAAGCACTATTATTCATTAAAATATGACTTGTTTATTTATGATATAATAATATCATACCCTCTAAAGTTACATCATCCAATTTTTATGAATTTTAAAAAATGGACATTCACATTTGCTATCAGGATTATGTTTAGAGTCTAATACAATTAATTTAATTTTATATGAATAGTAACATACCCCAATGAATATCAACAAAACTATATATAGTGGTACATACCTTTATGAATAGTAATATGACTTTTATTGATGGTATCTATACATGTGAACATATAAATAAATTTATTCACCATAAAAATGAAGATGGATATTCTTGGTGTTTATATTTTTCGACTAATTAACGATTTTATTTAAAAATTAAATTAATCATATATATATAATTATTTTTTATAAATTGAGTTTTTTTAATTCTATATGTCGAAAAATGGTTAGTGTGATTTTATGAGATTTTCCTGAAATACATGAATTTTTATGAATAGTAAAATACAATAAATTACCATCAAGGCTAAATAATAGATTTATTACATCATATGTGATGCAAGGATTATGTAAATTTTTATGGTTCGAACTCAAATTCAATTATTTCTTTTTGGGATCACATGAATCATGAATATTCATATTATTGTGAAAATTTATTAAAATTATAATTAAAATATTGTTAAATCCTTCATCCCCTCCACTATATAAACACCCCACCCCATCTTCAATCCACACCACTCACGATTATATCCTTGCCTAAATTATTACAAATACACTTCCCAACCCATGTCTATATGTACTAATATTTTGAGTCTCACCAAAACGCCACAAACAAAGGTCATTAGGTGTTTCCCAATAAGGATTACTCAAGTGGTGAACCACTCTTCCATTTTCTTTGAAATTATTTAATATGTTACGTTCTATTGTTCTATATTCTAAACTAACATAATCCAAATTCCAGGGTAAATACATTAACTTACATGTACTATATTTTCATTAGGAAAATGGAATATTTAATTACCATATCTCTTTTTCCCTCCTTTTATACAATAAATGAATACACCATCTGAGATGTGTTAATTTATCACACCCAGCATAGACGGGTTATAAATTTTCATTAATATCTTCAATACAGGGCATGACACAATTTTAATCGTCGAACAATATCATTAAACAAGAATTTTATCTTATTTAATGTTCTGTAATTCATTCACACACATAATATGGAATAATAATACAACAAAAATTCATTGTACACAAAACTGGCAAGCTAAATCCATGAATTTATCACTAACTTATCGAATGGGTTATCCTCACTGAATATAATCAAAATGATGTTTCTGACATTGTTCTCTTGAGATCTATTTCTGTCAGTGGTTGGGAGTGAAAGCCTAGGATGGTCATGTACATTTGGTGGATTCCACCCATTTCAGAATGGTTGAAAGTGAATGTGGATGGGGCAACCTCCAGTGCACCTGGTCCTTCGGGGTGTGGTGGAGTCTTCAGAACCAATCGAGGCCTCATTAAAGGATTGTTTTCCATTATATTGGGTTTTCTCGTTCGATTAAAGCCGAACTGTGGGCTATGATCAAGGCGATCAGGTATGCAGTGCATTATGGTTGGCGTAGAGTCTGGTTAGAGTCGGACTCGTCTGTTGCTGTGTAGAATTTGAACGATTGTTCTCGGAATGTTCCATGGCAGATGATGTATGCCTAGATCTCCTACCACAGTCTCATTGAATGCTTATGCCTTGATGCCTATAATACCTTTTGGGATGTTAGCCAAGTGTTCTATGATCTCTCCAAAATGGCTATTATGGAGTTTGGTTCCAGTTGGTCTTTTTCTCTACCCTTATATTGTAACACTTTGGTTAGTAATGATAGGGATAATTCTTTTTATATACGGCTTTGCAAGGCCTGTTGTTTATGAGTTTTTTTGTACCGCTTTTAATTTTTTTATAATAATTTATTGGGAGCTGGTTTCTGCCTGTCTTTTGAACCTTTTGGATATATGTTAATAGTAATGGATGTTTATGTACATTTCAAAAGAACATCAATTCATGAATACTGGTAAACAAATTATGGAAACTAGGGGAGAATGTGTTTCGAAAACTATTAAATTGATCCTCTTAAACCCATATGAATGGCCATTACTGAACATGATAAGTTTATAAAATATAAATTCTGTGTTTATGATGTTCTGTAATTATTAATTATTGAATATGAATTTGATTATTCAGGACGTTAAGAACAATCAATAAAACCTTCGAGCATAAGATGAGGGTATCTTACCTCAATTTCAATTTATTGAGTTAACCATCAATGTCATTGGTATCTAGTTTCCCAGAATATGTGTGAATATACATGTTCTGTTTTATTATATATATTCCAATTTTTGGTTTATTTTTGTCACACATAATTATGTCATTTATTTTACCTAAATATAATGATACATTCTTTGTAAGGGATCCTCTCTCCTACTTTTGTTCAGGAAATCCCCCAATGTTGTGCCCTTTTATTAATTCTAATGATGGGGTATGTTTTGAAACCCCCCCCCCATATATCCCTTATGATATATAAATAATGATACACTCTTATACCAATCGATATTCCCTCCCAAGAACACCTACTACCATCCTGAAATGATTATAAGGAGTTTCTCATGTCACATTCATTTCTTGTGATTTCAATTATGCACCTCTTATTTATTATATGTGGTATTTGTGTACTATAATTCATTACATAAAATCATGATTATCATTAAATTAAATTTATTCAATGATTAATTTTATGGTTATCATGAATTGTTCAAATGATTAGACTGGTATCATTTTGGTAAGGGACATTCTCTCAACTTCTATATCGGTGTGACTTATATTATTTTGTTCACCTAAAAATCCATATGTGGTATACCTACTGCCCATATCAGTTCACTTTTAATTTCAAATCATATTTATATTAAATATCATTATTCTCATATCATAGATATGTTCATTTTCTGAATTATATATCATTTTATATATGAAGTTGATTTGGAATATTTTTTAACTATAGAAGTGTTGATGAATCAGTATCCTCTATTAAATACATATAAAGTATATGGATATTTATATTGTATATTATATATGTATAAATAATTATTTGGATATGTATTGATGGGTGTGGTCTACTTTAGTCCCTGGATGCATCGACATGCCCCATTAGACTCTCAGTTGGTGACAAACCCTTCGAGTTTCTTTCCAAAAATCATACGAGTATAAACCCACAAAGCTAATCCTTTTTAATAGTATTATAGTATCATGATACAGATACATTAGGTAAAATTAATAATAATTAAATTGATTCATTTTCAATTATTATCATCCATGAGTTTTTCACTATTATAAAATCTATGGTTGCGATTTTATTATCAGTTTACAAATGGCATGAGTTTTTAATTTATTCACCAAGTCGTATTCCATATAAAAAATGGTTTTAATTCATTTTTTATTCATGTTTCTGAAATTTTTAACCTTTAATGATAATTTGAGCTCACAAATTTTGTTATTTACCTTTAATAGGTTTTGAAGAAGAGAAATGTTTTTTAGTATCCGTGGATTAATTTTTTAGTAATTGTTATGTATTGTGTTTTTGTTACCACTCACAATGAATTTTGAGTTAAAACTATATATCATATTTCATAATGACTAATTAACTGAACATTAATTTGGGTTTTCATTCGTTCTAACCATTCTAATGTAATTAGTAATAGACCAGTTATGGTTTAGAGGGGTAAGGTGGTTACAATCAATATTTGAATTTAATATAAAATTTATCCCGAAAAAAATAAATATTATTTATGATAATGAAATTAAAATAAGTGTTCGTTAATAAAAAATTTAAATAAAACATATCATTATAAATAATTTAAATGAAAATGAATTTTATATAATAAAAATCAATATTTTTTAATTTTCATTACAAAATTAATCAATTTAGAAAACTACCAAAAATGATTCATAAGATACTGTGGATGTGATTATTTAAATAAGTTATTTTATCAGATAAAAATCATAACATTGGTAAAAAATAATTTTATATTATGTGTGAATGACGCAACTAAATCACCATTGAGAATATTTTTTTAGTAGAATTATTTTTTTTCTATTTTGATGATGATTATTTAACAAATAAATAAAATAAATAAAATTTATTTTCACATTTTATGTTGAACTATTAATACCATAAAATTTATTTATAAGGTTATAATATTATGTTATATTAAGTTTCATTTAGAATCTGGGTAAAATTTTATATAAGTTATCAATGTGAATGTATTAATTAAAAATAAATATATCAATAAGTATTAGTGTGAAACATTCTCTCATAATCTCAATTTTACCGAAAACATATAGTTTCATACCAAATTTCATTTTTATAAAATATCATTGGGTAATTGTTTCACATCTTAAATAAATTTTATTCTTATAATTTTATTAGTCACATAAAAAGCATCAGTTTTAATTTTTTTTTAAATATTCCTCATACAAAAAGGGTTAAAAAAATTATATAAATATGGTTAAAGAGAAATATTAATAGTCATATTGAATAATAATGAACTATTTTACCATATATGATATAATAGGTTGGAATTTTTGATACAAACATATATAAAAAATGTAAAACCCAAACAATTATAGCGGATGATGGAAATAATGGATCCCAGGAAAGGTAATAATAAATGGATAGTTAAGTAACTCAAAACCATAAATCATTAATGATTTAAAAGGCCATAAATTGATATTTAATGAAGGTAATATTTAAATATATCTCTCTATTATTTTACTAAAGTTCATGAATTATTTTTTAGTATAAGAATCTATGGAATTATATTAATTTGATATGAATTTTATTTATTTAGAAATATTTTATTCTTTTATATTTTTAGAATGAATAATAAATTCTTCTATTACTGCAAAAAAAATATTATAAAATAATTGATTTTATATTCTGAAATCACTATAAATATATTTTATAATATTATATTATCCTTGAAAGAGTGTCCATTCCCTCTTCCTTGTAATAGTTATTTTTGAAAAAAAATAAGGATAACACATGTTATCAAATTTAATATATTAAACCCAAAATCTCATCAATATGACAAATGGTTCTTTATTAATATTTATCCATCAAATATTTTAAGTAAAAATAATGGAACAATACAATAACATCTTGTAGACCCCTAGTATATGATAAACCCTTATCATCATCCCATTTTTCTTTCAAACTGCCATAATTTTCTAGATAAAATGGGTTATCACCAAATATTCATGTTCTCCTTATTGTAAAACAATATTAATATAATACAAATAACATTCCAAAATTTAGATAACCTATAAACACAACAATAGCGATGATAAAGTAATAATTAAATTTCACAAAAATAACTAAACATATTTCAAAAAATGAATGTAATTTCTTATTTACATAAATTTCTCTCCAAAAAGATATAATAATCTAATTGGTTTTATTACTATGTATTTTTTCACAAAAAATATCCTTACACGTGGTGGACTTCCATCCTTAAAATCAAAATGTTTTTTAATGATATCACATTATGATCAATAGTAAACAAAAAAACCTATAATGGTATCCATAAATATTAATTTAATATAGAAATATATGCTTGTAAAAAAGTACAAAATCTTTTGATATTTTAAAATATTTATAACCAAATTAACATTAGTAATAATAATTCTAAAATTTATTTCTTGATTCCCAATTCATAAATATTTCATATATTTTATTTCAACATATTTCCTTAATTAATATTTGGCATAACTCTTAGAAGCTGGTATTAATTTTGGAAATTCATAGGTTCCCCACATTTAATACAATGAACTATAAATGGATCCCTATGATGAAATATATATAACACCATTGTAATGTTTATTTTGTCACTTGGAAATTAATTTATTTATGGATCTATTTTCCACACATAATACTATTTTTTATTGAATTCATACTCATTATTAAGATCCATAATCAAAATTTCAAATATAATTTAAATGAATCCATCTTTCCTCCATGGGCTTCGTTACTCGAGATCATAGAAATATCCACACATATCTTTTTTTATTGATCATAACGGGTGATTAATTTATAAATTATTAATCAAATATAAAATTAATTAAATTTTAATATTAATTTAATATATCACTCAAGTAATTATCCTATTCAATTTATCATAGTCACTAAATTGTTTTTAATGTTAAATCATAATAGGATTCTTTCTGGTTCTGGACATTTAATAAAAAACTCATAGTTTGTAAAACATAATCATTGTGGGAAAATATATTATAATTTATAACATATTAAAATAATGGAACCATTTTTTAATCTATGAAATAGTAGGTTTAACCAAGGCCATCCATTTTCATCAACAAATCAAATCCATCATAATTTTTTGTATTGAAAATGTGATTTTTTATGGTAATATAATTTGGTAGTTTCAAAAATGGTTTGTTGTAAGGCCAATAGTTGCATACATGGTGACCTTAAAGTCGAGCCTAATTATTAATTTTCTCTGTCATTATGCCCAGGTAAATCTTTTTTTGAATAATGTTCTCATATAATTTGAAGATAAAGATGCATATCATGTAAAAACAACACAATATATGACTTTCGAAACCTTTATTATGTTATTCTGTACTAATACTTAATTTCTATCATAAATTTATGTTACATAACATATTTTCTCTAGTATATACTTCTCATGGATTCTAATAAACTTCCTCAAACACAAAATCTAACCCTAGAAACTCAGAGGGTTTTTCTTCTTTATTACATTATCATAATACATGTGGAATTGCTTATAAATGGTCTAAATAGTGTTTAGTCTTCATAAATTAAATAAATACAAGATTCACATATTATATCTTATTTCAAAAATTAAGACAATATTTTTTATAACATCATTAATCTCTTTAGAATATCAATAAATATATTCATAGTAAATATCTTGGAATAATGGTAATAGAAAAAATAAGAGGAAGATTATATTCATAGTAAGAGTTTTTATTAAAGAATTTAACATGAGTAAATAAAGAATACTAAAAAATTAATAATTAATATGAAATTGTTAATATATAAAAATCCTTTCATTAATTAAAATACATGACTATTCTGGTCATATATGTAATTAAAAATATTTATTGGTAAATATTTCAGATCATATTCCATTCAATCAATAAAATCACAATAATTATTAGATAATTCATAATCAATATTGAATGGTAAATAACTAAAAAACAGTCTTTTTAATTAATAAATGAATAAAAAGAAAATTCATCCTCATATAATACAATTGAAACTTCTCATGGATAATACTAATTGAATTATAATTAATTAAAATATGTAATTATTAGATTCCATGATCTTTGTCATCGTGATACCCCTACTGTACAGGCATTTCAAAAAATCTTTTAAAAATGATGAGTAGTTATACTCTAGAAACAAATTTAAGTATGGATAGCCATCTATTTCATCATATGAGGCAAGATTATGCATTGGATTAATTTCTATTTCTAGGCCTCACCAATGACTATGTGTCCAAATAATTCTACATATATCTAATAAAAGATTATATTCTTGAATAAATATTCCTTATTAATAAATTTCTATATCGAGTGTGGAATAAAAATTATAAAAAAATTCTGTAGTCAATCATTTAACATTGAATGTAAAAGTCATTATAATGAAATAATATACATTTTATATAATATTTATATAAATGATAAATAATATGGATATTTAGGTTATATATAATGTCCAATATTATGTATAATGTGTAAATTTAAAATGAATGCTATGGATTACAAAATTTAATAATGCAAGAGAATATCAATACTTTCTTTTGTAAAAAAATAAATCATCGGGAGAAATAAAAAGAATATAAATTAAAATTATCCCATGTGGATCATAAGTACTATTAGTATTTAATGTCTTTTATGAATTTAAAAACTAAAAAATTATATCAAAAACATTCTTTAAGAAAATCAACTTTTCAATAAAAATGTCTTTTAAAAAAAATCAAAAAATATTTTTCAAATCATTCACGTTAAAAAATAAATTATTATTTATGTAATAGGTTATTTAAATCATTGAGTGATCATGATGGTGGATATTTTTTTTTCAAACATGTTATAAATATATTTTTTTCACTATTATAGTATAATCCAAAAGGTCATTGAATGGAAATGAAATATGATTAAATTCAAAAAATAATCAAAAAATTAAAAAATGATAAAAATGTTTTTTATAAATATTTTTTAGATTGTTAATAACATTTTGGAACCAATTTTTAGAAAACAATGTTTTGAAATAAAATTGATTATTGAACGAAAAGGGATAAAAGTTAAATATTCTAAAAATACATCTCAATAATTTTTTGAAAAAATTGAGTAATAAAGTAATATTAGAAGAAATGTGGTAAATAACTATAATCAATTAAAATTAAATTTATTTTTTATAAAATCATTAAATAATTTTCATTAATGAAAATTCAAGAATAAAAAACTATGCTTAATATGAAATTCTAAAATAATACATTAAAAATATCATAATGATGAAGATAGAATTTATACATGAATAAATTATTTAGATCCAAAGTAATTACGTATTAAAAGTAATAAATATATCATAATATAGTCAAAATTATTTACCCATAGAAACATATAGTTTCATTGAAATTGAAGAAGTAATATAATATAATACAATGAAACTCATTTATGAAATTATTTACCACTTAGTAGTTTTTAGGTCAAAACCCCTTTGACAAAATAATTTAAATTGATACATTAAATACCATTAAATATTAATTAATAGTTATATTTCATTCAATCGGGTTATTATATAAACAATATAAAATAAATTATGTTCGAAATAGTATAATATGCCACTATTATATGAAATTGAGCCAACGTATAATGACCCACACTTTAAAAACATGGTTATTACTTAAAAATTGAAGCATGCTTATTAAAACATATAACAAAACCATGAAAGGACTATATAGGTATAGTGTCTTTAGAAACTGGGAAACATAAACAATCGGTTCATAAATCATCAACAACGACTCCCATTTATTTCATCATATCGAGAGTCCCTATTGTCATATCCTACTTAATATCCTTCTTTCTAACCTGGGGAAAGAAAACATACAAAAGGATGAGCTCAAATTCTCAGTATGTGTATACAAAAGAAATATCAATCACATCATATTCATAAGAACATATCATTTTGGAAATCTTAACATGTAAAAGAAATCATAATTTCATAATATTGGATAAATCATAGTAGTGAAATACAATCCAAATAATCATAACATGAAACATGAAACTTTGTGGCATACACACATAATCATAGGGAATCATTTCTTAGTAGACAAGACTCATTGTCAAGACTATCTTAGCGGACAAAGTCAATTTATGAATCGAGTTCACTCCTCATTTCAGTCTTGTTTCACTAAACTGGATTAACCTTCCATTCCATCCGTGTCTATCTCATGAGATATAAATATTTTCCCAATTCATTGGAGGGAGATATAGGTCCCACCCATCTCATAATGATACCATTCTTATGTGTGCCACAAGATCATAAATCATACATCATAGCATAACCCATGTAATAAAAATGGGATTCTTAAAAATCATGCCATCATAACATAAATCATATAAGTTAAAAGGAAATAATAATTAAATTATAACATAACGAAATAAATGTATAAATAGGGTTAGAAACAGAACCCTATATTACCTTAGATGGAATATAATTTTGATAAAACACTTGAACTCAATTCTTGAGGAAAATATCCTTTCTACTTCAAAAACATTTTCCTTTCTTAAAATGAAATATAATTTTAAACTAAATGAAGTTGATTAAAAATAAATTTGAAAACTTGTAAAGGATGTTTCTTGGAAATAATTTTCTAAAAATCCATTCTTGCTGTATTTGTTAAAAAAACATTATTCTCGTACTTTGGCCAGAAAAGTCAAAAAGAACCTCGTACGAAAAATGAAAAAAATTCCTTTCATATCTTTTACTAAAAACTCACTGAAGGATAAAATTGGATTTAAACAATTGTATAAGTATATGAATAATATTATGTATTGAGGAAACATGGATGTGGATGATAAATATTCCCCAGTAAATTCTGAATATAACAAATCTCGGATTAAAATGAGATTGTGAGATTTTCCCTAACCTTAGGTCAAATTTGCTTTGTAAGTGTCTGAATCTCTTGTATAATGATTTAAATAATTTCATTGACTTATTCCATAATCATACTCATTGTTATGATATCATATATGGTCATATTCTTAGCTTCTTATTAGTAATATTTCATTGTTAATTGTTATTCGGGTGTTTATTTCTTTTTGTTCTTATGCATGTTTTGTCAAATAAAATCTAATTATTATTTTTAGGCTATTGATACATCATTTATAGAAAGTTATTACCATAATATTTATCATTTTTATTCATTCAATTCATTTATATAATCATTATGCAATGAAGATCATGTAGAACGAGTCGCATCACATCGTGGAGGCGGTATTCCGTACGTACGCACGAGCGATGATATTATTCCCATGATCTTGGAATTGTATTGGAGTGTATGTATACTATTTCAAAATCAATATCACTTTGAAATAATCATATATAGTTATTATTTACACCATTATACCCATCCAAGTAAGGTGGTGGTGGAAAATAAATTACACCACTGCGTGGAGACGATATTCCCTACGTACGCACGTGCGGTGATTTCATATTCCATTGGATGGATAGATGGTGAAATAGGGATTTTTCATTCTTATAATAACATATCAGTATACGAGTTATACTTATGTTATTACTTCATAATGAAAAAACTAAAGAAAAAGAAGTAGAAGAAGAAATAAAGTTGAAAGATTCGGTAACTTACCTAACCTCTTCTTTGAAGCACATCTTCTTAACCTCCACTTAGGATACTAAATATAGTCTTTGAAGAAGACCAGGACCTCTAGGATGTTCCTAGGGAAGTGGAGAAGATAAATTGACAGGGTTTGGACGAGAATTAAGGCTCAATGTGGTGTGAGGAAGAGAGGGAGTATGTTCCCTTTTATAAGGGAGGAGAGGGGCACCTATGGAAAAACTGAAAATATTATTTTATTATAAAGTCATTTTCAGTTTTTAATAGCTCCAAATTGATTTATTTTGAAGCTAAGGTAGGGATGGGTCTAAATACACTCATCCAATAGAATTTAGACAAGTCTAGGGTTCTATTTTTACCTTATCATTTAGATTTAACTTTAAGTTAAATAATTTTACTTTTACAGTGAGTTTTTGTTTTATTACACTATAGTGTTAATAAACTTACTATAACAAGCCAAAAGAACCCCATGTTGTTTATTATTAATATATATAACCTTATCTATGTCATTTGGACTAAAAATAGATTTTTAGGAGTAAAATAACAATTAATAATATAATATTTGTTTTATGAACTATTTTATGTCAATTTTGACACTATATGGTAATTGATTTTTTTGGAAATCATAACAGAATGAGTAGGTTAAATAAAATTAATTAAATTAATAATAACATGTCATATTTTCCGATAAAATTATTTCAATTCATAAAAAGTCTCAAATTACATTTATTTGGGTATTTATATCATTAATTATTTCAATATTTCATTAATAATATAATTACTGCATAATCATTGTGTCATAAATAAATTAAATTATATAATGTCTAAAAATTATATATAAAATACCATTTTGTATGAAATCTTTTTAGATTTCTAATTATTATTTATAGTCAATTTTATCTAATTTAGAACCCTCTATTAAAAATGTTTTATTTATTTAACATCTATTTTTATCAATTTTAACTATTCATTAAATAAAATAATATTAAATGTCCTAATCTAAACTTTGTTGACCTAAATGGTCATATTTTATTACTAAGGTTGTATTTGGTCGAATTAAACTTATCCAATAGAATTAGGATATGTTTTAGCATAATAATAATATCATTTTTACCCTTATTCACCCTATTTACTTTTAACCGTGGTAAAAAAAGTAAAAGATACTATTCACCAAAAAATTATTTTCATCTCATTGAACAAAATTTTATTCCTTGATATTAACCGTGTCTCTCAGATTTTCAAAATTCCATTCAAAAAAGCTGTAAAATTATGTTTTATGTGAATTTGAAAAATCTCCTAGGAGGTGGGCAAAAGACGGTGAAAAGTTCAGTAAAATTTTTATATATCTAATATTATTATAAAATGACTCCAATGAATTTCATTGAACATAAATAGGTATTATGTAAAAACTGTTACCTAAAATAAATTTATATAAAAAAATAATTATTTGAATAAAAAGTCTGTTTTTAAATAGTAACCCAGGGTTTTCACTATTCATCTAAAATTGAATGTTTTCAGAAAAATACAAAAATTTCACCCTAGGATAATTTTGGTGTTCCGAATCCTAAAATGAAGTCCATTTATAAAGATAAATTTTATATAATTTCAAAAAGTGTGTATTACTATTCATAAATGCTAGTTTTAATAATAATTTAATAGCATATCATTATTTAGTGAAACTCGGTATTGCGTACAATGCAAGCTATTGAGGAAAGCTACATTTGCGTGTAAAGAAAGCCAAGCTAGTTTTGGGTGTAGTGAAAGATTCCATTGATGATTTATATAACTTAAAAACAAAATATTTCTCATAAAAGTCTCGGGTGTTACATTCTACCCCCTTAAAATGAATTTCTCCCTTGAAATTCGTCACTTTGTAACAAACAGATGAGGATACCTCTTCCTCATCATATCCTCAAGCTCCCATATAACTTCTTCAAATTGGTGGTTCCTAAATAAAACATTGACCAAGTGTGTGGTCTTGTTCCATAGGAATTTTTTGTTACAATCCAGCATTTCTATCGGTTGTTCTTCATAAGAAAGTTCTTGTTCCAGCAGTTCAACATCTAAGCTGAGTACATGTGAAGGATCAGGTATGTACTTTCTCAGGAGAGATACATGGAACACATCGTGAACATGGGAGTGATTCGGTGGAAGTTCCAATTGGTAAGCTACCTTCCCAACATGATCCGGTATTTCTATAGGACAGATATATCTAGCTCTCATCTTTCCCTACTTTCCAAATCTCATTACTCTCTTCCAAGGAGATAATCATAAGAACACTTTAACACCCACTTCAAACTCTAGGTCTTTTCTTCGGTTATTGGCATAGATTTTTTGTCGACTCTGAGCTGATCTTATGTGTCGTTGAATAGATCTGACCTTTTCTGCCATCTCACCAACACGATCAGGTTCTAATAGCTTTCTTTCCCAAACTTCATCTCATCAAGTTGGAGTCCGACATTTCATTCCATGGAGAGATTCATTAGGATCCATTTGAATACTGGAGTGGAATCTATTATTATATGAAAATTCCACAAAACGTAGTTGTTGATCCCAGCATCCTGTGAAATCCATAGAGTAGGCACTTAACATATCTTCTAGAGTTTGAATTGTTCACTCAGACTGACCATCTGTGTGAGGATGATACGCAGTGCTGAAGCTCAACTCTGTATCCAGAGTATAATGAAGACTTCTCCAGAACTTTGAGGTAAACCTCAGATCCCGATCAGATATAACGGAATGTGGTAATCTGTGCAATCTTACTAGTTCCTTCACATATATCCTGGTAAGATGATCTAGAGAGAAATCCTCTATAATAGCAATGATTTTTTCTGACTTTGTAAGATGATCAACTATGACCCAGATAGAATTATTACCTTTGGATGTTTTAGGATGTCCGGTGACAAAGTCCATAGTGATGTTTTCCCATTTCCATTCGGGTGTGAGTAATGGTTGTAGCATCCCCATAGACTTCTGTCTCTCAACGTTAACTTGCTAACAAATCAAGCATCAAGAGACATATTCCCCAACATCTCTTTTCTTGTCATCCCACCAGAAGTAATCTTTCACGTCCCTATACATCATCGTGCTTCCAGAATGAAGAGAGAATGAAGAACTATGAGCCTCATCCAGCATCTCCTTCTTTAATTAAGGGATGGTAGGCACACAAACCCGATTCTAGAACATTATTAACCCATCACAATCAAGGTTGAATTCAGAAACATTTCTCACCTTCTTTTTTAACTCTACATCTTCTTTTTTTTCCTCATTAATCTTAACATGTATAGATGGTTGAACATTCATTTGAGAAAGATAAGATTTCTCCACTTTCATTTTAATTACAAGATCCATCATTTGTAAATCCATAAATATTGGATCTTTTGTGATCCTCATCATGGTTAATCTAGCATGGTTATGTTGACTTAATGTATCGGCGACCTTGTTTGCTTTCCCAGGGTGATTATGAATTGAGAAGTTGTAATCCTTAATCAGCTCCAACCATCTTCTTTGGCACATATTCAGGTCCATCTGTGTGAAAATATACTTTAAACATTTATGACCAGTATAAATATCACACCTTTCTCCATAAAGATAATGCCTCCAAATCATTAATGAGAAGTTTACCACAGCTAACTCCAAATCATGAGTTGGGTAATTTTGCTCATGGATTTTCAACGTTCGTGAGGAATAAGCTATCACCATATCAGTTTTCATAAGAACACACCCCAGCCCCTTCTTGGATGCATCACTATAGATCACAAACCTTTCTCAACTACAAGGAAGTGTGAGTATAGGTGCACTGGATAACCATCTTTTTAATTCCTTGAAATTATCTTCACATTCCTCTGTCCAAAAAAACTTAAATCCTTTCTGATTCAATCAGGTGAGTGGGTTATATAATCATAAAAAATCATTCAAAAAAATGTTGATAATATCCATCCAAACTAAGAAAATATCGGATCTCAGTTACTATTGTTGGTCTCGACCATCTTTCGATAACCTTTGTTTTTTATGGATCAAATATATCCCCTCTTCTGAGATTATGTTACCCAAAAATACAACTTTTTCAAGAAAAAATTCACACATGGTAAATTTTTCATAAAGATTATCCTTTCTCAGGGTCTTCAATACAATTCTCAAGTGATCTTCGTGTTCTTCCTTGATCATGGAAGAGGCAAGAATATCATCAATAAATACTACCACAAACTGATCAAGATAGTCTCTAAAGACTCTATTAACTAGATCCATGAAGATAGCAAGGGAATTAGTAAGACCAAATGACATCACTATAAATTCATAGTGTCCATACCTTGTACAGAAAGCCATATTTGGTATATCCTCCCTTTTTACCCTTAATTGATGATACCCTGAACGAAGATCAATATTGGAAAAATATTGAGATCCGCGTATTTGGTCAAATAAGTAATCAATGTGCGGTAGAGGATATTTGTTCTTGATAGTGATTTTGTTAAGTTCTTGATAATCCATGTTGAGTCTCATTGATCCGTATTTCTTCTTAACAAACAGAACTGCTGCTCTCCAAGGTGATGCACTAGGGCGTATAAATCCCTTATCAAGATTCACTTGGAGTTTCTTCTTCAATTCCTACAAATCAATTAGGGACATTCTATAAGGTGTCTTTGAAATAGACAAAGCACCCGGTACGAGTTCTATTGAAATCTCAACTTCACGATTTGGTGGAGGACCCAGCAATTCCTCTGTAAAGACGTCATCAAACTCCCGTACAATGGGAATATTCTTAATCATGAGTTTCTCACAAACCATTTGCGATAAATAACATTCATTTAATGGAATCAAGAGTTATAAGATGATAGAAATTTCCACTGGAAGGATCTGTTCATCCTTGCATCGATAGAAGGTCAAAGATTGATCTGGAATATGAAATGTCACTTCCCTTCATTAGCAATAGATATGAGGTCCATATAAAGAAATCCAGTCAATGCCAAGAATCACATCAAACTCCACTATAGGAAGGATCAAATGATTTTCAGGAAGCACTTTCCCACAAACATCAATCAGTGTGTAATTATAGACTTTTGATGCAACTGTTGCGCCATTAGGAGTTGTAATATCTATCTCTACATCTAATTCTTGAGGTAATACATCGATACCCTTAGAAAATTCTTCAGAAATAAAAGAGAAGGTGGATCCAGAATCAAATAAAATATTTGTTACTTTAGAGTGGATGGTAAGTGTACCTTTCACCACTTTATTCTCATAATCCACATCACTGATAGAAATTTCTTGTTACATAACTTTTTCTTTAGACTTAAGATTATACTTATATTGATCATCATCAACAACCCTTGGACTAGGTCATTGATTGGAATAATTTCCCATTTCCTTGTACCTGTAACATTTACGTGTCGGAGGTGCACTCTGTGTAGCCTTTTCTTTGTTCACATCACTATACATCTTCTTCATATCATTGCAGCATTCAAATTCCATATGACCTTAATTTCAACATTTTAATAATTTACATGTCCCTTTAAGACATCTCCCTCTATGTTTCTTTCCACACATTGAGCATAAGGGAAATTTCATCTTCTTTTCAGTGTGCTCTTTAGATTTTCCTTGGAATTCCATTTTCCTCATATTATGAAACCTATATGACTGATGGGTTACACCAATATCCATCTCATCCTTGAGATCACATCGAATGATATCCTCGTTGCTATTGAAGTCCCTTATTGCTAACACCCTTCGAATACTTGGTTTTCAACCACTAAAGAATCGATCGTTCTTACTCTTTGGTTGGATAATAATACCAGAACCGTACCTTGGAAGTCTTGTAAAATTTGTTTTGTAGGTACCAACATATTTATCATCCTTTTTTATCAGTTTATGAAACTCATTCTCCATGTTTGTTCGAAGAATACGAGGGAAGTACTTATTGAAAAATAAGTTCTTGAACTCGTCCCATTCTATGTACACAATTTCATCTCTTTGCCATGTATTCTTGATAAGATTCCACCATTGATCAGCATCACCTTCTAAATGATACAATGATAATATGAATTTATCATGTTAAGAACATTGAAGAACTTAAAATATCTTTTCAGTAGTACTGATCCGTTGTTCAACAACTAATGGATCAGTAGACCTACTAAATGAAGGTGGACACTGCCTCATGAAGGATTCAACAGAATGTTGCTTCTTCCTTTGCTCGTTTGGAAGTCCTGCATGATTCATATCTTGAGAATGTATTGTGAGCATGGTTACAAGATTTTTCATTCCAGATCCCATAACGTTTGGTTTTGCAGGGGGACCATCATTGCATTTTCCATCACATTCCACATTAACACTGTTCCGTCGGGTTCCAGCCATTGACTAAAACAAAGAATAATAGTGTGAGAAACACTAATTATAATAGTAAAACCACATAATCAAGAATAACATTTTGCACATAAGGTTTTATCATAGGTTATTCATGTACATTTCTAAAACACTGTGATTTTGTTCTATTCTTAGACATTTCCTTAAGGTTCTTACAATGGATTTCACATTCTAGTTTCCAAAGGTTGACTATACCTTTCCTCTGATACCAACTATAATGAACCACCCTTTACATACATGGTTATTACATCAATGTTGAAGCATTATATTTACAACATATAACAAAACCATGAAAGGACCCTATAGGTATATTGTCATTAGAAACTGGGAAACCTAAACAACTAGTTCATAAATCATCTACATTGTCTCCCATTTATATCATCATATCTAGAGTCCCTTTTGGCATATCCTACTTAATAACCTTCTTCCTGACCTGGGGAAATAAATCATACAAAAGGGTGATCTCAAATTCTCATTAATTGTATATAAAAGAAATATCAATCACATCATATTCATAAGAACATAACATTTTGGAAATCTTAACCTGTAAAGGAAATCATAATTTCATGACATGGGATAAATCATAGTAGTGAAATATAATCACAACAATCATAACATTAAATATGAAACATTTTGTCATACACACATAATCATAGAGAATCACTTATTAGTAGTCAAGACTCATTTCCAAGACTATCTTAGCAGAAAAAGTCCTTTTCTGATCCGAGTTCACTCCTCGTTTCAATCATGTTTCACTGAACCGGTTTAACCTGTCATTCTAGCCATGTCTATCTCATGAGATATAAATGTTTACCCAATTCATTAGAGGGAGATATAGGTCCCACACATCTCATAATGATACCATTCATATGTGTGCCATAAGATCACAAATCATACATCATAGCATAACCCATGTAATAAAAATGGGATTCTTAAACATCATGCCATCATATAATAAATCATTTAAGATAAAAGGGAATTATAATTCCATTATAACATAATAAAATCAATGTAAAAATATGGTAGAGATAGAAACCTATATTTCCTTATATGGAATATAATTTTGATAAAACACTTGAACTCCAATCTTGAAGAAAATATCCTTTCTACTTCAAAAACATTTTCATTTCCTAAAATGTAATATTATTTTTAAATAAAAGAAGCTGATTAAAAATAAACATGAAAACATTTAAAGGAAACTTCTTGGAAATAATTTTATAAAAATCCATTCATTCCATATAAGTTAAAAAAACATTCTTCTCATACTTTGGCAGGAAAAGTCAATAAGTACCTCATACAAAAAATGAAAAAATATTCCTTCAATATCATTTACTAAAAAAACACCAGAGGGTAAAATTGGATTTAAAAAATTGTATAAGGATATAAATAATATTACTTATTGAGGAAACATGGATGTGGATGATAAATTTCCACCATTAAATTCTTAATATAAACAATCTCCGATAAAAATGAGATTGTGAGATTTTCCCTTACATTAGGTCTGATTTGCTTCGTAAGTGTTCGAAAATCCTGTATAATAATTTAAATAATGTCATTGACTTATTAAAAAATCATACTCATTGTTATTAATTCATATATGGTCATATTCTTAGCTTCTTATTAGTAATATTTCATTGCTACTTCTTATTGATGTGTTTATTACTTTTTGTTCTTATGCGTGTTTTGTCAAATAAATTTTTATTCATAATTTTCGGTTATAGATACCTCATTTACAGAATAGTATTAATGTAATATATATCATATTTATTCATTCAATTAATTTATATAATCATTATGAAATTAATATCATTTAGAACGAGTCGCATCACATCCTAGAGACGGTATTCTGTACGTATGCAGGAGCGATGATATCATTACCGTGATCATGTAATTGTATTGGATTGTATGTAAACTATTCCAGAATCAATATCACTTTGCAATAATCATATATAGTCAATATTAAAACCATTATACCCATCCATGTAAGGTGGTGGTGGAATATAGATTACACAACGGCATGGATACGGTATTCCGTACGTACACACGCGTGGTGATTTCGTTTTCCGTTGGATGGATAGATAGTGAAATAGGGTTTTTTAATACTTATAATAACATATCAGTATATAAGTGATTCATATTTTATTACATCATAATGAAACAACTAATTAATAAGATGTAGAATAATAAATAAAGTTGAAAGAATCAGTAATGGACATAACCTCTTCTTTGAAGAGCCTCTTCTTAACCTCCTTTTAGGGAAATAAAGATGTTCCTTAAAGAAGACCAGTACCTATAGGATGTTTATAGGGAATTAGAGAAGATAAATAGGCAGGGGTTGGCCAAGCTTGAAGGCTGAATGTGGTGTGATAAAGAGAGGGAGGAGGTGCCCTTTTATAAGGGAGGAAAGGGGAACCTTTGGAAAAACTAAAAATATTTTTTTATTATAATGTCATATTCGGTTTTCAATAGCTACGAATTGATTTATTTTGAAGATAATATTGGTATGGGTATAAATACTCTCATCCAATATAATTAATACAAGTCTAGGGTTATATTTTAACCTTATCATTTAAATTTAATTTTAAGTTAAATAATTTTACTATTGTCGTGTCTTTTTGTTTACTTATACTATAAGGTTAATAAACTAACTATAACAAGCCAAAAAAACCCCAAGTTGTTTCTTATTTATATATATAACCTTATATATGTCATTTGGATTATCCTTATATTTTTAGGAATAAAATAACAATTAATAATATAATATTTGTTTTAAAAACTATTTTATGTCAATTTTGACACTATTTGGTAATTGATTTTTTTGAAAATCATAACATAATGATTAGTTCGAAAAAAATAAATTAAATAAATATTTAAAATGTCATATAAACCTATAAATTTAGATTAATTCATAAAAAGTCTCAAATTACATTTATTTGGGTATTTATAACATCAATTATGTCAATATTTCATTAATAATATAATTACTGCATCATCATTGTGTCATAAATAAATAAATTAATTTAATGTATAAAAATTATAAATAAAGAACCATTATGTAGGAAATATTTTTATATTTCTAATGAATATTTATCATCGAATTTATCTAATGTATGAACCTATATTAAAAATGGTTTAGTTATTAAACATTGATTTTTAACTATTTTAACTATTCTTTGTGTAAAATAATATTAAATGTCCTAATCTAATCCAAGTGGGCCTAAATGGTCATATTTTATTGCAATGGATGTTTTTGGTCGAATTACACTTATCCAATAGAATTAGGACATGTTTTAGGGTAATAATAATATCATTTTTACCCATAATTACCCAATATACCTTTAACCGTGGTAAAAAAAGTAAAAAGTTAATATTCACCCAAAAAAATTATTTTCATCTCATTGAACCAAATTTTAGTTCTTAATATTTACCGTGTCTCTCGTATTTCCAAAATTCCATTCACATAAGTGGTAAAATTATGTTTTATGTGAATTTTAAAAATTCTCATAGGATATTGGTAAAGGACGGTGAAAAGTTCAATAAAATTTTTATATATCTAAAATTATTATAAATGACACCAATGAAATTCATTGAGCTTATATAGGTATTATGTTTCATTTTTGACCAAAAATAAATTTAAATAAAATAAATTTTTATTTAAATAAAAAGTCGGTATTGAAATAGTAACCCAATTTTTTCATTATTCATCAAAAATTGAAAGTTTTCAAAAAAATACCAAAATTTTACCCTAGGCTAATTTAGATATTTAAAATCCAAAAATGAAGTCCATTTTGACAGAAAAAATATATATTATTTCAAATAGTGGGTATTACTATTCATAATGGCTAGTTTTAATAATATTTTAATAGCATATCGTTGTTTAGTGAAACTCGGTATTGCGTACCATGCAAGCTGTTGAGGAAGGTCACGGAAGCTTGTAAAGCAAGCCAAGGTAGTGTTTTCTGTAGTGAAAGATTACATTGATGATTTATATAACATAAAAACAAAATATTTCTCATAAAATTCTCGGGTGTTACACAACATCCCTTACCCATCACATCTGTTTGGTTGAATATTCCATAAAAATGTTATTGTCTCTTTATGAATGTTAATAATTTATTAAATAAATAATTTATAATTTATAATATATTATAAATAATCTTTTTAAAACATATTATCATGAATTCTTTGTTAATATTTTATTATTACTGATTTTGTAAGTGATAATTGCCTTATTTATCATGCATGTATAAATATAAAAGTTCCCTGTTTTTATAATATTATATATTTTAATTATATAAATACTCAAATTAATATTATTATAAATATAATTTCAGAACATTGTATACTATTTCTGAATCATCATTTAAATTTTAAAATGGATAACAAATCACATCACTTCATGGCTATAGTTTCCCTCATGTAAACAAAATCTATGATATCATTTCCATAATAATTGAAATGGTAAAGAAACATGATACATATATATATATTTTATATATAATCAATACAACATAAAATATATCACAATTATTCATTAAATTTGTTCTTATTACATTCCATGTAATGTGTATGTGAAAAAACTAATCACATCACAATGTGAGGAGGTTGTCTTCTGTTAACACCAGCAACAATATCTTAGTTTCACCATCATGGAATTTAAGATGAAATATGTGATACTTTAATGAATTTTGTATGATATTATAATTTTTATTATATATATTTAAATTAAATCCTTAATTATATACATTTCTGAGGTGTGTTGATGGATACCATGTTACATTGGTTCATGAGGCACTGGTCCTCTATATACACGATCAAAGATTTCCTTACCCATTTAATTGTTGCAGGGATGTATAATTCATATAAAAATAAAATAATTTAAACTCATTATAATTAATATATTATTTTTATTATATATAATTATTCTATTAATATTTTAATGGATTGAAATAATATAATATATTAGACTAATTATTTATGAATATTACATCATCTTCTAGTGACCTCTATAGATTTAAACAAAAATATATCGGCGTATAATTTATAATTAAACATAGGGAGCAATGATATTTTAATAGCTTTAATTATGGTAAATGGTCATTAATTGGTTGAAAAAAAATTGTTTTTTATTATCATTAGGATAGGAGAGGGGTGACCTTTTGTAAGTGGGAGAGATGAAAAATTAGGAATTTTTAAAAAAATCAATCACTCCAATGCATTTGTAATGAGAAAAGAATCAAAAATTTGTAATTGATAAACCATATAAGTAAAAATGTATAATAATTTCCATCAATTTGGCGTTTCATTAGTCTATTTGACATTGTAATCATTATTTATTAAGTATAAACCAACAATAATCAATTTTTACCGTAATCATGGTAACTAATTTTTACTTATTTTAGTATTAATAATGGTCAAAAATTAAATTATAATATCAAATAAATATAAATTATAAAGATTTGAAAAAACGAATCAATTATTGTAAATTCAATTCTAGTAATTCTAAGAGTCCAATTTAAATTTATACTTGAATATATGTATGAAATCAGGGTTTTTAAAAATAAACATTTCCTCGATGTAGAAGGTCTAAATATCAAAATTATAAATTTAATTGATTCTACTAGAATTAATACTATTTATTATATTATTATTAAATTATTTTTACATTTAAATTTTTTAAAATTTATTTAAAATTTAAAATTATATAAAATGAATGGAATATTTCAAATAAAGATATTAATTTTTCATTGGTCCTCGAAAAATGATTCGTTTAAGAAAAATCACAGTAGGCTACTTTTTTATTGATATTTAATAAATTAAGAAAATAATGTTATTTTTACTCTAATAGTAGTTAATATGAGATTAATATTTTTCCTAAAAATCATGGATATACCTATTTTTAGAAAATTTTATTTTTTTAGAAAAAATTTATTTTTTATAAAAATGATTATTATATTATTTCTAATCAAAATATAGAATTTTTTTTTAAATTAATGTATTACTAATAATAACATCCAATTTTACAATTATTTTATAATGATACAAACTATTATATTTTATATATACTCTGAGTTATGTGTTGCATAATATATTCATGATATTGTTTTTTAAAACAAAAATTTATCAAATAGTCTTAGGTAGTTAAATATTCATGTACGATATATATTTCATTTAATAAATGACACTAAACCCAATTAAATTATATTAAAAATCTCAGGTCTCTAAATAAATATTGGAATTTATATATATATATATATATATATCAATATAAACATTGTTAAACCACTCAAGTGTTTCTATTATCAAATCAATTAAGGCTCTTTTTACCTTAGAGTTCTTATTAATTCAAATGTATAATGTTTTGAATTATTAATAGAAATTAAAAATTACCTGAAGAATTATGAAGGATCATGGAATTATGATTCTTATGAACTCACTATATAACAACACTGATCATCTAGTAGTAGGACACCGACCAACAGATATTGATGGAAGAATGTATGATGTCTCTCTCTAGACTACCTAAACTATTTTAGAGCTCATTATCTAACTACTGGGATCTAGACCATGGTGGAAACCAATAGTGGTGTTACATTATATCAAATGGAATTAGGTTTGTTGAACATATATTTGATCTATCCTAGTGATGTTTCATTAATTTATGACATTAAATCCATTAACTGAAATCATTATATGTTTGTCTGGACACAATGTAATAAAAAAATACAATGGTGGATATAAATAGATACGAGGGGGCTATTGGATCAAATTCATAATAACAAAAAGTATATATTAAGAATAAATCACCCAATTATATAATTACCCATAAATTTAAAACATATATGTTACATATATATATATATATATATGAATATTCATTTCAAAACATAAGAAAACAACTCTATAACAATATAGTTTTTTTAATTTTGAATCATGGAAAAGTCGGAAACAACATCCTAAAATTTATACATCATCTCCCACATATTCATTCATATCTATAACATTTCTAAAACAATCCTACACAATATCCTTAACCATTCCCTAGGGAAAATAATAAAAATAAAAGGATGAGATTAGTTTCTTAGTGAGTGTAAAAAAGGAACATATAAATCATAACGCATGTATATGGGCATAGAAACATAAACAAAGCACTTGAAATTTATACCCTTCATATAGAAGATCAAATTCATGAGACATAGAATAATTAATAGTGGTTTATAAATCATTAATTAAAATAAACACATTCCATGAGAGAATACCATATTCATTAGACATAGAATATTAAATACACATAAGCATAGAACATATTGCAACAAAAAGCCATGGGTTATTATGAAAACATATTAGGTATAATATAATCATATATTAATAAATGGAATGAAAAAACACCATCCCTAGTGGTATCACTTTTGTTATAGTACAATGGTTTCAATTCTCAAGTAATCATTGTTTTAAAGGGTCACTTCCAACATCATCCACATAGTTGATCAGGATACACTCGTTGACTGTGGTAGATTAAGATCAACAAATTTTCCAAATTGGATTAGGCCCATAAGTTTTTTAGCCCATTTTTATCTAATGATATAGAAATAACTACATATTGATCTCGATGGAACTATATGTTCATCCATTTGTACGATGGAAAAAATTCAATTTTATTCCATAATTATTTAATTATGTCATAATATCAAACCCTGTGAAAAGTATTAGATTTCATAAGTATAACTCCATAAAAAATATGAACAATTTATAAAGAGAATAATGTTATTATCCTTTAATAATATTCCTTGTAAATAATATGTAACACCAAATAATGATTTATTATATTGAAAACTCTTTTTAAAGATAACTTGTAATAATTCATTAAAGAAACATTTCTCTATTTAAAATATTTCTTTTTATGGACGAATGAAATTTTTAAGTATAGTATTTTATATGTTAATAACATTTTCATATTTTAAATGATTCATCAAATAATTAAATAATCAGTAAGATAGATAATCCTACTCCTATTTTTATTAACAATTAAACATTCCTTTTATGTTTTTTTTCAAAAAAGTCATAATGAAAATATTTTAGAAAATATTAAAAAAATTATTTCGATCCATTTGGTAAAAATAAAAAAAATGTTAAAAAATTAGATAAAAAATTATGACAGAATTTAATAACAAAATGGATGAAATTATATAATATAAGGAAATATATTAAAAGGTGAGTTTTATTGAAAATTTTTAAAAGATAATATTCAAATGAATTTCTCATGTAAATATCATATCATTGAAGTGAGCACTTAAAAATTATTTTAATTATGATCATCATCTTTAAATAAAAAAATAAATTTTAATATAACATAAGATAAAAAATAATTTCACACATAATCTTCATATGGAATAATCAATGACGTAGAAGTTTAACCTAAGGAATTGATATTGAGTTATGAAATCCCTTACCATAGTGTAAACAATGAAATTATATGCCCCATAAAAATAATATTTACCAAACGATACATTTAACAACATTGATATAATTTGATTCATGACATGATATTTTAAATGTAGTTATATAAAACACGGACAATAAATAAGTGGTAAATATTGATAATATCTCACATAAGTTTAGTGAGATGAAAAAGGCATATCTTATAAATTCCTAAAATTTTAAATAATTATCCTCATACTTAAATGTTTAATGAATGTTATTAGTTCAATTTAGAATCATATTAAAATTTATAAAATAATATATGATACTTTTATTAAAACATACTTCCCAATCAATAAAAATATTAATTATTTTAATTATTTCACGTGAGTTCCTTTCATATTTTCATGGTCGGTTCATTTGTGTATAACTATGGATTTTCATGTAAAATTGAACTAAATATATTGATGTAAAATGAAATGGTATTCATGAATTTCCAAAATATTAAATGTTTCCTTGTATCTTTTTACCTCTTAGTATATGGATGATTTATTTGATAAAATGTTAATTGAAATTGTTTAGTTTATCATAATGAATTTTCGGAACATCATTTATTGAGTAAATATTATTAAATAATATAACTTCATATCAGTTATAGAACATGAAATAGGTTATAATATAACAATTAAAATTGTATTAAATCAGAAAGAACATTTACTACTAAAATTAAAGGATGTAATGGAATATGAAAAATTATTATCCACATAGATGGTCACCACCGTAATTTGGAAAATCGAATTATTTCATTGGATTAGGGGAGATGAGGAAATGTTTGGAAATATTCTATTATGTTATAAATATATAATTAATTTATATAACTTATTATGGAATTATTTTTCCCTAATGTATGAATGAGTTGAACTGAATATTTGAAAAGATAAAGAAGATAGGTGTTTTGAGAATGTCACCATGTGAATATCTCTTATTTGAATGAACCCTAAACAAACATAAAATAGGTAATTTGGTGAGATGAGAAGAAAAAATACATTCAGAGTATTGGGAGAAAAGGGTTTGGATGTGATTATAAAGACAGAAAATATTTTTGAGGAGAATGGGGGTGATGAGGTTGGCATTTATAATTGAGTTAGGGTGGTTTTAAGGGATTCAATAAATCTAATATTATGTATAAATCCAACCACATATAGTTGAAATTAATTTAAAATAATTTAAATGATAATTAATATTTTATTGGATTATTACGGTCTATAAAAACACGAAAAACTGATTTAATTTTGTATTTTAATGAATTTTACGCTTTTAATTTTATCTTTTACCCACTATATTATTTTACCTAGATTGTGAAAAATATTTTTTTAATAGGTAATTTTTTACCAAAACTTGAAAATGAACATGTTAAATATTTTTTCCTCGTAACTAATAATATGAATTCCATTGTCAAATTTTTTAAACATATATGTTTTATAATTTTTCACTTCAACTTAATCATTCAGAATGAATCAATGAAAAATCGTTTTAGTAAAGGTGTTTTTAATCCCAAAAACGATCTTATAAAGAATTAAGGTATAAATATACATTAAGTGTAAAAAATTGGATAAAATATTAATATAAAGTAATTTTTTTAAATCATGTTATAATAAAAAATATTTTTCAATATATAAATAACATGAGGGATTTATAAATTTATTTACTTTATTAATTATTCACTAAAAAATTAAACACCTTTGAAAATTCATAAAAACACATACAAAGATAATTTTTACAAGATGAATCAGAAAATTTTGATCATTTTATTAAAAAAATTATCACAATTGTTATGATATTTATTTTATATGGTTCAACTTATAATATAATAAAAATCTAATTTTTAAGAAAAAATATATATATATAAATAACGACCCTACTAAAAATTCGGTTCATACACACAAAGAATAAATTTATACATTAATATTGTTATGGAAAATAATATATTTCATAGTTATAACCAATCAATACCACCAATTTAATGGATATGAAATAATTTCTATAATAAAATTAAAATAAATTGGAGTTTGTTTTAGAATAATTTTCTTTGAATCATAAGGTATTCAATAAATTATATTTATTTTAAAAGGGGCCATATAGTAAAATCATGTGGTGGTACATTCTAACGATATTAAAATAAATTATTTCATCATATATTTATTTAGAAATATATATATGATGATAAATCTACCTATTCACATCATTATGTTCCCATATAGTTTTATAAAATTAGTTTTTTTTTCAAATAACATTAACCTGAAAAATACTCTTAATTTGATGAAAATTATCCTTATGATTTAGAATATCAACATATGGTTTTTATGTATGATAAATATATTATAGTACAACATATTATATTTTTACATGTGTGTTATTATGTATTAATTAACTTATGGGAGATAGTTGAAATACATAATTTAAATGAGGGAGATTATATTGATGTTCTAATCGATAAGCCACCATCTCAATACGAATAAGTATTTCAACAATAAAATGAATATTTTTCATTTTTAATATCACATATAAAATCAAAGGTGGATGTTTTAAAATCCATATTTTTGAAGACCGCATTATAAAAAGGGTAAATAAAACATCCTCTTTTTAACAGGGAAATAAAATGAAAATATCACCAAAATAAAACAAGTATGATTAGTAGAATATTAATCATAACTGAAAATATATACGTAATATAGATATCTAAATATCATGTTCATAGGGAGACTAATAGATATCATGGTGTATCGAAAGATACTGACTTGAAAACCATATACTAAATTGGTATAAAAATATCAATTATATCATTAAAAATTTAACTATCAAGTTTAAAATTTTACAGAAATATTATTCCACAATATATACATACTTGTTAAAGAATTACCCATGACATATTATATTCCAAGATTATTCGGATATTAGTATGTATCAATACAAGAAGTTTCTAGCCTATCCTACCCCTCAATTTTAAGAATATATAGAACTATATTAAATAATTTGAGAACATTGTGCAATAAACAAGGAACTCCTTAATATTTTGTAATGATTAATTCACCTATGAAATGAAACTAAAACGTGAAAAACAAAAAAAATTATATTTGGTTGAAAAAAACCAACCTATTGTATTATAAAATTAAGTATCAAGAATAAAATTTAAATAAATTTTAGGTTTTCCCCAATAATAAGGATTTTTCAATTATCCTAACAAAGAAATTGATCAGTGTTCCCAATTAAACTATCTTATAAATATAGAAGACAATATTTGAAAATAGAGATTCAAAATAAACTACATTAAATTTTTTTATTAAACTAAAAAAACATTACAATGATCTGTAATGAAATAGCATGTTATGTAGGCCCCTAACCTTTCTAAAATATATGGATATCAAACTTGAAAATGAGTGTATTCTAGATAATCATATTTTCACCTATATTACCAATATTTTAATGGCTCGGGTCATAATAACAACTTATTTTCAGCTGTCATTCCTAAAATTATTATCAAAAATGTTTACTTTTTCATGAATTGAGTACCCGTTGATCATGAAATAAATGATATTGTCATTAGCCTAAAACAAGATAGTTCCATTGGACCTAATGGATTCATTAAATCATTCTTATGTCACTGTTGGGACATTATTCAATCAAATGTATGTAATATGGTTAAATCCTTTTCCCCAATGGTACCCTTCCTTCATCGTATTAATTCCCAATTCTTCTCTCTAATTCCAAAATTAAAAAATGAATCTAAAATTCACTTCTTCAGAATAATTTCTCTCATAAAAACACTAAATAATATCATCTCCATACTTTTATAAAATAATATTACTTTTTTTCCAATAAAATAGTCTAATATAACCTATTTGGTATCCTCAATTGAAGAAAAATTCAATATTGCATTTTACTATCCTGTGAAGGTATTAATAATTTAATGAAACCTAATAGGGGAGGAGGAATTTCTATTTAACTCATCATTTGGATTGTTTTAGACACTAGGCGATTTTGTTTTATTTATATGGTCCTCAACAACATCAGCTTCAAATACAAATTTTTCAAAATGATAAAAGCACTTTTTGATTTTTATAAAATTTATATTATAATAAAAGGTTCTACGAAAAGATATACCAATTTTTCTAAAGGTGTTAGAAAAAGATACATACGCTCTACAATAAATTTTGATATTTCATGGGATTATGTATGTATACTATTCATTTGTCTGGTAAATTAGGGTAAAATAAATCCCATCAGTTCATCCCAAAATTACTATAATTCCCTGAGCCAAGTTATAGAGAGTCAGTGCATTATTACATTACATTGGCATGATCACAAGGAAATCATTTGTTGAAAGACTGATCAGTTTAGTCTTATTTGAAACAAAATTCATACATAAGTTATACTGTATAACTTGAAAAGAAATACAACATGAATTTATTCCAGTAGAAGCATCCAAGCCTCCTATATTATGTTGGAAAGTCACTCATAACAAACTTGTTAATATCCTTGGAAAATAAAACATAAGAAAGGGGTGATCTAAAATGCTCAGTTAGGGTATGAAATAGAACATAAGATAACATAAATATTAATCATGGTGAATAATTGAAACCACATACCTTAACAAAAAATATACATGATTACTTTTATGGCAGGAATAATATTTGAGTAAATAATTCCATAATAAAACATAATCATGGGTATCATACTAGTCCAATGACCTCATCAACCATAATTATTATTTTCAGAATGAGAAAATGTATAATGTTGGATATTCTGAAACATTTTTTCAAGGCCACAGTGATGATGTCTAAAAAAGATTAAGGCCTTGGCCAAAACCATATATCAATTTTTGAAAGGCCTTAGCCAATTCCACATCTAGTTGTCTAATAGGACCTATCGATGTATCGAGTAGCTATTTTGGACTACACCTTTCACATACTAATTCCAATATATTCCTCATATAAAAAGGTTGAAATATAACATAAACATTCGTATTACAACTAGCATACATAATGTCAATACTTTAACTATAAACCATGAATGGAATAAAAATAGCACATCCACATTCAAACATATCACAAAACATTCAAAACAATATGGATGTTTTGTATCATAATAAATCAACATCAAATAAACATAAAATCCATCAGAGTATGTTGACATAGATGAAATCAAAACCTTTTTTTACCCACCGTATAAGTTAAAAATCATTCATATATTCATTTTGTCGAAAAGGTCATAAAGTACCTTGTTTGGAAAATGATGGAAAAATTCCATTAAAATATTTAAGGATAAATAAGGTTTCAAATTTCTTTACCATTTCTTCTAGTGAAAAATGTTGTGAAATACATTTTTAATAAACATGGATGTGGATGATAAAAAGGTCCCAGTAGATAATTACGTAAAAACAACCTCGGATAATAATGAGACTGTATAATTAACCCTTACCTTGTACATTTCCTTGGTCCATGGTAGGTTAACCTCTTGTATAATGGTGTAATAATTTTTATTACATTATACATGAATCATATACATCAATATGATATCATATATGATCTTTTAATATTTCTTTGTTGATAATATCTTAGTATTATCGTCATTTCGGCTGATAATTGATGCATTTTCCTTGATATTATTTGTTACGTAAGTAATGTTTGTTATAGATAGAATGTAACATATTAATATTTTAAATGATATTATGTATTTAAAAATTATTTTAAATCATCTAATGAAAATTAGTGTTGAATGGCTTTGATGGGGAATGAATCTCATCACGTTCGGGAAGACTGTATTCAGTACGTAAGAACAAGCAATAATATCATTCTTTCGATATTAAAATAATATAAAATAATATCATATATCATATATAAAGAATCATTATAATATAATATTTATTATTTAGATCAATTACACATCATGATTATACCCATCCAAAGAATAATGTGTTGAATAACAATTACACCTTGATTTTGGAGACGATAAGTTGTACATACGCACGTATGGTGACATTCCATTCAATGGATGGATAGAATAATGAATATGGTTGTAACATATTTATATTAACATCATAGTATATAGAAGATACTAGAGTTATTATTTTTTAATAGATACTAAAAAGAAAGAGGAAGTGGAAGAATAAAGGATCTTGAAAGAGGTGATGAAATATTTTTTCTTTTATTCGGGTTCTTCATTATGATTTTATCAAAAATACTCAATAAGATGCCTTTCTGACTAAAGGGAGCCCTCTAGGATGAAGGGAGGATAGTTTTGAGGGTATTTTGGCTGTGATTTTCCTATCCAAATGGCTTTGAATGTGTGAATTAGAGAGAAGGGGGAGTTCCCTTTTATAAGAGGGGTGAGGGGAACCATAAGAAAAGATAGAAATATTTTTTTATAATACACTCAGTATCGATTTATAATGGCTCCAAAATAGATTCTTTAAAGTATAAGATGGGTATGTGTTGAAAACCAGTCATCCAATAGTTGTTATATAGGTTTGGGTCACTATATTATCTTTATCATTTATATTTAACTATAATTAAAATAGTATTACATTTAACATGTCTCTTTGTATTTCTATATTATATGGTTAATAAACATAGTATATACTACCACGAGAACACCAGGTGGTTAATTAATGATACAAATATCATTAAATATGTTTTAGGGTGACATTAGATTTTTAGGATTCAAATATTAATTAATAATTTAATATTTGGTTTAAAAACTCTTTTATGTCAATTTTAACACTATTTGGTGTTTTGTTTTTGCTAAATTCATATAATGATTATTACATTGAAAAAAATTCATCTAACCAACCCTAATATGTCATATTAACCTAAAAAATTACTCTAATTTATAAAAATCTTCAAATTAAATTTATTTGTATTTTTATAATGTTAATTATTTTAATCATTCACTAATTAGGTTATTTCTACATCATCATCGTGTCATAAATAAATTAAATTATTTAATGTCTAGAGAATATAAATAAAATGAAATTATGTAGAAATTATTTTTATCTATCTAATTAATCTATATAATTTATTTTATCTTCTGTGTATCCTTATATTAAAAAGGTTTTAGTTATTAAACTTTGATTTTAACTCTTTTAACTTTTATTTGAATTAAATAATAATAAACGGCCAAATCCAATTCAAGTGAACCATAGAGGTGCATATTTTATTCGTAACGATGTTTTTGGTCGAATTATACGTTTACAATAGATGTAGGACATGTGTTAGGGTAATAATAATATAATTTGTACCCTTAATTGCCCTAAATATTTTATAACCACAGTAAATAAAATAAATAAGTTACTATTCATCAAATATTATTTTCATCTTATTAAACCACATTTTATATAATTATATCAACTGTGTCTCTCAGATTTTTTAAATTCAACTCAAAAAATTTGTAAAATTATGTTTTATGTAAATTTGTAAATACTCCTAGGAGGTGGGTAAAAGATGGTAAAAAGTTCAATACAATTTTTAAAAATCTAAAATTATTATAAACTTAATCTAATGAATTACATAGATCATATATAGGTATTATGTATATATTTTTACTAAAAATAAATATAAATAAAAATTCGGTTTTAAACTATAACTGAGTGTTTTTACTATTCTTTAGAAATTGAATGTTTTCAGAAAAATATCAAAAATTCAACCTAAGCTAATTTTGGAAATCCAAATCCAATAATGAAGTACATTTTGAAAGATATAATTTATAAAATTTCAAAATATGGGTATTAATATTAATAACGTCTAGTTTGGTTGGTTGTGGTGTTTTAGAACTTGATGTTGGGTACAACACATGGTATTGTATTATTCAAAGAAAAGTGTACCATGCAATCTTGGGTTGTTACATTCTACCCTCCTTCAATAATTTCATCCTCCAAATTTCTACTGTATTACAACATAAAAAGACTCGGGTTGTTCTTCTTCATATGTTTTTTAGGTTCCCACGTTGTCTCTTCCGTCATATGGTTGCTACATAGATATTTCACCAGACGAGTCATCTGGTTTCTCAACACTTATTCTCTTATATCCAGAACTTTGACGGTCTCTTAACCATAAGACATATCGATTTCAAACTCTAACTCCACATAGTTGACTACATGCGTTGGGTCAGGCATGTATTTTCTCAATATTGATACGTGGAACACATTGTAAACTTTGGAGAGACATGGAGACATTACAAACTGGTAAGCTACAACCCAAATTCATTCTGTATTTTTGAATGGTATGATGTACCAGGGACTTAATTTACCTTTTTTAATGAAATGTATAACACCCTTCCATGGATATTCCATCAAGAAAACATGGCCTCCTACCTTAAATTCCAAATCCTTCCATCGGTTATCGGCATTGCTCTTCTGCCTACTTTGGATGATTTGATGTGGGTTTGTATTACCTTTACCTTTTCCATCATTTCCTCTACACGTTTTTGGCCTATGAGTTTTCGTTAACTAACATCATCCCAACAGGTTGGTGTTCGACATCAATTTTTTATAACGCTTAATATGGTTCCATCTGAATACATTAATTGATGTTATTGTTATATGATAATTCTACCAAATGTAAATATTTATCCCACATACATTAAAATTCTAATGATCATGATCTCAACATGAATTCTAAGGATTGAATAGTCCATTCTGATTGTTCATCAGTTTGGGAGTGGTAGGTAGTGCTCAAATGATGCTCAATATCCAGAGCATTCATAAAATTTTTTTAGAATCATGATGTAAAACGGGGATCACAATCAGAAATAATTGATAGGGGTACTCCATGAATTCTTCCAACAACATTAATATATAGTCATGAAAAGCGTTCAAGTGGTAAATCTTCTCTTATTGAATGAAAATCTCTTTACCTGGTAAGTTGATCAACAATGAACCATATTACATCATTCCTTCTAAGAGTCTTCGGTAGTCCCATGACAATGTCCATCGTAATATTATACCATTTCCACTCAGGTATGGGAAGAGGTTGCAAGACACCTCCAGGCTGTTCCTTCCAGCTTTCACTTGTTGAAAAACCATACATCTTGACACAAAATCAGTAATCTCCCTCTTCATATTGTCCCACAAAAAATGATCCTTTAAATATCTATACATTTTGGTTCTCCCAGGGTGTATAGAGAAATTGGAGCAATGAGCTTCATCCAATAATTCTCTTTTTAGATCAGGTATATCAGAAACACAAAGACTCATCCCAAATTTCAAAATTCTATCTTCATAGACAATGTCAATCAATCTCCCATCATTAACAGCATTAATATTCTTTTCAAACTCATCATCATTGGTCTGAGAACTCATTATCTTTTCTTGTAATGATGGTTTGGAAACCGTTTGAAAAATTATTGATTTTTCACCATCCTTGGTGATTCCCATATCTATCATTACTAGATCAATGTAAATAGGAACTTTTTAAACTCACATCTTGTTAATAACTACATGATCCTTTCTGCTCAAAGCATCTACCACCTTATTTGCCTTCCCCAAGTGGTAGTGCATCGTGCAGTCATAATCCATGAGTTGTTCAAGACATCTCTTTTGCCTAATGTTGAGTTCTTTATGTGCGAAAATATACTTCAAACTCTTCTAATCTGTATAAATCTCATATTTTTTACCATAGAGATAGTGTATACAAATATTCAAAGAAAATATTACAGTTTCTCACTCACTATCTTGAGTAGGATAGTTTTTCTCATGATTTTTCAGTTTTTTGATGCACAGGGAATAACTCTATCATTCTACATAAGGACACAACCAATTCCTTTCTTCGATGAATCACAATAAATAACAAAACCATCATTCCCAAATGGTAGAGTGTGAATACAATCATTGATTATTATTGTCTTCAATTCTTAAAAACATACATCACAAAATTTTATCCAAACAAATTTAACCCCTTTTCCTATGAGCTTTGTTAATGGGTTAGCCCACTGGGAAAAATTCTGAATGAAACATCGATAATAACAAGTGAAATCAATATAATTGAGCAGCTATGTTAAACACGTCGGTGTTAGCTATTCATCGATTTCTATGGCCATAGAAGGATCAATATATATTCCATCATTGGACAATATTTCTAATTAATGAAATCTCCTAGATCCAGAATTCACACATGCTAATCATCCCTTATAATATATGTCATTTTAGAGTCTTTCGGATAATGTACAAGTGATTTTCATGATCATCATAGATTTTGGAGTATACCAAGTTACGATCAACAAATACCACTATAAATTGATCAAGATATTATATGAAAACTCTATTCATTAGATATTTGAAGAAAGTGATCCCAAAGATCCATTATTTCTCGGATGTAGAGATACCTAGACCCTCCTTCAATTCCATTAATATATAGTAGATCACCAAACACATTATAGTGAGTCAACCGATGGGTTTTAAGATTAAAAAACCATCATTTAGAGACTTATTCTACACATCATTTACTGGAAAGGCTCAAGTACAACATAGTCGGTGGAATTCCCATTCTTATAGAGGCAATTCATACGGTAGAGTCATGAGAAGAAGCAAGTACGATAGGGGAATGTGACCTACGAGCTAGTGAGAAGTGAATAAAGCAGAAGAGGAGGGAATTTTCGTCTACTATATAATCTTGACTTATCTCTTTTTTTAGTGGTATAGTCAACCCATGCATGCAATACTACTGAATGTCACACCAGCACAGACCTGCCACTTTCCAGTAAAAAATTTCTACTAGAAAATGAGACCACTGAAACCTGGTTGTGCTGGTTCTAGACCATGGGACACTATATTATGAGATTAGTCAGATCTATGGAACATGACCCTATATAGTAGAAAAGGGCCTTTTCAACCATCTTCGAGTCCTTATGATATTTTTTACACCACTTTTTTTAGGTATGAGTACGTTATAGCCCTTGTTTCATGGAGTAAGGGAGAGAGGAAGTGAAGTACTATTTGGAATATGGGTTAGATCGATTGAGTAGGTTCCTTTTCTATAATTCCATCCATTGAGGTGCATTAGTCTATCCAAAAGTCACTATTGTAAACTCATAATGCACGTACCTATTTCGAAATGTTTTTTCTAGAATGTCTTGCTTCTTCACACACAACTGATGATATCATGATCGATTTTGATCTTTGAAAAGTATTGAGCTCTATGAATTTGTTCAAATAAATCATCAATGCAAGGTGTGGTATACTTGATCTTTATTATTGTTGAATTGATCTCCATGTAGTCAATGCACAACCTCATAGATGCATCTTTCTTCATAACAAAAATGATATGGGATCCCCATGGAGGACCACTAGGGAGAATAAATCCCTTATTACTCAATTCTTGTAGTTTTTTCTTAATTTACACTAATTCCACAGTGGCCATTCTATAAGGGTTCTTCGATATGGGCCTTGAACTGGGAATTCATCCAATGGAAAAGGAAATTTCTCGTTCTAGAGGATGTCCAAGTGAATCCTATGAAAATACATCAAAATACTCTGTAACAATATGTAACATCCCAATTAAGTAATTAATAATAGATATTTTTATCTATGCCTATTAGTGAATTAGATAGTGTTTTAGAGGCTTAAAATGATAATAAATCCAATCTTAAGCTTGGAATACACTAATATTTTTTAAAGATTGTATTACTGCCTTTTGATGGAAAACCATTTTTAAATCTATCTTTTGACAATTTTATAAGATATTTTTGTCAAAATAAACATATTCTCTATGATTGGGACATCAGAATTTACTTTGTGTGAATTTTTGGTATTTTTCTGACAATGTTCATTTTTTAATGAATAGTGAAAAATACTGCATTTTACATCGAAACTGCTTTTTAATCTAATTTATTTATATGAATATATTATCTTTTCAATTGGTTTTAAAGTTAAATTAGAATATATTTTTACTATTTAATCCAATATTTGTCATTGGAAATAATGTCACTATGAAAATTGGACTTAAACTAGTGTCAATCTTTTGATACTTATTGTTTCATAAAAACACGCTATTTGTCATGACAACGGAAATTAATTATTAAATTAATTAATGCAACTTATATGTTTTGAATTTTTTAAAATAGACAACATTTTTGAATTCATAATATCAAATATATCTTAGGGTGATGTTTTGGTATTTTTCTGAAAAACTTCAATTTTTGATGATTAGTGAAACCACTAAGTGGTAGTTAAAGAAACTGATTTTTCGTTTAAATGAAATTTTACCACCTCTGTGATTTGATTATCAAAAATCCGACATACATGGTTGTCATTAAGAAGTAAAATGTGGTTCAATGAGATTAAAATAATTTTTGGTGAATAGTAACTTTATGTTTTTAATCGTGATAAGTGTTAATTAGTGTAGTTTAAGGTAAAAATAATGTTTTAATAATATGATATGAACTTGACACATGTCTTACCCTCATTTGATGTGTCATGGCCGACCAAGAAAATCCATGGGTCAACTTGGGGACCCCATGGTGCCACTTTGGTTGGGAAATGACATAAATAACTTTTTATTTAATGTAAAAGTAAAATTGACAAAAACATGAGATGTTTTACTAAAACAATTTTTAAATGGGGTTATACAAGTCATATTTTTTACTATAAATATTCATTGGAAAGATAAAAAGATTTCCTACATAATAGTATTTTTTTATAATTTTTAGACATTAAATAAATAAAATTATTTATGACACCATAATGATGTAGCGATTACCTCATTAATAAAGGATTTAAATAAAATGAAAAGATAATGTAAAATCTATGACCTACACATGTCCAAAACTTATATAGTGGGTATATTTCAAACTATTATCACCATATCCTCAAATTATATCAATGTGGGACCTTTGGAATTAGAAACTCCTTTTAAAATAAAGTAATATTTCTTTACATTCCAAGAATGCCCCTCCTCAACTCTTATAAAAGGCCCCCACCTCTACCACCTTACCCACACTTACAAAGCCTTTGGCTCCGAAACACCCTGCCCATTTTGCTTCTATACATTCCTATATTACTCCTTGAAGCCTCACGTTGGTCATAAGTCTTCCCAAGGAAGCCTTTGAGCTTAAACCAATGGGAGTTACCCGATTTTAAGGTAATGTCTTCACTTGAGTCCTTTTGTTTTATTTTGCTTCTCCAACCCCCTAAACTCTTTTTATTCATTTATTTTTCAACAAATGCAGTATATCAAATATACTAGTATTTTTTTATAATAATTATTAGTGCTACACTTACACACACCTACATCTAATGGTTAAAGAACATACTATTTCCGTGGATGGCGAATTTCGGCCTCCCGAAACGATGAATGTTCAAAATTTTTTTAACACCTTAAAAGGTGGCCATAAAGATGTCACTATATTTATATATGATATATAATATGTTTATGTTTTCCTTAAGATTTTTTATTTTTCATTTTAGGCATATCTTTATGGTTTCCATTATGGGTAAACGCGATATCTTCATTTAAGGAAGTGCGGACTACCGCCCCCTCAAAGTGATTTGATTTCATTAATGCCATATGTGGGACGTATAAATGATTTAATTAATGGTAATATATATGATATTATACTGGAATTATAATATAAATTTATGACATTATGATTCCATTCCATAAAAATACGAAATAGAAATGAAATTAGCATTCATGTGTACGTACGACTTACCGTCTCCATGAACGGTGCATTTCATTTATTACCTCTAAAAGTTATGTAATATTATAAATGCATGTATATAATGGATATATATGATATATATGATATATATATCATGAGTATAACTCTGGATATAATGGATACATGAACAACTTGAAATTATAAAGAGTATGTTTTTGACTCAAGTACCAATGATCATTAAAATTACCGTTATTAACTAAAATAATTACATAGTGTTCATGACATGATAATAAGTGATATAAAAGGAATAATGAACTTGAAAAAGGTTATTAAGAAAGAAGAAATTAACTCAAGTTTATTATTCATGAGATTAAAGAATGATCGAGTCATGTTGGACCCGAGGTATGAAACTTCGTCTCAATATCCTTTCATTGAGGCATATTTTATTTTATACACAAATTTCTTTTATATGGTGTATAGACCCCTTTGACGTTTACGTTTATCCAAAATGAATTTTTTTTATACAAAGCTTTTTACAAAATGACAAAAGGCGATGTTTTTTTCGTACGTATGCGGAAACAACGACTTCTCCGCCGCCGTGACCATTATTTGGGTTTCAGCTTCCTCTACAAGACATACATTCTTTTTAAAATAAAAATAAATATAATGTTTTACTTTTCTTTTATTTTTGTATTGAAAATGGTTTTCATAATGTTTTTATTATATAAATGTGTTGTATTGATTTCTCATGATTGAAATGTGGAAATGTTATGTTTTCTTTATGCATGTTTTATGTTATATTATTATGTTGTGGTTCTTGGGAATTATTATGAAGATGGGTCGTTCTGTGATAAAATAAGGGCGGGTGAGCCCGATATAGCTCTCCAATGCATTGGGTAACCTGAAGGAGTGAAATGTTAAGGTTTCTCCAAAGATATTTAGGTAATATACTGTGGTGGGTATTCCAAACGTAACCAAGAGGGTTACTCCCTAAGTAAGAATGTTATAAATGCCTCAAGTTATCTTTATGTCTTGTGATTTCTATTATTTATTCATGATTTAATGAGGTATGTTAAAGTGATTATGTTTTATGGGTAAAGTATGATTACATTATTATGTATATATGTACCCATGTTTCCTTTCCATATTTTTATAACCCATACTGAGCTTTTTATACTCATCCCATGTTTTTTTGAAATGTTTTTCACAGGTCAAGGGAAAGGTACATGATATGATGATAGTGTCAAGGAAGTGTCAATAATGAATCCATGATTTATTTTAAATATGTTTCCATTGATGGGAAAAATGAATACTATCTTTATGTAACCACTTTGTTTATATGTGGAATGTAATGCAAGTTGTATGATCTAATTCTCTAAAACTCTAAACTCAAAAAGATCCTCAGTGTTTAATCTTGTAATAACTCAAGATTAAGTAAGGATTAAGGTTGGGGCCTTATAGTTGGTATCAGAGGTCGGTTTAGATAACATTAGGAGTTATAATTCTATAAAATAATTATCCAAAAATAATTTTTTATGGTCAAATTGAAATGATATAGAATTTGATGATTTCCATGTTGCTTCATCTAAGACATGTTTGTTCAGAATGGTTTTCTGCAGAGGAAACAGGGAAGCAGTGCTAGGAAGGCATACAAAAAGAAATAACCTTCTGAATCAGCATCCTGAGATGGTCGAAATTGGAACTGAATAGTTTGTTGCAGTAATGGAATTGTCGACTCATGCGATAAATGGTGGTGGTATCCATGCACGAGATCAGCCAGATCAACCGCAGAGGAACATGTTAGTGGTGGAACATTTCATGAGGCAACATCCCCCATCATTCAGAGGATCATATGACCATGTGCTAGCTGAAGGGTGTATTAAAGAACTAGATTAGATTTTCAATGTCATGGGGTGTTCAGACAATCAAAAGGATAGTCTTGCTATTTAACATTTGGAGGGTGAAGCAGATCAGTGGTGGTCGATGGTTAAAATTATCAGGGATGCTGATGAGATTGATGATCTAGACTGGGATGAATTCAATGGTATGTTTCTTGAGATGTATTTTCCTAAGGCTGTTCGACATTGGATGGAAAAATAATTCTTGGAATTGAGGTAAGAGGGAGACTCAGTTGCTGCTTTTGAAGAAAGTTTCACTCGATTGTCAAGGTATGCTCCAAATTTTATCTGGGACCTTGATATTAAAATAAATTGTTTTTACTCAGGATTAAAGAAAAAATATCGAAGTGCTTTATCTTCTAGTGAGTTTAAAAATTATGAAAAGCTTGTTTGATTAGCTGAGAAGGTTGAAATGGAGTTTTTAGATGATCATCTGTTCTATAACAACCATCAGAAGAAAAGACTGAGGTGGCAGGAGAAAGGAAAGAATTATTCAAAAATGTCTGACGGTAAGAAAACTACGTTTCCAGTTTGTGATAAATATGGTAAAAGGCATGCTGGTGAGTGTCTTATGAATTCTGGGAAGTGCTACTGATGTGGTAAGATGGGACATAAGGCTCGTGATTGCACTGAAAAAGATCAAGGTAATGGTAAGTCCAAATTCGATTTACAGTTTGTGAAATGTTTTAAGTGCAATGAGATGGGTCACTATGCAAACGAGAGTCCGACAATGAGCTTGAGTGATGGGAATTTGTTAGACTACAAGAAGAAAGGGGTGGTGAAATCCTTTGCAACAACTTCAGCAGATGTCGGGCCAACAAATGAAGTTATATCAGGTAATTTGTTTGTTTTTTCAGATTATTCCAGTGTTTTGTTTTATTCGTGGTCTACACATTGTTTCATCTCTGAAAACATTTCTAGTAAAATGGGAATACCATCTCAAGAAATGACTCCTGGACATTTTGTAAAAACACCTGGGGGAAATGTTGATGCAAAAAGAATTTATAAGAATCTTCCTATCCTTCTTGTGGAAATAACCTACTTTCAAAACTTATTGTTCTACCTCTAGTAGAGTTTGATGTTATCATGGGTATGGATTGGCTCTCTATTTACCATTCTAAGATTGACTATAGAGCTAATGAAGTTTCTTTTCAGAAATACTTTCAGTTTGTATACAAGAATGAACCCTTACTGTTTATAACATATCAAGAGGCCGAGAAACTTGTAAAATATGGAAATGAATGTTACCTTGCACATATTGTTGAAAACAAGGGAACTGTTCAGATTAATGATGTGCCAGTGGTAAATGAGTATCCTGATGTTTTTCTTGATGAGTTGCCTGGAATAATACCAGATCGGGAAGTTGAATTTACTGTTGACATAGTTCCTGATGCAAAGCCAATTTCAAAACCCCCTTATCGAATGGCTCAAATTGAACTTTTAGAGTTGAATGAGCAATTACAAGATTTATTAGAGAAAGGTTTCATTCAACCTAGCTCATCACCATGGGGTGATCCTGTTTTATTTGTTAAAAATAAAGATGGTTCTATGATACTTTGCATTGATTATAGAGCCTTGAATAACATCACTGTTAATAACAAATATCCTTTGCCTCATATCGATGATTTGTTTGATCAGCTCCAAGAAGCTTAGTATTTTTCAAAGATTGACCTGAGATCGGGGTACCATCAGTTGAAGGTAAAAGAAGTAGATATTCCAAATATCATGTTCCGTACATGATATGGCCATTATTAATTTGTAGTAATTCCATTTGGGCTAACCAATGCACCTCCTCTATTCATGGACATAATGAATAGAATTTTCCATGAGTTCTTGGATAAGTTTGTGGTTGATTCCATTGATGATATTTTGGTGTTTTCTAAAAGTAAAGAGGAGCATGAAAGACATTTAAGGGTTATCTTGCAAACCTTAAATGAAAAGAAATTGTATGGTAAATTCAGAAACTATGAGTTTTGGTTGCAACAAATTTCATTCCTTGGTCACATTGTTTCTAAAGAGGGGATAACTGTTGATCCTGCTAAAACAACAGTTGTGGAAGAATTTCCAAGACCCACAAATGTAACTGAGATTCGTTGCTTCCTTGGTTGGCCAGGATATTACCAAAGGTTTGTTAGAAATTTTACACGGTTATCTAGTACAATGACAAAGCTAACTCGGAAGGGTGTTATGTTTATCTGGACAAAAGAATGTGATGATTGTTTTCAGGAGTTGAAAAGAAGATTGGTGAATGCTCTAAATTTGTCACTACCTTCCAGGAATGGTGAGTTTGATATATATAGTGATTCTTCATTGAAAGGACTTGGTTGTGTCCTAATACAGAATGATCAGGTAATTTCTTATGCTTCCCGACAGTTGAAAACTCATGAGGTAAATTACCCTACACATGATTTGGAATTAGCTGTTGTTGTTTTCGCTTTAAAAATTTTGAGGCATCATTTCTATGGAGTAAAGTGAGAAATATATACGAATAAAAAAAGTTTAAAGTATATATTCACTCAGAAAGAATTTAACATGAGCCAGAGGAGATGGCTGGAATTAATCAAGGATTATGATTGTACAATTCATTACCATCTAGGAAAAGCAAATAAAGTGGATGATGCTTTGAGTCAAAAAAGTAATTATTTATTAGCAATGTTGCATTTGGAATGTGATCATTTGGTTAAGTATTTGATGAACTTTGGCATAGAAGTTGTTGGTGTAGGACGTTCTTCTGTTTTGTTTAAGAAATCAGTGAAATCTTCTCTATGAGACAGAATCAAGCAAGCACAGAAGCATGACAGTGAGTTGCAGAAAAAGGTATAGCTGGATCAGAAAGTTATGTTTCCTAAATTCAACATTGATAATGATTGTGTTTTGAGATTTGGTAAGAGTTTGTTTATGAATTGTGATTCACAGTTGAAGAGAGAGTAGTTATGTGAATCTCATAGTTCTCCGTTTTTAGTTCATCCTGGAATTACTATGATGTATAGAGATCTGCGGGAGTATTACTGGTGGGATGGAATGAAATGAGATATTGTTGATTTTACTGTCAAGTGTTTGACTTGGCAACAGGTTAAAGTAGAGCGGCAGTTACCGAAAGGAATTCTTCAGCCTTTACCAGTGCCAGAGTGGAAATGGAAGAATATATCCATGGACTTCGTTGTGGGATTGTCGAAGACCCCTCGAGTTAATAATGCAATCTGGGTTATTGTTGATCTCTTGACCAAATCTGCTCATTTACTTGCTATACGAGATACTTTCTCTCTAGATCAACTTTCTTGTTTTTATCTTAATGAGATAGTCAGGTTACATGGAGTTCCTCTCTATGTTGTATCCTATCATGATCCCAGGATTACTTCTAACTTTTGAAAAGGCCTTCAGAAGTCGTTGGGTACTGAATTAAATTTTAGTACAGCATTTCATCCTCAATCAGATGGGCAGTCAGAACAAACAATTCAGACCTTGGATGATATGCTACGATCTTGTTCGATAGATTATCAGGGATGTTGGTACTAACATCTTTCATTGGTTGAATTTTCATATAATAACAGTTTTCATTCCAGTATACAGATGGCACCATTTGAGGCGTTATATGGGAAGCGGTTTCGAACTCCATCTTTTTGGGATGATGTGGGTGAAAGGAAGTTGATGGGACCAGAATTGGTAGAAGAGATGGAAGAAAAAGTTATGATGATTCAGAAACACATGAGAACAGCTCATTGTAGGCAGAAGAGTTATGAAGACAACAAGAGGAAGGACCTCTCTTTTGAGGTAGGTGATCAGGTTTTTCTCAAAGTATCACCATGGGAATGTGTGATGCGATTTTGTAAGAAAGGAAAGATGAGTCCAAGGTTCATTGGACCATATGAAATTCTGGAGAGATTTGGATCAGTTTCTTACCAAGTGGCTTTACCTCCGAGTTTATCTCAGGTACACAATTTTTTTCATATTTCGATGTTGAGAATGTGTATGCCAGATCCATCTCATGTTTTGAGTCCAGAGGTAGTTCAAATGGAAGAGAACCTATCATATGAGGAACAACCAGTCCAGATTCTTGACCATAGGGAGCAAGTGTTACGGAATAAGGTGATTCATCAGGTAAAGGTTTTGTAGAAAAACCACATGATTGAAGAGGCAACATGGGAATCTGAAAATGCAATGAAGGATAAGTACCCCCATCTATTTGATAAGTAAATAAATTCTGGGGACACAATTTTCTATAGGGGGGAAGTATGTAACATACCAAGTATGTAATGAATAATAGATATTTTTATCTATGTCTATTAGTGAATTATATAGTGTTTTAGAGGCTTAAAATGATAATAAATCCAATCTTAAGCATGGAATACACTAATATTTTTAAAAGATTGTTTTACTGCCTTTTGATGGAAAACCATTTTTAAAAATATCTTTTGAAACATTTATAAGATATGTTTGTCAAAATAAACTTATTCTTTATTATTGGGACATCGAAATTTACTTTGTGTGAATTTTTGGTATTTTTCTGACAAAGTATGTTTTTTAAAGAATAGTGAAAAATACTGCATTTTACATCAAAACTACTTTTTAATCTAATTTATTTATATTATTAGATTATCTTTTTAATTTTTTTTATAGTGAAATTAGAATATAGTTTTACCATTTAATCCAATAGTGGTCATTGGAAATAATTTCACATTGAAATTGGACTTAAACTAGTGTCAATCTTTTGATACTTATTGTTTCATAAAAACACGCTATTTATCATGACAGCGGAAATTAATTATTAAATTAATTAATGCAACTTATATGTTTTGAATTTTTTAAAATAGACAACACTTTTGAATTCAGAATATCAAATATTTATTAGGGTGATGTTTTGGTATTTTTCTGAAAAACTTCAATTTTTTATGAATAGTGAAACCACTAAGTGGTAGTTAAAGAAACTGATTTTTCATTTAAATGAAATTTTACCACCTCTATTATTTGATTTTCAAAAATCCGACATACATGGTTGTCATTGAGATGTAAATTTTGGTTCAATGAGATTAAAATAATTTTTTTTGTGAATAGTAACTTTTATATTTTTAATCGTGATTAGTTGTAATTAGTGTAGTTTAAGGTAAAAGTAATGTTTTAATAATATGATATGAGCTTGAAACATGTCCTACCCTCATTGGATGTTTCATGGCCGACCAACAAAATCCATGGGTCAATTTGGGGACCCCATGGAGCCACTTTGTTTGGGAAATGACATAAATAACTTTTTATTTAATGTAAAAAGTAAAATTGACACAAACATGAGATGTCGTACGAAAATAATTTTTAAATGGGGTTATACAAGGCATATTTTTGACTATAAATATTAATTGGAAAGATAAAAATATTTCCTACATCATGGTAGTTTTTTATAATTTTTAGACATTAAATAAATAAAATTATTTATGACATCATAATGATGTAGTGATTACCTCATTAATAAAGGATTTAAATAAAATGATAAGATAATGTAACATATATGCCCTAAACATGTCAAAAACTTATTGGGTGGGTTTATTTCGAACCCTTATCTCCTTAGCCTCAAATTATATCAATGTGGGACCTTTTGAATCCGAAACTCCTTTTCAAATAATGTAATATTTCCTTACTTTCCAAGAATTCCCCTCCTCTCCTCTTATAAAAGGTCCCCACCTCTACCTCCTTACCCGCACTTCAAAGCCTTTGGCTCGGCCAACCCCTGCCCATATTGTATCTCCACATCCCTATATTACTCTGTGAAGCCTCACTTTGGTCATAAGACTTCCCATGGACTCCTTTGAGCTCAAACCAATGGGAGTTACCCAATTTTAAGGTAATGTCTTTACTTGAGTCTTTTTGTTTTATTTTGATTCTCCAACCCCCTAAACTCTTTTTATTAATTTATTTTGTAACAAATCAAGTATCTCCAATATAATAGGATGTTGTTATAAGAATTATTAGTGCTACACATACACACACCTACAACTAATGGTTAAAGAACATTCTGTTTCTGTGGATGGCGAATTTCTGCCTCCCGAAACGATGATTGTTCAACATTTTTTTAACAACTTTAAAGGTGGCCATCAAGATGTCACTATATTTAAATATGATATATAATATGTTTATGTTTTACTTAATCTTCTGTATTTTTCATTTTAGGAATACCTTTATGGTTTCCATTATGGGTAAACACGATATCTTCATTTAAGGAAGTGCGGACTACCGCCCCCTCAAAGTGATTTGATTTCGTTAATGCCATATGTGGTACGTATAAAGGATTTAATTAATGGTAATATATATGATATTATACTGGAATTATAATATACCTTTATAACATTATGATTCCATTCCATAAAAATACGAAATAGAAATGAAAGTAGCGTTCATGCGTACGTACGGCTTACCGTCTCCATGAACGGTTCATTTCATTTCTTACCTCTAAAGGTTATGTAATTTTATAAATTCTTTTATATGCTGGATATATATGATATATATGATATATACATCATGAGTATAGCTCTGGATATAATGGATACATGAAAAACTTGAAATTATAAATAGAATGTTTTTGACTGAAGTACCAATGATTGTTAAAATGACCGTTATTAACTAAAATAATTACATAGTGTTCATGACATGATAATAATTGATATAAAAGGAATAATGAACTTGGAAAAGGTTCTTAATCAAGAAGAAATTAACTCAAGTTTATTATTCAGGAGATTAAAGAATGATCGAGTCAAGTCGGACCTGAGGTATGGGACATCGTCTTAATATCCTTTCATTGAGGCATATTTTATTTTATACACAACTTTCTTTTATACGGTGTATAGACCCCTTTGACTTTTACGTTTATCCAAAAGAAATTTTTTTTATACGAAGCGTTTTAAAAAATGACAAAAGGGAATGTTTTTGTCATACATATGCGGCGACAATGACTTCTCCGCCACCGTGACCATTATTTGCGTTTCGGCTTCCTCTACAAGACATACCATCTTTTTAAAATAAAGATAAAGATAATGTTTTACTTTTCTTTTATTTTTGTATTGAAAATGGTTTTCATAATGTTTTTATTATATCAATTTGTCGTATTGATATCTCGTGATTGAAATGTGGAAATTTTATGTTTCCTTTATGCATGTTTTAAGTGATACGATTATGTTGTGGTTCTTGGGCATTATTATGCAGATGGGTGGTTCCGTGATAATCTAAGGGCGGGTGAGCCCGATATAGCTCTCCAATGCATTGGGTAACGCGAAAGAGTGAAACGTTAAGGTTTCTCCAAAGAGATTTAGGGAATATATTGTGGTGGGTATTCCAAATATAACCAAGAGGGTTACTCCCTACGTAAGAATGTTATGAATGCCTCAAGTTACCTTTATGTCTTATGATTTCAATGATTTATTCATGATTTGATGAGGTATGTTAAAGTGCTAATGTTTTATGGGTAAAGTATGAATTCATTCTTATGTATATATGTACCCATGTTTCCTTTCCATATTTTTATAACCCATACTGAGCTTTTTATGCTCATCCCAAGTTTTTTTGAAATGTTTTTCACAGGTCAAGGGAAAGATACATGATATGATGATAGTGTCAAGGAAGTGTCAAGAATGAATCCATGATTTATTTTAAATATGTTTCCATTGATGGGAAAAATGAATACTATCTTTATTTAACCACTTTGTTTATATGTGGAATGTAATGTATGTTTTATGATCTAATTCTCTAAAACTCTAAACCCGAAAAGATCCTCAATGTGTAATCTTGTAATTACTCAAGATTAAGTAAGGTTTAAGGATGGGGATTTATAAAATAGGTTCATCCTCTATTTGAAAATTATTTTCCTAACACATAGTTATTTCACTCTCTTCCTCCCTAGTAATTTAATTTAGTTGAGCTGCTAGGGGTGGATCTAAATAATAATTCTTTGGTGACGATTCTGCTCTAAATATCAGGTGTTCTTTATCATCGTCAAAAAATAGTAATCTCCTTCTTGTTACAATAAATATTTGAATCATGGTCCAAAATTAAATCCATAAAGGGGATTATATAAAATTAAATAATGATTATGATAATCAGATTTGCAGATGATGAACATTTATATTCCCTAATGGAAACTAATTCTAAATGGACCTGGCCTTAAACATTACATAATATTGAATTAAATGAATAAATCAAATTGATGATCTTTTTAGGTTTAGAGTTGTAGTGAATTAGGACATAACTATTAATTCTCAAAAGACTAAAAAGTAGACACTTCTACATTGTTTCCATTTATTTTATAAAATAAAAACTCTTGTAAAAATAGTCATTTCTAGTTCTATGTTTTAGACAACATGAATTTTCCTTGATCCCACCCTTAACACTATTCATCTTTACGTCCTGTGAAAACATTTCAAAACATGGGATGAGCATAAAATGCTTTGTAAGGGTTAGAAAACAATGTAATAAAACATTTATTTATTAATAAATTCAAAACATAAACTCTTTTACTTACCTAATGAAAACATATAATTTATGATTAACACATAGAAATCATATATCATAAAGGTAACTTGTGGAATCTATATCATAATTAGATTGTAACTATCACAGCTACATAGGGAGTTACTTCGGAATACCCATAACAGTATATTTCCTAATTCTCTTAGGAGAAACATTCACGTTTACCTCCGTCAAGTTACCCAATATCATGGAACCACCCGTCTATGTAAAAAATTCCCAAGAACCAACACATGATCATAACACTTAACATAAGCATAAAGAAAATATAACAAATCCAAATTAAAATAAAAAATATCATTTCAAGATATTTAAATAATAAATACATTATATAAATCATTTTCATTAACAAAATACATAAAAAAGATTATATGGTATTTATTTTTCCTTATAAAAACATTATGACTTGTTAAGGAACCCAAATATCAAATAATACTCATGGTGGAAGAATGTTCGTTGTCGCCACTTGCGTTAATAAAAAGATTAATATTTTTCATTTTGTAAAATGATTTGTATAAAAATGTTCCCTTTGAATGATATTAAAATACAAAGGGGTTTATAAACCATATAATATAAGGTCGTGTATAAAACTAAATATTTCTCAATGAAAGGAGATTGAGAAGAAGTCCTTTACCTCATGTCCGACTTGACTCGATCATTCTATAATCTCCAGAATAAAAAACTAATGTTAATTTTTATTATATTAACAATAATTTTCATTTTTATTATTCCATTTATATCATTTATTACCATTCTATAAAGATTAAAAAACCATTCAATTTAATAATGGTCATTTTGGCGATATTTGGTACTTGAGTCCAAAAAGAACACCTTATATTTACATGTTGTCAGTGTGGATAGTATTCCCTTATATCCAGATTGATATTCATGATTTAGATATCATATATATCATATATATATATATAGTATATACATTTATTTATTATAGTACATAACATTTGGAGGTAAGAAATGAAATGCACCATTCATGGAGATAGTAAGTCATACGTACACATGAACGCTACTTTCATTTCTATTTCTTATTTTAATGGATTTAAAACATAATGATAAATAGGTATATTATAATTACAGTATAATTTATTACATAATATCATTTATAATATCATTAACTCCATCCTTTATACATCCCACATATGGCATTATCGAGTCATATCACTTTGAGGGGCAGTAGTCTGCACTTCCACTAATGAGATTATTGTGTTTACCCATAATGGAAACCATAATAGTATTCTATAAATGGAAATTACAAAAGAATATGGAACACATAAAAATAATGTATATCATATATAAATATAGTGCCATCATAATGGACACCATGAGAGGCGGTAGAAGATGATTGTATAAACATCGTTTCGTTAGGCGTTAGTTTTCCATCCACACAAACATTATGTTCTTCATCCATTAAATAGAGGTGTGTGTAAGTGTAGTTCTAATAATTCTCAAAACTACATTCTATTATATTTATGATAATGTTTTTGTTACAAAAGAAAATAATAAAATGAGTTTATGGGTTGGAGAGGTAAAATAAAAGAAAATATATATAAGAGAAACTGTTAACTTTAATTTGGGTAACTATCCTTGGTTTGAACAAATGTACTTCTTGAAGTTCCTTATGCCTAAGGTATGTATTCTAGGAAGAGTAGAGGGATGTATGGAGATTAATTGGGCAGATATTGGACGATCAAAATGGCTTTAGAGGAGTGAGGAATTGGTTAGAAGTGGCCTCCTTTTAAAAGGGGGAGGAGGGGCTCTTTAAGAATGTGTGAAAACAGTATTTTATTAAAAACATATATTCGGTTTTAAATGGTCCAAAAATGAATAAGGTCGAAGATAAGATTACTAATATTATAAATAAATTATTCCAATATTAATTGGACATGTTTTGGATAATAGTTTAACCATTATAATCTTATTTATTTAAATCATTTATTAATGCGGTAAATTCTGCATCATTATTATGTCATAAATAGTTTAATTTATTTGATTATAAGAATTATTAAAAAACACCATGAAGTATGAAATATTTTTATATTTTCAATGAATATTTAATGTAAAAAATATATTTTATGTAACACCATATAAAAATTAATTTACTAAAATATTTTTGTTTATGTCATTTTTTCCTTTACATTAAATTAATTAATCTAAAGTGTCATTATCTTTCATAAGTGGCTCCATGGTGTCCCAAAATCGACCCAATGATTCCAATGGTTGGAAATGACTCATCAAATATGGTTTGGATAAGAGTTAAGGTAATTTGATATTATTATAATACTCTTTCTATATTGAATTATCCTATTTACCTTTAACCACGGTAAATAAAAGTCAAAAGTTACTTTTCGCCAAAATTTATTCTCCTATTATTGAACCAAATTTACTTCTTTATAACAACCATGTTTCTCAGATATTAGAATTTCAATTAAAATATGTGATAAAATTTCATTTAAATGAAAAAGTCAGTTTTTTTAACTACAACTAAGTGGTTTCACGATTCATCAAAAATTGAAGTTTTTCAGAAAAATACAAAAAATTCAGCCTAAGAAATATTTGATATTATTAATTAAATAATGAGGTTTATTTCTAAAAATTCAAAACATAAACGTGTCATTAATTAATTTTCAAATTACTTCTAGTTGTTAAAACATGTAGCGTGTTTTTAAGTAACAACAACTATCAAAGTACTGACACATGTTTATGTCCAATTTCAAAGTGAAATTAATTCCAATAACCAAAATTTGATTAAATGGTAAAAATATTTTCTAATTAAAAATTTAAACATATTAAAAAGTTAATATCACCATATAAATAAATTAGACTAAAAGGCAATATTGAAATAAAATAAAATATTTTCAATATTCATTAACAAATTAGCTTTATCAGAAAAATCCCTTAAATTTACACAAAGTAAATTTTGATGTCACCATTCTAGAGAAGGAATATATTTGGTCCATCATATTTTTTTAAAGTGACCAAAACTATATTCAATGAGGGTTCGCCATTAGAAGGCAGTAAATTGGGCTTTAATTGTAAATAATGCTTAAAATTATATTCATTCGCATTTTAAGCCTCTAACGTTTTATTGGATAAATGTAAATATATTTGAAAAACATGTATAATCATATTTTAGTTATTTTTTATCATTCCCACCAATACAACGGCTAGTATTTAACTACAATTTAAAATAATAATCTTATATTATTTGTGTGAAATGTATGATTTCAAAGAAACTCGTTGTTGCGTATTAGGTACACTATCAAACATAGAAACCCCTTTAAAGAAAAATTAATTTTTAATTCATAGATATTAATAAATATGAAATATTTCTTATTCTCTATTTACCTGGGATGTTACAACCTTCACCCCTCATAGTAATTTTCTTCTCGTAATTTTATTCACATATCAAATAAATGGTGGAATTTTCTCCTTGTAGCATTTTCAGATTCCCATGTTACCTCTTCAACCATATAGTTTTTCCAAAAAACATTTACTTGGAGAGTTAACTTGTTCTACAACACATGCTCTCTAAGGTCAAGAATTTTAAATGGTTTTTCATCATAAGGGAGATTATCTTCAGACTAAACTACCACTGGGATCAAAACATGAGATGGATCTGGAATATACTTTCTCAACATCAAAACATCAAAATCATTTTGTACCTGGGATAATCATGGAGCTAAAGACACATTGAATACAAATGATCCAATGATCACCAGAATTTCATAAGGTATAATGAACCACATACTCAACTTTACCTTCTTACCAAAACGCATCACACATTTCCATAGAGAATCTTTGATAAAGACATGATCACCTACCTCAAAAAAAATTCCATTTCTATGGTTATCTACATAAATTTTATGTTAGCTCTAGGCTGTTCTCATGTGCTTTTGAATCAACTAAACTTTCTTTGCTATCTCTTGTACCAATTCTGGTCCCATCAGCTTCATTACACCTACTTTATCCCCAAATGCTAGAGTTCGTAAATGTTTTCCATATAATGCCTCTAATAGAGCCATCAATATACTATAATGAAAACTGTTATTATATGAAAATTCATCCAATGAACGATTTTGGTCACAAATTCCCTGATAATCCAGTGAACTAGCATGTAGCATATCCTCCACGGTCTAAATTTTTCATTCTGACTGCCCATCTAATTGAGGATGAAAAATGTACTAAAATTTAATTCAGTACCCAATGAATTCTGAAGGCCTTTCCAAAAGTTATATGTAAACCTGGGATCACGATCATATATAGTAGAGAGGGGAACTCCATGAAACCTGACTATCTCTTTAACATAAAATTGAGATAATTGATCTAGAGACAATGTATCCTGAATAGAAATGAAATGAGTAGATTTAGTTAATCGATCAAAAATAACTCAAATTGCATTATTACCTCGATATGTCTTTGGTAATCTCACAAAAATGTCCATAGATATATTTTCCCATTTCCACTCTTGCACCAGTAAAGGTTGAAGAATCCCTTTATGTAATTGCCCCTATGCTTTAACCTACTGAAAAGTCAAACAATTCAGTGTAAAATCCACAATATCTCTTTTCATTCCATCCCACCAGTAATACTTCCAATGATATGAGTACATCATAGTACTACTTGGATGAACTGAAATCAGGGAACTATGAGCTTCACATAAAATCTTATTCTTCTCCTGTGAATCACAAGTCACACATAATCTCTTCCCAAACCTCTATACACAATCATTATCAATGTAAAAATCAGGCAACTTACCCTTCATAACCAACTTGAGCTTTTTCTGCAACTCACTGTCTTCTTTCTGGAATTGCTTTATTCTGCCTCATAGAGATGATTTAACTGACACCTGAAATAAAATAGGAGAACATCCTGCACCGACAACTTCTATGCCAATTTTTATAAAATCAAATATTAATGGATCTTGTTCCAAAGGTATCAGGGTTAATGAATTATTACATTTTCGACTCAGAGCATCAGCAACTTTATTTTCATTTCCCAGATGGTAATGGATCATGCAATCATAATCCTTGATTAATTCTAGCAATCTCCTCTGTCTCATTTTCAATAATTTTTTAGTGAATATATACTTTAAACTATTATGGTCATTATATATTTCACATTTTACTCCATAAAAATTATGCCTCAAAAGTTTTGAAGCAAAAATAACATTAGCAAAATCCAAATCATTTTTACGGTAATTTAACTCATTTGGTTTGAAAAGAAGTGAATCATAAGCAATTACCTGATCATTATTCATTAGGACACCACCTAATACTTTCAAAAAAGCATCACTATAGATAAAAAAACTCACCATTTCTGGATGGCACTACCAAAACTGTATCATTCACCAATCTCCATTTCAATTCCTAAAAACTATCATCACATTCTTTTGTCCAGATTAACATTACACCTTTTAGAGTTAACATATTCAATAGACTAGATAACCGTGAAAAAATTTCAACAAACCTTCGGTAATAACCTAACAAACCAAGAAATCTATGAATCTCAATTATATTTGTGGGTCTTATCCATTCTTCAGCAACTTTTGTTTTAGAAGGATCAACAGTTATTCCCTTTTTTGAAACAATGTGACCAAGGAATGAAATTTTTTGTCACCAAAAATCACACTTGTTGAATTTACCAAAGAGTTTATTTTCATTTAAGGATTGCAAGACAACACTTAAATGAATTTCATGTTCCTCCTTACTTTTGGAATAAACAAAAAAATCATCAATAAACACAACCAAAAACTAATCCAAGAACACATAGAAAATTCTATTCATAAGAACCATGAATACAACAGTAGAATTGGTTAAGCCAAAAGGTATAACGAGAAATTTATAACGGGCATATCTAGTACAAAATGCAGTCTTCAGAATGACTGCTTTCTTTACTTTCAACTGATGGTACCCCAACATCAAATCATTCTTAGAAAAATACTGAGCTCCCTATAGATGATCATGAAAATTGTTTATTTGAAGAAAATGATACTTATTCATGACAGTGATTTTATTCAATGCTATATAATCCAAGCCAAGTCTCATTTAACCATATTTCTTTTGAACAAACAATGTAGAAGCACCCCATAGTGATGTGCTAGGTCGAATGAAACTTTTATCTAAAAACTCCTACAATATCTTCATTAACACTATAATTTCAATTTGAGCCATTCAATATGGGGGTTTTGGAATTCGGTTAGCATTAGGAACTAAGTCAACAGTAAATTCAACCTCCCAATCATGTATAATTCTAGGAAACACATCAGGAAAAACATCAAGGTACTCATTTACTATTAGAACACCATTAATCTGAATAGTTCCTTTGTTTTCAACAATATTATCATGGTAACATTCATTTACATATTTTACTACATTCTCATCTTCCTAATATGTTATCAAAAGTAAGGGTACATTTTTTTATACAAACTGAAAATCATTCTGAAAATAAACTTCATTAGCTCTGCAGTCAATCATAGCATGATAAAAATAATTTCAATCCATATCCAAAATAACATCAAACCCAACAAGAGGGAAAACAATATGGATTTCATTTCAATTCTTTCCGCACACAAGGACATGAATATTCTTATGTTTTCCTTTTTGACTCATCATTTCTTCCAAGTGTTTTTACCATATGTTCTTTATTCATATCTTGAGATGGAATTCCAATTTTACTAAAAACTTCTCAGAAATTAATGACTGTGTAGACCCTGAATCAAAAAACCCATTGGCATAATCTGAACACACAATCAGTGTACCTGAAACAACATCATTTGATGGACCTACATATTTTGAAGTAGATCAAAAGGATTTCACCACCCCCTTCGGCTTGTAGTCCTATTGATTTCCTTCGGTTTAATTCTTTATTGGACACTGAATTGCATAATGACCCATTTAATTTCACATAAATAATTTTACGAAATGTAAATAAGAATTTTTCGTACCATTACCCTGATCTTTTTTAGTGCAATTACGAGCCTTATGTCCAATTTTACAATATCGGCAGCACTTACCAGAATTCAAAAGGCATTCCCCAGTATGTTTTTTTAACAAAATATTCTGAAACTGTAAACTTATGTTTCTTACCATCATAATGTTTTGAAGATTTATTCCTTTTCCTCTAACACCTTGACCTCTAATTCTATTGTTTTTCAAAGAAAACTTGATCATCAGCAAACTCCATTTCCACCTTCTCCACACAACGAACTAGTTTTTTTATAACTTTTGAACTCACGAGAAGCTAAAACCCTTAGATAATTTGTCATTAATTCTGAGTAAAAATTCTTGATATTACTATCAAGATATCGTATGAAATTTGGGGTATACCTTTCTAGTTTACTGGATTTTTCTTTATAAGCAGCCACTGAGCCATCCTCCTACATTAATTCCATGAATTTTTTTCCATCCTAAGATGAAGCACCTTTGGAAAATATTTATCAGGAAACATACCATTGAATTCATCCCAATCGAGAGCATCTATCACCTCAGTATACCTAATATTTTTCACCATCGACCACCACGGATCAGCTTCACCTTCAAAATGGTAAAAAACCATGAATAACCATTTGATGTTCTGAACAACCCATGACATCAAAAATCTTCTCCAGTGCTTTAATCCACCTTTCATCTAGCACAAGGTTAGATGATCCTCTGAATGATGGGGGATGTTGCCTCATTAAATGCTTCAATACTGACTTGTTCCTCTATGGTTGATCTGGCAGATCTCGTACATGGATACAACCACCATTTATAGCCCAAGTTAACTATTCCATCACTGTAGAAAACGTTTTAGTTCTGATTCTGACCGTCTGAGGTTTCTGATTTGGATGGTTGTCTTCCTCCTAATGTTGTCCCAACATAGCTATCTTGTTTCCTCTGCATAAAACCATTCCAAACACATAAATATCATTGGCGAAGCAACATGGTAATATTTTAATGCTATATTATTTAAATATTAACATAAATTACTTTATGAATATTAATCTAACAATACTATAACTCCTAATGTAATCTAAACTGACCTCTGATACCAACAATAACGACCTGGACTTAAATGTTACATAATATTAATTTAAATAAATAATTCACATTGAGGATCATTTACGGTTTAGAGTTTTAGAGAATTCGGACATAACTATTACATCTCAAATGATTACAAAGTAGAAACTTCTACACAGTTTCCATTTTTTCATAAAATAAAAACTCTTCGAAAAAAGATTCATGTATAGTTCCAGGTTTTAGACAGCATGACTTTTCCTTGATCCCATCCTTGAACCAATTCAAATTTAATTCCTTTGAAAACATTTCAAAACATGGTATGAGCATAAAAATCATAGTAAGGGTTATAAAACAATGAAATAAAACATTGGTTCCTTAATACATACAAAACATAAACTCTTTACATACCTCATGAAATCAGAAGATTTATGAATAACACATAGAAATCATAAATCATTAAGGTAACTTGTGGCATATATATCATACTTATATTGTATCTATCACAGCTATATAGGTAGTTACTGTAGAATATCCATCACAGTATATTACCTAAATCTCTTAGGTGAAACATTCATGATTACCTCCGTCAAGTTTCCCAATGCATTGGAGAGCTATCTGGGCTCACCCACCCAAGGTTTATCTTGGAATCACCCGTATACGTAAATAATGCCCCACATCCATAATATGATCATAACACATAAAATAAAAATAATGGAAAGATAACATTTCCACATTGAAATAAAAAAAATATCATTTCATGAATCTTGAAATAATAAATCCATTCTCAAAATAATTTTCAATAACAAAATAAATAAAAAGATTTTATTGTATTTATTTTTCCTTTTAAAAACATTACAGCTTGATAAGGATGCCCAACATCGAATAATACTCACGGCGGCGGAAATGTCGTTGTCACCACTTAGTTTAAAAGAATCATTCCTTTTTGTCATTTAATAAAACACTTCATGTTAAAATATTCGCTTTTAATGAAATGAAAAGTAAAAGTGGTTTATACACCATATAAACTATTGTCGAGTATAAAACTAAATATGCCTCAATGAAAGGAGATTGAGATGAATTCCCTCACCTCGTGTCTAACTTGACTCGATCATTCTTTAATCTCATTAATAATAATATAATGTTAATTTATACTTGCTTAAGAACCTTTTTCAGATTTATTATTCCTTTTAAATCACTTATTACTATGTTATAAACATTATTTAATCATTCAATTTAATAATGGTCAATTTTTCGATATTTGGTAATTGATACAAAAATGAACACCTTATATTGACAAGAATTCAATGTGGTTAATATTACATTATATCCATAATGATATTCGTGATTTAGATATCATATATATCATGTATATCATGTATATAAATGTATTTATAATATTACATAACATTTTGAGGTATGAAATGAAATGCACCGTTCATGGAGAGGTAAACCCATACATACGCTTGAATGCTACTTTAATTTCTATTTCTTATATTAATTTAATTAAAACATAATGACAAATACATATATTATAATTAAGGTATATTTTCATATATAATATCAGATATAATATCATTAACTCCATCCTTTATACATCCAACATATGGCATTTACGAGTCATATCATTTTGAGGGGGTTGTAGTCCTCACTTCCTCTAATGAGAATATCGCGTTTACCAATAATGGAAACCATAAACCATACAATAAATTGAAATTACAGAATCATAAGGAATACATAAACATAATATATATCATATATAAATATAGTTCTATCATAATGGCCATCGTGATAGGTGGTAAGAGATAATCGAACCATCATTATTTCGTGATGCGTTAGTTTGTCATCCACAAAAGAATTATGTTCTTCATCAATTTGATGGAGGTGTGTGTATGTGTAGTTAGAATAATTATCATAAAAACATCCTAAAATATTAAGGATACTTGTTTTGTTACAAAAGAAATGAAAAAAACAAGTTTAGTGGTTGGAGAAGTAAAATAAAAGAAAACAATTTAAGAGAAATTGTTACCTTTAATTTTGGTAAATCCCTTTGGTTTTAATCAAATGACATCTTGAAGGGCCTTCTGCCTAAGGTAAGGCTTCTAGGAGGAGGATAGAGATGTAGGGAGATTAATTGCATAGATCTTGGATGCGACAAATGGCTTGAGAGCTGTGATGAATTGGATAGAAGTGGTCTTCTTTTCTAAGGGGGAGGAGGGGCTCTTTAGGAAAGTGTGAAAACATTATTTTATTATAAACATATATTTAGTTTTAAAAAAATGAAAATCATTAGGGTCAAAGATAAGGGGACTCATATTAGAAATAAATTCATCCAATCAAAATTGGACATGTTTTGGATAATATTTTAATCATTGTAATCTTATTTATTTAGATCATTTATTAATGAGGTAAATACTAAATCATTATTGTGTCATAAATAATTTAATTTATTTGATGTATAAAAATTATAAATAAACACCATGATGTAGGAAATATTTTTATCTTTATAATGACAATTTATATTCTAAAATATAATTTATATAACACCTTATAAAAATTAATTTACTAAAATATTTTTTTTATGTCATTTTTTCCTTTATATTAAATTTATTAATCAAAAGTGTCATTATCATTCATAAGAGGCTCCATGGGATCCAAAAATAAACCTAATGATATAAATGCTCGACCATTACTCATCCAATAAGGTTTGAAAAAGTTTTAATATAATTTTTAATTATTATAATATTTTTTACCTTTAGTTATCCTATTTACCATTAACCATAGTAAATAGAAGTCAAAAGTTACTATTCACCAAAAAAATTCACATTATTGAACATAATTTTACTTCATTATAACAACCATGTATGTAGTTTTTTTTAAATTCAATTCACAGAAGTGGTAAAATTTAATTTAAATGAAAAAGTCGGATTTTTTAACTACTACTTAGTGTTTTTACTATTCATCAAAAATTGAAATTTTTCAGAAAAATACCAAAAATATAGCCTAAGCTATATTTGATATTTCGAATTCAATAATAATTTTTATTTTTCCAAATTCAAAACATTAAAGTTTCATCAATTAATTTTAAAATTAATTCCTTTTGTTAAAAGAAATATCGTGTTTTTAAGAAATATTAACTGTCAAAAGATTGACACTTATTTAAATCCAATTTCAATGTTAAATTAATTCCAATTACCAATATTGGATTAAATGGTAAAAATATATTCTAATTACACATTAAAACCGATTAAAAACATAATCTATCCATATAAATTAATTAGATCAAAAGGCACTTAAGAAATAAAATACAATATTTTTAGTATTCATTAAAAAATGAACTTTATCGGAACAATCCAAAAAATTAACACAAAGTAAATTTTTTTGTCTCTATTCTAAAGAAGTATTTTATTTTTTCAGTTAGAATTTATTAGAGTGACAAAAACTATATTTAAAAAAGGTTCGCCATTAGAAGGCGGTAAATTGACCATTTAATGTAAATTATTCTTAAAATTAGATCCATTATATTTTTAATCCTCTAAATTATTATTGAATAAATGTAAATACATTTAATAAACATGTATAATCTTATTGTAGTTTGTTTTGTTCATTCCTGACATTACAATATCTAGGAGTTAACTCTCATTTAAAATAATAATATTATATTATTAGTGTGCAATATAAGATTTCATAGAAACCAGTTGTTGTGTATTAGGTATGCTATAGATTATTGCAACCCCTTTAAAGTAAGTTAATATTTAATTCACAAATATTAATAAATATGAAAGATGTATTATTATTTATTTACCTGTGATGTTATAGATTCACCAAATGTTATAGCAATGATACATCCCTTAGGAGTTATGACTAAAAACTCCCTTGTTTAATAAAATTGGAATTATATAATTTTCATAGAAAATACGGAAGATATGAAACAATGCGATGATCCAGAATCAAATAAAGCATTGGATAAACTTGAGTAAACTATTAAATTTCCTGCAACCACGTCTTTTGGGGCATCAACCTCACCAGCAGTGATCACATAAGCTTGGCCTTGTTCCCTTGGCTGTTTCTGAGTTATGTTTCCCTGACACTTAGGACATTCATCTTCATAATGTCCCATCTCCCTAAAATTATAGCATTGAACATTGGATGTAGATTTTTTCCCTTACAATCACCATCAAGATGGATTTTCTATTGACATTTTTAGCATTCCCCTTTTCCTTTTAGACAGCCACCAGGGTGCTTCCTTCCATAATTATCATAGGGTGGAAATTCAATTCTTACCTTCTTCCATGTTTCCTAATTTCCTTTTTCTGTAGATATCTTCTCCTCATTCTTTTCATTAATGTCATAATACATAGAAAATAAATTTTCTGTCTTGATAGATCACTCGATAGTTTCCTCCTATGATGAGAAGTATTTTGATACTAGTGCTCGGTGGAGAAATGGGTGTAACCCTTCAAAAAATAGTCAATTGTACTTCTTGGGTTTTGTATATAATATGACGCATGCATCCCTATCATTGTAATGTTAGCTTCATACATCGCGACATTCTTGTCCTCCTTTTGCCACAGACTCAGAAATTGTCTTTCCATATTTGCTCGATGGTCATGAGGAAAGTAATTTTATAATAAAATTTCTTAAAACTTCATTCATTCCATATTTGAAACTTCATCATCTTTATTTTTGTTTTGAATCAATGACCACTATTGATCAGCTTCTTCAGTGAGGTGGTAAAATACCAAGACAACTTTTTCTCTTTTTCTACTCTCCAAGGCATGGAATATTTTCTCTAAGGATTTTATCCATTTCTCATATACTAATGGATTTATACACAGATTGAGTGTTGGTGGTTGTTGCCTCATGAAGCCATGTAACATTGATCCTCTGCGTCGTGGATCATGGTGCACCTTACGGGTAAGGTTATTATTTATAACCTGTGTGAGTTGTCCCAGTATGGTGATAAGTTGATCAGCACCAGTTGTATAACCAGCTCCACTGTAATTATATTGAGCAGGAGGGTCATCCCTATATGGAGAGCGTGAATTGATAGGATTACATTCCTTACACTAGTAGACATTTCTACAAAATGGCATACAGTCAATTAGTTTATGAATCAAAATACATAAATCCAACTTGTAAAACACTTAACATAAATTGAACTGTTTATGGATATAATCCATAATCATAAAAAAAATTCATTGAGGATGTATATAATCATAAAACCTTCATAATTGTTTGTAAATAAAATTAGAATTATCCTAGGGATATCCCTTGAGAGGGTCGTAACCAAGAGTACGGCAAGGACCGTTGTCATGCACGAGTTCCTATTCGAGTTTGGCACAAAACTGTGTTTTCGAGTATTACCCCTAGGGACATCTCTACTAGAGCCGACTCTACCAGCTTGTATCTAGACGTGGATGACTTTCTTGGAAAACTCACAAATTCTATACATTACCAATAATATAGGAAGTTCATCTATACTAATACTCAATGTCTTGGTTAGAGTAATGTTCTCTAATCAGATATTATCTAAATCTTGTTTCAATGGTTTGTACTAAACTTCATTATTACCCACTGTAATGCCCTGAACCTAGTTACAAAGAGTCACTGCATTGTTACAAAACATTGGCATGTACACATGGAAATCATGTCTCGAATGACCGATCAGTTTAGTATTATTAGAAATAATATTAATACATATGTTCAACCTTACAACTTGAAAATAAATACAACATGAATTTATTCCAATAGAAACATCCAAGCCACCTAGATTATTCAATCAAGTCACTAATAAATAACTTCTTCATATCTTGGGAATATGAAATATAAGAAAGTGGTGAGATTAAATCCTCAGTAAGGTTATGAAATACATCAGAAGATAAAATAAATATTAATAATGGTGAATAATTGAAACCACATTCCTTTACCAACAATAAACATGAATAATTTTATGGTAGGAATATGAGCTGAGTAAATAATGCCATAATAAAATATAATCATGGGTATTCTACGAGTAAAATGACCACATGAACCATTAATATTATTTTCAAAATGAGGGAATTTATAATGACAGATATTCAGAAACATTTTTTAAGGCCTCGACCAATACCCCTAAAAATGATTAAGGCCTCGACCAAAACCATATATCATATTGGGAAAGGGCTTGGCCAATTCAATGTCCATTTTCTTCATGATACCGACAGATGTATCGTGGAGCTATAGTTGGCTCCACCCCTCACATACTAAGTCTAATAAATTCCTCATATGAAAAGGGTTAAATAAATCAAAAACAATTATATTAAAACTAGAATATCAAATGTAAATACATTAACCATAAATCATTAATGGTATAAAAATAGCACATCCACGGTCAAACATATCACAAAACCTTCAATATAATATGGATGTTTTGTATCATAATAAAACACCTTTAGATAAACATATAATCAAACAAATTATGTTGAAATAGGTGAAGTCAAAACATTTTTTAGAGAAATATCTTTTTTTTATATTGAAATCATTTAAGTGTAAAATAATTATAAAGAAATAATTTATTTTGAATATATTCTTATAAGCTTATAAGAGAAGCATAGACAATATTATAAAGGGGGAAAATAGCCGCACCCACCGTATATGTTAAAAAAACATTCTTATCTTATTTTTATCGAAAAGGTAATAATGTACATTGTTTGGGAAAAAAGGGAATATTCCATTAAAAACATATAAGGATAAATAATGATATAAATTACTCTACCCCTTTATGTTGTAAAAAATGTTTTTAAATAATTTTTTATGAAACATGGATGGGGATGATAAAGAGGTCACAGTAGATACTTACGTAAAAACAACCTCAGAGAATAAAGAGATTGTAGAAATAACACTTACCATGAAATTTTCCTTGGTCGAGGGTAGGTTTACCTCATTATTATGGTGAAATAATTGTTACTAAATTATACAGGAATCATATACATCAATATGATATCATATATGATCTTTTAATATTGCATTGTAAATAATATCATAGTTTTATTGTCATTTCGGGTGTTAACAAATTCATTTTCCTTTATATACTTTGTTAATTAAGTAATTTTTGTTATCAATAGGATGTATCTTATTCATATTCAGAATTATATGTATATAAACATTATTTGTAATCATATAATGAAAATTAGTCTTGAATGGATATGATTGTGAACAAATCTCATCGCGTTCGTGGCGACGATAATACATACGTACGCAGCAGCGACAATATCATTCTTTTGATATTAAAATAATATATAATTGGATGGTTATAATATAAAATAATCATTATCTTGTTATATTTATTGTTTACATAAATTCAAAATCATTAATATATCCATCCAAATAATAATTTATTGAATAACAATTACACCACGACATGGAGACGATATGTCGTACATACACACGTATGGTGACATTTCATTCAATGGATGGATATAATAATGAATATGGTTGTACCATGTTTATAATAACATCACATTATATAGAAGATATTGGAGCTAGTATTTTATAATGGAATCAACATAGAATGAGGATGTGGAAGAATAAAGGAACATGAAAGAGGTGATGAAATATTTACCTCTTCTTCTGGTTCTTCCTTTGGTATTGATCAAAAGGGATGCTTAGGATGGCTTTCTGACTAAGGGAATGCCTCTAGGATGAAATAAGGATAGTTGATAGGGTATTTGGGTAGAGTTTGGACGATTGAAATGGCTTTTAAGGTGTGAATTAGTGAGAAAGGGGAGTACCCTTCTATAAGAGGGGTGAGGGGAACCTTAGGAAAAGCTAGAAATATTTTTTTATAATAAAATAATTTTTAGTTTCAAATGGCCCTAAAATGAATTATTTAAAGGATAAGGTGGGAATAGTTTTAGGTCACTATATTAACTTTAACTTTTAGACTTAACTCATAGTTAAATATTTTAACATTTACCATGCCTCTTTGTATTATTATATTAAACGGTTAATAAACATACTATATACTTCCAAGAGAAACCCATGTGGTTCATTAATGATACACCAATAATTATATACGTCTTTTGGCCAATCCTTAAATTTTTAGGTATTGAATATCAATTAAAAATATAATATTTGTTTTAAAAACTATTTTATATCAATTTCGACACTATTTGGTATTTTGTTTTTTCTAAATTCATAACAACATTATTGATTTGAAAAAAATTCCATATAACTAACTCGAATATGTCATATTAACATTTAAAAACATTTTAATTCATAAAAATTCTCAAATTAGATTTATTTGAATATTTATAATGTCAATTATTTTAATATTTCATTAATTAGGTAGTTACTTCATAATCATTGTGTCATAAATAAATTTTTTTTAATGTAAAAAATATATGAATAAAAAACCATTATGTATAAAAATTCATTTACCTTTCTAATTAATATTTATAATTGAATTTATCTTATGTGTAACCCTATATTAATAAATTTTAGTTATTAAACATTGATTTTCAGTATTTTAACTCTTCTTGAAATTAAATAATAACAAATGTTCTAACTTAATCCAAGTGGTCCAAACAAGTTCATATTTTATTTCCAAGTTTTTTATGGTCAAATTATATTTATCCAATAGAATTAAAACATGTGTTAAGGTAATAATAATATCATTTTTACCATTAATTACGCCATTATCTTTTCATTGTGGTAAATAAAAGAAAATTACTATTTACCAAAAAAAATTCTTCATATTGAACCACATTTTACTTACTGATATTTACCGTGTCCCTCATATTTTTTAAATTAAACTCACATAAGCAGTAAAATTAAGTTTTCTATAAATTAGCAAATGCTCCTAGGAGGGGCGTAAAAGATGGTAAAACGTTCAATAAGATTTCTATATATCTAAAATTATGATAAACCAACTCCAATGAATTAAATTTAACATATATAGGTATTATGAATCTATTTTCGCCAAAAATAAATTTAAATACTATAAATAATTATTTTAAAAAAATTTGGATTTAAACTATAACAAGAGTTTTTCACTATTCATTAATAATTGAATGTTTTCAGAAAGATACCAAAAATTCTCCCTAAGCTAGTTTTGACATTCTGAATTAAAAAATGAATACCATTTTGTATGATAAAATTTATAAAATTTAAAAAAGTTGGTATTACTATTCATAACATCTATTTTGATTGGTTGTGGTGTGTCAGAACTCGTAGTTGCGTACAACACACACTATTGTATTATTCAAAGAGAAGCGTACTATGGAAGAATGGGGTGTTACAACAATAATGTTCTCACTCATCATTTGTATACAGATGATATTATTTTATTCCTGTATAGAGAAAATAACATATCAAAAATAATAAATATTCCCTCTCTATATATGATGATGTGTATAGTCAATCCAAAAAAATTGAAAAAATCGGTCATTTTTCTTGGACAAAGTCTTATAATTGCACAAAAAACTAGAATTTTAAGTTCCCTTAGTTATTTTCCATTAGAAATTCCATTTTATTTTATAAATGGTCATACTTATGAAAAATTAGACACTTTTACTCAACAGAACAATCCAATAAGGATAATACAACTTCACAGATGATCTACGATCCTTTCTCAAAATAGGTTTTCAAGCACAAGATTCTTACATGCCTAATGCAACATCTAAAGGATATCTTATGCCCTATAAATCTGAAAATAGTTAAAGAAGGTGCATGAATGTGTAATGAAGATTTTTTAAAAGGATGGCCCATATGTAGGTATCTTACACACCCAATGTGACATAAATATCCCTAAACCATGCCAAAAATATTATGTGCCTCCCCCATGGATTTTTCCTATAAATATAATGGAACCCCAACATTTTGGGTAATCATACTGATTTCTAACAGTTTATCTCAATTTCACAAGACAACCATTTTCACAATAACACCAAACCCATGAACCCCTAAAGTTATACGATCATTCATGATAGGTCCCCTTTGGGAAACCCTTCCTGTGGGGCCACAACATCATAACCATTTCAAATATTCTTTTTAGCCTTTGTAATTTGTTTCCAATATACCACATAGCATGCAATACATTCAATATCTTGCCACATATTTTGCAATGCACCCTCTCTTTTGTGAATATGTTTGTAATCATGTGTTCAACCCATATATTACAATCCATGTATTTAATTTACTTTAATGAAACAAGAATGATCTTATTTTCCACACATCCTTCACATATTATTCACAAATAACCATCCAAGACCTCTCGGCTGGAACATTGTGATATTTTGGTCCCTTGTGCACTTCTCCATATTGTAATGTTATACCACTAATTTTATAGAATAGGTATAATAAATAATTTTTTTGAAAATTCACTTTAACATGGGGACCCATTTTCGAAAACTCCTCTACACCACTCCGATTGGGCATTGATGCTGCCTTCCCCTCCTCCTGGATTTGTGGTTGTTGGTTTTGTAAGTCCATAGAGATAGGAGTGGGCGCTACCCATATGTATTGCGGAATTTAAAACTACCTAACTCCATTATAATTTACATATGACATTATTCTATAGTCTGACCACATGCAATTCATATTGGGTGACACCCCTAATAAATTTTATTTTCCCACTACTTTCAGTTAGAGTGAAATATTACTCACATTGATTTAGATCCTCCTCAAATGGAATGACTTCCACCTTGGGTAGATTATATGTTTAAGCCCCACACTATCTTTTGCTGACACAGCTTCCATGACGTGGCCATATAGTATACTAATTTCTCTTAATTCTCACCCTAAGCCAATTTAACATGGGCTTAGGGTTTGAAAGTATCATTGATTCCCTCCCCCAATTAGCATTCATCATGAAATAATCCCCAGTTTCCACCTTCATGGGCCGCATACAATGCATTAGCCCCATCTTTTGCAAACTTTGTTTTTGTTGATCCCTATATTCTAAATAGGGTTTGTTGGAAGCCTCAATTATAATCAATCCCAACCATAGTAAAAATAAGTTCCCCCCTCCTAGTGGTACCTATAATATCCTATTTATTTTTAATATAATACATTGTGTTACGAAAAATATAAATTTAAATAATATATATAAATTAATAATAATACAATTAAATAATTTTATTTTAAATTAATTTTAAATTAATGTTCTATAAAAAAATAATATTTTATAATATTATTTTGAGGAAAATATTTTTTTGGACATATCAATTCGAATTTTTTTCTTCAAAATAATTATTATAGTATTTCAAAATGAAAATTTAATTTTTCAAAATGAAAAATTTGAAAAATATTTTGAATGAGTGACTATAATTTTAGACATTATATAATTATATATTTTGATATGATATAAATAATATTTTAATTATTTTAATTACAATTTAAGGACATTATATAAATGATTATAGTATTGTATAATTAATTGTGATATTAATATGTTATAAAATTTATGTGACATTATTTTTAAAAATGTTACTAAAATTTTAAGTATATTTAAATTAAACTAAATTTTTAATGATCATAATATAATGACATGTTTTGTGTAATATAAATATATTAATTATTATATTTTTTAAATTATAAAAATGTAATATAAAAACATGAATTTATACATGTATCAAAATTTTTGAGTATTTTTAATATATATATTTATATTATTTACAAAATAAATGAGTTTAATGAATAAAAAAGAAGAATATAATTTAAAATTATTAAAAAATATATACATGACATGAAAATATAAATTACTTGTTTTATAAAAATATATAATTATTATATATATATAAATGTTATTTCATATATATGTTTTAAAAATATAAAAAATTATACTTAATATTATATTATTGAATATATATAAAGTTTGTTTTATTATGATATGTAAATCCATTTGTTTAAAGAAATAGTTTTGTTTCGAATTGATTTAAAAAAATTATAAATCAATTAAAAAAATGTTTTATTTCACACTTAACAAAAAAGGATAACTATTAGCATGAATCATAACAATGAAAAAAAAAATTGAAAGAATATAAAGGAAGATACACATAAAAAATATGACCAAAACAATAAAAACTTAAATTAATTGTTGAAATAATTACTCATCTTCTTTGTTTGTCACCTCCACCTAATACCAGGTCGCACCGTACTTCTCGGTGTTGCACAGTAGGCTGGCCACCCAAACTGTTATTTTCTATCAAACATACGAACATGTATTCTTTAACCTATGATAATATTTCCTTCTCCTCTATCCAAATCATTTTCCTCTATAGTCCATCTACTAGTAAATTCCTAATTAAAATGGCGTAGGTGAACAAAAATGCATTGAAACATTTTTCCATTTTTTATTTCTCATTCATCCCTTATTTAGAATCCTAGATATTATATATATATATATATATTATCAATTTTTATAAACCACATGATTGTGTTTGTAAATAGACTAAATTTTTTTCTTTATACTAGATTATTATATGTAAAATATCACTGAAATGAATAAAAAATCACTATTTTAATAAAAACATGTTGTTTTGTTTTATTTAAAAACCAATACTTCCTCTTATTACAAATAGATATGGTCACCAATATAATATATGAACCATATATTTATAAATCATAATTTCTACTATTTGAAACACCCGATTTTTTATTATGTAGTGATCTTCATTTTCATTCGTGTTTGTCAAGTAGCTAGTCTCTTCCAATTTCAAATCAAGAAAGGTATTCAATATGATTATTTTTTATTTCATCAAAACACACACACACATATATATACAAACACACACACACACATACACACACACATATATATATCTATTACATCACATTAATTATTTTTTGGATAACTATTTGATATCAATTATGTTCCTTATAAATTAAACATTTATATGGATATGTGTACGATATTATTTTCATTTATCCAATAAATATTTGTTTTATAAATATTTAATTAAATATGTGTATATATATGTATATATAAATATATGAATACCAATTTTTATAGTATATATGATAATTGCTTATGATTTAGATTTTCTATATATAGCATACAAGATGTAAGTGATTATTTTATTTTAATTAGATTATATTTTAAATATATATATATATATACTTATAAGTATCTATATATAATTTATTGAGTTTATCATAATTTATAAGATATTTTTATCTATTTTAATATTTATGTTTTGAAAGGGGTTCATTTATTTTTATCAAATGTTTTGATTATATTTTCATTCATTGATTTTATGTATAATAAAATATATTTATATACATATAAATGGACATATATTTATTTTATGAAATAAAATGTATAATAAATTCATTTTTAATTCAATATTCAATGTTTTGAAGTTTCTCTTACACTATCATTTTGATGTTTATATTTTCTGTGTAAATTATTTTTATAAACATTATTTATTATCATTTAAGGATCTAATCTATATTATTTCATGGATAATTATGTGTGGACATTATCTAATTTATAAATTTCATTCAGTTAATTTTGAATTTGTGTACATATATTTTATTATTCATTATATTTATAAGATTTAAATAAGTTAAAAAATTTCTATGAATCTGATTCTCCTAAAAATGGGTTTAGTAACTATAGAGAATTTGTTGATGACATGATATATGAAGTATTAATTATATTGTAAGAATGTAATTTAATGTTTAGGTTTTTGAATTGTTTTGGGTTAGAAATTAAAAGATTTGGTCCATTGAATGTGTACACCAAAATTGGTGGTAGTATAATGAATCTTTTGGGAGTAAACACATAAGTTTGTATAGAACATTTTATCAATTTTAATTATGAAAAGTGGCCTTATGGTATTTATTATGTTATTTTATGTATTGTTAATCACCCAACAAAAATATTTATGTTTAATTGATAAATCACAACGATCTTGGCAAAGATAATTATTTTGAGAAATTATTTTATTATAAATTATTTATATATTTTATAGACGCACTGAAAATATATATTTATGTATGTATTCTTATTAAATGGAAATTATTTTTGATAATATATTATTTGGTTTAAAACCATGTAATGGTCATTTTAATTGTTCACAATACATTTTATAACTATTTCAAATGGTTTTCTAGACTTATTAGTGATGTAATATTTTTGTGGAGGAATCACATTAAAGATTATATTTTTTTGATAATTTAATTTTGTAAAGTATTGTTGAAATGTTATATTTATATCTAATTCTCAATAACCCAATGTTGAAAATGTTCCGGGTATGTAATAGATGTTGTGTATTTATTAATGTTTTGTTTTATAAGTTAAATACACTGCATTTATATGAGTTAACTCATGGTGTGGGTCCTGATATTTATATATATTATCATTACAACATTCTAGATAAATTTGGAAATTAAATGTCCTGATAGAGTCTAGATGTTTAATATAGACAGTGTTTCTCCATTTTGATGACCTTAATTTAGCATTCATTTTAGTCCAATGACTGAATTGTAAGGATGAAATTCTATTAAGGGGTAATAATTATACACCCTTGTAATTTTTATAATTGTACATTATGTCATAAAAAATAATAACAGAAAATATATGTTTTAAATAATGATAACACTTATAGAAAATTTTTTTATTATTTTATTTTTAATTTCTATTCTAATAACTAATATTATTTTATAGTGTTATTTAATGTAAAAGATTATTTATGTGGGATATATGCATTTGAATAATTTTGTATTAATAAATATAAGAGTATTTGAATAAGAAAATTTATTTAATAAAAAAGTTAAATAAAAAAATATTAATGAAGGTGTTTAATATTATCCTAAATCACATTATTTATTTTGAAATGATTAAAATAATATGTTAATTATTTTATCATAATTTTAACAAATTAATTAAATTATTATTTTCAAATAAAATTGTTTGTAATAATAAAATTTCAATTTTTGATGTGAAATTATTTTAATTTATTGTTATAAAATTATATGGTGATTGGATATAAATAAATTTTTAATGTTCATAATATATTAACATGTTTTGAAAACTATAAATATAAGAATTATAATATTTTTTAAATTATAAATATATATAATATAAAATAAATCATTTATATATGTATAAAATTTTCTAATTTATTTTTTAATATATATAATAATAATAATTTTAAAATAAATGAATTTAAATAATAAAAATTAGAAAAAAAAATTATGAAAAACATTATAATTATATAAATGGATTGAAAATATAAATTATATGTTTTATAAATATATAATCATTTTATATTTAAAAAAATGATTTAAGCTATATTTTTATAAATATACATATATATCATTTGTATAATTTTATTATATATAACAATCTATGTGATTATTCTTTTATTATGTTTTTTGAAATGATTTTTTTAAATTAGTTTTGTTTTTAATTTTTTATTAAAAATTCTAAATCAAATTAAAAAAATGGTGCATGAAAGACTTACCAATGTTTGATAAGACATAACCTGACTCATACAAAAATACAAATATTCAAACCCATGCAAAGGAGAAGATGTTTTAAAAAATAAAACAAAAAAATAAAAAATAAAAAGATAGAATAACTATTAATCTTCTTTATTTCTCTTTTCTATTTGATACTAGGTCGCAGGACACCTATTCGAGTCCAATAGTAGGAAATACACCAAAATTATTATTCTTACTCAGGTCTACGAACTCTTATTCTTTGACCATCAAATTTATCTACCATCAAATTTCTTCTTCCACCATCAAATTTCTTTTTCCACAATCAAATTTCTACCATCAATTTTTTTTCCACCTTGTCCCAAATTATGATCAGTTCTTTCTTATAATGTTATGGGTGATTGAAAATAAACTGAATCTTTTTACTAATTTGGATTTATCCATCATCCATTCTTCACCATCCTATGGAATCTGTATGTGTGTTTGTGTGTTTATATATATATATTGATTATAAATTTATATAAACCAAACAATCGAGTTTGTAAATAGTAAAAATTATTTTTCCTTAAACCTGGTTTAGGTTTTCATAATATCATGGATATGAATAAAAAATATGTTTTTATCAAAAATCTACGGGTTTTTTCAAACTGATGGTTTCCACAACTTATCTAGAGATACATACACCAAAATAAAATACAAACCTTCATTTTAAAAGTCCTAATATACATCTTTGTGACACCTGATTGATTTTAAGTTTGCGTTGTTCTTCTCCATTATCATGTGTCCAGAATTAGGTTTCATCCAAAAATAATTCTACGATTCCATTTTACTTATTTTATATTTCACCAAAATAATTATATTAAAATAAATATTCACATATATACATTTATATTTTAGTTTTTAATTATTTATTATCAAATATATATATATTTTAAATTTAGGTACATTATAAATTCCTTATTCAAATAAATTTATTTAACTTTTTTTTATTTTAATACATTAATTTATGCATTACAATGATTTTAATTAATATTTTTTTAAAATTTTATATAAATATATAAATCTGACTAACTATTTTTGTAGTATATAATATTATAGTTTATGATTTAATTATATTTCAAATGATTACTAGTTGTAAGTGAATATTATCTTCTAATAGGATTATGTTTTAAAAAAATATATATAAATATATGTACAGATATATATATATATATGTATGTATGTATAAAAAAATTTATTTACTCTTAATTTATATGATATGGTTATTTGTTTTAGAGATTATCCTTTTAAAGTGGTCATTAATTTCGATAAATGTGTTTGATTATATTTTTATTCTATTATATTATATATATTGATTTTTTTATGTATATACATTTAACAGTATGTTGATATATTTTAATCAATATAAGAGATTAGTCATTAATTTACAATTTCATTTAAATTTTTTGGACATTTCTCTTGGTCTATTATTTATTGTTTTATATTTTATGGGTAACATTTTTCAATAAATGATATTTATTATAATTTTATGTTTTAACTCATATTAAAAGACCCCATTAATAAGTAGGGCCATTACATAATTTATAAGTTTCAATCTATGAATTTTTCATCATGTATGTTGGCGCCAAAAATGTGGCCCGAAAGGAAAGAACGAAATAGACAGCCGGCGCGCTGCCTCGCGAAGCACAGCCGCGAAGAACATCCGCGAAGCATAGCCGCGAATCCCCGCCGCGAAGCGCCCCTAACATGGCGGCGCCGCGAAGTGCCAGAGGCGGTAATCCTCCGCGAACCCGATTGACGTTCGCGAACCGCCGCGAAGCCCCACAGGCGGTAATCCTCCGCGAACCCATTTGATGTTCGCGAGCGCACCGCGAAGCACCGGAGGCGGCGCGCGAGCCCTGCTTCGCGGCGTCCCTTCCCTATTAATACTGGACTCCCCCTGAGTCCAAAAGACGGACAATCCGACCTTTCGGCTTCTCCTCTCCCGAATCGCGAAGCACGCTTTTCCCCCAGGAATCATGAGCTTCGTGAGGTATTTCTACTTCGCGAGACGACTCTGCTTTGTCTCGTTTTGAGCCCCTCTTCCGAGAGGGATGCCCTTCGCGAAGCTCATGGGTGTTCGCGAAGGAAGGGGATTCCCAAGGGAACTCGGGCAGTCGCGGAGCACTTGTGCTTCACGAAACACCCAACCCATACGAGTGATCCCTATGCTAAGGCAGGACGGCTCCACTTCGCGAAGCACACTGCTTCGCAGGACCCTGCTTTGCGAGGCACCCTTTCTTCACGAGGTAGTGCTCCGCAAACATTGTTCCACATCACAAAGAACCTCCCACTCACACCAATTCCCCATGCTAAGGCCAAGGCACCCCACTTCGCAAAGTACACTCCTCTGCTCAGCGATTCCGCTTCCCGTGCGGCCATCCAGGTTTGCACGATGTGATTTCAAAGTCCCATGGACAATATCACCCGTAGCGTTGCTTCGCCTAATGCTTCTTCACATAGGCATGCTAATGGCTATTGCTTCTTCGCATAGCCACGCTAACGTGGACCCCTCGATGGTTCGTCCCACGACCCCCCTTTACCATGGCCTTACCGGCACCTTCCCTTCCCCAAGGACCAGAGGGTACCGGTTATGTAAGTCCTAGGGGTGTGGAGTGAACCCACCTTGTCCGAGCTGCAGGACGATAAACTGCCCAGCACCACGTCCTCAACACATGACGTTAAACTGTGACCCAACCTCGTCTCCCTCACGAAGGGTCCACCCAGCTCGAACATTCTTTACACCACTCATCTCCACGGGAATGGAACTCTTCCGCACATGGAATGAGATCCTCCTTGTCGGAGTGGTGTATGTTCGCAGGGGAAGGGTCGCCTCAGAGCGTAAGCCCCTATCCTTTGGTACAGATGATTGCACCCGTGCATCTCCATACTTCCCCACTACCAAGGTTGGTGGAGGATGTGATAGGGAACGAGGCATCTCCCTATGGGCCTCCATTCTGGAGTAAGTCCCAACACCATGGGCCGCCCAACGCGTAAGCCCCTCTTCGCTTCTCACGGACGCACCCTTCGCGACGTGATCATCAGGTCCTTGCAACCTCTTGTTTCTCACACTGAGCATGACTCACGTCGGCTTAGAGTGAGCACCGACCCTGACCATTCATCTGATCTACGAGGTCTTTGATCCATGTAAAGGCATGGTACGTATAAAGCCTCCATGAGGTTCAAGCCCACCCGTCGTTTATTCACGTCAGGGTTCACTATCGTCCCACATGACGTTAAACTGTATTCTCAGAACTACGAGGTCTTTGATCCGTGTCAAGGCATGGTACGTAGGAAGCCTTTATGAGGTTCAAGCCCACCACCCATTAGACCAAGGTCCACTTTCACGTCGGTTCACCGGCGAAACCCATCTGAACTACGAGGTCTTTGATCCATGTCAAGGCATGGTACGTAGGAAGACTCCACGAGGTTCAAGCCCACCAATAGTGGACCAAGGTCTACTTTCACGTCGGTTCACCGACAAACCCATTTGAACTACAGGGACATTGATCCGTGTCAAGGCATGGTACGTATGAAGCCTCCACGAGGTTCAAGCCCACCCATCACCCAATTCACGTCGTGTTCTACCTACGTCCAGCATGACGTTAATCTACACTCTGGTCCAGTGGTAAGCCATTGCGCCCCAACCCCTTTTGAACTATGAGGTCTTTGATCCATGTCAAGGCATGGTACGTAGGAAGCCTCCACGAGGTTCAAGCCCACCAATAGTGGACCAAGGTCTACTTTCACGTCGGTTCGCCGACACACCCACCCGTCGTTTCTTCACGTCGGGTCCCATCTTCGTCCGACATGACGTTAAACTACATTCTGGTCCAGTGGTAAGCCATTGCAACCCAACCCCGTCCGAACTACGAGGTCTTTGATCCATGTCATGGCATGGTACGTAGGAATCCTCCCAGTGGTTCAAGCCCAACTCCCATCGGACAAAGGTCCATCTTCACATCAGTACGCTAACGATGCCCATCGGACCAAGGTCCACCATCACGTCGGTACGCTGACGACATTCATCGGGCCAAGGTCCACATCCATGTCGGTTTACCGGCACCATCCCGAACTACGCGGACTTTGATTCCCTACCACGGGGATACGTAGGAAGCCTCGTCAAGGCTCAATCCCAACTTCACTGTCTCCCCCCTGCGATGGTTCCACTTCACTCTCCTTCTACTCCATTCACTGTCACCCACGGGCTAGCCCCGGTGTCGATATCCCTTCAAGGAGGATCCCTCAATCTGATTTATCCCAGCTAATGCTTTGGTTGGGTTGATCCGTCCCCGATAGACGTTAAACTCGCGGCATTCCCTGTGTTGAGCACGGGAAGCTGAGGAAAACCTCAGATATGTGTCTACGACATGTAATTCCCCGCGCCCGATGTGGGATGCCTCGGGCTTCCACACCCTCGAGAAGCCTTGTGATCAAGGATAATAGACAGACATGCCAGGAACCCCAGCATCCAGACACGCTACTGATGCCTCAACGTGACTATTCCCCTGACCGAAGGTTGCTTCCCTGATTGGACCCTTTGGAATGTCCCGACAGAAGCAGTGTAATTAACCGGTGTCCATGGAAACATGGCACTGGGAAGAGTTTCACGAACTACGTATTAAATCTATAAGGGAGACCCGGACTAGGTGACGAGTTCTGAGGAGGAATCCACAGGACGAAGAACTGACATCCCATCATCCCATTTCGATCAAGGAGCAGACGTCCCTGAATAAGGAGCGAATGCCGCCCGCCTTTGGAAAGCGGGAATGCGGGGCAACAAAGTCGCGCGTCCTCCGCGGATGGATGCACGCGCGCCCCGGCGAATGCATCGGAAACAGAAATGGTGAACCCGATGTGAAATTCTTCTCCTCAATATGGAGATTACTAGCGTTCGAGACACCAGTAGATTGACGTGTCACCGGATCCAGATATCTGGTGCCTGGTCCCGCCAAGCAAATAGCGGGCCTGTTGTGGATCTCACCGAAAGTCGGGGTAGTAGAACGTGGGGCACTCCGCTCTGCAGCGTGTTGGCGTGGATCCTTTTCACAGACATGGAGGATGGAAGAACACTGGGGCACTGGCTTTCAATCCTTTTCCTCTCAGTACTGATGAGTTGATCCCTTCGCTTGCCAGGAACCAGGTTGCTATTTCGGAGATGCGGTCACCATCCACTCCTCGCCCGCGCAGGGGCAGGGGCAACAGCACGACGGCCACTCCACATGGCGCCACTACCGCCACGATGGCTGCCACGTCACAGAATACGGGACGCCCATGTCCCCTTTCCCCATCAGAGATCATCCAACGAAGGGTGATCAACAGCCTCGTGCGCATGTATGAGGAAGAAGGGGTCATCCCAACCCGGGATATGGCCCGCCTGGACCTGGAGGCCTCCAGGCCCCGTTGTCAACGCAGCCCTAATAGGCCGCGCAGGGAGCCCCTGCTCCCCACCCCGACATTCAACCGTTTCGGGAGCCAATCCCTGGAACGCCTTGACGACTCTTTGCCTTACGCTGAAGAGGCAAGCGCTGTCCGGCTCAGTCCGCTCAGGGCCCCGATCCGGGGCCCCCAGGAGAGAGCTCCCGTCCGGCCGCGTCAGCGCCGCCGTCCGGCCCCGCAGGAAGAGCAGGCAGACTACGTCCCTGCACCACCTGCACCAGCTCGCCTAACCCGACGTCAGCGCCGGGCCCGGGCTGAGGACGCTCACTCAGGCGCATCCACGTCGACAGCTACAGTGGCCCGAGCCACCGCCGACGTACATTATGAAGCCCCCGCGTGCATTGAGCTGGGGCACCCCTTCGCCCAACCAAGATTGAGACCCCAACTACCCCATGGGCAGGCTGGGTTGACTCTCCGGGTTGCAGGCCCCAGTGGTGATCGCCGCGAGCTAGCCCACGATGATGCCACCCTGTACGGAGGTCCTCCACGTACAACTACTCCACAGATCGTGGGCCTTCCCCACTCCGAGGTTCGTCATGGAGGCATGCCTTGTGCTGCCCGCATCCTGCAGGAAGACCTGCCCCGCGGCAGTGGCGCTCAGTGCGGAAACATTTCCCGCGCCCGCTGTACAGGGTATGAAGTTCATCCCTCTGAAGGCACCGTCCATCCGGTCCTCCTCCAACGTGGGGGGCCTCCCTACGTCCTCTCTGCACCTGGCGAAGGTCCTCCTCACCCCAACAACTCGAGGAGTGAAGGTCGGTTTCTCTTCACTCGCATCGACCATGGAGGTCTTCCCCATGCTCCTGCCAGTTCCAACAGAGGCCCCGCCCACATGGGTATTGTTCAGGGAGGTCCTCCCCATGTACCCTTTGACATTTTCCCTAGTGCCCCTCGCACCCCGGCTGTCTCGAGTGGGGGCCCTCTCCGCCACGGTGCCAGCGCCGCCCCAAGGCTGCCTGATAGGGGTCAACCATGTCCCGAAGAGCCACCCAGGGGCAGAAGAGCGGGTCGTCACCGCCAAAAGAAGAATCCTGGGAAGGCCTAGATGGAGATCAAACCTTCCCGCTTCTCCGATTCGGAAGCGGAATGCGATTCAGCGATGGAACCTTCTCCCAGATCCTCCGTATCAAGGACTGGGGCAGGAACCAGACGCATCTGCCTCGTTCTCCCAGAATTTGAGGCCAACCGGATTCCCGTCTCTCTCCGCAGGTACATTTAGGAAGAAGAAATCCTAGGAATTCCGCAGGTCTCGGCCACGCAATCATCGCCCCTGTCACCAGAAGAGCCCTCTACCTCTACCAGGGATCACGTAGAGTTATTTTGGGGGCCCACGACGGTAGAGCAATGACACGACCCGTCGCCGGTAGCCGCGGCTCCTGTTCCCGAAGCTGTGATTATCAGCCCATCGTATCGTGACATCGTGTCCAGGTCACCTCACTCTTTGGAGGATGGCCTGGAATTCAACGGCCAATCAGCTCGTTTGCCGTATTCTCCACCACCGAGCTTATTATCCCAAAGGTCCGCCTCGGTACCGCTTCCGGTTCCTCAGTCTCCCCCGGTTGACGAGTGGGGCAACACAGGGCCATACCCTGAGTCCGAGCCTTGGAGCTTCTGGAGTATCCTTGCAGCGGATTACTTCCCGGAGAAGTTCTGGCCGACGGCGGCACTATATTTCCGCGTACCAGAGTCTCTTACCCCTGAAAACGTGGGGTGCCTTTGTCGAACCCTGTGGGTGACACACTTCCGCCTCCGTTTTGAACGGGTGGTGTACCCCAGAAGTCGTGAGCACTTCGAAGAAATCGGCGAGAAATGCCGCCTAATCGATGTAGTCGCACTTCTTGCATCCCAGCACCCTGAGTCGCCAGGCCCCCAGAGCGCCCTTCAATGAAAATGCGTTCAGAGTCTTAAAGCACTCCGCAGAATCGTCAGGGAAGCCACCTCCCATGTGGAAGTCCATGGTTGGGGACGCTATGCCGCTCTCCTCTTCGACCCTATCCGACGACAGCCCAATTCGCTATGTGATATTGAGGATATGCCCTCAAGAGGGGTAACATTCCACATGGCCGACGTTGTGGATAAGGAAGATGTGCTTGAGTTCCTTGATGGAGACTTACCATCCGAGGGCGTACCGCCGCTTCTCGACCCGTCAGGGAGAGTTACCCGTCATCAGAGGAACCTGCTAGGCCTCCCCGTACCCACCGAGTCGCTGGCACTCGGTCGAAGCACTAGCAAGGGTAAGGAGCACGTCAAAATAGTCAAGCACTCCGACCCGTCCGCCTCTGTGCAGAAAACGGACGAAGATCCTGAGAAGGCCACGTTGCGCCAGCAGCTTGCTGAGCAGAAGAGGCTGGTTGACAAACTCTTGGCTGAACGCGCCGCAGAGCGACGACCCGACTATGGAAATCCCAGGCTGGGGCAGCAGGGGCAGGAACAAGTTCCCCCCAGCGAGATGCCTCCGGGAAACCCTGATAATGCTACTGTCGCGGACAGGGAGGAAGCCAGAACATACGGCAAGAGGGCGTGATATGTCTCGCCAAACCCCCCTGAGCGACGGGGCAATCTGAAGAATCTTACCCGGGTTCCCCCAGTCGCCCAGCAGGTCGTCCAGCCAGTCGACCCGCGAGCAGCCAAAGCCATCTACCGTGTTGAAGAACCTGGCAATGCGCTTGTGGTTAGGGATCCCCATCAAGACATTGACCCCCACCAGGAGGACCTTATTGCGGCACTCACAGCCCGCCTCGAGGCGTTGGAAACACGGCTGGTGGCGGTCCCACCAGATGGCAAGCCTTATCCCGCGTGGGTGGATGATATGCCCGCGCCTCTGGGTTTTGGGAACCCCACTTTCTCGCCATTTAACGGGACTGGGGACCCACCCCAGCACTTGGCTCATTTCTCTTCTAGGTGTGGCCCCATGCTGGGGACCCCGGCTCAGCAAGAGGCCGCCAAGCTCCGATGTTTCGTACAGACATTGGAAGGTCCAATATTTTTCTGGTACAACCAGCTCCCTATCGGATCGGTGGCCGGTTGGGAGGATCTTCGCCGGCAGTTCTTATACCAGTTCAGCTCCACCACACGAAAGACCAGCATTGCGGACCTCTTCAAGTGCAAACAGAGGCCTGATGAGCGGGTTGCAGACTTCATCGCCCGGTGGAAAGGACTTACGTATTCCCTCGATATGCCACTGACTCAGGAGCAATTACTGACTATGTGTGTGGGGAACGTCAAGACAGAGCTGGTACCCTCCTTGATTACCCAGAACTATCCTGTAGGGTTCAGAGATTTCTTGGATAAGGCCCAGCGCCTCGAGGAGGCCCTGCAACAGGCTAGTCAAGCACGTTTGCTGCCCCCTATGATCACAGCCAGGTGGGCCGCCAGGGCTGAACCTGCCGCAGTGGCCCAAATAGAAGCCCCGAGGCGGCTGGAATTGTTGCCGGCGGCACCACCCCCGCAACCCCGCAGAGGTCCTCCACCTTAAGCACAGGCTCCTGCCCAGCAACGACCGCCTCAGAACCGACAGGTTCCCCCGCGCAATGCGCCACCGCCACCTAGGCGAGACAACCAGGCGCCGCCTCCTCGGCAGGCCCCTCCTGTCCCTCGACAGGACCAGGCACCTAGGGCCCCCTATCCGGAAAGAAGATACCAGACCTATTCGTTCAACGAAAATCAGGTCCCTGGCTACTTCCGAAGTGCTCTAGAGCAAGGGATTGTGCGTCTGCCTGAATGCATAAGGCCGGTAGAGGCGCATCTCACCGATCACCCCAACTACTGCCCTTATCATCGGATCCTGGGGAACACCGTCAAGCGATGCTATGTGTTTAAAGACTGGCTTCAGGACCAGGTCAACAAAAACATAGTCAAGATGTGCTCAGCGCCAGCACAAGTGGCAGGCGACTTTGCGGGATCAGAAATCGGCAGCGACGGCGAAGGTGAGTGGCAGCAGGTCCCTAGCCACGGGTCCCAGAAATACGACAACTAGATGGCTCGAAAAACCGTCGTCCATGCCCAGGGTATCATCCGGGCACGCCTAAAGCAGTCGGAACCTTCAGAAGAAGTAGCCGGTGCCTCAGCATCGTCTTCACAGTCGACCTCTGCCCAAAAGGGCAAGCAGCGGCGATGCAAGAAGAAGCAACGTGCACCGACAGTGCCGTCGTCATCCCGCACTCTCGGCGACTTTATGCCTCCCGAAATGGGCATTCCTCCCAGAATTCGCCCAGCGGTGGATGACTCTTCGAGCAACAGTCAAGGGTACGCTTCGGTTAGCACCGTGGAGCTGGTAAAGCCCTATATGACCCCCGACGAGGGGGAACCCCAGGCAGACCTCCCCAACGTTTCCAGCCGACGTCAACGTCGGCGGAATCGCAATCGCGCCGGTCATCGAGGTACGTCAGCGGGCACTTGTGACCAAGCTGTGCACGCTACCGAGACCAGGCAGCAGGCTCAGCGCAGATCTCAGCATGCGCAGACCCATCCAGCACCCTCGGCTCTACGTCCACCACCGTTCGTGCTGCTGGATCGGGGAGAGCCGCCTCGTTCGTATCACAGCCAGTCTTGCTCGGCGACAGGCCAGCCTCCGCTGTCCGATCTTAGTCCGGCGACTACTCTTCAGGCTTCTACTGGTAGGCAGCAAGATGTACCCAGTACTAGTTACTCGTCGGTTCAGCCAGCCGGACCCACTGTGCATCCAAATGACGAACGACCTCCTGTAAGCAGAGGTTCACGTTTGGAACGAAAGTACGATGTTCTAAAGCATCTGGCCGGCATCCCGGCAAGGCTTTCCATCCTCGAGGCCCTGTGCCTGTCATCTGAAATGCGCGAGGCACTTGCCAATGCCCTAAGGAGCCCCCTCCAGTTCAAGACGGATGTGGCAGCTGTGGAAGCCTTCCATACCGAGACGATTGAAAATGCCGAATGTCAGGCGGTTATCTCGTTCTCCGGCGAAGATGAAGACCCCCTATACAGGGGCACATTCTCCCACTGTATATCACTGGCCACTTCAACGGTGTGGAAGTCCGCCAATGCCTCATTGACACGGGTTCTGTAATCAACTTAATTCCGACCCGGACTCTGCGAAAGCTAGGTCTGTCCGAAGGTGATTTAACTCCCTCTGACCTTAGGATCCAGGGGTACGACAGGACAGAGCAAACCCCAGTCGGCAAGATCCGCCTGAAGACTCATTTTGGTGGCTTAATTGCCAGCACCGAGTTCATGGTTGTTTCTCAGGACACTGCCTACAACGCATTGATGGGTAGGCCATGGCTCCATCTGCATGCAGTGGTCCCCTCGTCGTATCACCAGTGCCTTAAGTACTCGCTCAACGGTCGAGTAGGCATTCTCCAAGGTGACGCGTCCCCTTTCGCTTCTTGTGAGGCCCGCTATCTGGATGCGGGTTATTACAAAAGTAAGGACAAGCAAATCCTGGTAAGCGAGGATGAGCCTGCCCCGATCACAGGTGATCCCTGGGCAGGCATGGACTATGACTACATCCTCCCGATCCACCGGTTGGAGGCCACGACCCCCGACATGGGACAATGTTTCGTTGATTCTGGTACGCAAGGAAGTCATGTTCTCGTGTCCAAGCGATGGCGGAAAATCACCTCGTACTCCTACATCAACCAGGCTCGGGTCATCCAGGAACCTCCTACCCCTATACGGTACCGGGACGTCAAGCTGATGACAATGGCGGTGCGCCATACGTGTCTCTTTCGCCGGGCTGGAATTAACCGAATCAGGCCGACACGTCACCACTGCTTTGATATCATCAAACGTGGCCCCTTAGGCCAAAGGGCAGATGGGATCGGATCAAATGCATTCATTGCTATGGTCTCAACGACAAGTGAGTCTCCTGATGTGATGACCGCTGCTGCCCAAGCCGGCACCAGCTGCCCCTCGGGTTTTGAGAGCCCAGAAGTATCTTCCGTCGCGAGAAGTCCCCCCACGGCTGGGGAGGATGACTTGGAGGATGCTCCCCTAGCCTTTGAAGAAGGATTTTCTACCACGGTTGATGAACTGGTACAGGTGATCCTTGGTAGCGAGGCAGATCCAAGACCCACATTGATCAGTGCGGCCATGTCTCTCGAGGAGCGGCAACAGTACGTAGACTTCCTCAAACAGCACCGTGATGTGTTTGCCTGGAGTTACGATGAAATGCCAGTGCTGGATCCCCAAGTGGTCGTCCACCGTCTGGGCCTCCCAGCAAAACATCGTGGGTTGAAGCAGCCCCCCAGGAAGATGCACCCTTCCCATGGTGCTATGGTTGAGGCCGAAGTTGATAAGCTAATCAAAGCCAGCTTCGTCAAGGAGGTCCAGTACCCCAAGTGGCTTGCCAACCTTGTGCCAGTCAGGAAGAAGAATGGGCAGATCAGAGTCTGTATCGACTTCCGCGATCTTAATCGCCACTGCCCAAAGGATGACTTTCCACTCCCGGTGACGGAGCTGTTGATTGACGCCACGGCCGGATTCCAAGCCCTCTGTTTCATGGATGGGTATTCCGGGTATAACTAGATCCGGATGGCCCCCAAAGACGAGGAGTCCACTGCCTTCAGGGCTCCCCCTGGTATCTTTTGCTACCAGGTAATGCCATTCGGTTTGAAGAATGCAGGTGCCACTTATCCGAGGGCCATGCATCGCATATTCAAACCGATCCTTGGGACATTGGTGGAATGCTACATGGATGACCTTGTAGTCAAATCATGCCAGCGCCAGGACCATCTCAAAGACCTTGAGAAAGTGTTCGGTTTCCTCCGTTCCCGTCACCTGAAGATGAACCCGTTGAAGTGTGCCTTCGGAGTCACCTCCGGGAAGTTTCTAGGCTTTGTTTTCAGATACCGAGGTATGGAGATCGACCCGGAGAAGATCTAGGCCATCAGCCAAATGCCTCCCTCGAGCAACATTTTGGAGCTCCGAGGCCTTCAAGGCCACTAGCCTATATATGCCGATTCGTTGCGAATTTGGCTGGCAAGTGTAAGCCCTTTTCCCGGTTCATGATGAAAGATGATGCCTACGAATGGGATGAGGAGTGTTGGGCTGCCTTCGAGGAAATCAAGCAGTATCTGCTCCAACCTCCGGTCTTGATGCCACCCGTCTCCGGAAACCCACTGGTCCTTTACGTGACCACCTTGGAGAAATCCCTCGGTGTGCTGCTCGCCCAGAAGAATAATGAGGGCACTGAGAACAGTCTATACTATCTCAGCCGCATGCTTCTCGATACGGAGGTCAGATACTCCCCTATCGAAAAGAGCTGCCTTGCACTCGTCTTCGCTGTGCAGAAGTTGCGGCACTACCTGCAACACCACGAGGTACAATTGATCTCTCGGGTAGATCCGCTGATGTAAATCCTGAACCGCCCCACGCTGACTGGCCAACTAGCACGGTGGGCGGTGATTCTCCAGCAGTTTGATATCATGTTTATACCTCAGAAGGCCATTAAGGGATAGGCATTGGCAGACTTTTTAGCTGCCCATCCAACCTCTGCGGATCAATCCCTGGACCTAGATTTCCCCGACGAGACGATCCTCTCAGTCGATCATGTTGTCCCGTGTTGGAAAATGCATTTCGACGGTGCCTCCCGGAGCCCCACCAGTAGAAGGCTCAATGACCCCAAGCTCAACAGAGTGGGTCTGGGTATTGTTTTTATTACCCCGGCGCAAGCCGTCCTGCCGTACTCGTTCCTGTTGTCAGAAGGTTGTACAAACAATGAGGCAGAGTACCAGGCTCTCATCACCGGCCTCTAGTTGGCCCTTGAGATCCATGTCCCCCATCTACATGTGAAGGGAAATTCCGAGCTGGTAATCAGACAGGTTAATGGAGACTACGTCGTCAGGAAGCCAGAGCTTGCACCGTTGCTGGAGTACACCCTCCTCCTAATGGCCCAGTTCTCTCCTTGGCCAGAGGTTACCCATGTCCCACAATCGCAGAACGGACAAGCGGACGCCCTGGCTGGCTTAGCCGCGTCGCTCGCAGAACCCGAGCAAGATGATTTGGTCATACACGTGGCCCACCGGAGATTCATTGCTCCCGTCACCCAAGAGGACCGTGATAGCATGCGGGTAAGTCATCTCACCGCCGGACCCTCCATATCGGGAGTCCCGGGTTCGTCAGACGCAGTGGTTGAAACCACCCCTGACTGGAGAGCACCTTTTGTCGAGTATCTCCAAAATGGTCAGCTCCCGGACGACCGGGCCGAACGCGAGTGAATCCGACGCCGCGCGCTGCAATTTACCCTCCAGAGCTGCCCCAGTCTTGAGAAGATCCTCTATAAACGGAGTTTCGATGGTGTCCTCCTCCGTTGCATCCAAGGAGTAGAGATACCTCAAGATATGCAAGAGGTTCACGCCGGTTCCTATGGCGCCCATCAAGCTGGGCCGAAGCTGTCCCAGCAAATCCGGAGGTTAGGGTACTTCTGGCCCTCCATGATCCACGGTTGTATTGGACACGCCAAGAGATGCCACGCGTGCCAAGTACATGCCAACTTCTTGCATCAGCCGCCAGAACACCTCCACCCCACCAAGTACTCTTGGCCATTTGCGTTATGGGGACTTGATGTAGTGGGACCGTATCCACCGGCAACAGCCTGCCAGTGCAGGTTCATCCTGATTGCTACAGATTTCATCTCCAAGTGGGCGGAAGCAGTTCCGCTCAAAGAGGTCAAGGCACGTTCCATCATTGACTTTATGAGCTCCAACATTATCCACCAGTTTGGAGTCCCTCACGCTTTCCTCACTGATAACGGCACCAACTTCCGAGCAGCTGAATTGAAGAAATTGTACGCTAAGTACGACATCCGGTTGAACCATACCTCCCGCTACCACGCGCAGGCGAATGGACAGATCGAGGCGTTCAACAAGACCCTCTCCAACATTCTGCAGAAGATGGTTGGTCAGAACAAGAAAAGTTGGCCGGACAAGCTCCCCAACGCCCTCTGGGCTTACCGGACAACGACTCGCAACTCTACCCAGGTGACCCCATATTCCCTTGTGTATGGAGCTGAGGTCGTCCTACCCATTGAGATCCAGCTGCCGTTGCTGCGCACTACAGTTTATGATCACCAGACATCAGATGAGGTAGCCGAGATCCGTCTAGCTGAGTTGGAAGCACTAGACGAGAAACGGCTCCGTTCCCTGCACAATCTGGAAAGGCATCAGGACAAGATAGCGAGAGCCTTTGACAAGAAGGTTCGTCTCCGCTCTTTTCTGCAGGGTGACCTGGTATTGGCCCTTCGAGCGCCAATGATTCCCGGTAGGAAACCGCCCAATTTAGAACCCAAATGGGAAGGGACTTATATCATCCATAAGGTTTACCCCAATGGAGCATACTCTTTGGTGACCACGGATGGAGAGCGTATAACCCCTCCTACCAATGCCAAATTCCTCAAGCGATACTTTGCCTAGGGAAAAAGTGGTCCTGCACGACCCTAAACTGTGAGAGGGTCCTGCACGACTCTAAACTGCAAGATGGTCCTGCACGACCCTAAACTGCGCGAGGGTCCTGCATGACCCTAAACTACGAGAAGGTCCAGCACGACCCTAAACTATGAAAGGTCCCGCACGACCCTAAAATTGCATCCCCGTCCTTATTGCAAGACGTTAAAACTGCAAGCCAGTCAGGCCTTCTTGACTGATACCTGACTTTAGGCCCCCTGGCCTTCTCGGACCTCTCCACCCAATCTCTTACCAAGGGCGTACGGTGTAGTGTAGGACTACGTCGTCATTCACGCCGGGATCATGTACCATGTCGTATGCCCCCCATCTACGAGGCTCGGCCTCAGGCCCCTTGGCCTCCTCGGGCCCCCGGCCTCGTCCTTACTGCAAGACGTTAAACTGCAAGCCAATCAGGCCCCTTGGCCTCCTCGGGCCCCCAGTCCCGTCCTTACTGCAAGACGTTAAACTGCAAGCCAGTCAGGTATCCTTGACCGCGGTTTGGCCACTTGACCCCCCTTTCTTTTTTCTTCCCGACTTACCCTCTTGCGGGGTTGTACGGTATGGTGTAGGACTACGTCCTCATTCATGTCGGATTACTTGTCGTACCGTACATATCCCCAAATGAGGTGCTCCCCATCGTCCTGCATGACGTTAAAATGCACTTCAAGAACTACGTATGGCTTGATTCTCATCCTTATGAGATATGTAGGAATGCCCAGAACTTTCGTCCGTTGGCCCAGCCCAAAAGCCAAAATCGTCCCCTCGGGTCTAGACATGGCAGGGTGCACACATTTGCCCCGACCCACATCGAGCAAGCCTCGACCCGGCTGCACATTCCCCCTGGAGGTGTTTTCCCCTTTCGTGGATGGATGCAACTAAGCTTCACCCACTCCTTGACTGGGATTCTGTCACCTTTCACACCCGGAGGGACCCCCGGTAACGGCCTGGATACAATGCCCAAGGGTTCTCCTACCGATACGGGCCGACTCCCCCGAGGGTTTTCAAGCAACGAATCGATACAAGTCTCGCGTTATGAATTTGGTCAGCAGTCGACACTCATTTGTTGCCCCCATGCAGGTCACCATAGAAACGCTGTGTTTCGAATATGGTCAATAGTGTCCTGGATTTTCGGGTCCATCCCGAGATGTCCCATGCATCAAGAACAGTGATTCATTTGGCCCCATCCCGAGGCGACGAACTTCCCCCTGGTGGTGCTAGCGATCGGGCCCACGGCCCCGATTCCTCATAGGAGTGTACGGTGTGGTGTAGGACTACGTCCTCATTCACGTCGGGATTATGTACCATGCCGTACGACCCCCCTTGCGGGGCCCAGCCTCAGGCCCCTTGGCCTTTTTGGGTCCCCGACCCTCGTCCTCATGTAAGACGTTAAACTACAAACCAGTCAGGCCTTCCTGACTGATGCCTAATCTTAGTCCCCTTGGGCCTTTTCCCCAATTTCTCACCTGGAATGTACGGTGTGGTGTAGGACTACGTCCTCATTCACGTCGGGATCATGTACCATACCGTACGACTCCCCCTACGAGGCCCAGCCTCAGGCCCCTTGGCCTCCTTGGGTCTCTGGCCCCTCGTCCTCGTGTAAGACGTTAAACTACAAACTAGTCAGGCCTTTCTGACTGATAACTTCCCCTTCTCTCCAGGCCACGGCCCAGGATTCCTCATAAGGGTGTAAGGTGTGATGTAGGACTACGTCCTCATTCACGTCGGGATCATGTACCATGTCGTACGACCCCCCTTGTGAGGCCCAGCTTCAGGCCCCTTGGCCTCCTTGGGCCCCTGGCCCCTCGTCCTCATGTAAGATGTTAAACTACAAACCAGTCAGGCCTCCCTGACTGATGCCTGACCTTAGGCCTCTTGGCCTTTCCGGGCCACGGCCCAGGTCCCCTCTTACCCAAGGTGTATGGTGTGGCGTAGGACTACGCCCTCATTCACGTCGGCTTCTTCTCCATACCGCACACCTCCCTTGTTTCAGAGTATATTACTCCCCTCCTCGTCCGGTATGACGTTAAACTGCATTTCAAGAACTACGTGTGGCTTGATTCCCATTCTAATGGGATACGTAGGACCACCTGGATGTCCAAGATTCGGGTCCAGCCCCATCTCTCGGGAATCCTCATCCCATCATGGCCCCTTGGCCCATCCTTCCTCCATGAGGGGATCATATGGTGCGGTGTGGGATTATGTCCTCATTCACGACGGTCTCGTGATGACCACGCCATGCTCCCACCCCCTACTGAGTTGTTTCGTCGATCCCTCTTTTTCGGCGGTTTACCAATGTGCTTAAGAGTACTATGGTTTATTACCTGGAATGCCAAGCTTTACTCGGACACGTCCGCACTCGCTTTCCAGGCTTTGCGTATCCTCGCATCAGGTCTTTCATCATCTTTCACACCCGGAGGGACCCCCAAGAACGGCCAGGATACAATGCCCAACGGATCTACTACCGATACGGGCCAACGCCCCCGAGGGTTTCGGACAACAAATCAATAAAATCCCGCGTTGCGAATATGGTCATCGATCGATGCTCGTTTGTTGTTCCCACCTCAGGCTAACGCGATACGGGCGCTGTGTTTCCATCATGGTTAACCATTTCCCTCTATCGCCACGTCAACCCATTAGGTCCAAATGCCGGGTACACAATTCACACCCTTCATCACTTCATCATGTCCAAGTAGAGTCTCGGGACTCTTGGTACTTTTCCCCCGTGCACATCTGCGCGTTGGAGGAACAAGCTACGTCAAAAGTGTCTTTCAGAACTCTCTACTGACTCCACTTTGATAGACGCCCCAAGTATTGCAATGGGGATACCCCCCTTGTTTCCCACACCGAGTTTATCTCACGCGGTCTTAGGGATTGGGTTAACATCTGTGCTTACTCGGGAGTTGTCACCATCCACGGTCCGAGCTCTAAGACCATAAACTAAGACTCTCATCTGGAACTACGTTCAAGACCCCTTGTCTTCGGACCCAGCTTGAGTTCATCAAATTTACCTCTCTAATCCTGCCTTCAGGACCCTGATCACAGGGCTGCGTGGCGCAGTGTAGGACTACGTCCTCATTCGCGTCGGGTTTGTGATAGTTGCACCACACATGCCCCCATTCTGAGGTTCAGTCCTCCTATTCCCTGTCCTGCATGACGTTAAAAGGCACCCTTCAGAACTACATGTGGCTTGATTCCCATCCTAATGGGATACGTAGGACCACCTGGATGTTTACGATTCGTGTCCAGCCCCACCTCCTGGTGATCCCCTGATCTCCCAGTCACCTAGGCCACTCAGTTTATCCCTCTCCAGAAGGGGGATATGTAGGTATGATACAAGGTTTTGGGCATCATGCCCTCTTCCCCTGGTAATCTTCCATCTCTCGATCACCTTCAAGGTTGAGTCCCTTGACTCCCTGCAGTGGTTCACCCATGTATTAAGAGCACTCTAGTCTAGGGCCAAGAGTGTCAGATTCAACTTGATCAAGTTCCTTCAACTTGTCAATCTTCATGTTCCCCTCTATTCGGACTTCAATCATCATTCACACCAGGAGGGACCCCCAAGAACGGCCTGGATACTACGCCCAAGGGCTCTCCTACCGATAAGGGCCAACTCCCCCCAGGGTTTCGGGTGACAAATCGATAAAATCCCGCGTTGCGAATATGGTCAGCGGTCGATGCTTTTTTGTTAGTCCTCATTTCAGGCTAACGTGACCGGATGCTGTGTTGCGAACATGGTCAGTAGTAATCCTCTGTCGTCAGGCCAGCCCCTTCAGACCTTGAATGTTGGTTGCATGATTAACATCATTTTCCACCCCATCATGTCCAGGTGGAATCTCGACACTTTTGGCGCTATCCCTCAGTGCACCTTTTCATGCTAGGGGGACAAAGCTGCAATCTGGCGTCCTTTGGGACTCCCATGGTCCGAGCTCTAAGACTATAAACTAAGATCCATTCAGGACTACGTTCAATTTGATTCCCATCCTCATGGGACACGTAGGACCGCCCAGATGCCCTGTATCCGGGTACAACCCATTCAGGAAGCCAGTATCTCTCCCTGTTTCATCTCTGTGTAGGCCCCTCGGCCTAAGGTTTCCCTCTCCGGATGGCGTACAATCTGATGTGGGATCATGTCTCCGTCAATTGTGTCTTATAACACTGCGCACATTTCCCACCTTGCATCGTCTCTGCTACGTCTGCGCTGCATGACGATAAAATGCATGCTTGGTCCTATCATACGACCCTAAACTGTGACATTATCGTCCTGGCCGCACGATGAAAAACGGCACCGCATTGTGGTGACCTCGCTGTAGAGGACATCACATTGGGTATTGGTCACGTGCCATGCCATTTTTCAACTCCCATCACGGCTTGATTCTTGTGGCGACATCACGACCTACTGTTCTAGGCCTGTCGCTTCACAAAAAAAACCATTCACCTTAAAGAACAAACAAGATACATCAAATTCTGCTTCTTTAGTGCAAGGGCCACGTCCGCACTCCCCTTTTCCCCTGGCACTGGTATCCTACCATGTCACTTCCAGAACTACGTATGGCTTGATTCTCATCCTTATGAGATACGTAGAAGCGCCCAGGTACTTCCCCGCGGGCCCAGCCTAACCCTGGTGTTCGGTCCCTCGGCTCGAGCATTTCCCCAGAGAACGCATGGTAAGTAGGAATATGTCTTTATTTACGTCATATTTTGATGTCATGCATACCCTGATCCCTTTTCCCATCCATAGTCCAAATCCTATAACCCTAAACTAAGATCACCCCAAGGGAAAGGGATCTGCTCCCTCTCTCTAATACGTTTCGTTGCCGTATTCAGATGTGTTTTGACAAAGAGCCCGAAGCGTGGGATTTTCAGAGGAACATTCCCCTCATCCCATGACCAAGCTTCATGAGCTCGCTATTTGGATCCTCATCCTCTTCCACATCCAAAAGGACCCTCGGACGACGTGGATACTAAGCTTAAGGGCTCTCCATGAATGCTGGTCCTAAGGGCCCTTCAATCGTTTCGGGCCAATGTCCCTACGGATATCTGACAACATTTTTGACATGGTCCCGTGTTTTGAACATGGTCAACGGTCGACCCTCATTTGTTTGTCCCCATTTTAGGCTAACGCGACATGATGCTGTGTTGCGAACATGGTCAGCAGTAATCCTCTATCGTCACGCCACCATCATTGTGATCTGAATCTCGAGCACCACGATTCACACATTTCCACTTCCTCATGTTCAAGTGGAATTCTGTCATACTCGGCTCTTTCTCTTCGCACATCTAGGTGCGCTAAATGATCGTGTTAGTGTCATTGGTCCGGTAGTCACCGAGTGTCCCTTTTTCCTAACCTGCCCCCTTTGTGTCAGGAAATTCCACCACTGCTGCTTGTTTCCCACACCGAGTACGACTCACGTGGGCTTAGTAGTTTTGGCAGGATGTGTACCAACACGAATAGGCCCCTCCCCATCCCACATGACGTTAAACTGCGCTTCCAGAACTATGTGTTGCTGGATTCCCATCATCACGTGGGATACGTAGAGACACCCAGGCATTTCTCCTAGGGTTCAGCCCCTGGAATCACGAAACCTTGTTCCTCCCCATTTCCAGCCCTCACCAGAGAGGCCCTATCTGGAAGAAAGAATGACTCGTGATCAGGTCGATGCACCCATCTGGCGTACTCCCACCACGGTGGTGAAACTACCGATGTGTTGGATTCTGTTTGAACAAACCACCACTCCATGTTCCACGCTTTGCGTACCCCTTATTCGGACCCTCGTCTTCTTTCATGTCTGAAGGAACCCCCTAACAGTCTGGTCTCATGACGCATCGGCTCACCTACCGTCCTGGGCTAACGTTTCGGATGACTGTTCATGTTTGGAGGGACCCCCAATAACGGCCTGGATGCTACGCCCAAGGGCTCTCCTACCGTTACGGGTCAATGTCCCGAAGGATTGATCGACAAAAAATTGATAAAATCCCGCGTTGCGAATATGGTCAGCGGTCGATGCTAATTTGTTGTCCCCATTTCAGGCTAACGCAGTAAGGATACCGTTTGTCCGCCACGGTTAATGGTTGTCCTTTATTGTCACTCCATCCCCACAGTGTTCCGAATTTGGGTATCGTGATTCACACTTCCCATTTTCATCTGTTTGAACCGATTTCAGTGCCCATGGCGTCGCCCCGTTCGTGCATAAGAGCACGTTGAAGAAACGGTAATTCAGCTATCCTGGAAGTTCCTCCTCTGATCAAGCCTTCCCCATCTTTTAGGAATCTGGACTGGCATGAGGAATTGTCGTCAAACGTCCCGAAAACATTGTAGGGATGTAACAAGGCAATTCAACAGTGGAAATCATGCGTGTCACGACACTCAAAACAAAGGAGAAAGAAAGAGTTGAAGCACAAAAGTGTTAATAAAAGTTTCTTTCGGGTTTGTTAAAATACTCGGGGGTTGATTTCCCCCATGGACGGGTTGACCCCGTCAAAGGAGCGTTGAAGCTCCGCCACCCGTTGACTTGCGGCGTCCAAAGTCTGTTGCCGCTGATTCAACTCCCGCTCCTCTTCAGCAGTGGCGGGGCGTAATTCGTCAACTCTGGCCCTGGCCCTTTCTACCTCGGCCCGGACGACAGCCATCCTTCCAGAGGTCTGCCCCATATGCTCCTCAGCCTCTGCCAGCTGGGCCATCAATCGTGAGACCAGCTCAGACTGCACATCAAGAGTGGCTGAAAGCTCGTTGGCCCGGATCTGCATCTATTGGACCTCGCCTTCAGCCTCCTGGAGCTTCCTGATGCTGGTCGCCTTCCTCCACTGCCATCCCACGCTCATCCCACGATCATGCTCCCGGATCTTCTCAGCCATGAGGTCTCGGATGAGCGCGTGAGGGCGTTGGGCATCCACTCCCCCGGCACACAGTTCGCGCAACCGTGAGCGGAGCATGTCCATTTCGGCCAGCCATTGCACTTGGGGAGTGTCCCCGATAAAGCGCGTGATCAGCTTCCACGACCGGCGACGGACTATGCTGCTGTCTTCCTCATCGGAGGCCGTTTCGTCCCAATCCGCGCGGTTGGCAGGCTCGTACGCAGGATATGCCTGCAGGAATTCCTCAGCAGGATCTGCGTCTGGTGTTGAGTCTGGTACGACACATGACGCCGACGCAGGCACAACAGGACTGGGACCGACCGGTTGATCCTCTTCTTCAGAGTCCACCTCGAGGACTTCAGGTATGGCCCCGCTGGTGGACCCGCCAGTGATGATGTGCATCACAGCTTGAGAAGATGGAGGGACTATTGCCACCATCACCGGCATGCCCCTAGGAGGGATGCCACCAGACATCCCGACCAGCCTCACCGCAGTGGCCCACGCCAGTCGAAGAACTGCACGACACAGAGAGACATAAACGTTAGTTGGCATGGCCTACATGTTACAATGAGGAGACCGGTGGGATAGACTTATGAAGATCGACCTCCGAGCACTGCTCCTGAGCCGGTACTGACGGGACCCCGAGACGAGGCCCCCCATATACTGTTGGATGGTCTAGAGATTCCATAGGAGCTGCCTCAGACCCCCTGGTCTCACCAGACGCAGAACTGGACGCAGCCATATGCGCGGGTTCCGAAGGTCCCGCAACATCACCAGCCAAGGAGCGAGAACGAGGCCTATGAACAAGTTCCTCCTGCATGGCTCAAACATTGGTGAGAAGTCCATAGGGATTCAAGAACAGATCGTAAGAAGAGATGTTCAGAATGCTACCTCGAGAGCCTCCGTGAAATCGTCGGATTCTGAGCCTCGGTCTCCGACCTCGCCCTCCCCCAGCGGGCTCCCTCCTCCAGCCTCATCCTCCCGAGAGGAGCCCTCTGATTCCACCGGGAAGGGGAAGCGCTCCCTCAGATCGGCAGCCGATAACTCTGGGGGGACCGTCTGATTCAACAGTACCCTCACCCGGTCTGTCATTAGGCGAGGGACACCACTGGAGTGGACGTAATCCTCCAGCTCGTCCAGGTATTGCCCCGCCTCCGCCGGAGACACCATGAACCCATCCCGAACTGGGCCTATGCCCGGCAATTCCATCCCGAGGCGATCCAGGTGGGCCCACATCTCAGGTGGGATGAGGAATTGCCGGCTGACATCCCAAATGTCCCAAGCATCCGGAAAGACGACATCTTCTTCCATGTCGATGTGACGCAGCCGCTTCCCCGGAGCCTGAGTGGATATCCGACGGAATCCCCTCGGTGGCCGCCCCTCCAAATGACCCTACTCTCCCAGAATCACCGGATCCACCGCTGCTGCCGAACCCTCGGCCGGTGCGGGTCTCGCCGCCATGGCAGCCCCGCTGCCTCGAGCGGCCCTAGCTGCCCTCCGACCCCGACCTCGAGATAAAGGAGGCCCACCGTCACCAACCCGGATCGTTGGCTGCTTCAGCATCTCCCCGGGATAAGCGGCCTCCTAGCTGATGGTGTACTCCTTCACTAAGCCGAAGGCGGCGGTGGACGGAGGCAATACGATCTGAATATTTCCATCCTCACGTGTGAACATGAGCCACAACTGCCTCATCACACACGGGTGCTCCTCGTGACGCACCACCCAGTATACCTGCAGGGTCAGCCGCTGGAGGCACCGGAACTGCCTCGCAAAACGATGCGGGGTGTACGGTTCACAGATTGGCTCACGATCTATCCGAGCCACCAAAACTCCACCTCGGAAGGCCAGGAGGTAAGCCCGATGTTCTTCCGTTCCTCGTCCATCATCAGAAAGCCTCCCTGTCGGCAGTGGGAAGGGATTAAAGATGAACTCGTCCGCCCTCCACACCCTATTCAGCACCATCGGAATGGCCAGTTTGAATGGGAAGCTCCCAACTGCGTTCTGAATGGAGGGGAGAATGTCTGATCCCGGTGGCGAAATGGGGTTTGGATACTCGTAAATCCCCCTGATATGCGACGTGATCCACCCATACAGGAGGTGGAAGGGCCCGCATATTCTTGGAGGCTTCTTGCCCTCGCTAATATGCCGCAGCATTCTGTACAGTTTGGTGAGAATCAGGATCCCCAGGTTGACCCGCTGCCCCATGGCCAACATCGACACCATGATGAATGAGCTGGGCCATACCCCCCTGCTTGTATCTCTCACTAGTAGGATCCACCCACAGATGAGAGACGCGATGAATGCCGCCAGCCTGACTATTGGCTGTTGTTCGGTGCTGACGCTGAAACCCCAAGTCTTCCATTGGCTGTCCTCCAAAACCCACCAATACGAGTGCCCCATGCCCCGTTGGGCTGCCCTTGGACAAGTTCGAGGCCTTGGAGGGAACTCTCGATTCTCTGGGAAGTTCAGGAAGCATTTGAACCACCTCTTGAAGTGGATGTCCCTCACTGCCTCCTTGTCCTCTCCAGGGACGAGTGCCATCAGCGCCGACGCCAATCGCGTCATTTGCTCTGGATCCCCCCACGCACTGGCAACGGGGAGGAACTCGTCATACATGGCCCCCAAGATCAGGACCCCGGAAATCTGGTGGACATCCCACAGTCTGATGCCCACCTCCCCGTGATGCAGGTGAAAAGTGTTGGTCCTGGACGACCATCTACTCAGCAGTTCCGGCATCAGCTGCTTTGGCTGGTAAATGTGGAACTGGGAGGCCCATGCCGCCTCATACAATCCCACTCTCCTCATCTCGGCCCCAAACTCCTCGCATGAGGCGCCTACCCAGTAGGCCCAGGCCCAGTCATCGGTAAAGTTGCCGCCCTGGCGCAGGTCCCACTCAACGGACCATCCCTTCTTCGGATCCTGTAGAGCCACCTTCAACATGGTGCGGTAGAGAGGAGGGGACGTCTCCAGTTGCAGTGGCTTCCCATCGATATCATTCACATTATTTTAGAGACAGTCAGCGGTGATGGGTGTGAAATCCTCCAGCGCATGACCATCGACCGCCCTGAACCATTGGTGCTGGCACGGTGTGATCCTGAACCAGCAAGCTGGTTCATCCCTTCTCGCCTCAGGGATGAAGATGTCGTCCCTCAGCCCGAAGCCGTACAACGGCAGTTTCTTGCACTGTGGATAATTCTTCTGACCCTCCGAGAGCAGATCCGTGAAGGAAGTGTGGTCCGAGTGGCTCCGGATCATCTCCCCTAAGCCCGAACGGTTTGCCATCTCATCCCGACGAGCAGCATCTGCAAGCACTCCCAGCACAGCCTCTTGATTGGCCATTTTTATGTCGACCCTCAGAAAAGTTTGGTCCCCTTGGATCGTGAATCTCGGCCTCGAAGTTGGATCGCGATGTCCGGACACGAAGTGGAAACGCGAAGATCGGCCGCGAGACCAAGTCGCGACGTCTGGCCAAGGCCGAAAAAAAGTTCGCCTAGCGCGGACGCGGAGTCGGAGACTCGCGGTTCGCCGCAATGCTCGATTCGCGGAGTGCTGTCGCGGAGTACGCGGAGCATCGCGAAGTCGAGAGCGCACAAAAAGACAAGGCACGTGAAGACAAAAGAGGGTGGACCCCCTATTTATAGGCGGCAACCCCAGAGCATCGCGGCGCGCCTCAACCGCGCGAAGCATCGCGGCGCGTACGGATCCGCGGCCCCGGCGAGCATTGCGGGGCCCCTTCGTGATGCCGCATCGCGAACCACCAACAATTTTGGCGATTTTCCCTCAGACTTCGACCCTTCACCCTCCCCGGCTCCAAGTCTGAGGGGGGGGGGGGCATTTGTTGGCGCCAAAAATGTGTCCCGAAAGGAAGGAACGAAAAAGACAGCTGGCGCGCTGCCTCGTGAAGCACAGCCACGAAGAACAGCCGCGAAGCACAGACGAGAAGCCCTGCCACAAAGCACCCCTACCATGGCGGCGCCGTGAAGCGCCAGAGGATGTAATCCTCCGCGAACCCGATTGACGTTCACGAACCGCCGCAAGCCCCACTGGCGGTAATCCTCCGCGAACCCGTTTGACGTTCGCGAGCGCGCCGCGAAGCACCGGAGGCGGCGCGCGAGCCCTGCTTCACGGCGCCCCTTCCCTATAAATACTGGACTCCCCCTGAGTCTAAAATATGGACAATCCAACCTTTCGGCTTCTCCTCTCCTGAATCACGAAGCACGCTTTTCCCCTGGGAATCATGAGCTCCGCGAGGTATTTCTACTTCGCGAGACGACTCTGCTGTGTGTCGTTTTGAGCCCCTCTTCCGAGAGGGATGCCCTTCGCGAAGCTCAAGGGCGTTCGCGAAGGAAGGGGATTCCCAAGGGAACCCGGGCAGCCGCGGAGCACTTGTGCTTCGCGAAACACCCAACACATACGAGTGATCCCTATGCTAAGGTAGGACCGCTCCACTTCGCGAAGCACACTGCTTCGCAGGACCCTGCTTCACGAGGCCCCCTTTCTTCGCGAGGTAGTGCTCCGCAAACACTGTTCCACTTCACGAAGCACCTCCCACTCACACCAATGCCCCATTCTAAGTCCAAGGCACCCCACTTCGCAAAGTACACTCCTCTGCTTAGTGATTCCTCTTCCCGTGCGGCCCTCCTGGTTTGCACGATGTGATTTCAAAGTCCCATGGACAATATCACCCGTAGCGTTGCTTCGCCTAATGATTCTTCGCATAGGCATGCTAATGGCTATTTCTTCTTCGCATAGCTATGCTAACGTGGACCCCTCGATGGTTCGTCCCATGACCCCCCTTTACCATGGCCTTACCGGCACCTTCCCTTCCCCAAGGTCCAGAGGGTACCGGTTATGTAAGTCCTAGGGGTGTGGAGTGAACCCACCTCGTCCGAGCTGCAGGACATTAAACTGCCAAACACCACGTCCTCAACACATGACGTTAAACTGTGACCCAACCTCGTCTCCCTCACGAAGGGTCCCCCCAGCTCGAACATTCTTTACACCACTCATCTCCACGGGAATGGAACTCTTCCGCACATGGAATGAGATCCTCCTTGTCGGAGTGGTGTATGTTCGCAGGGGAAGGGTCGCCTCAGAGTGTAAGACCCTAACCTTTGGTACGGATGATTTCACCCATGCATCTCCGTACTTCCCCACTAGCAAGGTTGGTGGAGGACGTGATAGGGAACGAGGAATCTCCCTATGGGACTCCATCCTGGAGTAAGTCCCAACACCATGGGCCGCCCAACGCGTAAGCCCCTCTTCGCTTCTCACGGACGCACCCTTTGCGATGTGATCGTCAGGTCCTTGAAACCTCTTGTTTCTCACACCAAGCATGACTCACGTGGGCTTAGAGTGATCACCGACCCTGACCATTCATCCGAACTACGAGGTCTTTGATCCATGTCAAGGCATGGTACGTAGGAAGCCTCAATGAGGTTCAAGCCCACCCGTCGTTTATTCACGTCAGGGTTCACTATCGTCCCGCATGACGTTAAACTATATTCTCTGAACTACGAGGTCTTTGATCCGTGTCAAGGCATGGTACGTAGGAAGCCTTTATGAGGTTCAATCCCACCACCCATTGGACCAAGGTCCACTTTCACGTCGGTTCACCGGGGAAACCCATCCGAACTACGAGTTCTTTGATCCATGTCAAGGCATGGTACGTAGGAAGCCTCCACGAGGTTCAAGCCCACCAATAGTGGACCAAGGTCTACTTTCATGTCTGTTCACCGACAAACCCATTTGAACTACGGGGACTTTGATCCGTGTCAAGGCATGGTACGTAGGAAGCCTCCACGAGGTTCAAGCCCACCCATCACCCAATTCACGTCGTGTTCTACCTACGTCTAGCATGACATTAAACTACACTCTGGTCCAGTGGTAAGCCATTGCGACCCAACCCCTTTTGAACTATGAGGTCTTTGATCCATGTCAAGCCCTGGAACGTAGGAAGCCTCCACGAGGTTCAAGCCCACCAATAGTGGACCATGGTCTAATTTCACGTCGGTTCGCCGACACACCCACCCGTCGTTTCTTCACGTCGGGTCCCATCTTCGTCTGGCATGACGTTAAACTACATTCTGGTCCAGTGGTAAGCAATTGCGACCCAACCCCATCCGAACTACGAGGTCTTTGATCCATGTCAAGGAATGGTATGTAGGAATCCTCCCAGAGGTTCAAGCCCAACTCCCATCGGACCAAGGTCCATCTTCACGTCGGTACGCTGACGATGCCCATCGGACCAAGGTCCACCTTCACGTCGGTATGCTAACGACATTCATCGGGCCAAGGTCCAGCTTCACGTCGGTTTACCGGCACCATTCCAAACTACGCGGACTTTGATTCCCTGCCACGGGGATACGTAGGAAGCCTCGTCAAGGATCAATCCCAACTTCACTATCGCCCCCCTGCGATGGTTCCAATTCACTCTCCTTCTACTCCATTCACTGTCGCCCACGGGCTAGCCCCGGTGTCGATATCCCTTCAAGAAGGATCCCTCAATCTGATTTATCCCAGCTAATACTCTGGTTGGGTTGATCCGTCTCCGCTGGACGTTAAACTCGTGGCATACCATGTGTTGAGCACGGAAAGCTGAGGAAAACCTCAGATATGTGTCTACGACATGTAATTCCCCGCGCCCGATGTGGGATGCCTCGGGCTTCCACGCCCTCGAGAAGCCTTGTGATCAAGGATAACAGACAGACATGCCAGGTACCCCAGCATCCAGACACGCTACTGATGCCTCAACGTGACTATTCCCCTGACTGAAGGTTGCTGCCCTGATAGGACCCTTTGGAATGTCCCGACAGAAGCAGTGTAATAAACCGGTGTCCATGGAAACATGGTACTGGGAAGAGTTTCACGAACTACGTATTAAATCTATAAGGGAGACCCGGACTAGGTGACGAGTTCTGAGGATGAATCCACAGGAGAAAGAACCGACATCCCATCATCCCGTTTCGATCAAGGAGCAGATGTCCCTGAATAAGGAGTGAATTCCGCCCGCCTTTGGAAAGAGGGAATGCGGGGTAACAAAGCCGCGCGTCCTCCGCGGACGGATGCACGCGCGCCCCGACGAAAGCGTCAGAAACAATGTATAAACATCTTTTATTATGGAATTTATTTAAAACATTTAAATAAGTTTTTAAAATTTTAAGAATGTGAATATCCTAAAAATGTTATTAGAAACTCTTGAGAATATGTTGATGTCATGATATAAGAAATATTATATTATTTTGTATGAAAATATTTTCACCTATGTATTTTGGAAATGTTTTGTTATGGGATTAAGAAATACAGGTCCTATGAAATTGATTTGGGAAATTTTCAGTAGTATAATTATTGATATGTTATGTTATCGGTAATGATCACGTATGTCTTAAGGTAAATTATTTTCTTATGGTTTATAACTTCTGTTCTTATGGTTTTAATTATTGTTTATCTGGTGTCATAAATCAGCAAACAAAAAATAATTATTTTTAACTGATACATATCAAAAATAATTTCAATTCTAAATATTTTTGGAAATTATATTTTCTTATATTCTTTAATTTCTATGAAGATTTTATGAAAATATACGTTTAAGTATGTTTGTTTATTTTATGTAAATGTTTTAGAAGAATTTATTAATTGATTTAATACCCCTTGATTGGCATATTAAATTCTCACCATATGTTTTATATTCATTTTTGTAAGTTTAATAGATTTATCAGTGATGTATTTTTCTCGGTGGATCCATCCCACATAAGATTCTATTGTTGAATTAATTTCATTTTTAATAGTATTTATGAAATGTTATATTTGTATCTAATTCTCCATAAAATAGTCCAATAGTAGTTCCTAGTGTGTAATTGATGTAGTGTATTTGTTCATGTTTATTTTTATAAAATATAAACATCATTTATAAGAGAATATCTAGGGTTCTGGGATAGGTTGGTTTGATTTCACCCCTAAAATCCCAATATGTACCCACCACCCATACCTATCATGGCCTATCCCTTGAGCCACTATGTCTCTGTTGGGAGTGGGGGGGGGGGTCACGCACCAGCTGAGAGGTCACATCACTATTGGGATTCCATTAGGAACAATTCTTCTGTATGTTCAACCATACCCCAATCATCTGGTCAGCTTCCACAAGCATTCACAAAACAAATGCATATGGTCCTTCATATAAGTTGTAATTCACAATTACCCCCATAAAAACTAAATTAAAATTGATTCCCCACCAACTAGTGAGCGTATAAAATCACTGTGAGGTTCAATCCCATCATCCATATCAATATAGCAGTTCCATCTATTCCATCTCAACCCTTCATTCCTATCCATACATATTTTACCTGTTTCACCTCATCATGGTAAACATATGCCATACACATGGCCCATTCCTACACATAATCTACATCTACATCATCTCCCTTCGTTGTGGAATCGTAGAAATTAACATGTGTGAGGCTCAAATCATCCATCAATCATCCAAGATAAATCCTCTTGTGATGTGTTTCTAACCATGCATAATCCCCATACATACAAAATAACCTTGTTTTTTGACCCCTATCTTCTAGATTGGGTACTCATGAAGCCTCCATGATGTTCAATTAGAATAATGGTAAACCATGGTTCCCTCCCTGGGTTGAACCTCTCTGATCGACCCTTACCGGTTCCCAGATCCGCCTTCTCTCTATGACACTTCTATTTATGAGGAACCCCACATTGGTTCTGACTATTTAGTTTATCTAACCCAACCATATAGTAAATGGTTTGTGTATTCCTTCTATGGGATCCACCGTTACGGTATATATCAACGAGATTTTCTATTCTATTCTCACTCTATCTCCATTAATAGTTAATCTCATGACTTACCTCATTATAAACATGGGATATCTAAGGAAAACCATAAAAACATTCATAGTGAATAATATACACTTTGATCAACATTTGATGACTCAGTATCCATGCCATTGAGAATTCACCTCATCAAATAGAATATAGGAAACCCATTTTACATTATCCAGAAATGCAAGTGACACAGAATTGGATAACTCCCCTAACATAAGGATTCATCCTTTTCAAACCCCGTATAATATGAAGATAATGGCACAACAATTAACTACAATCCAAAATGAAATATCATATTGATTCAGATTCAAAATCATTCCATATTCAATGATTTATAATGATACTCTAAAACAAGTTCCATTGATAAATCCATCGAAGGAGAAACCAACATCCCATCGTCTGATTTTGATAAAGGGGAATACATCACCAAGAATGTGGTCAATGTTGCCTGATCCCTTTGAATGACAGAATGAGGGGAAATAAATTCAAAACCAGTGTATGATAACACACAATTTTCACATGCTTTAGAGAAATATTAAGATACCAAAATAGTGAACCCTATGTGAAAATGATCTCCTTCAACCATGGGGATTAACCATGTTAGTTATTGGATCAGTGATTGTGTTTAGACACTACTAACATCGGGGAACCAAGATTGATGGGTCACCAAAAGTGATCTATTCTACTCAACATGGTGATTAGTATCAATTGGAACATCTATTAATGATAATTTTACATGAACTAGATATCTGGTTCTAGGAATTTCTAAGGAAATAGTGGTGATTGATTGGAACTAAAAAAAAATCGGGCATTTAATCATTTTGCATTCTACTCTACAACATCATTAGAATGTATCTCTATCTCTATCTAATGATGATATAATGGAAAGGGAGTATTGGGAATATAATTCATTATATCTATACTAATGGATAAATCTTCCTTCATTGGAGGACCATGATACAGGTAATCAATCATCCACCTACTAAAGAAACTGAGACAAGAGATGTAACAATGAGGTAACCCCACATTACACCGCCAGTGCCATGACATCATCCATCGTAATACCCACTGATTTTTTACACCCCATCACATAGTCTTAAATAATGTATAGAAAGGTTATCAAACCCTCAAACATAGGTTCAATTAGTAGGTGGAAATTCCCACATGTGATATGGCCTGCTAGGGCCAAGATGCTTGTCTTCCTCAATGACACCACTGCCCCAATGGTCACAAAGGGGTCCATCTCTCCCCCCATAGATGTCAGTAAAATTTATAAGCCTATCCTCACTGTGGAATCACATATCACTCCCCTAATACAATGATATAATAATTTCTTGAGTCAATATGAAAAAAATTGCATGGTATCTAATAAAAGGTTATTTAATTATGCCTAATGAGTGCCACCAACAACCAGTCGATCAGGCCAAAGAGCAAGAATACTACACCCCTACTCCAATGGCTTAGACCTGATGACTCGACACCAACATCAGACATAGTCACATAAAGATTCTCATCATGAATAATTTGATTTCATAGATCCTATGGACCACACCACCAACAGTTCATTACACTAGATATCTTCAACTATATAGTAGGGACCCATTAGAACCAGAATAAAAATGAGATATCAACAACCTCAAAGGGAGGTCGGTTTTACTATTAGGGAAACTGGCACCACCAATAGCCTTTAAGGTTAGTCTTGTGATGATGGGATCCAATATGATGTTCCACTTCAAACCACCACATTTTTTAGAGGTTATCCCTTCTCTTACAATCAACATTGATTCCCTCTCCATGTTCCCATATCTGACCAAATTTGATAAATCCCCATATTGTGAACATCAACCATGTAGGTCTTCCATATGCCTATGGTTCCTAAAACAATGGTCATCCCTAGGTCAGAGATAATAAATTGTAAGGTTATCCTCAAGACACTCTTGTTTCATGTGGATGTCCCCCTCATAGTAGAACTAATTATTTTAAATTCCCCCCTTCACATCATAACTTGGAAGTACATATGTCCACACCAATGAACAAAAAATTATAGTGAAGGTGCTCCCCACTCCTTCAACATTGAACATTGAGGTCCTCCCAATAATCACACAAGATATAGTAGATGTCCTCCAACTCCATCAATGAAAACATTAGATGCCCTCCCCAAATCATTGGTTATCAGTTCAATTTTACTACTCGTGTTATCCCTGAAAAACAGCACAGATGTCATCTTTATACCCTAGGTATCCAACAAAGAGGCCCTCCCCATGTTTCCACTAGCTCCAACAAAATTCCTCCCAACTCTAGTAGTCGTCTCCATAGAGGTCATCCTTATGCATCTAGCAACCAATAATGTGGTCTTATCCATACCAATGTTTCTTATTATGGAGGTCCCCATTGTGTCATGTTTGATATATGAGCTAGTGCTCCTGGAACCTCGTCTCATCAAAATAGAAGTTTTACAATCTCCAACAACAATCAAAATGGTGGTTATCTCCATGTTCATTGTGACTCAAGATGAGATCATCCCTACTACATCAATGGATAGCTACAAAGAAATCCTTCCTATTCCTCCCAAAGGGAGAACATATATCCTCCTCACTATAACAATAATAGATATATAGGCCCTCACCATATCTAACAAATCAAATTAGAGGTCCTCCATAGAAAATTAACTCATAACATGAAGGTACCCCTCATGCCAAAAAAAGTATCATGGCATAAACAACCATCTCAGTTGTGAATGGTTATCCATATAATCTGAAGGAATAACAATCAAAAGACGCAAATCATTTTTACCCATTAACATCAAAAATTATAAATCCATATGCGGATAAATGAAGAATATATAACTCTATTAGTCTCTACTAGAGTCACCAAAAGGATCTCAATTGGTAATAGTCATCATACAGGAAGGTCAGATGCACAAAATCCATGAATCCCTTCATAGGTATATTCATTAGGAAGAATATTTATCTCTTTACCAAGGAAAAACAATTAAGTCATTTATGTCATTACCAGTTTCATTCCCTACATCTAAAAAAGGTCTTGCAGAGTTTATCTAGGAAATGATTGGCCAAGGGAACCCAATAGTGTCACAGTTGAATGCTCCACCCTCAAATATGAGGTAGTGGTCAGTACCCCATCCTATAGGGAAATGATGATGTGGTATTCAATGCCTTCATGTGATGACCCAACATAACATTACAAACTAGAGAACACAACATCCTCTCCAATTTCCATTCTACCACAGTAGTGATCCACATCCATGCCTTTGATAGTTTCTCATTTAGTGACAATATGTGCCTTAGCCAGCCAAGTGTTGGAACCCACCTCCTATCAGAGAATCATTTCTGACACCCTCTCTATATATCCGTTTTAGGAAAAATTCTAATCGATTTCACAACCCAACATTGAAATTATAGAGTCACTCACCAAGTATGAGGTTGGATTATTTCAATGAACCATAGGGGTGATGTTCTTTCTCCAATGTGACTATCATGTCGTCTACCCAATGATGTGGGACAATTTCGATAACATTTATTTGAAGTTCCATATGATTTATTTGGTCACAATTCTAGCATCCCATTAACCTACATAACACGACTACCCTCATACCCATCAACAACGATGTGTCCAGAGCATCATTGTGCTCTGAGAAGTTTTATAGAGTCATCCACACATGTTCAAGTTAACCCTTACAGAAATACACATGAATCCACATCGCTTTTCTCCTATGACAACTGGAATTCCCTATATACTTCAAGGATATTCCTATAAGAATCATTACAGTTAACAAGGTTGTCCCCAAAACAAGTATAGATGGTTACATCCCTCTGGAATTTGATTAACGGAACACACATCCAAGGGTAGTTAATCATTTGGTGGACCTTTCAAGAGTTCCCAGACATAGTAAAATGATGGCATATTTCCTTTAAAAACATCAATTTCATATCCCTTCAGTTATAAATACAGTATGGGTAAGGGTCACATAAGATCATCCAACCCACCAAACCCATATAATGTAATGTAGGAGACAATGGATGATCTCAACACAGCCCTCAGATTCCAATAGATTATAGAACAAAGGAGGATCGTTAACAAGTTATTGTTGGAGTGACTTATAGAGATTCTTCTAAATTATGTTGATTCTCAACCCCATCCTAACCTCACTCCATTAGGACATCAGTACAAGCCATTGGTTGTACTGAATAGTTTCTTCCCACTAGTCACGATAATATCTTGTATACTGAAATGGTATAGATTGGATCTTATGTAATGTGAGGGAAGTATGTGTCATTGAATGTACCTGGGCACCGTGATAACCTCTCTCTAGATCTAGATCCAGTTGATCCACCTATATCTATAATATAATTTCATATTGTTACTCCTCTAACCCCTCCATGAGTTGTGGTTCTCGCCAATTATGTGGATGAGCCAGTCATGACACTAGTGGTCTGAAATACAGGGTATAAAATATACCCCCAAATGGATAATCCGATGTCCAAAATCACTCCATTCCTTGATCAAATGGGGACACAACATGTGGCTATCCGACCTGATGGAAAATCCAATCCATCCTGGAATGATGGAATGAAGGAAGCTTCCAGTTTTTTGAAACCTACCTTCATGACCATCAATGGGATGGGTAACCATGTATATCATTATTCCATTAATATATCATGTTTTGGGCACATTTTTTGAATGCTAGATCCGAAAGAGGCTACATAGATCTAATGTTTTCCGCTAAAAGATGTAGATTGTCAGTTTTTATTTGGAACATAATGTTACCCATCAGTTATATTTCTAGTTAAAAATAACATTATAGGATGTTTTTAAATCGGTTCAACTCCACCACATGCAAGACTAGTATTCCCAACAACATCAAGTTTAATAAATGTCCATTTTAGCATGATGTCGTCTTTTTTACAAGTGGAATGGTGTAATACCCCATCCATACTTAACTAGAGTTAGTGCATTATTTTGTAACATTGGAAAGATCACAAGATATCAAGTCTCTAAAGACTGATTAGTTTAGTAGCCTTGCAAGTATTGTATACATACTTAAGTTGTACATTACATCATGTAATGGAAAAATGACATTGTATCATATTGGAACACACTAAAATCGCTAATCCTATTCATATAGGTTAATCGTAATATACTTCTTCGCATGTTGGGAAATATAAAATATAGAAAGGGATGAGATCAGGTGCCCAGTAAGGATAACAATATAGTAGATGCATTCATAAATAATCATAAACCATTAATCCAATGTATAAATCTAAAACACAAGGATTTTAAAAATATACATAAACATAATATAGAAAATATAAATCAAATAATTCAATATACTTATTAACATGGATATTATACTAGTCAAATTATCATATGTAATATCAGTATCCAATTTTATAATGATGGAATGCATAATTCATGATATTATAACCACATAGTCAAGGCCTCGTGCCAAGACTATAAATAAGATTTTTTCAAGGCTTTGTGGAAAGACACTTGTTTGTCTCATGAGACCGACACATTCTTCTAAGAGCTATAACAGGCTCCAACTGTCACATTATATGTCATATACTTTCCTTAAATGAAATGATGGAAACATAACATAAAAATTCATATTAAAACAATCATATGAAATGATAATAATTTAACCATAAACTTTTAATGGTATAAAAATAACACATCCACAATCAAACATATTAATAAAAATTAAGTAAAATAATTATTATTGTATCCTAATAAATCAATTTGAAACAAGTGTATAATCCATTAAATGATGTTGACATAGATGAAATATAAACTATTTGATAGAAATATATCTTCATATATTGAAAAAAAATTAATGTCATTTAAGAATAAAATAAAACAATTATTTTGAAAATAATATAATAATCTTTTAAGGGATGATATGAAGGTGTTATAATGGCTGAAAATAGTCTCACTCATCATATAAGTTAAAAAAACATTATTTCTTAAATCTTTTCAAAATTGTCGTAAAGGACCATGTTTGGAAAATTCCAGAAAGGTTACTTTGTAAAAATTTTATAAAAATTCAAACATGGTTATATATGACTTTTAACCATAGTCTAGGAAATAGTAAATATTTTCAAATACTATCTTATGAAACTTGGATAAGGATGATAAAGGGTTCTTAGTGGATACTCACGTAAAAACAACCTCAAATAATGAAGAGATTGTAGAATTAACTCTAACTTTGTACTTTTCCTGGATCGAGGGTACATTAACCTCCTATACAATATTTAAATTATTTTTATTAAATTATACAAGTATCACATACATAAATATGATATCATATATGACCTTGAAATATTTCATTGCTAATATTATTTCAATAGTATCATCGATTCGAGTGATAACTGATTCGTTTTCCTTTATATGGTTGGATATAGAAGACATGTATTTTAGGGATAAGTTGTATTTGATTCATATCCCATATGATATTATGTTCTTAGGAATTATTTTTAATCATTATATTTTAATTATTCTTGAATGGTTATGATGGTTAATGAATTTCATCGCGTTTTTGGAGATGGCAATTCGTACGTATGTACGAGCAACAATATCATTCTTTTAATAGTGAAATCATATTAAATTGAATGGTATGTCATATATAATGAATAATTAGCTTCTAATATTTATTATTTACATCAGTTATAATCATTTTTATACAAATTAAAATAATGAAGTGTTTGAATAACAAACTACAACACGAAGTGGAGACGGTAAGCCGTACGTACACACGTATGGTGACTTTTCATTTATAGTTTGGATAGAAAAATATCACATTTGTTCCATATTTTTAATTACATAACAAAAGGTATAAAGTACTAGAGTTATTATTTTTTATGAAATCAACAATGAAAGAGGATGTGGAAGAAGAAAATAACATTGAAAGAGGTGGTGAAATTATTACCACTTCTTCTAGTGTTTACTTTTGATTTTATGAAAAGTTATCCATAGGTTGGCTTTTTGTTAAAAGTAAGGCCTCTTGTTTGAAGTGAGGGATGTTGAGAGGATATTTTAGTTGGTGTTGGCAGAGCCAAAAGGATTTTTTGGTGTGATTCTTATAGAAGGTGATGTACCCTTTTTTAAGAGATGTGATGGTAACTTTAGGAAAAGAACGAATTATTATTTTATTATAAAATTATATTCGGTTTATAATGTCTCAAAAATTCTATTTTTATAGAAATGTGGGGATGGTTCGAAAAAATCTCAACCAATAGGTTTTATATTGGTTTGGTTCACCATATGATGCATGTGTTTTATATTTAGTTCTTAGTATAATAGTATAACTTTTACAATGTATTCTAGTATTATTAAAATATATAGAATATAAACATACTATAAAAAGCCAAGATAACCGAAAGTGGATAATTATTGATATATATATCCATATCTATGTTTTTTGTATAAACAATATTTTTACAGGAACATTATATCAATTAAAAATATATTTTTTTATTAAAAAAACCGCATTTACATCAATTTTGACACTTTAGTATTTTGTTTTTGTGAATTCATAAAAATTTTATCACATCAAAAAAAGTTTATTTAATAAAACCTAAAATTAAAATTAACCCAAAATATTCGTGTAATATATAAAAAGACTAAATTTTACAACTATATTAATATTTATAATATCAGTTAATATAATCATTGAATAAAAAGGTAATTATTGCATTATTATTGTATCAAAAATAATATTTATTATATGGTGTATAAAAAAATATAAATATAATAAAATTATGTAGAAAATAATTTTATCATTCTATTGAATATTTATAGTGGAATTATTCTTATGTATAACCCTATATTAAAAATTGTTATTTATTTAACATAGAAATTACCATGTTTAGCTCTTTTTAAATTATATAATAATTAAGGTCTAAATCTAATCCAAGTGGAAAAAATGATCATTATTTATTCCTATGGTTTATTTGGGTCGAAATACACATTTACAACCGAAATAAGTCAATTTTAGGGTAATTATTTTATCATTTTTCCATTAATTTACTTATTTAATTTTAACCCTGGTAAATAAAATTCAAATGTTATTTTTCCAAAAAAATAATTTTCATCCTATTGAACAAAATATTAGATTATGATTTCATCCATGTCTCTCATATTTTTTTAATTCAATTCAATGAAGTGATAAAATTATTTTTTGCCAATTTTTTAATGTGTCTTGAAGGTGGCTTAAAGACGTTAAAATTTTCAATAAAATTTTATATATCTAAACTTATTATAAAATCGCTCCAATGAATTAAATTGAAAATATTTAGGAATTATATATCTTTTTGACATAAAATAAAGTTAAATACAACAAATTATTTTTTTAAATAAAAATTTTGTTTTAAACAGTAACGTAGTTTTTTCACTATAAATCCAAAAAATGAAGGTTTTTAGGAAAATACCTAAAATTTACCATAAGATAATATTGATATTTCAATTTAAAAAATGAATTCCATTTTGAAAATTAAATTTTTTTAAAATTTCAAAAATGATGGAATTATTTTTCATAATGGCTAGTTTGATTGGTAATGGTGTGCTGGTACTCGAAGTTGCATACAATGCAAGTAATTGAATTATTTCAATAGAAACATGACATGGAAGCATGAAGTGTTTCATTACTCCATATATTAAAAAATTTCATCCTCAATATATATAAAATACTACTGCATAAAAAGTTTTGTGTGGTTATTCATCATATGTTCCTTGAGTTCCCACATAGCATCTGCATTTTATGGTTTCTCTATAGAATTTTTTATAGACTAGTCATCCAATTTCTGAATAATTGTTCTCTAGTATTAAGAATCTGGACATGATCATCACAATAAGATATATCAAGATCCAGTTGTATTTCTTCATAGGTGAGTACATGTGTTTGGAACAACATGTTTTTTCTCAATGGTAGTGAATAATGAAATCATAATCCATGAGTAGTTCAATATATCATCATTGACTCATTTTGAGTTCTTTCTGTGAGAAAATATACTTCAAACTATTGTGATTGGTGTATAACTCACATTTTTCACTATACAGATAGTGTATTTATAACATCAATTCAAATATTACAGCTGTGAATGTAAGATCATGAGTGGGATAGTTTTTTCAATTATTATCAATCTGTTGTGATGTACAAGCTATAACTCTATCATTATTCACAAGGACACAAAAAATTTCATTTATAGAAGTATCACCATAAATAACAAATCCATCATTCCCCAAAAGTAGAATCTAAATAGGGTCATTTACTAATCTTATAATCAGTTATTAAAAACCTTCATCATAATATTTTATAAAACAAAATCAACCCCTTTACATGTGATCTTGGATAACGGGTTATCTTATCAAAAAAAATTCTAGATGAAATGCCGATACTAACTAGATAAACCAATAAAATTATGTATCTATGTTATACTCATTGGTGCTTGAAATTATTTGTTTTCCATGATATTTAATGGATCGATAAATATTCTATCCTTAGATACAATATGGACATCAAATGAAATTTCCTGAAGCCTGAATTCACACTTGCTAAAAATCCCATTTAAATCATTTCTTATGAGTGTTTTCAAAATAGTTTGCATGTGATTTTCATGATCTTAGTAACTTTTTGAGTATACAAATATATCATCAATAAATACAACTACAAAGTCATAAACATATTCCTTGAAAACACTTTTCATTATATCCATGAAAACAGAGGGATCATTTGTGAGTTCAAAATTCATTACTGTAAAATCATAATGCTCGTACCAGTATACAAATGTTGTTTTCAGAATGACTTCCTTCTTCACACAGAACTGATTATATACATGATCGAATAAAAATCATTGACAAATTTTGAGGTCCATAATGTTGATCAAATAAATTATCAATGAAATATTGGGGATACTTTTTATTTACTATTGTAACATTGATCTCCCAGTATTCAAGGAACAACCTAATAGATCCATCATTCTTCTTAACAAAAAAAACAAGGGCTCCCCTAGAGAAACACTTGGGTGAATAAATCCTCTATTACTCAATTTCAATTGTAGATTCATTATTTCCAATATTTCCATATAGTAAATTATATAAGGGGTGTTCGATATGAACCTTCAACCATGAATTAAATCAATAGGGAACTCAATTTTTATATCTAGAGGATTTAAAGATAAATCCTCTAGAAACCCATCAACATATAGTTGCATAGTACGTACATCTTATATTTGAACATTACTTTCCCCAACAATTTTTATTTCACTCTCTTCCTCCCCTATAATAGAATTCATTGGAGCTATTGAGGGTGGTTCTAAATAAGAATCATGTGGTGATGATTTTTCTGTAATGATAATTTATTACTTATCATCATAAAAAATTATAACCCCCTTTTTATTACAATAAATTTCTCTTCCTAGATAGAAAGACTATACATTTGAAGGATTATATCAAATTCAATAATGTGTATGATGATGAGATCAATAGATAAAGATCATTTACATGACCTAATAGGAACTCATTCACAGAAATTTATTGCAATGATACATCCCTTAGTAGCATTGACCGACAACTCCCTTATTAAATAAAATAGGAAATATCTAATTTTTTTAGAAAACTAGGAAGATATGCAACAATCTATGATCCAAAATAAAATAAATAATTGTAAAAATATGAGGAAACCATTAAATTTCTTGCCACCACGTCATTTGGATCATCAACCTCAGTAGTATTGATCGAATAAGATAGGCCTTGATCCCATGGGCTTTTCTGAGGTATGTTTCTCTAATGCTAAGGACATTCATTTTCAAATTTCCCCATTTATCTAAAATGGAATCATTCCACACATACAGCCTCATTATATCCCATGAAATCATGATATTGGTCGCCTTTTTCACCTCACTTGTAAAAAACTCTCATTCCACTTATTTCCATTTCTATATTATTCAACATATCACTTATTCTCTTTCTTTTATTTAAAATCATAGGATTTAGTGGTTCCATTTTTTGTCTTGATAGCACATGGGAAAATATAATCGTATGATGAGAATGATTATTATTCTAATTCTCAATGGCTAAATGTTTTTCACCCATTGACGATTTGATCAATTATACTACTTGGGTTACATATATAATCATCTCCATGCCTTGATATCCTTGTAATGTTACCCTCATACATTGCGACATTTTCATCCTACATTGGACTCAGACTCCGAAATTGCATTTCAATATCCGCTTGATAGTCACAAATAATGTATTTTTCTTTAAAAAACACATTAAATTCCCATGATTTCATAATTTATAATTATTCATCCTCTTTTTTGATTTCAATTAATGACAACCATTGGTCTGTATCTCCCATGAGGAGATAAACTACCATGCAATCTTTTTCAATTTTGTTACTCCCTATAGCATGAAATATTTTTATCTGAGGAACATATTATTTTCTCAGCTACAAATGGATTCATAGTCTCATTCTATATAGGTGGTTGTTGCCTCATATAGTAGTTCAACATTTATCCTCCATGTTGTGGATCAGGGTGCTCCATATAGGTAAGATTATTATTCATAACCTGTGGGAGTTATCCAATTATGGTTATAAGTTGGTCAACATAGGTTGCATCACTAGCTCCACATTATTTATCATGAGTAGGATTGAAATCACAACATGGATAGTGTTTGTTGATATGTTTTCCATTCCTTCCATTAGGCACCATTTTAAAAAATTTCATGCACTAGATTAGTTTATGAATCACCGTACATAATTCCAAACTAATAAAATAACCAACCTAAATTGATTAATATATGCATACAATCAAATAACATAAAAAAACTCTTTTCTTGGAGGATTTATTTACCCATAAATCATTCATAATGTTTTGTAATGAAAATCTGAATTATCATAAGCATATCTCCTAGAAGTGTCGTAACCAAGAGTGCAACAAGGCCTGTTGTCATGTACCATGATACCCTGGGCCATGACCGAAACACCATGTCAGAGTTTTCACTACTACGTACTTTTGTGGTAGAGCCAACTTTAATTTCTCATATCCATAGAGGGATGTATTACTTGTAAAACTCACAAAATCTATATATTACCAAAAATCAAGGATGTTCTTCGACAATAATCCTCAACGTCTATCATAGTGTAATGATCTCTAGTCATGGTTTTTTCTAAATATAGCCTTGATGGATTGTACTAAACTTACTCAAACACCAACAATAATGTCCCTACCCCGGTTACCCAGAGTCGGTGCATTATAACATAACATTGGCATGATCACAATAGATCAAGTCTTGAAAGACCGATTAATTTAGCATCCTTGGATGTACTATATACATACATAAGTTATAAATTAAATCATTAAATGGGGAAACAATGAAATGTTTTCCCCTTTGAATTCACTCATATCCCTAAGCCTATTCTTCCAGGTTAATCATAATATACTTTTTTGCATCTTGGGAAAAAGAAAAAATAGAACGTGGTGAGCTCAAGTTCTCAGTAAAGATAACAATATAGTAGAAAATATATTAAATAAGATTAAAAAATAAAAGTGATGTATAACACTAAAAAATAATATGATTAAACATAAAATTCATCATTATATTGAAGAGGTGTATCAAATAATTACATGTAATTATTATTAAGTATATTATATTAGTCAAATAAGGACACGTAATATCAATAGAAAATTTCATAATGATGGAATGCATAATTCCAGAGATCATAACCACATAGTCAAGGCATTATGCCAAGACTGCAAATAAGATTTTTCATGTACTTGTGTAAATACACTAGTTTGTCTCATGAGACCTACCAATGCATCGAGGATAAATAGTGGGCCCCACACATCATTTACTATGTCCAATGCTTTCCTCATATGAAATGTTCGAAATATTACATAAACATTCTTATTAAAACTATCATATGAAATGCTAATAAATTAACCATAAACCATGAATGGCATAAAAATATCACATCTAGAGTAAAAAAATATGACAAACCATTCATTTAAATATAGATGATTGTATAATAATATACTAATTTCAAACAAGTGTAAAATCTATCAAAGGACGTTGAAAAAGATGGAAACAAAACTATTTCGTAGAAATATCTCTTTCAATTTTGAAATCATTTAAAAGTCCCATAATTATAAAAGAAAACATATATTTTAAAAAATATTCTTATATTATTGTATGTGAAGCTTCAAAGGTGATATAACGGTGGGTAATTTCCATATAAGTTAAAAACAATCAGTCTTTAATTTTGTGGAAAAGGTCGTAAAGGACCTTGTTTCAAAAATGACGCGATATTTTTTTATTAACATTTAACAATAATTCAAATAATGGTAAAAATGGAATTAATCTATAGTCTTGGAAATAGTAAAATTTTATTGAAACACATTTATAAGAAACACAGATGTGGATGATAAAGAGGTCCCAGTAGATACTCACGTATAAACAACCTCAGATAATGAAGGAGATAGTAGAATAAACCATTACCTTGTACAATTCCTAGATAGAGGGTAAGTTAACCTCCATTAAAATAGGTAAATCATTGATATAAAATTATACAAGAACCACATACATAAATATGATATAATATATGATCTTCTAACATTGCTTTGTTAATAATATTTCAGTAGTATAACTATTTCGGGTGTTAACCGATTCGTTTTCCATTATATGTTTGGTTATGTAAGCCTCAATTTCTATGGATAACATGTATTTGATTCATATACAAAATGATTTTCTATTCCTATACATTATATTTAATAAAAAAATGAAAATTATTCTTGAATTATTATGATCGGGAAATTATTTTTCCCGTTCAGAGGGATAGAAATCATTACATACACACGAGTGACAATATAATTCTATTGATTGTGAAATAATATGTAATTTGATAGTATATCATATATAAATAATCCTTATAATGTTATATTTATTATTTAGATCTGTTATACTCAATATAATAACCATCTTAATAATGATGTTTTTAAATAAAAAACACCACCACGATGTGGAGACGACAAGTCGTACATACACACGTATAATGACTAGTCATCCACAAGATCGATAGATTAATGAATATGGTTGTACAATATTTATAATAACATCACAGTATGTATAATGTACTAGATTTATTATTTTGGCATGGAAACAAAAAATAATGAGGAAGTGGAAGAAGGAATGAACATTGAAAGAGTTGGTGAAATTATTAACTCTTATTTGGCTATTTATTATTTATTTGATTAAAATGGCTCCATAGGATAGCATTATGATCAAATTAAGGAATATATGTTGAGGTGAGGGTAGTTGAATGGAAATTTGAGTCGGGTTTGGCTTATCCAAATGGATTTGGAGATGTGATTTTGAGAGAAAATATGTACCGTAATATAAGAGAGGTGAGGGTCACTATAGGAAATGCTTGAAATATTATTTTATTATACAATCATATTTGGTTTATAATGGCTCCGAAATGATTTATTAAGAGGGTAAGGTGGGTATGGTTCGAAAACCACTCATCCAATTGGAAATAGAAATGTTTAGTTCACCATATTAACCTTATCATTTATATTTAACTCTTTGTTAAATAGATTATATTTTACCATGTATTCTGGTATTATTATAATTAATATTTAATAAACATACAATAAAAATCCACGAAAACCCAATTTTGTAAATTATAGATATATCTAATCTTATATAAGTCATTTTGTCATTTCATAGATTTTAATGAATATTATATCAATTAATAATATAGTACTTGTTTTAAAAATTCATTTATATCAATTTTGACACTATTTAATATTTTGTTTTTGTGAAACTCAAAAATACATTGTAACTAAGAAAAAATTTATTTAATCAACCCTAACATGTCTTTTTATTCATTTAAATTAGTGGAATACTTCAAAAGTCTCAATTTACAATTATTGTTTTTTTAAAATATCAAATATTTTAGTCATTCAATAAAAATTTAATTATTGCATCATCATTGTGTCATAAATAAAATTAATTATTTAATGTCTAAATATTATAAATAAAATACCATTATGTATAAAATAATTTTATCAATCCAATTAATATTTATAGTCTAATTTATCTTCTGCATAACCAAATATTAAAAATATTTTAGTTATTAATCATTTAATTAATCACTTTTAACTCTTCTTTAAATAAAATAATAATAAATGACTTAATCTAATACATGTTGATAAAAAGGATAATAATTTATCCATAATGATTATTTTGGTTAAAAAACACTTATCCAATAGAATTAAGAGTTGTTTTACGATAATTATAATATCATTTTTAAATTTAATAAAACAAAATAAATTTAACCGTAGTAAATTAAATTCACAAGTAACTATTCATCAAAAATTATTTTCAGCCTATTGAACCACATTTTACGTACTTATTTCAACCATTTCTCTCTAAATTTTGATATTCAATTAATATAAGTGGTAAAATTATGTTTTATACAAATTTTCTAACATTCATAGAAGGTGGGTAATTACGTTAAAAATTGAATATAATTTTATATATCTAATATTATTATAAATTGACTCAAATGAATTAAATTAAAAATATATAGGTATTCTTAATATATTGTGAACTAATATGATGTTACATAAAACATATAAATATTTAAATAAATACTCAGTTATAAACAATAACATATTGTTTTCCACTATTCATCAACAGTGGAATGTTTTCAGAAAAACACAAAAAAATCACCCTAAGTTAATTTTGATATTTTGAATCCTGAAATGATGTCCATTTAGAAAAATAATATTAATATAATTTAAAAATGTGTTTATTACTATTCAAATTGGCTAGTTTGTTTGGTCATTGTGTGTTGAAACTCGATGTTCCATACAACGCTAGCTATTGGAGTATTCAAAGGGTAACGTACTTTGGAAGAACGAGGTTTTACAAAGGTCCTCATGTATTAACTAAAAATGATATTGAGACAATGCCATTTACTAAAAAAATTTCACGAGGATTTTTAATATTGAAATGGTCCCCTCTCTCAAAACTCATAACTTCCCAGATAGATTTTGGGATTTCTCTATCAAGGACCATCGACTGGAAGAATCCTTATAACATTCCTAACAGGCATGTTTTTTCCTCATACATCTCATGTGAGAAGAGACACCAATGAATAATATAACTCCATCTAACATATTTAATCCCCTAGGATACAAGATTCATTACCTGCAGAGCCTCATCTGTACACTCCCTATGGTCGATAGCCTCAAGAGGAGCCTCAGGATTAGTAATTCTGAATGAAGAATTTGAAGGCACCACCCCATAATGAACTAATACTAATTAGTTTGGATAATTAATATTCAGCCCCTTGTTATGTATTTGCTCTTATATATCCATTCCCATGTAAGTGAAACTCGGCCAAATCCTTCTATGAGACATATATGCCATGTTATTTATAATGTTCCATGGGGTAAAGAATTATGATTCTTCCAGCAAGTAAGAAACCCATGGAGGTAGATATCACTAGCCACTATGACCACTTCGCCCGTCACATGATCCTTGGGAACAGAATAAAATTATAATATATGATCATGAATAGATCCAATAATATTAAGAAATCAATTTATTCAGATTGGTCCCAAACACATTGTAGGTGTCTTGTATCTCTATAAATCATAATAGAAATAATTAAATAGAATGACAGTAGGTCTCCAATAGTGGGACTAAGAAATATGGATACTGGTTGCCTTATATAGTAGTTTATCATTTCAATGGTGTCTTATATTACCATTTGAATCAGATCAATCCTCCAGCTACCACTGCATCAACTTCCACATATAATTATTCCACCTCTCAAAAGAGCAGCCATTTTCCACCAAAGGAATATCAATATCCACCTATGATGTCTATTCCATTGTTCAATCTTGTCCCTTGGAATTTCCCTAGACCACACCATCACAAAGGAGATGAGGGTATAAAAATAATTAGGATAGTCAGGCCAGTGCTTCAACCCATGATGTCTATGCTACTAAGATGTGGGAGCATGATCTGTACATGAACCAATATTCCTAGTCTTCTCAAACTATTTTTTCAAAATCACTACTATCACTGATAATGATACTCCACCAAGAACAACTCATATAACCACATCATGATTAAATTACATTAACTATGACAGGGCCATAGTCATCCGAAATTCAACTAGTTGTAGTATGGAGTGGTTAATCTGATAAGCAGTAGACCATTTCCCGCACTAATCAGAATCTACTGGTTTGACTAGCAGTTCTTGTCATGCCCCCAACAAAAGATAACCATCCTATGGGTAGTAATTATCACCTATAATAGATTTACTCTATATTAATGATCGAATATATAATTCATATGAATCTATCGTTCAATGATATCCTCCATCTATTGAAATATATGTGAGATGCCCTTACAAAAGACTTGAGGATCCACCTCCATTTTGAAATAAATGTAGTGGTCGTTGAGGCCTTCTCTATTGGTGATGGCGAGCTATCATAATTTCATACCATCATCCGATTCTTTTGATAATATGATGGATCCCTAGTACTAGTAAAAATTTTTCCAATGTACATCATTGTCAAGTTCAATGTAATATAATTATGATGTTCTCGAGTAAACATTGGTTATGGAAGCAATTGTTTCCCAACCAGATGCTTTATAATCGATGATTTACTGAAGTAGATCCATGTCCTTTGGATATAAAGATCCATGGTTTTGAATGGTCTAAGCAGTTTCCATGTGGTAGGATCCACATTAAGTGCCATTTATATAGTGAGATTTAAAGGACATAATGAATGGCTTTCATGTATTATACTCCAAACAATGTGTTGATTAGTAGACCCTATCATTATCATCATGTATATGTTTTCTCCTTGTATCACTAGTGCCTCAAGTACCCTCTCAACGGTTTAGTGGGAATGCTCCAAGGTGATGTGTCTCCCTTCTCCTTGTGTGAATCCCACTATATATATATGATGAATACTCTAAAAAATGGATTTATTGGTTTAGAACAACATGTTTGGGATCAATAAACTTATGGAAAACCCATGGATAGAGTTGGATGAAACATTAATCCTCCATATTCAACAATTGGAGTCCACAACACCATATAAGGGAATATACATTATAATTTTTGATAAGAAAAAAATGTATTCACAATATCAAGGAACATCAGAATATTACCTCATCCACCTAAACATGAAATTATTTAGAGATACAAGAAGACCATAATCCTTTTTGAATACATGATGTTCTTCCCATGGCTCCAATTGTATGCCATACTTTCATGATCTGCTGAGTGGGTTTTGTTTGGTATAGAATGTCACATCACCACTGATTTGAAATAATATGAACCATACCCCTAGGGTGGAGGCATGATCACATTATTTTGACATTTACCATCATTATGGTTTCTGTAGAGTGGGAGGTCCCTATTGAGAACTCCAAATCCACCCAAACATGCATTGGTTTTCATCCATAATTAGTTGTATTAGATAAACCATATTCTCCATCTGATCCTTTTAAATTAGATGATGAAGATTATTTTGATTATTCTTACCTCTCTATTGAATAGGGAGTCCCCAACATATCTGTTTAGTTAGTTCAGGTGAATATTGTAATAGAATAATATCCACAACCAACCATGGTCAATATAGCCTTGCCTGTAGAGGATGAGAAACAATATATATATTTATAAATGAACTATAATGATGGGTATTATTTGAGTGAAAATGAATTTTCTTGGCTGGACCCTTTGTTAACATTCTGTTGTTTCAGTCTCCCCACAATCCCTCACATGTTTAGGTACCCTCCCCCCAGAAATATGAACCTCTCTTATGGTTCCAAGGTTATGGTAAATGTTGAATATTTTATTACAAACAACATCATCATGAAAGGTCATTACCACAAGTGGCTCACCAAAATCATTCCAGTTAGGAAAAAATAAAATGAATATAGTCTTCATCAACTTCTTGTAAATGAATAAACATTTTCTAAAGGACAATTACCGCTTCCTATGATAGAACTATTGATCAATTCCATCGTCGTGCTCCAAAAACAATCATTAATGGATTTTTATTTCTTGTACAATCAGATACATATGGTCCCTGATGATAGGGAGTACACTACCCTAATATAACATAAAAGAAACATCTAATATAATGTAATTTTATTCATTTTATGAAAATATGATCCACATATCAACATTCCATGATCCACATATTTAAACCAATCCTTGGGACATTAGTTTAATTCATCATGGACGATTTAGTGGCATAATACATTAAATACTATGACTACCTAGGAGATCATTGAGAAATCATTCAGCTTACTCCACTCCCATTATTTGATGATGATCCCTTTGATGTGTTCCTTAGAGGTTACCTATATGATTTTCTTCACATTATCATTAGGTATAGATGCATTAAGATTTTCTAAGTGAACGTCTAGTCCATCTGTTATATTCATGCTATGAGAATCCTCTAAGAGCTCTGAGACCTATAAGGCTACATAAACTATATTTGTTGTTTCATCACGAATATAGATGTCATTTGTAATCCCATTTCCATACACATAGAGAATGGTTATTTCTAAAATGGAGATAAAGAGTGCTAGATATAATTTTTGGTGATCATAAAAAATATTCTATGGCCACTAGTACTACTTCCAGACATCACTTGGAAGCCATTGGTCATCTAAGTGACCAACTTAGAACATTCCATTAGAACAATTCTCACTATAATGAATTATTATGGGATAAATAATATTTTAAAAAATATCATCCTGATGATCCTTCCCATGGTATACATATTATCTTCCATCGAGAATAGATGACTCATAGAAGTTTTTTGGGAAAATGTTTGGCACTATCTGCAGCATCATGAGACAAAACTGGTATCCCACATGGAACTGATAAAGTATAACCTAAACCACCATATATTCAAATTCCATCTATCTTGTTTTTTGGTGAATCTTTTTTTAATAGACAACTTATTTTTCCTTATATTTTTTTCAATGGTAAAACTATGGCTGAATTTCTAGAAACCCATCTGAATCCTGCGTATCAGTCCCTCAATATTGATTTCCTTGATGAGATGATCTTCTTAGTAGATTCAGATAATCCATATTGACATATACATTTGGATGGCTGAACTTGGATCCTAATATATATAAGGATCATGTTTCCTATACATCGCATATTAGGCCTAGGGATTGTCTTCATCACCCCGACACAGTGTATTCTAACGTATTTGTTTCATAAATAATTAGTATACACTGATGATGATGTAGAGTATCAGGATTTCAATATTTGTCTTGATCAACCGCTCAAGATTGATTCTCCCCAACTTCACAACATGGGAGACTCTGATTAATTCATAATATATATCAAAGGAAACTATGACATCAAGAATCATGAACCCACACCCATTCATGAATGCTCTTTTCAGATAATGGCCATGTTTTCTTGTCCACAAGATGTAACTCAACCTTATTTTTCATAGAATGGTCATGATTATTACATGTAAAGTATTACTTCCACCCTTTATACCCTGACTAGGACACCATATTCATCTATGTGGCTCATCAATGAGTCATCTCTCCTACTACACCATTTGACAATGAAATCCAATAGGAAAACCCCCATGCTTCAGGTACCTCCATGTTGGGACCTCCAAATCCACACATAGCTGAAAAAACAACTAATGGGATGACTCCCTTAATCGAGTGTCTAAATAAGTTAAATATTCCACTAGAAATATCTTAGCACGAATGAAGACACTGACGCACAACATAGTTCACCGTCAAGACAAAGCCCATTCTCAAAAAACTATCTACCAATGTTGGTTCAATGTAATTGTCTTCTATTTCATTCATGGATCAGAGATCCCCAATGTTATTCTAGTTGTTCATTCACAATACTATTGATCTCATCATGCTGGGTTGACACTCTCCCATCATATTTAAAGGTGGGTTACTATTTCCCCACCATGTTCAATGCCTTTGTCTATTTACCCAAGAGGTGTTATTGATATCATATTCATGCAAACTTAAAACATCAACTGTTAGGGCCATAACATACTACCCTATAAATTTATCACATTTCAGTATACAGATTAGATGTTGTGGAAACATATCCCCTAGAAACAGCTCAGCAATGAAGTTTCATTCTGGCATTAAATATTTTTCCCATGTGGGTAAATGTATTTTATCTCAAAATGTCAATGCATGACCTATTGTTGAAATTGTCATCTCCCACATCATTTATGGATTCATAGTCCCTCATTTGATCCTCAACAAAGATTCCACAAGCATTTTTGGATCTGATCTAATGAATTTCAATTCTATGTGTTGCATATGTTCCAACAATATTTTTTACAACCATTTGAAAGAAAATAGGTTAATTTAGGCATTCAAAAAAAACTCTCTTCACAATTCTATTGGAGATTGTGGTTTAGAATAAGAAAATTAGGATGTAAAATCTCCCAATTATCTCTAGTAATATTGTATGACAACAAAACATTCCACCCTGGTGACTCCATAATCCTTGGTTTGTGGAATAGAGGCACTCAATCCCATCATGATTTAGCTACCATCACCATGAAAAACTCTATATGATGTCCATATGATTGACATGGTAGAAAAATTATATTTTACTAGAATATAATCCAAATATTTGAACTGGTTTAGGGACTTGAATTATCTAGAGGGGCACTAAAATAAGAAATCATGAGATCTCAGTATGATGGTTCATCTCTGATCCTTCCTTCAATGTGATACTATATTGTTTCTAGGGATATTAATGATACATGGTAAGATGCCACCATAGTTGGAGCCTATGTGGGAATGTCCTTATATAATTCACAATATCTAATCCAATAGTTCAAATTATTTTTCCACCATTGTTGATGAGTGCATCACACCACCAACAAATTTCAATATTCTCAAATAGTATTTTTCATGAATGGGGTCCTACGTCCTTATGGAATGATGTTAAACATCATGTAATTACACATCCATACAGTATGACATCTAACTACTTGTAATTCCATGTCATTATAGAATGACATTATAATGCACACAATTCAATGACCTGACCACATGATTCTATACTAGGTGTAATTCAACATAATAGCTGTAGGATAGTAAAATGCATTGTACAACCATCATCCAAGCTGCTTGAAGATAAAATTTATAGAGACTACTGTACAATCCATATGATGACAAACTACATAGACCATTCCTATCACATGCCCTTAAAATGTATAATTGGCATTATACATGCACTATGTAATAAAATATAACATTGATGGTTATTTCATCACATACGTAAGCTAAAAGTGTCCCATATACTTGTAATAAACCATTTAACAACAATTCATTGTCCAAGTTTCATGAAAATAAACTACATAAATTTTCACATCCCACGACATGATGTTATACTAGGAGCCAATCATCTAAAGTCTATTACCGTAAAATAAAATACATTTGTCCATGAAAAATTAATTTTAATTATTTGTAGTACCAGGGTTCTTTATAAGGAGTTTGGTTCTATACTACAATTTACAAGCTCTAATGTGTTGTGTTGTGAAAACTAGATTTCCAGGTTCCACATGAACAATTCCATTGCCCATTACTATACATCATATCTTTACTAGTTCAGATCCCCACCCCATCTCGTATATAGAAAGTCCCATAATAGTGATGTCCTCATTCCAACATTGTATCACTTCTCATCATGGTACAACACCCTAATGGATATTTGGAAAGAAATGACTGATCCAGTGTTTTAAACATTGTATGTAGTCAATTCTACATTTCCAGGCCCCATCCTAAACTAGGGATGTTGTTGATCCTATGATTCGAATTTGGACAATAGTGGTCCCTAATCAATAATCAACATGTCCTGTTATGGATATTAGATATCTTTGTTTTCTATTAGAAGCTTCCCACCTAACACCTACCTATCATTTTTGTACAGATCTAACTAAAATGAAAAAAAATCATCACACCACTTCTTTTTGATATACCTATCATGACTCACATGGGCTTAGAAGTTTTAGTTGTGATTCTCACACAGAGGGGAGGTTCACAACAACCACATTCTAAATTCGATGACCCAAATATATTAATAGAACAATCTAAGTGTTATGAAGTTGAACAATATTAAATATTATCATTGGTTTGCATTGTGTTGTATTGATTCCTCTTATTACTTCATTCCAATTTTATTTTCCATACCATCTCACAACACATGTCTTCATGAACCTCATTTCTCCTTGTCCAAACTATATAAACCTAAACTGAGAGCTTATGGTCCATGAAACATGATGTTAATATATTTTTAGTATGTAAACTAATTATGAAATTAAACTATACAAAAAAACTATAGTCCAAAGAATCATTACTCTAAACTATTTGAAAATATCCTAAAGAATATGTGGTTGGGAATTGAGCTTTTCTGATCCTAACTCACATTATTTTCATCAAACGTCCATGGTACATATATTATATTAAGAAGAATACCACATAGTCTTAATTATATGACCCTAATATAAGAACCATGCATCACAAGAATATTTCATTAAACTGTTAACACAAGTCAGGGAATTATGATTTTAAAGAGTGTGATTGTTTTCCCTCATGACGCGACATGTGGCCCTAGCCTCACGACACCTTAGTTACATCTTGCCATTATTGTGGAACTATACCTATCCCTTATTTCAAATAACCATCCCTAATAGTCTATGAAACATGACATAAAATATATACATCATAATTTAGGAATATTTTGTGCGGCATTAGTTTCATAGGACATTCACATCAGGTTATGTCACCCCTCCACATTGCACATGTTAATTAGTGATATCTGCATTGTATGGACTGAATTCTACATCATTAAATAATGATTTGTGATGCCTAAAATGTAATGACATTAAACATTATTGTGGAATTTTTGTATCCTCACCCGAGGTGATATCACTTCAGGAATTATTCGTCCACCATTAGGTGTTTTGAAAATAATCTGTGTCATGATTCCCATCCTTATATGATATAGAAGATCACCATGATATTTTGTCTTTTGGGCTAACATCATATTCATGATTTTTCGTTATGTAAAATCCTTTCTTTTGAGATTCTACAGTTTGATATAGGACATAATGGGTCATCATTCACATAAATTTATTTTTCAACACCACCAACATCCACTCTAGGTTACCTCTCCCTAAATTATCTTTACAACACATCAATAGAAGGTGTATCCACCATTTTTATCATCTGGTGATGATAAAATTCATGGATTGATAATATCACACAACCTTAAACTACAACATCATCATCATGGATTCACTGCAAAAAATGACTTAGCATTGTGGTAATCTCACTTTTGATGACATCACCTTTTGTATTGGGGATCCACCATACCACTTGTTATGATCAAAATTTGACATGATTCATATACTAACAGGATACACAATAACGCCGAATTTTTTTTATGATGGACCAACCACTCAATTAACGGAAAAAAATATACATCATCTCCCGTTGTGTATAGGACATACAAAAAAATGGAGATATTCTTTTAAGAACAAAGTGTGGAATGATTCCCATCATCATAGGATATGGAGTGATGTCGAATTTATCAATTTTAGGTCCAGTCATATCATTATCTCCCAATTTTCTATTAGATCACCTACATCTTGATCATAAGATGTTAAAATGAACAGAACTCTAGAAATATGTGTGGCATTATTCCCATCCTTATACGATATATAGTGAAACTAAAATATTTTTTTGGGCATGACAGCATTTTTAATAGATCTCTGGCCAATTTATCCTTATTATAGTCCATGAAAAACGAATTTAAACTATATGTGAGCTTCCCTTAGGAATGTGTTGGTGGGTTGTTGGGACATTATGGTCTTATTTCATGTAGGGTTAATTATGATTCCTGATTACACATATTCCCCCTTGGAGTTATTGCTTCACTGTCTAAACACTATGAACCTAACATAAGAGATGATAATCTGAATTCCACGGCTATAAACAAATAGTTTATAGTCCTTTAAAAATGACTATCTACAATATATGTGTCCCTTAATGTATGTTTTACATGATTTTGAGGCCTCTCGTCCATAATTCATGTTAGATTTATCATTAAAAAATAATTTATCGACCCATTTTAGATACCACTCGATATGGTCCAAACTATACGGAAATAAACTATGAGTTAACAACCCCAATTCATTCCATTAAACTGTGACGCTACAGTAAATAATTTTAGTATTCCCCAAGATAATTATAGGATACATGATCTTCCACTCGTGAGGTTTTCCTACACCATTGGTGGTATCCAACTAGGATATGTTTTAAGAGAAATGTACTATATGATTCCCATCCTCATGGGATATGTAGCGATGTGAGTAATTTTTTTCAATCAGGCCCATCCATTGGGTCATTAAGATTTTTTCCACCTTGACCTATGTAATGTTCCAGGAATAATGGCCTTGAACATTAAATCCTTTATCATAATGTGTGTATGGATTATGTGATCCACCAAGACCTCATTCACCTAGGGTTTTACTTCTTGGACGATATTTTCATCCCATAAGAAAGAACATTTCCCATAGGACTTATCAAATATGAGAACAACATATTTTCACACCCAGTTCTGAATCCCACTCTCTAATTTCTTCAATATGCACTTTGAATATTCATTTTTTTGTTTTTCCATCATCCTTTATATAATGAAATACCCCCTAATTTTGGTTTCATGTTTCCTATTTTGCTATCATATTACACTATTGAAAGACCCTAATGGATATTTAGTTATAAATGAGGAATCATGTGTTTTGACTACAGTCAACATTTGATTTCTCATCTGTTTTCTCAATCCAATATTGGTATGGTTACGATATCGATGTTTCCAACATGCCCAAAAATTGATCCTATATTACCAAGTTACTCTTTTGTAAATATATTATAATTATTTATATACATCTTTTTTTGCATCCTCTAATCATGGTGGGATTTCATCCTTGATGTCAACCCTATGGTCTACTCCCACAAGTCAGATAGACCCCATTTCTATTCTTTATTCGCCACATAGAGCATTTATCATGTGTGAATATGAGTTATGATAAGGTGTGTATCGATGTGGTTTAGTTACACATGTTCTAAGGGGTCCAAATTCTATAACAAAAATTGAATTTCCCCATAGATAATGTGTGGTGTGTTGGTTTTTCCACTCTTCCACACTACATGTACTATTATTTTGGAAACCTTGTTCCCATATATTTTATTATATTAGTATGGAATTTTTCCTCATTAGTCTAATTCACATCACATTTCTACGCTCCATACCACATATATAATTTGGAACATTTCATATTCGATGTGTCATGAAATTAAACTATTTCCCAGGGTCTCGGTATTACGACCTTAAACTATGTTCAACATCCAAATCACATGAAGTTAGACAATGTGCTTTTCATAATCACATGAAATTAAACTATCACTACTGGAAATCCCATTTTTACCAACGCTTATATCCCAACAGTTTATCAAACCATTGGGAATGGTTATGTATACCAACAGTTTTTTTAAAACCATTGGAATAGAGGCTTTTATGATGAAATTTACCAACGGTTTCTAAAACCATTGTTATAGGCCTCAAATAATACACTTTTACCAATGGTAATATACTAACCGTTGGTATATGTTGGAATATATTCCACCTTTACCAATGGTTTAAAGAAACCGTTGGTGTAGGACTACATTCCCAATGGTTTTTTAAAACTGTTGGGAATGTTTTCCCCAAAATTCAGTTCAGGTGTCTAGTAGCACCTCCGCTCGATTGTAGTCTCCCTCCGTTCGACTACAGCCCTAATTTGAAGTTCTCCCAACGATCTCTCATTACCCTGTCTCAAAAACTCCATCCATCTTATTCAATCAAACAATTTTTCTGTTCAACACTTCAAATATGTATGTTCCACCTCAGTAATAATTTTATTCATCTATTTTTTTTATTTTCTTTATTTATTTGACCTAAATGTATGGGATCTCTCTATACAAAGACTCAGAAACTCTTTCCACTCACAGATCCATCTTAAATCAAACAATTTTTTCGTTCTACACTCTAAATCATTATGTACTACCTTAGTTTTAATGATTTGATTCTATTACTTTTGTTTTCTGTTTTAATTTGGTATAAACTAGGTTGTGTTTTTATGGCATGCGAAGGATAGTGATATTGAGGATGAATTGGATGTTGGTTGGGTGATGGATTGGAATTGTGATGTTTTTTGGATTAAGTTTAGTTATTTTTAAATGACTTATTTGTGGATTTCATCCCTTTAATAGATCCCCCACTCCTCATGGACCCTGAACACCCCCCCTAGGACCCTGGACAGTCCCCCTCCTGGAACATGGACAGCCTAGCCCCCCTCTTTCTTGAAACTTGGATATTCCCCCTCCTGGGCCCTAGACGACCCCCTCAACCCTCCTCCTAGGACCTTGTATATTCCCCCTCTTTCCTGGACCCTAGTAATCCCCCCACCCTCCACCCTGGACCCTGGATAACCCCCCTCCTCAATGGACCCTGGACAGCTCCCATCCTTCCTAGACCATGGACATCCCCTTCTCCCCTTCTCCTTGAACCTGGACAGCCCCCCAACCCCCTTCCTGGACCCTGGACATACCCCCATCTATCCTCTTAGACCTTGGACACCCCCCTCATCCCCCTCCTCAAACACCAAATACCCCCCACCTCAAAACGTTGTCCACCAAACTTGGACATGCTGTATTTTCTCTAAAAAGATAGATTTGATCCTCAAACCACCTCAATAATATCCTAAACAATGCTTATAATGTGGTTTTCACCACATATCATCCAATTGTATTCCAAGTCACTGGTCTATCCTCTCTTGGATAGATTTTACAAAACTAATTAAAACGTAATGATCCAAATAAAAATCAATTGATATAAGACATTTGATAATGGATTAATGTTTAAAATTTGGATCCAATGAGGACTATTTGATATATTATGCATCATGTCCATGATTAAATCCATTTTTATATATCCGAGAAGCTGTTTTTCACAATTTTCACACATTAATTGTTTGTAAAAATGAGACAAACATTTATAAAGGTTCTAATATATAAAAATGATTCTATTTGTGGATGCATCTTAACCAACAATGTCTAGATTCTCTGCCTCTTCCATGATCATCGATGTGCACATCCCGTCTCCATCTGACCTCGCATGACGGGTGACTCTACGTCTGGCTGATGAAGAGCGCCATATTCTCTTACTTCCACACCATATTCACGCCTTCTACACTCCTGATGTGATCAATCCCACTAAGTGTCCATGTGAGCTTGATGACACGGCCACCAGTTCTTGTATGAGGTAGAGGAGTTCTGAGCTGATGGACAAAGATGATTGAACATTGTCCGTCCATCTGTCTGAAGACGTAAAACATAGCGCTTCCTAGGAGGCAACCCATGTTATAGAGTTTCATCAATTTGCTTTTTTTACTTGGTTTTAGGAAATAATCATGGCATGTATGCAACAATTTTTTAGCTACTTCTGATCTGTATATGCACTTGTCATTACTCTGCATGACTGCTTCTATTTTTCCTGATACATAGTGTTATTTTTTATGACATGGTGCGGCTATGTGCTGCATATGTGTAGATTTTACAGGTACATAAGTATGTGCACTTATCATTATTCCATTCTTTCAGTGCTTAGGCCGATGGTACGAGGGAGGTTTGTACCAGAGGTAGACGAGCATCTCCAAGTACCAGACTAGACCCTTTCCCGATGACGAAACGTATTCTGAATCTATTCAAACAAATGTTAAATGATCCATGGGTCAAATGTGACGTGTATAAGACAACCACGCCTCAATAAAAGGCCCGGTGTGGCCAGGATCACTCAAACTACCTCTCTTTTGTTCAAAATTGACTTATTTTTATGTGAAATCGGCAACTAACATATGGGAAACCAACCGAACACCTTCGGATTGTATTACAAATTTATAAAAACGATCCATGGGTCATATGTGACATTTAAAAGTCAACTCTTCCTCAATCTGATGCGCGGTGTGGCCGATATCACACCAAGTGTATGCATTTTGTTTAAAATGGACAATATTTTAGGTACATACACCAATCCAATCAAACAGCTTTTGATTGTGTTGATACTTTTTCAAAATGATCCATGACTCATTTGTGTCATGTACGAGTCAACTCCGCCTCAATTCAAGACTCGGTGTGACTGATACCATTAAAAGTGCCTCTGTTTTGTTAAAAATGGTCTTAATTTTAAGTGAAATCAATAACTGGCATACGGACTACCAACCAAACGCATTCAGATTATGTTGAAACTTAACAAAACCGATCCATGAGTCAAGGATAACATTTATGAGTCAACTCTGCCTCAATACGAGGCTTGGTGAGGCAGACACACCTCAAAATTCCTCTGTTTTGTTAAAAATGGACTTAATTTTAAGTGAAATCAACAACTGACATACGGTGAACCATCCAAACAAATTTGGATTATATTGATAGTATAGTACAACGATACATTGGTAATATTTGATGTTTACGAGTCATCCCCGCATCAATCCAAGGCGCGGTGTGGACGATACTATTCAAAATGTATCTTTTTTTTATCAAAATGACTTTAATTTTAAGTGAAAACAAGAACTGGCATACGAAAAACCAACCAAATGTGCTCCAAATCTGTTGATACTTTATTAAAATGATCCATGGGTCATATTTGATGTGTACGAGTCAACTCTGCCTCAATACAGGGCACGGTGTGGCCGGAACTACCAAAACTCTCACTCTTTTGTTTAAAATGGATAATATTTTACGTACATACGCCAAACCGATCAAACAGATCATGATTGTGTTTATAATTTAGTACAAATATCCATGACTCCTATGTGATGTGTACGAGTCATCCCTGCTTCAATGTAACACCCCGACCCTAGTTACCCAGAGTCGGTGCATTATTACACAACATTGGAATGATCACAAGAAAGATCAAATCTCTAAAGACCGATTGGTTTAGTAGCCTTGGAAACACTAGATATATTCATAAGTTTTACATTACATCATAAAATGAAAAACTACTACAACAACATAATGTATCCATAATCCACAGTCATATCCCCATATAATATCCCTGCAAGACATTCATAATTTACTTCTTCACTTCCTGGGAAAAATAAAACATAGAAAAGGGGTGAGCTCAAATGCCCAGTAAGGATAACAATATTGTGGAACATTAAAAAATAAGCATAAAAATTTATGGCAATGAATTACTAAAACAAAATCCTTTTAAACTTGAACTTCAACATAGTATGGCAAAAGTAAAATGAAATAATTCCATTTACTTATTCACATGGATATTCTACTAATCGAATAATCACATGAAAAAATCAATAACCACTTTCATAATGTTGGAATGCATAATGCCAGACTATCATAACCACATAGCCAAGGCCTCGTGCCAAGAATACAAATACGATTTTTCCAAGGCCTTTTTCCAAGACACTAGTTTGTCTCATGAGACCTACCGATGCATCGAGGAGCTATAGCGGGCTCCACCCGTCTCATATTAAGTCCAATGCATTCCCATATGAAAAGGTTTAAACATAACATAAACATTCGTATTAAAACTAGCATACGAAATGTCAACAATTTCACCATAAACTATGAATGGTATAAAAATAGAACATCCATAGTCAATCATATCACAAAACCTTCAATACAATATAAAAGTTTTGTATCATAATAAATCAACTTCAAATAAGCGTAAAATCCGTCAAAGGATGTTGACATAGATGAAAAAAAACACTTTTTAGAGAAATATCTCTTTCTATTTTTGAAATCATTTAAGAGCCATATAAAATAAAACATTTTCTTGAAAATGTTCTTATAAGCTTTTAAGGGAAGCTTTGACGATTTTATAATGGCGGAAAATAACTGCACCCGCCGTATAAGTTAAAAAAACATTATTATCTTAATTCTGTCGAAAAGGTTAAAAAGCACCTTGTTTGGAAAACGACGGAATGATTCCCTTATAAACCTCTTATAAAAAGTCAAACAAGGGTATAAATGACTTTAACCCATATTCTTTTGAATATTAAAAATGTTTTGAAATACATTTTGAAGAAACATGGACGTGGATGATAACGAGGTCCCAGTAGATAATTGTGTATAAACAACCTCGGATAATGAAGAGATTGCGAAATAAATCCTTAACTTGTACTTTTCTTTGTTGGGGTAGGTTAACCTCCTGTATAATGGTGAAATAATTGTTATTAAATTATACAAGAATCATATACATTAATATGATATCATATATGATCTTTTAACATTGCTTTATTAATAATATCTTAGTATTATCTTCGTTCCGGGTGATAATCGATTCGTTCTTCTTAAATGTTTGGTTACGTAAGACATGTTTGTAATGGATATATTATATCTTATTCATAATCAGAATGATATTAACATTATTTTTAACCCTGAAATGAGAATAAGACTTGAATGGATACAATGGAGAATGAATCTCATCGCGTTCGTGGAGACGGTAGTCCGTACGTACGCACGAGCGACAATATCATTCTTTTGATATTAAAATAATATATAAATGGATGTTATATCATATATACAGAATCATTAACATGTTATATTTTTTATTTACATGAGTTACACATCATTATTATACCCATCCAAATAATAATATGTTGAATAACAATTACACTACGACGTGGCAATGGTAAGCCGTACGTACGCACGTATGGTGACATGTTATTCAAATGGTGGATAGAATACTGAATATGGTTGTACCATATTTATAATAACATCATAGTATATGTGATATACTGGAGTTATTATTTTAGAATGGTAAGAACAAAGGAAGAAGAAGTGGAAGAAGAAATGAACTTGGAGAAGGGTGGTGAAATCATTACCTCTTTTTCGGGTTCTTCCATTTGATTTGATCAAAAGGGCTCTTTTGGTTGGCTTTCTGATCAAACTAAGGCCTATAGGTTGTAGTGAGGGAGGTTGGGAGAGTATTTGGGCAGGGTTTGGCCGAACCAACGGGCTTTGAAGGTGTGAAGAAATGAGAAGGAGGAGTGCCCTTTTATAAGAGGGGTGAGGGGGAACTTTGGAAAAGCTAGAGATATTAGTTTATAATAAATTCAGATTAGGTTTCCAATGGCTCCAAAGTTTACTATTCAAAGGTTAAGGTGAGGATGGGTCGAAAACAACTCAACCAATAGAATTTAGACAGGTTTGGGTACTTATATTAACCTTATCTTTAAGTATTAACTCTAAGTTAATTAGTTTCACTTTTACAATGTCTCTTTGTATTTTTATATTATATGGTTAATAAACATACCATATACATACAAGAGACCCACAAGTGGTCCATTAATGATACAAATATCATGATATAAGTCTCTTGGACGAACCTTAGATTTATAGGAATTTAATATCAATTAATAATATAATATTTGTTTTAAGAACTCTTTTATGTCAATTTTGACACTATTCAATAGTTGATTTTTTTGAAACTCATAAAAGATTGATTACTTCGAATAAAGTCAATTACATCAATCCTAATATATCATATTATCCTAGAAAATTAGTTTAATTCATTAAAAGTTTCATATTATATTTATTTGGGTATTTATAATATCAATTATTTAAATTTCTCACTATTATAGTAATTACTGCATCATCATTGTGTCATAAATAAAATAAATTATTTAATGTCTAAAAATTATAAATAAAATATCATTATGTAGGAAATATTTTTATCTTTCTATTTAATATTTATAATCTAAAATCCAACATATATTACCCAATGTAACAATTGTTTTTCTAAAAGATATATGCTTGTGTCATTTTTGTATTCATTTTAACTTAATTAAAATAAAGTGTCATTATCACTTACAAGTGGATCCATGGGGTATTAAAATCGACAAAAAGGTGCCCATGGTTGACCATGTATCAAAAAATAGGTTTAAGACACGTTTTAGGGTAATTTATTATTATTATAATATTATTTTTTAACCCTTAGTTACCGGATTTACCCATAACCATGGTAAATAAAATATTTACCGCAGTAATTATTCAAAATGTCTAAAAATAAAAAATACCTATTTACACAATTTGAACATTCTGATTCCAAATATGGAATCCATTTTCCTAAATTCAAAACACAGAAGTGGCAGAAATTAATTTAAAATTAATTCCCGCTGTCAAAACAAAAACCATGTTTTTAAGAGATAATAACTATCAAAAGATTTGCACTTGTTTATGTTCGGTTTAATTGTAAAATTATGTACAATGACAAACATTATATTAAATGGTAAAAATATATTCTAAATATACTTTAAAACTACTAAAATTCATAATTTATCATTATTAATTATTTTGATTAAAAAAGTTGTTTTTAATTAAATTTTAGTAATTTTCACTATTCCTCAAAATATGAAAGTTATCCGAAATGTACCAAAATTTCTCCTTAGGCTAAATTCGATATTCCGAATCCAAAAATGATGTCCATTTTGAAATATAAAATATATATAATTTCAAAAATTAGGTATTACTATTCATAACGGCTAGTTTGATTGGTTATGGTGTGTTAGAACTCGGTGTTGCGTACAACACATGCTATCACATTATTCAAAGAGAAGCGTACCGTAGAAGCTTGGGGTGTTACATTCTCCTCTCCTTCAAATAATTTCATCCTCGAAATTTCTAGAATACTTATCACATGAGAAGACTCGGGTGGTTCTTCATCATAAGTTCCTTGGGTTCCCACGTTGCCTCTTCCATCTTATGGTTTCTCCACAAAACATTTACCAGACGCGTCATCCGGTTTCTCAGTACTTGTTCTCTCGTATCAAGAATCATGACGGGCTCTTCACAATAGGAAAGATCGGGTTCTAGTTCTAATTCCTCATAGGTGAGTACATGCGTTGGATCAGGCATGTATTTCCTCAACAGAGATACGTGGAACACATCGTGAACTTTGTAGAGACTTGGCGGCATTGCCAATCGATAAGCTACAACCCCAATTCGTTCTAGAATTTTGAAAGGTCCGATGTACCTGGGACTCAATTTACCTTTCTTACCAAAACGTATGAATCCCTTCCACAGAGATACCTTCAGGAAAACATGATCACCGACTTGAAATTCCAAATCCTTCCTTCGATTATCGGCATAGCTCTTTTGTCTACTTTGAGCTGCTTTGATGTGATTTTGGATTAATTTCACCTTTTCCACTGTTTCCTCCACCAGTTTTGGGCCTACATGTTTTCTTTCACCAACGTCATCCCAACAGGTTGGTGTACGACATCTCTTTCCATATAATGCTTCATATGGTGCCATCTGAATACTCGAATGGAAGCTATTGTTATAGGAAAATACTACCAGAGGTAAATATTGATCCCACATACCCTGAAAGTCAAGTGAGAAAGATCTCAACATGTCTTCTAAGGTTTGAATAGTCTGTTCTGATTGTCCGTCTGTCTGAGGGTGGTAAGCAGTGCTCAAATGAAGTTCAGTATCCATGGATTTCTGAAGACTTTTCCAAAATCTTGAAGTAAAACGGGGATCACGATCAGAAACAATCGATTGGGGTACTCCATGAAGTCTCACAACTTCATTAATATATAGTCTTGCTAGACGTTCCAGGGGTATATCTTCTCTTATAGCAAGAAAATGTGCTGAATTGGTATGACGATCAACAATAACCCATATTGCATCGTTCCTTCTAGGAGTCTTTGGTAGCCCCATGAAAAAGGCCATCATAATATTGTCCCATTTCCACTCCGGTATGGGAAGAGGTTGCATGACTCCTCCAGGCTGTTGCCTTCCAGCTTTCACTTGTTGACAAACCATACATCTTGACACAAAATCAGCAATCTCCCTCTTCATGTTGTCCCACCAAAAATGTTCCTTCAATTCTCTATACATTTTGGTGCTCCTATGGTGTATAGAGAAATTGGAACTATGAGCATCATCCAGCAATTCTCTTTTTAGATCAGGTATATCGAGAACACAAAGTCTCTTCCCAAATTTCAAAATTCCATCTTCATACACAAAGTCTCTCAATCTCCCATCATTCACAGCTGTAATATTCTTTTGAAATTCTTCATCATCGGTCTGAGTACTCTTAATCCTTTCTAAGATGAACTTTGAGGATTAGTATAGAAGAACTTCCTAGAATTTTTTTATTGTAGAGATTTTGTGAGTTTTCCGAGCAATACATCCCTGTCTGGATACGAGCAGGTAGAGGCGGCTCTGGCACAGATGTACCTAGGGGTAAAACCCGAAAACATCGCTTTGAGCTAGACTCGAACGGGAACTGGTGCACGACAAAGGGCCTTGCTGCACTCTTGGTTACGACACTCCCGGGGGATATGCTTAGGATAACTCTCATTTTCTTTACAAATCATTATGAAGGGTTTATGTGTATATACATCCTCAAAGGAAACATTTTTATGATTATGGATTATATCCATAAATAGTTCAATTTATGTTAAGTGTTTTATAAGTATGGGATTATGTATTTTGATTCATAAACTGATCTAGTGTATGCCATTGTTTAGAAATGGCGCCCAGTAGAAGGAATGAGAACTCCAGAAATGCACATGATCCAAAGAGAAGGAAGGATCATATCTTTCTTGGTCTTAAGCTAGAATTTATAAGAGAAATATTCTCCCATATATTATCATCATATGAAGAAATAATATCATGTGTTGATAAGATAAGTAAAGAGTTTACTGAGTCCTATGGCTTTGAAGGGAAGCAAGAGAAGAAAAGGATGGAAGAGTGAAAGATGGATAAAGGGAAGAGGGAAAAGAAGAATTTTCCCATATGTGGTAACTGTGGAAAGAAACACCCTGGAACTTTCCTGAAAGGAATGGGAGTTTGTTATAAGTGTGGAGGAAAAGGGCACAAAGTACGTGACTGCAAGGGTAAGAAAAAGGTTTCAAATGTAAAATGCTTCATTTTCAAGGAGTTTGGACACTACGCGAACCTATGTCCCAGTCATCAGACTATGCCGCAAATGATGTTATTGGATAATAATCAAGTTATGATACTACCACAGATGATGAGGAATGATTAGAGTTCTTATGTTGATTATGTCAATTGAGTGTTGTATCAACAATGTACTTGTTATAATAATTATGGAGTTTATAAGGATTGTACTGCAGTACTATTTCATTAAGCACTTGAGATTGTGTAGAACAAAGAAAAGTGACTCAATAACAGGATAAATTTTCGGAAAATATGTGGTTGAGAGAATGATAAACCATAATATAGTTCTGATACCGAGGTAGTGATTTTGGAATAATACATGATTGCTTTGGATAAATTATATTGGATATTAATGACTACCTTGGAACTAATTAATGATTTGTATATTCCATCATTGTTGGGGTTTAAAACATTTTTGGATTGATGAAGTATATCCAGCATTCTATATGGAATAAGGGAGCATGGATGTAATCAATAAGGAATATGGTAATTTAGGATGTTTCAGTGTATTAAAAGAATACATGATGAAGGTATTCATATGCTATTACGGGGTAAAAAGGATCTACATTATGTTTACCTTCCTTATAAATGTTGGACTGTGTGTTTGGAGAGAAGTATTTTGGATTGTTCTAGTTTGGATTATTTTGGATTGCCATAAAAGGACAACCCAGAGGTCGGGCGACAACCTGTCGCGTCCGGCAAGGCTGCGAGACTTGAACCCGCAACCGAAGGATGACAAGGGTGTATCACCTACCACTGGCCCACGAGATATCCTAGATTAAATAATGTAGTTTTTATTAAAATATCTTGTATGTAACAATTGTTTTTCTAAAAGATATATGCTTGTGTCATTTTTGTATTCATTTTAACTTAATTAAAATAAAGTGTCATTATCACTTACAAGTGGATCCATGGGGTCTTAAAATAGACCCAAAGATGCCCATGGTCGACCATGTATCAACCAATAGGGTTAAGACACGTTTTAGGGTAATTTATTATTATTATAATATTATTTTTAACCCTTATTTACCAGATTTACCCTTAACCATGGTAAATAAAATATTTACCGCAGTAATTATTCAAAATATCTAAAAATAAAAGTTACCTATTTACACAATTTGAACATCCTGATTCCAAATATGGAATCCATTTTCCTAAATTCAAAACACAGAAGTGGCAGAAATTAATTTAAAATTAATTCCCGCTGTCAAAACAAAAAGCGTCTTTTTAAGAGATAATTACTATCAAAAGATTGACACTTGTTTATGTTTGGTTTAATTGTAAAATTATGTCCAATGACAAACATTATATTAAATGGTAAAAATATATTCTAAATATACTTTAAAACTACTAAAATTCATAATTTATCATCATTAATTATTTTGATTAAAAAAGTTGTTTTTAATTAAAATTTAGTAACTTTCACTATTCATCAAAAAATGAAAGTTATCCGAAATGTACCAAAATTTCTCCTTAGGCTAAATTCAATATTCCGAATCCAAAAATGATGTCCATTTTGAAATATAAAATATATATAATTTCAAAAAGTAGGTATTACTATTCATAACGGCTAGTTTGATTGGTTATGGTGTGTTAGAACTCAGTGTTGCGTACAACACACGCTATCACATTATTCAAAGTGAAGCGTACCGTAGAAGCTTGGGGTGATACAGTCAATTAGAGGCCCGGTGTGGCCAAAACTACTCAATGTGCCTCTGTTTTTTAAAAATGGACTTAATTTTAAGTGAAACCAACAACTGACATACGACAAACTGACCAAACAAATTCGAATTATATTTAAAATTAAGGAAAACGATCCATGAATCAAATGTGATGTGTATGAGTAAACCCCGCCTAAATAAGATGCTCGGTGTGGCCGACACCACTCAAAATGCCTCTATTTTTTAAAAAATGGACTTAATTTTAAGTGAAATCAACAACTAGCATACGGTAAACTGACCAAACTCACTCGGATTCTATTGATACTACAGGAAAACGATCCACGAGTCATATGTGACATGTACAAGTCAACCCTGCCTTAATCTGAGGTGTGGTGTGGATGGTACCATTCAAAATTTCTCTCTTTTGTTCAAAATAACTTTAATTTTAAGTGAAAACAACAACTGACACACGAAGAACCGACCAAATGCGTTCTAAATCTGTTGAAATATTAGGAAAACGATCCATGGGTCATATGTGATGTGTATGAGGAAACCCCGCCTCAATCCGAGGCGCGGTGTGGCCGGAACCACCCAAACTGTCCATCTTTTGTTTAAAATGGACAATATTTTATGTACATACGCCAAAACGATCAAATGGCTTCTGATTGTGTTGATACTTTTGAACAACGATCCATGACTCATATGTGATGTGTACAAGTCAAAATCGCCTCAATTCGAGACCCGGTGTGGGCGACACCACTCAAAGGGCCTCTATTTTGTTAAAAATGGACTTAATTTTATGTTAAATCAACAACTAACATAAGACAAACTGAACAAACGCATTCAGATTATATTTAAACTTATGAAAAACTATCCATGAGTCAAATGTTACGTGTAAGAGTAAACTCCACCTCAATATGAGGTTCGGTGTGGCAGCAACAACTCAAAATAACTCTGTTTTGTTAAAAATGGACTTAATTTTAAGTGAAATCAACAACTGACATACAGTAAGCTGACCAAACGCATTCAGATTCTGATGATACTACAGGACAAAGATCCATGGTTATATGTAACTTATACGAGTCAACCCTGCCTTAATCCGAGGTGCGGTGCTGACGGTACCATTCAAAATGTGTCTCTTTTGTTCAAAATGACTTTAATTTTATGTGAAAACAACAACTGGCATACGAAAAACTGACCAAATATATTTTTAATCTGTTGAAACTTTAGGAAAACGATCCATGGGTCATTTGTGATGTGTATGAGTTATCCCCGCCTCAATCTGAGTTGCGGTGTGGCTGGAACCACCCAAACTGTCCCGCTATTGTTTAAAATGGACAATATTTTATGTACATATGTCAAACATATCAAATGCATTATGATTCCATTGAAACATTAGGAAAATGTTCCATGGGACATTTGTGACGTGTACATGTCAACCCCAACTCAATCCAAGATGCAGTGTGGCCGGAACCACTCAAAGTGTCTCTCTTTTGTTTCAAAAGGACATCATTTTTAGTGAAAAGAACAACTGGCATACGAAAAACTGACCAAATGCATTCATATTCCATTGAAACGTTAGGAAAACAATCCATGAGTCATATGTGACGTTTATGAGTAAACCCCACCTCAATCCGATGAGTGGTGTGGCTGGAAGCACTCTAAGTGTCTCTCAATAGTTCAAAATGGACTTCATTTTAAGTCAAAAGAACAACTGACATATGGAAAACTGACCAAACACATTTGGATTCTATTGATACTTAAGGAAAAGGATCCATGGGTCATTTGTGACATGTATGAGTCAACCAAGGCTCAATTCAATCCTCGGTGTGGCCGCCACGACTCATAGTGACTCACTTTTCTTTGAAATGGAAAACATTTTAAGTGAAAACAACAACTGACATACTGAAACCCCTCAAAACGCATTTGGATTCTATTGAAAAATTAGGAATACAATCCATTCTTCATTTTTTATTTTAATGAGTCAACCGCGCCTCAATCCGAGCCTTGGTGTGGCCGAGACAACTCAAAGTGACTCACTTTTCTTTGAATTGGAAAACGTTTTAAGTGAAAACAACAACTGACATACTAAAAACTGACTAAATGCATTAGGATTACATGGGTCATTTGTGACGTGTAAGAGTCAACCCCACCTCAAACCTAGTCTCGGTGTGGCCGAGATCACTCTATGTGTCTCTCTATAGTTTAAAATGAACGTTATTTTTAGTAAAAAGAACAGCTGACATACGGAAAACCGACCAAACACATTCGGATTATGTTGATACTTTAGAACAAGGATCCATGGGTGATTTTTGATGTGTACGAGTCAACTGCGTGTCAATATGAGCCTCGGTGTGGCCTCCACAACTCAAAGTGTATCACTTTTATTTAAAATGGAAAGCATTTTAAGTGAAAACAACAACTGACATATGAAAAACTAACCAAACACATTCGGATTCTATTGAAACATTAGGATAACAATCCATGGGTTATTTGTGACATTTACGAGTCAACCCCACCTCAATCCGAGTCGTAGTGTGGCGGGGATCACTCAAAAATGTCATTTTATGAAATGAACCACATTTTATGTGATAATAACTGGCATACAGAAAACCAACGAAACCCTTTCAGAATATGTTGATACTTTAGGAAAATGATCAATTGGTCATGTGTGACGTGTAATAGTCAATCATGACTCAATATGTGGCATGGTGTGACCGGTACTACTCCAAGTGCATGTATTTTGTTTAAAATGTATATCATATATAGTATAAACACCTGTATACAAAAAAACCGACCAAATTATGAATTGTATTCCAAATTTCAGATATAATTGTCATCTAATTTTGAAATTGAATTCTAAATGAATATTAAAATGAATACTAAATGAAATATAAAATGAATTCAAAATAAATTCTAAATATTTTATCGTTATAATTACATTATGAATTCTAATTTAATTATGAATGTGTATAGTTCAGGAAGTATTATATGTTAAATTTATATGAATTTGTTATGTATATGTATCTGTTAGTTGGTTATTTTAGGAAAAGGAGATGGATTGAAGAATCACAGGTGAATGGAGACCCCGGTCCTCCCCTGTCCAAATTGCAGGCTGCTGTGCAATTTTCACAGCATAGGCTATGCCAATGGTTTGAAACTATTGGAATAGTCTTCTAAGGAGGTTTATACCAATGGTTTAGATGGAACTATTGGTATAAACTCTTTCCCAACGGTTTCAATACATTGGGAAAAGATGTATAGTTGGCTTTTTTCCCAACAGTTTTGAGTGAACCATTGGGAAAATCTAGAGATTTTGTTGGGTTTTCCCAACGGTTTACATAAAACTGTTGGGAAAACATATGCCAACAGTTAATGTAAACCGTTGGGATAGGTTGATTTTTCTAACCTATCACAACGGTTCTTTCTAAACCCTTCGGAAAACATTTCCCAATGGCTTACTTCCCCATGGTTTGCAGAACCGTTGGGATAGATATTCCCAATGGTTCTACAACCTTTCCCAATAGTTGTGAACCGTTGGAAATGCCTCTTTTTCCAGTAGTGTATATCATTCATAATTCTCATCATATAAAGATAAAATAATTTTTTTAGTCCTCAATTTCATTATGTAAAAATAAAATGAATTCAAGGACTTTATGTGAAATGTCTTCTCCCTCGAAGTTGATCATGTACCACATCATTAACATATTCATCTTTCAATCTTTATTTGAGACAAAAATCCCTTGGATGATATGATTTATATTTGTTTAGACCAGTACAATCACACCAGTTTGTTCAAATACATGATGGTGTAATGCCAATATTGTTGGAATCCATTTGAAGATTCCATCACCCAACTACAATTATTTGAGTTCCCTTTTTTTCAGATCATCATAATCTTTCACGTCTGGGGGGACCCCAGATGAAATGGTCTCTAGAAAGGGCTCAACTATAATTCTTCTCCAATTTTCTAGATGGAATTATATTACAATTTGAGACTGGTCCCATATTTTGATCATTGTAATTAGTTGAGGATTGTTTTTTTTTCACCACTTTGGGCTAAGAAATATGGACAGTGTGATTCACACATAGTCAACTGTAATCACATATTGTGATGAATTTTTGTTGATGCTCTTTTCTGCCATATATTTTAACGAATGGAAAATGGGAATACCTTGAGCACAAAGAAATTAATCTTGTGAAAAACATCAAAAGTTGACAAAGGAATGAACAAGGAACTCTTTAAACATGGGTCGCACAAGTTTTGTTATGGTCATGAAAGTATAGTTGCACACCACATATGGGTCGCGCAAGTCACTTGTGTGCCCTATTCTCTTATCTCCCAAGGTCCTCAATGGCCTATAAATACCCACGGTGGGCCCCCATTTCAAGGATGAAAAAAATCAGAAATTCAAATTCAATCTTTGGACACCCAAGTCTCCGACTGAAATCTTCCGAACACTTATAAGTTAATTAATTACCTATAATGAAAGTTCTCAATATGATGATTAAGGCCTAAGTGAAGAATCTCACCAATACTTGTTCGCCTATGTGTCTAACACTTAAGAGAAATGAATACACCTATGCACCACCTTTCCCTCTCATGGAAACTTGTGTTCCCCATATCTAAGAGCCTCTAGGGATGATACTAAGGGCACTAATCCAATGTCACCCAAGTATCACTTCACAGTTTCTTCATCGCCCAAGTCAACTCATGTCACACAAGTATAATTGTGCAACTAGGACTTGCGTACCAGACAAATACTTGCGTGCCTCCAACTAATTCCCTCAATTTCCTAAAAAAAACCTTTCAACTTGAAGGACAGACTTCAAAACAATCTTGATATCCATTTATGGCATGGTTCATTTGTTGGATTCCTTATCTGAATGGAATTCTGTGGAACATCTCTCAAAACCTCGTGATTTACATTACTTTGTGTCACTAAGGGTAGAAATTTCATTCATTGAAAATCATCCATTAAGATGTGAAGATCATTAATCTAGGTATCCTTATTATGAGTAATCCCCAGGTTCCCAAATCTGGGCATCCTCTGCAGGAGTAAGCCCCAAGTTCCCCATTCTGGACATCCTCCTTAGGAGTATGCCCCAAGGTACCTAATCTGGGCATCCTCCTTGGGAGTAAGCCCCATGTTCCCTAATCTGGGAATCCTCTTTAGGATTAATCCACATTCATAATTTCTCTTAACATGGGCCTCCCTTTTTAGGAGTAAGCCTTAGATCTCATGTCCCTTTAACATGGGCCTCCTTTTCATGAGTATGCCCCAGATCTCAAGTCCCTTTAACCTGGGCCAAATTTTTAGGAGTAATCCCCACACATAATTTATTTTCACTTGGGCTTCCTTCTCTGGAATAACTCCCAATCATTAGTTCCACATTAATTTGGGAATCATTCTCAGGAGGAAGCTAGAAGTTAAGTATTTAAATCTCCATATATCACATATACCTTTATGGACCTTATTCTTGGGACTCATTAATAAACTAAGTCCTAATCCTCATTTACTTGTGCCATCATAAATATGTAAGCTCCACATAATTTCTTGTGATAGCATCTTTCATGGCCCAATCATCAGGTTTAACTAATACCACATGTTTATCACACCGAGTATGACTCTCATGAGCTTAGAGTGTAAAAGTAATTATGACATCTCTCTTTGAGCCATTAATCCTAGAAAAATCCCATACTTCTTCACACGAACTACGTGGGTTCTGATTCCTTTTCCTACAAGGATACATAGGTCACCTATCTGCAGGTACGGTTCCAACTCTAAAATAATCCATGTCCTTCAGAACGAAAATAAACTTCATGTTCCCCATTGAGTGGCTTTAAAACCTGTATGGTTATCATAATGACCTAGATATTTCTATATGTTGTGTTGAAGGATACATTTGACTAAGAATCTCAAATAATATATGAATGATTCTATATCGATGAAGATCCTAAAATAATATATAAGGATTCTCTAAATCTAATACATATCAATCATTGATTGTCAAATCTAATGGAAAGCTCTTATTCATACTTGGTAAAATAATAAGGATTAATGAACCTAACTTAAATATTTAAAGACAGTCCATGAGTAGACAACAATTCCCTCAAAAAAGGTGTGATGAGTCTAACATCCCATCATCTTGACCGAAGTAAATTCTTAAGACTCGTCAGTCCATAACTAATGAGAACCTACGTTTGAAATTTAGGTCCAAATGGATATAGAATCATTGGATGTTTCTATTTTTATGAATAATCCCTTTAGAAACTGATTGGAATGTTTGAATCTTAAACAACCAAGTATATCCCCATTTCTAGGAGAAACAAAAATGGTGAACCTGATGTGAATCCTTAACCAAGTTTAATGATGTTCTACCTATTTGTTAGGCCCCTATTTAAATCAATATGAGGTCCCACAAGACAATCAATAAAATATGCGATCATCCAAATGATGTATTGGAAGAACTTTTCTTGATTACGTATGTTATGTCAAAGAGGCACTCTTTTCCAAGATCTATATGTGTTACAGAAATGTCTTCTCTAAAGTTCACACCTGTTAATGCCTCTGCTGCTACTCCCGGTGGATCCACATCTGCTCTGAAGACGACATCACCTACTCAGCATCTTCAATGCTGGATCTCAAATGCACTGGTTATGGAATACCGTTAAAATGGTACCATTCCAACCCTAGAGGCTGCTCGAAAAGCCTTCCAAGTTAATAATTTACTCTGGTTTTCCGGACAGCGACGACCAGTGGTCAAGAAGCAGGTGGTGCCAAACACCGTGTCCAACCGTTTCGGGTCATTATCCCCAAGAAGTAATCAGCAGTCCTTCCAATATTATGGGGAGTAGAATGAGAAGGTCACTTAAGGCCTTAATTCATGAATCCAAGAGTCCATCTCGAGGGATCCCATAAACAATCGTCGCCAGACTCATGTTGCAGTGCACCCTCAACATGATGAGGGTATCACCTTTAGGGGTTTGGATCTTGTTCCTCAGACACGATCATGCAAGATGAATCGTCTAGGAAAAAATAAGGCCAATAGGGTGTTGGTTCTTACTTATGAACCCTCCGGAGAACTCCATCAAGCCAACTTGATGGAAAACAACGACCGAGAATATACACCTATCTGTCAAGATATTACTGCCCAGCAGACTCGTCTGTCTGTAACACGCAAATCACTCCAGGCTATTCTGCAGGTGAATTATATGCAAGAATTTACACTTATTGATAATTCATCAACAAGTCAGTCAGATTATCTAACTCCAACTAAATAAGATCACCAATCTAATATGGTGGCAATAGATAAGAAGGGACATACAACTGTTTACAAAAAAAAGTTATATCAGCAGTCTCATCTGTTAGTATTGAAAGGAAAATTATCAACCATACATGTTGAAGAATAAAAAATAGTCACATAAACCTGACAAAATTCATCAAGCCTACCAACAGTCTCATTGTGTAGCACTCAGAAAAGTCAGCCAGAATGATCCGATGACAAATTTGGAGCAGACTCAACTCTCTTCCCCCACTCATAAGAACTATCAGAATTCACTAATAGAAAAAGGAGGACAGGAGCAGGAAAACACACCTACTCCAAGCACCAAATGGACATATATTCCCATTTTAGTAGATGAGTCACCAAGCACATTCTGACAATGGTGAAAGAGCAGAAGCAAATCCCTACCAATATTCTAGATACATGTCAGAATATTAAAAAAATCAGCAGCATCACAGGGAATGAAATACAAATCTTGCTCTACAAGTGGAGTGCCTCATCAACATATCACTCCATAATAGATACACACCTCTGTGGTAGTCCAAGAGGGTTGTTGGTCATACTCCCCCATGTCATATAGATAGTCATGTTAGGCACATACACCTGATTTGAATGGAGATAATCAGCATAACCTTACCATTTCCCCTGAGCAGGCACATAAAACTACCCTAATAACCAATATCATCAACAAGTGGTTTCCATAGTGAGTTAGAATGCGTCTAAGAAAAAGACATGTTCAGTACAATCAGGAAATCAAGAGACGGTTTGTAATTTGGCTTTGCTCGATGTTGGAGTTCTTGAAGCCCTCAGACATTTATTTGTCGCGACGCAAGAACGTACATTCTCATTTCCCAATAGTGGGAAATATTATTCTGATGTTCTTCATCAAACACTTACTCATGAAATATTTCTTCATGACAGTATGGTCGATCTCAAAGTATTGTCTTCAGATGAGATTTACGATAACCCTCTATGTGTCCAGAAGATCTAGGACAATTAATGTTCCATCTTTTTAAGTAACCCACCATGGTGGACCTCCCCATGATTATGAAATGAGCTACGAATATCCTCTCTGTAGTAGTAATATGCATGGACATGAAAATTCATTAAAGGAAAATGTAGTGACGAAAATCCCTTATATCTTGAGGGACTTGGAAATGTGAATCCAGTCATCTCTGATGATTTACCGCTAGTATGTGAAATACTTTCACAAACAGAAGATATCCCTGGGTGTTGGTAATTCTCTGAACCACCCCTGGGTACTTCAATATCTAATTTGATAAATGAATTCTCTACCAATCTTGTTGAATCTTATGATGCAACAATGGAGGACCAGCTTTAGTCTAATCTGGTAGTAGAATATTCATCGAATGATAAGGAGGAAATTCTGAATATGAGAAAACAACTGGCGAAAGGTGAAGTACCAGCCATGTTTTGTCCTTTGGATGACTCTCAGTATGATATTCCAGAAATGTTGATGGAAGGTTGTATTCATGATATTCGTCTCAACATGTAGAAAACTATTTGTCAATTGAAAATGAATTTATTATCTTATGATGAATATAAAAATCATGTCAAGATAATAGAAGGGTTACAACACCAAATTGATTTTCATTTCTCTCAGTTTATCGATATCCAAAGGTTGAAAAGAAATAGAGAGACCTTCTGCGTTCATGCCTTGGCGCACTAAAATTATTTCACCCATTAATTGCCAATGCACCATCTGGTATTCTTATATGAGAATGGGGTGTTCATGGAGCCCTACATTTCACTGTACTCTCTAGTAAACAATGCCCTCCATAAATGGAATCGTTCAATGTTATTGCCCATGGTCAGCCACATAAAATTGGTTTGGTTCGTAATCAATGGATTTCTCAGGAACCAGACTCAACTAGTTCTTCCCAAAGTGAGGCATACAGAGAACAAGTTGTCAAATTAAAATTTCATCAGGAAAATGAGAATATCAAACATGATTCCCGTTTAGAGAGTTCCCATCATCTGGTGATAGAATTTTCTGAAATCATCCAATGATTATTTGTGCCAGGTGATTTGAGTTGATTTAGGTTAATGCATCCAGCCAATTTCAGGACTAAAGTTCACAAAATCAGTAGTGATTTTAAGAATGTCTCGGTTGAATCATCTCAAGAACCACCTCATCTTTATAGACTGGGGACACTTTTAACCCAACCCTCAGAATCAACAAATAATATTTGAGGAGATGAGCAGGAACAACACGAATAGCCCCAGTCCACTGGACTGGGGACTTTTTCAAATCTTCAATCTCTTCCTCAATGAAAGTAAGTCTTCTATTGATTTTGTAAGAAGCCACAAGATTAACACAGAGCCTAATTATCAAAAGATTCCCTCCAAATTACAGTTCATCAAGAAGATCCTAAGGGATCAACTCAACAAAAGGAAATGTCTCTTCAAGGGCATGAGAGAAGACAATATCGTAGAAATGTTGATATAAGGGATGCAATGTGTTATGAATAAATAAATGTCATTGATTTCATTGTCACTAATATCCTAGAACATGAGGCTCACTCAGGGGAATTAGATTAAGAAGTTCATGATCAAGAGTCTCTAAGGACTGAAACAAATGAGGAAGGTGTGTGCACCAGGAATAAAAGGATTACCTAGAATCTAGGTATTACTTAAAAGGACCAACTTCCCCCTCTCCGAAAGGCATCCAACAAGGGGGAAGGAATAATTAAGGTTTCATCCCACCCTACATCTGGAGAAGGCCAATCACTCTAACTAGAGAAAAGGTCCGCACAATAAGAGGAAGAAATGAAGGAGTTAAAGCGGTTGAATGAAGAACTACATCAAGGTAGCCTTCCTCCTAAACATGCCAGAGTTAGTCAATTAATGGAATTTTATGTAGATATTAAGATAGAGTAGGAATATCATCCTTTACCAGTACACCCTCATAGTTCTAATATTATGGGTCATGTGAAACAACAACCGATAGGGATACCATCAGTTGATGTATCAGTCACCAAACCTGTTCAAGATATTTTTATTGCACCTGCTCTGGTCCAAGTTCAATCAGATGTTTCTCAAAAGTTAATAACTACCATTGAGTCATTAACAGCTCTATTGGAAGCAATGGAGGAAAAATGTGCATAGATTCAACTAGAAAATAGAGATTACTATGAATGGGTGGCTGCAATTCCTCCCCCATCAAATTTTGCAAGTACTGTATTCCCAATTATTAAAGGTTCGAGAGATCCAGAACAACACTTAACACATTTTTTTCTCGTTGTGATCCTATTATGGGAACTCCTCCACAACAAGAATCAGTGAAGTTCAGGTGTTTTTTACAGTCATTAAAAGGGTCTGCTTTTGTCTGTTATATAGGCTTGCAATCTCAGTCAATTACTGGGTGGGAAGATCTCCACAAATGATTCCTTCTTCAATTTAACTCATCGTTTCCAAAGACAACAATATTTTATATTAAAAATTGTAAGAAAAGGAAAAATGAAAGAGATTTAGATTTCATTTCTCACTGGAAGGGATTAACATATTCCTTAAGCATCGAGCTCCCTCATGAGGATTTATTTCTAATCGGTATGGAAAATTTGCGTGATGAATTATGCACACCGTTGATCCCTATGAAATATACAGGAGGGTTTCTAGACCTTAATTCAATTTCTCAACATATTTAATATTCCCTTAAAAAGACTATGGATAAAACTCGTGTAATTCAATCAGTTCCATGATGGATAATTGGTAAATCAAAGACTGCTACACTCACACATAAAAACATACATGTACCTGGTTCCACATCAAGTCCTTCATCATATTGAAGGGATTCTACTCTTGAGAGTCAACCATAGAGTCTGTTTCGTAAAGATGATCAACGTGATCAATGAAGGAAACAATTTGACGAGTTAAAGAAAAAAAATTATTAATTTCAAAATGAACATGTTCTTAGTTACTTCATTTCGGATCTGGAAAATAATTTGGTTCAGATTCCAAGGTGTAAAAGGCCGAATAAGGAAGGATATGAAGACCTTCCCAACTATTGACCATTTCATCAAATGTTTGGGCATCCCTTTTAGGTGTGTTTTGTCTTCAATAACCACAATAAAAAATAGTGGATTCAGGACATGACAAATTGAATGGTTCTTCATCCCAGGTAGCATGTGTTACTTCTACAGATCTAGAGGAAGAAGGATAGTGGAAAAAAGTAATAAGTAAAAATGCCCAGAAATATGATGATTGGATGGTTAGGAAAATGATCAACCGAACTCCTTCCATTTTACGAATGCAATTGAAAAAACAAATTGGGTCTTATTCTATGAATGCCACATCAAAAGCCCCTTAATCAGAAGAGAAATCTAAATGATGTGGCATAATTCATAGAATGAACAGAAGTTAGAAGAAGATGAGAACATGTCAAATTCCAAGTTGTCTATGACTCTGGTAGATTTTATGCCATCTACTTCAAAATAATGGGCACCACCCCACCAAATGGAATAGACTAAACTGGCTAATCAGGAAGAGTCTTCCTCAAATAAGGATATGATCTTTGGTTCTGTTAACATGATTCACGTAACAGATCCTTATGCCATTCACAGTTTTGATCTTGATGAGCCTGAGTTCCCTATTTCAAACAGAGGAATTAGAAGGAGTTCCAGAGGTCTTGGATAAAAAGGACGGCATGGATATTCCAAAATCCACTATTTCAATCTTACCCATGTTGGAACTATATATGAAGTAGAAACTCATGGAAAATCCATTCAGTGGGATAAAAGAGAACAAGAATGTTCTTTCACACATGGATGATTTAGTCATTGAACATTTATTTTGGAAAATCAATTAGAAGATAGACCTTATTCATCCCCGAAAATAATATTACCTAGTATGTTTATTCTTCCAAATCCAGGCATATTTCCAACTCCTACCCTGATACAAAATGCATCTACATCCAAAGCATCATCTTCTAAGGCACCTGTGAAACCACATGTTTCTGTTAAAAAACACAGACATTTACACCAACATAATGATGTCTTGAAACATTTGGCCCAAGAACCTCCATGTTATAAATTCGGGATGCCTTGAATCTATCAAAGGATCTTTGGGAGGCACTCATTGAGTTTTTGTTAAGTATTCAAGAATTCAAAACTAAAATTACTATGGCTGATGTCTACCATGTAGAGAATGATCCTGTAGAATTCCATGCTATGATATCTGTTATAGATGAAGATGATGATGATGTTGTGAATGGTCATATTAAACCATTGTATTTATCTGGAAAGGTCAACGATGTAGACATCTGATGAGTTTTCATTGATAATGGTTCAGGATCAATCATCATCCCTATTCAAATACTTCATGGATTGGGCCTTACTAAATCTAATTTATCTCATTCTACATTGATGTTGCAAGGATATGATAATAATGAACAAGAACCTCTAAGTAGGATTACACCCAGAACACAGTTTAGGGATCTTTTATCCATTATAGTTGACATGTTTGGACATCATTACACAGCCTTTAACATTTTCTTGGAAGACCTTGGCTACATCAACATGCTGTTATACCTTCATCATACCATCAATGTCACAAATATTGCTTCAATGGAAAAATTGGGACATTGTATGGTGATAAATACTCAATAAAAACATGTTAATCTCAATACATTGAGGCAAAATTCTATCACATTAAGGGAAATGAGGTATCTACGGAAAATGTGGTTATCAAAATTAATTCTCCATATGGTTTGGAAAAGATTCCAGTAAACCCATTTGTAAATGTGACTACAGATTATGTGCTAAATATTATTCAAATAGATAGGATAAACCCAAATCCTAATACTCTAATGGAAACATCCATAATTTCAATTACGAAAACCATGCCAGACAGCATGGGAGAAATTAATGATTCACTAGGCAACGATGAAAGCTCAAATGTATATGTCTTCATTTCATCTGCTGAAATTCAACAATTCTATAATTTATCAAACAGGATAGAAGATGTTATAGCAATGCCAGAGATGAACAATGATGTTGATTTTCAATCCATCATATCATATTTATTAACCAAGGAAGACCCTTCATCATCAATAGGGTCATAAATGGTAGACTCTTCATCAAGATGATCAAATTTTATCTTCTCTCCGTATCATGGAAATTCGACTTCATCATCTACTATGCAAGTAGAAACAAAACAAGTAACACATATAAAAGAGGAAGCAGAAGATATCAGAGATGCTCCAACATCCTTTGATGAAGGTATCTCTACCACTATGGATGAACTCATAGAATAAAATTTGGGTATAAAAGAAGATCCACGCCCCACTTTAATTAGTGTGGCCATGACTCTTGAAGAGAAAGAAAGGTATATTTCATTTTTAATGAAAAATCCAAATATATTTTCTTATAACTATACAGATATTCCAGGGCTTAATCCTGATGTTGGTACTCATCATTGGGGTTTACCATAAGAACATTGAGGATCCAAGCGAGCCTCCAGAAGAACAAACCCAACCAATGTTTCGTAAATTTAAGCTAAAGAGGATAATATTATCAAAGATAACTTCATTAGAAAGGTTCAATATCCCAAATTGTTGGCTAATATTGTCCTTGTGAAAAATAAGAATGGACAAATTAGAGTTTCCATTGAATTCAGAGATCTTAATCATCATTTTCCTAAGGATGATTTTCCGGTTCTTATCCCAGCTGGCTATGAAGCACTTTCCCTCATGGATGGATATTCTGGGTATAATAAAATCTGAATGGCTCTAGAACATGATGAATCGACAGCCTTCAAATCCACTCAGGGTGTGTTTTGTTATCAGATAATGCCCTTTGTTCTGAAGAATGCAGGCCAACATATCAATATTCCATGCACCGTATCATCAAAACCTTTTTAGGGAAATTTGTTGAATACTTTGTGGATGATTTTGTGGCTAAATCTAGACAACGTTCTAATCACTTTGATATTTTGGAAATCATATTCCACAAACTTTGACAACACAATTTGAATATAAGCCTATTGAAATGTGCTTTTGGGGTAACCTCATGAAAATTTCTCGGCATTGTTGTACACCATAATGGAATCAATGTCAATACTGAGAAGAAAAAATCAATCCTTGGTATATCACCTCCTCTAAAATTGAAATAATTGAGAGTAATTCATAGAGACATGGCCTATATTTTATGTTTCATCACATATCTGGAAGGAAAATGTTTACCCTTCCCCAAATTGATGAAGAAGGGAGTCACATAACAGTAGACTGATGAATTTCAAGAGGCATTCAATATTCTAATAAAATATAGATTGAGTCCACCTGTATTAATGCCCCATGTTGAAGGAAGACCCCTTATCCTCTATGTGACAGTGTTAGAGTGATCATTAGGTGCCTTTATTGCCCAAAAGAATGATGTTGGGAATGAAAATAGTCGTTACCATCTCAGTGGGACTATGCATGAACCAGAAACTCGATATTCGTGTATTAAAAAGTGTTTCCTAGATTAAACATTTGCAGTTCAGAAATTGAGACACTATCTGCAACATCATGAGATCCAATTGGTATCTCTTAATAACCTGGTCAAATTTATCCTTAGTTTTCCAATGCTTACTGGATGTCAGGCAAGGTGGGAAGTTATTTTACAGTAATTTGATATCCAGTATGTGTCTCAAAAGGCAACAATCGGCCAAGATCTAGCTGATTTTATTGCAGAACACCCTTTAGTGGAAGATACATATTTAGATATTGAACTTCCTAATGAGTAAGTCTTTTCTGTTCTAGATAATATTCAAACTTGAGAAATGTACTTTGATGTATCTTCCAGAATTCCAACAGGGAAGAAAATGGAATATACTAAATTCAACAAAGATGGGATGGGAATTGTACTTATTTCCCCGGAAAAGGCGGTGCTACCCTATTCCTTCTTATTTTTGGAAGGTGGTACAAACAATGAAGCAGAATATAAATCTCTCATCGCTGGATTGGAGTTGGGGCTTCAGGCACAAGTGAGTCACTTAAATGTGAATGTTTATTCAGACCTTGTAATCAAAAAATTCAATGGGGATTATTCTATCAGAAAAGAATAATAAATCCCTTTGTATGATTACATCATAGTGTTAATAGTATAATTTCCTTCAGAACTAACATTTTCTTATGTACCGCGATCACATAATGCCCATGTTGATGCATTAGATAATGTATCCACAATTTTGGAAGATCTAAATTGGGAAAAAAAATCATTAGTATTTCCCACCGTCGTACAATTTCACGGTATGATCAAATCAGAATAGAGGAAATCTATGAAATCAGTCCCATTCTTGAACAATATAGTCATACTAGAGGATGGATGACACCTATGATAGAATACCTTCAAAATGGAAATCTCCAACCTGAATTATCCAAGAAAAAACAAGTCTAGTGATGTGTGGTCAGTTTTACTCTTTATGATAGCCTAGAACATATAGAAAAAATTATCTACAGGAAAGGTTTTGATTGAATTCTCTTCAGATATATTGATATTGAAGATACAAAGGATGTCATGAAAGAATTATATGTAGGAGTCTATGGTTTCCACCAGTCTGGACATAGACTGTCTAATCAAATTTGAAGGCTTGGATACTTTTTTCCTTTAATGATACAATAGAGAGTGGAATTCACTACGAATATTCATTCTTGACAAGTATGATCCAAAATCATTCATCAACCCCCAGAGTTGCATTATACAGAAAAATACTCATGGCCATTTTCCACATGGGGAATGGATGTAGTGGGACCTTACCCATCGGCTACATCCAAGAAGTTTAAGTATATTCTTACTACAACTGACTTATTTTCCAAATGGGTAGAGGTAATACCTCTCAAAAAAATTAGTTCTAAAATCATTGTTAGCTTCATCAAGTCTAACATCATTATAAGATTTGATGTCCTGTATACCATATTGACGTATAATGGCACCATCTTCTATTCATTCGATTTAAGGAAGTTGTATCAAGAATACAAAAATAAATACAACCATTCATCTTGGTATCATGAAGTGGAAAATCTAAAAATAAAAGCCTTCAATAAGACTCTTTAAAACATACTGCAAAAGATTGTGGATAAAGATAAGAAATCATGGTCTAATAAACTTTTTCATTCTTTATGGGCTTACCGGAAAACCACCCGCACTGCTACGTGGTCAACTCCATATTCATTGGTATATGGAATAGAAATAGTGTTTACCATTGAGATTCAATTACCTTTGCTCAGAGTAGCCATTTGTGATCAGTCATCTACAAATGAACAATCTCAAAATGATTCTATGAATTGGAATGATTAGATGAAAAAATAATGCGCCCCCAGCACCACATGGAATTCTATCAGATTTGAATATCACGGGATTTCAACAAAAAATTTCATCTTAGTTCATTCATTCAAGGAGAATTCTTATTGGTTCTCATAACTCCAATGATACCAGGAAAGAAACCTCCAAAGCTTGATCCAAAAGGGAAGGACCGAACTCAATACATAAGGTCTACTCCAATGGATGTTATTCTTTAATCTCAATGGATGGAGAACTCGTCACGACTCCAACCAATGGAAAATTCATGAAGAAGTATTTTGTGTAACAAAATAACAATACATACTAGCTACATGATGCTATAATATATAGCACTTGTCCTTACTAAATGACATCAAACTACATAGCCCCCATAGTCCTTACTGCAAGACTTTAATCTGAATAGTCCCTCTTTTGTCCAGAATGACGTCAAACTATACATTGTTAGGGTTGTTCCTACCTCTTTTTTCTCACACTGAGTATGTCTCATGTGAGTATAGAGTATTCATCAACAATTACACCCTCTCTGGGCTGTTAACCACACGTAAGTACCCACACCATCTTCGGTTCTTCCACAAGTACAACTTGATCACCTATTCATTCTTAATCGAACTACGCGGACTTTGGTCTTTGCCTTCTAGGCTGGGTACATAGGTAAACTCCTGAGGATGAAGCCCAAAACCAATCTCTTCACATCGGTTCACCTCCTTCTCATATGATGTTGATCCGTTAAGTAGCCCAAAAACAATCTCTTCAAGTTGGTTCACCTATGTCCCACATGACATTAAACTATGTACGTCCCTTTTCATTTGTCCCTACTACATGACACTAAACTGTACAGTACCATCGACCTTTCTATATGACGTTAAACTATACAGTCCCTCATTTTCCATCACCTGAGGAGGAATCATCATTGACATTGATCTCCAATCATGTCATATTCCAATGACTACATGCATACTTGGTAATTACTGAACAATTAATCATTGGTGAAACCATCATTGCACTATAGTCCCCTTTTACCCTTCCCTTGTATGAATGAAATCTATACAAAGGGTATTTTATAAACTACATACATATTGATTACCATCCTTATGGGAAATGTATGAATGTTTAAGCATCCCTCGAATCCAGCCCCATGTCTTTCTACTTAACCTGAAATTCCACTTTCAGTCCCTTGGCTAAAAATTCCCCCTATGAAAACATGAATGCGGTATAAAAACCCTGGTCTTCATTCACATCAGGTTTATAAAACACACAATGTGTATTCCTCATTATGGTCTGAGATCTATGACACTAAAACTATGATCTCCCACAATCTCGTCCAACAAGACATTATATTGTATTTCAAGAACTACATATGGATTGATTCGCATCCTTATGGGATACATATTGAAGTCCAGTATCTCAATTCAGGACCCATCCACAACATGATTATGGTTATCATTTGTTTGTGTATATCCTAAACTCATTAGGCAATACCCATTTTCATGTTTCATACTCTAAACCTTGAATATTTCCAGATCTCCAGAACCCTTTTCTTGACTTCTTTTCCCAAAATGTCTGATACCTAGAATTATTTTTCCTGACTATGCAGCACATGCCCTAAGGTGGCCTTGCATTGATAGTCTACATAACGGACCTGTCAGCCAAAGGATGTTATTATTTGACTATGCAACAAATGCTCTTACATGGCCCTGCATAATTCAACCCCTTAACGGGATTGTCAAATATTTGTAACATCATTCATGGGAGGAAAACCTCTTTTGTCCTCGTTTATCATAACGAAAATATGTAGGGATCTACCAAAAAATATACATCATTAACATATTTGGCCCATTCTAATTTTCATGATCTAAAAGTATTCAAGTCTATGGTTTATATTTCCCTTCCCTAGGTTTTGGTCAGACCTTCGCAGGAGAGACATTCATCCAATTCTTTGACAATCTTGATTTGGAATATCCTCTCCATATTCAAGTACCTTTATCCAAACTGCAGACTCTATTATTTGGAAAATTATAATCTCTATAAACATTGAATGGAATCTTAGAAATAGAAAAGTAAACTTTCTAAGAGTTCTTTTGCATAACTATGCAGCACGTTCCCTTAGGTGGAATTGCATAATTAGTCTACATAATGGACCTGTGATCCGAAAGATGCTATTTTTTGACTATGCAGCCAACGCCCTTAAGTGTACCTACATAATTCAACCCCCTAACATGTATGTTAAATAATGGTAACTTCACTCTTAAGAAATACATTCTCAAATTCCTTTTAGAACTTTTTTCATATCATTCCTCATATTCAAAATTTTTTTAGTCATAGTTTACAAGTTTCCCCCATACTTGAATGTGGTAATATGTTTTTAGATAAATTATCATGGAATTGATTCCTTTTTTAACCCATTAGTTCAATGATATTTCGACTTTAAACATTATCCTTTTTATGTCTGGCATGCCAGACTTTAAAATGCATTCAAAAGACAGGGGACATCTAAACAAAAATCAAGCCCTAACTCACAAAACATAAATTTTTCATGATTTAGATAATATTGAGAAATAAAAATATTCAATATTTGTAGGGTTATTTTTATAATCCTAGAAAAAAATCAAAATATTCTTACTAGGCTCATTGTCTTAGGTTAAAATTTAAAGTAGGATGCAAAAGAATGCAGGCACCAAAAGATTGAAGATGAAAGTGTGTTTCACTGATGCACAAGAGTAAGAAGGACATCCACAGATAGGAGTCTCTTCACATTTCCAGGAATTACAAGAGACTTTCAATATAACTCTTCATTTGATTTAGGGCATCCTGAGATTCATCAGCAGCCACTTTAAGTTCATCAACTTTACCAGCTTCACTCTTTTCAGCTTGATAGAGTGATTTCTTGGCATCTTTAATGGCTTTCATACCATTTGTTTGAACTTCGTCCAGTGAATTGTTATACTGGTGAAGATCCCTAGTGAATGCATATAACTATTGATAAAGGTGCCTCTACTGGACAACTTTCTCCTTGATCTTATGCTTCAGCTCCATTAACTTTTCAGCATGATCAGCCTCATTTGGGGACACATCGGCCTCTTATTCACTGATATTGGTCAAAAACATTTCTCTGGTCAGATCTTGACGAAACTTTTTCTCTTTCCCCCTCCTTAAGATGACTTGTTTCAATACGGCATGGATCTCTTGATATCCAAAACCGCCAAGTCCCAACATGACAAACAAGGATGACAGTCTTGGGATCTTCGAAGACAACACTTCAAGTGGCACTTCATATATGATCTTCCATATGTTCTGCCATGCCTTGAGACATGAGAATTGGAGCACCTTTTGTACCTCTGGGTCTGATTCAGCATCCCTATCAAAGGGGGGGGGGATATAGTCTGGGATTAATGCACTTAGAGAAGTGCCCAGTTCTTCTCCCCCCTAACCCTTGTTACGTTACTTTCTATTCCTGTTGGGGAGAAGGTTGAGGCTTCACCTACAGATCTAGCCACTAAAATTGACAACCCAACATAGTTAGTTGAATGTTTTGGATAGTATCAATGGATAACAAAAAGTTAGTAATTTGTCTTGCAAATAATGTGAAACACCAAAATATTATTATCTCTTACCCAATGGTAGATCATCCAAATGAGAAGGCTCCTCCCTGTCATTCCAAGATTCAAAAATATTTTTAGGACAGGATTCAGGATGATCTACCGGGTTAAGCTTTACTTGAGCTAGTGTCTCTGCAATAATAGGGTTGTCCATAACCCCTTCATGCATTGGCAATTCAGCAGCTTGCTCATATGGAACTACTAATTTCAAACAATCATGGTCAGAGATGTAATAAGAAATTATTTATCAGGATGAAGGATAACACTCACGTCCAAAATCATCTAAATTACATGTTAATTAAAATGATCTAAAATGTCTTCAAAAGATGATCCAGGTTTCATCATTTCATCTAGTGATATCTCAACTTCCTTGTTAGTCTCACTAGTGAGATTATTCAATGTTTCTTCTTGGAAACCCTCATCCTGCGGCCTCTAACCCTAGATAGCTTATTCAGATAAAATATCGGAATCAGTTATAGTGGCTTCCAAATGATATTGTACAGGTGTTGAACCTAAAAGTATCAAATAATGGAATTCATTTGATGTTTTCATTCCATGTTCTATGAAGTATTGTTAAATTACATGAAGCAGGATCTTCTCTCCTTGCATCAGTAGTAGGAGAAGCACTAGGAATAGATGCTTTCTCTTCTTCAGGAGCTGCCAAGTCAGCATGAATTTGTGACTGTTCACCAGTACCCTCCGGCGTCCTAATAGAAATGTCAGTCCTCTCCCTAAAAGTGGAAATTGACAAAGCCCCTGCATTCTCGAGACGTATGAGCAATCTATTCTTGGGTTAAGATTCATGACTATCCAAAATACCTACAACTACTAATGAAGCATTTAACTATGGACGTATTCCTTCGATATCTTTGATTATTTGTCTTATTGGGTTTGATGACATCATCATCTACAAATACATGAATGAGATAGTGAAAATCCATTTTCTAATTCCTCATCCCTGGCTTGCCGAGCTGGAGATACCACGCCCGGCTCATGAAGAGATTCATTAGCTCTGATGCCAGTAACAGGAGGGATATATGTAGTGAAGGAACCTTAGTAGTTTCTTTCTTTGTAAGCTGCAAAATGAAGAATGTTATTTACATGAGTAACAAAACTTTAACTAGAACCATGTTTCAACGAAAATTAGGAATAAGACATACTTCTTCAAGAGCCATGTAATTGTGCCACTCCCCATCTCTGGAAGAACCAGTCCCCTCAGTGGTGCCATGATCCATCATTTCCATCCCCCACTTAGTGATAGGAATTGAATCATCAGTGGAATATATGAGCCTGTCTAGCTCTCTTATATAATTCCACACTTCATCAGGGTTATCCTCAAAATAGATATCAGTAGAAGCCTGATGATTCTCTACCCCATCAATGTGTAACCCTTCTCATAAGTCCAGCCAGGTAGTTTGAGCATTGCAATATAAACATCTCCAGGTTTGGACATCCTTTGGTCACAGATATTCAGCATCTGTACAAGAAGGCTGCGAGGAGGGTCCCACAATCATGGACTTCAACTTCTTCCCAGCATATAAAATCACATATAAAGGATCTAAAAATACAACTTGTTGCTCTATAAGTAATGGATATTAAATTTCCTTAATGATATAACTCACTAGGAATCAATGGCGTAGGTCTGTTACTTCTGACATGAGGATTATATCTGGCACGAGTCCACATTGACACATGTTGTGCCTCATCATCCTCTTCCTGGGAATCTGGTGAATCAGCCCCAGGTGAGAAACCCGGTGAATCTACTCTAGGTGTGGAAGAGTCACCATTTAGATGAAGGGTTTCTTTCCCAACAATTCTCTTCTTTTTCCCCACACGAAGAATCAGATGATTCAGTACATCTTTAGGGTATGATGCAACCCAGTTCTCGACCTACCATGTAGTCATGTTACTTGCCACTCTAGCAACTGTTACATTAATCATTTCCCATGTCTTCTCCACATATGTCAGCAACCATAGTATTTAGGGAACCATTGGATGCTGTTATAACCTAACATGTATATCAGGGGATACAAAAATCTACTGCAGACACTTGAATTGATGTGCAAATCTGTATTGAGTATAGGCCTCACATATAATATCTCCGTCAATTCTACTGGCCAGTACATCATCTCTCCTATCCACCATGTATGAACTCAATTCCATGCTAGTTGTTCCATCATAAAAAACTACCCGATTGGCGGGATTCCATAAGGAATGAAGTGGAATTCATTTAACATGCTTAGCCACACCATCATATCATAAGAGTTGAGGGGTAAGGAAAGAATTCAAGAATATTCTAGCACTAATGGCCCTAAAGAACATTCAGGAAGCTGTACACCACTCTGTTCAGCACATGTCTAGAAATGAGTAGTGATCCATCCCCAGAAAACCTGGAATGGTACCAATATTCTCAAATGATACATTCCCATATAAACAAAGTGTATGGTCCTATGAATCTTTGCCAAAATGGGGGGGGGGGGAACCCAACAGTTTTCCTCTCAGCCAACTTGGCTGCAACAACGATGGTCCCTGTCCTAACACCTCCCATTGAATCCTGAACTGGCAGATGATATACACTGAGCCACAATGCTAAGAAGCCTACCAGATGAGTCTTCTCTGGGATTCTTTGACTCACTTCATATCCCCACTTTTTGAATTCTCCTACTTCCTAGGTCGTCCAAAATTTGCGAAGAACACCCCTCTTCTATGTTCTGGGGTAGCTAGTAAGACGAGTACAGGTGGGCCCCTTCTCATTATTCATGTAAAGAAACATATCCTTCCACTTGTCTGGAATAATATCATTTCTAGATTGAGTTTTGGAGGTCTTTGAATTCTCAAGCTTCTGGATAATTTTCAATAATTCTCAAGCTAAAGACGGAGTCTTCTCCAAATCATTCCAAGTAACCTTGGGAGGTATGAATTCATCATACATATCACCCAAAATTGTATCCCCTGAGATCTTGTATACATTCCACAAATTGAGGCCAACATCCCGATGAGTGAGATGGAAAGAATTTGTTTTTGGGATTTGGTGGCTGATCAGCTCCGGCACAAAGTTATCATTTCTATAGACATATGTCTGCCCATACAAGACAACTTCATATATTGTAGCTCTTTTCAGATCCTCAACAAACTCTACACAAGTTTTTCACACCCAATATTCCCACATTCAAGTTGGCTTCACACCTCCTCTAGGATGGATGTCCCAACTCTTCTTCTAGCCGTTGGATTGATCTATCAGAGAATTTCAGAATATTTATTGATAAAAATGTGGTTGTAGCTCAGGATTGTGAGGTTTCGGATCTAGGGAATAAGGTCTATGATGCATTTTCAGGCCCTCCCTACTATTCCAGCATTAACAAATGTTCCTCCAAGTGAAACATTTTTTGAAAAAATGTTTGTGTAAGTTTGAAACCAAGAATGTGGGGGATAGTTCATTTGCTCTAGAACATTGACCCCTGTAAGATGACCATCGCCTTATTAAGGCAAGTGAAATCTCTGTGGAAAATTAAGATGACACTTCATCAAGTTCTTGTCCAAAACTAGGGAGAGTTCTATTGTAGATATCATAGTAATCATGTCCAACAATATTTATCATGTCATCAATCATCCTGCTAGCTAGCTCATCAGTCGTTCCAATTCTTCTAGGAGCCATTGAATATGCACAAACATCAGATAAATAACTTTTAATTAAGATAAATTTTTCATAAAATTTGTGATGAAATTTTTAAAAAATGCTTAAGTAATTATGGAACACATTTACATGTTGGTAGCACAAATTTTACTGCGCTAGTACTGGTTCGCAAGTCAAAAACTCATAGAAGAAGGAAGACATGAACATATGCACAAACAAGTGGAAAGCCAAGTCACTTTTGCAAAAAAGAGATACTTGTGCGCTGAGAGAACAAAAATGCTTGATACCGAGTGCTTTGTGTGATGTCGTGCTGCATATTTATAGGCGAGGCTGAACCCCTATACGCCGGACCTTGCGTAGCAAAAGAATACCTGGGTGCCTACTAATTGCGTGCCGCAGTTCCTTATTTCTCATTTTCCTCAGATTCGAATCCTCCTTCCTTTTTTATATCCAACTCTGAGGGGGGACATTTGATGATGGTCCTTTCGATCACAGAGTTTAACTGATGGAAAAGGGGAACACCTTAAGCACAACTGGATTAATCCTTTAAAATACATCCAAAATTGACAAAGGCATGAACAAGGAACTCTTTAAAAATGGGCGGTGCAAATTTTCTAATGGCTGTTAAGGTATACATACACGCCACAAATGGGTCACACAAGTCAGTTGTGTGCCCTATTAATTTTTCACCCTAGGCCATCAATGTTCTATAAATAACCTTGTCAGCCCCCCATTTCGATGAAGAATAAATCAGAAACTCAGATTCAATCTCTGGTCACCCAAGTATCCATCTGAAGTCCTCTGAACACTTCTAATGTAATTATTTACATTGAAATGAAGTTAAAAAGATGAAGAATAGTCCTAAGTGTTGAAACTCATCAATACTTGCTTGCCTAAATGTATAACCCTTATTGGAAATGAAGACACTAATGTGCCACGTTTACCTCTCAAGGAAACTTGTGTGCCATCTATCTGAGAGCCTCTAGGTATGATACTAAGGATCCAATCCAATGTCACACAACTATCACTTCATAGGTTCTTCGTCACCCATGTGAACTCATGTCATGAAAGTATACTTGTGCGACAAGGATTGTCATGCCATTCTAATACTTGTGTTCCTCCTTACAATTCACTTCCATTCTTAAAATCCACCTTTCCACTTCATGGACGGGCTTAAAAACCCCCTTCAAAGCTATTTATGGCATGGTTCCTTTATTTTCATCTTTATCTGAAAGGAATTATGTGGAACATCTCTAAAAACCTTGTGATTTACAAAAACATTATGTCACTAAGGATAGATATTTCATTCATTCAGCCTCATCATTTAAGATGATAAGATCTTTAATCTAGGAATCCTCCTTATAAGTAAGCCCCAAGATCCCTAATCTAGGCATAATCCTTAATTGTAAGCCCCAAGTTCTGAAATTGGGACATCCTCCTTAGGAGTAAGCCCCAGGTTCCCTAATTTGGGCATCCTATTTAAGAGTAATCCCCATGTTCCCTAATCTGGGCATCTTATGTAGGAGTTATCCCTAACCATAATTTCTCTTATCCTGGGCCTCCCTTTTCATGTTTAAGCCCCAGATCTCAATTCCCTTTAAACTAGGCCTCTTTTTCTGGAGTATGGCCTAGATTTCATGTACCGTTATCCTAGGCCTCCATATCATGAGTAAGCCCCAGACTGAATTTCTTTTGACTTGGGCATCCTTCTTAAGAATAAAACCCAATAATTAGTCCATCTCTAATTTTGGAATCCTTCTCATGAGTAATCCCTATGTTAAGTATTTAAATATACATAATGAACAAATACCTTTATGGACCTTATTACTGGGATTCTTTCCTAAACTATGTCTTAAACTTCATTTACATGGGTCGTCGTACATACATAAGCCCCACATAATTTCTTATGATTGCATATTTTGTGGTACAATCGTCAGGTTTTACTAATACCTCTTATTTCTCACACCGAGTATGACTCATGTGAGCTTAGTGTGTAAAAGTAATTATGAAATCTCCTTTTGACCCGTTAATCATGCATAACCCTCATACTTCTTCACAGGAACTACATGGGTTCATATTCCTTTTCTAATAAGGATGCGTAGGTAGCCCATCTGTGGGTACGATCCCAACTCAATAATAATTCATTTCCTTCTGAATGACAATAAACTTCAAGTGCCCCACTGAGTGGATTTAAAACTAGTATGGTTATCATAATGACCAAAATATTTCTATATAATGTGTTGAAGGATAAAATTGAATAAGAATCTCTAATAAAAAAAGGATGATTCTCTATCGATGATGAACCACAAATATATATACAAGATTCTCTAAATTCCATACACATCAATCATTGATTGTCAGATCTACAGTAATGCTCATTTTCATACTGGGTAAATTAAAAATGATTCACGAACATAAATTAAAACTATACAGAGATACCCGATGTAGATAATAATTCCCCCCAAAAATGTGTGAGGAGTACGACCTCCAATCATCTCAACCAAGGAAATTCTTAAGCATCATCGGTCGATAACTAATGAGAACCTACCTTTGGAAAGTAGGTCAAATGGATATAGAATCATTGGATTTTTCCGATTCTATGAATATACTCGTTAGAAACCGATTGGAGTGTTTGAACCTTAAACAAACAAGGTCATCCCCATTTCCAGATAAAACACTGTTTCATCATGATTTTTATTTTATGTTTCTTGATTCCTGCTTCTCATTCCCATTTTTTAGACAGATTCCAATACCCCTGGAATTATCCCATTCATGCACTAGAGAAAACATGGAAGGGGAAGTTGGATATTCTGAGATCCATTTTCTCCATTCATAACACCTCAAATCTTGAAATATATCAGAGTTCATTCAATACCTTAAGAACTAGAGACATTGATGATTATTGGAATATCACTTAAAAGTGAATAATTATGCAGTCTTCACTTGTTTCATGCTTTGATCAAGACACATGTGATATTATTAATTGATCACTAGTTGTCTCATATATCTGACTGAAAAGAAATAATTAATTCGAGAAAGAAATTTTCCTTACATTTCTTTAAAAGAGGGAACTAAATAGACAAATAATGTTTCATATGTTTCTAAAAAAACATAACCCCTATGAATTAGTTCATTAAATGAAATGATATAGCTCTACCACATTCAGATGTATAGACTTCATAGTCTATTGCTACCTCCTGGTATCACTCTCATCATCCACATCCATAGTATGAAGTTCACTATCCCCAGTATGTAGCCAATATTATTCATCTCGAAGATTAGGTAATTGATCGCTTGCCTATATCGTCTACTCTTGGGAATCCACCAGTTGGATATTTAAACATATTACAATTTGTGATTGATCAATGAAGATTGATGAGAATACATTTTTTAGTTATACTATACTTTGAATATCCCATTCATTCTCAATAGAATCCAAATGTTGTCAGATTTTTCTTGAGATAAGGTTGCACAAAATTGTTTACTACTTTAAAACATCCTCATAATAATATATTCATAGAATATAGTGTTAATATTTCCCAAATCCTCCCTTATAGTACATTTAAAGAATATCAATTTGTGATGTGAAAACATTAGGCTCAATCGTTGCCCCTCTAGGGCCACATGGAAACTCTTGATGTACCTACACACACTATAGATAGCCACTCTTATTTATTCTACAATGTCTAGATATGAGTCATCTAACACATTGGGAATGGCTAGCATATATTTTAGGAAAATTGAAGAATTATAGAAGAATTGTATTCTTATAGAATCATATCCAATGAACTAGGATCAATGATATGGGGATGACCATATTTATCGGCTTATTATTTAGAGACCTCACCTCCAACATCTTCAAGTTATTCCCTAATTGCGAAATAATCAGTAGATACAACCTGACCCTTAGCTACATCTAATTCAAGATCAACATGAATATTTCGATCCTCATGAATAGTTATTGCCATTCGACAAAGCCCCAATGAAATACTAGACATGTCAGTTTTATGTGCTTCTATTTTTATGATCACTGCATGAATTAAGAACCTTAATAGTCTTTATCCTCGTATGAATGATATGGATCTATAAAGGTAGATATTTACTATAGTTGGGAACTTCTATAAAATGTTCTCAATTCGCTAAAGGAATTTTCAACACTTGGGACTCTACAGTGTTTGAATTTGATTACTAGAACTAGCATGCAATGGAAAATTAGAGTATCATAGGATTTCAATTTTATCATTTCCCCCATTTGTTTTCTTACAAATGTCCACCACATCCATGACCAAATCAGCACCTGGATCGACATTAGATGTAGTAATGTCATGTTTTCCCTCAACATCAGTTGTGATGTTCTTTGCTTTTGTGTTTGTAACTACTTTACCAAAATTGATTTTCTACTATACAAGTTGTGTTTTGGTTAATAGATCATAATTTTAAAAAGGGGTGGGACCATGAAGATAGAAGTTATTATATACTACAATATAGTCTGAAATCCCTTTATTATTACCTATAATATTATGGCTCCCTAGACATGTTGTTATCCAAATGGTTTCCCACCCATCAGGAAACTCATCATTGGGATCTTCTTCAATTTCATTAACATCATATTTAACCTTTCATCATTCTTCTTCTACTTCTTCTTCTTCATATCAATCAATGTTGTAATACAAGAGTGGTATCCCTTTTAGATCATGTTATTGAATGAGAATAAATTTCAACAAGATATGTGGTTCTAAATATTTCCCACGTTGGAACACATATGAATTCTTGATTGTTGGGTATGAATGCTGATATTGAAAATTCAATCTATTTTCCACAGGGATGTGCATGATTTTTGGATGTTCCAGCCCAGTCTAAGTCATTATCCACCACAGGTCATTAGTTGATAATGATGTTCATAATATCCTACAAGATGACAAGTGGGTCGGAAATGTGTCATCAACAATGAGTTGTAATAGATATTTTATCATCATCCTAGGGGATTGTATTGACAAGCAATGATTCTACTTTTGGGACCACCCCTTCTAATAAGGTACAGGAACAACTTAATGTTGTGATGTCCCTACAAATTGTGATCTAGATCCTGACATACCTATTTCCATCCATGGGTCTAGTTTTTGTATACATGATAGAAACTCTTCCACCTCCTCACTTCTCGTATCAAACAATTGTTACCTAGATCATTTGAATTCATATTCACAAAAAAAATTGGGTATGAAACCTTCTAGTGCTTATCATATTCTATTAATATAATCACTTTGACATCTGTATATGGTGGCATTATAATTTCTCTAAATAAAAATGTTTTTAGAATCCATCATAGTTTATGGAGGGTTCAATGTGATAATCCTCTCCAACCTATATGAACATATTCCTCAACAATTTATAAAGGCATTCAAACTGTCTAGATTTGTGGGATAGAATGTATTGTTCACAAATAATCCTTTCATCAAGCTGGCCAACTTGCATATTGAACCTAAAACATAACAGTTATTTTCTATGTTCTAGAGAACCACATTGGTAATCCATCCTCAAGAAAATTGAGGTGTGGAAGGGGATGATATTTAAATTTTAAATATTATTTATCTGATTCATGACCCTCTCATCATTGAGCTTCAGTGGGTAGAATAATTTCAGTTTTCAAAAGAGAGGATCATTAATCATATCCTTGAGGACATATAGCATCTAGGGAATCTGATCCACAAAAGGTGTGGTAATCCATCCATGTTGGATCTGGAATGTCACGTATATTCTTCCTGCATACCTCCCCATGAGACGCATCTCATAATACTATAATGTATTCCCAAGACATGTACTCCCATATTGACCTTGCAATGAAATTCCTTGATCTCCTCCATCATCATGTTTCCCATGTGGACTCCCATTCTTATATCCCTCCAATGAAATAACTACACACTCAAAAAGTGAGAAAGGAAGGCAGTGTTGTACCCTTATGGTTCTGAGTCCTCATCAATGATGTACCACCATGATGGATATTATCCTACTTCCTAGACATGTAGTATGATCCTTATTTTCCCCTCTATGACACATTCAGTCATTTCATAACTCCACATGGAAACATATACTTCATATATTTGATGATGAAAATTTTGAACAACATAAAGGATGGGATGTTCATATTCTTATTATTGATTCCCAACCTATCCTTTTCTACATCAATGGGATTACATATCATGATGGGGTCTCAGTTTCTATAGACCAATGCATTCAAAATTTTCCTGAAATAATTATAATGAAAACCCTCTAGGGGATTTACTCTCATATAGTTATTTGCCCATAGTCAGATACCGACCTCCCATTGTTGGAGGTGGAAGGTGTTTTTGTTAGGGGATCACAGTACGAATATATCTAGCACCAACTATTGTAGATGGTAAATGTAAACTTGTTTTTTCATATGGACACATATAGTTTTACATAGAATAGATCTTCCTCGAACTCATCACATGTTTTGAATACCTAGTATGACCATTCCTATTAACTAATTATTTTCCCACCAGACCTCAGTTCAGAGTCTTGATTCTAGTAGACACATTCATCCCTTATATTGCTTTGAAATGTTCTTTAATAGTGGGCTAGTCACTCCTCAGGACCACGCTCATCACCCATGATCATTCTATTATTCGGATCCGTAACATAGATGTCTTTCTCCCAACTCAACAAAGTACAATGTCCATTTGAAGTGATGTATTACCATTAGAGTCTATCTTCAAGTGTGACCCAAAATCTAGGTCAATCTATTTCAAATCCATAGTTATATACTTCCTCCAATATCACATAGTTCCATAATGGGATATTGTCTCATAGTAGATAATCCTTCTCAGGCTACATCAACATTCCCAAGAGCATCTGATTTTCTAACAAGACACTTCTATGGTGAATTATTTGATATTTTCTAGTCATATCTTCTCCCTCTTCACCAATTTAAGCATCCACCTAAGTAGTGGGTTTTTATCCCTATTGATTGTGTTATGGAATACCAAGGGAATAGATTATTAGATATGGGTTCATGAAAAAAGTATTTCATGTGTGTAATTTTGGATTGTTATTAAGTAAATGTTATATAATTTTAGATGAATTATGATGTGATTATAAATATAAATGTAGCATGTATGACATTGACAATGATTTGCCTTTCTACACATGATTGAAAAATTTATTCACATGTGATCATAATCTCTTATCATACAGGACGTAAAGGTTCTATTAATAGTACACCTAATATATAATGGCATTGATCATGTCATTCACAAGAGAACAAGGTGTCATACAAGTATTTTTTTTATCTTTCATACACATCCTCATATGCACTATTTTTTCAATGTTTAACTCAGATACCGGTCTTCTAGTCCCCATTCATTTCAGATTTGATTGGCGGAATTAGATGGTCTCTAATTCCATTTGATTGCATGAATTGTCATATTTATAAAAACTATAGAAATGGTTTGAGTGTATGGATCATTTTGAGAAGTCCAAGGAATCCACACACACGATCTGACATCCATGTTCAAAAAAATAATATACATGCTAATGTTTTTCACACCCAATGTGTTGTAAGAATTCAATCTTCCACGAAATAACACAAATGAATTTAAGGATGGAATGACAATGTAGATTAAATGGTACATAAAATTTTGGCTCATGAATAAGTTTCTTATATTCCCAATTTGACATCTAATTTCTTCTTCCACCATAAAATATTATGATCTACAACATGGAACCACCTTTCTATGGGGTAATGATCCAGATGTAAAACCTTTTCTCCCATGCATGAAAGACCACATATTCTTTGATAAATATAAAGTCATGAACCTGTAAATGTACATGAACTTCTATGATAGGTCACCTATAGGCCCCCCTTCATGTGGGACCATAATGTCTTGAACCTAACCAATTTCCATTCAACTGAAGGAATGTGAATGAAAGATACCGTTTTTCAATGTAAGAAATTCACATTCACACTCCATCTTCTGCATAATATCCTCTATTTTATGAGAATGCCTAAAATCATTCATTAATCCCATATTTGATAATCCATTGGTTTCCATTACCTTAACAAACCATGTTTTATCCCCCTTTTTCATTTTCCCATTACATCTAGAGTTTACATCTTCTTTCCACCCCTCCAAAATTGTGTGTAGTTATTTATTATTAGCTATGGAAGTTTCCCTTATTGTGGAGCTCTACCTCTTTCATTTTCGAATAGGTTTGCAATTTTATTTTTTTGTTTGGTATATCCATGATAATGTTGACCCCAATATTGACCACTACATTGCACCATTCCTATAGGGAAGTACATATCCCTTCCCTTCACCAAGGATTTGTGATTTTTGGTTTTGTATGTCTAAGGAGAGAGGAGTGGTCCCACTCCATCGATATTATAAGATATAAAAAATCGTAACTCCATCATCCACAATGCACAAACTTAATCTATAGTCTTACACTATGTAATGAACATGGGGTGACATACATTAGGAATTTTCCATGCCCACTCATGTCCAATGAAGTGAGATCCCCCTCAAAAGGAATAAGATCCTTCTGACATAGATGGAGATCTACCTCGGGAAAATTTTATATGTAACCACCACACCGTATTCTGCTGACACATTATTCGTGATGTCAACATCTACTATAATATATGCACTTATTTCTCACACTGATCATGACTCATGTGGTCATAGAGTTTAATAGTAACCATCAATCCATCATCAACAATGCATCCCTCCTATAGAAAACCACATTTTCTACCTTCATTGTCTACTAACAATGAATAAGCCTCTCATATCTGAACAACATGGTTTTTGATCCCTGTCTTCTTTATAAGTTATATAGGAAACCTCAATCATGTTCATTCCTAACCGTGGTAAACTATGGACCCCCAAATGGGTTTAATACTTGTAGCATAACATACTCTCACCATCCCTCACCAATTTAGATGTTTCAATGAGCCACTATGTCTATGTGTGATCAAGACCTAGCCAAAAGGTAACATCTCCATTGGGTCTCCAAGTGAAAACATCCTAGTGTAATCCCCATCATACCATTCTCATATAGAATGATTCCACATGTAATCACCAACCACATGCATCCGGGCCTCCTTCTATGGTGAAATCCCCAATTCCCCAATTTAGAACTATGTAGAAGTTGACTACAAACCAAATTAGATATATTGGAATCCAACCTAGGTTTTACACTCAACAATCATAATTATCCATTAATTCCATCAATTCCCAATTATCTCTTCATCCATATTAATCATGATTTTACTCATTCCACTATTTCCTTTTAAAATCTAACCATCCAAAAGGGAGATTCTGATATGTAGGCTCCATCTATATCATCGATGGCTTCAGTGGAATTAGAGTGGCTAATGATGTGTAATCTATGAACAATCCATCATTTAACCAACATAGATCATATTACAATGGGAAGATAACTATATGTAAGCCTCATACTTAATGAACTACATGTATTGTAATCAACAAATTAAAAATAAAATATTTAGGATGCATCTTTGAGGTTCAATCCCAACCATGGTAATACTTGTCTACCACTACTCGTTGGGGTTCACCTATAAGAACCACCCTCAAGGGTATTCATATCAGTCTTCAATGTTTGATGAATTCTATTTACATATCACACCATCAAGGGTCTATCCCAATTGGCATTCTGCCCCATCCATATGATAAACATTATTGGAACTCTCTCATTGGGATTGACCATTCCAATCTGTCTCCTTTGGATGTTCTGGTATGTTCCCCATATATCTATCAAAGAAGTTAAACTCATGGATTAACTCATGTTAAACCAATGATAACTTAGAAAATACTTGGTAGAAATCCATCTTACCTAAGATAACTTATTATCAACATGGTATTCCATAGCTTCCATGACCATAAGAGTCCCTCAAACAAGGAAGAGTATATGTGACCAATGATCCAGCTTCTAGACATTTTATCAATGGGCAACATGAGGACTACCCTAAATGATGGTTAGTGACCTCTCCATCCCCTTCGAATGTCCTGAAATAAGTGATGTAATTAACCGGAATTGAAAATTAAATAGAAATTAGAATGATTTTCACAAATATGTATTAATTGTTGTGGGAGATCCATACATGGAGATTATATTCAAGTAGAAATCCATATAAAGAGGAACTGTTATCCGGTCATCACAATTTGATCAAGGGTAAAACATCACCCAGAATATGATCAATGTGTCCCCACATTGGAAGATTGTATTTGAGGGAAATAAATATGATTCCATTGGACACTTACATGTAAGGAATATTCACCCCGATGAAGGTGATGGAAAGAATATTACTGAGTGATCCTTCCTCTTCACTTATATTGGTAAGCCCATATTTTTTGTGAATGACTAAAAGTAACTACTTTTACAATATAATTGACCAAATGTAGAATAAACACACTTCTTGTAATAGATAGTCTTTATCTATAAATGGATGAAATAGACATATAAAATGAAGCATTTTATGGAAATCATTTTATCCTATGGAGGTTTATAAATAGACATTTGGCATTATTAAAAAGCACATTGTTTTTATCAAAAACATTTTTTGGAGTGGGAGAACTACTAATAGAATACATGTGTTGTTACCTTATACCAATTTTTATAAACCCCATATTATAGGTTGTATTTAAATCATGATCCTTTATATTTGTAATGAATTACATTAATCCATACTCACATAGAACCATTTATTAAATAAACCCATGGATATTTATTTCCATATAAGTATGTTTAATAAAAATCTAAAACCACTAAATATTCTCTATATGGATTCCACAATATGAACTTCCATTAACCACAATTTTTCCTAATTTTGGTTTCTTTCTATATATATTGTGAATAAAGGAAATTCTTTGATGATTTTTTTGGAAAAATATATTCTTTTTACTCATATTTGTGTTGTTGAACCAATGAATATATATTTGGACACTAATATTTCAATAAATAAAATTATCATTCTATAATTTTGATTTACCCAATCATATTAATATTATAATTAACAATAATAATTTTACTAATATAGATGTACTTTTTATGGGAACCTAATGTAAATTAAATTTAAGACATGTAACTCTATAAAAATAATAATTTCATTAATGAAAATCATGATTCTTCTGGTTTGAAGACATTAATAATCTATGGGTTAGGCTCTCCATGATCACCTTTCTCCTGATAATATCCCCCAATTTCTTTCCAACCTATTAATTTCTTAAAATAAAAAATATTCAACATTTCTACAATTATATCTTGTGTAAAAAACATAGAATGGACTATAATTTCCTATTATTATCATCCATCGCTTCTTCATCTTTATGAAAATGCATATTTTCCTTTTTCGATCTCGGATGGATATGTCTAGACTACATTTTTCTATATCAAAAACGATGAAATGATTTTGATGCTTCTCAAAAAATCAAACATCTCAATAGATATGTTGTAGCTTAACTGATTCATTTAATTTGGTACGACAAAAAAATGATTTTTTTTTCATAATAATACATTAAATACTGGTTTATAGCAATCTAATATTTTCACTGTGATCACAAAATCTAGTATGATGAAAATACTAACCTTCCACAACACCAGCTATGATATTATTCATCATCAATTTATAATAATAAAAGGAAGGTTCAGCGAACCAAGGTGTAACACCATAAGCTTTTATGAAAAATATTCTTTTACACTCATTGATGTCTTCTTTTATACAACACACAAAGTTTAGCTTGTACTATACGGAACATCATATTAGCTTTCAGTATACGCAATGCTATTCATGGATCGTGTTACACATAATTTCATGTACGTTTTATAACATTCATTCTACACAACGTTGAGTGTGTGTGTATATATATATATATATATTCAATGTATAAATGAAATATGGTTGGATTCTGTTATACGAAACAACGAAGGATTCTTTCACAACACACAACCCTGACTTGGCTTGCAGTACACGCAATCACGACCTTCCTTGATAGTGTGTGTTATACGCAATACCAGGTTTTACTAAACAATGATATAATATTATGAACTAGCCGTTATGAATAGTATTAACTAAATTATGAATATTATAACATTATTATTCATCTTACACATTTTCTAGAACACGGTATAAAAAAACAATAAATTTTTTGGGTAAAATAAGTATTTTTAAAAAAATGCACTTTTGTCGCCTTGTGACGGCGCACCTACATTAAATCTAGTTTTTGACATGTTTATAAGGTAAATTTTATAAAATAAAATTCTTCATTTGAATCAGGATATAAAAATTTACATTGGATAATGTTTTGATATTTTTCTAATAAGTTTCATATTTTAATGAATAGTAAAAACACACTATATTTTAATTAAAAACAACTTTTTTCATCGTAATAATTAATATGTATAAATTATAATATTGGATGGTTTTAAAGGATATTTAGAATATATTTTTACAATTTAATAAAATGCTGGTCATTGGATGTAATTTCACATTTAAACCAGACATAAACAAGTGTCAATCTTTTGATAGTTATTATCTCTTAAGAACACGCTATATGTTTTGACAACGGGAATTATTTTGAAATTAATTAATTCAACTAATATGTTTTTAATTGGGTAAAATAGAAATCATTTTTGAGTTCATAATATCAAATATAGCTTCGGCCTAATTTTTGGTATTTTTCTGAAAACTTTCAATTTTTGATGAATAGTGAAACCACTAAGTGGTAGTTAAAAAACTGAATTTTTCATAAAACGTAATTTTACCGCTTCTGTGAGTGGAATTTAAAAAATCCGAAAGAAACGGATGATTTCAGTAAGTAAAATGTGGTTCAATGAGATGAAAATAATTTCTGGTGAATAGTAACTTTTTATTTTTTTTACCACGGTTAAAAGTAAATAGGGTAATTAAGGGTAAAAACATTTTTATTATTAACCTAACACATGTCCTAATTCTATTGGATAAGTTTAATTCAACCAAAAACAACCTTATGAAGAAATTATGACCATTTAGGCACACTTGGATTAGATTAGGACATTTATTATTATTTAATTCAATGAAGAGATAATAGAGTTAAAATCAAAGTTTATTTACTAAAAAAATTTTAATATAGGGTTATACATAAGATAAATTAGATTGTAAATATTAATTAGAAATATAATGCGATTTTATACATAATTATATTTTAATTTTAATTTTTATACATTAAATAATTTAATTTAGTTATGACACAATGATGATGAAATAATTACCATAATAGTGAAAACTTAAAATAATTGATATTATAAATACCCAAATAAATATAATTTGATACTTTTTAAAAATTCCACTAATTTTCTAGGTTAATATGACATGTTAGGATTGACATAATGAACTTTGGTCGAAGTAATAATTCTGTTATGAGTTTCAAAAAAATCAACTATCGAATAGTGTCAAAATTGACAAAAAATAGTTTTTAAAACAAATATTATATTATTAATTGTTATTTTATTCGTAAAAATCTAAGGTTCATCCAAATGACTTAGATACGGTTATATATATTAATGAAACACAACTTGGGGGTATCTTGGATGAATATGGTATGTTTATTAACTATATAATATATAAATACAAAGTGACATGGTTAATGTCAATCTAATTAACTAAGAGTTAAAACTAAAAGATAAGGTTAGTATTTTGACCTAAACTTGTCTATATTCTATTATATGAGAGGTTTTATACCCCTCCCCACATTATCTTCTAAATAAATTAATTTGGAGAAATTTAAAACCGAATTTGGATTTATAATAAAATAATAATTTTAGTTATTCCAAAGGTGCCCCTCTCCTCCGTTACAAAAGGGAACCTCCTCCGTCTCTTCCTCACACCACGTTGAGCCTTCTAGCTCAGCCAACCCCTGAACATTTATCCCTTAAACTTCCCTAGAAACATCTTAGTGGTTCTGGTCTTCTTCACAGACCAATCATAGTTCCCTAAGAGGAGGTTTCAAAGAGGCAAATCGAAGAAGAGGTAATTTCTTCTACCGATTATTTCAATCTTCGTACTTCTTCAACTTCTTCTTCTTAGGTTGTTTCATTATGAAGTAATAACATCAGTATCAGTAATATACTGATATGTTATTATAAGTATCAAACAAACTTATTTCACCATCTATCCATCCTACAAAAAATGAAATCACCACGCGTGCGTACGTACGGATTATCGTCTCCACGCCATGGTGTAATCTGTTTTTCCAATACCACCTTACTTGGATGGGTAAAATGGTCTAAAGAATAACTATATATAGTTATTATAACATCATACTTATTCTGATATATTGTATCATCCACTCCAATTCAATTAAATAATTATGGAAACAATATCATCGCTCGTGCGTACGTACGGACTACCGTCTCCACGACGCGATGAGATTAATTTTCCATGTTAACCATTAAAGAATGATTGTAAAGTATATATAATCTATAATAATGAAATATATGATATTACAATGCTACTGGATTTATGAATATATATATATATTTATTTCATCTATTCAATTCGATTATACTCAATAAGGAATCGAAAACAGCGTTCATGCGTACGTACGGCCTTCCGTCTCCATGAACGGTGTATTTCTTTCCATTTACTGAACTATTATATATATGTATTATCTGACTATATATTATATATAAATCATTTTTTATATTCTGGAATTATGTAATCATGATCTATGTAATCATATGAATAATTACACTTCAAAACACAGACGACAATTGAAACGATTTTACCGAAAATGCTCTTTAACATGGAATTTACAAAAGAACGAGTAATATAAATTCATAAGTGAACCATATATGATATCATAACAATGAATATGATTCTTTAATAAGTAAATGACATTATTTAAATCATTATACAGGAGGTTTGGATACATACGAAGCATATCGTACCTAATGTAAGGAAAATATCACAATCTCATTTTTATCTGAGATTGTTTATACTTTGGAATTTTCTGGGATGTATTTTATCATACACATCCATGTTTCCTCAATATGTAATATTATTTACATCAACCTAAAATTTTTTAAATCCAATTTTACCCTTCTATGAGTTTTTAGTAAAAGATATTAAAGGAATCTTTTGTCGTTTTTCGTACGAGGTACTTTTTGACTTTTCCGAAAAAAGTACGAGAAGAATGTTTTTTTAACTTATATGGCATGAAAGGATTTTTACAGTTTTATAAATCCATATTTTCATGAAGCTTCCTCAAAAATATTTCATGAATATTTTCAAGAAATCCTTTTCTTTTAAAAATTCATGACATTTTGTGAAAAGATAATGATTTTAAAGAAGAAAGGATATTTTCCTCAAGAAATCATTTCAAGTGTTTTATCAAAACCATTTTCAATCTAAAATGAACTTATTTCATATGTGTATGTTTTAAGTATAATGCCTCTTTTATTTACATGGTTTCACTTTTCTTATTATGAAATTATATCCATTTCTTTTATATGGATTATGTTATGATGGGATGATGTTTATGAAACCCATTTTATTTGTTGGGTTATTATGAATGATGTATGTTTATTTTGTGGTACAATTAAGAATGATTTCATTATGAGATGGGTGGGACCTATATCTCCCTCCAATGCATTGGGTAAAGATTTATATTTCATGATATAGACATGGTTGGAACGGTAAGTTAATCTGGTTCAATGTTACAGGACTGAAACGAGGAGTGAACTCGATTCAGAATGGGACATTGTCCACTAAGCTGGTCTTGGCAGCAATGCGTTATCTACTATGGAAATCATATCATGTGCTTAATGGTTGAAACAATTACATGTTTTATTCCTAGGCTATTTTATCATTATTAATGTTTCTTTATGATCTATGCCTTACGTACTTCCATGTCTTATGTCATTTCTCATGCTTTTGACGTTTAAACATTATGTTCTTGTTTTTAAGTTCAAATATATATAGTATGTTTTATTTTATCCATGCTTACCCTTACTGATCATTTGAGCTCAACCTTTTTATGTTTTCTTTTCCTCAGGATATAAAGAAAGGTTTTAGGTAAGAAAAAAAATGGGAAGATCTTTATGGGAGATGTTGATGATCTTTTACCACGATTAGAATATTTTATTCTGAGTTTCCAAAGACACTTAACTATTACGGTCCTTGTGTGTCTGTTTTTGTTATGTATTAAGTATTCCACTAATTTAATGTAATGTATATGTACATCAAGCTTTGGGTAAATACAGTTTGTATCATAGGAAAGGTTTATTCAACCTTTGGAAACTAGGATGTGAGATCTTTAGTGAGATCCCTAGAGATATTTATAAGGTATGTCTAGGGATGTCCCTAAGGATAAGTATACGTATAGGATATAGTCTTAGAACTATGGTAACAATCTTAGAATATAACCTAAGATGTTAGATATTGAGGGTACTCCCCCTTTACCATATTGTTTTCCCTAACATTATTTTTTCCTCTCACATAATTCTTTTTGTGTTTTAGTTAATGCAGGGAACCAGAAAGAATTCGGTTAACATTGAATCCAATGGACAAATTGGTGACTATGAGCAAGAAAATTGCAAAATGCCTAGATAGAATGATATTGTGATTATGCCGAATCAGTAATCAAGATATGTGATTAACAAGGTGAAATTTAGTGGTATGTCTAATTCATCAAATAAGAGGATGACAGACTTTTATGCATGTTCGCATGTTAAGAAGAATAAAGAAAGGAAGATTGAGATTTCTAAAGAAGGGAAGAAGAACCTTGAGGAATACCTCAAATGGAGGGAAAAATGTTATCTGTGTGGAGAAAAGGGTCATAGAGTGAAAAATTGTTATTTTGTTCAATGTCTTATTTTTGGAGAACATGGGCATTACCCAACTCAATGCCCTGACGTAAAAAGATACTTCTAAATAAAGGAAGGACTTATTCCACGACAATAATTGAAGAGAATGGATTGAAGTGTTTATGTATTGGTATTCAAGAATAATGTTGTTGAGGTACTTTTATGGTGTATTGGAATATATATGTATTGGTCTATTGTGGTTTTCAATAATTTTATGGTACTGGTAACCATGGAAAGTGATTGAGATATTTTTGGTAAGTAGATGGTTTGAACATAATGAATGGATAAGAAGATAATGAGATGTTTGATTGTATTCATGAGCTCATGATTGATGTAAGGACTAAGTGATATCATGGTTTGAGTATAAAGAATTTTGAGGATTTTGGTATGTGGAATGTTTTAACTTTTAACTACATTCATGTTTTCACTAAGGTTCAATGGGTATTAATTTTTCAAGAGAATACATGATTAAGGTATTCAAATGACTGGAATGTGACCAACAAGATATATGAGGGGTAAATGATGGCAATCACGTGATGGTTTTGTGAAATTTAAAGTAATCATTTTCGTTGTACTATGATCTTGGACCGAAGTATTTTATATAACCCTAAAGATTGGAATGGATTATGTTGGACATAAGTTAGTATTGTTTCGATATTATTGATGGGATGATATAGTAATATAGTTTTAGAAAAAGGACAACCTGCAGGATGGGCGACAACCCATCGCGTTGGAGAAGGCTGTGGGAATCGAACCCAGAACCGAAGTGCGAGTAGCCATTATCGCCTACCACTGGCCTACAGGAAGTCCCTGTTTAGTAGAAACTAGTTTTATTATATTATGCAGTATGATATATGAAGTATAAGTCTATTTTAGGAACCATATATGATTAATCTCACTATAGACCGAATTAGGTATATTTAATAACTTTTTCTAACTTTTTGTTTGAGATGGATGGAATGACCCGTCATTCTATCAAATGATCTGCTAACACTTCAAGATTAATAAATTCAACTTCATTTCTTTAAAAGATGAAGTGGAAATTGTTTAAGGAATGAACAACAGTGAGATTGTACCAAAATAAAGTAAGTATCTATTCTAATTCAAAATCATCCACTTTAGGGAAATGATCGTGAAAACCAAAAAAGTTGTCCTAGTGCCCTTATATCTGATTAATCAGATGGTACCATAGATCATCACAAATTTATGGATTTGTGATTGTTGGCTTTTTCATAGCCATGTCCTCTACCACTCTCTACCAGAACATGATGGTTAGATTTTTCTTCCATATCCATATTTTCACCTATGTTCTCCTATATGGAAACCCAATGATGAGATACTTTGGGTAATCATTGCATTTCATACTTTAGTTTTTAAAATTAAGTTTTAGTATTCCTTTTTAAGATGTCGGTTTCTATGAATAGTAAATGATTTATAACCCCGACGAATTTTGAGGGCGAAATTCATTTTAAGTGGGGTAGAATGTAACACCCCAAGATTTTATGAAAAATAATCTTTTAATTTCATTGATGTCTTCTATTATACAACACACCATGTTTATCTAGTACTATACGCAACACCGTATTAGCTTGCAGTATACACAATGCTATTCTTGGATCGTGTCACACACAATTTCATGTATGTTTTATAATAGTCATTCTACGCAACCTTTAGTGTGTATATATATATATATATTCAATGTATAAATGAAATATGGTTGGATTATGTTATAAGAAACATTGAATGATACTTTCACAACACGTAACCCTGACTTGGCTTGCATTACACGCAATCACGACATTCCTCGATAGCGTGTGTTTTACGCAATACCGGGTTTTACTAAACAACGATATATTATTCTAATATTATTATAAACTAGCCATTATGAATTGTATTAACTAAATTTTTAATATTATAACATTATTATTCATCTTACACATTTTCTAGAACATGGTACAAGAAAAAAATAAAATTTTCGGGTAAAATAAGTATTTTTTAAAAAATGCAGTTTTGCCACCTTGTGATGGTGCAGCTACATTAAATCTAGTTTTTGACATGTTTATAGGTTCAAATTTATAAATTAAAATTTTTCATTTGAATCAGGATATAAAAATTTACATTGGATAATGTTTTGATATTTTTCTAATAACATTCATATTTTAATGAATAGTAAAAACACGCTATATTTTAATTAAAAACAACTTTTTTCATCGTAATAATTAATATTGATAAATTATAATATTTAATGGTTTTAAAGGATATTTAGAATATATTTTTACAATTTAATACAATTTTGGTCATTGGATGTAATTTCACATTTAAACCAGACATAAACAAGTGTCAATCTTTTGATAGTTATTATCACAAAAGAACATGCTATATGTTTTGACGACGGGAATTATTTTTAAATTAATTAATGCAACTAATATGTTTTGAATTTGGTAAAATATACATCATTTTTGAGTTCATAATATCAAATATAGATTAGGCCTAATTTTAGGTATTTTTCTGAAAACATTCAATTTTTGATGAATAGTGAAACCATTAAGTGGTAGTTAAAAAACTAAATTTTTCATAAAACATAATTTTACCCATTCTGTGAGTGGAATTTCAAAAATCTGAGAGACACGGTTGATGTCAGTAAGTAAAATTTGGTTCAGTTAGATGAAAATAATTTTTGGTGAATAGTAACTATTTACTTTTTTTTAACCATGGTTAAACGTAAATAGGGTAATTAAGGGTTAAAATGATATTATTTTTACCATAACACATGTCCTAATTATATTGGATAAGTGTAATTCGACAAAAAAACCTTAGGAAGAAAATATGACCATTTAGGCCCACATGGATTTGGTTAGGACATTTATTATTATTTAATTCAAAGAAGAGTTAAAAGAGTTAAAATCAATGTTTATTTACTAAAACATTTTTAATAGAGGGTTATACATATGATAAATTAGATTGTAATTATTAATTAGAAATATAATAATATTTCCTACATAATTATATTTTATTTGTAATTTTTAGACATTAAATAAATTAATTTATTTATGACACAATGATGATGCAGTAATTACCATAATAGTGAAAAATTAGAATAATTGATATTATAAATACCCAAATAAATATAATTTGAGACTTTTTATGAATTCAACTAATTTTATAGGTTAATATGACATTTTTTTATTAATTTAATTAACTTTGGTCGAAGTAATAATTCGGTTATGAGTTTCACAAGAATCAACTATTGAATAGTGTCAAAATTGACATAAAATAGTTTTTAAAACAAATATTTTATTATTAATTGTTATTTTTTTCCTAAAAATATAAGGTTAGGCCACATGACTTAGATAAGGTTATAAATATTAATAAAACACATCTTGGGGGTCTCTTGGATGTATATGGTAAGTTTATTAACTATATAATATAAAAATACCAAGTGGCCTGGTTAATGTCAATCTAATTAACTAAGAGTTAAAACTAAAAGATAATGTTAGTATAATGACCTAAACTTGTATAAATTCTATTGGATGAGAGGATTTCGACCCATCCCCACAATATCTTCGAAATAAATTAATTTGGAACTATTTAAAACCGAATTTGTCTTTATAATAAAATAAAATATTTAGTTATTCCAAAGGTGCCCCTCCCCTCCCTTATAAAAGGGCACCTCCTCCCTCTCTTCCTCACACCACATTGAGCCTTCAAGCTCAGACAACCCCGGCCAATTTCTCCCCTTCACTTCCCTAGAATCATCTTAGTGGTTCCAGTCTTCTTAAAAGACAAATCTTAGTTCCCTAAGAGGAGGATTCAAAGAGGCATATCAAAGAAGAGGTAATTTCTTCTACTGATTCATTCAATCTTCTTTCTTTTTCAACTTCTTCTTCTTAGGTAGTTTCATTGTGAAGATATAACATCGGTATCACTCATATACGGATATGTTATTATAAGTATGAAACAACCTTATTTCACCATCTATCCATCCTATGGAAAATGAAATCACCACGCGTGCGTACATACGGAGTACCGTCTCCACGCCGTGGTGTAATCTGTATTTCCAATACCACCTTACTTGGATGGGTAAAATGGTTTAAAGAATAACTATATATAGTTATTATAACATCATAATGATTCTTATATATTGTATCATCCACTCCAATTCAATTAAATAATTATGGAAATGATATCATCGCTCGTGCGTACGTACGGACTACCGCCTTCACGACGTGATGAGATTCATTTTTCCATGTTAACCGTTACAGAATGATTATAAAGTATATATAAGCTATAATAATGAAATATATGAGATTAAAAAGCTACTGGATTTATGTATATATATATTTATGTCATCTAATTAATTCGATTATACTGAATAAGGAATCGAAAACAGCGTTCATGAGTACGTAAGGCCTATCGTCTCCATGAACGGTGTATTTCTTTCCTTTTACTGATCTATTATATATATGTATATTCTGACTATATATTATATGTAAATCATGTTTTATATTCTGTAATTAAGTAATCATTATCTATGTAATCATATGAATAATTACAAGTCAAAACACAGACGACAAATGAAATGATTTTACCCAAAATGCTATTTAACATGGAATTTACAAAAGAACGAGTAATATAAAGTCATAAGTGAACCATATATGATATCATAAAAATTAATATGATTATGTAATAATTAAATGACATTATTTAAATCATTATACAGGAGGTTCGGATACGTACGTAGCAAATCAGACCTAAGGTAAGGAAAATATCACAATCTCATTTTTATCCGAGATTGTTTATACTTTGGAATTTACTGGGATGTATTTAATCATACACATCCATGTTTCCTCAATATTTAATATTATTTCCATCAACCTACAATTGTTTAAAACCAATTTTACCCTTCGGTGAGTTTTTTTTAAAAGATATGAATGAAATCATTTGTCATTTTTCGTACGAGGTACTTTTTGACTTTTCCGACAAAAGTACGAGAAGAATGTTTTTTTAACGTATATAGCATGAAAGGATTTTTACGGTTTTATAAATCCATATTTTCAAGAATATTAATCAAAAATATTTCATGAGTATTTTCAAAAAAATCCTTTTCTATTAAAAATTCATGACATTTTGTGAAAAGAAAATGATTTTAAAGAAGAAAGGATATTTTCCTCCAGAATTCATATCAAGTGTTTTATCAAAACCATTTTCAATCTAAAATGAAATTATTTCATATATGTATGTTTTAAGTATAATTCCTCTTTTATTTAAATGTTTTCACTTTTCTTATTATGAAATTATATCCATTTCATTTATATGGATTATGTTATGATGGGATGATGTTTTTGAAACCCATTTTATTCGTTGTGTTATTATGAATGATGTGTGTTTATTTTGTGACACAAGTAAGAATGATTTAATTATGAGATGGGTGAGAACTATATCTACCTCCAATGCATTGGGTAAAGATTTATATCTCATGAGATAGACATGGTTGGAATGGTAAGTTAATCCGATTCCGTGTTACAGGACAGAAACGAGGAGTGAACTCGATTCAGAATGGGACTTTGTCCACTAAGATTGTCTTGGAAGCAATGCCTTGGCTAATATAAAAATCATATCATGTGATTAATGGTTGACACAATTACATGTTTTATTGCAATGCTATTTTATCATTATTAATGTTTCATTAGGATATATTCCTTACGTACTTCCATGTCTTATGTCATTGCTCAAGCTTTTGATGTTTAAACATTATGTTCATGTTTTTAAGTTCAAATGTATATAGTATGTTTTATTTTATACATGCTTACCCTTACTGAGCATTTGAGCTCACCCTTTTTATGTTTTCTTTTCCCAAGGATATAAAGAAAGGTTTTAGGTAAGAAAAAAAATTGGGAAGATCTTTATGGGCGATGTTGAAGATCTTTCACCACGATTAGAAGATTTTATTCCGATTTTCCCAAGAAACTAAACTATTATGGTCCTTGTGTATCTATTTTTGTTATGTATTAAGTATTCCACTAAATTAATTTAATGTATATGTATGTCAAGATTTTGGTCTCTACAGAAGGTGTACGCTTGATGTGTTCTAGAGAAAACTTTTTCCCAGATGGATCATGATGATAAGTGAATTTTCCACCAAATGGAAACCCAAACCCTCTCTGTTTTCATAGTGAAGTGAAAATATCATAATGGAATTTTCCTTTGATGATTTTATAGTTATTTAAGTTTTTTATCCACTTTAGATGATATTTTTTATAGTATCATTATTGTGGTTTGGTTTATCATATAAAGAGTTGGAATAAAAAATGTATGAAAAGCGACTCTTCCACCATAGTGAAATTTCTTCAGAATGGGGCGGTACACATTTCATGGCCCTTAATTTAAAAATGGATGGAATAAATCCAACACCATTCTCTAGTCAATCATATAATAACTAATTATCATCATGATGGTAATGAGTTAGTGAATTTTCTTCTAGAAATTGGAGTAAATAGTACCACCACATGGTTGGAGAATCATCAAACATTTCATATTCCTTTGCACGAATAATATTTTAATAATTTTTCCACTTTTAATATTTTTTAACTCTTTGTCTTTATTTGTAAATGTATTTATTCTTTGGTATTTTGAACAAGGAAACATCCTTTTAAAAACAAGTATGTACAATATAACTCTTTGGGTTTTCATTGATAATTTGTTTCTTCATTTGTTTATCCATGAAATGAGGCATAAAATGTAATCCCCAATGAACTAGTGGATTTTAATATCCATAATGGTCTAAAAATCCATTCCATCTATCAGTATTTATAAAAAAATGGATATGTTATGTTATATAACACACATAAATCATTATACTTTAATGTAATACATTAATCTCTAAACAGTCATCATATGTTCATTCTACATAATTTCATAAATTGTTACACTTAAGAACATTCCAAAGAAATAAAAATCCAAACAATTAAAATGAATTTTACTAAATTTTCAAAATGAACATATAATTAATCATCCGAAAACTAAATTTATATATTATTTGTCACAAACCAATCCAATTAATATAGTTATCTTGTATTTTATTGAAACATATTGTTAACCAAAATTTCAATAAAACCATATTTAAAAAATCATTCATTCAAAAATCAACTTTTTCCTCATTAAATAAATGAAAAAATTCTTCAAAATCCATTCATAAACAACATTTTAATTATATTAAAAATAACTTCCAGTTAATAAATATAATCCCATTTATTTTCTCACAAGAAAACTTCTATTTTTTTCATTATTATCCCATAATCATGAACATTTCAACGCTTATCTTTCCCTTAATAATATGTCTTACAAAAAATATCAACATACTAAATCTATTTCTTTTCAAGGATTATAACACCATTAAACATATAATTTAAATTAATTAATGAAAAAATATAGTTCAATCATCAAATAGTTTTCTTATTCAATTGTAAATTTAATGTACTTCCACCAGAATATTCATAAATTTAATTGAATAATCACCCAATCATTCCACTTACATTTCAAACCATTTACCAGGATTCATTGTTTTATTCATTAGACATTTTCATTCTCATTTTCATTCATAGTCTTTTCATCAATAGCAATAAAAAAGTTACTCATAAAACCTTTCTAATTTCATTTTCGATATTTCCCTGTAGGGAATATGTTTTCATAATTCTCATACATTTGACATTTAAACATTTAAATATCAACAGCCCCTTATGAATACAATTATTTTCATACATTTTTTAACTGAAAAATTTCTTATACATTACAATTAGTTACTATGTGTTATTATTATTCACATCAAAATTATCTTCTAGTTCCATAAAATCATTCTCCTGGATTACACTTCACACGTGTTTAACAAGAGAAAAAATTGAACATTATTTCATGTGTTCTTACAACAAAACTCTTTATTTCACATGATATATGGGTCAATATACTAATCCATATTTATATTATTTATCATAATATAGTATTGAAGATTAGTAATAATAAAATTCTTTATCCATTTGACTCAAATTTCATTTGATTTCTCAAGATGAAGATCATTCCATTATTTCTAACATTAACCACTAACATGAAACCCTCTAGTAGAAGCCATTGTCTAACAGCCAATAACTTTATTTTGGTAAGTTATAGTAATTGGGGGAAATCATAAAATTAATTGGAATTTAAAATAAAATTTCAATATAGGAATCCCGTGTTTTAATATTATGATATTTAGTATCATTACAAAAACTATTATATTTTTACCTAGAGGTTCACTAAGGATTCTTACTATGGTTTTATCAATATAGATTCTGATAGATGAAAAATGATTCCACTATGATAAGAAATAATGATCCACTCATTCATTATATATATATATATTAAATCATTATACATGAATATTCATTAATAATAAAACAAAATCATGTAATAAACTTATTGTTTTAGTGATTATGATAACATAGAATCAAAATGAATTGGTTCATAACACATCAACATTTCCCCCCGCTAATTCATTCATAAATATAACACTTTGAGACATATAATACCGAAAATATTTCCTCATATCCTGTGTAAATGAAACATAATAAATGGGTGAGCTCAGATGTATAGAAACGGTAACCAAGAAATATATAAATCATAACATAATCATAAGGGAATAAAATCATGAACAAAACATTAATAAATATACACTTTAATGAAAAGTTCATAATCCTAAGTAATGAAACAAAAAATATGGGTTTTTATGACATGAATTAAAATATCACAAGATCCATTAAGGAATATCATTGTATGATGAAACAAAATGTGGAATACCAATAATCCTTTAAAATCATTCCCTCTATTATTACAGACCATTAACCAATCATTCAATGGATCTCTATTAGAGGCTACACCTCTTGGGATAGACACACTACCATCCACAATTGATTCCATTTTTCCATTATGGAATGTGATCACTTCCCAATCTATTATATTATTCATGGTTCAATCCTAATACCATCCATATATTGTACGAAGAAACACCTATTTTCCATAGTGGATTATGTCGCACTTTCTTCAATTTATCGACCCTGATCCTAGTGAGTTGGAGTGGGCGCCTAACAATATTAAATTGATATTATGTAGATGAGATATTATACTGAACGAATGAATTTTCTAGTATCTTTGGAAAAAATATACAGAAATATGAATTACATCAAAAAATGAAATGAAATACAATATAGTAAATATATTAAAACATTACTATTCATCTATTTTGTCCCTACATGTCTATAAAAATATAAATCCTAAAATTCCATGGGAAATCAAAACATAAGAAATGGGTGGTGGAAAATTCTCAATAAGTGTATGAATTTAATGAAATCTATCATAATTAAACATAAACAATAATGAAAATATTATAACTAAACAAAATTCTATTAAAATATTATCTTTAACATAATATGATATGAAAAAAATAAGATCTAATAATTCAATATAAATAATCATGTGAGAATGAGACATAACATTGGATATTCTAATAGTAAAAAAAATCCCATGGATTATAAAAAACTAATCTCTTAATGGTGGAACACATAATGCGAGACAACATAGACATACCTAAAAGGATTTAGCATAGAGAATATATATAATTTGGTATAACATTTTACAATACCAAATGTAGTTTCTCTCTTAAATCCTAATGATGAATCAAAGGTTTATAGTGGGCCCTTTTCACTACCTACTATGTCCAATTAATTCCTCATATGGAATGGGTGGACCATAATAAACATATATATTCTTATTGAAATGGGAATATGAAATAACATTCCCAAAAATATATAAACATTAATAAACCACCAATATAATATAATGAATTTTTTAAAAATTGAACATCCCCACTAAAAATAGTTGTAAATGTTTAAGAAAAATACAGTATATGGAATCGTAATATATTATCCACATTTAATAAAAGAATAAAAGAATTTCTATTGTCAAATTTAAAAATTCTTTACCAAAATAACTAAAATGATATTGAGAGAAATACCACTTTTACTCTTTATTTATTTATTCCAAAATTCATTCAATTATAAGTGAAAATATTTTAATATAAAACATCAATTTAATGATCTAAATGATTCCCTGGGTCATTGGGGAATCATTAATGTGAAAAATATCAAATATTACATAAGTTTTAAAAAGAAATCATTTAAAGGTTAAAAAATCATTAGAAAGAATATTTTTAAACGAATGTGTCGATGTTAAGATAAAGAATCAATTATTATTTCATATGTAAATCCATATTATAAAATTACAGACACACCATAATTTAACCAAGAGTTTTTTCACAAAAAAATATAACTTTACATAAGCATTTGAGTAGATAGAGATAGTGATAGAAGGGGAATATGTTGAATCCACAAAAACTAGAGATCAACATGATCATGTAAATATTATGCCTATATAATAAATAAATAATGGATTAATGACTGAGTGTATTATTTATAAATAAATGGTCTCATTTGAAAAAAATAATGAATGTGTTATATGTATTTATTTTCTTAATTTTTGGGGGTCCTAGCAACAATTTTGCAGAAGTTTTGAAGTCTGATGTCATGCCTTATTTATCTAATTTCAATACACCTCCTCATAGGTGTGTCATAAACAAAGGGGAATTTACTCATGTATCTGCAAATTAGGAAGAAGTTAAAGAGAATGAAAATCATTTGAGATACTCAATTACTTTTTTCATCATGATTCATATGTTGAGAAAATATGGAAACTCATTGATCTGACCAAATGGATTGTGGAAGATTGGGGTGTCCATGAATAGATATTGGCACTGATGGTGATGGGGTATTATCATGTCATCATCCCCTCAGATAATTTTATGACTATAGAATGAAGATAGGGTTCCATCACATTGAGACCTTGGTTTTTGAATATTCATGAATGGGACTTCAATTTTGATCCCATGGTGTGCAGAATACTCATGCTCAGATATGGATTTGTATTTGTATATTGAAAAGGCCTTATTAGCATCTGAGGGTCTTATGGGATATTTCCTATACTCTAGGAAATCCAATAGAATGGATCAGTATATATAAAACCCTTGGTCTATGAACGATACATAGATACTAGTGGAACTGGATATGTCGAGGACCCTGGTTGAGGAAGTTATCGTCACAATAAGTGACGATAATAAGAAATATGACATTTTTTCATGAAATGAAACAATAATTTTATACCATATGTATGTTTTCTGAACATCTATCTACTAAATGGAACATGGATAAAATATGTAGAGACTTCATGGTTTTGGGGGAATGATGATTCCACATGAGGAAGGGGAAAAGGGGGATAATGTTTCACCTTATGATCCACATGCTGTTAAGGACGAAAATTAAAGGAGTCGTGAGGGGCTTGATGATTCTCCACCTTCTGACCCCAAGGTTGATAGAGATGAATCCTATAAATAATGAATATATATTCCTTGGATGAGTATACAATCATATTTCTATTGGGGGACCTACTTTTGGAAATCCTTTTTCTAAATTTGATCAAGAGGAGAAACCCGCCATTCTCATTCAAGCACTTACCTCAACTGAGGTACATGATGCTTATTGTATGGTACAGATATCATTAGATAAAGAACACACAAATCACATGCCTAAACATGGTAATGATTCTGGACTTCCCTGTAATGACATGGAGAATGTGGAATCTAAATACACATATCTCAAGCCCATGGAGGGAATTATTTCTTAACATTTCCCCAACGAACCGTCCGAAAAAGGGATAATACGAAGTCCCATACAAGAAGCCTCTACCTCAAATATATTGCATGTTTTTAATAATAATAATATTTGATCACAAATTTTACACTCTCAATTTAGTGGTTGTGAGGAATTATATATATATATATATATATTGGCTAAATCTGATTCTTAAGGGTTTCTTAGAAGACAATACCCTATAAAGGTTCCTAATTAATATCTAAAGTGAGAGTGATTCTACCCACATGTAATCTAGAATCAGATTCACACATCTGAGTAGTACACTATGTCTTAAAGATGTTGACGTATTCCATCCCTATGATCTATCTAAAACCATTTCATTAACTAATGCTGATATTACTATTTATGGACTATCTAGAAAGCAATCTAGACACACTACTATGGGAAATAATGTTTCTAGTAATTGTAAGTAGAAAAGAAAAAATAAAAAAGTAAAAGGCCACAAGGATTACACAATGAAGGATGTGACCTTAAAAATGATCCATTACCTTTTATAATGATGATAATATTTTTTATTTTTCAATGTATTTGGGATTCCCTAACATTCAATGACCTTAAACATAATATTTTGACCAATATGAAATTTTTATTTTGGATTGTAGAACCAACAATGTTCATTAAAAATTATAGATCCATCAAGTGGGATTATCTAGGATGTGGTTTCCTCTATCAAAATTAAAATGATATTAATATAGATCATTAATTGTTTATTAATCATGAGAGTTTATAGATTCCTATAGATATAGTGATTTCACAATGGGTTTTAGATAAATGTGTCATCATGGAATTAAATTTGAAATATATTTTTCTTTGATTCCTCATCATTATACAAAATTAGATAACATTGGGATGTTATTATGTATTTAACTAGAAATGTTTCAGATAATTGTATGATAAATGGAAAACATATTATTTTTCAATGGCATGAGTTAAAATAGGACTTAATATTAATAGGGAAGCTTCGATGGATTCTCATCCTTCATTGACCATTTTCATCTTAGGGAAGTTAAAATTGCTAGATCTGAGTTTACCTAGAATTGGTATACTCTAAATGTAAGTCTGTTAAGAAAGATTGATAAATGTATTATTCAAATGCATGATGGGGAGAATTCTATGGGAATATCTTGTTACAATCACCTTTAGAACCATTATAATCATAATATAATTTGATTGTAATTTTCCAACATAACATTAGATATTATCATCTTCATTTTGGGTTTTACAATGGTTGTATTTGGACCCTGGATGTAGGGAGGTGACTTTGGACGCTTATAGTTTGAATATACATAGATTCCCGTTGATTGATATTTCAATATGTTTATTTAACGTCAAAAGAATCCTTATATATTATTGTAAAAATTCATTTTCTAAGATAGAAATTTACATTAATGGGGCTTAAGAAAAAATTTCAGGCAATAATATTCAATATAAGCTTTATAACAGCCCCATGATAGAAGAAAAACATGTCATTTCATTGCTGGAAGATCTCTTAAATGTTAAGGTATGGTTGGACTAAAATCTCCTATAGGATAATTAATTGATGGATGATGTTTTCAAATTCAAATTATATAATATTTTGGACAAATAATGGTTGAGTAGGGTAGGTTTGAAGTCCATAAATGTCAATGGGTGCTTTCTAACAACAAAAAGTGAAATATATAATGTTGTGGTTGACTATCTCCCCAATATCTACACTAATGTTGGTGTTAATAACACCCATAGAATGATTAAAAACATGTTCCCTTGTAATAAATATTAGATAAATTAGTATCTCATAATGGATCCCACTAAGGAGGTTGTTAAGGAGGCCCACTTTACATTAAACAAGGAAAGTGTGGCTAGTATGGATGTATTCACAAATAAATCTTTCATACCGTTTTCGAGATATTCTACAAAATTATATAAAAAATGTGTCAATGGGTTTCATTTAACATGACCCATTTCCTTATGGTACTTAATCAAATTTTATCTATACGATTCTGATGATAGATAATGTTGTAGAGAAATGTGACATTAGGAAGGTGGTTATTGGAAAGATTATTATGAAGGTGATCACCAAAATATTGATGAATAATATAGGTGAAGTTATTAAGGAGAATATTTCCCTAGAATAGTTTTGTTTTTCTACCTCAAAAGATCATTCCCCACAATTATTTTACTACATTTGAAGTCATTAATCTAATGAATATGTTATCTATGTATAAGAACTTTTCTCCTAAAATTGAAATATCAAATATTTTACACCCTAATGTTTAACTTTCTCTTTTTTTAATTAGGTTGGGAATTTCCATTGATTTTTTAGATTGAAAATGGGTATTCTCACTTCTATAAGGATTTCTATTTTAAATAATGGATCCTTTTGAGGTTTCATTCAGTGTTGTAGAGGTGTTCCTCATGGGGTTCCCCTACTTGGGATTTTTTTATTTCAAAATTTTAAATCAGTTATTACATTACTGAACATAATTATTTTGGGAGATATAAATAAATTAAGGCTAGTATGGATAATGTAATTTCATCCCACATTTGTAATGAAAATTATATTATCCTTTTGTAGAAATCATTATTGAATACCATATATCTAATTAAGTATATCTTCTTGCATTATAAGTTTGTGGGTGGTCAAAATATAATCTAGAATAAATATTTGATTGTTTTTTTTGAAGGGTACATTGTTGGTATAAAATGTTTTTTTATAGAGACCATTGGTGTAAAGAAGGGACAACTGCCTTCTACTTATATTTGGGTCCCATTGTTTTCGGGGAAGGTGAAAAGGTAATATCAAGGAGTTTTTGCTATTATTACAGGTTATTTGTCTAGATGGATGGGCACGACTATTTCACTTGCAGGAAGTGTCTGTCTCATTAATCCCATCATCAAATCTAATCATGTGTACACTTTTTCACATTATATATAGAAAAGATATATTCTGTGTGATCTTGAATACATGTTGAGGAATTTTATTTTTACAGGATATTGGTATAAATGGATTCTGATTATAATGGCTTGGATGGACTGGATTAAACCCATTGAGATATACAACATTATTACTATGGATCTCAATATTTGTTATGATGGTATTATTAGAATATTTACACAGAATTTATTATGGACCGAGGATCCTTATTTGAAAATTTTAATCCAAAGGTTCATGAAGTGGCTCTATAATGGGTATTCTCATTTTCAATACTCATCTTTCTGGTCCGAATATGGAATTATTTTAATGAGTTGATGCATAATTCCCAAATTTAGGAAATCTGATAGTCTAGACATAATTTTTCGGATACTCCCTTTCTTTAGAACACTCTAAATCTAGGAAATATTCCTTCCAATTAGTTTTATATGGTTGTTTCTCATATTTTACAATGAACTGAAATCCTGTGGATTTTCTAAATCCACAAGTTATCTTAGATGTTCAATGTTATCCATTTATGTAAAAAGAAACATTTACCTTGAAATTGGGCTGAAATTATATTTTCAATTCCCAATACTTATATTATATGTTTTTTGGGGGATCAATTTAAACACCATATTGGATTCTGAATATCATGAATGATTTCATTCAACACTCGAGGTACCTACTTTTGTGTAGGATTAGTATGAATAATCTACAGATTCTTGTCCAACACATGAGAAATGGTTAATGCATTATTTCATCATTTCATGTTGTATTGATAAATTATGAGATTTTCAACATTTATTTCGATGTTTCTCAGTGAAGTAAAAATTCTATAATTATATTGATGATCTGTTTGATATCAATCTATGTGTGTTTACTGAACATGATTATATTCTTCATGACATTTGTTTATATGATAGAAGCACACAAATTAAGAATATTTAACATGGTTCTATTGTAGTAGTCTTCAACTCTATATGGGAAGCTCACAACTCACTTTTGTTTCACATTATTTATCCATCATTTGTGTGAGTGTAATTTCTATACATCGAAATGTTTTCACTACATAAATACATTAGAATGGTAAATGTTATAACTCAATATAGAACATTAAAAACCATTAAATTATTTGAATTTTAGGTAGTATTTGGTGGCCACACATGCTAATTATAATTAAATGTATTCCGTCAATCTTTATATGGATCAAAGAAAATGTTGATGGAGCATCCCTTTGATTACCAGGATACTCTTGTTGTGGAGGAGTCTTCCACATATAGTGTGGTTTTGTAAAAGTTTGTTTCCATCACTTTATATGATTGTGCATTGACTATGATTTAGTGCATTGGGAAATTAAATATGCTAATAAATATGATGGTAATAATGGTTGGAATATGATTTGTATTGAATCGTAGTCTCAAATTTCCATTAATGTTTTAGTGTCAAGGTCCCAGAATCTCCCAATATGAATCCATACACATTGGGTGAGATACATAGATAAGATCTATGATGATAATATTGTGGATTCATATTATTACCGAGTGTTGATTAATATTTTTAATGTTTTTTCAAATAAAAAATAATGGAATTTAGTTATATGTGGTCATTTTCGATTCTTCACTACTGTTCATCATTTGTAGATGCAAACATGAGGATTGAGGTTCGATATCCTCTTAGAATACCCATTTGCAATGCTAGACTTTTTCCTCTAGTTTCCGATGTAAAATTTTCAGGGAAAATGCTATTATACCACTCACATTTCAGGTTATGTGTTAGAGTCGATGTCGATCCCAAATAATGGTGATTGACTTATGAATTATCTTACAACATTATAATTAGTCAGATCATATTCCACATTAATGTAATAATTAAAAAATTAAAAAATGAATATGAAGAATAAAAATGTATTTATGAAATTATATGACAAAGTATATTATACATACAAAACACACATGGAATAAGTGGTGAGTACAACGTATCTATTAGAAATATATTTGATATGTGAAAACCCTTACAGTATGTTCGAAATCATTCTACAATTTTTCTTTATGTCATAGATAACTAAATTAGATTATGTAATTAACTAGTTCATATAATCATATATAGATATTATATTTTTTTAATATTATTATTACATTCATCGATATTTAGATCGGTTATAAGTTTTAATTTTGTTGTTATGGGAGCGTTCATATTACGGGTTTATTGTCAGTACTTATAAGTATAAATCCAAGAGTTTTTTTTTCAAAAGTGATAAACATTTCAAAAAGTGAAATAATTTTTAATTAATGATCTAATTTTTTTTATTTTATATCATATATCATTTTTTTCAAATAGAATTAGATTGATTAATTAGATTAAAAATTAATGAAAATTTCTTAATTTATTTTCATCGATTTTTCAACCATGAAGATCAAAAGTCCTTTTATTTAATATTAAGTTTTTTATTGGATCAGAAATGTTATATAACTTATAATATTTATATTTCAAATTAAATTAAACATAATATAAGTTTTATAACCTTCCGTGATTGTTGTAATGAAAATGAATACTCATCATCAATGAAGGTGGGGAATCGACAAATCATGAATAATGATTTGTTTTAATATTAATATAGAAGATAAGACAATTGATGATAGATATCCTATTAAAACAATAAAATTAATGCATATTTATGATACTAGAGTTAACATGAATGATTCTATAGGGGCTAGGGGAGGATAATATAAGAATATAAATTAAATGAGAAGGAGGATTTAACCTCAATGATATCGTCTTATTAGGATCATCCATATGAAACCTGGATGTGGTGTTTTGGTAAGACCAGTAGGCCTGGGATGTGGGTAAAAGGCTTAGACATTGAATAATGCTATTATTATGAAATCATGATGTCTTATAATGTCTGAAGGGAAGCAGTTTTGAGGTGTGGTATTTATATCTGAGGAGAAGGGTGCTTTTTATTATTATATTCAATAGTTTGTTATTTTTGGATCAAGACTAATAATAGTATTGATTATTGTTAGTAAATATAGTTACAAGATCATGTGATATTGAACTAATGAGTGATTACCTCTTCCATATATCTACTAGGATATAATAATTAATTTATTTTCTTATAATTTAAAATAATATAAATTAACGTATATCGTTATTCACAAAATATCAATTATTTTAGAAAAATAAAAAAGCAATATAATTATTTTTCATTATATATATATTGAAAATAAAATCCATATTATGAAAATAATTTAATAAATATGATAAATAATATTTTTAAATAAAATTTATATTTATTTGAGTACTATATATTTTACTATTTTAACCGATTTTGTGACATAGTCAAAAATAAATCATGGACTTATAAATATTTTATATAATTATAATGAAATAAAATAATAATATTATAAGAATTTTTATTAATATTAATTATTATTTCTATTTAAATATTAATTATTAAATTGTGATTTATCATTTATTCTTCACAAAAATACAAACACTTTATTCATCATTTTTAAAACATAAATTATTTTATTCAATTATATAAATATATCATATATTAATTTATTAGATTCCAAAATTTTATTTCTAATTTCGTAGGTTTGGTTATAATTATAATGGATAGATTACTAACCATATCTATTACATTATTATTATAGTGGTCATTTTTTGATTTAATTTTATATAATGGTTTTATACTCAGAGATTCCTGAATCATTTTCTAATAGAAATTTAAATTTTAAAAGATACATACATTAAAACAATTTGGTGTTATAATCATCCCTTGGTGAAACATTATATCCCGTTAATTTTAGGAATATCATATCATAATAATATTTGGGTAGTTCTTCATAATATTTCCCTCTAGTTCTCACATTGCCTATTAAATTTTATGATTTTTAAAATATACCTATAGTTGCTGAGTCATAATATTTGTAAATACATGTTCCAATGTGGAAGAAATATAAATAAATTAATAAAAATATGAAAAATTAGGTTTCTATTATATTGCATCAATTGTGAGATCATTAATTGGGTCTGGAATATAATAGTTTAAAAAAGATATGAGGAACATGTCGTGTAATGTTTATTTCCATGTTGGATATCCACACAATAATCTACATCTTCAATTATATCTAGAATTTAAAAAGGTCTAATGTAACTAGATTTAATATGCCATTTTTTTGAAATCATATAAAACCCTTTCATGGAGAAACATTTATAAATACCCGATCTACCACTTGAAACACAAAATAAAATCTATTGTTGTCCTCATAACTCTTTTACCTTTTTTGAGATTCATTAATATGGAATTTAATATTATTTAACTATGATGTTTTTCCTCCACAGATTATGGTCTTATAAGAATCCATTCTCCAACATCATCCCAATATGTTGGTATATGAAATTTATATCCCTATAATGCTTCGTATATAGCCTTTTAAATTATGAAATTGAAACTATTATTTTTGGGTAACTCTTCCAACGATATATATGCATCCCACATAACATGAATGTAATGTGATTATAATGTCAACCTATCTTCTATATTTATATTTTTCTTCTTAGAATATCAATTGGTTTGAAGATGATAAGAAGTAATTAAAAAATCTAAGTATCCAAATCCATCTAAAGACACATTCAAATTTTTTACATAACAATAAGATATTGATAATGTAAAAATTGATCTAGGTGCATTATGAATACTGACCACATCATTTAAAAAGAGTAATGTAAGGTGATCTAGTTGAAAAGAATACAACGTATCATAGGAATACAAATATTTGGTTGATCGATCCACAATTACACAAATTTAAGCATTCATTCATATATAATTTTTTAATACAGTGAAAAAATGATTATTAATTTAATCATGTTTCATTGTAGGAATATTTTGAGGTTCTATGACTACACATGGATGTTGTACTTCAATATTCACATGTTTATAAACAAAATATCCTGATACATAATCAATAATTTCGTTTTATATATTATTGACAAAAAATGATCATTCATATGTATAAAAATATTAATGCTAATGGGTTTTATAAGGAAATGTGATTTATGATCTTCATCCTATAATTTCATTTTATCTCAACTATAAATGGAAAATAAATCCTCTTCCTAAATTTGAAAATTCTATCTTTATATATGATGTCTAAAAATTTCTTGTAAGTCACAATGGTAATTTTTTCTTAAAATGATCATAAATAGTTTCATAATTTAATGTTTTTTCCAGTAAATATATTTTTGAATACATTTGAAATAGTTCTGATTATTTTACTTCCCTAATATTTGTTAGGTCAATCTATACTATATCAATGTACATTGGATCCCTACCAGACAACATTTTTTATATCAAAATGATCATTCCTACACAATTCATTTTTTAAAATATATTCCCTCCCTAAATGGTATTGTATTTAATAAGAAAAATCCTTTGGTTACTCAACCCAACACTTTTTCTTCATGTTGAATTTTTTATTTGGGAATATAAATTAAAAAACCATATGATTTATAAATATCTCACATATTTCACCGTATATATATTGTCTCCATATATTCATGGAAAATATTATAGCTTTTAAATCATGTTCCTGAGTATTATGGTCTCATTCATAAGTTTTCACCTGCTTAGTTTTATAGACAATAACATTTACATTCTTCATAGAGACACAACCATGAAATTTCATTAATGAATCAATATAAATTACAAAAAAAACATAATTTCATGATGATAGATTGAATATCATATCATTCCATAATTTCTTATTTATTTATTCAATTAATTTCACACATTCTTTTTTCCAAATAATCATAACCCCATTATGAGTAATATTGGTAAATGTGTTAACTAATTTAAAAGTATTATGAATTAAATGCCCATAGAAACCATTTTAACTAATCAAAATAAAAACCTCAATTATTTTATTTTGTGTATTACATTCATCGAATTCCTTTTTATTAATTGGATCAACTCGTATTCCATCATTGGAGACCAAACATTCACAACATGAAACAGGTTGATGTTAGAATTCACATTCTATAAACATCCCATGTTACTATTTTCTTCTAAGAGTCTATAGAAAAATATAAAATTTGTTTTCATTTTTTTGTATCATTTTATGCACACCATGATATATTAAATAAATGGCATTAAAAAATTTTAATGGTATAACTTGAAAATGTGTTTGATTATATCTCTAAAAATAGAGATTCAATTAGTCAGTCCAAATTACATTACTGTAAACTCATAATTTCGATATCTTATTTTTAATCCTTTAATTTGAATATATTAATTATTAAATTCAATTATTGATATCCAATACAGCGGTCAATCATTGAAACATATTGAGCTCCCGCAAGATGGTTAAATAATTGATCAATGAGAGGAAGAGGATTCAAGATCTATATCAAAAATTTATTTATATCCCAAAAGACAATGCACATCCATATATATATATATATATGTATATATTTAGAAAAATATAACATCGGCATGAAAGGAGAAACAATAGTGCATATAAATACTTTACCACTCATTTCCTCTAGTGGATCCTTTATCTCTATTAAAACCACCATAGATATTCTATTAGGAATTAATTATATAGGTTCTGTATCAGGTATTAAATCAACCAAAAACAAAACTTTATTCTCTAGAGGATGTCTAGGTAATTCTTAGGGAAATTAATCAATGTATTAATTCACAATGGGTATATCCTCAATTTTATATTCACCATTTTAAATAGTAGGTTTTATCTTCTCTTCTTCTCCAAGAATCTAATTTAGAACTGCTATTGTAGGTGGATCTATACTGGACATAGATGATGATTTCTCTGCTTTCAAGATTATAAATTCCATACATTCATCAAAAATCAAAATTTCTTTCTTTTTCAATAATCATATGAATAATGTTTTGATAGTAAATATATTCCCATGATTATATCAAAATTGAATATAAGTATGATACTACATTCATTAATTAGAGACCATTTATGTTTCATAGTAAGAACATCATGAAACATCTTCGTTGCAATTAAGTTTCCAATGAGGTTTATGACTAAGAACGCATTGGTTAAAGAGAATTGTAATTATCTAATTTTTTTTATCAAAATGGTAATATATAAGAGATTTACATGATACTAAATAATCTAAATATTTAGGTAAATTTTAGGAGATTATTATTGTACATAACACCACATCAATATTAACTTCAACCTCATCTATTGTGACTGCATAAAAATTTCTTTTTTCTATTGGCCTTTTCTAGGGAATGATTTCTTGACATATAGGACAATAATATTAATAGTATCCCATATTATTATATAATAATTATTTTACATTTCCTACTTCATTATTTAACATAAATTTATTGGAATAGTGTCCTTTTTAAAAATACTTTTAATAAACTAGCATTCTCTATAGCCATATTCCATGATGTTTCATTCAAAATTTATTTACTGTTTGAAATTATCATATTCCCATAAAACATTTTTATATCCTTTTATAGATTACTACACATATATATAGTAATAATTATTCCTATTAAAGCCATAAAAATTGGAAAATTAATTCTCTATCTCAATGGAAAATAATTTTGTATTCTCATATGATGAGAATGATTGGGGGAATAGTTACCTTTGAAGAAATTGATTAAAATTATTAATGAAATGGTCAATATTTATATATATATTACATTTTAGTCTATGTATTTACATTCTAAATATATAATATTGGATTATTACTTTGCATTACTTTCATCCACATACTATTTTATTATCAATAATTGTCCCTCAATATCAACTCCCTATTCATGATAGAAATATTTTTTGAAGACAAATTCATTAAAATACGTACATTGCATATTTTAAATTTCATCCTCCTCCCTTTTGTTTTTAGTTAATGATCACCATTGATCCACATATCTTGAGGGATAATAAAATACCAGGATACCCTTCTACAATTCATCGCATTCCAAAGAGATAAATATCTTCTATAAGGAACATATCAATTGCTCATCAATAAATGTGTTTTTAGTCACACTTAATGATGGATGTTTATGTAGCATGAAGCATTATAACAATGTTACACCACTCTATGGATCAATATACTCTACACAAGTATGGTGATTTCTAATAACCTGATCTAATTGTCCATGTGTTGTCATATGTTTCTCATCCCTATTTATAGCTCCATTTCAATCATCATTATCATTAATATGATGTAAATATATACATGGAATATATGTTTTATAATATTTTCCATTGCTTCCAAAATGTTCTATTTAAATACAATGTCATACACTATATTAGATTATGAAATATTAAAACTAATGGAATACATAAAACTTTTTGTATAACCAATCTGAAAATAATTGGATTTATTACCATTATAAAATTACCTATATCAATTATAAGGTTGTATTTTACTAATCTATTTTACCCAAATTATAGATTCCATTTTTACCACTATACATCTTTTTTTACCAATAGTAATGACCTCGACAACAATAGATTTGAGATGGTGTTATCATTTACCACATTGGAACTATGTACAAGAGATCACTTCCCAATGGATTGAATAATTTAGTTTCCTTTTAAAAAAATTAAAAAAAGTTTATTAAATTACAACATAAAATGAAATAAAATATAGTAACTACATTGGAAATACCCATATTCATCAAGATTTTACCATCATGTCATCATAATATACATCTTGGTAACCTGGTGAAAAATAAAACCTAAGAATGGAGTTAGGATGCTCTATAAGGGTATGAAAACAAATGAAGATATGAAAAATAAATATAAATAAAAAGGTATAGTTAATAAAAGAAAACATAGGAAATTAAAATATATTCTTTAGCTTAATAAGACAGGAATAATATATGATTAAATAATTCTATATAAATAATCATACGATAAAGAAACATAAAAAATATATTCTAATTGTATAATAATCACCTGAATAATCAATAATTGGTATCATAATTTGAGAATTCATAATGTAAGACATCAGAAACATAATATCAAGGATTTAACCAAGACACCATACTTAATCGAGTAAGACATAATCAGAAACACAAACTACTATGTCTCATGAAACTAGTTGATGCATCAAGGAGATGTATAGGGACCCTCTTATATCTTATTAAGTACAATAAATATATCACATGAATTTAATGAAAAAAAAATTAAATTATAAAACCAAAATTAAACTATCATATGAAATAAGATTCCCTGAAAAATTTGCATAATCCCAAACCATCCAGTATAATATTCAGAATGGTATCCAAATAACACATCAATAGTAAAACAGATCATTAATACTCAAATAAAATATCCTATATGGTATTTTATGGTATCATAATCTATTATGAAAATATAAACCGAAGAGTGTTGACATAAATTAAAATAATTTAATAATATAATTTAAAAATTCTAATGATAAATATCACATTTACATGGATACCATTTATTAAAAAATATGGAAAAATATAACTGAAAAAATACTTCTGAAAATGATATTTTAATCATTTAATGGATTACTCAAGGAATTTAGGAATTATTAAATCCAGATAATCTTATCATGCCATATATGTTTAAAAAAATTTCCTTTAATCATTGTAAAAAATTAACATTCGAAAGAGTATTATTAAAATAATGTGTGGGCATTAAAATAACAAATCAATTATGTTTATCTCTTGTAAATCCACAAAATAAAAGGGGATAAACAATATTAGATAATGTAAACTAATTTCATAGATAATCGTAGAGTGACATAATTATTGGATTAGGTGTTTATCCAAGAGAATTGAAATTACATTGTGAATCCCCTTACCGCATTGTAGTCAGTCAGACCCAATGCAACATTTAGGAATTAATTAACTAATGAAACAATTAGTTGAATAAATATAAATGTATTAATTATATTATATTTCAAATGGATGTATACATAGACAACACACATGGAATACATTTGGAATAAGGTATATCTCAAATAATTAAAAGTTGGACGAAAAAACTATTAACTTATGTTCGAAAGCATTCTGAAATTGTAGATAATATATTAAATAATAAATTTAGATTCACTAATATCTTATTTGTGAACCTATTTAAAACATAATTGATTTATTATAATTTTTTAATAACAATTATTAACATTTTTATGAGTTATAATGATTAATCTCTTTATTCTAAGAGTGTTTGTTTCATGGTTTTGTGGTCGTTCCCCTTGAGTATAAATATGGAAGTTCTTGTCAAATTCTAATAAATTCCCCTAATGTCAAAATATTCAGTATTTATGAAATTAAATAATATTATATGATCTCATATATCATTTTGTTTTATGATATAAGTATGACTCATTAGATTAAATAATGATGAAGATGTTTTAATTTATTTTTGACAGTTTTAACAACCATCAAGAACATGTGTCATTTTATTTAACATTATGTTTATTTATTTCATCAGAACATGATAAAACTTATAATATTTATATTTAAAAATTAATTTACCCTAATAATAGTTTTAGAACCATCCATGAAGTTGTTAATTTAATATGAAAACTCTCTATCCACGAAGATTGTGGATTGACACACCAAAGATGATATTTTATCTTTTCAAATAAAAGTAGACTAAATGAGATTTGATTATAGATATTCAATCAACACACTAAAATAATATTATATTTATGTTATTGGATTTACTATTCCACATTTTATGGTGGTTTTGAGGATAGGATATGAAGAGAAAATAAATTAAAAGGGAATAAGTGGGATTTTACAGCATGGAAACAGTCTCCTCAGGAACCACCTTAAGACTCATCGATTTGGTATTTTTTAAATAAAATTAGGTATTAGACATGAAAAACAGAATTTTGAAGATAAATTATGTAGAAATTATATAGGATTAATGAATTATAATGTGTGAGGAAAATGGGTGGTGTTAATAGTATAGAAGATGTTTTTTTATTATTTTATTTATTTGTTTATTATTTTGTTTCGTCACTATAAATAGTATTGAATCGTGTTGTTAAATATAGTAAAAAATATGAGTTCTTAGAAATGTGTTATTACCTCATATATAATTTAACAATGAATCCATAATTAATTTGTTGATATATAATTTTAATTACCATAAACCATCATATGTCACTATTCAATAAAAATTCAACTATTTTAGAATAATCACATAAAAATTCATCTAATTTTTTTAGAAATAATGATTTATAAAATGGAATCCATTTTATTATAACATTTTTATAAATATATGAAAATTAGTTTTTAATTAAAATTAATTTTTTAAATACCGATTTTAATATTATAACTGATTATGAGACACGTTGAAAAATTAATTATGATCTAATAAAATATAATTATAATTATAATGAAACATAACATTAATTTATTAATCTATTTTATTAAATTAAATTTAATTTAAATGTAACATCCAAAGTAATTATATAATATGATTTTTTAAAATTTATTTATATCTATTAATTTTATATTATGATTATATTAAAGGGGATTCTATGTATGATAGCCTACTCGGCCCAGAACAATGGGTTTATCCTAAATCTTATGTTGCACACAAGATAAAATTATTCAGAAAATAACATATTATTATTATTATTATTATGGAAGATAACCCATATAAATTGTATTGTAAGTAATTAATTGAAATAAATATATTATTTCTATAATTTTTAAAATATTTTTACTTTCATTGAATTAATTTTAAAGGCTAATAATGAGAGAAAATCCAATATACTAATAAAATACTCTAACATTTTGTAAAGGTAGTATTACTACCATTTGATAGAGAAACCTTTTTAAATATATGTATTCACTCTTATATTATCTATTTGAATAGGTAAACTTCTCATTGGTTTGTAGACCCCAAAATCTAATTTGGTGGAATTTTTGGTATTTTTCTGATTATATTGACATTCAAATGAATTTTGAAAACTACTGCATTTTAATTGAAATTGTCTTTTTCATCTAACATATTTATATTATTATTTTACATATGTAATTTTTTTAATGTGTAATTATATTATTTTTTATCATCAAATCCTGTATAGTTAATTTCAATTAATTAAATATTGAAATTGAATGGAAAAAATATGTTTACATTTGAATGTTTTATTTAAAAAACACGCTTTATCATTATCAAAATGGTATTAATTTAAAATATAATATTCCAAAAATTTGTTAATATAAGTTTCAAAAAATAATATATTTTATTTTAATCATTATGACAAATGTGGTCCAATTGGTTTAATATGATTATTGATGAATAGTAACATTAGTATTTAATTTAATATGATTATAGGTCAATGGCGTAAATAATGGAAAAAAATATTACAATAATATAAAACAAGACTATAAATTTTCATAATATAATTGTATTAGCTATTATTGACCATGACAGTTTTTTGGTCCAAATTGTGGCCACTGGAAGCCCATTGGTTTTGATTATGACATTTTTAACATTTAATTTAATGTAAAGGAAAATATGTCACAATCGTGTCTCTTATTCCAAAAAAAAAACTAATATGTGGTTATATATGTTATAAAATCATCTATGGATAATATATATAAATTTAAAACAATTACCTATATCATGGTAATATATATATTATATTGAGGAATTATATAATTACATTTATTTGTGACACAATGATGACGTCGTAAATTAATTTTAATGAAATAATCAAACAAATGATGATAATGATATAAAAATAATTATAATTGAAAATCATTTTTACCATCTATATTTTTTTTAAGATGACTATGAAATGCCAATATTGAGTTAATATAGTGTTTTTAAGTAAACTAGTGGATTTGATTTAAAAAAAATATTCTAATGAATAGAATCAATTTTTTTTTTAATTCATATCTTAAAAATTATAATATTTAATTTAAAGATATAAAAATTTTAAAATCCATTATTCGACCCGAAAGATTATATAACAATAAAAATGTCATTAATGATTCATTCATTGGTATTTTGTTATTATTTTGGAATTATTTTACCTCTCAATGTGAAAATTACTTGATAAACTGATACGAATGAAAAGGTGATAAAAAAATAGGGATTTAAAATTATCCAAAACAAGTATAATTCTTATTGGAAGATTATATTTTGATAAATAATCATTATATATTCTTATTAAATCATCTTATACCCATTTGGAATCAAAATTAAATTTATGTGAATTTAATATTTTTGAAAATTCCAACTGTTCTGATCCCCTCTCTTATAAAAAGTAACTCATTCCACTCAAGTAAATCCAAATTCAAGATCTTTTTTATCAAAAAATATTTGATCAAACCCCTTCCAAAATTTCTTCCCAAAATTCATTTTGCCTTAGTATTGTTATAACAACAACCTAAGAGGTGTTAATGTGTTCATCAAAGGTGATCTACCAAAGAAGAGGTATTTTATTAATTATTTATATTTTATTTCTTGTCCCACTTCCTTCAATACATATTCCTCCAAGATGAAATAATAAATTCAACAACCTAAAAATAAGGATGATTTTATATGATAATATCCCTGGCTAAATCCATCTCCACTTTAATGAAATGTGAATGGAATTTATCATTCATGCATACATGTGAACTAACTACTCTATGAACCCATGTAATTTGTTTTTCATAACTGTCTCTCAATAGTAGTTATAATAAATTAATTAATGTCAATATTATATATTAATGTCATATTAATCATTCTATGATAAAAATATTTCATTTAAATATTTACATTCCGTGTGATGTAAAATGATAATGTTTTTTATGCGTTTTTGTGAACTATCACACCCACAAAACGATGTGACTCTTTATTATTAATTATATAACATGTAAGATATAGATAAGTATATCTATATTATTAATTTTATATTAGTTATTTTATGATCATTCTGGAAGGATAAAATAATACTTAGCGTCATTCTATTATAATCTATGAAAAATGGAAAAGGTTACGAATGTGTACGTACCACTTACTATCTCCATGAACATAACAATTTTTGTCTTTCATGACCACACATAATGGTTTTATTTGAGGTTATAATTTATTTTAAAAAATTATAATAATATCATGAATATTATTCTTGAGATGATGTAATTATGACGATATGGACTCATGACATCAAACCATGTTCATTATCAAATCAAGTACAGAATATCAAAAAACTATTTGATATAAACTTAAATAATTATGTATTATTTATTACATAGTAAGAAGTTAAAAAAAACGAATGACCCTGAAAATTGTTCTAAAAATTTTATATATTAACCAGGGATTATAATTCAGGAATGAAATAGTTGTATGAGATGAGTCAGACTCCTGATATGGGAATTTTTCTCAATGTCCTTTCATTGAGATGTATTATGATTTTATAAATCACAATATTTTATATGATGTATTAGTAACTCCATTAAAATTAAATATCAATCAACGGATTTTGAAAGGAATATTTTTAGATGATCTGTTTAACCAAACAAAAAAATGATTTTTTTACATACGTCATAACAACGACATTTTCGCCATTGTGGCCATTATTTGATATTTAGATTTATCCACAACAAAAAATCTTAAGAAAAGAAAAATAAATACCATACACTAATTTCAAGTACATAGGTATAAAAAATTGTTTTAATAATGTTATTATTATATCGATATCTTAAAATTATTCATTATGATTGAAAATGATATTTTATTAGTGAAATTTTGATAATTGGAATATTTTATGTGTTATGAGTGTATAACAGTTCATAGATATTTGACATGTGGTTAAATGATAAAGCAATGAAGTTTGGTTAGGTGAAAAATAAAATATCATTGGATTCATGATAATCAAAGGACCTTGGTGACATTATAAACTATAATGTATTGGGTTTGAAAGTCATCCATATAGGTATTCCATTTGAATGGGGATATGTCTAGATGTCGACTATATAGTTATTCCCCTTATGTATGAATATGTCCCATGTAACCTTTATATGTTATACAATGAATTATATTGGTCTTATGGAAATATTTTATTTACCAAATGGTATTCAATTAACATATATTTGGATTAGTATATTTATAACTTCCTAAATGTGAAATGTGTGATGCTATGATACTGTATTCATGGAATATATGTTTGAAAAAGAAAAATAGTTTTTTTCTTATGTATCTCATAATATGATTTTTATTCTTATTCCATGTTTTAAAATGTTTTTAACAGGATTTTGGAAATAATATAGTAATGGATGGGATCAAGGAACAGTTTTGATGTGAATACAAGTAATAACATGATTTTTTTAAATATATTTTATAAAAGAAATAGATGCGGAGTATAAGTGTCTATGTTGTAATATATAATTTGTTATGATTCATTTATTTCTTAATTATCTAAATCTCTAATCTTGAGATGACCCTCAATGTGAAATAAATTTAAATGATTTTCTTAACTCAATATAAAGTAATGTGTAATGATGAGTCCTTATATTTGGTATCATAGGTTGGTTTAAATAATAATAGCAGTAAACATATTATTAATAGAATAACCATAAATAATATTTTTTTTCAAATTGGAATGATTTAGGAATTGATGATTACCATGTCGCTACATCTAAAATATTTTTGTTCATAATTGTATTCCTTTGAGAAATAGGGCAGTTGTGCTTGAAAGTAATGTGGAGGAAAAAAGAAATCTAAATTAAACCACTGATATGGTCAAAATCAAAACAGAATAGTTTGTTGCAACGATGGATCAGTTGACCGGGGTGACAAATGGTGGTGGTGTCAGGGCATGAGATCTACCTTATCAACCCAATAAGAATTTATCGGTAGTGGATAATTCCATAAGGAAATATCACCCATTATTTAGTGGATCATCTGACCTAGTGCAATCTGAAATGTTGCATAAAGAATTGAAAATATTTTTTATTTACTGGGGACTTTATACAATCAAAAGGTTAGTTTTCCTATTTATAAATTTAAGGTAAATATGATTAGTTTGGATCAATGATTAAAAATATAGAATATCTGAAGTTATTGATGAAATTGAATTAGATGAATTTAGGAATATGCTCGTTGGGAAATATTTTCATAAGGATATCAACCAATGATGGAAAACAATACCTAACAAAATAGATGGAAGATTAGGTGGCTGTATATGAAGAAACATTCACCTGTTTGTCACGGTACATCCAAAATTTTATTTTGGGTTTAGATAATAAGAAAAATCAATTTTACTCATCAATAAAGCTGAAATATCAATGAGTATTAGCTTCTCCTGGGTTCCAATGCAATGAGAAACATTACTGATGCATGGAGAATAAAGAAATTGCGTTTTCTAAAGATCATGTATTGTATCAGAGCAATTAAAAGAAGGTATGTTTTTGGTAAGAAATGTGAAAGCATTCATCAATGAAGATTGGAGTTAATAAAATAAAATTTCCATCTTGTGAGAAGGGTCTTAAAAAGAATCATGTAGAGTTTATCTCAATGTATGGGAAATGCTATTGATGTTGAATGAATAGTTATATTGTTCATGACAGCAAGGAATATCATTCAAAATGCAATGAAAATTCATCGGTAAGTTGATTTAGTTGCAATAATTTATGTAATTATACCAATGTCTGACAATAGATGATTTACTATGGAGAAAACTAGCAAGATCATAAGTAGAAGGGCATGGAAAAGTCAATTAATACAACTGATATATATGTGGGACCATAAAATTTATTGGTTAATGGTGTGTTAATCTTTTCTTCAAAATATTTAATTACACTATTTGACTCTTCATCATCACCTTAATTAATTTTCATGATCATTATAAAAAAATTAGAAATCTACCCACATGAATGTGATATAGAAATTTTTGTAAAAAATATATGTTGATGTAATAAATTAACCATGATTTATTATAATATATTAAATATCATTAGTGGGATGGTTTTTCAAAAAATAATTACCATCATCCCCTAGTTGAATTTGATACCATTTTAGGTATTTTTTATCATTCATTTTATCATTATAGAATAGATTTAATTTCAAGGAATGTTTTATTAAATGACATCATAAAATTGAAAACATACCAAGAAGAAGAATTATTTATTCATTTTGGTAGCGAAATATATCCATATAATTTTGTTAAAAATAATGAAATTGTTTTGATTAGTGAAATTCCAGTAGTGAATGAGTATAAAAATGTTGTTCAAAATGAATTCATTGGTACTATTCCAAATTAGGATATAGAATTTTCTATATATTTAGTGCCTAATGATAATCATATTTCTAACCCCCCTTATCAAATGTCTCAAATATCATTGAAGGAATTGAAAAAATTGTTCTCCAGATTTCATGATAAATGTTTCAAACGATATAGCACATCACCATGGGGTGTTCCTATTTTATTTGTGAAACAAAATGATGGTTATATTTGACTTTTATTGATTAAAGTACCTTTAATAACATCACTAGTAATAACAAGAATCAATTTCCACGTATAATTTATTTTTTTCATCATATCTAGAGAGTGCATTATTTTTAGAACATTGGTTCGAGGTCTCGGTACAATTAGTTAAAGGTGAAAGAAGATGAACTTCCAAAGAATGTATCCCAAACAAGATATGAGAATTAAGAGTTTAAAGTAATTACTATTTTAGTTTTCTATGGTTAATGTTGTATTTATTTATTTCATGAATGGAGACATTTGAATATTTCTTGTTCAGTTTTTTGTAGTCATTATATATGATATTTTGGTATATTCTAACATATAGGAGGAACATGATAGTAACATAATTATTTTTCAATACAATAAAAAAAATATATACTGAATGTTTATTAAGAGATAATTTTGGATACAAACAATTTTATTCCATCATGATATTCTTTCTAAATATGGTATAACGTTTGACCCTTCTAAAACAAAAGTTTTTGAAGAGTGGCCCATACTTATGAATATCAAAGAGAATAATTATTTTCATGGAAGAACAGGTTATTGTCAAAGGTATGTTGAAAACATTTTAATTTTATCTTGCCCCCTAACAATGTTAACATTTAATAGAGTTATGTTCCTGTAGAAAAAATAATGTGAAGATTATTTTCATGAACTGAAAAGTTAATTGGTAAATGCCATGGATTTGGCCCTACCTTACAGGAATGGTCCATTTTTTATCTAGAGTTATGCATCCATGAATGGTCATGGTTCGTCCCTAATGCATAATAATTAGGTAATTTATTCTACATCATGTCAGTTGTGGCCTCATGAGTTAAATTACTTTACATGTGATTTGGAATTAAATGTTTTGGTTTTTTCATTTGAAATTTGAATGCATAATTTGACTACCATAAAATGTGATAGATGTACTAATCATAAATATTTGAAGCATAAATTCAATTATAAATAATTTAACATGAGAGATATGAGAATGATTGAATTAATGAATGATTATTATTCTATGATTCATCGCCATTCAGGAAAAGAAAATAAAGTGGCTGATGCTTTGAGTTAAAAAATGTGATACTACATTAACCATTATTTGTTTGGAGCATGATACATGGAATATTTATTCGATGAATTTGGGATTCCACATTGTTAGTGTTTGAAATTAATCAATAGTGTAACAGGTATAAGTGAAATAAAATTTATTAGATAGAATTAAGAATGTGTAGAAGAATGACAATGGGTTGCAAAAATTATTAGAATTGATCCAGAAGGGTAATTACAAGAATTTAACATTGATAAAGAATTAGTTACAAGGTTTGGAAGAATATTATCAATTCCTTATGATTCACTGTTGATGAATTATTTTTTATCTAAAGCTCATAGCTCCCCATATTCATTTCATCTGGGAATCCAGAAGATGTAAGGAGACCTTCAAGAGTATTACTTGTGGGATGGGATGAAATGAAATATTGTTGGCCTTATTATCATAGATTCTTCTATTATTCTTAGTCATCATCATTATGTTATTTTTATTTTATGATGGTCACAAGCCAAAGGTCTGGTTGGACCTAACGAGGTATGAATTAGTGTAGGCCGAGGGAATTCATTTTAATGAGGATCACCCCATTAGGTTTAAAAAAAAGATGTTTTGAAGACATGTGACTTCAAATGTTTGGTCTTCATGAGAAGAAAGGGGATATGCTACTTTATTCCTCTCTCACCATTTATGTGTGACATTAATGTTGTTAGAGGTTAGTGCCTTTCACTTCCTAATGATCTAAGCTATCAACCACGATGTGGATCATTTCCCAAGAAAGTATTTTTGTAAGATCATTTAGTCAAACTATAACCGGGAGTTGTGAACTTGCATTTGTGTGAATATAGTGAGAATGATTAGTATCACATTGGACATGGCCTCTAATGAGTTTACACTCCCGTATTGCGCCATAAAGGCCAAGAAAATGCATCCTGTGTAGTCCCTCACTACACCGCCTCGTCGTATATTACGCAATGATCAAGAACAATTTGTATTCAACTTGTAACCTTCTGTCGGAGGCACAAACCATACCCAATGGCCCAACAATGTGGGATGAGCCACTGGTGGAGTATTGTGCATAATCCAGAGCAAGGGTGCATGTCTCCAGTTGCTTTTGTGGGTCACCCACTCTACAAACAGTTTCCTTGTGTGCACAATGATGGATCTGCCTATTGACGTAGTCCGCTCATCGCTCGCTCAATTCTTGTCTTGCCATAATCTCCAACACACAACATTGAGTATGATGGTTCTCAATGTTCTTTATGGTGTTGCGTTATCAAACCACATGTACCAGAGCTCATGAAAGTGAGAATCATGATGGTTCAAGCCTTGATATGTGGTATTACAACCGAAAAAGCTCCATAGTTAATGTGTCCAACTGCCATTGAAGAATAGATGTTTCAGGGTCTCCTAGTGTATGTTTCCGCATCAATGGAATCTATAGGCCAACATGATCCCCATTTTTTTTAATTTTGTCTTCCATCGGGATGGTTTGGTTCATGATCATCAATGTTAGTAATCAATATTTCATAGATATGTTTCTCCACCATACAATCTCATGCCACCTATCAACTTGGTCCTGTGGATTAGCCATCCTTCAAAAGACCATTATAGTGATGATTCCCGAAGAATATAGGGTTGAAATGCACCTTTCTACCTCATAGTTGAGGATAATTTGATCAAAAGCCTCTTGATTCATTTTACAATGAACCAAGCAGTTTAACATAAGGCGGTGGATCACCTCCTTGATGATGATGTTGGGATCAGGGAAGCTCGGGTATCCAATCACATCACCGACAAATTTTTCATGCAAAAACAAGATTTTACCCTCTATGATGAACAACTGGGAGTTCTAGTGAAGTGTCAGAATAAGGCTACTAACATAGGACCAATGTGGGGAGCCATGTAGGGGTGTATTTTCAATGATCCCAGTGAGGCTACACGACATGTTACATCCCCAAAACATTCACTCCACAATCACGACCTCTGAGAGTTATTCATGTATGATGTGGATGGTGACTTCCATACTCTTCACATTTACTCCTCAGGCCAAGATAGGTCATTCCATCCTCTCCCATGTTACCCAGTGCCTCTTTTGTTTTGAGGGAGCGTCCTAGAAAAATTTAGAAGACATGTTTTAAAGGGACATTATGACCCCTTTATGTACATTGACGGCCAACATTTCATGGATAGGTATCACTGATAAGATGATGTTAGCGAGCACAATATGAAATCTAAATTATAGGATGTAGTTTTTCCAGTTGAGTACGAACCCCATGATATTCCATACCACCTACTCAATGTCCCAAATTCAAATCATGTTGGAGGATATTTGTGATCCAAAATAATACATTGGAAAAGAGCCACCATACATTCCCATCCTAGTATTCAAATGCATGCCCTCCCGTTGTAGCAGCTAATTGAGATACATAAGTCGATTTTATCATTTTTAATAATATGTACACACTAGTGAAAATATGCCCTTAGGATCTAGATGATCCCACAAATCAATTTTTTACCGTCATTCATGAATAAGGTGTTTTTGTTGGAAAACTCATATGGGAGACTGATGGAATGTTCCCATTCCTTTGATAAGGTTGAGTTACACCTTTGGAATTTCTCTGTAGATCCTTCGGCTGAGAATTTCCTAAACATTGATGAAGTTTTTGGGTGAGATGGTGTTACCATGACATAGGATGTAGTTTACCTTGATGAAGCCTTGATTCCTCCCCATGAATGTACAAGCATCCAAGAGGAGCTACAACACTTGAAGAGGAGGTCACAATCCTAAGACATTAATCACAGTCTTGCCAACACCGTATTGATGTACCACCATTCCAAACGGTCATATGATTTATTCATATCCACCTTGAAAGCTATGTTGAAGCCATGCATTTTGATATTCAGATCCCTCAACGTATCTTGTGATGTGGTTGTCACCTCTTGGTTAAAGTGGACCTTTATGAATCCGAGTTTCTCATGTGACATCCACCATGGGAGATGAGAGAAGATTCGAGCATTGAGGATACTAGCCATAATTTGGTACGGGAAATTAAACATACACATCAGTCTATACTGGAGAAGGGGGAGAGATACTTGATCTTTTGGATGAGCACGACAGTCATAGAAAAATCCATGTGATGAAGGCCAATGCCTTGGATGAAGTCTTGTATTGCAGCTGAAATGTCATCTTTAACAACTTACCATGAGCCCCTGTAGAATAGAGCTAGGAAGTTATCTGGACCAGGTGTGCTCAAATGGTTGAGCCTCAACATGGACATGAATAACTCTTCCTCCCCAAGCATTTCTTATATAGATTCACTCTCATGGAAAAATACAAGGCTAGGAACCTCTCCCAAATACTCCTCACCTCCTTCTAGATATAGGTAATGTGGTAGTACTGTAAAGACCCGCAAATTTCAAGGAAATTTTTTTTTCTTAATTTTCTTTGGAATTTTACAAGAGCGCAGCTTCAGACGGCACCTGATTCCGAGGCCCGGTGTGCCCGGAATCAATTTCCGAAGTTTGGCTCGGGTACGTTCAGTGAACGGACGAGCGGGTTTTTCTATCTTTTGAACCGGTGCCCGGAATCGAATTCTGAGGGCACCGATGAAATCGCAGCGCCGGTATTTGCTTAGAAACGCCTCTTCCGGAGTTGCGTTTGCTCAGACGTGGTTTTTAAATTTTACGGCATTAAGTCAGAAATAAAATAAAGTTTGTGCGACAACTTTATTTTATTTCACTTAAGCTGCTTGGAAGCCACTTGAAGTCACTTAAAGACGGCTTGAACTGAGTTGAACTGGATAGGATGCTATCCAGAAATATCCTACCCCTTGGTAGGATATTTGTGCGGTGGGGCCCGCACGAGCCCCGCCGTTTCTTTCGTTAAGTAACGCACCCGCGAAAACCCGTCAAAGTAACTGAAAAGTCAACCGACGCGTTTTCTTTAATTCTTAACAGACCATTTAATTGGGCGGTATATTTCGTGAATTAAATGGACTGTTTCTTCGTGAATTAAATGGGTCGTTTCTTTCGTTGAATTAATTCAACGAATTGATGGATCGTTTTTTAACCGGTTTCGTGTTGGCATGTTTATAAAATAAGACCAACATAAAAATCCTTGGAAAGGATTTGAGAGAATCTTCGTTCCTCCACCCTCTCCGCGAAGAACGCGAAGAACGCGAAGAACGCCGGCGACCGGAATTCGACGACGCACACCAAGATCTGCGACGTCGACGAGATCTACCCGCGACGTTCTTCGGCGACGCCTCTTCTTCCGCGGCCGACCCTCGTTCGGCAACAAAGGTGAGAATCAGATCTTTTCTTCTCCCTTTTTAATTTCAATATCAACGGATTTAAACTAATTAAATCCGTTGATCTTGATCCGGAGATTGGCGACGCGACGAGCGATTCCGCGACGACGCGGCGATCTCCATCTTCCGCGACGAGCAATTCCGCGACGACCCCTCATCCGACGACGACGATAAGGTAAGGGTTGATTGGAATATTTTCCTTCCGTGATTTATTTCTTTTAAAGTAAAGAAGCATGATCTTCGAACAATTTTAACATTTAAAATTGTTGTTGATTGTTTTATTGTTCCTCCCGTGGATTATGACTAACGCGGAGGGTGCGGGTCTAACGAACAAGACCCGGCAACCCTCCGCCGATCTCCTCTTTTTGCGCGGATTTGGCGGACGACGACGAACCGTGCGGCAAGGGCAATTTGTTGGCTCCGCAGTGAAGATCGTCCCCCGGGAGGAGCATCGGCGCAGACGGGAAAGAAATCGGGCCACCGGAGCATCTCCGGCGGCCCGCGGAAGGAGGCGGCGGCGCGGGTCGCCGGCGCGGCGGCGCCGGCGACCGGAGGCGGCGGCGCCAGGCGCGCCGCCGTGGAAATCTTCCGCCGCGGCTGAAGCCGCGGCGGCGGCGGCAGCCGGTTCCGCGGCCGCGCGGAACCGGGACGGACGCGGCGGCCCGGCCGCGTCCGCGTGACAGGCGGCCCCCCGCGGGGCCGCGGTTTCTCTCAAGCCGCGGGTTCAACCCCGCGGCGGCGGCAGTTCGGCCGCCCGGCCGAGGCCGAGCCGGCCGGTCCGGTCGGCCGGGCCGCGCCCAGGCCGGACCGGACCCGGCCGAGCCGGTTCGGGCCGGGTCGGGCCGACCCGGTTCGGCCGACCCCAGGGGGGGTTCGGGTCGGGTCGCCCCGGGCCCAGTACCCCCCGTTTCGGGCCCTCTACGGTCTTTCGCCCATATCTTGGGCCTGGGACCTCCGATTGACGAACCGTCAGCGGCTACGCGATCCTTGGATCGAGACGGTCGTTTCGGTATATTATACTCAAGGTTTCGGAAGATTTTGGGTTCGGCCGGGTTGGTCCGTACACGAAACCAACCGGGCCCTCGGAGCGGAAACGCTCATAACTTGGGCTACGGACGTCCGAACGACGTACCGTCAGCTGTGGTAGTTTCCTCTAAGTGAGAAGGAACTTTTGGCATACTCCGCCCGAGGATCGGATACAGGCGGAGCACGGTCGGGTTGGTTTTGCCCTAAAAACCAACCGGGCCCCTGGGACGAAAATGCCAATAACTCTCAGACCGGGCGTCCGATTGACGCGCCGTCTGTCGCGTTGAGATCCTGTTGTCGATACGGAACTTTTGGATACATCAACTTCGGACTACGTGTCAGTTGATGTATCAGCCCCTCGGCTCGTGGAGCGGACCCTCCTAAACGAGCTCGCTACGTGCGGGAACCCTAGCGCTGGCTGTGACCTCGACGACAGAGCAGAGATCCTCCGTGGACTGCGACGACGGCAGAGCAGAGATCCTCTGTGGACTGCGACGACGGCAGAGCAGAGATCCTCCGTGGACTGCGACGACGGCAGAGCAGAGATCCTCCGTGGACTGCGACGACGGCAGAGCAGAGATCCTTCGTGGACTTCGGCGACGACTGTGCAGAGATCCTCAGTGGACTGCGTCGACTACTGCACTCAGCGATCCTACGCGGATCAGTGCCCGATCCTATGTGGGTCCTACTACCGGTTCTGTGTGAGCCACTGCCTACCGGTTCTGTGTGAGCCACTGCCTACAGGTTCTGTGTGAGCCCGATCCTGTGTGGGTCTTCTGCGGGGGTTAGTACCTATCGATCCTTCGTGGGTCCGACGACTTAGATGGATCAGTGATCATCTTTAACGTCATCTGAAAAAGTATACCTGGTTGAGCTGAATCTTATGTTACTCTCCTTTGTGGATTGTGTTGAACCATCCTTTGTGGATTTACTATTTACTCTCCTTGTGGATTTGAGTCTTGCTTTCCTTTGTGGATTGAGTTGTTCTTGAGCTCGTGAGCAGAGCTAGAATTGGGGACTTAGGTATATGTATGGGCATATACCTAAGTCGAGTCAGATGTTACTTCGTGATTGCATCTTTCTTTGTGCTATATCCTTTGTGGATTTCGGGAGACCTTCGGGGGTCTCGGGGTCCTTACTGAGTAGTTGTACTCACCCCTGCACGGGCTATGCCCGCACCTTGTTGTGTTGGTTGCAGACGACGGACAGCGCTGATCACGGTTGGGCGTGGAGCAGGACGGTACCTGGAGGTGGACCACTGGGCGGGACGTACTCAGAGCGGACGTGGGACCCGAGGAGCTTGGAGGCTATCTGTACCCACCCTTCAGGTGGGATTGCCAGTGGACGACACGAGGCCGCCGTCTTTTCTTCAGTTGCTGTTTTTCTTTTCAGTTGTACTTTACAGTTGGGCTTGTATTTCCGGCCCCCTTTACTTTCTGCACTTTACTTTCCGCTTGCTGACTCTGTGTGGTTGTTACTTATAAAGGCAATGCCTTCCCTGTTTACTGGGATTTTACGCCTTGGTGCTAGTCGCCAGCCCCTGGCCTATGGAAGGCGGGCTTGGGGTAGTCACGGCACGGGCCCCGAGGACGGGTCGTGACAAATTGGTATCAAAGGTGGTCGGTTCTACCGCAGACTCTGATCGTCCTTTCTTTCTATGTGAAGCAATAGTGTTTAGTGTATTGAGTGTGGTTATCAGTTCAGGGAGCCCAGTGTTGGTGCGGCGGCCAACGTATCCGTACACCAGGACCCTGACTCCTGATTTCCGACTTAATGCATGAAAACATTGATTGCGTGTGTGTTTCAAGTTTTCTTTGTGATTACTTATGTCAGCTCACCGGGTATACTGATCTGCTTTATGAAAGTCTCAAGTTTTCCTTGTGATTACTTGTGCCAGCTCACCAGGTATACTGTTCTGACTGTGGTGCTCTTGTTCTCCTTTTCAGGATGGCCCCGCGACGACTGCCAGCTAGGGTTCCGAGTGTAGGGCGCGACGGCAGCCCACCGAGCGACGAGGCCTCGGTGCAGGGCCCTTTGCCAGCAGTGGCACCGGCGGTAGCCTTACCCGCCGAGCCACCGATGCTACCAGTACCAGACGCTGACGATGCACGTCGCCTCCGGGCACTGCATGAGTTTCAGAGCCAGCGACCGCCCAGGTTTCGCGGTGAGGCGGACCCCCAGGCCGCCGAGGACTGGCTAGAGGCGGTGGTACGGATCTTCAGGCTAGTGAGGACACCAGCGGATCTCATGGTGATCCTCGCAGCGAGCCTCCTGCAGGCGGCGGCAGGACGATGGTGGAGCCTGATGCTCCAGGTTCACGATGAGGCATCCTTGCTCTGGGCGGACTTCGAGAGCCTCTTCCGCTCTGAGTTCGTCCCGGCCACCCTCCGAGCGGTGCGCATCCAGGAGCTTCTCCAGCTGCGCCAGGGCAGCATGACGGTCGCTCAGTACGCGGCGAGGTTCACGGACCTATCTCGCTACTCGACCGACATGGTACGGGATCCCTTCTTCCGGGCCCGGACCTTCGAGCAGGGCTTGCGACAGGAGATTCGGGCGTCGCTGATCTCCCTCAGCATTCCGACCCAGGCGGGAGTGCTGGAGCGAGCCCTCCTGATCGAGAGCTTCCTGGCAGAGCCTTCTTCAGCAGCGAGACCTAGCGCAGGGCGGCAGGTAGCTGAGTCATCGGCAGCAGGCAGCCGACGGATGACTCACGGGTCCAGGCAGACCAGACCCCCTCGCAGACGGCCTCAGGACACCGGCTCAGCGGTGCAGGGCACACAGCGGAGTGCCAGCCTTTCGAGAGGCAGGTTGTGCTACTCTTGCGGCGGGCAGGGTCACATGGCTCGTGACTGCCCGACTCGCCGACCAGAGGAGCAGCAGACGGTGGAGGGGCCACCCAGGCAGAGGCAGAGGGTCGACCGTGGCGGTCCGCAGGGAGGAGGCGGACGGGGCAGAGGAGCTGGCCGAGCAGCGGGTGGTGGGCGACGCTTCCAGGCTCTACCCCCACCACCACCAGGAGGGCCACCTCGACCACAGGGAGCTGGCGGGCAGAGACAGGCCCAGCTCCAGGCAGTGGAGGCCTACGACCCCGACATGCCAGAGATGATTCGAGGTACGATCTGTGTCTATTCCACCCTTGCTGCAGTACTTATAGACACAGGAGCGAGTCACTCTTTCATAGCCTCTGCCCTTGTTCGGAGCTCGGAGATTCCGACTGAGCCGTTGGCTCGATCCTTACGGCTAGAGACTCCTACGGGAGCAGACTCGACGATTACGCACTGGTGCCGGCAGTGTGAGCTTACTCTAGGAGGCGAGAGCTTCGGCTGGGATCTCCTTGTAGCGGCGTCGAGGCCTTACGACGTCATCTTGGGCATGGATTGGCTATCCACGGTTCATGCCCAGATCGACTGTTTTAGGCGCAAGGTGCGATGTGTTCGTACCGACGGGAGCAGGTTTACCTTCACCAGCGAGAAGGGAACCTTTGCAGCACAGGATGGACTTCCGCGGAGGAGAGTGCAGCCCATCTCACATCAGTTGGCTAGCCTCATCCTAGGAGCAGTGGACGTGCGGAGTCCGGCTTTTCCTGCAGTGGTGGACCAGTACGTGGACGTCTTTCCCGACGACGTTCCAGGGCTACCTCCTCGTAGAGAGGTAGACTTTTACATCGACTTGTACCCCGGGACAGCCCCGATATCTACTCCAGCATATCGGATGGCCCCCGCCGAGCTTCGAGAGCTGCGGGTACAGTTGGAGGACTTGCAGAGCAAGGGGTTTATCCGACCCAGTGTTTCACCCTGGGCTTCCCCGATTTTGTTCGCCAAGAAGGCGGACGGGAGCTTGCGACTTTGTGTCGACTATCGTCGCCTGAACCAGGTGACAGTGAGGAACAAGTATCCGCTGCCACGGATTGATGACCTCTTCGATCAGCTCAAGGGAGCACGGTGGTTCTCGAAGATAGACCTCCGGTCAGGCTATCATCAGCTCAGAGTTCGAGACGAGGACGTACAGAAGACGGCCTTCAGGTGTCGGTATGGCCATTATGAGTTCTTGGTTGTGCCGTTCGGCGTAACCAATGCTCCAGCAGTGTTCATGAGCCTCATGAACAGGATCTTCCAGCCATACCTCGACCGATTTGTCGTTGTCTTCATTGACGACATTTTGGTATACTCGACGACTGAGGAGGAGCATGCCTACCACCTGCGAGTTGTGCTAGACACACTCCGAGAGCACCAGCTTTATGGCAAGCTCTCAAAATGCCAGTTCTGGTTACGTGAGGTCCATTTCTTGGGGCACGTCATTTCTGAGGCGGGAGTTGCAGTGGATCCCGCGAAGATCGAGGCAGTGCTAGCTTGGGAGCCACCCAAGAGCGTGACAGAGGTGCGGAGCTTCTTGGGCCTAGCGGGATACTATCGGAGATTCGTGCCAGACTTCTCCAGAGTTGCAGCACCACTCTCAGCCTTGACGAAGAAGGGGAAACCCTTCGTGTGGTCAGACAGATGTCAGCAGAGCTTCCAGGAGCTGAGACAGAGATTGACCAGCGCACCTATCTTGAGGTTGCCTGAGGAGGGAGTTGGGTACGTAGTTTACTGCGACGCATCAGGGACTGGACTCGGGTGCGTCCTGATGCAGGAGCGGGCCGTGATCGCCTACGGATCACGTCAGTTGAGGCCGCATGAGCAGAACTACGCCACTCATGACCTGGAGTTAGCAGCAGTGGTCTTCGCTCTGAAGACGTGGCGGCACTATCTGATGGGCGAGCGCTTCACAGTCTTTTCTGACCACCAGAGTCTCAGGTATATCTTCTCTCAGAAGGACCAGAACCTGAGACAGCGGAGATGGCTTGAGTTCCTCCAGGACTATGACTTTGAGATAGTCTATACTCCTGGGAAGGGGAACGTGGTAGCCGATGCCCTCAGCAGGAGGACGGGCATTCAGCTACTTGAGGAGGCGACGGAGCAGCTAGCCTCCTTGCAGATATCCTTCGTGGATAGAGACGGAGCAGCCTTTCTTCAGTCTCTCACAGTCTCTCCTCCACTTCTACAGCGGGTCAGAGAGGCTCAGCGTGGGGACACTGACTGTGAGACCCGGCGTGCACTGATATCCTCAGGTCAGGCGCCTGATGGTTTCTCCCTTGGAGCAGAGCACGACATCCTTTTCAGAGGACGTACCTTCGTACCAGTTGCTTTACGAGAGGAGGTGCTGAGAGAGTTTCACACTTCTCCCTTGGCGGTACATCCCGGAGTGGCGAAGATGTACCAGGATCTCAGGCGACAGCACTGGTGGCCGGGCATGAAGAAAGCTGTGGCAGAGTTCGTTTCTCGATGCCTCACCTGCCAGCAGGTGAAGGCAGAGCACCAGGTACCAGCAGGTTTGGTACAGCCCTTGGAGGTCCCGGAGTGGAAGTGGGACGGCATATCTATGGACTTCGTGACTGGACTTCCACGCACTTCCAGAGGTCACGACTCCATTTGGGTGATTGTCGACCGACTCACCAAGTCGGCACACTTCTTACCCATCAGAGAGCAGGGCTCAGTAGAGAGCTTGGGACGTCTTTACGTCCAGGAGATCGTACGGCTTCACGGTGTGCCATCGTCTATCGTCTCCGATCGAGATGCTCGTTTCACTTCCAGGCTTTGGAAGGGGTTGCAGGAGGCGTTCGGGACGCGGCTCCATCTGAGCACAGCCTTCCACCCTCAGACGGATGGACAGACGGAGAGGACCATACAGACACTTGAGGACATGCTCCGTGCATGTGTTCTCGACTTTGGTCGCAGCTGGGAGGACCACCTACCCTTGGTGGAGTTCGCGTACAACAACAGCTACCACTCCACCATCGGGATGGCACCATACGAGGCGTTGTACGGCAGACCCTGCAGATCACCGTTGTGCTGGACAGACCCTGGGGAGTCAGCACTCATGGGACCAGAGATGGTCCGAGCCACGACAGAGAAGGTCCAGATCATCCAGGAGAGGATGAGGACAGCTCAGAGCCGGCAGAAGTCATATGCTGACAGGAGGCGGAGGCCACTGGAGTTCGAGGATGGCGACCACGTCTTTTTGCGTGTCTCACCTCGACGTGGTTTACGGAGATTTGGCCAAGGCGGCAAGTTGTCTCCACGCTTCATCGGGCCCTTCCAGGTCCTCAGCAGGATAGGAGAGGTGGCTTATCGCCTGGCTCTACCACCTCAGTTGCACCGGGTGCACGACGTCTTCCACGTGTCTCAGCTGAGGAGATACGTGCACGACCCGACGCACATCATCGACTTTGGGGAGCTGGACGTGGACGATGGGGCAACTTTTGCGGAGGTTCCAGTGGAGATCGAGGATCGACAGGAGCGGGTCCTACGTGGGCGGTCGATTCCTCTTGTGCGAGTCAGGTGGCAGCACGGGAACCTCCAGGAGAGCACTTGGGAGCGGGAGGCTCAGATGCGTGCTCAGTACCCCCATTTGTTCCCCTAGTTTTGATGTATCTTTACGGGGACGTAAAGCCCTGAGGTGGGAGTAATGTAAAGACCCGCAAATTTCAAGGAAATTTTTTTTCTTAATTTTCTTTGGAATTTTACAGGAGCGCAGCTTCAGACGGCACCTGATTCCGAGGCCCGGTGTGCCCGGAATCAATTTCCGAAGTTTGGCTCGGGTACGTTCAGTGAACGGACGAGCGGGTTTTTCTATCTTTTGAACCGGTGCCCGGAATCGAATTCTGAGGGCACCGATGAAATCGCAGCGCCGGTATTTGCTTAGAAACGCCTCTTCCGGAGTTGCGTTTGCTCAGACGTGGTTTTTAAATTTTACGGCTTTAAGTCAGAAATAAAATAAAGTTTGTGCGACAACTTTATTTTATTTCACTTAAGCTGCTTGGAAGCCACTTGAAGTCACTTAAAGACGGCTTGAACTGAGTTGAACTGGATAGGATGCTATCCAGAAATATCCTACCCCTTGGTAGGATATTTGTGCGGTGGGGCCCGCACGAGCCCCGCCGTTTCTTTCGTTAAGTAACGCACCCGCGAAAACCCGTCAAAGTAACTGAAAAGTCAACCGACGCGTTTTCTTTAATTCTTAACAGACCATTTAATTGGGCGGTTTATTTCGTGAATTAAATGGACTGTTTCTTCGTGAATTAAATGGGTCGTTTCTTTCGTTGAATTAATTCAACGAATTGATGGATCGTTTCTTAACCGGTTTCGTGTTGGCATGTTTATAAAATAAGACCAACATAAAAATCCTTGGAAAGGATTTGAGAGAATCTTCGTTCCTCCACCCTCTCCGCGAAGAACGCGAAGAACGCGAAGAACGCCGGCGACCGGAATTCGACGACGCACACCAAGATCTGCGACGTCGACGAGATCTACCCGCGACGTTCTTCGGCGACGCCTCTTCTTCCGCGGCCGACCCTCGTTCGGCAACAAAGGTGAGAATCAGATCTTTTCTTCTCCCTTTTTAATTTCAATATCAACGGATTTAAACTAATTAAATCTGTTGATCTTGATCCGGAGATTGGCGACGCGACGAGCGATTCCGCGACGACGCGGCGATCTCCATCTTCCGCGACGAGCAATTCCGCGACGACCCCTCATCCGACGACGACGATAAGGTAAGGGTTGATTGGAATATTTTCCTTCCGTGATTTATTTCTTTTAAAGTAAAGAAGCATGATCTTCGAACAATTTTAACATTTAAAATTGTTGTTGATTGTTTTATTGTTCCTCCCGTGGATTATGACTAACGCGGAGGGTGCGGGTCTAACGAACAAGACCCGGCAACCCTCCGCCGATCTCCTCTTTTTGCGCGGATTTGGCGGACGACGACGAACCGTGCGGCAAGGGCAATTTGTTGGCTCCGCAGTGAAGATCGTCCCCCGGGAGGAGCATCGGCGCAGACGGGAAAGAAATCGGGCCACCGGAGCATCTCCGGCGGCCCGCGGAAGGAGGCGGCGGCGCGGGTCGCCGGCGCGGCGGCGCCGGCGACCGGAGGCGGCGGCGCCAGGCGCGCCGCCGTGGAAATCTTCCGCCGCGGCCGCGCGGAACCGGGACGGACGCGGCGGCCCGGCCGCGTCCGCGTGACAGGCGGCCCCCCGCGGGGCCGCGGTTTCTCTCAAGCCGCGGGTTCAACCCCGCGGCGGCGGCAGTTCGGCCGCCCGGCCGAGGCCGAGCCGGCCGGTCCGGTCGGCCGGGCCGCGCCCAGGCCGGACCGGACCCGGCCGAGCCGGTTCGGGCCGGGTCGGGCCGACCCGGTTCGGCCGACCCCAGGGGGGGGTTCGGGTCGGGTCGCCCCGGGCCCAGTACCCCCCGTTTCGGGCCCTCTACGGTCTTTCGCCCATATCTTGGGCCTGGGACCTCCGATTGACGAACCGTCAGCGGCTACGCGATCCTTGGATCGAGACGGTCGTTTCGGTATATTATACTCAAGGTTTCGGAAGATTTTGGGTTCGGCCGGGTTGGTCCGTACACGAAACCAACCGGGCCCTCGGAGCGGAAACGCTCATAACTTGGGCTACGGACGTCCGAACGACGTACCGTCAGCTGTGGTAGTTTCCTCTAAGTGAGACGGAACTTTTGGCATACTCCGCCCGAGGATCGGATACAGGCGGAGCACGGTCGGGTTGGTTTTGCCCTAAAAACCAACCGGGCCCCTGGGACGAAAATGCCAATAACTCTCAGACCGGGCGTCCGATTGACGCGCCGTCTGTCGCGTTGAGATCCTGTTGTCGATACGGAACTTTTGGATACATCAACTTCGGACTACGTGTCAGTTGATGTATCAGCCCCTCGGCTCGTGGAGCGGACCCTCCTAAACGAGCTCGCTACGTGCGGGAACCCTAGCGCTGGCTGTGACCTCGACGACAGAGCAGAGATCCTCCGTGGACTGCGACGACGGCAGAGCAGAGATCCTCTGTGGACTGCGACGACGGCAGAGCAGAGATCCTCCGTGGACTGCGACGACGGCAGAGCAGAGATCCTCCGTGGACTGCGACGACGGCAGAGCAGAGATCCTTCGTGGACTTCGGCGACGACTGTGCAGAGATCCTCAGTGGACTGCGTCGACTACTGCACTCAGCGATCCTACGCGGATCAGTGCCCGATCCTATGTGGGTCCTACTACCGGTTCTGTGTGAGCCACTGCCTACCGGTTCTGTGTGAGCCACTGCCTACAGGTTCTGTGTGAGCCCGATCCTGTGTGGGTCTTCTGCGGGGGTTAGTACCTATCGATCCTTCGTGGGTCCGACGACTTAGATGGATCAGTGATCATCTTTGACGTCATCTGAAAAAGTATACCTGGTTGAGCTGAATCTTATGTTACTCTCCTTTGTGGATTGTGTTGAACCATCCTTTGTGGATTTACTATTTACTCTCCTTGTGGATTTGAGTCTTGCTTTCCTTTGTGGATTGAGTTGTTCTTGAGCTCGTGAGCAGAGCTAGAATTGGGGACTTAGGTATATGTATGGGCATATACCTAAGTCGAGTCAGATGTTACTTCGTGATTGCATCTTTCTTTGTGCTATATCCTTTGTGGATTTCGGGAGACCTTCGGGGGTCTCGGGGTCCTTACTGAGTAGTTGTACTCACCCCTGCACGGGCTATGCCCGCACCTTGTTGTGTTGGTTGCAGACGACGGACAGCGCTGATCACGGTTGGGCGTGGAGCAGGACGGTACCTGGAGGTGGACCACTGGGCGGGACGTACTCGGAGCGGACGTGGGACCCGAGGAGCTTGGAGGCTATCTGTACCCACCCTTCAGGTGGGATTGCCAGTGGACGACACGAGGCCGCCGTCTTTTCTTCAGTTGCTGTTTTTCTTTTCAGTTGTACTTTACAGTTGGGCTTGTATTTCCGGCCCCCTTTACTTTCTGCACTTTACTTTCCGCTTGCTGACTCTGTGTGGTTGTTACTTATAAAGGCAATGCCTTCCCTGTTTACTGGGATTTTACGCCTTGGTGCTAGTCGCCAGCCCCTGACCTATGGAAGGCGGGCTTGGGGTAGTCACGGCACGGGCCCCGAGGACGGGTCGTGACAAGTACAACCTACAAGGATGTTTCTGAAGTAGTTATGATCCATCTCCACTACCATGTTACCATCATTAGTGTACATGTCATTATACACTACTATGTTGGGTTTGATTTATCTTCAACTTTCCACGGTGCATGCATTGAATAAGGTCAGTTTTTATCACTGTCACAAAGTAATTTAATATTCTAGTCCTCTCTTCCCTGATGTTCTTGTGTGAGATCCAGATTGAAAATACAATTCTTTTTTTCATGATGCTCAACAAAACAAATGTCTTCACAGTCCTCCTGCAGTCTGGTTTTCAGGTGTTCTACACCGCCCTAACCTCTTCTAGTTTATGATCAATATGAGGAAGATCCTTGTCATACACTATTAGACTCAGCTTCAGTATCCTCATCTTATTGTGGATGGAAATCCATGAGTGACCTTGAGCTGGTTCACCGCATAATTACATGACCACTTGATGGTAAGACATGTCATCGCTTAAGTGAATACTAAATATGAGTCAATCATTCATGACTTGTGTTGGGGACATTAAGAGAAGTATCATCAAGTGATCATACATAACAAAAATAGGATGTCTAATATTTGCATTTGGGAACATGGACTAGATGAAGTCCATACTTGCCTTCTGAGGAAAGACACCGCTCACTTTATTCTCTACAGGTTTTTTGAACATGATGATGTCACCCCTGATGATCTAAGGAAGTTACTTTAGGTCAAACACTATATGTTCCTTCAGTAGGGTCCCCCTCCTATGTGCATCACAATTTCAATAGTTTAAATTCAACATAATTGTCCTAGCGCCATAGGTAACGCTTGTCGTAATGTATTTCTCACATTCCTTGATTAGTGTAACCCAAGTATCCCTAATCCAGAAAAGAAATATTTTTTGTTTCCAGGGACTCCATATAGGAAGGAATGCATATTAGTTATATAGTTAAACTCATTAATCATTCCGAGGATCTGTTTGTGTTCCATAGTGGTGACAATATGGTCCTTGTGCTTCCTAGATTCTGAGGCGATGAAATCAGTTTTATCTCATGCATTGATGCCACAAGAGTTCTATTATAAAATGTGTATCATTTTAAAAGTTAAATCATTGGTTTGGACTCTTGAAAAAGGATCTCTTGTGTTGGTATTATGAGAATTTTTGGGTCATTTTTTCATCAAACAAAGCCTTATACACATCCCTGAGCATTGTGAATCCAACTTTTGAATCACCCATTTCAGGCATGGTGAGGATTTGCAGTGTTTTCCCTTCACCAATCATAGGATGGAATTATCCATGTTCCAAGGTATTTTAGAAAACCGGCCATATGAGTGTCCCGACATTTCATTTAGGCATATGTTTTCCCTCGCATTGAATAGAGTTTCTTTCAATACAGCATGGGAATGACTCTGGAGGGAAATTCCAGCCATGTTTAATAAACAATCGCGGGACCTATGGTTTGGTGTAGTAGTAGAGACCATGATGGTAGGAAAAATTAGTGGCAAAACTATAGAAAATAGTAAAAATCCTTAGAGGGAACCGTTCCAAATCCTCTAATATGGGTTTAATATAGGAGGTATGCATCCATGGACCCTAGAGGGGTGAATATACTTATTTTAAGGTATTAGTTCCAGGTTGTGGAGTTTTTCCCAAATGATGGAGATAGTAGGGGGTCCCATTAGGAACATCTGGTTTATCCTATATCATGTAGAAGAGGTGGGTACAATCCATAGTACCATGTGGGCATATCCAGTTCCCTGACCTGTGGTCGGGGAAACCCCACAACTAAGAGGGCCTCAGAAATGGGTCACTGAGGCCCATTGTGACTATTCTTGTAGATTTTTAAAGAGTTACCCGGAGTTTAATGGCAAATCAATACCTGGTAAACACTTGGTAGACGATGTCCTGGTTCCAGACGAAAGATTCTTGCACCTTCAGGGATAATTTCTCAAGAATTGGATGTGATAGATCCAAATCAACACATATCTTGGACACCACAGGATCTTCTCTATTGCTTTTCCAATCATCCGTACAGAGAAATCCTCCAATTGAGTATCTGATGCCCTTGAGGAAGGCGCCATTCTCAAAAGGTAGATGAAGGCCCGAAAGACAAATCCAGACCATATCATGCAAGTTATCCTTTCCCCTATTCACCACCATGGACCATCGGGAGTAGCTAAAACACTAGTGACCCCAGATGGGAGGGGCATTTCATCATGCCAAAACGAGGTCTACATCCATCACGAGAACATTGAAGAACACGTTACTATGGATAAAGTATATATAGGGCAGATCATGGAGAACCCAAAAGTCAAAAAACCTCTTGAATGTTGGTAGGGTTACGAAGACCCGAAACGGGCTATCAGGGCCCAATGGAGCCCCGTTGTAGCCTCCATGAAGGTCTAAGAACTAACCTCTAGTGAAAACCTAGAGCCATCCAATGAAACTGAAGGATGGATGGGGCCAATATCCTAGAAGCAAGACTAGAAGGCATCACCAGAAGATTCTCCGTGAGCATCATTGAATGATAACGCATGTCCATGGGGCCTGATGATGGAGGGGGAGCCCTAATGGGACAATGGATTGACATTATAAAGATTAAGACCCTAAACGGGGTTCTTTGAAGCTATAAAAGCTGCTGAAGAGCTGGCAATGGTCAAAAAATTTGAAACTCCCAGGGCGCATGGGGCGCATTGTTTAGGGTCGACTGCTGAATACATTTTTTAAACATTGTTTTTTAGGATCCATCTCTTATATTTTTTGTGATCACCACTAGCTTCTCAACAACTATTTTGGAAACCATGATACCCATGTCTTTCTATCCATCTAAATAATGTAGAGTGGAATTTACTGAAAGGGATTCTTCAGCTGTTGTATGTTCCATAGTGGAAATGAGAAAATATATCCAAGGATTTTGTAGCTGGATTACCAAATAAATCTTGAGGTAACAATATGATATAGGTTAATTTTGATCAATTGAATAAATATACAATTTTTCTTCCTATTTGAGGTATTTTGTCTCTAGATCAACGTTTTTGGTTGTATATTAAAGTGATGGTCTGTTTATATGGTGTTCTTTTGTGCATTGTATTTAATGTGATCCCATGTTCACTTCTAACATTTAGAATGGACATCAGAAGTCCTCGGGAACTGAATTATATGATTGTATATCTTTTCAACCTCAATCATATGAGTAGTGAGAAAGAAAAGTTTTCATATTAGAGGATATGATACATTCGTGTTCAAAAGTTTTACAAGGACTTTCGTATCAACATAATTCTTTATTTAGTTTTCAAAAAATAAAAATTTTCACTCTATTATACAAATGGCCCCATTTGAGGCATTATTCGAAATGTAGTGTTGAAATTTAGATTTTTTGGTCTATATCAGCGAAAGGAAGCTTATGGTACTAGAGTTGGTAGAAGAGATGGTAAAAAATTAATAGTTGATTTATAAACACATGATAATAGTTTACATCATGCAGGAAAGTTATATGTATAATTGGATGATGTATCATTCTTTTGAATTTGGTTATCATGTATTTTTCAATATTTCTATATTAAATTTTTTGATGTGTATTAGTAAGAATTTGAAGTTGAGTCCACAGTTCATTGGACCTAATGAATTTCTAGAGAATATTGGATTAATTGCCTAATAATTTTCTATAGATCCATTTGTATCCTAGGTACACAATGTAAATCACATTTCAATGTTAAGAAAGTTTTTACCAGATTCATCACAATATTAGATTACGTAATTAGTGTATTTGGAAAAGAATACTTCTTATGAGGAACAACCATTCCAGATTCATTACCATATAGAGTAGGTGTTACATAATAAGATGATTCATCATGTTAATGTTTTATTAAAAAACCATATGGGATGAGGAGAAAATATGAGAATATGAAAATTCTATGAGAGGGAAATACCCCCCCATTAATTGATATGTAAATAAAATTGCGAGGACAAATTTTCCAAAATGGGGGAAGGATCTAAATTATTAGGTGTCATTATTATATAATATTTTATAATAAATTAATAGGTAAAAATTAATAATTAATTTTATTTTAAAGGTGATTCTTTGTTAGATAGCATACTTGACATGAACCAATGTATTTATCAAAATTCTCATGCTTCATAGAGGACCAAGTTATTCTAAAAAATACTAATATATTATTAATATTATTTTAAATGGCAGTTATCACCTAGCTACTGGATTGGTTTGAATAAACATAAATAATAATACTAGGTTTATACATTGTAATTAAATCATTTTAGTTTTTAAAAATAAAATTAAGAGGAAAAAATGAGAATGAATATAATGTAATGCCTACAATAGTTTAAAAATGTTAAAAAAAATTTACCAACATTTGATGTAGAAAAATTTTTAAGTATATTTTTTATAACATTTATATTTTTAAATTGTTAAAAAATATTTATTTGGAAGTGGAAATCAATATATATTTTCATGTTTTTTTTATTTTTCTAATTAAATTAATATTTAGATGGATACTGAAAAATACTGCATTTTAATAAAAAAATTAAATTTTCTTCTCAATTATTTATATTTTTAAATTGTATATTTAATTGGTTTTTATATGTAATTATATTAATTTTTTTATCATTTAATGCAATTTAGATCATACAAAGTAATTATTAGTGAAATTGAATAGAACAACTATTTGAACATTTTAATGTATAACATAAAAAACCAATTCTCTCATTCCGAAAACAAGGTAATTTTTAAATTTATTTTTTCCAGTACTATGAGTTATATTGTTTAAAATTAACATATATTTTTGTAATTATTATGAATAATTTTTTTCCAATAGGATCAAAACATTTTTTAGAATAATATCATTAATATTTTATTTACAACTATTATAGGTATGTAGGGTAATTAAAAGTAAAATAATATTATAAAAATATAAAACTACACTAACCGTTATCCTAATATTATTGGATGAGTTATTTTAGACTATGATGGTCCTTGGAACGAAATTTTTTCCATTTGTTGAAAATTATTTGAGATTATGTCATTAATAAAATTTCACTTAACGTAATGAAAAATATGTATTAATATTATCTATTAATACTAAAACAATTTTAATATGTGTTTATATAAGTGATATAACATACAATGATTATACCATAGAAATATATTAATATTACCCACATCATGGTATTTTATTAATTATTTTTATGAATTATATAATTAAATTTATATACGACACAATGGTGATCCAATAATTTCTTCATCAAAGAATGAATCAAATAAATATTATTAGTAATATATATATATATACATATATTAAATATTTGATACCATAAAATAATTTTATGGATGAATATTATGTGTTATTATGTTTTTAATTTTTTGTTGTTGAAGAAGTTAGGTTTTTATGTGTTTTTAAAATAATTGGAATGAATTATGTTAAAATTATCATATTTCATAATTTCATATATAAAATATTAAAATTAAATGATTTGATATTTATAGACATCCATTGTTTGAATAATTATTTTACATAATGGTACCAATGTCCTTAATGACTCGTTAATTAGATGTTTCACATGATTTATTAACTATTTTATCTCTCCAAATGTAAATTACATAACAAAACACTAAGTGTTAAAAATGATAAATCAAAACAATAATGATTAACATTTATTAAAAACATATATAATTATAATTATATGATTATATTTAGACCCATAATAATCTTATAAATTATATGAATCATCTTGTAACCATGTCTTATCAAAATAGAATCTATATTGTTTTAATATGTTTTTAAATTACATGGTTTCCCCTCCCCTCCACTATAAATGGCACTCATACCTCTCTATTACATACAATTCAGAAGTATTTTATATCCACCATTATATGACAAAAAAAATTCCTAGAATACATCCACACATTCCTGAGTCATAATTTTATAAAGAACTCTGTCCCAAGTGGTGATCAGGTGTTCTTTAAAGGTGATCGACTACATAAGATGAATCATTTTTATAAGTATTTCAATTTTATTTTTTCTTCCACTTCTGTCAAATCATATTCTTACTATATGAAATAATAATTCCATTTTCATAAATATTCTGAATTTTATTTATGATAAAATAATAACATATATATATCTCCAATTAAATTAAATTGTAAATGAAATAATCATTCAGGAGTACGTATAAACTATCACCTCCACCAACAATTATAATTTTTTTTCAAAACCATATTTCATAAATGTTTAAAATAATTGAATTAATGTTAATTTTAATATTTATGACATATTAATCATTATATAATAATTCTATATAAATTACTTTATTAACTTCTATATGCATATAAATGATAATTTAGTTCTTGTGTAAGTGTGAACTATCACCTCCATGAAGCGATGTGACTCATTTTTGTCAAAATATCACCTGTATGAAATAAATAATTATATTTAAATCAGTAATATTATAATACTGATGTTATTATCATTCTAAAAATATTAAATAATTATAACATCTTTCCATGATGATATATAAAAAATCTAAAATATTACTAATGTGTACGTAAGACTTACCATCTCCATGAATATAACATTGATAATTTTTCATAACAACATATCATAGTTTGATTTAAGAGTATAATTTATATATTAAAACGATCCTAAATATTATTCAACATATGAAGTAATTATTTCTAGATTTACTAGAGATATCCAACCGTTATAATATTTTACTTAGGTACAAAACATTGACATAATAGACAATATGATCTTAAATAATTATTTAATTTTTTTCATAGTAATAATGGATATAAAAGAAAAAATAAACATGAACATGTTTCTCATGAAAGTATAAAATTAACCAAAGATTATTATTCAGGAATATAATGGTTATAAATGTCTAATTTGATCATGGTAAGGGACTTAGTCTCAAAATCCATTTATTAAATAATAATTTGATGTTATACATGTCCTTCATTTATAAAGTGTATAATTAACCCCATATAAATATTATTTCATTTAAATGATTTAAAAAAGAATATTTTTCTATAACGGGTTTTGATAAAATTCAAAAGAAATATTTTTTAATGTATGTGGAAACAATGACATTTCCACCACCATGGCCATTATTTGATATTTGGATTCCTCTAAAGGACAATATATTTTTAAAAGGAAAATAAATTCTTTTATACCTTCAAAGGTATCTTTGTAAGGAAAATGCTTTTTAGAATGGTTTTATTATATTTATATCTAGAATTGAATTCTTGTTATTGAAAATGAAAATTTCTGAGTGAAATGAAGATAATTGAACTCTTGTATGGGTTATCAATTTGTATTGTAACAGTTTCATTTAATGGGTGGTTATGTGAAAAACCAATGATTGGTGGTTATTTGATAAACCAAATATAGGTAGCTTAGTGATAAACCATGGATATGTGGTTATGTTTTGACTTGCAATGTATTGTTTATGGAAGATTGTCGTATGGATTTTCCACATGAAAGAGTGATATGGGTATAATTAAATTGTTTGGTATTTCCAATAATGTAATATTATATCACAAATTACCTTTATATGTTATATGCTTCGTTCTATGGATTTAATGTAATCCTTTGATAACAAAAAGTGACATCAATGATATTATATTTGTCGATGTATATTTACTTATTTGTAGAGGCTAAATGTATTAAATTAGTATATAGAATTCTTAGTTTACATTACTTCATAAGACCAATAATTATACTTTTTTGTAACGCTTACAATTCTTTTGATGCTAATCCTATCTTTTGAAAAAAAATCAATGGAATTAAACAACAATAGAATCAATGATTGGTTGAAGGAAATGTTTTCAATTTTAAACACAATACAAAACCATGATTCATTGTAATATTTATTTGTTTTATGAAAAAATAGATAGTGATTACAATTGTCTAAATTATAATATTTATGTTGATATGTATGATTTATGATCTGTTTCATTAATGCTTTAATGTTGAAAATATCCTCTATGTGAAATAATGTCAATTTATTAACATAATTCATGATTGTGTATTGTTTATAGCTGTGGATATATATTAAATTTTATTAATTATAAAATTGTAAATAAAAATTGAATTTTAACAAATATACCATTATTTAATTTATAATTTCAAAAACATATTTTAAGTACTTTTATTATATAACAGTATCATAATTTCATTTTTTAGATACATAAGTTTAACAAATACTTTCATAGGTGAGGGTATCATTAAAACTTCCATATTACTATTCTTAATAGTCACATTACTATTTAATTAGTATTGTCAATAATTAATTTTATATCATGTGATTTAAAGTGAATTATTAATGCAAAATAGCTATCTAAATTGTTATATTTAAGAGTTACATATCATAATAACATGGGGTGTCATATTCCATATTGTATCATTCCCATCAAATAATTCCTCATATCACTACTCTTGAAAATTAATAGGTTTCATAAATATCATTTGATCAAAAATTCAAACCCACCATGAATACAACATGTATAGTATCATTGAATAATTTCAGTATTTATTAATAATTAACATAAAATAATGTTATCATATGTGGAAAATAATTCTAACATCTCACTTGATGTAATACATGTTTTTTTCCATTTTCAAGTAATTTCTATTTAAAGATTCATGTATTTATAAACGATCAAATATTCATAGTAAATATCCTACTATTATTTTCAATGGGATATAAAATCATTAATCTCTCACGACTGAGGGAAATGCTACTAAAACTATTTTATTTAAAAAAACATTGATTCGATATTTTTTAAGAAAATTCTGAAATAATGTAATTTATAATATTAAAAAACATTCAATTTAAAATTTTATTTAGTAATAAAACTTTATTAAAAATGAATTGAAATATCATAATCGAATAGTAAAACAAATTTTTAAAAAACATTAGGAAAATTGGTCATGGACGAACATGAGAGTTGTAATGGAATTCATGAAATTGTAAAATTTAAAAGATATCCCCTTATAAATATCATATCATTTAAGAGGGAATTAAAAAAATGAATTGATTGAGTTTACTGTTTTTAAATACACATAAAAACTTTTCAATTAACCATAACATAATGACAATTAATCTAATAAAAAATCTTAGCATTTAATAATCTATGACGCAGAAGTCTAACCCAATGAAATAAAGTTGATTTATGAAATCCCATACCTTTTATAACCAATCATATAATATTACCCATAAAATAAATTATTATGAAATGAAACATTAAATTAAATGTATCAAATTATATTAAATATATAATATATAAACCATATGTATGACAATCATAGATTCAAAATAAGCGGGGAATGATGAATATATCTTGAAAATGTATTAGTGATATGAGGAAACCTCTTCTCACTATTCCGTTTAGTTTTGGATACATTATCATCCAATATAATGGTGTAACGAATGATAATTACTCTTTTAATAACAATAAACATATTTGATTATTTTATAACATATCACAACAAGTTCATTAACAGTATTTCTCTATTTTCATTATTTATGGTGTTTTCATTATTTGGATACATGGTCGATTCATTTTTGTATTTGAGGAATCATTTTTTCAAATGAAGATAAAACTAAAGATATAAAATTAATTTTTTTTTCATGTACACAAAAAATTAAATAGTACCATTTAACATTATTAACACTAGATTGAGGATGAGTCACATGATAAACGTTTGATGATAAATGAAATTTTTGGTTTTTCTTCTAACCATCATAAACATATTTTATTTTTATTTAATATTATTTTTATCAATATTATCTTGAATATGAAATATGTTATTACATAACGATTAAAATATGATTTATCCTAAATATTTGTTTTATTATAATCCATGATGGTGGGAATGGAAATTGAAAAAACAATATCCATGGTGATCGTTTACTACCATAATTTAGACAATGGTTTCATTTCACTAAATAAGATGAGTTATGAAAAGGGTGGGAAATAATATATTCCAATATAATTGTAAAATTTGAATTTATAAATTATATTTGATATATTTTTAATTTATAGATGATTGAATTGAAGTAATTGTAGAATAATAATATAAAATATGTGAGTTGGTTTGTGAATGTATCATCTTGGATATCACATCTCTGAATGAACTCTTAAGGAATATTTGATTGGTCATTGGATGAGATAGAATGGAAATTTTCATGGGTTGGAGGATGATAGAGTTAATGATATACGAAATGATTAAATTCATATGCAGCTATTGGGGGTGATGGTGGTATTTATACCTGTGAAGGGGGTTTTTAGACAATAATTAGTGATTATTATATATATAAATCTAACAATATAATTAATGTCAATGAATTTTGAAGATTTTTAATGTTTAAATTTATTGTTATGTTAGAGAATCACATCAACCATAAAGTCAATTTCATATTTTAGGTGTAATTTATTCATTTTTTATCTTCAATTGATCCCGCTAAATTATATTACCCATACCAGTGTACAGAATTTTTTACCATGGTATACTATTTATTAATATAAATTTAAATAACCTCATAACATATATGGATTTCCTAAATCCATATATGGGATCCAATTTTTAAAATTAAATATACATATGTTTAAAAAATTACTTTTTAAATTCATCTATCAAAATGCAATAAAATACATATTTTTTAACAGAATTTTGTTTTATGTCCATCAAAATACTAATACTAAAATAAGATATAGATATTACATTAATGTAATTTATTACCTTATAAAAAATTTTAATTTAATTATTTTATGTTTATATCAATATTATATCTTAAAATGACATTTATATATCATGAAATTTGAGTGTTTTATAAAAATCATCATTTTTACTATTCACTAAAAACAAAACTTCTAAGAAAATTAAACCTAATGGTTATTAATAAGATAATTTTAATATGATTAATCAGAAATTTATTTTAATTCCCTATGATAATCTTTCAAAAAGTGTTACAAATTAATTATTATTATTCTCTCATAGAAAAAAATAATATGTTTTTAATATATATATATATATACAGAGAACATTAAAACTTTATAAAATATTATATACATAATGAAGAATTTATTAATTAATTAAATTTTTTTTTAAAATTATATATTTCCGATATATGTTAATAGTATTCATTACCACTTATATAATGGATATTCTATTATTTTTGTGAAAAAATATAAAAATTATTGAGATCCATTAAGCCTAGTGTTCTTTGAAACATAATCTACCAATGAAATAATAAAATTAATCCATGGGACAAAATATAATATATAGTGGTGTTATGGGGATGGATCCCCAACCTAAGGTACTATGTTATCTCTTTTATTCTTCCAATACACAATTTAGAAAATAAAAATATGCTTCAAATTCAAAATTCTTTTTTCGTTTTTCCAAAATCTCATAGATAAAATTTATAAATTTATTTATTTAATATATGATATTCCTTTTATACATTTATATATGTATATACGTATATCTAATATTCTAGTAAATCATTGACGGATATAATTTAATCTTATCTCCTGCTTTTTTGAAAAAAAAACCTCTATCATCATCATGTTTTTCATCAGGTGATTAGAACTTATAATATGGGTGATAATATTTCATGGGTTTTTATGGAATCGAGGGGAATTATTTGGTTAATCGTTTTCTTAAAACTCTGTTTATCCTCCCATTATCATTAATTCATGTTAGTTTATTAATAATAAGGTATAAATATAATACAATAATTTGTTCTAGATGGCATGAGACTCAAGGGATCATAATTTATATATTACTGAACTCATTTATCACTGTGTTTCTTTTTAATTAAAAAATGTTTCAATAAATTTATAATTTTATTAATTTATACTATTCTTAGTTTAATTCTATTTAAATATTCATAATTCTAATGTTTACATCTTGAACACCACTAATTTAAAGTATGTTTTTAAAATTTTTATATATGGAAATTAATCCACAACCATTCTATTTTATGTCCAACCAATATTTTGAATCAATTTTTGATTTTGTGCTTTTCTCAATATACAATCATTTCAAATAATTTTTTTCTGCAAAATCCTAATTGATTTAAATTTTAAATGTTTTTATAAACAGAATATTATTCACGTACCCATTTGGGTCTGAATGAATATGTATGGGATGTTCACCATTAATTAATGGTTCATATTATACTTATTATTAAACTCACAAGAAAGAATTATATTGTTTTATTTTATGTTGTACTTCGAAAATTAAAATGAATAGATTTACACATTCAATATAATCTAAAAAAATAGACTCCTGATATCATAACATAACTAATTATTGTAATAGCGATATGAATGATTTACATTATGTTATAGATCATAATGTGCTTAATCATATTTTAAAGAGTAAAAACAATTAAAAATATGGTATTTCCATATTTAACTCATCAATGAAAAATAATTGTCAATTGAGATAGGGTTGATATAGATAGACCTGATTATAATATTTTTTCAATATATCCAAATAAATATATTTATTAATTTATTACATGCATGCATCAAATTTTAAGTGACATATAATATATTATTGCTATTTTTTTAGAGATTTTTTGAAAGAAACATTTGGTTCTCACTAAAAAATTGTACACCCATTATGAATCTAAATAATGAATAAAATTAATTATTTATGACTAATTTCGATGAGATTATCGAATAACTCATGAGCTGTGTGATAAAAATAATGATTGAAGATGATAATGCTAGATATTATACCAGGGGTAAAAAAAAGAATATACTCTAATGAAATTTATTCCAACTATTATGATTTTTACAAATTTATTATCTAGACATGAATATTAATATATTAATTATCAAAAATAATTAAAAATTATCATAATGAATAATATATTTTCAATTCAAACAGGAAGTGATGTTCATTAATTGAAAAGTACAGGTCATAAAATCCAATAATAACCCTTGAACAAAAATATTAGCATTGTGAAGATGATACAAACTATGATATCCAACTAGATTTTAATATGATTAGTAGGAGTTGATTTTCTATCCTCAGAATCTTTAATATAAAATGATTCTAAGTACCTCATTCAATAATTCATGGTTAGTAACAAGGTAATTATAAAATCCTTCACTTTCACATTAAATTCTTCACCACTTCTATAAAATCATCATCTCCGCCATCAAAGATAAAAATATCTAAAATATGTAGTTGATCAACTTGGAGTGTGATTCATTAATCATAATTCAATGTACCATGATTTAAAAATTATTATAATCAAGCCTATAAAAAATACTATGCATTAATCATGAAAGATGAATTCGAAACATAATTAAATATTCATCCAATTATACCAGATTTACAATTGACTATGAATGATCCCAAGAAATCTCACTTAAAAAAATATGAAAAAAATATGTTTGTTCTTCATTGAGTCATTAAGAACTCAGTGAGTTTTTTTTCAAATAATTAATGTTCTCTATGAAATAATTTTTTAAAATTTATTTTAAAAGAAAATATTAATAAATATTTTAAAAGAATATATATTAATAGGTAATGTAAATTTCTAAATACATAAATTGGTAGAACAATATGTATCCCTATTTCATCCCTAATATCATATCAAAAACCCTTATTAAAACAAATGTTTGTACCAAAATATGTTTTTTATAATATACATGGAGAGAAATTCTATATTTCAAAAACATTAATTTATTAATTTTTATGTAAATTTTTATAAAATAAAATATAAATAATTGAAACATTGTACATTTAGTATTTATGATAATGAAACATTTTTTGTGACCCATATAAATTTAGGAAGCTCAAAATACTCAATGAAGGATAATGAGACATTTAGTGAAAATTCATGAATAAAAATTATTGTTATTAGTGCAATAAATTGCATCAATTAGCCAATTTTAGAATATGATTTCTTATAATATAAAAAATATCTGAAAAATAATTATTCAATTGTGTGAGAATTGTTTTAAAATCTATTTAGAATAGGATTTGGGAAATTTATTTAATTTAAATATATTTTTTGAATTTTTATTATTTTTACTAAATCATTTTTTTTAATTTTACTTATATTTATTCACAAAATGTTTTTGTTTTTATTGTGAAAGATTGGGAGTGTATTATTTTTAATATAGGCTATTGTATCTATAGAACATATACACTCATTAATGTCATCCATAATCAACTAGTTTTATACTTGAGAAATATGATACGGAAATAATTTTTTTGTGAACCTTGGAAATTTGGGAAGGAAGAAAAAATATTTTTCATTACTATATTATAATTATAATCCTCTATAACCATTGATATATTTGAGTATATCTTTTTATATTAACTCATTATAAAATAATTTGAATAACTACAATCATTTTTATGATTCATTAAAAATATATACAAAACTCTATGATATTTTTACTTACAAAAAAAGTAGACATCTAATTTCAGAATAAAATTGAGGAACTAGTTTAAAATTAAAATGTTGAATATAATAATTTACACTTGATATGATATTATTGCAATTCTTGATAACAAAGTGTTTTTATAAACATTATTCATCAAATTCCAATAATCATACTTTTACTCACAAAAAATACAATATAAAAATGGAGTATTTTATAGGTGGAGTTAAAGTCTCCATGAATACCTCAATAACATTGGAAATATACCAAAGACTAAAATTAAATTTAGGTTGATATAGTTAATAATAATTTTTTATCATTAAATGTGGTCTACTAATATAATTTATTAACAATGACCAAATATGAAATTTAGGAATATAATATTGTTAAATTAATTTTTTTCAGTGTGTTTCGATGTAAATGTTATATTTTTTTAAATAGATATAACCTTTGAAAATTTGATTAAAAATTAATGAAATAAATCCTTCATGAGTACTGTAACTCATGAAAAATTGAAAAAGTCTTCAATAACATAACAAAACCAATTGATGAATCCTAGAATATAAAATGGGACAAAAATATACCCAAAAAATCCATCCTATTTGAAAATGTGGTTGACCATGAACCATACATTTAAAATAGTACACATTATCCTTTAGATCATATCATTCAATCATCATCTTATACTTAACCAATATATTTGAAAAAAAACCCAATTTCCATCCCACTAAAAATATGTTTAGATATGTCATAGAATGTAATCCTAAATGAATATATATCTTTAGTGTCACTGATAATTTTTCATTTATAAATATTTAAAAACATTTAAAAATTTCCAATGCGATAATAATTTAATACATGTTTTTCCTATCCATGAAGAGACAATTAAATTACATCATACTAATTTTTGGATTCTTATTTAATAACCTAATAATGATGGAAATTTGGGTCCAAATTGTTTGAAATAAATTATCTATGAAGGGTATCATCACGCATAACAAATATATTATATAAAAACAAGGAATTTATTATAGTGAATAACTTATCCTATTTAACTACTAGATTATATTTTGAGATTATTTTTATTCACATCAAATTAAAATTACTGACCTTTTAAAATTTTTATTTATGTTATTATAAAAAAAATTATGAATAATGTTATGTTATAAAGCTACCCAATTAGGAAATTAATTTTTTTTAAAATCCATCATAAATATCTAACAATTTATATGTGTTTCAGAAAAATAATTGTATTTTTATTTAATTTAATGTTGTATTACTTTATCATATTATTTCAAAATTGGAAAAGTTGATTCAACATTAATTCTATGAAATATTGCAATAAGAATGTTATTTTTTGAATATATATCATTGATGTAAATTTTTAATCGATAAAGATCTATGTTTATATTGAATTTTCCATTATTTTGAAAAAATAATATGAAATATGTTTATTGGGTGAATTAAAATTATTTCTTCATATTAAAATCATACTAATTGATGATGAAATATTTCTATGTCAATAACAAAAATTAAATACTAAATATTTTCTTCATGGATAATAATAATAGAATTAATACTCTAATGACTATGTCTTTTAAGAAAAAATTGGATAAAGAAATAAATTATTTTATAAAAATGTCTTTTTAAGTACAATTTGTGATCCTGTATTACATTACTAAGACCCCACAAAAAATTATGTTCTATTTTTGTAACTTCCCAAATAAGTAATGAATAATAGGTATTCTTATCTATGACTATTTATGAATTTGATAGTGTTTTAAAGGCTTAAAATAAGAATAAATCCATTCTTAATCATGGAATACACTAATATTTTTAAAAGATTGTTTTACTGCCTTTTTATGGAAAACCATTTTTAATAAATATTTTGAAAATTTTATAATCTCTATTTGTCAAAATAAACATATTATTTATGATTGGGACATTGAAATTTACATTGAATAATGATTTGGTATTTTTCTGACAATGTTCAATTTTTTATGAATAGTGAAAAATATTGCATTTTACATCAAAACTAATTTTTCATCTATTTTAATTATATGGTTAGATTATATTTTTAATTGGTATTAAAGTTTTATTAGAATATATTTTTACCATTTAATCCAATAGCGGCCATTAGGATTAATTTCACTTTGGAATTTGGCATAAACTAATGCCAAACTTTTCATAAGTATTGTTTCAAAAAAACCCCTGCTATTTGTTTTGAAAATGACAATTATTTTTAAATTAATTATTGAAATTTCTATGTTTGGAATTTGGTAAAATGGATTCCATATTTGGAATCATATGGTCCAAATTATTTAATTAAGACTCTTTTGTTTTTGGACATTATGCATAGTAACGACGATAATTATCTTTAATTATCTTGATTAATGAGTAATCGTGTTGTTAAGGATAATGAAATAATATCATAATAATAAAAAATAACACCAAAAAGTGTCCTAATGCTACTGGTTGTCTCATGGCCGACTATGGGATGCCTTGTTCCATACTTGGTATCCCCATGGAATCACATTTGTGGGAAAGTGAATTTTTATCTTTTTATTTTTTTTAAAGAAAGTAAATACAACAAATAATGTATTACCTAAGTAAAACATTTTTACTTTTTTTTACATACATGATATTTTGGACTATAAATATTCATTGGAAATATGAAAATATTTCCTACATCATAGTATTTTATTTATAATTTTTGGACATTAAATAAATTAAATTATTTATGACATCATGATGATGCAGTGATTACCTCATTATTTAATGATTTAAATAAAATGAAAAGATAGTGTAAACTATAAGAACTAAATTTTTCAAAAACCTATTGGATGGGTATATTTTGAACCCTTATAAACTTATCCTCGAATTATATCAATGTGGGAGCTTTTAAATCCGAAAATCATTTTAAAATAAAGTAACATTTCATTACTTTCCAAGAGTACCCCTCCTATCCTCTTATAAAAGGCCCCCACCTCTACCTCCTTACCCACACATCAAAAGCCATTGGATCGGCCAAACCCTACCCATTTTGTCTCTCCACATCCCTATATTACTTATTGAAGCCTCACATTGGGCACAAGTCTTCCCAAGGAAGACTTTGAGCTCAAGCCAAAGGGAGTTACCCGATTTTAAGGTAATGTCTTCACTTTAGTCCTTTTGTTTTATTTTGCTTCTTCAACCCCCTAAAATGTTTTTATTTATTTATATTGTAACAAATCCAGTATCTTCAATATAATATGATGTTTTTATAAGATGTATTTGAGCTACACTTACACACATCTACATCTAATGGTTAATGATCATAATGTTTCCGTGGATGGCGAATTTATGCCGCACGAAACGATGATTATTCAATATTCTTCTAACACCTTCATAGGTAGCCATTAATATGTCACTATATTTATATATGATATATAATATGTTTATGTTTTCCTTAAGATTCTGTATTTTTCATTTTGGGCATACCATTATGGTTTCCATTATGGGTAAACGCGATATCTTCATTTAAGGAAGTGTGGACTACCGCCCCCTCAAAGTGATTTGATTTCGTTAATATCGTATGTTGGACGTATAAAGTATTTAATTAATGGTAATATATATGTTATTATAATGAAATTATAATATACCTTTATATCATTATGATTCCATTCCATAAAAATACGAAATAGAAATGAAAGTAGCGTTCATGCGTACATATGACTTACCGTCTCCATGAACGGTGCATTTAATTTCATACCTCTAAACATTATGTAATATTATAAATGCATGTATATACTGGATTTATATGTTATATAAATCATGAGTATAACTCTGGATATAATGGATACATGAACAATATGTAATTATAGAGAGCAAGTTTTTGACTCAACTGCTAATGATTGTTAAAACGACCGTTATTAATATAGATAATTACATAGTGTCCATGACATGGTAATTAGTGATATAAAAGGAATAATGAACTTGATAAAGGTTCTTAAGCACGTAGAAATTAACTCAAGTTTATTATTCAGGAGATTAAAGAATGATCGAGTCATGTCGGACCCGAGGTATGAGACTTCGTCTCAATATCCTTTCATTGAGACATATTTTATTTTATACACAACCTTCATTTATACGTTGTATAAACCCCTTTGACATTTACGCATATTGAAAAGGAATCTTTTTTATACAGAGCGTTTTACTAAACGGAAAAAGGGAATGTTTGTTTTGTCGTACGTATGCGGAGACAATGACATCTCCGCCGCCGTGACCATTATTTTAGTATCAGCTTCCTCTACAAGCCATACATTATTTTTAAAAGAAAAATAAATACCATGTTTTACATTTATTTTATTTTGGTATTGAAAATGGTTTTCATAATGTTTTTATATCAATGTGTTTATTTTTAACTTGTGATTGAAATGTGGAAATGTTATGTTTCCTTTATGCATGTTTTATGTGATACGATTATGTTATGGTTCTTGGGAATTGTTATGAAGACGGGTGCGTCTGTGATAAACTAAGGGCGAGTGAGCCTGATATAGCTCTCCAATGCATTGGGTAACGCGAAGGAGTGAAATTTTAAGGTTTCTCTGAAGAGATTTATGGAATATACTATGATGGGTATTCCAAACAAAACCAAGAGGGTTGCTCCCTATGTATGAATGTTATGAATGCCTCAAGTTACCTTTATGTCTTATGATTTCTATGATTTTCATGATTTGATGAGGTATGTTAATGTGCTTATATTTTATGGGTAAAGTATGATTTCATTCTTATGTATATATGAACTCATGTTTCCTTTCTATATTTTTATATCCCTTATTGAGCTTTTTTATGCTCATCCCTTGTTTTTGAAATGTTTTCACAGGACAAGGGAAAGGTACATGTTATGATGATAGTGTCAAGAAGTATAAAGAAAGAATACATGTTTTCTTTTAAATATGTTTCCATTGATGGAAAAAATGAATACTATCTTTATGTAACCACTTTGTTTAAATGTGGAATATAATGCATGTTTTTATGATCTAATTCTCTAAAACTCTAAACCTGAAAAGAACCCCGATGTGTAATCTTGTAATATCTCAAGAGTAAGTAAGGTTTAAGGCTGGGGCCTTATAGTTGGTATCAGAGGTCGGTTTAGATAACTTTAGGAGTTATAATTCTATTAAATTATTATCCAAAAATATTATTGAAATGATATAGCATTTGAAGATTACCTTGTTTCTTCATCTATGACATGTTGGTTCAGAATGGGTTTCCGTAGAGGAAACATGGATGCAGTGCTAGGTAGGAATACAGAAAGAAATAACCTTCCGAATCAGCATCCTGAGATGGTCGGAATTGGAACTGAATAGTTTGTTGCAATAATGGCACAATTGACTCAGGTGATAAATTGTGGTGGTATCCATGCACGAGATCAGCCAAATCAACCACAGAGGAACATGTCAGTGGTGTAACATTTAATGAGGCAACATCCCCCATCATTCCAAGGATCATTTGGCCCTGTGCTAGCTGAGGGGTGGATTAAAGCACTAGAGAAGATTTTTGATGTCATGGGCTGTTCAGAAAATCAAAAGGTTAGTATTTCAATTTTTCTTTTGGAGGGTGAAGCAGATTAGTGGTGGTCGATGGATAAAAATATCAGGGACGCTGATGAGATTGATGCTCTCGACTAGCATGAATTCAAAGGTATGTTTCTTGAGAAGTATTTTCCTAAGGATATTCGACTCAGGATGGAAAAACAATTCCTAGAATTGAGGCAAGAGGAAGTCTCAGTGGCTGCTTATGAAGAAAGGTTCTCTCGATTGGCAAGTTATGCTTCAAATTTTATCCAAGACCATTATAGAAAAATCAATCATTTTTAATCAGGATTAAAGCCAAAATATCGTAGGGCATTTGCTTCTCATGAGTTCAAAAGTAATGAAAGGCTTGTTCGATGTGCTGAGAAGGTGGAAATGGATTTTTCTGATGAACAAGTGTTCCATAACTACCATCTGAAGAAATGATTGAGGTGGCATGAGAAAGGATATAATTCTTCAAAAATGTTTGATGGAAAGAAAACTAAGTTTCCAGTTTGTGATAAATGTGGTAAAATGCATGCTGGGGAATGTCATTTGAATTCTGGTAAGTGCTACCGATGTGGTAATATGGGACATAAGGCTCGCGATTGTATTGAAAAATATCAAGTTGATGGTAATTCAAAATTTTATTTATAGTTAGTAAAATGTTTTAAGTGCAATGAGATGGGTCATAATGAAAATGAGTGTCTGACAAAGATCTTGTGTGATGGAAGCAGTTAGACTACAAGCATAATGGGGTGGTGAAATCCTTTGCAACTACTTCAGCAGATGTCGGGCAATCTAATGAAGTTTTATTATGTACTTTGTTTGTTTTTTCAGATTATGCCAGTGTGTTGTTTGATTCGGGGTCTACACATTCTTTCATCTCTGAAACCTTTTCTAGTTAAATAGGTATACCATCTCAAGAAATGACTCCTGAACTTGTGGTTAAAACACCTGGGAGAAATGATGAGGCAAAAAGAATTTACAAGAATCTTCCTATCCTTATCTGTGGAATGAACCTACTTGAAAACCTAATTGTTCTACCTCTATTAGAGTTTGATGTTATCCTGGGTATGGATTGGATCTCTATTTACCATGCTAAGATTGACTGTAGAACTAAAGAAGTTTCTTTTCAGAAAGACTTTCAGTTTGTGTACAATAATGAACCCTTAATTTTGATAACATATCAAGAGGTCGAGAAAATTGTAAAAGATGCAAATGTATGTTACCTTGCACACATTGTTGAAAAAAAGGGAACTGTTCAGATTAATGAAGTGCCAGTGGTAAATGAGTATCCTGATGTTTTTCCTGATGAGTTGCCTGGAATAATACCAGATCGAGAAGTTGAATTTACTTTTGACTTATTTCCTGATTCAAAGCCAATTTCAAAACCCCCTTATCAAATGGCTCAAATTGAACTTTTAGAGTTGAAGGAGCAATTACATGATTTATTAGAGAAATATTTCATTCAACCAAGCACATCACAATGGGGTGCTCCTGTTTTATTTGTTAAAAAGAAATATGGTTCTATGAGACTCTACATTGATTATAGAGCCTTGAATAACATCACTTTTAATAACAAATATCCTTTGCCTCCTATCAATGATTTGTTAGATCAGCTCCAAGGAGCATAGTATTTTTCAAAGATTGACCTGAGAATGGGGTACCATCAGATGAAGGTAAATGAACAATATATTCCAAAGACCGCGTTTTGTACAAGATATGGCCATTATTAATTTGTATAAATGCCTTTTGGGCTAACCAATGTACCTACTGTATTCATGGACTTAATGAATAGAATTTTCCATGAGTTCGTGGATAAGTTTGTGGTGGGTTTTATTGAGGATATTTTGGTGTTTTCTAAAAGTAAAGAGGAGAATGAAAGATATTTAAGGGTTATTTTGCAAACCATAAAAGAAAATAAATTGTAAGGGAAATTCAGCAAGTGTGACTTTTGGTTGCAACAAATTTCATTCCTTGGTCACATTGTTTATAATGATGGAATAAATATTGATCCTGCAAAAACAATGGTTGTTGATGAATGACCAAGACCCACAAATGTAACTGAGATTTATAGCATCCTTGGTTTGGTAGGATATTATCGAAGGTTTGTTAGAAATTTTTCACAGTTATCTAGTCCAATGACTAAGAAAACTCGGAAGGGTGTTAATTTTATCTGGAAAAAAGAGTGTGATGATTGTTTTCAGAAATTGAAAAGAATATTGGTGAATGATCTAGTTTTGGCACTACCTTCTAGGAATGGAGTGTTTGTTATCTACAGTGATGCTTCATTGAAAGGACATGGTTGTGTCCTAATGCAGAATGATAAGGTAATTTCTTATGATTCACGATAGTTGAAAACATATGAGGTAAATTACACTACACATGATTTGGAATTAGCTGCTGTTGTTTTTGCTTTAAAAATTTAGAGGCATCATTTGTATAGAGTAAAGTGTTAAATATATACTGATCACAGAAGTTTAATGTATATATTCACTCAGAAATTATTTAACATGAGACAAAGGAGATGGCTAGAATTAATCAAGGATTATGATTGTACAATTCATTACCATCTGGGAAAAGCAAATAAAGTGGCTGATTCTTTGAGTCGAAAAAGTAATTCTTCATTAACAATGTTGTGTTTGGAATGTGATCCTCTGGTTATGGATTTGATGAACTTTGGCATAGAAGTTTTTGGTGCAAGATTTCCTTCTGTTTTGTTTCAGGTACTAGTGAAATATTCTCTATCAGACAAAATCGAGCAAGCATAGAAGCAAGACAGTGAGTTGTAGAAAAAGGTAGAGCTGGTTCAAAAGGGTAAGTTGCCTTAATTCAACATTGATAATGATTTTGTTTTGAGGATTGGGAAGAGATTGTGTGTGCCTTGTGACTCAAAGTTGAAGAGAGAGTTGTTATGTGAAGCTCATAGTTCTCTGTTTTCAGTTCATCCTGGCAATACTAAGATGTATATAGATCTTCGGGAGTATTACTAGTGCAATGGAATGAAAAGCGATATTCCTGATTTTACTATTAAGATTTTGACTTGTCAACAGGTAAAAGAAGAGCGGCAGTTTCCAAAAGGGATGCTTCAGCCATTACAAGTGCCAGAGTGGAAATGGGAGAATATATCCATGGACTTTGTTGTGGGATTACCGATGACATCTCGAGGTAATAATGAAATTTGGGTTTTTGTTGATCGCTTGACTAAAATTGCTCATTTCCTTGCTATACGAGATAATTTTTCCCTAGATCAACTTTCTCGTTTGTATCATAAAGTGATAGTCATGTTACATGGAGTTCCTCTCTCCAGTGTATCTGATCGTGATCACAGGTTCACTTATAACTTTTGGAAAGGCCTTTTGAAGTCCTTTGGTACTGAATTAAATTTTAGTACATCTTTTCATCCTCAATCAGATGGGCAGTCAGAACAAAAAATTACTACTTTGGAAGATATGCTACGTGCTTGTTTGATGGATTATTAGGGATGTTGGGACCAACATCTTTCTTTGGTTGAATTTTCATATAATAACAATTCTCATTCCAGTATACAGATGGCTCCGTTTGAGGCGTTATATGGGAAGCGATGTCAAACACCGGCTTTCTAAGATGAAGTGGGTGAAAGGAAGTTTATGGTACCAGAATTGGTAGAAGATTTTGCAAAAATAGTTTAGTTGATACAGAAACACATGAGAATAGCTCAGAGCAGGCAGAAGAGTTATACAGACAACAGGAGGAAGGATCTCTCTTTTGAGGTAGGTGATCATGTTTTTCTCAAAGTCTCAACATGGAAGAGTGTGGTGTGATTTGGTAAGAATGGAAAGCTGAGTCCAAGGTTCATTATACCATATGAAATTCGGTAGAGAGAGTTGGATCAGTTGCATATTGAGTGGATTTATCTTCGAGCTTATCTCAGGTACACAGTTTTTTTCATGTTTCCATGTTAAGGAAGTACATGCCAGATCCATCTCATGTTTTGAGTCCAGAGGTAGTTCAGCTGGAAGAGAACCTATCTTATGAGGAAAAACCAGTTCAGATTCTAGACCACACTGAGAATGTTTTACGAAATAAAGTGATTCATCTGGTAAAGGTTTTGTGAAAAAACCACAATATTGAAGAGGCCACATGGAAATCTGAAAATGCAATGAGGGATAATAACCCACACTTATTCGATAACTAAATAAATTACGGGTAAGCAATTTGCTAAATGGGGGAAGGATGTAACATACCATGTAAGTATTTAATAATAGTTATTCTAATCTATGTCTATTTATGAATTTGATATTGTTTAAAAGGCTTAAAATGAGAATAAATCCAATCTTAATCATGAAATACACTAATATTTTTAAAAGATTGTTTTACTACCTTTTTATGGAAAACTATTTTCAAATAAAACTTTTAACAATTTTATAATCTCTAATTGTCAAGATAAACATATTATTTATGATTGGGACATTGAAATTTACAATGGATATATTTTTGGTATTTTTCTGACAATGTTCATTTTTTATGAATAGTGAAAAATACTGCATTTTACATCAAAACTGCTTTTTCATCTATTTTAATTATATGGTTAGATTATATTTTTAATTGGTATTAAAGTGTAATTAGAAAATTCTTTTACAATTTAATCCAATGGTGGTCATTAGGATTAATTTCACTTTGTAATTGGGCATAAACTAATGCCAAACTATTCATAGATATTGTTTCAAAAAAACCCACTATTTGTTTTGACAACGGGAATTATTTTTAAATTAATTATTGCAATTTATGTGATTGGAATTTGGTAAAATTGATTCCATATTTGGAATCAAATGTTCCAAATTATGTAATTAAGACTCTTTTGTTTTTGGAAATTATGAATAGTAACGATGGTAATTATCTTTAATTATCTTGATTAATGAGTAATCAGGTAGTTAGGGATATTAAAATAATATCATAATAATAAAAAATGACAACAAAAAGTGTCCTAATGCTACTGGTTGTCTCATGGCCGACCATGGGATGCCTTGATCCAAACATGGGGACCCCATGGAATCACTTTTGTGGGAAAGTGACATTTTATCTTTTTATTTTTTTTAAAGAATGTAAATTCAACAAATAATGTATCACCTAAGTAAAACATTTTTAATTTTGTCTACAGAAATGATATTTTAGACTATAAATATTCATTGGAAATATAAAAATATTTCCTACATCAAAGTATTTTTTATAATTTTTATACATTAAATAAATTAAATTATTTATGACATCATGATGATGCAGCGATTACATCATTATTTAACGATTTAAATAAAATGAAACGATAATGTAAATTATAAGAACTAAACTTGTTAAAAACCTATTGTATGGGTATATTTTGAACCCTTATCACCTTATCCTCGAATAATATCAAAGTGGGACCTTTTAAATCTTAAAATCATTTTAAAATAATGTAACATTTCTTTAATTTCCAAGAGTGCCCCTCCTCTCATGTTATAAAAGACCCCCACCTCTACCGCCTTACCCACATTTCTATAGCCTTTCACTCAGCCAAAACCTACCCATTTTGCCTCTAGACAACCCTCTCTTACTCCTTGAATCCTCACTTTGGGCATAAGTATTCCCAAGGAAGCCTTTGAGCTCAAACCAAAGGGAGTTACCCGATTTTAAGGTAATGTCTTCACTTGAGTCCCTTTTTATATTTTGCTTATCCAACCCCTAAACTCTTTTTATTCATTTCTTTTATAACAAATCCAGTATCTTAAATACAATATGTTGTTTTTTAAGAAGGATTAGAGATTCACTTACACGTACCTACATCTAATGGTTAATGAACATACGGTTTCCGTGGATGGCGAATTTCTATCTCACGAAACGATGATTGTTCAATATTCCTATAACAACTTCAAATGTGGCCATTAAGATGTAACTATATTTATATATGATATATAATATGTTTATGTTTTCCTTAAGCTTATGTATTTTTCATTTTGGGCATACCTTTATGGTTTCCATTATGGGTAAACGTGATATCTTCATTTAAGAAAGTGCGGACTACCGCCCCCTCAAAGTGATTTGATTTCATTAATGCCATATGTGGGACGTATAAAGAATTTAATTAATGGTAATATATATGATATTATAATAGAATTATAATATACCATTATATCATTATAAATCCATTCCATAAAATTACAAAATATAAATGAAAGTAGCGTTCATGCGTACGTACAACTTACCGTCTCCATGAACAGTGCATTTCATTTCATACCTCTAAATGTTATGTAATATTTTAAATTCATGTATATACTGGATATATATGATATATACTTCATGAGTATAACTCTGGATATAATGGATACATGAACAAATTTTAATTATAAAGAGCATGTTTTTGACTCATTTACCAATGATCGTTAAAATGACCATTATTAACTAAAATAATTACATAGTGTTCATGACATGTTAATAAGTGATATAAAAGGAATGATGAACTAGAAAAATGGTTCTTAATCAAGTATAAATTATCTCAAGTTTATTATTCAGGAGATTAAATAACGATAGAGTCATGTCGGACACGAGGTATGGGACATCGTCTCAATCTCCTTTCATTGAGGCATATTTTATTTTATACACAACCTTCTTTTATACGATTTATAAACCCCTTTGACATTTACACTTATTAAAAAGGAACCTTTTTTATACAAAGTGTTTTACTAAACGACAAAAGGCAATGTTTTTTAGTCATACGTATGTGGCGACAACGACTTCTCCACCGCTGTGACCATTATTTGAGTTTCGGCTTCATCTACAAGCCATACCTTCTTTTTAAAAGAAAAATAAATACCATGTTTTAAATTTCACTAATTTTGGTATTGAAAATAGTTTTCATAATGTTTTTATATCAATGTGCTGTATTGATATCTTGTGATTGAATGGTGTAAATTTTATGATTCCTTTATGCATGATTTATGTGATACGATTATGTTATGGTTCTTGGACATTGCTATGAATATGGGTGGTTCCTTGATAAACTAAGGGCTGGTGATCCTGACATAGCTCTCCAATGCATTGGGTAACATGAATGAGTGAAATGTTAAGGTTTCTCCAAAGAGATTTAGGAAATATACTATGATGGGTATTCCAAACATAACCAATAGGGTTACTCCCTACGTAAGAATGTTATGAATTCCTCAAGTTACCTTTATGTATTATGATTTCTATGATTTATTAATGATTTGATGAGGTATGTTAAAGTGCTTATGTTTTATGGGTAATGTATGATTTCATTCTTATGTATATATGATCTCATGTTTCCTTTATATATTTTTATATCCCATACTGAGCTTTTTTATACTCATCCCATATTTTTTAAATGTTTTCACAGGTCAAGGGAAAGGTACATGTTATGATGATAGTGTCATGAAGTGTCAAGAAAGAATCCATGTTTTATTTTAAATATGTTTCCACTGATGGAAAAAAATGAATAAAATCGTTATGTAACCACTTTGTTTAAATGTGGAATGTAATGCATGTTTTTATGATCTAATTCTCAAAAACTCTAAACCTGAAAATATCCCCGATGTGTAATCATATAATATCTCGAGAATAAGTAAGGTTTAAGGCTGGGGCCTTATAATTTTTTTATTATGCACATTTTCAAAAGTATTCTAAATAACTAAAATTAAATGATCTGTGATTAATAACTTCTATAATTTATAATTTTTTAATTGATCTTATCTAAATAAATTTCATATTTATAGTCATTTTAATAACATGTTTATAAGATGAAAAATTAAAAAAGAAATATACAATCTGGATTTTTTTGATTCTTCAATTTTCATAAATCACCTATTATAGTATGAAAAAAAATTTATGCCATCTTTCTATATCCAAACTAGAATTTTTAGATGTAGAGAGTTGTTGCTCCCAAATTTTATGGATAAATCAATATATTGTAGGATTGAAATAACGATGTAGATGCTCAATATACAAGAGGGGGGGGGGATAATTGTAAACAATAAAAATTTCCTTAATGAATAAATTTTTTTAACCCATATAAACTAAGCAAATTAACAACACCTCAAACACCAATTGAAATATTGGGACAAAGTATGATGTTGAAAACATCTAGTTCATTAAAATTTCTTAAATCTGGAAGTTATCCCGAAAAACTGGTTCCAGAAATCTGGATCCTGAAATTGAAACTTAACCAAAGATTACAATATGAGATTCTACCATAATGTGTGTAGAATCTAAATGAAACAGATTACAACTGTAAGGAAATATAAGTAGGTTATACTTTCCTTACAAAAAAATATGCAGTAAAAAAACTTGTAACAAAAACAAGTAACAATATATGAATCTGTTAACCCAAAGGGTAGGGTATCCAACAACCATGGATAAAGGTCCCTTGATTTATACATTAAAAAATTGATATCTTACCCACACTCGGGTAAGCCCTTGATACAAAGATTAGAGTCTCTTTCTTTCTAACCCTGCAAACCCTCAACTTCAATTTACTTGAAACCTCTGTCTTCCTCAGCAAAAAAGCTCTCAAACCTCAAGGTAGTTGGCACCTCTGTCTTCCTATCCCCAGAAGACCTCAAATGTAATCACCAGCATTTGGAGTCGCACAAAGCAATCTGAATGACCAGTTCAGTATGCACATGGAATGAAAAGATTCTCTCTCTAGAAATCACCTTAACAGTGTGTGGTCTCTAGATTGATCAACTTGATCAATCATGTTGAGCTCTTTCAAATGAGTTTCTATTTATAGGATCGGTTGGAACGGTCGGCTCCCTCCTACAATTGTCACATTTTCAATAAATTTCGAAGGGACCTGAACACACGTCACTCAACCAACAGTTAGTTAGAAAGAGATTGAATGAAAACGTTTTATAACAAAACATGTGTAACTGATGGCACACCAACATTTTATAATGAAACGTGAGTAAGTATAAGCAAAACTGATGTTCATAATTTTTGTAAATAAACATTTGGAGTCTATCCAAAATGGAATTCAGAGTCTATAATTATAAGATATTCGGATTCTGTTTTTTAGGAATTCAAAACCTGATTTCTGTAGAAATCCAGAGTCAGGTTTCATCAGAATTCGGTACCAGAACATACAAAGTTCAGAGTTAGAGTTCATGGGAATTTAGAGTCAGAACTCGTAAGAGTTCAGAGTCTGAATTCATAGAACTCGGAGTCAGAGCTTAGATAAACTCATAATCATAATTCAGAGTCGAACTACATGATAGTTCGTATCCATAATTCGGAATTGATCTTCATGAGATTTCGTATCTAGAATTTGAAGTGGAAATTCATTTGACTTTGTATTCAGAATTTGGAGTGGAACTTCAATATTGTTCATATCCAGAATTTGGAGTGGAACTTCATAACTATTCATATCCAGAATTCGGATTGCAACTTCATTACAATTCACATCCAGAATTTGGAGTGGAACTTCATTACATTTAATATTCATAATTCGGAGTGGAACATCATTAGAGTTCATATATAGAATTTGGATTTAAACTTCATTACAATTCATATCAAGAATTCGGATCCTAAAACCGAGTGCTACATATCTAAGTATTATATGATTCCGAGGTTTTTGATATGAATCTGATTTTTATACATTAGAAAATTTTGTTATGAACAATGAAAACATGGTAGGGGTAAATTATTTTGTGAAGGAAATTTTCCTTATACAAGTAAAATATAGATTTTCTTATATATAGGGTTTTTGTGATTTTCATACCTCTAAAAGATGTTTGATCTACAGGTTTCCTAGCATCATCAAGATCAAGTGTGTTTGAGGTACCAAAGGGAGTACTAATAATTTTAGTGTTGTCATATCCAAACATTTTATGAATATATTTAATATACATATTTTGATATATATAAGTTCCTTCTGGATTTTGAGAAATTGAAAACCAAGTGAAATGTTAACTCACCCATCATACTCATTTCAAACTCAGATTTCATTAGATCCGCAATGGAAGCAGTAAAATATTTCTGGGTTGAACCAAATATAATGACATCAACATAAATTTGAACAATCAAAACATTTTTCTTATCTTTATTTATAAAAAGGGTTGGATCTTCATTTCATTTAACATAGTTATTTTGAATCAAAAATCTTGTAAGTCTATCATACCAATCTCGCGAAGATTGATTAATGCCATACAACGATTTGGTAAGTCTAAAAACATGATCAAGATGTTTTGTGTCTTCAATGCCAGGAGGTAATTCAACAAAAACCACCTCTTGAACATAAAGGTTAAGAAAAGCACATTTCACATCCATTTGAAATGTTAAAAATTGAAGAATGCTGAAAAGACAAGTATGATATGAATATATTCATGTCTAGATACTGGAGCATAGGTTTCTCTATAGTCTATTTCTTCTTGTTGATTATAGACATTAGCTACTAATCTAGGATTATTTCTTATGATGATTCCATTTTCATCACTCTTTTTTCTAAAGACCCATTTTATTCCAATAACAAATGTTTCCATAGGTCATTCAACCAAGGTCCAGACTTTATTCCTTTAGAATTCATTTATTTCATCCTTCATGGATTTTATCTAATCATGATCACATAAAGCTTCAACAGTGTTTTTTTGTTCAAATTGGTAAAGAAATGCTAGATGTTATACTTGATTTCTTAAAGAACTTCTTGTTCATATAGGTTGGTTGACATCACCGATGATGCTATCACTAGGATATTTCTTATGAAATGACTGGTGTGAGTTTTGTAATTCTTGTTCATCAACATAGGATAGGAAATCTTCTGGGGTAAATGTTTCAGAAGTATCTTTTTGAAAATTTTCCTTGTCAGAAGTATTTTCCATCAAAGGTTTATGATCAATTTTTGAAAACACATCTGAAGATGTTTGTTGGGGTTATTTGAAAACAAATGGATTAGTTTCATCAAATTTGTCTTGTACTATTTCATCTATAGTAAAAGTGTTTTTGTTGTAAACACTATAAGCCTTTGAAGTTGTGTAGTATCCTAAGAAAATTCCATCATCAGATTATGGTGAAAATTTGTATAGGTTATCTTTAGTATTCAGAATTAATACTTTTCCACCAAAATCCTAAAAGTATGAAATTCTATGTTTTCTACCATTCCATAACTCATAATGAGTTTATTTAAGAAAAAGGTATAATCAAAACTCAATTTATAGTATAACATGCAGTACTTATAGCTTCATCCCAAAAATATTTGGCAACAGAATACTAACTCAACGTTGTTCTAGTTATATCATGAGGAATTCTATTTCTTATTTTAAGAACTCAATTTTTTTGAGGTGTTTGGCTGCTGAAAAATTATGAGTAATACCTTTTCTACTACAACAAGTTTCAATATCAGAATTTTGAAATTCTCTTCCATGATCACTATGAATAGTTTTCAATGGAATATTTTTCTCTTTTTTACTTCGGCTATAATACTTTTGAAATAAGAAAAATTTTCAAAATTCATTGCTAGGAAATCGACCCATTTAAATATAATGTAATCATCGACTAGAACAAACACATAGTATTTTACACTAATGCTTCAAGTTTGTGTTGGACCAAAAAGATCCATGTGCACCAACTGTAACACATCAGTTGTTGAGACTTCACTTATTGATTGGAAACAAGATTTATGTTTCTTTCTATATTGAGAAGGATCATAATCTTTAAAATAATAAAATCTATGCTCTAGTTGATCCTTAACTAAACCATTCATAGAGAGTTTTCATAGATTCCTATGTTTACATTATCCTAACCTTTTATTCCATAACCAATAATGATCATCCATTGCACCTAGTAAAGGTAATTCCTAGCTCCTAAGGTCATATAAGTTCAAAGTGTAAACATTCTCTTGCCTTTGTGAAGAGAGAATAAATTCTTCCTTAGAATTGTGAACTATGCATTTATCATTCCTAAAATTCACAAGGTATCCCCCATCACATAACTAAATTAGGCTAATGATGTTGTGCTTAAGAACCTAAACAAAAAAAAATGTTTGAAATTAGTTTTTTCCCAAGATGAAAAATATTACTTATACAAAACATTTCTCCCAGAGCATTATCTCCGAAAGTTACTTTTCCTCCATTCATTATTATAATGTTTTCAAAATGGTTTTTTTAAGAGTAATATGAGGGGAACATCCACTGTATATGTTCCATGTATTGTTGTTGGTACTTCCTTTATCTTCATGAAAATAAGAAAAGAATTAGACTTTTATAATCCAAACTTGTTTGGATCTGATATTTCCAGATAACAAAATTTTGGGCTCCCACATCTTCTTAGAAAAATATTCCTTATGAAATCCTAAGGATTGGGTTTTTTTTAAAGAAAAATTATTTGACTTGTGAGCACCACACTGACAGTTGGTACAAAATGGGGAACATTTAGGAACAAAATAATCATTACTAAAAGTTGGATTTGCAAGGGTATAACCAAAATCGGGACATGTTTCTTAATGGTCGTATTTGTGAATACATCTTATCAAAATTTTCATTACCTAAGGTAATATTTTACAAACACTTCTTTAAAGAAAATATTTTGGACTTGAGTTTTATAACCAAGTTTTTATCATAAAAATCATTATATTTGGAACTATAGTTAGGCTCAATAACACTTTTCATAAAATTACTTTTTCTAGATCTTTAGAAAGTTTGTTCTTATTTGAATTTATTTCCTAATAATTTTTTGAAATACTTATAAAATCAGCATTTTTTTATCATGATATTTTGAAAGATATGATATTTCCTTAATAAGAATAGTATTTATAGAATTTTCCTTATCAAGTTTTTTATTGAGTTTTGAATTCTCAATTTCACGAAGTTCAGAAATCCTAGAATCTTCTTCATAGGTGGGTACTATATTTTCTTCATCAGAAGATGATTTTTCATCAAAGGAGTTATAATATTGACTATCATATGAATTTAAAGAAACATTTGTCAATGATTCAACATTTTGTACCCTATCCATAAAGCAATGATTGTTAATAGGTATCCTGGCTATAAGACCCAGATTCTTCTATCCTGAAGATTCATAATCATAAGATTCATCTGAAGAGTCACCACCAATGGAACTCAAAGTATCATTAGCTTTTAGGTCTTTCTATGCTTTGGAATTGTAATAGTTCTTTCTATTCCTTTCATAATTCCTTTCTTTTCTTTCTTTCTTTTGGAGCAATGGACAATCCGGTATTATATGTCCAACTCTCTTTCATTCTTAGCACGTGACTTCTGAATCATTCATATATTATCATTCCTTCTTCTAATACATGGATTGGAAATTTCTCTGGCCATCTATCTTGTTCATCCTTCAAGCAATATTTTCTAACGCATTGCCCGAGACTTCACTCTAACTAGATTCGGATTGAATAAAATCCTTATAAGATATGTATCTAGTTACCCTCTCAGGAGTCTTGGCTTTCATGTGATTTGATGTTGTATTAAAAGGAAAATTACCATTCCCGTTAATCTTTTTGATGTTGTTAGCATCTCTTTTCATTCTGGTTTAATGTTGAACAATAGTTCAAAACAACTCATCTAATGAAATTTGAGTAACCTTCATGATCCTGTCAGTAGTAGTTCTCTTTGATTCGCACTCATTGGGAATAATATCAATGGTCTTCTCAACAAGATCATCATCATCCAGACCATTCTCTCCCATAGATTGTAAGCTATTCATGATAGTCATAAATCTTTGTGCACCTTACAAATGGGTTCTCCATAAAGAATGTTAAAACCCTGATACTCATATCTATGCATAGCTCTTCTAGTCTCAATCAATTTAGATGTACCAAAATGAGTAAATGAAAGTTTCTTCCATATATAGTTAGCTGCTTCACTTGAAGAAATTTGGCTATATATGTTCCTAGTCATTGAACCACGTAATGTGTTGCATACCTTATGGTTGAGTTGATAATCATTCTTCCTTTGGTTAGTAAAATCACTTACTTCCTTGTCATGAATTTTATAACCTCCAGTAAGCATAACAAAATATTATACTCCAGTATTGATAACAGATGTCTTCATTCGATCTCTATAATACTTGAAATTATTACCATAAAAAATTGGTGGTCTTGTTGAATTTAAGTTGTCTATGGAACTAACATTCAATCCTACCATCTTAAAAACACTTTATACACAAAAACATTTTAATAAAAAAATATCAGATTCAAGGAGAATATTTCTAAGCAAGGAAAAAATAGAACAATGAAAAACTAAGCAAGAAAAACATATATGTGACTATAAGTATTTCAAAGTCCTCCTCTGATAAAAATTTTAGGCTTGAAATAACAATGTATATGCTCAATATACAAGAAGGGTGAATTGTATACATTAAAAATTTCTTTAAACAAGGAAAGATCTAAGTTTAACAAATATAAACTAAGAAATTTCACATCACCTCTAACACCAATTGAAATATTGGGAAAATTTATGATGTTACAAACTTCTATTTCTATACACTTTCTTAAATCTAGAAAGTGATTCCAAAAAAATGGTTCTAGAATTATGGATCCAGAAATTAAAACATAACCAAAGTTTACAATATGAGATTCTACCTTAAAACATATAGAATCTAAATGAAACAAATTACAAGTGTAAAGAAACATTAGAGGGTTATAATTTCCTTAAAATACACAAAGTATCGGAAAAACTTGTAACAAAAACAAGTAACAAGATATGAATCTTTTAACCCAAAGAGAAGGGTATCCAACAACATTTGATACACGTTCTTTGATTTATACTTTCATGAAATTCCGTCTTACCCAAACCTGGGTAAGCCCTCAATAGGAAGATTGGCGTCTCTGTCTTGATATCCCCACAAGCCCTCAACTACAAGGTAGTTTTAACCACTATCTTCCTCACCATGGAAGCCCTAGAACTTCAATGTAGTCAGCACCTCTGTCTTCCTATCCCCAGAAGCCCTCAAACATAATCACCAGCATTCCAAGTCTCACGAAGCAATCTGACCAAGTAGTTTAGTACACACAAGGCATGAAAAGATTCTCTCTCTAGAAATCACCTTAACAGCATGTGGTCTCTTGATTGATCAACTTGTTCAATCATGTTGAGCTCTTTCAAATGAGCACCTATTTATTGGTTCAGTTGGAACGGTCGGCTCCCTCCACTAATGATCACATTTTCATTAAATTCCGGAGGGACCTACACTTGTGTCACTCAACCAAAGGTTAGATACAGACAGAATAGACGACATCTTTTTATAACAAAACTTGTTAATCTGAAGGCACACCATCATTTTATACTGAAACGAGTGTATGTATAAGAAAAACTGATGTTCGGAATGTAAGCAAATAAAAGTTCAGAGTCTAACCAAAATGGAATTCGGAGCCTATATTAAAAATATATTGGGATTTTGTTTTATAGGAATTCAGAACCTGAGTTATGTAGAAATCCGGTGTCTGGTTTCATCAGAATTCAGAACCAAAACATACAATGTTTGGAGTCAGAGTTCATGGGAATTCTAAATCAGAACTCATAAGAGTTCAGAGTCTGAATTCAGAGAACTCGGAATCAGAACATAGATAAGTTCATAATCAGAATTCAGATTTTAACTACAAGAGAGATCATATCCAGAAATATGAATGGATCTTCATGAGAGTTCGTATCAATAATTCAGAGTAAAACTTTATTACAGTTCGTATCCAGAATTCGGAGTGGATCTTCATTACAGTTCCTATCTAGAATTCGGATTAGAACTTCATTACAGTTCATATCTAGAATTCGGAGTAAAACTTCATTACAATTAATAACCAGACTTCAGAGTGGAACTTCATTACAGTTCATATTCAGAATTCATAGGGGAACATTATTACAGTTCATATCCAGAATTCAGAGTGGAACTTCATTATAGTTCATATCCAGAATTCAGATCCTAAAACAGAATGCTACATATCAATGTATTATATGATTCTAAGGTTTTTTATATGAATCAAATTTTTATACTAAAGAAAAATATTGATATTAACAATGAAAACACGGTAGGGGTAAATTCCTTTGAGAATGAAATATTCCTTATATAAGTAAAATATAGATTTGCTTAAGCATAGGGTGTTTTTTATTTTCAAAACAAAAAGGAATGGAAAAAGTCATAAGGAAAACATTATTGAAATAAAATATATCATAGGTTTAGGAACAAAATAACCATTTTTTCATATAGAATTTGGTGGTTCATCTGCCATAATAATTTATCCATATTTTGATATTCATGAACATACTATGAATAGTGATATTAACCACCACTTTTTGAGAGAAAACATTCAAAAGTGAGAAATTGAATAATAATATATTATCACAATTCATTAATTTGATCATATATTCATAATTTTTTAGTATAAGTATTTTTTTAAAAAAAAATAATGAATATATTTTTCAAATATTATTCATCCATTTTTATAATATACATTTAATATTATCAAATTTTATTGAAGATGATTTTGATTATCTATCATTAGTATATTATCTATATAACCCATTTATATTATTATTTATATATGATAATATGGAGATTATTTGACTATTTTGGGTGATGAAATTTTTGATTTATTGGGTGAAATGTTTCACTTTGGAATGATTAAATTTAGAGACGAATGGTTTAATTTCAAGGGTGATAAAAACACTACAAATTTTTAAAATAAGAAATATATTTTATGAAAATGATGTTGTTATAGTTGTAGGATACATGATTTCATGTAATTATATATTACTCAATATCTATATTATATATTTTCCCAGAAAATTTCCACTTCTTATAAATCCCTATATTATCCTTTTATATCTATTGTGAATTTCTAATTTAATAAGAAATTTGTTTTAGTTATCTTAAAAAATGGGGATATTGATAAGCCTTTAATATATCTTTATGATAAAATGAATTAAGGGAATTCATGAATATCTATTTTGATTATTTCCATTGTATATTATTTATACATATTCATAAGGAAAAACAGGACCATGAAGTGGAATCCAAAGGTACATTAAAGGCTTGTTCAATAGAACATTGAACATAACATCTCAATCCATATAGTATTATATTGTTGTCTTGGGTGTATTGATTGATTTATCTCACATATATATGTTACTCCCACCTTCTATCGGGTATAGATCACTAGATTTCCAGTGTGATCTAGATAAAAATGGAAACCTACAAGTGTTTTTCTGGATAGTTGTCATCAATGGGAAAAAAACTAGTTATGTCGATAAAATATTTCCATAATGTATTTATTATAGATTTTTATTAATTTTCAGGGATCATTAGTGTTTTGAGTCTTTTTGTAGTACCCTATCTCTTATAAGTCATATAAATAGAGATGAAATTAATATGGTATAAAATACATAATAATAACCATCATTAATAGTGCCTACATGATTCCTTGATTGATCCATAAATGTTTTTACAAGTGATTTAAATGATTATTACAAATATTATTCATTGATCAAAAACTGGATTAATTGAATTTGATCGATTTTTTCATTTCCTATTTCTTAGTAATTATATATCAAACTAATTGATATTTATGAAAATGTATTCCGCATTTACGATTTATATTTATCTATAAAACATATATATTATTCTAAATACTTAAGAGTTATAATTGGATGCTTTGGAAAGGGTTTATAAAACCAAACCACTTTTTTATCATTATCTTATTTTTGTTCTCCCAACAATTATTTTTTGGGATCATGGTTTCTTGTTTTCATAAAAATGTGTTTTCATTGTTTCATGGTTTTTGTTATATCCAAGGGTTTCATTTCATTATTATTTGGTACTTGGTATTCCATTTAAACCATATGAGACATATTACCCACTCAAGAACGTTGTATGGTAGGTGATGTGATATATATTTCATGAGTTATTTCCCAAATCCTTAATCAAATTTCATGTATTTTAATTTTTTTAAATTTAATTTCACAATGGTAAATGATTCAATTTATATAATTATAACATAACATTAATTATTAAATTCTAAAATGTATTGCATGAATTATAAAATTGATATATTTAGTACATAACCATGAAAAAAATTGACATAAATTAACTCAACTTTTTCAATTTTATGCCCAACATAATAAAATATGATATAACTATGAATTATATAATTCTAATAATAATGTTTATGATAAAATAATAATTTATAAAATATTACGAGGGACATAAAATTGATGTGCTTAATTTAAATGAAGTAATAAGTGTTTAGATAAGAATAAAAAACAATTAGAATGATTATATGTAGTGTTCATGTATATGAAAGACCAACGAGTTTCTATTGAATACATATCAATTAGAAATTGAGAATAAAAATATAACCAATTGATTCCCATTAAAAAATAAATAATCAAGTAATACACGATGTGATATATTCCAGGTGGAAAACTAAAATTAACTGGTTGATTATATTTTTATAAACAGAATAAAATATATATTTAATTGAAAATCAACATCAATTAAATAAAATATGATACATGGGTTTATCTAATAGCGATTGATTCATATATGGATTAAATAAAATAAAATAAAATAAAATTTTATGAAAACTAATCATGTAGATTGATATAGTTTATTGAAAAAGTTTTTAAAAGTAGTTGATGCCTCAAAAAATGGCATGATTCATGTAGATCAAAAATCCTCACATTCAACGGATGAAAAATGTATATAATATTTTTGTTGAATTTTCCCTATAATTTCATTGATCAAAATGTATATATTTATGAAAAAATATATCATTATTAGAAATTAGTATATTACGAGAGATCTAATTTGATTGAAAATATTACTTCATTAATGACTCTAAAATGTGAAAAAAAAATTATTTGGTAAAGTGGTATGTGTTTTGTGGTATTTCATAGTTTTGACTAAATATATAGGGATGATGAAGATATTATTAGCACAAAATAACTTCAACTATAAATATCTATATTGAAATAATATTTTTAATGTAATCCATGTCTTTTTGGATACTGTTTGGAATATATAATATCATAGAATATCGAAATTATATTTTAAATAATTATCGACATTTCTATTTTATTAAAGGTTGAGGGTTGATCTCCATTAATTAAATAATAATGTAAAATGAATCAATAAGTATTTGAAACTGTGTGTTTCATGAAGATGATCACAAATAAAACATCCAATGAAATGTAAAAATGGTTCTATTATGATATAAAGAGATACATGAATGTCTTGAAGGATGACCAAAAGTGAATGATATAGTTTATATCCCTTGATATTTCTTATTCATTCAATGGTATAAAAATAATTTCAAAAAATATTTCATAACAAAATTTATTAGATGAAATATAAATTTTATTATTAGTTGAAACCCAATTTAATATATTCGTATCAATAATAAGATGAAGGATATAAAGGTTTTTATAGATGAATAAATTATTCTTGATATAAATTATTTATTGACGGGTGGCAGGAAGAGGACTGTATATCTAGGGTAACATGACTCATGTATTTGTATTGGTAAATAATAAGAATCTTCAAAATAATAAATGATATATGATAAAAATAACACAGAGTATATACTCCAACAAGGGTTGATAAAAAGGTATACTAGTAAACAAGGATTAATTTGTGACATACTAAAAAATATCAATGAATGAATGAATAATTATATGATGTTAATTCAAAACAATTATTTCAGTTATTTAAATATGATAAACTAATGGCAAACAATATGATAGATTCATCTATATTTCATATTCTATAAATGATGGTAAATATATATACTCCCAATCTAAAATGGGATGTTAAGAATAATATGGTTTATAAATTATGTGGTTTATGAATATGAAGATAAATACCAATATTTCATTTTTGAATAATAAATCATATATTTAACTCAATAATGGTTAGTGTAAAAAAAAATTTCTATATTATTACATTCTCCTAGGTTTTTTTTCATGAAGATAAATAAATAAAAAATCGGAATATTTTTAATCACTTTATAATTTTAAAAAGTTAAATAAATGTAAAATATGAAGTGTATTATAATATGTTAGTTTATAAAAATGTTTGATAAATATCATATTTAGAGGTATCATGTATATGGATATGGTTTTTAAAAGAAAAATGTTTGGAATAAAAAATGGGAATTTTTTTAAATTTTATGGTGATTATTATTTTTTGAATATGATATACATTAGTTCTGTGGAATGTTTTGAGATGTTAATAAATTTTTTCATGGGATTAAAACATTGAGTCATGTTGTGGTAATCATCATGAATAAAAAGTTATAGTTAAGAATTATAGAAAACATGATACTACTATTTAGTTTTCTTATTTTCAACACTCAGATCACTCAAATGTGCTTAACATTATGGGTTGACAATTTAGATCCATTTTTAATGAGATTATAATTAATTGTTTTCCTTTTAGGATTAAATTTAACAAAAGGGTGGATTTATGAAAGATGTACATGTTTCATAAATATTATTTGGCTGTAGAATGAGTAAGTTACTTCTACATAGATTTAAATCTTATAAAATATCATCTAGGATAAACAATATATCTATAGGTTATACTATATATATGTAGGCTCTTGTATATATATCCTAGTATGCTTCTAATTTTCCACCCCTTAATCATCATCCATTTAACATTAAATTATCTTTATTATGTGATGTTGAGTTTGATTAAATGTTTTATGGTATTTATAAGTGAATTAATGTTATTTAGAGTTGTTAAAAGTTAACACTATGGGTTTTGATGATGATAATAAAAAAACTATGATTTATCTATTTTTAATGTTAGAATTAATAATTTGGATCATTAAAAAAATTCACACTATGAAGAATATTTAAATTATTAAAATCAATCATTGAATTTGTAAAGGTACCTATAAAAAATATATGAATAATTTAGTTATATCCTCCCCGATATAGTGTATACATAAAATTAATACTGATCAATATATATGATTCATATCTAAAAGAACTCAAAAATTAAGTGAATACACTGTTATATAAAAACCAGTCATTGATTACTCTTGACAAATGTTCTTATAATAAATTTTTGTGAGTTATTCAATATATACATAGAGGACATGTTTTTCAGAAATGATATATATTTCATTTAATCAACTGATATGTAAGACTTTATTATATGATATAGGAAAGGGTAAGAGTCATTTATATAATTATATGGTTCATTCAAAGATTATATAGAAGTCACATAATGTATGTGTAACAGTTGATTCTAAAATTTGTTTTGTTCATTATTATCAAACATAATAGTCATTTTTAGAATGAATATGTGTCATTCAAATATTACATATGATACATCCATCAATATAGAGAATATTCCAAATTAAAAAAATCCCTAAATATTAAATGTGAAATCCCTAAAATATAATTGTTCAAATTAAGATTATTTTTAATATATAAAATATATGGTGATGATGATAAAATTTTATGGATTAAATATAATGTATATAATACATGATACAATATTTTTTGGAAATACAACTCTACTATGAAAAATCTATTTTCGCTCATCATTTAAATTTAAATATAAGAAGATGATAATTTCATCATGATGAAGAGTTATGGAGAAACATTAACATGATATTATGATTATATAGTAGGCTTTTCTCATAGAGAATAACTTGATTCAATAAATTGAAAATAAGTTCCTCTTATCTATTCAATCTCGATGAATTATATTAAATCACTACTTGGTGACTTGGATGAATCTTATAAATATTGAATATGATGGATGGAGGAGATTAATCAAAAAATTAGTAACATGGTACTAATTTTTTTAAATTTAAATAATAATTATGATTTTAAAATATAGAATAAAAATATTGATTGTGTGAAAGATAATATGTAAGTGGGTGCAGAAATTATATGTTTGTTGTTAAATAAAGGGAAGTTTGAATATTATTAAAGTGATGGATGTATAATTTTTGATTTGTTGTGTACATATCTTTATAATAAAAGAATAATTTATTAGTTATATTAGTGAAAATACGAGACATATATTTAATGAAAAAAATCACATTCTATTTTTTTGGAAGTCATTAATGATTTTTAATATGTTGGAGAATAGTTATGTAACATTTGTCAATAATATTGAAGAATTGTGGGATGAATATAACATAATTATTAGAAAATTATAATAGGAATATGTATATTCCTTACCTCATAAGTGAATATATAATTTATTTTTTAGAAGTCATCAAATATATTATCTTTGAAAAATTCATCATGGATATTCCTTTGTCATTCTAACCACCTATGTAATTCTAGTAGGTCGTACAGTCTTGGGTGTGTCTGGATAAATCCATGGTGTACCTACTCGTTTTTATTTGTATACATTATAAATTAAGAATCAATTGTTAATTTATTTTAAAGATTTGTTTTTATTATGTAGTGTGATCAATCACTATAACATGTGATGGATACTAATTTCATAGGAATAAAATAGAAACCCATATTTCTCTTTATTTCACCCCCATCATCGAGAATTTAAAATACTATCGTGGAATTCAACCTGATTATTAAATCCTAATTCATAGTCTATATGTGGAAAAAATCACCGAGTAATTTTATAATTTAATGAGATATTCATGACATAATGACGGAAATGATAAAGATTATCAATTTCCAAATTCAAAGATACATAATTTTCGAATTCAATATAGTATAGTTATTAATGTTAAAAAAGTTTCTAATAATTACTGATCAATTTTTAAATATGGATATAAATTAATATATAGTAATATATCCCATTATTATGTTTGAAATAATCAGATCAATGATATTATAAATTTCATAAAAATATCTCCATCTTAGGGTATATGAATTCATTAATCCAACATGGATATTGCATTATTATTTAACATTATCTGAAAAATATAGTAATGTTTATTCTAAAGAAAATTTAAGACCTAAAATAATATTATACCATGATCAATTGAATCATGAATAATAAACTTTAGCAAACTATACATAACATAAGGGTCATTTCCTTCAAGAAGATATAATGCTCTAACTATCCATGGATTTTCATTATCTATCTCCCTATATGGGAATAATGATTCATGTTTAAATCCCAAAATAATATCCATTGGTTAGAATAAAATCTCATAATGACTCTAATATCTCACTTAATGAGGTATATTTTAGGTTAGTGGGGTTTTTGTTGTTTCACACCACCACTAACAATTTTATACATGACTTATCTGCATAAATCTGGGGTCCCAAAAATTTATTATATAATTTTACACTCACATTAGATTTATTTTAATCATCTAACCTAATATTTATGGATAATATTATATATTAATACTACATCAAAAAAATAATGTCTCAAATGAATTTTTATTATTCTTTATAGAGAATTAATCCTAGCATAGTTAATAATAAAACATCTCTGATTCCAAATAATGATAAGGTACATCCACAGATTCCCTTTTATAACAACAAACTCTCAAACAATAAAAGAAAATCAAAGCATTCCATTTAATAAAAATATGTTCAATAAAACAATAGATGCATTACTAAAAATATGTTCTATGACAAAAAATAATTATCTATGGTCTAGAAAAATGTTCCACATCATTTTGTGTGTTTGGATAATTTTTTTTTCAAAATGGTAATGTAAAATGATCAACCCAAAAGATGAATAATATTAATTTTTATATTGTTAATAAATTATTTGTTACTTATTTCACTATATAGTTTTGAGACTTCATTAGTCACATTTTCCAACCAAGGAAAACCAATTCACTCAATTACCAAAGAAGTGTTTTTAATATATTTTTTTAAACATTTTTTCTAAATCCATATAAATAATTTGGATAGAAATACTCACATAGAACAAAAAATACCTTAAAAAACTATTATTAATTCATTAATATTATATATAGTATTCAAAAAATATCACACTATAGAAAATATATTAAATTTACATCTAATATAATTCCTATTTTATAGTATCTAAAAATTAATTATTTAATAAACTATATTATATAGGTAATATGAATATCCATTTAAAAATTTATATCTAAAAATGAAATCCTCGAGGTCTACAAAACATAAGAAAATAATTATAATTAAATAATTTAAATAGAATTATTTTTAATCAAAATATATCACAATTTCTATAATAATAACATTCCCATACATACAAACATAAACATCCAAGTCATGAATTCCAAATATATATTCCATTCACAAACCATTTATCACTAAAAATATATACTCATTCAAAATCTAAACACATTACGAAATCATCATATCATGGAAATATCTCTTGTGATAACATAAACACAAACTCTTAAAAATTATATTACTACATATAGAATATAATCTATACCCACATAAACCATCATGAGTCAATCCATATGGATAATTGAAATTTATATTCAACCATTGGTTACGAACACTAAAAAATGATTGAATTTTTTCTTACTAAATGATGAATACATTTTATACAGTCATAATCAATTTAAATTGAAAATTTTTCCAATAATTAATTAATTTTAAAAAAATATATAAATTAATATTGAAATTAAAATTAATAAAATACCTTTTGATTTATTTCCTAAATTCTTTCAAAAAAAATTCATAAGTTTTTATATTTTACGTATATCCTTTTGTATTTTTCCACCAATATGTTAATCAGTAAATCAAAAAATAATTACTTATTGGTGATTGAAGTTACTAAAGCATTATTAAAAAATTTATTAAAATAAAAAAATTCTAAATATTTTGAGTAACAAATTTAAAAAATTTGTCTTCAATCACACATGATAATAAATATTTCTTATATACCAAAAGGATGAATATAAAATATATAGATTATACTCTTTGCATGATTTTATTCATGTATAAAAATAATACATAGTACACAAAAAATATATATTAAAAATTAAAAAATTCAGAAAATATATTCAATCAGTCATTCACATTATACCTTGACACCTAAGAAAGCCTCACACTGTCTAAAGAATAGTCATGATTACATTATACATCCATTCATTTAATAAAAACAATAAATCCACAGGGGGAAAATTTTATATTTATATTGAAGAAAATAAATAATATATTCTATTTTAAAATCGAACATGATTAAAAAATTTATTTTACTAATATTCCAATAGATATATCATAATATAAAGGACCTCAAAATAAAGCATTAAATTTGCAATGAATTTTAATGAAAACATAAAAAATTATCTTCTAACAATAATAAAAAAATCTATTTGACTTACACATTATGTATATATAATTTATATATAGTAATAAAAAGATAAATGGATATGAGTATGATGTAGACAGACTGCTTTAAAATCCATTTATAAAATCAATAAAATTTATAATTGATATGAGAATAAAAAAATAAATCTATATGTGTCTAGTCATCATCAAACACAAGAACCATTTTATAAAACCTTATTAATTCTATATTCATCCATTACAAAAATAGGTGATTTACCATTTATATCATAATGTAATAATAATTACATATACATTCCAATGTATGTATACAGGTTAGAAAAAAGATCTTTGTATGATAACATGCAAGATTTTATTCACAGATACATAAATTTAAAAAAACATAACTATTTATTAAAAAATAAATATTAAGTAAAAATATGTTAAAATTCATATAATTTAATGAATAAGATTCTTTGGGATAGACTATTTATAATTAAGGTTGTCAAATTGTTCAGAATTACAAATACAATATAATTAAATGAAGCATTGGGGGAAAATAAGAATAAATAAAATAAAATAATACCATTATAGGAAAATGATAATTGAGAGTGATAAAATAAAATTCATATAATAGATCCTCACTACACAGCACTCTGTAATAATTCCTTCACATAACAGTTACACTATATACATGATTCGGGGAATATAACTAGCATGTTCACTATAGAAATAAATAAATTGAGAAATATGACTATGATACCTTCAAACCTAACCTTCACATGGGATTAAAAAATGGAAAAACAATATGTATTTGATTAAAATTATTAAATATTAATTCGAACACAATAATATTTTAAATTGGTTTCCTTCGAAATAATCATGATGTATTTAATTTTCTCCCTCACATGTAACTCTTCGACTAAATAAACTTTGTTATATTATACCATTGTAACATATTCATTAAATTTATTAGTTGGAATAATATTAATAAATATTGAAATTTTTGTATAAATTAATAAAATATTAAAAATCGTTTATTAAATCATAATAAATAAGTAGTTATTTTTCAGAAATATATTTTCTACTTCAAAAATATGACTTATTTGAAAATATTTTTATTTTATTTCCTTCATGAAATTTATAATTAATTTACTTTATTTTTATAAATTATATCTTTTGTAATTAATATCTTTTTTATGAATTCATGACATTAATTTCTCTGGGTGATGTTCTGGGATTTTTCAGAAATTTTTGTGTTTATAAATATTAAAAATATAGACAGTTGTAAATTTATCAATTCATTTGGTTAAAAAAATCCAAATTATGTTTTTAGTCATACCATAATTTTTTTAGGACTATATTTAAAATAAATTGTGAAATTAATTTAATAGAATATATATTATACGTGAGTTTTGAGTAAGATCCTTTCTGGGATACTAAACATAATAATCTAAAAACTATTATAATGTCTGAAATGTTTTTTATGTTCATAAATTAAATTATAATTTATTGAAAAAACATTTTATTAAAATTTAAATATTAATATTAAATAAGTTATTTTTACATTAAATTAATATTCTATAAATTTAAAGAAATAAAATCAAATTTAGATTTAGGCATAAAAATGAATTTAATTAAAAATATATATTCCATGTGTTTGGTGAACTTATTTAAATTAAAATTTTAAAAGTTATATAAAATGAATATTTTAAAATTGAAAAAAACATGTAAAATTAATAGAAATTAATATTGCCAATATATTGTTTAATCATAATTAATATTTAAAAAATTTAAATTTTGTTTACCACGGTTTAGGATAAAATGTGTTTACAAGGTGTTAAACTGAGATATATGTTATTATTGATCAAAATAATCCTTGGTCTGATTTTATGATCTCTTGGAGTCACATGAATGTATTTTATCAATTTATATAATTTTATTCAAATAAAAGTATACATTTTCATTTTTTTGTTTTTATAAAATGGAATATTTTTAATATGCTGTAATATATGATATATATTATATTATAAATATTGTTTCTCTATATAATATATTTATCTTCATCCTATTAATTAATTTTAACTTTTATTTAATAAATAATTAATCTAAATTCTTTCATAGAGATGATTTAATAATTATTTATTTATTCTGATATCTAATAAATGTTATTTAAAATATTATAATAAATTTTATTTTATATAATTAATGACATACATGAATAATATATGTTAAATTTTGATTTTATTGAGGAGTTAATGTATTTTATTTAATATATCATGTTTTTATTATATTTTTAAAACATAATTTAATGAATATAGTTTAAATTGACATTAATGACATTAATAAATTAATAATATATTCTTAAATGATATAATAATCATATAAATATAATATTTGACCAACATATTTTGAAGGGGATTAAAATATCACCCATGATTCTTTTATGGTCTATTTTTTTACCTTATATTAACTATATAAACCTGAAACTAGTAAAAATATAATGGTAATAATTTGTTCTAAACATGTATAATTTTTATTATGAGATAAAATTTATCCATACTAATTTTAGATTCAAAATATCCCAGTTTTGCATATTTTTAAACTAAAATGTATTTTATATTAATTAAATATTTTAATGGTTTACAAAAGTACCCCTCACTACATTTATAAAATGTTACCATCACCCTATATTGTACACCCCACATTGATAATTATAGCTCAACCAATCCTTGTATTTTTTCTTTCAAACGTATTTGTAAATTTTCATTGGAATTTTATCATTTAAAAAGGCCAACCATTGGTCCCTTTAGAGAATTTATAATGAAACTACATCATAGAATAGGTAATCGTCTCTACTGACTCATCCAATAATCATTGTTCCTTTACATTCTCAACACGAGTTATTTCATTCATAATGTAATAAATCATGTGTAAATTATATTCATATAATTTATTAATATCACGAGAAAATTATATATTTTTTATCCATCCTATGACAAATGAAAGCAGTGCGCATGCATTTGTACAACATACCTTCTCTATATAGTAGAGTAATTTGTTTTTTATCACAAAATTACACTGGTGAGTATAATTGTTTAAATAATTTATATATAAAATACATATTAACTAATATTGATTTTGGACATATAATTTAACATCGAATTCTATACCATTTTACCATTAAATAAATGATACTCAGGCTCAATCAAAAGTATGGCCTACCATGTCCATGATGTGATACGATTAAATTTCTAAACGTATAATTAAATTATGATTATGAAATTTTTTTTAGTACTAGATATGATATTATCAATATGAATATTGTTTTTACATGATGTAACAATATGTTATGAACATGATCCACGATATAAAAAAGCATGAAAATGAAAATGAAGTTGTTAACACTAAAAACAATAGTAACAATGATATGTTTTTATGAAATGGGAAATAAAATTAGATAATAAGATCATATAATTAATATTAAATTCAAAAACAGTTATATAATAAATTAATAACATTTTTTATACAATAATACATGAGGTTAATGCGTTTACAACTAATTGGAAGTGTGAGGTTATGGTTTTTTATCAAACTATTATTTATATGGTACATATGCTTTATTCACCATGTATTCCTTTTGTGTGGTGTTTGTCTACCATTTGACATGTTATATATTGAATTTCATATTTTCATGATTAATATTGTTTTTTTGAATTATATATATTTATGGGGAATATAATTTGATTAGTTACAATGTGGGTAGACATTTTGGGACACATTTTTTATTCACTACGATAAATTTAAAGATTTTTTATTATGTCGTTCAACTATTACATGTTAACATACTATTGATTATATAATGATTTATTTCCACATGTTTTATTTATATTTAAATTTGGTATACATAGTTTATTCATTTTATTAATTCCTAAAACATGTAAAATTTTTATATACGATGTCTACATTGATATTTATTTGAACTGCTAGTGAAGTAATGTTAAATCCATGTCTATAAGTAATTAAAAATAAATTTTGATTTTTATTATTGATTAATGAAATAAATAAATCATTTTCCTATATGAGGAATAATTTTTACATGCATAAATGGGAGGGGACTGTATATATATAATCCAATTAATTCACCTTTAATCTCATTAGATGACATATATGGAAAAATTAAATTGATTTTTACCATAATTATTAAACCATATTGTGAAAGGTCATGATAATTAATTTATAATGTTCGTGGAAAAAATAAAATCCAATAATTAAAAATTTTCATCCGGAATATTTCAAATATTTTTATCCATAAAATTTTCAATATGATATTATCCATGGAATCATATTTTAATATAGTACTTTACTAAATGAAATATTTATTCCATATTTTTTCATTTCTATATTTACTATAAGGTATTTATTTAAAAATAGATTCCACTGTATGTAACTCTTAAAGAGAATATGTGCTCACCCTTTTATTTTTTCTCATTTCTTGTGGACCAGATTATGAAATTTCATAATGAAATCAAGGATGAAATTTTATTTCCATTGTTATTTTCCATGATTAATTACCATATTAACAAGCTTTCCACATACACATGTCTTATTCTCAAAACCTGCAGAACAATTTGCTCCCTTGGACATGATTTATTATATTAAATACCAATTTAATAATGTAACATACGGAACTAGTTTACTGGAGCTGGGGTTTTAACACCATTGATTGAAAAAATTGGTCATAAAAGATTTGAAAATCCTTACGTAAAAACCTTAGTAGATTACATCCATTCATCCATGATATTTTGATCTTCCCTTTAGACCAATAATTAAATTGTTATGTTATAAAATAAATTAGTAATGTCATATAGTAGGTATAAATCAAAATGAGGATCCTTGAATTTGATTTCATCATATAACATCCCAAACCTCCTATAATTGACAACACACGATTTGAAGGTATATGTTTTTAATATAAATTTTATCACTATTATAGATTTTGATTAATAGAACACTAAGTCTATACGAACTATAATATATTATACCATTATAAAGAAGATCTAAATTTTTTCTGTATGAATAGTAAAAATTATGTTATTAAAATTATTTGGTTTACACATACATAAAAATATTTCATTTTTTATCAATTGATTATATATTAAAATTATATGCATTTAAATTTAAAATAATTTTTTTTCATCATTCAAAATATTTATTCATAAAATATTTTTAATTTTACTAAATTAATTTAATATATATTAGAGAAAAATTTAACTTAATTATATATACAATATATGAAATAATTTTTTATCAATAATCAAATATTTTTGGTATACATATGATAAGAACACTACCTATTTTATGGAAAAAATATGATTTCTATAAAAATTTGTTTTGTCATATTTTGAGAAGTTATTTATACATTAATTTTATTTCAACATGAAATTATATTTAAAAAAAGTATTTAGTTTTTGAAATAATCATTTATAAATTAACTTATACTTAATTTTAAATAATTTTCATTAAATATTATTATTTCAATGAATAATGTAAAATAACAATTTTTATTAAAATGTGTACTTTTCTTTAAGGTATTTAATATTGAATAATATTTAAATTTTTTTTCAGAATTTAAATATGATAAATTATATGTTTATTTATACATTTTAGGCCATTATAATAAAATTTATTGTGATTTTATATACAATATCATTTTATAATTTGTAAATATTTTTATTTGGAAAAACATTGTTCATCGCTTATTTAGATTTAATTAACAATTAATTTATAGCACTTATAAGAAAATAAATTTATAATATTTATTATATATTGTGTATTACATGAATTAATACTGTGTAATAATATCAACAAAACTTTGTTCCATAATTAATAGTATAAATGGTAAAAACATATTACTATATTTAAAGATAAAACATGCTTTTTAGAGGTTAATCTAAATTTAGCAGACATAAAATGGCCTATAAATTATTTAAATTTTATTTTATAGAAATATGTATACAATACATAATATAATATTAAATATTCATAAATTTTGTATCCACATTTTATGAATAATTATTTAATGTATTTTATTTTTTTCAACATTTCTGTATGGGCCCTCTCTCCAACTTATAATCACATACCCCCTCTCTGATCCTATCAAAACATTTATATACATTTAAATAATCCAAATCATATAAAAACATTACATAAAACCTTCATGATGACCTATATTCCCAATATTTTTTTAAAAAATATCCAGTGATTGCATTAACTAAAAACCTAGAGATGTTGTTCGATGAAGAAGCATAGTACATAATCGTGTCCCATTTTTATTATTTCAACCATTCCAAAAATTATTCTAGAAATTATGAAATAGTAATAAAAATTTCATTAATGTTCTGATATGTTATTTTCACATTATAATAACATAAATCTATTTCCTCTTCCACCAGAGGGGAAATAGTGTCGTCGTTTGGGTGTAGGAAGAAATACAAAATCACAAACTGATATAATTATTTTTCTATCATTACCATAAATTTGCAGAAATAAATATACAATTAAATTATATATATTATTATTATGAAATTTTTATTCTTCATAAATTTTAATATCACATATACTATTTTAAGATACTATTTTATGGAAAATGATACCGCTGCTTATACATTCTTGCAGACTACTGCCTCCATAAATTTATGTGATTCTTTTTTAATTTATAATTTTCGTGGATGTTAATCAGTATATTCTTAATATATATTTAGTATTTATTCTCTATAAAAAAATTTCAATAATGGGGAATTTGTATTTTAATTTTTTATCTAATTGTTGAATAGTTAAAACAACATCCATATGTATATACAGATTTTCATCTCAATGAATGCCGAAACTAATTTTTATTGCTCTATCAATTATTTTTGAAAAATAATTTACACATAAAATAACCATATATTATAATTTTATACTTCATAACATTTTCATCTATTGGATGAATGGTAAAATTATACTTACATGAATTACATACTGAAACTCTAATGAATAAAAAACAGTTAAAACCTTGTAAAAATGAATTTAATATGAAATTATTTATAAATGGATGTTTAAATATTATTAGTGGATCATTAATGAAATTATTTATATGTTCATGAATCTATTATGAAGTTATAATTTACAATAATATATTTTAGATATGTTCATAAATCCTTCTATATATCAGGTACTCGATGTATGGTATTTTATTCTATCATTTACTACTATGAAGAACATGCAATATTAAATAAATGATTATTTTAAATTTGTTTTCGTAGTTAAATGAATTAAATATATTAATATCCTCATGAAATTTAACTTTATATACATATCCATATTTTTAATCACTTTCGTGTGATTTTTATTTGTATTTTCTAAATTTGTAATGGTTTTATGATAAATTTTCAATGTTTATATGCAATGTTTGTGAATAATATTTTGTTGATGAAATATTATAATAAACCTCTAAAGAAAATAATTAATTTTCAACACATTTTATATATATATGTGTGTGTGTGATAAATTTTTTCCATTATATATCCTTTCAATATGTACTCAAGGGAATGAAATAATATCTATAAGGAAACTGATATATGTTTTTCTATTTATTTGGGAATATGTTCAATCCCATCTCAATTCATTCATCAAAGTGCCTTAATGAATTTTATAAAATATTATAATTTGTTATTAGTTATAATTTTAAAATGTTTTTAAAAATACTCAAAGGAATCTTCATTTCATTTTCATAATATGTGGATTTTGTTATTTTATAGAAAATTCTAAAGGAACCATCTTTTTAATTTATATGATAATAAAATATTTTTATCCGATAATAAATAATTAGTAATTTGAAGATTACTTTCTTTATAACAGGGTTCTTTTAAAAATATGTTTTTTATTATAATTAAATATATTTTTAAATTTGAAATATGTAATTTCATTGTAAAAAGTGTCTTCTCTTCACAAGATTTATTCCATGTGATAATATAAAATAATTTTTAATATAAGATGACATAGTTTGATGTTTTGAAATCTGTAATATGAAATTATTCAATTATAACATCCTTATTATTTATCTACAAGGTTTATAATTATGATGAAAAAATATTGTTAACCTTATTTCATTTCCACATTTTATATCATAAATAAATTTTTATTAAACATATTTAACTTCATGTGATAAAATATGATGAATATTTTATGATCTTTTGGAACAAATATGAATAATTATCTATTTCAAAGGGGTGGGGCGGAAATTATATATATATATATATATGTATGTATATATGTATATCTCAAAATATAATTTGATTTGAATGTGGAGTTGACATAGTTTAGTGAGTGAATATATCTAGAATAATAGGCTTTGATGAAAAACGAGTCTACTATGATGGTGTGGTGAGTAAAGGAAATACACTACAGTTCTCATTGCTTTTATCATTTACTACTATTGAAATGAATTTCTATTGTTATTTATATCCATGAAATTCCATTTTATTATCATAAGGTTATACTCTCATTGTTCATTTTATTTCAATACAAAATTAATCATGTTATATGACCTACTAAAAATAATTCAAAAACTATTTATTTAAATATATGATATTTAATGTATGTATTTCAGGTGTAATTTTCAAATTATTATATAATTATTCTATTGTTAATGTTATAATTTATATTTTCATTTTTTACACATATCTGTATCTAATATCAGGCATACATTTGTTTCAATTACCCATTATATAAATAAATATATTTTGTTAGATATATATAAGAAGGGTTTTAGTTATGAAGAATGTAGTTGGAGATTATGTTGTTCACTTCTGAGGACATTTTTCCAATTGTACATTTTCATTGGAAATAGACAAGTATGATTATGTCATATATTGTCAAGTTATTGTAATTAATATGCCTCAAATAAGATAAAATACATTATTAGGAATTCTATTGGTATCTATTTTTGGTATCAGAGTCCATTTTGGGTAATATGTGGACAATAATATGATAAAACATTAGTTATAAGAATAAAGATAATACTATTTATAGGAAAATATTTTATATTGTTGAAAAGTGTGGATTGTGCTTATCCTAAAAATAGTTGTATATAGATACAAAAATTTTATGTAGTTTTGTAATATATTATTATATGATTAATAACCCTGATAATATATGGTAGAGTGTATCGCCTCAATCATTTTGGGGAATGAGGAGGGTTTCCTTACTATTAACATATTTTGAAACTCTTGTGGACATTCTTAAGTAAATTAAAATTTTTATTATAAAACATAATAATGTAATTAAATATTTAATTAAAATTAATAAATGATATAATAAATAATGTTTCCCAGAATCAAAATAAGGCCTCATCATTATGAAATTTAGTAACTAATTTTTAATGATTATGTGGTTTTCAATTTTGTTTATTATTGATCACAATATGGTTTTTTAATCTATTTTCAAAACCATTTTAAATCATGGTAATTATGAATGATGTATAACATGAAATTAATGTCCTAATAAAAACAACATATTATTATATATGGAAGTAAAATACAATTACAACTCTTACAGAACATTCTCATGAGTTGAATCAAATCAATAATTCAATCATGAAAAAGAGTCAACTACATTCTGTTGAGTCCTTCATGAAGAAACACCCACATTATTTTAGTGGATCCTTTAATCTTATGGTTGTGGAGAAATTTATTAATACCATTGGAAATATATTTTCTATTATCCATTTTACAAATCATGCCTAATAATTAATTATTTCTCATTTTTGATAGGATTAATTGATAAATTATAGACTCTTAACATGAATATAAGATTATTATATAAAATTAAACACATGTAGTGGTATTAGTTTAAGATATTATGTTTAAATTTTAAACTTTCTTGTATTTTCCTGAAAAATGGGGAAGTAATTCCATGACCTAAATTTGAAGGATAATGAATCTATTTTTATCTTTGAGAATATTTATACATTATTTTAAAAGTATTTTTCGGGTGCTATTATCAAATATGATCTTATTTTTTATCAATTCTATTTATTATTAAAAAAACTTGTAATTGTTTTCTCTTATAAGTGACTATATAATATATGAATAAATTTGATTTTCTATCAAGGTTGATGTGGATATTGAAGTTAACCATCAATTTATTTATTTTCATATGAAAAGAAAGGTATAGTTCAATAATAATTATACAAAGAATGGGTATAATATGATGTTTCAAATTTATTGATTAATATGTGATAGGAAACATAGAGTAATATTTCATCAGGGTTCTAGTAAATGTGTCATGTAATGAAAGGATAGTCATTGGAAAATATAATCTTAACGTGATGAGATGACGTTAGAATATGATGTGATTATATTGGAAAATCCATATAATACGCCATCAACACACATGTTATTCAAATTCAGGATGTTTTGGAATTATGATATCCTTGGATAAAATCTTAAGGTTGATAACTATTTCTAATGTTAGTAACATGTTAATGCCAATGAAAAATGTAAATCCCTTGTGGTATCCAATTCTAATTTGGTTCATGATTGTTAAATTGGTAAAAGGAACACAACCATAAAATCTAGAGTATATAATATATCATTAGAATATATTTAAACCAAGTCATTTAAATATCATTAATTTGATAAGGGTATCAAAATTCCACACAAAAAATTAAACGATTAATTTTCTGCAAAAGTACATTATGGTACGATGATCACAAATCAAGTTTAACATTATTATCTAATTGATGTTTGTGGGAATTTTTTCCATTAAATATTATTATTCATCATATCATTATATTTGTATTTATCTTAGGCATGTATAATATTTCTTGACCTAAATACCATATTCATTTATGACGAACGTAAAACAAGATTGATATTATAAAAAGGAATTTGATCATCTATTTTTTGGATTATAAATATGGTCTTATAATAGAAATATAATCCATTTACTGGTTTTTTATTCTTATTTTAAATGGGTATTTGTCCTAGAATGTTACTGATGAAATTTATATCAATTAAATGAATATTTCTTGTGATATTTATTTGTATTTACATAAGAGTACGATAATATTCACCGAAATCATGATGTTTAGATTTCAATAGAACCCATACATTTTACTACACCAATTTCATAGAATCCATATAGAAAGGTCCCGATTTACATGCTTGAAAAAATGAATATTCTAAAAGAGAAATAAATATAATATATTTGAATAATTTTAACATATTTGGTTACATTCCATTTTTTCATAAAAATAAATCGAAAAAAGTATCCTAAATATTGATTATTGTCATCATAACAAGATCACTATCAAGAAAATGTTTCTTATACCATTAATTGATGACTAAAATTAAAAACTATCTGAATCTCAAAACGTTCCCAAGATATAAACTCATTATATTCATAATGAATTTCTGTTAAATAAAGAGGATATACCAAATAATATTTTTTATATCACATGGGGACTATATCAATACATAGTGACATATTTTATCTATACTTATTCCGACACTATCATAATGGATATGAATAATTGAGTATTTGTGGTTGAACATTAATAGTTAGTGGTGATATAAATAAGTGATATTCATATATATTCAATGAGAACATTCAACTTTAAAGATCTCAGGAAGATAGTATTGATAACTTAATTGATGTATAGTCGATATGAAAAATTTAAAGAGTGGATATTTCGTGGAATGAAATGTTCTATTTTTGTTTCATATAATCTCAAGAAGATGAATATTGGTGGATCCATCAATTATGGATATTATTGATATTTTTTAAATCGCTTAAAATATTACTAAGATCCATAGTTTTATTAATTTTTTGTATAGTTTCTTGTGAATTTTTAATCATCTCATCATATTATCACGGAAGGGAGAAAGTTCATTTAAATAAATAATTTTGAATAAAATTTAAAATAACAAATGTGAAGGTCAATCATTTCACCTATTATTACCATCCCCAATTATAGATAAGGGTTTTAATCAACAATGATGCATCATATAAATGAATAAGCTTTTTATGCATAATTATATGGTGAATGGTTATGCCTACTTATAAATGATGGTTTGTGATAATGAAACATGTAAATATTTTTTGGTAGTTATGTTAATTTCATTACTAATGTTATAGATTGATTATATTTATAGAGAAATGTGTGATATATATAGATAAAATATTTCAAATGTATATATTAACACAGAAAGAGTTACTGAAAATCTAGAGATGTTTGATGGGAATATTTCATATTATTAATACTAAATAAAATAAAAACCTATGAAAGGAAACAATGTGGATAGATTATTGAGTAAAAATAATCACACTACATTATCCATGATGATGATAAAATAGTGACTTATTCTCTTTTTTTCCGTGGTATTGATCTAGAAATATTAATAGAAAATTAAAAATCTCATATAGTTCAATTTATTTTCACCTATTTATCCATGTGATTATGAAATTGATCAACAAAGAAGATGTGTAATTTTAGTAGAATGAGAGAAATTTTCATACAATGAAACCTAATTTCGATATAATCTTAGTGTTGATAAAAAATTTATATTTTACAAATATAACGGATTTGAATAAATATCCATATTAGATTCTCATAGATCTTCATTATCTTCTTCTCTAGGAAGTATGATGATGTATAGAGGTGTAAAATATTATTTCAATTGTGAACTCTTGAATAGAAATATTTATAAGTACATATATTTGTTATTTGTGTGTCATTAATTAACGAATAAGATATAAGGCCTAAGGGGATTTATAAACCATTACGTATAAGAGAATATAAATCGGAAAATTTCACTTGGGACATTTTTTATGACTTCCAAAAAACATCTAATGGAAAAAATGGCATTTATTTTATACCTTTTGACCTTAAAACTTCATCACACATTATTGAAACCACAAAATATTACACTCTGTATTGGGTTTAGATAATATTAAATATATATGTCATATATATATTTAGTTACCACATTTTATTATATCAAATAAGAACAAAGTATTAATTCAATGTTATAGTGATTTCATCATCTGGTTTTGGATATAATGTTATTATTCATCATAACATGTCATCTAAGAACATATGGGACATCTACGAAAAACATTCGAATCCTCAAGGATTTATGGAGATAATATTGTATGGATTTATAATATTTTTGGGATTAAGATAACCTTCATGTTATTTTTCTTATAAGAATATAAGTCACACACAAATTATTATGGTTAATTATGAATCACTATATAGAAATATCTCTAGAACTCCAATGCACATAATTGATGTTGGAGAAAGAATTGTACTGGTAGATGAGCATTTTCATGAAATTAAAGAGAATGTCAAAACCATTCAATATAATATCATTGAATCACCATGAAGAACGAATGGTTATGCTGATAATCATCAGTGAGATCTAGTGGGTGATGTTGGTTAACATGTGTTGCTATAAATTGTAATATATAACAATGATATCATATTATAGATGAATGATATTTTAATACCATTGAATATTGGACACATTTAAATTCTTTACTATATACGATGGAAGCTTATCTATTAGCACTAAAATTGGACATCTTCTATGATCATGTTGTGTTACACATATACATATTGAGGAACAACACACCAGATCCCTCGAGTGTACCAAAAGTATAATAAAGAACACTAGGGAATGATATTTCCTATACATAAAAATAGTTATAATAACTGTATTGTAGATAAAATGTGATCTATATTAAGGAAACACATTTTATTAAATTTAATTAGAGGAATAAGAAAATTGAAGAAGCTACATGAAATCTGTAGGATTTGATGAAAAATATTTGTACTGATTTTTCACTCCATAATATTTTAATTTAATGGTTTAAAGTCACTAATTTTATGGTAAATTATAAGACCTCGGGTTTTTATGATATATTTCATTTTTAATGAATTTCATCTCTTCGATATTGTCGAATACACATTGAACTAAATCTAAATGAATAGAAATATAGTTTCCCATTATAAAATAGTTTGAAAATTTTTAGTTATGAATATGACTGATTTATTATGAAAAATAAATGGATAATGAATTGAAGAAATAAATTTATTTGTTATAAATTAAAAAAATAAAATAAATATCATATGAAACAAAAGAAATTTAATTATGAAAATCTATTTTTATTTTTTAAAATGTGTCTTTATTATAAAAATTTTAATTAAAAACTATTTATGAATTATAAAAATGAAATATAATTTTTTTTATAATTTTTTTATAATTGGATATAACTATTTTTCTTAGCATAGGTTAGGAATAAATTCAATATTTTGGTAATATACTATATATTATAAAAAAAATCAGCATCTAAAATTCCATAGGTATATTACATTTTTTAACAAATTTATGGAAATTAATTTTTTTTAAATGAAATAATTTGTTATATAAACGTTTAAATATTATTTTATACTTATTATTTTGATAATTTTCTAAATAGATTATTTTTTCTATGAATAATGGGAAATGTTGATTTTGATTAAAAAATTTCCTTCCATTTAAAGAAATTACAATGTATTATTTTAATTTAAAAAGGATCTAAAAATATAATTGCAGCACTAATATTATTATTGATAAAATTTATCTCATTAGAATAAAAGTTATTTTGATCTTTGATGTAATGGTATTTGTATATAATAAAACAATTTCTTTGGAAAACCGCTTTTCAACTCATTTTCTAATTTAATTTAAAATTAATTTCTCACTATTATATAGACATAATTTGGTAAAATGGATACCATATTCTGATTCATAATAATTTTTATTAGGTAAAAATTAAACACAATTCTGTTATAAAAATTAAAAAATAATCACTAAATGTATTACCACGATTATGTTTATAACATTACTATCAAAAGCTAAACTGCATAGATAATTTTTAAAATGAAATCAAACATATATCAATCATATTTATGTATATATATATATATATTGTCTCAAATTATCTTTTATTGTTTTGACGTTTGTATAATGTTTTTCTTATTAAGGAACTAATATATTTTATTCTTGTCAAATATTTGTAATGGGTCCTCTCCCTGAAATATAAAAATCAACCCACAAAACACCCCACTTATAATAAAAGGATCTTTTGGATTCATTAAATTCATGCCAAAATACCTTACATTATACATTTATATATCCATGATACTAATTTTTATCAGAAATAAAACTTATTAGGGATTTTTTTATAAACCAAAAGAGGGTGTTCAAATAATAGGTTATGTTATTAACCGTGCATTTTAATTTTTTTATATTTAAAAATAATTAAAATATTATTAATCAATTATGACATAATTACACCATTATAATATATAAAAATATATATTTTTAATTTAATCACTTATATGCATTACCTCTTCTCACAAATTTGAAAAGAATCAGTATTTCGTGTGTACGTTGGACTATTTCCCCACGAACCGATGTAATTTGTTTTTCATCAACAATTTTAATGGATTGATATAATGACAGGTCTAATATGAATATATTATATTTATTAGATAATTTTAATTACGGAATTATGGTATCACATTTACCATATGACAATCCAATCTGTTGGAAAATCATAACATTTCTTCCCCATACATGTGGAATATCCGAACCCAATTTAAAGTGATTCATTGTTATATTCTTATTTATATGTAATGAAATTAATATATATTTAAGGATCATATTTTATATACATGTTATTATAATTATTCTATAAAATTTAAATAATATTTACCATTCCTTTATTCCATCCATCATTTATTGAAAACAACGTACATGCGTACATATGTTTTATCGTCCCCCTGAAGAGAAATAGTCATTTTTCTATCTTTACATATTATAGAAGATAAATAATTATCCCATATATATATATATATATATAACTTGAATATATGGTATTTATATAATAATTAAAATTCTAATGATGATGGAACCATGATTACTTTTCATATAATCGATCTACCCAACTAAAGTTGTAATGAAAAATAAAATGGTTAACCATAGAAAACCATAATTTTAATATTATATTAAAAAAATAAGGATATTGAACTAAATAATTGGATATTTTATGACATTGAAAAAATTATATTATAATTAAATAAAATAATAACATATTTATTGTTATTATAATGGATTTTAAAGTTATTTTCATGACAGTGGAAGTCGATACAATAGATTTTCATATTACATTTAATTCAGTGAGACAGAAGCCATATTCACATAGTTTTTCATTAAATTAGTTTATATAATTATGATGAATTTATTATAAAATTATATATGTAAAATTTAGTTATATATATATATATCTAGGTTAATCACTTTTATGTGGATTTAAATAAAATGTTACCAAATTAGTAATGTTATTATGTTATATTATCATTATTGGTTATGGTTGATTATGATTATGTTTTATATGATAAAATATTATGATAAATCTCTCAATAGAATTATGAAATTTCATCTCCAATATTTATATCTAGAGATTGAATTTTTTATTTTCCACTATTTAATTTCCCAAGGGACCAAAATAATATTCTTAAGAAGAAAGATATATGATATAATAATTAGATGGGAATCATTTTCTATATTGTACGTTATTTGATTTGATTTATTTATTAATGTTTTATTATTTTTCATTGAAATGATAATGGGATAATTATTGATATTTTACTTTTTAAATAAATGTTTCTTTGAAAACATAAATTCATTTCACCAAGAAGTTTATATTAACATTTTATAAACTATATTTAAATGAATAATTATTTGAACATATACTAAATTTATAATATATAATGATTTTATGATGTTCAATTATTTTATGAAACCATTATATGCTTCTATGTTACTTTTCATGTAAAAAGTTTTCAATAATTTTCAGGACATTAATACTTTTTTAAATTTGGAATTTAATCATAAATTTTGTATTCCCATAAAATATGTTTTATGTGGTCTTCTCAAATATATTTCATTATAATATTAAACCATTCATGTTTTCCAATCATTAATACTATTATTATTAAATTATAGAATCCTTATTTTTTCTCTAGTGGGTTTAAAAATATGATAAGAAAACATTATGATACGCAAATCTTTTACATTTTTTAAACCATAATGAAAAGATTTTGAAACCTTATGTTTTCAAGAGTCAAGATATGATAAGTTTTTTAGGATATATTGGATCCCATAAATATTATTTCTTTTTTGTAGTTAGTGGTCACAAACATATATAGTCCACTAATGCCTTTGTAAAGATGAATATCTTAGGAGATAAATAATACCTGAATATGGAATAAACCCTGAATAGTTAAGGACTCTGTATAGTAAGATGGTCATGGAAGAGACCATTAATGTCTAAAATGGTTTGGGGAGTGATCCCAATCCAGAATAATTGTATCATATGTAATCATTGACACTAAGGATTTGAGATTCCCTTCTTATATGTATGTGGAAAATCTTGGTCTAATTTAAATGTTATACTCTAATGGATCATATTAATTAATTCCATTATGATTCATGTCATATAAATTTCTGTGGTTTATTCCATAGATCATGTTTATATTCCTTGATATTCAGGGAATGGATTCAAAATTTTATTCTCATATTCAAGTATGGTTCTTCACACATTTAAGTGAATATTGATTTCTCACTTGTTAACCGTAATGAGAAAAAATATCCCACTTTATTATGTTCAATTTTACATGGGTTTGAAGAAATATATAATGTAATATAATTATTAAAGGTTAAAATTAATAAGAACATAGGTGGAGATTATTTAGTTGACTTATAAATAGCTTATTTTTGTATCCATGTTTCCTAATCCACTATAACTATAATATTCTATCACGGGTCATTATGAAAATTTAATGAATTTTCATCAAATAATATTTCATATCCATGTATGAAAATTTTAGGTTTCAATATTGTATACTTAAAAATATAATTAATCATGTATCTTAAATATACTAACATGTCACTATGATTATTTAAAAACCACATCCCACCGCTTCCCCATTAATTGAGAAGAGAAAGTCTCACTGTTGGGTATATGTTGAGTAACACCTCCACATTGTGAAATGATTCATTGTCCATAACCATTATTCACTTTTATACATAATAATTTATTTATTGTAAATATATGTTTTTTAAAGTATAAAATTCTTTCTCTGATAATGAATTATTTTGTAATTTTCATTCATTCCATCCATCGGAAATTTAAAAACATATAAAGTTCATGTTTACATGATATAATCTCCCAAATGTGATGTAATTTAGTGTTCATATAAATTTTATAAGAATGGATATAAATTATTATATAATTATTAAATAATAATCTTGTCGAATAATTAATATTTTTGAGATTATGGACACATGATCAAAATTGTCAGACCAAAATGTATGAATCCAAATATTAATGAAAATTAAACTATTATCATCTAAAAATGGTTAATTTTAGAAATAATAATTAACAAATAGTTGTTGAAATTTCGTATATGGACCATATATTGTATTATTAGTATAAATATGGATTTTTAAATAATTACAATTAATTTTATTATATTATACAAGATTTTAGTGAATAAATAATTCATGAAAAACATGATATAAGGGTTTTAGATTACAATATAATTTCACTTTAATTTTTGGTGACTACGGTCATATTTAATACATTATATTATATATATCTCTAAGATCTTATGTATTTTCTATCATTACCCATCCCTTAAGGATAATTTCGTGAATAACCTAAGTCCATCATCCATAGTTAGTGGTTTACAACTAGTAACGAAAAAGAATATTCTTAAAACAGGAAGGCATTGACTTTAAAATAGTATACGCACAGACCCGGTAAACAACCAATGCAACCGACGATCTAAAACTGCTGAAGTAAAATTATTAACTGAATTCAAGTGTCCAGTATAAAATCTCAACCCAAATAGATAATATAATAGAAAACGAAAACAGCTCATAAGACAATCCAACAAAGATCTTACCTAAAGGTTATGTACAACTCATCACTGTAGCTCTTTTAGATCAACTGGACACCATCATACACCGTCTGGTCCTAGCTCCCAAACCACAATCAATGTTGTATGTCATCTGCGCAAGACACAATAAGGTGTGGGAAAAATCGTGCATGGGTTAGTATAACAATACCTAGAAGGGAACCGATAACCCCTGATGGAATCCAAGAATTCCAAAAAGAAAACCCCCAAATCCCAATATCAATCCCTAAGCACAAGAAAAGACTCATCCCAAAATATGGTTACAACTAAAATAAAAGGAATGATGATTAGTCGTAAAGCTAATTAATATTATTCCATTTAAAAGTTCAACTACTGATCCTTGGAGAATTCACTCGTTCACTGATCTACATAGGGTCTGAAGTCATGGATCCACATAGGTTTTTATGTCGCTAGTCCACACTATATCATAATTCATTGATCCATGACGGGCAGCGCAAAGGCTGGTTCTCATCAGATCGTGCTACAATTGATAGGCATAGGGTCATATGACATCGATCCATACATTGTCATAAGTCATCAATCAACACCGGGTCGTATGTCCCTGATCCACACAAGGACGTAAGGGTTTTATCCACATAGGGTTGTAAGTCACAGATCCACACAGGGTCTTAATTTGTTGATCGACGAAGGACTATTCAAAGGCCAGTCCTCATCAGGTCTTCCTAATAATGATCCACTCATGTTTGTTCGGATGCAGATCCAAAAGGTTCATATCCCAATTGACAGCTAGCCACATGATTCATGCACTTGATGTGCTTGGGTTCCATATATTCTTCTCCTCAAGCCATCAGTTGTTTCTAGCGTACCATAAAGTCCCATGATAAGTAACCCAAGGAACCACCATCTTTTAAGGCTTCCAACTCAATAGATGGTTCATCAATCGATGTCCTAGTCTTTATGTTTAAGGCATTTTATTATAGAGGGCCTAGTTGGATTCGAGTTTGATCCAACAAAGTCACGCTTCGAAATTCTCCAAACCCCATGGGGAGTATCTCAAATGGAATGCGTCGTCTTATGGTTTCCAGCTCTATAATTGTTATCCAAATGGACATCTAGATTTGGTGACATAGACCATAAAATGAACTGCTATTGAAATTGGTCCTGGGCCTGGTTCAACCCGACTTGCCCTATTGGGCTCTGGGATTGGCCCACTGGGATGTGGGATTGGCGCGGCCCACCGGGGTGGGAATTGGAGTCTACTCCCCTCCCTTTGGGAAATTTTGTTTGTTCGAATAATCAATCAACGACAACTGTTGGTATAAGGCCCCAACCTTAAACCTTACTTAATCTTGAGTTATTACAAGATTACACATTGAGGATCTTTTCGGGTTTAGAGTTTTAGAGAATTAGATCATAAAACTTGCATTACATTCCACATATAAACAAAGTGGTTACATAAAGATAGTATTCTTCATTCCCATCAATGGAAAAACATTTAAAATAAAACATGGATTAATTCTTGACACATCCTTGACTCTATCATCTTATCATGTACCTTTCCCTTGACCTGTGAAAAACATTTCAAAAACTTGGGATGAGCATAAAAACTCAGTATGGGTTATAAAAAAAACATGGAAAGGAATCATGAGTTCATATATACATAAGAATGAAATCATACTTTACCCATAAAACATTGGCACTTTAACATACCTCATAAAATCATGAATAAATCATAGAAATCATAAGACATAAAGGTAACTTGAGGCATTCATAACATTATTACGTAGGGAGTAACCCTCTTGGTTATGTTTGGAATACCCATCACAGTATATTCCCTAAAATCTCTTCGGAGAAACCTTAACGTTTTACTCCTTCGCGTTACCCAATGCATTGGAGAGCTATAACGGGCTCACCCGCCCTTAGTTTATCACGGAACCACCCGTCTTCATAATAATGTCCAAGAACCATAACATAATCATATCACATAAAACATGAATAAAGGAAACATAACATTTCCACATTTCAATCACAAGATATCAATACAACACAAAAACATTGTGAAAACCATTTTCCATACCAAAATAAAAGAAAAGTAAAACATGGTATTTATTTTTCTTTTAAAAAATAAGGTATGGCTTGTAGAGGAAGCCGACACTCAAATAACGGTCACGACGGCGGAGAAGTCATTGTCGCCGCATACGTACGACCAAAAGATTCCCTTTTTTCGTTTAGTAAACGCTTCGTACAAAAAATATTCCTTTTGAATAAATGTAAAAGTCAAAGGGTTTTATACACCGTATAAAAGAAAGTTGTGTATAAAATAAAATATGCCTCAATGAAAGGAGATTGAGACGAAGTCCCATACCTCGTATCCGACTTGACCCGACCGTTCTTTAATCTCCTGAATAATAAATTTGAGTTAATATCTACTTGCTTATGAACCTTTTTCAAGTTCATTATTCCTTTTATACCATGTTATGAACATCATGTAATCAGTTAAGTTAATAATGTTCATTTTGTCGGTATTTGGTTCTTAAGTCAAAAATAGACTTCTTACACTTACATGTTGTTAATTTGGTCAAAGGTTCATTATATCCAGAATGGTATTCATGATGTAGATATCATATATGTAATATATATCCAGTACATACATGCATTTATAATATTACATAATCATTTAGAGGTAAGAAATGAAATGCACCGTTCATGGAGACGGTAAGCCGTACGTACGCATGAACGCTACTTCCATTTCTATATCATATTTTCTGGAATGGAATCATAATGATATATAAGTATATTATAATTCCAGTATAATAACATATATAATATCATTAACTTTATCCTTTACACATCCCACATATGGTATTAAAGAATCAAATCACTTTCAGGGGGCGGTAGTCCGCACTTCCTAAAATGAAGATATCGTGTTTACCCATAATGGAAACCATAAAGGTATGCCAAAAATGAAAAAAAAACAGAAGCTTAAGGAAAACATAAACATATTATATATCATATATAAAAATAGTTACATCATAATGGCCATCTTTGAAGGTGTTAAATGGGTGTTGAACAATCATCGTTTCGGGAGGCAGAATTTCGCCATCCACAGAAACTGTATGTTCTTTAACCATTTGATGTAGTTGTGTGAGAGTGTAGATCAAATATATATTATAACAACATCTTAGTATATTGAAGATACTGGTGTTGTTACAAAAGAATTAAATAAAAAGAGTTTAGAGGGTTGGAGAAGAAAAATAAAACAAATGAACAAGAGAGAATGAATTACCTTTAAAAGTGTAACTCCTTTTGATTTGAGCCTAAAGGCTTCCTTTGAAAGGATTCTGCACAAAGGTAATCCTATAGGATGAGTAGAGGGATGTGGAGAGAGCAAATGGGCAGGGGTTGGCCGAGCCAAAGGCTTGAAGAGTGTGTGAAATGAGGTAGAGGTGGGGGCCTTTTATAAGAGGAGAGGAGGGACACTTTTGGAAAGTAAAGTAACATTACTTTATTTGAAAATGTGTTTCGGTTTCAAAAGGTCCCACATTAATATAATTCGTGGATAAGGTGATAAGGGTTCGAAATACAATCATCCAATTGGTTTTGTACATGTGTAGATCATAGATTTTACATTGTCTTTCCATTTTATTTAAATCGTCAAATAATGATGTCATTGCTGCATCATTATTATGTCATAAATAATTTACTTTATTTAATGTCTAAAAATCCTAAAACAAATACTATGATGTAGGAAATCTTTTTAGCTTTCCAATGACTATTTATAATCAAAAATCTGATCTTTATAACCCCATGTAAAAATTGTTTTCGTAAAACATTTATTGTTTGTGTCATTTTTACTTTAACATTTAATAAAAAGTTATTTATGTCATTTCCAAACCAAAGTGTCTCCATGGGGTCCCCAAGTTGACCCATGGATTTTCTTGGTCGGCCATGACACAACCAATAAGGTTGGGACATGTGTCTAGGTCATTTCATATTATTAAAGTATTATTTATACCTTAAACTACCCTAATTACCACTAATCGCGATTAAGAACTTAATAAGTTACTATTCACCAAAAAATTATTTTAATCTCATTGAACCACATTTTACTTCTTAATGACAACCATTATTGTCGGATTTTCAAAATTCAATACACATTAGTGGTAAACTTTCATTTAACTGAAAAATCAGTTTGCTTGATTACCACTTAGTGGTTTCACTATTCATCAAAAATTGAAGTTTTTCAGAAAATCACCAAAAATTCACACTAAGCTATATTTGATATTCCGAATTAAAAAATGAAGTCTATTTTACAAAATTCAAAACATATAGGTCACAATAATTAATTTAATAATTAATTCCCGCTGCCAGAGCAAATAGCGTGTTTTTACAAAACAATAAGTATCAAAAGATTGACACCAGTTTAAGTTTAATTTCAAAGTGAAATTGATTCCAATGACCACCATTGGATAAAATGGTAAAAATATATTCTAATTTCACATCAAAACCAATTCAAAACATAATATAATCATATTAATAAATTAGATTAAAAAGCAGTTTTGTTGTAAAATGCAGTATTTTCACTATTCATTAAAAAAATAATCATTGTCAGAAAAATACCAAAAATTCACACAAGGTAAATTTTGATGTCCCAATCATAAAGAATAAGTTTATTTTGACAAAAATAGTTTATAAAATTGTCAAAAGATAGATTCAAAAAATGGTTTGCCATCAAAAGGCAGTAAAACCATCTTTTAAGAATATTAGTTTATTCCATGCATAAGATTGTATTTATTTTCATTTTAAGCCTCTAAAACACTATCTTAATCATTAATAGACATGGATAACAATATCTATTAATAAATACTTACTTGGGATGTTACATCCTTCCCCCCTTTAGAAAATTGCGTCCCCGCAATTTATTTACTTATCGAATAAATGGGGGTACTTATCCCACATTGCATTTTCAGTTTCCCATGTTGCTTCTTCAATCATGTGGTTTTTCCACAAAACCTTTACCTGGTGAATCACTTTATTCCGTAACACTTGCTCCCTGTGGTCAAGAATCTTGACTGGTTGTTCCTCATAAGATAGGTTCTCTTCCAGCTGAACTACCTCTGGACTCCAAACATGAGATGGATCTGGCATGTACTTTCTCAACATCGAAACGTGAAAAACATTGTGTACCTGAGATAAACTCGGAGGTAAAGCCACTCGGTATGCAACTGATCCAACTCTCTCCAGAATTTCGTATGGTCCAATGAACCTTGGACTCGGCTTTTCTTTCTTACCAAATCTCATCACACTTTTCCAAGGAGAAACCTTGAGAAAAACATGATCACATACCTCGAAAGATAGATCCTTCCTTCGGTTATCCACATAACTCTTCTGCCTGCTCTGAGATGTTCTCATGTGTTTCTGAATCAGCTGAACTTTTTCTGTCTTCTCTTCAACCAATTCTGGTCCCATCAAATTTCTTTCACCCACATCATCCCAGAAAGCTGGAGTTCGACACCGCTTCTCATATAATGCCTGAAATGGTGCCATCTGTATACTGGAATGAAAACTGTTATTATATGAAAACTCAACCAAAGAAAGATGTTGGTCCCAACTTCCCTGATAATCCATAGAACAAGCTCGTAGCATATCCTCCAATGTCTGAATTGTTCGTTCTGACTGCCCATCTGATTGAGGATGAAAAGCTGTACTAAAATTTAATTCAGTACCCAACGACTTCTGAAGGCCTTTCCAAAAGTTAGAAGTAAACCTGGGATCACGATCCGATACAATGGAGAGAGGAAGTCCATGTAACCTGACTATCTTTTTAAGATACAAACGTGAAAGTTGATCAAGAGAGAAAGTATCTCGTATAGCAAGGAAATGAGCAGATTTGGTCAAGAGATCAACAATAACACAGATTGCATTATTACCTCGAGATGTCTTCGGTAATCAAACAACAAAGTCCATGGATATATTCTCCCATTTCCACTCTGGCACTAGTAAAGGCTGAAGCATCCCTTTTGGTAACTGCCGCTCTGCTTTAACCTGCTAACAGGTCAAACATTTCATAGTAAAATCAACAATGTCTCTTTTCATTCCATCCCACCAGTAATACTCCCGCAGATCTCTATACATCTTAGTACTGCCCAGATGAACTGAAAACGGAGAACTATGAGCTTCACATAATAACTCTTTCTTCAACTGTGAATCACAAGGCACACACAATCTCTTCCCAAATCTCAAAACGCAATCATTATCAATGTTGAATTCAGGCAACTTACCTTTCTAAACCAGCTCTACCCTTTTCTGCAACTCACTGTCTTGCTTCTGTGCTTTCTTGATTCTATCTGATAGAGATGATCTCACTGATACCTGAAACAAAACATAAGGACTTCCTGCACCAACAACTTCTATGCCAAAGTTCATCAAATCCTTAACCAAAGGATCACGTTCCAAATGCAACATTGTTAAAGAAGCATTACTTTTTCGACTCAAAGCATCAGCCACTTTATTTGCTTTTCCTGGATGGTAATGAATTGTGCAATCCTAATCTTTTATTAATTCCAGCCATCTCCTTTTTCTCATGTTTAACTCTTTCTGAGTGAATATATACTTTAAACTTTTGTGATCGGTATATATTTCACACTTTACTCCATACAAATGATTCCTCCAAATTTTTAAAGCAAAAACAACAACAGCTAATTCCAAATCATGTGTAGGGTAATTTACCTCATGAGTTTTCAACTGTCGTGAAGCATAAGCAATTACCTGATCATTCTGCATTAGGACGCAACCAAGTCCTTTCAATGAAGCATCACTGTATATAACAAACTCACCATTCCTGGAAGGTAGTGCCAAAACTGGAGCATTCACCAATCTTCTTTTCAATTCCTGAAAACAATCATCACATTCTTTTGTCCAGATAAACTTAACACCCTTCCGAGTTAGCTTAGTCATTGGACTAGATAACCGTGAAAAATTTCTAACAAACCTTCGGTAATAGCCCGCCAAACCAAGGAAGCTACGAATCTTGGTTACATTTGTTGGTCTTAACCATTCTTCCACAACTTTTGTTTTTGTAGGATCAACAGTTATTCCATCTTTAGAAACAATGTGACCAAGGAAAGAAATTTGTTGCAACCAAAACTCACACTTTCTGAATTTCCCATACAGTTTCTTTTATTTTAAGGTTTGCAAGATAACCCTTAAATGTTTTTCATGCTCCTCTTTACTTTTAGAAAAAACCAAAATATCATCAATGAAAACCACCACAAACTTATCCAAGAACTCATGGAAAATTCTACTCATTAAGTCCATGAATACAACAGGTGCATTGGTTAGCCCAAAAGGCATTACTACAAATTCATAATGGCCATATCTCGTACGGAACGCGGTCTTCGGAATATCTGCCTCCTTTACCTTCAGCTGATGGTACCCCGATCTCAAGTCAATCTTTGAAAAAAACTGAGCCCCCTGGAGCTGATCAAACAAATCATCGATATGAGGCAAAGGATATTTGTTCTTAACAGTGATATTATTCAAGGCTCTATAATCAATTCAAAGTCTCATAGAACCATCTTTCTTTTTAACAAATAAATCAGGAGCACCCCATGGTGATGTTCTAGGTCTAATGAAACCTTTCTCTAATAAATCTTGCAATTGCTCCTTCAACTCTAAAAGTTCAATTTGTGTCATTCGATAAGGGGGTTTTGAAATTGGCTTAGCATCAGGAACTAAGTCAACAGTAAACTCAACTTCCCGATCTGGTATTATTCCAGGCAACTCATCAGGAAAAACATCAGGATACTCATTTACCACTGGCACATCATTAATCTGAACAGTTCCTTTATTTTCAACGATGTGTGCAAGGTAACATTCATTTCCATCTTTTACAAGTTTCTCGGCCTCTTGATATGTTATCAAAAGTAAGGGTTCATTCTTGTAAACAAACTGAAAGTCTTTCTGAAAAGAAACTTCTTTAGCTCTACAGTCAATCTTAACATGATAAATAGAGAGCCAATCCATACCCAGGATAACATCAAACTCTACTAGAGGTAGAACAATAAGGTTTTCAAGTAGGTTCTTTCCACATATAAGGATAGGAAGATTCTTATAAATTCTTTTTGCCTCGACACTTCCCCTAGGTGTTTTTACCAAATGTTAAGGAGTCATTTCTTGAGATGGTATTCCCATTTTACTAGAAAAGGTTTCAGAGATGAAAGAATGTGTAGACCCCGAATCAAACAACACACTGGCATAATCTGAAAAAACAAACAAAGTACCTGATACAACTTCATTTGATGGCCCGACATCTACTGAAGTAGTTGCAAAGGATTTCACCACCCCTTTTTGCTTGTAGTCTAACTGCTTCCCATCACTCAAGCTCCTTGTCGGACACTCGTTTGTATAGTGACCCATCTCATTGCACTTATAACACTTCACTAACTGTAAATCAAATTTGTTCTTACCTTCAGCTTGATCCTTTTCAGTGCAATCACGATCCTTATGTCCCATCTTACCACATCGGTAGCACTTCCCAGAATTCAGAAGACATTCCCCAGCATGCCTTTTTCCACATTTATCACAAACTGGAAACTTAGTTTTCTTACGATCAGACTTTTTTAAAGAATTCTTACCTTTCTCCTGCCACCTCAGTCTCTTCTTCTGCTGGTTGTTATAGAAAACTTGGTCATCGGCAAACACCATTTCCACCTTCTCAGCACATCGAACAAGATTTTTATAACTTTTAAACTCACGAGAAGCTAATGCCCTTCGATATTTTGGCTTTAATCCTGAGTAGAAACGATTGATTTTACTATCAAGGTCCCGGATAAAATTTGGAGCATACCTTGCCAATCGAGTGAACCTTTCTTCATAGGCAGCCACTAAGTCTTCCTCTTGCCTCAATTCCAAGAATTGCTTTTCCATCCTAAGTCGAACAGCCTTAGGAAAATACTTCTCAAGAAACATACCTTTGAATTCATCCCAGTCAAGAGCATCAATCTCATCGGCGTCCCTGATATTTTTAACCATAGACCACCACTGATCTGCTTCACCCTCCAAACGGTAAATAGCATGACTAACCTTTTGATTGTCTGAACACCCCATGACATCAAAAATCTTCTCCAGTGATTTAATCCACCCTTCAGCTAGCACAGGGTCAGATGATCCTCTGAATGATGGTGGATGTTGCCTCATGAAATGTTCCACCACTGACATGTTCCTCTGCGGTTGATCTGGCTGATCTCGTGCATGGATACCACCACCATTTATTTCTTGAGTCAACTACGCCATTACTGCAACAAACTGTTCAGTTCCAATTCCGACCATTTCTGGATGCTGATTCGGAAGGTTATTTCCCTCTGTATGCCTTCCTAGCACTGCTTCCCTATTTCCTCTGCGGAAAACCATTCTGAACAAACATGTCTTAGATGAAGCAACATGGTAATCTTCAAATGCTATATCATTTCAAAAAAACAAAATATTTTTGGAGAATATTTTAATAGAATTCTAACTCCTAAAGTTATCTAAACCGACCTCTGATACCAACTATAAGGCCCCAACCTTAAACCTTACTTAATATTGAGTTATTACAAGATTACACATTGAGGATCTTTTCAGGTTTAGAGTTTTAGAGAATTAGATCATAAAACTTGCATTACATTCCACATATAAACAAAGTGGTTACATAAAGATAATATTCTTCATTCCCATCAATGGAAAAACATTTAAAATAAAACATGGATTAATTCTTGACACATCCTTGACTCTATCATCTTATCATGTACCTTTCCCTTGACCTGTGAAAAACATTTCAAAAACTTGGGATGAGCATAAAAACTCAGTATGGGTTATAAAAAAAACATGGAAAGGAAACATGAGTTCATATATACATAAGAATGAAATCATACTTTACCCATAAAACATTAGCACTTTAACATACCTCATAAAATCATGAATAAATCATAGAAATCATAAGACATAAAGGTAACTTGAGGCATTCATAACATTCTTACGTAGGGAGTAACCCTCTTGGTTACGTTTGGAATACCCATCACAGTATATTCCCTAAAATCTCTTCGGAGAAACCTTAACGTTTTACTCCTTCGCGTTACCCAATGCATTGGAGAGCTATAACGGGATCACCCGCCCTTAGTTTATCACGGAACCACCCGTCTTCATAATAATGCCCAAGAACCATAACATAATCATATCACATAAAACATACATAAAGGAAACATAACATTTCCACATTTCAATCACAAGATATCAATACAACACAAAAACATTGTGAAAACCATTTTCCATACCAAAATAAAAGAAAAGTAAAACATGGTATTTATTTTTCTTTTAAAAAATAAGGTATGGCTTGTAGAGGAAGCCGACACTAAAATAACGGTCACGACGGCGGAGAAGTCGTTGTCGCCGCATACGTACGACAAAAACATTCCCTTTTGTCATTCAGTAAATGCTTCGTACAAAAAAGATTCCTTTTGAATAAATGTAAAAGTCAAAGGGGTTTATACACCGTATAAAAGAAAGTTGTGTATAAAATAAAATATGCCTCAATGAAAGGAGATTGAGACGAAGTCCCATACCTCGTATCCGACTTGACCCGACCGTTCTTTAATCTCCTGAATAATAAACTTGAGTTAATATCTCTGTGCTTATGAACCTTTTTCAAGTTCATTATTCCTTTTATACCATGTTATGAACATCATGTAATCAGTTAAGTTAATAATTTTCATTTTGTCGGTATTTGGTTCTTAAGTCAAAAATAGACTTCTTACAATTACATGTTGTTAATTTGGTCAAAGGTTCATTATATCCAGAATGGTATTCATGATGTAGATATCATATATGTCATATATATCCAGTACATACATGCATTTATAATATTACATAATCATTTAGAGGTAAGAAATGAAATGCACCGTTCATGGAGACGGTAAGCCGTACCTACGCATGAGCGCTACTTCCATTTATATTTCATATTTTCTGGAATGGAATCATAATGATATATAAGTATATTATAATTCCAGTATAATAACATATATAATATCATTAACTTTATCCTTTACACATCCCACATATGGTATTAACGAATCAAATCACTTTCAGGGGGCGGTAGTCCGCACTTCCTAAAATGAAGATATCGTGTTTACCCATAATGGAAACCATAATGGTATGCCAAAAATGAACAAACACAGAAGCTTAAGGAAAAAATAAACATATTATATATCATATATAAAAATAGTGACATCATAATGGCCACCTTTGAAGGTGTTCAATGAGTGTTGAACAATCATCGTTTCGGGAGGCAGAATTTCGCCATCCATGGAAACCGTATGTTCTTTAACCATTTGATGTAGTTGTGTGAGAGTGTAGATCAAATAAATATTATAACAACATCCTAGTATATTGAAGATACTGGTGTTTTTACAAAAGAATTAAATAAAAAGAGTTTAGAGGGTTGGAGAAGAAAAATAAAACAAATGAACAAGAGAGAATGAATTACCTTTAAAAGTGTAACTTCTTTTGATTTGAGCCTAAAGGCTTCCTTTGAAAGGATTCTGCCCAAAGGGAATCCTCTAGAATGAGGAGAGGGATGTGTAGAGAGCAAATGGGAAGGGGTTGGCCGAGCCAAAGGCTTGAAGAGTGTGTGAAATGAGGTAGAGGTGGGGGCCTTTTATAATAGGAGAGGAGGGGCACTTTTGGAAAGTAAAAAAACATTACTTTATTTGAAAATGTGTTTCGGTTTCAAAAGGTCCCAGATTGATATAATTCGTGTATAAGGTGATAAGGGTTCGAAATACACTCATCCAATTGGTTTTGGACATGTGTAGTTCATAGATTTTACATTGTCTTTCCATTTTATTTAAATCGTCAAATAATGATGTCATCGCTGCATCATTATTATGTCATAAATAATTTAATTTATTTAATGTCTAAAAATCCTAAAACAAATACTATGATGTATTAAATCTTTTTAGCTTTCCAATGAGTATTTATAATCAAAAATCGGATCTTTATAACCCCATGTAAAAATTGTTTTTGTAAAACATTTATTGTTTGTGTCATTTTTACTTTAACATTTAATAAAAAGTTATTTATGTCATTTCCAAACCAAAGTGTCTCCATGGGGTCCCCAAGTTGACCCATGGCTTGTCTTGGTCGGCCATGACACAACCAATAAGGTTGGGACATGTTTCTAGGTCATTTCATATTATTAAAGTGTTATTTATACCTTAAACTACCCTAATTACCACTAATCGCGATTAAGAACTTAATAAGTTACTATTCACCAAAAAATTATTTTAATCTCATTGAACCACATTTTACTTATTAATGACAACCATGTATGTCGTATTTTCAAAATTCAATACACATTAGTGGTAAACTTTCATTTAACTGAAAAATCAGTTTGCTTGATTACCACTTAGTGGTTTCACTATTCATCAAAAATTGAAGTTTTTCAGAAAATCACCAAAAATTCACCCTAAGATATATTTGATATTCCGTATAAAAAAATGAAGTCTATTTTACAAAATTAAAAACATATAGGTCACATTAATTAATTTAATAATTAATTCCCGCTGCCAGAGCAAATAACGTGTTTTTACAAAACAATAAGTATCAAAAGATTGATACCAGTTTAAGTTTAATTTCAAAGTGAAATTTATTCCAATGACCACCATTGGATAAAATGGTAAAAATATATTCTAATTTCACATCAAAACCAATTCAAAACATAATCTAATCATACAAATAAAATAGATTAAAAAGCAGTTTTGATGTAAAATGCAGTATTTTGCACTATTCATTAAAAAAATAAACATTGTCAGAAAAATACCAAAAATTCACACAAGGTAAATTTTGATGTCCCAATCATAAAGAATAAGTTTATTTTGACAAAAATAGTTTATAAAATTGTCAAAAGATATATTCAAAAAATGGTTTTCCATCAAAAGGCAGTAAAACAATCTTTTAAGAATATTAGTTTATTCCATGCATAAGATTGTATTTATTTTCATTTTAAGCCTCTAAAACGCTATCTTAATCATTAATAGACATGGATAACAATATCTATTATTCATTACTTATTTGGGATGTTACAGTTGGTGCCTCACCACCTAGATGGTATGAGTGCACTGCTTATTTGTAGGATCCACGAGCATGGGTCTGCCCTACGCCAACCACTACGGCTCGGAGCCATGGTACATCCTCTGCGGTGCTCTATCCTAGTGGGTAACCCTTCTTCAGCACTATCGGCGATGTCCAGCCACCCCTTTTCTACCACGGTGCCTTCAGGCCCTGCCATCCCTTCAAGGCCAGTGAGAACCGTCTGACATCTCTTCTGGTCATTATCGCCAAAGAGTAGGAAAAGCTTCTGTGGGCCATTAGACAATACCTTGTGGGCCAATTTTCATTTCGACTACACCTACGGGCCTTCCGAGATGTCACCATCACTTTGTGTACACCATTTTAATCTTTCCACTATATTGGTCAGTCTCCCACGAAGAACGTAATCAATGAAACATTGGTAGAGGGTCTTGACATTGTTTTGTTTGGCCCGGGCTCTCTGCGTTAGTATTATAACAATTTAAGGGGTGAAGCATCATCATCAGATGAATAATTCAAAAAGTCATAGAAATAAATCTAGACAAAACCCTGCCTATAATTCATTGGAAAATGCCATAGAAAACAAATAAGGGTCCATAATTGAATATGTTCATCAGTGATCATTCATTCATTATTCTTTGTTGTAGTTGGTGTCCACCGTTGTTTTTTTAGAGCTTCTTCATGTGGATCCCCAAAAATCATGAAATTGCATTGGTTAAATTGTGGAAAAGGAACCACCCACATTGTGTTTTATTAATTCAGTTCATTAATGTACAAATATTATTATTCATTGAATTCAACAAACGTCATGGTTTCACAACCCAATATCCATGTAATTAAATGACTCCCATCAAGCATGATGTTACCCGGCAGTCTTGTCACTGTTTATCAATGGTTGAAAGAAAAATATTATAAACTATGGAGTTATTTTATTATTTTTTGTGAAGTTAAAAAAGTATTTTTTTCGTCAAACCCTTTTAGGGAAATGATAGGATTCACTTAAGAGAATCTAGGTACGTTGAATTCAATGTTGACCTTATATTTTTAATCCAAACAACAACTCAAAATATAAATACCATTGATCATACGTTTAATGAATGTACCTTAAAAAAGATCAAAAATCCATTTGGGGATCTACAAGCCTCATAATCATGTTTTGTCACTTTTCATAGACTCATAATTATCCAAAATATTTTTTAAAAAAAAATATAGGTATTTTGGGTCTTTACATTCTTCCCACCATAGGGCTTTTCGTCCTTGAAATGCACAATAATACTATGGAAATAAATGGGGGGTAATAGGAACAAATTTGATCCCCCACCCCACTGCAATGTTCCCTCCTTGAGGTTCCAATGCTGCTGGCTAACTCGCACTATAGTAATCGACTACCAACAATGGACCTACTCCTATCGATCATCTATATTAACCAGAAACTCCATGAACGTCACCCCATATTCAATGTCCATCTCTCCCAAGCAGATAATGTGGTATAGATCATGCACATACCTCCATAGCTATGACATGTGGGAAACACTATACACCTGGTGCATCTATGGGGGAAGAGCTAGGGGGTATGCCACCTATCCTACTATGGTGATTATTAAAAAATATTTGATGAACATCAACGATTTCTTGCCACCCGACCAAATCTATATAATCCTGAACATGGTAATACATATCAGAAGACATTGTCTCCATCCGTTAACACCAAGGGCATCCCCCTCATTTCGACATAATACATTTTTTGGCTCTGTGCATTCTTCATCGACACCTAGATTATTTGCACCATCTTAGTGGTATCCCGAACCAACTCTGGATACATAAGTGCTAATTTCTCTAGGACTATCCAGCATTGAGATGATCTTCATGGTCTCTCGTAAAAAACCTTAACTGATTCGATGATGATGATGGAGTGATAACTATTCTTATAAGATCACTCCACCAGGGGAGGGTGGTCCTCCCAATTGCATCCAAAATCAGGGACACAAGCACAATGAATGTCCTCAAGTGTCTATATTCTCTACTCCGTATGACCATTTTTCTAATGATGAAAGGCGATTCTCATATATAACTATGTCGTGTACACCTCATGTAATCCCTTCCATTGCTGGGATGTCAAAAAAGATTCACAATCTGAGATGATCATCGATGGTACCCCGTGAACACTTACAATCTTCTGTATATTTTGGCGTCCTGACCCCTCTACTGATCCCTGCTCTCATATTGGTTGGAAGTGGGCTGATTTGGTGATTCGGTCCACAGTCACCCAATAAGAATTATGTCCCCTCGATGTAAGTGGTATACCAACCACAAAGTATATGGTTATGTAATCTCATTCTAATTATAGAACCGCATGTGGTTGAGTCAATCTTACACAAACCTGCTGCTCAGCCTTCACTTGCCGATAAGTGAGGCATCATGAAACGAACTCATCCATTTCTTAATTCATCCATGGACACCTATACTAATGATGGAGGTCCTCATACATATTATTTAAACAATGATGTACCACTGAAGTGATATGTGTAACTCCCTCAATACCACCTCTAGTAGCATAACTGATACCATGGTGTATTCTTTGAAAATCTTGATGTGCTCGCCAGCTTCAAAAAATCCTTCAAGAGCCCATCCTGAGGATATCTAAACACGCAGGGCTACACAATAAATATCCCCATTTTATGCCTCTCGTACTCAGAGGATGATTGGGATGGTGAAAGTCATGGATTAGAGGTATGTTTCTCCATCACTATCCATGAAGGATAACTACAACGTGTCTTTCTGCTATGATGCCTAACATAGAAACTGTAAACCTGAACTCCTGCTGAGTGTGTTTGCCACCACCTTCCACATCCTAAAAGTGTATAATATCTCAATGTCAAAGTCCAGGAGGAACTCCATCCATCATCACCATTTCAAGTTCAGGTTAAATCTGTAAGAAGATATACAAAAGACTCTCGTGATCGGAGTAGACAATAATCCATTGTCCCATAAGGTTGTGCAACCACATCATCATGTCAAGGACCACTACTGCTAACTCTAGGACATTGGTAGCATAGTTTTACTCATTTTTCCCAATTGTCATGATTTGTATGAAATTACTGCTCACTCCTACATCTTGACACACCGTTGTGCAGACCCTGATGTGTTGAAGACGACTAAATACACAACATCCTCTTTTGGTTGCCTCAAGATGGGGGGATTCGTCATTCTACGCCTCAACTCCTAGAAACACTACTTGAATATCTCTATCCAAATAAATGGCTATCACATCCTTTTAAAAGATGAAAATGTTGTTCTAACACATGAAAAGTCAGGTATGAACTTTCTATAGTACCCAATCAATCCCATGTAACTCCCCACCTAAGTCACAGGCCTAGGTAGCAAACAAGAAAGGCCTACCTCTATCATTACAGATCCATTGCAACTCCAGCCTCTATGATAACATGTCCCAAAAAGTGGAACACATGTATCCAGAAATGGAACATAGAGATATTTCAATAATTTTGGTGCTCTTAAAAGTTATCCATAATGATATGGAGTTGTGTAGTGTGCTCATCCTCTGACGGAAAGAATATCAAGATGTTGTCAATGAAAACAACCACTAAGCGATCATGTAATGGATGAAAGATCATGTTCATGAGTCCCATGAACACTTCTGAGGTGTTGGTCATTACCCATGGAATCCCCAAAACACATAGTGTACATATTGGCATTTGAAGGTCGTCTTCGTTACGTCCTCACCCCATATACTTAGCTGATGATAACATGATATGAGGTCGAATTTCGAAAACCACTGAGTTTCTTTTAGCTAATCGAAGAGGTCAATAATCATCGAGAGTGGATACCTTTTCTTCAGAGTCACCATGTTCAGGATCTGATAGTCCATGTAATGCCTCAATCTCTTATATTCATTCTTGGAGAAAAAAATCGGGGATGCCCAAGGAGAATCACGAGAACTTATGAACCCTTTCCTCTACAAGTACTCTAGTTATACCCTCAACTCAGGAATATCTGCATGTTCAATATAATTGGTTGGCATAGATAATGGTTCCATCTCAATGAATAGGTCGATGTAGAAGTTTAAATCTATATGATGATGCAGTTCTAGAACATCATTATGAAACACATCCGCATACTGGTCGACCACTATAGGATAACTCGGACTCCCCCTATAAACTTCTCTGAGGGTATGGCTAACTAACTAATGACTGATTGGCTACACCCTATTCCGAGAAAGTCCATCTTTATCTGCAATGGTTCCCTTCTATCCAGTGAAAGAATCCTCAGTCCCATCCTCGTGGTCACACCACACATTGAGTCTTAAAATGTCGATATGATCATGAATAGTTGATTACCAATCCATACCCAGGATGAAATTGTATGGCCTTAACACTCCTACTAAGAAATCCCATCCAAATCCATTGCCTACTATATTGATCTCACACTGCTGGTAGTAGTATGTAATCATACAATCCACTACCATAGGAGTCTCTATTCATAAGGATCGAGCCATTGGATCTATCAGAATCAACAAGATACATATAGGAGACATGGAAATAAATGGGTGATGGGAACCAGTGTCTAGATGAAATTCAACTAAGGATGAGTAGAAGCAGATCATTCCTAGAATCATATTTGGAGTGTCGTGGTCGTAGGCCTAAGATTCATGTAGCTGAGCTCATCCCTATCCACCTAATCTCTGAGGAATGGGTGGAAAACTTGGATGTGGTGGCTGTAGAACATCAAATTGTTGCCCAACTCACACTGCACTGCCTACTCCTTTTCTGTATCCACCACCCTACGACCCTCCCCGGTCAAATCTATGCCCCTTTCAGTAAAGTACCTCGACCATCTACTGATCGTTTATATGGTGGGATGGGCAACCGTGAGCCATGTGACCATGCTCGCTGCACGAGTAGCACAATATTCTCCTCTCATGACATCCTCTTTCACGTGAGCTCTACACCTCCGACCCTACATACATGAGTCATCTACCAGACAGTATGTCCTACCTGGGCCTCTGCATCATTTTCTTACTGCCTACTGAGGATGACTCAACCTCATGTAGTCTGCTGGTGGCCTTCATTGTCGATGCCTCCTCCTCTTGGAAGCTATCCACTAGATGTGTTCGCTCTAGCACTCCAGCAACAGTCAGTGTGATGTGTGATATCATCGATGCTTGGATATCCCGTCAAAGACCCTTCCCAATTTTATTCCTCTGAATAAAGGGTATCATACCATGTCAGTGGAGTAGATATTGAGGTTATTGAATCTATCTATGTATTGGGATACTATCATTCTTCCTTACTATATGTCCAAGAACTCATGAATATGCACAAAGTGTGGATTCGCTTGAATGAACTCCGCCTTGAATAGGATCTTAGATTCCAGCCTGGTGAGGGTCTCCAAATAGTGCCTCTATAGAATCAGGCTCCACCATCTCTATGAGATGTCTTAGAAGAGACTAGAATAATGGATCACCACATGGCCTACTAGTGAACACAATTAGGTGATAACTCTAGACACATTCTCCCACAAGCCCTTAGCTGTATGTGAATCCATCTCACCTCGAAACTTCATAGGCCTCTGCTGCTAGGACTCTTGATGTGCACTAAGTTGATGTGCACTGTCCATTGGTGGGGCATGTGGAAACCAATTCCCTATGGGTAGTGGGGCTGTTGGTACACCACCAGAAGGTACCATCACTGTTAATGGGCCCTACACCAAAGCTTAATTGCTTAGTGTCCATCTGGATGAACTATCTCTCTAATTATAGAGGGATGTCTTTGAGATAGAATATTGTAATGAAATTGGTGCATCATGGTTAATAAATTTATACCATGTGATCTGACTCAAATGAGATCAAAAAGATAAAAAATTCAATGATACATGCAATCAGTGTTTTTTTATATCGAGTCGAAAATCATAACTTAGGGTCAAACTGATTGGAAATGTCATCTGTTGCACCAATATTGGATTCTATAAACTAGAAAACTTACTCAAAAAAAATAAAATTACTTCCCCATTGAAATCATCAGAGTCAAATTTCATCGATAGAACTGAATCCTCTAATACCACTTCATCAATACCGATCCCAAGGGGCCTATGTTGTGACTAATACAAGACCATCATCTATAGGACAATGGTTAGCAACTAGAAATTGAATGGTGTATCCCTATAGCATGAGTACATTACTTCTATACCTGTACACACCCAAACTATGTACCCATCATATGTAATCCACATAATAAAACTGGTAATGTAAAAGTGATAACTGAAAGTAAGGTTCCAGTATACAAGATGAACTAAAAGAGATAATAACACAGAAAAATAATAATACAAATCCTAAGATCATCCACTAAGGATCATAACTGTAGGTTAATTACAACTCATCTTTGTAGCTCATTGCATCAAATTGTCCCAACTGTGCACCGTGTAGTCATAGTTTTGAATCCTTGGTCGAAACTGTCTTTAATCATCACAAGACACAACAAGGAGCGGGAAATGGACATGTTAGGGTGGGAATAAAAATACCCTGTTGGGACTCCAAGACCCTCGAAGGTCTCCAAATATTCCAAAATGGAAAATCCACAAATCATGATCCCAATTGAAAAGCAATAGTAATGATTCTGATCAAAAAATGGGAAAACATAAATAATAGGAATGATTCTTAGTCATAAAGATAAATAATCTTGTTCCATTGAAAATCACCATTGTTAAACCATGAAGAAGTTACTCTATCATCGATTCACAGTACATCATAAGTCATTTAACCACACAAGGTCTTAAGTTGTCAATCCACACACGATCTTATGTCGTCGAACCATGATGGGATGCTCTAAGTCGGGTCATCCTCGGGAGGCACTATTGTTGATCGACACATGGTCATAATTTCCCGATCCAAAATGGGGTTTATGTTGATGATCCCCATAGGATCGTATATTTCTGATCCACACGCTGTCATATGTCATTGATCCACACAGGGTCATAAATCACCAATCCACATAGGGTCTCAATTCACTAAACCAAGACAGGTAACTATATGGTTGGTTCTCATCAGGCCACTCTTCTTCTGATCCACACAGGGTCTTAAGTCACTGACCCACAATAGGTCACTATACGGTCGGTTCTCATCGGGTAACTCTACTTATAATCCACATAAGGTCATTGTATATTTATCTTCAATGGATTGTATTCCACTTGACAACTAGCCACATGATTCCCGCTCCTAGTATGCTTTGGTTCGATCAATTATGATCCTCATGCTATCGGTCATACAACAATATCCATGAAATCATACAAATAAGTAACCTAGATAACTGATATGTTATAAGGTTTCGAACACAATAGATGTTGTGTCAATTGGATGCCCAGTCTGTACGTTAAAGAAATTTTGGTATCAGGGGCCTAGATGGATTCGAGTTCGATCGAACTCGGTCGTACTCCAACAGTATGAAAAACAAATGTGAAGTATCTCAAAAATGCCACCTCAATATAATGGTTATAGCATTGTAGATATTTCTTCAATCTATCGTCCTGTTTAGGAGATGTGGCCCTTTAAAATAAACTTTGGTCAAAATGTGTTCATGTCTAGCCTGGCTGGGCTGGACCAAGCTGACCTAGCCCATTAGGCCGTGGTACTGGCTCAAGCCACCTAATTGGGTGCTGCCCACCTAGATGATAGAACAACCTGACCTGCTGGTTGGGTGAGTCCACTAGATGGGTTCAATGGTCTTCTCCCATACCAAATAGACATGTTTTCCATTCGTCTAATCAATCAGTGGTTCCATTTGGTAACGATCCACCTGGCTGGTATGCGTGGATCAATTTTCGGTGAGACCCACGAGCGTGCGATTTCCCTTCGCCCATCTCCATGTCTCAGAGCTATGGAACCTCCTCTGTGACGGGTATCCAATGCGTGCCACCCAACTATAATGTGGATGGAGATTTCCAGCCACACCGTTTTTCCATCGTGGCACCTTCGAGAGACACCATCCATTTGATGCCAGCGAAATTTGCATGTTGTCACCTCCAGTCACCAGCCCCACCATACAGGCCGAGCTTTCACGAGTTACCAATGAATCCCCAGTGTTCTGATTTTCTTCTCGACTGTGCGTATAGGTCTTATGGGATGTCTCCATCACTGTGTGGACCCCCAGTTTCATAGTGTCTCCATATTGGCCAGTCAACCATGAATAATGTAATCAAAGAAACATTGATAGAGGGTTTATGGCTAGTTGCATTTGGCATGTTCCCTCTGTGTTAGAGTTATATCAATTTAAGGGTTGAAACATTATCTACTGATGAAGAATTTATAATCACTTCCAACTAATTATAGACCAATCTCTACATTGAACATGTTGGATGATGCTACTAAAGAGGAAGAAGGGTAAGTATTCAATGATTTTCATCAACTTTTTTCATCCCCAATTCATCATTAGAGTAGGATTCTGTCGTCATTTCATTATAGCATCCTCTCATCAATCCCAAAAACCAATTCTATATGTTGGTTTATAAAATGGAAAATTAACATCCAATAATGTGTTTTATTAATGCATATCATTACAGAACCATAATAAATATTACATTAATTTAGTGAACATCATAGTTATTCAACCCTAGAGTTGTTTCATTAAATGAATCCCATCCAACATGACATTACCTTGTTGTCCCTCAACCATATCTCAATTGTGTCGTAGGATTTTTTATTCTAACACTAGTTCAAAAGATATAAATATTTACTAGCACTTTTACTAAATGTACCTTAAAAATGTTCAAAATTTTGTTCTATGCTCTCTGGGCCTCATATTTGTGGATAATAAAGTTTCCCAAACATGTAATCATCCCAAATAATTTAAGAAAATTGAAATTTCAGGACGTTAGATGTTCTTCCCATCTAGTTATTTTTTTATATTATTATATTTTTTTATCATTTTCTATATTTAAGTAATCTATATACTAAAATATGATGTTTATGATAAACATACATTATTTCTCCTTCAACTAATAATTCTTTCATATGTATATTTTTGTTAATGAAATTTCATGAATGTTATTAATATTAACTAAAACGTTTCAAATGTAATTTTCCCCCATTTTTTAAATTCTATATTTACTTTAAAAGGAATCTTCTTCTCTTTTTTCTACTGACACACATTAGAATTTTAACAAGAAATGAGAAATGTATTTTTGTCTTATGATAATTCATATGAACAAATTTACCCAAATATTGTATTATCGTTGATTTTTTGATTCATTTTAAAATTTCAATTTAATTTTTTCATAGATAACATTTTGGTACTTCATAATTTTATTTATTTAAATAATTGATATAAAAATTAATAAAATATTTTACTCATGAAAAGTTATAGAAATTTTTTAATGAAATTTTCATCTATAATATTATCCATTGATGATTTATATAGATCAATAGGAATAAGATCCAATGTTAACATCTTTTTCATTCTTTATAGGGTTTATGGTTATATTAATTATATATTTATGAAAACCATTATACATATGGGTTAATTGTTGAAGTAATGATAAAACATTTCATCATCTAATTGAATACAATAAATAGATTATGATTTTATGAGGGGTGAATGTGTTTTATTAATTTAATTTATTCAGTAAATATTAATATTATTAGATCTCTAGGGTAATATGAGAGGTGATAATAATCCAAAAATAAGGTACAGATGGAATTATCCAAATCCCAAATGACAGTACACGTGAGGTTATCCCAAACATAATACTAGTACATGGGTGGATATACTATGCATAGGAATTTGATGAATGTTTTGGTGGACATCCTTGAAATAAAATTTCTATTATTAACACTATTCCACACTTATTTGCACATGTTTATGTCATGATCTTATGAAAATGTTAGGCACTCATGGATAATGTTCATTGAATATTTTATTAATCATGGATTAATAACTACTACTATATATGAAATGATTTATTGATATAAAAATTTCTGAGTATGAATTATGAAATTTGAAATCATGTTCTCATAATATAATGATCATGATATTATTATGTGTGATCATTTCGTAATATATTTATTATTTACCATTATTTTTAATATTATCCGAAATTTTTTTATGATTTCATTTCCTATAGTTATGAAAAAATAGTTAACATTTTTTATGTCTCTAAATGGAGTATTTTTTTAAATTACAAGTGGCTTGTAATTTAGTAATTTTTTGTCCAGGTAGTTAATGTGATGAAGATTCCAAATAACCTCAACCATTACTATTTTTTCATTGATTGTAATGTTATCTTTTGAATATTAATGTAAAATAATATACCATGTATGCATGTAATTTTTATTTATCTATATCACTTCTATGAACAAACTTAATAGAAATAACAAATTGGTTATAGATCAAAAATATTTATCAGTTTATATTGAATAAAGTAGAATCATATCAATTTAAAAACTATTAAATATTAATTAAATATAAATGAAATTAAAATTACAGTATATTTAGTACAAAAAAATGGAAAAATATAAAATAAATAACATTCAATTCACTTCAAAATCCATTATAAAGTAATTGAATTGTCCTTTGATCATATATATATATTCAAAATAGTGTGGTAATAGTTGAATTTTTTATATTTACCTCAAATTCATCTTTATGTGGTGGACATATATAACATAAAAATATTAATAGTTGGAATAAATATGTAGTTTCAAAAAAAAACATGGATTCATTTCACTATAAGATATAGATACCTAGTATTAATGAATCAAAAAAATTAAATAAAATAGTCATATTATGTCTCTATATAATAATATTAATGTATATAAAATTAGTAAATATGTGTTGATGAAATTATTGTTCAATATAGAAAAACATGTAATAAGATTATTATCGTATTCGTAATGATTTACATGTTATAAAACAACAACTCCCTAAATTTATCATATCCCATGATGGAATCACATGTTTTTATGAATAAATTTGGATATTACAATAAAAGATAAAGAAAAAAATGTCACATTAAGGGGAGAAACAGTCTCATACCAAGATAATCCACCAATAAACATTGGAATACAACACATAAGGGGAAAATGTGTTGGGTTTTTTTATTTGAAGATCAGCATGGATGTATTAAATACAAATAATGAAAAAATATGAATGAAATGGATAAATTGGAATTATTAGAATAAAATACACAAATATTTTTAAAATGATTGACCTGAACTTATTATATCAAGGGTGTGTATATGATAGGTAAACCATATGAGAATATATTTTTAAACATTAATAGTTTCCCAGAAAAATACTATCAATTCAGAATGTTAAATATGGATTCTATAATATATTAATGAATTTATTATTTCAATAAATAATTAAATTAAAACTAATAATTAATAATAAAATTAAATACCTTCAAGAGACATCAAGGGTGTCAAAAATCACTTTACCTTTCCACATTTATCCCTAATTTTGTATTCATGTAGATTTTTCATAAGAGATGTGAGGCATGTCTCCCTCCACTAAGACTCGCAAAACATTTCATCATGAGATTTACTTCAATGATACAATATAATTCGAACCAAATAAATTGAATTATTATCCATCACATAACGATATTTATCATTAATTTTTGTTGATTTTTTAACCACAAGATAAATCAAGATTAAAATATATGTTATTTTAATCAATAAAAATATATGGATCATGGTTATATCTATTTAATTTGGAGACATAGATATGTTAATAGTGGATATACTTTGTCGATTAAATGTAAAATAATTATACATTTCATTGACTTCCCGGGATCCAAATGTGTCTAATATATATTTTCCCATTCATAACATTAATCTTTAATATGTAAATTCATGTCTGGAAAAAACATTCAAAACCCCCAAATTCCCCATTAAAACTCTTATATTTGTGATTGATAGTTTTTTATTTAATTTTTTAGTCTTTAGGAAGTCATTAACTTATATAGAATCTGATCATTTTTTCATCATTTATTTATTATCCCACCTCCCCCCTAGTGTGGATTCATTAATCTATTGATAATATGATGGGTATCAATGGGGTTAATATTATTCATTAATTGATAATATAAATAATTTTTGACGATTGGTTAAAAATATTGTATAAATGTTAAACTAATGAAAAATGATAATGTTATGCTATCTAGAAATACAATACATAATATTGAATAAATTTTAAAATTTTAATAGAAATTAATGTTCGATCATCAATATGTTTTTGAAATAGAATATAAAATTTTATTATTTTTCTCATAGAAACAAGAATATCATAAAAAAATATTTATGTTGGATTATCCATAAAAATAAATAATTGAATGACTAATATAAAGTTTTAATAATTATTTTTATATATAATTATATTCGATCTATAACCCTCAAATAATATTTTGATGCTGAAAAATCATATTATTTTAACATCGTTTAAATGATTTACAAAAGTGATTTCAACATTTTTGGGGTTTGAGGTAATATATTTAAAATATCTATAAAAACCTCTTATTTTGTATTGTATGTAGGGGGTTATGGTTTAATCTTATATATATATATATGATTTCAATTAACCTCCTTTAGTTGATAAAATTTGGTTCATTTAAAAAATAGTATATACTATATGAATTCATTATAATGTAACAAAAAAACCAATATACGCTAATGCATAATAGTTTTACATCAATGTATATACAATTAAAAATTATAGAATTCATCCATTGCTACTAGAATCAATGAAATAGTTACCTAATATTACATCATCTAGTTAAAAATACCAAAAATTAAATTATATTATTCAAAATTCATTGCCCCTCCATTTACAATTTATATATTTCTCTATCATTAATGATTCAATAGTTTTTACTTTTTGATAAAAAAATGAAGTTTTAATATAAATATTTGATGAAAATATGCAATATGTTTCTCCGATAACACCAATATATTAATCCAAATTAGTTTCATATGTTTTTTAACACTAAAAATATTTATATATATTTCCATTGAAATATAATAATGCTATTTTATAGCATTCAGTACATGCAAAAAATGTCTAAATTAAATGATAAGAAAATATACAATTATAAAAAATATGATGGATTTAATGGTAAGAATATGATTTACCTCCCAATCATATATATTTATAATATTCTCATTTTATTGGAACTCAAATTTAATAAAAATATAGACTAAATAAAATCCATATATTTCATTGAAATATATATTTTTATATGTTATGTATTTTTATCTAAATTAATTAAATTAAAAAATGTAGAAATATTTATTTAAATAAATATATTGATAATTTATATAAATAAAGGAATAATAATCCATACATTAGTTTTGTAATGTTTATTAATGAACATATAATATTTTAAATCTAAGGAGATTTATTTAAAAAACTAGTTTTCAGTTTGAACTAAATTTTAATCATAAAATTTGAAAAGAAAAAATTTCTGATGAATGATATAAATTAAAAGTATAGATTATATTTTCAATTTTGTTATTTTATATTAATTTTATTGTTTTAGTATTAAAAAAAAGTATTTAAATTCATTATTTATACATAAAGATGTAATTTTTTAAAAATATTGTATTTATAACGTTTTCATGCATATTTTAAATTTAATATTTTACAATTATAGAAATATTACATGATAAAATGGGTTGCATTATTGGAATCATAATATATATATATTTCTAATAATGAAACATTACCTTTTTCATAATAAATTTTAAAAATTGTAAGAATGTATCACCACGATTACCATTAAAAAATGTCAACTAGGAGGAGTTTAAAATAAGAGATGAGCGTTATAATTCGACATAAAGAGAAGAATTTTCAGGATTTTAATATATTTAGAAACTTTTCTTTCTTACCTTATATTATATGGTTTTTCCACTATTAAAATAATTTCTTTATATTATTTATATCATTTGTGTAAACCCATCTGCGTCATATTCCTCACATAAAAAGTGCACAATTTATCATCCATGATGAAATAATTTTGTACATTATATTAATGAAATGAACAAGCGAAAAACCTATATATAATCATAACATTCATCCATTATTAATTTTTATAGTCCTAAAAAATCATTAAATGATTGAGGTGTTTGAAAAAGGTGTTTCTCAAAGGAGTGGTATAAATCATAACTTATCTCATTAATTTTTTTCATCTTTAAACATTAATAAAAATTATTTATCCATAAAAATGATCTAAATACCATAAATACACGTTTATGTTGTTATTATAGTTCTATAATAGTTTCCAAACTCCTTTATATCAAATGGGAAATGAAAAATTCACCTATGTATAAAAGTGGACTTCTGGCTCCAAGAGGACATTTGATAAATTTTTATTAACCATATAAGAATGATTGGTGATTTTATTTATTAAAAAATTAATATTATATTAATTTTATATATAATTATGTAATTATAAAATATTACTTATAATTCATTAGTTTATTTTTAAAATAAAAATTATGTTCAGGTGTACATTTAGATTACAATATCCAAGAATGATGTAATTCATTTTTATATCAAAAAAAATTATGGATTGTTCTAAATATTAATTTAATTAATACTTCAATATATTATTTATATCATTAATAAAATTTTTATAGGATTTAACCATGATCAATATGAATGGTTTATATCATTATTATCAAAACACAAATAAAAAATGAAACAGTTATTACCCATAACAATGATTTGGTTAATGAATTTTTAATGAAAAAGTTATAAAAAGATATTTGTAATCCATGTATATTATTTTGACTTTGAATATTGTTTGGGTATATAAATTTAAATAATTTATATTGATTTTTCTTGAATTAGAACCTGTTAAGTAGAAAATCAACCTTGAGGTGTTGATATTTAGTTACAAATCAATTTTTAATAGGTTTATTACACAAATTAGGATAAACAAGTTATGTGATATATTTCACCAAAATAGAATTATTTTCCTCGAATTTTGTAATTATTGGGGTCTATAAGTTTTCCTTTAATTTTTTTTGATATATTATCATAAAAATACACAATATTCCTTTTAATAAAAAACACATACTATTTCTCTCTTAGCCCACATATCATTTCTTCCATATCGATATTTTATTTTATGTGGTTAAAATATTTTTTTCAATAAGTAAGTAATGATATCCTAATGTAATTTCAAAACAAATTTTAATTTTATAAAACCATTTAAATTAAATATTGTTGTTCATTTCTAAAAGAGGTTTTTTTGATCATTCGTGTGAATGAGTATTTTTTAACAAATATTAGATGACGGTTTTCCCCACCAACATGACATGTCCTTGATTATAATATTCAATTAACATATTTCAATATTATTTTCAATGAATAGTTTTCCATAATATTAAATAAATTTTCATATTTTAAATATTCTATTTCAAAAATAAATATTTATTTTCCTCAAGATATATTAGTGTTATATTTTGAAGACATTTATAAACTATGAAAACATCCTTTGATATTACATATTATTCAATGGGTATATAATTTTACGAATGTGTCATTATTCATTATCTCTATTGTTTTCTATATTTTTCATGAAATATTTATGAGTAAAATATTATATTCTATGGGTTATTCATTGACGAAATGATAATGTTTTTCATTATATTAGGGATTATATATGAATCAATTAATATTAATTGATGGGTGGGTTTATTTTACAAATCTAATTAATTGTATAAGTGTAATATCTTATAAAGTAAAACAATACATTTGAGGTTATACCAATCCCATCAAGGATACATATGTGGTTATCTTAGCCCCAAATCATATACATAATTTGTTAGCCCCAGTATTACATGTCATAAATGTTATGGTTGGTAGTCTTGACATAAAAATTCTATAATTATTATTATTCAAGACTATTTTTGAAATGTTTTAAATGATATTATCAAATTCATTGATCTAAAAGATCATATTAATTGATTATATGTTTTTAATGTCCTATGATGTTCCATTATTTCTTCCATTACTCAAGAATTTGTTATTTGAATTACATTGATTGATTTTAATATTTAAGGCTAATACTGTAATAAAAATATTCTCATGTTATGAATAAATATTATCTTTGACTGATACCTAAATTGTATTGATTACAGAATATAATTTCACACACTTTATTTGTCTCAATATATTATGGTATGTAAATAAATAATTTATGTATTCTATATTGATGAGGTTTTCTATTTTTAGAAAAACATAGTGGGATTTGATGTCTATCATTTTTTTAGTTATGTATATATCATTTTATCCAAATACATTAATTTTACCATTTTTAGAGGGGAACTGAATTACATATAATTAAAATAAATATAATAATATTTAATATTATGTATGAAATTATTGGGTCACCTCCATTGATATTAGATCAATGTATTTTTATTCTAATCTACGATAAAGAATTGATAGTGATAACCAATAAGATATTAATAATAAATTGATAATAACCTATGTTTTGATTATGAATGGAGTCTTGTTTTCTCTGAAAAAAATCTTTTTTTTGGATACTGGAAGGTTATTGACTCTTTGTAATAGATTAACCTAGGGGAAATAACTCTTAAAGTTGTATAATATGTATTAAATCTACTTTTACAGGGGTATAATGACTGGTCTTAGGACTTCACAACTATATTAACACAATTGGTGATATATTTTTAGTTTATAAAAATTTTTAATATAAACTGATATGAATGATATGTATAGATGAGTACGGTGGATAAAAAATGATGAACCAATGGTATCATGGATTGAAAAGAATGTGTTAGTATTTAGACAACCTATAATTAATTATAATGATTTCATTGAATCTCAATATGATTATTATTTATCAAACAATACTTTTTTATTAAAATTTAAACGATGAAACCATAATGAACATTGATAATATTTAATGTCATGGATAATTAAATGAATTTTCTAAAAAAAATAGAAATGTTATGAGATATATAATAATAAATTCCATAGGTTTTCTAGGAATACATTTCAATCTATGATACTGGTCAAGAATTAAAATATGGAATGTTTGGAACAATAGTACCTTGATCCCATAATGGGAAAACATATGTACTCTTTTACTGGGTCCATTTAACAAAAAATAATTTAGAAATTGATCAGATCCACAAAAATATATTTTTTCATTATCCAATGTTTAAAATGTAATGTCCCAGGTGAATAAAGAATATATAATTTTCATATTTATTAAAGGTTTTGAATAAAAAATAAATTTTATTTTAAAGGGGATGATATTTCCAATGGCATATCTGGTATGCAACAATGAGTTTATTTGAAATATTATGTTTCACTCAACATCGGGTCATAGAAAAAAAATATAATATTATTTTAAATTATTGTAAAATACTAGACATTGTATTGAATAGAATGAATAGAACTAACTAAAATAATATTATACATGTTTTTAAAATGTTTTTAAATATATCCAATAAAATTTATATTCTTAAAATGTGATTGAATCTAATTTTTTACATAAATTCTCTAATATTTATTAAAAGGAAGATTGACAACCTATTATTCGAATCCAATATTCTAATTCATGTTATGGTGAGTTTTATAGGTTATATTTTTTCAAATATAATTATTCTTTACAATCGGGACATCAAAATTTACATTTGGTAAACTTTTGGTATTTTTTTGATAAAATTCAATTTTTATGGATATTAAAAAAACTGTATTTTAATTCAAAACTGCCTTTTAATATAATTTATTAATATGGTTTGATTATCTTTGTAATTTGTTGAAATGTGAAATTAGATTATGTTTTTACCCTTAAATACAATTTTTGTCATTAGAAGCAAATTGACAATGAAATCGTACATAAAAACTGTCAATCTTTTGATAGTTATTATTTATTTAAAACACGCTTTTTTGACAACGAGAATTGGTTTTAAATTAATTTCTACCACTCTTGTGTTTTGAATTTGGAAAAATGGATATCATATTTAAAATTAGGAATTAAAAATTGTGTAAATATGAATCTTTTATTTCAATACATTAAGAATATTTATTTCAGTAAATATTATATTTACCATGGTTAAAGGTTAAATCTGGTAAATAAGGGAAAAATAATATTATAATAATATTAAATTACCCTAGTATGTTTCCTAGTCCTATTAAATGATAAATATCAGATCATGTGAATCCTTGGTACTATTTTGGGTCCTATTGGAGCCACATATTAGTTATAATGAAACATTATATTATTTTATATAAATTAATATCAAAAATGAAAAAAAAATATATATTTTTGTAAAACAATATTAAATTTGGTTATATAAGTTATATATTCGACTATAAATATCTTTTGGAAGGATAAAAATAATTACTTAATAATTACATTTTTTTCTAATTTTTATACATCAATTAAATAAAATTATTTATCACACAAAAATGATGCAGTATTTACCTCACTAATAAATGATTTAAATAAATTGGATTATAAAGATTAAATTAATATCCATAATTTGTAAAATTCTTATTGGATGACTTTATTTCTAACATGATTAACATTATCTTATACTTTTATGATTTTTTGTTCTTCAGAAACCAAATATAATTATATAATAAAAAAATATTTTCAAAACATTCATAAATAGCCCTTCCTCCCCTTTATGAGAGGCCCTCACCTCTAACCCATTACTCTCACCACTCAATCCCATTGTATCACCCATACTCTTACCAATTAAGCTCCCTACATAACACTCTTACTCCTAGAAGCATTACGTTAGGTATAATGCACATCATGTAATCCTTTTGTCCAAATCAAAGAGAGTAACCCAATTTAAAAGTAACATCTACTTTTACATTTTTTTGTACTATTTTACTTCTCCACCCCCCTTAAAACTATTTATTACATAAATTTTTAACAAAAAAAATTATCCTCACTATACCAGGGTGTTGTTATAAGTATGATTAACAACAATATTATAAACACCACAATCTAACGGGTAAAGAACATACTGTTTTTGTGGACGACGAACTACTACCTCACGAAATGATGATTGTTCAATTTTCTCCAACCACCTAATATAGCAGACATTAAGATTGAACTATAATTATATGTGACATATATTGTATTTATATTGTATATTTATTTCTTAATTTATTATTAATAGAAAATCATTATGGTTCCATAATGGGTAAATGCGATAATTTAATTTGGATAAGTACGGACTACCACCCCCTCTCAGTGATATTAGTTGTTAATTCCATACATGTAATGTATAATGGATGGAGTTACTAAAAATATATATGATCATATAATGGAATTATAATATACCTATTTATGATTAGATTTTTATTTCATTAAATATGAAATTGAAATGAAAGTAGCGTTCATGCGTACGTAAGGTTTTTTGTTTCCAAGAACTGTGCATTTCATTTCTTACATTCAAATGTTATGAACAGTAATAAATAAATATACATATATATAAATATGTTGGATATATATATATGATATATATGATATCTGAATCATTAATATCATTCTATATATAATAAAAATTTGGCCACATGGACAAATTGTAATTATAACATGTTCTTTATAGACACCAGTTCCAAATATAGAAAAAACAAAAATTATTAACTTAAATGACAACATGATATTTATAACATGGTTATAAGTGACATAAAAGGATAAATATACTTGAAAAACAATGTTATGAAATTAGATATTACCTTTATTTTATTATTTAGGAGAGTAAATAACGAATAGGTCAAATCAGACACTAGGTAAGGGGTTTCTTATATCACCTTAAATTCCGTGCGATTTCCATTTATCGTCACTTTTTATTTTCTTGTGGTGTATTGTGTACTTCCATTTTATATGTATTATCATGATTCTTTTTATATTAATTTTATTCTGTTATTAATATGTGGTTATTAACTTTTGTTTATATGACTTGATTGATTACAATGTGGAAAGGGGTTTACATCTATCATATTATTCCCTTGATATTCATGCAATATTGGATACTATTTCCTTTTTTGTGGTGTATGTGCTACCCATGATTTTATTCATTGTGTAATGTACATAAATTTAGGTTTATTAACATCTTCATTTTATGATCCTTCTTTAATGGGTTGTATGTTTCGTAAGATACCAAATCAGTAAGATATCCTTTCACCCTCCTCTTTTTAAAAGATGTCTTTTTTGTTATGACTATTTATTTACATATTATTATGTTGTGATATGTTATTATATACCCTTATTGTGGAATATTTTATTTCCAAGTGATGAGATACACTTTTTTCTCTCATTAGATAATTTCTTAATTTTAAAGTGACACCATTAAGCTGTCGAATTTCGGTTAGGGAACTTCTCATCCGAATTTCAAATCATTGGGTTAAAATTCTACTTCTTGATTAAATTATTCTATGAATATTTGTAAATAAACTATGATTTTTTTACACATAATATACACTTATATTTCATTTATTGTTATTTTCACATATAATTATTTCATTGATTTATCCATAATCTAAGGATACAATATTTATAAGGGATTTTGTGTCAATTTATATTCCATTGATACGTAATTGTTTTTATGAACCAATTCACTTTTATATGGTGTATATACTGTCCTTTGGAATATTATATATTGAATCCCATTATTTTCATGCTATTATAATGTTCATATTAAATGTTATTTCACAATAATTTTTTTCAAGTGTCTATTAATTTTTTAAAAACACATTAACTAAATTACTTGTTACAATGTTTTAAAGAATTATTCTTATAAATATTTGTCATTAATTATCATGTTTTAAAAAGTTTTTTTAGCATTAATTTATACGCATATTAATTTTTTCAAATGACAATTCATTTAAATGATTCAATTTGGGATAGAACTCATTGATTCCTAAATATATTTATTAAATGTTTTACAGTGGTTTGAAAATGGTTTGATAATTCATTTATTACATTTATATGATGAAATGATATAAAGTGACTAAAATGAGGAAATTTTGTATTTCATTAATTCTTTTTTTTGTGTTATGAATATATTATGGTTATTGGGCATTGAATACATATACATGTGGTTCTGTGACAAACCTATGGTGGGTGAGCCCAAGATAGCTCTCCAATGAATTGGGTAACGTGACAGAGGTAAACGTTAATGTTTTTCCGAAGAGATTTAGGGAATATACTGTGATGGGTTTTCGAACATTTCTCCCCATGTTGCTATGATAACTACAATGTATGTATGTTATGTATGCCACAAAATAACTTTATGATTTATGAATTCTATGTTTTATTCATAAATCATACAATTTCATGAGGTATGATATGATTGAAAAGTTTGGTTTCAGGGATTTGAATTTATTTATTTTTTAATTTTTCCATTCCTTATATTATTTCCATTAATGATATCTTTATCCTCAACCCATGTTTTGAAATGTTTTTTATAGGACTTGAAGATTAATAGGGTCAAGGATGTGATCATGGAAAAGTCATATTGTCAAAAACATTAAACTAGACATGTTTTTTAAGAGTTTTTATTTTATGAAAAAATTGATACTGAGTAGAAGTGTCTAAATTATAATTTTCAAAATGTAATTTAATATATATGGACAAATTTTCAGAAACACTAAACCTGAAATGATCCTCAATGTGAATTTATGATGTTAGTAATGATTATGTAATGTTTTTGGTCGTGTCCTTATAGTTGGTGTCAAAGGTCTGTTTACATAACTTTAGAGGATACAGTGTTATTTATGTATAAGTGATATAAAAATAATGGTAAACATATTGGAATGTGTCATAGTTATTTTGATAAATAGAATGAGTTTAAGAAAACATGAAAATGTATGTTTTAGTTTTTACCCTCCTAATAAGATAGTGTATGATGATTTTATTGATATACTCACACTGGCCTTTTTGGTTTTCATAAAATGTTGGATCTTGGATGCAACAAAGTAGTAGTGTAATTGAAGAAAACAGTGATTGTTTTCTTAATTAGCTACTGAATGAAATGGGATCTGTAATAAGATATCATGTGGTTATTCTTAACCAACTATCTGGAGTAATTATCAACCACATGGACCTTTCATATTTTTATAAGGCATTGTATATGAAAGAATACAACCCCAATAGATGTTCAAGAAATAATAATAAAGGTATGTATATTAAAAAAAATAGATCAAGGATGTAGAAAGAAACAATTAGAAAAATTCTTTAAAGGGACCTGAATATGATATAGATTTTGTAATGAAGGTCATAATGAATGAACCTTCCATGGTAAAAGGGCGTTTTTATTTGACTTCAGGAAAGGGAAATAATTTATCCCTGAAGGATCAGTTGAATGTTTTAAATGTGGTGCTCATGCTCATTAGGCAAATAGATGTCCTATGAAGAAGGATTGAAAAATAGATCTACCAGATTGTAAATATATTTGATTACCAATTATTAATTCCATTCCAATTGATGATAAATAAACTATCCATGAACAACGGAATGTATGAATTATTTATTTGCGGATGTTATTACATTACTAAATACTAGGATATGATTAATGATTTTTTTGTTGAAATAATATATTATGGAATATAATGTAAAATAATGGATTATGGGTCATGGAGAGTGTTGAATGAGTAAAAAGTCTACATATAAGTTATTCAAGAGTTACGGTACATTTTAGATGGATAAATTCTTAAAAGTATTATTGATCTATTAAATATGGGATTACATTGGAAGACTATTTCTAGTATGAGTACGCTTGTGGTTTTTATGTGAGAATGTTTTTCAATAAATAGTTATGTTTTATTTTGTGGTGTAATGGTTGAAATATTATTTTGGAAGAATATATAATTTTTTTGTGGACATAAGGTCATTTGGGTTATTTATGGAAATGATAAACCGAATATGGGGAATGTGTTATTAGGTTAATTACACTTTAGTATGACACTCTAAGATTATTCGATGTATTTGGAGGTAAATGTAATGATTTACTGTGGAATAATATTGGGTTAAATCCTTTTGAGTTTTGGGTTTCAATGTTAGTTTGGATTATTTTGAGGAATTTTAAGGGTAGTTGTATATTGAATGGTCTATCTTGAACCTTGAGATCTTTTTGTTGAAATTATGGGATTAAGAATAGTATTTCTTTTTAAAAATGACTATCCTTTTGGGGATTATCTGATCTTGTACAAGCCAAATTTTGTTTTGGTTGATGTCTAAAGATTGCGGAAATATATAGTTTATCTTTTGTAGATTATTTGATACTGTTGAAGATGATTCTCGCACTACAAGGGTGAGCAAGTTATTTTAAATATTAACCGTTTAGAGAAAATATGAGTTTATGGTAGAATTTTGTTAAAGGATATCACTCTACATGACATGTATGTATATTTTAAAACGATCACTGTATAGTTATTAATCATATTCTTCAACTCTATGAAAAGGATATTGTTGAAAAATTATTATATGTTCTCTTTTATCATCAAACTTATACCCAACCAAAAATTTATGGTATTGTGGTGGTTAGCATTCTATGATCAAGTTCCCTATCACTATAACTTAATCTAAGAGAGTTTGTTTGTCTTCCATACTCTTGTTTTCATGGAATCCTAGTATTTGTTGTCTTGGGTGACCTCTTTACATCACTTCAATTTTATTAAATTAATATTTTTAATTACTCCATTTCTTATGAGTGACATTCAATGATGTTTCCAAGATCAATTTTAAAATTATGAGGACACAATTCCCAAATGAGGGGAAGGATTTAACATCCCAGGTAAATAAAAATAGTCATATTTATTAATATTGGTGAATTAAATATTAACTTTATTTTAAAGTGGATTCAATGTATGATGGTGTGCCTGATACGCAACAACAAGTTTCTTTGAAATCTTATATTGTATAAATCTTTGGGTCATATTGAAAAATAATAATATTATATTATTTTAAATTCTATTTAACGAATAGCCATTGTATTTATGTAAATCAATATAACTAAATAAAATATGATTAAATATGTTTTTTAATTTTTTTAAAGATAACCAATAAATGTTATAGGCTTAAAACGCGAATGAATCAAATTTTAAGCATAAATACTGTAATGTTCATTAAAAGGATGATTTAACTTCTATTGATAGAAAACCCTTTTTTAAATCTAGTTTTGTTAACTTTTATATGTTCTATATTACAAAATACAATTCTCATTTAAAATCAAGAAATCAAAATTTACATTGGGTAAATTTTTGTTACTTTTCTGATAAAATTCATTTTTTTATTAATTGAGAAAAAAATTATTTTAATTCAAAATTTCCATTTAATCTAATTTATTTTTGGGGATATATTATATTTTTATTTGGGTTTAAGGTGTAACTAGACAATGCTTTTATCATTTAATCCAATTGTGGTCATTGAAATAATTTCACATTGTAATCAGACATAAAGATGTGTCAATAATTTTATAGTTATTATTTCTTAGAAACACAATTTTTGTTTTGAAAAAAGGAATTAATTTTAAATAAATTTCTAATACTTATTTATTTTTAATATCGAAAAATGGATTAAATATTATGAATTAGGAGGTCCAAATTTTGTAAATAGTTAAACTTTATTTTTTGAGATTATGAATATTTTCATCAGTAAATATTTTGTTTAAGAGGGATAAATGGGAAATCTGGTAAATAAAGTAATCAAATAATATTATAATAAAATTAAATTACACTAACATGTTTTCAAATAATATTGGTGGATACCAATCTAACCATGGTAAACATTGGGTTGATTTCAAGACCCCATAGAGCCACTAACAAGTGATAGTGACACTTTATATTAAATTATTTTATTTAATGTCAAAAAGGACATAAACAAATATCTTTTAGCAATTCAATTTTTAAATTGGGTTATATATCTTATCTATTTTACTATAAATATTCATTTAAAACCTAAAATTATTTCCTACATAATGAGAGTTTTTATATAATTTTTAGAGAACATATAAATAATATTATTTATGACACAATAGTGATGTATTATTTATCTCATTAATGAATTTTTTAAAACAAATATTATTATATAGATTAAAATAATATCCAAGACCTATCCAATAATTATTGGATAATTTTATTTAGAACATTAGTAATATTATATTTTAAATTAATATGTTTTGGACTTATAGAAACCGAAATTCCTTATATAATTAATTAATAATTTCAGAACATTCCTAAAGATCCCATCCAACCCTTTATAAAAATCCCTCAGTTCTATCCAAATACTTACCCCTATCAAGAACACTGTCTCCCCTAAACTCGGCCCAATTAATCTCCATTCACCCCTCTATTCTTTATATAATCCATAACATTGGTATAAGGCACATCAAGTAATGCTTTTTGTTCAATCCAAATGGATATATACAATTTATAGGTAACATCTTCTCTTAAGTTGATTTTTTTATTTTTCATTCCCCAACCACTAATATCTTTATATTTCATTATTTTATAAAAAACATAATCCTAAAAATAATATATTTTGGTTACGTCATGGATTCAATCTCAAATTACACACGCATCCTTCTAATCGGTAAGGAACACACCGTTTTAATGGACGGTGAACTACTGCCTCATGAAACGCTGATTGTCCAATCGTCTCCTACCACTTATTATGGTTGAAATTAATGTGGCACAATATTTATATGTGATATATATTATATTTATATTGTTTTATTTCTTATATATTATTTATTTATATCATACCCTTATGGTTTCCATAATGGTTAAACATGATAATTTCATTTGAAGAAATGCGGACTACTGCCCCCTCAAAGAGATATAACACTTTAATACTATATGTGGAATGTATAAAGGATACAGTTATTGATATTATATATTATATCAATCTGTAATTAAAATATATATTTTTTTCATTTACTCTTAATTCCATTAAATATCAATTATAAATGAATGTATCATTCAGGCGGACATAAGACAAACCGTCTCCATAAATGGTGCATTTCATTAATTATCTCCAAATTTTATGTATTGTTAAAAATATTGACATACATATTCTAGATATATATGACATATTTATTTTTAAATCATCATTATCTGTTTGGGGATAATTAAGGTTTAAAAAAAATGAAAACTTGTAAATATAACATGTTCATTTGTTATTAAAGTACCACATTTAAAAAAACTCCATTATTATCATAAATGATTTCATAATATTTATAACCCAGTAATAAGTTATATAACTGGAAAAATATAATTTAAAATGGTTCTTAAGAAATTATAATGTAGCTTCATTTTATTATTCATGAGATTAAAGAATGAAAAGGTCCAAACAAAAATGAGGTAAGGGGTTTCTTATCTCACATTTAAATCCTTGATATTTCTATTGTTCACCACATATTTATTGCATGTGTTGTGTTATGTACTACCAATTGATATATAATATCATGATTATATATCTATATATTATATTTTATGATTCATTGGGGGGTTATTTAGTTTGTTAATATAATTCTATTGATTACAATGTGGTAAGGGTTTTTCATCTCACTTTTTATTACCATGAGATTCATGCAAAATTTTCCACTAATACCATTTGTGTAGTTTATGTACTACCCTTGATTGTATTATTTTTTTAGTATACTTTAATTTATTGGTATTTTCATAATTATTGTCGGGTCATTCATTCATGGGTTGTATGATTCGTATGTTACAAAATCGATAAGGCAACCTTTCATCCTCCACTTATTAAAAGACATATATTTGTTATGTCTTTTAATTTAAATCTTCTTCTATTTGGATATGTTCTTTTATATCCTTAATTATGAAAATATAATTTCCAAATGATGAGATTCCCTTTTTTCTCTTATCAAATATTTATCTTAATTTTAATGTGTCATAGTTAGGTTGTCGAATTTCTATAAGGGAATACCTTAACCCATTTTCAATTAATCAGGTTAAACTTCTACTCTGGATTATATCATGCTATGAATATGTGTGAATGAAATATGATTTTTTTACAATTAATATCCACTAATATTTGGTGTATTCATATTTTTCACACATAATTATGTCATTTATTTATCCTTATTCTAAGGATATCGTCTTTATAAGGGACTTCGTAAAAATTTACATTCCATCGAGACTTCATTGTTTTTATACACCAATTCACTTTAATATGTTGTATATACATTCTTTTGGAATATTAAATCATGAATCCCATTATAATCATGACATTATAATGTTATGAATAAATGTTGTTCCACAATTATTTTTATTCAAGTGTCTCTCATTTTATTAAAAACTCTTTAACTGATATATCATTTATAATAATTTAAATAATTATTATTCAAAATATTCCTCATTAATGTCCATGTTTTCAAAATTTTATATAGTATTAATGTTTATGGACAATAATGTTTTCAAATTAAAATAAATATACAATATTAAATGTGGTATGGGAGTCGTTGATTATAAAATCTCTATATTAAATGTTTTAAATAGATAATAAGATGGTTTGATAATGCATTGATTATGTAAATATCCTGAAATGATATATTGTGATTGCAATGTGGAAGTATTATCTTTCGTTTATACATGTTTTAGTTGTTATGAATATGTTATGGTTATTCATATTTTTAACGCATATGGGTGGTTCTGTGATAAACCAAGGGAGGGTGAGCTCGAGATATCTCTCAAATGCATTGGGTAACATGATAGAGGTAAAAATTAATGTTTCACCTATGAGATTTATAGAATATAATGTGGTGGGTATTCTAATGTGACTCAAAAGGTATTTGTGATAGCTAAAATGTATGTTTATTATTTAAGACACATTTTAACATTATGATTTATGATTTCTATGTTGTATTCCAAAATTATCTGATTTCATGAGGTTGGTTATGATTGAATAGTATGGTTTAATTGATTTGAATATATTTTTGGGTTTATGCTTCCTTTCATTATTTTATAAAATATATTTATCATTTTATGTCACCCCACGTTTTGAGATTTTTTTAGAGGACATAAATATGAATATGGTCAAGGATGGTATCATGAAAAGGTCATGTTGTCTCAAACATGGAACATGACATGTTTTTTAGAGTTTTTATTTTTTTGAAAAATGGATACTGAGTAGATGTGTCTACTTTGTAATTTTTGAAATGTAATGTAATAGATATGGCCAAATTAACTAAAAATCATAACCTAAAATGATCTATAATGTGAAATTTACACTTAAATAAAGATTATATAATGTTGAGGCCAAGTCCATATAAGAATAATAAAAACATTATTTAGTAACTTTCTTATTTAAATTGTGTTCATATCCAGGGATGATACATATAGAGAACACATGGATCCATTAAGGAATAAACTCAACATAGCGAAAATCATATTATAATGGTAAATTTTAATAATTAATTTACTTTTATTATTGATATAAAAATTGATATGGAATTTTATCATCCTATATAGAAGAATGATGAATCCCTTAGTCAATATGAGGATATTTTTAAATAAATTTAGAGGAACACATTTTTATCATCTTCAATGGTGAAAGAGTGATTGTACATCTCTTTAGTTGTTATGAATATGTCTAAAATGGGTGTTATCCAATATTGAATATATTATCAATGAATAAATATTTTTATCCTACTTTGTGAAATTAATTGAAATTAGATTCACACATTAATCTCACTATAGTTCTGAGAAAAGAAATATGTAATTTAAAGGAAATTGTAATAATAAAAACCAGGGATTGAAGGTCATGAGAACTTATTTTTAGAATATTTATTGAAATAAATATTGAGGAAATTTTCCATAGGGTATTTTTAAATTATGTAAGATTATAATATAATGTCATGGGTAAAAAAATAACTTTATTGAAAAAAGTAAGCTATTGATGAATATTGAGTGAACGATCTATAGAATGCACTACCAAAAATTCATTGCTTCTACTGAAAGAAGTTAGGGCATTATTCTATCCAGTTCTCAAATATGATGGCTAATAATTATGATAAATGTTAACAACCACTTCAGACTACATTTAAAGGGAACTATCATATGATCACTATTTTCACATTCATTTTTGAGAATGATGTTATGAAATATATAATGAAATTACACTCCATAAATTATAATGTATTATTTGATATTATTTCTTCCCAATATTTTACTTATAAATTTCATTGATGGTTATCACATTACCAAATCATTAATTATATTTATAATTAATAATTAAAAATGAAAATGGTATGATGATCACCTATAAATATTTTGATTCATTTCTATTTGATATTTCTATAATAGTGATTGCGATTAATCTTTTCATTATCTATCTAATTGAATTAAATTTTAATTTTCAAATGGATTATATTCCACTATATTGATCCCATACCAATCATTGATCATGGGATTTTATATTTTATGTTACAAATCATCCAATGATAATCCATTATTGTAATTATAAAAATAAAAACCCACATTAAATTACATCACTTTTATATGTTTTGAATCTTATTAAGAGTATTATTTATCTAATATGATTAGGAAGACACTAAAAATAAAATAAATTCCTATTTTGTAACAGTTTTTTTTAATTCCAAATGTTTTTCATTATCTTAATCTTTATCATAATGTAGGCTTTTCTTTATAACTCATACTTGATGCTACACCTATTTCATTTTCTATAGATAATATATCCATGATTGAGTTTCAAGAATAGAATAAGTACGCCATGGATAATTGTAAATTATTAGGAATAGAGAAATACATTGATTTTTGACAACATAATAACACAATGCTCAAGGATTTTTACCATCTTCAACATATTCATTATTTTTTAATCAACTAGATGATCCTAAATACTTCTCAATAACTATCTTTTGATATGGATAATACGACTTTGTAAAGACCCAATATTTTTTCAACGGAAATTACATTCTTATAAATATATCAATATCACATGAAATCAAAAAAATGATCTACCAAGTGAATGTGAACATCAAACATAAGTTTATCACTTCTCCCATGTGAAATTCAAAAATCTCACATACACGGTTCTGATCAACAAGTAATTTAGAGTCTAATAAGGGAAAAATTATATTTGATGAATAATAACATACCCTTATGAATTTTAACATACATATAGGAATACTGATATACCAAAATGAATAATTACCTTACCTATGATTGTATAAAAACTATATTCAAGTGGAAGTACAATAAACCTATGTTTTTTAATAAGAAAATTAATGTTTTAAAACTATTTTTAGATTAAATAATTAGATTAATTGAATATAAAATTAATCATATATTGATAATTATTTTTTTAAAATGGACATAAATTTTATACTCTACAGGTCACATAAATTTAGGATAAATTTTTGTTATTTTTCATAAATACACGAATTTTTTATGAATAATGAAATATGGTAAAATTCCGTATATACAAATTATCATTTAGATAGACTATTTATGACATGATATGTTAAGAAAGCCCACTTGGTTCGAACTCACATTCATTTATTATTATTAATGGTCTTAGAATCATAACTATTTGTTGTTGTTATGAATATTAATAAACTAATGATTAAAAATTATGAAAACCCTCCAATCCACCACTATAATCCCCTCCCCTCACTCCATTTTCTATTAACTCTTATATGACTTGAGGCTCCAAAATGTTCTGTAAAAATACACTTCCATGGTCACTCTACATGTCCTAGAAGCACTAGGTCATTCTAAGAGAAAAAAATCTATTTCTTTAAGGAGGTTCTCAAAGGGGGTATTATAAGAGGCAAATCACGTTTCATTTTCATTTAGTTTCCTTTCAGTTTATCTTATTTTGTTATCTGCTCCCACCCCCATTGTACAAATGAACACGATAAATCAATAATAATCTATATAATATAATTATATTATGTGAATGGTAAAACCATCGTCAATATCATTACTCTCTCTCTCTCTCTTATTTTATAAACGAAATCAACATTCATGTGGTTCCAATTTATATCCTTCATAGAATAAAAAGTTTTGTTCATTAATTTCTACTTCATTAATATCCATGAAACCATTTTTATTGTTGAAACATACTATAATATATGTATTATAACCTTATTAACATTTTTTAACCAGTATTCATACATATTATAAATCATATTACAACATTAATTATTGTCATATATAAATCATCTAATTATTTATCCTCTTTTCATGTACCAAAATTATAGAAATGTCATTTCACTATTATTTATGTTCAAAAATAATATTTTATTTTTTTATTTTAGATTTAAATCCATTCTACATGAACTCCATTATTGATAACAAGTGAACCAATTTTCAATATAAAGAAAATTAGCACTCTAGGACGACAAAATTCTATATAATAACTTAACAATAAGGGAAGAAATGGAATAAATAGAATTATGATAAACAAAATACATGTATAATAGGATCATAAATACGTTATTATTATGTATAATTTTAAATTCTATAACCTTAAATTCATGGGCGGTATACATTCAGACTTAGGGGAAGGGTTTCTTCATCTTAGTTCTCTTTTTTTGAGATATTTTGTATTCACTACTTTTACATAGGTATGGTGTATGTATAGATCCCATTGATTTTTAATATCATAAATATATTAATTTTCATTATATTCAATTTATCATTTGATTATTATTAACTATGTGGAATACGATTCAATTTATTACAAAGATGTAAGGGTTTTCCACCAGAACCACCATTTTCATTTGTGTTACTATTATTGCCTAATTACCTTAATGAAATTAATAATTAGTATTATGTATGCCTCATAAATTTTTTTAGTGTTTTACATATTCTTACCAACCTAATTAATTCCTTATTTTATGGATTGTTACACATTGTAAAAGGTTCATTCAAAAGTTTCACCAAAATCAAGCCCTGTTCAAGAGAATTTCTCAAATTCTAACATGTTTTCAAGAGAAATGTATAATAATTTTTAGAAACCATTATCTTTCTATAATTTATCATTTTATTATTAAAATACTATCTTACTTATGTTTGGATTTTATATGACTTTTCAAAAATAACTATTCATTTCAAAATAAAAGTGTATTTATCTCAAAAATTAATTAATGATTTTATAACAGAATTTTCATCAATGTCAACACTCTTGTGGAATATTATGTATTATCAGGTTTAATTATTTCTGATTACATCTATCATATTTGATTGTAATTTTTATGGCTATTTTGATTTTAGATAATCAATCCTAAAACCATTCAACAAATATACTCTGAATGTTTATTGTTTATGTTTAATGTTTGGAGAATGTTAATTAAATTTCATATGAACGTTTCAATATGTATGTATATGTTTTTTATTATTATCCTTGATCATATGATGAATAAATTGGACTTATTAATAGATATGTGAGGTCCTATATATCCCCATGATCCATCAGTTGGTTTAATGTGAAAAATAGGCATGTAATTGGTCGAGGCCTTTCCCAATTCGATATATGGTTTTCTCCAAGGCCTTCATCATTTTACGATGTCTTGGCTGACGCCTTTAAAAAATGTTTTAGAATGTCTCGAATATGTACATCACTAATTATAATTCTTTTAATCGAATTTTAATGTGGTTATATGACTAGTACAATACAAATGATTATTTTTTATTATTGTATTAATTTAATCAGCTCATATTCATTCCATAATGTCTTCAAGTTTATTATTTTTTAAGACATGTTAATTCATTTATTCACAGTGCCTAATGTTTAGCATATGTTATCATCCTCTTTTTTTTACTCTTACTAAGCATTTGAGTTCACCCCATTCTAATGATTCAATTTTTGAGGATATGATGAAGTACGTTGTGAGTGACTAGAATGAATAATCTAAGAATCAAGGATGATTCAAATGAAATAATTCAGTGTTGTTTTTCATTTCATGATGTAATATTGAACATATTTATGTATCTTGTTTCCAAAAGAAACTAAACTACTTGGCCCTTCAGGATGTGTTTTACTTTATATATACCTATGTAATAAAATAAAGTACCGGCACAGGGACACAAGAGTTGGGTCCATATAGGTAGAATCAAATTAAATTTAGTTAAAAACCTAGATACTAGATTTAGAAAACTCAGACTAGGGGAAAAAATTTAGATAGTCCTTTTAGTTATGTATACAATAACATCATGGTATTTAGGTAAGGAATATATTATATAGATCTCATTAAAAAATACATCCATATCTGGATACAAACAGGTATAGGTGACTCTGGCACAAATGTACCATAGAGTGAAAACATCAACAATGAGATTTGGGCTTGACCTAGGGTATCCTTTTTCCTAACAATGGTCATTGTTTCACTTGTGTTATTGAAACTCCTAGGGTATATGGTTTTGATATTTTATATTTTCATTAGAAGCTATTATGATGGAATTAAATGTAAATTATTCCTCAAATAAACCAATTTTGTAATTATTGGATTAGCCATGAGTATGATTTAAATTTATGCAATGTATTTGGATATGTTAAGATGAAACATTATGATTAATAACCTAATATAGTGTATGAAATTTTCTAGAAATGGCACCTAGTGGATGAAATGGAAACCACATGAACATGCATATCCCTTGTAGGGGTTCCCCTATAATGCAAGATATTGTTGTTGGATTTGGTGTTGTGAATGCTCCAGAGCTACTTATAACTATACTAGTTTAACATAATCATGTTATGAACAATTACCATACATGTATAGAGAATCAGGATCCTACATGTGTAAAAGCATTGTTAGATCTCTTTATGTGACAACAACTACCATTGTTTAAATGAAGTATAAATTCATTTTTAGTTGATCAGTGGATAATTTCCCTAGAAAAGATATTTCTCTCATTGGGGTTTAACGAATGAGAGAAATTCATCTTATAAGCTTATCATATATCATGATATGGGGATCAGTGGTGGTCATTAATCAAAAACACAAAGGAGGAGGATGATATAGATGACATGGAATTGAGGGACTTTAAGGAAATCATCTTAGATAAATACTTTCCTTGTGAACAAAGAGAAGATGTGGAAACACAGTTTTTATATTTGAAGGAAAAGGATTATGATAATGTTGCAATGTATGAAGCTAACTTCCCATGTTTAGAATGGAATTTAGTAAATTACATACAAAATCTGAGGAGAAATAATGATCGATTTATTGATATACTAAATACATTCCTCCATATAGAACTACTCTATTAGATTATCGGATCATATGAACATATAGATTCATGTTTAATCAAGACATAATATGAATTTTTTATGTATTATTACTTTAATGAAAATTAACGAGAATAATAGGGAAGAAAAAAACACTGGAAAAGGAAAAAACGGAACTTGGAAGAAGGGAATACTTGAATTTACATCCATTGAAAATTTTGGAATGAAACACCATGGTTCCTCCAGAAAGGAAAAAATAGTATGCTACAAATGTCGTCAGAATTTCCATGTTGATGGTCATTGTAAGGGGATGAAATAATCTATTAATATAAAATTCTATTATTACATGTATATAGGAAACTATGCAAATGATTATCAAATGCGTCAAGGAAACATGTAAAAGAAAAGGACAAGGGAGTAGGGACACACATAACTGATAGAAACCACTAATATTGAAGTTCCTAATTATATAGGGGAAGGTGAATTAATAATTTCATCCAACACAAACAATGATTTATTTGATTCGAGATCATCACATTCATTTATATCTTCCTAGTTTTCCAAGATAATTAGACATGTCCAATTTGATTTAATAAAATATTTATTAGTAAAAACTCATAGTGAATGTATCATTGCAACAAATGAATTTCGATCAGTCCCCCTCATGAAACATAACCTTTCATTATTTTCTATTCTTTTCATCATAACAATGATTGAATTTTATATAATTCTCAATATGAACACGCTATCAAATTATGTTGTGAATATCTATTGTAAGAATAATGAATTGCATTTTCTGAGAATACTATAGGATTCGTTATCTTTAGAGTAGAAACCTATCCATTTGATTCTTAAATAGATCAACCTCTAGTAGCTAAAAATAATTAAATTATTTCAGATGAAGGGAATGTAATAACTATGGGTGAGTAAGAGAATCATTTAATAGAATTTGTTTGAAATGTGAAAGAATATATTGGCGTCTTTTCCATATGATTTTCTTGGACATCAAAAAAAGTTATAAATTTTGTTTCCCACTGACATAATTCCCAGTACAAGGAGCATATCAAATACCACATTTTGAATGGTCATGATGGAGTTAGTGGATCTAAAGAGACAACAAGATTAATTGAGTGGTAAAGGATTTATTCAGCATATTTTTTCTCCATGGGGAGCCCCTATTCTTTTCTACAAGAAGAAGGAAGGGTCTATGATGTTGTGCAATGACAATAGCGAGATCAATGCTATAAAAATAATGAAAAAGTTTCCCCTACCTCAATTTGATGATTTATTTTATCAACCTCAAAAGAACAATATTTTCTGATGATTGATCTTCCATCGAGATATCATCAGTTTCTTGTGAGGTAGGATGAAATTCGGAAACAATGGATTTCGAACTAGGTACGGGCATTATAAATTTACAGTAATTCCTTTTGGACTATGTAATGGAAAATCTATTTCTATGGATCTAATGAATGGAGTTTTCAATGAATATCATGATGAAATTTTGGTGGATATTATTGATGATATCATGGTATAATTTAAATGCTTTGAATATCATGAAATTCACCAGCACACAATTCTGAAAAGTACTTAATGAAATGAATTATATGGGAAGTTTTGCATGTTTGATTTTTGGCATCAATCATTTTCCTTTCTGGGCCACATTGTCTCTAAGGATGGAATATTTGTAATCATGCGAAGAAACATTTTGTGAAAGAATGTATTAGTCAAATAAAAACAATAGGTTAATGTAGATTTATTGGTTTAGCAGTTTATTACCATTGTTTCATTCAGAAAATCACATGTTTAGTCATACCAAAGACCAATCATACCTGAATAGGGGTTATGTTTATATGGATAAAATACTGTGATGAATTAAATAAATAATTTAATATAATATTAGTGAATGCTCTAATATTGACTCTACCATCAGGGAATGATGGATTTTTTCAATTATCGATGTATCAAAGATATTGTGTGGCACTGTCCTATTGAAAAATGATAGAGTGATTGCCTAGGAATCATGGAAGCTAAAAATTAATGAACAATACTATCAAACTCATTATCTTATGTTAGTCGTGGTAATTGTTTTTGTGAATATTTTGATACATTGCCTTTATGGCGAAATATGTGAGATTTATAATGATCATAACAGTTTGAAATATATATTCTCACAAAAATAACTCCACATGAGGCAAATAAGATATATTGAGAAACTCCAGTATAATGATTTCCCAGTACACTACCACCTAGGGAATGAAAAATAAGTTGGTAGAAACATTGATTAGAAAATACCACAAAATTTTGTACAAGATTGGAGTTGAAAGGGATCTTTTGTTCATATATCTATTAATGATGGATATGGGAATTATGAAGGTAGATAACTCATTAGTAAATTTTCTAATAGTTGCCAAAATTTCTTTAATGGAAAGGATAAAATGTTCTCTGACTAATGATGAATAGTACCAAACAAAAAATTAGTGTTGTAAATGAATGGATGATGATTTACATTATATATGATGGTGGCATTTGGAAATTATGAATGCGGATTTGTGTTCCAACTATTAGTAAGAAAAAAAGTGAACAATATTTTGATCATAATTTATCTAATTTCTCTATACAACCTTGTGGTATAATGATGTTTAGAGATCTAAATCAACATTTTTGGTGGGAATCATTAAGAGAGAGATTGCTGATTTTTTTCGAAGAAGATAAGTTTGTCATCTTTTGAAGGATGGAAGAAAACTTCTAGGGGGATTCATGCAACCCATTCCTATTACTATGTGGAAATGGGATGATATTACAATGTACATTGTCATGGGTCCAACAAAGGTACCAAAAATGATTAATGTGATATTTTTCATTATTGAACGTCTAACAAAATCAACACATTTTCAGGCAATGTGATACGATTTAACAACTGAAGGGTTTGAATGAATTTATATTAATGATGTTGTATGACTTCATGTTGTACACTTATCAATTTGTTCGTATCATGATCCCTGTTTTACATCACAATTCTAGAAACATCATCGGATGGCCATAAAAACTGATCTTAGTTTGAGCACTGCCTACCACCCACAAACAGATAGTCAATCAGAATGGACTACTTATAAAATGGAAGACATGTGTAGGTCTTGTTCACATGAATTTCAAGGTATGTGGGATCAATATTTACCTCTCATACCACTTTTCTTTAACAATAGATTCCATTCAAGTATTAATATGGCACCATATGAAGCGTTATTTTGAAATATATGATGTACACTAACTTGTTGCAATGATAATGGTGAATGAAAGCTTGTAGGCCCAGAACATGTTGAGGGGACAACAAAAACGTTAAAAATTAAAAAAACCCATATGAAAATATCTCAAAGTAGGCAAAATATCTAGGAATATTACTGAAAGAAGGAATTGGAGTATCAACAAGAATATCACATTTTCATAATGGTATCTCCATGGAAGGATATTATATGATTCGGTAGGAAGGGAAACTAATGTCTCAGGAAAATTGGACCTTTTGAAATTATGGATTGAATTGGAACCACGGCTTTACGTTTGGAAATTCCGCCAAGCCTCTCGAAAGTACACAATGTGGTCCATGTATCACTGTTAAGGAAATACAAGCCAAACCAAACGAATTTAATCGTGTGTGAAAAAATAAAAAAAGATCCCAATCTTTCATATTGTGAAGAGCCCATCAAGATTTTTGATACCAAAGAACAAAAATTTAAAAATAAATTGTCTCATATAGTAATGTTTCTTTGGATGAACTATAAGATGGAGGAAGCCACATGATAGCCTGAGGAGCTTATAAGGAAGACATACCCGAATCTTATAAGGTACCATTTTGTGAATTTTGTGGATGGTGGTTTTATGAGGATGAGATAATATAACGACGCAATATTTATTAAATGGAAATTCCTTTATTTTAAATATGTCATAATCACATGATATCATAACATAATGAACTAAAAATTTCTATAAGACCTTTCAAAATATGTTTTTCACCTCTGTAAAATGGATTTCCAAATTCTGATATACACAGTTGCGATTTGTATGTTATTTGGAGTAAAATAAGGAAGACATTATTATTTTTGAATAGTAATCTACCCGTATGAATAGTAACATAACCTAATGAATAGTTATATTCATTAATAAATAGTAACCTTGTCTATGATAGTTTATAAATACTATTCATGTTGATGTAAAATATGTGTTTTGCAATAAATAAATATAAGTTTTTAAAAGTGTTTTTTAATAAATTATGGTTTTAATTAAATATTAAATTAACCATATTTAGAAAATGATTTTTGAGAATTGTTCAACAATTTTTTATTACACACGTCAAAAAATTATAAGGGTTAATTTTCAGAATTCTTCTAAAATACTAGAATTATTTATTAATAGTGAAACACTATTAAATATAGTGTATACAAATTATTATTTAGATATACTATTTGTTACAACATAAGTAATGTGAGCTTAAAATTTACAAAATCACATGAAATTATTAATATTCTTCTTTAAGTAATAATCACTATTTTTAGTCATGAGGGAAATTAATAATATAATGATTAAAATATAATGAAAACCTTCATATCCTCCACTATAAACCCCCTCCACTACTTCTTCTAGTAACATCACTAAGCCATGAAGCTCCTCAATGTTGTTCCCAAATAAGCATAAACGTCCATGATGCTCTTGGTATTTCCAAAAGAACAAAATCCCTTCCATTAAAGAGGTTCTCAATGAGGTTATTTCTAGAGGTAAAGCACCCTTATGTTTTATTAGGTTCTTTTTCAATTTATATTCTTTTGATATCCTCTTTCCACCTCTTCTTTCAAAGTTACGATGATAAATCTAGTATTATTTTTTAAATAGAAATAAATCATGTTAATATAAGAACTAAAATCAATATCATTCCTTTCTCACACTATCTCTCATATTTTATAAACAAATTCGACATCCATGAGGTTCCAATTTACATGTTTTGTGGATGAAAATTTTTGATACATTAATTTCTCCATAATTACCGGTAATGAAACCATTTTAATAGTTGAAACAGACTATAATATATAAATTATATCCAAATTATTATTTCTTAACCAGTATGCATAGATGTTATTAAATCATATGACAAAACTAGTTCATAATAATAAAAATACAGCTAAAATAATCTAAGTGAATGTCATAAATATTTCATATTATTATTTATCCTCTTTACCTACAACCAAAAAATTTAAATGAACACTAACCCTTATAGATGTACAAAAATAATAATTAATATCAATTCTGGGGATTTTCATCCATTCCACATGAAATCTATTACTTAAATACAACTAAACCAATTAAGAAAATAAAGAAAATGAACACTGCTGAACAAGGAAATTCAATATAATAACTTAAAAAAAGATTACTAAATGAACTAAAAGGAATTATGTTAAACAAAAAAATATCTAATATATTCTTAAACAAGTTATTAATATGTCTAATTTCATATTCCAGTACCCTAATTTGAAGAGCGTAACACATTCATACTTAAGGTAAAGGTTTCATAATCTCACTTCCATTTTTGGGTGATATTTCATAATAACTAAAATTACAGTTTTATAGTGTAATTATATTACCATTTATTTGTCATATCATGAATATTTTAATTTACATGATATATATGGTATCATTTTATGATCATTAAGGGAATATGACTCAATCGATTAAAAAGTTGTAAGGGTTTCCACCTGATCCTCTATTTTCATCTATCTTACATTAATAGTCTATCTAACTCATTGATATTGTTATGTATAATTGGGTATTTATCACAAATTCTAGGCAAGTGTAAAACATATTTTTACAAAAAATAATACTTTTTAGTTTTATGGGTTGTTATAAATTTTAAAAGGAACATTCAAAATTATCTCCGAAATCTCGGTGTAAAGGAATATTAAAAATTCATTACTATTTTAAATAGAACTATATAAATTGTTTATATAAACCATTATTTCTCTAAAATCACTTGTTTTATTGTAAAAATACTATCTTACTACAGTTATGTATTTATATAAATACCTTTCCAAAGGATCCGTTCCTTTCAAAATTGATGTGTTTTTATCTGAAGAATTTCTTAATGATTTTATAAAAGTATTTTCGTCTATTTCATCAATATTGTTTATTATAATGTATTATTGGGTTTAATAATTTATGATGTCATGTAAAAAATTTGATTTGACGTTTTATGACTAGTTTAATTGTGGATGTTCTATCCTAAAACTATTCACCAAATTTACTCTGAATGGTGAGTGTTTATATTTAATTGTTTGGGAAAGTTAGATACATTTGATCTGATAGTTTCAATGCGAATGTATATGTTGTTTATGTTTATCCCCGATCATATGAGTAATTAATTTGACTTATTATGTGAAGGGTGGGGCCAACTATAGCCCCTAGATGAATAAGTAGGTCTCATGAGACACATAGATGTTGAATTGGTTGAGGCCTTTTCAAATTTGTTATACAATTTTGGCCAAGGCCTTAATAATTATTATATGTCATGGAAAATAATTGAAAATATGTTTTAAATGTCTATAAAATGATCATCCCTCATTATGAAGCTATAAATTTAATTTTAGTGTGGTTATTTGACTTTTATAGTACCCATGATTCTGTTTTATTAGGGAAATATTTTACTCATCTCATATTCATTCCATAATGTGTTCATGTTTAATATTTGTAAAGGCACATGTTTTCATTTATTCACCATACCAAATGTATAAGTCATGTTCTCTTCCAAATTATTTCTTACTATTTCTGAGCTTCTGAGCTCATCCCTTTTTTAATCTTCATTTTTTAGGATATGAAGAAATAAGTTATGAGTGACTTGTAGGAATAATCTAAGGGGCATGGGTTTTTCCAATGGAATAATTTAGTGTTGTTTTTCATTTCATGGTTTAATGTTGAATTTAATTATGTATAGAGTTTCAAAAATATACTAACCTACATGGTATTTCAGGATGTGTTTTTCTTGTTTATAATACAATTTGTAAAATAAAGAACCAATTCAGGGTAATAAGAGTCAGGTCCATACAAAATTGATGTTAACAACTGAAAACATACCCAAGAGAATATAATCATTATGGTATAGACATTATGGATTTATTGAAATTACATTTTTTATTCATTATCCAACAATCTTTTTAGAATCTTAGTTAATGTTATTAGTGGTAACTATGATAATTTTTTTGGATTTGATTATAGAAGTCATTATTAAACACTAAAAGAAATATTAATATCATTATTTTAACAATATAATTGTATAAAAAACATGTGAAAAGGGATTCCATATGCAAAATTACGTTGAAAAAATGTTTTTTACAAAAAGAATAATTTTTTTCAAATAATATCATATGAGGGTTTATAGGTTGATCCACCAATGAAATAAATAACAAAATATTAACCTATAATAACCAATATTAATTTGATTTGATGTTTTCAGGGATTGAATGTATATCATTTATTACTTTTGGAAAATTTTATCATATATGTATAATCCGTTAAACATGTTAACTCAGAATGGAGTTATGTTCATATATAATGATGAATATGAATATAATTTCAAGGATCTAAATAGAATGTTAGTTAGTGTACTAATGATAACACTATTACATCGTATATAATAATGTGTGATTTATTGTGATGCATCAATAAACGGGATTTATATGTGTAATTATTGTGATTTAAATGGTGATATTTTTTTGACTCTCATCGAATAAAGATTATAAAGTATAATTAAAATTAGTATTTCATGTATATAGATGTAAAAATATAGGAATTAATGTTCTTGAGGAAATATATTTATATTGAAATTTGTGGTATAAATAATTAACATATATGATTATTATATATGTGTACTCATGGACTGTACCCAATCACTCATTATGGAAATTAGCATCGGGTATTTTATTAAATGAATTAGAATATAAAAATATTGAACATATCATGATTCAAGGCCATTTACTAGCTAAAAAATTTCATTGTGCGCTCAGGGATTCCCCCCCCCCCGGATGTGAGTTGAGCGTAACATATTCACATGATTTTCTTACCCTGATTTATAGTTAGGCTTTGAGTTTAGTGGTATGTTATCCCATAATAATGAATTTATTTTGGGGATAAATAAATTTCTAGAAACAATTTTATGAAATATCTATGGCTTGAATCTCAAGATGTATGGTTGTTTCATTATGACGTTCTGGCTAGAATATGTAGTGGTTGATGATATTGATGCCTCTAAAGGGTGATTGTATGACCTTGTGATCGATGAACCATGGGAGATGTTAGTGGGGTCCGATTATGTATTCCACATCCATGCATATATATTGAGGTATTTATTTGTTTATTTTTTATATTTTGTTTAAACATTTTTTATCCCATATTTTTTTGGAAAAATTGTATTTTTTGGTATTGACAACATGTGGTTTAAAGATGGAACATTGTTAGGGGAAACATGCTCCTACACAAGGGAAACTATTCACCCTCAAAAGTGTCATTGTATAGTCTACACGATTAGTTATATTGGTGTAAACCATCCATAGAAAACTGTATGGATGATTTCCTCTTGGATACATGACACAACATATTTACAACATAGTTTGGAAAACTAAAGTGGATATCCCTGTAGCCCATCTAAGTAATTAAAATTGTAAATTTATATTTTCTACCATTCTTATATTTTCATCCCAAACCACCCTTAATTCATGACATATGGGATTTAAAGACCTAGGAGATTAATTCTCCCCGATATGGACCCCTTGAACTCAAATAAGTGTGTGTATTTTTCCATGTATCTTCAACAATAATAATGTAAGTCTATCTTCTATTGATTTCACACTTCATTCCAGGGTTCCAATTCAATATTTCTATGGTTAATATTTCTGTATTTGAATTCATGAAAAATCAATGTCCAATAATGGGATTTTGGAATAATTTAGATGTTTGTGGATCTATTTTTAATTTATATGGTTATTTTATGATGATTTCATTGTTTTCAATCATATTTTTCATGTTAAGAAGCTTATTATAGGTGAATTAATTTTTTTATGTTATTGGATGATTTTGGTATTCTTTATTAGCTTCTTGAATTTGTTATACAGATTGTGTAAAATGTGAACTGTTTTTGTTTGTGAGGTATTTCTAGTGTATATTTTTTGAAAGGAGGGTTTGTTAAAGAAATTATTTATATCTCATGTGTTATTACATGTTGTGAATAGTGAATCTGTTTTTTATACTTTTTATCTGCTTAAAACGTTTTATAAATTGAGATTTAAGTGTGGTTTAATTTGAATGTGGTTATTCCTTTGAAAAATAATATCATTCCATTTGTTTACATGATTCTCGACATGTGTATTTAAATGTGGGGACCTGTATGACTGGAATAATGAAATTGAGCTCAAAGGGAATACAAGGTGACTAGGTGGGCTGACTAGGATTAGTATACTATATTGACTATTAGATCTATATCTGGATTTCTTCTAATATTTGTGACTCTACATAACTAAAAAATCATTAATAATAGGATGCCACAATACCATGAGATTCAATCCCCTCTAAAAGATCATCCATGAGGATACTGTGGATTATAGTTTCAATACTATGAATCACTAAGATATGATATTTTTAGAGTTATATTACTAATGTTACATATAATCATTTAAATTGATGTGGATCACTGTTGTGATATTTTAGAAACCATCTACATGCTATTAAATATTTTATTATGTTATTTTTTAAATCATTTTTCTTGGAAAATGTTTTCCTTAAAATAATTTTGTTAAAAAAATGATATCATGTTTTTTTCTAAAACCATCATGGTAATTCTTATTCTATTGTTATGTCATGGTGTCATTATATTGGATATAATCCTAATAGAATTTAGTTCCCAATCGACATAAACTATTTTGTAAATTTAGACAGTACTATGTTTTTACCTATGAAAAGTCAAGATGTTATTTATTGGTGATGGTGGATCTTGTTTTTTTGCCCATAACTTGCATGTGGTTGTGGTGTTGGCATGAGGGTAATTGATCACTTTTGCATGGAGGTTTTTTTGTTTTTGTTCTGTTTGGTTCCACTACCATTATATTATTTTTTGTTTTTGGTTAAGGTTATAATATATTGAAACTAAATTTTTTGTATCTATTTAGGTTATGGATATTGATCGTTGTGTGATTTTTTATTTTTATTAATAATTTTTATTTTCTATCCTCAGTGAAAATGTTAAAAAATAAATATTTTTGACCAAAAGACAAAATATTCCATTACGTGGGGATTGGGAATTCCATTTGGGCCATTCCACGGGATGGTCGGGTTCCGTGATGGATGGAAACCCAAGTTAGTGTCTGATAAAAATGTATCAGAGAAATTTTTCTCTTATTCATTCAGACATGATTTTTGGGGGAGTTAATATAGAACATAGGCTAGATTGGCAAGGGTAGGGGATTGTATATATGTGGGGTTTCATTCCAACAAAACATGTGATAGATCTGAAATCTCTGATGGATGTTGGGATTTGGTTGGAATTATCTTCCATGTGAGGCCTACAAGATGCATACAATTCATGGAAACTAAGAGAGAGTTAATTGTGTGAACATGTTGGGGAGTTTGTTGTGGTTTATATTGGGATTATGGAATTGTGTGTAACTGGTGTTTTGTGATGATTTTTTTAAAAATGTTGTATTGATGGGTTTTAATTATGATTTTTTCTTATAGTATCAGAATGAATCATAATAGACCTCTGATTAAACCATGGGATGTTGTTGGAAATATTTATCAATCTCAATTTTATTAGAGATTAGTGGATGATTTTATTTAAGACATAATTTTTTTCATCATGAAGTTGGATGTAGTACTAGACATGTTTGGGAAGCTGAATGAGGTCTTTGAAAAGAATAATCTTATATGTTCTTCACGAACAAACCTCCAACCTTTTATAGTAGAACAAACACCCATGAAAATGTGTAGTTTCTTCATAAAATAGAGAGAATATTTTATTTACTGATACATATAAAGAGATAACAATGATTTCTTGTTTGTTGTTATTATAATGTCACATTCTAATGTTGTGGTATTCTGTGATTCTAGGTGAAAATCATAAGAAATCCATTTAGAATTATTTTTAATTCATCTTCAATAAGTACTAATATAAGGCAGCGGCCTTAAACCTTACTTATTATTGAATTAAATGAATAATTCACATTGAGGATCTTTTTAGGTTTAGATTTTTAGAGAATTAGGACATAACTATTACATCTCAAAAGATTAAAAAGTAGAAACTTATACTGTGATTCTTAAAATAAAAACTCATAAAAAGAAACATGTCTAGTTCCATGTTTTAAATAGCATGACTTTCCATTGATCCCTTCCTTGACCCTATTCCACATTAAGTCCTGTGAAAAACATTTCAAAAAAACATGGGGTGATCACAAAAAGCTCAGTAAGGGATACACAAAGAATGAAAACTGTTAGTTTATCAAAACAACAAGTAAACCTTGTATACTTTATCAAAGTAATACTTTTCATCTTTATGAATTAGTAAAAACTCTTCACTAAATAAAAGATCATTACTTACCCTTTTGTAACAAAAATATTACCATAAAACCGATATAAATATCACATAACATATAAAGGTAACTTGGGACATAAACATACTCAAGTGGAATAACCATACGGTCGACTTCCACACATATCACTTAATGGAATAGCCATACGGTCGACTGACATACATACTTAATGGAATATCCATACGACCGACTTCCATACCCAATGAATTGGAGGTTATAATGTAACCACCCGTCCTAGTATTCATGGCACCACCCGTCATATGGTTCATCACGTGACCACCCGTCAAATGTCCAATTACCATTATAATATCATAAGACATAAAACAAATATAATGGAAAGAAAACATTTCCACACTTTGATCACAATATATCACATAAATATACTAACATAGAAAATCCATTATAAAAACCATTTTCAATACCAAAATACGTAAAAGCGTATAGGGTATTTATTTCATTTAGAAAAAACATTATGTCTTGTTGAGGAAGCCAAAAACCATATAATACTCATGGCGGCAAAAAGGACGTTGTCACCGCGTACGTTAAAAAAAATTCGTTTTTGTCATTTACTAAAACACTTCGTAGAAAAAGATTCCTTTTGTATAAAATTAAAAGTCAAAGGGGTTTAAACACCGTATAAAAGAAAGTTGTGTATAAAACGAAATATGCCTCAATGAAAGGAGATTGAGGCAAAGTCCCTTAACTCGGGTCCGACTTGACTCGATCGTTATTTAATGCCTTGAATAATAAACTTGGGTTAATTTCTACTATCTGAAGAAACATTTTCAATTTAATTATTCCTTTTATATCACATATTTCAATTTTATAAACAATATGTGATCATTTAAGTTAATAACGGTCGTTTTGTCGTTATTTGGTACTTGAGTCAAAAGTGAACTTCTTATATTTAGAAGTTGTTCACGTAGTCAAATATCCAATATATCAAGAATTATATTCATGATTTGGATATCATATATATTATATATATCAATCATATAAATGTATTTATTATATTACATAATCATTTAGAGGTAAGAAATGAAATGCACCATTCATGGAGACGATAAGTCGTACGTACGCATGAACGCTACTTTCATTTATATATCATATTAATGGAATTAAAACTAAATGTGAGATATGCATATTTTTAATTCTAGATTTATATTCATCATTTTTATGTATCATACATCATATATATCCATTATATGTACTTATAATAGTATATTACATTTGATGATAAGAAATGAAATGCACCGTTCAAGGAGACGATAAGCCGTACGTACGCATTAACGCTACGTTCATTTCAATTTCATAATTTAATGGAAAGAAAAAAATAATGATATAAAGGTATATTATAATCCAGTATAACATCATATATAATAACTTTAAATCCATCCTTCATACGTCCCACATATGGCAATAACGAATCAAATCACATTGAGGGGGCGGTAGTCCTTACTTCCTAAAATGAAATTATCTTGTTTACCCATGATTGAAACCATAAAGGTATGCCAAAAATGAAAAATAAAGAAGCTTAAGTAAAACATAAACATATTATATATAATATATAAACATATTGACATCTTAATGGCCACCATTGAAGGTGTTATATGAGTGTTGAACAATCATCCTTTCGTGAGGCAGAAATTCTCCATCCACAGAAATAGTATGTTCTTTAACCATTAGATGAAGGTGGGAATAAGTGTAGCTGGAATCCTTATTATAAACACATCCTAGTATATTTAATATATTGGAGTTGTTACAAAATAAATGAATAAAAATACTTTAGGGGGTTGGAGAAGCAAAATAAAACAAAAGAACACAAGTGAAGACATTACCATAAAATCATGTAACTCCCTTTGGTTTGAGCTCAAAGGCTTCCTTGGGAAGACTTATGCCTTAAGTGAGGCTTCTAGGATTAAGAGAGGGATGCATAGAGACAATATGGGCAGGGTTTGTCTGAGCCAAAGGCTTGAGAGGTGTGGGTAAGGAGGTAGAGGTGGGGCTTTTATAAGAGGAGAGGAGGGGTACTCTTGGAAAGTAAGGAAATGTTACTTTATTTTAGAATGCGTTTCGGATTTTAATGGTCCCACATTGATGTGATTCGATGATAAGGTGATAAGTGTTCGAAATACACCCATCCAATAGGTTTTGGACACGTTTTGGACTTAGATTTTACATTATCATTCCATTTTATTTAAATCGTTAAATAATGAGCTAATCGCTGCATCATCAAGATGTCATATATAATTAAATATATTTAATGTCTAAAAATTATAAAAAAAATAATATGATGTAGGAAAGCGTTTTAGCTTTCCAATGAATTTTATTGTCAAAAATATGACTTGTATAAGCCCATTTAATAATTGTTTTTGTAAAATAACTCATGTTTGTGACATTTTTATTTTAGCATTAAATAAAAGATATTAATGTCATTTTCCAACCAAAGTGGCTCCATGGGGTCCCTATGTTGACCCTTGGTTTGTCATTGTCGTCCATGACACATCAAATAAAGGTTGGACATGTGTATAGGTATTTTAAATTTCTTATAATATCATTTTTTTCCTTAAATTGCACTAATTACCTCTAATCACGATTAAAAACTTAATAAGTTACTAATCACCAAAAAATTATATTAATCCCATTGAACCAAATTTTACTTCTTAATGACAACCATGTATGTCAGATTTTTTAAATTCAAAACAAAAAGTTTGTAAAATTTCATTTAAACGGAAAATCAGATTTTTATAAGTACCACTTAGTGGTTTTACTAATCATCAAAAATTTATGTTTTTCAGAAAAATACCAAAAATTCACCCTAACCTATATTTGATATTCCGAATTCAAAATTGATGTATATTTTACAAAATATAAAACATATAAGTTGAATTAATTAATTTAATAATTAATTCCTGATATCCGAGCAAATAGCGTGTTTTTATGAAACAATAAGTATCAAAAGATTGACACTAGTTTAAGTCCAATTTCAAAGTGAAATTAATTCCAACGACCACTACTGGATTAAATGGTAAAAATATATTCTAATTTTACTTTAAAACAACTTCAAAAGATAATTTATTCATATTAATAAATTAGATTAAAAAGAGGTTTTGAATTAAAATGCAACATTTTTCTCTATTCGTTAAAAAAGATCATTTTCGAGAAAAATACCTAAAATTTAAACAAAGTAAATTTTGATGTCCTGATTCTAAAGAAGAGTTTTATTTGGTCCAATAGAATGTATAAGATTAACCAAAACTATATTTAATGACGGTTCTCCATTAAAAGTTGATATGTGGACCTTTAGTGAAAATTAGAGTATATATGCCTAAAATTGAATTCTTTTCATATTTTAAGCCTTTATCCTTTATTGGATAAGTATAAAAACATTTAACCGACATATATAATAAAATTTTAGTTATTTATATTCATTCATTCCAATACAATGGCTACATGTTTACTGTCATTTAAAATAATATTATTTTATTACTAGCGTGCAATGTAAGATTTCAATGAAACTCTCTGTTGCGTATCGGGTATGCTATCGAACATAGAAACCCCTTTAAAGTAAAATTAATATTTAATTCAAAAATATTAATAAATATGAGAATGTATTATTATTTATTTACCTAAGATATTACATCCTTCCTCCCTTTTGGGAATTGCGTCCTTGAAATTTTATTTATTTATCAAAATAAGTAAGGGTATTTATCCCTCGTAGCATTTTCAGATTCCCATGTTGCCTCTTCAACCATATGGTATTTCCACAAAACCTTTACCTGGTGAATTAACTAATTTTGCAACACTAGCTCTCTTCGGTCAAGAATCTAGACTAGTTGTTCTTCATAAGAGAGATTCTCTTCCAACTGCACTACTTATGGGCTCAAAACATGAGATGGATCTGGCATATACTTTCTCAACATTGAAACATGAAAAACATTGTGTACCTGAGATAAACTCGGAGGTAAAGCCGCTCGGTAAGCAACTGATCCAACATTCCCCAGAATATCATATGGTCCAATGAACCTTGGACTCAACATTCATTTCTTACCAAATTGCATCACACTCTTCCATGGTGAAACATTGAGAAAAACATGATCACCTACCTCAAAAGATAGATCCCTCCCCCAGTTATCTGCATAACGTTTCTGTCTGTTCTGAGCTGTTTTCATGTGTTTCTGAATCAACTAAACTTTTTCTGGCATCTCTTCTACCAATTCTAGTCCCATCAGCTTCCTTTCACCCACTTCATCCCAAAAAGCTGGAGTTCGACACCGTTTACCATATAATGCTTCAAACGGAGCCATCTTTATACTTGAATGGAAACTGTTATTATAAGAAAATTCAACCAAAGAAATATGTTGGTCCCAACTTCCCTGATAATCCATCGAACATGCCTATAGCATATCTTCCAAAGTCTGAATTGTTCGTTCTGACTGCCCATCTGACTGAGGTTGAAAATCTGTACTAAAATTTAATTTAGTACCCAATGACTTTTGAAGGCCCTTCCAAAAGTTAGAAGTAATCCTGGGATCACGATCAGATACAATGGACAGGGGAACTCCATACAACCTGACTATCTCTTTAAGATACAAATGAGAAAGTTGATCTAGGGAAAAAGTATCTCGAATAGTGTGGAAATGAGAAGATTTAGTCAATTGATCAACAATAACCTAGATTGCATTATTACCTCTAGATGTCTTCGGTAATACCACAACGAAGTCCATTGATATATTTTCTCATTTCAACTCTAGCACTGGTAAAGGCTAAAGCATCCCATTCAGTAACTGCAACTCTGGTTTAACCTGTTGACAAGTCAAACACTTCACAGTAAAATTAGCAATATCCCTTTTAATTCTATCCCACATGTAATACTCCTGCATATCTCTGTACATATTAGTACTTCCAGGATGAACTGAAAACGGGGAACTATGGGCCTCACACAACAACTCATTCTTCAACTGTGAACCACAAGGCACACATAATCTCTTCCCAAATCTCAAAACGCAATCATTATCAATGTTGAATTCAGGCAACTTACCCTTCTGAACCAACTTTACCTTTTTTTGCAACTCACTGTCTTGCTTCTATGCTTGCTTGATTCTGTCTGATAGAGATTCACTAATACCTAAAAAAAATAGAAAAACATCCTTCACCAACAACTTCAATGCCAAAGTTCATCAAATCCTTAACCAAAGGATCAAGATCCAAATGTAACATCATTAATGAAGCATTACTTTTTCGACTCAAAGCATCAGCAACATTATTTGCTTTTCCCTTATGGTAGTTAATTGTACAATCATAATCCTTGTTTAATTCCAGCCATCTACTCTGTCTAATGTTCAATTCTTTCTGATTGAATATATTCTTTAAACTTTTGTGATCAGTATATATTTCACACTTTACTCCATACAAATGATTCCTCCAAATTTTTAGAGCAAAAACAACAGCAGCTAATTCCAAACAATGTGTAGGTTAATTTATCTCTTGAGTTTTCAACTAATGTGAAGCATATGCAATTACCTGATCATTCTGCATAAGGACACAACCAAGTCCCTTCAACAAAGCATCACTATATTTAACAAACTCACCATTCCTGGAAGGAAGTTCCAAAACTGGATCATTTACCAATCTTCTTTTCAACTCCTGAAAACAATCATCACATTCTTTTTTCCAGATAAACATCACACCCTTCCGAGTTAGCTTAGTCATTGGACTAGATAACCATGAAAACTTTTCAACAAACCTTCGGTAGTAACCTTCCAAACCAAGGAATCTACGGATCTCGGTTACATTTGTGGGTCTTGGGCATTCTTTAACAACATTTTTTTAGTAGGATCAACAGTTATGCAATTTTTTGAAACAATATGACCAAGGAAAGAAATTTGTTGTAACCAAAACTCACACTTGCTGAATTTTCTATATTGTTTCTTTTCTTTTAAGTTTTTCAAGATAAACCTTAAATTACTTTCATGATCCTCTTTACTATTAGAAAACACAAAAACATCATCAATAAAAACAACCAACATTTTTCAACTGAGTCAACTAAGCCATCACTGCAACAAACTATTTAGTTCTGATTCTTACCATCTTAGGATACTGATTTGAAAGGTCATTTCCCTCTGTATTCCTTCCCAGAAAAACTGTTCTATTTTCTTCTATGAAATACAATTCTTAACAATGAAATATCATAGGGGAAGCAACATGGTAATCCATAAATGTTATATCATTTCAATCATACCATAAGTTAATTTATAATGTAACACTTTTCTAACTCCTAATGTTTTCTAAATCGACCTCTGATAACAACTATAAAGCCTTGACCTTAAACCTTACTTATTATTGAATTAAATGAATAATTCACATTGAGGATCTTTTCAGGTTTAGAGTTTTAGAGAATATGGACATAAGTTTTACATCTCAAAAGATTACAAAGTAGACACTTCTACTGTGTTTCCATAAAATAAAAAGTCTTTAAAAGAAACATGTCTAGTTCCATGTTTTAGATAGCATGACTTTCCCATGATCTTTTCCTTGACCCTATTCCCCATTAATTTCTATGAAAAATATTTCAAAAAAACATGGGGTGAGCACAAAAAGCTCAGTAAGGGATACACAAAGAATAAAAACTGTTAGTTTATCAAAACAACAAGTAAACCTTGTATACTTTATCAATGTAATACTTTTCACCTTTATAAAGTAGTAAAAACTCATCACTGAATAAAAGATCATTACTTACCGTTTTGTAACCAAAAGATTACCATAAAACCCATATAAAGATCACATAACATATATTGGTAACATGGGACATAAACATACTTAAGTGGAATAAACATACGGTCAGGTTCCACACATATCACTTAATGGAAGAGCTATATGGGAGACTTCTGTACATACTTAATGGAATAGCCATATGGCCGACTTGCATACCCCATGCATTGGAGGTTATAACATAACCAACCTTCCTGGTATTCACGGAACCACCCGTCATATGGTTCATCACGTAACCACCTGTCAAATTTCCATGTACCATTATAAAATCATAAGACATAAAACAAATATAATGGAAAGAAAACATTTCCACACTTTGATCACAATATATCACATAAATATACTGACATAACAAAGCCATTATAAAAACCATTTTCAATACCAAAATACGTAAAATCATATATGGTATTTATTTCATTTTAAAAAAACATTACGGCTTGTTGAGGAAGCCAAATACAAAATAATACTCGTGGCGGCGGAAAAGTTCATTGTCACCGCGTACGTTAAAAAAACATTCCATTTTGTCATTTTGTAAAAAACATCATAGAAAAAGATTCCTTTTGTATAAAAGTAAAATTCAATAAGGTTTATATACCGTATAAATGAAAGCTGTGTATAAAACGAAATATGCCTCAATGAAAGGAGATTGAGACAAAGTCCCTTACCTCGGGTCCGACTTGAATCGATCGGTCTTTAACGTCCTGAATAATAAAGTTGAGATAATTTATACTTTCTTAAGAACCTTTTTCAAGTTCATTATTCCTTTTATATCAATTATTGGAATTTTATATAAATTATGTGATCATTTATGTTAATAACGGTTGTTTTGTCGTTATTTGGTACTTGAGTCAATAGTGAACTTCTTATATTTACAAGTTATTAATGTAGACAAATATCCATTATCTCAAGAATGATATTCATGATTTGGATATCATATATATCATATATATCCAGAATATACATGTTTTAACAATATTACATAATCATTTAGTGGTAAGAAATGAAATTCACTGTTTATGGAGACGGTAAGTCGTACGTACGCATGAACGCAACTTTCATTTCTATGTCATATTAATGGAATTAAAATTAAATGAGAGATATGTATATTTTTAATTCCAGAATTATATTCATCCTTTATATGTATCATACATCTTATATATCCATTATATGTACATATAATAGTACATTACATTTGAGGATGAGAAATGAAATGCACCGTTCGTGGACACGGTAACCCCTACGTACGCATTAACACTACTTTCATTTTGATCTCATCATTTAATGGAAATAAAACAATAATGATATAAAGGTATATTATAATTCCAGTATAACATAAAATATAATAACTTTAAATCCAACCATTATACGTCCCACATATGGCATTAACGAATCAAATCACTTTGAAGGGGCGGTAGTCCGCACTTCGTAAAATGAAATTATCGTGTTTACCCAAAATGGAAACCATAAAGGTATGCCAAAAATGAAAAAATAAATAATCTTAAGTAAAACATATACATATTATATATCATATATAAACATATTTACATCTTAATGACCACCTTTGAATGTGTTATATGTGTGTTGAACAATCATCGTTTCGTGAGGCAGAAATTCGACATCCACAGAAACAGTATGTTCTTTAACCATTAGATGATGGTGTGCATAAGTGTAGCTCGAATCCTAATTATACAAAAATCATAGTATTTTGAAGATACTGGAGTTTTTACAAAAGAAATGAATAAAAAGTGTTTAGGGGGTTGGAGAAGCAAATTAAAACAAAAGAACACAAGTGAAGACATTACCATAAAATTGGGTAACTCCCTTTGGTTTGAGCTCAAAGGCTTCCTTGGGAAGACATCTACCCAAAGTGAGTCTTTTAGGAGTAATATAAGGATATGGAGAGACAATATGTGAAGGGTTTGACTGAGCCAAAGGCTTGAGAGGTGTCGGTAAGGAGGTAGAGGTGGGGGCCTTTTATAAGAGGAGAGGAGGGGCACTATTGGAAATTAAGAAAATGTTACTTTATTTTAGAATGAGTTTCAGATTTTAATGGTCCCACATTGATTTGTTTTGAGGATAAGGTGATAAGGGTTCGAAATCCACCCATACAATAAGTTTGTGACACGTTTAGGTCTTAGAGTTTACATTATCATTACATTTTATTTAAATCGTTAAATAATGAGGTAATCGCTGCATCATCATGATGTCATATATAATTAAATTTATATAATGTATAAAAATTATAAAACAAATACTATGATGTAGTAAATATTTTTATCTTTCCAATGAATAGTTATAGTCAAAAATCTGTATTTTATAAACCCATTTAATAATTTTTTTAGTAAAACAACTCATGTTTGTGACATTTTTATTTTATCATTAAATAAAAAGATATTAATGTCATTTTCCAAACAAAGTTGCTCCATGGGGTCCCCAAGTTGACCCTTGGTTTGTCTTGGACGGACATGACACATCCAATAAGGTTTGGACATGTGTCTAGGTATTTTCAATTTATTATAATATCATTTTTGCCCTAAATTGCACTAATTACCTCTAATAACGATTAAAAACATAATAAGTTACAATTCACCAAAAAATTATTTTAATCCTATTGAACCACATTTTACTTCTTAATGACAACCATGTATGTCAGATTTTTTAAATTCAAAACACAATGGTTGTAAAATTTCATTTAAACTGAAAATCAGTTTTTATAATTACCACTTAGTGGTTTCACTATTCATAAAAAATTGAGGTTTTTCAGAAAAATACCAAAAATTCACCCTAAGATATATTTGATATTCTGAATTCAAAAATGATTTATATTTAAAAAAATTAAAAACATATAAGTTGAATTAATTAATTTAATAATTAATTGCCGCTGTCAGAGCAAATAGCGTGTTTTTATGAAACTATAAGTATCAAAAGATTGACACTAGTTTAAGTCCAATTTCAAAGTGAAATTAATTCCAACGACCACTATTGGATTCAATGGTAAAAATATATTCTAGTTTCGCTTTAATACCACTTAAAAAGATAATCTAATAATATTAATAGATTAGATTAAAAAGTTGTTTTGAATTAAAATACAACATTTTTCACTATTCATTAAAAAAAGATCTTTATCGGAAAAATACCTAAAATTTCCACAAAGTAAATTTTGATGTCCTGATTTTAAAGAAGAATATTATTTGGTCTAATAGAATGTATAAGAGTGACCAATACTATATTTAATGAAGGTTCTCCATTAAAAGTTGATAAGTGGACCTTTAGTGAAAATTAGAGTATATATGCCTAAAATTGAATTCTTTTCGTATTTTAAGCCTTTATCCATTAATTGATAAGTATAAAAACATTTAAAAAACATATATAATAACATATTATTTATTTATATTCATTCCAGCCAATACAACAGCTACATGATAACTATCATTTAAATTAATATTATTTTATTACTAGTGTGCAACATAAGTTTTCAAAGAAACTCTCTGTTGCGTATCGGGTATGTTATCGAACATTGCAACCCAATTAAAGTAAAATTAATATTTAATTCACCAATATAAATAAATATGAGAATGTATTATTCTTTATTTACCTAGTATGTTACAAATAATTCTAAGAGTCCATGGCCTTTTCCATAACTAGTGATTTTTTGAAGCATTACCAGGTGTTTCGGACCTTGACAGAATACAGAAACCACGTTATAGGGTTGGGTTGGTTCACACCTGACATTGTTTATAATGACTAGTGGAAGGATCAAAATATTCAAATGGGGATGAAAATTTTATATTTAATATCAAATAATGTTGTTCGTGATGAACACTAATGTTGAAGTTGTGGCTCAAGAAATAATGGTGGATATCAATTATAGTGTAATGTGTGGGATCTCTATAATAGTTTTATTAGCGGGATAGAGTGGTGGATGATCATTTGAGAAGAAGATGAAGTTTTATGAGTAAAAAAATAATGGTGGTGGTATTTTATGTTATCCTTTTCAAGATACTTTGATTGTGTATTTGTGTTCAGGATTTGTTTTTTCCATTAGTGTGGAAATTCAAGGAATACATAGAAAAATATTATTTACCAACCTTGAACATTTTTTCTGTTTGGAATATTTTGAAAAATTTAGTGGTATTACAAGGAATCAAATACGCATTAGTGTTGAAAAGGTTTTGTACGCTCTAGATGGATATAATGTTAATCTGATCCATGAAGGATAAAATGGGCTCCTCTTCTCCCACATCATCAAACCCCTCAAAACACTTAGTATTAGCCATGATATTCCCATTCCCTCTTAAATATCACTAAAATCCTCCATGAATTGTTTATTTGGATGAAGATACATCTAATTAATACAATATGTGATAACCAAATAGAGTTACCTTAACAAGAGGTAACATTGTTCTCCATGTTCTTATATATTATTTTGTTTCTCAAACCCAAAAAAACACTATTAAATTCATGGACTATAATATTATCCGAAATATTCTATATTATCATTATAATTGGAGTTATACCAATACATACACAAAAAACCTTGTAATGGGTATTGAACATACTCTTAACATGTATGCAGACCTACTACCTCATGAAACCATGATTGTTCATTTTTTTCATTAATGCACTAATGGTGGAAATTATGATAGAAAATATTTTTATATACATTATAAAATATATTTATTATGTATTTATAATTTTTTAATCCCTTTACAACACACAAATATATACATTCCATTTGATGTGAATACCATAATTTCTTTTCAGGAGGTGTGGACTACTAACCAAACTAAGCGACCTAATTTGTTCAAAAATAAAGGGAAGATATTAGTGATTTTTTAGTGATATTATATGATATATATGAATTAAAAATTATACCTATATAATATAAATATATAACAAATTGTGTCATCTAATTTCATTCTTTCTATACAATAATAAAAATAGAAACATCTATCATGCATACATACAACTTACCAACTCCAAAAATAGATTATTCCATTAAATAATTATACATTTCTTATATCATTATAGTAAAAATATAATTAATATAAATGATATTTATATCACTATTTCAATTATTTAAATAAATAAAAATGTGTAGGGTCCAATGATATAATAAATAAAGACACACAGAAAGAACTGCGAGGATATTACCTGATGTGAAACCTTTACATATAATTGTCAACTAGAGGATAATATAAAATTGTAATATATCCATATAGGGTATTATATATAATCATATTTTATTTTTATAATTAGAATCAATTTATATTTATTATATATTTTTTTGTAAGTGTATGACATGAGTCAAGACACCTAGTAAGGGGATTTCATTTCAATTTTTATTTTTATGAGATATATTGTTTATTCACCCCAAATTCATTTGGTGTGGTGTGTATACTAATAAGGAATGTATTCAATTATTATTATATATATGCTTATGGATATTCACATGTATATTCTATAATATTTAATTGATGTTTCTAATTTTTTTAAAGTTACAAAATTAGTAAAATAGTTATGACTCAATTTTTATACCTTGTGACACATGTATTATTATTCACCAATATTATTTTCTTATGTGTATATACATTTAAATTAAATTATCATAAATATAATTCAATTATTTTTATTATATTTTTCATGTAATTTCCATTTCTTACATGGACTGTATGATCCCACAGTACTTTTTTATAATAGAATATTGAATGAATATCAAATTTTTTCAAGATTGTTTATGATTATGCATACATTGATGAAATATTACATTCTATATATCAATAACACTAACAAGTTTCTAGCTCCCATATTTATTAATGTTGTCTCCCTTTATTAGTACAAATTTCACATTTTTTTTTAATATAACAATGAAAATGTTTTTAATAATAACAGGATGGCATTTATATTATTAGTCGGAAATCTATTTTATTCAAAACCCATGTTTTAAAAAAATGTTTTAAAATTATCCTTGAAAATTATTTTCAAAGAAAAAATTATTCTATATTTTTCCCCATTTTGAAAATATTTTTTTAACATGATTAAAAATATATTTTAAAATAAAAATGATTTGAAAATGATTTATGTTTTAAAAATAGATTCTTAATATAAAAAAGATATTTTCATATAATTTTTTTTGAAGATCATATAATATTATTTCCCATCATATATAATATCTGTTGGGGTTACTCATGCTTTAATGTGGAAGTTATTCATTGTTTCTATTATTATTTTTATCTGAATGTATTATATTTGGATGAAATCACTTTATAGAATCTAATTTATCTTTCATGGGTTATATAATTTAGAAAGCTGGTTCTTTTCATTTGTAAGGAATTAATTAAATGATTATGAATATTACATTTTTCCATATGTTATGATATTATTACTTGTTTTGGAAGCCCATATACTTTCATTGGTTATGATATGAATATTTATGAAAATGGGGAACATTGATTTATGATTACATTATTATATGGTTAGGACGTATATCTACCTTCACTGCATTGGGTAATGATTTTTATATCAATTGATAGACATTGATGGTATGATAAATTAACATAGTTCAGTATTACATGGTTAAAATGAGATGTGAACTTTTATCATTAATAGAGGGTTTAAATATAGTTTGAACTCGGTACAATGAAGCGCATTGTCCACAATGATGGACTTGATAGTGAAACCCTAACTACTATAGGAATTATTATACATATGCCTTTATGTTTTCAAGAATCCCATATTTTGTTCCTATGTTATGATTTCATGGATTTGGTTATTTATTTCCTTATGATTTATTTATTAGGATCTTTCATATTATGTTACATGATTCGTGTTAATTATTTCTTATATTCATGTTATGATCTAATATTTTCTTCATGATGTTATCATACAATTATGATAATGATAAATCTAGCATGTCTCCTTTATTTACCATTACAATGCATCTGATACCACCCCTATTTATGCTTCCTTTACCATCCCATGAATATATTTATTATATTTGACGTGTATGAGAATGTTGATTGTCAAAACGAACTGATTTGGTGAAAATGTATAACATTTATGTACTGGTGATTTTGTCTCCATGTATCAGAAGGATTGAGAATATTTTTGTATTGGGGTGTCTATTCGTATAATGTGTTATGTATTCCACAAATGTTATGTAATATTAATTTATAAAAATATAGAGCCTCTATATTTGGTATTTGAGAAATGGTTTTGTTAACCATTGGAAGAAATAATGAGAAAACCATAGTGATAACCCTATGTACATGTCTAGGGATATTCCTACAGATAATGAAATATATAAGATACTGTCTTAAATTTTGGTAAACGATACAGATAGTGACTTACTATAAATATATACATTTCCTGACTCTACATGTTAATGTGGATATTGAATTTACTGATATCAAAGTAACAAATCCAATAAGATGTTCAATGTATGACTCTGTGAAATCTGGTACACAATAGTAGAACTTACTACACACATGGTTTGTCACTCTCAAGGGATATTCTTTGGGATGTTATAAATCATCAAGATCCATCATACAGGTCTCATTATATGATTTTTATGAATAAATTAGGATAAACCTATGATTTCATAGATAAAGTAAGGTTTCATAATTTATGCATCCTATTAGTGACTTTTCATGATTATGTTTTTCCTCAATATGAAAATTATTTCATAATATATACTTTCGGTTTTAGTCAATGGTTGGAATCCAAAAGATTCATGTTAATGGTGATTATAAAAGACAAGGTAATGATTTTCCTATTATTCAACTGAACTCTATGTGTACATGAGACACAATACTCTTTATTATGATCACATAGCTTCCCATTATTTTAATCAGGATTTTCATCGAAATAAGGAAATTAGGAAACAATATTATATTGATTCCATCAAAAGCAAATATACACCTTCTTTTAGAGGAACATCTGGTCTTCATTTTACTGAACAATATATTAATACTTCAGAAGTCATATTTTATATTCTCTATTATTCAGAGCATGAGAATGTTAATATGTCCATATTTTATTAAATAGTGAAGTAGACTAGTTGTGGATCTAATCAAGAATATATGGAAACATGATGACATTGAAATTATAGAATGGTCTAAGACATATATTTATTTCAATGTGTAAATTCCAAAAATTCAACATAATAAGGTAGAGAACGTGTTAATTGAATTGATGTAATGGGTTAATATTATTTTGGTACCTATAAGGATAGTTTCATGATACATTCATGGTATTCATTAGGAATAATCATCCATATCGAAAGTAATGTTGATATGTTATTTAGTGCATTAAATATATCTCACAAATTAGTGTATATATAAGAGACTTCAGTAGATAAGAATAGATTTTGTGGTGTGAAATAAATGCAGAAATAGAGGTATGAATCATTGTGTTAATGTCATCATTTTGATATGAGAATGATAATGTAGTTAAAGGAAACTAAAAATCCGATAGAGAACTTGAAGTTCAATTTTCATTTTTTCTATAAATATGGGAATATGGAATAATAAATCCCTCTCATGGGATTTAGTAATTGTTTTTTAGTTTAAAGGAATGTAATTAAGAAATTTATTGTTGAATTTATGGTATGAATTTATATACAAACTCTAATGGAGAGAAAGATGCAAATAATGCACCTCCCCAACTATAGTTCTACAAGTTCATAGAGGAAGTTACATTATTCTAACCAGTGCCAAATCCAAATAGATGGTGATGATGATAAATTTTAGAAACCTTTTATGTTTATGTACTATGTGAAATATCAATGTAATGATATTTATAATGATATGTTTGATATTGTCTTGATGAAAGGTATAATACCATCCACTCTAAAACTGCAAATTTCTTATTTGATTCTAGATCTACCAACTATTTCATATATATTGAATTATCTAATGGTGACATGATTCCAACAAATATTAATATTATTTCATCCCATTTCTATGATTCCTCTCTAGATGTATATATTAGTAATGTGATGCCTACAAATATTTTGATTCTATTATTGAATTTTATGTCATATTAGGGTTGTATTTTATTTTTCCTTATAAAACAAAAATCAATTATTGAATAAGGGAAATTATATTTGATATTTCAAACTATATTTTGATCATCCATAAATTTGATGATAAGAATGAATATCTGATGGATATTAAAACATGTGTATGGGTGTTAATTCCCATGCATAAGGCTTGTATATATCAAATGGTTGGAGAGAAAATATTCATCAATGACATTCCTATAATTTAATAATTTTTGTATATATTTCTATAATATTTTTCAAAAAAATAACCAGGATATGAATTTTATTTCCTAATAGAACTCATACATGGTTCCACACAAAATTGAATGTCTCTATATAGAATGGCCATAATTGTGTTGATTGAATTAAAGATGAAACTCCAAGAAAACCATGATAAGGTTTTCATTTACCTATGTGTGTCACCAATGGGGTGAACCTATTTTGTTATTTGAAAAGGAATTATTGGTCAATGAAACTAATCTTATATTATTATGAGCTAAACAAGATCATAATCATGAAATTTTTTTTCATTCACATTTTGATGAAATTTTTTATCAATTGTGTAGACATCAATAATATTCCAATATTGTCAAACATTTCGGTTATCATCAATTAATGATCCATAAAGAGGATATACCCAAGATGAAATTTTGTACAAGGTTTGTACAGAATTATTATATATTTATTTATTTTTGTCTTACAAATACCCAATCTATCATCTTGTATTTAATGAATAGTGACATTAGAAATTAACTAGATTAGTTTATTGTAGTAATTTTATATGATATTCTAATTGGTAAAAATATAAAGTAAGAGCATGAAGATCACCTTAAAATTATCATAATGACCCTGTGGGATGATAAACAATAAGAAAAATATAAAAACGATGCTTTTTTTCTAGAAATGGCTTCACTTTTCGGTAACATAATCCCTATATATGGATTAATAGTAGGTCTATCAAAATTAGATGCAATTAAATGTTTTCTAGACCAATAATAGTGATTGTGATACATAACATTATGGTGTTAAGTATATATTATTGATGGTTTGTGGGGTGTTTCTCAAAACTATATAATACTCTTACCAATTAAAATTGGAAGGGTGTCATGTTATAGTTGATAGATGAATGTTACAAAAATGTACACAAATTCATGTAAATGTTAGTCAGTGAACCTGTTCATACTTTCTATATAGTGGATAAGGGTTTTTAATATATATTTATGAATCCATGAATGGATTATAATGTGTTCATATTCATAATAACATGATAAGATATTATTTATCGTGATAGTTGGGGATTCATGATAAAAATTTCCCAACTCACGATTTTGATTTTGCAGTTGTAATTTTTTAATTAAAATTAATAAGGTATAATTTTTATATAGATATGTGTGATACATATTAAAATCATTAAAATGTATGATATATAATCACAATGATTTAGTTGATTGTGTTCTCGAGAATATGCTTATATTTCCAAAAGGATTATGACTACTCAATACATTACCACCTTGCAAAATAGAATGATGTTTGTGATACTTTTAGTAAAAAATATCATTCTTGATTTTCCTTAATGAGGATCACAGAAGATCCAATATATCAATATTTATTATTGATAGATCTATAAATCCTATATGAATGGTAAAATACTTATCATTGTGAAATGAAAGTTCAACCTTCTATCCAATTGGATATTTATGATACATAAAAAGAATATTTATAGTTGCATAAGAATGTTAGAAATCATACAGAATATAAAATTGATTTGTATAAATTAATAATGTTAGGAAACATATATTCCTTAATTCCATACCATATTAGATGAAGTATCTCTTATAAGAATGTCAGAGTTCATAATTCAGTATTCATTATGGATGATTTAAGATGTATAGAGACATGAATGAATACATCATGTGGTATGGAATTAATAGAGATATCACAGAGTTTGTATCATGATGCTTGGTATTATAGAAGTGAATTTTAATTAATGAAGTAAAATTGTATGTTGCATCCAATACCCATAGTCGAATGAAAATGTGGTAACATCAATAAGAATTTTTTAATTGATTACACAAATCCTCTAAAGAGTTTAATGCAATTGGGGTTATATTCAATCACCATACCATGAAATTTTACATTATTACTATCGATGAAGAGTTATATCTGGATAAACTGTCTAGGATAGAAATTAATGATGTGGTAATGATTCATACAATACCACATTCTATTGTGTTAAATAAAGATCCAAGGAAGACCCCAATGTTCTAGTGTTGTCTTATGTAAGAAAAAGATTCCAAATTGGGTTCATCACTTCTTTTGATACATGTAAAGATGGTTAGTCTAGATGATAAATTCCAAACCTAGAGTAGTGGTTTAGATCATAATATATGGCTTTCAATGGTTTTTGGGATCAAAAAATTCCTCTTGTTCAATCTTCCTAAAGCAATATCTTTCACTAAATAGGTATAGAATAAAACTTAAGAATCCCTATATGAGATAATTTATAGAGCCAAAATGTGTTTTATGAGTTTGGATAATGATATAAATTGGGACATGAGATCGCTAATGAAATGATCAAGAGGTTTATAATCCTTAAGAATCATTTCGAGGAATCTAAATGTTGGATGAAAAGCTATCCTGATAACCAAATGCATAATCTGGAGATTGATTTTGGTGAAAATGTTTTTCTATAACTATCAATATCGAATAATTTAATTATATTAAGTAATAAAGGAAAACTATGACATATGATTATAATTCCTTTTAAAATTTATGTTTGTTTTGAGATGGTAGCCTATCTATTGGAAATTTCTCTGAATCTCACTTATGTCCATGTTGTGTTCCATGCATATATATTGAGGAATAAGATACATGAACATTCACATGTACTAAATATAATTATCATACAAATAAATTAAGATCATTCTTATGAGGAACCACCTCTTTAAAATTTAGATCCTACAAAGAATGTTCTATGAATCTATAACACTAATTTATTCAATGATTTTATTAGATAAACCACCAGTTAGAATAAGCTATGGGGGAACTAAAGGATGTAATAAAGCATAAGGTTCTTCAATTTTATACCTCAGTGATATATTTTGGGGCAGAAATTCATTTTACGGGGGTATAATATAAAAACACATGTTTTTATGGACCTATTTTTTCTCGAATTTTTTAAATTTTCATTGATATATTACATTTCAGTATGTCAAAAAACAAATTCACACAAAACAATCAAATAGTATTTTACATGAAACATATAATTGTCATTTTTTTCACACAACATCATCATTGTGTAATTTACACACAATGTTGACTTGGAATACGTTACACACAACACCGTCTTGATGTTTTTCTCTGACAACACTGAGTTTCTACAAAACATCCTTTTGTTGTTGTAATTATTTGAATGAGATAATTTTAAAATATACATTAAATGTAGTAATATTAATAGTAATAACTACTTTTAAAATATGTTTATAATGGTTTAATATAAATAAATCAATTTGAAAAATGAAATATATTAGTTTTCATAGTGTCATTATATGTATAAAAATAATATTCTCACAAATGAACTAATTTTAATGTTCTTATGTGGTAAATATTAAAATTATTTATATATTTTATTTAGAAATTGATTTTCATTTATAAAATTTTTTCAAAATTTATAATTTTCAAATTAGAATTGTGTGAATGAAACGTTATTTTTTATTATATGAAAATACTAAATTTTAATTCAAAAAACTTTATAATATAACTTTTTTATAAAGGTAAATATTATTTAATTGGGATTAAATGTTTTGGTAGTACATATTGTAATCAATAATCCTTGTAAAGACCCAGAATTTCTGTGAAAATTGTTTCTTAAATACATGGGAATTTTATGACTACGAGAAAATTGACAGTTCATGATTCCAATGCCTGGTGTGCCTGGAATCAATATCTGATGTTTTTTGGGGTATGTTCATTAAACAAATGAGTGAGTTTTTATAACATTTGAACCGGTGTTTGAAATTGAAATCATCGGACACCATTGAACTCTCAACACCAGTATTCGCTTATGAATACATTGACTTCGATGGATGTAGGTTTAGAAGAAATGATAGTTTCTGGGTTTTCATGGAAATAGATAATTAATGTGAGATTCCCATTGTTTTTATTTGAGCCTACATGTCGTTTTGTGGTGGTTAAAACCTCTTTATGGAAGTTGTAGGTGGGACCACCACACCATAACCTTCCATGAGAGGTTATGGTGGTGGGGTCCACCTGAACCTAACCTCCCATGAGAGGTTACAACATGGGGACCACACAAGGATAAACCCCCTATTGATGGAGGAGGGTAAAACATATCAACACTCCTTCATTATTGAGGGAGAGCCTCTTGACCTCCCATTAAATTAATTTGTGCCAACTCCCCTGATTAATTTGTGCTAAAACTCATGAATTAATTTGGGTATCCAAGTTATTTATTCACCAATTTGATTTTTGTTCCAGTAACTAAATAATAGAAAAACTCAATATATTATTATTTGGCTTGGAATTTATCATTTGGTGGAGCTTGGGATGATAAGAAATTGTGAGAAAAGTTCTTTCAGTGATGAACGCTCTGCCGATGAAGAACCATCAACTGATGAAGAATTTCGGCCATCTTCGACTTCCTCCATCAGATCCAAATGACATGGGGCATCTTCAGCCGACCTAACCTTTGCATCGTCTTCAACTAGCGGACACAGCTCTGGATTGGGAGTGTGTGGCAGACACGGCGAACAACAATCTCCATTTTCATCTTCCCGTGATTTCATCATCGACGAAGAACAGTCAACGGTAGGGGTTTTTTTTAGCAACATCCCATTTCTTTTTATCTTATTCGGATTGGAAAAGAATCATTTTGTGGTTGTAAATAATTGTTATTCATCATTATTTCTCTTATATGATCCAATTTTTACCACCCTAAATGCAGTGGTTGAAGGACAAACCAACATTGCCCGACCCCTCCTCCATTCTTGTATGTGTTGGTTCTCGGAATGGCGACGAAGTGACATTAAAGGCGGAGAAGGAACAGGTAAAGGACATTGTTCCAGCAGCCTCAATGAAATGTGCCACCCCTAAATCGTTCTAGTGCCCTGATCGAGCCCGCTCCGTGGGCCAAACCCCCACAGGCCTCCCGCATGCACAACAGCATCGCTACCGGTCTCTCGCCCACCCCGACCGAACCCCACCGGCCTATGCCAACCTAACCTCTTGACCTCCCGTCCACATGCAGGATTGGCCTCTCCCTTTCCATCTGCCCACCGGGCCGCATTCCAGATAGGAAATGCCCTGCCTAGCCACCTTCGGCCCTCCTGGTGCCCTACCAGGGTGCCTCCCAGCCTGGCCGCACCATGCCCGACCGCCTAATGGGTGCCCTACCCAGCCACGTTCCCACCCGGCCATGCCCTGCCTTACCGCCTCCAAGACTCTCAATATCTTTTACCAGCATGTGGCCCCTCTCGGGGCACCCTGGCCGACCAGGACCGACCGTGCCATCTGGGTCGATCCGAGTCGGGTCGCGCCCTCAAGACGCTCCGGGCTGAACCAGCACCGATCCCAGGCCGAATCCAACTCATGGCCTGCTGGGCTGGGCCCAATGGTCTGGGCCGATAATAACATGTTGTCCCTCCCAATGTGTTTTTCTAGACCCAATAGGTTTACCGGTTCGACCTAGACCGGGTCGGCCCAGACCGGGTTTGGCGGAGTCAGTCCTACCGTGTCAGACCAAACCCCGACCCACTACTGAACCTTTACATTCATTGGGAATATCATTGGAACCGGTTGACCATTTGACACACCATCAGCGGCCCTAATTTTATTGGCGTGTTGTAGTCCTTTTTTTTATGCCCCACTAGAGTTCGAGGTAATGTTGAGATATGGTTAGGTTGGATCGTACATGAATCCATCCAAGCCCCCAGGACTAAAAACCTAACAACTAACTGACCGAGCGTCTCATTGATGTGACATCAATTGTGTTGAGAGCTCTATGATGTGGAGTACCTTTTAGATAATCCTTCATGGGACTTAATGGTATTTGTAGAATAAACTAGTAGCTTGTGTAGTAGATCTTGGGGAGACGAGCCTGAAGAGTGTGGAGACCTAGTAGCTTGTTCACACCTGACAACTGCTGACCATTTCGACTCGAAGTGACATGACAGGCCCATTGGGGATTGACATGATGTTGTAGCAGACCCACAGTGGGGAGAGTCTCTATGTGACACGACTGACCCACGGTACTCGACAATAGGAGTACCTCAGTAGGCTTTGAGGGTGAACACCTCTGTATGAAGTGGTAGACCTACAGTGGGGAGAACCTCTGTGTTACACAAAATACCCACAGGACTCGATAGAAGGAGTACCAAATTAGTCCAAGGTAAGTGGGAAGAGCCTCTATGTGTTGCGACAGGCCCATTGTACTTGATAGAGGAGGATTTCTCTAGCAGCCAAGGTGTTTGATGTTGTGCTTATAAATGTTACTTGATACTATCCCTAGTATAAATCCTGGTGTGAGATGAGTCAGTAATGTTTGTGTTTACCTTATGATTGCGATGGATTACTTGATAATGTTTATGTATGGGAATATACCTATGTAGGGTTATCTGTTGATTTCATACATTGTGGTTTATCCTTGCCGGTTTTTTGAGACCCAGAGGGTCTCAGGGTCCCTACTGAGTATCGTTATACTCACTACTACACATGCTATACCCGAACCTCATTCTGTTGGATGTAGTTGACAGACAATGATGACAGAGGATGATTGTACCCTGATTGGATGGCACCCAGAGGTCGACCACACAGCGTGATGGTACATGGAAGAGATTGACAGACGTGGAGTGCTGTGGAGGCTATTGTAACCTACCCTTGAGGTAGGAATCCTGGAGGATGACCCAGAAGATGTTTTAACATTATTCTATTGTTCTTTTTTTCAGTTGTACTTGTACATTCCTATTGGTCTTATATTTCGGCCCCTCTACTTTTTACACTCTTTTGTATATAGTTTTACTTAGTGTTTTTCTTCCAACTATTACTCTGTTGTGAGCATTTTCAGGTAATAAAGGCAATGCCTTCCCAATTTTTGGGAGTTATGACTTTGGTGCAAGTTGACATCCACTGGCCTATGGAAGGCAGGCTTGGGGTAGTCAGGGCATGGGCCCCGGGGGACAGGTCATGAGAAATTTGTATCAGAGGAGTCATCTCATCCACAAAACTTAAGACTATGATATTTTTCATGATGCAATAGTGTTAATGGTACTGAGTTTGGTTTTCTATTCAAGGAGTCCAGTGTTGGTGCGGCGGCAGACATATATATACACTAGGACCCTGACTACTAATTTCTAACTCAGTGCACAAAAACACTAATTAAGTTTGTGTTTTCAATGGTTTTCTATAAGTCAACTCAACCATGTCAGCTGAGAAGGTATAATATTTGATCGTGTCGCATCTGTTTCGTTTCGAATGCATCCCCACGGATGACCAGCTAGAGACCTGAGAGTTGTACATGCTGATAGAGGACTGGGCGATGATGCCTCGTTGCAGAGCCCTCTTACAGAGGAGGCACTAGTGGTACCACTCCCCGTTGGGCCACCGATGCCACCACCACCAACACAGACGATGAATTTCGCTTGAGCATGTCGCACGAGTTATAGTGCCAGAGGTCACCCAGGTTCGGGGGAGATACAAACCAACATGCTGCTGAGGATTGGAAAGTGGTAGTAGTGTGAGTCTTCATACAATTAGTGACACTAGTAGGACTCATGGTGATAATTGATGCCAGCCTTCTACAAGCAGCAGTGGGAAGATGGTAGAGCTTGATGCTCCATGTTCACGACGATCTGATGCTTCACTGGGCAGACATCGAGAGCTTATTTAGGAGGAGTTTTTTCCAATGACATTTGGTGTATTGATCATACATGAGCTACTTCATCTATAGTAGGGGAGCATGACAGTAGCTCAGTACTCAGTGATGTTCATAGACCACTCGCGCTACTCCACCGATATGCTGCATGACCCATTTTCTAGGGCTCGTACCTTTGATCAGCGGCTCAGGAGAGATATGAGGGCTTCGATGCTCTCAAAAAGAATCCCTACATATGTGGGGGTGCTAGAGAGAACCCACATAGTGGATACTTTTCTTTCTAATAAGTCTCCAGTAGCGAGACCCGCCACTAGTCTACATGCAGCAGAGTCTTTTGTAGCTGGAATTAGACATATGATGCAGAGGTCCAGGATATCCATAAGCAATGGTGGATGACCACATGACTCAGTATCAGTTGTGTGGGGCACCTGGGTCAAGGACATACATACAACGAGTGGGCGGTGTAACTCATGCCGCTGGCAGGGTCACATGGCTCGTGACTGTCCAACGTGCCATTTAGATGAATAACAAATGGTCGAAGGACCACACATATAGTGGAAGAGATACGATCGAGGTGGTCCATAGGGAGAATGAAGATGTGGAAGAGGAGCTGTCCGTTCGCTGGTGGTGGACAATGATTCTAGGTGCTACCGCCACCACCACCATGTGGTCCACCCAGACCGTAGAGATGAGGTGGACAGGGGAGAGCTCAGCTCTATGTCGTTGAGGCCTATGATCATGGTGCTCCAGAGATGATACTAGATACTATCTATGTCTATTCCACCTTACCTGCAGTTCTAATAAACACATGTAATTTTCAATCTTTCATTGCCACTACCCTCATTCAGAGCTAAGAGATTACGACCGAGCCGTTGGCTTGATCCTTATGTCTAGTGACTCTTACTGGACCAGACTCGATAATTACGCACCGCTGCAGGCATTGTGAGCTTAATCAAGAAGGAAAGAGATTCAGCTAGGATATCCTAGTAGTGGTGTTAAGGGCTTATGATGTCATCTTTGGTATGCACTTGTTATCTATTGTTCATACTCTTGCTGAATATATTAGGAAAAAAGTGTGGTGTGTCCGCACAGTTGGGAAAAGGTTTACCTTCACCAGTGAGAAGGGAGCCTTTACTGCACATGATGGACTTACACATATGAGGTTTCAGCCCCATCACTTACCAGTTCACCTGCCTCACCCTCGGAGCGGTTGATGTGGAGAGTTTGAGATATCTTATAGTTGTGGAACAATATGGATATTTTTTTCCCTAATGTTGTTCCAGGAATACCTCCTTGTAGAGAGGTAGATTTCTACACTGACCAGAATCCCGGGATGACATTGATATCTCCCTCAGCTTGTTGGATGTCTCGTGTAGAGTTTCGTGACCTGTGGGTAGAGCTAGAGGACTTGTAGGAGAAGGTATTCATCGAACCTAGTGTTTTTCCCTAGGCAGCGTTGATTCTTTATGCCATGAAGGTGGTTGTAATTTTGAGGCATTGTTTCGACTACCATTTCCTAAACCAGGTGACCATGAAGAACAATTGCCCACTATAAAGGATTGAAAACTTCTTTGATCAGCTAAAGGGATCATGGTGGTTCTCGAAGATAGAGCTCAGATCAGGCTATCACCAGCTCAGAGTTTGAGATGTGGATGTGAAATAGGCAGACTTTAGATATTTGTGTGGCCACTACGAGTTCGTGTTTATTCCCTTCGGAGTAAACAATTATCCTTCTATGTTCGTGGGACTCATGAATATGATTTTCCATATATACATCGATTGCTTTGTCATATTCTTCATCGATGACAGTCTGACCTACTCGACTACTAGGGAAGAGCATGCCTACCATTTGTTGGTAGCACTGCAAAAACTCTGAGAGCACTGTCTTAATGGTAATATCTCCATGTGCCAGTTTAGGATCGAAGAGGTTCACATCCTATGACACATCATCTTGGGGGGGGGGGGTCGAGTTGTAGTGGATCGAGCAAAGATTGAGGCTGTACTTTCTTGGGAGCCACCCAAGAGTGTGACAGATGTTTGAAGATTCTTGGGTCTGCCTGGTTACCACCGGAGGTTCGTTCCAGTCTCTTCTAGAGTTGAATAACCACTATCAAACTTTATTAATAAAGCAAAAAACTTCGTGTGGTCATTGAGATTCCAAAATATCTTTCTAGAGCTAAGGTAGAGGCTGACTAGTGCCTCTATTTTGTAGCTTCAAGTGGAAGGCGTAGGGTGCGTAGTCTACTGCGACGCATCAAAGACCAGACTCTATTGTGTCCTGATGCCGGAGTGAGAAGTGATCATATATGGTTCTCTACAACTAAGAAAACATGAGAAAAACTATTCTACCCATTACCTGGATTTAGAAATATTGGTCTTCACCTTGTAGATGTGGTGACACTATCTGATAGGTGAACATTTTACCTTTAAATCTAATTACAAGATTCTAAGGTATATCTTCTCTCAGACGGACCGAAACCTTAGAAATCAGTGATGGGTTGAGTTCTCAAGGACTATGAATTTGAGATTGTCTATACTATTGGAAAGGGGAAAATTTTAGAAGATGAACTCAGCAGGAGATCTGGTATACACCTGTTAGGAAAGGTGACGTAGCAGCTTCTTACTTTACAGATATCCTTTCTAGATTGAGATGGATCATATTTCCTTCAGTACCTTACAGTCACACCCCCACTTCTTCAGCAATTAATGGAGGCACAACATGGGTACACAGACTGTGAGACATGAAACGATCAAATACCTACTAAGCAGGCACCTAATGGATTTTCCAATGGTGGGGAGCACGCCATCCTCTTCAGAGGATGTACTATGGTACCAGTGACACATCAGGGGGAAGTGTTGAGGTAGTTCCCCACATCAAATTTAGTGGTACATCTAGGAGAGGCAATGATGTACCAAGACCATCGATGAAAAAAATGGTGGCCTAGAATGAAGAAGGCTATAGCAGAGTTTGTCCCTCGAGGCCTCACTTGTCAGTAAGTGAAGGAAGAGCACCAAGTTGCAGCAGGCGTGGTTCAGACATTAGAGGTCCTAGAGTGGAAATGGAATGGGATATCTATAGAATTTGTGATATGACTTCCATGAACATTCAAGGGTTATGAATCGATTAGGGTGATTGTTGTCCGAGTCACCAAGTCTTCCCACTTCCTACCAATCCGAGAGCATGTTTCAGTAGATAGAATGGGATGCCTCTTTGTGTAGGAGATTGTGCGGATATTTGGAGTACCTTCATCTATTATCTCTTATCATGATTCATTGTTTACTTCTTGGAAATGGAAGGGATTGCTAAAGGCTTTTGGGACAGAGCTTCTTCTAGGCACTTCTTTCCATCCTCAGAGGGATGGCCAGACTGAGCGGACCATTCAGAATCCCAAAGAAAAGCTCCATGCATGCATCCTTGATTTCGGTCGCAGCTACGAGGACCACTTACCATTGGTGGAATTTTCATTAAACAACAGCAACCACTCCACTATATGAATGGAACATTTTGAGGTGTTATACGGGCGGACATACAAATCACCCTTGTGCTAGACAGACCAAGGGGAGTCAACACTAGTGGGACTAGTGATGGTACATGCTACCATGGAGAAGGTGGAGATCATCTGAGAGCTGATGAAGACTGCACAGAGCATGCAGAAGTCTTATGAAGATTGAATATGGAGACCTCTAGTGTTTGAGGATGGAAACCACATCTTTATAAGGGTCTCACCGTGATGAGGTCATCGAAGATTTCCCTGAGATGGAAAGTTATCACCAAGATTCATCAGACCTTTCCAGTTCCTCAGAAGATTAGGAGAGGTAGCATACCCTCTAGCACTTCCACCACAGTTGCACCAGGTGCTTTACGTCTTTCATGTATCCCAGCTGAGGTGATGCGTGCACGACCCTTCTAACATTATCAACAATGGAGAGCTAGACATCGATGGTGGGGTGAAAATCACAGAGGTTCTAGTGGATATTGAGGATCGGCAATAGTGTGTCCTATGTGGATGGTCGATACCTCAGGTGCACATTCTCTGGCAGCATGGGAACCTCCAAGAGAGAAAATAGGAGCAGGATGCTCAGATTCGTGGTCAGTACACCAGCTTATTCCCTTAGTTTTAGTTGTGGCTTATGGGGACATAAAGCCCTAAGGTGGGGGGAATGTAAAGAACTGAAATTTTGGTGGAATTTATTTCTTAAATAAATAGGAAATCTACGAGTGCACGAAAATTGACAGCGCGTGATTTCGAGGCCCGGTGTTCATAGAATCAATTTCTAGATATTTGTTCAGGTACATTCAGAAAACGTATGAGTGGGTTTTTATACCATTTGATCCGGTGCTCAGAATTGAAATCTGAGGACACCGTTGAACTCACAGTACCAATATTCTCTTAAGGAAACATTCAATTCGACGACAGTGGGTCGAGATTAAAAGTTTGTTTTTGGGTTTTTACGGAAAAAATAAATAATGTGAGCTTCAGTTTATTTTTATTTGAGTCACCTTGTGGGTGTTTGGTTGTTAAAACCTCATCATGGATGATGGAGTTGGGACCAACACATCTTGACATCCCATGAGAGGTTATGGTGGTGGGGACCACCATAACCAAACATCCCACGAGAGGTTACGACATGGGGCCCACATGGGGATAAACCTCCCTATTTATGGAGGAGAGTAATACCATTAAGCTCTCCCTCATTAATGAGGTGGAGCCTCTTGACACCCCCCTTTAATTAAATGGTGCCAACTCCCCTAATTAATTTGTGCCAACACACCTGAATTAATTACCAGAGCCAAGTTATTAATTCAACAATTTGATTTTTTGTGTCAGCAACTAAATTATAGACAAACTCAATCTATTATTATTTTTCCTAGAATTTCTCATTTGGTGGAGCTTCAGAAGAAAAGAGATTGGGAGAAATGTTCTTCCAACGAAGAACGCACCATCGAAGAAGAACACTAACCTTATTCGACATCCTCCCTCTTATCCAACCGATGTGGGGAGTCTTCACCCGACCTACCCCACACATCTTTGTCAATGAGCAAAAGTATCATGGAATTGGGAGTGTGTAGCAGATGCGAAGAACAACAAACTCCTTTGTCTTCTTCCTACTTCTTCAACGTCGACGACTGATAATGAATGGTTGGGGTTTTTTGTGCATCTTTCCTTTTATTTTTAAATTCTTCGTATTGTAATAGAATCATTGAGTAGTAGTAAAACAATTGTATTCATCTTTCTTACTCTTTGATGAGCCTTGTGTTACCAACCTAAACGTGTAGGGTGCGGGCCAAACAAACATCGGTATACCCCTCTATCATTCTTGTTTGTGTTCATTACCATCATGACGATGAACGGTGTTGAAGGAGACGAAGGCACATGTAAAGGTCGCGCTTCCCATATCCTCCGAAAACTGCACCTCCCCAGCGGTGTACCTGTTCCCTGAATGAGTTTCTCCCTTGGCCAAACCACAGCTGGGCTCCCGCATGTCTAACCACACCGCCGTCGGCCTCCCACGCACTCCATCCATACCCCATCGGTCCGCGCCACCCAGATCCGTGCTATCCTGGCCTCCCGGTCTCCTGGCCACCTGCAGGCTTGGGCATGCCCTGCTCGGATGCCAACCATGCCCCTGGAACCATGCTCATCCGCCTGTCGGCACGACCGTGTCCTGCTCGGCCGCCCGCCGGCCTGACTAGAGCCCTGCCCAGCCGTGTGCCCTCCTGGCCGCCCAGATTCCCGAACCGACCCAAGTCCCCTCTCGTGGTGCCCTGTCCAAACCGGCATGGCCCTGCATTATGGTCCAAGTCGAACTTTGTCGTTCCCTCACGACGCTCCGTGTAGAACATCCCTCACGGCCTGCTGCTCAGGGGCGACTGTGTCGGGCCGAACATAACAGGATGGCCAGCCCAATGGGTCAGGCCAAACCCAACAGTTCTGACCTGGTCGACCCATATAGGGTCGGCCTAGACTAGGTTGTGCCGAGTTAGTCCGGCTAGGTCTGACCGGACTGAGGACCACAACTGACTCAATACATTCAATGGATATATCATTGGAACTAGATGACTGTTTGAAGAACAATCAATGGCACTAGTTTTCATGGAGATCGATGGTCCCATTGATTGTAACCCACTGGAGTTTCGTGTAATTTTGAGATACAGTCAGGTTGGATCGTACAAGAATCCAACCCGGGCCCCGATAATAAAAGGCTAATATCTCATAGACCAGGCGTCTGATTGACGCACTGTATGTTGTGTTGATCCCTTTATGATATGGAGTACTTTTGAGATTATTCTTCATGGGACTTAATATAAATTTGATCATCGACCAATAGCTTGTGTAGAGGATCATCTTGAGATGAGCGAGCAGAGTGCTGAGACCTAGTAGTTGACATAGAACTGAAGATTGTAGACCGTTTCGACTCAGAGTGACTCGAATGGGCCAGTGGGGAGTGCCTTCGTGTCACGGCAGACCCATGGTGCGGAGTTACTCTATGGGATGTAGAAGACATAGGGTACTCGAAAGGAGAATTACCTCAGCAGGCAAAGGGGGAGTACCTCTATGTGATGCAGCAGACCCACTGATGGGAGCACCTCTGTGTGATGCAGCAGACCCATGATACTCGATAGGAGGAGTACCTCAACGGTTCATTTTTAGTGGGAAACACCATTGTGTCATGTGGCATCCCACTGTTCTCGATAGAGGATGAGTTCTTTTGTATCCTAGGAGTTCGAAATTGTGAAAGAAAATGTTACTTGATACTACCCCTATTATAAATCCTTGTGTGAACTGAATTAGTAACTCTTTTGTTTACCACATGATTGAGATGGATTTCATGATAACCTATGTATATGTATGGGAATATACCTACGTGGGGTTATCCATTGATTTATTTCTTTTTGGTTTATTGTGGTTGGTTTTGTGAGACCTTGAGGGTCTCGGGGTCCCAACTGTGTAACTTTATTCTCACCCATGCACTGACTATGCCCACACCTTGTTGTGTTGGATGCATACGACAGACCAAGATGACCAAGGATGAGTGTACTAGGAATAGACGGTACTTAGAGGTGGACCACACAACATTATGTTGCATGGATGAGACAGACGAATATGGAGTGCTGTGGAGGCTATCTATACCAACCCTTCAGGTAGGAATCCTGGAGGACGACCTAGGAGTTGTTTTACCTTTCTTCTATTGTACGTGGTTTTTAGTTGTACTTGTACTTTCTTGTTGGGCTTGAATTCTAGCCCCTATAAATTATTCTCTCATTTGTATATAGTTTAATTATTGTTTCGCTTCTAGCTCGTACATTGTTTTGTGTGTTTTCAGGTTATAAAGGCAATTCCCTCCCGGTTTTAGGGAGTTGTGCCTTCGGTGCTAGTCATGGGCCGCTTGCCTATAGATGTGGGCTTGGGGTTGTCACACCATTGGACTTGGGTGCTGGGTCATGAAAAAACTATTTGGGGTAATTGGAATTATTTTCTAATTTAAATTGACTATAAAAACATAGCTAACTATTGAACATTCGTAATTTAAAAAATTGCATTGTCAACAGGACTACACGATTAAATTTAAATTAATTTATGCCAGATCTGTGATTGGAAATTTGAAAAATGCATACCATATTTTAATTCACAATAATTTTTTATTTCTAATTAAATCAATATAGATTTCTACCAAAAAATAGTTAATGTAATAAAAACTAATTACAATGATTATGGTTATATTATTCTTATTATGTGACTAAAAATTAATGTTATGGTCCCAACTGATCCAGAAAATTGTCCAAGAGCCATTAGATGGATATATTTATACCCTATCATTCCTTTTCACTAATTTAGTGCATTATTTTATCTGATTTACATGGAATAAATTTTTTTGGAATTTCTTTCCCAAAATTTACAAGAGTTCCACTCCTCCTCCATTACAAAGAGGCCTCCTTTCCCCCATATCCTCAAACCATTAAAACCACATAGGATCGGATAATTCCGACCAAATAAACTCATAAAAATATTTCCCATCATCCTTTAATCCACCATTTTATTATAATTCTATCCATGGATGTTTTTTGGTGAAAACCAAAACGATTGGCCCAAATAAGTGGTAACATTATTCCTTGAGTTCATTAATTTTATTTCAATTATCCACCCCTCAAAACTTCTTGTTTTGTTATTTCCTAAAACAAACATTATCATTAATGTAAAATATTTTTTTCAGTAAAAGGGTTCATCACACACTTACACACACCTAAATTTAATGTGTAACAGACATACATTTTAAGTGTTTGATAAACATTCTCGTCCAGAAATGATTATTTTTAATTTTTTCCTTTACAACCACTCATTGTGGAAAATATGACTCAAAATAAATTGATATATTTTATATGTTATATTTATAAATTAATTTATTCTATTTAATACATTTACAATAATTATATTTATCCATTTAGTTTGGTGTGAATAGAATATTTTTGTTTTACAAATTGTGGAAAAATACCCACCTAATGCAATGTGATTTGTTCATACAACACATTAAATTTATTAAGGATTATTTTTTTGTGAAATTATATGATATATATGATGTAATAATTATATTGGAATTTTAATATATATATATTTCAATTTTTTTATTTTATTCAATTCTACAATAAAAACAGAAATATCGATCATGCATACATGGAGGTTATCATCTCCCCGAATATTGTATTCCATTTTATACTTATATATAATATATATTATTATAATTCCAAAATAATTTATATAAATGATCATCAAAAAAATTTGTAGTGTGTGATATTCCCATGGATATATCTAATGATTCATATAAATATATTTATTTATATATATTTATTCATTATATGATTTTTATTTCATGGGCCTAATGTTTCAAAATTTACCAAATCAGTAAAATAGTTTTTTTTCACTATTTCCCTTCATTGATTCTCATATATTATTATGCCCCTAAATTCTTTTTTACAGTTTAAATTATTATAGTATACAAGTTATATCCAAAATATGAATATTTTTATGATATTTTATTTTTAATTTAATTCCACTTTCTTTCAAGGATTGTATGATCCCATGATTCTATGTTATAAGAGTTTAATGATTCATTCTTCTTTCTTATCTACATTGTTTATTTTTATACTTTATTAATGAGATATTATGCTCTATATGTCAATAAAAAAATTGACTTTATTTCTCCTCTACATATTCAATGAATCTATACATATAATTAAAAATTTTCCATTATTTTTTTACAAAGTATTATTTATAAAATTTAAAAATTTAAAATATGTCTTTATATAAATCATTTTTCAGAAATAAATTATATTCAAAAACAATATTTAAAAAAATTAAATGATTCAAAATGATAATAAAATATCATTTTCCAATAGAAAATTATTTAATAATGTTTTATGATATTTAATTCTTTTATTATAATATTTCAAAAATATTATCAAATAAAATTATGTTGCAAAATTGTTTATGTTTTGAAATGTATTTTTCCATTCATGTTCTTTCCCAGAAAGGTTAATTTTTTGATAGTATGTTATTTATGAAACATGTATATATTTTGCATGTTATATTCTTTAAAAACCTACATTATTAAATAGAGTATTCTGTGTTGAAATGATTGTAAAAGCTATATTTTTCGATAGGTTATAATATTATTTCATATTTATGACAAAATTTACAATCATGGTTTATGATATGATTATATAGGATATTTTAAAATATGTTTGTCTAAATTATTGATTGGATGGGTGGGCCTTATATATCTCTAAAATTAATTGGGTAAAGAATTAAATATCTTGTCATATATATTGATGTAACGATAAATGAACATGATTTAGTATTTTTGGAAAGGAAAAAGGAGTTAAATCATTTCAGTGCTAGTGGTATGGATTTGGGATTGAACTCAGTTTAATAAATTACTTTTTCCATTTATATATCCTTAGACGAGATACCATGACTAAAATATAAATCATAGTATATATGAATATGTGTTTTCCACAATTACTTGTTTTATTCCTATGTTATTTTATAATGTGTTATTTATTTATTTCTTTATTATTCACCACATATAAACATTCATTCTTTTTTCCATGATTCATGTTTATGATCAATAATACATTGGGTAAAATCATCTATATAGTGGATAATGTTATCATGCTATTTCATCGTTATTATTATTACATTCCCCCCTGATTACCCTTTATGTGCATTTTTTCTCACCCCTTGTTATGTTTTATTTAATAGATTTTTAAATAATGTATTGGGTTCAATTTTCCTATGAAGGGTTATATTCAAGAATGACTGAGTGGTAGATAATGTAGCTCATGTTTATACATGTGTTATATGATTCCTTATTTCCAGAGGAACCACACTAGTAAAAAATCTGGGAATCTATTTGTATAAATTTTTTATGTATCCCATTAATATTATGTAATTGTAATTTATGTAAATGTTGGGTTGTTTTAGATACTACCACAACTAAAGTGGTTGACAAATGTCTAATATGTGCAAATGTTTCTAAGATTCATATTTTTCCTGGATTTTTAGGCTATTAAAAACAGTTTTTCAAAAACATTTAAAGTCATCATATCGTAATAGCTATGTTAACCAGAATAGGGGATAAATTTATATTTATAAAGTAATTTGATGTTGGGTTTCAATAATTCAAAATATTATTGGGTAATGCTCCAGTTTTATATATTCCTTTAAAAAATGGTGAGTTATTAATCCATAGTAAAGAATCTTTTAATGTACATAGTTTTGTTCTGATGTAGATTGTCCCAAAATTTTCTTATGCTTCACCGCATCTGATTACACATGAGATAAATTATGTATAACATCTTTTATAATTAACATATCTGGGTTTTCATTTAAAAATTTAGAGTCATCATTGATATATATTCAAATATTAAATTTACTATTTTCATAAAAGTTATATATATGTAAATATATATAATTAGAATGAATTTAACATTACATAGAGAAGATGGATTTAAATGATAAAGGATTATTTTTTAATTATTATTTACCATAATGGAAAATAAAATATGTCATTGATTCCATGAGTCAAAAACATCATTCTACATTAACCTTGTTATGTGGGGAAGATGTCACCTTGGATAATGAGATGATGAAATTTGTCTTTGAATAAATTTTTATAGGCAATTCCTCATTTTTTTTTTGTATAAAAAATTGTATCATTCAGATAGAAGAATGAAACCACATAAAAAATATTATGAATTAATGAAAAAGGTAATATTGGTTTAAAATGTAATGTTTCTAGAATATGATATAGATAAATATAAGATTTTGAGCATTGGATAGATATTATGGGTGCATTGTTATTCCAAATTGAATCAACAATTATTATGTAAATTTTATATTTCATCATTTTATATTCATCCTTGAAGTAGATAGATTTATAGAGACAATTATATGTCTTACTGGTGGGATTGAATAAAAATTCATTTTGATTACATTAAAATGGGAATCCTGAATTTTCAATTTGTATATCGAGAATAACAATTACATATGGGGGGTAATAATATTAATTGATCCAAATTCCCTCAGGCTTCTCCTCCATCTTTCTCTCTCTCACATCGTAGGCAGCCTTAGTGTTTCTTCTTGAAAACTTCCTGCTCACAACTTCTCTCACACATGCACTTTTCCCCCCTTCATGTGCTTCAAATAGGGCTCCTCCAAGGGATCTTCCACCAAAACTCCTTCATGGCTTGTCTAATAATTCATTTCCCATCATCCCTACTTCTTATTTTCAGTTTGGAGAATGAACTTCTCTTTTTCCCTAGGTCGTCGATGTCTTGCTCTGACGTCATGTTCTATCATTCCTCCCAATGTCTGACCTAGAGCGATGGAATATCTTTGTTTTTGGGAGAGAGACTGGTTGATCTTGTTTATTATCGGTATCAGATTCTTCTTCAGTCAGTTTCAATCGTATCTCTCCCATATCATTCAAGGTATTGGCTTTTGATTTTCTGGATGTATTTTGGATAATGGATTTTTCTCTGTGGTCAGTCATCAGGTGGGGTGTATCGAGGGTGATCATTGTTGGCCTCTATCGTACTCGAATAACTGCTCTAGATCCAAGTTTCCACTTCTATCTCAGAGGCCGTTGTGGGTGGTAATATTCCAGATACATTGGGATGTGCGTTCTAGTTGCCGGTGTCTTGTGGTAGTATCATATTCACCATCTCCGAGATTTTTTGGTTATGGCTTCATAGTTGCAGTTCCTTTTCTGGTGGAGTTTCTCTATTGTTTGTGTTTCTTTGTGGATGTTGGAGGATTAATTGTAAATATCATCAATCCTCTCAATTTTTCATTTCATTTATCAATGTAATTAGTGGGTATTGGTGGATGCTCGTCATCACTAGTGGTTTTGTTGATTTTGATGATGGTAGGTGTGTCATTGTGTGTTTCCCTTGTGTCTCTCAGTATTATTTTTTTGATGTTCATCCTTGTTGGTGATTTGACATTGTCATGCGAATAATGATGATGTTTATGTGTTTCTGGTGATAAAATTGGATCCTTTTTTGTGTCGATGGATTCCTTGGTTGATGTGGTGTGTTTTTATGTTGCGTCGATGTTGATATCCATGTCAGCATTGATGGACTCTGGTGGTGGCTTCCTGTGCTCTAATCGACGGTGTTGTTGGTTCTTTGGTGTGACTGGTACATGACTCAAGGGGAGTATGAATCAATGGCGACGCGAGGTGGAACATTGATAAATGTGTAATGATATAAGATGTCACGATGTTCAGATAATGTTCAAAGGTTTTTTGAATTTTTAATTTGAAACATTGGATGATGATGCTCTTTTTTGTATTTCATACGGACTGTGATGTTTGTTTTTTCTGGTTGGTATTCGGTTAAGGTTTGATTATTCCCTTTTAAATGTGTTGTTTTAAATTGAAACAGAATATGGATTTGTTTATAGTTACCTAATGGGACGTTTCAGACATTGCAAGTGCTAGTGTGTAGATATGAAATATATAAAGGAATTAAATAGTTGTATTAACAAAAAACAACCATTGGTAATAATTTCATATGTGTAATTTGGAATTAATTTATAAATATTCACACTTTCATCATATTTAATACAATATGTATGTAGATCAAACTTTCCCATCCTATAATCAATATATAGTGATGTTCAATGGGGTTCCTCTCTCTATTGTATCTAATCGTGATTCACAGTTCACTTATAATAGTTTGAATATACATTATAAAACACCTGGTATTGAATTAAATTTCATCACTACATTTCATCCATAATATATAGGATATATATACATAAAAATTTAGAAATTAAAAGATATAATTAGATCTTGTATAATTGATTATCTAGGATGTTTGGATCAACAAACTTCTTTGGATTAGTTTTCATATAATTATAGATATCCTTAAAGTACAAAAAAATGGTGAATTACAAATAATTATATTGAAATTTATTTCAAAATACATAATTTTGGTATGATGTAGGATACATAAGGCTTATGTTTCCGGAATTGGTTTAGTAAATATTCTAGAATTTTTACTTGATTTAGTGACATTTCAGAACAGCTCCAATAAGGATGAACAGTTTTATGGAAAACCGTAAGAAGGATCTTTCGTCCAAGGTTCGTGATCATTTGTTTCATAATGTATCTCTATTAAAAAGTGTCATATGTTATATTATTATTGGTAATATTAGTTAATGATTCCTAGGAAACTATGAAATTCCAGATAAAGATGGATTATTTACTTACCTAGTTGCTTTACCTTTGAGTTATTCACAAGTACACAATGTTTACTTCATGAATTTATATTATGAAATTATGTGAAAAATTAAACTGATGTTTTGATACTAGAAATTGTTTTGTTAGAATATAAATTTTCATTTGATGGGAATAATTTTCAAAATCTTCACCATGGAGAGATCATATTGTAAAATATGTTAATTCACCTGGTCATGGTTTTGTGGCAAAACATGTTGGTTGATAGAGAAACATGGGAATCATAAAATGTAAATATGTTAAGGGTTATTCACTAATTTAATATAAAAATAAATATTTTTAGTATATAATTTCGTAAAAGGGGGAGTAATAACCCTTGTACTTATTAATAATTTGTTTTATTTCGGAATTGAATAGTAAGATTGTAGAGACCCGAAGCCTGACGTACATGGACATTTCATTACTTTTGCGGAATACTTAGTACATAACAAAAACACACATTCAAGGACCGTAATAGTTTAGTGTCTTTGGAAACTCGGACTATAATCTTCTAATCGTGGTGAAAGATCTTCAACATCTCCCATAAAGATCTTCTCTTTTTTTTTTTACCTAAAACCTTTCTTTATATCCTGGGGAAAAGAAAACATAAAAGGGTGAGCTCAAATGCTCAGTAAGGGTAAACAAAGGAAATAAAAATCATATCATATCTTTTTGAAAATCAAAACCTGCAAAAGAGATCATAATATCTTAACATGCAACAAATCATAGAAGTGAAAATGAGATCACCATAATCATAACATGAAACTTGAAACTTTGTGGCATGCACACATAATCATGGAAAATCATTTCTTGTTAGTCATGACTCATTGCCAAGACTATCTTAGTGGACAAAGTCCCTTTCTGAATCGAGTAAACCTCGTTTCAGTCCTGTTTCACTGAACCGGTATAACCTACCATTTCAGCCATGTCTATCTCATGAGTTATAAAATCATTACCCAATGCATTGGAGGGAGATATAGGTCCCACCCATCTTATAATGAATCCTTTCTTATGTGTGCCACATAATCATAAAACATGCATCATCGCATAACACATGTAACAAAAATGGGATTCTTGAAACATCATGACATCATAAATCAATTCATATATGATAAAGGAATTCATAAACATAATTCCATCACAACATAGTCAAACCAATGTAAAAATATGGATAGAAACAGAACCCTTTATTATCTTAGATGGAAAATAATTTTGATAAAACACTTGAATTGAATTCTTGAGGAAAATATCCTTTCTTCTTCAAAAATATTTTTCCTTTCATAACATGTCATACAACTTTAAAATAAAAGAAGTTGATTAAAAATAAACTTGAAAACTTGTAAAGGAAGCTTTTTGGAAATAATGTTTTAAAAATCCATTCATGCCGTATAAGTTAAAAAAAACATTCTTTCGTACTTTTGTCGGAAAAGTCAAAAAAAGTACCTCGTACGAAAAACGACAAAAGATTCCTTTTATATTCTTTACTAAAAACTCACCGAAGGGTAAAATTGGATTTAAACTATTTCAAGTGGATGGAAACAATATTACATATTGAGGGAACATGGATGTGGATGATAAAATACACCCCAGTAAATACTTACGAATAAACAATCTCGGATAAAAATGAGATTGTGATATTTTCCATTACCTTAGGTCCGACTTGCTTTGTAAGTGTCCGAACCTCCTGTATAATGATTTAAATCATGTTATTGACTTATTACAGAATCATATTCATTGTTATGATATCATATATGGTTCACTTATGACATTATATTACCCGTTCTTTTGTAAATTCCATGTTAAAGAAGCGTTTTGGGTAAAATCGTTTCATTTATCGTAGGTGTTTTGACTTGTTGTTCTTGACATCATTATTACTTATATCATGATTTACTTACTTCCAGAATATAAAATATGATTTATATATCATATATATTCAGTATATATATATATATAATAGATAGATAAATAAAATGAAAAACACCGTTCATGGAGACGGCAGTCCGTACGTACGCATGAACGCTGTTTTTCTTTCCTTATTGTCTTGAAATGGAAGTAAGTATATGACATACATATGTATATATATACATAAATCCAGTAGCTTTATAATGTCATATATTTCATTATTATTTCTTATATATACATTATAATCATTCTTAAATGGTTAACATGGAGAATGAATCTCATCGCGTCGTGGAGACGGTAGTCTGTACGTACGCACGAGCGATGATATCATTTCCATAAATATTGAACTGAATTGGAGTGGATTATACAATATATCAGAATCAATATGATGTTGTAATAACTATGTATAGTTATTCTTTACACCATTATACCCATCCATGTAAGGTGGTGGTGGAAAATAGATTACACCACGGCGTGGAGACGGTATTCCGTACGTACGCACGCGCGGTGATTTCATTTTTCCGTAGGATGGATAGAAGGTGAATTAGGGTTGTTTCATAATTATAATAACATATCAGTATATGAGTGATACTGATGTTATTACTTCATAATGAAACAACCTAAGAAGAAGAAGTGGAAGAAGAAATAAAGAGGAAAGAATTGGTAACAGTAATTACCTCTTCTTTGAAGCGCTTCTTTGAGACCTCCTCTTAGGGCACTAGAATTGGTCTTTGAGGAAGACCAGAACCTCTAGGATGTTGCTAGGGAAGTGGAGAAGAGATTTTGGCAGGGGTTGGCCGAGCTTGAGTGCTCAAATTGGTGTGAGGAGGAGGGGGAGGAGGTGTCCTTTTATAGGGGAGGAGAGGGGCACCTTAGGAATTCTTAAAAATATTAATTTATAATAAATCAAACACCACTTAAAAACCTCCAAAAATGACTCATATTCGAAGCTTAGATGAGATAGGGTTTTAATCTCATCAACCAATCAAATTTAGACAAGTTTAGGGTATTATTTTAACCTTATCAATTAGATTTAACTCTAAGTTAAATAATTTAACTTTTACCATGTCTTTTTGTTTTCTTTCACTCTATGGTTAATACACTTACTATAACATGCCAAACGAACCCCAAATTGTTTATTATTAAGGTATATATCCTTATCTAAGTCATTTGGCCGAACCTTAGATTTTTTAGGAATAAAATAACAATTAATAATATAATATTTGATTTAAAAACTATTTTGTGTCAATTTTGGACACTATTTGCTATATGATTTTTATGAAAGTCATAACAGAATTAAATGTTCGAACCAAGTTGATTAAATCAACACTAATATATCATATTAACCTAGAAAATTAGTGGAATTCATAAAAAGTCTCAAATTACATTTATTTTGGTGTTTATAACATTAATCATGTCAATATTTCATTAATAAGATAATTACTGCATCATCATTGTGTCATAAATAAATTAAATTATTTAATGTCTAAAAATTACAAATAAAATACCATCATTTAGGAAATCTTTTTAGCTTTCTAATGAATATTTACAATCGAATTTATCTTATGTATAACCCCATATTAAAAATGATTTACTTATTAAACTTTGATTTTATCTATTTTAACCCTTCTTTAAATAAATTAATAATAAATGTCCTAATCTAATCCAAGTGGGCCTAAATGGTCATATTTTATTCCTAAGTTTGTTTTTGGTCGAATTACACTTGTCCAATAGAATTAGGACATGTGTTAGGGTAATAGTAATATCATATTTACCCTTAGTTACCCTATTTACTATTAACCGTGGTAAAAAAAAGTAAAAAGTTACTATTCACCAAAAATTATTTTCATCTCATTGAACCACATTTTAGTCCTTGATATTAACCGTGTCTCTCGGATTTTTGAAATTCCATTCACAGAAGCGGTAAAATTAAGTTTTATGCAAAATTCAGTTTTTAACCTACCACTTAGTAGTTTCACTATTCATCAAAAATTGAAGGTTTTCAGAAAAATGCCAAAATTTCATCCTAAGCTATATTTCATATTCCGAATTCAAAAATGAAGTCTATTTTACCAAATTCATAACATAGAAGTTGCATTATTTAATTTTATAATTAAATCCCGCTGTTAAAACAAATAGCGTGTTTTTATGAAACAATATCTATCAAAAGATTGACACTTGTTTATGTCTGGTTTAAATGGGAAATTACATTCAATAACCAACATTGTATTAAATTGTAAAAATATATTATAAATATACTTTAAAACCATTCAAATTAATAATTTATCACTATTAATTATTTCGATTAAAAAAGTTGTTTTTAATTAAAATTTAGTAATTTTCACTATTCATCAAAATATGAAAGTTATCTGAAAATTACAAAAATTTCACCTTAGGCTAAATTCGATACTCCGAATCCAAAAATGAAGTTCATTTTGAAAAATAAGATTTACAGAATTTCGAAAAGTGGTTATTACTATTCATAACGGCTAGTTTTAATAATATTTTAATAGCATATCGTTGTTTAGTGAAACTTGGTATTGCGTACTACACACGCTATCGAGGAAAGTTGCGATTGCGTGTAATGCAAGGAAAGTCAAAGATGCGTGTTGTGCAAGCTCCTTTTGGTGTAGCGTACAACACAAGACATTAATAAAATTAAAAAAGAATATTTTTCATAAAATCTCGGGTTGTTACATTCTACCCCCCTTAAAATGAATTTCGCCCTCGAAATTCGTCGGGGTTATAAATGGTTTACTATTCGAAAGTTTCTTTAATAGAAACCCACATCGTAAAAAGGAATACCAAAACTTGACTTTAAAAACTAAAGTATGAAATGTAACGATTACCCAAATAAACTAATCACTGGGTTTCCACATAGGTGAAAATATGGATATGGAAGAGAAATCTAACCATCATGTTCTGATGGAGAGTGGTAGAGAACATGGCTATAGAAAAGCCAACAATCACAAATCCATAAATTTGTGACGATCTAAGGTACCATCTGATTCATTAGGTATAAGATCACTAGGACAACATTTTTGGTTTTCAAGATCATTTCCCTAAAGAATAAATACTTACTTTATTTTGGTGCAATCTCACTGTTGTTCGTGCCTTTAACAATTTCCACTTCATCTCTTAAATAAATGAAGTTGAATTTGTTATTCGTGAAGTGTTATCAGATCATGTGATAGAATGACGGGTCATTCCATCTGTCTCAAACAAAAGGTTAGCAAAAATTATATGCATAAATCGATCTATAGTGAGATTAATCATATATGGTTTATACTTCATATATCATACTACTTAATATAATAAAACTAGTTTCTACTAAACAGGGACTTCCTGTAGGCCAGTGGTAGGCGATAAAGGCCAGTCGCACTTCGGTTGTGGGTTCGATTCCTACAGCCTTGTCCGAAGCGATGGGCTGTCGCCCGTCCTGCAGGTTGTCCTTTTTTTTTAAAACTACATTACTATAACATCCCATAAATAATATCGAAAAAAATAACTTATATCCTTAAACAATACTAATTTATGTCCAACATAATCCATTCCAATCTTTAGGCTTATCCATAATACTACAGTCCACTTTCATAACATAGTGAAAATGATTACCAGAGATTTAATACCATCGTTGATCCCCATATATCATAAGATATGTTTTGTTGGTCACATTCAAAGTCCATAATCATGTATTCTTTTGAATACCTTAAAAGTTAACACTTTCCACATACCAAAATCCTCAGAATTCTATATACTCAAACCATGATATCACTTAGTCCTTATATCAATCATGAGATCATGAATACTGTTAAACATTTCATTTTCTTGTTTTCCCTTCATTATGCGCATAATATCTCAATCACTTTGAATACCACATTAGACCAATACATAAATATTCCAATATTCCATGATACAACACCATTTTGGAATCCCATTACATAAACACTTAATCATTCCACCACATCGTTGTCATATTCAACATTGCCAATAGTGATCGCATGTGACTTCCCTTTGTCCTTTGCCTTCAGTGGTTGCTCATGTTGATCATCACTAACCCTTGGATTAGGGCAATTATTAGCATAATTCCCCATTTCCTTGCACTTGAATCATTGAAGTGTTGGTGGTGCGTTCTCTGCAGTGTTTTCTTTATTCACATCATTAGAAACCCTTTTTCCATTACTTCGACACTCAGCTGCTCGATGACCTTCTTTTCCACACTTAAAACATTTTCTAGTCCCTTTAAGACAATATCCACCATGCTTCTTTCCACACTTTGTGCATAAAGAAACATTCATCTTCTTTTCACCATTATTCTGAGATTTCTCCTTGAACTCCATCTTTCGTTTCTTGTCAAAACCATGAGATGGATATGTAACACCAACTTCCATTTCTACCTTGATAGCACAACGCACAATTTCTTCATAGCTACTGAAGTCTCTTATAGCTAATGCCCTTCGAAGACTTGGTTTTAAGCCACTGAAAAATCGATCAACTTTACTTTCAGGTTGGATAATAATTCCAGAAGCATACCTTGCAAGTCTTGTAAAATTTGCTTCATAGGTACCAACAGATTCATCGTCCCTTTGCTTCAGTTCAAGAAACTCTTTCTCCATCTTTGTTCGAAGAATACGAGGGAAGTACTTACTGAAAAACAAGTTCTTGAACTCATCCCATTCCATAGACTCAATTTCATCTCTTTGCCTCGTATTCTTGATAAGATTCCACCATTGATCAGCTTCACCTTCCAAACGATATACTGCTAAGATGACTTTATCGTGTTCAGAACATTGAAGAACTGAAAATATCTTTTCAGTGGTACCGATCCATTGTTCAGCAACAAGTGGATCGGTAGTCCCACTGAAAGAAGGTGGACGTTGCCTCATAAAGGACTCAATAGAATATTGTTCCCTTCTCTGCTCATTTGGAAGTCCAGAATGATTCATAGCTTGTGTAAGTATAGCAATAAGATTTTGCACTCCATCTCCCATAACATTTGTTTGTTCAGGAGGGAAATCATTGCATTGTCCATTGCATTGATCAACACGGTTCCTTCGGGTTCCAACCATCGTCTAAAACCCAAAAAGAATAGTGTGAGAGGCAAAAATCATGCTAGCGAAAACAACATAATAAAGGGGGAGTACCTTCAATATCCAACATCGTAGGTTTAATTCTATGATCGTTAGCATAATTCTATTACTATAACCTATACGTATACTTATCCCTAGGGACATCCCTAGACATACCTTTGAAATATCTCTAGGGATCTCACTAACGTTTTCGCATCCTAGTTTCCAAAGGTTGACTAAACCTTTCCTCTGATACCAACTGTAGCGGTCTAGAATTACTTCCAGTGGACTACAATTGATACCTATCAGGGCACTACATGGGCGGCTACACCCCCTGGGCGGGACACACCACCATCCCCAGTGGCAGCCATTTCCTCATGAAGCCCTTGGGCGGAGAGCCATGCTTCGTCCAACGCTCACATGTGAGAGTTCCCAAGGATTGGATACATTCCTACCTACTTTGCCTCTGATACCAACTGTAGAGACCCGAAGCCTGACGTACATGGACATTTCATTACTTTTGCGGAATACTTAGTACATAACAAAAACACACACTCAAGGACCGTAATAGTTTAGTGTCTTTGGAAACTCGGACTATAATCTTCTAATCGTGGTGAAAGATCTTCAACATCTCCCATAAAGATATTCTCTTTTTTTATACCTAAAACCTTTCTTTATATCCTAGGGAAAAGAAAACATAAAAGGGTGAGCTCAAATGCTCAGTAAGGGTAAACAAAGGAAATAAAAATCATATCATATCTTTTTGAAAATCAAAACCTGCAAAAGAGATCATAATATCTTAACATGCAACAAATCATAGAAGTGAAAATGAGATCACCATAATCATAACATGAAACTTGAAACTTTGTGGCATGCACACATAATCATTGAAAATCATTTCTTGTTAGTCATGACTCATTGCCAAGACTATCTTAGTGGACAAAGTCCCTTTCTGAATCGAGTAAACCTCGTTTCAGTCCTGTTTCACTGAACCGGTATAACCTACCATTTCAGCCATGTCTATCTCATGAGATATAAAATCATTACCCAATGCATTGGAGGGAGATATAGGTCCCACCCATCTTATAATGAATCCTTTCTTATGTGTGCCACATAATCATAAAACATGCATCATCGCATAACACATGTAACAAAAATGGGATTCTTGAAACATCATGACATCATAAATCAATTCATATATGATAAAGGAATTCATAAACATAATTCCATCACAACATAGTCAAACCAATGTAAAAATATCGATAGAAACAGAACCCTTTATTATCTTAGATGGAAAATAATTTTGATAAAACACTTGAATTGAATTCTTGAGGAAAATATCCTTTCTTCTTCAAAAATATTTTTCCTTTCATAACATGTCATACAACTTTAAAATAAAAGAAGTTGATTAAAAATAAACTTGAAAACTTGTAAAGGAAGCTTTTTGGAAATAATGTTTTAAAAATCCATTCATGCCGTATAAGTTAAAAAAAACATTCTTTCGTACTTTTGTCGGAAAAGTCAAAAAAAGTACCTCGTACGAAAAACGACAAAAGATTCCTTTTATATTCTTTACTAAAAACTCACCGAAGGGTAAAATTGGATTTAAACTATTTCAAGTGGATGGAAACAATATTACATATTGAGGGAACATGGATGTGGATGATAAAATACACCCCAGTAAATACTTACGAATAAACAATCTCGGATAAAAATGAGATTGTGATATTTTCCCTTACCTTAGGTCCGACTTGCTTTGTAAGTGTCCGAACCTCCTGTATAATGATTTAAATCATGTTATTGACTTATTACAGAATCATATTCATTGTTATGATATCATATATGGTTCACTTATGACATTATATTACCCGTTCTTTTGTAAATTCCATGTTAAAGAAGCGTTTTGGGTAAAATCGTTTCATTTATCGTAGGTGTCTTGACTTGTTGTTCTTGACATCATTATTACTTATATCATGATTTACTTACTTCCAGAATATAAAATATGATTTATATATCATATATATTCAGTATATATATATATATAATAGATAGATAAATAAAATGAAAAACACCGTTCATGGAGACGGTAGTCCGTACGTACGCATGAACGCTGTTTTTCTTTCCTTATTGTCTTGAAATGGAAGTAAGTATATGACATACATATGTATATATATACATAAATCCAGTAGCTTTATAATGTCATATATTTCATTATTATTTCTTATATATACATTATAATCATTCTTAAATGGTTAACATGGAGAATGAATCTCATCGCGTCGTGGAGACGGTAGTCCGTACGTACGCACGAGCGATGATATCATTTCCATAAATATTGAACTGAATTGGAGTGGATTATACAATATATCAGAATCAATATGATGTTGTAATAACTATGTATAGTTATTCTTTACACCATTATACCCATCCATGTAAGGTGGTGGTGGAAAATAGATTACACCACGGCGTGGAGACGGTATTCCGTACGTACGCACGCGCGGTGATTTCATTTTTCCGTAGGATGGATAGAAGGTGAATTAGGGTTGTTTCATAATTATAATAACATATCAGTATATGAGTGATACTGATGTTATTACTTCATAATGAAACAACCTAAGAAGAAGAAGTGGAAGAAGAAATAAAGAGGAAAGAATTGGTAACGGTAATTACCTCTTCTTTGAAGCGCTTCTTTGAGACCTCCTCTTAGGGCACTAGAATTGGTCTTTGAGGAAGACCAGAACCTCTAGGATGTTGCTAGGGAAGTGGAGAAGAGATTTTGGCAGGGGTTGGCCGAGCTTGAGTGCTCAAATTGGTGTGAGGAGGAGGGGGAGGAGGTGTCCTTTTATAGGGGAGGAGAGGGGCACCTTAGGAATTCTTAAAAATATTAATTTATAATAAATCAAACACCACTTAAAAACCTCCAAAAATGACTCATATTCGAAGCTTAGATGAGATAGGGTTGTAATCTCATCAACCAATCAAATTTAGACAAGTTTAGGGTATTATTTTAACCTTATCAATTAGATTTAACTCTAAGTTAAATAATTTAACTTTTACCATGTCTTTTTGTTTTCTTTCACTCTATGGTTAATACACTTACTATAACATGCCAAACGAACCCCACATTGTTTATTATTAAGGTATATATCATTATCTAAGTCATTTGGCCGAACCTTAGATTTTTTAGGAATAAAATAACAATTAATAATATAATATTTGATTTAAAAACTATTTTGTGTCAATTTTGGACACTATTTGCTATATGATTTTTATGAAAGTCATAACAGAATTAAATGTTCGAACCAAGTTGATTAAATCAACACTAATATATCATATTAACCTAGAAAATTAGTGGAATTCATAAAAAGTCTCAAATTACATTTATTTTGGTGTTTATAACATTAATCATGTCAATATTTCATTAATAAGATAATTACTGCATCATCATTGTGTCATAAATAAATTAAATTATTTAATGTCTAAAAATTACAAATAAAATACCATCATTTAGGAAATCTTTTTATCTTTCTAATGAATATTTACAATCGAATTTATCTTATGTATAACCCCATATTAAAAATGATTTACTTATTAAACTTTGATTTTATCTATTTTAACCCTTCTTTAAATAAATTAATAATAAATGTCCTAATCTAATCCAAGTGGGCCTAAATGGTCATATTTTATTCCTAAGTTTGTTTTTGGTCGAATTACACTTGTCCAATAGAATTAGGACATGTGTTAGGGTAATAGTAATATCATATTTACCCTTAGTTACCCTATTTACTATTAACCGTGGTAAAAAAAAGTAAAAAGTTACTATTCACCAAAAATTATTTTCATCTCATTGAACCACATTTTAGTCCTTGATATTAACCGTGTCTCTCGGATTTTTGAAATTCCATTCACAGAAGCGGTAAAATTAAGTTTTATGCAAAATTCAGTTTTTAACCTACCACTTAGTAGTTTCACTATTCATCAAAAATTGAAGGTTTTCAGAAAAATGCCAAAATTTCATCCTAAGCTATATTTCATATTCCGAATTCAAAAATGAAGTCTATTTTACCAAATTCATAACATTGAAGTAGCATTATTTAATTTTATAATTAAATCCCGCTGTTAAAACAAATAGCGTGTTTTTATGAAACAATATCTATCAAAAGATTGACACTTGTTTATGTCTGGTTTAAATGGGAAATTACATTCAATAACCAACATTGTATTAAATTGTAAAAATATATTCTAAATATACTTTAAAACCATTCAAATTAATAATTTATCACTATTAATTATTTCGATTAAAAAAGTTGTTTTTAATTAAAATTTAGTAATTTTCACTATTCATCAAAATATGAAAGTTATCTGAAAATTACAAAAATTTCACCTTAGGCTAAATTCGATACTCCGAATCCAAAAATGAATTTCATTTTGAAAAATAAGATTTACAGAATTTCGAAAAGTGGTTATTACTATTCATAACGGCTAGTTTTAATAATATTTTAATAGCATATCGTTGTTTAGTGAAACTTGGTATTGCGTACTACACACGCTATCGAGGAAAGTTGCGATTGCGTGTAATGCAAGGAAAGTCAAAGATGCGTGTTGTGCAAGCTCCTTTTGGTGTAGCGTACAACACAAGAAATTAATAAAATTAAAAAAGAATATTTTTCATAAAATCTCGGGTTGTTACAAAGATTCATTATAAATTTATATTTAAATAACTAGAATTTATTTAAATTAAGTAATGAATAATAATTTAATAGTAATAAAACTATTTGATTAGTAATGTTATGATTAGTGATAATAATCTTTAAATGAAAATAATAACCTCACTAATGAATTATAAAAAAAATTCATACATCTTATAAATGTATGTATGATATATTTACATCATAGAATAAGAAAATAAATCTAAAAAATATATATAAATTAAGAATTGTTATTTTTATGAAATGTAAATATATATTTTCAATTTAGTAATTAAAATTAAAATTTAAATAATAAAATTTATAATATATTTTAATTTCAAAAAATAGATTCATAATAAATATTTATTTATATTTTATATATAATAAAAATTAATGAGGCCTTAATTAATTTTTGAAAGTGTCGTAATATGGATTATAATATTAAAATTATTTATCTTCAAAGATATGTATATTTTAAATAGAAATAAAATTTTATATATATTGGTTTTTGTTAAAAAAAATTAGTCTAGTTTTGAATTATACACATTCAAAAATGATTTTGTTTTTCTTTTTGTATTTTCTTAAAATAGTTAATATTTTAGTGAATGTGAATATAAGAAATTAGAGTATAACTAAATAAATTAATTATTGAGTCATGTGTGATGTATTACTGTGGAAGACAGCAATAATAATGAACTCATAAGGACTATAATTTTTACATAATACCACGAATAAACACAATTGACAATGTTGAGCCAAAATAACTACCAAATGAATAAAGTAACTAATAAATCATATCATCTACTTTTAAATTCCACCCCTTACCCTGACACATATAATGCAATTTAATATGACTAATGTTTACAACATTCCCTTATCAAGCATATTATCCATCTCCAATACCTAATTACCCAAACAAAATGAAAAACAAAGATCACTAAGGAGGATGTCAAGGAGAAAAAAATTAAGAGGTAAAATTCTCAATTATTTCTCTATTAGATTCATTTATTCATTTATTCATTCAAAATTATCATAAACTCACCTTACCAAAGTGACATGATAATTGTAGAATCATTAATATACTATAATGTTATTTTTTTAATAGAATTTAAATTAATTAAACTATTCTCTTCTCCTCTTATACAAAACAATATTAAATCATCATCTATGAAGTCTCGATTAATCGCCTTTCGGGATGACGAGTTTTCATTTTCTATTACTACTACCAATGATCGTTATAAAACTGTTATAATGATTATTTTATTTTTATTTTTATAATATATTCTTGAGTGATATATAACTAATTCATATACATATTATATAATAAAATCAAACAAGTGCGAGATTGTCTGAAAACCCCCCAAAAAAATATAACATTTAAAAATAGTATTTTATCTAAAAAATATTACACATATATGAAAAATGGGATCAATTAAAATTTAAGTTGAATACAAGTACCATTTCTACCACTTTTGGTGTTTTTATTACATTTCACAAGAACCCCCATAATTATACTAATGTACACAGACCATATTTCAATGAAAGGAATGCTCTAAGAATGACCGTTCTACAAATTATAAGTCATAAAATTGGATATAAATGAACTAAAAAAATATATATGAGCAATGATTATTAATTACATATTTAATGAATCAATCATTATTTTCCATGTTATTAAGTAAATTTGAAAAATTATTTTTTCCATAACGTAAGGGATATTAATTTTAAAAAATTCCACTTTTCTGGTTAGAATTATTATTTTTGTAATTTTTTTACATACAATAATTAAGTTTATATTACATATTTCATAATGCATTATTGATTTTATGTTTCAATGACAATTTCTAAATTTTATTTTCAAATAATTTTTTTCTTTTAAAAATGTGTGCCATCATAAAAATGAAAATAAATTTGAAAATGGAAAATTTATTTTCCTCAATCAATTTTCTTTTATGCAAGATTTACGTGTTATAATCATGTTATGGTTCTTGGGAATTTTTCAAATGATTGGTGGTTCTATGATAAACTGATGGATGGTGATCCTGTTATATATCTGTAATTTCTTGGGTAAATGGATAGCGATAACTAGTTCAGTTTCTCCTATGTGACTGTTGAAATATTCTATTATTGTTTTTCCTTAGATAAATGCAATTGTTACACCTTGAATTTCCAAGAGAGGTAATTAATATATATGTGGTAAATGATAATTATTTCATAATATTCCTTTATTATTTTTTAATTCATTCTATCAATTTATTTGAAACTTATTATTTTATAAATAAAGTGAAATATATTAAGTTTTATGTGTAAAAACTTTAACATTATAAAAATGTTTCCATTCATGGATAAACTATTTTATTTTTTATTTTTTATATCCCTAAATGAGAATGTTTTCATCATAGTTTGTTTTAAATATTTATATTGGGATATTGGATGGGAAATGGAAAAGAATAATTCACGTTTAAAGTCATGATGTTTTGATATGGAATGAATGATTATTTTATTAAAAAAGATTAATAATGTGAAAAAGTGGATAATGAGTAGAAGTGACTGTTATTGAATTATATAAGACTATATGTGCATGTTATAACCAAATTATAAAAAAATATAAATTGAAAATATGTTTGTTAATTTTCTAAAGTGAATACTTTTTGAATTAACTTGATTATTTAATGATTATGGTCATGCACATTCACTATTATAGAATCAATAGTGACCCACACACTAGTTTCACATATACAGTGCCATATTTTTTATATTAGATATGATATCTGGAATTGTGTCTCGATGGGATGAATAAATTAGTAGAATTGGTAAACATGATATGTACATGGTTCACATATTTCATATAAATTAAAAAATTACTACATAATAATTTTTTAGGATAACACTATTAACACATACATTTTATTGAATATATTTTATAGTAAACTTCCAAGAATCTTGAGGAATTGGAAATAATTATGTTTGAGATAAAATTCATAGTAAGTGTTAATTATTGAAGAATATAATCTAAATAAATAGGAATAATAAACAATGAAAGGTAAATATATTATTACACAATCCATTTAATTATTTGAATAAAGAATTATCAACTAAAAAAAGTAATTAAATGAGTCCACAAACAATTTAAATAAATAGATATAACCATGTTAATATGATATGGTAAATAAAACAACATTCCATTTAATAAATATCCAATAATTAAATACATATTGGTTTAATATTATTGTCAAATTTCCCAGGACAATATTATTGTCTCATATTAATGAAATTATTAATTATTAGAAATTATGTTTCCTATGAATGTGATACTATTAGTTACCACTAGACATCTGATTCATCCCCTGAGAATACTAGAGAATCAGTTGACATTCATTAAAAATTCCTCTACCTCTGTATTCTATGTCAAAATTGTTCTTTATATATTGCACAATCGATTTTACTAATAAAAAATGTACATGATCATAAAGTATGTGAGTTGAAAAAGGGATATGTATTTGTCAATAATTCATCAAATGGAAATTAATGTTGATACATATGATTAAACGGTTTACTATTTATGAAATTATATGTCCTGGATAAATAATATTGATATATAGGGTAAATTTATTGTTTAACGAGCTTAATAAAGTGGCTATTTCATGAGAACATCATTTACTACCATAATGATTCGTGGAAGTTAATTTCAATACATTATATAGTTCAAATGATTATAAACCATCTAGAATTATAATAAATACTGTATAAATATATCATATCCATAGTTTTGTATACATAAAATAATGTGTTATTGTCATTGATGAATAGAAATACCATAAAAAGTCAATTATAAATATTAATGAGGGAAATATTTTTTTCATTATGAACAAAATTATTATAAATAATTTCATGTAAATCCAATTTTAAAAAATCATTATTTAAAAAACTATCATAAATCTTCAATGGAAGATTAAATTAAGAAATGATAGTTAATTTTGTACATTCGATAACGCACAATTGTTTGTAACAGTAAAAAGGTAGAAAATATCCCTTCCCAGAATGCAACAAGAATATTCCTTTAAAATCATTTATTAAAAATGATAATTGTTAAAAAAATATTTTAAAAAATCGATTTTAAAATATCAATGAATGAAATTTGGAAAACATATTACAAAAATTGGTTTTTTATAAAAATTGATTTTTGAATCATGAGAGAAATGACGTCGCATTTTATTATAACAATTTCTCATTTTCAAGTACCAATAGGTGGAAATTGTATTTGAATTTTAAATAAATGATGAATAACATTATTATAAAACAATAAATGGTTTATTAAATAATAATAATATAATTTTGTTTTAATGTAAAATCTTGAATAATAAGTCTAGATTTCAATGAGATTTTAAATTAATCCCTTTAAAGGATCATAATTTTCAAGTTGGTACTAATAAATGAATTAATTATGTGTATCAAATTTAAATAAACCATATAAAACAATAAATAAAATATAGATATTAAAGGGTCTTTATATATATAATCATATAATATCAATAATAAGGAAGAGGTAATATAACCCATTGTGGGTTGAGTGGAAAACTAATAATTTTACGAAAGAGGGAATTCCTGAATTATTATTTCTTCTAAATATGCCCTAATAATAATTTATTATCTATTATATAATGTATGATGTATAAATATTGTAATACAATTGGGTTTGGAATACCTATGATTAATTATTACACAATATATTCAATGTTTAACCACTAAATAATATCATTTTTTTACTGTAATCAATATAATTAAATTTATCTTTTTTAATATAAATATATCGTAAAATATTCTGATTTACATATTAGACAATTTAAATAATTATGATTTAAAATATGTAATCCATTATTCAAATTTCAAATAACTATATTGGTAGGATTTAATTTGAAATTAATCCTCTACATGTTACAAGAAAGAACGTTTTCAAGAAAAAATGATTAATCATTTTAAATTTTTTATTTCAAAATATAGAAGGAAAATTATTCCAATAATCAAAAATATACTAAACATTTATATTTATACTATCTTAACAATTTCAAAGATAAAAACTGCAATTTATCATTATAAATTATTTATACAAAAATGAAATTTTCAATAAAAATCTAGTATTTTCACTATTCATCAAAAATATAAACGTGTCTGAAATATCAAAAAAACACCGCTTTTATAATTATTATATTCCAATTTGAAAAATGAAATTTATTTTGTAATATATATTTTTTATTTTTCTTTAAAAACTTTAATTGAGTTCTACAATTGTGACTAAAGTGTGTTTTAGGAAAATACAATTTCGCTAAAATCATTTTTTATTATAAATAATTCATGTTATTATTTATAATTATTAGATAAAAATAAATATGTATAAAATATATATTTTCACATCTTATTTATTTCTATTCATATGAATTATTCCAATGTATATGTAATAGATATCATATTAAATTATTATATTGATAGTATATTGTTTTTTCGGTAAAAAGAACCTTTCATTTAATGAGAACAATCATAGTAACTTGTTGTTAAAGTAACCCACGATTAAATCTATGTTTCATGCATTAAAATCCATAAAATATATTTATTTAATTTATTTAAAATTGTAATTATATTGTAATTTCTATGGATTAATATTTATTTCTTTCTAGTTTTCTTCTTGTCATACACATTATCGAATAGGGTATTCATAATTTATATTTTCATAATGTTAAATAATTTTTTAGTAACAGAAATAATAATTAGTTTATAATTGTTAAAGAATATATTTTTAGAATAAAACTGAATAATATGTGTCTTTTTATAACCACTTTATGAATTAATTATTGATTAATGTTCATTTTCCCCACTTTATATTCACCTTGGATGCACTATAATGCTGAAATATTTGGGGATAAGTTTTTGTTTTATTGATTGAAAAGAGATATTGCTAACATTTCCGTAAAAAGTATGAATTTTAAATTTGATATTTAAAAATGATAATCAATGAGGTTAATATGATAAATGTACCAACCAATTTTAGAGATTACATTTCCTTTGTTTTAGGGACTCTTTTTATATTATAATAAATTAATTTTTTTGGGTTTTACATTGGGTAATGATATAGTGAAAATATGAGAAAAAGGGAGAATGTGGGATGTTCATGATTGGCGCATGGATTGGGGTAACCCTAATCCCCAACATAGAAAACTGCGTAAACTCAAACAGTGATGATTCACATGGCTAGCACAGAGTTCGTAAAAATATCTTCCATAATAGGTGAAATCATTCCCTACCAAAAAAGACACACACTATTGAGGCATACATTTATTGAAAACCATGTTCCCATACCTGTCAAATTGTGTACATAATTATATTTCACCCATAATGAATATTTCCATTCACCCATTCCCCAAAAACCCACATTATTCAACCATAATACAGAAAAACTCACCCCTTTATGATTGTAGAGCCTCTTAAATGGATTCCAAGATATAAAACCCTCTATTATTCGTGATTTGAATACCATATTTAAGATATTCACCCTTTCTAGTTAAAGAATCACATCCCACATGGTTTCCATTCCAATTCATTTATTCTCATATTATAAAATGTGGTGTTCTTCTAATTTTTATTATTTATAAATCTTTGATGTTGGATAATGACCCAAAATTGATTTTACTTGATTTTTGGGTTCTTGATTTGGTTTTTTATACCTTGATATGATTTTATGACCTTGTGCTGGTCAAATTTTGAGGATTTTCCTTCAGCAAATGTTTATTAGTAAATTGAGGTAGGTGGTCTATATTTAAAATCCCATAGTACAAATTTTTAGTTTGGGTAAGTAATTGAATAATATATAATAAATTGAAAAAACCTTTAATGTGATTTAATTTATTATTTTGGTGGTTCAATTAATTAAAGGAAAATAGGAAATTTAGGATATTATAATTATTGATTGTGATTAGTTAATTATGGAGTAAATTAATGTATAGAGATATTATTAATTAAATAATTAATTACTTAATTGATTATTTGATTTTTGGGATTGCGGATTATTATTAGTTAATTAGTAATTTAAATAAGTGATTTAATGTAATAAACTAATTGTTGAATTAGAAATAAATTGAGGTGATTATATAATAGTTTAGGTAATTAATATAATGGAGAATATTAATTAATTGTCAAGTTAATTAATAATATTGACAAGATTAATTAATTGTCGAGTTAATTTAAAGTATTGAGATTATTAATTTAATATTAAGTGAATTAATGGGATGAGATGATTAATTAATTATTGAGTTACCTAATAGAATTGAGAAGTTTAATTAGTTGATAAGTTAATTAAAGATATTAAGATGATTAGTTAATTGATTAGTTAATTAATAAGATTGAGATGATTTATTAATTATTGAATAAATAAATTAGAATGAGAATATAGATTCATCATTGAGTCAATTCACGAAAATTAATGGATCAGTTATTTATGGAATTAATTAATGGGGATTGAATTATTAAATAATTATTGAATTAGTTAATGAGATGATGAATACTAATATAGGAATTCATAAGATAATTGAAATATACATTTGTAATACTTTATTTTGATATATGAGATGAGATATAGAAAGGTAATAATTGCATTATTGGACATTATATCATTTGGGTATATATTAGAATTCGATGTGATCTGATGATGATAATGGGGATTCATTGTCAATTCGATCCTATGGAGTTATGCAGTTAAATATATAATATTTTGATAGTGTGAAATCTATTTATTTAAGCATTGTGCTTATTTTTTTATTCAAATTCACACAAAGTTATTGGATGGATTTTTATTTGAACTATTGGTGGTGGCCCATTGACTTTTAATCCCAACATAATGATGATGCATGATTGGAACTCGAGTATATTTTATTTTTGAATGACTAGTTAATGGAAATGACCCTCTATTAGATAAGTGAATTGGGGTTAAATTAAGGACAATAGAATAGATTGTGGATTAAGAAATGGTTTATATTTTTCAGTTTCATTAGTTCTGAAATTCATTTTGACTTGTAGAATATATTTTATCATGGAATATCTACATCTTTTTTTAGATATTACTTCTAGTTTTTTATCATTTTGTTATACAAGTATTATTCCAGTTATGATATCGTTTTTATATTCATTTTTAATTTTTATTTATTTTATGTTTTTATTAATATAATAAAAGAATGTATAGTCTCCCAATAATCGAAATTATACCCTTGATACTTTTTAATATCATCTAATATATAGGGAGTCATGGTTTAGATCACATGGAGACCTCATTGAGGAACAAGTGTGTGGCATCCAAGCCAATATGTCACAAATTGGTATTAGTGCTGAGTTTTATTTTATTTTATAATGTATGATTATCTTGGAATAATAGATAGGATACAATGAATAGTTGGGGTATGGTTATGATCTTTTTCATGGAAGTATCTAAACAATGTATGGGGGATAACCCAAGTACCCTAGGTGGGATTTTTGTTATTGTTTTTTTATAGTTGATTATTATTTCACCTACGGTGATGAAATTATGGTGTTATATGATTTTGGTTTCACAGATTTGTTGATATTTGACTCATGGTCTTATAATCCATGGTGGTTGAGAATATGTTCATCTTTTTTGTCACTCAATATTATTTAATACATTAAACATTTGATGAATTCTTGGGAAAAAAGTATTGGGTAACTTGTTGAAATTGGAATTTTTTACTCACTTTTTAATTAAATTGAAAATAATGCCAAATATTCAATTGGATGAGGTAAAATGATGAAATATGAATATAATATTGTGTTTAAATTTGAATCTTTACAAATGATAATGATTTTAGATTTTTTATCCTTGGACTATATGTAGAATGGTTTAGGTTCGTGTTAGCCCGACGACATTAATGATGAGGGATGGTTAAATTTAAAAAGGCTTGTTGTGACTTAATATTTTCCCGGTAAATGTGTTAAGGTAGAGAGAGAAATTTTATATAATGTGTTTTTATTATAGATATATGGCTCCATGATGATGCAAGTTGATATAATGAATTGAGTACAGAGTTAGTGATGATCCTCATGTGGTGGAACCTACAGAACAATATTTGTTAGGATAGGATGTTAGTGAGAAGTTCTAGGTGAAATTGTGGTGCTTCATGAAATTAATTGAATATTACCCATGTTGGTTTTTAAATAGAATGTACAATTGGATGAGTGGGTTTTAGTTGCATCACCCATTGAATTTTTCTCATCAATTATTAACCAAGGGAGTTGAATTTAATATTGAGTCTTCCTAGTCCATACATAAAAACCCATATAATTATTCTATGAAAAGATCTAATATGGGTTCTAATATGTTATAAGTATCAAAAAATTCATGGTGGGAGGTTCCGTCTTTGAATGGACATGGTGATGGCATGTTATTTAATTAATTATTAGAGATGTACTTGGAGAAATTCTTTCCAGAGATACAGAGGTAGGAGAGAGTTGTTGATTTTATGAGATTAAATTTGTGTAGTATTTCCTTGAGGTAAAAAATAATTTTCATTATAGATTTGTAGCACTTTTCTGTAATTTTGGATATTTATGAGGCTATGTAAGAAAAAATATTTTTGGAAAGTGTTAAATAAATTCAATTGTTGATATCATTATGCTCAATAAGTTTGAAAAAGGTGATAACTTATGAAATCATAGTTAGGGGGAACCAAAATGATGGTTCTAATATATAAAAAATGGACATTATTTGATGATTATAAGGTATTTCTTCTGAGATAATGATGCAGCATTATATTTACATTATACATAGCTGTGGAAAATGGAGTTTCAATGCGAAACATTATTTATATAAGAGATATATATATATATATATATTTTTCCCTAGTGTTATATTCCCATCCCTTGTGGTAACATTGTTCTCAACCAAAAGTTGAGTAACAAATATTTATGTGTGACGGGACATCTGTTGAGGTTTTGTAGGAACTTTTTAAAGAAGGGTAATGATGGTGATTCTCAAAATAAGTAGAGTGTACATAGAGGATCTTCTATAAGATATCAGGAACAAAGATAGAGTGATACTATCTGTGTAAATTTAGGTAATGGATTCCACACCACTAAGAAGATATTCAAATATCTGTATAGTAAGGCTACCTAGTGTACTCAGAGAACATCACAAGGTATATGGGTAAGAATATTTCTTGTAGATCACTATACATTTCTTGATAGCGAGGTTGGGCCACCAATCCAATATTGATTTTTACCACAAGATGGTGATATATTTGTGTCCTAAGGATGAAAATTATATTGAACATGGATTGCTGAATATCTAAGAAGGTTGAGAATGAATAAGTACCCAAAAATAGGATATCCTTTAAACCTAGTTTCATGTTTATTTTTTGATGATGGGCTTTGTAATACAGTATCTTTCCACTTTTAGAAAAATGGTTTCAGGATGTTTCAACTGAAGAAATATTAGGGCTTCACAATGAGATAAATGTGGAATTTAATACTGAGATCATTCCATGAGATGAACCAGTTTCCAATTTCTATTCCATATCATAGTATTGTGCCAATAGAGCTTAAATAAACAAATAATTATATATATGATTTGATAAATAAAGGGATTAACTATCAAAGTATACTGCTTTGGGAAAACCAATATTTTTAGAAAATAATGCTGATAAGGGTATTTTCTTCAGTGTCAATTTCCAAATGCTATACCAGATAATAGTAAATCACTAATATATTTTGTTGCAAATTGAAAATATTTTAGACTAGTTGAGTGTACAATAAGACTTTTCCAAAAATGAATTGAAATCAAGTTATAATTAGGTGAGATTACGAACATCAGATATACCATTAAACACTTTCAGAAGAACGTATGTCCTATTTAGGTTCATCGTAATTTCACATGTGTTAAAAAATTAACCAGAAATGTTTATAACTATAAATTAAAAAATATTACATCAATACCGAGATAATTTTTTGGTAGGATTAGAATATTTATATTATTTTTACTCCTAAAGAAATAACGATATTGCCCAACATCTTGAAATCATCATGATTAAATCAGAAGATAATAAGTTAGATTCAATTCTTTTTATATTCTTGTTTGATATTGATCAGGTAATCATTATGGGACCCACAATGCTGGAGTAAAGGGTGTCATTGATATTAGATATGGTTATGAAGGTTTTTCGTCATAGAATTAAAATAATGTTTTAAAAATACATGTATTTCTATGCATATGTGGATATTATCAAATATTCATCTGGGTCATTTCTCTATTGGGATAACCAATTTTAGGATTGACCAAAATGGAGATAAAAATCGAATGGTTAGGATCTTGTGAGTTTGCAATATATGAGTCTATGAAGTGGTCAACATCAGCAGCTATTATGGTCCTACCCATGCTTAGTGAGGAGTTAAAAATAATTTGTGAAAATTATGGGAGTGGTCTTGGAGAAATATTGGTGTAGGGAGGTTGAGTTGTGGAATATGGGTCTCAGTAGTTGAGGTCACATGAACTAATATGTTTTATGAATGAATATGAGTTCTCTGTGGTAGTATATGATTTTTATGTGATTCCAGAATTATTAATTGGGTTAGAAGATTACTATGTACACATATCATTGGAGATTAAGGTATATCTTCTTCATTGTAATTAGATTCTTTAGTAATTAAAATGGGTTGTGTATATGTAGTTAATTAATTTTTAAGTAGAATATGTGAATGATAAAAAAATTAACTGATTATATAAGTGGAATGAATAAGAATAAGACTATTCAACAGACTAGTTATGATTGAAAGATGATGACTTTAATTGCTATGAAGCTTGTGGTGTTTCTATAAAATCAGGACATGATGGATCTATATTTAGTTTCAGTTGAGAGTACACAATTAAGAAGGATTGGGAAATGATATATGAGGATCTACAATGTTAAAAATTGATTGAAATCCATGATGGTAGGGATACACTTTGAGAATGGTTGATAGAGGAGGAAGAGATCAACTACATCAAGTATTACGTTGTTGTTCCTTTGAGAATGTAGTTATAGTTGATAATGAATTTTTTTTCCACAAATCGAGTGGTACATCAATATGAGGCCAAAATTTTCATTGAGTAGCGAGGATAGTTTTGGTGGTTGTGCAATAAAAATGGGATATCTAGTTTCGCGACACAATACTACACATATTAGTTGGTAATGTAAACCATCCATGATAAAGAGGGTTGTTACAACCATTTACCATTCCTGTGATGAAGTGTGATTATTTTACCAATTAATTGTTTGTGGATATCATGATCATTCCTCATAATAATGGCAATATTAGGTTTATTGTGCACCTACTGACGATGGTAGCATGTTTCTTGACTATATATGATCCATTATCAAGTGACCAGTTGAGATATTTTTTATTCAATAGATAGTTTATCTACCATGTACTCCATGTGATATAGTTTCATATCATGATTCACACTTTACATCATGCTTTTTATAAGGTTTATTGTTGACACATGGTTTGTAGGTTTAGATGAGTATGGATTTCCAACCATAGAGTGATGTTCAGTTTTAGTGTACTATACGGGTGCTTCTTGATATACTTATTGCATGTGTCCTAGAGTTTGGTGGGTTGGGGGAAAAGAACATATCTTTTCTGGAGTATGACTATAATTTCATATAAACATTTACTATTTATATAGAATAGTATGAGGCTCATTAAGGTAGTACGTGGACATCAACATTATTCTAGATAGATGTTGGCGTGTAAGAGTTTTTGGGACCATGTCTAATGCATAAGATATCATAATAGGTGCATTTAAATTGACGTTATATTTTCTAAAACATATAATAGGCATGAATCATATGTTGGTTGACATTAATGACCCCTATAGTATTAATAGGGTGATCATTTTTTCCTTTTGGTGTCACATAGTTCATTTCACCATAGGTTATTAAACTAGGTAAAACAGTTCCATGGTCCAATGGACAATAGAAGGTTTTGGACATAGTTTGTCTTGTGGTGTAAAAAATGGATCTTGAAATAAAATTGTACACATGACATTTTTGATATTTCAAAACATCGGTAATATCAGAAGACCCTTCTAATTTAATTGATGATGGTCTTTCATAAATTGATATAGATGTATCCTTTGATTCTCATTTGAAATGTTTGTTAAAGCGTAGTGATAAAGTGTTATAGGGAAAGACTATACTGATAGTTTTTGTATTTTGGAAACATGGTTGTGTTCCTGAAGAATCCCTAGAGAGAGAAAAATATATGAGGGCATAGTGGGTCCATAATTTTATCTCAGAATAATAGAGATTCATGGGAGTACATATCTAAGATGATATGTTATAAGGTGTGGGAGATTATAGGATTCCAATGTTTTATGTAGATGATATAGAATTTATTTTACGTAATAATTTCCCTCTTATTGGGTAATTATTATTTTTTGTTTTACATAGTGTTTTGTTTTGGTGAAATTTATTTAAAAAAAGAAGATTGATGTATGTGTAGTCTTTGAACATGGTTAATACAAATTGTGCACCCCATCCCAGCAAACTAGTAAAACCAAAATGGAGGGGATTGACACGTTGGCACGCAGATTGTCAAATTGTGAATACTAAAAAGAGAAACCATGCACCCCACCCGTAAAATAATCACATAGTTAAGGTTTCTGTTTATGGAATACCATGAACCCCTATTCGTACAATTTGTAGTGACTTTTTAATTAATGCATATATTTGATTTTAAATCACCCGAACCACCCAACCTCTCCATATTCAATCATAAATTCATCCAAATTACCTACCATGATTTTAGAGCCACCATAATGGATTCCATTATCTCCAAACCTATGTTATTCCGCATTGAATGTTCGAATCAAAAATATTCACCACTCCTAGTAATAGTATCCTATGCCTATTGGTTTCCTTTTCTTCAACCTTTCATCTCTCATCCAAGAATGGGTTGTTCTTCCCATTTTCATTATTTTTAAATATTTTATTATTGATCTAGATATTTAATTTATTCATATATTTTTATCTTCATTTATGTTTTTGATTCAAATATCTTTCTACATCATTGTTTTTATCAAATGTTGGGGATTTCTATTATGTGATCATTCATCAACCAAATGAGGTTGGTGGTCTATAAATTATATCCATATTTATTAATTGAAATTCTGTATAAATAATTACACAATTTCATTTATATTTTTAGCAAAATATTTTTATATGAATGTATTAAATTTTTTAATTTATAAAGGTAAAATAAGATATTTTGAAAATTGGAATTATAGATTGTGATTAATTAGTTGTGGAATAAGTTTGGGGATAATAAGACTATTAATAGAATAATTAATTTATGAATTAATTATGTGATTATTGGGATGGAGTTTTTAGATTACTTAATTCAAGAATTAGTTAAGTGAGTTTATTTGATAAATTAATTATTTAATTAGAAATAAATTTAGATGATAAAATAATGGTGTTTTTAATTAATAGCATTTAGACGATTAATTAATTGATGAGTGAATATATAGGATTCATAAGATTAACGAATAATTTAATTAATTAATTGGATTAAGCAGATTAATTAATTTTTGAGTTCATTAATATGATTTTTATTACTAATTAATTATAGATTTAATTAATTATACTGATATTATTAATTAATTCTATATTTAGTTTATTAGAATGAGAAACTAAATTAATTATTGAGTTAATTATTTTGAATGAGTTGATAAATTAAATATTCAGATAATTAATAATATTTGGGAGATTAATTAATTATTGAATTAATTAGTCAAATTGATAATATTAATTAATTATTTCATTAATTAATGATTTTGAGATGATTAATTAATTTTAAAATTATTTAATTGTATTTAGATTATTAATTAAATTTTTTAATTAATTAATGAATTTATGAATTAACAAAATTGAAATCAAAAGGTAATTCGGCTCCAGAATGCTGAAAATGGAATTATAATATATGATTTTTGGAATAAACAACTAATAGTGGAATTATAGGACAATATATCATTTTTGTATTGTTTAGACACATGTATATACAGTAGAAGGTATTGGGGTTCTTGTAACCCCCCGACCCCAGTTATCTAGAGTCGGTGCATTATTATATAACATTGGCATGATCACAAGAAAGATCAAGTATCGGAAGACTGATTAGTTTAGTAGCCTTGGAAATAATAAATACATTCATAATGTTTTACATTACATCATAAAAAAACATCTGGTCTTCATATCCCCTCATACTATCCCTGCTGGTCATTCATAAATTATTTCTTCATAATCCTGGGAAAAATAAAACATTGAAAGGGGTGAGATCAGATGCTCAGTATGGATAACATTATAGCAGATGCTTTCATAGATAAGCATAAACACTTAAGGCAATTTATAACTAAAAAAATCCTTTTAAACAAAAACATTTGCATAAAATGGAAAAGATAAAATAAAATAATTCCATTTACTTACTCACATGGATATTCTACTAGTCGAATGATCACATGCAATATCCATAACCACTTTCATAATGATGGAGTGCATAATGCCAGACTATCATAATAACATAGCCAAGTCCTTGTTCCAAGACTACAAATAAGATTTTTCCAAGGCCTTGTGCCAAGACACTAGTTTGTCTCATGAGACCTACCGATGCATCGAGGAGCTATAGCGGGCTCCACCCGTCACTTATTAAGTCCAATGCATTCCTCATATGAAAAGGTTTAAACATAACATAAACATTCATATTAAAACTAGCATACGAAATGTCAATAATTTTACCACAAACCATGGATGGTATAAAAATAGAACATCCACAGTCATACATAACTCATTCGATACAATATGGAAGATTGTATTGTATCAAATTAACCTCAATCAAGAATAATGAAGGATGTTGACATAGATGAAAATAATAATCAAAACTATTTGAGAGAAATATCCACCATTTTCTTGAAATCATTTAAAAGTCACACTATTTGTCAAGAAGCCATTTAAAAATAGATTTTTGAATCAAAGTGTCCCATACCCCTTTGAATCTTTTAATAAGAGTTTTAATTTTAAAACATTAATGTCCATATAAATAAATCCTTAAAACCATTTTTAAAACATGGACAGTAATGAGCAAGATTTAGATGAATAAGTCTTTAAAACATATAAAAAAATTATTTTAGTTATAGATTCTAACCAAAAGAGAGACACTTGAATACAAATAATTAAGGTAATCAAAACATTGTAATATAATGAGAATAAAGGGATTCATGATATACCATGTCAAAGTACATTATATACACCACATAAAATTTATTTGGGGTATAACAACAAAGCAGTCTCAGTGGAATTTAAATTGAGATGAAATCTCTCATAAAGGATGTATCCTTAGGTTAAGGATAAATCAACCACATCGTTATGTGTGACATATATAAATACACTAAATATGATTTGATATTCCGTGTAAAACAATCAAAGGATATTCACACATAATATTGTAATAACAACACCAATGAATTGGATTTTTAACTCAACAAATGGAGAACGAGTTAAAATTACTCGTATCAAATTCATATCGATGGCTTGAGAAATTTTCAATGGAGTGATTATGTTTATCAAAAGTATATCCATAGAAAAGGGGAGTGGAAATTATGACATAATCTAATGAATATTTATTCCACACATAATCTCGGAGTAAAATAATCAATGAAGTTTGCGTAAAGCCGAATAAATGGAAATGGAAATTTTGAATTCCCTTATCGATTAGGTAACATACGAAACATACACACATTAAATAAGGATCATACAATTATGATGTAAATACCCATAAATTAAATTATATCACACAATTAAAACCATCATGGGCAGTACACATACACCACATGAAATAATTAAGTGGTGAACAAATGAATTCTCACAAAATTAAGAGTGAGTTAAGAAACCCCTTACCTTGTACTTTTCCTTGGTTGGGGTAGGTTAACCTCATGTATAATGGTGAAATAATTTTTATTAAATTATACAATAATAATATATAATAATATGATATCATATATGATCTTTTAACATTGGTTTATTAATACTATATTAGTATTATCGTTGTTTTGGGTGTTAACTTACTCGTTTTCTTTTATATATTTTGTCACATAAGCCATGTTTTTCATGGATAGTTTGTATCATATTCATATAAAGAATGATATCAAGTTATTATACATTATTATTAAATCATAAAATGATAATTATACTTGAATGGATATGATGGATAATGAATCTCATCGCGTTCGTGGAGATGGTAGTCCGTACGTACGCACGAGCGACAATATCATTCTTTTGATATTAAATAATATATACATGGATGGTATATTATATATACAGAATCATTATCATGTTATATTTATTGTTTACATGAATTATACATCATTATTATACCCATCCATATAATAATATATTGAATAACAATTACACTACGACGTGGAGACGGCAAGCCGTACGTACGCACGTATGGTGACATGTTATTCAACGAGTGGATAGAATACTGAATATGGTGGTACCATATTTATAATAACATCACAGTATATATAATAAACTGGAGTTATTTTTTTAATGGTAATAACAATGATAGAAGAAGTGGAAGAAGAATGGAACTTGAAAAGGGGAGGTGAAAACATTACCTCTTCTTCGTGTTCTTCCTTTTGATTTGATCAAAATGGCTCTGTAGGTTGGCTTTCTGATCAAACATAGGACTCTAGGTTGTAGTAAGGAAAGTTTAGAGAGTATGATGGCAGGGGTTGGCCAATCCAAGAGGCTTTGAAGGTTTGAAGAAATGAGAAGGAGGAGTGCCTTTTATAAGATGGGCGAGGGGCACCTTTGAAAATGCTAGAAATATTAATTTATAATAATTACATATTAGGTATATAATGGCTCAAAAGTGGATTATTAGAATTTTAAGGTGGGTATGGGTCTAAAAGCACTCAAACAATAGAACTTAGACAGGTTGGGTCATTATAATAACCATATCATTTAGTATTAACTCTTAGTTAATTAGTTTGACATTTACCATGTCACTTTGTATTTTTATTTTATATGGTTAATAAATTTCTTATATACATACAAGATACCCCCAAGTAGTCCATTAATGATATACCTATCATGATATATGTCTCTTGGACGAACATTAGATTTTTAGAAATTTTATTTCAATTAATAATATAATATTTGTTTTAAAAACTCTTTTATGTCAATTTTGACACTATTCAATAGTTGATTTTTGTGAAACTCATAACAGAATGATTACTTCGAAATAAGTCAATTAAATGAATCCTAATATGTCATATTATCCGAGAAAATTAGTGTAATTCAATAAAAGTATCCAATTATATTTTTTTGGGTATTAATAATATCAATTATTTTAATTTTTCACTATTATGGTAATTACTGCTTCATCATTGTGTCATAAATAAATTGAATTATTTAATGTCTAAAAATTATAAATAAAATATAATTATGTATGAAAGACTATTATATTTCTAATAAATATTTACAATAGAATTTATCTTATGTATAACCCTATATTAATAATGTTTTACTAAATTAACATTGATTTTAACTCATTTAACTCATCGTTGAATTAAATAATAATAAATGTCCTAATCTAATTCATGTGGACCTAAATGATAATATTTTATTCCTTAGGTTGTTTATAGTCGAGATACACTTGTCCAATAAAATTAGGACATGTGTTAGGGTAATATTAATATCATTTTTACCCTTAATTACTCTATTTACTTTTAACCATGGTAAATAAAAGTAAAAAGTTACTATTCAACCAAAATTATTTTAATATCATTGAACCAAATTTTACTTCTTGATATTAACCGTGTCTTTCTGATTTTCGAAATTCCATTCACAGAAGTGATAAAATTAGTTTTTATGAAAAATTCAGTTTTTAACTACCACTTAGTAGTTTAACTGTTCTTCAAAAATTGAAGTTTTTCAGAATATTGCCAAAATTTCACCCTAAGAAATAATTGATATTCCTAATTCAAAAATGCTGTCTATTTTACAAAATTCCAAAAATATATGTTGCATTAATTAATTTTAAAATTAATTCCAACTATCACAACAAATAGCGTGTTTTTAAGAAATAATATATATCAAATGATTGACAATAGTTTAGGTCCAATTTCAAGTGAAATTAATTCTAATGAACACCATTGGATAAAATGGTAAAAATATATTCTAATTATACTTTAAAACCAATAAATAATATAATTTTTAACTATAAATTATTTTGATTAAAAAATTTGTTTTTACGTATTTTTCACTATTCATAAAAATTGGATGTTCTCAGAAAAATACCAAAAATTCTTCTTAGAATAATTTCGATATTCCGAAACCAAAAATGAAGTCCATTTTGAAATATAAAATATATATTATTTCAAAAAGTAGGTAGTACTATTCATAACTGCTAGTTTGATTGGTTGTGGTGTGTTAGAACTCGATGTTGCATACAACACATGCTATCACACTATTCAAAGAGAAGCGTACCATAGAAGCTTGGGGTGTTACATTCTCCCCTCCTTCAATAAATTGTGTCCTCGCAATTTTTAAAAATTGTTCATGGGAATATAATGGAATGTCCCACATCGAGAAAAGAGTCAATACAACTATCACTTTAAAAGAAAGAAATAGAGGTATAAAGGTAAACCAAGATAACCCATACTCGGATTCCATGTAGGAAAACATGGATATGGACAATAAACTAAGTGTCAAGTTCTGATGGATAGGGATAGAAATCATGATCAGGAGAAAGTTAACAATAAGAAAACCAAAAACTTGTGTTGTGACAAACGACCATTACTCTCCGAGTAGGAATGTATGTGGATAACATTTTTTGTTTTGGGATACATTACATAAGGATGGTGAATTCATTTATGATATTGACTAAGAATATAAAGATATATACTGACATTTTAGGTAGAGTTTCCTTCTTTAATAAAATTCCCCCACTAACTCGTTATTTTTTAAATGATTAGTATTCAAGAAGACTTGGTCACACTAGAAGAGATGGAATATACTTCTATAGAATCACATTTTCCAGGCAGGATGAACTATATATTTACATTATCTTTAGAGATTAATCAAAACCAAAATGGTTAGTACAAGATCTAATGATCCCCCAAAAGGATATTCTTTGAGAGAAATAAACACTAATCTTAATTTCTAAAATTAAACAATCATTACCCCAAAGTTAAAAAAATACCATTCAATAATATATTGTCCTAAAAATCCATCAATATAATCCAAACTAATATTGAAACCCAAAACATAAAATAATTTGATTATGTAGTCTCCCATGTTAAATTGTATAACCAAATGACATCAAATACTCTTAAAGTCACATACATAAAAGTAATTAACCTCATCACATATTCTCTATTATAGGTTAATCATTTCCATAAATAACCCAAATCACTATAAATCCACAATAAAAAAGTAGATAAAAATCCACCATTCCTCTACCAATGAAAACCCATAGTATTCTATTTTCCATGGGCATATAGTGTTCCCAACAAAGTGAACATCATCCAAAATAACATTTATCACTTAATCACCTACTAATTTTCCTATACGAAGGGTATTCATTTGATAAGACATAAGAACCCAAATCAACTTATTATTGATCTATAAAATCATTTAACTAAAAATAATTAGTCACACTATCCAGGGTCTTCATGTAGTCCAGTGGTAGGAAATAAATCACAATCACACTTTGGTTGTGGGTTCGATTCCCATAGCTTTGTCTGACGTGACGGGTTGTCACACGGTCTGTGTGTTGTCCTTTTTCAAGAACTATGTTTTATAACATAACCAAAATGAGATAAATTTCTCAAAATAGCCATAACATAATTTAACCACAAATGATATCTCATACCTTGCATTTTCATCCCAAATTATAATAATTTGTAATTTCCTCAAAACCAATGACCATATAAAACCAAATGGTTATTTATAATTATATCCACAAGAGAAAAGATAAATTTTCCTCAAATATCATTCTCACATGGAAAATGTTAGGGTTACAAATACAAGAGAAAATTATTCCAATGTAAACCCATCAACAAGGAGAACTAATAATTTTTAAACATTTATCAAACCATTTATTTCCACTTAGCTTCTTCTTTGACTAATAAAATATCTAATAGAATAGTACATTCAATCATGTAATGGCTAGTTCTCCTACATTTATGGCAAATGACTGCAAATGGATTCTTGGGACCGTTTTTGATCTTCTTCCATAGTACTCTTAATTTTTCTTCCACAATTCATCACTTTATGTTCTCCCTTCCCGCACATAAAGAATTTATTTGTCCCATTGAGACACTTTCCAGGGTGTCTCCTTCCACATTTCCTGCATGATAGAAATTGAGTATTTCTTTCTTCATGGGCTCCACTGCTGGAGCTCTTATCATTTATCACCTTTCTATTCTTTGTTGAGTCCGGGAATTGGTTAATATATATATTGTTGATCATATTTTGGGAAAATTGATTTGGAATAAAGACGATATCTGTTATGTCTATCAACATTCCATTCTGTTACTCATTACCAACATCATTCACACCTTGTACATCATTCTCAAAGTCACTATGAATTCCTTGGAATCCATCCATTGACTAAAACCAGAAAGAATTGTGTGAGTAATATTAATCATACAATCATTTAGAGATTAACATGTCACCATATTCTCAATTTGAAACACATTAGTATTAACCAAGGTCATTTACTCTAATCTTATATATATAATACTTTAAATCAGTTTGTAAAGAAAATGTAAATTATCCTCAGCATATCCCTCTAGTGTTTCGTAACCCAGAGTGAAGCAAGGCCCATTGTCGTGCACTAGTTCCCATTAGAGTCTAGCTCAAAGTAGTGTTTTTGGGCTTTACCCCTAGGTACATCTGCGCCAGATCCGCCTTTACATGCTCGTATCCAGACAGGGATGTATTACTTGGAAAACTCAAAAAATCTCTACAATACCAAAATTCTTGGAAGTTCTTATATACTAATCATCAAATTCCATCTTAAATCTATGTGCTCTAATCAGAGTTTATCTAAATCCAGCTTCCAAGGATTGTAATAAACATCCTCTGATACCAACTGTAACGCCCCGTCCCCAGTTACCCAGAGTCGGAGCATTATTACATAACATTGGCATGATCACAAGAAAGGTCAAGTCTTGAAAGACCGATTAGTTTTTTAGCCTTGGAAACACTAGATACATTAATAATGTTTTACATTACATCATAAAAAACATCTTGTCTTCATATCCCCTCATACTATCCCTGCAAGTCATTCATAAATTACTTTTTCATAATCCTGGGAAAAATAAAACAGTGAAAGCTGTGAGCTCATATGCTCAGTAAGGATAACATTATAGCAGAAGCATTCATAGATAAGCATAAACACTTGAGGTAATTTATAACTAAAACAAAAGCCTTTTAAATTTGAACTTCAGCATAAAATGGAAAAGATAAAATAAAATAATTCCATTTACTTACTCACATAGATATTCTACTAGTATAATGATCACATGCAATATCAATAACCAATTTCATAATTATGGAATGCATAATGCCAAACTATCATAACCACATAGTCAAGGCCTCGTGCCAAGACTACAAATAAGATTTTTCAAAGGCCTTTTTCCATGACACTAGTTTGCCTCATGAGACTTATCGATGTATCGAGGAGCTATAGTGGGCTCCACCCGTCACTTATGATGTCCAATGCATTCCTCATATGAACAGTTTTAAACATAACATAATCATCCGTATTAAAACTAGCATACGAAATGTCAATACATTAACCACAAACCATGAATGGTATAAAAATTTCACATCCACAGTCAAACATAACTCATTTGATACAATATGGAAGATTGTATTGTATAACATTAACCTCAATCATGAATAATGAAGGATGTTTACATAGATGAAAATAATCATCAAAACTATTTGAGAGGAATATCCACCTTTTTCTTAAAATCATTTAAAAGTCACACTATTTGTCAATATGCTATTTAAAAATAGATTTTTGAATCATAGTGTCTCATACAACTTAGAAACTATTAAAATGAGTTTTAATTTTAAAACATTAATGTCCATATAATTAAATCCTTAAAACCATTTTAAAAACGTGGACATTAATGAGCAAGATTTAGATGAATAAGTCTTTAAAACATTTAAAAAAATTATTTTAGTTAGAGATTATAACCAAAAGAGAGACACTTGAATACAAATAATTGAGGTAATCAAACCTTTATAATATCACGAGAATAAAGGGATTCATGATATACCATGTCAAAGTACATTATATACACCACATAAAAGTGATTAGGTGTATAACAACAAAGAAGTCTCAATGGAATTTAAATTGAGATGAAATCTCTCATAAAGGCTGTATCCTTAGGTTAAGGATAAGTCAAGGATATAGTTATGTGTGACAAATATAAATACACTAAATACGATTGGATATTCAGTGTAAAACAATCGAAGGATATTCACACATAATCTTGTAAAAACAACACCAATGAATTGGATGTTTAACTCAACAAATGGAGAATGAGTTAAAATTACTCTTATCAAATTCATATCGATGACTTGAGAAATTATCCATGGAGTGATTATGTGTATCAAAAGTATATAAACAGAAAAGGGGATTGGAAATTATGAGATAATAAAATGAATTGTTATTCCACACATAATCTGAGAGTAAAATAATCAATGAAGTTTAGGTAAAGCCGAATAAATGGAAATTGAAATTCCGAATTCCCTTATCGATTAGGTAACATACGAAACATACACATATGAAAGTATGATCATAAAATGATGATGTAAATACCCATAAATTAAATTATGTTACACAATTAATACAATCATGGGAATTACACATACACCACATACAATAATTAAGTGGTGAACAATGGAATTCTCACGAAATTAAGATTGAGTTATGAATCCCCTCACCTTGTACATTTCCTTGGATAGGGGTAGGTTAAACTAATGTATAATGGTGAAATAATTGTTATTAAATTATTCATTAATCATATATATTAATATGATATCATATATTATCTTTTAACATTGCATTGTTAATAATATCTTAGTATTATCGTCGTTTCGGGTGTTAACTTACTCGTTTTATTTTATATGTTTTATTACATAAGCCATGTTTGTCGTGGATAGGTTGTATCTAATTCATATCCAATATGATATCATGTTCTCAAAAATTATTTTTAAATCATCAAATTATAATTATTATTGAATGGATATGATTGAGAATGAATCTCATCGCGTTCATGGAGACGGTAGTCCGTACGTAGGCACGAGCGACAATATCATTCTTTTGATAATAAATAATATATAATTGGATGATATATTATATATACAGAATCATTATCATGTTATATTTATTGTTTACATGAATTATACATCATTATTATACCCATCCAAATAATAATATATTGAATAACAATAACACCACGACGTGGATACGGTAAGCCGTATGTACGCAGGTATGGTGACATGTTATTCAAAGGGTGAATAGAATACTTAATATGTTTGTAACATATTTATAATAACATCACAGTATATATAAGATACTGGAGTTATTATTTTAGAATTGTAATAACAAATAATGAATAAGTGGTGGAAGAAAGAAACTTGAAAAGGGGTGGTGAAAACATTACCTCGTCTTCGGGTTCTTCTTTTTGATTTGATCAAATGGGATCCTTGTGGTGGCTTTCTGAACAAACTATGGCTTCTAGGTTGTAGTGAGGGAAGTTGTGAGAGTATTTGGTCCGGGGTTGGCCGAACCAAAATGATATGAAGGTGTGAAGAAATGAGAAGGACGAGTTCCCTTTTATAAGAGGGGTGAGGGGCACCTTTGGAAAAGCTAGAAATATTAATTTATAATAAATTCATATGCGGTTTTTAATGGCTCCAAAGAATACTATTTAAATGTTAAGGTGGGGTTCTTAATCCATTCAACCAATATAATTTATACAGGTTTGGGTCCTTATATTAACCATATATTTTAGTTTAAACTCTTAGTTAATTAGTTTGACATTTACCATGTCACTTTGAATTTTTATATTATATAGTTAATAACCTTACTATATATATCCAAGAGATCCCCATGTGGTCTATTTATTATATAAATATCATGATATAAGTCTCATGGCTGAACCTTGGATTTTTAGGAATTTAATATCAATTAATAATATAATATTTGTTTTAAAAAATCTTTTATGTCAATTTTGACACTATACAATAGTTGATTTTTGTGAAATTCATAATTAAATGATTACTTCTAAAAAAGTCCATTAAATCAATCCTAATATGTCATATTATCCTACAAAATTAATGTAATTCAATAAAATTATCCAATTATATTTATTTGCGTATTTATAATATCAATTATTTTAATTTTTCACTATTATGATAATTAATGCATCATCATTGTGTCATTAATAAATTAAATTATATAATATCTAAAAATTAAAAATAAATTATAATTATGTAATAAGTCTTATTATATTTAATTTTAATATTTTAAATCTATTTTATCTTATGTATAATCTTATATTAAAAATGTTTTAGTAAGTAAACTTTTATTTTAACTCTTTTAAATCTTCTTTGAATTAAATAATAATAAATGTCCTAATCTAATCTAGGTGGACCTAAATGATTATATTTTATTCCTAAGGTAGTTTCTGGTCAAGATACACTTGTACAATAAAATTAGTACATGTTTTAGGGTAATATTAATATCATTTTTACCCTTAATTACCCTATTTACTTTTAACCGTCGTAAATAAAAGTAAAAAGTTACTATTCACCAGAAATTATTTTCATCACATTGAACAACATTTTAGTTTTTGATATTAACTGTGTCTCTCAGATTATCGAAATTCCATTCACAGAAGTGGTAAAATTAAGTTTTATGAAAAATTCAGTTTTTTAACTACCACTTAGTAGTTTCACTATTAATCAAAAATTGAAGTTTTTCAGAACAATGTCAAAATTTCACCCTAAGCTTTATTCGATATTCTGAATTCAAATATGATGCCTATTTTACAAAATTTATAACATATAAGTTTCATTAATTAATTTTATAATTAATTCATGTTGTCACAACTAATAGCATGTTTTTAAAAAACAATATATATCAAAAGATTGACAATTGTTTAGGTCCAATTTCGAAGTGAAATTAATTCTAAGGAACACCATTGGATAAAATGGTAAAAATATATTTTAATTATACTTTAAAACCACTAAATAATATAATTTATCACTATAAATTATATTTATTAAAAAAGTTGTTTTTATGTATTTTTCACTATTCATAAAAATTGGAAGTTCACAGAAAAATACCAAAAATTCTTCGTAGGATAATTTCGATATTCCAAAACCAAAAATTATGTCCATTTTGAAATATAAAATATATATAATTTCAAAATGTATGTATTACTATTCATAACTGCTAGTTTGATCGGTTTTGATGTGTTAGAACTCGATGTTGCGTAAAGCTCATGCTAGCACATTATTCAAATAGAAGCGTACCGTATAAGCATGGGGTGTTACAGTTCTGGTGTCTGAGCGAACATGGGGAGTTGTGTTGTAAAATAATGATCAATTTTATAATGTGAAAACTATTAATTTAATAATTTTTATTATTTCTATATCTAACTACATACATTTTTATTACAAAGATGATATTTTAGAACATTTTTGAGTTTCTTTACTAAGCTATACCTAGACCCTACTTAGGATGCATGATCGGTAACTGACTAGATTTAATAGTCTCATGAAGGGTTAAGGGTATAGACCAGGTGCTATATGGATAATTCGGGATTGATAAAAGTTGAGTGTTCCATATATAGTTCATTTCCCACAAGGTATTTTCCATTGTCATTAATTCTTAGTTTCATGTAGACACTTGTCACGTAAATTATCATCAAATACATAATTCATTGTTTCGATATAGTATTTTTAGTTTTTGGTCATCCAGTTATACATGTATATTTTTAGTTATGATATCTTTTTTAAATTAAATATTAATTTTTAATTTATTTCCTCAAATATATTGCCTAGATAAATGTGGGTATAGTCTCCCCCTGATCAATCAAAACATCCTCGCTTCTATTTGGTAGCCTCATGTATATGAGGAGGCACACATTTGATTACATGGTAACTAACTCAAGAAATAAGCATGTCACACCTGTTCCTCGACTTCACAATGTGAAAAACATTTCTAATGTTGAATTAGATATTGTATAATTTATAAATGGATTTAATTGTCACATTACCATGTCAATAATTATGAAATATTTTGGTATGTCTAATTGTTGTATATTTGACTAAATTTAATAATTTTTTTCATAATATATATAATTTATCATTAGATAAAAATAATATAATATATATTTGATGGGTAATTAGAATTCATAGATTCTATCTTTCAATTTTATCATTTCATAATTATATATTTACATCAAATATTTGCATTCGGATGTTTTAAGGTACAAAATAATATTTTATTATAACAATTCAATCCCAAAATTATGGGCTATCACCGAGAAATATTCAAAATTTGATGACATAATTTGATATATTCATATAGATTATTATAGATATTAGTATCATCATCTATAATTAATTGATCACTTTTATAATAATTATTAACATTATATTATATATATTTCACCTTTTTGGACTTATATTCAAGGCGATGTTAGACTCCATCTGGTTTGGACATATTTGATGAATGATTTTTTTTGGAAATAGTTTTTCATAAGGGAAAACCAAAATTGTAAATATGTTTCAAAACTACATGTGGATATTATGTAAAATACAGAAATTCTATGCTAATAACAATGTGAATGATTATTACATAAAGATGGCCAATTTTTTTAAAAAATTATATCTATGAAAAAGTATAATTAATTTGTAGAATAATGGAATATTATAACTGGGATTTATTAGACCATATACAGTCCTTAAAAAATTTGGATCCTTATTATAAAAAGTTTCATTGCCTCTATGTTCATCTTTGGTACATGATGTATTGAATGATTCGTTATTAATAAAATATATGGTGGATTTATGTCATGTTTTGGTCACTAAATTAGTTTAATTGGAAGAGAATATATTATATCAGGAATAACATGTTACACTTCAAGAAAATTGATAGTTGGTGTTGTGGATTATCATGATTGAAGTGTTTATTATTTCTCAAAACCAATTTAATTCATGATGCTACCTATGAATCAGAAATTGGAATTATGGAATAATATCCCCAAGAGTTTACATAATGATAATTATTTAGAATAGACAATATTCAGAATGGAGGTAGAGTATAAAAACCCAGTTACTATTGATAATAATATAATTTTTTAACTTTCTAATAAAACTTATTTTTATTTTATGGATTTATATTAATTAATAGTATATTATGTAATCTTACAAATAAAAATTCAATAATTTTATTCTTAATATATTTTTTAAAATGAATTTTTTTTGATTAATTGGAATAATAATTTGAATCTTTGTAAATTTGAAATAAAAATATTATCAATGATCATTATTTCATGTAAATGTTATAAAAGATTTTATTTGTTGCAGGTTTTTGAAAATATTGCTTTTTGGGTGATAGTTAGAAATAATTATTCAAAATAGAGTTGTGTTTTCATTGTTATATTCATAGATTCTCATTATTTTTTTGGAATAATTTAATGTTTAATGATTTTATTTTTATTAAAAGCAATCCAAAAATTTTCATTTAAATATAAAATAATATTTATTATTGTATAAAAATATTTCTATTCAAATTTTTTTTTAAACTCATTATTATTGTGGTTTTATTGGTTTAAATTAGAATTAATTCATTCAACTTATATAAAATGTATTTTATATATCTAAAAAATATTAAAAACCATATTATACAAACATGATAATGTTACCACATTCAAATTTGTTCATTAAAAATAGTAACATTGGTACGGTTGAAAATTTCAATGAAAAGAGTTATAATTGGTTAAATGGATTAAAAATTAAATGATATCGGTTAAAATGACATAAAAAATTTATGAATCACATATTATTTTCCTTTTTTTAAACTATATTAAATTTTATTTGTACTTGGTTGTTTTGGGCTAAATTTTTCTAGAGTAAAATATTTATATATTTTGTTCATTTAAATAATTTCTAGAGTGTCATTTCACTCACATATAAAAGGACACACCCAATCCTCTCTTCTCCACAATTAATGAACATATTATATCAATAAAAACCAAATAATTTTTTATTATACATTAACACTTTATATATGTCTTTTTTTATTATAAAACTATCCAATTTTTTATTTAAGTTTAATCATAAGGAGGTTTCCGAAGAAGAAGTATAGTCCTTAACCGGGTGTTTTCATTTCATTTATTCAATAACAACCTCAAAAAACCACTAAAACATGGCAATATATTGCAATCAGTATCTAATATATAATATATTTTTATTATTAATAAATTATAACCATATTCTTCTACATAAAAATCTAATGGAATATAAATATAGCACTTATGGGTACTCAAGCACTTCTACCTACCAAGATAATATATATCATTTTTAATCATTGAATCTTATGGATGTTAATAATTATGGATAAATATGATATAACATATTAATTATTATAAAATACGATTTCTATATTGGTAATTAAATATTTTATTTCTTTAATTACAATTGAATTATATAAAAAAATTTCTCCTATGTATTTGCAAACTGTTAGCTCATGAAAATAATTATTTGATTTTTCAACACTTCCCCACATGGATGGTATATTTTAATTTATATAAATTTATAATATGTAATTTATGATATTATTATCACTTAATAAATATAAAATAGAACCAATATACTATTTTTCATATTTTAATTTATAAATTAATATGTTACTCATGTGTACTTAGGAACAACAATAAAAATGGTTGAATTGTAAATAATTATTCCATCTTTGGTTTATATAGTGTAATTAATTATTATAAATTATAATTATAATATGACTAGTATTATTAAAATGTGAAAAACAGGACCCATTTAACCATAATAAACCTACTGTAGGCATTTTTGGTTTATGAAAAAAAATTCTCAAAACATCATATTTAAACTGAATAAATTTAGTTATTAATGGTGACATGGTAATAAGTGAAATGAATGTAACAATAATCCTGATAATGGTTATTATTTAGCTATTTAATTTAAAGAGTTTTATTATTTTTTATGATAAATAAAATATTTGAAAAATAAAACTCAAGGTAAGGGATATTATATCTTCATCCCTAGTTTTTAAATATAATGATTATGTCGTTGTAATATTTTCTTTCCATCTGCATAAAATCTAAAATATTGGTAAATAAGGAAATAAATGGGACAATGATAATCTTACATATCATTTTACCTTTCTTAAATGGTTATAAAGTGGTTGATAATTTTTGTTCAAAAACATTACATCTTACTTAAAAAATATTCCTTATATAATAATAAAATCTATGTATGAACTATAATGATTGGTGTTGTTTTAAATGTAGATACATAAACAAGCCTTTAAAAATATATCTATATCATATCTCACTATGATCTTCATAACTATAACACTTTTTAAAAACATCATACATCTAACCATTATTCATATTGTAGTAATATAATATATTATAAACAATTATATCAAATGCTTGTAAGGTTAATAATGTTATGTATCAATGATAATTAAAACCAAAAATCTGTATAAAATGTATTATAAATTATTATTTCCATTTGAAAATCATACCCATTAATTATTAAATCCTAAAAATGAATTATGGAAAAAATGTAGTAGCTAATAACACATGAATCATAAATGGATGAGATAACACAATCCATGAGTATATAACAATTGAATTAGATCATATCAAAAAAGGGTAGAATAAGTGGGTAAAATGATATTAATTAAAATCATATTTCAAGGATACTAATTAAGACATTCATTACATTTCAGGGTTAGTCTCACTACCTGTGCACCTCCATTGTGAAAGGTATAACCTCCCATGGACCATATAATCTCATAGAATATTAATCAGTAACCAATTAATTGGATTACTAGATTATTTTTGTCCCAAAAATAATATAATAATAAATCAATTCATATGTATTCCACAATATTATAAAAATATTTTACATGGCTTAATCAGAGGAAAATTAAACACATGTTATCAATATTTAATCATCCTAACTATAAAACATCTGATGTATTAGTAAAGATGATATCATTAGATATTATCACCATTAAATCCTATGTAACATTAATAGTTTTTATCAATTTGAATAAATTAATTTAATTTTCAAATGAATATTTCTTATAAAAAATAATATTTTTATTTTAATATAAACTTTTATTAACAAAATTACCAAATATGGAGGGAAATTATTTCAATGAAAATATACATGGACATGAGTAATGAAATATTCAAATAACTGATTAATCATCATAATACAAAATTCAATTCTGGTATTTTTTTAATAAAACAATGATTCTTTTTTACATTTCCAATGGATATATAAACTAACATCATTTGGAAAATGAAAATATTTTTCATGATAAAAAATAAAAAAAAATTATTTTATCGTTGAAAAATATATTTAAATAATCCTAATATTGTTTTAATAAAATTATTCAAAACATTTTATTTATAATATGGATATGGAATAAAAATATTTCCAACTAAAGAAGAAATAAAGTATGCTTTTCTTTATACAATTGTTTCTATATTAAATCAAATTTACATAGTAAATTGTAATAATAATTTATAATATGATGAATGTCAAAGGTATAATAAATTGAATGGTATTTATTATATAAGTATTATTTAATTTTCTCAATAAAAATTCATCCATTAGTATTCCTAATTAAAATTGGATTAAAACATATATCTATCTCTTCAAGTCTTCAATTTTATGAACAGGTTTGAAAATCTTTTAAATTTTTTTTATTATAGATACAATATTATATAAAACATTCCACATATGATTTAAATATAACATATTATCTCCCATTTAACAACAATTTGTTATTTAAAGCACTGCTTTGGGTGATAACTTCTGTGTTTCTCATAAATTGTTTTTGTTCAGAAATCATTTCATTATAATTTTATGATTATTTCATCTTCTATAAAATTTAAATCAATGAAATAATATTATATATATTTAATATTTGTATATTTATTTGAAACAATAGAAATATGGCTCTGAAAAATGAATTTCAACATTCATTGAGATTTTATTTCATATGTATACCAGAATACAATTTTCAGTTTTTGACAGAAGGATTGAATAAAAGGTAAATAATAACTCAACATTATAAATTAATTTTATCAAAAATATCAAAAATATTTTTTAATTCTATCTATATTATCATCCATGTAAATATCAAATGAAAAAAATATATCTTCATTGAGGTGGTAGTCCACGCATACACATGAATGACATTATCATATTCTAATATAAGGGAATAATGTGGATAATGGTGGCAGCTTCATCAGAATAAAAAAATATTCAATATAATGAATAAATTATTTTAAAATGGTCAAAAAAATTCATAATAGTAAAAATAAAAAATAAAATAAAAATTATTCAATTTAGGGTTATATATTTTTGTAGAAAATCCTTCATTTGATAACAACATAATCATGGAAATAATGACCTTTTAAGTAGGATATAATCATTGGGGTCTATATAATGAATATAGGAACAAAATATGATATTGAATATATGAAAAATAGGGATCAATGGTCATGAGGAAGATATGGGAAGATGATCCATTTTATAATAGATGGGAGGGGCACTCATTTAAATACATAAATAATTAAATTCATATTCTATAATATTTATAATCATCTAATTATAAAATAAACGATTTATAATATAAACTAATTATAATTCTAATTCAACTTATAAATTATAATTTGGACAAGTTTAGTGTAATTTTACACTTTTGAATCTATATTTTTGATACATCTAAAACCATTTTCCAATTACAATTACATTGATGATTTCTTCTACTTATAGTAAATGATTTTACCTTAAAAGAAAAAGATAGACTTAAATGCAACATTTTTTATATATACAACCATATCCAAAGAATTTTATTAATGTTGAGATTTTTATTATTTTTAAAATATTTAATTAAAATACTCATTTTATTATATCATTAGTGCCATTTTATGATATATTCATATCATTTGATATTAAAAACAACATGAATGTAATGGATTTAGAATATTATCAAATAAAAAATAAAAAATAAATTATAAATATATATGTAATTTGTTATTCCAAATAATTTATCCAAATTCTATCACATTGAATATTTTAAAAACCATTTAATTTTTTATCCTATTTATTGAATAAATATTGTAAATTTATAGTGTAATTATTTAATATAATTATTCAACAAATAAACATTATATATATGAATTTATATTAATATGAAGAAAAATTATATTTCATTTATATATTTATAAATGGTCATATCAACATTTAATCATTATGTAAAATATTCAGATATGCTAAATTAAATAGAGTAACATTTTGTACATCATATGAGTTTCACCCCCATATAGGTAAAACATCTCAATTAAAATAGTAGTTTAGTGAAATATATCAATAAATCTCAATAATAACCTACCAGAACAATAAATTTTCGTATCACTAAAAAATTATATATATTCCCCTAGGAATATAAAACATAAACGTTTTCAAAAACCAAATAATGAATTTTTTGAAACTACATGTAGAAATATGTTTCCTTTCAAAAAATAATGGAATTTTGATAATTTTATGTACAAGAGGGATGTTTCAAAATACTAAATATAATTAGTAAATGCATCTTAATAATCAATTTTTAACTTTAATTAATAACAATTCCCTAAAAAAATTCAAAAAAAGGCAATATTTCTATAAAAAATATGAATCTAATTACACATTAATAATTGATGTGTATTTTATATAATGATTTTAACCACTTTCTAATAAAAAAATTTATACCTATATTGAAACTTTTCTTTGTAAAATTTATAGTAATTAAATATTACATACCTATATAAATTTCATGAATCGAACCATTTATTTTGAGTTGAAGTGTCACATGACCTATTGAGTGCCTCCCTACACACAATTCATTTATAATTATATGTAAGAATTTGAGCCTAACAGTGGGGATATTTACCCTCAGTATCATGACATAGAATTATTAATAAAGAATAAGTAACATAAATCCAATCAGAGTAAACATGATTAATAAATAATCAAATGAAATACTTTATATGTAAAAAAGAATTTCCCAAAATTAGAAATCCTATACCATGTAAGTGAAGTCCAAAAACTAATAAATGAAAAAAATTTAGTCTAGGTGATTTCCATCATATCCCACCACCTAATACACATTCCAAAAAAATGTAGTCTTAAATATGACCCTATCCCCATTTTGGACGCCCTTGGAATCTACAAGGTCACCAAAATTTCAATGTACGGTGTGAGTACAAGAATTAGTAGGACACCAAAAATTTGACCATGACATTATGTGCTCATGTATTCATGTGTATACTAAAATTATAATAATATAATAACATGTATATTGAAACACATCCCAAAACTACGTGTTCATGGGATAAAACGTATCCACAAAGCCCGACCGTACCTACTTCGGATACATGTCATAAGGATGATCAATGTGTTAAATTATTCCATGAATAGCCACGATGATCTTGAATAATGCAAATCAACATCATGTGACAATGAAACTCATCATATAGAAGGATTCCAGAAAATAGTGATCATGGAATTCTATAGTAATTGAGAACTACTCAACATTCATAAGGAATCTAGAAAATACCTCTAATAATAATATTAGAATATATTTCATCTCAAGAAATCCATGAGGTTTCTTAGTATCCCTACCAAGAACATAGTTCCCACGATTTAATAGTATGAATTTGTGGTCACTACACCACTATGGGATAAATATTTCATGACTATCCACCTTCCTTGGTGACAAATTATAATACAATAAAAGGACACAATTCATGGTTGGAATGACAAGAAATCATAGATCATCATCAAAGCTATGTTATCACAATAATATTTTTTATAAAAATCCAGAATGAAAGACGATCTGTTGTGTACAATGGAAAAAAGTGTGACATATGCTTTTCAGGGCTACACACACCCACATGAGATCACAATCTCACACAGTCATCAAATATTTGTACACATTTATCATATTAATGAAACATTTGTAACAAATACAATAAAAGATAAGAAATATACTACCTTAAAATAATAAGACATTAAAGGATAAAAAAACCACCTACATGGTTTGATTGAAACCGTGGAAACCTCAACAATTTTGAACACCACTTCAAAATTTTGATATTTTAAATTTAAAAAAGTTATTACTCTGAGTTCATTGTGGCTTCCTAGATCATATAAAATATTTTAAATTTTTAAAGGATAACATGTGATTATACATTCCCTATCCTAAAAAAATTTAGAATTTTTATTAAAACAATAAATGGGATTATATTTTCTCCCACTCAGATATTTTTGAAAATACCATTTTTTCAACATATGAGTTACACATTTTACACTCTAGAATAATTATCTTTTTGGTGATTTATTATAAATTATCCTTTAAAAATTATCATTTCAAACCTTATTATAAATTATCCTATTATTATTATGTTTGGATAAATTCACAAAAAAACAACATTTTAACCGAGTTTTTGAAAATTGATATAATTTATCAATTTTTAAATATATATGGATGATTTATTATAAATAAAAATTTTAAAATATATTTTTAAAACATTCTCATCAATTATCCTTTTATAATTATCTATCAACAATTTTTCACATAATATTCTTTTATAATTATATTTAAATAAATTATTATATATTATCAGCAAATAATTATCTGTTGATATTTTTATGTAATTATCAATTTATAATTATCTTTTTATAATTTCATATATATATATTATTTTGTTAATTAACTTTTTATAATTTATTAGAAATGACCCTTTTACATTTATATTTTTGTAAATTCTCATGGGTTATCCTTTTACGATTATCATTTTATTACTTCCCACAATGTATTTTTATAATTATTTATTATATTTTATTATAAAATAACCTTTAACAGTTATCATTTCATAATTATTTTAAATTATCATTTTAAAATCATCCTTTCATAATTTATTATATGTTATCCATGTAAAATATGTCCAATATTTATTTAATAATTATATATCATCTTCATAATATTATTTCAAAGAGATTATCTTTAGATAATTTGTAAATTTATTTCTAATAGAAATTTCTTTTCAAATAATCCATACATAATTATATTATGATAATATTTCATAAAATATCCCATCATAATTAAAGAATAATATTCTACAATTAAGAAAGTTATCATTGATAATGTAGGTTATAATAAATTATTTAGTATTAACCAATTTCATTAAAAAAATTATTGAGGGAAAGAATGGTAAAAATTTAATAAATTATTTAATTTAGACTAACCCATAAAACTTGATATTAATCAATTTCTACATAATAAAGAGAATTAGGTGACATCATGACTATAAAGGATGCTTCTCGATCGTATAAAATGGTTATTCAGTGTCTCAAGGAGTAGATATTATTAAGAAATGAATAAAATTCCAAAATTTGGATAATAAAAATCCAAATATTACAAGACATCAAAAAACATATTTAATACACTAGTTTAATGCATAGTTTGACTTAAATATATATTTTAAGTTATAAAATACATCATATTACATCATTGATGAATTTAAGGAGTCGTAAATGCATGTTGACTAATGAGATTCAAATTAAAAAATTGAACAATACTGCTGCATTGAAACATGATGCCTTTAGAAGGTTGGATAAAGAGAAACAAATAAATCAAATTATAATTAAAAAATATATAAGGGTAAATATTACCATAGTGTGTAATGAAAATAAAGACATGATCCAAGAAAAAAGTATAAAACCATTTTGATAAAACTGTATTTTCATATCTAATATTGGTATCATAATTATCTTATGACACATCATTTTTGATATATTCAATTATTTTTAGAAAAGTAAGTTTAATAAACTATAAAATAAATTTCCTTTATATGTGATCCGACTAAATGCCCAACATGCACAAATGTTATATCACACCAATGTTCATAATATCATCCCACACCTATCCCCATCTCAAATTTCTCATATGGTGCATCATTTAGGAGATATAATCTTATTTTATGAAATATATAAATATATATTATTAATAATTTATCTATGTGTGCAATTTTACCTAATGCATGACACAAATAAACATATATGAATCAACTAGGATAAAACCTATCTAATAGACCTATTGGTTTTTTGAGATTTAACATACAAAATACTATTCGATAAATATTCAATTATATTGGAAATAATCACAATCATTTAATATAATATATTTAATATTTTAATTCAATCTACATCTAGGGTCTATCATCCTCAGAATCACTTTTTATTGAAGTGTTTGACATTGATAATATTACATAAAACATTCCATGGTGTTACATGGATCTGACCAAAAAACAAAAATATTTAATGGGGAATATTAATATAATTTTACTAAAATTTTATTTTGATATTAATATTGATTAGTTATTATAAATGAGGTTTTTTGGTATAAAATAATTTAGAATATTACAATTATCCCCTAATATAAAATTATAGCCCTTGAGAAATTTTTGTATAAGTCTTTTATGAATAGATCTTTCAACAGAGATCGAACATCAAACTCATGATCCCATGTTTTATATTAGATCACCGTATATTGTAACCATATCCATTCTATTACTACCATTATTCCTCGAATCACTTTCTCGCATCAATCTACGATCATCACGAGATGATCCTTATAAGATGCATTATTCATGTCTTAATGATATTACAAGAGAGAACATGCATTGGTTTGGGAATTTACCTCTAGATCTTTGACACCTAGAAATTTTTTTCATACCTTAGTAGTGATAAGGGACGTATCGAGGATATGCCACATTATATATTCATACCATGATATTATAGAGTCCAAAAAATGATGCCATAGATTTCCAAACATCCCTAGACATTATATCTGTAATTGAAAAGTAACCCCTGAAATATCATAGTTTCCCAAAACAAACTATTGGGGTATATCCCCACGGTTAGTATAACATCAATTAATTCTGTGTGTATTGATCATTCTCTTCGGAATCAGTTTCACTCTCTCGAATGTCTCAGGAACAATTAACAAACCTGCAATAATTGCCTCACCCCCCTCATGTCAACTGATCATCGAGTGACACTACCTCCCATAAAGAACAATATAATTTTCCATATATATTGAATATTGTTAACTATTATTTCATGATATCTGAAAAAATTCATGTAGATCATACTATGATCGACTGTAGTGTATCAGGTAAGATCATTGAATAATAGCTCATATGCATATAGTCCACTCATATTGTCAATCATTCTAATGATGGTACACCGTTATAAATCATAAATAAGTCCAGATGGACTTATTTAATCCCTTCTGAATATATTTAATGAAACTTATATATATATATATATATAAATCAATGAACAATTTATGTCCATTCAGGTGTGTGATTTATCATACATATAACTTTCCAAGGACCACTTATGTGTGAGCCTGTTTGATCTGTATAATTTGGGCAGACATTGCTAATAGATCCATAATCACCCAGACTATGTTATAACTCTTGAGGATATTATATAACCACATTATAGAGATAATATTTATGTAATCACAATTAATAATATGTATCAAGAATTCATGCAACAACACTTCAAGATTCTAGTTCTTCACCTTCACTATCGGTTGGGAAAGGCATTGTAAGATAAAAAGATATATGTTTCCCTTTATCCCATACAACCATCATAGCCTCCTGAATTCATGATACATATTAGTTAAACCAATATGAACAACCCTATGTAGGTATGGTAATCACTTATCAACTCATCTCTAACAAAATTAGCAAATATTACTCTCACATGTACCATGATTTCATCATCATCATGCATTTAAAATCATGTAGTTGAGTGACCAATAGTTAGTTTTGACCTCATTAAAAAAATCTAATTCCATAATATTCTCATCCTTTACATAGTCTAATAGTTAATATGTTACTACCAAGGGATAAAATGTCATAACACCAAATTCCTCATAGAAATCCAACCTTTGATTAGCAGATAATATCATTAAATTCCACTACTCTTATGAGGGACTATTGAAAAGATCCTTATCAACCTTTTTACTATAGCTATGAAAATCCAAAAAATTATTACCCTTCCTTGTTGAATAAACAATATCAGTGTGAAACATCAGTATATACTCAACCAAGAACATAAATCTCAGGTTAATGTCCCGTTATGTGAAGATAGAATGACGGATCTATTGTCCATGGAAATAATAATGTCAGACCATTGTGAATGTGTGTCCCAAATTTTAGAGTCTCAACCACACCATCTAGTTAAAATTCAAGTGTAGGGTAATTCAACTCATTGTTTCATAAATAATTAGACCCATATTATACTACATACTCTCCATACATCATTACCACTTATGGAATAATTCATGATGCATCACAATACATCATATAACCAATCCCAATCTCAAGGTGTTTTGGTATTAGAGTTAACATCACTCTCATACTAATCTCATGCAAAGAACATTGACAATGTTCTGACCACAAGAACAAAAATTACTTATTTGTTAGTGATTTTATGGTTTATGATGGTCAGGATATTTTCAAGATAAACCCTCTCTAATATCCTATTAAACTCAGAGTAACCCAAAAATAATATCATTTTTTGGGGTCATGTGTAGGATATGTATTCCTAAAACAACACGTATTATAATGATATAATTTTTTCATATGACACACATTTAAGAAATTCATTATCTCAAATCCAGATGTAACACATCAATAGATTTTCATAATTCCATTATTCATGATTCATATCGAGGACATCATTTAGGTTCCAAGCGTGATTCATTGTTGGTAGTGAGTAAATTATGACAACATCGATGTCCACTATTATGAAGGTTTTTATATATAGATGGGAGATATTTTTCATGAGAAATATGAATAAAATATTTGCATTCATTAGAAAAAATGTTATACCCAAGTATTAATATAGTAAATATCTACTTTGGAGTTCCATATTTGGAATTCCCTCCTCATTGAATCACTATTAGTGAATCCCAAATTGAAGATTGATCTTAAATAATCATTAAGCTCCATGTAACTGATTAAATATATCATTGATCCAAAAACAAAAATTTTATTCACCATCAACATGTTAATCATCCTTTAATTGATTCAAATACAATTACAACTGTACACCATTTTGGGCGGCAATTATAAACAACATAGTATGTACTACGTCCTATATGTCCCTTCCTACCAAAGTATTATTGTGGTTCCATGTGTTACATCACATTGTAATTTTCCATATAATATGTGTATAGAAATGGATAAGTTTCCAACATGGACACGATGAAATATTTTATTTACATTTCTTCATATTCCCTAATATGAAAAATATTCCCAAAAATATTTCAACCCATTTTTCGAATCATGATGTCCTTTAATGCTCTATAGGGTGAAGAATGTATGTGTTTAAAATCAAGGAATATTCATACATATTTATAAATTCATATTCATACTATACACATATTGGAATATAATTCTAATTGATGTTTTGACACACCATAAATCATAATAAATAACCTTTTTTAGATATTGTGAATGACATGTGCCTGTAGGCGTGTTATCCAATATAATATCTATATACTTTATAATATATTTCCTCATTAAAATTTATTCTATAAATTTCAATTATTGATACATTGAGTTATCATAAAATTAATGTCACAATATGTTAGAGTACATCATATGCCATAATGACTTTATTTTATTTCGTGTGTTACACGCCAAAGAAACATTCTCTAATGGTGTATGTTATACTCAATACCAAGGCTTACAAAGAATCAAACTATAATTAAATCATTATTATTTAGTATAAAAATATATATACTAGCCATTATAGATATTATTAAATATATTGTTAAAATATATAGTTTATAAAAAAAAATCATGGATTATAAGGATATTATAAATCAATATAAGAACTAATTAATTATTAAAAGGATAATTTCTATATAGAACATATTTTAGGCTCACAAATCTATTATACACTGATAGGTAAAATTGATTAAAACTATTAAGTGATATAAATGTAATTAATATGTTATATAATAAATTATTAATTTTTTATATTCATCTAATATATTTGGTAAGAATATGATTGGAATAAACCCAATATTTCCCAAAAAACCTATACGTTTTTCTGGAATTTTTAATCATCTTCTAGTGGAAAACCTATTTTAAATTTGAATTGTTACAAATTTATGAATTTAATTTGATAAAATAAGAAAAAAATTATGAATTAATAATGGTAAATTATCTTCGTATGAAGTTGGTGGATTTTTTCGTGAAATGAAATTTTTATGTCAATAGTAGAGAATACTGTCTTTTATTTAAAAAATATATTTTTGGATAAAATATTTATTAATGTTAAATTATATTTTAAATTTGATTAAATGTCATATTAGATTAATTATACATATAATTATATAATTTAGTTCATTAGAATCAATATAAAATATAAATTTAATCTAAACACATAATAATATTTTGATCATTTTTCAATGAAAACCATATAATCCGTCTATTGGCAAGATTAGCATTAATCATAATTTTTCCTCTTATGTGATTTTAATTTTTATAATAATAAATAAACCATTTTAATACATATAATATTTTTAATAATTTTATACTTTTAATTTTTTTAAATTGATAAGTGAATGGGATTAAACTTAATTACAGTCATTATGGTGTAATTTGTAATTAAATGGAATAAAACCATATGTTTATAAGACCAAATGTCATATTCACTTTCCAAATTTAACTTTACTGACAAATTTCTGCCTTGAAACTTCCATTTATTAGTTTGGGTAGTTTTTTATAATATTTATTAATTATAAAAATGTGCACACCTAACTTCTTTTCAAAAATACCAAGTGAGTCCTTTTCCTTCCCTATAAAAGGACACCACCTCTACCCAAACCTCACCCCTATGTAAGAAATTTTTCATGGCCTTTATCTGTCAAAATAGTCTCCGAAAATCACTTACATTGACCTAGTATGCTCTAATTTACCGAAAACCTTCCATGGATTCCATTAGATAAAAAATTACCTTATTAAAAGGTAATGACTTTTCAAATATCTCTAGTTTCATTTCCATTCTTCAACCACAAAATACTATCATTATATTACTGTATAAAAACCTCAGTATCATAGATATACTTGTATTTGGTTATTATGAGATTTTAAACTACATTTACACACACCACAATGTAATGGGTACCGAAAATAATGTTTCTGTGTATGATGATGAACATTATCATGAAATAATGATTTTTCAACATCCACTACCACCTATCATGCATTCTATTATGATGTGAAATATATTTATATTCCATATATATGTTATTTATAATGTTTATCCTTATTTATATTTTATTTATAACATAAATGTATGCTTTTCATGTTGTGTTAACATGATAATCTCTTTTGAGGAAGTGTGGACTACTGCCTCCTCGAAGCAATGTGATTCATTCGTACGATGAATTGAATGTATAAAATAGGGGATATCATTAAACATTTTATAAATAAAAACATATATCAGATATTAATTAAATAATTTCCTTTTTGGATATATAATTATATGTATATTATTTTAATTATCACCCTTTCACACAATTTAAATTAGATAATGTTGTTCATGGATGTGTAGACTACCACATCCTCAACATGACGTGAGTTCTATTACATCACATAATTCTAAATATAAGTATTTTTGATTAAATAATTTTATATTTTATATATAATGTTCATTCTGTAATGATTTGGGTCAGTTAGCTTCTTTTCACATTGTTCATTTAAAAATTGGAATGTTTCTCATATTTATAGATAACATACAGTATATATTATTGTACCATATTCTCATAAAAATATATAATGAATTATTTTAAAAGTTTAATTGATGTAAAAGTATGATAATTATGTCATTTTTATCATTCTAGTGATGTTATATAATGGCCCATTAGAACATAGTTGACAGAAAATTGTTATTTATACATATAAAACAAGAATTGACAAAAAAAACTCGATGTAAACTTAATTGATATTGTAGTTGTACACGACATGATAATAAGTGATATAAGAGATATAAAACATGAAATGGTTATTAATAATGTATAAAATTAACATATGTTTATTATATATGAATTTGAAGGATGCTCTCCCAAAATAATATATAAGGTAAGCGATTCATTTATAATTTTCATTAGGTGAGTCATACTAAATTTATGTACACCTATTTTATTATATATTTTGTACATCATTCCAAATTTACATATAATTTCATTAATTTTATTAAATTCCTGTTAGATAAATATTTAATTTACGGATTAATACATTTGGTTTTTCCCATCCATTTGTCACTACATTTTTATGGAATTCTAATTTCCCTTTTTACGTCAATGGGAACAATGCCATTTCTCTACATAAATATTTTATATGGTGCATATAATTTTATTTTATTATTATATCATGATTCCATTTTCCTTTATGGTATTTCATAATTTAAATAACTATTTTTCTTCCCTTGTTTATTTTATAATTTTTAATGTGGTATGGGACACTTTGGAATGTTTAAAGATTATTTTCATCAAGACTAATAATAAAAATCATTCAATGGAGTATCCATTGTAGGAAATTATATAGAAATTGTTCAATAAAATATATAATTCATTTATAGTTATTCACTACAATTATCATGTATTAGTATCATTTTTTTACTCTTTGTACTTAATTGTTTTTAGTATTATTTTTGTTCAAAAAACGTATCTTTATATCTCTATTTTGTTAGAGAACATGTTTTATTAAAAATATCATGTATTATTAAATTATTTTAAAATATGTTTATAAATTATTTAGAAATTAAATTTGTATAATTTTTTTCTTTTACCAATTTTTCAATAGAAACTTGTTTCCTATATCAAAATAAGGCATTTTCTAAAAATTTTCATATAGAAGAAATATTGTTTTTACCTTGTACATCATGCACTGATTCATCCACCTTCATATATTTGAAGACACAATCTAAATTTCAATTTATTTCAAAATAAATGGATATTTCAGAAAAAGTATTTTTTGAATTTAATATTTCATTTCATCAAAAACATCTACCCTCTATTTTCTCCCCATAAAATTGTTACAATAATACAATCCTTATTATTCTTCTAGGTGGGTTACTATTGATTTTTTCAAGGAGACTATTAAAACTAAATTCCTTTATTTATTATTTAGTTTGATTAATTATTTAATCATGTATGTTTATCAAACATGGAATTTCCTCTTATTATCAATTTAATTTTTTCTATATATAAATATTTCTTAATCCATATACAATTTTACATATTGTAAAAACATTGATAATTATTTTATTAATTGGGTTATTAAAAATAGATCTATGGTTTTCATCCAATATTGTTATTTGATGTGGCATATTTGGTATAATTTTAATCAATATGGGTGATGAATTAGACTATAATGTATGGTTGGATCCTTTACTTTATGTAGCTCCTCGATGGATCAACATGTTATCATAATATGAATAATTATGAAATGGGATTCTACCCTTGATTTTAAACCATCTCATGAACGATATTAATAATAATATGATTTCATTTTCAAGAGAAATTTCATACATAAAGATAGATATTTCATTCATTTTAGTTTGAGTTTTTATTTATACATGAGAATTTTCATCGAAATATCTATGGATAATCTTCATTTTAAATTATTAGTAAATGGCATGTGTTTTAGTTTCATAACATAAATTTTTTTCCTTATCTAGTTATTTTATGTTTATGTGATTATAGTAATTCCAATTCTATATTTATTGGCTATATTCATTCAGTATACTGATTACATGGTTCGTGTGTGTAGTTATTTTCCATTCAATAATAATCATTCTTATTGATTCATTTTTTATTTGGATAAATTTTACAATTACTAAACATTTCAGATCACCGTTATTGTGTTTCTATCAAAATAAATCCATGAATCATATTATGATATAAATGTAGGAATATATTAGATGGATTAGAGTTATCATCAAGCTCTTTATTAGTTTAGAAGAAAAAACATGTTGCAATATGTGTATATATTTGTATTGTAATGCTTATTTATGTATTTTTTCTACCAAGACTACTAAATTAACAAGTAATTTTTTTCATGATTCCATGTAATCATCCTGATTTATCTAGTAGCAAACAACAACTATGTGATATTGAGGGATGTTTTGCTATAATTTGAATCATAGGGAGTTTATTAGAAACCATTTCAACTATATTTAGAAAAAATTATGTTATAGAACATTATCTTATGAAAAATTTTGATTATATTTTAGTTTAAAACCAAATAATACTATTAATGAATAGATTATGTCTGTCTTCCTAGAAATAAAACCCAATATATATACTAAAAATCGACGTGGTTCTAAGACAAATGTACCTAGTATTAAAAACTACAACAAGTTGTTTTGTGCTAGACTCCGGGTATCGAGGTACACGACAACGTGCCTTACTGTGAAGATGTTTTGACCCCCATGGGGGAGTTTCTGAGGATAATCCATGTTTTCATTACAAACCATTATGAAAAATTATCAAGGGTTTTGACAATGATTAATCATGGTTAAACCTTTTTTGTTTTATAATTAAAAAAAGATTTCCTCATTTAGAGAGCTTATAGATGAATATATAATTTTCCCACCATAAATGTTGTGGCACACACTATTCATTTAGGATTTAGTAAAAGGATAGAAACCGATGGATTTTTGCTATAATTGAACATGAATGAAATGATTGAAAAAATGAGAAATGAAATGACGTGTTCATATTATTGATGGATATCATTTATGTTCCAAATCAAATTTCACAGAATACGATTAACAATATATAACATTACCAACATCAAAGAACACCAAATAAGAGATGGATGAAGGATAATAAGAGCTCGAGTGCAGAGCCCATGTAGAAACCAAGGATCGCAATTTGACATGTGACAAGTGTTGTAAGACAAAACTCATAATTTTTCTTAATGTACCATGTAAATGAATTATGTGTGGGAATGATAAACATTAAAAAAGGATATCCAAGGATAATGGAAGATTATGATGAAAGGAAATGTATCTCAGAATATGAAATCCTTTATATATATTCTTCATAAATTCAGTGAACTAAGACATTAACCAATTCAATTATATATTTTAATCAATAAACTATAGACCATGGAATGGACTATGTAGAAATATGTATATTGAGTATTTACATATAGAGGTTGTATAAGAAACCTTAGTTAATATACTATTTAGTGGTAAAAGAATATCAATGATTCCCATCATATATATTATGTAAATTAAATTAATATGGCCTTAGAAAATGAAAACCTATAAGCTAGGTGACAACAAATAAAATCTTTCTCGGCACAGGGTCTTAGTCTAATTACAGAAGGACAATAATGGTTTCACACCAACCACAAACCTACAAAATTTCCTTGTTAATTTTGATGGTTTTTAGATAAAAAATTTAATTAATATTTATTATTGATGAATTGGTAGTATAAATTTTGAGGATTATAAATTAATCTATGAACCAGATTTATTTTTTGAGATATATATAGTCAAAATGTAAGACATGTCCCTCTTTTATTGGCCTTACAATTCTCGAAATATTTTTTAGTGCTTCCGACATTAAAAAAATCATTGTTGGTAATTAAATTTTTTTGGAGTAAATGGATTAGTTATAACATGATTAAAGCACATCCAAAAGTTATAAATGTTAATATTTAATTGAATCCTGTCATGTAAGAATATTTTTTAATATTCGTTTTCAGTTATATAATTACAATATATTAGAAAAATGGATTATAAATGAAATGTTTCTTAATACCTACATTTCTATTGACCCGATGGCCTTATAGATTATCATGAAATAAAGAATTCTAAGACCTCAACATTCCATTGATTTCTCACTTGTTTTTAATTGATGTCCCCATTCAATCCATTTAGATATTTACTTTTCTTCCTCCATGTTTGAATCCCTATAAGGCACTATTATTATACAACATTGAGACATTAATACATGGTACTCCATGTGTCCTTTTTACATAATAGTATATCATTTCTATGAGATGTTTTATGAACCTTTCTAATGATATGGGACTTCAACATTGGAATGATAAACTAATATAACAACAAGATAGTGTTTAAATAATGTGGATGCATTTTCAAAAATATGGGTAGAATGTGATTCCGCAAAAAATATGTGTAATAGTGTTGTATTCGATAGAGTGTATGGAACATGATAAAAAGAACATAATGTAATATAAGATCCATTTAATTTATAATATATTTACTCTTTATGATAAATTATATATATTTCAAGACATGAATCACTGAATTATCTTGCGATGAACATGATACTGAGTAACGACACATCATACACAACACTTACCTTCCTATATAGCTTGTGTTACATTAAAAAGCGACCTTCCTCAATGGATTATGATATACGTAATACCAATCCTTATATAAAACAATATATAATTAAATCATTATTATTTTACATTATAAGATATAAAATTGCATTAATGAATAATATTAAACAATAAATTAAAATATATGGTTTAACAAACTAAATAATTGAATACAAATAAATTATAAATTAATATAAAAACAAATTAAATATTAAAAATATAATTTCTTAATAGAGAACTATATTTTATCATCACACTGTTTTGTTACCCTAATGGATTACATTAATTATATTTAGTGAGTGATAATAATGCAATAAATATATTACATAATCATTAAATTATTCTTGATATTCATTAAATAGATTTGGTCACCATAAGTTAGGATCGAACCCAATATTTCACCTAAATACATATATTTTTAGTCATGAATTTTTAACAACTTTTAATTGAGAAAATATTTAAAATATTAATATAATTCCATAAAATAAATATCATTATTTATTTTACATTGTCAAATTTATCTTAGGAATAAATTTTTGAATTTTTTGGAGAAACATCATTTTTTGAGAATAGTGAAAATTACTTTTTATTTCAAAATTTCCTTTTAAATTATTATTAATGTTAAATTATATTATAAAATTAGTATAAATTAACATTTGATAAATTATACATCTATTATTATAATTTAGTTTATTAGAAACAAGATACCTTTTAAATTATTTATTAAAACCTAACAATCATTTGAACATATTTCTACTAAAACGAGTCAATATATTTATCATTTATATTGAAAAAAATATTTATTTTTCCCAAATGTGAATGGAAGTTTTAAAATACAATATTAAATGTTGTTACAATATAATTCATGTGTTTTAAAATGATCAAATTAATTTATCACAAAAAAAATTATTGTACATTATTAAAATAAATTACTTTCATTAAGGTCTTGTTTGGCGTAAAAATGGACAAAACCCCTATATTTAAACACCAAAATGACATATAAAATTTTACAACAACCACTGAAGGGACATATTCTAGAAATAAACATTAAATTATTTATTCTGGGTTATTTTTTATGACATTTATTAGTTAAAACATGTGCACACCTAATATTCATTAAAAAATACTAGGTGAGTCCATCTCCTTCCCAATAAAAGGCCACATCCTCCACCCTTTCCTCACACATCGTAAACATATTATTAGTTGTTAAAATAATGCAAAATAGTTTGAAAATTCATCTGATTGACCTGGAAGACACCATTTGGTAATAATACATTCCATGGGTGCATTTTTGTTAAACTAGAAAAAGTCACCCTGTTAAAAGTTAATATCTTTTCTCTTTCTATTTAGTTTCACTTCCTTTCTCCAACCCCTAAAATAAATTTATTCTATTATAGAATAAAAAATATTATCCTTAGTATACAATTATTTTTTATATTGATAGTGTAACCTTCACATACATACACAACCATGAAATGGTTAAAAAACACAATGTTTATGTGGACATTGAACTGCTGCCTCATTGAACGATGATTTTTCAGCATTCCCTATGGAATTTCAATGTGGGAATTAGGATGGAAACTCTATTTTTATTATATATATAAATATGTAATTTATAATTTTTTTAAACTTCTGAAATTTTTATTTATAACGTAGATTTATTATTTTGATGTTGTGTAAATACGATAATCTCATTTGAGGAAGTGCAGACTCTCTTCCCCTCAAAGCAATTTGATTCGTTCACATAAGACATGGAATGTATCAATGATTTGAAATAATAATATATTATATAAATAAAAAAATCGATATGATATTCATGTAATCATTAAATTTGATGGTTATTATATAATAAGATCAATAACAATATTTCTCATAAAAACATATATTTTAATTCAGTCATTTCTAACCACCTTTTAATGGAGAACCAACTTTAAATATTTATTTTAAAACTATTAGGAATTTATTTTTATAAAATAATCATAATTTTTATTTCATAATACCAAAATTGTTTAAGTATAAATTATTTGGATTTCTTCGAAAAATTGCATTTTACATTAAGTAATGAAAAATACAAAGTATTAATTAAAAATTGGATTTTCTGTTATATAGTTTTTAATGATAAATTATATGTTATTTTTTAAATGTCACGTTGGGTCAATTATAAATCTAGTAATAAGTTTTAGTTCATTATAATCAATATAACATTAATTTATGATATAAAAACAAAATATGATTTGGAATAATTTTCTACTAAAACAAGATAATCTGTTTTCCTACAAGAATGAAATTAATCATAATTATTCCACTATTGTCAGTAGAATTATTCCAAATCCCACATAAATCATTTAATAAAGAAAATATTTTTCGTCTAATAATATCATTTAAATTAGTGACAAACCTTATTAGTAAATGTGATTATAATTAACTATATTAATTTTGGGAGATATTTAGTGATAAATATTATGACTTTAAACTCTTTTATAGGATATAAGACCTTATAAAAGTATTTTTTTAGTTTTTCAGGCATTAATAAAAATATTATTGTTAATTATTTTTTTGGGAGTAAATGAATTATTTAAAAATTGTTCAAATCAGAACAAAAACATAGGATTTATATTATATTGAATCCTATAATGAATGAATAATTTTTTATATTCATGTTCTGTAAAATAGTTACACAAAAATAGAAAAATGAATTTGGAATATAATTTTACCATAATACCTAAATTTATTTCGAACTGATGGACATGTAAATCAAAAAATATTTATTTCTTTGGGGACCTCAACAATCCATTGATCATACAATTTTTTGTGATTGATAATATCATTAAATCCCTATAAATATTTATGTATTTTTTTTTTGTATCTCTATTTACCTTAATTTTTTCCCTCCATAGAGACCTTGTTACACGGCAGTCCATGTGACCATTGTACATTGCAATATCTCTTTTATAGAGGATGTTTTACAAACCATTCTCATGATGTGGGACATCAAAATTGAAATGATAAAACAATATATCTCCATGATAGAGTTTAAATTTCAAGGATGATATTTAAATAAGGTTCTAAGAAATTGATTCCCCAAAAAACATATATAAGAACCTTGTTTTTGATAGCTTGTATGACACATGACAACAAGTGTGTAAGGTAAAATAATATCTGTATATTTATAATTTATGTTATAAGGACACATCATTAATAATTGAATAATAATTAATTAAATTAATAATTCACATTGAGGATCTTTTCAGGTTTAGTGTTTTAGTGAATTAGGACATAACTATTACATCTCAAAAGATTACAAAGTGGACACTTCTACACGATTTCCATTTTTTTTCTAAAATAAAAACTATTGAAACAAATTTTCAAATCTACTTACATGGTTTAGATTTCATGTCTTTTCCTTAATCCCATCCTTGACCCTATTAATGTTAATGTCATGTGAAAACATTTCAAAACATGCGAAGAGCATAAAAAGTTCTCTAAGGGTATTAAAAATGAAAGAAAATATTTGATCATTAATACATAAAAAACATAAACTCTTTTACATACCTCATGAAATCATAATATTTATGAATAAAGCATAGAAATCATAAATAATAAATGTTACTTGTGACATCCATACCATACTTACATTGTCTCTATCACAGCAATATAGGGAGTTACATTGGAATACCCATCACAGTATATTCCCTAAATCTCTTAGGAGAAAAACTCATGTTTTCCTCTATCATGTTACCCAATGCATTGGAGAGCTATCTCGGGCTCACCCAACCTAGGTTTAACATGGAACCACGCGTATATGTAAATAATTCCCAAGATGCATACCATGATCATAACACATAACATAAGAATAAACGATAGGTAAAATTTCCACATTGCAATAACAAAAGATCATTTAAATATATTGAAGTAATAAATCCATTCTCAAAATCATTTTCAATACCAAATTACATAAATATAGTATATGTTATTTATTTTTTCATTTAAAAACATTACGGCTTATTAAAGAAGCCAAAAATCTAATAATACTCATGGCGGCAGAAATGTAGTTGTTAATGCTTACGTTGAAAAAACATTAATTTTTGTCATTTAGTAAAATGCTTAATATATATAAAGATTCCATTAGAATGAAATGAAAAGTCAAAGGTCTTTATACAGCGTATAAAATAATGTCGTGTATAAAACTAATTGTGTCTCAATGAAAGGATATTGAGACGAAGTCCCTTACCTCATGTCTGACATGTCTCGATCTTTCTTTAATCTCTTGAATAATAAACTAATGTTAATTTATACTTTCTTAAGAACATTTTACTTGTTTATTATTCCTTTTAAATCACTTATTACCATGTTATAAACATTATGTAATCTTTCAATTTAATTATGGTCATTTTTTTGATATTTGGTAGTTGAGTCAAAAATGAATACCTTATATTTACAAGTTGTCAATCTGGATAATATTCAATTATACCTAGAATGATATTCATGATTTAAAAGTCATATATATCATATATATCTAGTATATAAATGTATTTATAATAGTACATAACATTTAGAGGTACCAAATGAAATTCACTATTCATGGATACTGTAAGCTCTACGTACGCATTAACACTACTTTCATTTCTATTTCTTATTTTAATGGAATTAAAAAATAATGACACATAGGTATATTATAATTACAGTATAATTTCACATATAATTTCATATATAATATCTTTAACACCATCTGTTATACATCCCACATATTGCATTAACTAGTCATATCACTTTGAGGGGGCGGTGGTCCGCAGTTCCTTTAAATAGGTCTTTGCTTTAATAATAAATTGAGGCATAGACCCCAACCATTAAAAAAATAATTGAAACAATAAGGGAATTCTATAAATGGAAATTAAATAAGCATAAAGAAAAAAATAAACATAATTTATTTCATATATAAATATAGTGGCATCATAATGGCCACCATGAGAGCCGGTAGGAGATAATCGCACAATCACCGTTTCATGAGGAGTTAGTTTTCTATTCACAGAAACATTATGTTATTTATCAAATAGATTGTGTTGTGTGTAAGTGTAGCTCAAATCCTTCTCATAACAAAATACTAGTCTATTTAGGATACTCTATTTTTTAAAAAATAAAGGACTAAAAAATTTTAGGGGTTAGAGAAGTAAAATAAAAGAACACAATTTAAGTGAATATATTATCTTTAATTTGGGTAACTCCCTTCGGTTTGAACCAAAAGACGTCTTGAACTGCCTTATGCCTAAGGTAATGATTCTAGGAGGAGGAGAGGGATGTATGGAGCTTAATTGGGTAGAGTTTGGACAATACAAATGGCTTGAAATTGAGAGGAATTTGTTAGAAGTGGCCTCCTTTTAAAAGGGGGAGGAGGGGCTCTTTATTAAAGTATGAAAACATTATTTTATTATAAACATATATTCAGTTTTAAATTGTCCAAAAATAATTTTGTTATAATATTAGATGAATCATGTTAGAAATAAATTCATCCAATCATAATTGGACATGTTTTGTATAATATTTATTAATTATAATCATATATATTTTAATCATTTATTAATGAGGTAAATACTGCATCATTATTGTGTCATAATGAATTTAATTTATTTCATGTCTAAAAATTATAAAAAAATACCATGATGTAGAAAATATATTTAGATTTACAATGAATATTTTTAGTCAAAAATATAATTTATATAACACAATATAAAAATTAATTTATAAATTGAGTTTTGTTTATGTCATTTTTGCCGTTACATTAAATTAAATAATATAAAGTGTCATTACTTTTTAAATGTGCCTACATGGGGTCCCAAAATAAACCAAAAGATTCGCATGGTAGGACATGACTCGTTCAATAAGGTTTGGACAAGTGTTAAGGTAATTTGGAATTATTATAATATTCATTTTTCCTTGAATTAACCCATTTACATTTAACTGCTATAAATGAAAGTCAAAAGTTACTATTCACCTAAAATTATTTTCATCTTATTGAACCACATTTTATTCCTGATAACAACCATGTATGTCATATTTTTTAAAATTCAATTTGTATAAGTGGGAAAATTTCATTTAAATGAAAAATTCAGTTTTTTTAACTACTACTATGTGTTTTCACTATTCATCAAAAATTGATGTTTTTCAGAAAAATCCCAAAAAATCAACGTAAGATATATTTAATATTCCAAATTCAATACTGATTTTTATTTTGTAAAATTCAAAACATAAAAGTTTCATTAATTAATGTTAAAATTTATTTCTGTTGTTAAAACAAAGAGTGTTTCTAAGAAAAAATAACTATCAAAAGAATGACACTTGTTTAAGTTCAATTTCAAAATGAAAATAATTCCAATGACCAATATTGTATTAAATGGTAAAATAATATTATAATTACACATTAAAACCAATTAAAAAGATAATATATCTATATAAATAAAATATAATAATAGTCACTTTATAAATAAAATACAATATTTTCAGTATTCATTAAAAATAAACTTTATCGGAAAAATACCAATAATTTACACAATCTAAATTTTTATGTCCCCATTCAAAAGAAATATTTTATATGGAAAATTATAATGTAATAAAGTTTCCAAAACTAAATTTAAATATGGTTTTCCATTAGAAGGTGGTAAATCGTCCTTTTATTGCAAATTATGCTTAAAATTAGAATAATTCACATTTTAAGCCTCAAACATTATATTGGATAAATGTAAATAAAATTAAAAAACATGTAAAATAATATTGTAGTTAGTTTTGTTTATTCCCGCTAATAAAACTGCTATGAATTAACTACCATATAACATATTAATATTATATTATTAGTGTGCAACATAATATTTCAAAAAAAAAATCGTTCTTTTGTATCTGGTACGCAATCGATCATAGAAACCTCTTTAAAGTATAATTAATATTTAATTCACATATATTAATAAATAAGAAATATGCCTTTTTCTTTATTTACATGAGATGTTACATCCTTCCCCCCTTTTTAAAATTTTTTCCTCGCAATTTTATTCACTTATCAAATAAATGGGGGATGTTATCCCTAATAGCATTTTCAGATTCCCACGTTGCCTCTTCATCCATATGTTTTATCCAAAAAACATATACCTGGTGAATTAACATATTCCTCAACACATTCTATCTATGGTCAAGAATCTGAATTGTTGGTTCTTTATAAGAGAGATTCTTCTCAAACGGAACTACCTCTGGGCTCAAAACATGAGATGGATCTGGAATATACTTTCTCAACATTAAAACATGAAAAAAATTGTGTACATGTGAAAAACATGGAGGTAAAGACACTATGTACACAAATGATAAAAATTTCTCCAATATTTCATAAGGTCCAATGAACCTCGGACTCAAATTTCCCTTCATAACAAATCGCATCACACTTTTCAATGGAGAAACATTGAAAAATACATGAACACCTAACTTAAAAGAAATTTCCTTCTTCCAGTTATCTTCATAACATTTCTATCTGCTCAGAGCTGTTCTCATGTACTTCTGAATCAACTGAACTTTCTCTACCATCCCTTCTACCAATTCTGGTCCCATTAGCTTCCTTTCACCTACATCTTCCAAAAAATCTAGAGTTTGACAATGATTTCCAAATATTGCCTCAAATGGAGCCATCTATATACTGGAATGATAACTATTATTATACGAAAATTCAACCCCAGAATGATTTTGGTCCCAACATCCCTGATAATATAGTGAACAAGCACGTATCATATCCTCCAAGGTCTCAATTGATTGTTCTGACTACCGATCTTATTGAGGATGAAATGTTGTACTAAAATTTAATTCAATTTCTAATGACTTTTGAGGGCCTTACGCAAGGATAGAAGTAATACTTAGATCACCATCAGATACAATAGAGAGGGTAACTCCATGCAACTTGATTGTCTCTTTAACATACAATCGAGAAAGTTGATCTATTGACAATATATCCTGAATAGGAAGGAAATGAGAAGATTTAGTCAATCAATCATCAATAACAAAGATTGCATTAATAACCCGAGATGTCTTTGGTAATACCACAACCCAGAACATAGATATGTTTTCCCATTTCCACTCTGGCACTGATTAAGGATGAAGCATCCTTTTAGGAAACTACAACTCTACTTTAACCTACTGACAAGTCAAAAACTTTATAGTAAAATCATCAATATCTCTTTTCATTCCATCCCACCAGTAATACTTCAGAAGTTCGTTGTACATCATACTACTACCAGGATTAACTGAAAACGAGAAATATGAGCTCAAATAAAAACTCATTCATCTACTGTGAATCACAAGGAACACATAATCTCTTCCCAAACATCAAAACACAATAATAATCAATGTTGAAATTAAGAAACATACCCTTTTGAAGCAACTCAACATTTTTCGGCAACTCACTATCTTCTTTCTGCCCTTATTTTATTCTGTCTGATAGATATGATTCGACTGATTCCTAAAACAAAATGGAAAAAATTTATTCACCAACAACAACTATGCCAAAGTTTATCAAATCAAAAACCAAAGGATCTTGTTCCAAATGTAAAATTTTTAATGAAGCATTACATTTTTGACTCAAAACATCATCCACGTTATTTTCTTTCACCGGATGGTAATGGATTGTGTAATGATAATACTTAATTAATTCATGCCATCTTTTCTATCTCATGTTCTATTCTTTTTGAGTGAATATATACTTTAAACATTTGTAGTCAGTATATATTTCACATTTTACTACATACAAATGATGCATCCAAAATTTTTAATCAAAAACAACAGAAGCTAATTCCAAATCATTGGTAGGGTAATTTAACTCATGTGGTTTCAATTCACATGATGCATAATCAATTACCTGATCATTCTGCATTAGGACATAACCCAGTCCTATCAATGAAGCATCCTTGTAGATAACAAACTCACCATTTCTAGATGCCAATTCCAAAACTAGACCATTCAGCAATGTCCTTTTATATTCTTGAAAACAAACATTACATTCTTCTTTTCTAAATGAACATAACACCTTTTCGAGTTAACTTAGTTATTGGACTATATAACAATGATAAATTTTCAACAAACCACTAGTAATAACCTGCCCAACCAAGAAAACTACGAATGTCTATTATATTTGTGGGTCTCGGCCATTATTCATCAACTATTATTTTATAATGATCAACTGTTATTCCATTTTTTGAAACAATGTGACCATGGAAAAAAATTTATTGTAACCAAAACTCAAACATGCTGAATTTCCCAAACAGCATCATTTCATTTAAGGTTTGCATGACAACCCTTAAATGAATATCATGTTCCTCATTACTTTTTGAATAATAAAAAATATCATCAATGAACACAACCACAAACATATTCATGAACTAATGGAAAATTCAATTTATAAGATCAATGAATATAGTAGGTGCGTTGGTTAAATAAAAAGGAATAACCAAAAATTAAAAATTGCCATATCCAGTACGAAACACGGTCTTTTGAATTTATACTTCCTTTACTTTCAGCTGATGGTAGTCCAACAAAAACCAATCTACGAAAATTACTGATCTCCTTGTATCTGTTCAATCAAATCATAGATATGAATCAAATGATACTTATTCTTAAGAGTGATGTTAGTCAATGCTCTATATCCAATCCAAGTCTCATTGAACCATCTTTCTTTTTAACAAACAATAGAAGAGCACCCCATGGTGATGTTTTAGGTTGAATTAAACCTTTATCAAATAACTCCTTCAATTGATTCTTTATGTCTAAAAGTTAAATTTGAGCCATTTGATACAGTGGTTTAGAAATTGGATTTTCATCACGAACTAAGTCAATAGTAAATTCAACTTCTCAATGTGGTATATTACCAGGCATCTCATCAGGAAAAACATCAAGGTACTCATTTACTACTAGAAAATCATTAATCTGAACAGTTCCTTATTTTCAACAATATGTGCAAGGTAACATTAATTTCCATCTTTTAGTATTTTCTCTGCTTTCTAAAATGTTATCAAAAGCAGGGGTTCATTTTTGTATAGAAACTGAAAATCATTCATAAAAGATTCCTCCTTAGCTATGCAATCAATCATAGAATGATAAACAGAAAGCCAATCCATACCAAATATAACATCAAACTATACTAGAGGAAAAACAATGGGGCTTTCATGTAGATTCTTTCTTCACACAAGGACATGAATGTTCGTATGTTTTTTTCTCAAAATTTCCTCCATTTTTTTACAATAAGTTCTGTATTCATATATATAGATGGAATTCCGAATTTACTAGAAATCTTCTTTGAAATGAAAGAGTGTGTAGACCCTGAATCAAACCACACATTTGCATAATCTGATCAAACAAACAATGTACCTGATACAACTTCTTTTGATAGACCAACATACAATGAAGTAGTTGCAAAGGATTTCGCCACACCATTCTACTTGTAGTCTGGTTTCTTTCTTTTGGTTTAGTTATTTGTTGGACACTCATTTTCAGAAGTACTCTTTTCATTGCACTTATAAAATTTTACTAACTATAAATCAGATTTTGTCTTACCATTACCCTGATCTTTTTTAGTGCAATTACGAGCATTATGTGGCATTTTACCACATCGGTATCACTTCCCAAAATTCAAAAGACATTACCCAACATGCTGTTTACCAAAATATTCATAAACAATAAACTTTAGTTTCATACCATCATACTTTTTTAAAGAGTTCTTCTCTTTCGCCAGCCCCCTTGACCTCTAATTCTGTTGTTTTTCAAAGAACACATGATCATCAAAAAAATCTATTTCTGACTTCTCCACACAATGAACAAGTTTTTCATAAATTCTTACCTTCTGATAATATAAAGTCCTTTGATACTTTGTATTTAATCTTGTGTATAAATGTTTGATTTTACTATCAAGATCTCATTAGAAATTTGGAGCATGCCTTGACTGTCGAGTGAATTTTTCTTCATAAGTAGCCACTGAGTCATCCTTCTGCCTAAATTATAGGTATTTTTTCCCATACTAAGATTAACCACCTTATGAAAATATTTCTTAAGAATCATGCCTTTAAATTCAACCCAATCCAGAGCATAGATCCTTTCAATGTCCCTAAAATTTTTCACCATCGACCACCACTGATCAGCTTCACCTTCAAAACGGTAAACAACATCACTAACCTTTTAATGTTATGAACAATCCATGACATCAAAATTCATCTCTAGTTCATTAATAAAACGTTCAAATAGCACATGGTCAGATGATCCACTGAATGATGGAGGATGATGCCTCATGAAATGGACCACTACTAACATGTTCCTCTGTGGTTTTTCTAGATGATCTCATATTTGGATTCCACCACCACTTATAGCCATAGTCAATTGTGCCATCACTACAAAAAACTATTCTGTTCTGATTCCGACTATCTCGGGTTGATGATTTAGAAATTTGTCTTCCTCATGATGTCATCCCAACATAGCTGCCCAGTTTCCTCTGCGGAGAAACTATTCTGAAAACAGAAATATCTTTTGTGAAGCAACATGGTAATCTGTAAATTCTATATGATTTCAATATTAACATAAATTACTTTATGGATAATTTAACAATACCCTAACTCCTAATGTTATCTAAATCGTCCTATAATACCAACTATAATGACCTGTCCTTAAACATTACATAACATTGAATTAAATGAATAATTTACATTGAGGATCTTTTGAGATTAGAGTAATAGAGAATCAGTACATAACTATTAAATCTCAAATGATTATAAATTAGACAGTATTAAACAGTTAACATTTTTTTCATAAAATAAAAACTCTTCAAAAAGAGTCATGTTTATTTATAGGTTTTAGGCATCATGTCTTTTACTTGATCCCATCCTTGACCATATTCATCTTTATATCCTATGAAAACATTTCAGAACATTGGATGAGCAAAAAAAGCGTACTATGGGTTATAAAACAATGGATGAAAACATTTGTTCATTAATAAATAAAAAAACATAATCTCTTTTACATACCTCATGAAAACAAAAGATTTATGAATAACATATAGAAATAATAAATCCTGAAGGTAACTTGTGGCATCCATATCATACATATATTGTAGTTATCATGACTACATAGGGAGTAACTTTGGAATACCCATCACAGTATATTCCCTATATTTCTTAGTAGAAACATTCACGTTTACCTCTGTCACATTACCCAATTCATTGTTGGGATATCTCGGGCTCTCCCGCCCTATGTTATTTCACGAAACCACCCGTATATGTAAATAATTTCCAAGAACCATAACATGATCATAACAAATATCCTAAGCATAAAAAAAGATATCATTTACACATTACAATAAATAATATCATTTCAAGATATTGAAATAAAAAATCCATTATCAAAATCATTATCAATTCCAAAATATATAAAAAGATTATATGTTATTTATCTTTCATTTTAAAAACATTAATACTCTTTATGGAAGCCAAATATCAAATAATACTCGCGGCGGTGAAAAGGTCATTTTCACTGCTTACGTTAAAAAAAATTCTGTTTTTTCGTTTAGTAAAAAACATCTTATAAAAAGATTATATTTGAAAGAAATGAAAAGTCAATGGGGTTTATACATCGTATAAAATAATGTTGTGTATAAAACTATATATTCATCAATGAAAGAAGATTGAGACGTAGTTCCTTACCTTGTGTCTTACTTGTCTTGATTATTATTTAATCTCTTGAACAATAAAATAAAGTTAATTTATACTTTCATAAGAACCCTTTTCATGTTTTTAATTCCTCTTATATCGCTTATTACCATGTTATAAACATTATGTAATCATTCAATTTAATAATTGTAATTTTGTAGATATTTGGTACCTGTGTCAAAAATGAACACCTTAAAATTGCAATTTTTCAATTTAGTTAATATTACATTATATCCAGAATGATATTCATGATTTAGATATCACATGTATCATATATATCAATTATTTTCATATATTTATAATAGTACATAACATTTTGAGTTATGAAATTAAATGCACCGTTCATGGTGATGGTAAGACGTACGTATGCATGAACGCTACTTTCATTTCTATTTATTATTTTTATGGGATTAAAACATAGTGGTACATAAGTATATTATAGTTACAATATAATGAAATATATAAAATAATATATAATCTCATTAACTCCATCTTTTATACATCCCACATATGGCATTAATGAGTCATATCACGTTGAGGGGGTTGTATTCCTCACTTCCTCTAATTAGATTATCACATTTACCCATAATGGAAACCATAAAGGTATGATATAAATGGAAATTAAAGAAGCATAATAAAAACATACACATAATATATATCATACATAAATATAGTTCCATCATAATGTCCACCATGAGAGGCGGTAGGAGATAATCGAACAATCATCGTTTCGTGAGTCGGTAGTTTTCCATCCAAACAAAACATCATGTATTTCATCTATTAGACTGAGGTGTGTGTATGTGTAGTTCAAATCCTTCTCATAACAACATCCCATTATATTATGGATACTGGTGTTGTTACAAAATAAAGGAATGAAATGATTTTAGTGGTCAGAGAAGTAAAATAAAAGAAAACAATATAAGAGAAATTGTTACCTTTAATTTGGGTAACTCATTTTAGTTTTGAACCAAAGGAATTCTTGAAGTGATTTCTACTAAAGGTAAGGCTTATGAAAGGAGGATATAGATGTAGGGAGCTTAATTGAGAATATTTTGGAAGAAATTAATGGCTTGAGAGGTGTGAGTAATTTTGTAGAAGTGGTCTCCTTTTATAAGTGGGAGAAGGGGATCTTTTGGTAAATGTGAAAACATTATTTTATTATAAACATATCGTCAATTTTAAAATGTCCAAAAATCATTAAGGTCGAAGATAAGGTGACCCATATTAAAAATAAATTAATCCAATCATAATTGGACATGTTTTGGATTATATATAATCATTATAATCTTATTTATTTAAATCATTTATTAATAATGTAAATACTTCATCATTATTGTGTCATAAATAATTTAATTTATTTGATGTATAAAAATTATAGAAATAATACAATCATGTAGGAAATATATTTTTATTTCCAATTAATATTTATAATATAGTATATAATTTCTCTAACACAGTATAAAAATTAATTTACTATAATATTTTTGTTTGTGTCATTTTTGCCTTTACATTCAACTAATTAACCTAAAGTGACATTATCTTTCATAAGTGGCTCTATGGGGTCCCAAAATCGACCCAAAGATGTCCATGGTCGGCCATGACTCATTAAATATTGTTTTTATATGTTTTAAGGTGATTTTATAATATTATAATATTGTTTTTACTCTGAATTAATCTATTTACCTTTAATAGCGGTAAATAAATGTCAAAAGTTACTGCTATTCACCAAAAATTATTTTCATTTTATTGAACCAAATTATACTTCTTGTTAACAACCGTGTATGTTGTATTTTAGAAATTAAATTAATAGAATTGGTAAAATTTCATTTAAATGAAAAATTCAATTTTTTTCACTACTACTAAGTGGTTTCACTAATCATCAAAAATTTATGTTTTTCAGAAAAATTACAAAAATTCAGCCTAAAATATATTTGATATTAAAAATTCAATAGTGATGTTTATTTTTCCAAATTAAAAACATAAAAGTTTCATAAATTATTTTTAAAATTAATTGTGGTGGTTTAATCAAATAGCGTGTTTTTATGAAATAATAAACATCAAAAGATTGTCAGTTGTTTATGTCCAATTTCAAAGTAAAATTATTTCCAATGACCAACATTGGATTAAATGGTAAAAATATATTCTAATTACAAATTAAAACCATTTAAAAATTTAATCTAACTATATAAAAAATTTATATTAAAAGGAAATTTTGAAATAAAATACAATATTTTCACTATTCTTTAAAAAATGAACATTATCGGAAAAATCCAAAAAATTTACAGAAAGTAAATTTTGATGTCTCCATTCAAAAGAAAGATTTTATTTTGTCAATTAGAAATTATTAATGTGACCAAAACTATATATAATGTGGGTTCACCCTTATATGGTGATAAATCGTCCTTTTAATGTAATTTATAAATATAATTAGATTCATTCACATTTTAGGCCTCTAGATTTTTATTAGATAAATGTAAATACACTTAACAAACATGTATAATCATATTGTTGATAGATGTTTTAATTCCCATCAATACAACATCTAGGAGTTAACTACAATTTAAAATAATAATATTAAATTATTAGTGTGTAACGAATGATTTCAAAGAAAACCGTTGTTGCTTATCGGGTACGCTATCGAACATAGAAACCCCTTTAAAGTAAAATTAATATTAAATCCACAAATATTAATAAATATGAAATATTTATTATTCATTATTTACATGTTATGTTACATATGTAATCTTTAAAATATATTCTAAATATTTCAACAAGTGAATATTAAATTTAGAATGAAATGCACGTGAGAATGTGTCAATGTACATAATAGGCAACAAGGACCTTCCACTATAGCTTTCCTTACATGAAAAAGTGACCTTCATCGATGGATTACACTATACACTGAACTAAGTCTTACCAATAATCAATATATAATAAACACATTATTATTTAGTATAATATAATATAGACTAGACATTATGAATAGTATTATCTAAATTATGAAAATATATGGTTTAGAATATTTTATCATTTACTGCAAATAAATTAGAAATAAGTAGAAGAACCAATATAATATTTAAAAAATATTTTTTATAGAGAACAATTTTTATAATGAAAATGAATTTATTCCATAATTATTAAATTAATTAAAATTACTTAGTGATATAATTTTAATAAATATGTTACATAATCATTAATCTATTTTATATATTCATCCAATAGATTTGGTAAGCATATGGTGGGATCAAACCGAATATTTCACTTAAAAACCTATATTTTTATTGAGGAATTTTAACCGCCTTTTAGTGGAGAACATATTATAAATCACATTTTAAAAAATATTATGAATTTAATTTTATAAAATAAACATAAATTTTCTATTTATAATTTAGGAATTATATTTGGATGAATTTTTGGGATTTTCTGAGAAACTCTATTTTTAGTGAGTAGTGAAAATATAATGTTTCAATAAAAGATTCCTTACCTTTTAAATAATTATTAATGATAAATTAGATTATAAATTGGTTTCAAAGTCACATTGGATCATTTATACTTATATTAATATAATTTTGTTCATTATAATCAATATACATTTTAAATTGACTGTTACAGGATAATAATCGTTTGATCATTTTTCAAATAAAACAAGCTAATCTATCTATTGGCGAGATTTGAATTAATCATATTTTTCAACATAAATTATTTTCATATTTTTAATGATACACACACCATTTTAATCAGTATAATATTTTCGGCCTTACAATATGAACATAATTTATGAAATGATTTATTTGTGAATGTCATTAAAATTAAATGAAATCATTAAGGAGTAATTATACAAAAAAATGGACTAAAAATAAATGTTTATGGTACCAAATGACCGGTACACATTTCCAATACCCATTTTATAGACATATTTTGTATGTTACAATTCCATTAATTTTTTTTGTTGGTTTGTATTGACTTTTAATAGGTAATAACATGTCCACAGGTACATTCTTTTCAAAAATAACAATTGACTACATTTCCTTCTAGATAAAAGGAAACCACATCTACACATTCATAAAAACCCTAAGACTACTATAGATATTCTATGATCTTCCATAATAGTCTCCAAATATCCTAACCATCTAATTATAATCCTAAATTTTGGAATAATACCTTCTATGGATGCCTTTTCGGTAAAACAAAACAAGTTACCCTGCTAAAAGATAATGTCTTTCCCCAGTCTCTTTAGATTCATTTCCATTCTCCTAAACATAAAATATCATTTTTCAATTAATTTATAATAAAATTAGTATCCTAAATATACTACGATATGTAAATTATGATTTTTGAACATACAATTACATACACCACTATCTATTGTGTAACGAACATAATATTTCTGTGGACAGTGAACTACTGCCTCTAGAAATGATGATTGTTCAACATTCCCTACCACCTATCATGGTGGAAATTATGTTGGAAACTCATTATATATATGATATATATGGTGTTTTTAATGTCTTAAAATTAATTAATTTTATTTTATAACAAAAATTTATGCTTTCCATGATGTTTAAATACAATAATATTGTTTGAGGAACCGGTGACTACTGTCCCCTCAAAGCGATGTGATATATTCGCTTGATACATTGAAATTATAAATTAAGGGACATTATTAAACATATGAGACATAAAAAACATATATATTATTTTCATGATATAATTAACTTTCATTATATTTATATATATATATCATTTTCATTTTTACCCATTCAAACACATTAAATGATATAATGTCATTCGTGTACGTGTGGAATATTGCCTTCTAGACATGATGTGATTCATTTTACATCATATAATTATATATATGAGTATATTTGTTTAAATAAAATAATATATATTTTATAATTATCATTCTAGAAAGATTTTACTTACTTCTCTTATTTCCATAATGATCATTTAATATTGGAATTTTAATCATACATTTGTACGACCTACCGCCTCCATGATTGTAACATATTTTCATAAACAATTTCATTAATTGTTTTTAAAATAATAATATATTTAATAATACAATAATTATATCATTTTTATCAATTTTTAGATGTTATATGATGACCTCTTTGAACTTAGTTAACCTAAAATAGATGGTTTGACACGTAATCTGAATTATCTCCAACACACCATATGTAATTATAATTTATTGACTAGTAGTACAAACCATAGTAATAAGTGAAATAAAATTAATTTAAAACATTAAAAAGGTTCTTATGCATGTATAAAATTATCATATGTTGGTTATACTGGAACTTAAATGATGTTCACCTAAAAATAAACCCAAGGTAAGGGATTTTGGTCTCATTTTCATTACGTGAGTCATACTTAATTATTTTAAAATTTATTTCTTATATATAGTATACATAATTCCACAAGAAATATAATTTCATGAATTAAATTATCTTCATGGTATTTAAATATTTAATTTATAGATTATTACCTTGGAATTTTCTAATCCATTAATCACTACATTAGTTTGGGATTCTCATCTCTCTTTTTACATCTGTGAGGTAAATGTCTTGTTCACTAATTACATATTTTGTGGGGTGAATCTACTACCATTTTAGTATTATATCATGAATTCAATTTTTAATTTTATTTATTAATTTAATTTAATATTATTATTTTATGAGGTTTAGGATATAATATTGTTTGAAATTGAAATGGGACACTTTGGAATATTTACAGATTAATTTTCCATGAAAAATCAAAACTATATTTTAATGGAATTTCCAGTACTGGAAATTATATAATAACTTTTCAATAATATAATTAATTATTATATTGATATTCATTACCATTTTTATGTATTAGAACCATTTTCCTCTATTTCGTTCTCAAGATGTTTTTAGAAAAGGTTTTTTAGAAAACCTGACCTTATATCTATCATTAGACGGAGAACCTATTTTATTCTAAAAATAATGTTTTATTAAAATTTTATATATTATTTTTTAAGGAAATGATTAAAATTTTCCTCTTTTACAAATGTTTCAATGTAATATTCTATTCAATTTCGTAACAGGTCATATTATACCCTTCTTCATACAAAATAACATTTCTTTTATCTCATATGACATGTACAGAGTAATCTGCAATAATTTATTCGAAGACTCCTTCAAAATTTCAAATGTTACTTCAAAATAAAAGTATATTTTAACCAAGATTATTTTGAAAAGGTGTTATTTTAGTCCATATATCAAAAAATCCTCTATTTTACTCGACTTGGGTTTGTTTTATTAATATCATCCATATTCAACCTCTATGTTGTTTATTATTTATATATCCAATGATAATATACATATTCACTTTATTGATTTATTTTTTAATTTTATTGAAATATGTTTTCATTAATGATAATTTAACAATGAATAACACCATATAAACCATTTCATTTCTCATGGATATTACTATTTCCTAAACCATATTCCATTTTACATACAGTTCCTACCTTGATAAAAGTTTTACTAATTGGGTAATTTAAGATACATTTGTAATTCATTTTCAATTAGATTGTTTGATAAGGAGAGTTGGTTATTTTGATTATTGAATATGATGAATTCTTTAGAATAGTAATGACTGCTGAAACCTGAGCATTATATAACTCATTGATGCATCGATATGGTTTCATGAGATGAACAATTGTGGAAATGGGTTTCTAAAATAATACATAAACCTTATTTTGAAAGGTATTGATGCAAATAGTTTTTCATGGGCCTATGATATAATTTATATAACTATATAAATTAACCTAATAGAAGTTTAATTTATTATTCATCTATGATATTTTTTATCAGCATATCTATAAATATATTTTATTTCAATTAATTAATTAATTAATTGTGTTTTAGTTTTATACATTGCCGTATTTATTTTTCCTTATATATTTATTCTAAAGCGATGTGCTTTGTATTATTAGTATTCCATATTTATTATTTATTTTTTTTCGAATTATTGATTAAATGGCATTAGTGTTTGGTTATTTAACATTACATAATCAATACTCTCTTTCATTCATTATTTATTCCACTATATTTTTTCCTTACTGAGAATTTGATCTTACCCTTATTATATTTCACTCCCCAAGATTCAAATTAGCGTACTATGATAGTAATGAAATAATATACTAGAAAAATTAGAGTTATGCTAATGATGATTATTTTTTAGAAGAAAAAAATGGAGTATTCAGTGTATCCATTTGTAATGGAATACTCATTTATATATCTAGTTTAACAAGACTAGTAAACTGATATGACATTCATAGCTTGATTCGATGTAATTATGACATTGTAAATAGTATCACATAGTAGCTTTGGGTAATATGGGCCTTGGACACTACAGAATTGGCCTTTCATTCTAAACTATAGAGAATATGTATGGGCTTGAAAAATATCATTCTCATACACATGTAGTAGTAATGACTAAACTACCTCCAACAAATGAATTTTATAGTCATACTCCCATGTAGTCTCGAAGAACTACATTGAGGTAACCAATCCTTTAATGTGATTAATAAATATCAGAAATGATAGTGAATCTATTCAAAAACCATTATTAGAAAATGATATTAGATAAGTTTTTCCATGTAGATTGCCTAAACCCTGGTATACTTCACATATCACTAACATTTTTCACCATTACAATATGTTAATAAAAATTATAATATATATAATAACACTACCACAAGACTAGTTTAACTAATTAATTTATATAATGGTATATTAAAACCAAATGTAAATATTTAAATAATGAATGGAGAAATAATCTGGAAAAAATAACAAAAATAAATACATTTAATTAAGAACTATAATTCAACACAACATCAAGTATATATATTTCATGTTAAACTACATTGTTATTTATTATGTATGAATACATTTTAAATAACATAAGTCACAATATAAACCCCATGTACGTCATACACAGTTATTTTAATTAACAGCAATTTTATGACAAAAATTCCACTCATTATGAATACTCAATTCTCCAATATATATTTCTAGCCTAGAACAATCAATTTTTTTTTGAGAAAAGTGGTGACATGAACTCGTTTCCCAGTTAATGCCCCAAGATGAAATTATTAAAATCAAAAGAGATGCCATACAAGTATGAGGTGAAATAAACTTGCACTAGTACAAAAGTATCCAGGATACAACGAAATGGACCCATGAGTATCCAAGCAACCAATGAAAATAGCCAACAATAGATTCCCATAGTAAAAAACCTTCAATCAAGGATCCTCCATTCGAGCAATGGATTGCTAAAAATGAATCTCCAGTCAGATATCGACACTGTGCACCTATGGCCTGAAAGACATTCTCAAATAGCATTAAACGTGGTGTATAGTATGGATAGCCATGAGATGGGAATAATCCATCAGGGATTTTTTCATGAAGAATTCTTCAGGACTGGACAACATCATTCATTATGATACAAACAGAAATCCATTCTATCAATTTCCAGCCAGTATGCTGGAAATAATACAGTATACAATGTGTATTAACAGATCAAGAAAAATCCATAACCAGTCAAATCAGGTCCAGACATGGTTCAATGAGGCAAGAGAAGAGTCATGTAGCAGCATCACAAGAACAAGAGATAGATTTCTACAACAACTAGTAGAAAGCCCATACTGTTACACAGATGCAAAGAGGTCGACCACACATGCCTGTGACATTCTTATCCAGTCAAAAAATCCAATATTAACATATCTCAGAATGAGGATCATTGTAGAAGCAAGAGAATTCATAAGGGTTAATCCCTAGTAATATCCCTAAATATAATGTTGGGATTATTTTTGTATTCATCACCCATTCTTATGAACACCTATATTCTAATATCATGGTATGTTTTAGCGAAAATCTGATTATGAAGATATTTCATTTTTACAATTTCATCCTGATCCTCCAACCATGCTTCACCTTCATCACAAATTTCATCCTTCTCAGAAAGCTGATAGGCATGTTTATATGCAAGAAATGATTCCAAGTTATATTTCTCTAGTTCAGATAGTAGTGGTTCAACCTGCTTCTCTTATAATCATTTTAGGGATTCGTCATTTGAGTTGTCAGCTACTAAGTTTTGAACAGGTTCATAATTATATTGGGAGACACTAAATGAGTGTGTCTCCATAGTTATCTACATATGTGAATAGTCCCTCATTTTTCAAGTATTCTTATGATTTGGCGTGATAAAGCCATCTGTATCAACCATGGGCTTCTTACCCTTCTTAGCCATTGACCTCAGGTACTCTTCCTCAATCTGATGAGTTGGAATACCATCCTCAATGCAATCCTAATCAATTGAACAACATGTCTCATTGATGTGTTCCTCCTGAGCAGAATATAAAGCAGGTGAAAGATCCAGAGTACTCTTAGAGGAGTCTAAGAGATTCCCTCCCTCTTCCATAGAGGGAACCTCCATAGAAGAAACAACATTCTCAGTAGCATCCATAACAACATTAATGTAATCGTTAACATGATTATCAGGATATTTAGAGGATGATAGTTCCCTGTAAGGACAAGGAACATCACTTTGACGTGAGGAGTCCATGATGTCACCGAGTTTAGTTGGAGGATCATTGGAATTCTTTTTTAATATTGCCTTTTGGACCCAAACTGATTTAGCCCTAGGTGTCGGTTCCTTAAATTTATCTCATTCCTTGGTGAAGTTACCAATATTGAAGCATTCCTTGCAAAAGCTAGGGACATTTTCAAAAACCACCTCCTGAATAAAACCATGATCACCATCCTAGATCCATAATCAAGAAGGAAATTCGCACGAAATATCAACTTCAGTGCAAATCCTAGAAATGCAAGGTCTCGAAAAGTTCAAAGTAGCACTATCTAGTTTCATTGGGGTACCAAAAAAACTAGCGATTGAAGATAGGGCATTCTGTTTGAAGAAGTGGTGAGGCAAATTAGGAAAACCAGTCCAAATCGGTACAATGGGAGGTTAAATGCCATGTTTAAAATCTGGAACAATCAATCTTCCTCTACCTCATTCCCAAATTCAATGTCAATGGACTATATTTTCAAATCCCAAGTTAAACAGAGGAAGATTTTAGTGAATTCGGATGCAATGATACTATTCTGAAACATCCCAACCTGAACCACCATGTCCGAGGAGTGTCACATGACCTATTAATTGTCACCTTGTATGCAATTACTTGTTAACTAATAGTTATTTTATGGGATTAAATGTGGGAAATGTATACCCTCAATACCATAATAATGGAACAATACTAAATCAAAACTAAAATATTAATTAATCAGTGAAAAATTGTAGAATATATAAACAAATAGAATACATGATCTATTAATAAAAGACGATTAGAAAATAGAAATTTATAGCCATTTCAAATAAAGTATAAAAAATTGATAAAATATAGGTCATTCCTGTGTCAGTCCAATCACACCACCATGTCTACACTCCTCATCTCATCATTCTACCATTGGGTCATTTCCCTTCATTGGATCCCTCATGAAATATACCTACCCCATGAAATACAAGAGTGTGGTGTGAGTATAATTCCCAGAAGGACTCCATTAATTATTCCTTATCATGATGTTATCATGTATAAATATGTACGAAATAATTATAATAAATTTGTAACAATAATAGAAACACATAATCTCTAATAGAGTGGTCATGTTCTAACCACGCTTCTACAAACCCCAATCTATACCAAAATCCGATCTTATCTAAAAGGATAATCAATCTGTTATATTATTCATTGAATACACATGATGCTCATGAATAATTTCAATAATCATTGTGTGATCATAAAAATATCCATACACTATGAATCAATGAATTCATGTTCTCAGTATTCCCTTGGGATAATGATCTATAAAGTCTCTATTAGGCATTGAAGAGAAACCCCATGGATAATTCTAGTCATCTAGTTCCCCACAAAATATCGATAAAGAATAATTTTATTTCTATATGGTTCATATATTCCTCAATACCGTCATTTAAGGTCATTCACACTCCCCATCTAAGAAAGAAACACTTCTTGATTGTCCACCAACATTTGAGATCCAAGAAAAATACAACTAAATCACACATAACATAGAAGGATACATGAAGATGCATAATATATCCTCATTTATATGTTTTCACTATTTTACATGTGATAAAAAGATATCATGAATAACATGATATGGTGTAATAATGAAAAAATGATTAACATAAGGTTATATATTGTACACCCCCCCACACATGGACTCATAGTATTTAATGATCATAAAATATTTCAACATATAAATTATATTATGGAATCATTTATAATGCTAACATGAAATCTATAAAACATCATACATTAATGTTGTCGATGAAAGAAGCATCAATGAACCACTCTATATGGTTTAAATGTTGTATTAGGATCCTTAACAGTCAATAAAACCTCTTCATGGTCATCTCAAACTTCATCATGTCAATGTGTGAGGTTTTATGAGGGTTCATTGAACCAAATATATCTATTTCCCTTCAAAATAAAATTAAATATCACATGTGGAAGTACGTTCTCTATTCAAGAATATTAGATAATTTTTATTCAACGATCACAGTAGATGATATTTTCTCAGTCCTAGATATGCATGAAATTATCATTTGAACCAATACATGATTTTTATAAATTTCCACTCATGAATATTAATCTTTTTTTTATGTTTGTATAAATTAATCATTTTTTATTATATCATGATAATTTCTTACAAATTACACATTTATAAATATATTTTCATAATATCACATGAAATTTCTATTTAATGGTATATTTTGATTATTTCATATAAAATTTCATTTTATAATTATCTATTGATAATTAATTATAAATTATTATTTTATAATTATATTTTTATAATATCATAGAAAATAAATTTTTCTATTTTTGATTCGATAATTTCACACAAATTAACCAATTATAATTATATTTTAACACATTTTAATAAATTTTCATTATATTAATACATTTGGATACATTTATAAAGTTATCCATTTATAATTGTCTCATAATATTTATTATAAACTATCTCATCGTAAATATCTATTGATAATTTATGAAAAATTATCATCATAAACATATATGTTTTAAATTTCTCATAAATTGTCTTTTTGACGTTATCATTATATAATTTCTCAAAATATTTTCATATATTATTATTATACTATAAATTAGAATAAATTATCATTAATAAATAATATATTTATAATTTAATATAATTACGCATTTATAAGTATAATTTGATATGATTTTATAAATTACCTTCATAAATTTTCGTGTAACTATTGTCTGAAAATTAGATTTCATTTCCATAGGTCAATTTCATAATATTTATCTTTTAAAAACTTGTAAAATTATCTAAAATAATTTTTTTATTAAAAATAAAATATCTATATTTCCATTGTAAATCCAAAAATTAACATTCAATAAAGGATTATTCTAGAAGAATTATTTTATATTACATTATTTAATTTAATTTTTTTTTTCTATAAATTAGATTTTGGAAAATGGTATAATTTTTATATTTTGATAATTTTTTTTAAAAAAATATACCTCAATAATTCATAATGCCTACAAAAAGGAGAGGATGATCATATACTATGAACAAAATGTAGGCCACACAATTACATTCAAAGGGTATATGGGTTCACTCAAACTCTATAAGTGCATCTAGTGAATAAAACTCAACCATTACATTATAGAAAACATAAAATTTAGAATACATAAAACCCTATTTAAATGAATCTAGTTTAATATATGATTAAACTAACATGTGAATATGGGATCTTGAAATTCTTTTCATTAGAGGAAGATGTAATAAAATGGTAATTTTTTTTGCTTTCAATGGGTTATCATTAATGAGGTTTGGAAGATTGAGGTGTGTTCATAGTTGATGAATGAGGATCAAAGAAATAATAAATGATAATATAAAATTATATAAGGGTAAATATTACCTTACATTTGATGTACCTGAACACCCAACACAAAAAAAAATGTTAGATTAAGACTATAGTAAAAGATCAACCATTGATCAAATAGTGGTTACAAAATTTTAATACGGTGAACTCTTATAATGATATTAAATTAATTTCATAAATAATATAAACAAATTAATACATAATTTATACACATGTCTAATATGAAAAAATTATGATGTACACAACTGGTACTTCAAACATAAGGTAAACCCCTTCTCCCGGACCAAATTGGGGTCTCAAATTTCTCAAGTGATACTATATTTGACAGATATTAAGTTATTTTCATAAATATATAAATAAAAATATAAAATAAGTTATCATTTTGTGAATTATGATCAAATGTCTTATTCACACAAATGTCATGTAGTCCCTAGGGTAAAACCATCATCAAACACCATATTAATATATCACATTTCCCTTATGACACAAAATTTGTGAGATATTCAAATCTTTTTAAAAAAACATATCAGCATAATATAATAAATTTAATATTTTTATATAGTCTACTATGAGGATCTATATGCCATAAAATCTTGTAGAATCTTAGTTCATAAGTTGAAAGATATTCTATAGAATATTACCTGGTGTTAATTACTATATCACCATTATTAAAATCAATTTTCATAAATAAATAAATTAATTTTTTTAAAAAGTTACATATCAAATAATACTAATCCATAATTATTATTAATGTGGGGTTTCTTCCAATATATATATTGGATATTACAATTGGTGAATGTAACACCCCATAATAATAGAGGGTTACATTTGATAAAGGATGAAAAATATATTATCTAGAAGAACATCATTTTTTAAGCAGCCTAAACATAAGTCTGGAGTTATGTTTTCCTGTGCTGGAGTACAAATCATGATTGGTAATCTCATGGGTTGTTTCCCAGGGTTTGTGTAAGTGATGAAAATCATACAGAAAGAACAAACATTGGCCTATATGCATAGTCAATAGTATGATGATACATTCAGATATTTGGGTGTGCCTCAGATAGGGGAACTTCTGTCTACTAGGCATCTGTTTGTGCCCTGTGGGCTAGGACCTGAAGTTCATGATTTGGATGGGGGTGTTTTTGATGTCATTGAGGACCACTTTAAACATTTTATTCAAAATAGGAAACAAAACATATGTGAAATGAAATTTATTTGGTTGATATGTAGGGTCTATAATGAGAAATTTTTAATATAGGTGTTGAATTTAACACTATAATATTATAATGAGCTAAAAGAATTAATTATTTGAAACATATAAAACTAGTGTGCAATTCCTTGTCATCCGACCTGATTAAAACGCCATAGTTATTCATGCATGGAATGTATTCATGAACGGTATGGGTGTCCTCCTAGGAAGTTTCTCAGGTTTGGTGTGCATTATAGAAAATAACAGTAATATAACATGTTTTCGGATGTGGGGATATTTATTAATCAAATGATCAATTCAGACACCTCGTGGGGACTCGGATAGGGGACCACATGTAATTGGGGAAACCAGTGGATCCTAGTGGGCCCAGGGATAATTAAAATTTTATTTCGGGGAGTTTGAGCTATCATTAGTGCCCAGTTGATACACAAGTATCCACATATGAGATTACTCATGATTAAACTACATCACCCAATTTATTTATGAAAAAAAATTATTCATATTTTAGGGTAATGTTTCACAATGACATTATTGCAATTAATACTGTAAAAAAATGTTAGAGGCTCTGATAAATATTTATTGATCCCAAAAAAGGTTCTATATTGCATGACACAACAAATAAAACCTTTATTAACATTTTAATAAAACTAAGGCTTCAAATCAACAAGTTACACTGGATTAATGTTGTCAGATTCTAATAATACTAGACGGTCCTAGTGAATAATAATGACTTAGAGTTTAACATCATTCTATGGTGGAAATGAAATTATGTCAATGAAGAAATGTTCATGGAAACTCTCTATACATGCATAAATGTTCATTTATTATACATCATTCAATTTATTAGATTATATTTGATATATAATAACAAACTAATTCACTAAACATAAGAATATCTTGTCTAGCCTAACCTGATCTTTGTTTCTATAGGCTTAAATAGAATGATAATTTCCATTAAAAGGAAAAAAAATGTTATTCAAATAACAATTACAATAGTCATGAATTTGATCACATATTATAACGATATAATGATAATAATGATGTTTTTATAAAAAAAATAAAACCCATGCTATATAAAAATAAATTTTTTTTATAAAATATAATGAAAAATTTTAATCATTTATATTTCTTCTTCCAATGACGAGTCAATACATATATTAAATGAAATTATCAAAATTATAAGATTAAATATATACTCAACAGGAGAACTATTAAAAGAATCTGACTAACATATATCAATAATGTGTGAGACATAAAAAATTGATTAGGAATTGTACATTGATTAAAGATACATCTTGAATGATACTCATTAGTTTAATGAAACAATATTAAAAGTCACTAAATATCTTGTTATGTTGATGAAATCCTTGAAAATAATAAATCATGTGAAACTAAATCTTCTGTTGTATTGAATATTTATGTTCCCTATATTATTATTATTGATTCAAAAAATTATTTGGTTGAATTTCACTATAATGGTTATCTCATTAGAGATACAAATAAAACACAACACTTCAATTTTGTGTTTAACCAGTAATCAACAATTTATTGATTTAAATTATATATGCGAAATTGACCATTAGTACTTCTATAAATAACCATTTTGTTTTATAAGAGTTTATATAAATAAGTTTTTTTGAGAGATATATTCCCAAAGAGAGATAAATAATAATATTTAAATGGTGACTTGGAACTAACAATAAATTTTTTTCTTAACATGACATGCAACAGTTTCTCTTTTAGGATTCAGCTTAATAACCATGAGAAAAATATTAAACATCATAGCCTAAATATAGATATTAGTTATTTATAAGATACATAAAATAAATATTGACATCTTCTACATAGGATATGAGACATAAAATTAAAACCATTAATTTTATGTTAATAAAATTAACTACCTATTAGTTCCAACACATTTGGGATCGATGAGTGATTGTGATATCTAGAATATATTATAGAATATAAGCTCTATTTTTATACTATATAAAAATATGATTGTTTTCATAATGTTTCCAGAAAACCATTCCATCATTAAATTCATCATCCCATAATATATCCTAAAAGTAAATAAATTTTATATACCTCTAAAAGAGGTTCTCATGTAGATTATCGAAAAAACAGACTCCAATTATTCTTATATATGGCCTTAAAGAATAATGATTTTCAATTTTACATAATATATCATTATTTTTTTAAGAATTTTTTTATTCTCACAGTATTGTTTTGGTATTATAAGATAACATAATGAACCTTATATCCCAGATGGTAAGAGGAAAATGATAATGAAATTCATGAGCCCATTCAATAACATGAATTCATACAATATAAGCATAAGTTTTCCAATATATAATAGCTAATAACATTATAGGACAATAAATGATGGTTTAAAATAATGAAATAGAATTCATCGAAAAATATATGAAAAATTTCCATCAGTGACATCTAAAATATATATAACATAAATTAATGAAAAATTTTAATCTTTCAAAAAAATGTAGGGTCATGTATGTTTAACACCATATACATGATCATAGACATGAAATCATTATGAATTTCGTAAGGGACTGTCATAGTTATCTCTTTTGTTCTTTATCTCATGAATCAGGTATTTACATTATATAAATTCTTCCCTTTTGAGATCAACACTAATATGTTTTTAATAAACCTATAAAATTTAAATAGAAAATAAATATTTAAATGAAATTAAAATTCATGAAAATAAATTTTCAAATAAATTAAAAATAAAAAATTATTTACTTCTTGTAAAAATTTAACTCAATAATCATCCCAAAAAAAGCCTAAAACAATTTATATATGAAACCGACAAATTTGAGTTTTAGAGGTCAGGTCTCTTAGAATACATATTTCTTTATAATATATCCAATACATGTTATATAATAAAATTATACAACAGAAAACATATTTCATCATATATTTAAACTTATATCATCATGTAAAAAATCATATTTTACAGTACCAATCAAAATAGGGTAGAAAATGTTTTAGTGAAGAAATATGTATACAATGTGATTGATTTTTAACTATTTAGAATATATTTAATAAATACCTCCCAACCATGTATTAAATATGTTTATTACATTTATTAGGAATATGATTCAAAAATATAGACATCTAAAAAATTAGAGGGCACATAAAATATAATAAAATATAACTTTAAATATAGTGGAGAAACTGAACCATAATTAGAAATCATCATAAACACAATACATATTGAATAAAAATTACGTTTAAATAAAATATATATATTATTAAATATTCATATAAAAAGGGATTGAATGATATGGAGGGATGGAAAGGCCTACTATATAAGATAATTATATCATGTCATCCCATCTCTATGTAACAAGTGAGAATCCTCTACCGTTCAACCCCTTCAAAACATCAAATTTGCTATGATCCAACACTAAATCTATATGAAACATTTAAATTACATATATCATGCAAAAATAAATCTAAATATACACCATTGTGTTTATTTAAGGATTATCCAATGATTCAATGAGATTGTTAGAATAATGATATACTCAAAAACTTAAAATCCAAGAGCGAATATGTTTTTATGATAAGTATTAAGAAAATGACTTTTTGAAAAACCAAATAATTGTAATGGAATTATGAATATACACCCAAAACATACATTTAATATTTAGATTAAATACATCATTATATAACTCTATGTCCTGAAGTAAAAAAATGTACCTTTATGGATACATTGAATCAAACAATCTATGTATTGTATAATAGACTCTTTGGGAAATAAATTATTAATTTTATATTATAATCTCCCATATAGTCAAGATTTTATCATACATACTCATCAACTATAACAATATATTAATGATTTTGGGTGAAAATATTATCTGATCACTCTTGGATTGATCTATATCGAAATATCTTTTATGTACACAATGTATTTATCTTCCAATAATGTTTTAAAGTATATATACCTATCAAAATAATGCTTTAAAAAATTACACATATCCCTACTCGAAACTCCAAACACGTTTTCAATCTTATATTCATTCATAATCGAATTATATTATATAAATTAAATATATAGTGTCCAATTAAATTCCATTACAAATTTTTACAATTTATAATTATACATAAACTAATTTAATATATATATATTTATACCACAAATAAATATCTATTAATTATTCAATGTTGTTATTTAATTTAACAATCCATTTGAAATTAATTTATATTATTGATATCAATTATTTATCTCCCAAAAGATTAAATCCATTTAAACCAATATATTTTCCCAACAAATATCGCATTAATATATAATTGAACAAATGATTTGATTTATATACATTATACTGATTTGAAAACATTTATTATTTCTAAATGACATATTTATTTATTTTAAAAAAGTATCTATCACCCATAAGAAGAACCCACAACAAAAAGATAAATAAATATTGAGGTATTAGAGTTGTAAAAAGAATTTTAAAATTGTATAAAATTGATGCAGGCCACATGAATGGTTGAATACACTAGTGGTGGGGAATCAGATATTGTAATATTTGAACTATAACATTTTTTGTTCTTGTTATATATCGAGAAAATGTTTTATCATATATTTATCTTATATTATATAATGATGGATGTGAAATAATTAATGATATGAATCATCTTTTTATTGGTTTACCCACACAAATGTATTCCCAACATGAATACTATGCTAATTTTCCATTTTTCTAAATTTAATTATGTTTACTAAAGTTAAAATATCCAATATAGACACATTAATACCCTGTTTTACAACCAACTTCTCTCACAATTAAATGGTATGAAACATTTTATCATAAGAATTTTATAATGTAATCAAATTGATTCTTTTAGATCACAATTATATTTTCATTAATCTACTCTATAATAAAAACTATGAATTATACATTACTACACATAGTGCTTATGAAACATATCATATTTCCATATCAGCTTGAGGTTATCCAAGGATAGAAACTCCTTTGAAGATTTCATATCCCAACATTCCTTCCCAATAAGTGATTTGGTAGACACTTTCCTTAGAAATAGAAAATGTAGTTGAAATAGTGCCTAATCTGGATGGCGACGGGTTTTATTTCTATGATATGTAGTTGTTTTTCTATCTTGTTGTACCTGCTTAAAACATTTTATTTTATTAATAAATGTTTAGAGGCATGACTCTGGCTGAGCGTTTCTGGTCATTTTGGTTCATATAAGCGCATTTTATGTACAAATGAGGTTCACCTAAAAGGTATTTTCATAAATTAATTTTAAGTGGAATTTTTCAATCATGAAAATATTGGACCATGTATATAGGTTCATGAAAAAAAAATTAAATCTATTATATGAAAATGGATCCCTTTTAAATTTTCATATCCTTTTTATGTATTATTCTTCTTAGTTAATTTTATTAATATATATATATATATAAATATGTGTATATTATAAAAAATTAATTGTACAACATGAATCCCCAAATCATTAATGAGTTCAAAAAATGCATAACCTAGATTATAAAAATTTCATAATGCTCACACATTCGTGGATCCATGGGTGCCAATTTTTCATGATATTCAATATTTCATGAATGATAATCAATCATTTTTTCCACAATTTAATTAAATATTCATGAATATATGTTAAACATATCCTAAAAATGTTTTTTAATTCATTCTAATATTATCCAATATATTTTTTAATTATTTGTTATTAAAATTACTTTTCCAAAAAATCATAAAATTCATATTGAAGGATTTTTTCATTCAATCCCCTGTGTTGGGTTGGTTGACAATAATTAAAACGTTTTAATGACCATTTGAAAAAAACCCCACATTATAATTAAATGGAAATGATATGTTTATAACTCGAGATAGTGATCAAAGACATACTCAATATGTATTGTAATATCATAATAGTAAATACCTTTATCTTATGTAAGAGTTACATGGTATTATTATTGAAGAAAAACTTTATTCACTTCATGATCACCACCAGGAAAATAAGATCAAATCTATAAGGAAATTTATTTCTATTTTTTCATATATCATCTCATATACTTATTTAATAGTACAAAACTCTCACCCATTTTCGTTTTTGATCAATAAAATATCCATTTTTTGACTCTCTCCATTTCTTATTGGAAAACGTATCTCCCCCCATAATAAAAAAAATGAACTCCTACATTTTTTATGAAAGTTATAAAAATTATAGACAGTTAAAAAAGAACAAAAAATATATTCATTTATTTGGTTCAAAATCCATAGTTGCTTACGTACATGGATTCAATAAGAATATTATATTTTGATGATTTATCTTAAATTACACCTTGGATAATGACTTTATCCTGACATCTAAACCAATATTTGAATAGTGACACTATAACATCAAAAATTAAGTTCTATATTAATCTTTAATAAATTGATACTTGATTTAAAGGCTGATCATGATTGATTAATGGGTGATATTTTTTCATTGTTTTATATAACATGTATTTTGACATTTGATTTTGATATGAGTTATCAATTCAAAATCCATATCATATATCCATTTCAAAATCAATTAAAACTGTATTCGTTCTGTTGTGGAGAAAATATATTCATCATATTTTCTGATCAGTAAGATAGAATATTGTTTTATTATAATACATGAAATGTTTAATCCCCTAAAATAAGATAGAACACATAATTTTAAATTTCTAAAATCTCTGAACCGGTCATAATTTTTCAATATATCTAAATATCTCATACTGATATAATATTAAAAAATATAAAAATACATCCCTATTTCATTTGATATACCATAGTATCATATTTACTAGTATTATATGTCGTTCCATATTATTACAGAGGTATAGAGAAGCATGAAATGTAGATCATATAATATTAGGTTATATCACTAATACGTATAAATCGATCCTAATTATCTTTATTGTATTATGTGATGCTTACCACTAATCCATCATTATAACAGGGAAATATCATTCAGGTATGAAATTTTAATTTCATATCATTGTAATACACCACACTAAATATTTTAAATGCCTCTATGGACTATTTAGTTTTATAGAAGAAAATAATAATCACCCATTGCATCATTTATAATCTAAGGAAAAATAAAAACTCTCAAATAATCAAAATATATTCCTAAACATTATGACTTTAGGGAAATACTTTCATTATTCATTTTTTAATCCATAATTTATTATTTTATCTATCAATATTTGAGTTCTAATATTATTTGTTTACTCTTATTTTTAATATATTGATTATAATCAAATCAACTACATTGGGTTGTGTGTTTCTTCAAGTACAAATATAATATAGATTACTATATTTTCATTTCATATTTTAACTCATAAAGTGATTTTCAAAAAATAAAAAAATTATTTTAATTTTCATGTATAGTAAAAACATCATACAGATTAATGTCCACCATTACATCCATTATATATAAAATAATAATAATTTTCCCCCTATTTGGATACCATAGACATCTTTTTCACTACTCTATCTTAGAGTAACATAATTTCTTCCAACATATTGATATAATTAACAGATTCATTATTTTAATTACCTTAAATCTGAGAGAATCAAATTAACTCATGTCATTCCATATTTACAACTAGTATATCATCATAATTTTGTTTTTTGGAAATCCTATTTTATTTTGATGTTGTTTATTTCATTGAAAAAAATGAAATCTAACATTTCTGGTTCTTATAAAGTTATTTAATAACTTCATGCTTCATCTAAAAAAATTATCATCTTAATCATATTCATTAAAGCATATCAGGTCTTTAATTGAAATGAGTGACAATTTTTTAGATATTTATTTCACTTTTCTTGCATTAGTTTGGTTCATTCATTGATGATAGCAATATCATCAATTTTGTCACCAAAATTTTATTTTTAGAGTTTATGATCAAATATACTTATACACAATAACTATGTAGTATTCTAAATATAAATTATCTCTTATAGTATTCCAAATCCTTTTAACTACATATCACATTCTTAAATAATTTTCCAACCATATTTTTCATGATGTGGTATGTTTCCAACATAGTGATGTCTTAATATTCTTTACAATTTCCAACATTATTTTGGAACAAATTTTTTCAATGATAATATATGGGAATCCCTAAAAAACCAACGTATCTCCATGATTCAATATCATAATATTGTTTCCATAATTTTAGTGGAACACTCACATTAGATGATTTAAGCCTGTTTCATCATTGGATTCATCCCAAACATCATATTGAATTTTGAATTTTATTTTCCAAATCATAAAAGTGATATATAAAAAATATAAACCAATGGCAAATGAAATTATTTTTAATAATCTACTATTAGGTTATTTTTATCACATACCATTCAGGATATATTTTTTATAACATATTTACTCATATCAACAACATAATTTGGTATTGAAATTATAATTTTTAAAATAGGGTTATATATCTCATACTTCTATAGGTAATATTATACTTTGTTTTAATAAAATTTTGTTCTATATTCACATGGAATATTTTGAATCCTCTTCTCTATGTTTGTTTAATTTAAACTATGATTATGAATAATGAAAATGAGTATGTTGGAATTTTCTATGATAACAAACTACTATGTCATATTAATGTAATCTACATTTAATAAAACATTGTATCACATCACATCAATTCCCCTTAATGAACTCATCCATTACACATAAACATGAAAAAATTGTTGTTAAAATAATGGATTATTCCCATTAATCATTGTTAAACATGGATTGTATTTTTCCTTTGATTCAGCGTGGTTTTGGGTTCGAGTGTGTCCTTGTTTAATTTTTTAGTATGACCAGGGAAAATGAGTGTTTTGGATGTGGATGCATATGATGCTTGGGTAAAGCAATATTTTAGGGAGACCGTATGGCTATTCCCCAGTCACCACACAACCTTCTCGGTATATAGTATGTAATAAATTTAAAAAGTATAATGAAATGAGAGTTTAATGATACAATTAAAAATTAAGTGTTACACTATTAATAATAATTATAATATTTTTATCAAATTTTATAGGGAATATTATCATTATAATAATTATTATTATTATGGGTAAATTACATGAATTATCATTTTTATTATTATAATTCTTCATGTTATAATTGATATTAAAATGAAATGAATATTTTAATTAATTTAAATATTATATTGTAATAATTATTATAAATAAATATTTTATTAAGGTTATTTCTATTAAAAATGGATAAAAGCGATTAGTATATATATCATTGTGTTATATTATTATTATATTGATAATTATTATTATAATTTAGAATTTTATTGTTATATAATTTTCATTATTATAAATAGATTATTGTTATTATTATTATAGATATAACAATATTTATAATTTGGGTAAAAGTTTTATTTTATTTTTGTGTTTTTATTTTCATTATTTTTTCCACATCATCTCCCCTACTCCCCCTTGCTCAACCCACACCTTCACCACATGCTCCCCCTTTCATGACACGATCAACATGGAATTGTCCACTCTGGCAAACTATCTCTAGCATGACACCCTCTAAAATCTGGCTTCAGCATGAAGCCCCTACTACTCCTGAACCACTTTCATACGAACCTCCAGCCTATATGATCTTCGGAAGCCCTTGACTCATTACTTCCAGTGTCCTGCATCACCGATATCAGCCCCTTTCTGATGTCCTCCCCTTCTACTGACTGACATCCCCTTCAAGAAGGGGTTTTGTTTGGAGTTTACCCTGATTGGATTTTATTTTTTTAAATAGTATTTATTGGGGATAAATTTCTTGATATAATCACTCATTTTCTGGTTTGTATTCATTTTTAAGGATGATTTTATACTTCTGTGGGAGTGAATAGTGTGTGACTGTTGTTTCACACTAATTCTCGGAAATTATTCATTGATTGATGTATGACCCCATTTCATAATTCTCTTCAAATTAAACATAATTTTTTTTATTGTGTCCTAATTAATTCCTAAATTAGGTTTTAATATTTTGAATTTGATATAGCATGTGAAATGTGTAGGTGTTTCCATGCGATTTTGTCCCATTTCTATTCAAGTGGTTCTTGGTGTATTTTATTTAATTCGTAAATCATTTTTCACACTTATCATACATACTCATTTAATTAGTGGTTGTGATATCTTGTAGGTTGAATTTTTTAATATTACGGGTTTTGATACATATCTATTTAATCACATCTAAATGCCTTACCATCTGGGTTAGAATAATTATCTTGTTTTTTCAAATTTTATTATTGCATATCATGGGTGGTGTTTGATGATAGAAATATTTCCAAGGAAATTGTTTCTATTGAATTGTGTGTCATTATGAAACCAGGCACTTGGTAAAATGTATTAATTTGTTATTGGATGGTGTGTGTAGTTCCGTACAAATTATTTGGAATGGGTATATTGGTATGCCATTAGATGTGTGTTTATCCACAGATACAAGGAGTGAAATGATTGATGTGCTTTCAAATTACAATGACCTATATGAAGTTATTTTCCTCAATCCTCAAACTTCAAAAAAGAATTAATTTCCATTTGATTCAATTTGTCTTTTTAAAATGGTTCCATTGTTTATTAAATGACAGAAGTTATTTTTAAAATGTTATAATTTCAGTACATTATTGTTGTTTATTAAAAACTATGTTTTTTATTTGAATAGTTGAAGACCTGTTTAGAACCATTCGATTTATTTTCCATGGTTACAAATTTGTTTTTTAGAGTGGATGTGAAATAAAGCCCTATTTGGAAGGTGTGACTTGTCAGGGGGTGTGTGTGTGTGTGTAACATAAACAATAACAGGCAAGAGAATAGTGAAAATGGATGTTCTTGTTGTTAGATAATGGTTATTAATGTGTTTAATTCTCATTGATAAATATTCCATTGATGTGTCAATCTTATAGAATGCATGGAATTTTGAAATGATTCTGGGAAAACTTATCTTGAGTTTGGCATGATACAACATTTTTTTTATCATGTTATAGATGGGTCCTCCACACTAGAATTCCCTGAATGAGAACTATTTTGAGATAGTGGAAATACATTGAGGTGGTTGGGGTTGTGTTTGAATGTGTAGTGTGTGTTGTTATACAAATATGTTACATGTTGTTAGAATGATAAGGAACACCCCGTTATAAAAAATACATGGGAACTTAGCATTGGAAAGTGGTTTAAACAGAATTATTTTTTCACTAATAAATATTACACACTAGATAGTGGACAATACAAGGGGTTGTTCTATTGTTATTGCAATGGTATTCAGCCCATCGACCAGACCATGTGAGGAAATAGTCATGAATTATGGTGTTATGATGTCATCAAGTAAGGCATTCCTTCTAGATTAGTCACATGTATATTAAATTCGGGTCTTCCTCTATGTTACTAGGTATTATCATAATTATCTTACCCTGTACTCTTTATCCAATTAATGCATTGACAGTTCATCTCCATTGTCACTAGTTTTGGAGTTTCTTGGTATTTCATGAATGCACGTTTCTGTTAAAAATGTTTAAATCCATATTTACATTTTAATTAAAAAAATAATGTTTCATATTTGGATTTCTTTAATATTTCATTACGATGAACATAATTTATCTTTGCAATGAACCATGATTTATAATGTAATAGAAATTGGTTGTGATTTGAGTATTTTGAAATAAATATTATAGAAAAACAATATTTTTAGTTCATATTTCCTACATTAAATCAGTTTTTTCTTTATATAAATGATTTTAGTTTTAGAACGATTTATCCAACTTACTAAATTTTAATAATCATGCCGATAGTGTTCTCTTATTTCTAGTTTATCCAGAAGGTTCTTGCATTGGTTTGTATTACCATGGGTGATTTTTGGTTTCAGTATCAGGCAGTGGCCCATAGGGTTATTTGGAGTATTGATCATGGACATCTGAGTCATTTTTTTCCTTATATTTTACTCTATTCAATAATCTATTAATATTTTCATTTTTCCATTTATTAATTATAATTAGTTTATTTGAATTGGGGAAATAATTTATATTATACTCAATTGATTCCCTAACACTAGTCGCTCACTCTGGGTGATTTCGAATCAAACTTAGTATACTCTACAAATTTTCATTGGTGACTGGTTTAGGGTAAACGTAGGTTGGTTTGTGACAGAATCATATCAGAGCAGGTCATATATTGAGATGAACATGATATTTAGAGATCCCAGTATAATTAGTTGTTGTCATGGTAGGAGGAGTATGATTTTTGGTGCTCTAGTTCTAATAAAGAGTTGAACATCATGAAACCTTGCTCTTTTTGAACCTCTTATTACTCTGTGATGTCCATATTTGTCAGTTTCAATTGGTTCAAATGGATTATTTGGTTATAGGAAATAATAATGGAGTTGGAATATGGACTGAGTGTGCTCGTAAGTTCTGTAATGCCATGTGGAGTTGGGGATATTTCCCTAGAATATTCATTTTGATGGTGGTGTGATTGGAATATGTCCTCCAACCATATGGACTAATCACCCAATAAGGATAGTATTCCTTTTTAATCAATTTCGGGGGTTGTAATTCTAGAAATTGGTTTTGAATTATGAAATTTAAAATTTAAAATTATAAAGGCATTGTTTTGAAAATGATCATTATTTAATTTTTTATTAGTGTCTCACCCCATTAGGATTATATGTACTCATAAGGTGATTCTTTGTGTGGTGTACCTCTAGTGTACAATCTAGTTGATCGACAAATAGACTGCCTCCTAGAGTTTCCAAATTTTATCCCTCATCTTTTCTAGGGTCAAGTGGATCCACTCCAAAGAGATTAGTGAATGTAGATTATTGAGAGAGACTTCAGTTTCGTTATACTGCTGAAGTCATTAATGTTAATGTTTGATACCTTCATGCTCGAAGGTACAACCTAGAAATGGAAGAAGACAATGTCTTAAAGAATGTCTCAATAAGATATTACATGGGAGTTCTTCAAGTCATCGTTCATCCAATAGTATTTCTTTGATATGGAAAAGCTAAATAAGGGGATGGTGTTTTTTAGTCCTCAAAATGGTGTCAGGTTGGTTTTATAAATATATTGACATTTATTCGACCAACTTTTATATAAGCCATGTTATGTTGTAACTGATCCCAAGAAATCTTGACATTTTGAATTTTCACAATGACTTGATATGTGGTCAAAGGAGGAAGTACAAAAGCTAACCCCATTCACTAATGTTGTGGGGAATTACTTTAGTGGAAAACATGACTTAACAGGAGGAATTGTGATGGAGAATCCTTCTCTGGTTTATAGAATCATTGCATAGGATACTAATAAAAAGAAGGAGAAGCGAACTGATTATTGGGGTGTTGGTAGGGGAAATAAGAATCCCTTCATAACTCTAGTAATTCTGTTTAAAGAAAAATGCTTTGATATGTCATTTGTGTAGTATGAAGGTTCACAAGAATCCAGCATGCCTATGTTCCCCAAGAACCCTCCACACATGTGGATGCTTGGGTTGTCTGCAATGGTTTTGTCGGAGGGTTTCGAAGAACAGTCATGAAGCCAGAACCAAATTTTTAATGGTCACACCGGCCTATTTTCTTGACTAGGGTGATATGTGGGATTAGTATGGGTTCATCATTATTATTTTTTCTTCTTTTGTAATAATAGTGTTTGTTAGTATTGTGTGTTTTTTCTTATCCTTTAGTATTCAAATAGATGATGTCGAAACCCATTTGAATATATTATTTTAATAGAGGTGTGTTTTGTTAAATTTTGATCTCTAATTTCTATTTGTGGATTTCTCAATCCTGAAGTTGAGGAAAGACATTATTCAATAATCAGAGCTCCAACCATAGGACTCAGAATAAACCTGGCGCATAGTTAAGAGAACTACAACAGTGTAAAAATAAATTGGGTTAATCTCACTAAATTGTGTTCCATGGTTAGTGATCTACCATTGGTTTTATGTTGTTGTAATAGTGAAAAAATGTATTTTTATTCCTTATTTGTTGGGGAATTCCCTCCCCACCCCTTTGGTACATGTTTTTGGATTGTGTGGAAAGTCTTTGTTTTTGGATAACATTGTATGTTATTTTGGGGGGGAGACACATCACGGGTCTCGTTCAATTCAGTTTTGGAAGGTTTCTTATAGAGGGGAGTCCGTTCAGGCCTACCCATGTCAATATCCTATTTTTTACTTAGTATGAGTTTCTTTAGAAATTTGTTAATGTATTCATGTTTTTAAGGCTTAATATAATGTCGATAAAGTTGAATTCATCTTGGACCGATCAAAAAGGGGTGTTTATGATTTTTAGGGAGGGTAAAACATTAGAGGGAGTCCATCTCGGTCTCTTGAGTAATTTAGGTTATCCTTTCTCTCATTGGTGGGGTTTTGTGATCTAATGGATTGCAATTCATTGATGGTATCCCAGAACTGTAAAGGAGTTTGGTTTCACTTTTGGGGTTCGACCATGGATGTGCATTCCAGGTGCATAAAGCATTATCAATGGGAGAATTATCACACATGAGTTTTGTATTGGCATGGATTAACCTCGTGTTTGTGTTTAGGTGAGTCCATGTTTAAAATTTTGAGCATTACCGAGGAAAATGGTTGATTTGGGCATGGCATCATCTAGCACTCAAGAAGATAAGCATGGTTGAGAGATCGTGCGACTACACCATGGTCACAACACGACCTGCCCAGTACACATGATTAACTAAAATTTAAAAGGATAATGAAATTAGTTTTAAAATACAAAATTAAAAATTAATAATCACTCTAATAATAATAATAATGATTATATTATAAAATTTTATAGGGATTATTATTATTATTATAATAATTCATTAATTAGTATTATTATTTTTAAAATTGTTCTTGTTATTATTTATATTAATATGAAGTATATATTATGGTTAAAGTAAATATAATAATAATATTATTATTATAAAAAAGATATATATTAATGTTTATGCTATTAAAAATGGAAATAAAAATTAATATTTTTTTCAATATGTAAAAATAATTATTTTATTATTATTAAAAAATAATGTTATATAGTTTATATTATTACTGTTATATTATTATTATTATTATTATTCTTTTTATTAATTTTATTATTATAAGCTTATTATTTTTATTTTATTTTAATGTTATCATTTTATTATTTTTCCCAATCTTCTCTTCCACTCCATTTTTCTTGACCCACACCTTCAATTAGCACTCCTAGTCTCTTTTTAGAAATGATATGCTTGAAATCCTAGGATATAATTAGAATTTTATTATGTTATCCCCTCATCTACTGATTCTATCAGTGGTGAGCTTCCCCTATTACTTGTGACTCACATTTCAGAGAACCCTTAATTTGGGTTGTCATCGTCTGACCTCGACTGGTGGTCTTTATCCAACTACATCACCAACGTCAACTTCATCTCGGCGTCCTTTCCCTCCTGTGATGGCCTTCCTCTTTGTTAGTATTTTTTTTGTGAAAGGTTTTATTTTTGGGGTTTTTATTTCACTAAAAACCTAGTTTTGGGTTTCAGTTTTTTAGTTAATCCCTCAATTTTGGTTTTGTTTTGACGATAAGGTCTGATTTTGTATTTCTGAAGGTTCTATTGTTGTGATGCCAGTATTTTACTATGATTCCATTAAATTATTCATTGATTTAAGTAGGACCCCATGGAATTATTCCATTTACGTTAGACCTATATAGATTTCATGTTGATGGTATCACTATTAATTTCTAAATTATTTTTTAATATTATTAAATTAGATATAGAATGTGAAATTTGCTTGTGATTCCAATCCATTTATTAAAATTACATTCCATTGGGTTAATGGGGTTTTTTTATTTCATATTACCTGATTCATACATAGGATTCATACATAGTTAATATGTGGTTGTGCCTTCTGGTTGGGTTGAAATCGTTTAAAAATACGTTTTGGGATACCTTTCAATTTATTCACATGTAAATGAATTCCAATTTGGGTTTGAAAAATTTAATATTTCTTAAAAATGGTATTGTTGGATATCTTTGGAGGTTTTTCTTGATGAAAATTTTATTTATGGAAATTTTATGTTTTTCTATAGGTTGATTTTCTAAAACTGGGATCTTCTTGAAATGTTTTAATGTGTTAGTGGATGCTATGTATGTTTGTGGGGTATCTTCAAAATGATTTTGAAAGGGTATCTTGTTATTACATTTTTTGTGGTAATATCAATGGATGTATTGATTGCAACCATGGATGGACCTTCAATGATGATTATATTTGGATATGTCCTTTCTTCAAAACATAGTTTTCTAAAAATATTTGTGTTCTCACCTTTTACATTCTTCTATTGATAAATTATTCTATGATTTTAATAATTACCTAATGTGATTGCAAAAGTTGGGGATGTTATGAAATTCTAAGTGTTGATAAAAATTTATTTTGTCTCTTTGATTTGTTAAAGTCATGTTATGCACCTTTGAGTATATTGTCCATGGTCTAAACCTAGTTTGTTAAAGAGGATATAAAATAAAGGATTGCTTGGAATGTGTGATGTGATAGAGAGTGTGTGTGAAATTTAAAGGATAAGGGGTGTGGTCATAAATAAAAATTGATTTGATAATTGTTGAAAAATGGATTTAAGGTGTTTATTTCTCTTTGATAAACCTACCCTAGATGGGTGGAAAATAAGGCCCTCTAGGAATTTTTAAATGGGTTTTATAAACCCAAATTGAGTTAGGTCCCTTGTCTAGTTGGTTGATCATGAAATTAAAGGATCCTTTGTATAAGACATCCTTGAATTGTAATTATTTATGAGGAAAGGGACAAACAATTGAGGTGGCCCTGGAAATGCCTGAATTTTTAGTCTGTGTCGTTATACATATATGTGTTTTTTTAATGGTATGACATAATCACTTGTAAAATATTTATGGGTAAATATAATTGAAAATAGGTTTGTTGATAATGACTATTGCAGAAGTTTAGATTATGAACTTGTTAGTTCCCCATTGTAGGTAATTATTAGTTTTATTATATCTATGGTTGCCCCTTGACCAGGCCATTTAGGGGGAAAGTCGGACATTAAGGTGTAATGATGTCATTTAGTAGGGCATGACTTCATGATGAGTCACATGTATAGTACGTTTTGGTCTTCCTCTGAGTTGTTAAGTATTCCAATGATTATTCAACCCTAGAATAATTAGCCATTTTATTTAGTGGGAGGTCATCTCCGTTTCCCATGGTTTTGAATTTAACTAGTATTTCATGAATGTCTGTTTTTTAGAAGGATTCCTGCCATATTTCATTTTTTAATTAAAAAAATGAATATATCATATTTGGATTTATTTTATCAATCATTCCCATGAACAAAAATTATCTTTTTAGTAAACCTTGTATTAAATATTGATTAACATGTGTTGGGATTTGTGTATTTCAAAATGTAAATTATAAAAAACTCTATATTAATATCTCGTATTTCAAACATCAAAATCAATTTTTTCTACATTTTAATGATATTCATTATTAATATATTAGTCTGACTTACCTACTAAGGTTTTATATTCATGCATATAGTTTTTTATTGTTTTTATAATCCTTTGTATGTTTTAGGTTAGGTTTGGATCACCTTGGGAAGCATTTTGTTTTTATTTTTGTGAGTGTCCCATGAAAATATATAGAGAATCGATCATGGTCAGGTAAGTCGTGTTGTTGATCATTCATTTTTTTTCTTGTTTTATCTTTATTTGGTTTTGTTCAATTTGTTTCCATATTAATTTATTTCTATTTAATGAAAAAAATTCAATTGTAATCGATTTATTCATTCGTTTTTGTCACCGGAATGGTGGGGGGGGATTAGGAACACCTCTTGGGCATTTCAACTGATTAACTCGAGTGACTGGATGAGGTTCAACTTGGGTTAGTTCATGATAATAATTCATTATATATAAATAATAATACTTATTAAAATTTATATAGGTGATTCTAGAATAAAAAAAATTATTACAACACGTTCGATGAATATTCAATGCATCTATCAATAATAAACTCACAAAAATCATAATGGATTGTTATATTTATATATTATATAAATAATCAAATAAATTCATTAATGAAATACAATATATCGACAAATGTTATTACAATGTATTAAACCTCTAAAAATATCATTATTATTATATTTTTTCATTAATGAGTGAGATGGGATCATATTTAATAGTGACAATGATTGCTCCGTAATGGTTGATATGGGAGATACCAATTGGTGATCAATGTTGATCAGAGGAAACCATAATGGTTAAGGGAAAACATTAATAGTACAAAATGTTTAAAATAGAAAAAAAAATTCATGGCCTAGTTCATGGAATAAACGATTTCATGTGAAAAAACTTGAGTCCTTTGTATGTTAAACTACAATGAAACTTGAGACATGATAGGATAAAAATTTCATTATAATTTTTCATAAGTATGATAAAAAACATATTACAGGAAATAATTTGTATATACAATCCACTAATACTATAATAACATAATAATATTGGCTTAACCACCCCTGAAAGACCATGGGCTTGGGATAATTAGATGTCTACCCACATGGGAATAATATAAAAACCCATATTTCATTAGTCTCATTTGATAAAAAATAAATACCAAATGCATTGGAGAGATATGACATACCCACATGTATTTTAATATTAACCATTCATATTAATGCATCGTGAATTAGAAGTCATTCATAATTTCTTGAATGATCAATTAGATATTATGAATGAATGATGTTTCCTAATAATAACCATAAAACAATATATCTCACACATCACGGATGACCTCCCAAAAATAAATGAGATTCAGGAATATATATATACAAATACACATTACCCATATATAGAAATATTGTTGGTGGTATCATAAGAGTATTCCAAGTTATTCAAAATAATATATTAAGGATTTTTATCTATAATAAAATTAAATTTACATAGTTATTTAATATAGGTATTGAAAAATAAATACGAAATATTTTTTCATTTGGTAAAATGTTTAAAACTAAACATTTCTAAAATAATGGTAATGAAATTTTCATTTAATTGTAATGTTATTACCATTGGGTTACAATTTTGATTTACATGGATATAAATATAACATTTATGCATTTTGGGGATTCCATGATCTGTGGGTGGAAAACATGGTAATTTGGAGAAAAAGTATAGTTTCATGGTTTATGTGCATGATTTGTGTTAACCATGTAGTATCCAAGAAACAAGGTACTGTGAGGCTCTTTTAGGGATTCACACAGGCTGGTACCTATTTTTTAAATAGTTTGTTTATTGAAACTAGGTTTTATCATCACAAAAAGAAGTGTCATACAAAAATTCCTTATAAATAAGTTGAGATAATACATGAAGAAAATAAAGATTTCCAACATTTTGAAATTTGGATCACCCTAGTCAGAAAGAGGATCAGTCGGTACACAATGCACTTGCATAAAAAATTTATATCATGATATCCAATTATGTGACAAATAACAATTTTCTTAAGTTCGTTTATTTTTTATAACTAGACACCAGGGGCATTTTTTATATGTAAGAATATCATTGAGGTATAAATGGTTCTTTTTTCTCCCTAGTTCTTCACCCCTATATTCCAAAACATTCAAGTTAGTTAATTAAATCCTCAATAGGATGAAATTAAAGATGATCATATGAGTTATGTCCCATTAGTGTTTGATATTCATAACACATTTGACCCAAAAGTGCACAACCTCCATAAATAAGAATCACTTGTTCCCCCACACATTTAATTAAATTGAACTTGAACACCCCACTACTAAAAATAAATGTGAATAATCTTAAATGATTGAGTAAATTCTCACCCAAATATTATCTTCGAGGTTGTTCATCAATTGAGTCATCATCAGGTCACCCAAGCCTACTTCCCCACCCAAACCTATGTGCCATATTATTATTAGGAACCCTTATTTTATTCACCTTTTCCCTATAGATTATACAAGCATTTCATTAGTCCTCCGTAAATTCCATTCATAGCAAGGCTTCTTCTTCATTGGATCCTTTGTCTAAAAGATATTACATTGAAAAATCCACTAAAACCTCATGACATGTCATTCCATTGGGAAGGGCACATCAGTGTGTGTCTAATTTGTTTATATATATCCATATTATAAGCATTCAAAAATTCAATTGGGTTACGATCCATAGAGTTTCTTGTGGGTTTGTATATCTACTTTCACATGCACATTTTCCTAGGAATATTGTTGGGATTTCCCTAGTTCGGAGGGTTATGGTTTGGGTCATGACCTCCCCTTCTCATGCCTAAAATATAGAAACTTATGTCTTTTTTAGGAAAGTTACGGTTCACACCTACATTTCCTTTTGAAAAATAGAGAAGTATACCTTTGATACCATGAAAAATTATAGGGAAACCATTATTGTGTAAGCCCTAGACTCTAATGTATGAGGTTATAGTGTTTCTCTATCTAATTTCATTACCATCACTCGTTTTTTACATTGGACCCCAGTCTAATGTAATTTGAATAGGTATTCCAATTTTCGTCCATAACACATCCACCATCACAACCATAGTCATGTCCTCTTACACTAGTATAAGAGGAAATGTGTGTGTGTTTTGTTAAATCATTCACATACTCTTGTTTCTAATATGGATCATGACTCAATGGGCTTAGAGTATTGTGATGGTCACAACAACCACACGATACACCATGAATAAACTATGATAACACTAATTCCCATCAAAATAGGGACTTGTAGGAAGCCTTCATAAGGACCAATATCAATTTAATTTAATCCACAAAAATGAATCCTCTTTATGAAGTATAACCAAGCTCATTTTTCTCCAAGGTCTAATATCTCTAATTTGAATTATTGAACTATGTGGGCTTTGATAATCATCCAAGTGGGGTACCTTGGAAACCTCGCTGAGCATCAAATCCAATGATTCAAATTAACCATGTTCATCCTAGTCCATATTCCAAACAATGTATAATACAACATAGAAATGTATATCTTTTCCAGGTTCCTTGGGATTCATAAGAATAATTCCCACACCAATTATTGACTAAGTGTATTCGGCATATATTTCATTACCGAATGACATTAAACTATATTACTAGGTCTTTATCACATGAAATTAAAAGGTATGATGGGCCCCATTAACTGGTACTAAAATATGAGGCCTCAGTTTCATTCACAAGGATACGTATCTAGCCCATTTGAGGGTATGATCCCAACATCAAGACATACATACATCTCTTTAGAAGACAATAAATTCTAGATCACCCCATGAGTGGATTAGAAACCAATATTATCATAAAAATGGTTAAAATAATCTCAGAATATTATATGAGATGATACCGTTGATGAAGTTCCATAAATACATACTGATATCTCCATTAATTAAGAACCATGAATAGATAAGGATGAATCTAAATATCACACATTCTAATAATCGATTTCAAATTTCAAGGGAAACCTATGTTATACTTGGTTAACTACTAAGGATTCATAGAAAATATATTAATTATATAATATATTCTTGGAGTATGAAATAACATACCCTGAAAGGTGTGATGAGTCCAACCTCCCATCATCTTTACCAATGAATGTTATGATGTATTATAGGCATGATCATAACAAATGTCTGGCATTGGAATGTAGGTCCCTATGGATAAATAACAGTTGGATGTTATCATTTCAATTAATGAATCAAATAGAAACAACATGGATGTAGTGATTCTTAACTAGGGAAAATTTTACGAGGGAGTTGAAACAAAAAATGGTGAACCCAACATGAATCCATTACCATGATAATATTGTTACCCATCTGTCAAGAACCTATCAATTGACAAAATTAATTATAGACAAATGAATCAGTCACACATTTTTTCATCTATAATAGGAAGCTTTAATACAGTTTGTTTTTCCTCTAGTTTTCGACGAACCCCGTTAACTCTAAATGGATTCATTTATGTTTTCCCCTATGAATGGCCCAGTCACTGCTCAAGTAAGATCATCTTCCTCTAGAAGGAAATCATCACCAACTCAATTTCATCAATGATGGGTATCAAATTTTTTGGTATTGTAGTACTGTAAACATTGTATTATACCAAATTTGTTGGATGGTTGATTGGCTCTATATGTAAAAAAAATCCTTCAGTCGTCCAGTCTGTGATGACAAATTGTCAAGATGTAGATATTGACAATCACCATATTCAACTACTTATGGTACTTATCCCCAAAAAACAATAAACAGTACCTCCCATACTATAGGGAGGTGGATCAAGATTTCACTCATGGAATCAAATCAAATACATAGGAGTCCTTCCTGAGGTCTCCCACAAAAACTTCCATTCTTCGCAATCAAGAAGCAGTGAACCCTCAACATGATGTGGGTGTTGCCTTCAGTATTTCGGCCCCAGTCCCCCAGACCCAGGATAGAAAAAAAAACAATTAGGTAAAATGAACGACCCAAAAGGATCAAGTTGTTAATACTTACCCCTCTAGAAAAGTCCATAAACCTATCATTTTGGAAAAAAAATAATTGGCACATACCCCCATCATCCATAATTCGTCTAATTATCAAACTCGTCTAATGGAGCCCAACTAATCCCTCCATTTAAATGTGGTGGAGTAATGTGAGCATGTGAACACACCTCATAAAAAATATTATCAAGTCAATATGCACATCTGACTATATTCATGGATTCCATCCAATAAAATATGGTGGAAACCTATAAGTAGTTACATATAACTACCAGCACACACCAAACATTCTGGTAGTCTCATCTATCAGTATTGAATGATATCTATTGACCATGCTTTGAGTAAAATATTTATCAGTCACATAAACCTTCCAAAATATATCATGCCTTCCAATAGTCTCATCTAGCATCACTTGGAGAATTCATTCAGAAAGATTTGATGAAAAAACATTGGATGACTCAACTCTCTTACACCATATTTGAGTTCTATTAGTATAATCTAACAGGAAAGGGAGGGCATGATTAGGAACATACAGCAGATCCAGATATGTAATAGATGTATATTATTTTCCCAATCACTGCTATCACCAAACACATTTTATCAGTAGTGAATGGGAATACAAAAATTCAAACACATATTATAGAGACCTTCTAGAATATTAAATAAGAAAGATTAGTTTTACCATAGGTATAGACACATAATTTTATCCCCAAAACTAGGATGACTCATCGGATTTCCATTCCAAAGTAGGTACAGTCCTTTCATCTAATTCAACAGGGTTATGGAACATACTCCCCTGAGTCATACATCCAACCAGATCTAGAACATATACCCTTTCTACTTCAATATAATAAAACTATTTTTATGACCACACCAAGGTAGTAATATACATATTTTTGTGGTAACAAATTCACCTAGAATGTTCCATAACTACATTTAGAAGTGTATCTATAGAAATTCCCACTAAGAATTTTTTTAAACCTAGAGTCAATCTGCAATTTGGCTCTCCTTTGGTGGGATTCTTTCTCACACTCCACCCTTATGTTTTTAGGTCATAGCACCCAAAGAACATCATGGAATTGAGAATCTAGTGGTGGTTAATAAAATTGACCAGTCTACTAATCTTGAAGACATAAAAGGTGACTCATGGGAACAAGTTAGAACCCACAACCAAAAGAAAGATGCTAAAAGAATGAAAAGTCATGAAGAAAGAGGTGGCACAGGACGACCGTTCAGATGATGATCTGGAATCTCTAGTTCACCAATCGCATGAATTAGAAAACTGATATAGTGGAGGGAGAGAATAGAGGGGACATATGTGCATTGATGTTGACCTATGGATTGAGATGTGTGAAAAAGAATGGTTAATCATAGATAAAATAGGAATGAATATTGACTATCCAGAAGAGGAACTTGAAATTATTGTCCTTTGAATATGGTTGTACTTGGTACACCCCTTCTTGGGTTTTTTATATGATAATTGGGGACTCATCCCCCATCTTTTAAAAAAATGAAGTTCCTCATTAAAGGAAATCATCATTAAGTCTTTCTTATTTAATATTTTCTCAATCTAGAGAACCTATCTCTGGAGGAGAGCCATAGTAACCCTCTGTGTGGCCAATAGGTCATAGAGAAATGTGATTTTTTACTTTTTGTAAACCATGATAGTTTCTCCCCCGTGATTTCATTCCCACCTAATTTTCCCTCTATATTAGTGTTTTTCATTTTCAAGATTATTCTTTAATTGATAATGTACTAATGAGAAATCCCTCTTATCTAGAGAAACTATCCAACATAACTCCAGTCATGTCTAGTTATTTTAATCTAAATAGTGAAATAATTTATCAACTAGAAGACATCCTATGGTGAAATCCATTCATAGAACCTATCTTGCATCATTTTACTTTTAATATAGAGAAGTAAAAATCCACCGAATCTATTTTTTTGTAAAAAAAATTAAGAACCACCCACTCTGGTCAAACCAATTTGAGAAACCACTTTAAAAAATTGATAAATATATGTTTAATATGAGAAAAAAACTAGATAACTATGAAATACCAATCATGTTTCTGCCTTTGGAAACCTCTCAATTAAGTATTATATAATTGATGGTAGAATATTGAATTCATTATATCCACCTGAACATATAGAAAACTTTTCATCATCTAAATGACAAATTATTACCATATAATGAATTTTAAATTCAAGTAAAAGTAATATAATGTTTCCAATGCCAAATTGACTTGGAATCTCTATCAGTTTCCATATATCTAAAGGATGAGAAGAAGAAGAAGAGAACCTTATACTGGGCATGAATCGATGGACAAAATAAGCTATACTGGTTTATTTCAAATACACCATATAGAATTTTTATTAGTGGATAGGGTGCACCTGGAGCATTGCATTTCACTGCACTAAAATATCAACAAATTCTACCCAAATTGATATAATACGATATTATTTCCCATGGCCATCATTAATCAATATATTTTTTGTGTAATTAAAAATAAGTTGAAGAATAGGCCTGGACTGACTCTCATTAATGTCATGTCCATAGAGAGAAATCTAGTGAGATTATATTGAATCAAGCACTTGAGATCTTTATGCAAGTCTCTCATTTAGAGGATCTCAACCATCATATTTCACAAATGACTGAATTAGCACAACATCTTTTTTAATCATGTGGTTTAATTTGTTTTATGATAATGCTTCCTGTAAATGATGATATCAAAATTTACAAAATCAGGAGAGAGGGTACATGGATATAATTGGTAGATATTTTGAAGCCACACCAGCGTATAGGGCTATGGGTTTGTTAAACACAACATTCGAATTCATTGAAAAAGTTATTAATGTTTGAAAAATAGTAACAAACCCAGCCTATATGGATGTGGGATTGTTCTCATCTATAATCCCCTCCTCAACGGAAGTCAGTTTTCACTTAATTATGGATGAATATGGAAATTAAACATAGAACTAAACTATATATGGATCCCTTTTAGGTTACTATGTGTCAAATAGATGCTGAGAATTTAGCATATAGGATAACAAAGTTTAATGAATGAGACATATGGAGATTATTTTACAAAGATATTGATATAATGTCGCCAACACAATACATGTTAGTTAATGTCATTAATACCATTATGTAAGATCCTTTAGAAAATGAGTCTAATTATGTGGATTCAAAGGATGATGATCTTATTCCTAATATGATACACAATGAATCAAATGAATGAAGTTTGTGTACCATAAATTAAGGGCTTTCCCAAAATCTTTGTATTACCTCAAGTAATCAAATCCGACCTTTTCGAAAGGAATATATAATGGGGTAAGGTAATGGTTAGATCACATCTCACATTTCCACTAGATAATGTCAATCTATTTTTCATGAATACATATTTTCCCAGAAATAGGAGGAGATAAATGAATTAAAAATACTCAATGCAGAGTTACATCAATGAAACATTTTGGCCATATATGCTCCCTATGAATATCATCAACTTGAACATCCTATATTAACTGCACAAAAAAAGCGGATTTGTTGCAGCAATAGATACAGATAATGAATATCCTCTATTGGATACACAACCATGACTTCATCAAACATATCCACATATGCCTATCCATATTGGTTATCTATAACAAATACATTCACGACCACTAAAATTGTTTGTCCCTATCATTGAACTAACTTCATGATCTAGATATTGTACCTCTATAGGTCATAGGCCATCCAGATATTAAAAAAATTCTTTTTTATAAAATTGAGGAATTAAAACATGATTGGATTCTATAGAAGAACAACATGTACTAGTAAAACCATGAATTAAATATAAACTAAATGGGTAGATCTAATCCCTCCCCCACCTAACATTGTAAATACCAATTTTCTAATTTTAATGTTTTGGGATATCCATAGAAACACCTAACACATTTGGTTTCTCGTTGTGATCCAATTATAGGGACCCATATAAACAAAGATGCAGTAAGGCACAAATGTTTTTTTGAAATCATAGCAGGGGCCACCCTTTATCGACTATACAATTTTATAGTCATAATAAATTACTATATGGGTAGTCCTCTGTCATAAATTCCTTCCCCATTTCAGCTCAACACTACCAAAGGATACATTTTTTACCACATAAATTACAAAAAATGGAGATTGAATATTTTTCATGTTTCATTGCACAATGGAAATGATTACTATATTGCTTAAATCTAGAACTCCCTCAAAAAGTGATAGTACAAATTAGTGTGGAGAATCTACTTGATGAGTGGCACACACTACTACCCTTGTGAAATAAATTGTAAGGATTCAAGAACATGATTCAATCACCCATAATATTTAGGATTCGATTAATGAATCTAATGATAAATCTCATGTAATTCCATCCCATCTGGGAAGAACAACTGGAAATGTAGAGGCTGTTATAGTCACACTCAAATGATCACATATACCATCTACAACATCAAAACCATTATCATATGAATGAGCTCCACCTCTTGAGCATTAGATACAATTACCATACTCATCATGATTATAAAAATAGATTAATGTATGAGACATTTTTAGGAATTAAATAACAAAGTGTGTTCTTTTATGAATGAACAAGTTCCCAGTTACTTCATACCATCTTTGGAAAAACATTTGGTTCAATTTCAAAGGCCAATGAAAAATATGAATAAGGATAAGGCATTCTTCAAAATTATTTCCCGTTTCCGAATATATTGGGACATCCCAATCAGGATTGTTTTTTTCAAATACGTCCTGGTCAAATTGTAGAATCATGTAATGTGTATCTAATAAGATCATCATCCCATGTTTCATGTGTTACTGTTTCTTATCCTAAGGACGCAGGTGAATAATAGGAAGTCAAAAGAAACAACCCATAGAATTACTATTTTTAGATGGTTAGAAAATTGACTAACCGAAAACATGAAATTATACATACACAATTGAAATGACAAACTATTAGTCTGACCACATCCTCTAATGAATATACATGTTCATCATAAGATCGGTCTACTACAGGACAATCCTAAAAGAAGAGACAAGATCACAATGATAAATAGTAGTCAAATTAATACGATCATTTGTCAAGGCCAATGTTTTACCTGAATATAGAAAATTTCATTCCATCCAAGTCAAAATAATGAGCACTGCCTGCCAAATTGCTCAACAAGAAGTAGCATGTCATGAAGAATCTTCCTTAGATGATGAGTTGATCTTTGGTTCCATTAATGTTTTCCACATAACAGGACCATATAAAAATGATGATTTAAGAAACGATGAGATGGAATTCCATGAACATTGGCTAGGAAAATAGAGGAAGAAGCCAAGGTTGAGGATACATGGTACGATGTGGATATGTTAGAAACCACTATTTTTACAATCCCCCTACTTGAACCATTTATGAAAATGAAACTCCGCATAGTGTTCTTTAGTTGGTTATGCAAGGACATTGAAATTATCCCACACATGACAGGGTCAGCCCTAAAAAATAATTAATGAAGAACAATTGTTGGATAGACCATCACTCTCTTATAATATAGATAAATTTAGTCTGTCTAATCTACCAAAAGTAGAAGTATATTTCCCTTCTTCCCAGACACCTGATTCATCTACGTTATGAGAAACAATATCCAAGACACATGAAAACCAACATTTCATTGATAGAAAACCAAGACCTTTGGAGCAATAATATTATGTTTTGAATCATCTAGACCATGTAATTACTAATTTTGCAATTCTGGATGCTTTGAATCTGTCACATGATACTCAAGAAGCACTGATAGAGGCTATTTCACATTCAAATGTGTTTGAAACTCATGTTGTTTCTACTAAGGATAACTATATAGAGAACGATCCTAAAGAAATTCTTGTTACTATATCATTCATAGATGAAGATAAGGATGATGTTTTACTTTGAAAAATTAGGCCATTGTATCTATATGGAAGGTGTAATGATATCAAAATCAAATGATCTATAATAAATAATGTATCTAGAGTCTAGCACAATACAATCTGTACACTTCTTCGATTGGGTCTCACTGAATCAGACTTATGTCCTTCCACTAGGATTTTTCAAGGTTATTAAAATAATCAACAAGAACCTATAGGTTAGAATACACTAAATATTCATTTTAGGGATCCTTTATCTAATTCACATTTCATGGTTGTCTATCATGACACAGCCTTCAACCTTCTTATTGTAAGGCCTCGACTACATCAACATGTGACCATTCCATTATCATATTCCCAAAGTATTAAATATTCATTCAATGTTAAAATTTTTACCTTATATGGTAACAAGGATACATTAAAAAACATGTTCATCTCAGTATATTAATCATAATTCTATCACATAAATGGAATGAGGTCTAAGAAAAAAATTTGACAAGAATCAATGCTCTGAATGTCCTCAAAAGGATCCCAGACATCCAATTAAAACATCAGAGTATAGATTCTATATTATCTATTAGTCAAATTGAATGGATAGACCCAAATCCAAGCCTTCTCCCAATGACTTCCATAATTTCAATTGTGACAATCGAGTCAGATGACATGAGTGAAATTGTAGATCCACTTTGTTCTGGGGAAAGATTAAAAGAAGAAGTCTTCATTTCATCCACTTAAGTGTAGAATGTATTTGCCTCATAAATTGGGGCATAAGAAGTTATTGTACTAATAAATTACTACAATGATGTTGATAACCAACCAATAATCTTCACTTCAAGGCTCCATTAAGACCCTTTAATACCAGAAGGGTCAGAAATGATTGCCTCTTCTTCAGGATGTTCAAATACTAACTTCTCTCATAGTTATAAAATTTTTGATTCATCACCTACATTACTATAAGAAATATAATATGTGACATGTACATAATAATAATAAGAATATCTCAAAATCACTCCTCCATTATTTATGGATACCACCTCCACCACTATAGATGTGTTCATAGAAATAAATCTCTGTACATAAGAAGATCCCTACCCTACTCTAATTAGTATATCCATGAATTATTAATATAAATATATGTATACATAATTTATAAAGAGGCATCAGGATATATTTTCCTTAATCTATAAATAATTGTCATCTTTATTCATGATGTCGATAAAAATCATTTTGCTTTCCCAAAATATCATTGAGGATTTAAGCATGCAATAAAATGAACACACCTACCCCACTCCTCCAAAATTGAATCTGAAGTCGACATGATTATCAATGAAAACATTGTTAGGGACGTGATATATCCCAAATGGATGGACCAAATTGTCCCAAACAAAATGAAGAATGGTTATATTAGTGTTTTTATCGGTTTTTTAGATTTTAACTAGATTTTTTTAAAAGATGAAATTTCATTTTTGATGGCTGAACATTATATGGATGAAAAAGTTGGATACGATGCTCTTTCATTCATGGATGGCTGTTCTGGGTATAATAAAATCTGAATGGACCAACTGGATGAGGTGTATAACACCTTAATAGGAGCAAAAGTATCAATGATCCCCTCAAGGTTTTTTTTCTATCATTTAATTCCCATTGGCTTATTGTAAAAAGGAGCAAAGTATCAATGTGTCATGCACCATATAATAAAAATAATCATCAAATTTGTTTTAATGATATGTGGATGATCTCGTGATTAAATAAATACACTATTCAAATCTACTAACTATTCTAGATACCATATTTAGTAAATATAGGGTACATAATTTGAAGATGAATCCCATGAAATGTGCTATTATGGTTTCATCAAGAAAATTCCATGGCATCATTTTACGCCATCGTGGAAGTCATGTTGATCTTCTGAAGAAAAATGAAATCCATGGATTTTCACCTCTTAAAAATTTGAATTAATTCATAGGAAATCAAGAAAAATATGATTATATTTTGTAATTTATTGAAAATTTGGCAGGCAAGTGTTTACCCTTCACCATATTAATGAATAAGGGAGTAACATATCAATATACTGAAGACTTCCAAAATTATTTTGATACAATAAATAAATATCTTGTTAGCCCAATGGTATTATTTCCATCTATAGAAGGATATCCACTTATTACCTATTTCATATCTTTAGAGTGATCATTGGGTGCCTTCGATTCCCTAAAGAATGATGCTAGGAATAAAAATAACCCTTATTATCACATTTGAATTATGCATGACATAGAGATATTATATTCAAGTATCGATAAGTAATTCCAAGTATTAATCACTGCATTTTTATGCTAAGGAACTTCCTATAACATCATGATGTCCACGTAGTGTCTTGTAACAACCTGCTCAAATTTACCCTCAATTGTCAAATTTTTATAGGAACTTGGACATGGTGGGTAGTTATTTTGTAATTGTTCAATATCAATTTTGTGCAATAAGTATCAATTAAAGGAAAAGCCGTGAAAGTCTTCCTTAATTTACACCCATCAATAGAAAATATATCATTTAATACTAAACATCCTAAAGAAGAAATAGTCTATATTCATGATAATCCCAAGACATGGAAAATGTAGTTTGATGGTTCTTCAAGAAGTCACATGGGGAATAGAATGGAAACCCCTAAATATCACAATGTTTGGTTAAGAGTAATTCTTATCTCCCTAGAAAAGGCAGTGTTTCAAAATTCCAAAATATTATCTGAAGGAAGTACCAAAAATGAGGGAGAATATCATGTTCCAATTGCAGGCCTTGAATTGGAACACTAGGTACAAGTGAACCACCTGGAAGTTAACGCTGATTTTGAATTGGTTATCAAATAGATCAATGGGGATTATGCTATAAAAAAAGAAGAATTAAACACTTTTTTTATAATGTTATAATATAAATGGTTTAATTCCCCTCATATACAAAATTTTCAAATGTTTTATGATCATATTATACCCAAGATGATGCAATAGCTAATGCAGGCACAACCTTGGAAGATCCAAATCAGGATGAGATAATCATCAGTATTTCCCATTGTTTTGTGGTTTCTCTTTTAGTTCTAACTAGAATGTAGGAAATTAATAAAATATTTCCTTTTTTTGAGTTGTATAGTCTAAATACGAGATGGATGATACATATCATGGAATAACTTCATAATGGAGTACTTAAACAGGTTAGAGATAAAAACGAAAAGATCCTATGATGACTATCCAATTTCACTGTTTATGATTGTACAAATCCCCATAAGAAACTATAAAAATTATGATTTTATTGGGGGAATCGTCATATTTTTCAATGGATATAAAATTGTAGCTATCATGAATGTAGTAAATGTAATATTTTATGGAGATCAGAATTTTGGGCATATGATTTCTGATAAAATCTAAAATATTGGATACTTTTGGAATTATATGATGATGGATTTCACACATTTCACCATGAAATGTCACCCCTACCATGTGAATCTCTACTTCATTCATCAACTACTAATGTTTCTACATACATCTAAACACTTGGAGCCATTTTATACATGGGGAACGGATGTAGTAGGACCTTATCCTCAATCTACATCTAAGCAGTTCAATAATATTTGTTTTTCTTTTGATTTATTATCCAAATGGGATAATGAAATACCCATCATTGATGTTGGGGATAATATAAATTTTTGTTTCATCATTGATAATATCATTACAAGATTTTGTGTCCCTCATACTATATGAACATAAAATTGCAACGAATTTTATTCAATTGAAGTAATAAAGTTATTTCATGAGTACAATATCAAATACCACCATTTGTCTCGCTATCATGTGGAGACCAATGGAATGATAGATGATTTTTATAAGAACCTTTCTAATATACTCTAGAATATTATTGATATTGATAAGAAATCATATCCTTGTAAACATAATCATGATTTATGGGATTATCGATCTACTACCTGTAATGACACTCAAGAAACTCCAAATTTATTTGTGAATGAAACAGATATAGTTTTGTGTATTGAAAATCTATTTCATTAACAATGAGTGGAACTATGTTATCAGTTTCCTCATATGAACAATTTTAGATGATATTTGATGAGATGGAACAATTTGATGAAAAGATATTTCTTCCATTGAATCATTTTGAAGTCTACAAAAATATAATATCAATATCATCTACCAAAAATGTTTTCCTATTCTAATTTAGTCAAGTAGAATTGGAATTAGACTTGAGGATTATGATCATACTAGGAAATACACCTACAAAACATGATCCAAAGAGGGAATGACCTTACACTATATATATGGTATATTCTAATAGAGTTTATTCCATAATCATAATGGACAAGGATCTTATTACAACTTCAAACAATGAATGATTCTTCAAGAATTACTTTGTGTAATTACATTGTATGAACAATACTCACTATATGACTCTAAACTTCACAATAAAAAGACCATGTTTTGAGGCATTAATCTTTATAAAAAACTATAAGTTTCCATTTTACACAACATTGAAATGTGCATCATCATTTTCCTTATCGCACGATGCTAAACTGTGTGACATCGTACTTCCTTGCAACACAATATTAAACTATATGGTCAATGTATACTTTATTCGATGATAATAAATCACATAAGATACGATGAATTAGTATTCCTTATGATTCATAAGAAAAATGAGAAGATTCAATGTGCATGCAATAGTATACATTATTGATACACCATAGTGTCACATGAGATCCATTTCTTCCTATATTTGAGTAATATCTATATAGATCCATCATTTCAAGAACTACATGTCGCATGATTCTCATTCTAATGGGATACATAGAGGTGACTAGAACTCCAATCTTGGGCATAGCCAAAACCATAAAAAATTAATTCACTCTTATCCGCATATATATGATCATGATCTATACAGAGTAATATTTCAGGATTCATTGTTTGATCGTCATATCATTTTGTGTCTTGTGATTAACCATTCTTCCGAAATTAGTTAAAATCCTCTGTCTCTCACTTAAAACTCAATTTTTGTGGGAAATGATTGTTTCGATAAATACATTTTTTATTCTCATTTCAATGGGATATGTTGAGACAACAATTTCTCCATTCATGGGAACATACATAATGAAACCCTTTATTCCTTATATGTATGAATATAATCAACATATGGAATTCTTCATGAACTACATTTAGCTTGATTCTCATCTGTTTGTGGTACATAGTGACACAGGGGTTTACTTCCTTATTCTATATGTGATATTACCTTTTCACATTAGAATCATATCATGTCCCCTTATATGACTCTAAACTGCCCATCATAATTTCCTTACTACATGAAATTACACTACAATGTACCCAAAAAATGAATTATGATATGATTATAATCCCAATGAGATATATAGTGAAAACTTGGTTGTAGTTACTAGTCCCAACAAAGGGATAATATTTTATCTCTATTTTACATTTAATAAGAAATATATATGGGATTTTCCATTTTGTTCCCTCTCCTGAGATATCCCACTAAGGAAAAAAGTGATGAATCCATTTTACATATGATTCATATCTATATGAGGGAATCCAAACTCATGTCCAATATTGATTGAAATAGTTCGTTTATGAATTGATAATTACACCCTTTTGTATTTCCCACTCGTAATCATGATTTTTTATTGATATTGATAAAAATTATTACAGTTTGGTGGTAGAGTTTATAATATTTGAGAACTATTATTTCCTGACTATGCAGTATGTGCCCCTAGGTTTCCTTTCATATGTTTCCCACATAATTGGTCATTCAATATTACGAATTCACTATTTGGATATGCAACATATTCCCCACAGGGCCCTGCATAATACAACCCCCATAATGTGTTTTTTTAAATGGTAACATCAGTATTCGTTAAAGCTTCTTTTGACCCCTTCAAACAATAATGAAAATATAAATGATCAATATGATCAATCAGTCATCCATGTATGTTTTTACAATTAAATATCTCCCAAATTGTAAGTCTTAATGACCATATATTACACTTTTACCTCTCCATGTGTCTAAGTCATATTGAAATAATAGTAGATCATTTCCCTACACAGCATATACTATTTATAATATATATTTCTCCCATCTTTATGAAAATAAACTACATATACCATACATCCAATGTTTGGGTCAGACAAACATAGTAAAAATATTCCTCTAATTCATTGGAAATCATAATATGAAATTCTGTTTACATATTTAGGTATCATTCCCCATTAACCTAAATCTATGATTTGGAAAATATGAATCTCAAAAAACACTCTACCACTTTTAGTAAAGGAAACTATGATATTCATTCCCCTACTAGCTTGCATAATATTTGCCTATATAATTAAAATATTACTCAATAGATTCCACTGTTTGGATATGTAGAATATTCCCTATTCAGACTACTATAATACAACATAGAAAAAGGTTTTGTCAAATAATGGTAACATTGTTCTTAGAAAAGACTTCCTCTTATGCCTTTATTCCTTTTCCCATATCATTCTACAGATCTATAAATTTATAAATCATTGTTTATAATTCATGGATTCCATACATGAACATATTAGTATGTTTCCATAATAATTCTCAGAATATTGGAGACTAATGAAACTTTGGTTAATGCTAATTTACTTAAATTAAATCTACAAAATTTCCTCACTGGATGATTTAAAAATTATAGAAGAATTCCCTTAATTCATGACTTAAAATAGCATAGTATAATGTCCTCACTGAATGACTTAAAACTACAAAACATGATATCAGAAATCCCATTGAAGAAATTTTTTAACCATTCATCAAAAACATATTTTGTGTAGAATTGGTTTCCCCATTCATGACCTATTTCGACATAGATTAAATTTTATTCTTTAAATTAATTTCTTTAGAAAAAACACCAACTTTGGTATTTAGTCACATAGATATTATTTTTATGTTTTCTATCAACAATAAAATGATAAATTATTGAGATCTATTTTGAATGACTATGTAGTACATTCCCCTATGTGGCCATGCATAAAATCTGTATACATAACATTTATTTTAGTAAAAATATTACACTATTTGGCAATGAATCATATGCCCTATGTTGTACCTATGTAACACATCCCCCATAATGGTTTCATCAAATAATGTTATCCTCGATTATGGAAAAGACCCCCATTATTATTATTCTAAATGTTTTTTTTATGGTGACAAAAAATAACATGAATCCAGAGTCACCTTGGATGTATTTAATGAATATTGGAACTATTTATACACACTAAACGTTGATTGTGAATGAAAATCAAAATTTATGATCAATGATATTCGACATTAAATATTATTATTTTTAGTCTTACTTGTGTGAATCAATAATTTCAATAATAAGTGACATGGTACTCACATGATTGAAATCCCACCATGAGAACATATGGAAAAAGATGAGCTTCAACTAACTAAACCAATATTTCTTATGGTTTTGGAAATATTTTCAAATGAAAATCCAAATGATACAATGTTAGTGGGGTACCCTCTACAACTATAGTAAAAAGTAAAACCACGCTCACTTGGCTTAGGAAAAAAAATAACATTCCGCTCTTTTTATTGTAATATTATTATATGACACAATGGTTCGATGTTGTAAAAAACCATTGACATTAAAACAAAAAATGAATCATGGATACAGACATCGATGGATAGAGACAAAATGAATTTCAATTGTGAGTAAAAATCTATAGTGTAGAATAAACAAACTATAGTATCTATGTCCTTAACAATATTTGGTTTTCAATATAATATATCATTTCATTAATGTACCCTTGAGCTACGACAGTTTCCTTTTGATGTTCGGTTATCCAATCAGTCTCATTCTACTAAGAACTATTAAGGGATTTCTAAGAATCTATAATGGATTTTGCACCATCTATATGGACTTCCCCAATTGAATCATGAAGATGATCAAAATCCCCTGTAAAAATATCTAAATCCTATTGAAGACATAGATACTAAATATTCATTTCATTAAATATATCCTTTTGTTTTGTTAACATTTTAATATGATTGGAATCATCATGGGATAAATCTTTTTTGAATTCATCTGTGTTGGTCAATAGTCTAGTATTTATCAGATCTTGTCAATGATTCTTCTCCTGGTTGATTTATTAGATAATCACATTCACTAAGGTTTGGATATCATTGTATTCAAAACCACCAAATCACCTTGTTATTAATAGAGATAAAAAATGTTGAATATCTAAGGATAGTTCATCAAATGGAATTTTAGATATTATATTTTATATGGACTGCAATGCCTTGCGACATGCACGATGAAGTGTCATTTCATATTACATATCAGATTTAGTTTCCTTTTCTTTAGGAGTAACACAATATGGAATTAATGCACTTAATTAAATTCCTTTTTCATCTCCTTCCTTGATAGTGGTTTTTTCAAATCTTAATGTTGTTCGAGTTAGTGTAGAATCTTCACCTCCATACATATCCATTTATGTTTGATAATCCTATTTTGTGAATTAAAATTATGGTTGTTATTAGATTCAATAGGATAATAAGAAAGAGAAAATTCAGAATTATAGTTACCCTTACCTAACAAAAGGATGAACTATTTAAAAGACTCCTCCCCAATATTCTCAAATTCAATAGTTTTTGTGGATGTCTTTTTTAGGGGAATTGTTTATTTAACCTACTAAGGATTCTATAAATTAATTGTATGATGATTTTCTGTTTCTTGTTTCACCTAATTCAATTTCTCTCCAATGTTAGGATTGATAGTGATATCAAGGCTTCTTTCAAGCATTGTCAACGTAGAAGATTATTTAGATGGAACTACAAATTACAACTGATCATGGTTAGGGAATTATTCCAAATAAAATTCTGAGTACGAATAATAAAAACTCACATCTATTTGGTTCCATATAAGTTAAATAAAAACCTTCTAGTTTTTATGTCATATTAAGGTTTTTTAATAATTCATCAAAAAACATTACAAGATTCATCATAGCATCAAATTATATTTCAAAACCCATGATTGAAACTAGAGTGGGATAACATGGAATGGTTGTTTTGCGACCCTACACTCACAATGTTTATATAACGACCCATACTTTACATAAATTGTTATTACTTCAGAATTGTAGAACACATATTATAACATATAACAAAACCTGGAAAGGACCGTATAGTTATAGTGTCTTTAGAAACTGGGAAGCCTAAACAACTGGTTCATAAAGCATCTAATTTTCCTACCATTTATTTAATCATATCTAGAGTCTCTTTTTGGCATATCCTACGTAATAACCTTCTTACTGACCTGGGGAAATAAAACGTACAAAAGGGTGAGCTCAAATTCTCTTTAAGGGTAAACAAAATTAATATCAATCACATCATATACATAAGAACATAACATTAGGAAATCTTAACCTACAAAAGAAATCATAAATTCATAACATTGGATAAATCATAGAAGTGAAATGTAATCCCAAGAATCATAACATAAAACATGAAACTTTGTGGCATATACACATAATCATAGAGAATAATTTTTGTTAGTCAATACTCATTGCCAAGACTATCTTAGTGGATAGATTACATTTCTGAACTGAGTTCACTCCTCGTTTCAGTCCTATTTCACTGAACCAGTTTAACCTGCCATTCTAGACATGTATATCTCATGAGATATAAAATATTTACCTAATTTATTGGAGGGAGATATTGGTCCCACCCATCTCATAATCATACCATTCTTATGTGTGCTACAAAATCATAAACCATACATCATAGCATAACCCATGTAATAAAAATGGGAATCTTAAACATCGTGACATCATAAAAAAATTCATATAAGATAAAATAATTCATAAAAATAATTCCATCACAACATAATCAAATCAATGTAATAATAGGGAAATAAACAGAACCATTTATTATCCTAGATGGAAATAATTTTGATAAAACACTTGAACTCCATTCTTGAAGAAAATATCCTTTCTACTTCAAAAACACTTTTTCATTTCTTAACATGTCAAACAATTCAAAAATAAAAGAAGTTGATTAAAAATAAACTTGAAAATTTGTAAAGGAATCTTCTTGGAAATAATGTTTTAAAAATCCATTCATGCCGTATATGTAAAAAAACATTCTTCTCATACTTTTGTCAGAAAATTCAAAAAGTACCTCGTACGAAAAACAACAAAATATTCCTTTCATAACTTTTACTAAAAACACACTGAAAGGTAATTTGGATTTAAATAATTTTAGGTGGATGGAAATAATGTTACATATTGAGGAAACACATATGTGGATGATAAAATACACCCCAGTAAATACCAATGTATAAACAATCTCGGATAAAAATGAGATTGTGATATTTCCCTTACCTTAGGTCCGACTTGCTAAGTAAGTCTCCGAACCTCCTGTATAATGATTTAAATAATGTTATATACTTATTCCAGAATCATTATTATTGTTATGATATCATATGTGGTCATATTTTTAGCTTCATATTAGTAATACTTCATTATTACTTGTTATTCAGGTGTTTATTACTTTTTGTTCTTATGCATGTTTTGCCGAATTAATTCTTATTATTCACTTTAGGATATAGGTTCCTCATTTCCAGAATGGTAATAGTGTAATATATATCATATTCATTCATTCAATTCATTTATATATTCATTATGCAATGAAGATCATGTAGAACGGGCCACATCACATCGTAGAGACGGTATTCCGTACATTTGCACGAGCGATGATATTGTTCCCATGATCGTGGAATTGTATTAGAGTGTATGTATACTATTTCAGAATCAATATCAATTCACAATAATCATATATATTCATTCTTTACACCACTATACCCATCCATGTATGGTGGTGGTGGAAAATAGATTACACCACGGCGTGGAGACAGTATTTCGTACGTACGCACGCATGGTGATTTCATTTTCCGTAGGATGGATAGACGGTTAAATAGGGTTGTTTCATACTTATAATAACATATCAGTATATTAGTGATACTGATGTTATAACTTCATAATGAAATAACTAAATAAGAAGAAGTGGAAGAAGAAATAAATATCAAAGAATTGGTAACAGACATTACCTCTTCTTTGAAGTGCTTCTTTGAGACCTCCTTTTATGGAACTAAAATTGGTCTTTAAAGAAGACTAGGACATATAGGATGCCTCTAGGGAAGTGGAGAGGAGAAGGTTTTAGGGGTTGGATGAGATTTAAGGCTCAATGTGGTGTGAGGAAGAGGGGGAGGAGGTGCCCATTTATAAGGGTGGAGAGGGGCACCTTTGGAAAAACTAAAAATATTAATTTATTATAAAGTCATTTTCGGTTTTAAACAGCTCCAAATTGATTTATTTCTAAGCTATGGTCGGGATCGGTCGAAATCCTATAATCCAATAGAATTTATACAAGTTAAGGTCATTATATTAACCTTATCATTTAGTTTTAACTCTTAGTTAATTAGATTGACATTTACGATGTCATTTTTTATTTTTATATTATATAGTTAATAAACATACCATATACATCCAAGAGACCCCCAAGTTGTTTATTATTAATATATATAACCTTATCTAAGCCATTTGTCCGATCCTTAGATTTTTAGGAATAAAATAATAATTAATAATATAATATTTGTTTTAAAAACTATTTTATGTCAATTTTTACACTATTTGGTAATTGATTTCTGTGAAAATCATAACAGAATGATTAGTTCGAACAATGTTAATAAAATAAATATTAACATATCATGTTAACCTATAAAATTTGTGTAATTCATAAAAAGTAAAAAATTATATTTATTTTGTCATTTATAACATCAATTATGTCAATATTTCTTTAATAAGATAATTATTGCATCATCATTGTGTCATAAATAAATTAAATTATTTAAAGTCTAACAAATACAAATAAAATACCATAATGTAGGAAATGTTTTTATATTTCTATTTAATATTTATAGTCTAATTTATTATATGTATAACCCTATATAAAAAATTATTTACTTATTAAACATTGACTTTAACTATTTTGACCCTTCTTTAAATAAATTAATATTAAATGTCCTAATCTAATCCAAGTTGGCCTAAATGGTTATATTTTATTCCTACGGTTGTTTTTGGTCGAATTAAACTTATCAAATAAAATTAGGACATGTGTTAGGGTAATAATAATATCATTTTTACCCTTAATTACCCTATTTACTTTTAATCGTGGTTAAAAAAAGTATAAAGTTACTATTCACCAAAAATTATTTTCATCTCATTTAACCACATTTTACTTATTGACATCATCCATGTCTCTAGGATATTTGATATTCCACTCACAGAAGCGGTAAAATTATGTTTTATGAAAAATTCAATTTTTTAACAGCCACTTAGTAGTTTCACTATTCATCAAAAATTGAAAGTTTTCTAAAAAATATCAAAATTTCACCATAGGATAATTTCGATATTCCGAATCCAAAAATGAAGTCTATTTTGAAAAATAAAATTTTAAAAATTTCATAAAGTGTTTATTACTATTTATAATGGCTAATTTTAATAATATTTTAATAGCATATCGCTGTTTAGTGAAACTCAGTATTGCGTAGGATGCAAGCTATCGAGGAAGATCGTGATTACGTGTAAAGAAAGCCAAGCAAGTGTTATGTGTAGTGAAAGATTCCTTTGATGATATATATAACATAAAAGTCTCGAGTGTTACATTCTACCCCCCTTAAAATGAATTTCTCCCTCAAAATTCGTCACTTTGTAACAAATAGATGAGAATACCTATCGCTCATCATATCCTCAAGCTCCTATGTAGGTTCTTCTAATTGGTGGTTCCTCCATAAAACTTTCAACAATCGAGTGGTCTTGTTTTATAGGAATTTTTCGCTATGATATTGAATCTCTATCGGCTGCTCTTCATAAGAAATATCTTGCTCCAACAGTTCAACATCTGAGCTGAGTACATGCGAAGGATCAGGTATGTACTTTCTCAGGAGAGATACATAGAACACATTGTGAACTTGAGAGAGATTCGGGGGATGCACCAATCGGTAAGCTACCTTCTCAACACGATCTAGTAATTCGAAAGGACGGATATATCTAGGGCTCAATTTCCCCTTCATTCCAAATCTCATGACCCTCTTACAGGGGGATATTCATAAGAACACTTTATCACCTACTTCAAACTCTAGGTCTTCTCTTCGGTTGTCAGCAGAATTTTTTGTCGACTCTGAGTTGCTCTTATGTGTTGTTGAATAGATCTGACTTTTTCTGGCAGTTCATCAACGAGATCAGGTTCTAATAGCTTCCTTTCCCCAACTTCATCCCAGCATGTTGGTGTCCTGCATTTCATTCCACAGAGATCTTCATAAGGAGCCATCTGAATACTGGAGTGAAAGATATTATTATAAAAAAAATCCACTAAAGTTAGGTGTTGATCCCAACCACCTTTGAAATCCATAGAGCAAGATCTCACCATATCATCTAGAGTTTGAATTGTTCTCTCAGACTGACCATCTGTCTGAGGATGATAAGCAGTGCTGAAACTCAACTCTGTATCCAGAGTTTGCTGAAGACTTTACCTGAACATTGAGGTAAACCTTAGATCCCGATCAGATATAATAGAAAGTGGTACTCCATGAAATCTTACCACATCCTTCACATATATCCTGGCAAGCTGATCCAGATAGAAATCCTCACTAATAGCGATGAAGTGTTCAGACATTGTAAGAAGATCAACTATGACCCAGATAGCATTATTGCCTTTGGATGTTTTAGGAAGTCCTATGACAAAGTACATAGTGATGTTTTTTCATTTCCATTCGGGTATGGGTTATGGTTGTAACATCCCCTTAGACTTCTCTCTCAGCTTTAACTTGCTGACAAACCAAGCATCGAAAGACATAATCAGCAACATCTCTTTTCATGCCATCCCACCAGAAGTACTCTTTCAGGTCCCTATACATCTTCGTTCTTCCAGGATGAATATAGAATGAATAACTATGAGCCTTATCAAGAAGCTCCTTCTTTAATTCGGGGATGGGAGGAACACAAACCCGATTCCTGAACTTTATTATCCCATCACAGTCAAGGTTGAACTCAGGAACATTTCTCACCTTCTTTTGTAACTATACCTCTTTATTATGTGCCTATTTAATCTTCACGTGTATAGATTGTTGAACATTCATTTGAGAAAGATAGGATTTTTCCCCTTTCATTATAATTCCATGATCCATCCATTGTAAATCCATAAATATTGGATCATTTGTGATCCTCATCATGGATAAACATGCATGGTCTTGTCGACTTAATGCATCATCCACCTTGTTTGCTTTCCAAGGGTTGTAATGAATTGTGCAGCCGTAATCCTTAATCAACTCCAGCCATCTTCTTTAGTGCATATTAAATACCTTTTGTGTGAAAATATACATTAAACTTTTATGATCAGTATAAATGTCACAACTTTCTTCATAAAGATAATGCCTCCAAATCATTAATGCAACGATTACCGCAGCTAACCCCAAATCTTGAGTTGGGTAATTTTTCTCATGTATTTTCAACTGTTGTGAGGCATAAGCTATCACCATATCATTTTGCAAAAGAACACACCCCAATCCCTTCTGGGATGCATCACTGTAGATCACAAACCTTCCTCCACTACAAAGAAGTGTGAGCACAGGTGCACTGGATAATCTTCTTTTTAACTCCTTGAAATTCACTTCACATTCCTCCGTCCAAACAAACTTAACTCCTTTCCGAGTCAACTTGGTTATTGGATTAGATAATCGTGAAAAATCTTTCACAAAATGTCAATAAAATCCAGCCAAACCAAGAAAACTTCAGATCTCAGTCACTGTTGTTGGTCTCGACCATCTTTTGATAACCTCTGTTTTTGATGGATCCACAGATATCCCCTCTTTTGAGATTATGTGACCCAAAAATGAAACTTTTTGAATCCAAAATTCACACTTGGTAAATTTAGCATAAAGCTTTTCTTTTCACTGGGGCTTCAATATAATTCTCAAGTGATATTCATGTTATTCCTTGCTCTTTTAATAGACAAGAATATCATCTATAAAGACTGCCGTAAACTGATCAACATAGTCTCTAAAGACTCTATTCATTAGATCCATAAAGATAGTAAGGGAATTAGAAAGACCAAATGGCATCACTATAAATTCATAGTGTCCATACCTCGTATGGAAAGCCGTGTTTGGTATATCCTCCCTTTTGACCGTTAATTGATGATACCCTGAACGAAGATCAATCTTGGAAAAGTATTGAGCTTCGTGTAGATGGTTAAATAAGTCATTAATGCATGGGAGATGATATTTGTTCTTGATAGTGAACTTGTTATGTTCTCGATAATAAATGCAGAGTCTCATTGATCCATCTTTCTTCTTAACAAATATAACAGGTGCTCCCCAAGGTGACGCAGTAGGGCGTATGAACCCCTTATCAAGATTCCCTTGGAGTTTCGTCTACAATTCTTGCAACTCAATTGGGGCCATTCTATAAGGTGTCTATAAAATAGGTAAAGCACCCAGTTTGAGTTCTATTGAAAACTCAACTTCTCGATTTGGTGGAAGACCCGACAATTCCTCTGGAAAAAAATCATCAAACTCTCGTACAATGGGCATATTCTTAATCGTGAGTTTCTCACCAACCATTTGAGATAAATAACCTAAATTTAGTGGAAACAAGACCCATAATATGGAAGAAATTTCCACTGGAAGGTTATGTTCATCCATGCATCGATAGACGATCATAGGTTGATCTGGAATATGAAATGTGACTTCCCTTCTATGGAAATTGATATGAGATCCATATAAATAAATCCAATCCATTCCAAGAATCAAATCAAATTCCACTATTGGAAGGATCACAAGATTTTCAGGAAGCACTTTCCCACAAACTTCAATCGGAGAAGAATTATAAACTTTTGATACTACTGTTGTGCCATTAGGAGTTTTCACAGCTAACTCAACATCTAATTGTTGAGGTAATACAGCGATACCCTTAGAAAATTCTTCAGAATTAAAACTGTGGGTGGATCCAGAATCAAATAAAATATTTTCTACTTTAGAGTGGATGGTAAGTGTACCTTTCACCACAACGTTATCGTACTCCACATCGCTGATTGAAATTTCATGTGACTTTCCTTTGTCTTTGGCCTTAAGAGTTTTTTTATGTCGACCACCATCATCAACCCTTGTATTTGGGCATTGATTAGAATATTCCCCATATCCTTGAACATGAAACATTGTAGTGTAGTAGGTTCATTCTTTGTATCCTTTCATTTGTTTGCATCATTAGACATCTTCTTCTCATCATTTCAGTATTCAAATGCCCGATGACCTTACTTTCGGCATTTGAAACATTTACTTGTCCCTTTAAGACAACTTCCTCCATGTTTTTTTCCACACTTTGAGCATAAGGGAAAGCGCATATTCTTTTCAGTGTGCTCTTTAGATTATCCTTCGAATTCCATTTTCCTCTTCTTATCAAACCCATATGACCGATGGGTTACTCCAATCTCCATCTCGACTTTGAGATCACATCGAACGATTTCCCCGTAGCTATTGAAGTCCCTTATGGCTAACGCCCTTCGAAAGCTTGGTTTTAAGCAACTAATGAATCGATCGATATTACTCTAAGGTTAGATAATAATACCAGAAGCGTACCTTGCATGTATTGTAAAATTTACTTTATAGGTACCAACAGATTCATCATCCTTTTACTTCAGTTCAAGAAACTCTTTCTCCATCTTTGTTCAGAGAATACGATGGAAGTACTTATTGAAAAATAAGTTCTTTAACTCGTCCCATTCCATGGACTCAATTTCATCCCATTGGCTCGTATTTTGAATAAGATTCCACCATTGATCAGCATCACCTTCCAAATGATACACTACTAAAATGACTTTATCATGTTCAGATCATTGATGAAATGAAAATATTTTTTTAGTAGTAGTACTCCATTGTTCAGCAACTAATGGATCAGTAGACCCGCTGAATGAAGGTGGACGCTACCTCATGAAGGATTCAACAAAATATTTATACGTCCTTTGCTCGGTTGGAAGTCCTGCATGATTCATAGCTTGAGAAAGTTGTGTGAGCATGGCTATAACATTTTTCATTCCAGCTCCCAAAACGTTTGGTTGCTCAAGGGGGAAATCATTGCATTTTCTGACGCATTCCGTATTAACACGGTTCCTTCGGGTTCCAGCCATTGACTAAAACCAAGAAGAATATTGTGAGAAACACTAATTGTAATAGGAAAAGAATAAAATTTCACTCTTAGGGTCTTATCATAGGTTGTTCACGGCCATTTCTAAAACACTAATATTGTGTTCTATGCATAGACTTATCCTTTGGGTTCTTACTAAGGGTTTCACATCCTAGTTTCTAAAGGTTGACTATACCTTTCCTCTAATACCAAATATAACGAATCATACTTTTCATAAATTGTTATTAATTCAGAATTGAATCACACTTATTACAACATATAACAATACTAGGAAAGTACTGTATAGGTATAGTGTCTTTAGAAACTGGGAAACATAAACAACTGGTTCATAAAGCATATACTTTTCCTTCAATTTATTTCATCATATATAGAGTCCCTTTTTGGCATATCCTACATAAAAACCTTCTTCCTAACCTGGGGAAATAAAACATACAAAAGGGTGATCTCAAATGCTCATTAAGGGTAAACAAAAGAAATATCAATCACATCATATACATATGAACATAACTTTTGGAAATAATAACCTGCAATATAAATCATAAATTCATAAAATGGGATAAATCATAGAAGTGAAATGTAATCCCAATAATCATAACATAAAACATAAAACTTTGTGGCATACACAAGTAATCATAGAGAATCATTTCTTGTTAGTCAGGACTCATTTCCATGACTATCTTAGTGGACAAAGTCCATTTATGAACCAAGATCACTCCTCGTTTCAGTCCTGCTTCACTAAATCGATTTAACCCGCCTTTCCAGCCATGTCTATCTCATGAGATATAAAATATTTACCCAATGAATTGGAGGGATATATAGGTCCCACCCATCTCATAATGATACCATTCTTATGTGTTCCACAAAATCATAAACCATAAATCATAGCATAACCCATGTAATAAAAATGGGAATCTTAACCATCATGACATCATAAAACAATTCATATAAGATAAAGGATTTCATAAAAATAATTCCATCACAACATAATCAAATCATTGTAATAATAGGGATTTAAACAGAACACTTTATTATCTTATATAGAAGATAATTTTGATAAAACACTTGAAATCCATTCTTGAGGAAAATATCCTTTCTACTTCAAAAACAATTTTCTTTTATTAACATGTCATAAAATTGTAAATTAAAAGAAGTTGATTAAAAATAATCTTAAAAACTTGTAATGGAAGCTTCTTGGAAATAATGTTTTAAAAATCCATTCTTGTCGTATAAGTTAAAAAAACATTCTTCTCGTACTTTTGTTGGAATGGTCAAAAAGTACCTCGTACGAAAAACGACAAAAGAGTCCTTTCATATCATTTTCTAAAAACTCACTGAAGGGTAAAATTGGATTTAAACAATTGTAGGTGGATGGAAATAATATTAAATATTGAGGAAACATGGATGTGGATGATGAAATACACCCCAGTAAATACCAAATTATAAACAATCTCAGATAAAAATGAGATTGTGATATTTCCCTTAACATAGGTCCGAATTGCATTGTAAGTGTCTGAACCTCCTGTATAATGATTTAAATAATGTTATTGAATTATTCCATTATAATACATTTTGTTATGATATCATATATGGTCATATTTTTAGCTTCTTATTAGTAATACTTCATTATTACTTGTTATTCGGGTGTTTATTACTTTTTGTTCTTATGCATGTTTTGCCGAATAAATTATTATTCTTCTCTTTAAGTTATATATACCTAATTTACAGAATGGTATTAGTGTAATATATATCATATTCATTCATTCAATTCATTTATATAATCATTATGTAATGAAGATCATGTAGAACAGGTCGCATCACATCATGGAGACGGTATTCCGTACGTACACACGAGCGATGATATCGTTCCCATGATCGTGGAGTTGTATTAGAGTGTATGTATACTATTTCAGAATCAATATCACTTTATAATAATCATATAAATTCATTATTTACACCATTATACCCATCCATGTAAGGTGGTGGTGGAAAATAGATTACAGCACGGCGTGGAGACGGTATTCCGTAAGTACGCACGCGCGGTGATTTCATTTTCCATAGGATGGATAGATGGTTAAATAGGGTTGTTTCATACTTATAATAACATATCCGTATATGAGTGATACTGATGTTATTACTTCATAATTAAACAACTAAATAAGATGAATTGGAAGAAGAAATAATGATGAAAGAATCGGTAACTGACATTACCTCTTCTTTGAAGTGCTTTTTTGAGACCTCCTTCTAGGGAACTAAAATTGGTCTTTGAAGAAGAACTGGACCTCTAGGATGTCTCTAGGGAAGTGGAGAGGAGAATGTTACAGGGGTTGGCCGAGCTTGAATGATCAATGTGGTGTGAGGAAGAGGGTGAGGAGGTGCCCTTTTATAAGGGAGGAGAGGGGAACCTTTGGAAAAACTAAAAATATTAATTTATTATAAAGTCATATTCGGTTTTAAATAGCTCTAAATTGATTTATTTCGAAGCTAAGGTGGTTATGGGTCGCAATCCTCTACTATAATGGAATTTAGACAAGTTTCGGTCATTATATTAACCTTATCTTTTAGTTTTAACTCTTAGTTAATTAGATTGACATTTACCATGTCACTTTGTATTTTTATATTATATAGGTAATAAACATACCATATACATCCAAGAGACCCCAAAGTTGTTTATTATTAATATATATAACCATATATAAGTCATCTGGCCAATCCATAGATTTTTAGGAGTAAAATAACAATTAATAATATAATATTTGTTTTAAAAACTATTTTCTGTCAATTTTGACACAATTTAGTAATTTATTTTTGTGAAAATCATAACAGAATAATTAGTTAGAAAAAATTTAATCAAATAAATATTAACATATCATATTAACATAGAAAATTAGGGGAAATCATAAAAAGTCTCAAATTATATTTATTTGTAAATTTATAACACCAATTATGGTAATATTTCATTAATAAGATAATCACTGCATCGTCATTGTGTCATTAATAAATTAAATTATTTAAAGTCTAAAAATTACAAATAAAAAACCATCATGTATGAAATCTTTATTTATTTCTATTGAATATTTATAGTCAAATATATCTTATGTATAACCCTATATTAAAAATGATTTACTTATTAAACTTTGATTTCAACTATTTTAACCCTTCTTTAAATAAATTAATATTAAATGTCATAATCTAATCCATGTAGGCCTAAATGGTCATATTTTATTCCTATGGTTGTTTTCGGTCAAATTACACTTATCCAATAGAATTAAGACATGTTTTAGGGTAATAATAAGACCATTTTTACCCTTAATTACCCAATTTACTTTTAACCGTGGTAAAAAAAAGTAAAAAGTTACTATTCTCAAAATATTATTTTCATCTCATTGAGCCACATTTTACTTACTTACATCAACCGTGTCTCTCGGATTTTTGAAATTCCACTCACAGAAGCGGTAAAATTATGTTTTATGAAAAATTCAGTTTTTTAACAACCACTTAGTAGTTTCACTATTCATCAAAAATTGAATGTTTTCCGAAAAATACCAAAATTTCACCCTAGGCTAATTTCGATATTCCGAATCCAAAAATGAATTCAGTTTTGAAAAATAATATTTACTAAATTTCAAAAAGTTGTTATTACTATTTATAATGGCTAGTTTTAATAATATTTTAATAGCATATCACTGTTTAGTGAAACTCAGTATTGCGTAGGACACAAGCTATTGAGGAAGATCACGATTGCATGTAATGAAAGCCAAGCAAGTGTTATGTGTAGTGAAAGATTCATTTGATGATTTATATAACATAAAAGTCTCAGGTGATACAGTTTGACCCTGAACTATACCCTCAATAACAGTTGTGGGGTCAGCATTAGTTGTTACAAAATTTTATATGGAATGTGATGAACCTAACTTATTAAATTGTCAATGTCATTTATTTTTACATTTAATTTATAATGAAGAAATTATAATTTAACAATGGTTACCTCACTCTACGTAGTAGGATTAATAGAAATTTTGGGAACATATCTTGGTTCATTTGGCCAAAATTCCACTTCAGTCAAAGGAATAATTGGGTTCGTTGGAATTTGTGCTTGTTTGGAAAAACCCATCACAGTTAATCGAGGTTTATCAGTGATTTCAATATGTTATGAAACATATGATGATCCAGATTTTCCAGGAAGTTCAAAAACATTCTATTAATAATGAAATAAATTCATGTTTGCAGTAATGCTTACTACTGTTTAGAAAATTTTTAACCATGGTTTTATTTCTTTGCTGCTTCTATTTCATTATCTTATAGATAGTACGTGCATCATAATCTCCGAAATATAGGTATTAGAGACTGTAATCCCCTCTATATCTCTTCATATTTGGCCTATTGGACATTATATATCGGTCCTGAATCTCAGTGTGATAAAATATCTCCATTTCATGTACCACTAGGGAGATATTATAGTAATATAGCTTCAGTCGATTTTCCATTAACTAACCGTAAGTTAAAATGATATTTCACTAGAATAAAAATTGATTGACTAAATTCAAATTGAAAAGAATAAAAGATTACAAGAAAAAGAAAACACACATTTTCAAAATCAACAAATCACCCTATTATTAATGTAATGAAATTTTAATTCCTTCAGTGTTACCACAATCTATCATCTCTATCACTATATTTGTTGTGTGAATTGATTTATCAGTTGCATATATAGCCATATCAAATTCTTGAATATATGTTCTTAGTTCATCAAGAATCTTCTTAAAAAGAATATTATAAGACACTCATATATCCCCTATTCTTGGAATACACAACTCTTCACATAAATCTATCCATGTGGTTTCATCATCACAATGAATGATATTCTATGATTGAACCACCTTTTGTTCTACATATTCTGAGTATATTTCCAAGGCTTATAAATATGATCCTACATATTTAGATTTCAGTTTCTTCACAAATTCCTACAATCATTGATGGTGGATGAAAAAATGGGACCCTTTTCTCATCTGAATGATGGAGATAAACTACCTCAGTACACCATTTTTTGATATTGATGGTGTGGATCTCTTGAATCTAATAGTTTGATTGTATCATTCATGAGTTCACTTTAGTGATCTTGGAACCTCATCACCCCAACCATTTGACACCGATTAATCAATGCTGGATGATGAGGAATTACCTTACAAATTAAAGGGTTACTTCCTTCTAACTATCTTTATTCATACTCTAGGAACATCATGTTTTAACACCCCTTTATGGTTTTATGTAACCCCGTTCTTAGCATACCAGATTTTCAATCAGCATGTTGCATTGGTTGAATATATGTTGAATATTTCCTCTATTTTCAATACAGTCATTAGTAACCATAATTGTTCGACCACCATCAAATGTTTCTCTGATCTGACATGAACCAAAGGAGATACATTAATTTGTTGTAGGATTTTGTATAGATGTGGAAATTAAACGGATCATAGTCATCTCATATGATTTCCCCATCAATTCTGTTTTCTAATACCCCATATCTACAAGATAACATATACGATGTTTGCCCTAAGATGGTCATCCAATCATTATAAAACCACCCCATATATAGATTCCCATAAGGAACTAGATGAAATTCCTTGTAAATATTTAACCAAGCCTTATTTACCTAAAAATTCAAATAAATGCGTAAATTAATAGAAAAGATAAAAATAATGGTTGAAACTTTCATCTGAAGACCAATACCCTACTTTTAAAAGAGTAAGTTCTGAAATGATATGAAATTCACTCCCATAACACCTATAATGGTCCGACTATTTTTAAAGGAGACATCCCTCAATATAAATGAAACATGATCCTATGAGTCATTTCTAAAATAGTTGTAGATAATATTGGAATCCTCTTCTCAGCCAGCATGGATGCGATAAAAAATTAAATTGCCCTTAAAATTTCATTAAAATATCAGGCAGGAAATATATATAAACTGATCCACATGGACAGGAATCCTTCAAGATGTATCTTCACAGGATTGTGGAATTTAATTCATACCCCCACTTTTCAAATTATCTATTCTCTAATGTTTTCCAGAATGGGTCAGGTGTACCTCTCTTTTATTTCATTGTATAAATTATGGGATGAGTGCGTATGGGACACTTCTCCTTCATCTTCAATAGAAATATTTACATCCAATCCTCTGGCTGAATATTCTATCTAGTATGGGACATTGTGGTGTTTATATTTTTGTGTTTATAAAATATCTTCATTAACTCATGAACAAATGCTGGAGTATTTTATGATACATTCCATGATACATTTGGATGAATAAACTAATTATACATATCTCCATGAATTGGAGCTCCATATATTTTTAAACATTCCAAAAATGTATGCTTACTTGTCCATGATTCAAATAAAAGAAGTAGTCCTTAGACTACATCAGCTTAGTAACTCTGGCATGAAATCGTCATTCCCATATAAATAGGTTTTCCCAACCTATTAAGCCACATAAATCGCATCACCTTTTACATAATCATTATCTCCTCACATGTATTTTTCATCCAATACGCCCACATACATTTGGGATTAACGCAACCTCCTAGGAGAAAATCCCAACTTATCTTCTGTCCCTTTGATTGATCTTTCTAAGAATCGCCAATAATGGAAAAATATAAATGTGGATGTAGCTCAGGATTAAGTGATTTAAAATCTAGATCACATGGAATGTGATGTATGAAATAGGCCATACCTATTATCTCATCATTGATATATGTGCCTGAAATTGAAATATTGATAGCTGAGATATTTGTATGTTCATGAAACAAAGAATGTGGAACAAAATTCTTTGGGCACTGTATCTTGATATCTTGAATATGTACATAACAAAATAGAGGAATCAATACTCCAGGGATAATTGAATTTATATTACCTTAGATGTTATTCCAAATCTGGGAGATTAGTATCATTGATGTCAATTTAATCACGCCTGAAAATCATCATCATATCATAAATTCTCTTACTAACCGATTCATTATTATTTTAGATTATCTCTGGAGCCATTGATCTTCCAAAATAGGTCAAAATACCTCTTTAAAGTAATCTCATTTTGGAAATTTTTAAAATGATTTATTAAATTTGACAAATGAATTAAGGCGTGCAAGAATGTATTCAGCACAAAATTATAAATCCAGTGTAGATGTAAGGGGCCCTTTTTTGAGGTAATAAATAAGGTATAGAAGACACACAATCGATAGGAGCATCTGAGCAAAAACACTTGTGTTCTATGATCCTGATTCCCAAAGTTCTTTATAATTTTTGGTTGATGTGAATCCAATATATATAAGTGATTAAGATTACCCAGTGCACCATCACTTTGTATTCACATACATTTCATGATATCCATTGGTGAGACACATCAACCACTTTTTACCCTCGACATATCATCACCTAAGTATATGATGACCTTTTTCATTTAGGATCCAATTCTGCTGGGGGGGGTATGATGAATCTTCATTCTATCAAAGAAATAAATAGTGAAAATAGGAATGCCATTTTTAAAATAGGATAATATACATGAAGAAAATCATGAATTGTAAGAGCATTAAATTTGTATAAGCATAGTCATGTTGAGGCTCCGTCGACACGCATGATATTTGCGTGCCACAATTTTTTGCCCCCAATTCCCTTGTTAGGAAAATAATTATTCACCATGGGTAAGTTATTTTCCTAAAAAATTATCCATGGGGCCTTCATTTATAAGGACGAATATCCCTAAAGAATAATTTATTCTATGGTCTCCCTACTACTTCACCCATGTTTTCTGAAATACTCAAGGTATATTTTAAACACCTAGAGTAGATGTTTTAAAGGAGGATCATAGGGAAGAAGTCCCTTTATTATTTTAAATATATAATACTTGTGATACCAAAGTGCCCAACCTCCCTAAATCAGAAACACTTGCAGACCACCCATTCCTCTCAAAGGATCTTGAGCACCCCATTTTGGGGAATATCTATAAATACTCCTGAATTATTCAGTCAAGTCTCACCTGAGTATTAACAGCCATGTTGTTCATCACATGAGTCAACATCATGTCTCACAATCCTACTTTCACAACCATACCTAAATACCAGATATATTCATGGGCAGCCTTCTTTTATTCATGTTATATCTGATGTTTATACAAGACTTTCATCAGGACTTCTATAAATAGATTCATGGAAAGTATTAGTCATCATTGTACCTCTTTTCTAAAAGGGGTTATCTTGAATCATCAACCAAAACCTAATAACATATAAAAACTTTGTTAAAGGCACATTAGCATGGGTTTTTCCTCCCTCACCTGATTATATAAACTGCTAGTGCATATATATGATGGGAATCCCACACATATTCTTATTAGCCTATTTTGATATTTTAATTGCATGATTGTAGAGTATTTATCCTTCTACTACTATTATCATATTGCAAGTGTTCCTCATTCTGACATTATCTTAACTCTCCTTGATATTTCCTTCATTCTTCCCAAGTCATTGAGTCTTGATGTAATTTTTTCTGATGTTTCTTAGTTTTCATTAACACTATATTTGGCACCCCACATATCTATGATGCATAATGGAAGGGGATCATCAGAATAGTTTTCTTTTATAATTGTGATCTAGGATGGAGTATTATTTTTTCATATAGATAGGGTAATCATCAATGAAAACAGGGATCCTAATAGATTTTTCAGGAAATTTGGATATATTCAACAAGTCGCGCCACTCCATACTACATCAGTTAAGTTGGAGTCTCATCCAGTGATACTTCAAATAATGTGTCTATCCATGATTTGGTAGGATGATGATGTGAATTTCCTTATTCTTAACATAGTAGATTCAACATACCTGTAATAATAGAATGACCAATTTTTCATAGTTTTATCCAATAATAGGTCATTGGGAAGATCAATTAACCATTTTTTGATATTGTTGATAGTTTTTTATCCTATCCCAATAATTGTACTTGTGATATTTTTTACCCATCATATTTTGAGAAGGAATTATACATGATATCACATGAATTTAGAAGGGGTACCACCCACAAAACCCATATTTCTTTTATGAGACTCATATCTCACACCATTGAATGATGTGGACTATAGTCGTATAGAAGATGGTTAAATTTGGACATCATTCTGTGTTCCTGATGATGTTGCAATCTCCCCTCATTTATTCCCAGATGTTGAACCATCTATTTGAATGGAAATTACACATACTATGGTGACTCATGTTCGAGTGCTTGGATATACTACACTGATTCTTCCTCATTGCAGACCTATTTTGGTGATAGAGGACCAAGGTTATGATGTTATTAGGAGGCATCTAGCAATGTGAAGGATGGCATGGTGTCAAATCAATACTCATGGAAAAGATAATCCCCAAGTAGATATTTCCAATAAAGAGGATAACATTTAATGACTATTTTTTTGATCTATGGTAGGGGTAAGTTAATTACCCATTTCTTTTTATCATTAGGTTTAAAATTAATATAGGTAGAGAGGATATTGTTGATTGCAAAGGTGACCTAGCTCATTTTTAAACATCATCCCATCATTATATGAATATTTGGGATATTACTGAAGAGTTTTTTTTGTTGGAAGCATAGTATGTTATTGATCATGACTATGTGATTTCCCAGATAGAGGAATTGCATGACTGTGAGGCTCACAAAGACAAAAAAAAATCAAAACTAGCATCATCAAGTGAGATTTATGAGTTATTCCTATATAATTTGTGAGACCCACAAACTATTATGAATTTAGTATGACCAATGGTTGATGATGAAGCTAAATTTAGGGATTCATTGGAACTTTCATGTGACAGCCCTCTTCTGGCAGTTCTCAATATGATTGAATGAGCGAGTCAGGACATATTGTAATCTGGTGGGATACCATGCACCACCATTGATTTGACATTGGGGAGAGACTCTAAATTGTTGATGGTCCCCCTATCCCACTTCTTCTTATTAAACAGAAGAAATTTTCTTTATAGTGACCCACTTTTACCCATTCATGCTATATCAATCATTTGTGATCTACTTCATTTTATACAATAATGTCAGCTGAATTTTAATTTGTGACATAATATAGGATGATGTAATAATCATGTTATTCTCAAATATTTTCTTCGATTGAGGGTCTTAGTGATGCATCTTGGATATTACTAGGGTCAAATAGAATATGTATAAAACATTGATCCTTTTTCTTCATCACCCTAGTTATTCCTAATCCTATTATAGTGTGGGATTAGTGGGTATGACAATAATTTTTCATAGGGAACCCTTTATTGGGTTTTTATCTAACAAGATTTGGGTCTCTTGATGATTTTTTTTATTACATGATGTTTTGTCTAAACTGTATGTAGTATAGGTTTAGCGAGATGGTACTTGAATTTTGTCAAGGGTTACCTTTGAGTGTTTTAAACATTTAGAGGGTTTTGTTATATTTCATTATATAATAGATTATATCAAACCATAATCACATTACTAATGTTTTATGTTGAACAGAATAAAGCATGACTTGCATCGAAAGGTACCCAATTTTGGATTGATTAATCAGGAATCTCCTAAAAACATTCAAACATAGATGAGGGATTTATTTTACACATAATTTTGATATCTAGACATGGGATCTGATATGGGTCATGGAATCTATGCAGGATACGGAGATAGGAAAATTCTCCAATGAAGATGATTTTACATTTGTTTGATAGGCTATTTTATGGAATTGTATTCATAGCCACCAAGGCATATCGTGCATAGTCAAACAAAGGTTTTTATGGGATCGTATCCTTTCATTTCTAATGGGAAGGATGTTTCTAGAAATATATGGAGTTAATCATATATTGACAGCCAAAGTGTGTGGTCTATTAATGTAATAATTTAAGAAAATATGGGGAAATATTTATTGGTTCTTGTTTAGAAACCCCTCCTGCATGAATTTGACTTGTGCAAATGAGGGATAGTAAATGGGGTAGTTTAATGTCGTAAAAAATATATATTTTACATGTCTGGTGTGACATGATTTTACTCTAACTAGTAGAGAGTAAATGATTCATCTATTCCTATAATATTATGACTAAAAGTTTCCCTTATCATCATGTGCTAAAAGTGAAAAATATGTAAATTGTATTTCGGGGGGTTCTTGAAACTGGGGAATCCGATGAGACGTAGAAATCATAAATATGTACCATGATAGAAAAATCATATCTTGAAGGAAAATTTATATTTTCTTTACAATCCATTTTTGTGGGAAACATATTCAGATCCACAAAGAAATTGTGAGAATTGTCATAGAATAGTATTCACAAGACAGTAGTCGACCATTTTGGATGACCATGGATGGTTATGTGGACTATGAATTTTATGGACATTGAGTGTGTTTTGTGTATAGGTTTTCTTTATCATGAGAAGGGGACATTTTAGGCTGAAAATTATTAGGAAAATTGGGTGTAAGTGGAGTCATTTTTATCATATCTATATAGGTATATTCCATAGATAGGTCTGAACCATGCCCCTGTGGGGATGAGACAATATTGTTTCATGGATAGATCAAACATATGAGATTAGGATCTCAGATTGTATCCAATTATGAATCGAATCAAACTGTTTGTTGTGATTTAAAAGATCATTTCTTTAAAGATCTGATTTATACATAGGGATGGGGAATTTTCATTTTGGATATGAATTCCCCAATGGGGAATGGAATATGGAAAACATTCCTACACAGATTAATTTCTGGGGCATGTTCATGAGGTAAAATTCCCTTTTGACATGACCTAGACTATGTGTGAATATCATGTATCGAGTACTGTACAATTTAAAAGTAAATAGATAATTTTGTTGACATACGATCCTTGAGTAAGTAGAGGGTAATCATGCAAGGATATTAAAATCTGTTTAGGACGTGGATAGGGAGGAGAGTGTAAACCATGGATTCAAGGGCACTTGGATTTGGAGAAAATACATGGGGCTGGGAATCCATTAGTTGTATGTTAGTAGTAAAATCCAGTCATAGGGATGAATTTTCCTTTGGATTATAAGAAATAATTTTGGGAATAATTTTTCTAGCTATTGAAAAATTGTATGCATATTAAATAAAAGTTGTATATAGGACACTGACCTTCCTTTCCCGATGACAATGAATGATTATGATGAACCAATATCACTCAATGTATAGATTTTGAAGAAATTATTATTTGTGCATGGATATATTATAATCATTCGGGCCATGATATACCCATATACATGGAAGCTCTCCATAATAGATCTTACTCATACATGGGGTGAGGAATTTTGATTCCCATGGTGGTTCTAAGAACATGTTTAGCGATCCTTTTCATAGATAATGGACACTGAACCATGTTCTGATACATTGATAGATAGTGCACTTTTTTATGTATGGATGTACCGTTCTGATTAAATTAATATTTTCAGTAATTTATGTTTCCCAATATGGTCGTAGAAACACTAATATTCTATTTAATGTTAGGACAATATGGTGAATCATTGTAGATTGGTTATCCTTGACCCTATGGGGGTCCCCTTCAAATATTTCCAATCCCACCTGTGATATGGTCGGTGCAGGAGACAATGTGTGGAAATGGTTTCACTCAGCAGTCTAGGGATGAAAGGATCTAAGGGAATAGAATTTCTTATCCATGTAGTTTAACATCATGCGGTGAGGAATTGGCTGACTCAATTTGAACAAGCTAGTTATCATGAGTCTATAAAATTTTAAGACATTCCTAAAAGAAGTCGAAAAAATTATAGTATTCATGTTTTAGGGTTGATGTATAAAAGAGATCTTCCATAAATATGAGATAATCAGTACTAGATATTATTGGTACTCCCCAGAAAAGTGTTGGGGAAGACAGTGTATACTATGATTCTAGGATCCCATGAGATAGGATGTATCATGTGATGTTTATGACCCATTGCACATATGAAAGTAAGAAAAATATCACATCATGATGATTTTTGCATGGTTAGATAGGCCATTTTTGTGGGGAACATATATCTATAAGTTCTGGAATAGTGTGTATAGTCAAAAAATGGTGTCTGGAAGACACTATACATCTATTTCTGATTGATTTTGGTGATTATGATGATCCGATATTTCCCAGGGCATTGACTTTGATGGATTAAAAGGGATAACTAGGAAACTGGGAAATATTTGTATCATGTTTAGTATGTAAGTACTATATAATATGCATAAATCTGATTCATAGGTAATGGGAAGCATGGTCTTTTGACACCTTTTTGGTGTTGGAGTCCAGCTTTGAAATCCCCAACATCTATGTGTGTTTCACATGAAGAGGATTGGGGGGATTATTTTATTATACAGAGTTGGACCTAGAATTTTCATATTGAGTGTCACTATATAGGTCATTATAAAAGAATAATTCCATACAATGTTTTTGAGATACCTTACAGTTTAATGTCACGTGGTTAGGTCTTCACAGAACATGCATTTTAATGTAATGAGTTTGGGACTATTAGTGAAATAACATGAAAATGATACATAGAATGAAGTGTTGATCCTGAACATCATGGAGGAATCCTACAAAACCCATATCAATGAGAATTATTTCCTATGTACTTCTTTAGAGCATGTTCTCTATACTGTTCTAAACTATACAAAAGAATGGAGCAGTTTTTTTCGCTGGGCGTGGGTGGAGGATTTGGGCATCTCTATTTATCATGTGATGTTATGATTGAATCCATATATAGTTTTTCATAACTCTATATTCAAGTATGAGATCTTTATAGAGAATGAGTCATTTGTATCATTTCGGTTTTGGCCTATGAATTTGGGTCATGGTCTGTCCACATATCAAGAGAGGTGAGGAATCAATGCATGAATTGGTCTTATAAGAAATTCCTTATATATGTATGATCTATACACTTGGTAGTGGTAATTTCATAGGTGGAATAATGACATGTATGACAAATATTGGGATCACTATGTATCGATAGGGAACAAGAATCAACCCGAAATGTATTTCATGGGTACCCTATAGTTTTAAATCTTGAATTAAGGAAATTCTCCAATTGTGATTTTTTTTACTTTGAAGAATCCTATGAAGAGACTCCTAAGCCCACATTAGTAGTACTTAGTTTGTGAAAAATGTTCATTAATTTGATTTATATTCCACATTAGGGGTTCAAGAAAAAGGACATCAGAATTTTCCTTCAATACATTACTACATCTAGGTATTTGTTTGAAGATCAAGGTGTTTAATAAGAATCCTATTGGGGTAGGGATGAATACATATGTGTTTTTGGTGATGAAAATACCTACATAGGTATGACCCATGCATAGAGAATGATTTAAACTTTGATTTTGGGATAGGTCTAGGCCACATCGTAGAATTTGTGTTTCACTACATATCACACAATGGAAAGAATAAATCCACATGTAGTTATAATGATTCCTCCATATATTGGTATTACTCATACATAAAGAGTGTGCATTTTTTTAATGGTGGGTGGACTAGGATGAATGATTTTGGTGTCAGAATGTATCCCATCACCATATGGGAATTAAGACGTAAATAATTTTGAAGTGTAACAGGGTGGGTGACAGATGCGGGAGACAATGTCTTATCTGGTGAGGAAATTGTTGTGGCCAGGCTATTTTACATAATATAGATAAGACTCATGAATTTCCTCCACACATGTTTTTTTTATATATAGGGATAAGGGAATTATCGATTTTGATAGGTGGATCGACCATGATGTATAATCTAGTTATCACTATGTATCCTATTGAAGAATGGGAATCAGAACATATATTGTTCTATGATACAATCTCTCTCCCCATCAATCCCATACAAATATATTGGTTGAATTTATACCATTCCCTCACACATATCTAATTTATATGCAAAAAATAATTGTATAAGAAAAAATAATCACCATGAAGTTTATTGTCCTGTGTTAAGTGTGTAGATGATAAGTATTTTTTTCATAAAGCATGACAACATGAAACTATGTATATTAACATCTTTATTCATAAGAGGTGGATGAAACTATGTATATTAAAATCTTTCTTCTAAATTTTTTTTCATGTTCCTATAGAAGCATATTAACAAACACTCTATACATGGACTACCATGCAGAAATTAAAATAGAAAGAGAAAATGATTATTCATCACATCCACGAATGGCTGGGTATTCTATCCATCACATCGGGGGCCAGCGTTATGTTGGTTGTCAACATAAATATTAATATTCATTATGTGGATTCCAATTAACTTTTTTTCTAACCACTATGTCTACTCAATTTTGTTCTTCTGAAAATTGGATTTCGTCAATATTCTCCTCCAAATTGTTATCCCCACGTGCATCTATTTATTTTTTGAAATTTCCAGGACAATTTTCTTTACAATTATGGATTTTTTGGGAACTTGAATTGATATACATAATACAATAATTAAATAAATATATCCAACATAAGGAATTGTTTTTTATTTTTTGTAACCACCTTTAATCACCCTCTATTTCATCAAATGAAAAATTAATGTATCAAATGTGGGTACGTTTAAACGAACACCTCCACATTGTGATATAATTAATTTTCCATAACTATAAGTCACAGATGAAAATTATTATTATATAATTATTTTTTAAATATTATATATATGATATATTTATTATTCATTTTTCCATATATAGTGAATAACTTTTTTTCCATCTAATCCATTATAAAATTATAAAATCACATGGATGTATGTGTGGACTACCCTATAAATAAACTGACATGATTTTTTACTTTTAATGGATGGTATAAATGTTATATTTTATGAATATATATATGACATATTTGATATAATAATTATTCTATACAATTCCATAATTTATCGCATTTACTTTATTCAAACCTTTTAAAATTGAAAACATCAATCAAGCATACGTATAACTAATTATTCCTATGAATGATGTAATTTATTTTCCCATATCTATATATTTTGGATACCTATATATATAATTAATTTAAATTTTATTTAAATCATTATTAACATTTTAGTGATGATTTTACTTTGATCAATGTAATTTGAATTAACTGTCAAACTGTACTTCCCCAATAAAATAAAATTGTTAACATTTGGAAATTAAGATAATAATAAGGAATTGTTAATAACTATGTGATAAAATCTTATAAGTTGTTATACATGACATTATATGTTTTAGAAATAATATATATATTAATTTTGAAAATTTTAAATTTATTATGTAGGATTTTATTAAACATTTCATGAAAATTTGACAAGTGGTGTGGAATTAATGATATAATATAATTGTTTATCATGATTGTTTATTATTAAGTTTACGATGATGATATTATATGATATACCTCTAATGAATAAATTAAATTAAATTTTCCAATATTTATTTATTGATATTACATATTTTACTAATCGATTTTCTATCATTCTGTAATATGCATATTGAAAATTTATTTTTATGGTAAATAATGAATTTTGTACCATATAAATATTTTTTAAAAAATATTTTAATATTTTTCTCAATAATATTATTTTGTTTTTTGATGTCATTTTCTCAATTTTTACTTTTTTTAAATTTTCAAAATTATTCTTATTCTATATTTATATATATGGTACATTTGAAATTTCATTCAAAATTTTGAATGTAATGTTTTATTACTTTTATCCTGTGAATGGATTTTTTTTAATATTGTGACTGATCAATTATTTAGATATTCATATTCAATTTAAAATTTACCTTCAAATGAATATATTGTACCTTATATTTATGAAATTATTAGACAGTAAATAATTAATTTGAAATTGAAAATGCTATTTTCATTATTCTAAAATTATTTAAATGATATTTCAAATATATTTTATTATCTAATATGAAATCCATTGATATTACATAACAATTAGTTATTATATGAACTGATTGTACTATCATTATTCATTATAATTATAGGTTACGATTATGATGACACAATTTTTATGAGATCATTTTCCTTTTTAATTGATATTCGATGGTGAATATTTACTTATCTTTCATTAAAAATATATATCACATTAATTATGTAATAGGTGTTTCTAAAATTATTTTTAAATCCAGTGTATAGGGTAAAATAAAAATATCTAATTTGAGAAATACTTATTGAATGGTATGTGGCCCATGTTTTCATTGGGACATTGTGCATAATGATTATACTGTGAGTACACCATAAAACATCTGGGATAATGTAATGTGACCAAAACCAATATTATCTTCATGGTAGTGATCCATTAATACTATATAAATGATTTTATGTTGTTATGTAAATTCCAAAACAAATGTAACTTAATGATAATACACTCTCATGGAACATGATATTTAATTCCTTTTTGGATTTATTTCTTGTGAACATAAAAAATTAATGAAATGAATTTTGATTATGATATTTGATATTTCCAGTGTGTTTTTTATCTGTAATTATCATGTTCTCATTCTTTTATTCACTTGTTATATTGAAGTGATCATTGATATCGACCATGTCTATACTTATTAAGCTTATATGATCACTATTTAATATGTTTCCATTCCATGGAATATCAAAATTGATTTTATAAATGATATTTCCAAAAAACGTTCTAGATTAAAATAAAATAGTAAAATACATTATAAATATATTATGAACATGTTTTTTATGTATCCATACTTCCAATGAAAACAATTTTATATTATTATAGAATGGATCATTAAATGATATAATGAATATTAATCTAATAATATGAAATTTCATTTTATGAATTGAATCCTTCACTATATGATAATATTGATAAATGTTCATAAAAATTGGTGCTTATCCCATAAGAAACCCTTCACATCATATTTTAGAGGACAAATACCACACAAAGTTGGTTTATAGTTTGTAAAACTCTAGATCCTAACAATAAACATTGATTATACCCACATAATATTTGAAATATACACTTTTTTCCTCGACTATTTTTATATCTATTCACATATTAATCCATATTATGGTTGAAATTACTTCCAAAAAAATAGTTAGTTTTGTATGTGAATATTTGGAAAATTTATTTTTTTATTGGTTGATCGCTGCATGGGATATCTTGTTTCTTATATAATACTCGATCTTTTATCGTGATATCTTCATTATATTCATTAACATTATTCAACGGGTTCATTTTTTGGTCATGATTTCAACATAATGATGTTATATTGGGGAATAAATACAATTCTCTAGGATTAATTATCCAATGGAAAAGATATCTTTATTTCAAAAATTAGTATTAAAAAGAATCTAGTTTTCCTTCATTTAAATTATTCACATCTCTATAAAATATTGGTATCTCTTAAATTACATAATGCTTATAGAAATTCATTTTTATTAATTTTATAATTTTATTGATTGATCTCATCATGTCATATAATTTTTTTTAGTAGTTTTCTAGAAAAATAGTTTATGAAATTTATGTGTTTCATGAATTTCCTCAGTTATGAATTTGAATATAAAATGGATTTTTAACAAAATACGTTTTTATGAGTCTCTGAAAAAATGATTTATAAAAAATAAAAATAGTTATTTTAATGTTTTGGGAAACATTCAACATTGAGATACATGGGTACATCCATATATGGACATATATGACCATAATGTGTGTGATATCACTAGGGTGTACTATAGTTACATAGATATATGATGATATAAATTAGCATCAGTTGGATTTATGTTATGATGAATATTGTTCTCTCATGTGTTCTAGTATATATTCTTGGAATATAGATACCATTTCATCTTGGGTATATACAAGATGATATATTTTTATTTTTTTTATTTCCAAAATCATTATTATAATGGGTTTAATGTGTAATTTCCATGAAGCTCTATAATGTCTTTCAAATAATTATCTTATTTGTAGATTATGATAAAATGAAATTCAAATAAAAAACAAATTCTTATCTTTTTTATGGGTTTTATATATAAAGTATTTATAAAATTTGTCTGTTTAAAATGTATAACATATGGTTTCATGGTTTTATTAATTTTGATTATTTTAGGTGTTACCCTATTTTTATAGGTTCTTATAACCTAATATTAACCATTAGTTCTTGTAGATATCATTTTTTTAGAACACAGGTATTGGTAATAGTATAGTATATTACACCATATTCCCTTCAATGTTTACTACTTGTTATTGAAATGGGGTGGTGTTGAAGGTTGGTTGCATAGAGATAATTTTTTTCTCATGGTAGGTATTTTTTCAGGTTTTTCCCTTTTATGTTTTATATAATATTCTTCAAGTATGTTCAATATTATTCAACATTTAAATTGATTGATTTACCATTATTAGGTTATTTATGATTACTTGGTCGTGTTTATAATTGTCATTACATTTGGTTCCCATCATAGGGGTTGTCTTACAAACAATTGAATAATGTAGTGTAATATTGATAATAAATTATGGTCATGGTGGGGGAAATTCATTTATTCATAATAAGTTAAAATAAAACATTATTTTCACACATTTATAGAATTAGAAAATTGTGTGATATAATATACCTTTTGAAATATTTATTTTATCCATTTTTAAATATATTCAATTTTAGCAGAAATATACTTTATCAAACTCTCATGTGATAAAGATAATTAATTATTCACATCTCTATAAAATATTGGCATCTATTAAATTACATAATGCTAATAGAAATTAATTTTTATATATTTTATAATTTTATTGATTGACCTCATCATGTTATATAAATTGTTTTTTTGAAGAGTTTTCTAGAAAAATAGTTTATGAAATTTATGTGTTTCAAGAATTTCCTCAGTTATGAATTTGAATATAAAATGGATTTTTAACAAAATTTGTTTTTATTAATCTCTAAGAAAATGATTTATAAAAAATAAAATGGTTATTTTAATGTTTTGTGAAACATTTAGCATTGAGAGCCATGGGTGCATCCATATATGGACATATATGACCATAATGTGTATGAAATCACTAGGGTATTATATAGTTACAGAGATATATGATGATATAAATTAGTATTAGTTGGATTTCTGTTATGATCAATATTGTTCTATCATGTGTTCTATTATATATTCTTGGAGTATAGATAACATTTCTTCTTGGGTATATACATAATGGTTTTGTTTTATTATTTTTATTTCCAACATCATTTTTATAATGAGTTTAATGAGTAATTTCCATGATGCTCTATAATGTCTTTTAAATACTTATCTTGTTTGTAGATTATGATAAAATAAAATTCAAATAAAAAACCAATTCTCATCTTATTTATGGGTTTTATATTAAAATTATTTATAAATTTTTTTTGTTTAAAATGTATAACATATGGTTTCATGAATTTATTAATTGTGATTATTTTAGGTATTGCCCTATTTTTATTGGTTCTTATAACCTAATATTAACCCTTAGTTCTTGTAGATTTCATTTTTTAGAACACATGTATTAGTAATGGTATAGTATATTCCACCATATTCCTTTAAATTATTATTACTTGTTATTGAAATGGGGTGGTGTTGAAGGTTGGTTGCATAGAGATAATTTTTTTCTCATGGTAGGTATTTTTTTATGGTTTATCCCTTTTATGTTTTATATTATATTTTTCAAGTATGTTAAATATTATTCAAAATTTAAATTGATTTATTTACCACTATTATGTTATTTATGATTACTTGGTTAGGTTTATAACTATCATTACATTTGGTAACCATCACAGGGTTTTTGATACAAACAATGGAATAATGAAATGTAATATTGATAATAAATTATGGTCATGGTGGTGGAAATTCATTTATTCTCTATAAATTAAAATAAAACATTATTTTCACACTTTTATAGAATTAGAAAATAGAGTGTAATAAAAAACCTTTTAAAATATTCATTTTAATCATTTTTAAATATATTCAATTTTAGCAGAAATATACTTTATCAAACCCTGATGTGATAAAGATAATTAATTATATATATTTTTAAAAAAAATATCGATTTAGGAGAAATTTTTTCTTTTGTGAAAGAAATAAAAAATTCCTCATTTTTTCACGGAATATTATTTTAATTCAATTTGATTACTATTAGGAGTTAAAATCTCACTAATTCATAAAAAATAAAATATTAAAATAATATAGATGTTTTTTCATGGGATTGAAATATAATTTCATGCTGTGGACATTGAAATACAAATAATCATGATAAAAATAGTGTTATCAACATAAAACCATATATATTTAATAAATTTTGAATCAAATCCTAATTTATTATTAAAATATATAATATGTGGTATTAAATGACCATACATTTCATCAAAATAATAATAAAAATGTTTATTTGTATTATTTATAATACATAAAATAAATAACTAGTTAACATAGTACTTATGTCTCTGAATGAAAATGGGGATGTGAAGACCCTAAAAACATTAGAATATCTTCAATTCGAGGCCCATGTAAAATAAAACATTATATTGTGGCATAAATACCATTTTGGTAAATAATTTAGTATATAATTTCAAAAATTGTATATCGTACATCTGAAAATTTATTATAATTGAAAAATATGGTGTGTGTCTTAAAGAATTTAATATTTTATGGGAAATCCAAACCATAAGTTTTTTATTGATTTTCATGTGTTCACCGAACATGATTAAAAATATAATATATTTTTTACATCTATTACATAAATATATTCAGTATTATTGTTACTATATAACATTCCCATATAATTCACAGTTGCATAATTATTAATAATTCATCATTAAAATCAAATTTTGTGTTTCAATTTTTCAATTTTCATTGTATGTATAGGTTCAATAATTACAATATGTGAATTATGATATTAGTTTTGGAATCATAATAATTCCATACTTATCATATTAAATCATTATGTATGATATTATAAAATCCATGTATGGTGTTGAGTAAAAGTTGAATACATTTACTATTATAAATGTTAGTTAATATGTATGAACTGCCAATGTGATCATTTTACAACCACTGGAAATAGAGAATTTAATATATAAAATTTCATTAAAATTATTAATTTTATATAAAATATCATATCTATTATTTAAATCCATCCATATAACCATCCATTTATATATGTCAAGAATAATTAATCACATCAATTCATAGAGGGGGTATTCTAGATGTACACTTCGACAAATATATTAATTTATAATTAATGGGATAATATGTTGGAAGATATTTTTTTATATTTATATAATACTAATACGATAATAAAAAACATATATATGAATCATATCCATTATAAGTACCATCCATGTTTCGGTGTAAATATAAATGATGGACATCACTTTACGAGGGTAGTATTCAACACATATACATGTGTATAGTTTCCATTTCACTTGAGATGTATAGAGCATACAATTGTTTTTATACAATAAACATATCCATATTATAGTATTATAAATATACAAATTTTATTTTATTATGAAGTATGTTGTATTTTTTTGAAATGTTTGTTGATAAAATAATCTATAAAGATGTTATTTAAGATGATTCATTATTCCTTGTGTATTTTTCTTTTCTTTTTAACATAAGACACCATTATACGGTATTCTAGAATATAATGAACCTTTTGGACGTTTTTAGAAGATTTGGAATGTTATTTGGGAACACTATGGCATACTTATGGGGTCCCCGTTGTAATTTCATGAGAAATTAAGATATATTTTAATGACGTTATACATGAAAAAATATAAATATATTATCAATAACATTTTTCTTTTGTGATAAATTTATATTTTAATATAATTTGTATTTATTATATTAGGTGTAGGAATAATATGAACATGTATTTTAGAATAATATTTCATTAGTTATTTAATATTTATATTCTGATGAACTAATTAATGAATATATTAATATGATGAAAATATGTTAATAATAATTATAATATATTTATAAGAGTTTGTATTTAAATGCATCTAATGATAAATACTAGTGGATGTTTCATTGAATTTATTATTATATTTATTGAAATTGGTCAAGTAAATATTTATGATGGAAATGTAATATGGTATTTTGATAAATATATATATACACACATAGGTATTTATATATATAATTTATGAAATAAGAATATTAAAAAATTATTTTATATACTTGAGAAATTTATAAATATATATTTGATATATAATTATTCAAATGTATATTTTCTAACACAACTATATTATTTTTCAAACAAATAACACTATAATTACAAAATATAGTTATTAAAAGTTTATATTAATTAAAAACATGGATAAATTATATTAATATTTGATTGTGCCTATATATATTTATCAGAGTACATTTATTAATTCTTATAGTTGTATAAAATATATTATGATTCAATTAATAATATATAGTGGATTATATATATACATGTTAATTTATAAATAAATGTATATATATTTATATATAATTGATTAAATATGTAGGATTATGTTTAGAAAACGGGATTATGAATTTGAATTTAATTTAATAGAATTTAATATCATATATGTAAACATATGTATTTCAGACATATATATAATGTTAATAAAGTACAATAAAAATGAAGAAAATATAAAAATAAGAAACACTATCTATGGATTGTTGGAGAAAGTAAAAAATAAATAAAAATATAGATATGTGTTATATATACGTAAATAAATTTTTTAAATTGCATATATATAATTTATAACATATTTACTTGAATATATTTATGTTATAATATATTTATATTAAACAAAATTATATGTTAAATATTATATGTTATATAAGTTATAAGAATAAGATATATTTGATATATGTGTTACATATATATATATATACATATATATATATATAATTGTTTCTGTTTGTGTGGATTAATGGTTATGGTTCATCAAAAAATGGGAAGAAATTAACAGAAAAATAGAATAGAATTATAATTTTCCTATTGACAATTTTTCTTAAAAAGTTCCATTTTATTTGAGGGTCCCCTAAATTTATTTCTATAATAATAATAATAATAACTTTAATAATTATTATATTTAACATTGAATATGCTTTATCAAGGAAACCCTCATCCTGAATTTATGATAAAACAAAGATATGCAATAATTATTTTAAAAGCATGAAAAATTTAAATTCATTATAGGTAGAGTGTGAAAATGAAATAATGTCAAAGGGTATTTATTAAAAGATTATGGATTTCAATATGAATCTACTTCAAATTAGATCATGCTAAAGAACAAGGTTTATACCTCAATAAATTTTTAGAAACCCTATTTGTAGGTGGAGAAAAATATTCTAATTTTAAATGAAAAATATTACTAACCATTTTCTATTTTAAAATAATTTATAATCAGTAATAATATTTTAATATACTATGTATAAGGGATTAAATAACTCAAATTTGTTATTATATGTTTCCATTCATGATTTTATCTGAATGTAGTAGCAGAAAAATAGTTAGTAATTTCCAACTTATCATTTCATTTGATAATCATTTATTTTATTACTACATAAATTTCTTATGTCAAAATATTTGTGCGGAAATGATTTTTAGATATTGGTTTGACATCCCATTATACTTTTACTGTCCACTATTTTATTATTATCAATTATTGGGATCATAATATTTATTTAATTATTGTTATTGTTTTATATGTATGAATAAAATCTAATCATAAAAATTGAATGACCAAAATTATTTTAGAAAATTCAAATCATATAATTTTTAAACGTTATTAGGATAATTTAAGTGCACAAAAAACTCATGAAATATCATCAATAAAGATATGTAGTCCCCAAAAAAACTTTATTTATTCAAATTGTCATGAAATTATTACGTCTAAGTGTAAAATGTATATTTTTCTATTAAATTAATTTGTTATCATTTAAATGAATTTATTTTAAGTATTATAATTATAAATAATTTTTAATTTTTAAGGGATTCATTTTTAATATTAGTTATTGGGGTTTAAGAATTTTTTTATTATATCATTGTGTTTTTAAAATAATATGCATTCTTATGAATTATTTTTCATTGTGATAATAATTATATATTTTAAGGGGAAAATTAATTTCATTACACTATTTTGTTATAATAATATTATTCATCATGATGTGGTTTTATTATTAAAAAATGTTTTGTATATTTTTTGATAAAAATTATTAACTTGATTTCATAACTCCGTACTAAGCCATTGGGTCACACCAAGATCTGAAATGATTTTCATGGGGAATTTTTTGACTAAGGGTTACATAGAAGACATGTGTCAACTATGAATATTTGTTAATGTAGATCGAGTTTTCTTCATCAAAGATATATTATATGATGTCAAATGTATATTTGAATTATATAGATTTTTTACGTAATCCTAAATGACTCTAGTCATTAATTTTACTCACATTGTATATATTTCATGTACAATTTAATATTTAATTCTGTGAAACATGTTTAATATTTTGGATCAATATCCAAGAGCATCGATCTGGGATATCTCATATAGATTTAATGGAAAGGATTTGAAATAATTCTAGATTTTGATGTGTATGTTAAATAAAAAATATTTTTTTTGGGTTTTATTTAATAATATATTCGAGAACTCTTTATATTAAAGACCATGTGACTATAACGAATAACCTTAATAGAATTATTTTGTTTTAGTGTTATATAATCAGGGATTCAGTAGAAGACAACATTTGAAAATAAAAATTATGAATTATATTAGTAAAATACTTTTTATTAAATTATATAATTAAACTCTAAGAATTCATATTAATTACATTATATCAATTTTTTATTCAGATATTTAGAAATTAAAATTAAATATATAATTTAAATTCTGAATATGAGGATTTTTAATGAGTGGTAATGCAACGATGATAAACACTAAAATAAATTTTACTGTTTTTATCCCAAAAAATATTTAAATATTAAATATAAATCATAGTAATGATGTGATTAATTTATATAAAAATATTATCCATTTTTATTATAAAATATACATAATTAATATATGTATATATTATATATAGTTAGGTTTTGTCATAAGTGGTAAGCACTGAATTATCAAACATGAAAAATTGGGGTTTAAAACCCATTGGGCGGAGGTACTATAGTAATACTATATCGTACTGTAGAAGCGGTGATACTGTAGAAGCAGTAGGTACTTTAGCATTGGTGGTGGTTACTGTAGCTGCGGCGGGATAGTGCAGTACCTTAGAAGTGCGGTACTGTACCAGTACTATTCAGAGAATGGGAATTTGGCCAAACATTTGGGTCTTTGGGCCATATAATGGGCTAAATTCCCACTAGGCCTTTAGGCTATGTAATGGGCCTCCCTCTACCCAGTTAAAAATAAGTCTTTGTTTTGCTTTAATAATAAATGAGGCTTTTTCCCCAACAATTTAAAAAATGTATATATATTTTATTACAACATAAACATTTTTATATAAAACTAATATATTCTTTAACATATATTTCTATAAACAGATATAGTTTGTTTTAAATAATATTCTAATAATTATAATAGGATTATTATAGTTAGAAATTTGATATTTCTAATCATTATTACAGATGGCAGTTTAAAATGAATTTAATCATCTATTAAAGGAAAAAATTAATGAATATTTACTATTAAAAGAAAATGTTAGTTTGATATAAATAAAATAATTATACAAATTTAATGTAAATATATTTATAACTTTTAAAATAAATATATAGTTCTAGATGATAATTTATGGAATGTAAATTTTTTTATGACAATAATATTAGTTTTATATTTACTAATAAAATATTTACCTAAGATTGTAATAACTATATTATATTAATTAAAATGGGTAAAAGAAAAAGTATATTTTAATTATTATATTAAATTATTCTAGTATTACTATAAAATTTATAATTAGTTAATTAATAAACATCAAGGAATATATATAATAATGTAAATATATAAACATGTATGTATATATATAATGGAATAAATATTAAGTATTGGGTTTACAAAAACTGGGGATATAAAATATAATTTTAGAAATTTTTTAATACATATATATACAGATATGTATTTTTGAAATATAAATATATATATATATTGTTAAAATAAAACAATAAATACTAATCTAGATAAAAAATTACATATTTTAGTGATGTGTAACGAGAGAAATAAATAATGTAAAATATATTTAATGTAAATATATATACATATTTATATTAAACTATGTATATGTTACAACTTACTTATAATAAAAAAAGGTTATATTTTCTTTACATTGATAAAATAGGTTTAAAAACTATATTATACATTATATTTATGTCATTCATTGGAAAATGTGGTCATACATTAATTGATATGTATATAAATATTAAAATACTCACATACATGAAATAGTTTCAATTGGGGTTTATAAATGTATCTATATTTCCTAAATATTTTTTAATTTGCGATGGGTTTCAAGCCTGTTTATCAATGAAAAATGATCATTGAAAATTTTTCCCATAACACATAAAACTCAAATTTTTCAAGAGGATGGAATATTGAAAAAAATCACACCTTATAGTGGGAATTATTCTATTTTTCAGTAATCTCGTGTAGAATTGTTTAAAATTCAGTATCCACACCAGATCATAATATATGGCTCTTCACCCAATAATTTTTCAATCATTAATTTACATATGTGGATGATAACATCTATATGTTTCACAGGTTCTCTATTAATGGATTATTCTATAAATATCAGTAGTCTTACATCTATTGTACCGTATGTGGGTATTTGAGGACCTCTATCAATGGTTCAAACGTTATGTACTACAAGGTCTCTATTTCAATTCATCTATTTTTTATATAGGTATGTATCCATTAAGGATGGAACCTATGAACATATCATCATTCAATGATATGGTTGTTTATTGGATGTTGTGATCAGGTGCCTAGTTGGGCTTCCAATGTAACATTTTGAATGGAATCCAAACCCACATAGCTTAGTGTTACTTAGTGGGACACATCCCTCCATTTAAGTAATCTATTATTGAAAAAACCATGCAGTTTAACATCATGTTGGAATGAAATCTGTGTGAATGGTTCCAAACAATAACTACTTTAGGGATTATGATGGAGGGGAACATTATAGATGAATTTGACTAGATTTAAGGTATCCCTAGAGGTGAGGTAACTATTATATTGGAAATGTGTACCAATAATAATTGTGATGGGATTAATATTTTTTCCTAGAATATCTTATAGTATTATTACATATCCATTTATGTAACAATAAAATAATACATTGATCAGTTTAAATTTCTATAGAATGTATAGGGGATGTGAAAGGAATATATATTGAACATTCTAGTAATTTTAACATAAATACAACCTAAGACCATGTGAGTCATGATAGGTGTGAGAAACATTGAACACCAATAATTTAGTATGATTGAAAAATGGTTTTCAAATTTTTCTTACACAAGAAAATGAAGGATATGGTTGTGTTTCCTTCTTCTATTACTACTGACCAAGTAAGTGGATATAGAATTTTGTATAGGTTTTATATCATGCAATAAATTCTATGGGAGTAATCCAGGATGGATTATCATATAGAAATGTGTTTCACTATCTGACAAAGGGTGGGTTAGAAATTATACTCGTGTAGTCAGTGATAATTACTTGTGGACTAATACCATAAATATTAACTTAATAAACTTCATTATCACCTCTATACCATGAATTGGGACATAAATAATTTCAATTAGAAAAATTAATTCATTCATATTTCCATTATCCTTCACTTTTTAGTATGTAAGCATGTCATAAATACTGATTCCTAAATTTTGAAAATTTACACTTCCTCCCCAAAGGTTGTGATACCTATTACTAAAGGAATTCATGATCCTAAAGATATGCACAAACTCACCTACTAGGGAGGTTAATATAGAGATAGCATGTTATAAGGGGATACATGTTCAACAGATATAACAATGGTGCATTCTGAAACCTTAATCATGTGGATGTGGTGGCTCTAGTTGAGTTCATGATATTATAATATCTATATGAGATAATTGGGTAATTTTTTTATTTTCATTGAATAAAAAAATTTCATTATTTAAAGAGTTTTTAGGAGTAATTTTTTAAATTATTTTTAAGTGAAATCCTTGGAAAATACGAAATGTAAAACATGATAGGTATATTGGGAACTTTTTCGAAGTGATACATGGTTAAACCAAATGTTACCTAACCTATGTTATAGAGTCTACTATTTATTTTGGATGAAATCCATGCATGTATAGTTTCATGTATGGGTCCCCCAAACTAGTTCCTCTAGACTATGGAGGAAGTGGATTCTTAAAAAGATTCATGGTGTATTAGTTCATTGGATAATAAAATAATCTTATATTAACTAATTATTCAATAATATATAGTCTATTATGATATTAATGGGTTTTTTGTTAATTTTAGAGATTATTGTACAAGAAGAGCAAATAGATATCACTTAGTCTACAAAATGTTAAAAATAAATAGTGCAAGGGTCATATTTTTAATAAATTTTATGTTTCATGAGGAATTTGTCATGTCATACATGGGAGACACACATTTTGGTATAGTTTGTTATTGTCAGTACTTCTTTTTCAAATCTTTAGGTTCACTTTGGCAGTCTACAATATTTTTAATGTCATTATATCTCAATTTCCTCTATAATTTGTCCTAAAATATCATCAATATTATTTTAGGAAAAATGACGTTTTAATAATTATTTTCTTAGAATCATATAGGATTTGAACAAGGTGGATTTAGTCCTCATATTAGACTACAAATGGGCCAAATTATTATGTCAAATAGTGTCATTTTTTACTACGTACATGGATTTGATTACATATTGTGTCAATTCTTGTCTTAAATACAACATGTCTTCACAATCGAATCCCACATCCCATGCCTTCATTAATATAATGTTACTAGTGAATTCTAAAAGGTAGAAAATATAAATATATCATGGTTTTATTTCCATATATTCATAATATTTTCCTTTTTATAGTAATGTGATTTTAATTTTTACCTTCTTGTAAAGGTATTCAAAAATACGCAATGTTACATGATCAACTTATTATTATTACTTATATTTAGATAAACAAATTAGGTATAGGGTTGGGGAAAATGATTTTGGTTATTATATTCCCATGTAGGAATGGTGGGATGAAATGATTTAATAATGTTTTTTGAGAAGAAAATATTTATGGAATGGATTTTGTGAAGATTCAATCATGAGGTGACTATATTGAATTATTTAATGTGAATCATTTGTACGACCACCTACATGTATTCCATAGGTGAATTAATTTTTGTTTTATAATATTTTATAATTCAATTTGTAGTGAATCAAAATCATCATGGAAAATTTTCACTTATCTAAAATTTCACCCATATTTTGGTTCTTGTGTTCTTCTTTACTTGATTTATTTTACTTTTTATCAAGGATTTTTCAGAAAAGAAAACATATGTGTGAATTTTCATTATTATAATGTATGATAAAAATATTATCATTTTATATGATCAAGATAACGATCAAATTAAATAGAGGTTTCACATTAATGGTCCATGGTAATGCCACCCATGTTACTTCTCCCAATTGTGTATTGGAAAACATAAAATAATGTAACCTATGTAATATTAAATAAAATATTAACTTCTATTATATATTTTTATACATTAAAAAGATTTTCAAATATTGATGTTGAATTATTATATACCACAGTATTGGTTAATCTTTTATATGATCATTCAAAAAACAATTACCTCTTCTAATGGATCCCATGTCAATAAAGCAACATCAAAAACCTTGTTCCTAGTGCACCAGAGTATGAGATCTCTTAATCTATGACCACATATTTTTTGAAGATAAAAAATACTTTTATATATTTCATAGTTGTACTAATATTCAATCATAAAATAAGAACAACGATTAGTAATTTCATATTATAGTGGTATTTAATTTATAATTAATGTGGGATTATTTGGTTTGTAAGACATGTCTTGAATTCAATGTTGATCTTATGTTATTATCCATTTGTGAAACATTCATGGTTTCAAGGAATTATAATTACATGTACTCCAATATAGTCCCTGATTTATTTATCTAATGGATCAAAAAGTAACTCATTCTATCCAAAACACAGGTTATTATGTGTTAATTTAGGGGATGTCTAAAAATTGAAAGGGTTTCCAATATTTGGATTTTTATATTATGAGATTCTCACTCTAAATATAATATGGAAATAATCAAATGATATTACATAATTACCCAATGTGTTTTTTAAATATACATTGATGGTTATAGGGGAACACCCTCACCCATAAGATGATGTACCTCCTTAGTTATTGATGGGTGCTTCATAATCAATCGGGTACATGGACTGACCCATAAGCCTCATATAGGGGTCCCCAATGGAAAAATGGAAATCAAGGGGATGTATTGTCCTATATTAGAGAATGGAAAATATGAAACATTGGTTTAATGTATGAATCATGATGAATATGTGAACACATGTCTGTTTGGATTCCTATAAATATTAGTAAAAACCTATTTTCTATGAGTTCATTATTATATTAGCCATTTGAGACAATAAATTCTTTTTTTGAGGCCAACCTCTCATAAAGGTGGATGTGGTACTATAATCCACTATCATAGTTAATATATATTAGTTCATGATGAAAATTTTCATTGGTATGTCCCATGTCCACATTTTGCGACTATTTTAATATTAGTGGGGATTGATGGAGGTGCATTCCATATCATATATAGTTCTCAATTATGTTTTATTCTAGGATAACCATTTATTCACTACTCCAACATTGTACTTGGGATAAAGAAACTATTGTAAAAATATGTTTCAACATTATCATTTATATTTTTATCTATTGAATTTAAATTATAATTATATGGGGGGATCTAAACTCAGAAATTTTTAAAAAATAGATTCATTGATTATGATTCAAATATGTACCTGATTTCCATATAAGACTACGTGTCTGAGTCAGGAATAGATAGAATAATTATTTATAATTACTACACACCTTAAATATTTTCCATTAAATTTAGGTTCTTACCATAGTTGACATTTTCACCTCCAACACATATCCAATCTGATATATATTTAATGGTATATAAGAAACTATTGTTTTTCATGGATCTCTTAGAAATTGTGGTTGAGTTCTTGTTTCATTAACTAAACCAGTATAACTGTTTAACATATAAATATTATAATTCATGGATGTATTCAAAACATAAGTGGATAATGAAGAATATTATTCCTCATATTAATACAATTCAAACTAAAAGAATTGAAAATCATAGTATGTTGGTTTTCCTTGAGTGTGATAATAATTAGTCTAAATAATTTCTTATGTGACTATGATTAAAGGATATATGGATTGAAAGAGTTGATAATATTATATCAGATAAAGTGTGACTGTGGTTATCTCATAGTCACAATTATGGAGAAACTTAGGCTTAATTTGTTTTGTCATATAATAATGTAGAACAACATGAAAATTCAATTATTTCAGAGGATTCTTGCTCCTCCTCACACAATATTATGAGTAATTAGACAATATATTATCAAATATGGATTTATTTCAGTGGAATATGTGTTTAAATTGCCACCACATAAGAGTGGTTCATCATTTCAGAATACATATTACATAACATGGAGATATAAAACCATCCTTTGAAATTTATTAGGATAACAGACTTTTATAAAATAAAAATTATGATTTAAATATTGATATGATTATTCATTAAATTGAAATTTAAATCACATAAAATAAAAAGGTGAGATAAATGACTGAGTATAGAATCGATGAGGGGTTTGTAAATCAATACTTCGATGAATGGGAAAATTTCATGTTGACGATGACAAGAAATCTTAAAAGTGAGTTTTTTTAACAATTTTAATTTCTATTTTCTATATGAGGAAATATTATTATGTAAATAATAGACATATATATGTAGAGGGTATAGAATAATATATAGAAATAGAATAACAATGATACACTATGAGAGTCATCCCAATATAGGTTGAGGAGTTCTATCATTTAAGGGTTGTGCAATTATCATTCAGCCGAAGGCTAATGTGAAAGAAATGGATGATGGGGAATCCTATCAAACATCCCAGAAATATATTATTAGAAAATTCATATATTAATAATAATCTATTTGAAAAAATATATTGTAATTCATAATACCTGTCCAAAAGGGTCATTATAATAGTGTAGTTCTCAAAATTCGAATTTCTCGTGGTCTATTATCATATGAGTCTGTCCAAACCATTTGATTTTATAAAATGGTTCTCTTTCTTTTCATATGAGTTATTGAACAAATCCATCAATGAATAAGGATAATTTATTAGATTATTCACCAAACCATATAAGTGATAATTTTCCTTCTATGGGAGATATATCAAGGAATAGGACTCTAGTTGCTCTTTTTATGGATAGGGGAGAAGGGAATCTCAGTAATGATGAATAGGCATAATAGAATGTCATGTATTTATTGATGACTTCCTTCACCATGATATTTTTTGTCATATTTCCTTAAAAAATATCATATATTTGAGGATCGGGTTGAAACCATTATTGGTTCTTGTACTATATATAATTGAAAGGATCAAGATCTCATGATTTCTATTAATGTAGAAAATTGAGATATATATTAAATGTGTAACATAGGTGAAGAAAAAATGATACTTGAAAAACAATTCTTATGAATGTAATTTAATAAATCCTAGACTCTTGATAATGTTCAAAAGGGGATGAAGCTGCACAAATTAGAAACTATTCTTTTCTATGGTCCCCTAGATTGAATCCTATAAATATTATGTGGAAATCATATATTATAAATAGTTAATCAATAGGACCATGATTGATGAATATTGTGAAGGTGGAATTTTGGTCCAAACCCAAGCATATCATATTTCCCCACTCGTAAAGTCTAGATAACACTTCATTCATCATTTTTGGATATGTTATTGGTACAAAACATTATTTCAATAATTATAACAGATATATTTAATGGAATTTGGAACAATAAAATGGAGATAAAATTATTTATATATTTATTCATTCACATAAAAGTTCCTTATAGAAGGATCATTAATAAATGTTATTAAAGCTTGTACCTTCTTCTATACATAAAATTTATTGAGTGATTCATCAACAGAGAAACATGGCTTCCAATATTCATACAATTGAGAATTCACTAACTCAAAATCTTGAAATAGGGGATTCCCATGTGTTATTTGAATTTTGACCTGAGAGTACTGATGATTCTATTTAGCTAAAACTGTTACACATCCCACAATTTTGATGATGTAAGGGATATCATGGGAGACTTGGACTTACTAGCTAATCAATCATTTGGTGGGTATTCACCAAATACAACATTCATTAATTCAATCTCATCATTAATTTTCATTAATTGTTGATTTTGTTTTTATATGATCTTATATGGAATAAGCATAAATGTTCATTCCTAGAAGGGAACCTATATTACAATTAAAGAAATAGAATAATATAGGGATTTAGTTATACATTGGGGAATGGCCCAATATATATTCCCAATTCAGTCAATGCAGGGGTATGTGTCTCCCACTAAGAGTGGTTTTTTGATGAACATGGTGGCCCAAAATTGTTTTCATTTATCTCTATGATTTATTTAAGGATACCTATTGAATAAGGATTCACAGATCCCCTTGGAATACATTCCCACATAAATTTATAGATTATATATTCTATTTATCATGTTGGGTTATATTAGGTTTGACTATTGAAAAATACATAGTTCAATGAAGGAGGACATTCTATGATTGGTGAAGAATAAAAATAAATGATTACATATAATTAATTATTGATTTCATACAAAATATGAGGACCTTGATATATATTAACATTGTTATATTATATTCCATTTGAATTTGTTATAGGATTATCAACGTCAAATTTAAGATTTATCTCTCTAAATGATATATCCTAAATATGAGTTGAATAATTCCAATGGATAGCTTTTACAACATCACTGATCATTAGAGGAGATTCAATAGTGTGGGGAAGATGTGTTCACCATTTTAAAGGATATTCACTATTTTTCACAGCAGGATTAACCTATAGACTAAATTATTCTTAAATAAATAGTTAATGAGTATAATGTATCAATCCATAAAATTTGAATCTATTTTTATGATATATGGTAGGACAAGAATATAGATTATGGAGAAACTATTATAATATTCTCCTCCCATTATATATATAAATGTAATTAATCATTTTCTTGATTAATCATTTTTTTGATTCATCATTCCCTTTTAAAATAACAATACATCTAATGCATATTTGTTAGATTCTTTCTTAACGATCTAAAATTTAGGATGGATACAGCTGTAAATAGGTCCACTATAATATTGTTTTTTTCATTTTTAGTTAATTATTCATTAAGATGATATTACATTTTTTTTGTGAAATTCATAAACAAAAACATTATTAATAAAAATATGCCATGCTATTAATTTTTCATAATCCAAGTGGCCTAGAGAGCATAACATAACTGTTTATTGAACCCTGTGGTGCAATACCAAAAAATTATGTCTCTTCAATCACTACACTATCTATTTTATAATCTTAATAAAATTATGTATTATCAAGAATGTCATGGATTTTTCATAGGCCACCTATTACGGGTTTCCTTCCATACATGTTTTATGCCATTTCAACATAAAACTTGTTGTTTTTACCAGATCATATAATGAATTGTCCTGTGAGTTGAGACACAAAATTTTGAAAAAAATATACTTTGTGAGTTCCCATTATTAAAATATCGATGTCTTATTCATTGGGGATATTAATGACATGAAATTAATAATAACAGCTTCCCCAGTTATTGGTTTTATATCTTGTTATAATATTTTTTTCCAATAATTTAGTACCATACATAGCTGTAAATCAAAAATGGTGTTGAATTTATATGAAAAAATAAATTATGGATAGTTTTAATCATAATACATGAATGCATTATTCAATAGGTAATGGATATGTAATGTAATTGAATAAAAATTATTAATTTAAGGAAACTAATATATTGTTATTTTATTTTGGAATAATAGGAGTATTATAAACGTTTTCACACTCTATCTGTGGAGAGTAACTGTCAATTACTTAAACATGTATGGAGTTGAATAATAATTAATATATTCAAAAACCCAATACACACTCATCCAATTGAGGATGGAGGGAGTAAGAAGGACATAAAAACACTTGGTCTATTCATATTAACAAATTCTCTATTATATTGAAGAAAAAAGAGGATTTATTAAATGAATATCTTCCATATATTGAATCATAAATAAAAAACTTGAAGTGGATTCCAGGTAAATAATAACTCTAAATAAGAATTTAAGACCATTATAGATTACAATATTATTTATTGAATCAATAACAGAGGTTGGATGATAAAAGTTTGACCCAATTTAAAATGAAGTGTGTATAATGGTTATAGTAATGGTTCTTAGACAATTAAATTAGATCAATAATCTATATGAAACATAATAGGATAGGATTCTTCAACACATTTTGAAAATATCATAAGGTTATTATAATCAATAACATTGGGGACTTTAAGTATTAGATGTTGAAATGGGTTAGGGACAAATAGAATGTTTATGGACCATGTTCGAATGGTTAAATCCATTTTGATGATCTCGTGGTGTATCTAAAAAAATACAATAAATTTTTGATGAAATTTCTTTTACATTATAGTCCACAACAGTGGATCATATATAGAAACTTATTGGTAGTGTTATATGCATAGTCAGAATTGGAGATTTTTTAATTATTTGATGCAATTAACACAGAAACCTAAGGAATGATAGTACTGATTTGAGTTTTCTTACACACTATGTGTGACTAATGAAATAAATATTTACAAAAATAATGATAAAACTAGATATAATGGATATTGACATGACTGGAAAATTGTTAAACCATAAATATATCATGAATAAAGTCTATTGTCCTCTCATAAAGGTATATTATATTTGACTTCATTGTTGGACCCCTAATAAAATTTTTATGTGTCAATATAAATATCATTGGAATGAGAATCAAGACACGTGTAATTTAAGAAGGAAGTTGGTCCCTATATAGGTCAAACAAAGATGTAGGGGAAGGTGGATTTTTCATTTTATGATCTTGTGGCTGGTCCTAGAATCATTATTTATAATTTATATATGTGTCCCGTCGAAACCAGAATAGATCAAGATATTCATTTTTAATGAATTTCCCCCTATTAATATTTATGATAGGATTAGAATTTTAGTTATAAAATATGGGATTCTTTTTTGATGCCTCCAATTTAAATCTATCATATACATAGGTGGATGGTAGAAATTATATGATGCTTAGATGAATATCTCGTTGATGATTTCCCACATGGATAATTTTACAATTTATGGTAGAAATAATCCAATGGAAAATCACACTACAGGTATTTTAGAGTAATATTGGATGGAATATAACCTCATAGTTTGACATTATATGACATGGATTGTGACCTTATTGTTTAAGGTCATATAGTAGGGATGTGTGTGTTATTATTTTTATAGCATAATTTTTTGTACTAATTATTCACATTACATGGGTATAATATTCATGCCATATGTGAGAACCATGTATCAATTATTTATAAAGGAACGAAATAACATCAATGAAATAATGGTAAAAAACTGATACATAGTGAGGGAATTTAATGTTTTTTAAATGAGTAAATATATCACATATTCATTTAAAATTTAATTGTTTGGACAAGAGTAGATGAAAAACATTTTACTAAACATATAAAAATAATAATAATGAAACCTTTAAATAGTTCTTGGAAATAGATCTACTATCCAATTCAAGAACATAATCATAAGGAATACCTATTTTAATTCACATCTAGCCTAATGATAAATGATTCATGTGTCACTATATATCAAGTAAAATTTGAATCATGTAACACATTATTCAATGAATTTTACGTTCATTGGTCTGGGTTATAAGTAAGTAGGAAGAAGACATAAAAAGGAGTCCAGTCTTTGATGTTTATGGTTATATATGATAGAAAAGTAATCATAGACTCTAATCAGAATGTGGTTTAATTATGGAGATTGAATGAAGCATTAGAAATCCCTATTATCAGAAATTTCATTATCAGTATGAGAAAAATAATAAATTAGTGGGTTATTTAAATTGTATTAAATAATGAAATGAATTTTTTCCAATGAGGAACACATGATTATTAACATTTGGTGGTTTTGTACAATATTTTATAATCATCTGAATAATGTTATTGACCATTATATTTTAATGTCACATATTATCTACTAATAATAATTGGGATAATGAAAAAAATGAAATTATAGTACAAGGATTCTCAAACAACTTTTAAATACAGTCACAAAAATTGTAAGTCCTAATACAATGGTTAATAGATCTAATGTAACACCCTGAGATTTTATGAAAAATGTTCTTTTTAATTAATGTCTTTTGTTGTACGCTACACTAAAAGGATATTGCAAAACATGCATCTTTTACTTTCCTTGCATTACACGCAACCGCGACCTTCTTCGATAGTGTGTGTAGTACGGAATACCGAGTTTCACTAAACAACGATATGCTATTAAAATATTATTAAAACTAGCCATTATGAATAGTAATAACAACTTTTAGAAATTTTTGAAATTTTATTTTTCAAACTGGACTTCATTTTTGGATTCGGAATATCGAAAGTAGCTTAGGGTGAAATTTTGGTACTTTTCAGATAACTTTCATTTTCTTATGAATAGTGAAAATTACTAAATTTTATTTAAAAACAACCCTTTTAATTGAAATAAATTATAGTGAGAAATTATTAATTTGAGTGGTTCTAAAGTATATTTTGAATATATTTATACAATTTAATACATTGTTGGTTATTGGATGTAATTTCACATTTAAACCAAACATAAACAAGTGTCAATCTTTTGATAGTTATTATCTCTTAAGAACACACTATTTGTTTTGGTGACGGTAATTAATTTTTAAAGTAATTAATGCAACTGATATGTTTTGAATTTGGTAAAATAGAAATCATATTTGAGTTCATAATATCAAATATATCTTAAGCCAAATTTTTGGTATTTTTCTAGAATCTTTCATTTTTTGATGAATAGTGAAACCACTAAGCGGTAGTTAAAAAAATGAATTTTTCATCAAACATAATTTTACCGCATCTATGAGTGGAATTTCAAAAAACCGAGAGACACGGTTGATGTAAGTATGTAAAATGTGGTTCAATGAGATGAAAATAATTTTTGGTGAATAGTAACTTTTACTTTTTTTACCACGGTTAAAAGTAAATAGGGTAATTAAGGGTAAAAATGATATTATTATTACCCTAACACTTGTCCTAATTCTATTGGATAAGAGTAATTCTACCAAAAACAACCCTAGGAATAAAATATGACCATTTAGGCCCTCTTGGATTAGATTAGGACATTCATTATTAATTTATTTAAAGAAGGGTTAAAATAGATAAAATCAAAGTTTAATAAGTAAAACATTTTTAATATAGGGTTATACATAAGATAAATTTGACTATAAATATTAATTAGAAAAATAATAATATTTACTACATAATGGTATTTTATTTGTAATTTTTAGGCATTAAATAGTTTAATTTATTTATGACACAGCGATGATGCAGTAATTATCTTATTAATGAAATATTGACATAATTAATGTTATAAATACCCAAATAAATGTAATTTGAGCCTTTTTATGAATTAAACTAATTTTGTAGTTTAATATGACATGTTAGTATTTATTTATTTATCTTTGGTCTAACTAATAATTCTGTTATGATATTCACAAAAATCAATTACTAAACTGTGTCAAAATTGGCATAAAATAGTTTTTAAAGAAAATATTATATTATTAATTGATATTTTATTCCTAAAAATCTACGGTTTGGCCAAATGACATAGATAAGGTTATATATATTAATAATAATAAACTTGGGGTTCGTTTGGCTTGTTATAGTATTTTTTTTAACTTTATAGTGTAAGAAAACAAAAATACAACGTAAAAGTAATGTTATTTAACTTAAACTTAAATCTAAATGATAAGTTTAAAATAGAAACCTAAACTTGTCTAAATTCTATTGGATTATATGATTTCGACCCATCCCCACCTTAGCTTCGAAATATATCAATTTGGAGCTATTTAAAACCGAATATGACTTTATAATAAAATAATATTTTTAGTTTTTCCAAAGGTGCCCCTCTCCTCCCATATAAAAGGGCACCACCTTCCTCTCTTCCTCACACCACATTGAGCTTTCAAGCTCGGCCAACCCCTGCAAAATTCTCTTCTCCACTTCCCTAGAAACATCCTATAGGTCCTTTTCTTCTTCAAAGACCAATTGTAGTGCCCTAAGAAGAGATCTCAAAGAGGCTCTTCAAAGTAGAGGAGGTTCGGACACTTACGAAGCAAATCGGACCAAAGGTAAGGGAAATATCAGAATCTCATTTTTTTCTGAGATTGGTTATCCTTTGGTATTTACTGGGGTGTATTTTATCATCCATATCCATGTTTCCTCAATATGTAATATTTATATCCTTCTAAAATAGTTTATATCCAATTTTACCCTTCGGTGAGTTTTTAGTAAAAGATATGAAAAGAATATTTTGTTGTTTTTCATACGAGGTACTTTTTGACTTTTCCAAAAAAAGTACGAGAAGAATGTTTTTTAAACATATATGGCATGAAAGGATTTTTACGGTTTTATAAATCCATATTTTCATGAAGCTTCCTCATAAATATTTCATTACTATTTTCATGAAAATCCTTTTCTTTTAAAAATTCATGACATTTGTTGAAAAGAAAATGATTTTAAAGAAGAAAGGATATTTTAACCAAGAATTCATTACAAGTGTTTTATCAAAACCATTTTCCATCTAAAATGAAATTATTTCTTATGTGTATGTTTTATATATAATGTCTCTTTTATTTACATGGTTTCACTTATTTTATTATGAATTTCTATCCATTTCTTTTATATGGATTATGTTATGATGGGATGATTTTTATGAAACCCATTTATTCGTTGGGTTATTGTGAATGATGTATGTTTATTTTGTGGCACAAGTAAGAATGATTTAATTATGAGATTAGTGGGACCTATATCTCCCTCCAATGAATTGGGTAAATATTTATATCTCATGAGATAGACTTGGCTGGAACGGTAAGTTAATTCGGTTCAGTGTTACATGACTGAAACGAGGAGTGAAATCGATTCAGAATGGGACTTTGTCCACTAAGATGGTCTTGGTAGCAATGCCTTTGCTACTATGGAAATAATGACATGTGAGTAATGGTTTCCACAATTACATGTTTTATCCCCATGCTATTTTATCATTATTAATGTTTCTTTATGATATATGCCTTACGTACTTCAAAGATTCATGTCTTGGATCAAGATTGTGATGTTTAGATTTTATGTTCATGTTTTTGCATTCAAATTTTTATGGATTGTTTTATGTTCTCTATGTTTACCCTTACTTGGAATTTGAGCTCACCCCTTTTATGTTTTCTTTTCCCCAAGATGTAAAGAAATGTTTTAGGTAAAAAAAGGGGTAAGATCTTTATTGGGAGATGTTGAAGATCTTTCACCATGATTATGAGATTTTATTCCGAGTTTCCAAAGACACTAAACTATTATGATCCTTCTGTGTCTGTTTTTCTTATGTATTAAGTATTCCGCAAAAGTAATGTAATGTCCATGTACGTCAAGCTTTGGGTCTCTATAGTTGGTATCAGAGGAAAGGTTTAGTCAACCTTTGGAAACTAGGATGCAAAAACGTTAGTGAGATCCCTAGAGAAATTTCTAAGGTATGTCTAGGGATGTCCCTAAGGATAAGTATACGTATAGGATATAGTCATAGAACTACGGTAATGATCTTAGAATTTAACCTAAGATGTTAGATATTGAGGGTACTCCCCCATTACTATGTTCTTTTCCCTAGCATGATTTTTTCCTCTCATACTATTCTTTATGGGTTTTAGAAAATGTCTGGAAACATGAGGATTCACGATAATGGATGATATGACAGACAATGGAATGATATTATTCATGAGTATGAAAATGAAACGAGATTTGGAAGTCCAAACATCGTTATTATGCCTAATCAGCAATCTCATAATATGATCAATATTCTCAAATTTGGTAAGTTTCCTGACTCATATAATAAGAGAAAGATGGAGTTTAATGATAATCATAGAGGAAAGAAATTTCAATTTCCCTCATGTAAATCATGTGGGAAGAGGCATCAAGGAGATTGTTTCAAATGAACTGGAAGATGATTTGTGTGTGCAAAATAAGGACACAAAGCCAGTAAGTGCAAAGGAAATGGTTCAGTTAACACCATGGATGAGGATAATGATATTGCTACGACATCAAAAATGGTTAAATGTTTTAAATGTGGAATGTACGGGCATTATTCAAACCAATGCCCTAAGGGAAAGTCTCATGAGGAGAATTTGTATGGTCATATGGGTAGTATTTATGTTGATGATGATGAAGAGACTACAAATGATATGTGAAATGAAAGAATTGTTGAATCTCAGTGAATGGTTTAAGAAGGTAGTGGAATGATTACATGTTTATCAAGTATAATGTTGTATAAGTAATCTCATTATACTATGGAATAATGATACATCTATGGATTGTTACACTGTTATCTTTTCTTAAGTTTTGAATGTGTATGATAAATGATACCAGTAACCATGAATGGTTATTCAGATACTTTTGGAAGGTAGATGATATGCGCGTAATGAAGGGATAAGGAGAAAATTAATTTTTTGATATTATTCATGAGCTCATGACTGATATAAGGAGAACGGTATATCATAGTTTGAGTATATAAAATTTTTCGGATTTTGGTATGTGGAAAGAGATAACTTTTTACAACACTCATGTTTTTTCTAAGATTCAATGGGTATTCATTTTTCAAGAGAATACATGATTAAGGCCTTCGAATATTTGGAATCTGACCAACAAGACATATCATATGATATATGGGGATCAACGATGGTATTAACATGCTTGTAATATGAAATCTATGGTAATAATTTTCACTATATTATGAGAGTAGACTACAGTATTATGGATAATCCTAAATATTGGAATGGATTATGTTGGACATAAGTTAGTATTGTTTAAGGATATAAGTTTTTGATATTATTGATAGGAGGTTATGGTAATTTAGTTTTAGAAAAAGGACAACCTGCTGGACGGGTGACAACCCATCGCGTCGGACAAGGTTGTGGGAATCGAACCCACAACCGAAGTGAGACTGGCCTTTATTTCCTACCACTGGCCTACAGAAAGTCCCTTGTTAGTAGAAACTAGTTTTATTTTATTACGTGTTATGATATATAAAGTATAAGCTCATACCAAATATGGACTTATGTATATTTGATAACTTTTTATAACCTTTTGTTTGAAATAGATGGAATGACTCATCATTCTATCACATCATCTTCTAACACTTCATAAATGAAAAATTCAACATCATTTCTTTAAGAGATAAAGTGGAAATTATCCAAAGAACGACCAACGGTGAGACTATACCGAAATCATTAAAGTGTTTCTTCTAATTCCAATTTCATCAACTTTAGGGAAATGATCTTGAAAACCAAAAATGTTTTCCTTGTGCTCTTATATATGATGAATCAGATGGTACCATAGATCGTCACAAATTTATGGCTTTTTGATTGCTGGATTTTCCATAGCCATGTTCTCTACCACTCTCCATCAAAACATGATGATTAGATTTCTCATCTATATCCATATTTTCAACTATGTGGAAACCCAATGATTAGTTTATTTGGGTAACTGTTACGTTTCATACATTTGTTTTTATAGATTGGCTTTGGTATTCCTTTTTACGATGTGGGTTTCTATTAAATAAATTTTTGAGTATTAAACCATTTATAACCGCGACGAATTTCGAGGGTGAAATTCATTTTAAGGGTGGTAGAATGTAACACCCCAAGATTTTATGAAAAATATTCTTTTTAATTAATGTCTTGTGTTGTACGATACACCAAAAAGAGCTTTCATAACACACATCTTTTACTTTCCTTGCATTACATGCAATCACGGCTTTCCTCGATAGCGTGTGTAGTACGCAATACCGAGTTTTAGTAAACAATGATATGCTATTAAAATATTATTAATACTAGCCGTTATGAACAGTAATAACCACTTTTTGAAAATTTGTAAATTTTATTTTTCAAAATGGACTTCATTTTTGGATTCGGAATATCGAAGTTAGCTTAGGGTCAAATTTTGGTACCTTTCGGATCACTTTCATTTTCTTATGAATAGTGAAACTTACTAAATTTTAATTAAAACAACATTTTTAATCGAAATAATTAATATTGATAAATTATTTATTTGAGTGGTTTTAAAGTATATTTGGAATATATTTTTACAATTTAATACAATTTTTTTCATTGCATGTAATTTCACATTTAAACCAGACATAAACAAGTGTCAATCTTTTGATAGTTATTATCTCTTAAGAACAAACTATTTGTTTTGGCGATGGGAATTAATTTTTAAATTAATTAATGCAACTGATATGTTTTGAATTTGGTAAAATAGACATCATTTTTGAGTTGATAATATCAAATATAGCTTAAGCCTAATTTTTTATATTTTTCTGGAAACATTCATTTTTTGATAAATAGTGAAACCACTAAGTGATAGTTAAAAAAATGAATTTTTCATAAAACGTAATTTTACCGCTTCTTTGAGTGGAATTTCAAAAATCCTAGAGACATTGTTGATGTTATTAATTAAAATGTGGTTCAATGAGATGAAAATGATTTTTTGGTGAATAGTAACTTTTTACTTTTTTTAACCACGTTTAAAGGTAAATAGGGTAATTAAGGGTAAAAATGATATTATTATTACCCTAAAACTTGTCCTAATTCTATTGGATAAGTTTAATTCGACCATAAACAACCCTAGGAATAAAATATGACCATTCTGGCCCACTTGGATTAGATTAGGACATTTATTATTAATTTATTTATAGAAGTGATAAAATAGTTAAAATCAACGTTTAATAAGTAAAACATTTTTAATATAGGGTTATACATATGATAAATTCGACTATAAATATTAATTAGAAATATAATAAGATTTAATACATACTTGTATATTATTTGTAATTTTTATGCATTAAATAATTTAATTTATTTATGACACAATGATGATGAAGTAATTATCTTATTAATGAAATATTGACATAATTAATGTTATAAATACCCAAATAAATGTAATGTGAGACTTTTAATGAATTCCACTAATTTTCTATGTTAATATGACATGTTAGTATTGATTTAATTATCTTTTGTCGAACTAATCATTCTGTTATGATTTTCACAAAAATCAATTACTAAATAGTATCAAAATTGACATAAAATAGTTTTTAAAACAAATATTATATTATTAATTGATATTTTATTCCTAAAAATTTATGGTTCGGCCAAATGTCTTAGATAATGTTATATATATTAATAATAAACAACTTGGGTTTCGTTTTTCTTATTATAGTAAGTTTGTTAATCTTATAGTGTAAGAAAACAAAAAGACAAGGTAAATGTAAAATTATTTAACTTAAAGTTAAATCTAAATGATAATGTTAAAATAGAAACATAAACATGAATAAATTTTATTGGATGAGAGTATTTCAACCCATCCCAACCTTAGCTTCAAAATATATCAATTTGGAGCTATTTAAAACTGAATATGACTTTATAATAAAATAATATTTTTAGTTTTTCCAAAGGTGCCCCTCTCCTCCCTTATAAAAGGGCACCACCTTCCTCTCTTCCTCACACCACATTGAGCTTTCAAGATCGGACAACCCCATTCAAAATCTCTTCTCCACTTACCTAGAAACATCCTAGAGGTCCTGGTCTTCTTCAAAGAACAATAGTAGTTCCCTAAGAGGAGATCTCATAGAGGTGCTTCAAAAAAGAGGAGGTTAGGACAGTTACGAAGAAAATCGGACCTAAGGTAAGGGAAATATCAAAATCTCATTTTTATTCGAGATTGTTTATACTTTGGTATTTACTGGGGTGTATTTTATCATCCACATCCATGTTTCCTCAATATGTAATATTTATATCCTTCTACAATAGTTTATATACTATTTTACCCTTCGGTGAGTTTTTAGTAAAAGATATGAAAGGAATCTTTTGTCGTTTTTTGTACGAGGTACTTTTTAACTTTTCCGACAAAAGTATGAGAATAATGTTTTTAACATATAATGCATGAAAGTATTTTTACGGTTTTATAAATCCATATTTTCATGAAGCTTCCTCAAAACGATTTCATGACTATTTTCAAGAAAATCCTTTAAAAAAAATTCATGACATTTTGTGAAAAGAAAATGATTTTAAAGAAGAAAGGATATTTTCCTCAATAATTCATTTAAAGGGTGTTATCAAAACCATTTTCCATCTAAAATGAAATTATTTCATATGTTTATGTTTTAAGTATAATTTCTATTTTATTTACATGGATTCACTTTTCTTATTATGAAATTATATCCCTTTCGTTTATATGGATTATGTTATGATAGGATGATGTTTCTGAAACCCATTTTATTCGTTGGGTTATTATAAATTATGTATGTTTATTTTGTGGCACAAGTAAGAATGATTTCATTATGAGATTAGTGGGACCTATATCTCCCTCCAATGAATTGGGAAAATATTTATATCTCATGAGATAGACTTGGCTGGAACGGTAAGTTAATGCGGTTCAGTGTTACATGACTGAAACGAGGAGTGAAATTGATTCAGAATGGGACTTTGTCCACTAAGATGGTCTTGGCAGAAATGCCTTGGCTACTATGGAAATAATTACATGTGAGGAATGGTTGCCACAATTATATGTTTTATTCCCATGCTATTTTATCATTCTTAATTTTTCATTATGACATATGCCTTACGTACTTCCAAGATTCATGTCTTGGCACAGGATTTTGATGTTTAGATTTTATGTTCAAGTTTTTGCATTCAAATTTTTATGGATTGTTTTATGTTCTCTATGTTTACCCTTACTGGGCATTTTAGATCACCCATTTTATGTTTTATTTTCCCCCAGATGTAAAGAAAGGTTTTAGGTAAAAAAGGGGAATGATCTTTATTGGGAGATGTTGAAGATCTTTCACCATGATTAAAAGATTTTATTCTGTGTTTCCAAAGACACTAAACTATTAAGATCCTTGTGTGTCTGTTTTTCATATGTATTAAGAATTCCGTAAAGGTAATTTAATGTCCATGTAAGTCAATCTTTGGGTCTCTACATCTAAAGTTATCATATGGGGCAGTTATGTCATCAAAAATGACATAATATTTTTAAAATGGGGTTTCCATTATGACGATAACATTGAGTTTATAGCCAAAGAAATTTCCTCGTAGTGATAATGATGTGTCTAGTTCCCAATACATACAAGAAATGAAACTTCCGAAATCCAAAAATCTTAGTCACTAAATTTCCCATGTAATCATTTACTTATTTGAGCATTCAGAATAATTTATTTGTGATTCTCATGGTCCAAATTGATTTTAGAATATAAAATAATATCATCAATGAATAAACAAATAATAGTCTTTATATTTCATGTATAATCTATTCCATATATCAATAAAATTAAAGGGTGAGATAGTGAATCCAAATATAATTGATGTATGATCAAAATTCGCTTCAATCAAAATGATGTCTTCGAAATGTATTCTATCATTACTGGAAATATATGATTCGCAGAATGATGATCAATCATTTAAAAATATTGGTCCCTGTAAAGTTGATCAATTTGGTCATTAATGTATGTCAATGAATTATTTTTCATTATCATAATAAAATTTATTTTCATACAATCACTACATAGCCTCATGCATCCATATTTCTTCATAACAAAGGGAACATGGGATGTATATAGAAAAACATTGGGGTGAAACAAAAATGTATTACCCGAATCCTAAAGTTGTTTTTTCAACTCCAATAATTAAATATTTAACATTATATATTATTACACTGATATTGTTATTGAATAATGTATTTAATGAACAAAAAAGTCATTCTAAACATTGAGAGTGTTTGGATAAATCTTCAATAAATACATCAAATAATTACTATAAAATATATACATCTTAGACCTGATGATTACCTTATTCATCCATATATGTTGTTCACTATTATTCCTCAAAAAATTTATTGAGCAGTGAAACTAGTGGTGGATCAATATAATATAAATTTATTGAACTTTCTCCTTTAATGATTAGTAATTCTACATCTTCATCACAAAACATTGTTTGTATATTCCTGTAACAATTGTTTTCATATTATATTAAAAATAATTCCATATCTAGGATTATATCAATGTCAAAAATTTGAATAATAACATTTTCAACACCAAATTTATTTTTGTAGCTCATAATATGGACTTCATGAAATATCATAGCTGAAATGATATTTTTATTTAGTATATTGACTAATAACTCCCAAATTAAATTAAAATGGAATTGTCATATTTTAATGGAAAATACTGTAGATATAACGGAGTGACATGATTTAAAATCAATTAAATCCTTTTGTAAAAATAAATATATTATTAAATTTCATGCCACAACATTATTGGGTATTTTTTATATTAGTTGTAGTGATCATATAACTTTATCAATATAACACTGCTCTGTTATATGATAAATTACATTGACCCATAGGGAATTAATTTTCATGTGTTTCCCTTCTCCATGTATTTATAACACTCAATATAATCGTTTTCTTACTTATCATTGAATTTTATAACATTATTACCCCTTTTCCACACTTATAACAAGATCATATTCCATTTTATCATGTCTGAGGTTGATTCCTTCCATAGAAATCTCCCAGTTATAATATCTTTTTTTCGTCTTAATATTTGATGAATGTACTTTTTCATAATGAACAGACTGTCTATTCTTCTCTTGTATTCCCTTTAATATATAGGATATAAATAATTAATTATCTAATTTGATGACACATAAAATTATGAAATCGTTTGATCAAACTATTTGATAGGCCAACATCTTTAGGATACAAAGAATATTCCCTTTATGGAAATCATTAATCATTCATGTTTTATTTTGTATTTAAATATCTATTTACTACCCATCCTTTTAACGACATATTAATAACCATGGAAAATTTATTTTCCAACATTATGTTTTTTTATGAAATTTCTCTTCATCATAGTATTCTGCCCATGAGGTAAATATTAATCTATGGATGTATCCTTCAAGATATCTATTCCATGAGTTATATTTCCTCATATTCCCTAGTATTTAAGATCAAATTCGACCATTGATCAGAAACTCTATGGAGATAATACTAAATGTTTGTAACCTTATATTTTCACTTTATCCCATGGACAAATATATATTCTCCATTGACATAATACATTTTTGGGCGTTAATAAGATTAATAGTCCCACTATATGATGTAGGTTTCACTTTAATTTGATCATAATCTATATGGATACAATAAAAAACATGTGTAACCTTCGCTTTTCACTATAAACCATAGCAAAAAATATATTCACAATAGACATAATCTTTTCTTGGGCATTAATAATATTAATAGTACCACATAATAATGTAGATTTATTTTGAAAAAATATAACCTTCATTGGAGAATATCATTGTGGAATAGGATACTCTATATTAACAATGTCATTTTTTGTAATATGATGTATCCATAATTTTCATTGTTCCAATGCCAACAATATTGGTTTACACAATAGTTAAATAACTACATTTTCCATGAGTGTTGATATCATTCATCTTCTTAGGATCCCATTTGAAATAATGTAATATACTTTATTTTCTCATAAAATCTCAAATTTAAAATCATAATGTACAAGTCCAATTATATTATTTTTTTCATCATAAATTAATAATTTATGAAAATTTAAATTTTAGAATCTCAAGCAATGGTTTCTTTTGGAATATATTTACATTAAAATTATTCATAATGGTTTGAAACGAAAATGTGAATTATCATATGAAAATACCTCCAGGTTGTTAGACTGAGTGTATATTAAGGACTATTTGCAGGTACTGGGTTATAATCATGTCAAGACTGATTGTTCTTTCTTGATTTTTTATCCCTTTGTACATATGTGCAAGAATTTTGTTCACATGTAGTATATAGAAATGATATTATTTATAGGAATAAAATCAATATATATACTTTACTAAAACCATAAGATATATTCTATACATATAATAAAATTAAAACATAGGTTTATGTTTCATATTCAATGATTTTATTATATATAGTTACTATGATTTATACAAAACATTCTATAATAACAACCATAATGACCCTGATAGCAGTAAACCAGAGCTGGTTTTATAGATTTTTTACATTGGAATATATAGAAGGAGTCATATTCCAATTGACTAGTTGATGTAGTAGTTTTAGAGAAACTGATTCATAAATTATATACATTTTACCAATGGAATAGAGATTAAAACATAATAGGTCACAATATCTAGCAAACTATAACTCTGGAAACTATTTTAAAAATATATTCATCAAAAAATGGTGAAATGAAAAAAAAATTAAGCTAACATTAAATTCTCAGTAAAGCTTAATTATAGTGGTACATATCATGAATAAATAATCACAATCAATATGTAATTTTAGATAACATATTACACATACAACTTAAATATCAAGATAATATATAATCATTATGGAAAAGTAAATATCTAAACTATTTTTTTTAATCAATAAAATTTTAATTAAATGAATCTATATTTAATTTCATAGATAAAATATTATACATAACAATTAGAAATGATTCGTAGAGAGGGAAATTCGTTAATACAGGATTACATCTCTCTAAAGAACATGAATCCTTTACCTTCTAGACTTTTCATAAGAATTTTTAAAACGTACTGGTTAAAAACACATCTAAATTTTCAAAAACATTTATCTAATTATAATATCAATGCATTGAAGGTATTTCATTAAACAATCTCTAACCCATTTTTTACTTTTGTAAATAATTCCTCATATATTTTATAGTATATTTATTTCATAATCAATATGGGTAATCAAATATTTGTTTTGAATAAAAGATAAAGCTTTATAGTATTTTTCCCAATTAATCAACTTTAGTCAAAAATAAAATTCATATATGAAAATTATATAAAATTCTAAAATTAATAATATCCATTATAAATGAATATATATATTCTATAGAAATGAAATTGATTTTTGAAAATAAGTACAATAAAATAATTGTTTTAAAAAAATCTATCAATCACTAAATAAAATGTGTTTTCATAATAATATTTAACACTTGGTAATTTTAATGTCAAATCCACATGGATGAAATAAATAAAATTGGAACTGAAAATAACATGATGTATATAATTATGTAAAATTTTACAGGGGAATCATATAAAACATAGAAATACGATTTTCTTCATAATAATAAATAAATATCAATGCAATGTAAATTAAGATGAAATTCATTACCTCGTGATTTATCTAATTCAAACAATATTTAACATAGTCTATAATTATGTTAATAAATTAATTAACATAATAATTTATTTTTTGTATTTATGATATCAAAGAGTATACACTTATAAAATATCATCATCCATATATTATTAATCATTCATTACATACTTTTTATGTGTTAATTCCTATATTTTCATCAATGTATTTTTTTCAATAATGATCCCCTTCAGGCATGTATTATGGATTTTCATCGTCTTCCAATTAATAATAAAGATAAATTATAAAAATTATAGATCAATTACACTATTAAATCCAATCATGAATGATGGATTTGAATAATGAAGAATGTTAAGATCAAGGATAATGTAGGCCGTATATACACATAAGTAACATTTCCCTTTTTTAAATGATAAGTATGGAAAGGATGTAATTAATATCATACCATTACTAAATGATCGTAATATCATCAATACATTATTATTTATAAATAAAATTCATAAATATATTATTTATATGAAAGGGAGTCACATCATAACAATAATGAGTTTGTTCACATGGACAAGAACAACATTATCATTTTTCATTGAGTGGAAAATTATGAAAAAAATGATATAATATATTTATTTAATGATAAAACATTATTTAATATAATAATTTTTTAAATTATATAAAATAAAATAATTAACTTTATTTCATATCACCATCCATGTTAATATTTAGTTAGAGATGAATCACATAACATTGCACGACCTAAATCCCCCCTATAGACATGGGAAGTTCTCAAATCTTATATGGAATAGAGGTTATATATATAAATATTTATTACCTAATTATACCATTTTAATTACTATATTAAAAATTTCACACACACACATATATATAATATCTAAAATATAATTCTAGAATTATTCCACAATTTGAATGGTGGTAATTTAAAAACAAACGACATCGGTTCACATTGTGGTAGTATATCATGTACACGAATTATATACTCACAACCTATTCGATAGTTGGGTGTCTATTTGTTTTTTATTATCATTAATATAACTATTTTGATTAATAATTATAATATTGATATTATTATATATTCATGTTTTAATAAAAAAAATTAGGTGTTGGATAATGTAATAAAATGGAGATGTTTGTAGAAGAAAATCATGTATTATTCTACTCTATTACATTTGATAGAACTAGAAAATTTATCAGATGAATTTAATACATATATATATATTATACATTTAGAGTAATGAATTTATTTTTTGGATAATTCATGTTGTTATTGTACATATAGTGGGTTAAATGTGTCGATGAGAGGGGATATGTAGTGCCCTTTTATATGCGGGGTGAGTTTCACATTGATTTTTTGTGATAATTTTTTTTCGGAAAACATGTATTTACATACCATAATTATAATATTACACAAAAAGATTTGTAATATAGTTTACAAGTTCCTTACTCATATGAATGTAGATTCATATTGTTGTCAATAATAGTAATCCCACATATAAATTGAATTATTTGAATCAAATATGAATTAATTTAACCAAAAAATAAAAACAATGAAACACATTAAATTATAATAATATTTAAAAAATACATGATGAATGATTTCAATATTGGATCCATAATAGATTTATTTTATTTTCATAATCTTATATTAGAATACTTTTTCTGGAATAATGGATGTATAGTTTTTTATTGATTTATTTCTCTCATTTTTTTCATTTTTTGTTTCACATATGAATTGATTCATATATTTATAAAATTTATGGAATTATATAAAAATATGATGGATTTTAGTTCTGTTTTTTCATAGAGGGAAAAAAATCATTCTACCATCAATAATGGGTATGAATACTATTTTATAAATGCATGTGATTATTGGAAATTTCCCCCATTGACTTTTAGTTACTCAAAATTTCCTATATAATCGGTGATTAGTATCATCACACCTTGATGGGTTAATTTTTAACACTATATTACTCTTTTATACAATTATTTCATGTTCATGAATATTTCAAAAATCCAAATATAAGTCTTTTCATCCTTTACATTCGCAAATAATTAAATTAGGTTTTTTGATGTGAACATATGTTTGTACTAGTGGTTCTCGATCATTGGATTAATATATATATATATATATATATTAGATTCCACAAAAATGGGAAATTATATATTTATCATAGGTTCAACATCAATAGTGCCACATTAATGTATAATTGTTCCTCTATTTTTTTATTTTTTTTATTGATTTAATCCACATATCTAATAACTATAAAACATATTTTCATCTTATGATATAATTATTTTATTAATATTGGGACCACTACCTTGACAGGGATTCCTATGTATCCTCTCAAAAGTAACCAATACCCACATTATTTGATGCCACATAATGGTAAACATCACACCTTTTAAGGCCATGTGATAAGGATCAAACCATTTAGTTTAACATCATGATACATTGACATCTAGGTGAATAGTTTGTATTAAAGTCTTGTTTGGTTATTAAACATTACAATCTCTTATAGTTCAATGGACCATATATAAATGTATATCTATAGGGAATAATTATCCCACAAATAAAATGATCTAATACAAATGGATATGGGTTGATGATGTTGAGTTTTAACCTCAGGGAGGTATCCTATATATCCATCCATTATTAGAATCAAGGCTCACATAGTTCAATTATACTTGGACATAAAACTATAAGGTATTAGAGAATAAGATTTTTTGATTATTCCAATGATTTGATTTACAAGATTCCTTAATCCCATGTGAGTCATGATTTTTTTTATAGAAAATGAATAGTATCTACAATGTCCCCTCGCCTGACACACTCTCATGTGGATGAAACATGTTTGTTATGTGATCTTAAATACACATACCAAAATATCAAAGGCTACCAACTAGTAATAAGGGTTTGATGAGTATAAATTAGTAGTTTGACACCACCATGTCTAAAAAACGAGTCTATTAAAATGTGTATGTAATAATGCAATAAACATGTCTTTTAAGTAATTAAAAAGAATTAGTACAACATCAACCTACATTGGCCCCATTAATGAATGTCTCAATGAATTTAATATGATCATTTGATCCAAAACAATAAAAAAATTAATTAAATAAACATTACTTAACAGCCTGTTATAATGCCTCTACGAATAATATACAACCATGATAATAAAAACCATATAACCAAAGAATAAAAAAACATTCATCTACATCATACCATAATGTCTTTGAGTATTTCTTATGACAATGAAAAGCATAATCAAATGACAATATAATAAAAACAATTTCCTTAGTACCATATCATAATTTTTTTAGAATTTATTATGAATATGCCATTCATAACCCTATAACCATGGTATAAATTTACCATATCAAGGTCAATTCTCACTATATAATAATTTCAATAATAAAACATTGATGAGAAGAATATATTTTCATTCAAGGATTTTTTAGGTCAATTTTAGTATATAATCATTTTAGCATGTCTTAGGTCCTAGCTAAGTATATATCCTGTAAAACATGAATCAATGGGCATTGTCCATATAATAATTTCCTCGTGTGTCACTATTTCAGTTTCGTGTCTATGAATTTTTTCATGTTTCACTAGGACATCACCATATATAAGAATTTCAATATGTAAAATCACAAAACATATCATTGGAAAAAGGATATCACAATAATATATTATAATTATTAATGTATTATTATGTAAAATACCTTTTATCATTTAATTATGAATTTAATTTATACTATAGTCTTGGCAAAAAAAAGATGATAATTTTAATAACCATGTCATTCAATGGTGAGAATATACCAAGAAATCGGCCAAATTCCATGTCTTGATAAAAACACATAAATAAATTAATTAGTTAATTTATAATCTAGTGTTCTCTCACCCAAATGGTGGCCATAATATTGTTCAATTAGCATTTTCATTGAATTTTATTCCATATAATACAATAATTGATCATTTAAATTATTTAGAAAACCATTTTAATAGTCAAACTCCGATATTATACATACATAATAATTATAAGGCCATAATGTTATTGTTTTGATCCAATACCTTTAACTGGAAGTCAAAAAATACTTCCAACACAAAACATCCCTGAGGTAGAATGTTTAGATGATCATAAAATGGAAACATAATCAAATCTAATTATGATCATAACTAAAAATGATCATTATAGAGATATTAAAATCCTACGGTTGGATAATTAATTGAGATATGGTAAAATATGAATAAAATTACTTAATAGGGGTAATATGAGTGATATATATGTTTGGAATCGTGTGAGTCCTTCTAAAATATCATGGCATCTATCCTAGGGTAGAAAGAAGAAAGATTCATGTTATATGAATAAGAATTAAACTACATGAAAATCTTGAAAACTAATTATCCAGTATATAGATGTCATGAAATTCAATTATTCTTTATGTATTTCTTGTTAAAATGGGACATGAAAAAAATTACCAAGTCCACTAAGATTTAAATTCTATCAAACATTACAAAACCTTTACCCATTTACAAAGTTTTATGTTTTCCTATTGATTGTTTTCAAAACAATATATTTATAAAAAATCATGAAACATCATTAAGTCATCACTACAAATGAATAACCCTTGATAACACTTGAACCATTTAAAACTAGACACCAGTAATTAAAATAAACCAACATCACTGAATTGTAAGATGTTTTCCAGAATAAAGTATCCATGTGTGGATCATCTCTTATATTCTCATGTTTTTTCAAAACCCAATTCAATGATTATTTAAAAAAAATTATAAACAACAACAAAAATCATAAATATTTAAAGATTTTGAAAAATTGGACTGAACGATATTTACTGGAAAATCAGTAGAGATGTGCTGGGAAAATATGGGGTTTTTAAAACTCCCCATTATATAATAGATTACACCCATGATACTCTATGAATAACTGTGGGTTCTGAGAGATAATATTTCGACCCTGTTGCAATATATGTGACATCGTATAATTGTTTTCCTCTAGGACTCAACAATACAGGCACAACACCTAACCTAATTTAATCATCCTACCAGGGAGATACATCTCACTACATTCCATTATTTATAATGGATGATCGTGAAAGGACTCATCATCACTAATCTCAATGTCTACTATGTCTATCATATGATAAGATTGTGTATAATATATCTTATTTTTTGACCCATGGAAAACATTATGCATCGCACTATAGCACTGTTTAAGAGTAATGGGTAAGCCACTTTACCAATTTTATCCTATATCTCAAGCATTCTGATAATACTTCGTGCACTATTTACTTTTTTAATACAGAATTTTAATAATCTTAGAGTCTTCCAATGGAATACCTGTTGACAAATCATGAACACTGTAGTTAAAAAATGATGTTTTCCTAGGATTTATACTGACTCTATGTGGTCACTACCCACCTATTAATAAACTAAATCATATGTCTCCTACATAAGATGCTGTTAAATAAGAACATACTCTCCTCCTCCGAACTAAAAATGTGTTGAAGGACAGCATTTGAAATTAAAAGCCTCATAAGTGGATATTTTTATCAATTCATTGTCTTAATATTGTATCCAAACTCATTGGATTTCATATAGTTCTCCCATATTAAACAAAATAAAATGCACATCCTCATAAAAAATCCTACAGAACCAAAATTGTCTACATAGATTGATTTTCAGTCTGAGGATGTGAAGTCATACTCAAAATAACATTAAATCCTAGATCCTTCTAAAGACACTTACAAAATCATGGTGTGAAATGGGGATCTCAATAGAAAACTATAATCCATGGAACACCATGCAGTCATACTACTGCACACACATAAGGAATTCCAAGATTGTCAACTAGGATTATCTTCCTGATAAGAAATAAATAAACAAAATTATTAAGTTGATCCACAACCACCCATACACCATAATTCATATATTTTTCCTAATGTATCCTTTTTAGAAAATATATAGTGACCTAATCCCATTTCAACTCATGAATTTTCAATGGAGTCAAAATCCTACCTATCCTATGATGTTTGGAATTTACCTATTGGAATGTGAAACATCGCACCACAAATCTTGATACAAACTATTTAATTCATAACCACATGTATTTTCAACATATATCATGGAACATTTTATTCTAACTAGGTTGCACCACCCATCTTGAAGTATCAATCTCTTACATCATCTACTCTCACACAATTATGGGATCCCATAACATTCTAATGAAAATACGATAATAAAAACTACCATGAGAAAATCTCAATGGTATCTCACCACTATATACATTGTCTATCGAATAAAAGCCCTTTATATATGATATCTACTCAGTCATGATTGGTTCTAAAGGAACTGGAGAAATTGATGCTGAAATCAGTTCTACTTTTTTATGAGACTCATGGACATCTAGATACATGTCTACAAAGTGATCCATTATCTTCTAATAATCTCAAGACTCATTCACTACCTCAATATTTACCTTTTGAATTAGTGCATCGAAAATGATGTTTCACATTCTCTGGGTATAATGCATCTCAAATATTAAATATTTTAGATACTCAACCCACCTCATTAATCAATGGTTCAGGCTCTATTGAGAAAATATTTACCAAAGTGTAACGCCCCGACCCCAGTTACCCAGAGTCGGTGCATTATTACATAACATTGGCATGATCACAAGAAAGATCAAATCTCGAAAGACCAATTGGTTTAGTAGCCTTGGAAACACTAGATATATTCATGAGTTTTACATTACATCATAAAATGAAAAACTACTACAACAACATAATGTCTCCATAATCCACACTCATATCCCCACATAACATCCCTGCAGGTCATTCATAATTTACTTCTTCACTTCCTGGGAAAAATAAAACATAGAAAAGTGGTGAGCTCAAATGCCCAGTAAGGATAACAATATAGCGGAAACTTTCATAAATAAGAATAAACATTTAAGGCAATGTATAACTAAAACAAAAGCCTTTCAAACTTGAACTTTCAACATAGTATGGCATAAATAAAATGAAGTAATGCCATTTACTTATTCACATGGTTATTCTACTAATCGAATAATCATATGCAAAATCAATAACCACTTTCATAATTATGGAATGCATAATGCTAAACTTTAATTTCTTTTCAAGGCCTCATCCCAAGACCTTGGGGCTAACTGTAACCGGAACCCAACCCATAGTGCCTCTAATAACCGGACACCAACCCGGAGTTCCTCTAATAACTGTACACCTACCTGGAGTGCCTCTAATAACCGGAGACCAAACCGGAGGGCTTACTTTTACCAGTCCCTATCCTGGAGGGCTTACTTTTACCAGTCCCCAACCTGGAGGGCTTACTTTAACCAGTCCCCAACCTGGAACATACTTGTCCAACACATTCATATGAAGTAAAGGTTGAAATATAACATAAAAATTTTTATTGGAACAAGCATACTAAATGTCAATACTTTACTCATAAACCATGAATGCTATATAAATGAAACATATACAGTCAAACATATCACAAAACATCATTACAATATGGAAGTTTTATATCATAATAAATCAACTTCAAATAATCTTAAAATCCATCAAAGGATGTTGACATAGATGAAAATGTTTTTTAAAAATTATTGAGAGAAATATCCCTTTTTCATGAAAACATTTTAATGTTACACAATTGAGAAATTAAGGCATTTAAATAAATTTTTGAATCAAAGTGACCCATACCACTTTGAAACTTTTGAATGGAATTAACACTTTTAAAACATTCATTTTCATATAAATAACTCCTTACAAACCATTCTGAAAACATGGACATAAATGAGAATGATTTAGAAGAATAAATATTTAAAACATTTAAAATGATGTTTTAGTAAAAGTTCCCTTAGAAAGAATCCCTTTGAAAACTCTTTTATGAAATATGGACATGGATAGTAAATATGTCCCTGTAGATACTTACGTAAAAACAACCTCGGATATTAAAGAGATTGTGAAGTAAACCATTATCAATTTGGTAACTTATGAAACATACAACCCATGAAAGAGGTATCATACAATGAAAATGTAAATACACATAAGGTAAAGTGTATTACACAAATAATACAATTATGGTCAGTACATACACCACACAAAAAGTAATAGTGGAAATATGGAATGAATCTCACGGAAATAAAGAGTGAGATGAAAACCCCTTACCACGTTAATCAACTGAGTCGTATAGCCAAAAGTTAATAACCACCAAATTATTTACAGAATAACATGAATATAAAGATAATCATGATAATATATATATCAAATGACAGTACACAATACACCACTTTCAATAACTTAGTGGCGAATAATGGAAATCTAACGGAATTGAATGTGAGATAAGAAAATCCCTTACCTTGTACTTTCCCTTGGTTGGGGTAGGTTAACCTCCTCTTCTTCGAGTTCTTCCTTTTAATTTGATCAAAAGTGCTCCATAGGATGGCTTTCTGATCAAAATAAGGCCCCTAGGTTGTAGTGAGGGAAGTTGGGAGAGTATTTGGGCAGAGTTTGGCCGAACCAAAAGGATTTGAAGGTGTGAAGAAATGAGAAGGAGGAGTGCCCTTTAATAAGAGGGGTGAGGGGCACCTTTGGAAAAGCTAGAGATATTAGCTTATAATAAATTCATATTCCGTTTACAATGTCTCCAAAGTTTAATATTGAAAGGTTAAGGTGGGGATAGGTCTAAAACCACTCAAACAATAGAATTTAGACTGGTTTGGGTACTTATATTAACCTTATCGTTAAGTATTAACTCTAAGTTAATTAGTTTAACTTTTACAATGTCTCTTTGTATTTTTATATAATATGGTTAATAAACTTACTATATACATCCAAACGACCCCCAAGTGGTCCATTAATGATGAAACTATCATGATATAAGACTCTTGGCAGAACCTTAGATTTTTAGGAATTTAATATCATTTAATAATCTAATATTTGATTTAAGAACTCTTTTTTGTCATTTTGACACTATTCAATAGTTGATTTTTGTGAAACTTATAAAAGATTGATTACTTAGAATAAAGTCAATTAAATCAATCCTAATATATCATATTATCCTAGAAAATTAGTTTAATTCATTAAATGTTTCATATTATATTTATTTGGGTATTTATAATATCAATTATTTTAATTTTTCACTATTATAGTAATTACTGCATCATCATTGTGTCATAAATAAAATAACTTATTTAATGTCTAAAAATTATAAATAAATTATCATTATGTAGGAAATCTTTTTATCTTTTTAATGAATATTTATCATCTAAAATCAAACATATATAACCCTATGTAACAATTGTTTTTCTAAAAGATATATGCTTGTGTCATTTTGTATTCATTTTATCTTAATTAAAATAAAGTGTCATTATCACTTACAAGTGGATCCATGGGGTCCCAAAATAGACCCAAAGATGCCCATGGTCGACCATGTATCAACCAATAGGGTTAAGACACGTTTTAGGGTAATTTAGTATTATTATAATATTATTTTTTAACCCTTATTTACCAGATTTACCCTTAACCATGGTAAATAAAATATTTACCGCAATAATTATTCAAAATGTCTAAAAATAAAAGATACCTATTTACACAATTTGAACATCCTGATTCCAAATATGGAATCCATTTTCCTAAATTCAAAACACATAAGTGGCAGAAATTAATTTAAAATTAATTCCCGCTGTCAACACAAAAAGCGTGTTTTTAAGAGATAATAACTATCAAAAGATTGACACTTGTTTATGTTCGGTTTAATTGTAAAATTATGTCCAATGACCAAAATTATATTAAATGGTAAAAATATATTCTAAATATACTTTAAAACCACTCAAATTCATAATTTATCACTATTAATTATTTTGATTAAAAAAGTTGTTTTTAATTAAAATTTAGTAATTTTCACTATTCATCAAAATATGAAAGTTATCCTAAAAGTACAAAAATTTCACCTTAGGGTAAATTCGACACTACAAATCCAAAAATGAAGTCAATTTTGAAATATAAAATATATATAATTTCAAAAAGTAGGTATTACTATTCATAACGGCTAGTTTGATCGGTTGTGGTGTGTGTTAAAACTCGAAGTTGCGTACAACACACGCTACTGTATTATTCAAAGGAAAGCGTACCGTGGAAGCTTGGGATGTTTCGTTTTAATTTTTTTGATATCCTCATTTAGTCAAAAAGTTTAAAATACTGTATTTAAAAATGGTTCACTATTAAAAGTTGATAAAAGTGCAATACTGAAAATGAATTTGTTCTTGCATTATATCTAAGAAACTCATAATATGGATTCTAAAATTATAAGGATTATATAAAGTTTAATATTTAGATAATACTATTCATAACCTCTTTTGAATGGCTTTTTGTTTGTAAGTCATAGTGTTATTGAACTCGGTGTTGCGTGTAGTGCAAGTTATTGAATTATTTTGAAGAAATAACACACTATGAAATCTTAGGGTGTTACATTCTCCCCTCCTTCAATAAATTCCATCCTCGCAATTTGAAATTGTTCTTCGAAAATAAAAGGTTGAAAATAGAAACATATTTGTGGGAAAACCCACATCAGAAATTGGGTTACTAAAATTTAGTCTTAATATGAGGAAAAGTGAAATGAAAGGGTCACCACCAAATTATGATCTCGATTAGGAGAACATTGGTGGCAATTAGAGACATATAATTGGAGGAAAAACGTAAATATTTATAGGTAGTGATTGAGTTCATCAATCACAAACAAGTGTATAATTGAGGTCCTTAAATTCATCAATCTATGATGATTTGAAATACCATCGGTTCAACAAAACAAAGGGTATTAGGATAACACATTTTTGACGTTTCAAAATATCTTTGTTGAAATCCCACATCGAAAAATGAATTAATGAGGCCTCTATTTAAAATAAAGAGTCGAAAGAATGAAGATTACCGAAAATAACACATACTAGGGTTCCATGTAGGAAAATATGGATATGGAAGAAAAATCTAACCATCAATTATCTAATGGAGAGTGGTAGAGAACATGGCTATGAAAAGGCCAACAATCCCAAAGCCATAAATTAGTGATGATTTAAGGTACCATCTAGGAAAACATTTTTGTTCTAAGTTGCTTTTCTTAATATTGAGGAATTTATTTATGATATTGGCTAAGGTCATTAGGAGATATACTTACTTTATAATTAGAGTTTTATCCATTAATAAATTTCTACCACAAACTCATCTTTCACTCTAAAAGATAATAGAATGTAAAAATATTCTATTTAAACTATTCGTATAGGGTTCCAAATAAATGAATTTATAATTCATCTACCAGATCTTTTAAAAAACTACATTATTTAATCCAGGACATCTCGTGGGCCAATGGTAGGTGATACACCCTTGTCGCCCTTCGGTTGCGGGTTCAAGTCTCGCAGCCTTGCCGGACGCGACAGGTTGCCGCCCGACCTCCGGGTTGTCCTTTTATAGCAATAAAAAATAATCCAAACTAGAACTATCCAAAATACTTCTGTCCAAACTCACAGTCCAACATTTATAAGGAAGGTAAACATAATATAGATCCTTTTTACCCCGTAATAGCATATGAATACCTTCATCATGTATTACCATATTCCTTATTGATTACATTCATGCTCCCTTATTCCATATAGAATGCTGGATATACATCATTAATCCGAGAATGTTTTAAACTCCAATAATGATGGAATGTACAAATCATTAATCAGTTCCAAGGTAGTCAAGAATTTCCAATATAATTTATCCAAAACAATCACATATTATTCCAAAATCACCACCTCAGTATCAGGACTATATTATGAAATATCATTCTCTCAACCATATATTTTCCAATAATTTATCCTGCTATTGAGTCACTTTTCTTTGTTCCACACAATCTCAAGTCCTTAATTAAATAGTACTGCAGTACAATCCTTATATACTCCATAATTATTATAACAAGTACATTGTTGACACAATACTCAATTGACATAATCAACATAAGAACTCTAATCATTCCTCTTCATCTGTGGTAGTATCATAACTTGATTATTATCCGATAACATCATTTGTGGCACAGTCTGATGACTGGGACATAGGTTCGCGTAGTGTCCAAACTCCTTGCAAATGAAGCATTGTACATTTAAAACCATTTTCTTACCCTTGCAGTCATGTACTTTGTGCCCTTTTCCTCCACACTTATAACAAACTCCCATTCCTTTCAGGCAAGTTCCAGGGTGTTTCTTTTCACAGTTACCACATATGGAAAAAATCTTCTTTTCCCTCTTCCCTTTATCCATCTTTCTCTCTTCCATCCTTTTCTTCTCTTGCTTCCCTTAAAATCCATATTACTCAGTAATCTCTTTACTTATCTTATCAACATATGATATTATTTCTTCATATGATGATAATACATGGGAGACTATTTCTCTTATAAATTCTAGCTTAAGACCATGAAAGATATGATCCTTCCTTCTCTTTGGATCATGTGCATTTCTGGAGTTCTCATTCCTTCTACTGGGAGCCATTTCTAAACAATGGCATACACTATATCAGTTTATGAATCAAAATACATAATCCCATACTTATAAAAAACTTAACATAAATTGAACTATTTATGGATATAATCCATAAGAATGTTTTCTTTGAGGAATTTTATACTCATAATCCCTTCAAAATGATTTGTAGAGTAAATGAGAGTTATCCTAAGCATATCCCCCGGGGGTGTCGTAACCAAGAGTGCAGCAAGGCCCGTTGTCGTTCACCAGTTCCCATTCGAGTCTAGCTCAAAGCGGTGTTTTCGGGTTTTACCCCTAGGTACATCTGTGCCAGAGCCGCCTCTACCTGCTCGTATCCAGACAGGGATGTATTGCTCGGAAAACTCACAAAATCTCTACAATACCAAAATTCTAGGAAGTTCTTCTATACTAATCCTCAAAGATCATCTTACGTATACGTGCTCTAATCAGTGTTTATCTAAATCTAGCTTCCAAGGTTTGTACTAAACTTTCTCTGATACCAACTGTAACGCCCCGACCCCAGTTACCCAGAGTCGGTGCATTATTACATAACATTGGCATAATCACAAGAAAGATCAAATCTCTAAATACTGATTGGTTTAGTAGCCTTGGAAACACTAGATATATTCATAAGTTTTACATTACATCATAAATTGAAAAACTACTACAACAACATAATGTCTCCATAATCCACACTCATATCCCCACATATCATCCCTACAGGTCATTCATAATTTACTTCTTCACTTCCTGGAAAAAATATAACATAGAAAAGGGGTGAGCTCAAATGCCCAGTAAGGATAACAATATAGCGGAAACTTTCATAAATAAGAATAAACATTTAAGGCAATGTATAACTAAAACAAAAGCCTTTCAAACATTAACTTTCAACATAGTATGGCATAAATAAAATGAAGTAATGTCATTTACTTATTCACATGGTTATTCTACTAATCGAATAATCATATGAAAAATAAATAACCAATTTCATAATGATGGAATGCATAATGCTAAACATTAATTTCTTTTCAAGGCCTCGTCCCAAGTCCTTGGGGCTAACTGTAACCGGAACCCAACCCGGAGTGCCTCTAATAACAGGACACCAACCCATAGTGCCTCTAATAACCGGACACCAACCCGGAGTGCCTCTAATAACCAGAGACCAAACCGGAGGGCTTACTTTTACCAGTCCCTAACCTGGAGGGCTTACTTTTACCAGTCCCCAACCTGGAGGGCTTACTTTAAACAGTCCCCAACCTGGAACATACTTTTCCAACACATTCATTTGAAGTAAAGGTTGAAATATAACATAAACATTCTTATTGGAACTAGCATACGAAATGTCAATACTTTACTCCTAAACCATGAATGCTATATAAATGACACATCTACAGTCAAACATATCACAAAACTTCATTACAATATGGAAGCTTTATATCATAATAAATCAACTTCAAATAATCTTAAAATCCATCAAAGGATGTTGACATAGATGAAAATGTTTTTTAAAAATTTTTGAGAGAAATATCCATTTTTCATGAAAACATTTTAATGTTACACAATTTAGAAAGTAAGGCATTTAAATAAATTTTTTAATCAAAGTGTCCCATACCACTTTGACACTTTTGAATGGAATTAACACTTTTAAAACATTCATTTTCATATAAATAACTCCTTACAAATCATTTTGAAAACATGGACATAAATGAGAATGATTTAGAAGAATAAATATTTAAAACATTTAAAATGATGTTTTAGTAAAAGTTCTCTTAGAAATAATCCTTTTGAAAACTCTTTTATGAAATATGGACATGGATAGTAAATATGTCCCTGTAGATACTTACGTAAAAACAACCTCGGATATTAAAGAGATTGTGAAGTAAACCCTTATCAATTTGGTAACTTATGAAACATATAACCCATGAAAGAGGTATCATACAATGAAAATGTAAATACACATAAGGTAAAGTGTATTACACAAATAATACAATTATGGGCAGTACATACACCACACAAAATGTAATAGTGGAAATATGGCATGAATCTCATGGAAATAAAGAGTGAGATGAAAACCCCTTACCACGTTAATCAACTGAGTCGTATGGCCAAAAGTTAATAACCACCAAATTATTTACAGAATAACATGAATATAAAGATAATCATGATAAGGGCTCCTTGGGGTAGGTTAACCTCCTCTTTTTCGGGTTCTTCCTTTTGATTTGATCAAAAGGGCTCCTTAGGTTGGATTTCTGATCAAACTAAGGCCCCTAGTTTGTAGTGAGGGAAGTTGGGAGAGTATTTGGGCAGAGTTTGGACAAACCAAAAGGCTTTGAAGGTGTGACGAAATGAGAAGGAGGAGTGCCCTTTTATAAGAGGGGTGAGGGGCACCTTTGGAAACGCTAGAGATATTAGTTTATAATAAATTCATATTCGGTTTACAATGGCTCCAAAGTTGACTATTCAAAGGTTAAGGTGGGGATGGGTCGAAAACCACTCAACAAATAGAATTTATACAGGTTTGGGTACTTATATTAACCTTATCATTAAGTATAAACTCTAAGTTAATTAGTTTCACTTTTACAATGTCTCTTTGTATTTTTATATAATATGGTTATTAAACATACTATATACATCCAAAAGACCCCCAAGTGGTCCATTAATGATGAACGTATCATGATATAAGTCTCTTGGCCGAACCTTAGATTTTTAGGAATTTAATATCAATTAATAATATAATATTTGTTTTAAGAACTCTTTTATGTCAATTTTGACACTATTCAATAGTTGATTTTTGTGAAACTCATAACAGATTGATTACTTAGAATAAAGTCAATTAAATCAATCCTAATATATCATATTATCCTAGAAAATTAGTTTAATTCATTAAAAGTTTTATATTATATTTATTTGGGTATTTATAATATCAATTATTTTAATTTTTCACTATTATAGTAATTACTGCATCATCATTGTGTCATAAATGAAATAAATTATTTAATGTCTAAAAATTATAAATAAAATATCATTATGTATGAAATCTTTTTATATTTCTAATTAATATGTATAATCTAAAATCCAACATATATAACCCTATGTAACAATTTTTTGCTAAAAGATATATGCTTGTGTCATTTTGTATTCATTTTAACTTAATTAAAATAAAGTGTCATTTTCACTTACAAGTGGATCCATGGGGTCCCAAAATAGACCCAAATATGCCCATGGTCGACCATGTATCAACCAATAGGGTTAAGACACGTTTTAGGGTAATTTAGTATTATTATAATATTATTTTTAACCCTTAGTTACCGGATTTACCCTTAACCATGGTAAATAAAATATTTACCGCAGTAATTATTCAAAATGTCTAAAAATAAAAGTTACCTATTTACACAATTTTAACATCCTGATTCCAAATATGGAATCCATTTTCCTAAATTCAAAACATAGAAGTGGACGAAATTAATTTAAAATTAATTCCCGCTGTCAAAACAAAAATCGTGTTTTTAAGAGATAATAACTATCAAAAGATTGACACTAGTTTATGTTCGGTTTAATTGTAAAATTATGTCAATGACCAAAATTATATTAAATGGTAAAAATATATTCTAAATATACTTTAAAACCACTCAAATTCAAAATTTATAACTATTAGTTATTTTGATTAAAAAAGTTGTTTATAATTAAAATTTAGTAATTTTCACTATTCATCAAAATATGAAAGTTATCCGAAAAGTACCAAAATTTCACCTTAGGGTAAATTCGACACTAGGAATCCAAAAATGAGGTCAATTTTGAAATACAAAATATATATAATTTCAAAAAGTAGGTATTACTATTCATAACAGCTAGTTTGATCGGTTTTGGTGTGTGTTAAAACTCGAAGTTGCGTACAACACACGCTACTGTATTATTCAAAGGAAAGCGTACCGTGGAAGCTTGGGATGTTTCATTTTAAATTTTTTGATGTCCCCATTTAGTCAAAAAGTTTAATATATTGTATTTAAAATTGGTTCACTATTAAAAGTTGACAAAAGTGAAATACTGAAAATGAATTTGTTCTTGCATTATATCTAAGAAACTCATAATATGGATTCTAAAATTATAAGGATTATATAAAGTTTAAAATTTAGATAATACTATTCATAACCTCTTTTGAATGGCTTTTTTTTTGTAAGTAATGGTGTGATTGAACTCGGTGTTGCGTCTAGTGCAAGTTATTGAATTATTTTGAAGAAATAACACACTATGAAATCTTGGGGTGTTACACAAAGTATATTGTGGTCATTGTATACCAAAACCCTTGCACCCATGAGGTAATGACTTAAGAATCTCATTTTTTATACACATGATTCTATATCCAAATCAAGAGAAGGTAAATTCCTCTAATGTGTTATCATCTATCTAGATAATTAAGTAAACACTCATTCAACAATATCAAAACATCTCTATGTCCAATTATAAATGTGTCAGTGTATAAAGAATATAGTTTTTTTGTAATAAGTAATGTGATGATAATTTTTGGGGCATGTCTTCCATTAAACTTCTAAAAATATTTCTCTCATGGTTCTAACTAAAAAATCATCACTCTATTTTTTATTATACCTCACAATGGTGCTACTATATATTAGAATTCATAGCTATAGCACCGATAATATCCTTCTAATACTCGAAATCACTTAATTTTGAAGACTTTTTACTGCTGATTCCATGATTCCATGTATGTAATATATTTTAGGTCAACTAACAAACCTTCTTCAAAGTTGACTTGGTCCAATAAGTGAAAAATTTTAGTCTAGAAACTACATTTCGTTATCTTGGTAAAAATATAATTCACTGTCAATGATCTCATGATGATGATAAGATATTGGGCATGATATTCTAATAGACATGAGTACACTAATATTTCATCGATAAAACCCAGCCAAATCAATCCAGATATGTATTAAAGATCAAAAATCATATATATATGAATTCAAAATGTGGATTGGTTAATACAAACCTCGTAAAAATGTGTTCTTACATGATGTATTTCATCTAAAATAAAATATGAGGAACATATGTTGGTGTTTGCCTAAAATAATGGTATCTTGATATCAAATCAATATCGGATAAGATATTTTCACTTCTTAGTTGATCAAAGAGATGATTCAATTCATTGATTATGATTTTGGTTAATTACCAAAATCCCATTAAATCATCAATAACCCACAATCAAGCAAAATCTACCTTCATCCTTCTTGGTGAATATAACTGGAGAATACTAAGAATATTTAATAGGATGTATGAAATAATTATATTATAGATCTTACAACTGAACATTCTAATCATTATGCTCTACTGGTGCCATTCTACATGGTGGAATATAAACTGGCTCTTATACCAGTAAAAGATTGATCATTTAACTCAATCTATCACTTGTGATGTAATCCATTGAACTCATTATGAATGGAATCAATAAAATGATCTATTACTAGAGGAAATTAATCATACCACATTCCACCACTATATAGAGTAGGACAAGATTTCTGTGCTATGATACAATCCAATCTTCATAGAATTGTTCTAGAATGTCTATTTGGGCAATCCCACTAACCCTAGTGAAAATAATTCCCTCCTATTAGAGATAAAAAATTTAATATTATCCCTTAATATTTGATTTCAATCAGTTATAGAATAAACTAATACGTACTAGGAATCAAATAAAAATATCTTATTTAGAGCATGAATACTTCAAAAAAAAACAAAAATCACTAATCTCTATAGTCAAGTCAGTGCAATAGTATACAATTCGGACCACACTCCTAATGTTGTATCAATGGTCAAAAAAGCATCTAATATATTCAAAAACATGACCAGTCTATTTAAAGAAGTAGATAAAAATTAATATGATGGTTTTGTTTCATAAAAAGGACAATCAAGGGTCGATGATATAAAAATATTACATATTAAAGTAGACGGAACAACATCAACAATATCTAATGTAGTATACAAAACACACTACAAATAATGTTGTCTTCCCAAGGATCCATCATGTCTCCTTAGAGTAATACCCTCTACACTTGGATCTATCCTCCCTATTATTGTGTTTTTCTTTTTCTCCTTCCACTACTCTTCTATTTCATTCACCAATAATTACATCTCTATGTGGCCCAATATGTTTCCAAAATGAAACTCTGAAGTGGGGTATAGACATTTATTCCTTTTTTACACCATTATTATGTGACGATTGATCTATAATGGTACATGATCCTACGATGGATTACATCTTCAATCACTACATTTCCCATTTTTACATAGGTTTGAACAACCATAATGAAACATCTTTCCACTAGAAGATGATTTTTAGTTTTCCTTAATGAGATAACCTAGGCCCTAGTTGAGGCCTCTCCCAAATTCTTATAATTGATGTGTTCCAAATTTATCATATTTGAAAAAATAATCAGATGTAACACATTCACCTTTTAAAAGATCTTGATTCAAAGATATACCTATAATGTTATTTCCAAAGACATCTCAACAACTTTAAAATATTGATAAAATCCTTATAGGTTGGTCAAACACTATGTTTAGTATAGAACTGGAAGGACCTCATGTCTTATGTGCATGAACTCGTGATCCTTCTCATTCATAAATTTCATGTTATATAACCGTCTCAAAAACATCATATTCAAATCCTTAAATATAACTCATCATTCTTCTCTTACTTATATAGAATGTCCCACCAATAATATTATGGTGATTTAAGCATATATATAGATTGATATAAACTCTTATTTTTTGGTGTCAAAAATTTCTTATTAATCATTGGGACAAACTCAATTCAAAACTCAAATGTATGGGGCCCTACCCCCTAGTGAATTTAAGTGGACGATGCTGTTTTAACTTTATCAACATATTAGACACAGGAGGCACTAAATGAACATTATCACCATGATTGGATCCCAAGACCATTATGAATATATCAAGAAGATAAATATACTTTTGATCCTTAGGAACTACATGAAGTTGAACATCAATTGAATTAGGATAATCCCAATTTAAACACACCTGATGCGCAACTCAATTATGATGAGGATGTTATTTTTCCCTAAGAAAAACAATCATTAAGAAATTAGTTTTAATCAGTTTTATCCTCAACATGTCACATAAATAGATAACCACACTCTTCTAGTGTCCTTATAAATGGATTATAGTATTTTATCATAAAAAATGATTTATTTATTTCATTTCTCAAATGCAACAAGAATCTCATATCATGGTTTTAAGATGATATTATATATCACATGTAATATATATGTTATAATCATTAAAAATTAATTTCGATATATATCGATATTTTCTTATTATAATTCATTCATGGTCATCTCGTATTACACAGTTCCCCATGTATAATATCAAAAATTAATTATATCATAACAAGATAAAACCACAAAACATTAGGATCACCCAAGGTGAAATAACATCAATTGTATTAAGTGTAAAACCTAACCAACAATCCAACCATGGGAACATAGATTTTCATCTATATGTGTGTTTTCCACACCCATATATGATCTTTTTACCATGTCCTGAAACATCATTGTTCTCATTCGACCATTCATAAATAGTTATGAAATAGATAAGAGTCCTGTTGTGCTCTAATAAAACTTTGTGAAGTCCCATGATCTAGAACTCTCTACAATATATGAAAATGGTTGGTAATATGACCTCAAGCATGCCTCACCATACGCTAATGGAAATTTACTAATAGTGGGGGTCTGAAGTGTACAACACAAGTTGCCGACACAACCATGTCTAAAAATAAATAGTCTGATAAAATGTATATTCAATAACCAAAGAAATAAGTGTTAATTTATTAAATAACTATATTAATAGACCTTAAATTTTCCTCATCCCCATTCATTAATTTCTCTAAAAATGTCCCACAACTATCCAAACAGACAACATATATTTGGGAAATAGGGAAAAAACATCCTCAAGGTAATATCAGGATGTATATGGGCATGACTTATAATTTGGAAACCAATAACCATATAACCAGGGAATTTTAAAACCTTCCACATCAATGTACAAAAATCTCTCTAACAATCTTATGACCTTGGGAACAATAAAAAATTAACCATTGAATAAAAAATGAACATCGAAACCAAGTCCGAATGTCTATAGGAAAGTATTAGGGCCAAAAAAATGTTAGTTGGGGTGTGTATACCAATAGTGGCTGAATTGAGTACCCCAAAAAATTTCTGTATAAAATGAATTATTTTGAAATCTACAAAATATTCAAAAAACAACCGAAATTATGAAAATAAGTAGTTTAAAATATTTCTTAATAATTATTAATATTTCTCTAAATATTTATTAGGACTATAAGGATTAATATTGTCAATATTACTAAATCTTATTATTTAAATTTAATTTATTAAAATAATATATTAATATATATATATATATAAGTTCTATGTATAAATTTTTAATAAAGTAAAAATAGAATTCTATTGTCATGTAAAACAACTGTGAAAATTTGTAGTAGAAAAAAATTAATAAAAGTGGTTATGTCTCTATAACATACATAGCCCTCTCCAATTGAGGATCACCCAGAACCAAAATGTTTGTAATACATAAATAGATGATCCACAACATGGATTTGATTTTACAATTGATAAATCTTTAGTGTTCACACCCGACCGCTTTGATAGTTATTCATGTCAATAAAGATAAACATGCCACACATTGTACACATTGTCTCTTATCCATAGGTAAAACCAATAAGGTGAAATTATGAGAAGATATCATGTATCTTATAGATTATCAAATGAGATAGGGGGCATATATAAACTAGAATATAGCACACAATTCTCATAAAATATTTAATATGAACAAGAATGATGAATATATTTGTATATAGTTTAAATATGTTAGATATGTTGCAATGAAGCTTTTGACTCTTGATTTGAAATAGAAAAGAATCTCAATTGAAGTCTACTTTTAATCTTTTGAAAAATTTGTGTTGAAATATATTGTTTGTTAACTTGATGAATTTAACTAAATGAATATTAGCTTCATCATTGAGATTTTAAATCTAGTTGGATATTTTTTATTTACAATAGGTTCATCTTAATACTTTTGGTAATTTATAATCTTATTCTATTTCATTTATCTGTTATATATATATATAAATTTAATGATGAAATTTAGTGCATGTTTTTCATTAATAACCACAAGGAGAATATCAGGTGCTTCTTCCGCATACTACTTAATTGATATTCTTTTTGTCTGAAATTTAAGGAAAAATCATTAAAATATTGAATGTTGTTTACTTCAATGAATATAGTCATTAGAATGGTATAATTCAAAAAAACATGTAAATTTACATATTAACTATGACAGTGTATTAATCTCATGAAGTGTATCATGTTTAAGTGGTGTCTCATGTTCTAGAGATGTCTTATCCTTTGTAAATATTTCAGAATGCTAGTCATGTAATAGTTGGAGTGCCACAACTAATAGTGTATGTTTTTATGGTATCTCAGACCTAATAAATATTGTTGTGTTAGCAGTATGAGTTTGACAACATGATATTAACAGTGTATCATCTAATTGAATCTCACAATTTTCTATTTTTTCCATGTAGGATGAATTCCTTGTATTGTGTCGATCAACAGTGTCTCATACCTTTTCAAGTGATCATTATAGTGTTATAAAGTATGCTAATTTTATGTCCTAGTGGTATCTTACAGATAGATAATTTATGTACTAGTAATGATTCATAACTAATATAGTATCATAATTATATATTTATCATATATTATCATAAAACCAATTTCATTTCGTTACACATGATATTAATTAGTAGTATTAAATACATCATTTTGGGATTATAAAATCCCAGAGGACAATAATCAACTCCTTTTTGTATCACAAATCCTTACATGAAATGATTATTATAAATATAAAATCAACTTTTCAAAGGTATTTGGGAAGAGTAAACATGATATCCAATTTGAAAATTGTTATTTTCATTCCCAATTTGAGGAGATGGTATCAGAGATAGAATAAGAAAATATTACAATGATATAAAGTTATAATGTAAATAATATAAATTAAATAGAGTCATTCAGACATTAAATAAATTACCCCCCATTTGGGATTAACAAAAAGGTATATTAGAGAAGAAAAAACAAATGATGGGTTAAAAAACAGTAAAACAATAAAAATTTTCATGTCAGAAATAGAGGAGGAGGAAGGAAAATAATTTTATTATATGAAATATCTCATTAGAACATTAGAGTCTATTGCAAAAAAGAACAGGGGTCAACAGAATGATCAAATGTTTATTTACCATTAGCTTGGACTCTGAATTTTACATTGTGCAAGGAAGGTTGGCCAGCTTGACCCAGAGGAGATATGACCCCCGACAAATGTCGATCAGCAGTTCGAAGATGGACTTCTACAACCACATTCGACCTGATATTTTTGAGAGATCCCATATGATACATTGGAAATGATTGATGGTGGTGAGAGGAAAATGAAAAAGGTTTTGTGATCATGGATGTACAATATTGGTGATGTGGTGAGGGTAAAATGGTCCATCAATGAGTCTATTAGAGGTGTAGTGAATATGAAAGGAATTCATAGCTACAAGTATAATATTCTAAATATATAGATAATGATTTTAAAGATTTATAAAATTCATAATACTTTCCCCCCCTTTCCATATCCTAATTTTTGTCATAATTAATCTCCATTAATTAATTATGAGAATGTTTGAATTCCATAATCTCTTTAAAGTTCTCTTTAAAAGCATGATTCATGCTATAAAATATCATATTCTCAAATATGTAATCAAAATGGGAATCCATAGATTGGTTAGTATAGATTATAGAGAGATATAATTTTATAAACATTATAATAGTCTCTCATTAATCATTCATATAATTGGCATACCTTCATATCATCATGTGATCATGCTCAGTAATGTTCTCAAACATCCTTATCATCTATGATGTAATTATAAGTTCTCCATTATAGGGACAGTGAGAGGCAGTACAAAATACATCTCTAACAATTGAATAGATGATATCAGCATCAACCACTAGAGGAGGAGATGTAGTAGTAATAGAACTATAAGAGGAAGTATCTCCATGATAATTAACAACACTGTAAAAACAATCACTAAACTCATATTTAATTTCCTCAAACAATGTTTTGAGATCATTCATCTCATTTACAATAATATAATTTTCAATTTCTAATTCGTTAATGTGATGAATAATTTTTGTTGGATATTCATAATAACCAACTAAAATAAATAAACTTCTTCTATTTCGTAGAACTTTCACATAACATCTTTTTGAGATCACAAAAACATTTGAAACAAATCCATCAACCTTCCAAAAAAAAATTAAATTAGGTTGAGTGATACTATCCAATGGAATAACTAGAGGAGATGGAGGAGATTAATGAATAGGTGGTCACACAAATCTGAACATCTCATGAAATCCTTCAATATCAAAATCGGCTATAAAGGGTCTATTAGGATCACCTTCTATACTATCATTAGTATTATCCACCCATGGAGGGATACTTGCAATACTCGATAAAATTAACCAATCAACGTTCATATGGTTAACTATTCTCTCAGAAACCGAAACTATGGTAGCATACACCACATTAGAAGAAGCAATTGAAAGAACTTGATTTATCTGATTTTCTAAGTTATATGAATCCATCATGTGTCCAAAATTGGTAGGTTTTTCTTCTAACTATGATCTAACAGTTGGAATATCATGAAACTAAACAACTTTTTAACCATCAATAATAGTGGACTCAACTTCCACATATTCTTCCAACTAGGATTTATAAACATTAACTAACTATTCATTCCCAAACACTCCTTATATTATCTATTTTTTCTATTACTTGGAACCATGATATTCAACAATAGCATTTACACTCAACTAATAAACCACATTAGAATTGAAAACCAATTAACCAGTAGAAACTCAACTTGCCTCACCAACTATACCTACTGTAGAATCATGTAAAATATCAAATGAAGTAAAATGATCCTCCATAATAATTTCTTCTTTAAGAATAAAACACAATTCATAATAAATTTTCCTGATTCTCCCACTATCATTATGGGATTTAGAGTCACTTATTTCATCTATATCATCTTTTTTAGTACCATATTTTTCATATTTTTCTTCTTCCTCATTGTTATCATTATCATCTTTAGTTGATTTGAACAATTATATTGATCTTTTTCTAAGGCCGTAGTAGATTATTCATCATTGTTGATGAATTTTTCTCTTTTATGAAACATCCTAGTTGTTAAGGAGCTCTATAGATAAAGATAGATGCATTGGGAGATTTTTCAAGAGCCCTCCCAACACCAATACATTTTCTCATTCATCATCAACAATAAGCACTTATATCTCTTCATCAGAGTAGATCACAACAACATCACATTCCATACTAATTCTTCTCGGATGATAAACTGGTTTGCAATATGTATAAAATTTTGAAGAATATATAAAACATTGTCTCTTCCCAGGATTCCGGTATATCATCACTCTAGTAAATTTGGCACAAGTTTTCATAGAAACCACCAATTTCAATGACTGTTTCATCGTCATCATGAACTAGGCCCTTGGAAATCAACATTACAGAAATCATGTCCGGGTAGATTAATGAATTAGATCAATAGTATGATTTAGTCCTCTCAAACATATGTAACCCCATAAATCAATAACGATTATTCTTATTGCCTTCAACCATTAGGGATAGAAGATACATATCTTATTATATAAAATTAAAAAATCCAAATTCCATGAAAAAATAATATGTTGTACAAATTTGAAAAGAATCATACACTATCGGCCATGCTCAGAACCAACAGGTGTTCTCATCAAACCATATCATGTTAGCAAGGAATATGTTTCTTCATAAATGATAATATCATTAGTTTCAGGAATTCTTCCATTATAATAATAAAAAACTACATCATTGGGTAAATTGAAACACTTATCCCACAATCATTAAGGGAATCCATATACCTAACAACTTATATAACCTTTCAACAAATCTACACCATCCTGATTGATTGATAACTACATATGTTATTAAAATTCTTATACAATTTTTAGTTTAAAGAGCATATAATTTGATAATAAACATTCAAAAAATAATTTGTTTTAGAGATCCTTGTGTAATATAGGCTTGTTCGATAGAGTCTTCTTCGAATATACATCATTTCCTACAACAAAAAATCTTCTAAAAACTAGGGTTTGAATAGATAATCCAAATAAGGTGATATAGGATCGTTCTAAAGTTTCATTAAAGATCATGACTTAAACAATGATGACACTGATGGACAATTCATTCATTCCATTCATGTTACCTAAGAACACTCACTCTAAGTTAAGTATAATGCTTCAAATCAAGAAGGAAAACTATTGTTCTCATCTCAAGAGAGATGCACGAAATATATAGCGGGGCTCAGGATAATTTGGGATTAGACTTATGATTCATTAATATCATTAATGATTAATGGTATTTTAAAATTGAAATTATATGTGAAATTAAAATTATAATTGAGACATAAAAAATACATCTGGTTTCATTAAATAAATTAAATTAGAAAAAAAATCATAGAATCATAATTTTTGAAAACCGGTGAATTTTACAATGTCATAAAATCAATGATTTGAAAATGAAATGACATGACTACTTATTGTATTACTATCAATCGTATGAAAACCAATGTTATGACAACTAGTTATATGACTACCAACAGAAAACATAACCAAATTTATCATTTTTAATTCATGATTGATATAATTAATTCTCTATGAAGTCAAATGTTTGGTGAATATAACTGCAAGCTGATGATGAGTACCAGCATATTGAAGTGTGGTATATTCTTTTTGAAAATAATTTCTCAAAATGTTATGTCCAATATATATATGTTTTGTTTTTAAATGATAAAAATTATTTTTTATATGTTTTTCAAACATGTATTTTCATAGTTTATATGGACCTGTTGGAATTGATATCCATAGACTCGTAAATTGTGATTCGTCCACAAAAATTTTCTTAAAAATTGATACATGCAGCTATGTATTTAGCATCATTACTGTATAACACAAAAATATATATTTTCTACTAAACAATGAAAATATTTAGTTTCTTAAAAGGTGATATGATTCATAGGTTCATTTTCTATCTTTATATATCCTCCAAATCAGCATTGGAGTTACTTTTGAAACCCAATGCATTTTATAATGTTTAAAACAACCCCTAAGTATACATATAACTAAGGAATTTGAATTTCTTTAACTACCAGTAAGTGTAACATTAATGGATTTTCTTGAATATTTGCATACATATACATAATAAACATAATTTATAGTCGATTAGTAGTTATGTAGCGAAGACTTCCAATCATACCTCTATAATATGTTTTATCAACCTGTATCCCAGTATCATCAATATCCGATTTACATGTGGTAATCATAAGAGTATCACTAATTTTTTTTCAATCAGATTAAATCATATTAAAATAACATTTTTATATTTATATAGGTTAAAAATAAATAATTCTTTTTTTTGAACAATCTGACATCCATGAATGAATCTGAATTCTCCCATTAAGTTAATTTCTAAATAATTCTGCATCATTTTATAAAAGCCTTTAAAAAGATAATTTTTTGATGATATAAACGTTATATCACTGTAATTTATTTGAACGATTAATGCCTCTTTTAATATTTGTTTTATGAAAAGTTTAGGATACCATATTACTATTGAAAAACATTTTGAAATTCTAAAATTGATGAGCCTATCATACAAAATCGTAGATCTTTTATTAAACCATATAAATCATTAATTATTTTTTAATCTTTAATTAGAAAAAGTGGGTTTTTAAAATGATGGGGTTGTTCTAAAAAATTATCCTCAACAATAAAAACATTTAATAATGTAGTATTGAAATCAATGTGATAATATTGAAAATATAGATGAGCTATATAGGGAAAAGGATTCTAATGGAAATAAGTCTGTATACAAGTGAAAAGGGTTACTCATATTTATTTCATTTATTATGATTAAATCATTGTTCAATAAATCTTTCTTTGTTTCTCATTATATTACCTGGATCATCATCTTTATTCATAAGAACTCCTTTAGTTCTAATAGTAAAGGTGTCCTTTGGTCTAATTGTAAGTTCCCTAAAATGTATTTTAATCTAATTCTACTCATGTTTAATTTATATCACATATAATTCATAATTTATAGCATCATAGATGATATTTAGTTTAAGTGAGATATGAAATTTCCATTTTTAACTCGATATCTAACAAAAGATCTATTTTGGGTTCCTCTATCTAGATACTTTACAACAAAATTGAACAGATGATTCTATAGTGTCAATAAACTTCTAGAGAAGGAATGAATAGTCAATTATTTATTTTTTGGAGGAAGTTTCAGATGTTCTTGAGAACTAGATGACTATTTTTCATATTTCATATTAGAATCCAAATGTTTGGAATTTAATTTTAGATAATATAATTCATTATTAATCTTTTCTCAATAATTTATAGGATCATGAATATTAGTTTTAAAGAAATTGGCATTGACTAATTCATCAATCGTCCTGGTATTTTGTTTAAGGACACTATAATATTTACTATTAACTATGTTACCAATAAAAATTCATTTAATAATATCGGAGGAAACTTTTTCAAGACTATCATGGTGTTATGAATAAACACTTCGCAACCAAAAATAACAATGTAATTTTCATTAGGATTCCAATTATTCCACGACGTATAAGGTGTATTCATAAGGATAGTTCTAATCAGGAATATAATTTTGATTAAGAAGGATATATTGATATCTTTTACCGAACCATATTGAGAGGTAAGTCATAATGTTTTTACAAATATGTGATATCTCATATAAGGTTCGATTTTATCTTTCAAATACTCCTTTATAATGAGGAGCCGAGGGAGTATAGAAGTTATGAGTGTTTCAATTTTTGATCCAAATGAAACAAAAACATTATTTTTAAACTTTTTACAATGGTCACATCATACAGTTATAAATCTATGTCCTCTAAAGGATTATATAGACATATAATAGTTGGTAAAATATGAATAGGATTACCTTTTGTGAGCTGGAAATAATACCCATGTATTCATAGAATAGTCATGTACAACCACATAAACATAGTTATTCGCATTTAGATTAGAATATAATGATGTTATAAACAAATCCATGTAGATATAACAGAGTGGTTGAAAATATTTCACTTCTTTATTTTGTTTAAAAGAAAATTTATTTTGTTCCCCTTTTTTGTTGGGGATTTATACATCATCAGTTTGGAACTCCATCATTGGTAGAACCCTTACTAATATATTTTTATTTAGATTTCTATTTGAATAAATGATTCAATGAACTAGTCTCATATGAAAAATCTATTATTCCTTATAAGATACACTCAATTAGAAAACATTCTGAAAAATTAAAGAAATTAAATCTACAATAGAAACATTTAAATTAATAAAAGAAGTAATGATTAAATTATTTTTAGAATTACAAAAATTATTATAATTAATCTCCAAATCATAATGGAAACCATCATCACACAACTAATAAATAAAAAGTATATTATATTTGAAACCATCAACATATAAACATTAGAAATTACTAGTAATTTTTTTACAAATATGGACTAGGTCGCTGACTTTTTTTTTTACATTGTAACCAAAGGAAACATAGCCAACATCAACAATGATATGAATTTAAAGAAGGAATAAAATATTATCATTGTTATTGAACATCCACTATACATGTACCATATAATGCATCTAGTGAAATTAAAAAAATCATATGAAACCATTTTTAAAAAATAAATTATCATGGTACCAAAATTTCATTGTGACTAGAAATTTTTGTAATAAATTATTTAAGAACATATATTTTCCACATGGGTTTTGTATTAATAGATTGTAGGATTCTATAATTAAAATATTCACATGGTACTTTTGAAATGTGTTAGGTAGTAATGTTTTCATGTTTGGATTTAAGAATTAAATTATTTTATGTGGTTCTCCTCTGTCTAGGATCAGATCCTATTCCAATAAAAAATATGGGGGAAAAATTCTATCCTAATATCAGGTCAGTATCCCTAAACCATTTATATAATTTTCATTTTATTTATTTAATTTCTCATTTGAATTTTTTTTTTCGGTTTTTTCTTTTAGAAGTTGAATATTATTGTTTTTTTCTATAGACATATAAGATATACAGATTACATTTATAGAATAATATCTTATCAAAACCATGTATTTATCTTTTTACACATTAACGATGTCTTCCAACATATTTTAGTATACAAATAATTATTCATTTTTCTATTATTCATCATTATTATTTTTGTTACAATATTTATCAATTTCATCAAACTCATGTATCAGATGAATATCAGACACATTGCCTATAGCTGAAATCCCATGAACATTAATACTTAAAAACACATTTGCTCAATCCGGTTATTATTCTAGTGAAAACTCTTAGCCACTTAAACTATCCTTTGTTAACAGTCATGATGGATTTAATGGGAAACATATATCTAACATCATTAACTAAATATTTATTTTCTTATTTGATGATATTATTGTCGAATTTTAGGTGACGGTTAAATTTTCATTCCTAACAGACAACTTCCATGGAATCATCATAATTTTCTTCCAACTCCATAAATTTTCATAATTTAATTTATAGTTTCGTTTTATGAAGCACATTTTATTCTTGTAGAACATATTAAATATTGTGGCTAGGTGATACATTTTCTCATCACTATCTTAAGTATGTTGATACAAAAATTTTCCTTTGACTTCTATATCATGTTTTGGAAATCACAAATGTCTTTTATCTTGTATCATAATGACTCTGTCAATCGTATCGTACTGACTCTGTCAAACGTTTCATACTGACTCAGTCAATCGTTTCGTAGTGACTTTGTCAATCGTATCATACTGACTCTGTCAGTCGAATCGTACTGAATCTTTCAATAGCATCAAACTAACTCTGTTAATCATATCATACTGACTCTGTCAATCGTATCGTACTGACTCTATGAATTGCATCGTACTGACTCTGTCAATCGTATCGTACTGACTATGTTAATCATACTGACTATTGTGTATCTTACTTTGTATCATATCAATACATTACATTTAGTAATACTTATAATAATCATACATTCATTACTTTCTTGTTTTGGAACTTAGTCCAAAATCAAATGTTTCATATTAATCATACTCTTATTTATCATCTTCATATGTCTTGTTTTAACCAATACGATGTCGTTGAGTTAGTTACAAACTAATAAAAATGATGTCGTGATTTCTGTTTCAATGTGACTTTTATATTGCCAGGTGTACATGCCCCTTCGAGTTTTCAAAAGAAATATGACAGTTGGTGGAAATGTTACCGTTGGAACCTGAGGCCTATAAATAGGAGGTCATTTGAAGCCGAGAAAGATTGACGGTGATACAACTGTGATACATTGGTTCTATCAAGTTCTAGAGAGAGAGGTTGTGATTTTTCTCATGCTTTATGCTTTGTGCATCTGATCATTTTATTGGGGTCTTCCATGTAATTGAAATACAGAGGTGCCGATTACCTACAAAATCGAGGGATTTCGAGGATAGGTAGACAGACGTTCTGATCATCGTATCGAGGCCCGATGGGGATAGGCAGACAGACGAACCGATCATCATATCGAGGGTTTACCAAGGTGGTGGTAAGACATACCTCTTATCCTAGGTGAAAGGATAACCCTTCTCTTTGGGTTAAAAATTAATGTAATAATTTTTCATTTCCACTACTGTTTGTATTAAAAAAATTGTATTGTTTTCCTTCTTCATTACACATTAAATTGTAATTGTTTCAATTACAATTATTCTATTAGATTTTGTATTAATAGATTCTATAAGAATTATGGTAGAATATCTCACACATGTATTACTCTGATTATTGTATTCATCTTGAATACAATTATTTTACTTTTTTAATAGTATTACATTACTTCATACCTTTATATTCAATAAAATTGTGGTTTTTTGAATTGTATTAGTTTAAGAAATTTTAAACTAATATCTCAGTGTTTAAACTCAATGTTTTAATCCTACAATTCACCCCCCTCTTGTATTTTTCCATCTAATATACCTCTAAATAATCGATCCAACAATTGATATCAGAGGAGGTTTCCACTGATTTGTATAACATGCTCTATTTCATTCAAGCATTCATTTTAACTACATACTACGCTAACGTGTGGAGTGGAAAGGTTTTTGTTTCATTAGATAGAAGGAATGAATACTGGGTCAATTGACAACCTAAATCCTTCCAGGCCACCTATCTTTGGTGGGAATGATTATGAGTATTGGAGAGATCGAATGAAGCTGTTTGTGATCAATACTGGTGTAGACAATTTTATAATGTTTACTAGAGGTTACAAAATTCCTGACAAAGAAGTTAGTACATTCACTAATCAATAGAAGCAAGAATATCAACTGAATTACAAGGTACACAACACTTTATTATATTATATGACAAAGAATATATACAGCCAGATAACTTCTTGTGAAGCAGCCAACTGTTTTTGGAAGAAATTAGAAGTCACTCATTTTGGTACATCCAAGGTTATAGAAACAAGAAGAGCAATGCTTTGAGATGAGTTTTATAGATTTGTTTTTCTTTATGGAGAGCCAGTATGTAATGTACAAAAAAGATTTATGACAATCATCAGGAGTTTACAATCTATAGGGGAAAAAGGTCTTGACAATGAATCTTTTTGTAGATAAGATTATAGATATAATTCCAACTGAATGGGAGTCAAAAAGGACAGCTATTGATGAAAATAGAAAAGTTTCCTAGATAAATTTGATGATCTTTTTGGAACTCTTTTACAGAATGAAACAAGAATGAAAAGAGATGCTGATTTCAACAAGAAGAATAATGGAAATGGTTGTGTAGCTTTTACATCTAAAGCTAATACACCGGAAAGGATAACAAGATCCAATGTCAAGAAAGTTGTTATATCTGATTCAAGTGATTTTGATCTTTCAGATAATGAGTTACCCAATATTGCTCGAAGGATGAAAAAGATTGTGGGAATGAAAGACTTCAAATACAGATTCAAAAAGAAAGTTAGTAAGGATAATAAATATTCAGAGGTAACTTGTTAAGAATGTATGAAAGTAAAACATATAAGGCCTGATTGTCCTTTACGGAAGAGAAAATACCGAAAGGAGAAACATTTTGACAGAAATAAGAAAAATTATTATAATACAATGAACGTCTTGATGGAAAATGATACTTGGAGTGCAAGTGGTAGTGATTCTTTATACAATTCTTCAGAATATGAGTCCTCAGGACAGATAAATATTGGACTTATAGCCTTACTCTCAATTGAGGATCATTTTCTTATGCCCAAGGTACATAATGCTGAATCTATTACAAATGACTCATTAAATGCATATTATATTGATAATAAATATTATGAATCTTCAAATGATTATTCATCGTCATCAGAAGATGATACACTACCTTCTTTTGAAGAAGTATCTAGATTTGCTAAATTACATAAAAATGAAAATTCTAAACTTAAGAAAAAGCATGATAAAGAAAATTCTAGAACTGCAATTATAACTAATGAAGTATCAGATCTTTCTAATGACCTTGATAAAAAATCTTTTGGTTTTTAATGTATTTAAAAAACCCTTGAGAAAGTCAAATCTGATAAGGATAAACATTTTAATGACTATTTTGTTCGACAAAAAACAACTTTTTTGTTATAAGTGTCAATGTGGTGGACACTAGAAAAGAGAGTGTTCTTTTAATGAAAATCAATCTTTAGGATTTCATAAATCTCATTTTGTAAAACAAATGTGGATTCCTAAAATTCTCTTATCTAACCCTTCTGGATCAAAACAAGTTTGGATTCTGAAAAACTAAATATTTCTATTTCAGGAAAATGAGAAGTGCACCAACCAGAATATTTGGTAGAGGGATAGTGGTTGTTCTCGACACATGAACGGAAACAAAGATCACTTTGAAAATATTATAAAAAAGGAGGAAAGGTTACCTTCAGAGACAATGCTCAAGGAATGGTTGTTGGTATAGGTAAAAAAAAATTTCACAGAAAAGATCTTATATAATTTTTTTTGTTTGTTAAAGGTATTAGGCACAATCTAATTATCATAAGTCAATTATGTGAGGAAGGTTACATTGTGAATTTTATAAATGATAAATTTCTAGTTCACAATTCCAAGAATGAGTTCATTCTATCTTCCCATAGGCATGATAATTTATACACTATTAACTTAGAAGACCTTAGAAGCCAAAATTTACCCTGCATAAGGGAAATAGAAGACCATTCATGGTTATGGAATAGAAGACTAGGACATTGTAATCTAAGAAACCTTTGTATGATCTCAAAGGAAAGACTTGTAAATGGACTACCTGATCATAGATATGATTCTTCAAAAGTCTGTAATCATTTTCAATTTTCAATGCAACATAAAACTAGCTTTAAATCAATTAATAATGATTCAACTTCTAATGAATTATAGCTAGTGCACATAGATCTTTTTGGCAATTCACAAACTAGAAGCATTGGAGGAAAATACTATGTATTTGTTTTAGTTTATTACTTTACTAGATTCACATGGGTCTATTTTATAACAAACAAATATGAAGCTTTTTCCTATTTATATTGATCATGGTGGTGAATTTCAAAATTCTGATTTTGAAATTTTTTATAGTAAGAAATATATGACTCACAATTTTTCAGCTCCAAGAACTCCTCAGCAAAATGGTGTTATTGAAATAAGATATCGTATTCTTCAGGAAATGACTAGAACCATATTGAGTGTGTAGCCAATTGCTAAGCACTTCTGGGCTGAATCAATTAGTACTGCCAGTTATACTATAAATCGTGTTTTAGCTAGATCTTTTCTTAATAAAACACCTTAAGAGTTATGGAATGGCCGAAAACCAAAAGTTTCACACTTCAATGTTTTTGGGTGCAAAGTATTCATTCTGAATAAAAAAGATAATTTCCACAAATTTTCACCAAAATTTGATGAAGGAATCATTCTATGTCACTCTACAACTTCTAATTTATATAGAGTTTTTTCTAAAAACACCTGAACTGTTGAGGAAAGAGTACATGTAAAATTTGATGAATCTGATCCTTTTGTTTTTAAATCATCCCAGCCTACATCCTCAGATGTGTTTTCAAAAACTGATTATGAACCTTTGTTAGAAGATCCTTATAATAAAGAAAATGTTCAAGAAGTTTCTTCTGAAACATTTACCACCAAAGAATTTCTATCATATGTTGATGAACAGGTTTTACAAAATCCAAATCAACTGTATCTTAGGAATCATCCTATTGATAATATCATTGGTGATGTAAATCGACCTGTACGGACCAGAAATTCCTTAAGAAATGAAATAGAACATCTTTTTTTCTTTCCCAATTTGAACCTAAAAGTCCAAGTGAGGCCTTAGGTGATGAAGATTGTATCAAAGCAATGCAAGATTAACTAAAAAAATTAGAGAGGAATCAAGTCTAGACTTTATTAGAAATATCTAAAGAAACAAATGTAATTAGAGTTAAATGGGTTTTCCGAATCAAATGCGATGAAAATGGAATCATTGTATGAAATAATGCAAGACTTGTTTCTAAGGGCTATAATCAACAAGAATGAATAGACTATGAAGAAACTTATGCTCCAGTAGCTAGACTTGAATCTATTCGAATTCTATTCGCCTTTTCTGCATACATTTACTTCAAACTATTTCATATGGATGTCAAATGTGCTTTTCTAAATGGTTTTGTTCAAGAAGAAGTTTTTGTCGAGAAACCTCATGGTTTTATAGACCCAAAACATCCTAATCATGTTTTTAAACATACCAAAGCCCTATATGGTCTTAAATAAGCCCCTAGAGCATGTTATGATAGACTTACAAGATTTCTTTTACAAAACAATTTTACAATAGGTGTAGCAGATCCAACCCTTTTTATAAAAATGCAAAATAAAAATGTTTTAATTATTCAAATATATGTTGATGAAATCATATTTGGATCAACTCATAAATCTTTAACTAATTATTTTTCTAATTTAATGAAATCTGAGTTTGAAATGAGTATGATGGGTGAGTTAACATTCCATTTTGGTATTCAAATTTATCAAAAACTAGAAGGGACATATATATCTCAACATAAGTATATTAAATAATTACTAAAAAATTATTGATATGACAAAAATAAAAGTATTATCACTCCAATTGGTACCTCAAATACACATGATCATGATGAAACTGAGAAACCGGTAGATCAAACAATCTTTAGAGGTATGATAGGATGTTTTCTATATTTGAAAGCTTGTGGACCAGACATATTGTTTTCTATATTCTTATTTAGAAGATATAAATATATTCCAAAAGTTTCTCATTTAAAATCCATAAAGAGAATATTTCGGCATTTAAAAGGCACTATGGATTTAGGATGTTTTTACACTTCTGGAAGTAATTTTGTTTTAAAAAGATTTTCATATTTTTACTATGGTGATTGTAGAATGGATGGAAAAAGTACATCTGGAGAATGTCATTTATTAGGAGATTCTATGGTTTCTTGGTCCTACAAGAAACAAAACTCGGTATCACTTTCCACTGCTAAAGCAAAATATGTAGCAGCTGGAAGTTGTTATGATCAAGTGTTGTGGATGCAACACACACTCACTAACTATGGTTTGTGTTTTTCAAAGAACCAAAATCCATTTGATAATACTAGTTTCATAGCTCTATGTAATAACTCAGCACATCAATCTCATTAAAAACACATATATGTTAGGCATCACTTTCTTATGTATCACCCACAAAATGGAGATATTATTTTACAATTCATTAGAACACAAGAACAACTTGCTAACATTTTCAAAAAAACGATTACCTTCCGATGGATTTGAGTTTATAAAACTAAATCTAGGAATGATTACATTAAAATAATCATTTATATCAACTTTTTTGTTTTTATATTTCTCCTTACATTAAACAAACTCCTCTTAAAAATGGAGAGAACATTTCTTACTATGTTTCTTTTTATCTTATGATCTCTAATTATTTCCTCTCCTGGTATGTGTTTTTTGTTTTTATATTTATCATATTGACAGTTTTATCGTATCATTTGTTTTTCTGTTTATTGTATTTATAGTTTTATCGTATCATTTTTTCCTTTCCATCATATCGTCAGATCATGGTAATGAATTTCATTTCCATCGTATCGTCAGATCATGATAATAAATTTCTTTTCCATCGTATCGTCAGATCTTGGTAACGAATTTCTCTTCCATCATATCTTTAGATCATGGTAATGAATTTATTTTCCATCGTATCGTTAGATCAGGGAAATGAATTTTTTTTCCATCGTATAGTCAGATAATGGTAATGAATTTCTTTTCCATCATATCGTCAGATCATGGTAATGAATTTCTTTTCCATCATATCATCAGATCATGGTAATGAATTTCTTTTCCCTAGTATCATTAGATCATGGTAATGAATTTCTCTTCCATTGTATCATCATATCATGGTAATGAATTTTTATTCCATCGTATTTTCAGATAATGGTAATGAATTTTTTTTCCAACGTCTCGTCGGTTAATGGTGACGACTTTGTTTTCCATTGACTTGTCAGTTCATGGTAACAAGATTGTTTTCCACCGCCACATCAGTTAATGGAAACTACTTTGTTTTCCATCGGTATGATAGTTTATTTTATTCTTTTACTTCATACACTTGTGTTTTTTTCTTTAATACTATCAAAAACCAACAATTTTATTTACGATCTCCGGCAGGTACATACTTCATTATTTTTAAAAAAATTACATTTTTAAATAAAATCATGTTTTTATGTTTCAATCATATCTGTTGATCTTATTTCTTCTAATATCAACCATAGAAGATCAACGGTCACCCATTTTTCTGCCTATAAATAGCCCCCCCCCCCCTCCCCAAACCCACATTAGTTTTTCATGTTTTGAGGCGAAGATATGCTCCCATGATTTAAATCATTGTATGATCTTTCAAGTGGCTTCACCTATATGTCTCAGTCCTCTACTAATTCTACTGCCAAAATGTATTCAAAGTCTTTTATAGATAATGACTTTTTCGGTGAAAGGTTAGTTTCTCAAAACTTTTTTGATTCGTATGATTCTACGATCAGAAGAATCATTTTGTTTCAAGGCTGGGAACATCTATGTGTTGAAAAACTAGTATCTAAAGATCCATTTATTTTTGATGAAGTCACTTAGTTTTATAAAACAGTATCATTTGATAAAAATATGATTATCATCTTTATTGTGTACGATAGAAAGATTTCTATGTATGTGAGTCAAGCATCTCATTTTTTGAATGTTCCAATAGTAGGTGACTCTTTCTGTCCATCTCATAAACTACTAGAGGATGTTGGTACGTTTAACCAAGAGAATGCTGAAAAGTCATTGTTAATAATCAATGAATAAAAGTGCATCATAGCTCTTCTTTCTCTGGAAAATATGTTTGTGACTCTTTGGATGCAAGTTTTTCTTATTCCAAGGCAAGGACATAGAGAAACTTTGAATGATTTTGATGTTTTTATGCATGACTATCATGTAAATATGAGAAAAGTAAATCTCATGGAATATGTTTTTGAAACCATCTAGAATGTTAATTCATGAGGAATTATGTCCCAAATGATTATGTATCCAACTATACTTACAAAATTCATTCTCGAGAGTATGTAGTTTTTTAATATTCCTTTGAAAGGAATTCTGATAGATTTGAAGCCCTCCTATATTAGTAAAATTATTTTGAAGAATTGAATGTTTGTTTTGATCCAAATTCAAAACTTTTTATAAGATATTTAGAAGTAGAATTCCCTTAGAATCAATCAGCACCTATTCCAACCAAAGACAATCCTTCTATTGGTGTACCTCAATAGTCAGATACCCAAACCAGTTCAAATCCAAAGAAGAAACCAATGTATAGCAAGGAGGATGTGGCTAGGTGGAGAAAAGAAAGAGAACAGAGAAAGGATGGGGATCCAAAGTTCGTTCTTGACCCAACTGAAGCTTTTTCAGAAAGAATAAGGGTAGAGGAACCCTTCAAGATGAAATGAAAAAGAATTTTTTTTTGAAAAGAATGGCTCAGGGATTTTATATCTCTAAAGTACTCAGAATCGTTGGGGATGTTAGTTCTCAACTAACAGAAGAAATACAAGAAGATCCAATCGTATTGAGTCATCCAGAGAATGAAAAAGAAAAGAAAATGTTGCAAGAAATAGGATATGTTGAAGAAGGGGAAGGAGATTTTCTTTTGGAATTCCTTCAGAGTTCGAAAAAGAGTAGAGAAGAATCTGTTCAAAAGCCGAGTGAAGTTATTCAACAAGATCCTCATGCTGATCAAGCACCTATTGAAACATCTGTAACTCTTGATAAAACACCCCCTCAAGAAAATCATGGTGCTCAATCCTCTCATACTAAAAATGTTATTGTCATCAGTGACAAAGTAGAATAATAATGAAGAAAGAAAGAAAAATAAAAAAGAAAACAACCAGTTTTTGACTCAAGCTGATCAAATGAATAGCTATCGTATGATGAAGATACTTATTCAGAACAAACAATTTCCCTCAAGAGAAGTGATTACATTGTTCATGTTTTAAGGACGTTTGAAAATACTATTCCTTACATTCCCAGGCTGTAAGGGAAAATTTATTTTATTACTGGTAATCAAAAAAATAAATTTGGTTCTTTAATGGAATTGAGAAAGAATTTTTTGTCAGTTGAAGATGATTTGAAAGTTCTTTCTGAAACTTCAGCTACTCATAAGAAGGCTCGCAATAGGATGACCATGTGGTGATATAAAACTGAAAGCTCGGTGAATGACCATGAGATTGTAATTGAAGATATAATGATATTTTCAAATGATCTTGAAATTTCTTTTAACAATCTTGAAAATGAAACTGTTAAAAGACTGAATCAGGTAACTCATAGAGACGATATTCCTTCAGAAAAATAATTTCAATGGATAGTTAATTCTTTTCAATCTGAATTCTCAAAGGATTCATCTTTCAAAGATTATATGGTTTTTTTGAAGAAACAAAATTCTATGTTATCCAAAGATAACAAGAATTTTCAAGAAAAAATTGATTCCCATGAGGAATTAATCAGAGTCCAAGAGGAGACTATCAGAAATCAAGATCAACTTTTTGTCAACCAACAAGAGCTTCTCATATCTCAGGGTGATTCAATTTCTGAAGACAATAAATAAATCAAAAACATGAAAGATGTTCTTCATGAGTTGATAAAGAAGGAAAAGGAAAAAAGAAAACAAATGACTGTTTTATTTGTTTTTCTTTTTCTAATGGAACCTGTCTTTGTTTTGTAATGACATTTATGTGACTCTTTCTTTTGTCCTACAATTCTTTTCTCTAACCCTTTCATGCAACAAAAGGTTACCCCAATATTTTTGTAAATCACAAAGTTGGAGAATGATTTATGAAGGGAGATTGATTTAATCAAATTCTTTGAAACTATGGAAATTTTTTGAATACAATCCTTAAGAATGTATTTACCTAAGGGGAGTTAGTTGTATACCAGATCATATTCAGAAGAGTTTCCAATAAGTCAGGGGGAGATAAGTATTTCTTGTAGTCTTAACTTTGTGTTTTGTGCTTTCCTAAAAGGGGGACATTTTCGAGTCAAATGTTTTCCATTGACATCTATATCATGTTTTGGAAATCAAAAATGTCTTTTATCTTGTAACGTACTGACTCTGTTAATCATATCCTACTGACTCTGTCAATTGTATCATACTGACTCTGTCAATCGTATCGTAATAACTCTGTCAATCGTATTATACTGACTCTATCAATCATATCGTACTGACACTGTCAATAGTATTGTATTGACTCTGTTAATCGTATCATACTGACTCTATCAATTTTATCATACTGACTCATTCAATTGCATCATACTGACTTTCTCAATTGTATCGTACTAACTCTGTTAATCGTACTCCCTTTTGTGTATCTTACTTTGTATCATATCAATACATTACATTTAGTAATACTTATAATACTCATACTTTCATTACTTTCTAGTTTTGGTACTTAGTCAAAAAACACATGTTTAATATTAATCATACCCTTGTTTATCATCATTATATGTCTTGTTTTAACCAATAGGATGTCGTTGTGTTAGTTACAAACTAATAAAACGATGTCGTGATTTCTGATTCAATATGACTGTTATAATGCCAGGTGTCCAAGCCCCTCTGAGTTTTTCAGAGAAATATTATTTTTGGAGAAAATGTGACCATTGGAAGCTGATTCCTATAAATATGAGGTCAATAGAAGCTGAGAAAGAAATACGGTGATACAACTATGATACTTTTCTTCTATGAAGTTCTAGAGAGAGATTTTGTGACTTCCCTCATGCATTGTGCATTGTTCATCTGATCATTGTGTCGAGGTATTTCAAGTAATTGAATGATATAGGTGCTAATTACCTACAAAATCGAGGGTTGTTGGGGATAGGTAGACAGACATTCCGATCATCGTATCGAGGGCTGCCGGGGATAGGCAGACAGACGTTCCGATCATCGTATCGAGGGCTGTCGGGGATAGGCAGACAGATAAATCGATCATCATATCAAGGGCTTAACAAGGCGGTGGTTAGACATACCTCTTACCCAAGGTGAAAGGATAAGACCTCTCTTTGGGTAAAAAAGAATTGTAATACTTTTTTATTTCCGCTGCTTTTTGTATTAGAAAATAATTTGTATTATTTCCTTTCTTCATTACACTTTCAATTGTAATTGTTTCAATTAAAACTATTCTATTAAAATTTGTATAAATAGATTCTATAAACATTATGGTAGAATCTCTGACAATTTTATTACCATGATTATTGTATTCATCTTGAATACAATTACTTTACTTTTCTAATATTATTACATAACTTCATACCATTATATTCAATAAAATTGCGGTTGTTTGAATTGTATTAGTTTAATATCTTTTAAACTAATATCTATGTGTTTAAACTCATAGTTTTAAACCTACAATTCACCCCCCTCTTGTGTTGTTCTATCTAATATATATCTACATATTCGATTCAACAATTTAGACACAGTAATGCTAAAATCAAATGCTTGTTCTTTTTATTATTTATTCCTTATGTTGTATTAGGGAAGTAGTCTTGAATGACACTGAATTTAACATAGTCTCCTCTTCCACTTCATTATTTACTTCATGTTTTCTTCATACAACATAAGATTTTGTATCAATTAATGGAATTGAAACTCATTGATATCACATGATTCTTGTATTGAAATTGAACTGAATCACCGTATTTCTGGTATCATTCTCAAAAATCAAATTTTGTAGTCCTTGACCATGAAATGATTTCTTAGTGAGAACATGTTATTCAAAATATCATCAAACATGAGGTATAGATCAGAAATAGGCTTATCAAGATTCATATTAAAATTATAATATTTATTAGTGTAATTATTAATCATAATTTCATTATCATCAATAGTTCTTTCTTGTGAGAAAATGATAGTATCCCAAATAAAAAAATATAATTTACATGAATAAATTACATTAAACTCTTCAACACATAGGGAATAATATATGGAATTCAAAGATTTGAAATTATTATTATTAGTATCCTTAGTTGCATCATCTAAAGTATTTCAGTCAATATAATTAATTTCAAACTCATCTACTAGAGAATACCAAATCTCAAATACCACACTATCAATATGAATTTTATTTTTATTTTTCCATTGGGTATTACTAATCACATTATAGAAAGGTTTCTATCAGTTGAAATTCCTTCCATACAATTACTTATACCGAAAGTCATATATATATATATATATAATAAACTAAGATGTTCGAACAATTTTAAATTTGATGGAAATTAATAGTGTCCAAGAATTAAATTTAAAAATATATTTGGAAAATATTGTATTCCCTCTGAAACCAATTTTTTTCACAGTCAGTAACTCAAGAGGAGGGGTGAATTCAGTACAGAATAATTTTGTTGACTAAAATTGAATATTTTGAAATCCCTTAGATATTAAAAAATAGAACATCCTATTAAAATATATAGTATGATATAAATATAAATCAATGTAATGATATATCATAATATTTATGAGGACGTAAATAAATTATATTGAAAATATTATTGAAAATTTTAAAGTCAATTTACTATTTTAAATTACTATACCAACACAAATTACGATAAACTATAATAGTATAAATTTTGTTTACATTAAAAAAATTCAATTTAAAACTAAAACAAGTTTGAAAAAACACAATGAAAAAAAAATACAAGAGGTTCAGAATCAATTCAAGCCTTATTTAACTCCACTTACTGATCACCTTACACATAGTAGTTTATAAAAAATAAACAAATTATCCACATAATAGATCTTTTTATTCAATAGAAAACATTTATCAGGTCACAAAAAACTCTTCAAAATATATTCATTTGAACAAAGAAAAAAGGCCATAGTTTTAGCTACACAACTCTTATCTATAATAAAAAAACTATTAATAAAACAAGTGAAGATATCATATGTCTTCCAATTTAGCTCATGAGAAAATATGTTTATTTTAAATAGAATATAAGACAGACATCTTAAAAGAGATAATAAATAAATAAGAAAGATGAATATATTTATATAGGTATTATATATTCTCACTCTAATTCATTCTGGATTTTGAATCATGAATTGGTTCCTCACTGAATCATGATTTGTATCTTCTTGAAATCCTGTAAAAACAGATTGTTACATACTCTTATTTTATAACTAGAATAATGTTTTTGAATGAAATTTAGCTTCAACATCAATATTATTTATAAAATAAACATTTTAGATTTTAAATTGGTTCAATATGTTAATTTTAGTACATTAAGACCTTATATTATTTCTTCCATTTGTTCACTTGATGTTACATAATGGTGTGTGCTATATATTTATCTGCCATAACTGGAATGCAAATTACTAGAACTACTTCATCATACAACTATTTTTCCATGGATTCTATTGGATATTTAAGGTAAAATGATTAAAATAGTAAATAAAATTAATATCAACAAATGTAGATGTTATAAATATATAATTGAAGACTAAATATGTAATGTAGTATAATGTGTGATGTGGTCTTAAGCTCTAGTGGTGTCTCATGTTATGTCAGATTCTCATATTCTTTTGGGGTCTTAGACATGGTAAATATTTCATAGATCCAGCGGTGTGTCATTGATGATAAAATAACTAACGGTGTAGGATCTGATGTTGTCTCTAACTTATTAAATATTGCAGTGTTAGGGGTATAAGTCAGATGGCATGATATAGATGGTGTCTCATCTATCAGGTTCTCATAACATTTTATTTTTTATCTAGATAGCATGAAATCCCGGTGGTGTGTCGATCAATGTTTTTTGACTCAACAGTGTCTCATAATGTTTCCAATATTTAGTCAAGGTATATGACAGTATGATATTGTGATGTCCTCGCAGTATCTCATAATTAGGAAAAAAAATTTCTAGTGGTTTGTCCTGACCATTGGTTTTTCAAACATATAGATTTATCTCTAATTATCATAATACAAATTTCTTATAGGTAAACATGAATTTAATTATTATTATTAAGCACATGATTTTCGATCATTACCACTAGAAGATCAACACCTACCATAACCTTGTATCCATGGTATTAATTTAAAAAATATGAGACAAAACTCTCTATATAACCATTTCAACAATCATTTAGTACCAAGTCGACTACATTATTATTTTATTAAGTGTTAGGGAAAGAATTGTATATATGAATTTCATAATGTCTCATGGCCTAGTATAGTAAATAAAATTTTCCCTCTAAATCACTTAGCATAGCCCACGATATAATAATTTCAATATGATTCAATGGGCCAACAAAATCTATAAAAATTACAGTATGTTTCATTCATCCAACACCCTATCTGATCATTACAAAATTTAAAATCGAAAATATTTTTCCCTTCAATTACATGTTAACCATTTACATAAGATGTTTCAATGGTTATCAATGAAAATTAATATTTACCATTAAATTATATATTTCATTTATCCTTTGATCATAATCCAACAAAAATAGAATCATTTTAATAATATGTCCAACACAATGTAATCCAATATCATGTAATCTCCCACAATCCATGACCAGGAAAAAACACATTAATCACTTTATAAATTAATTTATATTCATGGGTTGACGTAATATAATAATAGACAATCAATAGGTCAATAACCAATTTGACCCAAAGGGTTCCAAAGAATAATCCAATAAAACATTTAATTTATTTAGGCGTACATTTTATTAATGATATTTCAATATTGTATAGATTATAAAATTATAAAACAATAATGTTATGGTTTAGACACCCTTCCTTTAAGTAATGATAACACAATGCATCAAACAATAAACAAAAATGACACAGAATGTATTGGTTATCGAAATATGCATCTTAAATAAAAAATAATCAAGATGCATACAAACAACAATCATAGTTAATGGATGACACATCACGTAATGGTGAATAATGGGAGAGAATGGAAAACCTAACCCAATGTACTTACCAGAGATCAGATGAATGATTGGGAATTTATTAAATCATTTCATTCACTCAACAATTCCCTTGAATCTTCACTTATGAGGAGAGAAAAAATCAGGACAAGAGATGAATGAGAAATAAGCCTCACAAAATACATTCAGACTTCTAGGGGATCAATAAAGTGTATTTTAGTTATACATTGTGTATTTAAATATAATGGGTTATTATAGAAAACGAATTTTCCTTGGATTAATATTAAATATAACCAAAAATTAAAAGATGTTTAATATATTTATAATTTTTATAGACGTCCTGATGATATTTTTTGACACATTTATCACATAATAATCTTGATCCACTAATAACAATTCTCAACATTCTATGAACCCTTTCTAACACCTGACCCATTTATGTATATAAAAATTATTAATTCTATTAAACATACATCTATTAACAGTAATTCCGTTACCCATGTAAAGGAAGCCTTTGTGGATAATCTCTATATTTTTCTTGTTTCCTCAAAATCATAGTTCACATTTTCTCAAACATATAGGACATAATGGGAAAAACCATCATGGTTTATGTGAGAGGAAAATTCTAATAAATGATTTTTAATGAAAAACATTGAAAGCTGTGAACCTAGAAAAAAATTAGATCTTAAACTACTGTATAGTTCATATAAGATAATTTGTTTTAAATATTATATCAATCAAAACTGGAAGACCAAGACTAATGTTACTTCTTTTCTTAATGGTGAATGATAGAGGGGATATGGAATCTCCATAAATTATGATATACTAAAAGATTATATATAGGATTATTTTTTATTGGTTTCCATTGTATAAATGTTAATTCCCCATTGGTTTATGAATGAGGAATGTGAAATGGAGGGGTTTGGCCTATAAAATACTAAGTTATTACAAATGGAGGGATTCCATTTTTGTTTACCTCCGCATATCTAACCCCAATATAGGGGATTATTTATATGTTAATATGAAAAAACTATCCAAATTTATTACCCAATTTAAATCACATATCTATCCAAAAGTATGAGTTAATGAACACTACACGAACCATGTAATTTCACAATACAGACAATGTGTATGGGTTCTTAATTAAAAAAGTAATTCAAAATTGGAAACATCCTGAGGACCCAAACTAATTAAGAGGACAAATACTGAATTTCATCAACAACGGGAATGCATGATCAATTTAAGGCTTTCTGATGTGCTAAAGTTATATGATAATGTGATTGTGGTGGATTCTGAGAAGGTATGAATAATTTCATGTCAATATAGGAAAAATTTTAAATATTAGAGGGATCCTCGAATAATTGAAATTGATGATATATTTTATTATTGGAAATATCAACCAATTAGTATTAGGGTGGATACAAATAACCTTTCTAAAGAAATATATTTTTATAATAATGGAAAAAATCACCTAATTTATACATAGGTTAACAAAAAGCGACATCACTCAAGTAATGACATGGAAAAATAAAAGTGAATTATCCTAAGTGATACATGAGAGATTTATGATTCACGAAACACCACATTTGAATAATTTCCAATAATAATAAGAGGTCATCTATGATTATTTTGGATGAATGTTATGAATGTGTGCGACCGTTTATGTGAATTTACATGAATTGAAAATCGTATTAGGTGGATGTATTTCCTTACAGAGGTTCATGGGATTTTAAACCATTTGATAATCAATTACCTTTACACTATTTAATTACCCATTAATTTATAGTATCATATTATACATACGGGTTTTTAGGAAATTGGTGATAGGTGTGGGACAAAAGATCTTCTAGATATATTTTGTTCATCCTAAAATATAAACTGAGGAGCCCAATGGTCTTATTTATCTGAAAATTTGTGATCCTTAGAGAATGGTTCATCCTTCACAAGAGATAGACACTTGTTAGTCTTTTACTGGTCATCAATTCATTCCATTACCTTTGTCTTGATTAACTTGGTATCACTTCAAGAGTTTTACGTGGATTGTATTTCAATTCTATATTCTTTTTCTCTTATGTGATCATCAACTATCCTTTTGGAAAATTCGAGTTCATAAAAAATGTTATTTGTATTCTTGTAACTTATTTAGTAAAAAATTGATAATATGTGTGAAAAATAATTAATAAACAATACAAACTATATTTATATATTTTTAATAGTAATTTTTTATAAGATAGAAAGACAAAACTAATTGAGGGTGGACTCAAATATCTTCTAATAATAATTATAATAATAGTTATTAAACATGATAATAATAATTCACAACATGTTTGTGTTATTAATGAATACATCCCCATAGATTTATTAGTCGAAAAATTATCTACCATTATTTATCAGAATGATAAAATGTCTTCTATTTGGGAGAGGTAGAGTGTGTGATGTAAATCATGTCCTATGTGTTCACTTGTATGAACATGAACTATAATATTTTTCTGAATCATTTTAGGTTAGGGTGAAATATCTAAACATTAAATTGAAATATTAATTTTAGAACCATATTTGTAATGGGAGATAATATTTCAACTTTGTTTATTTTTCCAAATACTATAATGTTTTAAAATAATTATTAATCAATAATATTTTTTTAAAACCATCACTATAAGGTTTAAATATGTCAATGATATTATTTGTGGGATTTTCATCATTTTATGTGAAGGTATATAAAAATCATATTTTTGTATTTTTAAAACTAGCATCTCATGTGTAATTACTATATTTAATTAACATGGATTTTTTCAAAAAATATATATATTATATTTAGATGCATTATTTTTCTAAACTAGGTTCCCACATTTGTTGTTAATATTTTTATTTTTATCATTTTTCAGTTTCTTCAATACAATTAATGTTGTATTGTTATAGTATTAATTGTATGACTGAAAACATTAGTGAAAAATGGAACGTCAATATTTTTATATTAAATTCTAATTTCAGAATTTTATTTCTTGGTATGGATATAGTGGCCTATCCCAATACATATGGTGTGTTGTCCAGCTAAACATCCAGTCCCAAAATACCCTTTTCAGTTTCATTTTTCCTAACAACAATGTTTTCAATGTGTTTGAGTATTTTTCATAAATATTACTACATTATTTTAATATCATTTTATTTTATTTATTCTAATGGCTATTAATATTTTATTTATAATTTATTCCATGATTATTCCATAAGATTGAAATATATAAAAATGGGTATTATGATAATAATGTTTATTGAAAAAATATATATTATTAAAATTAATATTCACTATGGAATGTGAATAATTCTTTTAAAATGATGTGAGATTTTTATGAAGTACATTATTTTATGCACAGTTTTTAGTTTTGAAAATAATCTTTTCAAACAATGTTTTATATTATTTAAATAAAAATAATTCATTTTCCAAAACATGTACTAAGTCATTTTCTCTACCAATTATTTTAAATGATTTATCCTTGGATATTTTTTTGAGTATGCGTGTATCAGTAGAAACTTATTTACTATGAAAAATATATGTAGAAGAGACTTTGTTTTTTAGATGAGTTTTGAATTATTTTTTTGAATTAGATGATAATTATTTATGTATTTATTGGTCATAAAAACTAACAATATTTGAAATATACTATTTCTATAAATATTTATAATGATTTATGTAAAAATTAGAAAAATCTATAATTCTTTATTAGCACTGAATATGGGGGAACAGCTTTAGGGTGACTATGTTGGTATAAAAATAGTTTTCGAAAAACCTTTAGATTAGGACTTTATGGATAATATATGTTTTATAAACATAATTTTATGTTTTTATAATTTTAAATAAGACAACCCTTATGATAATAAACCATTCAAGTATAGAGGAAAATACTATAAACAATATATGGAGTAAATATTCATGAATCACGTATTAGATAGAGCACTCCTTTATATGGGAACAACTTAGTAAATTAAGTTCATATAAATGTTTTCAATTAAAATATCTTATTAAACAACATGGATTAATAAGAAGAAAATTTTTAATTATTTTTATTCCCCAAATTGGAAAATAATCATTCTTTATATAAATGAGATTTTGAGGAAATAATTATTTTAAGGCTAAGAGAATGTCATGACATGCGTATTTATTATTTATTTGGATGTTTATATGCCTGAAAAAAGTATAAATATTATCCAAAATGATTTATTCTGGTATTATAAAATTATATCTTTATAATATTAGTATTTACTATATAATGTACATGAATAATAATTACATATATTTTAGGTAAATATACTGCTTGTAATGTTATTTATATATTTTTATATCTATTTTGATATGGAAAAAATAAGATAATAATAATTATAAATGAATTACATTTTTTCATATTAGATATATATAATGACTAACACTAATTGATGATTCAAATAAATATGAACTTATATTATTGACAAATTTTTTTAAAATATTTATTATGAAAAAAATGAAAGAATGATATACAACTACACACACAAACACAAATAAAGAAATATATATATCTATGTTTTGTGAATTTAAAGGACTATAATTATAGGAATTGAATATATTTATCATATATAATATAAATATAATGATACAAAAAACAATTTTAGAAATATAATTTTTATGATATATAAAATATTATTTTGGTATTGAGTAACCCAATATTTAAATTTTTTTGTTATAAAATAAATTATTTTAAGTAAAAACATTGATAAATGAAATGTGTGTATATATGAATAGATAAATAATTTAATTTATATATTATAATTCTAGTATTTATCTTATAAAATTTATATTCAAAATATAATTTCGAGTATAAAAATATGTCAATATATATACAAAAAATGAAATATATATATAACAGATTAGATATTGAAGATTTAGTTTAAGAAAACTGGGTATGAATTATATTTTAAATTAATAAATTATGTGTGTCTATATTATCATTAGTATTTTAGAAAAAAATATATTGATATATATATATATATATAATTTAAATGAAAAAATAAAATCTATATAAATAATATAAATACATAATTTTGTGACATGTTATGGAAGAATAAAGGATACTATTAAAAAATATATACACAATATGTATAGATATATTAGTTGAACTAGATAATATTTAGTTATAATATATTGATGTTAAATTATATAACATAAAACTTGTATAAATTTAAAAGATATTTTTTCAAAAATAATAGTTATATATGAAATACATATATTTTTTATATATATTATGGCTGAAAAATATGATATATATATATTTTTGGATTAATGTCTATAAAACATCAAATAGTGGGAAAATTATTTATATATTTATTAAGAACAAAGTGTCAGTTTTCTTATTGGAAATGTCTCACCAAAAACCAAGCCATCACAATTTTACGGTCTCTTAGAATTGATTTTAAATAATAATATTAATAAATAGATAATATTATAAAAATAATTGTATTTCAATTTGAATATGGGTAATAAAAGATCCCGCCCTCTGCAATGTCCCAATTTCACCAACAATGGTCCACAATTCCTAATGCAAATGTATAAACATTTTTAGTTGAGTAAAGGGGAATTGAGTAATGTAAATCAAGTCCTAGTAGTTTATTTCTAATAAAGAGAGCTATAATATCATTCTATATTAATTTATGTAAGGTAAAAACAATTAAATGTCAATCTTATTCAGTATTCTTCAAGTAAATTTTTTATTAGAGAGAAATATATTAAATATTGTTTTAAATTTTTATTCAAATACTCTAATGATGTGAATAATATTTTATTATAAATAACATTTCAAACAACTATTTTATGTGGGAAAAATTCACTCAATGTTGTTATATTAATTTTTTATTATATATATCATGTGAATAAAAATATAATATTTTTTTTTGTAAATTTAGAATTATCAATTCATAGGATAAATATTTTATTTAATAATCATGTAAGTCACTTATGTTAAAACACCTTATGGCCACGGGTTGTTTATTCTTATATGGCATTCAATCAATGTTTTTTGTCAGTATTTTATAAATATTTTTTTATAAATAATAATATAATAATAATATTTTTTAAAATCATGATTGATATCACTAGTAGGAAATGGATATCTCAAATTTTTTAAAGAAAAATCATTCTGTAATCTTTTTAATCATGATATAAATTTGTTGATAGATCACAAAATTTTTGGGGAATTTTCCACAATGATGGGAATGCACTATATGCCCTTATTGTTTTCTAACATACCTCACTATTTCATCGAATATTTCAATTCATATTTTTTATAAAATCCTTATATTATTTTTTATGTGAATTTTTTTTATGTATTTTAATAGTTATTAATGATTTAATTATTGAATGTTACTTATTAGTAATAGTGGTTATTTTAGGAATTTATTTACATGCAGTTCATAAAAAATATGTTTACCAAATTTAATTTTTTTTTGGAAAATATTTATATATTTTTAGATGGAACTGTTAATGATTTAAAATATATAATTTTATCAAGGTTTTAAATTTTCTAGATAATTTTATCATTGAATGTTTTAAAAAATATTTTACAAAATATGAAAATTTATTTCAGAACTCATTACATGACCATCTGATCAACCGATGTTTTATACCAATTCTCATATGGTCTATGATAGGCTCAGGGAGTTGGATGATATTGGTAAAGGCATTTTCAATCCACAGATGTCTTTGACCTAGATTCTCAAAGAATGAATGTAGGTACACATAATTTCATTTCTACATTCCTCAATAGATATTGTTTGAGAATATTGTCGGCACTCATTTACTTTCTAATTATCCTCGTTGTTTAACTAGGGTTCCATGAGGCATGAGTAAAACCACATGTTTTTAGTTACAATATATGGACAAGTAACAAAAAATTCTTATTCGGGTAGCACATTGTTTATCCTGAGTAACTATTTATGTTGGGTATCATCTTTTTAAACGACATGCATGTGTAATATGCGGTTATGTTTGACATGACATCAAATTCATGAGTAAAGGGGTACTTTCCTCACATAATTTTTTTTTAAATTATCAAAACCGTGTAGGAGATTCAATTATATCAAAAAGAGACAGTATCATGTCACAATCAATTTTTTTATAGAATTGCATGTTTAGGGTGTGGTTATTTAATCAAGTGTTGGATCCTTTCCAAGCCCTGCACGTGATGTTTTTCAACTCAAATACTTACATCATGCATTCCCTAGAAGAGGGATATCCTTTATTATAATTGATTATTGAGGAAAAGTCCTAACATGTGATGTTTTTTAGTATGTAATTATTTACTAACAACCATACTCGGTTAGGATGAAACTAGTGGTTTTGGTAGTGTTTCAATGATATTGAATTGTTTTACAACTAGTGGTTTTTAGTCTTGGGTCCTAGTAAGAACTAGTGTTTACACTTGGGAAGCCCTATTTTTTCAGTAATACTCCTGCATGTTCAGGGTTGATCATGAATGAAAGACACTTGAGGAGGTTATTGTATAGTCCATCCAGGTGTGGATGTGAATTGTGGGTTTCCATTAGTTTTTTGCATCATGTTTGTATGTTGATGTACTGTTACACCCCATGACTACAGATGGACAATGGTGCATGGTTTTTTCCCACCTGTTTTAGATAAGAAGTCATTTTCCATTTTTTTCATGATGTTGGCCTTGTAGAAGTTTTCCATATGAGTTGTTTGATCTTGGTGGTTCCTCATTATGAGTTCTTGTATGCAGCATAGGAACTCTTGATGATATCTCTTGCATGAGAGTCCTATAGGGACCATAGATTCTTCCATTGTAAATACATTTTATCATTTTGGGGATGAAAATTTATAATGTTTGGATAATTTAATGAAAATGGTTCTTCCCTAAATGTAATTAAAATATTTCATAGAATATTTCCCTACCCAGGAGCTGAGCCAACATTTGAAGCCTAGGCTCGAGGAACATTGGTTCATAAATATTTTAAAGAATAAATATATTTGGTTGCGTTCAAATAGTTCTCTTAAAACATAAAATAAATCTAGATTGAATTCATAGATATTATTTTTTGGACTACTGTTGTGTTCAGAACATCATGATTACCCTACGCCTAGCCTATGGTCGTCTACATCAGCAGTTTTGATTAGCGGCCATTTTGAGTGATGTGGAATTAAAGGGTAATTAATAGGTTTTATGTTTTAAAACAAACACCCTCACCCTATCTTTGAATGTAGGAGGGAATAACCTAAAAAGGTCATATCTCTTATTATAGTCCTCTCAACAATTTAACAATGATGAATATAATTCCAATTCCTTGTACAAGGTGTTGTTGATCTCCATTTTTTATAAAGATATTCAACAGATCAAGAACAAGAATAATTTGGTCCTCATTCATGATCCAAAGAATCATCATTTCAAAAAAGAGGTAAAAAGATTATAGTTTCTATCCTGATTCATTTCATTTTCCATTGTTCTAGTGTTGAAGATCTCTATTGAAATTTTTATTGATTCTTTCTCTGTACATCAATGGTTTTGTGTTGAATTGGGGAAAATCATCTGATTTTGTAGGTTATTCTAAACATGAATCGCCATCTTAATGGCATGTAGTTTAATGATACATGTCGTTTATCCTTTCCTATACAGGGATGATGATGAATTGGTATTATATACTATGTATAGGTCTTACACACATTGTAGTTCACTAAAATAAGTGACCATGGAACATTTATTGGGATGTATACCTGAAATTACATGGAAATATACTAACTGACTAACATGATACACAAACATGGGGTCATGTACATGTACACAGATAAACCACACATGCATGTGGCTATTTATCCAAACTTGTTTTGTAGTATGGTATACACATCTTGTGATGGATACTATCGGCCAGTCTATGTAGAAGAGGAAAACAGCTAGTGGTTTCGAAATCAGGGACCCAATGTGTAACTCCTCCAAACATTGTGTACCCCGACACGGGTTAGAACTCCTATGGACTAGATACAAAGGCATGTGCTCAAGTGGGATCACACATCGTGTCTGCCCTACTGCATGTTCTGTAATACTATGATATCATCCATGGTTCATCAAGATTTAGTATATACTTAACAAGGACTCATATTTTGGTTTACGAATAGTCCATCCTAATCGGTATTCCCTATACAATGTTATTATGTCCTATGTTGTGGATTACAAGATATGAGGTGGTGTATATTGAACAATATACCTGTGGGTCTATACTAAACTGATGTAGGTGATCAGTGTGGTTTGTATAGAAGGAAACTAGGTATATTATTCCCAATATGGACTATGGTTCATGTTCTTATTACCTCTCTACCTAGGGAGATATGAGACTACCCATGTCATTTGATCATGAGTTTTTTTCATTTGGGTTGTATTCTCTAAGGATGTTACTCCCCTGATGGGTTATGGATCAGTTTCCCCCTAACATTCATGACGATGGAAAATACCCCCTATTGGACCTGATCATGAGTCCTCCATAGAATATGTATGGGTAGGGTCATTACACCCATGTCGTGTTAGGGAGCATGTCACCTATCCAAGGAGTTGGGAATCAAATATTGAATTAGGGCATGGGACCTCTATATATATGTTTTGATAGAGTCGGTACACCCCTTCCATGTTAGGGAGTGGGTCCTCTAGCATGGGGTCGGTACTAACCTGTCAAGATAGAGTGTAGGTCCCCCATAGTGAATAAGCTAAATGGTTTGGTACTCTCATGTCCTACTATAGTGTGGGTCCTATATTCACTGAGTGGTACTCCCCTACAGGATTGGGGTGAAGGTCCTTGAAGTATAAAGTTGTACTAGAATACATTATCAATGTTCACATTAATGAAGGGTAGTTTCCCCCAATTGGTCTGGTCGTGTGTCTAAAATTTTGGAGTAATACTCCACCGTCTCTTTGTAGCAGCAGGTAGTAGGTCTGTGTTAGAGTTGGAGCTCCCTCAATAGTATGATACAATTTAAAGGATTGGTCCCCTATAGTTTATATGAATGATAACTTGAGATGTGTTAGATATTCCTCAATGGATTGAGTTGTGCAACAATTTTCAAGAGAAATATAGGTTTCACACATTAGTAAGGATATGTACTCCATTGACGGTGCGGTAGTGGCGATGTGTTATTCCCTCGATTCCCAATTTTTATAGAGTATGCTCGTGATGTATAGTCTAGAACAGTTCTCCCCCAACTATGTGTAGTGGTGAGGGGTGGGTATCAACAAATGGGTTTCTTTAACATGTGATGCGCGTGTTGTAATGATGAAATGACCTCTTGTGTTGGGAACTAGAGTCATACCTTGTAATATTTTCCACATAGAGGAAGTTCTCTTATATGTACCACTATGAATTTAAGGGTTTTTATATATGGAGTTAATCGATTGGACGGGTTCCATCAAGGATGTATGAGCTTGTAGAGTTTGTTCTCAAGGTTTTATGTCCAGGATAGAGCCTATGAAGATAATTTTATTGTTAGCTATGAAGTTTTTACCTCAAGAGACTTGGTGTATGAGAAGTGTATGTCCAGGTGAATTTTGGGATTCCTTGTGGTCTTTCAACATGTCTGGTTTAACAACCCTTGTAAATCGAGTTGACCTATCATGTATAGCCTAGGATGGGTAGAGATGGAGTTCCACTCTAGATTGGGTTTCCCTCTAGATAGGTAGAGAAGAGTGTTTCCTATTACACTCTCTATTTATCATTTGGGTTTTTTGGGGGCCCGAAAATGTATTCTTATACTCAACACTAAAAATAAATTTCCTGCTTGTATTTTCTATCTAATACATACGAGACGATTTTCAACAGATCCCACATAGGACATGAGGTAGGAAGAGCTTAGTGAGATTGACAGACTGAGGGGTTTGTCAGTGCATGGTCAAGAATCTTTTTTATAGTTAATATTGATAGTGATACCCTCTTTCTGAGCACAGTGGACGCTTTTACAATTTTATTTGGTTGGAATTTTTCCCATTATAAACATTATGTACATCTATTGTACATTGATACTGGAATATATATTTATAAATGAATTGAATTCATTTTTTTTACATTTCTTCACTCTAGGAGCTTGGATATTTGTTCGTGAGTATAGGTGTATATAATATCCTTCCAATGACAATGATATGATTTTTGGGTTCAATTCGTCAGTTATAGGCCAATTAGTGGTGACGTTGGAGAGTTGTGCCCTAGGCCCGTCCAGTCGGGTTGTGAAATTAATCTTATATTGGAGAATTTAATTTTTGGGGACATGGTTTTTTTAATGGGAGAATGTAAGGACCGAGGATTATAACTTATATTCAAATTTTTTCATTTTATTACAATTTAAAATATTACACACGAAAAATTATTCATATATTAAAATTTTATTTCATAATAATAATATTATTTCATATATTTGGTATATGAATTATAAGTTCTTATTTTTTAGTTTAATATATCAGTTATTATGTAATATAAATATATTAATATATATAAGAAGAAAATGTACTAATAATTTTTATAAGAGAATTATAACTGATATAAATTATATATATCTAATGATAATTACTAATTTGTGTGTCACGACCCGTCCTCGGGTCCATTACCGTGACTACCCAAAACCTGCCATCCATAGCCCAGGGGTTGGAGGCTAGAACAAAGGCATAAATCCCTAAGCTAGGAAGTCATTTACTTTATAAAATCAAACACAGTCAAATGAGTACAGAACTAGAAGCAAAACACTAAGTAGAAATGGTATAAAAAGTATTACTAAAATGTAAAGGGGCCAGAAATAAAAACCCAACTGTAAAGTACAAGGAAATGACAAAATGGCTATAAGGTGATAGGCATCTCCTGGATCATCCAACAAGGATCCTACCAGAAGGGTAGGTACAGATAGCCTCCTCAGCGCTCCATTTCCGTCAGTCTCTTCTGTGAACCAACTCTTCTTGAGGTCCACATCTGGGTATACTCCAGTCCATGTACACTCCTCCTCGGTCAGCGCTATCCATCGTCTGCATCCAACACAATGAGGAGCGAGAAATGCCCGTGTGTGGGTTAGTATAATAATACATAGTACGGACCCCAAGACCCTCAAGGTCTCACAAAATCCGACACGGAAAAACCACAAAGTATGAGATCAACCGAATATCCCACTTTGGTATATGCTTATACATATTCTTAGGTTTATCAAATGACCCATACCAATCCTGAGGTTACACAATAGTTACTGACTCAGCTCACACATCTATACAAATTTTGTAGAGAGATACATATGATCAGATATAGCCACTAAATCATCTAAGATGTCAGACAAACACATGATCCAGGACCAGCTATTCTGTCAGACAAACACATGATCCAGGAATAGATTTTAATACTGTCAGACCAACAGATGATCCAAGAACAATTGTTAGAGTAGTTGGACCAAGACATGGTCTAGGTCTAGCTATTCTGTCGGACCGACACATGATCCAGGAACAGAAGTAAAGACTGTTGGACCAACACATTATCCTGGAATATTTGTCAGAGCTATCCGAACAACACATGATCCCAGTCCAGCTATTCTATAGGACCGACACATGATCCCAGAATAGAAATTAGAACTGTCAGACCAACACATGATCCCGGAACAGTCATCCGTGCACAGCCAGCCACAATGTTCCACTCAGGAATACTTGATTCTGGGATTGTCCACTCCTCAAGCCATGTGTCTATATTTATACTATAATAATGTACCACGATGAAGTATCTCAATGGTCCACCTCGTCATAGGTGTCTCAATGCAATAGAAGGCACGTCGATCGGACGCCTAGTCTGTGAGTTATTGGCATTTCTATTCCAGGGGGCCCAGTTCGATTTTAGGTTCAAACAAACCTGACCATACCCAAATTGGTTCAAAATATCAAGTGGTTTATTCCAAAATAATCTCCTCTCTCTAAGCCTTCTGTCACCATAGACTGTTCGTCAATCTGATAACTGTAGCCCAAGATATGGGCGAATAAGTTATTTTTGGCTAAACGGGTCCAGACTGCGGTCCGACCCAGTCTGTGGGTCCGTCCCGGTCCGCAATTCCTGCCCTACCTGACAGGGTGGCATGACATGAGGTGGCGGCCCGGCCCGATGGCGTCTCATCCTGGTTGGGCGGCCCGCTTGGGGGGGGGGGAACCCAGCGTGGAAGCCCCATCCGAAGGCTGCCTGGCCCGGCTGGCAGCCCGCCCATGTGGCGGCCGGACCTGGTGGTGGCCCGGCCCGGCGGTGGCCTGACCCAGTGGTGGCCCGACAATGCGGATTCATGTCCCAGTCCGGTCGATCTGACCTTGTGATTCGGCCCATCCTGAAGGCGGCCCGTCCCGGCCAGGAGGCTGCCAAGCCAGGTGGGGGCCCGGCCCGGTACGGTCGGCCCGCCCCAGTGAGTTAACCCTTCTTTAAGGCATCCCGACTCGGATGGTGACTGGGACTAGTTGTGGCCCGGCTAGAGGCCGGGCCCAGTGGCTGCCCAGCCTGGCGGCGTCCCGGCCCGGTCTGGTTGGCCTGCCGGCCCAGTCGGCATGGTGGCCTGACTACTCCACGGGGTTATGCCTTAGCCGCGACCAGGGGGAATGCGGCCCCTGGATCCCAAACGGAAATACCATTCATTTAGGATCCCTAAACGGTGCTAGGTGGCGCTGGTGACTGTTACCGCAGGACCCTCTGTTTCCCACCCTTAGCTCAAATCGGCAGCCACCTCATCTGGCCGCCCTCATCTATTCATCGCGGAAAATGGCCATGGTACATATCTAGCGCAGCCCGACGACACAACGCGTAGCCCATCCGACCACTGCGGCCTGCGTGATCACGACTCTTTCTTCTGAAGCGGTGCGATGACACCGAGCCCCTCTGGCACCGCCATGGACCGCCTGGCCGCAACCCAGTTCTTTTGTGGTGCAATGGTGTCACACCCCTTCAGTGGCCGACGGTCCTTTCACCATAGGCTTCTTCTGGGGCCGGATTGGTGCTTGTTGTCGCATGTTCCATCATGAACCGTCACCGCTGCCCATTTCTCCACTGCAATACTCTATTCTGGCGGCGTCGTTGCGCCACCACCGCTGTCAACAAAATAGGATAACAAATGGGGAGGGTCATGTCGTGTTCATGTTGTCCAACCCCTCCTCATTATGGAATTATCAGACAACAATAAAAATTTCATAAATTCAACGCTGTAGAATGGGAATAATAACACAACTCAAATCCCTCTACCACAAATGCTGATGATCATTGACGAAGTCACGAAAAGGTAGCGTTGATTCATCAATGTCAAAAAAGGAAAAAGGGTTGTCATCATTGGCGGACGAGCATTCGGAGGTGTCGATGTCGAAGAGGTTGTTAGCGTTCTTCATGAGAGTCACATTCTCTATTGGTATGGTTGAATATCGATGAACGAGTTCTTCGATCTTCAGTGGTTGATAAAGAGGCATTCTTCATCTTCTTCATTGATAGAATGAAGTTCTCTAAAAGATCCTCCTCTCCTTAATTTTCCCAACAAAATATTATGCCAACCCCCATAATAATAAAATATCACATCTTGTTATAATGTTGGCATAAAGAATTCAAATTAATTAATTAGTGAACCATTAATTAAATAATGTGGAGTGGCACCTTAATGAGGTGAGATCAAGAGTTTTTCCCCACTTATGGGGAGTTCTAGGGTTTAATGTCCGTGTGGTCCCCACCTATTTGATTTCAAGAGAATTTTAAACATTGGGTGGGCTGAACATAATAATATTCTCTCAAGAGAGGTTATGTGTGGGTGGTCCCCACCTCAAACCTCCACTTTTAACCAACTCTAATAAAAATAATGTAACACTTTTTTTATCAAATTTAATTAACAAACCAAAAAACCTAACATCTATTATTGTTAGAATGCAACTGCAGTGACGGTCTCCATAAGCGAATTCCAGCACTGCGAGTTCAAAGGGGCCCTCAGAAATCAATTCTTAACACTGGTTCAAATGTTATAAAACATCGGTCACGTATTTACCGAACATACCTGAAAAAAAGTTTATAAATTTATTATTAGTCACCCTTAACCCATTCCAATCGAGGTTAGGCTATGCCTAGGTGGAATATTTCCCAAGGAACCCAAAATTACTCTAGTATTTTCATTCTGAGTTACCGTTTAGATGTTATTAATTTTACAATAAAATAATTGTCACTTAATTATTTTATATGCGGCCAAAAACTAACTTTTTCTGGTGACCCACGCCAGCCAAAGTTAGTGTCTTCTTAAATAAATCATGCCCTCAGGAGTTCCACATTGGTCTCATATTTTTATTCCAAGATACCATTTGTGAGTTATAAGAATATGACAAATAAAATAATTAGATTAATTATTTTATTTACGGTTACACCAAATTTGGGATTTCTCACAGTAGGATCGTACCAACTAATCTTAAGTCGCACATAGGGTAAACCAACCATCCTAAGCACAACGGTACCCTAGGATTTCTGATCCTAGTTTCCTTTTAAGATTAATTTCACTTTTTTCAGGAAAACGTCTTACGTGCTTTAACTTAAGCTTAACAAAAACTTCGACAGATCATTCCGTGCACTCCAGGCCTCGGAATCGCGCCCCGTCAGATTTCTTGGACCCGTAAAATTCTTATTTAATTAAAAAAATTACTTTGAAATTCCGGGTCTTGAAATTTTGTTTAAAATATATTTTTATATAAAGTAAATAATAGAATCTCATAAATATGTATTGATATAGATTAAAGATGTTTTTTTCATATATACATTTAGGTATATAGATATATATGCAATATTTTTGAAATAAAATTTGTATACTTATTTGAAATTAATATATTAATGAAATATAAAATAAATATGCAGTTTTTGAAGATAATTTTGGATGTTCTCATATATGAAATATTTCATTTATATTATATTATAATATATTTAATCATATATTAAAAAATATTAATTAGAAACATGGGTCAATAAATAATATTATCATATTATATTTATTAATTTTAGTAGTAATATAATTTTTTTGAAGTGAAAATAAAAAATTGAGAGTGAAATATATAAAAAGTAAAATATATATATATAAATAAATAAGTTGCTATATATATATATATTGGAACATATATTTATGACCATTTTTATAAAAAAAATTGGTTACATGTGTGAAATTAAATTAATTTATATTCTATATATACACATATGAAATGGGGAAAATATAAAAATCTAATATTTAAATATTGATATATATATCTACAAAATATAAAAATATAAATAGAAACAATTATATTTAAATACACTATTGTGTGACATATATTGGATGAAAAAAATAATGTATATATATATATGTGTGACTAAATATTTATATTTTATTATGAAATATTTACGTTAAACGTTATTGGTTATATGTTTTATATATTTAATATTTTATATATATTAAAATTATATTTTATACATGTTATATGTATAGATATAATAACGAGTTGGGATGAATTAATTAAGAGGGTAAACAAATAGTAAACTGAATAATATAAATAAGTTAATTTTCATTGTCAAAATATATTATTAAAAACTATTATGTCGCTATTTGAATGTATCTCAACTTTATAGTAAATAAAATTAATAAATAACTTAAAAATAATTAAATTTATCAATAATATTATTAATAGTTTTGTTTCACATTGATGTTGGGTTATAAATGAATCCGCACTCTATGAGTGTTTATACTGGCTAATCTCATCTAAGTTTCACCAGAATGTTTACATGTTTTTAATTCCCTATTGGTAGATTAAATGAATGAAATCAAGTGTGGTTTGTTTTATTACCTGTAGATGAACATCATTGTGGTTTTTTTGAATAATATGTAAGGTGAAAATAATTTATTCATAAATTTTAATGTAATTTCAATAACACATATTTTAATGGTAGGAAAATATTAGAACATTCAATTTAAAATTTTCTTATAAAATGTTATATTTTTTTAAAACAACATTTAATCTCTAATTTTATTCCAATTACCTCTTTATAATGGGTTAACTCTCTAAATGTTATTTTTTTATTCTTTATACTTATAATTTTATGTGAATTTATTTTCAAAGACAATTTTATTAATCTTAATATTTTCATTGCATTTGACAATCAATATATTTAATTACTATAGATACTCGAATAATGTAAATTATTTAATAAAAAATCATTTTTTTGGTGCGAATCCCAACTGTGGTTTATAATATAGTGTTTTATTATTTTAATTTTATTATTTCTACTTATTAGTTGATGATTTAATATAATCGTTTTAATTGTATGATTGAAAACACCATTTATAATGAAAATATCACTATGTTTTATGAAAATTTAGTTCTTGAAAATTGTAAACAATATGAGGGATTTGTGAGATCTCTAAAACGACAATGAATTTTGTACATTAAAATTAGTATTCCCAAAATATTAGTACTAGTTTCTTATTTCTTCTGATTTTTTTTACATCCTTACTATATATGTTTAAAAAAATATCGTGATTATTTTGAAAAGTTTTTTATTTTTAGTATACTAATATTTTTTACTAATTTTTTAATATGATACGTATTTATTTTTTTCATGGATAGATTTTTAATTTTAGTGGATTTCATATTCCTAATATTATTTAATAAAAATAAAATTTATGAAATGTTATTTTTTTCGAAAACTACCATTGAATTTTCATCGTAAAATTTATTTTTATACAACAATTTATTTTAAGGTATGTTCTTAGGTTTGAATATAATATTTTAAAAAATTATTTATATATACTCTTATAACATTTTCTAATTTGATTTTAAACACCTTATTGATTCATTTTCCAACCCCTACATAAAAATAATGTCCACATGGTATTTAGTTGATTATGATTTTCTCTGGAGATAGGTGTCGACTATACAGATTACATGGAGTTGATAAAGTGTTGTTTGTAATGAAATTCAATTTTAGAAAGTCAATATGATTAATTTAAAAAGTTATTTTTTATTTTCTTCATTATACAAAAAATATATTCCTATATGATAAACTAGCTATAATTTATTATTGTGATGTTTAAATTTTATCTTAAGTAACAAATACAATATTAGTTTCAAAAAATCTAGGATCATGGGGTGTGTGACTTCTGGTGTTTCATTGTTATAATAGAAGGTTCCCATTAAAAATTATGTTTTGTCTAACCCTTAAAAATATTGAGATATTTAATAAATAATAATATCACTATAATGAGATAAATTGGTTCCCTTATTGATATATTTAAAAAAAATTATTATGTTTTATCCTTTACCATGGTGAATTTTGTTTACCATGATAAATAATACTTTTGGGGAAAATATAATTGGATGTATAATAAATTTTGAATATTATAATTCAAATATATAATCTATTTCATTTGGTTGAATTCGAAGAGGTGGAAGAAATTATTTCTTAAATGAAATTAAAAAAATTAAAATGAATAAATATTTATCCATACAAATGATTTTGTAATTATTTTGGTCGAATATTAATGAGTAATGATGGTTACTCATAATATATTGGATAATTATGAAATAAATTAGGGTTATATTACATTAAATGAATGAAAAACCCCAAAGGAATATTTGAACCCCCCAAATTAATATAATTAATCTGAAATGTTGTTTTATAATAATAAAATATTAATTTGCATATAAAATTGTCAATAATGTGTTTCTAAATTAAAAAAAATTGTTAAATGATTTATTTTATTGAAAAAATATAATTGGATGATCAAAAATATTCACATATTTTTGAGTGATTCATGTAGTATTATGATTTCATCCATGTTATAATATTGAAAAAAATGTTTTTCTAGTTTTCAACATCATAAAAAAAATTACAATAAACATGCCCACAATTATAAAAAAAACCAAAATCCTAATAATGAATAGAAAAAATCTTTTTAATTTTTCAATTACAACTATTTATAGTGATTGAACATAATTTTAATATCATTTTGTTAATGATATAAAAATATTTTTTAGAAAATGGTTTGTGTAAACAATAAAATTGTTTTATTCTCATGTTATGAATAGTATAAATCATTAAATGTTAATAAATTGGTTTTATTGACTATATTATAAATTAATTAATTCATAATTATTAATTAACATGTATTATATTAATTTATTTATATAAGAATACATTTCAAACAAAATCATATGTTTCTAAAAATTAAAATGTATTACCTTTAACTGATTTTATAAAATATTCTAACCAATAGATAATCAATGAAAGAATGTTTGTCAATTATTATAAAAGTATATAACATTACTTTTAATAAATAAAATAATATAATCATAAGGAATTTATATTTAAATAAAATAAAAAAAACAATGTTTTTAAATAAAACATTTCATTTTAACCATGATTAATTAGTGATGTATTTTTATTATTACTAACCATCTATTGGATAATATTTTTTATTTTTATCAAATAATAATATATTTACAAAAAATTATTTTTATATCATTACTAATAATTATTTCCATTAAAATAAATTCCTAAATCTTCAAAAAAAAAGTTCTGCGGAATAAATTGTATCTCATTATGATAATTTTACATTTTTTATGTTAACTTATTTAATCGCATAAATATTAATATAAAATAATGTATTTTAGTTTATATATACTATTTTATTTATTTATTTATGTTCTATATTTTAATCATTATAATATATATATATAAATATTTGATAAGGAAAATATATTCTAAAATATTGATGTATTATATTCTTCCATACTTATTAATTAAAATCCTTAACATTTAAAAGTACACTTAAAAATGAAATATATAATCCAATACCAAATATAATCAATAACCAAGACGACATGTCTACCATACTACACATGGTAAGATATCAAATGACATATATTACCCTTATAATTGAAATATCACTATTATATTGTTTGTTCTAAACAATTTGAGCTAAATAGAAATTATGAATTAGTATTAAGACTTATATAATGTATATAATTATCATTATGAGTTTAAATTCATCCATAAATAAAATATTATCCCTGTATTATTTGGGAAATTAAATGTGACTTCCCCAACAAATCAGTTTTTTAGGAACATTTATAGATAAATCCGATTCGAATATAAAATCACAACAAGTTTTCAAAAATGGATAATTATTCATTTTGATATATAACATTATAAAAGATATTATTTTTGGATAAAATAATTAAATGAAAATATTTATTCTTGGAAACACATTATGATCTGATTAGAGTTAATATTTTATCCTCTTAGAAATCATAGAGGACATAATTCACTGTCTAGAACTAGATTCCAATTAGGAACCATCAAATAAGAACATATGAAAAATGGTATGCTAATTATTTGGACACCCCATAGTCATAATCAATAGTTCATCCTTATTTCCTTATCCATATTGGTTTTTTATTTTTATTATCCACAGTACTCCATTATTTTGGAATTATCATTTAAAATACACATGTTCCATATATTTATGACATTGATTATTTTGTAGTACCTTAGCGTGATTTTTTTCCCTTGACCATGTTAACAGTTTCTTCATTTTACAATGGAATTTTATTTATCTAGATTATAAATTTCCAAAAATAAAACATTCTATAGATACATTATAACATATTCATGTGTGATCCACCCCTAATTTAAGACATATAAGATGTTTAATATTATTTGCTCTATGTTTTTCATTACTGGATCATTCCTAAAATTACATTTTTTTTTATTTAAGATCCATTTATGTTTTTTATTTAATCATTATTTTAAGTAAATGATGCATAATAACCACAATATTCCACATTTGGTTTCATACTCTAATTGGTTCATCTTGTGGTAAGTCATTGAATTGTCTACCACGTGGGTTGTTTACATGATTCCCCCTATTTTAGACCATTCACAAAAACCATAGATCTTATTGTGAGTTCCACCCATCCATATTTAATGTAAAAAAAATCATTATAATCGAGATTATTTCATATATTTTCTTATTTATGAAAAATTCTAAACCATCCATTCCATTGAAGATGATAAATAAATTGTTTCCATTTCCCTTTCAACTCATGATTTTTAACCTAACGATACTAAATCCACTCATAATATTTCATAATGAGAATTTGAATTAACCAAACAATATCGCAATAGATTGAAAAACTTGGTTCTCATTTAGGAATCTATTTTTTCAACCATGACAATGTCATTTTGATACCAAACCATAATTATTTAGGATATTATCCATATACAAATATATGGATGTTTGTTCATCCACAAGTGTGTATCGTGATATGGATATAATAAATTCGAAACCACAAAACCACTAGTTTAAAAATATTTGATATGTAATCCTATACTAATAACTATACATATTTTTATACATATATTTTTCTACATTTTATCATTAAAAAATACTAAAACATGCTCAGAAACATACTAATGTGGCCCGATAATCACTTACACAAATATAAAATATTTTAAAATAACTATTGAACACATCTCTTAAAAATTCACCCCCAGTAACTATAATTATTTATTTTATTTGTAGGCCTAATACATAAAAAAAGTATTTTCATGAAATATTATCAATATCTCAAATAACATTCATCATACATTGTGACCCACTAAATCATATCCAAATATATACCACTTTTTATATCCTTATGAAATGAAAACATAAGAAATGGTGCCTACATATTGTCATAAATGTTAGAAAACAAATATATCAACATACTATTAAATGTGTGAAAACTATAATAATAGGTGTATGGGAACATATTCAGTGTATATAATTTTCAAACCAATATACATAAATCTAAAATGATGAGTCATAAAATAAAAAAGTAAATAGTTAAATGTCTTGAGAGATAAGAGTGTCGAACCTAAGAATTATTGAGAAATGAAATGAGGTAATATTCATATTATTTTTAAATATTAATGTTGTATAAAGATAATTTTAGAAATGATATATCATGTGTACTCACCTAGAAAATTACCATAGGATAGGAGTAGCCTAGACAATATTGCATCCTTATGTTTATGGGATAACCACTCGTGTACCCTATAGGGAATATGCTAAAAACCTTTTCAACATTCATCATAGGAGATTAAAAATAGTACCCAATTTCTTATAGTTATATATGATATGAATCCATAAAATTATAATAACTATTCCCACATATATCTCATAAATAAAAAATCATTAATCATTATATAAAATTTTAAATGTGTCAATGAAAAGAAATGGTTTACATGGATAATTCAATAAATATTTATAGATTTTTTCTTCATAGATAACAAGTTAAATTATTTGGGTAACATGTAAAATTAAATATAAAAATTGTCAGAATCCATCATGAAATATAATGCAAATTACATCATATGAGAATGTCTCAACTAAATCAGAACTATTCATAATGCATGTTCATATATATTAGAATTACTTTTAGTAGATCATTTACAATATACGTTAAATGGAAAGCTGAAATATTATTTTCATATAGTAACCACTAATAACTAAAAATGTAACACCCCAAAATCATTAAGGGTTATCGGGAACAACTGGACTATGAAACACCTTATTGGCCAGAGCATTCGCTGCAGGAATCTGTTTGACAACCCTTATACGGTGCTGAAAACCATTGAGCGAGGTGGTCCTTTTGGTATACCCCACTTGTGATTTTGATGATGATGGGGTACAGTTGGGTTGGATTGAGCACAAATCTAACTTGGCCATCGGGACTAAAAGGCTAATAACATATATACATGGAGTCTGATTGACACACCGTTTGTTGCAATGTGATTTCATTTACATGGTGGTCCATTGGGATACTTCTCTACGAGATTTCCAAGAAGTTATAGTATCTATCTGTGGCTTGAGAGGCGGATCCTCTTGGAATTAAATGAACATAGTGTGGGAACCCTTTATTTAGTTGTAACATGAGAAAGAGATACTTCGTGGGTCTATTATCAAAGATCCAACAATGATCCACTCTATGAATCGATGTGGGACTACTCTAGGATCATGTGTGGGAATGTTGTACTAGAATATTGTGTGGGTATGTTGATGTACTAGGATCTTATGTGGGACTACAGTTCTAAGATCCTGTGTGGGTCTGCTGATGATGTTCTAGGATCCTGTGTGGGTGTGCTGATTTGGGATCCTACGTGGGTCTATCTCTTAATAGAGTAATAGGATTCAGTAGGTACATCTAATCATCTCTACTACTGTACCAATGTTATACCAGGTGTGTGTTGAGTATTTACCTTCATGGTGATACCTATATGATATTCTTCTATGAGGCATACATGTGTGGTACTTACCTTTATGGTGATACTTTTGTGGTAATCTTATCTATGGTGTATATGTGTGGTATATACTTTTGTGGAAATCATTCCGTTGTAGAACAGTTTTACTTTGGCTAAGGAGTTGGGAATTGTGTTTTCTCTTGAATGATATGGCTAATAGTTGATAACATTAAAATATGTATGTGCATTTACCTATTTAGGTTCGTCACTAGATTACATGCATTGTGTATTATCCTTTGTGGATTTTGTTAGACCTGTATGGTCTCAGTGTCCCTACTGAGTATCCTTATACTATCCCTTGCATGGGCTTCACCCATACCTTGTTGTGTTTGGTGCAGACGATGGACAATGATTATTGAGGCTGAGTGTTCCAGGTCTGGACGGTGACTGGGTGGGGGACCATATGGTGTGTCAGTACATAGAGGAGACAGTAGGACATGGAGTGTTGTGGAGGCGATGTGTAACTACCCTTCTAGTATATATATTGGAGGATGACCTATTAGATGTCATTCATTTTCATTAGTTGTATTTTATTTTCGGTTTTACTTGTACCTTTATTGTTGGGATTGTATTCTGTCCCCACATACTATTATAACTATATTTTCCATACAGTTTACATGTGTACGTATCTTACTTTGTGATTTGTTTAGTGTGTTTACAAGATATAATGGCAATTTCTTCCAGGTTTTAGGGGATATGCCTTTCGGTACTAGTCCCCATCCCCTAGGCTTTGGAAACCGGTCATGGGGTAGTCACAACACGGGCCCCAGGGGACTTTTTCTAAAAAATTACTATCAGAGAAGATTGGAAGTTGTGGAGTGATGAGTAAGAGATCTATACCTACCCATCAGGTAGGAACCTAAGAGGATGACCTAGTAGAAATATTTCACTTTCTTCAATTGTATTTTATTTTTTGTTGTACATACATATTTATAGTTGGGCTTGTATTCAATACCCTCTTACATTGTACACTCTTTTTCTATATAGTTACTTTTGTTCATATCATTCTTTGTGATTAGTTGAGTGTGTTTATAGGATATAAATCCAACATAAATTAAATGGATTGGATTTCCAATACTATGTAAAAGCATCGTTGGAATTTAGGAAGGTTCCTATTAAATGAACATTCATAAGTTTCACAATCAATACTCACCCTCATCCTCATCTATTTATATTGAGCTTGGGGAAGTATTTGGAAGGGATTCACAAAGAGACGAAGCTATGGAAATGTTTTGCAATGCCCATCACTTGGAAGATGAAGCTGACCCAGTGGGAGGCGACAGAAAACATCAACCCACCAATTGGAGAAGTGCGAGTGTTGTATTTGGGAGCTGGTCATGGGAACTATGAGCATGGTCCATCGGCAAGCACAGAATATTCTCCGACAATCGAGATATGGGTTTATATATATGTTTGAATTGGTTTTATTGATACTTTATATCAAAAATTCCTGGCAAAGATGGGAAAAAACATGGCCATAATCTCGCACATAATCCACGATCCTCTTTCTATTTATTCATCACGTGTTCTTTGTCCGTTCATCAATGCCTAACATTAATTAGCGCTTGAAACATAGTGTATTCCAGAGCGTGATATATGGATGTGAAAACCTAGACACAAGGATCGCAAATATGGGATCGTTTAATTTTTTGTTCTTGGAACTATGCTGAAATGCCTCGCGAAAGGAGGAAGCCAAATATTTATTGGCACTGGGAACCCCATATTCTATTGAGCATGATATAATGGATGCAAAGCCCTCAACCAAGGATCATGAATATAAGATTATTTAAATTTTTTGGTTTAGAATGATGATGAAGTGGGCTGCGGAAGGGGAAATGTGAAGGTGTAATTCTAGAGTGTCATTGAGGTGTATATCCAAGTGAGATAAGAAGTGCGACAACAGTTCTAGACGGGTGGAGGAAGCTTGTGGTTAGAGTTGAAGGAGAAGATGTGGGCTTGTTTTCATGCTGGAACTATGCGTGAGAATTGTGAGGAAATAAGAGCTAATTGGATAGAGGAATATTTGAAAAGAAATGATTTTAAAATCTGAAGAAAATAAAATGGAAATAAATTCAATAAGGGGGAGGTGATACCCATGTTCGTTAATCTCAATTGATATGGGTTATAAGGGAAAAATGAAAAAATGAATAATAATATAAATAATGTTATTATTATTTGTGGTTCTAAAACCATAATTCATCTATAACATATCCGTGCGACCTCGGTTTCATGAACTTTTAGTGGTAGTACGACCATGACATTGAGACCAATATTTAATTCTAATATATGATTAATTTTTCATGATTTTGGATTAGGTACCCAAAACACTCAAATAATAATAATATATTATTATTACTAAATCATTGACCCTTCATAACTCTAGTGTGTGACGTCTGATTGACTTACTGTCTGTGGCGATCAGATCCTTTCATTAAGATGATCGATTTAAGTCTAATATTTAATATTAAATTCTGTTTCATGGATCGGTTTCAGAAAACACCCATTATTATTGTTATTATTGTTACTGTGGGATCTTGTATTTGACTAATCTCTATCATATAGCGTTCAAATGACGAACTGTCTATGGATAAAGACCTATTGGATCAAGACGACCATTTTGGTATACCGCACTCGAGTTTTGGATAATGTTGGGGTAAAATTGGGTTGGATAGAACACGAATCATATAGGGATCTCAAGACTAATTAGCCAATAACATACAGACTGAACATCCGACAGACGCACCTTCTGTTGTATTGAGACCTCTCTGGCATGGCGGTCCTTTGGGATACTTTTTCATGGGAATTCGTTGAATTTGGAGTATAGAATAGTTTCTTGAGAAGAAGATACTCCCCTATCAAGTGAGCATATTGTAGAAACCGTGTAGGTGCTATTACATTAGAAATGGATCCTTCGTAGTTATGTGCTCGAGGATCCCAATTGGATCCACTCTAGAAATTCAGGTGGAACTACTCTATGATCCTTCCTTGGTCTTATATACAGGATCCTATGTGTGTCTGAGGATGTACTAGGATCATTTGTGGGTCTATTGTACTAGGATGATGTGTGGGTCTGATGATGTACTAGGATATTATGTGGGATTGTTGTACTAAGATCATGTGTGGGTCTGTTGATGTACATGGATCCTTTGTGGGTCTACTGTAAAAGGATCATGTGTGGTATTGATGATTAACTAGTATCTTGTGTTTGTTTGATGATTTAGGATCCAACATGGAACTGCCTTTTTACAGAGTAAGAAGATTCAGTAGTTACGTCTAATTATCTCTAATATTGTTCTTATGTTATACCTATTGTGAGATGAGTCCTTAGCATCATGATGATACCTTTGTGGTATTCTTCTATGTGACATAAATGTGTGGTACATTCATTTTTGGTGATAACATGGTGGTGATAACATGGTGGTATTATTGTGTGTGGTGTAATTGTGTGGTACTTACCATCATGGTGATACCTTTTCTGTATTCTTCTATTTGGCCTATCGGTGTGGTACTTTCTTTTATGGTGAAACATTTGAGTTATTTTTTTTGTGGCATACTGATGTGGTACTTTCATTCATGGTGATACATTGGTCGTATTATTCTCTGTGGCATACATGTGTTGTACTTACCATTGTGGTGATTCCTTTGTGGTATTCTTCTTTGTGTCGTACCTTTGTGGTGCATTCCTTCATGGTGAAACCTTTGTGGAATTCTTTTGTCTGGCGTTAACTATGTGGCACTCACCTTTATGTGGTTACCGTCAGAGTATTTGTTCATTTTTGGAAGAGTTGAGCTTTTGGATTTTTAGTTGGACCTTGTGTTTCCTCATGAATAAGACTGATATACATGATAACTTGGGTATTTGTATGGGAATATACCTATATATGGTTGTCAGATTATACATTATTTTTTGTTTATCCTTGGTGAATTTCGTGAGACCTTTGAGGGCATCAGGATCCATACTGAGTATCATTATACTCACACATGCATGGGCTATGCCCGCATCTTATTGGGTTTGGTGAAGATTCCAGATAACACTGACTGAAGATGAGGGTTCCAGGACTGGAGGTAGTTTAGAGGTGGACAATGGAAACGACATACTGCAGAGATGACCATTTGAGAGCTCTACCTACCCTTCAGGTAGGATCATTGTTTGGTGTTCATAGGATCTATTTATTTTACTTGTATTCTGGACCGCTCGGTACCACTAGTTTCCCTGCATACCCCTAGTCCCTACCTGGGGGCCCACCCACGTGGTCCCCACCCTATGGCCCACCCACGTGTGCGAATGTGTCCTCTGAGGAATGAAAATCCTCACATGCCAACAAATTCCCCTTCCAATGTGCTTTTTCATCACTCGCACAAACCCTGAGAAAGGACCCAGAGGGTCACCCATCCTGATCACTACTCCAGGCCATGGACACATAACTGTGGAGTTTGAATCAGGCATGCTCTTGAAAAGGATGGTGCACCTTGTTGACATGAGTCTTTTCATTTGGTGCAGACGATAGACATGGCTAACTGAGGATGAGGGTATCCAGACAAGAGGAATCTCGAAGGTGGGCCATAGTCGAGGCATACCCTAGGGATGACCGTTCGAGAGCTGTACCTACCCTTGACATAGGATCCTTGGTAGGTGTTCACAGGAGCTATTCGGTTTACTTGTATTATGGCCCGCCAAGTACTACCTGTTTCCCTGTAGACACGTGGTCCCCACCATGGGGCCCACCCATGTGGTCCCCACCCTAGGGCCCACCAACGTTCCCAAACGGGTGATCTGACTAATTATAGTCCTCACATGCCAATACATGTCATTTCCAATGTTCTTAGTCCTCAATCACACACACCCTAAGAAACTTCCAAAAAGGCCACCGATCCTGATCACTACATCAGGCCAAGAACGCTTAACTGTGAGGTTATAATCAGAAAGGATCCTGAGAAGGAAGATCCACCTTATTTAAATGAGTAATATCATTTGGTGTAGATGGCAGACAACGTCGACTAAGGACGAGGGTACCAGGACTGGAGGTAGTTTGAAAGTGAAACATAGATGAGGCATACATCATGAAAGACTTTTCAAGAGTTGTACCTACCCTTCAGGTACGATCCATGGTCAGTGTCCATAAGAGGAGTTCAGTTTACTTGTATTCTGGCCCACCATGTACCACATGTTTCCCCGCAGACAGGTGGTCCCCATGCATAACTGTGGAGTGCTAATTAGACTGGCTCTAAAAATGGATGTTGCACTATGTGGACATGAGTCATGTAATTTGGTGCAGATGACGAATAATGTGGACAGAAAATGAGGGTAATAGGACTATAGGTAGCTTGGAGGAGGACTACAGATGATGAGAACCACATGGATGACTGTTCGAGAGTTGTACATACCCTTCAAGTAGGATTTTTTGTAGGTGTGCATAAGAGTTGTTCAGTTTCTTGTATTCTGGCCCTCCAGGTACATCCAGTTTCCCAGCAAACATGTGGTCCCCAACATGGGGCACAAAAAATTGTCCCCACCCAAGGGCCCACACACGTGGTCCCCACCCTAGGGCCCACCCACGTGCCCTAACTAGACATCAAACTAAGGACAGTCCTCAGAGGCCAAAACATATACTTTTCAGTGTGTTTTTCCTCACTCTCACACACCCTTAGAAATTTCCCAGAATGTCACCCATCCTAATCACTATGTCAGGCCAAGCACTATTAACTGTGGTGTGCTAATCAGACAAGCTCCCGAAAAGGAAGGTGCACCTTGTTGACATGAGTCGTATTATTTGGTGTAGATGAAAAACATCGATGAATGAAGAGGGGTTACCTGGACTAGAGGTAGATTAGAGGTGGACCATAGATAAAATGTACCATAGGGATGACCATTTGAGAGCTGTACCTACCATTCAGGTTGGATCCTAGGTGGATGTCCATAATAGCATTTTAGTTTACTGGTATTCTGGCCAACCAAGTACCACCAATTGCCCTGAAGACACATGGTAAAGATCCTAGGGCCCACCAACGTGGTTCGTACCATAGTGACCACCCACGTTCCCTAAAGGGTCATCCAACTAATGATAGTCCTCACAGGCCATCACATATTCTATCTAGTATGTTTATCTACATTCACACAATCCTTGGGATACTTGCCAGAAGGTCACCCATTCTGATCACTACTCTAGGCCAAGCACGATTAAATATAGTGTTCTAGTCATACTACCTCCGAAAAAGAAAGGTGCAGCTTGTTGACATCAGTCATATCAATGGGTGCAGACATTGGACAGTGCATATTGATGACGCGGATACCTGGAATGGATGTAGCTCGTAGGTGGACCATAGACGATGTGTACCAGAGGGATGATTGTTCGAGAGTTGTACCTAACCTTCATGTAGGATCCTTGGAGGGTTTTCATAGGAGATGTTCAGTTTACCTGTAGATTGTGACACCAGGTGAAACCAGTTTCCCAGCAGACACGTTGTCCCCACCCTAGGCCCCTACCACGAGGTCCCCATTGTAGGCCCCACCCACGTGCTTGAATGATTCATCTGACTAATTATAGTCCTCATAGACCAATCCATGTTCTTTATAGTGTTCTTTTTCCTCACATAAACACAGCCTTGAAATCTTTCCAGAAGGTCACCATCCTGATCACTTCTCCAGGCCAAGCACGCATAACTGTGGTGTTCTAATCTTATAGGCTCTCGAAAAGGACGGTGCAACTTGTTGACATGAATCATTTCAAATAATCATTTAACCCTCCATCATTTAGTGATATTAAATCTCTAAAACGGTCATCCATGCGGTACGCCTCATCTAATCAGACAGTCTCCCATAAAGGAATGTGCACCTTGTTCACATGAGTCATATCATTTGGTGCAGACGACCGATAGTGATATCTAAGGACGAGGGTACCCAGATTTGAGGTAGCACAGAGGTGGACCATAGACAAGGTGTACCACATTGATGGCCATTAAATAGTTGTACCTCGCCTTCAGGTAGGATCCTTGGTAGGTGTTCACTGGATCGGTTCAGTTTTTAGGTATTCTGGGCTGCCAGGTACCACCAGTTACCCCACAGACACGTGGTCCCCACCCTAGGGCCCACAAATGTGGTCCCCACACTAGGGCCCACGCACATGCTGCAACAGTTTATCTGACTAACAAAAAACCTCAAAGGACAACACATGTTCTGTCTACTGTGATTTTTCATCATACACACACACACCCTATAAATCATTCCAGAAGGATTGTCATCCTGATCAGTACTCCAGGACAATCACGCTTAATTGTCGAGTTCTAATCAGACAAGCTTCTGAAAAGGAAGGTTCACCTTGTTGACATGAATCATATCATTTATCCCTTCAACCATATATCATTTGGAGATTTTACAATCCCCCCCCCCTAGATCACAATGCCCTCGTTGCGGGAAATATATCTCAACCCAGGCAGTGCACCGCACTTAAGGCTAGTTTCCTCCTTTGATACCAAATGTAACAACTCGGTCCCAATGACAGCACATACAGCCCGCCTTAACATGTTCATCATGTCCTAGTCCCCAGATACCACCAGATTCCCCACAGACACATGGTCCCCACCCCGGGGGCCCCCACGTGCACGAACATGTCATTTGACTAATTATAGTCCTCACAGGCCCACACATGTCTTTTCTTGTGTGATTTTTCCCCACTCACACACATCATGGTATTATTTCTAGAATGTTACCCATCCTGATCCTTACTCCAGGCCAAGCATGCTTAACATTGATGTTCTAATCAGACAGGCACCCAAAAAGGAAGGTGCACCTTGTTGACATGATTCATATCATATAGTCATTTAGCCCTGTATCATTTCAAGATGTAACAAAACATTTCCAAAAAATGGGAATATAATTTACTTTATAAACCCATGGAATCATATAAAGGATGATTAATAAAAAAATAACTGCAATGAGGGTGGGAAAATCCAATCATTCATTATAAATTAAAAAAAACACTCTTAAATTTATTGTACTTATCAAAAAGGATGTCATATATTAAATGATTAAAAAAATTATTTTTATTCATTCATAAGGTATGTTAATGGTAATTGGAAAACCCATTAAAAATAATTATAGTGGAGATTATATCATATAAAATGTAATTTTCATGAATATGTATATGGGGAAAAAGAATACTGAAAAAATGGGAATGTAATGGCAGATTATCAAGAATTAGGCCAGATGACCCTTACAAAAGGATTCTAAAAAGGACTATGACAACAAAGGATGGGGTTATCGATCATCATAGGATGGTTATTAACACCCAAGAATTTAATAGCTACCATAAGGATCACATTGTTCAACCTAGAAAATTATCTCAAATAAGAATGGAGATAAAAATTACGAAATATGTGATAAATTAAAATAAATAGAGGTTTCAATATAACTAATGAAACATACAAAAATGATAGAACATGTCAATGAAAAAAAACAAAAGGATTACCAATAACTGAAGTCAATAGAAATTGAAAAATAGAAAATGTCCCTATATGTCACCACCATCTACCCATTCCCAATTGACATAAAACCATTCCACATCACAACAAAACCATTCCAATTTTTTAATCAGAAGAAATGTCTAAAACCACTAGGGGACTGTTTATGGTTTGAAAAATACAATCCCAAAAGTATTTCACTAATGTTTTCCTTAGAATATCTTTACAAAATGGTGTCAATATTCAGAATAAATGAATAAAATTTCATGATAGACACATTTCAACATTTATATCATAATTATGATAAAAATGTCCACATATTAAAGTTATAAAAAATATTAACTAAAAAATATATTAATTAAAATTATCAAGAAATCCATTTATATAGGAAGGAAATATTTATCCATATCAAAACCATGTCCTCAAAAAGGAAATATCAATTGATATCACCCTTGAGGATAAAACTAACTAGGTTTAACGTTCTTCATGCATCATTCAAGATATAGTGTATTGAACCATAATCTAGAACAACAAGACCTAGACAATTGAGAAATATCCAATTAATGAACTGCATACAGTTTCAATGAATAATGTACATAAAAACAATATTAGTGAATAATTGAAAACCTCATGAGCTTACAACCTATGGAATTATGGGATAGCACCAATAATAAAACACCCTACTAGGTACCCATGGATCCCATGTGCTATTTATATCGAAATGATACATCAATTTGATGGTATTATGAAAATGTTTTCCAAATAACCAACTTTAGTTTATTTAATAATTCTATAAAAAAATTCACCTATCATTTTTTTATTTATATACATCATTAATTATAAAAAATTTAAATGAAAATATATTTTGTATAAATGTATTCACAATTTCTTGACATAAATGTAAATTATGAAGAAAATATTATTTTAGATGTCATGTTGTTTAACAATAAAAAATATGGTTCAAAAAATACAGACTATATATATGACCACCAACCTCACACTTTTCTCAACATCAATTGAAAAATGAAATAAAAATAAACCTACATGAATGTGTGGATAAAAAATAGAAATAGATGATCCCAATACAAAGATTTTATGCCACTGGACTTGAATAGAACATCCTTAGCATCAAACTAGAAATTAGAAATCAAATACTCCAATAATTACCACACAACATTAATGGAGTGGAAAACATTATCTCCCTTTCTAGGATCAATAAAAAATTGTAAAAATAAATAATCCAAAAGAAAAAATATCTCTTATTATAAAGGAATAATAAAATAATGGTATTCATGTTATGCCCACTAAAAATATATATTATGGATGACCATCATAGGAGTATAAAAATGAGGTATTTATAGAAGTGAAAACTAATTCAATATAGTATTATTACATATTATCACGATACATTATGATTTTATAAACAACTATAACAGATTCCTCCTATCATGGATTCAAAACATCGATTTGAAATTCAGGAAAACATGAAACCAAGTTTTGGTGGATGTTCAACGAAATCAGGGTATTCATGGTGGTACCTCGCAAAGGATCATGATATGCAGAAATCAATATTCCATAGTCTGAATAAATTTACCATTTAAATCTATCTATACCATCCACCATGACCATGTGAACACCTCTGTGTGTATTGATGATAGGGATGCCTACATATTTCTATTCCCTAAACCACATCAGACACTAGGATGATTACAATTTCTTATTTTATAACTGTGTATCAATAGTAAAATGTAGATTAGGCTAGAGTGTGATATTGCACATTTTTCATTTTGAAACACATAAAAACTCTTTTCATGTCCTAAACAAAACTAAAACATACAAATTATAGAATAAACCATACCAATTATAATAAACATACATCAATATAGGATTTGAAAATAAAACCAATATATAACACTATGTAACACAAAAGACACATGGAAATTGAATATTCATGAAAATATGAGTCCAGTTATCACTCATCAATGATTCATACTTCCTTATCTTTTGAGAATTTGATTCATGACATTATATCATATTTTCCAATGATATAGACTTCCAACAAGAAAATCATCTAAGTGTCAATGATCTCCAATGACCAATCCAAGACTAATTTGAATTTTTCCAAAAAGAATTCTTATTAATTCATAATATTGGAAGGATCAAGATTATACATCATTAATAGATATACGAGGAAAAAAGAAAAAATAAATTTTCAAAATTATAGTAAATATTATAAATAAGTTAATCATATATTACCCAAATTGATATTGGTGGTAGTAAATATCTCATAAATAACAAACAATATTTTAATATCCAATGGTGTCCCAACCATGAAGAAGAATTCATGAAGAACTGATGACTAATGGAAAAATATCAAGGTCTCCAGTAATTAAATTCTTAGTAATTCGTCGAAAATTGAGATATAAATTTGGATTGATGTATCTTAAATTCAATTATTTATGAATCCTAAATGATATTTTTATTGATTAATGTGATGCAACACTCCTCTGTCCGTCAGTGACATGATCTACATGGGTTGCAATATAAATCCTTGAAATGATCCATTGTAATAGGAAACTGGTAATTTTTATTATAAGTGTACTCAACCTATTTGAAAATGATTTCATAACATGCTACAAAATCTATGATACAAACATAGATAATATGTTTATGAATCTCAAGAATCTACTCATTCAATCATTCCATATATTATAATATCATGTATACAACAAAACCACATTTCGCAGAACATGTTCAATACTTTTTTGTGAATTATGAGTTAATCCTATTATCCCAATCAATGACAGTGGTATGTGGAACCCCATTATACTTCAAAATATCAAACACATATAACATTAAATGATCCTTAACCATGTTTATTTAAATAATCATGGTCCAATGATATTATTAGGTCAACCAATCATCCACCACCCATATTGAATTCCTTCTTGAGAGAGTAAATGGACTCCAAATATTATTTTCATTGAAAATTTTTCACATTCCCATACTGAAAACATAAAAGGAAAAGGAAAACAATGGGGGTTTATCTAACCTTCTAGTATCATCTAGTAGGTGTAACAATGAGAAACATAATTGGATATTTCATACATTATAAATAGGTACTAGAAATGATGTATTTTTTCATAATAATTATTGTAAATTCCATTTAGAATGAAACATGACTAACTATGAAAATCATTGACCACAAAACATATAACAGATAACTGGTGAATAAAATGACAGTAAATGAAAAGAATTCCATCCCATTGGATAAACCAACTATGAATGGTCTACTCTCTACATAATGATTCTAGGGTTCTTCTAAAATAATTATGATCATACTGTTACTATAATAATAAATTTTAACTGGGCTAAATAAAATAACATTATTGTTAGAACTATTCCAAATTCATCATCATTCATAGAAAGATAAATTTGAGTGAATATTAACAGAATTTATCACTCTTGTTTCACATATAGGGTATCTTTATAACGATAATTCCTATATATTTATTAATTATAATAATTTCACTTCTTAATAGTGAAGGCATTGTCAATGTACATGGTCTGGAGGTAATCTACTAATCAGCTATGACTGAGGGTTATGGCTTGCTGATATATAATATAACGTTAGAATGTGGGATCAGAAGAGATTTTGAACTCTTCCATGAAATGTATATGACTAAATATACTTAGTTTAGTCATTATAGAAATGAAATAAATGTATAGATATGGATAATAAATCTTATGAATTTATTGATTTTGTGATCCATAATTATATATCATGATAATTCTGTATAGGAACACGTCCTAGTGCATAAATTAATGAATCCTAATAAACCAAAAATCAAAAAATGGGATTTTTATTGATCAGAATATGAGAGATGTCATAAGACTCTTATAAACATAAAAATTGTAATCGCACATAGAATCTTAATATTCATTAAACACATTATTAATAAGTGTATTCCATAGTGATGAAAAATTAGAAAAATATTTGATAAAAAATTAATAAATAATGATATTTAATGGAATTAGTGTATAATTATAAAATTATATGTTTCTTCTCATGAAAATACATCAATTAACTTTTCATGATCTATAGAGATGTCATGTTCCAAAATCATGGTCAGAAAGAACATCACCTATCAGATCCAAAAATAACATTTTCATACATTAAATAATGTAAACGACTCCACATGATTACCAAAACTAAATTAATATAGAAATAATTCTATGTGATTGTTCTAAAATGGATCAGATATTGTCTATGAGACCAACCTCAAATATATTGACATATCATGGGAGTATATATTGTTTCAATACTACACAAAATAAAGGACAATATGAGTGAAAGTATATCATCATATTATATACTTAGTGGTCATGAAACCTCCGTAATGTGGTTATAATGAAATATTAATCCTTAACTCTAAGCTAATGATAACCTCAATGTTGATCAGTTTTCAAAAACAAATTTTCACCATTTTTCTTACCAAAAAGGACATCCACATTGGTAATTGAATTTTATTATTAAAGATTACCAAATTCACTGATTAATAATATATGTAAATCTTGTGAGGCCCATAATCCTTCAAATCATATAGCACAGCCGACATTGTCGATGAAACACTAGAATGGAAAAAATTACTTCACTTAATATTCATCCATCTAGATCACAATCTCATTCTAATTCATTGTTGATATATGATAATAGGGTATATAATGTGACTTCATAATATGAAAAAGATAGATAGAGGCATGTACTACCATTTATGGTTTATAAAAATAAATTTTTTTTGGATAATAATAGTATAATAGTATACAACTAATATATGTTAAAAATATAATAATTCATAACCAATCATAACAAAATGAAATACCAACAAGCATCTAATAATTATGAATGATTATACTGCATTAGTATACCACTAATATCACAATAATTAAAATTATATATGGACCCCATTTTAAATAGGTAATGAGGCATAAATTTTATAATAATCAATATTTTATTCATGATAAATAATCTTATCCATTCCAATGATAATGTCGAAAACATTACTGTCAACAAAAAATGTCACATACTAGCTAAATATCATCTATAGAAAGATAACATGGATGTATAATTAATCCCCAAACCCTTCATCCATCCAAAATTCATCACTAACTCAATAACATGGTATATGATCTCTATAAAATGTCTAAAACAATATATAAATAAAATACATTGTGAGGAAATGAAATACAACAATAAATGTTAAAAAAAGATTCAATAAAAATTGTACCTCTAACTATAGATGATACCCTATCAATATTTTCTAGTTACAATTTCAATATTTTGAAAATAATATAATTCAATTTACTATTTATAGAGCCTTATTAATAGTAAATCATATAATTACACAAAAATACTATTTATATATGATTATCCAAAACCATTTCAGGGAATAGACAATGTCTGGTCAGAAGTTTGAAGAAGACCATAGTTGCCACACTCTAAAGGTCATTGTAGTTGAGTGGAAAGACCATAAAGTGATACACACATTAACAAAGGAGTACTAGGTAATGGTTTAAATACTAGTTACTACGTATAGAGTTGTGAGTCCTTTCTTCTGAGATCTACCTCTACCTCTTTTTTTGCAACTATTCCACTTGTGCTAATTCCACTTTGTGCAACTAAGATTACAACTGAGTTGAAGGGCGAATCCAAAAAATCTATAAATTCTTTCTAAATCTTTTATCCCCAGTATATCATTAAAAAATTAAGCTTTTGTGGAGAATTTCTATAAATTCAATAGAAAAAATTTATTTGGTCGCAATCTGTATACATTTGTAGGCCTTTGTCATTACAGTAATGACCACATCTATTAAAAAATGATCCATGTCAAAAAAAGAGATGGTGTGATCTATAAAAAAATTATCTCCCTACAAAAAGCATAAAAACTCTTCAGAATTTTAAATAATAGGGTATTCTAGGAAGAACATATGAATGGAAATAGTCATGATACCTTTCCACTCCATTGTCACATATCAATTTGACTAAACCATCAATTCACAACAGATCGTTCTAGGAAACTCATGATTATATTTTAGGAACCTCACAATGATATATTCATGTTTATACAAGAATTCAAATACATGGTCAGTAATTTCATTTTTTTCTCCAACTCATGATGTTTGTTAGTACCCTTAAAAATTTGGGGTGCCTGGCATATGAACATTTAATATCCATCCCTGTATCCTCAAGATCGTTTCAGTTTCTCTTAAATTATGTTTTAAACATATTGGAAATTCTAATACATGAGATTAAATTTCCATAAAATTTCATTGAAGATATTTTCATCAATCTTATTATTCAATTTGGGTGAATTTCTCACTACCCCCAATTGATGAATCGATGGAAGAGTTCATGGATAAATTGTTATACATAACAAAAAATAGAAATAGGTTATATCTAGATGAAACAACCTCAATTAACACAAAATGTAAATAAGAGAAACCAAGAACCCCATCCAAACCCAAAATAATAAATGTACAACCCAACATCCCATACTGAATTAATGATTACTACAATGATAGATACTCAGGAACTCACTCACAATTTACCCCTCAATACATGAAAACCCTATATCAAATCAACCAAACATTATAAGTTGAATAATATGATAAATATTCTTTGATACAATATTTTCGTGAACCATATCATAAGAACAATCTAAAGACATTATGAATTAGAAAAACAAAATAATTGATGATTGTTCCTAATCCCAAAAGGATAGATTCTAGAACCTAGGAATCCAATAGAAAATAGAGGCAAATGTTTTCCAATATAAAAACCAACATGGAATAAAAAAAGATTAATATTACATGTGTGAAACATTCCATTAGTAAATAATAAAAAATTTAATAGTGAAACATAGGAAACAAGGGGAAAAATTGAATATATTAATGTTAAAAAGAACATGGAAACATTACAGACCTAGGATTTTCCTTATAAGACATTAAAATATATCAAGGAATATTTTCAGATCAAGGTGCTGCGATGATATTTGATTTCGTGTGCCCTTGTAAATGGAAAAAATTTATTAAATATTAAATATATTTTATATCATGGGGATACTATTTTTAGATATAAGTTTATATAAAAAAAGATCCTCAAAATAAAAAAAATGATTCCAGGGTTCAATTCATTGCATATCTTTTTCCTTTTACGTGGCCGAATGTAGGTCATCAGGGAATGTCTAACATGTGAAGCCATTGTTGGGTGGGTTTAATTAAATAGGTTATTAAATTATATATTTCAAATTAAACTACATAACATATTTCCACTTATAAATATGATTTTATTATGATTTTTCATAGTTATCCATATAACCCTAATATAATTTGGAGAGGGTTATTCCGCCCTTCATTGGTGAAGCTAAATTTAATGACAACTAGTGATCAGATCAAGGTGAATCGGGAACAACTATATTTAGCAGAACATATTAGTCATCTATAAATGCATTAATCACAAAATATTGATAACATATTTATGTAGTACTCATCATTTGGGGGGTTTTCCCTAAACATTACTAATTGGACTCCATCAAAACCTAATTTCATGATTATATTTCAATAAAATGTATGGATGAGGCAATGTATCATATTTAAATTTTTTATTCAATTTATATTTATTGTTACATGATTAAAATCCTAGTAATTTGCAACATAAATTTTAAATCCAACATATGGTTTGAGTGATTAAAGAATATTTTTTATTTCATTCCACCATAATTCTTCATTTTCTTTATCGATGACCTGTGTGTCCAAAATTCATCTGTTTAGCTGTGATTTAGCTTTTCCAAACACCTAGATTCCTAGTATATTCTTTTGGGACTATGGATTTCAAGATCTGAGGATGGATTGGGGATTTTATGGTATTTGGGTGATACCAACATGGATTAGGGATCCATAGATGTAGTGTGGGTGTCATGAATTATGGGAGGCTTATAAATGATTGTTCATAATGATTATGATTCAATTAATAGAAACTAAATTGTTTGAATCGATTAATAGAAGAGTTTACCACAGGTATTCAATAATCAACACTTACGATTTACATTAGAAATTTTGGATTTGGGATTTTCATAAAAATTCTAGAGATTATGTGAACTACACGACTGCCAAACCTGTAGTATGCTAGAAACACACTATCTACAGAGACCACAACAGTGGCTAGGTTTTCTAGTTTTGGAAAATATAACACACCATGTGGGACCCCATCACAAATTATGTAATATTGTGCATGTATGCCTCTTTGTACTCTCTGAGTACATGGGTGTAGACATGGATAGGCACACACTGTATACTGGAACATGAATACTATACATGGGCATGTCTAGGATAACATGGCATAGTAATGGGTGGATGAAAAATGTTGGGTATCCCCCTTAGTAGCTTTGTGGAGATACATGGATAGAGACATATTCAACTATGATGAAACAAAATCCAAATGTTTTTTTTCACATTCCATGTGGACAACCTTACATAATGTCTACTTTCTTTTTGGTGAAACATATACATCTCATATCTCCATCATTTAGACTTGCATTTCCCCCCGCAGGTTTGTTATTCATAGTCATTTTTCAATTAGATCATGATGGTTTCCATAGTATTTTATTTTAAGGTATCAAATTATATTTTCTGAGTGTAATGATTCATTTAGTGGCACTCAATGATGATAGTGATCATCCAACGTCATCTACAGAGTGGAACCCTCCTACTACTACATGGCATGGGTCCTCTTTGTATAAATTGGAACTCCAACATATAGAACAAGAAATGATCTTGTGTCTATATAGTTTATATGCCATGATGGACATGTTTTTGGGGTCTCTATGTACCAATATAGTGAAACCAACCTACTGGGGTTTTTTTGAGTCTTTTATCAACATGCTTGGACCACTCTAGAAGACTAGAGTTTAGGTCCTATATCAACCAACACAGAAGAACCATTCTAAAGGGATATGTAATGGATTATATATCTTCGTATAATGTGCAACCCTCTTTATAGGATAAGTCATGGGTCTTCAATCTATAAATTAAAACTCCCTAAAAGACTTGGGATGGGTCAACTATCAGTCCAATAGTGAAACCCTCATACGAAGATATGTCATGTGTCCCATATCTATTGAGTGTAACCCCCTATATAAAGTAGGATGTGAATCCTATATCAATAAATTCTATAATATATTCATTTATAAACATTGTAGAGATATGGATATGCATGGATACTTCTTCAGATAGACATGTGGGGTGATGGGAATCAGAAATTGTTTGTTGGAACTATTTGTAGAAAATAATCCTAAAATGGTTTGTGTGATATATATCTATTTTCTATATATATTAAGATTAATTAATGATAATATATATATATATATATATATATATCCATGGTTTCATATTTCATTTGTTTTTTTCTAATGGTTAATATTTATACTAGTTTTGTGTCACCCATTGGTCACCTAAATGTTTTTTATGATCCCGATATGGTATTTATATACTAACCCAAATATGGGAATTTTCCTAATGTGTCATTTATTATGTAGATGAAAATAATGTATTTATTGATTTCAAAGGATTATATGGATAAACTAGTGGAGAAGATAGTTTATGGTTATGGAGGCATGTATATCTATAGTTGTACTCCCTCATAAATTACTTTTCATGTTATCATTAGGTTAGGGTAGATTTCTTGTTGGGATGATGTTTTTACAATTTTCATTATAGAGTACATTGTCATATTATTTTATTACATAATAGATGTTAGATTAATTGTTTTTAATGTGGATTTTATGGTAATTTATATTTATTTTTATCATTTCGGCATGGCGATGTTTGGGAATGTGAACATAGGTACATTAGGAAAAGGCCTCCCATATTAGTTATTCTTGTCAGCACTGGTATCCATACTCTAAACTATAGTGGTATTCATGATTAAGTTTTCTCTATGTCTTCCATTGAAAAAAAATTTTACAGTGTGTTAGGTGGTGATAGATTGGAATCAACGGTGGATTGATCAAAAGAGTATGTTTGAAGTTATGTAACCAAGTGATGATTTTTTGGGAATATAGAGGAATTATTTCAATGTTACTGAAGTAAGGATTTATGGCCTGGGAACCTATTTTCGTTGTATCATCCAAGATATCCATTCACCAGTACTCTGACCAAATTCCTTTGAACTAGACATCGAAACACAATTTTTTATGTAATATTGGCAATTCGACCGTACAAGATAGAGTATTTTGATTATAATTATTGATTTATATCCCCATATATGTATTTAATTAGAATTTTTGTATGTCTTGATTAAATTTTCCTGATTCATATGTTAAGACATCTCGCTAGCTAACTAAATCATGATCATTTTAAATTTATAAGGTGTGAAGAAGCTTATGTTCTGGGGACATCAAATGATATCATTCTTCTAGGATGATAGGTTGTAGTACCCATATGTATCGAGGAGATGATTGTACTAGAAAAAAATAATTGGGATACATGAATTTTTAGTTAAAACTATGAGTTAGAGCACTGGGGGCCACTATGATTCCATAATATGTTAGATACATAGGAAGTAGATAATTTTCTAGAGTTAGAAATCTATCTTTTCATCATTATATTTAATCCATATTATCCAATTGTTGTTCAAGAAGTAATCATTTTCCATGTACTAACATAGAAATAGTGGAGCCATGAAACATACACTCATGAAGATTAGTCACACTAATGGTTTGACATCTGGATGCTATTTTGTGAGGAACATTTCTACTAATTATTATACTAAATATTGATTCATATGGTTCTAAAGTTGTAGTATAGTGGGATGGTAGTTGAAGATTATGCCTCAATGATTATTGAGCAGTTGCTGAAATCCCATAAATATCAATTTTTCCCCTTTATTGATAAATTCACCAATCATTCTCCACATTTTATACTGGTATCCTCTATGTCCAAGACTCAACATTGGAGGGTAGGATTGATAATGATTGAAACAAAAAATTCTTTAATGATTGTTCTGTAATAAAAAAATTTTATTCCTTGAGGATGTTTGGGGGTGTTTAATGGGATATAGGAAATTCCACCATGGATTAGGGAAATGGATGTGTTGAGAGTAGGTCCTTATGTGACATGAAGAATTTAAGTCTTTATAAGGATGGATGAAAATACAATTTCTCACCACCGAAGGGAAAGGTAGGTGGATGGATGAGGTTACCACTACTTTTGGGAGTTCATGAAGTGTGATTTGTGGATGAATTAGTGGACTTGGGATCTATGAAATAGATACATAGATCTGTGAAAAACACAACTATAGTTGATTTAAATTTAAAACTTCATATGGGATCCCCACCTATCGAGTGAATTGTTGTCGGTGACTATGAATTTACTTTGGAAATACATATATGTGGACCTATCTATAACATGATATATACGGGCACATGTCAAATGTACATGGGAATAACCAGATGCTCATAACTAAACCTCAGGTAGATGAGAAATGTTTTTTAATACCCTTACAAATAAAATAGTGCAACATGAACTATGTAATGTACTGAAAATAAAACATCAAGGCAAAGGATTGGGGCCAGATTCCATGGGGACCCCCTTACACGTCATGTACATCTTTTTTAGATAACATTACATCTCTTATTTGATTTTTTGGGATTATTTTTTTTATTGTCTGTATCCTATCCTGAGTATTGTTATTTATATATCAATGAAGGTGTCCTTTTAGGGATATTGAGATAAGATATTAGATGTTTCATGTGTGATTATTTTTTTGGTGGGGGTCGCGATAGAGGTTATTGAACTTGATCATCAACAAAGTGGAACACTCTTATTGGGGCATGTAATTGAACAATTCTCTATTGAGAGAAACCCTACTTCTAGGAAAGGGAATGGGTCCATTATAAATATGGTGGAACCCCTAATGGTCTTAGTAGTGAGTCCATTCTCATCGTAAAGAGTGGGATCCTCCAATTGGGTCAATGTGTTGGGCCTCTATATAAATAGTGAAACCCCATAATAGACTATGGAAAGAGTATCGTACCAATCTGTTGAGTATAACAATCATACTAGGATAGCAAATGGGTCCTATATCTTCAGAGTCTAAACCCCCTAACAGTCTACTGTTTGGGTACCATCTCTATATAAATAATGAAAATTTTATGCCAATAAATGGAATGTGTCCTCTATCTATAGAGTTGATCGACTGATAGTCAACAGAGTGGGTAATCTATCTATCCAAATAGTGGAATACACTTACTCAGATAGATCATAGTGATTCTATATATAGAGTGCATCCCCATGATGGAATATGGAATTGTTCCTCTATCTAGATATTGTGTTCCCTCGACTTTGCGGTATAGTAGATAGGTATGGATCCACACCGTGAATTTCTCAACCAGACAAGTGAGATAATAAGAATATTTGATCAAACTTTTCATGTAATAGAAGTCATTATTCCCATAATAGGATATAAGATTTATATCCTCATTAACTATCATCTATGATTTATTTATGAGCATATATATATATATATCCTTATTTATTTTTTTTAATTTCTCTCCAGTTATTGGTTAATTTATCAATATCTATTATGTCTCTCTTTATCCCTTCCTTTTCTCTATTTCCTATAGGGTGTGATTATACTTAGCCATGTATAGTCATTTTCATCACATGTAACAACCTATGAAGACAATTAATAGGTAAGTGGTGATTTCATATAAAAATCAGAATATGCTAGTGAATTAGACCATGTACGATGGTGGGTGATTGGAGATCTAGGGATTTGCACATTCAAAATTTATTTTTCAATCTATTTTCATGTTGCAATATAATTATGTATAGGAATGTTTTTTCCGCTATAATTTTCATATTACATTGTCATACTCTTATATATAATAAAGGATATTACAAGCTATGTTGTTACTCTAGTTTTTCTTATATTTTAAATTTATTCTTATACCTTTTTTTAGAGATACGATTGAGTGTATGAATATAGATACATTTATAAGTGAACTCACATATTATTTAATCAATTTAACATTGGTCTCTATCCATAGGCCTACAGAGGTGGTTTAGTCATAGGATTGACATGGCCTCCCACAATCTAGGTGATCCCTAATAGTTAGGGTTGCGACAAAACCCAACAACTAATAGCCACTCTTTATGACATCAAGTTTAAATATCCCCAGGTCAAAACCATATACTTATGATGTGTTACTTTAATCATTTTTACCTTACAATTACTCTTTTATCAAACCAACATATTAAAAAAATTATCAGTAGACCCCAAAGGGGGAGTATATGGCTTGAGAAAATAATCATTGTAGAATCCCACCCAAGTGTTTCATAGATTTCCATTATGAAATAATCCCAATATTCACAGTATATGAAAATTAGGTCATGAAAATGTATTTTTACATATATTTCAACTATGAAGTAAATTTTCTCCTATTTTTCTTTTACAAAATTATTTTTCATTTGACATATCTAAAAGAAAATTTTAAAATAAACCATTTATAAAATCATGGATAATTTATCAATTACAATACCTTATAAAACCAATTAAAATAACAATGGAGATTAATAATTTTATAACATATATGTCTGTTAGCTAGGTCTATCATACCTCAATAATCATGTTAATACATAGTGAAATAAAGAATTCTTAGAACAACAAGTCATAAAGAATAACGAACCCTTTTAAAAGAACCCTCTACAGCGTGAGATAATCAATTCACTAGAACAATAGGTTTAGTGTTCTGTTTAAGCACCCCATTATTGAACCCCGAATAGAAATATGGAATAAAGCTAACACATAAAACCCTATAAGTTTTTTAAGAAATGCATGTGCTCAAAATGCCAAAATAATTTAATGGGTATAATAGTTTAAAAAAATCAAGATATGATGTTTCCTATTAAATTAATTATTTGATAATAAATATTTCAACATATTCTATAATTGTTTAAAATTTTCTTTTAACAATATAATTGAAAACCCATGTTTTAAAAAAAATCATTCATGAATGTTATGAATATCAAGGATCATGTCAATAATCTTTTATCAATCATATTGGAAAACTAAACCATGTGTGGTTCATGAAATATAGACTTGTTAATGTATATCCTACCTCACTCCTGGGGTTCGATGATAAAAAAATAAAACAACAATAAACATGAATGAGTGTCTTCTGATAGAAATATGGAATGTCAGGTCCAAATTGATGTGGAAACCAATTTAAACATAAATTAAAACTGCCAAATTAATATATTATATTTTTTTCACAAACAAGTATAATTACATCATCAATTATTGTTATCCAAATTGGCTATTTGAAATTCCAATGTTGATGAAATGATTATTTGGTAGATATTCCCTATGAACATGGTGGCCTCGATCATTCCATGACATATGGAATGTAATTCCCACTAAAATACCATGTATCTCTAATATAGAGTCCATTTAAATGTAGCGAAAAATTCCACCATAGTCATGGTGAGGCCATAGTGGACATAGTGGAAATGGAGACAAAAATATTTGAACTCCCTAGACCAATCACAACCTTGAGGATATTGAATATGCCTATGGTACATAAGTTCATTCATGGAAAACATATCTCTTACTAACATGTAGTATAACCCTTTTTTATATGAAAAAATTCTACCACACACTTTCTATGACACAAATTTAACCAAAACATCTTAATTATCAATTTTAGTGCAATAAATATAATAAAATATTCAAAATGATGGGTATAAGAATATAATTTTATGAAAATATTATTTTTGGATTTATGTGCTGAAGAGTGTGGAAAAGGTGTATAAAAACATGAGAACAACATAAATTACTATAAATATAATATATTAGTTTTAGGAGTATATTTACATATAATGTCAAATAAGATAAATTAAAATAGAAAACATCCATAAAAATTTAGATTTTAATATAAATCCTTTAAATATTTATATATTTTGAATTAAAACATCAAAAAAAGAGATAATAAAATATAGGCTTTTATATTACATTAATTTTTTTAAAATATTTATAAAATACCTTATTGGCTTGTAATTACGCTATAAAATTGTTTGGTCAATAATGAATATATGTCCATAAAGGGAGATTGAGATGATTTCCCCACAACAACAGTTGTCTGTCTTGAATCGAAGGAACATGTAACATATGAAAAGTTATATATTTTAAAATCCATTTTATTTAATAAATTTATTATAAAAATGTACAATAATGTTTATACACCACATAATATAATTGAAATATTGAATACATAGTATGTCATAAAGAAAAAAACATGACATGAGAAACCCATATCCCTAATCTTATAATGAATTATATGTATTTAGAAATACACTATTATTCAATATATTTACTATAAATCTATAGTATATCTATATTTTTACATTTTATTCTTAATAAAATTACCCTATAATAATTTATTAACTATTTATTAAATAATAATCATTAAAATTGACATTCTGATAATTGACCAATCAATTTCCATGTATTTCTCATCCCATTGGATTCCATTAATTGAACCCATTACATGGTTCGAAAAAATTAATAATTTCATAAATAAAATTTAAAATTAATATGTACTATTTTATAACCATACATTTTTTAAGGGATTAAATTATTATTACATTGATTCATAGAGATTGTAGACCCTAATTACACTTGAGAGTACTTTTCATGTTTTAATGAATGGAAATGAAGGATGGTATAAAATAATTTTCCATTATAAACTGTCAATAATAAATAAATATATCATATATATTCATTAAATTCATCCATATGAAGATCCAAACATTTTGATCTAAATATAAAAATTGGTTCATTGATGTGGTCTTCAACAGATAAACACAATGACAATTATCATTTTCAAATGGATGAGAAGTAATTAAGGTATAAAATGTTTTACCATTAATTTATAATAATTAGTTTAAAGAAACATATATTAATATTATTTCCTTCATGTTATCCAACTCTATGATGTAGTGATGAACAATAAAACATATCTCTTTCTAGAGTCAGTATTCCTTACATACATATAAATGACATGTTCATTTGACATAGGACTAATAAAATCTATAAAATATATGTAAAATTATTTTTAAAAATTTACATAATTTTAAATATACTAATTTAGATATTTTAGTTTGGGAAAATAAAACTTTTAGGATTTTTATAGTGAAATAAACATCAAAGAGCTCGATTATCATGATTTTCTCTTAGGGATCTACATTTTCAATACATTAGAAGAATTCATGAGTGGGATTTTAGGTCTAACCAAAACCTATTGTTCATGGGTACAAAGGATTATAATTTATCCATGAATATGTGGTTCATTTTATTCTAATCATGTGGTATGTGTTGGTTATACGTGTTTCTTACATTTATACATGAGGGTAGTAGAACCCATATAATGATTAAGAAAATTAAAAATAGTAATAAATTCTCGCTCATGGGGATGTGGCATGGAGACATACTATTATTTATAATAATGGAGGTTGGTCAAAATACACTCAAACAATGGGATTTATTAAATTTTTTTTGTATTATCTTAAAGCCAAATCCAAAAATTTCACCCTATTAACACATTTTATTCTTAAAGGTTATGATAAAATATCAAAATGCTAATAATTATGTGTGAATAAAAATTAAAATTTTCCTTATAACAGAATATAAATACTCTAATTTCCCATATCAATTTTTTTTATTAATAATTTTATATATGTGACAGAAATCAATTATAATCATTTTATATTAAAAAAATTATTTTGAAGGAGTTTATTTAAGTTTCAATGAAAACTTTATATTATTTAGGGCAATGAATCATGAGTACTAGTTTTTCTAATGAATTCATTTTCTTATTTTCAAGTAAATGAATTTTATTTTATATTTAAACCATTCCAAAATTTAATGACGAAATTAATCAATGTCACCAAAATTATGGAATCAATTTTTTTGATATTAAAATAAAGTATATGATATCTTCCAAATAATCATGATATTATTTTAAGATTTATTATAATACTTATAAAGGATTTATTTTAATTAATAGTATATACTCATTAAATAATAACGATATAAACACTATTACGCTATTTATATATCATAATGATATAAAAATGTTTTGGTATTCATAAAAATGAAAAATTTTCTCTATGCAACATAAAATCATCCTTTTTAGAAAAGTTGGAAAAAATAATCGTTTGATAATTTTGAAATTAATAATATTAAAATTTTTATTATTTTATCAACACAAAATCATTAATTTGTAAACAATTAAATCAAATATCAAGTACTAATATTCTTTAAAATCATTACTAGGAAAAACTATTTTTTAAGATAATGGGAACATTACAAAAAGTAAAATCCTCTTAAATTGAAAAGGATGTTAATTTTTTTTTATAATGTCTTGTTCATATAACAATTTCAATGAAATATGTTACATTATAAGGTAAATAATTGATCCAAACTAGTTATTTAGTCAAATACATGTTATTTTACATCCCTCCAGCTACCTGGTTTACTTCATGAAAAATATGTGTAATGATAATATTTAAGGGTTGTAATAGACTATCCCTAAAAAACCATACTGGTTATCCCATCAATCACATTATAGGATGGGGTATGATAGATATAAATAAACACTTCGTGAGTATATTGAAAGAAATAAATCTAATTTTAGTACTAAAGGGAGAACAACAAATGATACACATGAGATAAATAAGAAATCACATAAATTACATGAAAATTTTACAAACATATGTCAACCCTGATCTTTTATTACAAAATTAAACATAATTTAATCCATAAATATCATTTTATAAAACATAAAATATCGAGAGTTTTAGTGTATTTGGGGCTTAGGATCATTACATAACAACTTAAAACTTGAACTAAAACATCTTTTTTGAAAACTTCATTTATATGACTGCTACATTCCGTCATACATTGCATTGCTTGTGATAACCTGAGGACATGCATAAGAAAATTATAAGCTATAAAGATCAGTAAGGGAATAATCTTGGAGTAACATTAGTAATAAAATACATGTATGAAAATAGTCTTATCAAAGTCATGATAATGCATGATAATCATAACATGGAAATGTGGCAACAACACTTAACTTGGAATTAGTATGAGCCACGGATCATTATAGATGAAGCATGAGTAAATCCTCATTTCACACAAAGCAAGAGTAAAATCTAATTACACTTGATTTAGAAAGAGTAAACACCCATTGCACATGATGTATCATGACTCTACACTATACCCAATGAATTGGAGTGTTATATGGGATCACCCTTCTTAAACAACTCATTTCATTCATAAGCGTGCCACAAGGATCATATAAAATGGATTCATAAAACATAATCATTTATTCCATGATAATGAAATTTATAATTCTTAAATGAAAATTTATATTCAATAAGTATATGTGCATAAATTTGAATATAATTTATTGAGAAAAGGGCAAGGTATTCACTAAACAATGACATTTGCTTAGAAAGTTGGTGCTCTTTCTGCAGTGTAACGATGTGACGTAGGAATTCAAAAAAATGGTTGATGATAGAGAAAGGGGTGTCACATCATATATACATGAAATGTACAGTGAATGGGTCATATAGATACATTTACTAAAAATTGTAATCAAATTTAGAGTCATTATACAAATGAATTTCATGAATGTAAAAGAGGAGAGAGAAATTCCTTTCGAAATTTCGGCATAGTAACAAGTGTACATGGGAGACATTTAATCGAAGACAAAGGGATATACCATCATTCAAACATAATTATGGAAGTATGGGGGGTGATATAACATACCTCAACATTAAAAATTGAAATTAAAAGGGCATAACAACAATAAAAATATTGGTCAAAATGAGAAAGGAAGAAAACCCCTTACTTGGAAGTGTGCTTCTAAATGCTTGAGAGGGGATTAAGAGAGGCTTCTTGAGAGCTTGGGGCACCTTTTTAGGATTCTACAGAGATGAGGGAATAGGTTGGACGAACTCTTATTTCTTTGAGTGATGATGATGAGGGAGATTGGGTGGGTTTATATAGGAAAGGTGATGGAATTCATTATTATTTATGTTTGGGACACCTCAAATTAAACTAATCCAAACCACAAACCAACACATGGTTATTTCCCATGGTTATTGGAAATTGTAAGTGGAAAAAATATATTATAATTACAAAGTCTTGACATCTTAAAATAATGGGGTTTATTATGTGGAGGTGAATCACACTCCTATTGAAAACAAATTAAAAAAGACAATAAGTTTAATAAGTCCTGAAGGGTCCATTAATGCTTTGAAAAAAAAGACAAAACTACCCATAATAACATTATTTTAATGTTAAAACTAATATTGGACGAAGATAGATGTTATAGTATATTATTACATCACTATTGGATCATTATTATGTCATAAAACACATTTTATATTTAAACGATATTTAATTTTTACCAAAAAATTTGACTATCTTAGAAAATTATGAAAAATTCCCCATTGGATAATTTAGACATCCTGATTCTAGAAATAATATTTATATTATCTAAATATTTCCTAAATATTTTAATTTTGACTTTTAAAATGATAACCTACATTTATTGAAAATTCACGGGTTTTGACAAAAATGTATTTCAAACCTTAATAAAAATTACAATTGCATTCATAAAATTAAAGGATAATTTATATATAATAAAAATTAATTTTATAAAAATAATAATATTTTATTGATATATTATTTTATTAAAAAATCTATCAAATCATCAAAATATTTTTCTTAGTTTAACATTAACTAAAAATACTATTTGTGCTTTTAATAAACTATTTACAATGGAACCATAATAAAATGAAAGTATATTAATTATTATATCAAAAAATAATTTACATAACCATAGTACTAGTTTCTTCTTATATAACCCCTTATAACATTAGCATAAGACCAAAGAGTAAGGTGTGTGATGGTGACAGACTCTTGAGGTGGCTCGAATAAAATTGATCAGGTTGTGATCTCTATCAACTTCCTATTCTTTTGAAGGCAATTCTGCTCGAGCATAACATATTCATGCTCGGATTGGGATTGGTGAAGAGAAAATACCAAAGACGTAGCCTCCTTTTCATGCTTTGACAAATTGGCTTAATATGGGGCACGCCTACTGGATGAGGCCATCATATCCTTTTTCTGAGTAAATTTGATTTTTAAAGCCCTATATTTCTACTAATCATTTGATCACTATTCAAATACTATATTAACAATGGTCAAAATTTATAATAGTATTTTAAAATCCAAAAACATAAAACCAAAGATGATGACATTTTATATTAACATTTTACATAAAGAGACATTTAATTAGATCAAGAGGGATTTCCATTAATGATTGTTTGGGTTGTTACAATCATCCCACCTTAAAAAAATGTCATTCGAAATTTTCCATTACCACACTAAAACTGATTTGGGTAACTCTGCTTCATCATCACCTATGATTCCCACATATTTTCTTCAATATTTTGTTTTTTACACAACACCATGATGAGGAGAATTGTCTTATTTTGAAGAACTCTTTCTCTACGATATATGATCTTCACTAGTTGCTCCTCATAAGAATGATCATCCTCTAACTCTACCACATCTGAAGAGAGTACATGTGAAGGGTCCGGTATGTACTTACTCAAGATGGATACATGAAATAAAACATGTAACTTGTCCATGGTAGGTGGAAGTGCTTGTCGATAGGCCACAACCACCCGACACGATCCAGAATCTCAAAGGGGTCGATGTACCTTGGACATAACATCACTTTCTCTCGAAACCACATGACATTATTCCATGGAGATATGTATAGAAATACAATATCCCCAATTATAATCTCAAGTTCTTATCAACAGTTATCTACATAAATCATATGTCAACTAAAGGCTGCCTTGATATTCTGATAAATGGTTTTCACCATCTCCACCATTATGTCTACCATTTCTGGTCCATGTAGCTTACGCTCACTGACCTCATCCCAACACGCTGGTTTTTTGAACCTTTTCCCATAAGGGGCTTCATATGGTTCAATTTGGATGCTTTAGTGGAATCTTTTATTATTATAGAACGCAACCAGAGGAAGATGTTGGTCGCGTCCTTTTTTAAAGGCCATTGAGCATGCTCTCAACATGTCCTCAAAAGATTGAATATTCTGCTCAGATTGGCCATCAATTTGAGGTTGATAGGCCGTACTGAAGTTCAGTTTTGTATTCAGAGCATGTTGAAGAGTATTTCAAAAATTAGAGGTGAATATTGTATTTCGATCGGACATAATAGATAGTAGTACTCCAGGAAGCTTTACCACTTCCCTGATATATATCTATGCAAGTTGATCCAATGAGAAATCCTCTCGAATATCAATGAAGTGGGAAGCCTTTTTAAGATGATCCACAACATCCTAGATTTCATTGTTGCCTTTGGATGTATTCGGAAGTCCAGTGAGAAAGTCCATGGTGATGTTCTCCCATTTCCATTATGGTATGGGAAATGGTTGCATCATCACCATATACTTATGCCTATCTACCTTTATTTCATTACACACCATGAATTTTTATGTATATTCAGTCATCTCCTTCTTTATATTATCCCACCAATAATGCACTCATATATCTCGATGCATCATTGTGTTTCCTAGGTGAATAATGAAATTTGAACTATGTGCATCATCAAAAAGTTCCATTTTCAACTACAGACTTGATGGGGCACATAGTCTTTTCCCAAATATCACAATTACATCTTTGTTAACATTATACTCTGAGGATTTTCGTTTTCTGATAGCTTCCACTTTTTCTGGAATTTCCAAATCATCTTTTTTAGCATCTTATTACCATTCTAAATGTGGCGGTTGAGAAATAATTTTATAAAGGATTCATGATGTTCCCTTCATTATGATTCCCATGTCCATATTCATCAAATATATGATGATTGTATCCTTTTCCAACTCTCATCAATGATATGCTTGCTGGGTCCTTTCTACTTTGGGCAACTTCCACCTAGTTTCCTTTCCCAAGATGGTAATGGATTGAGCAGTGATAGACATTGATCACCTCTAACCATATGCATTGGCGCATGTTCAACTCTTTCTCTAAGAATATAAACTAGAGGCTTTTTTGGTCGCTATATATTTCAAACATCTCCCCAAATAGATAATGCTGCCAAATTTTCCAACAAAAGATCACTAATACCAACTCAAGGTCATGTGTTGGGTAGTTATGTTCATGAACATTCAATTGCATTGAAGCATAGGCAATGACGTTTTCATTTTGCATCAACGCACATCCTAAACCCTTTTTCAAAGAATCAATGAATACCACAAATGTTCTCCACAAATGGGTATAGTGTGCATAGGCGCAGTGATTAGCCTCCTTTTCAACACTTTTAAGATTTCATCTCATTCATCACTCTATGAAAACATTACTCCCTCCTAAGTTAATTTGGTAAGAGGGTTGTAAAATCATGAGAAATTTCTCACAAATCGTTGATAATATCCAGCAAACCCGAAGAAGTTACAATAATCTATTTATCGATGTGTTACTTCGTCATCCCTCAATTGCATCTCTTTTGGAGGGATTAACATATCTCCCATTTCTTGTGATGATATGGACCATGAATGAGGTCTCTTTCAACCATAACCCACACTTTCTATAATTTTTATATAGCTTCTCCTTCTGTAAGGTCTCCATTATAGTTTTCATATGCTCCTCATGATCCTCCTTGTTTTTGGAGTATATTAGGATATCATTAATAAAGAAAACAAAAATTTGATCAAGGTAATCTCTAAAGACTCTATTCATCATGTACATAATGATTTTTGTAGCATTAGGGACTCCTAAAGGCATTACTATGAATTCATAGTGCTCGTATCTTGTTCAAAAAGTAGTCTTGGGGATATCTTCATTCTTCACCCTTACATGATAATATTCTGACCAAAAATCCACTATAGAGAATCATTGGGCTCCACACAACTGATCAAACAAGTTATCAATTTAGGGGATGTGAACCTTATATTTATCATGATTTTGTTATGATCATGATAATTGATGTGAAGGCGCATTGACCCATCTTTCTTTTGATGACGTGGACTGGAGCCCCCCATGGTGAAGCACTTTGGTGTATAAACCCTTTATCAAGAATCTCTTGTAGTTGTCTCTTCAGCTCCTCGGGATAAAAAAAAGACATTATATAAAGAATATTGGATATTGGTAATTCCCCATTTATAAGATGAATTGAGAATTAAACATCTCCACTAGGAGGAAGACCAGGAAATTCCTCAGGAAACTGGTCCGCAAATTCCCTCACAATTGGCATGTCATCAAGAATGGTTGCCTCCATAGACTCAATCATCTGAGGCAGATATGAGTGATCATAGGGATGTAATATCCACACTTGAGTTGATGGAGCTAAAGAATATTCATCTTTTTCCTTGCACTTGTAAATAAACATGGGTTGATTCTCCACATGGAGAGTGATTTCACTTTCACGACAATTTATGATGGATATATATATGGATAGCTAATCAATGCAAATAATTGCATAAAATATCACCGGCGGCAGTATGTCGTGGTTCTTCGGGAAGTTCAATGAATAGATTATGATAGGGGATGAGGTATAATAATGGGATGCAATGATTACCCCATTTGTCGTACTCACCGACATCTTCATATCGATGAAGATATAAATGAATCTGTAAAACCTGAATCAAAAAGAACATTCAGAATTCTTGAATGAATAACTAGTGTACCTATCACCACTTCGTTGTCGGGGTTCACTTAGGCAGTTGTGATGGAAAAAGCTTTCCCTTTCTTCCTTGGAGGTTATTCTTGTCTCTGAAAAACATTGGATTAGGGGATTGGTTTGCAAGGTGCCCTAGTTCATTGAAGTTATAGAAATGAACCACGTGTTGTGGTTATAATGGAGCATTCCTCTCCTATATCACAACCATGGGTTTTTTATTGCCAATAATTAACAACCCAGTGCCCTTATCTTCCACTCATAAATCATTTTCTCATACCCTTCAAGAAATTTCCGTGGTGGTTTTTTCTACCCCTTTGGCATGTGGGGTGATGGATCTTCATAGCACCATTGGATTTATCAATCAGACCACTAGTAAAGAAGTCCACTTTATGATTATTATCCCCATGATACCCCTGATATTATACGATCTCCATTTCGACATTGAGTTAACATAAGACAATTTCCTCATAGCCATCGAAGTCACGGATCACCAGCTCTTTCCACAGGCTAGGTTTCAGACCCCCAAAGAAGATCTCAAAAATTCATTCAGGGGTAACGAAAAAGTCGGTTGAGTATCATGTAATCCTTGTGAATTTTTCATCGTACACTCCAACAGATTCGATTTCTTTCTGCTAGAGGGAATGAAATTCCCTTTCCATCTATAGCCGAAGGGTGCGAGGAAAATATTTATCAAAAAATATCTTCTAGAAATCCATCCATTCCAACACCTTGATCTCCTCCTCATGCTTCGTATTTATGATAAACATACCCCATTGATCATCTTCACCCTCCATATGATAATCATCCAGGAGAACATTCTCTTGTTCAAAACAATGAAGGATAGAGAAGATCTTTACTATAGAGATGATCCATTGTTCGGCGTTTAAGGGATCAGATGATCCATTAAAAGTAGGAGGTCATTGTCTCATGAAAATATCGATAGCAACTTGTATTTGGGGGGGTGGGGGTTGAACGTTCCTACTTAACCTTATTTCTATTATAATCATGATTTGTCTGAGAATTATGCGTGACAATGTTCATGATTCCCGCTCCCATTGGATTTGGCATCCAATCAGTACATTCATCAAATTGATCTTCACATCTCTAGTTATACCAAGTCCCCCTATTACATTCCATTGGGTGTAATAATAGGAAATATAGGGATAACACATAAAGGGTAATCCAAGGACAATACTAATGACTAATAGATAAATTTTATTTCTCTAACATATGAATCTATTGGCTTTAGTCCATGTTATCCATGATATACTTTCAAACATATATTCTCAGGGATTTTTTTGTCCCTTAATAATATTTCATAATTAGCATGTGATTATACTAAAGAATATCCCCAAGGAGTGTCGTAACCAAGAGTGCAACAAGGCTTGTTGTCGTGATCTAATTCATGTTCGCATTTAGCTCAAAGAGGTGTTTTCGGGGTTTACCCCTAGGATACATCTGTGCTAGATCCACCTCTACCTAATCGTATCTAGATAGGGATTTATTTGTTTGATAAATATATACTCTATACTCAAAAAAACATAGGAATGTTTTTTATTATACTTTGTCTTGTCTCTAAGGCTTCACTTAGGTTTTTTTAATTCTAATCACAAAAATAACTAAACCAGTCCTCGGATAACAACTATTACAACCCTGATCTTTTACCAAACAATTAAACGTAATATATTACATAAACATTATTTGATACAACATAGAAGAGTAAGATGTATAGTGTCTTTGGTGCTTAGTATCATTACATAAAAATATAAAACATGAAATATCATATATAAATTGAAAGCATCCTATACATGACAACTACATTACCTCATACTTAGCGTTGCATGGGATAAGCTGATGACATGCATAAGAAAAGGGTGATCTATAGATCCCAGTAAGGGAATTATCAATGAATAACATAAGGAATAAAATAAATTTTAGAAAATATAATGATCAATAGAGAACAAGAGATGAATAAAAAAGGCATGATAAAGAATGATAATCATAACATGGAAATATAGCAACAACACTTAGCATACAATTAGAATTAGCCAAGACTCATTGAACATGTAGCATGAATAAATCCTCATTTCACATGTAGCATGAGTAAAACCTCATTGCACATGAATTATCATGAGTGAAAAACAATTTCACAAGATGAATCATGATACTACACTGTACCCAATGTATTAGATCACAATAAGGGTGCACCATTCTTAAACATTTTATTTCACTCATAAGTGTGCCACATGGATCATATAACATGGATTAATAAAACATATTCAATTATTCCCCTATAAAGTAATGTGTAATTATCACATGAAAATTTATAATATTGAAGTAAATTTTCATAAATTTGAATACCCTTGATGGAGAAATGGGCATGGTATTCACAAACATAATGACACTGTCTTAGAAAGTCGGTGCAATTTTGGATGCATAACGACATGAAATAAGAATTCATAAAAATGCTTAATGAGAGATAAAGAGGATTATAATCATATGTACATGAAATGGAATGTAATGGGTTTAAGAGATACATGTCCACTCAATTGTAATGGAATTTTAAGTCATGATACAAAATAATTTCTTGAATGTAAAAGAGGAGACTAAAATTCTATTTAGAATTTCGGCATTGTAACAGGTGTACATGGGGAAGTTTAATGATAGAGAATGGGGTCTCCCATCATTCAAAAATAAATAGGGTAGTATCACAGATGTTCTAAACAATACCCCAACAATTAAAATTGAATTTAAGGGGAAAAATTATTTAGAAAATTGGAAAAAAATGAGAAAAGAAGAAAAACTCTTACTTGGAAGTGTGCTTTCAAAGGCTTGACATAGGCTTCAGAGAGGCTTTATGGGATCTTGGAGAACCATTGGCGGATTTAGAAGGTATAAGGGCAGAATATGGACAAAATAAAAACACGTTCATTGAGGAGGAAGTGGGTGCTCGGGTGGGTTTATATATGAAAGGTGAGGGTATTCTTTATTATTTAGGTTTGGGACACCTCACATTAAACTAATCCAAACCAATAACCTGACCACGATTTTTGCCCATGGTTTTTGGAAAAGGGATGTTGAAAACATTTTTTATAATTCCATAGTCCAAACATCTTATAATAATGTGGTCGCTTATGTGGAGGTGAGTTACACTTCCAAGGAAAATAATTTAAAAAGACAAGATGATTAATAAGTCTTGAAGGGTCCATTAATACTTTGAAAAATAAGTCAAAAACTCATAGTTGATTTATTATAATTGTAAAACATATATTAGCTAAAAATAAAGCTTATTTTATTTTATTACATAACTATTTGGTCATTATGATGTCATAGACCACATTATATATTTAAATGGTATTTAATTTTTATGCAAAAATTTGACTGTCTCAGAAAGTTATGAAAAATTTACCGTTGGATAATTTCGACATATTAATTTCAGAAATAATATTAATTTTATCTAAATAATTTTCTAAATATGTTAATTTTTAACTTTTAAAATATAAACACACATTTATCTAAAATTCATGGGATTTGGAAAAAATGTCTTTCAAACATTAAAAAATTACAATTTCATTCAAAAAATTATACGATCATTTATATTTAATAAAAATTAATTTAATAAAAATATTAATCTTTTATTAAAATAATATTTAATTTAAAAATACATTAATTCAAAATAATTTATTTCATTATTGAATATTAACTAAAAATACTATTTTTTCTATAAAAAAACTTTTTACAAGGTAACAATAATAAAATGAACTTATACTCATTATTATATACAGAAATAATGTACATAACCATAGTACTAGGGTCTTGATACATAACCCCATATAACACCTACATAAGACAGAGGAGTAAGTTGGGCGATGGTGACAAAGTCTTGGGGTGGCATGAATAACATTGCTGGGGTGGTAATCTCTATCAACTTCCACTTCTCTCGTAGGCAGTTCCACTCAATATTATAATAATCATGGTCAGTATGGGAATGGTCAATAGAAAATACCAAAGATGAAACCTCCATTCCGAGCTATGAAAAATGGGAATCGAATCGGGCATGTCTACTAGATAAGGCCATCACTTCCTTTTTCTGAGTAAATTGGACTTGTTAAAGCCCTATATTTATACTACTTATGTGATCACTATTCAAAGACTATATTAACAATGGTAAAAATTCATAACAATATTTTATAATCCAAAATCCAAAATCCAAAGAAGTTGACATTTTATATTAAAATTTAACGTAAATATATCTTTAATTAGATCAAGATGGATCTCCATTAATGTATGTTTAGGTAATTACAAAACTAGTATCTATGTGATAAAATGTCACCTAAAAAAATCACAAAGTGAAATAAAAATTTAATGTGAACCTCCATGATAAAAACTGCTCTTCACATTATAAAAATATGTTTATAACAAAGTCAACAACTACTCACATAGATATGAAGGGTGTTAGAAAAACCGTCTTGTATGATACCACTAAAAAACAATTTAATATCAAATAACTAGAATACAAAATTATATAAACTAAAACAAATTATTTTTTACTAGAATCATTATTAATTAATAAAATTGATATCCATTTCCAAAAACCTATGTATTTTTATCAAATTTCATTCTATATATGTCAAAAAATAAACAATGTATGTAAAGATACCAAATCATAAATAAAAATGTAATCCTACATCATGGATATAAAATATCATGTCATAAACAACCATAATTAACAATTAATATAATATATGGGATCTAGCCTATGGGACAATATTTTCAAGATATTCAAAATCATAAAGTGGGCATAAAGTTAGATCAATCATAACATCATGGACTTCCATATACAATTTACATTTAAGAGGTTTCTTAATTGTTTTGACACTCATAGTAAGGTTACATATTTCAATTTCACAAAAATCCAAAGGTTTCTACAATGTAATTTTTGTCAATTTATATTTTAAAAACCATGCTTACAATTTTAAAAAACAATTTGAATGCTATAACTGTATACATCATGGTTTGAAAACCTACATTCAATTCAAATCATGGAAATTTTATTTTCATCGATGGAACCCATTAAAACAATATCCTATGTCCCATTAAAATTAAACAGATGCAATTCTAGTTCACATTTCAAGGTAATCAAAAAGAACTTTATGAAAATCAAGAAATCATGGAAATTGAACATATCCAAATACATCAAGTGAGTAATAAAACTAACTAACATTGACATAGGGAATTGGAATCACAAAGATATACCAATGGAATTCATGGAATAATCAACTATTAAAGATGATTGATAGAAAAAAAAACACTATTCACATATCCCTACAATACATGCTTCTACATCCATGAACATGAGAGAAACAAAGAGAATGGATTACGTAAATAGATAAAGCACCAAATCCTAATTATCAATTGCTGAATGAATTGGTCTGGATGGATTGAATACATCTAATATAAACTAGGATCAGAGCTCTTACTAAGTGAAGGAGGATACAAAAACAAATGATCCTTGAATCACCTGTAAGGCATCCTAAAATTTGTTACTCAAAGATTTAGATTGTGTGTAATTTTTAACCCTACATGAAGCAATCTAATTTTGTGTTATTATGAAAAATTCATTATCATTTTCACTAAAAACTATATTTTCCATTACATGACGTGTAACCCATATTAGATGAGTAAAAATGCACACTATAAATTAAAATAATTCAAAGATTTAGTCTAGTGATACATGTTGTGAAACCTAAATACACATCATGTAACCACCCAATGAACCGCAGTAAAAACCTATGGAATAGTTGAAAATCCAACAAATATGTGACATCACCAATATATGTATCTTCTACATTTAAGGTTGAAAATACATTCCCATGTAAAAAAGAGAATCTAATGAAATATATTAGAAGATACCTGATAGAATACTAATGTTTAGTAATAATCTCCCCACCATAAATTCATTATGTCCCCATAAATAGCTCAATATCATGTACTTTAAAAATAAATCACCATTACTGCATAATTAATGACTCTCCCTCCCATGTCGTATAGTGATCCTGTCAGCACATCTACAGTACCCAGGATAAGAGATTCATGTTAATAAAGAGTACCTTATCCTATTGATCCATAATATAAAATGGCTACTCAACTAACAGTTTACCAGTCTTAAGAACAATATCCTCATAGATAATACCATGGTAAGGATCTAGTATATACACCATCGACTATAAAACCTAGAAAACATCAATAATAGAAGCCAATATAGATGGAAACAACAAGAAATAGGCCACCCTCTCATGTCACTCAATAATCTCATTGTTGCCCACATGCCTTAGTGAAAATATACCCTCCTGCCTAACTAAAGATTTCCCATGTGAGGTAAATCTATGAAAAAGTCTATCACTAACCTAAAACTCCATAACCAAATGAGGACAATCCACATAATATTTCTAACAACTCGTTATTGTGATCGGGCTTCTTTAGATCAACTAAACCACTTGAGTGGTCTTATGAACAACTCTGGACCGGTCTTCCAACTCTACCCAACATAAGGGACATCGACATCTTCACCCATACAATTAGTAAACAGGTCCATTATGTTCAAATACTAAAAAATATTGATATTGGAAATCTCAAAAAAAAACTAATATCTATCCCTATATCATTTTAAATCAATAATCGAGTCACTGTTTGTATCCTAAAGAATATAGATAACACTATTTGTCTTTCCATACATGTGTTGATTATATGTCATGATCAATTTAAATTGGAAATTATTTTCCTCCTGAGGACATTTACAAAATAAATATTTGAACCTTGATTACATATCACAAACAACTATAGATAGTACCCCATTAAAAATCATAATCTCTTAGACATACAGGTCCCTTTGATGATCTACATATATAGTCTTCAGTATTGGAAATAAATGCACTGATATTTTGAGAATCTCCATAATCACTCAAATCAAGTCAATTATATTATGAGATCATTTTTAAACCATCAATGATATAAACATCCATCTTGTCCCTCGTATATGTTAAAAAGTTTAAAAGATGAGAAAAACCTACTCTTCATTGTTGTTCCACCAAGGAATCCCAAGTTGTGATTTTGTTCTATTTGGTGTCAATATTTAAGTACGGTGAAGAATGTATGTATATTGAGATATGTTATGTAGGGGAATTAAGATTATATCATATTCGTGTATTGATAAAAATTTATAAATTGTGGAAATAGAATTCCCCATCATAATCCAAATGGTGTTATGTGGGTGATTGGTTTTTCTAGGAATAAATAATGAAATTCAAAATCCAAAAGTTTTTTAAAAAAATTTATTAGAAAAAAAATAATTGGACAAATTGTTTTAAGGATAATCATTCTCATATATTATGAAAAATAAAACTCATATATTAAAAAATAATTAGAATCAATCTTTCCATCATATCAAGATGAAAATAGTTTAATGATATGGTTTTGATCTAACATGAATCATATCACGACACGTCCCCCAGGGCCCGTGCTGTGACTACCCAAAGCCCACTATCCATAGGCCAGGGGCTGGGGACTAGTACTGAAAATCGTATTCCCTAAAACTGAGAAGGAATTGCCTTTATAACTTATAAATACATGCAACTAAGCACACAACGAGATATGAACACAAGTAAACTGCATAGTAAAAAGATTGTGTACAGTATGAACAATGGGCCAAAATACAAGCCCAACTATAATGTACCCAAAAACTGAAATGTACAAGTAAACTGAAACAGCTCCTGTGAACACCAACCAAGGATCCTACTTAAAGGGTTGGTACAGCTCTCGAATATTTTTCAATGCAGTATGCCTCATCTAAGGTCCACCTCCGAGCTACCTCCAGTCCCGGTACACATGTCCTCAGTTATTGTAGTCCATCATTTTCACCAAATACAATAAGGTGCCGGTGTATCTCGTGTAAGGGTGTGTATTACGATAATTAATAGGGACCCGAGACACACAATGGTCTATCTAAATCCACAAAAGATAAACCACAAAGCCTGAAAACAACTATCAACCCCACATAGGTATATACCCATACATATACCTATGTTATCAAGTATACCCATCCCATTAATGAAGAAACACAAGGCCCAACTCGTTAGCTCAATGATCGACTATTCCACAAAGGAAATAATGCCACGGAGGTAACACCACATATATAAATACCCCAAAGGTAACACCGCACAGAATAATACAATAGAGGTATCATAATGAAGGATACTACCACCCAAGTATGACACACAGAAGAATACCACAGAGGTATCACCACGGAGGTAAGAACCAAAGAGGACCTGTACAAAGAAGAATAACACAAAGGTATCACCATGATGGTTAGTACCACATATGTACGACCCATAGAAGAATACCACAAAGGTATCACCAAAAAAGAAAGTACCACACAAGTATGCCAAAATGAAGAATACCAGAAAGGTATCCCAATGATGGAAAGTACCACACATGTACGCCACACAGAAGAATACCCTAAAGGTATTACCACAATGGTAATGACTCATCTCACACTAGTTATTAAATTTTTACAGTAGTAAATATGAATAGATATAACTACTGAATCAACTTATGTTAAGTGGCAGACACATGTAGGATCCTAAATTATCATACCCACAGGGGATCCTACTATAGCATACTATCATAAGATCATAGAGTACTCCCAAATGTATTCCTAGAGCAGATCCATGTGGGATCCTAAAACACAAACCCACATAGGATCCCAAAGAACATACCCACATATGATCCCTAAGCACAGTCCCACATTGGATCCCAAAGCACATACCCACATAGGATACTTTTCTGATGCTATATCCAAATAAAAAGTTCCCAAAAAACGCTTTCATGATTCCTTGATGATCTTCTCCTCAATCCATAGGTCTAATACTCCTACTTCCACGAAGTCCCCTGAATAAATATCTCAAATAACCGCCACTATAAATGGGTCTCAACATGACATACAGTGCAATAATTGGATGCCTGGTCTATATGTTAATGGAATTTTATTCCTGAGGGCCTGGTTAGATTCATGTTCAATCCAACTTGGTCATACCACATCATTATCCAAAACTCAAGTGGGTTATACCAAAAGGATAATCTCGATCCATGGTTTCGGGTGCCGCAGACAGTCCATCATTTTGAAACTGTATGAGGGAGATATATTGAATACAAGATCCCAAACTAATAATAATAACATTATTGGGTGTTTCGTGAACCCAAGATATGAACCAGTATTTAATATTCAACATTAGACCTAGATTGACCGTGTTAATGACATGATAATGTCACCATAGATGGTAAGTCAATCATATTTCACACGTTGGTGTTATGGATGATAGAAGATTTAATATTAATAATTTATTATTATTAATTGAGTGTTTTAGGTACCTGAACCAAAAAACTGAAAAAGATATCCAATATTGGACTAATAATTTTAGTCTCGAAGTCAGGTTCGTACTGCTGCTGATGGTTCATGAAAACGGGGTAGCATGGATAAGTAATGGACGAATTAGGGTTTTTCAACCAAAAATAATAATAAAATTATTTATATTAATATGTTTTCTTATAACCCATCTCAATTGAGATTCACACACATGGTTAGAGCTTCCCCCATATTCCAACGATTTCCGCTTTAATTTAATTAGTTTTTAAATTCATTTCATTTCAACTATTCTTCTCTCCAATAAACTCTTCATTCCACACAATTCTCACAAACTGTTCCAAAAATCAATGAAGACCATGACATCTCTTGCAACTCTAATAGTATTCTTTATCCACATGTATAGAACTGTCATCACACCGCCTATCTTGCCCGAAGCTACGCCCAAAATACATGTCGGAATCGCACCTCCACATTTCCCCTTGTGCGGCCCACAACATCTTCAATCTAAACCATAAAAATAAAATGATCACATATTAATGATCCACGGGTCAAAGGATCCATGACCATATGTCACGCTCAACAGAATATTTTTTTCCCAGCACCAATAAATATTTGGCTGCCTCCTTCCACGAGCCATTGTGGCATCATTCAAAGCCCAAAAACATAAACGATAGCATACAGGTGATCCTGGCATTGAGGGATTCATTTCCATATATCGCGCTCAACAAAACACTTTGTTTCCAGCACCAATAATTATTAGGCATTATAGAATGCATTGAGAACACATGAAGAATAATAATTATGAGATGCATGGTTTATGTGAAGAATGATGGACATGTTCGTTTGGCCATTATCATCTTGAATTTAGGATATGAACAATAAATCATAAAATTCAAACATATATAAAAACCCATACATCGATTGTACGTTGGAGGTGGTGTGAGGAAGAATACGAAGTCGATGAGATGGTGATATCGGTGTTAATTACTCTAACAAGATATTTCCAATCTTGGATGAAGCATCATTCTAGTCCTCTGATTCTGTAGGATACTCTTTGTTGTAGAGTGTTCTTCATAGGGGAAGATGATCTGCCAATATCACTCCCCAGTTCTCCATTTGCAAACTCTTTCCCCAAACAAAAGAAAAAAAGGACCATACATATTAAATTATGTGTATAAATTTAACAAGTTGTGTTGGATCATTAAGTAAATTTAAGGTGGAATATTAATGAGGGGAATACAAAGGGTTTCCCTGAAATTAATTGGGAGTTTAGGTGGTCCCCACCACCAAGAATTCAAAACGGTGTTTTCAAAAAAATTAAATAAAAAGTTATTTATTTTTTTCTCCTCCCACAAAAATATGAAAAACTAACATCCACCCTCAACCCACTGCGGTCATGTTGAAGTTCTCCTTAAGAGAATATTGGTGCTGTGAGTCCAACGGTATACTCATATGTCAATTCCGAATAATGATTAAAATGGTACAAAACACCACTCACAGGTTTACTATTCCTACTAGAAAAAAGATCAGAAAATTACTAACAGTCACCCTCAACCCACGCTAGTTGTGTTTAGGCTCTTCCCAAATGAAACATTCCCCATTTGACCAAATGATACTCTTCTATTTCCAATCCGAGTAACCCTTTAAAAGTTATGGATTTTACAACAAAATAATTGTTACTTAATTATTTTATTTATGGGAAAAAATTAACATTCAATGGTGGCCCGCACCGACCAATGGTAGTATCAACATTATTAATGAATTCCCTAATGAGTACAGTGGTGGTCTCAGATTTTCAATCCAATCTACCATTCGTGAGTTATAAGCATTTGGAAAATAAAATAATTTATTTGATGATTTTATTTATTGTCATTTCATTTTTGGGTTTTATCTCAAGAGACCCCCGCCGACTAAATATAGGTCATTCCTAGGGTAAACCCTCCATATTAAACACAATGTTGCCCTAAAATTTCTAATCTGAGTAACCGTATAATATTTATTCTACATTTTTTTGGAAAACTCCTTACGCACGCTAATTAATTATTATCAAAGCTTCGACGGATCATTACGGGCACTCCGGGTATCAGAATCATGCGCCGTCAGATTTCATGGTATTTTAATAATTCCATATAATATGAAAAATATTATACAAAATTTTTGGGACATTATATTCTCCCCAACATAGGGATTTACTTCCTTGAAATCCAATTAAAAGGCAAAATAACCAAAAGAGGGTACTGAGCTAGAATTTGAGCCTCCTACTCCCATGTTCACTCCTGGAGGTTACCGTTTGTCAGCATATGTTCACTTGAGGTATCAACCTCCCACAATGGACTCACTCATGTCAATCCACAATCTCCACTGGAACCCCCGTAAACGATGCCCCGTCGTCCAAGTTCAACTCGACGTGGATGATGATATGAGATGGTTCATGCACGTATTCCCTCAGTTGGGATACATTGAAGATGCCGAGAGCCCTCTCCAAATATGGTGGAAAAGACATGTGGTATGCCACCTCACATACTATCTGATAGATCAGAAATGGATAGACATACTTTAGTGACAACTTGCCCCCTTGGGAAAATCTCTACAGTCCCCGTCGAGGGGATACTTGCAAGAAGACATGGTCTCTCTCAAAATCTCCTCTGAAAGCATCATTGATAATATTGGGTGACCTCGGAAGAGGATTTCATGCACCCCACCATCAGAAAATCCATCAGGAGACATTTGTGAGGATATTTGAGCATGTCGGGCCACGTAGTCAAAGTCTCAAGCTATGCCTCACAAATTTTCTGAACAATTCGGGGAGTGATAGTTATAGACTGGTGGTATGATGCACCATCTCTATCCATAAAGGATATCAACAATGCGGCTAGCTGATCTGTTGCCTCACTCAGCAACTACAGACCAGACCTCTTACTGAGTGCTTCTCCTACCACGTTCCCCTTCTCATGAGTATAGAATCTCTTAAAGTCATTTTCATAGAAGAACTATAGCCATCGTTGTTGTCTCATCATCGTAATGCTCTGCTGACACTTCTCCATCGGTAGGAATGGATCCCCATTCTTCATCAAAGCTAAAAAGGTTGCCGCTACCCTGGAAAAGTTGGTTCAGAAACCCTTGTAGTTCCCAGCCAAAGTAGAAGTCTCTCTCGGGGAGGTAATCCTGGAAACATCTTTTAAAATATGTACCCACACAATTTTACTGCTGTTGGGAACTGAAAACTGAAAACTCTTGCTACCATGAGTGTATTTTTGGCCATCTTAAGACTGATTGGTTGTACCTTCTTAAGCATGAGATTATCATGTGCTGCCCGAGTATCCTTTTTCACCAACCAAGGAAACACCATTCAAACATTTTAGAGAAACCACAAAACTCTTTCCTAATATATTAAATCTGAGTATGATCTATGGATATGAAAACCATGGATAAAATAACGTCATAAGGCCTTGGCCGATCCACCCTAAGGTTCCAACCGAAACTCTCATCTAAAGGGTCAGATAACATCATCTCTGTAAGCGTGATTGTTGAGCATCATCCCAAAGTCATCTCGAGATGTGAGTGTCATGTCAATGGATTAACTGGATACTCTATGTCTTGAAAAATATTCTTGGAAAGAGGGAATGATTGGTACCTATTTATAATTAAATGGTAGCTAGTTGTACAAATAGACCATACCTTGATTAATTCCTAGAGCTCATGGGTCACACTCCTTGACCTCATGTAGCTACTCCATTCCCCTGTCCTCCAGCTCCCTATGTCTGGTGGGGTCCAAAAAAGGGAGGTTGTTGTAACATGTCGAAAAGTACACCACCTCATGTTGCACCCCGAGATCTTCTTCCATTTATGAATCCCTACAGATTCATCTATCCCTACCACTTCTTCTTCCCAAAACAATTTCACAAGCCCATGTCTCTAACTCTAGCACATGTTTCCTATTTTCCCACTACTATCATTCACTGGATGTATCCACTCATCCAATGAACATTCGACCAGAATGGTACTCTCTAGAATCCCAACATAAGTAGGAATGAATAGAGGAATAGTACTGGAACAGATCTCCTTAAACACTCTTCCCTTGAATCCCTGATCCCAAAAGCACTGATTTCATTGTCTTCATCGAGTACCAATAATGATTGGTATGCCTCAATGAATACTCAGCTACCGAAAAATCATCCTGTTGAAGATGTAGAAGATCAAGGGAACTCTCATTCATCTCCTCAAGCTAGTCCATTGTCATCTGTTAGTTGGGATCGCCTAAGAACCGGAGGGGTATCTAATTCTATAACATGTGTAAGTCAATGAGCCTATATGTGTTCTCTACCGATACCGTCGGTTGTAACTGTTGACCAATGAGCAATGATATAGTTGACACACTACCTAAAGGTAGCATCTTGGGAAAAGGTCCAAGTACTGAAGCCTCATCAATATAAAGACCATCCTCATGGTCACTAAATAGAAAAGAGTAGTATCAATGATCAACATATTCTCTTCTAGAGTCTCAACTAGCCAGAAAAATTAGCAACCACCTGCAGCCATCCCTAACACGCATGGGAATCTGTCTCACCTCAAAAACTCGGAGGCCTCTACAACTGGGAAAGGTGCAATGCACTCATTCACTATGAACAGTCTTCCACTGTGGCTAATGGTACCTATTTCCCAACAGGTGGTGGTGCTACAGGTACACCACCCATAGGTGCCAACCAGTAATAGGGCCATATACTGGAGCCTCATCGCTCGGGTGTGCCGTCACCGTTTACACTCTCAGGATTCCTAGTAGATTGTAAAAATGGTGGCATCTGGATAAGGAACATGTGTTCCATTGTCATTAAGTTATACCTGGTGAGATGAATCAATGAAAAAAAAAACAATTCACAACAGACACACAATCAGTGTTTTCATCACTGAGTCAGAAATCAAAATCCAGGTTCCTGGTGTATGGATACGTTGGTCGCTGCACCAACACTGGTTTCCCTAAAATGATAACCACAGTCAAAACACTTAACACTATTGCTGTTAAAAAGATCAGAGTCCTAGGTTATTATTTAGAACCGACTCCTTGGATACCAAATTTTCAAGACCCATCCCCCATGGGTCGTACCGTGACTACCCCATGCCCGCCTTCCGTAGGCCATGAGCTGGCGACTAGCACTGACAAGTGTATTCCCTAAAAATGGGAAGGAGTTTCCTTTATAACCTATAAGCACACACATCCAAGCACATCGAATGACACAAAAACAAGAAAACAACATAGAAAAAGAGTCTGTACATTAAGAAAATGGGTTCATAATACAAGCCCAACTAGAAAGTACAAGAAAATTGAAAATTACAAGTAAACTGAAATAGCTCTTTTGAACACCCACCAAGGATCCTACCTGATGGGTAGGTATAACCCTCGAATGGTCATCTCTATGGTATGCCTCGTCAAAGGTCCTTATCAGAGAAACCTTCAGTCCAAGTCCTCTTGTCCTCAGTAATCATTTTTCATCTTCTGCAGAAAACACATCATGGTGCGGGCGTAGCCCATGCATGGGGAAGTATAATGATACTTAGTAGGGACCCCAAGACCCACAATGGTATCAGAAAATCCACCAAGGTTTAACCATAATGCATGTAAACCACTATCAACCCTAATTAGGTATATGCCCATACATATATGAGATATATCAAGAATACCCATCTCATTCATGATGAAACACAAGGCCCGACTCATTAGCTCAAAGCTCAACTGTTCCACGAAGGAAATAATTTCACAAAGGTAACACCACAAAGGTATGTACCACACAGGTAACGCCACACAGAAGAATTCCATAGTGGTATCACAAAAAAGGAAGCAACCCCACATGTACGCCACCTAGAATAAAACCAAAAAGGTATCACCATGATGGTAAGCACCACAAAGGTACAACACACAGAAGAATACCACAATGGTATCACCACAAAGATTAGTACCACATACGTACAACACTCAAAAGAATAAAACAATGGTTTCAACAAGAAGGAATGAACTACACAGGTACGCCGCATGGATCATAGTACATTAGAAACACATAATATCATAGAGTAGTACCACATGGATTCCTAGAGAAGATCCATTGGGGATCATCAAGAACATACCAATGAAGTATCCCAATGTACATACCCACATATAATCCCAATGAACATACCAACATATGATCCCAAAGCGCAGACCCATATCGGATCATTTTGACATGTTACAGCCAGCTACACGGTTCCAGCACATAGCTTGCTTGATTCCATGAGGATCTTCTCATCAAGAAACTCGTTGAATACTCAATATTCTAAAATGTCTGACAATAATGAATCTCAATGAACCGCCACATAAAAGGGGGGTCAACGTGACAGACGATGCATCAATCAGACACCCAGCCTGCAAGTTTTGAGCTTTTTAGTCCCAAGTGGTTGGTTGGATTTGTGTTCGATCCAACGCAACCATACCCACACAATATGCAAAACTCATGTGAGGTATACCAAAAGGGAAAAAACTATCCAAGGTTTCTGGTTCTGTGGACAGTTCATCATTTCGACATTGTATGAATATGATATGTCAAATACAAGATCATGCAATATTAATAATAATAATATTGGGTGTTTTGTGAACCCGAGCAGCATACTAGAATTTAATATTCAAAATTAGACATTAATCAACAATATTAATGATAGGATCACATATCCATGTATGTTTAGTAAATTGGACAGGACAAGCAAGAGTTACGGAGGGACAAAGATTTAATATTAATAACATATTATTTTTATTTGAACATTTCGGGTTCCCAAATAAAAAACCCATAAAAGATATCGAATATTGGACTCTTAATCTCCCTCTCAATGTCAGGGTCATACTTCCATTAATGGTTCCTAAAACCAAGGTCGCACGGATAAATTACGGATGAATAATGGTTTTTCATGTAATGATAATAATAAAATTATTCATATGTTAATTATTTTATTATTATTTCCTTGTAACCCATCTCAATTGTCAATCACACTCAATGGTAGCGCCTCCCCCATATTCTAATGATTTCCACTTTAATTTCATTAGATTATAAAATCATTTCTTTTCATATTTTCCTCTCCCCAACTACCTATTCCTTCCCCACATCTCTAATGCACTGTTCCAGCATGCAATGAAGCCTACGGTTTCTCTTACAAATCTAACCGTACACTTCCTCCACATGTCTAGAACCACCATTGCACCGCCTATCTCTCCTAGAGAAACACCACAATGACACCCCAGAATTAAACCTCCTCATTTCCCTTCTTCGACCCACTGCATCTTCTTTCTAAACCCGATATATGAAATAATCGATTATTCATGATCCTCTAGCCGAGGGCTTTGCATCCATATTTCACGCTCAATAGAATATTTTGTTTACAGTGAAAATAAATATTTTTCTGCCTCTTTCCCCATGCAATTATGGCTTAGTTCCAAGGTAGAAAAAATAAACGATAACATATTTGCGATCCTTGTGTCTAGGGCTTCACATCCATATTTCACGCTTAAAAAAACTTAGTGTTTACAGTGCCAATACATATTAGGCATTGAAGAACATACAAAGAACACCTGAAAAATAAAATGAAAGAGGGGCATGGTTTATGTTCGACGCAATGTCCATGTTTGATTGGCCATCACCTTTCTGAATTTAGGATATGAAGAATCAATAAAACAAAATCAATCACATATAAAAACCTCTACCTCGATTCTCTATTAGAGGTGGCACGAGGAAGAAGACGAAGTCGATGAGATGGTGATGTCATTGTTTATTGCCCCCGCAAGATGTTTCTAATGCAGGATAAAACATCTTCTTCATTCTCCAATTCCGGAGGATGTTATTCGTTGGAATGTTTACTTTGTTGGAGAAGGTGATCCTCTAAAATCTCTCTGAAATGCACCTTTTGCCAACTCATTCCCCAATCTCATGAAAAAGAAGATCCAAATTTTTAAATTACATTTAATAATTTAAAACATTATTTTTTTCATTATGTAAATTGAGGATGGCACATTATCGAAGAGAATACAATGGGTTTTCCAAACGTTAATTGGGATTTTGAGTGGTCCCCACCACCGAGCATTTAAAATGGTGGTTTGAAATAAAATAAATAAAATGTTATATATAGTTTTTATTGTCCCGCGAAAATCTGAAAAACAATCATCCACCCTTGACCCACTATGGTCATGTTGAGGGTATCTATATGTTAATATCAGTGCTGCGAGTTCTATGATGTCTTCATATTTTGATTCCGAGTATAGGTTCAAAAGTTACAAAATGCCACTCACACGTTTATTAAATGTACCCGAAAAAAGTTTGAAAAATTATTAACAGTCAGACTCAACTAGCATCGGTCGAGGATAGGCTATGCCCAAGTGAAACACACACCAACGAACCCAATTGTACACTCGTATTTCCAATCTGAGTTACCATATCTATGTTATGTATTTTACAATAAAATAATAGTCAATTAATTTTTTTATGGCCAGAAACTAACTTTCACTGGTGGCCCCTTCCAACCAATGATACAATATCTATTAATAAAGAATTCCCTCATGAGTTCGGAGGTGGTCACATATTTTATATCCCAGCTACCATTTTTGAGTTATAATCATTTATAAAATAAAATAATTTAATTAATTAATTTATTTACGGTGAATCCATTGTTGGGTTTTCTCCCAGGAGGTTCATGCCGAATAAACATAGGTCACTCCTAGGGTAAAACTGGCATCCTGAGCTTAATGGTGCCCTCAGATTTCTGATCCAAGTAACCTTTTATTACTTATTCCACAATTTCTGGAAAATTGCTTATGTGTGCTAATTAGAAATTAACACGGATTTGACAGATCATTATGGGCACTCCGGGTCTCGGAATCGCACGCAGTTAGATTTCACGGTCTCATAAAAATTCTATATAATTAAAAAAAATTACTAATTTTCTTGGACATTACAAATTGGATCTAGAATGAATTAGAACACATCATTATGGATGTAAATGGTTATTAGTATGTCTTTGGATCTGATTTGTGATAAGTCATTATTTTTATTATAAAATTGGATCCTTTTAGAATTCGATGAATTAAATTTTAATAATGCTTTTTTAATATTTATTTCAAATAAATCACAAGTTTATGGGACAACATGTGAAGCAAGCTTGAGTATTGAAAATGTGGTACCGATTGAATATGTGGTGCTGATTGAAATGGTGGAACCAATTAAAAAATGGAAATTATTGAAAAGGTGGTGTGATTGAAATTATGGGAATTATTGAAATTTTTGTGTTCAGTGAAATAGATTTAGTCGATCAGAAAGTGATTATACCACAATTTGTCATATCTCTGTGGGAGAGAAATGGAAGTTAATTCTATTTTTTCCAATCAATTGTATATGGGAGAACAATGTAACACCCGAGATTTTTATGAGTAATATTTTGTTTTTATGTTATATATATATCATCAAAGGAATATTTCACTACACACTATCTTGGCTTACTTTACACGCAATCGTGACCTACCTCGATAGCTTGCGTTGTACGCAATACCGAGTTTCAATAAACGACGATATGCTATTAAAATATTATTTAAAATAGCTGTTATGAAAAGTAATCACCACTTTTTGAAATTTTATCTTTCAAAATGGACCTCATTTTTGGATTCGGAATACCGAAATTAGCCTATGGTGGAATTTTGGTATTTTTCTGAAAACATTCAATTTTTGATGAATAGTGAAACCACTAAGTGGTAGGTTAATAACTTAATTTTGCATAAAACTTAATTTTACCACTTTTGTGAATGGAATTTCGAAAATCCGACAGACATGGTTGATATTAGTAAGTAAAATGTGGTTCAATGAGATAAAAATAAATTTTTGGTGAATAGTAACTTTTTACTTTTTTTACCGCGGTTAATAGTAAATAGGGTAACTAAGGGTAAATATGATATTACTATTACCCTAACACATGTCCTAATTCTATTGGATAAGTTTAATTCGACCAAAAACAACCTTATGAATATAATAAGACCATTTAGGTCCACTTGGATTAGATTATGACATTTAATATTATTTTATTTAATGAATAGTTAAATAGTTAAAATCAAAGTTTAATAACTAAAACATTTTTAATATGGGGTTATACATAAGATAAATTCGACTATAAATATTCATTAGAAAGATAAAACGATTTCCTACATAATGATATTTTATTTATAATTTTTAGACTTTAAATAAAATAATTTATTTATCACACAACGATGATGCAGTAATTACCCTTTTAAGGAAATGTTAACATAATTGATGCTATAAATGCTCAAATAAATGTAATTTGTGACTTTTTATGAATTACACTAATTTTCTAGGTTACTATGATATATTAGTGTTGATTTAATCAACTTGGTTCGAACATATAATTCTGTTATGACTTTCATAAAAATCATATATCAAAGAGTGTCAGAATTGACACAAAATAGTTTTTAAATAAAATATTATATTATTAATTGTTATTTTATTCCTAAAAATCTAATGTTCGGCCAAAAGACTTAGATAAGGATTTATATATTAATAATAAACATCTGGGGGTTCGTTTGGCATGTTATAGTAAGTGTATTAACCATATAGTGTAAGAAAACAAAAAGTCACGGTAAAAGTTAAATTATTTAACTTAAGTTAAATCTAATTGATAAGGTTAAAATAATAACCTAAACTTGTCTAAATCTTATTGGTTGATATTATTTAGACCCATCCCCACTTCACCTTCTAAATAAGACCCTTTGGAACCATTATAAACTGATTTTGACTTTAATATAAAATAATATTTTGAGATATTCCTAAGGTGCCCCTCTCCTCACTTATAAAAGGGCACCTCCTCCCCCTCCTCCTCACACCAATTTGAGCACTCAAGATCGGCCAAAACCTGAAAAAATTCCATTCTCCACTTCCCTAGAATAATCATAGAGTTCCTGGTCTTCTTAAAAGAACAATCTTAGTTCCCGAAGTGGAGGATTCAATGAGGCGTTTCAAAGAAGAGGTAATATCCATTACCGATCTTTTCAATTTATTTCTTCTTCAACTTCTTTTCTTTAGTTGTTTCATGATAAAGTAATAACATCAGTATTAATTACATATTGATATGTTATTATAAATATGAAACAACCCTAATTCACCTTATATCCATCCTACGAAAGAATGAAATCACCGCGCGTGCGTACGTATGGAATACCGTCTCCACGCCGTGGTGTAATCTATTTTCCACCATCACCTTACAAGGATGGGTATAATGGTGTAATGAGTAACTATATATGATTATTATAAAGTGATACTGATACTGAAATTGTATAAATACACTTAAATACAATTCCACGATCATGGGAACAATATCATCGCTCGGGCGTACGTACGGAATACCGTCTCCGCGATGTGATGTGACTCGTTCTACATGATCATCATTACATAGTAATTATATAAATGAATTGAATGAATAAATATAATATATGTTACACTAATACCATTCTGGATATAAGGTATCTATAACCTTAAAAGAATAATAATAATTTATTCGGCAAAACACGCATAGGAACAAAAGGCAATAAAGACCCGAGTAACAAGTAACAATGAAATATTACTAATAAGAAGCTAATAATATGACTGTATATGATATCATATCAATATGTATGATTCTGGAATACGTCAATAACATTATTTAAACCATTATACAGGAGCTTCAGACACGTACAAAGAAAATCGGACCTAAGGTAAGGGAAATATCACAATCTCATTCTTATCCGAGATTGTTTATACATTGATATCTACTGGGGTGTATTTTATCATCCACATCCATGCTTCCTCAATATGTAATATTTATATCTTTATATAATAGTTTATAACCAATTTTACCCTTCGGTGAGTTTCTAGTAATGAATATGAAAGGAATATTTTGTCATTTTTTGTACAATGTACTTTTTGACTTTTCTGAAAAAAGTACTAAGAATGTTTTTTTAACTTATACGACATGAATGGATTTTTAAAACAATATTTACAAGAATATTCCTTTACATGTTTTCATGTTTATTTTTAATCAACTTCTTTTAGTTTAAAATTTTATTACATGTTAAGAAAGGAAAAGTGTTTTTGAATTAGAAAGGATATTTTTTTCAAGAATGTAGTTCAAGTGTTTTATCAAAATTATTTTCCATCTAAGATAATAAAGGGTTCTGTTTATATCCCTATTATTACATCGATTGGACTATGCTATGATGGAATTATTTTTATGGATTTCTTTATCTTATATGAATGGTTTTATGACGTCATGTTGTTTAAGAATCCCATTTTTATTACATTGGTTATGAAATGATGTATGATTTTTGATTTTGTGGCACACATAAGAATGGTATCATTATGAGTTGGGTGGGACCTATATCTACCTCCAATGCATTGTGTAATGATTTTATATCTCATGAGATAGACATGGCTGGAACGGTAGGTTATACCGGTTCAATGAAATAGGACTGAAACGAGGGTGATTCGGTTCGGAAAGGGACTTTGTCCACTAAGATAGTCCTGGCAAAGAGTCTTGACTAACAAGAAATGATTCTCTATGATTATGTGTGCTTTCCACAAAGTTTAAAGTATTTTTGTTATGATAATGGGGATCTCATTTTCACTTCTATGATTTATTCCATGTTAAGATATTATGATCTCTTTTGCAGGTTATGATTTTCAAAAAGATATGATATGATTTTTATTTCCTTTATTTGCCCTTGCTGAGCATTTGAGATCACCATTTTATGTTTTCTTTTCCCCAGGTCAGGAAGATAGATATTAAGCAGAATATGCTAAAAGGGACCCTAGATATGATGAAATAAATGGGAGACACTTTAGAAGATTTATGAACCAGTTGTTTATGTTTCCCAGTTTCTAAAGACACTATACCTATACGGTCCTTTGTGGTTTTGTCATATGTTGTAATAAGTGTGCTTCAATTTTGGAGTATTAACAATGTATGTAAAGTATGGGTCGTTATTGTTGGTATCAGAGGAATGGTATAGTCAACCTTTGGAAACTAGGATGTGAAAGCCTTAGTAAGAACCCTAAGGATATGTTTAAGCATAGAACACAATCTTAGTGTTTTAGAAATGGCCATGAATAACCTAGGATAAGACCTTAAGCGTGAAAATTTTATTCCTGAATTACGTGGTTTTCCTATTATAATTAGTGTTTCTCACACTATTCTTCTTGGTTTTAGTCAATGGCTGGAACACGAAGGAACCGTGTTAATGCGAAATGCGATGGGCAATGCAATGATTGTCCCACTGAGCAACCAAACGATATGGGAGCTGGAATGCAAAATCTTGTAGCCATGCTCACACAAATTTCTCAAGATATGAATCATGCAAGACTTCCAAACGAGCAAAGGATGGAGCAACATTCTGTTGAATCCTTCATGAGGCAGCGTCCACCTTCTTTCAGCGGGTCTACTGATCCATTAGTTGCTGAACAATGGATTAGTACTAATGAAAAGATATTTTCAGCTCTTCAATGTTATGAACATGATAAAGTCATCCTAGCAGTGTATCATTTGGAAATAGATGCTGACCAATGGTGGAATCTTATAAAAAATATGAGGCAAAGGGATGAAATTGAGTCCATGGAATGGGACGAGTTCAAGAACTTATTTTTCAATAAGTACTTCCCTCGTATTCTCCGAACAGAGATGGAGAAAGAGTTTCTTGAACTGAAGCAAAGGGATGATGAATCTATTGGTACCTATGAAGCAAATTTTACAAGACTTGCAAGGTACGCTTCTGGTATTATTATCCAACCTGAGAGTAAGATCGATCGATTCTTTAGTGGCTTAAAACCAAGTCTTCAAATGGAGTTAGCCATAAGGAACTTCAATAGCTACGAGGAAATCGTTCGATGTGCTCTCAAAGTCGATATGGAGATATGAGAAACCCATCAGTCATATGGGTTTGATAAGAAGAGGAAAATTGAATTCAAAGGAAAATATAAAGAACACACTGAAAAGAAGATGATCTTTCCCTTATGCTGAAAGTGTGGAAAGAAACATGGAGGGAGTTGTCTTAAAGGGACAGGTAAATGTTTCAAATGTGGAAAGGATGGTCATCGGGCATTTGAATGCCACGATAATGGGAAGAAGATGTCTAATGATGCCAAAAAAGGAAGGGATACACAGAATGAACCTACTACACTTCAATGTTTCAAGTGCAACGAGTTGAGGCATTATGCCAATCAACGCCCAAATCCAAGGGTTGATGATGATGGTCGACGTCAACAAACTCTTAAGGCTAAATACAAAGGAATGTCACATGCAATTACTATCAGCGATGTGGAGTACGATAACAAAGTGGTGAAAGGTACACTTACCATCCACTCTAAAGTAGAAAATGTTTTATTTGATTCTGGATCCACCCACTATTTTATTTCTGAAGAATTTTCTAAGGGTATCACCGTATTACCTCAACAATTAGATGTTGAGTTAGCTGTGGCAACACCTAATGGCACATCAATCACATCAAAAGTTTATAATTCTTTTCCAATTGACTTTTGGGGGAAAGTTCTTCCTGCAAATCTTGTGATCCTTCCTTTAGTGGAATTCGATGTGATTCTTGGCATGGATTGGCATTCTTTATACGGAGCTCATATCAATTTCCAATGAAGGGAAGTCACATTTCATATTCCAGATCAATCTATGATCGTCTATCAATGAAATGATGAACATAACATTCCAGTGGAAATTTATTCCATTTTATCGGTATTGATTCCACTAAATTAAGGTTATTTATCTCAAATGGTTGGTGAGAAACTCGCAATTAAGAATATGCCCATCGTACGGGAGTTTGATAATTTCTTTCTGGAGGAATTATCGGGTCTTCCACCAAATCGTGAAGTTGAGTTTTCAATAGAACTCGTACCGGGTGCTTTGCCTAGTTCAATGACACCTTATAGAATGGCCCCAATTGAGTTGCAGGAATTGAAGAAGCAACTCCAAGAGAATCTTGACAAGGGATTCATACGCCCTAGTGTGTCACCTTGGGGAGCACCAGTTCTATTTGTTAAGAAGAAATATGGATCAATGAGACTCTGCATTGATTATCGAGAACTTAACAAGATCACTATCAAGAACAAATATCCTCTCCTGCGAATTGATGACCTATTTGACCAACTACGCGGAGCTCAATACTTTTCCAAGATTGATCTTCGTTCAGGGTATCATCAATTAAGGGTCAAAAGGGAGGATATACCATAATCAGCTTTCCGTACAAGGTATGGACACTATGAATTTATAGTGATGCCATTTGGTCTTACTAATTACCTTGCTATCTTCAAGGATATAATGAATAGAGTCTTTAGAGACTATCTGGATCAATTTGTGGTTTTCTTTATAGACGATATTCTTGTCTATTCAAAGAGCAAGGAAAAGCATGAAGATCACTTGAGAATTATATTGAAGACCCTGAGAAAGGAGATGCTTTATGCCAAATTTACCAAGTGGGAATTTTGGTTTCAAAAAGTTGCATTTTTGGGTCACATAATCTCAAAAGAGGGGATATCTGTGGATCCAGCAAAAACAGAGGTTATCGAAAGATAGTCGAGACCGACAATAGTAACTGAGATCCGAATATTTCCTGGTATGTCTGGATATTATCGACGTTTTGTAAAAGATTTTTCACGATTATCTAATCCACTCACCAAGTTGACTCGGAAAGGAGTTAAGTTTGTTTGGACAGAGGAATGTGAAGAGAATTTCAAGGAGTTGAAAAGAAGGTTATCCAGTGCACCTGTGCTCACACTGTCTTGTAGTGGAGAAAGGTTTGTGATCTATAGTGATGCATCCAAGAAGGGATTAGGGTGTGTTCTTATGCAAAATGATATGGTGATAGCATATGCCTCACGACAGTTGAAAATCCATGAGCAAAATTACCCAACACATGATTTGGAGTTAGCTGCGGTAATCTTTGCATTAAAGATTTGGAGGCATTACCTTTAGGGTGAAATGTGTGATATTTATACTGATCATAAAAGTTTAAAGTATATTTTCACACAAAAGGAGCTGAATATGCGTCAAAGAAGATGGTTGGAGCTGATTAAGGGTTATGACTGCTCAATCTATTACCACCCTGGGAAAACAAACAAGGTGGCAGATGCATTAAGTCGATAAGACAATGCTAGTTTATCCATGATGAGGATCACAAAAGATCAAATATTTATGGATTTACAAAGGATAGATCTTGGAATTATAATGGAAGGGGAAAAATATTATCTTTCTCTAATGAATTTTCAACCATCTATATATGTGAAGACTAAAGAGGCACAGAAAGAAGATGTCGAGTTACAAAATAAGGTGAGAAATGTTCATGAATTCAACCTTTATTGTGATGGGATAATAAAGTTCAGGAATCGGGTTTGTGTTCCTCCCATCCCCGAATTAAAGAAGGAGCTGCTGGATGAGGCTCATAGTTCTTCATTCTCTATTCATCCTGGAAGCACGAAGATGTATAGGGACCTGAAGGAGTACTTATGGTGGGATGGCATGAAAAGAGATGTTGCTGAATATGTCTCTCGATGCTTGGTTTGTCAACAAGTTAAACCTGAGAGACAGAAGTCTAAGTGGATGTTACAACCATCAGCCATACCCGAATGGAAATGGGAAAACATCACTATGGACATTGTCATAGGACTTCCTAAAACATCCAAAGGCAATAATGATATCTGGGATATAGTTGATCGTCTTACAAAGTCTTCACCCTTCATTGCTATTAGAGTGGATTTTTCTCTGGATCAGCTTTCCAGGATATATGTAAAGGAAGTGGTAAGATTGCATGGAGTACCACTTTCTATTATATATGATCGGGATCTGAGATTTACCTCGAAGTTCTGGAGAAGTCTTCAGCATACTCTAGATACAGAGTTGAGTTTCAGCACTGCTTATCATCCTCAGACAGACACTCAGTCTGAGAGAATAATTCAAACCCTAGAAGATATGTTGGGAGCTTGCTCTATGGATTTCAAAGGAGGTTGGGATCAACACCTACCTTTGGTGGAATTTTCTTATAATAATATATTTCACTCCAGTATTCAGATGGCTCCTTATGAAGCTCTCTATGGAAAGAAATGCAGGACTCTAACTTGCTGGGATGAAGTTGGGGAAAGAAAGCTATTAGGACCTGATCTCATTGATGAAATGGCAGAAAAGGTCAGATCTATTCAGCAACACATAAGATTAGCTCAGAGTCGACAGAAAAGTTATGCCGACAAACGAAGAAAAGACCTAGAGTTTGAAGTGGGTGATAAAGTGTTCTTACAAATATCTCCCTGTAAGAGGGTTATGAGATTTGGAAAGAAGGGGAAGTTAAGCCCTAGATATATTGGTCCTTTCGAAATACTGGATCGTGTAGGGAAGGTAGCATACCAATTGTCACTTCCACCGAATCTCTCTCAAGTTCACGATATGTTCCATGTATCTCTCCTAAGAAAGTACATACCTGATCCTTCACATGTACTCAGCTCAGAAGTTGTACCGCTGGAGCAAGATCTTTGTTATGAAGAACAAACGATAGAGATTCTGGAACGTAGCGAAAATGTTCTACGAAACAAGACCACTCTATTGGTGAATGTTTTTTTGGAGGAACCACCAACTTGAAGAACCTACATGGGAGCTTTAGGATATGATGAGGGAGAAGTATCCTCATCTGTTTGTTACAAAGTGACGAATTTCGAGGGCGAAATTCTTTTTAAGGGGGGTAGAATGTAACACCCGAGATTTTTATGAGTAATATTTTGTTTTTATGTTATATATATATCACCAAAGGAATCTTTCACTACACACTAGCTTGGCTTACTTTACACGCAATCGCGACCTTCCTCGATAGCTTTCGTTGTACGCATTACCGAGTTTCACTAAATGATGATATGCTATTAAAATATTATTTAAAATAGCTGTTATGAATAGTAATAACCACTTTCTTAATTATTATCTTTCAAAATGGACCTCATTTTTGGATTCGGAATACCGAAATTAGCCTAGGGTGAAATTTTGGTATTTTTCTATAAACTTTCAATTTTTGATGAATAGTGAAACCACTAAGTGGTAGGTTAAAAACTTAATTTTGCATAAAACATAATTTTACCGCTTCTGTGAATGAAATTTAGAAAAACCGACAGACACGGTTGATATCGGTAAGTAAAATGTTGTTCAGTGAGATAAAAATAAATTTTTGGTGAATAGTAACCTTTTACTTTTTTTACCGCGGTTAATAGTAAATAGGGTAACTAAGGGTAAATATGATATTACTATTACCCTAACACATGTACTAATTCTATTGGATAAGTTTAATTCGACCAAAAACAACCTTATGAATATAATATGACCATTTAGGTCCACTTGGATTAGATTATGACATTTAATATTATTTTATTTAATGAATAGTTAAATAGTTAAAATCAATGTTTAATAACTAAACAATTTTTAAAATCGGGTTATACATAAGATAAATTAGACTATAATTATTCATTAGAAATATAAAAATATTTCCTACATAATGATATTTTATTTATAATTTTTAGACTTTAAATAAATTAATTTATTTATGACACAACGATGATGCAGTAATTACCCTTTTAAGGAAATGTTAACATAATTGATGTTATAAATGATCAAATAAATGTAATTTGAGACTTTTTATGAATTCCACAAATTTTCAAGGTTGCTATGATATATTAGTGTTTACTTAATCAACTTGGTTCGAACATATAATTCTGTTATGACTTTCACAAAAAGCATATATCCAATAGTGTCAAAATTGACACAAAATAGTTTTTAAATCAAATATTATATTATTAATTGTTATTTTATTCCTAAAAATATAATCTTCGGCCAAATGACTTAGATAAGGATATATATATTAATAATAAACAACTTATGGTTTGTTTGGCATGTTATAGTAATTGTATTAACTATATAGTATAAGAAAACAAAAAGTCACTGTAAAAGTTAAATTATTTAACTTAGAGTTAAATCTAATTGATATGGTTAAAATAATAACCTAAACTTGTCTAAATCATATTGGTTGATAGGATTTAGACCCATACCCACTTCACCTTCGATATAAGATCATTTGGAACCATTATCTACCGATTTTGACTTTAATATAAAATAATATTTTGAGATATTCCTAAGGTGCCCCTCTCCTCCCTTATAAAAAGGAACCTCCTCCCCCTCCTCTTCACACCAATTTGAGCACTCATGCTCGGACAAAACCTGCCAAAATATCTTCTCCACTTCCCTAGAATAATCCTATAGGTCCTGGTCTTCTTCAAATACCAATCATAGTTCCCTAAGTGGATGATTCAAAGAGGCATTTCAAAGAAGAGGTAATATCCATTACCGATCTTTTCAATTTCATTCTTCTTAAACTTCTTCTTATTTAGTTGTTTCATGATAAAGTAATAACATAAGTATTACTTACATACTTATATGTTATTATAAATATGAAATAACCCTAATTCACCTTCTATCCATCCTACGGAAAAATGAAATCACCCAGCGTGCGAACGTCCGGAATACCGTCTCCACGCCGTGGTGTAATCTATTTTCCACCATCACCTTACTAGGATGGGTATAATGGTGTAATGAGTAACTATATATGATTATTATAAAGTGATATTGATACTGAAATAGTATAAATATACTTAAATACAATTCCACGATCATGGGAACAATATCATCGCTCGTTCGTATGTACGGAATACCGTCTCCACGATGTGATGTGACTCGTTCTACATGATCATCATTACATAGTAATTATATAAATGAATTGAATGAATAAATATGATATATGTTACACTAATACCATTCTGAATATAAGTTATCTATAACCATAAAAGAAGAATAATAATTTATTCGGCAAAACACGCATAGGAACAAAAGGAAATAAAGACCCGAGTAACAAGTTACAATGAAATATTACTAATATAAAGCTAAGAATATGAACATATATGATATCATATCAATATTTATGATTCTAGAATAAGTCAATAACATTATTTAAACCATTATACATGAGATTTAGACAAGTACAAAGCAAATCAGACCTATGTTAAGGGAAATATCACAATCTCATTTTTATCCGAGATAGTTTATACATTGAAATTTACTGGGGTGTATTTTGTCATCCACATCCATGCTTCCTCAATATGTAATATTTATATCCTTATACAATAGTTTATAACAAATTTTACCCTTCGGTGAGTTTTTAGTAAAGAATATGAAAGGAATCTTTTGTCATTTTTCGTACGAGGTACTTTTTGACTTTTTCGACAAAAGTACAAAGAATGTTTTTTTAACTTAGACGACATGAATGGATTTTTAAAACATTATTTCCAAGAAGCTTCCATTACAAGTTTTCAAGTTTATTTTTAATCAACTTCTTTTAGTTTAAAATTGTATTACATGTTAAGAAAGGAAAAGTGTTTTTGAAGTAGAAAGGATATTTTCTTCAAGAATGGAGTTCAAGTGTTTTATCAAAATTATTTTCCATCTAAGATAATAAAGGGTTCTGTTAATATCCCTATTATTACATTGATTGGACTATGTTGTGATGGAATTTTTTTTATGGATTCCTTTATCTTATATGAATGGTTTTATGATGTCATGTTGTTTATGAATCCCATTTTTATTACATGGGTTATGCAATTATGTATGATTTATGATTTTTTGGCACACATAAGAATTATATCATTATGAGATGTGTGAGACCTATATCTCCCTCCAATGCATTGGGTAAAGATTTTATATCTCATGAGATAGACATTGCTGGAATGGTAGGTTATACCGGTTCAGTGAAATAGGACTGAAACAAGGGTGAATCGGTTCAGAAAGGGACTTTGTCCACTAAGATAGTCTTGGCAATGAGTCTTGACTAACAGAAATGATTCTCTATGATTATGTGTGCTGCCACAAAGTTTCAAGTTTTTTTATGATTATGGGGATTTCATTTTGACTTCTATGATTTGTTCCATGTTGTGATATTATGATCTCTTTTGCAGGTTATGATTTAGAAAAAGATATGATATGATTTTTATTTCCTTTATTTTCCCTTGTTGAGCATTTGAGCTCACCCTTTTATGTTTTGTTTTCCCCATGTCAAGAAGATGGATATTATGTAGAAAATGATAAAAGGGACCCTAGATATGATGAAATAAATGGGAGACACTGTAGAAGATTTATGAACCAGTTGTTTATGTTTCCCAGTTTCTAAAGACACTATACCTATACGGTCCATTGTGGTTTTGTCATATGTTGTAATAAGTGTGCTTCAATTTTGATGTACTAACAATGTATGTAAAGTATGGGTCATTATAAACAATGTGTAAGAAGTGGTACTGATTTACTGTAGCATCTGAATAATCCATGAGACATGCCACACACATTTCATATCATGAAAAGAGCATACAATGAAAATATCATATACAGAAATATAATTCCTAGAAAATATCATATTCCTGATAATTGAATCCAGGTCAATCGTATTCTGAATGATCATATATATAATGATTTTACTCAGGATGATCGTTTCATAGAAAATATTACTGAAAATGAATGTATCCAGAATGAAAATTCCAAGGATTATTAGATCTATAACAATCATATTCATAAAGATCATACTAGAGATAAGATGAAAAAAATTATCTAGAATGAATGTAAATTAATGATACATTACAATGAAAGACTTATGTTGCTAAAGCAATTATCAAAATAATTTAAATTCATAAATTAAATCCTGATAGAAGCACATTATTGTGAATGAATGTTTTTTGTCGGTTAAGAGATTAGTAGGAGAGAATGATGTAAATAATGTGGTCAACCATTTAAAGTGAAGTATTACATTTTAGGTTTCAAAATAGGTCAATAACATAGTTTATGATTGAGTTTTGTATCTAAATTGGGTCAATAGTAAATGAAATAAAGATAGATAAATTATTTTTCTAGTGGATTCTTATATTCAAATGAATGTTTTTGATTCAAATAGGATATGATAATAGAATTCAAAACATTATAAGGGTATCAATTTATTCATACATTTCTTTTCAATTTATACAAGTATATTTATTAATGAAATTAGATAGTGAATCAGTAGAATTATTTATTGAAATCATAAAGTTGATTAAAATGAATGTATGATGAAAGAGATGAAGTTTGAAGAATAATCCAGAAACGTTAAGAAATTTAGAAAATGTCAAAATCCATCCCTATATTTTATGGAATATTTATACTTGGGTGATATAGTGTGAGTGAGAAATAATTTTGGGATCCCCACAAAATGTCTTGAGCATCACCTATAAAATGTGAAAATAACATTGTAATTTTTAGAGGATGAACTACTATTCAAAAAAGTTGATAGAGAATATCCGAAAATTTGTGTGAAGAATATGGTTTCAATTTTTGTCTACTATTGAATAATTTTTGGTGTAGAAGTGAATATTATATATAGTTGATCATCATATCGAGGCTGGATTAATGAGGTTCATGATTTTCACATTGGTTTTCTCAAACTGTGGATGAATCATAATTGGTTTTAATGATATCAAGAATTGAAGTGGTAATAATTAATTTATATTGAATTCTAGAAGAAATTAGTACTAGAAGAAGTTTTTTTGATGAACCATACTTGGAGGAATCAGATTGGGAGAATCAGAACCAGGAAAATGAAACTAATTTTTCATAACAACGCACACGAGGTTATTTCCATTATTTAGGGTAAGTAATTTAGTATTAGTATGTCAATTTAATACAATTTGTGAATTGAAATGAATAATAGGAAACATAGTAGTTATATTATGTTTCTATTATCCTATTATTGATATGAAGGACCATAAGAACATGTGGACTAAATGCAATGTGAATCAAGAGTGAAAGGTTATATCATAATCATTGTAATCCAATGATTGATTCCTAGTGTATTTTATGGTATTGGATAATTTCTAAACCATACCAATAATGTATCATTCGTAATGAATAGTTTCCGTTGTAAATCATTGTGATAATATAGATGTTTGTTGGATTCAATTTAATCTGGGAATTTAAATTTATAATAGGAGGAGAAGGTTGTATCAATTGAAAAAAAACATAAAAGATAATGTGTTTTAGTGATTCAACCACTTCTTCAGCTCGTGATACAATCACATAGACTCATGACATTTTTTTGTATCATTGGGAAAGTTCACATCGCTAATTAATTTCTGATGGAGAATTTGAATATCAAGAATAGTAAAGGTATTTAGTTCATTGATGGAAATAATTTTCATATCTCGATAGATAGAATGTTTCTTTTTCTTATGTCTATCAGTTATTGTATTCATAAAGTAACAATAGTTGGGATTCCACCCGTTAATGATAAATGTAAATATAAACCTAATGATAAGAATCATCTTGAAAATTATGGAAGGTTATAAATTGCTATGTTTTCATCACATTCCTAAAGAGTTTTCATTAGAGTAAAAGGTTTTTCTACAAAAAATATTTATGTTATAAAATGAAACACTATTTTGAAAGGATTATAATTATGAATTATGGAAAGATAGAAATATGGATATTTAAATAGGAATACTTGAATATGGGTGAGCATTAATCTATTAGGGAATTATTTACCAATGTTAATGATATATCGACTACCATCAGATGTCTTGGTAAAATGATGTATTTATTTTTCACTTGTATAACATATCATATGAATCCTACCTAAAAAATTCAATGTAGATTTTTCTTATTTTAAAGATATAGATTTTAAATTATTATCTCTTAATTATTTTCATAGAACAGATATCTATTAGGAAATGAGAAGTGATAATTATATGGAAGGAAAAAACAATGGTTGATTGAGAAATGTCTTTCAAGGAATCCTATAATTTTAATAATATTAATGAAGAAGAAAAAGCTACAGATTATGATTAAAAATGATTAATCTAAAATTTTAATGATATTTTATCATTGTTTTCAAAAAATGTGAAAAGAGGTACATGAAGGTTTAAAGAGAAACATCAATTTAAATGTTTTGTATGTTAAAAATTTTGGAATTTAGTTTCCAATTTTCATTAAATATATTAATGAAGCAGAATATTATGATGAATAAAATGATGAAAAAGGAGAAAGAAGGTCAAGAAGAACCTGGAAAAAAAGGGTGCTCATGAAAAATCTTATTCCAATGGGGATGATAAGAAGAACTTCCAATCCAAAAGAAAATGATTTTATTCTAGTGATGATGATAGTTATGTGGGTTCAAATAATGAAAATTAAAACAAATTTATTGCAATAGTTGATGGGTAATGTTCTTATATATGTGAAAGAAGTTGTTATGGAGAAGAACAAAAGTGATATTGAATCCAAAAAAATCTATTGGGCATGATTGAAAAAATTCATTTTTTAAAATAAAGAATGATGAAGAAATCATAAGTGAAAAAATTGATAAAGATAAAATATATATATATATATATGAAAGAAGAGTCAAAATTAGTTTTTATGATGAACAAGAGTCTTGGAACGAAAAACAAAATGTAAGAAGATGAATATTCATCAATAAGAAATCAAGAATGTTTTGTTATTAACAAGGTTAATGCTATAATAATGAGAAATTTGATAATGTTCAATCATAGTTACCTTCCATGGGTGCGAATTAAGGTAGAATTGGTTCTAAAAATAAGAATAATGGGAAAATTATTTATGTAGAAAAAACTAACATGGATTGGGAATTCAGAAATTTCTACGAACATTGAGTTCGAATTTTTTTGGAAACACTATGAATCTAAAATGGTTTTCAATATTTCGTGTTCCTAAAATTTAGAAAAGAAAATGATGAATCTGATAAGTAACAAGACGTTTTGTGAATTTGATGTAATATATAATAATATTAAGGCTAATATTAATCACAATTCTAATCAATATAGATGATTTAGCGGAAAATATTCTTTCTATGGCTATTGTTCATATTTTGGGGGATTCAGACATATAAAAAATAATTTTTTGGTTTAACCAACACAATTTCTAATATCCCATATGTTATAGAAGGAAAACAGTGATGGATGGTCAATATCCTCAGTGAAAGAATTCTGATAAAGTTGTTTCGAAGTGACATGAGAAGAGTGGTAAAAATATAAAAAATAGGTTCAAAGAATTGGAAATTATTTTTTAAATATTTGAGTAACCTAGAAACCATGAAAAAGGATGTCATTTATGGATTTTTTCACAATAAAAGGTTTTAAAAAGTTATATAAGAGGAATTTTTTGTAATTTAAGAATAACAGATATGTTATCTTCAAAGGGTAATAGTACATAGTTTTTTAGCCAGAACATATAGATAGGAAATGGAAATTTGTTAAAGAAAAAAAAATGAAAATGAATAGGGAGAAAAATAGAATAATGATTAAATATGAAATGATTTAAATATATATCATTAAATTGTGGATTTGATAAAGTGATGCATGATAAAAAAATGTACTCAAATATCAATAATGAAGAAAATACTAGTGTGGGAAAAAGACAAAAATAGATTGTAACAAATATGTTTATAATGATGAAGAAACTTTGAAATTATCATCAAAAGTTTATATAGATAATTTTTTTTACTAAACTAAAAATGTATGAACAGAAGGAAGAAATAACATCCAATGAAAAATCATTAAAAAATTAAAAAAATACAAGAAATTGAGAAGGCTCCCAGTCCAAATTTTGTTTCTATGGAACAATTGAGGTTCCTAATTATTCTCAAAATCTTCTCAAACATGGGATACTATGTAGGGAATTGATGGATTGAAAATATAAATGTTGGAATTACTATAACCCTTAAAATTATTATAAAACAATGTAATTTGTTTTTTAAAAATACGAGGTTTTGAAATGTTTTTTTAAACCCTAGAACATTCTGACATGATTGATTAGATGGATGTATGTTAATTTTTTCTTTAAAATATTCTTTAATAGATTACCCACACCATGAGTATGTTTGATGGAAAAAGTTAATCATATTAAATAAATATAGTTTTTTGGAAAACATTAAACTCATTTATTCTTAAATGTTTTTTTATACATTAGGATTTCCCATGTAGAAATATTGTGTTTAGTTAACGGTTCTTTATGAAAAAACTACTAGGATAGATTGGGTGAAAAAATATAACATCCCCAAGATATGGATATCAGTTGTCAAAAATGGTGAAACATTTCATGAACGAAAATTTGAATTTTTTTTGTCATCAGGGGGGAGATTTAATAGAAATTTTAGGGAAATAAAATAAATTTGGTGATAAAGAATAGAAGTTAGAGAAGTGAGAAATGAAAAAAACCATTATTTTGGAATGTGTTTGTGGAAATTGATATGGGTATTCAAATCCAAAAAAAGTGGGGTATTCTAGTCCCATTTTATGTTTTAGTTATATTATTTTTCAATTGATAAGTATGATGAAGAAATAATTTATGTTATGAAAGGTAATTTATGATAATTTAGGGTATATTGTTTTGTGATCATAATAGAAATTGAGTAACTATTGGAAATTAAATTCCCCATCATAATCAGAATGATTTTTTATGTGTGATTAGTGATTATAGGAATAAATAAATGAAATACTAATAACATTGATTCCAACAAAAATAAAATTTGATTCAACATAATTATAACCATTGTTTTGAGCCGACTCAAATAGATGTATTTTGAAAAACTAGTATCACATTTTTATAATGATGTTTTTCTGATTTTTATTTCATTTAATCATATGTCGATTAGATAAAATGTAATGGAAGATTGATGATTGATAAGGTTGTGCCGATTGAAAATGTGTTCATGATTGAAAAGGTAGTACTGATTGATGTGATATGAATTACTGAAAATTATGTGCTAGTTTAAAGTATTAAAATGATTAAAAAGGTGGTGTCGAGGGAAGAGATGATGGAATTCGAAAAGAGACGTTTGATCAATTTATCATATCCAGGTTGCAAAAAAATGGAGTGTTACCTATTTTTTTCAAAACAATAATAAATCAGTGAATAAAGAGAAATTGGTGGTACTAATTTACTATATCATCTATGTAAACCATTGTACATGAAAAAAAATTCATACCCATTGAGGAGTGTACCTAGAAAAGATCGTATTTAGAATGATCGTACCAAAAAAAGATCATATTATGGTTGATCTTATCCATGCTAATTATACCAAGATTTAATGTATATAGAATGATCATACCCATAATGCTTGTATCCAAGATAATTATATATAGAATGATTATATACATAATGAACATTCATTGGCGGATCATATATAGACCAATCCTATTCAAAAACATATCATAATCTAGTTGAGTAGAAAAAAATAAAGATGGAATGAATGAAATGTTGTGATACATTCCCATCAATGTCTAATGAAAATAATGTTGTTCTCAAATGAATTTAGATTCATTATAGAATAAATTATACCTAAACAAGATTGTTAATGTGAAATTGTTTTATTAGAAGTGAGATGATATGGATAGAATGAGATCAGTAGTGTTTTCAACCATTTAAAAAGGGTTGAATTATATTGTAGTTTTTTAACTAGGTCAAAAGAAAATGATGAGATGATTTTTTTTGTATATTAAGAGCTTCAATAGAAAAAGAGAAGGATATTTCTTGACGAATTTTCATGGGGACCTGTACATTCAAATGAAATATCATGATATAAATCGGTTCATAGAATCTTACCCAAAAAATCTAGTGGTATCCATTTTTTATCGATTTCATCAACTGATACAGAGAATTCTATTGAAGAAATCAAATTAATAAAATCATACTCATGTAATGAAATCACTGTAAAATATTAAAATAAAACTATTATGAAATAGATGAAGATTGGAGGTGAATTGAGAATCCATGAGAAAAGTTGATAAATCAAAATGAATCTCTAGATTTCATGGGATATTTAAATTTGGGTGAATTTTTGTGACTGGGAAATAAATTTTGGATTCCTTCCAAAGGTCTCATGTGTCACTTATAATATTATAATATTACATTGATGTTTTTAGAGTTTTATGTATTATTAATCACACTTTAGAGATTTTCTCAATGTTTTGATGGTAAGAATTGTTTTTCCATCATGATCGTGTATTGATGATGTACAGACAAAGAAGTAAAAATTTTTATTTGTAGTTCATTGAATCGGGCTGGATTAATCAGCTTCATGATTTATGTATTAGGTTTTTCGGACTGGGGAAGAATCATGTTGTGTTTTATCATACATAAGAATTTAAGTGGTGAAGAATCTTTTCAAATGCATTCCATAAGAAAATCAATATAGAATAATTATTTTTGAAGAATCATACTTTGAGGAATCATACATAGAGTATCCAACCCATATAAATTAGACTGAGATTTATTACAAAGTCAAGGATTTTATCACCTTTCATTTGGGTATGGAGTTCAAGAATTATATATCAATTGAATACATGTATCATCCCAGGTAAATAAAGAATAATAAATAAATAATATTTATTAATATTTGTGAATTACATATTAATTTTACTTTAAAGGGGTTCCTATGTACTATAGTATACCCAATACACAACAATGGGTTACTTTGAAATCTTATGTTGCACACTAATAATATAATATTATTATTTTAAATGGTATTTAACTCATAGTTGTTGTATTGTCAGGAATGAACAAAAATAACTACAATATGATTATACATGTTTTTCAAATTTATTTACATTTATCCAATAAAACTTAGAGGCTTAAAATGAGAATATATTTTATTTTAAGAATAATTTATATTAAAATGCTGATTTACCGCCTTTTAATGGAAAACCCTCCTTAAATCTAATTTTGGTCACTTTAATAAATTTTTTTTGACCCATGTAAAATCCTTCTTCATAATGGGGACATCAAAATTAAATTTTTGTAATTTTTATAAATTTCTAATAAAAATAATTTTCTAATGAATAGTTAATAATATTTTATTTTAAACGAAAATTGTGTTTTAATCTAATTTATTTATATGGTTATATGATATTTTTAATTGGTTTTAAAGTCTAATTAGAATTTATTTTTACAATTTAATCCAATTTTGGTCATTTTAATTTATTTCACATTGAAATTGGACAAAACAAGTGTCAATCTTTTGATAGTTATTGTTTATTAAAAAGACACTATTTGGTTTGACAACGGGAATTAATTTTAAATTAATAAATTCCACTTCTATGTTTTTTAATTTAGAAAAATATATATAATTTTTGAATTCTGAATATCAAATAATTCTTAGGATCATTTGTTTGTATTTTTTGTTGAAAAACATAAATTTTGAGGAATAGTGAAATCACATAGTATTAGTATAGAAAACTGGCTTTTTCATTTAAATGAAATTTTACCGCTTTTGTGAATTGAATTTAAAAATTTCGAAATACATGGTAGTTATGAGGAAGTATAATGTGGTTCAATAAGATGAAATAATTTTTGGTGAATAGTAACTGTTGACTTTTATTTGTTGCAGTTAATGGTAAATAGGCTAATTCAAGGTAAATTTTTTATTAATAATTCAAAATTACCTTAAAAAATTTATTAACTTATTGGATGAGTTATGGTCGACCATGGTCAACTTTGGGTTTATTGTGGGACCCCATGGAGCCACTTATGAATGATAATGACACATTAGATTTATTAATTTAATGTAAATGCAAAATTTACATAAACAAAAAACTTTTAGAAAAATTTTTTTGTATGTGGTGTTATATAAATTTTATTTTCTACTATAAATATTAATTAGAAATATAGAAATATGTTATAAATCATGGAATTTTTTTAATTTTTATACATCACATGAATTAAATAATTTATTAGACAATAATGATGTAGTATTTAACTCATTAATAAATGATTTAAATAAATAAGATTATAAATATTTAAATAACATCAAAAACCGTTCCAATTTGTATTGGATGATATTATTTCCACTATTAGTAATCTTTTCTACGAATTTAATTATTTTTGGACCTTTAGAAACCGAATATAATTATATAATAAAATAATTTTATCTCACTTTCCTAAAGAGCCCCTCCTCTCCCTTAAAAATGGAGAAAAATTCTAACCAATTCCTCACACCTAAAAAGCCATTTGGCTCGTCCATACTCTCCCGAATTAAGCTCCCTATGTCCCTCTCCTCCCCTTATAATCCATACCTTATGCAGAAGGTACCTGAAAAAGTAATTTGGTTCAAACCAAAGGGAGTTACCCAAATTAAAGGGAATGATTTCTCATAAATTTTTTCTATTATTTTACGTCTCCAACCCCTACACTCATTTTATTTATTTTTTTGTAACAACCCAATTATCCAATATATACTAATTTGTTGTTATAAGAAGGTTTATAACTACACATACACACACCTCTATCTAATGGGAGTAAAACATAATGATTCTGTCGATGGGAAACTAACACATCACGAAATGATGATTGTTAAAATATTTCCAACCACCTCTCATGGTGGACATTATGATTGAACTGTATTTATATATGATATATATTATGTTTATTTTTTTATGTTTTTTTTCCATTTAAAGAAATAAATTATGTTTTCCATAGTGGGTAAATATGATAATCTTCTTTGAAGAAGTGCGGACTATCTCCCCCTCAAATTGATATTACTTGTTAATGTCGTATGTGGGTTGTATAAAGGATTGAGTTAATAATATTGAATATGATATTATACTATAATTATATTATAACTTTTTAATATTATGTTTTTAATTCCATTAAAATAAGAAATAGAAATAGAATTTGCGTTCATGCGTACGTACGACTTACCATCTCCAAGAACGGTGCATTTCATTTCTACCTCTAAATGTTATGTACTATTATAAATATACGTATATACTAGATATATTTGATATATATGATATCTAAATAATTAATATCATTCTGAAATAATGGATATCTGACCACATGGTCAACTTGTAATTATAAGGAGTTCATTTTTTACTCAAATACCAAATATCGACAAAATAACATTAATAACATAAATTATTACATAATGTTTATAACATTGTAATAATTAATATAAAAGGAATAATAAACATTAATAATGTTCTTAAACCAGTAAAAATTAACATTATTTTATTATTTAGGAGATTTGTGAACGAACTGGTCATGTCAGACACAAGGTAACGGATTTTCTTATCACACTTTTAATTTTGTGATATTTCCATTGTTCACCGCTTATTCATTGCACGTGGTGTATTTTGTACTGACATTTGATATATATTATCATGATTCTCATTATAAAAATGGTTTTCTTTTATTCATTTGTGGGTTATTAACTTTTGGTCATATGACTCGATTGATTACAACGTGGTAAGGGGTTTTCAACTCACTTTTTATTCCCGTTAGATTCAAGAAATATTTTACACTATTTACATTTTGGTGTGTATTTACTGCTCAAGATTGTATTCATTTTGTAATATATGTAAATATATGAGTATTTAAATCTTCATTTTTTTCCTTCATTCATGGGTTGTATGTTTCATAAGTTACCAAATCGGTAAGGGAACCATTTAACACAATTTCTATTCCTTAGGTTAATCTTCTAATTCTTGAATATGTAATGAAATGATTATGTGGGGAATCAATATTTTTTATTTTTGTAGGGATTTATTCTCCATTTTCTATGGATATACTTTTGATACACATAATCACTCCATTTATAAATTCTCAACTCATCGATATGAATTTTATAAAAGTAATTTTCACTCAATATCTTTTTATAGAGTGAATCATCCAATTCATTGGTGTTGTTTTTAAAAGAATATGTGTGAATGTCTTATGATTGATTTACACTGAATATCCAATCATATTGAGTGTATATATTATTTTCACACATAATTATTTCATTGATTTATCCTTAACCTAATGATAATGTCTTTTTAAGATATTTCATTTCAATTAACATTCCATTGAGACTTCGTTGTTGTTATACACCAATTCACTTTTATATTGTTTATATAATGCACTTTGAAATATTATATCGTGAATTCCATTATTCACATGATATTATAATGTTCTGAATAAATGTTATTCCATAATTATTTGTATTCAAGTTTCTATCTTATTGTTAAAAAAACGCTGTAACTAAAATATCGTTTTAAACATTTTAATGATTTATTCTTCTAAATATTTCTCATTATTGTCCATGTTTTTAAAATGGATTTTAGGAATTATTTATATGTACATTAATGTATTCAAATGATAATTCATTTAAAATCTTCTTTGTTGTATGGGACACATTATTCAAAAATCTATTTTTAAATGACTTTGAAAATGATTTGATAAAGCATTGTTTATATCAATATCTTGATTTGATATATTGGAATGTGGAAATGTTATCATTCCTTTATACATGTGTTATATTTTGTGATTATGTTATGGTTATTGGGAATTGTTTATGTATAAGGGTGGTTTTGTGATAATCCCAGGGTGGGTGTGCCCGAGATAGCTCTCCAATGCATTGGGTAAAGTGAGAGAGGTAAACATAATGTTTCTCCTAAGAGATTTAGTGAATATACTATGATGGGTATTCCAAGTGTAAATCTTTATGTATTTGTGATAGCCACAATGTATGTTTGATATCGATTCCACAAGTAACCTTTGTGATTTATGATTTGTGTGCGTTATTCATAAATCTTATGATTTTGTAAGGTATGATATGATTGAATCATATAGTCTCATTGATTTGTATTTATTTATGGGATAATTTTTTCCTTACTTATTGTGTAACCCCTACTGAGTTTTTAATGCTCATCCCAAGTTTTTGAAATTTTTACCATAGGACAAAAAGATGAATAGGGTCAAGGATTGGATCAATTAAAAGTCATGTTATCTAAAATATGGAACTAGACGAGTTACTTTTTAAGAGTTTTTATTATATGAAAAAATGAATACTGAGTAGTAGTGCCTACTTGTAATATTCATGTAGTTATATAATAGTTTTGGCTTAAGTCTCTAAACTATAAACCTGAAAATATACCCAATGTGAATTATGCATTTAATTCAATATTATGTAATTTTTTAAGGTCGGGTACTTATTGTTGGTATCAGAGTGCGTTTTAGACAACATTAGGGATTAAGAGTTTTTGTTAGACACATGGTTAGTCACTATGTCTATTATTTTAGTTAAATCATTGTTTTATAACTTTTTCATATCTAGGAAATTAACATACAAATTGAATGAGGAGGATCTCAAATGACATTATTATCTCTTCCTGATGACATAGTTGCAATAATTATTGCAAAGTCATGTTCAGATGATTGTGAAACTTTTTCTAGCATACAACTCACTTGCATGCAGTTTTTTGAGATATAATACACCTCCAATATACCTTGTAATCATTATAGATCATGGGGTGTATTTATACATATCCTATTTTCACAATATTCTCATATTTTCAATAAAGGTAAATATTATCAAGGCATTTTCAAATATTTTACATTATCTCAATATTTTTATGTGTATTATGATTTTAATGAAGGTTTTGAAGAAGGATACACTTGTGCAGCCTATTTATATTTGTTTTTATAATATCCTCTCTCTGCACATACCTATGGTATTTTAAAAGGACTAATAATTTATTGTTTCAACTCAAATTCGGTCTGACTATTTTATAGAAATCATGTTTTATCAGATGATTTTAAATTATATGTCATATATGATTATTTTCCAAAACATTTTTTCTATGAACACCAATATGAAATAGTTTATAAAAGGTGTATTTGGATGGAGGAAGGAAATTATTTTAAAGGATCTCTAAATCATTATTGCGATGGATGGACCTTCTACCTACTTGAAAAAGATGATGATGAAACCTAATGGACACCATGATCAATGTATGATGTTCTTCATTTTGGGGATCATTTTATTTTATCATATGGTGGTCAAATAAGACTTCACGAATAAAGATATTGATATTATAATGAATTTTAATGAAATTTAGAGGTATAAGGAAACCATTGAGGTTAAAGCATGTTATAGTTATTTTTGAGTTTTATAAATAGGAAAACCCATATGATGGGTAACAACACGTCTCATCCGGCAAGGCTACAGGAATCAAACCCACATCTGAAGGGTGACTGGAGTGAATCTCATATCACTAGCCTACTTGATGTCCCTTGTTAGTATGACTTGTTATTTTAGTAAAATGTTTTTATGTAACATGAATACATTGATTTTTGGATCTTCTGTTTTATAAAATGGATATATTATGTATAGAAAAATGTTTTAGTGATTATGTGATAAAGGATGTCGTGGAAGATGTTATCTATTTTGAGGAAACACTATATTCCTTTGAAAGATAGAATACTATGGATTTAAATTGTTGAATAATGGTTGAAATTTTTGTTTGGAAGAATCTCTTCATTTTTTGACGACAAATGACGATTTGGTTTACTATGAAAATGATTATCCTATCATAGAGAGCATGGGATTTGGTTAATTGATTTTCAATATGAGATATTCTGAGTAACTATTGTTATTGGGAGATAAATGTAATCATGGTAGACTATGTAACTAAATCTTTGTGATGTTTCTGTTTCAATATTTGTTTGGATCACTTATTATGAATTTTAAAGAATGTAGTTTTTTTGAATGGTCTTTGTTAAACTATGTGTTTTGTATCAAAAATTTTGGATATTAATATTAGTTATTCTTTTTGTAAAGGATTACCCTTTTTGGGTATTATCTGATCTCACACTAACAATTTTGGTTTTAGTTGATGTCTAAAGACAATGGAAATATGTAGTTCTTCTTTTGTGGATTATGTAATTCTCAAAAATATGATTCTTGTGGTTTTTATTTGACAAAGTCTTTTTGAATTCCCTTTGTTTGGAGAAAAGAAAAGTTTTTGGTAGAAACAAATTAAAGGAGGAAACTCTACTTGATGGTAAGTATATTTCATAATGTTCATATTCTATGTAGTAAATTTATTCCTTCAAATTATGAAAAGGAATGTAAAAAAATTATTTGTTAAAGTTTCCTACTGGGTAATCAAAGACCGTTTAACACAACATAAGTTTGTAATTTTCTGGTGGTTAACTTTCTCCAAATCATGTTTTCTATCTCTCTCCATCAGAACTTGACAATTTTTTCTCTCTTCTATATCCATGTTTTCCTACATGGAATCCTAGTACGGGTTATCTCGGGTGACCATTGTAGTTTTCATTCTTTCTTTTGATGTAATAGTTTGACTGACTCTTTTCTAATGTGGGACTTTTAATGAACTTTCTAAGCACAGTTTTAAAATTGTGAGGACACAATTCCCAAAAGGGGGGATGGATGTAACATCCTAAGTAAATAATGAATAAAATATATTTAACATTTATTAATATTTTTGAATTAAATATTAATTTTATTTTAATGGGGTTGCTATGTTCTATAGTGTACCTGATATGCAACAGCTGGTTTCTTTGAAATCTAACGTTGCACACTAATAATATAATATTATACATGTTTGATAAATGTATTATAATTTTTTCAAAAAACATAGAGGCTTAAAATTTGAATCTATCTAATTTTAAGAATAATTTACATTAAATGGCCGATTATCATCTTTTAATAGCGATCCCTCATTAAATCTAATTTTGTCACATTAATACATTATATTTGTCCCAAATAAAATCATTCTTTAGAATGGGGACATAAAAATTTAATTATGTAAATTTATGCAATTTTTTTGATAATGTCTATTTACTAATGGATAGTGAAAAAAATTGTATTTTAATTCAAAACTGTGTTTTAATCTAATTTATTTATATTGATAGATTAACTATTAAATTGGTTATAAAGTTTAATTACATTTTTTTGTTACCATTTAATCCAAATTTTGTCATTGGAATTAATTTCACTTTGAAATTGGACATAAAAAATTGTCAATCTTTTGATAGTTATTGTTTCTTAAAAACACACTATTTATTTTAAAAATTGGAATTAATTTTAAAATAAATAATTCCGCTTCTATTCATTGAATTTTTAGAAAAATAAATTATATTTGAATTTATAATATCAAATAAAGCTTATTCTGAATTTTATGTATTTTTCTGAAAAACATCAATTTTTTGATGAATAGTGAAATAACATCGAAGTAGTTAAAAAAACTGACTTTTTCATTTAAATGAAATTTTACCGATTCCTTGAATTGAATTTTGAAATCTAACACACATGGTTGTTATTAAAAAATAAATGTGGTTCAATAAGAGTGAAAGAATATTTGGTGAATAATAACTTTTGACTTTTATTTACTAAGGTTAAAGGTAAATAGGGTAATTCAAAGAAAACAAATATTGTAATAATTCAAAATTACCTTAACAAAAATCCTAACCTTAATATATGAGTAATTTCCAAGCATGGGCTTATTTAGGTCTATTTTGGGACCCCATGTAGCCACTCATGAAAGATAATGACACTTGAGATTAATTAATTAAATGTAAAGTTAAAAATGACATAAACAAAAATCTTTTAGTAAATTAAATTTTTATATGGTGAAATATATATTATATTTTTTACTATAAATAATCATTGGAAATATAAAAATATTTCCTATGTCACGGTATTTTTACATAATTTTTAGGCTGACAAAAATTAAATTATTTATAACACAATAATGATGTAGTATTTATTTCATTAATAAATGATTTAAATAAATAAAATTATAAATATTTAAATAAGATCCAAAACATATCCAATTATTATTGGATGATATTATTTCTACTAGGAGTCATCTTACCTTTGAATTTAATGATTTTTGGTCCTTTAGAAATCGAATATAATTATATGATAATGTAATATTGTAACACATTCATAAAGAGACCATACTCTCCCTTATAAAATGAGACCACTTCTAACCAATTCCTCACAAATATCAAGCCCTTTGGCTTATCCAACCTCTATCCAATTAAGCTCCTTAAATCCCTCTCCTTATACTATATTCCTTTCCTTAGGTAGAAGGAACATGAAGACGTCATTTCCTACAAACCAAGGGGAGTTACCCAAATTAAAGGTAAAGGTTTATCTTATATTGTTTTCTATTATATTACTAATCCTACCACTAAACTCTTTTTTTCCATTATTCTGTAACAAAAACATTAATTTAAATATACTAGTATGTTTTTATGAGAATTATTATAACTAAATTTACACACACCTCTACTTAATGGGTGATGAACATAATGTTTCTGTCAATGGGAAACTAACGCCTCATGAAACGATGATTGTTCAAATATCTCCAACAGCCTCTCATGGTGGCCATTATGATCGCCCTATATTTATATATGATATATATTATTTTATGTTTTATGTATGCTTCTTGTTTTTTCCATTTATTGAAATACATAATTTTTTCCATAGTGGGTATATACTGGATATATATGATATATATGATATCTAAATAATTAATTTCATTCAAATGATAATGGATATCTGACCACATGGACATCCTGTAATTATAAGGAGTTCATTTTTTTACTCAAGTACCAAATATCGAAAAAATGACCGTTAATAACATAAATCATTACATAATGTTTATAACATTGTATTAAGTAATATAGAAGGAATAATAAACATTAAAAAGGTTCTTAATCAAGAATAAATTAACATTATTTTATTATTTAGGTGATTAATGAATGAACTGGTCATGTCGGACACAAGGTAAGAGATTTTCTTATCTCACATTTAATTATGTGAGATTTCAATTGTTTGCCACTTATTCATTGCATGTGGTGTATTGTGGACTGACATTTGATATATATTATATTTATTTTCATTATATTGATGGTATTCATTGATTCATTTGGTTGTTATTAACTTTTGGTCATACAACTCGATTGATTACAACATGGTAAGGGTTTTTCATCTCACTTTATTTCCCGTGAGATTCATGCTATTGTTTCCACTACTTACATTTGTGTGATGTATGAAATTCCCAATATTGAATTAATTGTTTAATATACATAAATATTTGGGTATTTACATCTTCATTTGTTGATCATTCATTCTTGGGATGTATGTTTTGTAAGTTACATAATTTGTAAGGGAACATTTTAATCCAATTTCCATTCCTTGGGTTAATCTTTTATATATTGATTATGCCATTATATGATAATGTGGGGAATCACTATTTATAATTTTTTTAGTAATTTACATTTCCCTTTCTGTGGATATACTTTTTATACACATAATTACTCCTTTGATAAATTGTCAACTCATCGATATGAACTTGATAAGAGTAATTTATCTCAATATCTATTTATTGAGTTAAACATCCAATTCATTGGTGTTTTTTATAAGAATATGTTTGATTTTTCTCTTCTTGATTTACAATGAATATCCAATCCTATTTAATGTAATTATATTTTTCACAAATAATTATGACGTTGATTTATCCTTAACCTAATGGTACGGTCTTTATAAGAGATTTCATCTCAATTTACATTCCATTGAGACTTATTTGTGGTTATACACCAACTTTTTTGTATATGGTGTTTATAATATACATTGACATATTATATCATGAATTACATTATTTACATGATATTATAAATTTCTGATTAAATTATATTCCCGAATTATTTGTATTTAAGCGTCTCTCTTTTTGTAAAAAAACACTTCAACTAAAATATCATTTTAATTGTTTAATAGAATTATTTTTATAAATACTTCTCATTATTGTCCATGTTTTCAAAATGGTTTTTAGGATTTATATATATGAACATTAATGTATTCAAATTATAATTCATTTAAAGTCTTCATTGTGATATGGGACACTTTGATTAAAACAATATTTTTTAAATGGTTTTGAAAATGATTTTTTAAATCATTGTATATTTCAATATCTTGATTTGATATATTGGAATGTTGAAATGTTATGTTTCCATTATACATTTGTTATATGTTATGATTATGTTATGGTTATTGGGAATTGATTATGTATATGTGTGGTTTCGTGATAAACCGAGGGCGGGTGAGCCCGAGATAGCTCTCCTATGCAACGGGTAACGTGACAGAGGTAAACGTGAGGATTCTCCTAAGAGATTTAGGGAATATATTGTGATTGATATTTGAAGTGTAAATCCCTATGTAGCTGTGATATCTAAAATTTATTTTTTATATTAATTCCATAAGTAATCTATATGATTTATGATTTTTCTGTGTTATTCATAAATATTATTATTTTATAAGGTATTTCAGGATTGAAAAATATAGTTTCATTGATTAGTATTTTTAGATGGGCTAATGTTTTACTTCATTATTTTATAACACATAATAAGGATTTTATGCTCATCCCATGTTTTTTAAATGCTTTCCACATTAATTATTGATGAATAGGCTCTTAGATGGGATCATGGAAAAGTCATGCTATCTAAAATATGGAACTAGGAATGTTTCTATTTAAGATTTTTTATTTTATGAAAAAAATTGTTACTGAGTAGTAGTGTCTACTTGTAATATTCAAGTTATTATGTAATAGCTATAGCCTAATTACCTAATAATCTATACCTGAAAAAATTCTCAATGTGAATAATTCATTTAATTCAATATTATGTTATATTATAAGGCCCGGTCCTTATAATTCATTTTCCGAATTTAAAATAAGAACAAGTAACATGTGTAATTACATGAAGATTGTATTACCATATTAGTGGAATGAATGCACATTCACACATGTGGATTGATATCATTGTTATTAATGACAAAATTTTTATATCCTACTAATTGTAATCTAAGGATTTAATTATTATGTAATTTATGGTCGTCAAACTATTACAAACCATACCAAAGAAACAATTATTTTTATTGAATAGTTAACATTGTAAATCATTCTATTCAAGTGGATATTTGTTTGATTAAATTTTAGTAGGGAATTTAAAAATATAACATGACGTGAAGGTTGTTTCAAATTATTAGATACATAAGAAATAATATCACTATTTTTCCTCCATCCATATCATTGATACAATCACTCTATCTCAGGACATTCACTATAGTAACTCTTTGACTGGTGAGACACCACGATACAAAAATCTTTATCTAATTACCACGTAACCATCCACCAACCCTGATGTATCAAATCATGGTAAATAATTGTATCCCTATCATGCATGCACAAACATTAATGGTTTCCTTTTTATTTAAAATCAAGGTTCATGTAAAACAGAACAACCATTTACTTATGGAAGCGAAAAACAACACTAGGAGACCGAGAAAATGCACACGATGTCTCCCCAATATTTTCGGATATCTCTTAATCATCGTCACTCAATGTCAACAATATGATAATTTCTATATCATTTCAAAAATTATTATTAATTTCTTATTGAGTTCAATAACACTTTCCCAACAACCTCTTATACTTACAATATCATCCCATCAAACAAACTCATAAGAGACCAGTGATCTTCTGATTCATTCTTGTCTTCTATAGATAATTTCATACTACAAACATTAGTAACCTCATTATAATTCCTATGGATATATATAATATCAAAATATAAAAGGTATGAAGATAATAAACCTAGAGTCTCAGTCATATGTTCATAAGTATAGTATTTAAGATATACTTTTGGATTTTTTGATAATAATACACTAAAAACCTATCTCTAAATATACATTGACTCCACATTCTTATGGAATGCATAAAGTATTCCAACCCAATAAAATGGGTTGGGTAGTTCTTCATATGGGGTTATCTTTATTTATCAATAATCCATAACATTTTTTCTCCTACTACATGAGAAATCCTAATATTGTATTTGTAGCATACCAGAAATCATTATTACGATAACTATGTTTGAAAAGAAAAAATATTGATTCTAATGTCAACGCAATCATCATACTCTCAAAATATATTTCAAAATTTTGGTCCCATAAAAATCACAACCTTAAGTGTTAACAATATCATGTAATATGTGTCCCGTGATATGTCCTAAAAAAACCAATCTATAGTGACCTACCATACCAATGAATCTTAATATCTCAAAAATAATTATAGACCGTTCACAGGACATAACTTCTCACTCCTTTTCAATATCAACTATAATTACCCTCTCAAATATAACATTCGTAAGATACATTACATCACATATCAAAAACTCACACTTGGAATGGTTACCATATAGAGAATGTCCCCTCAAGGTTTGAAGAATGATATTCAAATGGCCTTTTTGCCCATTTTATATCATTAATTTCACTAATATACCATCAATGAATATAATAAAAAAGTACTTTATGAATAGATGCAAGATTCAGGTTATGAAAACTACTAACACTGCAAGATAACTAGTGAGATCTAATGACATAAATAGAAACTACAATTTACCATATCCACATGTAATGTTTTTTTTTTGGAATATCAACTTCTTAAACTGTCAACTGATGATAAACATATGAATAGTAAACTTATAAAAAAACTATTTCCTCATATTTGATTAAATAGATCACAAGTTTTGGTTAAAATTTACTTGTTCTTAATGGTATCCTAATTCAAATTTTTATAGTCACTTAAAATTCTATGACTTATGCATTTATTTTTTACAATGTCTATATTTGACGCCCATGGTGACTTGATTGGATAAATAAATCATTCCACTTATAGGTATTTAAGAAAGACATTAAGTTCAAAAATGTAAAAATATATCTTCAATATGATGGCATTAAAATGGGAATCATTCCATCTCATAGATCAATTATATCTTCAACCACTATCTATTGTGGTAATCATGAAAAATTATCCATAAATACCTCAAGAATAGAACAAAAAACCTTAGGTAGTTGATCTTCCACTCATTGGTGAATGACCTCAAAAATAATTTTTTATAAATGGATTGAGATAAATCCAGCATAAGGGACAACTGAAAATTTCCTTCCCAATCCAGAGTACAACACACAATGAAAAACATTAATCACCCCATTTTAAGATAATAACTATACTTTATGTTAAAAATATTATATATTCCCAATGACACAAATCATCTAGTCCATGTTAATGATCTAGTCAATGATTTTACGATCAAGCACTATAAATCAGTATACCACATCACACATTCCTATTAACACCTTATAGGAGGCACATCTAAAACCATCATCAGAACTCTTTATACAATTCATGAAATGATATATTAAGAATAGAATATGATACAAAATAAATACCCACATGTCTTCTAAAATAAGATGATATAAATTATTGAGAAGAACTTGTGCCAAAAAAATATTTTAAATTTGAAGATTATATAAATAATAAACCTTCAATAGTTGTTGCAAATGCATCTGATTCATTATGAACACTCATGACTTGATAAAACCATCTATCCCAAGACACATATATATTACCCTTGGCTATATAATGATATCTACCTCACTTGGAATAATAAACCAAAACATGTGATCCCATGGTGAATGTGGATGCCTCCTTATTGTCTTGGGACCGATTATCCCACAAACAAATCAGATGGGACGATCACCTACAATGATGATATGATATAGGATCCTCCATAATCTATGTCCTGTTCGATCATGCCTACCACACAACAATAAAACAATTTTCTACCTCATAGGTTCCCTTGAATCCATTTGTGTGAAAAAATGACAATAATTAAAATTTCTTTTCTAAAAAAAAGATGCACCCTGGAAAAATGATGACCACACTAAATCTCCAAAAAATAATTTCCTTCAAGCTATGTCTTCTTGATTTAAATGTGATTTTACATCTACATCCCCAAATGCCTGAAGGAATATTAGAATAAGTACTGACTGAACATTGTCCATCAACACCATCTCCATCATTCAAGCCTTGTGGTAATCAATGTTGACAAGGTCCATTTCCAGATGCACAAATTGATCAAATAGGGTAGAGTATTCCAAATTGGTACCCTCCCTCAGTTGAACATAAAAAATATAAAAAACAGTCTCTTACATAAATCATTAGTATAAAAAATCAGATTGATGGTCTTCTTGAATGAGTCCTTGGTAATAACGTTGTGATACATACCTTAAATTATTGAGTCACACAGTCTTCTTCCTTGTATGTCAAGATTAAACACGAAAAAAACACCTATGAATCATCATGTGTGCTTAAAATGAAAAAGATCCCCTCAATCCTTTCAAGACACTCCAATGAATCCTATAGTCAATTAACTGCATAGAAAATGGGTGGATTCTTCAGGGTAAATTTTGAATCAGGATCCAATAATCTTTATAGGTTTACTATGCCTACTGATCCTATTATTAAAATGGTATGGGTAACTATGTAAACCAATGATGGGTCCACTAGAGGATCCTCTGGAAGAACATTCATTATGAATCCCACTCTTTTATAAGGAATATATCTATATACTGGAATTTCCTATTATCACAAGGAAAAAACATATCAACCAATAGAAAATTCATAAACCTATGAACAAAAAAATATAAATACAAAACCATTAATTAGAATAATAATTATTTATAGTAGATATTAATTCTACCAAAAAATGTCAAAAAATTTGATTGAAAGATATCTATCTAAATAAACACCCCACATAGTTTCTTCCAACAATATTTCACACACAAAGTCCATATAAATTGTAGATTTGATTAATTAAATAAATTACCAATACAATATTTTCATGCGATCCTAAACACTAATTCTTTGACTTAGTAATTATTTTCCGACCATCCATTGTAATTTAATTCTGTAACATGAATTCTCTTTCAAAGCACATTCTCGACACTTACTATCCATATTCTGGTTATCCAACTCCTATATAACCATGAAATGGAAACAAATCCGGTAGTGATGACACACTACATTATGAATAACCACTATGATAAAAAATTGTAATAGACCAACTGAGGCTAACCAGACCAGTCACTCTTTGTTTCCCATTAATGGGTGGGGTAAAACAGATACAAAGAGTTCATTATTGATTAGAAAAAAACAACGACATAAAACTAGATTTATATAAAAAAAATAAATAAATGATACACCTAATCCAAATATAAAAATAGTAATGTAACAAAAATCTAGACAACCTACTCTACATGTATCCAAGAGTCACCTCTAAACAATACCAGAATGAAAGAGAAACATAAAGTGAATCTTAAATGCTAAAAAATTATCTTCTCATTACCAAAATCCTATAAAAAATGTATAAATGTCCCATACATGAATTACATTAATGTAAAATTTTATTTAATTTTGATTTATTCATTGTTTTTTTGTGTTTCTAAAGCTTTTATGGTGGGATGGGTGAATTTTCGTGAATTGGGCCAAACTGTGAGCCCAATTGCAGATTTGAAAATAAATTTTGGTTATTTTATAACATTTTCATTATGGAATATTTTTCACACATTACAATTCATAAATGGTCTCCCCTGACATATTAACACCACCACTGTTGTTTGGATCCTTTATAAATCCATGACCAAGTTTAATATGGGTTTTTATTTAAGGGATTGGGCCTGACTGAAAGCCCAATTTCACTTTTAAAAATCAAAATTTTTTAAGTAATAACATATTAAATTTTAAATATTTTTCGCAAATTCCATGCCTCACACATGCCCATTGAACCCAACAGCGTGTATAGTATCATCCCACCCACTTTTGAGCTCATGTACATCTCGACTGAGTGCAGAACATCATTGATTTTTTAAAATAGGCCTTATTTTAGGGGGTATGTTTTTTCCAACATATCTCTAGGATTTTTTACTCATTTTCCTCCATTCCTGTACCTAAATGACCTCTTAATTCTATTTCTTACAACCTCATAATTGGGGCCATTTTCAATTTCAGATACTGGTGTTTTGTGGATATTTATTCAAGATCTCTCATGTAAATTAGTCCATTTCATTCCACTTTCAAATTGCTTAGGGTTTCATTCTATTTTATAAGGGTTTCTTTTCTTTTCATGGATGTACCAAGTCACCAAGGGGTAAGAATTCGAACCTAGGGTTTATCCATGGGTTTTCTTGGTCAAATGTTGTAGTTTTAGGTATGTTCTATGTCCCTCTTGGTGTGGCGATGGTTCGATTTGATTTTAGCACGATGATTCAATGGTTTTCCTTAAATTTGTAGGTGATTACAATTTTTATGTAATCTATATGATTAGCATGGTGTATTTATGATATTTTCATCCCTATTTAATTTGATTAATGCTGAAAAAATGAGTTCTAGTGGTGTTTGTGTTTCATTAAAATTTTAATGCCAAATTAATGTGAAATTTGGGGGTTTTCATATAAATATTTTGTTGGTTCATTAAGAGAATCCATAAAATTATTTAGTTTATTTTTTCTAACTGTATTAGGGATAAAAATAGTTTTTTCAATGTCATTATTTTTTGGTTGTTTCTATGAAATTGGTTTTGGTTCATGTTTGTTATGAAAATAATTTTTGAGAAACAATTTGGTGTTGAATTAGGTTATTTACATGGATATTCTATGTGATGCTTATTGGGGGTTGTTGGATAACTCATTTAATGGGTTTAAAGAAATTATTTTGATTCTGTAAATTTTGTTTTGGTAAATTTGAGTATGCACTTGTTTTTAATGTGGGGGTTTCAATGAGTTTTTGGTGAAAACAAGGAATGATTTAGAGAAGTTGTTTTTATTGAAACTCAAAGTGTTTTGATGTGTCTTATAAATGGATTAAAATGACTGTATATAATGTACTAGGTTTATGTTAACAATAGTGGTTTTTTACATGAAAATGGATTTGTGTTGAATGTAATAACAATTTCATCACAAAGGGGGAGGCCCGGGTACCTAGGTGGGGAGGATGTGTACTAGTACGACTATTAGACCAGATGGGTTTTGTCCCTGTTTCACCCAGCATTTGGATAACAAAAAATCTAAATAAACTATATGGATGATGATTTTGGAACACTGGGTTATGCGTATGTTCCATACTAGTGTCTCGTGCATGATAACAGATTTACTATGGTTACTTTTCATCGAGGTATTAGGTACATGGGGCCCGAGACTATCTAGTTATTTAGGGTGTTCCCGATTTTGTTTATCATTGTGTTTGTGGTGTCTTCATTTGTATTGTGGTATTTTTTGAAGTAAAATACAGAAAATAACCTGTCTATTTAAATGTGTTAACAATCTGAAAATTTTATCTTGAAATCTATTTCCCATTGAAAGTTTAATTTCGTGAATTTTATCACGACTTCCCATTGCCCATTAAAACGGCTTTCCTTTTCACATTATATTGCATTCTCCTTGGAGTCATTGGGTGGTATCATATTGGGCATTAAATCATACCGTATTTACTCCCCTAGGGTGTGTGTAGAATTTATTTTTCTTGACTCAGGTAAAGGGAAAGCTAAGGGTGATGGCGTTTTGGAGTGTTAGTCCCCATCCTTGGGGTGGAGTAGTAGAGACAGCTTCTGGGCGATGACCCCTTTTCTTGTGGAGTATATGGGGAAATAATGATACTATATTTATTTTTATTTTTGACCACTTTTATTTTCTTGAAACCAATTTATCTAGTTCTGGTATTTTGTTTAAGACTTTATTGGTTAAAAATTCATGATTTATATAATGGATTGTTTTTAATGTTTTATGCTTTCATACTCTGCTAAATCATTCCCAAACCTCAGTTAAAGATACCCTAGAACTTTTTAAATCCCATGGGGAGAGGGAACTCCCATCATTCCTTGTCATGGGCTAGGTCTGTTGCTGGTTTTGGCGGCGACCAGATTTGGTTCGTGACAAAATGGAATCAGAGGAGGATCGCTCTCTTTGGTTCATGTTATTTGGGGAACAATCGAGATAGTTTGGTGTTAGGATTCTCAGGACTTGGAATTTCTGTTATGAGTAGTGTGGCTGATCACCACACCTCATGAAATGATTCAATTCTCCAATGGATGTTGGGACCCTTCAGAGTCCTTTGGATTTCATGGTTTAATGAGGATTATGGGAAAGGAAAAGATAGTTGGGTTAATAGTCTCATTGAGATCGCAGGGCCTGTAAATCCACGTTGAGCCGAGGGTATTCACTAGAACACTCTCTGTTACAATGAAGTAATTTTAATATTACCTATAACCATATTTTTATGTCACCCACTAAAACTAGTTTCCTCTCACATTGTCTTGTGTCCTATAGTTTTGAAATACTGGATGTTTGGTTTTAATGTGACTTGGTTTTAATAAGTGTAATGTTTTTATGAAATTATATTCAAATAAAGGTGAAATTGATTGATTTATAAAATGGTGGAGCTGAATATTATGAATTAATTTGAAATGGAAAATCATGTGCTTACACGTATTTTGAAAGTAAAAGTTATAATGAATTTGTTTTTGAAAAATTGTTTCCAATAGCATTTTCAAAACTTTTGAAAGGTGTTTTAATGGGATTAGATGTTTTTAAATTGATTTAAATAACTGAAATTTGAGTTTTCATTGGAATGATTGTGCCTTTATGAAATGATTTGTTTAATGCGGTTATTTGGGTTCGATTTCCCTGTTAGCGGTTTTGAGGAAAATGATTTGTTGGTTTACCATTTTGGGTTTGAAAAGTGGAAAGAATATTTGTGTTATCCTTAGGTATTACCAGGATAGACCACATTTATGGGGTTATATGGGATGATGGATGGTTGATTTCATGACTGGATGAGTGTCGGGGCGGATATGAGGAGGGTGAATGGTGTGGCACAAAAACATGCATGTGTGAGGCCCATGTGCTACAATTGGTGGATACGCTTACCGCGGAACAGTTTTTTTCAATGAAATGGTTTTACTAAAAAATAGGATTTCATGATGAATATTTTTGTATGGTTTTATTATGTGTTTTAGAAAATGATGATGTTGTGGGATGTTTTGTGTCAATGAAAACCTCCTGTTAGAATTGTGGTTTGGATTTGTGTTTGGTCGGTATGATGTGTTGTAGGGACAGATAGTGGTCTATTCTAAAAAATGTTTTGGGATGCCTTTACGGTTGTTCCCTTAATATTTTTGGATCTGTTTTGTGGTATATCATGACCAATGGACCATCTTGGTTGGGTCTATGGGTTCAATCGTTGTATAAGGTATTCCCTATTAAGGGTTATTGCATAACTAAAGTGCAACCCGGATTGTTTCGCTATTTGAAGTCCCTCCAATTGATAAATATAAAGAATATTTTTTTTTATATTGAGTCAACAACCATTCTTTTCATGGTTTTTTGTATCCTCTTGTAGAGGTATAGTGATCATGTAATGTTTAAAGAGTCGTTAGCTTCTTATGTTTCCTGATTTTCCGAAGGTGGAAGTGGTATAGAGTTGTTAGCCTAGATGAGTATCTGGATGGTTTTTAAGAGTTCCTCTCAGTCCTTCATAGTATCTTATAAGTAGTTCACATTAAACTAACAGTGTGTGAAATTTGTTCATGAGAGGATATTGTGGCCACATTCTATAATTGTGTGTTGTTTGGGGATGTTGTATAAGGTCCCTCTCCATGCATTGTTTATATCAATCGCAAAGGTCATGTTCGGTGACACATTGTGATTTTGTTCACTCATTTTACTTTAAAGGTGAATGTTGTGAAATACTCTAAGAGTCTATTTATTTTGGAAGAATGTATCCCTTGGAAAAACATCAATATAATCCATTTTAAAATAAGGTTATTATAGGTTTAAATTACTTCTATAGTTTCTCATTTGAAGAAATAAGGTGTGATGAGTGTTCATTTTCTAAGCCCCTGTTTCAGTGAAATATCGAGTAGGGTAAAGTGAGTTTTGAATGTGTATTTCCTTGTTAATATTATCAGGTATTTCAGTATTGTTTTTTGTGGCACCGAAAGAAGAAATCTCATTCAGGGGGATTTCCAAAGCCCAACTGTGAGGTCGAAGATGCTTCAGTCATTTGAGCTCTAGCAATAGGTCACAAAGAGAAGCTGACTCATAGTCAGGGGAAATCCCAGGTTCATTTAAACCCTTACACAATGTCTTATCCTAAATATGAATTATATAAAGAGTTTAAAACTTTTGAATCATTATCTTTCTTCGGTTTCTCCCATTTAATTGAAATATGTTGAGGGACTTGCACCCTTGTCATGACCTAATGTCGTTCCCTCCCCCTTTGGTTTCCAATGAGTCATTAGAGAATAGTTAGAAATTTGTATAGACAAACCGAGGAAACGGTTTGTGAATGATTTGTATTGACCATGTGCCAGGAAGCTACGAAAAATAATGATTTGAACTGTTAGTGAAGAGTTTCTAAAAATGTGCGGACACACCCTGATCCCTTCCAAAATCTTTAAAAAAAATTGTCTATCAGTGTCATCCCATGATGGTCGGTAATGATGGTTGGTTATTTGGATGGGGAGACCCACTATGATTCTAAAGTACATTCCTTCATAAACTGTGAATTGAATTCTTTCCTTTTTACTAGGGTGTTTGTTCAGGCCTCACCCAGTTAGTGCCTGGATCCTATCTTGGAAAAAAAATATAGGTTGCCTCTTATGGTGGGGTGACTATTTGTGTCCCCCATATGAATAGCTTAGATATATCCATGGTATTGTCTTGGTGGTAGGTAGTCTCATTCGTAACTATCTAGATACCATCATCTTACTTGAGTAAACATTGGGTTTTGAGAGCTCTCAATGGTTTAGTTAATGTAAGGTAAGTGTAACCTTGTTTGATGTTGTTGTTCATTTGGGTGAATTGTTTAAGTCTTCATCGGATAATGGTTGAGGATTTTTATTTTGAGATAAAGTATTAATGTGATTAATCATTTCAGGAATGTGTTGTAAGTTTGGGTTGTGATATTAATCCTTCATTAATTGATCCCCAGAGGTGTTTTGGGCCTTGGGGGTGAAGCTTGGCAAAGAAGTACATCTTGGTTTATCGGTTGGGTTTGGTTTTGGTATTTGCCCTTGCTGTGGATTTTCGAGGATGGAAAATTTTCATGGTGGGGAGAATTTTCACATATATAACTTATTTTAAAGTTAAATTTCATTTAATTCTCTTCTATTATTTTTTTGGGATTTCTCAATCTTTTATGGAGGAATTTGTGAGTTTTCGTGAATTGGGCCAAACCGTGAGCCTAATTCTAGATTTAAAAATAAAAATTGTATCATTTATATAATATTATATATTTAATATTTTTCACCCATTAAAATTCTTAAATTGTATCCCCTGACATATTAACACCACCATTTTAGTTTGTACCCTTTAGAAATCTATAACCTAAGTGTATATGGGTTTTTATTTATGGGATTGGACATACCCGAAAGCCCAATTCCAGTTTTAAAAATAAAATTTAATTATTTAATAAATTATTAAAATTTAAATATTTTTCCGAGATTATAAGCCTCCAACATTCCCATTGAAACCAGTTACACATCCAGTATCCTCCCACCGACTTTTTAGAACATGTACATCGGGATTGAGTGCATAACATCTTAGGAATTTGGAAATCAGCCAGATTTTAGGAGGTATGTTCTTTCCATCATAACTCTTTAAAATATTTCTATTTATCCTCAATTAAAGTTTATAAATGACCAAATTATTATCCTTCAAACAACCTAATAATTGGGGTCATTTTCAATTTCACGTATTGGTGTTTTGTGGAGATTTCGTCAAGATCCCTCAAGTAAGTTAGTCCATTTCATTCCCCCTTTCAAATTGTTTAGGGTTTCATTCTATTTGATTAAGGTAACTTCTATTTTCCATGATGTAACAAGTGACCAGGGGGTAGGGTTTCAATCCTAGGGTTTAACCTTGGTTTGTTTGGTCAATTATTTTGGTTTTAGGTTTTTCCACTTTCCCTCTTGGTGCCGCGGGGGCGCGACATGATTTTTGCATGATGATTCCGGAGTTTTCATTACATTTGTAGGTGATTTCAATGTTTATGAAATATCTATGATTATAATTATGTATTTATGATATTTTCTTGCTTATTTAATTTTATAAATTCTTCCGAAATGAGTTTTAGTTGTGTTTCTATTGCATGTGATATTCTAATGCCAATTTCATGTGAAATTTGGGTGTTTTTCATATAAATTTTTTGTTGGTTCATTATGGTCTTCCGTATAATTATTTAGTTGATTTTATTGAACTGTATTAGGGATGAAAATAGTGTTTTAAAATTTATTCATCTTTGGTTGTTTCAGAAAAATTGTTTCAAGGTCACGTTTGTAATGAAAATGATTTTTGGGTAGCAATTTGGTGTTGAATTAGGTTCTTTACATGGCTATTATATGTGATGTTTATTGGGGGTTGTTAGATAACTCATGAAATGGGATTAAAAAAATTAATAAGTTACTATAAATTATGTTTTGGTTAATGTGAGTATTCACATGTTGTTAATGTGAGGTTTTCAAAGAGTTTTGGGTGAAAAACAAGGAAAGATTTGGAGAAGTTGTTTTTATTGAAACTCAACATGTTTTGATGTGTCTTCCAAATGGTTTAAAATGTGAGTAGATATTGTACTAGGTGTATGTGACTAGTATTGGTGTTTTACATGAAAATTGATATGTTTTGAATGATGAAATTTTTTGAGCACATAGGGGACGACCGAGTACATAAGTGGGGAAGAAGTGTACTAGTACGACAAGTGGACCAGATGGGTATTGTCCCTGTTTAACCTAGAATTTGGAAAATGAAAACTATAAAAAAACAATGTGGATGATTATTGTGGTCTACTAGGTTATGGTTATGTTCCCTACTAGTGTCTCGTGCATGAGAATGGATTTACTATTGTTACTTTACACTAAGGTATGAGGTACATGGTGCCGGAGACTATCTAGTGCCAAGTGGTGTTCCTGATTTTTTTTCTCATTGTGTTTGTGGTGTTATCCATTGAATTGGGGTGTTTTGGGAATTACATTATAGTAGCTAACATGTCTATTTAAATGTGTTAAAAAAATGAAAATTTTATCATGAAAACTGTTTCCAATTAATTTTTTCATTTCATGAATTTTATCACTGCTTTTCTTTGCATATTAAAAATGCTTGCTTTTCACATTGTATTGAATTATATTTGGAATCATTGGGTGGTAACTTATTGGGATGAGCCTCACACCCTACTTACACCCCTTGGGTGTAAGTATACATATTTTTCTTGACTAAGGTAAAGTGAAAGATAAGGGTGATGGTGGTTTTGGGTGTCAGTCCCCATCCTTGGGGTGGAGTAGGGGAGACGACAAGTGGGCGATGACCCCTTGTCGTGTGGAGTCTATGGGGCTCTCATAATAATATATTTATTTGTATTTGGGACCATATTTATTGTCTTTAGACCAATGTACATATTTCTGGTTTTTTTATTAAGACTTGTACGGTTTGAAAAAATAATATTTATATTATGTATTGTTTTTAATGTTTTATTCTTTCATACTTAGGTAAATCATTCTCAAACATAAATTAATGATACCCAAGCAATTGTTTCATCCCGTGGGGGTAGAAAAAGCCATTCGGTCCTTGAAATGGGATATGTTTGTTGTTGTTTTTGTCGGCAACCATATTTGGATCATGACACTACTTATTCCTATAAAAAGATGTAATGTTTGAGAACAATATCCTACTAGTGTTCTAGTAAAATATATACACAATATCTACAAAGATGAATTAACATGTACAATGGGTAATTATAAATAAATTTTTTTAGAATTTACAAAAATAAAAAAAATTGATATTCATTTCCAAAGAAACATTGAGTTTTTCAAAAATTGATTTCAATATTTACCAACCCCATAAATACTGAATGTTAAGATATAAATTTGTCAATATATATGTGATCCAACACCAAAAAAATAAAAAATCCTGATATTAACAACTATAATCAACAATGAACCAACTATACATGATATAGCCCATCAGATAAAACATTATAGACACTTAGTGTCCCAAATAAAGAATAAAGATGGATCAAAACTAACATCATTGCCTTCCATAGACCGTCGACATATTATAGGTTTCCTTTTATCAGTGTGACACTCACAAAGGCTAATGTGTCACTATCTCAACATACTAAATGATCATGTACTAAATTTTTTGAAATTTATATTTTAAAAACAATCCAATAAAATTATTTATAATACAATTTCAAATACAACACAATCATATTTACGGTATTGAAAATATATTTTCCATTTCAATTCAATGCAATTCATATTCATGGAAAACCATTGATAAAACATGAACCCCTGACCCTTTCAATTTCAACACATGAAAATATATTTTAAATGTAAATTAATTCAATTAGAACTAAAATAAATTAATTATATTATAACAATTGAATAGATCATTCTACCTCAACAAAATAATAATCCTATCATCATTTGTCAACATTGATGGGAAACCAAACGTTATACTATCTAAATATAGGTAAAAAACAATTATTGAATATTAATTTAGAGAAAACATGACCCCATTCACCAGTACATATAGAAAATGTTGATTTAACCACCTATGAATGAAAAAAAATAATATATTTTATGGAGAGATAAATATACATTACTTATTGATCAAGCATTTACCGAATCAATCAGGATTAAAGGAAGGAACAAAAAATCTTTTAAATAATGATATCTAAATAACTAGAGGAGTATGATAAAACAAATGATCTTTAAAAAATATATTTTAACCCAAAAAAATATGATCATGGAGATTTTCATGTCATGTAATCATTTAACTAATGGTAAAAAAATTAATTTTTATTTATGTTGAAAAATTCATCTCATTTTTTATAGAAAACATGATTTCAAATTCAAATATGTAATACCATTACATGACGTATAAAAAACATGTTTTGAATTCAACACATGGGATGAGTCCAAACATCATTAAAAATAATGAAACTGTACTAATGGTTGTGAAACATCCTATTAGACAAAAAAATACATGGGAAAAAATGAAAAATATAGAAAATAAATGACTTCACAATTATAGGTGTTGACTCAAATCAATGACAAACATGCTCTTCAAATGAAAAATGGAATCCAAAAATATCATTAAATAACATATAGAATGTAAATGTGGTATTGAAAGAAAAAAAGAGAGTCCATTAATATTATCCTTTTAGTAGTAGACTTCTATAAAAAGGGAATAAATACATTTTTGATAACCTACACAATAATAGTAGAATAAAATTATAGCCATAGGATGATCCAACATCATTACCATAGAATTTTAGCCACTCTAATTATAGAAATAATTTCAGCATTACCGGATATATTGATTATATATGAACAATATTTTCATCTAATTGAATTATTGTTTTTATTTAAAAAAATTCTACATATATTGGGTTACATTTTTTCTCTCCAAAATATCGATAATTATGAATTTAAACTTGCCAAGAATAGAGATATCCCCCAGACTTATGAGTTTTTCTCGTGTGGTTTGTAAAAACATATAATTAATGTCAGAAAAGTATTTTGAGATAGTGAGTATAATTATTACAGTATCATTATTTATTCCCATTTCATATTTTTATAATTATGTTTATTTGATAATGTTTTTAATGTATACGGGAGATTATATTTTAATTAATTATCTTGTTTCAGTTGGACTATAGAACATGTAAACCCTTAGATATGTACACAAAGAAGAGATTCATATGATTCTTTGAAATAGGTATCTTGGTAAAATCAATGAGACAAAAACATGTTTTTGCAACACAAGGGATAATCTACTTAAACCATGTAGTATTGGTTGTCTATAAGGTTTTAGGAATTTCAACACTATGTATATTACGTAGGACACATATCAAGCATAAATTAATTCTTTCATCTTGAAGAATGACATAGATAGAGATTTTAGTATACATCACCATAAGGTCAGTGAGGTTATTGATGGGAGGATCAATTATCTGAAAAAAATCATACCCCATTTGTTTTTTATTCCTTTTCATTACCTCATAATGGATGGATTTTTATGAAATCCACTCATTTATGGAAGGTTCCCACACATAGAAGTATTCATCATTTTTGAAATTTTAATTTATAACCAATTCTTGTATTTAATACTATATAATAACAAATGAAAGATCTATTTTATCTATGATTGAAATAGTTATTTCAATTGATGGACCATGAGAGTGTAAATTATTATAAAGTAATGTATATATCCAGTCATCTGGAAAAAAGTTCAGTTGTGAGTTTTTGATGGCTATCCAGTTAGAGTTAAATAAATTTTCATAAAAATGTAATATTTTTAAAAATATTATATTCACATTCCTTTCCCTATAAATATTATAATATTAAATTTAATTATTTTAATTTAATATATTATATTGTCATATTTCTAAAAAATTATTTATCGTTTGTGATCAATTTAATTTATGTATATTAATATCCATTGATCATATTAATGTAATATTATAATCTAAATATTACATTACATTAGAATTATTTTTCCTCATTTATTTATGATTTATAATCAAATTATGAATTATTATACTTTTTTAGACACTGAATAAACAATTTCAATTTGTTTTTTACTATAAATATAAATAATTAACATAAAAAACAATATATATAATACAATAACAGTTTTAAACAAAACATATATATTTAACCAACAATTATTAGACTTGTTTTCTTATGATTGACCCACAATTTCATTAATAAATATAATTACTGTTATTAATTTTTACATTATTTCAACCAACTATTATAATAGAATTCATTCCAAAAAAATTATCAAATTCAATATAAAATTAAAATTAAACAATGGTGTTCAGAAATGATTCTCTAGAATATAATGTATTCAGATAAGTGAATTTGACCACCTTCACAATTTACATTTTTAAAAAAACATTGTTTTTTTCATTTCAAATATATAATCATTTTTATATTTTAAAAAAATAATTTTATTATATTCTATGTTTCATATGCATGAGAAACTATATGACAAATAAAATTTAATTAAGAGAATACATTCTAAAATTTAAGGTCCTTATAAACCGAAAATATATTTTTGTGGTCTTATTAATGTATAATGATACCAGAATATAACTTTTTCATTATTATATTTTCCAACTCATATTTGATATATGACATATAATTTTTATGAAACTTTTAGGGGGACTGACAAGAAACATGCTTAAAGGTAATTCATAATTACCATCATGAATATGTATATAAAAAATGGTAATAAGATTTATATTTTTCCCTCACTGTTGTGTGAAATTTCTCAGATTATTACATTCTAATGCAAGTTCTCTATAATGGTAATACCAATTTACTTATATATATAGCTTCTGTGTAATGATCATCAAAGATAACCCTTATATATCATAATTTTATTGCTGGATACCACATAATGAATATGTGTTAGGTAAAAACACTAATAAGTTACATTTTTATGTTTTTGGGTGTGATTGTGTTTATAAAAAAATCTAGATGGTCATGAATCAATTTGGTTAGTGTTCATGAGTATATATTTAATGTGGAGTATTTTTATCATGATTCACAAATTATTGGGCCTCAAAATAGAAAATTATTCCACGAAAATGATGGTATTCTTCATAGACTTCATAATGAAGAATTTTTCAACCATGATGTGTAGTTCTCAGACCTCAATATTGGTTGGAAGATAGGAGAACAAAATTATAAATAGAATATTATAATGTAGGACTACTATGTGTCCCTTTATGAACACTACACAGATCACTTATGGAAAAATAGTCTGTGGGAGGCTCACAGTTAATCAAAGGCATGCCATTTGGATATTGGGGTGGGGATTAGTGATGCCACAAAATAGATTTCATTTGTAGATTATATCAGCCGCCACAAAGGAATACTGGTGTTATGAAGACCATATCACATAGTTCAAGGTGAAATATATACCTAATAAATGTTTTGGGTAATTCATATTAGAGAGATTTTTAGATGTATTTAAAAATACTATGACTAAAAATCAGATAATTAATGATTGATATTTTCATTATAAAATATCATCACATCAATAATAATTCAGTGCTGACCAATGCTGTTCACATGGGATAATTCTACGATGGAGATGAGTTTGTGAGGTAGTATTCCATTCAGGGAGAAGTATAATCACAAGATAAAATCCAAGAAAATAAGTTGAAAGGGATCTTCAACTCACAATAGAATGGGGACCTCATAGAAAATTAACACCATGTAAGGAAATGGAATCCATGAATTAGGGATTGTTTGTTGAAGAGGAGGTGTTCCACAGAAGCATAGGTTCTCTTCCAAGCACTCATGCCATGTGGTGAAACACAATTCATGGAGGAATAATGGTTTTTGGCAGAGGATTCATGGAAGATCTCAATGGATCAAAATTATTTTGATAAATTATTTTTTGAAGACTGATAGAATACAAAAATATTTGTTTCATCTATCGGTGAAAATATAAAATCATTAAATAGTCCATCTATAACTGAATAAGTTTGCATTCATTCAAATTATAGGACCAATAAGTCCATAAACTTTATGGTGATACATTCCAATGTAGTGAGAAAAGAAAGATGAATATGGTGATCATTCCATCGATAATGAGATAGAGAAAGAGATTTGGGAAGTGAACCTTGGAAATCTGTAGGCAGACCCCATGCTATGTAAAGTTTGTGATCGTGGGTATATAAATCATATAGCTCGAACTCTGCCATTTGGATGTGAGCCTTATTGGATTGGGTTCATTATCAAATCACCATTATATGCTCCATAGAGTATTCATACTTTGGGCGAATCTATTATAATTTTTGTTTCTTGTGTATGATTTCAATTCAATATATACATTACAATGAGATAGAGTGAGAAAGTGTATTGTTTAACGAAAGAACACGATATGAAGGGTATGTTGTTTAAATGTTTCAAGCCCTAATTCTCCCCCCTAAGGGTATTTAACCTATTTTTTATAGAAATAATTTTAATTTATAACTATTTTATGTGGAATGTGTTTCTGCCAATGTATAAGAAAAATATATAAAAAAATTACATTGACTATTTATTATAGTTTCGATATTTTTTAAAAATGACATGTATTAGTCAATATATAATTTGTTGTTGTGACATTTAATATGAAAATTTAATATTTTATCTTCATCTTTATAAAATAAATAAAATTTTCCTTTATTTAATTATTTTTTTACACATATGATTCATTATTATTAAATTTTTTAATTAATGGAAATATTGTGTATAATAAATATTAATGATGAATATATTCTATAATATGGGGAACATTATTTAATTCTATATAAAACACAATGAAATTTATTTTTCCTTTTCTATTTCATCATCATCTATTTAAAGAATTCATATTATTTGTAATTATGTAATATAGTATTCATCGAATATGTTTTAGTGATTTAGTGAATTGGATTCCATCTATTGTAATGATTCATTTGGTAGAGGGACATTGGGTTGAGCTTCCCAACAACCTGGAGGCCAATTTTTTATTCTAGAGTGGTTAGGGTTTGCTATATAGGGATCTATAAATTTTAATGATGATATTAAAAATTTCCTACAACATTATTCTTTTACATAAAATGTTAATATACAATATTATTAAGATGAATTATGATATGTATGAATATAATGCGGTTCAAATTTGGTGGAATACCCCAAACATGTGGATTTTATAAAAATATAAACATTAATATTTATTGTGCACATTAGATTGGTGGATATAATAGGTTTATGAAAAAATTCATTAGTTGAAAGAAAACATAGGGAAATATAACATCAAAACACCATGGATTAAAATAATAGAATAATTTTAAACATATGATTAAGATGGTGTATATGTAATTAATGATACATTCAAAAATAAAAACTCACAACTACTAAGACTCGTGTATGATAAAATAAACACATTTATCGACATCAATAATCTAAACGGGTTATGTCACATCATAGTTGGATGCCCCATTATCATCTTAATATAGGTAATCATATAATGGGTAACAGTTTATTATCCGGAAAAATAATTTTTTCCCATTTTCAAATAACCGGTTATTGGGTAACTGGTTCCCAATCCAAACAAATCCAAGGTTAAAATTCAAAATTCAAATCCAAAATCATCAAAACAATAACTGCACGCCGTACGCACACTGGTGTACCCACGATCCACAAACCACCACCACACCTCTTCCTCCCCTCGTCGGTCATGAAAAGTAGTCACTACATCGCCTCGGGCCACGACACCAAGCGCGACTTCCAATCAACCAAAACAACTCATAACGACTGCGAATAATACCGGCGACCATCGTCACCATCACCAAAACGCATCAAAACAAAATGCAAGTGAGAAACATTGGAATCCATCATCCGTGACGAGAGCAGAACGTGATGCTCACTCCGTCCCACATAATGAACCAACACCCAGCACCAGACCAAACAGGGAAGTGAAACAATCTATTCAGGAAACAAATATCCATCGTCAATGCTGAAGCCCAGTCGACCACCATATTCATCCAAATCCATCCCTTTCCATCCGTAAAATCCAAAAAACTCTCACATAGTTGAATGCGAGAGGAGGAACATCACAAAATTCCCCAAAATCACCCAATAGATAAAGCATAAAACAAACAGACAGCAAAGAATATCACCAGATTTCAAGAAAAATCCATCCTCAAACTCAATCAACCTCACGTTGCCGCCTTCTGAAAAACCCCCGACCACAACACTAAACCACCAATTTCTAATAATTGAGGACGAGAAGACGTTATTAAACTTCTAAATCAAAAGCTCAATCGCTGAATCAACACCATTCCACCATGAATACACAGACACCAGTGCGCGCAACTAGAGCCGAAACAAAGCCTCTAAATACAAGAAACTGACTTCTAGAGCCATCAAGCAAGGGGAGTGTAGAGTATGTCGGAGATGGGGAAGGCAGTGCTATTGAAAACCCTAGTAGAGATCCGCACCTAACGGGCCCATCAATTCCATCAGAAACACTATATTATCAAATATAGAATTTTCATTCCATTGGGGATGAACATGGACTGTCTTTTGATATCTCATATGTGACTTTTTGATTAAAAAAAGATGGTAAATCCTAGGGGTTGTATAATAGTTGAATTGATATTTTGTTGATCAATATAACTAATATATTATTTTTTCAAACCACACAATATTCAATGTATCAAAAATATTTTTTTTAAACTGAGAATCAATGAAAATAATTAATGTAATGAGTTTCATGATATAGAAGAGTCGTTTCCTAGTAGAATATAACTATTGGGCCTCTAAATAGATTTGGTTTGTGGGGTTATAATATAAATTGGTAATAAATATATTATTGTCTTGTGATGATAATATTAAAAACATGACACTTATTAACTAATATATCATTGTTATATATTTTTTAATACATTATTATAATCCTTCGGATATCACTTATATTAATGATCTATAAAATTTTAAATGATTGGTTTTTATGAATGAGAAGTGTTATTATATGTAATTATCCTATAAACACATTTCTTATTGTTAAATAGATTAGTTCCACCATCTCTGGCGTATGAGAATTATATAACTAATATCTGATGCATATATCTTCTTATGAACATAAATGAAATGAATGAAGGGAATTAAAGAAGGGTGATGTAGATCAGTATGTTATAAATAGAGATATAATTGCTGAATTATGTGTTATTAGTTATTATTTAATGTTTCCAAGTGTATTAATTTTATAATATTGTATGCATTATTATATTCTCATAATGAATAATAATTATATTTAAATTAATTTATTTTTTAAATTTTTTTTATATTCCGCTAAAAAACTATTTTTCTAAAAATAAGAATTATTTTTTTAGAATTGAAAAAAAATTGTTTCTTTATCATTGATATGTGTAATGATATTTATAATATTTATAATAAAAAGTCTAATGTTTTTTCTAATCACACATAATGTTGTAATTTTAATCATAGACATATCAATGAAAGACACATTACAAAACTCAATAATTATGGATTTTTGAATAATTTTATTATGATCCCTTTCCAAATTCAAAATCATGTTCATTTCATAGATAAACAATAAACAGATAAATAGAAATTTTTTAAAATGTCATTGAGTATATGTTCTCTTAGATTGTGAAATATTGTACTAATGATTACAAAAACTATTTTTTTATTTTTTATTTCATTACAAACATATATATATAATTAGTCTATATTGGGAAGATTTTATGATGATAGAATTGTATGAAAATTTTAAAATTACCAAATAGCTTGAAATATAGTTATAAAATCAATAAAGAAAATCTATTAGGATTCTCTAAACTAGTTGGGGGAGTGAATAATTGAGCTAGTTATTCACTTATTACCTCGTTGATTAAAAAATTGTTTTCATAATTTTTCATCCATGAAAAAAAATATAAATGTGTGTCATAGAGGAGGAATCATAATCAATTATTTATTATTTGATCAATTATCAGTGAGTGAATCCTATCATTTATTTTACGTATTTATCTGAAATGCAATATATTTGGAAAAATAAATTCCTCAAAAAGCAATCTTGATGAAAATATATGAAATTTTTTATGTATAATAACAATTATGTATATTTAGGATTTGCTATTTTGAAACACTCATATGATGGTCTCTATTCGAAAAATGAGCAACTAATTTAGAAAAATAATAGCTTATTTGTAATCCAAGGAAATATAGGGATATTATTAATATAACTATACGAAAAAATGTCTTCATGTCTACATATTATTTTTATATGAGAAAAAAATTGATTGATTGTTTAGTTTTAGGAATGATAAACATGGATTTGTTCCATACTAACAAATATGAAATAATCCTTAAATAGATGTTGATTTAATTTTATAAAATCATTTGGAAAATGAAAATGCACTATTTTTTAAGTAAATATAGAACCGGGGAAGAAACTTTTTCTATATTAAAAGGATGATGAAGAAATGTTAATAAATGATTTACCTATTACTTATCATGGGGTGGTTGGGATGTATTTTGTTGATAAATGGTTAAAATACATGGAATAATGAATTGAATCCATATAAAATTATCATCATTTTAACATAATGGATGAACATGAATGAGTGGGATCGATAAGGTGGATTTTGGAATTCTAGAATAATGTAAAAAAGGATTTTATATTTTCTAATAATAATGCTAAAATAGTAGAAATGTCAAACATGGAATTATATAAAAATTACTATGAGAAAAATATTTCACCAATTATGATGATAATGTCCATTTGAATATTTCATTCGAGACCATCTCACTATGATTATGAGATATAACAAATTTTTTTCGAAACATATTTCTATAATTTGAATTTTGTTGCAGATAAGTATATTATATTACATGCATGATTTTATTATGTAATGAAATAGCAATGGTTTGTATGTTGTAATATTCCATTTATGAATTAAAAACATATTATAAGTGTTGGAATGTTTAGTTTGATGGTATGAAAAATGTGTTTGGTTTTATCATGATATCAAATATTTTAATTTCTTATTAAATGTTATATAACCATCAAATTGTTTTAATTACATAACATTTGAATGATCTACTATTTATTTGATATGATAACCCTACATTTCACCATGGGATGATATATCCAGGTAAAAATTTTGATGAAATATATTAGTGAAGTTGTATAAAAACTATGTTTGGGAATCTATTGAGATAGATATACGATACTTTCTAGAGATGGTGAATTCACATGAAATAGCAATGTTCTAATTTTTTTTACATAGACTACTCTGAAACCTATATTTTACACTTATAAAATTGAATTTGTTATATAAAAAATGAGGGATTATACTTAATAATTAGAAATTATGTATTAAATTACCTATGTATTTTCTATAGTATTTATCATGCATTCTAGATTTTTTACTCTTCACAATTTAATATATATTATTTTAATTACAAGAACATTCCATTTCAGTCCCTGTAAGAGTCACACGATGAAAATATATATTAGGTGTCCTAATTTTATTTTGACCCTTAAAGTGTAGATAGACTCTTTGTAAAAGGAAATACACATTATAGTCTCCTAAAATATAGTATAACATGAAATATTAAAATGGTTGGTTGATTTTTATAAATTTGGTATTTCTCTATTTGATGATTTTCCAAAATTATATTATTTTACACATGGATTAAATATTATAATGCATCCACACATCACATAATAAGAAAGGTAATTTTTGGATTATGATGTTTATCTCAGATCATTTTCATAATCATATAATTCAACGAATATTAGTGAATTAATACGAACCTATCATTGAAAATAATTAGGTAAAGGAATATTGGCATTCCCAAGTGTGAAAAGAAATCCATCAACAAAACCAAATCATAATAGTTATATTTTAGAGGGAAAAATAATGATCAATTAGAAGGATATAATTTAAATTATTCTAGGCATATTGATGAATATATTATATAAAAAACATAAGGATCATAAATAATTTATGTAATTTAAATTGATTATATATTGGTTTATCAATATCCCGATTTTATAAAAATTCAATGTTTATTTATTATTTATTCATGTAATTTTTATATTACATTTTCTGACCAATTGAATGATGTCATCAACAAAGAATATAAAATATTTGTGTCACAAATATATGATCTTCATATTGTGTAAGAGGATGTGATGATTTGTTAAAATAAAAAATAATTTATTTATATTCTCATTACAAACGGTTTTACATGAGATACTTAGAATATTTTTGTTATAAAATATTGAGAGACAAATTGCATAGAGTCTCATGCCAATGAATTCTCATAAATTTTCATAAATTCATTGATATAAATAGGATTATATGAAATTATTATATCATTCATACATAATGGTGTTGATATACATAACATCTTATCCTTCATACTTTAGTAGATTTCATATATACCTCAAATGATACTTATTAATTTATTTGGTGGATTAGAACATTGCTGGTTAGATCATCAACTACTGTATAACCAAGATGAGTTTCCCCCCTTGTATGTTGAATGAATACATTTACCCTTATAGGAAAGATGATTTTGTTTAGCTTTATTAATGAAATACATCACGTATACTCTATCGATGAAGAAGATTCAAAAAACAACATATATATAGAGTTATAAAAAAAATTATGTTAATATTTAAAAATTTATTTCATAAATACAGATCAACATATTTCTGGATTTTTTTATGTCTCAAATAATCATAGGATAATTTATGAAAACACAACACTCCACCATTAAGATAAATATTTCAATTTTTATTTTTTTCATTTACATAGAACCTACAATCCCTCTTATTGATGATATTATTATTCCAAAAAATAGAATCAAGTTTAGATTCATAGATCTATCTTAAAATTAGAGATTGATGAACATTTCCTTGAAAAAATCATCATAATGTCTATTCCAACTATCCCATGTATTTTCAATTTTTTTTTCTCATATTCAACATTTTATCATTGTTTCAAAATATAACAACACTGTTTTTATACATGATACCAATAAAAATAACATAAGTTCATGTCTTATAGAATATAAATCCTCGGTTAAGAGTATATATTGCATATTAAAAATACACCATCAGTACAATCTCTACAATAATAACCTTATAATATTTTTTAATTTTTGGATCAATGTATTTGAAAAAATAACTACTAATTATAGAGAACGGTTACCCTCCTTTATATATTATTTACTAACATTATCATTCTAGAAAGAAACTCTCTATTTTGTTTTCATACTTATTGATGATTTAATGAATTATTATACAAGAACACATTCTATCATCATAAGCACATTACACCAAATAACTGACGTGATATCGTTGTTTATATGATTCTAACAAAAAAAGGAATGATGTAAATAAGATATTATAATTACAATTTAGATTCTAGGACACACTTTATTGGTCTTTTGTATTCCAAAACCATCATGATAAAATCACATTTTTAATATTTCCTATATTTTTATACAATTAAAATGTTATTTTAGTTGTATTATTGTGTTTTTTGATATATCTATACCATCTATTTGTTTATTTTGACTGATATAATTCATATGATAGCTAAATTAGTCATTTTGATTGGATTTATTTTTTAATACCTTATATAATACAATATGATCTTTTTATTGTTATTAAGCCCAATAGAAATTTCATTATCATATATTATTACTTGTTATCAAAATTTATCTAATAATATAATTAGACTATAATGTTTCTACTATAAATATCATATAAAAATTTTAATAGGACTGTCATATATTATATATAGAGTCATGTGTCTCGCCTGAAATTTTATTTCCCTCAATATAACAATTATATAATCATAAATACCAAGAATATATTTTACCTGGCCATTCATTTTGTCAGTTAAACAATAGATAATCTAGGTCTTATAATTGTTCATGATCCTATAATCAATTACCATATCTGAGATTTCTTCCTTAAAATATTCAATATTTTCATTTTCAAACTTTTAAAGATACATATTACTCTTCTTAAAAGATAATTAATTGTTGGTTATAATAAAACAAAAATTTGGATTTATGCTTTTTTAAATCTCCAAAAATTTAACCCATCACATAAATAAACTAACTCTGATTTCATGTCAACTCTCCATTTTTCTTTTACATTGTAATATTATTTATCTATAATTGTATTTATCTATTAAATAATAGATATTATAATATTTTCTTTCATCTCATGGATTATTTGATTTCATCAACATCTATTTCGACAAAATTATTATCATCCATTAATAAAAATTAAATCCTCCTGATGAAATTCATCCTGACAGAATTTCATTTCAACCCATTACAAAATATCATTGTTTTAACTTCATTATCTTCATCCTCACATACAAATATCTTTTTACATAATTTTATATATATCCATGAAATGCACATAAAAAATTCAAACCATTTCATTTAAACATTCCTTCTCCTAAAAATAGTTGGGTGGAGTGGGACTTCTTAACATTATCAAATTATGATTTTTGGTTATCATCTTTCACATATATACTCAAAGATAAATTATATATCAATATTACACATCTCATTAGAAACAAAAATACCTCAATGAATATTAAATATCACTTTTAATATATGATTATCATTAATAAAAAATACATCTTTTAATTAATTATGGAGAAAATATTAAAAATAAAATCATTAGGATATTAACATCATTGATGGATTCTATAATTTTTAGTTGTATTTAAATTATCCACCCCTAAAACCATTATAAGCCTATTTTATGATAACAATCCCAATATAATAAACTTACTATGATGTTTTAATGTTTATATTGCTACCTAATCATACACACACCATGATCCAAGGGGTATCAATCTTACTATTTATGTGTACGGTGAACTACTACCTTTTGAAACGATGACTATTCATTTATCCTTTATAACCCCTCATAGTAGAAATTATGATGAAAAATATAATAATATATTATATATATATATTACTTATAATTTTTTATGATGATTTTATTTTTATTTATATCATACGTTGATGCTTTCCATCTTGTGTATATATTATACTTTCGTTTGAGGAATTATGAACTACCACACCTTCAAAGTGATATATATATATATATAAATGATTATATTAATAAACCAATTTAACATATAAAACAAAGATATGATGCATGATTTATTATATAAATATTTAGCATTTATCATTAATTCTTTTAATATGACAATGAAATGAATGTAGCAATCATGCTTACGGATGACCTACCATCACCATGAATGGTGAACATAATTTCTTATCATAACATATAATGTAATTTTATAAATAAATATTTAATGAAAATACATGATAATTTATTCATGGTTTTACTTCTGGATATTCTTATATCATTATCTAAATTTTTTTAATAACATGTAACTAGACCAAACAAACTTGGGAAAACTATGAAATTTACACAATAAAAAATTAATAAAATGAATGATTGTTAACAAAACAGGAATAAAATTATGTAAGAAGATAATATTTGATATTATATACATGGTTATGGTTCTAGTATAGTTTAGTAACATATTTAAATCAATATATAGGATGATAAATAGTATAAAACAAAATGAAGTTTATGTAAAGATATTTCATCTCAATTTAAAATTCTATTGAAAATTTTTTCTTATTATGAACCAATTCAATTATATATGGTGTATTTACTAAATTTAACATCTTATATCTGGAATATAATTACACTAATGATATTATATGATTCATTTTATATTATTACTCAAAGGGATTAATGATTTGAATTTTTCCAAGTGGTATGGGACACATTGTAATTTATAAAATAACACATCCCTCATGATTTTTTTTGTGATCTATCTACTGTATTTTAATTCATTAGTGACAAAAACAGTGATTTCTACATAGATTCCACTTGGGAATTATATATAAACACATATGTTTTATTCACTACAGATTTTTTTATAAGGAATGTTTTAATGAATATGATGAGTTATTTAAACTAGTATGACTTAGGTGCGGCTCATTTATAGATATCCCCTAATGATTCTAGAGTCTCATTAGGTGAATCACATAGTCAAATTAGATTGGTTTATTAATATACATGTTTTAAAACTACATTTTAATGGTCTTGATGATAATATTAACTTGTACCTATACAACATGATATCCAATAGTTACATAATAACCTAGTTTATATTCAGTTATTATGTATTGATAATATTTTCACTCTCCATATCTATGGATACATTTAATTTTCCATAAGTTATAATTATTAAATATTTTCTGTTGTTGTTATATATATGGATAATTTTCAATATCATATTATTGTTTTAGATGGCTTGAGTTTCTTTTTCTTACATTCTCATATTGATATTTCTTTTTTATATTTTTAACTGGCATATGTGATAAGTTATTTACCTAGAATAAAATTTTATTCATATTGATGAATTATTTATGGTCTATTACATAACCTTAAAAATAATTATATCCCAGTCTTATTATGTTTCCATTTCTCGTGTTATGAAGATGAAATATTTGAATATAAATTCCAGGATGATTTTTATTTCATTTTATTGTGTATCATGCTTTTAGTTACAATTTCCTATTGTATTATCGGTATCACGCATGTAATATAGATTTGTATGATTATTAAATAGATCAGTCATTCAGGACTTGAATACTTGTAATAATGAAAATTTAATAAACTAGTGAACTATCTCATAGCTTCTAGAGTTGGGAAATTATAGTTGGTATTGAATAAATATTAGATAAAAATGGAAAACATATTTATAAAACAAAGATTAAGGAATAAAACCATAAGATATACCATGAAGATGAGTGAAAAAGGAAATCCAAGAACATTTTTGAGAGATATATTATGTGTGAATTATTTGAAATTCATATGTTTACGGACATAATTAGTGGATATGGGTCTATGACAGATGTACCAAGGATTTACAACTCCAACAATGTGTTCTAGGGATAACTAATGGTAACATGGTTCTCAACTTTGGGCCATAATATGCACCTAATTTGACACTCCCAGGGGATAAAGATAATATAGTACACATTGTAATTTCCTTATATTATAATGGATTTAGATTTAATGACTTCCACAATGAATAAATAGATTATGATTCTATGATTCTGGATACATAAATATATCTTATGTGATATACCATATTCTGAGATATACAAACATTAAAACAATAAGAGATAATCTAGTATTTTCATTGTTTAGAAATGGTGACATGAATGATGAATGGTGTAAATAATCATAGAGAATTTAGATATTTAATTCCATGGAAATCAATATAGTTGGAATTTTAATTGTTAATGTTACAGATATATTAGAGAGACATATTCAGGATTGGAAAAATAACCTCTCCCTTATTGATCAACTTATTCCATAGAGAATATATCTAATGCTTGATCGATTTATGTGACAGAACCCCTATCATTTAGAGGGACTAAAAATACAACTGTAACTAATGAATTTTCAAGTATTTATAGAAGATATTTACAACTTCAGAATTTAGAAAAAAATAAAATGCAACACATGATATCAATTATCTCTATTGTGATGTTAATAAATGTTAGTTCTTTATCCAAAATACATGGGAATAAGAATAAATATACCTCATGTAATGATGATAATTTTTTATTTTTTTTTGATAAATACATCCATTGTGATTAGAAAATTGAGAGGAATAGAATATTTCATATCTTTTAGAAAATGGTAGAAGATAGTTTTGAGGATTATGAAGCTGAATTTAAATGTCTAGTCATGTATTCTATGGATTATATATGCACGATAGAGTGAATAATCAAGAAATTCATTTAAGGACATAATTAAAATCTCTATGGGTAACTAGTATGTCATAAAATTTCACTAATTGATGAAATATTTTTATGGGCCATCAATATGGTGAATTATTCCTCTACATCACATGGATTCAATAAAAACATAGAGATTATTAGGTCTTTTGAACACTAAGAATAAGGTAATGACTCAATTGAAATGATAAGAGAGATGAATTTTCCATAATGTGATAATAGTAGAATGAATCACCCAAGTTAATTCCTGAATGGATTGGGAGAATGTTATATGTGTGGATAAATGGGTCACCATGAAAAATAATGAAAAGGGAAGAAGGATAATGCTACAATAGAGTACATCCATTATAAAGAGAAGGTGAAATATGTAACTGAATATCCCAACCAATGAGGGAATATATCTCTGAAAAAGAGAAGGGTTCAAGTTTTATATTATGTTTTTGACATAACCAGTGCCAAATGATTTATGTACATCACTCTTTTGATCAATGTAATATATTGTAATAAAAAAATTTATGATGTTATCATAATATGTTTTTTGAACTATGTCAAGATAATATTAAAGTAAATTTTTATTAAGGATTTTATATAATATTCCAAATGGTACCAATAAAATTTATTCATTTAAAATTTAAACATTTCATAAAAATATTATTGACAGGAATAAATCCCTCAATATGTTACTGATGTTGAGATAATGAGTATGAAATGGTTGATTTAAATAAGTGTGGACTACCATGAATCAAATTAATGAGATATCAAAAAAAATTCTATGATATCATTGATATTGTTTGGAAGACATTTTTATTTAACTGATATATATATTAACAAGTGTATTATATAATGAACGAGGAGTAATTCATGTTTCTAATAATATATTTTTGTTGATTCAAGTTATTACCATATTTTAATAGGACCCATGATGTAGTCATTCACATGATTCGATTGTTAAAATATAAGGCTACATCATTTCTATTAATGGATAATGATGATTTCATTTTAGAAAATCACTAACTATCCTTCAGAAGTTATTAGATCATAATCATTTTTAAATTTTAACAATATATAAAACTCTTATGGATGATCATTGGATAGTATTTTAGAGGTTAATGAATTACTTCACAATAAGATGCATCATGGGATATGATATGAAGTAAAATTAGATCAATCATTAATAAAATGAAAAGATTAATCTTATAGAAAAATATATACTTAGAGAGTGAAATAATTACTTAACTCCATAAAAATGGTCATGAAATCATAAGAAAAATTTAAAGTACATTCGTATATGATGAATCAAACTTCACTTAGATCATCAGAGATATAATGATATCTTATAACGACCCATGCATGACATAGAATGATATGAAATCAAAACTAAATAGTATTCTTTACAAAATATAATTAATTTATTATAGGACTGTATATGTGTAATTCCATGTTAAACATGGAAACATAAACGTCTATTTGAAAATACGTCATCATTTTCTTCCACATATTTCATCATAACTAAACCCTTTTTAACATATCTTAACCAATACCCTTCTACACGACCTAGGGAAAAGATACATATGAAATGGTGAGTGATGATAATAATTATTGTGAAAAAATGGAGATATTAATCATATCATAATCCAACCATATAAGAACACAAACTTTTAATAAATTTTTATACATATGAAAGATCATGATATCATTAATAAAGATAAATGAAAAATGTTTATAATAATTATTCAACATAATCCTGAAAGTCATAACATAAGACATCAGGTTTCATGGAATACACTTAGAAATATAAAATCATATAATATTATTCATGTATTATTTCCAAGACCATCGTAGAGAGAAAATTAAATTTATGAATCTATCGTACCCCATTTTAAATTCATGTATTACTAAAATCCGATTATTTCCCATTCCAACCATATTAATCTCATGTTGTATATATCTTTACCCAAAACATTCCAGATAGATATTAGTCCCACCAATCTCATAATAAAATTTTTCTTATGTGTTTTACAAAATCATAAACCATTCATCATAGATTAGCGCATGGAACTTAATGGGTTTCATAAACATGAATCAATATTACGATAATCCATATAGAAAAAAGAATTTTATAAATAAAATTCCATCAAAATAATATTAAAACCATTATAATTACTGGTAATGTATACATGAAATATAATATTTAAATATGTCCATTATAGATAGAAGATTATTTTTATTCTATACAAGAAATCAATACAATATAAATTTTATTTTATTACTCGAAAAAAATTTCAATTTTCAAAATGACACCATATTTTAAAAGAAATGAATTATTTTGAAATCTAACATGAAATCATGTAATGGAAGCTTTATTAAAACATAGGCTAATGAAAATGAAAAACACCACCATGATGTATAAGTTAAAGGAATTTTTTTTCTCATAATATTTTTGTATAAGTTAAAAGGTAGTTCGTATAAAAAAATCAAATTTTTCATTTCAAATATTTGAATTAAAACTCAACAATGATTAAAATTTAATTTAAAATACTGTAGAAGAATTTAAATAATATTACTTATTTAGGAAAAATGGATGTAGATGATTAATATACCCAAGAAAATACATACATATAAACATTTTAATATAATAATGTTTTTGTAAAATTTTCCCTCTACATACGTCAGATTTTCGTTGTATATATCAGAACACCTTATTTTATGACATGATCACTCTAAATATCCTCACAAAGCACTAGAGCTGGTATCTGAAGAAGACGATAATCTTTATAATGTATCTATGGATATTTAGATTGGAAAATAACAATGAATGGATAAGAATAATTTCCTAGTTTGAATTGAAGATATGAGGGAGTGGTGGCATTTTATAATTGAGGTGAGGTGAACTTTTATGATCTCCAAAATATTTTTTTAAAAAAAATATATAACCCCATAAAAAATGCATTAAAATGTTTGTATTATGAATAAAATTAGATATAGGTTTATAATCATATCAACAGATAAGTTTTAGAAATGATTTTCTATATAATTAATACGTCTTATTTATGTTATTAGTTATTTATTTTATTTTAATTTTTACTCAGGTAACAAATATTTCAATATTAAAAATGGGAAATATTTACTAATTTGATATAAATTAGACCAGAAATAAATCCTATAGATCATCTTCAACCAAAAAAATATTAATATATATAATAAAAATGGTTTAAGATTTTTTAAATAATATAATAAAACATTATTTTGATAAACAATCATTAGTGGCAATTTTGACTCTATTAAATTCATTTCATTATAAAAAAATTAAAAATATCAAGATTTTATGGAAAAAAATAATTTATTTTTTTTATTTTATTTAATATTCATTTCTAAAATTACATTGATATATTTTGTATCTATAATTATATTTATATTAATATTTTTAATAACATGAATTTACTAATTATATTTATAAATAATTAAGGAAATATTTTTTCTATAATTATTTAACACAAATATATGATGAATAAAAATATTACATAAAAAAATATAATGAATATAATTCGTCTATGTTTCATGATAATATTTATAGTTGAAGAAACCTCCAAAAAATCCAACATTAAAAATGTTATATATAATAAAATGTGAATGTAACAACTTTATCATAAAATTAAATAAAATATTATAAGTGTCATAGAGTTTTCCATATGTTTCCAAATAGTCAATAACTCAAACCATGTAAAATATTTCTCAATAAATACTCAAATCGTAATATTATTTCAATTTTTTTGCCTTTTAATGGTTTTACTATTTTTATAAAAAATATTTTATTGATTTTCCATCAATTATATTATTTCATAATCATTAAAATATAAAATTTCAAGGAATTTATTTATATCATACATGTTAAAAGTATATATAATTATAAATAAAAAACATTTATCATTCAAATTAGTATTTATAGTCTTATATAGCATTTGTAAAACATTATTTTAAAAACAAAAACATTATTGAAATTATAGTATGAAGTAATTAAAATTTCATTGAATAAGATATATTAGAAGTACAATTATAATCCAAGTAGAATACAAAGGTCATAATTAAGACCCAATTATTATTTAGGTTGAATCGAACTCATCTAATCGTATTTATACAAGTGATAAGTTAATTTTATTATATTATATTTACCATTAATGGTTAGATATACTTTTATACCACATTAAATATATTACAGAAGTTACAATTCAAAATGAATGAAAAAAATAATTATATTTACCGACTTTGGAAAAACATATTCAAAATGTGGAATCCATTTTTAAAAATTAATAACATATAAGTTTTTAAAATTAATTATAATAATTCATTTATTGTTATGAAATAAATTATCTGTTCAAATATTTCGACATATTTAAATTTTTTTTCATCAAAATTAATTTTTAAAGAAATGAAATTATAAAAATTTATATGAAATGATAAAATTAGTTTTTATTTTTAATATTAATTTTTTTAATAATATAATTTACTGAAAAATATTATTGATTAAAAAATTGTTTTCAATTAATATATAATATTTTTTTATTATTAATCAAAACATAAAAAATAGCATAAAAATATAAAAGAATAATTCATAGTAAATATTTATATTATTATTCCAAATAAGGAGTTCCTTTGGATAGAGATATTAAATAATAATGTTAAAAACTATATTTATAATGGGTGCACCATCAAATTGGGGATAAATTTTATTTTTAGGTAAATTACTCCATTTATACGAAGAATTTTATTTGTTATTATATCATGTATAAAAAACATATAAGATTAATTTTAAACATTATATAGAACATATTACATATATATTATATTAATAAAATTTAAGATTAATTATTTTATTATTTTTTAAACTCAATTATTTTCATTTATATAGATTTTCATTAGAAAGATATTATTCTTCAAACCCACTATTATAATGGCATGGTTTTAAGGTAAAAGAATAACATTATGTCTCTTGATTAACTTTAGTCTTCTAAAAAACGAATTCTATCAAAAGAACTTGAAGTAGTGAGAAAAAAAATTCAAGCATTGGGTTTCATATACTGCAAGCTAAGTCAGTGTTTTGTATGGAGCATGTCTATTTTGGGAGAAAAAAATATTTGTTATTATTATTATTAAATAATTTTGTCATATTTGGAAAATAATTTTTATTGAACAGTAGAAACTAAATATTGAGGTAAATATCATTATTTCTTCTAAAAAAATATTATTATCTCAAAATTCCACACAATTTAAAGAAAAATTTGTTTGAAAATAACATTGAAATATTGTAAAGTAAGCTTCATGGAAATACATTATTATGAAAATGTTAAAACCCATCTAGTACTATATGTTTAAATAAAACATACTTCCCATTCGTTTTTCTGATAAGTCAAAAAGTACCTCATATCAAAACTGATAAATTATTCTATTCATACCATTGAATAAAAATTCACAAATGGGTAAAATTGTCTTTAATAAATTTTAGACGAATAGAAATTGTAATATATATTTAGTAATCATGGATGTGGATGACAAATATAACCTAGTAAATACTCACATATAACAGATATTAGATAATTATGAGATTGAAAAATTATATCTTATAATAGGTCTGATATCCATTGTATGTATCAGACCTCCTCTTCCTCAACATGCTCTTTCTAAAAAACCTCAAACTTCACTAGAGATGATTTTTTATGAATAATGAAACATATATAATGTTTCTATGGATATTTAGAAATGAAAATGGAAGGGGGTGGAAAAGCGGCAAGGCTCAAAGTGAAGTGAATATGTGAAGGAGAAGGGGCCCTATTATAATTGAGGTTATGGGAACTTTAGAGATCTCCAAAATATTAATTAAAAGAACAAAACCCATCTAAAAAACATTAAAAACATCCCAATTTAAAATATGATGTGAGAAAATTTATAAATATTATAAAAAAATTAATTTTTGAAATGTTTTGTTTCCAATTTAAACCATATAATTATAATTAACACCTAATTATTATATTTAGTTTTTAAGAAGGGTAACAAATATTTCTCAATTAAATGGTTAAAATGTGTACATATTTGATGTCAATTAGAACATAAATAAACACCTTAGATAATTTTCAACCATATTATGTTTACTATATATTTTGTATTTTTTTAAGATTTTAAAATAATTTATATAAACCTCTATTGATAAACAATAAATAGTGTCAATTTTGACAAAATATATTTCATTTATTTTGAACAAAAATATTAAATTAACAATATAACATAAATCCAAATATTATATTTTATTATAAATAGGTAATAATAATTTATAAAATTAATTTAATCATTCAATTAACATAAATTTTACTTTTTTATATTTTTATTATCTTTTCTTTGATATTTACATTAATAAATATTTACTTCAATAGTTTTATGTAATTATTTAATATACATATATGTTGATTAAATAATCAAAATAAAATAATATGTATAATATAATTACTCAATCATTCATAAGAATACTTATAGTCAAATAGGTCAATTGTAAAATCCAACATTAAAAATTATATAAGTATCAAAACATGAATGTGAAAACATTAACATCACACTATATAAAAATTTTTAAGTGTCATAATCATTTCCATATTGCTTCAAATGGATAAAAACTCAACCCTTGGATTATTATGGTAGTTATATAGTCGAACAATAAAATGTTGTTAAGTGTTTTGGTCTTTTAATGTTTATTATCATTTTAATCAAAATTATTTTAATTATGATCCATCAATTAGATAAATTATGCATCATCAATGTATAACCCTTAAAGGTAATTATTTATTTACTAAAATGTTCAAAATAAATTATCATGATAAATAAAAAAAATTATTTTGAAAATAAATATTTATATTCTAATTTAGCTAATGTAGAACACTAAAAAAATTATTTTAAGACATATTTATATTTTGTTTCAATAAAATATAATAAATGTCTTAATCTCATCCAATTATCTTAGAAAGGGAATAATTTATACAGAAGGTTTTTTTGGGTCAAAAATTACACATCTTATCATATTAGAGAAATGTTAATGGTAAATTTTGAATATTATATTTATGATTAATCACCTGATTTAAATTTTTAACATATTAATAAATATTATTATAGTTTCAATTCATAATTCCAAAAAAAATTATATTAAAATTATTTAGAAATACTAATTCCAAAAAATAATTCATTTTTAATAATTTTATAAAACCTATTTTTTCAAAATTTATTTAAAAATATTCTTTTTTTGGGAATGAAAAATAGGTTTTAAATGATAAAACATTACAAAAGATTGAAAATTTTTTAATTCAAATTTCATGATAAAATTAATTCAAATGGCCTAGATTATGAAAACTGATAATAATATATAATAATATAACTTTATAACAACTAAATAATATTATTTCTTCTCAAAATAATTTCGATGAAATAGTTTTTATTCAATTATAATTTAATATGTTTTTACTATTCTTCAAAACATAATTTTTTTACAAATATCAAAAAATCATCCGATGTATATATTTATATCAAAATACAAAATAAAATTTTTATTTTGTTAAATATAATATATGAATGTTTCATAAACTAAATTTAATATTTCTTCTCCATCAAAAGGTGTAAAAGATTCATTTTATTAAAATATATATATATATTATCTGAAAAAAGAATTTGTTCATATTTCTTGACTATATAAAATAAAATATCAATTGTAAACATTCTATTTAATCTTATATATATATATTATAATAATAAAATATATTATGAGTGATTTTAATATATTGTAAGCTCACTTATTTTAATTTAAATTGATCTTCATAAGAATGTAAATAACATTCATACCCACCATAATAGTGACCTAGTTAGTAGGTTACATAATAATATTTAGATGTTCACCTAAAATTTATCCATCATTAAAAGAATTATATCAAATGAAAATTTAATTTTGTATAACATTTGTGATGCATAGTTTTTGGTATACCACAATTTAAGTCATTTTTGTGTATTGTGAAAGCTTATATTGGTGTATCTTACCACAGATGATTTCAAATAAAATAAAAAAATAGCAAATAAAAATAACAGGGTGTAACATTGTTTATTTTTAACATTATTTTATCAATGATCTCTATCAATCTCTATCAGAACATAATTATTGGATTTTTTCTTATTTATCAATGTTTAAATTTCCACCTATGTTCTCATTTAAGCTGACCTAGTTATGTGACCATTATACATTACATTATTTTGTATACAGAAGATGTTATAATAATTATTTTCATGACGTGGGTCATTCAGAAATAGTTTATTTTAAATCTATAGAATATAGAGGTCGCGTTTAAATTGTGAGGATGCAGTTTAATTAATGTTTAGAGAATGTACCACCCATATATTCCAGAGTATGAATAGTGTATTTAATGTAATATATTATAGGTGGAACAATGCAAGGATGGAGATGTAATACCACGATAAACTAAAATATATTTTTAATTATTAACAAAATTGATATATTTTATATTTCATCATCTCATGAAATTCATATTTAGCATGTGTTACAATCAAAAGATACATTAGATGGCTTGCCTTACAAACAGGACCTTGTTTTAATAAAAAATAATATATTTTTAAAAGATTATTATTTATTTATAATAATATATTAAATATACTTTATGAATATTATATATAACATATGAATAATATATGGGTTATAAAAATTTAAAATTATTTCATAGGTCACCAATTAAAGAGAAATATAAATAAGAAACTATTGGATATGAAAATAAATATTAACAATTTTTTTCATCAAAATGAGTTTTACTTTAATAAACTTAATTAATTAAAATTAGGTTACTGTGAATGATTTTTAATTTTCAAATACATTTCATTTTTAATAAAAAGTTACAAATACATAATTTTAGTAAAAAACTAGTTTATCATTTAATTTATTCATTAGGATAAATTATTAATATGATGGGTTTTAAACATTAATTAGTTAGTATTATTATTAATTAGCCAAATTAAATTCAATGGGATCAATTTCAGTTTAAATTTTATTATAAAAATCTAGAAAAAATTATCATGTTTTTATTATAAATTTCTCATTGTCGTCCCACTTGTGGTAATAATATCAATTTAATTTATAACACTTCAATAATTTGAAATTGTGGAAGTGGAATAAATATTTGGAAATAGAAACATTTTCAATGTCTAATAATACTAATTTTTTAAGAAAAAATATTATTAAATGTGAGTACAATTAAATATAATTACTCATGATAAATTAATCTTAATAATGGAAAACATGTATTCTTAATCACTAAAACGACCTATAAGCAAGTGAAAAGTAAATTCAATAGGAATATATCGACTATATTTTATATTCGATCAAATAAGGTCTATTATTAGATCCAATTTCAACATGAATAATATGCATGGAATTCCAATGTCAAAATATTAAATGATTTCCACTCATCCTCCACTAAAAAGGGCAACCACCTATCCTCGTTCATAATTCCTCTAAAACCACTTATGTTTAGAAAATATATGACCAAATTAATTCTCAAAATTCATACACTATACCATTAAGCCTCATGTTTTGATGTAATCTATCCATGGAAGCCTTTTGGTAAAAACCAATAGAGATTTTCTGATTAAGATGTATTGTCTTCTCTCATTGTTTTTTGTTTTATTTCCATTCCTCACACCATGAACTCTACAGATTCAATGAAATCATAAAAATGAATGTATCATCAATATATTTTTATTTTTATGTTAATGATTCTACATTCAATTATATAAACCCCAATATAATCGGTAACAAACATACTATTTCATTATACAACGAACTTCTATCCCAGGAAATGTTGTTTTCCATTTTATCATTACCAAATATCATGTGGGATATTATGATGTAAAATATGTTAATATATGTTATATAATATATTTTATTATATATTTATTTATTTTGAAATAATTTTTTTTAGAATATACCATTGTGCCTTCCATAATGGGTAAGCATAATAACATAGTTTAAGGAAGTGTGGACTACAGCCTCCTCATGGAGATATGACTCATCCATGCAATAGATGGAAATTATAATGGCTGGTTTTAACAAACCAATGGTGTGTATATAAAATATATATGATATTGTAATTATAGTATATATATATATATATCATCTGTATTTAATTTTTTTAATATGAAAAAGAAATAAATGTATCATTCATGGCTATGTATGATCAACTATATTCATGAATGGAGAAATAAATTTCATATCTCTAAATATAATATACTATTATAAATACATTTTTAATTAATATATAATATAATATATTCATTGTTTACATTCTAAAGATGATGAAATCATGTTATATGAAATAGGAACATCATGTTAAAATTCAAAACATACTTCATAAAACTAAGTAATTAAAATTTGAAATAGTTATAACACTGATAGAGAGTTAATACTAAGAAAATAATCTAATTTATGAAGTTAATAAATTCTATTATAAATATTTGATCTGATCTATTATAATTTAGAAAAATATATTAATCCAATATCCAATAGGATAAAGGCCAGACCACAAAAGGAAGTGTAAGGTATTACAATTTTTCTAATTTAACATTCCATTGAGACATATTTCTTATTAAACACCATGATACATTTATTTGGTGTACTTATGATAAAATAACATGTTATATCCTGAATCATCATTCCATAATGATATTATATAGTTCGTTTAATATTATTCCATCGTTGGATATATTATTTTTATGTTTCAATGTGGTATGGGACATATTTGGTTGTTTAAAATGTCATTTCCATCAAGGTTTATTTATGATCATCCATTGGTATTTCCATTCAATAATGTCAAAAACCATTATTGTTAATTACACTATACTTGGTATCTATTGGTAAATCTATATCTTTTAATAATTTTGGATATATTTTTAAGGAAAATTGTTCATGAATTTGGTTAATGCTTTGGACAAGTACGACATAGTAGGGTCCAATCTATTGATAGCCCCTCAATGAATCGATTGAATCATGAGATAAATCATTTGGAAAAATTATATGGATTTTACCCTATATATTTTATGCCATACTTTAAATGATATTTATTATAAAGGTACAATGTAACTAAGAAATATTAAATCTAGTAATTAATTATTTCCCCCATTCATTTTCAGTTATTATTCATCCATTATATTTTTCATCGACATATCTATGGATGCATTTCATTTTAATTCAGTTATTATTTATCTATGTGATTTTTCCTCAAATAATACAGGGGTAGATTTCATTCTAATTTTTTTGTTTTATATGGATTGAGATTCATTTTTTATATTGTCTTATAATATAGGCTTATCTTGTAGTTTTGAGTGTAATTCATTATAAGATATTTTCCTTTATATGTTAATTTAGTACTAAAAACTCCTTATTACTCCTTTATTACAGACCCTTACTGTGAATTTCATCTCACAATTATTATGTTTCCTATCCATGTGTTTGGAAGAATACATCATTGGATAACCATTTAAGGATATATTTTATATAATTTAATTTTGTATCATGTTTTTATTTCATATTTTCTAATATATTATTGGTATCATGTATTTAATTTGGAATTCCTTGACTATTAAAATGAACGGTTCAGTGATATTTAATTTCATGTAATAATGAAAAAATATTAAAATAATGCACAAGGATAGAGATTATAGGCTCAAGGAGTTACATATAGTGACCTAGGATAAACATACTTTGATATCACATAATTTTACATGAATATTCAATACATTATAAGAATAAATATCAAAACACCATAATAGTTTAGTTTCACTAGAAAATTGAAAACGTATTCTACTATACTTGTTAATGATCTTGAATGTTTTCTGTAAAGATCTCTATCTTTAGTACCTCTACATAAACAGTTTATTCATAACCATGGGAAAGGAATCCTAACGATGGGGTGGGCTCATATGCTCAGTAAAGGTAAATAAATGAAATGTGAATGAAATACATGAACAAAAGGTCTTGGAACATAATCATTATATATGGAGATCATTCCATTCATATTAGAGATCATGATAAATATTGGATGTCCATGAGACAATAACCATAAGGAAATGACGAACATAATCCATGAAATCATAATATATGAATAAAATATGGAATTATGGAAAACACATAATCATATAATATGATTTCCTTATAAGACAATGCTTTGCAACCAAGACCATATTTGTAATATGTGTTCACTCCACAAACAATCTTCGAAGTCATGTTTCACTCCCATGGAATCTTAGTATCATGAGTTCACTCCTCATACTATCATGGTAGTCATGGTTCACTCCCATGTAAAATTGGGTTGTTATGGTTTACTCCCAAGACTATTTTAGTCTATGTAATAAGATATACATCATTTCCTAATGCATTATAGGGAGAGATAGGTCCCACTATTCTCATAGTAAAATCATTATTATGTGTTCCACAAAATAATAATTATATCATAACCCCTGAAAATAAATTGGAATAATAAACATGTAAACATATCAAAACCCATTGAAAAGATATAGTTTTTATAATAATTTATCAAAAGTGTAACTTGTGAAAGTGAAAAGGATTATATTAACAGATAATTCATGAAAGTGAAACATGAATAAAAAATATAAAAACAATGAAAGATAAATATATTAATAAAGGCAATTAAACTAACCACAACAAATTCATAGAGTTGAAATGAAAGGAATCATTAGATCATTTCCTAGAAGGGATAGAATAACATTAATGGGTTCTATCATATATGGAAAATAATTTTCAAATAAAATATTTTTTTTGAGAAAAGTATCTATTTTTTTTGAAATGTATTTTTAATACATAAAACCAATGTAAAATTACTTTAATATAAAATACCTTGACAACATAAATCAATGAGTGAAAATGATTTTGACAACTTTATTTATTAAAATCTTAATTAATAATCTTCAAAACCTTTTAAAAACCATTATTTTAAAAATCAGTTGGAATACAAAAAATGAATTCATGAAAGTCTTTTGAAAAATATTTATTCAAAAATATATTCAAAACATATAAATAAGTGATAAAAACATTGTTAAAATATTTTTCTTTGAAAACATATAAAATAATCAAAAAAATTTAAAACCATTTTTTCTTTAAAAAGACATAAAATAAGCATAAAAACATACTAAAAATCATTTTCCAGGAAGACATATAAAACAATATTGAAAACCATTAAAAATCATGTTTTATAAAAACTTATAATATAATAATGGAAAATTTTGAATACAATTCCCAATGATAACATATTATATGACAATGAATACATTTTGAAAAAACATTTCTGTGAAAACAAATAATATAAGAATGAACATATTTTGAAAACTATTTTCATTGAAAACATATAACCTAAGCCTAAAAATAAATTAAAAAAAAGTCTTTTAAAAATTAAAAAAAAATTTAAAATTTTTTATTTAAACATGAGATTATACCATCAAAGGATTACTGGTGGATAAATTAACACATATCAGATGAGGTAAAAAATAAAATTCAACATCTAATTTAAAAATGATAGAAAAATTCATCATTTTGAAATCGATAAGAATAATCCATTGACAAAGGTTTTAAAATTAAAAAAAGGAAAACATGTTTTTTTAAATATCATAGGATATTTTAAAAATATTCTTTCATAATTTTTTTTATAAGATGGTTTTGATTGAATAATGATTTTTGACCAAAGAGAGAGTGATGCTAGGCTTTCCTAAAAATAGTTTCTTAACAGTCATATGTACCAAAGATTAGAGAATGGTACTAATAAATGAATATAAAATAGATAACCATGGGAGATAAAAATTCATGAATTTATTTATATATGAAACATAATAATTAAACATTTGAGGAATTAATGAAAAAAATCTCGAAAGGAGATGATATTGTCTTAATTTAATATAATAACATCATAGCATAGTCTCATGTTATACCTGTATAAAATATAAATACACGAAGAAGAAAATATAATTCAACCAATGAGATTCACTATTAAACTTGTTCAATGGTAGTATATACACCATTTAACAGATTTTAGGGGCATAACAGAACATGGGCTTCAATTTGGGAAATTGGGGAGAAAACATTATTACCAAATTGTTATATTTTGATACTCATACCCCATGAATGAATAAAATGATTTGTTAACTAAATCCATAAATAATTCATATGTAGTGTATGAACGAATCAAAACGTTTTGAGGGGGTAGTAGTCCACAATACCTTACACGAGAGTATTATACTGACACAAATTTTAAAGTAAACATATAAGTGTTTTAATAATGAAAAAATAAACGTGAATACATTGTAAATATAATATATGACATATATAAACACACTTTTCATCACAATTTCCTCCATGGTATATTTTAATTGGAAAATTAATAATCATCGTTTCATGGGATAGAGGATCACCATACACAGAAACGACATGTTCAATACCCATTATATGGATGTGTGTGTTTGTGTAGGGAGAACCACTAATATTACAACAACTTTTTGTATTTATAATCTTTATTTAGTTATATATGTATAAAATAAATAGATTGTGAAGGTTGGAGAAGGAAAATAAAAATAATGGACTTGTGAAAAGATGTTACATATTAATCGAGTAACACAATTTGGATTATTCTAAATGGAATAGTTGGATTGACTTATACACAAGGAACGACTTATAGGAGGAAGTTGGGGATCCTTATAATTTTCTTTTGAATATATTTTACAAACATAAGACATTTTATATGACTGAAGAAGTAGGAGAGGGGGTAGTTGTTTATAATGAATGAAAATGACTCACTTGGAATTTTTGGAAACAAAGTCATGTCTACCCATGTTCTTAACATACAAAATCGTAAAAAACCAAACAATGAACGTAATTGATGTTTTATTTTATAATTATGGACTTAAAAAAGATTTCAAATATAAGGATAATTCATTTAGCCTCATAAGATTAAGGTTTAGTCCCCAATTATGATTAATTTTACCGTAATCAATGTGACCAATTTAGTTCAATTTTATTAATATTTTTTTATTAAAAATTAAACAGATCTTATTATAATATAAATATTACACATATTTCAGTGGTTGTTATATTTTAAAAAATCAATACAGAAAATGGAAAACATAATATTAAATCCATTCATAATGACAGTTCGAAATAAAGTGTTTTAAATGTAAAAATGATTAAATGTTTGTTTTTTATTTATATTCAAATTCAATGTAAAATTGATTATAATGACCTAACATTTATTAATATATTTAAAATTAATCTAATTTGGCCCCAATAATATTAACATATAGATTAACAATAACAATATTCTAAATAGAACGGTTGTTATGAAGTGGAAGTCATTATTTATGACTATTCATCAAAAAATGAAGTTTCTCATAATCATCCAAATATTTAACCTAATATAATTTAGGATTACTAAATTAAAAATTTATTTTTATTTTATGGAATTAAATTTCTAAATGTGATTAAATTTTATTTTATTTTTATTACTGATTCATTTGATAAAATTGTATTTCTAAATATACATACGATTTAACTAAAATAATATCATTCTTTGTCAAAATGTTTAATATATATAATAAATTATAAATACTCTTTGATCATATGTTATTACTATTTATTTAACTATTTTTCCATCTTTTTATATGTAACTTATTAAATAAAAATATAACCATACAATGTTGTTTCATAGATTCATCCATGGTGTGCACAGAGTAGGCTAATTAAGTGTTGTTTGTAGCATAAGTCAAGTTTTTATTCTATGTAGTAAAAGAGAATTTGGTATTTCATGTAGAAAAACTGAAGTCAGTATAACATGTAGATCAAGCCTTTTCAGCATTGCTTATAGAAGATTCCATGTTGGTATTTCATGTTGGGAAATCCATTTATGTATTACATTTAGTTAAATACTAATATATATTGCATCAGATTAAAATTTTAGAAATTATATATATATATATATACATATATATATTTATATATTTATTTTTAACATTTCTTAGTGATATGTGACATTAATAATTTCAAATTGTAAAATAAATTTTAAATATATTTCACAAAATATCGAGGAGTTACATTCTACCCAAGTTAAAATGAATTTCACCCTCACAACTCATCTTAGTTATGAATTAATTAATACATTAATGATTCATTCATAGAATCCCAAGTCGTATAAATGAAAACTAAAATATCGCTCAAAAGTTATAGTTGTGACCATTATTGTTTCCAAATTAAAAATATAACTGTGATTCTGTATTTGAGAACATAGGTTAATAGTGAAAACATGGAAATCAAAGATAAATCTAACATCTTGTTCTAAGAGATAGTGATAGATACAATGTTGGGGGATAGATAATAATTAGAAATCAAAAAATTTATGAATAAATAACCGAAAGTCAAATTTATCGGATATGTTCATACTAGGAAAACATTTTTTTACAAAATCCATTTCCTAATGTAAAATAGTATTCTAGAAAAGTTATACTTGCATGATCTTAGGAAAACATCACCCTTTGTTTTTTCCAGATAAGATTCAACTATTTCAACACAATGGAAGGTGATTTTTTCATTCTTGAAGAACTAACAGATCATGAGAGTTATGATATTTCATTGCAATTGTAAACATTTATCATGAAAACCATGTTTTTATAACGGGTTATTAATAATGAATAACTAATAATGTTGTAAGATAATATATTATTCTAGAAAAATCATCCAAAAGATTAAGATAATATTTCAATTAATGTATATCCTAATAACCCTTCTGAATGATGTAAATCCAAAACATTAGAAAGAGAATCATGAAATTGTTTAAAAATTATCCCCCATATATCTCAAAGTAAATCATGGTTGTCACATTCTAAACATGTGAAATACCTATTTGTAAGTTACTATAGAACCTTTTAGAAAGCAAGAATGCTTACTTATTCCAATGATTACTAGATATATTCATTAAATCCAAGAAGATGTAAAATCCATCATTGATAGGGTAGAACTCATTGTAGAAAATCAATTCCATTTTTATTTGTATCATCTTATATTCTTATTCATATCCAACATATCATTATCTAAATATCGTTATCTACATTTTAGGCAAAATTTATTTATTTACATCCATTATTCAAAATATCTCCTTTCCATGACATCACCTTTCTATGTCTTAATTAATATTAAACATATCTTTTTTCATTCTTAACGAAAACATATACTAAAAATAATCCTTATTTTAATGATTAATATAAAATTATCAATTAATTCTAAAACATTAATACTTCATTAATCTAAATATATTCCTAAACCATCACTCAGAATTCCTCAAATTATTATTTAATTCCTCTTTAATAAAATATAAAATTACAATTATTTTATAGGGATCCTCCACATCAATCTAATAATTCTTCATATTTATAATGTAATCATACTAGAAGAACATAATGTTCGATTCACATGCCATTTGTGATCTCATTATCTGTAGATGTATCAGCCATACTCATACCAACTACCTGATTATATTTTTGAGATTTTCCCTTTAAAAATATATTCACATAATAACAATAATTTCAAAAAATAAATCATTATGTTTTAATCATGTTCTTTATAGTGTCAATATGTTTAATAAAAACATAACACACGGTGTGTTAAACCGTTGTTATATTGGGATACCATATAATCATGATGATGTACTATTATATTGCCTAAATGATTACACATACTTTTTTAATATATCAAACATTAGTTTTATCATAGGACATTCATTCAAACATTTATTGAAATATTTTACAATGGTTCGTGAAGAGTTTTTTAATTCCTAAATAATATATCTAGAGGGTGTCAAACACAGTTTTCATCAGGAACCAATGTCTTATAGATGATTACCCTTGAGTCCGACCCAGAAGATCTTGTTGGATTTTTTTACCACAAGTTAAATCAATAAAAAATCCACATTGACAGGTTTTATCTAGAAAAGTATGTGTTTCTATGATACCAATCACTCAATACTTTTAAAAAATTCAAGGGAATTTAAAAATATGCTATATCAGCATTATACTTAAACTGAGAATCAGCACAAGATATATAATATGAAATATGCCCTAGGATCTCACTAATGTTTTCTAATACACGTTACCATAGGATGAATAAAAATTTCCAATGATAGAAACTATAGTGTCCCATATTTGACAAACATAGATATTATATAATTTTAGATGAATATGCTGCACATTAAAAACATACATGCCTGAGCAACGTAATATTTTATTTTATTTCAAAGCTTGGAAACAAAATATTTTATCCTTATAAAATATCGTCCATATATCCCATAAATATCTCCAAATTTATTATTTATAACTAACAACATTCATCATATCATTAGGAAAGTAAATATAATAAATGTGTGAGCTCAGATGATTATAATAGGGTAAATAACAGAAATGCGTTAGAAACAAATAAATAAATTGGTATGGAAATTTATCATAAAATTTAATGAAAATACACTACATTTTATATATAATAAAAAACATTAGGGAGTTCTTATAACATTAATCATAATGAAATTAATAACATAATTCTTGAAAGTATAACATAGAAATAAAATATGGAATTTTAGAAACATTTTAAGAATATTGTATGATTTTCATATTATCAAAGGCGTTACTTCCAAGATCATTTTGGTAGTACATGATCACTACACATACCACTTGGTATTAATTATTCACTCTCATATCCATATTTGTTACCTATGTTCACTCCTCATACAATATTTGTAGTCATGGATCACACACATGGCCATCATCGTAGTTTGATTTCACTCCTTGTACATTCATTTTCACCATGGTTCACTCCAATTTCAAAACTATTTCTCAAGGTTTAGTCCCATGACCATCTATGTCTATGTAATTATATATAAATAATTACCCAATTCATTGGGGTGGGATATAGGTCCCACCCGTGTCATATTTAAATCATAACAACATGTTCCATGAAATCATAAAAAATCATATCATAACCCGTGAAATTAAATGTGTATCATAAAAATGTAAACCTATCATTCCTTTTGGATAATATATGTGCTTTATAATCATTTCATCCAAATAATGACTTTTCAAATAGATATGATTTCCTTAAATATATAACCCACGAATGAGAAATGGGTTTCATTGACATGAATCCCTTGAAAGAGAAACTGATTTTATAATGAACATTACATTAAGATCAAAAATTCATGTAGGGGTTATAAATTATTCATTTAGATCATTTATTAGAAGTTAATGAGTAACCCAAATTCATTTTATCTTATAAGGAAAATCATTTTGAAATTTATTTTAAAATAATTTCATGAGTAAAATAACCATTCTTCTTTAAGAAATGATTTTTAATACATAAAGCAATTTGGAAATAATTTTCTCCAAAAAACATCAATACTTATAATGGAGAATTGAAATAATCTTTAATACCTTCTTTATTGATGACTAATAAATTAATCATCAAAAAAATTAAATGCTTTTTTCTTCATAATCAAATTTAAAACATAAATAATTCTTGAAAATGTTTATAAAACCATTTCCAAGAAAATTAATTGAAAATAAAAAAACAAGACATGAAAATAATTTCAAAACCATTTTCAATGAAAAAATATAAAAAATCATCAAAACAATCAAAAAACCATTTAAATTTAAAACTGTTTAAATTATATTGATAGAATTTTGAAAACCATTTTCCTTGAAAACCTATAAAATAAAAATTGAATCATTTTGAAAACTATTTTATTTGAAAACTTATATGATGATCTTGAAAAAATTTCAAACCATTTAACTTCAAAACTAATAATATAATCTGGAAAAAATTTTAAAACCATTTCCCATGAAAAATAATAAATTAATCATGAACGAAAATGTCTATCCCAATTTCTATGAAGTTTTTTTATATATTTTTTTAAAAAATTTACAATAATAATGAAATAAAATCCTAAAAGGATTGATAGTGGATAAATTTGTACTTTATGTACAAGGAAAAAATAAAATTCATTTTTCCTGGTAAAAAATATAGAAATGTGTATCTTTTGGAAAGAAACAAGATTATTCCTTTGAAATAATTGGTATATTAAAAAAAGGATAAAAATTTATTTTAATTATCATAATATATTAGGAGAATATTATTGTGATCGATTTTTTTAGAAAAAATGGATTTGAAAGAAGACATATTGTCAACCAAAGAGAGGGTAATGTTAGGTTTTCATAAAAAATCATAACAATATGATTTGTTGAAAAATAAAAAATGGTATCACTACTTGAATATTTTATGAATATCCATATGAGAATAATATTCATGAATTTATTGATACATTTAACTTAATAATTCAATAATAGTTTCAAAAAATGTGAATATTTCTCGAAAATCAATGAGATTGTATCAATAAACTTTTATAACATGGTACTATGGGATCATACACTCCATGTATAAAATTTAAATTATATAAAGCATAAAATATAATTAAATTAATAATATTTATGTTAGAAAATTTAATATGGAATTATATCATTCTTGATAAAGAGTATAGGTGTACAACAAAAAAAGAATCTAAATGAATGAAAAATGATAGAAGACATTTTTATAGATTTGGTAGCTTTTAAAACATAAACCCCCTGAATGAAATTTCATAAAAATTATATGTTAATACCCATAAATTTAGATATATGATACATTGGGTTTAATTATTTTTTGTACATACACCAAAAAAGTAATGATTGGTTAACATAGAATGAATCTTATTGGGAGAAATTTAATATGAAATCCAGTAACCATGTCTCTTCACTATAGTCGTACACGTTTAAAATAACATAATAATAATTATAAAATTATGAAAAAATCACGATCTTTATGAATCAGAACTCATCAGAAACATATCATTCACACTAAAATACTATCATAAAAGTATAACCTCATTATATAATATAGATAACCATTTCATATGGTAGGGATAACTATAATGTCCATCAACATAGTGGATTTAGAATTATCACTAGTTTCCCATTGTAGATTACAACAGACCATTGTTCAATATTGGAGAAGGACACCCCAATTTCTAGTAGTGGATCAATCCCATTAAATGTTTTTCTATTGTTATCTCAGGATACATAAATATTTTCTCATTTAGTTTGAGAGACATATAGGTCTCATCCTTCTCATAATGAAAACCATACCAATGTGTGTGTCATACTATCATATAACATTCATCACATCTAGCGATACCATGTCCAAATATACATTAATATTAAATAAATTTAGTTGATCATTCATAAAAATAATTTAGTATATGCATGAGTAATGTTCTAGTTTTTTTCATTTGATTCATTGAACACAACATTCCATCTTTTCTAATGATGTAGTTGTTTTCACAAATATATCATCCAAATTAAAAAACCTCATAGAAAATTCCTTTAACTAAACTTTCAACATTCCTATGGAATGAATCATAAGATAGGTTGAGATCATATTCTCATTGAACACAAAAATAATTTATATAAATATATGAACATATTAAATCATAAGATAAAAATATGTTTATATGATAATGAATCAAAACATTTTTAGTTCATAGAAAACACTCCATTTATCATAATCATGAGTCAAATCATTAATCAATTTTCATTTCATAAGACATGATCTATTTGGATTAGAAACCATCAAAAATTAATCATTAACTATATTCCATTTTCATTAAATTGTGGTACTGTCATAAATAAATAAAAAATTCCCTGGTAAATGATAAATATCTAGATCATTAACATAGTTGATTAGAAAAAACTTGTTTCCCATAATAGAATGGGATGTAGAAACTTCCACCTATGAACTATGACACAATGATTACAAATTATGTATCTGGATGCACCTATTTCCCATAGTGGATTTTGATACACCTATTTACCATTGTGGATCATTATTATCACATTTCCTATTATGGATCAAGAAATTTTAAATGTTTCCCATTCATTCCATCATGATATATAAATATTTAACAAATGCATTGGAATGTGATATGTGTCCCACACATCACCTAACGAAATTTTTTGTACTTACTTCAATTGATAATTAAACATTAACCATATAATGAAACATAAAAATAGTTGGTTTCAGGAAAATTATATCATATATTTTGAAATGAATTAGATATCATTTACACTTAATCAAATGATAAAAATTGGAATCAAAATTTCATAATTATTTTATCACCAATTAACACATGAAGGGTTGGTTGTTTCATATGATTTTTTATCATGGTATAACGAATGTAATTGAAAAAGGATTCGTAAATTTTTTTATTAAATATATTTAATTGTAGCAATCAATAGTAATAGTTTCTAGGGTTCATATCACTATAATGTTGAATATATCATATAATTTCATCATTTATGGAGAAGGATTCTAAATGATTCAATGGAGCCACTCATATTGAAAATAAAATATCATTGGATATAATTTAATGGCCATAAAGTATTATCAATATACAAGTCTTTGAAGATATATAAAAAGATATATAACGTGAGCTATAAAAATTATCATAAGATTTTATTGAATAAAATATCATTTCTGTTTTCAGAAATCCATTTTAAATCATAAGTTTTTTCAGTATTTATTTAAATAATTATAACCTTGAAAAATTATAAGGGAATCCATGAAAACAAATTTAGAAAATTATTGAAATATAAGATGTATTTTAATAAAATGAATCATAAATGAGCATAAAATATCATTAAAAACATTTTTATCACATTGATAAAAAATCTTAATTTTTACCAGCAATGAGCCATCCACGTAGAAGGAGGTGGAGCAAGGCCGTCGGGTCGCCACTAAGGTACGACACTGCCGTGGATCCTAGGGAATTGAGCCATGGCCAGGCAGGCCTTGGAGGTGCCAAGAGGAAAGCCTGCATCCAGATGGGATGAAACATTAATATGATGAGGGTGGCGTCGTCGTGCTGCGCAGAAGATCAGTAGGTTGTGGCTAGAGCGGGCGGCGATGGAGAATATGGGCGCGACGCCATCACGCCATGCCAAAGATGTACCGTAGCCTTATGTTGCAACATATAGGGGAGGGCGGCCGGCTAAGCCAGTAATAGCGGCGTGCTTCACGCGGGACCCCTCAGGTCCGGAAAGATTCACCGAATTGGCTCCCAACGCTGATTCCTTTGGCATCCACGGGTACCGTACCCCCTGCCCCCACCAACCCACAATGTGCCCAACCCGGACGTGCAGCCCGCCGACCAGGCCGCGCGGCCAGCCCGCACTCGGTCAGCTGACCCGGCTTCACTGCTGGCCCGCACGCGGCCAGCCGACCGGGCCACGCGGCCAGCAAGTCGGGCCACCCCCGTGCGTCGGGCCACACCTTGGTGTCGTGTCATGCCTTCGGTGCTGGTCATATATTCGCCCCCCCCCCTTCGGACTGGGTCGAACCCTGGTCCAGACCCGAGTCAGGTTTGGTCGGTCTGACTGGGTCTGACCGGACCCAGACCCATCAGACCCGAATACACCTTTTTGCCCATAACTCGGGATATGGGCATCCTTTTGACGAACTGTCAGCGGCACCAATATTCTTGGAAGGAAGTCGTTTGTTTGAGAATACCCCATGGGAGTTCGGGGTATAAATGAGATACGGTCAGGATGGTTCGTATAAGAAACCAACTGGGCACCCATAACTAAAAGACTAATAACTCACAAATTGGGCATTCGATTGACATCTCTTCTGTTGCGTTAATACCCCTATGTCATAGTGGAATTTTTAGATACTTCTATGTGAGACTTCACGACAGTAGGATTTTTTCCCAGAATCTCGGGAAGCGGATCCTTCCAGTGACGAGTGAACATAGTGTGGAGAGCTAGTAGCTGAAAGACCTAACGACTGCTAGACCGATTCGAATAGCCCAGTGGAGAGAACCTGATATTTGGATGTAGAACCATGTGGTAGGAGTGCATGGTATTTGGCAGTAGACCTGCGGTACTCGACAGGAGGGGTACCTCTGCTGGCTATTAGGGTGAGCACCGAGTATTTGGCGGTAGAACCATAGTGGAGGATTTCCTGGTATTTGGAGGCAGACCCACGCTACTCGAGAGGAGGAGTTCCTCAGCAGTCCAAGGTTAGTACGAAACAACTTGGTTTCATGACAGGCCCACTATTCTTGGCAGAGGAGGAGTTCTCCAGTAGCCATGGATTCGATTATGAATATCACGTTTTGAGCTGAGTCATTGACCATAGTGTTTTCCTCAGGATTGATATGGGTTACTAGATAACTTAGGTATATGTATGGAAATATACATAAGTAATGGTTACTCTTTGATTGATACTTTTTGGTTTATCCTTGTTTGATTTTGTGAGACAATTAGGTTCTCAGGGTCCGTAATGTGTATTGTTATACTGACCATTGCATAGGATATGCCTGCACCTCATTGTGTTGGATGCAAACAACAGACGCCACTGATGGAGGTGGAGAGCACCATGACTGGATGATACCCGTTGGTGGACCGCACGAAGATACGGTACCCAGAGAATACTGATGGGCGTGGAGTGATGACGAGGTTATTTGTATCTTCCCTTTAGGTAGGACTCGTGGAGGATGATCCAGGAGTTTCTAGTCACCTTTCAGCTATTTTTATCTTTTTCTAGTACTTTACAGATGAACTTGTATTTCCTTCCCCTTTACTTTTCAGCACAACTTTTTTATACAGTTTCTACTTAGTTTTTTACTTCCAGTAGCATACTATGTTGTGTGTGTTTACTTTTATAAAGGATATTCGTTCCCAGCATACAGATTTATGCCTTTGGTGTTAGTCTCCAATGACTGGACTATGGAAGGCGAGCATGGAGTAGTCACGACACAGGTCCCGAGGACGGGTCATGACATAAACAATGGCAATATAAATTAATGATTAGATAGTCTTATAAAACCCTTATTAATTTTTTAACATTAAATCTTAATCACCATGAAATAATATCATTAAATGAACCATAAAATAACATGATAATAAATTAAATCATGATATATAAATCTTTTTTTATATAGTCCTTAAAAAACTAATGGTTCGTAAAATAACATATATCTCACAAAAATAAGTCGAGAAAAAATGCCCTACGACATTGGTAAATTTGAACTACATACTTCATGAAAAATAGATCAAAAATGGATATCTAAATCCTTATAATCGTATTCATTATCATACTAAAATAAATTAATGTGAATTATATACACCATGTAAAAGAATCACATGGTTGATATATAATGTGTTTCTATGAATATAAAGTGAGATGAAAACCACTTCACATAATTCATGAATTCCATAAGACACGTTATATTATCTTGTATAATAAATATATGTTTATTATAAATCAATAATATTACTGTACATAAATATTTCATAACACATATGATTTACTTATAAGCATATATTTCATGTTTTTATATTATTTCAATGTTAAAATCATGTATTGTGTAATAAAATATTAGTTTAAAATGAAATATTAGTTTATTGGATATGTTGGTATAATTAAATTAGCATATTTTTAAATTATTTTTTTGTAGATATAAGATGATGTAAAACAAAATTCATAGTTGAAAACGGTGCATCTTTTTTAGAAATTTTTTTTCTGATTTATGATAATGCTTAATAAATTGGATTTATAATATAAATAAGTCCTCTAGTATTAGAAGATAGAAGTAAAAAATAATATATGAAAATTAATGTTAAAAAAATGGCTTCATATGTGTGAATCCTAGCGAATATAGGTTGAATATTATAATTCTTGTGAGTGGAACACTTATAATTTTTTTCATTTAAATATTTGTTACCATGTATTTAAAATTTAAAAAAGATCCCAAATAGATATCAACAATCCCCATAATTGATATGGTTGATGTATTGACAAAAAAGGCTCTTTGATTAGTTTATAGGTCATTTTATCCTTTTAAATTTTAGTTTATCATAATGTAAACCCATTTAAAACTTTACAGAAGTAATAAAAGTTTATTTTTTAACAAATATTTATGTTAAATAATTAATATAACCATATTATACAACATAATTCATGTATATTAAAAATATGAAATATATTTTTCCTAAATGAAACTCAGATTAGTGGAAAATATATTAATAAAACATTGTTCCTATGATAAATATTTATGAACATATTAAAATTTTACATGAATAAAATTTTTATGCTACGAATTTAAAAATTAATTATTATTTTCAATTTTTTTAAAAATTGGAAAAATTACATTTTCAATAATTGTGAAATGGTGGGAAAAAATTAGAAAATTAGGATTTTAAATATAGAGATTAATTTATTCATCCCTCTTTCATAGAAAAAATAATATAATTGTAAAAATTTAATGAATAATTATATATATATATATATCCTTTAAAAAATTCTCTAAATGAAATTTCATCAAATTTTAAAGGTAAAATGTTTTTGGATGCATAAAAATAGTTTTTTAGAAATTAATTTCAATTATTTTAATATAGGTATTATTTTTATTTCGAATTAATTGGTCAAAAAATATATCATTTTTTCCATGTTTAAACCATCTATTTTGAAATTATTATAATCTAATTGATTTTTTTTATTCCAACGGCTATGAAATAATTATCATATTAAATAGTGTTATTCTGTTATTATATCATGCATCTTTAAAACTAACAGTTTCATGTAACATAGTCAATCAAATGAAAAAAAATTATTTGAATATATATATATATATATAAAATGTCAAGATGTTAAATTCTATCCCAAATAAAAAATAATTTCTCCCTCAAAATTCACCACATTGGTACAGAAAACATATGATACATGGACTGATTATATCCTCATGTTCCCATGTAAATTCGTAATGCTGGTTTTCTTTCCCCCATAAATTTTCATGGGGAGTCCTCCTGTTTTGTAGAAAGTTAGTTGTATTGTTTTGAATCTTAAATTTTTTTTCATGTAATAAATATAATGATTCAACTATATGACTGATGATTTTAGTTATTGTGATGAATTTTGAATTTACTTACTCATGAACGATTCATAGAACACATCCGGGTAATGATTATGGATTAGTTGATTCTCTAATCAAAATGTTAGTCACAATACAACAACTAATATTAACCCAAATAATTTACCAATGGATTAAAATTCCATTATTTAATAAAAAATCATATCGTGGATTTTCATTGATAAATTTATACCCCATCTCTAACTCCATGAAATATAGATGAATTTATTTTAATGCCTGAATAAAAAATTCTTCATAATATCAATTATATAATTATATGTTAATATTTCCATCTCCAGTTATCATCCGAAACAAAAACATATTAGTACATTTTAACTCATATGTATAGAAGTTAATTTTCTAAATATGCATATAAATATCCAAAACATCATATATAGTTCATCCAAAAGAATTATATAAATGCTTATCCTCATAAAACATCCCAAATTAAAAAATTATAATGATGTTCATTATATTTCAAAAAATCATGTTATCATAAATCCCAAAGATATCATAATTTCCACTTAATGACCACATGGAATATATGGAAAAACATTGGTCATATATTCTTCTATGTCATGCTAATATACATAATTACCATAAAACATCATTGAATGAATTAACGGTTCATCATTCCATTAAAAACCGATATATTACTGAATATAATGCATAAATCAAGAAGATATGTACAGTAAATATAGATGATATTTAAACTCCATCAATTATAACACAAACCACTTTTTAAAAAAACCTTATTTATTATTGATTTAATCTATATAATCCAATAAACATTATCATCTTCAATCATATCTTTTTTTATACTGAATACATTTTCAACACCAAGGTCATTTTTTTATCATCATACATTAATCATGAGTTATTCATAAAATATAGCATTTATATTAGATAAATATTCTTGTCCACCCACACCATTTAAAATATTCATGAAAATACTTCAAGAAAATTTTCTATAGAAATATACTCATATGTTTCATGATATATAATTCTTGAATATCCTTAAATAAACATATCAATTATATCACATCATTATTACACCACTAACTAGGATTAATCATTTGATTCTATAATACTAATTTTACTAAAATATAAAATATGATTCATTTAATAACAATTTTTAATCTAAATTTAATCCTTCTTATATGGTTAAAATGAAACAATAAATTTATAATTTTCCACACCTTTCATATGTCCTTTTTGTTATATTCATTATTAGTATTTTTAAATTTACTTGTACACCCGTAGTGATTCAAATAAAAATTAATTCCAATTGTACATCTATTTACCTAATTCCAATTACATCTATATTTATAAAATTTAAAAATATATTATACCATGGGAAATTCATTATTAACATTCATTTTATTAACTGATCATACCATTTTTCAATCGAAATTACAGTCATTTTGTCCTTCTTTTCCACACTAAAAACATATTATTTTTCCTTGAGACATTGCATTGATTTCTAATTCCATCATTATCCATATATGAAACTAATCTTTCTTTCCTATATGGAAACCCCCCAAATGAGCTCTTAATTAACTCTACCAGTCTCTTATATGGTGAGTTTGGGAGTACTTTGATGATCAAGTTGTTAATCATATATCATGATGTATAATTAGGAATAATAAAAATTTCTTTCACTATAGTAATCACCCCTTTTCATTTATCATTAATAAATTTTCTATCATATTCAACATCATCCTTTTCCATTTTGGTTCTCTGAAATGGAAGAAACAAAAAAAGAATGTGTTGAAAATATTTCATCCTGTAAACAAACATATTTATGAAAAATAATTTATCAAATATATAAATAATGAAAAATTATTGTTAATATATTTCAACATAGGTGTAACATTTAACATTCATTGTCACTATCATAATCATTCATTATTATTCATAAACAGTTTGATAATTTCCCAATAACATCCCCATGAAATTTAAAAATAGTTTTGGGGTAAGACACATTATGAGGCACCAGGTGATGATTTTGTTTAACTCAATGAGTCCTTTTAATATTTATTACCACTATGTACTTATCTAAAATATCCACATCCAATTTTAATATCAATATTGGTATGTAATATTATTAAAAATGATTTCCCTATCCTTTTCCAAAATTCCACGACATTTACGGGTGCTTGGAGTCATCAATAGGGTTATTCTTAGAGATAACCATTGATATATCTATAATAATATACCTAATAATCTCAATAATGGTCTCTCATCATATTTACTAATGGTAACTAAATCATTATTCTAATTCTTAATATATAGACCAAGGATTTTTAGACACAAATATCAAAACATATTAGTTGAATATTTAGTACTACTTATAAACAGGCACACAAGAATCATAATATTTTAGTGTAATTAGAGAGGAGAAAAAAAATATTATTATCCCACGAAACATAATTAACATCAACCAAAAAGATTTAATTATATTGTACTCTTTTCTTGAATACCATACCTTAAACATTCTTCGTAATCAGGGGGAGGAAACATAAGAACCTGTGATTTTATATACTCTAAAATGTTAAACATAGGAAATATAAATATACAATCATATGAAATTATAAGATTATAATAAGTTTTTATGATCATGACCATAAATTATGAATTTCATAACCTTACTTTAATATTTTATTTCTATAATTCATGGCATTAAACATTATCATTTTACAAAATTAGGATGATAATAGTGGACATTAATATAAATCGACCATAAAACACAATATCATTTCTTAAAAGTGTGTAATAATCATAAATATATAAACCCATTTAATATGTCAAGGTTAAAAACCATTAACAAAAACATAGTGGACCCTGACATATCACTTATTTCAAATTATGGATCCAGAAATACCTATTTCCAAATGTTGATCAGAACTCACATTTTACCCATAATGGATCAAGTATATTGACTTATTTTCTATTATTATCTAATGACATATTTGTAGATACCAAACTGATTTGAGAGATATATTGTATTAAACTATCTCATATTGAAATATATACATTTATCTCTTTCAAAATATCATAATATTTTTATATCATCAAATCATTATCCTTATATAGAAAATAGGGGTTTATCAATTTCATCAATTCACTATAGCATAAAAGAAAAAAATTAATTTTTTATCATAAACATATAAACAATATATAAATTTAATATACATGTAAATTATAATGATTGTATCATTCCTTCTTATCCCCAATAGAAAATATGTAACAGAAAATGATGTTAATATATATATAATGATTTTAAAAGATAACTTCAAAAATATCTTGATAAAAATAGCCTTTCCACATTTAAAATATTTTTTTAAACATAATTAATAATCCAAATAATTTTAATTTTAGATAACCATAATATCATATAAAAGTACGTATTAATGATCATTTAAATAATTCATATAGTAAATTTCCGTAACACATTGGAAAAAAACTAAATAATCCAAAAATATTTTTCAAATTCATTTTCTCTGAAAAAACTATGAACCATATTAACTACTCATTAAAACTATGATTCATCATCATTGTTGAAATTAGATTCATATCATTTATTTAAGGGAATTATTTCTTTTAAATTATAAAAAAAGAGATACTAGAATTTTTTGAAAAAAATAAATTAAGATTTAATTATTTTTATCCGAAAAATTTCAATGATTTGGGAAACATTATTTAATAAATAAATAATAAAAATACAAAAAAACTTATTTAGGATTGGAAAATATATTCGACCAAAAGGATAAATAATTTTTTTACTTAATAACATTATTTTCATAAAATAAGTACATAATTAGTGTGAAAGGGAAAAATAACATGTATTACAATGAAATTTACATATGATAAGTAAAGAGATGAGTTTATTTATATAAGGATCATACAAATTGTTTATTAGATGTATAAACATATACATTACAAAAAAATTATTTGATTGAATAATAAAACCCATAATTATTAGGTAACTAAAAATTGTATGAAAAATTAATGAAAATGAATAAATGAAACATAAAGTAAAATGATAAAAAAGTAATTCATGATATTACATTTCAATGTATATTCACATACTCCTCAAAAAATATGTCAGGTGAGTAACACAACAAAAATATTAATAAATTAATTGTGACAAAATTACCATACTACATGGGTCACATTTTAATTGTAATCCCCATGAAAATGTATCCTTAAATATATATTCAAATCCATATAAATTTTGGCGAATGAATTATAAAATACAAACATGGTTATTTTTATGTGTAATTGTAAGTGTTTTCTGTTATTAGATTGATGGATTTCCATTGATATTCAATTATAACAAATTATTTTATTTAAAAGAAAAATATACAAATAATAATTAAAATGGAGATAAAATTTTAATAAATATTTAAATTCTAGTTTTATAATTAGATTATGCATAATGTTATTTTTTTTAATGTTTTTAAAAATATTTATTATAATAGGTTATTATATAATGGACCAACGAGGACCATCTTCATCCTCAAAGTCATGATGCCACATAGACATACTATGATGGCCTTCAAACCATGAAAGGGACAACTAATATATGTATGAGATGAAATCATGGCCCAAAGGGGATCCTCGATCATGGGTGAGCCTAAACCTAACACTTGCAATGTGGTAGAATGTGGCTTGATATGTGTGTCTATGTGTATTAGGAATCCCATCCAGGTTTAGGATATTCATATATTAACAAAATTGAATTAATTATAAATAATATAAACACTCATGGTTAATTATAATTTGGGGACAATTTTCTTGGTATCTATTCATATTAAACAAAACTCTTCCATTATACAGTGGTCGTGTGGTCTATTATTCTCAGACACTACCTGCCACTATTCTATTATTCTCTCCACCTTATTCCATGACCATTACCTTCTTCTACCCCTAGATAATAATCCTTTCCACCTCTATATATCTTTTTCATGATATAATAAACTACATTATAGGACCTAAATCTATTTTATTGACATGTGAGACTTGGGAAGAATCTATAATATTTAAATGGGGACACTCTAGTATTGCCTGTAATTTGGAGCACAATCTGACCACTATGAAGGATAAATAAGAATAATGATGCAATATTCAACTTCCCCTTCAACTATACCAATATTTAAAGGAAACACTATGATGTCATATTTTACCAAACCCATTAATCATGTAATGATATATTTGATCTACTATTTTGAAAATGACATACAAGATATAAATTGATCAGGAATATGACAGTGAATACTTGGATTATTAGACCACAATGAAACTATTCATGTTGATGTACCTTGATAAATAATGATTTCCTACTAATTAATAGAGCATAACATGAATGAATTCATGATAAATCCTGACCAATGATAGAAGGATGATGATAAATGTGTGCACATATTCGGAATATGATGTGTAGACACTACTACTAGCACTATGGGTTGAATATTAACAATGAAATTTTTAAATATTCAATAATTTAGTAGATTCAACATAGAATATCAATAAAAAATATTTTTTCAATTTTTTTGGTGATATAACATCCAACAGACAACATAAGAATTGATGTTACCTCCATTTATATTAACAAGGATGCTATGACATGAAAAATGATTAACATATCAATAATATACAAATATTATATGATCCATTTTACATCATTATTTTGAAGTATATTTTATTTTATTTTATATAACAAATTATATTTATTTTAATTAATACATTCCATAAATCATTTTTATTCCATTGTTTGATTCTCTGATTATTGTTTCTTTAATTACCTAATACTTTTTTCTCTCATATATTTACCAATACATCATTATATTGACAACGAGTTGGAATCCGTAGGATAGTCCCTGTAGAGGAGAGTGATGTTTTAATAATTATGCACAAATATTCTTGTACCTTAATTATTTATATTGTGAGAATGTCTAATGTTCACTGGATTCATTATTTCCACCATGATAGTAAACTGAAACTCATTAATATACATTTATTTAAAACATTTCTCTGATATCCAATAGGAAAAAATATATTTTTACAAAGGTGTTGAGTTATTTAGTGGATGAAACAACATTTGATGGATCCTAGTAATGGATTATTTCACTCTATTGATTTAGGTGGAACATAAATAATTTTTATAGGAGGATGTGTAATTTTTTATTCATTATTTATTACAAACATCCCAACAAATAAATAGAATAATATTAATCCATTCATGATATTTCATAATTTTATTATCAAATATATTTGAATAAAATATATGATGATTCATGGAACCAATAAACCAAATAATAATGGTGATGATCTATCCCTACTAACAACACTATTATAATGCATGTTAGTTTTATTTTTCATTTCATTTCATTATTTTGGAGAAAATAAATTCATTTTTTTATAAAATTAAAAAAATGTAGTTATTAGGTTTATTAGACATATTAGTTAAACGAAATTTAAAAACTCTTTATGTGAGATGATCCGAGTCAACCACTATGTTTCATAGAGAACCATTTATAATTGTCATTTTTACATGAAATATGATAGGCATGTGTTAATAAATAGTGCCACTTCACTATTGTTGGTGTTAATCAAACTCATAACATGCTTGACTAGGACACCTAATAAGGAACTAATATAGCCTGACCTTGATTTAGAAATAATTTTTATAACTAATATTTTGTATTTAAATTACAAAAACCACCATCCAAAAATAAAATTATAAGAATAAAGTGATATATCAAGATCTCACAATGATATGAAAAACCTGAAAATTAACAGAAAAATAAAATTATGTGACTATTATTCCAAATATTTTTCTAACAAAACTAATCAATTAACTATTATTGTGAAATAAATGGTTTTGTACTATGTATAAATATGATTATTCTATTAACCAAATTTCATGGCCTTAAAAGAGAAGTACTAAAACAATAAAATCACGACTTAATCTATTTTTCCATAAATCAATCCTAGAGGAATATATTATAGTGACCTGAGCCTTTTACAAATAACATTTAATTATTTTAATTTTAATTAATCATTAGAGTACAAGGCAAGGATTTTTAAGTCTAGCGTAATAGAAGACTAGGAAAATAAAACATAATAGATGGGGATAAAATAAAACTTTTTTATTTAATCTATATAATGAGATCCTCACATACTATTAGCCACTACATCTAAAAAGGGTACCATGGGGAACCGATGAACAAATTGATGAGCTGAAAAGCCCAGTATGGGAATCAACATAAGGATAAATTTAAAGCACTTGAGTTAGGGGGAATGGAATATTGATATCCAAAACAAGGAACATATGAAATAATATTTTATAATCATGGGATCGTATAATCATGGAATCATATAAATGTGGCAATAACATAAATTATTTCTTTAGTAGTGGTCATGGCTAAACACCAATCCCATTTCCAATTTCAGTACGCGTCAAGGCTAACTACTAATTCTATTTTACATCACTTATCATGAGACTTATACATACCCAATATATTAGAGCACTATATGGGAACACCCATCTCAATGTTTTCATGAATATTAATGTCACATAAATTTTCATACCACATATGCAATCATAAATAATCAACCATACATAAACATAAGGGTACCCATGGAATGAATTGGGCACCACAATCATGAAATAAATCATAACCAATGGGTGTATCAAGAAAATGTCCATATAAGGAACGAATTAGAAAATACATGGAAGTTCATAGGGTAAAAGAGCCATATAAAATGGTAAATGGTGTTAAACAGAAGTGACAAAATATGAGAAATGTATTTTATAATCCTTCTCATTAAAACATATTTGTCCGGTTTTAAGAAAAATACAATAGATCTTTTATAATAGAAAATAGGACAGTCATTTATATAAATCCAAAATTTCACGAAGATGATTTTCATGATAAAAGAAATATGTTATAAATATAATTATGTCTTACAACAGAGGATATAGTGCTATTGAAATTGGGTAACCATTCTGGAAGTTCCCCAAAAATAGGTTTTCTTATCAGAAAGTTGTAAGGAAGAAATCTTTTAAAAATAGGTATATTCCCGAAAGATGGTGATTTAAGGGTATAGATATAATAATATTGTAGAAATAACAAGAATTCATGATGATTCAAATAAATAGATAAGATAACTCCATTTTAAAAGAATGATAAGGCAACCCGAAAAAACAAAGATGGTTCGGGTAGAATCTGTTACAGTTTTATCGGCATGGTGTCGGGTATACCAAAAAGGCATTGATGAGAGAGATAATGGGTTTCTCATCACATATGAAGCATTAGGGAAGTATGGTGGAGGTGAAAAAACATACCACACTAGTTAGGATTACACATAAAATGGTGTATCATTGAGGACAATCTTGATTAAGAGTGAAATGGAGATAATCACATACCATAAATCTGTTAGTGTTCTCCAATTGTTATTAAATACATGAATAAAAAAAATTGGATTATTAATTAATATGTCTATATCCTGTTCGTCATGTAATTTATTTACTATAAACCATTTCAGTTCATTCAAATCCTTTTTGATTAGTTACAAGGTTCAATTTCATTGTTCGATTTCGTTTGTTGACATGGATTTAAAAGATTTTTTCACTTATATTTGAGTATGGATTATATGTAAGATAAAATTGGTTGTCCAGAATTGAATTTATATTGTATTAGTGATCATACATGAGATTAAATGGTTTTAATTTTTAATAGGTTACTTAGTGTGATGTTGAATTATTATATATATTACCACAATGGTAACTGTTTTTGTTAATCGGTGGAGTTGATTACAAAGAACATGTTTTGTTTTAAAATTTAATTCAATTTTTACAAAAGGATTAATGAAAAAAATTTGATATATTACATATATAATATCCTGGATAATGAAGAAGTCAAATGGTTTCATGACCAGAATTAAATATTATAATATAAATTTATAAACTGTTGTCCTTTAATGTGCTAAATTTTCACATCTCAAACAATGCTTTCATTTCATTCAAATAAAACGTTGGGGAAAGGGGATAATATAATAAATATACTATTAGAATGAAAAAATTCTAGTAAATGTATGTTACTGTATTTATCATACTATTATGGTGTGGGGAGGTGAGGAATGTAATAAAAAGGAAATAACATAAAAGAAATGGAGAATTTGGGAAAAAATTATCTCTTGTGAGATCCCCCTTTGAGAACCTTTTAAGTGGAGAGGTCATGGTATTTGGAATAGGATAACAGATTTTGGATGTGGGGGAGGATCTTGGGGAGAGATTTGGACTGAATAATGGGAAGGAACAAGGCTTGAGAGGATTGAGGAGAAGAGGGAGTGGAGGGGGTTTTTTATAGTGGAGGATAGGAGATATTTCATAATATTATAATCATTAATTTATTATTTCTTCACAAAACAAGGAATAATAAGTATTCCATGACCAAGAATATTACTGTTAACATGTGATCTCGAACCAAGTGGGATCACATCAGCAAAACATAATCAATGACCCGATAAATCCCTTATTTAGCATTTATTGTAAATTATCGTAAACTACTATTCATCCAAAAATTCAAGTATTTCAAAAAAATCGAAAAAAATCCCATACAATTTTTCGTCGAGAAGATTCAGAAAATGAATTCCAGTTTTCCCAAATAATTTTCTAAATATGATTGTTTCAATATATAATTAAAATTTTAATTTATTATCAATAATAGTCTTAATCCAATTATTGACTTATTCTAAAATATATTTATATCATACATCCAACAAGAATATTATTTTTACACTAGCATAGGTGAGTTTACTATTCATTATAGTATATCACTATTTATAAGGTTATGATAATATTCAGTGATATATGTTACTATTCCGCAAAATATATATTTTCCATATCAGATTCCAAATAACTTAGTTATTACAACCATGTATATCAGATTTTCAAAATTCCAAACACAAAAGTGGAAAACTTATTATTAAAGGTCACTTACCATTTTTCAGTATATTATGTTGTGTTTTCCTATGATTTTATGATATACTTATGAGAATGGAATTTTAATTGAAAAACATTGGGTTGATACATCTTTTACCCATTATGAAATTTCTCTCTCAAAATTTCAATTTGCATTCTAAACCAAAAAACAGTTGTTGGTACTTTTCCTTCAATACTTCTTCCAGATCCCATGTGACCTCTTCGTACTTGTGGCTTCTCCATAGTTCCATGAACATATGTGTAGTCTTGCTGCATAAAAATTTGCCTCTAAGATCGAAGATCATTACTGGATGCCCCTCGTAAAAGAGATCATCCTCCAATTGTACCCCCACAGAAGAAAGTACATGTGAAGGGTTTAGAATGTACATCATTAAGATGGTTGCATGAAATACATCATGTACTTTCACCATGGTAGGTGGAAGGGACAGTTTTTAGGCCACATCTCAGACTTGATCAAGGACCTCTATGGGGATAATGTAAATGTGACTTAACATCCCTTTCATTCCAAACCTCATGATCTTCTTCCACTGAGATATGTGTAGAAACACCATATCTCAGACTTTTACCTCATGCTCACATCAAAATTTATCTACATTACTCTTCTATCGAATATGGGAATCATTGATATACTAATGAATGGTTTTCAACTTCTCCACAATTTCTTCGATCATTGCAGGTCCTAGTAGCTTACGCTCACCGACTTCATCCCAACACGCATATGTTCTGCACCTTTTCCCATAAATGGATTCATATAGTGCCATTCAGATGATTGATTGGAAACTATCTTTATAGGGGAATTCAACCAGTGGAAGATGTTGGTCCCATCAACCATTAAATTCCATAGAACACGCTCTCAACATGTCTTCTAGTGTCTCAATTGTTCAATTATATTTCCCATCATTTTGAGTATGATAGGCCGTACTTAATTCAGTTTAGTGCTCAGAGCATGCTGGAGACTCTTCCAAAACTTCAAGGTAAATATCAGATCACGATTGGATACAATAGATAGTGGTACTCCTTGCATCCTTACTACTTCATTGATGTAAATCCGTGCATGTTGATCCAATAAGAGGTTCTCTCAAACCGCGATAAAGTGACATGTCATTGTGAGACGATCCACAATGAAACATTTAGCACTGTTTTCTCTAGATTCCTTTGAAATTCTAGTGAGAATGTCTATGGTAATGTTCTCCCAAATCCATGCTGGTATGGGCAGTGGATGCATCATCTCCTGCGACTTTTGTAACTCAGCCTACACTTGCTCACATATGAGTCACTTTGAAGTATATTCAACATTCTCCCTTTTTGTATCGTCCCACCAAAACTTTTCTCGGAGATCTCGATACAACTTTGTGCTCCCTGGGTGGATAGAGAAGGTCAAGCTATATGTGTCATTCAATATCTCATTCTTTATATTTGGATCATATGGTACACATAATCATGTCTTAAATCATAAAACTAAATCCTCATCCATTTTGAATTTAAAGGATTTCCCATTTTTTTATATCCTCCACTCTTTTCTAAGATTCCACATCCTTTCATTGAGAATCCATTAATTTCCCTATGAGAGATGGTTAAAAAATAATTTGAGAATGGATTGACGATGTTCCTACCATAGTGATTACCATGTACATCCATTGAAAATATATGAGGATGGGATCATTTTCAATTATAATCATTGCTAAAGATGCAGGATCCTTTCAACTTAGAGAATCTTCCACCTTGTTTTCTTTACCGGGATGGTAGTTGATTGAGTAGTAATAATCCTTGTTGAGATCTATCCACCATCTATGGAACTTATTTATCTCTTTCTATTTGAATATATATTCAAGACTATTGTGGTCAATATATATCTCACATTTCTCCACATAGAGATATTACCACCATATTTTCAACATAATGATCATAGTTTCCAAAACCAGATCATGCATGGGATAGTCTTTCCCATGTATTTTCAGCTCAAATGATGCATAGGATATAACTATATCATATTTAATTAGAACACAACTAAAGCCTTTCTTAGAAGAATCATTATACACCAAAAATATTTCTCCACATGAAGGGGGTGTGATTACTGGAATAGTGATAAGACTCGTATTCAACTCCTTGAAAAAGACTTCAAATTCTTATTTCTAGAACAACTTTATTCCCACTAGTTTCAACTTGGTAATTGGGTTTGAAAATCATGAAATTTTATTCAAGAATCATATATAATACCCAGCTAGACCCAAAAGCTATGGATCTCTATTATATAAGTTGGCCTTGTCCATTCCTCAATTTCCTTCATCTTGTATGGTACCAAAAATATCCCTTTTCCTGGTGATAACATTCCCCATGAAAGATACTTCCTCTATCTAGAACTCATATTTACCATACATTACATACTAATTATTCCTCATTACGTCATTTCCAATGTTTTCAACTATTCCTCATGTTTCTCCTTTCAATTATAGTATATCATATTGTCATCAATAAAGTCCACCACAAATTTGTCGAGGTAATCTCTAAAGACTCTATTCATTAAATCAATGAAAATAGCTAGAGAATTATTGAGTTTGAAGTGAATGAATAAGAACTCATTGTGTCCATACGTTGTTAGAAAGGAATTCATTGGAATATACTCCTTCCTCAACTTTAGTTGGTGATATGTCGACCGAAGGTCAACCGTAGATATTTAACTGGCCCCAATAAGCTGATCGAACAAGACATCTATCAATGGAGGTTGATACTTTTACTTTTTCATGATTTTAATGAGATCACGATAATCATCGCTGGGGGAAATTGGTCCCTCCTTATTCTTGACGATGAAGATTGGAGCACCCCATGGTGAAGAACTCGGGCATAAAAAACCCTTCTCGAAATTCTCTATAATATCTTCTTCATCTCTTCAAGCTCTATGGTGTCCATTCTGTAAGGAGCCTTGGATATTGGTCGAGATCTAGGGATAAGTTCAATTGATAACTCAACCTCTCAGTCAGGAGGAACACTAGGATACTCTTCGGGGAATTGAATTGTGTAATCCCTCACAATGGCCTTGTCTTCTAGAATGATTCTATCCTTTATCCCCATAATTTTAGCTAGATATGCTATCTCACAAGGAAGTAGTATCCGAAGATGAGATGGATATTCTAAAGTAGACTCATCATCCTCCATTCAATTATAATGAATCAGAGGATGTTTCGGGGTGTGAATCATGGCCTTCTATTACAGAAAATTGATGTTTTCCTTGTACAATGATAGCCAATCCATGCCCAAGATAGCGTTGAACTCCACTAAAGAATGTATGACGATATTTTCATGGTGTTTCAGTCCACAATAATTATCTGGGGATGATTTATAAACAATGGATGCTATAATATCCCCATTATCTATTCCCACATATAATATTTCATCCATATATTGAGTTGGTGTTTGAATAGTTCTACTAAACATGAATGATATAAATGAATGAGTATAATGTGAATCAAATAGTAATTTCACTATTATTGAAGGAATAACCAGCACACCTTTCACCACATCATTTTTTGACTCCACCTTCGCAGTAGTGATATCATAAGAACTTCCATGTTTCCTTAGAGGTCATTGTTGATTGCCTCTTACATCCCTTAGCTTACGGAAATTTTTCACAAAATCACCATGCTACTTGCAGTTATATCACTGCACTACATGTTATGTGTTGATCTAAACCATCATGTCTTCTTCATCATTATAGATGTTTTTCCTATCCCTTTTCAGTTCATGGAACGATGACCAAACATTTCACATTTGAATAAATTCATCCTTCCCATGAGACAATCAACAAGATACTTCTGACCACAATTTTCTCCAAGGGGAATGTGAGGATTCGTTCCATCTTGTTATTTGTTTGATGAACCACTCATGATGTTCTCCATTTTCTGCTTCTTGTCACTAGGCCCACAAGACCACTAAGAGTCTCCAATCTCCCTTTCCACCTTGAGGGAATAATGGACAATCTCTTCATTAATGTCGACGTCTCGAATGACCAACACTTTTCATAGACTCACCTTTAGTCCGCTAATGAATCGATCCACCTTGATTTCAGTGTTCATGACAAAGCCAAAGTCATAACATGCATGCCTTGTAAGGTTCGCTTCATACGCCCCGATCGTCACATATTCCTTCTACTTGAGTCCAAGGAACACTCTTTCTATAAGATGATGGATGGTTCGAGAAAAATATTTGTTAAAAAACATCTTCTTGATTTCCTCCAAATCAAAGGAAGCGTTTTCTTCTTGAGACATTGTATTCCTTATTAGTGTCCACCACTGATCAGATTTACTATCTAAATGATAGACTACCGGTACAAATTTCAATTCATCCGAGCACTGGACTACAGAGAATATATTTTCAATGAAGTTAATCCACTGCTCTGTGAGGAGGGGATTAGAGGATTTTCTAAACATCTGAGGCCTTTTCTGCATAAAGGATTCTATGGAAACATGCACATTCCGTGGAGGAGGGGGAAGATCCACCTGATTGAAGTTATTATTCTTAGCACGGTCCTACTGAACAAGTACTTCAAAGATGTTTTGAGAGCCCGATTCTGTCACATCATTCATATCATAATTGAAATCATCACATTTTCTATCACATTGGTTGTTGGAATGTGTTCTTATATTTCCCAACTTCAACTATGAAATAGAACGTATAATTAGGGGTCATCAATACATAACTATTGAGCATAAAATGAAAAAATTGAATATAAAAATATAAGCATATAAATAAAAATTATACCATAGATTTTGATTCCTTATGTATATATCCAGGTTATCCTCAATATATTTCGTATCATATATTCATATATGATTCTTTTCGTCCCTTAATAATGGTTTTTACTAATCTAATGATTCTACAAAAGCATATCCCCATGGAGTTTTATAATAAATAGTGCAGCAAGTCCCATTATCGAGCACCAGTTTCTATTCGAGTCTTTCTCTGATCAGTGATTTTGTGTTTTACCCCAACATACATATGTGCTAGAGCCGCCTCTACAAACTCATATCCAGACAGGGATTCATTTTCTTGATAAACCACTTAATCAATACCCAACAAAATTCTAGAATGTTTTCTTATACATAGTCTCATCCTTACGGTACTCAATAATTTATTCTATTCCTAATCACCAAAAATGAAAACACTAAACTCTGATAACAACTATAGAGACCCAATACTTTTACATATAACATTTTATGATTTTAATCATAATTAATCATTAGTTTACAAGTCATGGATCATTAAGTATAGTGTCATGGAAGACTAGCTACAAAAAACATAAAACAGGGGGCTAAAAACATCTTTATTTAACCTCAATAATGAGATCCTATCATACATTGAGCCCTTACATCAGAATAGGGTACCAAGGGGAACACATGAACAAAGGGATGATTTGAATAGCCTACTACGGGAATGACCATAAAGATATATCTAAAGCACATGAGTTAGGAGGCTTGACATATGGATATAAAAAACATGGAACATATGATATAATATAATATATTCATGGAAACATATAAACATTGAATCATATAAATGTTGAATAATCATAATACATTTCTTTTGTACGGTGCATGGCTAATAGCCAATCACGTTTCCCATTTCAGTACGGGTCAAAGATAACTGCCAATCCCATTTCACATCGCATCTCATGGGACATAACCTTACCCAATACATTAGAGCACTATCTAGCCACACCCATCTCAAAATTATCATGAATATTCATAAAGCATAAATATTCATACCACATATACAATTATACATAATCAACCATACATAATCATAAGGCTACCCATTGAATGAATTGGGTACCACAATCATGACATAAATAATAACTGATGAGAATATAATGAAAGTGTCCATGTAAGGAAAGAATTATAAAATTAAAGGAAATTTATAGGGTAAAATAGGAATATATCATGGTAAGTGGTGTCAAATAGAAGTTACATCATATAAGACATTAATTTTAGAAACATTATCGTTAAAACATTTTTCTGCGTTTTAATGGAAAATACGACAGATCTTTTCAAATAGAAAATTAGAAAATCATTTATATAAAACAAGAATTATAAAAAAAAGTTTTCCATGAAAAAAGAATAATTTTATAAATAAAATTATTTCTTACAACTGAGGATATAGTGCTCTTGAAATTGTGTAACCATTCGGGATGTTCACCTAAAATAGGTTTTCTTATCAGAATGTTCTAAGGAGGGAATCATTTAAAAACATATATATCCTTGAAAGAAAGTGATGAAATTGTATCAATATATAAATGATTTAAACCTTACCATAATTCAAATTATTCAAATAAATAGATATGTTAACAAAATTTTGAAATCAATATAACGTAACCTGAATGAACAAAGAAGGTTCATGTAGAATTTGTTACAGTTTTATTAGCAAGGTGTCGGGTGTACCCATGAGGGATAGATGAGAGAGAGAAGGGGTTTCTCATAAAGTATATAAAATGAGGGATGTATGGTGGATTTTCATAAACGTACCACCCCATTTATTATTACCCACAAAAAGTCATATCATAGAGGACAATCTTGATTAAGAGTGAAATGGAGAGAATCCAATACCTTAAATCTATTGGTGTTCTCTACTTGTTATTAAATACATGAATAAACAAATTAAGATTATTTATTAATAATTCTAAATCCGGTTATACAAGTAATTGATTTATTATAACCCTTTTTAGTTCCTTCAATTCCTTTTTTATTAGTTACAATGTTCAATTTCATTGTTCGGACTCGTTTGTTTATTGGCTTTAAAAGATCGGTTAACTTATATTCAAGTTTGTAGTATATTTAAGATGAAAAAAGGTTTTCAAGAATTAATGTTTTATTCTATTATTTCAAATCTAGGAGATTACACGGTTTTAATTTTAATTAGGTTACTTAGAGTGGCGTCATATTAATATATATATAACATTAGTTATAACGGTTTTTTTATTCGGTGGATTTGATTACAAAGAACATATTTTCCTTTATAAATTAATACCATTTGTAAAAAAGGATTATAGAACAAAAAATATTATATATTAATTATATAATAATCTGGTTAAACCATAAAACAAATAGTTTCATGACCAAAATTATATATTGTAATAAAAATTGACAAACTATTGTCCTTGAATGTGCTAAATGAACACATCTCAAACAGTGATTTCATTTCATTCAAATAAAATTGTGGGGAAAGGATAAAATATAATGAAATATACAATTAGCATGATGACATTCAAGTACATCTATGTTACTAGATTTATTATACTATTATAGTGAATGGAGGTGGGGAATGAAATAAAAACAAAAGAACTAAAAAGAAAAGAAGAAATTGGGAAGAGTAATTTTACTTCTAGATACATTCTCCTTTGACAACCTCTTATGGGGAGAGGATATGGTATTTTGAAGAGGATATGAGATTTTGGACATGGGGTAGGATGTTGGGGAGTGATTTCGGAAAAATAATGGCAAGGCACAAGGATTTAGAGTGGTGAAATAAAGAGGGAGTGATGGGGTGATTTTACAGTGGAGAAGAGGAGAGATTTCATTATATTATAATCAATAATTTATTATTTTTTCAGAAGAGAAGGAATAATATGTATTCCATGACCAATAATATTAATTTTATCAAGTGACCCCGAAATAGGTGTACTTACATCATCAAAACATCACCAATGACTCAATATATACCTTAATTACCATTTACTGTAAATTATCTTATTATATTATTCATTAAAAAAATCAGGTATTCCAGAAAAATTACAAAAATTACCCCTATATATTTTTCAAAGTGTAGAATCCAAAAATTAATTCCACTATTAATTTATAATTTTCTTTATTTGATTATTTTAATATTTAATTAAAATTATAATTCCTTATCAAAACCAATTTTAAAACATTCATTAACTTATTGTAAAATTTATGTATATCGTACATCTAATTGGAATATTATTTTTATATTACCATATGTGTGGTTACGATTTATTATGATATATTACTATTCATAAAGATATGTTACTATTCATTAGGGTGGGTTACTATTCACCAAAAAATATGTATTTCATATAATTCTATAAAAAATTTACTCATTACAACCATGTTTGCTGGATTTTTTAAATTCCTAACAACAAAGTGACAAACTTATGTTTAATGGTCACTTATCACTTATAAGTTCTTTATGTTTAGATTTCTTGTGATTTTATGAAATAATTATGAGAAGGGAATTTCCATTGATAAACATTGAGTCGTTACATATATGATGTGCTTTTCTAGTGGAGGGAATTCCATTTTTCAACTTAAGGAGTAGACAAATAGATGATTTATAGTCGTTTTCATTTATAGTTATTTTTCATGGATGATCTCTATAGAAGACTCATGATGATATTCATCACATCCTTTCAACACACAAATATAATAAAGGAGAACCATGTTATGAAGTAAGAAACTAGTTAAACATTATAAAAATATTAGAAGAGGTTTAATTTATTTTAAAGATATCATCAACTAGTTGTGAAAGGTCACACAATCCTAATATTTTATTATTTATGATTTTTAGGAAAATAATGGAAACCATTTTGATGCAGCATCTAATATTGATTAATTTTATAATTCATCCATAAAAGAAAGGTTCATAATTCATTATATTTCACAGAATTCACAATAATTCAGAATAATAGGTATATGTTCCATATGAATATATGACGTAGAAACATATAATTTATCACCCTCAATTGAAACCACATTATAATTATTAGTAATTATTGTAATACATATGGAGGCAGACCAATTGAATGAATAACATGCCCTACTTGATGTGTGTGGTCAGGGTTCAAAACCCTTTAACATAACTAATTAAAATACTAATTTATACAGTATAGAGTGTTGTACAATCATATTCACGCTAATACAATATCCAAATAAAAATCCGTAGAGATAACGGTAAGACCAATACTGATTTAGATGACAAAAATGGCATGAAATAACATTTCCAACAACAATCCCAAAACCCACCACCATTATAACAATCAAACAAATAAAAATACCAACAAAATAATTATCAACACCTACATTACAAAAAATTTTCAACTTAAAACCACCATATAGTGAAACAATGGGTAAATTACGGAATGTTTCAATGATTTAGGGGAAAATTAATATTAAACAATTTGTCAAATAAAATTTATAATTTCATGGGAATATGGTCCAGTAAAACGTAGTAAACATTCAACTATGATTATATTAAACCCACAAGATTATCTAAATATTATTATCCCAAGGAGTGGAATGAATAGTCATTAATAAAAGGATATGAAATTTTTGGTTGAACCATAGTAATTGGTGTCTCTAAATTATATATTTTTTGGATAAATTATTGAGGAGAAAACCTCTCAATAAAAAAATGAAAAAATAATTCCCATAAACCCATGGAAACATTTAGGAAGTAATCACCTAAATATCCAATTAAAATGAATTAAATTAATAATAAATAATTTAGCTTCTTATTCCCTCTATGGTTTATAGAATACAAGAAGCATGAAGAATAGAATCATTAGAATGTGATGCCGGAGACATTACCCAATTTTGAGATTACCTATCCACTCTTGGATTCTATAAATAAAATTCCCATATATACTAAATTACTCAATGTTATTATTACTAAAATATGTTTTTTGGATGGGATAGAAATAAAAAATAGGGAAAGCATTTCTAAACCATGAACATAGCACAATTATCCCAAAAATATCAACATCTAATGAAATTTAATACACTTTCCAAATTTATTATTTTAAATTTTAATAAGATATTTGTGATATTTTTTTAAATATTTCAATTTTTAATTATTTATTTTCATCTTTGAAAAAATTAAATCTTAATCAAAAATTATATGGTTTTCTATTGGGAAAATAGATGCACTATTTTTCTAGTTGGTGATTTGGATGATGTACTAGTGAGAGTTGATGGAAAAATTTTCCTAAATGGTTTTCTTATGGTCACCATGGAAGATGATAAGGAACAATGGAACTCACCCATTATTTTGGGCAGACCATTCCAAAAGGAATTCAATAGAGTTATTAATCTACATGACATAACCCTTACCCTATAGCTAACAAGAATAATGTGTAATTACATTTAATATACTTTAAGAGGATCCCCTAAAAAAATTACTAAGTATATAAAATTCAATATTACGAAGAAATTGATTTCATTAAATATTCATTTATTCTTTGTTATATCATAGCCTTAGGTAATCACTATGCTTTTAAAAACACTAAGGAAAAAGATATTACAAAAAACCTAGAATTTATTTTTTTAATGTTCATGAAGAAATAACACCCAAATATATTGATAAATTTCAAAATAAAACTGATATGATACACTTTACTTTGGTAATAATTTTTTAAGTATGTAATTTTATTTCAATCTTGTCCCTAAAATAACCCATTTATCGTTAATTAATGCTTATCCCATGCCATTTAAAAATATTTTTATCTTCTGGATGGAGGTAAATTTATTTTAAAATATGTTAACAACCAATCCAAAGAGTACCAGAAAATTATAATTGAACAATTGCAATTAATCATCCAACCCATTGGTGGAGCTATAGAGATATCCCTTGAAATAAAACCATTGTATGTAATGATATAATTTCAATATATGGTGATTCATAAAGTATTAAGAACTTAATGGAGGAAATAACCACAAAAATACTTCTTTTATTAAAAATGGAATTGATAAGTTGTTGGTTTCTGAAAAAATATACCAAATTTTGGACTCTCAATAGTTCATCACTATCTATGTTCTTCCCAACAAAACATGTGTGAAATAGTTACAAATTAGAATAACAAATTAATTTCATTAACTATCTAAAACTATAGGAGGGTATATATAAACAATATAATGTTGAACCATGTCATACAAATGAACTATTTCCAAATCCCATTTATTGGTAAAATATTGGAAATGATAGTGGGTAAGACGCATAATAACTTTATAGATGGTTTATAAGGAATATTATAAACACGAATTTACCTATATGTATTGGATAAGATAATGTTCTCATATGCATTCAATTCCATTTCATAAATGATTATTCCTTTTAGATAGTAAAATGCATGGGGAATGTTTCGATACAGTATTATAATCATTTTTGTTGATCACATAGAAGAATCTCTAGAGGTAATTCTCAATGAAATTCATTTTTTATCAATTTTTTAATTTCTGAGAAAATATAGAGAATGTATTGAAAATGAATATTGAGATGAATTTAGAATTATAAATTGAAAATAATCACATTATTATTGTATATCGGATAATTATAGGTCATATCATTTTAGAAAATGTTCTTTATTGGTATACGTATAATGTTGATTAAATTAATTATTGTCCATATCTAATTAATGCGAGACATATTATATCAGTTTTGGGACATGTTGGATTTTATAGAAGATTCATAATGGTATTTAGTAATAATTTTCATCATATATAATAATTAATTATAATTGTAGATGGGTTTTCTTCATTGATTATTATAGGGAGTAATTTTATACACAATAAAAGTTTTTAACTACGACAAAAATTATGCGACTCTCAGATTTGGAGCCACCATTTGAGTTGAATTTTGATATATCAAACCAATGTTTTGGAGAATTATTCACCCAAATAATTCAATGTAGGCCTGTTGTTATAACATATTCATCAATAATGTTGGATATATGTCATCTCAATTACATAAATTCATAAAAAAATTTCATTTTTTATTTTCTTTTTAAATATTTTGATATTATTTACTAGCAAATAATTAGTTATAATTTATTATCATATATATTTTAGGTTCTTAATGTGTAAGGATAATGAAATATATAGTATCTATAATTTTTAGTCTAATTAAATAGATTAACTTAGAGATCACGGGAATATTAACCAGAAAATTATCCAATAGATCAAATTAGTAGACTCTTGTACACTGATGAAATAGAATTACATAAATTAATCACTCTCATTGTCCATATACCTGCATAAAATCTCCATATAGTAGAAGACGAAGTACAATGGTATGAAAATTTAGAAAATTATTTGATCATATCTTAGTTACCTTATCACATTAACAAGTATAAAAAAATATGCCAAAGGATGGAGTTGTATTAAATAGTATTGAGGTTCCTTTTATGATAAAAAATCCTTAATGATCAAGTCATAATAATATTCTAACATATATATGAAATAGAATTTGTATATGATTATTTATTCACATACACAAGGATCCACTATGGACCTAAAATAATATCTATGAATGTATTCGAGTATAAAATTAATTTTATAAACATGTTTATGCACGCTCAGGAGTATTATAGAATATGTGAAAGAAAATTAATTTTTTTTTTGGAAATATTTCAATAATACTATATATGAGTCAAAAACCCATTTTTTTGTGAAATAATTCATGTATAGAAGATTTATTTTATAGTATCATGCCCCATGTATTTTGGATAATATTATATTTCCCTTATTGCTTATTATGTAACATAATTGGTTGAATCTAAGGCCACTAAGAGGGATTATTTTAAATAAATTTGTGATTATATTAGGGCTTACATATTTTGTTGGATTGGAGATACAAAGGGCCATACTTAATTAACAATTGTAACATGTTTTCTATATATACATGTTTGATATAATTATAATGTATAATGTACATCCAAAATCATGTGTTCCCTACCATCATTAAAAAAATGGAAAGCTGAAGAGTAACCATGGGGATTAAATTTGGAGAAATCCTTCAAAAAAAACTATATTAATTTGATCTAAAGGCCTAGAGACACATTATGAGAATACCATATAGATTACAAGACCACAATAGGTATGATCCCATATCATTTTATTGATTGAACAGTTTTTATCTTCATGTGAAGTTGTAGAATAAAAAATATGGACCTATAAAAAATATGATAATCAATTTGATGATTGATAAGAATGATGTAAAATTCCTATTAAAAAATCTATATGAAAATAGAAGGGAGTATTTTGATAACTCATTAATTTACAAAGAGATAACTGTTGTGTAACATCATAAATAGATTCAATAAATCCCTTTAAACAAGGAAATTACATCGTACTCTACAAATTCAAGATTGAATTTAATGTATTGTAATCATTATTTTAATGGGGATTTTCCATTTATAGTTACTAATTTCAAAACTGTTATGGTCATTTGGATTAAGTGATTTTAGGAACAAAACCCATTAACTTTCAATATAAAGAGGGTATAAAATAACAATGTGAATTAAACATATGAATCTGGGGGTGTATAGATTTTTCCCTCTGATCTACTAATTTATTTCATTGAGGTTAGGCCATCCCAATAAAAATCATCTAAACGCTCTTCTCGGAGGAAAAATAATTTTTTAATATAAGAATTATGAGGTTTGGATAAATCCTCCACTTCAATCAATCGACTATGTTTTAATTCAATAGATCATAAAATGTTATAAGTTTTTTAGGGGACCAATATGATGAAAGTCTATAGGAAGCCCCTAAAAAACAGATAATGAAGTAGATGAATTATAAAGGGTAATAGTTTGAGAAATGTTTAGATCTTAAAGTTTACAACATATTGTATGTCTTTGTCTATAATTTTTTTTCAATAAATTCATAAAACTATGCAAAACTAAATCAAATCTTGCTCAATCATGATTTTATGTTTTACATGAATATCTAATATAAAATAATTTCAATGGAACACTAGGATATAATGTTTCATTTTAAAAGGATAATGATATTCAAAGATTAATATATTGATTTTAATGATTATAGTAATGGGTGAATATAAATATATGGAATCACAAATTGAGAAAATTATATCATTCATGTAAATGATATTGTCAAATCTATTTTTGTTTTTGAATATAAAAAAAAATGAAAATCAATTTCATTCTATTAGTCATGTCATGTGTGATTGTCGAAAATAAAATGTTCCCTTCCTTAAAAGATCTATATAATATTTATTTTATATTATACATTAATCATATTTCATTAGTGATATCGGGGCATTCCACCTAATAGAATATTCATTCAATTTTTCAAATATATGTCTTTAAAAAGAAAATCTAAACTAACAGAGGAAAAATATAAAAAATATTTTACATCAATACCACCTTTATATCAATCTGCATTTATCCAAGATAAACCATGACTTCAATTTTTAGAAAAGATTGATATTTAATGTAATATTTATACATTTATACCCTCTTATTTTTATGTGAATCTCATTTTAAAGATTAAGTGTTGGGGTTATGGAAGTCATTGTAAATGGAATGTAATACATTATTAGGAAAAACTAACGTGATGTTATCATGGTAATTTGGAATTTAAATAATTTCATTGATTCTGTCATTTTACTCTCTATTGTTTTCCCATAATGATTAAAATATGATATCGTATGGGGTTTGAAATAGGAAAAGTAATAATCACCATAAACATACCAATGATTTAGATCATATGTGGTTAGGTGGTGGATGTAATGAATTTCTAGGAAGGAATTTGCAAAATAATTGAAATAAATATTCAATTATGCAAAAAAAATTCATTATACTTTAATTTATCACGAAAATACATTGATAATGGGATGTGATAGTAACAACAACATAATTTAGAGAATTTCATTATACTTGTGCTTGATATAGTGAATATTATTTTCTATAGAAACATCCTCCATGAGCATTAATTTTTAAATAATAACTCAAATAAACCATAATAATAACATTCCATGTATCATTTATTGAAAATACCTTATGAATCAATTTTAATTATGTCTTTATAAGATGAAAAAACTAGTCCCCTTGAAAACTTATGGATAATTGGCATGTTCTCATGATATGAGAGTAACCCTACTTGAATTATTAATTGATTGATGAGTGAAATTATAAAAAAATATAAAATTTAATTATCATGTTTAGTAGTAATTAATTGAGTAATATGAATGAATAAAAGTATTTGATCCATTATTATCAATCACAAATTGGCAAATAATTCAATGGATGGTTTCTTTGAAATGTAAAACATTAAATTCATATTTTTTTTGGAATTTTGAATATTATATTTAAAAATGAAAAAAACATTACATTCCCTTTTGAGATATTAATTATGTTAACATTTTTCACACTCATATCTATTTTTTAAAATTTTATAAGACATACATTTTTTATTTTATGGGTATTTGACACAGTCATATTTCATTCATATTTATTTTTATTTTCTAATGATTTTATGTGGTGTTTAAAAGTATATTCCTTTATAATAAATTGATTCATTTAAAAAAATAAATTAATATTTTATAATTAAGATGGTTTTTAATTGAATGAAATTTTTTTATTTATGCCTTTTATTAGGTAATATATTATATTTCACCTAATGTTTTTTTCAATGATTTTTTTTATAGTTTATGAAAATTTGTCGAACATGGAAAACCCACATCCATATTTTCCATGAATACATATATCAATCTATAGGGGGCCATCTAGACATGAAATTAATGATGTAGATTCGGTTACGTTGTAGTTATGTTTGGTAGATGTGTCTCATTCGTGGTTGGGCCTATTCTCACAAGTGGAAAAGGTTTAAAAAGGATTTTTGAGTTCATTAGTATCTATGATCCCACCTTTGTTGCAGGATTCTGAGCCTCTATCACAACAATATTCATTTAAATTATCCACCGAAATCAAGACTATTTTCATGGTGGGAGACAATTAACTCATAAATAATTCACATTAAACAATATAGTGTCATTACACTGTGGAAATATTTTCCCTAAAACTTGGTCACTCCCCACCACCACTCTATTTTACTTTTATCTTTCATCATCAATGTCCACCATATTCTATAGACTGATGTAAACATATTATGACACTAGATAGAAATTAATTGAGCTATTGAACCATTGGTGAGGCATCAAATCTATATAAGAGACAAAACGGACAACTAAAAACTCTCTTACAGTTAAAATGAGGCAACCAAATAATTCTATGAAATCAATAGATCCTTGTACACATAGTGAGTGCCTGATGGGAATCATGGGACCACCTTCACCTTTTCCTTTTCCACTTCCTTTCTTTATAATCACCATCATGATGACACATTTAACTAAACCCATTGACCATGAAAATGAAGATATTTTCTACCATTTGTAAACATTTAGATGAACCAATGATAGATATTGGAATAGATGTTAGATCATACAAATGATGTATGAAGAAGTGATGGTTGATGATAAACTACATTTGAAAATAAATCATTCTGAATATATAGTTGATCAGACCTCATAGTTGTTTATGAGTAAGCTTGACCAACGATATTTTTACATACTATATATGTGTTCTTCTATTACGTATACTAATAGTAGACACTGATGCAATAATTTTACCATATTAATGGATAGTAAGTACTTTTTTCTATTGTGTAAAGGGGAGGTAACCATATATGATGCATGTGTCCAAGAATTATCAATAATTTTTAGCACATTTTAATTTTTTAAAAGGTTTTTAATGTCTGATTTCATTATTTTAATTCGATTATATTTTATTTTTATTTCAAAATCAGAATATTTTAATATTCCACGATTATGAAATTTTTTATCACTCATCATGGTTTTGTGTCACCTTGATTGGGCGATTTTGGTCCATGTGAAGAGGTTTTTGTGATTAATTAACATGGGCGTATGTAATAGTGGACTATATTGAATAGTAATTATGATCAATACTGTATCTTGTATTGCAGAGATGATCCAAGGGAGACCCAATGCGTCTTGCAAACATCATATGTATAACAGACCAACCATTGAAATTGACGGTGTTATATTTATTTTCAATCATCTATCACCATTGTTAAATTTGTTAGAAACTATATTTAATCCATTCATTAAATCAATTAATAATATCAATAGATACATATTTTATATAAATTTTTTAATTTTCAATATGACATTCAAAATAATTTTCCCATATTTTTATATTTGAATTATGGTAACATTAGATCCATTAATTTTCATGTTGAGGATTAAAAATTGTTAAAATAATAGTTTATATAGTGGGTTATTTATCACACTGATTTTTTAGGAATAATGTTGAGTATTTACTAATGATTTTTGGGATTTTAGTGGATATTATATTATAAAACATCAATCTATTAAAAATATGAAATTACAAATTAATAATTAAAATTTGTATAAAATAAATGAAAATAATTCGCTTGGATCATTGTAATTTAATTATATATTAAATTATATTTCACATAATATTTTTGAAATATTTTATTATATCTTTAAAAAAATGGGCTACATTTTCCCGCCCTTGTCCTCATGGTTCATGAACACACATAGCCAGCGTCGGTTTTCCAATTGATGAATAAATTCCCAAAGGAGAACTAGATAAGATGTAGGAGGAAATATATATGAGAAATGATCATGGGCATGCAGAAGCCAATATTGGAGGTACAATGTGGAACATCTCTATATGTGTGTGTTTGTGTCTGGGAGACCAGTCTGGTATAGGAATGTAATCCACTGTACCATATAATTCTTTATTCTCTCTCATCAAACCTATTACTATTTATAATGTGAAACACATGTGACATGGATACAATATACATAAAACAAAATGTTATAATTACACCATGGATTCACACTCCCCCACACTCAATCCCTACCCACCACCACTCTATTCTACTCCCCACATTGATCCTCTACCATCACCAACTTCAACATGCCAAACTTAACTATTTCCTCCATTGGAGGGCTTGGACTCGAGAAGATGAACCACTATTAGTGACGTATATCTCTCTAGGTGACATGTTGGACATCAGAAAAATCTCTCATGATTTCAATGATTCTACTTTATCATTTCAGGAAATCAAGAACTCCTTTCCACTATAGAGGATGGGTTTTAAACATGAGGCCACATTCACCTTCACCTTATACACTACATACCTTTCCATGCTCACAAAAAATTCACTATTTCACTGAGCCTATGCACAATGAAATATTAAATTTGATTTATAATTATAAAAATAATAGATTACAAGATGGTACATCAAGAAACAAATGTTATAGGCTTCAACTATTACATCATGAAGAAATGGTAGATGATTTAGAACACTGTAAAATAATGATTATGTGGTTATTTAGTAGAGGATAACACATATAGGTTAATTAGAAATCACAACCATGAATATACTATTGATCAATGTTGTGTGCTATGATTTTTGAAAAGTAATGGTAGATACTACCAGCACCACTATGGATTTCATCTCAGCACAGAATTCTGGAAATATCATTTAATTTAGCATGTCCAAAAATGAAACTATTTATAAATTACATATTTACCTATTGAGAGGATATATAAAGATACAATTAAAATTAATAAGATATGATTAATTCCACTAAAAATAAAGGGAGTTATTACCAAAACATGTATCTTTGTAAATCGATATAACTAATTTTTGATTCACTATTTTATTTAATTTTCTTTGTTTTTTAAAAATAAATTTTTATATGTAACTCATTCTATTTCTATAAATTTTTGTTTTCCATACATAATTTTTCTTTATCTATTTCATTATATCATTCATCTTTTTTACATTCTCTTGTAAATTTTAACTCAACTACCACCATGAACTATTAATAAATATAATGAAAGGCTTACCCGAGGGCTGACCTAGTAGATGTGTGTTGTTTTTTATGAATTTGGAATTTTTGAGTTATGTTTTTGGGGATAAAGTGTCAAGGTAATGTAGGTGGGGACTATCCTACATGATAATGAACTAAAAATATTGTTTTATTTAAATATCTTCCCTCCATTAAATTACATAATATCTATTCATATGATTAAGTTAATCCATTTAGTAGACAAAATGTTAACGGTTGTATCCTGTTCTTGGAATGGGTACCAATCTCAATTTAGGTGTTTCATAAACCATGATTAATGGAGGAGGGGTTATTTAGTTTTCTTTATGAATTCATAATTTTAATCCCAATAAAATAGAGAATTGTAATTCCTACCGGAGGATTCATCATTTCAATATCATACTAATTATAGTGAATAAATAAATAAAAGTACTAAACGCATAAACCAATCAAAAAATGTCATGTACATTCTATTATAAAAAATTATTCCATAATGTGTTTTTTTAATATGATCATGTTATTTTAGTTTCATGGGTTAAAATCAAAGATCATTGTAGTTTTTTGATAAAACAATAAAAACATCAAAAATTGTTAGTTTTTAGGTGAATTATAAGTAATATGTAAATAAAATGCAGATCACCTCACATTAGACAACACTGGTTAGAAAATATGATTATCTAACACATAATTAAAAATTTATTTTTCTATTACCCAATATAAGAACATATAAAATAAATTTATTGGAATTATATACAAAATATAAAAGTTTGATGTGGTTAATATGGAACGTCTCGCAGAAAAAAATGTGAGAGAGAAGACCCTTATCATAAGTATCAACTTCCATCATAAACATTCACATCCTCTATATAATAAATATATTATAATTATAAATTTATTATATTAAGATACATATATATATTTCCATATACGATTAACTTATGATTGTATATATTATCTATTTATAATCAATTCATTTTCAAATCATGTTTTTTGTAATAAATACATTGATTTCATTGATGTTTTGATTTCATATTTTTGATCCTTCTACATTTACTATATTTACATAACATATAATATTTAAAAAATGATATAAATATCATATATTTTCAATTAATACATATTTCATGTATTCAATAAATTCGATAGAAGGAAAATGAAATTCTTCATTTATACAGATCATTAGTTGTACTTCTACAAGAATGTTGCTACCATTTTTTGTGGATAAAGTGAAAGGAAGGTAAGTAATATATTACAAATACATTATAATTTTTATTTCATATATATCATATAAATTAATTAAATTTACCCTTATATCCATCCTAGTAAATTTTTATTGAAAAATAAATCGCATCATTTCATGAGGCGGTAGTCCTCCTTGCACAAAAACTACAATATCATATCCAATATATTTGAAAAATTTCGATGTTATATGTGATATGTATATAATATACTAATAATTATGTTTCTATAATAATATATATATTTTTAAACAATACTCATCACTATATTTTGAAAAAATAAATGAAAAACACATCAGATATGTTCACTAGGTGGTACTCCACCGTACGCACGAGGATTATTATTTTTTTAAAATATGATGTGGGGATATGTTATATTATTGATTATTATATTGATATTAAATGATCATTAATATGATATATAAAAATTAAATCCATCATTTGAAATATTTATGAGATGGGTTGATGGAATAATAATAACATTGGGGTGCAAACTAGTAGTTTTTCTTACACAAAAATGCAAATTCATATATAAAATTAATTGTGGTAGAGATAAAAATAAATTATTCAAATAAATTTTTTAAATATAATTATATATGTGATAATTAGGGTTACATATTTATCTTATTTTCTAATTATTTTATGCAGTTAGAGGAAGAAATGAAAACCACATATTTAAAAACATTACAACATCTTCGGAGAACCTCTTTAGAAATTGCTTAAATAATCATATATTATATTTATAATGCTAATAATACCAATATTATATTGTTTAGTGAATCAAAAAATGGAATTTCGGTAGTTATTTAAGGAATATATGTTTTTTTAAGAGTTAAGTGCATAGGATAGGGGTATCCATTTATATAAGAAATGAGTGTAAAAATATTAAATTTTAAAAAATTAAAGGATTACTAGAATTATTCACCTTTAAAAAGGCTGAAACATGATCCATTATAGAGGAAATGAAATTATATGGTTAAATTATGTCCATATAATTGTGTTTTGTACATTTTTTAGGTTATTTTATTCTTAACCTTATTAGTTTGGCCCCCAGTAAACTAATTATCATGGTATCCATGGTGATGAATTTTTTATATTCTTTAAATTACTTTAGTAAAAAATCTATTATGATCATTTTAGATAATATATAATTTTTATATTAGAAATATTGAATTTATATTCCCAAAATAATAGTCTCATAAGTGTAAATGTGAATTTAAAAATAAATTATTCAATTTTTTTAAAAAAGTAGCCTTCTAAAAAGAAATCTTCTTGATGATTAGAATGAATTGATATGGATATTTCTTATGAAGTTATATAAAATGATAAATATATTATTAATATAAATATAAATTAACTAATATTACTTCTAAAACAATATTACTATAATTTAAATGATATTAAATTTATTATTTCGATGGAAAAATCATAATAAAAACATGTATATATCACTATTCATTAAAAAATTTCCTTTTTAAAATTATTAAAACATAAATGCATGAATATTTTTGCATTATGAATTTGAATTTTTTTTAATTTTCTAAAAATTTATTAAAACAACTAATTATTATTTTTAAAATAATTGTGCAAATCTAGACAATACATATTTTTTATATAAATATATTTTTTAATTATAACATTGGATATATTATTATCTCTTAACTTGAAGAAACATGTGATGAATGCTATAATTATGATTCTATATATAATATATATATATATCAAGAAAATAATTCACCAAAAGTTATATTTGTAATTTATTGATGTAAATCGTGTTTTGTGCATATAATAAGTTCTATCAGAATATGATTTCATTTATTATCAAGAAGTTCATATTTTAATTTATAATTAATTTTTAACCTAAGAACTCATTTTTTATACATTTTTAAACTATATATTTTCAAAATGTAGTTAATCATATATATTCCCTCTATTCAAAAATCTTGCAAATAAATATTATATTAAATAATAATATTTTATTTTTATGGGTTGTTTTGTTAAAATACAATGTTGATTGAAATGCATGAAATTGAAAAAAAATAAATTTATATTAAAACATATTTCATCAAATCATTAGTTGTTACATTCTAGCACAAAAAATGTAGTTTTTACTCAAAATTCATCACATTTGTATGAAACAAATAGGTTAAATCATCCTCATTAAATACTTATCTTCAAAAGTAACTTCCATATGTACGTTCATTCACCACAAAATAATTTCATTTTGAGTGGTCCTATTTCAAATAAAATTTTATTCATGATCTAGAATCTAAACAAATTATACCTTATCATATATATAAATATCAATCAGTATGAATTATATGTTCATTACACATAATGGATCGGCTGTGTTCATAATTTTGTGAGATTGATGGAACTCATTTTGTAATTGAGATAGGTTTTTTGGATGCACAAATAGATAGTGTACATTCATTATATGATCAAGAATACCAAATGGAATGATATACCTTGGGGTTTTCATTCCTATATAATGTATAAATAGTTTCCATATATTTTTTCTTCAATAAAATTCATTTTCATCTAATTATCCTATAAATTAACACGTTTTATTATTCTCTAAATACTAAATGATTAGTAGATCTATGTTATAAATTTACATAATAACATTAATCTCCAGTTATCATTATAAAAAATGTTTTGAAAAAGTTATCCAATATGTATTAATATTCATATATTGAGATAATATGTTAATATCAAAAACCTATTCAAAAGATTAACACAAACCATTCCATAAATAGTTACCCTCATGAACATTCTAAAATAAATAATTTAAAACTATATTTAATAAATTTCCCACTATAAACATTACATTAATCCCCAAAATATCATTAAATATCTCCAAATAGATATATTCCATATATGTAAATCCCATCATCTTATATTCCCCCAACACATCGTAATAACCATAATTACCTAAAAACATAAATGAAAAATTTCCTTCCTCTGTATTCATAAAATAAAACCACAGAATTGAATATATTACATTGATAAAATAATCACTATAAAATCAATCAACGATCACATTAAACACTTTTTCAAAAACCCCTTTCTAGGGTCATCAATAATATTTAATTAAATTATCAATATAAATCAAATATATATTGAAACTATAAACCAATTTTATAACATCAAGAATACATTAATTGTTATAATCCCTTAATCATGTGAATTCTATAAAATATCTCATTTTCATTATAAAACATTTCAAGTGCATCCATACAATTGAATATAATATTTCAAATAATTAATTAAAAAAATATTTAGAATAATATTTATAAATTTAATTATTCATATATCTAGAATTTTCATACAAAATTGTTTTTAATCATTCCACATGATTTTTAGACCAATAAATACGATTAAATAACTAATCACATAATATATATTTTCTATAATATAAAATATGAATCATATCTTTACGTCAATCAATATCAATTTAATCATACATGTCAAATTTAAAATAAACAATATAGTAATAATAAACCATTCCTTCAATATATCATTTTATGTTGCGTTATTTTTTGTAGTATAACCATCACTCATGTCACCTTGCTGATTCTATTCTCAATAATTCCGCTTTGGACATTGAATCTATAAGCTAATAAGCATTATAAATTTATAATATTGATATATTAATGAATCCTTATGAGAAACAATATTATAATCCATTTATTTTAGAAAACCATTCATTTTTACATTAAAATTACATTCTTCTAATATTCTTTTTTACAGTCAACTCATTTTTGAGTCCCACTGAGACCTTCCCTAGATATCTTCTTCCAACATTATTTAAAAACATGAGACTTAATGTTCATTTTTAATTTTTCTCCATTATATGATCTATCAGTGTACTTTACTATTCTCTTAATTTGTGTGTTTGAGAGTTGGTTGACATAAATTTTCTTTATATCATGATATTTAATTATGAGAGTCCTCAATTTCTATAACACTTTTCATGCCACCATTATGTTTCTACTCAAAAAATTGTGAATCAAATTCAATGTTAGCTTAGTTTACTTGGGATCCCAACATTGACGGAAACTAATAATTTAAGTGTGATGAAAAATACAGATATTTAATACAAAATATCATGAACAATAAAAACTTTTTTGTGAAAATGATCTCAGAATATTTCTATTAAAAAACATTAAGATTAATAAAGTTCATTGATGGTCATATTTTCCAATTCATTATGATGGTTAATAAAGAGTTTAATATTTCTAAATAATATCCTATTGTAGTGTCAAGACAGTTGTGTATAATGGACTATTTTCAAGCACTAGAGGATGATCTTATCAAGTAGAGTGTGCCCTTCTTGAATTTTTTACCCCTATGTACCCATGTTCTCGAGCCATGTCCACATATATTATCCCCATATGGATGGTATTTTTTTAAACCACTCACCCTATCCTTTAACAAAACTACAAGACAGTTTCATATACTCTTATTCATCCTTATATATATTCCGATATATGCCACCATACATATCCATAGAAATATCCATAGGTATCTCAAAAATGTTTTATCATCCAAGATTATAATTGTTAACTAAACCATTACTCTAATACAAACTATAAAGGAAATATAATTTCATACATAAATATCTGAAACTATGTTATGAATATTCAATACATTTATAAACATAAATTTGATGATTAAAATAGTTTAGTGAATTTGGAGACTATAAACACAATATATGTATTTCATGGATGATTATAAATATCTCCAAAAAATATCTTCTCACATGGTACTTCTCTTAGGCATACATTACCTATGATTTTCATTGTAACTTGGATAAGGAAACATAAGAAAGCTTGCCATCAAATGCATATTTAGGGTAAAAATCAAGGATATCAATATATGATCATATGAAATCATGAGATAAAATTAATGTTATTTTATCACTACCATAACACATATATCTCAAACCCAAACATTGATAGATCTTATGATTAATGGAATTAACAATTATTATTTTGTAAAATAAAGACCATAAAAGAGATAAATAATAATAAATAAATCATTGAACATAGGATCATCTCCAAATATGTGGAACAATCATAATTATAGAAATTATTTTCATATGTAAAGGTTAACACTGAAGACCATAAATAGAGTGGAAAATAACTTACCACCTATTTCACATATAGGATCAGTGGCCAAATTTTTTCCATTGTTTATCAGACCACACATACTTCTCATAGTGTATCAGGCGTACTAACTTGACTCAAATTGGTATTTCCTACTCTATCAAGATTTAAAAAATTAACGATATAGATACTGGGTCCCACCAATCTCAAAATGAATATCATAATTATGTGTCTTCCAAAATATTATATATCATTAATCATATTGGCACCACATAACCCATCTAAAGACACTGTATTTCTTTAATAATTCCATTATTTCAATATATCATACTCCATGGAAAATAGAAAGGATTTAGAAAAAATTCATTAACATAAAAATAAAGCATTCATAAAAATTATATGGTAGATATTATTTTTCCTTATCCAGATAAAAGAATAATTATCATTCAATGATGTTATTTAAAACTAATAATGATTTCAAAATATCACCTTGAAATTTTTTGAGGGAAGTTAAAAATTCCAGATTGAAAAAATTATTCTAAAACATAATACATATTAATAACAATTTATTTTAAAATAACCGTTGGATAATATAGTGGAACCATTAAAATCAATTTGAATCATTAATTGAGGAAAATATTCTTTCAAACAATAAAAATCATATAATATTATAGTAATATTTTATTTCAAAAAAAATTTCATTCTTATAAATGATGGTTAAAAACATTTATTTTTCATAGTGGTAGAAATTTCATTCATTATATATTTTTTATAATAATCCTTCATTTCATGTTTTTTGTAAAAACAAAACAAAATTTATTTGGAAAATAAAAGGAATGCAACAATTGGAAAATATTTTTAAATTTAAAATAAGGATAAAATGTATTTCATAAATTATCTATAAAATGATTATATAAATTATAAATTCATTTTTAGATAATAATATTTTTGATGAAAATAGAATTCAAATTAAATAGTTAAATAATGGTGGTTTTATTTGGAAAATTTATTCTTAATTATTGAGGAAAAAAATTTATTAAAATAAAAGAAAATCCTATATCACAATGAAAAAATAATAAGAAAAAAATTAATTTCTTTTAGTAGAGTTATCAAAATATTTCATCATTATAATTTTTAACATAATAAATCTGAATAAAGAATGATAATGTATTAGAAAATCTGTAATAATGTGGTAACATTATAACATAATCCCAATGAAAAAATAATTGTTAATAAAATATAAAATATCATAATAATAAATTAATTAATGATATTAAATGTCATAAGGGTTTATATACAATTATTAGATAATGATAGGTTCATAATACAACATATTTCTCTAAAAAGGAAAATTTAGGCAAAAATATCTTACCGAAATGGAAATTATAGAACTATAACCCCCATGAAAGTGAAATAATAAAATGAATATATATATTCCAAAAAATTTATGTATAATAGCAATAAACTGATTTTGAGGGTATTATATACACCACATCATAAAAACATGTCGTGAATATGACTTGTGTCTCATCAAAATGAAAATGTATATGGTAATCTCTTACTCTATGTCTCTTCTTTATTCATACATGTTAAAAACTATTGAAAACAATATATTATTTAGTATTTAAAATATTAACAAACCATATATATATATATATATGATTTAATAATGATCATTAATTACTTTTTAATTAACAATTCCTTATTAAAAGCATGTTTTGGTTAATCACTGCTTCATTTTCAATTTTAGTATTGATTTCATGTGTTATGCACTCTTACTGTGATCATGGTTACGCCATATCCAAAATTTTATCTAAGATATAAATATTCTATATAATTTGTATATTTTAATTTATATTAATTCATAGAAGACATATATAATAAAATAAATACATTATTCAAATAGATGGTAGGTTGTATGTATGCTTTAAAACTATTTCAATTTTATATATGGATAAAAAAAATAACGGTAAATAATAAAATACTATTAGAAGATTATTTTAAATGGTATATTTATCAAATATATTCATTTAATAATCCTTATAACCTTCCATGGATAGCGTTATAAAAAAGGAATCACATCACTCGATGAGGTCATAGTCTATCGTACACACGAATAACATTAATGTATCCCCGAAGAAATAGAATGTATGAAGGTATAAAAGTAATCATTATTACATGGGATATGTGTTTTTACAAAATATATTATATATTTCTTAATTCATCCTATATTACCATATATGTAAAATGGTGATGAAAATCTGATTAAATTGGTTTCTGAGGTGGAAGAATTTTATAAACATGAGGGATGTTATTATAATCTAACATGCTAGGAGTTATGAATTTAGTGTGGTATAATAATTATAGAGTTATAATAGTATAATAAATATATTGTATTATTAGTAAATAAATAATTATATACATCCATTATAGGTTGTGGTGGAAAAAAAATATCATCTATTTGCGAGAAGCTAATATTTCATACACATGAATGGTGGCCTCATATAAATTTGATAAAATTGTAGATGGATATAGGTTATAATGTTAATATAATAACATGTTATTATATATGAGATAGTTTTTTTATTTTTTATCATATTTTTTAAATCATTTAAGAACATATATGAAAATTCCAATAAAAATAATATTGGAAAACATTTACTCTTCTTTGAAAACCTCTTTAGGATTCATGTAAATCCTTTGTAGATTTGAATTATGATCATAATAATGCTTCCAGGATGTGGTGATAGAATTGTGGAACACATTTGGTATGGTATTCTCAAAACCTAGTGTTCTTATTATATAAGGACCCAACGTTAAAAATTAAATAATCTTATGTTATTTCAAGAATTCACATTGATTATATTTTCTATTTTAGAACATTAAAGAATAAGGCCAAAACATAAACATCTCATATTAAATATTACAATGTATAAACATATAATAACTATACCTTTTTATTAAACCAAAACAATAAAAAAGAACCGTGGTTTTGGTTCATGTTTGATCATTGAAACTATTCCCTTGATTCCATACTTTTCTATATCATCCAATAAATATGGTGATATTTTTTAATCATGGGAAGTGTATAAAAAACTCAGTATGGGATACACAATGAATGAAAAATGTTAGACTATAAAAAACATATAAACCATGAATAATTATAAAAAATATTACATTTTACCTTTAGAAAATAGATCATACACCTCACTAAATATAATCTCATTCATTAGATGTATTTTAATAAAAATATTACCATAATTACCATAATATTTATATATAATATATAAATATAACTTCATAAATAATCATACTTAAATATAATAAACATGTATGAAATTACACACATATAACTCTTACAAATAGAATATTTATACGAGTAACATACATAGATAATTAATTGGCCGTTATAATGTTACCACTTGTCTTTGGATTATCACTAGACCACGCATATTTGGTTTATCATGTATCAAATTATCAAATATCCATGTACAATGATATAATCAGCACATATAAAACAATTAAATTATCATCATTTCACTAAAAAAATAAATATTACAATCCCAAGAATTAATATTAAGATATTGAAAAAAAATCCATTTTGAAACACAATTTCAAATAAAAAATTAACTGTAAAGTATTTCTTTATACCCCTTATAAAATAATGTGATGTATAACATCCAAATATTCCTCTATCAATGAAGTACGAGATATATTCCCCTAGAAAGGTTATTTTGTTAAAAATAGTTTGATTATCAATTTTAAATATAAATCCAACTAAAACAAGTATAAATAGATATTAAAATATTGAAAAATAATTTAAAACATCAGAGATGGACTACATAATAAAGAAGTATAAGTTAACCTGGTGAATCGATATTGGGTTAGTAAATTCCCTTACATCGAGTCCAATTCATAACATTGGATCTTTAGCATAAAGAATCATAAAAATAGAATAACATTACACTATATATAACATTTTTCGTGATTATTATTCATTTTATATCAATTAATACCATGTCATAACAATTACACTATTATTTATGTTCAGATCATACATTTTGTTTATATTCAGTTCCGGAGTGGTAAATTAACATGGAATGATGTCGATAGTCAATGTGGTCATATTTCCATAATCTTCAGAATATAAATAATGAATTAAATACATTATATATTAATTATATTATTATTTATTCTAATATTATACAAAAAACTAGAAACACTATTCATTTGGATGGTGGGCCTTACATATAAATTAACAATTTTTTGGTTTTGGTTTTTACTGTCATATCGATAGAAAAACCATTAAATGATGTGTTTGTAAATATGTACAGATATATAATATTTTTAAATATGATTTCATATGTCACTTTTTATCATGTATTTTTATTAAACCATTCCTTAATACATTTTCTGTGATGTGTAATAAAGTCACCTCATATTGAGGATGTGGTAGTCCACACATCCCCAAATAATGATATCGTATGACCGCAATTTGGAAATCTTGAATTTATGTATAATATAAAATTTAAAAAATAATAAATATTTTATAATAAAGATATTGAAAAAATTATATGACTATATTAATTATTTTAAGTCCACTTCTGAAGGATTAAAAAGAAAAAGAACAAAAAACATTTTTCCCAGAGGTTATTAACTAGCTTAACTTGGGCATAAATTTTGTATTATTGAATAAGAGGAGGTGAGAAATCAATTGATATGAGATACTAAATTAGAATTACAAAAAAATGTTATTTAAATTATTATTGATCTTTCATACAATGACGGATTAATGATTTTTGGGGAAAGTAGAGAAATAACACATACTTCGAGAAAATTTCCACTTGAATATCCCCTCCTTGAAAGACCCTTGAAGACCTTATATTGGGACTTTTGTTCATACCAAAATAACATGGATGTTGGGATACTATGTAGTAGTGGTCTTGATATATATTTGAGCAGCTGAAAAGCATTGTGGGTTGAGTTAGTGATGTGCAGGTTGTTATATATAACATAGGAGAGGTGGGTTCATGTGATTAATTTATTGATTATTTTATATTAATTGTTAACCATATTAATGGGGAATAAAATTACATGACATTATCATCTAATTAATTTTTCATTAAATATTTAGGGAACACCCCCTTCACAACCACACTTTATACAAGGTATTATTTAGGAATGTTAATATTTTACCTTATAGTTTTTACCCGTGAAAAACTTTTACCCTTACTACGGCAAATAATTTTTTATAATTGTTACGTTTTTTAATATTAAAATTAAAAAACGTATAAAACCAAATTTGGAACTTTTTATTCATAATATGGAATCCATTTTACTTATTTAAATTCATAAAATTTTGAAATTATATTTAAAGAAATAATTCCACAGACAAAACTAAAATGTGGGTTTTTAAAGAGAAGTGTTGAAAAGTTTGAAATGTTTTAATATATAATTTAAATATGAAAAATCATAACATGATTTCAATATATTAACAAATAAAAACATAATATAATTTTTCATTAAAACCATGTAATATTAAAATATATTAATATAAATAAATTAGATGAAAATTAGTTTCGAAATAAATTGCAGTATTTTTCACTATTAATTAAAATAAGAAATTTACCAGAATAATAAAAACCAATTACACAAAGTATACCATTATTTACATGTTGGAAATAAAATTTTATTTTTTCAATTATTACTTATTAAAGTGTCAATATTTTATTTAAAATATGTTCTCTATCAAAAGGTGGTAAAATGTATTTTTAAACAAATAATCATTTTATCTGTAAAATTGTATATGTACATATAAACTGTCGAGAAAACACATGAGAATATTTTAAACATTATATTGAATTAATATTTTGTAAATATAACACAAAAATAGTTATTTTCTAATTTTATATACATAATAATTCGCATTGAAATAGTTTTTCATAAAAAAACGTCTTTTATATTCGATAGGATTTTATTTAATTTATTAATTATTTTTATTCACCAATGAATCTTTATAAAATAATTTGTAAATAGTATCATTATAATTTTGTTATTCTAATTCATTTACATCGTTATAATGGATATATAATAATTATTATATTAAAAATAATATTATGTTTCCAATTTTAGAAAAATTTGGCATGTCATTAATGTTATTGAACAAGGTGTTTCAATTTAAAAAATTAGGATACTATATTACAATACCCTATTATAATTTCTTTCCTCACTGTATAAATTTCTTTTTGGTTACTAAGTTGTGAGTTTTCAAAATACCTTTATTTCAATTCCACATTTGAAAATTAATTAACAAAAAATACACTTTAAAAGAAACAAAGGAGTGTATAAAGGTTACATGAGATAACACAAACTACGGTTCAATGTATGAAATCATATATATGGTGGAGAAAAATAATGATCCTTTTATGATGGTGAATAATATAAATCATTGTTTGGAAAAAGATAAAAACCATAAAGCTATAATTTTTTATGGGTTAAAAGGTCTTTGACTTCGTAGTAGGAAATGTAAACAGAAAATGTTTTTTTAGGATTATGTCCCTAAAATTGTAGAATTATTTTATGAAACTGACTAATAATTTAAGGTATTATTTTTACTTGTCATGTATTGTTTCATAAATTAATAAATTTCCATTAAAAACTCTTATTTAACTCTAAATTATGAGTATTCTAGATGAATTTCATTTATCTATAAAACACTATAATATACATCTAGAGGATCAAATAATCTAAAAAATATTAACAATTTATTCATATTATCATGAAACATTAATCATACCCAAAAGGGCTAGGATAATATAAGTTAACTCATTACTAATGGATAAACCATTGTATGCTGAAAAACAACATTTAGTTTCAAAAATTCAAAAGTAATACCAAATATTCAACATATTAAATTTGATAAATATTTTTCCATGAAAGTAGAGAAAAAATCCAATCTATCATTGAAAAAAATAAAAATGATTTGATAACATATTCTTACATAAAATTTTTTAACATATATCTCTATATAACATCAATCAATCATAATGTGTCATACAAAAAATGTAATTTTTAAAATCACATATTCTCTTATACTGGTTAATCATTTCAATTAAATACCCATATTTTCATAAGTCCACAATCAAAACATATATTCTTCAAAAATAAAATTCAACCACTACTCCTTAAATAACTTATCATAGTATTATATTTTCCTTTTGCATATAGGGTACAAAAATATTGAATGTCTTCAAAATAAAAATTATCACTTAATTCAAAAATCGTTTTCTAATTATAAGAATATCAATTTGATTTTACATAAGTTACAAAAATAAAATTATTGTTATCGATTATACTCAATTAAATATTTATTAAAATTCATAATTATTAGGGACTTCACATAGGCTAGTGGTAGATGATTCACATTTTTTATACATCAGTTGTGGGTTTTATTTCTATGGAATTGCTGGATGTGATGGGTTGTCACCCTTCTCATGGGTTTTTATTTTTCTAGAATTAATTAATACCTATAACATTACAAAAATGAGAACAAATACACAAAATAACCACTAAATATATTAATATTAACTTTTATCTCATGCATTAAATTTTTTATATCAAATTTTAGTATCCCATCAATACCTCATAATTAAATATCATATAATCTTTAAAGGCTATTCATACCATTATAATTTTTTTCTTCACAAGAAATGATAAATCATTCTTAGATAACATGTTAACATATGAAACATAAAGGTTACACATTCTAGAAAATTACTTCATAATTAACCCTATATTTAAATTCACATTAATAGGTTTAAAAATTTCATTATCCATAAATCATAAATAACTCTTGAATCGCTTATATATTTAAATTTTAATCATTCAATATTCTTCATGTTCCCCTAACAAGAATTTTAAATCTTATACCTCAAAAAGTATTTCCATTCATTTGTCATTTTCAATTTCCACATCTTTAATAGGAATTGAATTATGAATTATGAAACATATATTTTTATGGTCCTATTGATCCTATTCTTGAACTGTCATCCTAAGAAACTTATTTTCATAATTTATATTCTCTCTATATTTAAAATATTCAATTGATAAGTCTGAACTAACTTCTCTCACTTTCGTGGTGTCAACTAAACACTTCTTTTTTCCATGGAAGGTTATCACTTTATTACAATCTTTACCACATTTATAACACCTTCCCTTCTATTTAATCCATATTCCGTGGTGTTTAATTCTACATCATATACTCATGTGTTGATGAATTCTCTTACCATTATGATAATTAATATGCGAATATCTATAGGGATTCATTTGACTCATATATGATGCATCATAAAAATCACCAAGGATAAAGTGGTTAATCATTACTATTGATAGATGGCTTAGAAAAACCATGAGATTTATAATTATGTCTCTCATTTAGTTCATTTTATTATTCATAGAACCACTACATTTCCCATCACATTCATTGTAACATGTGTGCCTTCTCAATCAAACCATTTACTAAAACTAAAAAGGTCAGTGTGAGTATATTAATAAAATCATCATATATTTTCTTAAGAATAAGATAAAAAATATATATTTATTTATTCATGTTATCTAAAACTCATTTGAATTATCTTAAATAAAAATTAATCTTTATATTATTCTAAATAGTGGGGTTATATTTAACATGCAACATATGGTTAAATATCATAGTAACAACTAATGTTTTCTAAACCATCCATTGATAAAAACTACAATGCCCAATCTTTAACAATACATAATATTGGGATATGTCAACAATTAACATTGAGGATCTTTTTATATTTATTTATTTATTTTCTTAGGAAATAAATCATAAATAACCTAATAAATATAATAAATTAGTCAATATACATTTTTTATAAAATCCATTTTAAATAGTAATATTTGTTTTGTTTTATGATTAAACGTAATAGCATTTCCATTTATTACATAATTGTATATATCCCCCTTCAATCAAGTTATGCAATTTTTAACACAATGGAAGATCAATAAAATCATACTATGGTATTCGTAAAGAAATAAAACTATTAGTGTTGCAAAAACATTTAAAATATCAGTAACTATTATAAAGCGATAATTTTCACATTTAAGATGTATTAAGTACCCATTACTAATAAAAATCTCAATGATTACACTTTATATAATCATATTATAAGCCTAAATCCATAACAATATGACATATAATATAAATAAAACTTCCGACATAAACATACATAAATGGATAACTATACAGTTGACTTCCACACATACCACTCATATAAATGGAATAGTCACACAACCGACGTTAATAACCAATTAATTGGATGTTATAACCTAACATATTTTTCGTTTCTTATCACATTACCACAGGCCTATTTTTTTGAAGTTACAACCAATAAAATATTCTAGTAACATGATATAATGATAACACATAATAGTTTGAAATTAACAACATTTCACTAATAAAATCTCATTTTCAATCAGAATAAATAATTTCACGAAATTGAAATAATAAATCCGTTTTCAATGCCATTTCCAATACCAAAATACAAAAAAAAGGATTTATTTATAAAATATTTAATATTAAGTGGTGTCTAACATTAGAGTATTCTTCCATAAAAGGACGTTGAAACAATGTCTCATACAAAAAAATTGGAAATAAAATAGTTTCAGAATGTGTTTTTACTATGTAACCACATAAATCAAGTAAAAATAATATACATAATTTTATAAATTAATTTAACACTTAAGTGTGGAATGTCATAATCATAATGTAAACCATTATCCTTATAAATGGAAATTGAAAAAAAATTCCCTTACATCGAGTATGATTTGTTCCTTGGGATATTTGACATTCTAAATAATATACATATATTAATTTATAATTCAATGAGAACATTTCTAATATTTAATATTCATTTTTTATCTCTTATTTTCATGTTTATATCTGAATGTGACTTATCACCATCTTGTAAATCCTCAACTTCCTATCTCGGCGTCCGAGTTCTCTGAAGCGACAAAGCACCTTGATGTGACCATAGTTGCTTGTTTCAACTCCCTAAGGCCGTCAATGGATTAATTTTATTGTTTTGTCTTTGATAAATTGGATTTTTGAGATTGAGTAATTTTTTGGTCTTCATGACAATCGACATTTGAGGATCCAATTTTCTTCTGATGAAGATCTGGTTCGTGCATGGACCAGTGCTCCCCGACGTTTCAATGATTGAAATTTTTTTCTATTTTGGTGGATGATTGATTTCTGTATGAACTGAGAGCCTACTTCTATTCCGATTTGTGTAAGTCACCCCCACTATCCCTTACCCATTCAAAATACAGTGATTATTTATATCCATGGGAACATAGTAGGTCATTTCTTATGCTCTGATATGTTTACATATCCATTATGCCACCTGATCAATCCTTGGTGTCGTGTTGAGGTGGGAATTTCTACACCTCCATTGGAATGGATTTGGATCTCAGTCGGGGTGGAATTTAGATGGAAGAAAACTATAATTTATGAATACTGGGTTGATTATTGCTCAAAATTAAAGATATTGGGTCACTCAGGTTTCATATTTCATTCGAGAATCATGAGTAGGAGGCCAACAGAATTTAGCATGGGGAAATAAAACAGGAGGCTTGTTGGGGTTGATACTGCGACAAATGGTTTGGGACCTCAGGGTAAGACGTCTGTTGACACATCCACCGGAGTTCCTCCAAATCATTTGGTGTCGACTATGTTAAATCTTCTTAGGCAGGATAGGAATAAGGGGAATGTTCCGAATGTAATTATTGCTAAGGGTGCTGGTGGTGGTTGTGTTGTAGGCCCTTCTGATGAACCTATAATTGCAGACCTTCTGTAGGAGTCAGAGGCCTCTGCCCTATAGGAGCAAGGTGTTCTTTCTTCTATTGAAATCAGTCAGAATGATGCTGGTGTGGCTAATCAGAGGATGGGGAGAAGTAGTGGTTTTATGAGTAATGGATGGTAGGGTTTTTCTTTGGAAACCAACATGGACCACATGCAGTCTTCTACAGTGAGGGAGCATGATTCTACTGGATTTAATGCTAATAAAATTGTGGGAGTTTTAGAGGCTGTTTCAGGCAGCTGCAGTGGTCAGGGTAATGTTGCAAGTAGTGTGATGATTACAATACACATGGGGAATCGATGGAAAGGGTTAGCCAATGCCACTGTGGATGAGACACCTCTATTACATGGTAGTGGAAACAAGAAAAATGAGTCAAAGTAGGATACTGTAGAACGTAAAGATGGGATAAATGCTGATCAAGAAGTTGTGGAACAATCCCACTATTTATCTATGATTGATACGAATAGTAAGATTCAGTGAGACTGGTCAATGAATTATCAAGATATGCAGTCCCATAGAAAATTGGGGGATCTTGCTGATAGTGATAAATAAAATTAATGGGACACTATTAGGCCATCATAAATTAATATTTTCCAAGTGGGGAACAAGACGTTCTCTGTGAACTAGGAAAATATGATTGCTTCTCTGGGAGGAAATATGAGGAAGGTCAACTGCCACTTTCCAAATTCAATTTCTTCTAGATCTACTGTCAGGAATATGCACTCTACTACCAAGTTTCTCTCACTGGAGAAGTTGAATCTGATGAGGAAGTACGCTAATGTTCTGAATCATTGTGAATGTTTGGAGTGGGAATCAACGACCAAGGAAGAGTCCTTGTATCATGGAGGTGGTGATGGGTGTGACTTTGAGGATATGTAATGGTTGTGTTGGTTCTGTGATGCTGGTTTCCTATTCAATATTTTATTCTAATAAATTTTCAGGAGTTTCTCCTCTGGCTATGCTTTCCATGTATTAATGGAACAAATGATAAATGAAATATATATTAATACACATACATATATAATATAATTATAGAAGTACTGATATTTAATTTATATCATATATTTTTAATGAAACAATACATAATAAATTCTATTTTTATTTGAATGATTCACTTCATTTTGAGGAGGCAGTAGTCCACATGTCCTAAACAATGATAGATTTCAACCATAATTTGGACCGAATGGAGGATTCTTTAATATAAAATATATATAATATTAACTAGGTCACAATCTGAATATTAAAATATTATTTGAACATAATAATGGAATTAGTACCATCCATGATAGCGGTAATGGAAAAAAGAAAAAACAATATTCACAGAGGTGATTAAATGGCATATCTTGGACACCAATTTTTTTCATTGTATAAGAAACTATCTAAAATTAAATGGATATGAGATATTCCACTATAAATAAAAAAATATTTTACGTAAATGGTTTAGGTGTTTTCATGCATTAATGGATGAACAATGTGAGGATTAATTCTTAAAATTAATGAAATTATGGAAGGTATGTTGAGAAAATTACCTCATAAATATTCCTTCCCTAATATTGTACATGAGAACAATGGATATGGTTATTTAGTGAGACCAGAAGAATTTGGATGTAGAGATATTGGGGAGGAGAGATATTATGTGGTGATTTGAGTAGCTACAAATCATTTTGGGCTGAAATGGGTAGGTAAGGGTTGTTATTTATACTCCATGTGAGGTGGGTTCAAGTGATTAATATGTTGATTATTTTATATTAAAAGATAAACATATGGAGGTTGAATTAAATTAACATGCCTTTCATTGTAAATTATATTTTATAGGCTGGTTCGGTTCAATAAACACCTCATCCACCAGTTAATTTTTATTGTTCTTAGGTATGTTTTTCTTTTAACTTTTAATAGTAAGCATTGTCAAAAGTGTATTTTTATAACTGTAAATAGTTTTGATGAGGTTAAATTTATTATATATGAAAACAAAAACAACCATACAACATAATATGGACCTTATGATTACAAATATGGAATCCAATTTACCTAATTCAATTCAAATTATTGAGAAAATTAGTTTACAAATTATATCCCCATTCAAACTTAAAAGTGGGGTTTTAAAGTGAAACATTGAAATGTTTGAAATATTTTTATATCATATTTGAATTTTAAAATGAATAAATTCTTCTATATATAATTAAATTATAAAAAATTATTCTAATTAAAACTTAAAAAAATTTAAAATTAAAAAATTACAATATAAATAAATTATATAAAATTAGTGTTCAACTAAAATGAATTAAATTTCACTATTCATTTAAATATTAAATTTTTCAAAAAATACAAAAAACATATCCAATATAAAATATGATATCCCTATTCAATATAATATGTTTATTTAGAAAAATATAACATATTTATGTGAAAAAGAACTATATTTAAAATGGATTCTTCATTAAACAACATTTAGACTATATTAAAAAAATATTTTAACCATTAATTCTATTTACACATATAAAGAATATATAAAATACATAAGATAAATTTTAAAAAGTTATATTTAATTTATAATTTATTAATATAATCTAAAAATAGTTATTTTATTATTTTTTATAAACAATTATTCTCCTTTAAATAATTTTTTATAAAAACACTTCTTTTATATTCATATGTTCTTTATTTAATTCCAAACATAATTAGTTTTCCAATAAATCATTATATAAACATGTGAAAATAAAATTTTCATAATTTATTTCTCCATTTCATTCCCCCCATTAGATTGGTTATATGATAACTACCAAATGAAATAATAATATTAAGTTGTTCATTGAAGCTAAATGTGGGTTATAATGTTTATAATTGAACATATTGTATACATTTAAAAACCAAAGATAATAGAATTTTTCTAAATAGGTGATGAGAGTGGTGGCGTTTTATAAATGGTTTGGGTGTTAGTCTTTTTATTTTTGAATACAAAGAGTTGTACCCATATTTTTCATAATACACAATTCCCCAAAATGGTTTATTCATTTCATTATCGGTCTTAATGTCGAAATTGATTCATCCAATGGGTTTTGTACAAGTTTATTGTTTATTTATCCTACCTTATATTTATATTATCCACAGTAAACCCATTATCAACCTATCCATAATAATTATTTGTTACTATTTTTACATTAAATTATAGGAAAAAAATTGTTGAATATATTTTATAATATAAGTTATTGTGAATTAGTAATATTTTATAGATTTTGATAAATTCATCCCATAACATTTTAAAAAGGTCATTTGATTGTGATTCCACATATTCAATGAAATAATGGTTTTTCTATGAGGAGTTTTTAAAAACATTAAATGTTTCTTACAAAAACATTAAATATCAAATTTATACCAATTACTGACATTGTATTAATAAATATATATATGACAATATTTAAATTTTAAAACAACATAAAATTATATTTTATATTCTGAAATTCAACAAGAGAAATGAACATTTACAATGAGAATAATATTTTTAATATTTTACTATGAAATTTAGCATTTCAATATGACTCAAAAATTAACTACAACATATCATTGAAATTATAATATAAAAAATATGTTTAGATTATTGAAAATATTTTATAAAACTATTAAAATTTATTTTTCAAATAAAATCCTAAATGGATACAATATTAGTTTTATAAAAATATAGCTCAAAACAAAAAATTTTGATTTATTCATATTTTATCAGCCATACTTTTTTATATATACCTGTGTAAACCATATACATTAATAATTTAACTAATTCTACTTATACCCTAAATTCTAGTTTCATGGAAATAAAATTCAAATTAAATAATAATATTTTAACAGTATGTTGTGTTTTATTAAAACTCATTGTCATTTCGAATGAAAACTATTCATGAAAATAAAATTTATTTTTTAAAAAAATTTATAAAATATTGATTGGTTAATGTATATGATTTTATTAATATTTTCCCCCATAAATAAATTTTATGGTGTCTAATAGAACACCATTAAATATAAATAATGAAATATAGGGTATTCATAGAAATATACATTGGATGAATTGTTATATTTATGCATTGTAGATAAATAAATATGAAAAAACAATGAATTATGATTTATATTATAGTGTTTTCATTTTCATAAAACCAAATATGGATTGTGTATCATTGGTTTATTTGACATTCTATCCATTCATATGAAAAATACTATTTAATGTAATGTATCACAAGAAATATTAGAATGTGAAATTTTATTAACATGGATGAAAATCATTTAGAAGTTCGAAATAAATTGAATTGGTTTTAAAAATTTCAATACAGATTTTTTTTCAGGAATGAAACTAAATGGAAATTAATCTTTTCAATATTGAAATAAGAGAATTAAATTAATTTATAAAAAATAATTATTTTTTAAAAACAATAATATAATTAATGAATTTAAAGAAGAATCTTGATAACCATAATGAATAGATTATTTGTGATATCTTGAAAGCCATTTCTCTAAAATGGATGATGTATTTCAAAAATTTGAAAAATGAGAGACATTTTAATACTATTAAAAGAATGTAAAAAGTGATTTGGATGAATTAAATTATCAACAAAATTACAAAATAATAGAACATAAAAATGAATAGGGTATTAAATTGAAGAACATTATAGAGGAAGATAATAAAAAACGTGACATAAAACTCTTATTGGGATTGTCTTTAGAAAACAGTATGATGTAAACAATAAATATATGTATATCCCCAAAATAATAATTTAATAAAAAAAATTGCAAATATAAAATAATTCATTGAAATAAATAATGTGTATGTATGTTATGTAGATACTGATAAATAAATTAATCCCATTAATTCGAAATTGCAAGAAATAAACCATTACCTATGACATTGACTGTGAGCTTAAAATCCATATTGGATTGAAAGAGACTATCAATTAAAAAATAATTAATTTATTTCAATGAGTTATTATTTTCAATACCTTTTGATAGAGTCACAGGGGATATGAATGTAAATTAAAGGATAATAAATTAATGTATTGAAGTATTGCAATTATAATTGTTACCTCATGTATTGAGTCACATGGTTTGTGTGTCATAATTTTGATTTAAATATTTATAACTATTAAAATAAATTATTAAAATAATTATTCTTATAAAATTTATTTTTAGTGTATATTTATTAGAATATTTCGATCGATTTTTTTATATCTTTTATACACATTTATAATATTGGATTGGTTGGTTTATTTACAAAATAATAACAATTGTTAACAATGATCAATGAAGATATATGGTTTCATTGTATTATATACAATTTTAGAGTTATTTATTTTCTATAATACTCAATACATTAGGTTTATAAAATCATCAAATTACAAAAAATTGATTCTAATTGTGAATGATGACTCCATATTGATGTTTTGGGGATGTTATAATTATTATTATTATCTATTCATAAAATAGTTAATATAATTTAATATTTTATTTTTGAAAAAACAATGTAGTCAGAAACATTTTATTTTTAAAATAAATAAAAATATTTAATTATTTCTTTAAATAATTTATTATAAGTCACATATATCATCCTAGTAGGTGGGGAACTAAACATAAGTAAATTGTTATTTTCTATATTTTATAATATTAGAGAGGAAGTCCTATAATAGTTATTACATTAATATAATTAAATTGATGTTTTATTGTTACAGTTATGTGATGATATTTATTTTTTGTTAATATATTTTGAATAATTATAAGAATAAAATTAGAATTAAAATATCATAATGGGCATTTATCACCTTACCCATGAAGAAACACAATTATTAAGTGTACTCTTCTATCAATGGAAAAAATTAATATGAGATAATTTAATCTATTATATGGATAAAAATGTTGGAGAGGTTCTTTTTAGATCTTTTTACATATGATTCTTTTGAAATTAACATATGTATAGTGTTGAAGTGGTCCGTTTATAAGGGAAAAAGTCAAATTTTAGAAAATGTTAATATCATAAGTTAATATGAATAACAATTTTTTTAAAAAAAAAGGATACAAAAATGATAAATAGTGTGTGAAATATAATGTATTTTTTTGGAAATGTACGATATTACTATTTTATATGAGTATTGATTACGTATTTAGACTGTATTAAGACATTTAACACTTTTACCTAATTATAGCATTTACTGCGCTCTCCAAAATTTACCATATTAGGTTATTATAATGTAAAAAATAATATTATACAAATAAATATTTTGTGTAGTTTTAAATAAAAATATGATTACATTCTATTGATATCAATTTTTTAGTGCTGACAATAAATATCATAAATAGAACTATATACAACAGTAAAGAAACAAATTGTAGAAATATATATTTTATGGATAAAAATAATATTTATTAAAATATATATATATAGTATACATACCCGAGATATTAATTCGATAGTTCTTAAATAACGGTTAGTTATATATATTTTTAAAATTCATAAACTGACTATCATTAGATGATAATTTATTTAATGGAAAAGGAAATAATTAATTTCCATTGCATTAAAATCTAACTTCTAATTCAAATGAACAATCATATGTTTCTAATTTCTGTATCATTTTTCTTAAATAATTATATTTTACTCTATAGATGATTATTTTATCTCGAAAAATGACATGAAAAAATTAATTTCTTTCCAATATAATGAATATTAAATAAAACAAAAAATATTTAAAAAAAATGTATTTTAAATTATAAACCACAAATTTACCATGTTGGAAAAATTTAAAACATTCATCATAACATGATTTTGAAAATATTAAATAAAAAATTAAATTTTCTTTTTTAGGTGTAACATTATAATATTTAGTAAATAAATATATAATTATTAATAAAATATATGAATATTATTTTTATATGAAAATGTATCTCAAAAATTGTGGTGTTTTTAAACATATTTCATATCAATTTAAAATTAAAAGTTTGATATATTTTTTCTTTTCAGAAATATTTTATTATTAGAATCAACATTTAGAAGTGATTAATTTTGTAGAAATATAAAACATCTAATAAAATATCCTTTCAATGATACTATTTTTAACATTTCAAGATTTTAATCACATTACATTAAATTTATTTATTAATCATCTAATCATTAAATATATTAAATTATTTTTTATATAAAAAAATAGAATAATCATTAATATTATAAGAATATAATATAATAAATTAGAATACATTTCTTAAATATCAATCAATTTTAATCATGTTAAATACATATTGTGTTATTCATAATCATATTTCAAATCCTATTTTCTTGATATATTTTCTTAAAATTAATTTTAATGTCAAATATGTTGAGAAATTTTTTTTGTTTCCTATAATTCCACATAAAAAAAATAAATATTTAATTGTACAAAATAGTAAAATCATTAGTTTTATCAATATATTAAAAAAAATACCTTATCTACTAAAGGTCACATAGTGTATAATAACCTATAATTATCATAATAATTAATGAACATGGATTAAAATAAATTTTTGTAGTAGTTATGGCTTGCACCTTATATAATCACCATAAAACTAGAGTAGTCTATCATTGATTACAAATGCTCATGGGTTGGAATGAATAGATACACTGGTATTATGTGAAAAAAAAAATCGGTAAGTATTAGTAATTTTTTATAGGAATGGGTATAAAGTGATTATAATGTCAATTTATACCGACACCCATAGACTTGATGAATTTTCCTTAGAACTGATTATGATATTTTCAAGATCAAAATACTCTGGATTTTATAACATAATAAAAAAACAATCATTTCACATTTTTCTATACATTTCAAATATGAATTAATGATGATTTTTTTGGAATATACAAATTATGAGTAATAAATTGATAAAAATATTAAAAATAATGAATAATTTAAAAAATAAAATACTTTAAATACCGAATGTGTCTCATGAAAACAATGATCACCATTCTTATTCTCTAATGTTGTTAAAATTATGTATATATGTTTTAAATAGTTATATTACTATTTTCTTTTAATAAACACGCATGATCTATCTTCCCATATCAATTCCCAAATATTTAAAAAAATTACATTATTAAAAAATCTATGTTATCATTTTTTAATTTTTTTAGTTATTTAAATATTCAAAAGACCCCTTGAAAGCTTTACATTCCTCAGGACAACATCCTTATCAAATAAGGGATTTGTAATAGTATTAATGGTTTGATAATATCATGAGGGGAGTATGTACCCTTAGAATTATGGATCAAAAATCTAAATAAATAATAACCAAAATCAATATGAAAATTACTCATTAGAGTGAATTATAGAAATACATAGTATTATTAATTAAGGAATATAGATAACCACAATTAAATAACATACAAAACCATAAATTTAAGGCATTAGAATAATAGAAAAAAAATTATATCCCGTAATATATATGTATAGAAAAAATAATATTGAATATAGATTAACATAGTTTAAAAAATTATAATGAATCAAAATTTTCATCTATTTTCTGTTAACATATATTAACTATCAACCTTTACATAATTTTCATATTTTGAATCTATATATAAATAAAATAACACATATTATGTGGGATTTCATCACTCCATAAGATACCTCCAATTTATTGCATAAAATAATCTATAATATATAAATGTTCATTTAAATTTAAAAATTCATTAGAAATAATTAATAAGGATCCATGAATTTGAAAAAAAAATTTATTTTTATAAAAAATATCATAATTTGTAAAACAAATATACCTATGATCTTGGTTTCCCGCATTCAATCATGGAAACACATGAAACCATCCATTCTTCCTTCTATTAATTATCATAATCTTATCCAGAAGAATAGTATAATCAATTTATTTTCTAATGGATTGTCTGTATAATAGTTGGTGAAAGATTATAAATTTACCAGAATAACCTCTACAAAATGTAATGGAGGGAATAAATTAATTTGTTGAATGTAAGACATTTTCGGAAAATGTATAAACTATATTTCATCCATAATAACATCAATAATAGAAGAATATAAACCATTATTGCATGTATATAGAGAATTCATAAATTGTATATAACAAAAATTATGTTTTGTACCATGTAGAATATATATATGATATATATAATAATGTATTCATTCAACATTAATGTTTATAACATTACAAAAACTCATTCATGAAAATAATAATAAACATATAAACATCCTCAAATAATATCACTCTTAGAATTCCAGTCACATCATAAGAAATCATATCAATGTGAATATTAGTTTACTTTTTTTTGAAATTATGCAGATTTAATTAACATTATATGAATGAAAAATGAATTTATTTTTTATTTTTTTGATACCTATTATCTCCTTACACATAAACCTTTAAATGAATACACTAAAAAATAGGACAACCTCTTTGGACTTTTCATTTATTATGAAAAAAATTACCAAATCTTATTCGATCAATAAATCAAATGTCATTTAAAATGAGACCCTATTAATGGTGAGGAAATTATATTCAATTACACAATTTTAATAACAAATAATCCTATATAAACAATTCACAAAAAAAAGAACCCCCATCTACCAATGGTAAATTTTTACTCATAAAATAAAAACAATCCACGAATCCACTTAACTAGTACTATCACCAAACCCAGAATAACATTTTATAAAAATTCAATTTGTTTTGAAAAATCATTAGGATGAAAATAAATATAAATTAGTGTCATATAAATCATTATATATATTAATAATGCATTTATCAAACCTCAAAAAGAAAAAATATTTCACAACCCATGGCCAAATACACATCAGGTTGTGTTTTCAGTTATATACAACACCCATGAATTGAAATAAATGATGGAATCCCCTATAATAATTAGAATGAACATGTGATAGAAAAATATATATACGATGTAGTCTCACATTCCCTCTAGAAATCACACAATAAGTATCATCTCAAATTGTTTGTTATCTAACCATGTTACAAATAATCACAATCATGTTATTAAATTAATAGTGATATAAATTTATGAAGAATTAACAGGACTACCTATATTATATTATTAAGAGTTAACTCATCTCTATTTGTGGGTAGATATAATATTATAAGTATAAATTAAATTAAATTGTTAAAAAATATTGGTTAATTAGGATATAATGATGAATGAATAGATGATAAGAAAATAGTTGAAATAAGTGTTTTAGAAATATTCTCAGAGGATCAAATTTATATTGATCACATATCAAACATGATTGGGATGAAATATGGTAGAAATATGATATGAGGGACTGTGTAAAACATCTTCCCATAATGTGTAATAATGTAAAATAAAAGGATTACAAGGTAATGATATATTTTATATTAGATATTAATTTAATTAAAAAATAAATGAAATATCTAAAAGAGGTTTACCAAGTACTCAATTTATTTCACCTAGTAATATGGTGGTTTATTTTATCACTATTTTTTGTCCATTAACCATACAATATACATTATTAGGCCAACCCCAATATGGAAATATTAAAAGGTACCAAGTGATCATATTCTTGGTAGATAGAGATATATATTAACTTTTACTACATTTATCAACATCTCCCAACCAAGACGTTAAATTTGTACTGAAACCAATAAAATAAATAAACCATAAAAATTGAATACTATAAAATAAAAAATATAAAAATATAATATATCAAAATAATGGAAGATCTATTACCACCTAATGTATGATTTCAGTGATCCCAATGACTTGAATAAACACAAGTCAACCCCATGATAATCACTATAAGGAATTCCTTATTATTGATAATGGAAGGCATCATGGGTATAATTTCAAGATCACATATTCATTATACATAAGTTTTAATATAATAGTATCTATATTTATTTTTTATTCTCAATGTGATCCATTTTTATCATTTGGTTATGTCTTTAGTAAAAATTAATTTCAATAATTCTAAATAATAAGAATTCGGTGTTCTCTTTGTATCACACATTTATAATTAGGTACTCTTTCTTTGAAAGATTATATGAATCTATAAGATAAATAAAATTCTACCAGACAGTGCCAATAATATTTTTTTACATATTTTTTAGGGATTATTTGTTATATCATTAATAAAATATGCATTTTGATATAATTTAATTCAATAACAAACATATTTTTAATGTTATAATAATATGAATTTCATATGAAATAATAAATTGATGTATATATGTGGCGTAAAATATATAAATTAACATCACAAAATATTTCTTGTTTTGTGAGATAATATATTATAAATATATTTAGATGTTACTAATATATAATTTTTAATTATATTTTCATCTATGATTATAAGAATTTATTAAAATATAATAAATTTTATTATAATTTTATGAAATAATGTAATAGAATATAATAAAATTATATTATGTATAATATTTTTTTCATCACATAAATAATGATACAACAAACACATCCCTGATGAAAATTTTTCTTTCTTTCATAGTCTACAATGAAGCTTACACTTGGATTAAAATATGCACTAGATAGTTCCAAAAATCAGAGATTATAATAGACCACGTTCCTCCATGGTATAAATTTCTACATCTATATGAATATTTTGTCCTTAACATTGTATGAATATCCATCCACCGTATTCAATTTTTCAATTTAGTGTTTAATAATACATAATAGTCTTTAGTTGTTTTCACAGAGCAGTTTTCCATTTTAACTATCTCTTCTTCAAAAATTGTGTTTGAAATTACTCTATGTCTATATTTGTTTAAAACACATTATTTAATATTATTTTGGATGAATATCATCTAATTGATTTTTTTTTCATATTATCTCAAGTCCCTTTACATTGTGAATAAAATCAATTTATCCATGAAACATTAAAATATTAAACATTAGTATTTTTCCCATTCTACTAGTATGCATAATCATTTATTCCAATATATCCAACTAAATCAAACAAATTAGTTATATTGTGCCATATATTTTTATTTATATATAAGAGTTTTAATTTATAGTATTTAGGTCATTAAGGAATATACCATCATTTTTAAATCATGTTATTTTTTTTATAAAGTTGAAATTAATTATAATGTCTATTAAAAAGCAATTAATATTATAAAATTTCCTCAAGATAGATTAGAATCACCTTGGAATAAATTACAGTGAACCTTGTTTTATGAATTTTGATTCATTTAAATTCAACCTCTGGGAATTGTTAATGTTCTCGATCCACTGAATATTTTATCTCAAAATCAGCTCATGTGTATTAGTAAAATAAAATATGCAACAAAACATTATATAAATAATTATAAAATGAGTTTTGTTCTCTTTAATATGGTTATTGGACTCCCAATCATGGATTATCTTTACTATCCCCGCATGTAAATTCATCATGTTAAACAATTGAGTTACATAATTTTATTAAATCCCCAACTTCCATATCCATTTTTTATTAGAAACCACATCATTTATTCATCTCTAATTATTTAGATAACCTTATCACAAACTAATAGTTAATAGATAGACACCCCAGATACTAACTTCCTCTTCCGTTGATCATGGTCTATAATGAACAAATTTCCATATATTCTTCCTCCTCAAGAATATTGTATATACCATCCTTATATAAAAAATATATAATCTATTCAATAAATGTATTTTTATTTTTATTGTTCCTAATAAGTACTTTCAGATCATGGATGATTTGAATTATATATTTTCAAAATCATGGGTACTAGTAATTACCTTCATAAAAAATTATTGAAATATTAATCACTCTAAAAAAATATTATTTAGCTATTGAAGAAAGGATTCTCAAGATCTATTATATATTTTTTTAAATATTCCATCACCTAGATGATTATATTTATATATAAACCATTATGGTTTATTAGTCCTTATAATTTCAATATTAAAATTATCCATTTAAATCCACATATAACCTTGTTAAGTAAATAACAAAATTTATTATTTTATTCATAAAAAAACTAAATCTTAAACGATTGTGTTATATTTCTAAAAGTAAACACTCAAATTAATATTGGTACTAATAATTTATCTATCTCCAATACCAAATTAGGTTTTGGGATTACTTTCCCACATTTGAATAATCACTATACCTTGGGTATTTATATTCAACCTTTTGAATACCAAAAAACATGGGTATTAAATTTCTCATTAAAATGAATATCCATTGGTAATCATTCTTAATTAATGTAGGATTCATGGTTTCTTCTTCTACCCATGGATCAGTATCCAATACACAACGTAGAATGTATGATTTATGCCTATGAAATATATTACTACTGATGAATGTAGTGTCTCATAACATAAATCTGATGTCTTCTGTAACATATTATTCACATGGAAAAGTGTTGGATGTAGAAAATGACATTAATAAATTCATGAGGAATACCTAAAGTATTCAGTTCATTGGTATTCATTCTCATAGATCACCTGAACACAAAATAATAAATTAAGGAATTATGAGGTTACCTATTTCATCACATATTATTTATTATCACTAAAGGATTTGGGTTTTCTCAAATATACACCAACAATGAAAGATCCTTAATATTTATCTACTGTGGTGATATCCTTACATTACATTGATGAGGAAAAAATCTTATCTAGCCTCCATATCAACATTCTTAAATAGAAGATGCAAGAATATCCTCCTATAACCATGTTTATAGTTTAGCCGAAGGACCATATTTTAATTATTAACATGAATGAATGAAAATATATTAGTTGATGGATTTCATATTGATCCAAATTTACTAATTCCTATGACCTAATATTCAATGGTGAATGGGGGATATTATTGGCTGTTCTACTAGATATTCATGTATCAATAATAGTATAATAATTTCATGTTGCAGTTTCTTTGAACATTGTAGGGGGATGATGATTATAACATGCTTGATTATATGGTCAAGATTAATGAGATATGATGAACCTCATTACATATATACATTTTTTTGATGATGAATAATTTCCACAACATTTTCTCCCCCACGAGAGCCTCTATATATTGGGTCCATGGTTTATTACTCAACCACAACTTAAAATGACTTGAAATAGACAACCACCTCTGGAACCTCATTATATCGGTCATGAAACTGTGCCACCCCTATGGTTATTTAACCACTACTCCAAAAAGTGCACTCCTTACAGACCTTATATATATATACATTCTTTTCACCCACCTTTGGTATTTCGTGGGCTCAGTTTCTTGGGTATGGTTAACCATCATACACTACAGAAATGATCATTCAGACTAGGTATGTTAGGGATATGGGCTTTCACCTTTAGTAGTAACACTATCAATATATAACAGATTAAATTGATTTATCACATCTAAATCCATCCTCAATTAAAATTCCTAGCCCACACCACCCCCCTTTTTAATACTCACTTATTATTCATGGAAAAAATATATAAACATTATTTTTTGAAAGGTTTCCATCAATTTAGAATAATCAGGAATTTATTCTTTTCTTAGTGAATTTAAAATTCTTCTTAATACTTACTATCTTCTTCATGAAATTACTTTATACATGTAATAAAAATGATTCATCAAATGTCCAAACATTATAGAACATGTTTTTTTTTCTTGAATATCCTTTTAACACTGATAAAATATTACATCAACAATATTCCCAGTGTAAAATCCATTTAAATAAAATGAAACCATAACAATTCTCTTAGAATATCCACTTTATCTTCCCTCAAATTATATCCTAGATAAAAAATACATCAAATTGTTCAAAAATGGATAATTTTTCCTTTTTTTGCAATATCTTCTAACATAAATGTGAATATGTTGAAAAAATAATTATACACCACCATATTGAAATTTAAATGAAACAAAATTTGAGTTTCTATACATTTTATAATTAAAATTCTAAAACATCTTCTCAAATATTAAAAGAACATAATGGTGAAACTTGATACATAGGGATGAGCTTTTACAAAATTCACTCAAACTCTTCATGGACGATACCAATGCTGAAAATAATATTTAAATAATTATGTTTTTATATGATATTAATAACACATTATTTCGTGTTATATGAAACATTGAATGTCTTAGTAATCAATTGTGATGTCCCAAAAAATTAAAATTCTCATTGAAATGAATAATCATGTACACATTAAAATTTTTTAAAGTTTAGGTGTAATAGAATAAATCTCATTTTCTCTAAATTTCCATTAACCATGGACTCCCCTATAATCAATATATTTTTAGAAAAAGGAATGAGAGTGTGATTTGAATACCTAATTCTACATAAATCCTTCCCATAAATGGATTCACATATCCTTTTAATTTTAAAAATTAATGATAACCATTATGTTAAACAGTTGTTGTTCAATTCACTACTTGTTTACTCAAAGGAGATAAAATGAGTGAGATAAGGAGGAGAAAATTATATATTTAGTGGAAACATTAAAGCATAGTGATTTCACTAATCTTTGCTTTCTTTCGTTTCCTATGGTCATAATGGTATGTGGTTTCTTTTTTATTAACATTAGTCATAGAAGGGATATATATTTTCATCCAATTATATTTTTTTGTGAAATATTTTATTCCACCTTCTTCATAGTTGATACAACATATTTAATTTTTTTTCTATTACATATAGTGTATTGATATGAGTTCTCGAAAAAATTCTTGAAGGTCACTTTTTTCTCATTTGTATAATTTAAATCATTATACCTATTTTTCAACATGATATCATATTTACTAGGATATTTAATCTTTTAGTATTCTGTAAGATTGGATTGTGTCTATATGTCTTGATTTCCCTTAAATTAATTTTTAAAATTGAAATTATATTCTTTTATTTCTATGGTTTGAACCATTAAAACATTTACCAAAAAATTCATACCTCATTTGGTATCCAATTAAATGATATGTTAAAACTGATGGAGTTCATACAACATCACTGGGATTTTTGGTATTGAATTATCTTCTCATAATGTGTCCAAATATTTTATTACAAAAAATACAATAGGGATTTCATATACTATGGTACCACTATTCCATATTTTTTATAAGATAAAAAATTATTCTATATATGATACTGAAATTCCACATTATTTCTACACATTAAGAGACATCATTTTGATGGAACAATATTTTCTCACTAGATTTTTTTCATTTTTTCCCATGGTCTACTTTTTCAATGGATTTTTATTCTATATAGTCAACACTTATATTTTAATTTTATAAAAAAAAATTTAAAAATACATATCTTTTATTCATGTTGGGTTTTGAGAGATTTGATTCTATCCTCACATTACTATTCCATAACATTTTCAATTAGAATGTTGTGGGAAATAATTTTTATCATATCACTTTTCTCCTTCAACTTTATTTCAATTTTCATTGAGTTAAGATTCATGTACACCTACTCTATACTCAATAAATTATTTTACAACGATAAATATTTCACCATTTAAATAAAAACATCATTTATAATTCACTGTTGATATTAATTTTCATTCCAATTGTGTTTTTCCCAATCAACTCACAAAGTACCTCATATGACCTGAACACCATTAGTGAATCATCAATTGGAAGGCATTTCCAATAAGTTAAAAATAATGATATAACATTTAAAACATTAAGATTACAATATATTTTCAATACCAACCTATATGATTTATTATCTTTTCATGAATGTTCAAAACAAAACCCATCACTGCTTTTTATCAATTCAATCAAATTAATTTTCCCAAAATAAATAAAAAAAATTAAAAATCAAAATTCAACAAAATTTCAAATTCAATTTGAATTGGGGCTTCCCCAGAATCTATAATAATAAAATTTCAATTTCAAATCGCATAAAATTCTATTATAAAATTAAATTTAATGTAATATCAATCAATAAACAATTCAATGACTAATTAATTTTCCAAACATAAATAGAAACAAATAATTTTGGTAAAAATAACTGGGAATGGTACTTTCTTATAATTTAAAATGGTGATGAATATATAGGAATTAAAAATATCAATAAGATTTAGTAACATGAATTATAAATAAATGATTACTAATAAGATCTATCAAAATACAATGAATAACAAGAGATAAATGTTTGATAGAATAACAACACTAGCCTAAATAGATGCATAACAAGACACATAATGGTCAATCACCGAAAAGATGACCTGAATGGATTAGATATCTCGTAAATCACCATGAAATATCCTCTAAGTCGATAAAAGGGGACATAAAGAAATAAATTTGGAATTTTAGCAGAATCACCAGCCTGAAAATGAAACATGGAATTTTACAATTGTGTGTGTCCTAATTACCCATCTTATAATTATTGAGTCATAAATATTCAAAATAACCAATCATCTTTTATTAACAATCCAATTTTTAATACATTTATGAAATCTAAATTGTAAATAGACTGTAAATGATACTTGGAATGTAATCTGTACATGGTGTATAATATTTCACATTGTGTATCCATTTCATTGAATCTTCTAGACGATGATAATATGTTGTGTAACCACATTACCATCATGTAAATCCCTATTTTATATAAAAAATTGTTGACTTTTATGCAGAAATTTGGAATAGAAACAATGACTTACCCATTATAGGTTATTTCCTCTAAATATTAGCTATCAATGATAAAATTAAAACTTGAACAATGTATTAGACATACCTAAATGTATGGCAATAGGTCATTACTGCCTCTCAACCAAAAAAACTATCATTCCAGATATAGACTATCAAGAAGCTATCATATGAAAAGGGTGAGGCCACTACTCACTCATCAGTTTCTCAGGCTCCCAGATATAATGAGAATCCAACCATGATTCCATAGCATACAATTCAATGGGGTCATCCCCAGATGAAGTAACATGGTCTTAGAATCAACTATCCGAACTAGATGCTCATTAAGGGATACATCGTGCTCAATATCAAGATCACCATTTCTCGAAACATGATATTGATTGTTAATGTACCATCAAAATTGAGACACATTAAACAATTTATTTATCGATGTCATGTTTTTTAGAAGTAAAAAATTTAACACAGAACTCCCCACATACTAAACATCTTAAAAATGTCCCACAAAACATGGTTTAATCATCACTTGCCTCCTCAGACACCAATGACCGATGATAGATAAACCCCTCATGGGAACATTTCCTCTCACATAAATATAAAATAATCATTACCAATGGTATATATAATATTTATACCACTATGATCATTCAACATCCTATAAAAAATAAAATTTGTAATTTTCATCATCTCTTGAACCATTTGTGGTCCAACAGAAGAACATTAACTGATCATTGAACAATAAAATAGATATTTATATTGTTTTCTACACAAGTCATCAAAAATATGAATTCTCACCATATATTAGTTACTATAATTATAAAATAACTCAACAAGTCCCAAGTGGTCTTCGCAATCCAGACCAATATCAAGGTCGTAGGGTTGAAACATGTCCTAAGGAATAATTATACCACTCCCTATATAACCATGGGTTAAAAAAAGTTATTTTGTACTCAAATGATCCTGAGATTCTAGAGCCACCCAAAAGCCTCTCCAAAATCATAAAGTAAAATGGGTTTCACTATTTGGGGCTATAGTAGATTAAGCAATTTTCAAATGAAAACTATATCTCCCCTAAATAATTACCAACTATATTATCAATAACAACCCATAATGCATTCTTATTTCACTTAGTTTGTTTGGACCCATCCACAATGTCTACAAGAATCTCATCCTAGATCCATTTCATCACTGATGTGGTTGATATAAACTTGAAGGTCTCTAATATCCATTCTTTACCTGTTTGAAAGTATTAAATTTTAAAACAATGTTTGTGATGTGTTACCACATATATATACACAATAATCTTCATCGTGTATCATAATTTCTCTTAGTTCATTAGTACACTACCAACTGATAAATACTAAAATCTCTCATCATGTCATTCTACATTGCCAAAGGCACAATGTACATATTTAAAAAAATATATGTGATCCCCCATTAAGAAAATCCACTAATAATTGGAATCCTAACCACAATGTGTGTTCCAAATGCCATATAATTTATTTTCAAGATGGTTTTCATAAATATTCATCCAGATAAGGGTATATCTGAAATTTTAAAAGGATAATAAAACATCAACAAATATTTCCCAAACACCAATATGAAAATATGAAAAAGAAACATTATGTTCCCCACTTATAATGAATTCTTTCACAACTTGGGTTCTGGGATTTATGCTTACAACATTAGAAATGAAATTATATTTCCCTGAGATTTAGGAAGTGTATAAAAAATATAATACATAATCTTCTAAATTCCTATGGAGGAGAAGAAATTATTTTTGAGATATGATATAACTGAAGATCATCAAGTTATAATGCCTTGAAAAACCTACCTGAATATAGTAATGTCACCAAATATTGTGTTCCTGAATCATTTTTATATGTTCAACTTCATGGGTTTAATAATTCTTCTGATTAGGAGTATGATATAAAGAACCATATGAAACAAAGTAATCACCCAAAATAAGAACAATCCCAAACCCAAACATAATGCATACTAGAATACCACATAGCTAATTTCATCCCCATGAATAGTAAAAATGGGAATAAATTTCAATGGTTATTTCAGATCAATAATTGAACATTGGTATTTCTCATCCCCAAGAAAACATTTACCCTTTTCATGTTGAGAGGTCATCAGAGACTTTATCATTAGGAAACAAATTTAACTGGCGATAATATCCAACTATTCCCAAGAATCTCTAAATCATGACAACATTACATGGATTCTACTTTTCATAACATATTTTACCTTATTTGGGTAAAATAGAATAAAATGTTATGATACCATGTGTCCCGTGTAATCTACTTTCCAAATTCAATAATTACATTTTGATATCATGGAATGACGAAGATGATTTCTCCACAATTAAGAAACTAATTTGAAATGAGACACAAGATCCACTATAGACATGGAGTATAACTAGATATCATCCATAAATAAAACCACATATATGTTATGATACTCAAGAAATATTCAATTCATCAAATCCATAATGACTTTAAGTGATTTGTTTAGGCCAAATGGAATGAAATGAGGATCCCTTGTGTCCATACCTACTTGTATGGTAGTTTTCAAAATGTCACATTTTTTTATTCACAACTGGTGATAACCAGATTGAATGTCAATCTTCAAGAAAAAATTATCCTTTTTCAACTAGCTAAATATATACTCTCTATTTTAACTAAGTTATATATTCCTTACTATGAATTGATGGAACTTCTGCTATTCAAATCACATGTGAAGTACTCAATGGGATTTCATATTAAAGAGAATAGGAACTACCCTATGTTATACAAACTATCTTATAAATCTATTATCTACCAGTTCATCACAAAATTTCATTAATATTTTCATTTTAACTAGCTCCATTAATTATGTGGGAATATATACATGTTGAATACGAGGGACTAAATCAATTGAAAATTTTACCTCGATTTTCAATTGGAATCCATGAAAATTATGATAATAAATGTTTCAAAACTATATGTTAAATTGAGGTAGATCCCAACTCAACGACTCTTGATCCCAATCAAAAGAAAATTCTAAATCACTTTCCTCATCTCTGGACAAGAAGGATCATCTCTTCTCAGCCTCGTATCTCAATCTCCCTAAAATATGTGGTACACCCACATCGGTCACCATAAATAAAAACCCATTGATGTTTTAAATAAATTTAGTCTTATTTGGAATTAAGATATTCCATCATGAAGAATAAATCAATCGGATTCATGTCAAATTTTAGGTATGATCAATATATGATAACAATAAAAAAAAACTAGGATAATGACACCCCTTATCGCTCTTAATTCCGAGGGGTGTAGTAATATCCATAAAATAAGATAAAATCAACTTAGGAAGATTTAGTAGATTAAAAATATTAGTCGAAATTAATGAATGGGGTGAACACGTATCAAATGACAAAATAACTAAAGATGAATATGTATTGATGATACATATCCTAGGGATTGGAACCCTATCTACTTACTCTGGAGGGTCTTCAATTTCCTAAATTAGATTCATTATAGATATCTCTCAATAGAATCCATTAGTTCATTAGGACTTTGATTCCACCATAGTATATAATGGTGTTGACGATCCTATGTCACAATTTACAATAGAATAGATATAAATTAATTTCTAAAATTTTCTTGAATGACAACAAGAACCACAAATATTTTTTTCCTAATTTCAAATACATTTTGGAATCCCAAACATTCCAAACTCTAAGAATGTTAATGGTCCACTTACAGTCACTGATGATGTCCTACAAGAACACATTTATCAATATCCCCATGAGAATCGTCATTATTCTTATTCCCTTTAAGAGGACACCAAAATGTGACACTATAAGAAAATGGAACTCCCATACATAGAGAATTACTAGCAAGATTATGATTGACCATCAACACCACATCTAGAACCTATTTATATGATTATAGATTCAGCATGAATACCTAAGAATGAATATTAGATAAAATTCACATCATGAACTATAAATTCTTTATATTATTGTTCTATATCATCTCTTATTAAAACTGCACAGTCATAGTAAACCATTTCACATATTCTATTATGGCTTTATCAGTTGCCTCGAGTATAAAAAAATCCCTTTCCTTAGCGAAAAAATAGATTATAGTTAGATGTTTTTGGTTAAATGGGTTTTTGTGTTCTTCTAGGTTAAAAAATCATGCTTATGTTTTGTAAACATAGAACTACACCATTTATTACATGGTCCCTCATTCTTAATGGAAGCACACTTTACATAAAATCATCCTTGATTTTCAATTATTTCAATAACAATATTAACATTTCATAGCAACTCCCCAACCACTTATAGCACATTAGGTCATTGTAATGGAGTTGCAATCTGATGAAGTAACTCCTTATAATGTATTGGGAATAATACATTTATGGTTATACAATTAGAGAATGGTTGGGTATGGATGTTGGTACATATATGAGAGATAGTGGATAATTTAACAAAACCTCAATTACATTGTGTTCAAAAAGATGATTTTCTTATTGTTGTTCATTAGTTGATATATCTAGGATCATATTCAGACATCATCTCAATGGCTTGATGCTATAAAACATCCAAAAACAACAATAAAGACATCATATGATCACTCAGTTCAACTCTCTAATAATAGAGACCTGTTAAATTAATCCCATAATATAGGAAAATAATATTTTAATGTCCACCTATATAAATCTAAATAATATGAATGACTAAAAGTAATCCTCAAGATTCCTTTCCCAAACCCCCTATGACACCTTAAGCCCCATTAAAATTATTTTTTTCCTAAAAATTAGTCACAACATACTCATACACTTGGAAATGATTTCCTACCTACATATTTATAACAAATAATAATATTTATCATCTCTATAATATATCATTTTCACGAAACATCATAGAAACCCTAGTGCCTTTATACTCGATCTTGTACTAACATTTCCCAAATGGTTTTTCCATTCTCAATGGGTTGACTATTATAACCTGGACTCATGATATAAATAAGTGTGAATGAATTATGCATGAAAACATTAGAAGAAAAATATTCTTATTAGTTTGATCAAAACTCCTCGTCTAGAGAGTACCAAAAACCAAAAAGTAATTTAAAAATCAAAAAGTAAATCATGAACGTACAAAAAAAATAGACAAGACAACCTAAAATACCATAAGACACATCACCTGAAGCCACAAGGGATTAACCAACATCCACATATTCCAAGAGGCATTTTCTCTTTTATCAGAGTTGGTGTATGAAAATCTATAAATTCTTACTGGAAAAGGTAGGGTGTCTGAAAAAAATTATTATTATGGACTAATGAAGTGTTCTTTAACAAAAAGAAAAAGTAAAAAAAATATTCATTTAATTTTTTCATAACATACATGGAATGAAATTTTAATATTTAATAAAAACGTTATTTCATTAAATTTAATTTTTTTATGGATGTAATTCACAGTACCACCCATTCAATGTAGATCACAATTCTACTTAGAACCGCATGTGCCAAACTGGTCCATATCATCTACTGAACCAGTAATGCTACTATCCACTGTGGAGTATTGATTAATGTTGATCGTTTAATGGGATTCATTTATATGGTGGTGAAGGAAGCAATCAAACTATATTTTGATTCATGTAACAATTGAGTTAGTGAGCTCTTGATTCTCAGATGGATTCAGATCCCAGGTACTTTCCTCATGCCTTATGGAACTATGGTGGTTTTTTGGACTTATACTTTTTCTAGTTGGATGAAATGAAACATTGATGGGGATTCAATGGATAGAAAAGGTCCTTCAGCATATGGTGAAATATTCTGAGACCAAACTGGAACTGTGATTGATATTTAGTATAGGCCCTATTGTAATTCAACTGCATTGGAAGCAGATATAATGGGTATGATCATGGAAGGTGGCCTTTTCTATGAACGAGCATGGAGATGTATTTGGTTTGAATAGGGCTCCTCCAATCCTTTAAAAGTGGTTAAAGGATGCCGAGTACACCAATCTTGGAAACTAATCACCAATTGGTCAAGATGCTAGTAAAAACTCTCTCACATGGGTCATAGTATCACACATTGTTTTAATGAATCCACCAAATTTGGTGATGGGATTGCAAACACATGGGTCCCTGTATAATAATTTCTTTATTCAACCTCTCATCCTGATGACATGTTTTCACTTTTCATCCACTAAGAATATTAAATACACTCTTTTTAACTCATGCAATCTTTTATCAATTAATTACATAGCCACAATGCTTACTTTACTCAAAATAATTAATCAACCAAGTATATTAAATTTCATGTAAATAAATTTCACCACTAATTAAATAAAAATTTGATAAAAAAAATTAAAGTAAATATGGGTGAGTAAAATAGTTCTATATCAATGGAATATATATCAAAATAATCACAAAAGGAACCATTTTCAACATCCCATTGCTAAAGTAGTTTATAGATATTAGATCCTCGTAGAAATCATCACATTGTTTGTGGATAAAATTTGTACACACATCCATCGGTATCGTGCCAACTAGGACCCATAAAATACGTAAGGCATAACTTCTTATAAATGACAACCACTATATTGGGGGATTATAACTATAACTATCATGCAGAATTACATTCCATATAATTACATGTATATTTCCGATATTTATATGATATGAACAATCAAGATTATATCAAAATACATAATGCACAAATTCTTATTCATTTCATAAGCCATGTTTAATTCCATTTAAAACATTATAATGTATATGAGAAATATATAAATCATAATTTACGGGCATTTCGCAACGATCCATTAGGGAAATTCAATTCGAAAACCATTGATTTGTTTTGGGGGAAATAACCATCATACATAAGAAATTACACATTAGTTTATTAGTATATTCTTAGAGTGTAATCCATTGGGAAAAAATCGAACTATTTAACACATGGTATCCCATTACCAAATAATTAAATAGTCCAATGAAATTAACTGTGTTAGGATCATTATTTATTTTTTGGTTTCATAGTCAAACAAGGAGAATACCTAAATGGGAAATTCCAGCTACACGGGGAGAAATTAGTAAGAAGTGAATCAGATTATATTTAATACTCATGTCTCAAGGGAAATTAAATTTAAAATCTAATCCATTAAAAATGATTAAATATAGGGATTTCAACCAATTATCCTTATTTACCAATTTTAGTAGGCACACCACTTGGGTGACCATATAAGGTTATAAAAATTATGAGATACCAAAAATGGGTCAAGAGGGTTATAATAAGGTGCAATGACCATGATAATATTACGAAATCAATTAAATGATGATGCTTATAAATAGTAAATGTGTGGACCAATACCATAGATACGAAATGATCAATATCAAAGGAAAAATAATGTGTCCACCTACCTCAAGGCCATAGATGATGCCTTTCATAATATCATTCTCATATTCAAATAAGGTAAAATGATATTTAATAAATGTTCTAACACTCTAAATATAGTTTGAATAAGCACAAACATATATAACACATCGGATCTGATCGATAAAAAATATTAGAGGTAAGGTTGAGGTTATCCTTACCATGAGGATTCAAACCTTTCCTTCAGATTGTAGAAAGGACATTGGAAAAATATGTTTTATTATGACCACGGATGGATAAAAATTTCATTACAACAAGAAGTATGCATTCAGTACAACTATTTAATTACAAGGGGACTGAGGAATGGGGTAAAAATAAATCATTACTCAATAAATTTTATTTTATCCCAAAAATATGGGGAATAAATATTAGGCATATGGTTAGTCATCCCATACAAAAAAATGCATGGTTATATATAGGTATGGAAACCATGGATGGATATGTTTATTTTATTACTAACCATGTGAATACCATGAAAATGTGGTATATACAAATTCTATAATATGTACCATGGTTGTTTTCCCTTGTTCAAATGGTTGTAAAAACAACGTGTGAACTATTCTTTTTCCCATTTTGGGTCTACAAGATCCCTAGAATCCCAAGATGCACCCATGTCCTTTATGAAATGATGATGGATTATTATTAGGTCCGTTTAAGGAATTCAAATTAAGAAACTGACTATTCATACAAACATAGAGAAGACTAATAGATACAAAACCCGTAGTTTAAATTTTATTGAAGAAAAATCCATAGAGAAAATGTGTTGAGTTAAATAATATCATGTGTAATGATTAACCAATATATATATAACCACCTATAATAAAATAAAAATACATTATATAAACAAGATGTATGAATAAACACATCAATAAACTCTAATATATAAAATAAAAATAAAATAACTAAATTATAAAGGGAAATAGTAAAACAAGAATATAGAACAAAAAAGAGTAATAAAACATTTCCCACATGAAAAAATACTAAGCTACAAATAAAAACTACAATAACTCTCTTAATTTCATCTTATATCGACAATGTCAACAGATTATATCATCTTGTAAACGTACCACAATTTCAAATTGCTAAAAAAATGATATTTCATATTCACCATGATTCAGATGAGGTCATTGAGTTATTTTAATAAGTAGTAAATCAACTAGAAATTCCAGAAATATAACAAATACAATAAAAATATATCACAATATATATAAAATAATAATATATAATCATTATATATTTTATAATCTAAGAAAGGCATATAAGTATCTCATAATTAAATTCAATTTTCTTTTCAAATGTATGATTTCCATAATGCCTCTCACACATTACCTGAACTCACAAACCAAAAAACCCATGCAAACCATACTATATTCAAAATAAGAATATTTTTCATCTAACCCATTCCATCATAAAATGGATTTAAATTTTCTTTATTCCCTCAGTATTCAACATAAATAGTGATGTACATAATCAAAAAGGACCCCGAAAATGAAACATTAACACACACAAACCCATGCAATCCATAGTTCCCAAAAATCAACTAGAAAGCCATGAAACTATATGAAGGGCCTTACTATTTTTAATTTATTACGACATAAGACAAACATCAATTCGATGTTACTAATAAATGTTCATAGACATCCACAATTATCTTTTTCATAACTAAATTAATCAAATTGTTTTTATCAAACATTTTATATGTGTCACCCACAACATAACCTTAAAAAAATTCAAAATTATATTATAAAACATGAGTTATCAATCAATTAATTGAGTATTATAAAAATAATTTGATATTATAAAAACGTCATATGTTATGTTTTGAAAAAAATAGAGTCAATAAGAGTCAACATAACTCAAATCAGGTATCGAAGATCAAATCACATTGTTCCCTCAAAACACTAGGAAATAAAATTCATAAAATGATGGTCAAAAACAAAAATCCCCTAGAAAACATCTCCTAAAAAATATAATAAATCCTGGAATTTCCTTACATGGGGTGTATATAATAGAATGTGTCAGTGCAATTGTGGATGATGGGTTTTAGATAACTATCCTTCGATTCGCAGGTCAAATAATCAAAGATTTGATAATTTAGAGATTATGTGTGAAGGGTTTCACCAAACTCACCAAGAATATCCAATTTTTATGATCTATGAATATACAAGAAATAATGATGGTTTCTGGAAAATATGAAGTAAACAAATTTAAATTTCACAACCCATAAATTTAATATTATTAATGATCAAATACTTTGGAAATATTTATGTCGACTGTGAATATTTTCTCTATCCATGGGTTATATATTCTAGCCTCCATTAGTATTTATAACATTAGAAATACCAAATATATGTTTTGAATGAGATTATTCATGAAATCAGAAGATATAATACATTGTTAGAGGGAAAATGAAAATATGAATTGATTTAATCAGTTATAGAAATATTACAAAAAAGATTCTAGCTCAAATCTCCTCAACTGAGATATGTGAACCTATCAAGATTTGCAACATCAAGTTGTTATTGCCCCAAATTAAAAACAATTAACCAATGATATAAACTATTCCAGTGTTTCTAATGAACCATGTAGCATACTATCCTTTCATAAAAGTATTAAAACTCTATATTCATTGGAATAATAGAATGATAACATGATATGTTACTACTAATGATAATGAAATACCACAATGATCTGAACTAATTACATGAAAAACATTACAGTACACCAAGTTGATGTACGTTATCACCGGTTCAGGATATGGTCTCCCAATCTTGTTAATGTATAAACTAAACATCATTTTATATAGTTAATAGTTATTCAAGTCAAAGGAAAATTAAAATAGACATTAAGGTCATGGTGAAATGTTTGTCTACTCTTACAAAATTAGACAACATATAGCCTTATGGGACAATATTATTATGAGTAAATTATGTTGTCAAATTGAGATTGTGTGAATCATTATCCCATGTAACAATAATACCTTCTTTATGGATAAAATATTTGTACATTATATAGATATCACCCCACAAAAATTGAAATAAAATATACTCAGTGAATGAGTTGATCGTGTTTCATATCAATGACATCACATATATGAAAAATTATATACTTAAATATGTATGAGTATTCAATACATTTAAAGGTAAGGTTCTAAAAAAACATATAAAATTTCAAAAATTCATTTATAAATGTTTTATACCATTTTTATTAAACCATTATCCAAAATGAAAGCCCACATGAAATTGTTTTACTCAGGGAGGAACAATTTTTGTAACCTACCAAAATCATTTAACATTCAACATCTGACCACAACATGGACTCCCTAAAAAATTATTTATTAACATAATTGTATGACTATACAAATTCACAAATTAGACTTCTATGAACTTGGTTGTTAAAATCAGTGATGAGAAGAATCCAAAATAGAACAATGAGATAATCATGCTTTTAATGAATCATGATCATGTGGGAAATATAAAACTTGAATTTTTCATTAAATGAAACACCACTATCTTATCTCCCCATTAATCCTTAATTCTAAAGCCCCCCTCTCAATTCATTGTGAATGTTAAGAAATTTTCAGAATATTACTTAGTGATATAAGTAATAGAAATAGATTTATAAGAAACATGAGATATCCAACTATGCAAATTGTGTGATTATATAGGGTTTTTTAGACAATAGCATGATCTATTTAATATTTAGTTATAAAACCATGAATTGAATCATTCCGATTAAAACATAAGAAATGATTTTTGATCGAATCCCTATTCCTGATGAACCACATCTAATATTTAATGGTGAGAAAATTTTATTTTTAAATTGGGTGGCTAACCTTGTATCCAAATTCACCCAACTGGATTCTATGTATGAATATTTCTAATGTAAATTAAAATATATATAATTTAATTTAGTCTTAGTAACTCCTTATCAATCATTACCAACACCACATTAAATATATGACCCCTCCTTTGAATTATGAGAACTTATATTCAAATTTATATAAATTTATATATCATATAACACTAATAACATTGTCAATCATTATGTTATAGAAAATCCATTTATAATATTGAAAATTACACCCATTATAGTCCATATCCCTATTAATAGCACGTGGTGCCCAATCATGTTTATAGAATAACATGTTACAAACAAGATCTATTTATTATCATCACATATTTCTTCATTTAACATCATTTGTATATTTCCATTCCTTTTATTATAACCATCGTAAAGGAAAAAAAGTGTGCAATGAATATTTCCAAGAGAAGAAGCACACTATCATAATTAAATAAATAAGCACATAATGTATAGAAGAAATAATGAAAAAACATAAAAATGCATTCCTATGAAAAATTCAAAAACAATACATCCCAACCAATGTTGTATCAGATAAATTTCATTCTCTATATTTTACCTGTGTGATTACATTTCTAAAATATGACCATAAGGTGTTGATAATATTATTAGTCAAGGATTTCATTAGTATATTTTTTATTTATATACTCAAAAAAATACACATTTGTGATACTTTTAGAGTTTCAATTAATTGAATTTCAATACAGTGATATCCATCAGAATCATTATTTTTATTATAGAAATACACATATGTCATTGATCCGTGCGACATACATGATTATGTATTATTTATTTATTTTGTATATAGTATTGAAAAACTATTCATACCCTATATATATAAATAAAATAACATTTGGGATCACAAAAAGTTGGAATGAAATGTATGTATATTGAAACCTCTATTGTTTGATAATTATTGATCAAGAACTCTATATTTGGAAGAAACCATACATTTGAGTTACAAACATTTTGTTCATTTACCCCACTTTTGTAGGAAATAACATATTTTTAAAAATACAATCTTATTTTTTTAATATATTAAGGAACAATACACTTATCTAGGTCCATAATAGGGTTTTAAATTTATTTTATTTTTTTCATTATTTCAATGATAACACTAAAAGTAAATATCTTGTTAAATACATATCACAACACATTAAAAGTCTCTTACTCAACTGATTAAATAATTTATATTTATATGGATAGTTATGACTCTATATTTTTGTTGTGAAATATATTATTCTATATTTATTATGTGGAATTTCAAGGGTTTTTCGCTCAATGATCTATTCAAAAAATATTAAAAATATAGAGATATTCAGATTATGAATAAATAGAAATAAAATGAAAACAAAGTGTTTTTTTCATGTAAATAATTTTTTTTTCATATATGATTTTATTGAATTGATAAATTCTTTATTATTTTTAGGACTATCAATTTATCCTATTATCAAATATTCTTGTAATTCTGAAAAATTATTTTTTATGGTTAAAAATTAGAGACATACTGTTTATTCATATATCTAGTTTTCATATATCAGTTTTTAAATAATATTTTACATTATCGAATATTTTTTACTAATACTAAGTATCATTAATGATCCAACACATCCATAAGTTTCTACTCTGACCAGAAAAAAACAATTTTTTATCATTGAAATAAATCTATATTGATTTATTATATTATAAGTTCCTCAGAATAATTCACTATGTTAAAGGAGTATAAGCTTAATAGAATATGTTATGGATTTATAGTTCATTATAAATGAAATAATAGTCTTTGTAAAAGCCTTAATTTAATTGAATTAACTACATATACTCAATTGTAGAAGTACCTGGTAGTAGAACATAGTAGTGAAAGTCCCCAATTTCAAGGAAAGTACATTGAAAAAGTGGTGTAGGTGATCTTTGTTCCCTAAACCAACATTTATCATTGTTTTCCTTTCATAATTTGTATCCTCTTATTACTCATCATTTAATATACACATTATGAATCAATTCATTTTAATAGGTACATTTCAAATATGTTTAGGTATTTATAAGATGATTATTAACCCCCCCCCCCCTCTGGAATATTTATCATAATATATCCTACTACATAAGTAGTATTAAAGAATTAAATAGGTTTATAAATTTATATTTTTTTGAAATAATAAAGAAAATCAGCCTTTTCATTATATAAGAATAAATAATACCAGATGTTATGCACTATTACTAAATCTCTTTTCACGAGGCCATCATTACAATTTTGATACTATATATTGAATCAAATGTTTTTTCTCTTGAGAAATATTAATTATTTTTTTATTTGGCTCTAACAGGATTGATTTAATGATTCAAAAGAATAAATACATTTAATTGAAAATCATATGGATGACATGTTAGTGATTTACGATAATTATTGTAATGGTGATAATTATGGATTTCGGAAACCACATTAGAGTATTTAAATGAAAATTATTTGAATATGTGTTAATTTAAATATTTTCAAGTATTATGAAATTATCATGAATGATCATGATAAATGGAATAATTATAAGTAAATATGATGTTAATTCAATATAAATGAATACAATTGACAATTTTTTAGGGACTGAAGATTTTAATTTAGTTTCTCAATCTTCTAATGCATATGAGATGTGGAACTATTTTTCTTGACTATGAGGGATTGGGAAATATAATTTTACATAGATAAAAAACATCAAATTTAATGTATGATACTTTTAAGATTCATGAAGATTAAAATATCACATAGATGAATGATATATTGACAGAAGGTGTCAACAATGATGCTACGTTGGGAGGTCCTATTATGAAATATGATCAATTTTAAAAATATTTAGTTGCCTTCATTCTTAATAGAATATAATATCTATTTCTATGTGACAATCTACATGATTTATAAAATATAAAATGAAAGAACAAATTGTAAATTTGAGGATGTATGAAGTTGAGATGCATGATAAAGTTTAAAATCATATCAAAAATAGAGTTTCAACTCTAAAAAATATTATTTATGAATCATATAATTTATCTTATCTGTATCCAAATAAATATTTTATAGATCAGTCTATATGTTTTAAAAAACTATAATAAATTATATAAAGAAAAATAAAAATATATATGATGTGATTTCATAGAAAATTTTCACACAATGTCTTATCATCATTTTCCTAAAACAAAAATGAAAGAACATTATAAAATGAAAGGAAATATAATTATAAATTCCACTTAGAGTTATTATAGTAGTTCAAATGATCAATCTAATAAAAACTCTAAGGGTGGTCATAATAATTAAATGGAATGTCAATATGGATCATGTTGATGATATAAAATATTTATATACTTAAGACACTGATTAAAAGAAACTATATTATGAGTAATTAATAATTATTTCTTTATGATTCAAGATATATTTCAAAATAAAATGTATGTTAATCATTAAAATATATAATATTTATATTCTATTTTATTTAATAAATATTGTTTTTTAAAAAATAATTTATAAATTAAAAAACATATTCTTCTAAAATATCATGTGATATACATGAAACTAAAATTAATTAATTATTATATAGTGATGATACATTAAATTTGGATTCAAATATTTTTATAAAATGATTGAATTTTTCATGTCGCATTCAATATTAAAATATAAATATCACTGAAAAATTTGGAATTGGATGTAATGGTATTAGGAAAAAATTATATTGGAATTATTTTGATCATGGATCAAATTGAAAAATTATGTCCACAATTAAATGTATATAATTCGGTATTAACAGACATTATAATACCAAAATTGTCTTCATAACGATATTTTTTTATTATTATACATATCGGTAGATCGAAATAATATTCCTAACATTATAATAGAATATCTCATTTAATTAAATAATTTGGATTACATAAAATATTTGTTGATAACACTACTTGACCCAATATAATATCAATACCAAAGAGAACATGTAATTGAAATTTATAGTAATGCACCATTTATATATATTTTTAACTCATTAATTGTTCATCTGAATAGTCTATGGAATTTTCATACATTAAAACATGAGTTATCATCTATGAAGTACTTAATTATCAATAATCATTATAACTATACCTAATAATTTATATATATTTAATTGATATCTTTCAATATATGTTTTCATTATAATAATTGTATTTATAGGGTTTGTAATGGCTTGGACCCACATGGTCCATTACTTTTCCAAAACACGAATCCACAAAAATGTTGGCAACAGACACGGGGACACCGATCACAGTGGCACCAGTAATGGTGGCACTGTAAGGGTGACACCATGATGAAGTCATCGTGATGGTGACACAGTGAAGGTGGAACCGTAACAATGGCACTATGTTCTCACCAAGAAGTCTTCATTTTTTTCCCAATTTGTCATTTTTTCTGCTCCCACAACGTATATTTGACTTTAAAATGATTTAATTCCCCATTTTAATGATATTTAAAGACAATATATAATATCTGAAATCCCCTAAGAGTTGGGAAACACTTAACTTACCAAAACGTGAGGTTTTTCCATAGAGTCACTCCCTTCCCCATAACATCTAGATCCACCCCTATAATGCATTTCCTTATTGTTAAATAATTGTATTTAATGCATAACCGTTATGACCACCCCTACGAGGAGAATTTTTAATTGATAATTAACTCCATCGTGTGTAACTACCCAACCATGTGGGGAACCACAATCCATCATTAAAGCCTTTCAAATTTCCATATCCCATAACAACGAGATATCATCCTTATATCACAATGGAATTGCTTATTCTAATTCCGCTTTGTTTGTCTCCTTTTCATCTTGGTGCATTTGGATTTCCCCTTCCTAAGGAAAGTGGTGAGCCTGTGCCACATCTTTTCTACTCACCCTTGGAGTCCCCGGTGTTCCTCCCCTACAAGTCATGCATCCCCAGTTCATGGTGTGTGGATAAGAACATCGATCCTTGATCAACCAGGTAGGTAATTTCCTTTTTATGTCCTTACTGGGTATCATGCGGGGTGGGTACACCACAGTTTCGGTGAGAATGGATGAAACCAAACCTTAACAATTATTATAAACAGACTGTTAAAGAATGATTGGGTGTGTTTGACTATTCTGATGTACTCTTTTATAATTTTTATATGTTGTGAACTGTATGGGATTATGCTCACTAAAAATCATGGTCGTTTGTGGTCTTTCCTTGAACAGTAATGAATCATTGACTTCTGTTATGATTAAATGACTGTAACATGTAAATTTGTTAATCACCTAAACTTAGTTGGTTAAATGGATTCCTAGTGAACATCAATCCTTGTGTGGTTACCCCTATTAACCAACAGAATGAATAACCTAAAGAATGATGTGATTTATCCTGGAAGTTTCCCTACACTGTATTGGTAGTAGGTGTATTGTTCTTCTTGATTATTATGGGGTGATGTGGATGGGGATGCAATTCTCTGTTGTGGAACAGTTGTTGGTTGTGAATCTGAAGCTGTGTAGGGATATATCATGAGGCTTGGTTTGGATCCAGTACTTTGAGGGATCTCATGGATCTCTTTATTTTTGTGACATTACAAGAGAACCGACTATGAATGCTTAAGTTGTTGTTGTGTGTTTTTCTTTCTCTAGCTTATGATTATGACTGTCAGTTTCCCAGTAGTGCATAATTTACCAAAATAGGATCAATGGGTAATTGTTCTTCAGGATGAGTGGTGACATAGTCGTGCATTCAGTGTTTCTTGTGAATCAATAGAAACAAGGGTGTTTATTCTTATGTTTGTTTTGGAACACCTAGTTTGGAATGAGTGCTTATTATATATATCATATAATTGTAGTTTTTAGGATTCTTATTCGTGCCCCACGCAAGATGAGAACTTATTGTAGAACACACCCATTTCATGGGGGTGGTGTTTTTTCGAACACTCCAATGAGTGGATGGTTATTAGATAATTTTCTACTCTCTTTCCTGAATAGTTGGAGACTCTTCTGGAATGATTTGACGGCCTCAAGTCCATTATAGCACAAGATTCTTCGGTCATGGTAGTTGTGGTTGTTGTCCTAGGTGTGTGCGGGAAGGTTGTTTCCCAAGAGTCATTTGGATGAGGCCAATGTCTCTTCAATCGTGGCAGTAGTTGTTGTAGCCCAGGTGTTCGCGGGGGTGGTTATGGGTAGTTGTTGTGGCCCAAGTGTTTATGGGAAGGATGTGTGGTTGTGTCCAGAATTTGTGTGGGCGGGGTGTGGCACTAGGACTGCGGTGAGAATGGAGAGAGAGGTTCGATGCATAGTACATCTTCAATAACCAGTGGGGATGTGGCTCATGGTACCCAAACATTGATGTGATATTACTCTTATATTTCTTTACTTGTATTATTTGGGGAGCACGCCTTGGGTACGATTGGGTGGTTATTTTTCCATACTATGTGTTTCAGTTTTCTATTTTCTCATGGGGTGTTAGAATGCCTCACCATTTGTGAATGAGATCTTTTAGTTTTCCCTAATAAGTATACTTTTATGCTCAACCTACGTATATAAAAATGATTTTAGGTTTCCAGGAGGACATTAGGGATCGCGCAAGTTCGTACTAGTTTAGACGTTGGGAAACTTGTTGTTGATGTTTTTCTTTCTTATGGTACTTATTTTTGGGATTTTCTTTTACTTTTGTATAATTTACTTTTGGAACATGCATATGGGAATGGTTTGTTTTGGCTTTACCAATACTTCCACATTTGGTGTTGTTGGGATTTACTATCATATCTCCAGAATCTATTAAATAAAAAGGGTAATGCCTTCCATCTTGTGTGTGATTCTACACCATTGATGTTAGTCGCCACTCCTGGACCTATTTGAAGGCGGGTCTCAACGGTCATTATCTCTCCATCAACTTGATGATGGAAGGGTCTGTAAACCTATTGTCCCTTCTCTCATAATGGTAAAGGTGGGTCATGATAGAATGGTATCAAAGGCAGAAGGTTGAGAGATATGATGGAGTTCAGAGTTAGGCACAATGGGGATTGCGTGGGATGGTAGGGAAACAGTGTTGGAAAATCCTGGTGCGTGAAATATGCCAGGGAAGACCAGCTAGGACATGGGATTTTAGGGCCCCCCTTGATATGATACAAGGAATCTAGGCCTATTGAACGACCAAGTTAGGTTACACTGATTGCAGGGTAGAGACCCTTGGGTAGGTACATGAATCATAGTGACCTGTGTCCACGTGTATCGTGGGAATTTTAGGGATTTAAAATTAATAATAATTCTAAGAAAGTTTATGAGAAATATTATACACTACTTGGGATTAGGAATTTCTTGATTACCTTAAAGATATGGAACCTGGGAGACGACCATGAGTAGTGAGGGCGATCGAGGACTAGGAGGCTGACATGGCCGATCGACCGAGGGTTGACCGAGAGGAGGAGGACGATCAGTGGAAGAGGATGCTTCGTGCCATTCATCATAATATCCTCGGGAAGTACAAGGGTAGCATATCAGACATGGATATAGAAATATGGCTAGAGGAGTTCGTAATATCTTTCAGCTTGAACAGGGATCTGAATTACTACTGGGTTCCTATGGCTATAAGCCAGATGTGGGGAGCAGCGCGTCAGTAGTCGATGGTCTACCTCAAGTAGAAGAGGGAGGCTGAGGTAACGTGGGCTGACATTGAGAGGGAGTTTCGGGCGGAATTCCTCTCTTCCACAATGAAGGATGAGAAGAGGCAGGAGCTACTCTCTCTAGTAGGGGATAATGTTAGTGATCGAGTTGGGGATCATGTTCATAGATCTCCTCCACTTTGCTTTGGACCACTTTCGAGATGAGGCGTCTCGAGGGGGTCATTTGGAGGATGCACTTCGACCTTCTCTTCATTATGTTGTTACTCCCTTCACCATACCGACGTTCTTGGAGGACTAGAAGAAAGCGGAAGTGGGGGAGAGGATGCACATGCTAGGAGGTGTATCACGAGAGGGAATCTAGTTGGGCTCGTTGAAGGAGAAGGCTATTAGGAACAGGCCTCCAGAATCATGGACCTCTAGGTTTCGACTAGTAGGGACCAGGCCCTAGCAGTTCTAGTTCTTATCTCATAATCCTTGCCCTTTCTATTCGGGCACAGGACATAGATGCTTCATCTGTGGCAGCAATGAGAACCTTCAGAATTTGTGCGTGGACTGTGTACAATACAATGGGGATTGTCCAGTGCAGCAACTGCCCTAGCCGCAACAGTTTTCAGCCAGGCCCTTTCTGTAGTAGCATCAGGGACAGCAAGCTCCCTCTCCTCTAAGGGAAAACATTGTAGGAGGAGGATGACCTTAGGGCGCTCTTCAGGGACCTCGACTAGGGCGCGGTCAGGGATGCGGCCGACAGCCGAGGGGCAGGGGAGCTGTGCGTGGTTAGTTACACACCACGGAGGCAGCAGCTCCAGCGTGGCTGGAAGTCATTCGAGGTACGATCTGCTAATTTAGTACTATTGCCATTGCCTTGTCCGATACCGGAGGCCCTCACTCCTTTGTTGCACCCAGTCTTTCCTTTGCTTTTGGTCTAGATGATGAGACACATACAGTGCCCCGGGTGTTGATTACACAAGTAGGATATCAAAAAGATGATGTTTGTCGAGGGTGTAGACTGATGATAGGGCCCCATCAGTCAGTTAGAGATCTTATACTATTTCAGATACATCCATAAGATATCATCCAATGCATTTAATGGTTGTTCTCTTTATGTGTCGTTTTTGTCTACTTACAAGGAAGGATCATGTTTTCAAACATGGGCGGTCGACATGTGACTTTCATCGGTGAGTGGGGTTACCAAGTAGGTAATTGGTGAGTGGATCCCCTCAATTCTTTGTTAGCTGAATGATCAGTGGGGTTGGAAGATATAGAGATGGTGGATGTGCCAGGGATCATCAATGAGTTCATGGATGTCTTCCCTGAAGTGGTGGAGACTATACCCCCTTGACGTGATGTTTAGTTTGGCATAGACTTGCAATCTGGTGCCCGTCTGATTTTGATGGCTCCCAACCGGATGGAATGATCAATGATGCGGAATTTTCGGATCCAAATTGATGATCTTATAGAGAAAGATTTTGTTCGAAAATGTGTGTCACCATGGGGTGCTCCTATCTTCTTTTCAAAGAAGGTATATGGTGGTCTGAGGATTTTCATAGACTACAGGATACAGAATCAGGTGACGGTCAAGAATTGCTACCCTCTTCCAAGGATAGACGATCTATTTGACTAGATGAGGAGAGCAGGTTGGTTATCTAAGAATGAACTACTTTCTGGATATCAGCAGTTGAGAGTGATGGATGGAGAAATCTTAAATACTGCCTTCAGAAGTAGGTATGGTTACTTGGTTATTTTAGTCATATCATTCAGTGTTACAAATGAACCAGCTATGTTCATGGGACTCATGAACTCCGTCTTCCGGGAATACCTATATCGGTTAATAGTCGTGTTTATTGATGAAATCCTGATCTACTCAAGATCAGAGGTGGATCATGCTGAGCACCTGATAATGGTTTTAGAGGTCCTCCTACAACACTAACTCTATGTGAAATTGTTCCAGTTCTTGTTCTGGGTGATAGAAGTGCACTTCCTTGGGAACGTGGTGTCCGAGCAGGGAATAAAAGTGGAATAATCGAAGGTTGAGGTGGTTGTTTCCTGGGTTGCACCCAAGAATGTGGCAGAGGTTCATAGTTTACTTGGACTGGGAGGTTACAACCGAAGGTTCGTACCCAACTTCTCCTAAGTTGAAGCAACTTTTACAGCTTTGACCAAGAAGGACCAGGCTTACATATGGGATGGGTAGTGCAAGGTAGCCTTTAGATATCAAATAAAGAAGTTTGTAAATGCCCCAATGTTGTGGTTGCTAGATGAAGAGGCGGTGTTTGAGGTGTTATGTGGTGCGTTAGGACAAGGCCTTCGGTGTGTGCTGATGCAATGACAATTGGTGATCTCTTCAAGGTCTATACAGTTATGTCCCCATGAGAGTAATTATGCCACCCATGATATGGAAATTGCGGTGGTCGTGTTCTCACTAATGTTATGGAGACATTACCTCATCGGGGAGTGATTTGTGGTCTTCACGAATCATAAAAGCTTGATGTATATCTTCTCCCAGAGGGATCTAAACTTACGACAGCGAATGAGGATGGATTTACTTCTAGAATATTTCATCGGGATTTACTACACCTCGGGAAAAGGGAATGTGGTGGTTGATACCATGTTCCAGAAGTCACAGATGGATGTAGTTTCAGAGTCGGAAGTTGCGTGAAATGTGATGGAGGAGTTTGATGCCCTGCACCTGTATGTAAGGGAGGATGGTGGTAGAGGTTGTCTGTTTCAAATGACTATGCAATCCAATATCTTATGGTAGGTGGAGGAGTCTCAGTGGGGAGACATAGAGAGTGATGTAATGCGTGACCAGGTTAACCATGGGGATACTCTTGAAGGGTGATGAAGGATGGTCAAAACGAATGCTTTTCAGAGGGAAGTTGTTTGTTAGGGAGATGATGCGTGAGATATTTCTTCATTAGTTCAACAACACACCCCTGGAAGTACAACCTATATCTTCCAAAATGTATAGAGGATTGAGAGTTCAGTTCTGGTGGCCCGAGGTGAAGCGGGCGATGGAAAATTTTGATGCAAAGTGCCTCTTGTGTCACCAGGTGAAGGCTAAACACCACATCTTAGGGGGTCTGCTAAAACCATTAGATGTCCCTGAGTGGAAGTGGGAATACATCTCGATGGATTTCATCAAAGGACTACCCAGAGTTCAACTGGGTTGTGAAGCTATCAGGGTAGTGGTGGACCAATGGAAAAAAATCAGCCCACAACCTGGCAATCAAGGATTCATGTATGGTGGATTCCCTATCACAAAGCTATGTGGATGAGGTGGTGTGGTGGCACGGAGTCCCAATAGACATACTATCTAATAGGGATGCATGGTTTAATTCACGAGTCTAGTGATGATTGCATCATGCTTTTGGCAGTTAGCTATGTCTTAGCACTAGTTTTCACCCCAAGATAGAAGGACAAACAAAACACACCATCCATACATTGGAGGATATGGTACAAGCATGTATTCTGAACTCTAGGGGATCGTGGGAACAACACATACATCTGGTGGACTTTGCCTACAACAATATCTATCACTCTACCATTAGCATGGATCAATTAGAAGCATTTTATAGGAGGTCATGTCGCACAACCATGTGTAGGAAAGATGTCAAGGGGGTAGGTGTTCTTTCCCTGTAGGTGGCGGAGTGCATGACGAAGAATGTTCAGCATATACAGGAGACGATGAAGGTGGCCCAGGATAGGTAAAAGTCATAAGCCGATTATAGGAGGAAACCCTTGGGGTTCATGGTCGGGGACCACGTGTTCATGAAGGTATCCACTCGGCATGGGAAATGAAGGTTTAGTAGGGGGAGTAAGCATTCTCTTAGCTTCATCGGACTGTTTGAATTGTTGTGTTGGGTCGGTGAAGTTGCTTATCTGCTAGCACTACCATCGCCACTTCTAAGACTACATGATGTCTTCCACGTGTCTCATCTCCGATGATATCTACATGAAGATTCCCACATCTTCGATTGGGGAAAGCCGGATATCGAGGACGACATGCATTTTGTGGAAAGACTAGTGAGGATCTAGTACCACGAGGAGAAGGTGCACCGTGGATGAACGATTCCTTTGGTTCTTGTGTTGTTGAGGTATGGCGAGCTCGAAGAATGTACCTGGGAAGGAGAGAAGCTAATTCACGCCCAGTAACCACATCTTTTTTGAGTTTTGTCATGTTTTTTTTGTACTTGTTTGTGAGGGAATTCTTTACCTTGTTAACTATGGAACATGTAGTTTTCTTATTCGGTAGATGTGTTTAAAGAGTGTTGACTATGGGGAGGGGGGACCTGATCCCTAAGCGAGACACATTAAGGTGGATTCTATTAATCTCGTGCGGGTTAGTGATTGACACCCAAAGCAGATAGTATCTTGACATAGAGGAAGAATCTCCCTAACCCATAGGACTGGATAGTTTGACCCTCGAGTGTTTCCTAGTTACTTGGGGGAGAGGTACTCCTAGATTTTGATGTGGTTCACCCCTGAGAGGTATCTTTCGAGGTGGTTACTTGGAACCCCCACTTTTCCTTGGGTTTAGTTTTGATTCAATAGGGTGAGAATAGTTTGATTGGTATTTGATGTAACAGACTGGACCCACCTAGTCCATTACATTTCCAAAAAATGGCTCCACCGAAACGGTAGCACCGGTCAAGGTTGCACCAGTGACGGTGGCACCAGAGATAGTGGCACTGTGAAGGGCGCACACTAGTCACGGTGGCACTAGTGAAGGTGACACCATAAGGGTGACACCATGATGGTTGTATCTTGAGGGTGACATTGTGACAGTGGCACCGTGACAATGTCATAGTGTCCTCACCGAGCGGTCTTTGTTTTTTTTTCAGTTTCAGACTTTTTCCACTCCCACAACATATCTTTTGATGTAAAAATCATCTAATACCCCCTTGAAAAGCCATTTAAATACCATAAATAATAACTCAAATCCCCTATGAGTTGTGAAACCCTTATCTTACCATAACATGTGGTTTTTCATTGGTGTCATGCCCTTCCACGCACCATCTAGATCCACCCTTGTTATGTATTTCCTTATGGTTAAAGAAAACAATTTAAGGCATATCCATTATGACCTCCCCTCTGAGGAGAATTGTTAAATGATAGATAATTCCATCGTGCCTAACTGCCAAACCGCCTAGGGAACCACCATCCGACTTTAAAGCCTTTCAAATTTTCATATCTTGTAACAATGGGATCTCATCCTAAAATCGCACAGAAATTCCAACTTCTTTTTCCTCATTACCGGTCTACATTTCTTCTTAGTGTGTTTGGAGTTCCCCCTTCCTGAGCAATGCGGTGTGCCTATGCTGGAGCCTTTCTGCTCACCCTTGGATTCCCCGACGTTCCTCCCCTCCAAGTCACACATCCAAAGTTTTTGGCCCATTGAGACGAACTTTGATCCTTGATCTACCAAGTATGGATTTTACTTCATCTCTCTGTTCTGTGTATCATGCGGGGTGGTTATGCCACTGTTTATATGAGAATGGATGAAATCATACATTAAAAAAGATAATAAAAAGACTATTAAAGAATTATGGGGTGCGTTTGAAAATTCATCTGAACTATATTATAATTTCTATATGTTGTGAACTGTATGCAATTATGATCACTGAAAATCATGGCGGTTGGTTTTTCCTTGTGCACTAATGAACCCTTATCTTCTATTATGATTAAATGACTGTATCATTGAAATTGGTTAATCAACTAAACTCGATTGGTTAAATGAATGCCCAGTGAACATCAATCATTGTGTGGTCACCCTGGTTAACCAATAAAAAGAAGAACCTAATAAATGATTTGATTGAACTTGGGAAGTTTTCCTACTCTGTTTTGGTAGTAGGTGTGTTGTTATTCATGATTCTTATGGGGTGATGTGGATGGGGATTAGATCCTCTGTTGTTGCACGATTGTTGGATGTGAATCTGAAACTATGTAGGGCTGTATCTCAAGGATAGGTTTGGTTCCAGTACATTGATGGATCTTACGGATCACATTATTTTTGTGACATTATAAGAGAACCACGTGTGAAAGCATAAGATGATATTGGGTGTTTCTCTTTCTCTAGCTTGTGGTTCTACCAGTTAGTAACCCTGTAGTGCAGAATTTATGCAAATGGTCTCCATGGGGAAATGTTTTCTGGGGTCAGTTGTGACATGGTCATGGGTTCGGTTTTTCTTATGAATGAATATTAATGAGGGTGTTTGTGATTAAGTTGTTTTTGGAACACCAAGGTTTTTATGAGTGGTTGTTATATATATTATAAAATTGCAGTTCTAATTTTCTCATTTTCACCCCACCCAAGTTGAGAACATAGTGTGGAACACCCCCATTTCATGGGGGAGGGTGTTTTTTCCAACACACCTATTCATGGCTGGTTATTAGCTCTTTTTATGCTCCCTTTTCCGAATAGACCAAGACTCTTCGAGCACACTGTGACGACCTAAGGTCCACTATAGCCAAAGAGTATTCGGTCAGGGCAGTTGTGGTTGTTAGCCCAGGTGTGTGCGGGTTGGTTGTTGCCCAAGAGTCTTCGGGATGAGTCTCAGGTGTCTTTGGGCATGGAAATAGTTATTCTGGACTAGGTTTTTATAGTCGTGGTTATAGGTAGTTGTTGTGGCCCAGGTACTTGTGGGCAGGATGTGTGGTTGGGTCCTAGGTGTGTGCGGGCGGGGTGTAGAAGTGGGACTGCAGTGAGAATGGCAGGAGAGGTTAGATTCATAGGATTACTTCAATAACCAGTGGGGAAGTGGCATGGGGTACCCAAACATCGATGTGTTATTACTATTATATTTCATGACTTGTGTAATTTGGGGAGTATTCCTTGGTAAGGCATGGGTGGGTAGTTTACCTTGCTTGGTGTTTCAATTATCTCTTTTCTCACGGGACATTAGAATGCCTCCCCACTTGTGCATGAGAGTGTTTGGTTTTCCGTACTGATTATACTTCTATGCTCACCATATATATATAATTGTTTTCAGAATTTCTAGAGGACTTCAGGGATCATGTAGGGTTGTACTAGTTCAGACATTGGGATAGTTTTTTTTGTTGTTTTTCATTCTTTTTTTATTTATATTTGACATATTATTTTAATTTTGTATAATTTAAATTTGGAACATGCATATGGGAATGGTTTTTTTTCTTTACATATACCTTCAATTTTGGTATTGTTGGGATTTACTATATTATCTCCAGATCCTATTAAATAAAAAGGGAAATGTCATCCATCCTTTGTGTGATTCTATACAATGGATTCTAGTTGCCACTACGAGGCATATTGATGGCAGGTCTTAGGGGGGTCATTATCTATCTTTCAACATGATAAAGGATGGATCTGGCAACCTGCTATCCCATCTCCAATCTTGGTGAAGGCAGGTTGTGACAGGGTGAGAGAGATCTTTTATTATAAATTATTAAATCCCATATATGTCTTTGAATCTTGATGTTTTTACATCATCTATATAACAAAATTTTCATTTATATAACTTATTGGATAAAATAGTAAAATCTATATATTATTTTATTATAAAATTTTTCACTTAAAATTTGGGGCATTAGAAATTACAGTAGTTGATTAATTTAAAAATATGGTTTTGAAATAAAAATTCAATATAAAAATATTAATTCCTTTATATATCCGGTTATTAGAATTTTTATTCATTTCTGTAACATTTTTGAATAGAATATATTTCATAGGGAAAATTTCTTTTCAAATATCATAATCTAAAATTATTAGTATATATTTTCAATTCATGAATATAATGCATCGTCTGTAAATTTTTAGGAAAGAACATATCTTAGTATATATTTAAATCCTCCAATAATCTTATATAAATATCATAAAACGTTTATCCTTATTATATTAAATATTATTTTCAAATTACTCTTCAAAAACTATTGTTAGTAAAATAATGTCATAAAAAAGGATTAGATAAAAAAATTATGAAATTTATTTTTGTATAACTTATTCTCTTAATCTATTAAAATAATATTTATAATATATGTTATGGATTCATTCGACAGATATTTTAAAAATGATAATGTAGTTTCTAAATTTTAAGATCCTTATGCTTCAATATTCCTTGTTTTTAAAGGTGAAATTTCATTTGAAGATATTATATATAAGATTTATACTTTAAATGAATAAATCTTGGAGTTTCATATTGATCTTAATGGAACTAAAGTTATTTATAATGAACTATAAAAAGTGTTTGTTTTAAAAATAAAATTCATCCACATTAATGGGAGTATTATAATCTAAAATAATTATTTTATTTCAAAAGTATTTTTTGAATAATTTTTATTGGAAATGATAGGCTAGATTAAGTGTCTTAGAAGAGAAGCTATTTCAATATTGGATCATGATTATATAAAACAGTTTTTTTTCAAATAATTTTAATATTATTCACTGTATAACATATATAAAGATATTAAATGAATAATTTCATAGACTGAAAGAGGATTATCTAATATTGATTAAGCATTTAGATATTCAAAATGATCAATTGATCGATCTAACCCTTCTTACCACCCTGAAATTTTTTTAACTATTTAGATAAAAAAATTAATATAATAGTATATCATTTAGTTTAAAATGATTTAATTTTTAAATATTTTATAATTTATTTTATTTTCAATTTCAATAAATGGGTATGAATTTATGAGAAATATAATAGAAATTTATGAGATACATTTGAGAAAATCCTTGATAAATTAATTTTTTTGGGGAATATTTTTTAGGGGGGAAATATCTCCCAAATTTATATTTCTAACAGTTGAATAAATGTTGTTATCATTTATTTCATATTATATATTTTTTAAAAAATTCATTTAAGGATTTTAAAATGTAATATTTATTTCATGGTTTAATGATCCTAAAATTGGGGGAGAATGTTGATCATGTTTTGATTTAAAAATTTCCTTAATTAATTTGTTTAATTCTCATAAACATTAACATTTATGTTAATAATAATATTTATTCTAAATTAGGTTTAGAAAAATTAAAGTTATTTGGGTATTTTATTATATTATCGATGTGTTATTATGTTGCATTACCATGGGAGGATAATTGAAATATTATTCTTGAAATGCGTTGTTAATAATCTAGATCTAGCATTCATTATCTTTGATTGTATGCATACAATTTGTCTTGGGATCCAAACTATTGGAATATAAGTAATTGATAATAAATTCTACATTCTTTTAAAATGATAGATTTTGAAACCCAACATTTACAAGAATACCTCTATATCGGGACAAAACATAGGGTTTATTAACTCTACATTTTCAATCAACCAAATAGTTTAAAGTGTTCTTTGGGATTATTAAACTATTCAAATAAACACTACATTTGACTTAGTCAGAAGTTATATTTTAAATATTAGATATTGTTGATGTTTTCCACAGAGGTATCATCAGAAATAAATATATCATACACGATGTTTTATAACTAATTCAATGTCTCATAATAAATAGATTATATAAGTAATCATTATATTAAATTATTTATATATAATTGAATTATTTTAATTCACATATTTTTTATTTATTATTTAATATATATAGAGTTGGTTTGATGTGGAGTTATTCGAACAAAATGATAAATATAAATATATTCCCCCACAATATATATAGATATTCAATGAAAAGAAAGAAGCATGTGCATGAAAATAACAATATGTTCTTCCTTCAGAGCTACACATTAGCGAATTTTTTTTGATATAGATTATCAAATCAAGTTTTTTGTCATTTCTATATTATCTTACTATTAAATATTAATTTTATTGTTCAAAATATCCTTCTTGAGAGTTACACTTTAGTTACATACATGTTTATTCATCTATCTTTTTTTTATATTTAATTGTAAAAAAATGTAATAAATCATGATTTTTTACTAATATGTATTGGTGATGATTCGAAAAATGTTACAAATACTATTATAACATGAAGATTAAAAATTTAGTAAGTCGAACCAATATCTATTTATTTATTAGAGTTTCGTATTCCCATCTTAATGGTACCGGTATAGGAGTATAAATTTCTTGGACTAATTTGTACATCTATAGTTTTTGGAAAAATAACCAAATGGTATTTTAAAAACCATATTTTGTGGAATTGACAATATGTACGCATTGAAGTAGTATATGGTAAAACAATAAACTAATAAAAATCACAATGCTTATGGACAGACCATTGGTGGAGTGTAATGGGGGATCTTTTTTACCTAAAACATTATAAATCATATTGTTCTATTACTTTTTATATATTCTTATTACTAAACAAAATTTTTTGAATTAATGAATAAATTCTTATTAAGAGGGAAATTTTAAATATATTTGTGTTTTAAAAGTATCAAAAATAATTATCCATCTTGTTTTTTCTTCATAATCATTCTAACTTAATATAGGATTATCATTTTCACATTCATTGTAGAGACCTGTAAATTTCATGGATATTTTTTTCTTAAATTATTTTGGATTTTAAGAGTGTGCAGTTTCTAACGGCACCTGATTCTGAGGCTCGGTGTGCCCGAAATCAATTTTTGAAATTTAGCTAGTGTACGTTCAGTGAACGAAGGAGCTGGTTATTCTATCTTTTGAATCGGTGCTCGGAATTGATATCTGAGGGCACCGATTAAACCGCAGCATCGGTAATTCCTTAAGAAGACCGTCTCTAGTGTTACGTTTATTAGGGAAGTGTTTTTAGAAATTGTGGATTAAGAATTAAGTGAAATAAGTTGTGTTACAATTTATGTAACTATTAAGTGGTTAAACACCATGTGTGGGAGTTGGGGTGGGACCAACTAAAATCATAACCCTTGGTAGGATTTTAGTTAGGTGGGGCCTACATGATCCCCAACCCTTCAAATTACCATAACTCCTCTTCCACATTAATGATGACAACTTATCTTTCCATTTAATTTTTACAACTTAAGTTTAATTAAATGAGGTGATTTCAATTTTGACCCTTTTATGTTTTGAATTTTGGAAAAGTAAATAATATAAGGCAAGGGAAATATTTTATTTTGGTTTTCGTTGTGTGGAGATTTTGGGTGAATGTGAGTTCCAACACTTGAGTAACATCATCATCCCAGCGGAGAACATCTCTACCTCGCCGAAGAACGTCGTCACACCATTACCTCTTCTTTCTGGGTCAAGGAAATGGAGATGCCGCTTCTTTCTCAGATGTTCTCCATTGATGTATTCGGAGCCTCACCCCATGATGCCATATTCTTTGATGCTTGCTTCAACAAACATATTTGAGGTAGTGGTTGTTTCATCGTTCAAGAATTATTTTTTGACGTTCGTCATTAATAATTGGCCGCATGTTATCAATTTAATGGGTGGACGTCAAACCGCACGAACATAGCTGATCCACCTCCCCTTTGTTGTTGATCACCGTTGTGGTTTGGAACGGAGGCGGCGCAGTGCAACGGTGCCATGTGGGAACGAGGAAAACTGTGGCGATGATGTGTGGCGCTGTTATGCCGCGCCGGTGAAGCCGAAGGAAGCCGCAAACAAGAGTAGGCCGTGACAGAGGGGTGGAGGGCCATCGCGCCGCGCCAGAGCACCATGGAGGGTCGTGGCCGTGGCGGGCCGCGGTAGAGGGGGGCAGTGCCATCGCGTTGTGCCAGTCGGACAAATGTCGTAGGTTAAGGTCGCGGCAGTGCAGTGAAGGGAGGCCGGATCTGCAGGCCATCAGAGTATTTGAAAGAGGGACCCACGAGGGTCTCGCGGGGGAACATCGGTCGGCCTACATGGCCGACCGTTTGGGAATTCTAGGGGCTGTAATCCATGGTGGCAGACAGGGGCGAGCCCCTCCCAATGGGGGCCGCCGTTTTACAATGAGTGGGGCAGCACGCCCCCCTCGCCCTTCCGCATCCAGCTTTGCTTCGATACGAGCCGCAGCCCGCGTTGTGCCGGACCGCCCGCGCCGGGCCAGGTTGCCCGAGCTGGGCTGGTCCACCTTGCTGGCCCAAGCTATACCAGTCGGGCCAGGCCGCGCCCTAACGGGCCATACCTAGACCCCGGTCGGGACGATTTGGTTTGACCGACCGAGGGGGTATTGGGTCAGGTTCGACCGGGCCCAAAACCCCTATTTTCAGACAGTTCCGTTCAAATGCCCATATCCTGGGCTACGGAACTCCGATCGATGCACCGTCAGTTGCGTAGATATCCTTATATTGATACAATCGTTTCGGTATATTACACTCACAGTTTAGAAGAACTTTGTGTATGTATGGGTTGGTTCAAGCACGAAAGTGACTGGGCCCTCAGAGCGGAAACACTTATAACATGACCTTCGGACGTCCAATTGATGTGCTGTTGAATTTGTTGGATTCCTTATAGTGAGACGGTTCATTTTGGATTACTCCAGACGTCCGATTGAAAGGCCCCTGGGATGTAAAATCCAATAACCCATAGACCGGGCATCTGATTGATGTGTTGTCTATCGCATTGAGTTTCTATTAACGAGACGAAATTTTGGGATACATCAACTCCGGACATAATTTCAGTTGATGTGTTGAACCACTTGTCTCATCGAGCGGACCATACTAGAATCAAGCATGTTGTGTGCAGGAACCCTAGATCTGACTATGACTGCAACGATAATGATGAATGTACTGGGATCCTCTGTGGGTTCGGCAGCGACGACGACCATACTAAAATCCTTCTTGGGTTCGACGGCGATGACTAATTTTCTTGTATCCTATGTGGGTCTGGCATTACTTGAGTACTTTTCTTGTATCCTATGCGGGTCTGGTAGTATTTGACTTAGTACTTGTATCCTACATGGGTCTGGAAGAGTAGTTTGTCTTATATCCTTTATGGGTCCAACAGTTAGCGGGTCTTGTATACTATGTGGGTCTGATAGCATAGATGAATCAGTGGTTACATCTGATCATATCTATCACATTACGAAGAGTATACCTATGTGAGATGAGTCTTAACTTACAATACTTATCATCGATATGATTGTTGTGCTTTCCCTTGTGAATTGGGTAGTCCTTTCATGTGTGGATTGGGTTGTGAATTCCTATGTGGAATGGGTTATGTTTTCGTGTATGGACTAGGTTTTACATGGGCTCATGTGCTAGACCCAAGATTGAATTGAAGACTTATGTATATGTATGGGCATATATCTAAGAAGAGTTGGTTGTTACTTCAGTATTTTATCTTTCCTTTCTTGTTTATCCTTTTTGGATTCTGGGAGACCTTAGGGGGTATCGGGGTCCCTACTGAGTAGCGTATACTCACATTTGTGTGGGCTATGCCCGCACAATGTTGTGTTGGATGCAGACGATGGACTGTGCTAAACGAGGAAGGAGCTGATGGAGTTGGATGGTACCTGGAGGTGGATCACAGGATGGGACATACACAGAGCGGACGACTGGAGCCGTAGAACTGAGGAGACTATCTGTACCCACCCTTCAGGTGGTATTTCCATAGGATTGCTTGGTGTTGCTACTTTACTTTTCTGTGGTTGTACTCTCTTTTCAGTTGTACTTTAGTTCCAGTTCTGTTTGTATTCTCGCCCAATTACTTTCCAGCACTAACTTTTGTACTCAGTATACTGAGTGTTTACTTCATCTTTCATACTCTACGGTGTTTTTTTTCATCATAAAGGAAATTCCTTCCCTTAAATCAGGATTTACAGCTTTGGTTCTAGTCGCCAGCCCATAGCCTATGGAATGCGGGCCTGGGGTAGTCATGACATGGGTCCAGAGGATGGGATGTGACAATTTCGTATCATAGGAGTTCGATTCTACCACATATCTCAAGAAACAAATCATTCTTCTATGTGAAGAAAAAATGATAAGGGTATTGAGTGTGGTTATCAGTCTAGGGACCCCAGTCTTGGGGCGGCGGCCTACATATCCATGCACCAGGACCCTGACTTTTGATTTCCGACTCAGTGCACGAAAACATTGATTGCATTTGTGTTTCAAAAGTTTTCTATGTGATTACGTTATTTCAGCTCACCTGGTATACTGTATTGATCATGGATCACCTGTTTCTTTTCAATATGCCCCCATGACAGTCGCCAACTAGGGTTCTGAGATTTGTGCGAAATGACAGCCCACCGAGCGACGAGGCCTCGGTACAGGTCCCCATTACAGCGGAGGATCTGGCGGTACCTCTAACTGCCGAGCCACCGATGCCACCAGCCCCAGCCGATGAGAGTGCATGTCTCCATAGTGCACTGCACGAGTTTCAGCATCAGAGACCCCCCAGTTTTCGTGGGGAGACAGACCCTCAAGCATCCGAGGATTGGATGGAGGCTGTTGTGTGATTTATTAGGTTATTGGGGACACAAGCTAACCACATGGTGATCCCTGCATCAAGTCTCATGCATGCGGAAGAAGGTAGATTGTGGAGCCTGATGCTCCAGGTAAACCATGAGGAATCTCTTCTTTGGATTGACTTCGAGAGCCTCTTCCACTCGAAGATCGTTCCAGCCACCCTCAGCGCAGTTCGCAAGAGTTATTGCAGCTACAACAGGGCAGCATGACGGTAGCCCAGTACTCGATGGGATTTACCAATCTCTCGTGTCATTCCATGAACATGGTACATGACCCATTCTTCCAGTCATAGAACATCGAACAGGGAGTGAGGCATGGGATCAGGGCATCGATGATCTCCCTCGGCATACAGATGCAGGCAGGAGTACTGGGGTGAGCCCTTCATGGAGAGAGCTTTTTTGTTCAGCCTACACCAGCAGCGAGACCTGCTGCAGGGCGGCACATAGAAAAGTCTTCTACGGCTATCAGTCAATGGATGACATAGGGGTCCAAGAGGACAAGACCATCAATAGGATGACCTCAGGATACTGGCTTAGAGGTGCAGGGAACACGATGCAGAACCAACCTTACGAGGAGAAGACAGTGCTCCACATATGGTGGGCAGGGCCACATGTCTCGTGACTACCCAGCCCGCCATTCAGAGGAGCAGCTGATGGTTGAGGGGAAACCTAGGCAGAGGTAGAGGTTCGACAGTGGCCGTCTGCAGGGAGCAGGCAGATGAGGAAGTGGAGCTGGCCAAGCAGTGGGTGGTGGAGGACGTTTCGAGGCTCTATCACCACCACCACCAGGAGATCCACCCCAGCTACAGGGAACATGTGGACGTGGGAGAGCACAGCTTCAGCCAGCTGAAGCATATGATCATGGAGCTCTATAAGTGTGTGGAAAAGAGCGGGACTAGCTCCATGCATGGTGTCCTTTTTTCATAATTCTTCTAGCATCATTTCCATCGTTGTTGGTGTTGCTTTTGGTATTTGTACATTGAGTGCTAGTAATAAAACACACATGCAATAGTGACATTTTCATTCTTGTCTTTTGTATGATAATACTAAGAGGATCTAGTTAAAAACTGTTGTCTTGACCCTCACATTTGAGATTCCTACTGGAGGAGACCCAGTGACCACACACTGATGTCGAAAGTGTGACTCAACCCTTGGACACAAGAGTAACGGTTGGATTTATTGGTAGTATAATCGAGGCCTTACAATGTTATCCATGTCATGAATTATGACTTTTCATGTTAGGATTTCTTGTATTAGGCAATGAATGTGGTTTATTGATGGGATGAGATCAGATTCTTTTTTCAGCGAAGGAGAAACCTTTTCATCTTTGAAAAACGTTAATGAAGAAGGGGCAACCATTCGCGGGCTCAGACTGATGTCAGTAGAGCTTCCCAGAGCTGAGACAGTGACGACAGCTTGAGTTCCTCTAGGACTATGAAATTTCTATACTCCTAGGAAAGGGAACAGAGAATTTGATGCTCTCAACATGATGTTAGGCATCCAGCTAGTTGGAGAGGAGACGGAGCAGCTAGCCTCATTACAGATAACCTTTGTGGATTGAAATGGGGTATCCATTCTACAGTCACTCACAGTCACTCAACCACTTCTTTAGTGGGTTATAGAGGCACAGAGTGTAGATGTTGACTATGAGACATGACATGAAAAGATATCCTCAGGACATGCACCATATGGATTCTCTAAGGAGCAGCACGCCTACCACTTATGGGTTGTACTGGGCACACTCTAAGAGCACCAGATTTATAGTAAGCTCACCAAGTGCCAGTTCTACATATGTGAGGTCCACTTCATGGGGCACATCATCTCTGAGGTAGGAGTTGCAGTGGATCCTGTGAATATGGAAGTAGTACTAACTTGGAAGCCACCTAGGAGCGAGACGGGGGTACAGAGTTTCTTAGGTCTAGATGGGTACTATTGGAGATTTGTGCCAGACTTCTCCAGAGTTGCAGCACCCCTATCAACTTGGACGAAAAAGGTTGTGGAAGAGTTCGTTTCTAAATGCATCACCTTTCTATAGGTGATGGCAGAGCACCAAGTACCAGCGGGCTTGGTACAACCCTTGGAGGTCCCGAAGTGGAAGTGGGACATGAAATATAGGGATTTCATGACTGGACGTCCACATATTTCCAAAGGACACAACTCCATTTATGTGATCATAGACCCACTCAGCAAGTCTGAACACATTCTACCTATCAAAGTGCAGAGCTCAGTGGAGAGCATGGGACACCTCTACGTTCAAGTGATCATACGGATTCATGGTGTACCATCATCTATTTTCTCCGATTGAGATGCTCACTTTACTTCCTGACATTTGGAAGGGGTTGCGGGATGCATTTGGGACGCAGTTACGCCTGACCACCGCCTTTCACCCTTAGACGGATCGTCATGTCACGACCCGTCCTCATGGCCTGTGCCATGACTACCCCAAGCCCGCCATTCTTAGGCCAAGGGCTGGAGACTAGCATCCAAGGCATAAATCCCGAAAGCTGGGAAGGCATTGCCTTTATAAAGTTAAACTATACACCACAGAGTACAAGCAGAAGTAAAACACTAAGTAGAAAGAGAAGTGATAAAAAATAAATGGGCCAAAATACACACCCAACTGAAAGTACAACTACAACTGAACAAAAGTATAACAGAAAAAGACAACAACTGGAAGAACGGGAGCAACTCCTGGGACGTCCTCCATGGATCCTACCTAAAGGGTTGGTATCGATAGCCTCCACATCGCTCTTACCTGTCAACCTCCTCCGAGTTTCGTCTCACCGTGAAGAGAACCTCTGGATACTGACTCGTCATGTAGTCCACCTCCAGGTACCATCCTGTCCTCTAACACTCGGCCTCTGTCAGCACTGCCGGTTGTCTGCAACCTACACAATGAGGTGCGGCCATAGCCCTTGCAGGGGTGAGTATAACGATACTCAGTAGAGACCTCGAGACCCTCAAGGTATCACAAAAACCAACAAGGATAACCAAAAAGAAGATCTCAATAGATAACCTATACTTATGTATATGCCCATACATATACCTAAGTTATCAAGTGTCCCATCTCAATTAGGAGGTAATCACAAAGGTCAAAGACTCAGCTCAAACAAGGATTTTCATTATCGAAACCATAACAACAGAAGAGCTCCGTCTGTGGGAGTACAGTGATCCTGTCACATCTCTGAGGTACTACCCACCAACCTATGACTGCTGAGGTACTCCTCCTGTCGAGTACCGCGGTTCTACCACCTCACACAATAGTGCTCCTCCGTCATGGGTCTGCCACCTCACACATTAGTGCTCCCCCTCATAGCCTACAGTGGTACTCCTCCTGTCAAGTACCTCAGGTCTGCCACCTCACACAGTAGTGCTCCTCCGCCACGGGTCTGCCACCTCACAAATTAGTGCTCCCCCCTAGGCTATGCTAGTCACTCCGAATCGAATCGGACAAGCAGTCATCAGGTCACAACCAGCTACACGGTCTCCATACTCCGTGCGCTCGTCTCCGGGAGGGTCCGCTCCATGAGCTATAGTTCGATACTCCATGTATCACAAGGTCCCATGAAGAAGTATCTCAAAAGGCCACCTCGTCATAGGGGTCTCAACGCAACAGACGGCGCGTCTATTGGACACCTGGTCTGTGAGTTATTAGCCTTTTCGTCCCAGGGGCCCGGTTGGTTTCATGTGTGAACCAACTCCGCCGTATCTCAACTGTACCCCGAACTCTCTTAAGGTATACTCATAGGGACTGTTTGTCAACATGATCAACAATGCCGCTAAGGGTTCGTCAAACAGACGTCCGGTCTGAATGATATCATCTTTTATGTACCAGGGTCCCGGTTGGATTTCAGGTACAATCCAACCCGGCCACTATCCAACTGCATCCAAACCTCGGGCTAATTATGCCAAAAGTTCCATCTCTTCAAGATGCATCCAAGAAAGATGACAGCATGTCAATCGGACGTCTAAAGCTCAAAATATAAGCGTTTCCGCTCTGAGAACCCGGTTGGTTTCGTATCCGAACCAACCCGGCTGAACCCAAAGTTCTCCGAATCCCTTAGTGTAATATACCGAAATGACCGTCTCGTTCCATGGATCACATCGCAACTTTCGGTGCATCGATCAGATTTCCGTAGCCCATGTTATGGTAGTTCGAACAGAAACAATCCAAAATGGGGGGTGTGGGCCCGGCCCGGCCCAACCCCCCCCCCCCCACATAGACCGTGGTCGGCCCGAACCGGGACGAATCGACCCGAGTCTGGGTCCGGCCCATCAGGGGACGGCCCGGCCCGGCTGGCGCGGCCTGACCCAGCCAGCGCGGTCCGGCCTGACCGGCCAGCCGTGGCTCGGCCAGCCTGGCCGAGCGGAAGCCGTGGAGCGGGGGGGGGGGGGGGGGGGTTGCACGTCTTCCTCGCCACTGATTGAAGCCGGCGGCGGTTTGAGCCACCGTCATTACTCCGGGATCCCGCGCGGCCACAGGATCCCCCATGCCACACCGCTGCGGCAAGCCGTGGCGGTTGTTTCTTCCGGAGGCGCGCTCGGGCGCCGCCGCCTCCTGGCGGCCGGATGGCTCCGGCCGCAACCCACGGTCTTCGGCAGCACCACGCCGGCGACTCGCGCCTCCGGGTTTTCCACGGGCCACCGGAGTTGCTCCGGTGGTCCGTTTTCAAAACCGTATGTGTCAGCGTTCATCTCGGGTCTCGAACATTAATGCGGAAGCTTCAAAATTACCGTGCAGCCTCGTTTGTCATCGCCCTTCAATCTGCACGTCAATTAATAAATCATGCAGTCTTCGTGGTTTTCCAGCGCAATGCGATGGCACCGTGCCCCTTCTACGTGGCCCGACTCCGACCGTGGATTCATTCGGCCCCAAAGGTGCATTGCAACGGCGCCACGCTTCATCGTCGTGATTCTCTACATTCTCGCACGGTCTGGCGCGGTGCGATGGTTCCACGCCATCTCCATTCCAAACAAAAACAGAAACAATAACAAGATAAGGGAGGAGGGTTGGCCGTGTTTTTGCGGTCAGGACCCCTCCCGTTAATCGATATCAAGCGGTAAAAATTTTTAAATGGTGACAGTACTAATCACGAACGAAACAAAATAATCCCCTACAGTTTTCATCGAAATCAAGATTTCCCAACCCGTAACATAATCTTCACGGATCAACTTAATATTTTGTTGATTTGCGTTCATAGATTTAGAAGATAGTAAAATATGGTTTACAAATAAGTTCCCTACCTTGACAAAAGTTATTGAACAACGGTGTCGTGGAAAACGGTGTCGCGGGGTGTGGCTCCGTATATGCAGACAGAGAAGGTCCGAGGAGGAAGCAGGGTCTCCCTTCCTTTCAGGCGGAGAGAAAATTGAAAGGCGGAATGTTGATGGCGAGTTCCCACGTCGGTGCCTCCTCCTATGTCAAGGAAGAATAAGATGGAAGAAGAAGAAGAAGATGTAGTAGTAGTTCATTTAAAACTTCCAATCCCTCTTCCATTACCCTCAACACTATAAAAGCCAACCCTTAACAAAATAAAGGGTCCACATTATTTAATCAACCCACGCCAAATGTTTCCAAAATAAATTCAAAAGTTGAATTAACTTAATTAATGTATGTGTTGGCTAGATTTAATGAGGGAGAGGGTGACGAAATGGAAGGTTACTCAAATAAAGATAGGGTTATAAAATTTAAGACGGAGTTAGGGAGTTTAAGAGGACTGTGAAGGGGTGGGGTTCGTGTGGGCCCCACCTCACCTTTAATCCTCTAATGGGTGGTTAACTACAAGTGGGTCCCACCCAAAACACTATTACATAGTTTATAACCACTTAACAGAGGGTCAAAGTGTTGTAACACAACACTTAATCTACTTAACAAGAAAATAAAATATAATTGTAACAATTATATTTTAACCCTCACTTTTCTAAAATCAACTCATCCCTAGAAAATGCATCTCCAGAAAGGGTCTTCATAAACAATTACTAGCGCTACAGTTCCATCGGTGCCCTCAGATTTCAATTCCGAGCACCGATTCAAAAGTTTGAAAAACCCGCTTGTTCGTGCACTGAATATACCCGTGCTAAACTTTGGAAAATCATTCCGGGCACACTGAGCCTCGGAATCAGGCACCGTCAGAAACTACATTATTGTAAAATTATAAAGAAAATTAAGAAACAATTTCCCTTGAATCTTACAGGTCTTTACATTACTCCCACCTCAGGGCTTTACGTCCATGTATAGCTTTAACACAAACTAGGGAAACAAAAGTGGTACTAAGCATGCATTTGAGCCTTCCGCTCCCATGTGCTCTCCTAGAAGATCTCGTGCTTCCAGAGAAAGTGCACTTGAGGAATTGATCATTCACGTAGGAACCGATCATGTCGATACTCAATCTCCACTGGAACCTTCGTGCATGTTGCCCTATCATCGACGTCCATCTCCCTAAGGACGATGTTGTGTGAAGAATCATACATGTATCTCCTCAGCCGAGGTACGTGGATTATTTCATGCACCCGGTACTCTAGTGGTCTCTGTCTCTTGTCAGCATAAGGCTTCTGTCGGCCCTGAGTTGTCCTCATCTGCTCTTGGATGACCTAGACCTACTCTGTCATGGCTTGGACCATCCCTGGTCCCACAAGAGGTGCTATTATTTCTTCTTTACCGATAAGAGAAATCCGATCTCATCCCCTGGATGAACCACATTCTTTTCCTAAAACAGTAAATCCAGACTTTAATGATGTATTCATACCATGGACGACATCGTAAGGCCTCTACGTTACTAAAAAGAGATCCAAATGTCACTCACTCCTCCGAGTGTCGAGTCACACTATCAGCATCAATGTGAGGTCACTGGTTCTCCTCCAGTAGAAATCTCAAAAGTGAGGTTCATGTCAGCAGTATTAACCGGAACCATTTAGTATCAACCAAACAAAAGGATAGGAAAGCAAACATCACAAAGGTATGTGTCTTTATATTATTGCAGCTCATGGTACAATGACACAAATTTAACAACAACATCATGGAACTAGATATACACCACCTGTTCGGCTCTTGTACACTCGCTTCCGGAGCTCCGTAGTCGAATGCGTATGCTGCCTGAAGCTGAGCTCTCCCATGTCTACTTTTTCCCTGCAATCGGGGTGGTCTTCCTGGTGGTGGTGGTGGCAACACCTCGAAACGTTGTCCACCTCCAGCTGCACGGCCAGATCCCATACCTCGCCCTTCTGCTTCTAGTGGTCTGCCTCGATCGAACCTATGCCTCTACCTGGGAGGTGCTTCATTTAACTGTTGGCCATCTGCATGGCGGTTCGGACAGTCACGTTTCATGTGACCAATACCGCAGTAGGAGTAACACTGCATGGTAGGTCTAGCTAATTCATTCCCCTTGGTGCCTCGCACTACCTACCCGAAGTCACACGGTCTACCACCTGTAGGTCTGGTCCCCTTGGACCTCTCGTCATCTACATATTGTCTTCTACAGAAGACTCTGCCGCATGCCGGCTAGTGGTGGGTCCTACTGCTGGAGACTGCTCAGTAAGGAAACTCTCCACTAAGAGGGCTCGCTCCAACACCCATGTCTGCGTCGGAATGCTGTGAGAAACAACAGAAGCTCTAATCTCTCTCCTGAGCCCCTGCTCGACTGTTCAGACCCCGAAGAACGAGTCTCGTACCATATCTTTGGAGTAGCGCGAGAGGTCTATGAACCTCGCTGAATACTGCGCCACTGTCATGCTGCCCTGACGTAGCTGATGTAGCTCCTGTATATGAACCGCTTGAAGGGTGGCTAGTAAAAAATCTGCCCGAAACAAGCTATCATAGTCTGCCCATAGTAGTGTCGCCTCGTCATGCATATGGAGCATCAGGCTCAACCATCTGCCTGCTCCTTCCAGAAGATGGCTGGCAGAAAGGATCACCATGAAGTCTGCTAGCGTCCCCAATAGCCTGAAGACTCTCACCACAGCCTCCAGCCAATCCTCAGCCGCCTACAGGTCCGTCTCTCCCCCAAAACTAGGTGGCATCTGGTGCTGGAACTTGTTCAGTGCGCTCAAGCGACGTGCAATCTCTGTTGTTGGGGCTGGTGGCATTGGTGGCCCAACGGGTAGTAGTACTGCTGGCTCCTCCTCTAGGATAGGGCCCTGTACTGAGGCCACGTCGCTCAGTGGCTGTTAGTACGAACAACTCTCAGGGCTCTACCTGGTCGTCCGTAGGGAGGCATCCTGAAAGAAACAGACATGTCACGGTCAAATGATTTATACCTGGTGAGCTGACCTGGTTTGATCTGACATTTAAAAATTTTAGGAAACCCACATGCAATCAGTGTTTTCATGCAAAAGTCAGCAATTAGTTTTTAGGGTCCTGGTGTATGGATATGTCGGCCACCCGCACCAACACTGGACTCCCTGAACTGAAGACCACACTCGAAACCCTTAACATTATTGCTTCACAGAAAGAAAAATATCAGAGTTATATGTTCTGTGGTAGAACCGACTCCTCTGATACCAATTTGTCACGACCTGTCCTCGGGGCCGGTTCCTTGACTACCCCAAGCCCGCCTTCCATAGGCCAGGGGCTGGCAACTAGCACCCAAGGCGTAAATCCCAAAAACTGGGAAGGTATTACCTTTATAAAAGTAATCTATACACCACATAGTACAAACTGAAGTAAAACACTAAGTACAAATAGAAGTGCTGAAATGTAAATGGGACAAAATACAAACCCAACTAAAAGTACAACTAAAACTGAAAAAAAGTACAATAGAAAAAGGCAATAGCTGGAATAACGGAAGAGGCTCATAGGACGTCCTCCATGGATCCTACCTGAAGGGTAGGTACAGATATCCTCCACATCACTCTCTCCAGTCATCCTCCTCTGAGTGTCATATCGCCATAAAGTCCACCTTCGGATACTGACTCGTTGTGTAGTACACTTCTAGGTACCATCTAGTCCTTGAACACTTGGCCTCTGTTAGCACTTCCCGTCGTCTGCAACCAATACAATGAGGTGCGGGCATAGCCTGTGCAGGGGTGAGTATAACGATACTCATTAGAGACCCCGAGACCCTCAAAGTCTCACAAATACTAACAAGGATAACCACAAAAAAGATCTCAGTAGATAACATCTAATTATGTATATGTCCATACATATACCTAAGTTATCAAGTGACCCATCTCAATCATGAGGTAAACACAAAGGTCAAAGACTCAGCTCAAACCAGAAATTTCATTATTAAAACTGTAACTGCTAAAGAGCTCCGTCTCTAGGAGTAAAGTGATCCTGTCACGTCTCTGAGGTACTGCTCACCAACCTATGACTGCTGAGGTACTCCTTCTGTCAAGTACCGCGGGTCTTCTACCTCACACAGTTGTGCTCCTCCGCCATGGGTCTGCCACCTCACACAGTAGTGCTCCCCCTCATAGCCTACAGAGGTACTCCTCCTATCGAGTACCACAGGTCTTCCACCTCACAGAGTAGTGATCCTCCACCATGGGTCTGCCACCTCACAATTTAGTGCTCCCCACTGGGCTATGCTAGTCACTCTGAATCAAATTGGACAAGCAGTCATCAGGTCACAACCAGCTTCACGGTCTCCATACACTGTACACTCGTCTCCGGAAGGGTATGCTCCACGAGTTACAGGTCGATACTCCAAGTATCACAAGGTCCCATGAAAAAGTATCTCAAAGGACAGCCTCATCATAGGGGTCTCAACGCAACAGGCGATGCGTTAATAGGATGCCCGGTCTGTGAGTTATTAGCCTTTTAGTCCCAGGGGCCCAGTTAGTTTTGTGTGCGATCCTACCCGGCCGTATCTCAGCTCTATCCCGAACTCTCATATGGTATACTCATAGGAACCATTTCTCAACGTGATCACCAACACTGCTGACAGTTCGTCAAACGGACGTCCTGTTTGAAAGATATCAGGTTTTCCGTACCGGGGTCCCAGTTGGATTTCGGGTAACATCCAACCCGGCCACTATCCAACTGCATCCAAACCTAGGTCTATGTTTGCCAAATGTTCCGTCTCCTCAAGAGGAATCCAAAAAAGTCGACAGCACGTCAATCGGTCGTCCGGAGCTCAAGATATAAGTGTTTCCGCTCCGAGGGCCTAGTTGGTTTCGTATCCGAACCAACCCGACCGAACCCAAAGTCCTCCAAAACACTTAGTGTAATATATATAAATGAACATCTCGATCCAAGGATCGCATAACAACTATCAGTGCATCGATCGGTTGTCTGTAGCCCATGTTATGGGCGTTCGAACAGAAACAATCCGAAATGGGGGGTCTGGGCCAAGCCCGACCTGGCCCAACCCCCCCCCCCCCCCCCCCAGGGTCGGCCCGAACCGGGTCCGGCTCAATCCATCCCGGGTCCGGGTCTAGCCCATCAGGGTGTGGGCTGGCCTGGTCAGCGCGGTCCGGCCCGACCGTCCAGCCGCGGCTCGGCAAGTGTGGCCGAGCGGAAGCCGCAGAGCGGGGGGGGGGGGGGGGGTTGCGCGGCCCCCCGCCGCTGATTGAAGTAGGCGGTGGTATGTTCCACCTCCCTTCCTTCGGGATCCCCCGTGGACGCGGGATCCCTCGTGCAGCACCGCCGCGGCAAGCCGCGGCAGTTGTTTCTTCCGGTGGTGCGCTCAGGCGCCGCCGCCTCCTGGCCGCCGGACGACTCCGGCCGCCGCTGCCTGTCGCCGGCGGTGCCGCGCCGGCGACCCGCAACTTCAGGTTTTCCGCTGGTCACTGGAGTTTCTTCGGTGGTCCGTTTTCAAAACAGTATGTGCCGGTGTTCATCTCGGGTCTCGAACTTTACTGTGGAAGCTTCAAAATTATCTTGCAGCCCTGTTTTTCATCTCTCGTCAATCCGAACGTCAATTAATAAATAACGTCGTCTTCATGGTTTTCCGATGTAACACAATGCCTCCACGCCCCTTCGTCGCGGCCCGAATCCGACCGTGGATTCGTTCGGCCCCAAAGGTGTGGCGCAACAGCGCCGCGCTTCTTCGACATGATTCTCTACATTCCCGCACAGTCTTGCGTGGTGCGATAGTTCTGCGCCATCTCCGTTCAAAATAACAACAGGAACAACAATAAGATAAGGGAGGAGGGTCAGCCATGTTTGTGTGGTACGACCCCCTCCCGTTAATCGATATCAAGCGGTCCAAATTTTTAAACGGAGAATGGCAACGGTACTAATCACAAAGGAAACAAAATAAACTCCTACAGTTTTCCCCAAAATCAATATTTCCCAACCCGTAACATAATCTTCGCGGATCAACTTAATATTTTGTTGATCCACATTCTTAGATTTAGAAGGGATTAAATGAGGGTTTACAAATAAGTTCCCTACCTTGACAAAAGTTGTTGAACGACGGTGTCGCAGAAAATGGCGTCGTGGGGGGAGGTTCTGTATATGCCGACATAGAACGTCTGAGGAGGAAGCATCGTCTCCCTTCTTTTCATGCAGATAGAAAATTGAAAGGCGAAAAGTCGATGGCGAGTTCCCACGTCGGTGCCTCCTCCTTTTTTTGTGGAAGAAGAAGGCGGAAGAAGACGAAGAAGAAGAAGAAGTAGTAGTAGTTCTTTTAAAACATCCAAGCCCTCTTCCCTTACCCTCAACACCACAAAAGCCAACCCTTAACAAATTAAAGGGTCCAAATTATTTAATCATCCCAAGCCAAACTTTTCGAAAATAAATTTAAAAGTTGAATTCACTTAATTAATGTGTGTGTTGGCTAGAGTTAACGAGGGATAGGGTGAGGAAATGGATGGTTACTCAAATAAAGATAGGTTTAAAAAATTTAAGAGGGAGTTAGGGAGTTTAAGAGGAATGTGATGGGGTGGGGTTCGTGTGGGCCCCACCTCACCTTTAATCCTCTCATGGGTGGTTAACTCCAAGTGGGTCCCTCCCCTAACTCCCATACATAGTTTCTAACCACTTAAGAGGTGGTCAAAGTGTTGTAATACAACACATAATCTACTAAAAGAGAAAAGAAATATAATTGTAACAATTATATTTTAACCCTCACTTTTCTTAAATCAACTCCTCCCTAGAAAACACAACTCCAAAAAGGGTATTCTTAATAAATTACCGGTGTTGCGGATCCATCGGTGCCCTCAGATTTCGATTCTGAGCACAGGTTCAAAAGATAGAAAACCCACTCAATCGTTCACTGAATTTACCCGAGATAAACATTGGAAGATAATTCCGGGCACACCGGGCCTCGGAATCAGGCGCCGTTAGAAACTATGTTCTTGTAAAATTACAAATAAAATTAATAAATAATTTCCCTTGAATTTTATGAGTCTTTACAGGTTAGATAAAGAGGACCATTCAGAATCTCGAGGACATGATCCTTGCATGTGTCCTTGATTTTGGTCGTAGCTATGAGGATCACCTAGCCTTGGTGGAGTTTGCGTACAATAATAGCCACCACTCCACCATAGGGATGGCACCATATGTGGCCTTGTATAACCAACCTTGCAGATCACCTCTATGATGGACAGACCCCGGGGAGTCAGCACTTGTGGGACGAGAGATAGTCCTGGCCTTGACGAAGAAGGTTCAGGTCATCCAGGAGCGGATAAGGACAGTTTAGAGCCAACAGAAGTCATATGCTGACAGGAGGCGGAGACCACTAGAGTTTGAGGATGGTGACCCATTTTTCTTACGGGTCTCACCTCGGTGTGGATTACAGAGATTTGGCTGGGGTGGCAAGTTATCTCCACACTTCATCTGAACATTCTAGGTTCTCAGCTGGATAGGCGAGCTGGATTATCGCTAAGCTCTACCACCTCAATTGCACCGGGTGCATGACGTCTTCCAGGTATCTCAGGTGAGAAGATACGTGCACGACCGTACACATATCATCGACCATGGGGAGCTGGAAATCGATGACATGGCAACGTTTGAGGAGGTCCTCATGGAGATCGAGGATCGATAAGAGTGGGTCCTACGTGGGTGGTCGATTCCTCTTGTGCGCATCAGGTGACAACACAAGAACCTTCAAAAGATAACATGGGGCGGGAGGCTCAGATGTGTGCTCAGTACACTCATTTGTTCCCCTAGATTGTGATGTATCTTCATGAGGATGTAAGTTCTGAGGTTGGAGTAATGTAAAGACCTGTAAATTTCATGGAATTTTTTTATAAATTCTTTGGGATTTTACGAATGCGCTGTTTTTGACTGCACCAAATTCCGAGGACCGGTGTGCCCAGAATCAATTTCTGAAGTTTAGCTTGGGAACATTCAGTGAAAGAATGAGCGAGTTATTCTAACATCTGATCCATTCCTCGGAATCGAAATCTGAGGGCACCGATGAAACCGTAGCGTCGGTAATGTCTTATGAAGACCTTCTCTAGAGTGGTTTTTACTCGGGAAGAGTTGTTATAAATTTTGGATTAAGAATTTAGTTAAATAGGTTGTGTTACAATTTATTTCACTTATAAGAGGTTAAACCCTATGTGTGGGAGTTGGGGTGGGACCCACTAAAATCCTAACCTTGGTAGTATATTAGTGAGATGGGGCCCACACGATCCCCACCCCTTCAAATTCCCTTAAGTCATCTTCAACATTAATGATGCCAACTTATCATTCCATTTAATTTTGACAATTTATGTTTAATTAAATGAAGTGATTTCAATTTTCAACCATTTTAGATATGAATTGTTGGAAAAGTAAATAAAATAGGCAAGGGCCTTATTTTATTTTGGTTTTCTTTGTGTGGAGATTTTGGGGGAAAGTCAGTTCCAACACTTGAGGAACATCATCTTCCTAGTGAAAAACATATCTACCTTGACAATGAACGTTGTCATGCCATTAATTCTTCTTAGCACATCAAAGAAAGGGAGACGCCACTTCTTCCTTGGATGTTCTCCATCGACGTAATCGGATCGTCACCTAGCGATGTCATATTCTGCGATGCTACCTTCCATGAATAAAATTGTGGCAGAGGTTGTTTCATTGTTCAAGAATTATTATTTGACATTCGTCATTAATAATTGGCCACCTGTTATCAATTTAACGGGAGGAGGTCAGACCGCACAAACATTGAAGATCCTCTTCCCCTTTTATGTTGATCACTGTCGAGGTTTTGAATGGAGGTGGCACGGTGCAACGACAATGTGCAGGAACAAGGAAAACCGCGGCGCCGTCGCGCTGCACCGGGGAAGCCGAAGGAAGCCGCGACCATGAGTGGGTCACGGAAGAGGGGCGAGGTTCCATCGCGCTACACCGGAGCACCAATGAGGAGTGTGGAGCCACGGCTCCATGCCGGTCGAACATGAACCGTAGCCTATGGTCGTGGCATTGCAGAGAAGAGCGGCCAGATCAACTAGCCGCCAGCGCAACGGAAGGGGGGACCCATAGGGGTCCCTCGGCGGCAAATCTGCCAGCCAACACGGCCGTTCGTTCGGGACGTCTGGGGGTTGTAACCCCAGGTGGTAGATAGGGGAGGGCCCTTCCACATGGGGGCGACCGTTTCAAAAAGAGGGGGGCAGCGCGCCCCCCCTTCCGTGTCCAGCTCGACCTCGAGCCGAACCGCGACCCACGCTTGTTCGGGCCACCCACGCTGGGTCAGGCTACCACGCTGGGCTGGTCCAGTCCATGACCTAATGGGCCGGACCCGTGTCAGGTCGACCTTGTTCGGAAGACACTGTGGGTGTTGGTCCGGGTCAGACAGGGCCCAAACCCCCTGTTTTTTGGATAAGTCCATTCAAACGCCCATATCATGGGCTACAGTCCTATGATCGACATACTATAAGTTGCGTAGCGATCCTTGGATCAATATGGTCATTTAGGTGAATTTAAATCAGTGTTCTGAGGAACTTTGACTATGTCCGGTTTGGTTCGAACACGAAACCAACCGGGCCCATGGAGGGAAACACTTATAACTTGAGCTCCAGAAGTCCGATTGACGTGCTGTCGACTTTGTTGGAATACTGTTAGTGAGACGATTATCTTGGATTACTCCAGTCACTATTTGGACATATTTGAAGTATTTTTGGGTTTGTTTTAGCTTAATAACCAACCGGGCCTCTGGGATAAAAAATCAAATAACTTTTAGACCGGGCGTCTGATTGACGCGCCGTCTGTCGTGTTGAGTTCCTATTAACGAGACAGTAATTTTGGATACCTCAAATCTGAACATCGTGTCAGTTGATGTATCAAACCCCTTGTCTCATGGAGAGAACCCTCCCAGAATTGAGCATGTTGTGTGAGGGTACCCTAGAGAAGACTGCGACTATGACGACGATGATGACTATACATGGATCCTCTGTGGGTTCGGCAGCGACGATGACCATACTGAAATCCTCCGTGGGATCGATGATGATGACAACTGTTCTTGTATCCTATGTGGGTCTAGAAGTACTTGACTAATATTCATGAATACTATGTGGTTCAGGCAGTATTTGACTCTGTAATTGTATCCTAAGTGGGTCCGGCAGAGTAGTTGGTCTTGTATCCTTTGTGGGTCTGACAACATAGTTGGTCTTGTATCTTATGTGGATCTGACTGCTTAGATGAATCAGTGGCTACAACTGATCATATCTATTGCCTCATGAAGAGTATACTTGTATGTGCTGAGTCTTACCTTACAATCATTATCATTGATATGATTTTTGTCCTTTCCTATGAGGATTGGGTTGTCCATTCCTGTGTGGATTGGGTTGTGAATTCTTATGTGGAATTAGTTATGTTTTCCTGTGTGGAATGGGTTGTACATGGGCTCGTGTGTTGGAGCTGATCTGGAATTGAAGACATAGGTATATGTATGTGCATATATCTAGGAAGTGTTTTTTGTTACTTCTCGATTGTATCTTTCCTTTGTGGTTTATCCTTCATGGATTCTGGGAGACCATCAGGGGTCTCGGGGTCCCTACTAAGTAGCGTATACTCACCCCTGCACAGGCTATGCCCGCACTATGTTGTGTTGGATGCAGACGATGGACAACACTGAACGAGGTAGGAGCTCATGGAGAGGATGGTACTTGGAGGTGGATCACCGGACGGGATGTACACGGAGTGGACGACTGGATCCGGGGAGTGGAGGAGACTATATGTACCCACCCTTTAGGAGGGATTTCCAGAGGACGGCTCTGTGTTGCTGCTTTACTTTTCTAATGTTGTAGTCTCATTTCAGTTGTACTTTATTTCTAGTTGGGTTTGTATTCTGGCCCAATTACATTCTAGCACTTAATTTTGTACTCAGTTTACTTAGTGTTTACATCAGCTTGAATACTCTGTGGTGTATGTTTTTCTTCATAAAGGCAATACATTCCCTTAAATCGGGATTTTTGACTTTGGTGATAGTCACCAGCCCCTGGCCAATGGAAGGCGGGATTGGGGTAGTCACGACACAGGTCTCAAGGACTGGTCGTGACATTCATTGTATTATAATAGTCCCAGAATAACATAAAAAATTATAATTTTTCAAAATAATGATAAAGGATTCACAAACATTTTAGTTTTCAATTACCCATTTAATGACTCCATTTTCTATTTTCAACATAAAAGAAGTCATCTGTAAATTACCACTATAAATGAATAATTTTATAAATTGACATGCAATACTGATTTAGTTTAATAAAACAATATAAAATATAAGATGTTTTAGTTTTCAATCTAAAATGCCCCATTTTAAAAATTATTTAACCTAATTCAATGTTTAAATAATTTTTTAACTGGGGATCCGACGAATTTCTGTTAATCTAATATGACCAGAAAAATACTCATAAAACAATTCATAAAAAAGTTTTTAAATTTTTCAATAAATCATAATAAAATTGAAATAAAAATCATTAGCTATGGCTCATAATTAAATTCCTAAATCAATAAAAACATGTTTTCATTGACTAAATCATAAAAAAAACCTAAAAAATCATGAAAATTACAATTAATAACAAATAAATCATATAACAACAATATATATTATCAGTGAAATACATTATAATTCTATTACATTAACATGATAATGAATTATTATTATTACTAGGATTATAATCATTTATTATCAAAATGAAAAAATTTATAACTAATATTAAATCAAAAATTTGATTTGGTTCATATCTACCCGTTGCTAAAATTTTTAGATGAGGATTTGTTTTAAGATATTTTACATAAATATCATGATACCAAATTTATCCAATTTAATAAAAAGTTAAACGTGTTATAGATATTGGGAATTCAATGATAATGAGTATCCCTAAATGAATAAGAATTTGGAAATAAATTTAATAGCATTATATAAATCAATTAATTATATATTGACACAGTAATATTACATCCTACATATCATAATAAAATTAAATAACTAGAAACATAAATATCATGACGTTAAAAATGATATTTTTTATGATGTATATGATTTAACCTAAACAAAAATAAATCACCCACAACTATACTCGATGTCAAATAACATTTAATATTCAAAAAAATCAACTCGTTAGATTTAAATATATGGGTGTCATGTCATGAATATTTTAATATTATAATCTAAAGATAAAACACTCAATGATGTGAATTTTTTCTATAGTGTACAAATGTGAGATTAGTTAAATAATAATGATATTAAACATGAAATTACACTTCTTAATTTTCATTTTAATGTTATATAAATATTAATAAAATTATACATATTAAACCTTGAATTTAATTTTTTTATTCTCATTAGAATTATTACAAATTTATGTTTATGTTCTATAGAAATTACATACAAATTTTATGAATTAAAAAATAATTAATGAATACATTTAATCCAATTAAATAACGAATCGATATGAAACAAAATTCCCAAATACAATTATGGTGTTCTTAACACAATTTTGTAGGAACATTCATTTTAATCAATGAAAAAAATGTAACCAATAAGTATAAAATATTATTATGATGATAATTATTTACTCATAATAAATAAATATCCACGGAAACCATAAATCCCTATTGTAATCCTATTTAATAATGCATGATACCACCTTATCATTAGTAAGAATCATAAAGATATAGTGAAGATAACAATAGTAGAGCCTGGTAATAATTTTCATACTAGAAAAAAAAATTAACATGAAATAATACATAAATATATTAGATATTTTTTTAAAAATATTTCATGTTTTTACCTTTTATATCAATACATGCCATCAAAACTAATAGAAAATATGTATAGGATACAATTTTTAACATCCTGACCATTATTATTCAAATGGGTACGATGAGGTAAAACTAAACCAATAATTAATTACCAACACATAAAATGTTGGTAATATATTTAAAACATTTATTTATATTTGTGATAATGATATAAATCATTGCAAATTAAACCACATATAACAAATGACTATCACAGTGTTTGAATATGATGCAAGAATAAATACATCAACAACCTCTAATATATAAATCCAATATGTTACACTATTATTATGCTAAAAATGGTAAAAAAAAATTATAACTAAAAATATAAAGAATTATTATAATCCCACTAGTAACGCTCCTAAAATCTATATGAAATCTACAATAATTTTCCATATCGCAACCTATTTAATGACTGTAAAAACATCTTGTAAATATCATGTGCACTGATATTATTATTTAGAAGACTATTAAATTAACATATAAATAAATATCAAGGAAACTCATAAGAACCACCTAAAATAGATATTACATAATTTTTTGGTAAAACAAGAATGAATAATAATAAACTAAATAATATTACATTTTTATGTATGTAAATGACACTAATGTCCACTCTTATAATGAAATATATAGTTTAATAAAAGTAAGACACACTATAGATGAACACACATAACCACTGATTTCAACCTGAATAGACCCCACCTTCGAGAAGAATCTTCTTCCTTTGACCCAAGTCATTACTTTGTAGAATAAAAATTTTATATTGCTTATATATTTTGAAATTAAAAACATGTTTAAACCCAAAAATTCTACATACAATGTGTCATTATATCACACCAATCAATGAAACAGATAGTTCCATAAAATATTCATTGTACTCATTTCTATATAAATATTTCACCAACCATATTAAAATGAAAAACAATTAAAACCCACAACAGGTTCATGTTGCGTTTAATTGTATATAAAATTCCAAAATCATAATTTTTGAAAATAAAATTATCAAAATAAAACTTTATCAAAGCTGATGATTGAATTATTAACTAACTTTCTTTAAACCAACATTCAAAATTATAATATAAAAAGTAATTTATTTACAAAAATATCCTAGTTTATCTAAATCATTTCTTACCATTAAAACCACATGGTTCCATGTTTTTAAAAAATATGGAGTGTGTGTGATGCTAACTACCACTGACTATGTATCTATAGTGAAATAAAATCTCATCATCAATGATACATGGACTATCATCTTTCCTATAATAATATTAATTATTTAATCCCTAAATTCCATCCTTAGATTTTGGTTTTTCATAATATAATACAAGGTGATAAATGAGGAGATGTGAAAGTAAATATCATACCAATGATTACTGTGATTGATAGTAAATGATTCAAGGGGATCAATATATTGAGTGATTAGATTCAAAAAAAATCACCCACAATAAACCTTATATTTTTATCCTTATCTAGAGGATGAATAAATATTTTTCAATGGAATATAAAAGTGGTTAATAAAGTTTTTGAATGACATTATTGATTCACATGTTTTGGTTGTAGGGATCAATATTCTTTATTACAATCATGTGAATCATCTCAATCCTAAAATATACAATGCTTTATGGTTACCATAAAGTATACCAAAAAATTAAACCATATATATACTAATCTATGTTTTTCCTCTACATATCACATGGTTTCCTAGAAAAAATATATGGTTTCCTATAAAATTATACTTACTGTGCATCCCATAAAACCCCACATTATCCATTGAAAACCCTATTAAAACATATTAAAACAGAGAATTAAAATAACATATCTCAATTATACAAAATAAATCCCCCAATAACACAATCTATGACCGATTGAATTATTCCCACCATAAAAATTTAAATCTATGAAATGTTTGATGTTAGTGGTGTTTTGAATATAGTGTGGTAACTATATAGACACAACTATATTCCACTCCCAAAATTCCATTATTCCCAACCAATGTTCAACAATCGGTCTAAAAAATATACATACCTTGTAAGATCCTCCCCTAATCATCCCAATATAATATATATTTTGATAACCTAAGGTAATATATGAATCCATATAAAACACAATCGCACCTTAATTTAAGTAGAAATCAAATAATACCTATAGAAAAGAGTCATATGAAATAGTAATGAATATTCACATAAATGGGATAATATTTATGAATATAAAAATGTATAAAATATTCATGGATATCCTAACATTCCAAATTAATTATAATGAAAACTACAATTGTGTAACTAGATTTCAAGTCCATTATCACAAAATTACATACCAAGAGACAATATCAATAGCTACCAATTTAAATAGAATAATAAAATGACTCCAATCCTTTATATGAAAAACATAAAATGCGCATTTAGGATACAAATTTCCTCAATTATTCTACAAACAATTATCTAATCCATTTACAACTCAATAAACTATAATTTCTCAATGGTGAAATTAATTAATATTTAATGAATAAAGAAATTATAATGATAGGAAGAAATATACATGACCATATAAAACTCTAAATTTGACCATATGATTTATCTCAATACAAACAATGACAAGAAAACTATTTATTCTCTGAGATACTATAAGATTCAGTATCACATGTAGTTATAATAAATCATTGACAGATAACATAACCATATCATGAAGATAATTTATCCCTAAAAATTTGTCCTCAAATTCACTATATCAATGGGAAGGTCATATATTAACTATATCAAATCATTAATTTGAATACATATCGGTTTCAATGATAATGTGGGTTTACTACTATTTCAATAATTATATATGTTATAATATCTTCCTTTCCACTAGTTCATGTAAAATATTTTAACTACATTTTCCACACATATATAAAAAAGAAATAACAAATTGACACTATATAATATAGGGTGTTGCCAAAATTGGATCATGAGAACCACATGTAATAATCATGATCTACCTAAAACTCAATATCTCTCACATATTTAGTATTAACTTAATTGAAATGGCATCAAAATTCACCTAAAGAACATCATTGGACAAGGTAACCAATATTAGTGATGAATGTAAACTTCCAAGAAACTAGACATCATCTCAGTTTTATTGATGACATTCTATATTGGAAATTTTACACTTGGATATAATGTAATCCAACATTTCACTAGTATTTCAAATGTAAAACTGTATCTATAAAACAATTTTTTTAAGGATTTAATACATAACCGTACAAACAATCAAATCCCGAAAGTTCCCAATTTCTATAGACTATTAGAAATCATGTGCGTATCATAATAACATTAAATAAAAGTATAATAATATTGTTGACATATTTGTTAACATGATCCAAAATATCCATTTCACTTTTTAAATTGCACATTATAACCTTGGAACATACCTACAAAAGAAGTGAGTTACAATTAATAGTATTGTAATAAAAAATAATATCATATGTAAAATGTATACATGTGATCCCATATCTGTGTCAATATATTAGAAGATGGGTGAGAATCATAAAATTTATTAATGATGAATAATATAAAATTATAATGTAAAGGAAAAAAGGGTATGTGCTGAAATAATTAAACATAAAAGCAATAATTTGGGACAAGGATAACATCAATGAAATCATAAAATGATGGAAAAATTTCAATAATGGATTAGAATTACTCTGAAACCCCATTCATGACATATAATAACAAAAAATTTCCTAATGAAAAAGATAAGATTATAGATGAACCCATGATTGTTATATCATGTACATGAAAAAGTGTTTCTTATGAATTATAAAACATAAATAATAATTTCATAAATTTTAAACCTATATTCATGGTGCGTGGGTTATATACATGGAATTCCATAACCATTGAAGGGAGAGAAGATATAGTTGAAAAATATGGATTATAAATAAGGATAGTTATTCACAGAAAAATATTTTTAAATTTTCTCAACTGAAAATCCACTATACTGGATCCTCAATCTGAGCCATCATAATACATCAACGGTTCCTCCCTATATTACATAGGTTTCTTAATAGTAGGGATAAACTTATAAATACCACGAAGAGACTGTACCCTCATTACTAGAGTAAGAAAAATTAGTTAACAAAGTAAAATATCATAAATGATAAGCAGAATTTGAAATCATGCATAACCAACCCCTTAAAAAATAGGGTACACACAATGTCTTAGAGTGAAATATGTATTGTCATACTATAAAGTGGTGAGTATAAAAACCCCATAATGAAGAAAAAAGGTTGATTCAATAAAATATCCACACTCTATGTATGGAACATCTCCAATGCACATCCCAAGACTCTATAACCTCCCTAGAAGATGGCCTTTGGATTTATCCTGACCTACAAGAATGATGTCATCTCAGGTACCCAATCAGACATAAGTGGAGTGTGAGTACATCATTGTAGGACACCACCAATAGTGTCTTAAAAATTTTCAATATTATTGGTAATCCATGAAAATAATGATGAAGGACAAATAAATAAAATACAACACATGATCTATAAGTTAATGATGATTATATTAACCATTTCTTGCAACATAACCATTTTCATCATATTATTCATCTTCAGTAGTTAATTCATTTTCAAAAGGTGTTCTATGGGTTATGAATTTAATGTATTAACACAGGGAATTAATGAATTATTCATGGGGAATAAGGAAAAAAGTCAAGTCCCTATATCATTGGGAATGAATACATGGAAACAAACACATTATCCACACCTTGAAGACTTGATACATGATTAATGTAACCATTAGGATAATATCACTCTATTCCCTTCCCTAAACTGTGCATTTTGGCGTAGTTTTTATATCCTCAATCCAACTCAACCTATTTGAATACAACCTCATCCAATATCCCATACTACCAATCCATGTTCACAACATTATATATTGTTTCTCACCACAAATACTATATCACAACTAAATAATACATTTACAAATAATAATCATAATCAACAAAAATCAATATAGGGATATATATTATATCACATCCAACTGAACAATTTTCTATTTACATTACATTTTTTGGACAATTCCAAATTCTTATTCCTAACACATTAATCATATTATTTAATTCCCCAAAATTAAATCATGTAGAATATTCATCAAATTCTAATATATTAACTCACACAAAAAATTCTCCAATTCCAATGAATTATCCCCCATAAAAAATAATATTTTAATGTAAAAAATCATATACAATTTGATTATTTACACTAAAATCTTTAAAATCAATTTCATGGCCTAACTCATTCAGCATATTAAACAAAAATCATATTCCATTTGAACCATTTTAAATTTTTTCAATTTAATCATTAGATTTTCCATTTCAGAAAACCTATTGAGCCATTTAATTTTTTTTTGACAAAATCAATGTTCCATTTCCAACTCAACTCAATGTATTAATTTTTTAAACAATATCTCTCCATTTTCCCGTAAAAAATTCATACATTACATTACTAGTATCTATTTTTAGAAATGTCAGAACACCCCAAGGGTTTTGCTGTATCACTATATTCAACCCCATATCATCCCATGGAAAATGTTATGGTTTTAAATTCATCATTTAGACACCCATTTCACTAAATACAATTAAAGACATAAAATTAATAATAAGGAATAATAAAGAATGCAACCAAATAGGAAGAAATCTACAAAATGACTATGGGATATAACTTGTAGAAATTCTACCTTGAATCCATTGATGAAAACACTCCAAATTTAAGGTTTTTATCCCAAATAAACCACATTTTGATTCATAAACCATGATATTATTGTAATAAAGTGTTATTTTTATATACAGTATAAGTAATTTTACAATTATGTTCCTAGTACAAAATGTGAAGAAAGAGGGTGATTATACTCACCCTGAACTTCGATCGGAAACTAAAATTGATCCATATGGCTTATGATCAAATGATAATAACCTATTAGATGTTTGAGTTACATGGGATCTTCAATATGATTTTTAGGTATAAAATAGGGAATAAACAACCATGGGAACATAAAATCACAAATTGTTAATTTTTTAACTTTCCATCTATTACAGGGGTTCCTAGTTTAACTGTATTGGTTGACAAACTGTGAATAATCCACTATCCAAGGAGTGTTGGGTTGAATAGTTTCATGGGGATACCCACATGTATTTCTATAAAATGCACTAATCAGTTGATATTTCACTCCCAAATATGAACAAAATGGCTTCCCACCTTTCATGATTCCTATAACCATGTATTATCCATGTGGAAAACATTCACCTTCCATAGGATGGCCCAATTTCCCATTATTTCATGATCTGATCCTCTATAAGACACTTGATTCAACTGAAACTCTCAATGTATATTTTATTAAAAAATATCATAACAATAATTTTATCAGGTAAATACAACCAAAAGTATAGGATCTTATATCCTTACCTATTTGTAATGACTCTTTCATAATCCATAGTCACAGGAATAAAGAATGTAATGAATATATATCTTGTCACTTTTATTTTATATTCAGTTCATGGTCAAATGTTTCTTCTTGAACATGTACATGCTACCTTATAACACTAATCAATGATAAAGCATTTTCCTATATGACTTTCCTTTTACGATCCACAATTCAAACTCGATTTTTGTCAAAGGAAACATCAACCCCAACCTCAACATCCTCTACATTAACAACTTGAGATGGATCAAGGAGAATCTAATGATGCTACAAAACCAGGAATACATAAATAATTCCACTATACCAAGATAGATGATCTAATCAGTATGGCACTAGTTCAATACACTCTACAATTCAGAATGGACCCATGTACCTGTGGGCAAACTTTTCCCATATTTTAATCCAATGTTGACCCCACCATGGAAAATATTAAGAAAAACACTTTCACTCACCCTGAACCAATGTGGAATATGACACATATATTTATATAAATTCTACCTGATCTGAGTTGTATCTATACCAATCTAATCTAAACAAACCTTTTATGATATTTTTAAAATGAGACTAAATACAATCTACATAGACTCCCCGACATATAACAAACATAGTGGAGATCTATGTGACCTCATATAGGGTGTCTTAATTGGTTCCATATGAATACTATCCTAAATTTTTTTATTTTAGATAAACACAATAACATGGAGAATAGCTAATCAATAATTAGATGGTCAAATATATCACTGATCATGGGATGAAGATATAAGATCCTAACCATCATTTGATTTGACTTCGTATAGTCAAACAACAACCTCAATGACCAGTTAGTGTTTTTGGGAATACTACACGGGAGATCACTATGATGACCTATATGGACGGATAAACCGTTTATTCTCTAATTCTTACAATTGACCATATGTTCCTACTGTTATTTTATATCCACTCTATATGGTAAAATATAAATGGGTTTTTCTCCAATCTATATCTCAATATTGAACAAAATATCTCTCCTAGTTGGTATCCTTGATATCTCCTCCATAAAAAACATCCTAAAAAACCTCTATAGGAGAAATTACATGTTATTATACTCTTCCTTCATCTATAACAAGACAAGCTACTTGGGTAGTGAGTTCTACCGACTTCTAAGTCACTGGCCCTACTCGGCTAATCTTAACATGTCCCTAAACATTATGAAAACATTTTTTCCTAATGAGATTTGAATGTTCCATGATGAAGTATATAGGTAATATGATCCTCGTACACCATTGGCCAACTAATTCACAAAATAATGTCAAATACTAAAATATATATAATTAATAACTCACAAAATAAATAGTACTCACAAACCATGAAATCATAACCCTCAATTTATGCCATACCCTATAATTTCACCCCAAATGGATTTTTAATAAACATAACCACATATACACAATCCATTGGTCAGCCCCACACAAATTCAAACTGAGAAAAGATACAATTATTTGTGGCACATTTTTCAAATAATGTATTATAAATCATAGAATCTATAATAATCATATATGAAAATTTATTTGGTCATTCCTTGAAAACTCTTAGTGAATATTGGAACATGTCAATCAGATCTAAAACTCTACCATGGGATCCATTTTGAGTTCGTAGTGCTGTATTTCCTTAATTGAATGGAAAATAATACATCGAAGAACCACATCCACCACCCTTATTGGTAAGGCCCATAGAACTCCAACTGCTTTCTCGATATGGTTTGATCTCCCCCTTCCATGCAGGGGTAATCTTTCAATGACCTCCATTTGTTACATTATGTCTGCGGTTCCTAATGAACCCCTATAGATATCTCATCCCAACACACAAGTAGTAATCAAATTGATATCTAGGGAACAGAAAATATGTGATCCTCAGTCAGCCACATTGGTAACAGAATAGATGATCTCCACCCTAATAGGATAACCATATCTTCTGGAAAATCATCTCAAAACCTCCCTAATAGAACCTCCAAATAGGATGCTTCCTGCCCACAAAATATGTACCATGCTTCAATCCACATGGTGACACAAGTCAACTACCATGTGCTCCCTTCAGGATCCCATCTAAGATATGGGCCTGGATCACTACCTTTCAAAATATATTCAATTATAATATATTCAGTGAGGACCATATTTTATATATAAGGCAATCCAAATAATATTTCTCCATTACTACCTTGTCTCCTCCCAATGCTTAAATAAAGAAACATGATTTTGTGAAATGATTAGTATAATCCTTCAATGATGAAATCCCATACCTAAAACTCATAAACTATATAACCTTTTCTTGTATCAAAGGTTCTGGAGAGAAAATATCTAGAATTTGTTTTCTTGAAATCCTTCAATTTCATTCCCACTGACTTCCCTATCAAAACTATGATGTCCCACAAATCCTTTGGCTGAACTCGCAACATGTATGCATTTAAAAAATATATCCTCCTAATAGGAGTATTCAAATGATTGATGATATTATGGATGGAATCTATCCATAATTCTCCATACTTTGTCCCACACACCCCAATGATGGTCAGTGGGTGATACAGTAGATAATCCCTAGTATGATCGAACATATTAGACACAACCCACTTTATGTATCATTCCTTCACATGCATAAAATAAGAAAATTTCACACAAAATGCCTCAAATATATTACCATGAATATCAACATTTCCCTAATAAACCTCTAGTGGAGTGTTCATAGAGACATCATCTTACCTCCCACAAGATATGAAACTTCATGGTGCCATCTATATATAATAACACTACAAGGTCACAACCATAAAAAATTACATAATCTTCAATTAAATGAATAATTTACATTGAGGATCTTTTCAGGTTTAGAGTTTTAGATAATTAGGTCACAACTATTACGTGTCAAAAGATTACAATGTAGTCACATCTACTCAGTTTCCATTTTTTTCAAAAAATAAAAACACTTGAACAAAAAAGTCATGTCAAGTTCCAAGTTTTAGACAATAAGACATTTCATTGATCCCATACTTGAACCTATTAATCATTAAGTCGTGTGGAAAACATTTCAAAACATGTGATAAGCATAAAAAGATCAGTAAGGGATAAAAAAATACAGAAAGAATACATTATTCCATGTATACATAAGAATCAATGAAATCATACTTTACTCATAAAACATAAGCAATTTAACATACCTCAAGAAATGATAAGATATAAATGTATCTTTAGGCATACAAAACATACATACATTGTAGTTATCACATCTACATAAGGAGTCACATGTGGAATACCCATCATAGTATATTCCCAAAATCTCTTAGGAGAAACATTAACTTTTACCTCAGTTACGTTACCCAGTGCATTGGAGAGCTATCTCGGGGTCACTCGCCCTAGGTTTATCACGGAACCACCCATATATGTAACCAATACCCAATAACCATAACATTTTCATATCTAATAAAACAATCATAAAGGAATGATACCATTTCAACATTACAATCACAATCTATCATTCCTAAATATGTACAAAATCAATTCTTTATGAAACCATTTTCAAAAACCATTTACAAAGAGATTTTTGAATCAAAGTGTCCCATACCACATTGAAGCATTAAAGGAATTAAAATTTTAAAACATCATTGTCCATATAAATAAATCCTAAACAATTTTTAAAACATGGAAATTAATGATAATTATTTAGAAGAAAAAATCTTTAAATCATTTAAAATTTTATATTAGTTAATGAGTTTTTAACAAAATGAGAGACACTTGAATATAAATAATTAAGGAAAAACATTTAATGAGAACTTTGTAATATCATGAGAATAAATTTATTCCTGACATAATGTTCCGAAGGACAGTGTATACACCATATAAGTGTGAATTGGTGCATAAAAACATATAAGTCTCAATGGAATGTAAATTGAGACGAAATCCCATATAAAGATGGTATCCATTGATTAAGGATAAATCAATTACATATTTATGTGTGACAAAATAATACACCAATTATAAGTGGATATTAAGTGTAAAAAAAAATATTTCATTCACACATATTCATAGGATGAAATATTCATGTATTTCAAGTTTAACCCAATGAATTGAAATTGGGTTAAGAAGTTCCCTTTCAAAAATTTGATAGCCTAACGGCGTCACTTTAAAAATCAGAAAATGGGTTGATGAGAGAGAAAATTCTATCTCATCACTTGGAAAATAAATTTACATAAATTAGGATATATAATAACATATCCAAACATTAGAAGATGTATATTAAAAGAAAAAACAAAAATTAGTCTTTTTAATAAAAGACGGGTGAACGGTTCCCTTACTGATTTGGGTAACTTTTGAAACGTACACCCAATGAAGGAAGGTTCGTACAATGAAGATATAAATACCATTAAATTAAATTATATCACACAGAGAATACAATCATGGACAGTACAAACACCACACAAATGTAAATAGTGACAAATATAGCATGAATCTCATGGGAATGAAAGTGAGATGAAAAACCCCTTAACTCAATGTGATCAATCGAGTCGCATGACCAAAAGATAATAGACACCAAATAATTCACAAATTAACAAAAATACAAATAGATTCATGATACTATATATAAAATGGCAGTACACAATACACCATATGAAATAAATAAGTGGAGAACAATGGAAATCTGAAGGAATTAAAAGTGAGATAAGAAATCCCCTTACGAAAATTTAGTAGCCTAATGGCGCCACCTAAAAAATCCAAAAATTAATTGACGAGAAAAAATAGGTTATCTCAACATATGAACATAAAATGAAATTATGAGGGATATATATATCATACCCCAACATAAGAAAAAGTAACTTGAAATACTTGACATGAAAATAGAACTTTGAAAATGAGATGGGTGAAATGAACCCTTAAAAAAATTCGGTAGCCTAACAGCAGCACTTAAAAATTCATAAAATGAATTTATGTGAGTAGGATGGGGTCTGTAATTATATGAAAATACAAATTATTGTATGGTGAATATAAAATAACATCCTCCAAAATCAGAACATGGAGCATTGAAGAAATGACATAAAAGAGATTACTTGAAGAGAAAGAGTGATGTAGGATCCCTTACCTCAAGTACGACTTGTCTTGTTCGTTTCATTATACTATGGAATAATAAACATTGGTAAATTTATAATTTATTAAGGACCTACATAATAGTTTATTATTCAATTCATATCACATATTATAAGTTTATAATAATTAGTTAATTATGTGAGTTCATATCAGACATTTTGGTCGATGTTCGGTAGATGAGTCAAAAATGAACTTCTTTGAAATGAATTGCCAATTTAGTAATAATTAAATAATCTCTAGAATGGTATTAATTATTTTAAAATCCGAAATATCCAGTATATTTTCATTTTATACTATTCTATAACATTTGGAGGTAATCAATTTAATGCACAGTTAATGGAGACGGTTGGTCGTACGTACCCATGAACACTACTTTCATTTATATTTCATACATTAATGGAATGATAAAATAATTTTATAATGTTATATTATAATTAATGTATAATATCACATATAATATCATTAACTCCATCTTTTATACATCCCACATATGGCATTAACGATTCAAATCTCTTTGAGGAGGCGATAGTCCGCAGTTCCAAAAATGAAATTTTCACGTTTACCCATTATGGAAACCATAAAGGAATATCATAAATGGAACATACAGAAGCATAATTAAAACATAAACATAATATATATCATATATAAATATTATGACATCTTAATGGCCACCATTATAGGAGTTAAAATAATATTGAACAATCATCATTCCGTGAGGCAGTAATTCACCGCCCACATAAAAAGTATGTTCTTTAACCATTAGATGGAGGTGTGTGTATGTGTAGCTCGAATCCCTCTCATAAAAGCATCCTAGTATATATCAGATACTGGTTTTGTTACAATATAATGGAATAAAAAATGTTTATGGGGTTGTAAATGTAAAATAAACAAAATAACATAAGAGAAAACATAAACATTAAATCGGGTAACTCCTCTTGGTTTGAACCAAAATGTGGTCTTGAAGAGATTTATGCCTTAGGTAAGGATAATATAATGAATACAGGGATGTAGAGTGATGAAATGATCAGATTTTGGCCATACAATGTCCTGAGAGGTGTGGTTAAGGTGGTAGAGGCGGGGGCTTTTATAATAGGGAGGTGGGGCACTCTTGGAAAGTCATGAAACGTTACTTTATTTTAAATTGAGTTTCGAATTTAAAAGGTACCAAAATATATATATTTATAGGATAAGGTGATAAGGGTTAGAATCCACCCTTTAAATATTTTTTATAAAAATGTATGTCATGGATTTCACCATATCTTTTCAATTTATTTAAATCATTCATTAAGGAGATAATCACTGCATCACTATGGTGTCATAAATAAATTAATTTATTTAATGTCTAAAAATTATAAAAAAAAAAATTTATGTTGGAAATATTTTTAGCTTCCAAATTTCTATTTATAGTCTATGTGATAGTTTAATTAGACAAATTTAAAATTTTTTTACTTAGGTGTTACATACATTGATTACATTTTCCATTGTTTAAAAAAAATATGATAAAAGGTCACTATCACACTAAAGTGATTCCATGGGGTCCCAAGGTCAGAAAAAGGAATTCCATGGTCGGACATGAAAAAAATATTAGTATTAAAACACATTTTTGTGTCATTATATACTTTTATTATATTATTTTATTATTCTTAACTACCTGGTTACTAATTAAACACGACAATTAAAGATAATTACCGTCGTTATTTTTCATAATGTCCAAAAAGAGATTATTAATTACATAATTTAGACCATCTGATTCCAAATATGGAATTCATTTTATCAAATTAAAAACACAGATTTTGTAGTAATTAATTTAAAATAATTCCAGTTGTCAAAACGAAAGACAGGTTTTTACGAAGATAAATCTATCAAAAGATTGATTTGTTCTTCACAACCATTTTAATGTGAAATTACATACAATGACCAAAATTATATGAAATTATAGAAAAATAATTAATATAAACCTTAAAACCAATTAAAATGAAAATCTAACTATATAAGTAATTTGGATGAAAAGGCAGTTTTGAATTAAAATGCAAAATTTTTCACTATTCATTGAAAATGAACATTTGTCAGAAATATTCAAAAAAATCACCCTAAGATATATTTTATAATCCAATTTCCAAAATAATATCAATTTTACCAAATTCAAAACATAGATGTTGAATTAATTAATTTTATAATCAATTCCCGGTGTCAAAACAAATATTGTGTTTTTAAGAAACAATATCTATCAAAAGATTGACACTTGTTTATGTACAATTTCTATGTGAAATTAATATCAATGACCACCATTGGATTAAATGGTAATAATATATTTTAATTACACTTTATATCCAGTTAAAAGTATAATCTATCCATATAAATTAAATATATTAAATGGAGGTTTTGAATTAAAATTCAACAGTTTTCAAGATTCATTAAAAATGAACTTTATCGGTCAAATACCAAAAACATACAAAAAGTAAATTTCGATGTCCCATTTCTAAAGAAGGATTTTATTTTGTCACATATAACATATAATATTTTCAAAAAGTGTATTTAAAAAGGGTTCTCAATCAAAAGGAGGATAATCGACCTTTTAAAGAATATTAGAATATTTACGCTTAAAATTGGATTCATTCGCGTTTTATGAATCTAATTTCTTTTGAATAATTGTAAAAATATTTTACAAGCATATATAATCACTTATTAGTTAGTTCTGTTCATTAATTCTATTACATCAGCTAAGAGTTTACTACCATTTACAATAATACTATTATATTATTAGTGTGCATTGTAAGATTTCAATGAAACTTGTTGTTGCGTATTGAGTACGCCATCGAACATAGATCTCCATTAAAGTAATATAAATATTTTATAAAAAAATATTAATAAATATGAAAATTTAATATTCTTTATTTACCTGGGAAGCTACTTCCTTCCCCCCTTTTTGGAATTGCGTCCTCGGAATTTAAAAACTGGTCTTGGAAACATCATTAAAAGTCCCACATCCAAAAAAAATTAAATTAAACTATCACTGTAAAAGAACGAAAGAAAAGTAAAAAGGTCACCCGAGACAACATATACTAATATTCAATGAAAACATGGATATGGAGGATAAAAACAATTGATCATGTTCTGACGGAGGAGTGATATAAAACATGATTATGATAAAGTTAACCATAAGAAAATCACAAACTTGTGATTGGTTAAAGGGTATTTGATTCCCCTGTAGGAAAAGATAATAAACAATGTTTTTGTTTTAAGATACTTTTCATTGTGGAATTTATTTATTAACATAACTAAAACTTATGTTAACATACTTACTTGTCAGGTAGACTTTAATGTCTTACTAGATTTCTAAAATGAACTCATATTTTCTCCAAAAGATGCATATTTAGGATGACTTGTTCAAATTAAGAGTTCTATAATCAACTTCTATAGAATCACCTAATCCACAAAAGAGAACTATAAATTTCCCATTTCTTTATACCTTAACCAAAACCAAAAAGATATTACAAGGTCAGATAATCTCCAAAAAGGATAATCATTTACAAAAAGAAAAACTACTCTTAATCTCCAAAATTTGACAAACAATACCCAATGTTCATCAAAGACCATTCAATAAACAATTGTCCATAAAATTATTCAAATTAAACAAAACTAAGATTGAAACCAAAATCTCTAAATTATTTAATCACGTAGTCTTCCGAGGTAAATCTTAACATTTATCTCCAAATAACATCAGTTACTCTAAAAGTCACATATTCAAAAGTAATTAACCTAATCACATATCCTCTATGATAGGTTAATTATCTCAAGAGATAACCCAAAATCAACATATTCTTGATTCAGAAAATCATATAACTAAAGAAATTAGTCAAACTAACCAGGGACTTCACGTAGTACAGTGGTAGGTGATAAAATCCAGTTTCACTTTGGTTATGGGTTCGATTCCTGCGGCTTTTTTTGATGTGACGGGTTGTTACATGGTCTGCATGTTGTCCCTTTTTCAAAAACTATATAATTTTATAACTTTCCCAAAAAGAGATAAATCCATCAAAGATAACCATAAAATATTTTAAACTTATGTTTATCTCATGCCTTTCATATTCCATCAAAACATATAGTAACCCATAATCACCCCAAAAGTAAGGATCATATACACCCTAATGGTTACCTTTATAATTGTTACCTAAACATCAACATCAAGTTGGTTCTCTCGTACATGGTGCATTAGAGAAATCACCAAGGTTCAAGTTTTTAATCATGACTCTTTGATAGTCTGTTAAGAATAACCACTAGATTCCTCATTGAATCCCCTATTTCATCCAGTCTCTTAATCAGAGAACCACCATAGTTTCCTTCATACCCATTGTCTCCTTAGTGCCTACTAGATCCATCTATTTACTAAATCCAAATATGTCAGTGTGAGTATATCAAAAAAATCATCATGTACTAATGAGGAATACAAACACTAAGATATACTTATCCACGTTATCTCAAACTCATTTCAACATTCAAAAATTAAAATGACTCTTTCTAATATACTATTCATTGTGGTTATACACAACTTGTCACTTATGCATAAAAAATACCCTAACCTCTAAATTTATCTAAACCGGCCTTTGATACCATCTATAAGGACCCAACCATAAAAGATTACATAATCTTGTATCAAATGAATAATTGAAATTGAGAATATTTTCATGTTTAGATTTTTACAGAATTAGGAAATAACTATTACATCTCAAAAGATTACAAAGTAGACACATCTACTCAGTTTTCATCTTTTTACAAAATAAAAACTCTTGAAAAAAAGTGTTATGTCTAGTTCCATGTTTTAGACAGCAAGAAATTTCCATGATCCCATCCTTGACCCTATTCATCTTTAAGACCTATGGAAAACATTTCAAAACATGGGATGAGAATAAAAATCTCAGTAAGGGATATATAAATATAAAAATAATACATCAGTCCATGTATACATAAGAATCAATGAAATCATACTTTACTCATAAAACATAACCAATTTAACATATATCATGAAATCATAAGACATAATGGAATATTGAGGCATACATAACATACTTACATTGTAGCTATCACGGCTACATAGTGAGTAACATTTGGAATAATCATCATAGTATATTACCTAAATCTCTAAGGAGAGACATTAATGTTTACCACTGTCATGTTACCCAATGCATTGGAGAGCTATCTTTGGCTCACCAGCCCTTGGTTTATCACAGAACCACCCATATACGTAAATAATGCCCAATAACCACAACATATTCATAGAACAAATAAAATCATAATGGAAAGATAGAATTTCCACCTTACAATCACAATATATCATTTCAAGATATTTACAATATCAATGCTTTATCAAACCATTTTCAAAAACCATTTAAAAAGATATTTTTGAATCAAAGTGTCCTGTACCACTTTGAAGATTTAAAGGAATTAACATTTTAAAAAATTAATGTACATTTAAATAAATTCAAATACCATTTTGAAAACATGGAAATTAAAGAGAATTATTTAGAAGTATAAATCTTTAAAACATTTAAAATGATATTTTAGTTAATAAGTTTTTAACAAAATGAGATACACTTGAATACAAATAATTGAGGAAAAACATTTCATCAAACCATTTTAATGACATGAAAATAATGTTATTCATGAAATAATGTGCCAAAGTATAGTATATAAAACATATAAGAGTGAATTGGTTCATAAAAACAATGACGTCTCACTAGAATATAAATTGAGACGAAATCCCATATAATGATGGTATCCTTTGATTAAGGATAAATGAATTGCATATTTATGTGTGAAAAAAGAATAAACCAAATATAAGAGGATATTATGTGTAAAAAAATATAGTTTTTTCAGAAATATTCCTAGGATGTCATATTCATTTAATTCAAGTTTAACCCAGAGAATTTTAATTAGGATAAGAAGTTCCCTTACAAAAATTCGACAGCCTAACGACCTCACTTTCAAAATATGAAATTTATTTGATGAGAGAGAAAATGGTATCCCATCACTTGGAAATAAAATTTACATCAATTAGGATATAGAAGAACATATCCAAAAATACGTATTTGTAAATTAGATGAAAAAACTAAAAGAAGTCTTTTTAAAAAGAGGTGGGTAAAAGGTTCCATTACCGATTTCGGTAACATTCAAAACGTGCACCCCATGAAGGAAGAATCATAAAATGAAGATGTTAATACCCTTAAATTAAATTATATCAAACAAATAATAAAATCATGGGTAGTAAATACACCACAAAAAAGGAAATAGTGGCAAATGTAGCATGAATCTCATGGGAATTATAGTGAGATGAAAAACCCCTTACCTCGTTGTGATCAATCGAGTCGTATGACCAAAAGATAATAGACACATAATGAATCACATAATACCATAAATATATATTAAAATAAATATAATATATATGAAAGGGATTTAAAAAATACACCACATGAATTAAATAAGTTGCGAACAGTGGAAATGTCATGGAATTAAATGTGAGATAAGAAATCCCCTTACGAAAATTCCGCAACCTAACGGAGCCACTTAAAATATCCAAAAATGGATTGATGACATCAAATAGGATCTCTCATAATTTGAAAATAAAAGTAAATTATGTGGTATATAGATATAATACCCCAACATATGAAAAAGTTACTTGAAATAATTGACATGAAAATAGAACTTTAAAAATGTGAAGGGTGAAAGGAACCCTTACAAAAATTCAGCAGTCTAACGACATCACATAAAAATTCTTAAAATGAATTGAAGAGAGTAAGAGGTGATATATCATAATATTAAAATACAAATTATAATTAAGATAATATAAATTAACATCCTCCAACATCAGAACATGGAACATAGAGGAAATGACATAAAAGAGAGTACTTGAAACAAAAGAGAGAGGTAGGATCCCTTACCTCAAGTCTGACTAGTATTTTTCATTTCATTATATTTCTGAATAAAAAAAATTGTTACATTTATATTTTCATAACAAATTCCTTTAATGTTTATTATTCAATTCATATCACATATTATAATGTTATAATAATTAGTTAATTATGTGAGTTCATATCAGACGTTTTTATTGATGTTCGATACATGAGTCAAAAATGAAATTGTTTGAAAATATTTATCCATTTAGTAAAATTAAATCATCTCCAGAATGTTATTAATGATTTAAATATCATATATATCTGTTATATATTCCTTTTATACTATTCCATTATATTTGGAGATAAAAAAGAAATTTACTTTTAATGGAGACGGTTGGCCGTACGTACGCATGAATGCTACTTTCATTTCTATATCATAATTTAATGGACTTATAAAATAAACATACATAGGTATATTAAAATTAAATTATAATATATCATATAATATAATTAACCCAATCCTTTATACATCCCACATATGGCATCAACGATTCAATTTACTTTTAGGGGGAGGTAGTCCACACTTCCGAAAATGAAATTATTACATTTACCCATCATGGAAACCATAAAAGTATGTCATAAATGAAAGATACAGAAGCATAAGTAAAACATATACATAATATATATCATATATCAATATAGTTACCTCTTAATGGCCACCATGATAGATGTTAAATGAATATTGAACAATCATCATTTCACGAGGTAGTAATTTGCCACACACAGAAACTATATGGTCTTTAACCATTATATAGAGGTGTGTGTAAGCGTAGCTCTAATACTTCTCATAAAAACATAACAATATATTTAAGATACTTTTTCTGTTACAAAAGAAAGAAATAAGTAAATTTTATGGGTTTGGAGAATCAAAATAAAACAGATGAACATTTAAGAGAACATTACCAAAAAATTGGGTAACTCATGTTGGTTTGAACCAAAAGGTTTTCTTGAAGAGGTTTTTACCAACAGTTGGGCTTATATGATGAATATAGGGATTTGGATAGATGAAATGCACCGATTTTGGCCTAGATAATGGTTTGAGAGGTGTGGGTAAGGTGGTAGAGTTGGGGGCCTTTTATAAGAGGGAGGAGGGTACTCTTGGAAAGTAATGAAATGTTACTTTATTTTAAAATGATTTTTGGATTTAAAAGGTCCCACTAAGAAATATTTAGAAGATAAGGTGATATGGGTTCTAAATCAACCAATATAATAGGTTTTATACAAGTTTATGTCTTTGATTTCACCTTATCATTTCATTTTATATAAATCATTCATTAATGAGATAATCAATGAAACATCATGGTGTCATATATAAAATAATTTATTTAATGTCTAAAAATTATAAAAAAATACTATGAAGTAGGAAATAATTTAATAATTAAAATGAAAATTAATAGTCTAAGACATAATTTATTTAAATAAAATTAAAATTGTTTTACTTAGGTGTTACATACTTTGGGTACATTTTCCTTTCTTTAAAAAAAATATGATAAAAGGTCACTATCACACTAATGTGATTCCATGGGGTCCCAATGTTGGAACAAGGCATCCCATGGTCATCCATGAAACCAAAATTAGAATTATGAAACATTTTGTGGTCATTTTATATTTTATGATATTATTTTATTACCCTTAAATACCCGGTTACTAATTAAACACGACAATTAATGATAATTACCGTTGTTACTATTCATAATGTCCAAGAACAAAACAGTGTTAATTACATAATTGGAACCTTCTGATTCCAAATATGGAATTCATTTTAACAAATTCCAAAGACAGAAATTATAGTAATTTGTTTAAAATAATTCCCATTGACAAAACCAAAGATAGTTTTTTAAGTAGTAAAATCTATCAAAAGATTGTTTTGTTTTTATATCTTTTATAAAGGTGAAATTACATCCAATGAACAAAATTGTATTAAATGATAAAAATAAAATAAAATTAAACCTTAAAACCAACTAAAGTGTCATTCTAACTATATAAATAATTTTTATGAAATGGCCGTTATGAATTAAAATGCAGTATTTTTCACTATTCATTGAAAATGAACATTTGTGAGAAATATACCAAAAATTCACCCTAATGTATATTTGATAATAAAAATTCAAAAATGATATCAATTTTACCAAATTAAAAACATATAAGTTTTCATTAATTAATTTTATAATTAGTTCCTGCAGTCAAAACAAATATCATGTTTTTAAGAAACAATATCTATCAAAAAATTGACAGTTGTTTCTGTCCAATTTCAAAGTGAAATTAATTTCAATGAGCACCATTGGATTAAATGGTAAAAATATATTTTAATTACATTTTAAACCGAATTATAAAGATAATATGTCCATATAAATAAATTAGATTAAAAGGTGTTTTTGAATAAAAATACAACATTTTCTACTATTCATTAAAAAATGAACATTATCGGAAAAATACCAGAAACATACACAAAGTAAATATTGATGTCCCAATTCTAAAGAAGGATTTTATTATGTTGAATATAACATATAAAATTGTCAAAAGGTGGATTTAAAATTGGTTCAACAACAAAAGGCGATTAATCAACCTTTTAATGAATATTAGAATATTTACTCATAAAATTGGATTCATTAGCATTTTAGACATCTAACATTTATTGAATAAATGTAAAAATATTTGACAAGAATATATAATCACTTTTATTTAGTTATGTTTATTCCTTCCATTACATCAGCAAGGAGTTTACTACAACTTATAATAATATTATTATATTATTAGTGTGCATCGTAAGATTTCAAAGAAACTCGTTGTTTCATATTGGGAAAGCTACCGAACATAGCATCCCCTATAAAGTAATATTAATATTTTATTCAAAAAAATTAATAAATATGAAAATGTAATATTATTTTTTTCCTGGGATTTAACAATAAAACATGATTATTATAAAACACAATAACCACCAATAATAGTTCATATAAAATAAATCTATCTACTATCCATAAACAATACCATTCAAAAACACTGTCCCAAGGACATCATTACATACCAAACACTACCCTCTATCATCCCTATAATGGGACATAGATAATTAGGGTAAAACCAACATAAATGGTTATATGTCTAACAATAGATTCCAAAAACATTTATTTCCATACATACAATGAAAATAATTCCTCATAGGCATTCTCCATATTTTAATACTTTTTGAAATACAAATTTTTTTGTACTTAGAACCTTATAGTAGTAACAATTCCTTACCCATTAGTTAAAATTTTCATTTATTTTAAACAGTCACATCATTTAATTACACCCCATTCTCTTTGGTTCCAAGGGAATTAAAATTCATTCAAAATTTCATACCCCATACACCATTCTCATTTATGTCTATCAAGATCCATTCTTCTTATATAAAAAAGATTCTATTATGATGCAAGGATTCACAACATCATATAATTCCATCGATGTGATAATTATTTTGATGAAGTTAAATCACATGAAACTGCATCACCCAATGTTGAAATATTATTAATTAAATATTGAAAAATATGAAAAACAAATCACACTAGGTGACCTGGGTTTTCCTTCATACTTGTATAGCTACTCTTAAGAATGAGATCATTTCAAAGACTCAACACATTCTATTCTTCCTCTTACCATCCAAATAATAAGACACCAGAAAAAACCATTTATGAAACCTCTTTATTAAATCATCTACCATGAATCCACTATATCGGTGCACTGAACAAAGTTCTCAAATGACCACAGGCATGCATTCCTATACGACTGAGGATTCCAACTTCCATATATAGTCAATTAAATCCTTTGGAGTGACTATACCATAAGTATCATGGTAATAAATTTTTAATAACCAATGAAATAGATGATTAAATATGAATTAACAAATATCATTCATAACCAACAACTTCTCATATAGGGTACATACCATATCAAATAGTGAAATATGTCATGTCAGGCTCATAAGTCCCATTTGAAAAAAAAAACGAAATGAAGACAAATAGTGGATTCCCATAAATAGTCCATTTTTATGTTTGAAACCTTATAATTTCACATCCCATGCCGGAATCAACTACCAAAAACATTCCCATTTCCATTATCCCGACCAGCAAGCATGAAATATTCTCGAGTGCCGAATGGAATCTCAGCTCTGTGTGATTACAACATAGTGGGCCACCAACATCAATACCTATAAAATATATAGTCTAGAATATAATTCCAGGAAATACTAAATGAATTTTAAATAAATAAAAAAACATGTGTTCAATAATTTAATGATATTTATATTAACCATTTCTAGATACAGTTAAATTTTCATCATATACATCATCTTCATTACTGAATTCATTATAAAAATATGTTTCATTGGTATGAAGTTTACATTATTCAAATAAGGGACTAAGGAGATCTTCACTCTTCATAATAGAATAAAACAATTACCTATATCACTAGAAATTGTCACATCACCAAAAATACATTAACCCAAAATCGATCTCTCATTATGAGTAGACTGAAACCATTTGGGGAATAGAGCACTGAACCCTTTCCTAACTCATGATTTATGGGCTGGAGTTAGGAAAATCATTTAAACTCGACTTGTGGGAATAGAACCTCAATCATTACCCCATATTAGTAAGCCATGTTCACATACTTATATATGTATATATTCATTCAATACACAAACCACATCACCAAAGAATACTACCAATACAAATAATAATCGTAATACACAATAATAAACATGGGAATAGATATTATTCCACAACACAATAACAAAAATTTAATTTATATTACATTTAAATTTATCCCATTTCTCATTTATTATGCCTAACCTATTTATAATATTCACTAATTCCCATAAAATATTCCATACTACATATTCAACTATTCCCACAAGTCAACTAACATAACTCCTTCACTATTTCCAATTTAGTAATCCCATTCCCATATTCATTTTAGGTACAAATCACAATCCATTGGATTATTAACAGTAATACCGTTTAAACCCATTTTCATGCCCCATCTCATTCACCATATTGTGCATATATCATAGACCCTTTTACCCGATCTATATTAATTCAACTAATCCAACTATTATTCCATGTAAACAACACATTAAGAAAATATAAAATTGAGGGATACTATCAATGTTCCATTTAAAAATCTACTAGATGTATTAAAATATTCAATAAGGGCTATATATTCTCACATATAATTATCCTAATTGAATATACCAATCTCTATGTTTTGAAATTTAATTTAACCCCAACGGTGGCCCCAAGACATGTTATTCAACCCCAATGCATTCCATGGTTATCAAGAGTGTTTTTAATTCACTTTTTGGACACCAATTTTATAAACCCTCAATAATGGAATAAAATTAACAAGAATAGATATCTAAAAATGTAATAAAAAATGCACAAATCAACCAAACAACTATAAGATATTTCATATAGATCACCTACCTCAATTTTATTAAGAGACACACTACTAATCAAACCCATAGATCCTAATTCAACAACAATTGGATACCTAAATCTAAATATCACAAGGAAAAATGTATTTAATTCTTTATTGGGATAAAATAGAAAAACACAAACCCAGATCTAACATGATTACCATGAGTGGGATTAGAAACACTGGGTACTTAGATCCGCAACCAACGACACTACTTTCAACTATTTATAATTATAGAATCATGTCATATAATATCAAATCACTAAGGTTCATCAGTATTTCTTAATGGGGTGAAATAGGGAAGAAAATCTTATTAGAACATAATTTCCCTAATTGTTGTTTTCGTAATTTTCTCAACCTTTTACATGGGTGCATTATGTACCCACACAATTTATCAAATCAAGAGAAAAGTATGAACAAAAAACTATACATGGAATGTTATGTCACATGGTTTCCTGGGGATATATTCTTTTTTACCCAAACCTATGAAAACATTGAGATATTCCACTATCAGAAATTCTAATATTTGGTATCCCACCTCACATGCTTTAGTTAATTGTCTTCTAGCCTTCCACCAACTATGTGTCTTGTATAGGATGGCCATGTTTACCATTATTTATTACATAGAACCCCAGAAAACCCCACAAGTCCACTCAAAAACCCAATAATTTTTTCATTTAAAAAAAATTTCCAGATAAAATTTAAACAAGTACATACCACTTGATGTTCTGGATCATACATGATTGGCATAGAAATATCATAGAATAATTATGGATGCATAAAGGGTCTAAAAAATGGTTAATGGGGGGATGCGATGAGACTAAATGGGGTATATAATCACTTGGAAATAATAAAAGAAATTATAAGGGATGTTTGAAATAATTTCCTAACTTGAATATCATTAAAATAAAAAAATAATATAAAGGGTGTTATTTCTTTAAAAGGATGGGTCTAAAGCCTCAATTTATAAAGGGCATTTTTGAATTTAGAGAGAATTATATTATCCCTTACAATGATAAGGAGCATTTGAATAATGTGAGGAGCTTCTTGAGAGCTTGTGGGGAAATTATGATGGATCTAGAAGAATACGGGTAGTGTAATTTAAATATTCTTGGGATTTATGTTTAGGGGAATGAGAGTATGGGTTGGTTTATATAAAAAAAGTAAGGAGAATTATTTTTTAATTTCAACATATAGGTTTCAGATTCTATTTGAAAAATAAATAAAAAAATCAATCATCACATTGTAATTGAGCAAGAGAAGTAGATTTTATTCTGTTAAAATTATACAAATAGAGATCATTAAAATATTACCCTTGGTTACGTGGAAGTTAGCCATGGTTACAATGAACCGAATTTGAATCCTATAAAAATAATATTTCTTTATGATTCATTAAGGGTTTCTTAAATTATACAAACTATTTAAAAAAAATTATTTAATTTTTTTGAGTACATATTATTATGAAATTTACTTTTCTTTTATTTTTCATTATGATTTTATAAAACAAACCATATAATTATACCATATTAAATTTGAATCAAAAAATTTGATAGTCTATGAAAATTTTGAAAAAACCCCCAATTTGGAAATTTAAATGTGATTATTAAAAAATTGAACATTATATTATCCAAATAATATTTTATATATGAGAATATAAATTTTAAAATAATATATTAAAATATTTAAATTTACTTCTTTTTTATATTAATTCTTTTTTGAAGCATAAAATTTTTTATTTTCACTTCACCACATATTATTATAATTTATAATTTCTAAATATTATGTAATAATAATATTTTTTAAAATGTTAATTATTTAAAAATTTCATATTTTCATTAAAATAGTGTCTGCACTGAAATTATATATTTCCCAAAAATACAATTTTTGATTCGTAATTTCAAATAATCTTTTATATCTAACTAATTATATAATCATTCAAAAATTTATAGTAAAAAATACATATTAAAATTAATTTAATGAAAAAATATAAAATTTTTGACTGTTTTGTTCTCGATAAATATTCCTTTATAACACTAATACATTATCTAATGTTAAGGTGAGAGATGGTGAGATTTTATTATGGATGTTTGACATTTATTTTTTGGTGAAGACATTATTGAGCTTGAAATTCTCCTGAGAATGGTTTCGTTCATGTGTTGATTGATGAATATAATCTTAAAATTGATCAAGTAAAATTCATAGCAATCTTATATCACTCGGGTTTTGTAATTAACAAGATTCATATGGTAAAATCCTATTCGTTGAGACCATAACATCCTTAAAATCTATCTATTAGACTTTTGGATGAATATTATGTACAAGCTAACCATATGATCATTGTAAAATGAATATGTTAACCATGGTTATCATTCATAAAAACCTTTTAAATTTTACATATTATATAATATTTCAAAAAATACAATATGGTGCATGAATTTTTTATAAGGACATTAAAAAATTGGGAATATTAATTAATCATAAAAGTAACATCATTTATTAAATGTTGGGTCATTACAATGTTTCCATTTTTAAATGTTCACCACATAATTTATCAATTACTACTCAAAAAATATAAGATGTAAATTTCATTTCATCACAATCTACAGTTCCCATGTTCAGTCCTCATACAGGTGGTTCTTCAAAAATATTTTTCCATGTGATTTGTATTATTTTATAGAACATTGTCTCTACAATTTATAATCTTCACTTAATACACTTCCAATGAAATAAAATTGTACAATGATGTAACCTATTGATTTTATAAATTTGGGATTTTTTTTTAATATATATCCTTAACATGGATACATGGAATACATCATGAATTTATGATAGGATTGGAAGATGTAATAGTTAATGGGAACCATCATAGATTTTATAGAGGATCTCAAAGGGGATTATGTAGCTGGGACTAATATATCCATTTCTCCCAGACCACATGGATTTAATCCACATTTATATATGAATGAAAAATTTATCTCTAACCACAATGTTGAGAATATATAATCAATTTTTATTAGAATTTGTATTTACATTTGTTGGATTTCATAAGACACTGAATAGTTTGAACCTTCTCTGTAATTTCCTTTACAAGATCATGTCTCATAATCCTCCACTCTACAATTTAATTCATGTATGTTAGAGTCTAATATCTCTTCTCATGGATATACTTATATGGTGTTATTAGAATGAAATAGTGGAGACTATTTTAATATTTGAGATCCAGATGGGAAATATATACATCCCATCATATTGGGAAATCTATTTAACATGAACTATAAAATCCACTATATTTTGAATGGTTCATTTAGATTGAAAATCCATATAATATTAATAATAATTAATATGGATTTTTTTAATATTTAAAAAAATTTATGTATTATCGAAATAAACATTGTAATCCTTGGATATATATCTGATATTAAAGAGAGTGTATCTCCATGAAGTCTTTTCAAATACATTATGTGTTTCTCAGTGATTTGATTAAGAGAAAAATATTCTTTGATGGAAGTAAAAATAATTCACATTTTATTGATATCAACTAATTTTCATTGTAATTAATTGAATCAAATTTACGTAGGAGTTTAATGATGAATTCCAAGGCTATTCTCATCCATTTCTATATAGGAATGATAATGTGTTTCATTATACCCATATGATTTGGTTGAAACGCCACAGGATTTTAAAATATGAACATAAAATTTGGTTTATTATGAGAAAAAATCGTATAAGATAATGTAACACATAGATAATTAAATAAATATTTATTTTTAAATACGGTAAATCTCTTCGATATCATGCTATTCATGAAAAGTCATGTTTAAAAGAAACTAGATACTATGTTATCATATTATTATTTAAACATGACCACTCAAACTAAGTCGTTATGTCGTGAGGTATAAAATGCCTAACTAAATTTTAAATTTTTTTTAAACAAATGTATATATTTAATTCAATTATTATCTATTTTTAATTTAAAAAAATAATTTGAAATAAAATTATATGTTTTTTAAAAAAAGAATATTTTTCATAATGGGGGTTTAAAAATTCATCAATCACATACTATAAAAATATGGATAAATATTTTATTATAAATTATTAGAAAAAAATATTATTGGAAATCTACATGTTAAAAATATTTTTAGGTAATTTTATTCTAATTGTCATAGTAGTGTAATATTTTTGATTAGTGGTCAAAAATAATGATTTTAATAAAAAATTATTTAAAAAATTTATAATATTAATTTATATATAAATTTGTTTTCAAAAGTAAGATTTAATTTAATATATTACGATTTAAATAATTTATTTCATTGGAAAACATTTCATATCAAATTTTAGTATAAAAACATTATAATCATTTGAATTTTTGTCTTCATATAAAGTATGTATTCATGTACCAGTGAGTTTAATTTCAAATATAAATATGAAACATATTTCTATTTAATTTGGAAAAATTGATTCTATATATTTAATCACTAGATATACTATTATATAATATGGTAATGTTAATTTTTTACCAGAATTATTACTAAAATGGTAATAATTCTATATCACACTTATCATCAAAATAGGTATCAAAGGATATTAAACTAAAAATAATGTTGTTAATAGTATCATAAAAAATTTCCAAAAAATATTTTCTGGAATATTTTCAAACTTTTGTCATCAAATAGTCTACAATGAACAATTTTGGAAGACATATTCTAGAATAAAACAATTGTTATAACATTATATTTTCAAAATTTCTATTTGATACCTCTCACCCACTTACAAATGGACACCCAATCTCTAGTCCTGTACACACATCATTACCGCATTGTATATTACAATACGTGACAAATTTAATTCTAAAATTCCACCACCAAATTATAGTGGGATTATTTTTATTTGGAATACAAATTGGAAAATATTAAGGTTTAAAAAAAGGGTCTCTCTTAAGATGAGGTAAATGTTTTTAAAAAAACTTGTTTTATTTTTTATTTGATCTCCAACAAATAATTTTCAAATATGATATTGTAATAAAAAATATATCTCATGTATAATGATATGTTATTATTATAATTTTATAATCTATATCAATCCTCATATAAATCAAATGGGAAATGTCACTTTTGATCTTGTTCTAATTTGGACTACCATCTTGTGAACTGATGCATTTCATTTTCCATCACCATCGTTTATGGCCGGATAGAATTATGGATTTTATATATTTATATGATATATTGGAAATTATGATATTTGTAGAATTATTAAATCACAAATGCATTCTTACTTTTCTTATTGAAGGATAATATAATGTCACATAAGTGTAATGTGCACTATTGCCATTTGAATGATTCTATTAATTTTATGTGTATGCTTTAAATTAAGCAGAGTATGGATAATTTTTATGATGATTTGTTTTATTTATGAGCTAAAAATTATTTCAAGAAATTTAATATAAAATCTGGATTCATACCCTCTAATCCATTATAATATTATTACTCCAAACATGTATATGACCGATTCCCGCCTCCATGTACTGATGAAAATGGTTTTTAATTTTATTATCACATGGTCAAAAATAAATAATGATTTAATTAAAAATATATATATATTACATAATACATATATTTTAAAATTATAATTAATGTATATATTTCATTCATTTAACTCATCAAGATAATTGAAACAACATTCATTCTTATGTACAGCCTACATTCTCCATTAATGGTGTAATGTATTTTCTATAAATAACTTTTTTTAATACTAAAAATTCTAACATAATTATTATTTATTATATTTATAATATTTTTATATTTTTAATATGACATAATCCTAAATAATTTAACATAGAATAAATTATTGATCCAAATTAAATAAGAAAAATGATTTAACTACCAACAGAAATGATGAGTTTACAAATGAATTATTAATAAACACATCATAAAAATATTTTATTATATTATATGGAACAAAATATAAGAATAAATTTATTTAATAAATTTATAACATATATAAATTTATTAAATTTTAGGTATTCACCTATATGAATGAAATCAGATATGAGGTAAGGGTTTTATCATGTCCTTATTACTTCTGTGAGATATATGCCACAATCACCACTTATTCCATTATGTATTGTATATACATCCCCTATTCAAATTATATATAGTGATTCTATTTCATTTAATGGGTTTTAATTCTTTATTTTACATTATTTTTTTCATTGGGATTATGATTATATTGTTTCCAAATAAGTAAGTGATTTATTTTTCAATATAATTTTACATAGTATTTTTTATACGTGTGTTTCAATTGAGGGGAATTATTTGATAATTGTATAATAAACCCACTTATTATTATTATATATTTTGTATTATTTATTTTTCAAAGAATTATACCACATTTACATATTTTAAATTTCATATTATTTAGAAATGGTTTTTATAGGGTCTATATTCATTCACTTTTAGGTCGGAAATACAATATCTTCCAAAACTATGATTTCATAAAATGTTTTAAAAAATATATTTAAATTTATTAAATTTATTTATAAATTAAATTTATACCCATGTTTAACATTTATTAGAAAAATTAAATGATGCTTCATTTTTTTTCAAATAATGACAGTTTAACCTTTATACAAAATTTGAATTGATTTTTTTAAAGTGTACATCATGAATAAATGTTTATGTAAACATGACTAGTAAATGATTTAATTAATTCATCATATGTTTCAATTTTAATTTTAAAAGAAATTTATTTTTACATTTTATTGTGAAAATTTAGTTTGAAAATACTGTTTTCAAAATAATTTGTTTTCCTCAAAAATGTTTTAATTTCTATTTTCATGGAATTTATATTCATTAATGAATACAAAAATTACTCTAATTATGACTAACTAAGGATAAATTTTAATTAAAAAATATTTATTATTTTTCTTGATAGTTTATAATCATTTGTTCGTGACAAATTTTATTTTATTAACATTCACTGTGTTATTATTCTTGGTTTTCGATTATATTTCTTGATTAGGAAATTTATTAAAATTTCAAATCATGTTTTTTTTTGATAAAAACATTAAGATTTATTAAATTTAACACCATTTTTATTTTTAACTAGTTTTCCATTGTATGTGATTGGTGGGGTATATTATTTCCCATGGATATATCAGTAGCGGTTGTGAGAAAAAATATCATGGGTTTTTGGCCGAGGGATTAGCCATTTATGTAATATATCATGGTATAAGGCCTTGATGGTTTAGTTATGATGACTTAAATTATTTATTTCCCCATTATAATATTTGTAAATGTTTTAAGTATTTATTATTTTGTTATTTATAATATCCATTGTCAATTTTAATTATATTTTTATTTTTTATATGGAATTATTGGACATTATTTTATATATCGTTGTTATTGATTAAATGTAATGTGTTTCAATTAATTAACATAACATATTGATTAATAATATACTTCATTGTATTTTTACCTTTACTGAGCATATAAACTCACCCCTTTCATAATTTTTTTATTATCCCAATGATTCCAATATGAATATTATGATGTATAAGTTGCATTACTGTAGGATAAATAATTATTTAATATATGAAAAAAAAATCTTATTTATAAAATGATATTCAAATATATATCTAAATACAAAACCTAATAAAAATCATTATATGTGTTTTTTATTCATTATATATTATTAAAATGTAGTAAATTAACCATGGAAATTTCACTACTTGGGATGTGGTCGTTCCAATTTGTATTAGAAGACGTTTGGTATAAACATTTGGGATTAGATTTATAATAACATTTAATGAGGAACATAACATTGTGATAAACATTGATGATATGTGGTGAATAACATATTTATTGTTTAGTATGGTATATATTATATTGTTTTTTTATAATTACAATCTTTTCGAGATATTACAATAATATTTCTTTTTCTATTGGATGAATATATTGAATAGTTACAAGAAAAGTGATATACATGAAGGTTTATAATTTTTTAAAATTATTGATTGATGTTAGATAAGGATTAGTATGTGATGAATGTTGAGTTACTAATAAAAAATTTTGTTTTTGTGATATTATGGGTGAAATTAAAATTGGTTAGTGATTATATGGTTTATGTTATATTTTGAGGAATTTAATACATGATTGGATTTATATAATACATTTGACACCATGATATTTAATGGTTTGAAGCATTCATGTTATCATTATTATCTTATTTTTAATTAGTATTTTCACATAATTTTATGTAACATTAATAGGTATTTTAGATTTTTTGGGAAATATAATATTGAATTAGTAAGATTCTTTATAAATTTATATTCATTTATTATAGTTTGAAATATTTTAGATGAGTCCGAATGATAAAAATATATTAAATGGATTATGATGAATTTTGAGAGTTAATATTAACATATTATTAATTATTAATCTATATTAGAGAAAATTGAATAAATAGTCCTGTTAAATAAAATACAATAGGAAGAAATTTATAATCATTTATGGATCATATGATCCATTAAAAGTTTATTTTACTGATGAAGTGAAAAAACTTCACCCTGGCTATTCATTTCAGGGAGAAAGAGATGATGTGTAATTTTATTGATGTTAAAAATAGATGAAATTATTCGTATGATATAAAATTATATCATTTAATTATATTTTGTAAATTTCATATGTATAAAAATAATTCATTAAAATTTGGAACTTTACCATGAAGTAAAAATGTTAACAAGTTACCTACACACCAATAAACTAAATCAACATTTAAATAATGACATCTATAGGGTATTGGTGTCCTTATAATTTATATAATCATTCAATTTATTATGATAAAAAATATCTATCAATCTCAACAAAAAATAGTTATTTTTTCAATCTCTATATCTTTTCTTCCAAACAATGTTCTTGTAATTACTATATTTTTTAAAAAAAATGTCAAATTTAGATAATAATTCAGATATTTTATATTACATGATTCTCTGATTTTACATTCATTTATGAGACTCACTGATTTTTATTGAATTATATGTAAGTTAAAATAAATCTTCTTCTATATACAACCTTGGGATAACTAGTGTTGCACAAGACACAATGTTTTAACATGACCATGATATACTGTTAATATATTTACTTTAACTCGACTATTAAAAACAACATTATAAACATATAAATTTTTTAATAATAGTAAAATAGTAGAAATGATAAATTATTTTTTTAAAATAAAAAAAAATATTTCCAAAATTTAATTATATTATGATATAGTATTAATATATTTTAAAAATATTATTATCTCAGATAATATTTTTTGTTTATTATTTTTAATGAAATGAAATTAAATTCTGAATATTTTATAAAATTATATTTATAATTTAAAATTAAATTTTAAATTGGATTCTAAAATTTATCATTAGGTGGTTTTTTTATATTTTTTCTAAAAGATTCATTTTTTATATATAGATATAAATACTGATAATTAATTGAAAACTGAATTTTCATTTTATTTTTTTATAATGTTAAATTACATTTGAAATTGGTTTTAATGAATCATTGGATCAATCATGCATATTTTATTCCAATTTTTTCATGATAATCTATTCAATGTTGAATTTACACACAAAAAATTTGCAAATTTCCGAACATTTTCATTTAAAAACCAAATTTTCATCATGTTTGCGAGATTAATTTTAAATTATAATTTTTATCATAATATTAAATTGAATTTAGGGAAATTGAATAAATTTAATTAATTAAGATAATTTATATTTTATTGTAATGTAAACTATATTTTTAATCTGAATAAATAGAGATTGCTATAAAAATTAATTACAATAATTTTATTAAAAAATAGTTTACCATGGGTAAAATAGAGAAATATGCATGGAAAAGAAATTTATTATTATATTATTTAAATTTAAATATTTTTAATTAATGTATCAATGAAATTTAAATTACATTCCACTTTCCATTGATTTTCATCGATAGAAAATATAATGTAAAGAGATATAAAAAATATTCCTTTCATACTTTTAATTTTAGTAAATATTTGGGATGTGTGAAAAATTATATAGGTTTTTTATATATATTATTTTGAAATATAAATGAGTTTTTTAAATTAGGATAATACATTTTAATATTTTAGAGATAAATTAATTTCACTAAATTCATAATATGTTCCAATACTGTAATTATTTAATTAATAATTAAATGAAATAAATGACACTAGAAATAATTAAAATATTATAAATGTACTGAATTATTATATTTAAAATTTTATAGGAATATATCATGTTACATAGGTTTTTGAATATTATATTATCATTTCATTAATATCTTAACACTTTCTAAATTGAAATTAAATGAATAATGTCAAAATTAATAATAATGTGATTTTATATTAAATAATATTTTAATATAATTTTTTAATATTACTAAAAATCATTTATTATTTGAAATTATATTTCAATTTTATTAATTTCAAATATGATTCATTTAGGGACCAATGTTTCTATTATAATGATGAAATTTATCATTTTATAGTAAAAACATAATTTTTTTATGTTATGATTAAATTCATGTTTTCCACATTACAACCGCATATAATAAAAATAATTTCCAACAAAAATATATTATTATTTAAAATTTTATTTTTTTATTTATTTTCATTTTATTTATAATTATATTGTAATTTTCAAAATATTATATTCTTAAATGATAAATTACCTTGATTCGGAATCTGGTTAACATAATTAAAAACAATGATGGTAAAATAAATGAAACAAGGTTGCTATGGAATAATTTTTAAAAAACATGAATTTTTTTTGTTTTGTGGAGGTCTTCTTAGACCATATAATACTTTAACCATAAAATATAATTATTGGATCATCCTTAAGATAAATTTTCCACCAAATAGTGAATATTTTTGAGTTTTTACAAGAATTACACTCCTCTTATTCTATAAATGGGCACTCACTCTTCCCACTAATTCACACCTCTCCACCAATTAAGAACTAAAAATATCAACCTAAATAAATTCCCAAAATCCAAAATTAATTCAAGGACAATTAGTTTGGACATAAATAAATTCATATATGACCTTATTGCAATCCATTGGAGGATTCTCTAAGAAGAGGTTACCTTCATCAATAAGAGTTTTTTATTTTACATCACCCACCACCTCAATCAATTATTATTAATATGTGGTTATATAATATATTTAGTATCATAACTATAATTAGATTATTTTATGAAAAATCAATCAACTATAATTTCACTTATAGTGATGAAATTATTTATGATATAATCATTCCTTTGTATGGTAGACTACCACCCCTCATTCCGTTGTCATTCAGTTTTCAATTAAACCCTCTCTAAGATTAGATTAATGAGTGAAACACTATATGCATATATATTATTTATGATATTCATGATTTTAATATGACTATTTAATTTTCAATTTCACACATACATTCATGATTTATTTTTTATATGAATATTTTATGGATGTTCATGTTTACAATAAACCACCGCCTCATTAAGCAATGAGATTCATTCAAGATTTATATGATATTTATTTAGTTATGGATTAAAAAAATATGATATAAAAAAGAAATAAAAATTATTTTTCAAAGATAATATATTATATGATGTTTTTTCATATAATCATATATGAAAATGGAAACATTGTAAATACATATGTGCGACCTACTCTAATCATTAACAATGTTTTTCATTTCCAATAACAAAAAATTTTGGATTACTCTAAATAAAAATATAATGAATATATATGTTTTTATATCATTTTTCATTTTTATACGATTCAATAATGATCTATGTAAGAGGATAAAAAATAACAAAACAAAACACATGTGAAAAAAACATTGATTACATGAGACACAAATTTTTCATTAAACCCTTAATAATTTGTTTAATAAAGGGCATAAAAATAATATATGATATGATGTATATAATATTATAAATTAATTTATATATAAAAACATTTATTAATGATAAATTTGTCTAGAGAGTTTATGAAAAAGTCGAGACATAAGGTAAGGGATTACGATCTCAATTTTTTCTTTTGTGAGACACATGTTATATTGACCCCTCCCTTTATTTCATATGTGTTGTATAAAGTGAACATGAAAGTATTTTATATTAATTATAGATAAAATTATTTATATTTAAAAATAAATTTAATTGAATTTATTTCATGAGGTTTTTGGTTTAAAATTTACGAAAACAATAATTTTCCCTTTTCTCAATTTCCACCGTTCAGATGTAAGATTTGTTGAACACATGTATTCAATTTTTTTTAAGTTGGGGCTGAATTCTACATTATTATTATATCATAGAAAATAAATCTTTTATTTTGTAGAGGGTGACGGTTTAAATATCTTGAAGGCCCAGTGGGAATTTTTCACCTTATATGGCTTGTATGCCCAATTTTTTGGCCCAAGGCACATTCTGTGAATATTAATACTACAGTACATGCCTGCAACATTATTACCTAGTTTCCATCGCCACTACATGGCTCTACCACTGCTACTGTGACCTGTTGTTTCTACAATGACTTCTGATTCTATAGTGCTGCCACTACTACTATCATGATATAGTACTTCTGTAGTACACAACATCACTGCTACATTACTGCTACAGTACACTACAGTTACATGCCTTTGCTACAGTTTCCTATATTCCATCACAATTTTTTTATACATATAAATTATCAAGTGATAACATGAATTTTTATCCTCATTTAATCTTAATTTAAATTTAAATTTCTTAATATTACATCATGGGGATTATGATTAATGTTAACAAAGTGGTATGTATTTTATGTTATAATTTATCTAAATTGATTTTGATTAAGTATCAAATGATAAAATATCATGATCTAAATCATTTTAATGACGTTTAATATTTCTATCCAATATTTATTCATTATATCTTTATTTATGGGTTCCATTTTCTCACCCATCGATTATTATGATACATACTAAAATGTTATTAAAAAAATATGATTAAATGTCTCTATTCCACTAAAAATATTTTTTTTCCATAACCATGTTGTCTAAAAATGGATAAAATTTTTTATGATAATATATTATATGATAATTTTAATTTAATATAAATATGAAATTTTATTATGTTTTAAAATGTATTTAAATGATTTTAAATATTCATTTATATGTAATTAGTATTATATTTTTTGAAAAAAATGTCTTAAATTATTTTATGTTTTCAAAAATATATTTTCAATGAATTTAAGATATTTTAACAATGAAATAACATAAATTATTTTTGGATGATTAAATTATATGTTTTCATGGTTGTTTTCAAAGAAAATCATTTGATATAATTTTATATATTAATATTTATTTTTATTGGAAAATGATTTTTTTCATAAAATATTTCAAGTAGACTTCTAAAATTATTTTCGATCTATGATGAAATTCTATGTGGTTAATAAATATTTTCTACAGATATGATCTATTAATAACAAAATTATTTTATCTCTAAATTTTTTATCATAGAATTTCATTTATGAATATTATTTATGATGACTAAATGTATATGCAGTGACTTATCATTTTCTCTATAGATCATATGATTCATTAGAGAATAATGAATGAAAATTTTCCATCATTTCATTGAGTAATAAAAGGATATTATATTGATCTTGGAACAACCACATTTTGAGATTTTGATTATGAATTTGAATGAAACCATTTAATTATATCTTTTCCTGGAAAATAAAAAACATTAGAAAATTGGACATGAAACAAATATTTGTCCTTGTATAATCATTTTTTATGATATGAATTTAACTTTTAAGGACACATTGGTTTGTAGATTTAAGATCCTTATCTTTGCTCGGACCATGTTCTCTAACAATCTCCATCAGTCATTGTCTTTTATATTTCTTATATATGTCCATGTTTTCACTTCTTCTCTATGCTCTCTTATTTGAAATACTAATTATAAATTACATTTGGTAATTGTATATTCCCAACATTCAAACTATTAAGGGATGTTTATTATTAATATTTATGATGTGGGGTTCTATATATTATTTTTAAAATCATAAATCATTGATGGCCGAGACAATTTTTGGTGGGAAATTTTATTTTTGGGGAGTAGAATGTAACAGAACAAGATATGTTGAATGTTTTTTTCAAATATATTTAATCATTTTTATATTTTATAATACATGAAACATTTATTTTAGGGATATTTATACAAAAACACTATTTTTTTAAATTTTTATGCCAAACAGCTTGTCAATTTTTTCATTATTTAGAACCCCGGGCTCGTATTCAATGCACACGACACTCAGTTTAATAAAAACCATTATAGAAAAAATAATAGAATTAATATAACTAGACCATTATTATAGATATATTAATGTTATAGATATAAAAAGATAAAAACAAATTTTAAATATTTACTTTAGTGATTATACTTATATTATACATATAGAAAAAAGTACATAATTTTTAGAAATTCCTCTCTATGTTTCGATAATAAAACATAATAAAAAATGGGGATTATTTTTCATTTCTTGATAATTGATGAAATTAAATTAATAAAACATTTATAAATTTATTTTTTTTAATACATAATTTATTTCTAAAATTGTAGTATTAAATGTTTTCTTCAAATAATTTTTTAAAAAATAAAAATTGATTCATTTTTTATGAATAATGACAAATACAAAATTTCAATTGATAAATTAAATATGGTAAAATTTACTTATAAAGATAAATTATATTAAAAATGGATGTAAATTATAATTATTATAATTATATATATAATAAAAAATTTAAGTCATTGTATCAATTTTCAATTTTATTTTTGATGTAAAAACATTTTAATTTTTATATATTTTCACTTTAGAATGCAAATTTATCAACTTTTTCGGGATTAATTGTCAATTATTTCATTTTTATTTTTTGAATATAGAGATTAAACATTAATTAAATATATAAAATCAAAATAATATATGTTTTATTTTAATATAAAAATAATTTATGAAAAAATTAAGAGTTAATTGGGAAAAAAATAATTAATGTGTTTAATGTTATAATTGTTTTACCGGTTGTTAAAGTAGATTTGTAGTGTGAAAATAACCAAAATTGTTATATTAACACTATTTAAATTTTTTTCTTTTGATCATTGTGATAAAATCTCTGACATATGGAAATTGATTTATATTATCAATTGATTATAAATCATTTAACAAATTAACTAAAGAAAAGGCTAAAAAGGTAGTTTTCATACATTTAATTTCATTAATATATTAGGATTGGGACAACAGAATTTAGGTTTTTATTTATAATTTATTTACAAAGATAGGTGATATATTTCAATAATGATAATATTTTTCATTTTTTTGTTTTAAATTGATTACTTTAAAAACTTATGATATGCCAACAAATTATTTATTTTGTAAATAATTCATGTAAGTAATTTGTAATAAAAATGATAAATGTCAAGAAATTTCATTGAATTACTGAAATTAATTAATATTTTTAGTTTCATATATATTGAAAAAATATTGTGAGTATAATATATTCCATATCCATTCCAGTCCTACTATTTTTTTGAATTAAAATTTAATGGATAATTTGAAACTTGACATTGATGTCATTTAATATGATAATATATTTTATTAAATGGTTTTAAATTAATACATATTTTATCATCTTACAAGTTATTTTTAAATGTAAATATATATACTATATGTTTTACTATGTGACAAATATTTATAATATAATGATTATATTGTTCCTTAAATAGAAAAAACATAGTAAGTGTTGTTAATGTTATAACGTTGTTTTTCCCCATTACATACACATATATAAAATTAATTTCCATCACTCATATGATTTTTTATTTATAAATTTGATATCATTTTTATAATATTTAGTTCCAAATTTCTTATTATTTTATACTTAAATGATTATTTACATTGATTATAAAACTATTGAACATAATAAAACCACAAAATGGAAAAAATATAGAAACCTGGTTATTAACGAAAAAAATGATAAATCATTTGTTTTATTGTGAGGTGGAGGTTTTTTAGAAACAATAATACCTTATAACAATTAATTTTAAATCATGGATCCAAAATAATTATGATTTAACTCCCAAAAATAAATACTTTTTTAGTGTATTTCATGATGCCACTCCTCATAAACTATAAAAGGAAATAGTCTATCTCCACTTCATCACACCTACTGTAACACCCCATGTAAATAAAGAATATTAAATTTTAATATTTATCCATATTTTTGAATGAAATATTAATGTTACTTTAAAGGGAACGCTATGCTCGATGGCGTACCCAATATGCAACAACGAGTTTCTTTGAAATCTTATGTTGCACTCTAATAATAAAATAATATTATTTTAAATGGTAGTTAACGCTTAGCTGTTTTAATGGCGGGAATGAAGGGAACTAACTAAAAAATTATTATGTATGTTTTTCAAATATTTTTACTTTTATCCAATAAATGTTAAAGGCTTAAAATGCAAATGAATCCAATTTTAAGCATAAGTGTTCAAATATTCTTTAATAGGTGGAATAACCACCTTTTGATGGAGAACCCTTTTTAAATATACATTTAACAATTTTATATGTTCTATTTGACAAAATAAAATACTTTTTTAGAATCTAGACATCAAAATTTACTTTCTGTAAACTTTTGGCATTTTCCCGATTAAATTCATTTTTTAATGAATAGTTAAAAATGTTGTATTTTAATTCAAAACCACTTTTTAATCTAATTTTTTTATATTATTTGATTATAATTTTAATTTTAATTAATGTGAAATTAGAATATATTTTTACCATTTAATCCAATAGTGGTTATTGGAATTAATTTCACATTGAAATTGTACTTAAACTAGTGTGAATCTTTTGATAATATTGTTTCATAAAAACACGCTATTTGTTTTGACAGCGGGAATCAATTATTAAATTAATTAGTGCAAATTATATGTTTTGAATTTTTTAAAATAGAAGTCATTTTTGAATTCGGAATATCAAATATATCTTAGGGTGAATTTTTCGTATTTGTTTGAAGAACATCAAATTTTTATGAATAGTGAAACCACTAGGTGGTAGTTAAAGAAACTGATTTTTCAATTAAATGAATCAATTCCACTTCTGTGATGTGATTTTCAAAAATCCTACATACATGGTTGTCATTAAGAAGTAAAATTTTGTTCAATGAGATCAAAATAATTTTTTGTGAATAGTAACTTTTAAGTTTTATTAATCACGATTAAAGGTAATTAGTGTAATTTAAGTTTACAATAATGTTTTAATAATATGAAATGACCTAGACACATGTCCTACCCTCATTGGATTTGTCATGGCCGACCAAAATAATCCATGGGTCAACTTGGGGACCCCATGTATCCCCATTGGTTGGAAAATGTCATAAATAACTTTTTATTTAAAGTTAAAATAAAAATGTCACAAACATCAGTTATTTTACTAAAAAAAATTTTAAATGGGGTTATAAAAGACATATTTTTGACAAAAAATATTCATTGGTTAGATAAAACTATTTCCTACATCATAATATTTTTTGTATATAATTTTTAGAAATTAATTAAATTAAATTATTTATGACATCATGATGATGCAGTGATTACTTCATTATTTAACGATTTAAATAAAATGAAAAGGTAATGTAAAATCTAAGACCTAAACTTGTCGAAAACCTATTGGATGGGTGTATATCGAACCCTTATCACCATATACTCGAAATATATAAATTTGGGACCTTTAAGATCCGAAAATCATTTGAAAATAATGTAAACTTTTTTGACTTTCCAAGAATGCCCCTCCTCTCCTCTTATAAAAGGCCCCCACCTCTACCACCTTACCCACACCTCTCAAGCCTTTTTCTCAGCCAACCCCTTCCCATTTTGTCTCTACACATCCCTCTATTATTCCTAGAAGCCTAACATTGGGCATAAGTCTTCCCAAGGAAGCCTTTGATCTCAAATCAAAAAGAGTTACCCGTTTTACTGGAATATAAAGAAACGAACAAGACAAGTCAGACTTGAGGTAAGGGATCCTACCCCTCTCTATCTTTTAAGTACACTATTTTATTTCATTATTCTTAAGCCCATCTTAATTATGATTGAGATGTTCTTTTATATTACTCATGCTGTACTTTTTATGTTCATGTGATGAGATTCCCTATTTTCTCTCATCAATCAAATTTGGAAGTTTTTATTGGCGCCGTTAGGCTGCCGAATTTTCGTAAGCGATCCTACCCCTCTCTATCTTTTTAAGTACACTATATTATGTCATTCCTTTTAAGCTCATCTTTCTTATTATTGGGATGTTTTTATATATTACTCTTACTGTACATTTTATGTTCATGTGATGAGGGACCCTATTTTCTCTCATCAATCCATTTTGGATGTTTTGATTGGCGCTGTTAGGCTGCAAAATTTTCGTAATAGATCCAACCTCTATCTTTCTTTTTAAGTACACTCCTTTATGATACATATTTTATGATCATCTTTGTTATGATTGGGGATGTTCTTCTATATTCCCATTTCTGTAAATTTTATGTTATTATGATGAGAAACACTATTTGATCTCATCAATCCATTCTTGGAAGTTTTAAGTTGCGTTGTTAGGCTGCCGAGTTTTCGTAACAGAATTTTTATCACACTTTTATTCCTATTAGATTTTTGCTAAATTTTCCATCATTTCCTTTTAGTAGTATATATACTTTCCATTATTCTACTCTTGGTGTAATATACATTCATTTAGGAGTATTTACATCAATGTTTTATAGTCCTTCCATCGTGGGGTGTTTGTTTCGAAAGATACCCATGTCGATAAGGGAACCTTTCACCCTCTTCTTTTTAAAAGACATCTTTTGTTTGGTCTTTTAATTTACATATTGTAATGTTGGGATGTGTTATTAAATATCCATATTGATGTAAATTTTATGTCCAAGTGATGAGATACCGTTTTATCTCTCATCAACTCATTTTCTGAATTTTGAAGTGACGCCGTTAGGCTGTCAAATTTTTACAAGGGAACTTCTTACCCCAATTTTAATTCTTTGGGATAAAATCGCACTCCTTGAATATGTCGTTCTATGAATATGTGTGAATGAACTATTATTGGTTTACACTTAATATCCACTTATATTTTGTGTATTCGTTTGTCAAACATTATTGTGTAATTGATTTATCCTTTATACAAGGATACAGTCTTTGTAAGTGACTTCGTCTCAATATCTTTTCATTGAGGCATATTTTTTTCTAATACAAGGACTTCTTTTACACAGTGTATAAACCCCTTTGAATTTTAATTTTATACAAAAGGAATCTTTTTCTATGATGTGTTTTACAAAATGACAAAAATGAGTGTTTCTTTTAACGTACGTGATGACAAAGACCTTTTCTGCCACTACGAGTATTATTTGGTCTTTTCCCTCCTCAACAAGCCGTAATGTTTTTTTCATTATATTTGTTTTATGTCTTATGATTTTATAATGGTATTTGGACATTTTACGGGTGGTTACGTGATAAATCATATGATGAGTGGTGCTGTGAATACCAGTACGGGTGGTTACGTTATAACCTCCAATGCATTGGGTATGGAAGATAGCCGTATGGCTATTCCATTAAGTATGTGTGGATGTCGACCGTATGCGTATTGCATTTAAGTATGTTTATGTCCCAAGTTACCTTTATATGTTATGGGTTCTTTATATGGGTTTTATGGTAATATTTTCGTCACAAAAGGGTAAGTAATGGTCTTTTATTCAGTGAAGATTTTTTAGTACTTTTTAAGGTGAAAAGTATTACTTTGGTAAAGTACTCAAGGTTTACTTGTTGTTTTCAAAAAGTAACTGTTTTCCTTCTTTGTGTATCCTTTACTGGGATATTTATGCTCACCCAAAGTTCTTTTTTGAAATGTTTTTCACAGGACATAATGTGTAATAGGGTCATGAATGGGAACCAGGAAACTTCATTCTATCTAAAATATGGAACTAGACAAGTTTAATACTAAGAGTTTTTATTTTATGGAATCTTAGTAAAAATGTATACTTTGTAATCTTTTGAGATGTAATAGTTATGTCCTAATTCTATAAAACACTATACCTGTAATGATCCTCTATGTGAATTATTCATTTAATTCAATAATAAGTAATGTTTAAGGTCGGGTCCTTATAGTTGGTATCAATGGTCGGTTTAGATAACTTTAGAGGGTAGTGTATTCTCTAAGCATAAGTGACAGTACCATAATGGTTAGGATTTCAGAAAGAGTCATAGTTTTAGATAAATTTAATGAGTAAGTATATCTTAGCGTTTATCTTCCTCATTAGTACATGATGGTTTTGTTGATATACCCACACTGACATTTCTATTGTTAGTGAATGGATGGATATAGAAGGCACCAATGTGACAATAGGTTTGAAGGAAACTGTAGGGGTTCTCTGATTAAAAGACTGGATGAAATGGTGGATTCAATGAGGAAACTCGTGGTTATTATAAACCAACTATCAATGAGTCACGGTCAACCACATGAACCTTGGTATGTTCTATAATTCATCATGTATGAGATGACCAATCGATGTGGAAGTTCAGCTAATAATTATAAAGGTAATATTTAGGTTTTACATGATCCTTACTTTTTAGGTAATTATGGGTTACACAATGTTATGATGGAAAATGAAAGGCATGAGATAATATTGAAGATAAAATATGATATGATTATTTTTGATGATTTTATCTCGTTTTGGGGAATGTTTTATGAATTATATAGTTTTTGAAAAAGGACAACACAGAGACTGTGTGACAACCCATCACGTCGGACAATGTTGCGGGAATCGAACCCACAACCAAAGTGCGATTGGTATTTATCGCCTACCACTGGACTACGTGAAGTACCTAGTTAGTTTGACTAATTCTTTTTAGTTAGATGATCTTATGAATCTAGAATAAGTTCATTTTGGGTTATCTATGGAAAATATTAACCTATCATGGATGATATGTGATTAGGTTAATTACATTTCAATATGAGAATTTAAGAGCTACTAATGATATTTGGAGATAAAAGTTAACTTGTACCATTAAAGACTATGTGATTAAATCCTTCAAATATTTGGGTTTCAATCTTAATTTGGTTTAATTTGAAGAATTTTATGGAAAATTGTTTACCGAAAGGTCTTCGTTGACCTTTGGGTTTTGCTAGAAAAATTTTGGAGGTTAAGAATAGATTTTCTTTTTATAAAGGATTATCCTTTTGTGGATTATCTGATCTCATATTAACCATTTTAGTTTTAGTTTTGGTTATGGCCTAAAGACATGGGAATTATACAATTCTATTTTGTAGATTTTGTGATTCACTATAAGTTGATTATATCTCTCATAATGTAAACAAGTCATCCTAAATACTCATCATTTGAGGAAAGTATTAGTTTGTGTAATAAATCTAGTAAACGTTGAAAGTCAACATGACAAGTAATTATGTTTCCATAAGATAAAAAATAAATTCCTCAATTAAAAGTAACTTAAAAAAATGATGTCTATTAACTTTTCCTACTGAGGAATCAAATACCGTTTAACCCACTACATGTTTGTGATTTTCTTGTTGTTAACTTTCTCCTAAAAATGTTTTCTATCACTCCCCCTCAGGATATGACCCTTTTCTTTTTCTTCCATACCCATGTTTTTTATATGTAATACAAGTATGGGTTAACTCGGGTGACCTCTGAACTTCTCTTTCTTTCTTTTAATTTTATTGTTTTACCGACTCATGTTCCGATATGGGACTCTCAATGATGTTTCCAAGCCCAATTTTAAAATTGCGAGGACGTAATTCCAAAAAGGGGGGAAGGATGTAACTCCCCAAATAAATAAAGAATATGATATTTTCATATTTATCAATATTTGTTAATAAAATATTAATATTACTTTAAAGGGAACACTATTCTTGATGGCATACCCAATACGCAACAATGAGTTTCTTTGAAATCTTATGTTGCACTCTAATAATAAAATAATATTATTTTAAATGGTAGTTAATGACTAGGAGTTTTAATGCCGGGAAGGAACCGAACTAACTAAAAAAATTATTATATATGTTTTCCAAATATTTTTACTTTTATCCAATAAATGTTAGAGGCTTAAAAAGCAAATGAATCCAATTTTAAGCATAAATCTTCTAATATGCTTTAAAAGGTCGATTAACCGCCTTTTGACGGAGAACCCTTTTTAAATATACTTTTGACAATTTTATATATTCTATTTTACAAAATAAAATCCTTCTTTATAATCTGGACTTCAAAATATACTTTGTGTTGATTTTTGGTATTTTTCCGATAAAATTCATTTTTTGATGAATAGTGAAAAATGTTGTATTTTAATTCAAAACCACTTTTTATTCTAATTTTTATATGATTAGATTATATTTTGAATTGGTTTTAATGTGAAATTAGAATATATTATTTCCATTTAATCTAATATTGGTCATTGTAATTAATTTCAATTTGAAATTGGACATAAACTAGTGTCAATCTTTTGATATATATTGCTTCATAAAAACACGCTATTTGTTTTGACAATGTCAATTAATTATTAAATTAATTAATGAAAAATATATGATTTGAGTTTTTTAAAATAGACATCATTTTTTAATTTGGAATATCAAATATATCTTAGGGTGTATATTTGGTATTTTTCTAAAAAATTTCAATTTTTGAGGAATAGTGAAACCACTAAGTGGTAGTTACAGAAACTCATTTTATGTTTAAATGAATCATTTCCACTTCTGTGATTTGATTTTCAAAAATCTGAAATACATGGTTGTCATTAATTAGTAAAATATGGTTCAATGTGATCAAAATAATTTTTAGTGAATAAAAACTTTTAAGTTTTATTAATCGCGATTAAAGGTAATTAGTGTAATTTAAGGTAAAAATGATATTTTAATAATTTGAAATGACCTATAAACGTGTCCTACCCTCATTGGATGTGTCATGTCCGACCAAGACAAACCATGGGTCAACTTGAAGACCCCATGGAGCCACTTTGGTAGGAAAATGACAGAAATAACTTTTTATATAAAGATAAAATAAAAATGTCACAAACATAAGTTATTTTACTAAAACTATTTTTAAATGGGGTTATACAAGTAATATTTTAGACTAAAAATATTCAATGAAAAGATAAAAAGATTTCCTACATCATAATATTTTTTTATATAATTTTTAGTCATTAAATAATTTAAATTATTTATGACATTATGATGATGCAGCGATTACCTCATTATTTAACAATTTAAATAAAATGAAATGATAATGTAAACTCTGAGACCTAAACATGTAAAAAACCTATAGGATGGGTGGATTTCGAGCCCTTATCATCTTGTCCTCTAAATATATCAATGTGGGAAGTTTAAAATCCGAAACTCATTAGAAAATAATGTAACCTTTTTTGACTTTCCAAGAGTGCCCCTCCTCTCTTATAAAAGGCCCCCACCTCTACCACCTTACCCACACCTCTCAAGCATATTGCACGGCCAAACCCTACACATCTTGTCTCTGAAATAAAAAAGAGTTACACGTTTTAAAGGAATATAAAGAAACGAACAAGACAAGTCTGACTTGAGGTAAGGGATCCTACCCATCTCTATATTTTCAAGTACACTCTTTTATGTCATTCCTTTTAAGATCATCTTTATAATGATTGCGATGTTCTTTTATATTACTCTTACGATACATTTTATGTTCATTTGATGAGAGACCCTATTTTCTCTCATCAAACCATTTTTTATGTTTTAATTGGCGCTGTTAGGCTGCCAAATTTTCATAAGGGATCCTTCCCCTCTCTATCTTTTTAAGTACACTCTTTTATGTCATTACTTTTAAGCTCATCTTTCTTATGATTGGGATTTTCTTTTATAATAATCTTACTGTACTTTTTATTTTCATGTGATGAGAGACCCTATTTTCACTCATCAATCTATTTTGGATGTTTTGATTGGTGTCGTTAGGCTGCCGAATTTTTGTAAGAGATCCAACCCCTCTCTTTCTTTTTATGTACTCTACTTTATGTCACGTATTTTAAGCTCATATTTGTAATGATTGGGGATGTTATTTTACATTCCTATTGCTCTACATTTTATGTTAATATGATGAGAAACCCTATTGGATCTCATCAATCCATTTTTGGAAGTTTTATGTGGCGCCGTTAGGCTACCGAGTTTTCGTAAGGGATTTTTCATCTCACTTTTATTCCTATGATATTTATGCTATATTTTACATTATTTTCTTTGACTGGTATATGTAATTCCCATTATTCTACTCTTGGTGTAATATAATTTTGTTTATGAGTATTTACATCAATGTTGTATAGTTTTACTTTCATGGGATGTATGTTTCGAATCACACCCAAGTCGGTAAGGGAACCTTTCACCCTCCACTTTTTAAAATACTTCATTTGCTAGGTCATTAAATTTACATATTGTAATGATGGGATATGTTCTTATATATCCTTATTGATGTAAATTTTATTTCCAAGTGATGAGATACCCTTTTTATCTCTCATCAACTCATTTTCTGAATTTTGAAGTGACGTTGTAAGGCTGTCGAATTTTTTCAAGGGAACTTCTTAATCTAGTTTTGATTATTTGGGATAAACTCGCACTCCTTGAATATTTCATTCTATGAATATGTGTGAATGACCTATGATTGTTTTACACTTAATATCCACTTATATTTGGTGTATTAGTTTGTCACAAATAATTATGTAATTGATTTATCCTTAATCCAAGGATACCGTCGTTGTAAGGGACTCCGTCTCAATCTCCTTTCATTGAGGCATATTTTGTTCTAATACAATGCATTCTTTTATACGGTGTATAAACCCCTTTGACTTTTAATTTTATGGAAAAGGAATCTTTTTTTATAAAGCGTTTTACAAAATGAAAAAAATGAATGTTTCTTTTAACGTACGCGGTAACAAATACATTTTCTGTCACCGCGAGTATTATTTGTTCTTTGGCTTCCTCAACAAGCCATAATGTTTTTTTACATTATATTTGTTTTATGTCTTATGATTTTATAATGGTACTTGGACATTTGATGGGTGGTTATGTAATAAACCATATGACAGTTGGTGCCTTGAATACCAGGATGGGTGGTCACGTTATAACCTCCAATGCATTGGGTATAGAAGTCGGCCATATTGCTATTCCATTAAGTATGTAAGGATGTCAACCATATGGTTATTCTATTTAAGTATGTTTATGTCCCAAGTTACATATATATGTTATGTGTTATTTATATGTGTTTTATGTTATTCTTTTGGTTACAAAAGTGTAAGTAATGGTCTTTTATTCAATAAAGAGTTTTTACTAATTCATAAAGGTGAAAAGTATTACTTTGGTAAAGTACTCATGGTTTAATTGTTGTTTTGAAATACTAAAAGGTTTCCTTCTTTGTGTATCCTTTACTGGGATTTTTATGCTCACCCAAAGTTCTTTTTTAAAATGTTTTTCACAAGACTTAATGTGGAATAGGGTCAATGATTGGAACAAGGATACGTCATGCTATCTAAAACATGGAACTAGACAAGTTTCTTTTTAAGTGTATTTATTTTATGGAAACTTATTATAAATTTATACTTTTTAATCTTTTGAGATGTAATAGTTTTGTCGTAATTCTCTAAAACTCTAAACCTGAAAAGATCCTCTATGTGAATTACTCATTTAATTCTATAATATGTAATGTTTAATTCCGGGGCTTTATACCTATCAAGACATTTTTATAACCAATAACATCCTAAATATCATTACAAAATCACTAAAATCATCATATAATCATTATTTTTGAAATAAATCCAATAAGTCAAGGCTTTAGTTGAACCAAAAGATGGATACTTCAAAAATAGTTAACATTCATCAAATATCATTTTTATTTTATATCTTTCTCAACTGCATTAAAATTATATTATAACTTGATTATATAAAATGAACATAATTTTAAATATAAATATAATTATCTGTGTTTTATTTTTGAGATAAAACCATATAAACATCTATCATATGGATTGTTATATCATTGTTCGTGTGTATGAAAAACTACCACCTCACATACCAAAGTCGTTAGTTCTTCCATTACTACCTCTCAAGGTTAGAAATAATGATATTCATACAATTTATATGTGATATTTATGATATTTATGATTTTATTAAAATTAGATAATTATTTATCACACATTTAATCTATTATTCCATTTTTCTAGAATATGATAATGTTTTTCTTGTCTACGATGGACTACAACCTCATGATGTTATTCTATTAATTGATATATTTCATGGAATATATTAAGGATAGGTTTAAAAAAATTGATATATTAGGCATTAAATGTATTCTTCTTTGATAATATATAATATATTGTCTCAATCAAATTATAAAATTGATGCAACGATTAAGCATACATAGAACCAACCACGTACAATAAAAGTGTATTTCCATTCCATGTTGCTAAATATTATGGATTAATCTATATATATAATGAATATATATGATATTTAACTCACATTTATAATTTTTCTTATTACAAATTAATAATGAAATTAACGGAAAAAAATATAAAATCAAACCATATATGAAATAGTAATTTTTTATTACCCGAGAAAAAATATTAACATGAAATCATTAATAATTGGGAAATAAAATGTTCAATGAAAATAATGCATTGTATTATATATATTAATACGAATACAAAATAGAATAATAACATAATTATATTTTTTACACATGATTTTATAATGAGTAAAATGAATTTATATACTTAATGTAATGGATTTAAATCTCACATTTACTTTTGTAAGAAATGTGTTATATTAACCACCAATTTATTATATTTTGTTTATATAAAAACAAAGATGTTATTTTGGGAATATTATTTTTATTATTATTAAAATATACAAATCCATTTATATACTATATTTCACGGGGATTACGGTTCAAAATTCTCCAAAATGGTTATGGGTTTTTGTATTAGTTTCCTTTTATTTAGAAATAGGTTATGCAATACACCTCTATTCATTAACTAGTTGCATATAAATCCAATTTTACTTGTAATTTCATGAATTTATTTGTCCTCGTGATATTTAAGATGGTATTTTATGTTATTCCATCATGTGTCTTATTATTTAAAATTACCTATGTGGTTATGATTTTATGTTATAATCTTATCAATTATCATGATTTTTTGTGATTAAGACTCCAATATTGTAATCTCATGATCAGCCCCAAAAGAATTTTTGTGTTTTTCCTCATATGTCCATTCATAATATCTTCATCAAATTGTACAATATTTAAACTCTTTGGAACATTATATAGAAAATGAAATGTTACTAATAACATAAGACTATTAATTTTATTGGTTGGAAATATTTTATATTCCAAACAAAATAATTGAGAAATTTTTTATTAAATTTTTTCAATTAAATTTCATGATCAATTTCTAGGAAAATAATTCCATAATTTTTCATTGTTTTAATAAAAATTAAATAATTTTAAAATATCTATGAATAAAATTTAATGGTTTTTTTTTAAAAAATGGATTTCAAAATGGTTTACGTTGGAAATAGTGATTTTAAAACCATAAAGTATATTTTCATCAAGAAAATATTTTAATTATTTGTAAAACATTTCATGTTTTTTAATGAAAAATATTCTCATTATTTATCATATTTTAAAATTTACTTTCAATGAAAAAATATTTTGCTCAATATAAGTCCCAAGTAGTCGTTCAACAATATTTTTAATTCGGGATGACATCAATTGAGGATACAAATGATTTACTAGGGATATGATCCATGGATACCATTATATTTCATTTTATTAATTTTTTATGATTATAATGAATAATTATGATGAAATTATTTTCCCATAAATGGGTCAAAACATGATAAATTTTTTAAGGATATTTTTTATTTTCACTGCTTATGATATGTTGAAATGTTGAAAAGATTATTAAACATGTGTTTTTGGTAGTGTCACGAACCAGCCCGGGTCGACCCTGAACCGGTCACCCGAGCCGGTCCGCGGCAAGTCCAGAGGGGCGTTCCCAATCCCCCCGGGATGGCAACTAGTTCCAGGCATCAAAATTAAGCAGGTGGGAACGATTTGAGCCCAAACAAAAGTAAATAGAACATAACAAATAAACACTAACAATGGAAAAGAAATAAAAGCCACATGACCACGTACCTCCATGTGACCTCTCAGGTCACCACCCAACTAGAGATCAACCTCGCTCCAACACTGAGCGACTCAAAACAGAAGACCTCATCAAGGGAAGACCTGCAACTGAAATGATAATATAGGCGTGAGCATTAAAAATGCCCAGTAGGTAAGCCAAAGTAAACCACTGAATCCAAAAGTTTCCTTTCCCAAGCAATCCATTGACACAGGTTCGAAAAATACAATTATAAAATAGATTTTTCACATTTAAAAATAAACAACATGATTTCCCCATTTGAAAACCCAACGCACACTATAAATCACTTTCAAAACCATTTCATGTTTTTATAAACAAAACCAAATACAGATGATTCTACGAGTGTGCTAAAAAGGAACAGGTAAACAGTACAGGATGAAAGCAAACCAGTGAAACAGGAAGTAAACAAGCGATGCATGATGCAACTAGTTGAAAAGGAAACAAGTAACAATATGAGATGTAAGTAAACAATCAAGGAAGCAAGTAACCATGGGTGATCCTAAACATCCCTAGAAAACACATAGACGTACTCGGGTTCAGACTACCTACCGGTGTGGTACTCCATAGTCAATAACCAACTGGCCGCCCTAATAGCCAACCAGTGGCACGTCCCTCCTGGCCTGTCCACAACTCCAGGGGGTACTAACCCGTCTAATCAGGGTTAGAAAGCAACCGTCACTCGATAATCTACAAGACGCCCAGGAACCCATGGTGGTTTTAGTAACACTGTGTAAGTGGGAGGCCCACACACGCGTGACTCATCTCACCGCACTTTCCAACCCCTTACACGGACATCGCTACACTACAACCCTCAAAGGGAAGTCCCCCTGTAGAGATGCCCTCACAAATACGCATATATATATATAGGTACAATCACTTCACAATTAATAAATTGCCATCCGGGCCTTCACGTCATTTAATTATCAAAACCACTTCATTAAAATACCTAAAGTCACTAAGCAAGCACTCAGTTTTTACAAAATCAAATGACTTTACACGAGCATTTCACAATATCTTCTTCAAAAACTCAAGCGCTGCTTTTGTATTAATTAAAAGGCCAAACGGGCATCTTTTTGTATATTTCTTTTTAAACAAGTTCGATGTGTCTCAAAAAGAGGCGAAAACATTTTGAAACAAGAACCATTTAGAAAAGTCGAGATTTCGAGAAAATAAAAATAAATAAAAATAAATGATAACAATTTCAAACACCATCTTCATTTGAGGGCACATCCATGTGTGCACCTGGTGCACCCATGGATGTGTCAACATCCAATGGTGCGTCAAACCTGCAAAGGGGCACAAAAACATTTACAAATGATACTAAATTTCATAAAACTAATCAGTACAGGATAATATGATCCAAGAATTATTCTTTCTTTACAAAAAGGAAACACCGCTCAAGACAACCAGTTGTAACATAAGAGAAAACAAGCATTTAGTTCCACGTTAGCTTGCAACGCCTAAGCAAGTGCACTATATAAAAAATAAAAAGTTCAGGACAACATCTAGTGCACAACTACCTTGGCATAAAATATAATTGCTTCAAAATTAACATCCAAACAAAAACTATAGATTTTGAAACACCGAAATAATCCGCGCAAGGATATCACAAACATGCGAATCATGGAATAAAATTTATTTAAAACAATTCAAGCATCAGCAGAGTACCTCGGAAAGGAAACAGTTGAATTTTCCTACCTCAAACAAGGAGCGGACGCGACAGAACCCCAACGGAAAGTCAGACAAACCCCTTCGGAATAACAGCGTACGCTGAACAGATAGATAAATAAGTAAATAAACAAAACTGAATGAATAATTAAATAAATAATTAACAATTAATTAAATGAATAAATTAATAAATTAATATGTAAATAAATAATTAACAAGAACTTAAAGAAATAAAAAAGAAAGAACAAAATGAATAAATAAATAAATAAACAACAAATACTTAAATGAAGAAATAAATAAAAGATTAAATGAATAAATAAACTAATTAATTAATACACAAATACTCAAATGAATATAATAAATAAAAGGAATAAAATAATAGAATAATACTTAAATCAATAAATAGATAAAATAAAATAAAAACCTACCGGAGGTGGTGAATGGGAGGCCGGGACCGGCGAAGGGGAAGGAGGTCGGGGCTGGCCGAGGGTGGCAAGGCCGAACGGGAAGCCAGAGGCCAGGGGGGTCGCGCAGAGGGTTGTTCGCCGGAACGGAGGCGGTGTGAGGCTGGGGCGCCGGCGGGGGCGAGGGCGTCGCCGGGGCGCGGGGAGGAGGCTGAGACTGGGAGGGCCGGACGACGGCGAGGGCGACGCCGGGGCGCACGGAGGAGGCCGGAATAGGGAGAGCGCGGCCGCAGGGAGAGCCAGAACAGGGGGAGAACCGAACGGCGAGAGGGCGGAGCGTCGGTGACGGTATGCGGGTTGTGGACGTCGCGGCGGAGGGGCAGGGGTGCGCTGGGGCTGGGCGAGTCGGGACGGGAGGAGGGTGCAGGGGAGAGGGCGGCCGGCCGCGGCCACGGCGAGGCGGAGCGCCGGAGGGGGAGTGGGGTGCGTAGAGGAGAGGACTGTGCTGAAGGAGGGAGGCCTCCGGGGTGTGTTGCGCGCGGAAGAGAGAAAGGAGAGGGAGGAGAGAGGGGGAAGAGGGAGAGAGGGGGATGGGGTGGCGGCTGGGTAGGGGGGTAGGATTAGGGTTAAATTAGGTTATATATATATATATATGATAAAATAATAATAATAATAATTATAATAATAATAATAACACTATAATAATAATAATAAAACTCATAATATTAATAATAATAAAACTTATATAACAATAATAAAACTTATAATAATAATAAATAAAAACTTAGTTAATTCAAATAATAATTATTTTGATCAAATATTTAAAATAATAATTATAAAATAATTTAAAGATGTTACACACATATATATATTTATACATGTATAGATCTATATATATATATATACATATATTATTATACATATATATATATAAACATATATAAACATATATACAATAATAATAACACAAATAAAAAGGTATTAATAATAAAATACCAACATAAAAACTATAATTTTTAAAACACCGGGTGAACACACTGTCACCCGGGCTGAACGCACGGTCACCGCTAACGATGCGGTGACCGCGCACCGGCGCGAAATCTCCAATGTAATTAATCTCCCAAAAAATTTAAACCGGGTCCAAGAAAGGGGAACAATTATAGACATCCGCGGTCGGGGTGTGACAATTCTCCCCAACACAGACACTTTCTACCCCCAGAAAGTCACCATGCCAAAAGTCGATCAAGATTTATGTTCATGCCACAACGGAACTAAAGGAACCAGAGAGAACTAAGAATCTTGGGGATGACCTTACTCAGCACAGGTCACACCCGACCGATTCAAGAGAAAACTGGGGTCCGAGATTGAGGGGAGAACACGAAGGGGTTCTCCCCACCACAAGAACATAACTAGTGCAGAAAAGTTGACCATCTAAATAGACAACCCTAGGGAACAAAAATGGGGGTCGACGCGGGAACTCCCAACCGGTTCAAACCAACTCTCATATCACAAGTGAAAAACAACACCTTCGTCGAAACCATGAACCCACAACTAGAGTCAACAACTTCATCACCAGGGAAAACCCATAGAAAAACATTTAACCAATATCAAATTGGAGACATGATCCACCGAAGTCCACAAAGCATAACCACATCGACAACATAACTAAAACGAGGTCAACCCACACAAGAGTCAAACACACTTTTAAGAAGGAAACACGATTTAGAATATTACATTCGCACGACAAGTCAACTTAGATTTATCATAGAACAAGTCCATTGTCACTTTTTAGATAAAACAACACATTTACATAAACCAGACTACTTGGATTATAATAGAACAAGTCCATGATAACCCCATGGTAAAACAATGAACATACAATAATGTAAAAACTTAACAGCAGAAAAACAAGTACTAAAAGATCTTGATTGTTCCACTGTTAACACGGAACACAAAACCTGGACCAAGGCTTCACACCCCTGGGGACTCCTGACTGTGCGCGAGCTTCACCCCAAGACCTGTGGTTGGGGCTCTGGTGGCTGAAGCATCTTCTACCTCACAGTCAGGTACTGACGTTCTCCCATCACAGCGTCCTCTTTATGCGACACTTCCGGAAAAACTTCTCCAGATGACCCAGACAACCGCATATATGACACGTTTTCGGAGGGTTGCGACAAGATGGCTTTAAATGCCCGAAACGACCACATTGATAGCACACCACTGAACAATCTGTTGAACTGGAAGTTGGGACCAAAGGGAATAACTCCTTAGGAACAGGTATCTCTGGCATATTTTCCACAATAGAGGAGGAACTCTTACCAACAACTGGGGATGCTGAAGTACTAACCACCCGCACACCGGAAACCAACTCAGCCAAGAAAGATTCCTCCACCAGCTTCTCGAAACAAAGGTCTTTATAAGGGAGGACTCACTCCTTGATCTCTGGACGAAGACCCCTAGTGAAAAGAGAGACCTTCATGAGCTCATGCGATGCTACCTCTGGAGAAAAGGGAATCAGTTCCTTGAAATGGTCAACATATGCCTTCACCGTCCGTTGAACTTGCTGAATATGCACAATCTCTCTCTTTTTCACCAGCTTCACTTCCTCAGGTACAAACCATTGGATGAAAACAATTCTAATGACATCCCACGTCATTTCAACTTGTGTCGATGGTGGGGCAACCACCTTCCACTGGTCCAGAGCTGGACCCTCGAACAACTTCATAATTGCACGAACCTTAACATTATCGGGAGTTACCAACATTCTAAAGACACGCTCCACTTACTCCAGCCATTTCACTGCCTCTAACGGACCCTGATCACCATGGAGAATAGGCAGAGTCTGAGGAGGACCAAAATCTGGGCATGACCTATCAGAATCCTTAGGGAACTTTCTGAGCGACATTTCCTGAGCGACATATAAAACACAAGGCCAAAACCAACATCAAATCGAAGTAACATCAATAAAAGCAGCTTCATCAAAACAGTCAGCACAAGGACCAATCAAATACAACACAACCCAAAATAAAATCTCCTTTTTAAAATTCCCTTTTCATTTTTGATTTCAAAACCACCCCTTTTCAAGATCACTTTCCAACACCAATCCACATTCAAACCAAAATCATTCCAAAACTGTTTCCCCTTTAAAACCAATTTAGAAAACAAAGTCAAGCGTTAAATTTCAAATACACACCCAGGTACTCCCATGACCCGTTGCACATGTCTTTATCCACTGTCCATTAATACTCGCACCAACACGCATTTTGAATGCATTCTCACACATGTGAAAACGTTCATGAAGAGGAACCGAGGTTTCACCACAAATCATTCTTAACCAATTCCAAGAAAACAACAGATTTTCAAATCAAGAGATTTCAGTTTTAAAACCCATTTTGTACATTTAATGTCCTTTAAAAGAAACCAGTCCAATTTTCAAAAACCCTTTTTCATTTCCAACTACGCACTCACACAAACCAAAATGAATACAACATCCAAATTTGCATCAATCACTGAAATGAGGGACTAGTAGTCACACTCAACTTGGCGACATGGTAGTGGGCCATGTCCCAAGTCAGCGTCGACCACTAGGAGGAATTCAAACCACATACTCGGACTCCACATGGGTCACTACTCCATGTGAAATTACGATGTAATATCGGCTTGCCTCCATTATCATCTCTCAATCCAAGACAAACCAGGAAAGACAAGGACACAATTCCCGAACTACCCCTGGTAACTCGAGGATCAGTGCGAGCAAGAGTTCGCGACGCTCTTCCCGTACCTACCCCTCGAGTTCCAACAGTCCTAATCTCCTTCTACCGGAAAACCCAAAATAACAAGAACCACCTCTGATACCATTTTGTCACGAACCAACCCGGGTCGACCATGAACCGGTCACCCGAGCCGGTCCGCGGCAAGTCCCGAGGGGCGTTCCCGATCCCCCCGGGATGGCAACTAGTGTCGGGCATCAAAATTAAGCAGGTGGGAATGATTTGAGCCCAAACAAAAGTAAATAGAATAGAACAAGTAAACACTAAAAACAGAAAAGAAATAAAAGCCACACGACCACGTACCTCCATGTGACCTCTCAGGTCATCACCCAACTAGAGAGCAACCTCGCTCCAACACTGAGCGACTCAAAACAGAAGACCTGAGCAAGGGAAAACCTGAAACTGAAATGATAATATAGGCGTGAGCATTAAAAATTCCCAGTAGGTAAGCCAAAGTAAACCACTGAATCCAAAAGATTCCTTTCGCAAGCAATCCGTTGACACAGGTTCGAAAAATACAATTATAAAATAGATTTTTCACATTTAAAAATAAACAACATGTTTCCCCATTTGAAAACCCAACGCACACTATAAATCACTTTCAAAACCATTTCATGTTTTTATAAACAAAACCAAATACAGATGATACTACGACTTTGCTAAAAAGGAACAGGTAAAAAGTACAGGCTGAAAGCAAACCAGTGAAACAGGAAGTAAACAAGCGATGCATGATGCAAGTAGTTGAAAAGGACACAACTAACAATATGAGCTGTAAAGAAGAACTGCAAGTAAACAATCAAGGAAGCAAGTAACCATGGGTGATCCTAAACATCCCTAGAAAACCCATGGACATACTCGGGTTCAGACTACCTGCCGGCGTGGTACTCCATAGTCAATAACCAACTGGCCGCCCTAATTGCCAACCAGTGGCACGTCCCTCCTGGCCTGTCCACAACTCCAGGGGGTACTAACCCGTCTAATCAGGGTTAGCAAGCAACCGTCACTCGATAATCTACAAGACGCCTAGGAACCCATGGTGTTGTTAGTAACACTGTGTAAGTGGGAGGCCCACGCACGCGTGACTCATCTCACCGCACTTGCCAACCCCTTACACGGACATCGCTACACGACAACCCTCGAAGGAAAGTCCCCCTGTAGAGATTCTCTCACAAGTACGCATATATATATATATATGTACAATCACTTCAAAATTAATAAAGTGCCAACCGGGCCTTCACGTCATTTAACTATCAAAACCACTTCATAAAAATACCTGAAGTCGCCAAGCGAGGGCTCAGTTTTTACAAAATCAAATGGCTTTACACGAGCATTTCACAATATCTTCTTCAAAAACTCAAGCGCTGCTTTTGTATTAAATAAAAGGCCAAACGAGCATCTTTTCGTAGATTTATTTTTAAACAAGTTCGATGCGTCTCAAAAAGAGGCGAAAACATTTTGAAACCAAGAACCATTTAGAAAAGTCGAGATTTCGAGAAAATAAAAATAAATAAAAATAAATGATAACAATTTCAAACACCATCTTCATTTGAGGGCACATCCATGTGTACACCTGGTGCACCCATGGATGTGTCAACATCCAATGGTGCGTCAAACCTGCAAAGGGGCACGACAACACATCCAAATGATACTAAATTTCATAAAACTAACCAGTACAGGATAATACGATCCAAGAATGATTCTTTCTTTACAAAAAGGAAACACCGCTCAAGACAACCAGTGGTAACATAAGAGAACACAAGCATTTAGTTCCACGTTAGCTGGCAACGCCTAAACAGGTGCACTATATAAAAAATAAAAAGTGCAGGACAACATCTAGTGCACAACTACCTTGGAATAAAATATAATTGCTTCAAACTTAACTTCCGAACAATAACTATAGATTTTGAAACACTGAAATAAGCCGCGCAAGGATATCATAAACACGCGAATCATGGAATAAAATTTATTTAAAACAATTCAAGCATCAGCAGAGTACCTCGGAAAGGAAACAGTTGAATTCGCCTACCTCAAACAAGGAGCGGACGCGACGGAACCCCAACGGATATTCAGAAAAACCCCTACGGATTAACAGCGTACGCTGAACAGATAGATAAATAAGTAAATAAACAAAACCGAATAAATAATTATATAAATAATTAACAATTAATTAAAGGAATAAATAAATAAATTAATATATAAATAAATAATTAAAAAGAACTTAAAGAAATAAAAAAGAAAGAACAAAATGAATAAATAAATAAATAAACAACAAATACTTAAATGAAGAAATAAATAAAAGATTAAATGAATAAATAATCTAATTAATTAATAAACAAATACTTAAATGAATATAAAAAATAAAAGGAATAAAATAATAGAATAATAATTAAATCAATAAATAGATAAAATAAAATAAAAACCTAATGGAGGTGGTGAATGGGAGGCCGGGACCGGTGAAGGGGAAGGAGGACGAGGCTGGCTGAGGGTGGCAAGGCCGAACGGGAAGGCGGAGGCCAGGGGGGTCGCGCAGAGGGCTGGTTCGTGACAGGTAGGTTATGATATAGTGAAATGTTTATTATAAATATTTAATTTCATGTTTTATGATATGATGTAGGTTTATAATATAGTGGAAAAGATTAATATAGTTTTCATTATGTTATCAGTGTGACCTATATCTTCCTATAATACATCGAGTAATTCTTTATGTCACTGGCGAAAGACATGACTGTAGTTTGAATTAAATCCTATTCAGTAATATTGGGATGGAACGGGGCATGAACCCAGTTCAGTAAAGTACATTTTATACTATGATTTCCATTACAAGGAGCATAGAAATATATAGAAACATGTATTTATGCTTATATGTATGACACAAAGTAAATATTTTATTCTCTCATAGCTCATCTTCTTCGATTCCATTATGAATCATGTGTTATGAAATGATATTAATTACTACACGACTCATTGTTATGTTATTTGATATATAGGGTATGTTATGAAATTTTAATTCACTTATTTATATACACTTATGTTCATGTTATTCTTATGTATCTCATTTATTTACCCTTTATGAGCATTTGAGCTCACCCATTCCTAGGTATCCATTTTATATTTATGAATAATGGTATAAATATAAAAATTATATCGGAATAATATTATTGGAAACCTTATTGATATTCTACCATGTCAGAAGAGTACTTATAGATTGTTACAATGGATGTAAATAAATACTCTACACATGTGTTTGTTTTTGTAATGTAAATAATATTCATAAAATATGATGAATGGTCAAGGTATGAAATTGTTTGGTCACAAGGGTTCTCGAACATAGAATCCTAGTTAGGATATATTATAGATGACCTTTTATACATAACATTATATCCTTTCAAAATGATTTATTATAAACCCTTTATCAATGCAGGTATTTTAAAAATTATTTTCAAATAGCAATTAATTACTTTTGGAAGATAATATTATATTGTGAGAATTGAAGTATTTTATTTAGGGTGGAAGGTATTCTATTGATATTTTAAAAAAAGTAAATCATCTTCAATATTGTTTATGAAACAAATCCAAAATTATACAAGGTGATATAACATGCCAAGATTTTATAATATATTTATTCTTAAATAAATCAATCTCTTAGATTGAGTTTGATGTCTTAAATGATGAGTTTAAATGAAACATGTCACTAGATTAAAATATTAATTTTCAACAACAACTATTAAAACCTTTTTATTTAGATGGTGTATATGTATTAGAGTAGCAATATTATTTATATTATATTGTTTGCACATATTAAAAATAATAAATGGTTATATAATGTTTACAAATTCAATATGGATATGTTGATGAAAAAAAGAAATGTGTTTTCAAAAAATGAATATTTCCAAAATGTAGATGAGTCACGCATTGCACACATAATCTAAAATATTTTTTTTGAAATTTTAAAACATCTATTTGAAAAATAAAATTTATTTTTGAATTCTACATTTCATTAATATATTTGGCTGATTTTTTTGATATTTCTGAAAATTTCATTTTTGATATAAAAACATAAAAATACCGATTTTTTTTAAAAAAACAATTTCATTATATTAATAAATTGATAAATTTGATTTTAAATTAATTATATTTTAAAAGTTTTTCCATTATATTAATATATAACTACATTATGTAATATAAATAAATTTATTATTCAATTATTATCTAGAACCTTTTTATGTGTTAGAATGAATTTCCATTCATAACAGATTTTTTAATGATTGTACAGTTTAAATAATTAATTGAATTCTCCAAATTATGGAATTAAATTAATAATAATTTAATCCAACATTGGAATAATGATATTTAATTTTTTGTAATAATGAAATTATAAATTATTTAAAAAAAATAAAAGAAAATATTAATAATAAATTAACTATATTAACGTGAAAAATTGTTTACCAGATGTTAAAATAATAATATTAGTGATACATATAACCTAAAAAGGTGAAAAAAAATTTCCTTGAAATAAAATTACCTCATATCCTACATGGTTCAATAATGACCATTTTATGGGTTATGGAATGAGAAAAACATGTGTATGACAATATATTTTCAAAAATCCATGTTTTTCCTCTCCCCAATTTATAAAAGAGCGCCACCTACAATCTCCTATTCACATATTAAAAAAATTAAAATCATCATACATATTTTCAAATAAATTCATTAATTACATTCATTAATATTAGCTATATCATTTTCACAAGGAATATCACTAATAAATACAGTAGGTGTAAAACAAAATAGTTTATCTGAAGATGAGGTAAATTATTAAATGTGAATATTTTTTTATTTAATCTGCCGAATCCTTTAAATTATCATAAAATATGATAATATTATACCTTCTATTTCACATATATACTAATATTTATTTTTTATATTTGACTAACATATATCAATATTAGCTTCAATCATATGTGAAAAGAAACTAATCATCCCATTTATGGTAGATTATTTCATTGCGAACTAATGTAATTTTCTCTCATAACCAACTTTCAACTATAGATATAATGAATTATTTGAAATATTTGTATGATATTTATGACATTAATAATTTTTTTAATTATTATATAAAATATACATTCATATATTTAATTCATTACGGGGATATGACAACGTCACTCATGTGTATAACAGACTACCGCCTTACAACATGTTGTGATTTTTCCCATATAATTACTTTGAAAGTATAAATGATAATGTAAATAAAAATATGTGATTTTTATGAACTAAATATACTTATTGAAATATAATATCAAAACTATCTACTTTCCTTCTGATATGATTGAAAACAATAATTTCCCCCTTGTGTATGTGTGGACAAAGACCTTAATACATCAATGTGGAACGTTTTCAATTTGTTTACATGAGTATGAAAAATGAGGGATTTAATTTATATAAATATACATATAATAATAACATAAATTTGAATTAAAATTTTTCTTTCTTATCATTTAATACATCAATAATGATTAAAATTCATTAATGTGTATGTATGACCTACCTTCATCATGAATGATGTAATAAATTTTCTTTATTTAGCAATTATTGAATAACATAGATAAATATATAAAGAAAGTATATATTTTTTTTAAAATATTATTAAAATAATTTACCTATTTCAACTATGATCAATGTTAATGGACTAAAATTAGCGAAGCTAATAATGCATAAAAAATTAAACAATTATCTACCGAAACAGAGATTTAAACAAAAAATTGTGAATTAATTGACCATAAAAGACTATAATTAAGGAATATAATGTATAAATTAAATGATTATTGTTATTTAATATTTTTATTATAAATATTAATTTATTATACATTAGGTATTAATAAGTATAAAGGAATTCAGATATGAGGCAAGGGTTTCATGTCCCGCATCTACTTTAGTGAGACATATAAAAAATTAGAAATTTATACCGTTGAGAGGTGTTTATAATGAAACTACTTATCAATATTATCATTAATATATTTCTGTACATTATATTTAATGTTTCAATTTTCATTATTTTTTTCATCGGTCTAGTGATTCAAATTTTAACGAACTTGTAATGGTTGTGTATTTTTTTTCATTTCTATCATAATTTTTTAAAATGAAATTTAAATTGAACAAAACTATTTTATCAGTGTCTAATAAAAGCCGTTAAATTTTATATAAATAGTTTATTAATGATTTTTTCCTATAATAGTCTCATATTACTCTCTTTGGTACATCAAATGATTGAGAATTTTTTGAATAAAATCAGTCATCATTTGACTCATTGGTAAAATATAATGTCTCTTAAAAAGTCATAAATTGAAAAAAATATCCCAAATAAATTTTACATTCATGGAATGATTTATTATTGAAATTTTATCCTTGTTATAGTTTTTAATTTTTTTTTGAATAAACATGTAATTTTACAAAAAATAATCTAAGATTGATTTTGATGAAAATTTGGAATGAATCTTTGTTATAGCTTGTATAAAATGATTGGAACATTATTCTATCATGATGATGTAGTGTTTTAAAGATTTATATTTAAGTTTAAAATGTTATTTTAAATTGAAATATCAATTTTTTAAATTTTAATTTTAAAATCATATTATCAAATTAAAATTTAATTTCAATCAAAATAATTTAGAAAATTTTCCTGAAATTTATATTTCTCAAGGAAGAAAACCATTATTATACTTCTTCTAAAATGGTTATATATTATAATTACACAATTCCTAATATCTATATAGACCATTTATGATCATTCTGACCAAGATGAACTCTTTTTAACCAGTCACCATTATACTCCAGATGGATTCTAATTATGTTTGTTGATATGGGAAGGTATTAATGTTTCCTATGATTGTTTTCAAATATAAAAGTATATATTTATTATTATGCGCTCTTTTCACATGAATAATTCATTTGACTTATTATTGAATGTTTAGGGACCATTATTGACCATAAATGTATCTATGGGTGTAAATTGTAAAACAATCATGAGGGTTTTAGCAATTCCTAATGCATTTATGTAAGATTTCGTTACACACTGCCTTGATGGTATGGTTTTGATATTCATTATTATGAAATCTCTCATTATAATTTTATTTTTTTATATTCCTTATGATTATACAATTAGCTATATTATCCATAGTTAATACCTTTTCTCATATGATTATTTATTTATAATTATATGATATTATTCATCTTGTTCTAGTTATTGATTATATGGAATTTGTTAATGTTAATTACATTACCATATTGAAAATACCATATTTATTCATGATAGAATCTATTGTATGAATACCTTACCATGATCTATGATCTCTCTGAATTATAATATATTATTTTCCCAAGGTTTCCAAAATAAATATTATGAGTAATATGATGTGTTATGCTTGTAGATATAAAGATTCACATGAAGAAAATATTTTGTGATTCATTATGTTTTCATTTATAAATTCAGACTATAGCATGTATAATGTTACCAAGACTACAAAAATATTGAGTCATTAAGGATGGTACACATTTTATGTTATGCAAATATAAAAATTTAACCACAAAAGCTAAGATACTATGTTAGGGACATTACATTTATGACTCATTTATGAGTTTTTTTCTTACCAAGTATATACATAAAAAATATAAAATCCCTCTCACAATGTTGTCCCACCTTGTGTTTTATATAAATTATCTATACATATTACTACTTCATTTATGAATATATAAATATGATATATATTCATCAATGAGATGTTCCTACTTTAGTTTAGGTTTTTTGTAACACATATACTACTTCCAAAACATATAACTCGATCACTAGTAATGTAGAACATCCAAATATTCCCTATCTTCTTCTATATATAATCATCATCTTTCTAAAAAACCTTTATCCTCTTACGAAACAATGATTTATAATTTAATAGTGCTATATAAGTTTAATATACTTTTATTATTCATATATTTATTCCTTTTATGACTGTTAATATTTATTCCCTTGGATTCCTCATCACAGATAGAGTTCTTCTATACTTTCTACATGGACAAATATTCACATTGATTTCTTTCCAAGGGTGTTAATTAATTAAAAAATATTAGTCCATGAATATATCTATAATCATTTATTAATTAAAATTAATATAATATTTTTTGAATAAATACATTAGTCCTTTATGATAAATATATATTTTTTGATAAATTTTGATTGAAGTAATTTTCATTCCAAATATGTATGATCATTAGTAATAACAAATTTTATAATGAATAGAAAACCGATAGCTATATATTTCATATATTCATTAGTTATAGTTTATAAATCATATAAATCATGAATCATATGAAATATTACCAGAAGTAGTTAAATTTTACATATTATAAAACTTAAATAACATTCTACTCATAATAATAATCATTCTTCATTAAAAACATACATATATTTGTGACCAAACAACATGATTATAATTAATATATTATCAAATCATCCAGTAAAAAATAAATCAACTCTTATATTGATATAAATTTAATTATATTCAATATACCAAAACATGTCTAAAATTAAAATTTAAATTAACGTATAGAATTCTATGTTGGCCATGAAATTTTATTAAAAATAAACAATGAAATAATCTATAAATAATTTTAAAAAATAAACCTCACAACAATAATTATATATGGATGTCACTATTCCTGGAATCATTCTTTTAAATACTCATTACAATGTTATTAATATTATATTAAAATAAAATAAAATTCATAAAAAATAAAATAATTTTTTTATAATACACATATAAAAATATTATGTTCTAGTTTCATAGAATTTTCTTGTATCATTAAGTAATAAAAAATAATTGAATCATAAATGTTCAAAATATTTATTATGCATTAGTAAAAAAACTATATTTTAAATTTATTAAAATTCTTTTTATAGAAAATTGGTGTTTCATTCAAAATTGTTTGAAACCAATCGATAAGAAAAGATCCAATGTAAATATTTACCAAATAAAAATTGTAAATTTTTAATAATAATATTGAAATCCTAGTAGAGATCGTTTTTTCTAATTTATGATAAATAATTCTCATCAACTATACTCATCATGATGAGGTGACTGTAAACAAATATGTTCATCATCTCACTCTTTTAAACAAAACCACCGTTGTAACTTGTATTTCACCATATAGAGGAGATTGATTACTTTTAGTCCTCTAATATATAATTCATTATACCTCAGATCCACATGTCGGCCATCCCATCTAATGGATCATAATAAACTACTTTTATTTGTAACATCCTACCTTGACCCATTGACTTTGGTATGCTGAAATTGCATTGGCCAAATGTGTCATTCCCTTGACATCATAGGATTTGAATAAATGTTTTTTCTTAATTAATATTGTGTGTAATGATATAACCTTATATATATATATAATAATAGGAAGTGACTACAGTGTTGTATAATCATGAATCTTGAATGAACACATGTAAAAACATAAAATATAATATACCAATACATAATTATTAGTTTTTTGAGAAAACAAATAAAACTGGACTATAAATATAAAATTTCATTAATGAATGAAAATGATAAAATATTAAACATTCACAATCTACATATAATGACAACTGATAATATTCCATCTCTCTCATCATTAAATAACATAAACATATCCCACTACCATATATGAGTTTATCCCCATACCTATATCATTATAAAGTATGACTACATATTTTATGGGATTAATTTTTTGGGGTTAAGTGTATCTATTTAGAAGGAAATCCCTAATGCTTCCCACACACACCACATAAATATGATCAATTCTTTTATAAAATATTTAATAAAAATAATATATTAAATATTTCCTAAAATCCAATTAATTACTATATAGAATGATATTTTTCTATTGAAATCCAAAGTATCCACATATTCGCCCACACATTAGATGAACTTGCACAACTAGTGGATATATAAAAACTAAAACAATGTAATAGGTGTACACGTATTTCATCAACCCAATACATAAATTATTCAGGATACACAATTTCTTTTCACTATATATTTTAAGATGATATCTATTTTCGAAGGTATATTGGTCTAGTTTGATTGATCATGATCACACAACAACACATGCAATTGTGGGTGACCTTAAATTTTCTAGAAAGTCATTAATATATCAATACGAATATGAATATATATATATATATATATATATATATATATATATTTACTCAAGAAAATCATTATAATCCCATTTTGAAAATAAAATATCATAACATTCCAAAATTTTAGTTTATTTTTTTAATCAAACCATCAATAGTTTTTTGTACCATGTAATTCATAGTAATGTCCCACCACCGTGTAACACCCCAAGTAAATAAAGAATATGACATTTTCACATTTATCCCCAGTTTTTAATAAAATATTAATATTACATTAAATGGGACGCTATGCTCGATGGCGTACCCAATATGAAACAACAAGTTTCTTGGGAATCTTGTGTTGCACTCTAATAATAAAATATTATTATTTTAAATGGTAGTTAACGCCTAGCCATTGTAATGGTGGGAATGAATAGAACTAACTACAAAATGATTATATATGTTTGTCAAATAATTTTACAATAAATTTTAGACGATTAAAAATGCGAATGAATCCAATTTTAAGCGTAAACTTTCTAATATTCTTTAAAAAGTCGATTAACCGCCTTTTGATGGAGATCCTCTTTTGAATCCACTTTTTGACAATTTTATGTGTTATATTTGACAAAATAAAATTCTTCTTTAGAATCTAGACATCAAAATTTACTTTGTGTAATTTTTTGGTATTTTTCCGTTAAAGATCATTTTTTAATGAATAGTGAAAAATGTTGTATTTTAATTCAAAACCACTTTTTAATCCAATTTATTTATATGATTACATTATATTTTGAATTTGTTTTAAAGTTAAATTAGAATATATTTTTACAATTTATTCCAACAGTGGTCGTTGGAATTAATTTCACATTGAAATCGGAGCTAAACTAGTGTCAATCTTTTGAAACATTTTGTTTCATAAAAACACTCTATTTGTTTTGAAAGCAGGGAAATAGTTATTAAATTAATTAATGAAACTTATATGTTTTGAATTTTTTAAAATAGAAATAATTTTTGAATTCAGAATATCAAAAATATCTTAGGGTGAATTTTTGGTAATTTTCTGAAAAACTTCAAATTTTGATTTATAGTGAAACCACTAAGTGGTACTTAAAAAAACTGATTTTCCGTTTAAATGAAATTTTTCCACATTTTTGTTTTGAATTTAAAAAATCCGACATACATGGTTTTCATTAATAATTAAAATGTGGTTCAATAGTATTAAAATAATTTTTTGGTAAAAAGTAACTTATTACGTTTTTAATCGCGATTAGATGTAATTAGTGCAGTTTAAGTTTAAAATAATGTTTTAATAGTATGAAATGATCTAGACACATATCCTACCCTCATTGGAAGTGTCATGGCCGACCAATTAAATCCATGGGTCAACTGGGGGACCCCATGGAGCCACCATGGTTGGAAAATGACATAAATAACTTTTTATTTAATGTCAAAGTAAAAATGACACAAACATGAGTTGTTTTACTAAAACATTTTTTACATGTGGTTATACAAGTCATATTTTTGACTATAAATATTCATTAGAAATATAAAAAGATATCATACATCATGATATTTATTTTATATTTTTTAGACATTAAATATATTAAATTATTTATGACATCCTGATGATGCAGTGATTACCTCATTAATAAAGGATTTAAATAAAATGAAAAGATATTGTAAAATCTATGACCTACACATCCCCAAAACCTACTGGATGGGTATATTTCGAACCCTTGTCACCTTATCCTCGAAACACATCAATCTGGGACCTTTAAAATCTGAAAATAATTTTAAAATAGAGTTACCTTTTATCACTTCCCAAGAGTGCCCCTCCTCTCCCTTTATTAAAGGCCCCCACCTCTACCTCTTTACCCACACCTCCCAAGCCTTTGGCTTGGCCAAACCCTTCCAATATTGTCTCTAAACATCCCTTTCCAACTCTTAGAAGCCTCCATTTGGTCATAAGTCATCCCAAGGAAGCCTTTGAGCTCAAACCAAAGGGAGTTACCCGATTTTAGGGTAATGTATTCACTTGAGTTCTTTTGTTTTATTTTGTTTCTCCAAACCACTAAACTCTATTTATTCATTTATTTTGCAACAAAACCAGTATCTTACATATACTAGGTTGTTTTTATAAGGATTATTTGAGCTAAACATACACACACCTACATATAATGGTTAAAGAACATACTGTTTCCGTGGATGGTGAATTTATGCCTCCCGAAACGATGATTGTTCAACATTATTATAACACCTTCAAAGGTGGCCATTAAGATGTCAATATATTTAAATATGATATATAATATGTTTTTTATTTACTTAAGCTTATTTATTTTTCATTTAAGTCATACCTTTATGGTTTCTATTATGGGTAAACATGATATCTTCATTTTAGGAAGTGCGGACTACCGCCCCCTCAAAGTGATTTGATTTGTTAATGCCATATGTGGGACATATAAAGGATGGATTTAAAATTATTACATATGATGTTACAGTGGAATTATAATATACCTTTATATCATTATTATTTTCTTTCCAATAAATTATTAGATAGAAATGAAAGTAGCGTTCATGCGTACGTACGGCTTACCGTCTCCATGAACGGTGGATTTCATTTCTTAACTATAAATGTTATGTAATATTATAAATGCATAAATATATGGATATATATGATATCTAAATCACGAATACAAATCTGGATATAATCTATATTTTACCACATGAACAACTTGTAATTATAGAGAGTTTATTTTTGACTCAAGTAACAATGATCGTTAAAACGACTATTATTAACTTAAATAATAACATAGTGTTCATGACATGGTAATAAGTGATATAAAAGGAATAATGAACTTGAAAAAGGTTCTTAAGGAATTATAAATTAACTCATGTTTATTATTCAGGACATTAAAGAACGATCGAGTCAAGTCGGACCCGAGGTAAGGGATCCAACCTCTCTCTTTCTTTTTAAGTACACTCGTTTATGTCATTACTTTTAAGCTCATCTTTCTTATGATTGGGATGTTATTTTATATTACTCCTACTATACTTTTTATTTTCATATGATTAGAGACTCTATTTTCTCTCATCAATCCATTTTATAAGTTTTAAGTGGTGCTGTTAGGCTGCCGAGTTTTCGTAAGGGAATTTTCATCACACTTTTATTCCCATGAAATTTATGCTACGTTTTCCACTATTTCCTTTGAGTGGTGTATGTAATGCCCATCATTACAAACTTTGTGTAGTATAATTTCATTTATTGGTATTTATATCTTCATTTTATGACCCTTCTTCAATGGGGTGTATGTTTCCAAAGTTACACAAGTCGGTAAAGGAACCATTCACCATCCTCTTTTTAAAAGACTTATTTTGTTATGTCTTTTAATTAACAAACTATCATGATGGGATATGTTCTTATATATCCTTATTGATGTAAATTTTGTGACCAATTGATGAGATACCCTTTTCATTGTGGCATATTGTGTTTTATACACAACTGTCTTTTATATAGTGTATAAACCTCGTTGACTTTTACGTTTATTCAAAGAAATCTTTTTTATACGAAGCATTTACTAAATGATAAAAGGGAATGTTTTTGTCATACGTATGTGGCGACAAAGACTTTCCCCCACCACGACCATTATTTGAATTTTGGATTCCTCTACAAGCCATACCCTCTTTTCAAAAGAAAAATAAATACCATGTTTTACTTTTCATTTATTTTTTTAATGAAAATAATTTTCATAATGTTTTTATATCAATGTGTTGTATTGATATCTTGTTATTGAGAGGTGTAAATGTTATTTTTCGTTTATACATGTTTTATATGATAAGATTATGTTATGGTTTTTGGGCATTGCTATGAATACGGGTGGTTCCGTGATAAACTAAGAGTGGGTGAGCCCGATATAGCTCTCCAATGCATTGGGTAACGCGAAGGAGTGAAACGTTAAGGTTTCTCCGAATAGATTTAAATAATATATTGTGGTGGGTATTCCAAACATAACAAAGAGGGTTACTCCCTATGTATGAATGTTATGAATGCCTCAAGTTACCTTTTATTTATTATGATTTCTATGATTTATTCATGATTTTATGAGGTATGTTATAGTGATTATGCTTTATGGATAAAGTATGATTTCATTCTTATGTATATATGTAATCATTTTTCCTTTCCATACTTTTTATAACCCTTGCTGAGCTTTTTATGCTCATCCCAAGTTTTTTTTGAAATGTTTTTCACAAGACATAAAGTTGAATAGGGGTCAATGATGGGAACAACGAAATGTCAGGCTATCTAAAACGTGGAACTAGACATGACCCTTTTGTTCAAGAGTTTTTATTTTGTGAAAAAAATGGAATCTGGGTAGATGTGTCTACTTTGTAATCTTTGAGATGTAATAGTTATGTCATAATTCTCTAAAACTCTAAACCTGAAAAGATACTCTATGTGTAATCTTGTAATAACTCATGATTAAGTATGGTTTAAGGCTATGGCCACATAGTTGGTATCAGAGGTCAGTTTAGATAACTTTAGAGGTTAGGGTATTCTTTAAGCAAAAGTGACATTACCATAATGGTTAGGATTTTAGAAAGAGTCCTAGTTTTAGATAAAGTTAATGAGTAAGTATATATTAGTGTTTATCTTCCTCATTAGTACATGATGGTTTTATTGATATACTCACACTGACCTTTTTGGTTTTTGTAAATGGCTGGATCTAACTGAAACCAAAGTAACGGTGGATGTGTTGGAAACTGGGACAGTTTTCTGAGTGAGCAACTAAATGATATGGGAGCTGCAATGAGAACTCTTGTGTTTATCCTCAACCAACTATCTCGAGTCATGATTTACCACCTAAAACATGGCGATTTCTATAAGGCAACACATATGTGAGAAACAAATCCCTACGGAACTACGAGTAATAATCATAAAGGTAAGTGTCTTCAAAAACATATGTGTCAAAGATGTGGAAAGAAACACCTAGGAAAATGTTTCAAAGGGATAGAAATATGCTATAGATGTGGAAATGAATGTCATAAAGAATGAACCTGCCATGGAAAAAGGAAGCATCCAGTTGAATCGAGGAAAGGGAATGAAGTTCTTTCTGAGGGATCAATTGAATGTTTTAAATGTGTTGTGCATGGTCATTATGAAAACACATGTCCTATGAAGAAGTTTTTGGAATGGGATCACCATGATCGTACAAATATTCGTTTATGAATACCTAATGCAATTCCGATTGAGGATGAATTAACTAAAAATGACCAATCAATGGTATGGATTATTTCATAACTTTTGTTTTCCTATTTTTGAATCTTAGGATATGATTCAGGATTTTGTTTGTAGGAAATATGTATTTCAGAATAAGTTGGAAAGGAATGGTTAATGGATCATGAAGAATGTTAAATGAGTAAACAGTTAACATATTAGAGCTTCAAGAGTTATGGTAAAATTCTTAAGAGTATTAAGTCTCTTTTGATGATGGGGTTACTTTAGATGAATTTTTATAGTATGTGTAACCATGATGTTTAATATATGAAAATTTTATTCAAGGAATAGTAATCTGATATTTTGTGGACATAGTTATAAAGAACCATTTGGGTTTATATGATCCTTACTATATGTTATGATGGAAGTGAAAGTCATGAGATAAAATTGAGGTTAAATTATGTTATTGTAGTGATTTTATCTCTTTTTGTGGATTTTTTTGAGAATTATATAGTTTTGGAAAATGGACAACACGCAGACTGTGTGACAACCCGTCGCGCCAGAAAAATTTGTGGGAATCGAACCCACAACCAAAGTGTAATTGGTATTTATCGCATACCACTGGACTACGTGAAGTCCCTGGTTAGTTTGACTGATTCTTTTTAGTTAGATGATTTTATGAATTAAGAGTAAGTTGATTTTGGGTTATCTATTGAAATATATTAACCTATCAGAGAGGATATATGATTAGGTTAATTACTTTTCAATACGAGACTTTAAGAGAAACAAATGTTGTTTAGAGATAAATGTTATGATTTAACTTGGAAGACTATGTGATTAAATCCTTCAATTATTTGGGTTTCAATCATAGATTGGTTTACTTTGAAGAATTTTATGGACAATTTGTTTATCGAATGGTCTTTGTTGAACTGTGGGTTTTTTTGGGGGACAAATTTTGGAGATTAAGAATATGTTTTCTTTTTATAAAGGATTATACTTTTGTGGATTATCTGATCTTGTACTAACATTTTTTGTTTTGGTTTTGGTTAAAGTCTAAATACATGGGAAGTATATAGTTCACTTTTTTGGATTAGGTGATTCTCAATAAGTTGATTATAGTACTTTTAGTTTGAACAAGTCTTCCTAAATACTCATCTTTTGGGGAAAGTATGAGTTTGTGTAAGAAATATAGTAAAAGTTTAAAGTCAAAATGACATGTAAGTATGATTCCTTAAGATAAAAAATAAATTCCTCAATGAAAAGTATCTTAAAACAAAAATGTTGTCGATTATATTTTCCTACTGGGGAATCGAATACCGTTTAACCCATCACAAGTTTGTGATTTTCTTATGGTTAACTTTCTCATGACATGTTTACTATCACTCTCCAGCAGAACATGACCCTTTTTATTCTCCTCCATATACATATTTTCTTACAAGGAATCCCAGTATGGGTTAACTCGGGTGACCTTTATACTTCTCTTTATTTATTTTAAGGTGATTGTTTTACTGACTATTGTTCCGATGTGGGATCTTCATTGATGTTTCCAAGCCCAATTTTAAAATTGTGAGGACGCAATTCCCAAAAGGGGGGAAGGATGTAACACCCCAGGTAAATAAATAATATGACATTTTCATATTTATCCACATTTATGAATAAAATATTAATATTACATTAAATGGGACTCTATGCTCGATGGCGTACCCAATACGCAACAACGAGTTTTTTTGGGAATCTTACGTTGCACTCTAATAATAAAATAATATTATTTTAAATGGTAGTTAACTCCTAGCTGTTGTAATGGTGGGAATGAATAGAACTAACTACAAAATGATTATATATATTTGTAAAATATTATTACAATAAATGTTAGAGGATTAAAAATGCGAATGAATCCAATTTTAAGCGTAAACTTTCTAATATTCTTTAAAGGGTCGATTAACCGCCTTTTGATGGAGAACCTCTTTTAAATACACTTTTTGACAATTTTTTGTGTTTTATTTGAAAAAATAAAATTCTTCTTTACAATCGAGACATCAAAATTTACTTTGTGTAAATTTTTGGTATTTTTCCGATAAACTTCATTTTTTAATGAATAATGAAAAATGTTCTATTTTAATTCAAAACAAATTTTTAATCTAATTTATTTATATGATTATATTATCCTTCTAATTGGTTTAAAAGTGAAATTAGAATATATTTTTACAATTTAATCCAATAGTGGTCATTGGAATTAATTTCACTTTGAAATCGGACCTTAACTAGTGTCAATCTTTTGATACATTTTGTTTCATAAAAACATGCTATTTGTTTTGACAACGAGAATTAATTATTAAATTAATTAATGAAACTTATATGTCTTGAATTTTGTAAAATATAAATCATTTTTGAATTCAGAATATCAAAAATAGCTTAGGGTGAATTTTTGGTAAATTTCTGAAAAACTTCAATTTTTGATGAATAGTGAAACCACTAAGTGGTACTTATAAAAACTAATTTTCTGTTTTAATGAAATTTTTCCACCTTTTTGTTTTGAATTTCAAAAATCAGACATAAATGGTTATCATTAAGAAGTAAAATGTCGTTCAATGGGATTAAAATAATTTTTTTGGTGAATAGTAACTTATTGAGTTTTTAATCGTGATTAGAGGTAATTAGTGTAGTTTAAGTTAAAAATAATGTTTTAATAGTATGAAATGACCTAGAAACATGTCCTTCCCTAATTGGATGTGTCAGGGCCGACCAATACAATCCATGGGTCAACATGGGGACCCCATGGAGCCACTTTGGTTGGAAAATGACATAAATAACGTTTTATTTAATGTTAAAGTAAAAATGACACAAACTTGAAATGTTTTACTAAAACAATTTTTACATGTGGTTATACAAGTCAGATTTATGACTATAATTATTCATTAGAAATATAAAACGATATCCTACATAATGATAATAATTTTATAATTTTTATACATTAAATATATTAAATTATTTATGACATCATGATGATGCAGCGATTACCTAATTAATAAAGGATTTAAATAAAATGAGAATATAATGTAAAATATATGACCTACACATGTCCAAAACCTACTTTATGGGTTTATTTCGAACCCTTATCACCTTATTCTCGAAAAACATCAATGTGGGACCTTTTAAATACGAAAATCATTTGAAAATAATGTAACCTTTATGACTTCCCAAGAGTACCCCTCCTCTCCCCTTATAAAATGCCCCCAACTCTACCTCTTTACCCACACCTCCCAAGCCTTTGTCTCGGCCCACCCCTGACAATTTTGTCTCTCAAAATCCCTCTCCAGCACTTAGAAGCCTCACTTTGGTCAGAAGTCTTCCCAAGGATTCCATTGAGCTCAATCCAAAGGGAGTTACCCGATTTTAATGTAATGTCTTCACTTGAGTCCTTTTGTTTTATTTTGCTTCTCCAAACCCCTAAACTCTTTTTATTCATTTATTTTGTAACAAAACCAGTATCTTCCATATACTAGGATGTTTTTATAAGGAATATTTGAGCTACACTTACACACACCTACATCTAATGGTTAAAGAACATACTATTTCCGTGGATGGAAAATTTATGCCTCCCGAAATGATGATTGTTCAACATTATTCTAACACCTTCAAAGTTGTCCATTAAGATGTCACTATATTTAAATATTATATATAATATTTTTTTGTTTTACTTAAGCTTCTGTATTTTTCATTTAAGGAATAACTTTATGGTTTCCATTATGGGTAAACACGGTATCTTCATTTTAGGAAGTGCGGACTACGACCCCCTCAAAGTGATTTGATTCGTTAATGTCATACGTGGGACGTATAAAGGATGGATTTAAAAATATTATATATGATGTTATACTATAATTATAATATACCTTTATATAATTATTATTTTCTTTCCATTAATGTATGAGATAGAAATGAAAGTAGCGTTCATGCGTACGTACGACTTACCGTCTCCATGAACGGTGCATTTCATTTCTTAACTCTAAATGTTATGTAATATTATAAATGCATAAATATACTGGATATATAAGATATATACGATATCTAAATCATGAATACAATTCTGGATATAATTGATATTTTACCACATGAACAACTTGTAATTATAAAGAGTTTATTTTTGACTCAAGTACCAATGATCGTTAAAACGACCGTTATTAACTTAAATAATAACATACTGTTCATGACATGGTATTAAGTGATATAAAAGGAATAATTAACATGAAAAAGGTTCTTAAGGAAGTATAAATTTACTCATGTTTATTATTTAGGACATTAAATAACGATCGAGTCAAGTCGGACCTGAGGTAAGGGATCCAACCTCTCACTTTCTTTTTAAGTACACTCTTTTATGTCATTACATTTAAGCTCATCTTTCTTAGGATTGGGATGTTCTTTTATATTAATACTACTATACATTTTATGTTTATATTATGAGAGACCCTATTTTATCTCATCAATCCATTTTGAATGTTTTAAGTAGCGTTGTTAGGCTGCCGAGTTTTCGTAAGGGATTTTTCATCAAACATTTATTCCCGTGAAATTTATGCTACGTTTGCCACTATTTCATTTGAGTGGTGTATGTACTGCCCATAATTATACACTTTGTGTAGTATAATTTTATTTATGTGTTTTTGCATATCCATTTTATGACCGTTCTTCAATGGGTTGTACGTTTCGAAAGTTACCCAAGTCGGTAAGGGAACCTTTCACCCTCCTCTTTTTAAAAGACTTATTTTGCTATGTCTTTTAATTAACATACTATTACGAAGGGATATGTTATTATATATCATTATTGATGTATATTTGGTGACCAATTGATGAGATACCCTTGTTATCTCTCATCAATTCTTTTTCAAAATATTGAAGTGACGACGTTAGGCTGTCGAATTTTTTCAAGGGAACTTCTTAACCCAATTTTGATTCTTTGGGATAAACTTGTACACCTTGAATATGTCGTTCTATGATTATGTGTGAATGTTCTATAAGTGATATACAATTAATACCCACTTATATTTCGTTGATTTATTTGTCACACCTAATTATTTAACAGATTTATCCTTAATCCAAGGATACCGTCTTTGTATGGGACTTCGTCTCAATCTCCTTTCATTGAGGCAAATTGTGTTTTATACACAACATTCTTTTATACGGTGTAAAAACCCCTTTGACTTTTACATTTATTCAAAAGGAATCTTTTTTATACGAATCATTTACTAAATGACAAAAGGGAATGTTTTTGTCATACGTATGCGGTGAGAACGACTTCTCCGCTGCTGTGACCATTATTTGAATTTTGGCTTCCTCTACAAGCCATACCCTCTATTAAAAAGAAAAATAAATACCATGTTTTTCTTTTCATTTATTTTGGTATTGAAAATGGTTTTCATAATGTTTTTATATCAATGTATTGTATTTATATCTTGTTATTGAAAGGTGGAAATGTAATGTTTCCTTTATACATGTTTGATGTGATACGATTATATTATGGTTCATGGGCATTGTTATGAATACGGGTGGTTCTGTGATAAACTAAGGGCGGGTGAGCCCGATATAGCTCTCCAATGAATTGGGTAACGCGAAGGAGTGAAACGTTATGGTTTCTCCGAAAAGATTTAGGGAATATACTATGGTGGGTATTCCAAACGTAACCAAAAGTGTTACTCCCTACGTAAGAATGTTATGAATGCCTCAAGTTACCTTTTATGTCTTATGATTTCTATGATTTATTCATGATTTTATTAGGTATGTTAAAGTGCATATGCTTTATGGGTAAATTATGATTTCATTCTTATGTATATATGTACTCATGTTTCCTTTCCAAACTTTTTATAACCCTTGCTGAGCTTTTTATGCTCATCCCAGGTTTTTTTTGAAATGTTTTTCACAGGACATAAAGTTGAATAGGGGTCAAGGATGCGATCAAGGAAATGTCAGGCTATCTAAACCAAGAAACTATACATGACCCTTTTGTTCAAGAGTTTTTATTTTGTGGAATAAAATGGAAGCCAGTTAGATGTTTCTACTTTATAATCGTTCAGATGTAATAGTTATGTCCTAATTCTCTAAAAGTATAAACCTAAAAAGATCCTAAATGTGTAATATTTTAATAACTCAATATTAAGTAAGTTTTAAGGCTGGGGCCTTATAACCGTGCATTAAATAATACATCATAAATTTAAATGAAAACATTATTTAACTAGAAAATTAATTATACGTAAAAATATAAATTTTTAAATTTTAAAAAATCATGATTTCATTTTCATAAAAATTTAATATCATAAAAAAAATCCTCTTACCTCAATCTATGTTTCCATCATTAAAAAATTAATCAACATTGATCTTGGATTTAACAAGGTTATTTCAAATCCCCCCAATAATATTCCTATAAAAATTGTCCTAACCAATAGATAATCTCTTGAAACCCCACTCTTGTGGTTCAATACATGATATAATAATCTGAGATATAATGATAGGTAATGGAAAAGTAAATAACATTGATCTTATTGTCCCTCGCTAATGGTTTAAAAGTGATAGGGATCCAAAATCAATAAAATCCCCCAAATCCCTAAAAATAAACCATTAAGATAATAATCACTATGAACATGTGAGATAATGATTAATTACTAAGAAAATATAGATTAGAATTTTAATTTTCATAACTATATAATGATGTTAATAGTTTGGTCGTGTATTTTGTTAAACCATTCACCAAAAGAACTAACCAGATCTATCAAATAATACTCAATGTATGATAATTTAACACATGGATTACCAAAATAATGTTTTATCCCTATTTTTGTACCTCATTAAATTTTATAATTCGTACTTTTACCTAGAGATTCCATATAGTTTCCCATAATTTTTTTTTGAAGATACACTATCCAAAACACTTCTAAAACCTCTCTAAACAATATGAATAATTCTAAAAAAATAAAAAAATTCTGTAACAAAAAAGTAAAATTACTATACAAAAAACAATTATATAGAACAATATTTATTATATAAATTTATGCACATAAATATTTTAATAATTTCATGAATTTTTTAAGAAATATTTGTTGATATTTGTTTTAATTTATTGATATAAGATAATAAAAGTTTATTCATTTATAATATGATTGAATATATAATGTGATATTTTTTGTCTTAGAGTTATTTTATTCATTATAAGACATAAATGTTTATATAAATTCATAATAGTTATTATAGTAATAATAACAAAATTTGGACCCCATTCATCCTAAAAAAGTTCCCTCATTTCATAAATTCTTATTTAATCATTATTATTTTCGTATAATTTTAAAATTTAGTTGTATAATAGTAAGGATTTAGAAATTAACTGTGAGTATTATATTTATTATATATTACATTTTTAAAATATTTTCAATATTTTCAATATAATGTTATGGAAAATTGTCAACATCCTTACTATTAACTACCACCATGTAAAATTGTTCATTGAAACTAATTTATCATGAAAATATATAGAGAATATTTTTATTATTTATATATTTAATTATAACAATTTTTAAATTGTATTGGAATATAATATGATATAAATATTTCAATTTTGTCTCTCATAATATGAATAAAAACTATTTACACTAAATCAATAAATAATCCCAATTCAAATTATATTTATTCAATATTTTAACAATTTGAAAATTATACTTCTAAATTCATTCTCTTCAATTTTATTGCTATATAAAATTAATATTTATATATTGATTTTTTACCCAACAAAACTATAACATAACAATTATTTAATTTAAGATGCATTGTTTTTATGAACATTTAGATCTTTATATAAGAATTAGTACATTTTATATATTATTTATGTTTTAATACTATATAATACTCATATTGTGTTTAATTATTTATATCATTTCATTAGTATTATATAACGGTCATCAAAAGCCCTTTGATAACACCATTCTTATGATAATATTCTTTTATTTTTTATACATAATATTAAAATAAAAATACACATGTGGGAAATAATATGTAAACAATTAACCATATGAAAGAATGTCGAAACTATGTAATGAATTTTAATTTGTGATGAAAATGGTGGCCCCTTATTCTTATTTTATGGTATTTTATTACTTATATAAAATTTTAGTTTGGAATCCATTTTATTTTATATGGGTATGAGGACATGGGGAAGTTATAAAATAAAATATTAATTTGTTTCATATATAATTTTCTACATAATTTAGGCATATATTAATTTCATAAATGTACTCTTGAATTAAATACAAAACAAATGAATATTTATTTTATAGAAATTTATGAGAAGGTTAAATAATATATATAAAAATAAGTCCAAAATATTTTTATGTAGTCAATAATTAATAATCATACTCAAAATTGTTTCATTCTACCTCATCCATTAAAAAAATTGAAATATTTTATCATTGAGTTTTAATAGGTTATCCAATTCCAGAATTATTTCCCCAAAATCATTTTTTATATCCATATGCACCTCATAATCATGGATATTTTATGAGTATAATTCTATGAACATATAGTTTGGTTTTTTGGATTAATATATTTTTTCATGGTCCTGTGATGTATAATTTTTTATAAGAATTATAAAAACAAACATTTAATAAAGTGAATGATTTACCATATTTGATGAATATGTATATATTTTATCCAACATTTCTGTTATTGTAATATAAATTTTATGTTTTAGGATATAGATAATACTCAATAATCTAATTAAATATTCAATGGTAACATTTATTTTTGAAAAAAAATCATGCAATGATTGAATTACATTAGTACTTGTTGTGATTTATATCCTACACTTTTAGGAAATTTTTTAAGATGTTTCCATCCATGAGATTTGATGTTTTGAAACTCATGTTATATAATAAAAATATATCCTTTATTTAAAATATAAAACATCATCCACACATCAGGATTGATTTCGGGCCCTATAATGAATCTATATTAATGGTTCGTTTATTGCTATATTTATAAATAACATAACACAATATGATTATTTATCTATGTATCATTAGTTTTATATTATGCATACATTATTTATCACATTGAATAGTTATAATAGACCCAAACTATATTAATAACAATGAAATTCTTTAAAAATATTATTAAAAAAATTATATTGTCCTAATAATAGTTTCCTAATAGGGAAAGTTGATTTTTTTCTTGTTGGGTATTAAAATATCCTATAAATGTTTTTGAATTTATCATGAGAGGATTGCCGACTTTGTACTAGTGAAAGACTCACTTTCAGATATGAGGTGAGATGCTCAGACTGTTACTCACCGGGTGGATGGATCCTCAGATCGGTTGCCTGCTGTTACTCGTCGGGATGAAGGAAATCTGACTGTTGTTTACCGAGCTGAAAGAACCACATATTTTTTTCCTGTTGATGGCCGAGCTAAAGGAACCTCAGATCTTCCATCTGTTTTGAAACCCTCATTTGATGTTTCGGTTGCTGTTTTGGAAAACAGGGTTGACGGTGTGCGCTTTTTTGAACCACTGCTTTTGAATTTCCAATCAGTGGCTACTGATTTTATATCTAGGGTGGATTGCAGGACCGGCGTTGCTCACTTGGTAGATGGAGTGGGGCGGGACAAGGCTTCTTCCGGGAAGAGGGTGTTGCCGATGAGTCTATCAAATCCCCATTTGAAGGTCTCTTTGGTGAATTTTAAGGCTGCTTCAAATGGAAGGTTGTACTACCTCCGCCCCTTCGTTTTCATCATTTATTGATTCTCAATCAAGAAGGATTCATCGAAAGGGTTCAGTAGCTCATGTTGATATCAGTCCTGAAATATTTGATGAGCGGATTGTAAATGGTATGAAGTCTCTAATCGCACGTCTTGTTTTAGAGAAGGGTGCGATGTCCTGGAAATTTGATGATCTTGTCATAAGTGTTTCATTCTTGTGGGGTTCCTCTGATTAGCGGTGCGTTTCTCTTGGTCGTGGATTCTTTCATTGTATTTTTCCATCAAATTCTCTCAATGTTCATGCATGGCGTATTGGGTCCCTTTCTTTGAAACCTGGATGGCTTCATCTTCATGAATGGTCCCTTGATTTCAATGCCTCTCGTGCAAGGAATGCCTTTTCACAGGTCTAGGTCCGTTTGCATGGGCTTAACTGGGTTTTTTGGAATCCAAAGATTCTTCATGATATTGGCATGGCGATTGGATCCCCTATTCTCCCTGACAAGGAAACTGAGGTTGTTCGGTATGGAAAATTTGCTAGAATGATGGTGGAGGTTAATTTGAGCTCTACCTTGATTTATAAGATAAATCTTTCCACTCCGACTGATAACATTAATATTGATGATGAGTATGAAAGAAACCACTTTTTTGTACCAAATGCATTGCTGTTAGGCACTCGTTGGAGTTATGTCGGAGGAAGATATCTTACGAGAGATGTGGGATGAAGGGTCACCTGACTACTCTCTGTAGAAGGAGACTTGAGGAGAAGAATGTGGACATGTAAAATCATGAAGCAGATTCTCTCAAAAAATCATCTGCCACTCCGGCTGAGGTGTTTGAATCCATCAAACCACTGTCTCATGTGAAAGGGAAAGAGCTGATAGTGGATACGTCTTCGATGAGTGGCCCCTCTAATGTTCGGGCTGATCACATGGAGATCCCATCGAAGGTTGGTCGTGCTGTTACACCCACTGGGTTGGTTGAGATTGGACATACTCCCAGCCTCTCTGTCTCTGGATCCCCTGCTTGCATTGATCTTACAAATGTTAGTATGAATGATAGTCCTGATGCAGGCTTGATACATGATGAGACTTTTTAATTGGATCCTTCTGGGACTTCTCAAAATATTTATTGTCATCAAGAAATTCAGAATCTCTTGATCTCCACTAATATTTCTAGGAAGTGGGGTGACATCTCTGAGGAAGAAGATACAACAACGGGTTGCGGTGCACCTATCACATTCAAAGATTCCCTTCTTTCTAGGAATTGGAAGGCGAATGATTGCTTAGTCTTAGATCCTGCTCCTTAGAAGAGACGACCATGTAAGGATTATTCTAACATACCTCGTACGGTGTCTACACAATCTTCTAAGCTTTCAAGTGCATTCAATTATGATATTCTCAAGATCCTAAATCAAGATAAGTCCCACTATGATTTGGAAACTGTTGATGAATCTGATTATGGGAATGACATATCTTGTTAAGATCTGTAATATGGTGTTTGAAGGATGAGGGCAAGTTCCTTTGATTGACACCACCCACCTCATATTTACCTTTTTTTATTTAATAAATAGTCAGAAGCATAGCTTCTAGATGATCTTGCTGGAAAAGATTAATTAATCGCCAAGAGTGAGGTTTCGATCATGTACCATCAATTAAGAATTCAATAAAATCTACAGCACTATAAATTCCTCTCGACGATATATTGTATTGTTTCATTGACTTGTGATTAATGTTAATTTTTTTTCCATTTATCAAAAATATTGATATATCGATAAAAACAATTATATAATAAGTCAATAGTGAGGTAAAATATATTGCGTTCATCAAATGTGACATAAATATAATGTAATAATTCATGAAAGGATAACTTCATTTAGTATGATCGAAATAAGATATATTCAGTCCATTGATCGAAATATGTTAGTCTAATTATTTTAATGAACGCGTAAGTTCATTAATGAGTCACATTTTAAATGATAATAAATATAAATCATGAATATTATAAAGAAGTATTATCTTGATCAATATAATTAATTTTATATAATAATTCAAAATTATATGTTAATGATCAACTAAATGAGATTTTAATGGAAGCTTGGTCTTGTTACTTAGTATTTACCCATTGGATTTAATGACAAAAAAAGTGGTAACTTTATCAACCCTTTAAATACACCCAAGAACTATTAATAAGTGTCAATGAAGTCACATTATAAATTAATATTACATATATGTTTTCTACCCAATTTATTAAATTTTATGTATGTTTTAAATTATATAATTCTATTATTTATAAATAATTTGATAAACCAGGTTTATTGGAATTATTTTTTTTCTATGAACATGATATGACATTTGGGAATTCATGAATATAACAACTATATACTCCATGATAACTGGTTTTATGGTATTTTTAGATGAACACTTTTTGTAAATAAATGTATTGTATTGGTGTTCACCCATATGAGGAATGGACCGTGACAAATTGTGATGAAACTCTGTGATTGTTTCGTGGAATAATTACTCACTAACCATCAGTACATCATGTTGATTGACCATGATATAATGGTTTGTAGATATTATACAAATCATGTTTCCCCATATAGGCTATAACTAGTATTAATAAGAAAATGTTATGTTTTCAACTATGTGGAAATATAAAACATTTTTTATTGACATAAAATTGAGAGAAGTGGCCAAAAAATGCACATTGTGTAGCTGGTAGTTGATTCTATTTTCCAGGATCCCACATACTCATGGTACACATAGTTATTGGTATTTTTTTTGTTTTAACAAATAAATAAATTAAAATAAGGCATGTTTATCATGTACTTTAATAGTCATTGAATAATTTATAATGGAGGGAATTCAACCCGATTTATATGATGAGTGATTTTCATTGTATTTTTTTGATATAAATTATTATTAATTATTATACATGTAACTTATATACTTCCCAATAAGGAATGGTATCTATAATTTTGTGTAATTTATGAAAAATAATAATAGTTCACACCGCAAATAATTATGATATGTCGTGTAATCATACAGACCCACCCATTATATATATTTACTAATGAAACACGACTCCATATAAATTACAATTCACTGTGTGGAAATAAGTGTCATATAAGAATGTAGTACATGAAAAGGATTGTACAGAACATATTTCCCATGACATGTCACATAAAAAATCATAATGTGTATGAATTAAATTATATAATGAAATTTATATTTACAGTAAATGTACATCCCCTGGAAACTCATATGTATCGACCAAATTTTTATAAAATTCAATTTTTTAATTTAATCAGATATAGAAGGTTAACGTTTGTATGCCTCATTAATACCCAATATTTACATAATTGTATATATATAATTTAGAAATTATTTATTTTATTTAAATATATGTTGTATAATTTTCTGTTCATATCAAAATAATTGTTAGGAAAAAAATAGGGCATGAAAATAATTGATTAATAAGTATTAAAACATAGTAGTGTAAAAAGATGATACAAAACTAGAATGAATTAAAATAAATTCATGAATAGTTAAATTTCTAGTCATTTCATGATGTGATTGATCCCATGATTGACCGTTATGTTTTCATGTACGTCTTAGGAAATTATTATCATTTTATGGTTTTCGTAAAAAAATTACTAAATAATAGATGATGATATATTAATTTGTTTCCTCCATTATATTGTAAATAACAACATAGAAATAAATATTATAACAAAACCCTAATCTTTTTTACCCTTTAGTTGAGGGTTTGTATAAATACATATTGAACGAATCTTATAGTTTGTCGACGTGGTTTTTTACCCAATAATTGTTGAAACCATCTGTGAATATATATTAGTTATGGAATCACTTATGAACCATGATGTAGTAATCAGATTAAGGATTTATTCCCCCATTTTCCAATGATAATATATCATTAGAGGATGAACCAACCATTTGGTAAAATATCATGAACATATTGTTATGTTATAATATTAGTTATTTATAGGTTTATCATTTATTTATATGATTCATGTTTTAGTCAAAACGATTATATAATATCATGTAGTTTAAATAAATTAACAAGAACGCTTCTATATAATTATATAAAATAATTTTGTGTAAATTATTTTATCCCACACGATAATTTATTTATATACATTTATTATGATATTTAAAATCATCTAATAAAGAAAATTGTTATTAATATGTTTAAAAAAACCTATAAACAAAATATTATATATGGGAAATTTATACATAACTTTTTTCAAAATGAATCCATAGTCTGTTGATTTTGTTTTTACATAAAAAGTGAATTATTATTTATTTTTGTGATCTAATAAAAGGCTTAGGTTGAATAAATTAATTTATCAGAGAGATTAATTCTCAGAAATGTACTTAATGTATCATGGAGTCAAGTGTTGGGAAAATATAATTAAATTGTATCTGGATTTGGGAGTATAATAAAAAAATAATCATGTTATGACTAAGTTAATTGGATATGTAATTCCTAAATATTTTATATGAGTGATTTTAAAATTCAATTATATGAGTTATTGGAAAGTAAATATGGATCCTTTCAACAAAAATATCAAACTGATTGAATATTGTTGAAGCAAATTGTGATGGATATAACGATATGAAAAAATAATAGTTTGGTAATAAAAAAAAATTATACATCACAAATTTTTATAAAAATTAAGAAGTAAAATATTTGATTTTATTTGATATAGAAAAATTGTAATAATATAGACCATGCAAACAAACATATGATCTGTATATTATATATATTATATCATGACCATTTATAACTATTATAAATGTAGTGGTTATTATGCATTATATAATGCTATAGTATATGATTACATATAGGAACTTGAAATTTTTTGTGGGATCTATTCACATAAGAGTTATAAAATACAAAATAACTTATGAAAAATCATTAAAGATGAATTTTCTTACCGATTTTTATTATTTTTATCTTAAAATATTTATCTCTAGAATCATTATGAAGGTATGGATATGGGTACCAAATCTTCATGAAATTGTATATTTCACAAAACAAAATTAATAGGTGTATAAAATCTATATAGAACACCTAAAATGAAATAAATGATTAAGAGTTCTAGATTGAACTCACATACATATGATAAATGGATATATTTGGACATGGGAATTTGAGTGGTTGATGATGGCTATGGAATAAATAACAATCATTGTAATTACCAAACAACCATTGAGTATCAAATTTTTTATTATAAATTCAACCATAGGAAATATAGAGATAACATTCCTAAATTACATAATAAAGATTTTCCATATAGATAATTCTATTAATCAAGTAAAATATTAATTTTATATTGTCAAATAATGTAAATTAAAAATATACCGTTAAATGAAGAACATAAATTATATGGAAAATTCTCACTATCCTTATAGAATTGGAATGATCTGGAGGGAATCAACATAGTTGTATTTTTTTCTTTCCACATGGAATGAAAAAACATATAATGAAGTCTTGTGAATTTATAATTTATTAATGGAACTACTGATGTTTGTTATTTAACATTTATAATCAAACAATTTTTTAGATTAGATGTTATATAAATCTTTTTTTTCTCACATATCAATCTCATTTGATGATCCATGTAGATTTTAGCCGATTAATAGAGTTGGGGATGGTATTTGAGCAACCAATAAATAATAAATATATATTTTTTATGCTCATGACCACAATTTTAGATATCATATTTTATTCATTCATGTTTTGATAAATTTTAAAATTTTTCTAGATTAACTAAAACCAAAAATTATTTTTTCTAGATATGATATTTGGGGTTTCATTTTCAGGATTAAAATTTAATTTTTATACATTATTGAAAATAAAGTATATTATGTGGTGGAATGTGGGAATAATGTTTTTCACATAATTGAATAAAAATGAGTTTAAATGGGATAAAAATAATATATAAATTACTAATATCACATCTAGTTGTTATATAATCGACATAGGTTTGTAGATAAGAAGAATTTGAAACTTTTTATGAATACGTTCAGTTGCATTAATTTTACCTGAAACATAGGGATAATTTTTTTGTTATTTAATAAAGGTTAACAAATTTGATCAATTAGGATAATAAATTGACCATGAGAAAGTGTTCCTCCAATTTATGTAGAAAATTTCTAGATAAGATTTTAGAAAATGAAGATATTTGGTTAATCTAAATCCAAAATAACATAAAAAAATTCTTTTAATAGGTTTAAATTTTCCGAATAAGATAATTGTGAGATTACATTGATAAATTTATTGATTATATAATATATTTTGAGAAGTATCTTTTAATTTAGATGTGGAAACTCTACTTAGTCTAAGCTAGAGAGCATAGTAACAATTTATAAATCAATATTCTAAATTTGGATATGATACGATGTCAACTAAATCCACATTACACACCAGTGTGTAACATAATCAATAAAATGTAAAACAACATTTTATTATAAAATTTGAGATTAAATAAGGGTCATTTATGTATTCCATTTCCATTGTTGAAAAATTATTTTTATTAGAAGAACTCTCACTAAACTGATTTCAATCTAATGTGGCAATAGAAATTTAATTTGATTTCTGGCATGAGGAAAAATATCATATATCAATGTTACATGTGTGTTCATATGAATCATTGGTTTACTCTAATAGAAAAATAAAAAATTCATGTTGACGTACTAAGTGCATATTTGGTTCATAACATACTAAATCTAGTGAATATTATACATCTATTCCCTCAGATAAAAATGATATCATGGAAATACAATCTTTGTTCCTCGGATTAGAGAGAAACCCTAAAGGAAAGAGTGAGATAAATATAAAATTCTTATAATATGTGGATTTTCCTATGCACAAAAGTTTGATGTAGAAAGAATTATATAAGGCCCACATAATGAAATTACCAAAGAGAACCAAAACACAATATATTAGCACCAAAATTTTTAAGTTAATAATTACATATTGTTTTTTATCATTGCGTAATGTTTGAAATTAGTAGATTAAAAAATAAATAACTAATTTATGAAGAATAATTTTACTAAATAACATATAATATTAACGAATCCATGAATTATTAAATACATTCAATGTACCTGAAGCAACTATGTGTTATATTATATGCTCATATTGATGTTATTCCAATTTAAGGAAAATTGATATAGAAAAAAATATTTTCATTAGATATATATTCAACAATAATAAAACATGGGTTTTTTTATATGGTTTTTGGAAAGACCATGTCATAAAATATGAAAAAAATCATGATGCACTATGAATTAAATAGTTGACGTATAAAAACTATATCTACATACAATTATTATGATTTTTAAAAACGTTATTTCAAGTAACGTTTCAGTAATTGAAATAATATAGAAGATATTGATATGAAACAACCAGAACTATTTGTGACACCAATTGTAAAATATACATTGTGAAAAAAATATAATCCATTATTAGATTTATGAATGAATATGGATAATATAACATTTGTTTTGATGAGTCAATGAAAGGAAATTTTAAATAATGAATCAAATATTTTCTCTATAAATATATTTTTTGGAGTACATTACTTCTTTGAAACTCTATGCTGATGATATATAACTGACTCTAATATCAAAATTGATATTATTTCCCCTCAAGATAGGCATAATTAAATTATTTTATTATATAAACATATGTTATATAACATGTGTTAAGTGGATCAATATCCATCAACATATATCCAATAGGATAGATATATTATTTCATTGTAAATAAAATTTAATGGTTATTGAAGAGATTCTATTCAGAGAAATATAAGAGTATATTATTTGTAATGTTAAAATGTTATAATCTATATATGTAAAATTTTCATCTTAGATAATAGAAGAAATAAATATGAGTATTATTATTTATTCATTTAAGGATATGTTTGGAATATAGACAATGTGTATCGTCTCACAATATTAACTTAACCATATCGATAAGAATGAAATATATCTTTTGTACATGTTACATAATCTAGGATAGTTTTTTATGTTCACTGATGATTCTATATTTGGTATTCATGTTGTATTTATACAATTCTCAGTAGAGACAAAACAAATAGAATAGAATATTAGTAATTTGTGTTTTGACTTAATGTATAAGCTTTGTGTTAGATTTGATCAAATCCTTTAGTGATTTTCTGATACTACAACATTTTCCATGTATATTGTGGATTATGATTCATATAAATAATGATTTATTATAAAAATAATAATCTAGGATCATGGTGTTAGGATTAATAATATAATGTTATAACAATGTGTTATAATAACAATGCAATAGTGGTCCTATAAAATGATCAGTAGTCCCATAAATAGAAAGAGCATATAATATGGATGTATCAGAATTGAAAGGATATTTATGAAATGTGTGAAATTAGAGTAAGTATATTTTCAATAGAATAGAATATGGAAGAAATGTAGACAAAATTCATATCTCTATAGAACCATGAATAAGATGTCCGTGTATATAAACCAATATTTTTTTTCAAGTGGACCTAGAGAATGTGTTATTCAACTTGATTTGGTTTCATGAACCAACCTGGGTACCCTAGAACCCTCAGACTTTATCCACCCCTAGCATAGCCTAATGAGAGTTTCCAATATTCCTGGGCTATGGTGTATAACATTGAATCATTAATGAATAATGTAGGAATATAATTCCATTAAAAAATGAAATAAAAATAATAAAAATGTTTTTATACCAACTCTCCTAATATGGAATCTCCATTAATTTCTATTTTTAAAATAATAAATAAATAGATAGATGAAAAACTCAACAAAATTTCAACCGAATCAGCTATAAGAAAAGAATTAAAAATTCTATACAGATTATGAAACAATCAATCCTCTACTATACTAATCACCATCATCAATCCATAGTCCCAATATTGACGAAAATTGACTACTTCTATGTGCCTCATTTACTTTTCCCAGAACCTGAATGAGAAAATATAAAAATTAGTAATTAAAAAGGTATGAGGTGAGGTATAAAACCTAGGAAGATATCACAAAGTATTCCAAAATATATTCCCAAAAAATAAAGAAATAATGCATTCTATTTAAATGGAATAGTGAATGGAATAATATTTCAATTTAAAATTTAAACCAAATCGTGTTTTTTTTCTCAAAAGATGGAAAGCATTCCAAATAGGGAATGAATAAAACATTCATATAATATATTTTATAAAATACATATATAATGAGTAAAAATAAAATAAAATAAATGGAATATATAATAAAAATAATCAAAAGTTGAACCATGTGAATATTACTTTATTTACATTAGTTTTTTGGTATCGGATCATCAAACATCTAAAAATTATCACCATGACTAATCATGTGTGAACTCGACCCTCATGATTGGTCATAATAGGAACCATAAATATCCCATTAGGGGTAATCAATCCAATCTAGATTTTTTTATTGTTATCCTCATCAATCCATTAATGGGGGTCCAGATCCAAACATGATTTTACTAAATAACCTAACAACCTAAAAGAATAAGATGTTCTCGAGAAGTTAATAAATAATAGTGATATCATCTCATTTCAAATAAAATTGTCATTTAAAATTAAAATTCCAATTTTTTAGTTTCAATCATAAAATTCAATTTAAAAAACAACACACAAGGGTTTTATCATTTCATTCCCTTCCAATCTAAAACCAAAAATGGTTTTTTTTCATTATAAGATAAAACATTTTAAAAAAAAATATTAAATTAGTTCAATATTTCTATTATAAAATCATATTTTTAAATAAATACTTTATTTTACAAAATTCATCCCAAAATTAAAATTCAAAAAGAATGTGGGGGGGGGGGGTTGTCAAAATTTATTTCATTTCAAATTTTATAATCAAATCCACACAAATGTCAGATTTATAAATCAACTAAATTAAATTCCAATATAATCAAGAAAATAAATCCATCAATTTCATAGAAATTATATAAGATGTCCTCCTACATATTGTCATATAAATAAATGATAAACACCCTCAATGGGATAACGAATGATTATTATAGGATAAGAAGACCTACTAATCTAATCTAGGATCTATATTTATCTTAAAATGATTGGATATAGTGATATAGTGTTTAGATCAATTCAGAACATGATTATGAGACACTCTAAAAGAGAAGATAAATGATATCTAAAGAAAATAGATAGATAATATCCACATAATAGAGAGGTGTTTGATCTTCCATCACTACCATTATCTGAAAAAGGAGGAGGTTGATGCAAGAAAAACATCTTCATCAGGGCCTCTATCGACTAGATGATAAATTTATGGTTGAATGTAGATGATTAATATCACAAAATGAGAGTTTGGGAGTTTGAAAATTAGATTTAGGGTACTAATAAACTGTACACATGGTTTCCTATGGATGACTGCATGTTAATAAAAATAGTGCAACTAAACTGTACAACCCTTTAGTATTTCTAGTTGGGGTGCATAGTTTTGCTACCATTCCATGCCAATTATGGTACGAAAATGTATTATGGAACGTCCAAGTGGCTCATGTTTTGATGGGGTGTTCTCAATGCTTGAACAAAGAATGTTCTAAATTCCAATGGATTCCAACAGGGTAAATAATTTTTTGGGAAAACTTGTAGTGGTTCCCCTAACTATGTTACAAACATACACAGCCAAAAGTGGTTTTAAAATACTAAAAATTTCACGAGAAACCCCCAAATGACGTCTCTAATGTGGATGTCAAAAATTGTTTCAATGAATTCATAAAATTTGTTAACAAGACGTTAAAATATCCACACCATAAATAATTTTGTCCCCTGAGAAGCAATTTTGAAATATCCATATCAAAGTGATGAGGAAACATCACTCTTATCATTGCACCATACTCTAATGTCTCATTTGAATCATTAGCATCATCCACTAGACAATGAAATATTGTATATTACTCTCAACAAAACATTGTTTAAAAATTATTTATCCTATCTAGATACATAGTGATGGATAAATAATTATTGACTTCATCATCTTCCCAACACAGGATGTGTAGTGGTTCATAGGGATACATCCAAATACACAAGATATGGAACACATTATGTATCAAATTCATCTATCATGGAAGTTATAAATGTTAGTCATGTTTCCCCATCTCTTTAACAATACTAAATGTTCCCAGAAACCCCATGGATTTATTTACCTATATCATAGGATGTCTTTGACCCAACCGAGGTGAAACTCCAATGAAAAACCTATCACCAAATATAAAAATTTAATATTAATTGAAAATGATTAAACAGACATTTATAACAAAATTTTTAGGTCATCATTATCAAATTAATAAAAAAAAAATAATTCTTCATCTCTTGGACAAATAATTCTCAAATAATGGAATATTTACCAATATACAACCAACATAATAACGATTTACCATAGTTTCCATAAAATTCCACAATGGGATCCATAAAAATGGATGAATGATAAACATGTTATAATAAAAATCAACTCATTTCCAGTGGTTATCCCATGATCCAACAAATTCATGTACTTATGAAAGGGTCATTTGTAACAAAGTATATATTTTTCATTGTGTTTAGTCATGTCAATACATATGATATGACATTCTCAAGATCACCTAAGAAAACATTTCCTCATAAGAAACCCTCAAAAGATGATATGAAAATTAGGAATCCCAATAAAAGAATATTGCAGATGAAACACAATGAAACCTAATAATATCCTGATTATATAGGATTCCCATGCCTTCAATTAAGTTTATATCCTATCTATGTATAATGAATGATGATTTAGTCAATTGATAGATAACACCCCATATCACATTTTTATTCTAAGGGGGATATTGAAATCAAACCATAAAGCATTTAGAAATATCTTCCCACTTCCACGTCATCATTAGAAGAAGATAGAGAAAACCATAAGATATATGTTGCTCGACCATGATATTTTGAAAATTATATCAACGTGAAAGAATTTTAGTGATGTCCCATATCATAACATGCCTCCATAATTTTTAACATAATTCATATAATATCTACGTGGTAACATGGAGATCTTTCTATTGGGAAATATTAAAATCTATAATCACATCCTTCAACATGGATGATAAAGATACATACAATTTCTAGAAACATAGAATAACATTCATCAAGATATACTACTCAAAAGTGGTCACCCTACCATGATGAGAGTATCTAAAACCATGGAACAATTTATCACACAATTGATCCTAAACAATCATCTCGAGAATAGAGGATGTCAACGAAATATTTATCAAAATACCCTGAGAGTCATTATCTGATAATCAAAAAGTCATATAAGCATAGAGTGTCGTAGAATTTCAAAAATATTATGATTATACCCTTACCTAGTTCGGCTATTTTTGACTTAGATTATAATAAACCACATTTCACTTTTCCAGGGTTTAAAAATTTTGAAATTGAATGGGTGTATGTAATCCACATAATGAAATTGAATGATATTATAATATTTTTATAGAATATATAAAGATATTTTTTGGGAATAAACAGTTTACCAATATTGAAATGGTAAGAGTACAATCATCTAATATTATACAAAACATCATCAACTTTAGGATCAAAGATTTTATAGTTCATAGAGTGTTGCCTAACCTATTTGATGAAATATGTGTTGATGTGATAACCCTGCATATCAAAAAAAATTCAAAACTCAATCCCATATAGAAATGCATGTCCTATAAATGTTTTAGAATATTTGTTGACGTTAAATAAAATTTAGATCAATGAAATTTCTCTAATGATTATAAACTCAGTCAAAATTTACTCATTTCATAGTGATAGAGATCATTGAAGAATATATCTTTAGGAAATCCTTATGAAATATGGGTAATACCCCACTAATCCGAAGATGATGTGAATTATAATAATGATTTGTGGTTGATCCCATGTAATAATATATTCCACCTTCTCAGTGTCAACTATTGTACCATGTTTCAAGAACTCATTCCCTTTGAAAATCAAATCCTAAATCCAGAAACATGATTAAGTGAGCTTGGCATGCATTTGTTGATCTCTTATAATTTCCAGTTCTTTATTAATAATATTATCATGGTCCACCAATGTTATTGAGTAAACTAGGATGTCATCCATAATGACGCCAATGAATATGTTTAGGTATTCATGGAATATTATGTTGAACAACTACACTAAAAATGCATGAGTATTGGTAGGACTAAAATTCATAAAAATATAATCATAGTGTCTATGACTAATCCTACCTATGGTTTTTGGGATGTTAGATTCATTAACTGATAATTAGTTAAAGGTAAACCAAATAATAAAATATTATAACCACTTTTTTCTCATTCAAATATTATAAAACATTACATATCCAAAGAAATATATATTTATTCTATATCATATCATGTCTGATTATCATCTAATCAACACATTAGGGAAAAGAACAATCATATTTCCTTTCAATGATATCCATTTTTTTCCCGTTGTGATAGAATTCTGTATATAAATCCTTTGTCATGAAAATAACCAGTATGAGATGCCAATTATTTCAATAGTACTTTTTCTATATGGTATAGAGGAACGAAAGTATTTTTAGTAACAAGAACTAAATTAATTGAAAACTCCATCATGATTAATAGTGGAAAAATAATGAAATCATATTAGAAAATAATAGGATACACAATGAAAAAATGTGTGATAAAATCAATCAATTATTCATGTTCAATATAAAAAACTCTAATATTATCATGCCAAACACCATAAATTAATGAATAAATCTACAAGATATCTTATAGAATTATCCCAGAAAGGTATAGAACTACCCAATGGGTTAGAGACGTGCACAAAGAGTCATATATGAATAATGTGAGAATGGTTATTAAACTTCCAAAAATAATATAAATATGATATCATACCATATATCAACATTCCTAAAGAATGTAATTCAATATGTCCAACATGTAAAACATTAATATAGATAATAACTAGTTCACTCAATGGAATTTCTAACCAATCTGTTATCAGTAAACATAGAAAATTATAAAATCTATTTCAAACAAGTGTAATATAGCACCATCAGTCTCCTCCATCACAGTACAGTCCCATAGATCTTGAACATCCACCACCTACATCGATGGACTTTCTAGTTTCTCATAACTATAATAATAAAAACTAAAAAATCATAAGAGAAAATGTAGTGTGTTATCTATAAATACTGTTAGGTTCTCACCTTAAGTTCCATGATTCTATGACAATAATCGAATCATTATATTAATTAAAATAATATATATTATTGAATAATTTATCATTTTCATATGTATAAAAACATTATATAATCTCAATAGTAGGAACAAATATCAAACAGGTCTCAAATGAACATTTAATGTAAAATATATAATATAATTCATTTGGCATGCATAAAACAGTCCAATAATAAAAGGAATATATAATAAAATCAATAATAATAAATAACATTATCATCTTTGTTGAGGTATATTATTTTCTAGATTCAGGATACAACCACTTATCAAATTAGTGATCAAAAATAATCCTCTATAATAAATTCCCTCATGATTATGATGAATATTACCCATCAAAATTCCTTTATTGGTAATCACATAAAAATATTTTCTTCATTTTCATCATTAATCCATTATTATGGGATCATGATCCTACTCTTATTTTCCTTAATAACATATTAACTTCCCAAGACATAATATTCTCATAAAATCACTAAATAAGGTAAGCCCCAGTCATTTAAAATTGAATCATCATTTATAAATACTTTTACCAATTTTCTATTTAAATAAGACAATTAAATTTGATAACCAAAACAAGGGTTTTTTTATAATTTCATTCCATTCTAATCGAAAAATAATAAAAGGGACTCCTTCATTAAATTTAATACATTTCATCAAAAACTCATAAATTGAATAATATTACAAACAAATAATGAAAATAAAGGCTGCAATTTCATGAGAAATCAAAAATAGAACCAACAACCGTAAAATCATAAAATAAAAGGATCAACACCCACAAAAATAACAACCACTATGATCAAAGTTGAAAAATATTTTATAATCAAACATAGAATGGGAAATTATTAAATAATAGTATTATATAGAGAAAAATTGAGATTTATTCATCATAAAAATGATGCTCTAACACCCTCAATAATGAGTAGGATAATTTAGAAGAAACAAAAAAGTGGATATACACTTATAATAGAGGGATTAGATCGTCCACCAACACATTATTTCTATAAAATTTAATGTTGGAGATTCCAAAATTTCTTCATGAGAGCCTCCATTTTCCTAAGGGATTATTATTGTGTCAAATGGTGTAAATTAATATCATAAAAGAGGAGTTAATATTTTTAATTTTAAATTATCAGAAACTAAAAACTATGTCCCTAGATTACAAGGTAGGGATACAATATTATTCAACATTCATGAACGTGTTGTGTTCCACAAACTATAATTATGGATGAAATGTATGGATTTGTTGAAAATATTAACTAACCATGTGCCAACCATATATTCATTACTATTCAAAGGGTGCATGGTTTTGAGGGGCGGTTATATGGTGTGAAAGTACCACGTGGCCCTTCTAGTGGCTACCAATAAGAAATTATATTTTATATGCCAAACCTCATCGTTTTTATTGTTTATTTTCCAACCATGAACTGCCCAAGTGAATTATGAAATTCTAAAAATTTTACTTGAACCACCGCATAATAAAACAAAATCGATATTGAAAAAAAACATTGTTCAAAGTGTACATGAAATAATGTAATGTGATGTAATAGTTTGTCCCTAATATAAAATATCTTTTAAAAAATTATAAAAAATATATTAAGAAATAAATTTACAACAGATGAGTGTTCCTATGTATAGAACAAGTCTGATAATTGAATTAGTGTATTTTGTTCAAATGTAAATCTTATAGTGCTTCCATAGCATAATGAGAAACTAAAAAATTGTGTAAAATATTCCTATTTTTTTAATATGGTCTAAATACTATTTGTAAAATGGGAAACATATTATGTTTTACTATTAGGTGTTAGAGGATCATAATAAATTAAAACATATCTCATAATATTTCAAATGGGAATTTTTTTAAATAGATATTATGATAGTATAACTGAAAATAGGAATTCCATTTGATTATATTCCAATATATGATTTTGTATACAGTCTTTTTTTTGGTACATGGAATTTGAAATATTAGTAATGTATATCAAGAATTTTATAGTTTTCTTAATAAAGAAAATAATGATTTAATTGTCAGGCTATGAGGTAGCATACAATGGTAATATAAAATGTTATATAAAATTAATTAAATAAGGCATTAAAGAATTTTTTCAGTACATTTTAATAGAAGAAGATATATAATAGAGATTGAATAAAAATTAATTTTCTTATTAAATTCAAGGAAATAGTGCAATATCAATGATTTAGTTTCATAAAGCCCAGATTTTTTTAATAGTTAATATAGGGTGTTTAAACATATATTCATAAGACATAATGAGATATCATAAAAAAGGAATAATACTACATCATACTATTTTTTGGATGTTTGTTAACATTATGCCCAAATATTTTTTATATGGGTACATGAATATATTTTAGGAATTTAATCATAGTGTTTTCGAAAGATAACTTAATTCCATTATGAAATAATCATGGAGGGTCATAGTATATAAACTAATAGAATTTCACTAAACTATATTAATTTCATTATTATGAATTATAATTATTCTTCAATAATGGGATAATAATTAATTTATTTACATAATTCATATAAATTCCACCAAAATATAATGATTTTTTGATTTGTGAATAGAATTTTTTATATCTATTTTATTCAAATGTAAATAAATAAATTCTTTTTTAATTAATAATTTTTTAATTGATCTATATAAATATTTATTTATACATAATAATATTAAAATAAATATTTATTCACATATATTGTGAGTATATTATTTATTTAGTATATTATGAATAATATTACATTTTAATAAAATTCATGATTTTTTTAATGATCTAATGAGGTTGAAGAGTCAAGTTACAGGAATATTTTTAAGGATTTATTCTATATAATATTATTTAAATATGTAAAACTAATTTATTAAGTGTTTTATAAATTAATTATTTCTATTAATACAATTAAATGAAAATTTTTATATATAGTCATGGGGAATATGATAAAATGAATATTTGATAATTGAATATTTACCTAGTATTAAATATTCTCACAATGTATATAATTTAATTCATAACATTTCATAGTGTGTTGTTTTTTAGCATGGGGATCAAATTTGCGAATCATTATATCATCCACTAAAATAAATATACTCCTCTGAATATCTCCTGAAAAAATAGAGAACTATAAAAACTTAATGCATTAATCTATGAATATTGAAATAATTCTCGAGGTTACTCAATGATATAACATGGAACTAAAAAAATGTTTTCTTAATAATTTTTTCATAATTTAAGGATACAAGGAGAGGAATCATCACTTATATTTACCATTTTAAAATTGGGAATAGAGATTATTCTTCCTCTATAACTTATTACCTTACCCATTGATTTCAAAAAATATAACACAATTAATTATTATATATATTTTTGGTATTATGTTTGTAATTTTAAGATGCACAATGGGCGAGTTGTTTCCCCGAAGGTATGTTATCGGCATTTGAAATTATTTTTACCCAAATGAGTATAGTACCACTAAGGGGTCTATCCAAATGGAAAAATGAGTTATTTTTTACTTTCCGTAACTATTTTTTATTTTTGTCTTAGTGAAGTGTGATAAATAAAGAGTCAATTTTTCATGTTTCAATAAAATGAATAATTGGATTTATGTTTCTTTGATAAATTACATAATCAATAATAGAAAATACGAGAAAATTTGTTTTGAATCAAATTAAAGAGAAAAGTGCATTGTGGTTATGGATTCTTATAATGTTTTTTATTAAATGTAACTGCTAATGAAGTTGTGTTTTTCATGATAACCCAACACTATGAGTTCAATTTGTTACAATGTTTCCTTTGTCAGGTAAACTTATATTTATAGTAGGAATAAACTAACAACATGGTCTGGTACTTACTGTTTAACAGATCTTTATTATTCTTAGTACATTTATGTGTCAAAAGGTACATACAATAATCATGAAAATATTCATTGTTAATCTTTTATTGAATCCCATAATTTTTTCCCTTGGACTGGTTAAAAAATTAAGGTGATAAGACGAAGTGATTTTAGAAGAATTTAAAGAAGTTAAAAGAACAAACACATTCATAGCTACTAATTTATATCACAACGCTTACATCTTCAACAAACCCAACACCCTGGGTTATTAGTTACACGTAGAGGTAATGATAAGCACAAAACCCTAGGCACATGATGTGATCATTTCTTGGAACATCGAAGAGGGAGTTACAATCAGGCTTAATGGTAGAATGGAGAAGCAGTAGAATGGCTACAGAGCTTATTTACTTCGGACCATAAAAAATTTCTCTCCAAACATTCTCCTCTTTAATACCTAAGGCCAAGGCATCAATTTATAATATATAAAACTACATGTCATGTGGAAAAAGTACACAATGTTTACTTTCTTCATTGATCTTTTTAATTGTTTTCTTTGTTGGTAGGCGGCCTAACATGTTGTCTTTGACATGGAACATGGATCTTCCTAGAATTTAGATATACATGGCATGTAGTTCTTCTATACATGGTGTTTACTCTCATATTTTATCCACTAACCACATTTAGATAGGTATAGATGGTGTGTATAGGTTGAACACTATGTGTCCCCATCAACCAGCCACAAGGGCATGTATAATTCATCTCATCTGCCTACTACTTCCAGGAGGGTGTACACGATGTGTATAGTGTGAACACGATGCCTTCCAGCATCTGGTTACATGGGAATGTAATTGTCTTGGTCAATCCGTGTCTGAGTTTAAATGCACACTTCATTTTTATAGGTGCACGCCAAGTAGTATGTAAATTTTTCTCAATTCTCCCACGTTTTGTGTATTTTTCAAAAAATCTATTTTCAATTAACAGGATCCCCAAAATCAAAGAATTTGTCAACTAAGTAGTATATAATTGATGAAAACTTGTTCTTATATTCATTTATGTATGTGAGAATGCATATACAAATAAAGTGCATCAAACTCCCCAACAAATAGTCATTTTCTTTCCCTCAAGAAAATATCAACATATAATTAAGAGATTCTATATTTTAAAAGGAAGGAACTATGTCAATCATAAATGTAAATAATAACTCACAGGAGAAAATTCCAAAAATTCTACAAAATTGTTTCAATTCAGGGTATGTTCTAATCCGGCCTCATGTATAATTCAATTAACTATTGTTATCCTATTTGAACACATGTTTCAACATTTTAAAAATATTTAAGCCACATAATGATCTACATACCCAATAATATATTAATCACTCCATAAGTTTTAAATTAATGTTATGTGAAATCAACGATTAATACACACTATCGACAGTTTTGAATGAAATCGAGTTCTCTACTTCAGAAAATTGATTTACAAAAATTAGGAGGACTTTTCAATAAAGATCAGATATTTCTATTGAAAAATGATGGTAGGTAAATATGTCAAATGAAACCCGGAGGATCATAAAAGGAGGCTATATTCATAAATAATTGTGCATGATATTCTATTTTATGATCAATGGAAAAAAACATCCCCATCAAAATCTATCAAATGATCTCATCACTATCATGTCCTTTAGTGGAATATGGTTCTCAAAACATCAACTGAGAATAAGGTCCTTTTTTCAATACCCTTTTTTATACATAGTGTACCTTATATAATTTCCATAAAAATAGTGATGGAAACCTTTTTTCCTTAAATGATCATGAGGCTCTCCCATACATAATTTCATGACAATTCATAAAAGTATGTCATTTGTTTCCAATCCCTTCTTTTAATCTCAAGTGAATAATCATGAAAAATCGTAAAATAATTAAGGTATGAAGGGATATAGGATTGTTATATGTCTCCCTATCTAGACTATTATTGGTATTTAGGGGCTTCCAAAAGATAACATGTAGGGTATGTATAATGATAATGGGGATAAAACAATCTAACACATTATTCATTTTAATGTAATTAAAAAACAATTCACGTTTTGAAAAGAAATTATGAATTTTCTTGTAGTAATTTGTATCTTATGAATCTCTCAAGAAAGAGGGAATTTGAAATCATATGACATAGGGTTTTGAATACCTCTTAGGAGTGGGAAAATTAATAAAGAGATAATCAGGTCATGACTTTCATATAATTGATTAGTCTAATTGATGTAATTATCCAAGGATTACATGTTATAAATTAAACTATATCAACAATCATTTTAAAAAACATAAGAACCAATATAAACGTGAAACTTTTAAAAATTTCCCACTTTCAGCTTTATTATTTAGAAATATGATTAGCCAAATTGTATTCAAATTTTTGAATATATCATGCAATAATTATTCCTCCTAGAATGTTGATAAGGGAAAAGACTAATGTGTTCTATAGAGTCCCCCAATTCTTAAAATTTCATGTGGTCCATCTAGTTCCACAGAAAGTGAATAAGGGATTGTTGAGACACAACAGCGGACCAAAACAAGGGGATGTATGAAATACGTAAGTCAATAAAAAAAGAAAACAATTTAAAATCGTGGTAAAACAATACATCACTTGTGTCTAGGTGAAGAAAGACAAGGAGTGATGGATAAGTCTTGTCCATAGCATGCCAGAGTACCTATGTAGGTAAAGGAGAGAGAACACTAAAAGCATATATAACATACACAAGAACAAAATATCACAAATTGACATAAAAAGAAATAATGTATACAAAAACCAATCAGGGGGTTGCCTCAGAAGAGGAACCATACGGTACAAAAACAACAATGAGAGAAGGATCAAGGGACAAGGAAACCTGAGGTTTGAAATATTCACTCGGAAGAGAAGATGTAAGAAGAATGAGTTGTAGGAGCTAGACATAGAATAGGAAGTTTTGCATCTCTCCCTTGAATGGAAGTAGGGGTGGCAGTAGTTGGGCCCGTACTGGATATGAGAATTGAATATGTGGCTAGTGCAGTAAATGGAGGAGTAGTGATGAAGGGCCCGTAACTGAGGTAGATGCGGTTGGTATGGGTAGTGGAAACCTGTGATACTGAATAAGAAGCCCCATCATCAGATGTAGTTGGTCTTGATATCGATCAAGACATACTATGTGTGGGTCCATCATATCTATGAAGAGGTAATAAGAGAGATCGACAGATGGTGTAGATTTAGGGGTAGGAGGTGGAATAAAAGAATTTAGGATAAAAGAAGTGGGGTCAGAAGAAGGGGGTGGGGTGTGGAAGCCGGAATGGGTGGGGATGGTGGAGGATATTAATTTCTAGGGGTAGAAGGGGCATCAGGTGGTCGGGGTGGTTTCTGGGATAGGACGTAAAAAACCCCCTACATTGGGACCAATCCCATGAAAATAATCATGCGATAGTCAATCCCCTAGAGGGAACTTAGCAGATCATGTATACGATAATGATAAAAAACCATGAGGTGGTGGGCCAGGTGGGTAGTGTAGAACCAACCTTTCAAGTATCCCTAATGGTCAGTAAACATGGCATGGAAATGGGAGGAGACAAGGTAAGGGAGGTCTAGGAAGTCTTCTTGGATGACATGGTTGAGGAGATCAATGTCACTACCAGTCACAACCAACATATCTTTATGGAGGAGTAAAAGTGTTACACTAAAACACTAATGGGTGAAGAGAAGTATATGTTCAGTGATGAGGGTACTCTTCTGGGAAGTAGGCATATAGCGAGGGTCAGGACCAGCAATCTCCCACCACATAGCAATGATGTCATAGTGCTTGGGTCAGGTTAGGTTGGAGATAGGGGTGGGGAGAATGTATGGGGATAAAAACTACTCCCTTGGTTGAACTTGGTCAGAGTATGTTTATACGGTCGGCCGCCATGCCAAAACCATACCACTAGGACCGCATCACCAGGTATATCCCAGTACTCAGCTACATTGAACTCAAAGGAAGCAATAAATTCAAAAATTAAATCCCTTAAAATAGGTGTGCTAACTTGAACTATTTTTAGGAATGTATTGTGTCCAAGTAGATGATTAATATCTCCCCAGATACACAGCTGCAGAGGAACGTTTCTATCAAGAGAGCGGCTGATCAAAGGGATCTTGCATCCAGAGAAGTCAAAGACCTTATCATTCACCAAATTGGTGACCAGGATCACAATGAAAGGGTAAATAAAAACTGCAAGGCCCGCCCCAGGTTGAGGTGTAGTAACGGGAGTAGGCTCTGGGGAAGGAGTGGTTGTAGTAGATAAAGGGTCACAAGATGGGGCGGTAGATGATGGACCAACTGCAAATGAGGAGAGCTCAGGTAGATAGGTAGCTAGTGGGGAAGAATGCGTGGGGCTCGGAGGCTCATTGCTATATGGTGGTGGTGTAACGCTACTAGGACAAGCCTCCACTGAGGATGTGAGTGGTGGAAGGATGAAAAATAGAGGGATATGATATACCGGAGGGTTTGATTTAGTGTTGTTGCAGAAAATGGTAGTATGAGAAGATAAATGAGACTCTCTCCCTCTATTGTGGAGGTAGGCCACTTCCCATGGGAAGGTTCTCTATCTTCCATATCCTTTAAAAGAGAATAAAAACTCAACATAAGAAAAAGAAAAGAAAAAGGAAAATAAGAAAATGTGAGAAATCTAGAAAATAAATAAGTACATGGTGTGTATATCCTATGTACATGGCATGTAGTGAAAGTGGGTTAGGATCCCGTGTTCATTAGATAGACACACCGAGTGAACATGAAAGGGACCATGGAAGAAAACACATGGTCTTCCAAACATACATACTGTGTTCGTGAAACACGGTCCTGGTTATGTGTTGGCAAAGAAACAACCAAAATTTATGAAGTGCCAACAATATAGGACACACCATGTGAGAGGTCAACCTCGTGTATACAATAACAAAAGGTAAATGTCCATGTAATGTTCTAGAAATGGGTTGGACAATATAAATGGTGTACACAGAGTGTTCTGAACAGACATGTCATGTACATGAACATGGTGTGCTAGGCCATGTGAAAAAGGTACTCAGGAATGATAGGGTATGGTACATGGTGTGTACCGAACATTCACACCATCTATTTTCAAATAATTAAGCATTTAGTGTCTGTCTGTGTAAAATTGTACATGGCGTCTATTAATCAATTGGTGCTCGGGTATCGTGGAAGCCGAACGGTCAGCTGATTCAAAACTTATGCTAAACACTTCTTAAAAAATGAAATTAAGGGGTTAGAAGTTTTTACATTGAGCGAGGATCATAATGTAGTTGAAATTGGAAGGTAAAACGACCTAAATCGGTGGATTTGGGATTTGGAGGTCGGGTGTCATCTGGGAGAATAAATAGGGAGTAGGGATGGTCCTGCATGACATGGGATGATGTTGGGTGGTCCGCGGCTTTTAAAGTCGAGGTAAAGGGTGTGTACAATAGACAACATGCCATGTATCACGTTTTTTAATAATAATAATGTATATATATTTATTATACAAAACTATATAATAGTTAAAATTAAAAATTAAAATAATAAAAATAGAAATATTTATATATATATACACTATTTATTTAAACAATATACAATTAATGTATTCGGAAAAACAAGTTGTGTGTTCTATAATTTGAAAATGATAAGTTCAACTTTTGGTCTAGTGCATGGGGTGAGGTTCGAACCGGCGATCAGTCATTAGAAGCGGAAACCCATAACCACTAGAGAAAAGGATATAGTACTATATATATTAATTATTTAGATATAGATAAATAAAATAGGCCTATACTATATAGGAATAATAAAATGAACAAAAAGTGGTTTTTAATTAGACAAAATTGGGTGAAGCATGGAGAGTAGCTGAGTTCGAACCCGGGTATTTTAGATCCTTGGATAATACTCTTCCAATCTGCCAACATCATCCACATGAAGTACTTTATGTGAAAAAATATTTTTAGTTATTAGAAGGAAACCAAGGCTCACATGATTTATATCGAAAGACACACCATGTGGGTTTATTAAAAACAAGAAAAGATGGAAATGGGGTGGGTGCCAGTATTCAAACCCAGGTCTTTTGGAACCGGGTTATGATCCTGGAAAACCAATCCATCCCCACCATTTTTTTTAATAATATATATATATATATATATATGAAAAACTACCACACACACCATTTAAGAAAACACAGTTAGAAAAAATAGGAACCTCATGTCAAAGGTATCTCCGGAGAGATTCAAACCATTGATGAATCTGATAAACTCTAGTGACCTTACCATCAGCACCAAAATCATCCTTGTTTATAACTTTGTTAAGATTTATATTTATAATATTTAGAAGTTTCATAAAGATTAATATGTACATGTCATGTATATATGTGGTACAAGATGTGTATACACTAGGTTTCGTCCTAGGAAGCACCAATATTTTAGGTTGTTGGCTCGACCTATTTACCTATAATTACCTAAGCTCTATAGTGGAAAATGTTCCCATTATGTGTTCTATGTGATAGTAAGATTTCAATGGCTATCCATTCACGTTGAATGGTTGACCATCCAATCGATAAATTTACACATCCCCATTATGGAATATGTGTATCAATTAGAATTGTCCCAACCATCGTGACTTCAACATACTTGGAAATAATCGAAGATGGAAGTAAAATAGAAGTACCTGATCACTAGGTTGAAATTATTTTCATGAAATCATCAAGATTTGAATTTCTCTCATCTTCTTCTTGTATAGATAAACATTCTCATGCACCTCTAATATGATTTCATCAAGTTTATATTGTTGGAACATTCACTTCTCTTCGGCTTCCATCAAATCAAGATCCCATGCCTTGATGGCCTAGTATGATTTATGCTCCAATTCAACTGGTGGATGAAAAAACATTCCATAGATGAGGTGGAATGGGGGAATTCCCAGTGATGTTTTGAAAGGAGTCTGATATGCCCATAAACCATTGTCTAAATTCATGGACTAGTCTTTCCTCGATGTGAATATTGTTCTATCTAGGATCTGCATGACCTCACGGTTAGATATATCCACTTGTCCACTGTACTAGGGATGATATGGTGTCCACATATGTTGCCTTACCCCATACATCAAATGTATTCCTCTAATCATTGTGTTGTTTATGTGGGTCCATCTATTGCTGATCAATACCTGGGGAAATCCAAACCTGATGAAAATGTGTTTCATTGAAAAGAACATGACTACCTTGGTCATTTAATGAGTTATATTAGTATCTTCAATCCACGTGGAGATGTAGATGACATAGACCTGGATATTAGTGTTCATGAATGATTGCGGAAAGGGACCAGTGAAATCTACATCCCAGACATCGAAAATTTTGACCTTCATGATGAGGTGATGGGGCATCTCTGCACTACGTCCCACATTACCAGTACTCTAGAGTCAATCGCAATAGGAAACAGAGGCCCGATAATCATTATGCATAGTGGGCTAGAAAAACCTAGATTATAGGATCATTGCTGTCAAATGGTAAGGGCCATGATGTCCCTCAACCGGTGATGAGTAAAAAAATTTCAGGACATCTTGAACTTCATGTTTGGGGATGCTATGACGGATCACCCCATCTCCAAAGGATCATAATAGAAGAAAATATTCCCAGAATTACCGCTTAACATCAGTGACAAACCTCTTATTTTGTTGGAATGATATGTAGGTGTGAACAACTCATGTAACCAAAAAATTATAAATATCACCATAACAATCTCTAGATATTTCGTTGATTGAAAATAGGTGTTCATCTGGGAAATCCTCCCTGATCTCTCTATCTTCCTACTACATCAAATGAGGCTCCTCTAGGTGGGAGAGTTTATCAGCAACACTGTTATCGCTCCCTTTCTTATCTCTTGTCTCTATATAAAATTCTTGTAAGAGGATCACCCATCAGAGCAATCAGGGATTCACATCTATTTTGTTCAGTAGGTACATTAATACTACATAGTCAGTATAAATAATAACATTTGAAAACACTATGTAAGATTAGAACCTATCAAATGTGAACAACACTTCTAGCATCTCCTTTTCTGTAGTAGTGTACTTCATCTGGTCCTCATTGAGCATCATTCTGGCATAATATATAGGTCTGAAAATCTTGTCAAGATACTTTCCCATGACTTCTCCTACTGCATAGTCATAGGAATCACACATCACTAAAAATTATTCCTCCCAGTTGGTAGAAATAAATAGTGGACCATCCACTATTAATTCTTTTGGGCACTCAAATGCTATGGTGTATGTCTCATCAAACTCAAATATGGAATCCTTGTTCAGAATATTGGTGAGGTGCAGGGCTATTTTTTAAAAGTCGTTGACAAAGAGCTTGTAAAAACTAGAATTCCCAAGGATGCTAGGGATGGATCTGACAAAATTTGGAATATGCAGATATGAAATGACTTCAATCGTTTTTTATGTTCCACCTCTATCCCCTTTGCTGAGATTCTGTGGCCAAGAAAGATGCCTCCTTGAACCACGAATTCACACTTTTCTATGTTCAAAAATAAGTTAATGTTTTCACATCATTCTAGAACTAGCTATAGTAGATGCATGAAAGTGGTGAAAGATTTCCGATAATTGGAAAATTATTCCATGAATACCTCCAAGATCCATTATTCCTTGTCATGTATAGCCAGTGTATAAATGGTTTCACCTTTTCTCATTTTAGACTATCAGGAAAAACTAAACATTTCCAATAGTGTCTACCCTAGCCATTAAGGAATTGCAAGGTCTCTAGTTCTTCTTCAACTGGAATATCTAGAATTATATTGTTATCTGAGGTAAAAGAAAATTCCAGATCATCCCCTATTTTTCTAATGCGATGAACCAAGGTGGTTACTACATAACATCCCTCATGCTCAAACAATGTTGCATGCATGACGGATTGGAAGACGTTGTAGGATAATCTCTCATCTAATACCTAGAAAATTAGCTCACCTTGGAGCATGTCGATCATTACCTTCCCAGTTTCCAAGAAAGGCCTTCCCAAAATTAGAGGATAATCCTATTCATCCTCCATGTTAATGTAGATGAAATTTGTAGGAAGGATTAGCCTACCCACCATGACTAGCATGTCTTCTAGTAGCCCGTTTGGATTTTTGATGTAACGATCCACAAGTTGATGGTATACTCAAGTATGCTTCAGGTCGTTGAGCCCTAGCATTTTGAAAACACTGAGGGGTATCAGGTTTACACTGGCCCATAAGTCATAGGGGGCCTTCCCAAACTCACATGGTCATATAGTGAAAGGAATATAGATGATACATGGATCATGGAGTTTGGGATGAATCAAATGTTAGATGACTACAGAACAGTCTTTGGATAGGGTAATCTTTCCTAGATCCTCCACATTTTTTTGGTGGAGTTTATTTCCATCAAGAATTTCCTATAAGTGGGAATCTACGATAGTGCCTCTACAAATGGAATATTTATGTGTAGCTTCTTGAACACATCCATGTATTTTCTGAACAAGTTGTCTAGCTTGTTATGCTTCAATCTCTCTTGGAACGAGTATGGTAGGCTTAATGGATTTGACAACCTCTATTCATTAATTATTAGAAGCTTCCTTCATTGGGATTTTGGATTAAAAGGGTTTTGTATCTATACAATCTTCATCAACAAGGGTTGTGGATGCACATGGCTATGCTGGTTGGTTCCACTGTAGCTTCTTTCTACTATGTAGTGTGATGGAATGGGTGACCTTCCTCGTGTTCTTCTCAGTGTTACCCGGTATGTACCGGGTTGCCTCCTCGAGAGTTGGTTAGCCAACTGGACAATTTGGGTATCTAGGCCTCGAATTTATTCCTCTTAATTTTGTAAGATGGTCTCAGGAGTAGATATAATTTTTTTCATGAGATTCTCTAAACATGAGGAGTTTTACAAATGAGGTGGTTGTTGAGAAATTGAAAGTGGTGGCTACCGCAGCTACTTTGAGAGATGGTTTTGATACCCTTAATATTGATAAAATCCATGTTGGGGATGTTTCTGCCTTGGGTACTTATTTTGATATGGTGGATGGTAGTATTCTAGAAGTCCTTGGGAAGGATAATTCTCTTGATGTTGTCCCCAACATGTGTTTTTTTATCACACCACGCTGGGTTCTGGTACTACTGGTACTGTTTTAGCCCTCTATTTTGGGAAACAAAACTCATATCGCTTATTGAAGGGCCTCTAGAAGAACCTGGGAAAACTCCAATGATGTGGTCATCCCCACATTCACAACATGTTAGAATTTTTGATGCATGTACTTGGGATATTCCCTTTAAATAGATCACATCAATCGTTCTGGACACTTCGTCCAACTGGGAAGAAAGAATAGTAGTAACATTAATGTTATGCTTACCTCATTTTTGTGTTCACCAATTTACATGCCACTGGAATATATCGGCAGACATGTCTTCTAGCAGCTTGAAAAGCACTTCATGTGATTTCCTCATTATTGTACCTCCAATAGTGGGATCCACCACAAACATTGTTTTTGTCATTAGTCCTCCATATAATGTTTGGACCTACATCCAAAGTGGGAGTTTGTGGTTTGGGAATTTTCCCAAAATCTCTTTGAAGTGTACCAATGATTTGTATGATGAATCCAAGTCATGCTTCTATAAGTTGTGTATTTCCTTCCATAGAGTCACCATATTCTATGGTTTTAGGTATTTAGACAGGAATTCCTGGGCCAATACCACCAAGGTGAGGATGGATCTTTGCGGCAATCATTCAATCCTGAAATTTACCTAATCACTTAGAGAGAATGGAAATAGGAAACGAAAAACGACATCAATGAAATTGGAGAGATGGAGATTGGGGTCCTCGCTGGGAAAGATTCCGAATTGAACGACATTCTGGATCAACTCCATGATAGCAGGCTTGATTTCAAAGTGTTGGGAATGCACCAATGGATTGACGATGCCTGTGTCAGCTCCTTGGATAGATGGTAGGAAGTAATCCAAGAGATTATAATGTGGAGGTGGATTCTGAGGTAGTGGAGATTCCATGTATTGTTTTTCTTGAGAGTCGTAGTATGACCCCTGACATGGGAGAAAAATGACATCTGCTCTGGTGGGAACTATTGGAGATGTTGTGGTCCATACCCTAGAGAAAGTGGAACTTGCTGGTTATTATTATAATCCAGTCCAAATGGATGTATAGATCCTTGTATAACAGTTAGATTTTATTCCTTTTTATGAACCACTGTATTTTTGTGATTTTTCTTGGTCATGAGTGTGTGTTGGTGCCTCAAAAGCTGTTGTTCGTTCTCTGGGATAATGGGAAAAACTCGGGAAACTCAGCATTCTTAGAATGTGTGAGGTAGCCGATCATACACCTAACCACCTGCACAATACAAAACACACCTATAGTAAATTAGAGAAAATGAAGACAAACTTAAATGAGTTCAAAAATGAGTTTTTTGGGAATATAAGAATTTTATATTCTTTGAAAATTGATACAAACATAATTTAAACAAGGACATTATTAACATTTCATAGTTCCCCACCAACATGGAAATAATTTGGTGAGTCGTTTCACCGATGGTCTGTTATCTGTGTCCCAGATAATTTTTACCCTAATGAGTATCGTACCAGAATGGGGTCGATCCATAGTGAAAAAGGAGTTATTTTTCATGTAATAACTAATTGGTATTTTTGTCTTATGCATGTGTACTAAATTTAGAGTCGATTTCTGATTTTTGGATAAAAAAAATAATTGGTTTTATATTTCCTTAATATATTACTTAACGCATTTAAGAATATATTGGAAAATTGGTTTTGATGAAAAAATAATAAATAAATGCAAAGGGGTTATGGATTATTAAAAACCTGTTTATTAAATAGAATTTTTATTGAGGTTTTGTTGTTCATGATAGCCTAACGCTATAGGTTCAATTTGTTAAAATGCTTCCTTAGTCTGGTAAACTTATATTTCGAGCTGATGAAACTAACTCTATGGTTTTGTTCTTAGTATTTAACAGTTCATTATTTGTCTTAGTACATTTTTTAGTCAACAAATACATACAAATATATTGAAAATATTTATTGTTATTCTTATTTTGAATCCTTAAAAATTCATCACTTGGTCTAGTTCAGAATTTTAAGTGATAATATGATGTGATTTAATAAGAATAAGAAGAAGTTAAAAAAGCTAACACATTCAAAGAAACTAATCGTTATTAAAACTCTTACATCTCCCACAACACCAACACAATAGGTATTTAGATACACATAGAGGTAAATATAATCCCAAAACCATTAATACCTGATGTGATCATTGATTGAAACATCGAGGATGGAGTGATTCTTTGGTAGAATGGTAGAATGGTGAAGTAGTAGAATGGTGGTAAAATGAATGTTGATCTTCTTCCCTTCAAAGCATCAACCCACTCTCTCCACACATTCTTATATTTTTAACTAGAGGACAAGGCCTCTATTTATAGGAAATAAAACTACAGACTATATGGAAAAAGTACACGGTGTGTAATTTTGTCAACATGGAATTTTACAAGTTTTAATCACTAGTAAGAGGCCTAACACATTTTATTTTACTTGGAACATGGCGCCGCTTGGTAGGTAGATATAAACCTCTGGTAGCGTCACAATACTCAGCTTATAGTTTCAATTTTCAGCCACCAAACACTTCTAGAAATTTATACGTAGTGTGTATTGGTTGGACACATCATGTCCCCGTCAACCGATCACATGGGCGTGTAAACATATTCACATCCGCCATGTACTTCTAGATGGATCTACATGGATTTTATAGTGTGAACACAACCTTTACCGACATCTGGTAGGATGTGCATGTACTTGTCCTACACATTCCATGAATATGTTTCAATGTACATGGTGTCTGTATTTGTACACACTATGTAGTTTATAAATGTTTTTTAATTTCACCATGTTTTTTGTATTTGACCATAAATCTCCTGAAAATGAACAAGATCACACAAATTACTTTATTTTTCCACTAAGTAGTATGTAATTTCTGAATACATGTTCTTATATTCAATAAATAATTTGAGAATGTATTCACAAATCAGGTACTTCAACAACATTCGAATATTGAAAAATTATATCCATTTTTTAATCTATTTAATATAAGATATAATTTTATCTATTTTGAAATAATATTTACTTAATTCCAATGGTGTTATAAAAATGCTTGTAAATTAATATGGAAAATATTTTTTCGATGTGTAGCCTATAAAGATGCGGTGAATATATTATGATTTCGAATAAAAATGATTTTTTTACCTTTGATAATTATTTATTCTGATTTTTTCTTCAATCATTTTTTTATAATATATTTTGATTTACATCTACACTATATTGATTTTCCAAAAAAACATTCATTTTTAAATATTGTAATATGTGAGTGAAAAAGTTTATTTTGTTCAATAATCTAGATAATAATCTTGAATTATAAATTTTTTTCTCAATGTAATTATTTACTAAATAATTAGGTATTATATATATATAATAATTTATTTTCAAATAATTCCTTCTATATATATATTTTATATTTAATATTATCCCACTATAACTGAATAATTTTATTTCAAACGACAAAAGGGGTTCACACATGGTTTTATAGCTATTCCATTAGTTTAATAGTTATTTTTTCAGTTTAATTTCTTATATAAAATTGTATTGTTACAATGGTATAATCTAAAAGTTTTTTAAATATTATATTAAATCATTAGTTTTATCATTATAATTTATATTGATCATGATGTAAAAAAATGAATTTGTATTGTATATATCATGAATTTTTTTCAATTAATTTTATTCAATGGTTACTTTATTTAGAAATAAAAATATTATTATCTAATGACAATGTTAAATATTCTATCTATGAGCTATAATGATAGTATATTGTTGATTTTTTTTAGTTTTCAATACTCATATTCATATTTTAGTCCCTTATTTAACTGTCTAATTTTTTTTTACATTTTATAAATTATTTATTTTACAAATTTCATGAAATATTGAAAATTAATATTGAGTTTAAATCATAGTAGTACACTTACATTTTTAATAATTGATGGAATTATTAAGGGATATAATGTCATAAAAAATTAAGTATGAAATTTAATGAATTTTTATTTTATTTATGTTCATTTCTCTAATATTATTCAAGTGTGAAATATTAAAAAATATAATGTATTTCATTAACATTGATGACAAATAGGTGGTCATAAAAATATATCATTGGTGCTATTATGTTTATAACACTATGTAGTTGGGCCCCTATATAAGGTACCTATTAAATCCTAGGTTTATATTTACAATAGTTAACCATATCATTATTTTTTATTTTTTCAAATAGTTAATCGTTAAATTTATCAAATAATAACACATTCACATGAATAAAATGATTAATGTCTTTGGGAATTATATCTAATGTCGTTATCAACCAAAATTTGAGGGGTTTCCACTATAATGAAATTCCATATCTTTATTTAATATCTATCACAATGAAATCCAATATAAAAAATATTTATATTAATAACCTTATACAATATTTCAAGGGAAATGTAAAATAAATTCCAATAACTCAATTACCCATTTAGGGAAATCTCATCTGCATGTTATCAATGGTTTGTCCCTAAAAATAAAATAAAACTCGTGCATGATTAAATTTATTATTAATAACAACAGGGAATATAATGAGTTATCCATAATACATAATATTTGAAAATGTATATAAAATTATAGAAAACAGTATAGTAGATGTGTTTGTGACACTAAACTGATCCATGCATATTAATTAGAAGTATAAAAAATTACGAAATGTTATATAATAAAATCATAGCAATAAAATATTCCACTATGACATAGGTACATAGAATCACCATATTTATTAAATATATAAGAATAATGGACTATAATGATGCAAGAATATCCACAAAATACAACACATCAGTTCCTTAAAATTTCTATGAAGGATCAATATTTATTTTGTGACTGTATTAATGAAGTCTCACCATTTATGTTGTGAGTGTGTCCAAGAAACATCTTGTTATATAATCTATTTAGATACCAATCATTATAAAATTCATTATTGGGAGATATGTAACACCATACATTATTATTTTTATACATGTGTTCCATCTTTTTTTAATCATATATTTTTATCATGAAAATTGAAAATGAAAAAAGGGTTTATTTTTTTCAATATAATGAACAAATGATTGGAAAAATTGGGTTCTTAATTTTTCTTGAAAATATGAGAAAAAATATCATAATAATTCAAATCATTACTTCTCCTAAATTAACTCAATGTGATAGAGTATTTATTATTAAAATACATTAGTTGTTTCATGAAAAATTATTTCCATTCAATTAAATCCCATAATGATTAAAATAATAATTTTATAGTAACATTAAAATTGTTTTATAAAAATACATTAATATTAGAAAAAAGAAAGAAGATAAGGATCAAATATAAAATATATTTTTCAAAAGATAAAATAAAAAAAAATAAAAAAAATTAATTTTATATAAAGATGAATGAAAAGATATAGAAGATATCTATTAGAGTTGTGGGGTGTATTATAAACATCAGAGTTTTAAAATATTGAAAATCTTTTTAATATTTTTATTTACATTTGTTCAAATACCATAGAATCAATTATTTATCTAATTATATTTTTTAAAAAATTGGATAAAATAAATATTTAGGTCATAGGGGGTAATAGATAAGTGGGTTTCAATGTAAAAAAATTAAACAGTTTATAATATAGGAAAATATAGAATAAAATGGAAAGCTATTGTTAATGTGATTGAGAATAATTCTAATACCCATTAGAATTTTCAGAAATAAATTCACCAAGAGGGTATCTCAATAAAAAATGTCATATTCCCCATAGATAAAAGTAATTATAGTATAATTAAAAAATAGATGAATTTTTGTTAAAAAAATTATTAAAAAATTAATTTTTGTGAAAGATGAAAATATAAAGAGGTATGAAAACACTAAAAAAAATTATCTTATGCATATAAAAACCATTAAATTTATAAAAGAGACATAATTTTAAACCACTTATTATTAATGAAAAATAATATAAAAATAAATTTATGTCTATTATATAAATAATAAAAGAGTATTATGTTGTAATGAAAAAAAATATATTAAAGATGGAAAATTGATATGTAAATTCTCTAATAATGGGTCCTGATTCGATCTGTGTGTGCTACTGACATCCTCTCATATTGGATGTCTCCATTTAGGAAACACCATAAGGCTATAATTCACAATATTTATTAATGAAAAATTATTCCATAACATTGAGTGAATGTTTAATATAAAAAGGTAAGTGTTCTTTTAGAGATAAATTTTGTAAATGGGTTAAAAAATTTGGTCGAAGTGATCCGCATTTATAAACCGGGGGAAAATAAATTTATAAAAATACATATTTCATCTAAATGATATGTGGACAATTTTGAAGGGAGAATGGCATAACGACTGTTACATAATTTAGCGAATATATTTTTGGATCTATCAATCCATATTGAAGAATCTTCACAAATGTTTAAAAACTGTTATAAAGCAGTTTTTTTACCATTAGTTTATTACATATTAATATTTCTGGATTTTACCATTATAAATATTTTTTTAATAATTATTTGGGTTTTCGTAAAATTATTGATAAACCCTATTTCCAAATTTTGGTGTACGGAAAGAAAATTTATCCCTTATTTAATCAATTTCAATATCTAAAAAACTAATGAAAATAAAAGTTAATTAAAAAATATAATATAAAATAAAAATTATATAAATAATATGTTTCATCCGGTATGTGTTGAGAATATTATATAACATAATTTACAAGTAACCATTTTTATTATATAATGATATATAGAGATGTTCCTAAAATTTATTCCAGACATTTTTTTGAAGAATATATTTTATTTGATAATATAAGAAGAAGAAAGAATTTTAAAAATTTCTTCATATATAACCCTTTCATCACTATTAGGATGATTATCTTTAATCATACAAAAAATAGATGCCTTCAAATGAACTTTAAATTACTAATTTTAATATATATCTTTCAATAGGAAATATGTTTTTTCGATATAATTTCATCATGTGGTAAACTAATAATATACGTGAATTGAAAAAAGTTGAGTAACATATTACTTAAGATCCGTATAAGTTAAAAAAGGGTTATAAGATCATAGATCTGTTATAAAAGTACTCATTAAACATTATAAATCCATATTTTATAAAAAAACGTTTTCAAAATAATTGACGTTATTTTTTTAATTTCATAAAATCTTATATGTGAATATATTATCGAAATTTGAATTTCTTCACTATTTACCAAATGATCAATTATTTTAAAAAAATACCAGAAAATTATTTCTATTCAAATATTTAATCTATGAATAAAAATTTGTTGTTAAATTGGAAAAAATAAATTTATAAAATTTATAATTTTGTTATATAAATGAAAATAAAATATAAAAAGTAATACTTATTTTATTTTATAACATCCTTTAAAAATTTATGTGATCTCAATTATACTATTTTTTTCATTATTAATTTATTATAATTATTTCATTATATATAGGATTTATTATTGGAAAATTGGATTTTTAATTTTTTTGTAATATTAACTGACTCATTTATTTTTTTCAATGTGATTCAATATATTGATCAAACATTTAATTTTGAGGAAATTATATTCATGATTTTAGGATTTTACATTCACCACGATAATATTATTTTGTTTCAAAATGTTTTATTTATCCATTACTAGAGAATAATTTTATGTTAAATATTTATTTAATTTTATACAATTATAGCACTTATGATGATAAAACATATACTCTATCTAACCCTACATCCAATTAGTCATATACGTAAGTAATCATATACCCAATTATTATATTCCATTATAACCTAAATATCCAAGACATTAAACCAAAGAGAAATCAAATATTCCTCAAAATATTTCTCATTATATAACCATATAATTTATTCAACCACTATATCCTAAAATCAGAGGCATTAAAATTTGTACAATAATCTAAAATGATGAATAACTTCACTAAAAATATCATGTTCCACTTTTTTTATCATATCTACTATTAATCTAATGAATACCAAAAGTACATAACTTTCTATACCTAAAAAATACACCAATTAGGTCGTATTTCCACCATTATCACTATATCATTCCAAAATTGACCATATGAATTTATCATCCTCAATTATGCGTTTTTCCATATTTTTATAATGAAATATTAACATGCCATAAATTCAATTTGTCTTTTGTCAATACAATATAATATACAATTTCATATATTAAAATTTAAAATAATAAAGATATTCTATACAAGATATATATAAGCATTATAATATTCGAATAAAAGAATGTCATTAAAAAATATAACTTTTTAATATTCCTTCAATAATTCTATACAACTTCATTAATCATACAAATACCTTTATAAAATGGTATGTTCAAATTATTCAAATATAATTTCTTCTTTTTATAAATAGTTCAGTACCTGGATATTTTCATAGTAGTTTATTTTAGTATACCGTCCATTAGAATAAATAATATATCCTATTATTTCTTCCATACAATCCACATGGGTTCTTATCCTAAAAATGTTTATATAGAGAAAACTAAATCATATTTCTTTTATCATCTTCATCACTTGGAAATATATGATATCCATCCTTGTCTCATTTACTATGATTGGAATGTCTTAAATGTTCACATAGTTAATATATTTCATGATATCTGTTTTTTCAAATCATATAATTTCATAGCTTTACAATTAACCCATTTTTGGTGATCCTAGGTAAAATCTATACATTTTCCATGTAATTCATTTCAATAATTATACTTTTTGATTAATGCATTACTAAAACCAAGAGATTTTAATAATCAGTATGAATAATAAAAAACATAAAATATCTAGATAAATTATCATATGATGTTCTTAGCCTCAAAATTTCATACACCTTTAGCCCATTATATTTCATCTGATTTTAACCTAAATCACTATAAGATAAATATAGGTTTTTTATGTTTTCTATGAACATACTAGAAATATTAATTAATTATTATAATAATTCATTAACATTAGATTCTAATGGTATTGTGATTGAATAAAGAATATTCCTCAAGAGTGGAAAACGACCTGTGACATTAGGCATATTTTTTCAACAACATATTGTTGAGATAACAAAAGAATTATAATTCCATAATTTCAGAACCTATTTAAATCTATGCTATATACTGCATCAACGTGTATAATCTCAACAATGATTTTATTTCTTAAAACACAATAGAATCTATAATTTTTCTATATTTTTGGATTTTACCATATACATTGATATAACCCATATCAATATACATAGGGATTTCAAAAAATATTCCTTATTCTAACATAAAAATTAAATAAAAAATCCTCAATAACTAATATATCTCAATTTGATAAAAACTATTGGAAACTAATATAAACATATCATCATTTTAGATCATTAAAAAATGATATTCATTAAATCTCATACGTAATCCCCCACTCCCTTGAAAGAAACTCATATATTATTTGAGAAATAGGTCTAATTTGATTCTAATATATAAATTATTTCATCACAATAATAATATTCCATTTTTATTTCATCAATATATCCTATGAAGGACCCCTATATAAAAATTATTCTTCACATACAACATTATAAATATTCTTGGTATAAATAAATTAAATTAAATATATTGTTTAAAATGAAAAGTATAGAAACATCATAAACATGAAAAATAGGCTTAGGTTATATGTATATAATAAAACATGATAATTAATATATTTATTAATAAAAATATCATGAAACTAAAAAATGTTCTCCATATGTTAGAATAGATGTAAATGTATTAACAAATCAATAAAAAAGTATTATTGAATAATTGTCTAATATATTATCATGAGACATGGATCAAAATAATATGTATACGGGAGTATTTATTTTCTAAAAAAAATTTAAAATAAGAAATATGACATAACACACAAGATTATATAGTAATCATATTGTGAAAATATAAAATAATACCCCAAATTTTTTCGTGATCATATGAAAAAAGTGTCACCCTTTATATGGTGACAATATATAAGAATTATCACACATTAAGTTGTTAAAAGATCAATGGAGGCTCGACTATTATATTTTTATCATATTTAACGTGTTTCACTTATTTATTTGGTGAGTATGAGCAACATGGATAATGCTATATTTTATCATGAGATATAAAACACAATTTTTTTTTGAGGGGGACATATGTACCCCGCCAATAATTTTCCTTATATAAATGATACATGAATTATCATTAATTCCACTATATCATGAATCAATATTAAAGAGAAGTTTATTATTCATCACATCATAAAAAATCCATCCAAGGGAAAATTAGATACACAATATGTGTATATCACATCAAAAAAAATGTACAGTATGAATATATGTTATTTAATCTATAAAATAAAATAACCCTAAAAGAGTATTTCAGAATAAAATTTAAATGGTGGTTTTTCAAATCTAATTTCTAATGATATAAATATTTTTTTAGAAAATATGACAATAATGGAAAAATAAAAAAATAAAAAAATAGTTTTTATCATTGTCAGAATATAATATGGTTTATAATATAGTCAAAATTCTTTTTTGTATTGATATTTTAAAACATTGAAGAACATCTTTGATGGGAACAGATCATTAAAAATATATCTTTTAAAGGATCTAAAATATATCAAATTTAAATGTTACTGGGAATAAAAATAATAGGACTTTGAATGAAAGAAAACTATTTTCATTATTTTCAAATACCCTTTTAGAAATCCATCATCAACAAAGAGTAAATAATTCTAAAAAATAAATATTAGAGACATATGAGGATCAAAGGTGGTAACTCACCATTATTAATAACCTTAAAATGGATAATATTGAAAATATTGTTATACATAATCAAACATAGGAAACCATTGTAAATGTGTATAGATTTATTCTAAACAAGGATAACATTTTTAGAAATTTGGATTTTTATATGAATGCATGAATTAATAATGGCACTCCCCATAGAGATAAAAGGAATTGTAGAATTATCAATGATTACAAAAACCGAAAATATTAAATTGTATTATTATAATGGTAACATTTTGACAAATGAAAAAAGGATAATCTAATAAATTTATTACAAAATAATATTCATCTTGACTAAAAATTCAATGGATGATGTAATTTTAAATACCATAAATTGAATGTGATTATTATAAAAATAAATTTGTTTACACTATATAAACCAAAAAAAGGAAACAAGATCTAAATATGAAAATAAACTCAATAATAAAAAACATTTAAGAAAAAAGAACACATAAAATCAATCCATATCTATCATAGGCATGGTCCTAATATCGTAAACATTTCGATATTATCATTTTGTTAAAAAAGTAAGGTTCATCATCAAAGTAATTTTTGAAAATTAAGACGACTTGTATAAGTGGAGATGTATTAGTAAATACTGGGATATATGTTTTGAACATTTCAATATTTGGATTGGTTGATTATAAGTTGTGGATGTGAGAACCATTTATATGTTGAAGAAAATGGAATTTTTATAAATACGAATAAAATAACAATGACTCTATGTTTTTATTGTACATTAAGTGGATCTAAATGTGCTAAAAAGTTGGTCGAATATGGTTGTAGATCATTAAATCCCAAAACATTCATTTTTACACATATTTTAAATATGTGTGGAGGATTTTACAAATTGATTATTTCAAATTAAATTATTTTATTTTTTTAATTATAACTAGTTAAATAAAATTCTAATAAAATGTTTAATAAAATACATAATAATCTCAATCAATATATTTGGGTTTTTAGAACCCAAATGTAAAATCAATTTAATCATTTTCAATTAAATAAATTTATTTGATTATATATTTAATAGAATAATAGAATATATAGACAACATAATTTTATATACAAATAAAAAATATTTTCTAGTAAATGAAAAAGTTATTATATGAAATTAATTACAATTCAACTGGGTTATATTTTATATAAATATGTTTAATAAATATATTATGATAAATCCAAAAAAAATTAAAATTTATTCAATTGTATTGAAATTACAAAAAATTAATAAAATAATCATTTAATAATAACCCTTTCACAATTAACATAATCAATAAAATTACTCACTGTAATCCTAAATTGATCTCTCAAATTATATTGAATCTATTAAATAAATCATATTTTTTCAACATAAATTATAAATCAATTTTTTTTTATATTTACATGAAAGGGAATAAAATAAATTGTTCTATATAATCAAAAAATTATTATGTACCATATTGTATTGTATTTGACTACAACGAAATATTCATTGCTGATAAATATTTAACAGTGTTTTTAAATAATTTAGTTTACATTAAATGTGTTTATATTTAAATAAAAATGGTTCTATAATCATTTATTAAATTTAAGTAATTTTATGATGTTAGGAAAGTGATGATATTATAAAAATAATATGTTTTCTACTAATCAAGAAAAAAAAATATTTTATAAACATAAAAAAATTAATCCTATGATATTGTGAAAATTATGTGTCCAAAAATATAAAAAAATATTAATTAAATTTTTTTAATTTTTAAATACAAATTTCAGATGAAACTAAAATAAAGAAAGGACAATATTCTTCACGACAAAATCCATTTAAAAACTTCATGTTTTAGTGGAATTGTTCTTTATGATTTTAAATTTATTTAAATATATTGATTAAATATTTGTTTTATTAGTTTTATATTTTCTGAACAATAGTCATGTAAAATTAAATAATCCATTTTAAATTGTTTTCCGGTGTGATATATTATATAAAATATAGATTTATTATCATTTCAACATATTACAAAATCTTGATTATATAGTGTGTTGGTACTTGGTGGTTTCTTAAGAGATATTTAAATTTTAGTTTAACTAAATTATTTTTTAAAATTTTATTAAACTTTCATCTCTTCCTACTCCCTCCCATTAACATCATTATAACTTATATAAATTTCTATCTTTATCATTCATAAAAACCTTCGAGTATCATCAACTGTTTGGAATATTTATATGTGTGGTTATCCATAATCTTTACAATAATATTATTTTTTTCTCAATGTATCACTCTATTTAATTATTCATTCATAAATTTCGGTATTTTTTCTTTATTCTTTTACATATGTCATTTTTTTTCAAATCAGTCACTGGTATATATAGATCAAGAAATAAATATGTTCTGTATTTTTAGTAATTTATGAATTTTCTATCTGTCATTAATTTTTGATATGAAATGATCGTTATTATAGATAAGTTGTTAGGACATAATAAAAAATTAATTTTATTTTAAATATCCTTAAACATTTTTTGATGTTGAAAAGAATGTTTGTAGTCATGTGAGTGGTGTCCATCGGTGACCATTTTTATGTGTGATATGTTGTAACATTGTGATGTGGAATTAAAAATGGTTTTATTCCTATAATTGTGACCTTTAATACCTCATGGTCTTCCATGAACATATTTTATGTTGTAATAGTGTGGGAAGATGATATGATTATAGTGGGTAGATTGGGTATGGGACTTATTATAGTATATTAGAATTGTGAGCGTGAATATGTTATGATAAATAGTTTATGATAGCTTTTACCTAAGAAAAAAATTATAAATCATTCATAAAAACTTTTATCTACTATTATATAATCCAATATTGGTGTAGTGATAGTATCACATCGACCTAATCTATATGTGTTGTTGATTAAATGTAATCTATGTTATGTTGTTTTAGTGGTACATATTCCAACATAAGAGTTGTATTATTATTGTTCTTTCCATCGTGTAATTATACATAATGGGTTATCATTTACCTTATCATTAATACATTTCAAATAAAACCATTAAATATTCTAATATAAGTGGATTTTAATCCTCCTAGGGTTTAATTATGATTTTTCATTATCCTCCTAGAGATATTTTTCAATATTACTTAATCAACATGAAAATTATGTACCTAGAAAGTTTACTACATTAATTTATTGATAGTGGTGGTTCATCATACAGAAAAGGTGTTTTATTTATAGTGAATTATATATTAAGAGGGTGTGTATTATAGTGCATAATCCACCTAAACTTGTTTATTGGTGTAATATCATTCAATGGATTTGGCAATTCCTTATTCACATTACTATAAATCACAGACAAATAGTTTAGAAATGGTGATGAATCATTCACTTAATCGATATGTTATGATGATTAATAATTTAATAGTGGATACATGATTTTGATAGGTTATTATGATGACTATATTATGATTTGTAATGAATCATTCACCTTTTATGTTTTTCTAGTTTATGGGGTATCATCTCGTTCTATAATATTATAATATAAGTAAGTTCATATGCTATATGGGTAGTGATCATACCATGATGTGTATTGTATTGTAATTACTCTAATTATATTCAATTCATTTCAAGAATAGACATGTATATAAAGTAATACCTTGATGACATAAATGCTGGTGGCCAAATGAGTTGCATTAAAATGATTTTTGGGTACCACAAAAACTAATAATAATTTAAATTTCATGATATTGATATGAAAAGAGGAAATTTATGGGTTGGTAGGGTGGGGATATTATGACTAATATGGGGGATATGAACTAACTGGGGTTCCAGAATAGTTTTGGGGTGTATTTTAAATTTTCTCTTCTAGTACTACGTTTATATGGAAGAACTATGGGAGATCCTATTATGAGTCTTGTATCTTGTACTCAATTAGTTTATATAATATATCATACATTGTAAATTATTAATTTCATTTTGATGAAACATTTCTATGACTTTTATTATTATATAGCAATAGAATTATAACAATCATTATTTTATATACATTTCATGTGGTTAATTTTTTATATCCTAGATAGGGTATACTCATCCAATATTAATCATAGTAACTTCCCTTAATTTTCAATACAATATAAAAAATTAAGGCTCTCATGAGGTTTTCTTAGACTTGTATCAATCAAAATTAATTTAAATGTGTTAGGACATGACAATGCAACATCTAATATTTATTAATTATATTTAATTATAATAGAGGGGTTAATGGATATATTCATTTTTATTTCTATACCATATACATGGGAGTAGAAGAATAAAATATTATTGATGCATATGTTTGATAGGATTTGATTAGTAATCATAATTTTTATTATTTACGGTTTTTTTGTTTCAATGGAAGTGCTTATTGATTTAGTCTTTATTATTTTTCACTCTACCGATAGTTTGAAATTAAATTTTATGTTAACACATAGTTCTCTATATGTAAAAATTACAAGATATTGTTATTCATTTACAATCATTAAATTGATGAATTGATACTATGTCAATTATATAATGTTTCAACAATAACTTATATAGAATATTCTAATATAACATGTTTTTGGAACACTATCTTAACTACTATAGGTCCTGGACTAAAACAATTGAAATATGATGTTTACACATGTGGACCCACAAGATATTATAAGTATCATGATAATGTGTCGGTTGGGATAGATTTGATAAATTATATGATACTTTCATATCAAATTTTTTTTTTCGAGTATGAATTAATTTTACCTATTAATTATTTAACTAAATTGTTATTTTTGGATAGTTGATTGAAAATAAGTTAGTGGTATATGTTTATAATTTTCATAATATTCAATGTTGAACATGTCTTATTGAGCACAATGTTACTTGGTATGATAATATTATCTAGTGGAGTTTGATACATCTTTTAAAAATATGTCATCAATTGATCAACAACCCATTGATATTCCACATTAATTTATATAATCAATAATAGATAAGGTAATTAGGATAGGCTTGAATGTGTTAGACGATACTATCGGGGTTGAATTACATACTGAACCGTTTTTGAAGGGTTATTATTGTCTATAAGAAGATATTCTACAAATTTTAATCATACCAGATAGTATATGATTCATATAAAGAAAAACTAATTTCCTTATTAATAAAAAATTTAATCACTGGGAGAATGAGAATTATGATAATGGTAGCTTTAAAAGCATCACACCTAATCCATATTATAGTGGATAGGGAACATTTATAGTTTATGTTATATTTAAAATCAAATTGGAAAAACACGTGGAATTTGGTATTTCATTTTTTTTTTAAAATTAATATTTTAATTTTTTGGTTGGATCGTTGATACCATTCAAATGATAAATTCAAAATAATACATAAATCGGGATAAAGGATGTAGTTCTTAGTGAATTATTATTCTTGACAAGAATGGTCTCTAGATTGATTATAAGAAAATATAATTTCACATTATAGATCATGTGGACCTCAATAAATGATTTAAACGATTTTTAGGTACTTATAAGTAAGGAAAATTTATTTTTATTTTATGTAGGAATCATGGATATCACAACATGAATTATTATTTCATGCCCAAAATGATATAATTTCTATCCATCTCTTTTAATTTTTTCACTATGTCCTTTTATATTTGACTTATTTATTTCCTCATAAACTATGCAATTCTTATGGTTGATTATGATGATAATTTTCTATATAAATACCAATTTCAATATATCATAGATCATTTTTAATGTGGAATAAATATAATGATTTTTTGTTTTTTAGTTCATTAAAATATTCTTATTTTATTTTGGACAAACCTGTGATAAATGTTTTCATACCTTGATCCATACTATTGATTTTTTGTATATTTTATTGGTACATTTTAACGGAATGACCATTGGAGTTCTTTTATGTGAAAAATAGAAAAATTAATCTTGTTGAATTGAATATTGGTAGGTGTATTCTCCATTATTACAATTTCTTAATGAACATCAAGGATTCCAGTTTTTTAAATTAATTACATATATATTAAATAGAAAAATATTTTTTAAACCCCTAATTGAAATAACTCTTTCTTTTAGTCATTAAATTTTGATTTTGAGTGTTTCCCCTAATATGTTAGATTAAAATATGTTATGTATTTTAATAAAATGTATGTTTTTATGTGTGAGAACATATAATTGAAATTGTTGGAATGTGGTAATTTTCAAATAGTATAGGCCATGTGGTATAATGATATCCATGCGAATAATTATAAGGAATAATTTTATTATACATTCATGCGATTTCACGATAAGCGATTGAATTATTTTCACATATAATGTGTATTGATTTATGTATTAATGATATAGGAGAATAATTTGGTATTAGAATTTCATTGTTGTATTAGTTTATTCCAAAATTATAAAATGGTCTGGGTTGTTTAAATTAATTATTAATATATATCTTGATCATTTTTCCTAAACATATATCATTTATAAATTATAAATGTAAAAATAATTTTTATAGTTGAATGTTTGAGAATCAGTTGCATTTTCTTACTGATAAGATATACTCACACAATACATTTTCGAATTTTTTGTATGAAAATATTTTTTATAGTGATAAATGAAATGTAATGGTCAAATAAATATATCATAGGGGGACATGAAGCTATAATAATTTCACTGGGCATCGGAATGTTGAGATATATTATAGTGGACTTGGTCTTGCTTCCCAAATAGTGAAATTATTTCACTTAGCATCTTTGGGTATTTTGATATATGTACATGTTGGTGACTCTTTACTAATAACACTATGATTTTTATTCAAGTTTGTTACATGTTGGAATTATTATTGGGTTTTATTAAATAAAATAGGATTTCACATTATTATGTTAATTACATATTATATGATGTGTTGATTTAAAAAATAAATATTCCCCATTATTTTTCAATTTTATTTATACTTATTATTTTTCTATATTTTGGGCATGGGACATATGGTTAGAAAAACATCTCTCCTAACTATAATAAAAGACTAGGGTAAGGATGATATAAATGTTATTAGTTTTTCTTGGTCACTCTCATGGGATAATTTTAAATAGAACATTAAATTTAGTATAAAAAAATTTATATAGAACATCATAATGCTAATCATCATGTTATAGGAGTGGTTCGAGTATAAATATTTAATTAAATAGTTATAACACTACATTCATCTCATCATTATGGTTTTATATTATTATAGTTAAGAATCATGCATTAGTAAGTAGACTTCAAACTTGGACATCATCATTCATATATTTTATCAAATTTATTATTTTTAAATTATTTAAATATTACTTTAAATAATTTAAATTAAATAATATGTAAAATATTATTTATAAAAATAATTTTAAAATATGGTGGATATTTAATATGGTTCAATAAAAATTACACTATTATTTGTTCATTAAAACTGGACTGTTGTTTCAGCTATGATTTTGGATCCACTGTAATAAAATGTGAACCAAGATCTTTTATAGAAATCAATGAAAGACATATAATATAATTCCATGAAAAATATAATATATGAACAATTTCATGTGGAACATTCATTATATTTCTAGAGATATATTCCACTGATATATTCAGGTGATTCAGGACCTTTTAATTCTATATGATGAAGGGTTTGGAGAATGAAATAATTGATCTCATAGGAACTAAAGTATAAAATATCTTCACTCCAAGAGTGATAGTTCCTATAGATCTTTCAAAATGTGGTGGGACAAGTGTTTTTAACATAATATTTTTATGGCCTTACTTGGAAAGTATTTGAGTAATTTTTTTAAAAACATATATCATTATACCTTTCTATGGTTTATAAAGTCAAAATTATTTCATCTGATATAATCCTGAATGTTGGTTATAGTTGTAATGTCCCAAATATTTATTGAATAATAATTTTTCATTATTAATAATATTTATGAATAAGATATAAATTTTATGTTAAATGGGATTCTTTTTCAAATAGTGTACTCGACGCGAAACAACATGTTTCTCCGAAATCATAAGTTGCACACAACATTGAGTAATTCTGAAATAAAAAAATATAATATTATTATTATTTTAACTAGTAGTTAACGCCTACCGTTGTAATCACATAAATTAATAGTATTAACAGAAATATGAAAATATGTTTTATACATGTTCAAATAATTATTCATTGGTCACGATGTATTTTATAAATGGAAATAAAAACTAGTTGAACATATAATATTTATTTTTATGAAAAACTATTTAAAAATTGAATAATTTTGTTTCTATAACATTATCACTATTTTTGTATATGTATTTAATATAATTTTGTGTTATATATTCACTTAAATTTTTTAAATTCGTATTTTATGATTTATAGATATGATATATAAACAAATTCTAATTTTGATATAAATTAAGTATTTTTTAAAAAATACAATTTTAACATATTTTGATAGAGAACCCTTTTTAATTATAGATTTTGAGAACTTTATATTTCAATTTGACAAAATAAGCATCCTATTTAGTATAGGGATATCAAAATTTAAATTGGATGAACTTTTAATATTTTTCTGATAACTATAATGTTTTGATGAATGATAAAAATAAGCTAAATATTAATAGAAAAAAAAATTCTCCACTAAGATAATTTATATAGATAAATAATATAATATGAGGGTTTTAAGGTATAAATGTTATATATTTTTATTATTTAATACAATTTTATTCATTTGATTTAATTTACTAATAAAATTGTACATAAACAGATATCAATCTTTTTATAGTTTTTATTTCATAAAAACATGTTTTTTGGTTGTGAAAATAAGAATTAATTTTAAATTTATTATTACACTTTAATTTTTTTAAATTTTTAATAATGAATTCCATATTTTTAATTATATGGTCAAACTTTTGTGAATGGGTACCTTTCAATTTTGGATATTATGAATATTGTATTCTGTAATTATTTTATTTACCATAGTTAATGGGTAAATATGGTTAAATGTTTTAACATTAATATTATAATAATATTAAACTACACTAACACATGTATTAATCCAATTAGAAGAGATATGTATGACCATGGTAATCCTTGGTAAAATTTGGGTACCCCATGGAGCCACATGGATATGAAAATTATGTTTTATAATAATTAATTAAATCTAAAGAGAAATAAAACATAAACATATATCTTTTACTAAAACAATTTTAATATTGGTTTGTAGAAATTATATATTTTACTATAAATAGTCCATAAAATTTAAAATCATTTCCTATAACATGGTATATTGGTAATAATTTTTATACATCATGTAGATAAATTTAATAATGACACAATGATTATGCAGTGATTGAATCATTAATAAATGATTAAAATAAATGATATTATAAATATTAAAATAATAGTGATTTTATTATTTTGATGTCAAATAAGAATAATTTATATTATATTGATATATTATCCTCGATTTAATTCATTTGGTTCGAAGTACAAATGTTTTTATGAATTTTTTAAAATATCATGTATGAATAGTGTCTGAAATTGACATATTTCATAACATAAAATATAAAATAGTTTATTAAATGGTATTAAATTACTAAAAATATAAGATTAGGAAAAATGGATAATATAAGTTCAAATATGTAATAAATGAATTTTTTGTGTCTTTTGACCTGATTTGGTAATTAAATTAACCAACAATTTGTAAATAAAATGATATCACTATAAGAATAAAAACGGTAAAATAAGGGTTTAACAAAAAACGATAATGAAAAAAAATCAAAACATTTCTAAAAATTATTGGATGGTTGTTATTAGAATCATATTATTTTTATATTATAATTAAATAAATTTTGGGCCTTTTTTAATTTAAATTGAATTTATAAAAAATTAATATTTCTAGACATTCCAAATGTTCCCCTCCTCCATCTAAAAAATGGCACCACCACTGCCACATAATTTACACCTCTCAAGACTTTTGAAACATCTATATTCTACCTAAATAGGCTCCAAAATTTCCTCTAGTCCCCCTATAATTCTTAAATTCGGTAGAAGGATATTCAAGAAATCCATTTGTCTCATATCAAAAGAAGATACCCGATTTAAAGGTAGTGTCTTCTCTAAAGTTCATTTATTTCATTTTCATTCTCCACTCCCTATTATCTCATTATTATTATATTAAATAAAAACAAAAGTATCCTAGATATACTCATATTTGTTGTGATTATTATTATAACTACACTTACGGACACCTCCATCAAATGGATAAGATTATATTATTTCGATTTACGGTGAACTACTGTCTCATTGAATGATGATTGCTAAATTTTCCTATAACACCTCTCATGGTGGACATTATGATGGAACTATATATATATATATGATATATATGATATTGTGTATATTCTTCTATATTTTTTATTTATATCATATATTTATGATTTAAATTATATGTAAATACAATAAATTATTCGAGGAAGCGTGGATAACTGCCCCCTCAATGTGATATGACTCGTTCATTCCTTAGATGGAATGTATAAATGATATAATTAATGAACTATTGTAACATTTATGACTATTATATTACTCTGGAATTAAAATATACCTATTTATCTTTTATTTTTCAGTTCTTTAATATGACATATATATGAATGTATCATTCATGCTTATGTACGACCTACTGTCTCCATTAACAGTGCAATTCATTTATTATCTCAAAATTTTGTTGACTTTTATAAATATATATCTAATTTATATATTATATTAATATAATTAATTTCATTATGGAGACGATTCAATTTGGACTACATGTAAAATTTCTAGAAAAAATTCATTTCCCACTGATGTTACAAATATCGACAAAACGGCCGGTATAAACATGAATAAATATATGATTGTTATAACTATGTAATAAGTGACATAAAAAAATAAAATTGAAAAAGTTTATAGATATTTATTAAATTAAACTATGTTTATTATTTAGTAATATAAAGATTGAACAAGGAAAAGTGGACCTATTGTGAGGGAACTTCTTAACTCAATTTCAATTCTTTTGTTAATCTTATACTTTTTGTTTATTTCATTATAAGATTGTGTGAAAAAACAAATATTTATATCATATCTTGTATTTATAATTTATTTATGTGTATTTATAGTAAATACACATAATTTATTTATTTTGTTAATAAAATTATCTTTTTATGGTATTTTGTCTCAATTTATATTCTATTGATAATTATTTGTTGTTATGCACCAATTCACATTAATATAGTATATATAATTCACTTTGACATATTATATAATTAATATCCGTATTTTCATGATATTATATGTTTTTAAAAATTTAATATTTAATTTATTTTTATTCAATTATTTTATCATGTTTTAGGGAATCATAAACTAACAAATTAATTTTTATGTTTTCATTATCTCTTCTTCTAAATAGTTCTCATTAATTTCCATTATTTAATAATGTTTGTTAGGGTTTTTTAATAGGGATATAACTGTTTAAAATGGTAAATTCATTTCAAATGTTTCAAAGGTATATGTGATTATTTTTAAAAATATTCTTTTTAAATGTTTAAATGGTTTTCTAAATGTATCGAATGTTTCAAAATATTGAATTTATTTCTTATTAATCAGAAGTTAAATGTTGATAATTTCAATATTTTTTACGTGTTATGACTGTCTAATGATCCAATGAAATTTGTTGGGTTCATAGATGATAAACCAAATATGGTTTGTTTCATGATAATCCTATGGTGGGTGAGCCAATGATAGATATCTAATGCATTGGGTAACATAACATAGGTAAACATTAAGGTTTCACCTATTATATTTATGGAATATACTGTTATGGGTATTTCAAATGTAACCATGATGGTATCTTTCTATGTAGCTGTGAAATATAAAAAGTAACTATGTTAGAGATTCCACATTTTACATTAAATATTTATTATTTCAATGATTTAGCCATAAATTTTATTATTTCATGACGTATGTAAAAGATAATATGTATTATGAGTAAAAATTATGTTTTCATTTATTTGTATGTATTCATGGAATAATTTTTTCCTTATTTATTTTATATCCTTTACTGAGATTTTTTATCTCATCCCATGTTTTTGAATTGTTTTTCATATGCGAAAAAGAATTTTAATAGAAAGGAATAATTCCAGAAGATTTTTATGAAGAAAATACTTCTTGTTTTATTAAAGAGGTGTTATTATTATAAAACAAATTGATAGAGTAGAAGTGCATACCTTGTAATATTTGAGATGTAATGAAATAGTTATATCTTAATTTTATAAAACTGTAGACCTAAAATATATCATCAATTATAATTCATGAAATTACTCAAGATTATGTAATGTTTATATATGGGGCCTTACAGTTTTTATCAGTGGTCTATTTAGATATCTAAACAAGTTAGGGTTTTATCAAGTAGTAGGTAATGGATCCCATATAACCGTGAGGGTTATAACGATATGGATACTTTATTCGGGTTATAGTAAAATAACATGTTTTGATAAAATCTGTTACCAAATATATATATGATGTTTGATGAATTATACTAATATAAATGGTTATATATTATCATTATCCTATATATGATTCATTTTTTTAAAATATTAATTCATTTTATGTTTAAATGTTGTTAACTTCTGCATATTAAAGATATTTTTAAAAATGGATGGAAATAGATCTTTCACAATATTTATATCCATCCCCAATGATTTCATCATCACTATTGTGACAAATTCTAGTTCTAATGATTTTGATAGCTTCTTGAGTATTCCAATCACCTCAAAAAACTGTTTGAGTTATCCAACACCTAATAATTTCTAAATCAATTTTATGGGTAACAATATCTTTTTCTCTTTATTTCATGATCTCAAGTATCTAAAATTTTTTAATAATTGAAATTAAAGAATTTGAGTGAACGTTTCTACTTTTTGAGAGTAGGACAACATGCCTAAGGTGGAAGGGAACATAATAGAGATTATGATGTCTAAATTCATGTATGATTTATTTTCTTATCCCTAATGAATGAAGCATCTTTGGTTAAATATTTAGAAATAATGAGGATATTTGATTTATATGAATGTTTTAGTATGAAATAAGGTGGAAATTCATAGTTAATGGATAACGATAAATGTTAAATGATTAAGAAGTCTATATGTAAGGGATTCATGAGTAATAGTACATTACAAGATGATGAAATGTTAAAAATTACTAATTTTTCTTGAAGATGGGATTACATTTAAAATACTTTTAGTATGTTTGTCCCTAAATATTGATATTTTAAAAATTTATTCAAAGAAGAATTATGTTTTCTTTTGTGGACATAATGGATATCCTTTGGGGTTCATATGATATTTTGTTTTAGAGGTGATTAATTTTTTTACATTTCGGGACTCAAAATGAAAGGTATTAGATAACCTTTAAAGATAAATCTAGTTACGATTATTTTGATACAAAATGTCTTATTATTGAGAATGTTATAATAATGATGTGGCTTCGAGAAAGGGAAACCCATAGGATGGGTGACAACCTCCCACGTCTAGAATGGCTATAGGAATTGAACCCACAATAGATGGGCTAAAAGGGTGTGTATCCTAACACTATCCTACATGAAGTCCATGGTTAAAGTGACCTATTATTATTAGTTAGAAGAATTTATAGATCGATAATATGCTTATTTTGGGAACATATCTTTTATCAAGTGGATAACCATATTATAAGTAATTTATTTGGTTATTAAGTGATAATAGTTATTTAGGTTGACGTTTTCTCCTTTGGGAACACTATATACCAATGAAAATTAGAATACTATGGGATTTAATTTATGGATTAATTGGTGAAATATTATTTTGGATGATTATTTTGGTGGACATGTGGAGATTTGGGTTATTTGTGGAAATGATTGACCTATCATGGAGAACATGCCATTAGTTATTTAATATTATGTATTAGACATTATGAGTTGTCAATGATATTTAGAGATAAATGTTCAGATTTATTGTGGAAGATTATGTGTTCAAATACTCCTTAAATGTTGGTTTCTATCTTATTTTTGGATTATTTTAATGAATTTTATGGACAATTATTTAATCAACAGTCATCATTGATATTTGGGTATTATTTTGAATTTTTTTGATTAAGATTATTATTTCCTTCTGTATGGGATTATTCATTTTGGGTGATTATATAACCATTTTCTAACCATTATGTTTATTAGATAATGTAAAATGATATGGGAAATATATATATTTCATTTTTTTTGTTTAAGATAATCTTTAGATGATGATTGTAGAGCTCAATTTGAGACCAAGTCATCTTGAATGCAGATTGTTTGTTAGAAAAGATGAGTTTGTGGTAGAAACATAGTAATCGATGAAACTGTACATGAAATTAACAAATATATGATTATGTTCTTAGTCAATCCCATGAAAAAATAGATCTACTTAATGAAAAATATCCTGAAACAACAACATTTTTTGTTTACTTATCCTATCAAGGAATAAAAAACTATTTAACCCGTTAAAAGATTATTGTTTTTAGATTGTTATCTTTCTCCAAATCCGGTTTTCTATCACTCTCTATCAAAACATGATGGTTAGTTTGTATTCCATATATTTGTTTTATTACGTAGAATATTATCATGTGTTATCTCAGATATCCTTTTCACTTCTCCTTATTTATTTTAATGTGAAAAATTTTTTCACTCTGTTTTTGAAGTGGAAATCTTAATCATGTTTCCGAGCACAATTTTTAAATTGCGAGGTTGTATATTTCAACAGGGGAATGATGTAATTACCCAAGTGTTTATAGAATAATACATTTTTTTATATTAATATTTAGGAATATGATTATAATTTTACATTAAATTTAACTTTATTTCTCATAGCATACTCGACACACAACAATGGGTTTCTCTTAAATCATAGGTGGCATTTAACATTGATTTATACTGAAAAAATACAATAATTTTATTATTATTTTAAATGTTTGTTAATTAATAGACCATGGAATTGTGGGAATCAATAAACATAAAATTAATTATCAAAATATGGTTTACACCAGTTTGAATAATGATTAATTGGTTACCAAATTTTTTATAAATGTAAATAAGAACCAATTGTATATAAACAGAGTGTTTTTTAAAACCTATATGAAAAGATAATAATTCTATTTATAAAATCATATCATCCTTTATGGATTTTTATTTAATTAAAATATATTCTATAAATTCAATTGATTTTTTTAAATTAATGTAATATGTTTTCTAGATATGATATAAGAAAAAATTCAATTTTTTGAATAAAAGAAGTATCTTTCTAAAAATTCAGTCTTATCTCCATTTGGTAGTGAAAAATTATTAAATTTGTTTTTGACACAATTATACGTTATATTTGACAAAAAAATAATTCGTTAGAAGAGGGAAATCAAAATTTATTTTGGTTGAATTTTTTGTATTTTTCTGATAAGTATAATGGTTTGATGAATAGTAAAAATACGCTAAATTTTATTTGAAAAAAAATTCCATTGAGTAAAGTTATATGAATAAATAAAATTATTTTATGGGTTTAAATTATAAATGGAATATATTTTTATAATTTAACACGATTTTTGATGTTTTTTGTAATTTGCCATTTAAATTGGTCAAAACACATGTCAATCTTTTGATAGTTTTTAATTCATAAAAACATGAATTTTCATTTAAAAATCCAAATTTAAATATTAATTAATTACTAATTTTTCCGTGTTTTTAATTTTTCAAGATGGAATCCATATTTGGAATCATAATGTCCAAATTTCTTGAATAGTAAACTTTTATTTTTGAAAATTATGAATAGTAACATTATTAATTATTTTATTTACCAATTTTAAAGGTTAAATTGAAAAAATAAGTGTAATAAATAATATTATAATAATATTAAACTATACAAAAACATTTCCTAATCTTACTGGATGAGGTATTTCTGACATTGGGAATCCTTGGGTTGATTTTGGGACCCCATGGAGCCTATTGGATGTGAAAATAACATTTTATATTAATAGAATTAATCTAAAGTGAACTATAACATAAACATGTATCTTTTACTATATTAATTTTAATATGGGGTTATTGCAATGATATCTTTGAAAATAAATATTCATTATAAATCTAACATTATTTCATACATCATGGTATTTTATGTAAATTTTTTTGAAATCACATAAATAATTTTTATTATGACATAATTTTGATGAAATGATTGATTCACTAATAAATGATTCCAATATATGATATTATAAATAATTAAATAAATATAATATGATTTTCTGATGTAATACTTGAATTTTATGCATTATAATTTCATATTATTATAAATTTTATGCATTTAGTTCAAATTAATCGTTTTTTTATCAATTGTTTGAAAAGTCAGGTATGAATAGTGTCCAAAATTTACATAATTCATAACTTTAAATATATACGAGTTTTTAATATGATATTATATTACTAAAAATATAATATAAAGAATAAATTGTTAATATAAATCCAAATATATCATAAATGATATTTTGGGATCGTTTTACATGATATTGTATTTACATTAACCAATAATTATTAAATAACAAGATATCAATACGAGATTGAAAATGGCAAAATAAGGGTTAATCCAAAAATGATAAAGATAAAAACTTGTTTAAAACGTGTATAAAAATTATTGCATGTTCGGTATTAAAACTAACTTCATATTATCTTATAATTAAAATTTATTTTAACCATTTTTAATTATAATTGAAATTATAATAAATTAATATATCTAGACTATCCTAATGTGACCCTCCTCCCTCTTAAAAAAAGTCCCCTCCTCTACCCACATTACTGACAACCCTTATGACCCATGTATCTTCCTAATTCTACCAAAATAGGCTACCAACATACCTCCATTCCTCCTATAATCCTTACCTTTGGCTGAAGGAAATTCAAGAAATCATTTTGGTTCAAATCAGATGATGCTACTCGATTTTGATGTAATGTCTTCTCTCAAATTGTTTTCTTTATATTTTTCATATCCACTAACTATGATCTTCTCATTAGATGATTACACACACCTTCATCTAAAATTAAGTTGATAAGATAATTATTAAAACTACATTTACACACACCTTCATCTAATTGATATGAACACAATTTTTCTGGGTACAATGAACTACTACCTCACAAAACGATGAATGTTCTATTATTCTATACCACCAATCATGGTGGACATTATTACGGAAATGTGTATAATATATATATATATATATATTATGTTTCCCATTTTATTATTTACTTTTTATTTACAACATACCATTATGTGATAAATGATGTGTAAATAAGATAATTTCATTTGAGGATGTGTGGACACCAACCCCCCAAAATGATATGAGTCATTCATACGATACATGGAATGTATAAAATAAAGGAGTTAAGGAATATATGTAGCATATATATCATTTTAAATTATACATGAATAATTCCATATCTATGTATCATTTCATTTTTATTTCTTTTATATGAAAAATAAATGATTGTAGCGTTCAAGCATACGTACAACCTACCATCTCCATGAACGATGCATTTCGTTTATTATCTCAAAATATTATAGTCTGTTATAAATATATATATATAATATATATATATATATATATTTTAAATAGTTAATTTAATTATGGAGATGATTTAATTTTGACTACATGGACAATTTATATCCAAATAGGTTTATTTTCGAATCAACTATCGAATATCCACAAAACGACCGATATAGACTTGATTAATATTATAATTATTATAGCAGGGTAATAATTTATATAAAAACCATAATAAAATTGAAAATTGTTATGATAAATGTATAAATTAACAAAAAAAATCTATTCAGTCATATAAAAAATGAAAATCAAAACACAAACGTTATGTAATGTAACTTCTTAACATAATTTACATTCATTAGGTTAGTTATACAAATTCTCATTATGTCATGCCAAGATTTTGTGAGAATTGTTTTTGATATATTATGATTTATATATAATTTATCTATATGTATTTAAAATTAATAAACATAATAGATCAATTTTATTAACAAACATATCATTTTAATGTATTTTGCATTAATTTATATTCCATTGAAACTTTTTTGTTATTTTGAACCAATTATTTTTTTATATTGTATACAATTCCATTTTACTTATTATTTCATTAATCCCTTCATTTTAATAATATTATAAGTATCATTTAGAAATATTTTTAAATTAATTTTATTCATGTATTTTCTCAAGTGGTAAGGGACCATTTAACTAAAACATTATTTTAAATGTTTTCTAGAATTATTATTCAAAATATTTTTCATTACTATCAATGTTTGAATAATGTTCTTAAGGATTTATTTATATGGAAATGATTATTTTAAAGTGTAAATTCTTCTCAAATATTTCAATTTTCTATGGGACACATTGATTAAAAATCAACTTTTTGAATTACTAAATGGTTTTGGAAATGTATTAAATATTTAAATATCATGAATTGATTTCTTGTGAATGATAATTGAATTGTTGATAATTTCAATAATTACTATTTTATTAATATGTAATGGTACATGTACATTTGACGGCTGGTTACATGATAAAAAAATATACGTGGTCCTTATATATTCATAGGGCATGTGAGCTCGTGATATCTCTCTAATGAATTGGGTAACCTAACGAAGTTTAACGCTATGATTTCTACTAATATATATAGGGAATATACTCTGATTGGTATTTCAAATGAAACCATGATGTTTACACCCTATTTAGCTGTGAAATTTACAATGTATGTATGTTATGGATGCCATAAGTAACTTTTATGATTTATGATATCTATGAGATATTCCTAAATATTATAATCTTTTAAGGTATATTAAAGAACATATGTTTTTGAGTAAATATATGATTTAATTGATTATTTTATTCATGGATTAATGTTCTAATTCCTTATATCATTTCATTTACTAGGCTCATTATGCTCATCCCATGTTTTTTAATTTTTTTCACAGGGCATTAAGAATTGTAAGTGAAAGGAACAATTCGAGAATATTTTTATCATGAAAAAAATTCTTGTTTTATTAAAGGATATTTATTATTTTAAAAAAATTGAATAGAGTATAAGTGTCTCAATTGTACTATTTTTGATGTAATATATTAGTAATGGAAATATTATATAAAACTCTATGCCTTAAAAGATCCTCAAACAGAATTATTGACTTAATTGGATATTATGTAATGATTAATACTAGGTCCATACAATTATAAATGAATTTTTATTCAAATATATATAACATTTTTAACAGATTATTCATTTATAGGATGTATCATGATGTTTATATTCGACATAGGTGTGAGATTAGATATTTTTTACATTGTTGAATTGTAATGTATGTGGACAATATAGATATTCTAAAAATATTTACGGTAGTTGATAATCTTTTGTTGTGTAGCACACAAGTGGAATAATATTTTTACAACTAGACAATTGTGGGAAAAGTTTTTATGGTAATAAATAGTCACCAGAAACCTTCCATCAAGGTCAAATAAAATTAGGGAAATAGTCTTTATGAAAAGTATTTATTTCACCTCATCATTGTTTAAAACAAATATTGGAATAATGGCAGTCGATTGGGCACAAGACAAAGGAATGTACAGAACAATATCAAGAATGTAACTATTATGTAATAAAAGTAATAATTATCATACAAAAACTTAAATTTAAATGTGTGGAAATGTAATAAATTAGATTAATTTCAATCATTCGAAATCCAAAATATATTCTCCTAGTGTTTATTGGTGCTGGAATGTGTTGATCTTGGTTGTAACATCCCAAGTAAGTAATGATTAATAGATATCTTTATCTATGTCTATTAGGGAATTATATAGTGTTTTAGAGGCTTAAAATGATAATAAATCCGATCTTAAGCATGGAATACTCTAATATTTTTAAAAGATTTTTTAACTGCCTTTTGATGGGAAACCATTTTTAATTCTATCTTTTGGAAATTTTATAAGATATGTTTGTCAGAATATACTTATTCTTTAAGATTAGGACATCAAAATTTACTTTGTGTGAATTTTTGTTATTTTTCTGACAATGGTCATTTTTTAATGAATAGTGAAAAATACTACTTTTTTACATCAAAAGTGCTTTTTAATCTAATTTATTTATATGATTAGATTATATTTTGAATTGGTTTTAAAGTGAAATTAGAATATATTTTTACCATGTAATCCAATAGTGGTCATTGGAAATAATTTCACTTTGAAATTGGACTTAAACAAGTGCCAATCTTTTGATACTAATTGTTTCATAAAAACACACTATTTGTCATGACAGCGGGAATTAATTATTAAATTAATTAATGAAACTTATATGTTTTTAATTTTATAAAATATACAACATTTTTGAATTCATAATATCAAATATAGCTTAGAGTGATGTTTTGGTATTTTTCTGAAAAACTTCAATTTTTGATGAATAGTGAAACCACTAAGTGGTAGCTAGAGAAACTGATTTTTTGATTAAATTAAATTTCACCACCTTTGTGTTTTGAATTTCAAAAATCCTACATACATGTTTGTCATTAAGAAGTAATAATTGTTCATGGGATTAAAATAAATTTTTGGTGAATAGTATCTTATTATGTTTTTAATCGTGATTAGAGGTAATTAGTGTAGTTTAAGGTAAAAATAATGTTTTAATAATATGATATGAGCATGACACATGTACTACCCTCATTGGACGTGTCATGGCCGACCAAGAAAATCCATGGTTCAACTTGGGGACCCCATGGAGCCACTTTGGATGGGAAATGACAAAAATTACTTTTTATTTAATGTAAAAGAAAAATTGACACAAACATGAGATGTTTTACTAAAACAATTATTAAATGAGGATATACAAGACATATTTTTTACTATAAATATTGATTGGAAATATAAAAATATTTACTACATCATAGTTTTTTTTTATAATTTTTAGCCATTAAATAAATAAAATAATTTATGACATCATAATGATGTAGCGATTACCTCATTAATAAAGGATTTAAATAAAATGAAAAGATAATGTAAAATATATGCCCTAAACATGTCCAAAACCTATTGGGTGGGTATATTTCAAACCATTATCACCTAATCCTCAAATTATATCTATGAGGGACCTTTTGAATCCGAAAATTCTTTTCAAATAAAGTAATATTTCTTTACATTCCAAGAATTCCCCTCCTCTCTTCTTATAAAAGGCCCCCACCTCTACCTCCATACCCACACATTCAAAACCTTTTTCTCGGCAAAACAATGCCCATGTTGTCTCTCCACATCCCTGTCTTACTCCTTGAAGCCTCACTTTGGGCATAAGTCTTCCCAATGATTCCTTTGAGCTCAAACCAAAGGGAGTTACCCGATTTTAAGGTAATGTCTTCACTTGAGTCCTTTTGTTATATTTTGCTTCTCCAACCCCCTAAACTATTTTTATTCATTTATTTTGTAACAAAACCAGTGTATTCTATATACTAGGATGTTTTTATAAGGAGGATGCTAGCTACACTTACACACACCTACATCTAATGGTTAAATAACATGTTGTTTCTGTGGATGGCGAATTTATGCCTCCCGAAACAATGATTGTTCAACATTATTTTAACAACTTAAAAGGTGGACATTAAGATGTCACTATATTTATATATGATATATAATATGTTTATGTTTTCCTTAAGATTCTGTATTTTTCATTTTGGGCATACCTTTATGGTTTCCATTATGGGTAAACGCGATATCTTCATTTAAGGAAGTGCGGACTACCGCCCCCTCAATGTGATTTGATTTCGTTAATGCCATATGAGTAACATATAAAGGATTTAATTAATGTTATTATATATGATATTATACTGGAATTATAATATAACTTTATATCATTATGATTCCATTCCATAAAAATACGAAATAGAAATGAAAGTAGTGTTCATGCGTACGTACGGCTTACCGTCTCCATGAACGGTGAATTTCATTTCATACCTCTAAACGTTATGTAATATTATAAATGAATGTATATAATGGATATATATGATATATATGATATATACATAATGAGTATGAATCTGGATATAATGGATATATGAACAACTTGTAATTATAAAGAGCATATTTTGACTCAAGTACCAATGATCGTTAAAATGACCGTTATTAACTTAAATAATTACATAATGTTCATAAAATTGTAATAAGTGATATAAAAGGAATAATTAACTTGAAAAAGTTTCTTAACAAATTATAAATTAACTCATGTTTATTATTCAGGACATTAATGAACGATCGAGTCAAGTCAGACCCGAGGTATGAGACTACGTCTCAATCTTCTTTCATTGAGGCATATTTTGTTTTATACACAACTTCTTTTATATGGTGTATAAACACCTCTGACTTTTACAATTATTCAAAATGAATCTTTTTTATATGAAGCATTTACTAAATGACAAAAGGGAATGTTTTTTTATCATACGTATGTGGTGACAGTGACTTCTCTGCCACCATGACCATTATTTGAGTTTCTACATCCTCTACAAGCCATACCTTTTTTTTAAATGAAAAATAAATACCATGTTTTACTTTTATTTTTTTTGGTATTGAAAATGGTTTTCATAATGTTTATATATTAATTAGTTGTATTGATATCTTGTGATTTAATGATGGAAATTTTATGTTTCCTTTATGCATGTTTTATGTGATACGATTATGTTGAGGTTCTTGGGAATTATTATGAAGATGGGTGGTTCTGTGATAAAATAAAGGCAGGTGAGCCCGATATAGCTCTCTAATGCATTGGTTAACACTAAAGAGTGAAACGTTAAGGTTTCTCCGAATAGATTTAGGGAATATACTGTAGTGGGTATTCCAAACATAAACCAGAGTGTTACTCCCTATGTAAGAATGTTATGAATGCCTCATGTTACCTTTATGTCTTATGATTTATTTGATTAATTCATGATTTTATGAGTTATGTTAATGTGCTTAAGTTTTATGGGTAAAGTATGATTTCATTCTTATGTATATATGGTCTCATGTTTCCTTTCCATATTTTTATAACCCATACTGAGATTTTTATTCTAATCCCAAGTTTTATTGGAATATTTTTCACAGGTGAAGGGAAAGGTACATTATATGACGATAGAGTCAAGGAAGTGTCAAGAATGAATCCATGTTTTATTTTAAATATGTTTCCATTGATGGGAAAAACTGAATACTATCTTTATGTTACCACTTTGTTTATATGTGGAATTTAATGCAAGTTTTATGTTCTAATTCTATAAAGCTCTATACCTAAAAAGATCTTCAATGTGTAATCTTGTAATAACTCAAGATTAAGTAAGGTTTAAGGATTGGGCCTTATAATTGGTATCAGAGGTTGGTTTAGATATCTTATAAGTTAGAATTCTATAAAATGATTATCCAAAAATATTTTTTTATATTCAAATTTAAATGATATAGCATTTAAAGATTACCATGTTGATTCATCTAAGACATGTTTGTTCAGAATGGTTTTCCACGGAGGAAACAAGGAAGCAATGCTAGGAAGGGATACAGAAGGAAATGACCTTCCGAATCAGCATCCTGAGATGATCGGAATTGGAACTGAACAGTTTGTTGCAATAATGGAACAATTGATTCAGGCGATAAATGGTGTTGGTATCCATGCACGAGATCATCCAGATCAACCGCAGAGGATCATGTCAGTGGTGGACCATTTTATGAGGCAACATCCACCATCAGTTAGAGGATCATCTGACCCTGTGCTAGCTGAAAGGTGGATTAAAGCAATATAGAAGATTCTCGATTTCATGGGGTGTTCAGACAATCAAAAGGTTAGTCTTGCTATTTACCATTTGGAGGGTAAAGAAGATCAGTGGTGTCGATGGATAAAAATATCAGGGACGCTGATGAGATTGATGCTCTCAACTGGGATGAATTCAAAGGTTTGTTTCTTGAGATGTATTTTCCTAAGTCTGTTCGACATAGGATGGGAAAACAATTCTTGCAATTGGGGAAAGAGAAAGACTCAGTGGCTACTTATGAAGAAAGGTTCACTCGATTGTCAAGGTATGCTCCAAATTTTATTCGGGACCTTGATAGTAAAATCAATCTTTTTTACTCAGGATTAATGCCAAGATATATATGGGATTTAGCTTCTCGTTAATTTAAAAGTTATGAAACGATTTTTCAAAGTGCTGATAAGGTGGAAATGTAGTTTACCGATGATCAAGTGTTCTATAACAACCAACAGAATAAGAGACCGAGGTGGAAGGAGAATGGTAAGAATTCTTCAAAAAAGTCTGATGGTAAGAAATCTAAGATTCCAGTTTGTGATAAATGTGGTAAAAGGAATTCTGGGGAATGTCTTCTGAATTCCAGGAAGTGCTACCAATGTGGTAAGATGGGACATAAGGCTCGTGATTGCACTGAAAAAGATCAAGGTGATGGTATGCCCAAATTTGATTTACAGTTACTGAAATGTTTTAAGTGCAATGAGATGGGTCACTATGGAAACAAGTGTCTGAAAAAGAGCTTGAGTGATGGGAAGCAGTTAGACTACAAGCAGAAAGGGTGGTGAAATCCTTTGAAACTACTTCAGCAGATGTCGGGCCATCAAATGACGTTGTATCAGGTACTTTTTTTGTTTTTTCAGATTATGCCAGTGTGTTGTTTGATTCGGGGTCTACACATTCTTTCATCTCTGAAAAAATTTCTAGTAAATTGGGAATACCATCTCAAGAAATGACTCCTGAACATTTGGTAAAAACACCTGGTGGAAATGTTGAGGCAAAAAGAATTTATAATAATCTTCATATCCTTAACTGTGGAAAGAATCTACTTGCAAACCTTATTGTTCTACCTCTAGTAGAGTTTGATGTTATCCTGGGTATGGATTGGATATCTATTTACCATGCTATGATTGACTGTAGAGCTAAAGAAGTTTCCATTCAGAAAGATGTTCAGTTTGTGTACAAGAATGAACGCTTACTGTTGATAACATATCAAGAGGTTGAGAAACTTGTTAAATATGGAAATGAATGTTACCTTGCACACATTGTTGAAAACAAGGGAACTGATCAGATTAATGATGTGCCAGTGGTAAATGAGTTTCCTAATGTTTTTCTTGATGAGTTGCCCAGAATAATACCAGATCCAGAAGTTGAGTTTACTGTTGACTTAGTTCCTGATGCTAAGCCAATTTCAAAAACCCCCCTTATCGAATGGCTCAAATTGAACTTTTAGAGTTGAAGGAGCAATTACAAGATTTATTAGAGAATGGTTTCATTTGACCAAGCACATCACCATGGGGTGCTCCTGTTTTATTTGTTAAAAAAAAGACGGTTCGATGAGACTTTGCATTAATTATAGAGCCTTGAATAACATCACTGTTAAGAACAAATATCATTAGCCTCATATCGATGATTTGTTTGATCAGCTCTAGGGAGCTCTGTATTTTTCAAAGATTGACCTGAGATCGGGGTACCATCAGTTGAAGGTAAAGGAAGCAGATATTCCAAAGACTGCGTTCCGTACAAGATATGGCCATTATGAATTTTTAGTAATGCGTCTTGGTCTAACCATTGCACTTGCTGTATTAATGGAATTAATGAATAGAATCTTCCATGAGTTCTTGGATAAGTTTTTGGTTGTTTTGATTGATGATATTTTGGTGTTTTCTAAAAGTAAAGAGGAGCATGAAAGACATTTAAGGGTTATTTTTCAATCCTCGAAAGAAAAGAAATTGTATGAGAAATTCAGCAAGTGTGAGTTTTGGTTGCAACGAATTTCTTTCCTTGGTCATATTTTTTCTAAAGATGGGATAACTGTTGATCCTGCAAAAACAAAAGTTGTTGAAGAATTGCCAAGACCCACAAATGTAACTGAGACTCGTAGCTTCCTTGGTTTGGAATTCTATTACCGAAGGTTTGTTAGAAATTGTTCACGGTTATCTATTCCAATGAATAAGCTAACATGGAAGGGTGTTAAGTTTATCTGGACAAAAGAATCTGATGATTGTTTTTTGGAGTTGAAAAGAAGATTGGTGCATGATCCAGTTTTGGCACTACCTTCCAGATATGGTGAGTTTTTTATATACAGTGAAGCTTCATTGAAAGGACTTGGTTGTGTCCTAATGCAGAATGATCAGGTAATTGATTATGCTTCAAGATAGTTGAAAACTCATGAGTTAAATTTCCCTACACATGATTTGGAATTAGCTGCTGTTGTTTTCTCTTTAAAAATTTGGAGGCATCATTTGTATGGAATAAAGTGTGAAATATATACTGATCACATAAGTTTAAAGTATATATTCACTCAGAAATAATTGAACATGAGAAAGAGGAGATGGCTGGTATTAATCAAGGATTATGATTGTACAATTCATTACCATGCAGGAAAAGAAAATAAAGTGGCGGATGCTTTGAGTCGAAAAAGTAATTCTTCATTAGCAATGTTGTGTTTGGAACGTGATCCTTTGGTTAAGTATTTGATGAACTTTGGCATAGAAGTTGATGGTTCAGGATGTTCTTCTGTTTTGTTTTAGGTATTAGTGAAATCTTCTCTTTCAGATAGAATCAATAAAGCATAGAAGCAAGACAGTGAGTTGCAGAAAAAGGTAGATCTGGTTCACAAACATATGTTGCATGAATTCAACATTGATAATGATTGTGTTTTGAGATTTGGGAAGAGGTTGTGTGTGCCTTGTGATTCACAGTTGAAGAGAGATTTGTTATGTGAAGCTCATAGTTCTCCATTTTCAGTTCATCCTGGAAGTAATAAGATGTACAGAGATATGTGGGAGTATTACTGGTGGGATGGAATGAGAAGAGATATTGCTGATTTTACTATGAAGTGTTTGACTTTTCAACAGGTTAAAGCAGAGTGGCAGTTACCGAAAGGGATGCTTCAGCCTTCACCAGTGCCAGAGTGGAAATGGGAGAATATATCCATGGACTTTGTTGTGGGATTACCGAAAACATCTCGAGGTAATAATGCAATCAGGGTTATTGTTGATCGCTTGACTAAATCTTCTCATTTCCTTGCTATACGAGATACATTCTCTCTAGATCAACTTTCTCGTTTGTATCTTAAAGAGATAGTCAGGTTACATGGAGTTACTTTCTCCATTGTATCTGATCATGATCTCAGGTTTACTTCTAACTTTTGGAAAGGCCTTCCGATGTCGTTGGTTACTGAATTAAATTTTAGTACAACATTTCATCCTCAATCAGATGGGCAGTCAGAACAAACAATTCAGACGTTGGAGGATATGCTATGAGCTTGTTCGATGGATTATCAGTGCAGTTGGGACCAATATCATTCTTTTGTTGAATTTTCATATAATAACAGCTTTCATTCCAGTATACAGATGGCTCCGTTTGAGGCGTTATATGGGAAGCGGTGTCGAACTCTTGCTTTCTGAGATGAAGTGGGTGAAAGGAAGTTGATGGGACCGGAATTAGTAGAAGAGATGGCAGAAAAAGTTCACCTTATACAGAAACACATGAGAACAGCTCAGAGTAGGCAGAAGAGTTATGCGGACAACATGAGGAAGGATCTCTCTTTTGAGGTAGGTGATCATGTTTTTCTCAAAGTTTCAACATGGAAAAGTGTGATGTGATTTGTTAAGAAAGGAAATCTGAGTCCAATGTTCATTGGACCATATGAAATTCTAGATAGAGTTGGATCAGTTGCTTACCGAGTGGCTTTACCTCCGAGTTTATCTCAGCTACACAATGTTTTTCATGTTTCTATGTTGAGAAAGTAATGCCAGATCCATCTCATGTTTTGAGTCCAGAGGTAGTTCAGCTGGAAGAGAAACTTTCTTATGAGGATCAACCGGTCAAGATTCTTGTCCACAGGGAGCAAGTGTTACGGAATAAGGTGATTCACTAGGTAAATGTTTTGTGGAAAACCCACATGATTGATGAGGCAACATGGGAATCTGAAAATGCAATGAGGGATTAGTACCCCCATCTATTTGATAAGTAAATAAATTACGGGGACGCAATTTTCTAAATGGGGGGAAGGATGTAACATCCCATGTCAGTAATTAATAATAGATATTTTTATCTATGTCTATTAGTGAATTAGATAGTGTTTTATAGGATTAAAATGATAATAAATCCAATCTTTAGCATGGAATACACTAATATTTTTAAAAGATTGTTTTACTGCATTTTTATGGAAACCCATTTTTAAATCAATATTTTGACAATTTTATAAGATATGTTTGTCAAAATAAACTTATTATTTATGATTGGGACACCAAAAATTTAATTTTTGTGATTTTTTGGTATTTTTCTGACAATGTTCATTTTTAATGAATAGTGACAAATACTGCATTTTACATCAAAACTGCTTTTTAATATAATTTATTTATATGATTTGATTATCTTTTGAATTGGTTTTAAAGTGAAATTAGAATATATTTTTACCATTTAATCCAATAGTGGTCATTGGAAATAATTTCACTTTGAAATTGGACTTAAACTAGTGTAAATCTTTTGATACATATTGTTTCATAAAAACACGTTATTCGTCATGACAGCGGAAATTAATTATTAAATTAATTAATGCAACTTATATGTTTTGAAGTTTCTAAAATATACAACGTTTTTGAATTCAGAATATCTAATATAGCTTATGGTGAAGTTTTGGTATTTTTCAAAAAAACTACAATTTTTGATGAATAGTGAAACCACTAAGTGGTAGTTAGAGAAACTGATTTTTTGTTTAAATGAAATTTTACCACCATTGTGTTTGGAATTTCAAAAATCTGACATACATGGTTGTCATTAAAAAGTAAAATGTGGTTCAATGGGTTTAAAATAAATTATTGGTGAATAGTAACTTATTATGTTTTTAATCGCGATTAGAGGTAATTAGTGTAGTTTAAGGTAAAAAATAATGTTTTAATAATATCATATGAGCATGAAACATGTCCTACCCTAATTGTATGTGTCATGGAAGACCAAGAAAATCGATGGGTCAACTTGGGGGCCCCATGGAGCCACATTGGATGGAAAATGACATAAATAACTTTTTATTTAATGTAAAAGTAAAATTGACACAAACATGAGATGTTTTACTAAAAAAAATTTTAAATGTGGTTATAAAAGTCATATTTTTGACTATAAATATTAATTGGAAAGATAAAACGATTTACTAAATCATAGTACTTTTTTATAATTTTTAGACATTAAATAAATAAAATTATTTATGACATCATAATGATGTAGCATTTACCTCATTAATAAAAGATTTAAATAAAATGAAAAGATAATGTAAAATATATGACCTACACATGTCCAAAACATATTGGGTTGGTATCTTTCGAACCCTTATCACCTTATCCTAAACATATATCAATGTGGGACCTATTTAATCCAAAACTCCTTTTAAAATAATGTAATATTTATTTACTTTCGAAGAATTCCTCTCCTCTTTTCTTATAAAAGTCCCCCACCTCTACCTCCTTACCCACACATTAAAAGCCATTGGCTCGGCCAAACCCTGTCCATTTTTTCTCTACACATCCCTCTATTACTCCTTGAAAGCTCACTTTGGTCAGAAGTCTTTTCAAGGAAGCCTTTGATCTCAAACCTAAGGGACTTACCAGATTTTAGGGTAATGTCTTCACTTGAGTCCTTTTGTTTTATGTTGCTTCTACAACCCCATAAACACTTTTTATTCATTTATTTTGTATCAAAACCAGTATCTTCCATATACTAGTATGTTGTTATATAGAGTATTCGAGCTACACATACACACACCTACATCTAATGGTTAAAGAACATACTGTTTCCGTTGATGGCGAATTTATGCCTCCCGAAACGATGGTTGTTCAACATTATTTTAACACCTTCAAAGGGGGCCATTAAGATGTCACTATATTTATATATGATATATAATATGTTTATGTTTTCATTAAGCTTCTGAGTTTTTCATTTTGGGCATACCTTTATGGTTTCCATTATGGGTAAATGTGATATCTTTTTTTAAGAAAGTGCGGACTACCGCCCCATCAAAGTGATTTGATTTCGTTAATGCCATATGTGGGACGTATAAAGGATTTAATTAGTGGTATTATATATGATATTATACTGGAAGTATAATATACCTTTATATCATTATGATTCCATTCCATAAAAATACGAAATAGAAATGAAAGTAGCATTCATGCGTACGTACGCCTTACCGTCTCCAAGAACGGTGCATTTCATTTCTTACCTCTAAACGTTATGTAATATTATTAATGCATTTATATACTGGATATATATGATATATATGATATATAAATCATTTTATAAATCTGGATATAATAGATACATGAACAACATGTAATTATAAAGAGCATATTTTGACTCAAGTACCAATGATCGTTAAAACGACCGTTATTAACTTAAATAATTACATAATGTTCATAAAATGGTAATAAGTGATATAAAAGGAATAATGATCTTGAAAAAGGTTCTTATGAAAGTAGAAATTAACTCAAGTTTATTATTCAGGACATTAAATAATGATCGAGTCAAGTCGGACCCGAGGTATGGGACTTCGTCTAAATTTTCTTTCATTGAGGCATATTTTGTTTTATACACAACTTTCTTTTATACGGTGTATAAACCCATTTGAATTTTACGATTATTCAAAAGGAATCTTTTTTATATGAAGCGTTTAATAAATGACTAAAGGGAATGTTTTTTTGTCGTACGTATGCGGCGACAACCACTTCTCGACGCCGTGACCATTATTTGAGTTTTGGCTTCCTCTACAAGCCATACCTTTTTTTAAATGAAAAATAAATACCATGTTTTACTTTTATTTTATTTTGGTATTGAAAATGCTTTTCATAATGTTTTTATATTAATATGTTGTGTTGATATCTTGTGATTTAAAGGTGGAAATGTTTTGTTTCCTTTATGCATGTTTTATGTGATACGATTATTTTGAGTTTCTCTAGCATTATTATGAAGACGGGTGGTTCCGTGAAAAATTAAGGGCGGGTGAGACCGATATAGCTCTTCAATGTATTGGGTAACGCGAAGGAGTGAAATGATAAGGTTTCTCTGAAGATATTTAGGGAATATACTATGGTGGGTATTCCAAACGTAACCAAGAGGGTTACTACCTACGTAAGAATGTTATGAATGCATCAAGTTTCCATTATGTCTTATGATTTCTATGATTTATTCATGATTTTATGAGGTATGTTAATGTGCATATGTTTTATGGGTAATGTATGATTTCATTCTTATGTATATATAAAGTCATGTTTCCATTACATATTTTTATAACCCATACTGAGCATTTTATGCTCATCCCAAGTTTTTTTGAAATGTTTTTCCTAGGTCAAGGGAAAGGTACATGATATGATGATAGTGTAAAGGAAGTGTCAAGAATGAATCCATATTTTATTTTAAATATGTTTCAATTGATGGGAAAAAATGAATACTATCTTTGTGTAACAACTTTGTTTATATGTGGAATGTAATGCATGTTTTATGTTCTAATTCTCTAAAACTCTAAACCTGAAAAGATCCTCAATGTTTAATCGTGTAATAACTCAAGATTAAGTAAGGTTCAAGGCTAGGGCATTATATTGGTTGAGACAGGTAACACCATGATAGTCAAATCAATATGACCAAAATAACTTAAGAGAGAAAATATTGTTGGAACTGGACAATATTTTCGAGTATTCGAGTTAAAAATCAAAACTATATAAATAGATCTCTCCTGGATAAAATGTAAAATCTTTATTAAATCATAAATAATGCTTGTGTTATATAATATAATTATATATCACTAGTTTACTACTTCTCATGTCAAAAATCTATTGGATTTTCATATAGATATCAAGCATCATATTTTGAGCATTAATTATCTTTTTAGGAAATTATAATAATGTGGTTTTAATGAATTAATTTTTTAATTACCCTTAATATAGTGTAATTTTTATATAAATTTACTATATTATATTAAGATATCATTTATTTAATCATCAAAATGTACTGATCTAAAATATATGTCATTTTCAAACAGTTACTCTATAAAAGTAACATTCACATAAACAATTCATGATGTGTACTTATTCAATTTATATTGGGTTATGAATTCTTGTATAGTAAAACTATTGGGTGAATAATTTTAATTATAATGATCCAAATATATTTAATTTAAAATATATATTCCAAAATGTTTATCTTATGGGTTTATCAAAATGGAATACTGTAAAATTTCAAAGTGATAATCCAGAAATATTTTTTAAATATATTTTTATTATCTTAAAAAACAATTTTTAAATATTTGTGAAAATAAAATATAGATTTAGTGGAATAGAAATTTTTATCTTGACTTGGAAATATAAAAATAAACTAGATGATGGGAAATAAAATTAATTTTTGATAAACCGGTCCTAGATCATGCTCAATACACACCTAAATAGCCAATCATTGATCATATATGGTTTAAATAATTCCACATACCAACTAAGTGTGAGGATTATATATATAGCCACACAAATCTCTCACCTAATATAGTGAACACATATTTGTGAAATATATTTTTTGTGCAAATTTCATCTCGTAAAAATGAATGATTATGCAAGAAGAACCACTCCAACAATGAATTTATTCCTTGAAAAAGTGATATTCATGAGATCCTCAATTACATAGATTCTTTTTGATACTCTCTCATGATATTATAGAAATGATATGGATAAATATATTAGGGATGGAGTAATAAAACTATTACATATGTAGTTATTATTTCCTATAACCACTTACATTTTTCAATCTTCTAACTGTAATTAATAACTTGAAAAATCAAAATGATATTCAGATAATTATTCATTATTGTAGAAACAATCCTTGGTTTTGGACTCATAGGTAATCCCATTATATTAGAAGGTTGTAAATCAATCCATATTGGGGATAATAATTGTTCATTAACATTTATTTACATTCATAAAATACAATATAAATCAAAATAAATTGTATGAGAAAGAAAAAAATCATTATGTACTATAGATTATAAATTAATATTATTATTAATTTTGAACATTTTATTACAAAAGAAAATCAGAGAAATCACAAAAATGACAATCCTATTGTATGTGAGATACCCATGTATCATAGTTTTAGGAGATCCTCAACAGAATTCGTTGATGACCCATTTAATGAAACTTTCATTCTCAAAAGAAACATGCTTCCCCAATAGTTTTTACATGTCATGTAGTGACCCTGATCTAACACCTAGAAGTTATCTATATAAAATAATATTTGTTTATGAGTACTCTAATATTCTTTCACTATCTCTTATATATTTTATTGAAATTGTATTTATGAGTTTACTCTATAAAGGGATAATTGAGAAAAATTTCCATTAATGGGGGAATATCTATTTTCAGAAATAAATAACCACATTTTTTACTATTTAGGCCTCCATTAAAGATAAAATAAAATTTCTAGGGATTATGAAATACATGGGGCCTATATAGTATAATTAATATAATTATATATACAATGTTTAAGGAATAAACTATCATTTTAGGGCCACTAGTTATATAGAGTCAGACCAAAATTATAAATTGTAATGATCAGTGATCTCGGTTGGAAGTCGTTATCACATATCTTGTTTTTCAGAGACTTCTCTTCACTTCAATTTGACATAAGATTTATTTCGATTGCAATAATTGATTCGAAAAAAATTGACTCATCTATCACAAATTTCATCAAAAAAATGAATTACATATTAAAAATTCTTCTATGCATGAACACTGTTTAAGAAAACAACTCAAAAATATGCAATTATCATCATAAAAAAAGGTTTCCTAACCACAAAACCCAAAACATCATATCCAGGTCAATTTATCACCAATTAGTTTCATTTTACTAAGGTTAGGATATCTTCAAATAAATATATTCCATTACTATTAGAAACCAATTTCACACACAATCCCACTCTATAACCATATCATGGATCTAGCCATATTCCTTATTAAAATGAAATAACATCATTAACAATAATAGGATATATATATAGATTAAGATTTGTGAATACAAACATCTGTACTTGTTCATCAATAATGATTGATTTTATGTACTTTTTTGTCTAATTAATTACTTATGTAATTAGATCTATATTATTTTTTATATCAATTCAATATCATCGAGATCAATTTCAATTTCAGAACTCTGTTTCTACATCTTCTTAACTGTTTCTATGTGTTTCAATCATAATGTAAATGACTAATCCTAGAGTTTGGGATGAGAACTATCAATGGGTGATCCTAGTTCGAGTATATAAATATTTTTTAATCTAATGGTTATTCAAAAAAATGACCTACTTGATATATATACATTGATTCAATGTCAAAAAGTTGTTCTTCATTGGTTCTTCTTATTAAAAAACACAAAGATTAGTCTTCGTATTCATTGGTGCTTCACCTAAATTCGGTTATACAAAACCAGAGACATTTTTAAAGAGGAATAAGAGAATAATATTTCATAAATGATAGTATTTAATCAAATTATCATAGTTTTTATTACTTTGACTACTTATAAACCTCCCTTATATGGTCAAACATAGATCCACAATGTCATATTATAGTAGAGTATTCCTTCTTGTGGATGAAATTTTTTAGGATTTGATGATTCGTTAACAAATGTGGTAAACATTAGGAAATTATAATTTAATAGAATTAAGTAATGAGGTATGTGATCTATTAATGGATGTATTTTGGTTTTGTGGTATATTCATGTGGTCACATTCTATTATAATGTGGTTCCTTAAGAGGATAGAATTTTTGATGATGTTAGTGCATGCTCTATTGGGCATTACACATTTCGTGAATTATATTTCCCTTTTACAATTTGAACAGATCTATAATTTGAATATGTTTTTTCTTTTATGTAGTGACTATCATATAATGCATGTGGTAGATATACTATTTTTCAATTTTTACTTGTAAATTTTTCTTTCTGATCACCCGAACCATACAGTGATGTCCATCGAGGCATATTATGTGGTCCCTCAAAATGTATACCTAAATATCACCATGGGTTCTTAAAATGAAGAATAAAGGATTAAAATAAAAAACAAGAATTTCAATTCAATTAGAGAACAATAGTTTAAAAAAAATAACTCCATTATATATTTTCATTATATATTTTTTATTTATTGATGTATTATGTTTTAGAGAAGAAGAAGTCATTAAATTAAAATCCCAAAAACTATTTGAATGATAATTCATAAAATAAAATGTATATTTATTTTCAATAAAATAAGTGTATATAAATCAATGAAAATTATTCATTAAAATAACAAAATAGATTAATATTATTAAAATCATCAATTACTGTCAGTTTTCATTAGAAAATTTTCAATATTCATGTATTATTTAGTGAAAAGGAAATCTATTCAAAAAATAATTTAATACATAAAAAAGGCCTCATAAATAAATAATCACATAATGCCACATTGAATTCCACCACACTAATGATATTGAAAACCTTAAAATACAATATTATTTTTATTTATTTACAACCAATCCAAAATTGTTTGATATCCCACCCCGATCAAAATTCACGTGTGTAAATAAAATAATTGTTTCTTGCATTTATATATATTTCTTTATTTCTATGTAAATTTTACTCATTACCCTTAAATCAAACAAACAAAAAATAATGATTTAGAAGTCAATATTGGTAATATTCATGTATAATTAAAACTATAATGGGAAGAATTACCAATTTATACACTCTATCAAGTTCCTCAAAATAATGTTCTACTACAAATATTATTATTACATCATAGATGCGATTTTTTATAAATTATTTTCTACTGTCTTAATATGGTTTAATTATTCAATAGTCCATTATCAACTCATTCTTGAAAACAAAACAATATTTAAATTTTCTAATTCAAAAAATATTCAATAGATCTATTAGAAATAATAATTGAATTTGAATTTTTCATTTACACGACGAACCATGTTACGTTATCTCAAATATACCCCATGGGATTCCAATTTTTCATTTTAAAATAACTTCAATGTATCTATATTAATTTCTTTTGAGTTTTATCACTAAGGTGTTTCATTAAACCAATGTTATTTTATACAATTGAAGTTCAAACATCAATTTCGAACATACTAAAATTCACAACCCCAAAAATATAACATTCAACACTCCATTACCTTTTTTTTAAATATTATTACTAGAAAAGCAATATAAAACCTAATAAATAAATTATTAAAAATATACTATCTTGGGTAGCAATTTAATCTATCTAAACAAGTTTCACAATTATCATTGAACTAGGAAATAGTGCCTTTTTATTTTCTTATTCTGGACACAAAAAAATATTATTTTTTTAAATATTATATATATATTATTTCAATATACACTAAATTAATATCTCTAAGGGATACAATTTGAAAAAAATTGGTGTTATATGAGTACATAAATGAAATTTTTTTTCTTAGAATGAAATTCTCATCTCATATACAAATAAAATAAATAATTATTCCCATTGATTAATTATATGGTGGTGATTTTCATTCAGATAAATTTTTTAATTTAGTATCACATAGATATTTTAGGGGGTTCATAAAAATTCTAAAACCCCACCTTTTAAACCATTAAATCTAATTTCGAATTAAATTTTCTACAATAATTTCCAGTAAACTATTTTTTAAATGTTTATTTTTTTTGTTTTTATATATAGATTATGTATTTATCATTTTTCTTCAAAAAAATATAAAGATGAAATATGTAACCAAAAAAATAATTCATTTTCATTCCAATTTAAATATAATTACATTAAACATTGTGTGGAATTTAATTAATGATTTTTCAGTATCATGTTGTATCAATATTCATAATAAAAATAAATTATAAAAATTAATCAATTAAAGTAAAAATAATAGGGGTTTCAAAAAAATTAATTTCATAGAAACAAAAATTAATAGATGAGATGAGATAAAAAATACAATAAAATTTTATAAAAGATTTTAAATATTGGAGTTCATCATTGAAAACATAATATTATAATTTCTAATGAACCATGGGAACTCTATTCATGTAGAAATAAGTTGTAAGACATATCAACATTGTAATTAAACATATTAATCTACAAATGTTATTTAACCATGGATTGAGATGGGAGGAACAGATCAAGGAGATCTAGTTTGCAACTCATATTAACCATTGAAATTTGAATAATTCTACCATGGTTCATCATTTATTAAAATTTGTGTCGATAGTTAGAGATACACCTTGTGGATGTAAGGAAACGTTATTTCCAATATGTAAAGAATTATAGACAAAAAAATGAATATGGTAATAAATATTAGAACAAAACTAGTTCACATGGTTATAACCCTCAAAATGGTCTTGGTATAGACTGTCTATTGTTGAATATTCCAAATTTCGATAACAGTCTGAATATGTATTTATATTTTTGTATAATAACTACAATAGTATTTTAATTCTTGATTCAATGAATTTCCTATTGATTAGTTCAACCAGAGTAGGTTTATTGAGGCCCCCATTAAGAAATTGTATGTTTTATGTAATAATGGATAGCGTAACATGATATAATGTGATGTAACATATTACTCTATTTTTGTGATTGTTTTCATTGGATATGTGTTTTAAAATCTATTTTGTGATATTTCATCTTGTGAATTTAAATTTTTTATTTCCTCGAGGAAAATAAAATAATTACTTCTCCCATCTTTTCTTCTTGTAAATAGATCAAAACTATCATCCTAATTTTCAAAAAAAATTAAAAATTTATGTTCATAAGAAATTAGTAGTTATAAAAAATCATTAGTAGGTGAAGCCTTCTCAAGACAAAAAATGAAATGTTATAATCAATTTGAATAAGTACATTCAAATTCATCATGATCATTAAAATTATTATAGTTAGAATAATATATAAATATTTCTTATTTAATAAATAAAGACATATCTATTTTTGTTTTGTTTTCAAATTATTAAAAATATATTATTGGTCCATAAGTGTTATAATCGACATACTCTAGTATCTATTTTAAAAAAAACCAGTTGATGGGTTGTGCCATTCATTGAATGGCATGGGATGTCTTTAGCATATTTATTTTATTAATTCATTAAAATATAATTAGAAGATGTAATGTAGTTTAAATCATCACAATGAATATTAATAAAATATTTATCATCAATAAATTATCTTGCTTCATCAATGACTATAAATCTCTTCTCCATTGATCTAATTAAATTATTCTTATAATTAAATATTAAAATATTGTGGTTAGGGGGAGAGAATTTCAAACTCGAAAATTGGGTACTTTATATACTCTTCCCATCTTCTATTATTTTTTCATTTCTTCTTAGTTAATTCTCATTATTTGTTTCTGTGGGTAGTGAGAGTTCATCATTCTCATATAAATTTATTTTATCTTTACTAATAATACTAAAATATTTCTAGTTTATGATGATTATAATCAATTTCATCTTCATTGAAAAATTGATATGTTTTTTCTTATAATAAATATTGAAATACTAAAAAGTTGTATGTAGGTTTAGCACATGACTAAATAATGATAATCAATCATGATTTTAAATATCAACCCATTTTAATTTCTTTTTCATTTTTTTAAAAAGTAAAATTTAATACTAATTAAAAAAACATGACAATAATTTCCTCCCAATATTGATTTCATTTTGATGAGCATGTACATATAACTATGACAGCCTGAATTATATTTATTGAATATGATATATATTAAAGTTTAAATCGTGTGTGTTAAACCCACATAATTAGTGTTAGATATCTTATTTATTCTCTTGAATCATTTTATTTTTTATAAAATATTTAAATTCTGTAAATAAAATAAATATATACACATTAATAAAAATCACATACGTAGTGAGTAGAAAAAATGGTAGAAACAAACAGGACATATAGATAAAAAGATGAATATAATGAAATAGTTGTTATCATTACATGGAACATTTTCATGTCAATTGACATTATAACTACATGTCATTTATTTCATATGGATTAATTAATTTTATAGAAAAAAAAAGATGATGACTGATCTCTATATTCAAAAACCTCACTCAAAAAAAAATTATTCCTTATGTGCCTGATCTCTTTTAGTTCATATATACTCTCCCAAACATGAAGTATCACCCAATTATTCCATACAGATAATGTATCTCTTCTTAGATGAAGTGATCATAATTAAATTTTCAATATTCTGCCTTATTGAGATACTATATTTAGTGGTCAATAAATATTTTAAAATATTAATAATGAAAGAGAGTAAAAATAACATCTATTGCCTATTTTTCTCTCACACAACAGCTTATTTTATCTTTTTGAACCATAATGAAGTAAGAACATAAAGATTAACCTAATGATTTTACCAATGGGAAGCATTGGAGCCTCATTCCCTTTCATTGTAGTTGTTGGTTATACAATAGTCGTATAGTTTATAGATAAAAACATATAAGGAAGAATAAAATATGTTAAACAAGTATTTTTACCATTAAATTAAATCATACATAGAATTAATTGACGTTGAATGTCATATAATGCTTCAGATAATGATTTAAGAGTGACTAAAATTTTAGGATTGATCCACCCATTTTAAAAATAAATAAAACAAATGAAATAAAATGATAATATTTCAGGCTGTGAAATTTCAATAAAGCATAAACATAGGTTCTCATCACAAGATTTTGAGGATTTGATAGTGAAATTATACAACCTAACCTGATGCTTTTTTCCAAACCTAAAGTATTTTAATTCAATAATATTACCACGATCACATTACTAGATGTTCTCCCCATGGAACATTCAAGGGTTGTGATCACTAGAATATTCTTTCCGAGTCTCCATTGCCTTTTATTATGAATAGATTTTACAAATTCCTCTAGATAAGGAGAAAATATTCTTGTTAAAATTGAAGTAGGAAGATATATATTGGGAAACTAAATTGTCAATTTCTAGATTTTTAGGAAACTGTTGAGCATATAAAAATTATTGATCCATTTACAATATATGGGACCCATTGGAAAAAATTATTTAATGTTCCTTGTCATATTTTTGAGGCTCAAATACCCAATTATGAAACTTATTTTTTGTAAAATCAAGGATTAATTGTAAATTATATTGGATTGTGAGATCTATTTGTATTTATTAGAAGTTAACTATTTTGACCCAAAAAATATACTATTCAATTTATTATCATATTTTCTATGTTAAAATAATCAAATGATATATTATTTATGATTTAACTAATCATTTTACATGGAAAATTAAATGCATCATAAAAAATATTTGTAAGTTCATTGTAAATTAACATACAACACTCAAATTTTTTCAATGACAATAACATATATAGACAATGAAGAAAGGAAACATAAAATCATCATATAAATTTTTTTATTAGAAGGTTAATATATATATATTATTGATGGTCATATTTGTCATATTAATTCAGTTAGTGTTATTAATTGATATTCCACCAAACTAAAATTTCAAACTCGGCCAGCAAACAAGAATGATTCAATGAAAAACTACCAACCCTTTATAATACAAAATTAATTATTGGTTTTGGTTAATATCCCATAAATTTGAATAGCTCATCTAAATAAATAATTTAGAATCCATGTATATAAAATTATTTATAATTTATTATACTCAAAAAGAGATATCAATCAACAATGTATGTATATTCAATCATATTAAAATCACCTACATTATTTTTATATATATTTCCACATCTCATTCATGGATTTTGTGTTCATAAAACATAAATGTATAGACTAATTAGGTATTTTCTACTGAGAAATCACCATTGGTGAGAATGTTTAAAACTATATAAATTGTAAAAAAGATTACTTCATAAAAATATGGACACATCATAGATAGAGTCTTATTATAGTTTGAATCATAAAATAATAGATCCACAGTGGTTCTTAGTTTTATAGAACACAAGGAAAAAACATCATAAAAAATAGTAATTTGTATTTAATCAATCACTTGACACAAATAATGTTCTTCACTCATTAAGTAGATACCAATATTTCATCAATAAATGATGTTCATCGGTCTCATAATACTTTAAATGCATTAATATTCTATCAGCATACCTATCACATTGATATGGATATTCCCAATAGAATCTTTCATACTATGATTCCTTCTTATAGTAGTAAATTTCAATTCAAAATAGGTTAATTAATAATAACTATCAAAATAAAGGCATGTAGCTTCATTAACATCATGTACATAGTAATACGGTTGATTCATGGTGGCCTTGTAGTAGATTGGAGATGCTCTATGGAACTATGTCATTGTTTTGTAACTCAAGGGATTTTCATGGTTTATGGTAGTACAAAATGGTAAATTTTATTTTAATTATATGGTTTATCTCATTAACATGTGAAACAATTAAGGCATGCCATGGGCCTATTTTATTTTTTCTCTTAGATGATTAAAAAAACCTTCTGTTTGATTCTTCACATTTCCATTTATTCAATGCAAAATTTTTCCTTATTGCCATTTCATCCCCAATGTGTGTTTACACTAGAACCAACATGCAATAAATTGATGATTTTTCAAATATATCTTCATTGGCCCAAAAGAAAACTGAATAATGAATAGAAATTAAAAACTAAAATTGCGTTTTAATCATAAAAACCTTTATTTTTTAATAAAATGTATTCCTTAAAATAGTTTTATTTAAAATATTGATTTTATGAATAATTGTTTCTTGTATCAAAATAGTATTTCATAGAAAATCCAAATAAAATATCAATAAAAAATTCAACAAACACCTTGAAAAAATTAACCCTAAAACAAAAAATACAAAAAAAATAACATTAATCATTTAAATAACTAGAATGATTATCTTTATTAAAATCATTAATAGGTGATAGTTTTCTCATAAAAAACTATATATTCTTACATACATAAATAAAAAAATTAAAAAAAAAGAATTTAATTCAAAATTAATTATTTCAGAAACAAAACAAATAATACCCCATTAATTACCAATTTTGAATAATAATGGAAAAATATCTTACAAACAAAATATAATGTCCTTGGTCATTATTGATCACAATATGAGTATGGTTAATTATTATTTTATATACTAATAACATGATATCATTCATTAATATTTCAATAGGGTGCCAACTTATTGATAAATAATTTTTAACTATATAATTATGTTAAGGATTCCAATTATACAATTGTCTTATATAATTGACCATTGAAATTTTGAAAAATAAATTTTAGTATAATAAAATTGAAATGAAATGGAATTAATTGACTATTTATATAACCATAGGCAACATTGAATCTATTTATAATGAAACCATATTGTTCAATTTTCTTTTTTGTTGACTTTTATAAACTAAATAATGTTATAATCAATAACTAATATCATTTTCAATAGATAAATGATATATTCAATAAATTAAATTAGAGAAAAATTCCCATAAAAATTATTAGTGAATATTTTATCACTAGATCACATTTATTATGAAATATATCCAAATGATAGCTTTTTAAAGATGTTACGGTCAATATTAATATTTGAACTGGATATATGGTCTTATGAATGATCCTTTGGATTTTAATTCCCTAATAAACATAATGTTATTAATGTTAATTAATTTATTTTTCATGGTATATATTGATGATATCATTGTGTTCTATCATCTGCAAAACTATAATGAATGGTTCTTAGATATTATATGTTATTTATTGAGTAATCTCAGACTCAATGCAGAATTTTGTAATATGATTTCACGAAACATGAATTATGATCTCTTAGTAATGTAATTTTTTGTAGAGGAATTTTTGATCGATAATGAAAATATTTGATTTATTCATTACATGGAAACTACCTAATGGTTTCTTTATTATAATGAGAATTCATAGACTAGAAATCAATTTCATCATTTTTACATTGATTTATCAAGACTAGAATCTTCAATGAAATATTTGACTTGGAATATCATTCTATTCAATTTAAATGATTATAGATCAAAATACATTCAAAATACTTGGGATCATATAAATCCAAACGTATCTTCATCATTCTAGAAATATTACATGGCAGTGTTCTACAATATGGTACATCTTCTAATAGATTTCTTTTTTTACATTTACAGTGATAATATATTATTTCGTATACTGAGAGAAAATTATAATGTCCTAAAATTTCCTACTCAACGAATGATCATTACATAATGGTATTTGACCATTAATTTAAATATTGAAATATATATTTCTTTAGGGAAATTTTCACTATGTTTTTTAACATAAAAATTAGAAACACATTTTTTCACAATGATACTTGAACTATATAAAATAATTATTGATTAAATATCCTTAGTTATATGAATTTGAATTATATTATATTCATGGAAAATGATATTTATTTTTTGAGGGGACTGATTAGATTTTCTAAATCCATGTGGTAAAATAAACTCGTATCTAATTGTATTTAATCATAGTTATTCATAAATTTCACATTAGTTGTATAAATAGAAATTTGGAACTAAACATTTCCTTTTGTTGAACAAGTTTTTATACTAGTATACATAGTCGAGGTGGAATAAAAATTAGATCATAACTTTCATATAACTAGATCACACAAAAATTAATGTGGGACTATTAATGTTTTGACATAGTTTAAAAAATAATATTTCACTTTTAGTCGATATCATATTTCAATCCTAAAACTAAGAATTTCTCATTAATTATTATCACCATTAAAAATAGTATTTCAAACATAGTGTTCTGAACATGTAATGGAAAATAAAGATATATTTGTGGTGGTAGGGTATGAAATAGGTGTTAGTTTATAATTTTATAAAAAAAAATCACCATAAAAATTATAGAAGGATGAATATGAATGTCTTTTAAGAATATTACACTCTATACCTATATAATTATTGAAATGGTGATATATTTTCAAAGTCTATGCTATCAATCTAGAATTGATGCTGATGATGTCTGAAACTATTTAATGAATTTGGATTATCACACAATGCTATTATAAATTAACCTAAAATAGGTGTTTGATGTTGTAGGAAAATTATCAAAGGCATATATTCAAAAATAAATGAACACGCGTAAAATATTAGTTTCTATTATTTCCTATATAGACCTCATATTAACTAAATGGTTATTATGAACATCGTATGAATCCCTTACAACCAATTTAAACCTGAGCATGACAAATTACTCAAATAATTAACTTGGTTAAATTATTTATTTAGAAAAATGAATATTTTCTAAGATCATTCGTAGTGGATTTGGGTGGATCATTTGGAGATAAATAGTATTAACTAGACTTTTCATATAATAAAAGAACTCAGGAATAGATATATATGGATATATGGAAGGAAATATATTATCATTGATGTAAATCTAAAATTTTTTTATATATAATGTAAACCTAAAAAATTAGACCATGTATTTTTCATAAGACAATTAGGAAAACCCCTATATAAGGATATTAATTGAGATAGAATAGATCCATATAAAATTGTATGTTAATCATCATTGATGCTCCATATATATAGTCAAAGGTAACATAATAATATTGAATGTTCTACCCTGACTGGATAATTACTATTATTGAAATCATGGAAAACATTCCCTTCAGAACATCAAGCCTTTTGAGAATCTCGAATGTATCAAAAACATTTCATATCAGTAATCCATGCCAATAATATTTAGTTTTATGCATAATTATCTCTATCAATCAATGTTAATGAAATTATTTCCTCGATATTTCCATTCCATTATTTTAGAAAATTTTTCTATTGATTCATAATACAAATTTAGCCATTTCATTATCCAAATTCCTATTAAAAATGAGATGAAATTTTTAGTCACATGAATATCATTGTTATGAGTATTATTGAAAAATTGTATGATTCAATAAGAATATTATGTATGATAAAATTTTATACTAGAAAATTTTATTGAGCTTATCAATGACACCACCAAATTCTATCCCTCTAGACATAGAATTTAAAATGGTGGGGATAATGATACACCACATCATTGAGGTATTTCATATTTTTAGGTTATATTTTGTATATAATGTTTATATTGGATATAAAAAAATCACTCAGTGGACGAATATTAATTAGATATCAAATAACTATGAATATGGTATTATAAATCTTCAATTTTTATTCATATAATGATGTATCTGTTGAATTATTTGATGGAAAACGTATTTTGGGTCCTTCATGAAATGAAACTCCATTAATAGTTTGAATGGGGTATGAAGTGAGTATGTTTTTTGAAATATGATTTACTGTTTAGATAAACACGTATGATTTCATATAATGATGATTAATGAAACAAAATAGAAAATGTAAACTTTTGACAACCCTCTAAATTATATCTTTCCCTTGTATAGAGACCCTCTTTATTCATACATTAACATTAAATACCTTAATTATAATAATTAATATGTTATAAAAACATACACCCAAAGACTATACTAGTCAAATTAATTTATAATCATGGAATCATAAAATCTGATACATAAATGAGATACATCATCTCTCTCTAGGTTATTTTGAAAAAGAACCCTTCTTAGACACAACAGAAATAATACATATCATCATAACCAGGGGAGGAAACTTAAAATGGGGTGGAATCGTATGATCAATAAGGGTAAATAAGGGATATAAATAACCATAACTTTGAGAATAAGTCTGTGATAAAATGATCATGAAAATACAATATAGTAACCTACATATCAAAGATCATAAAAATGTACAATGTAATAATGTCTGGATGTAAAAATGAAAAGAATCATAATGAAATAATGAACATAATCCATTAAAGCGTAAAATAAGAATAAAAAGTGAAATTTTGGAAGGCACATACGAATATATAATTATTTTCGTAGTCATTAAGCCATCACTAATAAGTACATCGTTGTGGACATGGTACTTTAATGAATTAGGTTCACACCCCATTCCATCAAGGAATTACATACCTAAGTTCACTCCTCATTCCAGTAATATAATATAGTACCAAGAACCTTTCACATTCTAGTAGTATAATAATTAATCATGTTCATTTCTCATTCTATCCCAATATTACTAATCTTATTTCAATCCATATTTTGTCCATGTATATATCATGACATATAAATAATGACTAAGTGAATTGTATTGATATATAGTTATCCCCATATATCATAATGATATCATACATACTTGTCCGCAATATCATAAATAATAATAATATCACAACAGATGTAATGAAATGGGTATTGTAGATAAAATACTATAACATATTGTGAAAATACTTGTTCATAATCATTTCATCAAAAATATAACCCATGAAAAGAAGTAGTTTTCAAAACCCTATAACCTATGAAAGAGAAACATGTTTCATAAACATCAGTCCATCGAAAATTAATCCATTCATGTAATGAATATAAATTAAAACATTGAATAATTCCCAAAAAGGAATTGTTTACAACCACATATATAATCATTTCTGGGAAATTATTTTTATAATCATTTAAAATAATTTCCAAAGGAAAATATCAATTTTTTAGAAGAATTTTTTTTAAATGTAAAACATTTTGAAAATATAGTTCATTGAATATTGATTTGAATACAAATATAGTAATGTTTTAAAACACGAAAACACTTTTAAAATACTTTTTTCTTAATAACATTATTAATTTATCAATTCATATCAATATTTATAACATTTAAGAAAATTTGGATTTTGAAATAAAACAGTTTTTTGACCAATGAGAGTCATATAGTCATTTTTTTTCATAAAAATATTTTTCAAATTATCTTAATTACTAAAGTGTTGAAAAATGATAATAATAGATGAGTATTTTATTAATAAATAGATGATAATGAAAATAATGAGGCTTTTAAGATATGTACCATAACATTTCACTGAACAATTCATTATTATAAAACATCTTGAAAAGCGATGAGATAAAAATAATTTTACCAACTTGGTAAATTTTTAAACATAAAAACCAAATAATAACTATCATTATATTTTTATTTAATTATCTATTAGTATTATTATATTAATCTTATAATTTATCCATAGGTATTATACACACCACACAAAATTAAAATGTAGTGAATAATGCATATATCTTATAAAAATAAAATTTGAGGTGCAATTAGATTACCTTGTGTCTTGACTCTCTTACTACTCATTAAAACCAAATGTATAATAAATATAAATTTATAATTAATATATTAAATAACGATATAATTATATCTAATACCATATTCAATTTTATTATGACCCTAAATTCTATAATATTTAGCTTTCTTATGTTAAGGATTCACTTATGATAATATTCACTTTTCTCTTCACTTGTGTCTTAATTGGTTATATATTGTATCATTATACTTATATAATGAATTCATAATTTTAAAACATGATTTAAATGTAATTTATATTAATTATAATTTCATTATAATAATCTATATATTTAACATGTATTACATGGAATACACTGTTCTAGAAGATGGAAAGCATTACGTTCGCATGAATGTTGTTTTTGTTTTTATGGTTGTATTAAAAGTTATAATATAATTGAAATATAGATATAGATATATATATATATATATATATTTATTAAAATAGAATTATTATATCATATATATATATTATATAATTTCATTGAAACCATCCTTGATTCATTTTATATATTTTGTAAATGAATCACATCTCAATGAGGGGGCGGTAGTCCAATCTTCTCCAAACAAAATTATCATATTTAATCCAAAGGGAATGTATAAATAATTTTTTTTAAATGATTTAAGATAAATAATTAAATAATTAATATATTTTATAATTTATATAAATATATTTCCTATCATAATTTCCACCATGTCATGTGGTATTGAAAAAGGAACAATAATTATTTTTATGAACTAATTGTTCGCCATACAAATGAACAATTTGTTTGTTACCAATTAGATGAAGGATTGTGTAGTGTAGGTGAAATTTATCATTAAATATAATAGTATATTTAGGATGCTATAATTATTATACACTCATATAATTAAGAGAGTGTATGGATTTGATAATGAAAATAAATGAAAGGGTGTTGAATGAATACATTACATCTTAATTGAGTAACTCCATTTTGTTTTTTCCAAAAGGATTACTTTGATTAATTTCACCCCAAGTGAAACAATATTGGAGGAATAGAATGATTTTGGGACTTAATTGGATAAATATTTTCTGATCCAAATTTTTTTTGGAATTTTTAATATGTGGGATAGTTGGTGGCCTTTTGTAGGTAAGGGATGTGACAAAATTATAATTATTAAAAACAAGTTATGTTATGTCCATATTTTTAAAAATAAAAATACAAAAAAAAACAACCAAATGAATTATTAAAAGTATCATGTACGAATCAGGTCCTTCTTATAGGTGATTTATAGCTTTCATGGTAGTTTTGGGACATAAATTTATTGTTTACTACATTTTTCAAACAAATTTATCTCGTAATCATTATAATTAATTTTATTCACAATGAATTTAACTAATGGTTAAAAAATTAATACATTAATTTAAATTAAAAATAATTATTTTTAAAAAAATGGAATCAATTTCCCAAAATTACAATAATATAATTGGATGAAATTAATTTCTATGTAATCTAACTGATGGGAAAAAACTATGGGTTTTAAAAAAAATGTCCAAATGTTTACCGTATGTTTTATTAAAAATTTCAATGTCAAAGTAAATAAAAAGACATAAATTAAATTAATTTATAAAAATCTTATCTAATTTAAATTTTAAAACAAATTAAAATATAATTCATCCTTATAAATAAATATGATGAAAATGAAGGTTTGAATTAAAATCTGGTATTTTTCACTATCCATCCCGAAATTGATGTTTCTCAAAAAATAAACAAATATACCTAATATAACTTATATATTATAAATTAAAAATAATATTTTATTTTTTCAAATTAAATTTCTAAATTTCATTAAAATTATTTTCATTATTTTTCACCAAAGGACGTTACAAGAATCTCATTTGAGAAGATAGTATTTTCAAAAATATAATGACCATAAAAAAATTATATCTATAGTTTTCAATATGTAATATATATATATATATATACATTACAAATAATGAATGAAATTTATTTTATAGTATTCATATTACTAGTTTAAACAACTATGTTATAATTATCTCATTTAAATAAATATAACATTAACATGATTTTTTTTTGAAACATCAGTCTTATGAGTAACTTATGCAAAGTTGTTGTTTCATTTCTCAAAAGCCAAGTAAATTTTCCAAATAACACATGATGATTTTGTGCCATGTTATAGAACTATATTGGATAGTTCATTTAAATACATATCTGTAAAATTAATATATTCCAAAAATGTACATAAAAATTTTGGTGTTACATTCCAACCCCCATAAATTGAATTTTTCTCTTAAAATTCATCACATAGTTTAAAAAATGAAAATTATTATGCTACATAATATCCGAAATTCCCCATTTAGTATCCTATATTTTGTAATTTATCCATAAAACATTCTCTTGCGATGTGGTCTTTTTTAATTTAGATCTCATTGATCAGCCCATAATTTCAACTAGTTATTCTTCATAATAATGATACTGCTCTAACGGTATACCCATTATGTTCAGTTCTTATAAATGGTCATGTTTGAAAATATTTAGGACAGATACATAGAAGACATAATGTATTTGATAGATATTTTTTGGAATTTCCTATCGATTTCTTATCTTCCTGATATGTTCAAGAATCTCAAAAGGACCGATATACATTGGTATTATTTTCCATTTCATTCATAATGTTATATGTTTACTCAGGGTGAAATTATTAAAAACACCTTTTCACCAACATAAATTTTTAGATAAGTCCATTGGTTATTAGAATAAATTTCCAACCAACTTTTAGTTTTAGTATCATTTTATTGAATGGTTATAACCTTCATGACCATTTCTTCTACAATCTATTTTCCAAATATCTATCTTTATCCAACCCCATTTCATCACATTGAATCTCTACATTTAGTCCAATAAAGGGTTTAATAATGTCCCATATCATTGCATCAGTGAAATCTACTTTTGAAGGAAATAAAAACTTGAGGATTGTATTGATCCCACCACCATTAAAATCCAGAGAACATGATCTCAACATATCCATTAGGGTTTGAATTTTTCATTTAATTTCACTTTCAATCTAATGATGATAAGTGGGGATGGAACTGAATTAAAAATCAAATTAGTTTTTAATGAATCACCAGTACATTGAGGCGAACCATAAATCCCTAGTAGATATAATGTAATGTGGTAATTCATAAAACCATATCACTTTTTTAATGTATACCCTAGAAAAAAGATATAAAAATATATATATCTTCTGTAAAAACAATGATGCATGTTTTCATAGTAAGCAGATAGACTTGTACCCAAATAGTAATAAACCATTTAGAGGCTTTCAGTAGTCCAATGAAAAAATATATTATAGGATCTCCCTTTTCTATTCTAGTATGGGTAATGTAATAAAATCCCTATTTACTTTTGTCTTTTAGCATTCACATGTTGGCATACCAAGAATCGAGATACAAACTATAATGAACGAAAAAAAATTCAACAGAATTATTCTATTCTAATTAAAATTTAATAATCAGATATAACATATTATGGACCATAATAAAAACATTATATTAAATTATTTAATGGAATAAAAAGTATATATATTTTATAAAAAACCTAGACTGATGAAATATTAACATGTCCATTAGAATATTAATATAACCATTGTGAATAATAAATAATTAAAATGAATAGTAGCCTCGTCCATGAATGTATAAATAAAAGTTTACAACATATAAGGGAAAATATAATAATATTAATTCATATTATATGTAAATAAATATTTCTAAAAAACTTTTAATTAATTGTTGGGATATTTATAAGTTACAAATATTTAATTACAATTTTATGATTAACTTTATAAATTAAAAGAAAATTTTCATTCGAAATTGTAATTATAAATTTTAATTTTTATGTCTTATGATTTTAAGATAATTTAATGATTCCTCCTATAAATTTTCAATGTGTTATAAAGTCTGTTAGAGTTTAAATATTTTTATCTCTAAGAAAATGATAATTTTATTAAAAAATTTAATTACTGAGCTTTAGAAATGTATTTTTAGAAAATGTTATTCAGTTTTTAAATATACGAATAATAATATTGATAGGGGTCCTGAAAAATATATTATTTTTTTTTCATAGTGAAATATTGTAATTTATAGTATATAAAAATTATAGGATGCATACATTATTTTTTGAGTCATCACTAATTTAAGAACCATTTGTTTGAAATCCCATAGTCTAGTAACATTATTTAATCCCATGATTCAACAATAAGGTTTGTCTTGAGCATAATAATAATCTAATGAATTAAATAATGATATAAACATCTCTCATTCATTTTAAATACCTCCCCTCATACTCTCTTCTCGAAAAACCTCTCAAAATTTGAACATTGACAAAATTGTTACCAGTAACCTTCCATAGACACTACCCCACATCTTGGATCTCATGGTATAATTAAAATACCATGTCTATGTGCCTTGTAGAGGATCACAAGAGGATAATTATAGAGAAATATCCTTTACACTTTTCTTTTAATTTCCTTTCAATATCATTTCATTTATTATTATCTACTCAACTCCCTTCTAAAAAATTTATGATAAATCCATAGCCTGGTATATAATGTAATAATATCATTTTAATTAATTATACTACCTTAAACTACTCCCTCTCTTTCTTTTTTTTGTAAAATAATTCGTAGCCTGTGATATGCCAAGTTACAGACGTCGTGGGTGATGCACTTTTATTTTCCATAAACACCATCAATGATTTTAATAAAACAATTAAATGGTTGAAACATATTGTAATGTTTAGTATATAACACTCTATTTGTTCTAGATGTAAAATTATTACATAATACTAAATGATAATACAAAATGATTTTATTGTGAATGAAACCCCCCAAAAAATAACATAACAAAATAATCATTAACTTTTATCTGTTTATTAATCCTCATACCACATAACCAAATTAATTATAGGATAATTTAATATTTATTATGATCATTACTAATCTATAATAACAATTTTCATTCTTTATCCTCATTTAACATGAACTTCTATTTATTAATAAAAGTGAACAGATTTTGAAAACCATGAAGATGAATGCTCTCGAAGGATGAAATTAATTTCAATAACCCATCCAATGGCCCATAAAAGAACATAATGAAACCATAAAGAATAAAATTCGTGTATTAAAGGTTTATTAGTTGTTAACTAATGAATCTAATGTGATTACATTGTATATTAATGTGAAAGAATCATTCAGACTAAAGGTATAGGGAATTCTCTAACCCACTCCATTTTTTTGGGTTTTCCATCTTTCACCCAATTTACAGAACGATTATTCTATAAATGAATAACTCCTTAATTGTATTTACTTTTTTGTGATATACATGTATTTTAATTGAGTTTATTACAAATAAATTTCTTTCCAAAAGAACATTTCTTTTAAAAAAGAGTCCTTTTACTTTTGAATATTGTTTCATATTCATAGAAGAATGATGATTAATATATCATGCATCAAATTCCAACATTCATTTGGGAAACCACATTTTATGAATGTTTTATTATGAAATGAAACCGATTAATTTCTATGGATTATTTTATTTCAAGTATTTATATATATTCTTTGTTGAAAGAATGATAATGTAAATGTTATTAGTTGATGGGAGTTCATTTAATTGTAGAGTGTAATGTAAATTTTATGATGTGAGGAGTGTGACCTGAATTATGTAGTGCTGAAATGAATTGGGTAATTTGAATTATCTCATGAGTAATTTGAAATTATCATGAACATGATGCAATATTTTTTTGGAGCATTTTTGGGTAATTGACCACTAAGACTTGATGTTTCATTTTTATGAATTCCCACATTCCATGATTTTTCATAATGAATACTCTCATGATTATGATTCTATTCCTATTTACTGATGATAATTATTATTTTCACCCCATGATAATTTTTTGGATTTTTACATCTATCGTCTTAGTGGGGGTTTATCATACTCGTTTTTGATGTATATCCCTTCATGACTACATATATCAAAGTGAATTTTAGGGATAAAAAGAAGCTAGAGAAGATGTAATTAAATAAAATATTATGATTTATTTTTTAAATGATATGTATGGAAATAATACTCCAATGACAATAAACCTTCATATCCTCTTTATATAATGATTTTATGTATTTTTCTTCAATATGATGTAATAGTAATGTAAGATATCTAGGTTCTCTATTGTTTGTATCAGAGGATGATTTAGAAAATTTTTGAATTCGGAATATACAACAATACTGAAAACCATTAGTATGATACTATATATTAGTGAGAACCAATGAATATTTGTTGTTCAAAATCATAAACATTTAGATCCCATAATATATTTATTTTGACTAAATTTTAAAAAGGGATAAATTATTGATGTCGTTTTTCCTAATGTTTTGTTCATACATTTTCTAATATAAACGATTGTGGGAACTATGGGAAATCATTCCAGGAACCCAAGTGACGGATAGTGTATCCATTTTCCAAATGACATCCCCAATGCCTTGGGTGGTTGATTTCAATATTAAATATGTATAATTACCTAGTTGTCCCATGTTATGAAAAATAATATGAATAATGCATTACACACTCTTTTACCTAAGATGTATCCACTAGATATCGAATGATTTATGCCTAAAATGTTTAGTTAATATTCTGATCCACTAGATGAAGAATAGTGAGTTAATATGATTGATAATATATTTTATACAATTCACTAATTTGAGATGTAGAATGTTAATATTGATTTTCAATATCATGATGGAGAGGCAAATAAATTGTGGGATTTGATTAAGGACACCAATACTATGGATAAAAATCGACAGATTGAGGGAAAAGACTTCAAGATTATATTTCTAACATGTACATCCATTGAAATCTACATATAATCTTTTAGAGATATTCATTGAGATGATGAAAAACTAAGGAAAATTTTCCAAATCCTACGATGAAAATTTTTATAGGATTTCAAGGTATTCTTCAGTTTTTGATATCAATAATGATTTAAAAATTGAAAGATTAATTAGTTATTTAAAACCAAACAATCAAAAGGTTATTGGAATTCGAATCGTCTGTAGTTAGGAAGATGTTATACGATATTATATCAAAGTGGATATGATATTTGGATAATTGTCCAATGGATATTGTGATCAGAATCAGAAAAATGTAATGTCATGTTGGGGGATCTATTGAGAAATATGGAATGAAAACGCAACCACCCACTTGTCAAAAATGTTGAAAAACACATCATGGTAAATGTCTCAATGGGACATAAAATTTATTAATGTTTTGTATAGAAGGACACCAAGATCTTTAATGTCAATCCGAATTGAGGAAGTAGGAACTTGTGGTTTAGCATAGGAAATCACAACCCAAGTTGTAGTGATAAATTTCATAAAAAAGACAAATATATAATATAGATCACTAAAACTTATGTCCTCGATGTTAATCAATGACTGCTACCTCCAATGGAAAAGGTGAAATTAATGTCTTATTCTATAATTATTGCCATAGTGGAGTATGATATGATATTGTAAAATGTACACATCCTATTCTCTCAATAATGGAAAAAATATCATTTAATTCTCATTTTACGCATTCTTATATATATAATTTTTTCTATAATTATTGAATCAATGCCTTAAAACCATGAAGATGAGATATCTGTAAAAACACATAGTGATTTAATAATTGAAACTCATGTCTGGGACTCCTCTCATATTCTCATATGTGTGAATTTTTATTCGGTGAATCATGAAATACATCCTTTAGTATAATTTATAGGTATAATGTGGATAGAAACGATCTAATTGTATATACAACATATTACATTTCAAGGATAGGAAATATCCTTTCATATTCTAGACTATATCATGTAAATCAATAAATTAAATTAATATCATTAATATCCTTTTGAAAATTACTCAAAATGGTTTGTGTTGATTTCCAATGGAGAATCATACCTTGCCCAGCTGGTTAACTTGAAGAAGTCGTCAACATAGTGGAAATGAAATTCATGAACGAATAATATTATTTATTTTCAAAAGAGTTACCCAAAATACCCATGATTGTGTGGTATATTTCTCAATAGAACTCATACCTAGCTCTAGTTTTATCTCAATGTTTCCCTATATGATGTATCCTATTGAACTAGAGGAGTTAATGAAGCACCTACAAGGTAATTTTTACAATGGGTTCATAGCCCTGGTGCATCACCATGGTGTGTTTCTATGATATTTGTTTGGATGAAGGATCAATCAATGTGTCTATGTATCATTTTCTTGTAACTCAAGAAGATCACCATAATGAAAATTATCTTCTTCATAGGATTGAATACATGTTTGACCAATACGTGGAGCTCATTACTTCTCAAAGGTGGATATTCATTCTGAATATTATCAACTAAAGGAGAATAAAGAATATATTTATATGACATACGTCCATACAAGGTAGATGCACTATGATTTTTTTGTTATTCCATTTGGATATAGAAGTACCACGTCAATATTCATGGATTTTATGAATATTGACTTTAGAAATTAACTTGATGAATTTTTTGAAGCATTTATCAATGATATTCTCATCTACTCCAAGAGAAATTTGAAACATGAAGAAGTACTATGAATGTTGTTGTTGATGTTAATGAAAGAGAAGTTGTTTTCGATGTTTAGAAAGTTTGACTTTTGGATGCATCAAGTCACATTCATGGGATAAGGGATAACCCCTGAGACAATTTATGTGGACCATTCATAAATAAAGGTAATTGTTTAATTTACAAGTCCCTATTGTATCATATAAATACAAAGTATTATTGTCATTATATGGTACTATCGATGTTTTGATAAAAATAACTAATGATTTTATAGACCTCTTACTATTTTAATAAGAAACAAGTTAATTTTGGTCTAGAAAAAAAATATGAGGATATCTTTAAGGATATATTGATATTGAATATCATTACACTTGTACTGATATTACAAAAAAGTGAATAATGTTTTGGGATATTCCATATTTCATCCATGAAATTCTTGCGTTGTCTACTATTGAAAAATGAAAATTTGAGAGCATATGCCACAAGGTATTTGAGAGTACCTGAGAAGAACTATATGGTGTATGATCTGCATCCAAGAGCTGTGAATTTTGAACTTACAATATGGTTGCACAACCTCTATGGTGAGAAGTGTGATATGTATAATTATCATCATAGAAGGAAGTATATATTTAATGAAATGGTGATCAACATGCATCCAAAAATTATTAGGGAGAATCAATGACTACTATTTCAATATTTAGTATCATCAATGAGAAAGAAAAAATTGAGATCATTCTCTTTATAGAAAATAACATTCTACTCTACCAATTTTTCAAATAGAGAATGACCATATCTTTATGGATATAAATAGGATGGATTTGGAAATCAAATTAAATGGTAATTAATCCTACCTTTTCTAAATTATTTACAAACCATATATGAAATGAAATTTAAATGAGTCAAAAATGGATGATATTGAGTTACAATGGATGGTTAGTATAGTAATGGAAGGGAAGCTAGAGGAGTTACATTTTGATGAGGATTGATTGATTCATTTTTTGAACAAGGATTTGTGTTCCTTCATCACATGAGATAATGAATGAGCTATTAGAAAATGAACATAGCTCAATATTATTTTTCCATCTAGGGAGTACTAAAATTTTATATGATGTCAGAGAACAGTTCTGTTGGGACAACACGAAGAAAAAGATTCCAGAGTATATCTCAAGGTGATTGATATGTCAGCAAGCTAAAATCATGAAAAACAATTCCTAAGTGATGATTATTCTATTACCCATACCGATTTTTAAATGGTAGAATGTAACTATGGAATATGTCACTACTCTACCGCAGACAACCAATAGAAATAATGCAATATGGGTTGTAGTGGACCAACCCACTGAGACATCCCACTTTATCACTTATGGAAAAGAACCATTAATTGAACATCATAAAATTATATATGTGAAATAATTGGTGAGACTACATGGATTTCCAGTATCGATTGACTCTAACCATGATCCTAGTTTTAAATTTACATTCTGGTGGTGTCTTCAATATACCCGGAGTACCGAATTTAATTTCAGTAGGGCCTATCACCCACAAAATGTGGACTAATATGAAAGGATTATTTTTATTCTCGAAGATATGATATGTGACTAATTTTTTTATTCAAAGTTGGATGGGATAAGCATCTATCATTTGTTGATTTCTCATACAAAAATTTCTTCCACTCGAGTATTCATTTGTCTCTATATGATTCTCTGTATGGAAATGAAGGAAAAACTCTAACATGTCAGTATGAATTTGGATAACAAAATGTACATAGACCTGATAATGTGTAATATATGATAGGTAAGGTTGAATTCATCCAACAATAAATCTAAACTTCTCAATTTCAACAAATGTTTTATTTTGAAACCCATCTAATGTACTTTTAGTTCCATAATGGAGATAAATTAATCATTCAAATGTCACATTGGAAGTGAGTCATGTGGTTTAAAATGAAATAGAATAAAATCACAATGTACATTGGCACCATTATGATCCTTGATCTTATAGTAGAATAAATGTATTAAAATTATCTTTCGCTGAATATGGATATATTTCACGATGTGTTCCTTGTGTTAATATTTAGGAAATATATACCAAATCCCTCACATATACTGAACTCAGATGTGGTATAGATGGAAGATGATCTGTCTTATGAGGTGCATCTAATAATGATTATGTACATGAGATATAATATTCTGTTTTATAACATAAGAGACCTTTTATATGTTTTTTGGTGGAACCATAAGTATGATCATGAAACATGGAAACTAGTGGATGTGATGAAGGAGATATACCCTCACTTGTTTCATTATAATGAAATGTTTAGGGTGAAGTTTCAAAAGGAGAAGAAATTTAACGACCAAACTATTTATCAATATAATTTATCATGTATTATAATAATTTGGTAATAATATATAATAACATATGGGAAATATTAGAAACATTATATTGAATTAATTAATTTAATAAGAAGTATTTTTTATGTTATAGGACATATACTGATGAAATAGTAACATAACATTATGAATAGTAATATGGACCTTATGAATAGTAATCCAGCCAAATGAATAGAAGTCTCACACATGAAAGTATATAATTTTTTTTCATTATATATGTGAAAATATGATATAATAATAACATATTATAAATAAGTAAATATTTCTCAAAAATATTAATTAATTATTTGTATTTTTATAAGTCGTTGGTATTTAATTTAATTTTTTTGATTTATTTCATAATTTAAAAGAAAACGCATATAAAAAAATATGATAATAAATTAATATTATGATGTCCTTTGAAATTAATATAAATTTATTATACCCTGCGTAATTTTTCGATGTGTTATAAAAAAACTTATAAAATAAAAATATGTATTTTCAATGTAAATGGCGGATTTAAATAAATATTAAATTTCAAATATTTATAGAATAGTTTTCATAAAATGTAGTTCATTTTCTAATTCATTAAATCAAATAATAGTTAGGGTGAATATTTGGTATTTTTATGTAATACAAGAATTTTGGTGATTTTTGAAATAATGATCCTTTTTTAAAATATACATTAAAAGAAAAATACACTATTTTTTAAGTCATTTCTCATTTATGAAATACAGTTTCATATTCATTTGATATTGATATTTTATTTAGTCTCAATAATCAATATTTTTCTTATGTTGAGAAAAACAATATATGAATGAATTAAATAAAGGGAAACACCCCTCTCCTACAATATAAATATAGCACTCAAACACTTTCTCCGATAGCCTCTCAACCGAAGAGACATTCCAAAATTCAACCTAATACACTTCCCTGGACCCTCACCTATGTACAGGATCTCTTTGTCTCAGCAAAAGCCCAGAAATATGGGCCTTGAGGAGGATCTCAATAGCATAATTCAAGAAGTAAATACTTTATCTTTACTTTTAATTTTCATTCCATTTTATTTCATTTATTATTCTCACATTCCATCCCATTATCTAAATGGAATGATAAATCCAAAACCTATAATTCTCTAAAATTATATAATTTTAATGTATGATCAATCATTGAAATCCTACCTCCAACTTATTATTATAATAATGAAATCATGGCCCATGATGAGTCAATTTATTGATATAGGGGGTAAAGCACATTCATTTGTTATAATCACCTTCAAGATTATTAAGAAAACAATTAAATATTTGAAAAAATATTATAATATATACAATAATACGATCTTTATTTTTTAATATATATTTTTACAAAATTAATAATGATAAACTGAAATGATTTTATTGTGATCGAAAAACAGCTAAAATTAAACTAAAATGATCTTCATTAACCGTTTGTCTAATGATTCTTCCTCATTACATATAACAAAATATTTATAATATAATTTATACTTATTTAATATCATTACTAAAATATAATAATAATTCTATATATTTATCCTCATTTGACATGATCTTCCATTCCAGAATACATGTGAACTGATCTTGAAAACCATGAAAATGAAATCTTCTAAATAATGGAATTAATCATTATAATTCATAAAAATGACCATTAATGAAAATAATAAATCCATAATGAATCATACTCAGGTCTAAAAGGTAATAATTTTTTTTTACCAATCTATTTTTATTATATAGGAAACTTAATTGAAGGAATATTTTGGAGTCAAGGTACGAGGAATTCACAATCCCGACAATCTTTATTTATGTTTTCCATTTCCACCCTATTTTCAATTTATTAATACTGAAAAAAATACATTTCATTATCATTATTTTATATTTTCTGTTATATAAATTTCGTTAACATTAGTTTATGAAAAACAAAATAGTTTCAAAAAGATCACTTTTTTCTAAAAAACGCACTGTTTACTTTTCATGATTTTCTCACCGTTACATATGTTTGATGATTCATAAATCATGTATGGTATTCCATATTTAATTTTTGGTTCCTTCATATTATGAAGATATTCTTATAAAAATAAACACATTCCATTCAATTGGTTATTTTTTGACCATGATAGTTATATGTTATTTGTGGAATGAATTATAATGTCAATGTTATGATGTGAAGTGTGTGCCCAGAATTAGATAGTGTAAAGTAAATTCTATGATTTGATGGGTGCACCAAGAATTATATATGACTCAAATGAATTGGAAAATTTGTTTTATATCATGTTTTATGTGAATTTGTTTAACCTAATTCTATATTTTTTTATAACTATGTGTTGATTTTAACCACTAAGACATGATATTTCATTTTTATGAATTGCCACATTCCACGCCTTTTTATGATGTTTCCCGTAATTATTATGAATTTATGCCAATTTAATTTTGGAAATAATTTTTTTCACCCCATGTTATATTGATTTATCTTATTATAAGCCCTATTATCGGGCTTAAACTTACAATTTTATTGGTATACTAATATGACTACATATAATAACGAAAATTCAAGGTCCAATAAGTAGCTAGAAAAAATGAAATTAAATAATTATTTATTTTTTAATTTGAAAATTTAATGTATTATCCTGCTTTACCTGACACACAAATCCTTTGGATCCTCATTTTGTAATTATTTTATGTATTTTTTCTTTAAAATGATGAAATTGTAATGTAAGAAAAAACAGGGTCTCTATAAAAACTCTGTGATACCTCTCCTCTTGTCATCAACCCAAAATGCTTCCTTCAAAACCATATACAAATTCGTACATATAGAATGAATAGAGAATGAATAAATACAAGATTCCTCTAAATTATCCTTCTAAAAATATAGGATTGATGGAACACATACATGGCACATGGACCTTCTCATTCAATACTAATCAAGGTTAATCCCAAAAATATTTCAATATTTCTTTTTTATTTCAATGTTATCCTTCAAAACCGATTCATATTAACTTTGGTTTAATTTTTAATTATCGTTTTATAAAGATAATATTTTCCCCTTCCATCATGATTTCATGATTTGTGATTTGAAAATACAGAAATATTGGATGTTTTGTGATCCTCAACATGGATAAGCCCACATGTTCCTTTCGACTCAAAGCATCACTGAAAATATTCTTTTTATGATGGTGGTATTGTATTATGAAATAATAACACATTTAACAAATCTAACCATCTTTCCCAGATTATGTACAAATCCTTCTTTGTGAATATATATTTCATAATTTTATGACCAGTATTTATATTAGAATTTTCTCCCTACGGATAATGCCTCTATATCATTAAAGCATAAATTTCTACTACTAACTCTAAATCATTAGTTAGATAGTTTTTCTCGTGTATATTCAAATACTACGAGGCATATTTTATAACCATGTAATTATATATAATAACAAATCCCAATCCCTTTTGGAATCAATGTTGTATATTTCAATCCCTTCTTAACTATAGGGTATGTAGGCACATGTGCACTAAATAACATTCTCTTAATAGACATGAAATTTACAACACATTCATCTATCCATATGAACATGACACCCCTTCTGTGTAAAATTTTTCAAAGGATGAGATAGTCATGATAATTTCACCAAAACCCATCGATTTTATCCTACTAATCCTTGAAAAATATGGATCCTAGTAAACATGGTTGTTCAATACCAATATTAAATATCCCCAGTCATTGATGGATCCTCTACTATACCATCTATTGAGACTATTTGACCCAAAAATGAATCCTTTTTTGAAAAATATTAAAAAAATTTAAATGTTTTCAATAGTTTCTCCTTTGAGAGGGTATTTAGTACAATTCTCATGTGATCTTCATATTATTCAGTTATATTTTAATAGATACGAATATCATCTATAAATACTCCCACATGTATATCATGTTAGTCTCTAAATTATCTATTTGTTAAAACCATAATGATATAAGGGGAATTGGTAAGAACCAAAATGTCAACAATATATTGGTAGTGTATATACCATTTATGGAATTAGTTCTTGTGTATAAACTCTTTTTGAAACATAAAATGATGATATCCAGAAAACATGAAAATCATTGAAAAGTAGCGATCTATGGAAAATCGATCAAACAAGTTTTCAATAAGGTGTATATGATATGTATTCTGTACTGTTATAATTTTCAACACACAATAATCAATACAGTTTTTAATTGTTTCTTCATTGTTTTACATTAAAATAAATGATTCTCATGAAGGTGAAACACTTGAATAAATGAAATCATTGTCATGGTTTTCATGGAGCCTCTTTATTAACTCGTACAACTCAATTAAATAAATTCATTAATTAGTCATTGAAATATTTGTGGACCAGGTATGAGTTCTATTGATAACTCAATTTCATGTTTTAGTGGAAGGCAAGGAAATTATTCCAAAAATATGTTAACAAATTCTCAAACAATTCAATTCCTATTGATATCAATTTTCTCCCAAATCATTTTATAAAAAATCACTTATGAATGATAATTAATACCCATAAAATGGGTGTCACCTCTACAATAATTTCATTCTTTCTGCCAAATTTATGGATTATCATATAAGGGTACAGAATATCCAATAAAACATTTAGTCATCGACAATTGATGTTGGATTTATGTAGATAAAACCAACCCATAAATAATATGAAATCAAATTCAACCAATGGAATAATGACAAAAATTTTCATGAATCACATACCCAAAAACATCAATCAGAGAGGAATCATATACAACGTATGAACTGATCGTACAATTATGGGTTTTCACAACTTATTCCACATATAATTTTTTTGGATGAATCATAAGAAACATAGTAAATTAATTATATTTGAATGATTTGGTAGATCAATGATCAAATATATAATTAGTAGTTAAAGAGTGGATTGTATGTGTACGTTTTATCACATCATTATGACTACCCTCATCTTAAGTGTTTATTGACATCGATCATCTACAATAGCTCTTGGGTTTAGTAGTTAGTAAACCTAATGTTCATTCACCTTACACTAGTAGAACTGAATTGTGTGAGGTTCATTATTTTTGTATTTTTCACCAATATAATTCTACGCTAAATTCTTACCATCATTTTGAAAATCAATATCTTAGTGACCTTGTTTTCTACACATTGAACATTTACAAAACCAACTAAGACAAATTCATCTATTATTACTCCAACATTAAATGAATAAAGTTGAACTCATATACTTTTCCCCATGTTTTATAGAGTTAAGTTTGAACTACATCATCATTTTCTAGTAATAATAATCTAATTTAATTTATTGATTAATAGCTGAAAAAATATAAATATTTTCATCCAATTTGAGATAATATTTCTCTAGATCATCATTAATTGTGGTATCTTAAATATATTTATAGGTTTAATAGATTTCATCTACACATTAAATTATATCATGTTCCCTTTTTCTTCACTCGATTTTGGAATGGCCTTCCTATGTTTTTTGGAATAGAATTAACATCCGTAATTCTTTTCATTCTCAATAAAAAATATAAACCAAACCAACAAATCATACCTTCGAATATCTACATTAATTTTTTTTGTATTACTAGGGATGTTGGGATCAACATATTTCACTAGATAATTTTTCAAATAATAAAATTTTTAATTTTGATATAAAGAAGTATACTTTTGAGGTTTTATAATTAAAGGGGTTTCAAACTCCAAATTTTATAGACGATGTAGGGGGAAGGGAATTCATGGGACCTCAATTAGTAGATTAAGTGGATGAGAATGACAATAAGATCAATCAACACATGTTGATTACTCTTAAAAAGATGAATAGTTAATAAGATAATAGGAGGAAGGACTAATATTTTGAGGTATGTGATAATGATTTTTATAGAATCTCACTTTGGAAAAGTGTTATATATTTTGGTATGAAAGAAATTTTATGTCAATGATTCATTAATGAATTTTAAATCCTTGAGAATATTGGACCAGTTTCCAACCAAGTTGCTTTGCCTCCATGTTTAACATACGTACACATAGTATTCCGTGATTCGATGTGGAGAATGTATGTTCTAGATTCATCTCTTGTTCGGATCCCATATGTATTTCAAATAGAAGAGAACCTTTAATATATAGATAAACATTCTCATATTTTTTATAATAGAAATAATGTATTACTATATAGAGTAATTCAACAATGTAATTTTTTGGAGAATCTACATTGTTGAACAAACAGTTTACGAATCTAATAATTCTATCGGGGAATGGTTCCCAGACATTTTATATAAGTTAATAAAAATATATAGGACACAATTTACATAATGTTAGTATAATGTAATAACCATTATCAGCAAAAACTAAATTTTTCTATAGTTAAAACCAATAATAATGTATAATGAAATAAGTTTAATTTTAAGAAATATTTTATGATTGAAATTTAACATGAACTTTGGAGTAGAAATACGACCATTATAAATTTTATAATCATAGAATAGAATTCTAACCACACATTTGAATCCTTAAATAATATTTATATAACTTAAAATAGAAATTATTATATATTTATATATTGCAGTGAATAATCAAAAGTTTTTAAAATGATAGATTATGTGTTTGTTGTTTATAAAACATAAATATTTATTTATAATTTTATATTTAAAAAATGATTTAAAATAAATTTTTATTATAAAATAGATTCATGAATTAAAATTATACTTTTATTTGATTTTAATATAAATCTATGATTCCTTAAATAAATTTCAATGTGTTGTAAAATCTGATATAGTTTTTTAAAGAATATTTTTTTCATATACTATTATTTAAAATAAAAAAAAAATTCAGATATTTTGTTAGTTATATTCATAAATCGATTATATTTTTGAATTGAACATGTTGAAAGATCTCAAGAGTTTATTTTTTGTATTTTCTTAAAATACACTTATTATTCAAGAATTATGATTTATGATCATGAATGAAATAAGATAAATAAATGAATTATTAATACATACATAATGTTATTCTAAAAAAAGTACCCATTAGGTTAGACTATTTTGATGTAATTTTATTTTTTGGACACAAAACCTACCAATATTTCTCATCTTGAGAAAAATAATAAAATAATTTATAAAATAATAGAAATATCATCTTTTCCCAAAAGATAAATGCCACCCCTCATCCCCTCTTATCCTCACTCCTCTAAATAATTATGCCTTATTGAATTTCATAACATTCATCTTCCCAAGCATCATCCCCATGTTCATGAACATTTTATGTTACCATTGAAAAAATAAATGGCCATAATGAGGTTCCCAAAAAAGAGAATTCATGAGGTAAAATAACCTATTTCCTTTTTATTTTATTTTTTTTTAGTTATTTTTTATTTCATTTAATCTTTTCACATACCTTTATAAAAGATTCATGAAAATTCTAGTATCTTATATATAGTATATTGTTTCATTTTATGAAAAAATTCCTCATCATACATTATCTCCCCTCAGTTTTATTCTATAAATAAAATCCTCATCTGTTACATGATGATTAACCGACATTGTGGATGATATATTTTCAATATTCATTACATACATCATGGATGGTCTTAAAAAATTTACTGGTTGAAACAAATATTCAATTGTATAATATATTCACTTTTATGTTCTATAATTAACATATATACATAATATAATATTATATAATGATAAAACTATGTTATTATTGATGAACCACCAAAATGATCTAAAAAAATATCAATAATGTTTTATATAATGATTCCTCATCATATATGATATAAAATTTATATATTATATCATTTAATATTTTGGAAGCATATAAATTCCACTTCATTATATTTCTAGAGTTTCACTTACATTTGACAATAAAACCATTCAAATCGACCATGGAATCCAAGTAAAGAACACACCATAAATAATGGAAATTTAAATATATTATGGGTTGAAATATGTTATGAAAACATAATATATATATATATATATATATATATATATATGTTTTCTTAAAATAGTAAAAAAACTCTTTTAACCATTATACAGGAGGTATGAACACATTTTGTGTATGATGAACACTGTGTTAGGGAATTATTAACCCAATTAACATTATTTTGGTAAACCTAATAATTCATTAATTTTGTTGTACAAAGATTATCTACGTGATCAATTAATTTTATATAATATTATTTAATGTGGATTTTTATTTTATACACATATTAAATTTTTTTTAAATTTTCACTTATTTTATTTGGATTTTTAATTGTCTTTTCTCATAAAATCATCTTTTAAGGGTCTATTATTAATTAAAAATGTATTTTTTATGAAATTGTTCTTATCTTGGTATTATGTTATTATTCATATAAATAGATCATGAATGAATGATGGGACCTATATCTCCCACAAATTTATTTGGTATGTTTAATTTTGAGGTAAGTTGTATGGTCACTCAATGTGTAACTACGAGGGTTACATAGAAAGGTAGTTATGACAGTTGTATTATAAGGTAGCAGGAGGGTTTCAAATCATATGGTATTAAAATGGTTACAATCATAAATAAATAATGAGACATTTTACCTATATATATTATTTATATTTTATATGTCCTTCAGACATATCATGTTTTCACGAATTAAAAATATGATACGTATTGTGTGGTTAGTGTTTTTTTGAGACAATTATTTCATATGTTTGAAAATCATCCATTTAATAATGGTTTATCTCGTTATTTTTATAACACTTACTAATCCATTTGTGATCATCCCTTATTTTAATATTTTTCTCATGGCATATAGGGATGAGTAATCTAATTTCAGAGGCCATACTGAATTTTGTATTGATTTTTCAGGAATAGATCTCATGGTTTTTTTTAAAAAATTGTATTATGAAAAAAACATTTTTTAATGGTATCTACGTTGTATTATTATGGGTAGTTATGTATGAATTATATAAAAATATTATAATTCTCTAAACCTTAAAATATCCACCCTGTAAAATAATATATATTCATAATAAAAACACATTAATATGTAATTTTTATGGTTTCATACTTATAAGATAAAATTCCACATCATGAAATAAAAGAAGATGAAATTTATATTATTATTTATTAAAAATAATATTAAATGATATATTGAATTTGAATTAGAAAATTATAAACATGAAATAATAAAATATTTTTATTTTTATTTTTATTTACTTATAATTAAAAAAATCATAGAACTCCCTTTTTCATTATTCCATTAACATAAAATTATATAGATGAAGGTTAAGTTATGATTCTTATCAATAATTGATCTCAAAAAAATTTATTTTCCTAAATTTTTTAAATAGTTAAATATCAGTATCATCATCCTTTTTAAGTTTATTTTTTAACTGAATTAAATATATTCATATTCTATTTTTTATCTAGTTTAATAGTAAAAAATATAATTTTTTGATACCTTATTCTAGGTACATTAATTATTTACTTTAATAAATAAATATTATAATTATTTTCAAAAATCTAGAAACATTCCAAAAAATTATATTCATGTCAAAGCCTTATGGTTGACCGATGTTTTATTTAAGATAATATAAAGACATACACCTAGTGACAGAAGTGTATATATCGTCAATTTATAAATTTATAATAGATATCAACAATTTACAATAAGAAATGATTATTTTTTATATAGTATCATTTTTTTTAACGGCTAATGATTTACTGATTCATATAACGGAACTAAATGTCATACTAACACCTCAATTCATTATAACCGACACATGAATTCATATGGATGGCATGAAATAAATATTACGGTAATGTAAATCCATATGATTATGAATAATTTCACATTAAATAAAAAGTCTATATAATGAGAAATGTATTTGAACACGATTCCTCTTTCCCCAGGATTCATATAGTCATATATAAATCATCATAGAATAATTTCAAAACATTATTGGACTTATTTTATGAGTTCTGAGACTCTATAAAATAATTATGAATCACAACATATATAATACTCACATAAGAGTATTTATAAAAATATATTCATTGTTTCTAGTTTGAATCTACTTAATTAAATCATTATCCAAATATGATCACATAATAATTCATATTGAAGATTAATAACAACAATTATAGTATACTATAATCGTTGTACTCCTTTTATGGGTTCACTATTAGGATCCATCTAAATTTTATGGACATCTATTCTATTACGATTTGAATTTATCCTCTTCCATTTATTCTTAATGGATGATATTCAAAATAAATTATTTGATACTCAATTATTAAATTTAGATATCATCTTCAACATAAATCATGGATCATGAATTTGAAAAAATAGATATCTTGATATTATTAATATTTATATAGAGTTCTGAGATAAGAGATAGAACCAAGTGAGGACTTGAAAGAATTTTTTCATAGACCTATACTCCTTTATTTACTACTGTTATTGATGGTATATTATAATATTTATAATGTTATGTTATTATTCATTTGACATGTATGAAATTTCCATAATAATTAAATTATATCATTTCAAACCATATATAGATTTAGATGTATATATATATATACTACAACAATATTATGATGATTAAAATTAATGTTTCTTTCTTTTCAATTTATATGCATCTATTCATTTGAAGTTGATTTCTCTCCAAACAATAAAATTACTCCTGATTTCTAATCCAACAACAAAATAGAATTTTCTCCCTTAATAACAAAATTAATATATGATATAAAATAATATTAACAAGAACCAATTTCTCTCTCTAAAATTTCCAAGGAACATCTATGATCATATGTAGTGACAATCATTTATCGAAGAAATTTTAATCTCTATACTACACCAAACAACTATACATCCAAATGTACAGTTAGATGTTGTTCTGGTTCATTTTTTATTCCTGGTAGAGGACTTTTTACTAATTTAAATGGAATTCACTACTATATTTTATCCATAAATTTATCATATTATTGATATATAAATTCAAAACCATGAGTTTAAATATCGTAAATTGAAAAAATTTATTTATAATTATTCGTTATGATATAAATCTACATTGAAGGATACTATTCATGAAAATTGAGAAATTTTATTTTCTACTTAAATGTTTGAATGTTTTTTTATTCCACCAAGATCATTATTGTGTGGATCCATTAGATGGTTCACATTTAATTCATTTTCCATTAAGAAATGTTTTATTGTTTTCATGGTGATAAACTATACTTTATAAAGCTACACATGTAAATTCATCACAATTATCACAATATGTAATAACCTAGTTCTTTTTCTTGTTGTACGAGTTTCTTGTTTTCCTTTTACCTTATGTTTTTTTGAGAAAATAAGTAAGATGATTAAAATCCCAAATTTTGTGGGTACACGCTGTGTACATTTCCACATGCCATTCACTTTGGTCATGTGGGATGAGTACACAGGATCTGTATGCCTATCAGTGATGAAGGGTTTAAAAAATAACTATAGGCAGTGTCCATAGTAATTGCGCATTGTGTAACAGTCAGCAGGTCAATGGTAAGGTAGTGGGGGCATCCTCTAGTGGAGTGACAGTACACGTTATGTAATTTGGAATACACTCCTTGTACTCATGTCGACAGATGAAAATTTACATCATGGAAAGAAGCCACCATGGGAATAATTTAAAAAATGAAAATTACACTCCTTGTACAAGAGAGTACATGCTGGGTAGTCTTTTTTTTCTTAAAACGGGCATTAGAATCAGCATTTGGTTGAGGAGGCAAAACTGCCATTTGGATCTCGGGAGGAAGAACAAACCTTTGGAGATCACCCGATTGCACACTGAGAATCTGATTCTACCACTTTCGATCACGTTGGGACTGTACGGGGGAGCCCTCTCTTCTCCTTGCACTGTTCATACCAATTCTTCATTTGAGGGATGTTATTTTCGTTTGAACTAGAATTATTTTATCCCAGATCTAAATTGTTCATGGACGTTTCGGGAGGCATCGTTCACGTATACCCATCAGGGGAGATTAAGGTAGGTAGTCTAGTGTTTATTCCAACTGTTGTTTTAATTTTAACGTACGGTGGTGCTATGAACCCATGTTTAGGGTGTCGTATGGACAAGGCCTTTGCTTTAAAGATAACTTGTATTGTGTAGATAATCTAATGATAAGTTTAATATGTTTTTTGGGATCACTACATTGATCTATGACCACCTCAGGGGTGCGTTACTCGGTTTAGCCTTTTGGCAGGGATACCTAAGGGTAGGAAATGATTATATTGTGCCTTGATTTTTCTTGAGGGATTTTTTATATAAATGATTGTTAATATTTTGAGCTCGGCCCGGTTCCTTTAGCCAGAGGGTAGTGTTCTATTCACCGGAGGGTAGTGTTTGCGTTGCTTGAGGGCAGTGTTTGGTTAGCCTGAAGGTATCCTTTGTTAATAAATTTGGACAGTAGTCTCCGTGACTAATGGAAATATCATGTATTCCTGAGGGAAATGATCGTTATACCATAGGGAAATCACATGCGATTTTTGATTCTGATTTCCTGATGGTAAGGATTTCATGTCTGAGGACAGTGTTTTCAAGATTTTTAACTGTGGTTATTTTCAAATGCTATACCGGCCAAGTTAAATCACATTCTTGGAATGGCTAATTGAATTATAAAATGACAGTATAACTGCTAGAGTTAGTTACTTTTTATTACTTCTTACTTTATTGAATTTACTACTGCACACTGATGTTGCACATTTTCATTGATATTTGGGCACAACACTTTGGTGGATGCCTAATGAGATTTATTTCTCAATCCCTGTTTAGGTCATGTCTTCAGCCCAAACAGATTATGTTTCTACTGGTGCATATAGGGGAAAGGGTCCCTATACAGGTACGTGATTTTTGTAGAGGAGTAGGAGAGTATGGGACCAAGATTAGGCTTGTGATGCTGCCGCATTATGTTTACTCTACGTTGTTCTGTTTTGTTGTACCTCATTCTTTGATTTTTATTTTATTGTATTACAGTGTATCATGTACTGGTTTATTTCATAGAATTAGTCACATGTTGAGTCTTTATATATATGACTTCTGGTTCTCTTCACTTCAGTTGTATATTGTTTACCGCTTCTGTTATTGTATGTTATTTATATTTTCCACTACAGTACACTTTAAAAAATGAGGGAATAGTTTCCCCACTATCAGACCAAGGTCCTTGCTACTAGTCAGTATCCTCTGGCGTTTGAGGATATGTGCCTGAGGACATGTGACCAATCAGGTTCGGGGCACACGTTGAGTGGCACCCAGACCCAGGACGTTACGCAGTGTTATCAAAGGGGATCTTTACATAGACATACTATTTGGAACCTTTGTTAGAGATAGGACAAACATGGTAGTTGGTAAAAATTTATGCCCAAGAGTACCTAACCCATCTATAGGGAAAACCCAGTCTACCTCGTTTTTTGCAATATTTTTTTCCAGATTTTTAAAATTTGATCATTGACTTGATTTTCACTATTGGGTGACGCACTTGTGGTGTACTGTTTATATGTTATACATGAGTTATATTTAGTTAAAACCTGATTATATGAGGATATTCAATCTCATTAATCATTTAGGAACATTCTAGAAATAGCATTTAATGCATTCTTTCCATGCCCAGTAGATGCATAAGAAATTGCATGTTGTTGTGATAGTTATTTTTTTAGAAAAGCATATTGTTGTGAAAGCTCATGCGATAAATACCTTCAATTTGGTAGTGTATTTTTTTGTGAGGTTTTGATAGAATGAACGTTCAACTTTGGTTCTTGATGAGTATGGGCCCTCAATGACTGAAATTTGATGGATCATTGATTTGTTTATTTTGTTATAACAATTGCAAGATTCCAATCATTGATTCGCGGTGAGTATGGACCTTCACGAATGAGAATTTGGAACATAAGAGTTGTTCAGTGTTATTTTGGGTTCTGGAATAGTTTTTGAGGCTTAATATCTAGAAAACCCATGATACACACCATGTAGTTATATGGACACAAGTCGTGTGTTCTTCTATTCGGGATGAAATGAAAAAATTTTATGTACACACCATGAATCCTCAGTACATGCAGTGTAGTCTCTTCCAATTTCATAGACCGTGTGGGATGGGACACAGGGTATATGATGTCATGGGGGAACACAGTGTGTGCCAGTTATAAATTCCATTTAGTGTGGACACGGTGTCCATCCATGTCACTAACAACACGGAAAAGGGAAACCTTAAGACAAACACGCCGTTTCTACCTTGAAAACGTCGTGTAGTCTGACCTAGGTATCTTTCTGTGTCACAAACAAAATGGGTCAGTGTTATCCTTCCTAGTACACATCGTGTCCACATGGAACACACTTTTTAGTGTCAGCCGTGTAGCCAGCCATGTAGCGAGCACACATAGGTCGGTCTGAGGATTCTTTAAACATGACTTGTATTTTTGAAACAAGTCGTGTATTGTAACCTGGTTACACAGGCCGTGTCATGAACAAAACGGGCCGGTGAAAGCCTGTAGATTACATGTCGTGTACCTGTGGGACATGACATGTAGTCTTGTTTTTGGAGAGTCATGTTGCTCAACCGTGTAGAAGGACTCGAGAATGGAAGAAATATTCACATACATGCCATTTAGGTAAGAGACACATAGTGTGTTTGGGGTGTTACATGACCAATTTTTTCTGGTGTACATGCCCATTTGAATGCCTTGCGAGAACACGCCATGTAGTATAAATACATGCCGTGTAGTCAGGTTTATAAATCCTGAATTCTTTATTTCTCCTACTCTGTTCTTGGTCTCCAAGTTTTCGGTCTTGGATACATCTAATCTAATGTGTTCTTTTACATTGTAGAGTCATGTCCCCATGATGACAGCTAGTTGTTCGTCAGGAAAGTGGAAAAGATTATACCCTTGAGATGGTGGTCCAAGGGCTACCAGTGGATTCTCTAGCAGTTCCAGATGCAGCCTCAGCCGTTATACCGAACACATGCGTAGAGGCGCAGTTTGGTGAAGGCATTATGTGGTTCATGCATACCTTCTAGTGAGCATTGTAGTCCACCACATATATGGCAGAGCTGACTCATATCTTCCAATAGCATCATCCACCTACATTTTCAGAGGATGGCAGACCACAAGCAGTGCAGTCATGGCTGGATTTGATGCATATGATATTCAAGCATCTTGAGACACCTCCATGGAAGAGGGTCAAGCTCACTACGTACATACTTCCTGACTCTGCCAAAAGGTGTTGGGATGTTACCACCCAGTCTGAGCATCAATAATTCATGGAGTAGGATGATTTTTAGGCTGCAATCTATGAATTCTTCTTCCTGGAGACACTGAGGGAAGGTCGAGCTCGAGAGTTCATGAATCTGCAGTATGGCTCCATGTCATTGAAGAATAATTATACTCGCTTCACCGAGATTCAATGTTTTTCAGCTGTTCTGGTGGGTGATGAGGAATTGAGGGCTAGACTCATTAAGGATGGTCTTTTGTGTGACATCCGAGGACTGGTGAACATTTTCAAGATGCCTACCATGGATGATATTGTGAACCCAAAACTGATTACTGAGTAGAACCTACGGGAATCTAGTGGTGTGGGGCTAGGTGGTTCTACAATAGTTTCGGGTACTATTTCTACCAGTAAGAGGTAGAGGAAGATTAACTTCTCTCACGGTGGCAGTACTAGCCTGAAGAATTCTTCAGGTGTCCAGGTCATTTGGAACCAATGTGGTAGAGAGGGACACAAGTGACCTCAGTGTCCATGAGACCATATAGGGTTACTGAGCATGCGGCATGATGTGTCATCATCAGTGTTTTAGAAGGGCGTTTCCACTTGTGGATAGTGAGATGGGTTCTGGGTAGACTTCATGTGCGGAAGAAGGACCATCAGCTTCATACTAGTCGGGAAACTAGAATACGTCAGGGCGTGGAGGTAGAGATGGTGGTCATGGAAGTGGTAGCTAGACACCATGATATTAGAGGCATTTGGGCGGGATAGCTCAGGGTAGCCAGGCTGTGTCATAGGGCCACAACACTGGGTAGGCAATTGCAGTGCAACAGACCCAACATGAGAAGGATCTCTGACCTTCAACTGTCAGAGGTACTACCCTAGTAGCTTTTTTTATCATCAGTACGTTTCAATATAGGTGATACATATAGCTTTATATTTGTTCCCATTGTGAGGAGCCTTGGGCACTGTGGTTCTTCTTCTTCTGATGTCATTACCCTAGACACATAGTTGTGAGCGAGGAAGATAGGTGGGAGTCAGTGCAAGGAGTTCCCCCTAGAGGTTGGTGGGATTCACTTTATATGGGACCTCTATGTCTTAGAGATGGCATATTCTAATATCATTCTCATGATAGACTGGTTGGTACCCATTAGAGACTTTGTAGATAGCGATCGTCGCAGGGTGAGTTTCAATTCACCAGAGGGTGGAGAGTTTCTATACAAGGGCAAATGGGATGTCCAGGCGAGCCATGCAGGACCTAGGCATCGTGGGAATGGTAGTGTCAAATCCTATATGGTGAGTTTATATCCAGATGATCAGCCGATATGTCAGAATGATTTTCCTCCAGTAGTTGATTTTTTTAGGGATGTATTCCAAGACAACTTATCAGGTCTTCCTCTAGAGTGAGATGTGGATTTTCCTATTTATCATGTGCTAGGAGCGGCATCAGTGACCATTCCTCCTTATAGGATGGCTAAACGTCAGTTGAAAGGGCTCATGATCCAGTTAGAGGAGTTATAGCGAATGGGATTTATCTGACCTAGTACTTCACCTTGGGATTCTTTGGTCCCCTTTGTGATGAAGGCAGATGGTACCCTCTGAAACTATGTGGATTATTGGAAGCTGAACCAACTGATGGTCAAGAATCGATGTCCCTTACCTAGAATTAAAGATCTTTTTTGATCAAATTAGAGGTTCATGAGTGTTCTCTAAGATTTACATGAGATTTGGATATCATCAGTTGCGCGTTAGACCATCGGATATACTGCTTACAACTTTTCAGAGTAGATGTGGTCTATACGAGTACATGGTTATGTCATTCGGACTCACGAATGCGCCATTATATTTTATAGCTCTAATGAATCATGTGTTCCACCATTATATGGATTCTATTGTTTTAATTTTCATGTAAAATATCTTGGTGAACTCTCACAGTCGACTTGAAAATGCCACCCATCTTGAGATCGTACTGAGTACACTAAGAGAGCATCTTCTCTATGCAATGCTCTCAATGTGCCACTTCTTGATGGACCATATACACCTCCCGGGTCATATTATATCATAGGAAGAAGTTTTGTTAGTCCTAGTGAATGTGAGAGCAGTAGTTTCCTGGGATCATCCTAAGAACGTGTTTGAAGTATGGAGTTTCATGGTGTTGGCTAGTTTCTACATGTGATTTATCCAGACCATCCCTATCATAGAATCGTCTTCAACGGGTTTGACTAAGAAGGTTGTGATGTATAATTGGTCATAAGAATGTGAGACACCCATTCTGGAGCTGAATTTAATGTTGACATCATCACCAATCCTGATACTTTCAGTGTAGGGGAAGAGCTATACAGTTTACTGTGATGCATCATGTATTAGGTTGGGAGTACTGTTGATGCAGGGCGATCGAGTAGTTGTGTAAGAGTCTCGGGAGTTGAGGCCACATGAGAGGAATTAACCGATGCATGATCTTGAGTTGGCTGTATATGTTCAAGTGTTACACTATTAGAGACATTATCTATTGAGAGAGCATTTTGTGGTTTTCACCAACCACAAAAGTCTCAAGTACATCTTTACTCAGCTTGACATGAATTTTTGATAGCGAAGGTGGGTTGAATACCTTCAGTACTTCAATTTTGATCTTTCCTATACACCTGGTAAGGGTAACACAGTTTCTGATGCATGGAGCAGGAGTACTCGGATATACGAAGATCAATTGGCTAGTGGTGAGTGGCAGCATCTGGCTTTTTTATGTGAGATGTATTTGGAGGTGCACGATAGTTAGGGGAAAACTGTTATTTTATCCTTATCTATGACTTCTATGCTCCTAGGTAGAGTGATGATGAGATAACTATCAGATTCTAAAGGTCTTTTTTTACTGGAGTTAGTGGCAAGTGAGGACCCTCCTCCTAGTTGGATGATAGGTGATTATGAAATAATGAGTTTTTATGGACGAGTTTGGGTTCCATGGGATATACGCGAGGAGTTGATATGGGAGTTTCATGCTTCAGTTTGGGAAGTTCATCCAGGAGTTACCAAAATGTACCGTGAATTGAGACAACAGTATTGGTGGCCGTGTATAAAATGGAAAATATCTGGTTTTATTATGAGATGTTCCACCTGTCAATAGGAGAAGGCGGACCATCCGAGGCCGGCTGTATTGTTACATCATTTTCCAATTATGGAATGGAAATGGGATGATGTCATGATGGATTTCCTGACCGGGTTGTCAAGGTCACCTCGAGGAAATGATGTTTTGTGGGTTATTTTGGATAGACTAACAATGGTAGCTCACTTTTCGTTGTTCAATGAGTCCTTGGGTGTTGATGTGAGAGACAAGTTTTATATCCTTGAGGTTGTAAATCTTCATGGGGTATGTCATTCTATCGTTTTAGATAAGGACGACAACATTATGTCTCATTTTTGGCAATTTTTTCAGAGGGCATTGGGTACACAGTTGCTTCTGAGCACAACATACCACCCGCAGACCGATGGCCAGCCAGATCATACAATACAGGAGCTAGAGGACAAGCTGCGTGCATGTGTCCTAGACTTTAGGGGCTCTTGGTAGAAACACATACCCCTTGTTGAGTTTGCCTACAATAATATTTTTAAGAAACTTTTGAGATGTAGCCTTTAGCGGCTTTAAATGGTAGCCCATGCCTATCACCATTGTGTTCAATGGAGGTAGGTGAGGCAGCTTTACAAGGACCATGTCTTAGGTAGGATACTTTTGAGTAGGTCCATTTGATTCAGAAGCGGATGGCTACTATACAGTCTCATCATAAATATTATGGTGATTGCTGTAGAAGGCCCTTGGAGTTCGTGGCTGGGTATTTGGTTTTCTTGGGTGTTTCATCGTGGTTGGGACATTGGCAGACCATAAGGCATGGTATACTTTCACCAAGGTATGTGGGTCCATTTGAGATTCTGGAGAGTTTGTCTTGTGCCTAACAATTGCAGTTACCACAAAGTTATCGGGCCATTCATGACATCTTCCATGTCTCTCAGTTACGCCATGATCACTCAGACCCATCTCACATCAACCCATTGAGGTTGAGCTTCAGGTCTCTTCATACTTTGGAGAGTATCTGATTCGTATTGTTGATAGGAGCACGATGGTTCTCTGAGGCTAGTCAGTTCCCCTCGTACGGGTGTTATGGCAGCATGGCCGAGTGTAGGACAAAACCTCAGAGCGGGAGACTGATGTACGTGTTCAGTGGCCTGAGTTTTTCACAGTTTTATCTTCACCACCCTTAGAAGGGCAATTTGGGTACGAATTGCTTTAAGGGGGAACGTTTTTAAGAACCCAATTCTTATTCTTGAGGTACGAGTTTCATATTTTATTTATTCCTTAAGGGTTTTTGAGAAAATATGGAGGACGGTGAAATTCCCAAATTTTGTGGGTACACACCATGTACTTTTCCCCACGACATGTACTTTGGGCGTGTCATATGAGTACATAGGGCATGTAGGTCTGTAGGTGATGAAGGGTGTAAAAACTGACGACACGCATGGTACATAGTAATTACATGCCCTGTAATCAGTCATCAGGTGAACAGTAAGGCGGTGGAGGTAGTCGCCAGTGAAGTGATAGTACACGTCGTGTACTCATGTCAAAAGATGAACAATGTCGTGGTGGGAAGAAGCCACCATGGGAACAGTTTAATAAATGAAAATTACACATTGTGTACTTGAGAGTACACAACCTGTAGACTGGTTTTTATCTCTTAAAGCGAGAAGTAGCCTACTTGTTTGGAGGAGGAGGTAGAACCACCATTTGGAGCTCGGGAGGATGACCATAGCTTTCGAGATCACCCGATCGCGCACTGGGAATCTGATTCTGCCTCTGTTGATCACGTTGGGACTGTACGGGTATGCCCTCCCCTATATATGTGATGATCTTACCAATTATTCCTCTGATGGATGTTATTTGAGATTGAACATGAATTCATTTATCCCAGATTTATATCGTTCATGGGCATTTTGGGAGGCGACGTTCATGTATTCCAATCAGGGGAAATCGAGGAAGGTGATCTGGTGTTCATTCTATCTATTGGGTTGATTTTGGTGTACCTTGGTGCAATGAACCCATGTTTGGGGTGTCGTATGGAAGAGGCCTTTGCTGAAAAGTTATGTAGAATATTTTAGATAATCTAATGATAAGTTTAATATGATATTTGGGATCAACACATGGATCTAGGACCACCTTGGGGGTGCGTTACTCTATTTATCAATTTGGATAGGATACTCTAGGGTATTCCATGATTATATTGTTCATTGGAATTTTTGAGATAATTTTTATATAAATTATTGTTCATGGTTTCATCTAAGCCCGGTTCATTTTGCCTTACTGCAGTGTCCTGTAAGCCCGAGGGCAGTGCTTGCTTAGTCTGAAGGCAATGTTTGGATAGCCTGTGGGTAACCTATGTTTATGCATATGGGCAGTAGTCTCCATGCCTAATAGAAATATCAATATTCATGAGGGAAATCACCTACGAGATTCGATTCTGATTTCCTGAGGGTAAGGATTGAATGTCTGAGGATAGTGTTATCTTAAATATTCAACATGGTGATTTTAATAAATAATAACATCAAAGTTAAGCACATGATTTTCATGGTTAATTTAATACTAAATTGGAAATATATCTGGTAGTGTTAGTAACTATTGATTACTTCTTAGTTTATTGAATTTAATACTGTACACTACTATTGAACATTTTCACTAACAGTTGGGAACATGCCTTTGGTGGGTGCCTACTGGGATTTATTTCGAATAGACTATCTAGGTCATGTGTTTGGCCCATTCAGATTACGTTTCTATAGGTGTCGACATGGGAAAGGGTCCCTATACATGCACATGATTGTACCAGAGGAGTAGGAGAGAATGGGAAAAATCTTAGGCTTGAGATGTTTCTATGTTCTGTTTACTCTGCTTTGTTTGGTTTTATTATACCTCATACTTTGAGTAGTATTGTATTTTATTACAGTGTATCCTGTTCTGTTTTCTTTCATAGAATTAGTGACATGAGGCATATTTATATATATGTTTGTCAGTTCTCCTTACATTATTTGTCCATTTCAGTTGTATATTGCTTAATTCTTCCACATTTGTATGGCATTTAACTTTTTCGCTGTGCTACACTTTGAAAAATGAGGGCATAGTTTCCCCACTATCAGACCTGGGCCCTCACTGCTAGTCAGCTACCTCTGCCATTTTGGGAAATGTGCTTGAGGTCATGAGACCAACCGGGTTCGGGGCACCCATTTGGTGGCACCCAGATCCGGGATGTTAGGCAATATCAATTCACTATATTACCAGAAATGATAGAATTGAAATAAATATGGTTTTCTCCATTAATCAAGAGATATTATGGTTCCGAATGTATCATTATAATTGATGAAGACATGAATATTTCCTACTTAACTTGTACATCCATCAATGCGATTTCATACACTACATCAGAAGAATGTATATTTGTTATATATATTGATTTAATCCACAGACATATCCACACTATTATTATCCCCCATCAACATCCAGATATATATAATAATACCATAAATATTTTATTTATGAAGTATACATTTTTAGGACATGCCAATCAAGATATTTTCATCTTAAAAATGTAAATCCTTTTCCACTGGTCAATATCTTTATACCATCACAAAATACAAAATTCATTGTGATGTTCATATATAACTCGTCGAATATCAATGGTTATATGTCATATAACTAATTTAATTATTATTTGGATAATAAAAATTATGTGGACGTAAAATACTTATATATATTATTGTTGCGTGAAATTATATTAATTAAGTAAAATGATATGATTTTGTTCATTCCTTTCATGAATCTATTCTAGAAACACTGCTAAATATTACAATTAGTTATATATTATAGGAATTTCTGATATTTTCTTCACATTTAAATTAGAAATTGACACTCATAGGGATAATTTTTAATTGTATAATTGTTGAATAATTTTATATTGATCCTATACCAATATACACGATATGTATCAATGATACCACCTTAGTATTTCATGTTCCCAATACTATAGAATCACTTCAATAATATTTCGATATTTAAATTTATATTATTTTTTCCTACCTCTCAGGTATTCTGATAATAAAATTTAAGAAACCATTTACCACTTTCTAATTTAATGTAATCCACTCTATATAATTGAATAAGTGGGGGATTACAAGGATGCCTACTATGAACATAGAATACCTATAGAACCACAAGATGTTTATTTCATTATAAATAATATTAAATATATAATAATTATTTTATTTCGTAAGTATATGACCAAAATATATACTTTAGGAATAGAATCAATAAATTTATTCATGAATGTTTTCTCCACCATGGTTTCTCCGACTTCACCAAACATTTTTTTCAATCCACAAATATTGCAAGAAAAAAATAAAAGGATATTGTTTCAGTTATATATATATATATATATATATATATATTAATGTCTTACATTTAACATATCTATTTTTCATTATATTACTAATAAAAATTAAAATATAATGTTTGAATACTATCGTACTCTTTTTTTCATTATTCTCTTCTTTTTGAATTTTTGAGAACACACAATAGTATATATTAAGAAATATTTGCATGTTATATCTTTTCACTCTTTATTTTCATTTCCATGTATTTAATAGAATCAAAGAAATATCAAACCCTCTAGGTCACAATATTTTCTCCAACTATTATATCAAAAATTGAATAATATGTGGATTTTGGATTTTGGTATTTTTGTATCACTACACCATTATTTATTGAATTTTATTCATTAATTACAAACAATATAAACTAATTGTATTTATTGAGTAAATTTTTTTTGTAAAAAAGAAATATTGTATCCTAAATTAATTATTAAAATATCTAATACACATTTATTTTTACAATAATCATTCAAATTCACAACCAATAATCTAATCCTAAAATATGGAATTATAATTAAAAATTATACAAATTCCATGTAGTATGGGATTTAAATGATTGGATTTATTAACTAAGATGAAATATAGCCCAATAAATTAAAATAATAGTCCATAAACCTAAAATTATTTTCTTATATACCGAATTATCTTGAATGACTAAACTCACACAAAAAGGAAGTACAAAATTGAAAAAAAAATTCTTATAGATTTTCAATACTCCAGGGGTAAAACAGTAATATATTTTCCTAAATAATAATAAATAATGAAATATATTATAAGATAGATGTTGAAAAAAACATTAAAAACAACTCATAGAAGCTATTACTAAGCCATTCATTAATCCTCTAAATTTAAATGACCATCATTTACTAGGTTCCCAACATATATATTATTAAACAAGACTATTTAGTGCATCTGATTCCACACCCATCTTATTATTTTATTCATCCATCACATTGATCATGGACTCTTCTAGTATCATAATGATGTTCTATACAATCCAATAAATTTGGGGAAAAATTAGCTACATTTGAATCTCATCCATACATACGTTCAAACACATCCTCATGATGTTTTTCTAATGACGATGCTTCCAGAATCCATGGTTCTACTATGATGCAAATGGTTCTACAATATCTATAGAAAATAATAGCATCAAGAATTATAGTTTGATATTATGAAAATAATTATATATCTATTTATATAAATATCACATTGAAATACCACATTATAATATTCAATATATATAGTCACAAGTAGTAAAATTGTTACTCTCTTTTCATTAAACTGCACAAACCGTCACCATTTATTAATGAATTATTTTACCCAAATCCTTTTATGTTATACCACCCCGAATATTGTAAAATATGACATAAGTCACATATCTGTCTGATTATAATATTTATATCCGTATATAGCACCAATGTACAAACATCTACAATGATTACCATCCAAACACGGATATGAGTTCCACTAAAAGATCATCAATATCCACCCTTTCGAATATTATAATATTTATATATACATTTGATCTATAGTTGATAATTTATCAATTAATTTCAGTGTAGAAAATTAACTGTATTTATATCCTTTATATGTAAATAATAATCCAATGGTATAACTAAAAGTGTCTATATCACCTCCAATGTTAATGTCCAAATAATCTATTAATAAATCGAACATTATATAACATAGATATTGTTTTTAAGAAAATTATGTTTAAAAGTATGGAATTTATATTTTCTATTTATCATTTCAAGTATTTTAAAATAACCAAATAGAAATATCACTTCATAATTAATTTGTTTCCCCAAAAAAATTAATAAATATTTCAATATTTCACCAATTAATTTAAACTCTAAATCTTCTACAAATCATATTTTTTCATTAAACTTGCTTTAAATTTTTATAACATTGAATAACTCCCAAAAATATTCAACATAGTGTAAGAGATGATAATTCTAAATCATTCAATGTTACCGTAGATGTTTTCTATTTGTGAAACAATAATAATCGATGCATATATCACATTATTTTTATGTCACCAATATCTATACCACTTCGCCAAGATCATTCAACATAAAATTTTAAAATAATTCTTATTTAATCTATACAATTCAAATTCTTTATAGACCCACCAAAAATATATGTTCCATCTGATGATAAGCATAATGAAGCTTCTACCGCAAAACACATTCTTGTCAAAATACTGGACTATTTTTATGTTAAGAAAATTTAGATTTCCCTAAAGTAATTAAATATATAATAAAATTTTTTATGTTCAAGAATTATCCAAAATAACAATTTTTGAAGATTACAGTTTAAATAATCTATTATGTTTTCTATGTAACATTTCTTATTTAGACATGAATCTTACCTCCTTTGAGAAACTTTTAGGTAATTTATTTCCCTCATTTATCTATTCAATATTTTTACTCGAATTCACATACAATATGTGTTCAATCGTTATTGTGATACTGTTGAAAATTAGAGAAATCACATGTATTCACTTTTCATAAGATTTATCTATTTTATTTAAAACCCTATTTTTATATTTCCTTCCAGTTTCATTTCCCGTCCAAGAGTAAAATCGATTTTTATAAAGATTTATTTTCAAAATAGATTTTCCACAAAATAAAATGGCCTTTTTAAAATAAAATAATTTATTCCAAACTTCATTGTAAAATTGGATAATTTTAAATCACTATTACATACCACCTTTTGAAGGAATTTCGAATGTCCTCAAATTATGAAAATAATTTTTTGTAAATATAAAAAATTATTTCAATGTTCATATGAATGATCTAGATGACTTTAATTCAATATCTTAAACCAATATTTATTATACCACTCAATCAATAATATTATTCATTGTATATTTTTTCTTGAGAAACGAGTACTATAATATTATATGGTATGACTTTAATTGTGTATAATCATCATAATATTCTATTTATTTAATCACACAAACTATTAGACCATAATACTTTCATCTAATTTACATTATCTTTTTCCACCACGATTGGCAATGACATTAATATTCTTCAAACAGAAATCTTCTCACTGAGAAAGAACACACACATGTTTAATATTGTATCATATATATAGTTAACAGAATAATATAAAAAATATAATTAAAATAAATCATCATTATACAATATATATCCATAGATAATTATAAAAATGTACACTTCATTAGGGTCATTTTATAATTAATATGTTATAGTTTCCACTAATTCCAAATGATAAGCCCTTCAATAATTTTACTCTCGAGGAATTTATGTTTATTATCCCTTTTGAAACTAATAATTCTTCCCTCTACCACTTAAATGATTGAGGTGATCATGGGATGACATCTTAGTTTTTAATGATAATGATAGAGTATTTTGTAATCAATTTGAACATGAGATAATATATAATGTTATGGAATACAAACCTATGGCATCAAATACATATCCATATATGATAATCCATAGAATTAAAAAAAACATTATATGATAAAATGTATTTCATATGACATATATGAATTTGGTTCATTCATAATAATACATTATGTGACATAAATAGAAAAATAAAAAATTTATCTTTTCTCTGTTCATATATGAAATTATATGCTTTCCAAAATTCTTAAGAAATTCAACATCCAAATGATTATCATTTTCCTATCATCAAAATTAACTACTTTTAAGGAATCCTATAATGTTGTTAGATTTTAAACAAGACCCATATTCATTAAACCATGACATAATTATATTGATGATCATTATGAAAATATTTTAACATTTCTCTATTAATTTTTTTTAATGAACTATAAAAATAAAAAATAAAAAATTGACCTTCTAATACTGACAATATCTCTTTATGTTCCACGATTTCATTTATTGATATCAAATTGACTAGAGTATAAACATATACCATCTAATCCATTAACTCTTCTCATTATCCTTCTTTTGATATTCTTATTTACTATAACATTCTATATAATCCTCAAAATAATTTGTTGATATTTTTCATTAGGGATCTATTTATAGAATAATTTTATTCAAAAATAGATCATCAAAATCCTAAAATAATTAATAAATATAAGAATTGGTGTTTCCCACAATGATAACCATGAAATCCCACGGATCATGTAGAGTAAAAATAAGAATCAAAGTCAATAGTTGAGATAATTATATCATTACTACTAGATCCAACTATAATTTGATATAAATGATACTATTATTATAATAATCCATAGAAAATATTTTTTTCCACCTAGGGAAAAGTAGTAACCCTATCTAGATCACTATATTTATTTTATTTCTATTCTCATATTTGATACAAATTATATATATTAGAATAATATTTTATTCACCACATGGATGTTGAGAGAAATTTTCTAGGGCAACATTATCATAATAGCACAAACTGAATTCTAGATAGAAGATTCACTTTTATGTTTTATATTTTATTTTATTTGAATCCCAGAAATAGATGCTTTTGTTCTCAATAGAACACAAATTTAATTGTCTTTATATGATATAATCAAAAATATCATAATTTCATGATTTCTATTAGTGTATTACAAGATTCATCTTCATATTAATATTTTTTTTAAATATTCATAATGGTGTTAATGGAAGGATTATACTGAGTTAGTAAGGTATTGAGTGTTTCTCTGAGATTTAGGGTATGTAAGAGAAGGAAAAGTGGTTAATCTATGATGGTAGCATGGTTGGAAAAAAGTTATTAATAATTGTGAAAAAAACCATTCAGTCTACTTAAAGTGGTACATAGTTAGTAGAATCATGCAATGTGGCCTATGATATTGTTCAACCCTATCTCCTATTAGATAGTTGATGGAGAAAAAACATCACATGTTTTTTCAAATGATGTAGGTGGCCACCAAAATCATGTTGGCCATTTTAATCTTGAACATATGGAAATGAAAATTTGGTTCCTAGTTAGATGAAAATTGTGGTAGAACCATTATCCTCATTAAAAATGTATTTTCCATTTTTCTTTCTTGAGAATGTTTATTTCATACCAGATTCCCCCCAGGGATGTTTCTCCCACAATTGATTGGAAATCAAAGAGTTGTTGGATGAGAATCAATGTACCGGGTAGGTATTAAACTCTATTTCCTTCTATTTTAAAGAAGATTGCTTCTTAATTTTCTCATCTCTATACAAATAACTTGTATCATATTTGTATGGGTTCTTATCATTATTGTTTGGGTTTATTTAATTTGAATCTGTGGTCATTTTTAATGATTTATTCTCTATGATAATGATATTAGTGGCCTACAAGATTATTCTCATATTATTGAGGTTTTATACAGGGATATGGCTATTCTAATTCACATCATTGATATTTTTTTCCAATAGAATGTAATTCGGGCATGAAATGGATGTTTGATACTGTTCATAGACTCCAATGGGTCGATTAATGATTTTATTTTTAACTTGGGGCCACCCATTTGGTATTGCAATCAATTTAAAATAGTGAAATAAATTACTAACAAATTTTGATATATAATTAATGTGAGTGAATGGGTTTTAATTGTTAATTTGAATTTTGAAATATTTAACGTGGTAACATATTTTTTATATTATTATCCTCAGTAAAGTTACTTGGAGGTCATTGAAATGGTTTAAACGATGTGATTTAGATTTTTATTAGTTTGTGCATTTATTTTGTATAATATTATTATTTAAAATGGATAATGTTATAGAATAATGTGTAGACCTCATAGTGTTTTCTAAATTGGTTTGTTGTATGATTTCACATTATGATTTGAAATTTTTTTATTACTAAAACATTATGTAAATTTCGTAGTAGATTATTTATTATCTATTGATATTAATGGATATTCACTACAATAGTTTTTGGGTATCCAAATGTATGTACCCATTTTGAGGATATATTTTTGAATATTATAGGAATTATGCTGTTTTTATGTGTCTCATTTTATGTGTAGTTTTATGAAATAAAAAATGGGGGAATATTTATGTGATAAAAAGCTTCAACAAACATTTAACAGATCTTTTATATGATAAATGATTATGTAGTTTTTGTTGATGGTCATGGTTGTGCACACCACGGTAATGATGGTGATCATGGTGGTTGATATCATGGATTGGTTATTGCTCATGGAGGTCCATAACAAATTAATAAAATAGGTCAGCCTAGTCCCCATTGATGTTTGGATGAATGTCTAGGAAGTCTGAATGATGGTAATGATGGAGGTCATAGAATACCTCATGGAGGATTAGGTATTTTTCATGATGGTACATACCTGGGTAATGACGTTTTTCATGATGGTCCACGTAATAGATTGGGATGATCATGCATGGCATCCCAAATCGATTGTTTATGTAGATATAATTAAACTTCAAAGCTTCATGAATGATATATTGATAAATGAAATCCCATTACCAACATAATTATTATGACCCCTAGGGAATATAGATTAAGATTTCAGCTTTTCTGTTGAGGGTTTTAATGATTGGGTGACACAGTAGAACCCCCTATATAAAAATGAAATATGGTAAAGGTTTACATGTGAAAAAGATTATCTTATTATATTGGATATTTTATTATCAATTTATCTCCATACACTATTTTATATATTTTTTATTTCATTATACACTATTGTGAGTAATGTACTGAGATTTACCCACACACTTTTTAGGATTCCCTGTAATATTTGAACTTGAGATGATGGTACTTGTTTCAAGTACATGATCTGGACACCTACCTGATCTATAGTTTATTCTTGATCTTTTGGGATTGATCATGAGATGTTAGAATTAGTTTATACATGGGACATTGTTTTTGGAACTTCATTGTTCTATATTTGGGTTTTTTATTGTATTAATATCGAACATGAAGAGTATATATTTAATTTATATATTAGGATTCACTCTCAATATAGTTTCCACATTCCACATATTGTTCCATTTTAATTTTCTTTATATTTATGTATTTTTTTTTATTTTCAAAAGTTTTTTACTCTGATATGGTGGTATTGCCTCAACATTGTATCACAATTCAATGGTATTGATAGTAGGTATACTATTATGAATGGGGAGGAGCTCCATAGGACATGAGGGGATCTTGATCGTGGAATTAGTTAGATTGTAACTCAGATAAAATATAATAGATTAGTATTAGAGGTGGTGTATGTTTTTATTACTATATTGTTAAGATATAATGGAGACTAAGATATAGTCATATACCATTAATTATTTTCTATCTGGGTTGCTGAAACACGATTAATTTTGAAAAAATCAAGTATTCAAGGGTATCAAATTTAATCTTTTAACATTTTCTTTTATTTTATTTTGTTTTTTCTCCTTTAATAGTGATCTTGGGTTTGATTTCTCTGATTTATGAAATTTTGATCTCTTTTCCCATTATGACAAGGTAGTGTGCACATTAATACATCGTGTTATGGACATAATATTGACAGTTCTTTCATAAATTTATAGTTAATGATAGTTAACTAGGACTTTTTTTGTTTATAGTATAATTTTTTGTCCATTTTATATAATTTATAATCACTCATATCTACTTACGATTATAAATTATTTGTGTTCTTGGTATTTAAAGTGTCAATTACCATTCATTGTATGGTGATATTCTATTTTTTCAACTACATAGGTAACTTATTAATAATTAGATGGTAAAAATGACTTAAAATGTAACGTTTCTAGTTAAATAATTTTCTAATTGGAACCATATAAGGAGTTTATATTGGACAAGTGAAATGTTTTGAAATTTACATTCATAGGGTATAAAATGGTATAGATTAATTAAAGGGAAATGAGAAATGATGGAAAACTTAGTTAATATTAATTTTTATCCATTGTGCCATCTATCTGAGAAAGAGTAATAGAAGACGGGTCTTGATAGTTCTTTAGTTTTGAAATAATTATTCTGGGGATATTAGGCCATAATGGGTTTGTATGTGTTTGAGAGATGTTTATTTCATGTTGTTCAATCAGTTATGTTGTGACCTAGAGGTTTCCTAATGTAACCAGGAAACTCGAATTTGGAATCCATTATGGGTTGTGGCCATGTGGGTTATGTGTTATACCATGAAATTGGTGTATGGGATCATAGTTTATCTTATAGTGGTTTTCTAATAGTAGGATCAAGACCAAATTTTGGTCATTTAATTGACATTTTATTTGTCATATATTTTGGAATGGAGGTTGGATTACATACCATAATATACATATTTCATAAGGTTTGATGTGTAGCATAGAGGGATATCCTAGTGGCCTTTTGTAAATGTGACTCTAGTTGTGATAGGGGGTTCTTGGTGTCCATTTATGTTTTCCTATGAGGGGGTTTAGTAATGATGTGATCATCATTTGGTGCATAGGTTTTTGGTGGATGTTTGGTAATTTTTGGTGCTGACGGTTCTGATATTCCATCTGAAGCCGTAAATAGTATTTTTGGGGAATTAGATATAATAATTGCACCTAATAATATAATTCTAGAATCACAAGTATTTGGATCATAAAATTTGGATTGTGCATCAAATTTTATATTGGATAAGAAATGTTCATTAATGATAATGGAAAAGAGATATTCTAGTTTTTCGACCAAGGTTGATAGGATAGGAAACGAAGGTTCACAGAACGATAATATTAATTGTTAAAATTATGAGGGATCCATAGAGAGGTCCTCCATGCACACCAAAGGTGAACTCATGTGAATAATATTACATGTTTGATTTCCAATTTCAAAGGATCCACCCATGAACAGATTTTTTATGCATCATGAATCTTATAGACTAATCTAAAATTATTTGGGATATAAATAAAAAATCACACACCTTCATGGGTGTGACTCTTATGATTATTATGTATAACATAGATATATATAAGATTGATCATTTGTGACATTGTGAAATCATGGATCCCGCTAGGTAGATAACTCTTCATGATAGGTTTTCTATTGGTGCCCCATCGATTGGGCCAATAATTGAGTAATCCTCACCCGACATCTTTAAACTAATTTCGGTCTCACAAAAATACACCTCTTTCAAAGAACCCTAATGTAACGCCCCGACCCTAATTACCTAGAGTCGGTGCATTATTACATAACATTGGCATGATCATGAGAAAGATCAAGTCTCGAAAGACCGATTAGTTTAGTAGCCTTGGAATAACTAGATACATCCATAAATTTTTACATTACATCATAAAAAAAACATCTTGTCTTCATATCCCCTCATACTATCCCTGCAGGTCATTCATAAATTACTTCTTCATAATCCTGGGAAAAATAAAACATTGAAAGGGGTGAGCTCGAATGCTCAGTAAGGATAACATTATAGCAGAATCTTTCATAAATAAGCATAAACACTTAAGGAAATTTATAACTAAAACAAAAGCCTTTTAAAATTGAACTTCAACATAGTATGGAAAAAGTAAAATGAAATAATGCCATTTACTTACTCACATGGATATTCTACTAGTCGAATGATCACATGCAATATCAATAACCACTTTCATAATGATGGAATGCATAATGCCAGACTATCATAACCACATAGCCAAGGCCTCGTGCCAAGACTACAAATAAGATTTTGCCAAGGCCTTGTGCCAAGACACTAGTTTGTCTCATGAGACCTACCGATGCATCGAGGAGCTATAGCGGGCTCCACCCGTCACTTATTAAGTCCAATGCATTCCTCATATGAATAGGTTTAAGCATAAAATAAACATTCGTATTAAAACTAGCATACGAAATGTCAATACTTTAACCACAAACCATGAATGGTATAAAAATAGAACATCCACAGTCAAACATAACTCATTTGATACAATATGGAAGATTGTATTGTATCACATTAACCTCAATCATGAATAATAAAGGATGTTGACATAGATGAAAATAATCATCAAAACTATTTGAGAAAAATATCCCCCTTTTCTTAAAAACATTTAAAAGTCACACTATTTGTCAAGAAGCCATTTAAAAGTAGATTTTTGAATCAAAGTGTCCCATACCACTTTGAAACTTTTTAAAAGGAGTTTTGATTTCTAAACTTTAATGTCCATATAAATAAATCCTTTAAACCATTTTTAAAACATGGACATTAATGAGAAAGGTTTAGATGAATAAGACTTTAAAACATTTAAAAATGGTATTTTAGTTAGAGATTCTAACCAAAAGAGACACTTGAATACAAATAATTGAGGTAATCAAAACTTTGTAATATCATGAGAATAAAGGGAATCATGATATTCTATGTCAAAGTACATTATATACACCACATAAAAGTGATTTGGTGTATATCATCAAAGAAGTCTCAATGGAATGTAAATTGAGATGAAATATCTCATAAAGGTTGTATCCTTAGGTTAAGGATAAATCAATGACATAATTATGTGTGACAAATATAAATACACTAAATATGATTGAATATTCACTGTAAAACAATCAAAGTACATTCACACATATTCTTGTAAAAACAATACCAACGAATTGGATGTTTAACTCAACAAATGGAGAATGAGTTAAAATTACTCTAATCAAATACTTATCAATGACTTGAGAATTACCAATGGAGTGATTATGTGTATCAAACTTATATCCACAGAAAGGGGAGTGGAAATTATGACATAATCAAATGAATAGTGATTCCACACATAATCTTGGGGTAATATAATCAATGAAATATGCGTAAACCCAAATGAGTGGGAATTGAAATCTCAAATTCCCTTATCGATTAGGTAACATACGGAACCTACACCCATGAAAGAAGTATCATACCATGATGATGTAAATACCCATAAATTAAAGTATATTACACAATGAATACAATCATGGGCAGTACACATACACCACATGCAATAATTAAGTGGTGATCAATGGAAATCTCACGAAATTAAAAGTGAGATAAGAAACCCCTTACCACGTTAATCAACTGAGTCGTATGGCCAAAAGTTAATAACCACCAAATGATTTACAGAATAACATGAATATAAATGGAATCATGAATATATATCAAATGGCAGTACACAATACACCACTTTCAATAATTTAGTGGCGAAAAATGGAAATCTCACGGAATTGAAAGTGAGATAAGAAAATCCCTTACTTTGTACTTTTTCCTTGGTCGATGGTAGGTTTACCTCCTATATAATGGTGAAATAATTGTTATTGAATAATAAAAGAATAATTTACTTTAATATGATATCATATATGATCTTTTAACATTGATTTGTTAATAATATCTTAGTATTAACGCCGTTTCGGGTGTTAACTTACTCATTTTCTTTTATATGTTTTGTTACATAAGTCATGTTTGTTGTATCTTATTCATATCCAGAATGATATCAAGTCCTTAAATATCATTTTTAAATCATTAAATGATAATTATACTTGAATGGATACGATGGATAATGAATCTCATCGCGTTCGTGGAGACGGTAGTCCGTACGTACACACGAACGCTACTTTCATTTAATTTTTTATTTTAAAAGAATCGAATCCAAATGATACATAGGTATATTACTATTCCAGTATAATATAATATTTTATATATGTTACTTATGTTCATTAACACCATCCTTTATACGTTCCATGTGTGGTATGAATGAGTCATATCATTTTAAGGGGGCGGTAGTCCGCACTTCCTCAAATGAAATTATCGTATGTATATACGACATGAAACGAATAATGGTATGAAATAAAATGGAATTACAGAAGCTTATATATAAAATATATATCATTAATATCATATTTAATTACAGTTCCATCATAATGGCCACCATGAGAGGCGGTAAGATGTTTTTGAACAATCATCGTTTCGTGAGGCGTTAGTTTGCCATCCACAGAAACATTATGTTCATCATCCATTAGATGGAGTTGTGTGTATGTGTAGTTTGAATACTTATTATAACAACATCCTAGTATATTGAGGATACTGGTGTTGTTACAAAAGAAGGGAAATAAAAAGAGTTTGGGGGTTGAAGAAGCAAAATAATTTAAGAGAAATCGTTACCTTTAATTTAGGTAACTCACTTTGGTTGGAACCAAAGGACTTGTTGAAATGCTTTCTGCCTAAGGGGAAGCTTCAAGGAGGAGGAGAGGGATGTGGGGAGCTTAGTTGGGCAGAGTTTGGAAGAGCCAAGTGGCTTGAGAGGTGTGAGGAAATGAGAAGGAGAAGTGCCCTTTTATAAGAGGGGTGAGGGGCACCTTTGGAAAAGCTAGAAATATTAATTTATAATAAATTCATATTCGGTTTCCAATGGCTCCAAAGTTGACTATTCAATGGTTGAGGTGGGGATAGGTCGAAAACAACTCATCCAATAGAATTTAGCCAGGTTTGGGTACTTATATTAACCTTATCTTTAAGTATTAACTCTAAGTTAATTAGTTTCACTTTTACAATGTCTCTTTGTATTTTTATATAATATGGTTAATAAACTTACTATATACAGCCAAAAGACCCCCAAGTGGTCCATTAATGATTAACCTATCATAATATAAGTCTCTTGGCCGAACCTTAGATTTTTAGGAATTTAATATCAATTAATAATATAATATTTGTTTTAAGAACTCTTTTATGTCAATTTTGACACTATTCACTAGTTGATTTTTTTGAAACACATAACAGATTGATTACTTCGAACAAAGTCAAATAAATCAATCCTAATATATCCTATTATCCTAGAAAATTTTTTTAATTCATTAAAAGTTTAATATTATAATTATTTGGGTATTTATAATATCAATTATGTTAATTTTTTACTATTTTAGTAATTACTGCATCATCATTGTGTCATAAATAAAATAAATTATTTAATGTCAAAAAATTATAAATAAAATATAATTATGTAGGAAATCTTTTTAGCTTTCTAATGAATATTTATAATCTAAAATCCAGCATATATAACCCTATGTAACAATTGTTTTTCTAAAAGATATATGCTTGTGTCATTTTTGTATTCATTTTAACTTAATTAATATAAAGTGTCATTATCACTTACAAGTGGATCCATGGGGTCCAAAAATTGACCCAAAGATGCCCATGGTCGACCATGTATCAACCAATAGGGTTAAGACACATTTTAGGGTAATTTAGTATTATTATAATATTATTTTTTTAACCCTTATTTACCGGATTTACCCTTAACCATGGTAAATAAAATATTTACCGCAGTAATTATTCAAAATGTCTAAAAATAAAAGTTATCTATTTACACAATTTGGACATCCTGATTACAAATATGGAATCCATTTTTCTAAATTTAAAACACAGAAGTGGCAGAAATTAATTTAAAATTAATTCCCGCTGTCAAAACAAAAAGCGTGTTTTTAAGAGATAATAACTATCAAAAGATTGACACTTGTTTATGTTCGGTTTAATTGTAAAATTATGTCCAATGACCAACATTATATTAAATGGTAAAACTATATTCTAAATATACTTTAAAACCACTCAAATTCACAATTTATCACTATTAATTATTTTGATTAAAAAAGTTGTTTTTAATTAAAATTTAGTAATTTTCACTATTCATCAAAATATGAAAGTTATCCGAAAAGTACCAAAATTTCACCTTAGGCTAAATTCGATATTCCGAATCCAAAAATGAAGTCCATTTTGAAATATAAAATATATATAATTTCTAAAAGTAGGTATTACTATTCATAACGGCTAGTTTGATTGGTTGTGGTGTGTTAAAATCTCGAAGTTGCGTACAATGCACGTCATTGCATTATTCGAAAGGAAACATACCGAGGAAGCTTGGGGTGTTACATTCTCCCCTCCTTCAATAAATTGCATCCTCGCAATTTTTAAATTTTTGCTTGGGAATATAATGGAAAGTACCACATCGGAAAAAGAGTCAATAAAACTGTCACTTTAAAAGAAAGGAAGAGAGGTATAAGGGTCATCCAAGATAACCCATACTAGGATTCCATGTAAGAAAACATGGATATGGATGATAAACTAAGTGTCAAGTTCTGATGGAGAGGGATAGAAATCATGATCAGGAAAAAGTTAACAATGAGAAAACCACAAACTTGTGTTGGGACAAACGACCATTAGTCTCCTAGTAGGAAAGTAAACAGACAACATTTTTTTTTAAGTTACATTACATAAGGAAGAGGAATTCATTTATGATATTGACTAAGAACATTATGAGATATACTTACATTTTAAGTATATTTTCATTCTTTAATAAATTTCCACCACTAACTCATTTTTTTTAAAACGATGAGTATTCAAGAAGACTTGGTCACATTGGAAGAGATAGAATAAACTTCTATAGAATCACATGATCCATGAAGGATAAACCATATATTTACATTGTCTTTGAAGATTAATCAAAACCAAAATGGTCAGTGAATGATCTAATGATCCCCCAAAAGGATATTCATTGAGATAAATATGCACTAATCTTAATTTCTAAAATTAAACCAACAATACCCCAAAGTTAAATAGATACCATTCAATAACCAATTGTCCTTAAAATCCTTTAATATAATCCAAACTAATATTGAAACCCAAAACATAGAAGAATTTGATTATGTAGTCTCCCATGTTAAATTGTATCTCCAAATGACATCAGATACTCTTAAAGTCACATACTCAAAACTAATTAACCTAATCACATATTCTCTATTATAGGTTAATCATTTCCATAAATAACCCAAATCACTATAAATCCACAATAAAAACGTAGATAAAAATCTATCATTACTCCACAAATGAAACCCCATAGTATTCTATTTTCCTTGGACATATAGTGTTTCCAACAAAGCGAACATCTTCCAAAATAACATTTATCACTTAATCACCAAATCATTTTCCTATACCAAGGGTATTCTTTTGATATGAAATAAGAACCCAAATCAACTTATTATTGATCAATAAAATCATTTAAGAAAAAAAAAGTCACACTAACCAGGGACTTCACGTAGTCTAGTGGTAGGCGATAAATCCCAATCGCACTTTGGTTGTGGGTTCGATTCCCATAGCATTGTCCGACGCGACGGGTTGTCACACGGTCTAAGTGTTGTCCTTTTTCAAAAACTATATTTTATAATATTTCCAAAATGAGATAAATTCCTCAAAATACTATATCATAATTTTAACCACAAATGTTATATCATACCTTGAATCTTCATCCCAAATTAGAATAACTTATAATTCTCTCAAACCCCAATGATCATATAAATCCAAATGGTTATTTATACCCAAATCCACAAGAGAAGAGACAATTCTTCCTCAAATATCATTCTCACATGGCAAACTGCGGGGTTACAAATACAAGAGAAAATTATTCCATAGTAAACCCATCAACAAGGAGTGCTAATACTTTTTAAACATTTCTCCAACCATTTATTCCCACATAGCTTCTTCTTTGACCAAGAAAATATCCTATAGAATAGGACATTCACTCGGGTAATGGCCAGGTCCCCTACATTTACGGCAAATGACTGTAAATGGACTCTTGGGACCATTTTTATCTTCTTCCATAGTACTCTTCATTTTTCTTCGGCAATTCTTTACTTTATGTCCTTCCTTGCCGCACGTAAAACATTTCATTGTCCCATTGAGACACTTTCCTGGGTGTCTCTTTCCACATTTCCTGCATGATGAAAATTGAGGGTTCTTTTCTCCATGGTCTCCATTGCTAGAGCTCTTATCATTTATCACCTTTCTCTTCCTTGTTGAGTCTGGGAGTTGGTTAATATATATGTTGTTGATCATATTTTTGGAAAACTGATTTGGCATAAAGACGATATCTTTTACGCCTATCAACATTCCATTTTGTTGCTCATTGCCACCACCGTTCCCATCTTGTACATCATTCTCAAAGTCACTATGACTTCCTTGGAATCCAGCCATTGACTAAAACCATAAAGCATTGTGTGAGTAATAGTAGTCGTAAAATCATTTAGAGATTAAAAAGTCACCATATTCTCAATTTGAAACATATTAAGATTAACCAAGGTCATTTACTCTCATCTTATATATATATTACTTAAATTGGTTTGTAAAGAAAATGTAAATTATCCTAAGCATATCCCCCGGGAGTGTCGTAACCAAGAGTGCAGCAAGGCCCGTTGTCGTGCACCAGTTCCCGTTCGAGTCTAGCTCAAAGCGGTGTTTTCGGGTTTTACCCCTAGGTACATCTGTGCCAGAGCCGCCTCTACCTGCTCGTATCCAGACAGGGATGTATTGCTCGGAAAACTCACAAAATCTCTACAATACCAAAATTCTAGGAAGTTCTTTTATACTAATCCTCAAAGTTCATCTTAGGTCTACGTGCTCTAATCAGAGTTTATCTAAATCTAGCTACCATGGTTTGTACTAAACTTCCTCTGATACCAACTGTAACGCCCCGACCCTAATTACCTAGAGTCGGTGCATTATTACATAACATTTGCATGATCATGAGAAAGATCAAGTCTCGAAAGACCGATTAGTTTAGTAGCCTTGGAATAACTAGATACATCCATAAATTTTTACATTACATCATAAAAAAAACATCTTGTCTTCATATCCCCTCATACTATCCCTGCAGGTCATTCATAAATTACTTCTTCATATTCCTGGGAAAAATAAAACATTGAAAGGGGTGAGCTCGAATGCTCAGTAAGGATAACATTATAGCAGAAGCTTTCATAAATAAGCATAAACACTTAAGGCAATTTATAACTAAAACAAAAGCCTTTTAAAATTGAACTTCAACATAGTATGGCAAAAGTAAAATGAAATAATGCCATTTACTTACTCACATGGATATTCTACTAGTCGAATGATCACATGCAATATCAATAACCACTTTCATAATGATGGAATGCATAATGCCAGACTATCATAACCACATAGCCAAGGCCTCGTGCCAAGACTACAAATAAGATTTTGCCAAGGCCTTGTGCCAAGACACTAGTTTGTCTCATGAGACCTACCGATGCATCGAGGAGCTATAGCGGGCTCCACCCGTCACTTATTAAGTCCAATGCATTCCTCATATGAATAGGTTTAAGCATAAAATAAACATTCGTATTAAAACTAGCATACGAAATGTCAATACTTTAACCACAAACCATGAATGGTATAAAAATAGAACATCCACAGTCAAACATAACTCATTTGATACAATATGGAAGATTGTATTGTATCACATTAACCTCAATCATGAATAATAAAGGATGTTGACATAGATGAAAATAATCATCAAAACTATTTGAGAAAAATATCCCCCTTTTCTTAAAAACATTTAAAAGTCACACTATTTGTCAAGAAGCCATTTAAAAGTAGATTTTTGAATCAAAGTGTCCCATACCACTTTGAAACTTTTTAAAAGGAGTTTTTATTTCTAAACTTTAATGTCCATATAAATAAATCCTTTAAACCATTTTTAAAACATGGACATTAATGAGAAAGGTTTAGATGAATAAGACTTTAAAACATTTAAAAATGGTATTTTAGTTAGAGATTCTAACCAAAAGAGACACTTGAATACAAATAATTGAGGTAATCAAAACTTTGTAATATCATGAGAATAAAGGGAATCATGATATTCTATGTCAAAGTACATTATATACACCACATAAAAGTGATTTGGTGTATATCATCAAAGAAGTCTCAATGGAATGTAAATTGAGATGAAATCTCTCATAAAGGTTGTATCCTTAGGTTAAGGATAAATCAATGACATAATTATGTGTGACAAATATAAATACACTAAATATGATTGAATATTCAGTGTAAAACAATCAAAGTACATTCACACATATTCTTGTAAAAACAATACCAACGAATTGGATGTTTAACTCAACAAATGGAGAATGAGTTAAAATTACTCTTATCAAATACTTATCAATGACTTGAGAATTACCAATGGAGTGATTATGTGTATCAAACTTATATCCACAGGAAGGGGAGTGGAAATTATGACATAATCAAATGAATAGTGATTCCACACATAATCTTGGGGTAATATAATCAATGAAATATGCGTAAAGCCAAATGAGTGGGAATTGAAATCTCAAATTCCCTTATCGATTAGGTAACATACGGAACATACACCCATGAAAGAAGTATCATACAATGATGATGTAAAAACCCATAAATTAAAGTATATTACACAATGAATACAATCATGGGCAGTACACATACACCACATGCAATAATTAAGTGGTGATCAATGGAAATCTCACGAAATTAAAAGTGAGATAAGAAACCCCTTACCACGTTAATCAACTGAGTCGTATGGCCAAAAGTTAATAACCACCAAATGATTTACAGAATAACATGAATATAAATGGAATCATGAATATATATCAAATGGCAGTACACAATACACCACTTTCAGTAATTTAGTGGCGAAAAATGGAAATCTCACGGAATTGAAAGTGAGATAAGAAAATCCCTTACTTTGTACTTTTTCCTTGGTCGATGGTAGGTTTACCTCCTGTATAATGGTGAAATAATTGTTATTGAATAATAAAAGAATAATTTACTTTAATATGATATCATATATGATCTTTTAACATTGATTTGTTAATAATATCTTAGTATTAACGCCGTTTCGGGTGTTAACTTACTCATTTTCTATTATATGTTTTGTTACATAAGTCATGTTTGTTGAATCTTATTCATATCCAGAATGATATCAAGTCCTTAAATATCATTTTTAAATCATTAAATGATAATTATACTTGAATGGATACGATGGATAATGAATCTCATCGCGTTCGTGGAGACGGTAGTCCGTACGTACGCACGAACGCTACTTTCATTTAATTTTTTATTTTAAAAGAATCGAATCCAAATGATACATAGGTATATTACTATTCCAGTATAATATAATATTTTATATATGTTACTTATGTTCATTAACACCATCCTTTATACGTTCCATGTGTGGTATGAACGAGTCATATCATTTTAAGGGGGCGGTAGTCCGCACTTCCTCAAATGAAATTATCGTATGTATATACGACATGAAACGAATAATGGTATGAAATAAAATGGAATTAAAGAAGCTTATATATAAAATATATATCATTAATATCATATTTAATTACAGTTCCATCATAATGGCCACCATGAGAGGCGGTAAGATGTTTTTGAACAATCATCGTTTCGTGAGGCGTTAGTTTGCCATCCACAGAAACATTATGTTCATCATCCATTAGATGGAGTTGTGTGTATGTGTAGTTTGAATACTTCTTATAACAACATCCTAGTATATTGAGGATACTGGTGTTGTTACAAAAGAAGGGAAATAAAAAGAGTTTGGGGGTTGAAGAAGCAAAATAATTTAAGAGAAATCGTTACCTTTAATTTAGGTAACTCACTTTGGTTGGAACCAAAGGACTTGTTGAAATGCTTTATGCCTAAGGGGAAGCTTCAAGGAGGAGGAGAGGGATGTGGGGAGCTTAGTTGGGCAGAGTTTGGACGAGCCAAGTGGCTTGAGAGGTGTGAGGAAATGAGAAGGAGGGGTGCCCTTTTATAAGAGGGGTGAGGGGCACCTTTGGAAAAGCTAGAAATATTAATTTATAATAAATTCATATTCGGTTTCCAATGGCTCCAAAGTTGACTATTCAAAGGTTGAGGTGGGGATAGGACGAAAACAACTCATCCAATAGAATTTAGACAGGTTTGGGTACTTATATTAACCTTATCATTAAGTATTAACTCTAAGTTAATTAGTTTCACTTTTACAATGTCTCTTTGTATTTTTATATAATATGGTTAATAAACATACTATATACATCCAAAAGACCCCCAAGTGGTCCATTAATGATTAACCTATCATAATATAAGTCTCTTGGCCGAACCTTAGATTTTTAGGAATTTAATATCAATTAATAATATAATATTTGTTTTAAGAACTCTTTTATGTCAATTTTGACACTATTCACTAGTTGATTTTTTTGAAACACATAACAGATTGCTTACTTCGAACAAAGTCAAATAAATCAATCCTAATATATCATATTATCCTAGAAAATTTGTTTAATTCATTAAAAGTTTAATATTATAATTATTTGGGTATTTATAATATCAATTATGTTAATTGTTTACTATTTTAGTAATTACTGCATCATCATTGTGTCATAAATAAAATAAATTATATAATGTCAAAAAATTATAAATAAAATATAATTATGTAGGAAATCTTTTTAGCTTTCTAATGAATATTTATAATCTAAAATCCAGCATATATAACCCTATGTAACAATTGTTTTGCTAAAAGATATATGCTTGTGTCATTTTTGTATTCATTTTAACTTAATTAATATAAAGTGTCATTATCACTTACAAGTGGATCCATGGGGTCCAAAAATTGACCCAAAGATGCCCATGGTCGACCATGTATCAACCAATAGGGTTAAGACACATTTTAGGGTAATTTAGTATTATTATAATATTATTTTGTTAACCCTTATTTACCGGATTTACCCTTAACCATGGTAAATAAAATATTTACCGCAGTAATTATTCAAAATGTCTAAAAATAAAAGTTACCTATTTACACAATTTGGACATCCTGATTCCAAATATGGAATCCATTTTTCTAAATTCAAAACACAGAAATGGCAGAAATTAATTTAAAATTAATTCCCGCTGTCAAAACAAAAAGCGTGTTTTTAAGAGATAATAACTATCAAAAGATTGACACTTGTTTATGTTCGGTTTAATTGTAAAATTATGTCCAATGACCAACATTATATTAAATGGTAAAAATATATTCTAAATATACTTTAAAACCACTCAAATTCACAATTTATCACTATTAATTATTTTGATTAAAAAAGTTGTTTTTAATTAAAATTTAGTAATTTTCACTATTCATCAAAATATGAAAGTTATCCGAAAAGTACCAAAATTTCACCTTAGGCTAAATTCGATATTCCGAATCCAAAAATGAAGTCCATTTTGAAATATAAAATATATATAATTTCTAAAAGTAGGTATTACTATTCATAACGGCTAGTTTGATTGGTTGTGGTGTGTTAAAATCTCGAAGTTGCGTACAATGCACGTCATTGCATTATTCGAAAGGAAACATACCGAGGAAGCTTGGGGTGTTACACCTAACCCTTCTATTGCAAACCAATGTTGAATGAACCCCCACTTTGAATTCTAATTGTTCTTACTTTTGATAGAGAACCATTCTTGGGATATATTGGTGTGGTACACCCATATCATGAATGCACCTCTTGTTCATTCCCCTGCAATATGACACGCCTTAAATTCAATTCCCTTTTCATGATATCCCATTTTATTTTGGTGAATAATTTTAAATACCCTTATTATAATAGTAAATTTTTTCATAACAATGATTCCATCTCCTCATAATGATCTTATTTTGCATCTTGTGGATGAAACGCCTCATATATTTATAACATGGTAGTGAAAAAGAGATGCCCCACCTAGAGGCGCATGATCCACAGTTCTGTATGCCCCATCGATGGCGAATCATCACATCCAACTTTGAGCTATGTGGAATAAAACCTCATTGTACCCACATACTCAGAATGTGATAAACATTGTATCCTTAACCAATGTGATGGAAATATAATTTAGCAAGTATCATCACATTGTGATGAAACCATCTTCCACAAAACTGAGTGACCTTCTTCCATAGAGTAGCCACTATGTGTAAGACCCACATACCATGTGTGACAAGATCATGATTCTTCTTGTATGAATTATATTTATTAAGATCCCCCTTATAAAAAATGATATCCTCCTTGGCATGATTCCAATCATAAGTCATACCCTATCTCTCATTGATGCTTCTTTCATTCCATGAGTGTTTGGTCTACTACTAATTTTATTTCTCACACCAAGAATGAATCACATGGGAATAAAGGATATTTGAGATCAATTAATATTCTTGATCTCCACCATGGTCCTTATCCATAGCTATAATCCCTATCCTATACTAAAATGAACTACTTATATGGTATAATCCCTAATTACATCTCTTCCATTGGACTCCATTATAGGGTTCTCCATGTGACCCATGACTGTGTCAAACTACTCTCGGGGAGCCCCTCAGTTCATGAAAATATTAGAGAATAACATTATTAATCTCTTTTCCTATATTGTAATTAAAAATGATATCTTGTTGAGATTATTGTTTCAAATATAGTTCTTCATAAGTCACTTATATTGAAGGAAAATGATAAACAAGGAGTATTGGACGAAATATTTTTTTTCATATCAGTGAATAAAAATATATAGGGATCCATTTATTTGGATCCTCTCTATATGGAAGTACATATATATTAAACAAAACATTTGGAAGTCTCACATAGTTTTATCAATGTCTGAGTTTACTCTTCAATCGCCTGATGCAACCACAAAGATTTCATGGTCTTGACCTCTGCACATTCTCGTAATGCCTCTATCTCTTGTGCGTCTTGAAGGCCAGTGCTTTGCCCTCGGTCCACTCACTACAGCCCCTCTTCAAATGTGGTCAGAACATATGGTCATTTTATTTTAAAGAAATCTAATTCCCTGTATAGATACTCTACTTATATGGGAAGATATTACTTTATGGACCATCTTCTATGTGAACTCGTTCAACAGCCATGCGACTACCAAGCATGATCGACAACATCGTTTATAAGAATTTTTATAGTAGCGGAATGATGATTCACAAAATCTAATGTATAATGATTAGACACAAGTATGATTGTTACCACACAGAAAACAACAACTTGATTCACTATGTAATATATTACATTATTTTCAAATCCTCCACACCCCAATCCAACAAATTGGATTTCCACTATCTTCATCTTCATCGGTTAGTCTGTAAGTGGTTGTTAAAGAAATTATCCTCCAAATGTTTTCCCATGACCTCTGGTGACTACATTGAAGCTTGATCGAGTTATTAAGAATTTTCTCAGAATCACGCCCCGATGATGAAATGTATACAAGGATGAATATCAATAGGGGTGGATGATTTTACAACTACAGTGCTACTAGATCCTTCATCATCATCATCCATGAATGTTGTGATAGCGGGAAGGATTGAATCATCCACAAAAATCACATGTGTTTGCGGTTGTGATCCTGAAATCTAGAAAGAAAACAATAATCATGCTCAAACCCATAATATGGGGGATATGGGAGAGAGATAGGGGTACTGTAAAAATGACTACCACCTACAGAAGCATCAATACCTTCAGTCTCCATGGAAACATCTTCAACAAGTAAATGTGGTACTATAACCTTGATAAGAATTTGTGACCTAGAGTTGGTCAAAATAACTTGTGGCTTATGGACATGACTTATTGGACCATAAATATAATGGTATCCTCTAGGAGTTCAGTTGATGAAATCAATATTTCATGGATAATTATCCTAGAAAAAGTTGTTATGGTCCGCAACAAAAATCATTGGGTTAGGATCATGATCTATATTATGATTAGATGAAACAACACAATAGTCCATTTTCTGTTCTCAGGAACTATGACTGCAACCTTCCCCATTTATTCATCCTCTCAGGGAGTAGGATGAAATTTTTTGGTTGAAGTATCTAACTATAAAGTTGTGATCTCTATATTGGGGGTGTCAAAATGGTTTGAAGCATTTGACTCCTTAGGACTGGGAATTCCTTCAATGTCTTATGATGATCGGGACTCACTACCAAACTCATCTGGTTTAATCAAGGTCATCATATCCTCTTACAATGTAGAAAGATCCACATGTTACGGTGGGACATCAATGTCTAAATTTCCCTCCACTGTTCTGATAGAAATCATCTGATCTGGTGAAGTTGTGGCTATTTGTTGTCCTTCTTGATCTACAAAAGGGAAATGATCCTTATATGCCTCGGTGACAACCACATGGTTACTTGTTGGCCCTATATAAATACAGTCTTATGATATTGGTTTTGAAAGATAAAAATTCATTGTACGATGACTAGATATATATGTTTGGAAATTAGTTGTAATCACCTTCTTCAAACACTTCGACAGTTGGGATGCCTGCTGTAGTTTCTTGGAATACCATGGGGATGGAAATATAGTAGGAATATAAAGTGGAGATGAGGTAGGATATTCCCCTAATGGTTCCATAATGGCTGTTATTATACATTATGTAACACCAAGAGAACCTTCCCCAACAACCCCCACAACTGACGGTACAAACACCCTAGTTGTGGTGTCTCTAGGGGTGTATAATGGGGAATGATCCATTTCCCTAGATTCCTCAAGCACCTACCAAAATAAAGAATGGAATGTTTAGAATCTTCAAAATCAAGGGAATTAATGTTGTTGATTCTATATCAAATGGCTTCTCCCTTGATATCAATCGGACAAAACAGTACCGCATTCTACATAACCTCGTCGTATCGGTATGGTCTATTCGTATGAGCATGGAGGAATTTTTATGTTTCACATAGGTAAACGACCTCCTCATTTGGCTATTCTTTAGCATAAAAAATGATTGTGTGATTACACCCCCAAACTGATACTGTCAAAGTGTCCCCCTTAAAATAGCCTCCAAATATCATCATTAGAGGCATTCTCCCTCAATTCATCACTAACCCTCAAGAATCCAGAAAATATATAGTAATATGAATGGATTGCGCTAGATGATTTGACTGGGGAAGTGAAGCTTGTTTTATTTGTCTTAGTTTCTTCCTTCATGCCTCCACATTCCTAGGACCTCCGATGAGATGAATAGTCATGGGGCACTTTTTGTGAGCATAGAGCTTCCCATAGCTCAGCATCAATTGGAAAACTGACCATATAATAGTTATCTCTGATAGACTCTGGTGACATCATATAAATTACCAAATGAGTGTATTTGAAGTGTCATTTCTATGTATATTTCAATGTTTTTTTGGACATGAAGGTATCAAACAAACCGCTTAGTATCGTATTTATATAAAATTTAAAAATGATTCAACATATATCCAAGATTAGTAAGGGAAACCTCCCTCTTATAGAGGAGTTTCCACATGGTGTCTGGGGACTGATCGTGAAAACTCTGAAAACTGTACAAGATAGCCCATTGCATCCATGAAAATGGAAAATTAAAATCAAATTTGATGTGTTGTTAGTCTCTAGGGGTAACATCAAAAGTTGTTGAGGTGACACTCTAGGGTCTCAAGACCTTCCTATGTAGGGGATCAATGAGGCTTCTGAAATACATTCCCCTGTGGGGAATTCCCATCATCTTTCTTATGATTCCAAATACCCTTAGAATTAATCACCTTAAGAGTTGTAATAGTGGGAAATAATTTTAAAAAATGACTACCTGTATATGATTGAATCTAGGCATCATCATTACTATTCATAAGGAAGGTCATAGAGGCCTCAGAATCTGATTTCATACCCATGCTCGGTGTGTTCCACTAGGTGAACATTATAAAAAATTATGGGATATCAAAAGATGTTTCTCCCAGTGGGTGCTATTAAGAATTAGGGTTAAATAATTTAATATTAGTTAAACATGAAGCTAAACATTCATGGTGTAATTTCTCAAAAATAATCTCAATGTAAATGCCGGCAATCAATATAACATACCTCAATGAAAATAGGTACCCTCAAATAACAATGTTTCTAGATTCATCATTCATGATGGTTCTTGTGGGGGAATCATAAGGATGATTGGTGAAGTGATCCAAGATGTTGATTCCAGCCATAATTTCTCAATAATTCTTTTTAGTCAGGTATTCCTATTACTATTGTGCATCCCAACCTTCATGTATAACATCACTAGTACTTCCACGATATATCTATAGAATAGAGTAAGGAATCGACTGGGAATTGATAAATGTGTATCTTATCATGTGGTCTCATATCCAACCATCAACGAGATGAGAACATTATGGGTACTTCCACTAAATATCAATGTGGTGGGGTGGTCAACCCCACATGGCTCTAAGAAAGGATAGTCATATAGTAGGACTAATAAGTAAATTGGAATCATGTCTGGTATCAAATATTCTTTCTGACCCACATTATGTAATTTTAGTAATGAGTGATGCGGTGGAGAAATAATATTTATTTAATCTATATTATTTTTCGATAGAATTATTCCATTCCTCGGTAGCCGAATGGGGATCACTGGCAATGTTAACAACCATAGTATCGAAAGTGGTAGTATGAATAAGATCAATGCACAACATACAAAAAATGACCATTCAAAAGGATTATTCTAATTAAAATGATTACGAAAAAAGGGTAAAAAAATAACCAAATAATTCTTCCCATCCAAGGCTCTATATACCAAATCTAAGGAATGGTTTTCATAATTCATCCATTGAGAAGATTTAGTATACGGAATGCCCCACCTGGTGATGGCTGAAAAATCATTGACCATCATGATGATCGGTTGGAAAAATGGGAAACCCACATAAGGAGCCTCATGATATAGATATTCAATGTTCATAATTCAATGATTTAAAATTTTATATTGAAATTTAATGTTCAGTTATTATATATTGAGGTTATATATGGTGGACAGGGAGGTTGTGTTTCATCTTACTATGTAGAATTTCAGAATTATATTTTAAATTTCCACAGTTCAGCTCACGGATCCAATGGAAGGTTTGTAGCAGAGGAAACTGTGAAGAATAAGCGTTTCTTGGAATGAAAGGTACAGTTCTCGGATTAAAAATATCGTTAAAAAGATTGTATTCAGATTTAACAAAATACGAGAGTGTTTTTTGGGGAACTTCTCTCAAGGATACAGTGTAAAAGAAAAAATTCACGTGCCCCCAATATATAGTTGTTCTTCTCCATTAGTTCCACCATTGTACCACAAAATAGTTTAGTTTCACACAATTCTCTGCTTCGTTATTGACACCTCTTAATTTACACCAGACCACATACTGATGGGGAGAATTTTTAAGATGTTGACAAATCCGTAAAGGGAAATAAACAACTCCCATAAAACTTATATTTGAATGAGATGAATATGAGGATGAAAATTAAAGAAAATATTGATGAAATCCAATTATGAAAAGGTCCTAAACTAGTCCATATAATAGATACTGGTAAATTTTCATGGATGGCATAGATCATGAACAAATCAGTACATGGGTGGTGTGTAAAATGCTAGTCGGTGAATCATTGTCCAGCGAACCAGAATGTTAACGGAATGAAAGAGGAAAGGATTTGTTCAACCGAAAACCACATCATGGGAAGAATTAAGGTATATAAATTCTACTCGTGAACAACATCATTAGTGGAATAATGTCATCATGGTACACAACCTCATTCCATCCTCATGGATATAGTAGTTCGCAGATGACATCACCATGTGAACTGCATCGTTCAGATAATTATGTCGGTGATTTTATGCCTCCTTAAACCTCTACATTGAGAGCGTCTTTTGACTGATTCATATGAGGGACGGATGATCCCTCCATGTTCTACCATAAAACGTTATGTGTGACTCATCTATACATCCCCATTAACACCCTAAAAATGGTCCTCATGTGAAACTATGAAAAACATCATATATTGGGAGAGAGGAGAGTCTATGGATGAAAGACATAAAAGGAATAAATTTTGTGGACTATGGAATGGTGATTGGTATCCAATACGAATAAACATGTGTTGAACCAAAAAATTAATAATGAATAATAATATATGCAACCTACGGACATTAATGGAAAACTACTAACAATACCCCCTTTTCACATGAACTTCATGCAAACTATGAGAAAAATACTACTTCATCAATCTGTCATAATGCGTAGCACAACTCTATGAAGAGAAAACCCTGCCTAACATAGAATTCTACTACATAGTGGGACGCTAGTGCCACATACCAAAATTTTATTTGAACTAATATTGAGGTTGTGTACCACCACAGTATGTAGACCACAACTAGCTCGGAGTACCACCATGATATGTTGAACACATCCAGTTCCACGTAGCACCCTGGTATCAGGAGGATAGTTCTACCATCATATAAAATTTCTATAAATAATTTACACCACCAAACATAAAAAATGGTTCATGAAGTAGGTAACCTTTTGGATTTCCACCATCTAGGACCGATCATGCCCATACATTTTCATCACATCCTCTGAATCCCCTCCGCGAAACAGTCCATCTGCACCCGGCCAAAGCTTCTTCCAATGCCACCACACCCGTATGAATAGACCATAGGTGCATCAACACACCATTATGATTTTACATAACCATGTTATGATTATTTAGGAAATTAAACCGCACATCGGTATAGACCCCAAGAATGTCATTACGTCTACATTCCCATGGTAACCTAGAGTCCAATTGTGGTATACTAAAGAGAACCTACCCATTCTAGGAATAAAGAGTAATCACTTTATTTTCCATTCAATGAGGGGTAGTGATAAGTCAACAGAAATATTCTTAGTTTTCTTTTAGACAAGAAGAAGCATTACCCACTTTTTTATAACCCATTCTATTGTATCCCTATAAGAGTAATCCATATCCATTAAATTGACCTAATTACCATCAAATTCATTTCACAATAAAAGCTTCATTGATATTCACAGTTAGCTACAGTTTTTTAAACATCTTAATTCTATGGGATCCTCCTTCTCCGTTAGTTGATAAGAGAAAGTGTTCATTTGTTTAATCCTTCACAGCCTCTTGTTTCTCACACTGAGCATGACTCACATGGCCTTAGAGATATGTGATATTAATGTATTAGGACAAAACATTAATGAACTATGAGAACTTTGATTTGCTAAATAGTGGGGTTATATAGGCATCCTTTATTTGTGTCTAAGTTCCATATCATCTCATCAAGGAAATGGGTGATCATGTACCCTTTATGATTGAATTCTCTACCCATATTCTCCACTCACCATGAAAACGAGGACTCGGATTGCCACCATTACTAGGATAAATAGGAATCCTTCATATATTCCGGACCTGAATATCATATCCTCCATGAAATGAGATATCTCCCCCCCACTTCAAATGGGTAGCTCCCACACAAAAGTCCTAATCAAGTCCCCACAAGAAATGAACTATGAAGTATTTTATTCCTAATGAACTGGGATACGTAGAAATCATTCCTCAAGTCCATACCTGATAACGATATCACCATAGAATTCTCTAGAAAATAGAACGACGAGGTTTCTAATTATTATCCAGTTGATACATAAGAATCCCATCTCATGGAATTGATCCCTATATCAAACCAACATATGTCCCTATGGATGACTATAATCTCTATAAGGCCTCGCCATTGGGATTAAACTAGAATTGCATTAGTAATTCAAAAACCCAGAATATCCATGATTGATCTTTCATTATAGGGTTAATCTATAAAAATAATATTCAAGAAATAACAAAAAATTTATTAACATATGAACTGTACATAAATCTATATGATAGTCTCAGATCTGGAAATAATTCATCCTAAAGTATATGATGGCCCGACCTCTCATCCTCTGGATCAATGGAGTCCTAAAGATTATTTGGCCAAATATCAACCTATTGAGAACCTTCTTTGGGAAATTAGGTCCATGAATCATGACTTCTAGAGCTTATGTGTGTTTCTAAATCCACGAATAAACTGAACAGAGACCATCTAAGGACATCAAACCCAACAAAAGTTGATTGCACAGACATGTATCCCCCTTTGCAATCACCCACATGGATCATGAAAATGTTTCACTACCATAATGAAATAAAAAATATGCACATCCCAATTCATGTGAAACCATATCTATGTATTAATATGATGTGGGACACATGTCAGAATCAAACAACACTCCACATCTTGCTAAATTGAACTGTAACCCCTGTTAAAATGATCATATTCTATGTAATATTTATAACCATTACATTAAATTTGTTTTTATAAATAATAATAATTAAATAATTAATGTCATATGGTTTACACAGGAATAAAATATATTCAATTGTTAAAAACAAATTATTAGTTTAAATAAAAATTATTTGAAAGAAAATGAATTTAAAAAAAACATTTTTAATATGTGAAATATGGGTTTATATTAATATATAATATTAATGAATTTTGGGGAATTTTTATAATGAAATTACTATATTTTATAATCTATAAAATTTTCTATCATATTCTTAATATTTTATGTTGGAATGAGATTTTAAAAAATACTATTTAATGATAAGAAACACTTCTTTTTTCTTAATAGCGTTTTGATTTGGTTTTGTAAAATCATTTTAAAATTAAATGTCTCCACAATTAAAATTTTTTTTTGGTAAATTAAAAATAAATTTTTATTAAAAATTTTAAAATTATATTATTTTTAATCTTATAAGAATTTCTAAAAAGAAAAATTGCCAGAGAAATATTGAAAAAATAATAATACTGTTTAAAAAAAATATTTATTTAAGGAATTTAAAAATTATAATTTTCTTTTAAAATAATATTAATGTAAAATTAGGAAAATGATAATATAATTGGCATAGTTTTTGACATTATAATAAACACTATATTGGAATTTTATATTGAAACATTATATTGTTTCGAAATTGTTTCCTCAAAAAACCTTTTCTTTTCATCGCATATAAGTGATTAATTTAAAATTAAATTACACCAATCCTATGAATTGTGTGTTAAAAAACTTAATCCACATTTATAATTATTATAAATATTTTTTCATGACAATGACAAAATAATATTTATAATATTAAATTTAAAAAATAATAAAAATTAGTTACTATATTTAAAGCTAAAAGTGGTTTACCGGTGTTACACTAAACAATTATGTGTTAAAATGACTTAAAAGCATGTCAAATTCCTATTTTATGGCCATATATAGACTTTAAATTATATTATATTAGATAATACAACATTTCTGCTCCTTTTTAAATGTATTAATAATGGGTCAATATTTTTATATTAAAACATTCATGGTTTCTCTTATCCCCCTTATATAAAAAGGATCTTCCTATAATCACCTATTCATAATTAAATAGAATTTTTTATAATACCTAAATTACCAAAATAACATAATTGCATCCCCAACTCACATCCTCGAGGCCAATGTTTTTCAGAAGGTGTCCGGATTTTGATTCTAGTTCTAACCTGAATAGGTTGTCCTAAATGTTGTGTCACTATGAACCGATTGTTAAAAGTTATTTTTCATCCACCCCAATTAAATATACATCATGTTTGATGATATAATTACATAATTATCTCATATATAATTATATTTCAGTATTTTTATTGAATAATGTTTATCCATATCTCCTTCCATCAAATTGGAAAAAAATCATCGATCATTTGTACATTAGACAACCACATCCCAAATCAATGTAATTCATCTTCGTGAAAAACCTCTTATATAGTGATATAATGGTATATTTAATGTTTATATGCTATATTTTTAAAAAAATTATAGATTTATTATATTATATATAACTACTTCAGTTCAAATATGTTATGAAATGATAATGTCTCTTGTGGGTGTGTGCATGGATGGTAATAAATATATATATTTAACTAATATTTATTTTATATATTATATAAAAAATAATTATTAAATTTAATTTATATTTATGTTTCATTTCATCCATTTTTGGTTAAAATGGTAACATCATTCAAGCATACTTATGGCCTACCATTATAATGAATAAATGAATTCATTTTTCCATAACCCACTTAGAGGAATAAATATAAATTATTTTATGATGAATATATATAATATTATAAAATATTTAAAATTATATAAATTATGGAATCATAGTCAATGTACATGGACCTATAGTATCAAACAAGAACATTCATGAAAAATGAAGTAGTTATCCCTAGAAATAGTGATTTCATTAATGAACTATTAATGAGTGTGTTGTAAAAGGTTAATAATATGATAATATATGGTATCATATATATTATTAAGGGTCTATAATATATTTATAAAAAAAATATTTTTATTATACCATATTTTTGAATCCATACGAAGGAATTATAATTTAGAGGTTAAGGTTTATATTCTCAAATTGCCATCTTTGGTGTATATTTCTTATTATGAACCATTATAATTTTTAGGTGTAACTAATTCCAATTTACATGATAAAATTGGATTTTATTTTATTCATGATATTTAATGATTCATTTTATATTCATTCCCCAATTGATTACAATTCATTATTTACAAAATTTGTAACGGATTCTTATATCACTTTTATTTTTTAAAACACATGACATATTAATGATTTTTTCAAAAATGTAGTCTATATTTTATACATTAATGTCTATTATGATTAATTTAATAAAAATAATAATTTATACATATCCATAATTTTTTTTCTTTTTTGTAGATTACAATACAAATGACTCCATTATGGTAATCGTTTACAATATAATCCCTTTTCATTTAGGGATTTTCTATGATTAATTTTCCAATGATTAAAAATTATGATATATCATTCATGAAACACATGTAATGTATCGGAATATAGATATTTATTAATTAAATATTTTTAATTTTTTCTCATTATGAACTATGTAGACCAAAATACTATTTTTAAGGAATGTGGACTTTATTTCTACCTTTGGTGAAACATAATTTCTCTTGTATTACTATGTTTTTTTAAAAAATATCAAGAATTATTTTAAATTTTTCTTGATGATTATATATATGATTTATTATACGTTTCTTATTTTTTAATATTTATTTTAAAATGACTATTTTTTTCATTTTTAATGAGGTTATTTTTACTTCTTACCAAAAAAATAAAAGAATTATTTATATAATATGTAGAAAATGAATGTAATATCCTTGATTAATGTATTCTCATTGATTTAATGCCTTCCATAAATGATTTAAATGTTATTTTCAAAAAATATATTTCAATAATTATATTTTCAATGTTTATTTTTATATATTTGATTTTAAAATTAATGTATATTTTCCCCAATAATATATTTATGTTATTTTCATAGAATTTATATTCATCATCAAATAAATTATTGGTGTTACTTATGTTAAACTGTAGATATAATCCAATGGTACATGTTTTTTTCTTATATCAAATTTCATTAATGAATAAAATTAAAATATGTTAATGAAATCCATTTATTTCCCTCAACTTATACTATGATGACATATTTTTGAAAAATGTTTCCTTTCAAAGGATAAGATGGTGTGAATGCTTTATGAGGATATGGAAAAAGAAATTTTTGGATTATGTGGTAGGTGGGAAAAATATATTTGAATAATACATTTTTAAATGATAGGAAACTTGTGAATTAGGAATGTTATTCATGACCCTAATTTTATGTTCATAAGGTTATGCACGGACTAGGTTCCTTATCTATTGTATCATGTGTGGAATTTGTTTCAGGACCCTAAGATTTTATGTTGACATGGTTTCATGTCCATAATATTTATTTACACATTTTTATGTTCATAATCATTATCTGTAGATCTGGTATCATGTACATAATGTTAAATTTGAACCTAGTTTCAATTATATATATTTTTGTTAAGGATTGGCATCAAGTTCCTATCTTAATAGATAAATCTATTTCTACATACAATTTTACATAATTTTATATGGTTTTGTTTTTCTACTTATATGCAACTATTGTATGCGTTCATAAAATATGTTAATGGTTTTTCATTATGATTCAAGTCTTATTAACTTAGATTATTTTTTCCCTTACATTGAATTACGATCTATATATATAGGGTATTGTTTTCATCTTTTATGTTAATTTTACTATACCATTATTATCATGTACTGACCCAGTGATCATTTATATCATCCTTGTTAAACCATATGGAGCATCTGATCACACCCTTTATACATTTGACCATTTCTTGGTTTTTGAGGAATGATTTTTTGTATGGTATGTCTCTTTATATTTCAAAAAACTATGATTTTTGTGGGATATTTTAAAGACCACTAATAAAATAATATTTTTTAATATCCAGTATCCAATGAAACTAAACCTATATGGTCCTCATGAATGCACAATATTAATAAAAAATAATTGTATATTTATTTATGAAAATTCATTTATATGTAATGTTAGTATAAATGAAATTAAAGTAATCTAATCCTTGGGAACATTAACATGTATGCATTGGGTGATGCGTGGATATACACCCATGAGCTGGATGTGGAAATGTATTCCACTTGGGATGGAGGTAAGAGTACTTTAAATGAGATATATCCTCCCTGAAAGTGAACTAATAGAATTTAATAGTTTATTACTTGTAATAATTCCATGATTCTATAATTAATATTAGATAATATGTTTATTCAACAGCTAAAAATTATGATTAGAAAACGTTGGTGAAACCCCTTGGGATTTGTACAAGTATAGGTTAACATAGTAATGTTTTAATGAAATAGATGATGTTGTTATCAAAGTAATTATATACCATTCAATATAATAGAAGATGATATGGAATTGAAACCATTGTACCTATGGATTTTAAGTCTTAAAAAGGAGCATTGATATTTTACTTGCACATCACATGGTACACAATAACATGAATATTTTTTCACATGGTTTGAAACTCAGGAGGGATATTCCTTGGTTAAAGTGTTTTTTCATTATGGTCTATTATGAATTATTTGAATAGAGAGTTTCCATGAATTGTAGTGTTTAAACTTATGGTTTCATCCATTGAAAATATGTTTTGATGTTATATAAATCATATAAATTATTTTTCACAACTATGTACTTCCATACTCTAATTTTTATTCATCACAATCTGAATCTTAAATTTAGTAAATGACTTGATGCAGAAGTAATCAGCTGAATACTGAATTTAATAGTAAATTCAATGACTGTACACATTTGAAAACAAATTATTACAAGCATTAATGAAATATTTTGTGACTATGATCACTCAGCTCTCCCAATATGTATATTGTAACACATGTAATTTTGATCGTCTATGAATACCAAAATATAAAAATATTCCATTAAATATTTAATATAAAAATCCAAAACTCCAAATATTTTACTTCATATCCATTGTATTGTGATAAATTGGTAAATGATATGTAAAATATGACATCCATATTTAGTGTAGAGACTATGAAAATATTGTCTTTTCAATTTATCAATTTTAAGGATAATTTAATCAATGTTGGAATATAGTTAAAATTTTGTGGAACGAGTAAAAAATTCACTCCATGGAATGAGAAGAGTTTTTGATAATATTTTATTTTATGTAATTCTATTTGATTTTACATGCAATAATGCATAAGAATTATTTGATGTTTCTAAGAATGATGTATTTTTTTTGAACCTATGAGGTTAATTTTAAAATAATTTTAGGGTATAAGTTTATATTAATTACCTTCCATAAAAAACTGATTGATAATATTGTGGATTGAAACAATGCCTTTTAATTTAATTTTCTATAAGGGATTTTGGAATATGTGGTGAAATCATTCGATGTAAACTCACAGTGGAAATTCGATATGGAAACCCTCAAACTTTTGGTGATATTATGAATAATATTGAGATTCACTTAATATATAGTGGAATATTATATGTAGTTAAGAAAATAGTTCATCCCCTATATGAAATAAATGTGGGAAGTATCACCCATGTAAATTTGTAAAATGATCATTATGTTTCAAGTGTGAGAAAACCTAACATTGACTTATATATAGTAGATATAATTGGTGTAATCTATTTAATGATTGGAATTAATAAGGGGGATCTATTAGAAATGAATACCACTAGACAATTCTATAGATTCAATTAATATGGTCATTATCCGAATCCATTCTATAATCTAAGCGATAATGAATATAACAAGAGTAAAACCCACATAAAATTTTGAAAAATCAAATGATTAAGAAAAAAATTATTTTTCATTAATTCATTATAATTAGCGAACACAAATACATATATCTAGTGTTGGTAATATAATGTATGGAATCTTAAGGAGGGACCCATATGAAAATATTATTCTACATCATCTAATAAAATTTAATTGGATTCCAAGAATCGATTATCTACCTCTATACAGATTCCTAATTAATTAAATCACATTATATATTCTAAATCAATATAATCTTTTTTATCAATTAAAAAATTAAATGAATATTGCAATGTAATTTTTTCTATATTTATAATATATTTAAGTATTAAATTTAGAATTATCATTCGGGATCATATATTATTTTATAAGGATTTTATTTTGTAGATGATTATGGTATTCAAATCATAGTACGAGAAATTATAAGTGATTAAATTTTATTAAGGATAATTAATATGTTGACCATGGATGTATATGAGGTAAAAATATTCTTTTCACTGTGATAAATATTTTGTGATACATACTTTAGAGGATCCTTATGATTAACAATTTATAAAAATGGGTTTGTGTAAATTTGAGTGTTATTGAATATGATATACAATATAATGCTTTTGATATATACATATTAGGAAAACATTTCTAAGTATTTTGGTTTTAGAAAACCCCTAGGGATGGGAGGATTAGGTTTCCATCATTATATGTATATTATGATCTATTATAAGTTCACATTTCTACTTTTCCATAAAAACCATCTTTAAAAATTATTTTCTACTGTCTTTGTGTAAGTGGAAATTCATCAAAGGATAACCAAATAGTGAAATTAGTCTTATGAAAAGGAATGTAATAATGTATGTATATATTCTCATGAATTTTACTGAATAAAAGGATAATAACATTGTAACTAAAATGTGGTCAATTATATTTACTGATTTTATTTTTCTCATTTGTTTTGATTTCTGAGGTTATTAACCATATCATGTTCATTTACATTTTTTTTATCAATGATACATGGAACATAAATTTCTTATAGGTTATTATTATCAATACGAACAATTTTTACCCTATTGAAAAAAATAGTTATGTTTTATTCAGTAAAACATTAATATTTTCCTTTATATCTTTTTAAGTTGGTGTTTTATTGTCCTCCTTTACGATTATCTAGAATGAGATTTTAATATTTCAATACACTAATTAAAAAACACAAGTACAAATAAATGGGATGTAATTTATTAAAGAGAGTAGATAACAAAACACCATGAAATTTTTGGAATTATTTTTTGAAATAAATTTAATATATTCAATATTTTCTCTTGCATGAAACGATGAGTTAAAATGAACCATGATATACTATTAAAATACGATCATTTGGAATTATAATTAAAAAAATTCCATTGAATTGGTTGGAATGAATAAGACTATCAAAATTATGATGATTATATATTTTATTTATGAATAAAATAAATTCATACTTACAATTTTTTCAGAAGTAACAATACAAAATAATTTGAATGTAAACAAATATTCTAGAATAACTCTTTGTGTCATAATATTTTTGTTTATATTAATAAATGAAATTAATCAATATCGGTGAATTATTTCAATGAAATTTTTATATTAAATATTTAATAGACTTATTGTTCATTAAATTAATATTTTTTCAGAATAGGATAATAAATAATTCAAATTCACTACTAATTATTTCTTTTTCTATATGGTTTTTTCATCTCATTTGAAACTCCTATTTTATTTTTGTTTCATTTTCATAAAATTGAATTATAAATATAAAAAGTTTATTAAATCCACATTTCAAACTTATATAATGGTGAATTTTTTAGTATTTTATGAAATGAATAATTGTTTTTTGATATTGAAGAAACATATATTTATTGTAAACTGCCTTTTTTTAAATAAATTAAATAAATTATGTTGTATTATATTTTTTAAAAATCAAAATATGATCAATTGTAAAATTATGAATAAAATTTATAACATTTAAATAGTTTAATGAGGATTATTTATATAATTTTTTTCCAATACTTGTGAATGTTTCTTTTTTTAAAACCTGTTTGTCATCACAGTTATGGGTGTAGTTTTAAATTATATAATGAATCATATGTGAATATATTATTTAAAAAATTACACCGTATTTGAAATAATAGTAATTATTTTCATATAATATGTTTATTTTAAAAATTTTTCCTAATGAATATTAAAAACATTAAATATTAATTATCACGGGTGTTGTTTAAATAGTTTTACATTTTGGTTGTACTAAAATAGATAACATTTAATATATCAAAAAATATCTAATTCATATTTTATTAATAGATTTTTTACATAACTCTATTAATATTAAAAAAAATTCAATTGTGGATTATTTTTGAATTTTTATAATGTGGTTATATCATCTTCTTTTCATAACATCGATGTTTGTTCTCTCCCCCAATTATGAAAGGGTACCCCTCTCTTTTCCACATCAAAAGTAAAAAATCCTATTATATTTTAAAATACCATCCAAAAAATCTTCCTTAAAAACATCATCACATACTAATTGTATTTTTTCCTTACGAAACACTCTCATGAGGTATTCTGTTGAAATCTAAATGTTGTTGTAAAATGAAGTGGTATGATTCTTAACTGAGGAATTTTTATTAAACCTCATTGAAATCATTTTAACATTTTATGATATATGATTATATGAGTCTCAACAAAATTTGGATAATGTTAATTTAATTTCATATACTATATAAATCTTCTATCCTATCATATGTGAAAATACATTATCGATCATGTGTATGGCATACAATCGAATCATGAAAAAATGTATATTTTTTTCAATACATCTACTCTTAAGTGGATAAATTATTCATGTAATGTATATATATGATATTTACGACATAATTATAATTATTGAATTATTATATAATATATATAAACTCTTAAATTCCAATATGATAGACAACAATAACATTTCTCCTACATACGTGTGGACTAACATCATCATGAAGCAATGTAATACATTTTTAATATTATTCTTTCTTGGATGGTAATAATGATATATTTATTGATAATATATTATATTTATGATAGAATAAATAATCTATAATTATGAAATCATTTTTATCTCTCTTTTGTTATATCCATTAAAAAATTGATACATGTTGATGTATACATATGACCTACAGTCAAAATGAATTGTGTAATACATTTTTAATGACTATGTTTTATGAAGGAACCTATATATTCATATAATTAATATATATTAAATAACCTAATGATAAATATTATTTAAATTAATGAACCATATTCAAATTATTTTCACCAAAACTATCGAACTAGAGCTCAAATAAAAAATATTATAGTTATAAACTAGAACAATGATTTAAATAATGAATTGCTAATGAATAGGTAGTAAAGGTTATTAGTAAGTCATATATGATATTATATACGTGATTTTTTATTTTTTGTAGATTTAAAATAAATCTATATTTATTAAATAGTATATGAAAACATGTAAGATGGATGTTGATACTTCGGGAAAGGGTATATATCTCAAATTTCCTTTATTGTGTTGTGTTTATTGTTATGTACCTATATTATTTTATTATGAGAAATTAATTACCTTTGAATATTTCTAACATCAATTTATATTTATTCATAATATTTAATGTTTCATTTTATGTTATTATTTTATGGGGATTATAGTTCCAATGTTACCTATGTGGTATGGGATTTTCATCCCACATTTACTTCTGTTAGACATATTCCATATAAGTAACTTGATTGATTTTTCAGGTGTATATAAAACCCATTAATTTAATTTATTATTATAATAATGTATATTATTTAATATGAATATACATATTATGTTATTTTATTTATGGGTATTATGATTAAATTTTTCATATATGGTAATTTTTTATGTTATAATATAACATTCTATTGGGATTTCTTATTATGATGATTTATATGATGAAATATTGACAAATACAATCATGTAACAAATATTGTCCATTATAACATGAATATTTATATATAAAACATATTTTTCATTCATTTTCTTCTCCTTGTGAACTAAATTGACCATATTAATATTTTTGAAAAAAATAATCTTTAGTTCTCTATTCAATATGAAATCATTTATCATCCAAACATATGTCTACTAAAATATATACAAATAATTTTAAAAATAATATATAATTATTTTAACTTAATTTTTACCCATAATATAATTTTAAGAAAATGTTTTAAATTGAAACTTTTCATTATTTTTTGAATGATTAGTTTTTTCATTTTTAATTAAAAGTTCAATATAATCATTTACTTAGTGTATAAAACATGAATGATGTTTACCTTTGTCATGATCCAGTGGTAAAATCCTTTTTTTAATCAAGGGTGTTATGATTATGATGACATGATAGCATTGAAATCCATTTCTTTCAAAATTTTATTATTATAATTAAATGATTATGAAACCTATATCCTTTTTTGAATTTAATATATGTTGAATTTTTTATAATAATTTTACAGTATAATTCATATATTATAAGAAATGTGGGACCTATATCTCCCTACATTGAATTTGGAATCTATATATTACTCATTAGTTACAAATTTTTGTAATGAATCTGATTTCATGATCATAATGTTTTGATTTGTCCTAATTTCATGCCCTTAAAATTGAGGGTGGTCCTAATTTAGTGTGCATAAGGTTATGTGTGGATATGGTTTCTCATCCATAAGGTTAAGTGTGGAAATGTTTTAATTTATATAAGGTTATGTTTGGACATGGATTCAGGCGTATATGTTTTTTTATGGACCGAGCCTCATGTCTATCACATTATGTATTTCCAATGTTTCACATCCATATGTTTATGTGAGGTCCGAATTTCATGTCATTAACATAATTAGTAAACAAATTTATATTTACATTGATTTAAAATGTTATAATATTATGTTTTATCCACATTCATATGCAAATTTTATGTTCTCTTGTATCATGTTTATAGATTTCCTTTTTTAGTCATGTCTACTGAACATCCATGATTTATAAAAGGATATATGATTACTTCCAATTTTATATAGGGTGTTGTTTTAAATTTATAAACTCATGTTTGCAAACTTGTATGATCTATTTATAACTCTATTATAATTTATATCACCCTTATTTACGCTAAATGTCCATTTAAGAAAACCCTTTTTATATTTCCCTTCTAAATGTTTTGAAAAAAGGTTATATATTGGATATTTTTACAAAGACTAGTAAATAAAAAGATCTTTGTGGGAGATGTAGACCATCATTAATGTAATAATAATATTTAGTATCTAGTTTCTTATGTCCCAAAACCTATATAATCCTTTACCATGTTTTTTTGACATGTATTAAATATTCATCTCAAAATAAGTAATATATATATATATATATATATCATCGGTCTCTATAATCCAAGGTCAAATAAATGACCTCTATATATCTAATTCCAAAAATAACTCCTATGTTTCGCTTTTTTCATCAAAATTAGAAATGGGATTATTCTCTTCATTTTCTAAACCACTTAATTATTTTCAATAATTAATGTCTCTATGTCTCATTCACAGTATACAATCCAAAATTATAAAAATATTGAGCAGAAAAACATTGTTTAGAATATTGTTTGAAATAAAATTTAGGAATAGAAACTGATAGTAGATAAATGGTTTTCATTAAAGATGAATCATTCATTTCTTAGTTGATCCATGATCCATATTCATATGAAATTTCCATAAATATATCATCAACACTAGAAGTTTTCCATCAATGTATTAAAATGATTATTCATGGGTGATAGGTCCCCAATAATTTAATTATTAGCATGTTATATTGATTTTAGGTTTTATAAATGTTGTAAAATTGATATAAAATAATGAATGTTATAAAATAGGAAATATATAATGGATTGGAAAACAACAATATGAACTGATGTTAGCATTTTAAGACAACAGCTAATCTCCCATTCAAAAAAGTAATCCAATAAACCATGAGTTGTGAATCATAAATGAGTTTCCTAAAAATAATAATATAAAATTACAAATGAATATAATTAATTTAATATCTATATTATATTTAAACAATCTACCATTTACATGGGAGGAAATTAACCCATTACTCACATAGATTGGACACCATATTAAAAGATTTTACAAGACAAAAAGGATAAATGTTGTATAGAAGACAAATTATATGGTTTTCAGTGGTATAAAATATTTTCTCTTTATGAAGATGATCAGATTGTGAATCCATGAATGCATATTTAGAGTGTCTGTGAGATGAAAATACCCATCATTAGTACTATATAACATAAACATTTATGATAATTCAATTATTATAAAACTATAGGGGGATCTCTCATATTAGAGGAAAAAAATAAAAGAGTGATATTATTATTTTCTCAATATAAATATGTAGTTAAAAATATAACTCTACCCACTTTTGATAATGGTGTGATAAGAAAAAATGATGTACTTATTCATATGAAAATGTGTAATGTTGTTAACTTAAAACCGATAAGGAATAATGTTATTATGACTATGGAGGGAGGTCATATTATACAACAAATTTAAGAATAATCAATTTTTAATTATATATATATACCTGATGATTATAGTCTAATACAAAATAGTTTTATTATATCATCAAAATCTTGTGAGTAGCTTCCATGACTGTAAAATGTTGTAAAATAAATGCATCCCAATCATGGTTTTAAACTTAATGAAGATTTCTATAATATAATAAATTACTATTTTATATGTAGGGTCCAATATAATATATATATTTAGAAAATTAGTAAAATAATTATGAATAATTAAATAGTTTTATTTTATTTCATCTTAAATTAAATAATCCAAATTATCAAAGGGATGTCTTCCCAATAATTATAATGAAATTTTTTATCAATGTAAGGTCAACTATCAATTACAATTCCATCATAGAATTAAATTACTAGTACAACCAAATAATAAGTAACCCATATATAAATGTGAAAAACATTATTATGAACACCATGTTGTGTAATTTAATCATATGATGCCTTATGGATTGGAAAACACCATGAACATGTAATTTTTTCCCTTATAGAAACAATCCATTCAATTTCATCGAATATTATTAGTGTATTTTTTCTTCATATAATGATTTAACTATAATTCCAAAACCATTTACTTGAATTATAATAATTGTTATATATTTTATTATAGAACAACACAAAAATTAATTTATAAATGTGACTTTTTATGGACATTTATAGAATATTAATTAAGTACTTTATCCTCTACTATTGTACGTAAGAAGATTCCAAGAAGAAAAAACCATGTTTGGAATTTTTTCTTCTTGAAAAAACAATGAGTTAACATTCAATCAAGTATTTATTGTTAATATTAGTATATTTATTTGGTGTAATAAATGAAAATAAATTCCATTCACTGTGAAAATGATGGAAATATAAATATAATAATTGAATGAAAAATTCAAAAATTCCTTTGATATCATGATGTATTATCTCTCTAATACACTATGATTATGAATCATGTAAAAGGGAAATAAAATATTCTCAATGAAGACTAATATTTTAGTTTACTCAGTTCTCATTCTCAAAAATTTAATATGATCAAAAAGAAAAAAAAAATATTAATGGATTCTCATTTCTTTCATAGTATAATAAGTAAAAAATGTCATGGTTTTGGAAGATAATTATATCTTCTATAACCATTTTTAATTATATTAATTTTATTTCGAAATTTATTTTTCTAATATATAGATCTTATTTTTCATAAAACATTCCAAAACATGGGAGGTGATCTTCTGTGATTCCTCTGGAATCATAACCGACAAAATATTATATGTCTTGAAATTCAATCGAGTCCTATAAGGTATTGTATTCTGTTATCCATTATAACCCATTATTGAATATTAATTCATTATTAAAGATTAGTACATCAATAATGATGGGGAATACAATAATATAATAAGATCTTTATGGTGTATATATTAATTCTCGATTTAATAACATAATATTAAAAGCATCTTGCTACATGATACAAAATAATTTGTATTACCTCAAAAAATTATATAGATATTATTAAATATGTCACTAGTGTATATATATTATTTGTATTATATTGTTATACTCTAAAATTTTAATATAATATATCTACATTATTTACATTCTATCTTCTTGGAAAATGACAATATTCCTCATGACTACATGTAGACTACCACATAAATAAAGTTGTGTGATCTTTTTTTAAATATGACTGGCATGGATCATAAAAAGGGTTAATTAAGAAAATTATAAAATATATATGATATAAATATGTTCATATTTATGTTCCTAGTAGATAATTTTGTGAACAAATAAGCGGGTGAGTCACTATATAAAACATTTTACCAATTTTCATTCCACTCCTATTACAACTTTTAAATTCGAGCCTTTGCACTTATTAGATTGAATTAATATTACCTTTTTATTAATTAAATATACCATTTAAATGAAATTAAGTTAATACACCAGAAAAAATAGTGTTTAGGAATTTTCCTCCCCGATGAGAGTGACTATGTCCTGGTTTAGTTCGAGATGATCTGAGACTTAGAACATCCAGTCAGAAATCAACCAACAATTACAAGTCTGTTGGTTATGTATCACCCTGAAACCATGGTGGGAACATATAAACCCTTTCCCACATTGTACTAGAATCCCACAATTTTTATTTATAATTTAATCCCACCATTATAATTTATTCTATAATCCCACTAATGTTTCATAAAGTAAACATAAACCCAATGATAATTATCAAAAGAACATCGTGATTCCATTTCAATATAGAACATATATTCCACGTTGGGTCACTAGGAATGAATTGATTCTGCACTTTATAACATTATTTAAGCAATTTTAACTTCCACTGAATATCACATAAAACACAAAATTATAATAAGTTCATTATAGTCTATTGATTTATGTAATGTAACACTTCTAATTAAACTCACTATATTAATAAAGTGAAAAACTACAGATATATCAATAAATCACATATTGTCTACTTATTTTCGTCACGTAAAATTACATATTATGTTCAACTGAATTATTAAATACATAAAAATCATGTGTTCATATTTTATATAGATCCCATCATCACATGAATATATTTAAAACATGTAATTATCCAAAATATTTATCCTCCTTATTTGTGAAATAAAAAATTAATAACCAAATACTTACTTTTGATATTTTTTTAAACACGATCATAATGGTACACCTCCATGATAATAAAATATTTTGTATGAACTTCTTCATAGGATCCTTTGGTCTTCCCTTCACATACTCAAATAATTTTTTGTGTAATTTTCAGGAAAATAACACAAGGGATGAACACATAAAAAGACTGCCACAATTTCTTTCTCACTTTACCTTGTACGTGCATGCATATAAATATTTTAAAAATATGTGTTTAAAAAATAATGAATGAATATTATGTTTCATAAATTTAACTCATCATATGTCATCGATATATCATTTATTTATTCAAAAAAATAATGTGTATCATTGGATTACTATGATAAAATTAATTTTGAAGTACTAATTTGTTGTTCCTCCACTGTATATTCATGTTTCCACCATATTTTTAAATTTCATTTACATGTGTCCTTGAAAAACTAATACTGGTTTCAAATTAGCTTCCTTTCAAAAAAATATAAGAATGTTTATCTTCTTTTGGTTTGTATACGGGAATCAATATTGCATAAACAAGGTATATTGGATAATTTTATACACATCACAATAGTTCATGGAATCATACCTCACATTATAATAGAAAAAGAAAATACTTTCTATGCTACATATTAGTTTACCAAATCAGATCTTCTCAAATCAATATGACTGTTCTATGCATACGAAATTCACTTTCTGAATATAACATATTCTTCTTCTTGTAAAATGGTATGTGATCCCTCTATCTTCTTCTTGTAATACCTATGGAATTTTTTGTTTAATAATCTTCATTATTTAATCGGAAACTCAAATTAGCATCAAATTCATGTGATTATAGAGCTTGATCTCAATGGAATGAATGTTCCGCCACAAAAACAGAATGTGTTTTTTGTTCTATTTTTCAAATTAAATTCATTTCAGTTATATACTGATCTCTTTAATGAGATATAAACTAGGTAATAGAAAATTAGTGTGATCCTTATATTTATAGGAATCTATAAAAAATTAGTACCTCTTAAAATTACATAGATCCATCCATTTCATCATTAGCTCAATCATTGCACCATCAATGGTTTAGTTTATGTGATATTACTATCTTCATAAAATGGTATTTTATTCTCTCTAAATATAATAAGCTAGTTCTCAAGGGAATCATGAAAACCACATTGCTTTATATATCTATCATATTCAAATAAATTGAAAAATGAAATGGTTTTCAAATGACATGATTCGAGCATTGGGTGATATAGAAATATAGCTTCTCTAATGTAATGAACCTCTCAAATGGCTTTCAAGAGAAGATAATATATAAAATTGAAAAAAAAATCATAAAACTTGACAAGTAGATCATAAATTTATTTTTCATTGTTACAGTAACAAGATAAAAAATTATAGTTCATTATGATGAAAAATGTGTTCCCACTCACTAATAACACATGGCATGTATTTAACAGCTCAGAAATATTCTTACCAAAACCACACCTCAAAACATTGCACAACCCCATGCTAGGTTCTCTCCTCCTCCATTGTGCCACCCCCACCTAGTTAAACCATTCTTTCAACACACTCATTAGGGTTCCCTCACATGATTTATATCACCCTTACATTCAAACAATTGTCTTCTTCTGACTCACTTAATGGTGGATGACACTTTAGTGTCCCATTAATTGTGAAGGCTATTCTGTCTTTGACATATTCAAGTTTGTTGGATAATATTTTTTTCATGATGAAAAATTTTATTTGTAGAAAATTTCTATAAAATAAAATATAATAGAAATTATTTTGGGTGTAATTCCATTGAATTCTTATAAAAAAACAATTCATCTAAATATTATCAAACCAAATTTTACGTTTTCCTAACATTTGAAACTATTTTGTTTTTCAATATATAAGATATTAATATTTTGTGATATCTTTCAATCTGTCACGAAATGTTGTAAAAAAATGTATCCTCCCAAAAAAATGACATTAGAACATACTAAACAGTTATTCAATTGTCACATTTAACTGTGACATTATATAAAGATACTTAACCAATAAGAACAACATTGTTAAATCCTATATGATTCTCAAAATTAATTCAAAGTTAGAACACCGAAATTGAATTAATGTCACATTGAATTTTTATCAAATAACTATAATGATAACTATTAAACCACAAATATTACATCAAACTAATTTCATTACATAAATAACCATCTTTGGATTTGTTTTCAATACCCATATTATATTCAGATTTATATTTTTAATCTCCCCCGTTCTTGATAATATTTCAAAATATATAAGTATGGGAATTAAATTAACTCATTTAATTATGTAAATCTTGAAATTTTATTCTTCTCTCATTCAATCTCTTCATTAGATAAGATACAAAAACAATCATAATTTAAAACTGATTAACATGATAAAGGAGATGCATCACCTTTCTTAAATAAATGAGTCATAAATTAACTATCTCCAACTCTACATTGGATAACATTGTTTGAAAAAAAATAATGATCAATTTTGTAGAAAAATTTATCAAATTTTTTTTTCAGAAATATATTCCAACACTAATACCCTATTTTTGGGGGTTTTAAAATTCTATTAAATAAATTTCATGCATTCATCATGATAAATAGATTTCATGATTTCAATTTCATTATTGTGCTTCCCATTTATCAATACAATTTTTTTTCAAATTATGAGTTTCTCCAAATTTCATTTATAATTATTATTAATAATGAAATAAGAGAATATTAATTTTTATTTTGTATCTTAAATATATATGTTTTACAAATATCATATAAATTCCAATCTAGAACTTAAAATATTCAATGATAGTATTTTACATATTCAACTTAGGTATTTTTTAATATTTTCTTCCCATAGTGATAATACTTTCATCAGACATCATCATCGTGATTATATTTTATCCGGAATGAATTATTATAACAATTTTAAATGAAATTGAAATAAATAACTCGATGATGTATAGGATCCTGATTTTTTTATTAGGTTTTCATGTCACTGTTATCTTTAGGACTCTTCCATAATGCATGTATCACTTTTAATTCCATATATTATAGAAAGAATCAAAAAAATATGTAGGAATATGGTGGTTCTTAAATGATTTGTGATAGATAAATATGTATGATATTAATTTATCAGCCTAGAATCACCAATCAATTCTGCTATAGAATTATGAATAATTGCCATCCATTCTCCATTTTACATTCCAAATTTATTCATTATAAGATCGAATGAACTATTTTACCATACATCCAATAGAATCAATATTTATGGTAGATTATCAAAGGCCTACAATATGACATTTTTTTCCTTAATAAAAGCACAATTTCATAATTGTGTAATTAATTTCATCATTCTTCTTGGGTGTATCTTTATTTACATTTTTTATAATGGTAATTTTATATTTATTGCCTAATGATTACTTTTTTACCTTTATTTCATTTTTATTTGTTTTTGTCTTGTTATCAAATCATCATTTTCAAAATTCATATTTGGAACATACAATACCTCATTATAATTGGGACCAATGTAATAGAAATAATCACAAAATTCTTCATGAAATAAAATATATTGGGTATTGAAATATTATTATTCATCAATGACTTATGATTCATGTTTGATGGGTTTCTATTCACATAATATCTTCTTCCCCTTTTTTATTTCCTACTAGAATTTTCTATCATTTAATATTTATACAAATAATAAATAGTCGGATGCACAAATTTCAAACAATACCTAAAATAGTCAACATAAACTGATTTATTATTTTCTATTATAATAGGGCTCATTTTTAGATCTTTTTGATTTTGGATAATATTATTATTCATCTATGATGATTTTGGTAAACAATAATTATTTCTTCTCATCACACACACCATTGATCAAATGGTTGATTTATGATTTGTCTCATTCACCCATGTTTGACCAAAATTAGTTTTTGAACAAATACATTAAGATGCATAATTATTAGTAAATATATAAATTATGGATAAAAGGTAACATGATTCAATGATCATTCAAAAGATTTATATTTAGATAATCCCATGCTCTTCTCTCCACATGAATTAGTCTTGTTAGAAATAAGACTATTATCATAATTACTCTTGGATGATTTTCAAACCTTAACATTTTGTCCAGATTCACCATGAAGGATATAATGATTTTGAACATGACCACCACACGATGATATTTTAGTTTTATATAGTCTTTATATTCTTTAAAAAATATCACAAAATTTTCACATTCATTTTGAGAACCCTTCAATTTATTTCCATAAAAATATTCAACATAATTTCCTTTTCAAAAACATTAATGTTGGGAATATTTTTCACATCTAAAAATATCATTTTTCTTCCCACTGACTCTTTATTATCATAACTTGACAATCGTTCATTTAATTTTAATCCAATAGAGAATTATAAAACACTTTAATACTATTTATAATTATATCTTATATGTGTTCTTTAATATTCTAATATGTTCTTTGCAGTTTCTCCAGTGCACTGATCACTTCAATGTAAACATTCTCATTCAACAACTTATCAAATATAGTCATTTATAATTCATCTTCAACCTATGTGAAGATTTCCATGTAAAGAAATACAGATTTTTCATTTCATTCCCCTACTAGGATGAATGTCTCATCGTTTCCTTTAATTTTTGACATAGATTTCTTAAGTGTATCCACAAGACCTAGGTTCAAATCAAGGTATAGGCGTACTTCTGGTACTGGAGCATTACTGTACCAGGTACTATTGTAGTACTATTGAATAACTGTACACTGTGCACGTACTGTAGAATAACTATACACTGTACAAGTACTGTGCAGAACCATACATTGTGCGGGTACTATAGAATGAAATGTAGCAGATACTATAGCAGATATTGTTTGGTACATTAGCACCTGGAACTATTCACATTGGGCCAGCGGTTTGGGAATGGATTCTATAAGGATTTCGGTGCACCCATGCCTTCAGGTCAGTAGAGATTTCGAGCCACCTTTGAGGCCTTCGCACTACCTCAAGGCCTTCGAGCCACATGTTGTTGCCCCAGACACACTATAAAAAAAAGAGAATCCCTAAAAGATGATATAGAGAAGGTGCACTCACCGTAGTAGAACCTAATGGATTTTTCAGAATGAGAGTGTATGGTTATGCAATCAGGACCAGCCTGGGCTTGCACGGGAAGCTGAGCGAGACGACAATGCAAAGGTGGAGAGCTACTATCATGTTTCACATGCTGTGGAGGGGCAGTTCCTTGTAGATAGTCTTTTTTAATTCCCTATGTCATTTGGGTCTTGTAATGTCCTAATCCTATATGCCATGTAATCTATGTTCTTATGGGCCTTTTAAGGGTTACCCCTTATCCCTTGCAAGGGGGGTTAACAAAAATCAATAAAAATGAAGGCCTTCGGGCAATTTGTGTAGAGACTTAATATTCATTATAATTTAATGATGTTATACCATTGTGTGAATCATTTCTGTATGGACCTTACCATTAACATCATTCTCACACGCAAATCTTCATATTTATCCATCAACATAGGAAAAATGATCATTTCAATGTTATATAAATTATTCATTGTAATCAATAATTATTGTTATATGTTTATATCATTGAATGTTTTTTAACAAATCCATCTTTATATCCACCTATTTCTTTTCAAGCCATTAATTTTCATCATATCGTCCCTTCATACAAACAAGATATTTAGGGGACGCATTTGGTAGGAACATTATTTATATATTAATTGATTTCTGAATAAAATAACAAATTGATATGTTGAATTCATATTCATCAATTCATGAACCATACTCATCAAAAGGATATCTATTAACTAATTTAACAGACATTGTTTATAGGAAACCACTATAAATATGTTCAGATTGTGAGAACCCTATTTTTACATTGAAACTATTGTTTTATTACTTTCCTCTTTATTCTGTATGATTTTCGTGATGTTTGTTAACATTTCATTGTTGGAACTCATAGAGATATGAAAAGAACTCTCCATGTGAGATAACCCTATTTCGTTTTCAAATTCAAATCTTCACATCATATAAGTATAATATAAATGAATAGGACAAAATGACATATCTAATTAGAGGTGTAACATATGATTTTTTACTAATTGATGTGCCCAGTGGATTAAGTATTTAAATTTAGTAGGGAGAGTACGTGTACATATATTTTTTCTAGTTTTATATTCTCTTCTCATAACCCTTTTTATATCATGCATATATAGTAGTTAGTGTGATTGAATCCTCTATGTTTATAATAATAATTATAAAATATGCCTTTCATAAATAAAATAACACATAGCACATAGTATTTTTTCAATGACCTCCCCCGATGTGGGTGACTATGTCCTCATTGTGTTTGGGATAATCTAGGACACATATTCAATAAAATGAAATCAGTCAATAATTATAATAGGTTTGGTCAGATATCACCCAAAAAAAGGTGAGTTGGTATGAACCATTTTCCAAAATTGTAATGGTATCCCACCAGTTTTCTTTATAATGGTTTCCCATCATTATTATTTTCTAATAATTCCACCAGTTATTCAAAAAAACACAAATACAATGAGAAATATCATAATAACATCATGCTTGCATTATAACAAAAATTTAATCTTACCCTTTGATCCACATATAATAATTTGATACATCACTTTCTCACATTAATTGAACCATTTTACTACCACTAAATAAAATCAAAATCCCTTCATGCTGGGTGGTTATGTATACTCTCTATAATTGTAGTAGGCAACACTCTTAATTAAACTTACTCAAGTAAAATAATGTAAACTGATGATACAATAATAAACTATATTATGTGATATTCATTTCCTTACAAAATAAATATTTCATCATCTCAAATAAATTATTACATATATCAAAATTGTTTGTTTTTCATGCAGGTAGTTCTCATCATGACATTTAAATATTTAATACATGTAATTCTAAATACATTCTATCAATCACACATATGCAATTGGATATGCCTTACACCATTTTTAATTTCATTATTCGTCAAAGAGGGACTTAATACTACTCCTCAATTTAGAAAAAATAATTTTTTACTTTCTTTTTAGGATTCATTGGTGACAATTAGACAAACTCAAATAAGTATGAGGTTAATTTTCATGAAATCATTACAAAGGGAGAACACATACAAACACTGCGACTCTATCTTCCACACATAACCTTGTATGCGTGTACATATCAACATGTTAATAATGTATAGTCAAAAAATAATGAACACAATGTATTTATTATATATTATACCCATGGAATGTCATCAATATGTTCTTTATTCATGAAAAAATAGTATGTGGATATTAAATTTACTATATGAAAATTAATTTCATAATGCGAATTTTTTCTATCAGGGTATACATTTTAGACTATATTTTTTAAATACATATACATGTCACAATGAAAAAATAAAATAAAATATTATTCCACATCACATGAAATAAAAATACAAAAAATGATATTCTCTTGATTATTTTTTAAGATTCACTATTTCATGATCAAGGCAGTATTTGTAATTTTAATTATGTAACAACTATCTGTAGAAAATTAATTCACTTAATAGAAGAAAAATAATATTATTGAAATGTTATAAAGTTCCACTATGGATCTAATATTCACAAGAAAATTTAATTGTGATAATAATATGTCAAACAATCATGAAATACTACTTAGTCTCCTTCACATAAAAGGGGACACGATTCTTTTAACATTTTCATGTAACCCTTTTGTATGTATTTTTTTTAATAATCTCTAGGAATAGTGTTTCTAGAAGGTGAAATTTAAATAAATTCCTTGTGATAACATATTTGGAACTTGATTTCATGAAATATTATTCGAAAAAATAATCCATGTAATGTTATATATCTCTCTCAGAATTAATCATATATGTGCACTGAGATCTAAGAAGAGAGGAATGATAATTAGTAGAAAATGAGCGCAATTAGAAAATTTATTGGTGACCAGAACTAACTCAGTACCTCATAAAATAGTAGATTACAAACAATTAATCATCATCTAAAACACTACGCAGATTCATGTTCAGTTTGTATAATATCACAATCTTCAAAAAACATTTTTTTCTTCCCAATGCATTTTATCGGTTTAATATATATTGAATCATGAAAATAAATTTATGTGGTATTTCTATCATAGCCAAATTTGAATTACAAAAAAATGTTTTTTTAATTTATTGTATCAATCATAGAGTGAGATAGAAATGCATATTCTTCAATTTAATTAATCTCTCAAATGTCTTGTTTGAGAAGGCAATAACTTACTTTGAATAGAAGGCTCATAAAATTGGATGAGAATTTTTCAAGAATCTAGTTTTTTTAGATCCATAGTAACATGTTAAAAATAGATCCCACATTGAAATGAAATTTTTTCCCACACCATTATATCGCAAGGTATGATGTAAACATGTCATAAAAATGGATACCGAAAACTCTCATCGTATCCTTATCTCACCCCATGTTAAGCGGTCTCTTCCACCATTGTGTGGCCCCCATACTATGGTTACACATTGTCTCTATAGTCATGTGAGAACCCTTATCCACCCACTATGTCAACTTTTTTATTGGCCTTGTCCAAGTAAATCACTCTCATCAATGGTTTCCCAATTGGGGACCCACATATGGTGAAGGATGGGATGTCATGGACATGGTCTTTAGGTTGGCTAATAATTTTTTATAATTAAATATTGTCTACATTAAAAATAAATAATGACAATAATTTAATGATAATTAGTTATTTGGAAGTAATTACAATCTAAACATCACAGAAAATATTTACCCAAAGATTGGGAAAAATCATTTTTCTTTTATTAATGACATCAAACACAATTTACTTCTTCATGCAATAAGAAATTCATATTAAGTAAAATCCATTGATCTTCCATGAAATTGTTTAAAAGATATATCATCCTTTGAGAAATTTCATTTCAACGTACTAAATAGCCCTTTAATCACTAAATTTAATTATTTTTGATACTTATTGATACATTAAAAAAATCAATACATCAATTCCATGAAACAATTGAATCAAAATGATAATTCAATGGAAGAACAACAACCTCAAATTAATGTTGTATTTTAGTTATTATCAAATAAAAAAATTAAAAAAAAATCCACTCAAATATTATTTTATACAATTTTACAATATTCACCTATAAAAGTGAATTTTTATTTAACATCCATTCATTAAATTTTCCAAAAAGTGTGACCATATTTCATTTATATATATGGCCATTGATCCCCATGAAATGTGAATATAATATTTTTATCTCTATATTATACAGATGACTCTACATATCTATATATTGAATATATATAACATTTATGTCAGAAATAAAATTGTGTATATGATGTAATCGTAAATAATAATAAATTACTAAAACTAATGAATCAAAACATTCATAAAAATGAACTTGTTGACGACTAGAAATATTATACATATAAAATATTGTTAAAAACACGGGTAAATGTGTATTAAATGGAACATATATGATATTATATATATATATATTAATTATGTAAATATAATGAAAATAAATTTAGTATGTATAATTTTAAAATCTAGTATGATTCATTTCACAAATGAGATAAGTGTTTTCATAACAAAATTTTCATTCATTTTATTTTACTTATTCTTCCTGGAGATTATGAGTTCAAGATTACATGTCAAATGACCTAGGATTATATAATATTTAATTACCATTTTTTGTGTTGATTTAAATTTATTAAACATAATATCTTTACTGATTTATTCTCACATCAATAATAAATTCATTGTAAACATTTTCTTAACTCAATTTCCATTCAGTAGGATATACTTGTACTTAATTGACTATGTTATTCTGTGATTATTTTGAAAAAAAATCTAGTTTCATTATGTTTCATTTAAATTTTTTTTGTTGAATTATAATTATTACAAAATAAAACATCCTTGATTATCTCTCCCCCCAATGATATGATCTTTTTACAATATTTTTTCTTAATTTACAGACCATTGATCGATATTTGGATTTCTGAATATGTATTTCATTTTATTGGGGATATGTAATACCATATTGAAGTATTTAATATGAATTAATATTTATTAATGGTGAGTAATGTTTCAAATATTATTACTCCAATGAGGGGTAAAAAATTTAAATATATCAATGTGGTATGAATTTAGATTAAGATATGATTTTTATTGGGAAATTATTAAATTTTATCTAATGGAATGCTACAATTTTTATTTCATAAAATACATCTATTTTATAATTCTATATATATTTATGTATTTTTGAGGTTCTCTTCAACCAATTAATATCTTAGGAATTCGAATAAAATTTAATAAATAAATCAACATTTATTCTCATTTTTATTTTTATTAGGTTTATTTTTCATCCATGTCCATATTTTTTATATTTATTTTACATTGGACTTTTTTTGATACACACTATTTATCAAAGACACTTTACATTGCCAATATCTTATTTAAAAAATTTTGAAGTATTATCTCTATTTTTTTCTTAAAATTGTTTTTTCTATAATCGTTAAAAAAGTTTAAATGAATGTTTCATTTTAACATAAAAACTATTTATAAATTTTCTAGCTACAATTACTATTTCAAACTATTTATCTTCTTTTATATATGAATTCAGTATTTTTTAAAATAAAATAATATATGGAAATAAAATTTATTAGTTCATATCCTTTTTCTAGATGAACTAATATTTCTGAAAAACCAATATTTCTAATGAATTGAATGTCATATTTCATTATTTTTAATCTAATTATATTTATCTTAAAATAGTCACATTATTGTCATCATTGGAAACTATATTTCTTTTAAATATCCATATTCTTGAAACCATGTATATTATTTTTACATAAACCATATATCATTTATATATATGGTGTTTTACATTGGATTTTATTTTCATAAGTGGGTAAATATTCATTTTCTATATTCATTACTCTATAAATATATTCATTGATATGGAATATTTTTTATTAATTAAATTTATAATTTCATAGATAAGGGGTTGATTATTTGTTCAATGATTTGTGGGGTCTTAAATTTAATAAACATATAATATATCAATACTCTCATGAAATAAACATGTTTCCTAGCCATATTAAATGTGTTTTTTGGTGAATACCTATGTCACATACATGAATTATTTTTATTAAATTTAAGACCCCACAAATCATTGAACAAATAATCAACCCCTTATCTATGAAATTATAAATTTAATTAATAAAAAATATTCCATATCAATGAATATATTTATAGAGTAATGAATATAGAAAATGAATATTTACCCACTTATGAAAATAAAATCCAATGTAAAACACCATATATATAAATGATATATGGTTTATGTAAAAATAATATACATGGTTTCAAGAATATGGAAATTTATTTAAGAGGTCTGAATGTTAAAAACCTGTAAATTAAGAATACTATGATATATAACCTTCTTCACATGCAACACCAATCATTAGTATAACTATGATATAAAAATCAAATATTATTTTTTAAGGTTATACTTATCACATAGATTTTGGACTGGTGGGAACGAATTTGGTAAACTATGTAAATAAATATATTTAATATATTTTTTAATGATTTATTATTACCCAATTTTCATTCAAATAATTTTTTTCATCAAATATATATATTTTTCAAAAATGGTATATATCACATTTTGTGGTTTGAGATTATCATAAATTTTGAAAAAAAATCAAAAGTTTAATTTTGATATTTTGATATGATTTTTAAATGATAACATATATAATTAACATAAGTTAATTTTTTAGAATTATTGAGAAATTATGGATTATTTAATATATTGTGTAGAATCACATTTTTTCAGAAAAATATAATTTATTTTCTTTAAATAAATTAATTTAAAATTAATATTCTATTATTTGTTTTCTATGAATGTTTAATATGATGATTTATATTTATAATAATATTACATTCATAAAAAACTATAATTATTTTCATATAGCTTAATTTTTATGCATAAAAATTTAGTTGTCTAAAATCGTTGTATCCTTTCATTTTAAGATTGATATTAAAAATAATTTATAACAATTATATAAATTAAATACACTAAAATGGGTAAAATATTTTTAATTATGAGGACCATTTTAGAAAATATTTATATTTTATTTTTAATCATTATTAATAGTTTCTGATGTAAAATGTATCAACTCAACAAAAGGGAAAATCATGTAATTATGGTAAAAAATTATTAGATAATGCATTAAAAATTATTAGATAATGCATCAAATTATTTCTTTTAAAATCGAAAATTTTTCACTGACAACGATAAAAATAAAAAAAATTAATTTCATATCATTATATGAAATACGAAATAAAATTTTTATCATGTCAATATATTTTTAATTTTTAGTGAAAAATTAATTTCCATTAATTCTTATGAAATTCCAACCCATAACATTTATATGTATTACAAAAACCATGTAAATGATTTTTGAAAATATGAAATTTATTTTTCTAGAGTGAATTTTAGTGTCACCAGAATTTTGATGGATAATAGAGGATATAGGGGATATGAGGATGGTTTATATTCAACCCCTCTTTATATCATTTTTTCATAGTAAAATTAAATGAATAATGAAAAGAATAACAATAACAATATCTTAAAATGATTAATATTTCCTTAAATAATTTAGAATTCAAAAAAATCGTATTTTTTCTAAAATTAATTATATATGGTTTAATGAATCAACATTGGTACAATTATGAGTAAGTTTTACCTTTTTGTTATCATTTTTTATCCTCAATGGGATGAAAATATTAATATTTTAGTAATTTTAAAAAAGGTTAATGGGGGTTTAAAAATAAATTATAATTTGGAATGGAAATAAAACATATCAAAATTTTATTATATGATATTATATTGAAACATTGTCATATTATATTTTTATTATACAATTTTTATTCTTTTGTACATGATAAAAAATTTCTATTTATTCAATACTTTCAGAAATTATAACAATTCTCCTACAATCACTTATAAGGAAATTTATTATATTATTTAATTACAACACATTGAGAAATATACCTTGACTATACCATAAAAATTCATTTATAAAAATTTATATATACCACTTATATGTTATATTCTACTTAAATTATATTTCATGTGTCCTTAATAAGGGATATTATGTATTTTTACTAAATAATAGTTAATCTTCATTACCTACAAATTCAAATTTATTTCACCATTTACATTCCTTATAAATATTTCACCCATCATCAAATATTATCTATTTTAGCATAAATACTGGATATATTATTATTTTTGCTGTTGAAAACCCATATTTCATCTCTTCTACATCTCATTAAAAAGTGAAAAAATCCCTCATGCTTATGTATGTCTAACTATATCCACATAGTATTGAAATTTGTTATTCCTCATAAATTAACATAGATAGTTTAAAAATATAAATAATGGATATATATGAAATTTAATAAAATAACTATTATTCTAAAAATATAATATCATATATACCTTCTTACATTTAATTTTGATTTAAAAATGACAATGGTGCTCGAGAACATGTGTGGCCCACCACCTGGATGGAGTGGTGAATTTTTTATTCATATTTGATTTACATGGATGGGAATTATAGTAGATTTAATAAATATATATGATATATATGATATAAAAATGATTATCTAATGTTTATTTTTTTTATTCTTCTATCTTTACGTTAATTGAAAAGTGAATGGAGCATTCTTGCGTACGTACGATATAATATTTCTAAGAATAGAATAATTAATTTTTCAATCTCTATAATTTTGGGATGAATATAATATCCTTATCTTTAAAAATATGTGGAATATATATATTGAATTATAATTCTATGTATTATAGAACTAATATCAAGATGCATGTACTCAAACTACCAAATCAAAAAATATAAGAAAAAATAATCGACTAATACCCGTAATAATAATAAAAAATTAATTGACAAATGATGGGTGATAAAATTTTATAAAGTGTTAATATATATTATTATAGATCATTAAATGGTTCTAAAATGTATATATAAAAAAATATAATCTTACTGTAATGGATGTCAATGCACTTATGAGGAAAGCAGATCAAGATGTAATGTGTTTTGTAAATCAATTTACAATAATCAGGTTATTCATATTTTTTATTAACAATGTTGTCTCATTATTACGAGACAAATTATCTATTCAAATATTATAGTATTTTTCCAATTTATTAATATTATGATTTTTAACCCTAATTAATTAATGGACTAATTATAACTTAAACGATTCAATATAAGTTAGGTGTTTCTTAGCTCAATTTCATTTGATGGGTATATCTTCTATTCATTGAATATGTTATAACATAGTTATGTGTGATATTATTGATTAAATTATTTTTATTTATTTCCACTTAGTTACGGTGGATATAAATTTCTACCCATAATAATTTCAATAATTAATTATCCCTTACACGATTTCATCATTTTAATGGATTTCATCTTATTTTTCACTTCATTTAAATATATTTTATATTATGAGCCTATTTACATTTATTTTTAGAAAATTATTCTTTTTGTATTTAATTAATATTAATATTTATTTATTTTCAATGAATAATGTTGAACTTCTATTCATTCATTCAATAGATTTCAATTTAGATGACACCAAATATATAATAATATATCATATAATCTCATTCTCTTTTAGGATTAATTATATTTTCATTAAATGATTCCTACAATATTTCATTCATAAACTATTCATATATTTTATCATCTAGATATTTAAAGATATTAATAGGTTTGTTCCAAATATTTCTCAATTTAGCTCTTGATTTAACATATGAATTATTTCAATGAATATATAATCTAATTTATCTTTGGATAAAATATATTTTATTTCAATATATATACAATTCTAAATCATTTTTCAAAATTCCATTTTACTTGTCATGTAATTTATCATAGTCATTTTAATATATCCGTGTATATTGAAAAGGTTTTAATGAAATAATTCAAATTAGTATTTCAGTTTTTTGGAATAATTATTACCAAAGGAAAAAAGAATAATTATTTTAAATGAATATGGTGTTAATATATTCTTTTTCAAACACAATGAATTTAAAATACTTAGTGTCATTTACATATTTTTTATTATCTTACAAATAACATAGTCATAAATTATCCATGATACCCTAGAATCTAGATATCAGTGTTATCTATAACATGGAATGAATGTAATTCCCAATAATGACATGATATCAACTGATTCTAATAATCATACAGAATCTTATGTGAAAGAATTTTTGAAAAAAAAGTCTATAAAATAATTAAATTTATATTTATCAACACATCAAAAGATTTAAATACTCAGAAAAAATTGTATAAAAACAGAAAATTGATCAACATTATTTTACTCTGTATACAATAAGAAAAATAATAATAATACCCATGAAAAAATTTGACCACATATCTACCATTCCCCATCACTACACGAGAGTTAAAATGTTCATGAACATACATTACCTTCATGTGTAAATTTACCTTTTCCAGACCTGACATGAAAATTACTACATCCACCAAAATAAAAATTTATTGTGTGAGATATATATCCCATTATAATCTCACCATTTGTTCCATAATCAATTCCATAGTAATTAATCATTTATTCCATCAATATAATTTAAAATATGGCATGTCATTATCATTTATATTTGATTCAAATAATTAATTCATTAAAATATATTATTGATATATCAAAAAATAATTAAAATGGATTAAATGAACAGTTTATATAATATACATTATAAAAATTAGTTGGTATGAATTAAACTGTTCATTAAACAATGACATATCTAATGGTGTCACAAGTCACAAAAAATATCCATTTATATAATGCCTTATTTATGTTTTTTTATTTTATAATATCCTCACAAAACCCATAATGATCATATTTGTAGGTGGGTGGGAATAAAAAAATAAACCCCAATATGAAACCCGTCAGGGGTAGTCTACAACACAATAGGGAAACCAATCATGGGCAGTCATTATGTAGTTGTTTTAGAAATAAATTTCATCATCAATTCATTACAAGGGAGGAAATTTCAGATCATCATTGTCATAGTTACCACTAACCACCTATTATAACATGTGCTTCAATCAACTAATCAATAAATAAAAATTTCAATCTCTTATTTTATTTCATTTCAAATGATAATTTCACAATTTTAGGTTTTAACACAAAATCCCATTTAAAATCTAAACCATAATTTTTCATCATTCAATAGCATATAAAATTCTATTTCAATGTAATATATTTTATCAAGATGATCATAAAACCATTTCATCAAAATGATTACAAAACCATTCCTTCATATTTAATTAATTTACCCGCTAAATATCCATTCCATAGAAATTGGTTTTTTATGGAATCCATCCCCATTTAAAATCATTGTTAAAATCATCTCAAATCCATTATTTAAATAATTTCAATATTAACTCGAATTCAGTAAATAAATATAGGTTTTCAATTTAATGATAATGACTAATGTAACCACCCACCTTTAAATAAATGAATCACAATGAAAATATCCTTCAATGGGGAATTCCAATGGAAAATGTTGCAAGGGGGAACTAAGAACATAGGCATGAAACAATATCCAATAAAATAGGGTTTAGATCCAACCATTAAGGGATGATATATCAAACTCAATATAGAAGATAACTGCATATCATAATAAACCAGATTAGTGGAGATCCACATGAATAGAAAATATTAAATGTTGTTAACACCTCTTCTATATTATAATGAAGTAGTTTAGAGGGGATAAAATCACCTTTATGGAGCCTCCACAATAAGATAAATGTTTTATTGTCAAATGGGGGATTATTATTATTAAAATTGGCATTAAAAATTTATAATTTAAATATTTTTGGAATTAATAAATGTGTTCATGGTTTCCTTTGGTGGGTTTTATGGTTAGAAAAATAAAAATCCAAAATCATGTTCCTGGAATGGTCATCAATTTTTGGTGCATAGATTGGCTCCACTATTGAACTAACCATGCTTTATCCATGAATTTATATATTTCAATGGGGATCTTGGATTGATAAGATGGTGACATGGTTTGGAAAAATCCCATATCACCTTATAGAGGCGCTGAATAAGGGACATTTTATTCTAGTGCATACAACACATATTTCCCTACCAATGTGAAAACTTTAAAAACCAAATGAAAATTCAAACATTTCCAATTTATCATGGATTAAGACCAGAAAAGACATAAAACTAATAATATCAATAAAACGGTCATGAAATACCTAAAATAAGTAATATGATTTTACAAACACACCAATATAAATAATTTTTTTCCTATAAATCATATCAAAAAGTATCAATATTGATGTGATGAGTCCATGACTCTCTCATCAGTGTCTTATTCTCCCAATAATCTTGATAATATGATCAATGATTCCATAGATCACAATACAATGATATTATCATCGAACAGAGAACCTTTAATAAAAATCAGTTATCCTAACTAGAATATCAATCACAAAAAAACTGGCTCAATATCAAGATCCTCCTATCTGGATTTATATGGTGGTTCAGAAAGATACTTCCAATGCTAAAACTCAGGGAACAGGTTATTTTTCCACATAAACTATGGTAGAAGTGACTAATGGAGAGACACTACATAGCTACTTATTGATATCCTCAAGTGATCTAATAATCCAAGGATTAATAAATCTATATTTCTAATTTCATCAATAACATAATTTGGTTGAGACTCTGAAGAAATAGCTTGTCTCCAACTCAAAACTCCAATGTTTCCTATGATGTTCAGTATAATATTTCTACTATATCTATTATTTCAAAGTTATTTAACATGTATATTGAGTATTTGTTGAAATTTCCTAGAAAAATATATATCTAAGAAAAAAACATTCACCAACCTGTGAAAATGATAATGGAGATTTAAAAATCATATCTTATATGTCCTCAAAATGATCAATCTAAAATGATAACTATTAATAGTTATTATAAAAATATTTAACCAGTACAAATTTTATGTCCCTAGATACAAAATAATCAAGGGCATAAGAAAATAATATCTCTTTCAAAATTTCTTTGTATATTTATATTTTTCCATCCATTTGTGAATGATATTCCATTCATTAATGAACATTATATCTCACCACCTTCTTAAGCCCTCTTAAAATATAATAGGTATTGTTTGGACTTTTATGATAGAAGATGGAACTCCATGAAAAAAAAATAATTTCTTTATATATATTGACACAGTCTTCATCATTTATTTTATCTTAAATGGGTAAAAGGAGTGCCAATTTAGTCAGCCTATTAGCCACAAACCATATCTTATTATTTCCTCAGGGGCTACATGGTATCCTAACAAATAAGTTCATAAAAGTTTCTTATCACATCCATGTCAAAATTTGATGGGGGGTATTTAATCCGAAATGTATCTCATGCATGAACACGATTTTATGGAAACTATAAAAATGATATATAAGTTAGTAATGTATCATCTAACAACAAATCGCTAGAATTTTCATCATATTTTAGTTATCATTTTTGTGGTTGTAGAGTGCACTACCTATTTTGAGGAATGGAAATCACCCATTAGGGAATTACTTATCAAAAATTCAAAAATAAATATATTTTTAAATCATATGATAGACCTATATGAGAATATCCACTCATTGATGGTCTCACCACCATATATAGATTCCATAATTTATGAAAATTCACAATCAATAATCTATTATAGAAGAATCATCTCATGAGGAGCACTAGTCAACTAAAAACATTCCACAGAAAACATGGCCTCTTCATTATAGAATAATAAATGAAATATTGAAATAATATTCATCATTTTCCACTTTCATGATGATTCATTCATGGTCTAGTTTAGACATTTCCTGCACAATTCATCAGTAATTCAATCCCCATTCCCTAGGATATATGAAATGTCAACGTCACAATACTGCAGATAATGTCATGAATACTTTTGATAGAGGTTCATATATTTTTCGAAGAAGAAATTACTCAAGATTTTATTTTTAGAATAAATGGTAATCCCTTCCCTAAAAGGATAATGTCACAAAATTCTATTATTTCGCATATAAGATGCATTTTCTTTGTCAGGGGTCTGATAATTCTTATTTTGTGGCCGAGGAATTCAAGAACCATAGGTTATCTTGTGAGTACCTAGAATAACAATGCCACCCAAACTCAAACCTGATGTGTCATAAAAAATGACAAATCCCTACCCTGATTAATTATGAATCAACACTGGCAGATAATTCAAATTATTTTTCACCTAAACAAAAGAACATTTTAATTTTTAAATGTTTAAAAAAATCACTCTGTTCCGGGTCCGTGTGGTTCTGTAGGAAGACAAATTTGAGAAATCGTTTATAACCTAGTGATAATACCACACTAAATTCATTATGATCTAAATATTGAAAAAATATATGTTTTATCTTTGGTCATAAAAGATTTCATCTCCTAGTGATCAACTTCTATAACATGATAAGAGACGACATTTCCCATGAACCTCTCTTCCAAAATCCAAAAAACACATTTTAATGTAGACAATAACTCTACATTCACTAATGGAAAATAACATAAAAAAACTATAAATTTTTTCTTTATTATCAATTATATAATCCATTCTAGAAAACACATCACGATAATTTATATTGGGAAAATTTTTTCATACAAGGTCAATCTCTATTAAATATAAAATAATAGAAGGACAATGGGGACCCATATCATTATTTTATCAAGGGGGAATTGTTATATCCATCAAGTAAGACCAAACATCTATTGGATGAATTATTAGGTTTACAATAAATGTCTATATAAAATAGTATGATTTACAAATATCAAATAAATCTTCCAGTAAGGATGATGATAGAGTGATGGTACCTCTTAGAGTCAATGTATCAATATCTTCTTCCTTTATAAACACTTCAACTGTGTAAGGAAGCTTAATTACCAAAGAATATGGATGTGACCCCATAGATATAAATGTCTTTGATTATGGTGTAGTACTATTTGGTGTCGATGAGGATGTTCCACTACACAAAAAAGAAAAATGGTTAATTTTATTATTTGTAATGAGGGACCCTATGATCTGTAAATATTTACTGTCTCTAAATTAAGAATTATAAATTCCCCACCATTCCAAAATAGAATCAAGACCAGTGAACTCTTATATGATCTATCATAGTTTTAGAATATGTATTTCATTTAATCAATCCTGAGAGTCAACACACTTACTATTTCTATTAAAGTAAATCATAGAAAATCCACTAAGAGAAAAAGGGACTCCTTGAAACTCAATGATCTAGCTCATAATAGAAGTTCTCTAACCGTGTTATGTTCTTGTCACCCTGTTAGAGGTTGAAAACGCCCATAAACATAGCCATTATTATATATTCAATATATACATTAATAGTGACCATATCATTTAAATACTTCCTCAACAAACACCCATGGTTCTTCATTATTGGAATTGAATCCCACTATATCCACTTTATCCCTTCGATCTTCATGGTATGACCATTCAACACAACTGATTTTTTAATTTAATGGAAATCAAAATGGATCACTATCTTTATCTCAAATCATTTTATTCATTTTATGAATAATACAAATTATGGTTGAGTGGTAACCTCACAATACTGGATAAAAAAATAAAAACACCTCAAAAAATTTCCATTATTCATTAAAATCCTATAAGATTCAAAATACAACCCAACATATCAAAATTAAAATTAAAATTGTACATTCAGAACTAGTTACATCATGCAAAAAAACACATTTCAATACCTTGGGATATACACCACCTTGAGAAATGCCCCATGATTCGTAAAAATGATTCCCAAGCATTCCTTCATTTTCATCAGTATCATCGGTGAACAATGCCGATTTCATCTAAAAATGTAATCATTTAAAAAAAATCTAAAACCTTCATAATAAATATAGGACATCATGATATCGTTATTCTCGATAGTTAGAGTAAAAAATCTTACCCAAACTAGTATACATTTCTTGTGGGGACAAGAAAAATACATTCTAATATTCACTATGAATTATATGCTCCTATAACATCTTGGACAACTAAAACTCACCACCATAGATAACATCAACGCCAATTAAACTGGTGGAAGAGTTATGAAATCCATGAGAAATAGTATAGTTCGAATACACACTGCTGAGCGGGAAAAAATGTTGTCAGAATATAAATATATTATGAAGAGAAATATGGATTTGGATTTGAAAAAACAGAAATAAAAATAATTTTAAATACTAAAATATTATCGAATTATTCCTCAATACACATTTCCCCCAAAACACATTGTGAAATAATGCATGTTATGATGATATCTAGGTAGAAACTAAGTTGATAACACATCCTATATCTCTTTAATCCTACTCCTTGTCTACCAAGACAACCCTACCCACTTACCTATATTAAATATTGATTATAAAGTTGTAACTCTAACAAAACATTGTCACCAACAATCCTAGAAACAATAGTAACATAATATTCAGGCTATCTCTTACGTTGATGGAATAATGATTATATACCCCAACAATATAAAACTAGCAGCGGGCATCATTCAACATCATTTGGGAATGAATATTCCAAATAAAATAATATATATTAATGATTATAATTTATAAGGATGAAAACACCAGAAAGAAAATCTATAAGAATCAGTATATTTAGAAAACCCACAACGATCTATAACTAAATTAATCAACATCTAAAACTAAAAAAACACAAAAATACTATGCTAGAAGTGGACTGGAGCTCTATTTTACAGCATCAATACCCCATGGATTCATGGATTAAGAACACCGACCACCAACAAATTGTTATTCCATTAAAATTGACATTGAAATTGAAATTTGATAATTTTCAGAAGCCACAGGTATGGTGTAATATATAAATATTGATAAGGTCTCATTGAATCTCCCAGTATCAATATATTAATAATTAACCACTTACTGTATTAATTAAAATACAATTTTTCCCTGAAATTATATTTTATGATTTAATCCAAACAATTCTTTCATTCAAAGGGATTCATGATATATCAGAATTGATTTCAAATAGGCTTAAATGAATTGTTTATAAAATATAGTTTATATTTATTATTTGGTAGGAATAAAATGATTAATTAAAGGAAACATGTATAATAATGTAATAATTAATATCTAATATCCATGAATGAAATACCCATTTTAAATTACTTTTTTAGGTAATAAGATCCTCATAAATCTACCAATGATCTTTTCTCTAGTCATTGGTGAACCCAAAAATAAATCCTAATAATTGAACCCAATGTTTGAATTCTACACCCCAATATGGGAACCCGTCATGGGAAGTCATGCCATAAATATTGTCGTAATCATTTTCATCGTTAATTCATTTCATGGGAGGCAAGTTACAATAGTGCTTGTACATGTAAAAATTAACTACCCATTATAACATGTTCTTCATTCAACTAATCAATCAATTATTCAATTTTTCGATCAATAATTTACAATGATTTAAAAATATAATTTCTCATTTATTGTTTTCAACATACAATATATTTTTAAAATATAATCATTGTTTCCTATAATTTTATTTAATTTAAAATAAAATTTAAATATATGAAATTTTATAATTATCAACATCAAATAATATTATCAGTAAATTTTTAAATCATGCACCAATTTTTCACAAAATTCACCCTACAATTTTACTTCCATTGAGATAGGGATGTTCCTCATATATAAGTCTAATTAAAAATAAAATATTTTATATCTATAAATTAATATGTATGTATCCATTATAATGTTATTAAATTTATCAAAATAAATATAGGTATTAAATTGATTGAAAATAACATATAGAACCACCTAACAATAAATCTTGGAATTACAATGCATAACAAATATAACAGGGAATCCCAACAAAGAACTATGAAAAGGGGGATTTAGGAACATGAACTACAAATTAGATCCCATATAATAGTGATTGCATCCTACATTTACCTAATGATCTATCAAAATTTAATGAGAGAATTATAGACTAGAAGAAACTACATGCTAGGAGATCAACTTACCTGAAATACATCATACAAAAACAATGATTCATAGATCTATCAAGAAATGTGTTTGTATGAAACCAAATTACCTCTTGGATCCTCCTTGGATGATCAAATCATGTTATAGTGGAGTAGGGGATTATTCTTATTAAGTCGAAGGATTATGAATATTAATTAAATTTTAATATAAATTAATAAATTTAGGAAGAATTTATTGGTGAGGGTATACTATAATACATGACATGCACCCTAACAATGTTCCCATATTGTAATTTTGTATTAGGCGCATGGATTGAATTCATAGTTTAACTAACTTGTGTGATCCATTAATTTCCCACTTCAGATCGGGTGAATGATATGGTGGGATGGCCACAAGGTGTCGACACACCGTCAAACCCATTTATTTATTCTTAACATGGTCAATGGGTTTCTAATACAAATCGCATAATTTTTTCTAAATGTGAACCAACAAGGAATATCCAAAAAAAACTTCAAATATAATTGAATTTCTCTCTAAACGAACACATATTATGACCCAAATTAATGGATATAAAAAACCATTAGGTAATGACTGATAAAAGGTAATGTGGTGTATGAAAAAATATTTAATGAGATATTATTTTAATATTTTTCATTAATTTCCAAAGGAACATACTTTAAATATATATATATATATTTATGATTAATTAAATGAATATTTTAATGAATATTTTTATTATTATCATTATTTTGAAACATTAAATTTACTGTGATCATTTCTTGTAAAATTTTTCTTAAAAATTCTTATTCATTATATCAGGGATATGATTATTTCATAAACAACATATCATTTATAAATGTAGTTTTGTTCTTTCAACTTTTTTGATTGATATTAAATTTATTGATATTCCTCATTATTTACTCAATTTGGGTATTTCTTGATAAGGAATATAGTTTTGTAATAAAATTACTACTAAATATTTGATTAATATATTAGACAAGATTTGATAAGTGGGGAATATAATTAAATATCACCTTAAATAATCAATATACATTACCATATAAACTAATTATCTATCCATATTAAATGTTTATTTGAGGTATACCATCCCATAAATTAATCTATATTAACCTGAGTTCCTAATAATAAAGATATCATGATGTGTGAGACCATGATGTCTAGTAATAACATTTTTTTATTAATAATTTAGTCATTTTTATTAATGATTTTTCTGAATTTATATTATCCATTATAGAATTTTGTGCTCAAATTCTTTATTTGATGACATTTATATTTAGTGATTTACGTATTGTATGGATTATGTCATATATAGTCATGATAGAATCTTCCTTTAATAACCCTTACTGATAATATGAGTGCACACTTATTTGTTTCACTAAACCCAATATATGAAAAAGAATAATTTAAAGAGTTACAGGATATAGGTTACTTTGTAATACTATGTTTTATAATTTGTTTTGATTTAAATTTCTGATTCAATTATTCACTATTCTTACCATGATTAATAATCAATTTTAACTTATGATATGTGATATCATGTAACTAGTACCATAGATATAATGTAACCACATTCTCTAGGAATCTAGGGCCATCATCATTGTAGTGGATAATAATATGTCAAATATGCACCATGGTGTGACCACCTAAAAAATGGATGGTTGAGAAATAACGTGTTCGTCACCCTGGTGATCAATAAGTGAGTATAAGACATCACTCCTCATTGGAGAATCCATATAAAAATCTTTTTTATCACATTCTCCATACAGATACCAATAAAGTATTTATTTCACATTTACCTTTAGTTACTTGGTTCAAATGTATAAAATGAAAATATTCAATTTAACATATGTTAAATGAATATTTATTTTGGTTTATCTAATATAATTAAATTATATTTTGATAATAATTTTAAATGGAGGAAATGTTAAATTCCAGTTAACTTATTTATTTGGTAACTCCCATAATATTTTTATTATTTCTTGACATATGATCATTTTTTTCTTTTAATAATGGATGGAACTAGAATGAACCAAAATATTGGGGGAAATTATGGTGATTATGAAAATTAATTAGGGAGTATAATGGTGGATATAGTGAAGAATCATTTTGATTATTCAACAATAGTGATCTAAAAATACTATTAATATTATAAATAATTTTTATTTTGAAAACACACTAAAGTGTCTAGGGTTGGAGTTTCATGAATTTTCATGTGATGATGATTTTGAATGAAAGAAGATTAATTTTATTTCATAAGAGAAGTGTTTGAAGAATAACTGAGATAAATTCATTAATGGGATTGAATCAAGATAAAATTTTCGAGGGGTGTACTCTAAGCATCAAAAATTTTATAAACAATAAAGAGTTTTGTTGATATTAATTAATTAAATAATGGTAAAACAAGTATAAAATAATCAGTTAATTTAATTACGTGTCTATAAATCGGAAATATCTTTTTCAATTCCCTAATATAAGGACTAAAGAAGATGATAATCATCTCCAGTCATGAAGATATTGAGGGAAATATAATATATAGAAGAAACTATTATGATATTTTACCTTAATATATTTGTTATATATAACCTCTAATCTAGTGTTTTATATGTATTTTATGAATTTTATTCATTGAACTATTAAATATATAATATTTCTTCCATGTTTTTTAAATCACTTTTCTATTGATTTTATTTTTAAATAAATATTATATTAGCGTGATCATTGTATAATATTTTTACATTTGTTATTTTAGAAAATCAGATTATCTTTTCTTTAGATACCTGTATTGTGATATTGGGAATTCATTTTCTTATCTACATAGTTGAAGACGTATTTTATTGATTAAGGGATTCACAATTCATATAATCCTATGAAATTATATCTTTGAAAGGATTATTAAATATATCTTTTTTTCTTAAATCATTAGAGATAATATCAGCATTATTGGTAAGTCTATTAAGAGGAAAAAGATAGGTCACTTAACTATGTAATGATTAAATTTTTCTAGAAATGAATCATTGATTATAGGTAACCATTTAAATACCCTAATAATTTATAAGTATACTGTGATAAATAATCAATTAAAGACATATTTTATATAATGTGGAAGAATGTAATGTTCATGGTTTTGGGAACCATTGATTTTTTGAACTATTATAATGAATTTTTATCAATATATTCTATAGAATTAACAATTTATTAGAGAATATCCCATAAAAGACTTGAGGAAATATAAATATTCTTAATTAAATTATAGTTGAACATTGAGAAAAGTTATATGAAACTATATATCTCATTTAATAGAAAATAACCCATTACGGATGATAACATCAAATAAATCTAAAAAATTTTAAATGGGAATATAAATTGAATAGAATAATATATTTATAAATAGAAACTCACTTGGCCCACTATTATATTCAGGAATCACCAATGCTATAATAAAACCAACATTGGTGATGAATTACATGAATAGTTTAATTTGGTTGTGAAATATAAAATCAAAACATTTGAAATCGAAAATTTGAATGTAATGAGATTATTATGGATACACATATAAGAAAACAATCTTGTCATTTAAAATATAGTTATTTATACTTTTTTTAGAGAAAATATTCCCATAAAAAATTATGGTCAATTTTCATATATCCTATAGGTATACTAATGTGGTGTATTGATATATAGAAAATTGGAGAAAAAATATAACTCATAATGATAAAAATAATATATTATTATAATATTATATAGATATTTAAAATTATGAAATTTGTATAATTGTTAATATTATTATTAAATTATAATAGGGATCATATTAAAAATAAAAATGAATGTTTTAATATCAATGAAGTGGTGAAATTAAATTTTAGTATATAAATTATTAATTTTAATGGTTAAACCAACATTAGAAAAAATAATGATTATTTTCAGTTAAATAATTTCTTAATTATTTTATATTTTGTCCTATTAAAACAAATGAGATACATTTAAAATATTAAAATATATGAATTGACATATTGAAATATTTTACATTATAAATTGATAAAATATAATAATTAAAAAAATAATGTTTTCAAAATCCATTCTTCAATAAAAATAGTTTTTAATTATATTATTGGATATCACTTAAAAAAATGTTAAAATATTTAAATTTTATTTAAATATATAATTATTTATATTTGGATATTATATTGATAAGATTATATTTCAAATAATTTTGATATTATTCTATAGAAATTTAATTTTATTTGAATAGTCATATACACCATTTAAGAAACCACTATGCCATTGTTATTTTATAAATAGGAAATTAAAATTTATAAAACTATGTTTTTGAAAAAATATTATTTTTAAAATAGAAAATATTATTTTTATTTTAAAATCCAATATATTATATTTTAATCAATTTTAGTATTTTTAATATATTATTATTTTCTTTATATTATGCATTTATAATGTTATAATTAATTAATGAAGTCGTTTTAATTTGAATCTAAATAAATGTATATTAAGATTTAAATATATTCTTCCAAATTATCTAATAATGAATACATTATGTTTTTTGTAATAAATTCCTTATTTCTATAGATAATAATTACTGACCGTGTAAAATCATAAAGGAAAAAAGTGATCATTTAAAGGATTACTGTAGTACCCCTGGTTTCTAGTATGTAACCCATAAGTGATGTTTTTCTTGTTGTAGAAGTTAATGGTGACGTTTGGGAGAGTTAGCAGATCCTCGATTGAAGTTTGAAGTAAATGAGAAGGCGCACGGTTAGCGCACTATTAGTCTAAATCTTGCGGCCAAACCATGCGTGGATGACTGGGGAGGCAGTGGCTTCCGCATGGTCGGCACATGGTTTGTCTAACCGTGTGGCCAACCCATGCGTGAAGGATGGCCGAGGTAGAACCTAATGCATTGTTAGCGCAAGGTTTGTCAAACAGTGCGGACTAACCTTGTGGTCACTTAAAGATAGATCCTAAAATTGTGGATCTAACTCAATTTTCATTTAATTACCTTCATTAAACCTCCTAAGAGGCCCTAACACGAAATTACTCTCCCATGAAGGTTGGAGGACTTATCTTAGGCATTCTGGAGGCGATTCGAAGGGTTCTCTTGGTGAATTGAAGCCAGATTCTTAAGGTATGTGATCGTTCTTGATCGGTTTCTTTGATCTACTTAGATATACTTCTCTTCTTCCCTTGTTTTCATAGATCTATACTCGTTATGGGTAGATATAAGGGTGTGGATGAAAAATATGACATGATTTGTTCTTGTTTTTGTTAGGAGAAGATATCTATGGAGTTTTTTTAAAAATCGTCTCGGTTTTGATTGTGTTCTTCGTCCGTTGGTTTGTTTTTCTCAACTTGTTGAGGTAGGTGGCTTCACTATTGATTCCTCTTTCTCAGAACTTGATGTCTTAGTTCTATTTGATTTAATTACTTTGTTTTTATAGTGAAATTTTTGTGAAAAGCATGTTATAAATCTTATTTAGTGTTGATTAATGGGTTTTTATGAAATTGAAGAAATTGAATGAATGGTTTGTACAAAGTTTTTTAGTTTCTTGATTTTAAAATGGTGATTTTAAAATATGGATTTGCTGGATTTGGAAAATGGTTTGGGGAAAATTGGATTCAATAAAAGGGTTGATTTATTGAAATGGTTTTGGTATGGTTGAAATGGTGTGGTTTTGGGCATACTTGGTGTGTGTGTTCACATTTCATTTATAAGTATTGGTTGAAATGTGAACTTGTGCTCGGTGAAAAATTTGTAATGGAACACGGGGAATAATTTCCTTATGACGACATGGTAGATCAATGAGAGACCCCTCATGAGTATGGAACATTCATAATGATGCATGCATGGGTAATGATGTGGTTATGTGGAATGGAATGGTTATGCCAATGTGGAAATGTGGTTTTGATTTGGACACTTGTTTTGGATGTTTTTCATGGAAAATATGGATTCAGATGGAAGATTGGGATGGATGAAAAATGTTTTTGATTTGGAAATTGTAATATTGTGAACAGTTTTGGAATTGTTTTATATATTTTATTTTATATAAATGTGCTAACTTGTTTTATCCTAGAGGAATGGGTTGGGAAGTCATCAGGGATAACCTACTGAATTTCATTTCTCACCCCCTGCTTTGGCATGATGGTGCTTTTACAGATGTTATATAGAGGGATGTTGACAAAGGTAATGTGTCACATATTTATAGCACTTCTTCGTGATACATGGGTTGGTTCTTGATGTTGGAGGATGGAGCTTTTGGAGCCTTGGAGTCTTTTTTGTCTTTGAGTCTGGCTGGCAATCTTTTCTTTATTTACCCTAATTTTGTTTTGGTTTCCATGGTAGCAATTTGGAAGGTTTATTATGAAATTAATGGCTGAACTACCTTTGGTTTAAATCATGCATCATATAGTGGTTGCTTGGAGATGTTTAAGTAGTTTGCATGGTTTTTTGGTTGTTTTCATTTAAAGGGTAAATCATCACCCATGTGTTTTGAAACCCTTTGAAATTTATTTACAGCCTTTGATGCCTTGGGGATGTCTCTTAAGGCCATGTAATGACTCGTTGATCTCACACTCCTTTGAGAATTGGTGGGTCATTACAAATGGTAACAGTCTGGTCCTTCCATTGAGGTGAAAATGGTACCAGCTTGTTGGGTCCTTGCCTAACGAGTTGTCATTGAAGTTATTGGTCTTGGAGTTAAAATTCATTCTTATCTATTCCTTTTGTTAGAATCTTAAAAAGGAGTAGGATTGTCAGAACATGGATGGTATAGCATAAATTGACGTAGTTAACCCCTTTATACAGAACTTCATGTTACCAGGGAGTTGGGTACAGAAGTGTTTTGAGACACTTCTAGAATGTTTAAAATCTCATTATCATAGGTTTATCCAATGAGATGAGCATGTCATGCATTGTAGAGTAATGACATCCCACTAGGACTGCATAAATCATTTTGGGAAATGGATTATGGTTTAATGCAAAAGCGTGTTTTCCAAAAATTTGAAGCATGATTTCGAATTAAAGACATTGAAAAGATAATGGTTGCTGTATTTTGAAAATAAATTGATTTTCAAAAAAATGATCTATTTTAGAAATGATTAGATATCAATGTTATGATAGTGGTGTGATTGGAATTGAAATGCTAAGCCTTCAGTTGCTAGTAAGTGTGACTAACAGTGTTCGTTGTTTGTATAGAAAATGGCACCCGTAAGACGTCGTAGAAACCAATGGGAAGAGTCTGTGGAGAATGTGGTCGCACTTGAGCTACAGGTGAACCAGCAGCTAGTCCAAAGAATATTTGAAGTGTTCCAAGCGGTGGACACGGGGAATCAGAGGGATGAGTCAAGGCATGTAGACCATTCTGTCCAATTCTAGAAACCAAATCCACCCATCTTTTGGGGTGATTCTGAACCGGAAAAGGCGGAGGTGTGTCTAAGTAGGATGAATTTTATCTTTAATTTCATCGGCACACTAGTGGAGATGAAATTAAAGTTGCCGACATATATGTTGGATGATCTGGCACGACAGTGGTGGGAGCTGGTGGTGCAGGCTAAGGTGGATCAAGGCCAGAGCTGAGAGGAATTTGAGGATTTGTTCAATAAACAATTCTATCATGAGACCATCAAAATCCAGAGGACAACTGGATTTTTCAGCCTGAAGCAGTAAAATATCTCTTTCATGGAGTATGAAGGTAAATATATGAATTTAATATGTGTTGCACGGGAGGTTGCTGCAAGTGCGTCGCTGAAGGCACGCATCTTTGAATTAGGATTGCGATAGGAGATTCTCTCGAAGATAGTTGTGCTCTGTATTATGGATTATACAGAGATGTTAACCAGATAAACAATAGATGAAGTATACATATTATTAGTTATGTGAGTAGGGAGTATAATGATACCCACACGAACAGGTGGGAACTCTAATGTTGGGAATAAGCGGAAGAGGGACACCTATTTCCATGGTGGGAGTGCGAATCAGAATCAAATGTTTGGATCAGTGAATTTTCCTCCATGACCAATGATGAAGTCCGGGTGCTTTCAATGTGTTGAAATTGATCACATAAAATGGGAATGTACAACACCACTGAAAGCATGTCACAATTGCAACAGGATGGGGCATCTTCAGCGGTATTTTCACAGTGCTCCAAGGTCGGGGGCGCATGACACAACCTAGGTGTCGCATGCATCCTATGCATCGACAGGGTGAGGACAACAAAATAAGACTCGTCAACAGAACAAAGCTAGTTTTGGTTATTCTATGAATACAATGACTCCTCTAGGAGGGCAATATCAACAAGGCAATAAGGAGAAAAGTGTAGCAACAATACAATTGTATGGAGTGGAACTGGTGAATCTGGATGACCAGTTTGTACCTTCTACGGTGATGGGTATGATTCTTTTGAATTCTAACCTCATGCAAGCATTGTTCGATACTAGTGCATCACATTCTTTTCTTGCTTCTCATATTTCTTATTTTCAAAACATAAGAGTTGAAATGACGACCTCTATGATAAAAATTCAAACACCCCTCAATGAAAGAGAATGCATAGCCTTTGTGTGTAGAGCATGTTCTATAACTGTTGATGGAGCTGAGCTGAAATGGGATTTCTCTGTGTTGGATATGGATGTCTATTATATAATCCTAGTTATGGATTGGTTGATATCATTTAGGGCTCACATCGACTATTATAGAAGAACTATAAGTTTTGTGACTGAGGATGGGGTCGAGCATCTATTTAGAGAAGGAAGAGTGGTGATGTCAGGTGCAACCAGCTTGTTGGCACCGTCAGTGGAAACAATATCGTACCAGTTGGATGCATTAAACTTGGAATCAGTGGACGAGTTCACAAATACCATTTTTCCAATAGTTGTTGATCAATTTCCATATGTTTTTCTTGAAAACTTATCGGGGTTACCACCTGTAAGAGAAGTGGAGTTTATGATTGATCTCCTATCAAGGACCAGTCCAATATCACTTCCATCATATAGGATGCCACCAATGGAGTTAAATGAATTGAAAGTGTAGTTATAGGAGCTAGAAAGAAAATGATTTATTCGGACAAGCGTGTCTCTGTGGGCAACACCAGTTTTGTTTGTAAAGAAAACAGATGGAACCATGAGCCTATGTGTGGATTATCGTAAACATAACCATATTAAGATAAAGAATAGATATCTATTTCCATGAATTGATGACATGTTTGATCAATTGAGGGGAGCTCAATGCATTTCTAAGATTGAATTACGGTCAAGATATCACCAGTTGTGAGTTCGGAAGGAGGATATTTCGAAGACAACCTTCAGAAGTAGATATGGCCACTATGAATCTGTAGTCATGCATTTTGGTCTAACGAATGCACTAGAGGTCTTTATGGATTTGATGAATCAGATATTTCATCAATATCTAGATACTTTTGTTTTGGTGTTTGGTGATGAAATATTTTTGTTTTCATGATCAAGGGCTGATCATGAGAAACACTTGGCGAGAGTGTTGGAAATCATGAGGAACCATCAGTTGTATGCCAAATTATCAAAGTTAAATTTTCGGATACAAAAGGTATGTTTTCTATGCCATGTTGTCTCTCACAAAGGTGTTTCAGTGGATCTAGGAAAGATATAAGCTATTCTTTATGGAAACTGCCGAAGAATGTCTTTGAAATACGAACATTTCTTGGTCTAGATGGTTATTATCGACGCATTGTGCATGACTTCTCATGACTATATTCTCCTATGACAGCATTGACAATGAAAAACTGTGCATTTAAATGGACTGAGGAATGTCAAAGATCTTTTCAAGAGTTGAAAGCCTGCATTACATCTGCACCCATCTTAATCTTCCCAGAATCTGGACAAGGGTATGTGGTGTATTGTGATGCTTCAGGATCAGGGTTGGGCTAAGTTCTCATGCAAGGTTACCATGTTGTTGCTTATTGGTCAAAGTCTTCCAATGGAGGGGTGTAACTAAACCCTATGATTCACTTCTTCTTCCTCCGGTGACGACGGTGGACCCCGCGTAGTCCCCTCCTCCCACGGTGGGGAAGGGAGCCTCGTTTCCCTTCGAAAGAGAAGAGACAGCATTCCGTCCATTTTCCAACCCTAATTTTCTTCCCCAATTTTTGAAATCTGCATTAATCCTAATGTTCCGGATCCCATTTATGGCCTCCCTAACCTTCAACATTCGAGCTCTGAATTTTCTGAAACCTCTGCACTCCTAAACCTCACATTTGTTGCATGATTCAAGTTGAGAAGACCTTCGGTTGATGTGTTCGATAGGTTCATCTTTAGCTCATGGGATCTCTAGGAAAGGGAGATTTTCGGCTTTCATGACAGTCGCCATATCTTGATTCTCTTGGAATCAGAAGCAGAACTCATCATGGCATGGTCGAGCGCTCCAAGTAACGTCAATGGGTCCATGGTCTTCCTCTTCCGATGGTCATTTGAGTTCCATATGAATCATGATTCCCTATTTACTGCAGTTTGGGTTAGTTTCCCTAATATCCCATGGCCGTTCCAGAATCCTTCTTTGATTCGAATTATAGGTAACATCGTATGTATATTTTTTTGTTCGGATAGCTGCATTGAAGCTGCTTTTCACCCGGTCAATCCAAGAGTATGTGTGGAATTGAATTCCTCACGAAGGCCTTTTGATTATGTCAGGAATAATATTGGTGAGGATTATAGGTGAAAACAAAGGGTTTTTTTGAGAGTTGGAAAGACATATTCTCCTCATGCGATCGTATGGGCCATGTTTTTGAGGTCTGTCGCAATGGTCTTCCACTACAGGAAGTCCATCGAGAGGGAATCCAGTCTACAGAGAATAAGGATGCTAGTGGGAAAGGTAAGGCGCCTGTATTTAGTGTTGAAACTGGCCCGTCGATGATGAAAATCAGTTGAGGCAGTGGTAGGGACTTACACTATTAACAGATGGTAGAGATGGAGCAACTAAAAGGAGACTGCAGCAGGTCAGTCGAGGCCACAGATGGGATGGAATTTAAGAGGAATTCTAGGGAGATCCTATCGAAATTTGGAGGATTATATGAACCCATGGTAGGTTCCTTGTAGCAGATTAAGGTGTATTATTTGACCCAGGGGGGGGGACAAAGGACATACTGGATCACAAGGTGGGCAGTGTAGTGGACTGGCATACAGAGTCTTCTGGAACAGATAGTGGTGGCTCTCAGAGGAGAGTGGGAGGTGAAATGGAGGTCTTGAAACTAATTAATGGGGAATTCGCCCAGAATAAGGTTGCTCGGAGTGATGGTAGGAAAACAGAGGGTGAGACCCAAGTGGTGGCTGCTGAGGAGGACACTAGCAGATCTCTTTGTGGGGAGATGGATAGAGGTAGTGAGACATACACAAGGAGAAGTATGGGCCTTCACTAGATGAGGAGGTATGAAACCCAGCTGGTAAGGATGGGATCTGTTTTTCAAGGAAATAATATGCTTTTCTGGTAATGAATAGCTTTGATGTCCTTGGGATAGTTGCGGAGTGTATGGAGGGAACCATTGAAGGCAGTAGGAGTAATTCCGCAGGGGAAACCATCCTGAGGAGTAATAGAGGTAACATAGGGAAGATGTTTAATAGGGACTACTCCTCCCTACCTCCCCCGTTGAGGACTCAGTCAGCAAAAACAAAAATGGAAGAGAAGGTGGAAAGTGAGGCCATGTCCTAGGTTCCATCGGGTCAACCTGATATTTCCTTTGATCTGCTTCTTGTATAGAGGATGAGGTGACATTGCAGGTGTTGTTTCTTAATGGCTCGAAAGAGGAAGTGGCCAATATGATGGGTCGTGACATTGGAATGAATCTAGGTGAGGCTCAATATTCATGGGTTGACAAACACAACACTATACTGGTAGGGGTTTTCAATAAGGGGTTCATCAGTCTTGAAGAGTATATAGAGGTTTGGGATAAACTGACCTCTGCATTGGAGGTTCTATTAAGTGATGAACCACATACTCAGGTTACAAATATTTTATGAAGATGTTCAAGGATATGGATCCTAGAAGAATTATACTATTCTTCAATGATGATGCATTAACGTTATATATTTAATGCTTGGTTTTTCATTCTCATCTTCCCTATTCTTGTGATGAGGATTTCTCTCAGATTGTGCTACTGGGGATGTTTTGGTGTGTTGTCTGATTCTTGTTACATGGACCTGCTTCAGATGTGGTTTAGAGCATAAGGCTGCCACTTCTGTGTGACATGTGGAGTGCATGACTAAGATGGTATGGCCTGGCCATTGGTTTAGTTCCTGTGCATCCTTGCACAGGACTGGTTTCCAAGTACTCATGCTTGGTGGGGTCCTAATCTCGAGGTCGCTGCTGGTGCGAGGTAGACATGTGTTATTTGGTTTCTATTGTGTTTCTATTATGGTTGTTTTGTTGGACTGGGTGGTTCTCACTTCTATGACAATGTGATTCAATAATAAAATAAAAATTATTTTCAGTCACCTTATGGGTCAAGGAAGTTGAGGGTGCATGAGAAGAATTACCCAACACATGACTTGGAATTTGCTGCAGTCATCCATGCTTTGAAGACATGGAGACATTATATCATTGGTGATAAATTCACTGTGTTTACGGATCACAAAAGCATGAAACACATTTTCTCACAACGAGACAAGAATCTGAGGTACTATAGATCGATAGAGTGTCTTTAAATGTTCGACTTCAACTTGATGTATACACCGGGTAAGGTCAATTCGGTGGCTATTGTATTAATTAGGATGTTGTATGCTCAGTTGGAAAACGAAGAATTAGATGAATGGTAGTTGACGTCTGTCTTAGCTGACATGCATGTGGAATGTGAAGACCAAGGTGATGTTGTTGTTTTCTTTGTAGCTACACTTGTTCCAAATTTGGTAGAGATAGTAATGGAGGAATAGGAATCCAATGTATACTGTGTTGAAATGACTTAAAAACTCAATGGTGGGAAGACCATTGAGGGATGGAAGCTGGATGAGAGTTCAATTTTGTGGTTTAAAGATCAGATGGTTGTAACTTTAACTGCTTAAGAACAAATCCTTTATGTTTACCACCATTTGAGATGGAATGTACATCTGGGTACGTAGAAGATGTATAGGGTTCTGAAATCACAGTTTTGGTGGAGTGGTATGAAAAGGAAGGTGGCTGAGTTCATCTCACGATGCTTAACTTGTCTGAAGGTTAAATTAGAGAATCAGAGACCAGCAGGTATGTTATTGTGTTTACATATCCCTTTGTTGAAATGGGAGCAGATAGCAATGTATTTGATTATAGGTCTTCCAAGAACGGTCCAGAAACACGATACCATCTAGGTGATAGTGGATTGCATGACCAAGTCGGCCTATTTCATCCCTATTCATGAAACTCATATGTTGGAAGATATTTTAAAAATCTATATCTGGGAAGTTGTAAAGAGACATGGTGTACCAGTGTCTATTGTCTCATATAGAGATTTGAGGATCACATCTCGATTCCAGAAATCCTTACAAAAATCCCTTGGAAATCAGTTGAATATGAGTACGGTGTATCATCCTCAAATGGATGGACAATCTAAAACGACGATATAGATGTTAGAAGACATGTTGTGGGCTTGTGTAATGGATTTTTGTGGCTCATGGGAGTAGAATATACCCATAGTGGAGTTCACATACAATAACAGTTATCAAGCTTCGATATGCATGTCTCTTTTTGAAGCATTGTATGGGAATCCGTGTCGTTCTCCACTATTCTAGATGGAAACATGTGAAACTACACTATTTGGGCCGAGCCTTTTCCACGAAAAAATAGAGAAGATTCATTTGATTAGAAAGAGGATGGATATGGATCAAAGTATTCATAAATCTTATGAATATCAACGTCGTTGACCGTGGGTGTTCGTTGTGGGTGATCATGTCTTCTTGATGGTCTCTCCAAGACATGGACTTCATCATTTTGGGAAGCAGGTAAAATTATCTCCTCGATATATAGGCCCTTTTGAGATACTATAATGATTTCGAATGGTGGAATATCATTTGGAATTACCACCACTATTCAGTGTAGCGCATAATATGTTCCATGTATCTCAGTTGAAGAAGTATCATCCCAATCCTTACCATGTGATCAGATGGGATCACGTTGACCTAGAGCCAGATGCTTCGTTGGTACACATCCCGGTGCAGATTGTGGATAGAATGGATAATGTATTACGTGTAAAAAGAATAGGCCTAGTGTGGGTTTTGTGGCAACATGGTTAGATCCCGGAAGAGACGTGGGAATGCGAGAAATAAATGAAAGTGCAGTGGCTATAACTCTTTCAAACAAGAGATAGTTTTTTAATTTTCGGGGACATAAAGGACAATGGTGGGGACAATTTAGTAACTCCAGTTTCTGGTATGTTACCCTTACTTGATTATTTTCATTCTTTAAAAGTTAAGTGTGACGTTTGGGAGAATTTGGAGATCCTAGATTGATGTTTGAAGTAAATAGGAAGGCGCACTGTTAGCGCACGATTAGTCTAAATCATGTGTCCAAACCGTGGGTGGATGAATGGGGAGGCAGTGTCTTCTGAATGGTTGGCGCATGGTTTTTCTAACCATTTGGCCAAACCATGCTTGGATGATGGCCGATGCTGAAGCTAATGTATGGTTAGCGCACAGTTTGTCAAACCGTGTTAACTAACCATGCGATCACATGAATTTAGATCATAAAATTGTGGATCTAACTCGTTTTGCATTTAATTTCCTTTTTTAAACGTCCTAAGCGGCCCTAACTCGGGATTACTCTCCCTTAAATGTTGGAGGACTTCTCCCAGGTGTTCCGGAGGTGATTTAAAGGCTTCTCTTGGCGAATCGAAGCCGGATTCTTAAGGTATGTGATCGTTCTTGATCAGTTTCTTAGATCTACTTATATCTACTTCTCCTCTTCTATCATTTTCATAGATATTTGCCCGTTATTAGAAGATCTAAGGCTATGGATACCAAATATGACAAGATTTGGTCTTGGTTGTGTTAGGAGAAGATATCTAAGGAGGGTTATTGGAGTATCGACTCGGTTTTGTTGGTGTTCTTCATCTGTTGGTTGGTTTTTCCCATCTTGTTAAGGTAAGTGGCTTCACTCTCGATTCCTCTTTATTATAACTTGAAGGCTTAGTTAAAATTGTTTTAATTTCTTGGTTTTCATTGTGAAATTATGATTAAAAGCATGTTATAAATCTTATTTAGTGTTGATTTATGGGCTTTTATGAAATTGTGGAAATTGATTGAATGTCTTGTACAATGTTTTTTGGTTTATTGATTTTCAAATGGTGATTTTAAAATATAGATTTTCCATTTTTAGAAAATGGTTTTTGGGAAAAAGGATTTCAATAAATGGGTTGTTTTATTGAAATGGATTTTCAATTGTTGAAATTGTGTGGTTTTTGGGAATACTTGGTGAGTGTGTTCATATTTCATTTACAATGATTTGTTGAAATATGACCTTGTGCTCGGTGCCAAAAGTGTAATGGGACATGGGGAATAATTACCTTGTGATGACTTGGTAGATCGATGAGAGACTGATCATGAGTATGGAACTATCATAATGATGCATGCATGTTTAATGATGTGGATATGTGGAATAGAATGATTATGCCAAAGTGGAAATGTGGTTTTGATTTGGAAACTTGTTTTGGTTGTTTTTCTTGGAAAAGATTGTTTTGGATGGAAGATTGGGATGGTTGAAAAATGGATTTGATTTGAAACATGTTATATTGTGAACCATTTTGGAATTTTTCTATATAGATTAATTTATATAAATGTGCTAACATGTCTTATCCTAGAGTCATGGATTGGTAAGTCATCAGGGAAAACCTACTGAGTTTCATTACTAACCACATTCTTTGACACGATGGTGCTTTTGCAGATGTCATATTCCTGGATGATGGAAAAGGTAAAGTGTCGCATGTTTATAGCACCACTTCCTGATGCTTGGGTTGGTTTGTGATGTTGGATCATGGATCATGTGGAGCCTTGGATTATTTTTTGTCTTTGAGTCTTGCCAGCTGTCTTTCCTCTATTTACCCTGATTTTGTTTTGGATTCCACTTTTTCATTTTGGATAGTTTATTATGAATCAAATGGATGAACTGCCTTGGGATTAAATCATGCATCATATAGTGCTTTCTTGGAGACGTTTATGTAGTTTTCTAGGTTTTTTTGTTGTTTTATATTAAAGGGTAAATCATCCCACATGTGTTTTGAAACCCTTCGGCATTTATTGCCTGCCTTTGGTGCCTTGGGGATGTCGCTTAAGGCCAAGTAATGACTCGTTGAGCTCTTAAGCCTATGAGAATTGGTAGGTCATTAAAATTATGATATTGAAACATGGAAAACAATTGATTCTAATTTAGTAGTTGATATTTCATGGAACTAATATAACCATCTAACAAATTAAAAATATTTTTGTAACCACTCCACTAGCTTTACATGTTCTCTATTTATATTACGTAGAAATATTGGATAAAATATATATTTTCCACACATATAAAAGGGCCCTTTAATCACAACATTAATAATTATTAATTTTTTCTCATTCAAGACAATTCCATATTTACATACCAAGGAACAATTTTTCACCCTTACAATATTTTTGGTCAAAAACATTTTCCTAATCGATTCAATTTGATGGAATCCTCCAAGAAAAGACCTAAAATTCTAAATGTATGTTATATCATTTCAGTAAAATTATTTTATATTATAATACAATATGATATATCATTATCCCAATATGATATGATTACTCTGGTATTTATAGTAAATTTAATTGTTAATATTAGGTGGATAAATATTATCCCCCAATCTCATTCACCTAAAGAAAATCGAGATGAGAAATCATTTGATTTTACAGAATACCACCCCCACTCTGTAACGTTTCTGTTTTACATCACCACCTACAATTTTTTGTTATATTATCTAAATTTATATATTATTTTGATATATATATATAAATTATGTTCTGAAAATAATAAACTATATAAACAATTTTCTAGTTATATTTGAAATGAAATCATTATTCACATAATTGAATAGACAACCATATCCTTGGAATAATATTTACAATTTTTTCATAAACCTTTACTAATATTTTAAAATAATAATTTTCTAGAATATATATTATATATATTTAATAAATATAATTAATAAAAATATATATGTCTAACAAGATGAAGTATAATTGTTATATGGCAATCCATCAATATTTTTAAATAACAAACAACAAATTCATCTCTGATTTTATCATCAAGTAACATAACAAAAAATAATATATAAATTAATTAAAAATATTCATTCCATTATAGAATATGAATAATTATAGATTATATTTCATCATAATGATAAAAATTGTATAAAATAATATGTATAATAATAATAATAATAAATATTATGTCAAACTATTAAATTTAAAAACAACCAATGATAAAAATAATACATAACTATCTAATATATTAATATAAAATAATAATAATTAAATTATATAATATGTTAATTTATATAATTATGATTATAAAATATATTACTCTGATTTTTTTTCTTGTTTTATAAGATGTTATAGATTTTTCATATAGCTGTAACAGTGGTAATGTTTTTTTATAAAAATCATTTAGCATCAGTCAAAATCACTCCTTGATGTTAATCATTCAGAAATTAATTTGTCTACAATATGAAGATAAAAGTGGAATTTTTATATTAATGTTTATATAAATCATGTTTCCCACAAATTCATAGATGTATTATGAATCTATTATCTCATAAAATATATAATTTTGTTTAGAATAATTCACACCTCTTTTAATTTTCTTTTCAACCACACTAATGTTTTTTCATTTCAATAATTTTCACATTTGTAATTGGAACCCTAATTAAATTTTAACTGATGTTGCCTTAATATTTTCCTTCTCCTCAATTTAAAATAAGGTTTTTTTTATTCTTTTTGTAATGTGGGATTTTAAAATTGTTATTTCAAAATGGTCAAAGGGGTTATTTTTTCTTTTCCAAATTAGTGGTTTTATATTTGACTTCAAATTTATATCCCTTATGAAATTAAAATTATCTATTATTTATGAATATTTTTAAATTTAGTTGTATTAAATGAATTAATCCATATATTTAATAAATTACATTTAATTTTATTAACAATGTCTTCTTTTATGCCCAATATAAAAGTGTTTTCTAAAATATATATTTTAATTTCACCATAATTTTACAGATTATCTCAATGGGATTATTTTATTTGTAATATAATTTTGATGAATAATTATAATAATTATATTCGTAAGTACTCTTATGGGGGGTATAACTTTTAGGTATCACTCATTTACATGATTCACATAAATTTATGTGACACCATTATGATGTGTTTCGAACCCCATTTTTCTTCCAAATTATTGTTTATGATTTAAAAAATGAAACCCATTTTTAATAAAAATTTTCTTTCATGATAAGTTGAATGATATCTATCATGTTGAAGGTAAATGTTTTTCTGTTGAAGGGTGAAGTACTACATCAATTTCTAATTCATTACATAAAATTTTTCTCATCATGAAGAAATGATATTGTCTATAAAAATTATAAAGATTATCAATGTTGACAATATTATGCATAAAAATGATGAGCATTAACTACATTCACCAAATTCATCAGGAAAATGTTGTATAATGGCTTCTTTCTGTTGAATGAGCATGGAATATATACATAAAATATACTATCATTTTAAAATATTTGAATATGAATATTATAATTTAGTAATTATATGTTATATACTTATGATATGTTATATGGAACATGTTTTTAAAATCCTATTCACACTTTATTTTTCCATGGTATATGAAGTTACATTGAGATTACCTCTGCTTCCATCATCAGTTATTGTTTACTCTTACTGCTTCATAGTCCATTTTTCAATATATTTCTCCCATAATCTAATTGTTTCATACTCTTATGATACAACCCATGATGACATGTTCATAGGATTCCCTTACTATTCATTTGACCTCACCACTTTCACATGTTTGTCTTCCCTATGATATAACGATGTGTATATCTCCGGATAAGTCTAGAAAGAACTCATGTGATTACCATGATAAAAAATAGATAGATCTTGTGCTCATTAATAGATATTAAATATTAAATTCTTTGATATAATAAGAAAAATCCATGATAAATACAACCTAAATTAAAAAAAAAATTAAAATATATGACATCTAAAAGAAATTTTCTGATTTAGATATATATATAATTACGGAAAAAATAAAAAAATTAATCCCAAATTATTTATATAAAAAGGAAATTTTTTAATTATATATGAAACATGTTTATTCATGAAAAATCTTAAATGTATCTCGAAAATTCATTCACATATTTTATCCTTTTAAACATGTTTCATTACCTAAATTTCTCTAGAATAATAAAACATGAAATATGATATGTGGTATGATTAATATTATATATGGAAAACATATAAATGAAAAAATCTTGGAATTAAGATGGAATAATAAATTTATAAGGATTAGGTAAAATACCTTAATTTATAATCAATCAGAAACCGATATTATGTTATATTCAAGAAAATAAAGGATATCATTGAAATCAATAATAGCCATATCATACTGATAGAATGCCTAAGGGAATACATCAAGAACATGGTAAAAATAATCATATTAGGAAGCATTATATATCATCGACACCACATTCATTAAATATAGTATTGATGGCCTTGCACAAATAAAATATCATGTTATTAGAAGTGGATTATAGTGAAGCCCAACTAGATTTTTTGGTGAGGAATATCAATGAATCAAGGGAATATATAATTCCAGGACCCACCCATCACTTGTTTTAGAACAATATATTATCAATAAGAGTAAATAAATAGAAATTGCATTATTTATGTTCCCTATAATAAGTAAAATTGAAAAAACATACATAGTGAAAATTATTTTTCCCATGTAAATTAATTTAATAACCATACCATTACCCTTGTGATTGAATAAAATGGATGGCTATATAATACAATGTCAACATGAAATTATTCTCCTTTATTGGATAAAAATAGTACAAAAATATAATACTTTTCCAAATATAAAAATTATGTCATATTTTATAGGTTAACAACATGTAATTAATTTCAGGTTAAATGTGATATATATTCAATATAGAATAATGTTAATAAAAAAATTTGAATACTATATTTACATGATCATAATACATTCGAAAAAAATATTATATTGTTTCAAAAAAACACATCCCTAAAGGTGAATATTTTAATCTAAATTTATTATGCTGTTTGGATTTATAACCAAAAAACCAATGTTAAATTAAATACTTAAATAATATATGGGTAGAATGTACTAAACGTATTTAAAATATTTTCACCAAACAAATTTAACTCAATGCTTAAAAAATGATCTACCAAAAAACCTCCCCATTATGGATACAACCAAATCACTATAAACAGTAACAAGGGAAAGTTATATGGATAGTAAATACACTAAAATAGACAATTTATGGTAAATATATCAATGTATATATAATATAAAATTCAATGGAAACATAATTAAAAATATTTATAATACGAACAAATGAACTAGAATTGAGACAAGTAAAACTATTGTGGCTTGAGTAATGATTATGTATTAAATACCCTTGGGAGTGAATACATGAAATTGTTTTTTCTGTACCATTTATTAAAATGTATTCATATAGATTTATATAAAACTGATTATACTTACACCCTTAAAAAATTCCATATTAATAAATAAAATATTTTTTTCAAGGAAGGGAAACTGAGACAAAACATATACATTTAATCATGACATCAACAAAAAAACATTATCGACCAACATATAAAATATATAAATTCAAATAAAATAATTAATTACCTATTACATATTTTATTAATTTATAATCATTGTAAATAGTAAATCCCAATATTAATTCTACCATTTTTCCACCCTATGTGCTAAATCATGCGATCATTTAGACTAGTTTTACAAAAACAATGCTTTTGTAAATTATTCATTAAATTTTAATAGGTTATATATAATAAAAATTAATGTTATGAACAATTTTAATTTATTTTTAAATCTTAAATTACTTCTTTAATGTTTTAATCCATATACATGAATATTAAATAAATAACATGATTATTTCACTGATTCTTCATGATCAAATATTCAGTTTAATTAATGAATTGTATATTAGTATGAATAGACAATAAAAAATAATTATTATTATTTACGCATTTAAATAATATTATACTATAATTTATGTTCCTATAGACATTAATGAATTAAATTTATAGTATTGTTCAATTATTTTGTTGGACAAACTCAAACGTGAATATACAATGATTTAATGAATGATTATGATGTCGGTTTGATGTAAAATAACTAAAAAATGACCATAATTTCATTATTAACTCATTATTTTTGTTATCTTTTAGAATTTGAAGAAAATATAATTTGATGTAATATATTTTATGATATTATATAATTTGAATAAGAGACTATCCTCTTTATAAAATTATTTTAAATGATTAAAATGACCATGATCGTCTTTTGACCATATCCTTAATTGGTAATTTTTTTCCATGGAATAACATTAATGATATTATAAATATAATATTTATCCTTTTTTGTCATCCTTATATCTGGCATTTTATATCAGAGAAGGGAAATGAAACATGTCACATCATAGAGGCTACAGTCCTCAAAGATCAAGAACAATGGTTTTTTCTTAACAGATAAGATATATAAATAAATGATGATATTAATAGTAATATAGTAATGTTATATTATATCAACAATAATAATATCAATATTATTGCGTGCTTATAATAAATTTTATAGATGATACTTAATATCAAAACTATATTGTTGATAATAACCATAGCATGGACTTGAATTTTCCATGGAAGTCTAATTGAATTTTAATAAATTAGGCATTCAATGAGTGACCATGGAAATAGTTTTACTAGATAGGGTATTAGGGTGATAAAAATGGTGTAATTCAATGGATATTTTTGAATGAAAATCGATTCATGATGTTTTGATGATTTTAACCACTTCTATGTGACAGAATGATTTGTCTAAGGAGAAATCATAAAATTTTCAGAAATTATATGTTATTATTCTCATTTAAAATGACAAAAATCAAAAAACTCGATTATGATTAATGTGGGTAGAAAATAAAACATATTCCACTACTTTTTTAACTAATTTTATATGTTTTAGGGTTTCTAAAAGTAAATTATAACATTAAATATAATTTAATTTTTGAATGGTAATTAATTATTATTTCTAATAATTAATTTTAATTAAAATATTGCGATTGAAATTTTTACATACATTAATAGTTAAAATTTAACATTGCATTAATATTATATCAAAATAAATTTCTTCTATTTTCAAAAATAATTTCAAAATAAATACACCTAATTGCATAAAATTAATTTTTATAAATATAAATTTTTATGATTTTAATATACATATATATATGAAAAAATTATAATAGATACGTTTTTTATATCAAAAATTGTATTTATAATTAATTTAATAGAAGTTATAATTTTTACAAAGTAAAACAAGATTGTTCTTTACCTTGAATATACCTCATTTAAAGGGAAAATCAAATCCCATTTTTATATTAATGTAACATATCACATTAGTCAAAAAAATGACTAGAAATTGTATTATACATACAATGAATATTTTATATACTTAATTGTGTTGCTTATTATAATAATTTATAACTCTATTTGTTATCATATTGATTACATATGATTAAAGAGTGATAAAACCAAAGAATTAATAATTTTCATAAATATGAAAATTTTCAACTACAGGTAATAATATGAGAAAATGATTAAAAATTATTTACAATTAATTATTGAAATGTTTAATTATTAAATGATTTTGAATTTTTAATTTAATATATCAAAATGTGAAAAGTGAATTATTTTATTAAATCGATTCATTTAATGAAAATAATTTTTTATTTTTAATACTATTTTTAAATAGTAAGTTGATTAATTTTTATTTCATATCATTTATCAAGTAAATTACATTTAAGAAATAATTAATATCAATAAAATTATTCAATAATCATATTTTACTAGAAATATATGTTTTTATTGTCTAATTGTAATTTTTTAAGAATATAATTATTCAATCAATTAATGACCTTAATTCTCTTTTTATATAATCTAATTCATTTTCATTTATATTAATAGTATTATATAGTTCAGAAAGAATTTTCTGGTATTTAATCACGCTATTTAAATTGTTATGTATTGACACTCAATTATAATAATTTATATTATTTTAAAATACCTCCAGGTTCTATTTAATTTTAGTATTTATTGTGGAGCATGATATCAAACACATTGAAATATTTAAAGCTAGTATAATATTACAATTATGGAATATTAAATTCAACCCCCATTAATAAATTACATCCTGACAAGTATATTTCGTATACTAAATAATTATATGGGTACTCATAAGGTAAGAATATACTAAGGTTTAAACATTACTAACATAAGGAAGGGTGGGAAAATTACATATATGGATATCACTATATTATGTTTCCTCAAAACTATTTGAGTAAAATACCTATTATGGTATGGTGTTATAACATATTTTATTTCTCCATTAGTTAATAGTTATAATTTTTCTGATAAATTATCATAGGTTTGTGTGAAATTTAATTCCCTTTATTAGTAATTACTATGCATCAAAATGAACATAAATTGTAATACAACACGAATACATCATTTTCCCCAGGGTTGATCAACATTGCAGTTTAGAAATGTGGTTTAGAGAAAATGGTGAATTAAATGAGGAATGATACTTCTCCTTTTATGGTTATTTGGGGTCCATGTTTAATCTTATTTTATTCCATTCCATATAAGTATATTTTATTGATCTATCCCAAATCCTTTTTGATGTTTCCCTTACAATGTCACATGCTTCAACATATATCCACAAATTGGTTCACATTCATAATTATATGGTTCCATCAATAATAATTTTATGAGGATCTATATGATCATGGATGGTTGGGGATAGATATCGCCTTTTGTCCACTCATTTTGTAACTTTATATTATCATACATTGACATCAGGCTCCCAAAAATTTCCCAAAACATTCAATAAGGATGGAATCATTATTTTATTATTAAAATAAAGGATACATGGGGACACTGGCACACAACAAGATAAAATTGGTCCGTTAAGGGGGTAATAAGTGATGTAAGATGAGGTAAAACCTTGGAGAAAAGTCATAAAAACCCTGCGAAGTGATCCCAAACTATCATAAATGTCAAGCGGCTCATCCAGCCTTCCCAGGTATGCGAGCGTATCAGACGAAAAATTGAATTCCCACTAATTTGATGGACTAACTGACCATGTCATATCTATGTGGATCATCCTCTAACCAAGAGTATCATATTCTTGGGAACCTCACAAGTCCCCATGAAAATCATAACCTAAACATGCAAATTAGATTCATTTCATCCACATGTAGGCCCAGCCTCCTGCAAACATTGTGGCCCCTGAGTAAAGCCTTCATTTCCACCCCTATAGTGATGTAACATCCCTGGTGAATAAAGAGTAATACATTTTCATATTTATTAATATTTGCGAATTAAATATTAATTTTACTTTAAATGGGTTTATATGTTCGATTGCATACCTGATACGCAACAAAGAGTTTCTTTTGAAATCTTACGTTACACACTAGTAATAAAATAATATTAATTTAAATGTTAGTTAACATGTACCCGTTGTATTGGCGGGAATGAATATAAATAACTAAAATTTTATTATATATGTTTGTTAAATGTTTCTTTACTTATCCAATAAAGGATAAAGGCTTAAAATACGAAATGAATTCAATTTTAGGCGTATATACTCTAATTTTCACTACAGGACCACATATCAACTTTTGATGATGAACCGTCATTAAATATAGTTTTGGTCACTCTCATACATTCAATTGGACCAAATAAAATCCTTCTTTATAATCTGGACATCAAAATTTACTTTGTGTAAATTTTCTATATTTTTCCGACAAAGATCATTTTTTAATGAAAACTGAAAAATGTAGTATTTTAATTCAAAAACTCTTTTTATTCTAATTTTTTTAATATGATTAGATTATAATTTGAATTTCATTTAAAGTGAAATTAGAATATATTTTTACCATTGAATCCAATAGTGGTCGTTGGAATTAATTTTACTTTGAAATTGGACTTAAACTATGTCAATCTTTTAATACTTATTGTTTCATAAAAACACGCTATTTGCTCTGATAGCGGGAATTAATTATTAAATTAATTAATTCAACTTATATGTTTTGAATTTTTTAAGATAGACATCATTTTTTATTTCAGAATATCAAATATAGCTTAGGGTGAATTTTTGCATTTTTCTGAAAAACATCAATTTTTTGATGAATAGTGAAACCACTAAGTGGTACTTATAAAAACAATTTTCCGTTTAAATGAAATATTACCACCTTTGTGTTTTGAATTTCAAAAATATATAATACATGGTTGTCATTAAGAATTAAAATTTGGTTCAATGAGATTAGAATAATTTTTTGTTGAATAGTAACTTATTAAGTTTTGAATCGCGATCAGAGGTAATTAGTGCAATTTAAGGAAAAAATGATATTATAATAAATTAAAAATTCCTAGACACATGTTCAACCCTTATTTTATGTGTCATTACCGACCAAGAGATTCCAAGGGTGAACTTGGGGACCCCATGGAGACACTTTAGTTTTAAAATGACATTAAAATCTTTTTATTTAGTGTTAAAATTAAAATGACACAAACATGAGTTTTTTTACTAAAAAAATATTTAAATGGGGTAATTCAAGAATTATTTCTGAATATAAATTTTAATTGGAAATTTAAAAATATTTCCTACATCATCGTATTTTTTTTATAATTTTTTTACATTAACTAAAGTTAATTATTTATGACATCATGATGATGCAGCAATTACCTCATTATTTAACGATTTAAATAAAATGGAATAATAATGTAAACGCTAAGACCTACACATGTCCAAAACCTATTGGATGGTTATATTTCAAACCCTTATCACCTTAGTCTCTAAACACATCAATCTGGTACCATTAAAATCCGAAACTCATTCTAAAATAAAGTAACATTTTCATACGTTCCAATAGTGCCCCTCCTCTCCTCTTATAAAAGGCCCACACCTCTACCTCCTTACCCACACCACTCAAGGATTTGTCTCGGCCAACCCCTACCCATTCAGTCTCTCCACATACCTCTATTACTCCTAGAAGCTTCACTTTGGGAAGAAGTTTTCCCATGTAAGCCTTTGAGCTCAAACCAAAGGTTGTTACCCGATTTTAAGGTAATGTCTTCACTTGTGTTCTTTTGTTTTATTTTGATTCTCCAACCCCCTAAACTCTTTTTATTAATTTCATTTGTAACAACTCCAGTATATTTAATATAATAGGATTTTCTTATAACATGGAATCGAGCTACACTTACACACACCTTCATATAATGGTTAATAAACATACTGTTTCTGTGGATGGCGAATTTCTGCCTCATGAAACGATGATTGTTCAACACTCATATAACACCTTCAAAGGTGTCCATTAAGATGTAACTATGATTATATATGATATATAATATGTTTATGTTTTACTTAAGCTTCTGTATTTTTCATTTTTGGCATACATTTATGGTTTCCATTGTGGGTAAACACGATAATTTCATTTTAGGAAGTGCGGACTGCCGCCCCCTCAAAGTGCTTTGATCCGTTAATGCCATATGTGGGATGTAAAAAGGATGGATTTAAAGTTATTATGTATGATTTTATACTAGAATTATAATATACCTTTATATCATTATTGTTATCATTCCATTAAAGTATGAGATAGAAATGAATGTAGGGTTCATGTGTACGTACAACTTACCGTCTCCATGAACGGTACATTTCATTTCTTATCCTCAAATGTAATGTACTATTATAAGTAAATATAATGAATATATATGATGTATGATACATATAAAGGATGAATATAATTCTGGAATTAAAATTATACATATCTCTCATTTACTTTTAATTCCATTAATATGACATAGAAATGAATGTAGCATTCATGCGTACGTACGGCTTACCGTCTCCACGAACAGTGACTTTCATTTAGTACCTCTAAATGATTATGTAATATTATAAATACATGTATATGATGGATATATATGATATATATGATATCAAAATCATGTATATCTTTCTTGAGATAATGGATATTTGACTATGTGAACAACTTGTAAATATAAGAAGTTCACTTTCGACTCAAGTACAAAATAACGAAAAAACGATTGTTATTAACATAAATGATCACATAATGTTTATAGCATTGAAATAAGTGATAAAATAGGAATAATGAAATTGAAAAAGGTTTCTTAAGAAAGTATAAATTAACTCATGTTTATTATTCTGGACGTTATAGAACGATCGAGTATAGTCGGACCCGAGGTAAGGGACTTTGTCTCAATCTATTTTCATTGAGGCATATTTCGTTTTATACACAACTTTATTTTATACGGTGTATAAACCCCCTTGACTTTTACTTTTATACAAAAGGAATCATTTTCTACGAAGTGTTTTAGAAAACGACAAAATGGAATGTTAATTTTAACATATGCGGTGATAAAGAACTTTTCCACCACCGCGAGTATTATTTTGTCTTTGGCTTCCTCAACAAGCCGTAATGTTTTTTTAAATGATATAAATACCATATACGCTTTTATTTATTTTGGTATTGAAAATGGTTTTTATATTGGCTTTGTTATATCAATATATTTATGTTATATATTGTGATCAAAGTGTGGAAATGTTTTCTTTCCATTATATTTTTTTTATGTCTTAGGATTTTATAATGGTACTTGGACATTTGATGGGTGGTTATGTGAGAACTATATGACCGTTGGTGTCATGAATACCAGGATGGGTGGTTATGTTATAACCTCCAATGCATTGGGTATGGAATTCGGTCGTATGGCTATCCCATTAAGAATGAATGGAAGTTGGATGAATGGCTATTCTATTAAGTGATATGTTTGGAAATCCACCGTATGGTTATTCTAGTTAAGTATGTTTATGTCCCAAGATACCTTCATATGTTATGTGTTCTTTATTTGTGTATTATGGTAATATTTTGGTTACAAAATGGTAAGTAATGATCTTTTATTCAGTGAAGTGTTTTTACTACTTCGTAAAGGTGAAAGGTATTACTTTGATAATGTATACATAGATTACTTGATGCTTGAAAAACTAACAGTTTTCATTCTTTGTGTATCCCTTACTGAGATTTTTATGCTCACCCTAAGTGTTTTTGAATTTTTTTTCATAGGACTTAATGTGGAATAGGGACAAGAATGGGATCAAGGGAAAGTCATGCTATCTAAAACATAGAACTAGAATTGTTTATTTCTAAGAGATTTTATTTTATGTAAGCTTAGTATAAGTGTCTACTTTGTAATCTTTTGAGATGTAATAGTTATGTTCTAATTCTCTAAAACTCTAAACCTGAAAAGATCCTCAATGTTAATTATTCATTTAATTCAATATTAAGTAAGGTTTAAGGTCGGGGCCTTATAGTTGGTATCAAACATTGGTTTAGACAACTTTGGAGTTAGAAAAGTGTTAAATTATAAATTAATTTATGGTATGGTTGAAATGATATAGCATTTACAGATTACCATGTTTCCTCACCGATGGTATTTCAGTGTTAAGAATGGTTTTTCATAGAGGAAACAGAGAATCTTTTTTGGTAAGGCATAATGAGGGAAATGACCTTCCAAATCAGCATACTAAGATGGTCAGAATCAGAACTAAACAGTTTGTTGCAGTGATGGCTCAGTTTACTCAGGTGAAAAATGTTGGTTGTTTTTATTGATGATATTTTATTGTTTTATAATAGTAAATAGGAGAACTAAAGTCATTTAAGGGTTATCGTGCAAACCTTAAATGAAAAGAATCTATATGGAAAATTCAGCTTGTGTGATTTTTGGTTACAAAAAATTTCTTTCCTTGGTCATATTGTTTCCAAAAAATGGCATAACTATTGATCCTGCTAAAACATAAGTTGATGAAGAATGGCCGAGACCCACAAATGTAATCGAGATCTGTAGTTCCCTTGGATTGGCAGGATACTACTGAAGGTATGTTGAAAATTTTTCACGGTTATCTAGTCCAATTACTAAGCTTACTTGGAAGGGTGTTAAGTTTATTTGGACAAAAGAATGTGATGATTGTTTTCAGGAATTGAAAAGAAGATTGGTGAATGCCCCAGTTTTGGAACTTACTTCCAGGAATGGTGAGTTTGTTATATACAGTGATGCTTCGTTAAAGGGAATTGGCTATGTCCATATGGAGAATGATCGGGTAATTTCATATGCGTCACGTCAGTTGAAAACTAATGAGGTAAATTACCACACACATGATTTGAATTAACTTCTCTAAAAATTTGGAGGCATCATTTGTATGGAGTAAAGTGTGAAATATATAATGATCATAAATGTTTAATGTATATATTCACTCAGAAAGAGTTGAACATGAGACAGAGGAGATGGCTAGAATTAATCAAGGACTATGATTGTACAATTCATTACCATCAGAGAAAAGAAAATAAAGTGGATGATCCTTTGTGTCGAAAAAGTAATGATTCATTAACCATGATACGTTTCGAACGAGATCCTTTGATTTTTTGATTTTATGAACTTTGGCATAGAAGATTTTTGTGCAGGAAGTTCTTCTGTTTTATTTCAGGTATCAGTGATATCATCTCTATCAGATAGAATTAAGCAAGCTCAGAAGCAAGACATCGAGTTGTAGAAAAAGGTAGAACTGGTTCAGAAGGGTAAGCTTCATGAATTCAACATTGATAATGATTGCATTTTGAGATTTAGGAAGAGATTATGTGTGCCTTTTGATTCACAGTTGAAGAATGAGTTGTTATGTGAGGCTCATAGTTCCCCGTTTTCAGTTCATCCTGACAGTACTAAGATGTACAGAGATCTGCGGGAATATTACTGGTGGGATGGAATGAAAAGAGATATTTCTGATTTTACTGTGAAGTGTTTGACATGTCAACAGGTTAATGTATAGCGGAAGTTACCGAAAGGAATACTTCAGCCATTACCATTTCCAGAGTGGAAATGGGAAAATATATCCATGGACTTTGTTGTGGGATTGTCGAAGACACCTTGAGGTAATAATGCAATCTGGGATATTGTTGATCAATTGACTTAATCTTCTCATTTCCTTCCTATTTGATATAATTTCTCTCTAGATCAACTTTCTTGTTTTAATCTTAAAGAGTTATTAAGGTTGCATGGAGTTCCCCTCTCCATTTTATCTGATCGTGATCCCAGGTTTACTTCTAACTTTTAGAAAGGCATTCAGAAGTCATTGGGTACTGAATTAAATTTTAGTACAGCTTTTCATCCTCAATCAGATGGGTAGTAAGAACAAACAATTCAGACTATGGAGGATATGCTACAAGCTTGTTCTATGGATTATCAGGGAAGATGGGACCAACATCTTTCTTTTGTTGGGTTTTCATATAATAACAGTTTTCATTCTATTATACATATGGATCCGTATGAATCATTATATGGTAAACGGTGTCGAACTCCAGCTTTTTTGGGAAGAAGTGGGTGAAAGGAAGCTAATGGGAGCAGAATTGGTAGAAGAGATTGCAGAAAAAGTTCAGTTGATTCAGAAACACATGAAAACAGCTCAGAGCAGACAAAAGTGTTAAGCAGATAACCAGTGGAAGGATCTATCTTTCGAGGTAGGTGATAATGTTTTTCTCAAAGTTTCACCATGGATGTGTGTGAATCGATTTGGTAAGAAAGGAAATAAGAGTCCAGGGTTCATTTGACCATATAAAATTCTGGAGAATGTAGGATCAGTTGCTTACCGAGTGGATTTACCTCCAAGTTTATCTCAGGTACACAATGTTTTTCATGTTTCGATGTTGAGAAAGTATATGCTAGATCCATCCCGTGTTTTGAGCCCAGAGGCAGTTCAGTTGGAATAGAATATCTCTTATGAAGAACAATTGGTCCAGATTCTTGACTGAAGGGAGAAAGTGTTGCAAAATAATGTAATTCACCAGGTAAAGGTTTTGTGGAAAAACCATATGATTGAAGAGGAAACGTGGGAATCTGAAAATGCTATGAGGGATAAATACCCCCACTTATTTTGGTAAGTGAATAAAATTGTGAGGATGCAATTTCCAAAAAGGGGGAAGGATGTAACATCCTAGGTGAATAAAGAATAATACATTTTCATATTTATTAATAATTGTGAATTAAATATTAATTTTACTTTTAATGGGTCTCTATGTTCGATAGCGTACCCGATTCGCAATAAAGAGTTTCTTTGGAATCATACGTTACACACTAGTAATAAAATAGTATTATTTTAAATGTTAGTTAACATATATTCATTGTATTGGCAGGAATGAATAGAAATAACTAAAATTTTATTATATATGTTTTTAAAATGTTTTTATACTTATCCAATAAAGGCTAAAGGATTAAAATAAGAAATGAATTCAATTTTACGCATATATACTCTAATTTTCACTAAAGGTCCACTTATCAACTTTTGATGGTGCACCGTCATTAAATATTGGTTTGGTCACTCTTATACATTCTATTGGACCAAATAAAATTCTTCTTTATAATCCGGACATCAAAATTTACCTTGTATAAATTTTCTTTATTTTTCCGATAATGATCATTTTTTAATAAATAGTGACAAATGTTGTATTTTAATTCAAAACAACTTTTTAATATAATTTTTTAATATGATTATATTATCTTTAGAAGTGGTTTTAAAGTGAAATTAGAATATATTTTTACCATTGAAACCAATCGGGGTCGTTGGAATTAATTTCACTTTGAAATTGGACTTAAACTAGTGTCAATATTTTGATAATTATTGTTTCATAAAAACACGCTATTTTCTCTAACAGCGGGAATTAATGATTAAATTAACTAATTCAAATTATATATTTTTTAATTTTTTAAAATAGACATCATTTTTGAATTTGGAATATCAAATATATCTTAGGGTGAATTTTTTTTATTTTTCTGAAAAACTTCATTTTTTGATGAATATTGAAACCACTAAGTGGTACATATAAAAACTGATTTTCTGTTTAAACGAAATTTTACCACCTTTGGGTTTTGATTTATAAAATCTGACATACATGGTCGTCATTAAGAAGTAAAATGTGGTTCAATGGGATTAAAATAATTTTTTGGTGAATATTACCTTATTTTGTTTTTAATCGCGATTAGAGGTAATTACTGCAATTTAAGGCCAAAATGATATTATAATAAATTTAAAATACCTAGACACATGTCTTACCCTTATTGGATGTGTCATGGCCGACCAAGACTAGCCAAGGGTCAACTTGGGGACCCCATGGAGCCTCTTTGGTTGTAAATTGACATTAATATCATTTTATTTAATGTTAAAATTAAAATTTCACAAACATGAGTTGTTTTAGTAAAACAATTTTTAAATGGGGTTATACAAGTCATATTTTTATCTATAAATATTCATTAGAAGGATAACAAGATTTTCTACATTATAGTATATTTTTGATAATTTTTAGACATTAAATAAATTTAATTATTTATGACATCATGATGATGCAACGTTTACCTCATTATTTAACGATTTAAATAAAATGGAAAGATAATGTATAGTATAAGACCTACACAAGTCCAAAATATAATAGATGGGTGTATTTAGAACCCGTATCACCTTATCCTCGAAACACATCAATGTGGGACCATTAAAATCTGAAACACATTCTAAATTAAGTAACATTTCCATACATTCCAAGAGTGCCCCTCCTCTTCTCTTATGAAAGCCCCCACATCTACTTCCTTACTCACACCTCTCAAGCCTTTGGATAGGACAACCCCTTCCCATTATGTCTTTACACATCCCTCTCTTACTCTTAGTAGCCTTACGTTGGGTATAAGTCTTCCCAAGTAATCTTTTGAGCTCAAACCAAAGAGAGTTCCCCGATTTTAAGATAATATCTCACTTGTGTTCTTTTGTTTTATTTTGCTTCTAAAACACCCTATACACTTTTTATTCATTTCTTTTGTAATGAGTCCAGTATCTTCAATATACTAGGATGTTGTTATAATTAGGATTCCAACTACACTTACACACACCTTCATCTAATGGTTAAAGAACATATTGTTTCTGTGGATGGTGAATTTCTGTCTCACGAAACGATGATTGTTCAACACTCATATATCACCTTCAAAGCTGGCCATTAAGATGTCAATATGTTTATATATGATATATAATATGTTTATGATTTATTTAAGCTTCTTTAATTTTCATTTTTGGCATAATTTTATGGTTTCCATCGTGCGTAAACAATATTATTTCATTTTAGGATGTGCGGACTACCGCCCCCTCAAAGTGATTTGATTTGTTAATGCCATATGTGGGATGTATAAAGGATGGATTTAAAGTTATTTTATATGAAGTTATACTGGAATTATAATATACCTTAATTTCATTATTTTTTTATTTCCATTAAATTATGAGATTGAAATGAATGTTGCATTCATGCGTATGTACGGCTTAACATCTCTATGATTGGTGCATTTCATTTCTTATCCTCAAATGTAATATACAATTATAAGTACATATAATAGATATATATGATGTATGATACATCTAAGGTATTAATATAATTTTTGAATTAAAAATATACATATCTCTCATTTAGTTTTAATTCCATTAATATGACATAGAAATGAAAGTAGCGTTCATGCGTACCTACGGCTTACCGTCTCCATGAACGGTGCATTTCATATCTTACCTATAAATGATTATGTAATATTAAAAATACAAGTATATTCTGGATATATATGATATATATGATATCCAAATCATGAATATCATTCTTGAGATAATGGATATTTGACTACGTTAACAACTTGTAAATATCAGAAGTTCACTTTTGACTCAAGTACCAAATAATGACAAAATGACTGTTATTAACATAAATGATCAAATAATGTTTATAACATTGCAATAAGTTATAAAAATGAATAATTAACTTGAAAAATGGTTCTTAAGAAAGTATAAATTAACTCAAGTTTATTAATCAGGACGTTAAAGAATGATCAGGTCATGTCGGACCCAAGGTAAGGGACTTCGTCTCACTGTCCTTTCATTGAGACATATTTCGTTTTATACACAACTTTCTTTTATACGGTGTATAAACCACTTTTACTTTTACATTTATACAAAATAAATCTTTTTCTATGAAGCATTTTACAAATCGACAAAAATGAATGTTTATTTTAACATATGCACAGACAACGACCTTTTTCGCTGACGTGAGTATTATTTGGTATTTGGCTTCCTCAACAAGCCGTAATGCTTCATTTAAATGAAATAAATACCATATACGCTTTTATGGATTTTGGTATTTAAAATGGTTTTTATGATGGTTTTTTATGTCAATATATTTAAGTGATATATTGTGATCAATGTGTGGAAATTTTTTCTTTCCATTATATTTGTTTTATGTATTATGATTTTATAATGGTACTTGGACATTTGATGGGTGGTTACGCGATAAACCATATGGCGGGTGGTGCCATGAATACCAGGAAAGGTGGTTACATTATAACCTCCAATGCATTGGGTATGGAAGTTGGCCGTATGGCTATTCCATTAAGTATGAATGGATGTTGGCCGAATAGATATTCCATTAAGTGATATATGTGGAAGTCGACCGTATGGTTATTCCACTTAAGTATTTTTATGTCCCAAGTTACCATTATATGTTATGTGTTCTTTATATGTGTTTTATGGTAATATTTTGGTTACAAAATGGTAAGTAATGATATTTTATTCAGTGATGATTTTTTACTACTTCGTAAAGGTGAAAGGTATTACTTTGATATAGTATACATGGTTTACTTGATGTTTGAAAAACTAACAGTTTTCATTCTTTGTGTATCCCTTACTGAGCATTTTATGCTCACCCCATGTTTTTTTGAAATGTTTTTCACAGGACTTAATGTGGAATAGGGTCAATAATAGGATCAAGGTAAAGTCATGGTATCTAAAACATGGAAGTAGACATGTTTTTTACGAGTTTTTATTATATGTAAACTTAGTAGAAGTGTCTACATTGTAATTTTTTGAGATGTAATAGTTATGTTCTAATTATCTAAAACTCTAAACCTAAAAAGATCCTCATTGAGAATTATTCATTTAATTCAATATTAAGTAAGGTTCAATTATGGGGCCTTATAAGATATTCACAACCCAAAACATGCATTGATCCACACCAAAACAGAGCAACATGATCCCTGAAATAAAACCCCACCTCACATGATCTCATTCCCACATTATCCATCCATGTTAATTTTTACCCCATGCATGGGGGGAATCCATCTAACCATCATCCACCCAACCCACTCAATGAACAAGACATGCATGGAATATTGAAGATATTAAAGAACATGAGAGAAGAATGTGCTCACTTAATAACCAAAACCAAAAAAATAATCACATTTTTCCTCATCTGAATGTACGGAAGTGAAGGGAGAGCACAAAATATTGCCTAGTATCTGGACTCCCAAATATTCTAATAGATGGATGACAGAATAACAGCCTAAATAATGTTCTCCATCACATTGAACCTGACCCTGTGAAACCAGGAAGACATAAACTCATGGATAGAACATTTAGGATTAAGGAAATAAGGGATATTTTAAAGAATGTTACAATGGAAATCATCCCATTTGGTCAAGAGAAAGAGGTTAAATGTTTTCTACATCTACAGATTCTTAATAAAAAAATTCCAGGAAGCCAAGGGGATGCCATTTCATTGAATACTCTCATCAACAAGAAGATCAAAATTTATTATCCGATAAATGATAATGTTCATTTTTATCAATATCTCTTTGCACAAAAAAATAGAGGACCACTTATCTAGTATCCTATCAACTAGATATAGTCTTCTATAATCCTAGATAGAAAACATTCCTGAGGCCGACCCTAGGAAACAACACCAATAAACCTCATTTTTTGATATTATTCTATCAAAAATCTCACTTTGATATTGGATGACTATATCGTGAATAAAATAGTGAATGTCACACGCCTCCTTAATGGAGACCGTTGGAATCAGACATCCGGGTAAGATTCATTGTTTTCCCACTCAGTTCACCATCCAAAAATTTAACATTAACTCTTCCAATAATCCACCTTGATACTTAATGAAGTTCCTCTAAATGGTAGAGCATTCACTTTTCAAGGGGAGGGAGTCCAGAACTGTGGGGCACCAAGGTCTCACCTACCTGTCCGTATCTTCCTCTAAAGAATGAATACCATAAGAAACCACCATTAACAATCTCACATGACAAATTCTCCTACAACCATTGTATGGTGCTGTAAATGCAACATATCCCCAACCCACCTTTGTCGACATGAAATTCCAAATTACTCTAAGATGCCCAATGATGATGCCCCAAATGGTTGTTATACAAATAAAAATTAGTTAATATTTTCCCCGTCATTTCTATAACTCCCAACGATGGTTCCACAATCGATAAGATGCGTATATAAATGGACGAGAGAGAACAACTAATCAGGGTGAGTCTACCCTAAAACCAATGAATCATTCTTTTCCTGTTAATGATGCTTCAGATAATTATATTGAAGTTTTTGTCAATGAAGTGGTTCCCGACCCATATGTAGTATATAGTAATACCAAGATAAATCATTATAAAATGATTCCATTGACATCACATGATCTCATGACTGGCTCTAAAATGATGACATGAGCATTGGGTAGATTTAAAAACAATCCAATTCAAATAGTTGGTAACTTTCCCGGTCCATAATTCATACGTGTTAATGATTTTCATGAATACATGGAGTGAACTCCTCCTCCCAGTCATGAACACCAATATGTCCCCATCGAACATGAGGTGGGAGATTCCTTCCAGGCCCCAACAAGAAATAAAATGAGACAATCTACCCTCCTCCAACAATTTGTGTATGTTTTAGGAGAGTTAATCTTGGGAAAATTTAAGAGGTTTGGTGAAAAGGTATAAACCATTCTATTCCAAATGACCATCTCGAAGAAACCAAAATCATTTCCCATAATGGAAACTCACATCCACAGCTATGAATAGAACCTGAAACAAGGGTCACAATACAATTCCTCGAATCCCAATTTCCACATCACCCGAATAATTATGCTTTCTTCAATGGTATTATATGCCTTGTATATATCAATCTAAAAATAATATTGGATCCAATTTCATTGTTGTAGATAACCATGACCAACTCATTCACAATGTCCACCAACCCTAAGATTCTCTTAACTTGAACAACACCATCTATATCAATTGAAACCATCCTTTGAATCACACTAATTAGCCTTCATGATATGAGACCATCTAGGATCTTGTAGGAAACATTACACTAGAATATATGCTGATAGTGATTGAGGTTACAAAGATAATTTATTTTAGATACACCAACCAACCCGGAGGCACATATACTCCTAAATAGAGAACCCCCAAAGAAGAAATCCTAGATGCCATCCACCACCTAAGGACACAAAATATCCTAGGAACCCACATCAAATGACCCACTAGAACCCATCCATTCCATGCTAACTACTTGGAGAGATCATAATGACAGAGTATTTGATTTCATTGCAGGTAGTGTTGTCATCTGATGAGTAGTTTCAATCCACTACACTAGTTGCAGAATGCATTACCTTGAATGGATTGACCCCCACTATAGTGCACATGTTCACATGCCTCAAGGATATCCCACCACCCATAATATTTTCAAAGTAATCTAGGACCATAAGACAAGCTAACCCCACATCATTCGTATACTCCGAATTACCAATATTGAGGGTGTTTCACATTTAGCTCATTTCCAATATTCATTAATGAATGAAATAACTATTATGATCACCCTCCTTAAGCAATCAAACCCGATACCTTTTCCGATTGGACCTTTGGATTTCAAGAGGTTTTCAACATGAAAAAAAATTATCAAAAACATATAAATCCTAATCCCATTCCACTTTGATTGTATATCTTCCTCCAACATATCAATATCCAATTGAATTATATCCACTCCCAACCGGTTCAAGGGGTGTTTTTCCAACCTTTCTTGGATTTCCTTTCTTAGTCATTAATGATGATTCACTAGACCACACCATGACCTCCCAGCTTCATCATACTTCCATGAGTTCTTCACCATCCACATGAAACACTCCACCCAGTTCTACATAAGGGAATAATTGAAGGCCTTACCCCCAATGATCTCTATTAGATACTCCACCAAAAATTGTGTGTGATCAGAGAGGGAATGAGATAAAAGATTGACCTTGGAATGAGGGAAGTAATCCATGTCTTGTATTTTTGAAATTCGCCTGTCTAGCAGACTCTAGATATGAATGCTTCTACTATGGTTATTGCACTATGTAAATTTTCGGTCACTGAATTCCATGTCCATAAGTTGTACATCAGAATGGAAAGTGTGGAAGTCAAGAATGCCACTGATAACTTGGTATAACCACCACTTTTCTCAGATGGGTCAATAATTGAGTCGATATTTCCCCACCCCCCCCCCCACAAACTAAAGAAGTACACTTGGATGAATGTAAGTTATGAAATTCTGGATGTAACCCATACATGGTGCCTCAGTACATGCATAAAAAAAAATATAAAACACATTTCTCCCTCTATTAAAAATAATTGTATCCACACAACGACTCTTCATGTTGATCACCTCTACTTTCACATTCTTCTTTCTTTATTTATAAATATTATAATTTTCTAGATATCCACGCCTGGACATTCAACCGCAAATCATCTTAGAATGGTCCTAGTGTTTACATTGGTTTTTTGGGTTCTATGATGACCATGGTAGAGTAATGAAACTTCGTAGACTCTGAGGCCATGATGGTGCATTTTTCTTGGATCCCGAGGCCCCTAGAATTACATATAATCAACAAATGATTCATGTATTGTGTGTGTTAGAATTTTGTCTAGATAAATTGTAGGAACTAGGAGAATGAGAAATACTTGTATCCTTGGATTTAGATTGGGTGACTGGTCTGGAAACATAATCATATGTGCCGTGATTGGGAAGGAATAACAAAATTACCAAAGGAACATAAGTGGCATTAAGACAGTGATAACCACACTATGGAATGTTGGTAGGGATGAAAGGATTTGACTCCCCAGGTAGGAGGGAAACCGTCACCATTCACTATGGGGATCCTAAAGAACCCTCAATCTCTTTCTAAATAAAAATGTGAACCGGATACACCCAATAGGATTCGTTCACTGTGGATGATAACCTACAGATTAGAGGGTGATGGATAATATTAGAGGAAATCTTGGATGAAATTTTATATGCCAGAGAAGGATGAGAGCGGGATCTAGTGTAAAGTGGTTTAGGATTGAATGGGAGGACACAAACATCCATAGGGTATGCCTCTAACATCGTTGAAGGACTAGTGTAATAGGGGAACTGTAAACTCTGAGGGGGATATGAGATAATGAAATTTGGTCTTCGGATGATGATGAGGATCCTATATAGTGATCCTGCACCTTAGACATGACAATGATGTCAGAGATGACATATGGTGTGTGAGGGTCCCTAACAGAATTTGAATATGAAAAAATTCCTTTAATGGAACCCCTCACCAATTGGAAGCCATAGAGGACCAACTATGTTATCAAGATCCATGTAGCTTCAGGGATTTTCAACTACTAAGAGAAGTTCACTAGGCTAATTGGAGTATAGGTACTATCCCAAGGAGTAATAATCTGAATTCAATATTGATAGGTTTTGGAATTGAAATAGGATACCTGTATTGGAGACCGAAATAGCCATTGAGGGAGACTCCTTACCAAAATGATGGTTCAATGACCACTGGGATAGATAGAACCACCACGAACGACACCACTAATCCTCCCTATCCCAAGACATCATGAAATCCTCCTTGGATAATAGATGTATTCCAAACGCTACCATGTATAGGATTGAAACCACATCTGGGAGGCTCAACCCCTAGGACACCACAATGTCCGTAAAAATCCAAGGATCAGATTTCTATGGGCAATGTGAACCACAAAGTAGAGGTCATAAAATGAATAATCCTCCTATATTAAGGATTTTGTAATATTTCTACAATAATTTTTCATCAGTAATAAAATAATTTAGGTAGTGACTTAATAATCACAAAAAATATCACGGATGCATAGTGGTGTGATGAATGAGAATCTAATATGGTATCCAAAACTCAGGAGTTGAGTATTGGCATGAATTTTTATATTTTTTTCATAACCAATTCAATATAGTAATTGTGTCATATGATAACACTTGTAAAGATTATAAAAGTAGATAAAATTGTTTATCATAATTTTCGACCAAGAGATATTTTAGTTCATTTCTCAATATATGTTAACTGAGGTCCATCCTTGGATACATCAAGTAGGTTTCTGTCAAATAACATAACCTATTCATATTATTACAAATCCCAAATTACTATGAATATTCTTAAAATAATCTAAACTTGTTATTCATTAAACTGTATTTTTCCATAATCTATCATATCATTTATCAACCAACGGTACTGAATCCTACAAACATATACCCAAATAATTATATACCCTATATATATACTGCCAAATCCTAGCATTCTAAAAACCTATTTGAATATTTAAGACATAAAACAACAATGATATTATATATTCATCAATAAATTAATTATATTTATGAAACTATTTGTTTAACCACTAGTTCATATAGTTAAATACATTACAAAATATATTATAATAACGAAATTGTTATTAACATCATGGAAAATATCATGAATCCATTATCTGTCCCAATGATGCAATTCACTCCCTAAATAACTTCATCAAAATAAATCCACCATTAATCTCTCAACAATACCTATATATTAGGCATAATATATTTGAAAAACTTAATATTGTGTTCATCAAAATATATCCTCAATTATATAACCATTTCATAGGATCACATTTCGATATTATTAATTCTATTTAGAATATTTTCTTGAACCACTAAATTAAATCTACTGTAGAAAAATTTAAATACTTCTAACAAAATAATAATATATTTTAAAATATATTTAATTATATTTAATTAATATAAATCAATAATGAATGTTTATGTGGGATTCCTGAAACTAGAAATTCCAAAAAACTATCGGATACGAGGAAACTAACCTTTTTCAACTATAGTAGGTATACAATAATGGTTCATTAAATTTAAGAATCATCCATTATTCAATTTTAAGACAAAATGGATTCTAGATATATTCATTTCCCAGATTCATATATTTATCATGTATCAATCAAAAACTAAAACAAAAATTGTTATGATAATATTACAAAATATGGCTCTAAAAACATTAGTTTGAAAATGAATTTCAAAAAAAAATTATTTTAACATGTGAGGCTTTTTGATGAACATGTGGCTCCCTTATTCAACCAATGATTATCCATGGTTTTTTTCTATTATTTTATTCGTAATTAATATACATCATTCATTGATTATTAATACTAGATTTTAAATAAAATTTATATAACCAATTATTATTACCAAAAAAATTATCTATATGTGTGCAATCTCAGTTCCATTATCAGACATCAAATTAATGATCCATTTACTACTCAACTGAATTTTTTCAGGGTGATCACCCACTATTGTAACTATTCCAAAACTACACCAATATTAAAGTATATAAAATGGTATTTAATACTTGGTAAAGAAATAATTATCTCTTCTTCAGATAAAAATAATTATTTTATCTAATTCATATATTTATTCGTTGGGGTTATGATGATGTTATTTATATAAAAATCTATAAAAATGGGCATTATTTAATTTAATATTAAGTCATAAAATTTATCTAATGTTTATTATATAACATTATAGATATGATCTACTATAATTTTTCAACTCTAAAATTATCCTCATTCAATATCATAATCCCCAAATTCAGTGATTACATTCCTTCTATACAAACTATGAATCCTCAAACTAGCACACATTCATATAATTCACTTAAAAACATACATTATGTTACATTCATTGTTAAAAGATAAAAAAACATTGTTCAAAAAATAATAATAAAAAAATAAAAAAAATTCTTCTCATGTATTTTAATGGTAATTTCTAGGTGGCATCAATATGGAATTATAAATATAATAATTGATTAATCCCATTATATTTGTGTCAAATTGGAAAATATCCCATTATATAAGAAACAACGTAATTCACAGTAATGTTTCAACAACTGCAACAAATTATTTTAAATGTTTTGGCCTTCTAAATATTTCAAATGTATTAAAATTATCTATAACTAGGGGAAATTAAACATTAGAAAAGGTGAGATCAACACTAATAAGAAAAACATTTATCTAAAGAAATCATATATTAAATATGGATTAAAATTTATTTTTGGTGTTGGTAGACAATAAAAATAGAAATAAAAATTAATATAGAATCATTGTTTATCGAAAAAAGTAAAATAATATTTGTTATAATAATATATATCTAATACTGATTGAATACATATTTCTGGGTATAAAAAACTATTTTCAAGGATTTATAACATGAAAATTTACTAGTGGTTAAGACTGTTGAAAATGAATCAATTTTTCATGGTCTTCTCCTAATATACTAATATTTTTTGGGACGATTCATAAAGAAAATATATATTATATTTCATGATAATTATAGACACGTTTATGGGATATATAAGGTTGATCCCCACTTCCCATTAGTTTTTATCCCATGCATTATCCGTAAAAGAAAATTAAATAAAATAATATTTTTAAATAATAATATTTTTAAATAAAAAATTTATAATGTGAATACTTTTACACATATTAATAAAGGAAATATCTAAATAATAACCTGTTTATATGAATAATGAGGATGGTAGAACTATTCAAAGGTCAATTTGACAACAATCATACATATTCTAATATAAACATACATAATGGAAATGGTACTTGCCATATTAAAATAATATCAAATATTCTAGTTGATCATCCTCCATTTCGAGTTATGTTAAATTCAATTTTCACATCTTATATAGAAATTAATGTAAGACAATTTGAATAATTGAATTACATGATCATATACCATCAAGAGAAATAAAAGTTACAGCTTAAAAAGAACAAATCCCCTGAATGGAGAAATAATTATCAAATGTTTTATAAAGAAAGAATATAAACCCCTAAAAATAATAATAGATTTCATCATTATATTGTCAAAGGGTTCAATGTCATAAATTTAAATAATATATACTCAACGAACATTCAAAAAATAATGAATAGAAAACAATTAAAAATAAACAATAATATAAAAATCTATTTCAATTTCCACACTAATTAGGGAGTATGATTTTTATTTTGGATACCACATAATAATGGATAATGATATAAATATATCCATGAAAATTAAATAAATCATATAGAGTAAATAACATATACACAATGTGTTATATCTCAAAGTATCATAATTGAGGCCATGGAAAACCTTGTGAATAGAGTAACACATTTTATACGAACCATTTAAGTTAATGTATTACTTTTTTACTATTAAAAAATATTCAATCACAATAAAATATAACCAATGGGTTGTACGAACACATAAAAGATTATTTTAAGTGAATAAATATAGTAATTTCTTTAGAAAACTAAAATTCATATCGAAACCCTTAATTCATATCCTAACTTCGATGAAAATAAATCAAATTCTTGTAACATAAATAGAGATATTTTAATCCCAAAATTACTAGACTCACACTTACACATGTTAATTTATAATATTTTTAAAAATACAATTTCTATGTTAAATATAAATATACTATAAAATATGTATTTGAGATTTATATAATTTTTACTAATATCATAATATTTTTTCTAAGAACTTGTACCTTCATTTTAGGTATGGATGCTGATTATGGGTTGTTTAGTGAAAAAATCCATAAGTGGGAATTTACTAAGTACATGGTGTGTACTTAAGAGTAAAAGTTGTGTACATAGAAGTACATGTCGTCTACCCGAGTATCGGATACACCCATGTGTTGTCAATGCAACAGCCGAGTACATGGATGTGTGGTGACCTTGAAGACCACAGAAAGTGGGTGTCTGTTGAGGAAAATAGACGGTGTGTAAATTTAATGAAGATTACATGTACATTTCGTTATATTTGAAGAGTCAGAGTGGTTCGCATATAATGTCCAAAAGACTGTTATTCTCCCCTCGGTTTATAAAGGAGAAATACAGAATGAATAGAAACTTCAAGCCCCTATTGATTCCTTATATGAGCAATGATTTAGACAATTTATGGTGTGTTGGACTCCCACTAGTGAATTCTCAATTCTCATAGATCCTCTCTTCCAAATTAGTCGTTTCTCATGAGTATTTCATGTTTGAATGTTTTACCCGTTTTTTATATCTATGATATTCTAGGAAAATTCAATGGTTGACGTTCAATAGTGTAGATTCTATGACATCACTGTAGGTGTTTTGTACATTTTTTTGATACTATATGGATGATATATGCTAAAAGTGTCATAGAACAATTTTTGGGGGTTTTCATGTTAAAATATTAACCCTATTTATTACCTATTATCGTCTTGTAGATTGGTAAAAGGTTAGTTTTTGGAATAAGTTTATATATCATGATAATGAGGCACTATGGGTGAATTTCCCATATTGAATGTTTTCAGTACGTTTTGTCAAGATTGCCTATTAGGGGTTCCTTGTTTTCCATGCCATTCTTTTTTAGTATGGAGTTGATGATTATATGAGATGCCACATATATACATTGAGAAATTTTGACCAATGGGGAATTATATTGTGAGAAATTCAAATGTTATTGTTACACCCATATATTTTATAGTATGTTATCTCATTAAAGTAATTCAATAGCTTGTGGTACACGTATCACCGAGTTAGAGCGCATCACAACATAAAAAAATAGTCGTTGAAAAAATGGTTATAAATATTATTAACTTAATTTTCTACCTTAGATACTCTATATAATTTTAAAAACCATATTATGATTTTCATAGACATAATATATGAACAAATTCATTTTTTCAAATAAAAGATTTTTTTTTAAAAAAAATTACAACCTTTTAAAGGAAAAACCTTTTAAAAAAATATTTGAAAAATTTATATATTCAATTTTCTGAAAAAAATTGTTTTTATAAGAGGGGCTCAAAAATTTAGTATGGATAATGATTTGGTCATTTTTAGATGAAATTCATATATTAATTAATAGTTACAATACAATTTTTAATTGAAATCAACTTTTTAAATAAAAATAATTTCAAGTGTTAAATTATAAATTTGAATTGTTTTTAAGTATAATTAGATTATATTATTATCATTTATTAAAATTTAGGTCATTATATGAATTTTAAAATTTAAATTTGACACAAACACATGTCCTTATTTTGATAGTTTTTTCTTTTTAAAAACCAACTTTTTGGCTTTGATAATGTGAATTAAATTTAAATTAATTAATTCAATATATATGTTTTGAATTTGGTAAGATATAATTCATTTTTTAATTAGGAATATCAAAATTATATTAGGGTGTATTTTTTTTGTTTCCAAAAAACATTCAATTCTTTATAAATATTGATAAACACTGATTTTTTTAAACTGCCTTTTTATTTAAAATAAAATTTACATTTTTTTAATTTATTTTAAGTCAAAATAGATTTATAATGCATATATATCTCAATTTAATTCATTGTATTAATTTTATAAAAAAATTACATGTATAAATTATTATTGAACCATTTAACGTCTTTTAGCCACCTTTTGTGAGCATTTGGCAATTTCCTTAAACCATAATTTAACCGCTTCCATTAGTTGAATTTAGAAAATCTAAGAGACATGGTTGATATCAGTCAGTAAAATGTGGTTCAATAAGATGGAAATGATTTTTGGTGTATATAGTAACTGTGGACTTTTATTTTCCCTGGTTAAAAGTAAATAGTGTAAATAAGGGAACAAGTGATATTATAATTACCCTAACGCAAGTCATAATTGTTTTGAATAAGTATAATTAGTCCAAAATAATTATAGGAATAAAATATTATCCCCTTTGGTCCACAAGGATTAAATTAGGACATATATTATTATTTTATTTTAAGTATATTTAAAAGTGTTAAATTGAATGATTAATAAAAAAACATTTTTAATATAAGGTTACACAAAATATAAATTCAACTATAAATATTCATTATAAATATAAAAATATTCACTATATAATATTTTTTTATTTATAATTTTTATATATTATATAATTTAATTTATTTATGACACAATGATGATGTAGTAATTACGTTATTAATTAAATCTTAAAATAATTGATTTTATAAACAACCAAATAAATATAAATTGAGACTTATGATTAATTAAGATAATTTTATATGTTAATATGACATGTTAAAGTTTATTATATAAATTTTTTTTAAGTGATAAGGTTTTTATAAATTTTACAAAAACAAAATACCAAATAGTGTCAAAATTAACATAAATAATTTTTTAAAACAAATACAGTATTAAGGGTTGTTATAATATTCCTAAAAATATAACAATTTTCCAAAGGGAATAAATAATATTATATATGTCATTATATAAACAGTTGAGTTACTCTTGGATGTTTATCATATATTTATCAACCATACAGAGTAAGAATACTAGAATGCACTGTAAAAGTTAAACTAATTAACAAAGAGTTAAATCTAAAAGATAATGTTAATATGGTGACCTAAACCTGTCTAAAACATATTGGATGAGAGTATTTCGACTAATTCCCACATTAGAATCGAAATATATGATTTTGAATCCATTATAATCCAAAAATTAATTTATTATTAAATAATATTTCAAGCTTTTCCTAAAGTGACCATCGCCTCTCTTATAAAAGTGTATTTCACTTTATATTAAATTCACACCTCCAAATACATTTGGCTCTACCAAACCACACTGAAATATAATCTAAAATAAACTCTATTTGACTTAGAGGCCTTAGTTTGATCGTAACGTCAACCTATGTATCCATTTATATCAACTCAAAAGGAAACACCTGAAAAAATAGGTAATTATTTCACCACGCTCTTTCATGTTCAATTCTTCTGCCACAACCTCATTATTTGTTGTTTTCATAGAAAAATAATTACTCCAGTACCTCATAAATAATATTATGGTATTATAAATTTGTTACACCCATATTCAATGTTCAGTCCATCCTACAAATGAGAATGTCAACATATGTGTGTATGTAAGGCTTACCGTCTCCACGTTGTGGTGTAGTTTGTTATTTAAACAATTTGTTATTTAGGTGGGTATAATAATGAGTATAATTGATGTAAATAATAAATATAACTTCCAACGGATTATCTATATACGATATAACATCCAATTATATATGATTTAACTGTCAATCTAAATATATTGTCAATCAAGCGTATGTATGGATTATCGTCTCCACGACGCGATGAGATTAATGTCCACATTCACCATTCAACGATGATTATGAAAATATATATTACTAATAATTATGTTATAAATGAAATAATAATTCTACTGGGGATATATATATGTGTGTGTGTGTGTACGTACATATATCTTATTAACTTAATTCTGTTAAATATGATTTGAAAATGAAAACAATGTTTATTCGTATGAACGGCCTACCGTCTCCATAACGTTGTTTTACCATTCATATATATATATATATATATATTATAGATATTTATAATCTATTTAAATATTTCATATAAATAATTATTTTATATTTTTGAAATATTTAAATCATGATCTATGTGATACGATCAAGAATAACAAGTTAAAACATGTACGATAATGAAAGCAATTATTACCCGAAATGTTAATTTAACATTTAAATCATTATTAAATGGCTAGTATAATGTAATAAATGAATCATGAATGATATATATATATATATATATCATTTATTATTTTATAACATAATATAGGCATTACAAAAGAGGTTAAACGTACCCTCAACCAAAGAAAAGTGCAGGGTAAGTGTTATTTCCCCAATTTCATTATTATCCAAGATTTTTTATGGGTATGTATTTACTAGAAATTATTTCTCATAGATACCCAATTTAAAATATTATTTTTTAAAAAGGAATATTTTAAGGTTTAAGGGGAGGTTCTATTAAACTAGATAAATATTTTAAATGTTTTAATGATATATCCTTCAAAATCCTTTTATTTAATGTCTATGTTTTCAAAAATAATTTTAAGGATTTATTTATATGGACATGAATATATTGAAATAATACTTCAATTAAAAAGATTAAAATTGGTATGGGACACATTGATTCCAATAACTAATTTAAATTTCATACTTTATAAATGTGTGACTTTTAAATGATTTCACAAAAATTGGATATTTCACTCCAAATGTATTATTGATCATTTTCAACAATGTCAGCATCCTTTACAGGATATTATTCTTGATCGAGGATTATTTATTATGATATAAATATTACATATCGTATTGAAGGATTATTGATATTTTTTACTATGGATGTGTTATTTTTAAAAAATTTATGGTTTATGTATTATGTATTGACATTTCATATAATAGTATTAATACGAATGTTTATTGATGTTTAAACATTTTCATATGAGGAATGCATTGAAATTATTATGTTACAGGTGGACCCGTTATAGCGCCTCGATTCATCGGTTGGTCTCATGAGACAAACTAGTGTCTTAGCTCATGGCCTTGACTATGTGGCTATGAAGTCTGGAATTATGCTTTCCATCATTATTAATGTTTGTATTGATAATTTGTGAGATCATTCGACTAGTAGAATACCAATGTGATTATGTACATAGAATTATTTGATTTACATTGTCCATAATATGTAGAATTTTATTTTTAAAAAGAATTTTTTTAGTTTTATACATTTCCATAATGTTAATTCTTATATTATAAATACTCTGTAATATTTTTATCTATACTGAGAATTTGTTCTCACCCCATTCTTATGTTTTATTTTCCCCGAATTTGATAAGGTGTATTATGATTGATAAGTTAGGTTATGCTACGAGATTAATGGTATTCTAAAGGTATCACTTATGTTGTGTTTTATTTACTAATGTTTAATTTAACATTCATGTATGTAACTATTTTCCAAGAATGCTAAATGGATTGGTCCTTCGGGACATGATTCCTCGTAATCATTCCAATGTATTAAAATAATGCATCGGACCTAGGTAACTGGGGACGGGGCATTATAGTTGTTATTAGAGAAAGTTTAGCAACAACCGTGGAAATATATTTAGATAAAATATGAGTAGATAACATTACACTAAGATAAACTTTGAGGATTAGTAGAGAAGAACATCCTAGATTTTTTTGTAATGTAGATATTTGTGTATTTTTTTCAATAATACTTCCCTATTTGGATATGAGCTGGTTGAGGATGCTTGGGAATAGTTGTACCTAGTAGTGAAGACTATAACAAGTTGTTCCAAGCATGACCCTAGATATCATGGTACAAAACAACAAGCCTTTTTGAACTTTTGGTTACGACACTCCTGTGGGATAGGCTTAGGATAATTCCTTTTTTCATTACATGCCATTATAAAGGATTTTGGAGTAAATACTTTCTAAAGAAAAATTTTTATTAGTATAGATTATATGAATAATGTTTTCAATTTATGTTAGGTATTTTAAATTTTTGGAATTATGAATTGTGATTCACAAACTAATAGATTTTATTCCATTATTTAGAAGTGGAGCCTAGTAGAAGGAATGTGAATTATAGCAATACGAATGATGAAAACATTAAAAATGATAATATCTTTCATTGTATTAAGCCAATATTTAAATGGGAAATAGTCTCCCCTGTATTTTCATCATATGATGAAATAATATCATGTGTTAATAATATAAGTAATGAATTCTCTGATTCTAATGGATTTAAAGTGAAGCAAGAGAAGGAAAGGATGAAAGAGAGAAAGATAGATAATGGAATGTGGGGAAAGATGGATTTTCCCATAAGTGATAACAATGAAATGAGTAACCTTGGTAAATAAATGACTAGAATGGGGGTTTTGGATGAGTTTGGATAAAAGGGACACCAAGTACATGATTTCAAGTGTATGGAAAATGTTTCAAATGTAAAATGCTTCATCTTCAATGAGTTGGGAAACTATGTGAAACATTGTCCAGATCATTAAAGTATACCCAAAATGATGGTATTTGATAATAATAATTTTATGATACAAAAGAAGTTGAAGAGGAATAATTATATTTCTTATGTTGTTATTAAAGAATTATGTCACTTGAGTACTATATTAATGATGTACATGGTGTATGGATTATAGTCTATAAAACTATTATATTTCAGTACTATTTCATTAAGGACATGAGATTGTGTGGAACCATGTAAAGTGACTCAATAGCAGGTTAAATGTTTTGGAAAATATATGGTTGAGAGAAATAAAAATGATAATACGGTTTTGATTCAGATGTACTAATTTTGGAATAATATATGATTCATTTGGATAAATTATATTGGATATTCATAACTTCCTTAAATCAGATTATTTATTTTTTATATTACATCATTGTTGGACTTTATATCTTTTTTGGATAAAACAAGTATATCTGGTATTATATAAATAATAAGTGAGCATGAATGTAATCAATATGATTTTTTTTTCATATTTTGGGTGTTATAATGTTTTAAAAGAATTCATGATAAAGGTATTCACATGTTATTATGTGAAAAAAAGATCTTCATTGTGTTTACCTTCATTATAAATTTTGGAATGTGAGTTTGGACAGAAGTATATTCGATAATTCTAAATGATGGAATATATTATGATTTAAATTTGATACTAATGTTATGGTTAATTCATTTTATGTGATTATTTTGGGATTATCAGAAAATGGACAACCTGAACATCGGGTGACAACCCATCGCCTCTGGTAAAGCTGTGAGACTTGAACCCACAACCGAAGGATGACAAGGGTGGATCACATACCAATGGCATATGTGATGTCCCAGTTTGTATATTGTATAATTATTAAAATTGTCTGACAAATGAATTATAAAATCATTATTTTAGAAACCCTATACAATTATGATAAATCGAATATTGTTTTGAATTATATTATTATTTAAAGGGAAATAAGAGTTTGTGGTAGGAATTTTTTGAAAGATGAAACTCTATATTTCAAGTATATTTTTTCATCTTATTCTCTGAATAAATTAATTCATAAAAATTAGGGAATGGATCATAAACCCAGAAAAGTTTTATCCTTATACCTTAGGTTTTTTGAACTAATAATATTTTAATTCATCATAGATTGATGGCTTTGAGGCCCTCAATTTTACACTTGTTTGTGATTGATGACCTCAATCAATACCAATAAATATTTAAGTATTTCCTCCAATTATTTTTCATTAATTTCCAGTAATTTTATCCTAATCGAGATCATAATTTGGGGCTTACTTTTTATTCTTTTTCCCTCTTTTTAAGACTAAATTTTACTAACCCAATTTTTTATGTGGGTTTTCCACAAAGATATTTTTCTATTTTTATCCATTTTATTTTTGAAGAAAAATATTATATTTTGAGGATGTATTTTATTGAAGGAGGGGAGAATTTAAGAACCCATTATTTCATAGTATGTTATATCATTAAAATAAATCAATTTATTTTGTTACACACAACACAGAGTTCGACCGCACCAAAACTAATCAAACTAGTCATTCAAAAAGTGGTTATGAAGAGTATTAACTACATTTTGATTCTTCAATACTCAATATAATTTTAAATTTCATATTATTTTTTACATAGAAATAATATAAGAATAAATTCTTTTTTCATATTAAAGAAGTATTTTTCAAAAAAAATCAATTTTACAACCTTTTAATGGAGAACCCTTTTTAAATCCTATATTTGAATCTATTATATATTAAATTTAATGAAATTAGATTATTTATTATAATAGGGACATAAAAATATAGTTTGTATTAATTTTTGATTCTTTTATGATAGATTTCATATTATGATGAATAGTTAAAAATACTATGTTTTAATTGAAAACAACTTTTTTAATATAAATAATTTATATTGTTAAATTGGAATATTAATTTTTTAACGTATAATTATATTATATTTTTATCACTAAATACAATTTAAGTCATTATAAATAATTTCTCATCCAAATTTGAGGTAAACACGTGTAAATTATTTGATAGTTTTTACTTTTAAAAAACCCGCTTTTTGGCTTTGACAATGAAAATTAATTTCAAATTAATTAATCCAAAATATATTTTTTTAATTTTTTAAAATATAATACATTTTTGAATTAGGAATTTCAAAATTAAAATATGGTGAATTTTTGGTATATTAATGAAAACATTCAATTTTTTATTAATAGTTAAAAACGTTTCATTATTGTTTAAAACAATGTTTTTATTTTAAATATTATTTATTTTATTTAAATTTATATTAAGTTAAAATATATATATATTAACTATATATGTTCAATAAATTTAATTGGAGTCATTTTATAACAAAATTAGATGTATAACGTTTTATTGAAAATTTTAACGTCTTTTACCCACATTCTAGGAGGATTTACAAATATGAATAAACCATAATTTTATCACTTTTGTTAGTTAAATTTAAATAATCTCAGAGACATGGATGATATCATTAAGTAAAATTTTGTTCAATAAGATGGAAGTAATTTTTTGGTGAATTGTAACTTTTTACTTTTATTTACCAAGGTTGAAAGTAAATATTGTATGTAAGGGTAAAAATTATATTATAATTACCCTAACACATGTCATAATTCAATTGTATAAGTGTAATTTGACCAAACACAACCTTCTGAATAAAAAATGTTCGTTTTTGTTCAATATGGATTAGATTAGGAACAATTAATATTAATTTATTTAAAGAATAGTTATAATTGTTAAATTAAATGTTTAATAACTAATACATTTTTAATATAAGGATACACATAATATAAATTCTACTATAAATATTAAATAGTAACCTAGAATGATATCCTACATAATAGTAATTTATTTATATTTCTTATATAATAAATTAATTAATTTATTAATGACACAATGATGATGCAATAATTACATTATTAATGAAATATTAAAATAATGGAAATTATAAATATCCAAATAGATGTAAATTGAGAATTATAATGAATTATACTAATTTTATAGGTTAATATGAAATTTTTGGGTTGACTATAATATTTTATAGGTTAATAATTTCACCACCATCATTAAAATTCTTTTCATATCCCACTTCCTCTTTCTTTGTTGTTTCCATAATAAAATAATAACTCCAGTACCTCCAACATATTGTGATTTTATTATAAATATAGTACAACTGTATTCATTACTCAATCCATCATATAAATGAAAATGTCACCATACGTGCATAGAGAAGGCTAATTGTCTCCACGTTGGGGTGTAGATTGGTATTCCATCAATTCATTGTTTAGATGGGTATAATAATGAGTATAAATTATGTAAATAATAAATATAAGTGTATATGATTCTTTATATATTATATATTTATCCATTTACATATGATTTTACCATCAATACAATTATTATGTGTCTCGTGCGTATGTACGGATAACTATCTTCACGGCCCGATGAGATTTATTTCCACGTTCACCATTAAATGATGATTATAACAATATATATTATTAATAAGTATGTAATATATGACATAATAATTATACTAGATATATATATATATGTCTGTATGAGTGTGTGTGTTTGTGTACTATCATATATCTTATTCATATACTAACAGTCAATTCAATATGAATACTAAAACAATGTTTATGCGTATGTACGACCTACAGTCTCCCTAAACAGTGTTTTCTATTTAATATATATATATATATTATACAAATTTATATTATATATATATGATATATAAATCGTTTTTTATATTCAGGATGTATTTAAATCATGATCTACGTGATAATATCAAGAATAACAAGTTCAAACACGTACAACAATGAAAGCGACTATTACCTGAAATGTTAATTTACCCAGGAAATAATTATTAAATAGCTAATATAAAGTCATATATGAATCATGTATAATATAATAAATATGAATATTGTTCTGTTATAATTTAATAACATACTATGGTCATTATATATGAGGGTAAACTTACCCTCAACCAAAGGAATGTGAAATGTAATGGTTATTTCTTCAATCTCAATGTTATCCGAGATTGTTTATGGGTAGTATTTTTAGGGAAATATTTATCATAGATACCCATATTTCATAAGAATGTTTTCAAAATTAATATCTTATGGTTCTATGGGAGGGTGTATTTTACTAGATCATCATTTTAAAATTTTTAATGATATGTCATTCAAAATCCTTTTAATTGAAGTCCATGTTTTCAAAATGATTTTGAGGATTTATTTATATGGGAAGGAATGTATTGAAATGATTATTATTATTAAATGTTTCAAAGTGGTATGGGACACATTGATTCAAATATCTCGGTTAGATTAAATTATAAATGTCAAACTTTTAACTGAATTTACCAAAAGGGATATTTCACTCAAAATGTATTTTTTATAATTTTCAACTACGTTATCATCCATTACAAGATATTATTCTTGATTGAGGTTGATTTCTTAGGATACAAATATTATAAATTTTATTGATGCTTTATTTAAATGTTTTATTGTGGATGGGTTATTTTTATACCATTAATGGTTTATTGATAATGTATTTATATTTCATATGATAGTATGAATATGAATGTTTATGTTATGTTTTAACCTTTTCATATGAGGAATGCATTGGACATATTATCCTATGGGTCGATCCCTCTTTAGAAACTCAATGTATCAGTATGTATCATGAGAAAACTAGTGTCTTGGCACATGGACTTGACAAAATATTATTTGTAGTCCATGAACAATTCCTTTACAATGTGGTTATGATGTCTTGCATTATGCATTACATCATAATGAAAGAGGGTATTTCTATTGCTTGAGATCATCTAACTAGTAGAATATCTAGGTGAATATGTAAATGGAATTATTTTATTTATATTGGATATATTTTAAAAAAAATTATGTTTAAAAGGATTTTGATTAACTTTTTCACATTGCCTTAATGTTTATGCTTATTTATGAATGTTTCCACAATATTTTTATCCTTACTGAGCATTTCAGCTCACCCCTTTATTATGTTTTATTTTACCTAGATTCCAAGCGGTGTATTATGAATGAAATGAAGGGTTATGCTAGGGGATTAATGGAGTTATCAAATTATCATTTTTGTTGTGTTTTATTTTCTGATGTGAAATGTAACGTTCATGTATGTAATCTATTTTCCAAAACTTTTAAACTCATCGGTATTTCAGGACATGATTCCTCATAATCATGCCAGTGTATTAAACTAATGCACCACCTCTTGGTAACTAGGGTCTGGGAATTAAAGTAGGGTCTCGTGTGTATGTAATGATATTATGTTGACCTAAGGGTATGGATGGTCAGAGTTTTTAGGTGGTCATATTACAAAGGGGTTACACTATGAGATCTATAGAAATGGTTTTTATTATATGAATTGTTTCTGGGATGGCCAAGGGGTATATATTGTTTGAGCTACCATGGTGGTCATTTTTAAATGATTAGTGCTATTTTAGACCATAGGGTTTTTTCCATGAGAGTTACCAAGATAACTATTACTAAAAGTATTGTAGTTATGTTATAATAAAGATAATAGAATGTGAGTGCTTTAAAAAAAGGTCTTTATTGAATAATTAAATTATTGTGATGAGGCTTCCAAGCCAAAGCACAAGCTTGTACTCGGTTCTACATTATTGTAGATATGGTCTTATAGGATGTATGTGGTTACTATTACACAAGTGATACATAACATAGGCTTGACACCATGGTTTACAAGATTAAATGGATTGAATAATAAATTAAATTTAATGTAATTTAAAACCACAAGATTATTTACATTTGATTATATCCAAGATTACTGCTTCATGTTCTACATATTACCTACTATATATATTCTATTGATAGTCAGTCCAAGTTATTTTGGCTGTTGCCTACTGAGATTCATCTCACACATTATTTGGGTCATGTTTTTTGACCCTAATAGATTACATGGTTGCAGGTATAGATATGGCCTAGAGCCCTCCATTAGGTAAATGATTGTTGTTGGGGCCATAGATAATGAGTCCATGGTGAGGCCTGCGATGCTGTTGGAGTTTTATATTTTTCATTACATTGGTTTCAGTGTTATATTTCCTGCAATATGCCTTTTTTTCTGATTTGGTTGACATAAGTGACATACATATTTTATATATGCTTCATTTTTTATATTACTATCAAATTTCCGGTATATAAATTTGTTTTATGTTATTTCTTCTTTGTTATTGTTTATTGTTTTCATATCATTATTTATACTGTTCAAATATGGGCATAGTTTCCATTTTATCATACTGTGACCCTCGCTACTAGTTGACATCCTCTGGTGTATAGGAAAATTCTCTTGAGGTAATGTGACCATTTTGGTTCAGGGAACCTTTGGGCGACACCCATAACCAGGAAATTACAAAGTGGTATCAATGGAGGTTTTATTCTACATTGTCTCACTAATATGATCTATAAATAGAGACAATAAGGAATATTTAATTTTGAATATGTTGTTCATATGATTAGATAACTCATGTTTAGGGAAATGCCTAAATACCTAGAATATTGGGGTTTTTCTGTTTTGGAAATTGTTACAGTTGATTTGATTTCACCATTTGGTGATTCACTTGTTTTTTGATATGATGATTTATACCATTGAGATTATATATCTGTGGAAACCTGATGAGATAAGGGTATTCCATCTCATGCATCATATAGGAATTTACTATAGATCACATGTCATGAAATCTTTTCATACCATTTATGAAACATTACTTATTATATGTTGTTGGGATAGATGTTGCACTATATATGCATACTATTGTGATAGAATACGTACTATTTTGATAGGGTATTTGATTCTATAAAATTTCATTTGTATGGAAATCAAAAGGTGTCCCATGAGGTGTTATGGGTCCCGATAAGTATAAATTTGGTGGATAATGTCTGAACATTAATTGAATTATGTCATGTTATGATGTGAATATGTATTCCAAATATCGATTTTTGAGGAGTGTAGGCTCCCACGGGTCGTAATTTTCATCCCTTGGAAAAAATTATGCTTTTTTGGGTTCCAAATAAGTTTCAAAGTATTACTATCGAGAATCCCTGAAAAAATGATGTGTGATATTATGGACACACACCATGTGTTTTTCTATTCTGGATGAAATAATTTTTCTAAATTACACACATTGTACTATATTTACATATCATGTAGTCCTTGAATATTTGTTTGAATATTTAATTAGAGAAACTGGATTTATAAAAGCTTGGTAGAACATGTTATGTACTAGAAGTACATGTCATTATATAGAGACCAAATATCTGGATGTGTGACTAACAACACATGTGGATGAAACATGTGCGGTACACACTGTGTTTATGTTATTCATGCCATGTAGAAATCGACTGTGTATCTAGGCATCTGACTGACTACATGGGTGAATGGCACATAACGGGTACACACCATCTCAATGGTGAACTTGTTGTGTAGTGTTATAACAGTAGAACCGTGTTGTTCGAGGCATGTATAATTACATGTGAAGGAGGAAAAATTCAAGTACATGCTGAGTCTCAAGATGTACATGTTGTGTGTAAGGGGAGTTACTTGACATGGAATAGAAGACGTACACACCCTTGTAAATACATAAAGTAACATGTCGTGTAGTGTTTACACACGCCGTGTAACCCTTTTTTGTAAAACATGAAATATTTCTTCTCTTATTCCATTATAGTACTTGTATGTTGATTCCCTTTATAATATTGAACTGAGGTGTGTGCTTTAACTTGTGGAGTCATGAAACCTATACGTCCACCCTTTGTTCACCAGGTACAAGGAGATGATAAGACACTAGAAATTGTGGATAAGATACTACCAAAAAATCAACACATCGTGAAAATATTAGCACATGTTATAATACTAGAAGAAATTAATGAAACACAGTTCCCTGAAATATTATTAAGGATATTATAGACATTTTAGGGATCATTGTATCCTACCTCATCTAGCGAAAAGTTGATAGGGGAGATCCAGTCGTAGAATCCTCCATAATTTTTAGGGGATGGAGTACCATAGGTTGTTTATTCATTGATGTAGACCATTCATTAAATATTTTTGAATATCGATATACCACTAGAGAGGAGGGTGATGATCAAGATGTACACAATACATGATTCATATATGAAATGGTGGGATGTTATCTTAGAGTTGGTACTCCATTGGGATATAAAATAGGAATACATTTAGAAGAACCATCTATGACTACTTCTACCCCAAGATGTTGAGGGATGATTGATCCCGAGTGTTCAGGCATTTGTAGTTGGGAACTCTTTCAGTGATGGAGTACTCATCTTGTTTTATAGATATTTAGTTATTCACACATGTTTTGGTAGGTGATGAGTGTTTTTTGATTAGGCTATTTGAGGATGCTCTAAAGTATGACTTCTAATCATAGGTGAATATTTTCAGGATGACTTTGTTGATGGCTATAGTTAACAAGGAAATAATTTTTGATCTCAATGTAATGGAGTTGGGAGCTGTGTGTCATGGTGGATTAGCATCCCGGGTTGTTAATCCTTTGACAGATAGCATGAAATTCCACATAGAGATTTCATGCAACGTTTCTTAATATATCAAGGTAGTATGATACCTAAGCAGAATGAGTGGTAATACAAGACAACATTACTTGAAAATACTATTGAGTGCCAATCATGTGAAATGGTCAACAATATGCAATTTTTTACAGTTTTTCTCACAAATATGGTGTGATAGGGGTTCAGTTTTGACTCAATGTTTAGAAGAAACACCACCAGTTTCTCATCAATACGAAAATAGGTGTACATCAGGCTATTCAGGCTAAAGATGTGGTCATGGTCATGTTAGTTAGGAAACTTGTCTTCTACGATACTAGGTTGTATCATCTCAGGGATGTCCGGATGGGTAACTAGGTCTTCGTAGAGTTTATACATTTTTAGTGAAGTAGACCTAGTAGAAGACAAATCCATGACCCTCAAGAGTTAGATGTACGATTCTTATTTCCTTAGTTTTTTCTTATGCTTTTTTTCAAATAGTGGCTTCCCATTGTTATATATATGTTTCTGTTTTTGTGGAGACTTGGGCTCAGTATCATTACATAAAAAAATGTTATGATTATAGAGACTACGTTGTGGATAAGCTAGGATAGTGTATGATATTGAGAGGAGTTTCCTCTTCAGTTTTGTGGGTGTTACTTCATATGGGAAATATAAGTCATAGAGATGACAGACACTGATGTCATTCTCGGAATGGACTGGTTAGTCATTTTTCAGTGCTTTTTTGAATGCTATATCTGTATGGTGATTTTCACATCACCAGAGTGAATGTATTTTCCACACATGGAAGAATTAGATGTCCATATTAGAAGATCTGGACTCGAGATTTATAATAGACATTAGAAAAGGTTTCTTTTTTCTACATATATTACATGTACTCCTCTGGATTGGGTGCGGGTGAGGCAGTTATCAGATAATGGACGCTTAGTCCTATGAGACGGTGTGTAATGTGAGGACCCTACTCTTAGGTAGACCATATGTGAGGATGAGGTTTTGTGATTTCATGGGAGTTTATCGGTGTCAATCGAAATTTAGGAGGAACTCTTGCAATATTTTCATTCCTCGGTTTGGGATGTTCCTCCTAGTGTCACCAAGATGCATCATGATCTACATCATCAGTATTGGTGGAATGTTAAGAAAATGGATGTAGTTGGATTTGTTATGAGATGTTCCACCAGATTGAATTTGAAGGCATATTATAATTTTTAATAAGGGATTTTATTGTAGTTACCAATTCAATAGTGGAGATGGGATGATGTTTCGATGGATTTTTTGACAGATTTACCGAGGTCGCCTAGAGGAAGTGAAGAGTTTTTTATTGTCAGTGATAGTCTCACAAATTATTCACACATCATTCCTATTAAGGAAAAGTTCATTGCAAATTAGTATTAAATTTTGTACATCCAAGTGATTGTACATTTACATGGGGTTTCATAATATATCATATCATACAGGGACACCTGGTTCATTTTTAGTTTTTATTATGGACTATATAGGGCTTTAGTTACATAGGTACCTCTAAAAGTGCATCTTACCATCACCATACATATGTCCAGTCCGAGGAACGATTCCAGTTTTGGAGGAAATTCTTCTATATTGCGTCTTGGATTTTAGGGGCTTTAAGGAGAAACATATACACCAAATGGAGTTTTCCTTCAATAACAGTTTTCAGGCAACGATTCAGATGGAATCTTATGTAGATTTGTATGGTAGGCTATTCTGATTTCCCCTATATTTGATGGAGGCCAGAGGGGTCACTATGAGGGGACCTCCTCTTGGCATGGACGCCACTGGGAAGGTGAAGTTGATTTTAAAGAGGTTGATTAATGCATAGTGGCATTACTAGATATGGGAATGATTTACCGAGATACATTGGGATGTTTGAGGATTTAGAGAGAGTCTGCGTGGTAGCATATCAGACGTAGTTACCCCAGAGGAATCGGGATATTCATATACCTTCCATGTTTCTCAGCTACTACTTTACTTTTATAATAGGTATCAGATCTTTAAATTGAGGTTGTTTTGTGGGAGGTTGATGAACCCCTGGAGAAGCACCCTATTCGGATTGTGGAGTATAGTACGAAGGTTCTACATGATCTATATGTTCCTCTTGTATGGATACTATGGAAGCATGGGTGAGTATATAAAGAGACACAGAATAGGGAGGCAACCATACTATCACAGTTTCCAGGGTAGTTTTATGTTTCTTATTTATCAATCTTTTTTGGGAAATTTGGGGACGAATTGATTTAAGGGAGATGTTTTTATGAATCTAGATCATAATATCACATATGTATCATGAATTCATTTTGTTTTTAGGAATAATGTAGAACATGTAATTTTTATTGTACATGCCTGGTACTTTTGAGTACATTTCTTATACCTAGTTACTGGATATAGCTATGTATTGGGTATGTTACGACCGATTACATAGGCTGGTGGTGACCTGGAAGACCGCCAAAAGTGGGTCCTAGTTAAGGCTAATAAACATCATGTAAATTTAATTAACATGTAACATATTTCTGTTTTCTATTTGGTGAATCTGAGGGGTGTCCCATCTAAGATACATATCATTTGTCTTCTCTCCTTGGGTCGTATATGAGAGCAATAAAACAACAGTAAATGCCAAACCCCTCATGATTCTCCATCTAAGCTCTGATTGAGATGCCATTAAGTTCCTTGGTATCCCAAAAATTAAATTTTAATTCTCCAGCAGCCTATATTCAGAATACTTACTCTCTCATAAGTATTTCAAGGATGAATTTTTTCCCTTATTATATATCTGCATTGTTCTAGGTCGATTCAAGGGTTTACAATGAAGAGTGTTGATCGTACGGCATCAATTTTGGTCGTTTTTAAATTTCACTGATTATATTTTGATTATATATGCTAAATGTTTTGTGTAACCATGTTTGGGGTTTTTAATGATTGGAATTAAATTTTTTTATTTCTTTTTTTGTTTTTGTAGATTGATAAAATTGTAGTTTCTTTTGAATAAGGTTATATTCCATTATTATGGGAAAACAAGGGTGTATTTCCATTATTGAATATTTAATGGTCATTTGGACATCTATTCCTATTTGAATTTTAATGGTTTCCATGTATTCCAGGTAATGATGGAGTTGAAGATTATATGAGATGAATGTGTTACGGATTTTGATAGTTGACCAAGTAGAATTTGACTATGAAAGAATCCCACAGTAGGGTCACTTATGTGGACCTAGACATATTTACTATGAGAGTTTTTCGGTGGTCATAGACAAGAGGGGTTATACCATGAGAGCTATCTAGAGGGTATTTATTAATTGATTTGATTTTATGTTGACCAATGGGTATTCATAGTGTTATCTTCATAGGTTGGTGTTTGTAAAAGATTAGTTCAATGATATACCATAAGTGTTAGACAATGAGAGCTACCAAAAGGTTCATTACTAAATAAATTATTAATATTTTATCCCATGGTGAGTAGACTGTGAGATCTTTACAAATGGATAGTTATTGAATAATTGAATTATTATGATGAGACTTCCAAGCCGAAGCACAAGTTTGGGCTCAGTCTAACATGATTGTTTATATAGTATTCAAAGACATATGTGGATACTATTAAATAGGGGATACAAAGAATAGGCTAGATCCCATGGTTTACATGATTCAATGGATTGAATAATAAATGAAAATTAATGTATTTGAAAACACTAGGTTTTTTTTAATTTTGAGTAATTCCTATATTATTTCTTCATTTTATGCAAATTAACGACTATATATATTGAAAGATAGTTAGGAACATATCTTTTTGTGGTTGCATGTTTGGATTCATCTCAACCCCTATTTGGGTTATGTTTTTGGCTCCAAAAGTGTTATATGGTATTAGGTGTAGATATGGGAAAATGGATTCTTCATCAGGTACAAGATTTATATTAGATTTGGAGAGCATGAGACTGATATGAGGCTTGTAATGCTGTTGAAATTTACTGTTTTTATGAAAATTGGTTTATTTGTTGTATTTACAACACTATGAATTGTTTGGATACTTTCCTAGCCATATTTAGCATACATTATTTATATATCCATCAGTTGGTATATTACTATCAGTATTCTGTTGATTACTTTTATTATATGGAATTACTACTTCTCATATTGTCAACTATTTTCATTCCATTATGTATACTCAATAAATGAAGTCATAGTTTTCCCATTATCACCCCATGTCTCTCTACTAGTTAGCAGGCTCTGGAGTATGGGAAAATGCACTTGATTTCATGTGACATACTGGGTTTAGGGCACCATTGGACGTCACCAAGAACTAGGACGTTACATATGTGTCCGTGTTCATTCCTCATTTAATTTAAATTAAATATATATTTTTTAAAAATAATCACTGTGGTAATTTATAATGATTTATAATTTTTAAAATTTTACTCATGTTTTTTTAATCATTATCATTGAATATGAAATCGTTAATATTCATCATTAGTAGATTCTTGATGATCAAAGTGTGTTTTCGTAATTAATGATTTAAATATTTGTAAAATTTATCTATAACCAAAAACTAATCATTAATTACACATTTATATCAAATAGAGAATATTTTTTCGAGTATTCTTTTATAATTAAATTAATAGAATTTTTTAATTCAGTTTTTAAACTGACAAAAACAAGAATATTCATTGATTTTCAGAGTAATTATAAAATGGTTTTTTTGTAATCTCATTATAATAAGGTAAAAATTAACATTAATATTTAATATTATGGAAATTTTCATTATTTTATGGAAAAAAGTAAATTTTTATTGGATTTAAAAACATTACACTATTGGAATATGATATTGTCTCTTAATATGAAAATTATAAATGATTCAATTAATAAGGGTAATTTAATAATTAAATGGATACATAGTTATACATTTTTATAAAATAACCCTTATAATATTATAAATATAATATTTATTCTTTAATAAAATCTATATATCCAAATTTCAAAAGTCGTGTAGTAATAAAAGACATGTTATGTCATAGAGATGATTTTATCCAAAATAGACGAGCACCTGTTTTGTTTTTTTAAAATAGATGGTTTTTATGATTACATAATAAAAATAACTATTTGATAATATAATTTCTTTAAAAAAATGAAAAAAATATAATTATAGTAATATTTGGTAAATAAATATTAACACATGTAGTTAAGAGGAAATCTAATTAGTTGATAATACTCATATAAGGATTTTAATTTTCCATTGACGTGAGCTTGAATTATATGGTATTCGTTTAAATATAAATATAATGTGACCAATATTCAATATATAGGTTTATGGGTAGATAAGAATTGAATATTTTCAATGTGAAATTCAAAGTTTAATTTTCCATTGATGTAAGAAAATTTTTCCATTTTATAAGTGAAGAAAAATAGTACTTTTGGGAGTAACCATAATATATCAAATAATTTGACATCTCAATTCATGTATTAAACGTCTTAAAATGAATAATATAATAGCTAAAAATTATTATTGTTAAAATAACGTAATTTACTCTATTTTTATTATAATATCGGTTTTATGAATCTTTTTAATATTTAACATCTACCTAAATTTGTTTTCACCCAGGTAATTAATTCCCAACAATAGTAATTAAATTTTATGATTTTTTCTGAATAAATATTTTAACCATTTTTATACTCTTAATTTAAAATACAAAATTTATGTATCATATTAAATTTATAAATGTGTGAAATCGTAAAATATAAAAAATTCAATTAGTTATGTCAAAATATATTAAATGAAATATGGTTTTAAATGAATTAAATTCACATTCAATGAAAAAATATCACGGTTACTAGCTTTAATTCTAGAAAAAGATTTTTTCTAATTTGAAAAAAAATTGATGCTTCCAATCCAATCCAAAATTTAACTTTACCATGAAAATAAAATATTTTATGAGAAGACCAAAAAAAATTGTATCGAAGAAACTATTTATTTTATTTCGAAAAATAATTATTATGGTTTTCCAAGACTATAAGAATATTTAAACATTTATTTTTCAAAATGTTAATTTCATATTTTAAGACATTAAGGGTCACTAAATATTTATTGATATTCATACTCAATGATAAAATCATGGAAATTATATTTTTTTTAAAGACCATAATTTTAAACAATAAATTTATGTTTTTAGAAAGTCATTATAAATTAAAAATAACTCAACTTTTTTATGTTGAATTATAAAATGATGATCGTTATATTATGTCTAAAAAATTTATATATTTTATTTTTGATTAAAATAATATAATATAATAGAAAACCAATTAGATTTGAAAATGTCATTTTGAAATATTTACTCATATTATTATTATTTCATATTATTTAAAAACATATTAGTGTTGAAAATTCAAAAATATAATTAATAATTTATAATTAATAATATGTTATATGAAATATAAATTAATATGATGTGATCTATTTTTTTTTGAAAAGTACATCTCTAAATAAGAAATAATCATATCAGCCACATTAGGTAAATTAATTTATTTTAATTCATATTAAAATTTGAATATTACTAATAAAAAAGATAGACCAATTATTTAATATATGATCAATAGGTATGATTTAATAGCCATAAAAATATATATGTATATGTATATTATCCATTAAAATTTTTTTAGGTTTATATTTTGTGATTGCGCATAAAGTTATTGAGAGAATTTACTTTTTTATAGGTTGTCGTATATTAATATCATACTTTTTTATAATTATAATATGATCTGATATTATCGTATTTTTTAACATGTACTATATATAAAGTCTATGAATCGAGTCATCAAATAATATTTACTTTATATTATTGTGTTTTTGGGATTATATTGTTAGATGTAATGTTTTTTTGTAGGTATTATATAAAATAAATATTTGTTAACATAGGGTCACCATATATGTGACTCTTTGATCAATGTTAATCATATAATACATGGTCAATAAAATTATTATCTATCTATCATCACAATGAACTCAATAATATGACCATTTTATGGATGATGATGCATCAAAATCAGGATTGAATGAGTTTTAAGGGTTTGATGTCAACATAGTATATTCCCACTAAAATATTGTAGAATTTTAAAACAGAATGTCATGGTAATTCAATAAAAGGGGTTTTCATTGGTCATTCATTCATGGGGTAATGATATTAGTTATAATGATTCCATTAATTTTAATAAAGAAATATTTTATATGGTTATATATATTGGATGGAATTTTCCTAATATACATGGTCTACTCAAATCACACAAAATCATTTATCACGAATGAAAATAAGAAAAACATGCCACAAACTAACAATAGTTTTATAATGAAAAGTCTCATATAACCCCACGATTAAATATTGTCATTTCAATCAATCTATAAACATAATTATGAAAATGTCTATGCCATCATACATTAAGAATCATTATATTAATTTTCATGTCATAGGTGTTCAAACATGACTAAAATGTGGTCCACTTTGAAAAAATATAAATTTATTGAAAAATATTCCTTATCATAGAAAATAAAACAATGAAATTTATTATCCTCATAATTATAATATAAAATATAATACATTTAGACCCTATAATTGGACAAACAACTTTTAGTCTTCTGATCTATATCAAAAGAGAAGAAAAATGTATGACTTGTGGTTCACCCTACATGTCTAGCATGTCAGTATGGAAGTCTACATTGTGTTGAAAAATATTTTTATGTATTATTTTGAACTATATTAATATTATAGTGTAATAATAATTGTATGAATAATTTTTGTTGCTTAAATGTAGGATTAAAATTTTCGCTCGTTTATAGTGTTGGAATTGTGGAAACTTTTAAAGTAGAATATTATAACATCTAGATGGAGGGATTTTATGGATTTAATTTTTTAAATTTGATATAGATAGTGTAAAAACTACACCAATTTTTTTATGTATTTATTAAATTAAACTAGCGTTAATATTGTTTATATTAAATAAAATAATGTAACTAATATACCATGATGGATGAAGTGAACTGACGCAACTGACCATTGAAATGTTTTATTATAATGAGATGTTATTTTTTCACATTTGTTTGGTGTCTATTTATATAGGGGTTATATAGAATGTTATATAAGGTTACACTAATGATGTATTTTGTAAGGTTTCAGTATAATGATACTACATGTCTCTATTTTGTGGATATTTTTATAATGTTTTCTAATTCACATAGTGATCTGATTAATATTGGAATATTCTACCTGGTGGTTTAATCATCTTAAAATCATAATCACTAGATAAACTCACTTTAATTTCATATAGTTGATTTATTTTTTCATTATTAGGGAAAAATGGATTTGGAATGTATAAACATTATCCATTATTGTAATATATATATTACATCATCCCCCTATGGAGTGTTACATGGTTAAAAAAATTAAAATTATTATATTTTATCTTCCTTTTATACAGTTAATATATAATCTATATATTTGTTTATATTTTTCATGTCAATTATTTTAAATGTTTTGGGTGAATGGTAAACCATGTTTCAATAAAACTACTCTCATTTTATCATTTGTATTCTTTTGTAATTAGTTATTTGTTTCTGTACTATTTTTTTATAGAGGATGAAATCTTTTTGGAAGGTTTTATTCTCCCAAAATGTAGAATAAGATATTGGTTATTGATTTTTTGGAAGACCATACATTGACCGCATGGTTTTAGAGCTCAGTATTGAAATATTATGCTTCCGTTTGAATTATAGGATAATTCAGATATGCAATTTATGATCCATGAATTTAGTATTATATTTTTCCTCAAATGAATTTACAATGGAATAATGGAATTTGATAATAGTTTGTTCTGTGATGAGAATATTTAAAAAGTGTTTTCAAAATTTGGATGCTTTATATAATAGATTTTATGAAATAAAATGTCATAATTTGGCATTAACATGTAATGAACAAAGAGTTATAATGAATGATGAATACAAAAGTTTTTATAATAAATAACTATGGCTAATCAGAATGTTAGTATCCTATAACAAGGAATGTTATATAAATTGAGGGGGAAATATTGTCTTGACCCATCATATTGGGGCATGTGTTGTGACTCCCCTTTCCAACCTCGAATATGACATGGATAATATAATAGAACTGAGTAGGAATATCTCAATCTTGGGAACCCTTAACCAAAGTACCTTTATACAAACACACATCTCTAGTCCTATAAAATTATGAAATGAAAAAATTGCTGAACAAACATGCATGTGTACATATAAATCCATGAGACAATGTATGATAAGAAATATACAATGTATAAAAATAAAGACATATACCCTTGAATATTCTAAAATAATGACCAACTATTAATGAATGATAGATACTACTGTCACGATGTCGCTGGAACACACCCTGGTCTGTCATGTCTTACTATACATTATATGGTACTAGTCTAATAATAATTCAGTCAAATGGTTGATCAACTACCATAAACATAAAACCTGTAGGAAAATAGCATTCGATTTTCAGTATAAAAAACACAATTGGGGACCCCCAAAGCAAGAAAATATTCATCAAATGAAAACATTCATCTATACATATTTAATTTTTTAAAACAGTTATAACAAGAATATTATTATATAATAAAAAAAACTAAAAATATAAAAGATGAATAGTTGATGTAGAGGGTAAATATGAACATATTTCTAGTCATGATGATACAACAGAATCCACTTAAGGCAGAATATGAATAGTTGATGTCACTACAGGCCTCATAAAATGACTCAGAAAACTCTATCCATGATGTCTTGTTGAATGGATTTCCTTCATAGGATTCATAAGAACTTCAATACTAACTCTTAGGTAGTGGATAATGGAAACACCCCATAATAAAACATTTCTATGATATTGAGAAAAAAACTCTAGGCCATTTTTTTATTTCTATGTAGTGTGTAGTTGGGATACACACATGAACCCTTTGACCTCAGTTCATAAGTGTTTAAATAACCCATGTACATTTTTCTTTGTATGTGTAATAGTTCACAACATGTCGGTTTCCTGTGTACCCACCCCATGTACCAGGGCACAGAATAGACCATGTCTATTTGCATAGGTTCTGTTCGTGTTGGATTACAAGGTGTACCCATGCCTATTTACTTCACTCTATTCCCATGAACCCTCCAAGGTACACGACGATCTCACAATAGGGGTCCACAAACAATTTGATGAGGTCACATGAAGTGTGGATCTTATCTTACTCCATAAACCATATCTTCTACTGTGATGGGCCCACATAGCATGTGGATCCGAGTTGTACATCATGATTCAATGAATTTTCTTGATTCTCAAAAATTATATTCATTTCCATTCCCATACAACTATTATTATGTCCAAAGTCCATATCACATGTAAAGTCAAAGAGCAACCTTGAATGAGCCTCTCCATCGTGAAAATTATATTCTAGTTATCAAACTCCTTCAAAAACACCAAAAAAATCCATTCATCATCAATGGTTGAATAACGTGTAATTCATTATCTAAATCTACTTGACATATCAGCAATTCCAAAATTGCATCACATTTCTGTCATGGCAATCTTGGATCAGTATCATCGAATCATTGTAAAAAGAAATAGTGGTGCAAAAATTTATTTATCATGATGTATCAATCCATGCACCAAATGATTAAATATAAAGATGAACCAAGAATAGGGGAAAAAGTCCATGAATAATAAATTGAAATATAATTCATTCAATGTTTATGTCTATCATTATTCAATTCCATTATAATGTATAATGAAGAATCAGAAATCATAAAAAAATTCCCTAATAAAATCTTCATAATAAATGCATCCCACAATACTATTGGTCAATATATCAATTCATCAGTAGATGGATCCATGTATGTCATAAGAATTAATATTAGGGTATGAAACAAATACAAACAATTTCCTAACTTCACCAGATGTGATCACTTACAATTAATAGATTTTTGTTGTGATAAATGATGAGATCTTTCGATTCTATCTCAAAATAGTTGTCAATCTCTAATCTAGTCATCGCTTGCAAATGAAATTACCTCCAAGAGCTCCAATAGATCATTTAATTTCACTAGGTTTTTCAAATAACCATTAAAATTTCACATAAGTTCATATTTATATAATTAAATAATGTTTTTTTGTCAAAAAACATATCAAATTATTTATTTAAATATTTTATCCATTTTAATCCCATGATGACAATTCTCCAAACCACCCATGTCCACCAGGGTTATGTGATGCCTCGAGTAATCCCTATATTCTGAACTCAGTAGTTCCCTGAAATTTATTATATGATCGTCCTTTTATATGTTAATCCTTTTATTTAGAAAATAAGCATGTAGGTTCTATTTAATATATTTAATTTATTTCAAACATTTATTCAGGTATCATTGGACCTTTGAATTTCTTGTCTTATAAATTATTTATCTAAAAAATAATCCATAAAATATCACTATATAATAAGTAGATGTATAGGTAATTAAATTTTCATCATCATAGGGATTTTTTTCCAAAAATTGTGAAACCAGGGTCACACATATAGATGTGGTTACATTGCATGTATCTGATCATCCTGCTCTGATGTTCTCTCATGGAGATTCTTATACTACCACTAGACATGCACAAATGTAATCCCTCTCCCATGAAGTAGCATTTCATACAGATCCCCAATCTCTACTTGGTACTCTAAAAGTTACCACCATCCACGATGTACATCTCTCCCCAGATGATAATGTGTTATGGGTAACGAATGTACGTCCTCAGTTTTGATATGAGTAATGCATTGTGTACGTGATCTAATTAAAGTGGTAGAACTAAGAGGTACATCGCATCACTAAATGTATTCATTAACTGAAAAGGGACACATAATAAATGGTTATTTTTATACCCTAGTGACATACATATGATCCACATAGAGATGAATCATATAGGAACACACGGTCTCCCTTATAGAACCCCAAATAGCTTTCATTATCTATATAAATAAGCCTTATGATTTCTTTGTGTGGAATTTGTGAACTTTTGGATAATAGAAAACATTTCTTTCTAGTTTTATAGTCAAATTCTATGCCCATAAGTACCGACACTCCGGGGACAGTCCAACAAACTAGTAACCTATAGGGTTTCCCATACATAGTATAAAAAGATGCAGTACCGATAGTTGAGTGGTAACATTTGATTTATGAAACTCCATTAGTATTAGTTGATTATACTAAATATATTTAAAGACTCATATACATGCTCACTGCATGGACTCTAAGACATGAATGATATTCTATGTCTATCCATAAGTATACGGGTGGAATGTTTTGATAAAGCATAAATGGGCCCCTGAAATCTTCTTGTAATCTCTTCCACAATCGCAATGTTTAGAAAGAATCAAATCCAAGAATGATCATTGATGGAACATGACGGATTCAGACTACTACCTATATCTAGAGGCATCCCAATATCTCTATAAGACCCTGTTGATGAATATATAATAATTAGGAAGAATTAAGGAATTTATCTATGATCACCTAGATGGAATCGTGTCATCTAGATGTACATGGTTATACCATCATTAAGTACATGGATATCTCCTATGATTTCAATTCTAGATCCTTAAGGGGATGAGCTAAACCAGCAAGAACATGGTTCTCAGCCATCACTAACTAACAAGTGTGGAATTTAGAGGAGAACATTGAAACTCCGTTTTTTCATCTGAGGACACTAACACTAATTTTGGATGTCATAGTACATATTTTCCGAGCCACAATTTACTATTAAGGGAGATATATGAAGTGATCTCAGAACATTACTTTATAATAATAATAATAATACCATAATTTTTCCTCTAAGAAGAATGACATGCACTCCACCATTGGAATATCCATCAATAGAATTCCTAATGATTATTAATGTGTGTTGGGTCTCATAATCAGCATCCCCATGTTTTTCCTCCACGACTCACATCATACGTGGAGGTGTAAAAACAACATATTCGAGGTAATATTCTCTATCTATACCCCAAATGATTATTCTAATGATTTTATCTACACAGATACCTTATTCAGAAGCAATAATCAAGTTCGTATGTAGAGATAATCGTTTACTATGTTCCCCTTCTCAATACTATAGGAAAATACGAAGTAATAATCATGGTGGAACTCTAGCCATTCAATACATATCTAGATATTATCCTTTGGACTGAAGATATACATGAGACATTTGTGATCAAAATAGACTATAAAACCCTCATAAATTAAGTGGTGTCTCAATATGTTTATTTTAATAAATATGCTTCTAACTCAGGATCATGGGTTACATAGTTCTTATTATGTGGTATTGGTGGTCATGAACCATTGGAAATTAGCACCTAGCACAACATCAGAACACAACAAATCATAGATCCATATTCATCCCCGAACATGATGTAATTGACACCATCCTTTGGGAATCTCGAGATGGGTGTGTGCATCAAATTTTGTCGCAATTGTTATCATTTATATAGTAACATATGAGTCCACATGAATGGATTCCCCTTTTGGATCAAATCATTCATGGGTGTAGATATACTAGATAAATAATGAATGAATATAATTTAGTAGCCTAAAAATCCATAGAATATTTGTTCTTATATCATTCTCTTTTTTGGCTCCTTAGTGAACACTAAATCATCTTTGGTCGGGTCCACTGCCACTCCATCATCCATGATAACATCTCATGGAATGTGGAACTCCTATATCCAGAACTAGAGCTTCGATAGAAGTGTATACATGTGGTTCTCCAAAAGTATATCTCGATCCATTAACATGTATATCACATGATCCTCCTAAAATTACAGGTATATTGGGATGTATTCATTGATGAAAAAAAATTGGTCTACAAAATGCTGAAATATCTATTTCGTGAGTCCCATTAACACTATTGGGGCATTCGGCATTCCCATGAGAACCACCATGTACTCATAGTGACCATAGAGAAAAATGAAGGAATTAATTATAATATCATCTTCCCATACACAAAAGTGGTTATAGCCTGACCTGATTTCATCTTTGAGAACCATCGTGCCCCTATAAAGTGATATATGATGTCATAGTTCCGTGGTAGTAGATACTTTCTCTTCATGGTCATTTTGTTCAAGAGATGGAAGTCCTCATAAACCTTCATTCTCTCATCCTACAACTTGGAAAACCAAATTGGGTCCTGCTAGGGTGAAACACTGGATCTATACAGGCCCTTCCTCTACCTGTTGACCAACTGCACCCTCATCTAAAGAAGCTCTTTAGATGCTATCTAATATGTTGGAATAGATATTGGTGCAATTACATATTGTAAATCAATCATGAAGTCTATATCATGTTGGATATCTAATCTTAGAACATTCATAGGGAACACGTCCTCATATTCATCCACAATTTTAGGGATCTTGAAACTTATATCATCCACTGCACTTGTGGTCAAGCTAGACAAATGGTGAGTAATCAGCTTCACCCTCTTCATTAAGAGTCCATCATGTGGTCACTGGGTTTCGTTTTCCCCATCAAAGGATAACCTTGTTCTATCACATTGGAAACCCAAATTATTCAACATGAAATATTCAATTAGGTAATTAATAGTATATAACCATTATATACCTATGATGACATTATAATGACTCATCAATTATATAATGACATCCCAACAAAAACACTCACCTCCAAGAGATCGGTCACACTATCGTTACTGGTATGCGATCCCGGAGTCATCTCTAGTTGGAGTCTAGAAGATAAAGGGTTGAGACAAGTGCTCAATCAAGATATTTGTTTCTCATAATTGATTTGTGAAGAGAAATGAACGACTAGAACCTACGTCTATCAAAAATGAATTATGGTAGAAAAGTCATCGATAATACATCAAATAATTCTCGGTGCCTATGGTTCACAGATTTGACAGACTAAAACTATAACTACCTCTATCCTCTAGCTCAATGAGCCCGATTTGGACCACCTAGTGGTGGTGTGGTTAACAGTTTGATGCCTCTAAAACCTCTTGTTTCTCTCCTTTCTCCGCTGCAACATCCTCCTCCTTCTGGAGAGGTCTTCTCATTCACCTATATCTTTTACGACAACACATTGATGGTTTCTCTATCATTATATTATTTTTCACCAAATCTTGTGACATATGTCCCCTCCCATTATATTATTACAAACTCGTCCTTATGGGATAACAATACCCATTCCAAGATTCCAGAACTTCATACCCTCTATCATGGGTTTCCCTCCTGAAACATCTCAAACATCCAGTTACACGAGGCTAATGATGGCTCCGTATAACTGAGGTCTACTCTCATACATACCGACTATTGGATACCACATGATTCGTCTAATCATCATATAATCTCTCAACCACAAATGCTTTATCTATCACCCATCATAGGTAGAAATGAATTGAGGGATGAAACTTACTCGTATGTATCTACGTTGACCTCACTCAAATGACTTATCCCTATTGAATTATTCATGAACAATATAAATCTAATACCTTGAGATATTTGTGAAAATCAATGTATACACATATATTGTATTGATTCCATACTAGACCTCAGGATGCTTCTAGATACTTACAACCCTAATCGTAGCTAAATAGAACTCATCCTTTAATGGAGATCAAACTATGACCATGGAAGAGTCTCCTAATAATTATTTTTGGTCACTATCCTTTTGCATTTCTCTTAAAATACATGTATAAGGATCATTGCCCTGACAACAATAAGATCTACTAGTGTCCTGAACTTATGGAAAACAAGGGTCACATCCTAAAACTAGTCCTCAACTGCCTGTGTATCAGGATAAAATCAGAACCTAAGGAGACTCTTTTGGTAAAACTCATGATGTACGCTCAACCTATACACCACATCTATTGGTACACTGGGTACCATCAGCAACTCAATAGGTGGTGGATTATATGGTGCCACACATTGGGATAGAACATTGAGAACCGGTTTATGTATTAATTCATCATTACTAATGCGGCCATCCCCATGATCCTGATCTGGAATCATTGCTATCATAAATCCTAGAGGCATCCTGGACTAAAAAATATTTACCATGGTCCATGAGAATATGTAGAGATCTATCTCAAGAAGGACATGGAAACCAAAACAGATTATTATATGATGCATGTTCCAATTTTACCCCGGTAACCAATGTTCTTATGTGCCATGTCGAAAAGCATTAAATAAAAGACATGAGGCATGGATACATAAACAGATGAAACAATACAATAATAATTGGAATAGAATCCAATCTCAAAATAGTAGAACTATTTTCCCAGACCAGTCTTATAGATTTTGGTACAATGATAGAACCATGTAACATTGAGGCCCCACTATGTCAATCCATCCTTGTTGGGTATGTATGGCGACTCCCCAAGAATTCCTCAAATGGAAAAGGGGATGGAGACTTTAGACAAGTATATATATAAATAACATGTGAGGACTTATCCAATGTAAATATACACACATATAAATATCCATGTTTGTAAAATGATGAAATATAAAAAAAAATATAAAATCATGTATACATACATCTATATCCCACTACTAGAGTGAGATTGAATAATAAGGAATGTAAACATGGCCAAAAATAATCCCACCACCAAGGGTATGAATGATAGTCCAACATGTAAATAATGATAGACAATACTTTTAAGATGTTGTGTGAACACTCCCAAGTTTTTCCAATCTCACTAAGCACTATCTGGTCTTGATCTATTATGACATATTTCGCAAAGTCAATCGTTTGTATAATAAGCGACACATTTTGGAAGGGACGATATAGGTGGGTGTATTTCTATATATAGTAGAAAACTAAAAAACCCCAAATCATACACTTTTAATAATACATTAGTCTATAAATGGTTATATGCCTCAAAACATATAACAATAATTTCAAGATATTCTCAAAAAATACAAAAAGTCAAAAATGTATGTCACAATCATAATTCCAGCCTTGGATTAATGATCAAAGATTCAAATCACACTATTCATGGAGAACATTATACTCAGTATTATAAAATATATTTCATCCATATGAGAGGTAGGGATCATCATTTCTCTCTATAGAAAGAGCATGATAAGAGTTTGAGGATGTATGATACAATCATTTGGATCACTCCTAATTCCCTGGGGTATATCAAAAACTCAATCTGGATAATCCAAAAAAAATAGAGGATTGGATTCCAATTAGTTTTTACCATGATGATTTAATGAACTCCACCTAGGTATTGAAGATTATAGGGAACATTACTTTGGACCTCGTAGAAGGATTCCAACAATTCATTTCAGGAAGTCTTCTTAAAAGGATCGACGCCCTATCATTGTGAGGCGATTATACACTAACATTGAGGGAATGGAAAAATGGAACACAACCTTAAATAATTTTTTTCATTATCAAGATTTTAATGTCTCCATGATAAAATTTTAGGAGAACAGAATGTGTAGTAGGGTGGTATTTCTTTTCCACTTGACCCTAAGTTCTTCCCGTGAAAATGACTAATGTCTAGTGTCGATGTCTACTTAATTGTACATGGTGTATACGTACCCTGTGTACTCTACCCATCTACAATTTAATAACATAGCCCATGTATATTTAACTATGTCTTGTCTTTGTGGGAGTACATGGTACCCCAAGCTGTTTTCTCCACCCTATGTTCGTGTACCATATGAGATACATGCATAGCTCGTGAAAGGTAGTGACACAACATTTTAATAGACCACACACAATGTGACACTTATATTAAAATTAAAAAAAATTATCCACTACTAATTTCTGTCCAAAATGTGTGAGGATCAGTGTTACATAAAGTGTATTGTGGAATTATTTAGATTATCTTATCTAGATTTCATGTTCATTCTCCTACTTCCATGATATGATCTTGTGACTGAGTCTCCTAGAAAATCAATGAACAAATCCTTCCAAGCCATAACATCACCAAGAAAAAACATCCAATACTCAAATTCATTCATAAAACACCATAAAATTAAAATATTCATTGCATGGTATACAATTTAAAATTAGGTATCTAATACCACCCAATATCACATCTCCTCAATCATTACACCACCATTATGATTGGCCAATCACAAATCTATAATGTCAAGATCATTTCACTATGAAATACGTGTGCTATAATAAATTCATCTGTATGTTTAAATAAATGATCCAAAATTAGGTCATTCATGATGAATGAAGTATCAGGAGAGGAATCATGAGAAAAATCAAGGGGAAGAGTCCTAGGTAGATGTTCATGTTGAACATGATTAATTAGTGTTAGAACAAAAACAAAAACAATCCACAAGAAAAAATAAATTCCCCCAATAAAATGACTCAATAAAAATATCCCTCAATACACATGATCCTCAGATAAATCCATTGGTTAATTGATATCTTTTCATCATTGGAATTATTAATGAGAATGAATTAAAAATCAAGCAACATACTTGTATGATTTGGATCGATCTCTGATGAATAATAGAGATACAACATGACCATTTTCATGATCATTCAATTCCACCATATACTAAACGTCGATTTATAATCTTTTCATCATCTTCATACAAAATATCTTCCAATGGCCCTAATGGAGTTGGAAAATTCAACAGTTTCGGGTTTTATTCTTTCAGAAAATTTCATATATGTGTATTTAATGTATGAAATGACTTTGTTGCATCAACAAACAATTAAATTATTATATTTAGTTGTATTATATATTTAATTAATATAATTAAATTTCCCTCATTTCCCCACACAATCCATATTTAGGTTGTGCCAAGGGTATACCCCACAGTCTAAACTCGATGATGGCTTCATATTTCTGTAATTTCCCCCTTTTGAAAAATTATTATATTTTATGGAAAATAAAAACATGCTTGCTAGTTTATATATTTTATAAATTGAAAACCTATATTTCATGTATGATGAAACAAAAATTTTTAGACAACCTTATTTCCTCATCAATAAAATGAAATATAATTTATCAAAATATAATAAATAGGAAAACCTAGTCACTATAAATTTATTCACGAATTAAAGGGTATCTTACTATTTTGTATGAAAATATAAAAAAACAAAAAATATAATTAATTTTTTTGGTTTAATTATAATGTTTTTGGAAGATAATATAATAGATCATTTCATTGAAATAAATAAGATTCAGTGATTCTGTGTAATGAGGGAGGTGGGTTTGGGGTATATGAAGTAGGTAATGTTTTTCGCTCATCACTCAATAATGCAGGGGTTGCGATGGTTACTATGGTTACTAACATAGGGTGTGTGAAATCAATAGAGTTTCAAAATTTGGAAGATTTAATTTTAAAAAATGAATTTCATTAGAAGTAGATCTATAGATATTGTGTAATATCGTAAAATATTGAAGTTTGTAGCAGCCCCCTATAACAAAACTAACCCATGGGAAGAAATAGATGGAGAGAAATGATACATATTTTCTTGATTAAAGTATGATTTACCTATTGTAGTAATTATTGGAATAATGTACCATAATGATATATTTTAGTGACTAAGGAGTTCAATTTGGATGAGATGAATTAAGATGAGATTTAGTAAATCCCATTTTATATGATTTAGGTGGTTTTCAAAAAAAACTCCACATGTTGAATATAGTGTAAAATTATTAAATAATAATAATTATTTCCCTCTACATTACGGAGAGGGATTATGACAAATTATACCAATACAATGATTAGTAATGGGATTCCTAAGGATTATGAATGTAATTTAATTATAGGCATGACATATATTACCTTCCAGATGATGAATGAAAATATTATATAATAATGAGTAGTGTATAACCTATTGTGGTTAATGAATATGTTAATTTTGATAGGAAATCTAATATATGAAGTATTATGTATAATATATTAACAATGAGTGTGAGATATCACCCAAATTTCCAGAGTTTTATAAAAATAGTTAATATTGGAACATTTTATATATGATTTGTTTTGGGAGGTGAACTACATAATAGTTATGTAACATAGAAAATGTTATGACCCAAAAACCTAATTCATTATATGAGAAGAGGATATAAATAAAATATACTATAAGGAATTGTGAATATAAAACACACAGATTGTATAATATAAAATGATTGGAAAAAGGTTAAGATACATATGGTCTCACTCCAAATAAAAGGTACAACTCAAAATAAGTTGAGGTACGAGCACATTCATATAGATGTATAATGGATGAAAAGCATCTTTTCTCATTCAGGTTCACATTACTAGGTTACATCCATGAAATATGTTGAAATAATGGTTTGGGATTCACTTCTTAAGAAAACATCTCAATAATTATAACACATTATCCTATATAGTTCCAAGGTGGAAAAGTGGGCTACAATTAAATTATAATTCCTGAGGTTTGAATGTGGTGAAAAATAAAACAAAATTATTTCCCATAGTTCCCCCAAAATAAATCCACATTGTATTATATGATTTCATAACAAATTTTAACCAAAATATAGTTTTTATAGGATACATAAAAAAATAGATAAATAATTGGGCACGTTGAATCATTGTAATTTTATAATGTAGTTTTTTGAATAATATAAGATACTTAATTCCTATAATTATAAAATAATTAAATTATAACTGATAGGAAAGGATGTTATTTTAGAATATTGGCGTATAATGATGAATAAAAGAACTCACATTATATAATTTTTTTAACCACCTACATCCATGATAATGCAATGGAATGGTAAATGTTATTAGACATGTCCCATGTATGATAATTTCTAGTGTATACAGATAGAAATGTAGTTTTTTCTAAACTAAGTTAAATAACTAAAAAAGCTTTTTAGATTATACTAGGTCATATTTAATTAATTGATCATTTTGAATTATTATAATTAATCAAAAAAATTAAATGAGAGAATTTAGTCATAAACAGATCAATTGTAGATGAGTGAATGTCAAAACATTCTATATGATTGAGAATAATTTTGGATTATTCTTATATTTAGAAAAAATATATAATTGATAGTGTTTTTTATGATAACCATGTTTATATGGTACTTTAATGACAATAGTTAAATGAATTACTGGGTTCCATGAAATTTCTAGTAGTTTTACTAAATGAAAAAGAAAATTTATTAGTGTCTCTAGAATAATCTGATATAACAGGTTAATGTAGTATATTACCATAATTTGGAACATAATTAAATGAGACTAAATAGAAATTCGCTATTTAATTTTGTTAGTTTATGAAGAACCATATATCATTTCAGTGGTTGAATGTACATGTTACTCATTTCTATTAGAGTAACCATGGAGGGATTAAATTACCTTCTTACATGTGCCCAAAATATGGGTGCAAAAAGACTGACAATTTGGGGGATAATTATTAAGCAAAAAGTTTTTAAAAAATTATATAACAAATAAATGGGTGATGGACAAATATTAAAAGGTTTGTTTGAAAGATTATTTAACTAATTAAATGAATATAGTTAACCAATATATTTTTCTAGATTAATAATAACATACATATTTGGTTAATGCTAGGTATATTTTTAAAAAATTGATACATTAGTGTAATTTAAATGAGAATAGAAATTCATTATGAAAACATAGATGATATTATTTAAAAGTTGTAATCAGATTATTACATGGCTACATGGATCATGAATTATGTGAGCATGCTAAAATGGAGAATTTAAGGGATGGTGTAAGTACCATGGAAGTGGAACTGATTGTTTGAGGATTTATGGATGAACCATATTTAACAAAATATAACATAAAAAATTTCAATACCCAAAATGTGTTCTACTATGGGACTTTTTACATCTCACACCATTATTTTCTTAACATGATTAATAATTCTCCAATAATAGAAACAATTTATTACTAGAGAAAATACATTATAGGAAGATTATAGATGATAGATCTCAATGTACATTCAAAATATGGATTTATGGGATAATTTATTTGTAATATATTTTTTATAATAAATATTATGAAATCTATTAGAGAGTTTAATATTTCAAAATTAGATAGAAATATCTTATTAGTCCATGCCAGGATGAAAATTTTATTTCATGAAAATGAATGGAACAATGAATGTAGTATAAGAAAATGTTAATATAATTTCTCTTCTTTTCATCACCAGTAAAAATATTTATGTATGCAGTAATTAAAACATAGACATACATTATGCTTGATGTTTGAGAACTTAATAGTTTCCTGGGAAATTCAATAATATAATTTTGTGAATAAATAAATTGGATCATAATTTTTTTGAAATTATTATAAATTTCACCACATAATTTTAGAATAAATGAATTATTAGAAGTTATTGAAGATCCATCCACGGTGGAGATATATAAATGTGGAGATACACTAAATAAATGTTAAAAATCTAATGAATGTTTATGTGTTGGATCTGGATGCATAGATTAATAGTTGTTTATTAATTAACTAAATTTGTGTCATTTTATATAATATAAATTTGGAAGGATTATTGTTGATCAAAGGGGATGCTGGAAGATATCTAATGATGGTTCATGAGGAATAGGGATGAATTTTTTTATTCAAAAAAATAAATACACATATATAAAAATATGATTTTTTCATTCTAGGAAATTAATATTTTTAATATGTAACTATTCATCTTTATATTATTTTTGGGGATCGGCACTAGATCTATAAATACTCTATGATGTATATAATCTAGAAGACCTAAAGACTATGGTAGTAGTTTCTGATATACTCTAGCTAAAATATTCCATAATTGGGTTTGTAGGACTAGATTCTTATAAAGTTAATCATGAATTAGTAAGGGTTTTTGAGAAATTAATATGTATTGATAATGATAATGGATGAAAATTTTGTGAATGTAAACAATTGTAATTAATTTAGGGTATTTATGGTTTATAAAAGTTAATAATATATTCATAAAATAAATTATATCATTAAGAAGTAGAGATTTTGATAATATAAATCTTCAAACATGTTGGAGATGGAGAGAGAAGAGTAGCATGAAAATTTTTTAGATTATTGTAGGTTGTATTGTTTGAATTTTGAAATTAGAAGCAACTAACAATTCAAGAAGGGGGAAGTGATTTGAAATAATGGGATGGCATTTTGTTTTAATATTAGAGATGTGAGATATCATCCCTAATCCCTTTAGTTTCAATATTATATAAGGGGTTATTGAAATATTTTTTAAGAGTTTCCTAATGTATTTCTCATAAGATGTCGGTATTTATCATCTAATAGAGCTATGTTAGTTGCTTTATTTCACTATGTGAAGGGTCTCCCATGATGATCTGATCAATTAAGTCATACTCTCTATGAATATATGAGGAAACAACCCCATTTTCATTGGATATAAAATATAAAATTTTCTATGATGGAGTCATTTTTTTGGATGATTGAATGCCCTGAGTCTGATGTAGTTATAACATCCTCTTACCTTACTAAAATCATTTCAACATCTCCTTTCATATCATGACATTGTTCAAATCAAATAAAATATTTGTGTTCTCTATCTCCCTTAGTTTCATGTAATTAATTTCAATATCATGTATTAATAATGAATTTGTTTTATGATATAGTTTGTATATTGGGTGATATGACTTAAAAAATTATTATATTTCATATTCAATGGTTTGTATTTGTTTTTTTGTTTCTAATTCATTATATTTTGGCTTATTATTTGATATAAGATTTCAATTCATAAGGATTCTTTGAAAAATAATACTATCATAAAAAATCCAATTTATATAATTTCAAATTTTCATAAGTATGAGCTCGAGTATTTTATAAATACCCCATTTTTGAAAACTACATAAGATCGAATTCCTATCATTATAATATTTTATGTTATTCAAAGATTCCATATCATGAATAATCCATGAATTTCAAATGCCCATTCCATTTTAGTATGAAGGTTCCAAATAATTCCTTTTCAGTTTTGACGAAAAACATATCCATATAATTATATCAATATAATTTCACAAATGTGATGACATGATCTATAGAGATTCACTCATTCCATGAATTGTATGTTTCATGATTATTTTTGTCATATGGGACACTATAATAACTGGATCATCTATATTAAATCAACCTATAATGACCCAAACTATTATATATAAACATATATATCCCATTTTCATTCTAAAAAACATTTATTTCCTATTTATACGTTTATTATAGAACATGATCTATATATTAAAATGCAAACCCAACTATATTAATTTTTTTTTCAAACATTAATTTATGGAAAAAATGTTCACAATATAATTGAGTGTTATATAATTGGAGAAAAAATTCAGAATAATAAAATAATTATAATAGTAAAATTAATAGTTTTTTTCCTCCCATAATTATCATAACATCCTAAAATACAGAAAATATAAAAATATATAGTAATATATTGTTTAAAAAATAAATAAAATTGTATTTTGGTGAAATTAATTTTATTGATGAATGATGGAATTCGCAAGAATTTATAAGGACTATAAAATTAAAATGAAAGTTGAAAAATATTACTACTGGAATCGTAACATACCTATTAGGAATAATTAACTAAATATTTATCTATCCACTAGAACAATATAACTATATATATGAATCAGAAGCAATATAAATAAAAAATATTAAATAAAAGTGTAAAAATTAATGAAATAAATATTCATTACAATGAGAATGTAAGTGTATTGTCATGAAAACATATATGTTATATTTTATTTAATATAAAATTTTATAAATAATTTTTTACGAATTATTATTTTCTTTAATAATGTTGTTTTAAACAAACCTATATTTTTGTAAAAAAATAGATTCATTTGTTTAATTATAAGAAATATTTTTTTGGGTTATAAATTTGATTAGGTCAAACTGATTTTTTATTTTGTAACAATATTTATTTTATTTAAAAACATAAATTTTCATATTTTATATATTATATTTATAAATGGTATTTTATTTATATAATAACATTAAAGTATTATCTTAATGTGTTTCTTAGTTTTTTCTTGAAAATTATAATTTTGATTAATAATAAAATACTATAGAATATATTATAATATAGGATAATTTAAATAAAAGATTATTTTTGTATTAGATGATATATGAAAAATCTATTAGAAACTCAAATTTAAAAATTTATATTTATTATCGCACGAATTACCATAACTATTTTGTTTTGATGTAAAATTATATTATACAAAAGGGTTGAGTATCTAAAATGATGTCTTTATGTTATTTTTGTCATGTACACCTTTCAAATATATTTTAACCCTCATAATATGAAATAATAAATATAATAATATTAGTAAAATGATATTATAATAATGGGATATATAATTTATATATTGTTTTTTATTCAAATTCCACTCGTATTATGGCTAAATCACCACCTTCCTAGACTATGTAGTTTATTTTTCATTACTTCTATTATGTATGGTTTTAATAATTATTTTTTTGCAAATAAAATTTTAATATAAGTGTTATTTATTATTTCATTTCATGAACGTGTAAATAAATATAAATTTTAAATGAAACTGATAATGTTCATCGTGATAAAACAATAACCTTAAATGGACATTCCATTAAACCATAACATTTATATCCATGAACTATTCTTATTTAAAAATATAGTTTGATATTAATAAAATTTTTAAATTTTTACAGGAATTAAATCTATACAACATCACTTTGTTCTTAATGAATCAATTTACATTTACATCCATTATTACCAATAAAATGATGTGACCTTTAAACCATCAACCCAATATCCTTGAGACATTGAACATAAACATAATGTAATAAAAATAGGAAAATATATAAACATAAAATTATAATTTTTTATATAATAATATTTAACAAGATTATTGTTAATGTATTTAATACCCTAAATTATTTATTTTATATGCCGATAGTGATTGAGACTACAGAGATCATTGATATTAGATATAACAACCGACCCTGAGGCGCATATACTCTTATGGAGAGAACCCCCAAAGATGAAATCCAAGATGTCTTCCACCACCTAAGGACCCACAATATCCCATTAACCCACATCAAATGCCCCCCTAGAACCCATCCATTGAAGGATAACTGTCCGGAGAGATCATAATGACAGAGTATTTGATTTCATTGCTGACAGTGTTGTCATCAGATGAGTAGTGTCAATCCCCTACACCAGTTGCAGAATGCAACCCCTTGAATGAATTGACCCCCACCATAGTGCATAGGTTCTCATGCCTCAAGGATATCCCACCACCCATAATATTTTCAAAGTAATCTAGGACCATAAGTCCATCAAACCCCACATCATTAGTATACTCCACATTACCAATGTTGAGGATGATTCTCATTTAGTTCATTTCCAAAAAACTTTAATGAATGAAAGAACTATTGTGATCCCCCTCCTTAATCCATCAAACCTGAGACCTTTTCCGATTGGACCTTTGGATTTCAAGAGGTTTTCAACATGAAAAAAAATTATCAAAATCATATAAAACATAATCCCTTTCCACTTTGATTGTATATATTCCTTCAACATATCAATATCCAATTGAATTATATCCACTCCCAAGAGGTTCTAGGGGTGTTTGTCCAACCATTCTTGGATTTCCTTTCTTAGTCATTAAAGATGATTCTCCAGACCATTCCATGACCTCCCATCTTCATCTTACTTCCATGAGTTCTTCACTATCCACATGAAACACTCCGCCCAGTTCTACATATTGGCCTAATGGAAGTCCTTACCCACAATGAGTTCCATTAGACACTCCACCAAAAATAGAGTGTGATCAGAGAGGGAATGAGATAAAAGATTGACCTTGGAATGAGGGAACTAATCCATGTCTTGTATGTTTGAAAGTTTCCTATCTAGCAGACTCTAGATACGAATGCTTCCACTACGGTCATTTCACTATGTAAATTTTCTGTCGCTGAATGCCTTGTCCAGAAGATCTCCATCAGAATGTAAAGAGTGTAAGTAAATAATTCCACTAATAACATGGGATAACCTCCACTTTTCTCAGATGGGTCAATAATTGAGTCGATATCCCCCCCCCCCCCCCCCGCCGCCACAAAAATTAAAGAAGTCCACTTGGATGAATGTATGTTATGAAATTCCCGATGTAACCCCTACATGGTTCCTCAGTAAATGCATAAAAAAATAGAAAACACATTTCTCCCTCTATTAAAAATAATTGTATCCACACAATGACTCTTCATGTTGATCACCTCCACTTGCACATTCTCCTTTCTGAATTTATAAATATTATAATTTTTTGGATATCAACACCTAGACATAAACCGAAAATCTTAATAGAAAGGTCTTGGAGTTTACATGGGTTTTTTTGGGTTCTATGATGACCATGGTAGAGTAATGAAACTTCTTAGACTCTGAGGCCATGAAGGTGTATTTTCCTTGGACCCTGAGGCCCCTAGAATTACATATAATGAAGGAAAGATTCAGGTTTTTTGTCAGTTAGACTTTTGTCTAGATAAATTGTAAGATCTAGGAGCACGAGACAAACTTGTATCCTTGGATTTAGATTGGGTGACTGGTCCGGAAGCATAATACTATGTGCCGTGATTGCAAAGGAATAACATAATTACCAAAGGAACATATGTGGAATTAAGAAAATGATAACCAAACTATGGAATGTTGGTAGCGATGAAAGGATTCGACTCCCCATGCAGGAAGGAAAACATCTCCATTTACTGCAGGGAACCCCAAGAAACCTCAATCTCTTTCTGAATACAAATTTGAACGGACTCCACCCAATAGGATTCGTTCACTATGGATAACAAACTATATCTTAAACGGTGATGGATAATATTGGAGGAAATATGGGATGAAATCATCTGTGCCGTAGAAGGATGAGAGCGGGATCTAGTGTAAAGTGGTGTAGGCATGAATGGGAGGACACAAACATCCATAGGGTCCGCCGCAAACATCATTGAAAGAATAGTGTAAGAGGGGAACCGTAAACTCTGAGGGGGATATGAGATAATGAAATTAGGTCTTCAGATGATTATGAGGATCCCATATAGTAATTCTACACCTTAGACATGACAACGATGTCAGAGATGACATATGGTGTGTGAGTGTCCCTACTACAATTTAAATATGAAAAAATGTCTTCAATGGAAACCCTCACCAATTGGAATCCAGAGAGGACCAACTAAGTTATCATGACCCATGTAGCTTTAGGGATTTTTAGCTACTAAGATAAGTTCTGTAGGCTAATTAGAGCATAGGTACTATCCCAAGAAGTCATCAACTGACTTCAATATTGACGTGTTTTGGAAGTGAAACAGAAGACCTGGATTAGAGACCAAAATAGCCATTGAGGGAGACTCTTTACCAAAATGGCAGTCCAATGACCACTGGGATATAGTGAACCATGATGAACCACACCACTAATCCTCCATATCACAAGCCATCATGAAATCCTCCTTGGATAATAGATGTATTCAAAAATCTACCATGTATAGTATAGAAACCACATCTGGGAGGCTCAACCCCCAGGACACCACAATGTCCCTAAAAATCCAAGGTTCGGATTTCTATGGGAAAAGTCGACCACCATGTAGAGGTCATAAAATGAATAATCCTCTTATAGTTGGGATTTTGTAATATCTCTACTATAATTTTTCATGAGTAATAAAATAATTTAGGTAGTGACTTAATACTCACAAAAATTATCATGGATGCCTAGTGGTGTGTAGAATGAGAATCCAATATGGTATCCAAAACTCAGGAGTTGAGTATTAGTTTACATTTTTAAATTTCATTTCATATCCAATTCACTATAGTAATGGTGTCGTTTGATTTCACTTGTACAGATTATAAATTTAGATACAATTGTTTATCTTCATTTTCAACCAAGAGATATTTTAGTTCATTTTACAATATATGTTAAATGAGGTCCATCCTTGGTTACATCAAGTAGGTTTCCGTCAAATAAAATAACCTATTCATATTATAACAAATCCAAAATTACTATGAATATTCTTAACATAATCTAAACACATTATTCATGAAACTTTATTTTTCCAAAATCTATCATATCATTTATCAACCAACGGTACTGAATCCTACAAACATATACCCAAATAATTATATACCCACTATATATACTGCGAAATCATAGCATTCTAAAAACCTATTTGAATTTTTAAGACTTAAAACAAAAATAAAATTATATATTCTTCAATAAATTAAGTATATTTACTAACCTATTTATTTAAACACTAGTTCATATGGTTAAATACAATAAACAATATATTATAATAACGATATTTTGATTAACTTCATGGAAAGTATCATGAATCCATTATCTTTCCCAATGATGCAATTCAATACCTAAATAACTTAATCAAAATAAATACAGCAGTAATCTCTCAACAGTACTTGTATATAATGAATAATATATATGAAAAACGTAATATTCTATTCATCAAAATATATCCTCAATTATATAACCATTTCATAGGGTCACATTTCAATATTATTAATTCTATTTATAATAATTTTTTGAACCACTAAAGTAAAACTACTGTAGAAGAATTTAAATACTGTTACATAATCATAATATATTTTAAAATATATTTAATTAATATAAATCAATAATGAATGTTTATGTGGGATTTCTGAAACTAGAAATTCCCAAAAACTATCTGATGCGATCAATATAACCTTCTTCAACTATAGTAGGTATACAATAAAGGTTCATTCATTTTAAGAATCATCCATTATTCAATTTTAAGACACAATGGATTCTAGATATATACATTTCTAATATTTATTTTTTATCATGTATCAACCAAATACTAAAACAAAATTTTTTATGATAATATTACATAATATGGCTTTGAAAACACCAGTTTAAAAATGAATTTCAAAAAAAAATATTTTAACATATGCGGCTTTTTGATGAACATGTGACTCCCTTATTCAACCCATGATTATCCATGGTTGTTTTTATATTATTTTATTCATAATTCATAAACATCATTCATAAATTATTAATACTAGATTGTAAATAAAAATTATATAACCAATTATTATTACCAAAAAAATTATCTATATGTGTGCAATCTCAGTTCCATCATCACAAATCAAATTAATTATCCATTTACTACTCAACTGAATGTTTTCAGGGTGATCACCCACTACTGTAACTATTCCAATACTACACCAACAATGTAGTATATAAAATGGTAATTAATAGTATGTAAAGAAATAATTATCTCTTTATCAGATAAAAATAATTATTTTATCTATTTCATATACTTATTATTTGGGGTTGTTATGATGTTATTTATATATAAATCTATAAAAAAATGTGCATTATTTAATTTAATATTAAGTCATAAAATTTATATAATGTTTATTATATAACATTATAGATATGATCTCCCATAAATTTTCAACTCTAAAATTATACTCATTAAATATCATAATCCGCAAAGACAGTGATTACATTCCTTCTATACAAACTATGAATCCTCATACTAGCAAACATTCATATAATTCACTTTAAAACACACATTATGTTACATTCATTGATAAAAGATAAAAGATCATGTTTCTAAAAATATTAATAAAAACATAAAAAAATCTTCTCATATATTGTAATGATCATTTATAGGTGGAATCAATATGGAATTGGTAATAAAATAATTGATTAATCCCATTATATTTGTGTCAAATTGTAAAATATCCCCTTATATAAGAACCAACGTAATTCATAGTTATTCTTCAAAACTGCAACAAATTATTTTCAATGTTTTATCCTTATAATCATTTCAAATGTATTAAAATTATCTATAACTAGGGAAAATGAAACATTAGAAAATTTTAGATCAACACTAATAAAAAACATTTAACTAAAGAAATCATAGATTAAATATGGATTAAAAATTATTTTTGGTGTTAGTATACAATAAAAATAAAATAAATTAATATAGAGTCATTGTTTATCCAAAAACATTAAATTGGTATTTTTTATAATAATATATATCTAATACTGATTGAATACATATGTCTGGGTTTAAAAAACTATTTTCAAGGATTTATACCCTGAAAATTTACGACTGGTCAAGACTATTGAAAATGAATCATTTTTTCATGGCATTCTCATAATATACTAATCTTTTATGGGACGATTCATAAAGAAAAGATATATTATATGCCATGATAATTATAGACACATTGAGGCGATATATAAGGTTGATCCCCACTTCTAATTAGTTTATATCCCATGCATTATCCATAAAAGAAAATTAAATAAAATAATAAATTAAAATAATAATATGTTTTTAAATAACAAATATATAATGTGAATACTTTTAAAGATGTTAATAAAGGAAATATCTAAATAATACCCTGTTTATAAGAATAATGAGGATGGTAGAACTATTCAATTGTCAATTTGATAACAATCATACATATTCTAATATAAAAATACATAATGGAAATGGTACTCCCCATATTAATATAATATCAAGTATTCTAGTTGATCATTCTCCATTTTGAGTTATCTTAAATTATATTTTAACATCTTATAGATAAATGAATGTAATACACTGTCAATAATTGAATTACATGATCATATAACATCAAGAGAAATAAAATTTATCGCATAAAAAGAACAAATCCCCAGAATGGAGAAATACTTGTCAAATGTTTTATAAGGTAAGAATATAAACCCCTAAATATAATTATTTATTTCATCATTATATATTCAAAGGGTTCAATGTAATAAATTTAAATAATATATATTCAATGAAAAATCATAAAACAATGAAGAAAAATAGATTAAAATTAAAAAATAATATAAAAAACTATTTCAATTTCCACATTAATTAGGGAGTCTGATTTTTATTTTAGATACCATATACTAATGGATAATGATAAAAATATATCCATGAAAATTAAATAAACCATATAGACTAAATAACATATACACAATGTGTTATATCTCAATGTAACATAATTGAGGCCATAGATAACCTTGCGAAAAGAGTAACACATTTTATATGAACCATTTACGTTAATGTATTACTTTTTTACTATTAAAAATATTCAATCACAATAAAATATAACCAATGGGTTGTATGGACACCTAAAAGATGAATATAAGTGAATAAATATAGTAATTTATTTACAAAACTAAAATTCAGATAAAACCCCTTAATTCATATCCTAACATCGATGAAAATAAATCAAATTCTTGTAACATAAATAGTGATATTTTAACCACAAAATTCCTAAACTCACAATTATACATGTTAATTTATAATCTTTTTAAAAATACATTATCTATGTTAATTCTAAATATACTATACAATATGTATTTGAGATTTATATAATTTTTAATAATAACATAATATTTGGTCTATGAACTTGTACATTCATTTTAGGTATGGATGCTGATTATGGGTTATTTATTGAAAAAATCCATAAGTGGAAATTTAATAAGTACATGTTGTGTACTTAATAGTCCAAGGTGTGTACTTAGAAGCATATGACGTGTACTCGAGTACTGTATACACCCATGTGTTGGCCATGCAATAGACAATTACATGGATGTGTGGTGACCTGGAAGACCACTAAAAGTGGGTGTCTGTTGAGGCTAATAGACGGTGTTTAAATTTAATGAAGAATGCATGTACATTTCTTTTTATTTGAAGAATCCGAGTGATTCACATATAATTTCAAAAAAACTGTTCTTCTCCCCTTGATTTATAAAAGTGAAATACTGAATGAACGTAAACTTCAAACCCTTACTAATTCCTTATATGAGCTCTGATTGAGACAATTTCTGGTGTGTTGGACTCCCACTAGTGAATTCTCAATTGTTATAGATACTCTCTTCCTGATTCTTCCTCTCTCATTAGTATTTCATGTTTGAATGTTTTCCCCCATTTTGTATATCTACAACATTCTAGGTCAATTCAATGGTTGAAGTTCAATGGTGTAAATTTTATGACATCATTGTAGGTGGAAATGATTTTTGGTGTAGAGTAACTTTGGACTTTTATTTACCCCTGTTATAAGTAAATAGCATAATTAAGGGAACAAGTGATTTTATAATTACCCTAACACAAGTCCTAATTATTTTTAATAAGTTTAATTAGACCAAAATTATTGCAGGAATAAAATATGATCTCTTTTGGTTTACAATGATTAGTTTATGACATTTATTATTATTTAATTTTAAGTAGAGTTAAAAGTGTTAAATTTAATGATTAATAAATAAAACATTTTTAATATAAGGTTACACACAATATAAAATCAACTATAAATATTCATTATAAATATAAAAAGATTTACTATATAATATTATTTTGTTTATAATTTTTGACATTATATAATTTAATTTATTTATGACACAATGATGATGCAGTAATTACTTTATTAATGAAATCTTAAAATATTTGATATTATAAACAACCAAATAAATATAAATTGAGACTTATGATTAATTAAAATAATTTTATATGTTAATATGACATGTTAATTTTTATTAAATAATATTTTTTGAAGTGATAAGGTTTTCATAACTTTTACAAAACCAAAATACCAAATAGTGTCAAAATTAACATAAATTAATTTTTAAAACAAATAATGTTTTAATGGTGTTTATAATATTCCTAAAAATATAACGATTTTCCAAAGGGAATAAATAATATTATATATGTCATTAAAGAAACAGTTGAGTTCTTCATGGAAGTTTATCTTATGTTTATTAACCATACAGAGTGTGAATACTAGAAGGTACGGTAAAAGTTAAACTAATTAAGAAAGAGTTAAATCTAAAAGATAATGTTAATATGGTGATCTAAACCTGTCTAAAACATATTGGTTGAGAGTATTTCGACTCATTCCCACCTTAGCGTCAAAATATATTATTTTGAAGCTATTATAAACCGAAAATTAATTTATTATTAAATAATATTTCAACCTTTTCCTAAATTGACCATCACCTCTCTTATAAAAGTGTATTTCACTTTCTATTAAATTCACACCTCCAAAGCCATTTGGATCAGCCAAACCACACCGAAATATACTCTAAACTAATCTCTATTTGACCTATAGGCCTTAGTTTGATCGTAAAGTCAACCTATGTATCCATTTATATCAACTCAAAAGGAAACACCCGAAAAATAGGTAATTATTTCACCACCCTCTTTCATGTTCATTTCATCTTCCACAACCTCATTATTTGTTGTTTTCATAGAAAAATAATTACTCTAGTACCTCGTACAATATATGATGGTATTATAAATATGTTACAACCATATTCAATGTTCAGTTCATCGTACAAATGGCAAAGTCAACATATGTGTGTACGTAAGGCTTAACGTCTCCACATTGTGGTGTAGTTTGTTGTTTAAACAACTCGTTATTTATGTGGGTATAATAATGAGTATAATTGATGTAAATAATAATTATAACATTAATATGATTCTCTAAATATTATATAACATCTAATTACATATGATTTAACCATCAATCTAAATATATTTTCAATCAAGCGTACTTATGGATTACCGTCTCCACGACGCGATGAGATTAATTTTCACATTCACCATTCAACGATGATTATGAAAATATATATTACTAATAATTATTTAATAAATGATATAATAATTCTAATGGGGATATATATATATAAATATATGTGTGTGTACTTACATATATCTTATTAACTTACGTCTGTTAAAAATGATTTGAAAATGAAAACAACGTTTATGCGTATGAACGGCCTACCATCTCCATAACGTTGTTTTCCCTTTCAAATATATATATATATTTATTATAGATATTTATATTATATTTAAATATTTCATATAAATCATGTTTTATATTTTGGAAATATATAAATCATGATCTAAGTGATACGATCTAGAATAAAAAGATAAACCATTTACGATAAAGAAAGCAATTATTACCCGAAATGTTAATTTATCATTTAAATCATTATCAAATGGCTAGTATAATGTCATAAATGAATCATGAATCATGAATGATATAATAAATATATATATTGTTCATTTATTCTTTTATAACATAATATAGTCATTACACAAGAGGTTAAACGTACCCTTGACCAAATGAAAGTGCAGGGTAAGGGTTATTTACCCAATTTCATTATTATCCAATATTGTTTATAGGTATGTATTTACTAGAAAAAATATCTCATAGATACCAATTTTAAAATATAATTTTTTAAAGACGAGTATTTTAAGGTTTATGGGGAGGGTCTTTTATACTAGATTAATATTTTAAATGTTTTAATGATTAATCTTTCAAAATCCCCGTAATTAATGTCTATGTTTTAAAAAAAATTAAGGATTTATTTATATGGATATGAATATATTGAAATAATAATTATTTTAAAAAGTTAAAAAGTGTTATGGGACCCATTTATTCCAATAACTCATTTAAATTAAATCCTTTATAAATGTGTGACTTTTAAATTATTTCAAAAAAATGGATATTTCACACAAAAAGTATTATTGATCATTTTCAACAATGCCAGCATCCTTTACAGGATATTATTCTTGATCGAGGGTGATTTATTATGATACCAATTTTTCATATCGTATATAAGGTTTATTGATATTTTTGACTATAGATGTGTTATTGTTATAACATTCATGGTTTATGTATTAAGTATAGACATTTCATATACTAGTAATAATACGAATGTTTATTGATGTTTAAACAATTTCATATGAGGAATTCATAGGAATTATTAAGTTACAGGTGGAGCCCATTATAGCTCCTCGATCCATTAGTTGTTATCATGAGACAAACTAGTTTCTTAGCTCATGGCCTCGACTATGTGACTATGATGTCTAGAATTATGCATTCCATTATTATTAATGTTTGTATTGATAATTTGTGAGATCATTCGACTAGTAGAATATCAATGTGAATAAATAAATAGAATTATTTGAAGTACATTTTTATAATATGTAGAATTTTATTTTTAAAAGGATTTTTTTTAGTTTTATACATTTCCATAATGTTTATTCTTATTTTTGAAATACTCTTTAATATTGTTATCTATACTGAGCATTTGATCTCACCTCTTTATTATGTTTTATTTTTCCCAGAATTCGAAGAGGTGTATAATGATTGATAAGTCGGGTTATTCTACGAGATTAATGGTATTCTCAAGGGATCAATTATGTTGTGTTTTATTTACTGATATTTAATTTAACATTAATTTATTTAACTATTTTCCAATAATGCTAAACTGATTGGTCATTCGAGTCATGATTCCTCGTAATCATTCCAATGTATTAAAATAATGCACCAGACCTAGGTAACTGGGCCCATGGCATTACACTTTTTAATATAGACAGTTTGAAAAACCCATGGAAATATATTTATGTAAACTATGAGTAGATAATAGTACACTAAGATAGACTTTGAGGATTAGTATATAAGAACACCCTATATTTTTTTAATGTACACAGTTGTGTATTTTTTCAGTAATAATTCCCTATTTGGATATGAGATGGTTGAGAAGGCTTGGGCACAGTTGTACCTAGGAGTGAAGACTCTGAAAAGTTGATCCAATCATGACTCGAGATATCATGGTACACAACAACAAGACTTTTTGAACTCTTGGTTATGACACTCCTGGGGGATATGCTTAGGATACTTCATTTTTTCATTACATGACATTATAAAAGATATTGGAGTAAATACATTCTAAAGAAAACATTTTATTATTATAGATTATATGCATAATTTTTTTAATTTATGTTAGGTATTTTAAATGTTTGGAATTATGATTTTTGATTCAAAAACTTGCATATTTTATTCCATTATTTATAAATGGGGCCAAGTAGAAGGAATGTTAATTCCAGCAATACGAATGATCAAAACATTAAAAATGATAATATCTTTCATTGTATTAAGCCAAAATTTAAAAGGGAAATAGTCTCCCCTGTATTCTCATCATATTATGAAATAATATCATGTGTTAATAATACATGTAATGAATTCTCTGATTCTAATGTCTTTGAAGTGAAGCAAGAGAAGAAAAGGATGGAAGAGAGAATGATAGGTAATAGAAAGTGGGGAAAGAAGGATTTTCCCATAAATGATAACAATGCAATGAATAACCTTGGTAAATACATGAATGGAATAGGGGTTTTTGATAATTTTGGATAAAAAGGACACCAAGTACATGATTGCAAGTGTATGGAAAATGATTCAAAAGTAAAATGATTCATCTTCAAGGAGTTAGGACACTGCATCAAACATTGTCTAGATCATTAGAGTATACCCAAAATGATTCTATTTGATAATAATAATTTTATGATTCAAAAGAAGATGAAGAGGAATAATTATATTTCTTATATTGTTATTAAATAATTGTGTCACTTGGGTACTGTATTATTGACGTACATGGTGTATGGATTATAGTCTTTAAAACTATTTTATTTCAGTACTGATTTATTAAGGACATGAGATTGTGTGGAACCAAGTAAAGTGACTCAGTAGTAGGTTAAATGTTTTTGAAAATATATGGTTGAGAAAAATAAAAATGATAATATGGTTATTATGCTGGGGTAATAATTTTGGAATAACATATGATTCATTTGTATAAATTATATTGGATATTCATAACTTTCTTAAATCAGATTATTGATTTTTTATATTCCATCATTGTTGAACTTTATATAATTTTTTGATAAAAAATTATATCTAGTATTCTATAAAGAATAAGTGAGCTTGAATGTAATCAAAAAGGTTTTTTCCAATTTAGGGTGTTATAATGTTTTAAAAGAATACATAATAAAGGTATTAAGATGTTATTATGTAGAAAAAAATATCATCATTGTGTTTACCTTACTTCTAAATTTTGGACTATGAGTTTGGACAGATGTATTTTCGATAATTCCAAATGATGGAATATATTATGTTTTAAATTTGATACTATAGTTATAGTTAAATCATTTCATGAGATTATTTTTGGATTCTCAGAAAATGGACAACCTAAACATCGGGTGACAACCCATCACGTCCGGTAAGGCCGTGAGACTTGAACCCACAACCGAAGGGTGAGAAGGGCGGATCACATAACACTAGTATACGTGATGTCCTGGTTTGTTTATTGTATCATTTTTTAAATATTCCGACAAATTAATTATAAATTCATTATTTTAGAAACCCTATACAATTAAGATAAATTGAATATTGTTTTGAATTATATTATCATTTAAAGGGAAAGATGAGTTTGTGGTATGAACTTTTTTAAGGTTGAAACTCTACATTTCAAGTTTATTTTTTCATATTATTCTCTGAATAAATTAAATCATAAAAATTAAGGAAGGGATCATAAAACTCGAAAAGTTTTATCCTTATACTTTAGGTTTTTTTGAACTATCAATATTTTAATTCGTCATTAATTGATGGCTTTGAGGCCCTCAATTTTACACTTGTTTGTGATTGATAACCTCAATCAATCCCAATAAATAATTAAGTCTTTCCTCCAATTAGTATTCTTTAATTTCCAGTAATGTTATCCTAATCAAGATCATAATTTGGTGCTTACTTTTTTATTCTTTTTCCCTCTTATTAAGACAAAATTCTATTAACCCAATTTTCGATGTGGGTTTTCCACTAAGATATTTTTCTATTTTTATCCATTTTATTTTTGAAGAAAAATATTAGATTTTGAGGATGAATTTTATTGAAGGAGGATATAATTTAACACCCCATTATTTCATATTACGTTATCTCATTAAAATAATTCAAATGATTTTGTTACACAAAACACCGAGTTAGACTGCACCACAACTAATCAAACTAGTCATTCAAAAAGTGATTATGAAGAGTATTAACTACATTTTTATTGTTCAATACTCAATATAATTTTAAAATTCATATTATTTTTTTACATTGACATAATATGAAAATATATTTTTTTCAGATAAAAGAAGTAATTTAAAAAAAAATCATTTTTACCACCTTTTAATGGAGAACCCTTTTTAAAACCAATATTTGAATCTAATATATATTAAATTTAATGAAATTAAATTCTTAATTATAAAAGTGACATAAAAATATAGTTTGGATAAATTTTTTATACTTTTATGATAGCTTTCATATTATGATGAATAGTTAAAAATACTATGTTTTAATTGAAAACAACGTTTTTAATATAAATAATTTATATTGTTAAATTGGAATATAAATTTTATTAAAGTATAATTAGATTATATATTTATCATTAAATAAAATTTAAGTCATTATAAATAATTTCTCATTAAAAGTGTCCGTAAACACATGTAAATTAAATGATAGATTTTACATTAAAAACCCCCACTTTTTGGCTTTGACAATGAGAATTAATTTTAAATTAATTAATCCAACATCTAGTTTTTTAATTTGGTAAAACTATAATACATTTTTGAATTAGGAATTTCAAAATTACATTATAGTGAATTATGGTATATTTCTGAAAACATTCAATATTTGATTAATAGTTAAAAACATCACGTTATTGTTTAAAACAAACTTTTTATTTTAAATATTATTTATTTTATTTAAATTTATTTTAAGTGAAAATATATATATAATAACATAATATGTTCAATAAAATTCATTGGAGTCATTTTATAACAAAATTAGACGTATAACGTTTTATTGAACTTTTTAACGTCTTTTACCCACATTCTAGGAGGATTTGCAAATATGCATAAACCATAATATTACCACTTTTATTAGTTAAATTTCAACAATCTGAGAGGCTTTGTTGATATCATTAAGTAAAATTTGGTTCAATAAGACAGAAATAATTTTTTGGAGAATTGTATCTTTTTACTTTTATTTACCAAGGTTGAAAGTAAATATAGTAATTAAGGGTAAAAATTATATTATAATTACCCTAACACATGTCCTAATTCAATTGTATAAGTGTAATTCGACCAAACACAACCTTATGAATAAAAAATGATCTTTTTTAGTCTGCATGGATTAGATTAGGACAATTATTATTAATTTATTTAAAGAATAGTTCAAAGTGTTAAATTAAATGTTTAATAACCAATACATTTTTAATATAAGAATACACACAATAAAAATTATTCTATAAATAGTAATTAGTAATCTAGAAAGATATCCTATATAATAGTAATTTATTTATATTTTTTATATATTAAATTAATTAATTTATTAATGACACAATGATGATGTAATAATTACCTTATTAATGAAATATTAATATAATGGATATTATAAATATCCAAATAGATGTAAATTGATAATTATGATGAATTTCATTAATTTTATTGGTTAATATGCAATTTTTGGGATGACTATAATATTTTTTTCTATGTGATAAGGTTTCTATGACTTGTACAAAAACAAAATACCAAATAGGGTCAAAATTGACATTAATTTATTTTTAAAACAAATACTATATTATTGGATGATATAATTTTCCAAAAAATATAAGGATCTACCAAAGGGCTTAAATAATAATATATATCTCATTAATGATCCACTAGAGGTTATCTTTTATGTTTAGATTTTGTTTATTAACCATACAGTTTAAGAATACATAAATACCTGATACAAGTTAAATAAGTCAACTAAGAGTTAAATCTAAATGATATGGCTAATATGGTCAACTAAACCAGTCTAAAATCTATTAATTCGGATTTTTTCGACCGATCCCTACCATATAATAGAAATAAACCATTTTTTATCCACAAAAACTGAAAATTATTTTATTATAAAATAATATTTCAATTTTTTCCTAAAGAGACCCTCACCGCTTTTATAATATGGTATATCACTTTCTCTTAAATTCAAACCTCCAATGACAACTTTCATGGATTAACCCCGGCCAAATATACACTCAATAATCCTTCCTTCAACAAATAGGCCTTAATTTTATCATATGTCCAACCTGTGGAGCCCTTTAGATCAACTCAATAGGAAACACCTTAAGAAGAGGTAATAATTTCACCACCATCATTCAAATTCTTTTTCATCTCCCACTTCCTCTTTCATTGTTGTTTCCATAACAAAATAATGACTCTAGTACCTCCAACATTCTGTGATTTTATTATAAATATAGTACAACCGTATTCATTACTCAATCGATCATATAAATGACAATGTCACCATATGTGCATACAGAAGGCTAACTGTCTCCACTTTAGAGTGTAGATTGGTATTCCATCAATTCATTGTTAGGATGGGTATAATAATGTGTATAAAAAATGTAAATAATAAAAATAAGTGTTTATGATTCTTTATATATGATATTTTTATTCAATTACATATTATTTCACCATCAATACAATGATTATGTGTCTCGTGCGTATGTACGAATTACTATCTTCACGACCCGTTGATATTCATTTCCACGTTCACCATTCAACGATGATTATAAAAATATATATTATTAATAAGTATGTAATATATGACATAATAATTATACTAGGGATATATGTATATATGTTTGTGTGTGTGTGTGTTTCTGTCTATCATATATCTTATTCATATACTAACACTCAATACGATGTGAATACTGAAACAATGTTTATGCGTATGTACGACCTACAATCTCCATAAACAATGTTTTCTATCTGATATATATATATATTATACATATTTATATTATATATATATATGATATATAAATCATGTTTTATATTCAGGAAGTATTTAAATCATGATCTACGTGATAATATCAAGAATAACAAGTTCAAACACGTACAACAGAGAAAGCGATTATTACCCAAATTGTTAATTTAACAAAGAAATAATTATTAAATAGCTAATATAAAGTCATAAATGAATCATGTATTATATAATAAATGTGAATATTGATCTGTTATAATTTAATAACATACTATGGTCATTATATACGTGGGTAAACATACCCTCAACCAAAGGAAAGTGAAATGTAAGGGTAATTTACTCAATCTCAATATTATCCGAGATTGTTTATGGGTATGTATTTTCTGGGGCATATTTATCATAGATACCCATATTTTATAAAAATGTTTTGCAATGGAATATTTTATTGTTTTATGGGAGGGTGTATTTTATTAGATCATCATTTTAAAAAATATAATGATATATAATTAAAAATCCTTTTTATTTATGTCCATGTATTCAAAATGATTTTGAGGATTTATTTATATGGGAAGGAATGTTTTGAAATGATAATTATTATTAAATGTTTCAAAGTGGTATGGGACACTTTGATTCAAATATATCGGTTAGATTACATTATAAATGTCAAACATTTAACTGATTTTACCAAAAGGGATAATTCACTCAAAACGTATTTCTGATCATTTTCAACTACGTTAGCATCCTTTACAGGATATTATTCTTAATTCTGGTTGATTCATTAGGATACAATTATGAAAAATTGTATTGAAGGTTTATTTAAATTTTTGATTATGGATGGGTTATTTTTATACCATTAATGGTTTCTGGATAATGTATTGACATTTCATATGCTAGTTTGAATATGAATGTTTATGTTATGTTTAAACATTTTCATATGAAGAATGCATTGGACATAGTATGTTATGGGTGGATTCCTCTATAGAAACTCAATGTATCAGTATTTATAATGGGAAAAATAGTGTCTTGGCACATGGACTTGACAAAATCTTATTTGTAGCCCTAGCACAATTCCTTTACTATGTGGTTAGGATGTCTTTCATTATGCATTCCATCATAATGAAAGATGGTACTTCTATTGCTTGAGATCATCTAACTAGTAGAATATCTAGGTGAATATGAAAATGGAATTATTTAATTTATATTTGATATATTTTCAATGATTTTATGTTTAAAAGTATTTTTTTTAAAATTTTTACATCACCTTAATGATTATGATTATTTATTAATGTTTCCACAATATTTTTATACTTACAGAGAATTGGAGCTCACCCCTTTCTTATGTTTTATTTTACCTAGATTCCAAGTGGTGTATTATGATTGAATTTAAGGGTTATGCTAGGGGATTAATGAAGTTCTCAAATGATCATTTATATTGTGTTTTATTTTCTGATGTGCAATGTAACGTTCGTGTATGTAATCAATTTTCCAAGACTTTTAAACTCATCAGTCTTTTGGGACATGATTCTTTGTAATCATGCCAATGTATTAAACTAATACACCACCTCTAGGTAACTAGGGTCAGGGCATTAAAGTAGGGTATTGTGTGTATGTAATGATATTATGTTGACCTAGTGGTATGGATGCTGAGAGATATCAGGTGGTCATATAAAAAAGGGGTTACACTATGAGATCTACAGAAATGGTTTTTATTATATGAATTGTTTCTGGGATGTCCAAGGGGAATATATTGTTGGAGCTTCCATGGTGGTCGTTTTTAAGTGATTAGTGCTATTTTGGACCATAGGGGTTAGTCCAAGAGAGTTACCAAGCGAACTATTACTAAAAGTATTGTAGTTATGTTAGAATAAGGATAATAGAATGTGAGAGCTTTCAAAAAAGGTCTGTATTGAATAATTAAATGATTGTGATGAGAATTCCAGGCCAAAGCACAAGCTTGTACTCAGTTCTACTTGATTTTTGAGATGGTCTTCTGGGATTTATGTGGTTTCTATTACACAAGCGACACATAACATAGGCTAGATACCATGGATTACAAGATTCAATGGATTTAATAATAATTGAAAATGAATGTAATTTAAAACCACATGATTATTTACATTTGATTAGATCCTAGAATACTGCTTCATGTTCTACATATTACCTAATTTATATATTCTATTGACAGTTAGGCCAAGATATTTTGGCTATTACCTAATGGGATTCATCTCACACAGTATTTGGGTCATGTTTTTTGACCCTATAAGATTACATGGTTGCAGGTATAGATATGGACTAGCACCCTCCATTAAGTAAATGATTTTTGTTGGCGCTGGAGATAATGAGTCCATGTTGAGGCCTGCGATGCTGTTGGAGTTTAATATTTTTCATTACATTGGTTTCAGTGTAATATTTCTTGCAATGTGTCTTTTTTGTCTGATTTGGTTGACAAATGTGACATACATCACTTATATATGCTTCATTTGTTATATTACTATGAAATTTCTAATATATAAATTTGTTTTATGTTATTTATTCTTTGGTTATTGTTTACTGTTTTGATATCATTATTTATACTGTTCAAATATGGGAATAGTTTCAACATTATCATACTGCGACCCACACTACTGGTTGGAATCCTCTGGTGTATAGAGAATTTCTCTTGAGGTAATTTGACCATTTTGGTTCAGGGAACCATTGGGAGACACCCATAACCAGGAAATTACAAAGTGGTATCAATGGAGGTTTTATTATTCATTATCTATCTAATAGGATCTCTAAATATGGACAAGAAAGAATATGTAGTTTCTAATAAGTTGATCATATGATTACATAACTCGTGTATAGGGAAATGCCTAAATAATTAGAATATTGGGATTTTTCAGCTTTGGAAATTGTTACAGTTGATTTGATTTCACCATTTGGTGATTCACTTGTTTTGTGATATTATGATTTATATCATTGAGATTATATATCTATTGCAACCTTATGAGATGAGGGTATGCCATCTCATGCATCATATAGGAATTTACTATATATCACATGTCATGAAATGTTTTCATGCCATTTATGATACATTACTGATTATATGTTGTTGTGAAAGATGTTGTTCTATATATGCATACTATTGTGATAGAATACATACTATTTTGATAGGGTATTTGTTTCTGTAATGTTTCATTTGTATGGAAACAGATAGATGTCCCATGAGGTGTTATGGGTCCTAATAATTATAAATTTGGTGGATAATGTGTGAACATTAATTGAATTTTGTCATGTTATGATGTGAATATGTATTCCAAATATCGATTTTTGAGGAGTATAGTCTCCCACCGGTCAGAATATTCATCCCTTGGAAAAAATTATGTATTTATGGGTTCCAAATAAGTTTCAAAGTATTACTATCCAGAATCCCTGACAAAATTATGTGTGATATTATGGACACACACCATGTTCTTTTCTATTCTGGATGAAACAATTTTTCTAAATTACACACCTTGTACTATATTTACATATCATGTAGACCATGAATATGTGTTTGACTATTTAATTAGAGACACAGGATTTATAAAATCTTGGTAGAACCTATTATGTACTAGAAGTACATGTCTTTATATAGAGACCAAATATCTGGATGTGTGACTAATAACACATGTGGATGAAACATGGGCGGTACACACTCTGTTTACGTTATGCATGCCATGTAGAAATCGACTATGTATCTGGGCATCTAACTGACTACATGGGTGAATGGAACATAATGGGTACCCACCATCTCAAAGGTGAACTTGTTGTGTAGTGTTACAAAAGTAGAACAGTGTTGTTCGATGCATGTATAAGTACATGTGAAGGAGGGAAAATTCAAGTACACGCTGAGTATCAAAAGTACATGTTGTGTGTAAGGGGAGTAACATGACTTGGACTAGAAGACGTACACACCCTTGTAAATTAATAAAGTAACATGTCGTGAAGTGGTTACACACGCCACGTAACCCTTTTTTGTAAAACATGAATTATTTCTTCTCTTATTCCATTATAGTACTTGTATGTTGATTCCCATTATAATATTGAACTGAGTTGTGTTCTTAAACATATGGAGTCATGAAACCTAGACGTCCACCGATTGTTCACCAGTTACAAGGAGAGGATAAGACACAAGAAATGGTGGATAAGATACTAACATCATATCAACCCATCGTGAAAATATTAGCACAAGTTATAATACTAAAAGAAAGTAATGATGGACAGTTCCATGAAATAATAATGATGATATTATAGGCTTTTCAGGGAGCATCGCATCCTATCTCATATAGCAAAAAGTTGATAGGGGAGTTACAGTAGTAGAATCCTCCATATTTTTTAGGGGATGGAGTACCGTAGGTTGTAGATTCATTCATGTAGATCATTCATTAATTATTATAGTATATCAATACGCAACTGGAGAGGAGGGTGATGATCAATATGTACACAATACGTGATTCATATAATAAATGTTGGGATGTTATCACAGAGGTGGTTCATCAACGGTATATAGATTAGGAATACATTTAGAAGAACCATCTATGACTACTTATACCCCAAGATGTTGAGGGCTGATTGATCCTGAGAGTTCAGGCATTTTTAGTTGGGAACTCTTTTAGTGATGGAGTACTCATCTCGTCTTACAGATATTTAGTTATTCACACATGTTTTGGTAGGTGATGAGTGTTTTTTGATTTGGATATTTGAGGTTTCTCTAAAGTATGACATCTGATAATAGGTGAATTTTTTCATGCTGACTTTGTTGATGGCTATAGTGAACTAGGAACTAATTTTTGATCTCAATATAATGGAGTTGGGAGCTATGTTTCATGGCAGATTAGCATCCAGTGTTGTTACTCCTTTGACAAAGAGCATGAAATTCCACATAGAGATTTCACGCAACATTTCTTAATGTATCATGGTAGTATGATACCTGAGCAGAATGAGTGGGAATACAAGACCACATTGCTCGAAAACCCTATCTAGTTCCAATCATGTGACATGGTCGACAATATGCATTGTTTTTTATAGTTTTTCTCACAAATATGGTGTGATTGCGGTTCAGTTTTGACTCAATTTTTAGTAGAAACACCACCAGTTTCTCATTAGTAAGTAAATAGGTGTACATCAGGCTATTTAAGCTAAGGGTGTGGTCATGGTCATGGTAGTCATGCAATTTGTTTTCTTCGATACTAGGTTGGATCAGCTCAGGTAAGTCTGGATGTGTAACTAGGTCTCCGTAGAGGTTAGATTTTTGCAGTAGAGTAGAACTAGTAGAAGACAAATCCATGACCCTCAAGATTTAGATGTAAGATTCTAATTTCCTTAGTTTTATCATATGCTATATTTTAATTAGTGACATCCCATTGTTATATATTTGTTTCTGTTTTTGGGGAGCATTGGGCTCAGTATCATTATATATAACAATGTTATGATTATAGAAACTTCGTTGTAGATAAGCTAGGCTAGTGTATGATAGTGAGAGGAGTTTCCTATTGAGTTTTGTGGGTGTCACTTAATACGGGACATATATCTCATAGATATGATAGACTTTGATGTCATTATTGGAATGGACTGGTTGGTCACTTCCCAGTGCTTTTTTGAATGCTATATCTGCATGGTGATTTTAACATCACTAGAGGGAATGTATTTTCCACACAAGGAAGAATTAAATGTCCATCTGAGTAGATCTGGACTCGAGAGTCATGGGTTTGGAGGAATTACAACCCATATTTCTAGTTTATATTTAGTTGAACCAGGGAAAAATTATATGTAATTTCTAAAAGTGGGGGATCGTTTCAAAGATTTCATTCAAAATGAATTTTCAGGGTCACCCCTAGAGAGAGAGGTAGATTTATCTATTTATCTTGTACTAGGAGTGGCACCAGTGTCCATTACTCTTTATTGGATGGCTACACTAGAGTTACAATGGATAAAGAAGTTGTTGGAGGTGTTTTAGAAAAAGGCTTCCATCCAACCTAGCAATCCATACATTTCTACCACACTGTTTTGGAAAAATTTGGATAGTAGCCTCAAAAATTGTGTGGATTATAACAAGTTGAACAAGTTGATGGTCAAGTACTAAAATCCCTTGTTCAGTATTGATGATATCTTTGATCATCTTCAAGGATCCGGGGTATTATCAAAGACTGACATGAGATCTCATTATCATCAGTTGCGTGTTAGACCATCAGATATAACTTTTTTTCTTTTCAGAGTAGGAGAAATCAATACAATTATTTGATTATGCCATTTAGTCTCATAAATGCGCTTGCAGTTATTATAGAACTGGTGAATAGGGTGTTCTATCCTTACATGGATTCATTTTTGGAATTATTTTTGGATGATATCATAATGTACTCCCACACTCGACATGACCATCCTACCAATATTGAAATTGTATTGAGTACACTAAGATGTAATCAGTTTTATAATAAGCTCTCCAAATTCCACATCAGGATTGACATGATTAACTTCTTGGGACATTTCATCACAAGAATATGAGTATTCGTCAACCTAGATAAAGTGAGAGAAGTTGTTTTCTAGGAGCAAGGGAAGAACATCTTTGAGATACAATGTTTTCTGGGTCTGGATGCTTATTGAAAAAAATACAGGACATTTCCCGCAGTGATGTGGAAATAGAGGGCCTGAATAATAATGGTGGGATGTACTTGTGAATAGATTCATGAGATTTATACTTTCATGTGCTGAAGGGGTGGTTGACATCAGCACTGATTCTGATTTTTTCAGAGCTGGGTGAGATTTACACTATTTATGTTAATGTTTTTGGTATCCAGTTGTAAAATATTATTATATAGGGGGAGGGAGTCATTGCGTAGGTGTCATGATAGTTGGACCCTCATGAGAGTAATTACCTGATGCATGGTCTTGAGTTGGATACATTGGGGCAAGTTTTACTCTGTTGAAGACATTATCTATTAGAAGTGAATTTTGTTGTGTACACTGAACAAAAAAAGCATCAAAGATATCTTTACTCACCAGTATCAGAATATGATATACCATATGTGGGATGAGTACCTTTAGTCATTTGACATCAAGCTACCATGCACAATGGGAAATGAAAAAATAGTGGCTAATGAATTGAGTATGAGGAATTAGATACATGCATTTCAGGAGGCCATAAGTGAGTGAAAAATTATTGTCCTGCAGTTTGTTATGAATTTAGAGATGTATAATAGACATCAGAAAAGGTTTGTTTTTTCTACATCTATAACATGTACTCCTCTGGATTGGGTATGAGTGAGGCAGTTAGGAGATTCTGGACGCCTAGTCCTATGAGACGATGTGTAATGTGAGGAACCTACTCTTAGGTAGACCATAGGTGAGGATGTGGTTTTGTGATTTATTGGGAGTGTATGGGTGTCAACCAAAATTCAGGAGGAGCAGTTGAAATATTTTCATTCGTCAGTTTGGGATGTTCCTCCAAGTGTCACCAAGATGCATCAAGATCTACATCATCAGTACTGGTTTAATGTTATGAAAATGGATGTAGTTGGATTTGTTATGAGATGTTCCACCAGATTGAATTTGAAGGAATATTATAATTTTTAATAAAGGATTTTATAGTAGTTACCAATTCAATAGTGGAGATGGGATGATTTTTCAATGCATTTTTTGACAGTTCTACTGAGGTCGCCTTGAAGAAGTGATGAATTTTTTATTGTCAGTCATAGTCTCATGAATGATTCACACATCATTCCCATTAAGGAAAACATCAGTGAAAATTAGTATTAAATTTTTTAAATCCAAGTGATTGTACATTTACAAGGGGTTTCATAATATATCATATCATACAGGGACACCTGGTTCATTTCTAGTGTTTATTATGGACTATATAGGGCTTCAGTTACATAGGTACCTCTAAAAGTACATCTTACCATCACCATACATATGGCCAGTCTGAGGAACGATTCATGTTTTGTAGGAAATTTTTCTAGCATGCATCTTGTATTACAAGGGATTTAAGGAGAAACATATACAACAAATAGAATTTTCATTCAAGAACAGTTTTCAGGCAATGATTCAGATGGAATCTTATGTGGATTTGTATGGTAGGCTATTCTGATCTCCCCTATGTTGGATGGAGGCCAGAGGGGTCGCTAAGATGGGACCTCCTCTTGGCCTGGACGCCACTAGGAAGGTGAAGTTGATTTTAAAGAGGTTGATTAATGTGTATTGGCATTTGTAGATATCGGAAGAATTTACCGAGATACATTGGGATGTTTGAGGATTTAGAGAGAGTCTGCGTGGTAGCATATTGGACGCAGTTATCCCAGAGGTATCGGGCTATGCCAACATCTTCCATATTTCTCAGCTACTACATTACTTTTTTGATAGGAATCAGATTTTTAAATTGAGGTGGTTTATTGGGAGGTTGAAGAATCCTTGGAGATGCACCTTATTCAGATTGTGGATTGTAGTACGAATGTTCTCCATGATCTATATGTTCCTCTTGTATGGACACTATGGAAGCATGGGTGAGTATATAAAGCGACACAGAATAGGGAGGCTGACATACTATCAAAGTTTCCAGGGTAGTTTGATGTTTCTTATTTATCAATCTTGTTTGGGAAATTTGGGGATGAATTTCTTTAAGGGGGATGTTTTTATGAATCTAGATCATAATTTCACATATGTATCATGAATTAATGTTGTTTTTAGGAATAATTTAGAACATGGAATTTTTATTGTATGTGCCATGTACTTTTGAGTACATTTCTTGTACCCAGTTACTGGATATAGCTATGTATTGGGTATGTAACGACCGAGTACATGGGTGGGTGGTGACATGGAAGACTGCCAAAAGTGGGGCCTAGTTAAGGCTAATAAACATCAGGTAAATTTAATGAACATGCAACATATTTTTGTTTTCTATTTGGTAAATCTGAGCGGTGTCCCATATAAGATACATATCATTTGTCTTTTCCCTTGGGTCGTATATAAGAGCAATAAAACAACAGTAAATTCCAAACCCCTCATGATTATCCATCTAAGCTCTGATTGGGATGCCATTGGGTGCATTGGTATACCAAAAATTAAATTTTAATTCTCCTGCAGTTTATATTCAGAATACTTACTCTCTCATAAGTATTTCAAGGATGAATTTTTCCCCTTATTGTAGATCTTCCTTGATCTATGTCGATTCAATGGTTGACAATGAAGAGTGTTGATCATACGACATCAATGTTGGTGGTTTTTGAAATTCATTTATTATATTTTGATTATATATGCTAAATGTTTTGTGTAACCATGTTTGGGGTTTTTCATGATTGGAATTAAATTTTATATTACTTTTTATGGTTTTGTATATTGATAAAATTGTAGTTTCTTTCGAATAAGGTTATATTCTGTTACTATGTGAAAACAAGGGCGTGTTTCCATTATTGAATATTTAATGTTAATTTGGTCATCTATTCCTATTTGAATTTTCATGGTTTCCATGTGTTCCAGGTTATGATGGAGTTGGAGATTATAGAGGTGAATAAGTTACACATTTTGAATGTTGACCAAGTAGAATTTGACTATGAATGAATCCCATGGTAGGGTCTCCTATGTTGACCTAGACATATTTACTATGATAGTTTTTGGGTGGTCTTAGTGAATAGGGGTTAGACCATGCGAGCTACTTAGAGGGTCTTTATTAATTGATTTGATTTTATGTTTACCATTAAGTATTGACAGTGTGAGATTCATAGTTTGGTGTTTGTAAAAGATTAGTTCAATTTTAGACCATAAGGGTTATACAATGAGAGCTACCAAAAGCATCGTTACTAAATAAATTATTAATTTGTTAGCCCATGGTGATTAGACTGTGAGATCTTTAAAAATGGATAGTTATTGAATAATTGAATTATTGTGATGAGACTTCCATGCCGAAGTACAAGTTTGGGCCCGGTCAAACATGATTGTTTATATAGTATTCTAAGACATATGTGGATACTATTAAATAAGGGATACATAACATAGTCTAGATCCCAAGGTTTATGTGATTAAATGGATTGAATAATAAATGAAAATGAATGTAATTGAAAACATTAGGTTTTTTTAAATTCTGAGTAATTCTATATTATTTCTTCATTTTATGTGTATTAACGACTATATATATTTAAAGATAGTTAAGAACATATCATTTTATGGTTGCCTATTTGGATTCATAAAAAAACCCTATTTGGGTAATGTTTTTGGATCTAAAAATGTTATATGGTTATAGGTGTAGATATGGGAAAATGAATTTCTTCATCAGGTACAAGATTTCTATTAGATTTAGAGAGCATGAGACTTGGATGAGGCTTGTAATGCTGTTGAAATTTACTGTTTTTATGAACATTGGTTTATTTATGGTATTTATAACACAGTGAATTGTTTGGATACTTTCCTATCCATTTTTGGCATACATTATTTATATATCCTCCAGTTGTTATATTACTATCAGTATTCCATTGATTACTTTTGTTATATGGTATTAGTACTTCTCATATTGTCAACTATTTTCATTCCATTGTGTATACTCTATAAATGAAGTCATATTTTTCCAATTATCACCCCATGTATCTCTATTAGTCAGCAGGCTCTGGAGTATGGGAAAATGCACTTGATTTCAGGTGACAAACTGGGTTTAGGGCACCATTGGACGTCACCAAGAACTAGTACATTGCATATGTGTCTGTGTTCATTCCACATTTAATATAAATTAAATAAATATTGTAAAAATAATCAATGTGGTAATTTTTAATGATTTATAATTTTTTGAAATTTTACTCAACTGTGTTTTAATCATTATCATTGAATTTGAAATCGATAATATTAATCTTTGGTAGATTATTGATGATCAAAGTGTGTTTTCATAATTATTGATTTAAATATTTGTAAAATATATCTATAACGAAAAAATAATAATTAATTACACATTTATATCAAATAAAGAATATTTTTTTACAATATTTGTTTATAACTAAATTCATAGAATTTTTTAATTCAGAGGTTAAACTGAAAATAAAACAGGAATATTCATTGATTTTCAGAGAAATTATAAAATGGTTTTTTTGTATTCTCATTATAATAAGTTAAAAATTAACATTACTATTTAATATTATGGAAATTTTCATTATTTTAGTGAAAAAAATAAATATGTGTTGGATTTAAAAACATTACACTATTGGAATATGATATTGTCTCTAAATATGAAAATTTTAAATGATTCAATTAATAAGGGTCAATTAATAATTAAATGGTTACATAGTTATACTTTTTTATAAAATAACCCTTATAATATTATAAATATAATAATTATTCCTTAATAAAATCCATATATCCAAATTTCAACAGTCGTTTAGTAATAGAATACATGTTATGTCATAGAGATGATGGTCTCCACAATTGACGAGCAACTATTTTGTTTTTTAAAATAGATGGTGTATATGATTACATAATAAAAATAACTATATGATAATTTAATTTATTTATAAAAATGAAAATAATATAATTGTATTACTATTTGGTAAATAAATAGTAATGCATATAGTTAAGAAAAAATATAATTAGTTGATAATACTCACAAAAAGACTTTAATTTTCCACTGATGCGAGCTTGAATTATATGGTGTTTGTCTAAATATAAGTATAAAGTGACCAATAATCAATATATAGGATTATGGGTAGAGAATAATTGAATATTTTCAATGTGAAATTCAAAGGTTAATTTTGCATTGATGTAAGGAATGTTTTACGATTTTATTAGTGAAGTAAAATAGTAGTTTTGGGAGTAACCATGAAATTTTAAATAATTTGATGTCTCAATTCATGTATTAAACATCTTAAAATGAATAAAATAATAGCTAAAAATTATTATTGTTAAAATAACATAATTTACACTATTTTTATTGAAATATCAGTTTTATGAATCTTTTTAATATTTAACATCTACCTAAATTTTTTTTACCCTGGTAATTAATTCCCAATAATAGTAATTAAATTTTATTAATTTTTTTGAATAAATATTTTAACCATTTTTATACTCGTAATTTAAAATTCAAAATTTTTGTATAATATTAAATTAATAAATGTGTGACATCATAAAATAAAATTAAATTCATTTATTCATGTTATAATATAATAAATGAAATATGGTTTTAAATTAATTAAATTCACATTCAATGAAAAAATATCATCGTTACGAGCATTAATTCTAGAAATAGATTTTTTCTAATTTGAAAAAAATTGATGGTTTTAATCCAATCAAAAATTTATCTTTACCATGAAAATAATATATTTTATAATAAAACCAAAAACAATTTTTTTATTGAAGAAACTTTTTATTTTAATTCAAAAAATAATTACAATAGTTTTCCAAGACTATAAGAATATTTAAAAATTTATTATTCAAAATGTTAATTTCATATTTTAAGATATTAAGGGTCACTAAATATTACTTGATATTCTTACTCAATGATAAAATCATGGAAATTGTATTTTTTAAATCCCGTAATTTTTAACAAGAAATAAATATTTTTAGAAAGTCATTATAAATTAACAATAACTCAACTTTTTTATGTTGAATTATAAAATGATGATCATTATATTAATTCTAAATTCTATAATTTATATATTTTATTTTTGATTAAAATAATATAATATAATAGAAAACCAATTAGATTTGAAAATGTTATATTAAAATATTTACTAATATTATTATTATTTCAAATTATTTAAAAACATATTAGTGTTGAAAATTCAATAATATAATTAATAATTTATCATTAATCATATGTTATATGAAATATAAATGAATATGATGTGATCTATTTTTTTAGAAAAGTACATCTCTAAATAAGAAATATTCATATCAGCCGCATTTGGTAAATTAATTGCTTTTAATTCATATTAAAATTTGAATATTACTAATAATGAAGATAGACCAATTAATTAATAGATGATAAATAGATATGATTTAATAGCCATATATATATATATATATATTATCCATTAAAATTTTGGTTAGGTTTTTGTTTTTTGTTTGTGCATAAAGTTATTGAGAAAATCAACTTTTTTATAGGTTGCCTTATATTAATATCGTACTTTTTTATAATTATAATATGATCAGATATTATAGTATTTTTTAACATGTACCATATATAAATTCTAGGAATCGGGTCATCAAATAATATTTCCTTTCTATTCTTGTGATTGTGAGATTATATTTTGATATGTAATGTTTGTTGTAGGTATTATATAAAAGACATATTTTTTTCATAGGGTCACCATATATGTGACTCATTGATCAATGTTAATCATATAATACATGGTCAATAAAATTATTATCTATCTATCCTAACAATGAACCTAATAATATGACCATTTTATGGATGATGAAGCATAAAAATCAAGATTTAATGATTTTGAAGGGTTTTATGTCAACATATTATATTCCCTATAAAATATAGTATAATTTTAAAATAGAATGTCATGGTAATTCAATAAAAGGGGTTTTCATTGGTCATTCATTCAGGGGGTAATGATATTAGTTATAATTATTCCATTAATTTCCATAACGAAATATTTTATATAGGTATATATATTGGATGGAATTTTCCTAATATACATGGTATACTCAAATCACAGAAAGTCATTTATCACGAATTAAAATAAGAACAACATGGCACAAACTAACAATAGTTTTATAATGAAAAGTTTGATATAAACCCACACTTAAATAATGTCATTTCAAACAATATATAAACATAATTGTAAAAATGTTTATGCCATCATACATTAAGAATCATTATATGAATGTTCATGTCATATGTGTTCAAACATGACTAAAATGTGGTCCACTTTGAAAAAATATAAATTTATAGAAAAATATTCCATATCATAGTAAATAAAACAATGAAATTTAGTATCCTCATAATTAGAATATAAAATATAATACATTCAGACCCCGTAATAGGATAAACAACTTTTAGTCTTCTGATCTATATTAAAAGAGAAGAAAAATTCATGACTTTTGGTCCACCCTACATGTCTAGCAAGTCACTATGGAAGTCTACATTGTGTTGAAAAATATTTTTATGTATTGGTTTGAACTATATTAATATCATAGTGTAATAATAATTGTATGAATACCTTTAGTGCCTAATATGTTAAAATTTCTCTGGTTTATAGTGTTTGAATTGTGGAAACTTTTAAAGTAGAATATAATAACATCTAAATGGAGGGATTCTATAAATATAATTTTTTAAATTTGATATAGATAGTGTAAAAACTACACCAATTTTTGTATATATTTATTCAATGAAACAAGGGTTATTATAGTTTATATTCAATAAACTAATGTAACTAATATACAAAGATGGATGAAGTGAAATGACACAACTGACTATTGAAATGTTTTATTATAATGAGATGTTATTTTTTCAAATTTGTTTGGTATCTATTTATGTAGGGGTTATATAGAATGTTATATAAGGTTACCCTAATAATGTATTTTGTAAGGTTTCTGTATAAAGACACTACATGTCTCTATTTTTTGGATATTTTTATACGATTTTCTAATTCAAATAGTGATCTAATTAATGTTGGAATATTCTACCTGATGATTTAATCATCTTAAAACCATAATCACTAGATAGACTCACTTTTATTGTATAATGTTGATTTATTTTTTCATTATTTTGGAAAAAATGGAGTTTTAATATATAATCATTATCCATTATTGTAATATATATATATTATATCATCCCCGTATGGACTGCTACCTGGTTAAAAAAAATAAAATTATTATATTTTATCTTCCTTTTTATACAGTTAATATATAATCTCTATATTTTTTTATATTTTTCATGTGAATTATTTTACATGTTTTGGGTAAATGGTCAACCATGTTTCAATAAAAATACTGTCATTTTATCATTTTTATTCTTTTGGAATTGGTTATTTGTTTCTGTACTATTTTTTATAGAGGATGACATTTATTTGGAAGGTTTTCTGCTCCCAAAATGTAGAATCAGATATTGGTTATTGATTTTTTGGAGTACCATACATTGAACACGTTGTTTTAGAGATCAGTTTTGAAATATTATTCTTCCATTTGAATTATAGGATAATTCAGATATGCAATTTATGATCCATCAATTTAGTATTATATTTTTCCTCAAATGAATTTATGATGGAATAATGGAATTTGATAATAGTTTGTTCTATGATGAGAATATTTAAAAAGTGTTTTTATAATTTGGATTCTTTATATAATATATTTAATGATATAAAATTTCATAATTTGGCATTAACTTGTAATGAAAAAAGAGTTATAAAGAATGATGAATACAAAATTTTTTATAAGAAATAACTATGGTTAATCAGAATGTCAGTATCCGATAACAAGGAATGTTATATCAATTGAGGTGAAAATATTGTCTTAACCCATCATAGTGGGGCATGTGTTGTGACTCCCCTTTCCCACCTCAAATATTACATGGGTAGTATAATAGCACTGAGCAGGAATATCCCAATCTTGGTAACCCTTAACCAAACTACCTTTATACAAACACACATCTCTAGTCTTATAAAATAATGAAATGAAAAAATTAATGAACAAACATGCATGTTTACATATAAATACATGAGCCAAAGTACGATAGGCAGTATACAATGTATAAAGATAAAAACATATGACCTCGAATATTCTGAAATAATGACCAACTATTAATGAAAGATAGATACTACTGTCACGATGTCGATGGAACACACCCTTGTATGTCATGTCTTACCATCCATTATATGGTACTGGTATAATAATAATTTAGTCAAATGGTTTATCATCTACCATATACATGAAACCTGTAGGAAAAAAGCATTCAATTTTCAATATAAAAAAAACCATTGGAGACCCCAAAAGCAAGAAAATATTCAACAAATGAAAACATTCATCTATACATATATAATTTTTTTATAACAGATATAACATGAATATTATTATATAATCAACAAGGACTAAAAATATAAATGGTTTTCAACAACAATAATTCCACAATTGGATTATAGATCAAATATTACACATATCACTCATTCGGGAGAACATAATCGTGAGTCTGATAACATTGATAATGTCTACATGAGAGTTAATGCTCATTGGGTGACACCATATGAAGTGAAAGTGGATATTATAATTATATATGATACACTGATAAGGATCACTCCAATTTCCATTGGGTAGAATAATAAATCAATAAAGAATAATCTGTTATGTAGAGGGTAAATGCGAACATATTTCTTGCCACAATGATACAATAGAATCCACTTAAGGAAGAAGATGAATAGTGGATCTCACTACAGGCCTCATAAAATTATTCAGAAAACTCTATCAATGATGTCTTGTGGAATGGATTTCCTTTATAGGATTCATAATAACTTCAATACTAACTCTTAGGTAGTGGATAATGGGAACACCCCATAATAAAACATTTCCATGATATTTAGAAAAAAAACTCTAGGCCTGTTTTTTACTCCTACGTGATGTGTAGTAGGGATAAAAACTTGAACCCATTGAACTCATGTCATAAATGTGTAAATATCCCATGTACTTTTTCCTTTTTCTATGTAATAGTTAACAACATGTCGGTTTCCTATGTACCCACCCCATGTACCAGGGCACAAAATAGACCATGTATATTTGTATAGGTTCTGTTCGTGTTGGATTACAAGGTGTACCCATGCCTATTTACTCCACTCTATTCCCATGAACCCTCCTAGGTACACATCCATCTCACAAAATGGGTCCATAAACCATTTGATGAGGTCACATGAAGTGTGAATTTTATCTTACACTGTAAACCATATCTTCCATTTTGATGGGCCCACATAGCATTTGGATCCGAGTTGTACATCATGATTTAATGAATTTTTTATATTCTCAAAAATTATATTCATTTCCATTCCCATACCACTATGATTATTTTCAAAGACCATATCACTAGTAAAGTCAAAGAACAAACTTGTCTGAGACTCCCCATTGATGAAAATTATTTTCTAGTTATCAAAATCCTTCAAAAAAACCAAAAAAATCCATTCATCGTCAATGGTGGAATAACGTGTAATAAGGTATCTAAATCTACATGAATTATCACCAATTCCAAAATTGTATCACATTTCTGTCATGGCAATCTTGGATCGGTATCATCGAATCATTGTAATAAGAAATAGTGGTGCAAAAATTTATTTATCATGATGTATTGATCCATTCACCAATTGAATTAATACAATGATGAACAAAGAATAGGGGAAAACGTCCATGAATAATAAATTTAAATAGACTTCATTCAATGATTATGTCTACCATTATTCACTTCCATTATAATGTATAACGAGGAATCAAAAATCATAAAAAAATTCCCTAATAAAATCTTCATAATAAACACAGCCTTCAATACTATTGGTCAATATATCAATTCATCAGTAGATGGCTCCATGTTTGTCATAAGGATTAATATTAGGTTATGAAACAAATTGGAAAAATTTTATAACATTACCTGATGTGATCACTAACAATAAATAGACTTTTGTTTTGATAAATGATGAGATCTTTCGATTTCATCTCAAAATAGTTGTAAATCTCTAATCTAGTCATCACATGAAAATTAAATCACCTCCAAGTGCTCCAATAGATCATTTCATTTCACTAGGGTTTTCATATAACCATTAAAATGTCACATATGTACGTATTTATATAATTATATTAGGTTTTTTTTCAAAAAAACATATTAAATTATTTATTAAATTATTTTATCCTTTTTAATCACAAGATGACAATTCTCCAAAAAACCCATGCCCACTAGGGTTATGTCATGCCTCAGGTAATCCCTACATTCTGAACTTAGTAGTTCCCTAAAATTTATTATATGATCGTACTTTTATATGTTAATCCACATTTTTAGGAAATAAGAAAGCAGGTTCTATTTAATATATTTAATTTCTTTCAAACATTTATTCTAGTATCAATGGGCATTAGAATTTCATGTCTTCTCAATGATTTATCTAAAAACTAATCCATAAAATATCCCAAAATAATAAGCAGGAAGTATAGTTAATTAAATTATCTTTATCATAGGGAATTTTGTACTAAAATTGTGAAACCAGGGTAACACATATAAATGTGGTTACATTGCATGTATCTGATCATCCTACTCTAATGTTCTCTAATGGGTATTCTTATACTACCAATAGACAAGCACTAATGGAATCCCTCTCCCATGAAGTATCATGTCATACATATCATCAATCTCTACTGGGTACTCTAAAAGTTACCACCATCCACGATGTACATCTCTCCCCAGTTGATAATGTGTTATGGGTAATGAATGTATGTCCTCAGTTATGAGACGAGTAATGCATTGTGTGCGTGGTCTAATTAATGTGGTAGAACTAAGAGGTACACCACATCACTAAATTTATTCATTAACATAAAATGGACACTTAATAAAGGGTTATATTTATACCCAAATGAAATATATATGATCCACATAGAGGTGAATCATATATGAACACATGGTCTCCCTTATAGAACCCCTATAGCTTTCATTATCTATCTACATAAGCCTTATGATTTCTTTGTGTGGGCATTGTGCATTCTTGGATAATAGAAAACATTTTTTCTAGTTTTATAGTCAAATTCTATGCTCATAAGTACCGAATCTCCGGGGTCAGTCCAGCAAACTGGTAACCTATAGGGTTTCCCATACATAGTATAAAAAGATGTCATACCGATATTGGAGTGGTAACATTTGATTTATGAAACTCTGTTAATATTAGTTGATTATACATATATATTAAAAGAATCATATACATGCTCACTGCATGGACTCTAAGACATGAATGATATTCTATGTCTATCCATATGTTTAGGGGTGGAATGTTTTTATAAAGCATAAACGAGCCCCTGAAATATTCTTGTAATCCCTTACATAATCAAAATGTTAAGCAAGAATCAAATCCAGTAATTATCATTGATGGAACATGATGGATTCAGACTACTACTGATATCTATAGGCATCCCAATATCTCTATAATACAATACTGATGAATATATATTAATTGGGAATAATTAGAGAATTTATCTATGATCACATAGATGGAATCATGTCATCTAGATGTACATGGTTAGAACATCATTAAGTACATTGATATCTCATATGATTTCAATTCTAGATCCTCAAGTGGATGAGCTAAACCTGCTAGAAGATGGTTCTCAGCCATCACTAACTACCATGTGTGGAATTTAGAGGAGAACATTGAAACTCATTTTTTTCATCCGAGGACACAAATACTAAATTTGGATGTCATAGTACATATTTTCCAAGCCACAATGTACTGTTAAAGGAGAAATATGATGTGATATCTGAACATTACCTTATAATAATAATAATAATACCATCATTCATCCTATAAAAAGAATGACATGAACTCCACCATTGGAATATCCATCAATAGAATGCCCAATGTATATTAATGAGTGTTGGGTCTCATAATAAGCATCCCCATGTTTTTCTTCCACGACTCACTGCATAAGTGGAGGTGTAAAAACAACATATTCGAGGTAATATTCTCTATCTATATCCCAAATGATTATGAAAATGATTTTATATACAATGATACCTTATTCAGAAGCACCAATAATGTTCTTATGTAGAGACAATCTTTTACCATGTTCCCCTTCTCAATAATATGAGAAAATATGATGTAATAATCATGATAGAACTCTATACATAAAATACATATCTAGATAGTATCCTTTGGATAGAAGATATACTTGAGACATTTGTGATCAAAATAGACTATAAAACCCTCACAAATCAGTTGGTGGCTCAATATGTTCATTTTAATAAATATGCCTCTAACTCGGGATCATGGGTCACATAGTTCTTATTATGTTGTATTAGTGGTCATGAACCATTGAAAATCAGCACCTAGCATAACATCAGAACACAACCAATTCTAGATCCAAATTTATCCCAGAACATGATGTAATTTACACAATCCTCTGGGAATCTCGATATGGGGGTCTGCATCAAATTTTGTTGCAATTGTTAAAATTTCTATAGTAACATATGAGTCGACATGAAATGATTCCCCTTTTGGATCAAATCATTCATGGGTGTACATATACTAGATAAATAATGAACGAATATAATTTAATAGCATAAAAATCCATAGAATATTTGTTCTTATATCATGCTCTTTGGTGGATCCTCAGCGAACACTACATCATCATTGGCCGGGTCCACTGCAACTCCATCATCCATGATAACATGTCATGGAATGTGGAACTCCTATTCCAGAACTAGAACTTTGATAGAAGTGTTTACATGTGGTTCTCCAAAAGTATATCTGGATCCATCAACATGTATATCACATGATCCTCCTAAAATGACAGGTATATAGGGTTGTATTCATTTACGAATACAAAAAATCGGTCTACGAAATGATGAAATATCTATTTTGTGAGTCCCATTAACACTATTGGGGAATTCGGCATTCCCATGAGAACCACCATGTACTCATAGTGACCATAGAGACAAATGAAGGAATTAATTATAATATCATCATCCCATTCACAAAAGTGGTTATATCCTGACCCGATTTCATCTTCGAGAACCATCGTTCCCCTATAAACTGATATATGATGTCATCGTTCCGTGGTAGTAAATACTTTCTCTTCATGGTCTTTTGGCTCAAGAGACGGAAGTCCATATAAAACATCATTCTCACATCCTACATCTTGGAAAAACAAAATTGGTTCCTCCTACGGTGAAACACTCGATCTATCTAGGCCCTTTCTCTACTAGTCGACCAACTGCACCCTCATCTCAAAAAGCTCTTTAGATGATATCTAATATGGTGGAATAGATATTGGTGCAATTACATAGTGTAAATCAATCATGAAGTCTATATCATGTTGGGGATCTAATATTAGAACATCCATAGGGAACATGTCCTCATATTCTTCCACAATTTTAGGGATCTTGAAACTTAAAACATCCACAACACATGGTGTCAAGCTAGACAAATGGTGAGTAATCAGCTTCACCCTCTTCATTAAGAGTACATCATGTGGTCACTGGGTTTCGTTTTCCACATCAATGGAGAACCTTGTTCAATCACATTGGAAACCCGACATATTCAAAATGAAATGTTCAATTAGGGAATTAATAGTAGATAACTATTATATACCTATGATGACATTATAAGGACTCATCAATTATAAAAAGACATCCCAACAATAACCCTCACCTCCAAGAGTCGGGTCACACTATCTGCACTGGTATGTGATCTCTGAGTCATCTCTAGTTGGAGTCTAGAAGAAAAAGGGTTGAGCCAAGTGCTCAATCAAGATCTCTATTTCCCATAAATGATTTGTTTTGAGAAATGAATGACTAGAACCTAGGTCTATCAATAATGCAGTATGGTAGAAAAGTCATCAATAATACATCAAATAATTGTCGGTGCCTATGGTTCATAGATTTAAGAGACTACAACTATAACCACCTCTACCCTCTAGCTCATGAGCCCAATTTGGACCACCTAGTGGTGGTGGGTTTAACAGTTCGATGCCTATAAATCCTCTTGTTGCTCTCCATGCTCTGCTGCAATATCCTCCTCCTTCTGTACTTGTCTTTTCATTCACCTACATATTTTATGACAACACATTGACGGTTTCTCTATCATTATATGAAATTTCACCAAATCATGTGACATATGTCCCCTCCCATCATATTATTACAACCTCCTCCTTATGGGATAATAAGACCCATCCCAAGATTCCAGAACTATATAACCTCTATCATGGTTTTTCCTACTGAAACATCTAAAACATCTAGTTCCACGAGACTAATGATGGCTCCCGATAACTGAGGTCTATTATCCTACATACCCACTATTTGATACCACATGATTCGTCTAATCATCATATAATCTCCCAACCACAAATGCTTTATCTATCACCCAGCATAGGTAGAAAATAATTGAGGGATGAAACTTACTCGTATGTATCTACATTGACCTCACTAAAATGTCTTATCCCTGTTGAATTATTCATGAACAATATCCATCTAATAACAAAAGATATTTGTAAACATCAATGTATACACATAAATTGTATTGATTCCATACTAGACCTCATGATGCTCCTGGATACTTACAACCCTAATCGTAGCTAAATAGAACTTTTCCTTTAATGGAGATCAAACTATGACCATGGTAGAGTCTCCTAATCATTATTGTTGGTCACTATCCTCCAGCATTGCCCTAAGAATACATGGTGAAGGCTCACTTCCATGACAACAATAAGATCTACTAGTTTCCTGAACATATGGAAAACAATGGTCACATCCTCAAACTAGTCCTCAACTGCTTGTGTATCAGGATCAGATCATAACCAAAGGGGACTCTTTTGGTAGAACACGTGATGTACATTCAACCTGTACACCACATCTACTGGTACACTGGGTTCCAAAAGTTACTCAATAGGTGGTGGATTATATGGTGCCACACATTGAGACAACACATTGAGATCCGGTTTGTGTATTAATTCATCATTACTAATGTGGCCATCCCCAGGATCCTGATCTGGAATCATTGCTAGCATAAATCCTAGAGGCATCCTGGACTAAAAATATTTACCATGGTCCATGAGAATATGTGAAGATCTATCACAAGAAGGACATGGAAACCAAAACAGATTATTATACGATGCGTGTTCCAATTTTACCCATGTAACCAATGTTCTTATGTGCCATGTCGAAAAGTATTTAATAAAATACACGCGACATTGATAAATAAACCGATGAAACAATACTATAATCATTGGAATAGAATCCAATCTCAAAACAGTAGAACTATTTCCCCCTACCAGTCTTATAGATTTTGGTACAATGATAGAACCATGTAACATTGAATACCTACTATGTCAATCCATCCTAGTTGGGTCTGTACGACGACTCCCCAAGCATGCCTCTAAAGGTAAAGGTGATGGAGACTTTAACCAATTATTTATATAAATAACATGTGAGGCCTTATCCAAAGTAAATATACACACATATAAATATCCATTCTTGTAAAATGATGAAATATAAAAAACAATATAAAATCATGTAGACATACATCTATATCCCACTACTATAGTGAGATTTAATATAAAGGAATGTAAACATGGCCAAATATAATCCCACCATCAAGGGTATGAATGATAGACCAACATGTAAATAATGATAGACAGTAATTTTATGATTTTGTGTGAACACTCCCCAGTTTTTCCAATCTCACTTAGCATTATCTGGTCTTGATCTATTTTGACGTATTTCACAAAGTCAATCGTTTGTATAAGAAACGACACATTTTGGAAGGGACCTTATAGGTGGGAGTATTTCTATATATAGTAGGAAACTCCAAAAACCCAAAGCATACAAATTTAATAATACATTAGTCTATTAATGGTTATATTTATCAAAACATAAAACAATAATTTCAAGATATACTCAATGAATACAAACAATCAAAAATGTATGTCACAATCATAATTCCAACCTTGGATTCAAGATCAATGATTCACATCACAATATTCTTGGAAAAAATTATATAAAGACTTATAAAATATATATCATCCATATGAGAGGTAGGGATCATCATTTCTCTCTATAGAAAGAGCATGATAAGAGTTTAAAGAGATATGATACAATGATTTGGATCACTCCTAATGCCCTGAGGTATATCGAAAACTCAATATGGATAATCCAAAAAAAATAGAGGATTGGATTCCAATTAGTTTTTCCCATGATGATTCAATTAACTCCACCTAGGTATTAATGATTATAGGGAACATTACTTTGGACCTCATAGAAGGATTCCAACCAGTCATTGCAGAATGTCTTCCTAAAAGGATCGACGCCCTATCATTTTGAGGCGATTATACACTAACATTGAGGGAACTGATAAAGGGAACACAACCATATATAATATTTTTCATTATAGAGATTTTAATGCCTCCATTATAACATTTTAGGAGAACACAATGTGTAGTAGGGTTGTATTTCTTTTCCCCTTGACCCTATGTCATTCCCGTGAAAACGATTAATGTCTATTGTCGATGTCTACTTAATTGTACATGGAGTATACATATCATGTCCTCTCTACCCATCTACCATTTAATAACACAACCCATGTATATTTAACTAATACTTGTCTATGTGGGAGTACATGGTAACCCCAATCTGTTTTCTCCACCCTATGTCTGTTTACACTCTGAGTTACATGCATAGCTCATGAAAGGTAGCTACATGACATTTTTACAGAGCACACACAATGGGACACTTATATTAAAATTAAAAAAAATATCCACCACTAATTGGTGTCCCAAATGTGTGAGGATCAGTGTTACACAAAGTGTATTGTGGAATTATCCAGATTATCTTATCTAGATTTCATGTTCATTCTCCTAATTCTATGAATTGATCTTGGGACTGAGTCTACTAGAAAATCAATGAACAAATCCTTCCAAGCCATACCATCAAAAAGAAACAACATCAAATACTCATATTCATTCATAAAACACCATCAAATTACAATATTCATTGCATGGTATACAATGTAAAATTAGGTATATAATACCACCAAATATCACATCTCCTCAATCATTACACCACAATTATGTTTGGTCAATCACAAATCTATAATGTCAAGATCATTTCACTATGAAATATGTGTTCTATAATAAATTCATCTGTATGTTTAAATACATGATCCAAAAGTAGTTCATTCATGATGAATGAAGTATCAGGAGAGGAATCATGAGAAAAATCTAGTGGAAGAGTCCTTGGTCGACGTTCATTTTGAACTTGATAATTAGTGTAGAACAAAAAAACAAATAATCCACAAGAAAAAATATATTCCCCAAATAAAATCCCTCAATAAACACATCCATCAATACTCAAGATCCTCAGATCAATCCATTGGTTAATTGATATCTTTTCATCATTGGAATTATTAATGAGAAAGAAATAAAAATCAAGCAACATATTTGTATGATTTGGATCAATCTCTGATGAATAATGGAGAAACAATATGACCATTTTAATTATCTTTCAATTCCACCTTACACAAAACGTCGATTTCTAATCTGTTCATCATCTGCCAACAAAATATCTTCCAATGGCCCAAATGGATCCTGAAAATTCAACAGTTTCAGTTTTTATTCTTTGAAAATTTTTCATATATGTGTATTTAATGAATGAAATGATGTTGTTTCATCAGCAAACAATGAAATTATTATATTTATATTTCTTATCTATTTAAATCGTGTAATGATATTTCCCTCATTTCCCCACACAATCCATGTTTAGGTTGTGCCAAGGGTATACCCCACAGTCTAAACTCATTGATGCCTTCATATTTCTGGTATTACGCCCTTTTGAAAAATTATTATATTTTATGGAAAATCAAAACATGCTTACTATTTAATATATTTTATAAATTGAAAACATATATTTCATGTATAATGAAACATAGAATTTTATAAAACCTTATTTTCTCATCTATAAAATAAAATATAAATTATCAAAATATAATAAATAGGAAAAACTAGTCACTATAAATGCATTCATGAAATAAGGGGTATCGTACTATTTTGTATGACAATATACAAAAATAAAAAATATGGTTAATTTTGTTGATTTAATTATAATGTTTTTGGAATATAAAATAATAGATCATTTCATTAAAATAATCATTATTCAATGATTATGTGTAATGAGGGAGGTTGGTTTGGGGTGTTTGAAGTGGGTAATTTTTTTCACACACTGCTCAATAATGCAAGGGTTGCAATAGTTACTATGGTGAGTAACATAGGTTGTGTAAAAGCTATAGACTTTCTAAATTTTGAAGATATAATTTTAAAAAAAGAAATTAATTAGAATTAGATTCATAGATATAGTGTAATATTGTAAAATATTAAAGTTTGTAGCATCCCCCTATAAAAAAACTAACCCATGGGAAGAAATGGATGGATAGAAATGAAACATATTTTCATGATTAAAGGATGAAATACATTTTGTAGTAATTTTTTGAATAAAGTACCATAATGATATATTTTAGTTACTAAAGAGTACAATTTGGATGAGATGAATTAAGATGAGATTTAGTAAATCCCATATTATATGTTTTATGTGGTTTTCAACAAAACTCCACATGTTGAATATAGTGTAAGATTATTAAATAATAAAAATTATTTCACTCAACATTAAATATAGGGACTATGACAAATTATACCAATACAATGTTTAGTAAGGGGATTCATAATCATTATGAATGTAATTTAATTATAGGCATGGGATATATTACCTTCCAAATGATGAATGAAAATATTATATAATAATGAGTGGTTTATAACCTATTTGGTTAATGAATATGTACATTTTGATAGGATATCTAAAATATGAGGTATTATGTATATTATATTAATAATGAGTGTAAGAGATCACCCAAATTTCCACAGTTTTATAAAAAGGATTAATAATGGAACATTTTATATAAGATTTGTTTTGTGAGGTGAACTACATAATAGTTATGTAACACAGAAAATGCCAAAAACCTATTTCATTATATGATAAGAGGATATAAATACAATATACTATAAGGAATTTTGAATATAAAACACACATATTGTATAATATAAAATGATTGGAAAAAGGTTCAGATACATATGGTCTCACTCCAAATATAAGGTACAACTCAAAATAAGTTGAGGTTAGACAGATTCATATAGATGTATAAGGGATGACAAACATCTTTTCTCATATAGGTTCACATTATTTGTTTACATCCATGAAATATGTTGAAAAATGTTTTGGGATTCATTTCTTAAGAACACATCTCAATAATTATAACACGTTATCCTATATAGTTCCTTGGTGGAAAAGAGGGCTACAATTAAATTAGAATTCTTGAGGTTTGACAGTGGTGAAAAACAAAAAAGAGTTTATTTTCCATAGTTCCACTAGAAAAATTCTACATTGTATTAGATGATTTCATAACAAATTTTTACCAAAATATAGTTTTTATAGGATAAATCAAAAAATTGAGATAAATAATTGGGCACGTTGAATCATGGTAGTTTTATAATGTAGTTTTTTGAATAATACAAGTTACTTCATTCCTATAATTATAAAATAATTCAATTATAACAAATGGGAAAGGATGTTATTTTAGAATATTGGTGTATAATGATGAATAAAATCACTCATATTATATAATTTTTTTAACCACCTACATCCATGATAATGCAATGGAAGGGTTAATGTTATTAGACATGTCCCGTGTATGATAATTTGTAGTGTATATGTATAAAAATGTAGTATTTCTTAACTATTTTAAATAACTAAAAATGAATTTTAGATTTTATTAGGTCATTTTTAATTAATTGAACATTTTGAATTGTTATAATTAATCAAAAAAAAATTGAATGAGAGAATTTAGTCATAAACAGCTCGATTGTAGATGAGTGAATGTCAAAACATTCTATGTGATTGAGAATAATTTTAGAATATTCTTGTTTTTAAAAAAATACATAATTGATAGTTTTTTTATGATAAACATGTTTATATGGTACTTTAATGACAATAGTTAAATGAATTAATGGGTTCCATGAAATATCTAGTAGTTTATCTAAATGAAAAAGTAAATTTATTAGTGTCTCTATAATGATCTCATATATACAGGTTAATGTAGTATATTACCCTAATTTGGAACATAATTAAATGATACTAATGTGAAATTCGCTATATAATTTTGTTAGTTTATGAAGAACCATATATCATTTCAGTGGTTGTATGTACATGTTACTAATTTCTATTAGAGTATCCATGGAGGGATTAAATAGCCTTCTTACATGTTCTCAAAATATGGGTGAAAAAAATAATGAGCATTTGAGGGAGAATTAATAAGTAATACGTTTTTAAAAAATAATATAACAAATAAATGGTTGATGGATAAATATTAAAATGTTTGTTTCAATGTTTATTTAACGAATTAAATAAATATATTTCACCAATATATTTTTCTAGATTAATAATAACATACATATTTGGTTAATTCTAGGTATATTTTTACAAAATTGATACAGTAGTGTAATTTAAATGAGAATAAAAATTCATCATGAAAGCTAAGATGATATTATTTAAAACTTGTAATCAAATTATTACATGGTTACATGGAACATGAATTATGTGATCATGCTGAAATGGAGAATTTAAGGGATGGTGTAAGTACCATGGATGTGGAACTGATTGTTTGAGGATTTATGGATGAACCTGATTTAATAAATTATAACATAGAAAATTTCAATACCCAAAATGTGTTCAACTATGGGACTTTTTACATCTAACACCATTATTTTCATAACATGATTAATAATTATCCAATAAAAGAATCAATTTATTACTAGATAAAAGACGTTATAGGAAGATTATAGATGATGGATCTCAATGTACATTCAAAATATGGATTTATGGGATATTTTATTTGTAAACTATTTTTTATAATAAATATTATGAAATCGATTAGAGAGTTTAATATTTCAAAATTGGATAGAATTATCCAATTAGTCCACGCCAAGATGAAAATTTCTTTCATGAAAATAGAAGGAACAATGAATGTAGTATAAGGAAATGTTAAGTGAATTTCTCTTCTTTTCATCACTAGTAAAAATATATATGTATGCAGTAATTCAAACATAGACATACATTATACTTGATGTTTGAGTACCTAATAGTTTCATGGGAAATCCAATAATAGAATTTTCTGAATATATAAATTGGACCTTATTTTTTTGATATTTTTAAAAATTTCATCACATAATTTTAGAATAAATGAATTATTAGAAGTTATTGAAGATCTATCCACGCTAGAGATATATAAATGTGGAGATCCAATAACTAAACGTTAAAATTCTAATGATTATTTATGTGTTGGATCTGGATGCATAGATTAATAGTTGTTTATTAATTAATTAAATTAGTGTCAATTTCCATAATTGAAATTTGGAAGGATTATCGTTGATCAAAGGGGTTTCTGGAAGATATCTAACGATGGTTCATGAGGAATAGGGATGAAATTTTTTTATTCAAAAACCTAAATACACATATATAAAATTAAATTTTTTCATTCTAGGTAATTAATATTTTTAATATGTAACTAATCATCTTTATATTATTTTCGGGGATCAGCAGTAGATCTATAAATACTATATGATGTATAGAATCTAGAAGACCTAAAGACTATAGTAGTAGATTCTGATATACTCTAGCTAAAATATTCCATAATTGGGTTTGTATGACTGGATTATTATGAATTGAATAAAGAATTAGTAAGGGTATTTGAGAAATTAATATATATTGATAATGATAATGGATGAAAATTTTGTGAATATAAAAAATGGAAATTCAGTTAGGGTATTTATGGTTTATGCAAGGTAATAATATATTCATAAATTAAATTATATCATTAAGAAGTAGAGATTTTGATAATATAATTCTTCAAACTATTTGGAGATGGAGAGAGAAGAGTAGCATGAAAAATTTCTAGATTATTGTAGGTAGTATAGTTTGAATTGAGAAATTAGAAGCAACTAAAAATTCAAGAACAAGGAAGTGAATTGAAATAATAGGATGACATTTTGTTTTAATATTAGAGATGTGAGATATAATCCCTAATCCCTTTTGTTGCAATATTATATAAGGGGTTATTGAAATATTTTTTAAGAGTATCCTAATGTATTTCTCATAAGATGTCGGTATTTATCATTTAATCGAGCCATGTTAGTGGCTTTATTTTACTATGTGAAGGGAATCCCATGGTGATCTGATCAATTAGGTCATACTCTCTATGAATATATGAGGAATTAACACCATTTTCATTGGATATACAATAACAAATTTTCTATGATGGAGTCATTTTTTTTGGATGATTGAATGCCCTGAATATGATACAGTTATAATATCCTTCTACCTTACTAAAATCATTTCAACATCCCCTTTTATATCATAACATTGTTCAAATCAAATAATTTTTTTTCTCTATTTCCATTATTTTCATGTAATTAAATTCAATTTCATGTATTTATAATGAATTTTGTTTATGATATATTGTGTATATAGGGTGAAATCTCTTTAAAATTCATTATATTTCATATTCAACGATTTATATTTGGTTTTTTGTTTCTAATTAATTCCTTTTTGTCTTAGTATTTGATATAAAATTTCAATTCATAAGGATTCTTTGAAAAATAATACTATCATCAAAAATCCAATTTATATAATTTCAATTTTTCATAAGTATGAGCCAAAGTATATTATAAATACCATAGTTTTAAAAACTACATAATATAGAATTCCATTCATTATAATATATTATGTGATTCCAAGATTCCTTATCATGAATAATCCATAAATTTTAAATGCATGTTCTATTTTAGTATGAAGGTTTCAAATAATTCATTTTATATTTTGACGAACAACATATCCATATAATTATATCAAAATAATTTCACCTATGTGATGACATGATCTATATAGATTCACTCATTCCATGAATTATATGTTTCATGATTATTTTTTTCATATGAAACACTATAATAACTGGATCGTCTATATTCAATCAACCTATAACGACCCAAACTATTATATATAAACATATATATCCCATTTTCATTATAAATAAACATTTATTTCGTATTTATAGTTTTATTTTAGAACATGATCTATATATTAAAATGGAAACCCCACTATATTAATTTTTTTTCAAACATTAATTTATTGAAAAAATGTTCACAATATAATTGAGTGTTATATAATTGGAAAAAAACTCAATATAATAAAATAATTGTAATAGTAAAATAAATAGTTTTTTCCTCCCATAATTATCATAACATTATAAAATACAGTAAATATAAAAATATATAGTATTATATTGTTTAAAAATACATAAAATAGCATTTTTGTAAAATTAATTTGATTGATGAATGATGGAATTTGCAAGAATTTATAAGGACTCTAAAATTAAAATGAAATTTGAAAAATATTACTATTGGAATCATAACATACCTATTAGGAATAGTTACCTAAATATTTATCTATACACTAGAATAATATAACAATATATATGAATCAGAAGCAATATAAATAAAAAGTATTAAATAAAAGTGTAAAAATTAAAGAAATAAATATTCATTACAATGAGAATGTAATTGTATTGTCAAGAAAACATATTTGTTATATTTTATTTAAAATAAAATTTTATGATTAATTTGTTAAAAATTATTATTTTCTATAATAAGGTTTTTTAAAAAAAACCTATATTTGTGTAAAAAAAATTGAATCATTTGTTCATTTATAAGAAATATTTATTTGGGTTACAAATTTGATTATGTCAAACTGATTTTTTATTTTGTAACAATAATGATTTTATATAAAAACATAAATTTTCATATTTAATATATTATATTTATAAATTATATTTTATTTATATAATAACATGAAAGTATTATCTTAAGGTGTTTTTAGTTTTTTCTAGAAAAATATAATTTTGATTAATAATAAAATATTATAGAATATAGTATAATATAGGATTAGTTAAATAAAATAATATTTTAGTATTAGATGATATATAAAAAATCTATTAGAAACTCGAATTAAAAAATTGATATTTATTATCGCATGAATTATCATAACTGTTTTGTTTTGAGGTAAAACAATATTCTACAAAAGGGTTGAGTATCTAAAATGGTGTCTTTATGTTATTTTTGTCATGTACACCTTTCTAATATATTTTAACCCTCATAATATTAAAAAATAAATATAATAATATTAGTAAAATGATATTATAATAATTGGTTATATAAGTTATATAATGTTTTTTATTCAAATTCCACTCGTATTATGGCTAGATCATCACCTTCCTAGACAGTGTAGTTTATTTTTCATTACTTCCATTATGTATAGTTTTAATAATGACTTTTTTTCAAATAAAATATTAATAAAAGTATTATTTATTATTTCATTTCATGAATGTGTAAATAAATATAAATTTTAAATGAAACTGATAATGTTCATCGTGATAAAACAATATGCTTAAATGGAAATTCCATTAAACCATAACATTTATATCCATAAACAACTCTTATTTAAAAATATAGTTTGAAATTAATAATATTTATAAATTTTTACCGGAAATAAATATATTCAACGTCACTTTGTTCTTAATGAATTAATTTAAATTTACATCGATTATTACCAATAAAATGATGTGACCTTTAAACCATCAACCCAATATCCTTGAGACATTTAACATAAACATACTGTAATAAAAATATAAAAAATATGCAAATGTAAAATTATAATTATATATATATAATGTTTAACAAGATTATTTTAAATTTATTTAATACCCTCAATTATTTATTTTATATGACAATAGTGATTTAGGCTACAGAGATCATTGATTTTAGATATAACAACCAACCCGGAGGCGCATACTCTCTTATGGAGAGAACACCCAAAGAAGAAATCTTAGATATCGTCCACAACCTAAGGGCCCACAATATCCCAGAAACCCACATCAAATGCCCCCCTAGAACCTATCCATTCTAGGATAACTGTCCGGAGAGATCATAATGACAGAGTATTTGATTTCATTGGAGAAAATGTTTTCATCAGATGAGTAGTGTCAAGCCCCTACAACAGTTGCAGAATGCAACACCTTGAATGAATCAACCCCCACCATAGTGCACTGGTTCTCATGCCTCAAGGTTATCCCACCACCCATAATATTTTCAATGTAATCATGGACCATAAGGCCAGAAAACCCCACATCATTAGTATACTCCACATTACCAATGTGGAGGATGATTATCATTTAGTTCATTTCCAATAGTCATTAATGAAGGAATGAACTATTATGATCAACCTCTTTAAGCCATCAAACCCGAGACCTTTTATGATTGGACCTTTGGATTTCAAGTGGTTTTCAACATGAAAAAAATTTATCAAAAACATATAAAACCTAATCCCATTCAACATTGATTGTATATATTCCTCTAACTTATCAATATCCAATTGAATTATATCCACTCCCAAGCGGTTCTAGGGGCGTTTGTCAAACCTTACTTGGATTTCCTTTCTTAGTCATTAAAGATGATTCGTCGGAACATGCCATGACCTCCCAGCTTCATCTTACTTCCATGAGTTATTCACCATCCACATGAAACACTCCGCCCAGTTCTACAAAATGAACTAATAGAAGGCCTTACACCAAATGAGCTCTATTAGACAATCCACCAAAAATAGAGTGTGATTAGAGAGGGAATGAGATAAAATATTGACCGTGGAATGAGGGAAGAAATCCATGTCTTGTATGTTTGAAAGTCACCTATCTAGTAGACTTTAGATACGAATGCTTCCACAACGGTCATTGCACTATGTATATTTTCGGTCTCTGAATGCCATGTCGAGAAGATCTACATCAGAATGGAAAGAGTGGAAGTCAACAATCCAACTGATAACATGGGATAACCACCACTTCTCTCAGATGGGTCAATAATTGAGTCGATGTCCCCCCCCCCACAAACTAAAAAAGTCAACTTGGATGAAATTAAGTTATGAAATTCCGGATGTAACCCTTACATGGTGCCTCAGTACATGTATAAAATAATAGAAAACACATTTCTCCCTCTATTAAAAATAATTGTATCCACACAATGACTCTTCATATTGATCACCTCCACTTGAACAATATTTTTTCTACATTTATAAATATTATAATTTTACAGATATCCACACCGGGACATTCAACTTAAAATCTTTTTAGCGAGGTCCTGGAGATTACATGGGGTTTTTTTGGGTTCTATGATGACCATGGTAGAGTAATGAAACTTCTTAGACTCTGAGGCCATGAAGGTGCAATTTCCTTGGACCCCGAGGCCACTATAATTACATATAATCAAGGAATGATTCAGGTATTTTGTCTATTAGACTTCTATATAGATAAATTGTAAGAGCTAGGAGCACGAGAAAAACTTGTATCCTTGGATTTAGATTGGGTGACTGGTCTGGAAACATAATCCAATGTGTCGTGATTGAGAAGAAATAACATAATTACCAAAAGAACATAAGTTTCATTAATACAATGATAACCAGACTATGGAATGTTGGTAGGGATGAAAGTATTCGACTCCCCAGGCAGGAGGGAAACCGTCTCCCTTCACTGTGGGGAACCCCAAGAAACCTCAATCTCTTTCTGAATACAAATGTTAACCGAATCCACCCAATAAGATTCATTCACTGTGGATGAAAAGCAATAGCTTAGAGGGTGATGGATAATATTGGTGGAAATCGGGGAAGAAATTTTCTATGCCGGAGAAGGATTAGAGCGGGATCTAGTGTAAAGTGGTGTAAGCTTGAATGGGAGGACACAAACATCCATAGGGTCCACTGCAAACATCATTGATGGACTAGTGTAAGAGGGGAACTGTAAAATCTGATGGGGATATGATATAATGAAATTAGGTCTTCAGATGATGATGAGGATCCCATATAGTGATCCTGCACATTAGACATGAAAATGATGTCAGAGATGACCTATGGTGTGTGAGGGTCCCCACTAGAATTTGAATATGAAAAAATTCTTTTAATGGAAACCCTCACCAATTGGAAGCCAGAGAGGACCAACTAAGTTATCAAGACCCATATAGCTTCAGGTATTTTTAGCTGCTAAGTGAAGTTCAGTAGGCTAATTGGAGCATAGGTACTATCCTAAGGATTCATCAACTTACTTCAATATTGATGGGTTTTGGAAGTGAAACAGAAGAGCTTGATTGGAGACCGAAATAGCCATTGAGGGAGACTCCTTACCAAAATGGAAGTCCAATGACCTCTGGGATAGAGAGAACCACCATGAAGCACACCACTAATCCTCCCTATTCCAATCCATCATGAAATCCTCCTTGGATAAAAGATGTATTCAAAATTCTACGATGTATAGGATAGAAACCACATCTGGGAGGCTTAACCCCCAGGAAACCACAATGTCCCTAAAAATCCAAGGTTCGGATTTCTATGGGAAATGTGGACCACTAAGTAGAGGTCATAAAATGAATAATCCTCCTATAGTTGGGATTTTGTAATATTTCTACTCGAATTTTTCATCAGCAATAAAGTAATTTAGGTGGTGACTTAATACTCACAAAAAAATACCAGGGATTCATAGTGGTGTGTAGAATGAGAACTCAATATGGTATCCAAAACTCAGGATTTGAGTATTTGTTTACATTTTTATATTTGGCTTCATAACCAATTCACTATAGTGATGGTGACATATTATTTCACTTGTACAGATTATAAAAGTTGATACAATTGTTTATAATCATTTTCAACCATGAGATATTTTAGTTTTTTTCTCAATATATGTTAACTGAGGTCCATCCTGGGTTACATCAAGTAGGTTTCTATCAAATAACATAGCCTATTCATATTATTACAAATCCCAAATTACTATGTATATTCTTAAAATAATCTAAACCCATTATTCATTAAACTGTATTTTTCCAAAATCTATCATATCATTTATCAACCAAAAGTACTGAATCCTATAATCATATACCCAAATAATATTATACCCTCTATATATATACTGCCAAATAATAGCATTCTAAAAACCTATTTGAATCTTTAAGACATAAAACAACAATGATATTATATATTCTTCAATAAATTAAGTATATTTATGAACCTATTTATTTAACCACTAGTTCATATGGTTAAATACAATACACAATATATTATAATAACAAAATTTTGATTAACATCTTGGAAAATATCACGAATCCATTATCTATACCAATGATGAAATTAACTCCCTAAATAACACCATCAAAATAAATCCACCAGTAATCTCTCAACAATACTTTTATATTTGGCATAATATATTTGAAAATCTTAATATTGTGTTCATCAAAATATATCCTCAATTATATAACCATTTCCTAGGATCACATTTCCAAATTATTAATTCTATTTATAATATTTTTTTGAACCACTAAAGTAAAACTACTGTAGGAAAATTTAAATATTGTTAACATAAATATAATATATTTTAAAATATATTTAAATATATTTAATTATATTTAATTAATATAAATCAATAATGAATGTTTATGTGGGATTCCTGAAGCTAGAAATTCCCAAAAACTATCTGATACGAATAAACTAACATTTTTAAACTATAGTAGGTATACAATAAAGGTTCATTGATTTTACAAATCATCCATTATTCAATTTTAAGACACAATGGATTCTAGATATATATATTTCTCAGATTCATATTTTTATCATGTATCAACCAAATACTAAAAGAAAAATTGTTACGATAATATTTCAAAATATGGCTTTGAAAACATCAGTTTAAAAATGAATTTCCAATTTTTTTTTAATATATGTGGCTTTTGGATGAACCTGTGACTCCCTTGTTCAACAAATGATTATCCATGGTTGTTTATCTATTATTTTATTCGTAATTAAAAACATCGTTCATAAGTTATTAATACTAGATTGTAAATAAAATTTATATAACCAATTATTATTGGCAAAAAAATATCTATATGTGTGCAATCTCAGTTCCATCATCACGTATCAAATTAATGATCCATTTACAACTCAACAGATTTTTTTCAGGGTGATCACCCACTACTGTAACTATTCCAATAATACACCAAAATTCTAGTATATAAAATGGTATTTAATAATATGTAAAGAAATAATTATCTCTTCATCAGATAAAAATAATTATTTTATCTAATTTATATAATTATTAGTTGGGGTTATGATGATGTTATTTATATATAAATCGTTAAAAAATGTGCATTATTTAATTTAATATTAAGTCATAAAATTTATCTAATGTTTATTATATAACATTATAGATATGATCTTCCATAATTTTTCAACTCTAAAATTATCATAATTCAATATCACAATCCCCAACGATAGTGATTACATTCCTCTTATACAAAATATGAATCCTCAAAATAGAACACATTCATATAATTCACATAAAAACATACATTATGTTACATTCATTGATAAAAGATAAAAAATCTTGGTTCTAAAAATATTAATAAAATCATAAAAAAATTATCTCATATATTGTAATGATCATTTCAAGGTGGAATCAATATGGAATTGGTAATAAATGAATTGATTAATCACATTATATTTGTGTCAAATTGGAAAATATCCCCTTATATATGAAAAAACGTAATTCATAGTTATTTTTCAAAAACTACAAAAAATTATTTTAAATGTTTTGTCCTTCTAAACATTTCAAATTTATTAAAATTATCTATAACTAGGGGAAATGAAAAATTAGAAAAGGTGAGATCAACACTAATAAGAAAAACATTTAACTAAAGAAATCATATATTAAATATGGATTAAAAATTATTTTTGGTGTTGGTAGACAATAAAAATAAAAATAAAAATTAATATAGAATCATTGTTTATCCCAAAAATTTAAATTAATATTTTTTATAATTACATATATCTAATAATGATTGAATACATATTTCTGGGTATAAAAAACTATTTTCAAGGATTTATACCATGAAAATTTACGAGTGGTCAAGACTGTTGAAAATGAATCTTTTTTTCATGGCCCTCTCCTAATATACTAATATTTTATGGTAAAATTCATTTATAAAATATATATTATATGTCATGATAATTACAGACACGTTGAGGGTTTATATAAGGCTGATCCCCGCTTCTCATTTGTTTATATCCCATGCATTATCCATAAAAGAAAATTAAACAAAATAATACATTAAAATAAAAATATGTTTTTAAATAAAAAATATATATTGTGAATACTTTTACAGATGTTAATAAATGAAATATATAAATAATAACCCGTTTATAAAAATAATGAGGATGGTATAAATATTCAAAGGTCAATTTGATAACAATCATACATATTCTAATATAAACATACATAATGGAAATGGTACTCCCCATATTAAAATAATATCAAATATTCTAGTTGATCATCATCTATTTTGAGTTATGTTAAATTCCATTTTCACAACTTATAGAGAAATTAATTTAAGCCTGTGTCAATGATTGAATTACATGATCATAAACCATCATGATAAATAAAATTTATAGTTTAAAAAGAACAAATCCCATGAATGGAGAAATAATTGTCAAATGTTTTATAAGGTAAGAATATGAACCCCTAAATATTATTATAGATTTCATCATTATATAGTCAATGGGTTAAATATAATAAATTCAAATAATATATATTCAACAAACAATCATAAAAAAATGAATAAAAATTGATTAAAAATAAACAATAATATAAAAAACTATTTCAATTTCCACATTAATTAGGGAGTCTAATTTTTATTTTAGATACCATATAATAATGTATAATGATAAAAATATATCCATGATAATTAAATAAACCATATATAGTAAATAACATATACACAATGTGTTATATCTCAATGTATCGGAATTGAGGCCATGGAAAGCCTTGCAAATAGAGTAACACACTTTTTATGAACCATTTAAGTTAATTTATTACTTTTTTACTATTTAAAAATATTCAATCACAATAAAATATAACCAATGGTTTGTACGGACACCTAAAAGATGATTATATGTGAATAAATATAGTAATTTCTTTAAAAAACAAAAAATCAGATCGAACCCCTTAATTCATATCCTAACATCGATGAAAATAAATCAAATTCTTGTAACATAAATAGATATATTTTAATCACAAAATTCCTAAACACACACTTATACATGTTAATTTATATTATTTTTAGAAATACATTATCTATGTTAATTATAAAGTTACTATACATTATGTATTTGAGATTTATATAATTTTTACTAATAACATAATAATTGGTCTAAGAACTTGTACCTTCATTTTAGGTATGGATTCTAATTGTGGGTTATTTAGTGAAAAAATTCATAAGTGGGAATTTACTAAGTACATTTTGTGTACATAAGAGTACAAGTTGTGTACTTAGAAGTACATTTCGCGTACCCGAGTACCGGATACACCCATGTGTTGTCCATACAACAACCGAGTACATGGATGTGTGGTGACCTGGAAGACCACTGAAAGTCGGTGTCTGTTGAGGCTAATAGACGGTGTGTAAATTTAATGAAGATTCCATGTACATTTCATTTTATTTGAAGAATCAGAGTGGTTTTCATATAATGTCTAAAAGAGTTTCCTTCCCCGCTCGGTTTATAAAGGATAAATACAGAATGAACATAAACTTAAAACCCCTACTGATTCCTTATATGAGCTCTGATTGAGACAATTTCTGGTGTGTTGGACTCCAACTAATTAATTCTCAATTCTCATAGATTCTCTCTTCCTGATTAGTCCTCAATCATGAGTATATCATGTTTGAATGTTTTCCCCCTTTTGTATATCTACGACATTCTAGGACAATTCAATGGTTGACGTTCAATAGTGTATATTTCATGACATCACTGTAGGTGGTTTGTACATTTTGATGATACTATATAGATGATATATGCTAAAAGTGTGATAAAATTTTTTTGGGGGTTTTCTTGTTAAATATTTTACCCTATTTATTACCTATTTTGGTCTTGTAGATTCGTAAAAGTGTAGTTTTTGGAATAAGTTTATATACCATGATAATGAGGAAATATGGGTGAATTTCCCATATTGAATGTTTTCAGGTCGTTTTGTCTAGATTTCCTGTTAGGCATTCCTTGTTTTCCATGCCATTCTTTTTTAGGATGGAGTAGATTATTATATGAGATGCCACTTATACACACTGTGAAATTTTGACCAATGGGGAATTATATTGTGAGAAATTCAAAAGGTATTGTAACACCCATATATTTGATAGTATGTTATCTCATTAAAGTAATTCAATAGATTGTGCTACACGTATCACCGAGCTCGAGCGCATCACAACATACAAAAATATTCATTGAAAAAATGGTTATGAATATTATTAAATTCATTTTGAACCTTAGATACTCTATATAATTTTAAAAACCATATTATGATTGTCTTAGACATAATATATGAACAAATTCATTTTTTCAGATAAAAGAATTATTTTTCAAAAAAAATGACCACCTTGTAAAGGAAAAACGTTTTAAATATAATATTTGAAAAATTTATATATTTAATTTACTAAAATAAAATTGTTTTTATAAGAGGGGATGAAAAATTTAGTATGGATAATGATTTGGTAATTTTTAGATGAAATTCAGATTTTAATGAATAGTTACAATACAATGTTTTAATTGAAATAAACTTTTTAAATAAAATAATTTATAGTGTTTAATTATTAATTTGAAATTATTTAAGTATAATAATATTATATTATTATCATTTATTAAAATTTAGGTCATTATATGAATTTTCAAATTTAAATTTGACAATAAAACATGTCAATTTTTTGAAAGTTTTTTCTCTTTAAAAACTCACTTTTTGGCTTTGACAATGTGAATTAAATTTAAATTAATTAATTCAACAAATATGTTTTGAATTTGGTAAGATATAATTCATTTTTTAATTAGGAATATCAAAATTATCTTAGGGTGAATTTTTTTTGTTTTTCAAATAAAACATTCAATTCTTGATAAATATTGATAAACACTGATTTTTTTAAAAATCGTTTTAATTTAAATTTTAATTTAAATTTTTTTATTTATTTTAAGTCAAAATAGATTTATAATTCCAATATATATCAATTTAATTCATTGGATTAATTTATAAAAAAAATAGATATATAAATTTTTATTGATCTTTTTAACGTCTTTTAGCCACCTTTTATGAGCATTTGGCAATTTCCATAAAACATAATTTAACTGCTTCCATGAGTTGAATTTCAAAACTCTGAGAGACATGGTTGATATCAGTCAGTAAAATGTGGTTCAATAAGATGGAAATGATTTTTGGTGTATAGTAACTTTCGACTTTTATTTACCCTGGTTAAAAGTAAATAGTGTAATTAAGGGAACGAGTGATATTCTAGTTACCCTAACACAAGTCCTAATTATTTTTAATAAGATTAATTAGTCCAAAATAATTGTTGGAATAAAATATGATCCCTTTTGGTCCACAACGATTATAATAGGACATTTATTATTATTTTATTTTAAGTAGAGTTAAAAGAGTTAAATTTAATGATTAATAAATAAAATATTTTTAATAAAAGGTTACACACAATATAAATTCAACTATAAATATTCATTATAAATATTAGATGATTTAATATATAATATTATTTTATTTATAATTCTTAGACATTATATAATTTAATTTATTTATGACACAATGATGATGCAGTAATTACGTTATTAATGAAATCTTAAAATAATTGATATTATAAACAACCAAATAAATATAAATTGAGACTTATGATTAATTAAAATAATTTTATATGTTAATATGACATGATAAAGTTTATTATATAATTTTATTTTGACGTGATATGGTTTTTATAACTTAAAAAAAAGAAAATACCAAATAGTGTCAAAATTAACATAAATTATTTTTTAAAACAAATATAGTATTAATGGTGGTTATAATATTCCAAAAAATATAACGATTTTTCAAATGGAATAAATAATATTATATATTTCATTAAAGAAACAGTTGTGTTCCTCTTGTAATTTTATCTTCTGTTTATTAACCATATAGAGTAAGAATACTAGAAGGCACAGTAAAAATTAAACTAATTAACAAAGAGTTAAATCTAAAATATAATGTCAATATGGTGACCTAAACCTATCTAAAACATATTTTTGAGAGTGTTTCGACTCATTCCCACATTAGCGTCGAAATATATTATTTTGAAGCCATTATAAACCGAAAATTAATTTATTATTAAATAATATTTCATGATTTTCCTAAAGTGACCATCACCTCTCTTATAAAAGTGTATTTCACTTTATGTTAAATTCACACCTCCAAATCCATTTGGTTCAGGAAAACCACACCGAAATATACTCTAAAATAAACTCTATTTGACCTAGAGGCCTTAGTTTGATCATAACTTCAACCTATGTATCCCTTTATATCAACTCAAAAGGAATCACCCAAAAAAAATAGCTAATTATTTCACCACACTCTTTCATGTTCATTTCTTCTGCCACAACCTCATTGTTTGTTGTTTTCAGAGAAAAATAATTACTCTAGTACCTCCTACATAATATGATGGTATTATAAATATGTTTCAATGATATTCAATGTTCATTCCATCCTACAAATGACAAAGTCAACATATGTGTGTACGTAAGGCTTACCGTCTACACGTTGTGGTGTAGTTTGTTATTTAAACAACTCATTATTTAGGTGGGTATAATAATGAGTATAATTGATGTAAATAATAAATATAACATTCATTTGATTCTCTATATATAATATAACATCCAAATACATATTATTTAACAATAATTCTAAATATATTGTCAAGCAAGCATACATATGGATTACCGTCTCCATAAAACGATTAGTTTAATTTCTACATTCACCATTCAACGATGATTATGAAAATATATTTTACTAATAATTATGTAATAAATGAAATAATAATTCTTCTAGGGATATATATATCTGTGTGTGTGTGTATGTGTGTGTGTCGTTACTTACATATATCTTATTAACTTACTTCTGTTAAATATGATTTGAAAATGAAAACAATGTTTATGCGTATGAATGGCATACCGTCTCCATAGCGTTGTTTTCCCTTTCATATGTATATAAATATATATATTATATAAATTTATATTCTATTTAAATATTTGATATAAATCATGTTGTATATTTTGGAAATATATAAATCATGATCTAATTGATATGATCAGGAACAACAAGTTGAAACATGTACGATAATGAAAGCAATTATTACCTGAAATGTTAATTTAAAATTTAAATCATTATTAAATGACTATTATAATGTAATAAATGAATCATGAATGATATAATAAATATATATGTTGTTAATTTATTCTTTTATAACATACTATAGTCATTACACAAGAGGTTAAATGTACCCTCGAACAATGGAAAGTGCAGGGTAAGGGTTATTTCCCCAATTTCATTATTATCCAACATTGTTTATGGGTATGTAGTTACTAGAAAATATTTCTCATAGATACCCATTTTAAAAAATAATTTTTGAAAAAGGAATATTTTAAGGTTTAAGGGGAGGGTTTTTAAACTAGATCAATATTTTAAATGTTTTAATGATTTATCTTTCAAAATCATTTTAATTAATATCTATGTATTCAAAATAATTTTAAGGATTTATTTATATGGACATGAAAATATTGAAATAATAGTTCTTTTAAAAAGTTTAAAAGTGGTATGGGACACATTAATTCCAATAACTCATTTAAATTACATCCTTTATAAATGTGTGACTTTTAAATGATTTCACAAAAAATGGATATTTCACTCCAAATGTATTATTGATCATTTTCAACAATGTCAGCATCTTTTACAGGATATCATTCTTGATCTATGTTGATTTATTATGATACAAATATTACATATCGTATTGAAGGTTTATTGATATTTTTTACTATGGATGTGTAATTTTTAAAACATTCATGGTTTATGTATTAAGTATTGACATTTCATATACTAGTTTTAATACCAATGTTTATTGATGTTTAAAAATTTTCATATGAGGAATGCATTGGAATTATTAAGTTACAGGTGGATCCCATTATAGCTCGTCGATACATAGGTTGGTCTCATGAGAAAAACTAGTGTCTTAGCTCATGGCCTTGACTATGTGGCTATGAAGTCTAAAATTATGCATTCCATCATTATTAATGTTTGTATTGATAATTCGTGAGATTATTCGACTAGTAGAATATCAATGTGAATAAGTAAATTGAATTATTTGATTTACATTGTCCATAATATGTAGAATTTTATTTTTAAAATGATTTTTTTAGTTTTATAAATCTCTATAATGTTTATTCATATTTATTAAATACTCTGTAATATTGTTATATATACTGAGCATTTGAGCTCACCCCTGTCTTATATCTTATCTTCCCATAATTCAAAGAGGTGAATTATGATTGATAAGTCAGGTTATGCTATGAGATTAATGGTATTCTCAAGGGGTCACTTATGTTGTGTTTTATTTACTAATTTTTAATTTAACATTAATGTATGTAACTATTTTCCAAGAATTCTAAACAGATTGGTCCGTCGGGACATGATTCCTCGTAATCATTCCAATGTATTAAAATAATGCACCGGACCTAGGTAACTGGGGTCAGGGCGTTACAGTTGTTATTAGAGAAAGTTTATCAAAAACTATGGAAATATATTTAGATAAACTATGAGTATATAAAATTACCCTAAGATAGACTTTTAGGATTAATATAGAAGAACATACTTGATTTTTTCTAATGTAGATATTTTTGTATTTTTTCAGTTATACTACCCTGTTTGGATATTAGCTGGTTGAGAAGGGTTGGGCATAGTTTTACCTAGGAGGGAAGACACTAAAAAGTTGTTCCAAGCATGACCCGAGATATCATGGTACAAAACAACAAGCCTTGTTGAACTATTGGATATGACACTCCTGGGGGATATGCTTAGGATAATTAATTTTTTCATTACATGCCATTATAAAGGATTTTGGAGTAAATACTTTCTAAAGAAAAAATTTTATTATTATATATTATTTGCATAATTTTTTCAATTTATGTTTGGTATTTTAAATGTTTGGAATTATGATTTGTGATTCACAAACTAACCTATTTTATTCCATTATTTAGAAATGGGGCCTAGTAGAAGGAATGTGAATTCCAGCAGTACGAATGATCAAATCATTAAAAATGAAAATACCTTTCATTGTATTAAGAAAACATTTTAAAGGGAAATATTCCCCCATTTATTTTTATCATATGATGAAATAATATTATGTGTTAATAATATATGTAATTAATTCTAGGATTCTAATGGCTTTGATGTGAAGCAAGAGACGAAAAGGAAAGAAGAGAGAACGATAGATAATGGAATGTGGGAAAAGAAGGATTTTCTTATAAATGATAACAATGAAATGAATAACCTTGGTAAATAAATGAATTAAATGGGGGTTTTTGATAAGTTTGGATAAAAAGGACACAAAGTACATGATTTCAAGTGTATGGAAAATGTTTCAAATGTAAAATGATTCATCTTCAAGGAGTTGGGACACTGTGTGAAACATTCTCCAGATGATTAGAGTATACCCAAAATGATGTTATTTGATAATAATAATTTTATGATACAAAAGAAGATGAATAGGAATATTTATATTTCTTATGTTGTTATTAAAGAATTGTGTCACTTGAGAACTGTATTAATTACGTACATGGTGTATGGATTATAGTCTATAAAACTATAGTATTTTAATACTATTTTATTAAGGACATGAGATTGTGTGGAACCAAGTATAGTGACTCAATAGCAGGTTAAATGTTTTGAAAAATATATGGTTGAGAGAAAGAAAAAAAATTATATGGTTTTTATGCAAAGGTACTAATTTTGGAATTATATATGATTCATTTGGATAAATTATATTGGAAATTCATAACATCCTTAAATCGGATGATTTATTTTTTATATTCCATCATTGTTGGACTTTATATAATTTTTGGTTAAAACAAGTATATCTAGTATTATATAAAGAATAAGTTAGCTTGAATGCAATCAATAATGTTTTTTCCAATTTAGGGTAGTATAATGTTTTAAAAGAATACATGATAAAGATATTCAAATGTTATTATGTGGAAAAAAAGATCTTCATTGTGTTTACCATCCTTATAAATTTTGGACTGTGAGTTTGGACAGAAGTATTTTTTATAATTATAAATGTTGGAATATATTATGTTTTAAATTTGATATTATAGTTATGGTTAAAAAATTTCATGATATTATTTAGGGATTGTCAGAAAATGGAAAACCTGAACATCGGGTGACAACCCATCGCGTCTGGTAAGGTCGTCAGACTTGAACCCGCAACTGAAGGGTGACAGGGGTGGATCACATACAACTGGTATATGTGATGTCCTATTTTGTATATTGTATAATTTTTTAAATAGTCTGACAAATAAATTATACATTCATTTTTTTAAAAACCCTATACAATTAAGATAAATCTAATATTGTTTTGAATTATATTATCTTTTAAAGGGAATGATGAGTTAGGGGTAGGAATTTTTTGAAGGATGAAACTCTACATTTCAATTATATTTTTTCTTCTTATTCTCTGAATAAATTAATTATTAAAAATTAGGGAAGGGATCTCAAAACCAGAAAAGTGTTATCCTTATACCTTAGGTTTATTTTTGAACTAACAACATTTTAATTCATCATAGATTGATGGCTTTGAGGCCCTCAATTTTACACTTGTCTGTGATTGATAACCTCAATCAATCCCAATAATTATTTAAGTCTTTCCTCAAATTATTTTTCTTTAATCTCTAGTAATTTTATCCTAATTAAGATCGTAATTTGGTTCTTACTTTTTTATTCTTTTTCCCTCTTATTAAGACTAAATTTTATTAGCCCAATTTTTGATGTGGGTTTTCCACAAAGATATTTTTTTATTTTTATCCATTTTATTTTTGAAGAACATAATTAGATTTTGAGGATTCAATTTATTGATGGACGGGAGAATTTAACAACCCATTATTTCATAGTACGTTATCTCATTAAAATAAATCAATCGATTTTGTTACACACAACACTGAGTTCGACCGCACCACAACTAATCAAATTAGTCATTCAAAAAGTGTTTATGAAGAGTATTAACTACATTTTGATTCTTAAATACTCAATATTATTTTAAAATTCATATTATTTTTTACATAGACATAATATAAGAATAAATTATTTTTTTAGATAAAAGAAGTATTTTTCAAAAAAAAATTTATTTTTCCACCTTTTAATGGAGAACCCTTTTTAAAATCTATATTTGAATCTATTATATATTAAATTTAATGAAATTAAATTCTTCATTATAATAGGGACATAAAAATATAGTTTGGATAAATTTATGATACTTTTATGATAGCTTTCATATTATAATGAATAGTTAAAAATACTATGTTTTTATTGAAAACAACATTATTAATATAAATAATTTATATTGTAAAATTGGAATATTAATTTTTTTATAGTATAATTAGATTATATTTTTATCATTAAATAAAATTTAATCATTATAAATAATTTCTCATTAAAATTTGACGTAAACACATGTAAATTATTTTATAGTTTTTACTTTAAAAAAACCTTTTTTAGGCTTTTCCAATGATAATTAATTTTAAATAAATTAATCCAACATCTAATTTTTTAATTTTGTAAAATATAATACATTTTTAAATTAGTAATTTCAAAATTACATTATGGTAAATTTTTTGTATATTTCTGAAAACATTCAATTTTTGATTAATAGTTAAAAACATTGCATTATTGATTAAAACAAAGTTTTTATTTTAAATATTATTTATTTTATTTAAATTTATATTAAGTGAAAATATATATAATAACTATATATGTTCAATACAATTCATTGGAGTCATTTAATAACAAAATTAGATGTATAATGTTTTATTAAACTTTTTAACGTCTTTTACCCACATTCTAGGAGGATTTGCAAATATGCATAAACCATAATTTTACCACTTCTGTTAGTTAAATTTCAATAATCTGAGAGACATGGTTGATATCATTATGTAAATTTTTTTTCAATAAGACGGAATTAATTTTTTGTTTAATTGTATCTTTTTAATTTTATTTAGCAAGGTTGAAAGTAAATTTAGTAATTAAGGGTAAAAATTATATTATAATTACCATAACACATGTCTTAATTCAATTGTATAAGTTTAATTCGACCAAACACAACCTTTTGAATAAAAAATGATCCTTTTTGGTCTACAAGTATTACATTAGGACAATTATTATTAATTTATTTAAAGAATAGTTAAAAGTGTTAAATTAGATGTTTAATAACTAATACATTTTTAATATAAGGATACAAACAATATAAATTCTACTATAAATATTAATTTGTAATCTATAAAGATATCCTACATAATTGTAATTTATTTATATTTTTTATATTTTAAATTAATTAATTTATTAATGACACACTGATGATGCAATAATTACCTTATTAATGAAATATTAAAATAATGGAAATTAAAAATATCCAAATAGATGTAAATTGAGAATTATGATGAATTACACTAATTTTATAGCTTAATATGATATTTTTGAGTTGACTATAATATTTGTTTTCATAGTGATAAGGTTTATATGACTTTAACAAAAACAAAATACCAAATAGTGTCAAAATTGACATTAATTTGTTTTTAAAACAAATACTATATTATTGGTTTATATAATATTCCAAAAAAATATAAGGATCTCTGAAAGGGATTAAATAATAATATATATATCATTAATGATTCACTTGAGGTTATCTTTTATGTTTAGAGTATGTTTATTAACCATACAGTTTAACAATACATAAAGACCCAGTACAAGTTAAATAAGTCAACTAAGAGTTAAATCTAAATGATAAGGTTAATATGGTTAACTAAACCTGTCTAAAATCTATTGGTTGGGATTTTTTCGACCGATACATACCATATCATAGAAATAAATCATTTTTTATCCATTAAAACTAACCATAATTTTATTATAAAATAATATTTCAATCTTTTCTTAAGGAGACTCTCACCGCTTTTACAATATGGTACATCACTTTCTCTTAAATTCAAACCTCCAATGAAAATTTTCATGGACAAAACCAGCCCAAATATACACTAAAGAATCATTACTTCAACAAAGAGTCCTTAATTTTATCATAAGTCCAAACTGTGGAGCCCTTTAGATCAACTCAATAGGAAATAGCTTAAGAAGAGGTAATAATTTCACCACCATCATTCAAAGTATTTTCATCTGCCACTTCCTCTTTCTTTGTTGTCTCCATGACAAAATAATAACTCTAGTACCTCCAACATACTATGATTTTATTACAAATATAGTACAACTGTATTCGTTACTCAATCCATCATATAAATGACAATGTCACCATACATGCATACAGAAGGCTAACTGTCTCCACGTTGGGGTGTAGATTTGTATTCCATCAATTCATTGTTTGGATGGGTATAATAATGTGTATAGATTATGTAAATATTAAATATAAGTGTTTATTATTTTTTAAATATAATATATTTATCCAATTACATATGATTTTACCATCTATACAATGATTATGTTTCTTGGGCGTATGTACGGATTACTATCTTCACAACCCGATGAAATTCATTTCCATGTTCACCATTCAACGATGATTATAAAAACATATATTATTAATAAGTATATAATATATGAAATAATAATTATACTGGATATATATATATATATGTCTGTGTGTGTGTTTGTGTTTGTGTACAATCATATATCTTATTCATATACTAACACTCAATACGATGTGAATACCGAAACAATGGTTATGCATATATACGACCTACAGTCTCCCTAAACAGTGTTTTCTATTTCATATATATATATATATATATTATAAATATTTATATTATATATATATGATATATAAGTCGTTTTTTATATTCAGGAAGTATTTAAATCACGATCTACGTGATAATATCAAGAATAACATGTTCAATCACGTACAACAAAGAAAGCGATTATTACATGAAATATTAATTTAAAAATGAAATAATTATTAAATAGCTAATATAAAGTAATAAATGAATCATTTATGATATAATAAATATGAATATTGTTCTGTTATAATTTAATAACATACTATGGTTGTTATATAGGAGGGTAAACTTACCCTCGACCAAAGGAAAGTGAAATGTAAGGGTTAATTCCTCAATCTCAATATTATCCGAGAATGTTTATGGGTATGTATTTTATGGGACATATTTATCATAGATACCCATATATCATAAAAAAAATTCAAAAGGAATATTTTGTGGTTTTATGGGAGGGTGTATTTTACTAGATCATCATTTTAATATTTTTAATGATATATCATTCAAAATCCTTTTAATTAATGTTCATGTTTTCAAAATGATTTTCATGATTTATTTATATGGGACGGAATTTTCTGAAACGATAATTTTTATTAAATGTTTTGTGTAACACCCCAGGTAAATAAAGAAATGAAATTTTCATATTTATCCATATTTTGTGAATAAAATATTAATATTACTTTAAAGGGGACTCTATGCTCGATGGCATACCCAATACGCAACAACGAGTTTCTTGGGAATCATAAATTGCACTCTAATAATAAAATAATATTATTTTAAGTAGTAGTTAACGCCTAGTTGTTGTAATGGAGGCAATGAACAGAACTAACTAAAAAATGATTATATATGTTTGTAAAATATTTTTACTGTTTATAATAAATGTTAGAGTATTAAAAATGCGAATTAATCCAATTTTAAGCGTAAACATTCTAATATTCATTAAAAGGTCGATTAACCACCATTAGATGGAGAACCTCATTTAAATCCAAATTTTGACAATTTTATGTGTTATATTTGACAAAATAATATTCTTCTTTAGAATTATGACATATAAATTTACTTTGTGTAAATTTTTGGTATTTTTCTGAAAAAGTTCAATTTTGAATGAATAGTGAAAAATGTTGTATTTTAATTCAAAACCACTTTTTAATATAATTTATTTATATGATTAGATTATCTTCTGAATTGGTTTTAAAGTGAAATTATAATATATTTTTACCATTTAATCAAATAGTGGTCATTGGAATTAATTTCACTTTGAAATTTGACTTAAACAAGTGTCAATCTTTTGATATATATTGTTTCATAAAAACAAGCTATTTGTTCTGACAGCGGGAATTAATTATTAAATTAATTAATGTAACTTATATGATATTAATTTTTTGAAAAAGGCATCATTTTTGAATTCATAATATCAAATATATCTTAGGGTGATTTTTTGGTAATTTTCTAAAAAACATCAATTTTGATGAATAGTGAAACCACTAATTGGTACTTGTAAAAATTGATTTTCCATTTCAATGAACTTTTGCCACCATTGTGTTTTTAATTTCAAAAATCTTACATACATGGTTTTCCTTAAGATTTAAAATGTGGTTCAATGGGATTACAATAAATTTTTGGTTAATAGTAACTTATTAGGTTTTTAATCGCGATTAGAGGTAATTAGTGTAGTTTAAGGTGAAAATAAGGATTTAATAATATAAAATGACAAAAACCCATGTCCTAACCTCATTTTATGAGTCATGGACGACCAATAAAATCCATGGGTAAACATGGGGACCTCATGGAGCCACATTGGTTGGAAAATGACATAAATACCTTTTTATTTAATGTTGAAATTAAAATGACACAAACATGAGTTATTTTACTAAAACAATTTTTACATGGGGTTATAAAAGTCAGATTTTTGACTATAAATAGTTATTGGAATGCTAAATAGAGTTCCTACCTAATAGTATTTTTTTATAATTTTTAGACATTATATAAATTAAATTATTTATGACGCCATGATGATGTAGCGATTACCTCATTATTTAACGATTTAAATAAAATGGAAAGATAATGTAAAATATAAGACCTACAAATGACCAAAACCTATTGTATGGGTGTATTTCGAACCATTATTACCTTATCCACGAAACAAATCAATGTGGGACCATTAAAATACGAAACTCATTATAAAATAAAGTAACATTTCCTTACTTTCCAAGAGTGCCCCTCCTCTCCTCTTATAAAAGGCCCCCACCTCTACCTCCTTACCCACATTTCCAAAGCCATTGGATCGGCCAAACCCTGAAAATTTAGTCTCTCCACATCCCTCTCTAACTCTTTGAACCTCACATTGGGCAGAAGTCTTCACAAGGAAGCCTTTGAGCTCAAACCAAAGGGAGTTACCCGATTTTAAGGTAATGTCTTCACTTGAGTCCTTTTGTTTTATTTTGCTTCTCTAACCCCCAAAACACATTTTATTCATTTCTTTTGTAACAACTACAGTATCTTAAATATACTAGGATGTTTTTTTAAGAATGATTCGAGCTAAACTTACACACACATACATCTAATGGTTAAAGAACATACTGTTTCCGTGGTTGGCGAATTTTTGCAACACGAAACGATGATAGTTCAATATTCTTCTAACACCTTCAAAGGTGACCATTAAGATGACACTATATTTATATATGATATATAATATTTTTATGATTTATTTAATCTTCTGTATTTTTCATTTATGTAATACCTTTATGGTTTCCATTATGGGTAAACACGATATCTTCATTTATGGAAGTGCGGACTACCGCCCCCTCAAAGTGATTTGGTTCGTTCATACCATATGTGGTACATATAAAGGATATATTTAATGATATTATATGTGATAACATACTTTAATTAAAATACTATTATTTATCACAATGTTTTAATTCCATTAAATATGAAATAGAAATGGAAGTAGCGTTCATGTGTACGTACGACTTACCGTCTCCATAAATGGTAAATTTCATTTCTTATCTCAAAATGTTTTTTTACTATAATAAGAACATATATATAATGTATATATATGTAATATATTACATCTAAATGATGGATATTATTATGTAATTAAAACATATATTTATCTCTCATTTTTTTTAATTCCATTAATATGACAAAAAATGAAAGTAGCGTTCATGCGTACGTACGGCCTACCGTCTCCATGAACGGTGCTTTTAATTTATATCTCCAAATGCTATGGAATAGTATAAAATTATTATATACTAGATATATATGATATTCATAACATCAATACTCTTCTGGATATGATTTACCTATAACTACATGGAAAATTATTTTCCAACAAGTTCAATTTTTGACTCATGTACCAAACATCGCCAAAAATGTCTGATATGAACTCATATTATTAACCAATTATTAGATTATTAAAATATGTGATATGAACTGAATAATAATCATTATATGATGTACTTAAGAAATTACAAATTGACTAAAGTTTATTATTCAGGAATATAAAGAAACGAACAAGACAAGTTGGACTTGAGGTAAGGGATCCTATTCCTCTCATTCGTTTATGTACATTCTTTTATGTCATTATTTTTTAAAGATCATATTTCTTGTTATTGTGATGTTATTTTATATTACTCTTACTTTAATTTTTATGTTCATATGATGAAAGACCCTATTCTCTCTCATCAATCCATTTTGGAGGTTTTGAGTGGCGCAGTTAGGCTGCTGAATTTTCGTAAGAGAACTAACCTCTCTCTTTCTTTTTAAGTACTCCTTTTTATGTCATTTATTTTAATCTCACATTTCATATGTTTGAGGATGTTCTTTAATATTCCTAATTCTGTACTTTTTATGTTCGTATCATAAGATACCCTATTTGATATCATCAATCCATTTTTGGAGGTTTTATGTGGCGTCGTTAGGCAGCCGTGTTTTCGTGAGGGATTTTTCATCTCAATTTTTTTTCGTGAGATTTATGCTACATTTTCCACAATTTAATTTCAGTGGTGTATTTACTATCCATTATTTTACTCATTGTATAGTATACAATCATTTATGAGTATTTAAATCAATGTTGAATTTTCCCTCTTTCATGGGGTGTACGTTTCGAAAGTTGCCCAACTCAGTAAGGGGACGTTTCGCCCTCCTATTTTTAAAAGACTTTTTTTGTAATGTCTTTTAATTTACATCTTATTATGTTGGGATATGTTTATCTATATCCTTATTGATGTACATTTTATTTCCAAGTGATGAGATACCATTCACTCTCACATCAACTAATTTTCTGAAATTTGAAGTGACACCGTATGGCAGTAGAATTTTTACAAGGGAACATCTTAACCCAATATCGATTTCTTTGGGTTCAACTTGTACTTCATGAACATGCCATCCTATGAATATGTGTGAATGACATCGGATTGTTTCACACATAATATCAACTTATATTGGTTGTATTTTTATTTCTCACACATAATTATGTGATAAATTTATCCTTAATTTAAGGATACCATATTTATAATGGATTCCATCTCAATTTACATTTCCATTGAGACATCATTGTTGTTATGCACCAATTCACTATTATATGGTGTGTATACTGTCCATTGAAATATTATATCATGAATCCCTTTATTCTCATGATATTATAAAGTTCGGATTAAATTTTATTCCTTATTTATTTGTATTAAAGACTCTATCATTTTTTTAAAAACTCTTTAACAAAAAATATCTTTTTAAATGCTTTAATGATTTATTATTCTAAATATTTGTATTTAATGTACATGTTTACAAAATGTTTTTCAGTATTTATTTATATGGACATTAATTTATTAAAATTTTAATTCCATTAAAAGGTTCAATGTGGTATGAGACACTTTGATTCAAAAATATATTTTAAATGGTTTTTGAAAATGGATTGATTAATTCAATATCTTGGAATAACTTATTGTGACTGCAAAGAAAATTTTGTTATTGAAATGCTTATATTTTCAATATTTTATGTGTAATGATGGTACTTGGACATTTTACGGGTGGTTACGTGATAAACCATATGACGGGTGGTGCCGTGAATACCAGGACAGGTGGTTACGTTATAACCTCCAATGCATTGTGTATGGAAGTTTAACGTATGGCTATTCCATTAAGTATGTGTTGAAATCGGATGTATGGCTATTCCATTAAGTGATATGTGTGGAAGACGACCATATTGATACTCCACTTAAATGTGATTATGTCCCAAGTTACCTATATATGTTATATAGATTTTGTGGTAATCTTTTGGTTACAAAAGGGTAAGTAATGATTTTTTTTTCAGTGATGAGTTTTTACTATGTCATAATGGTGATGGTATTACTTTGATAAAGTATACATGGTTAACTTGATGTTTGAAAAACTAATAGTTATCATTCTTTTTGTATCCCTTACTGAGATTTTTATGCTCATCCCATGTTCATTTTTGAAATGTTTTTCACAGGCCAAGGGAAAGGTACATGATATGATGATAGTTTCAAGAAAGTGTCAAGAAAGAATCTATGTTTTATTTTAATTATGTTTTCTTTGATGGGAAAAATGAATACTATCTTTATGTAACCACTTTGCTTAAATGTGGAATATAATGAATGTTTAATGATCTATTTCTCTAAAACTCTAAACCTGAAAAGATATTCAATGTGAAATCTTGTAATAACTCAAGATTAAGTAAAGTTTAAGGTTGGGGCCTTATAGATGGTATCAAATGTAGGTTTAGATAACTTTAAATGTTAGGGTATTCTTTAAGATTAATTGACATTACCATAATGGTTAGGATTTCCAAAAGAGTCCTAGTTTTAGATAAATTGAATGAGTAAGTATAACTTAGTGTTTATCTTCCTCATTAGTACATGATGGTTTTTTTGATATACTCAAATTGAACTTTTTGGTTTTAGTAAATGGCTGGATCTAGCAGGCACCAAAGTAATAGTGGATGTAAAGGAAATTGTGACAGTTTTTTGAGCATGCAACTGAATGATATGGGAGCTGCAATGAGAAATCTTGTGTTTATCCTCAACCAACTACCTAGAGTCATGATTTACCACCTAATCCTTGATGATTTCTATAAGGAATCATATATGTGAGAAATAAATCCCTACAGAACTACAGTTAATAATCATAATGTTAAGTGTGTTTAAAAACCTATGTGTCAATGATGTGGAAGGAAACACCTAGGAAAATGTTTCCAAGGGATAGAAATATTCTATATATGTGGAAATGAAGGTCATAAAGCAAGAACCTACCATGGAAAAAGGAAACATCCAGTTGACTTGTGGAAAGGGAAAGAAGTTCTTTCTGAGGGATCAATTGAATGTTTTAAATGTGGTGTGCATGGTCATTATGAAATCACATGTCCTATGAAGAAGTTTCATAAATGGTATCACCAATATAATAAAAATATTCATTTACCAATACCTAATTCCATTCTGATTGAGGATGAAGAAACATGCAATGACCAATCGAACGTATGGATTATTTCATAACTTTTGTTTTCCTATTTTGGAATCTTAGGATATGATTCATGTTTTTGTTTGAAGGAAAAAAGTATTTCAGAATATGTTAGAAAGGAATGGTTAATGGATCATGAAGAATGTTGAATGAGTAAGAAGTCAACATATAAGGGCTTCATGTGTTATTATGAAATTATTAAGAGTATTAAGTCTCTTTTGATGATGGGGTTACATTAGAAGACTTTTTATAGTATGTGTAACCCTGATGTTTAATATATGAATATTTTATTCAAGGAATAGTTATCTGTTCTTTTGTGGACATAATTATAAAGAAAAATTTGGGTTTATATGATCCTTACATTTGAGATAATTATGGGTTACTATATGTTATGATGGAAGTGAAAGCCATGAGATAAAATTGAGGTCAAATTATGCTATGGTTATTTTTGATGATTTTATCTCTTTTTGGGGAATGATTTGAGAATTATATAGTTTGAAAAAGGAAAACATGTAGACCGTGTGACAAGTCGTCGTGTCAGTCAAAGCTGCGGGAATCGAACCCACAACAAAAGTGTAACTGGTATTTATCGCCAACCACTGGACTATGTGAAGTCCCTGAATATTATGACTTAATATTTTTAGTTAGGTGACTTTATGAATTAATATTAAGTTGATTTTGGGTTAGTTATGAAAATTATTAACCAATCATGGAGGATATGTGATTAGTTTAATTATATTTCAATACGAGACTTTAAGAGCAACTAGTGTTGTTTGGAGATAAATGTTACAATTTATCTTGGAAGACTACGTGACTAAATACTTTAAATATTTGGGTTTCAAACTTAGTTTGGTTTATATTGAATAATTTTATGGACAAATTGTATATCGAATGGTCCTCCTTGAACTTTGGGTTTTGTTGGACAAATTTTGGAGATTATGAATAGATTTTCATTTGATAAAGGGTTATCCTTTTCTGGATTATCAGATCTTGTACTAACATTTTTGGTTTTGGTTTTTGTTAGAGTCTAAAGACATGGGAAGAATATAATTATCTATTGTGGATTGGGTGATTATCTAGAAGTTGATTATAGTACTCTTAATGTGAAAAAGTCTTCCTAAATACTCATCTTTTGGAGAAAATATTAGTTTGTTAAAGAAATATAAAAAAAGTTGAAAGTAAACATGATAAGTAATTATGTTACCTTATGAATAAATTCCTCAATAAAAATTAACTTAAAACAAAAATGTTGTTTGTTAACTTTTCCTACTGAGGAATCAAATACCATTTAACCCATCACAAATTTGTGATTTTCTTATGGTTAACTTTCTCCTAGACATGTTTTCTATCACGCTCCATCAGAACATGACCTTAAGTTTTCTCCTCCATGGCCATGATTTCATACATGGAATCCTAGTATGGGTTATCTCGGGTGACCTCTGTACGTCTCTTTCAATTTTTAAAAGTTATTGTTTTACTGACTCTTGTTCCGATGTAGGACTTTCAAGGATGTTTCCGAGCCCAATTTTAAAATTGCGAGAACGCATTTCCCAAAAGGGGGGAAGGATGTAACACCCCAGGTAAATAAAGAATATGAAATTTTCATATTTATCCATATTTTGTGAAAAAAATAATAATATTAATTTAAAAGGGACTCTATGCTCGATGGCATACCCAATACGCTAAATTGAGTTTCTTGTGAATCTTACGTTTTACTATAATAATAAAATAATATTATTTTAAATAGTAGTTAATGACTAGCCGTTGTAATGGTGGGAATGATCATAACTAACTAAAAAATGACTATATATGTTTGTCAAATATCTTTACTCTTTACAATAAATGTTAGAGGATTAAAAATGCGAATGAATCCAATTTTAAGCGTAAACATTCTAATATTCTTTAAAAGGTCGATTAACCGCCTTTGGATGCCGAAGCTCTTTTAAATCCACTTTCTGAAAATTTTATGTGTTATATTTTTCAAAATAATATTCTTTTTTAGAATCAGGTCATCATAATTTACTTTGTGTATGTTTTTGGTATTTTTCTGAAAAAGTTCAATTTTTAATGAATAGTGAGAAATGTTGTATTTTAATTCAAAACCTCTTTTTAATCTAATTTATTTATATGATTATATTATCATTTTAATTGGTTTTAAAGTGAAATTAGAATATATGTTTACCATTTAATCAATTAGTGGTCATTGAAATTAATTTTACTTTAAAATTTGACTTAAACATGTGTCATTTATTTGATATATATTGTTTCATAAAACAAGTTATTTGTTCTAACAGTGGTAATTAATTATTAAATTATTTAATGCAACTTATATGTTATGAATTTTGTAAAATAGACATCATTTTTGAATTCAGAATATCAAATATAGATTAGGGTGAATTTTTGGTAATTTTCTGAAAAACTTCATTTTTTTATGAATAGTGAAACCACTAAGTGGTACTTGTAAAAACTGATTTTCCCTTTAAATGAAATTTTTCCCCCATTGTGTTTTAAATTTCAAAAATCTGACAAACAGTTTTGTCATTATGAAGTAAAATGTGGTTCAATGGGAATAATATAATTTTTTGGTGAATAGTAACTTATTAAGTTTTTAATCACGATTAGATGTAATTAGTGTAGTTTAAGGAAAAAATAATGTTTTAATAATATGAAATGACCTAGAAATATATCTTACCCTCATTGGATGAGTCATGGCCGACCATGAAAATCCATGGGTCAACTTGGGGACCCCATGGAGCCTCATTGGTTGGAAAATGACATAAATACCTTTTTATTTAAAGTTGAAAATAAAATGACACAAACATGAGTTTTTTTACTAAAAAAAAATTTTATATGGGGTTATACAAGTCATATTTTTTACTATAAATAGTCATTGTAAAGATAAAAATATTTCCTATATCATAGTATTTTTTTATAATTTTTATACATTATATAAATTAAATTATTTATGACACCATGATGATGTAGCGATTACCTGATTATTTAACGATTTAAATAAAATTGAAAGATAATGTAAAATCTAAGACCTAAACATATCCAAAACCTATTTTATGGGTGTATTTAGAACCTTTATCACCTTATCCTCGAAACTCGTCAACGTGGGACCATTAAAATCCGAAACTCATTCTAAAATAAAGTAACATTTCCTTACTTTCCAAGAGTGCCCCTCCTCTCCTATTATAAAAGTTCCCCAACTCTACCTCAATACCCACACATCCAAAGCCTTTTGCTCAGTGAAACCCTGTACATTTTGTCTCTACACATCCCTCTCTAACTCTTAGAATCCTCACTTTGGGAAGATGCCTTCCTAAGGAAGCCTTTGAGCTAAAACCAAAGGGAGTTACCCGATTTTAAGGTAATGTCTTCACTAGAGTACTTTTGTTTTATTTTGCTTCTCCAACCCCCTAAACTCTTTTTATTCTTTTCTTTTGTAACAAAACCAGTATCATCAATATACTACTATTTTTTTATAAGAATTATTTGAGCTAAACTAACACACACCTATATCTAATGGTTAAAGAACATATTGTTTCCGTGGATGGCGAATTTCTACCTCACGAAACGATAATTGTTCAATATTCTTATAACACCTTAAAAGGTGGCCATTAAGATGACAATACATTTATATATGATATATAATATTTTAATGGTTTACTTAAGCTTCTGTATTTTTCATTTATTGCATACCATTATGGTTTCCATTATGGGTAAACACGATATCTTCAATTAAGGAAGTGTGGACAACCACCCCATCAAAGTGATTTGATTCGTTAATACCATATGTGGTACGTATAAAGAATATATTTAATGATATTATATGTGATACCATACTGGAATTAAAATACTATTATGTTTCATTATGTTTTAATTCCATTAAATATGAAATATAAATGGAAGTAGCGTTCATGCGTACGTAGGGCTTACAATCTCCATGAACGGTAGATTTCATTTCATAACTCAAAATGTTATGTACTATTATAAGAACATATATATAATGTATATATATGTAATATATTACATCTAAATAATGGATATCATTCTTGAATTATAACATATATAAATATATCTCATTTTGTTTTAATTCCATTAATATGACAAAAAATGAAAGTAGCGTTCATGCGTACGTACGACCTACCGTCTCCATAAACTGTGCTTTTAATTTTTATCTCCAAATGATATGGAATATTATGAAATGAATATATACTGGATATATATGATATTTAAAACATCAATACTATTCTTTATATGATTTACCTATAACTACATGGAAAATTATTTTCCAACAAGTTCAATTTTTGACTCATGTACCAAACATCGACAAAATCATCTAATATGAACTCATATTATTAACCAATTATTATAACATTAAAATATGTGATATGAACGGAATAATAATATTTATAGGATTTCCTTAAGAAATTATAAATTTACCAAAGTTTATTATTCAGGAATATAAAGAAACGAACAAGACAAGTTGGACTTGAGGTAAGGGATCCTACTCCTCTCTTTCTTTTTATGTACACTCTTTTATGTCATTCTTTTTTAAAGCTCATATTTCTTGTTATTGGGATGTTCTTTTATATTACTCATACATTAATTTTTATGTTCATATGATGAGAGACCCTATTCTCTCTCATTAATCCATTTTGGAAGTTTTGAGTGGTGCCGTTAGGTTGTCGAATTTTCGTAAGAGATCTAACCTCTCTCATTCTTTTTAAGTACTCTCTTTTATGTAATTTCTTTTAAGCTCATATTTCATATGTTTGGGAATGTTATTTTTTATTCCTAATTCTTTACTTTTTATGTTCATATCATGAAAGACCCTATCTGATCTCATCAATCCATTTTTGGAGGTTTTAAGTGGCTTCATTAGGCTACCGAGTTTTCATAATGGATTTTTCATCTCAATTTTATTTCCGTTATATTTATACTACATTTTCCACAATTTCCTTTGATTGGTGTATGTACTGCCCATTATTTTACTCATTGTGTAATATAATTTCAATTATGAGTATTTACATCAATGTTGTATTGTCCTTCTTTCACGGGGTGTACGTTTTGAAAGTTACCCAACTCGGTAAGGGGGCCTTTCACCCTCTTCTTTTTAAAAGACTTCTTTTGTTATGTCTTTTAATTTACATCTTATTATGTTGGGATATATTCTTCTATATCCTTATTGATGTAAATTATATGTCCAATTGATGAGATACCATTCACTCTCTCATTGACTAATTTTCTGGATTTTGAAGTGATGCCGTAAGGCATTAGAATTTTTACAGGGGAACATCTTAACCCAATTTTGATTTCTTTGGGTTCAACTTGTACATCTTGAATATGTAATCCTATGAATATTTGTGAATGTCCTCTGATTGTTTCACACTTAATATCCACTTATATTGGTTGTATTTTTATTTCTCACACATAATTATGTGATAGATTTATCCTTAATTTATGGATATCATCTTTATAATGGATTCCATCTCAATTTACATTTCCATTGAGACTTCATTGTTGTTATGCACCAATTCACACTTATATGGTATGTATACTGTCCATTGAAATATTATATCATTAATCCCTTTATTCTCATGATACTATAAAGTTAGGATTAAATGTTATTCCTCAATTATTTGTATTCAAGAGTCTCTCATTTTGTTAAAAAATCTTTAACAAATAATATCGTTTTAAATGTTTTAATGATTTATTATTCTAAATATTTATATTAAATTTCCATGTTTTCAAAATGGTTTTCAGTATTATTTTAAATGGACATTAAATTTTTAAAATTTTAATTCTATTAAAATCTTCAAAGGTGTATGGGACACTTTGATTGAAAAATATCTTTTAAATGGTTTTTGAAAATGGATTGATTAATTCAATATCTTGGAATTACTTATTGTGAATGAAAATGAAATTTTGTTATTTAAATGTTTATATTTTCAATATTTTATGTGTAATGATATTACTAGGACATTTTACGGGTGGTTATGTGATAAACCATATGATGGGTGGTGTCGTGAATACCAGGACGGGTGGTTACGTTATAACCTCCAATGCATTGGGTATGGAAGTCGTCCATATGGATATTCCATTAAGTATGTGTGGAAATCGGCCGTATGGCTATTCCATTAAGTGATATGTGTGGAAGTCGACCGTATGGTTATTCCACTTAAGTATGTTTATGTCCCATGTTACCATTATATGTTATATGAGTTTTGAGGTAATATTTTGGTTAAAAAAGGGTAAGTATTGATATTTTATTCAATGAAGAGTTTTTACTAATTCATAAAGGTGAAGGTATTACTTTGATAATGTATAAATGGTTTACATGATGTTTGAAAAAATAATAGTTTTCTTTCTTTTTGTATCCCTTACTGACTTTTTATGCTTATCCCAAGTTCTTTTTTGAAAAGTTTTTCACAGGTTAAGGGAAAAGTACATGATATGATGATAGTGTCAAGGAAGTGTCAAGAAAGAATCCATGTTTTATTTTAAATATGTTTCCGTTGATGGGAAAAAATGAATACTATCTTTATGTAACCGCTTTGTTTAAATGTGGAATATAATGCACGTTTTATGATCTAATTCTCTAAAACTATAACCCTAAAAAGATCCTCAATGTGAAATCTTGTATTAACTCAAGATTAAGTAAGGTTTAAGGCCGGGGCCTTATTGTTTCAATGTAGTATGGGACACATTGATTCTAATATCTTGGCTAGATTACATTATAAATGTCAAATTTTTAACTAATTTTACCAAAAGAGATATTTCACTCAAAAAGTATTTTTGATCATTTTCCACTACGTTAGCATCTTTTATAGGATATTGTTCTTGATTGAGGTTGATTTATTAGGATAAAAATCGTATAAATTGTATTTAAGGTTTATTTAAATGTTTGATTATGGATGGGTTATTTTTATACCATTAATGGTTTACGGATAATGTATTGACATTTCATTTGGTAGTTTGAATACAAATGTTTATGTTATGTTATAACCTTTTCATATGAGGAACGCATTGGATATAGTATGTTATGGGTGGATCCCACTTTTGAAAATCAATGTATCAGTATGTATCATTAGAAAACTAGTGTCTTGGAACATGGACTTGATAAAATCTTATTTGTAGTCCTAGCATAATTCTTTTACTATGTGGTTATGATGTCTTGCATTATGCATTCCATAATAATGAAAGAGGGTATTTCTATTTCCTGAGATCATCTAACTAGTAGAATATTTAGGAGAATATGTAAATGGAATTATTTTATTTATATTGGATATATTTTGAATAATTTTATGTTTAAAATGATTTTGTTTAACTTTTTTACATTTCCTTAATGTTTATGCTAATTTATGGATGTTTCCACAATATTTTTATCCTTACTGAGCGTTTGAGCTCACCCTATTCTTATGTTTTATTTTACATAGATTCCAAGCGGTGTATTATGAATGATATGAAGGGTTATGATAGGGGATTAATGGAGTTATCAAATGATCATTTATGTTGTGTTTTATTTTCTTATGTGCAATGTAACGTACATGTATGTAATCTATTTTCCAAGACTATTAAACTCGTCTGTATTTCTGGACACGATTCCTTATAATCATGTCAATGTATTAAACTAATTCACCACCTCTGGTAACTAGGTTCGGGGAATTAAATTAGGGTATCGTGTGTATATAATGATATTATGTTGACCTAGAGGTATGGATGGTGAGTGTTGTCAGGTGGTCATATAAAAAAGGTGTTACACTATGAGATCTACAGAAATAGTTTTTATTATATGAATTGTTTCTGGGAAGGCCAAGGGGTATATATTGTTTGAGCTATCATGTTGGTTGTTTTTAAATGATTAGTGCTATTTTGGACTATAGGGGTTAGTCCATGAGAGTTACCAAGAGAAATATTATTAAAAGTATTGTAGTTATGTAAGAATAAGGATAATAGAATGTGAGAGCATTCAAAAAAGGCCTTTATTGAATAATTAAATTATTGTGATGAGACTTCCAAGCTAAAGAACAAGCTTGTACCTGGTTCTTCTTGATTATTGAGATGGTCTTCTAGGATGTATGTGGTTACTATTACAAAATAGATACAAAACATAGGCTATATACCAAGGTTTAAAAGATTCAATGGATTGAATAATAAATGAAAATGAATGTAATGGAAAACCAAAAGATTATTTACATTTGATTATATCCTAGATTACTTCTTCATTTTCTACATATTACCTACTATATATATTCTATTGACAGTTAGTCCAAGATATTTTGGTGGTTGCCTACTGGGATTCATCTCACACCCTATTTGGGTCATGTTTTTGACCCTAATAGATTACATGGTTGCAGGTATAGATATGGCCTTGCGCCGTCCATTAGGTAAAAGATTATTGTTGGCGCAGGAGATAATGAGTCCATGTTAAGGCCTGCGATGCTGTTGGAGTTTAATATTTTTCATTACATTGGTTTTATTGTTATATTTCCTACAATGTGTCTTTTTTGTCTGATTTGGTTGACATATGTGACATACACCATTTATATATGCTTCATTTGTTATATTACTATCAAATTTATTCTATATAAATTTTTTTATGTTATTTCTTCTTTGGATATTGTTTACTATTTTCATATCAATATTTATACTGTTCAAATATGGGCATAGTTTCTACATTATCATACTATGACCCTCGTTACTAGTTGGCATCCTCTGGTGTATAAGGAAATTCTCTTAAGGTAATGGGACAATTTCGGTTCAGGGAACCTTAGGGCGACACCCATATACAGGAAATTACAAAGTTGTATCAATGGAGGTTTTATTCTACATTGTCTCACTAATAGGATTTGTAAATAGGGACAATAAGGAATACGTAGTTTTTAATAAGTTTTTCATATGAGTAGATAACTCGTGTTTAGGGAAATGCCAAAATACTAAGAATATTGGGATTTTTCTGGTTTGGGAATTGTTACAGTTGATTTGATTTCACCATTTGGTGATTCACTTGTTTTGTGTTATTATGATTTATATCATTGAGATTATATATCTGTTGGAACCTGATGAGATAAGGGTATTCCGTCTCATTCATCATATCTGAATTTACTGTAGATCACATGTCATGAAATATTTTCATGCCATTTATGATACATTACTGATTATATGTTGTTGTGATAGATGTTGTGCTATATATATATACTATTGTGATAGAATACATACTATTTTGATAGGGTATTTGTTTCAATAATGTTTCATTTTTATGGAAACCAATAGGTGGACCATGAGGTGTTATGGGTCCTGATAAGTATAAATTTGGTGGATAATGTGTGAACATTAATTTAATTTTGTCAAGTTATGATGTGAATATGTAATCAAAATATCGATTTTTGGGGATTATAGGGTCCCACTGGTCGGAATTTTCATCCCTTGGAAAAAATTATGTTTTTATGCGTTATAATAAGTTTCAAAGTATTACTATCGAGAATCCTTGACAAAATGATGTGTGATATTATGGACACATGCCATGTGTTTTTCTATTCTAGATGAAACAATTTTTCTATATTACACACCTTGTACTATATTTACATATCATGTAGTCCATGAATATGTGTTTGACTATTTAATTAGAGACACAGGATTTATAAAAGCATAGTAGAACAGGTTATGTACTAGAAGTACATGTCTTTGTATAGAGACCAAATATCTGGATGTGTGATTAACAACACATGTTGATGAAACATGGGCGGTACACAATGTGTTTAAGTTATGCATTCCATGTACAAATCGACTGTGTATCTAGGCATCTAACTGACTACATGGGTGAATGGCACAGAACGGGTACACACTGTCTCAAAGGTGAACTTGTTGGGTAGTGTTACAATAGTAGAACAGTGTTGTTCGAGGCATGTATAAGTACATGTGAAGGAGGTAAAATTTAAGTACACGCTGAGTCTTAAGAAGTACATGTTGTGTGTAAGGGGAGTTACATGACTTAGACTAGAAGACGTACACACCCTTGTAAATTCATAAAGTAACATGTCCTGTAGTGGTTACACACGCCGTGTAACCCTTTTTTGTAAAACATGAAATATTTCTTCACTTATTCCATTATAGTACTTATATGTTGATTCCCTTTATAATATTGAACTGAGGTGTGTACATGAACTTGTGAATTCATGAAACCTAGACATCCACTGGTTGTTCACCAGGTACAAGGAGATGATAAGACATTAGAAATGGTGGATAAGATACTACCAGCAGATCAACCCATCGTGAAAATATTAGAACAAGTTATAATACTAGAAGAAAGTAATAATGCACAGTTCAATGAAATATTGTTAAGGATATTATATACTTTTCAGGGAGCATCGCATCCTACCTCGTCTAGAAAATAGTTGACAGGGGAGTTCCATTAGTATAATCCTCCATATTTTTAATGGATAGAGTACCATAGGTTGTAGATTCACTGATGTAGACCATTCATTTAATATTTTAGAATATCGATACGCCACTAGAGAGGAGGGTGGTGATAAAAATGTGCAAAATATGTTATTCATATAAGAAATGGTGTGATGTTATCTTAGAGGTGGTACGTCATCAGGATATAGATTAGGAATACATTTACAAGATCCATCTATGACTACTTCTAACCCAAGATTTTGAGGGATGATTGATCCCGAGAGTTAAGGCATTTAGAGTTGGGAACTCTTTCAGTGAAGGAGTACTCATCTCGCTTTATAGAGATTTAGTTATTGACACAAGTTTTTATAGTTGATGAGTGTTTATTGATTAGGATTCTTGAGGATGCTCTCAAGTATGACATCTGATCATAGGTTAATTTTTTCAGGATGACTTTGTTGATGGCTATAGTGAACAAGGAACTAATTTTTGATCTCAATAAAATGGATTTGGGAGTTGTGTGTCATGGAAGATTAGCATCCAGGGTTGTTACTCCTTTGACAGATAGCATGAACTTCCACATAGAGATTTCATGCAATGTTTCTTAATGTATCAAGGTAGTATGATACCTGAGCAGAATGAGCGGGAAAAGAAGACCACATTGCTCGAAAACCCTATCTAGTGCCAATCATGTCACATGGTCGACAATATGCATTGTTTTTTACAGTTTTTGTCACAAATATGGTGTGATTGGAGTTCAATTTTGACTCCATGTTTATAAACAACACCACCAGTTTCTCATCAGTAAGAAAACAGGTGTACATTAGGCTATTCAGGCTAAGGATGTGGTCATGGTCATGGTATTCAGGAAACTTGTTTTCTGCGATACTAGGTTGGATCAGCTCAGGGAAGTCCGGATGGGTAACTAGGTCACCGTAGAAGATAGATTTTTTGCAGTGGAGTAAACCTAGTAGAAGACAAATCCATGCCCCTCAAGAGCTAGATGTATGATTCTTATTTCATTAGTTTTATCTTAAGATATTTTTAAAATAGTGGCTTCCCATTGTTATATATTTGTTTCTGTTTTTGGGAAGCCTTGGGCTCAGTATCATTACATATAACAATGTTATGATTATAGATACTTCGTTGCAGATATGATAGGCTAGTGTATGATAGTGAGTGGAGTTTCCTCTTGAGTTTTGTGGGTATCACATCATATGGGATATATATGTCATAGAGATGACAGACTTTGTTGTCATTCTCGGAATGGACTGGTAGGTCACTTTCCAGTGATTTTTTGAATGATATATCTGCATGGTGATTTTCACATCACCAGAGGGAAAATATTTTCAACATAAGTAAGAATTAGATGTCCATCTGAGCACATATGGACTCGAGATTCATGGGCTTGGAGGAATTACAACCCAGATTTCTAGTTTATATTTTGTTGAACCAGGGAAAAATTATATGGAATTTCTAAAAGTGGGGGATCGTTTCAATGATTTCATTCAAAATAAATTTTCTGGTTCACCCCCAAAGTGAGTGGTATATATATCTATTGATTTTGTTATAGTTGTGCCACCAGTGTCCATTACTCTTTATTGGATGGCTACACTAGAGTTACAGGGGCTCAAGAGGTAGTTGGAGGTGTTTTTGAAAAAGGCTTCCATCCAACCTAGCAATCCTTACTTTTTTACCACACTGTTTGGGATTATGTTGGATGGTAGCCTCAGACATTGTGTGGATTATCACAAGTTGAACTAGTTTATGGTCAAGTACTAATATCCCTTGTTCAGTATTGATGATATCTTTGACCATCTTCATGGATCTGGTGTATTCTCGAAGACTGACATGAGATCTGTTTATCATCAGTTGCGTGTTAGACCATCGATATAACTTTTTTGCATTTCGGAGTTGGAGAAATCTATACGATTTTTGATTATGTCATTATGTCTCATGAATTCTCTTGCAGATATTATAGAAATGGTGAATAGTGTGTTCTATCCTTACATGGATTCATTTTTGGAATTGTTTGAGGATGATATCATAGTGTACTCTTACACTCGACATGACCATCCTACCCATATTGAGATTGTATTGAGAACACTAAGAGGTAATCGGTTTTATAATAATATCTCCAAATTCCACATCAGGATTGACTAGAGTAATTTCTTGGGACATTTCATCACAAGGACATGAGTATGAGTCAACCCAGATTAGGTGGGAGATGTAGTTTTTGAGGAGAAAGGGAAGAACATCTTTGAGATTCGAAGTTTTCTAGGGATGGATGTTTATTTAAAAAAATATACAGGAAATTTCATAAATTGATGTGGCAATGGAGGGCCTGAATAATAATGGAGGGATGTACTTGTGAATAGATTCATGAGATTTATACTTTCAAGTGCTGAAGGGGTGGTTGACATCAGCACTGATTCTGATTTTTTTAGAGTTGGGTGAGATTTACACAATTTATGTTGATGTTTTAGGTATGTAGTTGTAAAATATTATTATATAGGGGGAGGGAGTCATTGTGTATGTGTCACGATAGTTGGAACCTCATGAGAGTAATTACCTAATGCATGGTCTTGATTTGTATGCATTGGGGAATGTTATAATTTGTTGAAGACATTATCTATTAGAAGTGAATTTTTTTGTGTAAACTCAACAAAAAAAGAATCAATGATATCTTTACTCATCAGTATCAAAATTTGATATATCATATGTGAGATGATTACCTTTAGTCATTTGATATCGAGCTACCCTGCACAATGGGAAATGGAAACATAGTGGCCAATGCATTGAGTATGAGGAATCAGCTATATGCATTTCAGGAGGCCATAAGTGAGTGAAAAATTATGGTTCTACAGTTTCATATGCATTTAGAGATGTATAATAGAAATTTAAAAAGGTTTCTTTTTTCTACATCTATTACATGTACTCCTATGGATTGGGTGTGAGTGAGGCAGTTATCATATTCTGGATGCCTAGTCCTATGAGACGGTGTGTAATGTGAGGACCCTACTCTTAGGTAGACCATAGGTGAGGATGAGGTTTTGTGATTTCATGGGAGTGTATGGGTGTCAACCGAAATTCAAGAGGATTTGTTGCAATATTTTCATTCATCAGTTTGGGATGTTCCTCCTAGTGTCACCAAGCTGCAGCAAGATCTACATCATCAGTACTGGTGGAATGTTAGGAAAATGGATGTAGTTGCCTTTGTTATGAGATGTTCAACCAGATTGAATTTTAAGGGATATTATAATTTTTAATAAGGGATTTTATAGTATTTACCCATTCAATAGTGGAGATTGGATGATGTTTCGATGGAATTTTTTACAGATTTACCGATGTCACCTTGAGGAAGTGATAAATTTTTTATTGTGAGTGATAGTCTCACGAATGATTCACACATCATTCCCATTAAGGAAACCTTCAGTGCTAATTAGCAATAATTTTTTTACATCCAAGTGATTTTACATTTAAATGGGGTTTTATAATCTATCATATCATTCATGGACACCTAGTTCATTTCAACTGTTTATTATCGACTATATAGGGCTTTAGTTACATAGGTACCTATAAAAGTACATCTTACTATCACCATACATATGGCCTTTTCGAGGAACAATTCCAGTATTGGAGGAAATTATTCTGTCATGCGTCTTGGATTTCAGGGGATTTACGGAGATACATATACACCAAATGGTGTTTTCATTAAAGAAGCGTTTTCAGGAAACAATTCAGATGGAATATTATGTGGATTTGTATGGTAGGCTATTCTGATCGCCCCTATGTTGGATGGAGGCCAGAGGGGTCGTTATGAGGGGACCTCCTCTTGGCCTGGATGCCACTGGGAAGGTGAATTTGATTTTAAAGAGGTTGATTAATGCAAAGTGGCATTAGTAGATATGGGAAGCATTTACCGAGATATATTGGGATGTTTGAGGATTTGGAGAGATTCTGTGTGGTAGCATATTATACGCAGTTACCCCAGAGGTATTGGGCTATGACAACATCATAAATGTTTCCCAGCTACTAATTTACTTTTTTGATAGGTATCAAATTTTTAAATTGGGGTGGTTTAGTGGGAGGTTGAATAATCCTTGGAGAGTCACCCTATTCAGAATGTGGATTGTAATAAAAATGTTCTCCATGATCTATATGTTCCTCTTGTATGGATACTATGGAAGCATGGGTGAGTATATAAAGAGACACAGAATAGGGAGTCTGACATACTATCACAGTTTCCAGGGTAGTTTGATGTTTCTTATTTATCAATCTAGTTTGGTAAATTTGGGGACAAATTGCTTTAAGGGGTATTTTTTATGAATCTAGATCATAATATCACATATGTATCATGAATTCTTGTGGTTTTTAGGAATAATGGAGAACATGGAATTTTTATTGTATGTGCCATGTACTTTTGAGTACATGTCTTGTACCCAGTTACTAGATATTTCCATGTATTGGGTATGTTACGACAGATTACATGGGAGGGTGGTGACCTGGAAGACCGCCAAAAGTGGGGCCCAGTTAAGGCTAATAAACATCTTGTAAATTTAATGAACATGCAACATATATTTGTTTTATATTTGGTGAATCTGAGAGGTGTCATATCTAAGATACATATCATTTGTCTTCTCCCCTTGGGTCATATATGAGAGCAATAAAACTACATTAAATGTCAAACCCCTCATGATTCTCCATCTAAGGTCTAATTGAGATGCCATTGGGTGCACTGGTATCCCAAAAATTAAATTTTTATTCTCCTACAGCCTATATTCAGAATAATTACTCTCTCACAAGTATTTAAAGGATGAATTTTTCCCTTTATTATAGATTTTTGTTGTTCTAGGATGATTCAAGGGTTGACATTGAAGTGTGTTAATTGTACGACATCAATGCTGGTAGTTTTCGAATTTCATTGATTATATTTTTATTATATATGCTAAATGTTTTGTGTAAGCATGTCTGGGGTTTTTCATGATTGGAATTAAATTTTTTTATTACTTTTTATGGTTTTGAAAATTGATAAAATTGTAGTTTCTTTTGAATAAGGTTATATTCCATTATTATGGGAAAACAAGGGTCTGTTTCCATTATTTAACATTTAATAGCCATTTGATCATCTATTACTATTTGAATTTTCATGGTTTCCATGTGTTCCAGGTTTGATGGAGTTGAATATTATATGATATGAATATGTTACACATTTTGAATGTTGACCAAGTAGAATTTGACTATGAATTAATCCCATGGTAGGGTCACCTATGTTGACCTTGACATAATTACTAGGAGAGTTTTTGGGTGTTCATAGACAAGAGTGGTTAGTCCATGAGATCTACCCTATAGGGTCTTTATTAGATGATTTGATTCTAGGTTAACCAATGGGTATTGATAGTGTGAGCTTCATAGGTTGGTGTTTGTAAAAGATTAGTTCATGTTTAGACCATAAGGGTTAGACAATGAGAGCTACCAAAAGGTTCGTTAGTAAATAAATTATTAATATGTAAGCCCATGGTGATTAGACAGTGAGATCCTTAAAAATCGATAGTTATTGATTAATTAAATTATTTTGATGAGACTTCCATGCCGAAGCACAAGTTTGGGCTCAGTCTAACTTGATTGTTTATATAGTATTCTAAGACATATTTGGATACTATTAAATAGGGGATACAAATCATAGGCTAGATCCCAAGGTATCACGATTTAATTGATTGAATAATAAATGAAAATGAATGTAATTGAAAACACTAGTTATTTTTTATATTTTGAGTAATTCCTATATTATTTCTTCATTTTATGCCTATTAACGGCTATATATATTGAAAGATAGTTAGGATCATATCTTTTTGTGGTTGCCTATTTGGATTCATCTGAAACCCTATTTGGGTAATTTTTTGGCTCCAAAAATGTTATATGGTTATAGGTGTAGATATGTAAAAAAGTATTTCTTCATCAGGTACAAGATTTCTATAATATTTGGAGAGCATGAGACTGAGATGAGGCTTGTAATGCTCTTGAAATTTAATGTTTTTATAAACATTGGATTATTTATTGTATTTACAACACAGTGAATTGTTTGGATACATTCCTAGCCATATTTGGAATACATTATTTATATATCCTCCAGTTGGTATATTACTATCAGTATTCCGTTGATTACTTTTGTTATATGGTATTAATACTTCTCATATTGTCAACTATTTTCATTCCATTGTGTATACTCTACAAATGAAGTCATAGTTTTCCCGTTATCACCCCATGTATCTCTACTAGTTAGCAGGCTCTGGAGTATGGGAAAATTCACTTGATTTCATGTAACATACTGGGTTTAGGGCACCATTAGACGTCACCATAAACTAGGACGTTACATATGTGTCTATGTTCATTCCTCATTTAATTTAAATTAAATATATATTGTTAAAAATAATCAATGTGGTAATTTATAATGATTTATAATTTTTGAAATTTTACTGAAGTGTGTTTTAATAATTATCATTTAATATGAAATTGTTAATATTCATCTTTGGTATATTCTTGATGATCAAAGTGTGTTTTCATAATTAATGATTTATATATTTGTAAAATGTATCTATAACCAAAAACTAGTCATTAATTAGACATTTATATCAAATAAAGAATATTTTTTCCAATACTCTTTTATAACTAAATTCATAGAATTTTTTAATTCAGTGGTTAAACTGACAAAAACAAGAATATTCATTGATTTTTAGACCAATTATAAAATGGTTTTTTTGTAATCTCATTATATTAAGGTAAAAATTAAGATTAATATTTACTATTATTTAAATTTTCATTATTTTATGGAAAAAATAAATATTTATTTGATTTAAAAATGTTATACTATTGGAATATGATATTGTCTCTTAATATGAAAAATTTAAATGATTGAATTAATAAGGGTAATTTAATGATTAAATGGTTACATAGTTATACTTTTTTATAAAATAACCCTTATAATATTATAAATATAATATTTATTCATTAATAAAATCCATATATCCAAATTTTAAAAGTAGTTTAGAAATACAAGACATGTTATGTCATAGAGATGATGGTCTCCACAATAGACGAGCAACTGTTTTTATTTTAAATATATGGTGTATATTATTACATAATAAAAATAACTATATTATAATTTAATTTCATTATAAAAAATAAAATAATATAATTATAGTACTATTTGGTAAATAAATATTAATGCATGTAGTTATGAGGAAATCTATTTAGTTGATAATACTCACATACAGACATTAATTTTCAATTGACGTGATCTTTAATTATATGGTCTTTGTCTTAATATAAGTATAATGTGACCAATATTCAATATATATGTTTATGGGTAGAGAAGAATTGAATATTTTCAATGTGAAATTCAAAGGTTAATTTTCCATTGATGTAAGGAATATTTTACCATTTTATTAGTGAAGAAAAATAGTACTTTTGAGAGTAACCATAAAATTTCAAATAATTTGACGTCTCTTTTCATGTATTAAACGTCTTAAAATGAATAAATTAATAGCTAAAAAATTATTATTGTTAAAATAACATAATTTGCACTATTTTTATTTAAATATCAGTTTTATGAATCTTTTTAATATTTAACATCTACCTAAATATGTTTCCACCCTGGTAATTAATTCCCAACAATAGTAATTAAATTTTATGAATTTTTTTTGAATAAAAATTTAACTATTTTTATACTCTTAATTTAAAATTCAAAATTTTTGTATCATATTAAATTTATAAATGTGGGAAATCGTAAAATAAAATTAAATTCATTTAGTCATGTCAAAATATATTAAATGAAATATGGTTTTAAATGAATTAAATTCATATTCAATGAAAAAATATCACGGTTACTAGCATTAATTCTAGAAATATATTTTTTCTTATTTGAAAAAAATTGATGCTTCCCATCCAATCCAAAATATAACTTTATCGTGATAATAAAATATTTGGAGAGAAGACCAAAAACAATTTTTGTATCGAAGAAACGTTTTATTTTAATTACAAAAATAATTACTATGGTTTTCCAAGACTATAAGAATATTTAAAAATTTATTATTAAAAATGTTAAATTCATATTTTAATACATTAAGGGTCACTAAATATTCATTGATATTCTTTCTCAATGATAAAATCATGGAAATTATATTTTTTTTAAAGCCCATATTTTTTAACAAGAATTAAATGTTTTTAGAAAGTCATTATAAATTAACAATAATTCAAATTTTTTATGTTGAATTATAAATTTATGATCTTTATATTAATTCTAAATTCAAAAATTTCTATTTTTTATTATTGATTAAAATAATATTATATAATAGAAAACCAATTATATTTGAAAATGTCATTTTTAAATATTTACTGATATTATTATTATTTCATATTATTTAAAAACAAATTAGTGTTGAAAATTCAATAATATAATTAATAATTTATCATTAATCATATGTTATATGAAATATAAATGAATTTGAAGTGATATATTTTTTTTAAAAGTAAATCTCTAAATAAGAAATAATCATATCAAGCACATTATGTAAATTAATTGATTTTAATACATATTAAAATTTGATTATTACTAATAATGAAGATAGACCGAATAATTAATAGATAATAAATATATATGATTTAATATCCATATATATATATATATTATCCATTAGAATTTTGTTTAGGTTTCTGTTTTGTGTTTTTCCATAATGTTATTGAGAAAATTGACTATTTTATATGTTTCCTTATATTAATATATTACTTTTTTATAATTATAATATGATCCGATATTATAGTGTTTTTTGACATGTATTATATATAAAGTCTATGAATCGAGTAATCAAATAATCTTTACTTTCTATTCTTGTGATTGTGAGATTATATTGTGATATGTAATGTTTCTTTTGTAGGTATTATATAAAAGAAATATTATTTTGCATAGGTTCACCATATATGTGACTCTTTGATCAATGTTAATCATATAATAAAAGGTCAATAAAATTATTATCTATCTATCATCACAATGAACTCAATAAAATAACCATTTTATGGATGATGAAGCATAGAAATCGGGATTGAATGAGTTTGAAGGGTTTGATGTCAACATAGTATATTCCCTCTAAAATATTGTATAATATTAAAATAGAATGTCATGGTAATTCAATAAAAGGGGTTTTTATTGGTCATTCATTCAGGGGGTAATGATATTAGTTATAATTATTTCATTAATATCCATAAAGATATATTTTATATAGGTATATATATTGGATGGAAATTTCTTATATATACATGGTCTACTCAAATCACACAAAATAATTTATCACGAATTAAAATAAGAACAACATGACACAAACTAACAATAGTTTTATAATGAAATGTTTGATATAAACCCACACTTAAATAATGTCATTTCAATCAATCTATAAACCTAATTCTGAAAATGTTTATGCCATCTTACATTAAGAATCATTATATTAATGTGCATTTCATAGGTGTTCAAACATGACTAAAATGTGGTCCACTTTGAAAAAATATAAATTTATAGAAAAATATTACATATCGTAGAAAATAAAACAATGAAATTTATTATCCTCATAATTAGTATATAAAATATAATACATTTATACCCAAAATAGTATAAACAACTTTTTGTCTTCTGATCTATATCAAAAGAGAAGAAAAAGGCATGACTTGTGGTCCACCCTACATGTCTAGCAAGTCACTATGGAAGTCTACATTATGTTGAAAAATATTTTTATGTATTAGTTTGAACTATATTAATATTATAGTGTAATAATAATTGTATGAATACCGTTGGTGCCTAATATGTAGGATTAAAAATTTCTCTCATATATAGTGTTGGAATTGTGGAAACTTTTGAAATAGAATATAATAACATCAAGATGGAGGGATTCTATAAATATAATTTTTTAAATTTGATATAGATAGATTAAAAACTACACAAATGTTTTTATGTTTTTATTCAAGGAAACTAGGGTTAATATAGTTTATATTAAATAAACTAATGTAACTAATATACCGAGATGGATGAAGTGAAACGACGCAACTGACCATTGAAATGTTTAATTATAATGAGATGTTGTTTTTTCACATTTTTTGGTATCTATTTATGTAGGGGTTATATAGAATGTTATATAAGGTTACCCAAATGATGTATTTTGTAAGGTTTTAGTATAAAGATACTACATGTCTCTATTTTGTGGATATTTTTATAAAGTTTTCGAATTCACATAGTGATATGATTAACGTTGGAATATTCTACCTGATGATTTAATCATCTTAGAACCATAATCACTAGTTACACTAACTTTTATTTCATATATTTGATTTATTATTTCATTATTTGGGAAAAAATGGTGTTTGAATTTATAAAAATTATCCATTATTGTAATATATATATTACATCATCCCCCTATGGAGTGTTACATGGTTAAAAAAAATTAAATTATTATATTTTTTCTTCTTTTTTATAGAGTTAATATATAATCTCTATATTGGTTTATATTTTTCATGTGAATTATTTTACGTGCTTTGGGGGAATATTCAACCATATTTTAATAAAACTATAGTCATTTTATCATTTTTATTCTTTTGGAATTGTTTATAGGTTTCTGTAATATTTTTTTATAGAGGATGACATATTTTGGAAGGTTTTCCTTTCCCAAAATGTAGATTCATATATTGGTTATTGATTTTTAGGAAGTCCATACATTTACCATGTTGTTTTATAGCACAGTTTTGAATTATTATTCTTCCTTTTGAATTATATGATAATTCAGATATGCAATTTATGATCCATCAATGTAGTATTATATTTTTCCTCAAATAAATTTATAATTGAATAATGGAATTTGATAATAGTTTGTTCTGTGATGAGAATAATTAAAAAGTGTTTTTATAATTTTTATGCTTTATATAATATATTTTATGATATAAAATGTCATAATTTGGCATTAACTTGTAATGAACAAAGAGTAATAAAGAATGATGAATACAAATTTTTTTTATAAGAAATCACTATGGTTAATCAGAATGATAGTATCCTATAACAAGGAATGTTATATCAATTGAGGTGAAAATATTGTCTTGACCCATCATAGTAGGGCATGTGTTGTGACTCCCCTTTCCCACCTCCAATATGACATGGTCAGTATAATAGCACCGAGCAGGAATATCAAAATCTTGGGAACCCTTAACCAAAGTACATTTATACAAACACACATCTCTAGTCCTATAAAATGATGAAATGAAAAAACTACTAAAAAACATGCATGTGTACATATAAATCCATGAGGCAAAGTACGATAGGAAGTATACAATGTATAAAGTGAAAAACATATGCCCTTAAATATTCTAAAATAATGACCCACTATTAATGAAAGATAGATACTACTGTCATGATGTCCCTGGAACACACCCTGGTCTGTCATGTCTTACTATGCATTATATGGTACTGGTCTAATAATAATTCAGTCAAATGGTTGATCAACTACTATATACATGAAACCTGTAGGAAAAGTGAATTCAATTTTCAATATAAAAAACACTATTGGGGACCCCCAAAGCAAGAAAATATTCATCAAATGGAAACATTCATCTATACATATTTAATTTTTTATAAAAGATATAACAAGAATATTATTATATAATAAACAATGACTAAAAATATAATAGGATTGTAACAACTATAATTCCATAATAGGATTATAGATCAAATCTTCCACATATCACTCATTTGAGAAAACGTAATCGTGAGTCTGATAACACTGATAATGTCTGCATGAGAGGTAATGCTCATTGGGTGTCACCATACAAAGTGAAAATATATATTATAATGATATATGATACACTAATAACGATCACTCCAATTTCCATTGGGTAGAATAATAAATCAATAAAGAATAATCTGTTATGTAGAGGGTAAATGTGAACATATTTCCAGTCACGATGATACAACAGAATCCACGTAAGGCAAAAGATGAACAGTGGATCTCACTATAGGCCTCATAAAATTATTCAGAAAACTCTATCCCTGATGACTTGTTGAATGGATTTCCTTCATAGGATTCAAAAGAACGTAATTACTAACTCTTAGGTAGTGGATAATGGGAACACCTCATAATAAAACATTTCTATGATATTGAGAAAAATACTCTAGGCCAGTTTTTTAAATCTACATGTTGTGTAGTAGGGATACACACTTGAACCCTTTGACCTAAGGTCATAAATGTGTAAATATCCCACGAACATTTGTCTTTGTCTATGTAATAGTTCACAACATGTCAGTTTCCTGTGTACCCACCCCGTGTACCAGGGCACAGAATAGAGCATGTATATTTGCATAGGATCTGTTCGTGTTGTATTACAAGGTGTACCCATGCTTATTTACTCCACTCTATTCCCATGAAACCTTATAGGTACACTTCGATCTCATAAAAGGGGTCCACAAACCATTCGATGAGGTCACATGAAGTGTGGATCTTATCTTACTCTATAAACCATATCTTCTATTGTGATGGGCCCACAGAGCATGTGGATCCGAGTTGTACATCATGATTCAATGAATTTTCAAGATTCTCAAAAATTATATTCATTTCCATTCCCATACAACTATGATAATGTCCAAAGACCATATCACTAGTAAAGTCATTGAACAACCTTGTCTGACCCTCTCCATCAATGAAAAATTATTTTCATGTTATCATACTCTTTCAAAAAAACCAAAAAAATCCATTCATCATCAATGGTTGAATAACGTGTAATCAGTTATCTAAATCTACTTGAATTATCACTGATTCGAAAATTGTATCAAATTTCTGTCATGGCAATCCTGGATCGGTATCATCGAATCATAGTAAAATAGTTTTGCAAAAATTTATTTATCATGATGTATCGATCTATGCACCAAATGAATAAATACAATGATGAACAAAGAATCGGGGAAAAATTCGCTGAATAATAAATTGAAATAGAATTCATTCAATGTTTATGTCTACCGTTATTCTCTTCCATTATAATGTATAACGATGAATCAAAATTCTTAAAAAAAATTCCCTAATGAAATCATCATAATAAATACAGCCCGCAATACTATTGGTCAACATATCATTTCATCAGTAAATCTCTCCATGTATGTCATAAGAATTAATATTAGGGTATGAAAGAAATTGAAACAATTTCCTAACTTCACCTGATGTGATCACTGACAATAAATAGATTTTTGTTGTGACAAATGATGAGATCTTTCGATTCCATCTCAAAATAGTTGTCAATCTCTAATCTAGTCATCTCTTCCAAATGAAATCACCTCCATGAGCTCCAATAGATCATTTCATTTCACTAGGTTTTTCATATAACCATTCAAATGTAACATAAGTTCATATTTATATAATTAGATTAGGTTTTTTTTCAAAAAACATATTAATTATTTATATAATTATTCTATCCATTTTAATCCCATGATGACATTTATCCAAACCACCCATGCCCACCAGGGTTATGTCAGGGCTCAGGTAATCCCTATATTCTGAACTCAGTAGTTCCCTAAAATTTATTATATGATCATCCTTTTATTTGTTAATCCACTTTTTTAGAAAATAAGCATGCAGGTTCTATTTAATATATTTAATTTATTTCAAACATTTATTCTGGTATCATTGGGGCTTAGAATTTCATGTTTTCTCAATGATTTATCTAAAAAATAATCCATAAAATATCACAAAATAATAAGAAGGAATTATAGGTAATTAAGTTATCTTCATCATAGGGAATTTTGTCCTAAATTTGTGAAACCAGGGTCACACATATAGATGTGGTTACATTGCATGTATCTGATCATCCTACTCTGATGTTCTCTCATAGAGATTCTTATACTACCACTAGACATTCACTAATAGAATCCCTCTCCCATGAAGTAGCATGTCATACATATCCTCAATATCTACTGGGTAATCTAAAAGTTACCACTATCCACGATGTACATCTCTCCCCAGGTGATAATGTGTTATGGGTAATGAATTTATGTACTCAGTTATGAGATGAGAAATTCATTGTGTACATGGTCTAATTAAAGTGGTAGAACAATGAGGAACACTGCATCACTAAATGTATTCATTAACTGAAAAGGGACACATAATAAAGGGTTATATTTATACCCTAATGAAATATATATGATGCACACAGAGGTGAATCATATAGGAACACATGGTCTCCCTTATAGAACCCCAATAGCTTTCATTATCTATCTACACAAGCCTTATGATTTCTTTGTGTGGGATTTGTGCACTGTTGGATAATAGAAAACAATTTTTTCTAGTTTTATAGTCAAATTATATGCCCATAAGTACCGAAACTCCGGGGTTAGTCCAGAAAACTGGTAATCTATATGGTTTCCCATACATAGTATAAAAAGATATCATACCGATAGTGGAGTGGTAACATTTGATTTATGATACTCCATTAGTATCAGTTGATTATACTAAATATATTAAAATCCTCATATACATGCTCACATCATGGACTCCAAGACATGAATGATATTATAAGTCTATCCATAAGTATAGGGGTGGAATGTTTTGATATAGCATAAAAGAGCCCCTGAAATCTTCTTGTAATCCCTTCCACAATCACAATGTTAAGCAAGAATCAAATCCATGAATGGTCATTGATGGAACATGATGGATTCAGACTACTACCTATATCTAGAGGAATCCCAATATCTCTATAATACCATTCTAATGAATATATAATAATTGGGAAGAATTGGAGAATTTATCTATGATCACTTAGATGGAATCGTGTCATCTATATGTACATTGTTAGACCATCATTAAGTACAAGGATATCTCATATGATTTCAATTCTAGATCCTCAATGGGATGAGGTAATCCTTCTTGAACATGGTTCTCTTCCATCACTAACTAACATGTGTGGAATTTAGAGGAGAACATTGAAACTCCTTGTTTTCATCTGAGGACACCAATACTAATTTTGGAAGTCATAGTACATATATTCCAAGCCACAATGTACTGTTAAAGGAGACATATGAAGTTATCTCAGAACATTTCCTTATAATAATAATAATACCATCATTTATCCTCTAAAAAAATGACATGCACTCCACCATTTGAATAATCATCAACAGAATGCCCAATGTATATTAATGTGTGTTGGGTCTCATAATCAGCATCCCCATGTTTTTCCTCCATGACTCACTGCATATGAGGAGGTGTAAAAACAACATATTCGAGGTAATATTCTCTATAAATATCCCAAATTATTATTCTAATGATTTTATCTACACAGATACCTTATTCAGATGCACCAAACAAGTTCTTATGCAGAGATAATCTTTTACCATTTTCCCCTTCTCAATACTATGAACAAATATGAAGTAATAATCATGGTGGAACTCTAGCCATCAAATACATATATAGATAGTATCCTTTGTATGGAAGATATACATGAGACATTTGTGATCAAAATAGACTTTAAAACCCTCACAAATTTGGTGGTGGCTCAATATGATTATTTTAATAAATATGCTTCTAACATAGGATCATGGGTCATGTAGTTCTTATTATGTGGTATTAGTGGTCATGAACCATTGGAAATTATCACCTAGCCCAAAATCGGAACACAACCAATCCTATATCCAAATTTATCCCAGAACATGATGTAATTTACACCATCCTCTGGGAATCTCGAGATGGGGGTGTACGTCAAATTTTGTCACAATTGTTAAAATTTCTAAAGTAACATATGAGTCCACATGAAAGGATTCCCCTTTTGGATCAAATAATTCATGGGTTCAGATATACTAGATAAATAATGAATGAATATAATTTAATAGCCTAAAAATCCATAGAATATTTGTTCTTATATCATGCTCATTGGTGGATCCTCAGCAAACACTAAATCATCTTTAGCCGGGTCCACTGGCACTCCATCATCCATGATAACCTGTCATGGAATGTGGAACTCCTATATCCAGAACTAGAACATCGATAGAAGTGTATACATGTGGTTCTCCAAAAGTATATCTAGATCCATCAGCATGTATATCACATGATCCTCCTAATATTACAGGTATATAAGGATTTATTCATTGATGAATACAGAAAATCGATCTACGAAATGCTGAAATATCTATTTCGTGAGTGCCATTTACACTGTTGGGTTATTCGACATTCCCATGAGGACCACCATGTACTCATAGTGACCATAGAGACGAATGAAGGAATTAATTATAATATCATCTTCCCATACACAAAAGTGGTTATAGCCTGACCTGATTTTTTCTTCGAGAACCATCGTGCCCCTATAAACTGATATATGATGTCATCGTTACGTGATAGAAGATACATTCTCTTCATGGACTTTTTGATCAAGAGATCGACGTCCACATAAAACTTTATTCTCTCATCCTATAACTTGGAAAACCAAATTGGGTCCTCCTACGGTGAATCACTGGATCTATCTCGACCCTTCCTCTACCAGTCGACCAACTACACCCTCATCTCAAAAAGCTCTTTAGATGCAATCTAATATGTTGTAATATATATTGGTGCAATTACATAGTGTAAATCAATCATGAAGTCTATATCATGTCAGCGATCTAATCATAGAACATCCATTGGGAACACGTCCTCATATTCTTCCACAATTTTAGGGATCTTGAAACTTATAACATCCACTACATATGGGGTCAAGCTAGACAAATGGTGAGTAATCAGCTTCACCCTCTTCATTAAGTGTACATCATGTGGTCACTGAGTTTCGTTTCCCACATCAAAGAATAACCTTGTTCTATCACATTGGAAACCCGACATATTCAACAAGAAATATTCAATTAGGTAATTAATAGTAGATAACTATTATATACCTATGATGAAATTATAAGGACTCATCTATTATACAACGACATCCCAATAAAAACTCTCACCTCCAAGAGTCAGGTCACACTATCGGCACTGGTTTGTAATCCCTGAGTCATCTCTAGTTGGAGTCTAGAAGATAAAGCGTTGATCCAAGTGCTCAATCAAGATCTCTGTTTCTCATAAATGATTTGTGTAGAGAAATGAATAACTAGAACCTAGGTCTATTAATATTGCAGTATGGTAGTAAAGTAATTTATAGTACATCAAATAATTCTCGGTGCCTATGGTTTACAGATTTGACAGACTAAACTATAACCACCTCTACCCTCTAGCTCAATGAGCCCGATTTGGACCACCTAGTGGTGGTGGGGTTAACAGTTCGATGCCTCTAAAACCAATTGTTGCTCTCCTTGCTCTACTGCAACATCCTCCTCCTTCTGGACAGGTCTTCTCATTCACCTACATCTTTTACGGCAACACATTGATGGTTTCTCTATCATTATATGAAATTTCACCAAATCTTGTGACATATGTCCCCTCCCATCATGTGATTATAACCTCCTCCTTATGGGATACCAAGACCCATCCCAAGATTCCAGAACTGCATACCCTCTCTCATGGGTTGTCCTCCTGAAACATCTCAAACATCAGTTCCACGAGACTAATGATGTCTCCCAATAGCCGAGGTATATTCTCCTACACACCCACTATTGGATACCACATGATTCGTCTAATAATCATATAATTTCTCAACCAAAAATGCTTTATCTATCACCCAACATATGTAGAAATGAATTGAGGAATGAAACATACTTTTATGTATCTACGTTGACCTCACTCAAATGTTTTTTCCCTATTGAATTATTCATGAAAAATAAACATATAATACCTTGAGATATTTGTAAACATTAATGTATACACATATATTGTATTGATTCCATTCTAGACCTCATGATTCTCCTGGATACTTACAACCCTAATCCTAGCTAAATAGAACTCATCCTATACTGGAGATCAAACAATGACCATGGTAGAGTCTCCTAATCATTATTGTTGGTCACTATACTCCAGCATTGCCATTCAAATTCATGGAGAAGGCTCACTGCCATGACAAACATAACATCTACTATTGTCCTGAACTTATGTAAAACTAGCGTCACATCATCAAACTAGTCCTCAACTACCTGTGTATCAGGATCAGATCAGAACCTAAGGGGACTCTTTTGGTAAAACTCGTGATGTACACTCAACCTGTACACCACATCTACTGGTACATTGGGTACCATCAGCTACTCAACATGTGGTGGATTATATGGTGCCACACATTCAGATAGCACATTGAGAACCAGTTTGTGTATTAATTCATCATTACTAATGCGGTCATCCCTAAGATCCTGATTCGGAATCATTTCTAGCATAAATCATAGAGGCATTCTGAACTAAAAAATATTTACCATGGTCCATGAGAATATGTGGAGATCTATCTCAAGTAGGAAATGGAATCCAAAATAGATTATTATATGATGCATGTTCCAATTTTACCCATGTAACCAACGTTCTTATGTGCCATGTCAAAAAGCATTCAATAAAAGACATGAGGCATGAATACATAAACCGATGAAACAATACTATAATCATTGAAATAGAATCCAATCTCAAAACAGTATAACTATTTCCCTCGACCAGTTTTATAGATTTTGGTACAATGATAGAACCGTGTAACATTGAGGCCCCACTATGTCAATCCATCCTAGTTAGGTCTGTACGGCGACTCCCCAAGCATGCCTCTAAAGGTAAATGGGATGGAGACTTTAGCAAATTATACATATAAATAAAATTCGAGGCCTTATTCAAAGTAAATATACACACATATAAATATACATGCTTGTAAAATGATGAAATATAGAAAACAATATAAAATCATGTAGACATCCATCTATATCCCACTACTAGAGTGAGATTAAATATAAAGGAATGCAAACATGGCCAAATATAATCCCACCACCAAGGGTATGAATGATAGTACAACATGTAAATAATGATAGACAGCACTTTTAAGATGTTGTGTGAACAATCCCTTGTTTTTTCAATCTCACTAAGCAATATCTAGTCATGATCTATCAAGACGTATTTCACAAAGTCAATCGTTTGTATAAGAAACAACACATTTTGGAAGGGTCCATATAGGTGGGAGTATTTCTATATATAGTAGGAAACTCCAAAAACCCAAAGCATACAAATTTAATAATACATTAGTCTATAAATGGTTATATGTCTCAAAACATATAACAATAATTTCAAGATATTCTCAAATAATACAAATAGTCAAAAATGTATGTTACAATCATAATTCTGGCCTTGGATTTGAGATCAATGATTAACATCATACTATTATTGAAGAAAATTATAATAAGTCTTATAAAATAAATATCATCCATACGAGAGTTAGGGATCATAATTTCTCTCTATAGAAAGAGCATGATAAGAGTTTGAAGAGATATGATACAATGATATGGATCACTCCTAATTCCCTGGGGTATATCGAAAACTCAATCTAGATAATCCAAAAAAATAGAGGATTGGATTACAATTATTTTTTCCCATGATGATTCAATGAACTCCACCTAGGGATTGAAGATTATAGGGAACATTACTTTGTACCTCGTAGAAGGATTCCAACAAGTCATTGCAAGAATTCTTCCTAAAAGGATCAACACCCTACCATTATGAGGCGATTATACACTAACATTGAGGGAATGGATAAAGGGAACACAACCTTAAATAATATTTTTTATTAAAGAGATTTTATGGTCTCCGTGATAACATTTTAGGAGAACACAATGTGTAGTAGGGTTGTATTTCTTTTCCCCTTGACCCTACGTCCTTCTCGTGAAAATGACTAATGTCTAGTGTCAATGTCTACTTAATTTTACATGGTGTATACACATCCTATTTACTCTAACCATCTACAATTTAATAACATATCCCTTGTATATTTAACTAATACTTGCCTATGTGGGAGTAAATGGTACCCCCAAGCTGTTTTCTCCACCCTATGTCTTTGTATCCTCTGAGATACATGCATAACTCATGAAAGGTAGCTACATGACATTTTAACAGACCACACACAATGTGACACTTATATTAAAATTAAAAAAATATCCACCTCTAATTGGTGTCCAAAATGTGTGAGGATAAGTGTTGCACAAAGTGTGCTGTGGAATTATCTAGATTATCTTATCTAGATTTCACATTGATTCTCCCACTTCCATGATTCGATCTTGTAACAGAGTCTCCTAGAAAATCAAACAACAAATCCTTCCAAGCCATACCATCACCATGAAACAACATCCAATACTCAAATTCATTCATAAAACGCCATCATATTACAATATTCATTGCATGGTATACAATGTAAAATTATGTTTCTAATACCACCCAATATCACATCTCCTCAATCATTACACCACCATTTTGTTTGGTCAATCACAAATCTGTAATGTCAAGAACATTTCACTATGAAATACTTTTGCTATAATAAATTCATATTACTGTTTCAATACATGATCCAAAATTAGGTCATTCATGATAAATGATGTATCAGGAGAGGAATCATGAGAAAAATCAAGGGGAAGAGTCCTTGGTAGATATTCATGTTGAACTTGATTAACTAGTGTTAGAACAAAAAAAAATCCACAAGAAAAAATAAATTCCCCCAATAAAATGCCTCAATAAGCACATCCCTCAATACTCATGATCCTCAAATAAATCCATTGGTTAATTGATATCTTTTCATTGTTGGAATTATTAATGAGAAAGAATTAAAAATCAAGAAACATACTTGTATAATTTGGGGCAATCTCTGATGAATAATAGAGATACAACATGACCATTTTCATGATCTTTCAATTCCACCTTACACTAAACATTGAATTCTAATCTCTTCATCGTCTTCCAACAAAATATCATCCAATGGCCCTAATGGATCTTGAAAATTAAATGGTTCCGGTTTTTATTCTTAGAAAATTTTCCATATATGTGTATTTAATGAATGAAATGACGTTGTTTCATCAACAAACAATTAAATTATTATATTTAGTTGTCTTATCTATTTAAATCGTGTAATGAAATTTCCCTCATTTCCCTACACAATCCATATTTAGGTTGTGCCAAGGGTATACCCAACAGTCTAAACTCGATGATGCCTTTATATTTCTGGTTTTTCCCCCTTTTGAAAAATTATTATATTCTATATAAATTCAAAACATGCTTGCTATTTTATATATATTATAAATTTAAATCATATATTGCATGTATGATGAAACATAAAATTTTAGACAACCTTATTTCCTCATCTATAAAATAAAATATAAATTATCAAAATATAATAAATAGGAAAACCTGGTCACTATAAATGCATTCATGAAATAAGGTTTATCTTACTATTTTGTATGACAATATACAAAAATAAAAAAATGGTTATTTTTTGGTTTAATTACAAGGCTTTTAGAAGATAAAATAAAAGATCATTTTATTGAAATAAACATGATTTAGTGATTCTGTGTAATGAGGGGGTGGGTTTGGGGTATTTGAAGTAGGTAATTTTTTCACTCATCACTCAATAATACAAGGGTTGTGATGGTTACTATGGTGATTAACATAGGGTGTGTGAAAGCTATAGAGTTTATAATTTTTGAAGATATATTTTTGAAAAAAGAAATTCATTAGAAGTAGATCCATAGATATAGTGTAATATCATAAAATATTGAAGTTTCTAGCAGCCCCCTATAACAAAACTAACCCATGGGAAGAAATGGATGGAGAGAAATGAAACATATTTTCTTGATTAAAGGATAAATTACCTATTGGAATAAAGTACCATAATGATATATTTTAATGACTAAGGAGTACATTTTGGATGAGATGAATTAATAAGAGATTTAGTAAATTCCATATTATATGATTTAGATGTTTTTCAACAAAACTCCACATGTTGATTATAGTGTAAGATTATTAAATAATAAAAATTATTTCCCTCTACATTAAAGAGAGGGAGTATGACAAATTCTTCCAATACAATGTTTAGTAAGGGGATTCATAAATATTATTAATGTAATTTAATTATAGGCATGGGAAATATTGCCTTCCATATGATGAATGAAAATATTATATAATAATGAGTAGTGTATAACCTATTGTGGTTAATGAATATGTTCATTTTGATAGGATACCTAAAATATGAAGTATTATGTATAATATATTAATAATTAGTGTGAGATATCACCCAAATTTCAACATTTTAATAAAAAGGATTAATAATGGAACATTTTATATAAGATTTGTTTTGGGCGGTGAACTACATAGTAGTTATGTGACATAGAAAATTTTATGGCCCAAAATCTTAATTCATTATATGAGAAGAGGATATAAATACAATATACTATAAGGAATTGTGAATATAAAACACACAGATTGTATAATATAACATTATTGGAAAAAGGTTAAGATACATGTGGTCTCACTTCAAGTAAAAGGTACAACTCAAAATAATTTGAGGTTAGAGAACATTCATATAGATGTATAAGGGATGACAAACATATTTTCTCATAGAGGTTTACATTAATAAGTTACATCCATGAAATATGTTGAAGAAATGGTTTGGGATTTATTTCTTAAGAACACATCTCAATAATTATAAAACAATATCCTATATAGTTCCAAGGTTTAAAAGAGGGCTATAATTAAATTAGAATTCCCGAGGTCTGACAGTGGTGAAAAATAAAAAAGAGTTTGTATCCCATAGTTCCACCAGAATAAATCCACATTGTATTAGACTATTTCATAACAAATTTTTACCAAAATATAGTTTTAATAGGATAAATCAAAAAAAATAGATCATTAATTGGGCACGTTGAATAATGGTAATTTTATAATGTAGTTTTTTGAATAATACAAGATACTTAATTCGTATAATTATTAAATAATTCAATTATAACCAATGGGAAAGGATGTTATTTTAGAATATTGTTGTATAATAATGAATAAAAGCACTCACATTATATAATTTTTTTAACCACCTACATCCTTGATAATGCAATGGAATGGTTAATGTTGTTAGACATGTCACATGTATGATAATTTGTAGTGTATACGGCTAAAAATGTAGTTTTTCTTAAATAATATAAATAACTAAAAACAATTTAGATTATATTAGGTCATATTTAATTAATTGACCATTTTGAATGATTATAATTAATAAAAAAATTTAAATGAGACAATTTAGTCATAAACAGCTCGGTTATAGATGAGTGAATGTCAAAACCGTCAATATGATTGAGAATAATTTTGGATTATTCTTTTTTTTAAAAAATATATATAATTAATAGTGTTTTTTATGATAACCATGTTTATATGGTACTTTAATGACCATAGTTAGATGAATTACTTGGTTCCATGAAATTTCCAGTAGTTTTTCCAAATGAAAATTTAAATTTATTAGTGTCTCTAGAATAATATGATATATACAGGTTTATGTAGTTTTTTACCCTAATTTGGATCATAATTAAATGATACTAAATAGACATTCACTATTTAATTTTGTTAGTTTATGAAGAACCATATATCATTTCAGTGGTTGTATGTACATGTTACTCATTTCTATTAGAGTAACCATGGAGGGATTAAATGACCTTCCTACATGTGCCCAAAATAAGTGTGCAAAAAGAATGACCATTTGGGGGAGAATTATTAATTAAAACGTTTTTAGAAAATTATATTACAAATAAATGGTTGATGGATAAATATTAAAAGGTTTGTTTCAATGTTTATTTAATAAATTAAATGAATATATTTCACCAATATATTTTTCTAGATTAATAATAACATACATATTTGGTTAATGCTAGGTATATTTTTACAAAATTGATACATTAGTGTAATTTAAATGGGAATTAATATTCTTATTGAAAACTTAGATGATATTATTTAAAATTTGTAATCAAATTATTACATGGTCACATGGAACAGGAATTATGTGAGCATGCTGAAATAGTGAATCTAAGGGATGGTGTAAGTACCATGGAAGTGGAACTGATTGTTTGAGGATTTTTGGATGAACAAGATTTAATAATATATATCATGAAAAATTTAAATACCCAAAATGTGTTCAATTATGGTACTTTTTACATCTAACACCATTATTTTCATAACATGAATAATAATTATCCAATAAAAGAAACAATTGTTTACTAGAGAAAAGACAATATAAGAAGATTATAGATGATGGATCTCAGTGTAAATTCAAAATATGGATTTATGGTATATTTTATTTGTAAACTATTTTTTATAATAAATATTATGAAATCTATTAGAGAGTTTAATATTTCAAAATTGGATAGAATTATCCTATTAGTCCACGCCAAGATGAAAATTTTATTTCATGGAAATAGAAGGAACAATGACTGTAGTATAAGGAAATGTTAATAGAATTTCTCTTATTTTCATCACCAGTAAAAGTATTTATGTATGCATTAATTCAAACATAGGCATACATTATTCATGATTTTTATGTACTTAATAGTATCTTGGGAAATCCAACAATAGAATTTTGTGAATAAATAAATTGGATCTTATTTTTTTTTAAATTTTTATAAATTTCATCACATAATTTTAGAATAAATGAATTATTAGAAGTTATTGAAGATCCATTCAGGGTGGAGGTATAAAATGTGGAGATCCACTAACTAAATGTTTAAATTCTAATGAATGTTTATCTGTTTGATCAGGATGCATAGATTAATAGTTGTTTATTAATTAATTAAATTAGTGTCAATTTCCATAATAGAAATTTGGAAGGAATATCGTTGATCAAAGGGCTGGCTGGAAGATATCTAATAATAGTTCATGAGGAATAGAGATGAAATTTTTTTAATCAAAAACATAAATACACATATATAAAAATACAATTTTTTCATTATAGGAAATTAATATTTTTAATATGTAATTATACATATTTATATTATTTTAGGGGATCAGCACTGGATCGATAAATACTATATGATGTATAAAATCTAGATGACCTTAAGACTATGTTAGTAGTTTCTGATATACTCTAGCTAAAATATTCTATAATTGGGTTTGTATGACAGGATTCTTATGAAGAGAATCCTGAATTAGTAAGGGTTTTTTAGAAATTAATATGTATTGATAATGATAATGGATCAAAATTTTCTACATATAAAAAATTGAAATTCAGTTAGGGTATTTATTGTTTATACAAGTTCATAATATATCCAGAAAATAAATTATATCATTAAGAATTAGAGATTTTGATAATATAATTCTTCAAACTAGTTAGAGGTGGAGAGAGAAGAGTAGCATGAAAAATTTCTTGATTATTGTATGTAGTATAGTTTGAATTGAGAAATTATAAGAAACTAACAATTCAAGAAGGAGGAAGTGAATTGAAATAATGGGATGGCATTTTGTATTAATATTAGAGATGTGAGATATCATCCTTAATCCCTTTTGTTGAAATATTATATAAGGGGTTGTTGAAATATTTTTTAAAAGTATCCTAATGTATTTCTCATAAGATTTCGGTATTTATCATCTAATTGAGCTATGCTAGTGGCTTTATTTCACTATGTATAGGGACTCCCATGATGATCTGATCATTTAGGTCATACTCTCTATGAATATATGAGGAATTAATACCATTTTCATTGGATATAAAATATAAAATTTTCTATGATGGAGTCATTTTTTTGGATGATTGAATGCCCTGAGTATGATATAGTTATAATATCCTTCCACCATACTAAAGTCATTTCAACATCCCCTTTAATATCATGACATTATTCAAATCAAATAACATATTTGTGTTCTCTATTTCCCTTAGTTTCATGTAATTAATTTTAATTTCATGTATTCATAATAAATTTTGTTTATGATATAGTGTGTATTTGGGTTGAAATGTCTTTAAAATTCATTATATTTCATATTCAATGGTTTGTATTTGTTATTTTGTTTCTAATTGATTCTTTTTTGTCTTAGTATTTGATATAAAATTTCAATTCATAAGGATTCATTGAAAAATAATACTATCATAAAAAATCCAATTTATATAATTTCAATTTTTCATAAGTATGAGCCAAAGTATTTTATAAATACCCCAGTTTTAAAAACTACATAAGATCTAATTCCATTCATTATAATATATTATGTGATTCCACGATTCCATATCATGAATCATCAATGAATTTAAAATTCCCAAACCATTTTAGTGTGAAGGTTCCAAATAATTCATTTTTAGTTTTGACGAACAACATATCCATATAATTATATCAATATAATTTCACCTATGTGATGACATGATCTATATAGATTCACTCATTCCATGAATTATATGATTCATGATTATTTTTGTTATATGGAACACTATAACAACTGGATCATCTATATTCAATCAACCTATAACGACCCAAACTATTATATATAAACATATATATCCCATTTTTATTCTAAATAAACATTTATTTCATATTTATAGGTTTATTATAGAACATGATCTATATATTAAAAGAGAAACCCAACAATATTAATTTTTTTTCAAACATTAATTTATGGAAAAAATGTTTACAGTATAATTTAATGTTATATAGTTGGAAAAAAATTCTGTATAATAAAATAATTATAATAGTAAAACTAATAGTTTTTTCCTCCCATAATTATCAAAACTTCATAAAATATAGTAAATATAAAAATATATAGTTGTATATTGTTTAAAAAATAAATAAAATAGTATTTTGGTGAAATTAATTTCATTGATGAATGATGGAATTCGCAGGAATTTAAAAGGAATCTAAAACTAAAATGAATGTTGAAAAATATTACTATTGGAATCGTAACATACCTATTAGAAATAATTACCTAAAAATTTATCTATCCACTAGAACAATACAACAATATATATGAATCAGAAGCAATATAAATAAAAAATATTAAATAAACGTGTAAAAATTAATGAAATAAATATTCATTATAATGAGAATGTAATTGTATTGTCAAGAAAACATATATGTTATATTTTTTTTAAAATAAAATTTTATGAATAATTTGTTACAAGTTATTATTTTCTTTAATAATGTTTTTTTAAACAAACCTATATTTGTGTAAAAAAAATAGAATCATTTTTTCATTTATAAGAAATATTTATTTGGGTTATAATTTTGATTATGTCAAACTGATTTTTTTATTTTGTAACAGTAATGATTTTATATAAAAACATAAATTTTCATATTTAATATATTATATTTATAAATGATATTTTATTAATATAATAACATGAAAGTATTATCATAAGGTGTTTTTTTGATTTTTCTAGAAAATTATAATTTTGATTAATAATAAAATACTATAGAATATAGTATAATATAGGATTAGTTAAATAAAATATTATTTTAGTATTAGATGATGTATAAAAAATCTATTAGAAACTCAAACTAAAAAATTGTTATTTATTATCGCACGCATTATCATAATTGTTTTGTTTTGAGGTAAAATAATATTCTACAAAAGAGTTGAGTATCTAAAATGGTGTCTTTATGTTATTTTTGTCATTTACACCTTTCAAATATATTTTAACCCTCATAATATGAAATAATCAATATAATAATATTAGTAAAATGATATTATAATAATTGGTTATATAATTTATATAATCATTTTTATTCAAATTCCACTTGTATTATGGCTAGATCACCACCTTCCTAGACAATGTAGTTTATTTTTCATTACATCCATTATGTATGGTTTTAATAATGAATTTTTTCAAATAATATTTTAATATAAGTATTATTTATTATTTCATTTCATGAATGTGTAAATAAATATAAATTTTAAATGAAACTGATAATGTTCATCGTGATAAAACAGTAATCTAAAATGCACATTCCATTAAAACATAACATTTATATCCATGAACTATTCATATTTAAAAATATAGTTTGATATTAATAAAATTTTGAAATTTTTACAAGAATTAAATCTATACAACACCACTTTGTTCTTAATGAATCAATTTACATTTACATCCATTATTGCCAATAAAATGATGTGACCTTTAAGCATCAACACTATATCTTTGAGACATTGAACATAACCTTAATGTAACAAACATATGAAAATATGCTAACATAAAATTATAATTTTATATATAATTATGTTTAACAAGATTATTGTTAATGTATTTAATATCCTAAATTATTTATTTAATATTCTGATAGTGATTGAGGCTATAGATATCATTGATTTTAGATATAACAACCAACCCGGAGGCGCATATACTCATATGGAGAGAACCCCCAAAGAAGAAATCCTAGATGACGTCCACCACTGTCGGACCCATAATATCCCAAGAACCCACATCCAATGCCCCCCTAGAACCCATCCATTCTAGGATAACTGTCCGAAGAGATCATAATGACAGAGTATTTGATTTCATTGTAGACAGTGTTGTCATCAGATGAGTAGTGTCAAGCCCATACACCAGTTGCAGAATAAAACCCCTTGAAAGAATCGACCCCCACCATAGTGCACAGGTTCTCAAGCCTCAATGATAGCCCACCACCCATAATATTTTCAAAGTAATCTAGGACCATAAGGCCGGAAAACCCCACATCATTAGTATACTCCACATTACCAATTTTGAGGATGATTCTCATTTAGTTCATTTCCAATAATAATTAATGAATGAAAGAACTATTATGATCACCATCCTTAAGACATCAAACCTGAAAACTTTTCTGATTGGACCTTTGGATTTCAAGAGGTTTTCAACATGAATTTGTTTTATCAAAACCATATAAAACATAATCCCATTGCACTTTGATTGTATATCTTCCTCCAACATATCAATATCCAATTGAATTATATCCACTCCCAAGTGGTTCTAGGGGTGTTTGTCCAACCTTGCTTGGATTTCCTTTCTTAGTCATTAATGATGATTCGCCAGACCACGGCATGACCTCCCAGCTTCATCTTACTTCAATGTGTTCTTCACTATCCACATGAAGTACTCCACCCAGTTCTATATAATGGACTAATGGAAGGCCTTACCCCCAATGAGATCCATTAGACACTCCACCAAAAATAGAGTGATCAGAGAGGGAATGAGATAAATGATTAACCTTGGAATGAGGGATCTAATCTGTGTCTTTTATGTTTGAAAGTCACCTGTCTAGCATACTCTAGATATGAATGCATCCACTATGGTCATTACACTATGTAAATTTTCGGTCGCTGAATGCCATGTACAGAAGATCTACATCAGAATGGAAAGCGTGGAAGTCAAGAATTCCACTGATAACATGGGATAACCAACACTTTTCTCCGATGGGTCAATAATTGAGTCGATATTCCCCCCCCCCCACAAACTAAAGAAGTACACTTTGATGAAAGTAAGAAATGAAATTTCGGATGTAACCCCTAAATGGTGCCTCAGTACATGCATAAAAAAATAGAAAACACATTTCTCCCTCTATTAAAAATAATTGTATCCACACGATGACTTTTCATGTTGATCACCTCCACTTGCACATTCTTCTTCCTGCATTTATAAATATTATATTTTTTTGGATATCCACGCGTGGACATTAAACCACAAATCTTCTTAGCAAGGGCCTGGAGTTTACATGGGTTTTTTTGGGTTCTATGATGACCATGGTAGAGTAATGTATCTTCTTAGACTCTGAGGCAATGAAGGTGCATTTTCCTTAGACCCTGAGGCCCCTAGAATTACATATAATCTAGGAAAGATTCAGGTATTGTGTCTTTCAGACTTTTCTTGAGATAAATTGTAAGAACTAGGAGCACGAGACAAACTTGTATCCTTGGATTTAGATTGGGTGACTGGTCTAGAAACATAATACTATATGCCATGATTGTGAAGGACTAACATAATTACCAAAGTAATATAAGTGGCATTAAGACAATGATAACCACACTATAGAATGGTGGTAGGGATGAAAGGATTCGACTCCCTAGGTAGGAGGGAAACCGTCTCCATTCACTACAGGGAACCCCAAGAAACCTTAATCTCCTTCTGAATACAAATGTGAACCGAATCCACCCAATAGGATCTTTTCATTGTGGATGAAAAACTACAGCATAGAGTGTGATGGATAATATTGGAAGAAATTTGGGATGAAATTTTCTATGCCAGAGAAGGTTGAGAGTGAGATCTAGTGTAAAACGGTGTAGGCTTGAATGGGAGGACACACACATCTATAGGGTCCGCCGCAAACATCATTAAAGGAATAGTGTAAGAGGGGAACTGTAAACTCTGAGTGGGATATGAGATAATGAAATCAGGTCTTCAGATGATTATGAGGACCCCATATAGTGATCCTACACCTTAGACATGACAACGATGTCAGAGATGACATATGGTGTGTGAGGTTTCCTACTAGAATATGAATATGAAAAAATGCCTTTAATGGAAACCCTCACCAATTGGAAGCTAGAGAGGTCCAACTATGTTATCAAGATTCATGTAGCATCAGGAATTTTCAGCTGCTAAGAGAAGTTCAGTAGGCAAATTAGAGCATAGGTACTATCCCAAGGAGTCGTCAACTGACTTCAATATGGATGGGTTTTGGATGTGAAACAGAAGACCTAGATTGGAGACCGAAATAGCCATTGAGGGAGACTCCTTACCAAAATGGCTGTCAAATGACCACTGGGATAGAGAGAACCACCACGAAACACACCACTAATCCTCCATATCCCAAGCCATCATGAAATCCTCCATGGAAAATAGATGTATTCCAAAATCTACCATGTATAGGATAGAAACCACATATGGGAGGCTCAACCCCTAGGAAACCACAATGTCCCTAAAAATCCAAGGTTCAGATTTATATGGGCAATTTGGACCACCAATTAAAGGTCATAAAATGAATAATCCTCCTATAGTTAGGATTTTGTAATATTTCTACTAGAATTTTTCATCATCAATAAAATAATTTAGGTAGTGACTTAATACTCACAAAAAATATCAGGGATGCATAGTGGTGTGTAGAATGATAATCCAATTTGGTATCCAAAAATCAGGAGTTGAGTATTGTTTTACATTTTTTTATTTGTTTCCATAACCAATTCACTATAGTAATGGTGTCATATGATTTCACTTGTACAGATTATAAAGGTATATATAATTGTTTATCATAATTTTCAACCAAGAGATATTTTAGTTCATTTCTCAATATATGTTAACCGAGGTCCGTCATTGGTTACATCAAGTAGGTTTTTCTAAAATAACATAACATATTCATATTATTACAAATCCCAAATTACTATGAATATTCTTAAAATTATTTAAACCCATTATTCATTAAACTGTATTTTTCCAATACCTATCATATCATTTATCAACCAACGGTACTGAATCCTACAAACATATACCCAAATAATTATATAACCTATATATATACTACCAAATCATAGCATTGTAAAAACCTATTTGATTCATTAAGACATAAAACAACAATTATATTATATATTCTTCAATAAAATAAGTATATTTATGAACCTATTTATTTAACCACTAGTTAATATGCTTAAATACAATACACAATATATTATAATAACGAAATATTTATTAACATCTTGGAAAATATCCTGAATCCATTATTTGTCCCAATGATGCATTTCACTCCCAAAATAACTTCGTCAAAATTAATCCACCAGTAATCTCTAAACAATACTTGTATATTAGGCATAATATATAGGAAAAAATAATATTGTGTTCATCAAAATATATACTCAATTATATAACCATTTTATAGGATCACATTTCAATATTATTAATTCTATTTAGAAATGTTTTATTAACCACTAAAGTAAATCTACTGTAGGAAAATTTAAATATTGTTAACATAATAATAATATATTTTAAAATATATTAAAATATATTTAATTAATATAAATCAATAATGAAAGTTTATATGGGATTCAAGAAACTAGAAATTCCCAAAAACAATCTAATACGATGAAAGTAACCATTTTCAACTATAATAGGTATACAATAAAGGTTCATTCATTTTAAGAATCTTCTATTATTCAGTTTTAAGTCACAATGCATTCTAGATATATACATTTCTGATATTCATATTTCTATCATGTATCCACCAAATACTAAAACAAAAATTGTTATGATAATATTACAAAATATGGCTTTGATAAAATCAGCTTAAAAATGAATTTCCAAAAAAATTATTTTAACATATGATGCTTTTTGATGAACCTGTGACTCCCTTATTCAACCCATGATTATCCATGGTTGTTTTTATATTATTTTATTCATAATTAATCAACATCATTCATAAATTATTAATACCAGATTATAAATGAAATTCATATAACCAATTATTATTACCAAAATAATTATCTATATGTGTGCAGTATCAGTTCCATCATCACACATCAAATTAATGATCCCTTTACTACTCAACTGAATTTTTTTAGGGTGATCACCCACAACTATAACTATTCCAAAACTACACCAACTATCTTATATATAAAATGGTAATTAATAATATGTAAAGAAAGAATTATCTCTTCATCATATAAAAGTAATTATTTTATCTAATTCATATACTTATTCGTTGGGGTTATGATGATGTTATTTATATAAAAACCTATAAAAAATATGGATTATTTAATTTAATATTAAGTCATAAAATTTATCTAATGATTATTATATAACATTATAGATATGATCTACCATAATTTTTCAACTCTAAAATTATCCTCATTAAATATCATAATCCCCAAAGTCAGTGATTACATTCCTTCTATACAAACTATGAATCCTCAAACTAGCACACAATCATATTATTCACTTAAAAACATACATTATGTTACATTCATTGATAAAAGATAAAAAATCATGGTTCTAAAAATATTAATAAAAACATAAAAGAATATATTCTCATATATTGTAATGATCATTTCTAGGTGGAATCAATATGGAATTGGTAATAAAAGAATTGATTAATCCCATTATACTTTTGTCAAATTGCAAAATATCCCCTTATATAAGAAACAACGTAATTCATAGTTATTCTTCAACAACTAAAACAAATTATTTTAAATTTTTTGTCCTTTTAAAAATTTCAAATTTATTAAAATTATCTATAACTAGGGGAAATGAATCATTAGAAAAGGTGATATCAACACTAATAAGAAAAATATTTAACTGAAGAAATCATAGATTAAATATGGATTAAAAATTATCTTTTGTTTTGGTAGAAAATAAAAATAAAATTAGAAATTATATAGAATCATTGTTTATCCAAAAAAAAGTAAATTAATATTTTTTATAATAATATATATCTAATACTGATTGAATACATATTTTTGGGTATAAAAAACTATTTTCATGGATTTATACCATGAAAATTTATGAGTGGTCAAGACTGTTGAAAATGAATCTTTTTATCATGGCCTTCTCCTAATATACTAATATTTTATGGGACGATTCATAAAGAAAATATATATTATATGTCATGATAATTATAAACACGTTGATGGGATATATAAGGTTGATCCCCACTTATCCTTAGTTAATATCCCATGCATTATCCATAAAAGAAATTTAAATAAAATAATACTTTAAAATAATAATATGTTTTTAAATAAAAAATATATAATGTGAATACTTTTATAGATGTCAAAAAATGAAATATCTAAATAATAACCCGCTTATAAGAATAATGAGGATGGTAGAACTATTCAATAGTCAATTTGATAACAATTGTACATATTCTAATATAAACATACATAATAGAAATGGTACTCCCCATATTAAAATAATATCAAATATTCTAGTTGATCATCCTCCATTTTGAGTTATGTTAAATTCCATTTTCAAATCTTATAGAGAAATGAATGTAAGAGAATGTCAATAATTGAATTACATGATCATATACCATCAAGAGAAATAAAATATATAGCTTAAAAAGAACAAATCCCCTGAATGGAGAAATAATTGTCAAATGTTTTATAAGGTAAGAATATAAACCCCTAAATATAATTATAGATTTCATCATTATATAGTCAAAGGGTTCAATGTAATAAATTTAAATAATATATATTCAACGAAAAATCATTAAATAATGAATAAAAATAGTCTAAACATAAACAATAATATAAAAACTATTTCAATTTCTATATTAATTAGGGAGTCTTATTTTTATTTTAGATACCATATAATAATCGATAATGATAAAAATATATCCATGAAAATTAAATAAACCATATAGAGTAAATAACATATACACAATGTGTTATATGTCAAAGTATCAGAATTGAGGCCATGGAAAACCTTGCGAATAGAGTTACACATTTTATATGAACCATTTAAGTTAATGTATTACATTTTTACTATTAAAAAATATAAAATCACAATAAAATATAACCGATGGGTTGTACATACACATAAAAGATGATTATAAGTGAATAAATATAGAAATTTCTTTACAATACTAAAATTCAGATCGAACCCCTTAATTCATATCCTATCATCGATGAAAATTAATCAAATTCTTTTAACATAAATAGAGATATTTTAATCACAAAATTCATAAACTCACACTTATACTTGTTAATTTATAATCTTTTTTAAAAAAAATTATCTATGTTAATTCTAAAGATACTATACATTATATATTTGACATTTATATAATTTTTACTAATAATATAATATTTGTTCTAAGAACTTGTACCTTAATTTTAGGTATGGATGTTGATTATGGGTTGTTTAGTGAAAAAAATACATAAGTGGGAATTTACTAAGTACATGTTGTGTACTTATGAGTACAAGTTGTGTACTTAGAAGTACATGTCTTGTACCCAAGTACCGAATACACCCAAGTGTTAGCCATGAAACAGACGAGTACATGGATGTGTGGTGACATGGAAGACCACCAAAAGTGGGTGTCTATTGAGGCTAATATATGGTGTGTAAATTTAATGAATATTTCATATACATTTTGTTTTATTTGAAGAATCAGAGTGGTTCCTATATAATGTCCAAAAACTATTCATCTCCCCTCGATTTATAAAAGAGAAATATAGATTGAACGTAAACTTCAAACCCCAACTGATTCTTTATATGAGCTCTCATTGAGAAAATTTCTGGTGTGTTGGACTCCCACTAGTGAATTCTCAATTCTCATAGATCCTCTCTTCCTGATTCTTCCTCTCCCGTGAGTATTTCATGTGTGAATGTTTTCCCGCTTTTTTAATATCTACGACATTCTAGGACAATTCAATGGTTGACGTTCAATAGTGTAGATTGTATGACATCACTGTAGGTGGTTTCTACATTTTGATGACACTATATGAAAGATATATGATAAAAGTGTCATAGACCAATTTTTGGGGGCTTTCTTGATTAAAATTTTACCCTATTTGTTACCTATTATGGTCTTATAGATTGGTAAAAGGGTAGTTTTTGGAATAAGATTATATACCATGATAATGAGGCACTATGGGTGCATTTCCCATATTGAATGTTTTCAGGACGTTTTGTCTAGATTGCCTGTTAGGAATTCCTTGTTTTCAATGCCATTCTTTTTTAGGATGGAGTCGATGATTATATGAGATGCCACTTATACGCATTGTAAAAGTTTGGCCAATGAGGAATTATATTGTGATAAATTCAAAAGGTATTGTAACACCCAAATATTTCATTGTATATTATCTCATTAATGTATTTCAATTCCTTTTGCTACACGTATCACCGAGTTCAAGCGCATCACAACATACAAAACTAGTCCTTGAGAAAATGGTTATGAATAGTATTAACTTCATTTTGAACCTTAGATACTCTATATAATTTTAAAAACCATATTATGATTTTCTTAGACATAATATATGAACAAATTCATTTTTTTAGATAAAAGAATTATTTTTCAACAAAATTTACCACCTTTTAAAAGAAACACGTTTTTAAAACAATATTTGGAAAATTTATATATTCAATTTACGGATACAAAATTGTTTTTATAAGAGGGGCTCAAAAATTTATTATGGATAAAGATTTGGTAATTTTTAGATGAAATTCATATTTTAATGAATAGTTACAATACAATGTTTTAATTGAAATCAACTTTTTAAATCAAAATAATGTATAGTGTTAAATTATTTATTTGAATTGTTTTAAGTATAATTAGATTATATTATTAAAATTTATTAAATTTTTGGTCATTATATGAATTTTCATAGTTAAATTTGACACAAACACATGTCATTATTTTGATAGTTTTTACATATTAAAAACCCACTTTTTACCATTGAAAATGTGAATTAAATTTAAATAAATTAATTCAAAATGTATTTTTTGAATTTGGTATGATATTATTCATTTTTGAATTAGAAATATCAAATTATCTTAGGGTGAGTTTTTTATTTTTCAAAAAAACATTCAATTCTTGATTAATATTGATAAACACTGATTTTTTTTAAACTGCCTTTTTATTTAAATTCAAATTTACATAATTTTAATTTATTTTAAGTAAAAATAGATTTATAATGCGTATATATTTCAATGTAATTCATTGGATTATTTTTATAAAAAAATTAGATGTATAAATTTTTATTGAACTTTTTAACGTCTTTTAGCCACCTTTTATGAGCATTTGGAAATTTCCATAAAACATAATTTAACCACTTCCATGATATGAATTTCAAAGACCTAAGAGACATGGTTGATATCAATCAGTAAAATTTGGTTTAATAAGATGGGAATTATTTTTGGTGTATAGTAACTTTGGACTTTTATTTACCCTGGTTAAAAGTAAATTGCGTAATTAAGGGGACAAATGATATTATAATTACCCTAACAGAAGTCCTAATTCTTTTGAATAAGTTTAATTAGTCCAAAATAATTGTAGGAATAAAATATGATCCCCTTTGGTCCTCAATTATTTGAGTAGGACATTTATTATTATTTTCTTTTAAGTAGAGTTAAAAGTGTTAAATTTAATGATTACTAAATAAAATATTTTCAGTATAAGGTTACACACAATATAAATTCAACTATAATTATTAATTATAAATATAAAAATATTTACTATATAATATTATTTTATTTATAATTTTTAGACATTATATAATTTAATTTATTTATGACACAATGATGATGCAGTAATTTCGTTATTAATGAAATCTTAAAATAAATGATATTATAAATAAATAAATAAATAAAAATTGAGACTTATGATTAATTAAAATAATTTTATATGTTAATATGACATGATAAAGTTTATTATATAATTTTTTTGAAGTGATAAGGTTTTTATAACTTTTAGAAAAACAAAATACCAAATAGTTTCAAAATAAACATAAATTAATTTTTAAAACAAATATTGTATTAATGGTGGTTATAATATTCCTAAAAATATAACGACTTTCAAAAGAGAATAAAAAATATTATATATGTCATTAATGAATCACTTGTGTTCCTCTTGGATGTTTATCTTATGTTTATTAACCATACAGAGTAAGAAGACTAGAAGGCACGATAAAAGTTAAACTAATTAACAAAGAGCTAAATCTAAAAGATAATGTTAATATGGTGACATAAACCTGTCTAAAACAAATTGGTTGAGAGTATTTCGACACATTACCACCTTAGCGTCGAAATATTTCATTTTTAAGCCATTATAAACCGAAAATTAATTTATCACTAAATAATATTTCAAGCTTTTCCTAAAGTGACCATCACCTCTCTTATAAAAGTGTATTTCAATTTCTATTAAATTCACACCTCCAATGCCATTTGGCTTAGCCAAACAACACCAAAATATACTCTAAACTAAAATCTATTTGACCTAGAGGCCTTAGTTTCATTTAAAGTCATCTTATGTATCCATTTATATCGACTCAAAAGGAAACACCCAAAAAATAGGTAATTATTTCACCACCCTCTTTCATGTTCATTTCTTCTGCCACAACCCCATTATTTGTTTTTTTTTCATAGAAAAATAATTACTCCAGTACCTCCTAAATAATATGATGGTATTATAAATATGTTACAACCATATTCAATGTTCAGTCAATCCTAAAAATGACAAAGTCTACATATGTGTGTACGTAAGGCTTACCGTCTCCACGTTGTGGTGTAGTTTGTTATTTAAACAATTCATTATTTAGGTGGATATAATAATGAGTATAATTGATGTAAATAATAAATATAACATTCATTTGATTCTCTATATATGATATAACATCCAATTACATATTATTTAACCATCAATCTAAATATATTGTCAATCAAGCATAGGTATGGATTACCGTCTCCACGACGCGATGAGATTAATTTCCACATTCACCATTCAATGATGATTATGAAAATATATATTACTAATAATTATGTAATAAATGAAATAATAATTCTACTGGGGATATATATGTGTGTGTGTTTGTGTGTGTTTACTTACATATATCTTAATAACTTACTTTTGTTAAATATGATTTGAAAATGAAAACAACGTTTATGCGTATGAACGGCCTACCGTATCCATAACGTTGTTTTCACTTATATATATATATATATTATAGATAATTATATTCTATTTAAATATTTCATATAAATAAAGTTTTATATTATGGAATGATTTAAATCATGATCTAAGTGATACGATCAAGAATAACAAGTTAAAACATGTATGATAAAGAAAGCAATTATTACCTGAAATGTTAATTTAACATTTAAATCATAATTAAATGGATAGTATAATGTAATAAATGAATCATGAATGATATAATAAATATATATATTGTTCATTTAATATTTTATAGCATACTACAGGCATTACACAAGAGGTTAAACGTACCCTCGACCAAAGGAAAGTTCAGGGTAAGGGTTATTTTCACAATTTCATTATTATCCAAGATTATTTATGGGTATGTATTTACTAGAAAATTTTTCTCTTAGATACCCATTTTAAAATATAATTTTTTAAAAAGTAATATTTTAATGTATAAGGGTAGGTTCTTTTAAACTACATCAATATTTTTAATGTTTTAAGGATTTATCTTTCAAAATCCTTTTAATTAATGTCTATGTTTTCAAAATTATTTTAAGGAATTATTTATATGGACATGAATATATTGAAATAATAATTCTTCTAAAAAGTTTAAAAGTGGTAAGGGAAACATTGATTCCAATAACTCATTTAAATTACATCCTTTATAAATGTGTAACTTTTAAATGATTTCATAAAAAATGGATATTTCACTCAAAAAGTATTATTGATCATTTTCAACAATGTCAGCATCCTTTACAGGATATTATTCTTAATCGGGGTTGATTTACTATGATACAAATATTACATAACGTATTGAAGATTTATTAATATTTTTGACTATGGATGTGTTATTTTTATAACATTCACGGTTTATGTATTAAGTATTGAAATTTCGTATACTAGTATTAATACGAATGTTTATTGATGTTTAAACATTTTCATATAAGGAATGCATTGGAATTATTATGTTACAGGTGGAGCGCTTTATAGATCCTCGATCCATCGGTTGGTCTCATGAGACAAAATATTGTCTTAGCTCATGACCTTGAATATGTGGCTATGTATTCTGGAATTATGAATTCCATCATTATTAATGTTTGTATTGATAATTCGTGAGATCATTCGACTAGTAGAATATCAATGTGAATAAGTAAATGGAATTATTAGATTTACATTGTCCATAATATGTAGAATTTTATATTTAAAATGATGTTTTTAGTTTTATACATTTCCATAATGTTTATTCTTAATTTTGTAATACTATGTAATATTGTTATCTATACTGAGGATTTGAGCTCACCCCTTTCTTATGTTTTATATTCCCAGAATTCGAAGAGGTGTATTATGATTGATAAGTCAGGTTATGCTACGAGATTAATGGTATTCTCAAGGGATCACTTATGTTGTGTTTTATTTACTAATGTTTAATTTAACATCATGTATATAAATATTTTCTAAGATTGCTAAACTGATTGGTCTTAGGGACATGATTCCTGGAAATAATTCCAATGTATTATAATAATGCACCAGACCTAGGTAACTGGGGTCGGGGAATTAAAGTAGTTATTAGAGAATGTTTATCAAAAACCATGGAAATATATTTAGATGAACTATGAATTGATAACATTACCCTAATATAGACATTGAGGATTAGTATAGAAGAACATCGTAGATTTTTCTTAATGGAGAGATTTGTGTATTTTTTCAATAATACTTCCCTGTTTGGATATGAGCTGGTTGAGGAGGCTTGGGCACAGTTGTACCTAGGAGTGAAGACTCTGACAAGTTGTTCCAAGTATGACCCGATATATCATGGTACACAACAACAAGCCTTGTTGAACTCATGGTTATGACACTCTCGGGGGATATTCTTAGGATAATTCATTTTTCATTGCATTCCACTATAAAGGATTTTGGAGTTAATACTTTCTAAAGAAATTTTTTTATTATTATAGATTATATGCATAATTTTTTTAATTTATTTTATGTATTTTAAATGTTTGGAATTATGATTTGTGATTCACAAACCAACCTATTTTATTCCATTTTTTAGAAATGGGGCATAGTAGAAAGAATGTGGATTCCAGCAATACGAATAACCAAAGCATTAAAAATGATAATATCATTTATTGTATTAAGACAACATTTAAATGGAAATAGTCTCCCCTATATTCTCATCATATGATGAAATAATATCATGTGTTAATAATATAAGTAATGAATTCTCTGATTCTAATGGCTTTGAAGTGAAGCGATAGAAGAAAAGGATGGAAGAGTGAAAGATAGATAATGTAAAGTGGGGAAAGAAGGATTTTCCCATAAGTGATAACAATGCAATTAATAACCTTGGTAAATACATGAATGGAATGGGGGTTTTTGATAAGTTTGGAGAAAAAGGACACCAAGTACATGATTGAAAGTGTATGGAAAATGTTTCAAATGTAAAATGCTTCATCTTTGAGGAGTTGGGACACTGCGTGAAATATTGTCCAGATCATTAGAGTATACCCAAAATGATGCTATTCGATAATAATAATTTTATGATACAAAATAAGATGAAGAGGAATAATTATATTTCTTATGTTGTTATTAAAGAGCAGTGTCACTTGAGTACTGTATTAATGACATACATGGTGTATGGATTATAGTCTATAAAACTATTGTATTTCAGAACTATTTCATTAAGGACATGATATTGTGTGGAACCAAGTAAAGTGACTCAATAACAGGTTAAATGTTTAGGAAAATATATCGTTGAGAGAAAGAAAAACGATAATATGGTTTTGATGTTGTGGTATAATTTTGGAATAATATATGATTCATTTGGATAATTATATTGGATATTCATATCTTCCATCAATCGGATTATTAATTTTTTATATTCCCTCATTGTTGGACTTTATATCATTTTTGGATAAAATAAGTATATCTAGTATTCTATAAAGAATAAGTGAGCTTGAATGTAAGCAATAAGGTATTTTTCCAATATATGGTGTTATAATGTTTTAAAATAATACACGATAAAGGTATTCACATAATATTATGTGGAAAAAAGCTCTTCATTGTGATTACCTTCCTTATAAATTTTGGACTGTGAGTTTGGATAGAGGTATTTTTTATAATTATAAATGTTGGAATATATTATGTTTTAAATTTGATACTATAGTCATGGTTAAATAATTTCATGAGATTATTTTGGGATTGTCATAAAATGGACAACCCGAACATCAGGCGACAACCTATCGTGTCCGGTAAGGTCGTGAGACATGAACCCGCAACCGAAGGGTGAAAATGGTGGATCACATACCACTGGTATACATGATGCCCTGAATTGTATATTGTATAATTTTTTAAATAGTCTTACAAATGAATTATAAATTCATTATTTTAGAAACCCTATACAATTAAGATAAATCGAATATTGTTGTGAATTATATTATCATTTAAAGGGAAAGATGAGTTTCTGGTAGGAATTTTTTGAAGGATGAAACACTACATTTCAAGTATATTTTTTCTTCATATTCTCTAAATAAATTAATTCATTAAAATTAGAAAAGGGATCTTAAAACTAGAAATGTGTTATCCTTATACCTTAGGTTTTTTGAACTAACAATATTTTAATTGATCATGGATTGATGGCTTTGAGGCCCTCAATTTTACACTTATTTGTGATTGATGAACTCAATCAACCCCAATAAATATTTAAGTCTTTCCTCCAATTATGTTTCTTTCATTTTCAGTAATGTTATCCTAATCGAGATCATAATTTGGTGCTTACTTTTTTATTCTTTTCCCCTCTTATTAAGACTAGATTTTAATAACCAAATTTTTGATGTGGGTTTTCCACACAGATAATTTTCTATATTTATCGATTTTATTTTTGAAGAACAATATTATATATTGGGGATGAAATTTATTGATGGAGGGGAGAATTTAACACCCCATTATTTCATAGTACGTTATCTCATTAAAATAATTCAATTGATTTTGTTACACACAACACCGAGTTCGACCGCACCATAACTAATCAAACTAGTCATTCAAAAAGTGGTTATGAAGAGTATTAACTAAATTTTGATTCTTCAATACTCAATATAATTTTAAAATTGATATAATTTTTTACATAGACTTAATATAAGAATAAATTCTTTTTAAAATAAAAAAGAATTATTTTTCAAAAAAAATCAATTGTACCACATTTTAATTGAGAACCCTTTTTAAAACCTATATCTCAATATATTATATATTAAATTTAATGAAATTAAATTCTTCATTATAAGAGGCACATAAAAATATAGTTTGGATAAATTTTTGATACTTTTATGATTCCTTTCATATTATGATGAATAGTTAAAAATACTATGTTTTAATTGAAAACAACATTTTTAATATAAATAATTTATATTGATAAATTGGAATATTAATTTTTTTAAAGTATTATTAGATTAGAATTTTATCATTAAATAAAATTTAAGTCATTAAAAATAATTTCTCATTAAAATTTAATGTAAACACATGTAAATTATTTGATAGTTTTTACTTTTAAAAAACCCGCTTTTTGGCTTTGACAATGAGAATTAATTTTATATTAATTAATCCAATATCTAGTTTTTTAATTTGGTAAAATATAATACATTTTTGAATTAGGAATTTCAAAATTACATTATGGTGAATTTTTGGTATATTGTATAAAAAATTACATTTTTGATTAATAGTTAAAAACATAGCGTTATTGTTCAAAACAAACCTTTTATTTTAAATATTATTTATTTTATTTAAATTTATTTAAAGTGAAAATATATATATAATAACTATATATGTTCAATAGAATTCATTGAAGTCGTTTTATAACAAAATTAGATGTATAACCTTTTGTTGAACTTTTTAACGTCTTTTACCCACATTCTATGAGGATTTGAAAATATGCATAAACCATAGTTTTACCACTTATGTTAGTTAAATTTCAATAATCTGAGATAAATGTTTGATATCATTAAGTAAAAATTTGTTCAATAAGATGGAAATAATTTTTTGGTGAATTGTAACATTTTACTTTTATTTACCAAGGTTGAAAGTAAATATAGTAATTAAGGGTAAAAATTATATTATAATTACCCTAACACATGTACTAATTCAATTGAATAATGGTAATTTGACCAAACACAACCTTATGAATAAAAAATGATCTTTTTTGTTCTACATGGATTCAATTTGGACAATTATTATTAATTTATTTTAAGAATAGTTAATAGTGTAAAATTAAATGTTTAATAACTAATACATTTTTAATATAAGGATACACAAAATATAAATTCTACTATAAATATTAATTAGTAATCTAGAAATATATCCTGCATAATAGTAATTTACTTATATTTTTTATATATTCAATTAATTAATTTATTAATGACACAATGATGATGCAATAATTACCTTATTAACGAAATATTAAAATAATGGAAATTATAAATATCCAAATAGATGTAAATTGAGAATTATGTTGAATTACTATAATTTTATAGGTTAGTATTATATTTTTGGGTTGACTATAATAGTTTTTTTTCGAAGTGATAAGGTTGATATGACTTTGACAAAAACAAAATACAAAATAGTGTCAAAATTCACATGAATTTATTTTTAAAACAAATACTATATTATTGGATGATATAATATTCCAAAAAATATAAGGATCTGTCAAAGGGATTAAATAGTAATATATATATATCACTAATGATCCACTTGAGGTTATATTTTATGTTTATATTATGTTTATTAACCATACAGTTCAAGAATACATAATGACCCGATACATGTTAAATAAGTCAACTAAGAGTTAAATCTAAATGATAAGGTTAATATGGTTAACTAAACCTGTCTATAATCTATTTGTTGGATTTTTTCGACCGATACCTTCCATATCCAAGAAATAAATCATTTTTTATCCATAGAAACCGACAATTATTTTATAATAATATAATATTTCATTCTTTTCGTAAAGAGACCCTCACCGCTTTTATAATATGGTACATCACATTCTCTTAAATTCAAACCTCCAATGCCAATTTTCATGGACAATCCCAGCCCAAATATACACTCAAGAATCCTTCCTTCAACAAAAAGGCCTTAATTTTATCATAAGTCCAACCTGTGGAGCCCTTTAGATCAACTCAATTGGAAACACCTTAAGAAGAGGTAATAATTTCACCACCATCATTCAAATTCTTTTCATCTCCCACTTCCTCTTTCTTTGTTGTTTCCATAACAAAATAATAACTCCAGTACCTCCAAAATTCTGTGATTTTATTATAAATATAGTACAACCATATTCATTACCCAATCCATCATATAAATGACAATGTCACCATATGTGCATATAGAAGGCTAACTGTCTCCACGTTGGGGTGTAGATTTGTATTCCATCAATTCATTTTTTGGATGGGTATAATAATGAGTATAAATTATGTAAATAATAAATATAAATGTTTATGATTATTTATATATGATATAATTATCCAATTACATATGATTTCACCATCAATACAATGATTATGTGTTTCGTGCGTACGTACAGATTATTATCTTCACGACCCGATGAGATTCATTTCCACGTTCACCATTCAATGATGATTATAAAAATATATATTATTAATAAGTATGTAATATATGACATAATAATTCTACTGGATATATATATATATATGTTTTTGTGTGTGTGTTTGTTTGTGTACTATCATATATCTTATTCATATACTAACAGTCAATAAGATGTGAATACTGAAACAATGTTTATGCATATGTACGACCTACAATCTCCCTAAAAAGTGTTTTCTATTCATATATATACATATTATACATATTTATATTATATAAATATGATGTATAAATCATGTTTTATATTCATGAAGTATTTAAATCATGATCTACGTGATAATATCAAGAATAACAAGTTCAAATACGTACAATAAAGAAAGCGATTATTACTCGAACTGTTAATTTAACAAGGAAATAATTATTAAATAGCTAATATAAAGTCATAAATGAATCATGTATGATATAATAAATATGAATATTGTTCTGTTATAATTTAATAACATACTATGGTCATTATATAGGAGGGTAATCTTAACCTCGACCAACGGAATGTGAAATGTAAGGGTTATTTCCTCAATCTCAATATTATCTAAGATTGTTTATGGGTATGTATTTTTTGGGACATATTTATCATAGATACCCATATTTCATAAAAAAGGTTTCAAAAGGAATATTTTATGGTTTTATGGGAGGGTTTATTTTATTAGATCATCATTATAAAAATTTTAATGATATATCATTCAAAATCCTTTTAATTAATGTCCATGTTTTCAAAATGATTTTGAGGATTTATTTGTATGGGCAGGAATGTTTTGAAATGATAATTATTTTTAAATGTTTCAAAGTGGTATGGGACACTTTTATTCAATTATCTCGATTAGATTAAATTATAAATGTCAAACTTTTAACTGATTATACAAAAAGGGATATTTCACAGAAAAAGTTTTTCTGATCATTTTCAACTATGTTAGCATCCTTTATAGGATATTATTCTTGATTAAGGTTGATTTATTAGGATACAAATCTTATAAATTGTATTGATGGTTTATTTAAATGTGTGATTGTGGATGGGTTATTTTTATACCATTAATGGTTTATGGATAATGTATTGACATTTCATATGCTAGTTTGAATACGAATGTTTATGTTATGTTTACACCTTTTCATATGTGGAATGCATTGGATATAGTGTGTTATGGGTGGATCCCTAATTAGGAACTCAATGTATCAGTATGTATCATGAGAAAACTATTGTCTTGGCACATGGACTTGAAAAAATCTTATTTGTAGTCCTAGAACAATTCCTTTACTATGCGGTTATAATGTCATGCATTATAAATTCCATCATAATGAAAGAGGTTATTTCTATTTCTTGAGATCATCTAACTAGTATAATATCATGGTGAATATGTAAATGGAATTATTTTATTTATATTGGATATATATTGAATAATTTTATGTTTAAAAGGCTTTTGTTTAACTTTTTTACAGTTCCTTAATGTTTCTACTTATTTATGAATGTTTCCACAATATTTTTTATCCTTACTGAGCATTTGAGCTCACTGCTTTCTTATGTTTTATTTTACCTATATTCCAATCGGTGTATTATGAATGAAATGAAGGGTTATTCTAGGGGATTAATGGAGTTCTCAAATGATCATTTATGTTGTGTTTTTTTTTCTGATGTGCAATGTAGCATTCATGTATGTAATCTATTTTCCAAGACTGTTAAACTCATCGGTCTTTCAAGACATGATTGCTTGTAATCATGAAAATTTATTAAACTAATACACCACCTCTTGGTAACTATGGACCGGGCATTAATGTAGGGTCTGGTGTGTATGTAATTATATTATGTTGACCTAGAGGTATGGATGGTGAGAGTTGTCAGGTGTTTATATAACAAAGGGGTTATACTATGAGATTTACAGAAATGGTTTTTATTATATGAATTGTTTCTGGGATTTCCAAGGGGTATATACTGTTTGAGCTACCATGGTTGTCGTTTTTAAATGATTAGTGCTATTTTTGACCATAGGGTTTAGTCCATCAGAGTTACCAAGGGAACTATTACTAAGAGTGTTGTAGTTATGTTAGAATAAGGATAATATAATGTGAGAGCTTTCAAAAAAGGCCTTTATTGAATAATTAAATGATTGTGATGAGACTTCCAATCCAAATCACAAGCTTGTACTCGGTTCTACATGATTGTTGAGATGGTCTTCTTGGATGTATGTGGTTACTATTACCCAAGATATATATAACATAGTCTAGATACCAAGGTTTACAATATTCAATGGATTGAATAATAAATGAAAATGAATGTAATTGAAATCAACAAGATTATTTACATTTGATTATATCCTAGATTACTTCTTCATGTTCTACATATTACCTACTATATATATTCTATTGACTATTAGGCCAAGATATTTTGGCGGTTGCCTACTGGGATTCATCTCACACCCTATTTGGGTCATGTTTTTTGACCCTAATAGATTACATGGTTGTAGGTATAGATATGGCCTAGCGCCATCCATTAGGTAAACTATTATTGTTGGTGCTGGAGATAATGAGTCCATGTTGAGGCATGCGATGCTATTGGATTTTAATATTTTTCATTACATTGGTTTCAGTGTTATATTTCTGGTAATTTTTCTTTTTTGTCTGATTTGGTTGACATATGTGACTTACATCATTTATATATGCTTCATTTGTTATATTACTATCAAATTTATGCTATATAAATTGGTTTTATGTTATTTCTTATTTGGTTATTGTTTACTATTTTCATATCAATATTTATAATGTTCAAATATGGGCATAGTTTCCACATTATCATACTGTGACCCTCACTACTGGCTGGCAGCCTCTGGTGTATAGGAAAATTCTCATGAGGTAATGTGACCATTTCGATTCAGGGAAACTTTGGGCGACACCCATAACCAAGAAATTACAAAGTGGTATCTATGGAGGTTTTATTCTACATTGTCTCACTAATAGGATCTGTAAATAGGGACAATAAGTAATATGTAGTTTTTAATAAGTTTTTCATATGAGTAGATAATTCGTGTTTAGGGAAATGCCTAAATACCAAGAATATTGGCATTTTTCTGGTTTGGAAATTGTTATAGTTGATTTGATTTCACCATTTGGTGATTCACTTCTCTTGTGATATTAGGATTTATATCATTGAGATTATATATTTGTTGCACCCTGATGAGATGAGGGTATGCCATATCATGCATCATATAAGAAATTACTATAGATCACATGTCAAGCAATCTTGTAATGACATTTATGATACATTACTGGTTATATGTTGTTGTGAAAGATGTTGCGCTATATATGCATACTATTGTGATAGAATACGTAATATTTTTATAGGGTATTTGTTTCTATAATGTTTCATTTATATGGAAATTGAGAGGTGGCCCATGTGGTGTTATGGGTCCTGATAAGTATAAATTTGGTGGATAATGTGTGAACAATAATTGAATTTTGTCAGGTTATGATGTGAATATGTATTCCAAATATATATTTTTGAGGAGTATAGGCTCCCATGGGTCGTAATTTTCATCCCTTGGAAAAAATTATGTTTTTAGGGGTTCAAAATAAGTTTCAAAGTATTACTATCCAAAATCTCTGACAAAATTATGTGTGATATTATGGACACACGCCATGTATTTTTCTATTCTGGATGAAACATTTTTTCTAAATTACACACCTTGTACTATATTTACATATCATGTAGTCCTTGAATATCTGTTTGACTATTTAATTAGAGACACTAGATTTATAAATTCTTGGTAGAACATGTTATGTACTTGAAGTACATGTCTTTATATAGAGACCAAATATCTGGATGTGTGACTAACAACACATGTGGATGAAACATGGGCAGTACACACTGTGTTTAATTTATGCATGCCATGTAGAAATCGACTGTGTGTCTAGGCATCTGACTGACTACATGGGTGAATGGCACATAACGGGTACACACCATCTTAAAGGTGAACTTGTTGTGTAGTGTTACAAAAGTAGAACCTTGTTGTTCGAGGAATGTATAAGTACATGTGATGGAGGGAAAATTCAAGAACACACTGAGTCTCAAGAAGTACATGTTGTGTGTAAGGGGAGTTACATGACTTGGAATAGAAGACGTACACACCCTTGTAAATTCATAATGTAACATGTCGTGTAGTGGTTACACACACCGTGTAACCCTTTTTTTTAAAACATGAAATATTTCTTCTCTTATTCAATTATAATACTTGTATGTTGATTCCCTTTATAATATTAAACTGATTTGTGTGATTGAATCTTTGGAGTCATGAAACCTAGACGTCCACCGGTTGTTCACCAGGTACTAGTAGACGATAAGACACTAGGAATGGTGGATAAGATACTACGAGTAGATCAACCCATCGTGAAAATATTATCACAAGTTATAATACTAGAAGAAAGTAATGATGAATAGTTCCATGAAATATTATTAAGGATATTATAGACTTTTCAGGGAGCATCGCATCCTACCTCGTCTAGCGATAAGTTGATAGGGGAGTTCCAATAGTAGAATCCTCCATATTTTTTAGGGGATGGTGTACCATAGGTTGTAGATTCATTGACGTAGACCATTCATTAAATATTTTAGAATATAAATACTCCACTAGAGTGGAGGGTGAGGATCATGATGTACACAATAAGTGATTCATATAAGAAATGGTGGGATGTTATCTTAGAGGTGGTACGTCATCGGGATATAGATTAGGAATACATTTAGAAGAACCATCTATGACTACTTCTACCCCAAGATGTTGAGGGCTGATTTATCCTGAGAGTTCAGGCATTTGGAGTTGGGAACTCTTTCTGTGATTGAGTACTCATCTAATTTTATAGAAATTTAGTTATTCACACATGTTTTAGTATGTGATGAGTGTTTTTTGATTAGCCTATTTGAGGATGCTTTCATGTATGACATCTGATCAAAGGTGAATTTTTTCAGGCTGACATTGTTGATGGATATAGTAAACTAGGAACTAATTTTGATCTCAATATAATAGAGTTGGGAGCTGTGTGTCATGGCGGATTAGCATCCAGGGTTGTTACTCCTTTTACAGATAGCATCAACTTCCACATAGATATTTCATGCAACATTTCTTAATGTATCAAGGTAGTATGATTCCTGAGCATAATGAGTGGGAATACAAGAACACATTGCTCTAAAACCCTATTGAGTGCCAATCATGTGACATGGTCAACAATATGCATTTTTTTATAGTTTTTCCCACAAATATAGTGTGATTGGGGTTCAGTTTTGACTCAATGTTTAGAAGCAACACCAACAGTTTCTCATCCGTAAGAATACAGGTGTACATCAAGCTATTCAGGCTAAGGATGTGGTCATGGTCATGGTAGTCACGCAACTTGTTGTCTGCAGTCCTAGGTTGGATCAGCTCAGGGAAGTCCGGATGGGTAACTAGGTCTCCGTAGAGGTTTGAAATTTGCAGTGGAGTAGACCTAGTAGAAGACAAATCCATGACCCTCAAGAGCTAGATGTATGTTTCTTATTTCCTTAGTTTTATCTTATGCTATTTTTGAAATAGTTTCTTCCCATTGTTATATATTTGTTTCTGTTTTTGGGGAGACTTGGGCTCGATGTCATTACATATAACAGTGTTATGATTATAGAGACTTTGTTGCGTATAAGCTAGGCTAGAGTATGATAGTGTGTGGAGTTTATTCATGAGTTTTGTGGGTGTCACATCATATATGAAATATATGTCATAGAGTTGACAGAATTTGATTCCATTCGTAGAATTGAATGGTTGGTCAATTTCTAGTTCTTTTTTGAATGCTATATCTGCATGGTGATTTTCACATCACCAGAGGGAATGTATTTTCCACACAAGGAAGAATTAGATTTCCATTTGAGTAGATCTGGACTCGAGATTCATAGGTTTATAAGAATTACATCCTATATTTCTAGTTTATATTTTGTTGAACCATGGACAAATTATATGGAATTTCTAAAAGTGGGGGATCGTTTCAAAGATTTCATTCAAAATGAATTTTCAGGTTCACCCCCAGAGAGAGAGGGAGATTTTTCTATTGATCTTATTCTAGGAGTGGCACCAGTGTCCATTAATCATTATTGGATGGCTACACTAGAGTTACATGGGCTCAAGAAGTAGTTGGAGGTGTTTTAGAAAAAGTATTCCATCCAACCTAGCAATCCTTACTTTTCTACCACACTGTTTGGGAAGAAGTTGGGTAGTAGCCTCAGACATTGTGTGGATTATCACTAGTTGAACTAGTTGATGGTCAAGTACTAATATACTTTGTTTAGTATTAATGTTATCTCTGATCATCTTCATGGATCCAAGGTATTCTCGAATACTGACATGAGATCTGTTTATCATCAGTTGCGTGTTAGACCATCAGATATAACTTTTTTTGCTTTTCAGTGTAGGAGAAATCTATATGATTATTTGATTATTTCATTAAGTCTCATGAATGCACTTGCAGTTATTATGGAACTGGAGAATATGGTGTTCCATCCTTACATGGATTCATTTTTGGAATTATTTGTGGATGATATCATAGCGTACTCTCAAACTTGACATGACCATCCTACCCATGTTGAGATTGTATTGAGTACACTAAGAGGTAATTAGTTTTATTATAAGCTCTCCAAATTCCACATCAGGATTGACCAGAGTAACTTCTTGGGACATTTCATCACAAGGACATGAGTATGAGTCAACCAAGATATGGTGAGAGATGTAGTTTTCTAGGAGCAAGGGAAGAACATCTTTGAGATACAAAGTTTTATGAGGCTGGATTTTTTTTAAAAATATATATAAACGAAATATTACATATTGATGTGGAAATGGAGGGCCTGAATAATAATGGTGGGATTTACTTGTAAATAGATTCATGAGATTTATACTTTCAAGTGCTAAAGGGGTGGTTGACATCAGCACTGATTCTGATTTTTTCAGAGGTGGGTGAGATATACACTATTTATGTTGATGTTTTAGGTATCCAGTTGTAAAAAAATTATTATATAGGGGGATAGAGTCATTGCATATGTGTCACGATAGTTGGACCCTCATGAGATTAATTACCTGATGCTTGGTCTTGAGTTGGATGCATTGGGGAATGTTTTACTCTGATGAAGACATTATCTATTGGAAGTGAATTTTGTTGTGTACACTAATCAAAAAAATCATAAATTATATCTTTACTCACCGGTATTATAATTTTATATATCATATGTGGGATGAGTACCTTTAGTCATTTGACATCGAGCTACCCTGCACAATGGGAAATGGCCACATCGTGGCTAATGAATTGTGTATGAGGAATCAGATACATGCATTTCAGGAGGCCATCAGTGAGTGAAAAATTATGGGTCTACAGTTTGATATGCATTTAGAGATGTAAAATAGAAATTTGAAAAGGTTTCTTTTTTCTACATCTGTTACATGTACTCCACTGGATTGGGTTCGAGTGAGGCAGTTATCAGATTCGGGATGCCTAGTCCTATAAGGCAGTGTGTAATGTGAGGACCCTACTCTTAGGTAGACCATATGCAAGGATGAGGTTTTGTGATTTCATGGGAGTGTATGGGTGTCAACTGAAACTCAGGAGGTGTTGTTGCAATATTTTCATTCCTCAGTTTGGGATGTTCCTCCGAGTGTCACCAAGATGCATCAAGATCAATATCATTAGTACTGGTGGAATGTTAGGAAAATGTATGTAGTTGGATTTGTTATGAGATGTTCCACCGGATTGAATTTGATGGAATATTATAATTTTTAATAAGGTATTTTATAGTAGTTACCAATTCAATAGTGGAGATGGGATGATGTTTTGATGGATTTTTTTACATATTTACCGAGGTAACCTTGAATAAGTGATGAATTTTTTATTGTTAGTGATAGTCTCAAGAATTATTCACACATGATTCCCATTAAGGAAACCTTCAGTGATAATTAGCATTAAATTTTTTACATCCAAGTGATTGTAAATTTACAAGGGGTTTCATAATCTATCATATCATACAGGGACACCTAGTTCATTTCTAGTTTTGATTAGGACTATATAGGTCTTTAGTTACATAGGTACCTCTAAAAGTACATCTTACCATCACTATACATATGGCCAATCTGAGGAATGATTCCATTTTTTGAGGAAATTATTCTAGCATACGTCTTGGTTTTCAGGGGATTTTAGGAGAAACATATAAACCAAATGGAGTTTTTATTCAAGAACAGTGTTCTAGAAATGATTCAGATGGAATCTTATGTGGATTTTTATGGTAGCCTATTCTGATCACCCCTATTTCGGATGGAGGCTAGAGTGGTTGCTATGAGGGGACCTCCTCTTGGCATGTATGCTACTGGGAAGGTGAACTTGATTTTAAAGAGGTTGATTAATGCATAGTGGCATTAGTAGATATGGGATGCATTTACCAAGATACATTGGGATGTTTGAGGATTTTGAGAGAGTATGTGTGGTAGCATATCGAATGCAGTTAGCCCAGAGGTGTCGGGCTATGCCAACATCTTCCATATTTCTCAGCTAGTACTTTACTTTTTTGATGGGTATCGGTTTTTTAAATTGATTTGGTTTAGTGGGAGGTTGAAGAATCCTTAGAGAAGCACCCAATTCGGATTTTGGATAGTAGTATGAAGGTTCTCAATGATCTACATGTTCCTCTTGTATGGATACTATAGATACATGGGTGAGTATATAAAGAGTCACAGAATTGGGAGGCTGACGTACTATCACAGTTTCCATGGTAGTTTGATGTTTCTCATTTATCAATCATTATTGGGAAATTTGTGGACAAATTGCTTTAAGGGGGATGTTTTTATGAATCTAGATCATTATTTCACATATGTATCATGATTTCATTCGTTTTTTAGGAATAATGTTGAACATGGAATTTTTATTGTACGCGCCATGTACTTTTGAGTACATTTCGTGTATCTAGATACTGTATATAGCTATGTATTTTGTATGTTACAGCTAAGTACATTTGTGGGTGGTGACCTGGAAGACCACCAAAAGTGGGGCCCAGTTAAGGCTAATAAACATCATGTAAATTTAATGAACATGAAACATATTTTTGTTTTCTATTTGGTGAATCTGAGTGGTGTCCCATCTAAGATACATATCATTTGTCTTCTCCCCTTGGGTCGTATATGAGAGAAATAAAACAACAATAAATGTCAAACCCCTCATGATTCTCTATCTAAGCTCTGATTGAGATGCCATTGGGTGCATTGGTATCTCAAAAAATAAATTTGAATTCACTTACAGCCTATATTTAGAATACATACTCTCTCATAAGTATTTCATGGATGAATTGTTTCCCCTTATTATAGATCTGCATTGTTCTAGGTTGATTCAAGGGTTGACATTGAAGAGTGTTGATCATATGACATCAATGTTGGTGGTTTTCTAATTTCATTGATTATATTTTGATTATATATTCTAAATGTTTTGTGTAACCATGTTTGCAGTTATTCATGATTGGAATTAATTTTTTTATTACTTTTTATGGTTTTGTAGATTGAAAAAATTGTAGTTTCTTTTGAATAAGGTTATATTCCATTATTATAGGAAAACAAGGGTGTGTTTCCATTATTGAATATTTAATGGTCATTTGGTCATCTATTCCTATTTGAATTTTCTTGGTTTCCATGTGTTCCAGGTTATGATGCAGTTGACGATTATATGAGATGAATGCGTTACAGATTTTTAAAGTTGACCATGTTGAATTTTACTATGAAAGAATCCCATGGTAGGGTCACATATGTTGACCTAGACATATTTTCTATGAGAGTTTTTGGGTGGTCATAGACAAGAGGGGTTAGACCATGAAATCATCCTAGAGGGTCTTTATTAATTGATTTGATTTTATGTCGACCAATGGGTATTTATAGCGTGAGCTTCATAGGATGTTGTTTGTAAAAGATTAGTTCAATGTTAGACCATAAGGGTTAGACAATGAGAGCTACCAAAAGGTTCGCTACTAAATAAATTATTAATATGTTAGCCCATGGTGATTAGACTATGATATCTTAACAAATGGATAGTTATTGAATAATTGAATTTTTGTGATGAGACTTCCAAGACAAAGAACAAGTTTGGGCTTGGTCTAACATGATTGTTTATATAGTATTCTAAGACATATGTGGATACTATTAAATAGGGGATACAAATCATAGGCTAGATCCCAAGGTTTAAATGATTCAATGGATTGAATAATAAATTAAAATTAATGTAATTGAAAACACTAGGTTTTTTTACACTTTATGTAATACCTATATTATTTCTTCATTTTATGCGTATTAATGGCTATATATATTGAAAGATTGTTAGGAACATATCTTTTTGTGGTTGCCTATTTGGATTCATCTCAAACCCTATTTGGGTAATGTTTTTGGCTCCAAAAATGTTATATGGTTATAGGTGTACATATGGTAAAATGGATTTCATCATCAAGTACAAGATTTCTGTTAGATTTGGAGAGCATGAGTCTGAGATGAGGCTTGTAATGCGGTTGAAATTTTCTATTTTTATGAACATTGTTTTATTTATTGTATTTACAACACTGTGAATTTTTTGGATACATTCCTATCCATGTTTGGAATACATTATTTATATATCCTCCAGTTGGTATTTACTATCAGTATTCTGTTGATTACTTTTTTATATAGTATTACTACTTCTCATATTGTCAACTGTTTTCATTCCATTTTCTATACTCTACAAATGAAGTCATAGTTTTCCCATTATCACCCCATGTATCTCTAATAGTTAGCAAGCTCTAGAGTATGGGAAAATGCACTTGATTTCATGTGACATACTGGGTTTAGGGCACCATTGGACGTCACCAAGAACTAGGACATTACATATGTGTCTGTGTTCATTCATCATTTAATTTAAATTAAATATATATTGTTAAAAATAATCAATGTGGCAATTTATAAGGATTTATAATTTTTTAAATTTTACCCAAGCGTGTTTTAATCATTATCATTGAATATGAAATCGTTAATATTAATCTTGGGTAGATTCTTGATGATCAAAGTGTTTTTTTGTAATTAATGATTAAAATATTTGTAAAATGTATCTATAACCAAAAACTAATAATTAATTACACATTTATATCAAATAAATAATAGTTTTTTTCCAATATTCTTTTATAACTAAATTCATAGAATTTTTTAATTCAGTGGTTAAACTGACAAAAACAAGAATATTCATTGATTTTTAGAGCAATTATAAAATTGTTTTTTTGTAATATCATTATAATAACGTAAAAATTAACATTAATATTTACTATTATGGAAATTTTCCTTTTTTTATGGAAAAAAGTAAATATGTATTGGATTTAAAAACATTACACTATTGGAATATAATATTTTCCCTTAATATGAAAATTATAAATGATTCAATTAATACGGGTCATTTAATAATTAAATTGTTACATAGTTATAATTTTTTATAAAATAACCCTTATAATATTATAAATATAATATTTAATCTTTAATAAAATTCATATATCCAAATTTCAAATTTTATGTAGTAATAGAAGACATGTTATGTCATAGAGATGATGCTCTCCACAATAGATGAGCAACTGTTTTGTTTTTTAAAATAGATGGTGTATATGATTACATAATAAAAGTAACTATATGATAATTTAATTTCATTATAAAAATGAAAATAATATAATAATAGTACTATTTGGTAAACAAATATTAACGCATGTAGTTTAGAGGAAATCTAATTAGTTGATAATACTCACATACAGACTTTAATTTTTCATTGATGTGAACTTGAATTATATGGTCTTTGTCTAAATATAATTATAATGTGACCAATATTAAATATATAGGTTTATGGGTAGAGAAGAATTGAATATTTTGAATGTGAAATTCAAAGGTTAAATTTCCATTGTAGTAAGGAATATTTTACCATTTTATTAGTGAAGAAAAATAGTAGTTTTGGGAGTAACCATAAAATTTCAAATAATTGGACGTCTCAATTCTTGTATTAAATGTCTAAAAATGAAAAAAATAATAGTGAAAAATTACTGTTGTTAAAATAACACAATTTACTATATTTTTATTGAAATATCGGTTTATGAATCTTTTTAATATTTAACATCTAACTAAATTTGTTTTCACCCTGGTAATTAAATCCCAACAATATTAATTAAATTTTATGAAATTTTTTTTATAAATATATTAAAATTTTTTATACTCATAATTTAAAATTCAAAATTTTTGTATCATATTATATTTATAAATGTGTGAAATCGTAAAATTAAAATAAATTCATTTATTCATGTCAAAAGATACTAACTGAAATATGGTTTTAATTGAATTAAATTCACATTCAATGAAAAAATATCAAGGTTACTTGCATTAATTCTAGAAATAGATTTTTTCTATTTTGAAAAAAACTGATGCTTCCAATCCAATCCAAAATTTAACTTTACCGTGAAAATAAAATATTTTAATAGAAGACCAAAAACAATTTTTGTATCGAAGAATATGTTTATTTTAATTCAAAAAATAATTAGTATTGTTTTCCCAGACTATGATAATATTTAAAAATTTATTATTCAAAATTTTAATTTCATATCTTAAGACATTAAGGGTCACTAAATATTCATTGATATTCTTACTCAAAGATAAAATCATGGAAATTATATTTTTTTAAAAGCCCGTAAATTTTAACAAGAAATAAGTGTTTTTAGAAAGTCATTATAAATTAAAAATAACTCAACTTTTGAATGTTCAATTATAAAATGATGATCATTATATTAATTCTAAATTCTAAAATATATATATTTTATTTTTGATTAAAATAATATAATATAAAAGAAAACCAATTAGATTTGAAAATGTCATTTTAAAATATTTACTGATATTATTATTATTTCATATTATTTAAAAACATATTAGTGTTGAAAAATCAATAATATAATTAATAATTTATCATTAATCATATGTTATATGAAATATAAATGAATATGACGTGATCTATTTTTTTATAAAAGTACATCTCTAATTAAGAAATTATCATATCAGCCACATTAGGTAAATTAATTTATTTTAATTCATATTAAAATTTGAATATTACTAATAATGATGATAGACCAATTAATAAATAGACGATCAATCGATATGATTTAATAGCCATAAATATAAATATATATATATATATATATTATCCATTAACATTTTGTTTAGGTTTATGTTTTGTGTTTGTGCATAATGTTATTGGGAAAATTCACTTTTTTATAGGTTTCCTTATATTAATATCTTACTTTTTTATAATTATAATATGACCCGATATTATAGTATTTTTTAACATGTACTATATATAATGTTTATGAATCGAGTCATCAGATAATCTTTACTTTCTATTCATATGATTGTGAGATTATATTTTGAGATGTAATGTTTTTTTAGGTATTATATAAAAGAAATATTTGTTTACATAGGGTCACCATATATGTGACTCTTTAATCAATATTAATCATATAATACATGGTCAATAAAATTATTATCTATCTATCATCACAATGAACTCATTAATATGACCATTTTATGGATGATAGAGCTTCAAAATGAAGATTGAATGAGTTTGAAGGGTTTTATGTCAACATAGTATATTCCCTATAAAATATTGTAGAATTTCAAAATAGAATGTTATGGTAATTCAATAAAAAGGGCTTCCATTGGTAATTCATTCAGGGGGTAATGATATTAGTTAAAATGATTTCATTAATCTCCATAAATAATTATTTTATATAGGTATATATATTGGATGAAATTCTCTTAATATAAATGGTCTACTCAAATCACACAAAATCATTTATCACGAATTAAAATAAGAACAACATGCCACAAACTAACAATGGTTTTATAATGAAAAGTTTGATATAAACCCACACCTAAATAATGTCATTTCAATCAAGCTATAAACATAATTCTAAAAAAAATTATGTCATCATACATTAAGAGTCATTATATTAATGTTCATGTCATAGATGTTCAAACATGACTACAATGTGGTCCACTTATAAAAAATTTAAATTTATAGAAAAATATTCCATATCATAGAAAATAAAACAATGAAATTTATTATCCTCATAAATAGAATATAAAATAAAATTCATTTAGACCCCATAATAGGACAAACAACTTTTAGTCTTCTGATCTATATAAAAAGAGAAGAAAAATACATGACTTCTGGTCCACCCTACATGTCTAGGAAGTTACTATAGAAGTCTACTTTGTGTTGAAAAATATTTTTATGTATTAGTTTGAACAATATTAATATTATAGTGTAATAATTATTGTATGAATAACTTTGGTGCCTAATATGTAGGATTAAAAATGTCTCTCATTTATAGTGTTGGAATTGTGGAAACTTTTAAAGTACAATATAATAACATCTAGATGGAGGGATTCTATAAATATTTTTTTTTAAATTTAATATAGATAGTGTAAAAACTACACCAATTATTGTAGGTATTTATTCAATGAAACTAGGGTTAATATTGTTTATATTAAATAAAATAATGTAACTAATATACCATGATGGATGAAGTGAAATGACGCAACTGACAATTGAAATGTTTTATTATTATGAGATGTTATTTTTTCACATTTTTTTGGTATCTATTTATGTAGGGGTTATATAGAATGTTATATAAGGTTACCCTAATGATGTATTTTTAAGGTTTTAGTATAAAGATACTACATGTCTCTATTTTGTAAACATTTTTATAAAGTTTTCTAATTCACATAGAGATCTGATTAATGTTGGAATATTCTACCTGATGATTTAATCATCTTAAAACCATAATCACTAGATACACTCACTTTTATTTCATATAGTTGATTTATTTTTTCATTATTTGGGAAAAAATAGAGTTGGAATTTATAAACATTATCCATTATTGTAAAATATATATTACATCATCCCCCTATGGAGTGTGACATGGTTAAATAAAATTAAAATTATTATATTTTATCTTCCTTTTTATACAGTTAATATATAATATCTATATTTGTTGATATTTTTCATGTGAATTATTTTAAATGTTTTGGGTGAATGGTCAACCATGATTCAATAAAAATAATATAATTTTATCATTTTTATTGTTTTGGAATTGGTTATTTGTTTCTGTACTATTTTTTATAGAGGATGACATTTTTTTGGAAGGTTTTCTGCTCCCAAAATGTAGAATCATATATTGGTTATTGAATTTTTTGGAAGACCATACATTGACCACGTTTTTTTAAAGCCCAGTTTTGAAATATTATTATTCCGTTTGAATTATAGGATAATTCATATATGCAATCTATTATCCATCAATTTAATATTATATTTTTCCTCACATGAAATTATAATGGAATGATGGAATTTGATAATAGTTTGTTCTGTGATGTGAATATTTAAAAAGTTTTTTTTATAATTTGGATGCTTTATATAATATATTTTATGATATAAAATTTAATAATTTTCCATTAACTTGTAAAGAACAAACAGTTATAAAGAATGATAAATACAAAAGTTTTTATAAGAAATAATTATGGTTAATCAGAATGTCAGTATCCTATAACAAGGAATATTATATCAATTGAGGTGAAAATATTTTCTTGACACATCATAGTGGGGAATGTTTTGTGACTCCCCTTTCCCACCTCTAATATGACATGGGTAGTATAATAGCACCGAGCAGGAATATCACAATATTGGGAACCCTTAACCAAAGTACTTTTATAAAAACACACATCTCTAGTCCTATAAAATGATGAAATGAAAAAACTAATGAACATAGATGCATGTGTACATATAAATCCATGATCCAATGTATGATAGGAAGTATACAATGTATAAAGATAAAAACATATGCCCTCGAAAATTTTGAAATAATGACCAACTATTAATGAATGATAGATAATACTGTCACGAAGTCACTGGAACACACCCTAGCCTGTCATGTCTTACTATGCATTATATGGTACTAGTATAATAATAATTTAGTCAAATGGATGATCAACTACCATATACATGAAACCTGTAGGAAAATAGAATTCAATTTTCAATATAAAAAACACCATTGGGGACCCCCAAAGCAAGAAAATATTCGTCAAATGAAAACATTCATCTATACATATTTAATTATTTATAACAAATATTACAAGAATATTATCATATAATCAACAAAGACTAAAAATATAAAAGGTTTCTAACAACCATAATTCCATAATAGGATTATAGATCAAAGATTCCACATATCACTCATTCGGGAGAACATAATCATGAGTCTGATAACACTAATAATGTCTGCATGAGAGGTAATGCTCAATGGGTGTCACCATACGAAGTGAAAATAGATGTTATAATGATATATGATACACTAATAAGGATCACTCCAATTTCCTTTGGGTATAATAATAAATCAATAAAGAATAATCTGTTATGTAGAGGGTAAATGAGAACATATTTCTAGTCACGATCATACAACAGAATCCACATAAGGTAGAAGATGAATAGTGGATCTCAATATAGGACTCATAAAATGATTCATAAAAATCTATCCATGATGTCTTGTAGAATGGATTTCATTCATAGGATTCATAAGAACTTCAATACTAACTCTTAGGTAGTGGATAATGGGAACACCCTATAATAAAACATTTCCATGATATTGAGAAAAAAACTCTAGGCCAGTTTTTTACTTCTACATGGTGTGTAGTACGGATACACACTTGAACCCTTTGACCGCAGGTCATAAATGTGTAAATATCCCATTTACATTTTTCTTTGTCTATGTAATAGTTCACAACATGTCGGTTTCTTGTGTACCCACCCCATGTACCAGGGCACAGAATAGACCATGTATATTTTCATAGGTCCTGTTCGTGTTGGAATACAATGTGTACCCATGCATATTTACTCCACTCTATTCCAATGAACCCTCCTAGGTACACGTCGATCTCACAAAAGGGGTCCACAAACCATTTGATGAGGTCACATGATGTATGGATCTTATCTTACTCGATAAACCATATTTTCTATTTTGATGGGCCAACATAGCATGTGGATCCGAGTTGTATATCAGGATTCAATGAATTTTCTAGATTCTCAAAAATTATATTCATTTCTATTCCCATACCACAATTATTATGTCCAAAGACCATACCACTGGTAAAGTCAAAGAACAACCTTGTCTGAGCCTCTCCATCGATGAAAATTATTTTTTAGTAATCAAACTCCTTCAAAAAAACCAAAAAAATCCATTCATCGTCAATGGTTGAATAACATGTAATCAGTTATCTAAATCTACTTTAATTATCACCAATTCCAAAATTGTATTACATTTCTATCATGGAAATCTTGGAACGGTATCATTGAATCATTTTAATAAGAAGTAGTGGTGCAATAATTTATTTATCATGATGTATCGATCCATGCACCAAATGATTAAATACAATTATGAACAAAGAATAGGGGAAAAAATTCCATGAATAATAAATTGAAATAGACTTCATTCAATGTTTATGTCTACTATTATTCACTTCCATTATAATGAATAACAAGGAATCAGAAATCTTAAAAAAAATTCCCTAATAAAATCTTCGTAATAAATGCAGCCCGCATTACTATTGGTCAAAATATTAATTCATCAGTAGATGGATCCGTGTATGTCATAAGAATTAATATTATGGTATGAAACAAATTGAAACAATTTCCTAACATCACTTGATGTGATAATTGACAATAAATATATTTTTGTTGTGATAAATGATGAGATCTTTCGATTCCATCTCAAAATAGTTGTCAATCACTAATCTAGTCATCGCTTGCAAATGAATCACCTCAAAGAGCTCCAATAGATCATTTCATTTCACTAGGTTTTTCATATAACCATTCAAATGTCACATATGTTTATATTTATATAATTAGATTAGGTTTCTTGTCAAAAAACAAATTAAATTATTTATTTAATTATTTTATCCATTTTTATCCCATGATGACAATTCTCCAAACTACCCATTCCCACCAGGGTTATGTCATGCCTCAGGTAATCCTTATATTATGAACTCAATAGTTCCCTAAATATTATTATATGATTTTCCTTTTATATGTTAATCCTCTTTTTTAGAATATAAGCATGCAAGTTCTTTTTCATATATTTAATTTATTTCAAACATTTATTTTGGTATCATTGTGCCTTATAATTTCATGTTTTCTTAATTATTTATCTAAAAATTAATCCATAAAATATCCCAAAATAATGAGCATGAAGTATAGGTAATTAAATTATCTTCATCATATGGATTTTTTTCCAAAAATCATGAAACCAGGGTCACACATATAGATGTGGTTACATTGCATGTATCTGATCATCCAGCTCTGATGTTCTCTCATGGAGATTCTTATACTACAACTAGACATGCACTAATGTAATCCCTCTCCCATGAAGTAGCATGTCATACAGATCCTCAATCTCTACTGGGAAATCTAAAAGTTACCACCATACACGATGTACATCTCTCCCTAGTTGATAATGTGTTATGGGTAATGAATGTACGTCCTCAGTTATGAGATGTGTAATGCATTGTGTATGTGGTCTAATTAAAGTGGTAGAACTAAGCGGTACACCACATCACGAAATTTATTCATTAATAGAAAAGGGACACTTAATAAAGGGTTATATTTATACACTAATAAAATATATATGATCCACATAGAGGTGAATCATATAGGAACACATGGTCTCCCTTATAGAACCCCAATACCTTTCATAATCTATCTACAGAAGCCTTATGATAACTTTATTTGGGCTTTGTAAACTATTGGATAATAGAAAACATTTTTTTCTAGTTTTATAGTCAAATTCTATGCCCATAAGTACCTACAATCCAGGGTCAGTCCAGCAAACTGGTAACCAATAGGGTTTCCCATACATAATATAAAAATATTTCATACCGATAGTGGAGTGGTATCATTTGATTTATGAAACACCATTAGTATTAGTTGATTATACTAAATATATTAAAAGATTCATATACATGATAACTGTATGGACTCTAATACATGAATGATATTCTATGTCTATCCATAAGTATAGGGGTGGAATGTTTTGATAATGCATAAACGAGCCCCTGAAATCTTCTAGTAATCCCTTTAACAATCGCAACGATTAGAATGAATCAAATCCAAGAATCATCATTGATGGAACAAGATGGATTCAAACTACTAAATATATATAGATGCATCCCAATTTCTCTATAAGACCATGCTGATGAATATATAATAATTGGGAAGAATTGGAGAATTTAACTATGATCACTTAGATGGAATTGTGTCATCTAGATGTACATGGTTAGACCATAATTAAGTACATGGATATCTCATATGATTTCAATTCTAGACCCTCTAGGGGCTGAGCTAAACCTTCTGGAACATGGTTCTCAGCCATCACTAACTAACATGTGTGGAATTTAGAGGAGAACATTGAAAATAATTTTTTTCATTCGAGGACACCAATAATAATTTTGGATGTCAAAGTACATATTTTACAAGCCACAATGTACTATTAAAGGAGACATATGAAGTGATCTCAGAAAATTACCTTATAATAATAATAATACCATCATTCTTCCACTAAAAAGAATGACATGCACTCCACCATTGGAATATCCATCAACAGAATGCCAAAATGTATATTAATTTGTGTTGGGTCTCATAATCAACATCCCCATGTTTTTCCTCCATCACTCACTGCATATGTGGAGGTGTAAAAACAACATATTCGAGGTAATATTCTCTATCTATATCCAAAATGATTATTCAAATGATTTTATCTACACATATACCTTATTCGGAAGCACCAAACAAGTTCTTATGCAGAGATAATATTTTACCATGTTCCCCTTCTCAATACTATGAGCAAATATGAAGTAATAATCATGGTGGAACTCTAGCCATCAAATACATATCTAGATAGTATCCTTTGGATAGAAGTCATACATGAGACATTTGTGATCAAAATAGACTATAAACCCCTCCAAAATCAGGTGGTGGCTCAATATGATTGTTTTAATAAATATGCTTCTAACATAGGATCATGGGTCACATAGTTCTTATTATGTGGTATTAGTGGTCATGAACCATTGGAAATCAGCACCTAGAACAACATCAGAACACAACCAATCCTAGATCCAAATTCATCCTAGAACATGATGTAATTTAAACAATCCTCTAGCAATCTCTAGATGGGGTTGTGCGTCAAATTTTGTCGCAATTGTTAAAATTTCTATAGTAACATATGAGTCCACATGATAGGATTCCCCTTTTGGATCAAATCAATCATGGGTGCAGATATACTAGATAAATAATGAATGAATATAATTTAATAGTCTAAAAATCCATAGAATATTCATTTTTATATCATGCTCTTTGGTGGCTCCTCAGCGAACACTAAATCATCTTTGGCCGGGTCTACTGCCACTCCATCATCCATGATAACATGTCATGGAATGTGGAACTCCTATATCCAGAACTAGAACATCGATAAAAGTGTATACATTTGGTTCTCCAAAAGTATATCTAGATCCGTCAACATTTATATCACATGATCCTCCTAAAATTACAGGTATATAGGGATGTACTCATTGATGAATACAAAAAATCGGTCTATGAAATACTAAAATATCTATTTCGTGAGTCCCATTAACACTGATGGGGCATTTGTAATTCCCATGAGAACCACCATGTACTCATAGTGACCATAGAGACAAATGAAGGAATTAATAATATTATAATCTTCCCATACAAAATAGTGATTATAGCCTAACCTGATTTCATATTCGAGAACCATCGTGCCCCTATAAACTGATATATGATGTCATCGTTCCGTGGTAGTATATACTTTCTCATCATGGTCTTTTGGTTCAAGAGATGAAAGTCCACATAAATGATCATTCTCACATCCTACAACTTGGAAAACCAAATTGGGTCCTCCTAGGGTGAAACACTAGATCTATCCAGGCCCATCCTCTACCAGTCGACCAACTACACCCTCATCTTAGAAATCTCTTTAGATGCTATCTAATATGTTGGAATAGATATTGGTGCAGTTACATAGTGTAAATCAATCATGAAGTCTATATCATGTTGGGGATATAATATTAGAACATCAATAGGGAACACATCCTCATATTATTCCACAATTTTAGGGATCTTGAAACTTATAACATCCACTACACATGGGGTCAAGCTAGAAAAATGTTGAGTAATCAATTTCACCCTCTTCATTAGGAGTCCATCATGTGGTCACTGGGTTTTGTTTTCACCATCAAAGGAGAACCTTGTTCTATCACATTGGAAACCCGACATATTCAACATGAATTATTCAATTAGGGAATTAATAGTAGATAACCATTATATACCTATGATGACATTATAAGGACTCATCAATTATACAACGACATCCCAATAAACACTATCACCTCCAAGAGTCGGGTCACACTATCGGCACTGGTATATGATCCCTGAGTCATCTCTAGTTGGAGTCTACATGATAAAGTGTTGATCCAAGTGGTCATTCAAGATCTCTGTTTCTCATAAATGATTTTTGGAGAGAAATGAATGACTAGAACCAAGGTATATCAATAATGCAGTATGGTTGAAAAGTTATCGATAATACATCAAATAATTCTCGGTGCCTATGGTTCACAGATTTGACAGACTACAACAATAACCACCTCTACCCTCTAGCTCAATGAGCCCGATTTGGACCACCTAGTGGTGGTTGGGTTAACAGTTCGATGCCTCTAAAACCTCTTGTTGCTCTCCTTGCTCTGCTACAACATCCTCCTCCTTCTAGAAAAGTCTTCTCATTCACCTACATCTTTTACGACAAAACATTGATGGTTTTTCTATCATTATATGAAATTTCTCCAAACCTTGTGACATATGTCCCCTCCCACCATATGATTACAACCTCCTCCTAATTGGATAACACGACCCATCACAAGATTCTAGAACTACATACCCTCTATCATGGTTTGTCCTCTGGAAAAATCTCAAACATCCAGTTCCACGAGACTAATGATGGCTCCCTATAGCCAAGGTCTATTCTCCTACATACCCACTATTGGATACCACATTATTCTTCTAGTCATAATATAATCTCTCAAACACAAATGCTTTATCTATCACCCAACATAGGTAGAAATGAATTGAGGGATGAAACTTACTCGTATGTATCTACATTGACCTCACTCAAATATCTTATCCCTATTGAATTATTCAGAACAATATCTATATAATACCTTGAGATATTTTTAAACATCAATGTATACACATATAATGTATTGATTCAATTCTAGACCTCATGATGCTCCTGGAAAGTTACAACCCTAATCATAGCTAAATAGAACTCATTCTTTAATAGAGATAAAACTATGACCACTGTAGAGTCTCCTAATCATTATTGTTTGTCACTATTCTCCAGCATTGGCCTACAAATACATGGATAAGGCTCACTACCATGAAAACCATAAGATAAACTAGTGCTATAAACTTATGTAAAAAAGGGTCACATCCTCAAAGTAGTCCTCAACTACCTGTGTATCGAGATCAGATCAGAACCTAAGGGGACTCTTTTGGTAAAACTCATGATGTATGATCAACCTGTACACCACATCTACTGTTACACTGGGTACCATCAGCTACTCAATAGTTGGTGGATTATATGGTGCCACACATTGAGATAGCACCATGAGAACTGGCTTGTATATTAATTCATCATTACTAATGCGGCCATCCCTAGGATCCTGATCCGGAGTCATTTCTAGAATAAATCATAGAGGCAACCTGTACTGAAAAAGATCTACCGTGGTCCATGAGAATATGTGGTGATCTATCTCAAGAATGACATAGAATCCAAAAATGATTATTATACGATGTGTGTTCCAATTTTACCCCTGTAACCAATGTTCTTATGTGCCATGTCGAAAAGCATTCAATAAAAGACATGAGGCATGGATATATAAACCGATGAATCAATACTATAATCATTGGAATAGAATCCAATCTCAAAATCGTAGAACAATTTCCCCCAACCAGTCTAATAGATTTTGGTATAATGATAGAACCATGTAACATTGAGGCCCCACTATATCAATCCATCGTAGTTGGGTTTGTACAGCGACTCCCCATGCATACCTCTAAAGTTAAAGGGGATGGAGAATTTTGAAAAATATACATATAAATTACATGTGAGGCCTTGTCCAAAGTAAATATACACAAATATAAATATCCATGATTGTAACATGATGAAATATAAAAAACAATATAAAATCATGCAGACATACATCTATATCCCACTACTAGAGTGAGATTGAATATAAAGGAATGTAAACATGGCCAAATATAATCCTACCACCAAGGGTATGAATGATAGTCAGACATGTAAATAATGATAGACAATACTTTTAAGATGTTGTGTGAACACTCCCCAGTTTTTCCAATCTCACTAAGCACTATCTGGTCTTGATCTATTATGACGTATTTCAAAAAGTCATTCTTTTGTATAATAAACGACACATTTTGGAACGGACCATATAGGTGGGATTATTTCTATAAATAGTAGGAAACTCCAGAAACCCAAATCATACAAATTTAATGATAAATTATTCTATAAATGTTTATGTCTCAAAACATATAACAATAATTTCAAGATATACTCAAAAAATACAAACAGTCAAAAATGTATGTCACAATCATAATTCCAGCCTTGGATTGAAGATAAAAGATTCACATCACACTATTCTTGGAGAACATTATAATCAGTCTTATAAAACATATTTCATCCATATGATAGGTAGGGATCATCATTTCTCTCTCTAGATAGCGCATGATAAGAGTTTGAATAGATATGATACAATGATTTGGAACACTCCTAATGCCCTGGGGTATATCGAAAACTCAATCTGGATAATCCAAAAAAATAGAGATTTGGATTCCAATTTGTTTTTCCAATGATTATTCAATGAACTCCACCTAGGGATTGATGATTATAGAGAACATTACTTTGGACCTCGTAGAAGGATTCCAACATGTCATTGTAGGAAGTCTTCCTAAAAGGATCGACGCCCTATCATTATGCGGTGATTATACACTAACATTGAGGGAATGGATAAAGGGAAAACAGCCATAAATAATATTTCTAATTATAGAGATTTTAAGGTCTCTATGATAATATTTTAGGAGAACACAATGTGTAGCAGGGTTGTATTTCTTTTCCCCTTGACCCTAAGTCCTTCCCGTGAAAATGACTATTGTCTAGTGTCGATGTCTACTTAATTGTACTTAGTGTATACGTATCATGTGTATTCTTCACATCTACCATTTAATAACATATCCCATGTATATTTAACTAATACTTGTCTATGTGGTAGTACATGGTACCCCGAAGCAGTTTTCTCTACCCTATGTCCGTGTACCCTCTGATATACATGCATAGCTCATGAAAGGTAGCTACACGACATTTTAACAGACCACACACAATGTGACACTTATATTAAAATTAAAAAAAAATATCCACCACTAATTGGTTTCCAAAATGTGTCAGGATCAGTTTTACACAAAGTGTATTGTAAAATTAACTAGATTATCTTATCTATATTTCATGTTCATTCTCCTACTTCCATGATTTGATCATGTGATTGAGTGTCCTAGAAAATCAAAGAAAAAATACTTTCAAGCCATACCATCCCCAAGAAACAACATCCAATAATCAAATTCATTCATAAAATACCATCAAATTACAAAATTCATTGCATGGTATAGAATGTGAAATTAGGTATCTAATACCACCCAATATCACATCTCCTCAATAATTACACCACCATTATGATTGGATAATCACAAATCTGTAATTTTAATATCAATTCACTATGAAATATGTGTGTTATAATAAATTCATCTATTTGTTTCAATACATGATCCAAATGTAGGTCAATCATGATGAATGAAGTATCAGGAAATGAATCATGAGAAAAATCAAGGGGAAGAGTCCTTGGTCGATGTTCATGTTGAACATTATTAATTAGTTTTAGAAAAAAAATAAAAATAATCCACAAGAAAAAATAAATTCCCCCAATAAAATTCCTCAATAAACACATCCCTCAATACTCAGGATCCTCAGATCAATCCATTGGTTAATTGATATCTTTCCATCATTGTAATTATTAATGAGAATGAAATAAAAATAAAGCAAGATACTTGTATGATTTGGATCGATCTTTAATGAATAATGGAGATACTAAATGAGAATTTTCATGATCTTTCAATTCCACCTTACACTAAACGTCGATTTCTAATCTCTTTATAATCTGAAAACAAAATATCATCCAATGTCCCTAATGGATCTTGAAAATTCAACGGTATCAGTTTTTATTCTTTGAAAATTTTTCATATATGTGTATTTAATGAATGAAATGACATTGTTGCATCAACAAACAATTAAATTATTATATTTAGCTGTCTTATCTATTTAAATCATCTAATGACATTTCCCTCATTTCCCCACACAATCAATGTTTAGTTTGTGCCAAGGGTATACCCCACTATCTAAACTCGATGACGCTTTCATATTTCTGGTATTGCGTCCTTTTGAAAAAGTATTACATTTTATGGAAAATCAAAACATGATTGCTATTTTATATATTTTATAAATTGAAAACATATATTTCCTGTATAATGAAAAATAAAATTTTATAAAACCTTATTTCCTCATATATAAAATAAAATAAAAATTATCAAAATATAATAAATAGGAAAACCTAGTCACTAAAAATGCATTCAAGAAATAAGGGGTATCTTACTATTTTGTATGACAATATACAAAAATAAAAAATATGCTTAATTTTTTTTGGATTAATTTTATTGTTTTTGGAAGATAAAATAAGAGATCATTTCATTTAAATAAACATGATTCAGTGATTCTATATAATGAGGGAGGAGGGTTTGGGGTATTTGAAGTAGGTAATTTTTTTCACTCATCACACAATAATGCAAGGTTTTCGATGTTTACTACGGTGAGTAACATAGGGTGTGTGAAAGCTATAGAGTTTCTAAATTTTGAAGATATAATTTTAAAAAAAGAAATTCATTAGAAGTTGATCCATAGATATAGTGTAATATCGTAAAATATTGAGGTTTTTAACAGCCCCCTATAACAAAACTAACCCATGGGAAGAAATGGATGGAGGGAAATGAAACATATTTTCTTGATTAAAGGATGAATTAACCTGTGTAGTAATTTTTGGAATAAAGTACCATAGTGATATATTTTAGTGACTAAAGAGTAAAATTTGGATGTGATGAATTAAGATGAGATTTAGTGAATCCCATATTATATGATTTAGGTGGTTTTCAACAAAACTCCACATGTTGAATATAGTGTAAGATTATTAAATAATAAAAATTATTTCCCTGTACATTAATGATAGGGAGTATGACAAATTATACCAATACAATGTTTAGTAAGGGGATTCATAATGTTTATGAATGTAATTTAATTATAGGCATGTGATATATTACCTTCCAGACAATGAATGAAAATATTATATAATAATGAGTAGTGTATAAACCATTGTGGTTAATGAATATGTTCATTTTGAAAGGATATATAAAATATGAAGTATTATGTATAATATATTAATAATTAGTGTGAGAGATCACCCAAATTTCCACAGTTTTATAAAAATGATAAGTAATTGAAAATTTTATATAAGATTTGTTTTGTGAGGTGAGCTACATAATTGTTATGTAACATAGAAAATGTTATGGCCCAAAAACCTAATTCAATATATGAAAAGAGGATATAAAGGCAATATACTATAAGAAATTTTGAATATAAAACACACTGATTGTATAATATAAAATGATTGTAAAAAGGATAAGATACATATGGTCTCACTCCAAATAAAAGGTACAACTCAAAATAAGTTGAGGTTAGAGAACATTCATATAGATGTATAAGGGATGACATACATCGTTTCTCATAGAGGTTCACATTACTAGGTTATATCCATGAAATATGTTGAAAAATGGTTTGGGATTAATTTCTTAAGAACACATCTCAATAATTATAACACATTATCCTTTATAGTTCCATGGTGTAAAAGAGGGTTACAATTAAATTAGAATTCCTAAGGTTTGACAGCGGTGAAAAATTAAATGCGGTTTATTTCCCATAGTTCCACCAAAATAAATCCACATTTTTTTAGATGATATCATAACAAATTTTTACCAGAATATAGTTTTTATAGGATAAATCAAAAAACATTAGACATATAATTGGGCACGTTGAATCATGGTTATTTTATAATGTAGTTTTTTGAATAATATAAGATACTTCATTCCTATAATTATAAAATAATTCAATTATAACCAATGGGAAATGATGTTATTTTAGAATTTTGGTGTATAATGATGAATAAAAGAACTAACATTATATAATTTTTTTAACCACCTACATCCATGATAATGCAATGGAATGGTTAATGTTATTAGACATATCCCATGTAAAATAATTTTTAGTGTATATGGATAAAAATGTAGTTTTTCTTAACTATGTTAAATCACTAAAAAAGGTTTTTAGATTATATTAGGTCATATTTAATTAATTGAACATTTTGAATTATTATAATTAATCAAAAAAATTAAATGAGAGAATTTAGTCATAAACAATGCGGTTGTGGATGAGTAAATTTCAAAACATTCTATATGATTGAGAATAATTTTGGATTATTCTTGTTTTAAAAAAAATATAATTGATAGTGTTTTTTTATGATAGCCATGTTTATATGGTACTTTAATGACAATAGTTAAATGAATTACTAGGGTTCCATGAAATTTCCAGCAGTTTTACTAAATGAAAAAGTAAATTTATTAGTGTCTCTAGAATAATATGATATATAGAGGTTAATGTAGTATATTAACCTATTATGGAACATAATTAAATGATACCAAAGTGACATTCGCTATTTAATTTTGTTAGTTTATGAAGAACCTTATATCATTTCAGTGGTTGTATGTACATATAACTCATTTCTATTAGAGTAACCATGGAGGTATTAAATGACCTTCTTACATGTGCCTAAAATATGGGTGCAAAAAGAATGACCATTTGGGGTAGAATTATTAAGTTAAACGTTTTTAAAAAATTATATTACAAATAAATGGTTGATGGATAAATATTAAAAGGTTTGTTTCAATGTTTATTTAACAAATTAAATCAATATATTTCACCAATATATTTTTCTAGATTAATAATAACATACATATTTGGTTAATGCTAGGTATATTTTTACATAGTTGATGCATTAGTGTAATTTAAATGAGAATAAAAATTCTTCATGAAAATATAGATGATATTATTTAAATGTTGTAATCAAATTATTACATGGTTACATGGAACATGAATTATGCGATATTGCTAAAATGAATAATTTAAGGGATGGTATAGGTACCATGGAAGTGGAACTGATTTTTTGAGGATTTATGGATGAACCAGATTTAATAAAATATAACATAGAATATTTCAATACCCAATATGTGTTCAACAATGTCAATTTTTACATATAACACCATTATTTTCATAACATGATAAATAATTCTCCAATAAAAGAAAAAATTTATTACTAGAGAAAAGACATTATAGGAATATTATAGATGATGGATCTCAATGTACAATCAAAATATGGATTAATGGGATATTTTATTTGTAAAATATTTTTTATAATAAATATTATGAAATCTATTAGAGAGTTTAATATTTCAAAATTGGATAGAATTATCCTATTAGTCCACGCCATGATGAAAATATTATTTCATGAAAATAGAGGGAACAATGAATTTAGTATAAGGAAATGTTTATACAATTTCTCTTCTTTTAATCACCAGTAAAAATATTTATATATGCAGTAAGTCAATTATAGACATACATTATGCTTAATGTTTGAGTACTTAATAGTTTCATGGGAAATCCAATAATATTATTTTGTGAATAAATAAATTGAACCTTATTTTTTTGATATTTTTATAAATTTCATCACGTAATTTTAGTATAAATGATTTATTAGAAGTTATTGAAGATCCATCCATGGTGGAGATATATTAATCTCGAGATCCACTAATTAAATGTTAAAATTCTAATGAATGTTTCTGTGTGGGATATGGATAAATAGATTAATAGTTGTTTATTAATTAATTAAATTAGTGTCAATTTCCATAATAGAAATTTGGAAGGATTATCATTGATCAAAGGTGTTGCTGGAAGATATCTAATGATGGTTCATGAGGAATTGGGATGAAATTTTTTTATTCACAAACATAAATACACATATATAAAAATACAATTTTTTCATTCTAGGAAATTAATATTTTTAATATGTAACTATTCATATTTATATTATTTTTGAGGATTGGCACTGGATCTATAAATATTGAATGATGTATAGAATCTAGAAGACCTAAAGACTATGGTAGCAGTTTCTGATATAACCTAGCAAAAATATTCCATAATTGGCATTGTATGACTAGATTCTTAGGAAGTGAATCATGAATTAGTAATGGTTTTTGAGAAATTAATATGTATTGATAATGATAATGGATGAAAATTTTGTGAATATATAAAATTGAAATTCAGTTAGGTTATTTATGGTTTATACGAGTTAATAATATATTCAAAAAATAAATTATATCATTAAGAAGAAGAGATTTTGATAATATAATTCCTCAAACTAGTTGGAGATGGAGAGAGAAGAGTAGCATGAATAATTTCTAGATTATTGTATGTAGTATAGTTTGAATTTAGAAATTAGAAGCAACTAACAATTCAAGAAGGAGGAAGTGAATTGAATTAATGGGATGTCATTTTGTTTTAATATTAGAGATGTGAGATATCATCCCTAATACCTTTTCTTGAAATGTTATATAAGGGGTTGTTGAAATATTTTTTAAGAGTATCCTAACGTATATCTCATTAGATGTCGGTATTTATCATCTAATCGAGCTATCTTAGTGGATTTATTTCACTATGTGAAGGGACTCCTATGATGATCTGATCAATTAGGTCATAATATTTATGAATATATGAGGAATTAACACGATTTTCATTAGATATACAATATCAAATTTTCTATGATGGAGTCATTTTTTTGGATTATTGAATACCTTGAGTATGATATAGTGATAATATCCTTCTACCTTACTAAAATCATTTCATCATCACTTTATATATCATGACATTGTTCAAATCAAATAAAATATTTGTGTTTTCAATTTCCCTTAGTTTCATTTAATTAATTTAAATTTCATGTATTTATAATGAATTTTGTTTATGATGTAGTGTGTATATGGGGTAAAATGTCTTTAAAATTCATTATATTTCATATTCAACGGTTTATATTTGTTTTTTTGTTTCAAATTCATTCCTTTTTGTCTTATTATTTGATATAAAATTTCAATTCATAAGAATTCTTTGAATAATAATACTATCATAAAAAATCCAATTTATATAATTTCAATTTTTCATAATTATAAGACAAAGTATTTTATAAATACCCCACTTTTAAAAACTACATAAGATCAAATTCCATTAATTATAATATATTATGTGATTTCAAGATTCCATATGATGAATCATCTATGAATTTCAAATGTCTGTTCCATTTGAGGTTGAAGGTTACAAATAATTCATTTTCAGTTTTGACGAACAACATATCCATATAATTATATCAATATAATTTCACCTATGTGATGACATGATCTATATAGATTTACTCATTATATGAATTATATGTTTAATGATTATTTTTTTCATATGGAACACTATAACAACTGGATCATCTATATTCAATAAACCTATAACGACAGAAACTATTGTATATAAACATATATATATATCCCATTTTCATTCTAAATAAACATTTATTTCCTATTTATAGGTTTATTATAGAACATTTTCTATATAATAAAATGGAAACCCCACTATATTAATTTTTTTCAAACATTAATTTATGGAAAAAATGTTCACAATATAATTGAATGTTATATAATTGGAAAAATACTTAGTATAATAAATAATTATAATAGTAAAATTTATAATTTGTTTTATCCAATAATTATCATAACATCATAAAATACCGTAAATATAAAAATATATAGTAGTATATTGTTTAAAGAATAAATAAAATTGTATTTTTGTTAAATTAATTTGATTGATGAATGATGGAATTCGTAAGAATTTATAAGGACTCTAAAATTAAAATGAAAGTTGAAAAATATTACTATTGGAATTGTAACATACCTATTATGTATAATTACCTAAATATATATCTATCCAATAGAACAATATAACAATATATATGAATCAAAAGCAATATAAATAAAAAATATTAAATAAAAGTGTAAAAATTAAGGAAATAAATATTCATTACAATGAGAATGTAATTGTACTGTCAAGGAAAAATATATGTTATATTTTATTTAAAATAAAATTTTATGAATAATTTGTTACAAATTATTATTTTATTTAATAATTTTATTTTAAACAAACCTATATTTGTGTAAAAAATAGAATCATTTGTTAATTTATATGAAATATTTATTTGGGTTAGAAATTTGATTATGTCAAATTGAATTTTTATTTTGTAACAATAATGATTTTATATAAAAACATATATTTTCATATTTAATATATTATATTTATAAATGATATTTTATTTATATAATAACATGAAAGTGTTATCTTAAGTTGTTTTTTAGTTTTTTCTAGAAAATTATAATTTTGATTAATAATAAAATACTGTAGAATATAGTATAATATAGGATTAGTTAAATAAAAGATTATTTTAGTATTAAATGATATATGAAAAATCTATTATAAACTCAAATTAAAAAATTGATATTTATTATCGCACGAATTATCCTAACTGTTTTGTTTTGAAATAAAAAAATATTATACAAAAGGTTTGAGCATCTCAAATGGTGTCTCTATGTAATTTTTTTCATGTAAACCATTCAAATATATTTTATCCCTCATAATATGAAATAATAAATATAATAATTTTAGTAAAATGATATTATAATAATTGGATATATAATTTATATAATCTTTTTTATTCAAATTCCACTCGAATTATGGCTAGATCACTACCTTCCTAGACAATGTAGTTTATTTTTCATTACATCCATTATGTATGGTTTTAATAATGTTTTTTTTTCAAAGACAATTTTAATATAAGTATAATTTATTATTTCATTTCATGAATGTGTAAATAAATATAAATTTTAAATTAAACTGATAATGTTCATCATGATAAAACAATAATCTTAAATGGACATTCCATTAAACCATAATATTTATATCCATGAATTATTCTTATTTAAAAATGTTATTTGATATTAATAAAATTTAGAAAATTTTTACAGGAATTAAATCTATACAACATCACTTTGTTTTTAATGAATCAATTTACATTTACATCCATTATTAACAATAAAATGTTGTAACCTTTAAACCACCAAACAAAATATCCTTGAGACATTGAACTTGAACATAATGTAATAAAAATATAAAAATATGAAAACATAAAATTATAATTTTATATATAATAATGTTTAACAAGAATATTGTTAATGTATGTAATACCCTAAATGATTTATTTTATATGGATAAACACATGTTCCAAGTCAGTCAAGACATGGGTAAATGATCTAATAAGAAATCATATTTTTTTATTGGATACCACATTCTCTACCAACCAATCAACTTCTATCATTAATTTTCACATGAATATCTAATATATATAAAATATATTATTCTTACACATACATGTATATATAGATATATATTCCCTTTATTTACTATGGAATTTAATGTTTTTTAATTACCAATTTCTATCAATACTATTATGAAAACATGATTAGTTGGAACATATTTATTTGTTACAAAATTTCACATATATCACTATTAAATGAATTAATCATATAGGATTTATGAAAATTGTCACTTTTTATGGAAAATTATTTTGGTTATTTTCTAGTTATAGAACTAAAATATAATTTTTCCTCCACTATATTTTATTTTCAAATTTATCAAAATTTCATAGAAGAGGATCCTTACTATACATATATATATCCCCTCGTTAATTTTTTATATAATAAAATCACTTTAATTTGGAAAAATTCACATTTAACCAAATTTTAATTACAATTAGTCAGAAATTTTTCATTCTTATGGGAATCATTATGATATATCATTTTTATATGATTTGTGAATAGAATATATGACTCATTTATACATTGAGGGATTTTATTTTTATTATGACTTATGTAAAACATCCATATATAGAAAAAATATAGAAATATAAGAATATATATTATAATCTAATTTGTTGGCCCAGAATTTTAAAAAACAATATCAGTTGGATAATTTTTTCATCAAATGATATACTATGTATTGTGTATGGGATTTATGAATAGAATACTACATCATGAATTCATGGAAGTGGACCTTAAAATCATATCATGATGTCATATTTTATAGTTTTATCACATTATAATGTTTTATTGATCTAATGACAATATATTATTTTTTATATATGAGTAGGTGAATCTATATATGATTATACACTAGTGTGACAACATATTATTCATGGTGAATCATATGATATTATCTTGTATCATTCTTTCTGTTCTGAGGATACCCTTTTCTGAATATTAAAAACAAATTTGTTGTTATGGTTTCAATTATTATCATAGATGATCAAATGAATTTACTATCACTTCATAAATATAGAATTAATTTTTTTAATGTTAATTTTTAATGTGATGTATTATGTATAAAGAAAATTTGATAACACATGGCCATTAAATTTATTTGTAAATTAATTTTGTGATATATTATAAAAAACTAGTTATATGATGTGTATGATAAGAATGATTTAATAAATGGTATTAGAGTAATATTCAAATATTTATACAGTATATTTTATTTTAGTTAATTTAAAAAAAATCCTGACTGACCTATATTGAATAAAAAAAATACTATGATAGGATGTACATATAATTTATGATTTTTTTTAAATTTTCACAGTTTCTCATTTATTTGACAATTTAATTATTTACTCTATAGACAAACATTCTATTATTTAATTAACTGGTAGTGAATGTGATGTATGATAAAAAAATATACAAAGGCAAATATAATGATTTTTCAAATGAGATATACTATATAATGTGAATGGGATTAAAGATCCTCATGGAAGTAAAAGAAAAAACTACTCATTTTAGGTATAAAAAAAATTTAATTATATAAATCTCCGTTATATTTTGAGGAGAGATGTTTGTTTAGAATATTTGTTTATTTATTGAAACTCCCATCCTAACCCCTTTTAAGAGATCTTATGATACTCCCATCAAAAGATAATAGATTAAATCTACTAAGAATATATACTAAATCATTTAATAATAATATAATGTGAATGTTACACATGTCATTAATGGGATAAATATTGGAGATGATCGACAACATATTCTAATCATGAATAAAATTTAATAGAAGACCTAGAATCCATTTAATTGGATTAATTAAGGAATTCAATATTCATTAAATATTATCATATAAATCAATATCATAAAATAGAGTTAGATGTCCATTGACACCAGAAAGGAGATGATGAATCAATTTTTTCCGACAAGGAAAACATATCCATGATTTAATGGTAAACACATGGATTTTAATTTACCCTAAATATATAGTTTTATATGATTTTAGTGTATTGAAGCACATTCATGTAAATTTTTTAATGACTTTTGGGAATGATATATGTGATATAATATTCTGATATACAATTAATGTAATTTTTGGGATTATTAATTTTCAATGTCCAAATGTTTATGAGAAAAAAAACAATAGAATAAAGTTAAATTATGTTTGATCTATAGATAAATCTCAGAGTGGGTGGTAAAAAAATACCCATCTTTCAAAAATATGGGTGGAATAATCTCATAGAAATCATTAAAATAATATACTAATGACTCATATATTAACATGACATGTATTAAGATAAATAATATGAGAGAGACTAAGAATTATAACTAATAAAGATAAATAAATAAATTTTCAAATCAATTATCTATATATGGTATTATATTTTAACATTATGAAAAATTGAAAATATTCATATAGGTGTTCTAAATATTTTTTTCTTGGATAAACAATTAAAAGTAATGCCTAAAAAATAATTAAAGGACATGCATATCCTAACACTACTTCAATGATATAACTTGATATTTAATTGTTAAGTGGTCAAAAAAATATGAATTCAATAACAGTGAATAGCTAACATGATTCTACTTCCACATACTTTTACATATCACGCATGAATAGAATAAATATTCAATCCCCACCTCATGAAAATCATTTCATCATACATGTAAATCCCATTTGTTAATTTCTTCTCATGATATTGGTCTTATGGGTTTTCATGTTGAGATGATTCCTTCTATTTTGAAACATAAATATCCTATTATCCTAATTGAATATTGATCCATAATGTGAAATGCATGTTCTATAACTATCAATGAGGATAAATTGCTTTGGGACATATATGTGGAAGAGATGGATGTAAATGACATAAAATTTTATAAGGATTCGTTTACAATGATCATATATCTCATTTGTTGTTATACTAGAAGATTTAGTTTTACTTATATTAATAGTATTGAGAATATAATTAGAATAGATCTTATTGTAACGTGTAACATGTTTTACAGATTTCATGGGTAGATTTATCTTCTACAATATGAAATAATTTACCATTGAATCTATTGATGAGTCTGTGAGTAGAGACTTTCAAACCATAGTATACCAGTTGATGAAAATTTTCTGTAAAATTTCCATTTGTTTCCAACATAAATAGAAGTGTATTTAGCGATTGATCTATTACATGGTAACGATCATATCTCACATCCATATATCAAATGGAAACATAAAATTACAGGGAATTGAATTAAAAAATGAATAGTTGGAAACAAAAGGGTTTATTTAGCCTTGTACATCTCCATGGGAATAAAAGATTTTTTCCATTAATGAGGCAGATTGTTTTCATATTCATTATATGGATTATCATAATCCTAATCAAGATACAATAAATTGATTATATCCAATACCATGAATTTATGATTTGGTTAATCAATGGATTGAGAGATGGTTTGATCTCTAAAATTAACATATGTTTTGGATATATATATATACATATCTGTCATTAGAGAGAGGATATTCTATAGAAAGTTTCAAAATTCGATATGGCCATTATGAGTATGTTGTTATTATTTTCTATCATTGGAATTCACCAGATATCATTATTGAACTGATTAATATGGTATTTCAATGGTTTATGGTTTCTTTTTTGGTGGTTCATGTGTATCACATAAATATATATTCATGGGCAATGGATGATCATGAAAAACACATGAAAAGACCTCTTGGTATCTGGAAAGATAATCATCAAATTGCAAACATTTAAATAGTGATTTTGGGATAAACTGTATATTTTTCATTCGCATTTTAATCTAGGAAAAAGTTGTGTCATGTGATCTATAATAGATAGAGTTTAATATCTCTTGGAAAATGACAATGAATTTCCTTAATATATATATATATTCCTTGAACTATATCTTTATTACCAACATTGTTTTATAAATTTTCATGACTAGATCACCAATTAATGCTTTGAAAGGGAAAATAGTTCCATTCTAGTATAATGATGAATGGTATAATTCCTTTCAATAGCTAAATGTTCACATAATATCACAACTAGTATTGAAATTTGAAGAATAAGTATTAGCATTTGGGTGTTTTTCAATGCATCAGGATCTGGGATTGGGAGTATTCTAATTTAGATATATCATGTTCTTGCATATGGATCATGGAAGTTATCGCTTCATGGGAAAATCAACCAAACATGAGATTTTTAATAATATTTAATGGTCTATTCATAGAAGATGTAGAATTATTACATATTTTTAGGACCCAACCCATTTCAACAATAAAATATTACTCTAAGACTATTGGACACTATGCCTTAGATGCACCTCTAGATACCCTAAATGTTGTAGACTATCAATGAGTATCATGAGATGTCATAGTGGAAATATTGTAACCTATGGTAGTGATGATAATAATAGTCCTTACAAAAATATAGTAGTTCAAGAAGAACTAATCTAAGTTAACACAACTAAATAGATCATAGTGGAAGAATAATCTGGTGGAAGCATAACTAATGATTCAAAAACATACCCTTATTAGATGTGACGTATCATGCCATGTAAGTCAATAAAATAGTCATGTAGGGTTTCCTAAGGCTGAATATAACAATACATACATATAAATCATTTTAAAACAAAAAAAGGATACTACATCTAGATGTTATAACCACCATTGTCAAATGTCATCGATCCACCGTTAATATGCACAATATGATCACTATGGTACTTCTCCCCATCATAGACCCTTAAATGATTTTAATGATAATAATTCTTCATGAATCCAGATTGGATTTTGTAGTGCGTGAGAATAATTGTAGTAAGCAAACACCAATGTGTATATTTATAAAATTTATATTTATTCTGGTGTATGCATAGAATAATAAAATAATAAAGCATAGAGAAAATTTATTTTACCCTTTCCAGTTTTTCTCAATAGCCACAATTGAGTGTTCTAACTGATTTGGCCAAAGTAATATCTTAATTTTTGATCCCAATTTTATATATGTCATATTGCACCTGTATTTTTATATATAATTATAGTGGGGATGATCCACTGAATAAATCTGTTAGAATATCCTCACAAAAATCATACTAGATGAACACACATGTTCCACCTATAATCATATCAACAACACCTCATGTCATTAAACATGTAACTAACATCCAAATGTCAAAACCATTGAATTACATATTCCTTTGTATATCAAAAAAAATCATTATCAACGTGAAGATCGATATCTTATGGCACAATGATATTTATCCTCTAATATATATATATATATATATATATATATATATATATATATATATATAATTTTTGTCTAAAAAACCCACAACCTAAGGCAGGTTGACATCCAACCACCTGATATCCTGGCCAAATTGCCATAAGCATAACATTGAGCTTCATCCCCCATGAAATTTTCCCTACACTATGAACCCTCAGTGCATAATAATCCATGTTTCATTACATGATGAGCACACCACACATATCCAATAGTCAACACCATCACATATTCCTCATAGACTATAGGGACATCCAACAAAAACGAGTGTTCAACACTATCTCAATGAGAGACTTGTCTATGTGCACATGACTCCAGCTGCACATCAAACAACAATGGTGATAAACAGTTAGAAAATAGTACCCAATCCAAGTCATCTGGAATACTGTTCACCAAAGACCAAGTCTCTAGATCCATGTTGTCAATACCATATCATATCACATGACTCATTCCATCTACATGACAACAAATTTTTTATAATTAGATTACTATTCATTCTTAACTTGGTGATTATCATTACCCTATTAATCTTATGAAACCCCTTCAAAATGAATATTTTGTCACCTCAATCCCTGTTTTGAAAATCACTTAAAACCTATCCCCAAATCAACCCATTCCCATGTAACACAGTCATTCAATGTAACAAAATTATTTCAATTAAAACACACAGCCGACCTAAACATCCCATGTTAGTCCCGGACCCATACCCAAAACAATAACTTGTAGTGAAGAAATATAATTCCGATAACCATGTAACATAATCTATTAATAAATGTAATCATATGGATAAATTTGTTATTGGTATCTCCCAAACTTCCATTATGGCCTATATAGAATTTCCCTCCTAAAAAAACAAATCATGGAATATTCTAGGAATAGCATACTTTGTAATTGAAGAAAATAACTCATATGATATATAACTATAACACAATTAGATATGGAATAAAATATATTTTTAGATGATGGGGAAAAAATACGAAAAAAGGGATCACCTGGATATTTCATTTCATAGAGATAGATGAATAGAATAGAGAAGATAGAGGAGTGAAGTTCTTATTGATATAAATATATAGTCACCAGTAAACCAAGGATTATAGTCTCGTAACTAAGTTATCTCTATGATGAGGTTATAGGAAGAGATAGTGAAGAACCCATGTAGTGTGAATTATGTGTTAATGAAATGGGATTGAGAAAAAAATAGGGAGCGATGCATATTTTATAAATTTCAAAAAAAAATCCATCATGGTGTGTATAATCATGCACTTATCTTATAGTGCTCGCTATCAAAGCACTACATTATGAAAGATCAGGCACACAGTTTTCAAAACTATGTATATATTGTTAGTGATACCTCATTTAAAATTTAGATGTGTTACATATGAATGTTCTCTAAGAAACATTTTTTCAAAAATCATACTTATTTATAAATGTGGGCAACACAGTTACTCCTGGGAGGCCACATTGTTTATTCAAACCCATAACTTCTATTTATGCATTCTAAAAACAATTTTTCTAGGGATTGAAGCACTTGAAACTCACAAAAAACATTGAGTCACATTACAAGACTAAAACACCATCAAAAAATAATTCCATGGGTAAATAAAAAACATCAAATTAGGTTTTGAATATCAATACAAGAGTTGGTATTCCAAAAAAAATAAAAATTAAAATTAGTTGGGGAATTAATGACATGTTGAAAAACATGGGATGTTAAAGTCTCCCCACATTTAACATATCGCATAATTAAGATAAATGTATTACATGGAGATGGAGTAAAACATAATAATCTCATCTCATCAACACTGTCTACAATGGTTATTATGTGACATTACAACTCCCCTTAAGGAACTTTTAATGTTATAATTCATTTACCACATTGCTTCTAGGAAAAAAATAATCAATATAATGGTCCACAATCCATCCCTAGACATAAAATTCATGTAACGCCCCGACCCTAATTACCTAGAGTCGGTGCATTATTACATAACATTGGCATGATCATGAGAAAGATCAAGTCTCGAAAGACCGATTAGTTTAGTAGCCTTGGATTAACTAGATACATCCATAAATTTTTACATTACATCATAAAAAAACATCTTGTCTTCATATCCCCTCATACTATCCCTGCAGGTCATTCATAAATTACTTCTTCATAATCCTGGGAAAAATAAAAAATTGAAAGGGGTGAGCTCGAATGCTCAGTAAGGATAACATTATAGCAGAAGCTTTCATAAATAAGCATAAACACTTAAGGCAATTTATAACTAAAACAAAAGCCTTTTAAAATTGAACTTCAACATAGTATGGCAAAAGTAAAATGAAATAATGCCATTTACTTACTCACATGGATATTATACTAGTCGAATGATCACATGCAATATCAATAACCACTTTCATAATGATGGAATGCATAATGCCAGACTATCATAACCACATAGCCAAGGCCTCGTGCCAAGACTACAAATAAGATTTTGCCAAGGCCTTGTGCCAAGACACTAGTTTGTCTCATGAGACCTACCGATGCATCGAGGAGCTATAGCGGGCTCCACCCGTCACTTATTAAGTCCAATGCATTCCTCATATGAATAGGTTTAAGCATAAAATAAACATTCGTATTAAAACTAGCATACGAAATGTCAATACTTTAACCACAAACCATGAATGGTATAAAAATAGAACATCCACAGTCAAACATAACTCATTTGATACAATATGGAAGATTGTATTGTATCACATTAACCTCAATCATGAATAATAAAGGATGTTGACATAGATGAAAATAATCATCAAAACTATTTGAGAAAAATATCCCCCTTTTCTTAAAAACATTTAAAAGTCACACTATTTGTCAAGAAGCCATTTAAAAGTAGATTTTTGAATCAAAGTGTCCCATACCACTTTGAAACTTTTTAAAAGGAGTTTTGATTTCTAAACATTAATGTCCATATAAATAAATCCTTTAAACCATTTTTAAAACATGGACATTAATGAGAAAGGTTTAGATGAATAAGACTTTAAAACATTTAAAAATGGTATTTTAGTTAGAGATTCTAACCAAAAGAGACACTTGAATACAAATAATTGAGGTAATCAAAACTTTGTAATATCATGAGAATAAAGGGAATCATGATATTCTATGTCAAAGTACATTATATACACCACATAAAAGTGATTTGGTGTATATCGTCAAAGAAGTCTCAATGGAATGTAAATTGAGATGAAATCTCTCATAAAGGTTGTATCCTTAGGTTAAGGATAAATCAATGACATAATTATGTGTGACAAATATAAATACACTAAATATGATTGAATATTCAGTGTAAAACAATCAAAGTACATTCACACATATTCTTGTAAAAACAATACCAACGAATTGGATGTTTAACTCAACAAATGGAGATTGAGTTAAAATTACTCTTATCAAATACTTATCAATGACTTGAGAATTACCAATGGAGTGATTATGTGTATCAAACTCATATCCACAGGAAGGGGAGTGGAAATTATGACATAATCAAATGAATAGTGATTCCACACATAATCTTGGGGTAATATAATCAATGAAATATGCGTAAAGCCAAATGAGTGGGAATTGAAATCTCAAATTCCCTTATCGATTAGGTAACATACGGAACATACACCCATGAAAGAAGTATCATACCATGATGATGTAAATACCCATAAATTAAAGTATATTACACAATGAATACAATCATGGGCAGTACACATACACCACATGCAATAATTAAGTGGTGATCAATGGAAATCTCACGAAATTAAAAGTGAGATAAGAAACCCCTTACCACGTTAATCAACTGAGTCGTATGGCCAAAAGTTAATAACCACCAAATGATTTACAGAATAACATGAATATAAATGGAATCATGAATATATATCAAATGGCAGTACACAATACACCACTTTCAATAATTTAGTGGCGAAAAATGGAAATCTCACGGAATTGAAAGTGAGATAAGAAAATCCCTTACTTTGTACTTTTTCCTTGGTCGATGGTAGGTTTACCTCCTGTATAATGGTGAAATAATTGTTATTGAATAATAAAAGAATAATTTACTTTACTATGATATCATATATGATCTTTTAACATTGATTTGTTAATAATATCTTAGTATTAACGCCGTTTCGGGTGTTAACTTACTCATTTTCTTTTATATGTTTTGTTACATAAGTCATGTTTGTTGTATCTTATTCATATCCAGAATGATATCAAGTCCTTAAATATCATTCTTAAATCATTAAATGATAATTATACTTGAATGGATACGATGGATAATGAATCTCATCGCGTTCGTGGAGACGGTAGTCCGTACGTACGCACGAACGCTACTTTCATTTAATTTTTTATTTTAAAAGAATCGAATCCAAATGATACATAGGTATATTACTATTCCAGTATAATATAATATTTTATATATGTTACCTATGTTCATTAACACCATCCTTTATACGTTCCATGTGTGGTATGAACGAGTCATATCATTTTAAGGGGGCGGTAGTCCGCACTTCCTCAAATGAAATTATCGTATGTATATACGACATGAAACGAATAATGGTATGAAATAAAATGGAATTACAGAAGCTTATATATAAAATATATATCATTAATATCATATTTAATTACAGTTCCATCATAATGGCCACCATGAGAGGCGGTAAGATGTTTTTGAACAATCATCGTTTCGTGAGGCGTTAGTTTGCCATCCACAGAAACATTATGTTCATCATCCATTAGATGGAGTTGTGTGTATGTGTAGTTTGAATACTTCTTATAACAACATCCTAGTATATTGAGGATACTGGTGTTGTTACAAAATAAGGGAAATAAAAAGAGTTTGGGGGTTGAAGAAGCAAAATAATTTAAGAGAAATCGTTACCTTTAATTTAGGTAACTCACTTTGGTTGGAACCAAAGGACTTGTTGAAATGCTTTCTGCCTAAGGGGAAGCTTCAAGGAGGAGGAGAGGGATGTGGGGAACTTAGTTGGGCAGAGTTTGGACGAGCCAAGTGGCTTGAGAGGTGTGAGGAAATGAGAAGGAGGAGTGCCCTTTTATAAGAGGGGTGAGGGGCACCTTTGGAAAAGCTAGAAATATTAATTTATAATAAATTCATATTCGGTTTCCAATGGCTCCAAAGTTGAATATTAAAAGGTTGAGGTGGGGATAGGTCGAAAACAACTCATCCAATAGAATTTAGACAGGTTTGGGTACTTATATTAACCTTATATTTAAGTATTAACTCTAAGTTAATTAGTTTCACTTTTACAATGTCTCTTTGTATTTTTATATAATATGGTTAATAAACTTACTATATAGATCCAAAAGACCCCCAAGTGGTCCATTAATGATTAACCTATCATAATATAAGTCTCTTGGCCGAACCTTAGATTTTTAGGAATTTAATATCAATTAATAATATAATATTTGTTTTAAGAACTCTTTTATGTCAATTTTGACACTATTCACTAGTTGATTTTTTTGAAACACATAACAGATTGATTACTTCGAACAAAGTCAAATAAATAAATACTAATATATCATATTATCCTAGAAAATTTGTTTAATTCATTAAAAGTTTAATATTATAATTATTTGGGTATTTATAATATCAATTATGTTAATTTTTTACTATTTTAGTAATTACTGCATCATCATTGTGTCATAAATAAAATACATTATTTAATGTCAAAAAATTACAAATAAAATATAATTATGTAGGAAATCTTTTTATCTTTCTAATGAATATTTATAATCTAAAATCCAGCATATATAACCCTATGTAACAATTGTTTTTCTAAAAGATATATGCTTGTGTCATTTTTGTATTCATTTTAACTTAATTAATATAAAGTGTCATTATCACTTACAAGTGGATCCATGGGGTCCAAAAATTGACCCAAAGATGCCCATGGTCGACCATGTATCAACCAATAGGGTTAAGACACATTTTAGGGTAATTTAGTATTATTATAATATTATTTTTTTAACCCTTATTTACCGGATTTACCCTTAACCATGGTAAATAAAATATTTACCGCAGTAATTATTCAAAATGTCTAAAAATAAAAGTTACCTATTTACACAATTTGGACATCCTGATTCCAAATATGGAATCCATTTTTCTAAATTCAAAACACAGAAGTGGCAGAAATTAATTTAAAATTAATTCCCGCTGTCAAAACAAAAAGCGTGTTTTTAAGAGATAATAACTATCAAAAGATTGACACTTGTTTATGTTCGGTTTAATTGTAAAATTATGTCCAATGACCAACATTATATTAAATGGTAAAAATATATTCTAAATATACTTTAAAACCACTCAAATTCACAATTTATCACTATTAATTATTTTGATTAAAAAAGTTGTTTTTAATTAAAATTTAGTAATTTTCACTATTCATCAAAATATGAAAGTTATCCGAAAAGTACCAAAATTTCACCTTAGGCTAAATTCGATATTCCGAATCCAAAAATGAAGTCCATTTTGAAATATAAAATATATATAATTTCTAAAAGTAGGTATTACTATTCATAACGGCTAGTTTGATTGGTTGTGGTGTGTTAAAATCTCGAAGTTGCGTACAATGCACGTCATTTCATTATTCGAAAGGAAACATACCGAGGAAGCTTGGGGTGTTACATTCTCCCCTCCTTCAATAAATTGCGTCCTCGCAATTTTTAAATTTTTGCTTGGGAATATAATGGAAAGTCCCACATCGGAAAAAGAGTCAATAAAACTGTCACTTTAAAAGAAAGGAAGAGAGGTATAAGGGTCATCCAAGATAACCCATACTAGGATTCCATGTAAGAAAACATGGATATGGATGATAAACTAAGTGTCAAGTTCTGATGGAGAGGGATAGAAATCATGATCAGGAGAAAGTTAACAATGAGAAAACCACAAACTTGTGTTGGGACAAACGACCATTAGTCTCCTAGTAGGAAAGTAAACGGACAACATTTTTTTTTAAGTTACATTACATAAGGAAGAGGAATTCATTTATGATATTGACTAAGAACATTATGAGATATACTTACATTTTAAGTATATTTTCATTCTTTAATAAATTTCCACCACTAACTCATTTTTTTTAAAACGATGAGTATTCAAGAAGACTTGGTCACATTGGAAGAGATAGAATAAACTTCTATAGAATCACATGATCCATGAAGGATAAACCATATATTTACATTGTCTTTGAAGATTAATCAAAACCAAAATGGTCAGTGAATGATCTAATGATCCCCCAAAAGGATATTCATTGAGATAAATATGCACTAATCTTAATTTCTAAAATTAAACCAACAATACCCCAAAGTTAAATAGATACCATTCAATAACCAATTGTCCTTAAAATCCTTTAATATAATCCAAACTAATATTGAAACCCAAAACATAGAAGAATTTGATTATGTAGTCTCCCATGTTAAATTGTATCTCCAAATGACATCAGATACTCTTAAAGTCACATACTCAAAAGTAATTAACCTAATCACATATTCTCTATTATAGGTTAATCATTTCCATAAATAACCCAATTCACTATAAATCCACAATAAAAACGTAGATAAAAATCTATCATTACTCCACAAATGAAACCCCATAGTATTCTATTTTCCTTGGACATATAGTGTTTCCAACAAAGCGAACATCTTCCAAAATAAAATTTATCACTTAATCACCAAATCATTTTCCTATACCAAGGGTATTCTTTTGATATGAAATAAGAACCCAAATCAACTTATTATTGATCAATAAAATCATTTAAGAAAAAAAAAGTCACACTAACCAGGGACTTCACGTAGTCTAGTGGTAGGCGATAAATCCCTATCGCACTTTGGTTGTGGGTTCGATTCCCATAGCTTTGTCCGACGCGACGGGTTGTCACACGGTCTACGTGTTTTCCTTTTTCAAAAACTATATTTTATAATGTTGCCAAAATGAGATAAATTCCTCAAAATACTATATCATAATTTTAACCACAAATGTTATATCATACCTTGAATCTTCATCCCAAATTAGAATAACTTATAATTCTCTCAAACCCCAATGATCATATAAATCCAAATGGTTATTTATACCCAAATCCACAAGAGAAGAGACAATTCTTCCTCAAATATCATTCTCACATGGCAAACTGCGGGGTTACAAATACAAGAGAAAATTATTCCATAGTAAACCCATCAACAAGGAGTGCTAATACTTTTTAAACATTTCTCCAACCATTTATTCCCACATAGCTTCTTCTTTGACCAAGATAATATCCTATAGAATAGGACATTCACTCAGGTAATGGCCAGGTCCCCTACATTTACGGCAAATGACTGTAAATGGACTCTTGGGACCATTTTTATCTTCTTCCATAGTACTCTTCATTTTTCTTCGGCAATTCTTTACTTTATGTCCTTCCTTGCCGCACGTAAAACATTTCGTTGTCCCATTGAGACACTTTCCTGGGTGTCTCTTTCCACATTTCCTGCATGATGAAAATTGAGGGTTCTTTTCTCCATGGTCTCCATTGCTGGAGCTCTTATCATTTATCACCTTTCTCTTCCTTGTTGAGTCTGGGAGTTTGTTAATATATATGTTGTTGATCATATTTTTGGAAAACTGATTTGGCATAAAGACGATATCTTTTACGCCTATCAACATTCCATTTTGTTGCTCATTGCCACCACCGTTCCCATCTTGTACATCATTCTCAAAGTCACTATGACTTCCTTGGAATCCAGCCATTGACTAAAACCATAAAGCATTGTGTGAGTAATAGTAGTCGTAAAATCATTTAGAGATTAAAATGTCACCATATTCTCAATTTGAAACATATTAAGATTAACCAAGGTCATTTACTCTCATCTTATATATATATTACTTAAATTGGTTTGTAAAGAAAATGTAAATTATCCTAAGCATATCCCCCGGGAGTGTCGTAACCAAGAGTGCAGCAAGGCCCGTTGTCGTGCACCAGTTCCCGTTCGAGTCTAGCTCAAAGCGGTGTTTTCGGGTTTTACCCCTAGGTACATCTGTGCCAGAGCCGCCTCTACCTGCTCGTATCCAGACAGGGATGTATTGCTCGGAAAACTCACAAAATCTCTACAATACCAAAATTATAGGAAGTTCTTTTATACTAATCCTCAAAGTTCATCTTAGGTCTACGTGCTCTAATCAGAGTTTATCTAAATCTAGCTACCAAGGTTTGTACTAAACTTCCTCTGATACCAACTGTAACGCCCCGACCCTAATTACCTAGAGTCGGTGCATTATTACATAACATTGGCATGATCATGAGAAAGATCAAGTCTCGAAAGACCGATTAGTTTAGTAGCCTTGGAATAACTAGATACATCCATATATTTTTACATTACATCATAAAAAAAACATCTTGTCTTCATATCCCCTCATACTATCCCTGCAGGTCATTCATAAATTACTTCTTCATAATCCTGGGAAAAATAAAACATTGAAAGGGGTGAGCTTGAATGCTCAGTAAGGATAACATTATAGCAGAAGCTTTCATAAATAAGCATAAACACTTAAGGCAATTTATAACTAAAACAAAAGCCTTTTAAAATTGAACTTCAACATAGTATGGCAAAAGTAAAATGAAATAATGCCATTTACTTACTCACATGGATATTCTACAAGTCGAATGATCACATGCAATATCAATAACCACTTTCATAATGATGGAATGCATAATGCCAGACTATCATAACCACATAGCCAAGGCCTCGTGCCAAGACTACAAATAAGATTTTGCCAAGGCCTTGTGCCAAGACACTAGTTTGTCTCATGAGACCTACCGATGCATCGAGGAGCTATAGCGGGCTCCACCCGTCACTTATTAAGTCCAATGCATTCCTCATATGAATAGGTTTAAGCATAAAATAAACATTCGTATTAAAACTAGCATACGAAATGTCAATACTTTAACCACAAACCATGAATGGTATAAAAATAGAACATCCACAGTCAAACATAACTCATTTGATACAATATGGAAGATTGTATTGTATCACATTAACCTCAATCATGAATAATAAAGGATGTTGACATAGATGAAAATAATCATCAAAACTATTTGAGAAAAATATCCCCCTTTTCTTAAAAACATTTAAAAGTCACATTATTTGTCAAGAAGCCATTTAAAAGTAGATTTTTGAATCAAAGTGTCCCATACCACTTTGAAACTTTTTAAAAGGAGTTTTGATTTCTAAACTTTAATGTCCATATAAATAAATCCTTTAAACCATTTTTAAAACATGGACATTAATGAGAAAGGTTTAGATGAATAAGACTTTAAAACATTTAAAAATGGTATTTTAGTTAGAGATTCTAACCAAAAGAGACACTTGAATACAAATAATTGAGGTAATCAAAACTTTGTAATATCATGAGAATAAAGGGAATCATGATATTCTATGTCAAAGTACATTATATACACCACATAAAAGTGATTTGGTGTATATCGTCAAAGAAGTCTCAATGGAATGTAAATTGAGATGAAATCTCTCATAAAGGTTGTATCCTTAGGTTAAGGATAAATCAATGACATAATTATGTGTGACAAATATAAATACACTAAATATGATTGAATATTCAGTGTAAAACAATCAAATTACATTCACACATATTCTTGTAAAAACAATACCAACGAATTGGATGTTTAACTCAACAAATGGAGAATGAGTTAAAATTACTCTTATCAAATACTTATCAATGACTTGAGAATTACCAATGGAGTGATTATGTGTATCAAACTTATATCCACAGGAAGGGGAGTGGAAATTATGACATAATCAAATTAATAGTGATTCCACACATAATCTTGGGGTAATATAATCAATGAAATATGCGTAAAGCCAAATGAGTGGGAATTGAAATCTCAAATTCCCTTATCGATTAGGTAACATACGGAACATACACCCATGAAAGAAGTATCATACCATGATGATATAAATACCCATAAATTAAAGTATATTACACAATGAATACAATCATGGGCAGTACACATACACCACATTCAATAATTAAGTGGTGATCAATGGAAATCTCACGAAATTAAAAGTGAGATAAGAAACCCCTTACCACGTTAATCAACTGATTCGTATGGCCAAAAGTTAATAACCACCAAATGATTTACAGAATAACATGAATACAAATGGAATCATGAATATATATCAAATGGCAGTACACAATACACCACTTTCAATAATTTAGTGGCGAAAAATGGAAATCTCACGGAATTGAAAGTGAGATAAGAAAATCCCTTACTTTGTACTTTTTCCTTGGTCGATGGTAGGTTTACCTCCTGTATAATGGTGAAATAATTGTTATTGAATAATAAAAGAATAATTTACTTTACTATGATATCATATATGATCTTTTAACATTGATTTGTTAATAATATCTTAGTATTAACGCCGTTTCGGGTGTTAACTTACTCATTTTCTTTTATATGTTTTGTTACATAAGTCATGTTTGTTGTATCTTATTCATATCCAGAATGATATCAAGTCCTTAAATATCATTTTTAAATCATTAAATGATAATTATACTTGAATGGATACGATGGATAATGAATCTCATCGCGTTCGTGGAGACGGTAGTCCGTACGTACGCACGAACGCTACTTTCATTTAATTTTTTATTTTAAAAGAATCGAATCCAAATGATACATAGGTATATTACTATTCCAGTATAATATAATATTTTATATATGTTACTTATGTTCATTAACACCATCCTTTATACGTTCCATGTGTGGTATGAACGAGTCATATCATTTTAAGGGGGCGGTAGTCCGCACTTCCTCAAATGAAATTATCGTATGTATATACGACATGAAACGAATAATGGTATGAAATAAAATGGAATTACAGATGCTTATATATAAAATATATATCATTAATATCATATTTAATTACAGTTCCATCATAATGGCCACCATGAGAGGCGGTAAGATGTTTTTGAACAATCATCGTTTCGTGAGGCGTTAGTTTGCCATCCACAGAAACATTATGTTCATCATCCATTAGATGGAGTTGTGTGTATGTGTAGTTTGAATACTTCTTATAACAACATCCTAGTATATTGAGGATACTGGTGTTGTTACAAAAGAAGGGAAATAAAAAGAGTTTGGGGGTTGAAGAAGAAAAATAATTTAAGAGAAATCGTTACCTTTAATTTAGGTAACTCACTTTGGTTGGAACCAAAGGACTTGTTGAAATGCTTTCTGCCTAAGGGGAAGCTTCAAGGAGGAGGAGAGGGATGTGGGGAGCTTAGTTGGGCAGAGTTTGGACGAGCCAAGTGGCTTGAGAGGTGTGAGGAAATGAGAAGGAGGAGTGCCCTTTTATAAGAGGGGTGAGGGGCACCTTTGGAAAAGCTAGAAATATTAATTTATAATAAATTCATATTCGGTTTCCAATGGCTCCAAAGTTGACTATTCAAAGGTTTAGGTGGGGATAGGTCGAAAACAACTCATCCAATAGAATTTAGACAGGTTTGGGTACTTATATTAACCTTATCTTTAAGTATTAACTCTAAGTTAATTAGTTTCACTTTTACAATGTCTCTTTGTATTTTTATATAATATGGTTAATAAACTTACTATATACATCCAAAAGACCCCCAAGTGGTCCATTAATGATTAACCTATCATAATATAAGTCTCTTGGCCGAACCTTAGATTTTTAAGAATTTAATATCAATTAATAATATAATATTTGTTTTAAGAACTCTTTTATGTCAATTTTGACACTATTCACTAGTTGATTTTTTTGAAACACATAACAGATTGATTACTTCGAACAAAGTCAAATAAATCAATCCTAATATATCATATTATCCTAGAAAATTTGTTTAATTCATTAAAAGTTTAATATTATAATTATTTGGGTATTTATAATATCAATTATGTTAATTTTTTACTATTTTAGTAATTACTGCATCATCATTGTGTCATAAATAAAATAAATTATTTAATGTCAAAAAATTATAAATAAAATATAATTATGTAGGAAATCTTTTTAGCTTTCTAATGAATATTTATAATATAAAATCCAGCATATATAACCCTATGTAACAATTGTTTTTCTAAAAGATATATGCTTGTGTCATTTTTGTATTCATTTTAACTTAATTAATATAAAGTGTCATTATCACTTACAAGTGGATCCATGGGGTCCCAAAATTGACCCAAAGATGCCCCTGGTCGACCATGTATCAACCAATAGGGTTAAGACACATTTTAGGGTAATTTAGTATTATTATAATATTATTTGTTTAACCCTTATTTACCGGATTTACCCTTAACCATGGTAAATAAAATATTTACCGCAGTAATTATTCAAAATGTCTAAAAATAAAAGTTACCTATTTACACAATTTGGACATCCTGATTCCAAATATGGAATCCATTTTTCTAAATTCAAAACACAGAAGTGGCAGAAATTAATTTAAAATTAATTCCCGCTGTCAAAACAAAAAGCGTGTTTTTAAGAGATAATAACTATCAAAAGATTGACACTTGTTTATGTTCGGTTTAATTGTAAAATTATGTCCAATGACCAACATTATATTAAATGGTAAAAATATATTCTAAATATACTTTAAAACCACTCAAATTCACAATTTATCACTATTAATTATTTTGATTAAAAAAGTTGTTTTTAATTAAAATTTAGTAATTTTCACTATTCATCAAAATATGAAAGTTATCCGAAAAGTACCAAAATTTCACCTTAGGCTAAATTCGATATTCCGAATCCAAAAATGAAGTCCATTTTGAAATATAAAATATATATAATTTCTAAAAGTAGGTATTACTATTCATAACGGCTAGTTTGATTGGTTGTGGTGTGTTAAAATCTCGAAGTTGCGTACAATGCACGTCATTGCATTATTCGAAAGGAAACATACCGAGGAAGCTTGGGGTGTTACATTCTCCCCTCCTTCAATAAATTGCGTCCTCGCAATTTTTAAATTTTTTCTTGGGAATATAATGGAAAGTCCCACATCGGAAAAAGAGTCAATAAAACTGTCACTTTAAAAGAAAGGAAGAGAGGTATAAGGGTCATCCAAGATAACCCATACTAGGATTCCATGTAAGAAAACATGGATATGGATGATAAACTAAGTGTCAAGTTCTGATGGAGAGGGATAGAAATCATGATCAGGAGAAAGTTAACAATGAGAAAACCACAAACTTGTGTTGGGACAAACGACCATTAGTCTCCTAGTAGGAAAGTAAACGGACAACATTTTTTTTTAAGTTACATTACATAAGGAAGAGGAATTCATTTATGATATTGACTAAGAACATTATGAGATATACTTACATTTTAAGTATATTTTCATTCTTTAATAAATTTCCACCACTAACTCATTTTTTTTAAAACGATGAGTATTCAAGAAGACTTGGTCACATTGGAAGAGATAGAATAAACTTCTATAGAATCACATGATCCATGAAGGGTAAACCATATATTTACATTGTCTTTGAAGATTAATCAAAACCAAAATGGTCAGTGAATGATCTAATGATCCCCCAAAAGGATATTCATTGAGATAAATATGCACTAATCTTAATTTCTAAAATTAAACCAACAATACCCCCAAAGTTAAATAGATACCATTCAATAACCAATTGTCCTTAAAATCCTTTAATATAATCCAAACTAATATTGAAACCCAAAACATAGAAGAATTTGATTATGTAGTCTCCCATGTTAAATTGTATCTCCAAATGACATCAGATACTCTTAAAGTCACATACTCAAAAGTAATTAACCTAATCACATATTCTCTATTATAGGTTAATCATTTCCATAAATAACCCAATTCACTATAAATCCACAATAAAAACGTAGATAAAAATCTATCATTACTCCACAAATGAAACCCCATAGTATTCTATTTTCCTTGGACATATAGTGTTTCCAACAAAGCGAACATCTTCCAAAATAACATTTATCACTTAATCACCAAATCATTTTCCTATACCAAGGGTATTCTTTTGATATGAAATAAGAACCCAAATCAACTTATTATTGATCAAGAAAATCATTTAAGAAAAAAAAAAGTCACACTAACCAGGGACTTCACGTAGTCTAGTGGTAGGCGATAAATCCCAATCGCACTTTGGTTGTGGGTTCGATTCCCATAGCTTTGTCCGACGCGACGGGTTGTCACACGGTCTACGTGTTGTCCTTTTTCAAAAACTATATTTTATAATGTTGCCAAAATGAGATAAATTCCTCAAAATACTATATCATAATTTTAACCACAAATGTTATATCATACCTTGAATCTTCATCCCAAATTAGAATAACTTATAATTATCTCAAACCCCAATGATCATATAAATCCAAAGGGTTATTTATACCCAAATCCACAAGAGAAGAGACAATTCTTCCTCAAATATCATTCTCACATGGCAAACTGCGGGGTTACAAATACAAGAGAAAATTATTCCATAGTAAACCCATCAACAAGGAGTGCTAATACTTTTTAAACATTTCTCCAACCATTTATTCCCACATAGCTTCTTCTTTGACCAAGAAAATATCCTATAGAATAGGACATTCACTCGGGTAATGGCCAGGTCCCCTACATTTACGGCAAATGACTGTAAATGGACTCTTGGGACCATTTTTATCTTCTTCCATAGTACTCTTCATTTTTCTTCGGCAATTCTTTACTTTATGTCCTTCCTTGCCGCACGTAAAACATTTCGTTGTCCCATTGAGACACTTTCCTGGGTGTCTCTTTCCACATTTCCTGCATGATGAAAATTGAGGGTTCTTTTCTCCATGGTCTCCATTGCTGGAGCTCTTATCATTTATCACCTTTCTCTTCCTTGTTGAGTCTGGGAGTTTGTTAATATATATGTTGTTGATCATATTTTTGGAAAACTGATTTGGCATAAAGACGATATCTTTTACGCCTATCAACATTCCATTTTGTTGCTCATTTCCACCACCGTTCCCATCTTGTACATCATTCTCAAAGTCACTATGACTTCCTTGGAATCCAGCCATTGACTAAAACCATAAAGCATTGTGTGAGTAATAGTAGTCGTAAAATCATTTAGAGATTAAAATGTCACCATATTCTCAATTTGAAACATATTAAGATTAACCAAGGTCATTTACTCTCATCTTATATATATATTACTTAAATTGGTTTGTAAAGAAAATGTAAATTATCCTAAGCATATCCCCCGGGAGTGTCGTAACCAAGAGTGCAGCAAGGCCCGTTGTCGTGCACCAGTTCCCGTTCGAGTCTAGCTCAAAGCGGTGTTTTCGGGTTTTACCCCTAGGTACATCTGTGCCAGAGCCGCCTCTACCTGCTCGTATCCAGACAGGGATGTATTGCTCGGAAAACTCACAAAATCTCTACAATACCAAAATTCTAGGAAGTTCTTTTATACTAATCCTCAAAGTTCATCTTAGGTCTACGTGCTCTAATCAGAGTTTATCTAAATCTAGCTACCAAGGTTTGTACTAAACTTCCTCTGATACCAACTGTAACGCCCCGACCCTAATTACCTAGAGTCGGTGCATTATTACATAACATTGGCATGATCATGAGAAAGATCAAGTCTCGAAAGACCGATTAGTTTAGTAGCCTTGGAATAACTAGATACATCCATAAATTTTTACATTACATCATAAAAAAAACATCTTGTCTTCATATCCCCTCATACTATCCCTGCAGGTCATTCATAAATTACTTCTTCATAATCCTGGGAAAAATAAAACATTGAAAGGGGTGAGCTCGAATGCTCAGTAAGGATAACATTATAGCAGAAGCATTCATAAATAAGCATAAACACTTAAGGCAATTTATAACTAAAACATAAGCCTTTTAAAATTGAACTTCAACATAGTATGGCAAAAGTAAAATGAAATAATGCCATTTACTTACTCACATGGATATTCTACTAGTCGAATGATCACATGCAATATCAATAACCACTTTCATAATGATAGAATGCATAATGCCAGACTATCATAACCACATAGCCAAGGCCTCGTGCCAAGACTACAAATAAGATTTTGCCAAGGCCTTGTGCCAAGACACTAGTTTGTCTCATGAGACCTACCGATGCATCGAGGAGCTATAGCGGGCTCCACCCGTCACTTATTAAGTCCAATGCATTCCTCATATGAATAGGTTTAAGCATAAAATAAACATTCGTATTAAAACTAGCATACGAAATGTCAATACTTTAACCACAAACCATGAATGGTATAAAAATAGAACATCCACAGTCAAACATAACTCATTTGATACAATATGGAAGATTGTATTGTATCACATTAACCTCAATCATGAATAATAAACGATGTTGACATAGATGAAAATAATCATCAAAACTATTTGAGAAAAATATCCCCCTTTTCTTAAAAACATTTAAAAGTCACACTATTTGTCAAGAAGCCATTTAAAAGTAGATTTTTGAATCAAAGTGTCCCATACCACTTTGAAACTTTTTAAAAGGAGTTTTGATTTCTAAACTTTAATGTCCATATAAATAAATCCTTTAAACCATTTTTAAAACATGGACATTAATGAGAAAGGTTTAGATGAATAAGACTTTAAAACATTTAAAAATGGTATTTTAGTTAGAGATTCTAACCAAAATAGACACTTGAATACAAATAATTGAGGTAATCAAAACTTTTTAATATCATGAGAATAAAGGGAATCATGATATTCTATGTCAAAGTACATTATATACACCACATAAAAGTGATTTGGTGTATATCATCAAAGAAGTCTCAATGGAATGTAAATTGAGATGAAATCTCTCATAAAGGTTGTATCCTTAGGTTAAGGATAAATCAATGACATAATTATGTGTGACAAATATAAATACACTAAATATGATTGAATATTCAGTGTAAAACAATCAAAGTACATTCACACATATTCTTGTAAAAACAATACCAACGAATTGGATGTTTAACTCAACAAATGGAGAATGAGTTAAAATTACTCTTATCAAATACTTATCAATGACTTGAGAATTACCAATGGAGTGATTATGTGTATCAAACTTATATCCACAGGAAGGGGAGTGGAAATTATGACATAATCAAATGAATAGTGATTCCACACATAATCTTGGGGTAATATAATCAATGAAATATGTGTAAAGCCAAATGAGTGGGAATTGAAATCTCAAATTCCCTTATCGATTAGGTAACATACGGAACATACACCCATGAAAGAAGTATCATACCCTGATGATGTAAATACCCATAAATTAAAGTATATTACACAATGAATACAATCATGGGCAGTACACATACACCACATGCAATAATTAAGTGGTGATCAATGGAAATCTCACGAAATTAAAAGTGAGATAAGAAACCCCTTACCACGTTAATCAACTGAGTCGTATGGCCAAAAGTTAATAACCACCAAATGATTTACAGAATAACATGAATATAAATGGAATCATGAATATATATCAAATGGCAGTACACAATACACCACTTTCAATAATTTAGTGGCGAAAAATGGAAATATCACGGAATTGAAAGTGAGATAAGAAAATCCCTTACTTTGTACTTTTTCCTTGGTCGATGGTAGGTTTACCTCCTGTATAATGGTGAAATAATTGTTATTGAATAATAAAAGAATAATTTACTTTAATATGATATCATATATGATCTTTTAACATTGATTTGTTAATAATATCTTAGTATTAACGCCGTTTCGGGTGTTAACTTACTCATTTTCTTTTATATGTTTTGTTACATAAGTCATGTTTGTTGTATCTTATTCATATACAGAATGATATCAAGTCCTTAAATATCATTTTTAAATCATTAAATGATAATTATACTTGAATGGATACGATGGATAATGAATCTCATCGCGTTCGTGGAGACGGTAGTCCGTACGTACGCACGAACGCTACTTTCATTTAATTTTTTATTTTAAAAGAATCGAATCCAAATGATACATAGGTATATTACTATTCCAGTATAATATAATATTTTATATATGTTACTTATGTTCATTAACACCATCCTTTATACGTTCCATGTGTGGTATGAACGAGTCATATCATTTTAAGGGGGCGGTAGTCCGCACTTCCTCAAATGAAATTATCGTATGTATATACGACATGAAACGAATAATGGTATGAAATAAAATGGAATTAAAGATGCTTATATATAAAATATATATCATTAATATCATATTTAATTACAGTTCCATCATAATGGCCACCATGAGAGGCGGTAAGATGTTTTTGAACAATCATCGTTTCGTGAGGCGTTAGTTTGCCATCCACAGAAACATTATGTTCATCATCCATTAGATGGAGTTGTGTGTATGTGTAGTTTGAATACATCTTATAACAACATCCTAGTATATTGAGGATACTGGTGTTGTTACAAAAGAAGGGAAATAAAAAGAGTTTGGGGGTTGAAGAAGCAAAATAATTTAAGAGAAATCGTTACCTTTAATTTAGGTAACTCACTTTGGTTGGAACCAAAGGACTTGTTGAAATGCTTTCTGCCTAAGGGGAAGCTTCAAGGAGGAGGAGAGGGATGTGGGGAGCTTAGTTGGGCAGAGTTTGGACGAGCCAAGTGGCTTGAGATGTGTGAGGAAATGAGAAGGAGGAGTGCCCTTTTATAAGAGGGGTGAGGGGCACCTTTGGAAAAGCTAGAAATATTAATTTATAATAAATTCATATTCGGTTTCCAATGGCTCCAAAGTTGACTATTCAAAGGTTTAGGTGGGGATAGGTCTAAAACAACTCATCCAATAGAATTTAGACAGGTTTGGGTACTTATATTAACCTTATCTTTAAGTATTAACTCTAAGTTAATTAGTTTCACTTTTACAATGTCTCTTTGTATTTTTATATAATATGGTTAATAAACTTACTATATACATCCAAAAGACCCCCAAGTGGTCCATTAATGATTAACCTATCATAATATAAGTCTCTTGGCCGAACCTTAGATTTTTAGGAATTTAATATCAATTAATAATATAATATTTGTTTTAAGAACTCTTTTATGTCAATTTTGACACTATTCACTAGTTGATTTTTTTGAAACACATAACAGATTGATTACTTCGAACAAAGTCAAATAAATCAATCCTACTATATCATATTATCCTAGAAAATTTGTTTAATTCATTAAAAGTTTAATATTATAATTATTTGGGTATTTATAATATCAATTATGTTAATTTTTTACTATTTTAGTAATTACTGCATCATCATTGTGTCATAAATAAAATAAAGTATTTAATGTCAAAAAATTATAAATAAAATATAATTATGTAGGAAATCTTTTTAGCTTTCTAATGAATATTTATAATCTAAAATCCAGCATATATAACCCTATGTAACAATTGTTTTGCTAAAAGATATATGCTTGTGTCATTTTTGTATTCATTTTAACTTAATTAATATAAAGTGTCATTATCACTTACAAGTGGATCCATGGGGTCCAAAAATTGACCCAAAGATGCCCATGGTCGACAATGTATCAACCAATAGGGTTAAGACACATTTTAGGGTAATTTAGTATTATTATAATATTATTTGTTTAACCCTTATTTACCGGATTTACCCTTAACCATGGTAAATAAAATATTTACCGCAGTAATTATTCAAAATGTCTAAAAATAAAAGTTACCTATTTACACAATTTGGACATCCTGATTCCAAATATGGAATCCATTTTTCTAAATTCAAAACACAGAAGTGGAAGAAATTAATTTAAAATTAATTCCCGCTGCAAAACAAAAAGCGTGTTTTTAAGAGATAATAACTATCAAAAGATTGACACTTGTTTATGTTCGGTTTAATTGTAAAATTATGTCCAATGACCAACATTATATTAAATGGTAAAAATATATTCTAAATATACTTTAAAACCACTCAAATTCACAATTTATCACTATTAATTATTTGATTAAAAAAGTTGTTTTTAATTAAAATTTAGTAATTTTCACTATTCATCAAAATATGAAAGTTATCCGAAAAGTACCAAAATTTCACCTTAGGCTAAATTCGATATTCCGAATCCAAAAATGAAGTCCATTTTGAAATATAAAATATATATAATTTCTAAAAGTAGGTATTACTATTCATAACGGCTAGTTTGATTGGTTGTGGTGTGTTAAAATCTCGAAGTTGCGTACAATGCACGTCATTGCATTATTCGAAAGGAAACATACCGAGGAAGCTTGGGGTGTTACAATTCATCCCATACAAAATCATCATCTCTAAACCACATTACATTCTCCAGTCTTACCCATGTCATATCTAACACCAATTATGTTCTACATTTCATCAGATTCCCATTTGTATTGGTGTCATTTATGACACTCATATAATCCATCATCACTCTAGATTCTATGTATACTATGTATCAACTGATTCTCACAAACATAATTCACCCTATATACATATTCATGCAATGAAAAAACTGATGTAATTGCACCTCATATAAAATCAGCATCACATAGATGCTCTGATTCATAATCACATCATATATATATATATATAAATCATAACCAATGACTACTATATAACAAAATGTGGGTTATTACATAAAAATCTATAAAACTTGAACACCAAAACTCCATTAATCTAGAATATAAGAAAATTGATCATTCCCATAATCATGGAAAGCCTTTCACTATCATCGAATCATCGGTGTTCTCTTAACCATTAAGCTCCTCCGCAAGAACCTTAACTGAGGCCTAACTACTCGATGCTTGACATTACTCTAGAGCTATGAAATCTAATGGTCAAAGACCCCAATACATGGAACCACTATATCATCCACAACCTCCACCTGATGTTGAATCCCTACATGAATCTCCTAGTACATATATTTTAATAACCTTAGATCAATGTGTCTTAAAGGGACCCTAGATATCAGTTATCTGATTAGGCTCCAGGCAGAATCTCTCAAGATGGACCATCTAACTGCACACCTAACACTCCTTCAGAGAAAAATAGAATGGGGTCTAAACATGTGTAGGATGCACACATTGGAATAATACTATTAAATACCCAATTCCCAGTTTTTTCTGGAATACTTGGCCTGAATTCTCTTCTACTATTCCTCACAACCCTACTTTATGATAATTTAAGGATCACCGTACAGCTCACCTGATTCCATCTTCTAGATCGTATAAGAAAATATGTTCATGTTTCCAATGGCTATTAGTAACTTATTTACAGATTTTGATAATGGGGTTAAACTAATGATATTTTAATGAACCTTTATTTCATGTTAAAATTAATCCATAAATGATCACACCCAAGAGATGTTGTCTCCCACCATAATTGGTGAAATAAATGATTGGTATGTGATGTTTTATACATATTCCATGACATATGTATGCCCCATCAAGAGATTCATTCACACATGTGTACTATCTTCCATTATAATCTCTATAATAATTTTCTCAAATAACCCTCAAATGAAATACTTATAGGAATATTTGTTTTACTAACTACTAACTCTTATATTTCACACCATCAAACTGTCAGTCTTATAAGAATGTATATCTTCATCATCTCCATCTTTGTTGGGTTTGTTTTTATCAGGTAAAAGATGGTGTAGATTTACATATTCTATTTTCTATATCATGTATTTCACCCTAACACTCAAATATTTATGGGTTCTATAAATAGAACTTAATAGTGAGATATTCTATATATGCATTGTCTCCCTATGATACTCAGTTAATATCTTGCATAACTCATACCTTTCTCTCCATGGGCTCCTTGTCAAGGGATCACCAAATTGTTTCAATCTACTATAGTCCTACTAGTACCATATCATTTTCTTATAGCTCATGATCATCCTATCCCTCTAAGGCCACATCCTGATACTCAGGGTCTTAATCATGTGCATGCTCTTGTGACACCATATCAACATCCTAATGAAGTTCCACTGTAATAATTCTTGGTGGAAACCCAATTAATTCAAATAACATGGTCAAACATATATAATGTCATATTTAAAAATATCTTATATAGTGAAATAATTAATATGCAGTGCATTTCATAACCCTTACACTCCACTACTACACCCTACCACACAATATCTAACATGAATTTCCCTTAGATTCCCGTATCAGGGTCGAAAATCAAGTATCATTTGGCCTCATGGTGCCATTCCTACCAACATTAGAGTTATTAATAAAATTTCAACCATTATTATATACCATTTACAACTCACAATGGATTCATGAATCATATATCATATATGATTTTGTGGCAACTAGGTGGAATTCCATCCGAGATTCTATATTGGACATCGCTATTTAACTTCTTTATTGAATTTTTTACAACTCACCCATTATCATCATCACATCATAATATTATTAGGGTCATTAACTTGTATCACAATAACATATTACTATATAACAACATATTTATCTATTTGTAACAATATGGCTTGGTTGGATGAGTGTAATTCCACCAAAATAGTATTACGAATAAAAAATAGCTTACATTTTTGACACTATAAATAGAACAACACAACTTCAGACATTCCATGTTACCAATTAATATCCCAAGAAAAATAATACATCATATGATACTAATTTTTTATCATGATCCATGAACAATCATCTCGTTTCTATATTTATCCAAGGGTCAAAAACCAAAAAACCATTAAATGTCCGACTGAGGTGTGGAACACATTTCAAAAGATAATAAAATCAATTTCCCACCATAATAACCTTGTTCTATCCCACATTCTAGGGGATATATGCACCTAAACCTGTTCCCTATAACGAATCCCTACTAATTCCTAGTCATAGTTCTACGATATCCAAAATAGTTTGTCTTAAAAGGAAATGATGGAATTATTGCAACAAAATGTAGCACCCATCCATTTTTCACTCAATTGTGATCAAGGGTAGTTGGACACTGAATCTTAAGAGTTTCTCCCCATACGTAAAAGGATGATAACAAATAGTGAGGGTATGATTAGTTGTCATGAACAAGCCTGGGTGACCCTGAACCGGTCACCAGATCCAGTTCGAAACATGTCCCAAAGGGAATTCCCGATACCGATGGGATGAAATCACGTGTCGGGGATCAAAATAAAACAATTGGGAATGATTTGGCCCACGAACAAAAGACCAAAAGTTAAATAAAAACTAATGATAAAAATAAAACTAGAATATGAAAGAAAATAAGTAGTATATACATCCATGTGACATTATAGGTCACATCCCAACTCAGAATGAACTAGAATCCAAGAGAGATGTGAAACATTGAGAACTTGAAAATGAAAAGATATTGGATGAATGAGCCCCGAGATGCTCAGTAGGAATTCCAAAATAACCCCTTCTCAATGCCCAACCTCTAAAATGAAATCCATTCATTCCAATTTGAAAATAAGATATATATAAAAAATTTACTTCTTTATCAATACAGATAATTATCTTATACTTTTAAGAAAAAAAACTTTTTTATTTAATTTTCCTAAATTAATTTCCAATGCATATTTGATTTTTCATTGAATTATTTGTAAATCAAACTAGTACCAAAATAGTTTCTATATTATAAAAAGCAATGTAAAAGTGCCATGAGATCAACTAACAAAAACAATCATAAACTAAAGTCATAAAATAAAAGTATGCAACCATGGGAATTAACTAATCATCACTAGAGCAAACCCTGGATGTAAATGGTTCCTAAAAACCTGCCGATATATGGTGAATTATTAATGACAATAACCAAATTGCTTCCCTAACATGGCAACACTAGTGGCACAACCCACCTGTCCTAACAAAAAATTTAGGGGGTACCAACACATCTAATTGGGGTTGATTGGAAACAATCGCTCGACCCTCTAAAAGACGCATTGGAACCCATGGTGGCAATAGTACTTTGTAAGTAGGAGGCCCTTACATGCATTTCTCAACTTACCTTCCATCACCGTACCTGGACAACCAAAACACAAACACTCTATACAATAACACATAATGGGATAACACTCCTGTAGAGGTTCCCACTGGATATATATATATATATATATATATATAAACATGTACACGCCGTATCAACCATGTTTCAATCGGTCCATCACCTAACATGTCCTTTTAAACCATTTGACATTGATCTTTATCTTTCTAATCCGGTGATCATACATTCAAAGATACATAATGTCCCAACCAGGGATTTAATACCATTATTATAATATTACATAAAAAAATTACAAACCAACTTTATTTCATAAATCCTTTTAATATTCTAATATATTAACACAAAACATACTAAAAATATGCCAAACATGGCTTATTTTTATTGAATTGTAAAACCACACTTCAAGGTGCCAAACAAGTGTGGTACTAAATAACACATTTGACAAAATTCATTTAGTTTTAGAAAATACACTTCACAACTACGGATATTTTAGTAATCTATTTTAAAATACATATGACACATACATAATTAAAATCAATTTGTAAATGGTCTACAACAAGTTATGAAAATTAATGAGAAAGAAATTTCTAAGAGGTGAAATTAATTTCACCAATAAAATATACATATCTACATATATAAATTTCAAATGAATGTGTAAACTATTTGTTTTAAATTCTATGAAATCATGGAATTAAAATTAATGGTGTCGGAATGGAGTACATGCTTCAAAAAGGACCTAGATCAAGCAGAGGCACTTCAAATCTTTATGATTTTGAAGAAAACCACCCACATCTTCACACATATACATTCAAATACATACATACAAACATACATATATATATACACATGTTATAATGTACATGTTCCCCACGCCATGGGGGAATATTTTCATGTATCATATATATATATACATATACACATTCGTACATATGTATGTGTGTGTGAGCCCCATCAAAGAGCCACCAAAGCATTAATTAATCTACCTAGGATACAAAAACCACTTAGAAACCAATGAACCATTTAGGAGACAATGGTATTGAAAGAACATCGTTTAAAAAAAAATACATCATCATTTAAAAACACACCCATGGGTGCAATTAGTCCACCCATAGGTGTGCCAACATTCAATGCAAATCCAAATCACCTCAATATTCCATAAAAATCTAATCCACATAAACTGAGATTTCTCCAAAAACGAATCCAGCCATTCATATCATTTAGAAAACATGAAAAACACATTATAAAACCATAAAATCATTTTCAAAAAATTTCATAACAAAACCATGATATGAGATTTCTAACAGATAAAACCCAACCAATTTCATTTTGAAATATAAATCACCTCAGAAGAGTGTATAAACATATTTCACAACATTTATATAATCATATAGACCACTTAAAAAATCTGTAAAAAAATTACAAAATGATTTCCTAAGGCTTTACGCACTAAACCCCCATTCAAAATTCCCTTTGTTAATTAATCACAAAAAAACCATATAAAAACAAAAAACACACCACTTTCAAAGTTGAATAAATAAATTGAACAATTCATTAAAATCCATTAAACATCACAATATGGGTTTTTATCAGAAACACGTTTTTTCATAAAAATTTGACCAATATCAAAGGAAAAATAAATTCTTTTTAAACATAATTTTGTACCAAATTTTTGATTCACAAAACACTCTAAATTAATTACACATTTAAAATAATTCATTAATTATACACAATTCTATGTGAAAAAACTCATTACCAAACATGAAAAATTATTTAAACAAGAAAATTAGTTCATCAATTAGAAATTTCACTTGAAACCACCTACATCAAATATGTGATAATGTGATGTCACTTTAGTAGATAGAAGAACTGAGAATTTTGGTCCCTTTGCACACCCAAATAATGTGGTAAAACACACATGAGACACTTATGATAATGGTTTTTCCAAATTTTAAAAAAAACCTCACAATTATTGATGAAAAATGGACTAGAGGGATCAGTTGCTAGTGAGAATGGCATGTCTAGGCTAATGGTCGTCGGAGATTATGGGTGGGTCCCCAGAGTGGGGAAAAGATGTGCCTAAAGGTAGGGATTCAACTGGCCGGAGGTGTAGAAATAAAAATGAATCCTTTTGAAGTATGGAAGGACATAGAAGGCCTTTCTGTAGCATTGGAAGTTGGAGATCCGCCTTTCCAGAGCACAGGATGCTGAACAGTGGAGGGTTGGAGCGCAGGGGGTTGGGAGGCCACGAGGGTGATGGGAAATGGACTTTTAGAGTGGTATTCTGTTGTAGCATAATCTTGAGTCTGGGTAGTGTGAGGTATGGTCGATGGGGACCTGTAGGGGTGAGGGGTGGAGGCCTAGGGTTGCGATTCATGCAGAATAAATGGAGAAAAAGGGGGCACCACTTGTTGAAAGAGAGTGGAATGGGGTGATGGCTGCATGGGTAGACTATGGTTAGCCATTTGATTTTTTATTTTATCTTCCAATAATAATAAGAAAACCAAATGTAATAATATTATTATTATTAATAAAAAATACCCAAATATGAATATAATAAAAATAACAACAAAAATAATAATAATAAATAAAGATAAAATTCATCATAAAAAAATATAATAACACAATTTTAATAATAGTATTATTAATTACATAATAACATTATTATTATTACAATTTAAAAATTTAAATCATTATATTTGCAAAAAAATTATTTATATTAATCATTATACATTTGCATGGGTACTCGGGCTGATCACGTGGATACCACACACTGTGTGGTGACTGCACACGGATCTGAAACCCACTAAAATTGTTAATAAACCCAAATTCTAAACCCATGGTCAACATTAGCCTATAAAAGCGAACAAGATTCCATGAAATAGTAAAATAATTTTATTAAATAGTTATACTATTACAATTCTCCATCCCATAGAAATTTTTGGCACCTAAAAAGTCACCAAGCCAATCAATAGACAAAACAAAAATCAATGCCCGAATGTAACCAAATGAAACAGAAACATAATAGAATGAGATAACATGACATGGATATCTTATTAAAAATAACTCAGATAGTGAGGATATTTAACACTCAAAAATACCACCCCGAGAAGGGGGCCGACGTGGGAACTCACAATCGATCCAAAATAACTTCAATATCATGCGTTATCAACATCTCCACTAAAGCACGAAACTCTTAACCGAGACCAAAAACCCTCCAACAATAGATAAAATCCTTTATGAAAACCATAAACCAAGTAGTGTACCCTAGAATAACTACAAACACTAATTCTACCACAGCGATGCAAATATCCAAAGGAACTTAGCTGAAACAAGATCAACCAAGATAAGGGCCAAACACACTTTAAAAAATTCATTAATAAAAAAACAATAATTAGACCTACGAATCTATTGGATAAGAATAGAACATGTCAACTATAAAATTATGACAAAACAATGAACCTACTACAAAGTCAAAACATCAAAAAAGGAAAAACAAGAACGAAAATACATTAAATGTTACACTGCCAACATGGAACAAAAAACCAGAACCCAGGCTTCTCACCCTAGGTAAACCTTGACTAGGCGTGAGATTCTCCCCACGACTTTTGTTTAGGGATCTGATAGATTAATTATCACCTACCTCAAAGGGATGCTCTATAATCCTCCCTTCAACGTTTCATCTTCAGTCGATTCTTCCTTCAGAACATCCCTAGATTACCTAGACAGCTTCAATGAAGACACATCATCAGAGGGGTGTGACATAAGGACATCAAGTTCCCTAACCTTCCACACTAGTGGCACACAACAGAACGTTATTACAAATCGGAAGAAAGAACCATAGCAGAAGACACATTAGAAATAGGTCCCTCAGGCACACCATGATTTCTATATGTGGAACCTTTACGAGAAATTGTATACAATGTATTTCCAACCATTTACATTTTGGAGACCAAACCATCATTGAACACCTTATCCTCCAGCTTCATGAAACGATGGTCATTATAAGGTAATACCCTCTCATTGATCTCATAATGAAGACCCCCAATGAAGATAGATATCTTAATCAAATTATGGGATGCTACCACTAAATTAAAAGACACATGTTCCTTGAAATCATCAACATATGATTTCACTACCTGTTGGCCTTGTTGAACACACATGAACTCTTCCTTTTTCTTCTTCTTGAGATCTTATAGAAAAAACCATCAGATGAAGAAGTACTTAAAGAAAACATACATCATCCCAACATGCATTGATGGGGGAGGAAACAAATCTCATTTGACTAGAGCGAGACCTTTTAACTAACCCAACACAACATGCACTCTTACAGCTTCGGGAGTTCCTAATACTTTTGAAAAGTGCTAGAACCCTTCAAGCTAATCAACTACCTCGAACAGACCCAGATCACTATGAATGATATGAAATGTCTGAAAAGGACCATAAACTGGGCATGAAATATTAGAATCCTTGTTGACCTTTTTCGGTGGAATTTTTTAAACAACATATAAAACCAATTGTGCCAAAAATGATTTCCAATCAAAGTATAATTAAAATCAACATCCTGAGCAAATATGACCAGCTCTAAATCAAAAAAAATACACCCACAACACGAAATTCGCATTTTAAAATCCCCTTTTTATTTTTTTTTCAAAACTGCATTCATTCAAGGCCATTTTTCAATAGCAAACAAATTTTTATAACCAAATTCATTATCCAAAATAATTTCAACTTTTTAGAATCACTTTTCAAAAACATGTTCAAGTTTTTAAATATAATTACACACCCTAGTAATCCAATGAAATGATACACATATATTCATCTACATTAATCTATACTCAAGAACACACACATCCAATGCATAGCCCAACATGTGAAAACACTTAAAAATATTTCTTAAGGTTTCATCCAAACCCTGTCTCTACAAATTTCCAAGAAAAAACAATATTTTTATACTAAAATAATTTGGTTTTAAAACACATTTCACAAATTTAAATCCATTTACAAGAATTCATTCTATTTTCAAAAAACATTTTCCAATATCAAAAGAACGCATACAAAAACCAAAACTAAGATGACACTCAACTGTCATGAAACTACATGAGTGGGGGACTTGTAGTCATGATAATCCTAGAGACATGGTATTATGTTATCCCCCATGTAAGCGTCAAAAATTATGAGGAAATTAAGATGTGTACTCAGTCCCCACTTGGGTCACTACTCCATGTGAAATAAAAATATGTCATCAGAATACCTTCATTTTCATCCCTCAATCTCATCAAAAACTGAATGAGAAAATTACTCAATTGTGGAACATCCCATGTCGAATCGAGGTTCAGAATGAGTAAGGGTTCATGACTCATTTCCCATACCTACCTCCCACATCTCGATAGTCCAAATCTCAATCTTCCAGACACCACAAATAACAATGGACTGGTTCTGATACAATTTTGTCATGAACTAGCCTAAGTCAACCCTGAACCAGTCACTAGAGCTAGTCTACGACAAGTCCAATTTGGTGTTCCCTATCCCCATGGGATAGAAACTACTGTCGAGAACCAAAAAATAAGGTTTTATCAAAAACCAAACACGGACACTCTATACAATAAACCAAAAAGGGATATTCGTCCTATTAAGGTTCCCACTACATATATGTATATATATGTATATATATGAATATATGTATAAATATGTACACTCCATAACAACCACGGTGCCAACTAGGCCATCATGTCACTTGAACATTTAAACCATTTCACAATGAACTGTATGTTTCCAACTAGGCCTTTAAACATTCAATGTGACATAAGGTTCCAACCATTCCGATAATACCATAATTACAATATACCATAAAAATATTCAAAACCAAATTCATTTCATAATGACATTTTAAATTCTAGGTTATAAACACACAACACAATAAAATAGTCAGGTTTTGAACATAACTTCAAGGGTGAAAACAAGTCAGGTTTTAAACAACACATTTTACCAAATCATATTAGTTTCACAAAATACACTTCTAAACTAACGATCTTTTAGTAAACTATTTTAATATACATAAAACACCTTCATAATTAAGAGAAATTTGTAAATAGGCTTGAACAAGCTACAAAAATAAATGAAAATCTAATCTTCATTTTGTGCAATCAATTTCACCAAATAAGTATACATATCTATAAATATAAAAAACCGATTAATATGTAAACACATATTATTAATTTTTATGTATTCATGGAATTCATATTAAAGGCGTGGGAATGGAGGACCTAACTCAAAAAGAATGTGGATCAAGCCGAGGCACGTAATCTCTTGAATCTTTTTACAAAAACCCCCCACACCAGTACATAGATACATTTTCATACATATATACACCCTTTATCTAAAGTACATTTTCCCCATGCCCTTCTATAATATGTTCAAGGATATATATAAATACATATACACAGACGTACCTATGAATTTCTGTGCACACACCACCAAGGATCCACCAAAGATTTAATTAATTAATCTAGAAGGACCAACACCACTAAATGACCAAAGAACAATTTTAGAGACATTGGATTTAAAAGGGAATCATTTAAAAAAATACCATATTCATTCGAAAAAACACCCATGTGTTCACTTAGTGCACCCATGGGTGTGCCCACATACAATGGATCCCCAAATAATGTAAAGAGACAATAAAACCACATCCACATAATCCATGATTACTCTAAAATTGAATCCATCCTTTCATATCATTTATAAAACATGAATCCCCTTTTAAAACCATAAAAATATTTTCAAAAGTGTTCACAACAAAAGAAATTCTATTACATTATTAAAACCATCCACACAAAAAAAAATTATGTTTAAAAATAATACTCAAAACAAAAAAGTCTAAAACCATATTTTTCACCATTAATATGCTTTAATAAACCATTTAAAACAATAAAAAACAATTCCAAAAGGGAAACACAAACCTTTACATGCTAAAACCCACATCAAAATAACCTTTGGGAATTAAAATCACAATAGAATCATTCCAAAACAAAATATTCCCTATTATCATTTTGAATTATATTATATCATAATTCATGAAAAGCGGTTAGACAACGCATGATGGGTTTTTATCAAAAACACAAATTTTTTGATTAACATGCAAAAAATATCAAACGCAAACTAAAATATTTTACAATATAAATTCTAACAAAATTTATTAACCACAAAACACTATAAATTAATTTGGAAGGAAAAAAATTCCTTAAATAAAGACAATTTAAAAAAAATTAATTAAAAAACATGAAAAATTATTTAAACAAGGAAATTAGATCATCAAATTACATTTTCACATGAAAACACCTATATCATATTTGTGTAAATGTGATGCCACTTCTACAGAAATATGAATTGAGCATTTATGTCCCTTCACACACCACAAAACAAATAGAAAATGCACAAACAAACAATACGATTATGGTTTTTTCTAAATTGAAAGGAAAACCCACAAATATTTTATGAGAAAAAACACGGGAGGGGGAATTTACCCGTGAGGGTGTCATGGATGGGGAAATTGTCATTGATGCCTAGGGGAGTGGTACCCGAACATGGCAGAGTGACCATTTGGGCAAGGGAGTTGGTTGGCCAGAGGTGCGAAAGGACTGAGTTTGCATGACAAGAATGAGGGAGGCTAGAGATAGCCAGACAATACAACATTATAATAGACCATGGCCATTATAGAGTGCGGGAGGTAGGTTCATTGAGGTATTGGGTGCGGAGGGCTGGTATAGTATGAGGGTGAGGGGCAGTTGAGGTTCGGTGCGGTAGTTGGCTAGAGTGTATGGGTGAAGCAATGGAGCATGAGGTAAGGTCGGTGAGGACCTGAATGGGTGTGATGTGGAGGCCTCAGGGTCACAGATCGTGCAAAAAAATGGTAGAAAGGTGGGGGGTCTATTTGTAAAAGGAGAGTAGAAGGGGGTGTGGGTAGACTAGGGTTGGCCATATTTTATTCATTTTATGTTATAATAATAGTAATATTTAAACCAAAGACAATAATAATAATAACATGAAAAACTATTATAACAGAAATGATAAAATTATAATATTAATAATTAAATAAATAGTTAATAACCATAAAAATTATAATAAAAAAATAATAAAAAAAATAAAACCTTATTAAAAAGAGTATTACCAATTTTATAATTAGATTATTATTATTAAAATTTATGCATCTAACAATATTTATTTAAATGGAACATTATTTAGTTTAATTGTCAAACATTTGGGTGTGCACATCGGCTAACCAGGCGGCTACTTGCCACTGTGCGGTGACCGCACATGGGTGTAAAACCCATTAAAATTGTTAATAAACCAATAATTTACAACTCATGAATAACTTGATCCTCTTTTAGAAAATCCAAATCAATGAAATTGTAAAATAAATATAAATTAATAATCGAGATGTGAAATTAGTTTTTATTGGGTAAACTATTCCCTAAGGCGATTATTATAATAATTATCGATAAGTATAATACACCATGGAAAAGGACAAAAAATCAATTAAACAAACAAATAGAACTCGAGTGATGCATAATAACATTGTAATAGTAATACAAAAAAATATTAAAAACATTTTTAGATAAAACATATCATATTAGGTCATACAAAATGGTAGGAATAAAGGTTCTCCCACGACCATACAAAATAATGCATACATTTAAATAATTATAAAAGAAAAAGGTGTATTCATCATGATAGAAGAACCAATGTGGTCCAATTCCATTTTTCCCCTGAATATATGTACAAAAAGATCATTAATGTCTAGCTCTAGAGCCAGGTCCATTATATGATCTTAGAGACTTAATGTCTACATGCATCCCGAGTGGCTAATGTATAGTGATAGAGTAATCTAAATAGTCAACCACTAACATTTCGCTATCCAATATCCATAATAATGCATGTGTATTATAAATTTAAATAAATTGTAATGAAAATAAAACTAATATGTTACCCACTTCAATTTTTCTCATTATAAACAAATGGGAATTCTACCTACTTCATCCAATGCTAGTTAACTCAAAATATGTGCCCCAAATTATATAAAATCCATAATGTGCCTATCTGTAGATATATATATATATATATAATTTGAGTTGTGATGATCCATCCATTAATTTCCAAACAATCCTCTATTGAATAGAATGTCAGGTTAATCCACATGGTCCACATATAATGATATCACTATCCCCTAATGCAGTCAATCTTGTAATCAGAGTCTAATCAATTGACCCAATCCAATCCCTTATCCCGCTGACCACTCCTTTGGAAATCATCATTGACTAGAAGGCCAATTTTCCAATGAATAAAATATATGTCCTATAGTATATATATATATATCCCCATTTTCCTAAAAACTGACATCCATTGTCATGCGATATATTTCCTTTGAATATCCAAGACCAATGTCCTCTTGTATAATGGAATGCCTAACCCCTAACCGATGGTCTCAACACTATTAACTAGTGTTTCATCACTATACACAATAATATCATAGGATAATACATCGAAAATATTTTATTGTCAATAGTAAAAAAAATACATGTCATCAACAAGGCTATCCACTAACAATGAGTAGCCAACCCCAATGTGCATTGAGTCGTATCTATGTTCACATGACTCCAACAACACATTGCTCAATCATTATGAGTGGACATAACAATTTAATACCTAAGACACATCTATGATCACATCATTCCTCGATGAACATGTTAATAAATATAGATAGAATACATTATCTCATATAAAATGAGATTTTCCATGATCCAAATGTCCTCATAATCCCAATCAGACAAACATGCCAACTCAAAAAGGTGAACATCATCACCTTGTATGTCTCAAGCCACACCCTCAGCCTGAAGACCTCAACACCTCATTCGAAGAGATCCAAATCACTACAATACTTGGTCTAAGACCATCCAATTCTAACGTGACTTATGTATTAAATAAAGACTATTCCATTCAATTATAACACACACATGGTCTAACCGTCCCTTGTTTGTTTAAGAAAATTCCCCAAATTAACCACTTGTAGTTAGACAATAGCATTCCCATAAAAATATCATATACAAAAATAGTATATTTATATACATTAATTAATTTAATAATGTTCTCTCCTGTACTACTCAAATGGAGTATGTAGAACGCATCATTGAATAATCGTACAAAATCATATAGAAATCATGAAACCATTTACCTAGTATATTAATTAGATCACTCATTGGATACCAGCCACTAAATTGATATAATAAAAGAAGAAAATAATGGTTTAGGTGAATTCTCTTAAGATAGGAAAAATGTTATTTTTTGGGATTATCATTAAATATAGAAATATGAATAGAAAGGATAGGGTAATTTATCGAGGGACATAATTATGTAAATACACAACCACAAATAGACCATGTAATAATTTTTGATCAAAGTATATGGCCCAAAACCTTGATGGGTGGAAAAAATGGATATTCCCTCTATAATTCATTTGATTTAGAGGAGAAATGGGAATTATAAAACTAATTTTGATGAATCAGTATGTTGGTAGTTTCACCAAAATAAATGAATCTCATGATTTGGATAACCATTCACTAATAGTGTAGTGAACACTGTCTATGCACCACACTAGGCATGGTTAGAAACATAGTTTTTCCAAATTATTCAATGACCGCGAATGAAACTTATGTCCAAATTATAGAGGTTTCACAAGAAAATTATGCTCCACCTTTAAATATTTAAAAATAATCCATAGTGTTGTAATTCACCGACATGGATACTCCTAGAAGGACACACAATTGGTTTAAATATTATTCTTTTGTCTTTGATTTCTTAAAATAGAATTATTGAGATCTAACGAATCCTAAAATTTCCCTAAATAAGGAATAGTTAGCTTAAATAAAATGATTAAAATAGGACATCATACAATAAAAATCACCGAAATAGTATGTCAATATAATTTGAATGTATATAAATCTTACCAAACTCAATAATTTGAACAGATTAGGGGAATTTACAACCCTCTAAAAAACTATGTAAGTTACATATTTGATGATAATTATTTTTTGTTTATAGACTATAAATGATTTCAAAATATTATATCACAAATAGATCAGAATATGATACATATATGATGGATGGATTACCTTTAAATGATTTAATTAGACTTTATGTATAAAATAGGAAATGGAAATTCAATTGTAGAAACATTAAATATGATTTTTTATAATGGGTTGGAATAATGGTAATCTGATCAATGTGAAATAATGTTTATGATAGGGGAAATACTCTTGATTTTTTAATACTATGTTATTGTTGTAATTTTATTTATAGTTTCCTTTTTCACTGATTTGGATGAGAAGGATAAATAGGAGTAATCTTCTTATTCTGATTGTGTTTCTATGAAGTAAAAACTCCATGCTGTAGATACCATTTCGGGATGGAATAATGACATGTGATTTTTTTTCTATTTTATGTGATATGATTTTTATACCTTTGGATTTTCCATAATATACCCTTAATTATTTCTACCATTCGAGATGGTCTTCCCAAACCTGAATACAATAGATGTATAAAGAATTGAAAAACAAATTGGACTTCCTTGATATAAAATTTGAACGATTTTATTTCAATATGCCTCACACGTCAGTATGTTGAGTATGATAAACAATGGATAGTGGTAATGATGTAGTGTTTAAATATCCCCCTAGTTAAAAGGGAGAATATTTATATATATTATATAACAACTCAACCATGTAAAATTAAAAAAACATGATTATATTTGGGTGATAGTAGATTGATTCCAATTATAGCCCATTTTATCCATATTCATGAATTTTATATGGTTTAATAAACATTAAATATTTATATATATGAATTTGAAAAATAGGATGGTGTACCAATTTTTATTGTATTAGACCAATATATGATGTTTATGTCTCATTTTTTAAAATCTATATGTCAATCCCATAGGAGTCATTTGACTATGATCATGATGTATCATTCTAAAATATATGGTCCACAATATGGGGTTATCTAAACATTAAATGATATTTTTGGGTCTTTTGTTTTCGATTTTGATGGCTCATGGGAGGATAACAAATTGTAATCAGGGTTCTCATATAATAGAATTTAGTTAGACTCTCTACATATGAATCATTTTCAATAATTGTATTGGAATTGTTGTGAGTATCCAAATAGATGGGTGGAAAAGGTTGAGACTTCACTATTTTGTCCAAGCATGGTGAATGACACAATGGATAAGAAATAGTCGATCAAGAATATAATACATACATCCCTATGCTGTCTAATATTTAATGCGAATCATCAGCGATGTTCAGTTTCATTTGTGTAATGTGATCTCCTTTTATTGAGAATCACTCCTCGGCATGGTTATCATCATATTTGTATTTATGGATTCGTACATATTTGAAACAGAGCCAAATTTATGATACAAGAATTAGTTGGTGAGGTTCCATATCAGATTCTACTACACCAATTTTTATTTTGTTTTTAAATTTGTTTCCCATATATCAAAATAAAAAGATTAAACATATTCATGAACATGTGATTTGATGGAATCTGTGAAAAGTAGAGTCGAATTTCACATTGCCTCATATGAATTTATAGATTATAGATAGTCCTGAGAATCTATTTTGAAGAAAAAGTATTTGTTTATTGAAGATATTATGGGAACATTGTATGATTCAGGAAAAAAATTTGATCCTGAAAAGAAAATGGTGGATTAGTGGATGAAACTCTTTTAGTCATAGTGTGGTTTTCTATATTCCAAGGACAAAAAAAATTATCGGAGAATGTATATCCCTTGATTTTATGTACATGACACTTTATTAAAATATTTTAAGTATATATATTATTTAGTTTAGGTTTGGGATTGTTCAATGAGTTTTTGTAAATTTTTGTAGTCCTTTATAAAGGTTCATAGTATAAAAATGGATAATAGAAATAGTGAAACACCTCTAGTTAATTGTGAAACTAATATAGAAGGCACAAGGTATGTGCATGTTTAGGAGAAGGGTTTATCCAAGCCATGTGGCACTCTAGGAGAAACTGTACAATGATAGATAATGGGTTATTGCATAGTTATTGAATGACTTCTCAAACTATGTGGGCCAACCAAGCATGCTATGATTTTAGGTAGTTTCTCATGCATTGATACTATATGGATTTCCTTTCAATAAAAACTAAACATCCACCCTGAAAATTAGATTCAAAAATCATGGATAGAATCTGATATTGCTCTGAAACCAAATTTTTTTTGCTAAAAATCCATAATGAAAATTACATGTCTAAAAATGGATTTACATAAAATTCCTTTTGGTCTAGGAGTGATCTATTAGTGAATCAACTATGTGGGAACCCCAAATCTCATTTCTATATTCTTGTTATTGGTGGGTTTGTTTATATCTCTTATTATTCCCTGTATTTTTATTTTATATCTAATCATTTGAGGAAAAATATATGTTTTTCTGTAAATTATGATGTGACATTATTTTTATTTAATTGAAAAATAAAAAAATCAGAATTTTTACTCATGTTTTTATTTATTTTAATCATTCTTCAATTTCATGAAAGTTTAAACGGTTGGTGGATTCTCTCAGGTAAACTATTGATTATAATATAATGGTTTGATTAAAAATGTATTTATATTCATGAAATTGATTATGAATTTAATGTTTTAATGTTATTTCAATCCCCCCATTATTGATGGATTTTTGAAAACATTAAAAAGAAGATGGTTTTTTGGAAGACATTGTCAGGTAAAAATAAATGTGGTGATTTTAAAATTATTTCTTATCTTTTGTTACATTTTTTTTTAATTTTTATCATTAAATGAAATGATTTATTGAAATGCATTGGAATGGGTTTTTGAATACACTGTGTGATTGAGCTCATTTGTATTAGATATAACACTATAGAAGGGGTGTGTGCCTTTTGGGAACCTGGTATCGGTTACATTGTAATTATGTATAATATCAAAGAGAATGTACTCAATAGTATAGAAATTTTACCTAGTAATTAATTTGTGGTTGTGTTATTATGTACAATTTTTAAAGAAAAATGGTGTTTAATTTTTTTAGGGAATATTTTATTAAATACAGTGGGATCTTTTTGGTTTTTAAACATTTTTGGATTGGAAATTTACTTATTAGTTTGATATTAACTACATCAAATTGTATTAAATAAATTTATTTAAATATTACAACATTTTATATCATAGAATATTTTTTATTGGAATTTAATGGGGAAATCCTTTTTAGTTTTATACTCACCCCGGCTTGGGAATATTGGTGCATTTGAGTATTTTATCAATTGAGAAACCGATAATGGAAATGAATCTATGTTATTTAGTGATGCATTGTGATTCCTTTGGAATTGATTATTGAGATGGGTATTAGATCATGTTAGGTGATGTTGTTTGATCTCTCTAGAATCATTATGTATCCTTTGTTTTGGTTTTTTCTTGTAATTTATTATATGGTTGTTTTTTGGTTATACATTTATTTATATTTCTCTATCCCTCATTCATAATATAATGGTTTGTTGGATTATTCATGTGGTTCGGTTTTTTTTCATCTATGTGAAAATGATCCCATATTTTTTATGAAGTGCTTCGTACTTAATTCTAGCCTCTGTAGTCTTTGGGATGTCACAATGAAATAGTAAAACCCACCTATATCATCCACATCCAATGGGAGTGGGGGTGGTTATTTACACTTACCAGAATCATTTTATGTATTTTATTTCTTGATGAATAATAAAAATGAAAATAAGTAAATTCAAATATTCAATGATGAAATCAAAATGATTTTTTGTCCACTACATACTTAATAAATGATTATTCAAATATCAAAAAATCTTTTCTAGGATAATATAGTTGACCAGTAGTTGTGATATTTAAGAAATATTTTATAGCTAAAGAACATTTAATTTTATTTAAAAACCAACACACATTAATTTTAACATTGTGTATTATGATAATTATGTTTAGGAATGTTTCTTATGAAAATATCATGCATTTTAAAAACATTTATTCATAATATCAAAATAACAATCAAAAAATCAACAACTGCTCATAAAACATTTATATGTACCATCATATATCCAATAATTACTCTTCTAATGTCATAAAAAAACTATTATTATTTTTTCCATATAATATTTTGTATCGCCAATTTATTATTTCAATGATTTTTGATTACTTATATCATGCTTCCCAGATACTTGTACACAACTTTGAATTACACATTTAATAATGACTGATAATCTTTAAATAAATATCACTACAATTCAAAAGTCCATTTCCCCATCAAAATCCATAATTTGACATTTTAATGCCATATATTGTAACACCCAACTAATACAAAGTATGTATCTCATTAATGTTAATATTTTTTAAAGCATATGTTGCACGCAACACAAATCATAAATACAGAATAAAATATTATTATAATTAATCCATAAAATTTGAGATAATTAATAGTGTTAACTACATTATGAAATATTAAATAATATGATCAATATAATTTTTAACATTAATCTATAGGTTTTTCTTGACATAATATAAAATTAAATCTATTTTTATGTATAAAAATATGTATATTTCTAAAGGCAGTTTCCCTCATTTTATTGATATCCTTTTTAAAAAAAAATATGACTCTTTTAAATATTATATTAGTGAAAAATAATGTTTTAAATAATAATTTCAATATTTTCAATGAAGGGATTTTTTTATTCTACAGATATGTTTCATTCTTTCATGAATAGTAAAAAAAATATTGAATTAAAATTGAAAATTCACATTTCATCTAAATAAATTTTGATGATTAATTATATTAAAATTTTATTTTAATTTTAAATTAGATAAAGACATATACTAAATTAATTAATGTAACTTTAATGTATTTATATTGAATATGGATATAAATAAATCTCAAACCATTGCACATTATCACCTTAAAAACTGGTTTTCTCACCCCATATAGGGGATTTATTTTAAATAAATTTAAGAAAAATATTCCATTAAAATTCACAAAATTGGATTTAATTTTATTAATTATAAGGTCAATATTAACTAAATATTTAAATTTAATTTTTTTCCAATATGAATAGTTAATTCAGTAATTTTAATTGCAAAAGTTAAGGGGAAATCAAGTAATTATGGGTAAAACAACAATATCAATATTATAAAATGTTCCTAACACTTTTAATAATATTACTAGATTTTTTATTATCGATCTACATAATACATGGGTTGATTTTATGAGGTTTTGGACCCACATGGATGAAGTTAATCTATTTTTAATATTATGTTAATAAAAATCATGTGATGTCATTCTTTGGTATCTAACAAGATTAATATTTTAATATGATTTTATGAAGGGGTTATATTTGAATATATTTTGTTTTATAAAAGATAAAATAGTTATCTTCAAATTTGAATTTATTTTTAATTTAATATAAGAAATAATTACCTCAATTTCTTTCACAATGACGATGCCAAAATTGTTTAATTAATAGAAATATCAAATACAAGATACTAAAAATATTAATATAAATAGTATTTTCGATCATTAATGACAGAATATAATTTTATAGATGAATGCAACACATTATATACATATTAATAGATTTTTTAAAGATTTCTTATATATATATATATATTTAAAAGTCATAAAAATGAATAACTGAAAATTAGAAAATAATGATATTTTAAAATTTATAATTTTTTATTAAATGAACGTAAATTCATAGATATTTTAAAATTCTCAAACATATTGTTATATGGTTGAAAATGACTTAAATAATTAATTTATGAGTCATCTGTCACTTTATTGTGACAATATTAACCCTCAATGTGTTAAAATAATTATTATCATGGTAAGATTCCAATGACGATAAATTCGGGATAAATCCAAAAGATAATGGTATAACCATGACATAAATTTTTACAAAAAAAATTAAATGAACATTATTTTACCTTTATATTCATAATATAAAATTATCGTTCTTAAATGTACACTTTTCCTGGAAAAGTATAATATAATATTTAAATCAAATTTTGAAACAAAATGTCACTCTTTATGTATTTAATAACATTTATGTGTCCACGTAGGGAGAAAATAAAGATGGAATGATCCTAAATATCTATTTTTATCTAAATGAAATTATTTTCATTATAAAATTATATTTTTATGTTTTTTAAATTATATATTTATGTTAAAAAAATCAATTGAAAAACATTATTTAATTAATTATCTTGAAAAATAAAATTATTGATTTAAACAAATTTATTTATATCTATATTTGATGAACTAATGAGTGTAAATACTTTTACATATCGTTAAGATGTATTATTGTTTTTTGAAATAACTATATTAAAAATAACACTTTTTCATGATGTATTTGAAATAAAATAAAATGAATTGTATAAAATTTGAAATTTATAATATTTTATTGAATTAATATTATATTAAATTAGTTGAAAAAATAAAAAATAATATATAAAACCAATGGTGATATTATATGGTCTAAAGATCAATTAATTATTCATTTAATTTCAATTTTTATATATTTTTATCATTAATTTTCTCCTTATATTTTAATATTGTGAGGTTTTTTAAAAGTACCCCCGCCTAAATTTTAAAAGGGAACTTCCTACCTCAAATATTCTCACCAATTTGAGCAATCCAACAATAACAAAACCGGCCCATTTCACATATCAAATTCCATCATTATGTTATAGTAATTTTTTTCCCTTTCATATGACCTACCCTATATCACTTAAAAAGAGATTATATAATGTCTACTGAAGAAGACGTTATCAGATTTATCGACTTGTTAAAATTTGTTTCTTATTACACATCATCCTCATATCTTGTTTCCATGATAAGGTAATAAATATAGTATCATATATATTCAATTAATTTGTTATGATTATGGTAAATCCATATTCTACCTTTTATCTATATTATGAAAAATGAAAGCATTGCACCTGCATTCATAAAACATAGCTTCTCAATCTCTTACTGTAATTTTTTATTCATAAAAACAATATCTAGTTGGGTATAATGTTAAAAATGATCGATATATGTAATATATATTATATGATATTTATTTGGAAAATTTTACATAACATATACTTCCTTACTCTATCACCATTAAGAGAATGATAACATCACTCATGTTTTTGTACGACCCACCATGTCCATGATGCGATGTGGTTCATTTTCCAAGTTCACAATTAAAAAAAGATTATAATAATTTATATAATAAATAAATATGGTATATGTTAATTTCATTTTTTATATGATGGAACAATATCCTATGCATGAGAACGAAGACTTGCATGACAGTACATGAATAGTAAAATGAAGTAGGTAACACCTAAAACAATGGAAATAACGAAATATTTTTAACTAGAGGGTGATAATATGGGGTATGAGGATCTTTTTTATATCATAAATATCGATATGGTTGTTTTATAAATTAAATACTTTCTCTAAGAAATTATACAAGATGATAAATTCTATTGACCTAAAAGAAAAGTGCATGGTAAAAAATTTTATTCTCTCAATTTAATTTCTATGAGATATTCCATATTAAACCCATGTTTATATGTTATGTAATTACTCTTTAATATATCATTTAATGCATTATTTATCCTTATGTTATTTTATGATTCATTTTATTATTACTTAATTTTATGGGTTGTGTAATTCAAATATTTCAATGTTATATGGGAAATATTGATATAAAATTATTTTTTATGTCAATTATTTAATATATGTTGAATGATATGGATATTAAATACATAGTTTGGGGTCAATTAATGAAGTCACCTTGATTAATAAACACTTCTCATTATAATTTTTTGAGGCTGAAACCTTTTCATTTGTTTATATTAATAATCATATGGAATTCTTAGCCACAGACATAAATTGTCTTAAGTGGAATTCTCGATGGTATAGCAGTTCATGTGGCCAATACAAGATGTAAAATAATTCCTAAATTTTTTATGTCAATATTAAATTATTAGTATCAAATAAATTATAAATATGAAAAAATATGGATTTATTTCATTTTCAGTTTATTGATTAAATAGAATTTTCTTTCAATTATCTAACATACCATATTGAATATGTTCATTGATTTATGATAGTTTCAAATGTACATAACCCTTACTAAGCATTGGAGATCATAATTATTTTTTTTACATTTCCCAAGTTATGAATAAGATATAATTCAAATATTTTTAATTTATTAGTAACATTTTCTTTTTTATGTATTATGTTTCGTTTATTAGTCCTATTGTATGAATTGAAACCATATTTGAATCTACATTACCATGAATACAAAAATAGTATGAGATTTGGGATGCATTTATTATCATGAATATGTAAAAAATAAAGGCACTAATAAAATTTCACAGAGGATAGGGTGTTCCAGTTACCATCCAATGAATTTTATTTAAAACCAAGAGAATTAGATTTTGGAAAACATATACTATAGAGCATAACCTTTTGACTTAATTTTGAGGATAAGTATAAGTAATGGAAAAATTTATATATAATTTTAATATATCATGGATACCATAGTTTAAAACCATGAAATTATGGATTTATAAGAATTTATCTTAATGCATTCATATTATAAAAGATTATTCACTATAATTAGTGTTGGTCATAGTGTGTTTTTTGGTTTTAGTTAGTGGATAGAACCAGAAGGAACCCATTTAATGAATAATGTGATAATTAATGTGATAATAAGAAATAAAATGACATAATTACTAAAATTAAGAGTAATTTAATTATATATAACCAGTTATAAGTAAATATTTTTAACAACATTAACCTTAACTATCTCTTGGTCTCGCCAAATAATATAAGGATGGAGTTTTCTAAAATACCATAGGGTGGAAACTATGGAGTAAGTATGATTATATTTCTTATATAATGAATATTTCATTAGAAATACCCATGTGATTGTATTAGAGGAATATGAATATATTTTGGTTATATAATATAAGGACAAAAAAGGTAGTAATTTCCAATCTAAAATGAAATTCTTGGCTAAAAAAGTGTATTACAAATGTGGCCACAGATATTGAGGAATAATATGATGAATCATAGTTAATGGTTTATTAATGATGTTGAATTATTAATTTTATTGTGTATTTAGGTTAAAATATTATTTTATATATGATTAGCTAGATTTATAAAAATTATACTCCATTCCAACATCATTGAGGATTTTTCCATGGATTTTTTAATAAATTACATTCAAATTCACACTTCATCATAAAATATTTAATGTCAAATTAATTTATTTTTATAAAATTGGACTATGATGATTTATTATAGAATTAATATTTAATTAAATTATATAGATATAATAAATATCACAAATAACCCCACAATTTATAATATATAGTCTAAAATATCATCAAATATTAATTTAGAGGCTATGATAATGTATTTTTACATACAATTATTTTATTATATTTAGTATATTTATAGGTTTTCTAAAAGCACCCCTTGGATCAACTATAAAAGGAAACATCACCCCTCACTTGATCAAACAAATTTGAGCCATCTAGCTCACCCAAACCAAGAATATTTATATTTTTAATATCCTTAGATGTATTCTATTTATTATTTTCTATAGTAAAATCCTACCCTTGATCATATACTAATATATTATAGGAACTCAACTGAATATGATGTAATTATCTATATTAGATCTTTAGGTATTTTCTTCTCCTGCATTTACATCATATGTTTTTTCAATGATAAATTAACAACTATAATATAATTTATTATTATATTTTATGATTATTATACTAAAACCATATTCAACAATTGATATATCCTATGAAAAAGGAAATCATGATGTGTGCGTAAATACTACTTACCTTCTCCAAACTAGGGCGTAGTTTTTCTTATTTTCCACTATAATTTGATGGGTATAATTCTGGAAATAATGGATATATATATATATATATTTAATAATTATAAATTATATTTATTAGGTAAAAATTAATATACCATACACTTCCTTACCCATTCACCAATAAGGGAATTATATCACAATTCGTGCGTATGTATGTCCAACTGTCTTCATGATGTGATATGATTCAGATTACTCGTTCACCATTAAATTATTATTATAGGAATTTATATATTAATAGATATTATATATATTAAAATATTATAACTTTATATATAATATGGAACTATAAATTATTCATAAGAACCAAGATATACACAAACTAACATTCATAGGAAAAGAAAGTTGTTAACCCACATAATATCGGTAATAATGAAATATTATTAACAAATAGGTGATTTTAAGGTATAATAAAATCATATAGGTTATCATTAGTATTTAAATTGTTTTTTTATATGTTAATAACATTATTTAAAACATTATAATGTTGGTTGAGGAATATTCCACTAAAGTAATGGAATATGTAAGGGTTTCTCTTTTCGAACTTTTATTCTGTGAGATATTCCATATTCACAACTTATTTATTTTATGTGGTTTAAATACCAATGGATCTATCAAATACTATATATATATTCATGGTATTAAATGTTTTCATTGATTATTATTTACTTTTATGGGGATTATTGGTCAAATATTTCAAAGCAGTATAGGACAAATTTATTTTTAAATATCATTGGAAATTGATTATTCAAAATATATGGAATTTATTTTTTAACATGTACAATATAGGTTGGGAACTGTTTAATGAAATCCCATCAATGATTCAATAATTCTCAGGATACAAACATGTTGGTGAAAACCCCTTCATGATTTTTTCCAATAAGGATCAAACAGATTTCTAACCATGGACTTAAAATATCATGAGAATAGTTATTAATGTTATTGAGTCTCATTTTCCAATTAAATGTCATACAATAATTAAGAATTACCTTCAATATTTATTTAGTTATTATTATATAGTATATCTTCACTATGAAAAATTATATGGATTCATTTCATTTTCATATTAGTGATTAAATGTAATGTATGATAACTTATCTAACATTCCATGTATAGTATGCTCATTGATTCAAGATAGATTTTGGTTGTACATAACCAATTATTGAGAATTTTACCTCAACAAGATTTTATTTCATTATATTATTTTATGATGAAAATAAAATTGAATTATTTTTCATGGACTCTCAGAATTAACTTCTATTATTGAAAATGTTTTAGTTCATATTCCCACTATAAAAAGGTAACCATGTATGTATAAAGTTTACCAGGACTACCAAACTATTCGGTCTGTCAGAAATAATTAACTTTTAATGATGAAAATTTAATTGAGAATGAAACTAGATCCAAGATAAAAGGGTTAGGAAGTTATAGATTTTATAATAGTTAGTTTAGTATAATGCTTGGGAAATATATTTTCCAAATAATAGACTAGGGAAAATAATCCCACGACTAACTTTTGATGAGAAGTATAAGTAAAGGATACAATACTATTGAATTAGTAGTAACCCATGATAATATTTGTTAAAATTAGTTATTATATATTGTGAAAAAATATTTTATTATTTTGAGATACAATAAATGATTCTTCACAATGATTATTATTGGTCAAACTATGCTCTTTAGTTGTTGTCAATGGATAAAACAAGAAGGAAAATGGTTAATGATGAATTTGATATATTATGTGTTAATGATATGTAAAATGTGATAAGGATTATATTTAAGGATAATGTGATTATTATAAAAAAATCTTTATATATGATTAACAACATTCACAATAACCCTCTCTCAGACTCACTAAATCGGAAATGATTATTGTTCACCGATAGATTGGATGGTGGAAACCACGGATGAAAGATGATTAAATTTCATATATATTTAGAATGTGAGAAGAAACACCTAACAGAATTTATTATATGAATGGAATGTTGTTTTTGGAATGTTATATGAGGACACTTTGTTAGTAATTAATATAGTAAAATAGAAATTTTAGTAAATAAAGTAGATGAGAATAATGGACTCTGGTATTAAGGAATAATATGATCGTGTTTAATTATTAGTTTGAGAATGAAGAGGAATGATTAAATTAATAGTGTATTTGGATTGAAGAATTATTTTTTAAGGTGATTCTTTATACAAATTTAGATCGTATTTAATTACTTATTCTTTATGAATTTTGCAGCACATTTAGAGTAAAATAGGTAACCCAAAGAAGTGATTCATTTTAAAATTGATCATATAAAATACATATGATTGAGGGAAGATAATCATTAATATATTAGATATGTTTGTATAATATTCAAAAATATTGTTTGTCTAATATAATTTTGGAAATAGAAATTGGTAAGTGATTTGATTGTTTATGTTTTCATTGTTAGTTTTTCTACATGTCTTTCTTTAAGGAATATATTCAAATGCACAAGATTTTTTTGGAAGAATGAATTTTTTTCATTTTGGATTTATGTTTATAATGGATTTAATTTATTTAACTTGTAAAAATATGTTCTATAATATATTATTCAAGAATATAATTTTAATATTGATTTTGAAAATTTAATGTCCTTTTGGACAGTGAATTTGGATAGATGTTTTTTCGATAATTATTTATGGAATGGATTATGTTGAACATTATAAATTATTTCGTAGGTTTTTATGTGTGATTATTTGTAATTGATATAATTTCAAAAAAATACTTAGTAAATATTTTAATCCTGAAGGAATGACTTATAGATCATATGATCCCTTAATGTTCACCAGACATGATTAAAATAAAATTCATCTTCAACATTCATTTCCTGTAATAAAAGAGGAAGTGAAAATAATTCAAGTCATAAAAATAGATGATATTATACGTATTAAATGGAATGTAATATTTTTTATTTTTAACAAGTTCTTATCTAGACAGTAAATGATTATAGATGATATAGGATAAATATATTCAAAATAATATTTATATATTTATTTGTTTACATGAGAAATTTATGATCTATTAATTAATCACAAATTTTGGTTTGGTAATGCATAACATTTTAATGAATATGTTATATACCATTATCCGAATATATTTATAGCAAAATTGTAATGACACGCCAATTGTCATTGTCTTGAGAGTACAATGAATCATTACTATCCCTTAAGCGATATACCAAATACATCAAAAGATGGAAATAAATGCTGAAGGGTTTCGAATAAAATTGGGGGATGATTCACCCTTTATGAAAGAAACAAAAAACCAACCAACCATAATTAAACATTCCCTATTTGATGCATGAACAGAGTAATGACGGCTAAAAAATTTCATATAAGTCAAACCACATCAAAGTGCACAATGGTGTAAGACCAAACCATGTATCAAAGTATATAACAGCTAAAAAACTCAAGAATCTAAAATGACTCCAACAATCCATACTCCACAAGCTCTAAGATCTACAATCACCGAACATCTAAAATCATCACGAGGAAGTGCTAAAATCATGGGAAACGATACCTACACAGCAGTCCAAGAAAATAACAACTACAAAAGCACAAAAGTACCAAAGCAGTGGTGAGTATAAAACTAAGTAGGTTTTCCCCAATGACCTCACAACTCCCACCACAAGGATAGAAGAGTTATCAAGAATTATGTAAAAAAATTATAAAAAAATTACTCAAGAATAGTTTATAATTAAATATAAACAAGTTACCAAAACCATTCATTACCAAAAGAAAACAAGAGCAATTGAAAACAATTTCCAGCAGGTAATTTGTTTTAAGAACAGTCACTAAACTAGTTTTAGTACCATTTCACAATATCCCTTCTTGGTATACATAACTGGTCACCAACCCATGCAACCAACCATGCATGCCTCGTTATGACAGTTCCATAATCATGAGATGTCTCTCGTTAATCTACAAAGTCGTCACAAGGTAATTGTTTCCCATATTTAATTAACCTTTTGGCACCGAGCACAAGGTCATATTTCAACAAACCTCGTATATTCAATTCATATGTTCCATTAAAATTTTGGCCCTAATAACAAGTTCATATTTCAACCATTCCCCATATATGAAATATGAACACAAAATATATATGTCAAACGATCAAGCAATAATAAGCCATTCAATAAGAACAACCTTATTTGGAAAACTATTTCTATCAAAACCATTTCAATGCACAAACATTTCAAATACAAAACATTTCTATAAAACAACATTTTTATTGAAATAAATTTCTATTAGAAACCACATTATCATTAACCATTTTGAAATACTAGAAAATCCATAATTTAAAAGCAACATTTTAAATTAAGCCCCATTTTGCACAACTATTCACCAAGATCATGCAATTTCAAAAAAACCATAAATCAATACAGATGAATATTTTTAAATGATTCTCAGAATCAATAAACAACTTTTAATATATTCCAATTAAATCTAGCAATAGGAGATGAGATTGAATCGACCTACATTCATGGTTTTGAAGAAAACCACAATGAACAAAGAACACTCAAAAAAACTGGGCTGATTCACCAAGAAACCGACATAAACCTCTTCTCATAACAAAGATAAGAACAAATCTCATCATATTTGGCATCCACACACTTAGATCTACACATAAAACGTATATTTATAAGAAAATAAGTTAATAGAAGAAGTAGATCTATGTAGATCTATGAAATCGATCAAGAAATATGATGAACGATCACATAACTCAAGAATCTGGCTTCGATTCACTTAGAGAATCTTTCGGATCACCTCCAAAAATATGGGAGAAACTTCTATTCCCTTAGAAGAATCAAAATCCTGAGTTATGGCCACTACGGAGGAAGAACGAGCAATATAGAGGAAAAAACATCAGAGATCCACCTTTTTAATGTCTCGTTTAATTGCCACCACGGTTTGTTCGCATGGTTATACAAACCATGGTCTAACCATGCATTAGCCACTAACTCGGCCTCCCCTCCATGAATGGTTAAGATGCACTGTTAGAAAAACCATGTGCCTCTCGTGCAACTTTCCCTTTTCCTCAAAACTTCATTCAATGTTCTCCAAACTCTCTAATTCATCACCCATAAATTTATAAGCATTAAAATCATTAAGTAAGGGTTACATACCAAAAACCAGGGGTACTGCATTCTCCCCACCATTGTTCTTTCCATCCTCATAAAGTAGAAAACCCTTGATTTCCAAAAATAGTTATGGCCAATTATCTTTCATTCCCTTCTCACGTTCTAAAGTCTCTTCTTGAATCATTCCATGTTTCCATAAGACCTACACTTGGCTGATGCTTTCCCATGCAGGATATTCTCTGGTCTATCCTAGATCAGTACTAGAATATTTACCGGTGGAGCATCTTGTTAAATCTCAACATGATCCCATCTGATCACATGGTCAAGATCTGGGTGATACTTTTTCAACTGGGATACATGGAACACATTATGCACCGAACTAAACCATGGTGGTAATGCCAACAAATATTCCACCTCTCCAACCCATTATAGAATCTCAAAATGGACAATGTATCTAGGATATAACATGCCATGTTTCATGAAATGACTATGTGCAAGCCTTGGAGAGATCCTCAAGATGACATCATCATCCACAAAGAAAGTAAAGGGTCCTTGATAGTGATCTGCATAAGATTTCTGACGACTCTGACATGTCTCCATCCTCATTCTAATCAACTAGATCTTCTCTGTTGTTTTTTGGACAAGGATTGTACCTACTAGTGATATTTCACCCATTTCAACCCAGCTTAGTGTAGAACGACAAGGATGCCCATTCAAATGCTTCAAACAGAGAATTGAAAATTGAGGATTGATAGCTGTTACTTTATGATAACTCTAGTATGGGTATATGCTCCTCCCATGAGCCACTAAAATCCATTACATAAGCCTGAAACATGTCTTCCAATGTTTTTATAATCTTCTAAGATTGCCCATCCATTTGAGGATGATATACGGTGCTCGTAGTCAATTTAGTTCTATGGTCTTGATGTAATGATTTCCAGAAACAATATGTGAACCTCAGATCTCTCTCTGAGACAATAGACACTAGAACACCATGCTTCTTTACATCTTCATAGATATATATTTTTGAAATATCCTCCACACAATGAGTTTCATGAATAGGGTTTAAATAGGCTAACTTGTTTAGAGGATCTACTATCGGCCAAATGCAATTGTGTTTCCAGAACATTCCTGGAAGACCTGTAACAAAATCCATTGCAACTTGTTCCCATTTCCACACTATGATGGGAAAATATTGTAACAAACCAGCTATTCTCTGATATTGTTCTTTAACCAACTAACAAAAAATAGGTTCAACATTTTGATATTTTAAACATGTAATTGAACACCAATCATGTTTCCATCAATCAATGGTCTCCCCACCATTGAGGTTAGAACATTTAACTAGACATTCTGCATCAGATGTTTGTGCGACTTTGATAATTTTTTCTAAATCAGGAACAAGCATACCTCAATAGAAAAATGCAACATCACCTTGTTATTCACATTCCTCATGCATGTTGGCTAATACTAATATCAACTACAATTCATCTGAAGCTTACACTACAAACTGAACATATGAATTTCTACTCAATGGATCTACCACAGAATTTCCTTTCCCTGGTGTGTACATCATGTGAAAGTAAAAAATTTGGATATAATTCATCTACCTCATTTGCCTCAAATTCAAATCTTTTTGTAAGAAAATGTGTATCAAGATTTTTTGATATGTAAACACATTAAATTTTTTCACCAAAGTGATAAATTATCCATGTTTTCAAATCATGGTCAACTGCAGCTATCTCTAAAACATGTGTTGGGTAATTCCTATGATGCACCCTCAATTGTCTTGTACCAAAAGAAACCATCAGATCTCTTCACATGATAACACTACCGAAACCTGACCCTGAAGCATCACAATACACCACATACACCTGTTGTGATTCTAGAAAGGTCATGATTGGTGCTGATTTATGTCAAACATTCAGTTCCTAGAGAGAATTCTGAAATTCTCATTTTCATTGGGATGGAGCATTTTTATTTTTCATAGCTGTCTTTGGTGAAGCTAGTCATGATAAATCATGCACAAAGCATCGGTAGTAACCTGCTAGACCAAAAAAATGTATATATCGGACACAGTTTTTTATGGTTTCCAAGAGATAATGGCTTCTATCATTTCAAGATGAATGAAAACGCCTTTCTCAGAAATAACATATCCCATGAAATATACTTCCTATATCCAAATATCACACTTTTATAATTGGGCATACAAATGATGATATCTCAATATTTGTAACACTGTTTCCAGGTGAACCTCATGATAAACCCTCGACATTGAGTTGGGAAAAATGTCATCCAAAAACACCATGACAAAAGAATACAGATATTTTTGAAATATTCAATTCATTAATACCCTGAATAGTTTTGGGGCATTTGTTAGACCGATAGGCATGACTACACATTCATAGTGGCTATATTTAATTCTGTATGTTGTCTTTGGAATATCCCATTTTTAAACTCTCAATTGGGGATATCCTGATCGCATTTCAATCTTCTAGAACCACTGATATCCCCTTAATTGATTGAATTGATCATCAATTCATGGAAGTGGATATCAAATCTTAATCTTAACTTGGTTAAGCATGTGATAATCAGCATACAGTCGAAGTGTTTAATATTCCTTCTTCTCGAACAAAACTGGTGCTGCCCATGGAGACGTACATGGTCGAATGAAACCCTTTCTTTATTGCTACTCTAACTACACATTCAATTCTCATAACTCTCATGGATCCATCCTATATGATGGATGGTAAATAAGACTAGTCCCCAAAAGAATATCAATCCTAAACTTCACATCCCGTAGAGGTGGTATCCTTGGAATGTTCTTGAGAAAATCATCTGGAAAATGATCCAAAATAACTGGAAAGCTATTTTACATGATCTATTCCATTGATGCTAAAGTCAATGAAACCAATTGGTAAATATCGTTCCCACCATTGGTGCAAACAAGCCCTTTTAACCTTTCTTTACACTACTCTCCCCTCTAAAGATATGCTTGATCCCGTCCTCAACCATGAAACTAACTATTCTCCTATAACAGTCAATTTGAGTCTTGAACGTTGTCAGAAAATCCATACTCATGATTACATAATAGGTATCTATATACAACATCATGAAGTCCCATTTTAACTCAGCTCCATCAAGAGTTATAGAACATTCTCTAAAAATAATGTCCTGATATTCTCATTCACCAAGAGGAGTTTTCCATTTCAAAATAGAAGGCATAATATCTAGTATAAACCCTAGAAAGTCTACAACATGAGAAGAAATGAATGAATGTGATTCACCAGTATCAAACTACACTTTCACAAATGTAGATTTAAAAAGAATCGTACCTCTTATAATAGATGGTACAACATGATCATCTACAATCATCTGCTCAGCTCCATACCATTTCTTATTCAATATATTGTTCTCCAAGTTTCCATGTTGAGGGTTCCATGGTTGAAGATTCATGGTATTTCTAGAATCACCCTAGAAATATCTACCCTGTTGAGGAGACTTATTCTGTTGTCCTCATCCAATTAAAGCATACAATTATCGCGATAGCTGAGAAGAGTCTCTAGAACCTGACCTTAGAGGACTACGACAATAGAGCTGATGATGACCCATCTTGCTACAAGTATGAAATGCTCTAGGGTGTGTCGTACAATCATGATTTATTTTTTCAAGAGAACCACATTGATAACAACCTGTTATTCACTGGTGTCGTGAAGGATGGTTTACTGATCCAGCTATCTGGTTCTGATTTCTATATGCACTATGGAAATAGGTGTCCCTTTTCCTCTTTTTCCCAGCAGTTTAGTTACTCCCATTTCTCGTAGGTATCATCATTCATCCTCCAATCGATCCTTATATATCATGTTCAGAAACAATTTCTATGTTCGCCATCTCTATATAATCCGTAATATAGAGCATCATGGTCTTCTATAAAAATATCTCGCCTTAGCCCCAATTCGATGATGGGTTCCTTCAAAGATGAACTTGTCACAACATTTAGTGAAAAACGAACTAAATTCATGAACAAAGTCACATACTCTAGGACAGAGAGGCTCTCCTGTTTTAGGATGAAGAAGTTTGTCATTTTTGGGATTTTGAACGTGTGAAGATAGAATTGTTTGTTTAATAATTCTTCAAAATCCTCCCATATATGGCCTTCATCCAATTTACAATGCATCGCTAAATCCCACCACTGACATGGAAGATCATTGAGAATATACGTTTCCAACTTGACCATGACCTATGATGGTGTGCTGATCAAATCGATGATACGATTCATCCTACTTAGTCACACCACTTCATTCTCAGGTTTAGCATCACACTAAAATTTTGGTGGATTCTGCTTCATGAGCTGGATGGTATGATCCACATGCCATGGTTCATTCCTCTTGTTCCCCGTATTCATAGCATGAAAATCCTAGACAATACTCAAAACAAGCTCTTGGTTCAATAGTCGTTCGGGTGCAACCACATTCTCCATAGCTTCTTCGGGTTGGTTTTGACGACTCCTACCGGGTGCCATTTTCTAAACCAGCAACCAACTCCGTCAATCTCACTCTCTAGCAACTGACGACGTAGCATTTCAAATTTAATCACATCACAATCCCTACTTTGTTTTCCAAAACAACATTTCTCCCATTTTCAACTATTTTTGAAACCACTTCACATGATTTTAAAAATTAAACCATTTTATAATGACTATTTTATATATCATTATCTAATAAATATTTATAGATAATTTTTAATGACTCGCCAATTATCATTGGCTTGAGAGTACAACGAGTCATTAATATTCCTTAAGCAACATCCTCTAGACCCCAAATGCTGGCAATAAATTCCATAGGGTTTCAAATAAAAGTTGGGGTCAATTTACCTGTAAAGAAATAAAACATATACCAACAAACAATTCACAAAAATTCACTATATGATGCATGAACAAATAAAATATTGCTAAACAAATTCATTTATGTCAAACCACATCAATGTACATAATACCAGAAGACCGAACGTAGTATTAAAGTACACAAAAACTAAACAACTCAAGATTCTCCAAAGACACGATGACTCAATGATCCCCAAGATCCATGATCCACAACAACCAAAAATCTCAATAATCATGAGGTAGTGCTAAAAATATCAGAAACGTTACCTCTTCCACTGTCCTAGAAAATTGCATCTGCAAAAGTACTAATGTTCCAAAGCAGGGGTGAGTATAAAACTTAGCAGCTTTTCCCAAATGACCTCCCTACTCATGCCACTAGGATTGAAGGGTTATTAAAAATTATGTAAAACAGTTAATATAAAACAATTTCTCAAAAATGTTTATAATTAAATATAAACATGTTTCAAAATCCATTCATTACAAAAAGAATATAAGTGAAATTGAAACAAATTTTCCAGGTTGTTTTCTTCCATAAAAATAACTAAACAAGTTTTAGAACCATTTCACAATTTCCCTTTTTGGAATACCCAACCATTCCCCAACCCATACATCCGACCATGCATGCTATGTAATGAAAAACCCAAACTAGTGAGTGGTTTCTCATCGATCTACCATGTCTTTACAAATTAATTGGTTCCCATGTGCCAAAAAAACATGGGCACCAAGTAGAAGGTCATATTTCAACCAAGCCATGTATATGAAATTCCCATGTGTCATTAAACCTTTGGAACCATGTATAAGGTAATATTTTAACCAAGCACCTTATATTCAATATGAACTCACAGCACATATGCCCAAAGATCAATCCAAAATAAACCTTTCAATAAAAACACCTTCTTATTGAAATCTATTTTCGTCAAAACAATTTCAATGAAAATTCATTTCAACTCCAAACCATTTAAATAAAACATCAATTTTATTGAAAACAAATTATATTGAAAACCCCTTTTTCATCAAACATTTTGAAATTCTAGAAAATTCAAAATTTAAAATCTTCTTTTTAAATTACACCACCTATTGCACAACGATTCACCAAGATCACGTAATTTCAGAAAAACCATTAATCATCATAAATGTATATTTTTCCATGAATTTCACAATCAATAAACCAATTTTAATCTAATCCAATCAATTCTAGCAAGAGGAGATGAGAGTGAAGCCACCTACCTTGAAGGGTTTGATGAAAACCACAATGAACGAAAAACACTCAAGAAAACCGAGTCGATTCTCCAAGAACCATCAATATATATCTTCTCCTAGTAAGGCCAAGACCAAATATAATCATATTTAGTATCCAAACATATAGATATACCCATAACAAACATAGATATAAGAAATTGTGCGAATAGAAGAAGTATATCTAATTAGATCTAATAAACTGATCGTGAAAGGTAACCAACGATCATATACCTCAAGAATTTATCTTTTATTCTCCAAAAGTAGCCTTCAGATTGCCTCTAAAATGATGGGAGAACCATCTCTAACCTTAAGAGAAACCCCCCCATTCCTGGCCGATTAGGTGGAAAAACGATCCCCATAGAGGCTAAAACGTGTGAGATCTACTTTTTTTAAGATCTACTAAAATTGTATGCAAGGTTTTCATGCACGGTTAGTCAAACCATGCTATAATTGTTTATTAGCCACTGCCTCTACAGCCCTCCAATCCTGGTTTGGCCACACAGTTAGACTAACTGTGTGCCACCCGTGTGGCTTCCCCTTTACCTCAAAACATCATTCAATGTTCTCTTGACTCTCCCATTCATCAAACATAACATTATAATAATTAAAAGAATTAAGTAAGGGTTAGATACCAGACATCGGGGGTACTACATAAATTTTTCATAAATTTAAATTTTTTCACGTTCTTATAGTGTTCTCCAATTTTATTGCCTAAATTAATGGTTACCTACCAATTTCAATTTCCCTTTTATTTAAAGGATGTTTTATTAACTCTATTAAATATGTGAGCTTCATGTAATATAATTTATAAGTATCAACATTTTATTTTTGATTGAAACTAAAATTTTCAAGGAAGAAATTTATTGATGGAGGGTAGAATATAATACCACATGATTTCATTTCATGTCTCTCTTTAAATATGATCTTTTTGAAAGCATATGTTGCACATAACACCCAACATAAACGAGCAGTGAAATATTATAATAATGTAGACTTTATTTATGGTGGAATGAAAAGTATGAACAACATTATGATTTTTATAGATCGTATATTGAATATTATTTATATCATTCATCTTCGGTGTTATATATATTTAATATATAATAAATCAAACTTTATGAATAAAATACTATCTTTTTTAAAGATAGTTTTCTGCCTTTAAATAGGGAAATTGTTTTGAAAATAAATTTTATCAATTTTTTAATTTATATTTTAAAATTTTAAAGATTATTTTTTAAAATGAAATTTTCAAAATTTATTTTGGATGAATTTTTTGTATTTTTCAGATATGTTTCATGTATTCATGAATAGTGGAAAATAATGCCATATTATTGTAAATTGTCTTTTAATCTAAATAATTTTCTCCGTAATATTATATTTTAATTTGTTTTTATTATAATATTAGGTAAAATATTAATATATTAATCCTATTAAGGTTATTGAAAACTTTTTTATAATCATTTTGGATATAAAAATATTTAAATTTTTATTACTTTTAGATTTTAAAACCATTTTTCTCACCCCATCAATGGGGTTAATTTTAAATTAAGTTTTCCTAATTATGGTTTTTGTATTATGATGAATGTATTAAATATTTAGAATTAGAATGGTTAAATTATGTAAGTATGTTTATTTTATTTCTTGGCCAATTTTAATAGTAATATTAGTAATTCGAAATTCTATAGTTAAATGTAAATCGAGTAATTTATGGTAAATATAATATAATAAATATTAGAAAGATACCCTAAATATTATCATAGAATTGATTTATGATATATTTTAATTCCAATCCATCTTTGGGCGGATTTAATGAGCGATTGGAGAAAATTTGGTGAGTTTAATCCCTATATTGTTTTTTATGAAAGTATACAATGTAAAGATTTTGTGTGAAACCAGTTTTCTGTTTTAATATGTGGCCACTAAGGAGTGATATTTGACAATAAATATTATTTATGTGTATATAATTATTATATTAAAAATTTACATTTAGTTTATATTATTTTTTTTGGAAAAATCGATTACGTTAATGGATTTCACAATGATGATGCAGTAATTGTATAACTAATAAAAAATCAAATGAATGATATGAAGAATATTAATATATATATATTTTGAGATACTTAATGTCAACCATGAATTTTATATATTACCTTACCATGATTGGGATTTACTAATATATTTTTTTGTATGATATATTGTTTTTTTGACATTTTTTAAAGTCAATGTAGTGAATAGTGTCAAAATAGATAATAATGATATTTTAAAATTAATAATATATTCATAAAAGATATAAAATTTATAAAAAACGTAAATTAATACTATTATTTTTAAAATGTTATATATTTCATCAATGATACATTTCTGGGTCAATTTCATGTTTATTGTAATTATATTGACCAAGAAATATTAAAAATCATTATTATAACTACATGAATTGAGGGGATAAATAACGACTAAAACCAAAATATGAGGGTAGAATGATGACCTATATTTGTCAAAAATTATATTATAATGGTTATTATACCCTTATAAACTTATTTTTTTATTTTAATTTATAATGGGATCTATCAGATATAAATTAAATATATATTATTTAAATCGTTTATTGATGTAAAATGGCACTCTCGTTTTATTTAACATAACTTATATCACCATAAATGGAAAAAATCATGATATGAATGAAAATAAATTTCAATTTTTATAATTAATTTTCTTCATTCATTATATATGTTTATTTTGAATTGTTATAAATTTTAAAATTACTTTAATTACTTTTTCTATTTTAATATGGTTTAAATTTAATTTAAAAAAAATACAATAATTGTTATTAAAAGATTAATTTTTACATATATTGGATTATATTTAGTGAATAGTATTTTTTATGGATATATGATATATTTTTTATTTTTGGAAGGGTTGGATTTAAAATTCAATTTTTCATAATGTATTTGAAGTCAAATTAAATGAATAATATCTAATATTAGAGCAATGGTTGTTTCGAATAAATATTTAATAAAATTATTTACAAATATTAATTAAAATAATTTTGGATTATATATAGTTATCTGTTTCTTATCATGTTAATTTATATGCACATTTTTTTGTCACTTAATATAGAATTCCTTTCATATGTTTTCATATTTTGATGTTTTTTGAAAGTGTCGCTCCCATCAATTTCAAATAGGAACCCCCTCCCCCTTCACCTCATACGATTCTTTTGAAACATATATAACTAACAATACCAATCCACTCTTATTTTAAATGTTTATATTTATGATTTATTGTTCTTGGTGATTTTAAAATAACTACCATAGACTAGTTAAAAATATAATAAATTGATTCCACTGAAGAAGGGGAAATTGTCTATATCTACTCATTCATGATTTCTTCCTCTTAAATTTCAACATTATATGTTATTCAAAAAATAATGTAATTAATAAACATTAATATCTATTATGATATTTTATTTGGATTTTTCTACATACATATATCATCTTTTATCCATCCTTCATAAAATGAATTCACTATACATGAGTAGGTGTGACATTACGTATCCATGACATGGTGTAATTTGATTTCTAAAACCCAAGTACATTGATTTTTATAATGATACAAATAATGAAAAAATATAATAAATATCTAATAATATTTATTCTTCAAAAATAAAAAATACCATACACTTCCTAATCCATTCATCATTATGGAAATGACATTATCTCTCTTCCATACGTACATCCTACCGTCTCCATGACTGTACACGATTCATTTTCCATGTTCAAAATTATATAATGATTGAAATACTATATATAATTTATAAATATTATATATATATATATATATGTGACCTTAATATCAATCTATATGTGATAAATGTATAAGATATGTGCATGAACCATAAATTACATGACAAGATAATCAAATGAAAATAAAGTAGCTAACACATGAAACAAGGGTAATAGAAAAATATTATTAAAAAATGAGTGACAAAATATCATAAAAGGATCAAATATTATATCATAAATTCGCATATGGTTTTTAAATTAATTACATCCATTATACCATTATACATGAGGTAAAATAAGTTTCAACTAAAGGAATGTGAGACCGAATGGTTTCTTCTCATCTTATTTTTTGTAATATATTATTTATTTTCCACTTATTTATTTTTTCTGGTGTGCTTCCGCTTTGATAAATCATAGATTGATTCTCTTTAGGTGTATGGAATTAAATTTATAATTTGATAATTAATAATTTTTATTAGTATTATGATTTAAATAATTCAAACTTATATATTAGAATGTGATTTAATAATATGTTTTTTAATGGTTATTCGATATATGATGAATACATCGGTGATGAAAGACATGGTTTGGGGACTTATTAATGAAATCCAATATTTTCATTGAAAGGTCTTAGGATACAATATATTTGGTGAAATACACATCATTTTTTTGTAGTACAATCTGAAGAGTTTCTACACAAATGATTAAACTATCTTGATAATAGTTCATGATGGTAAAGTGGTTCAATTGGAAGAAACATGATGTCTAATAATTAATTGATAACTTCACTCAGCATTTAGTCATTATTATCATAGAGATATTTAAAATGGAAAAATATATGGATATGTTTCATTATTAGTATATTTATTAAGTAGAATATGTGATTAGTTATCTACCAATCCATTTGGATTATGCCCATTGAATCAAGAATTTTATCCCTATATCTAAACCCTTTCTAAGTATTTGTGCTCCATATTATTTTAATAAATTTTCCTAGGTTATGAATAAGTTATATTTCAATACATTTTCATGTATTGTTTTATTTTTTTTAAAGGAATTATATTTTATATTCCATTTCCAAAGTAAAAAAGGGAACTATATATGTATCTTGTTTACCAAGACTACTAAACTATTTGGTCCATTTGGATACATTTATTTGCAATCATTCCAAAAAAATATAGTAAGGCACAAACTATAGGTTACTATGTTAGGGAGTTATAAATATTATAAATATAATATAATAAGGTACTATTAGGATATATTGGGTTGATCATATGAAATTTCTTTTTATTTTTTAGGTTCACATGATAATTCCTAAAATTAATCGTAGATATTATATTATTATACATTAAAACATAGACATTTGTAATATTTTATATATTTTTAAGGAAATATAATAAATAAATAATTACATTATTCATAAGATAATATAATTCAAAAAAACTAAGCTAATATAAGGAACTTCCAAACCATCTGAATAAAAAATCCTTAATAACATCCTCTAATTATTATGAACATTTTATGTAAAATAAATTCAATATTAAAATACCATTTGGAACATCAATCACACCCTTGGTAATTTTCTTTCAAACATAGAAACCCATTCCAAAAAAATTAATATTAGAATAATATATTATCAAAAAACTACATGTTAGATTATTTTTTACAATAAAATAATATCTCATAGTGACATTAATCTATTATTCTTGTGATTTTGATGTCTTCCACCTTAATCTAATCCTCTTCACCACATTTCCCAAATTTTCAACATTATCATAAATATGAATTATAAATAGAGATAACATATAATTTTTCATCTTAACCTTATTTCACAATACATAGTAATCATATAGGATATTGTATTTATTCTCCCTCAAGAGATATGGAATACCTACACATTCACGATCAGACTCAATGTCTCCATAATATCAATAGTGAAATACTTTGTGAAAATTTTAGCTAATTAGTATCGTTTTGGAATATTTTTATTCCATATATCAACATTGCAAGCTCGCCCATTGATGATGTGATATTTTATAACAATGGGAATATATTTTCATTGTCGTAAAAGAATTTTTGAAAAATAAATGTCACTTTTAATATTAAATGATATATTGTGAGGTATTTTATACATCACCATTAACTACTCAAGTTATTTCTTCACCTGAATAGAATATCGTGGATTAAAATAGTATAATCTATCTATTAAACATCTATTTCCTTTAATATAGTATTGTTTTTTATAATTTCATGATAGATAACACATATATCATTTAATATATAAAGACCAATTGATTTATATCATCTATTTTCGTAATCACTAACTTAGTTAGCATCGATATTACCCATCAAATTTAGGTGCTTCCCTATTTTACATAAAAACCCAACACTCATTATACCATTATTATATATTTTGAAATGAGTTAACATCATTTCAATGAGATAACTTATAAAATATATTATTTCCAATACATAAAACCACAACATAGATGATTTTAGGCGTGGATTCTAGTACACAAATATTACAGAAATTTTTTATTTAATAAATATATTACTAGAATGTGATTTATGCAACACTAAGTGTAAATGATCTATTATATAATATATTTTTAATTAGACCATTATGGAAAATCAGTTGTATTCATTGATTTGAATATGAAGAACCATATTTTGAAATGTTTTTAGAAATTTAATCATTAATATTGTATGTAATATATCATAAAATGGATGTTAATATGTTCGAAATGATCGTAAAATATTTTAATGTTAAAATTTTATTTTTTATAAAATTTTAATTAACTATGCAATGTATTTAAATTATCATTTTTATAATTAATAATAATTAAAAAATAAAAAATATAATACATATTGTATATTAAATTATAAAAATTAACATTTATTTTAATAGGTTTTGTAGATATAAAAGGAGAATAATGTTATATTTTTATTAAAAACATTTTCCTCCAAATGTGTTTTAATGTATTTTGTTTGGGTATTTTAAAAGTAATTTTTTTAAATTTAATAAATTTGTTTTGATAAAATTGATATATTTTTTAAATTAATCTATTCATATCTTTCTTATGGTGTTTTTTTTATGTCCAAAAAAATATTATTTTTCATTGAATAATGAAAATATTGATATTTCAAATACATCCAATTTAAGTGAATTATTATTAGGTAATACTGGATTAATTAATTATATATCATTTTTATCAACCAATTATATTTTCATAGAATTAGTATTTTATTTTAAAAAAAAATTGAATTTGGATACCCAATCATAACTTTTTGGACCAAAAGTGATATTTTATTTGAATTTGAAAATATTTTTGGAACACTGCTTTTATTTATATTGTTAAAATATAAAATTATATTTTGGGAGTGTTAAAATTTATAAAATAAAACATTTATAATATATAACCAAAAAAATAGTTCATAATGTCACTTTGTGTCAATGTGAAATGATTTTTTCTATTAAATATTTTATTTTCTTTGAAAAATATTTTTCATAAATTTTATTCATATTTATATTGAATGTTATTTCTAAAATATAAATAAATTAGATTTGAGTAAATTTATTTATAATTTTTATTCGTAATTAATAGATTCCTTATAAGCTCGATTATATTTTTTTGGATAAAATATTTTTATCATTGTAAAATATTATGTTATCATAGTTAAGGATAAAATTATGTTTAAAATAGTTTTGACATGGATGTAAGGCCTAAAATGTCTCTGAATTATTTAAAATTTTGTATTATTATATTTATCTCATCGCGTTGACCTATTATATAACAATAATAGGTTCCTTGTTATCAAATGATCGTAAAAAGATATTAAATTTGTCGAAGACATTGAATAATTAATTGAGATCCACTCTGGTCACTTATAATAGAGAAACAATTCTCCTCCTTTTTACAAAAATGTAAATCCACTTAACTCAATCAATACATTCAAAAATAACATCACAATCATCCAACCAATTAATTATTTTATCTAGAATCATTACTATACCACCCTAGAAGGACTAATGACCTTGTCCAATGTTATTTTTTCCCAAAAAAAGATAATTAATTGTTAGATGAGGGTTATAATTTATTATATGATAGACCTCAATAAAATAGTGTTAAAACTGATGTTATATTAACATACTTGTCTATGAAATATTTAAATATATTTTTTTTAAAAAAAAATTATTTATCTTTTTATCCATTATATAATAAATGAAAATATCATTCTTTCAGATATGTGGACTACCAACTCCATGAAGCTAAATGTTTTGATTCTCATCACTACTTCCCATGTATATTTAATCAGAATATCTAAAAATATATAATTTATTCATGAGTTAATTATAAAATTTTAAACATATGATATCATCTAATTTAAGACCTTTTCTTCCATTGAATAGTGATAATGTTTTCCATGTGTTCATATGTAATTCTACTTATATGAAGATAAAGTATTGATTTTCCCTATAATAATAACATGGAAAGATTTAAAATTATATTAAACTTATAAATAAAATAAATATTTCATAATGAGCATTCTATATATGATGTAACCCTGATTATTTTACCAATATAAACATAGTGATGTTGTTTTGTGCCATATTAAACAAAAAAGATCAAAGGTTCAAAGGTGATCATAACTATTACATTGACTAAAATAACATAGTATTATATGATATAAAAATAATAATGATAATGTAATGAAAATTATGTTATTTATTAATCATTTATTTAAATAATACTTAATTATTATTCCATAGTTATAGAATTTTGGAATCCCAATGTGACATAATTTACAAGAATTCTCATCCTATTTTACTTTCAAAAAGACTCTATCAATTTTCAAAACATTTTGTTTCTTTTGTGGTGTATATAAGTCAATATAGAGTTATTTAATATTTTATTTACAGAAAATTATGTTTTTTATAAATATTATTCAAGATCTCTAATTTTTTTATTTTCTAATTCAAATTTTACTAATTTCTAATGTTATTTTCCTTTAAAACATTACTTTAAATATTTTATACTCTTTTTTTCTTTTTAATTTTTCATTAAAAAGATTCAATAGTTTTTATATTTATAATTCTAATACTATTAATTTTAATTTTAAAATAATTATATTTATCATTATATAAATTTAAAAGGGATAGTTTTGATGTTTTCCTGTCCATATGACTTTTATCATCTTTACCAGAATGAAATGAATAATTTTTATCAGAGATGAGATGAGTTAAAATTCCCACCATAATGACGCTTATTATTCAAGAAAATTATTATTTTGGCTTTCATGGGTTTTCAAATGAATATCAAACTTCACATTAATCTGTAAATTATTGTATAATTATTTAATAAAGAATATTTAATTTTCATATAGATTTTAGAAGCTAGAATGTACTTATTACTGTGTGAATAAATTACTAATTTTTGAGTTTTTTTTACCGAAAAGAATTATTATATGTTATTTATGAATTTTATCTTTATGAATTTTTTATAATTATAGATGATCATGATATATTTTTAAAATTGATTGGGTAATGAACATATTCTATATATAATTATGTTTTAAATGAATGAGAAGGTTATTTTATTTGTATGAATACAAGTATGATTAATTTTAAGACTGACACCCAAATGATATACCAAGGTACCTACAATGAACATATATTCAAGAAAATGATATTCCATATAAGTAATTTTATCTCATATGGTATGTTAATGGGATTTTGTTTAATGGAATTTGTATGAACCCCTAAATACTTGAATGTATGCATTTTAGTAAAATTCTCCAATGTGTGCCCGTATTTAACAAGTAACCGTCAAGATAATGATTTTTATATTAGGATTTACAATGAAATGATTTATGTGAATATTGGGAAAATATTGATTTTTTCATTAGAATGAAAATAAATATTTTATATCAAATTAATAATTTAAATGTTAAATGTTTTAAAAGGAATTTTCTGATTTATAAAATGGAATATTATGATTCATTAATTTTGAATCTCGTATGATGATTTTCATCAGGATCCCACATTTTCAAATTCCATTGTTAGGCATATTGTTGAGAAGGAAACTATAGATTTGATTATGTTTTCACTATATGATTTCAAATTAAGTGATACAAACATGATTTAATGAAAAATATAACATAATTAAGTATCATGTTTTTTAGGGTGTTTATATAATTTAATAAAATACAATAATTGATATTAAAATATTAAATTTTGAATATAATTTATTATTTTTAGTGAATAGTATTTTTTATAGCTCTAGGATATATTTTTTATTTTTGGAAGTTTTGGATTTAAAATTAAATTTTTAATGATGTATTGGAAGTCAAATTAAATGAATAATATCATTTTTTAGAGTAATGATTTTTATTTGAATTAATATTTTATAAAAATATTTAAAAATAGTAAATAAATTCAAATTGGATTATATATAGTCATATGTTTCATTCAATTTTAATTTATAGGAAATTATTTTCTCACTGAATGTAGAATTCCCTTATAATTGTTCCTTATTTTGAGGTTTTTTTATTTTTTTTCTCACATCAATTATAAATAGGAACCCACCCCCTTCACCTCCTAAAAATAATTTGATACATATATAAAAACCAATATAAACCCTTTTTTGTTTTAAACATTTATTTTTATGATTTATTGTTTTGTTCATTTTAATATAAGTACCATAGACTAGTTTAGAAGATAATAAATTGATTCCATAGAAGTAGAGAAAATTGTCTATATCTAATCATTCATGTTTTTTCCACTTAAATTTCCCCATTATATGATATTCAAAATGTAAAGTAATTAATAAACATTAATATCTATTATGATAATTTATTTTCATTGTGGTACACACATATATCATCTTTTATCCATCCTTTATAAAATTAAGTCACTATGCATGAGTAGGTATGACTTACCGTCTCCATGAAATGGTGTAATTTGATTTCAAAAACCAATATATGTGGATTTTTATAATGATAGAAATAATGTTAAATATATAATAAATATGTAAAGATATTTATTCTTGAAAAATAAAAAATACCATACACTTATTTATCCATTAATTGTTATGGAAATGAAACCACCTATCATCCATACGTACAACCTACCGTCTCCAAGAATCTACATGATTCATTTTCCATGTTCATCATTATATAATGATTAAAATACTATATATATTGGATAAATATGTTATATATATATATGTTACCTTAATATCCTAATATATGTGATAAATGTATAATATATGCACATGAACTATAACTTACATGAAAAGATATGCAAATGAAAATAAAGAAGATAATACATGAAACAATGGTAATAACAAAATATTATTAACAAATGGGTGATAAGATATCATAAGTGGATCAATTATTATATCAAAAATTATTATATGGTTTTTAATTAATAATATCGATTAAACCATTATATAGGAGGCCAAATAAGTTTCAAATAAATAAAATTGTGACCTAATGGTTTTTTCTCATCTTATTTTTTTGTTATATATTTCTTATTCTCCACTTATTTATTTTTTCTGCTATAATTCTCATTTGATAAATATTATCTTGAATCTCTTTATCTTCACAGAATTAAATATTTAATTCGATAATCATTTATTGTTATTGGTATTATAATTTATATATTTCAAATTTATATGTTTGAATGTGATTGAATACTATATTTTTTAATTGGTTATTCAATATATTATAAATACATCGGGCATGAAAGACATGGTTTGGGGACTTGTTAATGAAATCCAATCAATTCATTGAAAGGACTTATGATACAACATATTTGGTAAAATACCCTTCATTCTTGTTTCGAAGTAGAATACGAAGTGTTTCTACCCGAATACATAAACATTCATGATAATATTTCATGATGGTAAAGTGGTTCATGTGCCAGAAACAACATGTCTAATTATAAATCATTACCTTTATTCAGCATTTACTCATTATTATCACAGAGATTTTTACAATGGAAAAATCTATGGATCTGTTTCATTCTCAGTTTATTTATAAAATAGAATATGTGTATAGTTATCTACCCTGACATTTGGATTATGCCCATTAATTCAAGAATTTAATTAATATACATAATCCCTTACTGATAATTTTAGTTCAATATTATTTTATTTCGTTTTATTAGGTTATAAAGACTTGATATTTAAATACATTTTCAAGGATTTTATGATTTTATTTTTCAAGGAATTATATTTTATTTTCAATTTCAAATGTTAAAAATGGTACTATATGTATATATAGTTATACAAGACAAATATATATTTGGTCCATTGGGATACATTTATTTTAATCATTCCCACAAAATTATGAAAGGAACAAACTATAGCCTACTATGTTCAGGAGTTATAAATATTATAAATAAAATATAATAATGTATTATTATGATATATTGGAGGGATCATGTGAAATTTCTTTTATTTTATATGTTCATAGACTAATTAATATAATTAATCATAGAAATTATATTATTATACACTAAAACTAAGACATATGTAGTATTCTCTATATTTTTTATGAAATATAATAAATAAAAAATTACTTTATTCATTAGATAGTATAATTCCAACAACCTAAACTGATATAAGGAAAATCAAACCCATATTAATAACAAATCCTTAATAACATCCTATAATATTTATGAATATTTTATTGATAATAAATTCATTATTAAAATTTCATTTTCAACATCAATCACAACATTGGTAATTTTCATTATAACGTAGAAACCCATTCCAAAAAACTTTATATTAGAATATTATATTAACAAAAAACTACATGTTAAATTATTTTTTAAAATAAAATAATATCCCTTAGTGACATGAATCTATTATTCATGCGATCTTGATGTCCCCCACCTTAATATTATCCTCTTCAACACATTTCCCCAATTTTTCCCATTATCATAAATATGAATTATAAATAAAGATAACATATATTTGTCTTCTTATCCATATTTCACAACACATGAAAATCATATTGGATATTGTATTTTATTCTCTCTCATAAGATATAGAATGCCTATACCTTCATGATCAGAGTAAATGTCTACATAATATCATTAGAGAAATACATGGTGAAACATTAAGAAAATTAGTATCATTTGGGAATATATTCGTTCTATATATCACCATTGCAAACTCGATCATTAATGTTGTGAGATTTTATAACAGTGGGAATATATTTTCACTTTTGTAAAAAAAATTTTGAAAAATAATTGTCACATTTAATATTAAATGATATATTGTGAGGTATTTTAATCTTCACCATTAACTAATCAAGTTATTTATTCCCCAAAGAGAATATGGTGGAATGAATTAGTATAATCAATCTATTAAACATCTATTGCACCTAATATAGTATAGTTTTTCATTATTTCATGATAGATAACACATATAACATTCAATATATAAATTCCACCAGATTTATATCATCTGTTATCTTAATCACTTACTTAGTTAGTATCAATATTACCCATCAAATTTATGTGCTTCACTATTTTACATAAAAACCCAAAAATCATTATACTATTATTGTATTTTTAAAGTGTGTTAACTTAATTTCAATGAGATTAGTTATATAATATATTTTTTCCCACACATAAAACCACAACATAGATGATTTTAGGACTAGATTCTAACACACCAATATTTTAAAAATTATTTTATTAATAAATGTATTTTGTAGAATTTGATTTATGCAACACTAAGTGTAAATGAACCGTTATATAATATGATTTTAAATAGACCATTATGGAAAAGTAGTTGGTTTCATGGATCTGAATATGAAGAACAGTATTCTGAAATGTTTTTAGAAATTTAATCATTAATAAAGTATGTAATATATCTTAAAACGAATATTTATCAGTTCAAAATGAATGTAAAATCTTTTAATGTTAAAATTGTTATTTTTTCATAATATTTTAAATAATAGTGAAATGTATTTTTTTTATTATATATTTAATTAATAATTAATTAAATAATTAATAATATAATGTCTATTTTATATTAAATTATATAAATTAACATTCATCTTATTATGTTTTTTAGATATGAAATGATAAGAATGTTATATTTTCATTTATAATATTTTCCTCAAAATGGGTTTTAATGTATTATGTTCGGGGATATTAAAATTAATTTTTAAAAAATGAATAAATTTGATTTGATAAAATTGATATAGTTTTTAAATTAATCATTTCATTTATATCTTATGGTGCTTTCTTTTGTTTTTCCAAAAAAATATTATTTTTCATTGAAAAATCGCAAAAAATGTTTTTCAGATACATCCAATTTGAGTGAATTATTATTATTCAAAAGAGAATTAATTAATTATATATCCTTTTATAAACAAATTATATTTCCATGGAATTAATATTTTATTGTAAAAAAATATTTTCAATTTGGATAACAAATCATGAATTTTTGAAACAAAAGAGATATTTTATTTAAATTTTAAAATATTTTTGAGACATTGCATTTATTTATAATGTTGGAATATTCCATTATATTTTTAAATTGTTAAAATTTATAATATGAATCATTTTTTCATATATAAACAAAAAATCATTCAACTTGACACTTTTTGTCATTGTGAAACGATTTTTGCAATAAAAATTGTATTTTCCTAGAAAACTATTTTTCATACATTTTTTTATATTTATATTGAATGTTATTTCTAAAAAATAATTAAATTGGATCTAAGTAAATATTTAGATAATTTTTAAACATAATTAATAGAATTTTCATAAGCCCGGTTTTATTTTTTTGGATATAATTTTTTTACCGTTGTAAAATATTATGTTATCATAGTTATGGATAAAATTAGGATTAATATAGTTTTGAAATGGATATATGTCCTACAAAGTCTCTAAATTATTTAAAAATGTGTATTGTTAGTTTTATATTATCACAATCACCTATTATATGACAATAATAGGTTCAGTGGCATCACATGATCATAAAAAAATAATAGATATGTTGAAGAAATTTAATAATTACATGAGTGCCACTCTGGTCACTTATTATGGATAACCAATTCTCCTCCTTATTCAAAAAATGTTGATCCACATAACTCAGTCAATAACTTCCAAAACAACATCACAATCATCCTACAAATTAATTTGTTTTTCTTGAATCATAACAATACCACAATAGAAGGACTAATGATCTATTACAATGTTACTTCTTCCCAAAATAAGATAAGTAATTATCAGATGAGGGTTTTAATTTATTATATGTTATACCTCAATAAAATAGTGTTAAAACTGATGTTGTTGTAACATACCTGTCTAAAAAATATTTATATATAGTATCTTAACAAAAATAAATTATTTCATTTTCCATTTTATAATGAATGAAAATAGCATTCTATCTTACATGTGGAATACCAATTCAATGATCCTTAATTTTTTTTATTCTAATCTCTACCTACCATGTATATTTAATTATAATATCTTAAAATATATAATATATTCATTACGTAATTATAAAATTTTAATGAAATGATATCATCTAATTTAAGACCTTTTCATTCGTTTAATAGTGATAATGTTTTTCATTAGTTCATGTGTAATTATACTTCTATGAAGTGATTGAACTCATTTTCCCTATAATAATTACATAGAAAGATTTAAAATTATATTAAATTTATTAATAAAATAAATATGTCATAATTTGTATTCTATATATGATGTAACTCTTATTTTTTACCAATGTAAACCTAGTGCTTTTGTTTTGTTATTTATTAACAAAAATATCAAAACATCAAACGCGAACGTAACTATTACATAGACTAAAAAAACATAGTATTGAATGGTATAAAAATAATAATGAGAAAATAATGAAAAAAAAATTATTTATTAATAATTTATATTAATAATACATACATAATATTCCATTGATAGATAATTTAAAAATCCAAAAGGGACATAATTTACATGATTTTTTATCTCAACTATAATTCAATAAGACTCAATCCATTTTCAAATCTTGTTTTTTGTTTTTCGGTGTATATAAATCAATATAGTTCTATTTTATTTTTCATTTACTGCAAATTATGTGTTTTTTAAATATTATTCATGTTCTCTAATTCAATTATATTATTACTCAAATATTACGAATTTTTAATGGGACATTCTTTCAAAAAATTGCTTTAAATGTATGAAACTATTTTTTCTATTTAATTTTTATTTAAAAAGATTCAATAATTTTTATATTTATAATTCAAATACTATTATTAATAATTTTAAAATAATTATATTTATCTTCATACATATTTAAAATGGATTGTTTTGATGCTTTCATGTCCATGTGACTTTTATCTTCATTACCAGCATAAAAAGGAATAATTTTTATCCTATACGATATGAGTTGAATTTCCCAACATAATGACCATTATTCTTTTAGAAAATTAAAATTTTGGTTTTCATGGGTTTTTAAATGAATATCCGACTTCACATTAATCTATAAATTATTTTTAAATTATTTTTAAAGAATATTTAATTTCCATTTTGTTTTTAAAAGCTAGAATATACTTATTAATGTGTGTGGAAAATAATAATTTATGTGCTTTTATTATATAAAAATATTATATGTGATTTATGTATTTATTTCCTTATGAATTTTTTATAATTATAGATGGGCTTCATATATTTGTAAAATTTATTGGGTAATGATCATATTCTTTAATGATTTATGATTGAATTGAATGAGAAGGTTATTTTATTTGTATAAAGACATGTATGATTTATTTTAAGAGTTTCAAAGAAGTGATATACCAAGGTACCTACAAGGAACATTTATTCAAGAAAATTATATTCCATATAAGTAATTTTATCTCATATGGTGTGTGAATGGGATTTTTTTAATTGTAATATGTATGATCCCCTAAATATTTGAATGTATGTAGTACAGTAAAATTCATCAATGTGTGCCCTTATTTTATAAGTAACCCCAATGATAATGTATTTCATATTAAGATATAAAATGAGATGATTTATGAGAAAATTTGTAAAATATAGGTTATTTCATTAGTATGAAAATAAATATTTTATATTAATGTAATAATTTAAATTTTAAACAGTTGAAAAATATTTCAATGATTTATAAAATGGAATATTATGATTCATTCATTTTGAATCCCTTATGATTATTTTCATTAGGATCCCACATTTTCAAATGCCATTATTAGACCTATTGATGAGAATGTAACTATAGAAATTATTATGTTTTCACCATATGGATTCAAATTAAAAGATACAAACATGTTTTAATGAAAAATATATTAAAATTAAGTATCATGTGCTTTATAAAAAATAAATATTGTTTATAATGACCAACATAGTATTATAAGTGTTTGAAATTCAATTTGTTTCCAATTTATATAATATTATAAACTGGAGAGATCCACAAAATTAGGAATATGAAAAACCCATTCGATAATCACATGTAAATTGGTTCATTATTTTAATGGCCTTTTCAATTGGTTTGTAATGAAATTTCAAGATAATATTAGGGGTTATGAGGACATAGATTATCATATTGTATGAGTTTTGGATACCATATTTGGTTAATAAATATAAATTTTATCCCATGATTAGTGGAATAGATACCCTTTTGGCTTTTAATAATGAAATTTCATAATTAATAATGATATTTTTGGAGATAGACGATTGAGGTAAATCTCACCTGGAGGATTAAACATTTTATTTTCTGTGCGGATTAATTGTAAATATTGTTATTCTTTTGGGAAAAAAATTTCAATGTATTAATATCATTTATTTTTGGCATGATATATGAATTACATTTGTTGTTATTAATTCTGATAAATATAGTGTTAAAAATATTGAGAAAATTTAATTTTATTTTGGATTTTCGGTTATTTAGGTTATTTATGGGAAAGATCTATATATTTTAGAAAGTATATTGGCTAGGAATATAAATATCAACTTGGATTACTTTAGTTAATTTTATTAATCAGGTAGATAAATGATAAATTATTTAATTAAGAATACATTATCAAAAAAAATCTATTATTTGGGATCAAATGTTGTTACACATTTTTCGAATATTTTTATAGTAACATATAAGTTGAATTAAGTATGAATAAATTTTATGTTATTGATCCAATTTGTGAAATTTATGTATGAACATTTATTCATATTGATTATTTAATTGGAATGAGAGAATAATTAGTTTTTTATATAATTTCTACAGGTAGGAGGAATAACTTGTTATCCTTTTATTAATATTTTATTCCATTAAAATTTAATATATATATTGTCGGCCAGGAATAAAATCATTAGTAAAATTTTTTTTGGGGTAAGAGGTTTTATTAAGCTATAATTTGATTGAATATCAACTAATTGAAAAAAATATACTTATAAATTATAATTAAATTATTTAAATATATTTTATCATGTTCAATATCATCACAAAATATAATCCCTTAAATCTAGGAAAATTATCATGAAATTAACTGGATATTATTTTAAATTTATTTATGATTAAATAATATATTCTTAATTCCATATTGATTTATGATTCTATGATATTTAACTTTATCATGATCTGGTTCTCTGTATATCCTTATTATTCCATGGATGTTATTTTTAACCTCTATGACCCTAATTTCAATTCCCCACAGTGATCTTATTATCTGGGAAAGTGATTATGGGTTATTCTTAGTGACCTTTATATTTCTATTTTAACCACTGGAAAATGTTAATATAGTATTATTTCTTTGAAGTGATATTTTAACAATGGTATATTTAAATAATAAAATGTTTTTTCTTTTTATGATTATATGTTTTCGCATCCACCTCTAAGAATTTAATTTGATAGTTTTTTGGAAATAATTATTCAGTGGTAATAGATGATAATATGTGGAAAGGATTTCTTAATGAAGAAATAATGAAACAAAACCATGATTTTAAAATAATTTCCATTAATATATTCAATAATATGTGGTAAAAAATTGATCATAAACATACCACAATAAACTATTACATAAATATAGTTTTATAACCAAGACAATGTATTGGATGTTACTATAATGAATAATTGTATTATTAAATATATTTAAAATTTGTTTCCATAAAAAAATTACAAATAAATCATTAATTGGATACTAATAGTTTTTAAGTGAAAATAAATTCATTTAATTGTAAAAACAATATTTATTGAAAAAACAATTTCTTTGTGTATTTTATTTTTATATAACTATATAATATTAATTAATATTGATATATAATTTTAATAAAATAAATAGAATATAAATCAGATTTAATTAATCAAAAATCGATTAATTTTGGCCTTTATGAAATTTATCATAATAATTCCAATTTATATATTAGAAAAAAATATTCTAGAGAAGTTGTTTTTTGATGAATTTTTCTGCATGAATATAATAATTAATTTAAGACCATTCTATAATATTTTTTATGAAAAAAAAGTATATCATATTTTAAATCATTATTTCATATTCGTATTAGGGTTGTAATTTAGGATCCTTTACAATATATTATTCTTTAATGAATATTTGGAATACAAATATCTAAAATATAATCACTTTTAAAAAATTATTATAATGTATGAATGAATTAATATAATTTAAAACATTTTAATGAACCAAATATTTTTTATTTAGATAAATAATGTATTTAAAAACACTATATTAAATTGTAGAACCCATTCATGACTTTTGATGTTTTGAGTGGTATTATATTCAAATTAAATAATATTTTTAGGAATTTTTATTAATGGATTTTCTAAAATATAGCAGATGTTAATTTATTTTTACAAATGTTTGAAAATATTTATTTGAATATAATTTAAAAAATATATTATGTAAATCTATTTCATAAATTCTATCTCGAGTTAATGTGTTTTATGCATAAATATGTTATTTTTCAAAATTAAATTTCATTTGATTTGTGTATTACTGTAAAATATAATATCTTCCACCAATAAATTTCAAATAGAATAATAAAGTTTCAAAATCTTGAAATGGAATTTCAATTATTTTCTATGTACCATTTTTCGTCATATTAAATTATCACACTAAAAATATGTTTTTCAAAGGATAATGTTTAATTGGGATTGAAATGATTTTAACTCATATATAAGGATTAAAATGTCCCAAAAACATGTATAAATTTGAATGTTTTTTTTTGTTTTTTGACCCTATATGATAATAATGAAAAGTATTTTGGTTCTTGGTTTCACAATACATGATTATTGCCTTATATTTTATTAATTTATTGTATATTTAAAAGGGTATCACTCAAATGACATAAAATTATGTATGGATTTTTTATCTATTAGTAACAGCAAAGTTGAAAATTGTTATGACCAATACCTACCAAAACACATATAAAAAATTATACCCATGCCCAATAGTCTATCATCTAATCAATCTAAAATCATAGAAGGATTAATTTTTAAATCGAATGTAGATTCCAATGAAGAGATATACCTCTTAAAAGATAATTATGATTTTTTTTCTTCAACAACCATGAAAACGTCACAATATTAATTATTTAATAAAAAAATTAATTATATAAACAATTTTTTTTATTTTCAACCACTTTTCATCTCATCTTCCATCCAACTTATAATGAAAACATTATATATTTGTTTACATGGACTACCAAATCCAAAATTTCATATGTTTTACTTTAAATAAACTCATATCATGGATTTTTATAGTGATGGATTTATTATAAATTTATTATTTTAGTTATATAATTTTTATTATGAAAATGTAATTTATAATCTATTATTTAATCTTTATATCCATTAAACATTTTTATAGTCAATCATGGGTATGTTTGACATAACATCACAATGATGAAATGTAAGTCATATTTCCTTACCACCATAAATAAATTAATTTAATTTTTTATTTAATGAAAAATATAATAATTATTTCACAATAACTATTTTTTTATATTGGAATTAATATTATTCTTTCATGATCCACCTAATAAATATTTTATGTGATTTATCGATGGATCAACATCCAAATATTAATCATAAACATTATATTTTTAATAAAAAAATAACACATTAATAAATGATATAATAGGAATAATTATATATTAAATAACGTTAAAAACATTCTAACAAATTTATAATTCAATTTGATTATATTTATAAAGAGTTATTTGATTATTAAATCTAGACATCAGTTATGGTAAGGGAATTCCCACTGTAATTTACATATATGGAGGCTCATTCCATATTCACAACATGTTCTTTTTGTTTATATACTATACTATTAAATTATTATATGCTTTATTTTCAAAAATTTATTTTTTAAAATTCATTTTCATTTTAACTCATTATTTGAACTTTTGATCCAAAAGGTAAAAAATTCGTTAGGGATTTTCATTCAAAACATTGTATTAAATTTTTTAAACTCATCATTCTCTACATAAATGTTTATTAAATTCATTGGGATAGTACTCATTTATAGATCATAGAATAACAAAATAAATTTTCAAATAAATTTTGATTTATTTTTAATGGCCAAAAATGAATTTTTTAAAAAAACAATACGACGAAGTTTTCACCCCTTTAAAATTAGTGGATTTGAATGTTTTTTTAATATACTGAATGAGTAGAGTTACCTAATTTCATAAACATTATTATTTAAAAATAATCCTCTTAATATTTATATAGGATTTCAAAAAAATTATTTTCAATTCATTTATGTGTTTTTATGAGTTTTAAAATACATATTTATCTTATATTATTTTTTTTCATGAATCCCAAATTGGATTAAACAAGTGGGTTGCAAATGATATTTTATGAAATATTTATCTAGTTGAAAAAATATGTTTGTTTTAGGTATGTTTGGGTAATTTTTCATTTCCAATGATGATGGGTCTGCTTGATATAATGATCCACTACATTTATAATGGATTATGATTCCCAAGTTATAAATTTGGAATTATCCTAGTAGGATTTTAAATTTTGAATTGTTAATTAAATATTGATTATATTATTTATATAAAGATTATTTCCCAATGTATCAAAATTTATCGTCTATTTATCCATTTCACATAATTCTTAACCCATTATTCATATTTTTGTTTTCATTTTTTGGTCATTTGGATATATTTTATTTAAACAATTTAATGCTAATGTTTTTGTACACATTTTGAAAATTGTTATGGAAAACCCTTCCATTTTAACCAATAGGTTTCACACCCTATTATTAGCCATTGAATAGGGGCATATAATTAGTTTCCAACAATACATCCTTACCCAAAACCATGTATCATTGGATGGTAAGAATGTCATGGTTGGTACGTTGTTATATTAAATGTGTTCAAAAATATAGTAACCATTCCAAAATCCTAATAAAAGATAATTAATTGGATGCATGGTTACTACTAACTATGCCGCATTAATAGGAAACCATTAACTAGTGTATTAGATCGATAATAAATATAATTAAAATATAGGGACCATGTATTTTACTTCTAATAATCCCAATTAGTCCCCAATAAATTTCATTGTGTTTTTAAGATCTCTAGAGGATTTCATTACATCCCAAACCACTTCCCTTGTGAGTTGAAGTGTCAGTGGATGATATTCAACCCTACAAAATATCTATATTCTTTATTGGTTTATGTTTAAACTATAATATATCCATCCAACTTTTCAGATCATTGAATTATCACCTTTTTTAAGGATTATGTATCTGTTTTGATGGATATGTTCTTATGGAGTCTAATTTTATACATTACAGACTGTAACCTATTCACCTCCATCTCCCATTCGGTATTTCCCATTACATGTGTTGAATTTTCTTATTATGATTTTATGGTTGGTGGTTCGATAAGGTATATCACATAATTGACACCATAAATATATTGACTGGATTAAAATGAGGTGTCAATTTATTAATAAAATAATCATTTTATCTAATTTAATGAATGATTATAAAAGATCCTGGAAATTGTTAAAACATCCAATTCCAATGATGATAATGTTTTTGGGTTTGATTTTATGAAAAATGAAGGCATGAAATGTGAAAATATTTAAAGAGATGATTTGATGATAATTTCTTTATAAAATGTTATTTAAATGAATATTGATTTGGAAGGAATTAAATCTATAAAAACCCAATATTTAGTTTTTACATTAGAATGGCATGTTGAACATGAATATTCTGTATTTGAACTACGAAAAATGAATTAAAATGTAATGATTAAATTAACCTGATTTATTATTTAGATAATTGAATAAAATGTGATCTTGAGTAGTTATTGAGTGATAAATAATAACATGCTATGACATTTACTCACTACATACAGATTGTCAATGACAACACTTAAAAAATCATATTCGACATCACTTTATCGGATGAAATAATGATTGATTAGATTCCCAAGACTATGCCTTGGGTCATCTGTACACGTACTTGATCCATGATTTATGATTAGTGGGGATATTATCCACGATCATGTAATGAACATTATTCATATCATTCAACTATGGTTCTTACTTTTTTCTTGATTATGCATGCCATTATTTAAATAACTACTTCATTCATTCTAGTTTTTTTCTATAAATGTTTTTATATATAATGATCATTTAAGCCTATTTGGATATATCTTTAATTAATTTTATTCGATATATATTATTAATTTAAAATAACTAAATTTCATTCCATAAATTATTATTAAATAAATGATTGGGAAAATGATTTTTATTATCATTGAATTGATTATAGAACAATTGGTGAGACCATAATGGGTTTTATTTCTCACACACTATATATTAATCAGGGGTTGGAAGATCATATCTTGTTAGGCCCACGAAAAGTGAAAGTTCCACATAGAAATATGGGGTGTGCATGATTCAATGGACTCTGGAGTGATGGTGGTGATCATTTGAGGCTATCATCTAGTTGTTCCACATGAATTATGAGCATTTTTCTTGATTTATGTTTTTTCTATTGTTTTAATAACATAATTTTGGATATCAATTTATCATCTGGAGGTACTATTCTTTATGAAGAATGTTTTCCATATAGATTATTTTTATATTTTTATTCCACTATAATATTTCAATGGTTTTTCATATGAAAAACCATTCCATTTGATGTATGATATGATGATAGGTGATATTATCAAACCGATGCAGATTCCATTACATCAACCAGGTTATGTAGAAACTTGATAGTGTATCATTATATAAAGGTAACTTATATGGTTCATTAAAATGTGATATTAATGGTATGATAACCTTTATTACATAATATTGGTATTATTTATTTGATTTTATAATAGATTATATGTTAGATTATCCCGGTTTAGAATGTATTAGTGTCTAGGTTCTTGTATAGATCCCATCAACGAGTTATGTAATTCACCATGGGAGTATGTAAATAATTTCCTTAAGGAATAATTTTACATAATTATTTAATTTTCCCATATAAAAATATTATCATTTCTAACGTTTTACTGATTATTGTGGATGTTTTTAATCCTCATGCCTCCAAGAATATGTTTGATGGGTGATTGGTGGATGTTGATGGTGAACCATATAAATTGAATCCCCCATTTGATCATAATATTTTAGAGATAGTGGTGTGATATATTCAAGAATTGGTAGTGGGTTTTCCCCATGATCAAATATAGAATTCCATATAGGAACTAAAATGTGATAAATAGATAGTTCATGCACCTGGATTACACATATAGAAACGACCACATTTCCAAGTCAATATTTATCCACAATAGTTTTAGGATTGGTAGAATGATATTAAGATGCTTTTTGAGTTTTAAAAACTCTTAAATACACAAATTTGAGGCTTAATAGCATCTTGTTTGAATGAAATATTAGGATATGGTGGGATTTAATGGTTAAAAAATAAACATGTGGTATTAGACTAAAAAGACAGTAGAATATGTTTTATTGACTATTTCAATGAATAGTCAAAAATATTGGTTATTTCCACGGAGTTTCAAGGCATATAGTGGGGATACATGATTTTTTGTAAGTATAAATAACATTATCTATTATTGAATAAGTTTATCCTAAGGTAGTTAATAATTAGATGATAAATAATTGATCATTTTAGAAGGATACCATACATGATATCCAATATTATGTCTTCATATTAAAACATTCTTCTTATAAAAATGTTCTAGATATCATGATTATTGTAAAGAATTATCTTATAGTTATATTACTAATTGGGGGGGGGGGGGGTTCCTCTATCTCAATTTGTTTGTTTAGATCGATTCATTACTATAAAAGTCCAATTATGATGATTTATATAGTGGTCGTTAATTGAAAACATTTTTTAGACATTTGGTGGTTTCTGGAAGGGGGCCATTGACTTGTTCCTAGTTTGGTAAGGTTTGGAATTCAATAAATTTTTCACTAAGGTAACAATGAAATAAAAAAAATTATCATTTAGTATACCTATAGAATTTATGTCATATATTTTAATCCATTGATAGTGGAATAGGATCATTAACTCATATAATTTCTATAGTGAAATCACATTCTTTAGGAACTAACACTTTCTATCCACCAAAATCAAGAATTAATATTTTCACGTAGTGTAATTGTATAAAAATAAAGTTGTTGTGGGTATTGTTATAGTGGAGGGTATCATCAAAATAGCTTCATATTTATTGACTTTTTTGTTTGATATGGGTTCATCTAATTCATTCCTATCAACTAATGTTTTGAATATTCAAAACCACCATAATGGGGTTTTCTAAAAATGGTAACTTCATTCATGAAAAAAAGATTTCCTCATTTTCGTTTATCCCTTATTCCATATCATTCATTGGATTTAGAAATTCGTAAATAGTATTTTACAATTTTCTATTCCATACCTGGAAATGGTAGTACATTTCCGAAAAAATTATCAAGAAATTAGGAGTGTCTTATACCGTTGGTCAAATATAAATACCATAAATTAAAGCCACACAATGTCCTCACTACATGAATTAAAACTGAAGTGTACCAATGTCATCTTTGCATGACTTAAAACTGCATAGTACCGATGTCCGTACTGTATGAAATAAAACTACACAATATGATATCACAAATTCCTCGTTCTGATTAATTTTAACTATTCCTCATACACAAAATTTGAATAGAATTGTTTTATTGATTCATGATATATGTCTGTATTAAATATCCCTTTCATTCGTAAAATTTATTTCCATGAATAAACCAACCAATTTGGTCTTGATTCACCCAAATACTATTTTCCCCTATCTATCAATAGCAAAATGTTAAATTCGTAAAGAATTCTTTTTCTTGACTATGCAGTACATTCCCTTATGTGGCCTATAATATGTTTCCTATATAACAGACCTATCAGTGAGAATATTTCACTAGTTGGAAATGTAGCATATTCCCTAGTTGGCCCATCATAATACAACCCCCATAAGGGGTTTGTAAAAATAATTGTAACATCGTTTTTTGAAGAGACTCCCCTTATGCAGATACATGTTTAATATTTGGTTTCCATATAAATAAAGTCTCAGTATTCCCCTTGTAAATATTTAAGGAATATTAATGAAATGTTTATCTATAGGGTCTTGTTTAGGATCTAATTTCAAAATTTATGGTCAACCATATTTGACCTTAAATACTAGCCCTTTATAGTAAAACATTCATGACTCTCATGTTCCTACATGAAAAGACATGGCACTCACTAGATTCAAAACCCGTAAAGGGAAAACTGAACAAAAATCAAGTCCCAACTCACTAAACGTACATTTTTGTATGATTTAGTTAATATTGAGAAATAAAAAGTCAAGATATTTTATGTGATTGGGGTGGTCCACATAACCCTAGAAATAATCAACCTATTCTCTCAAGGCCCCACAGCTCTGGGAAAAGGTATAGCATCCTTCCAAACATGATGTAGCTATAAATATGAAAAAATATGTTAGAATACATCAAATTTTCCATGATTTACCTAAAAAATATTCTATTCATTCTGATGAAATCAAATTCTAAGGGGGGGGGGCTTATTAGACACCATGAAATGTGTTTCATGCACTTATACAAAGATTAATATGTATTTTCTTGTACTTCCAATTATAATGTACATAATAGGTCTCGAATTAAATGATTATTATTTGGTTAAAGCATGGTCAATCTCGAATAAACTCTCCATCACATGTTATAAATTTTTATAAATAATAAATACCAAAAAATAATGTTTTTTATTGATTAAATCTCAATGGTATTACCTCAAACATTTCATGTGGGACATTTTTTGAAATATGATATTTATTATCACTAATGAATTATAATGATTAAAAATAAATCTAAACAAAAAAAATATTGTAAGAAATTATCATCCACTATAAAAAAATTAATTCATTAATTATAATAGAACATCTAGATATCATGTATCAAAAAAATTCTTGATACTGAAAAGTATCATATATATCTATTAAATGCCTCAACATCAAATATATTACATTATTCTTCCTAATGGTTTTAAATTTTTTAATTTTAATGAAATTCCTTTAGATCATATAATTCATTCCATCTATATAGTTTATAATGTTAAATACATGATGATAAACATGGTCAGATAAAATAGATGTCCCCCCAAAGAACGTTTTATGATAATTAGAGAAATACATTATTTCATCATTTCGAATGAATATAATTGTTACTATTCTCATTGATTTATTTTATATATTCTCTCTCTTTGACATGTTTATTCGTCATGGGAGTGGAGTGTCATCTCACTTTATTAACACATGACCATTATTTATCTCTTCATTTTCACCATTATATATTAAAAATAATATATGTATTAGATTTCCTTAAAAAATAAGTGAAACAATCCATTATTTTTGAAATCTAGATTCAACTTGTTGAATAACACCATAGATCACCAAGTTGTTCTATATAATAAAAAATATTATCAATTTATTTTTTAGTCAAATATATATTCATTAATCTCCATTAACACAACCAATAACCATTGATTTAGCTATCAAAAGGGGCATTGATGAATTTTAGTATGATTTGGCATCTTATAATTTAATATAAAAATATATATATTATAATTTTTCACAAATTATGTAAACTATTAAATGATAAATAATTACACAAAAAACTGATCATTTCAATTTCAAAATATTAATCAATAGTTAACATGAATCTTAAAAACATGGAACCTACTTTTATAAGTTTGGAATATAACTTATAGTGAACAAATATATTGTTATACATTCATGAATTAATTGAATGATTATTCCCAACCCCTATTATGGAAATACAAATTAATCTCACAACTAATATTCAATAACCTCGTAAATTTTCAATATACTCTTAAAACAGGACAAATTCATATTACAAAGATTATATAAACAAATATCATGTAATTCATTACTCATATAATGTAACATAAGACCCTTATAAATAAGGAAATTAACCTTATGATATCCCATTACATACCTATGATGTAACAAGTTACTATTCCATTATTTATTTTCCTTTTCTATATACATATACTGATTCATAGAATAACACATATGAGTTCCCATATTATTAATCAGAAGAAATACAATGTAAATATTATCAATAATTCATCATTAACTGATTAATCTAATAAATTAGTCAAAACAAATAATTTATCAATCCAATAATAAAAAACTAATATCATGTTCATTCAAAAACATAAAAAATGACATAAAATAATCCACTTTTATCATTATGAATTTTTACAGGAAATAAAACTCACGTTATAAATTCCATTATGTTATGTATTATCCTTTTATATGTAACAACAATAGATATTTCCTAAAATAATCCTCAACAATGCATTCTATTAAAGAAAAATAAATATCAAGGATATTATATGGATAAAAAAGTTAGTGGATTCATTAAGAATGAATATATCCAAATACATCAACATTGGAAAAAAATTATTTTGTTATTTAATTGATTAAAAATACATTCTATCAGAGCCATAGATTATATAGACTCTATTAAATTATTTAAAATGATTAATAATACTCATGCATATATAGATTATAAATATTAATATATATTACTGAGAGACATACTAAGGGACAAATTTTATGAATGCTAATTTCTAATATAAATTATTGTTATCGGAATAGAAAAAAAGATGATGATATAAAAAATGTTTAAGGGAATTATAAAAAAACCATGCATATATATACTTGGAATTATGGGTCCAATTGGGAGGACCCAATAATTTATTAATGTTATATAAAGTAAAAAATATTATACAGGGCAAAGGGATTTACAAATTAGATAGTGAGAATCTCCACTAATATCAACCTCAAAAAAATAAAAATTGAAATTGAAGATCCTAAAGGACTACATAGAGGTCATTTACATAGAATCTATTTTTGAAAATGCATCATAAACATGGGTAACCATGCAATAAATATGTGTGACATTTATGATTTGATGCACTACCTGATCCCAAAATTAATTCCACTGTGGTAGAAGTATTTACAGACACTGGGAAATATGTTACATGCCCTTCTCCACAATTAAAGGTGTATTTCCATGTGCCGCAACAAAAAATGTCCTCAACTGAGCTCAAAAAGTTCACAGTGTGACTCTATATTTTTTACAGTAGTCAGTGATGGTAGTGTATGCACCATCTCGGTGGGCCATGACCATGAATTGGGAATGATCCCAAGCATGGGTGCGAGGGCAGCACCCTCACAGTTTAGAGAAATTATTTGGACCAGTACCTAATGTGGTTCCCCAGGTACCTACGCACAAACACATACGCACCACCATAATAGAGTTGAATGAACGAATTATTTTTTCCTATAAATATACCCTTGGGCCGACATTTTTATAGTCAAATTTTATGGAATCCCAATTTCTGCTCTAGTCACCCTAGTACTTCACCACAGTCTTCTGAAACATTCCATGTATTTCTTCAACAACATTATCGATGGATTTAATAGAGTACCAATGTACATAAGTAATTTTTGTGTTTGAAAACCATAACACTACTGCGCCTAAACCTCTTAACATCCCCATATCAGAAATACTTGTGTGCCACCTATTCCATCCACATGAACTAGAGCAACTTACATCTCGGATTACCTATGAATACTCTAGAATGCTTGAGGAAAGTCTTACCATATTATTAGAATACCGGTTTTTCATCGCTTAAGTGAATATAATGTCACCCAAGTCCACTTCCATGCCTATACTTGCATGCCCTTACCTACATGGGTTCCCCCTCAAAGATTCACTCGCTCTATTCAGTTTACAAGACATCAATACTTCATTAAAGCCATTCATGACACGGTTCTTCTTATATGGATCCCTTTTCTAAAAGGGATCCTATTGAGACCTTCACACAAACTTTGTGACTTATCAAGTAATTAGTAATGAAACATCAGCATGTCTCCTATTTGGGTATGTATTTCCAAAGTCATAGGATTCCAATATTTATTTCACAATGGGGTTAAGAATCGTGGATTTTCTATTCGTTTGTATGTCTAGAGTCACATGAACTTTTCTCCCATAAACAATGTTAAGAAGTGATCAGTTTTAAGGATGGTTTGGGTCCCATCCACACCCATCTCAAAGAGACGACCCAGATCCTCAGGTCTCTCAAAGCGATGTTACGGTTCACACTTTCTTTTCCACGCATGTATAGAAGAAGTCTCTCTCCCCTACCATGATCAGTTATAGGTCAACCATCCATGTGTAATACATTATCCTTCATCACTTATTACTTTCATTAGACCATTGTCTAATGTAATGTGAATATAGGAAAGTCTTGTTTCATTGCCCTCGTCCACTATCGCTGCCATAGGTGCACCCTCTTCCACCATCGGAGGAGGGAAATTTTGAATGTTCCTTTGTGTAATATTTAACATCATCTTGTTTTTCACACCGTTCATGACTTGCCTGTTCTTAGAGATTTTTTATGGTCACAACATTTAAAAAAACATAAGGTACTATGACAACTATGATTCTTTTTCAAACTAGGATATGTAGGAATCCCTTTCAGGGCCCGAGCTCATTTCATAACCTCTTCAAGAATCTTACCATAATTCCATTAATCTGGGAATCCTCCTTAAGAATAAGACCCAAATTAAAACCATCATGTCAACAAGGCATCCTTTTCCAGAAGTAAGTCCAAACTCATTTCTCTCAAAAGACAATAATCTCCTATGAGGCTAATCAAACTATGTTGGCTTTGATTTTCATCTATATGGGATACGTAGGAATCTTCTTTGTGGTAAAAACCCAAATTGTAATTCAACATTGTTCTCCTTGGACAATATTTCCAACAATGTCTAATCCTACAGGGAAAATCATACCCATTCTGAGTTCTTTGGGATGCTTTAGTATAAGTCTCACACTATGTTTTGACTAAGCACCGTCCGCTTAGATCTCCATACCAAAATACATTGAACAGTACAACATGGTTCTTATCACATGACCTTAAAGGTATGATGTGTCCCATTCAGTTGCACAGAACTATGAGGGTTCTGATTCCTTCACAAGGATACGTAGGTAGCCTATTTTATGGGCACGATCTCAAGATCAAACCAAATCATCATCTCCTAAGAAGATAATAAATTCCAGACTACCCCACAAAGTGGATTCAAAACATGTATCATTATAACAATGATTTAAAGAATCTCTATGTAGTATATGAGAGGATAACATTGATATAGAACTTCCAATACATACGGATATCCACATTAATTATGTACCCTGAATGAATAATAATGTTTTTAAACATTAAACATTTTAATATTTCATTTAAAATTAAATGGGATACTTATGATATACATTGTGAATGAAAAAGGATTCATGAAAATATCATAAATTTTAATAGACTGTCTTGAAGTAGACAATAATTCCCCCCAAAACGGTTTGATGAGTCTGACCTCCCATCCTCTTGACCAATTAAAATTCATAATTATCGTGATGTTAAAACATAATGAATGTATTCCTTTGGAAAGTAGGTCCCCTTTTGATAAAGACAATTGGATGTTTCCAGTTTCATAATTATATCTAATGGATACCGCCTGGAATAAGTGATTCAGAAAACTAGAATACATGTTTCAAGGAAATGTGAAACAAAAATGGTGAAACCAACATGAATACGTGACAAAGTTGACAAAAGTTACCCACCTTTTATGGCCCAATGTACGTACCTATAATTTATTTTTAAATGAAAAAAAGTTGTATATTTTTTCTGTTTAGCTTTCCAATGGGTAAATATATCCATTTTCCTCATTTAATTTCTTTAGTTTTTAAATTAATGTTATATATATAAATATTATATTGATAAGTTTAATTTATTTTATGAACTATTTTTTAATGGTTAAAAAATATGATGATGAAAATAAATTTAAATAGATTACCATGGTTTAAAGAAACTGCAAACAAGTAACCTTTAAAAGAAAACATTTTATACACTATGAACCATCTTTATATTTTAATAATATTTCATATTAATAATTTTTTTTACATTTCGAAAGATATGAAATCAATGTTATTTTACCATTGTTTTCAAGGTCCCATATGATAACAATTTTCATAGATAAAATTAAATCATTTATAACCTTAATCATTGGAACAAACATCCCCAATACAATAGAAATGAAGATATTATCAAGATAATATTATTAAAACCCAAAATTTATAAGAAATTAAAAATATATATGAAATGTGTTTCTAAATATATGGTCATTAAATTTAATTTTATTATTGAAGAGTTTAGATATAGTACTCTAGTGAGTTTGGATATTAATTAAAGGAACTCAAGAGCATCATTTTTTATTTAGGTTGAACTATCTAAATATAACTCTCATTATCCCTCTCATATACATAATAAAATCTTATATATTTTGTATATATATTCATTATAAATATATAAAATTCATTCTCAAATTCTTTTTATATGAATATAGATGTTTTTCAAATTCTACTCTTACATACTTCTTTCATGAAATCCTAGTTAATCAAAACAACATTACATCATAATTCATTACATATTCACCCAAATATTTCTCAAACAATAATGAATTCAAAAAACATTAATTATTTATAGAAAAAATTTCATGTTATTTTATTATTTTATAATAAATCTATGTTTATATCTTCTCTAATGGTTCTTTAATAATTTTAAAAAAATATTTAATGGTTCCATTTCATTCTCTTCTTATCCACTCTATTATTTATCATTTTTTATTCCATAAAAATATATAATTATTATTGATATTTTTTTTATTAAAAAACGATTGAGAAATACTATATTTTCCAATCATGAGATCATTTATTTAATTTCATTTGGATATTAATTGAGGCAAGATCGAGAAAATCATTTTCATTTCATAATATTATTCGTATACAAGTTCCTTATGTGAGGTTTCATAATGTGAAACACATATAAATTTACAAATTATCATGTTACCAGATGAAATCATATACCACCATTGGATTGGGTAATGTTATTATTTCATGAGATTCCATTAATGTTTCATGAAAAATATTACTAGGACAATATGTTATTTCATATATTTTGGGACCCTACAATTTTGTTGATGATTTCATGTATCATGTAATTTCGAAATATATAATATTATTTGATATTAAGATTTATTCATCATTAGTTTTTTATTATATTTGATTATATTAGCGATCATCATCCTTTTTGATATCATGTTATGGCTTAAAAATATTATGTTATTTTTTGTTACTATGTTGCTTCCATAAATAAGATTTTAATTTCACCCCATTCAAAATCTATTACTCGAAGGTATAGTATGTTTTAATTTATGTTCATATATATTCATGGGAAAATTACATATATTGAAATATATATTTTTATTTTTCATTTTTTTATTTTTTATATATCTAATCTCTTTATCACATTAGCCTAATAGATTTCAGGGTTCTTATTTTTGAGATAATGATTTTAAAAATATTGAAATAACATATTTAGTAGAGTTATGATTTTATAAGAAATAAAATTTTACACTATAATATTTTATAATACATTTTTCCTAAAATTAATTATATTTGTTCATTATCATTATTAACATAGAACAATAATCATAAAAAAATTATTATATATTTACATAGCTATCAAATGAATTTAAATTTAGAGAAATAGTCATATTATGGAACATATATTTAATTTTTTTTATAATTTTTTTTAGAATAATTCTAACAAAATAATTATGAATTTTTATTGAAGTCAATTTATTTTTCAAAAAATATTTTTCCTAAAAAATTTGGTTTTTCATTTTTTTCATGGAAATTATATTTATGTTATATGACATCAACATAAATAATATTTTCTGAAATTATTATCATTATGGAAATAATAATTTAAAAATAATTTTAGGATTAATGTTTTTTATTTCTCAGAGAGGATTTAATATTAATTTAATAATGAAAATACATATTTCTATAATTTTATCGATTTATTTAATTATATCAATTAAAATAAAATTCCAATTATGTTATTAAATTTTACTAAATTAATATATAAAATAACATAAATATTTACATCCAAATCAGTAATAAATTACTTTTTTTAAAATAGTTGTATGATTAAAACATATTTTACAAAAAATTGTTTTCATTTTTATGAATTAATAATAAACACAATTTCCCCAACATCTAGATATTGAATATTAAATACTTTTTTCAATATTTGGTATTAGTGGCGTCATAAATAGTATGTTGGTCCCATTTATTTCGGGTATTTATGAAAAGTAACATTGATAAAAAAAATTCACCTCATTAACAATTACATAAGGATAAATCAATGAGTTAATTCCAAAAAAAATATCTCTAGGATGTAAGTTTATCATATTCGATATTTTTTCCTATAATCTATTATATATATATATATAAAAATGAAATTATATTTATTTCATTCAGCATTGCTTTGATTATATCATTTATATTATTTTAAAGAAAGGATACAAACAAAACGTCACTTGAAAAATTAAAATTTCTAACATATGATTTTTAATGGACAAAAAGATGTTATGAATGAATATAAACAAATATTTTAACAATAAAAATTATATTTTTGTAATATTTTATATAATAAATATGATAGAATTTCCGAAAATGTTTAAGAAATATGGATATATTAAGTATTCTTGTAGGAATAAAATCATGTTAAATGATTTTAAAAAAAATAACATGGTTATAATGAATTTAGATATATCAAGAGTTTCATTTGAAAATATAAATTATATAAGAATTGTTTTACTCAAATTCCTTTATTTTTTGATATCTTTATATTCAAATTAGGTAAATACTCCCCATAAAAATAGTAATCATATCTCTTTCTTAAATAATACTTTTTTAAATGTTTTATATTTAAAAAAATATAAATTGGTTTTTTTGTGAAAATTTGTTTAAAAATAGTTATAAACCACATTTTTTCCTTTTTAACATTATAAGTATATTTATGAACCATAGATGTTTAATAATGGATTACAATTTTTAAGGGTAAAAATGTTTTACTTCATAGTTAATAAAAAATGTTAGGTTTTATATTCAACACAAACATCTTTATATTTTGTTGGATAAATTTTTTTCAATCTTATAATTCCTAAATTTTTAATTTATATGTGTAGTTCCAAATTCATATAAGGGATATATATTATTGGTAATTTTATGTGATTCCTTTCACCAACATTAAAGTAGAAAACTCTTCATCTCATTTATTCAAAAAAAATAAAAAATCAATATCACCAATGCATACTATAATACATTATCAGAATACTTAAATTCATTATCGATATTTTCATCACCCCTTAAGACCATCCAATGATGGATTATTATTTACCCCAATGTAGGTATCTCAATAAAGGAGTAATTTCCTTTCTCAAATAAATCAACGATTATTTATTCTTACTCTTCATCTAAATATATTGAATCAGTCGTAAAATAATTAATTTAATATAATTAATAAACCATGAGGTTACTATGATTATTTGACAACCATTTTCCACCTCATTTCTATCAAATGGGAAGTTAATGTATCTCACAAGGTTATTTTATGACTGCCACCTCTATATAGAGATGTGATTCATTTTCAATCATCACAAACCATTAATTATTATAATGATGAATATACTAAATATAAAATATAAAAATGATATTATTTTTATTCATTAAAGATTAATTTTCAATTATCTATTTTCAATCCATTTATCGAAATGCTGAATCATATCTCCTCGGTGAGTACACCCTAGCATCCACATAATGTTATATAATTCATTTTTCATCTCCACTTTTTATGGATGATAAAATTATTTTACATAATGAACACATCATGAATCAATATAAATAATTAAATTCTAGATATTATTAAGTAATTATCAGAGTTCATAGAACATTAAATTAGAATGGAAACATATATCTAATATGAAGTAATTAACACCTCAATTTATTTTGATAATGAAATATTCTTAATTAAAATATCATAATATGACATTAGTAAATCATGTGTTGTATTAAAATGGCATATATAAATATATGTATATTAAAAGAATAATAAATTGAAATTTATATCATATAAGGTTACATTTTCTTCTGAATGAAAATAGAATTGAGGTAATGCAATATTATATATTTATTCTTTTTATTATAAATATTCCATATAATTTAATTATTTCGATCATCAGGTGTATATACCACCACATTGAGATGATTTAGAATTAATCAATATATACTCAAGTTATTTAACATATCATTTATAGTATTTATTTCATTAGTGTGATGATTCAAAAGTATCCCGAGTGATAAGGATTTCATGTAACAACATCACTTGTTACCAGGATTTTTCACTCGTAAATTTCTGATGAAAAAATTGTATGTTATTTTTATTGGAATTTATATGTCTTTTTATTCTAATTATTTTATTTTTATAGGAGGTAGATCTCTTTTTAATTTCCTCTCTATATTTGATAAGATGTCTGAATGAATAGTTTTAAGGATTACTAAATTTTTTTATCATTGAATAGGAATCATTCCTTTTCATGTCTATCTTTTCATTATAAAATTCAATTTTTTATTAATAATATATATTTATTTATATATAATATTTTACCCATTTTTTGAGTTTTTAAGAATTTTTTAAATTTAATATTATATTATTCTCTAAATGATGTAATTATTACCAAAATTTGTGAATGGAATCATTATTTTACCATATATAACATGAATAGACATTGAAATATCCTTATTTTTAAAAATAAAAGCTATGTTTAATAGAGTACAAAATATACAACATTTTGGTTAAACAAATTACTAGATATTATTTATTATGTGACCATTATAACATATCCAATGAGTTAGAGGGTATGAATATGAGTAAATGATGTATAAGATAAATATAAAATATATACAATGTAAAAAATCATTATTTATATTATTATAAAATAATCCAATAACTTTTAGAAAATAATTTTTTCATAATAAATACATTTGCATCAAAAATTATTTTCATTTATTTTTATAGTTAATTTATTGAAATTTTTGGGAATATATTGGAAAAAATTAGCATCATTTTTGAAATAATAATATCAAATGAATCCTACTATGAAATTTTTATAAATATCTTAAATGCTTCATTTTCATAATGAATAATGAATAATAACAATATTAAAAATGATTATAATTTTCAAGTATTTACAATGTCAAATAATTTTTTTAATTTGTTTTAAATATCAATTAGTTAAATTTTATTTAAAATTATCTTATTATGGAATATGAAATGGATTTTAAACTTGAATTTAGTATTAAAACATTTTTTATTTAAAAATGCATTATTTTAGAAAACTATATTTCATTAGGTTTTACTGATTTAATTAAAATTTATATTCTAAAAAATCCATCCTTAAATTTTCCAAATATTTATTTAATATTTATAATTATAGGGTCCAAATATAGGAAAAATATACATTTTTTATTGAATAATATGAATAATAACGTTGCAAAATTTTGATACCACATTAAAGGAGAAGTCAGGTAACTAATGTTAATAATAAAATGATTTTGAAATGAAAATGAAATAATACAATTAATATATTTTAATAGTTATTTAATATTAATAAAAATAAATCTATGATTGATTACATGGCCATTTATAGTATCTTTAATTATATTAATTCATTTAAAATATTTTATTTAAATAACAATCAAACATAACAGACTCTGTTTTTAATAAATATATTATTTTTAAAAGGTCATCATCCCAAATTTATGTTAGAATATAAATATTACTTTGAAGTAAATCATATTTATCTTTAAAAGTTAATTTATTTCTAATTTATAGTGGATAAATATTTATAATTAATTTTATTACCATACTAATGATGTAATTCTCTAATTCCTTGAAGAATCAAATAAATGGTATAAAATATATTAAAATAAATTTAATATGACATAATAAATGTAACACACTAATTTTTTATATATATTTTACATTTTAGAAATCTATTAAAAGAATTTTTTTCAGTTTTAACTTTTGTAATGGATATTTTCAAATTTCAATTAAATGAATAATGTTAAAACTAATATTAAATAAATTTGGAAATAAATAAAATTATATTTAAGGATATAAATTTCTTAAAATATTTAATTTATCCAAATGAATATTATATTGTTTAAAATATGAACCATCATCCAATTATTGTTGTTTTTTATATTTTATATTAACAATATTTTCCATCAAAGAGTATAAAACAATGATGTCACAATATGAATTAAAGGGGGTAAATAAATGTTAAAACTAAATAATAATGCAATAAAAGGTAACAAAATAGGACTAATTTTTAATGAGGGTATTTTGACTCTAATAATATTTTATTTAATATGGATCACATTTTAGTGATTTAAAAATGATAAATAATGTATAATAGGTTAATATTTTGTGAAATTCTAATGGTTCCCCTCCCCTTTCCTGTAAAAGGGACATATCCATTTCATTTCAAAAATGAAAAAAAAATTAATTTATTTCAGTCCAAGTAGATTAAAATTACATCCTATAACCCCTACCCCTATCTTGTACTCATTTCTCTATGCATAACAGAAAAAATATTGTTATAAAGATGTTAAGAAAATTATGTTTTGAAAAGAATATATATAGTTCTTATCCAATTTCATTAGTTTCAATTATTATTTAACCATGATAAAAAATAACCTGAATATCATAAATATAAATATATTTTATTATTTTATTTTAATTACCTATAATTATCTCCCTTTTAGTCAAATTTGAAAAATATTCATCATTCCTGTGTATGATAAACTACCACCCCGTAAAATGATTTAATTTATTTCCCATTACATTCTCATTGGACTGGTTATTTTGATATAAATAATGTTTATATATTAAACTAATTTTATATAAATCATTATTTACCATAATATATCATTTAAATTATTAAATTTGTAGTCATGTAAAAATGATAATATCGTTCGTGTGTACCTATAGACTGCCTCCTCCATGAAATGATTTCATTTGTTTTACATCACCACATCACATAGATGATATAATTTTTAATATTTGTAGAAATAGTTTTATATTTATGATAAAATTATCATTCATTACTGACAAAAAATATACATACCATAATTCGATAATGATTGATGATAAATGGAAACGTTATTCATGCGTATGACCTACCGTGACCAAGAATGTAACATAGTTCATTTTTCATAACCAAATTTAAAGGATTGATTTAAATGTATAATTGTGGTATAGAAAATATATATTTAATTATTATTATTATGGTGATGATGTAACAATGGCCAATTTTACCATTGTCAACTGATCGAAGGAAATTTGGATTTATAACCCTAATATAATCCAAACATACGATATGATATAAAATGATCATGTAATTTTTTATTACAAGGTAATATTTTATTTTATAATATTAATACGCAGGAAAAATTATCTTAACAATGTATAAATTTTCTTAAATTTATTATTTATTTATATAACGATTGTACGTGAAGAGTCAAACTCAACATATGAAATTTTTTTTTAAAAATAATATTTTAACGTTTTCTTTGAAGCCATTTTACAAAAGTCAACATGAATTTTTTTTAAATTATATAGAATGAGAGGATTTTCCCATAGTCATCAGACCTTATTTTTTTATGTTTATTTTCTATATTTTGTCATTAATTTTATAAAACATATTTTATTTATTATTGTGGTGATATTTTTTAAAAACATGTGATTTAAAAATGGGAAAGTTATTTTCATAAAGAACATTTTTTATGAGAGATTTCTATGTTAATATTATTTTATAGTTATTGGGAATTTCTTATGAGTATGATTGGTTATATTATAAATAAGGGGAGGATGGTCTTGTTCTTTCTCTTTAATTAATTGGGTAAATGGATGGAGTTAACTGATTGTGTTTCTCATAAGTGATTAAGGGAATATATTGGAATTGCTATTAAAAATATAACTAGTATGGTAACTCCCAATGTATTCATGAGAGCTATAAAATATGTAAGATTCATTTTAATACGATGTATCATGTTACCTAAGTGGTTTAGTATTTCTATTTGTTTTATATGAAACTTATGATAGCATAAGGTATAAAAAAGAGATTATTATTATTGAATGCCTTCATTTTTTATTGATTTTGATAATCCACCATTAAAGGGGTGAGGTGGTACACTTAAAGGGCCCGCAACCGTAATTATTACCTGGACCATAGGTCATAGAGTAATTCAATGCATGTAGTCTTCAAATAATACATTCAACTCATTCTTACTATTTGGAACTGCTTCTCCCCAGCATAATCATCATGAAATCATCTCTCCAATATCGCATGGCTATTCGGCAAGTCCTTCCCATGCATTCATAGGCTTTTCCCAATGGAAGGTACAATACCGTCTCAGTCTTGAAATCTATTAAGCTTCTGTTATTGTCAAAAATCATTTCTCATCCTCCCTCTGATTCTTTTTCCTTGTAGGTTGTTTGGTTTGCATCTGCACTTAATGTGGCCCAAAGGCCTCGAGGTGGACCGAAGACCTTATTATAAAAATATCATGAACCTGTAATGATTTTCTAATTTTCTTTTCAGTTTTATTATAAATATTTCAATGATAAATATTTAGGAAGACAATTTTATTTCTTTTGTGTAATTTTTTTTCTTTTTACCCCAAAAACAAATTTTAAAAGTTAAACATTTTTATGTATTTATGGATTAATTTTTTATTTCATTTATTTTATAACTTATTTATCTTCTTGTGCTCATTCCATATATTAAAATTATTTTCACAAGTTTCAAGGGAGTGTAAGAACACTAATGAAATCATGAATAAATTTTTTAATATTTTTGTGAATCAAAATAATGGTTTATATTAATGACCATTATTTAAAGAAAAAAATTGATAACGTGTAGATGTGTCCAATTATAATATAACAGTTTATTTAGTTTTCTATTGTCATAATTATCTACAGATCTAAAATAAATGTTCTTTTTGAATTTATTAACATTAATTATATTTTATTTTCATTATAATATGAAATTATTGTGTTTCATTCCTTCTAGTTTGTATTACAATAGATTCTAGATAGCATTGACGATTATGATGATTTTAGGAATGGTTTTCTTTAGTATTAGGTATACTATAATGGGATTAAAAAATTATGTTTAATAATATGTTAAATTTCATAGAAACCCATTTTAATAATTAATTTATCTTGGTTTTGGGGTAAATAATGATATTTTTGTAGGAATTTATATTTGATGTTATTATGGGTTGTCACATTCTTAGAAAAAAAAATGATTTAGATAAATGTTTTGGTTAATACATTTCATTAATGTTATATATATTATGGAATTTTGAGTGATTTATCACAAATCTCATAAAATTTTATAGAATATATATATAGTTTTGTAAAATGATATCCTGAAAATAAAGTGGCATTCGGTCTCATTCAAAGAGGACATGTGGCAAGAACACACAACCAAAGGCTGGTAATTATGCATTCCCAACCATTGGCCTACATATTGCCCAAATTATTCGTTTTTGTCATTATATAAATATTTCATTGATAAATAATAAATTGATTTTGGGGACATCTGTATTATCATATAGAATTCGATGAGATTGGAAAATAATTGGGTTATTAAATTATTTTTTTAATAATAATACTATAATTTTGGGAAGGAATATTGTAATATTTTAAACAAAATACTATGAGATTTTATTTAATTAAAAACGTTTGAATTATAATTTTGGGGATTAGTGTTTTTTGTAAATGATTTGAATATCTTATAAATTTCATTATTTGTGGATATAATTTTTTCTATGGGACTGTAATTATAATTGTTATTGTATAGAAATTAATATTAAAATTAACTTGGAAGACTATGTGATTAGAATATTTGGATTTTTAGTTTTTAATTATAGTTTTTAATATTCTTAGTTAATATTATGGGTTGATATTGAATGATTACAGTTAAAATTTGTGTAATAATTTTGAATACTAGATATTAAATGTAGTTATTCTTCACTTGAATGACTAATCTTTTTGGGGATTTATCTTATATTCTTATAACCATTCATCATTTTTATTATAAAAATATGAGGAATATATTTTTATTCATTATAGATTTAGTGATCTATAAAAAAATTTCTACCAATTAAGGTTTGAAAAAAATTATTCATATTATTTGGAGATAAGAAGATGATATTGTGGTGAAAATAGATAGAAGGATAAAATTAAACTTATTATGTTGGTATATTTATTAATTTTCATAGTCCAGGTAGTAACAGAATTAATCATATATATATAAATGATTCTGAACCAAATATAATATGGGTTTAATATTCTTATCAAGAATAAAATGAATATTTTACGCATCACAATGTTATCGTTTTGTGATTGATCACATTCTTATTACAATGTTCTCTATCACTCTCTATTGGTACACGAGTGTTACATTTTCAATTCCAAATCCTTCTTTTCATACATGAAAATTAATTTATGAGTTCCTCTATATGACCATCACACTTTTCTTTCATTATTTAAAAGTGGATGTTTTGTTAATAAATTTTCTAAATTGGAATTTAAAACAAGTTATTTTGAAAATTAAAACATCAGTCACTGAAATAAAATTTTAAATTATAAGGAAATATATACAAAACTGGGGTGAAGTAAACATCATAATATCTTAATAGAAAATATTATGTTTGATTTAAACCATATATAACACATCAAGAATAAACAATAAACTAAATATTTTGAACAATTTTATCATCATAAACATGCCATTTAATGGGAGGGTATGAATTGGAATAATGTATTCATGAACTAAAAATAAATATCCAAATTAATATAATTGTTATGTTAAATTATTAGAATATAATCAAAATGTCTTTAAAAATCCATTTCAATGATCAAAAACTTATTTTCTCTAATGATGATTTTTATAACTTTTTTTAATAAATTTATTGATAATTTGAATAAATTACTTTATAATTTGAAATTAATTTTTAAAATCCGCATATCAAAATTTTTCTTTTATTAAATTACGATAATTATTATTAATGTCTTATTTCATTACTGAATAATGAGAAATATATATTTTCAAAAAATTTATATTTTTCAATTTTATCAAAAATAAAATTAATCTTTTATTAATTTTAAATATATATATATTTTATTATATTTATTATATTCTAATTTATTATTACAATTGTTTTTATACATGATTTTAGTATAAAATAATTTTATATTTAAAACTGAACATGATTATGAAAAAATGATTTTCATTATGTTTTCTCAGTTTAATTAAAAATTAAATTAAGAAATTTTTGTGATTTAAAATTTTAGAAATAAGTTTATTTTTTGTAATCATATGGACTAAATTTATTAAATATATCCCATTTTTTGGATTATATTAATAATTACCTTGTTAAATATTCTTATCTTGGTAAGGGTAAATATTGTAATTAGGGGTAAATATAAAATAATAAAAATCAAAAAATATTCCTAACCCTTGATCAAATATTATTTAATGAGTAATATTAATCAATAATAATTTATAGATATATAATATTATGACATTATCCACATGGATAATATTATGAACTTTATAATATTTTATTTGATGAAAATCCAAACATGTGACTATCTGGTTTTTAATAAGTATAATATTTTTAATATGGAAACATCCATAATTATTGTTATACAATAAATATTATTTTTCAATATATTATATGTATATTCAACGTGTTAATTTAGTTTTATTTTTGAGTGAATAAATATTTACTTTAAATTCTATCCCAACACTCGTGCAGAAATTTTTTAGATGTTAGAAAAATCTATTAAAAGATATTAAAAATATATCAATAAATATAATATGAAATAATTAATGTAATAAGTAAATTGAATTGATTAATTTATCATGTTAGGGATTTATTAAGAAAATACAAAGTCATTATTTTTTGTTTACATTTTTAAAATTAAATTTAATGAATAGTTTCAAAATTGAGATTATGATGTTATAAAATGAATAATATTTTATTATATGATAAAAATTATCAAAATATATTCAATTATATATTTTTTGATAATATATATACTATTTTTCATGATCTAATTATGATTTTTTTAAATTTTATTATAAGAATACGGATCCTCAAATCATAAATATAAATATTGTTATATTAAGAGTTAAAGGGATAAATAAGTATTCAAACAAAAATATAATGGAATAAAGTGACTGAAATATATATACAAAATATTTTACGTGATAATTTATAATAATTATCTACAGTAATGATGATTAAATCACTTTGGATTTATTTTTAATTGATAATTTATTTATATTAATTTCATCTCTTGAAAACATCAAAGAGTACCCATCCACTCCCCCATAAAAGGAAAAATATTATTCACTTTTAAAGAATCGTATATACCATTTGGTATGACTTATATTTCTATGCATATAAAAATGATAACGTCATTCGTATATACGTGTGCACTACCACCTCCATGATGTAATATGATTTTTTTATTCAACACATCAACTTAATAATTTATAAGAGCATATTCTCTGAATTAATGTGTTAATTAAGATATTATGATCATTTTTTAAGCGGAAAAATTATACTTACATTCTTTCTATATTGGTCAATGAAAAATTTAAATATTTCTCATGGGTATGTATGACCTACCATCTCCATGATTGTAATGTAGTTCATTTTTCATATCCATATACAAATGTTTGATTAAAATTAATATTAGATGTATAAAAATTATTATTCATTCAATATAATAAATTTGTAGGTGTTGAATAAATGGATATATATAATATAGTCAACTAACTACGGTCATATTGGACTTAATAACCGACTATCGTCAAAACGTATGATGTGAATAGAAATGATTATGAAATTGTATATAACATATTAATAAGTAATATAAAAGTAACAGAAAAACTAAATATTAATCATTATAAATTTTAATTTATCCTATATTTATTACTAATGATTATCGATATTGAACATGACTAGTCGGACCTACTGCATGGGTCATTCTTTTTAGAAATCCTCTTTAAATGATTATCTTTTTGAACTTTTTAAAAAAGAAAAAATGAATCTAAATACTTGTTATACTTGAGAATATTTTCTACCATAATTATGAATAATTTTCTTGAATGTTCTAGTAATGAACTGTCCTTTAATACTATCAAAACTAATAATCAAGCCAATTCTCCACTAACCTTAAGAGCCTTCATGTAATCACTGGTCTAGTGATAAGCACCTTGGCCTAATCAAATTACATATGGGAATTATATAACCCAAAAATGAATTTCATAATAGTATAAAATATGGAAACATCATCATATATATATAAATACATACAAACAATGTAAAATTATATTGTAATAAATAAATGATGAAACCTAACAACCAAAACCCATTTCCTAATGGTCCATGACCACCCACCATGTCACATGTCAAATTCCATTCGTCAATATAACTCAAAACCAAATTAGAGTAAGAGATCATGAAAAATTTCTATATGATCATAATGGATTCGCACACAAAATGGTACAAGTATTGTGTCATCCAATGAGCCAGGTAGGATTCCACCAATGATTCAAGGCAATTATTTTAGAAGGAAATTCAATTAGGATAAAAGAGGGTTTCAAATTATATAGGATGATTATTTTTTAAAAAATTTATGTCTTAAACATTAATATTAAATTTACTAAACTAAACATCTAAAACATTCCCTTTCAAAATTTAAATGAAAAAAAAATTATTTTAAGAGATAAAAAGAGATTTTCACAAGCAACTAATTTATAATCATGAAAAGGTGATAATATGAACCTAACATGATAAGATAAACAATAGTAAATAAAATAGATTTATGGTGATTAATTACAACAAATGAATAATGAATGAAATATAAAATTTTCAATTGTGATAGTAAAATTTGTCACATATCATGTATCAAGTATATGAATGTCATGGGATTAACATAGATATGATATGGAGTCCAACCCAGGATAGATAATCAAATTACATCCGGGACAATTACTAGCATTACATCTTGTCACATTGATCCTATTAAAACATGTTCCATGAAGGCCTACATTCCCAGATGCACATCAATATAATGAAACATTCACATTCAATCTGGATATGCTAAATGGGTGTGAGTCCTCTACGTAATTACATATCTATATAACCAAATCAACTAATATGGGTTCCCAGAACTTATTAAAAGCGGAATGTAAGATACTAATATTATAATGATCAAACTTGGATCCGTGTCAACCAAGATAACTAGAACAAATATCACATCTCACTCTCACCCCCTTGACATTCCATAAAATTCCATTCCTAGTTTTTTTATCACCCTATAGCTAGAACTATAATGATCCACAATGTAATAATAACTGATAATTACATGAAAGGGTAATCATAATGTCCCATCTGGGGCATCAATAATCTTCAACTCACATAAAATTAATTTTAAATAAATTAATAATTTAAAAATAGAAATTATAGAAATATATTTTCCCAAATAATCATTTTAATTTAGTAAAGGCGTTTTTAAACAATCATTATTTTCAAATGAATCATAAATTATTTAAAAGAAAAAGTTAAAATTTTAAAAGGATTGAATACATTTTAGGACATGGTTTTACACCCCCATTCCACGTGGATAAATTATTTAATTAAAATAATACTCGAACACCCATTGAAAAATATGAAGATATTATTTGTAGGGGATTCTTGGTCATTTTATAAATTTTTTCATTTTAAAGGAATAATAAAAATTACAATTATTCAGTACATTTAATTAAAATCAATTTCATTATTTAAAAAATAAAAACCTAAGTAAAATTGCTTAATTCTACCATAACATGCTTATAAATCTAATTAAAGAAAAATCAAACCAAACATGGAATTTGTAAAAAATCATAATATTGAGAAAGATCAATATTTCATCTGTTCAATTATTACCATGTTCAACTAATTGGAAAATGGTTCAATGGAGATTTTATAAAGAATTTCATTGTTAAATTGATTATAATTAGTGATATAAATTAAAAAATAATAATTAAAAATGAATAAAAATAATAGAAACCCTATATATAAAATTTTTAATATGACAACAATGAATCCAAACTGTGTTTCACTTGATAGAAATCACCAAATCTACGAATATAAATCCTTAACGACGTGTGACAAGATCCTATAACCAAATACCATAAAAATCAACCAATATAAAAAAAACACAAGGCAATCACATCCTCTTAGGAAGAGGAATCTAGTAAATAAGGGTGGATGATGATCAAGATTAAAATAAGTCACTTTAAGAAGATCACTGCTTCGATTAGTGCTTTGATCCACCAACAAATGATGTTTGGAGATCAAAAACTCCTTTAAATGGATCCCAAACCCAATGGATCGATTTATGTTAGAGTGAGGAGATTTTATGTTTAAATTTGGCTTTATGGAAATTTAATTAATATTTTTGGGGAATTATATACCTTCAGAAAGGATTCCTAATCTATGGAACAATGTTAGTAATAACCATATGCATAACAATGTACAAAAAAAGATTCTAGAAGGGAGTAATGGATTGATTATAAACCTCTATTAACCATGGAAAAACCCTGTGACCCCATGTTATGTGAGTTCGAAACAGTGTAATCTTCTTCTCAATCCACACACATTTCATGCATAGGTCTGAAAACCATAAAAAAATAAGAAAAATATTCTAAAAAACATGTGATGAGACCCAACCATTGGGTAATCAAATCAATTTGTCAAAACCCAAAGAAATTAGTAATGGGATATTACGACCTCTCCACCATAGTTATTTATTCCCTTAAAAAATCATCGATTATAAAAGATAGAACATGATAACAGAAATAAAACTCCCTCATTCAAATTGTGAGATGAATGGAATTCTGTAAAAAAAGAGACTCCCCTAATAGTTAAAAACTCATACAAAACTCCATGTTCAACATGCCAAGACCATAACATGTCCCCAAACTAGATAAGGGTCATTGTCTGATCATAGGTGTCCCAAACAATTGTGGATTCACCAAAATCGTGTAACATAAGAAGTGCACATACTTAGTCTCAGTGATGATACATCAAACACAAAATAAGGAGAATCATCTAAGATCAGTATTCCAAATATATAGAATAAAACTAGTCTATATTTCAACCCTAGGTATTTACTCGATGGTAACATATTATTTTTAATATTATTCCACATACATCATGGTTCATAAAAAAGATATAATTTTTATGATTGATTTCTCGGTTTATTAAAAATCAACATCACCCTAGTTTCATATGTAAAATTAAAAAATCAATCCAAGAATAGTTGTAAAAATTTAAAACATCTAGGTTAGTGCACAACAAGGAACTAAAATCTCATATTTTAGATCATCTATTATATGAAAAATGAACTATAACCATAAATTTAAAAACATGGGGACACCAATAAACAATAATCACGATCTCTGGAAAAGGAAAAAATTAATAAATAATGAATTCATAGATTATCCTGATATGACTCCCATGATATAATCACAATGATGGTAAAACATGTGGTTTCCAAAAATAAATCCTACCAAAAGGAAAACTGAATTAGTATCAGCTCTAATATTAGAATCAAAATGTTTAATCATTTTCAACCACATCTGGTTGTTGGCCCCCAAAAACATGAATCTCCTCTACTATAAAAAAATATTCACATTATGGCCTATTTGTTGAGACCGATTATGTTGAATCATATAATTCCCCATAGTAATCAGTTAATATTACAGAATAAGGTTTCTTCTTCCTATGTTCCAACTTCTAAAACATATTAAGGTGACTTTAATAGAGACACTTTAAATTATCGTTTTCATATTTCTAACACAATAACCTTGAATTTCCATGTTCTCGATGATGAAAATATGTGGTATGTCTCTTTTTTATGTGAAAGTATTACTTTATCAACCAAAAAATTGGAATTATTTTGATTATTTTGTTTCATTATTTTTTGATTGGTAGAGAAATCAACTAAACAATAGGCACGATTGATACTGGGTTATTATAAATATATTTTCCATAACAAATAGCCTCCCTGATTCAAATACAAAAAATTTCATCTATGAAATATAGAAATGTGATAAATTAATATCATACTCTACATCCTATAACTCATGTTGACCAAAACCCATAAACATATTAACATTCACCTTCCTTACTTATTTTGCATACATCCACTAGATGAATAATATCTTGAATATTTCAAATAAAATTAATTCACACACACCATAGGATATCACATCATCCCACCACTCATGGATGGGTACCTCAAATATGTTGTTTATAGACATGACCATTAGAGATTCAGGAATGATGAGATAATTGAAAATTAAATAATCTACTTTAAAAACTACACTTTATCAAGAGAACCATACATTTATTTATATCATAGTAGAAGGAAATACATGAATATAAGGATGGGGCTTCAAGGATATAGGGCCTCTGGATCTACCACTTGATATAGAGTCTTGTTAGAGTCATCGATAAGGGATACCACTTTTAAAGGATTTGAATAAATACCCTATGGACTGGACCATTGGACCAATATTCTATCATTTTTGAGTGAATTTTTTGGAGAAATTTTTGACCATCACATAATATAGGAATATCAATAGAAGAATCGATGAACACTAAAATAGTACATATTTTTTTAACATAATCATCAACCCACATTAATCAAAACATCATTTATTTCATAACACAAATGATTTTACCTCTTATAACACATTATTCCTTTTATTAAAAACTATATATTCTGTTATAAATATATCAAAATTTTCAAATATTGTTTACAAACATTGTAAAATTATTACATAGTTTTAAAATCATTATCCTTATTTTTTTAATATCAAAAAATTTTCCATTTAAATCCATTACAAACTAAAATTTCTTATTAAAATTCTTTTATATAAAATTAGTTTATTTGATCATTATTTCGAACAAAAAATTTCATAAATTTCACTTTTTACTCATCAAAAACATTTATACTAAAAAACAATAAAACCTAATTTATTGAAAACATTACTTTTTTGAATGGATTGAAAAATATTAATAACGGATTAATTTTGAAAATATAAAATAAGATAATGATACAACCCACGTATAACACTCACATAAACAACCTCAAATAAGTGAAGAGAATTTTATGAAAATGGAAATGGTTTCATGTTTATAAACATGTTAGATCTATAAAAGGAATGTTTGTATAGGTGGATAAACAATACACCAATATCACAATTGTTCATGGGTGGGTATGCAGATCAATCACATTGATTCCCCATAGTTTACAAAACCATGAAAACATAGTTAAACTATGGTCATCCTTCCATTAAAGATTAATTTTAATCCAAGGGTAGCTGAGATCATTATATCCTTCTAATGCATTGGGTAAATGGCATGATTTAACTGATTAGGTCTCCCATAATAGTCTATGGTATTATACAATGATGAGTATTCCAAATGAAACTGTGATGGTTACAACATTTTTATCCACAAAATATAAATTACATTTACATGTAATATAAAAATTAATCTAAATGATACAATTGTGATTTATTTGTATCAATTTTTTATATTAGACTTTTGATTTCATAAGGCCTGAAAAATAGATTTTGATTTATGGAAGAACATTATGATATTGTGTTGTATTTTCCTGAAACATTTATGTGTTTTTATTATTCCATTAATTTTTTTGGAATTATTTTATTGTAATTTATTTGGTAGGTAAGGATATTTATTTTGTAATAATGTGTTTATTATAGAGAAATAAGATAAATTCTTGAAAATGAATTTTTTATATTATATATGGAATATTGTTCTTTTCTTTTATGTCCCTTATTAAATGTTTTGTGCTTCTACAATGTTTTAAAATCTTTTAAAAAGTGTTTAAGATAGATAAATAAGAAGGATGAATTAATAAATAAGATATTTATTATTATTAAGAAATTAAATAATATTTAATTTTAATTACCATTTTAATGGGAAATAGATACTATATAGAAGTGACCACATGTAATATAGGGATTTACATAGTTAAAAATTTTCTTAATTCTATAAAATACTAATCCTAAATGGTCATTGGAATAAATGAAATTGAATTATATTATAAATTAACTATAATATATATTATTTAAGGTCGGTTATTTTTAGATTTTCCCATATCAGGATTATAATTCTCATTGAAATGTCATTTATAATATTCCAGGTATCTATTAAATTAATGTTTTTTCAAAAAAACAATAGAAATTTTATGATTTTATTTAATTTAATTAAAATTGAAAAGTATTTCTCCTCGATTAAATTAATGAAGTAATTTAATAATTTATTAATCTATTATAACATCCCTTAATATTACATATGATTCACTTCTGATATTATCCCACAGTTTCACCAGTATTTATTATTTTGATGTTTTATTGTTATGATGAGGTTATATTGATTAAATTATTATACTTTTCCATTATATAAGTTAATATGAAATGATATAGTTTTTTATTTCCATGTGGCGTAAATATGAACTTATTATGTAAAGACATTGACTATTATATCCATATAATCGATTTGAAATGGTTAAACATTATAATAGAAAAACAATACATGGGTGGTAATCCCTTTCTCATAATAGGGTACCCATAAGGTTATAACAAAAATTAATGTTGTTTACTATGAGGTTGTCTATATCCTGAATTATGTAAAATGGTGTTTACCCCCATCATAACTATTAATAAATGCCTTGGTGGGATGAAATGACATATTAATTTTAGTATTATGATTATGCCAGACATTTTATTCCAATAACATTCATATGTTCTTATATAATGGGTATGTTATAATGGTTCATAATTTATTATTTATAAATCAGCATACTAATTTCATATAAAATTGGAAATGATGATGCATTATTACGTGATTCATTATTAAGGATATTTTTCTGATATTGTATGAAATTAGTATTTTTTGGTCATTTTATCAGAACATTGTTTTTTATATTGTTATCATTTTTATAACAGGTTCAAATATAGTATGTTTTCCCTAAATGATCATCTTATATATAACATTATTTTGTATCATTTAAAAATATAATGAAACTTTCTTTAACGTGTATTATGTATTATAAGTGTACTATGTGAGATGAACATTGTGGAAAATGTATAATATATATAATGAAATAGAATCGTTCAGTATCTAACTTCAAAAAAACCTAAAGATTAATATTATAGGTCATGTATAGTTATAAATGTTGTGAATATTCATTGGGAATAAAGAAATATGTTTTTATTTTTTGTTTGGTTTCTGTAGTTATTATTAAAGAATGATTTTTATATTTTGGGTGATAACTACTTGATAACACTATTGAAAACCCTAAGGATAAGCATTTGTATTCGATAATATCATGATGTATTGGTAATGTAGATATTTTTCGGTTTTTTTGAGAAATTATATCCCTATATAGATAGTGCTATATAGATTCAAAATCGACATAGATGCACCATTGTGGGATATCTTTGAATTTTTTTGATTTTGTTTTAACTCAAACATCACTGTTGCAAAATGAGTGGACCTATTTCTACAAAACTATCTAAAATACATTGGGGATATTATTTGGTTCTTAGAGTTCACTTAATGAATTATTACAATGTATTATGGGGATATAATTTTTGAAAATAAATGATGAGTAGAATTTTTTATAGATTAAACTCAAATTTTCCATACATTGTTATGAAACTGTCATAGATTTGAACATCCTAGGACTAGTTTTCTGGATTATCTGATAGCTTAATAAGAATATTTTTTCTAGTCACATATATTTTCATTTTATATTTTTGCAATACTCTTATCCTATAGAATGTGAAACAAAAATGAATTTTATGGTAATTTAAATGGGAATCAAATTAGGGTAGAATATAGAGTGATATATATTATGGCCGTTTATAACCATATTATTTAATTTATGACTTTAAATATAAACTTATGCAAGTTTCATAACCTCTATAATTATTGAGAAGTAAGGAATTATGAATATTTATATAAGAATGAATATACATCTTCATTCATGATGAAAATCATGGTAGAAGAACCTGGGGAATATCTTAGAGGACTGAGATGATGTATTACTTGCGGAAAATAATTGAATAAAAAATATTTTCTATGGTAGATATGATATGTTCATTGGATTTAAATAAATTACTGATTAATGTACCAATTATTCTTCAATGTAATACATATGGGTTACTTTAGAATTTTCTAAGTCATTTCTTTGATAAATGGAATGAATCATAGAATAAGGCAAGACATATTATATGATAATCATTAAAGTCGAATGATTGAATTGCCTTTGCATTGGGATATTAGAATTATATAGTATAAGTGATATATGAATGATATTTATGATATATGAATAATGAATCATATAAAATAATTTCTATAATAATTTCATATTATGAATATCTATAAAAATAATGATCTCTATCATTATATTTTAAATGTTATGAGTAGAAATGTTATATTTTTGGAAAAAAATGATTTAGGGATTGAAAAAAAATTGTATATTACAAATATTGATAAACAAATGTTATTTTTGGAAAAATTTATGATTAATATTGATAATTGTAATTTGATAGTATTTGTATCCCTAAAAATAGTGTATAAATTTGATGGGAATGTTAATTGTGATGATTGTTTTCATTTTTTTAGATTTAGGAAATATATTGTATTTTTTGTTTATATTTAATTTTTTGCAGAATATATTACTCTATATGAAATTTATGTTGATCTAGTATATTTATTAACATTATTATAATAATTTGTGGTGTATATGATCCATTATTTTAAATTTTTATTATGAAAATGATTAATATTAAAAAAATTAGATTATTGGGAATATGATAATGAATGAATACTTGATCAAGTCATTATAACCATTGAGTTACAATTTTTTTGGAATATTTTAGTGTGCATAAAGGTCAGTTGTTTATGGAATGATTTATGTATAACATTCGGTGTTATTATAAATTTTTTATATACTGGTCAATTAATATTTATTCATATATGATAATTTCCACTCAAAATTATAGTTTTTCTAAATATTCAGATACTAGTTGAATGACATGTCATCATTTTATTCATCATGTGATCTATTATAATTAATTTTTATTGAATCATGAATGAAAATAAATTTCATGAAACTAATTTGTTATATAGAATTTGTGATGAGTCAGTGATGTAAAACTGCTAGACACACAATCATATGATGAATGTTATGCATAAGATATATAAGTAAAACATTAATGTTTATTATATAATAAAATCAACCTTTATGCTAAATTATTTTCACGACTAAAGTGAGAGGTATTTTTTGATGTCCTATTTGTAATGTATCTCTCAAATATAAAGATATGATTTTGGAAAATGAATAGTATTATAATAATACATACATTGTCATATAAATTTATTATTTTCTTATATAATAAATCCATATAGTGATATAATTTTATTATGATGATATAATTTTAATGAAATCTTAATACACTAATAATAGTATTTAATGTTTAAAATTCAAATGAAATAATTTATTTATGAGATTTAGAATATAACACAAAGGTATTTTGGAATATATTTAAATTTAACATTATTTTAACTGTTTGATTGGTTTCTGAACATAAAAGCCTGAGCATCAAACTAACCATGACATAAAATAAACTAGTTCTTAAAAATATTGTTTTAAATAAGATTATAAAAATTATGATATATAGGTAGAAATGTATTTTTTCATATTTTTTAATCAATTCATGATTATTATGTAGTAAATTTTTTTATGGAGTAATTTTTTTCTTTTAAAAATTATTTTTTCTCCATGAATTTATTTTATTATATTTTAAGTATTAAAATTATAAATATTTGTGAGATATTTTAGAAATATTATTTGAGTAAATGGGTATCCTATTTAAAATCTTTGGGTAAATATTAACTCATGGTGAATATTTTAATTTTTATTAAAAGATTTATTTTTATAAGAATAAAGAATATACAAATATTTGTAATACTATAATTTATTTTTATAAATAAAATTACATATTATTAAAATTACATCTTTAATATTATCATTATGTAAAATTAGAAATAATCATATTAATTACAAATGAATCATTGTTATACTTTGTTTTGGAATTTAATTATTTATATGATTAAAAATAGTTTTTATAAAACATATCCTCAATTTAATTTCTTCCAAATATATTAAAATGGATTTTTTAGTTATACAAATGGAATCTAAAAAGTTGTATCCTAATTTTTTAATCAATAAGATCACATTTTATATATAGGTTTCTAATATATTTTTTATTAATAATATCGATGAAAAATATTGACCACCACATTAAGAGTTAAATGAGTAAAATTGGGATAAAACATTTAGAAATATTCTTAAAAAACACCATAATAGTTTCTTTTATCCAATTGGACGTGTTGTTTTACCAAATCCAACCTATAAATGAATAAATAGACATTTCATTCAACATTTTATCAATTTTTACACATATATTATTTTAAAAAAATGTAAGAACAACATGATTTTAACATATCTTATCCACATTCATATGAATGAAAAGAAGTTATGAATCAATATAAAATCATATTTTTAACATAAATAATTTATTTTTGTGATAATTATTTATTGTAAATTTTTAGTGATGATATAACTACACTAAACACTTACACAATGTTGATGCAGTGCTTATCCAGTTTGTTGAAACCCCAAGGGAAATGATTTAAAAATTAATAAATTTATGATGTTTTTGATTAAATATTTTATTTAGAGAATTTAATTGGTGATTATAATATATAAAAGAAGGTAACGTTTTTTAATATTATAATTCCTATTTATTGATTCTTTTATTGAATTCATGTTTGAAATAAAATCAAAAAAATAAAATTTATTATATTTTATATAATCAAATATGTTAATAAATTATTAAAAAGTAAAAAATTATTTTCACACATGGTAACCGTGATAGAAATGTGTTTGAAATGTTGTCCAAGGACCATTTGTGAGCTATTAATCTCCAAAAAAATAAATTTAGGATCCTAAGAAGCTAATTTTTTACCAAGGCTAATTGTAAAATTGGATAAGGTGGATACTAGAAAAAATAACATGCATTAATATGATATATATAAAAAATGTAAATATAATATTTTTATTATATTTCTAACATTTCATGTATTAACCATGAAAGTATGTCCATTTTGGGATTACATTAAAAGATTATGTAAATTCTATTAAATTGAAATAATTCAACAAATTCTATGTATGTCCTTTACCTTGGATGTAAATGTGAACCTCCTATTATCCATTAATAATAATATTTCTGAATAATTACATGTCCACTCTCATGAAACAACTTAGGCAGTCCATGAATTGGTCACCCAAGCTAGTCAGCGACGTCCCTGAGGCATGTTCTGGATCACCATATAGTGGAGACTAGCACTATGGAGTCATAAAGTTCTGATGTAGACACTTTCTTCGATGAAAATTAAAAAAATTAAAAGGAAAATTATAATCACAATATAAATAATTAAATTATTTAAATAAAAATAATAATCATAACTGAAATAAAAAAAAATTGAATGTGGAACATACTAAATATCCACGTAACCCCATGGGTTGCCGAATGATCTTATAATTCATCATCTCCTACAATGATTGATACTAATGAAAACATGCAGCAAATACTAATAAAATATTAAGAGTATATGTGTGAGTACTAAAACTATATAATAATTCAAAATAATATATTCATAATACATTTAATTAAAATAAATTTTCACTAACTAAATTATTGAAATACTAATTCATAACATATTTTTTAAATCCATTTACATTTAAAAAATCATTGTACATTTACCTATTTATTTAAAATATATATCATTGCTTAAAGGATATGATTTGATAATATAATATAGAACATCGAAAGAGATATTATTACATTTATAGAGAGTGTGAATCATTTTTTATAATATTATTTAATAAAACATTTAAAAAATAAAAATATAGAATTTTTTTTAAAAAAAAATCATCATAAATGGTAGATGAAGGAATATCCATGCAATGAAGGAATTGGATGAAGTAACACATGTTACCAAATTAGGCGAGGTGCCTAAATTATCCACCTATGATAAATATGTTCCTTGGAAAAATTAGAAACCTACGATTTTAGGGGAAAATCTAGAACTCAAAATCTCCAATCCATTATTTCAGCATGCCTGATGAAATCAATAGCCCTCATACTCTGTTATACCCAAGAAGGCCTAACTGGTTGGAATAATAACAAAGAAGATAAATTGTGTTATGTGATCCAATATGTAAACTATAAACCTAAACTATTGTAGTAAATGTTCAAGAATAATATGATAGGTATGATAGGTTCGAATGTTATGTCTTAAGAGTGGGTTTGATTAAAAATTACTACCAAAAACAATATATATAATAAGAAGAGCCCCACATGAAGCCTAAATAAACCTCAACCCCTAGGTCACCCAAAGGAATAACCCCACATCAATTAAACCAATAATTTCCATCAAAATTTCAATATGAAGGCACTCACATTCCTTTTAGTGATCAATAAGGTAAGTGATACATCCCAATGGGTGTTTACTAACGAAACTAAATTTATAATGATGTGAAATGATCCTTAAATAATAATTAATTGAAAATCCATTTAAAATTTATCCAGAAACAACACATATAATTTCACTAATTATTTAAAAAACATTTGTAAAACTAAAACATCATTTAAAAACAACAAACCTTTTATAAAATAAAACATTCCTTCTTTCAGACAATGGGTGAGAATGAAAACATAAAAATCATCAACACAATCTCATTTCAAGTTAAACACACTAATTTAAATCCAAATAATTTTTCACAAAATATATTATCAATTAGTAATATCAAAACCACTAGAAAATAAAAAGAAAAAAATTTCCTAGAATATAATAGAAAAATTCTAAGGGAAACATAAATCAAACTCACAACACTTTCACCAAGAACTACTAAATCAAATCCATATGGATCTAAATAGGTAACAACGCCCATGTAGTTACTAAAAAATTATTATGAATAATTATGAACCCAAAACAAATGAACCCTATGATATAAGAACTAAATATGAAGATGATCTAATGTGAAAAAATAATAATGATGTATAAGAGGATATAATGATATTATATAGAATATATAGACCAACAACATGTTGAAATCCTTGCATTCCACCATTTGAGGAGGATAAGAGGTGTGGGGATGATGGGAGGTGACCCCTTTGAGTCAAAAAAGTGAAATGAGGGGTTGTAGAGGTGTTTGTGGTTAAACATCAGAGTGTGGTAGAAATTTAAAAATACACTATGAAATGGTCTATATAATTCACTACTTTAGGTCACATGGTTTGGAAAATTGTATGCTAACTATTCTTCCATTACTGAACTCATAGGGAACCCACATGGTTTGGCATTGGATTTTGGGAAACCGTGTGCCAATTTTGGAATTTAGTTCGGAAAAAATTAAGTAACTATGTGCGTGCATCATGCATTATTTGGATTAACAATTATTAGTCAAGGAACCCTAACTAGGGTACACTATACGACTATCAAAATTATTCTTAGGAACCATATTGATTGAATCAAAACATACACTACATGGAAAGCCATAAGGGTCCAATTAAATTCATTTAATGGACTTTTGACAATGAAATAATTTTATTATTATTAAAACCAAAGAAAGTGAAAACATGTCACTCTCTTTAATCTTATAAGTATAATAATTTTAATTTAGTGATAAACATCATAAAACGTCGATCATGAATATTATACAGAAATATAATAGAATTATCTACATCATTATAATTTATTTATAATTTTTAGGGATTATATAATTTCCATTAATGGTGATACATTAATGACGCGGAAATTATTTATATGGGAAAAATCAGTAATATAGTTTTTATTGAAATAATAATACCCATTAAAATGCCCAAAAACCTGATAATAACTTATTTTTAGTGTATATATACATCATAATCCTCCAATTAACTAATATATAACCGTTTTGAGTCTTTTAATAGTGATTATGACACTTATATTATTTTATTTTAAATGATTCCAATGTTGTCACCTTCATAATTTAATAAATATAACAATTTAAATGTTGTGATTTTAAGATGATAAATTTGATTAAATGTATTATTGTGAAATTTAATAGATTTATCATCACCATAGGATTTTATTTCTAATTTTTATGCAATAAATATGTATATTAAATAATTATACAAAAATGTGGTAGTAATTATTTTATTAAGTGATAAACAAAATAAATTTTTTTAAAAATAATAAAATATATATTATATGGACCATTTAATGTGATCCACTAATTTTATAGATACATATGACCTTTTATTAATCTATTAAAGCTTTTATTTAGAACATATATTATGCATATAGTTTTTTTAAATTCAAATAAATGAATAGTGTCAAAATTGACACAATTGTTATTTTATAAAAATAACATATTATAAAAGTTTTTAAAAATCACAAAAATATATAAAAATTATAAATTTAAATTTATATGGTCTAAAATGTTATAATGTATACATTTATGGACAATTCATAACAAATAAGTAATATTTTGTAATAGTTTAAAATTTAGAATGTTATCACCACAAATAAAATTAAATTGATTAAGTAAGGATAAATCATGTTGATAATGTTTAAAATAACTTCCTAACTTGTGTAAATTTTATTGGTTGATGAGATTACAACCCTATATCATTTAATATTTGATTATGAGTAATTTTTTGAGGTTTTTTGGTGGGGTGAGATTTATTATAAATTAATATTTCTAATATTTCAAAAGGTGCCCCTCTCCTCCATTATAAAAAGGCACCTCCTCCCTCTCTTCCTCACACCAATTTGAGCCTTCAATCTCGGCCAACCCATGCCAAAATCACATCTACATTTCCCTAGAAACATCCTACAGGTTCTATTCCTCTTTAAAGACCAATTTCAGTTCCCTAAGAGGAGGTCTCAAGTGGCGCTTCAAAGAAGAGGAGTTTCAGATACGTACAAAGCATATCAGACCTAAGGTAAGGGATAATTATTCCAATCTCATTCTTATCTGAGATTTTTTATTCATAAGTATTTAGTGGGGTTTATGTTTATTATCCATGTCTATATGTTCTCAAACATTTTTCATAGATTTTTTACTTTCCTTCCATGTATGTTTAAAGAAATTTTTACCATTTTCTTAGTTCTACCACATTGTATGGAAGGAATCGTTCTTTTGTTTACCAAACAAGGAACTTTTTGAATTTTTCGAAAAAAGTATGAAAAGAATGTTTTTTAACATATACGTCCTGAATGGATTTTTACTGTTTCATAAAGCCTTATTTTCATGAAGCTTCCTCTACAATATTTCATGACTATTTTAAAAAAAAATCCTTTTCTTTTAAAATTGCAAGATGTTTTGTGAAAAGAGAGTGATTTTGAAGAAGAAAAGATATTTTCCTCAAGAATTCATTTCAAATGTTTTATCAAAACCATTTTCCATCTATGAAGACTTTATTTCATATGTGTATGTTTCAGGATTAATGTCTTTATGTTTTACATGGTTTCACTATTCTTGTGATGAAATCTCCATTTGTTTTATATGGATTATGAAATGATGGGATGATGTTTGTGAAACCCATTTTATTCATTGGGTTATGATGAATTTTTTAAGTTTATTATGTTTCACAAGTTAGAATTATTTCATTATAAGATGGGTGGGACATATATCTCCCTCTAATTCATTGGGTAAAGATTTATATCTCATGAGATAGACATGGTTGTAATGGTAAGTTAATTTGGTTCAGTGTTACAGTACTGAAATGAGGAGTAAACTCGATTCAGAAAGGGACTTTGTCCACTAAGATGGTCTTGGCAGCAATGCCTTTGCTACTATGGAAATCATAACATGTGTTGAATGGTTTCCACAATTACACGTTTTATTCCCATTATATTTTATAATGTTTGATGTTCTATTATGATATATGCCTTACGTACTTCCATGATTAATGTCTTTGCTCAAGATTTTGATGTTTAATTTTCATGTTCAAGTTTTTGTTTCCAAATGTTTATGTATTATTTTATGTTATCTATGATTGAACTTTCTGAGCATTTGAGCTCACCCTTTTTATGTTTTATTTTTCTGAGGAAATAAAGAAAGGTTTTAGGTAACGAAACAAAATGGGGAAGATCATTATGGGAGTTGTTGAAGATATTTCAACATGATTAGATGTTTATATTCTGAGCTTCCAAAGGCACTAAACTATTTCGATCCTTGTGTGTAAATTTTTTTATGTATTAAGTATTCTAAAAATTTAATGTAATGTCCATATACGTCACGCTTCGGACCTCTACAGTTGGTATCAGAAGAAAGGTTCAGTCAACCTTTGGAAACTAGGTTGCAAAAACATTAGTGAGATCCCTAGAGATATTTCTATGGTATGTATAGGGATGTTCCTAAGGAAAAGTATACATATAGGATATAGTCATATAACTATGGTAATGATCTTAGAATTTAACCTAAGATGATAAATATTGAGGGTACTCCCCCTATACTATGTAGATTTCCCTAGCATGATTTTTTCCTCTCACAGAATTCTTTTTTGTGTGTTAGTCAATGGAGGGAACCAGAAGGAATTCTATTAACATTGAATCCAATGGAGAAATTGGTGACTCTGAGCAACAAAATTGCATAATGCCTAGAGAGATAGATATTGTGATTATTTCAAATCAGTCATCGTTATATATTATTAACAAGGTGAAATTTAGTGGTATGCCTAATTCATCAAATGAGAGGAAGATAGACATTTATTCATGTTCGCATGATGAAGAGTATAAAGAAAGGAAGATTGAGATTTCTAAAGAATGGAAGAAGAACCTTGATGAATACCTAAAATGGAGTGGCATATGTTATCTGTGTGGAGAAAAGGGTCATAGAGTGACAGACTATTATGGAGTTCAATGTCTTATTTGTGGAGAACATGGTATTTACCCAACTCAATGCCCTGACCTAAAAAGTTACTTCTAAATCAAAAAAGGACTTATTCCAGGATAATCATTGAATAGGATGGATTGAAGTGTTTATGTATTGGTATTCAAGAATAATGTTGTTGAGGTACTTTTATGGTGTATTAGAATATTTTTTTATTAGTCTATTGTGGTTTTCAAAACTTTTATGGTACCGGTAACCATGAATGGTTATTCAGGTATTTTTTGAAAGTAGATGATATGCGCATAATGAAGGTATAAGTAGATAATGAGATGTTTGATTGTATTCATGAGCTCATTATTGATATACGGACTAAGTGATATCATGGTTCGAGTATATAGAATTTTGAGGATTTTGGTATGTGTAAAGTGTTTACTTGTAACTGAATTCTTGTTTTCACTAAGGTTCAATTGGTTTCTATTCTTCAAGAGAATACCATATTAAGGTATTCACATGTTTTTAATTTTGACTATCAAGATATATCTTATTATATATGGGGGATAAATGATAGAATTCACGTGATTGTTATGTGACATTTCAAGTAATCATTTCCTTTATACTATGAGATTGGACTGAAGTATTTTAGATAAGCCTAAAGATTGGAATGGATTATGTTGTACATAAGTTAGTATTGTTTAAGGATAGAACATTTTTCAATATTATTGATTGGTTGTTATAGTAATGTAGTTTTAGAAAAAGGACAACCTGCAAGATTGGCGACGTCCCATCGCGTTCGACAAGGCTGTGGGAATCGAACCCACAACTGAAGTGCGGCTAGCCTTTATCGCATGCCAATGGCCTACAGGAAGTCCATGGTTAGTAGAAAGTAGTTTTATTTTATTAAGCGGTATGATAAATAATGTATAAGTCCATTTTTGGTACTATATACGATTAATCTCACCATAAGATGGAGTTATAACTTTTTCTAACCATTTTTTTTTGAAATAGATGGAATGACCCATCATTCTATCACGTGATCTGCTAATAGTTCATGAATAACAAATTAAACTTCATTTCTTTAAGAGATTAAGTGTAAATTGTTCAATTCACGAACAATAGAGAGATTGTGCCAAAATAATGTAAGTATTTCTTTTAATTCATCAACTTTAGGGAAATGATCTTGAAAACTAAATATGTTGTCCTAGTTCTCTTATATCTGATGAATCAGATGGTACCTTAGATCATCAAAAATTTATGGTTTTTTTATTTTTGTCTTTTTCATAGCCATGTTCTCTACCACTCTCCATCAGAGCTTGATGGTTAGATTTTTCTTCTATATCCATATTTTCACCTATGTTCTCCTATATGGAAACCTAGTGATGAGTTACTTTGGGTAATTGTTACATTTCATACTTTAGATTTTAAAATTAAGTTTTAGTATTCCTTTTTACGATGTGAGTTTCTATAAATAGTAAACGATTTATAACCGCGACGAATTTTGAGGGCGAATTTCATTTTAAGGGGGTTAGAATGTAACAACTCGAGATTTTATAAGATACATTCTTTTTAATTTCATTCATATCTTCTGTTGTACGATACACCAATATTATCTTGCACTATACGCATCACCGTATTAGCTTGCAGTATACACAAAACTATTCTTGGCTCGTGTTACACACAATTTCAAGTTTGTTTGATAGAAGTTATTCTACGCAACATTGAGTGTATATATATATATATTCAATGTATAAATAAAATATGGTTGGATTCTATTATTCATAACAACAATGGAGTCTTTCCCTACATGCAACCCTAACATGACTTGCATTACATGCAATCACGACCTTCTTCGATATCTTCTGCTGTACACAATATCAGATTTCAGTAAACAATGATATATGGTTATAATATTATTATGAACTAGCCTTTATGAATAGTATTAACTAAAATTTGAATTTTATAACATTATTATTCAATATACATATTTTCTAGAACAGGGTATGAGGACAAAATAAATTTTTCGGGTAAAATAAGTATTTTTCAAAAAAATGCAGTTTTGCCGCCTTTTGATGGCGCACCCACTTTAAATATAGTTTTTGACATGTTTATAAGATAAATTTGACAAAATAAAATTATTTTTTTGGAATCATGATTAAAGGGGGTAAATAAATGTTAAAACTAAATAATAATGGAATAAAAGGTAACAAAATAGGACTAATTTTTATGAGGGTATTTTGACTCTAATAATATTTTATTTAATATGGATCACATTTTAGTGATTTAAAAATGATAAATAATGTATAATAGGTTAATATTTTGTGAAATTCTAATGGTTCCCCTAGCCTTTCCTGTAAAAGGGACATATCCATTTCATTTCAAAAATGAAAAAAAAATAATTTATTTTAGTCCAAGTAGATTAAAATTACATCCTATAACCCCTACCCCTATCTTGTACTCCTTTCTCTATGCATAACAGAAAAAATATTGTTATAAAGATGTTAAGAAAATTATGTTCTGAAAAGAATATATATAGTTCTTATCCAATTTCATTAGTTTCAATTATTATTTCACCATGATAAAAAATAACCTGAATATCATAAATATAAATATATTTTATTATTTTATTTTAATTACCTATATCCATCTCCCTTTTAGTCAAATTTGAAAAATATTCATCATTCCTGTGTATGATGAACTACCACCCCGTGAAATGATTTAATTTATTTCCCATTACATTCTCATTGGACTGGTTATTTTGATATAAATAATGTTTGTATATTAAACTAATTTTATATAAATCATTATTTACCGTAATGTATCATTTAAATTATTAAATTTCTAGGCATGTAAAAATGATAATATCGTTCGTCTGTACCTATAGACTGCCTCCTCCATGAAATGATTTCATTAGTTTTACATCACCACATCACATAGATGATATAATTTTTAATATTTGTAGAAATAGTTTTATATTTATGATAAAATTATCATTCATTACTGACAAAAAATATGCATACCATAATTCGATAATGATTGATGATAAATGGAAACGTTATTCATGCGTATGACCTACCGTGACCAAGAATGTAACATAGTTCATTTTTCATAACCAAATTTAAAGGATTGATTTAAATGTATAATTGTGGTATAAAAAAAATATATTTAATTATTATTATTATGTTGATGATGTAACAATGGCCAATTTTACCATCGTCAACTGATCGAAGGAAATTTGGATTTATAAACCTAATATAATCCAAACATACGATATGATATAAAATGATCATGTAATTCTATATTACAAGGTAATATTTTATGTTATAATATTAATACGCAGGAAAAATTATCTTAACAATGTATAAATTTTCTTAAATTTATTATTTATTTATATAATGATTATACGTGAAGAGTCAAACTCAACATATGGGATTTTTATTTAAAAATAATATTTTAAAGTTTTCTTTGAAGCCATTTTACAAAAGTCAACATGAATTTTTTTTAAATTATATTGAATGAGAGGATTTTCCCATAGTCATCAGACCTTATTTTTTTATGTTTATTTTCTATATTTTGTCATTAATTTTAAATAACATATTTTATTTATTATTGTGGTGATATTTTTTAAAAACATGTGATTTAAAAATGGGAAAGTTATTTTCATAATGAACATTTTTTATGAGGGATTTCTATGTTAAAATTATTTTATAGTTATTGGGAATTTCTTATGAGTAGGGTTGGTTATATTATAAATAAGGGGAGGATGGTCTTGTTCTTTCTCTTTAATTAATTGGGTAAATGGATGGAGTTAACTGATTGTGTTTCTCATAAGTGATTAAGGGAATATATTGGAATGGCTATTAAAAATGTAACTCGTATGGTAACTCCCAATGTATTCATGAGAGCTATAAAATATGTAAGATTCATTTTAATATGATGTATCATGTTACCTAAGTGGTTTAGTATTTCTATTTGTTTTATATGAAACTTATGATAGCATAAGGTATAAAAAAGAGATTATTATTATTGAATGCCTTCATTTTTTATTGATTTTGATAATCCACCATTAAAGGGGTGAGGTGGTACACTTAAAGGGCCCGCAGCCGTAATTATTAACTGGACCATAGGTCATAGAGGAATTCAATGCATGTAGTCTTCAAATAATACATTCAACTCATTCTTACTATTTGGAACTGCTTCTCCCTAGCATTATCATCATGAAATCATCTCTCCGATATCGCATGGCTATTCGGCAAGTCCTTCCCATGCATGCATAGGCTTTTACCAATGGAAGGTACAATACCCTCTCAGTCTTGACATCTATTAAGCTTCTGTTATTGTCAAAAATCATTTCTCATCCTCCCTCTGATTCTTTTTCCTTGTAGGTTGTTTGGTTTGTATCTGCACTTAATGTGGCCCAAAGGCCTTGAGGTGGACCGAAGACCTTATTATAAAAATATCATAAACCTGTAATGATTTTCTAATTTTCTTTTGAGTTTTATTATAAATATTTCAATGATAAATATTTAGGAAGACAATTTTATTTCTTTTGTGTAATTTTTTTTATTTTTACCCCAAAAAAAAATTTTAAAAGTTAAACATTTTTATGTATTTATGGATTAATTTTTTATTTCATTCATTTTATAACTTATTTAACTTCTTGTGCTCATTCCATATATTAAAATTATTTTCACAAGTTTCAAGGGAGTGTAAGAACACTAATGAAATCATGAATAAATTTTTTAATATTTTTGTGAATCAAAATAATGTTTTATATTAATGACCCTTATTTAAAGAAAAAAATTGATAACGTGTAGATGTGTCCAATTATAATATAACAGTTTATTTAGTTTTCTATTGTCATAATTATCTACAACTCTAAAATAAATGTTCTTTTTGAATTTATGAACATTAATTATATTTTATTTTCATTATAATATGAAATTATTGTGTTTCATTCCTTCTAGTATGTATTACAATAGATTCCAGATAGCATTGACGATTATGATGATTTTAGGAATGGTTTTCTTTAGTATTAGGTATACTATAATGGGATTAAAAAATTATGTTTAATAATATGTTAAATTTCATAGAAACCCATTTTAATAATTAATTTATCTTGGTTTTGGGAAAAATAATGATATTTTTGTAGGAATTTATATTTGATGTTATTATGGGTTGTCACATTCGTAGAAAAAAAATGATTTAGATAAATGTTTTGGTTAATACATTTCATTAATGTTATATATATTATGGACTTTTTGAGTGATTTATCACATATCTCATAAAATTTTATAAAATATATATATAGTTTTGTAAAATGATATCCAGAAAATAAAGTGGCATTCAGTCTCATTCAAAGAGGACATGTGGCAAGAACACACAACCAAAGGCTGGTAATTATGAATTTCCAACCATTGGCCTACATATTGCCCAAATTATTCGTTTTTTTCATTATATAAATATTTCTTTGATAAATAATAAATTGATTTTGGGGACATATGTATTATCATATAGAATTCGATGAGATTGGAAAATAATTGGGTTATTAAATTATTTTTTTAATAATAATACTATAATTTTGGGAAGGAATATTGTAATATTTTAAACAAAATACTATGAGATTTTATTTAATTAAAAACGTTTGAATTATATTTTTGGGGATTAGTGTTTTTTGTAAATGATTTGAATATCTTATAAATTTCATTATTTGTGGATATAATTTTTTCTATGGGACTGTAATTATAATTGTTATTGTATAGAAATTAATATTAAAATTAACTTGGAAGACTATGTGATTAGAATATTTGGATTTTTAGTTTTTAATTATAGTTTTTAATATTCTTAGTTAATATTATGGGTTGATATTGAATGATTACAGTTAAAATTTGTGTAATAATTTTGAATACTAGATATTAAATGTAGTTATTATTCACTTGAATGACTAATCTTTTTGGGGATTTATCTTATATTCTTATAACCATTCATCATTTTTATTATGAAAATATGAGGAATATATTTTTATTCATTTTAGATTTAGTGATCTATAAAAAAAATTCTACTAAATAAGGTTTGAAAAAAATTATTCATATTATTTGGAGATAAGAAGATGATATTGTGGTGAAAATAGATAGAAGGATAAAATTAAACATATTATGTTGGTATATTTCTTAATTTTCATAGTCCAGGTAGTAATAGAATTAATCATATATATAAAAAGGATTCTGAAACAAATATAATATGGGTTTAATATTCTTATCAAGAATAAAATGAATATTTTACGCATCACAATGTTATCGTTTTGTGATTGATCACTTTCTTATTACAATGTTCTCTATCACTCTCTATTGGTACACGAGTGTTACATTTTCTATTCCAAATCCTTCTTTTCATACATGAAAATTAATTTATGAGTTCCTCTATATGACCATCACAATTTTCTTTCATTATTTAAAAGTGGAAGTTTTGTTAATAAATTTTCTAAATTGGAATTTAAAACAAGTTATTTTGAAAATTAAAACATCAGTCACTGAAATAAAATTTAAAATTATGAGGAAATATATACAAAACTGGGGTGAAGTAAACATCATAATATCTTAATAGAAAATAGTATGTTTGATTTAAACCATATATAACACATCAATAATAAACAATAAACTAAATATTTTGAACAATTTTATCATCATAAACATGCCATTTAATGGGAGGGTATGAATTGGAATAAAGTATTCATGAACTAAAAATAAATATCCAAATTAATATAATTGTTATGTTAAATTGTTAGAATATAATCAAAATGTCTTTAAAATCCATTTCAATCATCAAAAACTTATTTTCTCCAATGATGATTTTTATAACTTTTTTTAATAAATTTATTGATAATTTGAATAAATTACTTTATAATTTGAAATTAATTTTTAAAATCAGCATATCAAAATTTTTCTTTTATTAAATTACAATAATTTTTATTAATGTTTTATTTCATTACCGAATAATGACAAATATATATTTTCAAAAAAATTATATTTTTCAATTTTATCAAAAATAAAATTAATCTTTTATTAATTTTAAATCTATATTTATTTTATTATATTTATTATATTCTAATTTTTTATTACAATTGTTTTTATACATGATTTTAGTATAAAATAATTTTATATTTAAAATTGAACATGATTATGAAAAAATGATTTTCATTATGTTTTCTCAGTTTAATTAAAAATTAAATTAAGAAATTTTTGTGATTTAAAATTTTAGAAATCAGTTTATTTTTTGTAATCATATGGACTAAATTTATTAAATATATCCCATTTTTTGGATTATATTAATAATTACCTTGTTAAATATTGTTATCTTGGTAAGGGTAAATATTGTAATTAGGGGTAAATATAAAATAATAAAAATCAAAAAATATTCCTAACCCTTGATCAAATATTATTTAATGAGTAATATTAATCAATAATAATTCATAGATATATAATATTATGACATTATCCACATGGATAATATTATGAACTTTATAATATTTTATTTGATGAAAATCCAAACATGTGACTATCTGGTTTTTAATAAGTATAATATTTTTAATATGGAAACATCCATAATTATTGTTATACAATAAATATTATTTTTCAATATATTATATGTATATTCAACGTGTTAATTTAGTTTTATTTTTGAGTGAATAAATATTTACTTTAAATTCTATCCCAACACTCGTGCAGAAATTTTTTAGATGTTAGAAAAATCTATTAAAAGATATTAAAAATATATCAATAAATATAATATGAAATAAATAATGTAATAAGTAAATTGAATAGATTAATTTTTCATGTTAGGGATTTATTAAGAAAATACAAAGTCATTATTTTCTGTTTACATTTTTGAAATTAAATTTAATGAATAGTTTCAAAATTGAGATTTATGATGTTATAAAATGAATAATATTTTATTATATGATAAAAATTATCAAAATATATTCAATTATATATTTTTTTGATAATATATATATTATTTTTCATGATCTAATTATGGTTTTTTTAAATTTTATTATAAGAATACGGATCCCCAAATCATAAATATAAATATTGTTATATTAAGAGTTAAAGGGATAAATATGTATTCAAAAAAATATAATGGAATAAAGTGACTTAAATATATCTACAAAATATTTTACGTGATAATTTATAATAATTATCTACAGTAATGATGATTAAATCACTTTGGATTAATTTTTAATTGATAATTTATTTATATTAATTTCATCTCTTGAAAACATCAAAGAGTACCCATCCACTCCTCCATAAAAGGAAAAATTTTATTCACTTTTAAAGAATCGTATATACCATTTGGTATGACTTATATTTCTATGCATATAAAAATGATAACGTCATTCGTATATACGTGTGCACTGCCACCTCCATGATGTAATATGATTTTTTTTATTCAACACATCAACTTAATAATTTATAAGAGAATATTCTCTGAATTAATGTGTTAATTAAGATATTATGATCATTTTTAAGAGGAAAAATTATACTTACATTCTTTCTATATTGGTCAATGAAAAATTTAAATATTTCTCATGGGTATGTATGACCTACCATCTCCATGATGGTAATGTAGTTCATTTTTCATATCCATATACAAATGTTTGATTAAAATTAATATTAGATGTATAAAAATTATTATTCATTCAATATAATAAATTTGTAGGTGTTGAATAAATGGATATATATAATATAGTCAACTAACTACGGTCATATTGGACTTAATAACCGACTATCGTCAAAATGTATGATGTGAATAGTAATGATTATGAAATTGTATATAACATATTAATAAGTAATATAAAAGTAACAGAAAAACTAAATATTAATCATTATAAATTTTAATTTATCCTATATTTATTACTAATGATTATCGATATTGAACATGACTAGTCGGACCTACTGCATGGGTCATTCTTTTTAGAAATCCTCTTTAAATGCTTATCTTTTTGAACTTTTTACAAAAGAAAAAATGAATCTAAATACTTGTTATACTTGAGAATATTTTCTACCATAATTATGAATAATTTTCTTGAATGTTCTAGTAATGAACTGTCCTTTAATACTGTCAAAACTAATAATCAAGCCAATTCTCCACTAACCTGAAGAGCCTTCATGTAATCAATGGGCTAGTGATAAGCACCTTGGCCTCATCAAATTACATATGGGAATTATATAACCCAAAAATGAATTTAATAATAGTATAAAATATGGAAACATCATCATATATATATAAATACATACAAACAATGTAAAATTTTATTGTAATAAATAAATGATGAAACCTAACAACCAAAACCCATTTCCTAATGGTCCATGACCACCCACCATGTCACATGTCAAATTCCATTCGTCAATATAACTCAAAACCAAATTGGAGTAAGAGATCATGAACAATTTCTATATGATCATAATGGATTCACACACAAAATGGTACAAGTACTGTGTCAGCCAATGAGCCAGGTAGGATTCCACCAATGATTCAAGGCAATTATTTTAGAAGGAAATTCAAATAGGATAAAAGAGGGTTTCAAATTATATAGGATGATTATTTGTTTAAAATTTATGTCTTAAACATTTATATTAAATTTACTAAACTAAACATCTAAAACATTCCCTTTCAAAAGTTAAATGAAAAAAAAATTATTTTAAGAGATAAAAAAAGATTTTCACAAGCAACTAATTTATAATCATGAAAAGGTGGTAATATGAACCTAACATGAAAAGATAAACAATAGTAAATAAAATAGATTTATGGGGATTAATTACATAAAATGAATCATGAATGAAATATAAATTTTTTAATTTTGATAGTAAAATTTGTCACATATCATGTATCAAGTATATGAATGTCATGGGATTAACATAGATATGATATGGAGTCCAACCCAGGATAGATAATCAAATTACATCCTGGACAATTACTAGCATTACATCTTGTCACATTGATCCTATGAAAACATGTTCCATGAAGGCCTACATTCCCAGATGCACATCAATATAATGAAACATTCACATTCAATCTGGATATGCTAAATGGGTGTGAGTCCTCTACGCAATTACATATCTATATAACCAAATAAACTAATATGGGTTCCCAGAACTTATTAAAAGCGGAATGTAAGATACTAATATTATAATGATCAAACTTGGATCTGTGTCAAACAAGATAACTAGAACAAATATCATATCTCACTCTCACCCCCTTGACATTCCCTAAAATTCCATTCCTAGTTTTTTTATCACCCTATAGCTAGAACTATAATGATACACAATGTAATAATAACTAATAATTACATGAAAGGGTAATCATAATGTCCCATCTGGGGCATCAATAATCTTCAACTCACTTAAAATTAATTTTAAATAGATTAATAATTCAAAAATAGAAATTATAGAAATATATTTTCCAAAATAATCATTATAATTTAGTAAGGGCGTTTTTAAACAATCATTATTTTCAAATGAATCATAAATTATTTAAAAGAAAAAGTTAAAATTTTAAAAGGATTGAATACATTTTAGGACATGGTTTTACACCCCCATTCCACGTGGATAAATAATTTAATTAAAATAATCCTCGAACACCCATGAAAAATATGAAGATATTATTTGTAGGGGATTCTTGGTCATTTTATAAATTTGTTCATTTTAAAAGAATAATAAAAATTACAATTATTCAATAAATTTAATTAAAATCAATTTCATTATTTAAAAAATAAAAACCTAAGTAAAATTGCTTAATTCTACCATAACACGCTTATAAATCTAATTAATGAAAAATCAAACCAAACATGGAATTTGTAAATAATCATAATATTGAGAAAGATCAATATTTGATCTGTTCAATTATTACCATGTTCAACTAATTGGAAAATGGTTCAATGGAGATTTTATAAAGAATTTCATTTTTAAATTGATTATAATTAGTGATATAAATTAAAAAATAATAATTAAAAATGAATAAAAACAATAGAAACCCTATATATAAAATTTTTAATATGACAACAATGAATCCGAACTGTGTTTCACATGATAGAGATCACCAAATCTACGAATATAAATCCTTAACGACGTGTGACAAGATCCTATAACCAAAATACCATAAAAATAAACCAATATAAAAAAACACAAGGCAATCACATCCTCTTAGGAAGAGGAATCTAGTAAATAAGGGTGGATGATGATAAAGAATATAATAAGTCACATTAAGAAGATCACTGCTTCGATTAGTGATTTGATCCACCAACGAATGATGTTTGGAGATCAAAAACTTCTTTAAATGGATCCCAACCCCAATGGATCGATTTATGTTAGAGTGAGGAGATTTTATGTTTAAATTTGGCTTTCTGGAAATTTAATTAATATTTTTGGGGAATTATATACCTTCGGTAAGGATTCCTAATCTATGGCACAATGTTAGTAATAACCATATGCATAACAATGTACAAAAAAAGATTCTAAAAGGGAATAATGGATTGATTATAAACCTCTATTAACCATGGAAAAACCCTGTGACCCCATGTTATGTGAGTTCGAAACATTGTAATCTTCTTCTCAATCCACACACATTTCATGCATAGGTCTGAAAACCATAAAAAAATACGAAAACTATTCTAAAAAACATGTGATGAGACCCAACCCTTGGGTAATCAAATCAATTTTTCAAAACCCAAAGAAATTAGTAATGGGATATTACGACCTCTCCACCATAGTTATTTATTCCCTTAAAAATCATCGATTATAAAACATAGAACATGATAATAGAAATAAAACTCCCCCATTCAAATTGTTAGATGAATGGAATTCTGTAAAAAAGAGACTCCCCTAATGGTTAAAAACTCATACAAAACTCCATGTTCAACATGCCAAGACCATAACATGTCCCCAAACTAGATAAGGGTCATTGTCTGATCATAGGTGTCACAAACAATTGCGGATTCACCAAAATCGTGTAACATAAGAAGTGCACATACTTAGTCTCAGTGATGATACATCAAACACAAAATAAGGAGAATCATCTAAGATCAGTATTCCAAATATATAGAATAAAACAAGTCTATATTTCAACCCTAGGTATTTACTCGATGGTAACATATTATTTTTAATATTATTCCACATACATCACGGTTCATAAAAAAGATATAATTTTTATGATTGATTTATCGGTTTATTAAAAATCAACATCACCCTAGTTTCTTATGTAAAATAAAAAAATCAATCCAAGAAGAGTTGTAAAAATTCAAAACATCTAGGTTAGTGCACAACAAGGAACTAAAATCTCATATTTTAGATCATCTATTATATGAAAAATGAACTATAACCATAAATTTAAAAACATGGGGACACCAAGAAACAATAATCACGATCTCTGGAAAAAGAAAAAATTAATAAATAATGAATTCATAGATTATCCTGATGTGACACCCATGATATAATCACAATGATGGTAAAACATGTGGTTTCCAAAAATAAATCCTACCAAAAGGAAAACTGAATTAGTATCAGCTCTAATATTAGAATCAAAATGTTTAATCATTTTCAACCACATTTGGTTGTTGGCCCCCAAAAACATTAATCTCATCCACTATAAAAAAATATTCACATTATGGCCTATTTCTTGAGACCGATTATGTTGAATCATATAATTCCCCATAGTAATCAGTTAATATTACAGAATAAGGTTTCTTCTTCCTATGTTCCAACTTCTAAAACATATTAAGGTGACCTTAATAGAGACACTTTAAATTATCGTTTTCATATTTCTAACACAATAACCTTGAATTTCCATGTTCTCGATGATGAAAACATGTGGTATGTCTCTTTTTTATGTGAATGTATTACTTTATCAACCCAAAAATTGGAATTATTTTGATTATTTTGTTTCATTATTTTTTGATTGGTAGAGAAATCGACTAAACAATAGGCACGATTGATACTAGGTTATTATAAATATATTTTCCATAACAAATAGCCTCCCTGATTCAAATACAAAAAATTTCATCTATGAAATATAGAAATGTGATAAATTAATATCATACTCCACATCCTATAACTCATGTTGACCAAAACCCATAAACATATTCACATTCACCTTCCTTACTTATTTTGCATACATCCACTAGATGAATAATATCTTGAATATTTCAAATAAAATTAATTCACACACACCATAGGATATCACATCATCCCGCCACTCATGGATGGGTACCTCAAATAAGTTGTTTATAGACATGACCATTAGAGATTCAGGAATGATGAGATAATTGAAAATTAAATAATCTACTTTAAAAACTACACTTTATCAAGAGAACCATACATTTCTTTATATCATAGTAGAAGGAAATACATGAATATAAGGATGGGGCTTCGAGGATATAGGGCCTCTGGATCTACAACTTGATATAGAGTCCTGTTAGAGTCATCGATAAGGGATACCACTTTTAAAGGATTTGAATAAATACCCTATGGACTGGACCATTGGACCAATATTCTATCATTTTTGAGTGAATTTTTTGGAGAAATTTTTGACCATCATATAATATAGGAATATCAATAGAAGAATCGATGAACACTAAAATAGTACATATTTTTTTAACATAATCATCAACCCACATTAATCAAAACATCATTTATTTCATAACACAAATGATTTTACCTCTTATAACACATTATTCCTTTTATTAAAAACTATATATTCTGTTATAAATATATCAAAATTTTCAAATATTGTTTACAAACATTGTAAAATTATTACATAGTTTTAAAATCATTATCCTTATTTTTTTAATATCAAAAAAATTTCCATTTAAATCCATTACAAACTAAAATTTCTTCTTAAAATTCTTTTATATAAAATTAGTTTATTTGATCATTATTTCGAACAAAAAATTTCATAAATTTCACTTTTTACTCATCAAAAACATTTATACTAAAAAACATTAAAACCTAATTTATTGAAAACATTATTTTTTTGAATGGATTGAAAAATATTAATAATGGATTAATTTGGAAAATATAAAATAAGATAATGATACAACCCACGTCTAACACTCACATAAACAACCTCAAATAAGTGAAGAGAATTTTATGAAAATGGAAATGGTTTCATGTTTATAAACATGTTAGATCTATAAAAGGAATGTTTGTATAGGTGGATAAACAATACACCAACATCACAATTGTTCATGGGTGGGTATGCAGATCAATCACATTGATTCCCCATAGTTTACAAAACCATGAAAACATAGTTAAACTATGGTCATCCTTCCATTAAAGATAAATTTTAATCCAAGGGTAGCTGAGATCATTATATCCTTCTAATGCATTGGGTAAATGGCATGATTTAACTGATTAGGTATCCCATAATAGTCTATGGTATTATACAATGATGAGTATTCCAAATGAAACTGTGATGGTTACAGCATTTTTATCCACAAAATATAAATTACATTTACATGTAATATAAAAATGAATCTAAATGATACCATTGTGATTTATTTGTATCAAATTTTTTATATTAAACTTCTGATTTCATAAGGCCTGAAAAATAGATTATGATTTATGGAAGAACATTATGATATTGTGTGGTATTTTCCTGAAACATTTATGTGTTTTTATTATTCCATTAATTTCTTTTGTAATTGTTTTATTGTAATTAATTTGGTAGGTAAGGATATTTATTTTGTAATAATGTGTTTATTATAGAGAAATAAGATAAATTCTTGAAAATGATTTTTTTATATTATATATGGAATAATGTTCTTTTCTTTTATGTCCCTTATTAAATGTTTTGTGCTTCTACAATGTTTTAAAATCTTTTAAAAAGTGTTTAAGATAGATAAATAAGAAGGATGAATTAATAAATAAGATATTTATTATTATTAAGAAATTAAATAATATTTAATTTTAATTACCATTTTAATGGGAAATAGATACTATGTAGAAGTGACCACATGTAATATAGGGATTTACATAGTTAAAAATTTTCTTAATTCTATAAAATACTAATCCTAAATGGTCATTGGAATAAATGAAATTGAATTATATTATAAATTAACTATAATATATATTATTTAAGGTTGGTTATTTTTAGATTTTCCCACATCATGATTATAATTCTCATTGAAACGTCATTTATAATATTCCAGGTATCTATTAAATTAATGTTTTTTCAAAAAAAACAATAGAAATTTTATGATTTTATTTAATTTAATTAAAATTGAAAAGTATTTCTCCTCGATTAAATTAATGAAGTAATTTAATAATTTATTAATCTATTATAACATCCCTTAATATTACATATGATTCACTTCTGATATTATCCCACAGTTTCACCAGTATTTATTATTTTGATGTTTTATTGTTATGATGAGGTTATATTGATTAAATTATTATACTTTTCCATTATATAAGTTAATATGAAATGATATAGTTTTTTATTTCCACGTGGCGTAAATATGAACTTATTATGTAAAGACATTGACTATTATATCCATATAATCGATTTGAAATGGTTAAACATTATAATAGAAAAACGATACATGGGTGGTAATCCCTTTCTCATAATAGGGTACCCATAAGGTTATAATAAAAATTAATGTTGTTTACTATGAGGTTTTCTATATCCTGAATTATGTAAAATGGTGTTTACCCACATCATAACTATTAATAAATGCCTTGGTGGGATGAAATGACATATTAATTTTAGAATTATGATTATGCCAGACATTTTATTCCAATAACATTCATATGTTCTTATATAATGGGTATGTTATAGTGGTTCATAATTTATTATTTATAAATCAGCATACTAATTACATATAAAATTGGAAATGATGATGCATTATTACGTGATTTATTATTAAGGATATTTTTCTGATATTGTATGAAATTAGTATTTTTTGGTCATTTTATCAGAACATTGTGTTTTATATTGTTATCATTTTTATAACAGGTTCAAATATAGTATGTTTTCCCTAAATGATCATCTTATATAAAACATTATTTTGTATCATTTTAAAATATAATGAAACTTTCTCTAACGTGTATTATGTATTATAAGTGTACTATGTGAGATGAACATTGTGGAAAATGTATAATATATATAATGAAATAGAATCATTCAGTATCTAACCTCAAAAATACCTAAAGATTAATATTATAGGGCATGTATAGTTATAAATGTTGTGAATATTCTTTGGGAATAAAGAAATATGTTTTTATTTTTTGTTTGGTTTCTGTAGTTATTATTAAAGAATGATTTTTATATTTTGGGTGATAACTACTTGATAACACTATTGAAAACCCTAAGGATAAGCATTTGTATTCGATAATATCATGATGTATTGGTAATGTAGATATTGTGTGGTTTGTTTGAGAAATTATATCCCTATATAGATAGTGCTATATTGATTCAACATCGACATAGATGCACCATTGTGGGATATCTTTGAATTTTTTTGATTTTGTTTTAAGTCGAACATCACTGTTGCAAAATGAGTGGACCTATTTCTACAAAACTATCTAAAAACATTGGGGATATTATTTGGTTCTTAGTGTTCACTTAATGAATCATTACAATGTATTATGGGGATATAATTTTTGAAAATAAATGATGAGTAGAATTTTTTATAGATTAAACTCAAATTTTCCATACATTGTTATGAAACTGTCATAGATTTGAACATCCTAGGATTAGTTTTCTGGATTATCTGATAGCTTAATAAGAATATTTTTTCTAGTCACATATATTTTCATTTTATATTTTTGCAATACTCTTATCCTATAGAATGTGAAACAAAAATGAATTTTATGGGAATTTAAATGGGAATCAAATTAGGGTAGAATATAGAGTGATATATATTATGGCCGTTTATAACCATATTATTTAATTTATGACTTTAAATATAAACTTATGCAAGTTTCATAACCTCTATAATTATTGAGAAGTAAGGAATTATGAATATTTATATAAGAATGAATATACATCTTCATTCATGATGAAAATCATGGTAGAAGAACCTGGGGAATATCTTAGAGGACTGAGATGATGTATTACTTGTGGAAAATAATTGAATAAAAAATATTTTATATGGTAGATATGATATGTTCATTGGATTTAAATAAATTACTGAATAATGTACCAATTATTCTTCAATGTAATACATATGGGTTACTTGAGAATTTTCTAAGTCATTTCTTTGATAAATGGAATGAATCATGGAATAAGGCAAGACTTATTATATGATAATCATTAAAGTCGAATGATTGAATTGTCTTTGCATTGGGATATTAGAATTATATAGTATAAGTGATATATCAATGATATTTATGATATATGAATAATGAATCATATAAAATAATTTCTATAATATTTTCTTATTATGAATATCTATAAAAATAATGATCTCTATCATTATATTTTAAATGTTATGAGTAGAAATGTTATATTTTTGGAAAAAAATGATTTAGGGATAGAAAAAAATAGTATATTACAAATATTGATAAACAAATGTTATTTTTGGAAAAATTAATGATTAATATTGATAATTGTAATTTGATAGTATTTGTATCCCTAAAAATAGTGTATAAATTTGATGGGAATGTTAATTGTGATGATCGTTTTCATTTTTTTAGATTTAGGAAATATATTGTATTTTTTGTTTATATTTAATTTTTGGCAGAATATATTACTCTATATAAAATTTATGTTGATCTAGTATATTTATGAACATTATTATAAGAATTTGTGGTGTATATGATCCATTATTTTAAATTTTTATTATGAAAATGATTAATATTAAAAAAAAATAGATTGTTGGGAATATGATAATGAATGAATACTTGATCAAGTCATTAAAACCATTGGGTTACAATTTTTTTGGAATATTTTAGTGTGCATAAAGGTCAGTTGTTTATGGAATGATTTATGTATAACATTCGGTGTTATTATAAATTTTTTATATACTGGTCAATTAATATTTATTCATATATGATAATTTCCACTCAAAATTATAGTTTTTCTAAATATTCATATACTAGTTTAATGACATGTCATTATTTTATTCATCATGTGATCCATTATAATTAATTTGTATTGAATCATGAATGAAAATAAATTTCATAAAACTAATTTGTTATATCGAATTTGTGATGAGTCAGTTATGTAAAACTGCTAGACACACAATCATATGATGAATGTTATGCATAAGATATATAAGTAAAACATTAATGTTTATTATATAATAAAATCAACCATTATGCTAAATTATTTTCACGACTAAAGTGAGAGGTATTTTTTTATGTCCTATTTGTAATGTATCTCTCAAATATAATGATATGATTTTGGAAAATGAATAGTATTATAATAAGACATACATTGTCATATAAATTTATTATTTTCTTATATAATGAAGCCATATAGTGATATAATTTTTTTATGATGATATAATTTTAATGAAATCTTAATACACTAATAATAGTATTTAATGTTTAAAATTCAAATGAAATAATTTATTTATGATATTTAGAATATAACACCAAGGTATTTTGGAATATATTTACATTTAACATTATTTTAACTGTTTGATTGGTTTCTGAACATAAAAGCCCGAGCATCAAACTAACCATGACATACAATAAACTAGTTCTTAAAAATATTGTTTTAAATAAGATTATAAAAATTATGATATATAGGTAGAAATGTATTTTTTTCATATTTTTTAATCAATTCATGATTATTATGTAGTAAATTTATTTGTGGAGTAATTTTTTTCTTTTAAAAATTATTTTTTCTCCATGAATGTATTTTATTATATTTTAAGTATTAAAATTATAAATATTTTGTGAGATATTTTAGAAATATTATTTGAGTAAATGGGTATCCTATTTAAAATCTTTGGGTAAATATTAACTTATGGTGAATATTTTAATTTTTATTAAAAGATTTATTTTTATAAGAATACAGAATATACAAATATTTGTAATACTATAATATATTTTTATAAATAAAATTACATAATATTAAAATTACATCTTTAATATTATCATTATGTAAAATTAGATATAATCATATTAATTAAAAATGAATCATTGTTATACTTTGTTTTGGAATTTCATTATTTATATGATTAAAAATAGTTTTTATAAAACATATCCTCAATTTAATTTCTTCCAAATATATTAAAATGGATTTTTTTAGTTATACAAATGGAATCTAAAAAGTTGTATCCTAATTTTTTAATCAATAAGATCACATTTTATATATAGGTTTCTAATATATTTTTTATTAATAATATCGATGAAAAATATTGACCACCATATTAAGAGTTAAATGAGTAAAATTGGGATAAAACATTTAGAAATATTCTTAAATAATACCATAATAGTTTCTTTTATCCAATTGGACGTGTTGTTTTACCAAATCCTACCTATAAATGAATAAATAGATATTTCATTCAACATTTTATCAATTTTAACACATATATTATTTTAAGAAAATGTAAGAACAACATGATTTTAACATATCTTATCCACATTCATATGAATGAAAAGAAGTTATGAATCCATATAAAATCATATTTTTAACATAAATAATTTATTTTTGTGATAATTATTTATTGTAAATTTTTAGTGATGATATAACTACACTAAACTCTTACACAATGTTGATGCAGTGCTTATCCAGTTTGTTGAAACACCAAGGGAAATGATTTAAAAATTAATAAATTTATGATGTTTTTGATTTAATATTTTATTTAGAGATTTTAATTGGTGATTATAATATATAAAAGAAGGTAACATTTTTTAATATTATAATTCCTATTTATTGATTCTTTTATTGAATTCATGTTTGAAATAAAATAAAAAAAATAAAATTTATTATATTTTATATAATCAAATATGTTAATAAATTATTAAAAAGTAAAAAATTATTTTCACACATGGTAACCGTGATAGAAATGTGTTTGAAATGTTGTCCAAGGACCATTTGTGAGCTATTAATCTCCAAAAAAATAAATTTAGGATCCTAAGAAGCTAATTTTTTACCAAGGATAATTGTAAAATTGGATAAGGTGGATACTAGAAAAAATAACATGCATTAATATGATATATATAAAAAATGTAAATATAATATTTTTATTATATTTCTAACATTTCATGTATTAACCATGAATGTATGTCCATTTTGGGATTACATTAAAAGATTATGTAAATTCTATTAAATTGAAATAATTCAACAAATTCTATGTATGTCCTTTACCTTGGATGTAAATGTGAACCTCCTATTATCCATTACTAATAATATTTCTGAATAATTACATGTCCACTCTCATGAAACAACTTAGGCAGTCCATGAATTGGTCACCCAAGCTAGTCAGCGACGTCCCTGAGGCATGTTCTGGATCACCATATGGTGGAGACTAGCACTATGGAGTCATAGAGTTCTGATGTAAACACTTTCTTCGATGAAAATTAAAAAAATTAAAATGAAAAATTATAATCACAATATAAATAATTAAATTATTTAAATAAAAATAATAATCATAACTGAAATAAAAAACAAATTGAATGTGGAACATACTAAATATCCATGTAACCCCATGGGTTGCCGAATGATCTTATAACCCATCATCTCCTACAATGATTGATACTAATGAAAACATGCAGCAAATACTAATAAAATATTAAGAGTATATGTGTGAGTACTAAAACTATATAGTAATTCAAAATAATATATTCATAATACATTTAATTAAAATAAATTTTCACTAACTAAATGATTGAAATACTACTTCATAACATATTTTTTAAATCCATTTACATTTAAAAAAATCATTGTAAGTTTACCTATTTATTTAAAATATATATCATTGCTTAAAGGATATGATTTGATAATATAATATAGAACATCGAAAGAGATATTATTACATTTATAGAGAGTGTGAATCATTTTTTTATAATATTATTTAATAAAACATTTAAAAAATAAAAATATTGAATTTTTAAAAAAAAAAGTCATCATAAATTGTAGATGAAGGCATATCCATGCAATGAAGGAATTGGATGAAGTAACACATGTTACCAAATTAGGTGAGGTGCCTAAATTATCCACCTATGATAAATATGTTCCTTGGAAAAATTAGAAACCTAAGATTTTCGGGGAAAATCTAGAACTCAAAATCACCAATACATTATTTCAGCATGCCTGATGAAATCAATAGCCCTCATAATCTGTTATACCCAAGAAGGCCTAACTGGTTGGAATAATAACAAAGAAGGTAAATTGTGTTATGTGATCCAATATGTAAAATATAAACCTAAACTATTATAGTAAATGTTCAAGAATAATATGATAGGTATGATAGGTTCGAATGTTATGTCTTAAGAGTGGGTTTGATTAAAAATTACTACCAAAAACAATATATATAATAAGAAGAGCCCCACATGAAGCCTAAATAAACCTCAACCACTAGGTCACCCAAAGGAATAACCCCACATCAATTAAACCAATAATTTCCATCAAAATTTCAATATGAAGGCACTCACATTCCTTTTAGTGATCAATAAGGTAAGTGATACATCCCAATGGGTGTTTACTAACGAAACTAAATTTATAATGATGTGAAATGATCCTTAAATAACAATTAATTGAAAATCCATTTAAAATTTATCCAGAAACAACACATATAATTTCAAGAATTACTTAAAAAACATTTGTAAAACTAAAACATCATTTATAAACAACAAACCTCTTATAAAATAAACATTCCTTCTTTCAGACAATGGGTGAGAATGAAAACATAAAAATCATCAACACAATCTCATTTCAAGTTAAACACACTTATTTAATTCCAAATAATTTTTCACAAAATATATTATCAATTAGTAATATCAAAACCACTAGAAAAAAAAAATTCCCTAGAATATAATAGAAAAATTCTAAGGGAAACATAAATCAAACTCACAACACTTTCACCAAGAACTACTAAATCAAATCCATATGGATCTAAAGAGGTAACAACGCCCATGTAGTTACTAAAAAATTATTATGAATAATTATGAACCCAAAACAAATGAACCCTATGATATAAGAACTAAATATGAAGATGATTTAATGTGAAAAAATAATAATGATGTATAAGAGGATATAATGATATTATATAGAATATATAGACCAACAACATGTTGAAATCCTTGCATTCCACCATTTGAGGAGGATAAGAAGTTTGGGGATGATGGGAGGTGACCCCTTTGAGTCAAAAAAGTGAAATGAGGGGTTGTAGAGGTGTTTGGGGTTAAACATCAGAGTGGGGTAGAAATTTAAAAATACACTATGAAATGGTCTATATAATTCACTACTTTAGGTCACATGGTTTGGAAAATTGTATGCTAACTATTCTTCCATTACTGAACTCATATGGAACCCACATGGTTTGGCATTGGAGTTTGGGAAACCGTGTGCCAATTTTGGAATTTAGTTCGGAAAAAATTAAGTAACTATGTGTGTGCATCATGAATTATTTGGATTAACAATTATTAGTCAAGGAACCCTAACTAGGGTACACTATATGACTATCAAAATTATTCTTAGGAACCATATTGTTTGAATCAAAACATGCACTACATGGAAAGCCATAAGGGTCCAATTAAATTCATTTAATGGACTTTTGACAATGAAATAATTTTATTATTATTAAAACCAAAGAAAGTGAAAACAGGTCACTCTCTTTAATCTTATAAGTATAATAATTTTAATTTAGTGATAAACATCATAAAACGTCGATCATGAATATTATACAGAAATATAATAGAGTTATCTACATCATTATAATTTATTTATAATTTTTAGGGATTAAATAATTTCCATTAATGGTGATACATTAATGACGCAGAAATTATTTATATGAGAAAAATCAGTAATATAGTTTTTATTGAAATAATAATACCCATTAAAAGGCCCAAAAACCTGATAAAAACTTATTTTTAGTGTATATATACAACATAATCCTCCAATTAACTAATATATAACCGTTTTGAGTCTTTTAAAAGTGATTATGACACTTATATTATTTTATTTTAAATGATTCCAAAGTTGTCACCTTCATAATTTAATAAATATAACAATTTAAATGTTGTGATTTTAAGATGATAAATTTGATTAAATGTATTATTGTGAAATTTAATAGATTTATCATCACCATAGGATTTTATTTCTAATTTTTATGCAATAAATAAGTATATTAAATAATTATACAAAAATGTTGTAGTAATTATTTTATTAAGTGATAAACCAAATAAATTTTTTTGAAAATAATAAAATATATATTATATGGACCATTTAATGTGATCCACTAATTTTATAGATACATATGACCTTTTATTAATCTATTAAAGCTTTTATTTAGAACATATATTCTGTATATATTTTTTTTTAAATTCAAATAAATGAATAGTGTCAAAATTGACACAATTGTTATTTTATAAAAATAACATATTATAAAATTTTTTAAAAATCACAAAAATATATAAAAATTATAAATTTAAATTTATATGGTCTAAAATGTTATAATGTATCCAATTATGGACAATTCACATCAAATAAGTAATATTTTGTTATAGTTTAAACTTTAGAATGTTATCACCACAAATAAAATTAAATTGATTAAGTAAGAATAAATCATGTTGATAATGTTTAAAATAACTTCTTAACTTGTGTAAAATTTATTGGTTGATGAGATTACAACCCTATATCATTTAATATTTGAATATGAGTAATTTTTTGAGGTTTTTAGGTGGGGTGAGATTTATTATAAATTAATATTTCTAATATTTCAAAAGGTGCCCCTCTCCTCCATTATAAAAAGGCACCTCCCCCCTCTCTTCCTCACAGCAATTTGAGCCTTCAATCTCGGCCAACCCATGCCAAACTCACATCTACATTTCCCTAGAAACATCCTATAGGTTCTAGTCCTCTTTAAAGACCAATTTCAGTTCCTTAAGAGGAGGTCTCAAAGAGGCGCTTCAAAGAAGAGGAGTTTCGGATACGTACAAAGCATATCAGACCTAAGGTAAGGGATAATTATTCCAATCTCATTCTTATCTGAGATTGTTTATTCATAAGTATTTAGTGGGGTTTATGTTTATTATCCATGTCTATATGTTCTCAAACATTTTTCATAAAATTTTTACTTTCCTTCCATGTATGTTTAAAGAAATATTTACCATTTTCTTAGTTCTACCACATCGTATGGAAGGAATCTTTCTTTTGTTTACCAAACAAGGAACTTTTTGACTTTTTCGAAAAAAGTATGAAAAGAATGTTTTTAACATATACGGCCTTAATGGATTTTTACGGATTCATAAACCCTTATTTTCATGAAGCTTCCTCTACAATATTTCATGACTATTTTCAAAAAAAATCCTTTTCTTTTAAAATTGCAAGATGTTTTGTGAAAAGAGAGTGATTTTGAAGAAGAAAAGATATTTTCCTCAAGAATTCATTTCAAATGTTTTATCAAAACCATTTTCCATCTATGAAGACTTTATTTCATATGTGTATGTTTCAGGATTAATGTCTTTATGTTTTACATGGTTTCACTATTCTTGTGATGAAATCTCCATTTGTTTTATATGGATTATGAAATGATGGGATGATGTTTATGAAACCCATTTTATTCTTTGGGTTATGATGAATTTTTTATGTTTATTATGTTTCACAAGTAAGAATTATTTCATTATAAGATGGTTGGGACATATATCTCCCTCTAATGCATTGGGTAAAGATTTATATCTCATGAGATAGACATGGTTGTAATGGTAAGTTAATTTTGTTCAGTGTTACAGGACTGAAATGACGAGTGAACTCGATTCAGAAAGGGACTTTGTCCACTAAGATGGTCTTGGCAGCAATGCCTTTGCTACTATGGAAATCATAACATGTGTTGAATGGTTTCCACAATTACACGTTTTATTCCCATTATATTTTATCATGTTTGATGTTCTATTATGATATATGCCTTACGTACTTCCACTATTTATGTCTTTGCTCAAGATTTTGATGTTTAATTTTCATGTCCATGTTTTTGTTTCCAAATGTTTATGGATTATTTTTATGTTATCTATGATTGACTTTTATGAGCATTTGAGCTCACCCTTTTTATGTTTTATTTTTCTGAGGAAATAAAGAAAGGTTTTAGGTAACGAAAAAAAAATTAGAAGATCATTATGGGAGTTGTTGAAGATATTTCAACATGATTAGATGTTTATATTATGAGCTTCCAAAGACACTAAACTATTTCGATCCATGTGTGTCTATTTTTTTATGTATTAAGTATTCTAAAAATTTAATGTAATGTCCATATACGTCACGCTTCGGACCTCTACAGTTGGTATCAGAAGAATGGTTCAGTCAACCTTTGGAAACTAGGTTGCAAAAACATTAGTGAGATCCCTAGAGATATTTCTATGGTATGTATAGGGATGTTCCTAAGGATATGTATACATATAGGATATAGTCATATAACTATGGTAATGATCTTAGAATTTAACCTAAGATGTTAAATATTGAGGGTACTCCCCCTTTACTATGTTGATTTCCCTAGCATGATTTTTTCCTCTCACAGAATTATTTTTTGTGTTTTAGTCAATGGAGGGAACCAGAAGGAATTCTATTAACATTGAATCCAATGGAGAAATTGGTGACTCTGAGCAACAAAATTGCATAATGCCTAGAGAGATAGATATTGTGATTATTTCAAATCAGTCATCGTGATATATTATTAACAAGGTGAAATTTAGTGGTATGCCTAATTCATCAAATGAGAGGAAGATATACATTTATTCATGTTCGCATGATGAAGAGTATAAAGAAAGGAATATTGAGATTTCTAAATAAGGGAAGAAGAACCTTGATGAATACCTAAAATGGAGTGACAGATGTTATCTGTGTGGAGAAAAGGGTCATAGAGTGACAGACTATTATGGAGTTCAATGTCTTATTTGTGGAGAACATGAGATTTACCCAACTCAATGCCCTGACCTAAAAAGTTACTTCTAAATCAAAAAAGGACTTATTCCAGGATAATTATTGAAGAGGATGGATTGAAGTGTTTATGTATTGGTATTCAAGAATAATGTTGTTGAGGTACTTTTATGGTGTATTAGAATATTTAATTATTAGTCTATTGTGGTTTTCAAAACTTTTATGGTACCGGTAACCATGAATAGTTATTCAGATATTTTTTGAAAGTAGATGATATGCGCATAATGAAGGTATAAGTAGATAATGAGATGTTTGATTGTATTCATGAGCTCATTATTGATATACGGACTAAGTGATATCATGGTTCGAGTATATAGAATTTTGAGGATTTTGGTATGTGTAAAGTGTTTATTGTAACTGAATTCTTGTTTTCACTAAGGTTCAATTGGTTTCTATTCTTCAAGAGAATACAAGATTAAGGTATTCACATGTTTTTAATTTTGACTAACAAGATATATCTTATGATATATGCGGGATAAATGATTGAATTCACATGATTGTTATGTGTCATTTCAATTAATCATTTCCTTTATACTATGAGATTGGACTGAAGTATTTTAGATAAGCCTAAAGATTGGAATGGATTATGTTGGACATAAGTTAGTATTGTTTAAGGATAGAACATTTTTCAATATTATTGATTGGTTGTTATAGTAATGTAGTTTTAGAAAAAGGACAACCTGCAAGATTGGCGACGTCCCATCGCGTTCGACAAGACTGTGGGAATCGAACCCACAACTGAAGTGCGGCTGGCCTTTATCACATGCCAGTGGCCTACATGAAGTCCATGGTTAGTGGAAAGTAGTTTTATTTTATTAAGCGGTATGATAAATAATGTATAAGTCCATTTTTGGTACTATATACGATTAATCTCACCATAAGATGGAGTAATAACTTTTTCTAACCTTTTTTTTTGAAATAGATTGAATGACCCATCATTCTATCACGTGATCTGCTAATAGTTCATGAATAACAAATTAAACTTCATTTCTTTAAGAGATGAAGTGTAAATTGTTAAATTCACGAACAATAGAGAGATTGTGCCAAAATAATGTAAGAATTTCTTTTAATTCATCAACTTTAGGGAAATGATCTTGAAAACTAAATATGTTGTCCTAGTTCTCTTATATCTGATGAATCAGATGGTACCTTAGATCATCACAAATTTATGGTTTTGTTATTGTTGTCTTTTTCATAGCCATGTTCTCTACCACTCTCCATCAGAGCTTGATGGTTAGATTTTTCTTCTATATCCATATTTTCACCTATGTTCTCCTATATGGAAACCCAGTGATGAGTTACTTTGGGTAATTGTTACATTTCATACTTTAGATTTTAAAATTAAGTTTTAGTATTCCTTTTTACGATGTGGGTTTCTATAAATAGTAAACGGTTTATAACCGCGACGAATTTTGAGGGCGAATTTCATTTTAAGGGGGTTAGAATGTAACAACTCGAGATTTTATAAGATACATTCTTTTTAATTTCATTCATATCTTCTGTTGTACGATACACCAATATTATCTTGCAATATACTCATCACCGTATTAGCTTGCAGTATACACAACACTATTCTTGGCTCGTGTTATACACAATTTCAAGTTCGTTTGATAGAAGTTATTCTATGCAACATTGAGTGTATATATATATATATATATATATATTCAATGTATAAATAAAATATGGTTGGATTCTATTATTCGTAACAACAATGGAGTCTTTCCCTACATGCAACCCTAACTTGACTTGCATTACATGCAATCACGACCTTCTTCGATAGCTTGTGTTGTACACAATATCAGATTTCAGTAAACAATGATATATGGTTATAATATTATTATGAATTAGCCTTTATGAATAGTATTAACTAAAATTTGAATTTTATAACATTATTATTCAACATACATATTATCTAGAACAAGATATGAGGACAAAATAAATTTTTCGGGTAAAATAAGTATTTTTCAAAAAAATGCAGTTTTGCCGCCTTTTGATGGCGCACCCACTTTAAATATAGTTTTTGACATGTTTATAAGATAAATTTGACAAAATAAAATTATTTTTTGGAATCATGATTAAAAATTTACTTTGGATAAATTTTTCATATTATTCTGATAACTTTCATATTTTAATTAATTGTAAAAACACACTTTATTTTAATTAAAAACAACTTTTTTCATCGTAATAATTTATATGGTTAAATTATAATATTGAATGGTTTTAGACTATAAATTGAATATATTTTTACCATTTAATATAATGTATGTCATTAGCATTGATTTTACATTGAATTCTTAGGTTAAATCAATTCAATTTTTTTGCAAAGTTTTAAACAAAAACCCATTTTCATTTGAAAACGGGATTAATTTTAATTTACTTTTTGCAAATTATGTGTATTGAATTTGAAAAAATGGATTCCATATTTGGAATCAGTGGGTCCAAATTATGTTAATAGGCTCCTTTTTTTCAGAATTATGAATAGTAACTATGGTAAATTTTTTTTACCAATCTTAAAGGTAAATCAGGTAATTAAGGGTAAATATAATATTATGAAATTATACTAACACATTCCAAAATTCTATTGTATGGCTAAACGTATACCCATATAACCTAAGGGTCGGATTAGATTCATTTTATAGACTTTTGACAGTGAAATAATTTAATTATTATTAAAACCAAAGAAAGTGACAACATGTCACTCTCTTATATCTTATAAGTATAATAATTTTAATTTTCTGATAAACATCATAAAACTTACAAAATGAATATTAAACAGAAAGATAATAAATTTATATACATCATGATAATTTATTTAGAATTTTTAGGGATTAAATAATTTCTATTAATGGTGATACATTAATGATGCAGAAATTATTTATTAAGTGAAAATTTAGTAATATAGTTTTATTGAAATAATAATACCCATTAAAAGGCCCAAAAACCTGACCAAAACATATTGGTAGTGTATATCTACACTATAATAATCCAATTACCTAATATATAACCGTTTGGAGTCTTATAAAAGTGATAATGACACTTATATTATATTATTTTAAATGATGCCAAAGTTGTCACCTTCATAATTTAATAAATATAACAATTTAAATATTGTGATTTTATGATGATCAATTCGATTAAATGTATTATTGTAAATGTTAATAGATTTTTATTCATCATAGGATTTTATTTTTAATTTTTATGGAACAAATAAATATATTAAATAATTATACAAAAATGTTGTAGTAATTATTTTATTAAGAGATAAACCAAATAAACAGTTTTAAAAATAATCAAATAAATATTATATGGACTATTTAATGAGATCCACTAATTTTATAGATAACTATGTCCTTTTATTAATCTATTAATGCTTTTATTTATAACATATATCCTGTATATATTTTATTTAAATTCTAGTAAATGAATAGTGTAAAAATTGACACTATTATTATTTTATAAAAATAACATTTTATAAAATTGTTTAAAAATCAAAAAAATATATAAAAATTAGAAAGATAATTTTTTATGGTCTAAAATTTTATAAAGTATCCAATTATGTTCAATTCAGAACAAATAAGTAATTATTTGTTATAATTTAAAATTTAGATTGTTATTACCACAAATAAAATTAAATTGATTAAGTAATGATAAATCAAGTTGATAATGTTTAAAATAATTTCTTAACATGTCTAAATTTTATTGGTTGATGAGATTACAACCATATCTCGTTTAATATTATAATATGAGTCATTTTCGGATGTTTTTAATTGTGGTTAGATTTATTATAAATTAATATTTTTAAGATTTCCAAAGGTGCTCATATCCTCCCTTATAAAACGGCACCTCCTCCCTATCTTCCTCACACCAATTTGGGCCTTCAATCTCGGAAAACCCCGGCCAAATTATCTTCTCCACTTCCCTAGAAACATCCTAGAGGTTCTGGTCTTCTTCAAAGACCAATTTTAGTGCCCTAAGATGAGGTCTCAAAGAGGCACTTCAAAGTAGAGGAGGTTCGGATACGTACGAATCATACCGGTACTAAGGTAAGGGATAATTATTCCAATTTTATTCTTATCCAAGATTTTTTATTCATAATTATTTAGTAGGGGTTATGTTTATTATCCATGTCCATATGTTCTCAAAATCTATTCATAAAATTTTTACTTTCCTTCCATGTATGTTTAAAGAAATTGTTTCCCTTTTCTTACTTCTACCACATCGTATGGAAGGAATCTCTCTTTTGTTTACTATACAAGGAACTTTTTGAATTTTTCGACAAAAGTATGAAAAGAATGTTTTCTTAACTTATACGGAATGAACAGATTTTTATGGTTTCATAAAGCCTTATTTTCATGAAGCTTCCTCTACAATATTTCATGACTATTTTAAAAAAAAATCCTTTTTCTTTTAAAATTGCATGATGTTTTGTGAATAGAGAAATATTTTGAAGAAGAAAGGATATTTTCCTCAAGAATTCATTTCAAATGTTTTAACAAAACCATTTTCCATATAAGATGACTTTATTTCATATGTTTATGTTTCAGGTTTATTGTCATTATGATTTTCATGGTTTCACTTTTCTTGTGATGAAATGTCCATTTGTTTTATATGGATTATGAAATAATGGTATGATGTTTATGAAACCCATTTTATTATTTGGGTTATTATGAATGTTTTATGTTTATTTTGTGTCAAGTGTATGAATGATTTCATTATAATATGGGTGGGACCTATATCTCCCTCCAATGCATTGGGTAAAGATTTATATCTCCTGAGATAGACATGGCTAGAACGATAAGTTAATATGGTTCTGTGTTACAGGACTGAAACGAGGAGTGAACTCAATTTAAAAAGGGACTTTTTCCACTAATATAGTCTTGGCAGCAATGCCTTGGCTACTATGGAAATCATAACATGTGCTAAATGGTTTCCACAATTACATGTATTATTCCCATTATATTTTATCATGGTTGATGTTCTATTATGATATATGCCTTATGTACTTCCACGATTTATGTCTTTGCTCAAGATTTTGATGTTTAAATTTCATGTTCATGTTTTTGCTTCCAAATGTTTATTGATTATTTTATGTTATCTATGTTTTCCCTTACTGAGAATTTGAGCTCACACTTTTTATATTCTATTTTCCCCAGGAAATAAATAATGGTTTTAGGTATGGAAACAAAAAGGGGAGGATCATTATGGTAGTTTTTGAACACAATTAAACATGATTAGAAGTTTATATTCCAAGTTTCAAAAGACAACAAACTATTACAATCCTTGTGTATCTATTTTTGTTATGTATTAATTATTCTGGAAAACGTAATGTAATGTCCATGTACGTCAAAATTTGGACCTCTACATAATGAATTTTATGCAAGCATTGGAACTCGGTATTTATCACCTTCTCCAATAGAGACCAATCATCAATTTATGATTCAACATTCATTAATTCCATAATCACATACCCACCAACTACATATACATGTAAGAATTCCTCAACAAAAATACTCATCCAATATCAACTTTCAATAGATTACATTACAGTTTGTGTTGGTAATTTTCTAATCAATACCTTGGATACCATATTCTCATTCCCCTGAGACTACAAATTATCATAATGAAAAGGCATAAAATTATCTACCTAATGTCAAAATCATATGGTCAAATCTCATTGAGTAGAAATATATTTCACACACTTATGATCTCAATATATAGTAGACCACTCCACAAAGAGACAGTGATTCCATTTTTTTGATTATTTTATGACATCAACCATCTCAAGATCATAGTTATGGTGGTTCATCTCATGGGTTCATTTCATGTGAGATAAATAGGACACCACTTGTTTCCCCTAATGTAAGACACATTCAAACCAATACTCAAACAATAAAAAAATGTTCATATTCTAATCAATTATTTAGAAGAATAAAAACTAGTGTTTATCTCAAAATCACCATAATATGCTAACAATTTCTCAAAAATTTACGATTCCATTGAATCTTTATAGATTTAAGTGTAAAATCAGTCAATGAATTTGAAATATTGCTTAATTCATGAACAAAATATCCATAGTAACTAGGAATCCCCAATAAGATCTAAATCACCAACAAATTTCTAGGCTAGTCATAGGAAATAACATTAGATACAATCTAAAGAACCCCTGATATTATCCTATTAGATATCAAATGACCATGAAATTTCACATATAAATTCAAAAACCAAAATTTGAAATGAAAACCATAAAGAATGTTGTTCACTCAATGTTCTATGAATTTTATCCAAATGGTTCGTTTCCTCCTTCTATGACTTAATGTAAATCACAATATAATCCATGAACATATCAAAAAAATAGTTCAAGAACTAATGAAATATATTATAAAATATGATTCAGTAACACCATCTGACCCACAGTAGCATTTGATATAATTAATTTAATTACAAAAGACACAGAATTCAAAAATCAATTCTAAAATTATTTCTTATGTATATCTTATTCTTGTACCCTCATATTTTGTTACCATAGCCGATGGTCAATATTTAAAAACCAAATTTCCCCTCTATGATGGAAAAAAATACATTAATAATTGAAAAAACATATTTTTTACTATAACTTTGTTTTACTTGAGATAATCCCTATTATGTCTGAGAATCCAATATCCATTCTTATGAAAGATTATATGAGAACCGTGACTAAAATAATAGGATCAATAAATCCTTTATCATCAAGGTCTTCATGTGGGAAATTATGTTCAAATAACTGAGAAATAGTTATATGGTATTATGGAATAGAAGTGTTCCAAAAACAATGACGCATGCCTATAGTAAACTAAACCTCTCTCCATGGAGTGAAACTATATAAATAATATAGAATGTACTTGGGATACACACTCACCACTACATAATTTTGACCACATATATAAGGGTCTACTTGTCACGCCCCGACCCCAGTTACCCAGAGTCGGTGCATTATTACATAACATTTGCATGATCACAAGAAAGATCAAATCTCGAAAGACCGATTGGTTTAGTAGCCTTGGAAACACTAGATATATTCATAAGTTTTACATTACATCATAAATGAAAAACTAATACAATAACATAATGTTTCCACAATCCACACTATTATCCCCTCATAATATCCCTGCAGGTCATTCATAACTTACTTCTTCACATCCTGGGAAAAATAAAACATAGAAAAGGGGTGAGCTCAAATGCCCAGTAAGGATAACATTATAGCGGAAACTTTCATAAATAAGAATAAACATTTAAGGCAATGCATTACTAAAACAAAAGCCTTTTAAAATTGAACTTCAACATAGTATGGCAAAAGTAAAATGAAATAATGCCATTTACTTGTTCACATTGATATTCTACTAATCGAATAATCACATGCAAAAATCAATAACCACTTTCATAATGTTGGAATGCATAATGCCAGACTATCATAACCACATAGCCAAGGCCTCGTGCCAAGACTACAAATAAGATTTTGTCAAGGCCTTGTGCCAAGACACTAGTTTGTCTCATGAGACCTACCGATGCATCGAGGAGCTATAGCGGGCTCCACCCGTCACTTATTAAGTCCAATGCATTCCCATATGAAAAGGTTTAAACATAACATAAACATTCGTATTAAAACTAGCATACGAAATGTCAATACTTTCACAATAAACTATGAATGGTATAAAAATAGCACATCCACAGTCAAACATATCACAAAACCTTCAATACAATATAGAAGTTCTGTATCATAATAAATCAACTTCAAATAATCTTAAAATCCATCAAAGGATGTTGACATAGATGAAATCAAAATTCTTTTTAAAGAAATATCTCCTTTTATTTTGAAATCATTTAAGATCCATATAAAATAAAACATTTTCTTTGAAAATATTCTTATAAGCATGTATGGGAAGCTTCGACGATTTTATAACGGCGGAAAATAACCGCACCCACCGTATAAGTTAAAAAAAACATTCTTACCTCAATTCTGTCGAAAAGGTTAAAAAAAGACCTTGTTTTGAAAACGACGGAAAGATTCCTTTATAAACCTCTTATAAAAAGTCAAACAAGGGTATAAATGACTTTAACCCATATTCTTGTAAATAGTAAAAATGTTTTGAAATACTTTTCGAAGAAACATGGATGTGGATGATAAAGAGATCCCAGTAGATTATTACGTATAATACAACCTCGGATAATGAAGAGATTGTGAAATAACCCTTACCTTGTACTTTTCCTTGGTTGTGGTAGGTTAACCTCCTGTATAATGGTGAAATAATTGTTATTAAATTATACAAGAATCATATATATTAATATGATATCATATATGATCTTTTTACATTGATTTGTTAATAATATCTTAGAATTATCGTCGTTTCGGGTGTTAACTTACTCATTTTCATTATATGTTTTGTTACATAAGCCATGGTTGTTGTATCTTATTCATATCCAGAATGATATCTAGTCCTTAAACATCATTTTTAAATCATCAAATGATAATTATACTTGAATGGTTACGATGGAGAATGAATCTCATCGCGTTCGTGGAGACGGTAGTCCGTACGTACGCACGAGCGACAATATCATTCTTTTGATATTAAAATAATATATAAATGGATGTTATATCATATATACAGAATCATTAACATGTTATATTTATTATTTACATGAGTTACACATCATTATTATACCCATCCAAATAATAATATATTGAATAACAATTACACCACGACGTGGAGACGGTAAGCCGTACGTACGCACGTATGGTGACATGTTATTCAAAGGGTGGATAGAATACTGAATATGGTTGTACCATATTTATAATAACATCACAGTATATGTAAGATACTGGAGTTATTATTTTAGAATGGTAAGAACAAAGAAAGAGGAAGTGGAAGAAGAAAGGAACTTAGAAAAGGGTGGTGAAATCATTACCTCTTCTTCGGGTTCTTCCTTTTGATTTGATCAAAAGGGCTCCATAGGTTGGCTTTCTGATCAAACTAAGGCCTCTAGGTTGTAGTGAGGGATGTTGGGAGAGTATTTGGGCAGAGTTTGGCCGAACCAAAAGGCTTTAGAGGTGTGAAGAAATGAGAAGGAGGAGTGCCCTTTTATAAGAGGGGTGAGGGGCACCTTTGGAAAAGCTAGAAATATTAATTTATAATAAATTCATATTCGGTTTCTAAAGGCTCCAAAGTTTATTATTCAAAGGTTAAGGTGGGGATAGGTCGAACACCACTCAACCAATCGAATTTAGACAGGTTTGGGTACTTATATTAACCTTATCTTTAAGTATTAACTCTAAGTTAATTAGTTTCACTTTTAAAATGTCTCTTTGTATTTTTATATTATATGGTTAATAAACATACTATATACATCCAAGCGACCCCCAAGTGGTCCATTAATTAGGAACCTATAATAATATAAGTCTCTTGGCCGATCCTTAGATTTTTAGGAATTTAATATCAATTAATAATATAATATTTGTTTTAAGAACTCTTTTATGTCAATTTTGACACTATTCAATAGTTGATTTTTGCGAAACTCATAACAGATTGATTACTTCGAACAAAGTCCATTAAATCAATCCTAATATATCATATTATCATAGAAAATTAGTGTAATTTATTAAAAGTTTCATATTATATTTATTTGGGTATTTATAATATTAATTATGTTAATTTTTTACTATTTTAGTAATTACTGCATCATCATTGTGTCATAAATAAAATAAATTATTTAATGTCTAAAAATTATAAATAAAATATAATTATGTAGGAAATCTTTTTAGCTTTCTAATGAATATTTACAATCTAAAATCCAACTTATATAACCCTATGTAACAATTGTTTTGCTAAAAGATATATGCTTGTGTCATTTTTGTATTCATTTTGACTTAATTAAAATAAAATGTCATTATCACTTACAAGTGGATCCATGGGGTCCCAAAATTGACACAAGGATACCCATGGTCGACCATGTATCAACCAATAGGGTTAATACACGTTTTAGGGTAATTTAGTATTATTATAATATTATTTTTTAACCCTTATTTACCGGATTTACCCTTTAACCATGGTAAATAAAATATTTACCGCAGTAATTATTCAAAATGTGTAAAAATAAAAGTTACCTATTTACACAATTTGAACATCCTGATTCCAAATATGGAATCTATTTTCCTAAATTCAAAACACAGAAGTGGCAGAAATTAATTTAAAATTAATTCCCGCTGTCAAAACAAAAAGCGTGTTTTTTAAGAGATAATAACTATCAAAAGGTTGACACTTGTTTATGTTCGGTTTAATTGTAAAATTATGTCCAATGACCAACATTATATTAAATGGTAAAAATATATTCTAAATATACTTTAAAACCACTCAAATTCATAATTTATCACTATTAATTATTTTGATTAAAAAAGTTGTTTTCAATTAAAATTTAGTAATTTTCACTATTCATCAAAATATGAAAGTTATCCGAAAAGTACCAAAATTTCACCCTAGACTAATTTTGATATTCCGAATCCAAAAATGAAGTCCATTTTGAAATATAAAATATATATGATTTCAAAAAGTAGGTATTACTATTCACAACGGCTAGTTTAATTAGTTGTGGTGTGTGTTAGAACTCGAGGTTGCGTACAACACACGCTATCGCATTATTCGAAGGGAAACGTACCGTAGAATTAATGTATAGTCTTGATAGACATTCCAGGGGTAGATCTTCTCTTATAGCAAGAAAATGTGCTGACTTGGTAAGACGATCAACAGTAACCCATATTGCATCATTCCTTCTAGGAGTCTTTGGTAGCCCCATGACAAAGTCCATTGTAATATTGTCCCATTTCCACTCCGGTATGGGAAGAGGTTGCATGACTCCTCCAGGCTGTTGCCTTCCAGCTTTCACTTGTTGACAAACCATACATCTTGACACAAAATCAGCAATCTCCCTCTTCATGTTGTCCCACCAAAAATGTTCCTTCAAATCTCTATACATTTTGGTGCTCCCAGGGTGTATAGAGAAATTGGAACTATGAGCATCATCCAACAATTCCCTTTTTAGATCAGGTATATTGGGAACACAAAGTCTCTTCCCGAATTTCAAAATTCCATCTTCATACACAAATTCTCTCAATCTCCCATCATTCACAGCTTTAATCTTCTTTTGGAATTCTTCATCATTGGTCTGAGAACTCTTAATCCTTTCTAGTAAAGATGGTTTGGAAACCATTTGAAAAAGCATTGATGTTTCACCTTCCCTGGTTATTCCCATGTCCATCTTCTCTAGATCCATGAAAATTGGATCCCTTTCAATTCTCATCATGTTCAGAACTCCATGGTCTTTTCTGCTCAAAGCATCTGCTACTTTGTTTGCTTTCCCCGGGTGGTAGTGTATCGTGCAATCATAATCCTTGAGTAATTCAAGCCATCTCCTTTGCCTCATGTTGAGTTCTTTTTGTGAGAAAATATACTTCAAACTCTTGTGATCAGTATAAATCTCACATTTTTCACCATAGAGGTAGTGCCTCCATATCTTCAAAGCAAAGATCACAGCTTCTAACTCAAGATCATGAGTAGGATAGTTTTGTTCATGAATTTTCAACTGTCGTGATGCATAGGCAATAACTCTATCATTCTGCATAAGGACACAACCAAGTCCTTTCTTTGATGCATCACTATAAATAACGAACCCATCATTCCCCGATGGTAGAGTCAATATAGGAGCATTGACTAATCTTCTCTTCAGTTCTTCGAAACATTCTTCACACTCTTTTGTCCAAACAAATTTAACCCCTTTACGTGTGAGCTTCGTTAATGGGTTAGCCAATCGGGCAAAATTCTGGACGAAACGTCGATAATAACCTGCCAAGCCAATAAAACTACGTACCTCAGTTATATTCGTAGGTGCTGGCCATTCTTGGATTGCCTTGGTCTTAGAAGGATCAACAGAGATTCCATCTTTAGAGACAATATGGCCAAGAAAAGAAATCTCCTGAAGCCAGAATTCACACTTGCTAAACTTCCCATATAATTCATGCCTCCTTAGAGTTTTCAAGATAATGCGCAAGTGATTTTCATGATCTTCGTAGGTTTTTGAGTATACCAAGATATCATCAATAAATACCACCACAAATTCATCGAGATACTCCTTGAAAACTCTATTCATCAGATCCATGAATACAGAGGGTGCATTAGTCAATCCAAACGGCATTACAGTAAACTCGTAATGCCCGTACCTGGTTCGAAATGATGTCTTCGGAATGTCTTCCTTCTTCACACACAACCGATGGTATCCAGATCGAAGGTCAATCTTTGAAAAGTATTGAGCTCCATGCAGTTGGTCAAATAAATCATCAATACGAGGTAGGGGATACTTGTTCTTTATCGTTATAGCATTGATCTCCCTGTAGTCGATACATAACCTCATAGATCCATCTTTCTTTTTAAAAAGAACAGGGGCTCCCCATGGAGAAACACTAGGGAGAATAAATCCCTTATTACTCAATTCCTCTAGTTGTTTCTTTAGTTCGACTAACTCTACAGTGGCCATTCTATAAGGGGTCTTCGATATAGGCCTTGATCCAGGAATCAAATCAATGGAAAACTCAACTTCTCGTTCTGGAGGATGTCCAGGTAAATCTTCTGGAAATACGTCTACAAATTCTTTCACAACAGGTACATCCTCTATTTGAACATTCCTTTCCTCACCGACAGTTATTTCATTCTCTTCCTCCCCAATAATTGAATTAAGTTGAGCTACTGGGGGTGGATCTAAATAAGAATTAGGTGGTGACGATTCTGCTCTAAAAATAAGGTGTTCCTTATCATTATCATCCAGAATCGTAATCTCTTTCTTCTTACAATAAATCTTCGCATCATAGTCCGAAAGCCAGTCCATACCGAGGATTATATCAAACTCAATCATAGGTATGACGATGAGATCAGCAGATAAAGAAAATTTATGTGCTCTAATGGGAACTGATTCACAAAACTTTGTTGCAATGATACTTCCCTTAGGAGTTTTAACTGACAACTCCCTTATTAAATCAAATTGGAAATATCTAATTTTCTTAGCAAACTGGGAAGATATGAAACAATGCGATGATCCAGAATCAAATAATTCATTTTCTAAACTTGAGGAAACCATTAAATTACCTGCCACCACGTCTTTCGGAGCTTCTACCTCAGCAGTAGTGATAGCATAAGACTGGCCTTGATCCCTTGGCCTTTTCTGAGGTATGTTCTCCTGACGCTTAGGACATGCATTTGCATAATGCCCCATCTCCCTGCAATTGTAGCACTGAACATTGGTAGCTTCCTTCTTCCCCTTGCAATCATGAGCTTGGTGGCCTTTTTCACCACACTTGTAACAGACTCCCATTCCCTTCAGGCAAGCACCGGGGTGTTTCTTCCCGCACTTACCACAAGATGGATATTCAACCTTTCCCTTCTTCCCCTTATTTCCATTCCCAGATTGATCAGCAGGTCTCTTCTTCTCTTGCTTTGCTTTAAAGTCATAAGACTTAGAGAATTCCTTTTCGGTCTTGATAGCACATGAGACAATGTCTTCGTACGATGAAAAGGATTGTGAGACTAATGCTCGACGGAGAAATGGTTTTAACCCATCAAAGAAACGATCAATCTTACTTCTTGGGTTGCGAATATAATCACCAGTGTACCTCGCTAACCTTGTAAAGTTAGCCTCATACTTTGTGACATTATCATCCTCCTTTTGTCTCAGACTCAGAAATTGCCTTTCCATATCTGCTCGATGGTCGCGAGGAAAGTATTTTTCTAAAAACAGATCTTTGAACTCCCTCCATTCCATGTTTGATACTTCATCATCTTCCTTCATGTTTTGAATCAATGACCACCATTGATCAGCATCTCCAGTGAGGCGGTAAACTGCCATGGTAACTTTTTCCCTTTCACTACTCCCCAAAGCCTGAAATATTTTCTCTAGGGAAAATATCCATTGCTCAGCTACTAAGGGATTTGTACTCCCATTGAACGTTGGTGGTTGTTGTCTCATGAATCGATCTAACATTGATCCTCCACGCTGCGGATCAGGGTGCTCCATACGGGTAAGGTTATTATTCATAACCTGAGTAAGTTGTCCCAGTACGGTGATTAGCTGATCAGCACCAGTTGCATCACCAGCCCCACTATAATTATCTTGAGCAGGAGGGCAATCCCTACATGGAGTGCGTGCATTGATACGGTTTCCATTTCTTCCACTAGGCGCCATTTCTAAACAATGGCATAAACTAGATCAGTTTATGAATCAAAATACATAATCCCATACTTATAAAACACTTAACATAAATTGAACTATTTATGGATATAATCCATAATCATAAAAATGTTTTCTTTGAGGAATTATATACTCATAAACCCTTCATAATGATTTGTAAAGAAAATGAGAGTTATCCTAAGCATATCCCCCGGGAGTGTCGTAACCAAGAGTGCAGCAAGGCCCGTTGTCGTGCACCAGTTCCCGTTCGAGTCTAGCTCAAAGCGGTGTTTTCGGGTTTTACCCCTAGGTACATCTGTGCCAGAGCCGCCTCTACCTGCTCGTATCCAGACAGAGATGTATCGCTCGGAAAACTCACAAAACCTCTACAATACCAAAATTCTAGGAAGTTCTTCTATACTAATCCTCAAAGTTCATCTTAGGTCTACGTGCTCTAATCAGAGTTTATCTAAATCTAGTTTCCAAGGTTTGTACTAAACTTCCTCTGATACCAACTGTCACGCCCCGACCCCAGTTACCCAGAGTCGGTGCATTATTACATAACATTGGCATGATCACAAGAAAGATCAAATCTCGAAAGACCGATTGGTTTAGTAGCCTTGGAAACACTAGATATATTCATAAGTTTTACATTACATCATAAATGAAAAACTAATACAATAACATAAGGTTTCCACAATCCACACTATTATCCCCTCATAATATCCCTGCAGGTCATTCATAACTTACTTCTTCACATCCTGGGAAAAATAAAACATAGAAAAGGGGTGAGCTCAAATGCCCAGTAAGGATAACATTATAGCGGAAACTTTCATAAATAAGAATAAACATTTAAGGCAATGCATTACTAAAACAAAAGCCTTTTAAAATTGAACTTCAACATAGTATGGCAAAAGTAAAATGAAATAATGCCATTTACTTGTTCACATTGATATTCTACTAATCGAATAATCACATGAAAAAATCAATAACCACTTTCATAATGTTGGAATGCATAATGCCAGACTATCATAACCACATAGCCAAGGCCTCGTGCCAAGACTACAAATAAGATTTTGTCAAGGCCTTGTGCCAAGACACTAGTTTGTCTCATGAGACCTACCGATGCATCGAGGAGCTATAGCGGGCTCCACCCGTCACTTATTAAGTCCAATGCATTCCCATATGAAAAGGTTTAAACATAACATAAACATTCGTATTAAAACTAGCATACGAAATGTCAATACTTTCACAATAAACTATGAATGGTATAAAAATAGCACATCCACAGTCAAACATATCACAAAACCTTCAATACAATATAGAAGTTTTGTATCATAATAAATCAACTTCAAATAATCTTAAAATCCATCAAAGGATGTTGACATAGATGAAATCAAAATTCTTTTTAAAGAAATATCTCCTTTTATTTTGAAATCATTTAAGATCCATATAAAATAAAACATTTTCTTTGAAAATATTCTTATAAGCTTGTATGGGAAGCTTCGACGATTTTATAACGGCGGAAAATAACCGCACCCGCCGTATAAGTTAAAAAAAACATTCTTACCTCAATTCTGTCGAAAAGGTTAAAAAAAGACCTTGTTTTGAAAACGATGGAAAGATTCCTTTATAAACCTCTTATAAAAAGTCAAACAAGGGTATAAATGACTTTAACCCATATTCTTGTAAATAGTAAAAATGTTTTGAAATACTTTTCGAAGAAACATGGATGTGGATGATAAAGAGATCCCAGTAGATTATTACGTATAATACAACCTCGGATAATGAAGAGATTGTGAAATAACCCTTACCTTGTACTTTTCCTTGGTTGTGGTAGGTTAACCTCCTGTATAATGGTGAAATAATTGTTATTAAATTATACAAGAATCATATATATTAATATGATATCATATATGATCTTTTTACATTGATTTGTTAATAATATCTTAGAATTATCGTCGTTTCGGGTGTTAACTTACTCATTTTCTTTATATGTTTTGTTACATAAGCCATGGTTGTTGTATCATATTCATATCCAGAATGATATCTAGTCCTTAAACATCATTTTTAAATCATCAAATGATAATTATACTTGAATGGTTACGATGGAGAATGAATCTCATCGCGTTCGTGGAGACGGTAGTCCGTACGTACGCACGAGCGACAATATCATTCTTTTGATATTAAAATAATATATAAATGGATGTTATATCATATATACAGAATCATTAACATGTTATATTTATTATTTAATGAGTTACACATCATTATTATACCCATCCAAATAATAATATATTGAATAACAATTACACCACGACGTGGAGACGGTAAGCCGTACGTACGCACGTATGGTGACATGTTATTCAAAGGGTGGATAGAATACTGAATATGGTTGTACCATATTTATAATAACATCACAGTATATGTAAGATACTGGAGTCATTATTTTAGAATGGTAAGAACAAAGAAAGAGGAAGTGGAAGAAGAAAGGAACTTAGAAAAGGGTGGTGAAATCATTACCTCTTCTTCGGGTTCTTCCTTTTGATTTGATCAAAAGGGCTCCTTAGGTTGGCTTTCTGATCAAACTAAGGCCTCTAGGTTGTAGTGAGGGATGTTGGGAGAGTATTTGGGCAGAGTTTGGCCGAACCAAAAGGCTTTAGAGGTGTAAAGAAATGAGAAGGAGGAGTGCCCTTTTATAAGAGGGGTGAGGGGCACCTTTGGAAAAGCTAGAAATATTAATTTATAATAAATTCATATTCGGTTTCTAAAGGCTCCATAGTTTATTATTCAAAGGTTAAGGTGGGGATAGGTCGAAAACCACTCAACCAATCGAATTTAGACAGGTTTGGGTACTTATATTAACCTTATCTTTAAGTATTAACTCTAAGTTAATTAGTTTCACTTTTACAATGTCTCTTTGTATTTTTATATTATATGGTTAATAAACTTACTATATACATCCAAGCGACCCCCAAGTGGTCCATTAATTAGGAACCTATAATAATATAAGTCTCTTGGCCGATCCCTAGATTTTTAGGAATTTAATATCAATTAATAATATAATATTTGTTTTAAGAACTCTTTTATGTCAATTTTGACACTATTCAATAGTTGATTTTTGTGAAACTCATAACAGATTTATTACTTCGAACAAAGTCCATTAAATCAATCCTAATATATCATATTATCATATAAAATTAGTGTAATTTATTAAAAGTTTCATATTATATTTATTTGGGTATTTATAATATTAATTATGTTAATTTTTTACTATTTTAGTAATTACTGCATCATCATTGTGTCATAAATAAAATAAATTATTTAATGTCTAAAAATTATAAATAAAATATCATTATGTAGGAAATCTTTTTAGCTTTCTAATGAATATTTACAATCTAAAATCCAACTTATATAACCCTATGTAACAATTGTTTTGCTAAAAGATATATGCTTGTGTTATTTTTGTATTCATTTTGACTTAATTAAAATAAAGTGTCATTATCACTTACAAGTGGATCCATGGGGTCCCAAAATTGACACAAGGATACCCCTGGTCGACCATGTATCAACCAATAGGGTTAAGACACGTTTTAGGGTAATTTAGTATTATTATAATATTATTTTTTTAACCCTTATTTACCGGATTTACCCTTTAACCATGGTAAATAAAATATTTACCGCAGTAATTATTCAAAATGTGTAAAAATAAAAGTTACCTATTTACACAATTTGAACATCCTGATTCCAAATATGGAATCCATTTTCCTAAATTCAAAACACAGAAGTGGCAGAAATTAATTTAAAATTAATTCCCGCTGTCAAAACAAAAAGCGTGTTTTTTAAGAGATAATAACTATCAAAAGATTGACACTTGTTTATGTTCGGTTTAATTGTAAAATTATGTCCAATGACCAACATTATATTAAATGGTAAAAATATATTCTAAATATACTTTAAAACCACTCAAATTCATAATTTATCACTATTAATTATTTTGATTAAAAAAGTTGTTTTCAATTAAAATTTAGTAATTTTCACTATTCATCAAAATATGAAAGTTATCCGAAAAGTACCAAAATTTCACCCTAGACTAATTTCGATATTCCGAATCCAAAAATGAAGTCCATTTTGAAATATAAAATATATATGATTTCAAAAAGTAGGTATTACTATTCACAACGGCTAGTTTAATTAGTTGTGGTGTGTGTTAGAACTCGAGGTTGCGTACAACACACGCTATCGCATTATTCGAAGGAAAACGTACCGTAGAAGCTTGGGGTGTTACATTCTCCCCTCCTTCAAATAATTGCGTCCTCGCAATTTCTAGGGTATTGCTGCATAAAAAGACTCGGGTGGTTCTTCATCATAAGTTCCTCGGGTTCCCACGTTGCCTCTTCCATCTTATGATTCCTCCACAAAACTTTTACCAGACGCGTCGTCCGGTTTCTCAGCACTTGTTCTCTCGTATCAAGAATCTTGATGGGCTCTTCGCAATAAGACAGATCGGGTTCCAGTTCTAAATCTTCATAGGTGAGTACATGCGTTGGGTCAGGCATGTATTTCCTCAACAGAGATACGTGGAACACATCGTGAACTTTGGAAAGACTTGGCGGCATTGCCAATCGGTAAGCTACAGCCCCAATTCGTTCTAGAATTTCGAAAGGTCCGATGTACCTGGGACTCAATTTACCTTTCTTACCAAAACGTATGACTCCCTTCCACGGAGATACCTTCAGAAAAACATGATCACCGACTTGAAATTCCAAATCCTTCCTTCGATTATCGGCATAGCTCTTCTGCCTACTTTGAGCTGCTTTAATGTGATTTTGGATTACCTTCACCTTTTCCATCGTTTCCTCCACCAGTTCTGGGCCTACAAGTTTTCTTTCACCAATGTCATCCCAACAGGTTGGTGTACGACATCTCTTTCCGTATAACGCTTCATATGGTGCCATCTGAATACTCGAATGGAAGCTATTGTTATAGGAAAATTCTACTAGTGGTAAATATTGATCCCACATACCCTGAAAGTCAAGTGAGCAAGATCTCAACATGTCTTCTAAGGTCTGAATAGTCCGTTCTGATTGTCCGTCTGTCTGAGGGTTGTAAGCAGTGCTCAAATGAAGTTTAGTATCCAGGGATTTCTGAAGACTTTTCCAAAATCTTGAAGTAAAACGGGGATCACGATCAGAAACAATCGATAGGGGTACTCCATGAAGTCTCACAACTTCATTAATGTATAGTCTTGCTAGACGTTCCAGGGGTAGATCTTCTCTTATAGCAAGAAAATGTGCTGACTTGGTAAGACGATCAACAATAACCCATATTGCATCATTCCTTCTAGGAGTCTTTGGTAGCCCCATGACAAAGTCCATTGTAATATTGTCCCATTTCCACTCCGGTATGGGAAGAGGTTGCATGACTCCTCCAGGCTGTTGCCTTCCAGCTTTCACTTGTTGACAAACCATACATCTTGACACAAAATCAGCAATCTCCCTCTTCATGTTGTCCCACCAAAAATGTTCCTTCAAATCTCTATACATTTTGGTGCTCCCAGGGTGTATAGAGAAATTGGAACTATGAGCATCATCCAACAATTCCCTTTTTAGATCAGGTATATTGGGAACACAAAGTCTCTTCCCGAATTTCAAAATTCCATCTTCATACACAAAGTCTCTCAATCTCCCATCATTCACAGCTTTAATCTTCTTTTGGAATTCTTCATCATTGGTCTGAGAACTCTTAATCCTTTCTAGTAAAGATGGTTTGGCAACCATTTGAAAAAGCATTGATGTTTCACCTTCCCTGGTTATTCCCATGTCCATCTTCTCTAGATCCATGAAAATTGGATCCCTTTCAATTCTCATCATGTTCAGAACTCCATGGTCTTTTCTGCTCAAAGCATCTGCTACTTTGTTTGCTTTCCCCGGGTGGTAGTGTATCGTGCAATCATAATCCTTGAGTAATTCAAGCCATCTCCTTTGCCTCATGTTGAGTTCTTTTTGTGAGAAAATATACCTCAAACTCTTGTGATCAGTATAAATCTCACATTTTTCACCATAGAGGTAGTGCCTCCATATCTTCAAAGCAAAGATCACAGCTGCTAACTCAAGATCATGAGTAGGATAGTTTTGTTCATGAATTTTCAACTGTCGTGATGCATAGGCAATAACTCTATCATTCTGCATAAGGACACAACCAAGTCCTTTCTTTGATGCATCACTATAAATAACGAACCCATCATTCCCCGATGGTAGAGTCAATATAGGAGCATTGACTAATCTTCTCTTCAGTTCTTCGAAACATTCTTCACACTCTTTTGTCCAAACAAATTTAACCCCTTTACGTGTGAGCTTCGTTAATGGGTTAGCCAATCGGGCAAAATTCTGGACGAAACGTCGATAATAACCTGCCAAGCCAATAAAACTACGTACCTCAGTTATATTCGTAGGTGCTGGCCATTCTTGGATTGCCTTGGTCTTAGAAGGATCAACAGAGATTCCATCTTTAGAGACAATATGGCCAAGAAAAGAAATCTCCTGAAGCCAGAATTCACACTTGCTAAACTTCCCATATAATTCATGCCTCCTTAGAGTCTTCAAGATAATGCGCAAGTGATTTTCATGATCTTCGTAGGTTTTGGAGTATACCAAGATATCATCAATAAATACCACCACAAATTCATCGAGATACTCCTTGAAAACTCTATTCATCAGATCCATGAATACAGAGGGTGCATTAGTCAATCCAAACGGCATTACAGTAAACTCGTAATGCCCGTACCTAGTTCGAAATGCTGTCTTCGGAATGTCTTCCTTCTTCACACACAACTGATGGTATCCAGATCGAAGGTCAATCTTTGAAAAGTATTGAGCTCCATGCAGTTGGTCAAATAAATCATCAATACGAGGTAGGGGATACTTGTTCTTTATCGTTATAGCATTGATCTCCCTGTAGTCGATACATAACCTCATAGATCCATCTTTCTTTTTAAAAAGAACAGGGGCTCCCCATGGAGAAACACTAGGGCGAATAAATCTCTTATTACTCAATTCCTCTAGTTGTTTCTTTAGTTCGACTAACTCTACAGTGGCCATTCTATAAGGGGTCTTCGATATAGGCCTTGATCCAGGAATCAAATCAATGGAAAACTCAACTTCTCGTTCTGGAGGATGTCCAGGTAAATCTTCTGGAAATACGTCTACAAATTCTTTCACAATAGGTACATCCTCTATTTGAACATTCCTTTCCTCACCGACAGTTATTTCATTCTCTTCCTCCCCAATAATTGAATTAAGTTGAGCTACTGGGGGTGGATCTAAATAAGAATTAGGTGGTGACGATTCTGCTCTAAAAATAAGGTGTTCCTTATCATTATCATCCAGAATCGTAATCTCTTTCTTCTTACAATAAATCTTCGCATCATAGTCCGAAAGCCAGTCCATACCGAGGATTATATCAAACTCAATCATAGGTATGACGATGAGATCAGCAGATAAAGAAAATTTATGTGCTCTAATGGGAACTGATTCACAAAACTTTGTTGCAATGATACTTCCCTTAGGAGTTTTAACTGACAACTCCCTTATTAAATCAAATTGGAAATATCTAATTTTCTTAGAAAACTGGGAAGATATGAAACAATGCGATGATCCAGAATCAAATAATGCATTTGCTAAACTTGAGGAAACCATTAAATTACCTGCCACCACGTCTTTCGGAGCTTCTACCTCAGCAGTAGTGATAGCATAAGCCTGGCCTTGATCCCTTGGCCTTTTCTGAGGTAAGTTCTCCTGACGCTTAGGACATGCATTTGCATAATGCCCCATCTCCCTGCAATTGTAGCACTGAACATTGGTAGCTTCCTTCTTCCCCTTGCAATCATGAGCTTGGTGGCCTTTTTCACCACACTTGTAACAGACTCCCATTCCCTTCAGGCAAGCACCGGGGTGTTTCTTCCCGCACTTACCACAAGATGGATATTCAACCTTTCCCTTCTTCCCCTTATTTCCATTCCCAGATTGATCAACAGGTCTCTTCTTCTCTTGCTTTGCTTTAAAGTCATAAGACTTAGAGAATTCCTTTTCGGTCTTGATAGCACATGAGACAATGTCTTCGTACGATGAAAAGGATTGTGAGACTAATGCTCGACGGAGAAATGGTTTTAACCCATCAAAGAAACGATCAATCTTACTTCTTGGGTTGCGAATATAATCACCAGCGTACCTCGCTAACCTTGTAAAGTTAGCCTCATACTTTGTGACATTATCATCCTCCTTTTGTCTCAGACTCAGAAATTGCCTTTCCATATCTGCTCGATGGTCGCGAGGAAAGTATTTTTCTAAAAACAGATCTTTGAACTCCCTCCATTCCATGTTTGATACTTCATCATCTTCCTTCATGTTTTGAATCAATGACCACCATTGATCAGCATCTCCAGTGAGGCGGTAAACTGCCATGGTAACTTTTTCCCTTTCACTACTCCCCAAAGCCTGAAATATTTTCTCTAGGGAAAATATCCATTGCTCAGCTACTAAGGGATTTGTACTCCCATTGAACGTTGGTGGTTGTTGTCTCATGAATCGATCTAACATTGATCCTCCACGCTGCGGATCAGGGTGCTCCATACGGGTAAGGTTATTATTCATAACCTGAGTAAGTTGTCCCAGTACGGTGATTAGCTGATCAGCACCAGTTGCATCACCAGCCCCACTATAATTATCTTGAGCAGGAGGGCAATCCCTACATGGAGTGTGTGCATTGATACGGTTTCCATTTCTTCCACTAGGCGCCATTTCTAAACAATGGCATAAACTAGATCAGTTTATGAATCAAAATACATAATCCCATACTTATAAAACACTTAACATAAATTGAACTATTTATGGATATAATCCATAATCATAAAAATGTTTTCTTTGAGGAAGTATATACTCATAAACCCTTCATAATGATTTGTAAAAAAAATGAGAGTTATCCTAAGCATATCCCCCGGGAGTGTCGTAACCAAGAGTGCAGCAAGGCCCGTTGTCGTGCACCAGTTCCCGTTCGAGTCTAGCTCAAAGCGGTGTTTTCGGGTTTTACCCCTAGGTACATCTGTGCCAGAGCCGCCTCTACCTGCTCGTATCCAGACAGGGATGTATCGCTCGGAAAACTCACAAAACCTCTACAATACCAAAATTCTAGGAAGTTCTTCTATACTAATCCTCAAAGTTCATCTTAGGTCTACGTGCTCTAATCAGAGTTTATCTAAATCTAGTTTCCAAGGTTTGTACTAAACTTCCTCTGATACCAACTGTCACGCCCCGACCCCAGTTACCCAGAGTCGGTGCATTATTACATAACATTGGCATGATCACAAGAAAGATCAAATCTCGAACGACCGATTGGTTTAGTAGCCTTGGAAACACTAGATATATTCATAAGTTTTACATTACATCATAAATGAAAAACTAATACAATAACATAATGTTTCCACAATCCACACTATTATCCCCTCATAATATCCCTACAGTTCATTCATAACTTACTTCTTCACATTCTGGGAAAAATAAAACATAGAAAAGGGGTGAGCTCAAATGCCCAGTAAGGATAACATTATAGCGGAAACATTCATAAATAAGAATAAACATTTAAGGCAATGCATTACTAAAACAAAAGCCTTTTAAAATTGAACTTCAACATAGTATGGCAAAAGTAAAATGAAATAATTCCATTTACTTGTTCACATTGATATTCTACTAATCGAATAATCACATGCAAAAATCAATAACCACTTTCATAATGTTGGAATGCATAATGTCAGACTATCATAACCACATAGCCAAGGCCTCGTGCCAAGACTACAAATAAGATTTTGTCAAGGCCTTGTTCCAAGACACTAGTTTGTCTCATGATACCTACCGATGCATCGAGGAGCTATAGCGGGCTCCACCCGTCACTTATTAAGTCCAATGCATTCCCATATGAAAAGGTTTAAACATAACATAAACATTCGTATTAAAACTAGCATACGAAATGTCAATACTTTCACAATAAACTATAAATGGTATAAAAATAGCACATCCACAGTCAAACATATCACAAAACCTTCAATACAATATAGAAGTTTTGTATCATAATAAATCAACTTCAAATAATCTTAAAATCCATCAAAGGATGTTGACATAGATGAAATCAAAATTCTTTTTAAAGAAATATCTCCTTTTATTTTGAAATCATTTAAGATCCATATAAAATAAAACATTTTCTTTGAAAATATTCTTATAAGCTTGTATGGGAAGCTTCGACGATTTTATAACGGCGGAAAATAACCGCACCCGCCGTATAAGTTAAAAAAAACATTCTTACCTCAATTCTGTCGAAAAGGTTAAAAAAGACCTTGTTTTGAAAACGACGGAAAGATTCCTTTATAAACCTCTTATAAAAAGTCAAACAAGGGTATAAATGACTTTAACCCATATTCTTGTAAATAGTAAAAATGTTTTGAAATACTTTTCGAAGAAACATGGATGTGGATGATAAAGAGATCCCAGTAGATTATTACGTATAATACAACCTCGGATAATGAAGAGATTGTGAAATAACCCTTACCTTGTACTTTTCCTTGGTTGTGGCAGGTTAACCTCCTGTATAATGGTGAAATAATTGTTATTAAATTATACAAGAATCATATATATTAATATGATATCATATATGATCTTTTTACATTGATTTGTTAATAATATCTTAGAATTATCGTCGTTTCGGGTGTTAACTTACTCATTTTCTTTATATGTTTTGTTACATAAGCCATGGTTGTTGTATCATATTCATATCCAGAATGATATCTAGTCCTTAAACATCATTTTTAAATCATCAAATGATAATTATACTTGAATGGTTACGATGGAGAATGAATCTCATCGCGTTCGTGGAGACGGTAGTCCGTACGTACGCACGAGCGACAATATCATTCTTTTGATATTAAAATAATATATAAATGGATGTTATATCATATATACAGAATCATTAACATGTTATATTTATTATTTACATGAGTTACACATCATTATTATACCCATCCAAATAATAATATATTGAATAACAATTACACCACGACGTGGAGACGGTAAGCCGTACGTACGCACGTATGGTGACATGTTATTCAAAGGGTGGATAGAATACTGAATATGGTTGTACCATATTTATAATAACATCACAGTATATGTAAGATACTGGAGTCATTATTTTAGAATGGTAAGAACAAAGAAAGAGGAAGTGGAAGAAGAAAGGAACTTAGAAAAGGGTGGTGAAATCATTACCTCTTCTTCGGGTTCTTCCTTTTGATTTGATCAAAAGGGCTCCTTAGGTTGGCTTTCTGATCAAACTAAGGCCTCTAGGTTGTAGTGAGGGATGTTGGGAGAGTATTTGGGCAGAGTTTGGCCGAACCAAAAGGCTTTAGAGGTGTGAAGAAATGAGAAGGAGGAGTGACCTTTTATAAGAGGGGTGAGGGGCACCTTTGGAAAAGCTAGAAATATTAATTTATAATAAATTCATATTCGGTTTCTAAAGGCTCCAAAGTTTATTATTCAAAGGTTAAGGTGGGGATAGGTCGAACACCACTCAACCAATCGAATTTAGACAGGTTTGGGTACTTATATTAACCTTATCTTTAAGTATTAACTCTAAGTTAATTAGTTTCACTTTTACAATGTCTCTTTGTATTTTTATATTATATGGTTAATAAACTTACTATATACATCCAAGCGACCCCCAAGTGGTCCATTAATTAGGAACCTATAATAATATAAGTCTCTTGGCCGATCCTTAGATTTTTAGGAATTTAATATCAATTAATAATATAATATTTGTTTTAAGAACTCTTTTATGTCAATTTTGAAACTATTCAATAGTTGATTTTTGTGAAACTCATAACAGATTGATTACTTCGAACAAAGTCCATTAAATCAATCGTAATATATCATATTATCATATAAAATTAGTTTAATTTATTAAAAGTTTCATATTATATTTATTTGGGTATTTATAATATTTATTATGTTAATTTTTTACTATTTTAGTAATTACTGCATCATCATTGTGTCATAAATAAAATAAAATATTTAATGTCTAAAAATTATAAATAAAATATCATTATCTAGGAAATCTTTTTAGCTTTCTAATGAATATTTACAATCTAAAAGCCAACTTATATAACCCTATGTAACAATTGTTTTTCTAAAAGATATATGCTTGTGTCATTTTTGTATTCATTTTGACTTAATTAAAATAAAGTGTCATTATCACTTACAAGTGGATCCATGGGGTCCCAAAATTGACACAAGGATACCCATGGCCGACCATGTATCAACCAATAGGGTTAAGACACGTTTTAGGGTAATTTAGTATTATTATAATATTATTTTTTTAACCCTTATTTACCGGATTTACCCTTTAACCATGGTAAATAAAATATTTACCGCAGTAATTATTCAAAATGTGTAAAAATAAAAGTTACCTATTTACACAATTTGAACATCCTGATTCCAAATATGGAATCCATTTTCCTAAATTCAAAACACAGAAGTGGCAGAAATTAATTTAAAATTAATTCCCGCTGTCAAAACAAAAAGCGTGTTTTTTAAGAGATAATAACTATCAAAAGATTGACACTTGTTTATGTTCGGTTTAATTGTAAAATTATGTCCAATGACCAACATTATATTAAATGGTAAAAATATATTCTAAATATACTTTAAAACCACTCAAATTCATAATTTATCACTATTAATTATTTTGATTAAAAAAGTTGTTTTCAATTAAAATTTAGTAATTTTCACTATTCATCAAAATATGAAAGTTATCCGAAAAGTACCAAAATTTCACCCTAGACTAATTTCGATATTCCGAATCCAAAAATGAAGTCCATTTTGAAATATAAAATATATATGATTTCAAAAAGTAGGTATTACTATTCACAACGGCTAGTTTAATTAGTTGTGGTGTGTGTTAGAACTCGAGGTTGCGTACAACACACGCTATCGCATTATTCGAAGGGAAACGTACCGTAGAAGCTTGGGGTGTTACACTACTACATCAGGAAACATATTTGAAAACTAGAACATGATTACCCCAACATAATGAAAAACTCCCCCTCCATGTAGAGAGTCCCACACATCATGAAAAGGATGATTTACCATAGTTGAATGTATAACTGAACATTAATTAAACAATAGTCTATATTTTCCATAAGTATAATCATACAATAAATCCTAATAATTAAGTAAAATATGAATAAATTAAGAAATAAAAAATCTTATACCACCAAATAGTCATCTATCATAACCCAACACGAGGTGAACATAATAATATATTTAGTCCTTATTCCCAATTTTGTGGAAAGATCCAATAATTATTTAATAAGTATAAAATTAATTCACAACACACAAACTAACATTGAAAATATGAATGAATGAGTATAAGTTGTATCATATAAATATTGCATCATAGAAATTTAAATAAATGTCATACCTCTAAATAAAGTTGCCCTATTTCATATTCTTGTAGTTCATATTGTAACTCATGAAGACCTCTTGTATCAGCCTCATTAATTACTCCCATATCCAATGGATTATACCATAAACCATTAGAAAAAATAGGTACCAACCAATGAACCCTTGCTGAGAGAGGATATTCCATTACTTCGTGAATATATCCTTTAAAAATAATGTTTTGGGGGATATATTATCTAAAGTGATGAAATGTATTGGGAGTATTAAAAGAATTTCATTACATGTACTTTATTCCAAAATTTATAAGAAAAATATATTAATATCATAAATAATCCTCATAAACTAGTCCTAATGAAAAAGGTCTACATTTTCACTACCATTTCTAGCTATATGCAACCCCCTAGGTAATAACACAACCAACTAAAGCTCAACTGATATCCATTTTTCCTTATGGGTATACAATTTCCATATATTATCTTTCAACCACCTATGTGAATATGGGAAGGCACATGATAATCAATAGTTATACAATGTCAGTCCAAAGTTGCATCAGAACCCTCTAAGACGTTATATACGCTTTAGTGTCACACACTAATGATAGATAGACCAAATCAGATAAATGGGTAGAATACTCCAAAATGTTCAGCTCTTCTTGCTCAAAGGACAGAAACACCTAGGTCACCACCACATATACTGTATCAAGGTTATACTATTAATTTAATATTTTCTTAAAATAATCCTAAGTATGGCCTTCATGAAAATTATCTTTTATAATAGAGTCATAAAATATCATTCCCATTTCATAGAGTATGTTTGTAGAAAATCCCACCAAATATCTTCAGGAACATTATTGAAACTAAATATAATTTCAATCTTCTCCATCCACTATTCAGAATTCTTCATTCCATTACCACAAATATTGATGGGTGGACTCATATTATTATATTCAAATTCATGATCCTTCACAATTACTATAATTACAACACCAACATGACCATTAGTTTAAATAGTGATGATTGAATAATCTTTCAAAGTGGGATCTATAAGAGGACTCACCCATAGATCCTATCTCAAGGCTTCTTCTATAAAATTTTGAATATCTCTTCTGATATGCATTTTCTATTAATCATTACAGAATGATCAATCCTATTTAGAAGATATTACAATATCATTTGGACAACTTCAAGAATCCATGTTCATGCTTTAAAACATAATGAATTTATTGAAGTTATAAATTATATGAATAGTATAAAATTATTATTGAAGGAATATGTCCATTATTATAAACATCACTTTTAGTTCAATAAAATTACCTCAAACACCATATCTTAATCCTAGTAAAAATCTAACCTCCCATGGAAACTAGAGTTCTAACATATATGTGAGGTGGATAGGAAGTATCTTGCACATACTACTTGAATCTCAATGGACCAAATGTAATGCCCCGACCCTAGTTACCCAGAGTCGGTGCATTATTACATAACATTGGCATGATCAAAAAAAAGATCAAATCCCGAAAGACTGATTGGTTTAGTAGCCTTGGAAACAATAGATATATTCATAAAGTTTTACATTACATCATAAAGTGAAAAACTACTACAACAACATAATTTCCGCATAGTCCACACTATTATCCCCATATAATATCCCTGAAGGTCATTCATAACTTACTTCTTCATATCCTGGGATAATATAAAACATATAAAAGGGGTGAGATCAAATGCCCAGTAAGGATAACAATATAGTGGAAACTTTCATAAATAAGAGTAAACATTTAAGGTAATGTATAACTAAAACAAAATCCTTTCAAACTTGAACTTTCAACATATTATGGCATAAATAAAATGAAATAACGCCATTTACTTATTCACATGGATATTCTACTAATCGAATAATCACATGAAAAATCAATAACAACTTTCATAATGTTGGAATGCATAATTCTGAACTTTAATTTCTTTGTCAAGGCCTCGTCCCAAGACCTAGGGGCTAACTGTAACCGGAACCCAACCCGGAGTGCCTCTAATAACCAGACACCAACCCGGAGTTCCTCTAATAACCGGAGACCAAACTGCAGTTCCTCTAATAACCGGAGAACAAACCGGAGTTCCTCTAATAACCAGAGACCAAACCGGAGGACTTACTTTTACCGGTCCCCAACCCGGAACATACTTTTCTAAGACATTCATCTGAATGAAAGGTTGAAATATAACATAAACATTTGAATTAAAAATAACTTCTGAAATGTCAATACTTTAAAAAAACCCACGAGTGACATAAAAATAGATTATCCACAGTCAAAAATATCACAAAACCATTAATAAAATATGGATTTTCTGTATCATAATAAATAAACTTCAAATAATCATAAAATCTATCAAAGGATGTTGACATAGATGAAATCAAAAATATTTTAGAGAAATATCTCTTTTTTTAAATCATTTTACAAGTAGCATAATTATAAAATAATACATTCAATTTGAAATTATTCTTATAAGCTTTTACGGGAATCTTTGACGATTTTATAACGGCGGTAAATAGCCACACCCGCCGTATAAGTTAAAAAAAACATTTTTACCTTAAATTTGTCGAAAAGGTTAAAAGTGCCTTGTTTGGAAAATGACGGAAAGATTCCTTTAGAAACACATAAGAGTATAAATGAATTTAACCCATATTCTTGTAAATAGTAAAAATGTTTTGAAATACATTATTAAGAAACATGGATGTGGATGATAAAGAGATCCTAGTAGATTATTACGTATAAACAATCTCGGATAATGAAGAGATTATGAAATAACCCTTACCAATTTGGTAACTTATGAATCATACAACCCATGAAAGTGGTATCATACAATTAATATTTAAATACACATAAATTAGAGTGTATTACATAAAGAATTTTATTATGGGCAGCACATACACCACACAAAAGGTGATGATGGCAATATGGCATGAATCTCACGGGAATAAGGAGTGAGATGAAAACCCCTTACCTTCTACTTTTCCTTGGTTGGGGTAGGTTAACCTCCTGTATAATGGTGAAATAATTGTTATTAAATTATACATGAATCATATACATTATTATGATATCATATAAGATCTTTTAATATTGATTTGATAATAATATCTTAGTATTATCGTTGTTTCGGGTGTTAACTTACTTGTTTTCTTTTATATGTTTTGTTACGTAAGCCATGTTTGTAATGGATAGGTTGTATATTATTCATATCCATAATGATATCAAGTTGTTAAACATCATTTTTAAATCATAAAATGATAATTATACATGAATGGATACGATGGAGAATGAATCTCATCGCGTTCGTGGAGACGGTAGTCCGTACGTACGCACGAGTGACAATATCATTCTTTTGAAATAATATATAAATGGTTGTTATATCATATATAAAGAATCATTAACATGTTATATTTATTATTTACATGAGTTACATATCATTATTATACCCATCCAAATAATAATATATTGAATAACAATTACACCAGGACGTGGAGACGGTAAGTCGTACGTACGCACGTATGGTGACATGTTATTCAAAGGGTGGATAGAATACTGAATATGGTTGTACGATATTTATAATAACATCACAGTATATATATGATACTGGAGTTATTATTTTAGAATGGTAATAACAAAGGAAGAAGATGTGGAAGAAGAAAGGAACTTGGAAAAGGGTGGTGAAATCATTACCTCTTCTTTGGGTTCATCCTTTTGATTTGATCAAAAGGTCTCTTTATGTTGGCTTTCTGATCCAAATAAGGCCTCTAGGTTGTATTGAGGGATGTTGGGAGAGTATTTGGGCAGAGGTTTTCCGAACCAAAAGGTTTTGAAGGTGTGAAAAATGAGAAGGAGGAGTGACCTTTTATAAGAGGGGTGAGGGGCACCTTTGGAAAAGCTAGAAATATAAGTTTATAATAAATTCTTATTCGGTTTATAATGGCTCCAAAGCTGATTATTTAAATTTTATGGTGGTTATGGGTCTAAAACAACTCAACCAATATAATTTAGACAGGTTTGGTTACTTATATTAACATTATCATTAAGTATTAACTCTAAGTTAATTAGTTTCACTTTTACAATGTCTCTTTGTATTTTTATATAATATGGTTAATAAACATACTATATACATCCCAGAGACCCCCAAGTGTTCCATTAATGATGAAACTATAATGATATAAGTCTCTTGGACGAACCTTATATTTTTATGAATTTAATATCAATTAATAATATAATATTTGTTTTAAGAACTCTTTTCTGTCAATTTTGACACTATTCAATAGTTGAATTTTGTGAAACTCATAAAATATTGATTACATAGAAAAAAGTCAATTAAATAAATCCTAATATATCATATTATCCTAGAAAATTATTTTATTTCATTAAATGTTTCATATTATATTTATTTGGGTATTTATAATATGAATTATTTTTATTTTTCCCTATTATAGTAAATATTGTATCATCATTGTGTCATAAATAAATTAAATTATTTAATGTCTAAAAATTATAAATAAAATATCATTATGTAGGAAATCGTTTTATCTTTCTAATGTATATTTATAATTTAAAATCCAACATATAAAACCCTATGTAAAAATTGTTTTTCTAAATGATATATGCTTGTGTCATTTTTGTATTCATTTTAACATAATTAAACTAAAGTGTCCCTATCACCTACAAGTTGCACCATGGGGTCCCAAAATCGACCCAAATATGCCTATGTCCGAACATGTATCAACCAATAAGTCTAGGACACGTTTTAGGATAATTTAGTATTATAATAATATTATTTTTTAACCCTTATTTACCGGATTTACCCTTAACCATGGTAAATAAAATATTTACCGCAGTAATTATTCAAAATGTCTAAAAATAAACGTTACCTATTTACACAATTTAAACATCCTGATTCAAAATATGGAATCCACTTTTCTAAATTCAAATCACAGAAGTGGAAGAAAGTAATTTAAAATTAATTCCCGCTGTCAAAACAAAAAGCGTGTTTTTAAGAGATAATTACTATCAGAAGATTGACACTTGTTTATGTTCTGTTTAATTGTAAAATTATGTCCAATGACCAACATTATATTAAATTGTAAAAATATATTCTAAATATACTTTAAAACCACTCAAATTCATAATTTATCACTATTAATTATTTGATTAAAAAAATTGTTTTTAATTAAAATTTAGTAATTTTCACTATTCATCAAAATATGAATGTTATTCGAAAAGTACCAAAATTTCACCATAGGCTAAATTCGATATTACGAATCCAAAAATGTATTCAATTTTGAAATATAAAATATATATAATTTCAAAAAGTAGGTATTACTATTCCTAACGGCTAGTTTGATTGGTTGTGGTGTTTGTTAAAACTCAAAGTTGCGTACAACACACGCTACTGTATTATTCAAAGAAAGCGTACCGTGGAAGCTTGGGATGTTTCATTTTAAATTTTTGATGTCCCCATTTAGTCAAAAGTTTAAAATCTTGTATTTAAAAAGAGTTCACTAGTAAAAGTTGATAAAAGTAAAATACTGAAAATGAATTTGTTCTTGCATTATGTCTAAGATACTCATAATATGGATTCTAAAATTATAAGGATTATATAAAGTTTAAAATTTAGTTAATACTATTCATAACCACTTTTGAATGGATTTTTGGTATGTCATGGTGGAATTGAACTCGGTGTTGCGTGTAGTGCAAGTTATTGAATTATTTTGAAGAAATAACACACTATGAATTCTTGGTGTGTTACATTTTCCCCTCCTTCAATAAATTGCGTCCTCACAATTTGAAATTGTTCTTCGAAAATAAAAGGTTGAAAATATAAAATATATTTGGGGGAAAACCCACATTAGAAATTGGGTTACTAAAATTTAGTCTTAATATGAGGAAAAGAGAAATCAAAGGGTCACCAAAAAATTATGATCTCGATTAGGAGAACATTGGTGGCAATTAGAGACATATAATTAGAGGAAAAACGTAAATATTTATTGGTAGTGATTGAGGTCATCAATCACAAACAAGTGTAAAATTGAGGTCCTTAAATTCATCAATCTATGATGATTTTAAATACCACCGGTTCAACAAAACATAGAGTATTAGGATAACACATTTTTTACGTTTCAAAATATCTTAGTTGAAATCCCACATCGAAAATTGAATTAATGAGGCCTCTATTTAAAATAAATAGTGGAAAGTATGAAGATTACTGAAAATAACACATACTAGGGTTCCATGTAGGAAAATATGGATATGGAATAAAAATCTAACCATCAATTATCTGATGGAGAGTGGTATAGAACATGCCTATGAAAAGGCCAACAATCCCAAAGCCATAAATTAGTGATGATTTAAGGTACCATCTAGGACAACATTTTTGTTCTAAGTTCCTTTTCTTAATATTGAGGAATTTATTTATGAGATTGGATAAGATCATTAGGAGATATACTTACTTTATAATTAGAGTTTTATCCATTAATAAATTTCTACCACAAACTCATCTTTCACTCTAAAAGATAATAGAACGTAAAAAAATTCTATTTACACTATTCGTATAGGGTTCCAAAATAAACGAATTTATAATTCATCTACAAGATCTTTTAATAAAAACTACATTATTTAATCCAGGACATCTCGTGGGCTAGTGGTAGGTGATACACCCTTGTCGCCCTTCGGTTGTGGGTTCATGTCTCGTAGCCTTGCCGGATGCGACAGGTTGCCGCCCGACCTCCTGGTTGTCCTTTTATGGCAATCCAAACTAATCCAAACTAGAACAATCCAAAATACTTTTGTCCAAACTCACAGTCCAACATTTATAAAGAAGGTAAACATAATGTAGATCCTTTTTACCCCGTAATAGAATATGAATACCTTCATCATGTATTCTTTTAATACACTGAAACATCATGAATTACCATATTCCATATTGATTACATTCATGCTCCCTTATTCCATATAGAATGCTGGATATACTTCATCAATCCAAAAATGTTTTAAACCCAAAAATGATGGAATATACAAATCATTAATCATTTTCATGGTAGTTAAGAATATTGAATATAATTTATCCAAATCAATCATGTATTATTCCAAAATCACTACCTCGGTGTCAGAACTATATTATGGTTTATCATTCTCTCACCCATATATTTTCCAAAAATTTATCTTTCTATTGAGTCACTTTTCTTTGTTCCACACAATCTCATGTCCTTAATGAAATAGTACTGTAGTACAATCCTTATATACTCCATAATTATTATAACAAGTACATTGTTGATACAACACTCAAATGACATAATCAACATTGGAACTCTAATCCTTCCTCTTCATCTGTGGTAGTATCATAACTTGATTATTATCCAATAGCATCATTTGCGGCATAGTCTGATGACTGGGACATAGGTTCGAGTAGTGTCCAAACTCATTGAAAATGAAGCATTGTACATTTGAAACCATTTTCTTACCCTTGCAGTCACGTACTTTGTGCCATTTTCCTCCATATTATAACAAACTCCCATTCCTTTCAGGCAAGTTCCAGGGTGTTTCTTTCCACAGTTATCACATATGGGAAAATTATTCTTTTCCCTCTTCCCTTTATCCATCTTTCTCTATTCCATCCTTGTCTTCTCTTACTTCCCTTCAAAGCCATAGGACTCAGTAAACTCTATACTTATCTTATCAACACATGATATTATTTCTTCATATGATGATAATACATGAAAGGTTATTTCTCATGTAAATTCTGGCTTAAGACCATAAAATATATGATCCTTCTTTCTCTTTGTATCATGTGCATTGATAGAGTTCTCATTCCTTCTACTGGGCGCCATTTCTAAACAATGGCATACATTAGATTAGTTTATGAATAACAATACCTAATCCCAAACTTGTAAAACACATAACATAAATTAAATAGTTTATTTATATAATCCATAATCATAAAAATGTCTCCTTTGAGGGAGTATATACTCATAAACCCTTTATAATGATTTGTAAAGAAAATGTGAGTTATCCTAAGCATATCCCCCGGGAGTGTCGTAACCAAGAGTGCAGCAAGGCCCGTTGTTGTGCACCAGTTCCCGTTCGAGTCTAGCTCAAACCAGTGTTTTTGGGTTTTACCCCTATGTACATCTGTGCCAGAGCCACCTCTACCTGCTCGTATCTAGACAAGAATGTATTTCTCGGAAAACTCACAAAATCTCTACAATACCAAAATTCTAGGATGTTCTTTTATACTAATCCTCAAAATTCATCTTAAATCTATGTGCTCTAATCAGAGTATATCTAAATCTAGCTTCCATGGTTTGTACTAAACTTCCTCTGATACCAACTGTAACGCCCCGACCCTAGTTACCCAGAGTCAGTGCATTATTACCTAACATTGGAATGATAACAAGAAAGATCAAATACCAAAAGACCGATTGGTTTAGTATTCTTGGAAGCACTAGATATATTCATAAAGTTTTACATTACATCATAAAGTGAAAAACAACTACAACAACATAATGTCTCCATAGTCCACACTATTATCCCCGCATTATATCCCTGCAGGTCATTCATAACATACTTTTTCATATCCTGGGAAAAAATAAAACAAAGAAAAGTGGTGAGCTCAAATGCCCAGTAAGGATAACAATATAGCGGAATCTTTCATAAATAAGAGTAAACATTTAAGGCAATGTATATCTAAATCAAAAGCCTTTCAAACTTGAACTTTCAACATAGTATGACATAAATAAAATGAAATAATGCCATTTACTTATTCACATGGATATTCTACTAATCGAATAATCACATGAAAAATCAATAACCACTTTCATAATGTTGGAATGCATAATGCTGAACTTTAATTTCATTGTCAAGGCCTCGTCCCAAGACCTAGGGTCTAACTGTAACCGGAACCCATCCCGAAGTGCCTCTAATAACCGGATACCAACCCGGAGTTCCTCTAATAACCGGAGACCAAACCGGAGTTCCTTTAATAATCGGAGACCAAACCGGAGTTCCTCTAATAACCGGAGACCAAACCGGAGGGCTTACTTCTACAGGTCCCCAACCCGGAACATACTTGTCTAACCCATTCATCTGAATGAAAGGTTGAAATATATCATAAACATTAAGATTAAAAATAACTTCTGAAATGTCAATACATTAAAAAAACCCATGATTGACATAATAATAGCTTATCGACAGTCAAAAATATCACAAAACCTTCAATAAAATATGGATGTTTTGTATCATAATAAATCAACATCAAATAATCATAAAATCAATCAAAGGATGTTGACATAGATGAAATCAAAACTATTTTAGAGAAATATCTCTTTTTTTTAAATCATTTTAAAAGTAAAATAATTATAAAATAATACATTCAATTTGAAATTATTCTTATAATCTTGTAAGGGAATCTTTGACAATTTTATAATGGCGGTAAATAGCCGCACCCGCCGTATAAGTCAAAAAAACATTTTTACCTTAAATTTGTCGAAAAGGTTAAAAGTGCCTTGTTTGGAAAACGACTGAAAGATTCCTTTCGAAACTCATAAGTGTATAAATGACTTTAACCCATATTCTTGTAAATAGTAAAAATGTTTTGAAATACATTATTAAGAAACATGGATGTGGATGATAAAGAGATCCCAGTAGATTATTACGTATAAACAACATCAGATAATGAAGAGATTGTGAAATAACCCTTACCAATTTGGTAAATTATGAAACATACAACCCATGAGAGAGGTATCATACAATTAATATGTAAATACACATAAATTAGAGTGTATTACACAAAGAATATAATTATGGGCAGTACATACACCACACAAAAGGTGATGGTGGCAATATGGCATGAATCTCACGGGAATAAGGAGTGAAATGAAAACCCCTTACCTTGTACTTTTCTTTGGTTGGGGTAGGTTAACCTCATGTATAATGGTTAAATAATTGTTATTAAATTATACAAGAATTATATACATTAATATGATATCATATATGATCTTTTAATATTGATTTGATAATAATGTCTTAGTATTATCGTTGTTTGAGGTGTTAACTTACTTGTTTTCTTTTATATGTTTTGTTATGTAAGCCATGTTTGTAATGGATAGGTTTTATATTATTCATATACAGAATGATATCAAGTGGTTAAACATCATTTTTAAATCATCATATGATAATTATACTTGAATGGATATGATTGAGAATGAATCTCATCGCGTTCGTGGAGACGGTAGTCCGTACGTACACACGAGCGACAATATCATTATTTTGAAATAATATATAAATGGTTGTTATATTGTATATACAGAATCATTAACATGTTATATTTATTATTTACATGAGTTACATATCATTATTATACCCATCCAAATAATAATATATTGAATAACAATTAAACCACGACGTGGAGACGGTAAGCCGTACGTACGCACGTATGGTGAGATGTTATTCAAAGGGTGGATAGAATACTGAATATGGTTGTACCATATTTATAATAACATCACAGTATATATATGATACTGGAGTTATTATTTTAGAATGGTAATAACAAAGGAAGAAGAAGTGGAAGAAGAAAGGAACTTGGAAAAGGGTGGTGAAATCATTACCTCTTCTTCGGGTTCTTCCTTTGATTTGATCAAAATGTATCTTTAGGTTGGCTTTCTGATCAAACTAAGGTCTATAGGTTGTAGTGAGGGAAGTTGGGAGAGTATTTGGGTAGAGTTTTTCCGACCCAAAATGTTTTGAATGTGTGAAGAAATGAGAAGGAGGAGTGCCCTTTTATAAGAGGGGAGAGAGGCACCTTTGGAAAAGCAAGAAATATTAGTTTATAATAAATTCATATTCGGTTTCTAATGGCTCCAAAGTAGATTATTTAAATTTTAAGGTGGGTATGGGTCGAAAACAACTCAACCCATATAATTTAGACAGGTTTGGGTACTTATATTAACCTTATCTTTAAGTATTATCTCTAAGTTAATTAGTTTCACTTTTACAATGTCTCTTTGTATTTTTATATAATATGGTTAATAAACATACTATATACATTCAAGCGACCCCCAAGTGGTCCATTAATGATGAAACTATCATGATATAACTCTATTTTCCGATCCTTATATTTTTTTGAATTAAATATCAATTAATAATATAATATTTGTTTTAAGAACTCTTTTATGTCAATTTTGACACTATTCAATAGTTGATTTTTGTGAAACTCGTAACAGATTGATTACATAAAACAAAGCCAATTAAATTAATTCCAATATATCATATTATCCTAGAAAATTAGTTTAATTCATTAAAAGTTTCATATTTTATTTATTTGGGTATTTATAATATCAATTATTTTGATTTTTCACTATTATAGTAATTACTGCATCATCATTGTGTCGTAAATATATTAAATTATTTAATGTCTAAAAATTATAAATAAAGTATAATTATGTAGGAAATCGTTTTATATTTCTAATGATTATTTATAATATAAAATCCAACATATATAACCCTATGTAAAAATTGTTTTTCTAAAAGATATATGCTTGTGTCATTTTTGTATTCATTTTAACATAATTAAAATAAAGTGTCCCTATCACCTACAAGTGGTACCATGGGGTCCCAAAATCGACCCAAATATGCCTATGTCCGAACATGTATCAACAAATATGTCTAGGAAACGTTTTAGTGTAATTTAGTAATATTATAATTTTATTTTTTAACCCTTATTTACAAGATTTACCCTTAACCATGGTAAATAAAATATTTACCGCAAAAATTATTCAAAATTTCTAAAAATAAAAGTTACCTATTTACACAATTTGAACATCCTGATTCCAAATATGGAATCCATTTTTCTAAATTCAAAACACAGAAGTGGCAGAAATTAATTGAAAATTAATTCCCGTTGTCAAAACAAAAAGCTTGTTTTTAAGAGATAATAACTATCAAAAGATTGGCACTTGTTTATGTTCGGTTTAATTGTAAAATTATGTTCAATGAACAAAATTATATTAAATGGTAAAAAAATATTCTAAATATACTTTAAAACCACTCAAATTCAAAATTTATCACTATTAATTATTTGATTAAAAAAATTGTTTTTAATTAAAATTTAGTAATCTTCACTATTAATCAAAATATGAAAGTTATTCAAAAAGTACCAAAATTTCACCTTAGGCTAAATTCGATATTACGAATCCAAAAATGAATTCCATTTTGAAATATAAAATATATATAATTTCAAAAAAGTAGGTATTACTATTCATAACGGCTAGTTTGATTGGTTGTGGTGTGTGTTAAAACTCAAAGTTGCGTACAACACACGCTACTGTATTATTAAAATAAAGCGTATCGTGGAAGCTTGAGATGTTTCATTTTAAATTTTTGATGTCCCCATTTAGTCAAATGATTAAAATATTGTATTTAAAAATGGTTCACTATTAAAAGTTGATAAAAGTGCAATACTGAAAATGAATTTGTTCTTGCATTATGTCTAAGATACTCATAATATGAATTCTAAAATTATAAGGATTATATAATGTTTAAAATTTAGTTAATACTATTCAAAACCTCTTTTTAATGGCTTTTTGGTATGTCATGGTGCCATTGAACTCGGTGTTGTGTGTAGTGAAAGTTATTGAATTATTTTGAAAAAATAACACACTATGAATTCTTGGGGTGTTACACCAAACATCTAATTAAACATGACACGAATCCAAACACATATTTGTTTAACAGACAACATGGGGAAAATCCTCTAATTACAAAATGAATAAAACAATCTAATGTCATGTAGATATGGCACCAAATCTGGCCCATCACATTTTTGTATAACAAATATATTGGAAACTATTATTATATTAAAAAAATCAATGAAAATATATGTGGGAGAATATGATACAAATAGATAGATTAATATGTAGAAAAACTATATAAAAAACAAATTTGGAATTATGGAATGCCACCAAATCTATATATTACCAATAGTCACCTCAAAATCAACCTAAACTAAATGTAACATTAAAAATATATGTGAGTATATTAAATGCTGACAGTCCCTTTATCATAATCCTAAAATAAAATAGCTAAAACATCAAAATGTCAACACTATAGTGTAATCACAATTACTAACAGTAAACTACCTCAATTACTATACATGTACAAGTATAAAAAATAAAGCAGTTCTATCTTATAAAACAAAAATGGTTTTGTATTTTATTTTTTAAATGCGAGCCCAATTGCAAATCATTTTCCTTTAGATTTCATAAAAGCATATCATACTATCAAAGATAAAAATATTACCAGAAGAATTGATAAAATGGTAATTTAAATGCAAATACAAAGAGGTAGAAATATAAATACACTTCCCTGATATATCCTATCATGTGAATCTATTATCTAAAAAATTATAGAAAAGTATTTGAGGTAAAATACATCATATAAAAGATCATTTGATAAATAACCATAAAAAAAATCACATTTTATTGGGCCCTTAACTATGAGACTGCACAATATACATAATATAATCCAAATTAGGATTAAATTGGTAACATCCAATATCAAGTCCCCACTTTTTATATCGATATCCCAAAAATAACCACCATTTATTCCACACACACTATAGTTATGCATGTATATTTCTAAATGCACATTATTTTCTCAATGTTCCATTGTAAAATTACAATTTAGAACGTTGATCTCAATTTTAAAAAACATCAAATCATAGACAATATGATTCGATATTTGTAAACTCATTTCCAAATTCAAATCTCCACTCAATAAATTTTTATAAAAAAAATGGTGTGATATATCATAATTGTTTCAAAAAAATTCATTAAAATGATTAATATTTACATGATATCCCATTAAACAAAAAATCATAAAAATTAAATGAATAACAAAATTTAATTTTACATGATAAAAAATTAAATATTAAAAATAACAATTTTTATAAAAAGGAAAACAACATGATCAAGGGAATAATATGCATCTTTAACAATGGATTTTGGAAAAACATAGATCAAACATTAAAAGGAAAGGTGCAACTAGAGTCTCAAAATAATCTATAAAAAACAGAAATCAATCACTAATCAAAACTACTAAAACATTCACAAAATCCACTGAAATAAATTGAATGAAGAAGTAGTACTATGATATTTTAGATCTAAAACATAACAACCATGATGAATAATTAGAAAAATAATGTTCCAAATGATCATAGATATCAAAAGTCACCCAAAATCACCTAGGTGAATGAGATAGAGGTTGCACATTCATATAATGGGTAATCACCCAAACAACACCGAGAAAATGAAAATCCAGATGAATATAAGCCATGTAATAATCTCACAATCCTGATATATGGATTAAAGAGTTTCTCCAAAAAAAACATATCACATCAAATATGAATATTGACTTCGATCATTACATGACATGAACCCATTTCATGGAATCTAATGATATCATGTCCTACTTGAGAATCACAAAATATGCCCAACAACAAATTCACGGGGTGTAAACATTATGATATTTATAATCACCTATGACATATAATAAGGACTATTTCATTCATAAATCAAAAGCATTAATGAAAATAAAAATAACAAAATTTGAGTAAATAAAAATCCAAATGAGGGTTTATAAAAGTTTCCACATCGGTTGTTATCCAAAGACTAATATGTGATGATTGTCTTTGTGGAAAACCTTGACATGTATTATTAATGGGGAGGATTTTATGAAAATGGCAGAATTGATTAAGAGATTCTATTATTATATGATAATATCTCTAATGTTATGAGTCAACATTCCATATTGAGTGATTGAATTTTTTTGTCGATGATTCATTTAAACAATTTCCAAAAAAACACTATTTTTAAAATCTGGTTGGCAACCAAAGAATAAATGAAATATTGTTTTAGTAATAAAATATCTATATGAGAATATATATATATATATATATATATATAATTAGGGGATGGGAAGTATTTCATTACAAATTGTGATAATGGAATAGAGAGAATACCACTCCCTTATATTCATGAAATGAAATGGGTTGGTGGGCATACTCTATTATAAATATTAAAAACAATAATAATAATAATAATATTAACAATAATAATAAAATATTTCAAAATAATATTAATAGAAATAATAAATTTACAAACATTAATATCTAGAAAAATATCTCTAATAATAATATATATACATTTAATAAATACTATTATTTCTCTCAATAATAAATTGTGTATATAATTAATAGATTGATTGATTAAAAATATTATGTTACTATTTTTTCCTTATCAATATATTAATCTCTTTATTGAGTTAATTAATATTTTTAAAGGGAAAATTTCTATTTAAATAATTTATGTATATTAAGATATTAAAAAAATAAAAATATAATATATCACAATCATGAATAGTATTCCAATTCATACCAAAATACAATTACAATATATTATAAATTTGAATTGTTGTGTTGATTATAATATATAGTTTCATATGTTTCAATGTTCAATGCCATTAATTCCTTATCATAAATATCATCATTCAATTATGGATTAAGTTCTTCATTTCTAGGTTTATTGACCATATAAACAATATCAGGATCTATATCAAACTATTTGTTATTGATAGATATATCCAATTAAATTTACACAAAAATATTATCAATGAATTAATAATTTTAATATCTATGAATGATGTATTTTTCCCATTTATTCTTAGGAATATTATAAATCCTATATAGTTAGATTATTAACATGTTTGATAATTGTTTTATATTCATAAAATCTATTATCATTAAAATAATTTCTACTCCTGATTTGTAAACAAATTATATCATCTTTTTAAAAATTTATCACATTTTTAATTGTTTCAAAAAAAAATTAATGTTTCTTTTACGATGATGTCCAAATTTGTATTATTAAAATTAAATTATTTTTATGAACTACAAAAATTTTGTACAATTTAAAATATTTAGGCATATATTGAATAAAGACATAATTAAATACATAATATTATCAATTAGTAAATTTGATAATATTATTGATTTTTTTATAGTGGTTTAGTTTTATTGTTATATAATAGTGATAATTTTAAAAAAATGATTATGAATAATACAACAAATTAATAAAAATTATAGGTTTTGAAGACATATTAATTTTTTAGATAATTATGATATATTTGTTCAAATATCTCATTTAATAATCTAAAAATACCTATTTGAAAAAAAAATCATTAAAAAATAAGTGTGAAATTGGATATATTTTATAACATTGCCCCTATTTAATATGTTTTCTAATTTTCATTCCACTAAATAACAATATATAACCAAAAATACCATATATTTCTATTTCTCATAAATGTTTTCTACCAAAAAACTCATAAATAGGTGAAAAAAGTGGGTGATTGGATGATTTTTATAGATATAAATATGGATAAATAAACTATTTTGTACGAGGATATTTATAATATCATATTTTATTAGGACCTATTATACAAAATTTCATGGGATTTATTTCAATATATTAAAATAGTTATTCAATTTTTACAGTTTCTTAATATTTTATATCATTGATATAATATTTTAAATTAAATAGAATATACTTTTTTGTCATTCTAATCATTGAGTTAATCTATTTTACTATTGGATAGATAGGTGAAAAGAGTCATAATCTTGAAAAGTAATAAGGAGATTTATTGGAAGCATGTTTATGATCACAAGGATAACCCATAGTATGTCATTATAAACTATATACACTGTTCTCATTCACTTGAAATTATAAAATTTATAATTCTATCAACACGCAATCTAGTGTCTGGTAGAGAAAAATTAATTTCATTCAACCATATATGAAGAAAAAATGGGGAATGAATGTTAAATATAATCACCTTCTATAACATACATTTTGACTATCTTCACAGGGTACTATGATGAAGAATAATATTTTTCACTAGGTCAAACTAATGATTTGGTATTGATATTTTATAGAATTATTTTTCATTTAAATTTATAAAAATTGAAAATTCCCAAACCATTTATATATTTCTATATAATAATCCCAAGAGATATCAACTGTAGTTACCAAGGTATAATTATTATGTCATTAAATTACAATATATACATGGGGTCCAATTCCAAAGGACAGATCGATTTAGTAGTCTAAAAAATCCAGATACACAAATGATACCGATTTTAAATTATATAAAAAATAAAAAACCTAGAAATAGAAAACATTAATCGTACAGAAACACATTCAAATAATTCAATTCATATAATTCGAAAAAAGGAACAAATTAAGGTTGATATCAAAATCATATTAAGGCCTAAATATATCTGCAACTCACAAGCGTAAATAAATCATCATACAAGTTAAATAAATGGAAAATATATGAAATTTAATCAATAACATGAACATAATGATGATATAAGAAATAAATATATGGAAACATAAATATCCAAATAAATATTCAATTTAAAAAATAGGTTAAGAACTAAATACATCCATGTATAGTATCAAAACATTAATTTAATGTATAATAATATTTATATTCTTAATAATTTAAATTCCTAATATTAGATGTCATAATCTCAAACATCATGATATATATATATTCTAAATACCTAGTTCCATGAATATTTAAAACTACATGTAAAATAAATATAAATTTTCTAACTGATTTTTCTAATGATAATTATAAATGAATTTAGGGTATACACATTTATAATACCCACCTATCAATCCATTCACAAATCATTCCACTAAAATTTAATGATTAATTTAATTAATGATGAATATTCATTATAAAAAAATTAAATATTTGATAAAAATACTGATTTATATATATTTCTATAGACAAAGCAGTAATATTAAACGTAAAAACTATACATAAAATGGTTTATAGTTTAAGAAATCATTGTATCTTTGTTATAATGAATATTTAAATTTATGATAAATTTAATTTCAAAATATTAAAATATCATAGTAAAGTTATTTTATCAATATAATTTTAAAATCCAAAAAATAAATCAATATATTTGAGGTGACCATCGTATCATTATGAATAATTTTTTACTATAAAATCATTTACATTTTAATAATAAATGGAATTAATGATAAAAAAAATTCTTAATGGTTTTTTCTCTATAAACCAATTAAAAATATAGAGTATGTAATAATTTATAAAATGGAAATGATAGCGGGGTGACTATTATTGTCATATATATTAAAAACATTCATTTTTTGAGGTTTTGTATAAGAATAGGAAAATTAACCTTTTAGAAGGAAATAATAAATATTGATTTTAGATAGTTTTTAAATGTAATGAAAAAGTAATTATTTCATTATAAGTGATTTTATTAAATTAGGGGACTTTCATAAACCTATTTTGGAAAACATAAAACTGGAAGGAAAATAAGTCTGATTGAAAGGGAAATCAATTTTTTTCCATTTTATCATTTCATTTCATAAATAAAGTACAATATAGAATAAAATTAGGAAGTAAATATAAAAACATTTTAAATATCTAGTGAATGAGAAAGGTATTGGTGATTATGATGGATAATAATAAAATTCCTTCAACAAAAATAAAAAAACCATAATCAATTTGAGATTGTAAAATAGATTATTATCACTTTTATAACATTTAAATTGTATCCCCTTGAATGATTATTTAAGAACTAACACACTAGTCATCATGAATAAATTTGTATTTATGTTAAATACATATTTGGGGAAGTATATATACCTTATAAAAGGGAATATGTAGATAATAATAAATTTTCCTCAATATGGTGTAAATTGAGAAAAAATTCTATTTCCTCACAGATCGATTTAGTATTAAATTAATTATACTCTTTTATTATGGATTAAACAGTGTTATAATTTATACTATAACCATATTTGAATTTATAGTATCATGTATGATGCTATATTAGCATCTTATGGCCGATTTGTTGATAATATATCATTATTTCTATTGTTTCGAGTATTAAATAAATTATTTTCTCATGTATTTAAGTCACAAGAGATATAATTATTTTGAATTGGTTATATATCCTTTATATATATAATAATAACAATGGTAAAAATATCAAATTTTTCATTATAAATCTATTTAGAATTATTCTTCAAATTGTCTCATGGGAAATGAATCAAAGTGCTTCGTGGAGATGGAATGTCATTCATATAGATAAGTGATGATATAATTACATTAATGAGTTAAAAGATAAGGAAGTTTGCTATATATTAATTTTTCAAAAATTAATATATAGTTATATATATCATATTTTATCAATATATTCACTATTATGACTATCCATTGGAAACGATGAAGGAAAACAACTTACATAGGTTTGTGAGGAGGTAGTCTTCTGTATAATTAATTGATGGATTTGTTTTTGATTTGAAGGAGGGGATGGAAAAATATTATCCCATAAACATAAAAATATATAATTATATTATAGACCTTGATATTATTATATATTATTATTTTCATATTTAACTAATGGTTATATGTGAATAAGTAAAAAATAATGTTCTCATTAATGATAATTACCTTCACATAGGGGACCCTCCTATAGATCTCTAACTAAAAACAATGGGAATGGTTTTTTATGATGAAATGATCCATATATTGTGGATAAGGTTGTTATAAATATATTTATTCATTTTAAACTAATTTTAAATGTATTTATATCAATTAAGAAGTAATATCTACATATTTTGTTCTAATTATTATGGTAGAGTGGTGTTATTTTAAATACTAAAAGTTATCCAATAATGGCAAGATACAATCACACCATGTTCCTCCAAAATTTATAAATAATGGGTTTCATGAATGAAATGGATATTCCATACCTACATCAATAAAAATTAAAATAATTTAAATATGTTATTTCCTTTACCTTGGTGGTTACATAAATTTTACAATTTTAGTTTTCACCATCAAACCTAGTTTTTCAAAATATATAATTTATCCTTTATGAATAAAATAAAATATTACATAATTAATAATTTGGAAACCCATATTCTAATTATTAATTATTATAATAATAATATAAATTCATCTTTATAGAAAATGTTTTTAACACATGTTCATGAAATGCGCATAACTTAATTCAAGACATAACTATTGTACCTAATTTTTATTATCTTAACAATTCCTGATTATAAAAATTTTTGTTTAGCATAATAAAAATTATTATTTTTTTGAACCCAAATATGGAATAAATTTTATAAAATTTAAAATAAAAAATCGGAAAATATTTTAAAATAAATCTGCAATATTTATAAAAAATGGGATTTTAAGAAATGCATTTTTCAAGAATATGAAGATATTATATCAAATATATTCATATAAATAATCATTATATGGATTTAAACTAACTTATTTATATTTTTAATAATTAAATTTACTTTATATCATTAATCATTAATGATTATTTTGAATAATTATTATGGATTCAATTTTTGGTTAATTTAAGAAAAATTATTTCTTGAAAAAAAATTGTTTTCTAAAAAATATTACTTTTTAATAGCAAATGATTTTATAATTATTTCTAAAATAATTAGTCAATAAATTGGTAATTTCAAAAAATATGACACATAATTATAAATAATAAATTTTATATAAAAACATTATATTATTAATTATTCATAAAATTCATTTTCAAAGTGAAAATATCAAAATAATATATTATAGAATTATTTTGACTAATGGAGATACATATTGATATTCATCCAATGACGTTATCCATTTTTTTACTTTTAATATAAAAATGTGTATTTTTTATATTTTTATTGTTATAGAATGTTCCCTTATTATAATATAGGCTTGGGTGTTATATTCTTCCCTTCTATAAAAAATCCATCGTAAAATATTTAATGGATAACTCTTTCTAAACTAATTATGTAGGAACATCTTTACCAATTCATGTAATTTCATTCTTGATTCCTCCATTTTACGGATTCTCCAATATACCATTACCTGTAGAGTAATGCAATTCCTCAAAATATTTTATCTCTATAATCAAGAATATTAATGGGATATTTATAGTAAAATATCTATGTATACAGTTTTATTACTTTAAAGTTTATCATAAGATTTTGGTCTCCCATGTACATAAATAATAATGATATTTGGAACAAATCATGTACTTTTGATAGGAATATGGTATTTCCTAATTGTAAGATTCAACCTTAATTGATTGTATTATCTAAAAAGTTCTGATATACATGGGTATGATTTTCTTGTTTTTACCCATCATTATGGCACCCATCCATGGAAATAATTTTATGAGAACATGTTCCCCCATAATAAAATTAAAATCATACCTCCAATTATTGGAATATCTATTATTCCAAACTTCTACTATTTTAGTATCATTATGAATAGTACATATTATTTTTTATCTCCTCTACTACATTAGGGCATTCAATATTCCACACCATAACATAATCCAAAAAAATTTAGAGTACAACATCTTATTCTATATAGTTTTTCATATAGTTCCATTTAAATACATGAATTGATGTCTTTGTTATAGGAAAACTCTATCAAATGTAAATACTATTATCACATACCATGAAGGTCTTGTTATCAATTCATCTTAATGACTTCTAATTTTTTAATAAACCTTTCTGAATGGAAATTAATGTATGTATAGTTTGATGTTCTTGAATGAAGATCAACATCAATAGCATTAGGAATACACATCAATAATTTTGTATAACTCCGTGATCATTATGTGGAACAATTGAAATAAGTGCGACGAGAAGTCTTCTAAAATTATTTATATAGTTCTACTCAAGGTGATCAAGAAGAAAATATTCTCTTATAATATTGTAAAATTTATATTTGGTTAAGTGATAAACAATATCTCTTATTATACCATTTCTTCTAGGAGACTTTAGTACTCCTGTGAAAAATTCCATAGTAATGTCATTCCTTTTTAAAATAAGATTATGAATAGGTTTCCTGACTCTTATAGAATTCTATCTCCTTGTATCCACATATTGGAAAAATAATCATCTTGATATACAATAATAAATTCTCTACTTCATTTCATATAAAACAAGGTTCCCTTAAATGAATCTAAATCATAGTTATATATGGTTTTATGGAAATTGTACTTATGGACATCATTAAACAATTGCTTTTTTACCTCAATTATATAGTGAACACATAGTGTCATTCCAAATTTCATAGCACCATATTCCATATCAATTCATCAAATTTACAATAATTTAATTATTTTATTTTATTTATAAAATTCTCATCAATGGATTTGGAGGAACTTTTCTTTTACGACATGTATAGTTAAGATATCATTTAAAAATTAGTGATTCCTCCCCATCCATAATAATTTTGATATTAAAAATTAACATATCCATATATATAAGTTCCATGTCAATCCTAATTTGGGTAATAAATACATGATAACTCATGATCAATGAATATGATAGATTATATTCATTCCTAAGTTGTAGTACTTTGAGAAATCATAATCCATGATTATCTCTAACCATCAATGTTTCCAAATTCTGATCACTTTTTCTAAATACATGTATTTTAAGAAGATATTGTCTATGTATATATCACATATATTTTTTTAGTTAATTTATCCATGAATTAAAACAAAATAATATGGAACAAAACTCAAGATTAGGAGTTGGATACTTCTAATCAAGATTATATTTCTTCAATGATGCTTATTCAAAGACATTATCATTTTTCATAAGGAAACCACAACGTTCTTTCATCTAGGCATAAATATATACCACAAATCCAACATTTCCTAACTGAATAATACTAATTAGTTCATTGAAAAATCTGTTCTTCAAGTCTATAAAACATTCTACACATTTAATTTTCCATATTAATTTATCCCAATTATGTGTAAGATTGCTATTCAGTTTATCCAACTGGGTAAAATTTAGAATGATTCCATGACTGTAACCAACAAAATGGATTAAACTACACACATATATTATGCTTTTTGGCTTAATAATTTGTTGAATTTACATTTTCATCACATGATAGACTATGATTCTAAACGGTGACACAATATGGATATGAAATGAATCGTCTGGAAAAAATAATTTTCATTTGCTAAATTTTTCATATATCTATTTTCTTAAAATAGTTTCAGGAATGATTTAGATGATTATTATTGTTATAATAGCTCTTAAAATACACCATGATATAATCAATTAACTCTAGAATTAAATAATAAACATATAACTTCAAAACATTATTAATCATATCAATAAAAAATTATGGGCATTTATTCAATACATATGGAATTACAATAAGGGCATAATATACCTATCTCATGTCGAATATAATCATTTTATACTCACAGTTGGTGATATTGATAAAAATGGTAAATACATAAAAAATAATAGCATTTTTAGATTTTATTAGTAAATTCATCTATGTGAGGTAGATGATACATGTTACCTATTATAAGAGTATTGAATTCACTATAGTTTATTCATAACCACATTGATCCAAATGTTTTCATTAAATAGAGAAAAGGGGATCCCCTTGTTGATACTCTAAGTCCAAAAAATCCCTCATTACTTAAATTACCTCAAAATTGATTAATGAACACTAATTCATCTTTGTATCATGCTATATTCGGACATGATATAAGTCTTGGATTATGGATTAGATAAATTGAAAACACCACCTCACATGATGGTGGATTCCAATATTGTTCTATATGAAATACATAAATTATTTTATTTAAAATAAGTACATACAAAATTTATGATTACCTTTTCTATTCATAGAATGTTTTTCATCTTCTTCACCATGAAAACAGTTTATAAGTGATAGTAGGGGAGGGTATTGAAATGAATTTGGTGATGAAGTATCTTCTATGAAGAAAATGAATTCTATATCTTCATTATGAATTTTAATTTACATCTGCATGAAATATATTTTTACATAATATTTTGAATCCTAGTCTATATTAAAGAGTATATAAAAAGAAAAATTTTAAATTAAAATAATGACAGCAAATTGAGATCATTTATCTGTCAATGTGGAAACTACCTGACACATCCTTGTTTTTGTGAGACTTCCACAATGTTTTTTAGTAACTAATCATTTCTTATTGTGATTGGTAAATATATATATATACTTATATATTAATTTGAAAACATTTTATATATAATATATTTTGAGGATACATAATAAAATAAATATTTATGTAAATTTGAGGCTACTATTAATTTACATTCCACAACATCATTTAGAAATTCCACCATAGCTATAGTGACCACATATGGTTGTACATACCCCCTCACCATATTCTATCATATGATCCCTTTATGATTGGAGAAATGGTGGGAGTAATTGACCATTTCTCTAAATTTAAAGCATTATGAATTATTTATTTGTATATTCCCTATAATTCATTATCCAGATGACACATATTTTCATAATTGTAAAAAAACACATTCCCTTCAATCAATTTAATGCAATTTTCATCCAAAAATATTAAAATAATAGAATTTTATTTATTTTATTATTATCTTTTTATGTGTTTCATTTTTTATGGTATTATTCTATACTCTTCTTATCTGGATTCCCCTGGAATTGTACGATCCATAAAATTTATTATTTAATTTGATGGTGTATAAAACTATTTATTTATATGATAAATAGTTTTGAAAAATATCTATGATTTAGAGACATTAATTACTCCTTTTAAAGAAAATTGTTTATCATTCATTCCATATTACTTTTGTAATATGTAGAATTTCAATGTAGTCTTTTACTATTAGACTCATAAAATATATCACATTCTTCGTCAGTTATATTTATGTTATGGAACATTTTCTTCATTTTTATTTTATTCCCCGTGAGGGATATATTTTTCAAAAAATGTTTCATTAATAACACTCAATTTCAAGAATTTTATATTTTATTCCCCCCAATTATTCTTGATCAATGACAACCATTAATCAATTTCTCCCTTCATAAAATATAATTATATTATAACCTTTTACTTTTCACCACATCCAAGGGGTGGGACTCAATTATATTGGGACTTAACTCATTTCCCACCTACAACATTATTAATAGTCATTCTAAATGATGAGGGATTCATTATCAGGAAATGATAAAACATATCTCAATAATGATATTGAAAAGTGGGATACCTTATTCAGAATTAATTATACATCATAGCTAGATTATTCTAAAATAATATATCAATGATATTCTATGTTCAATTGAAAGATTTATATTCTTTCTGAACTAAAAATTTCTAAATTGATCATGATTATTAATAATATTATATCTATAATGGACCATTTCTAATTAATGGTATATAATCGATTATCACATGAAATTTTTATCTTTAATTAACAAAATAATAATCTAAATATAGTGTTCCATTTCACATTATTCCAAAATGTATTAATTGTTAAATAATGAATCAGAAATATAGATTCATTGGGAATATTTTTAAATCATAAAAACTTATTCAAATCGTTACACTAGTGGAAATAGTTTCAGTTTACATAAAAACAGATTAAATAATGTTTTTTCTCATACTCTTCTGTGTGTTTTTTAAATGACATATGCCAAAAGACATTTAAAATTATTTGTGATTGACAATCAATAAATTTTTGGATCTATGAATCCTCTCTCTCTTGACTTGTAATGATTCCCTCCTACCTCTTGACGACTCTGAAAGTGATGTAATGATCCTTATGGACTACTGTTGTGGATTTTCATTGATTTTCATGATCTTCAGTCTCTATTATTCATCCTCTACCATTTTTTCATTATACACTAGTTTATTGTTTCTTTAAAAACCTATTTATTGTTGGCATTCAACCATGGTTTGATTTTTTATTTTGATCATCATTATTGTTAGTTTTTTCGATCATTTTTTAGATCCGGTTATGTTTATTCTACCTAATCATTAAAGGTATTGATGTTAATATTATAGATATATGTTATTTTTTTGAACTCTGAGGTTTTTATTTATTTAAGATAAATTATTTATCATTTAAATATATTTTTTAGTTGTTTCAATTATTAGTTTTAATTCTAATGTGATTTAAAAATATAGTTGATAATTTTTTTAAATTTGATTTTTTAATATATCTATTGTCCATGATGATATTATAGAATAATAAATTAAATATGGTGTCATATTTATTTAATAAAACAGGAATCACATGTAGTGACTCCATATTTTCCACTCTTGAAATTAATGTAGTATTTAAAACTTATAAACCACACAAAACAAAACAAATTTAACAACGATATAAAATGAACTAATAAATTTTATATTCAAGAAAATATTTTAATTTTAATATCAATGAAACAAATGTAAGTAATTTGGAAAAAAAATTCTATTTATAATTGTGTTTCATATTCAAGGGTTCATATCAGAATGTTAGTATGTTTTATTAAATATGTTTTTTCCAATATATATATATATTTAAATGATTATATGTTTTAATATATTAAACAAAATATATTTCAATACTAGGTATTGAATGGATATAAAATCTAAAAATTTATAAATAACCAAAAATGAATATTAAAAAGTAGTTGATGAATTATGGTAATTTTCCAAAAACATCAAAATATAAATTTTATTTTTTTCTACTTGTGTGATGTTTTTGACTATTAGAATGTTTAACTCCAAATAAATTAAGGATCGTATAATTTGGTATTGTTTTAGGCCTAATTATACACATTGGTTCTATTATTGTGAAAGAACTGAAAATTAAACATCGAATGTTAATGAAAATATTTGTATTGAGGTAGATAATCATGTTGAAGAATTAATTCATTATTTTGGTGTTGAACCCATCAGAAAAATAGCAAATATTGAACTTTATTATGGATATTCTAGGAATCCATTGTTCACCATATATAGTAAATATACAAATCTATCTATTTTTTTTATATTATCTAAAATGAATTCAATAAATTGGTTGAGTATTAATTGTTTCTCCCACTTACAACATATTTTAAAATATGTTCTTCCACATGGAAACATGATTCATGATTCTAGTAATGAGGTGAAGGAACATTTATGCCTAATAGGACTTGGGTATAAAGAGATACAAGATTTTACCAATTAATATGTGTTATATAACAAATAATATGAATATTTTACAAGTTGTCATATATGTGGGACATAATGCTAAAAGATGCAAGAAAAATCAACATAGATTCATTTTGTGATACTAACATCTAACATCCATGAAATTCATATGTTGCTTATTATAATTATATCATCCAATAATCAATTCATATAACTATAAAAACTCAAATATGATTCATTTATAGGTATTTGAGTCAATGCTTCTTTTAATGGAATTTGGTACCATCCAATAATTCACCATTTGAAGAATTGATTTGAAAATTCAATTAACCCAAAAAGTTTAAGATATAATTTCGATGAGTTCGTCCTTGAAGGTAACATACATCATCTTATTCATTCACCCAAGTAAAAAAGATTTGATATTAAATTTCTCTATTTTGAATGTAAAGATTGAAATTTCAGAATGAGATTGTTTACTGATGGAATGAATCCATATCAGAGTCTAAGTAGCCACCATAGTTCATGGATTTCTTTGTTAGTAGTTTTAACCCTGTCCTCAGTACAAAGAAAAAATATTTCATGGTGATCATGAAGATTTTAGACCTCAAAACTAGGAAATAATATTGATATATTTCATTCAACATTGATTGATGATTGGAAACATCTAGGGGATACAAGTGTTAATGTTTTCAATGTCTAAAAGAATAATTATTTTCATTTGCATTCTATGACAATGTTCACTATAAATGAATTTCATGCACATAGAAACATATATGGATACACTGTTACAGGATGAGAATCATGTCTAGTTTTTTAAGAAGATACATCATATTATCAATTACTGAATGGAATAAAAACAATGTACATGGGACATTAGTTATTTTTTTATATTGGTCATTGGTATCATAGATTGAAAAAAATAATTAATTGTTTTAAAGGAATAAAACCTTCCCCCTCAATAATTATTAGATAAAGAATATTAGGGAAGGGTAACAAATAAAAACATGCCATTTAGAATTAACATAATTCCTAGTCTTTAAAATATATCCTGATGAAAAATTATATCATTTTCAAACAACCTTATTAGAGATATTTAGAATAATAACCTATCATCAATGCTATCCTTGTTGAGAAAAATATCTGTGAAAGTTAGATTTGTACATTGTTCGATGAAAAAATAAAATATAAATAAGATGGATATCATGATAGATTGTACATGTAATCAATTGGAATACATTTAGAGTATCTCCCACATTGAAAGGAAATTGAACATATCTAAATTTGTCTTTTCTCACATTAAGAAAGATTGAGAAGCTTATTTTTTAGTGTATTTGTGGTAATAAAGTACCCAACGATTATTATGAAAATGAAAATAATTAACTTTTACTAAAGATTGTATGTTAATTTGTATGAAATTTCATGATTTTCATGTATTGATGTAATAACATAGAATAGTCAGACTAGGTGGTATATTGTGGATAGTTTTCAAAAAGACTATCATAATGTTGTGTGTTTTTTAAACATTTATAACAAATTTTCTGATCCAAATTTTTAGATGCATTCAAGAATGAAGCATATATTATTAATTTTCAACTAGAAATGTATTTCCCAACAATATTTTTTGATATAATGGTTCAACTATTTATTCATTTGGTGAATGTGATAAGAATATGTGGGCTAGTTTATTTACGATGGATGCATCATTTGGATTGATATATGAAACGTTTTATGGGAAATGTTTAAAATCCTTATCGAACATATGACCCTTTTGTTATAAAATATGTATTGGAAGAGGTTATTTTGCTATATATTAATTATGTTTAAAAAGTGGTGCTTAATTGTTTCTCTCCATCTCATCATATGATAGTCCATATTGATGGTATTGGGATTCAAGGCATAAAGATAGAGATCATTCCACATGATGAAGTGATACATACACATTTGTACATTTTGATCAACAAAAATGAGGTTCAATCATATATATCATCAGGTATTGAATAATTAAATTTATGATATATGAAACGAAATGAAAAATCTATGATGACAGATCATAAAAATGAATTCTTTTCATTGTTTAAGGAGAAATCGTCAAAGATATATCTGTATCCGAAAAATTTAAATAGTTGGATAGGGGAAACTATTAATGTGATCACATGATCTAGTTTTTGATATTTAGGTGTACACATTTTACACAAAGAGGCTGGAAGGAAATAGTTACATTTAAAATAGTGGTGTAGTAGCCATAAATGAAGCACTGTATTTTTTGGGTGAAAAATATAAAAACCCAATTTTTTCATCAAATCATTATTTGGAGTTCAAGAAGACATATTTGAAATTGATTGAATTAAATTTATAGTCAATTTATTTATGTGTAATTTTTGGTAAATTAATAGTGGTGTTAAAGATGATGAATATGGTTTTAAAGGTGTTGATTGGAAAGGATTCAGAATCAATGAGGAACTATTAATCATGGACACACATGCAGAGTAAATATTTTTTTGTCACTGATCCTTTAAAAATCTAGTGGTTCATCATTTATCAAGGGAAAAGAATCCATTTTACGAAGGCTGATAATGATGATATTATTGATTTATTTGAGAATTCTTCTTTTATTACCGAATTTCAATATAACAATGACTATAACATAGACAAATTGGATGCATTACAAAATGATAATTCTAAATGTATATGTAAAAATACTAATTACTCTCCTAATTAATCTAGTAATTATTTACTTTATATTAATTTTTTAAAATGTACATGTTTAAAAAATAAATTATTTAATATCTATTTAATATTAAATTATACATATATTATTATTTATTATAATTTTTTGTGTAAAATATTACATTCCTTGTTTATGTTTAAATATATTTTCATTGAAACACATGATGTACATTATTATATTTCGGTTTAATTTATAAATATTAGAATATATTTTCAAACTGTCATATTTATTTTATTAATTGTTTATGCCTTTTTAGAAGTAATTTTTATATTTAATTGTTCACAAGGCATATTTTATTGGTCAATAATTATAAAATAATTTTTTAAAAAACATACTAATGTGTACAACTTTTTCTTCCTACATGTTTCTATTTCTATTTATTCTAATTAATGAATTGTCTAATAATATTTAGGTACAAAATAATTTCACTACATATTACTATAACTCTGGTAGAGACCAATACAGGGATAGATGAGAATCTAACGAGGTACTTGTATTTTTTCATATTATTAAATATCTTGTAATATAATTAGTTAATTAATATTGAATTTAAATTTAAAAAAAATGATAGTAGGCCTTATGATGAGACTTTAGCTAGTGAGTCTTTGGCATTTAGTATTTAGAAATAAACTCCTCAATTTGGAAAACATGTCTTTACTTGTTTACCAAAACTATCTATTTCATAGAGAGGAGAGTGATTAAATATTCGTTTTTATGACAATAATAATTCAACTGGAAAACATTCAATGCAATTTATTACCTATATCGTCTGTAAGATCCATTACAGTAGAATAATTTTATATCCTGATTGAATGTTTTACAAATAGTTGATGATATATCTACATTGGGAGGCTATGGATGTAAAATATCTCAATTTATTTCTTTATTCCATTTTTTGAATATGATATATTTTAAATCAAAAATATTTATCTTATGAAACTACGAATGATATTAAATTTTGAAGAAACAAAGAAGTTAAGAAAATATTCCTTACTTTAGATGTTGTTTGATGGAAAGATTTAAAAAATTCATTGAAAAAAATTATATTTTAGGAAGTAGAAAAAATAAAATCCCATTCTCTAAGTATTTTTTTTAGATGAAGACATTGAAAAGAATTTGTTTCTACCCGAAATGATAACACATTCCAGGTATGATAATTATATAATATTTTATTGTAATTTTTTTATATATGTACATAATTAATTGTTATTTTACATTTTATATAACATAACTCCATGAAATACAATTAATAAATTTAATTATAGAATAATTTCCCACTTACATTATCACATGGAGGGTATTATTTATTAGATAAAAAATGATAGATGAAAAGTTTGAATCACTAAGAGCGCACACCACTAGTGGTTCTGGTGAAGCCCAATTTGGTCCTCCTTCTCTACCAACCCTCCCTAAAAATGGAAAATAAATATGAGAATAAAAATTTAATGTATTTTATATGGAATTCTAAGGATGTTGATAAAATAATTATAAGTAAATAATTATAAAAATTTATGATTTTTTATAATTTATAAATTATAAATAGTAAAATTTCAGCTTTATTTTTCATTTCAGGATGAACATTATGAGAAGATTATATAGGGATCATTTATCCCTAAGTGTATGATGAAAATCCTAGCCACAACCTTAAGAAATAAAAAACACCAAAGCTGTATAACAGGACCTGAAACAGGGGTTAGTATTAAAAAAACATTTGGTCAAAAATCTAAACAATCCAACGTCCAAAGAATTGATTCCATAAATTCTCATCCGAATGTGATGAAACTATCCATGGGAGATAAAATTCAAGTAGTTGGGCAGCATGATATGTTAGAAAAAATGATTTTATAGTGATAGATTTTGAAGCCTTCCAAGGCCACCCAGCCTTCTGAGACCACCTACTCATATCATCCACCACCTCACTTGGAACCAACCATAAACTATGAGTTGTATGTAGGATATCCTAATGTACATATTGTAGTGTTTAGAGTCATCCATTATTTAGGAGATTCTATAATCACCACCCTATTCCAGTGGTTCATTTAATAGTATTGATGCATGATGTTATTGATCATACTTCTATACTATTGTTCCCTACCATGGATAACACCAGAGTTGGGGATTGAATGAGTAATTTTTTTGATAATCTCTCCTTATTCATTAAATTACATATGATCTATGTTTTGTTTAATCATTTCTTACAGCTGATTGAAAATTACATATAATTATTTCTAACATTTAACTTATATATGAGTATCTAAAATCCATAGAACTGGAACAGTGGAAAAAAAGTCTATTAGAAACAAAACTATATATACATTAAATATTTCAGATGGGATTGAATGATTATATTAGGTTACTTCTTCCTTTGATAATATCTATGAGTTTATGATTTCATCTGAAATTTATGGAATACAATATACATATAGAATACTCCAAAAATTTATCATGGATGTTGTTGATTTTAAAGAGCTTAACAATATTTTTTTGTATTTTTTTTAATGTATATTAATTGACCTTTATGTTTTTATTTTTACAATTAAATAAAATTTAAATTGACTAACTATATTAACTTACTATTTATGTTTCTATACATGATAATTGTTCAAAATGGTATCACCAATGATTATAGTTTCATAGATCATGAATATATTTCAATAGATGTGCAATATGTGTCACCTAAAAAAAGTGTGCCCTATATATGTGATAGATTACCAATAAATAATATTGGGTGATTTTTTATGCCATTTCATGATGGGTATAAGAGGAAACATAAATGTGATCTTATATTCATTATAAAATCATTAAATTTTAATATTTTTATTATTGTGGGCGTTGGATGTTTGGCATATTCTACCCATTTTAAAACTAATTATATTGGTTTTTCCCATTATAATGTGTTAATCAAATAAAATATTTCACCATGTTAGGCAAAAAGATTTTTGTTTTTTATATGATCAATATGTTTAATTATAATTGTTAATACATGTATTATTAGTTTGTATTATTGAAAATACATGTCATTGAAAAAAATATAATAAAGATCACTTGCCAATAAAAAAATGTATTCAAATATGTGAAAGTAAATGCCATAATTTTTTATATTATATATTATTTTTATTTATATATATACATGCCATTGTGTGTTTATAATGCTTTTTATTATCAAGATATTATTTTTTTAACTCCAATGTCATCATGAACAAAGAAATATCGAATGTGGTTATTTTGTTCTGTGTATTATTTAAATGATAATAAAAACTATGGTGATGATTGATTATGATAAGGTTAGTCATTTTATTTATTTTATATTTTTTCCAAATATTCTATTTTTTAATATTATATCATTCAATGTCATTGTATCCTTTCAATCATTTCAACAGAAACACACATGAAGTTATTAAACAATAATGATCTTTGTTTCTCAAATACTTGGTTAGTATTATTCGTAATTAAGGTATGTATATTCTTATGATTTTTATTACAGTTACATTTTATTAATAAAATTTGTTAAAAAATATACTATCTTTATAATATGTGATTGAATTTAATGATATCAAACAAATGCTTCATCAATAACAAATATTCCTGAAGTTATAAATTTTAGGTATGTAATTTTTAATTCTACATTATATTAAAAATGCGTAGATAATTTTTTTTCTATCTAGATAGAACTATATATTTTATTGTAGATTTTTAGTCAATGTTACATGATGTTTGGTTGTGGTATAAAGGTTTTTTATCACAAAGAATTTGATTATTAAGGGGATATAATATTCAAATATTTATAAAAAAAATAACATTCTAAGTCCATTTTTATAGTAACTAATGCTGAATCATTAAAAAATATCATGGTTTTTAGCTTCGGTTTTTATGAATACCGACACTGAAAACCAAAAAAGAAGCTATGCAAACTATCATTTTCGGCATCGGTTTTAAAAAACCTGATTCCAATAACCTTATTTCATATGTAACCTATATCGACATCAGATTAATCTTGAAGTATAAATTAGAATATGATATTAAATCATCTCATTGTACTAGTGTCCATAATGATTTGTTAGTAGAAGAGGATTTATACTAAGCATTTACACATGGACTTTCGAACTATGATACTATTATGTTTTGTTATTGTGACCTAGGTAATGAATGATTGAAATCCAAATTCACAATTTTTTAGTTAATACTAATGTGTGCAATGATTCTAAAACCTTTCAAACATATTGAATCTATAAAAAGATGTCTTTATATGAAAAACAAATATTCTCTCCTTCAGAAAATATTAGTTTTTATCCAATAAATATTATTTAAAGACAACGTATATAATAAGGTTACATTACCTAATATATGTTTTAAAAAAATACTTCCCGGGGTTTTTATTAAATATTATCTGATGGGAGCTATTTCAAATATAACTCCAATAACATAAATCTTGTGGTTACTGTTTTCTATTAGAATTGTTAATATGGGATAAAACTAAAAATAATAATTAGATTTGTTGTGTTAGAGAGGTTGATACGTATGTGATTCAAATTTTACATTGGGGATAAAATATAAAACATAATATTAGACAAATTTCATCATTATTGAACTCATTCAATGAATTTTTTCACATATCTTGTCAAAAACAAAATAATATTAAGTTTAAATTATTATTATTATATATTTTTAGCCGGAATACATCTTAAAAATGTATGGAATATTTCACGGTAAATAATTAAACACATTAAATTTAATCAATATCATAACTATCATGATTAAATATTGAATGTTAAATATGGAATGTTAAATAACTTAAAACGCAATCCATTTAATAAATTACTTGATCACAAAATGAATCCATGGATAATATCAATCCCATAATTACAAGGATAATAAAAAAATAAATTATCAGTGAAGGAAATTCATAATCATTTATTTCATGATCAGTGACTGCATTCTGTCTATATGACCAAAACATTATGATAAGTAAGTTTTAAACAATTGGAAAAATCCCATTCAATTTTGCTAAATTATTTGTCTTATAAAAACAACCAATCCTTTGAGGGGATATATATTTCAATTATTCTCCAATAATTGAATTTATAATGAATTAGTTATAAAAAATATGGTCATTTTAATTCATAACATTATTCTTTATCAATAATTTTTTATATTTATTAATGAATAATAATTTATCAACTCTTCCAAATTCAATCAAATAAATTCATATGAAAGAAAAAAAAATAAAAATGATATAGGATTTATGAAATAATTATATCCATGGAATGATGAAAAATAATATTTATTATAAATTTAAATGTTAAGGAATAAATATCACAATAATGTTTTTTTATATGGTGTTAACAGTCCCAAAACAAATTGATGTATGAGAGGTTACCATGAGTTTATCAAAAATTTCTATTTTCACAACGAAATAATTACGTATTAATAAATGAATTGAATAAAATGAAGTAATAAAATAATATTATATAAATTATTTTTATTTATAATCTTGATGAACATATTGACAATAAGCATAATTTTTTTAAATATTTAAGGGTATAGGGAAGTCTCTTATCAACAGAATTGTTAAAAAATACTTACATTTTTTTATGAATGTAAAAAATTAAACATCAAAAAATCATTCAAAAATATATCAAAATATTTTATACCTTACTTGGATAACATAATGATACTTTAATGAAAACATTATTTAAATAAAAGGACTTTGATAGATGATTTTTTTTGGAATATAATCAAATAAAAATGCACCTATTTCTGTTATAAAAAGACATAAAATTTGGATATATTTAAAAAAATTTATTTTTTGAATCTTGTAATAACAAGAGAAAATGATGGAATAAAATAAAAAACACCATAAATATCTATTGTATATAAAAATTATTAACAATTATGAGGGATAAATTATCTGATTCATTCAATGAAAATTAATGTAATCTTAATATAAAGTAACACAATAAATTATTTTTTTACCACATTTATAAAGTTCATATTGAAACAACTTGAACAAATAGAATTAAATGGAAAAAATAAAAAAAATATTAAAAAATATGAATTCAATTTATACAAATAAATATATCCTTATATTCACTTTGTAATATTTAATCAGGTCATAATAAAAAAATGCTTCAAGGAAGTTTAAATTGATATAATTTCACTTAACGTGTGCTACTCTTTTGTGGATCATGATATAAAATCCTTTATATTGTTCATATAAATGTAATTTATTTATTTTAAACCCAATGCCTATTTATAATTTCATATATTATGGCCTTTTCCCATATTACTTCTCATTCGATAATGATAATTAATTTGTAGCATTGGTTTTTCAATTATCAACTTCATTTTCTATTGTATGGGTGTTCCCAAAAATGAAATTTTTGAGGAAAAATATATAGATTTATTATATCAAGAAGTGTATTAATATTCATAATATCATAAATTTACATTATATACCTTTTTATAAAAAATACAACTATGTTTGAATGTAACATCCTAGGTAAATAAAGAATATGACATTTTCATATTTATTAATATTTGTGAATAAAATATTAATATTAATTTAAATGGTAGAAAACGTCTAGCCATTGGAGTATCTGGAATGAAAAGAACTAAATAAATATGATTTTATATGTTTTTTAAATTTTTTTACATTATGAAATAAATATTAAAGGCTTAAGATGCAAATGAATCCAATTTTAAGAATAAAAATTCTAAAATTCTAATATTCTTTAAAAGGCCGATTAACCGCCTTTTGATGGAGAACCCTTTTTAAATCTAATTTCTGTCACTTTTATATGTTATATTTGAAAAAATAAAATCCATATTTAGAACAAAGACATCAAAATTTACTTTCTGTAAATTTTTGTTATTTTCCGATAAAGATCGTTTTTAGTGGAAAATGCTGTATTTTAATTCCAAAGCTATTTTTTATCTAATTTATTTATATAGTATGATTATAGTTTTAATTAATTTTAAAGTGTAATTTAAATATATTTTTACCATTTAATCCAACAGTGGTCTTTTTAATTAATTTCAATTTGAAATTCGATATAAACAAGTGTCAATCTATTAATAGATATTGTTTCTTTAAAACACGCTATTTGTTTTGACAACAGGAATTGATTATAAAATTAATTAATGAAAATTCAATGTTTTTAATTTGGTAAAATAGATATGATTTTTTAATTTGGAATATCAAATGTATCTTAGGGTGAATTTTCTGAATTTTTCTGACAATTGTTCATTTTCAATGAATAGTGAAAAATACTGCATTTTCATCCAATTTATTTATATAGATATATTGTAATTATAATTTGTTTCAAGGTGTAATATAATTATTTTTTTATAATTTAATACAATTTTGGTCATTTGGTGTAATTTCTCTTTTAAATTGGATGTACAAACAAATCAATCTTTTCATAGATTTTACTTAATAAAAACCTATATTTGGTTTTGACAACGGCAATTATTTTAAATTAATTAGTGGAATTTATTTTTGATAAATTTGATTCCATATTAGGAATTATAAGGTCAAAATTATGTAATTAATACCCTTTAGTTTTTTGACATTATGAATAGTAATGATTGTAATTACCTTTAATTATAGTGTTTAATTAGTATTCGGGTAGTTAAAGGGAATAAAATAATATCATAAAATTAAAAAATGACCCCAAAATGTGTTCTAATAATATTGGTGGTGTCATGGACGACCATTGGATTCCTTGTTCCAACCTTGGGACCCCATGTAATTACTTTAGTGTGATAGTTACATTTTATCATTTGTTTTAAAGAAAGGAAAATTAAACCAAAGTATGTATCAGCTAAGTAAAACAATTTTAATATTGATCAAATAAATTATCTATTTTACTATAAACATTAATTGAAAATATAAAAAAAGCCTATATGATGGAAATTTTTTTATAATTTTTATTCATTAAATAAATAAATTTATTTATGACACAGTGATGATGCGGTGATTACCTCATTAATGAATGATTTAAATAAAATCAGAAGATAAGGTAAAATCTAAGACATACACTTGTCAAAAACCAATTAGATGGGAAGATTTATAACCCTTATCTCCTTATCCTAGAAATATATAATTGTGGGACCTTTAATATCTGATAATCATTTTATAATAAAGTAACTTTTCAAGACTTTCCAAGAGTGTCCCTCCTCCCTCTTATAAAAAGCCCCCACCTCTAACCCCATACCCACACCTATAAAGCCTTTGGCTCAACTAAACTCTACAGATTTTATCTCTCCACATCCCTCTCTTCATTCTAGAAACCTTACCTTAGGAAGAAATCTCTTCAAGAAACCCTTTTGTTTCAAAACAAAGGGAGTTTCCCGATTTAATGGTAATGTCTTCTCTTATGTTATTTTGTTTTATTTTGCTTCTAAAACTCCATAAATTCTTTTTATTCATTTATTTTGTAACAAAACCAGTGTCTCTAATGTACTAGGAAGTTTATATGAGAGGTATTCTAGCTACACTTACACACACCTCCGTTTAATGGTTAAAGAACATAATATTTCTGTGGATGGCGAATTACTGCCTCACGAAATGATGATTATTCTATATTATCCTACCGCCTCTCATGGTGGACATTATGATGGTACTATATTTATTTATGATATATATTATTTTTATTTCCACTCTAGGATTCTATATTTTACATTTAAAGCATACCTTTATGCTTTGCATGTTGTGCAAATGCGATAATTTCATTTGACGATGTGTGGACTACCGCCCCCTCAAGTGATGTGACTCGTTCATGAAATACATGGAATTTATATAGAAAGAAATTAATGAACATATGTTACATATATAACATATATATTATATTATAATTATAATATATATATATCTCTCTCATTTTGTTTTAATTCCATTAATGTGACAATGAAATGAAAGTAGCGTTCCAGCGTACGTAGGACCTACCGTCTGCATGAACGGTGCATTTCATTTTTTTATCCTAAAATGTTATGGAATAGTATAAAATGAATATATAATGGTTATATATGATATATAAATCATTAATAATATTATGGATATAGTGTAATTATAACTACATGGACAATTCTTTTCAAATAAATTCATTTTTGACTCAAGTACTGAACATCGACAAACATGTCTGATATGAACTCACATAATTAACTAATTATTATAAAATTATAATATTTGATATTAATTTAATAATAAACATTATAAGAGTTCCTTAATAAATTATTAATTTACCAAAGATTATTATTCATGAATATAATGAATGAACAAGATAAGTCGAACTTGAGGTAAGGGATCCTACCTCACTCTTTCTTTTTAAGTACTCTCTTTTATGTCACTTATTTTGAGCTCCTCTATCTTATTTGAGGGATGTTATTTTATATTCCTATTACTGTAATTTTTATTTTTATATGATGAGTGGCCCTATTTGATCTCATCAATCCATTTTTAATGTTTTAAGTGGCATCGTTAGGCTGCTGAATTTTCGTAAGGGCATATCTTATCTCACTTTTAATTCCATGATATATCCATTGTTCTTCACTTATTTATTTCATGTGGTGTATTGAGTTATTCCATTTGATATATATTATCATGATTCTATTTATATTCAAGTTATTTTGTGATCTATATTGTGTTTATTATCATTTGGTCATACGACTTGATTAATTACAATGAGGTATGGGGTTTTATCATACTTTTTATTCCCATGAGATTCATGCCAAATTTGACAATTTATCCTATTTTGTGGGGTATTTACTGACCATTATTGTATTCTTCGTGAAATATACTTTAATTTATGGGTATTTACATCTTTATTTTATGATCCTTCATTCATGGGGTTTATGTTTCGAAAGTTACACAAATCGGTAAGGGAACCTTTCACACTCATCTTTTTAAAAGACTTCTTTTTGTTAGGTCTTTTAATTTAAATATCCATATGTTGGTATATGTTCTTATATATCCTTATTTCTGTAAATGTTATGTAAAAGTGAATAGATACCCTTATTTTCTCTCATTATTTCATTTTCTATACTTTGAATTGACGCTGTTAGTCAGTCGTATTTATGTGAGGGACATTGTCTCAATATCCATTCATTAAGGCATATTTTGTTTTATACACAACTTGCTTTTATATGGTGTATAAATATCTTTGAAATATACTTTTATTCAAAAGGAATCTTTTTTACAATGCATTTTACTAAATGAAAAAAGGAATTTTTTGTCATACGTATGCAGTGATAATGACTTCTCCACCGTGGTGACCATTATTAGAGTTTCACCTTCCTCTAGAAGACATAACTTTTTTTAAATGAAAAATAAATACCTTTTTTTACTTTTATTTTATTTTGGTATTGAAAATTATTTTGATAATTTTTTGATTATATCAATGTGTTGTGTTGATATCATGTGATCGAAATGTGGATATGTTATTTTTCCTTTATGCATGTTTTATGTGATATGATTATGTTATAGTTCATGGGCATTGTTTATGAAGACGGGTGGTTCCACGATAAACTAAGCATGTGTGAGCCCGATATAGCTCTCTAATGCATTGGGTATCTCAAAGGAGTTAAACGCAAAGGTTTCCCCGAAGATATTTAGGGAATATACTGTGATGGGTATTCCAAACGTAACCATGAGTGTTACTCCCTACGTAAGAATGTTTTGAATGCCTAAAGGTACCTTTATGTCTTATGATTTCTATGATTTATTCATAAAACATGTTATTTCATGAGGTATGAAAAACTGCTTATGTTTGAAGAGTAATTTATGATTTCACTGATTCTTATGTATACCTGGACTAATGTTTTCATTCCGTATTTTTATATACCTTACGGAGTTTTTTATGCTCATCCCATGTTTTTGAAATGTTTTCCAAAGGATATAAAGGTGAATAGAGTCAATTATGGGATCAAGGAATGACATGTTATCTAAAACATGTAATTAGATATGTTTCTTTTTAAGAGTTTTTATTTTATGAAAAAAATGGAAACTAATTAGAAGTATCTACATTCTAATCTTGTGTGATGTAATAGTTATGTCAAAATTCCCTAAAACACTAAACCTGAAAAGATACACTATAATAATTATTCATTTAATTCAAGATTATGTAATTTTTTTGGTTTGGGTCCTTATAGTTGGTATCAAATGTTGGTTTAGATAACTTTAAAGGGTATAGTGTTATTTAAGCATAAGTGAAAAGTTGTAGATAACCATAATGGTCAGTATATTGGATGGAGTCTTTGTTTTTTTTAGAAAGTTGGAATGAGTTTGAGAAAACCTAGATAATTATATCTTGGTGTTTATCTTCCTCATTATTATATTATGGTTTTACTGATATACTAACATTGACATTTTTGGTTTTAGTAAATGGTTGGCTTTAGCAGGCACCGAAGTAACAGTGGATGTGAAGTAAACTATGACTGTTTTCTGAACAAGCAACTAAATGATATGGGAGATTCAATGAGAACTCTTGTGTTAATTATCAACCATCTATCTGGAGTCATGATTGACCACTTGAACCTTAGTTATTTATATAAGGCATCATATATTCGAGAAACAAATCCCTACAAAAGTTCCAGTAATAATTATAAATGTAATTATGTTAAAAAACCTATGTGTCAGAGATGCAGAATGAAACAAATAGGAAAATGTTTCAAAGGGATAGAAAGATGCTATAGATGTGAAAATGAAGGTCATAATGAAAGAAAATTCCATGGTAAAAGTAAGCATCTAGTTGACTCTAAGAAAGGGAAATTGTAACGCCCCGACCCCAGCTACCCAGAGTCCGTGCATTACTTCGTAACATTGGCATGATCAAAAATGATCAAGTCTCGAAAGACCGATTAGTTTAGTAGCCTTGGAAACACTAGATACATTCATAAGTCTTACATTACATCATAATGTGAAAAACTAAAAACAAAGTCTTCATAGTCCACACTCATATCCTCTTATTACTATCCCTGCAGGTCATTCCTAAAATAATTCTTTCACATCCTGGAAAATATTAAAACATTGAAAGGGGTGATCTCAGATGCTCAGTAAGGATAAAAATATAGCAGAAGCCTTCATCAATAAACATAAATATTTAAGGCAATGTATAACTAAAACAAAAGCCTTTTAAACATGAACTTCAACATTATATGGCAAAATTAAAATGAGATAATGTCATTCACTTCTTCACATGGATATTCTACTAGTCGAATAATCACATGCAATATCAATAACCACTTTCATAATGATGGAATGCATAATGCCAGACATTCTGAAACATTTTGTCAAGGTCGCGGCCAAGACGTCTAAAATGATTAAGGCCTCGGCCAAAACCATAATTCAAATTGGGAAAGGGCCTCGGCCAATTCCACGTCTGGTTTTCTCAGGAGACCTACCGATGCATCGAGGAATATAGCGGGCTCCACCCGTCACTTATTAAGTCCAATGAATTCCTCATATGAATATGTTTAAACATATCATAAACCATAACATAATCGTATCACATAAAACATGCATAAAGGAAACATAACATTTCCACATTTCAATCACAAGATATCAATAAAACACATTGATATAATAAAAACGCTTCCAAAACCATTTTCAATACCAAAATAACAGAATGTTAAAACATTGTATTTATTTTTCATTAAAAAAAGTGATGGCTTGTAGAGGAAGCCGAAACTGAAATAATGGTCACGGCGGCGGAGAAGTCGTTGTCGCCGCATATGTACGTAAAGAAAAACATTCCCTTTTTGTCGTTTAGTAAAACGCTTCCTATAAAATGATTCCTTTTGAATAAACGTAAAAGTTAAAGGGGTTTAACACCGTATAAAAGAAAGTTGTGTATAAAACCAAATATGCCTCAATAAAAGGACATTGAGACGAAGTCCTTAAAAAGATCATTTTTAAAATAAAATATATCTATTATGTGTATTCACTATAGGTACACATAAAGAAAGTAAAAATACAAAATAATACATAATAATATCATGACATAATTTGAAAGTAGGAGATTAACCCAAAGAATGGAAGTTGGGTTAAGAAGATCCCTTACCTTGTGTCCGACTTGATTCGACCATTCTTTAGCCTCTTGAATAATAAACTAGAGTTAATATCTACCATTTTCAATTTCATTATCCTTTTTATATCACTTATTACTATGTTATGAACATTAGGTAATTATTTAAGTTAATAACAGTCGTTTTGTCGATTTTTGGTACCTGAGTCTACAATAAACTTCTTATAATTACAAGTTGTTTATGTGGTAGAATATCCATTATCTCCAGAATTATATTCATGATTTAGATGTCATATATATCATATATATTCAGTATATACATTCATTTATAATATTACGTAACATTTAGAGGTAAAAATGAAATGCACCGTTCATGGTGACGGTAAGCCGTACGTACGCATGAACGCTACTTTCATTTCTATTTCATATTTAATGGAATGAAATCATAATTATATAAAGGTATAATATATTTCCAGTATAATATAATATATAATATCAGTTACTCCATCCATTATAAACCCCACATATGGCATTAACGATTCACATCACTTTGAGGGGGTGGTAGTCCGCACTTCCTAAAATGAAATTATCGCGTTTACCCATAATGGAAATCATAAAGTATGCCATAAATGAGAAATACAGAAGCATAAGTAAAACATAAACATATTATATATGATATATAAATATAGTGACATATTAATGGCCACCTTTGAAGGTGTTATATGAGTGTTGAACAATCATCGTTTCGTGAGGCAGAAATTCGCCATCCACAGAAACCATATGTTCTTTAACCATTAGATGTAGGTGCGTGTAATTGTAGCTCTAATACTTCTTATAACAACATCCTAGAATATATAGGATACTGGTTTTGTTACGAAAGAAATGAATAAAAAGATTTTAGGGGGTTGGAGAATAAAAATAAAACAAAACAACATTAGAGAAGACATTACCTCAAAATCGGGTAACTCTTTTTGATTTGAGACAAAGGCATCCTTGGGAAGAGTTCTTCCCAATGTGATGCTTATAGGAGTAAGAGGGGGAAGTTGGGAGAGTATTTGGGTAGAGTTTGGCCGAGCCAAATGGCTTGAAAGTGTGAATGAGTTGGTAGAGGTGGGGGCCTTTTATAAGAGGAGAGGAGGGGCACTCTTGGAAAGTAAGGAACTTTTACATTATTATACAATGATTTTCGGATTCTAAAGGTCCCACACTTATATAATTCGTTGCTAAGGTGATAAGGGTTCGAAATATACCCATCCAATAGTCTTTGGACATGTTTATGCCTTGGATTGTACATTATCTTTTCATTTTATTAAAATCGTTAAATAATGAGGTCATCGCTGCATCATAATGATGTCATAAATAATTTAATTTCATTAATGTCTAAAAATTATATATCATTTTATCTTTCCAATGACTATTTATAGTCAAAAATATGACTTGTATAACCCCATGTAAAAATTGTTTTAGTAAAACATTTCATGTTTGTGTCATTTTTTACTTTAACATTAAATAAAAGGTATTTATGTCATTTTCTAACTAAAGTGGCTCCATGGGGCCCCATGTTGACCCATGGATTGTATTGGTCGGCCATGACTCATCAAATAGGAGTAGGACAAGTGTCAAGCTCATTTCATATTATTAAAACATTATTTTTACCTTAAACTACACTAATTACCTCTAATCGCGATTAAGAACTTAAAAGTTACTATTCACCAAAAAATTATTTTAATATCATTGAATCACATTTTACTTCTTAATGACAACCATGTATGTCGGATTTTTGAAAATAAAATCATAGAAGTGGTAATATTTCATTTAAACGAAAAATCAGTTATTTAACTACCACTTAGTGGTCTCACTATTCTTCAAAAATTGAAGTTTTTTAGAACAATGCCAAAATTTCACCCTAAGCTATAATTGATATTCCGAATTAAAAAATGATGTCTAATTTACAAAATTCCAAACATATAAGTTGCATTAATTAATTTTATAATTAATTCCTGTTGTCACAACAAATAGCGTGTTTTTAAGAAACAATTTATATCAAAAGATTGGCAATTATTTATGTCCAATTTCAATGTAAAATTAATTCTAATGACCAACATTGGATAAAATGGTAAAAATATATTCTAATTATACTTTAAAACAACTAAATATTATAATTTATCACAAAAAATATTTTTGATTAAAAAGTTGTTTTAAATATTTTTCACTATTCATAAAAAAATTGGAAGTTCTCAGAAAGTTACAAAAAATTCAACTTAGGATAATTTAGATATTACAAATACAAAAATGCAGTCCATTTTGAATTATAAAATTTCTATAATTTCAAAAAGTGGTTATTACTATTCATAATGACTACATTGATTAGTCGCAGTGTTTTAGAACTCGAAGTTGTGTACAATGCAAGCTATTGCATTATTGAATGAGAAGCGTATTATGGAAGCTCGGGGTGTTACAGAAATAAGTTCTTTCTAATTGATAAATTGATTGTTTTAAATGTGGTGTACATGGTCATTATTCAAACACATGTCCTATGAAGATGTTTCGGGAATGGGATCTCCAAGATCGTAAATGTTTTTGTTTTCCAATACCAAATTCCATTCCAATTGATGATGAAGAAACTTACAATTACCAATGAAATGTATTTATTATTTCATATCATATGTTTTCCTATTATTGAATCTTGGGATATGATTCATGATTTTGTTTGTATGAAAGAAGTAATTTATAAAAAGATGCAATGGAATGATTAATGGATCATGAAGAATGTTTAATGAGTAAGAACTCAACATATAATGGATTCAAAAGTTATTGTAGATTTTAGGATGGTGAAATTCTTAAAGCTATTAAGGATCTTTTGATGATTAGAAGACTTTTTATAGTATGTATAACCCTGATGTATGATATATGAAAGCTTTAGTCAAGGAATAATTATCTGTTCTTTTGTGGATATAGTTACAAAGAACCATTTGGGTTTATATGATCCTTGAATTTGAGGCAATTACCGGTTAATACATTATGGGATGCAAAAAAAAAGTTATTTGTTAACCGTTGTGGTTAAAATATGTTATGGTTATTTTTGATGAAACTATATTTTTTGGGGAATGATATAAGAATTATGTAGTTTTGGAAAAAGGACAACACGCAGACCGTGTGATAACCTGTCACATAAGACGAAGCAGTGGGAATCGAATCCACAACCAAAGGGCAATTGGTATTTATCGCCTACCACTGGACAACGTGAAGTCCCTAGTTAGTATGACAAATTCTTTTTAGTTATATGATTTTATGATTCAATAAAAAGTTGAATTTGGGTTATCTAGGAAATTATAGACCTATCATGAAAGATATATGATTAGGTTAATTACTTTTCAATATGAGACATTAAGAGAAACTGATGTTATTAAATGATAAATGTAAATATTTACCTTCGAAGACTATGTGATTAAATCCATAAAATATTTGGGTTTCAATCATAGTTTGGTTTTCATTGAATAATTTTATGGACCATTGTTTATTGAATTGTCTTTGTATAACTTTGGGTTTTGTTAGGAAAATTTTGGAGATTAAGAATACATTTTATTTTTATAATGGAATATCCTTTTTGGGTATTATATTATCACATACTAATAATTTTGGTTTTGGTTTTGGTATAAAGACATGGAAAATATATAGTTCTCCTTTATGGATTAGGTGGTTCTCTAGAATATGATTATAGAGCTCTTAATGAGAAAAAGTCATCCAAAATAATCATCTTTTGGAGAAAATATGAGTTTGTGTAAGAAATCTAGTAAGACATGAAAGTATACATGACAAGTAAGTATGTTTCCTAATGATTTAGTTAAGCTCATAAATAAATTCCTCAATGAAATGTATCTTAAAACAAAAAAAAATTGTTAACTTTTCTTACTGGGGAATCAAATACCATTAAACCCATCATAAGTTTGTCATTTTTTGGTTGTTAACTTTCTCCTAAATATGTCTTCCATCACTCTCCATCGGAACATTACCGTTTATTTTCTTCTCTATATCCATGTTTTCATGTAACCCTTGTATCTGCTATCTTGGGTGGCCTTTTTATTTCTATTTCTTTCTTTTAATGTGATCGTTTTGTGGACTCTTTTTCTTATGTGGGGCTTTAAATAAAGTTTCCAAGCCCAATTTTAAAATTGTGAGAACGCAATTCCCAAAAGGGGGGAAGGTTTTAACATTCCAGGTAAATAAAGAATATGGAATTTTCATATTTATTAATATTTTTGAATAAAATATTAATATTACTTTAAAGGGTATTCTATGTTTGATGGCATGCCCAATACGCAACAATGAGTATCTTTGAAATCTTACGTTGTACAGTAATAATAGAATGATGTTATTTTAAATAGTAGATAAATTCTAGTTGTTGGAATCGAGGGAATGACCATAACTAAATAAAATATTATTATATATTTTTGATAAATTTTTTTACATTATTTAATAAATTATAGCATCATAAAATGAAAATGAATCCAATTTTAAGAATAAATATTGTAATATTCTTTAAAAGGCCGATTAACCGCCTTTTGTTAGAAAACACTTTTTAAATCTACTTTTTATCACTTTTATATGTTATATTTGATAAAATTATATCCTTATTTAGTAAAAAGACATAAAAATTTACATTGTGTAAATTTTTGTTATTTTTTGACAAAGATCATTTTTAGTTGAAAATGCTATATTTAAATTAAAAACCTCCTTTTAATCTAATTTATTTATATTGATAGATTTCCATATTAATTGGTTTTAAAGTGTAATTAAAATATATTTTTACCATTTCAACCAATGGTGGTAATTTTAATTAATTTCACTTCGAAATTCGTCATAAACAAGTGTCAATCTTTTAATAGATATTGTTTCTTAAAAACACGCTATTTTATTTGACAACTGTAATTGATTATAAAATTAATTAGTGAATGTTCTATGTTTTTAATTCTGTAAAATTGGTATCATTTTTTTATTTGGAATATCAAATATATCTTAGAGTGAATTTTTGGTATTTTTCTCACAAATGTTTATTTTCAATGTATAGTGAAAATTAATGCATTTTAAATAAAAACTACCTTTTAATCAAATTTATTTATATAATTAGATTTTCATTATAATTGGTTTTAAGGTGTAATTTAATTATTTTGTATTATTTAATAAACTTTTGGTCATTTTATGTAATTTCACTTTAAAATTGTATGTAATAACAAATCAATATTTTGATAGATTTTACTTCTAAAAAACTAGTCTTTGGTTTTGACAACGGGAATTATTTTAAATTAATTACTGCAATTTCCATGTTTTTAATTTGATAAAACGAATTCAATATTTTTAATCAGAAGGTCCAAGTTATATAATTTAGACTCTTTTGTTTTTGGACTTTATGATTAGTAATGACGGTAATTGTCTTTAATTATCATGTTTAATTTGTAATTAGGTAGTTAAGGGTAATAAAATAATATCATATTAATATAAAATTACAACAACATGTGTCCTAGTGATATTGGTGGTGTCATTTCCAACCATGGGATGCCTTTTGCCTACCTTGGGTCCCCATGGAATCACTTTAGTGTGATAGTGACCATTTATCATTTTTTTAAAGAATGGAAAATGTAACAAAAGTTTGTATCACCTAAGTAAAAAAAAATTAATATTGTTTAAATAAATGATATCTTTTACTATAAACATAAATTGGAAATCTAAAAAAAAATTCCTAAAAGATGGTAATTGTTTTATAATTTTTAGAAATTAGAAAATTTTATTTATTTAGAACACCATGATGATGCAGTGATTACCTCATTAATGAACGATTTAAATAAAATAATAAGATAAGGTAAAATATAAGACATACACTATTCAAAAACCTATTTGATGGGTGGATTTAGAACCCTTATCACCTTATCTCCTAAATATAAAATTCTGGACCTCTAGTATCTGAAAATCATTTAATAAAAAAGTAACTTTTCACGACTTCTCAATAGTGCCCCTCCTCCCTCTTATAAAAGGCCCCCACCTCTAACCCCTTACCCACAGCGATCCAGCCCTTGGATCGACCAAAATCTATTAATTTTATCTCTCCACATCCCTCTATTCATCCTAGAAGCCTTACCTTATGCATAAAGCTCTTCAAGAAACCCTTTTGGTTCAAACCAAAGGGAGTTACCCGAGTTAAAGGTAATGTCTTCTCTTATGTTATTTTGTTTTATTTTTCTTCTCAAACTCCATACACCCTTTTTATTCCATTATTTTGTAACCACTATAGTATCTTGAATATAATAGGATGTTTTTATGAGAATGATTCGAGCTAAAATTGCACAAAACACTATCTAATGGTTAAAGAACATATTGTTTCTATGGATGGCGAATTACTACCTCCCGAAATAATGATTGTTCTATCTTCTCCTACCACCTCTCATGGTGGCCATTATGATGGAACTATATTTATTTATGATATATATTATATTTATTTCTTCTCTATGCTTCTGTATTTTACATTTAGACATACCTTTATTCTTTGCATGTTGCGCAAATGCAATAATTTCATTTGAGGAAGTGTGGACAATTTCCCCCTAAAGTGATGTGACTCGTTCATGAAATACATAGAATGTATATAGATTGAAATTAATGAACTTATTTGAACTATATAACATATATATTAAACTATAATTTTAATATATATATATATATATATCTCTCTCATTTATTTTTAATTCCATTAATGGGACAGAGAAATGAAAGTAGGGTTCATGCGTATGTATGTCCTACCGTCTCCATGAACAGTTCATTTCATTTTTTTATCATAAAATGTTATGAAATAGTATAAAATGAATATATACTAGATATATATGATATTTAAATCATTAATACTATTCTGGAGATGGTGTTATTATAACTACATGGAAAATTCTTTTCAAACAAATTCATTTTTGACTCATGTACCGAACATCGACAAAAACGTCTAATATAAACTAACATAATTAACTAATTATTATAACATTATAATATGTCATATGAATTGAATAATAAAATTTAAAGTATTTCCTTACGAAGTTAATAATTAACCCACGTTTATTATTCAAGATTATAAAGAAATGAATAAGACATGTCGGACTTGAGGTAAGGGATCCTACCTCTCTCTTTATTTAAGTACACTCTTTTATGTCACTTATTTTAAGATCCATATTATTATGTTGATGGATGTTAATTTTAAATTCTTCTTTATTTAATTTTTATGTTCATAAGATGAGAGGACCAATTTGATCTCATCAATCCATTTCTCGATGTTTTACGTGGCGATGTTAGGCTGCCAAATTTTTGAAAGGTGATATCTTATCTCACTTTTAATTCTCTGAGATTTCCATTGTTTGCCACTTATTTATTTAATGTGGTGTATTTATTTATTCAATTTGATATATATTATCATGATTATATTTTTATTCATGGTATCTGGGGATCCTTATTGTGTTTATTATCTTTTGGTCATAATACTTGATTGATTACAATGAGGTAAGGGGTTTTTATCTCACTTTTTATTCCCATGAGATTCATGCAACATTTGTCACTATTTCCTTTTGTGTGGTGTATATACGTCCCTTGATTGTATTAATTGTGTAATATAATTTAATATATGGGTATTTACATCTTCATTTTTATTAAACTTCTTTCAGGTGGTGTACATGTCAAAAGTTAGCCAAATCGGTAAGGGAACCATTCACCCTCCTCTTTTTAAAAGACTTAATTTTGTTTGGTCTTTTAATTTACATCTTCCAATGTTGGGATATGTTCATATATATCCTTATTGTATTAAATGTTATATAAAAGTGATGATATACCCTTTATATCTCTCATCATCTCATTTTCTAAATTTTAATGTGACATTGTTAGGCTGTCAAATTTCTGTAAGGGACTTTGTCTCAATCTTCTTTCATTGAGGCATATTTTGTTTTATACAAAACTTTCGTTTAAAAAGTTTATAAACCCCTTTGGAATTTACATTTATTCAAAAGGAATCTTTTTGTACAAAGCGTTTTACTAAATGACAAATGAATACTTTTTCTTACGCATGCGGTGACAAAGAATTCTCCACCACCGTGACCATTATTTGAATTTCAGCTTCCCCTACAAGCCATACAATTTTTTAAATGAAAAAATACCATGTTTTACTTTTATTTTATTTTGGTTTTGAAAATTGTTTTTATAATGTTTTTATTATATGAATGTGTGGTATTGATATCTTGTGATCAAAATGTTGAGATGTAATGTTTCCTTTAAGAATGTTTTATGTGATACGATTATGTTATGTTTCTTGGGCATTGTTTATGAAGACGGGTGGTTCTACGATGAACTAAGGGTGGGTGAACCCGATATAGCTCTCGAGTGCATTGGGTAACGCGAATGAGTTAAATGCTAAGGTTTCTTCGAAGAGATTTAGGGAATATACTGTGGTGGGTATTTCAAACATAACCATGAGGGTTAATCCCTACGTAAGAATTTTATGAATGCCTCCAGTGAACTTTACGTCTTATGATTTATATGAGTTATTCCTAAAACATATTATTTTATTAGTTATGTCAATGTGCTTATGTTTTAAGAATAATTTATGATTTCATTTATTCTTATGTATACATAGACTAATGTTTGTTTTTCCGTATTTTTATATCTTTACTGAGCTTTTTATGCTCATCCCATGTTTTTGAAATGTTTTCCACATTAATTAATGGTGAATAGGGTCAATGATGGGATCAAGGAAAGTCATGCTATCTAAAACATGGATGTAGACATGTTTCTTTTTTAGAGTTTTTATTTTATGGAAATAATGGAAACTGAGTAGAAGTGTCTACTTTTAAATCTTGTGTGATGTAATAGTTATGTTCTAATTCCCTAAAATTCTAAACCTAAAAAAATCCTCAATGTGAATTATTCATTTAATTCAATATTTAGTAATGTTTTAAGGCTGGGTCCTTATATTGAAAATGAAATGAATCACATTTCTTCAGGGGGATTATAGGACATATTTACGCTTGAGAGATCATATCATTCTATATAAAAGGTGAATGAGTAAGGAAGAAGATGATAAATTAATATTTATGAAACATTATAATTTTATATTTATTATATATAATTATTATATGTATTATTATTAATATCAATTTGAGTTGGCGATGAAAATTTTTTTACATTAGTTCATGATGTGGAAGTCATCTGTACACATGAGCAATAGATTTATTTACCATTTGATGGAGGAGGAGATCCCAAAATATTATTACATAAATATTATAACATCTAATTTTATGTCATATACTGGTTTTATTATATTTTAATTATTAAGACATTGTGTAATTTTATGAACTATGAATTTATAAAATAAATATCTTAGTGAAGATTATTATTTTTTCATAGTTAAACATCTTTTAGAACTCTAATAAAGATCCATCTGATTTAATTTTTGTGAATTAAAATAACCTAAAAATGAGTATAAGGATGTTGATTGGATTTGTTTTAGGGTTTGGATGAGATAAATGGCTTGATATGTCTAAATATATGGGGGAGGTAGTGCCCATTGGCAATTAATGAGTGTATTTTTTTAAATTCCCAAAAAAACTAAAAAATTAAATTTACTGCAACAATTAGTTCCTCCAAAATTGATAAATATTGTATTTTAGGTATCAAAAGGTTTATCTACACCTTTTGAACATTAAATTATCATTTTAAATATATATATATATATTATTAAATACATGTTTACATATATTTACCATTTTCATTTTTAGGGCTGTAGGTATTTCTTAACATTTTTAATTTATCAATAAAAACTAAAATAAATTTATACTTATTAGAGTATTTAGACCAAATCATTCTAAATAGTAAAACAAAATTATAAAATATACATGTGTGAGAATTTATTTAATACACAATTACATGTAGTATGAAAACCCCTATTTTAATATAAAAGTAGTTATTATTTTTTACTATTTTACAATTAATTATTCCGTAATAATTATGTTGACTGAGTTATCTAATATTAAATATTATGATTCTAAAATGGATTATATTTCTTAAAATTAAAATCAAATTTTTTTCAGAATTTTTTTAAAAATAAACTAGCAAATTGTATCAAAAAATAATTTTTATTAAATGAAGTCATTAAACTTTAGATTACCTTTATAAAATATCTAAATAGTAATAACAATTACATGTATAAAAATTAATATAGTTATATTTATAACCTATATATATAATTTAAATAATTTATCATTAATATAGTTATATTTATAACATTTAAATTCTAAATTTTTTTATTTTCAATAAATATTTCCACATATTAGTAATTTAAAAAATTATTTTTAGAAATACTTTAAACAAGTACATTGAAAATAAATATTAATACTACTAAAATAGTATTTTTTGACATGAAATATTAAAATTTAATTTCATTATAGTTTTATTAAAATATAATAATATGTTACTATAATTTTGGCTCGGGTGTTATAGACAAGACATGATAATTTAATTGGCATATTCTATGTAATAATACATGCTAATCGATATCCATTAAGATCGTGGAATTACTGTTTAGTAAGATATTGATTCATACATAATGTTATATTTATGTATTATAAAATTTTTATTAGGGAAAATAGATTTTATATTATTAAATATTATATAATTTTTTTATTTTTGGTAATTCCAGAGTTTATATGAAAATATTTTAAATACGTATTCTCTGTTCTTTGACAATTATTTTTTGTATCATGGGATTCAATGGACTCAGGATATATATATATATATATTTAGTTATTTATGAGGAAACATCATAAAACCCCCTATTAACATAACATCAGTCCTAAATTAATCATTTTCCATTTCTCAATAGAATCCCCTATACTACATTTAGTCATCAAGTTATCATGAAACTGTACTCCTGAGATAGACTATGAAATTCTATTATACCAAACATTATTTTCATTCTTGGCACATTAGGATAAAATAATATCTAAAAGAATAAACATCATCTAACTATGATAGTGTCCCAAAAAACATATCCACGAGAAGTAATCTTGAAAAATGTTAGCTCCTCCACATAATCATAGGATCCATCATGTCGTACACTTAAATTAAGAAATATCCTCAAGAACCACCAGAATATAAAATTTTTCAAACCCCAAACTAGTATGATTTATAATCATTAGGATATTAATCCATTATACATTTGTAGTTTTCATCACATACAAAAAAATACAAAGATAAAATGAAATGTGTATTTTTTTTTAAATATATTCTTGATATCTGAAATTATTTCTATTATCCTTCAAATGAAAATTCATTAGCTGAAATAGAACCAATCAAGTTGATATATAATCAAAATATACATTATTTTTACCACAAAAAATCAAGACATCGATCATTAGAAATAAAAATGTGTCCACCCATATTCCTATTTTTTTTATTTCATAAAATAATAAAAAATAATAAGAAAATTGTTTTCATTTGATCTAAACCCACAATAAGAGGGAGAATTATATTATGTAATATTTTGGACAGATAAAACCTAAATAAGAATTCTTAATGGAAATATGTGGAATCATCTTACCACTAATCCATTTCCACATTGAAATCATCCATACTCAATGGACACTTTATCGTGAATATTGTAAACATGCTCACTACCTAGTTATTAATGGTTGGATACCATTCCCTTGAAAACCGCCAATATTATTTTATAGATTACTATAATTTAATTATATATTTCAATATATTAGTGAATTTTTTATTTTTAATAGTTTTTTCTCCATATACCTATTTTAGTTCTCCCTCTTTACAATTATTAATTCATATGATGTAAAATAACTAAATTGTTGGACTAACCCATGGGGAATGTTCAACACATTCTTATTTCACAATAGTAAATTCTAAATATTGCATTTCTATTTTCATTGGTTCATAGGGTGTGTCGTAATTTTTTTTGAATAATTGTCCCCATGAACTAAATTCATAGGGTCTTATTCTATAATATAACAAATTTTATCTCCCCCGCTAATATATGTTCATAAAAAATATAATGTATTATTGGGGATGAATTGATGAAGATTGTGTGATGGGGTTTGGTAGATTTCTGTGTCATACCTTACAAATTTTAATTATTATTATCTCATATAGAAGATGTGGGGTTAAATGTTATGAGGGTTTATCCAAAAGTACACCATATTAGCTTATATAAATAGAGAAATATGAGGCAAATATTATACAAAAATACCAGATAATAGTTATTACATAAAAAATGGATAATAAGGGGAACCAATTTAAAAAATTGAATAAAATATTGTTTTTCCTGAAATAAATTATTTACTTTCATTATATATATTACGATAACAACACAAACAATCATCAATATCTATAATAATATTAGTAAAATTAATTATAAATTTTATATATGTGAAAAATAATTGTTATAAAATATACATTGGTGATGACCCTGGTTATCCACTATGATTAAATATGAGTTCAAAAATCATATATTCCATTAAGGCTTATAAAGATCCATTAATTGATAATTATCAATCATTAAAGCAATTTTATATATAATTTTTTGTGACTCTAGTATTCATTATTAAAATGGATCCAAATGATAGTGTAATTCAATGTATAACTAGAGAAGAAATTATTTGAGAGATAATATACTATTATGAGGAAATTATAATGCTAAAGTCATTTTCTAATTATAATAATAATATATATTCATGTAAATAAAAATAGAATAAATCAATTGATGACTAATGAATTTCACTAATAACCGTTCATTCAGTTCTGGAGATTCAAATATATATTTTACAGGAGAACTCTAAAAACATCATACATATCATTTGAAATAATTATAAATATTCTATCACAATTAATAAAATCTTTTATGACCCACTTGTTTTGTATCATTTGAGATTAGATGAATGAAAATATGATTACACAATACAAAATACACCTATCTAGATAATATTCTCATCATGATTGTCTCTCTAAGAAATATACTGATAGAAATTTTCTTATTTGAATGAGGAATCATAATACATGAGTGATATCAAATTATTAGTAAGGGTAAAAAATTATTCCTATGTAAATGAAGTATTATCATATGATTATAAATAATTGATAAATTAATCATGAGTAAAATGTAATTATTAGACTAATTATATCCTGAAATTATTGAAAGTTTTCATATGGAATGATAGAATAAACAATTATCTTACAATAGCATGTTTATCCATAATTGAATCCTCCTAAAATAAAATAAAATACATAAAGCATGAATTTGAAACCATAAAAAATAATATGGACCCATGTGGAATCACTGAAGAATGTGGTAAAAATATAATAATTGGAACACCAAAATATATAAAGCCTATATTTTATGACAAAAAGGATAATGGGAACATATCTACCTACATAATTTAAATGTGTATCATAAATATATTATGATAAAAGAGTAATTAGCCAATTAATTTGAGTGGAGAATACATTGTGGCCTATATATTTTAATTTTAGACTATATAAATTTTTTATCAATATAAAATAAATCAATTTTCATAGAAATATTATCATTTTAATATTAAGGGATTAAATACATGATTTTATAGTAATATAAATCATTAAAATATGTAATATAACTTATGAAATTATTTAAAATAAATATACCAAGACATACTAGTTAATGGGTTGAATATATAAAATAAAGTTTTTCTTGGTCAATGAAGGAAGATGGAAATTAAAAAAAACATATTTTGTTAATAAAACACTTAAAAATTGGTAACATGTAATAAACGAACACATAGGATAGAAGGTATTAAATTGACATGAAACTAATAATGAAAAAATGAAGTTAACATATTAATAGATATCCAATTTTTTAAAATATATGAGAATGATATTATAAAAAATATTGATAAATTTTATATAGTTCAATTGAAATTTTGTAATGGATAAGTAAAAATTTATTAAAAAATATTGAAAACATAAATGGAAAAAATTAAAATATGATTTTGATAGTAATTATAAGAATAAATTATATATTGAATTGAGGACATATCCTAGAAATTAAATACTATATATGTAGAAAAAATTAATGGCTGATAAAAAACTATATAAGGAATTCAAATCATGAGAGAAATGGTTGGGAAAATCCATTACAAACATTGAATATTGTGATTAAAAAATTATATTTATTGATAAAATAGAATAAAAATGATTATAAATATTTTAAAATAACCATTATATAACAAGTGTAATGTTATATTTAGAATGTACCCATATAGCATTATAATTATTATTAGATAGAAATATCTCAATTATAAATAGTGAAAAAAATGATAACCCCTTAATTTTGATTCTTTCTATCATGATTATTTCTAAAATTATTTTATAAAAAATATAATTTTGTTATTCTTAAATTTTATAATGTTATTAATATTTATTTTTCTTATTTACATTTATTTACATATGTTTATTTATAATTTACTAATAATTTATTGTTAAAACACATATTCATTTATAAATACATTGTTTTTTTACATGCTCAATTATATATAGAAATTTTTTTCTGCTCATTTTTTCTATTTTCATCACAGTTGATTCATCATGTTTTTTACATAAATATATTTTATATTATTATGGAGTCCCATAGCAGGTTACATTAGTTTTTCTTAAGTAATGTGTTTATTTTCTTTTCTAAAAATTCAATTAATTTATAGAATTTTTTTTTAAAAAAAAATTTAAATATATATTACAATTATATAATTATGAACAAAAATTAAATTCTTAATTATTAACACCTATTAATGGAAATATATTTATTTAATAAATAATAATGGAAATGGTATAACATCATTCATTTATGTGGTAAATCCAAACAAAACAAGATTATTTTATAATGATTGAATGACTTAGAAAATATTTTTATATTATTATAATATAAATTTTACATAACAATTACTCTATAATGCTGATGAAGATAAAAAAATATTATTGAAAAAAATTCAATAATTCTTTTAGTGGATATAATAATTCTATAAGAAGCTCTATTGAAATGAAAGATATATGAAACTTTTTTGTGGCTAAAATCACACAAAACTGAAAGATGCATTTTAAAAATGAATATGCATTAATATTATAGATGAAACTGATTAAATTTTGAGGAATCATGTTATTGGAAAAGGGTACATTTTATAGGTGACTTTGAATGAAATATTTTCAAGTCCCCATTAAATAATGTATTAGAATAAATTTTTTATATTAATGGAAAATAAAAAGGTTATAAAATATGAATATATATATTTAAAAACCACATAAAAAATTAACTTATATTTTTTCAATATTTTTCCTTTATTAATCATTTTAAATTTTTAATCCATTATAATCATCATTGTCGTAGCTCACATTTTACCTATGAATGTAATTTTTCACATAAATAATATTTTCCCCATAAGTTAACTTTAAAATTATTACCCAAATATAATATTCATTTTATTATATTAAATTCTAGAAGATGTTATAAGTAATATTAAATTTGTAATGAATATTACATATATTATTCAATACCATTACTTTTTGAGGCCTCCAATTGATTTATTAATAACTAATACCGACTAATAATCTGTATATTTTCTGTAACAAATTTTAATTTATTTATTAAAATTAATTTAATTAAAATTCATTGATTGAATTAGATGAATTATATTTTATAAATAAAAATACATAATTAATACCTCTACAATATTTTAGTCTTAATTTTAAATAAAATTACATACTATTATAAATATATTACTTTATATGAAAAAATGAACAAAAAAAGAAATCATGAATTATTAATATAATATTAATAAATGTGTACATTATAATATAGATATTAAATTATTTCATATAAATTGATGTTTCAATATTATTTATTTTATGTTGAAAAATTTACGACGTGTAATCACATTTTAGGTTTTTTTAGTATGAATTTCATTTTACCGATCATGGAATAGTGGTTTCATACATTGGGTTTTCTCTAGATGAGGAATAATCCAAACCTCAGAAATTATGGTATGAGAATAACCATATTTTTGAGATGTTTAAGGTTTGAAAATAGATATTTCATACATAATAAATAAACTACTACCCCTGACTACCACTACATCATATATTATTCTTAGTTTTCGTTGAGAAATATAGATACATTTTGTTGTTATAAAATAAGAGGTTTAAAATATGTAATTAATAAAGTAATAAAATATTTATATATGTCTTGTATTTTACAAATATTTATTTTTTTAAATTGTAATAAAATCAATGATTATTTTTAAAACTAATTAAAATATAAAAATAATGTAATATAGCTAGATATAAATATTAGCACATTTTTTGAAAAAATCGATTTTCCTATGAATTTATTTTTTTGAAGTATATAGATTATTTTTGTTAGACTAAATATATTTCATTTAAAATTTTATTGATTTTAATAAAATAATAACTATAATATTATGATTAATTAGTAGTAAATATTAAATATTAATATTAATCATTAAATAAATTCTTTCCCCATGAAAAATGGTTTCAATAAATATTAATGTTAAATACTAAAAAATTTAGAAATTGTATTTTTATAATATAAAAACTTTTTTAATATTGAAAAATATATTTGGATTATTTTTTTGGGTTTTTTTGAAATAAATTATTTTTTGTGAGTATTGAAAAATATATATCTTATTGAAACCATACGGCTTAGAAAATATCTTCAAATATCAGTAATATCATTTATAACAACAAAATTCAATATATTTTTTTTTATTGAGGTAAATAATTTATTAAATATATTTTAATTCCAAAAAAACACATTTTTAACATTTTATAAACGATGTAGTATTTTTTATTATGAAATACTTTAACACTTATTTGTATAAAAATAATACTGTTAATTTATTTTAAATCTATATCTTTGACAATATTTTCTTAGTTATAATTTTAGGGTTAAAAATAAATACATTCTATAAAAATGTATTTAAATTTTACAGAAGGTAATGTATAAATAAATTTTTCACTCATAAAGAAACATTATTTTATGTAATAAATTTAACATTTTTATTTCTTCGAGCACAAATAATTTAATAAGGAATGTTATATTTTTATTCATTAATTGTAATTAAATAGTTAAAGTAAAATTTATACATCATAAAAAAAGGGAAAAATAGAAAAATATAAGATTATATGTCATAAATTCATGTTTAGAAAATGAAATTAAATGCATGTTTTATGTTTTATAAATCTTAAATATTCATTTGCCCTATTATTTTCATTTATCTGGACAAGATGACCATTTAGTAGTTACATTATATTTTTATATATTAAATTACACTAACATTCTTTTTTAATGTATTTTTCCCCACCCTACTTCTCCTCAGACACGAAGACATTTATATTCATAAAGAAACATCCCCAATATATTTCCAAAAAATATAGAAGCTTCGTAGGGGATTTTTTCTTCTCAAAACACTACCTCGTATCACTTTATTCCATCTTATAATAGAAATTTTTCATGGTTTATATTAATATTCATGTTTCATACTTTACTATTCCTTTTCCTTTATTTATTTTCTACCTCATAAAATAATAATCTTCCCATGTTGAAATAATTTGAATATTATAATATTTAAATATAACTATTTTTTGGTTTATTGGAAAGCCATTTTCAATCATTCACCCAATTATTCCAAAAATGATGTTGTCGATTGTGTAAGGTGAGAATTATTTCCTCCATATGCAACATGATTCATTTTAAATAAATTCCCTCAATTTATGGTTAAATAGTTTATTTATAAATGAAATATGATATTTCTAGATCTATTAATATTATTAAAAAATAAACAAATTCTCACTAGTATTACATGTTATTCAAATGAATGTGTCGTTATTGTGTACATATAGAATATTTATGCCATAAAGTTTTGATTTTAATTATTCATAGAGTTTTTATTCATTGTAATTAGTTCATTAAATATTATTATATAATATAAAAACCAAAAATTAATAGTATTATTCCATTATAATATTTATATTATTCTAATATAATAACTTTCATAACCATAATAATGCATTTATTATAATTTTTTCATTTTTAGGTCAATACAATAACATAATAGAATATTGATATTAACTTATATTATAGTGACTTTGAAACAAAAATAATATTGGTATTTCACATGAATTAGATAAAAAATTTACCCATTATGAGAATATAAAGGTTTTATTCAATATAAACATATTATTATTGTACCACCATTGTTCGTGCCAAAATTTGGGAAGAGGGAGAACAAACGAAAAACCATTGGGGGTGGCTCGCGAAGCTTGTTCGCTGAGCCCCATAACACTGTGGCTGATGAAAAGCTCCCCTCATTAAGAAACTAATACGGAGAAAGGATTCAGGAGGCTCTGCAAACACGTTTGATGTTTACGAATCCGTCGTTGAGGAAGGAGGTGGGAGTCCCGGTGAACCCATTTAACATTTGCAATGCCATCGTAGAGAAAGGAGGTGGGAAGATCCATGAACCCATTTCATGTTTGTGAAGACGCAATGGATAAAGGAGGCAAGAGGCTCTGTGGTTACAAAAAAATCCACATGTCTTCATGCTCAGCAAGCTCTACTACGCAGCGCCTCTTACCTATAAATACCACGCTCTTCATGATCCAAATGGACAGATCCTACAAACATTCACCTTTTTAGCTTCGATATTTTGAATCAATTTCTTCACTATAAACCATTATCTCTATAGAAAACTTTAGCGTTGAGAAGTATCTTTTACTTTTCATGAATTAATCCACTCTTCAAATATGGATTCCCTTCGTGGAGCACATGGACCTCCAGAAAGGATGGGGATCCCCAAGGGGACTCGGCTCTTCCAAAAAACTTATTCTTTGTGAAATACCACCCATGCACATGTGACCCACATGTCAAGGCACAGTCACTATGTTTCATGAAGCATATTACATCTCAATGTTATGCTTCATAGGGAACCCTTGCTTTAAGAAGCGATGCTCTTTGAATTCCTTTCAAATTCATGAACCACCATAAATATGAACCTATGCCCCATTCCTAGGATAGGCCACTTCACTTCATGAGGAATACCCCTTCGTGAAGCCACTCCAATACATGGATCACCAGAGCTTCATGAGGATTCTACCTGTGAACCCCTTTGCTCCAAAAATCCTTCTCCCATGTGTACCACTAGGTTTGCATGATGTGATTTCAATTTCCCTTGGGCGGTGCTTCCCGTTGCATTGCTAAGCCTTATGCTTCATCTCATCAGCATGCTAACAGATATTTCTTCTTCACATAGTCACGACAACGTTGACCCCTCAGTGGATCACTTCACATCACCCCCTCACCATGGATTTGTTGATTCCTTCCCAACCCCAAGGGTGGGAGTGTATAGTTATGTAAGTCCTAGTGGTGTAAAGTGAACCCCCATCATCCGAGCTGAAAAATGTTAAACTAATAAATGACATCGTTCTCATCACATGACGTTAAATGGTGACCCCACCCTATGCATCATACGCGGGGTGCCAATCTTGTACATTATCTAGGCCCAATCATCTCTATACGAGGGTGATCGTCCCTAAATTGAATGAGGTTCGCATTGTTGGAGTGTTGTCTCTCTACGGGGAAAAGGGAAACCACCTTGGTGTATGCCCCTACCCATTCATGGGGGGTGGGGGGGGGGTAGTTTCCCAACTACCCCTATCTCCTTTCTAGAAAAATACAAGAGGGGTGGGGGTATGGGCCCCAGAACCCTTATAACATCCATGACAAATCCCTCTCCCTATTGGCTTTGTTACCACCTAGGCCACTATCATGGAGTAAGTCTCAATCTCCATCTCCATGGGATGTAAACCACGTTTAATCATCTATTTCCACTTTGGGCCACTTACCACATGTAATCACCAATATATTTCCCACAGATGAACCTTTCGTGACGTGATCTTTGGGTCTTTGCATTCTTTAGTTTCTCACACTAATCATGAATCATGTGATCTTAAGGAATGCATCGATCATGAAATCTCTTTGGGAAGCCTAGAGTGTATGGCCCACACCAATTATGAATTACATGGACATTGATCCTTAGAAAGGAAAGGTATGTAGGATGCTTCTATGTGGTTCAATCCCAACATCCCTTGGTTTTTATCCCATTCACGTCGGTTCACCAAACATTATGAACTACATGGACATTGATCCATACCAAGGCAAGGTACGTAGAAAGCCACCAAGAGGTTCATTCCCAACAACCATTTGGCCAAACCACTTCATGTCGGTTCAAAGATACAATTTGAACTATGTGTACCTTGATCCTTTCCATGGAAAGGTGTGTAGGAAGTCTCCCAAAGATTCAAGCCCAAAAACAATTGGTCCTAACAACTTCATGTTGGTCCACCTCGGTCATGCATAACATTAAACTGTATGCCCCTTTTGCGTTGCATGACACTAAATTGTCCCCCATTCAGTGGTAAGTCATTGTCAATCCCAACCAGCAGTAAGCTGCGGTAAATCCCACCCAGTGGTAAGCTGTTGTCACCCCCATCCATTGGTATTTCATTGTTCTCTACATTCGATGTTAATCTATCTTCATCCCTCTCATTGCAACCCAAATTTCTGGTCCACCCCAGTGTCATCATACCAAATCAGGCTACTAACCATTAATAAGCATAAGTATCTCATTATGTCACTATCCTCTATACACACCTCGATTCTATGCCCCGTCCTGAACAATGTGGGCATTGATCCTTGCCACGTCAAGGAACATAGAAATCCTCCTTGAGGTTCAAACCTATCACCCACATCTCATCCTTGTCTTTCCCTGGAGTATATGTGTTTATGGAATGTCATGACAAAACCTGGGGATTCCACATCCTCCTGGTCCCCGTCATATGGGTATCCCCCTATTGTTTTCCATTGCCTCACTGAACAACGCAGACATCGATTCCCTACCACTGGGATATATAGGATGTCTCCTTGAGACTCATTCCCAACATCATTGTCACTCTTACAGTGGCTCCACATCAATCTCCATCCACACTCCCCAACCCATATCCTTCCCAATTATTACACGATCTGCTACAACCTGGTGAGATCATTCCATTATCCTCTTCATTGCGTCTATAAGATTTTGGGTAACTAACCACCTGTTTCCCACAATATCAGTGTTCCCTCCAAGGGTTTCACCTATCTGATCAACACTTGTCAGTGTTCTGATTAGTCCAATCTGTCTCCCCTAGACATTAATATCAAAGCATACCCAATGTTAATCATGGGATACTAAGGAAAATCTCAGAGAGATGCCCATGGAATATAATTCCCAACATTTGATGTGGGATTCCGCGGGCTTCCATTCCCTCAAGAATCCATATCATAAGGGAAAAACCCAAACGTGCTAGTGTTTTAGTGTCTAGACACGCCAGTGATGTCCAATGTAATTAATACCCCTAACAAAGGTTGATTCCTTGAACGAACCCCTTGGAATATACCAATATAAGAAATGTCGTTAACCAGTTTCCATGATGATATTGCACTGGGAAGAGTTTCACGATCAACATATTAATCTATAATGGAGACTCGAAAATGGTAATGAACATCGAGGATGAATTCACGGAAAGAAGAACCAACATTCCATCATCCCATTTTTATCAAGAATAAAACAACCATGAATAAGTGATGGATGTCACCCGCCATTGGAAAATGAGAATGTGGGGAAATAGTCATCACGTCAAAGTCCTCTGAATGTGACAGATGTGTGCGCTCTGGTGAAAGCATCGATATCCGAAATAGAGAACCCAATATAATGGTCTTATACTAAATGTGGAGATTAGTAGCATTCTAGAAATCAGTGGATTAGCATGTCACCAGAACCAGTTATCCGGCACTGGGTCCCGGAAAGAAAAATGTGAGCCTAGACTAAAACACACATGAATTTGGGCCAGGTAAAATTTTAGACATCTTGTTCTCTAATGTTGTCAGTGTGGATCCTTCTTACCAGTAATGTAAGACGGAATGACGTTGGGTCACTGGACATTGATTTCCTTTTTGCAGCACTAATGGTTTATTCTCCTTTAATTATGGATCTTAAGTATTTGCAATAGGAAACAGATCACCGCCCACCTACTGATGTAGGAGTAGGGGTAGCACCAATGCAGTAGTCCCACGAATCCCCACCTCTTTGGCGAGAGCTCCTACACCCATAGTTGTTGCCCGCCCATTCCCCATATCCCCTTCTATGTTAATTCAACAAAGGGTGATAAATGACCACATATGCCAATATGAGGTGGATAGGATTATCCTGACTCGAGATATGGCCCATTAGGATTTAGAGTCATCCGCACCTCGTCGACACTGTAGGTCCCATGTGTCATGTAGGGATCCACTTCTCACCACATTTCCATACAATTGTTTCGGGATCCCCTCACCAAAACGTTTCAATGACTCCCTCCCTTGACCGATGAGTTTGGTGATTTACAGGGTAGCCAAGTCAAGATCCAATTCTAGGGGCACCCATTGAGGGCCCCCACATGGACACATCAGTTCCGCCACCCATCCCTATGAGTATAAGAGTAGGTAAGTTGTGTGTCTGCATTGTCGCCCCCTGTCTAACTGACCAGATGCCAGCATCGGGCGTAGGCCAAGGAGGATACCCTCTATTGGGTGTCAACGTTCAAAACTACCAAGACTCATTTAACTACTAACATATATCATCTTCCTCTATCTATGATGAGTAGGAGAACACATATACCTGACATGGATTGAGGCCCCAACCACCCCACGGGTCGGCTGGGTCGACTCTCATGGTTGTCGATGTAGATAGTGGCCGCCACAGACCAACCCGCTACAACCACACCTAGTATGGAGGTACTCCATATACTTCCACCATAGAGAACGTGGTTCTAACCCACTTCCATAATTGGAATGAAGGTACACCCTATGAAACCTTAAATATGAATGAGGGTCATACCCATAGTAGTGACACTCAGTATGGAAGCCTCTCCCACGTTCATGACATAAGGTATGGGTTCATTCCTCGTGCCCCAAGCTGCCGATGTGAAGATGTTACAAATCTGGACAATCTAATGCTTGGGGTCTACACCATGTCCTCACAGCGGCCAGTGATGGTCCTCCTTACCTTAGCAATCATAGTGAAGGTCACCCTCCCTTTATTTCCACCCAACGTGGCGGTCCAACCAATGTTCGTCTTGACTAGTACAAGGACCCTCCTTGCGCTGACGCTGCTAGGGGGAACAAGCATGGTGGTCCTACCACATTCCCATACCAGCTCCAACCCAGGTCCTACCTACTCCATCTCATTCCACGGATATTCCTTCCACAGATTAGTCAGTGGACACAGATTTCTTCTCTGTGTTCCCTTTGAAGTCTACCAAAGTTCTTCTCACACCACTTCTCACTCAAGTTGAAATACTCTCTACCCCATCTCAAGTACAACCAAAGGTCCTACTTGCTCCAGAAATATACCATGTCTTGGAGATCCATCCAGGGGAAGGAGGGAGGGTCTTACCCACCATAAAATGAATACTGGGAAGGCTGAGACCATGTTTAAACCAGTCTTCTGATCATATTTTGAGGTGGAATATGACTAGATGAGGGAACTCACCACACGATCCTCTTTGTAGAGGTATGTAACAGGAACAAAGAATATCAGCCTCATATTTCAAGAATGTGACGTCTATAGGATTCATGCCTCCCTCTGCAGATACATCTAGGGGGATGAAACTCAGTTGTCTCCCCATAGTCTGGACATGAAATCGCCTCCATCATCACTAGAAACATATTATATCTCGACTAGAGATCAAAGAGAGATTTTTGGGGGACAAACAGTAGAAAAGAACTACCGTGGTCAATCGACACCAATCATAGAACATGCGCCAGGAACTATGGCCACTATCCCATCTTACTGTGATATGGTGGCTAAGACACTACACTATTCGGTGGATAGCCCGAGATGCGGCAGTTTGTTATCTCACATGCCAAATTCCCCATGGATAGATCGCCGTCTCAGCGGTCTATATCAGAATCGCTACCGGTTCCCCAGCTACATCTAGTTGATGAGTAGGGATATATAGGGATAGACCCTGAATCTGGACCCAGAAGCTTTTGGGATATTCTCACAGTTGACCATTTCCTAGAGATGTTTAGGATAGTTGCAGTACAAAATTTTAAGGATCCAGAACCACTCACCCAAGAAGATGTTGGATGCTTTCGCCAAACCCTCTAGGTGACATATTTACATCTTCATCATCGACGAGTGGCATACCCTAATAGTCAGGCACACATTGATGACATCATCCACCAATGTTGTTTGTTTGATTTGGCCGCACTCCCAATGGCACAGTGCCCTGAGTTACTAACTCATACTATGAACCTCCAACAATGATGAATCTAGAGCTTTAAAGTTATCGATTGTATAATCAAGATGTATTCTCCCCACATGAATATCCATGATTTAGGGCATTAGGTGGACCTATATTTTAATTTTATCTGAAGCCCACCCAATTTTGGGCCACATATGAAATATTCCACTGTGCAGGGTCGTGGTTTACATGGACGACCTACCGAGGGGTGTGAATGAGCTAGAGATACATGTAGAGGACCTAACCCCAAGGTAGTTTCACACATCATAGATCTGTTGGGTAGGATCACTCCCTTGTAATGTAATTTGATGGTCCTTCCTGTACCTACAGAGTCATTAATCCTTGATCAAAATCAAAACGATTATAAAGATCACATCAGATCCACCAAGCCCTCTGACCCATCAGGCTCAATGCGGAAGATTGAATAAGATCACAAAAAATACATGTTGTGTATACAACCAACTTAAGACATGAATATAGTCGATGACCTCCTTACTGAATGAACTATGTATCGAGGGACAGACTACGATGACCCTCCTCCAGTGAAGCAGGGGCATGCATAACTTCCACCCAACGGATTTCCGCCACGTGACCCTGACCATCGTGGCCATATTGACTGGGTAAATGTTGGAAGTTATGGAAAGAGTGTGCAGTATGTGTCACCAAATCCACTAGAGCGATGAGAAAATTTATGGGATCCACCTTAGATCCCCCCATCTCCTCTGAGGGTCATCCCGCCTGGTGTAACATGAGCTATTGGGCCCACTAGTCATTTTGAAGAACCTGCAAATGCACTGGGTTCATGGTTCTCCTTTAATACACGTACCCCCGGGTTTCATAAATCCCACCTTTTCTCCCTCTAACGATACGAGGGACCATTTGTAGCATCTATAATACATCATATCAATGTGTGGACCCTTGTTGGGAACTCCAGCAAGTGGGGGGACTCCAAAATTCAGTGTTTTTGTGCAATCGTTGGAAGGGCCTACATTTGTCCGGTACAGTCAGCAACCCATCAGATTAGTAGTCGGATGGGATGACCCCCATAGTTAATTTCTCTACTAGTTCAGTTCCACAACTCAGACGATGAGTATTCCAGACCGCTTCAATTGAATGTATAGGCCTAATGAGCATGTTGTATACTTTGTCACCTGGTGGAAAGGGATCTCCTACTCTCTTGACATGTCACTGACTCAGGGGAAACTATTGACAATGTGCATAGGGAATTTAAAGATAGAACTGGTCCCATTTATGATCATCTAGAACTCCCTTGGGAATTTTGGGAAATCTTTGTTAAAAACCATTACCTAGAAGAAACATTACAGCGGGCCATCCCGACATGTATGTTTCCTCCTGTAATCCTCGTGAGAAGCGCCGCTTGGACTAATCCCACTGTAGTGGCTCAAATTGAGTCCCCTAGGAAACTGGTGTTGTTATCAGTGGAGCCACCTCTATAGCCTCGTTGGGGCCATCCACCTCAGGCATTGCCTTCGACCAAATAGAACCCACATCAGAATCAGTAGGTGCCTCCATGAAATGTCACACCACTACCTAGGTGATACAACCAGGATATGCCTTATCGGTAGGATCCTCCAGCCCCTCGTCATGTCCAGGATCCCAGATCCCACATCCCAGATGAGAGGAATCTGACCTAGTCCATCAATGAGGCACAATTCCCCCTTTATTTCTGCAGTGCGTGGGAGCGGGGGATTTTACATTTTTTTGAATAAAGGAGTAAAAAGGTTGAAAACCTCACTGATTGCCCTAATTTCTAACCCTATCACCAGATCCTAGGGCACACCATCATCCAGTATTATGTTTTTAATGACTAGCTTCCAGACCATGTGGATAACAAAATAGTATGGTTAGGCCCATCTCCAGCACAAGTGGCATGTGTTTTACTAAGCCATAAAACATAAGTGAAAATGAAGTAGAGTGGAATCGGGATTCTACATGCAGGTCCGAGAAGAATGATGATATAATGGATCATAAGATCGTTTCTCATGTCCATGGTATAATCCATGCATTCCTGAATCGATCAGAACTATTAGAGGATAATTCAACATCTCCCTCTAGTAATCCTATGTGTTTAGCTAATCCATCCTCTTCCCAGAAGAGTAAGCATCGATGGTGTATGAATAAAACGTCCCTCACAGATTCCATCATCTTCCCTTACTCTTGGAGAATTCATGCCCCTTGGGATGACGAATCCTCCAAGAATTCATCCAGTTGTGGATGAATATTTGAGTGATAGTCAAGGGTATGCCTTAGAAAATACCATAGATCTAGTAAACCCCTACATGATTCCTGACGAGGATGAGCACCAGGAGGTTCCATCCAAAGATCTCAACCATCTATAGCATCGATAAAGTCATGGAAATATGAGTCCTCATGGTACTTCTATTAGTACATCTAGCCAGGAAGTTCAGGCAACTGAAACCAGACAGAAGGCCCAACACCAAGATCAGCATCTGAATCCTTCTCATCTGGTATCATCTGGTCTGCCTTCTTCACTGTTTATTTTTCTTGATTACGCAGAGCCTCCTCAACTACGTTGTGACTAGCCACACTCTACTACAGACCAGTCTCAGTCATCTAGCCCTTATCCATTGGTCACTCTTTGGGCTTCTACTAAATAATAATGGGATATTCGCAGCACTGCTCAACTTCTCGTCCAAGTGTAAGGGCCCACCATACATCCTATTATAGAGCGACCTCATGTAAGAATAATTTCACACCTGACATGGAAGTATGATGTCCTAAAACATGTTTCTATCATGCCAAAAAATATCTACATCCCTAATGACCTTCCCCTGTCATCGGATATGTGTGAGGCCCTCATCTATGCTTTAAGAAGCCCCATCCTATTTGAGGTGGAGGTAGAAGACGCAGAAGCCATTCATGCAGAGGTAGTCGAAAATGTGGAATTTCATGCCATCATCTTGTAATATGTAGACGATGAATATTCTCCCATACCTGTGTACAATCTCCATCTTTACATAAACTTCAAGTTCAATTACATGGATTTCCATTGTTATCTTGTCGACCCAGGCTCTAGGATCAACCTAATCCCAAAACAAGCACTATGATAACGTGTGTTGTCTGTGGTTGATCTAAGTCCCTATAACCTAAAAAATCCAATGATATGACACGACAAAATAGTCCACAGTCTTCAAGATCCTCTTGAAGACCCAATTCGAGGGCTTAGTATCCACATTTAAGTCATTAATATTTGAGTTGTTGTGATTCAAGGTGATGTGTCCAACATTTCCTCTTGTGAAGCCCGCAATCAGGATGTCGACTATTATATGATAAAGGACAAGAACATTCTGGATAACGAGGTTAACATGCTATAGCTACGACCGACCTGTGGATAAATCTAGATGATTCCATCATCGTTCTAATCAACCGATTGGAGGCTACAAAAATTGACATGAGACAAATATTTATTATTTCTAGATTGAGGGGGGACACATTTCCAAGTCTAAGTGACACCGGAAGATCACCTCATTCTCTTACATGAATCTGGCTCTGGGGATCACAGAGCCTCAACTCCCATAAAATATTGGGATGTCCACCCCATTGCAACAACAATAGTTCATACTTGCTTGTTCTGTTTGGTGGGGATTAGCTGGCTCAAGCTGACATGCCATTATTTCTTTCATATCATCATGTGTGGTCCCTTGGGATAAATACATGTTAGGATCAGATCGACAACCTTCATCGCTATGGTTTCGGTAGCATAGGATTCCTCCAATGCAGTGTCCACTACAACTCTGGATTTTACCAGCCACCTATTAGGATGTTTCGACATAGAAGAAACAACAACCACTGAGGATACCTCCTCTATATGTGAAGAATTTTATTTAAAGGATACTCCACCTACAATTAAAGAGGGTGTCTCTGCCACAGTCGATGAATTGGTACAGGTGAATCTCTGTAGCGAGGCAGACCCGTAACCCTAACCGATTACTTCCCATATTCCCCTTAGGGAGAAAAAACAGTACGTTGATTTCCTGAAATAGCACCACGATGTATTTTTCGGGAGTTACAACAATATTATATGACTATATCCTCAGGTAGTTGTTCACCAGCTCGGTCTCCTGGAAAATCACTACGGGTTCTAGCAACCTCCCAGGAAGATAATCCATTATCCTGGTGCAATGGTCAAGGTAGGATTTGACACGATCATGAGATCCAATTTTTTCAAGGAGGTCCAGGACCCCAAATAGTTGTCCAACATTTTTCTAGTCAGGAAGTAAAATGAACTGATCCCAATCTGCATCGAATTCCAGGATCTCGACAATAATTATCTGATGGATGAATTTCCACTTCCTGTGACGGAATTTTTGATAGACACTACATCTATGTTTAAAACCCTCTTATTAATGGATGGGTACTCCGGGAATAACCAGATCTGAATGGCCAAAAAGAAATAGGATTCTACAGCCATCAGGGCACCACAAGGTACTTTCTGTTACCATGTCAAGCCCTTTATTCTATGGAATTCATGTTCGACCTTTCAACAGGCTATGCATAACATATTTAATCTAATCATTGGGATGTTAGAAGAATGTTACATTGAATATTAGGGTGTCAAATCTCACCAATGCCAAGTCCATCGCAAAGACCTTGATTTTTTTTGGCTTTCATCGTTCCCACCACTTGAAGATGAATCAACTGATTTGCGCCTTCTTGTTCTCCTCTGGATATTTTATTGGCTTTGTTTTAAAATATAGGGGCATTAAGATCTACCAAAAAAGTATAAAGGCCATTATCCAGATGTCTCCCCAATGAATGCTTCGGAAGCATCGAGGTTTCCAAGACCACATAGCCTACATATGTTGATTCATCGCGAATCTGGTTGGCAAGGGTAATCCCTTTACTCGGCTCAGGAAGAATGGAATTGTCTATGTGTGGGACAAAGAATGTCAGAATACTTTCATGGAAATCATATTGTACCTGTTAGATCCGCTAGTTCTAATTCCACCCATTTTCATAGAGCTGGGAGTCCTTTATGTACCGACCATGGAACCGTCCCTGGGTTCCCTAATTGACTAGAAGAACAATGAGGGAACTTAAAATAGTCTCTATTAACTCCGCCACATGCTCCTCGATATGGATAGTATAGAAATTGTTGCAGTACATACTACATCATGATGTACAGCTGGTGTCTCAGGTTAATACACTGAAGTAAATCCTGAACCTCCCCATATTGACAAGCAATCTATATCGGTGGCCAGTAACCCTTCAGCTATTCGACATCATGTTTGTTCTTTAGTAGGATATCATGTGAAAAGAATAGTCAGACATCCGTGTTGATATTCCAGCTCCAGCGGAAAAGTCTGTAGACCTTTATTTTTCTAATTAGGCAATACATTCTATAGACCGAACCATTCTGTGCTGGTAAATTCACATTGATAGTGCCCCCCAAAGCTCCACCGGTAGAAGGATCAAATACCCCAAACATAATAGAGTTGTCCTGGGTATTTTTTTCATCACCCCAACACAAAAATTTTGTTTTATTCATTCCTATTGTTATAAGGATGCACCAAAAATGAAGTATAGTATTGATCTCTCATTACTGACCTCGATCTAGCCCTTGAGATTGTTGTTCCCCACTTTCTTGTGAATGGGGACTCTAAACTAGTAATCATGTAGATCAACGGGTAAAATGTTTTCAGAAAGATAGATCTTATACCATTTTTGGAATGCACACTCCTATTTATGGAACAGTTCCCATCATGGCCAGAAGTTACTCATGTCCCTCGACCCTAGAATGGTAAAACCGATGTCTCGCCAACCTTGTTACATAACATGCCGAGCCCAAACAAGATGATCTGATTATCCATGTAGCACACAAAATAGTAATCACTCATGTCACACCAAATGATGATGATGGCCTATAGGTAAACCACCCTACCACCACCTTATCCATATCATGACCTTCAGGTCCCCCAGATGTAGTGATTGAGGTGACTCTTGATTGGGGAACCATTTTTGTCAAGTATCTCCAAAATGGTAATCACCATGTGGATCGGGCCATGTGAGAAATAATCCAAACTCACATGTTATAGTTTACCCTTCAGGAGGGTCTTGGTTATGAGTATATCCTCTTCAAGCTTGGGTTTGATTGGATTCTCCTCAATTGCATCCACGAACTGAGATTTATCATGTTATACAGGAGGATCATGCTTGTTCCAATGGGGCTCATCAGAACAGCCTGAAACTATATCACTAGATCTAGAGACTAGGGTGTTTTTGGCCCTCCCTGATCCATGACTACATCGAGTTAGCGAAGGGCTTCCATGCATGCCAAATTGATTCCAATATTACACATGGGTTACCATAGCCACTTCACACTATCGAATATTATTGTCCCATTGGGGTATGGAGAAATGATGTCATGGTACCATATCCACTAGCGACGACTCGCCAGTGCCAGTTCTTCATGACGAATAAGGATTCCATTTCCAAGTGGGAAAAATTGTTTCCACTCAAGGAGTTTAAGGATCATTCCATATTCTACATTGTGAGCTCCAATTTCATCTACTGATTTGGAGTATCTCATTCAATCCTCACCGATAACGGCAAAAAAGTCAAAGCAGCTGAGTGAAGAAATTGAATTCTAAGTACAAAATCCATTCTAACCATACCTCTCGCTAACATGCACTAGAAAACAGAAATATTGTGGTGTTCAAAAAAACCCTCTCTAACATTCTCCAGAAAATGCTTTCTCAATACAGGAAGAGTTGGCATGATAGGCTCCCCAATTCATTCTAGAACTATTAGACAAGGACTCGTAATTCCACCCAGGTGATCCCTAATTCGTTAGTGAACAAAATATAGGTTTTACTACCCAACGAGATTTAGTTTTCCTCTTTGAGAATAGCTATCAATAATCTGCAAGAACTAGATAATGTAGTTGAAATCTGTCTGTCGGAGTTGGAAGCACACAACGAGAACAGGCTTCGTTCCCTGCAAAATCTAGAAAGGCATCAGAAAAAGATATATATATATAACAACAATAAAGTTAACCTCTTATCTTTCATTCAAGGTGACGTGATGTTATCCCTTGGGACACCAATGATATATAGTAGGAAAACAACCAAGTTAGAGACCAAAAAGGAAGGACCTTAAATCATTCCCAAGGTATACTAAAATGGTGAATACTTTCTCGTTACCTTGGATGGTGAGCATAAAACACCTCCCACCAATTCCATGTTCCTCAAGAAATAATTTTCCTGAGTAATATTGTTCCTAAATAACGTTATGTTGTCTAGTCCTACATGACCATAAATTGTTAAATATCATGCATGACATTAAACTTTATATCGTCCCGTAAGTGGTTAAACTATATATTGTCCAAACTAACATTAAACTCTATGTCGTCTCACACAACGTTTAACTATATAACGTCCCACATAACATTAAACTTTATGGCATCCAAAATGAAGTAAAACTATATATTTTCCTATATGACATTAAATTTAATGTCGTCCCACATGACGTTAAACTGTTTACAGTCTTACATGACATTAAATTGTATGTTGTCCTTCAAGATGATAGATTGTTTGTTGTCCAACAAGACATTAATCGACAAGAACTATGAATGTCTTGATTCCCATACTCATAGGACACGTTGGAATGATCGGATGCTCTGTCTTGAGTTTAGTCCCAGTTTCCTCTTTAACTATCTCCCCAAGGAATAGTTCTCTTGGAGGTTCCCTCATGGTGAAATGTAGTCATCTTTGGCCCCACTCATGTTTTGATTACGATGATTGAACCATGTTCCCATCCCCGTTCTTCTATTTATCCCTCATCCTCACTGTGTGATGTTGAAATTCATGGCCTTCATGAACTATGAATGGCTTTATTCCCATCCTTCTAAGATATGTAGAAATGCCTGGAAACTTTGTCTGTTGGCTCAACCCCGACTGCATAATCTACTATCAGGTTATAAAACATGGTGTGGTGCAAGAATATCCCCTCCTTCATGATGGATCCATCATGAGTGCACCATATATTCCCTTCCATGGATATCTCCCCTTTTTTCTTCATCCTTCTTGATTTCATATTGAACGGGCATAGTTATGCTTCAAAAACTCCATGTACATTGGACTCCATTATCAATCATATACCAATGGACCCTCGAATGGAATGGATTATTGGCCCAAGGTCTCTCCTACCATTATATGACAACATCCTTGAGAGTTTTTAACAACAAATTTATACAAGTCGTGCATTGCGAATATAGTTAGCGGTTGACTCTCATTTGTTGTTCAAATTTCATGTCACAAGATTTGGATGTTGTGTTTAGAATATGGTCAATAGATATCCTTTTTCATCATCACCACCCGCATATGTCCCAAACATTTAGTTTTGTGGTTCATTATACCATGCTATCTATTCATTTTTTGGTCTTCCTCGGGCAGATGTTTGATTCCAGCTGTCAAACCCTTATATGATCGGAATATCCTAGTCATACTCTTTGTTTCCCACAATGAGCATTGCTCTTGTTGTTGTAGGAGCTATGATAAGAAAATACTGGCTTCAGATGTCACATGGCTACAGTTGTCCATGAGTCCCAGCCATAGGTCCCTCGACCCTTTCGGCCCCCATGCCCATGTTCTCACTTAGGATTGTGTGGTGTGGTATGGACTCACGTCCTCATACACATTGGTCTATTTCTCCATGCCACACATATCCCCATGAGACATACCACTATCATTTATTGTCCTTTTCATGAGAATCAACCCTTCCATGCTTCGAAAACCCCATCACTAGGGTGTTTATCATCTTTTATACCCAAAAGGACCCCATGAAATAAAAGATGTTTTTCCTGAGGGCTATCCTACCATTTTGGACCATCTTCTTCAAGGATTTTGAGAAAAATATTGATACATGTCCTAGGATGCGAATTTGTTCCACGATCAAGACTCAATTATTTTCCCCCAACTATTAGTCAGATAAACATGTATAATGTGTTGTGAACATGGTCAACAGTTATCATATATCATTGTTTCCATTTCAGGTTATGCCACTAGGATATTGATTCTCCCTTTCCACTCAGTTGTCCCATGCATATGACATTAAACTAGGATTCCATAGTATGAGACCGATGACCTTAAACTAAGAGCACCATCGTCCTTAGTGTATGATGATAAACTGTACAACATCTTTATCAAGAACTATGTATAGAATGATTCCCATACTTATGGGATATATAGGACAACACGAACATCTAGAATTTGGGTCCATCCCCAGCCCAAAAAAACATCCTTACAATTCTGGCCTCTTGGTCTGAGTCCTTCTAGGGGAGGGTTACACAGTATGGAATGGTCTTCTGTCCCCATTCATGCCATTTTTGTAACAACCACACCACATACCTCTCTCTCCTGAGTTCCATTTGCTCCATTTCCCTACACTCATCTTCTTGAGTAGGCTGCTCTTACGTTGGGTCCATCGACCCAATTCGATGATTCGCCAATGTGCCTAGGAGTACACTAGTTTAGGTCTAGGATAGTCGGATTCTACCTGGACATGCTTTCACTCTTTTTTTAATCTTTCTGATCCCCTTATTTTGGCCATTCTTTATCATTCACATGCAAATAGACCACAAAATGGCATGGATTCTCGGCCCAAGGTCTCTATATCAATTACGGGCCACCATCCTTGAGGGTTTCGAAAAACAAATGGATATAAGTCCCGCATTGTGGATAAAGTCTACGGTTGATGCTCATTTGTTATTCCCATTTCAGGTCACACAATATGGATGTTGTGTTCCTAACATGATCAATAGTTACCCTCCATTGTCACACCAACCCCACCAAGCATTAATTCTCATTTACATGATTCACAACAATTACCACCCCATCATGTCCATGTGGAATTTCGAATCTCTATGAGATATCCCATATTACACATTTTCAAGTTAGGAGGAAAAAGCTATTGTGAGTCGTCATATGGGGCTAACCATCGATTCCCCATTATGTGAATCCCTTGTGTTGCAAAGACCTCTTCTGCCATAGTGTCCCACACCGAGTTTGACTCAAGTGAGATTAGGTACTGGATCGAGGTCAGTGCTTGCATTAAAGTGTTTCGGTTCTATATGGTCTGAGCTCTAAGATCTTAAAATAAGATCTACTTATACATCATCTTCTATAACTACATCTACATTGATTCTCTTGCTCATGGGATACATAGGAATGCCTGGAAATCTTGTCTTCGAGTCTAGCTCAAATTTCACTAATTATCACTTCTGTTCATCCTTCTTGGAACTGACCTATATAGGATTTCTTGTTCTCTCTTACGTTGACTTATGTCATCATTCAAATCAGGTTTGTGATAGTTTCACAACGTACTTCCTTTATAAGATATATTCTCTCTTGACCCATATTTCTAACAATTTCTGGCCTCTCGGACCAAGGTTTCATTCTTGGAATCTCATGCGGTGTGATTTGGTCCTCGTCCTCATTCATGGTGGGTATGATTTATCACTCTATACACATCCCCTTTTGAACCTCGTTTCTTCTGCATATGTATGAGAAATTTTACATTAAACTATGCTACCTAGTCCCACATGATTTTAAACTATTGCGTCTGTACTGCACGACATTAAAAGGCATGGTCAGTCCCATCACATGACCCTAAACTACAACATTATCATCCTAGTTGTATGATGAAAAAACAACACTTCATCTTGGTTTCCTCATACAAGAGGACATCATGATTGGTATCACGAACACACCATACCATTTTTTTCAATGCCTGTATATGGCTTGACTCATGAGTTGACGTTTGGACTCTCAATCCTTGGTTGATAGCTAAACAAAAAAACACACACACTCATCCTAAAAGACAAAAAACGTTTATCAAGAGCTGTTACTTTTGGTGTGAAGGCCCGACCTACAATACATTATTATCCCAAGCACTGGTACCTTTCCATTCCACCTTTAGGACTATGTATGGCTTGAATTCCATTCTCATGGGATATGTTGGAATGCCAGGGCACTTTGCCACTAGCCCAGCCAAAAATTCACTTATGATCCTTGGACCTAAATGATTCCTTCAGATTATATTGTAGTGATATGGAATCCTACTATCCAAATTCACATCGCGTTTTCCTAATGAATTCATTACGTGTCTCCCTCCTTCAGTTTCGATTATGATCTAAGATCTATGAAAATAAAGTACGACCACTCATTATCCTTTTCCGTAAGACGTTTAACTACACAACATCTTCCAGAACTAAGTATGGAATGATTCCCATCCTCATGTGATAAGTAGGGATCCCAAGGTATTCCATCTGTAGGTCTAGCCTTAGAAATCTAAAATCATGGCCCCTATCTTTAGCCCCTTGTCCAGAAATTTTTTGGGAAAAGGTGGTATTGAAAGTACCTCTTAGATTCCCATTTACGTCGGGTTTTACAACAGCTGCACCATATGCCTCCCTATCCTTTTCCCAATCTAGTCCATGTTCTATAACACTAAACTAAGATCTCCCTATGGGAACTACGTGTAATGCTAGTCTACTTTTCTACCTTACGCATAGTCCATTAAATCAACCCCTCCTTGATGGCACACCCTACGACCTTAGGCCAGAAGCATGCAACCGTAGAACCATTTTCCTTGGAAAGGAACTGACACCCTCAATCTGATACATCTTATTATCGTACTCATATGTATTGTGCCAATGAGCCCGAAGTCTGGAATTTTTACAGTGACCTTCCCCTTGTTTCATTCCCACGGTTGTGAGCCCATTTTTTTGATCCTTATCTACTTCCATGTCAAAAGGGACCCCCTTTATGGATTGGTCTCCTACCACATTTTTCTATCTACTGTCTAGGGCCAATGCGCCTGAGGACCTCAGATGAGATTGGCGACATGTCTCGTGTATCGAACATGGTCAGTGGTCGACCCTCATTTGTTTGTCCCCATTCCAGGCTAACATGATATGTATATTGTGTTTTGAACACAGTCATCAATTATCCCCAATCATCATGACACCATCATTGTGGTCCAGATCTCATGCATCATGATTCACATTGCTCATATTGTTTTGATAAGTATGTAGGTATGTATTATTGGGGAATCATTAACCTAGAGTAACAACGCCCCTAAAATGTGCTTTCCCTTCTTAGGAAGGCCCATCCATACTCCTTGTTTCCCATTATGATCATGACTCATGCAGTTTTAGTAGTTTTGGTAGTGCGCGTACCGTCACAGCCATACCACACATGCCTTTCCTCATCGCGCATGATGTTAAACTGCACTCTCAGAAATCCTGGTGGCTTTATTCCCATCCATATGGGATACGTAGGGATGCTTGAACACTTTTCTTCGGGCCCATCCTAAATCTAAATTTTGGCCCCATGAACTAAAACATCCTCTAGGGATATTTGGTGTGGTGTGAACTACTTATTTCTTTATTCACGTCGAGTTTATAGCTACCACATCACATAATCCCTTATTAGGACCTCCCTTTTCACTAACTTTCCTATCATGTGACATTAAACTACATGACTCCATATATCCATGAAGCATGGAATTAAACTACATCTCTACCTTGAACAAGTGAAGGATGACCCATAATTACCATGGGATGCATCAGCTTCCTCACTAGAGAGGGTTCCCCTAACAGCGTTTGTCTCTGACCACTCTGTGATTCAAGTTCAATGTTTGGATTGATCCCCATCTTCATAGGATACATTGTGATGCCCATTCGTTTTTCCTTGTGCCCATCCCTAGGGGAATTTACACTTCTTCCCCCTCAGCCCAGATCTTGGCCTAAGTAGTATGATTTTTAAATAATTTTCACCACCCTCACTGTACAACGTTTGAACCATGTGTTTGTTATCCTCATTGGTATGATATGACGCTACAAATCATTGTGGGTCATTAACAGCGAGGTCCTGTTCAGATGTATGTTTGATACCTGATCAGGCAGATACACCCCCCTATTGTGTCTCCACAATTGTGGCATGAATTAAATAATGTTGTACTCCATTTGAACAACCCATCACTCCCCACTCCACACATTGGGTTCCCTTTATTCAGACCCTCTTTCTCATTCATTTTAAAAAGAACCCCATAACAGTATGGACTTTCAGCCTATTTATCCCCTACTGTCCAAGGCCAATTTTCTAGAAGACTAATTGGTATCATTTTGAGTTAGGCCTTGTATTTCAAACATGTTCAATGGTCTACCCTCAATTGATATCTAGATTTTAGGTAAAAATGAAAAGTATAATGTGTTTTGAACATGGTCAAAAGATATCCTTCATTATCACGCCACTCCCACAGCGCTCCAAATACTAGGTATTGTGATTCACACTTTGCATTCCCCTTTGATTGGATTACGTCCAAATTCCCCCGGTATTACCCCACTCGTTCTCTAGGGAACATTGGAAAGACAACATATCTATTTTTTGAGATCTTTATCCTCTAGTTGGTCATGTCCCTTTCTTTTCAAAAAACCAGAGTTGTTGTTCAAACCCAGGATTCCTGAAGTTTGGATTGTACTCTTATATTTGGATGGAATGACATGGTGTTCATCCATTGTTTCTAACATCGGTAATAACCCATGTGAGCAAAGGGACTTATCCCCGGATGTTCCATCAGTGTAACAGAAATGCAATAAAACAAAAATGAATAATAGGAATCATGCATTCATGTAGCATAAATAATCAATGAATGAAAGTGCCTTCAAAAGTTACATGAATCACAATACATGAGGATAAACCATTCCAATGGATGGTTTAACCCCTTCAAAAGAGAATTGCAACTCCACCACCCACTTACTTGTGGCATTCAATTTTTTCTTTCACCTGGTCTATTCCTAATCCTCCTCGGCAGCAATGGGGCGCAGTTCTTCAGCCAGAATCTAGTCCTACTTCTCATCGCTCTAGATGATATTCATCTTCACAATGTCTTGCGTCATCTTCTCATCGGCCTCTACTAGCTGGGCCTTTTCCATGATATAATCTCTAATTGTGCGTTGAAGAAAGAATAATTCTCATCAGGACGGATGTGTAGCCATTGAATCTCATTTTCATCCTCCTCGAGCCTCTTGATGTTCACCACTTTTCTCTGCTGCCAACCAACACCAAGACCACAGTCATATTACTAGATCTTATCCACCATAATATATCAGAAGAGTATGTGGGTACGCTGGGCATCCACTCTCTGAGAGAATATTTCACGCAATCGCGAATGAGGTCTCTCCATCTGGTCTATCTATGATGCTCGAGGGGTTTCGTCAATAATGCACTTGATCAGATTACATGACTAATGATAGAATATTTTTTTATCCACTTCCTCAGAGGTCATCTCATTCTAGTCTGCTGGGGTGATAGGCTCGTACATAGGGAAGAACCCCAAGAACTTGTTTGTAGGGTCTACATCTAGTGTCTAATAGGGATTGGAAGGACACATGTTGTCTGATTGAAATTCATAATTGGATCCCAGCTCAATAATCTCATGCTTTCCCCTACAAGCAGTCCCACCATTGATTGAGAGAACTAAAACATGGTCAATTGGGGAATACGCTTCCACGACCACTAGCATTCCTTGGGGAAAAGAGATGCCGAAATTAATAACCAAAATTTCTAAATAAGGCAACACCATTTGAAGAACTATGCATACAAAGAAGTGCATGGTTGTTAGTTAACATGATCAATCTGTGGGAGAAATGAATTCTCTAAAGGATACTTTTCAAGATCGAATTTTCAGTCTCTCTCTTGGGATATTTCCATCAAAACCCCAGGGTGTCACCCTCCATATATTATTGGTATGTATGAAAACTCTAGAATAACCACCTCACGTTTCATGGTCCCAATGAACGTGGTACTCCCCATAGCCATAGGAATAGATCCCAAAAGGCCTACATTTTCATCTACTTAGGCGGTGAATGGGTTATTCATATGATACCCTCCTTCATAGTCCAAATATTAGTGAGGGTTCCAATGTAACCTTGAAGCAGATCACAGGGAAGGGACATAGGGTTTTACCATGAGAACCTCTGCAAACTCTTCATGATCTGGGTTTGAATTGCCATTTTTTCCCTCCTCTGAAGGACACCCTCCACTGTCCTCAACCCCCTAAGAGGACTCATTTCATTCTTCTAGAAATGGTAAGAACTACATTAGTTTATTTTCCGACAACTACGGAGAGGTCATATGATCCAGAAACACATTTACACAATTTTTCATTGAACATGGGGCTCCCCCGTATTGCACGAAGCCCTCCAACTCAGCAAGGTATTGCACCACCTCCACTGCGGACACTACAAAGCCGACCCTCAAAGGGGTAATTGTAAGATAATCCACCCTAAGATGGATCAGGTGAAGCGACTTCTTGGACTGGCTGAGAAATTGCTGGTTGACATCCAGGAAGTCCCATGGGTCTTGGAAGACAACGTTCTAAGGAATGACAATATGGAGTAGCTGTGTCCCTAGATTTAGGGTGGATATCTTGAAAAATACCCTTAGTGGTGTCCACATCGGAGGACTCTACTCCTCTGGGACCCGCGGGTATGAAACCACCACTGGATCTGCTACTACTTCCCCATCAATCGGTGTTGTCCTGGCTGCCATTACAACCCCTCCACCATGAGATGTCCCTACCACCATCTAGCCCAAAAATTGAGCTTGCGGTGTCACCCCATCGTTGTCCCAAACGTTTCACAGCTTCATCATCTCCCTAGGGTAGGCCACCTACCAGATCTTGGCTTACACCTTCACCATCCAGATGATGGACATGGGATAAGCAGTTTATTCCACATCTTCCAATCCTCCCAAGTGAACATGAGCCACATCTAACTCATTAAACTTTGGTGATCACTATTTAATACTCTCAAATAGACATGTAGTGTAAACCACTGCATACTTCAAAACTGTCTTGGAAATCGATGCATGGTGTACGGATCAAAAAGTAACATATGTCCTCCTGCACCACTAGGACTGCACCTTGAATGGCCTGTAGGTAGGACCAATGCCCTTACTTTCCCTAAAAAGCATTATTGAACACGCCTGTTGGCAATGGGATGGGTTGAAATTAAACTCATCTACCTTCTTGACCATGTTCAGTACCGCATGCATAGTTAGCTTGGCCAGAAAGCTCCCCACAACATTCAGAATGGACGGGTGGAAGTTCAATCCAAGATGGGATATGTGGATCATATATACTTAGACCCACCCGGCATGTGTCTCTATCCACCCATATAGGAGCTCGAATGGCCCACATATTCTCTCTAGATTCTTCCACTCATAGTTATGCCAATGCATATTGTACAGCTTAGAGAGCATCTGGATCCCCAGGATTACACATAAATCTAGATGCATTATGGATTCCATGACAAATGTGCTCAGTCATATGCCCATGAACGGGTCTCTCACTGGAAGGTTCCACCCACAGAGGAGTGATGGAATGAATGTCGCCATCCTGACTACTAGTTTCTTCTCAGTGTTGACGTTAAATCACCACATATTCTGCTGACTATCTTCCAAGAGCCAATAGTATGTGTGCTCCTTACCTCATTGATCCCCCTATGGGCATGTACTATGACTAAAAAACTACCTATTTTCCAAGAATTTCAAGAACAGTTTGAATCCCCGTTTTAAGTGAGATTCCCTCTCTAACAACTTGTTATCTATCAACACTAGGTTCATCAGAAACATCGCCAGAGGTAGAATTTTCATCGAATCCTCCCACGCACCCATAATTAGAAGGAACTCATAATACATCGCCCCCAATATTTGGAACTCTAAGATCTAATAAAGGTCCCACAAACTGATGGTTACCACTCTAAGGTGCATGTGGAAGGTATTGGTTCTGGATGAAGATCAGATCTGCTACTCCGACATTAGCTACTTTTCTTGATAGATATGGAATTGGGAGGCAGAAGCTACCTGATACAATCCCACTCTTCCCATATCTACCCCGAATTCCTCAAACGAGGAACCTACCTAGTTGTCCCATGCCCAGTTATCTATTATGTATGTTCCTTGGTAGATATCCCAATCATCAGACCCCCACCTCTATGTGTTCCTAAGGGATTCCTTAAAAATAGTCTTACACAGTGGGGGAGAGGTATCTTTATGTAGTTCCTCCTCATCAACAATTTCCAAATGATTGTATAGATAGTCAGTGTAGATAGTCATGATGTCCTCCCAAGAGTGGCCATCAACCGCCCTTAAACACCACCACTAACATTGCGTACTCTAGAACCAGTAAGTTGGTTCGTCCCTACTAAATTTTTTGAATGAAGACGTAATCCATCAAGAAGATGAGAAATTAAAATAAAATATGCCATCCTACCCTATTTTTTCGTGAACACCACTTGTGCTTCGCGGCGCATACGACCGTGGAAAGCATTTTGATGCCCTCAGCCCACATGTTACCGCTCCGCCTCGTGTGCCTATTTTCCGATAACTCCTTGTGATTTTCCAAGGTGTTTTGGAGATTAACCTTCTAACACTGAACCTCACTTTCTCCTAGGCTAAATGACTGAATGGGTGAATTTTTAGGTACCAAAATATGGAAACATGAAGACCAAATGAACAACCATTGGGGAGGGATCATGAAGCTTGTTCATAGAGCCCTACAACACCGCTGCCTAGCCGATGCTCCCCCCTCTGCAAAACCATCATGGAGCAAGGAGGTGGGAGGATCTGAGAACCTGTTTGACATTTTAGAACCTGCCACAGAGTAAGGAGGCATGATTCACCATAAACCAATTAGACATTCATGAGTTCGCAACAATCCATGGAGGTCGGAAGCACTGCAAAACTGTTTGTCATTTGTAAATCATTCGTGAAGAAAAGAGGCAGGAGGTTCCGCAGTTATGAATAAAGGCCACATGTCATCATGCCCATGAAACTCCACTTCGTAGTGATTCTCACTAATAAATATTGGGCTTCACACTAGCATAAAGAATGGATGCTCAGAAATTTTACCTTTTTGCACCAAAATCATGATTAAATTTCTTCTCTATGAACCATGATCTCTTCTAGGTAATTTAGCATCATGAAGTTCCTTTTCCATTTTCATAAAACCAAAACCTCTTCAACGAGGGATTCCCTTTTTGAATCCCATGGGACTCCTCGATGGAAGGGGATCCCCAAGGTGACTTATGTCATCACATAGCACTTATTTCTTTGGGAATTACCCTCCATAGACATGTGACAAGGATGAGTCATTGTGCCCCCCAAAGCTCATTGTGTCATAATGCTATGCTTTAAAGGGCACCCTTACTTCATGAAGCACTACTCCGCGAAAGACATTCCACTTCATGAATCACCTTCCATATGCACCTATTCCCCATGCATTGGCTAGACCACTTCTCTTTGCGAGTCATACCCATTCATGAAGCCCTCTACTATATAGAGCACTAGAGCATCACGAGGCTTCAACTTATGAATGGCTTGGCCCCACAACTCTTTTTCCCAAGTGACTCTCTTGTTTTTCATGAATTGATTTCAAAGTCCCTTGGGAAGTGCATCCCATTTCCTTTCTTATCCTTATGCATCTTCGCATAGGCACAGTAATGACTATTGATTCTTCACATAGCTACACTAATGTGTCCCAATCAATGGATCAGTCCCCCCCCACGTCATTGCTGATGCCTTATCTTCCCCAATGATTGGCGAGTTTTAGTTATGTATGTCTTAGGGGTGCGGAGTGAACCCCCATCATTAGAGCTGCTAGACGTTAAAATTCCATGAACCATCTTATCATCACATGACATTAAACTGTGACTAGACCCAATGCATCATACGTGGGGTGCCCTATCTCGGACAACCTCTATGGCCATTCGTCTCCAAGGGAGTTTGATCTTCCCCATGTGGAATGAGAACCTCTTTGATAGAATGGTGTTTAAGCATGAAGAAAAGGGAAACCACCTAGGTGAAAGCCATTATCCATTCTTGCGGGAGGTTGTATCCCTAGACATCCTATCTTCATCCTAGACAATGACTAGAGTGTGAGGGATGTGCACCAAAACCCTCCTCTCTTCCATGCCAATTCCCACTCCATTTGGGCTTTGTCACCACCTGGGTCTCAATCCTGCAGATAGTTCTAATCTCTTTCTCCTTGGGCTAAGAACCATGCATAATCCCTGGTTTCCTTGTTGGTATAGTAGCCACGTGTAATCCCAACTCAATTTCCCATGGATGCACCATTTGCGGCGTGATCATTGGGTCTTTTTTGTCTCTTGTTTCTCAAACCGATCATGACTCAGGTGAGAATAGAGTAATCATCGACCATGAAATCTTCTCTATGCAGCCTAGACTGTAGGCCCCTGCCCATTCTGAACTATTTGAACCATGATCCATGCCAAGGAAAGGTACGTAGGAAGCATCCTTGGGGTTCAACACCAACACACATGGGTTACGACCCCCATCACATCGGTTCACCAAACCTTACAAACTACATCGAATTTGATCCTTTCCATGGAAATGTACATAAGAAGCCTCTCAATGATTCAATCCCAACAATCATTGGTTTCTCACCCTCCACATTGGTTCACCGACACCATTATAACTACATGGAATTTGTTCCTTTCCAAGGGAAGGTACATAGAAAACCTCCCAGAGGATGAGGCCCAACAACCATTGTCCCCAGCCACTTCATATCGGTGCACCCCTGTTCTGCATGACGTTAAACAATATGCCCCTTTTTTCCCACAGGACACTAAACTGTCCCCCAATCGGTGGTAAGCCATTGTCAGTATCAGCTAGTAGTAAGCCGTTGTCAATACCATCCATAATAATACCATTGTCACCCCAATAAAACTGTAATCCATTTTACTATACAATAGAAAATAAGTCATTGTCATTTCTTTTGGTGGGGCTTGCATCTCTGGACCACCCTAGAGGTATCCCATCAACTCGGGCTACTAACCATGAATAATCCCTAGTATATCGTCATGTCATTATCCACATCGCACACCCCACTTCAATGCCTCGTCTTGAACTTCGTGGACTTTGATCCATGCCAAGGGAATGTATGTATGAATCCTCTCTAGGGATCATTCCCATCACCCATGACTCATCCAAGTCTTACCATTGAGACTATGTGTTTTAGGAATGAAAACCCCCAACCCAGAGGTTTCACTTCCTCCGAACCCCCTCGTACGGGTTCCCCCTTATGTGTCCCATCTCCTCATCAAACTATGCATACATCGATTGCCTTCCACAAGGATACATAGGAAGCCTCTTCAAGACTCAATCCCAACATCACTATCTCTCTTACAGTGGTTCCACATCACTCTCCATCCACTCTCAACAACACATATCCATCCTAATTTTTACCCGGGCCATCACATCCTGTTGAGATCATACAATTCACCTCATCAATGCTCCTAGCAACTTACGGATAACTAACCATTTGTTATCCCCAACATCAGTGTTCCCTCTAGGGTTTCACCCATCTAATCCAGTCTAGTCAGTGTTCCAACTAGTATGATCCATCTCTGCTAGATATTAAACTTGTGGCATACCCAGTGTTAAACATGGGAAGTTGAGGAAACCATATAGAAATTCCCATGTCATATAATTACATACACTCAACGTGGGATGTATCAGGCTTCCACACCCTCAAGAAGGCCTATCATAAGGGGAATAAACCCAAAAATGGTAGTCTTCCAATATCCATACATGCTATTGATGTCCAATGTGACTACTCACTTGACCGAAGGTGGATGCCCTAGCCGGACCCCTTGTAATGTCCCGATTGTGCAGTGTAATTTAACGACATCCAAGATTGTATGGCACTGGGATGTGTTTCATGAACAATGTTTAAATCTATAACGGAGACTCGGATTAAGAAACGAGCTTCGAGGAGGAATCAGGGGAAAGAGAAACCGACATCCCAACACCTCATTTTGATCAAAAATAAAATGACCCTAGATATGTAATGGATACCTCTCGTCTTTGGAAAGTGAGAATGAGGGGAAACAGTCAGTGTTTCCGCCAACTTAAAAAGTAAAAGATGCACATGCACATGAAAAAATATTGAAAACAATGATTTAATTTTTTATAAATCAATGATCCAATAACTAGAATGACACCATATTCACAAATAATAAATAAGATAAAAGTAAATATAAAATATAAATAATTATACCACTAATATTCTATTAAATACAATGATCACTAATTGTTATTCTATATTTATATAAAACGTAATTGATGCCTCTATTGAAAATCTAGTACTAAACTAACAACCAAATAAAATAACATCTCATAATGCGTGAAAAATATATCAAACTACTTTATTTGTAAGTAATGATAAAAAAATTAATTTTATTTATACTTAAAAGAATAATTAATGTTAAAATAAATTATTAAGTCAATTAAATATTTTTATACATCATTTTAGTGAATATTAAGATCAATGGGAATTAAGGTGATGGTGTTTCACGTAAATTTACATTCATTAAGAGAGAAAAATATTGTGAATGCAATTTCACTAATACAATCTATTTAATTTATAGTGGACAATAATATCTTGAATTATCATTTAATTTTGGTAGATAACGTAAAATTTCATGCACGCTCTTTTAATGTATTATTAAAAAAATATTTTTTTATCCATTAAGGGTTTTTTCTTGAGTCGTCTTATTTTAATGATTCATAATGACTCTTCATGGATTGTTTTCTTATATGATGTTTTTAAAATGTTCTATTTTATGTATTATTTTCACTTACTTTTTTATAAAATAATTAATGAGTTTTATTTACTTATTTGTAAAAATATTTTTTCTGATAATAATTACATAACTTCTCTAAAAATATTATCATTTTCTTCCATATCGATATTTATTTTTAAATGAAATATTCTCATTTTGTTGTTTTGAAATTAATTCCTTAGTTATGTCAGTAATAAAAAAACTCTTTGACTTATTTTAAAATTTTTATTTGTTAAACTAATTATAATATGGGTTTCAATAGAGGTATTTTCAAAACATTGAATGAGATTTCCCTTTTCTGTTCATATATTTATAATCTACACCACATATCATTTGTAAATTATTTATATTATTTTAATAAATCAATTTTGTTTCATTAAGGTATTTTTTTGAATTGTATTTTCACATTCCCTTGTTCAAAATAGTCTTTTGGAAGTAATTTTTTATCTCATCTTTATACAATAATCATAAGAATTTTTTTCTACGAACTACATGAAATGGGATTCATCTATTTTTCCTCCATAAATATCTAACTCCTATGCTGTTATGAATTATGATACATTATATATGATATACTACCTTCTGGTAATTAAAATTTGGGAAAAACATATCAAATTTTCATATCATGTAATGTGGTGCCATTTGGAAATGATATGAAATACAAAATCATCCCTTGTTTTCTCAATATATGTATAATGATTTGTATAATATAGAATATATATCTATGTATGATTGGGTGAGGGGTCCTATATCACCATCCTATGATTTTATTGTCACTTTATATCACAATAAAAAATAAATTGTGGTGATTGTTAGATATTATAATATATTAAATGGAGATCCCTATGAGATATTATCAAATATTGAACGGTGGCCCTTCCTAGATACTATCAAATTTTAATGATATCATGTGAATATGTTTTTTCCAATACACTTTTTATTGCAATGCATCATGGAAATGATAAATTGTCTTATAATGTTCTACTTTTATGACCAATTGATAATGTATTTATCTCACTTTTTTACACTCATATTCTATGGTATATGTTTTCTTATTTTTGATTACACATCTAGCTATTATAGTATATATATAAGTAATAATATTATTTTTTACTTCTTGTATGTTATGACTCTCATCCACATATTTTTCACATGTGATTATGATGTATCCCTTGATTAAAAGATGAAGTGTTTCCCTAAACTGAGAATTTTAGATCACCACTTTTCATGTTTTCATTTCTCAGGTAGTGAAGATTAGTATAATTTATGTGTACTCTAGATGGGTTCCTGGATGGGGGGTATGTTCAATATTATCATAAAATAAATTTCTTATATATATTATCGTTTAAGTTATAAAACCATCCATTAATAGGAATACAATGTTAATGTTTGATTAATTATTTAAGATATAGAAATATATATGAGTATGATTTGAATATATTAAATCATATATGATAGATCGTAGTTTATGTGAAAATTATGTATTTTAAATGACTGATTTGTGAAATTGTATCGAAATGACGTAATATTATATCATATAAAGTATTTTTTATTTCATGGGATATTATTATTTTCATTTTTGGATTAATATGAGGGAACACTATTGAAAACAATAGGGAAAATTATATAAATTATACAATCATGATACATTAGTACTATATTTAGTATATTATTGAGCTGTGAAATATATCCATATATAGATACTAGAAAAAATATTTGAATTTTTGATTGATTCACATTGGGGTAATCATTCTACAAAATATTTTAAGAGTGTTAACTCAATCATAAATCACATAATGATCAGTGGGCTTAAGGGTTCACCACATGCCAAACATCCATAGAGGATATTATTTTGTGATTCACAAGATCTTTATAATGAATTATAATATGTTTTTATATTTATCTTCTTAAATCATAATTAGTAATAACAATGTATAAACTTTAAACACCAAGGGATTCATACTGTATGATTTTTTTAAATTATTAAATAAAATTATAGGATAATATGTCAATTTTGATATGTGATCATATATTTCAATGATTTTTGGGACTAGAATATTATATGAATGTATAAGATAATTTGAGGATGTCTATTTTCTGGGATTATGTTATGAAGTATTAGAGAACCAATCATAAATTATCCTAGAATGAACCAAGAGTAACATAGGTTGAACTAAAATCTACTTATATTATTATGAAGAGTGAAAATTTTCTAGGATATTTATTTATATGATAATAATTTTGATGATTATCTTATGATATTAATTTTTTGTTTCTTAGGTTAATCTTTTTTTGGATTTTATGATGGATTTATCTTGGAGGATCGATCTTAATTAATGACGTGATTAGAAATATAGAATTTTTTCAAACAATCAACCAATTTAAAAAATATATCGAGTGATATGTGATGTGGTTATTGAAAACTAACAATCACAAATCATGGTAAACTAATTAAATCAATTTATTTAGAAACTAATATAATTTAATTTCAATACACACCCTGTAGAAAAACATGTTAAATATCCCAATTGATCCTAATGAAGGAATTTATCAACGTCATTCGTTCGACCTCCAATTAAATTGTGGTTCATCTAATGGATAATTTAATAGTAATACCTCCATTCCATTTTATACATTATTTATTTTTATGTGAATCAGTTAACCTATTTCGTTTTAGGGCCACATGCCCAAATTTCGTGTTCATCTTTTGTTCATAATTTATTTTCTAATCATTTTTGAATTAGGATTGAATTTTGGATGATATTTCTAGAGTTAACCTAAGGTTGGTGGAATTTTTCCTTTCACTTATATGCATGTTATTAATATATATCAGGGTATCACACCCATAATATCATGGCATCACCTAAGATTAATTTAAATCCATGAATTAATATCTATTCCATATTATGTTAAAGTGGTTTAATAATGCATGTTATTGAATATTTACTTGAATAAGAACCACCCCATGGGTGAGTTTTCTTGGAATGGCCCTTTATGGCATTGGACTTGCATGCCTATGAGGCATTCCTTTTACCACTTGACCATAGGATGTCATTTTTTAATTAGTATGTAAATGAAATTAATTAATTTGTTTTTGAATTTAATTTTAAATGAATTTTTTTCAAGGAATGGTATAGATGAATTTCCATGTAACCAATGTATAAAATGTCTTATTTAAAACATGAATTACTAGTATTTCCTTCCCCTAGTTAGTAGAGTAAATTATATTCCATGATTTGATGCAATTTTCTTTAATTTATCTAATTTCTTATTTACCAATGTGTGTTATATGATAATTAATTCATGTAATAGCTTTATAGGATTTTTTGGATTGTTATTTTAAAAATGTCTATGTGGGAATTGAAAGGGCCATTAAATTGTTAGACCTCATGACTTGGGTTGTGGCCATGCTATGTGATTGATTGATTAAGAATAGGAATATTGTTATCATGTTATTCCAAATTATGTAAATGAAAGGACTGTTGTTTGAGGTCAAATTGTGCTCGATTCACACTTTTTAGGTGATTTATATTTATTTTCTCTGGTTTAAACCATGTCAGGTTTAATGAGTTGTTTAAATAAAATGGAACATTTCAAATTATTTATAGTTTAAGGTGATACATGGATTATGATGGTAATTACATGGATGGTATCTTATTCCTATTTACGTATACACCTTGGTTATTTGTAGATTCATATAGGAATTCAACATGTGGAGTCATTTTCTTAAACATATATATGACATGAGTGACAAATGGATCCGAAAAATGGATTCAATGGACTAACTCGGTGAGGATCGAGTTATATTCCATGTGATAAATGGATTCATATTAAAATTCCATGGAATGATTCAAATTGTGTTGACTATTATTCCATGGGTGATACTCGATCTTTTGTTGATGAACACTACAGATTGACATTATTGTTTGGACATTATGCCTCACCTAGAAATATAACGGGTTTTTTAGAGGTTCTCCAGGGATGGGCTTTTAGGTCTTTGGTTGTTATAGAACCTTAAGAGATACATGACTTCCACCATAGGAATTTCATGTATGGGATAATGTGAGGAATTTAATTATAACTGAAATGGATTATAACGCATCTTTATGCCAATGAAAAATCTTCAACATGTTCTTTTCTTATATTGTTTAAACGAACTTAGGAGACAACAATTGTGATTCTAGTTACAAGGGAAGTGTTGGGATTGATTCAAATCTAGAGACATATAAATTATCTTTAAATGAATTGATAAATGAATTTGAATTCAATGATGTGAATGTAAATGAAAACCAGTGTGTGTAGGATGTTTACTTTGAGTTCTTATTTTCATACTAATTTCACTATGGTACATTGTTAGCTATATATATTCAAGGGCTAATTGGAACAGACCATATGTGGTGTCCTAATGGGATATTATTTCTCACCCTACATTGGATAATTATTGGGGTCCAAAAATATTATATGAGTGAAGTTATTGAAAAGGGAAAGGAACTATAATATAGGCACTTAACATGCTGCTAATGAGTAAGAGATCATTTGACCATGTTGAGGCTTCAAATGATACTATAACTCTTTTAATTTGTTTTCCATTTTTGAAATTTATTGTATATGATAGTTGTGTTCCTATTTTTGGTTTTTTTATTATAAACATGTGACATGTATCATTATCATGTATATTATAAGGCTTATGGATTTGTTTATACTATCATTATTCCACTATTGATTTATATTAGTAGGGTTACTGCATCTTTTTTTAACATTTACGGATTTCTTACTATGTTACACTCTGTTAATAAGGTACTATTCTCCAAACTAAATAACCTTTTCCCTCACGTCTTGTCAGAATCATATGGTATTTCCAGAGATTAATTAGGGGCCATGTGGCCAACCTATCTTGGAGCACCTTTGAGTATCATTGAAGTCTAGGATGTTACAGTGCGGTATTAGTGAATTATTTTCTGGGTTTATTTTCTATATTGTGATAAGAGATTGGGATAGAATGGAATAAATTTCTTACTGATATATTCCTAGGTGTAGTTATCCTACATTTTTTAGAAATGAAAATTTACTTGAATTTAATTTTTAGTTTCTGGATTTTGACTATTAAAGATTATTTTATTCTACCATTTTGTGATGAAATTGATTTATGAAATGATTTTTTATATTAATTTGGGTTTAATTATATTGAAACCATATTATATAATGGTATTCCATCTCTTGAATCCTTTATGTACATTCTAGAATTCACATGCCAAGCATTATGTCATGCCATTATGGATGCATTACAAATTGCTTGTTGTTATGATAGATACAATGATATATGTATATATACTATTTCTATATGTGAATTGGGTTTTATTGTGATACAAAACGGATGGATGCAAATCTGTGGTCCCTTAGGAGTACGACCCCCAATTGTTATGAATTGTTCAGACCATAGTGATTCCCTAATTTGAATTGGGTTATAAATGCAAGATGGACATTAATTAAAAAGTTAAATAATAATTAATTCATGTGTTGTCGAAAATGAAAATGAATTTGTGACTTCATTTAATATGAAAGGTATCATTAGTTTCATATAGTTTAGGACTTTACCAAAACTAACATTAATAATGGGATTTTGGTGTGGTCCCTTGCTTATATTTGATCTATACCTTAGCCATACATGACTTGTGAAGTTGGTATAGGGGTTTCTTCTTATAGATGATGGATTTTACCTACCATTTGTAGATAGTTCAATATTATAAATATGAAATATGATAATTATCATGAATTGGGTAATGTGGTTCTCATTGTAGATCCATTCCACTATGATGTCCTTAATTGATATTCCTGGAGGGTAGAAATGATCCTTCTCTGGAGGTGGATGTACATGAGAAGCTAGTGGATCCTCTAGTCATGCCATCTGCATCCATAGGAGTAGTTCCAAACACAGTTACTAAGTAATAGTTCAAAATGGGTTCTTATGATTCATGTAGAATGTTCAGGGGGTACCACAACCAGCCCCATCTATAGAAAAATTAACGCAGGAGATTCTACATAAGCATCCTCCAATGGTGTTGCGGAATTGAAGACCATAAGGTATATATTCATGGATTTTTGTCAAGATATTTATCTTTGATCACAAAGATATTCATTCTCAGATGAGGGTAAATCTCAATGCATACATGTTACATGATTCCACCCAGAGTCATTGAGATTTTATCACTTAGAGGTTTCATCGTCATGAAATGGTCTGGATGGAGTTTTACCTAGGATTCTATGACTATTTATTTTTAGATACAATAATGGCCATTTGAGCCTAAGAGTTCTTGAAAATAGAGAAGTTCATGTTATTAGGGATAGATTACCCATAAGTTTTTAGATATACAGCGCTTCAAACCTATTCTAACAGGTGATGAGGTATCGAAATCTGGATGATTCGAATATGGTCTTTGATATGACATCTGATTGAATGTAAATATCATCTGGATGAATGTTAGATCATGGACAGTGAATTAGACACTGATCATAAAGCAGACAAGATAGAATTACGTGGTGTGATCCATGTCGTCCTGACACCTAGGTCTGTTAGTACATTTATTGTTATTACAAAGTAACATATGGACCATACATGGGGTGATTTTAGCAATCAAAACATCTCTTCTTTTGTCCGAGTGAGTTACTACTAATGTGATAGGTTATGACATACGAGTCCACATAATACGAAGGATCATGTCGAGTGTCGATCTTTGGGATAGATTTTTCATCAATTAAAATTCTACAAAACATATCCACGATGATCTATTGATATGGGGTCTTCACTAAATTTTTGTTCCAGAGTAGGGTACGCTACTTCTCACCAGGTATGGAGATGGGTACATCAGGTTTTTCAGACCAAAGCTGTGGTCAGTGTTGTTGTAGTCAAACCCCAGTTTTATAGGGATAGACGAGTGTACCAGCTCCTGGTTTCAATATAGTGTCATAGGGATGTAGTAAAAGATGGGCATATGTATTGTAACAATCCTTCTATGAGAAAGATCCCAATCCATATATTGTTTGTGGTACTATTCTAGTAGCATATGTTTTAGATTCATCGATTTTTGGTATAGTATCTTCACATATCATATTATATATTCTTTTCAAAGAGAGCCTTTTCCTATGATTATATATTTCAGTTGCAATTATGATTCATGACATTGTAATATATATCATAAAAAAATATGTGTGTCAGTGTAGAGAGTGTCACTTGATATCAGAGGGTGTCACTTGTTGTGGGACCTATTTTTCCTCGACATAACTGGATATTATATGTTTATTATGATATACTGGTGGTTCCCTTTAATAATGTTTTTTGGTTTTTATCACCATAGGGGGAGTTCCACTTCACTATAGATGGGAGAGTACATTCCAAACGGTGAATGTGATGTCTACAAAAGCCGACATAGACCTGAGCATCGTGGGCTGGGTTGGATGAAAACACAAATTTTGAGTTTATATGAGGATGATCATGTGACATGTGAGACAGGTTTACCACCAATTCTTGATAAATTTATGGATATCTCACGAGATGAATTCTATGAATTACCTCTAATGAAAAGAGGTAGATGCATCTATCAGGAGAGTGACATGAGCTATATCAGAATCCATTCCTCCTAACATGATGGCTAAGATGGAGTTATAAGGTAACAAGAGGAATCTAGTGGATTTATAGGAAAATCATTTCATCTAAACTATTACTTCTTCATGGGTTTCTTTATTCCTTTTAGAAACGATGGTGGATGTTTCCCTTAGACTATTTGTATATTACCATAATATGAACCATTTGATGATTCAGAATTAGTATCATATATCACGAATAGATGATCCCTTCGACTATCATTGAGGATCACTTGTATTATCAATAATTTATTTAAGATATAGTAATGATAAAATGCATTTTAGATCATCATACATACCTTGCATGGCCTTTTGGAGCTTCTATAGTCTGTATGAGTATTTGGTTATGCATTTTGGCATCATGAGTGTGCAAGAGATCTTCATAGTACTACTGAACTTTGTGTTAAATCCATACCTCAGTTCATTTTTGGTGGTTTTTATAGACGATAAATTATGGTATTCCCATAATCAACAAAAAAATTCCACACATATTGAAATTGTTTTAAATACAATTTGAGGGAGTATGTAATATACTAATGTCCTAATGTTCCACTTCAGGGTGGATCTGATTCACATCCTTGGTAACATCATCTTAGAGATTGGAATATCAGTGGACCTAATGAAAGTGAGAGTTGTAGTTTCCTTGTAATAGCCCAAGAACATCATTGAGAATCCTATATTCGTATGGAATAATGGTTACTACAAGATTTTTAGAAAGGACTTCTTACTCCTAGTGATTCAATCAATGGGTTTAATGAGAATGGTGTGAATTATATTTGGCCTGATTATTAGGATACATATGCTTAGAAGTTGGAAGGGAAATTGACATGAGCACAAATAATGATTATCCAAGAGTCATACAAGAGTCACATTGAGATCTTTGATGCATCATGTATCGGTCTTGTAGCAATTATTATGCAGGGGGATCGAGTCACCATGTACAGTTCTAAATAGTTGAATCCACACGATGGGAATTACCCATTGTATGAACATGTGTTTTATATGTTTGTTCATGAATTGCATATCAAGAGACAATATTTACTATAAGAGAGTTTTGTGGTCTTCACAGACCCTTAATGCCTTAAAAAAATATTTACAATATGGGGTATACATTTTAGGTTGTGAAGGTGGGTCTAATACCTTCAGTATTTCATCTTTGAGCTTACCTATAAACATATCAAGGGAAATGTTGTGGCTGATGCACTTAGTAGAAGGACTCAGATACATGTAGTGTAGCATTCTAGTTGTTAGTGGAAACTTATGTATTTTTTCTCTAAGATTATCATTTAGGTTCACAATAGTCATGGGATTACAATTGTATCATCATTAGTGGTATCCTCTACCCTGATTGATAAATTGTGGATGAGGTTTCTATCTGACTCAGAAGGTTTTTGTCTATGTGGGAGTGTGGTAGCTGAGGACCGTCCTCATAGATAGACTATAGGTTATGATGATATCATATGACGACATGGACATGTATGGGTTTTAGTAGACATTCATGAGTAGTTGATGATACAATTTCATGATTTAGCTTGGGTAGTACACATGGGTGTCACTAATATATATCAGGATTTACATTTCAAGTATTGGTGGAAGAGTAAGAAAAAATATGTATATGGGTTTCTCATGAGGTGGCTCACCAGTCAGTAGGTGAAAGTTGAAAACCAGTGACCATCAAGAATTTTACAACAACTACCCATTATCGAGTGGACATGGAATGATGTCGTGATGGATTTCTTGATGGGTTTATTGATGTCTTCTCAATGTATAGATGTTGTATGGGTTGTTTTTGATAGGATAACAATATATTCTTACTTTGTAAATATTAAGGGTCCCTTTTTAATTTTTGATCTTTGGATGATGTATATTCATTAGATAGTATAACTTCACAGGGTCCTCAATTATATCATTTCAAATAGGTCTGTTTGGTTTATATCATAGTTCTAGTAAGGGAAACGATTGGAATTGGTTACATACGTGCTTCTAATCATGGAATACTTCCCCAAGACCGATGGACACTCAAATGAAATGATTTAGTAGCCTCGATACATGTTATGGTCATGCGTCCTAGATTTCATCCATGTTTCTCATCTACGATGTTTCTATTCAGACCCATCTAATTTTTTTTCCTGAGGTGGATGAGTTAAAAGTATTATCATCTTTTAAAATGAATAATCATTTTATTGTTTATGGTATAATGATATTTTTGGTGGTTTCTCTATTCCTCTAGTATGGAATCTATGGTAGCACGAATGAGTACAGGATCAGACCTAGTAGAGGGAGGAAAATGTACCATCACAATGACCAATGATATTCACTGATCATGCTTCACCTCCATAGGTATGGAATCATGTGTATGATTAGCATTAATGGGTCATGTTTGTAAGAACCATGTTCTTAATTGAGATAAATATTTCTTATTTTCCATCAATTCTCAATTTAATTTCTTAAATATTTTTTTAATATGAATGACCATTGAGGTCATAGCAGTCTTTGGGAAGAATGGGGCTAGTCTAGAGTCTAGAACCCATGTTTTTGGGGAAAAGAGGTGGTCCCACTATTAGTGAAAATTGTGTGGGTAGGGAATCACCACCATGAAACCGTGTTTGCAATTTTTAAAGATTTTGATAGTGTCTCTTCACACGATTTGCACATAGTTGGTAAACTATGCGGGAAAACAATGTGTGTTCCCCTTGGCCTACATGAACCCATCCACGATTGGAACATGGTTTACTAAACTGTGTGGATTAACCAATTTACCAAGTTTATTTTCTGAACATTCATAATTTAAATTTATATTAAAAATATTAGTTGAATTCTAATAAAGGTTTTGTAAAACGAATAGTAAGGGGAAGACCAAGGAATAGCTATCCTTTGAGCCAACAGTATGTTATAATATATGCCATCTATCCGACCATATAATCAACCACAATTCTCCACCATTGATCTATAATGATAGGATCTTGAATCCTTTTAGTTTTTATTGATTCTTCTAGGAATCGGTAATGCTATTTATTTTGTGGATTATATACACTATTTCTCATTCTTCATCTATTATTCACATTTCATCTAATCTTTTTTTGAATCATAAGCCAATAAAAGATGAAATATCTTGCACAGATATAAGGTATGTGGTATCATGAATTTCAAATAGAGTCAAGTTATTTATATATTTTTTGTGGTCACATGCCCAATTATTAAGGGTTGCATAAATAAGAAGTTAAATCACAGGATTGATTGTTATTAATTATTTAGTTAATGAGTGTTAATCTTTCTTGTAATGGGTATAAAAACTTGAATAAAAACTACCACATGGGAGAATTGCCTTAAAATGACCATTTATGTGTTTTGTCCACGGATGCCTATTAGGCATGAATTTTACCCCTAGGTCATGGGATCTAATTTGTGAATTGATATATAAAACAAATTGATTAGTTAATTTATGAGTTTTATTATAAATGTAATTAGTTAAGGGTATGGTGTGGTTGGATTTCCCCAAGATCCTTTTATTTCATTTGGGTTTAATTAATTATTTCATTATATTGCTTTTCCCATTTGAGTAAATTAGAAGAAATTCAATGATTTGATGTGATTGGGTTCATGAGAGGTTCACTAGGGATGAGATTCTATATTGTTGGTTAACTTTGAAACATGAGTGATACATGAATTACAAATTTGAAATGTCATTGATGGGATCATGTTTTGAATAGAATTATAAAGGAAAATAATTATGACACATCTCTATTAAAACAAACATGCATAAATTCAGTCATGGGTTATATTATTTAAATATCCTTCTAATGAATTAATTGTGCTTCTTATTAAATGTGGGATATTGAGCTTCACCTGGATCTTTAAAATTATAAATTTAATTTAACAGAATAATTAAATAAATATGAATTGAATAGAATGAATTTATATGCTATAGGGTGTGTATATGAAGTTAACTATTCATTACTTCATTGATTTCTGCATTCATTATTACACACTTCCATCTATATACATTTTCAAACTAATTGGTAAATATCGTGGGTGGTTGCCTGGTAAGATTTTTTCTCAATTCCTATTTCGGCTTCTTATTTAGATCTAAATGAATAACATTATTATAGGTTTAAAAAATTTACAGTTTCTTATTATATGTACATGATATATTGTTTGGAGATAGAGATCATGGGACCCTGATAAATCTTTCAATTATTTTGAGACACTTTTTTTCCTTCATTGTACATTTGGTAAATGTATTATATATGATTACTATGTACAGTTTTTGGATATATTGTTAGAAACATGTGAAACGTATAGTCATATTTTATATGTTATTCCTTCTTGATTTGTTTATACCATCATCCAATCGTTGTTTTATTCTACTGTATGGTTTAATTCTTATGATATTTATGTTTTATTCATTTTCTATTGTGTTACACAATGATAATGAAAGAATTTCCTCCCCATAGACACACATAGTCCCTCACTACTAGTTATCAGCCCCTGGTGTTGGGGAGATATGCATGATTGTATGTGGCCAACTGGGAACAGTGCACCTTTGAGTGGAATCTGGGTCGAGGAAGTTACAATTATGAACAATAGTAAAGGTTCAAAAATCTAAAATAAAATATTAATAAATGATTGTGAAGTTTTTTATTAGAATACTTAGTCTTTCAATGCACATATTATAAACATTCATTAGAAAATATCCAAAGGAGATATAAATTTATCATGTTTTCATTGCCAAGTAATAAATATCTATCAGTGTATTAAAAAACTCAAATTCCCATATAATACATATTTAATATTGGATTAACTATTAAAATAATATGTTTTTTAGTTAAATGTTTTTCTTTCTGGTTTATTGGGATGTGAGGGAAATTAATGAATATAAAAAACAATAAAATATGATTAAATGTGACCCTTAATGAAATGAATTTAATATTCATTAGAAAATTTTTAGATACATTATTTTATTTGGATAACATTAAATAAAATATTTTCTGCTTAAATCATCACTCTCCTCCCAATATGTCACTATCTAGGGGAGTGTTCAAAGAAGAACCACTAATTGAAGGAATACAATAATTGGAATTTTTATAAAATAAAATATTTATATGATTTTATGATAAAATTATGGATATTATTTTGATAACAAAATAAGAATATTTTATTTTATAAATTATACTTGTTTTAATTATGAAAACTTAAATATGATATTTTCAATCAATTTATATGTCATAAAATAGTCACATATTTAAGTGATATATGACTATTGGTTTTTAATTTATTACCTAAAATTGAATGTTTCAAAAAAAAATTACTCTATGATACAATAAATATATAAATTCAGAACACATAAAAATTTTAATTTAATTATCGTAAAAATATTAAATTTTAAATAATAAAATAATTATACTGGAAAATTGTTTCATTATAAAAAAACATTTTTAAAAATACATTCTTATTATTGTTAGAATATTTCCCTCGACTAATCAACCTATTCTTTTTGAAGGACATATAATTTCTACATAACTATTAAAATATACTATAATTATTATATATATGATTCAAAATTAAATTTATTATATTTAGTGTCATACTATAAAATGTTAGTTCATTTATTTATTTAATTATAATATCAAAATTATATATTTTATGTATAATGGTTATGTGACATTCTAAATAAGGATACTTAAATATTATATTAATTATTATTATTTCTATATATTAAATACTCTTACACTATGTAATTATATATTATTTATTTGATTTGAATTATTTATTAATTAAATAAATTTAAGGCATTCAAATTTATTTATTTATGAATAAAACTAGGTTTAATGTTTTTTTCCACTAAAACAATTCATCTTTATCATTCATAACGAAATAATATGTTTTTTCAATACGAGTAAACAAAACCAATACAAATGTATTACCCATTTACATTTATGGAAGTTCCATAATGAATTCTCTCATTATATTATCCAACATAAATATTGGAATACGAATTATTATAATAACTCCTTCGGGTATCATAAAATAAATAAAAATCGATTTCAATATTATAAACATTAAATTACAATTATTTAGCTCCAAATTTATATTAATATTATAATAGATTATTCATAGACACATATACGACATTGGGATTCAAGGATGTTTATTAATTTAAAAGTTGTAATCATCATTGAAAAAGTAATCTAATAGCTTTGAAGTAATTGAAATACATAATATATTTACATGACACTTTACTCTATCCATAATTTTTTTGAAATCTAGTTACAATATAAACCAAATTACATTATTTATTCATTAAAACCCAAAATCATCAATATAGTTCAAATTGAACATAATTTATAATGATGTTTCAAAAATCATACGTGATTTACCAAATGTCATTCAATACTTCGAGATTTATATTGTCCTTTTTTACCAAATAATTAATCATCAGATGAAGATCAAATCTCAATTGTGATAAATTTCCTTAATCTGTTGTATTCATGTAATTCTACACATTATTATCCTTTCTAAGATGATAATAAATGATGAAATTGTAATCCTCCCATAAATAAAAAACCTCTTATTCATCAACTATAAACTATACAGTTAGATTATATATTTTAGAAATATATGTATTTTATTTTTGTCGCTACTCATGTCATAGAAATAAATATTCTCTACATTTTAGTAAAATATAACTATTTCTAACATCATGTATTTAATATGATAATTATACTCACATGTTTACATTTTTTTGGATAAGTATTACATGAATTTTTTCATTTATTATGATATAAGAAATACAATTCCATATAGTTTCAATAATGATGGAAAACAGTACATTATAAATATTGTATTTTATCCCCTCCATAAACCAATATCATCTTAATCAATTGATTATATAGCTCAGACACTATGATCTGTTAAATTTTAATCCACATTAATTTAATATTTCATCACATGTTGAAGTATTGTGAATATTCCATCACAAAATGAAGATAATAAAAAATAAAGACCTTGAAAAATATTTATATTTTCATATATTTAATTAAAAAATAAAATATTCCAAATTACTATTTTTCATTTCTACAAATTTATAATTTCTATTATATATCAAAAAACAATTTGATTTTAAATTATACCCTAACAGTAGATATTATCGAAAAATAATCACAATGAAAATATAAAAAATTATATTAACTTTTTAACATGAAATATATATTCTAAAATTAGAAAGACTAGTAATTAAAAAAAACTACTATGGAAATGTTCTATTAGTATAGTATTTTATTAATTTTTATTGTATTTTTAATTGATCTTTCAGATAATAATTTTTATTTATATATTCCTTTTTATGATTATTAAATTAATTGTCGAAAAATTATTTCATATATAGTTTCTAATATATGAGATTTATAAATAAATCCATTTTTTAAATTAGACTCATCACTAGTTGGGTATGGAATTCATAATGAGTTTGTTTTGATGGATTTATATATTAAGGTAAAAATAATGACTAATACAAAATAAAAAAACCATAATCATTATATGAAGAACATCATACTTTCATTAAAACAATTTATGGTTTATTCAATATTATTAAATGATAGTGTCTAAATTATTAATTATCCATAGAGACGATAGAGGGATGAATCAATCATTAAAATTTTAAAAATATTAATTTATATTGTACCATATTTATAAATATATAATTTCATATATGTTATGATAATATTACCTTTATATTATAAAAATAATCCTCCGTAATAAAAAATTTAAACACATAGAATTTTAAAGCTTACATCATTAATCTGTTGCGTATAGATCAGTGGTTTGCATATGAGTTCACTAATAATTTAATATATCACTACAATACATTTATTTATATAAAAATATATATTTTAAGGGTTATAGTAATTCAAAAATATATTATTTGGATACAGTTTATTCAAAATAATAAATAAATCAAAATAATAGAAAATAATTTGGGAAATATATTCATAGAATATCATAATCAATCTACATATCTTCACTAATTTTAATATCTTCCATATTAATAAATAATGAGTTATATTTATATTTTTTTCATTATACTCCCTTCGAATAATATATTCATTTTTACTCCTCATCCATGACAATTTTAATGACATGATTATCTTTTCCAAAAAAAATATATTAATTTGAAGATGATTTAATTCCATTTATAACTATGATTCAAATAATTTTCCGTTTTTTATTCATCAACAATAAGAATTTATTTATCATAAAATATAAGAAACCCCATAACTATATAAACACATTAAATATTCCCAATATTTATTTTATTCTCGGAAAACATCTCATGATTTCATTACACTGCATGATCCATCAGTGTAAAAAATAAATATATTCCAAAAATATTCCACACTATTACTACAGTTCAACCAAGAAGTAATATTAATTTATCATTTACAACAATAAAAATACAATTTTTAAAATATATATGGATCTTTAGATAATATGTGGTGGAATACAAAATATAGTTTAAGTATCATAAATTTGAAAAATGAAATTATTGTAACCATCTACATACTGGGATTATAATCTTTATTATAATGATAAAATGAGATTAATTATACCAATATAATATGTAGTGAAACACATATTACATGTATTATCCAATTGCCTCTACCCTCATTTACAAGGATTTATATAAGGTCCATTATTCAATATAATTGAAAAGAATCTATTGATATGAAATTTGAATTATATCATTAAAAAATAAAAAATATGAGACTCTTAAAAAACTCTTTGATATAGTCATAAAATAAAATTTCAGATTTAAAAAACCATAAAAATAATTCATATAATTCACTAATATTAACCATGCTTCACATATACATTGGTAAGATAATTTTAAATAATAGTTTTTTCAAGTTTTTTATTCGAATCACTAAGTTAGTTCGATTATCATAAGTTGTATAATAATATAATTCCATATACATTAATTTATCAAAACATAAAAGGAACAACGATATGTTTTTTCATAATCCTATTGTGTTAATAAAGGAAATTGTTTTTGTATATAATAGAAATAATCTCTTAAATCCTATTATTTAAAATATTTCTAAATAATCATGATATTTTAAAATCAACCAAATATCTATTTCATTCTCTTATATAAAAATCCAAAATATTTAATGGAAAAAAATCTATAAAAAATAATGACTCAAATTACTCGTTATTTAAATTTTCTGAAAAAAATATAAAATGATTACTTGTGGGTTAAATCCATCATCTAACTATATAATCTTAAAAGGTTATTTAATATCTTCTTGTAAAAAACTATCACATTGAAAAATATATAAAAATCATTAATAAGAATTCAATGATAACATTACCTTACTAGTGTAAGTATGAGTATAAAAATGTTATGTTATTTATGAGTGTTGTGATTTTAGTCAAGTATAAATCATCACCCCATTTTAAAATACCACCTTTAGATCACATTACAACTTCCATCATGATAATATATTTCCATGAAAAAATTATTGGTTAAAAATTTAATATTTATATATTTTATATTAAAAGTTGTTTTTATCCCAATATAGTTTATATGGTTATTAGAAGATAGATTTATTAGTTATTTATTTACCAAACAAGAAACATGATCAATTTTCATAACATAATCTTGAATTTAAATATTCTTATCAATAATATACTTGATTTCTTAGTAAATAATATATATATTAATTACCATTAAATAATATACAATATATTTTATATAACCCAATGGTACCAAAACCCCCCTCATACTATGAGGAAATCATGTTTCACCCCCGAATTACCCGCTCCCATAAGTTATCAGTTGGATGTTGCCTAAGTGTATATGTTTTGGTATATATAATTGGATGGTTGAATTATAGTCACAAAACTAACCAAAAAGTATTCCAGTATATATTTTGTTAATTGATTTCAACCTATATGTTTCAATGTATCATTATTAAAAAAATATTTATATTTTAAGTAAGTATATCAAAACATAAATGAATTATCCTATATTATCTGATAAAAAATTCTACATGAACATAAAATAATAACATAAAATGCAATTCATTAAGCTAAAAATAACCAACCATTAGTTATTTGAGACAAAATTTGTGATAATAATTATTAAGAAGTATTTTATAGCCATTCAGTAAATATAATATATTATTTTTATACCAATAAATGAATAAATTATATTTATTTATTAAATAAGTGGAAAACATTAAAGGACAGATACATATTATTATGGAATTGTAGAAAATGATTCAAATGTTTTGGGGGAAATAATATCATAAATGTTATTTGTATAAATTTTAAACATATTATTCTAGAAATAATATTTAATTAATTATGATTTATTCACATGTCAAAAAAAATAATATTTTGATTTTAATTATAACATGGGGTTTTTTATGTATTTAAAAAGTAATAAAATCGAAGTGAAATTATTTTGTTACAAACCATATAACTATTTTAACAGATTTATGTTATTTAAAAAAATAAAGTTTTTCAATTGTTTTATTTCTCAACAATATCTAAAGAATCATCCAAATCAATAAAGCGATCCTCAACATGAACTCCCTCACCACATACAATAGTTATCCTCCACTACCTCTCCCAATTATATGGAGTATTTAAAGATTCCTTCATTGAAGAAATTCTTTGAACGCTATACAAAATAACACATGTGTATGGATCATCCATTCTAGTACTCAATGATTAATATGGAATCACTTATACTAGTGGGAATATTTACATGATTCTTGTTAAACAATAATAGTATAATTTATAGACATTCATTGAATTGTAAATGATGAAATGATTTGTCACAATGTAATTATTTAACCTTGTAAATTATTTAAAACCATTTAATGATGATAAAAAAATATGTGATTTGGAAATATAATTAGTTAATTCGTGAATTAATTATCATACTCATGAAGAGAAATATCATTTACATCTAATAATAATCATACATTATGTCAAAAATCCATATTGTTAATGCTCTACTAGGATATCCACTGTTACTGAATCCATCAATTGATATTGGGGACGTTTTATTTTTATTTATTATTAATTAATGGTTAATGATTCATCAATTCACACATCTTCAGTTATCAATAATGCTTGTACACATCATTATATCTAGATTACAATATCCCAACATCGTTCTCTTCTATTGAAAAAATATAATATATATTTATTAATTGTGAAGGGATAATTCTATAATAAACCATCTATAGGAATTATGTGTAGACCCATTGTAAAAAAATATATATGTTAATTAAAAGGCATGTGTTATTAATTACAATGTAACCCAAAGAAAACCCAACATGTTCCATGAAACCTAATTTTTACTCTATTAATCACCCTAGTAGGAAAATATGCTCAGTCCATATTCATTTTCTATTGATAGATAATGAAAAACATACATGACATGTAGTTATATATTATGCATCACATTTATTACCTATATAAGTAGAATTAAAAAAAATTAAAATCTTGAAACCTTATCCATATGAGGTCCATGTGTAATTAATTTTAAATGTACATGACATGTGATGGGATATATATATATATTAAATGAATAGTTAATTTTTTATAATATTTAAAATAACATATCATTTGTATATAATACTATATTGATTATTAAATGTATATTAAATACTGAAATTATATATATAAAACATGTCCCCATGTGTTATTCATTTGAATTACATGACCTGAAATTATACAAAAATATGTTTATTTCACATTTTGTATGGGAAATAATATAATAACTTTATACACAATGAGTAGAATTGATGATTTGTTTTTCTGAATTCTTTAAGGAACATATTTGTTACTTATTAAATATTTAATAAATTATTTATATTTCTGAAAATAATGATAGATTAAAATGTAAAGCACATTAAAATGAAAATTAAGATAACATAATTTCATATTTAAAGAAGATATTTAATTGGATATAGTTAAATTTATCTCAAATAAGAACGATTCTGATTGATTGATACATTATTAAATTTGTATTTCATTTCAAGTGTGCGGGTGATCATGAAAATTGATCATACCTTTGAATTCGATTGGTTTAATTTTAATTTGTTAGATTTATTAAATATAAATGATGGATCGTTTTTCATAAATCCTCATATTATGTCTGGGAATATATTACCACTATTTATATTTAGGTGAAGCATATAACAATTCCTTTAGTTTCCCTCACATACATATGAGTAAAATATTTGGTAACTAATCTATAACCATGATGAGTGGAGGTGGTTAAACATTGTATCTAATCTATTCCAATTTACGAGATACATGGGATGACTACTAGAATGCTACAGTAAGAAACAATATATTTTTTGTAGTGTTTTCCCCCATGTTCAATTGTATATTTATCACCGCTTTAAAAAATAGAAATTATGAAAATATATTGACCATAAAATTCATTTTAAATTTTTTCAAGTGTGAATCATATATAATTTTATATGAATTATTCATATCAATCACATAAATTAAATAAATATTAACCATGAAATATATAACTATAATAATGGTGATTTTCCATAAACTATTCTCTAATGCATTGTAAATCACTTAATTAAATACACTTATTGTTAATAATCATGTTATAATGATGAAAATCAAATGTTATTCAATGAAAAATAATTACCTCGATTTTATATATTAATTCCACACATTTTTTTATCTACTTAGGTTAAAATTGAACAATTGGTCATTGTTTCTAGCATGAAAGGTTTGTGGTGCTTTTAATTATTTAGGAATTATAAAATATTATTTGGTTCGACTGTACATTTTTCACACTAATGGTTGATTACAATAAAATGAATTGATGTGTATTGGATTTAATGATTGAGGGAATACAATTTAAAAAATTTAGTATTTGGGATTTTTCTCAATAAATTAAAGAACTATAACTTAATGAAGTGGTAAATATTGTCCCTATAAATACCCCTTAGATAACATGACTAGAAAATGTACGATTTTGATCTATGAAATATGACTCATTGCAAATAGAATAATCATAAAACTCGATATTATAAAACCAATGGTGATGATTATTGTAAATTAAGAAAAATAATATATCTTAATGAATATAGAATTTATTAAACAATTTTATAATGTAGATATAATATAAAATTATTCTATTTTTAATTGAAGTAATTAAATCCCACCAAACATCAACTATTTCACTCAGATGCATACTTGACATGTATTATATTATCACTATCTGTAAATTTGGTGAATGAATGGAAAACATTAAAGCTATTCAAAATAAGGAAATAAATTATATCATTTATAAAATTTTATTAATATATAGCTATGTCAAGAGGCTAAGTGGAAAAATTGTCTCAATGCGTAAAATAGGTAGAAGCTTCCAATAATATAAATCAGGTATGCACAATGAGCCTATAATGAAACATGATGAATTATGTGTGTGTAGTATCATGTCTGTACATTATGATTCATATCAAGATAAGGAGATATAAATGAGATATGAGATCTCTAATGGGTTTGTCAAGTGAATACTTATTGTTTCATCATTGGATGTTCCTCATATAAAAATGTTAATTTACTATATATTGTGAATAGATATATTAAAGAATTAAATTAACTAATGGTGTGTTAATTAATTACATTCAATCCCCATTACAAAAAATCCTTCATTAGTGTAATAATTAATATCCTTTTGAGAAATTATAACAAGTCACTTTTTAAAATTATTACTCTCATTTCACATGATGATAAGGACAAGGGTCATGGAAAAAAACCATTCCCTAATGGTGAACAATAAAATAATGAATAGGGTAATTTAGACTATAAGGGTTTATATTACCAAAAAAAATACTTCTATGAAGATTATAATTAAGAATTATTCAATGCAATGAAATTATATAGGTTTTTAATTTTTTATGCTAGGAAACAATATGGTGAAAAGAACCCAATATTTTTTGGAGGCTCAAGAGTCATCCCTTTTGAGTATAATATACAAATATAAAAATATTGGTTATTATGTAAAAAACATTTTGAATAAAAATAGATCTAAATTTATGAACCAAAAATGTAACATCCTTGGTTTTGGGAACAGGTAGAATTTCTCATCATTTTTGAATTTGGGTGTTTGGTTAGTGGTTCAAAACATTTCAGAAATATCAAAACTCAATTATGAGAGTTCTATTTCCCAAGTTTCTTGTTATTAGATGGGTTTTTGAACATAAAAAGTGATTGAGTGTTTTTAGTGGGATTGAGATGTGATATATGATTAACATGTTTCCTATCATGGTGTTTAGAATGATGTGTTTGGTATTGACAAAATGTTTGGTCTCCCTAGTGAAATTGTGTAGCCCTCTAGGTGAATTATACATGGATTGAAATTTTTTTAAAGAGGTGGTTCTTGAACGTGGAATGCCTCAACATTTTTTCAATATAGTTATCATGTAGAGTTTGGGAAAGGTTTGAAATAACAAGGGGTCCATACCTATGTAGTATAGTTCCTATAAATCACATGTTGTATAGTTGGTGAATGATTTTCGAAATTGCGCCTCCAAACCATGGGTGTAATTTAATGTGATGAAAATAAAAAACATCCCATATTTATATTTATCCATTATTATCCTTATTTATTTTCCACCTACACAGTCATAATTTGGAGTTCCCTATTCTCCTCGCCTACTATGCTTTGAGCACCGCTCCCCATAGGAGATCTTTTTTTATCATTTTTTGTGTCATTAGAACCACATTGATAAGGATCCGTGTCTCATGATTCATTTCACTTATCCCCTCAACATAATGTGTACTAGATATTTATGATCAATATTAACCTATTTAATGTTATTTTTTCTAAAACAAATTTTTTTAAAAAATAGATCTTGTTAATGGCTTATGTTGGAAAATAAAATTTCTAAAATTATGAGATATGTGATGCTTAACATTCTAATTGACATCACAGGGTTTCAAGCAGTCTGTTCTTGATCATTTCATTTGTATTCTAATAGAGACCCTATTAATTAAATTATTTTCATTTAAATAACAATTTTAATCAATGATATGCCTATGGTAATTATCCATCTTTAATAAAAATGTAATAATACTTTTTTAAGGCTTTAGGCCACTTGTTCAGATTTGGTCGGGTGTGTTCATTTATTTAAGTTAAATTTTTTATATTTCATAAATGGGATCAAAGGGAATATTCAAGGGTATGATTAAGAATTGGGATGGTGATGACCATCTAAGAAAGGTAATGCGGTTCTTTAGGATGGGTGAATCCTATATTATATGAGTGATATTTATCACAAGTTGGACAATGATGACGTTGGATGAAGGTAATGTTGTCTTCATGATTGGGGGTATGGCCTCGTATTTCAAGTTTGTGCTGACTATCAAGATGAGAGATATGTTTATAAAGGGGTTAGGTTCTTTTATATTTTGTTATTGGAACATTGTTGGTGATTTCCACTCATCATGATTTTCTGAATCGCCATTGGAGTCATGTTCACAATGATACGACCTAGAAGATAAGATGGTGTAGACAACTTGTATGGGTAGAGGAAGGAATTAAATGAATGTTAGGATGGTGTTTACCATTATATAGGTTGGAGGTTCGTTATAAAAAATCCATGGGGAAGGATATGATCTATTTATTGATGGTGTTGAGTCTATTAGTTGCGGATGAGGCTCTCTATATATTAGGGAAATTGCGCCAAGATTTTTTGGGATGATAGATATCTTTGTTCTTGGGGAATTGGACTGTTAAGACAAAGGATAATTTTTATTGGATGAATTATATTATTTTTCCTCAGATTTCATGTTATTGAGGTGATATTTATCTTCTGAGTTAATTTTTATTTCACCATACACTTGTTGGGCTATCCTTTTTAGACATCAGTGATATGCATAAAAGAACGAGGTTTCAATTCTTGTTTTAGATGTTGAGCTGGAGGGTACCCTTGGAATGCACATTCATCAATGGATTGATGGGGATTTATGATAAGGGTCCTCACCACTATAGTTACATATATGGATAGGTATCTTTCTATTATATATATATATATATAACTATGGGAAAATGGATTACTAGTGTCGGATAAATAACGTGTTTTCTTCCTTGTGGATGTTGATCATAATGGAATAAACTTATTTATATGATATGAATGTACAATTCATTTATATTTGGAATAATTTTATTATCATAGATGTAATATATTCACTCATTTGTGGTGTCCTACATAGATTATTCTCCAAAGATAAACTATCACGTTCAGATGTATGTAGACTTTATGCTCTTTCAATAGGATAAAGGAGATGAGGAGATGGAACATATTAGTAACATGGGATGGATTCATGGGATTGATTTAAAGGGACTTGTATGTTCCTACATCAAGTAGATTTTACTATTGATTAAATTTTTTATGCGAATTTTTATAAAAAATGAACCGAGGAAAACAATTGGAGAACTTTTTAGTTATTTTTTATGATCTAACTTTTATGGATTAATATAAAAATTGTATCATAAATATATCAATTTTATTAATGGTAATTTTTTATCATTCATTAAATTATTCTTGTGACTAATTAATCTTCCTCTAATTTTTTATTTTTCTTCTATGGAGGGTTAGAAATCTAGTTTTTTGTCTTCTATTTGCATGTGTATTAATCAATGGAACATTATTATTATATTCACATGATGGTGTAGTGTCCTCATTATCTCCTCTTACACCATCCATGGTATTCGGGAGCCTTTTTTGTAAGGGGATTTATGCCCGAGGTCATATGACCATCCAACCCTGACCAATATTCCAATCGAAAGATAGGTCAGGTCACTTCAAAATGCATCAATGTGTTCCGTTAATGATAATAAGTAGAATCATTCAAACAGTTACTAATTGTTTCAAATGATTTTCATTTTAGTTTCTTATTAAATATGGTTTATAGTACATCAGTGATTAGGATGTAGTTGTAACTAAGTACAGAGCTCATGTTTGGGTGACTGAATCCTAATTCATAGAGGGTGGACCAGGTTAATAGTGGTGGTAGATGGTTATTTTTATATCCCTTTTACATTTTATATGAATTACACCTCTAGTGGGATAATTGGGTGATAGTATTATCTATTATGAATGATACCATGTTCTTGGTATGGAAAGGAACAAGATATGGAACCCTGGCTCAGTATGTAAAGGAATGATTATTTATTCATTCATAATTATCACAAATCTTTTGATATATATATATATATACATTTATGTATATATATATCATTCTATTGTTATAATTTAATCTATTTATATCATCATTGGGAACCTAGAGTTAACTAAGAGGGGTTTCATTATTCAAGGGTCAACAAATGAATCGAAACAATGTTTTCCATCTAAGACTCTCTTTGGTGAAATTCTACTCAGTCTTCTTGGACATGTGGTTATAATGGATATATAATTGATGTGATTTAAAAGGCATGTGATATATAGGCTTGTCATTGATAGTAATAGAAATGTTGATGATTGGGTGCAGACTATTTAATGTGTCGATAAAGATGATAAATATAATTTTCTGGTATAACTTATTTGGTGGAATTATACTCACCTACAATAGATTTATTTATGATTAATGACTCAAATATGGGTATGTCATAGGATATGAGGCCAGAATATGTGTTATTACATACCCTATTATGGGATGGAGTGGGTCCATGAGGAAGGATCACTTATAACCCCTAACTCAGATATGTGTAGGTGAGTGTCCATGAGGCCAAATCTCATGAGATAGGGTACGATTGGGGAGTGTATGATTGGTGATGTTATACATTATGTTACATATTTCATAATATGTCATATATATATATATATACTATTATGGATTTCTTAACATTTACTTGTTTTTTGAGGGATTCCACATTGATTGAATTTAGAGGATCATCACAAGGACATTGGTTTGGTTCCACTTATGCATTCATAGGATAATGAACCCCATGGTTGGGATAAGGCAACATAGGGTTAAGAATATCTTGATAAAAAATATGTATTTATTGATAAATGCTTCATTATAGGGTGGATATGCAAAATTTATGGAAAATTTTGGGAATGGTTTGATATCCTACTTAGAGTCATCCTAGTTTGTGTTATCAAGGGCATTTATAAGGGAGTTCATGGGGTCAATCCATCGATGGAAAACCTAATTATGGATATCTAGACAAAAAATACACCATTATATTAATGTGAGGCTGTAAGATAAGTTGTATTGAACTAGAAATAGTTAGTTCATAACAATATCGAGCAGCATGAGACACTTCTGGGATAGAGGGTGAAGATTGAGATGTTCATTTTCCAAGGAATGAATAATCACTTGTGGGCTGTACAGAATCATGAGGGAAGACATAATGGAATATCATTGAAGTATTTTGAAGATATATTAATTATAAATTATTATTCTATGATTCCTACAGTAGAAATAGATCTGTATTTTTTGAGCCTACTAGTAAAGAGACATGTACATCATGGACTATAGATCAACCTTTATCATGTTGTCTCATTTGTCACATGATATTGTTGGAGAAAATATAAGGAGGTTAAGGAATTTTGAAAAAGGATTTTGTCACAGAATTAGGGTGTTGGTAAATATATGCTTGTTATATTTATTCATTGAGGGGTTGAATATGGTGGTTATTTGTGATGGAATCTTGAAAAATCTATCCGAATCAGTCTAGGTGAAGGATTTGATTGATTTACTCACCAATGTGACTAATATAAGCCAGTGAGTCCATAAACAATCTCAATATGGTGTTCATGATAGAGACACTAGTAGACCAATGTGTATTGGGCCTTCTATAGAGTCCTTCTAGTGTATACAACATGTACATGTGAGGACATATTGTGATTGCAAAATAAAGAACTATTGAGCATCTGGCTAGGTTGCACATATCAAGTTATTTTGTGAGAATATTTCTCAGATAGCTAAAATTCATGGATCAGGGAAGACTCAGTTGTTTGATGTTAGTCAAAATTTGGTATTAGGAGCTGGTAAACATGATTATTCTACACATAGAATTCATCGAAGAGATAGTGGGACATGTAGTGGTGTTAGTGCTTTGTGGATTTAGCATCTATGGTAGGAGGCTAGGCCTTAGGTAGTTGGAAATAAGACTATGTTCATAATGTTTATATTATAGGTTCTATTTATAGAAATGTATGGAATATATCTTGAGAAAAGCTATTGGAATGATCATGTGCTATTTATTTTTCCACTTTCCATTTTTTAGGCATGTATAGTTTTGGCTGCATGAGGCATATGATATATAATTTTGGACTTACTAGAACGAAATTATTTGGTTGAAATTAGCTAGGGTGATATATATATATACATACATATATGAGTTCCATTAAATAAGATTTATTATAGTAATTGATCTAAAATAGGATCTATCAAAGTTGCATAAGGATGTGTTAATCTATGAGATTATGGATATATCAAAGGTGTGTAGGTATCTAGGAATCAATTTGATTCCCATTATAATGATTTTTGTGGAACATATACTTTAGTAATATGATGATATGTGGGACATCATAGGAGTTATGTGCAACATAGGAATGAGGTGGTCATCTGAGGATTTGTGATACATGATTGTGTTTATGTATGAAATGGGTATTATTTTAGAACATGGTTACATGTAGGGGTAATGATTCCTCATGAGAGAACTTTTGAGTCTAAGGATGGCTAGTGGAGCATAATTTATTTATATTTTTTGGTTGATAATAGACAGTGGTAGGTAACTTTTATGATTGGGAGTAGCTTGAGAGATCTTAACTCTAACATAGAGACCAGGTTAGTTCTGGATGATTTTAATGAGATTAGTATTTTTAAACCATCTTTGAAAATGTCTTGATAGATCAGGGACAATATATGTTCAATATTGGAGACAATAACACCTTCAGTATTCTGAGTGGGTGAGATATATATAACCTTTTTAATTTTTTGTGTTTGGTGAGTAGGACAACTCTTTTCAAGATAATCATAAATCAATCTTGAGATTTCATTTGACACAAATACATTTTTTCAAGATTGTTTAATTTTATTCATGTTTCGGGGGATTTTTTTTAGGTTTTTTGTGTGTTAGAGGCTGAAGAAACTTTTTTTAATGTGTGAAGACAGAGGCACATAGTTTGGAAAAATGGTGTGGCATCCCTAGTGAAATAGTGTGGTGCTCTTATTATATCATACATGGATTGAAAAACTATGTATTAGGGGTCGCATGACTGTGTGTCACCAATAAATTTTTTAAAAATTGGATCATTTTGGGTTTTTTCATGGTTTGTATAATCATATCTCCAAACCATGCGTGGTATATTGCCTAGACGTTGAGTGCAAAAAATTCGGCACATGGTAATCCAAACTAGGGTTCCAAAACATATGTATTATTTAAAGGGGTGGAAATATGAAACTCCCAATATTTCTATTTGTCCATTATCATAATTGTTACTTCTCAACCAACATACATAGTATAGGGAGTTCCCTCTATTCCTCTCCCATAATTCATTTAGATCCACTCTCACCCAAGCATTTTTTTGATCATTACTGGTCTTGATTGAACCACATGGGTATGGCTTTAAGTCCTTCTGATTATTTTCCCCTTATAGAATACCATTTAGTGTGCTAAATAAATGTGAGATATTTTACACTATTTTTATGTCATTAATCTAAATATTTTATATCATCAAAAATATAACATGTTAATGGCTGACATCAGATGAGTGATTTTGTAACCTTTGGAGGTAGGGGTGCCTTTCATTCTCATTGATTTCACATCTTTTCGGGGGGTTCATTTGTGAGTGTGAAATTGGGTTATCCATGAGTGAAAATAATAATTCATTGATAATATTTTAATTTATATATTGATCTCAAGATAAGCCTATGTGAATTATCCACCTTGACTACAAATGGTATATGTTCGATTATAGTATTTCTACAAAATTGGAAAATTAGGCATGGTGTGTTTATTTATTTAAATTAAAGTTCTTATATTTTCTTATTATTGTGATAAGGAAAAATTTCAGGAAATAGACTATGGATTTAAATGGAGATCACCATATGGATGAGGTGATGTGATTTTTTATGTTGGGTGAGGCTCAAATTATATGAGTTAATTTTATCACTTTATGTGAGATGTTGACATCATATTGAGGTGATAAGTTCATCCTAATTGATGGGATGATTAGACACTTTCAGATGTTGTTGACCATCAGGCTGAGTGTCATGGTCAGAAAGCAAAGTGGTTCCAATAGGATATAGCATTGTAACTTTTTAGTGATTTTCACTCACCATATTAGGTTGAATCACCTTTGGATTCGTGTACAAATAAAGGGGACTCATAATATGATGTGTTGTCGACCACACATGACGTAGAGGCCTCTTTTAGACTCATATTTAGATGGTGTTTACCTTTAGTGAAGCTGGAGTTTCATTCCAAATAAATCCACATTATTGGTAAGAATCTATTAGTTCTAGGTGTTGAGACCATCTAATGGGCCTGAGGCTCTCCATATAATGGTTTTGTTGTGCTGAGATATTTTGGGAGGACGAATGTCACCATTCCTTTAGAAAAAAGTTGTAGATCTGATAGATATTATTTATTGGAGGAAATATATCGATGTTTTACAAACATTATGATTTTGAGCCGAATAGTATCTTTAGAGATGATGTCTAATAGTATTGGTATTTATTGGAAAGGCCTTTTTGAATGCCAGTTTTATACTTGAAGACATGAGGTTCTGGTGTAGTCCAAAGCATGTGATTAATTCATTATAAATTTTAACAATAAGGGTGACATGTTGTATATATGATGTTCGTATATTTGTTTTATAATACATATAGAACACATTTTTTATCATTGATATATTATAGGTACCTTTTGGTACTAGCTTACTGAGATTATTATAACACCATACATGTGCCCTTCGGGATTTGTTTAGACTTTATGCTCTTGTAACCAACTAAGGGACCGAACTCAAGAGTTAGACTTTATTGGTTATACCAGACCTTATCAAGGGATAGATAAAATGGAAGCATAGTGGTTCATTCATCATCTGGAGTTTACTTATGTTTTTCAATTTCAAACTATATGTTTATATATGTATGTACTAATCATGGCCATGGGAAACACATACACATGTTTTGTTTGTGACCTACCTTGTATGTATGATTATACAAATATTATCATGATTTTTTCTATTCAGTAGACATTATGTTTGGATTATTTATTCATTACAGGTCCACTTTATTAATTATTCTAGATTTTAATATCATTATATCCACAACATATGTTTATTAGTTGATTTTGTTTGTATTTCTTTTGCCAATATGTTTATAAGAACATTATTATTATCATCACTAGTGGGTATAGTATCCCTATTAACACCTCTTACACCCATGATTCTTGTCAGTAGCCATTTGTGAATGGGGAGGCACACCTAAGGCCTAGTGTTAATCCAACCCTAATCATTTTTGGGGGGAAATATGGGTCAAGGAAATATAAAGAATCTTTTAAAAGATGTAGAGAGTAGTGGTGGATCATCCGGTTTCCAATGGTGAAATAAATTTGGATTTCTTTATAACTTACATCCATTTTCTATTTCTGACTATGATTATTTTGGTTTTAATGAAATATTATTTAATTATTATATTTTTATTTATTTTCATCACTATTTCATAACATAAGAAATGTTTATTTATTTCCATATTAGAAAATATAGAATTACTCTTTTAAAAGGGGAATGTTTTTATTGAATATAATATATGAAAATATAATTTATGTTTTAAATTAATAATAAATTACAAATAAAAATGTTATTAAAAAAATTAACACCGTTTATGTAAAACATTGGTGATGAATCATAATTTCTGTCATGTATGTAAGAATCATATGATAAAAATATATATCAATATATATAATCATTATTAATACATGTCTACTGGAATGATTTCATATTGTTTATATTAAAAAAACAGAAATCCACCATTTAGGGGATATTATGGAAGGGTTAAATATTTTATATTATTCTTGAAATATTATTAGGATAATATTTTATAGTAGTGGGTATAAGTGGATATTATAACTTCAAAATGATTAAATATGAATTTAGTAAACATGGACATATCTTATTAATTTTTTTAATGACTATGATATTCAATAAATTCACATATTCAGAAAATAATTTAGAGATAAAACATAAAAAAATAATTAATTAATATATATGTGATGAATATATTATCTATTAGAATAATTATTTTTCTTTGATTTTAGGATTCTATAATATCTCAATCAACCTCTACAACAATGTTTAATAATATCAATTAAAGGAATAAATGTACCTTTCAATATATAGAAATTAAAAGCATGAGTAATTAAAATAATTTTTCTATATTTTTTGGTATATAAATTACAAACTATTGAATAAACATGAAATTGAGTACCATTTAAAATAGAATATAGTATTCACTTAATGTTCGAATGTTTAAAGGGATTCATTTTTCCCATAGATGTGTATGCAGATGTGAGGAATTCGACAAAGATGGATTTAGAAACAAACAAAAAAATTGAGGTATAATGTGTATCGTTATTGTATATGCCAGAGAAATAATGGGGTAATAAATTTACAACCCCATTGATAAGAAGTTAAACATTGCTAGAATGTATATTTTTCTTGAGAGGGATCACATTCTCAAAAACAATAGTGGGATAATGATTAACTTTTATGAGCATTGTTCTCAGGATACAAAATATAATGTATAAGATCAAATTCCCAAGGTCCCCTATAATTATGTGTTCACTAAAATATATTTTCCCTATAAAAGGAACATAAATTTATGATAAGTAGAATAATATAGTTTTGTATTCACTAAACATGATAAATTTTTATTGATTTATTATAATAAAACTATCTTATATAGATAGGTATAATAGATAATATTTAGTAATAGGGAATGAACTCCAAATTTATAAGATATATTAAATGTCAGAAAACTATGATTGGGTTCTATTTAAGCATCTAGTTGATATAATTCATTTTTGGTATAAATGGATATTCAAGAGAAAACTGGACTTGGATGTAAATGGAAGTCCCATTAAATATTTTATTGTTCATTAAAAATTTAATCCAAATCACCTTATTAACTAATAGAATTATTTTATATACTTTAGGTAATTAAATATATAAAAATTATACCTGTTGAAGAAGAAACACCTAAATATTAATTTGGTGAAAATTCATAAAAAAAAATTTCCTTACTGGGAAGCATCAAAGAGAAGTCTATACGACACATCCCAATGGCTTTATGAATCCAAGTAGTTCTATAATGTTTTTCACATTTCTGATATCCAATTTTTGATGGATGAAAACAACCATGTACAATATATTTCATATTTATGAATTAATAAAATAATATAGTTGAATTAAGAATGTTTTCGCATTGTCTATTCATATGAATTTTAGTGAGGGTGATATCATTACCCAAGATTTATATGTCAGTGAAGTATTACATATTGGAAATGACTTTATAATATTACATTAATTTTAGTATTGATTCAAATTGGATTCTATATGTTGGAATTAATTTAGTCATTCTGCATTATTATGAATAATATCATATGTGATATATCCCAAATGTTGGATATAGTATATCATGGTATATATATTTACCAAATACTAAAAATATTTTCTGAATGGAAAAGAACCATGCATGGATTAGAACCATTTTCAAATGGCATATATCTCTCTAATAAAATGTTTCCATTTATAAAATGTGATATTGGGAGATTGAGTAATACGCCAAATTCTTATATGACAGGACCAATCATGTAGGTTATGGTATGTGATATAATTGATGAGAGCTACACATTGACTACATTAGGAAGATAAAATGTTAATCTCATTGAACTACATTGATATGTTTTTAGGGATGTATTTTGGTATCAGAGATGTATAAGGATATTTTCATTGCTAATATAGAGGATCAAGAGATAGTAATTAGGGATTAACATTGTGTTATTTTTTGGTAAATTAATATAATGATTTAATATAATAGTTAGAATATGTATTCTACATCAATAGAGGATCTATAAGTTGGAAAATATCCAAGAAGATAGTAGATATTAATTTTAATTTGGATTCTATTCTATAAAGGCTTATATGAATTCTAAAATTAAATTTGTATTTTAATATATATATATATATATATAATCATTATTTGATGAATGTTAGTAAATAACATATCACATTGAATTATAATAATAATATAGTGTTGTCTCATATAAATTATCCTTGTTCACTTTGGTGGAAAAGGAACATACATATGATGTATCACTTCTTGATTGTTATTTTTAAAATGGATGATATTATGGTGACAAATTAATCCATTGAAAAAAAATTTGAAACCAAATTATGAACAATTTTTTATTAGTGTAGGCATGTTTTCCTAGTGAAATCGATTGGAATGAAGGTTGTTTCCAGTTGTCTCTAGTGATAGTGGGATTCTATTAGAGTTAGTTACATGATTCAAATTCAATGTTCCATATGATTTCATATATTCATTGTTTTAAATACTAAAAATATACATATATCATCATTATTTTTCTTTTCTGTTACATAGTTTCTGATAATGCGCTTAGAATTATTTTCATATGAAATGGCCATATAGCTTCATTATTATAACGATAATATTGATTTTCGTGGAAAATATTCACAAATTTTATGTTTTCTATAATGGTAATAAATTATTTTATAGGAAAATTGAAATAGTCTATCTGAGGGGGAGACTCATTGGACATTGAGGAAACTTATCATGGTGTATTCCCTTGGTAATTCAAGAGCAATATATTATAATAAAATAAATAATCTATTTGAAGTAAAAATTTATACATTACAATGGAATTTATTATAAATATATTTATTTTTTGATACTAATAAATTAGTTTTATTGATAATTAATTTTATTTGATATAAAATTATTTTAATTATTGACAATTGTGAACATATATGTTTTTGTGTGTGGAAGGATTCATTCCGTGAATCAAGAGGTAACATTCGTTAACTAGTAATGTGAGAACTAGGTTTTCCAATGTATTATTTAATTGAATATAATATATTTGGAACTTTTATTTGAATGGAATTGTCGAAATAAAACATTTTTTTAGTGTTCAATGGGATTTGTCACTTTTTCATATTTGATGAAAGATGAAACCATCCCATAGCTTAATGACACTTGTATGAAACATGATTTATTCTATAGATCATGATAGAGATATTATATTAGATAGTGAGAACTAAAATGAGATTTTATATCATTGTGATTGTAAATTATATCCCTATTGGTGCCATGAAATGTTTTTAGAAACTATCACTACTGTTTGGGAGGCTCCACCTTATGACAATGAGAAATTTATCTAGATGAAAACACACTAAGTGGATCTACATCATTATTTTAATATTATTATTTCGTCACATGGGGAATAAATATTATTATAGTATCTTTTTTATATTTTTTCTTTTAATCCAATTTATATAGTCTTAATATATTCATTAAAATAATTAGAAGAAACATATTTAATACTTATTAATATTTTATATTATAATTACTAAATTTTATTATTTATTGAAGAATAATTATTTTTTATTTTTCTTTTATATAAATATAAATTATTCATGTATTGAAAAATATTTTAAGGAATAATGGACCATGTCAAAAACGTCAGGGAGAAATAATATATTAAATAATATGTGAAAAAATATTTAAACAATTAGTCCAGAATAGATATTTTTTATTCCAATTTTAATGAAAATACCATGAAAAATGAAAACCATAATATTATTATTTGTACAATGATTCTTTGGTTAGTGATAAAATAACAATGGACCATCTACAATTATAATAATTTTAACCCACAAAATATTTGATAATAATTATATTATTTCCAACTATATCTCTATACATATTTTGGTGTACAATAACATCAATATAATCTAATAAATCTATATGGAGTTCATATAAATGAATTCACTCAAGGACAAAGAGTTATCCTCCGCCATCACCACTCTTGATTCGATAGATTATTTTGTGATTATTTATTATATGCAATTATCATGATGATCATAGAAAATTTACCAAAGAATTTTTATCATCAGCACTGGCACTTAGATATTCCTATAACACCATTGGGTAGATTATGGTGCACATTTTGATTATCACGGTAGGTTATCTACCCATGATTATTTTTAGGTAAAAATGATAAATCATACATTAATTTTCATATTCATCAATTAAAAATGTATTCAATGCAACATGATTTTATATATAAATTAATTAATTTTAATATCATTGTTTGATAATACCACATTTCGGTTCATATGTTATATCTAGATAATATTTATGAATCCTCTAATCCAAGTATATACCCCAATTATTTTTTATTATAATAAATACCTAATAAGAAAATTCACTAAATGTACATATTCTATCACTCAATCCTTTATTAACATAAACAGAATGTTTTGGAAAATATGAAAAATGGTACAAGAAATGAATGAAATATATAGATACTCGAATTTTTTGATGAGTTAATAAAGGAATACAATGTGGTAACATATTAATTAAAATCATTTTTTTGAAAATGTTCACTATATATGGAATTTGATACATATGATATCAAATTACAACAAAGATATAATTCATAATAATGATCTCTACGATGTTTGTGTTTATTTTTTTTATAATGATATCATTAGAGAAAAAATTACGGTTACTTATTTTAATATATATGCTTGTAAGAATAATCCCATAATTCTTATCTATGAAAATAAAAAATAGTAGTGCAATAGTATCATTTTTATTATTTTGAAATATATTTATTTAAATGAAACGTATTAGTTAAATATTCATATGGGTAAACATACTTGAAAAAATAAATGAAAATAAAAAACTACATTCACATGAGAAAAATAACGTTGAAAAGGGAACTCTATAGATGTCAATTGACATTAAACACAACTATTAATGATTAAACTCATTAAAAATAGTTCTAGAAAATTTATTGAGTTCATATGATAAGTTGTTTTTACTGAAAATCTATATTATATAAAATATAATAATGAAATGTAAATAAATCTATAATTTTATAAGTAACCCCACCTATAACAAGTTATATCTAGTGTTTGGAGATACTGAATCGAGAATAAAAAATATATAATCCATTTTCAATTATTAGAACACTTTTTTATTTAATTTATTAAAATACAATGAATGTTAATATATTTCATAAAAATTATTGTAGATCATCAAAATTTCTGATAAAATTTTGAAAATTATACTTTTTAAGGTCTGGTTTCAATTGAATGGGATTTTCGAATCAATATGTTTATTTTAACTTATGGTTTGTTGAGTTATTAAAAAATTTTATAGAAAATTCACTATCAAAATGATTTAAAATATGAGTAAAACCCAACTAAAAATCATCGAATTTGCAATACATAAAAAACAGTTTAGATTAACAAAATATTTCTTATACTAATAAGATGTTTCTATTTAATGTTAAAATGAATTATATATCTTGTGGGATTATTAAAATAATTATTCAATTAGATGATTATGTTTTCTAAATTACCACATCAATTTTAAAGCCTCTAATTATATCATCAGAGTAACATTTTAAAATAATCTATTATCAAAATGAATAAATAGAACAACAATATGATGTTCAATTAAGGTAATAGACAATATGTTTTACTACCTTATGATATGATTCATGTTTTTTGGGTTTCCCACGCATTGATATACACAATATATAATTTCCATTAAACTATCAATCATAAGGATGAATTTTTTTGTCAAACATTTAATTAATTTTACAAAAATTTATTTATTGACATAATCATGCATGGAAACAAATAAGGTACCGAGTAGAGTACAAATACATTTGAAATTTTAAAAAAAAAATTTATTAAATTATATATATAAATATATTGAGTTAAAATAGTTTGTTTCAACATTGTAGCTACTTGGAACATATGGATAAATTTAATTTTACCCATGCTATTTATCTCAAACAAAAAATAAATAATTTTTAAAAAACTATTTGAATTATCATTCTATGAATAATAAATTGTGACCTCATTGACATAGAGACAAAGAAATAATGATTCATATATAATTATTCAAAAAATTGTGGGATGTTCTAAACCATTAATAAAATGGAATATAAAATCTACAAAATCCAAAATTCTAGTATCTTGAGTAAATTATCAATCATAGGATTTCCTATTATATTTTATTATTAATTAATTTAGTAATATATAAATATTAATAGTTTGATGTTCAGTCTAACAAATTTATTTTTTATTTATATTCTGGAAGTCACTCTAGACATCCATTTAGAATTTATTAAATTTTAAGTTATTTTTGATGGATAATAAAATAAAGATGGAAATAAGAGGAGCTATTGGTGAAATATATTCATTATCTGCTATACATAATATTGATTATATTACTTAATTAATATGATTTTATTATTCATGATAATAACCTCTTTATATTTTAATTTTTATAGGAATTAAATATATATTATAAATGCAACATTATTTGGGTGTTCAATGAATATGAAACCCTTTTTTATTAAAAATTTTTACGATCTTCTTATACATATGTTATCCAATTTTCATCACCCATGATACCAAATTTAAATTTATGATATAATATTAATAATAATTAATGATTTTCATTTTTATTTTGTAATGAACAATATGTTTTAGTCGGTTAACTTAAATCACTTATAATATTTTCATTTATATTTTACCCTAATAATGTTCAATTTTAATGTGATAGTGAATAAATTTTGTTATCTATTTCCTGAATAACATCAATTAAATTATGATATTTTTTTATAAAATGCTTCAATCTCACTTTTAGAATATTAATTTAGATATTATACAATTAAAAATATTGTAATAAAAAATTTAATGTTTTATTTTTTATCTCTAGATGAGTAGCTTTTTTACATTTAATCTTCTTATAAAAATTGGTTGAATTGGGTATTATATGAATTAATTTTTCAATTATATATTTTTCTTTTTTAAAACGTTATCAAGACCTAAAATTAATATAATTCGCAATTAGAAGCATTCATCATCCTCAAGATCAAATTTATATAGTTGGTCATTATTTTATAGAATGTATACATTTCATAAAAATTCATTGAAGTAGTAAATTTTTTGGATTGCTTCCATTAAACAATTTATATGGGTTCTTACTCAACATAATGTTAATGAGAACAAAAATTATTGCTTCAAATTTTATACTCATTTCATTGAATTAATAATTATTTGTAACTAGATAATAAAACTACATAGATCAATAATTTTTTTATAAATTTTTTTTATTCATCAGCATTATATTTTTATGGTTTAATTTTTTAACATTCAATATTTTTTTAGTAATAAAAATTATAATAATAATTTATTTAAACGAGGGATTTAAAAAATTCACCACTATTAACAGTACGGAGTGTTTAATGGATATGTATATCAATTTTTTAGAAAGATACATTAGATGTAAGAATAGGTATGCCTTTGAACATAACAGGTCAAAATTAGTCAATGTATACAAAAATAGTCATCAAAAGAGAGTTATATTCATTTTTTATTCTTCTGACCAAATTTTTTGTTTGTTTAAAACGTTCTATGTGAAAAAAATATAATATCTCATAAGATGGGACATCAATGGTATGGTCTAATATAAGAAATTATTACTTACTATTTTGAAAATATTTATAAACTTGATATAAATTATACTAATGTTATTGTCGATCCTTCCCATGTGATCTCTTGAATTTTTCTAAAATGTTCCAAACATATCTAATCCATTATATCCTTTTTAAAAGATAATTTGAAACTTATATAATATCATTAAATGTCGTATTATAATAAATAATATCTTCTATGTATATAGTGAATGAATTATCATTATTTAGATTAAAAAAATTTAACCCCTTCTAAACTGTTGTTTTTAAATGTTTCATTTCAAATATTTTGAGAGTAACGTTCTCCCAATAGATGGATAATATTTATAATATTATGTATTTACCCTTTAATATTTCTTATTTTAAATACTAAATTAATAAACTTAAATTCCCACAAATATTTATAATATTTCATTTAATATTTTCATAGAATATAGCTCATAAACCATTAAAATTAAATTAGTTTTTTATTTGACTTGTTTATTGTCATGTAATGATAACCCATTTACCCACGTTTAATTTGTTAAGGATGTTGAAAATCAACCTATATTCATGAAATCAATATGATCATAGAGTGGAAACCGAAACATACATGGGATAATGAATGTTTGAATAATTACCTACAGAACACACATCATTCCAACCCTATGATGTTAAACATAATTTGTTTCATATGAATTGTAATTCAGTTTTGTTATAGAGATTTTAAGTTGTTTTTAGTATCATTGATTTCTACAATGACCTCTTCCCTAAAATATTGTATATAATTATAGACTTTTTGGAATAAATATTCACAGATGAAGTATTAATTTCTATATATCAAGCCAATTCTAAATGATCTACCATTAAGTTTCAACTTCAATAAAAGATTATCAATGTTCTCCCACATTCAAAAGATTAGATCGATTTTTTCATAGACCAAACAAATTTGTTTTCAGTTTTAAAAATATCATATGAGCATCATTTGTTGAAATATCATTTTATTTGGATTCTTTCTTGTATGTATTATTTGAAATTTTTAATTAAATTTTGAAATTTTATAATAATCATTACCGATTTATTTCTTATCCAAATTTAGGTGTTTATTAAACATATCATTCTTCATCTCTATGGTAGTGAAAATTCTTTATAAGACTTAATATGATGGAATGTCAACCACGTCATTTAGTGAAATTTTAGTTTTCCATCATTATAAATAAGGGATGTTTTATATCAATGTGTATCTATTATAGAGAATGAGGACATATATTCTTCATAAAACACTGATCAATCAGAGGATATTTTTTTTATAAAAACAATATATAATTTAATGATAAACATGATCTAATTTTTTTTAAATTCTTATTGAAAATCTGAATTGTAAATCTATTTAAATATATTTATTCAAAAATCTTTTTCTTTATTCACTTTAATGATTTTCCATCCTTTTTCATATTATTTATTCTAAAATAATCAATTCTATTGTACTTTTATGATTTTCACCTATAATATATTATATATGAAATTCCATAATATAATACATATCATATATGTTCATTCATTAATCATAATATATTTTATTATTTTCCATATTTTTATTCATACATATCCAATAATAGGAATGTGAATCATCAGTGTCTTTTGAATTTTTAAAATTATAATGATGTTATAGTTTCTTTATCATTGATATTATAGAAAAGTATTTTTGAATAAAATATTTTAAATAATTAAAAATTAAAATAAATTAAAATAATTTTTATCAGTTATCCATCACAACATTCAACTTCATTGGATATTTATACAATATGAATTTAAAAATAATGAAATAATGATATGTATTTTCATAAACTTAGTTTCACCTATCGGTGTCCCCTTGGATTCCCATTCTATTATAAGAATGTGATTTAACATTTAATTATTTTATCCATCTATATTTTCTTTTTAATGTAGTTTTTATATTCTACTACAAAATTCCATTAATTATTTTTGAATTTTGAATTATAACTATCTTTTTATAAAATCAGTGGACAAAAAATATGCACAAACCATTTCCTGTCATATATGAAAAACTTTTGATTTTACAATGGGAGTAATTTTATGATTTTTCAAGGTTTCATTGGAAATCCCACAAGATTATATATTATTATATGTTGTTATTTATATTATTCGTAGAAATATATTTAAATAATTTTAATTGGTGTGATATTATTACATCTTCTCTATTATAAGTACATAAATTTGCTTCCCATTAATGTTTCAATAAACAGAAATCATGTTATTCTGATCAACATAGGTATTAATAATAGTGGACACTATCTTATCAAACCAATAAAAATATAAATTTCTATAAATTATTAGTTCTTATGTTGGATTTGGATTCCCAATCGTTTCGATTAGAATCCGCGCATTATTAATAAAACCATTAATTTCCTCTTATACATTTTTTTTAATGAAAATTGAAAATAGACAAGACATAAAAAAGTGAAATATATTAAAAATAAATGATATATGATAAATGTATAATTATTTTTATATCAGAAAAAAATTTGATAATTTATATGTTACAAATTTTTTCCATGTGGTAAATTGATTAGAATAATTTTGTTGGTTGGTGAAATATATTGTGGAAACAAACCTAGTATATTTCCTCTAATCATGTAACTCAGATAATATATAGTTTTATGTTTTTATATATATATATTCAATAAAATAAATGAATCAAAAACAATTAAATTAGTTGAAAATCCACATAAAATATACTATCAAACCATCCAAGCAATCCATAAAATAAAATTTCAAATAAAAACAAATTCAAATTTTTATTAATAACAATACGAAAACAAATCCTTAAAAAATAAAAACCAATAAATTTTTTCCCAAGAAATATTATATAATAGGACAATGTGGATGTGGGATATGTATAATTTGTGAATGTATTTAATAGACCATCAATGGTGGATCAATTGTTTATCCTTAATTAGAAAAAATAAGAAAAAATAATTTAATTCTTAACATGCATTCTGCATTAGGTAAATATAGACTCTTGGGTATTTTTGATGGGAAATAGTATTTAGAAGGCCATATCACCATATAAATACTTTAATAAAAATTCGTAAGTATTAAACTAATATCCTTGGATTCTCAACAATTATTATCATTATAAACCAAAATATCCTCAATAAAATCAAACTAATCATAATTATCATACATACATTGATTATGTTAGAAGACTAAGAGAATCACCATGGAACCTCAAAACAAATTCATAATTAATTACTCACAAATACATAATATTCATCATGATAATTATATGATGTAAACAATAAATTTTGTTGATATATAGACAAAAATTATTAGCATATAACAACTTCTAATCCTTAGTGTTCTAGTTAAATTCTTTGATGATGGAATAAAAATATTCTCCTATCAAATTCTGTGAACATCGGGATCCATTTAAATAATATTTATAAAACCTATCCATATTCCAATGATTTAGTTCAATCATCCAAATAAAATAATAATCAAATTATCCTATAACATTATCATTTTTTAATTTTCGGTAATTTTAATCTGTTAATCTAAGAAAAAATTATAATTTTATATTTTTAAAAATTAAAAACAATCAATGTATAAATAATAGAAATAAATGAATGGAAAGGGAACAATTTGTTTTTCAGATTATTCATAACAAGAATAATTTAGCACAATATTAGTGATATCATTGAGTAAATAAATCTTGATCAATTGAGGAATTTCCATTTGAAATATATTTTAGTGGTCTATATAAAAAAAATAAAAACAACTGTAACATGAATTATAAGTAATACATAATAATATATATTGTTAAAAATGAATAATGCAATAGTTTCATATAAAGTATTGAAAAATAAATGAAAATATAATAATAGAAAACAACTAAAATATCTCATAACATAAGAAAACTCAAAATACCCATATACGATTTTTTACATAATATAGTCTTATAAATATATGACAGTATTATCAACCTATGTAAATGATCTAGAAAAATTAAATAACAAAACCTATAAAATCATAAATCCCTGAATGAAAAATTAGGCATGAATATATCCAAATACCCAAAGTCCACCCCTTAGGTTTAAAAATAATGAAAATATCTTTAATTTGTAATTATACATTTTTTATTATCTAATTAAATATTCATTACCTATTTTTTCAAATGAAATAGATGAAATTAGAATAGTTCCCCATATGTCATCAACACATGGCCATTAGTACACATCCCCATATGCCAGAGGCATTAGACTAATAATGGGGGTCTATAAGTTGTATGGTGGGATGATTATACCCCTCGTTGGAGTCCAACACAACAATAGAATAATATAAATAACAAACTCATCATATACCAATAAAATAAATAGGTGATAAAATAAAAATTCATGTCCCAAAAAATATCTCCTTGATGGAACATATAGAACTTCAAATAATACACATAAATCATCACAAGTACCAAAACACAAGTAAACTAAAATAGTAAAAACTAGGACATTGAAAACCCCTAATTCCCAAATATCTAGAATGTCTCCCCAATCCCAAATATAATTTTATCCAATAAATAAATCATTATCTTCTTTGAACACTAAAATTCTTTTGACCCGCATTAATTAGGGATTTTTAATAACCAAATGGCGACCCAAGATTAGTGCAAGTAAAACTTACTAGGCTAGTTACAATTGTGCCTAATGAATATTGAGTGAGCATGTGTAAAAAATATTGGTATGTCATAAAAAATAAGAAAAAAGAATAGAAATAATCTATGAAAATAAATGTAACCTAGTCTATCTCTAGGTCTTAAGCGGTAAATTGTGTTGATATATGCCTCTTCACCATATTTTAATCTACTATCATTGAAGGAGTATCATGTAGATATTTTTATCCAAGCTACATCATTGGGGAAACAATGATTATATAACCCAATGAAATACTTGTGGATAAACCTAGAATTCCCTTATAGATATTCATAATAAAATATTTTACTCTTGTATACACAAAAGAACCTCCCATGATGTTAATAAGAACCACACCAATTGAATGTAAGGATAACACTTAAGGAATTCAATTAAAATACATTCATGCGGAATCTATGGAGCATATCATATAGCATAGAACATGGGTTCCCCTAATGAATCAATGAAATTATTTAGATGTATTAAATAATTATATATGATATCATAATATAAGGATTATATACCCCTATGGAATTCATGGTAACAAATCAGTATATAAACCTTTAACTTTCTTGAGGAATTATATAACCACATACATTATTTGATTTATAAATTTCCTCAAAAATCAATATTTTCATCTTCCCCAATATTTAATCCTTGGGTATGCCATTGATTTCAATTAAAATAAAAAACATGATAAATATATGAATTTTTACAAAGGAATTATTTACCTTTTATCTATAACAAATTATTTCAAACATTCCATTATTCTACAATTAATAAGATAAGAAATAAAAAACCTCTAGCCCATTTCACCAATTGGGCAGAAATCCAAATTTTCATTGATGAATTCCATTTCCAAAAACAATAATGGGTAATTTGGGTGATCCTTGGCACAACAAAGTCAATATTAATAATATTCATTTCCAAGGGCATCCCTAGACTTCACTAATTAAATAAACCAAATAGAAGCTATAAGATTAACATTCATATTTAATATTTTTGACAAGATATATATAAAAAACATAATTTTATAAGTAAAAGGGACTCCCAATACATACATAAGATATTTGAAAAATCATTTTCTTATTCTAGTCAGTCTTATGAAGATAGAGTGTGACTATGCTTATAAAAATGAATTATGATAGCATGATGTTGATGGGAATGAACAAAACCACCTACAATAGGTTCGAGGAGTTCTTATTATTGAGTATCAAACAATGAATTGAGATAAAAAATTGTTTGGAAACAACAAAAACCCCCTAGAAATATGTAATTTAAGTTAAAATGGGTGGTAAAGTATTAAAGAAATATTAATGTGATAATAAGAAGATAGTGGAGTGTTAAAATCATCAGCCCCATTCTAATGTAAAATACAAAACTGGTAATTCAGGTGGATCAAAGGATAAAACACGAAATAAATTAATAATGGTGATTAGATCCCCATGATTCTTCTTCTCTTCTTAATGGCTTATAACATATGATTTTAAGTGAAAAATGGGCAAAAGTGAAATTTTTTGAATCTGTTATTTTTTCAAGGATCATTGTTTGGATAAAATCTTGGATAACCCAAGTATGAATCATGTGAACTTAACATCTTGGAAACACCACACCTCTCAGGGTTTGGAACATTATTACATAAACATGTAAAAACACCTTGAAATGGATCTATAGTAACTACAGTGTTTACCTGGTTTCATTAGTACCTTCACACGGTTTAATAATATTTTTATTTCATTTTACAAACTACATGTATGGGTTTCATGGTTTGCAAAAATTATTCAATAATTTTCCACCATTTTATATTTCACTAATACTTAAAATTCCCTGATAGATATCATCCAAACTCTCTAGGAGAATCACTTTTAACCAAAAGAACTCCAAATGTATACAAATAAATAAAAAACTACTAGGGTAGAGAATGATTGAGAAATGATGTACCTCCAACAAAACTAATGATTTTAAAATATTTCAATCCTATAATTGCTCATCCTTCAATTATACCATCAAACACCACTAGCATCCTTAATTAACAATCATTATCATTGAGAACATATAATCGATTATTTATCCCATGATTACTCCTAGAAATTTCTATACTTCCATTACGACTGTTTGTGAAGAATTTATTTTACATTTATAATATTTTACCCATAGACCATGGTATGAAAATTAATTCACCTCAAAGATGGAATTGGACCCAACAATGAAATCCCCCACATTGGTCACATTTAATGATTAGGATAGAACTATAAATGGTGATAAATAAGAAATAATTTTTCCACTAAACTAAATTAATATAGAAGAGAAGGCCTTTATTCCACTGGGATAACCTTATCCACAATTTCAATTAGCTACACTGACATATGATCCAATGTCCTCTCCCACCATAAACAATGATATACCAGTCTAGAGGACACAATAATATACTCTTTCTCCTTAACTTAAAATAAAATTGCCAATGGAATTAATCTAAAAATGATTTCTATCTTATATTAACCATAGTCATCCTATTATAAATCATCTTCACTTTTTAAGACATCTCATACATGAGACTCGACCCAACCATCACTACCTCACCAACCAAAATTCATAAAAATGTTAAATGAAATGAACTCTAATGTGTATAATCTTATAGTACCATATTAATCATAACAATATAATTATTTTTATAGGATTATTCTATTAGATAATTGTAGGTTACTAATGAACCAACATTTTCTAGGACATAAGAACATAAAATGTTCTCAAAAGAGAATTTTTATTCTTATAATATATATTGATTTGAGGGTGGTAGAATATTCTAAAAATCAACAGAGTTGAATTTTTTTCTAAAAACCCTACCTATTTTTGAATTTAACTGTGAATATCTATTAGAAATGATTCTCTATTCATGTTTTACACTCATATAATCTCTTGATCATATAACAATCACAACACATAGAAATTAATTTTGTCATCAATTTGTATAAAATCAGTCACCATATGGTGTATTTTCATTACGAAACATACTAAATAATTCCATCATTCATATTTGATGAACCTATAATCAAATCCATAGAAATATCCCCCAATTTATTCTCCATAATTTGTAAATACATGGGGATACCAATGGGAAAAAAATTCTATATATTCACCATCTTATATGTAGTGAAATATGTAACATACCCCTTAATATCCTTATTCATGATGATCAATCAATATAGAAAACAAATATGAAGATTCACAGTTCATGATCATTGGTTTATTACCTACACTAAATTTAAGATTCAATCATAAATTCCTCTTCCATTCCATTAGGAATTAAAAAAGGCATTTGACATAAATAATATATTCCTTATAAATATTCCAATTTGGGTAAAATAGCAAACATAAATTATGTATATTAGGGAAAATAACACTATATCTAAATAATTCCACATTTTGATCTAATAAAAAATCAAATAAATAGTGGAAAAATCTCATGAATTGTTTTACCATAGTCCTCGAACATCCATGACACCACCTCAATCTATATGAATTTTTTCTCTCCAACTACCTTCATAAATTGTATTAGTGGATCCAACAATGATTCCATAAACTATGAAAATTTATATCTTATAGGGTGCATGTGATTTTATCATAGGAAAAGTCAAATTATGACTCCTCATTCATGATCCGCACACAACTATCATACTATCACTCTAGAAAAACGTACTTTTAATATATTGATATTTTATATTATTATATGCTCATTTATATAACATAATGATCTATTTGAAACACTAATAGGTCTAGTATAACTTGAAACATGTATACATAAAAAATATTTTCATATGAAAACAACATCATCTCCCACTATGTTCTTTGTAACTACTCTCAATAGATATATCATAATTAATACCATTGATTATAGTATGGAAAAAGAGACATGATAATGGGAAATCATAAAAGCAATCTATGTTCCAACATGGTTGATATCAATGATCACTGAATTGAAACATGAGCTTATGGATATGATATTATGAAAATAACATTTAAAAAATAGACCCTACATATCTTTGATTATAATCATGTGTCATTGGATAAATCATTACTCTTTATAAAAAATATTTTATAAATGAATGAAAGATCATAATTAAATAAAGGATAACATTGTTATAAAATACTATTTTACGTAATACTTATTTAAATATTAAATTATTCTATTAGTTTTCAACAATCACAACATAGACTATCATAGTGGAAGTTTTCCACTTGACAAACCATTATAGTAGTCATGGTAATGTCTCGAGACAATCATTGTGTATATTATCCACTAGTGAACAACCTTCAATCCACATTATTGTATGGGATATCTCATGAGGTATCCGTATTTACACAATTATTTTGAGGGTTATATAATTTTGGTTCTAACCATCAAATAATGAAAACCATATATATATAAATGTGTGTGTGTGAGAGAGTTTGTCTATGTTCCACAAGATCATAAATCATTCATCATATCATAACCCATGATACGTAAACTATTTTCATAATATTTTCATCATTAATTAAGATTGGGACAATAAATCATTTTAATAAATATATTTTCTTCATAAGTATAAAATATTACAATAAATAACAAGGGTAGAATCACTGGATCATATCACCACTAAAGATTATGAAAAAAATTCATTGAAAAAACCCTCAAAGGAATGTAATGTAATATTTATTTCTATAAGAATTTATTATTGTGTGAAATTTTATCTCTTCCATATATGATAAATCAATTATTTTTTTCAATTTTATAGAAATTTAAAATGTATCACATTCATAAAATGATAATAAGATTCTTTTTAAACCTTTTTTATTAAGATAAACATGGTAAAAATGACTTTCAAAATCAGTTTTAGAATATTTGAATTAATATTGAAAACATTTTTATAAAACATAGACATAAAAAAGAATTTATTTTTCAACGATATGTTAAATTAATTTAGTTTTCTTTAAAGACATTACTTTTTCGACATAGAAACATGAAGAGATGAAAATAAAATAAAAAATGGTAAATTATAGAAATAAAAATAGTTATGGTATGTTAATTGGATTATTGAGAGATAGAACAGAATATTTCATCATTGAAACATAATTATGAACAATGGAGATAAAAATAAAAATTCTAACATAAAAAACATTCATTGGGTCTAAATTGCTACACATTTGTTCTAAAATCATGTATAAAAATATATATTTATTATAAATATATTCTATAAAAATTATAAAATATATCATAACATATATAAATAATGGATAAAATTATATTAAAAAAAATTATTAACAAATATTTATTAAGAAAAATTCCTAGGTGATAATTGCTTCACTTCAAATGAATTTTTTGTTCTCTTATTTTATTCCTTGTACTTTGATCAAGGATTAATCATTTCCAAAATTATAATAATTCTATAAATATAAAATATATCAAATATATATTTATTTAATTACTTCATCCAAACCTTTTGACCTATAAAAAGGAACAATATTGTTCATAGAGACAGTAGGTCATACATACACATGAACGTTGTTTTCACCTTTCAACATACTGAAAGGAGAAATTTAAAAATATTTCACCTTCAATTTATGAGTATAATATTTTATACATCATATATATTCTTAAAATCCACACTTATTACCATCCACATTAATCCAAAAAGACAGAATAATCACATCTCTCTGTGGATTTTGTAGCCCACACATATGAATGAGTGATATTATCATTTTCTAATAGATTGGATTTTATGGAGGTACACATGATATTATAAATATAAAATAATAATTTTTAAATTAATTTAAAATATAAACATTAAAACTATCATAATACCCATTCTTAAAAGCTAGTGATGAAAAAATAATTGTATCATTATGTAGAGACAACAATCCATATGGTTGCATGATCGATATTTTAACTTCACATTAGATAAAAAGATGTTGTATAATGGTGTTATAATTTCCATATTAACATTTAAAATTATTTATAATACTAATTTTATTATTTTATTAATAAATCAATATATTTTGTGGTTTTAATAAAATATTTATATATAAATTGATCAGTTTCAGAAATTATCAATTCGTGGAATGTTTTAAATTATATATCATCATATGGGAACAAGGGTTGGTATTTGGGGGATAAAAACCCATATAATGTGTATATATAAGTTATAAAGGAAATATAAAGGGGTTTTATTAAGATAGGTACCTCAATATTTGGAAAAGAAGATAAATTAGGTGTGTCCATTTAAAATGAATGGAGAAGAAATTGTTGGAATTCATTAAATGATTAAAATATAATAATTTCATTATTGGTAAATATGATTTCAAATGGAACTAAATTAAAAATAAAAGAGTTTTAGTTCAATATATCATCTTGAAATGAAATACATATATGTTTTGGTATCCCACCCCTTCATTAACCATTTATAACCTGGACTGTGGTACCAAATATTACAAAATTTAATGGTTATGAATGATGGAATAAACAGATAGGTGACTCAAAATGGGACAATGATTGATATGTCGAACAATATTTCATTCCCATGGATGGGGATAATAATTTTATAAATTTTAATATAATTAATAAAATAATATTTACTACAAAATATAATTATTTTCAATTTTCTCACTATTCAAATAATTTGAAATTAAAGACACCAAGAAAAAGATGGAATTTTAGTATAATATTTTTAGAGAGACCTAATATATAGTTATTATCTAAAAATATGATTAATTAATATAAATCACTCAATTTATGTTATTCTTAATATTCATAAAATCATTAATTATTTTTTCTTAATCGATAAATACTATATTGGTGTTATGTATGAATTTATGTTAATTAAATAATTACTAAAAATTTTAATTAATTTAATATTATGAAAATAATTACTTTATACTAAAAATAAAGATGAATATTATTTTAAAAATGTCTTTTGTTCCTCTATGAACACATACATGTTTTTTATAAGGGTGTGACATTTTGTATTTTTTATTTAAATAAGTTATTTAAAGGTCATATTGACTCAAATATGGTAGCAATTGTCCATACATTCATGGAATTGGTGGAATGTTTTTAACCACACTAAAACAAAAAGATTATGTAAATTTTAGATAAATTTTAATGTGTTATCCCAAAGTTTTATCCATATTTAAACATTTTACCAATACATTTGTTACTAAATTATACCTTGTAACCATTGATATTGTTCAAAACTATAAGTGAACCATATTCCCAATTTGAAACTCTTGATTGAAAATATAGAATCTGCTTTTCATATTTCAATTTCATTTGGTGGCCCAAATTTTTTTGAAAAATAAATATCCAAAATGGGATAAATTCAATTATTCAAAAATATATATTCTTAAGCATCCATATAGACTTATTCATAACCCATGACTTGAAAAAAAAACTACAATAATATTAAGATAAATAATTGAATATAAACAATAATTATTTCATTATAATTATTCACTTATATAAATTAATTTATTTTATTTTTAATAATACATAATCTAATAAAATAATTCAGATGAATGATTCCATTATTTTTAAATTATCATCTTTGTTATATATAATTAATATCCTATTTATCAATTAATTTAAACCATATATAAACCACACATTTTCCAAATATTAATATTCCAATTTATACCATGAAATCCCATAACTAGTCGAAAAATTTCAAATTCTGTAATAATATTTTAATTGTTTTTCAATATTTGGAAAAACATGTCTATTCATGTCTCGTAATCCATAAAAGAAATTAATTTCATCTAATAAGTAATATAAAATAAAATATCATGTTTTTGAATTATACCCCCATTAAGATGAATTTTCCCATCAAAATTCTATCACTGTGATACAAATAATTGAGGATATCTAAATTTCATTAGATCCATGGGTTCCAATGAAGCTTATTTAAAAATAATTCCCTCCTAATAATATAAAAAATGTGTATAGCCTTGTTAAACAAAACATTATGTCAAGGTTACATGATTTCTATTGTTTATTCATCATTAGAAAGAAAACATAACTACTTGAAGGTTTTGATCCCATATAACATTAAAATTCATTGAAAATATATCATTATATCCTCTAGTGTTTTAATTGTACTATCGGGCATACCATAGCTCTATGGATGATATTTCCAACAAAAACTATCATCTATATCCCTTTTCAACTAATGAATTTGGAATACATTTTACCCAATCCTTAGATCCTTATTAGATACAATTGAATGCGGTAATATATTAAACATTAACAATTACTTTATATAAATATTTCTATTTTGATCATGAGATATGTCTTATTTAATAGAAATTATGTCTCCCATCATCATATGGTGTTTCACTACAACTTTACAATAATTGATCCCATTAGATGTTTTGAGGATTTTGTAAACGAAATCCATAGTGTTTTTCCAATTTTCATTCATGTTTTATTAAAAAATATATAATTTATATAGACTTATACCTCCAATAATTAAATTTATAACATTCCAAACATTGAAATACATAATATGAAATACTTCTCTACATGTTTCCCCACTAGAAATATCCATTCATATATATATAAATCATTTTTTCTTCCATGATGAATATGGAATTATGAACATAGTACAACATAAAACATATCATTATTCATATATTGTATAGATCAAACAAATACAAGGTTCATGGACCTTATAATTCTATATTAATCAAATTTGAACTCATAAGCCTTTCTGAACATCAATTTTATTTACTTATAATCTTTTTATTGCTATTAATCCTCACATAGAAAGATGGTTATAAACTTATAATAGAAAATTTATATTTCACCCCTTCCTTCATGAAATTCATAACCATAATTTAAATATCAAGAAATATTTTATCATTTTTTATCCTCATCATAGAAAATATAGAAGGACCCTTTCAACATGAATCATCATAAACCATGTTTTTCTTCTAAGGGTGGTAATAAATATAATAGTTTTAATCATTAATCAACAGGACCACATTTTCTAGTTCACACTCCTCTATTTGTGAGATAATGTATGAATTTAATTTTTATGATCATTATATTTTTTCCAATTCCCTCCATATAATAATGAATCCATATCATTCAAGAAATATTTACCACAAAAAAACCTCAAATCATCAGTTGGGTAATTTTGTCCATAAATGTTAAATTATTATGAGTCATAGAATATAACAATATAATTATTCATGGGAATGAATCCCACTCCTATATATGATTAATCATAGTAGATTATAGACACATCGTCACTAATGTTAGCAGAGGAGTGTTGAATCACTATATCTTTAGTTTTTTATTTGTTTATTGCATTCATCAGTGTAATGGAAGTTGCCTCCCTTCCAATTTAACATTGTGATATGATTATTTAATCATGAAAAATATATAAAAATCATAAGGAATTCCTTTCATAGTAAATATATAAGAATATCATCTATATATACAATCATAAACTAATATCAGAAATATCTAATGAATGTATTGAATAAATCCATGAAGGTATAAGGGTGTTATTATAAAAATAGTATATCTATAAATTCATAGTGTTCATAATATGTAAGGAATCATCTCAAGGGTATATCCACATATTGACCCTAAATTGATGACATAAAAAATTGTGCTCAATTTTAAAAACGTTTTAGTCTCTGCAATTTTGAGGAAACATCACATCAATACATTAAAAAGCATAAATATTATGGATTTTGACCTTCATTAGTACTAGTTAGTAAATACAAATATTCATTGACCTATCATTATTATTATCAAAATAAATATGTTCCCCCAATGGTGATTCACTGGTTCGAATGAATATCATGTCATGATTCACCTTAATTTCATTCTTCAATTAATACAACTCAATTATGTCCATGATGTATGTAGTCTCTAGAATAGTTGTATTACTAGGTACAGTATCTATCAATAACACAAAATTCATGATTCAGTGGAAGACTACTCATCTCATCCAAAAATACTTCAAACATATCCATAAAAATTGGCATATCATCAATATTGAGTTTCTCCCCATCCATCTAAGATTATAAACACTACTAAATAGAATTAATGATGAATAAAATTGTTGAAATTTATATTTAATGTTTATATTTACCATCACATCCATAAACAATCATAGGTTTGTTCAAAATATCAAATGTGACATCCAGCACTAATATCAAAAAGATGAACCATCAAGCACTAAGATCCTAAGCACACAAGAAACACGAAGATCATTCAGGGATAAACTCATTCCTTCCATATGTGCTTTATCAACTCTTGATCAACATCAGAAGAAGAACACTGCAATCTTGAACTTGGAGTTTCCACACACTGTTATTGAAACAACATCAAGAGATTGACTCGAACATCCACACTTATCATTCCAAGGTGTCAAGACCTGATGTGAAAACACATAGAGCTTTCCATACTCTTTCTCATCATAATAGATCTATTGTGTTACTTTTTTATATATATTTGAGAAGTGTGTGCATCAGTTTATATCACACATTGTCTCCTTTGTTTGACCAATTTATCATTTACATTTCTACTTCCTTAATTAACTGGGGAATTTTTAAAATTTGGGGTTTTCTTAATCATAATGTTTTTAACAGAAATTTTAATTGGAACTCAATTCACCCCCCTCTTGATTACCCACTCTATCCAACATTTGGTATTAGAGGAGATTTTTATCTAGTGTACAAATTCTTTTTAACTGTGATTTTAGTTGTATCTTAAAGATCTTAAAATATCTGTCATATCTCAATTTTCAGTTCATTAATATTCAATGTAATTATGTAAAAATAAAGTTGAGGGTGATACTACAAACATTCCACCTTTATTTTATTCTAACAACTATGATCATTGGAAATTAAAAATTAAAATGTATCGAGAGAGCATGGGACCTGAAATCTATGACACAATTGAAGAACAACATACATTGCCTACTACTTTAGGAAACACATGGTCTCAGTTGACTGAAGTCACATATAACAATAACATTAGTGCAATGAAATATTTGTACTGTTCTCTTGGTAATGAGTAATTTTGTAGAATATCTTCTTGTAGAATTTCATTTGAAATTTGGGATACTTCAGCTATTTCTCATGATGAAACAACCAATGTTAATGAAATGAGATTAAATACATACACAATTAAATATGATTACTTTAAAATGAAATCTAATGAAATCTTTTATTACATGTTTCCCAGGTTCTATGAGATGGTGAATACCATGAGCCTACATGGGAAACCAGTAGATAGCAAGGACCTAATTATGAAACTGCTTTAATGCCTACTTGATTGATCAAAAAAGATGAACCATCCAACACTAAGATCCTGAACCCACAAGAATCATGATGATCATTCTAGGATAAAATCATTCCTTCCTTTTGTGCTTCATCAACTATTGATAGAAATCAGAAGCAAAACACTGAAATCTTAAACCTGGAGTTGCAAAACTCTGTTTTGGAAACAATATCCAAAGAGTGACTTTAACTTCAATATTTTTCATTACAAGGAGTCAAGATCTGATCTGCATACACATAGAGCCTTCTAAACTCTTTCTCATCATAATGGCTCTATTGTGATACTTTATTTGATAACTTTAAGAAGTTTGTGCATTAGTTTATATCAAAAATTGTCTCATGTGATTGAACCGGAGGATATTAACTATAAATACATAATAAATCACCTTATTTGTGTTTCCCATGAATAACTGAAGAAGAGACCATGTGTGGTATATTTTGTTTTTCATTTCCATGAAGAATTGTGGTAGACAGTGTGTTCCCTAGATAATTTGTGAAAACTGTTTTAAAGATCGATATAGGCTGTGTATCACGTTTTAATATACACTTATTGGTGGTAGGTGATCACCATGTGGAAAGTATTAGGTCTCGGCTTGAGACTGAACAAATTGATTACATTGTTGTGAAAATCTTCATATACTATATTTTGATTTTATCCGCATCTTATAACTGCTAAAACATAATTTTTTTTCTTAAACATTGACAGTTGTTTTTAGTTAGTGTGTGTATTATTTTATTTCTGTAAACATGTTTCAAAAGTTGAATTGGTGTTATACCCAGATTCATTTGAATATTAATCACCCTTTGAGAAAACCGTTGACTACCTAAACATTTACATTTCTATTTCTTTATTAATCGGGCCATTTTTTAAATTGGGGGTTTTCATAACCATAATTTCTTTAACAGAAATTTTAATTAGAACTCAATTCACACCCCTCTCGAGTATCCACTCTTACCAACATTTGGTATCAGAGGTGCTTTTTATCTAGTGTCCAAATTCTATTAAACTGTGATTTTAGTTGTATCTTATAAATCATAAAATATATGTCATATCGAAATTTTTTGTTCTTTAATATTCTTTGTAATTATAGAAAATAGAGTTGTGGGTGCTACTACAAATAAGACACCTTTATTTAATGGTAATAACTATGCTGAGTTGAAATTAAAAATGAAAATGTATCTAGAGAGCATGGGACCAAAAATCTCGGACCCAATTGAAAAACAACATACATTACCTACTACTGCTAGAGACACATCGTCTCAATTGACTAAAGCCACATATAAAAATAACTGTAATGCAATGAATTTTTTTTTTCTATTCTATAGGTGATGAGAAATTTAGTAGAATATCTACTTGTAAAAATGCATAAGAAATTTCTGGATACATTAACAACTTCTCATGAATGAACAAATAATGTTAATGATATGAGATTAAATACTTATATAAATAATTTTATAACATTACCATGAAGCCTGATGAACTTATTTCTGACATGTTTCTTAGGTTCAATGAGATAGTGAATACTATAAGCCTGCTTGGGAAACCAATGGATAATAAGGACTAGATTATGATACTGCTTTGATGCCTACCAGAATGATGGAGAGGGACTTCGGTTTCTATCCGAGAATCTTGTGACGTAGGAAAACATCCCGAGATGGTACTAATAGGAATGAATATGATGTATGAATAAAAACATAAGGTGAATCAAGAAGTAGATGACAAACCAAGGAAAAAATCTGTAGTATTTAAGACTACTACCTCAATGAACCATGATAAAGAAAAAGTTCAAGATCCTATAGATACTTCCACCGGTGAAGACTCAGATAGTGATGAGAAGATGGATCATATTGCTAAAAGATTACATAATTATGCCAAAATAATATATTCTTTAGGAATTCAAACAACAAGGTAATGAATTATTGTAAAGGAAAATTAATGGAAAACGGAAAATTGAATGACAACTCAAATGAAATAATCTGTTATGAGTGAAAACGAAATGGTCATGTGATGGCAGACTGCCCCAAGCTGAAATTTAGGATGAAATATGAGGATACGGTAAAAGGTTATAAAAAGGCTATGAAAGCTAACTTGAGTGCTTTTGAATATATCTCTAGTGGATCTAATTATTCTGATAGTAAATAGAACAATTATTCCAACATTTCCTTCATGACCGAAACATTTTAAGTAACACCTAATTCCTCTATTCCCAATGATTATTATTCTAGGAATGAAGTTGAATCAAACAATGAAGAAAATATGACTGAGTATGAACTATTAGAATAATATGGAATCCATCAAGATAATTTTAATGAACTCAAGGATAATTATAAATTATTGAAAAGAAAACATGATTTAAATACTAATTACAAATCTGATTTGGAAATTGAGATTGAAAAATGTGCTCAGCTGTTAAATAAAATACAGAACTCAAATTATCCAATAAACAATTAAAGAGATATCTTGAAAAATTTACGGCTAGTAGAGATACCTTCACTTCGCTGCTAGGAAAAAAAATTTCCCCAAAAAATAGAACTGGTCTAGGAGATCAGCCAGGACATGGAAGGTTTATTAAAACCAAATTTGTTCCAAAATCTAAATAATTCACTGCAAGTTCTTGTTCTAGATCATTTCCTAAAAATCAATTATCTAAAGGAAAAAACTGAGTGTTTATGTCTCAAAATATATCTATTGATTACAGGAAATTTATGAGACAAGTATGGGTTATTAATGTATTACTTGTTAACCTCTATGGACCCATGAAAATATGGCCACCAAAGATACCCCATGCGTAATCTGTTTTGCAGGAAAATTGTATAAAGAGTTTCTTTAGAGCTCTATGGTACATGGACAGTGTATATTCAATACATATGATAGGAGACTATTCATATTTCAAAATTCTGATTAAATTTGATGGTGGATATGTCACATTCGATGATAATGCTAATGGGAAATTTGAAAGCTTAGGCCATGTTGGTAACCCTAATGCTGTATTAATTTCAAAAGTACCTTTTTATGGGATAAAATAAAATCTGATAAGATTTTCTCAGTTGTGTGATGATGGGTTATATTTCATGTTTGAAAATGATGTGTGTAATGTGTTTAACTCTAAAAATGATTTAATACTTAGTGATCTCAGAAATGAGAATGTATATTCTATTGATATTGATTATTTATCTAAGAAAAAAGTTTCTTGTTTAAATGTGTTTCATAAAGAATCCTAGTTGTGTAACCGATGATGATGACATTGTAATGTGGACTCACATAGCAAACTAACTAGTAATGGTTTAGTTATATACTTACCTAAATTGGAATTACCTCATAACAAATTGTTTAATCCTTGTCAAAATGTAAAACAACTCAAAGATTCTTTCAATCCAATGAAAGAATTTTCTACTTCTCAAATGCTCGATTTGGATCACATGGAATTTTTTTGACCATCAAGAGTTTCACGTTTAAATGGGAATCAATATATTTATGTTCTTGTCAATGATTTTTGTAGATACACATGTGTCTACATTTTGGCTAACAGAAGTGAATCTTGTTCTTATTTTATCAAATATTACGAGTTTTTAGAAAATCATAGTGGTCTTAGGATCAACACATTGAGATGTGATCATGGTCGTGAGTTTGAAAATAAAGATTTTGAATCTTATTACTCACACAATGGATATAGTCACAATTTCTCTGCTCATAGAACACTTCAACAGAATATATTTGTGGATAAAAGAAATAGGACCCTTCTAGATATTTCTAGTACAATGATCAATTAATATGATTCTTAAATTTACTTTTTCACTAAAGCTATTAATACAACTTTTAACATTATCAAAAGAGTCTTGATTTGACCGATTATAAAGAAGTCCTCTTATGATCTTTGAAAAAATAGGAAGCCTAAGGTTAATTACTTAAGATTTTTTTGGTTTCAATGTCATTATCCGTAACACAACAGACAATCTTGAAAAATTTTCTTCAAATAGTGAGGAAGGAATTTTCCTAGATTACTCAATCTCGAGGAAATAATATAGAGTATTCAATAAGAAAACCAAAATTTTTGAGGACTCATCTCGTGTCATGATTGATGAGACTGATCCACATGAACCCAAAACCTCTCTGGAATATCATGAGGAAGATATTTCAATTCTGGATCTTAATGATAATGATAGTGAACCTCCTATAAAAGTAACCAGTTCTAGGAACCTTCCAGACTCTGCAACTGTTGATCCTGAACCAATAAAAGACCCTGAGGAGTCTAGTTCATCTCATTCTAGATGTATTAGAACTCTAAGGAACCATCCTATACATGCTATAGAAGGTGATTTAAATCGAGGGACACAAACTAGAGCTTCTCTCAGAAACCAGGTTCAACATCAAGCTTTTCCTTCACATCTTGAACCTAAAAATATCAATGATGCAATATATGATGAATTTTTTTTGATGGATATGAAAGAAGAATTGAATCAGTTTTATGTAAACAAATTTTGGGAACTACTAGACAGAACTATGGACACCTTAACCATAGGTACTAAATGGGAGTTTTGGAACAAAGTTGATGAGTCTGGAAATATATTTAGAAACAAGGCTTGACTAGTTCCACAAGGGTATAGTCATGAAGAATGAATAGATTATGAGATATCATTCACTCCTGAAGCTAGGCTAGAATCCATTAGGATACTACATGCTTATGCAGCTCATCTGAATTTAAAACATTATCAAATGGATGTCAAAAGTGAATTTCTAAAAGGATGTTTATTATTGGTGAAGTATTTTTTAACAACCCCTGGATTTACAAATCCCCATTTTCTAAATCATGTTTTTAAACTGTCTAAAGCCTTATATGGTCTAAAGAAAGCTCCAAGATCATGGTATGATAGATTTGGTTCTTTTCTTATTTCAAAAGGATTTATAAAAGTGATAGTAGATCCTAACCTCTTTATTAAAAGGATTTCTAAATATGTTTTAATAGTACGAATTTATGTAGATGATATATTATTTGCATCTTTTAAACATTTTTCATGTAGTGAGTTTTTGTCAATGATGAAAAATGAATTTTAAATGAGTTTAATGGGGAACTAAAATTCTTCCTTTCATTTCAAATTTTTTAAAACAATGGTGGTAATATTTTAAATCAAAATAAATATATTAAAGATATTTTAAAATGTTTTGGTTTGGATAGTAGTAAAGGATGTGATACACCTATGAGTACCACTTGCAAATTTGATGCTGATGAAACTGGAGAACCAGTGGATCAAACAAATTATAGAGGTATGATTGGGAGTCTACTTTATCATATTGCTAGAAGACCTGATATTATGATCATTGTATGCATGTGTTCTCGATTTCATACCAATCCCAAAGAGTCTCATTTAAATCCTATTAAAAGTATTTTTAAATATTTCAAGTATACTATAAGTTAAGGACTATTTTATCCAAGAGGACATCCAATTGATTTAATAAGTTATTTGGATGCAGACTTTGCTGGTTGCTAGTTATATATAATGAGAACAATTGAAACATATAACATTTTAGGCAAGTCACTAGTGTCATTGTGTAGTAGGAAATAGAATTTTGTTGCATTATCTACTATAGAGGATGAATATATAGTTTCTAGTAGTTGTTGTGCTCAAATTATGGGAATGAAACACACATTACAAGACTATGGATATCAATTCAAACATGTCTCCATAAACTGTGCCAACACAGGTTCTATTAACAACTCTAAAAATCTAGTATCTCATTATAGAACAATGAATATTGATGTAAGACATCACTTCTTGAGAGTTCATTTTCAAAAAGGTTATATCACTCAGGAATTCATTGGTACTAGACACCAATTGGCTGACATATTCACAAAGCCTTTGAATTCAATGAGGTTAAATTACATCATACAAGAGTTAGGTATGATAAACTGTTAAACATTATAACCTCACTGATAGAACCTCATCATTAAAAGCTCTCAATTGGACCTAACCGTTTGAACCTCACCATTGGATATCACCGTTACAACCTCACCGTTGGACCTCACCGTTAGAACTTCACCGCCTTCTTACCGATAGACATTTGAAGTTCGGGACTTTGCATTTTATGTCCTCTCAACCAGATTTTGAAATGTTTGGCTTCTATTATTTATTAATTTTATGTGTTTTATTTTTCAATACATAAATTATATAATTATAACACAGAACACATTCTGATCCACATCAAACCCTCCTCCAAACCACTTTCTATAAAATCTCAGAACCTAAACCTCCACTAAAACCTCAAACCACTCCAGATTAATTGCTAGATTAAAGAGGTCGTTGGAAAGTGATGAAGGTGATGTGCTTGATCATAAGAGACTAAGAGATGAATCGATTAGCAGAAGCCAGACAGTGGAAAAGGTACTAGACACACATTTATCCAAGTGGGAGATAGTAGCTGAGAAGGAATTAAGTTCAGATTGGCTGCTTTCGAGTGGATATTTATTGCTTAAGACATTGAAGCTCAGGGCTGGGATGAATGTTTTGAAAACAACATTGGACCATATTACCCGAAGTTGATGAAGGAATTCTATGAGTATATAATGTTCAGATAGTATGAAAATGAACACTGGATGACTTTTAGAGTAAATGAAGATAATATATTTTTCTCCTCTACTAAGTGGGATGATTTTTTAAGGATTCCTCATGAAGGAATTTATGACTATTACTCAAAAGTGGTGCCTCCCACAAGTGAGTTATTTTTCTATGAAGAAGCTTTAGCTTAATTGATAGAGAATATAATTCCTAGGAAAGTCATTGCTGCTGAGATGGTAGGAGTGGATAAGCTACTTTTAAAATTAGTTCAACATTTGATAAGTCCCAAGAGAGGGGACTTTGCAATTTTAAAGTATCAGGACATATTCATTCTGTATTTTCTCAAGCATGGACATAAGATAAACATGTGTAGGCTATTGATTCTTCAACATGAAGACATGATCAATCCATGTTCAAATCACATTCTCTATTCCATGCCAAGCTGATATATCTTATGTTGAAAGTGAAAGGATTTGCTGGAGATATGGAAGAAATTGTTGTTGTACAAGATAACCATTTCATCAAAAAAGGAATCTACAAGCTGATGAAGATTAACTTAAATCCATGGCTGAAGATATGGGTAAATGATGAGGGTATGGTGTATGATAATTTTAATACTGTGACTCATCCAAATTGGCCGAAGAATAAGAGAGACCTTGTTTTTAAACCTGATGAAGCCGAGCCTGCCTACTCAGATGAAGAAGAAGGAGTTTCTACTATGAAATAACGAGAGGACTCTCCATTAGATTATAGGAGTGACCTTGACCATTCCTTACATCCTCATGTAACTACTGTATCCTTTGGTGAGCCTATCCCTCCATCGAAATTTTCTATAAGGGTAGTTGACCTATGGGATAGTGATAAGGAGGCCAGTGAAGAAGAAGGGGTTGAAATTGTATTAAGAGAAGTTATAGATACCTCAGGTGAGGATGAGGACTCTATATTAAGGCCTGTTGACCATGAGACAGCTAATTCTGAAAATGTAGATGAATCTCTATATCATAGTCCTGTAATAGGACATTTAAAAAGGGTCAAAGTGGAGCAGAAGAAGAAGCTGCTGATTTAGTTGAGGCTCGACCTATCTTGAATGTTGTTGATGATTCTGAGGTGGAAGTGGAAGTGAACCTTCCTGATGGTATAGTTGATCAAGGAGATCATAGGGAAATGAATTTGGTCGATCAGAAGATTTCTCAGACTGAGGGGGAGGAACCTACAGGTTACAGGCTCAGTTGCTATTTTTCATGAAATTGAATGATGGTTTGAGGACCCTGGACAAATGGTGGTAGGTCTAGACTATGATGAATCAGAAGATGAGAGGCCTAACAGAAGACCCTCATTGCAAAACCTCACCGAAGTCCCTCTAGAAACTTCTTTCCCTAAAGACTATATCAGAAAGATAGATCGTGAATCCCTGAAATTAAAACTGCAAAAAGTATCTATGGATACGTCTTCAGAATTAGAAAAGGTTGTTTCACTAGCTCAAGAGAATCTAGTATCTGACTTAGCCAAACTGCACTACAGTATTCATTCTACTCTACCACAGGAAGTAAGCATATACCAGAGTTACATCAGTGAGTTGCCAGATTCTATGGTTTCTTTGAAACATTCTATTTTAAAATTAGATTCTTATATGGATTCATTGACAGAAGTGGATAGAGACCTTTCATATTTCAAATATAAATCTCATCAAATGCTCACCTTGTTTATGAATTTCAAGAAATCAATTGAAAAAATTGTGAAATATCAATATGATTATGTTCAAAGACTGATTTGTGGGATGAATAAAATCATTCATGGAGATAGTGGCCTTCTCTATGGATCCTCTAGCTACATTTACATCAATATCAGCTTCTCCTCTAATTGATATTGAAGCTTTCAAGACCATTTTAAGAGAAGAAGCGGAGAAGTTCTTTGGTGTCTATTCCTCATACTCTCAATTCATTTCAATCCCAATGAAAATTAATAATATTGTGGGAAACTATTTAAGAGATGTTGCTCAGGATCAGAAGGTCATCAAGGATCAAGTTGATTTCTACTACAAACAGGTGTACAACAAACATCAGATGGATGGTCACTTCAATTTTTTGTTGGAAAACATAAGGATCCCACCTGGAACACATGACGTTAATGATCTGGTTAGCAGACTCAGAGAATTGACTCCAGCTTTGGAGTTATTCTTGGAGAATAAGGAGGATTTTATTTCTTCTAGCGATAGAGGTGGAATTATCATTATGGACTTCAGGTATTTTCCCTATCCTTTCCTCCATGTAGACTGCACTCCAATCATAGTTCATCTTGCTCTACATGCTTCTTCAGTTGCTTTAGGTGCCACTTGTGCTACTCTTTTGATGATACCTACCCATTCCTTGAGAATCTTGACCCACTCACTTCTTCAGAGATCTACTCTGTATAGGTCTACTGATACTTCTATTACATCTCCTCCAACCTTGATAACGGACATCCCTCAACCATCCCTCCAACTTCAGCACATGCATCCTCAGCCTCCATTGACAAACCTCTTATGGGCATATCTGATGTGGATTGAGTGTGTACTATCATCGTTGATAGGGATTGTTTTGTCAATTTTTTAATAATGTACTCCTGTTTTATTAATAACGATTTTTTCTTTTCACTATTTTCTTTTTTTTTTGTTTTTTACGCTTTTTGTTAATTACAAAGGGGGAGAACATATTAAAGGGGATATAAGGGGGATACGTCATTCACGATGGAGAAAATATTAAAAATTTAAATATTTTGATTCGATGAAATTAGCATTGGTGTAAAACCTTGATTAAAAACTCATCGCAATTCCATAATATGTTATTATCAAAAAGGGGTAGATTGTTGGACGTCATATATTTTGATAATCCCAAATCATATTTTGATAATCCCAAATCCACTTTTGATAATCCCAAATCCATTTTAGACAATCCCAAATCATATTTTGATAATTCCAAATCCTTTTTGATAATCCCATATCATATTTTGACAATCCCAAATCATATTTTTATAATCCCAAATCTTGCGTTCATTTATGTGAGAACCATACCTTAATTATTTGCTAATTATGTTTCATTAATGTTTCCTATTCCTATACAGAAATATGCATATACTTTCAGTCTCTCTGTATAATTGGTTAAGCATATAGTTACAAGCTAACCGTTACGAGGATACCGTTACAATCTTACCATTACAGGGTTATAGTTACAAGATTACTGTTACATGGTTACATTTACAAGCTTACTGATACAAGGTTGTAGTTACAAGTTTACCTCTACAAGGTTACAGCTACATGGTCATCCATAAAAGGTTACCATTAGATAGTCACCAATACAAGGTTACCGTGACAAGGTCACAGTAAGAGGAATACTGCGACAAGGTCACCGTTACATGGTTAGCGGTGTGAGCATATTGTTAAAGGTTGTTGTTAGAGATTGCCGATGTGCACCTATTATTGAAGCCTACCGATATGAAGGATACCATTACCAGTCTACCGATACTTATTCTTTCATAATAATTCAACTTCTCAAATACTTTTCCAATAGAAATATTTGATAAAATAAATTCTATTACATTAATTAATGATGATTTTAAATGTTTTAGGGGAAAATAACATGGATATTATGAGAAAGCATGCACGTGATCTAATCATTCCCATTTTCAGACCACAAATATAAAAAGGGAGAACACTAAAAAAGAAGAGGATCGAGGATACAAACAATAAGTGTTACATATATGTGGACACAAAAAAAGGGTTGTATGAGAATTGTGATAGAGCATACATGCCAAATTAAAAAGCCAAACCATCCAGCACTAAGATCCTAAACACCCAAGCATCATAAAGATCATTATGGGATAAACTCATTCCTACCTTCTATGATTCATAAACTCATGGTCGACATCAGAATAAGAACACTGAAATCATGAACCTAGAGTTTCAACAATCTGTTTTGGAAACAATTCTAGAGATAGACTCGAACATCCACATTAATCATTACATGGAGTCAACAGCTGAACTGCAAACACATAAGGCCTTCTAAAATCTTTCTCATCATAACATTTCAATTGTGTTTCATTATATTTTATCTTTGAGAATGGTTTGTGTCAATTTATATCATACATTGTCTCCTATTCATGAACATGAAGGTATTTACTGTCCTCAAAGAAAACATCACTTTATCTATGTTTCCCACGTATAACTATGGAAGAGACCGTATGTGGTCTGTTTTGTTTGTATTTCCCACGATCAACTGTGGTAGAGTGTGTGTTCACTGGACAGTTTCTGAAAACTATTGTTAACCCCTATATAGTATATGTATCATGTTATAATATGAACTTTTGGTGATAGGTTATCACCAAGTAGAGAGGATTAGGTATCAGCATGAGACTGAACCACTGGTTTACATTGTTGTGCAAATATTGACATACAGTATTTTGATTTTATCTGCTACTTCTTCTTTCTAAAACATAAAATTGTTTTTCTTACACTTTGATAAAGAGTTTTGGTTAGTGTGTTTATTTTTTTAATTCAGTACACTTGTTTCAAAAGTTGAATTCGTATTCTATACTGATTCATCTGAGGATTAATCACCCTTTGAGAAACATGTTGACAATTTAAACATTTTTCATTTCTACTGCATTAATTAACTAAGACATTTTTAAAAATGAGGGTTTTCTTAACCAGATATATTTTAATAGAAATTTTAATTGGAACTCAATTCACCCCCTCTTGATTATCCACTATTACTAACAACACCCAATTAGTGCATATGGTTAATGTGTCCTTCGATCATTCAACAAGTTTACAAATGTTGTTCCTTTCAAACTAATTATGTTCATATTTCATAGCCATCACCAGAAATTAATCATTGATAGAATCATTATTATATTTATGTTCATGTTGTTACAAGAAGACTTGATTTTATTCCTGATTTCTAAGAGAAACTCTAGTTTGAGTTCCTTTTTCTAGACCTCCTAAACAAAATCTAAATAATTTTTATTAAATGTTTTAACAGTTCTAGAAAAGGAGGGACTAATGATTCCAGGTTCATAAAAAGGATCATGATCATTGTGACTTGATATTAAGGAATTTCCAAAATTGTATGTTTTCACAAATTCTTTCATAAAAAGGATTTTGGATTTTGGTTTAATATTCATATTTTATGAATCATACTCTAGGTTATATAAAATGGATTTAGGCTCATGTGATTCTTTTTCATCAAATTTGACATGAACAGATTCTTCCACACATTTAGTTCTTTTATTGAACACTCTATAGTCTTTACTAGACATGTAATATCCTAAAAATATACCTTCATCACTCTAGGATGAAAAACATTCATGATTGTACTTAGTATTAAGGATAGAGTCTTTGCAAGAAGAAACATTGAAGTAGTTTACCTTGGGGTTTCAATAGTTCCATAACTCATAAGGACTCCTATTAAGAATAGGTATGATCAATAATCGATTGATTATTTTGTATTTTGTATAGACAACTTCAATCGAAAAAATAGATACATCATATTCAATATGAATTGTTCCAGAAATCTCTTAAAGGGTTTTATTTCTTGTTTCTACAACTCCATTTTGATGAGGTGTTCTATGGGAAGAGAAATATTGACTATAACCATCTTTTGAGAAATTTTGAATCTTCTATCTAATTGAACAATCTCATCATAACTATCTGGTGATAATTGTTCACTACCATAACTTCCAACTTATGGTTTAATTTCATTTTGTCATTGTGTTTAGAGGAGGTGGGCTTGAATGCAACAAATTTCCTTTTTGGTTCATCCTCCACTACCTTGTTGACTTTAAGCTCTTCTTCATACATCATAAATTTTTCAATGAGTTCTTTTACAGGAATCATGCTGATGTCACATGATTATATAATAGAGACAGAGGTTTCTCTCCACTTTTTAGGCAGATATCTGAGAATTCTCCTGATCTGTTCTTTGGTAGTGACTTATCTTCCAAGAGAAATCCTTGTGTTGACAATCTCATTGAACCTAAGATACATGTTATATGAATTCTTATCATATTTCATTTTAATGTTTTCGTATTTACTATTATAAGTATTAAGTTTGATTTTGTAAAGCAAGATGTTCTTTTATGTGAGACAGATAGGGTATCCCAAATTTCATTGGTAGTTTAACAAGTTGAAATTCTATGGAATTTCTCATCTCCAACAGAGATGTATGAAGCATTCATAGAATTGAAATATTTATTATAGGTAGTTTTTATTGGTTCATCCCATGCGATTCTATCAGTTGCATGTATTTTATATTCTTCTATAATAGAAGAAAAAATTTCAAAACCCATACTTTTATATGCATTTTCTTCTTAATTATCCATTGAGAATAGTTGGATCCATTAAAAAATTGTGGTCTGTTGGTTTCAACACCTTCAAATCTATTATCCATAATAGAGAAATATATTTAATGAGCAACAAATTTAGAATTAACAAAAATTTACAAATCTTCAAAGTACAACTACAATCACAGTATAATTAGGTTAAACAGAGTCTTAATAAACATCCTTTGATACCAAATGTTGGTCAGAGTATATAACTCAAGGGGGTGAATTGAGTATCTATAAAAATTTCTGGTTAAAACATATTCTTAAATGGTATCCCCAAAAGGATAAATACAACCTAGTTAATAAAGATCATAATGTTATAAGAGTTTGACTATATAAATTACTTCATATAAATTTGATTAGTTATAAATAATCTCAATATCAGCTATTAATATAACTTTTGAAGCAATTTTACTCAGACAAGACAATTATATCTTTTTTTCAAGATTAACAACGAAATTTTATTTAGTGATTTCTGAATTGTGAAATAATGCATTAAAATATGGAAGACTAAATTATGTAGCACAATGTATTTGAAATAAGTGGTTCAGTATCAAGATTATACATAATCCACTACACTTGGTGATCACCTACCACCATGAAATTTATATAAATAAACGTGATCCACACCCTGGATCAGGGTTAAATAATTGTACACATGACTATCTAGGACACACATAGACCACTTCAACAGTTCATCCTTGGTATAAAAAAACATGCCGTATATGGACCTCATCAACACATATCCATGTGAATACTCAAGTGTAAAAAGAAGTTTGAGTAAGGATATCTTGTATCCTTCAGTTTTAGTCATGAGATAGATGTGTTGTTATACTGATACACACTGCTCAAAAAAATGTTAAATGGTACAAAATAGAGAAGAAATATTGAGATAGGCTTACAAATGCTCCAAATCTTATTCTTTACTGCTCTAAGCTTCTGAGATGAGGCAGATGCGGAAATTAAGTCCTCGTATGTAAAATATAGTGTTGCAAGTCCAAAATATTCGGCTTGTGTTCTTCGTAATGTTTGACAATGCGAAGAAGTTATCGATTCTGGAATTAAAGTTTTCTTAATTTGTTCTTTAGTACTGTTGAGTTTCATGAGATTATTCTTTCTTCAAAAATTATCTATGTGTGTTCTTCGTTGTCATGTTCATGCTTGTCTTGCTTTTCAGTATCATGTCACACTATGTATTTTTTCTGGGCCGCATTACTCATTTATCTTGAAGTGCATGTGTTTGAGCTGACATGTTTCACGTATTATATATCTTTTATTGTTAAATGAATTGTCAACAAAGAAATATTAATTAAGTCAGTACATTTAAAATCTTCATATATGACCATTAAAGATTGAATTGAAAGACAAAAAAATTAAGAAACGGTGTCACAATATGTGATGGAAATGCTGTCTCATTCATGGTATCTCGATTGGTCATAGTTTCTTCTGGTCATGTTGTTTTCTGGTCATGGTGTTTTATTGTTCATGGTGTCTCACGGTAATGTTATCTACTTGTTCACGGTGTCACATGGTCATGGTGTCTCATGGTCACAGTCTCTGGATGTCAAATTGACTGGATGTCACATGGTCTTCTTGTTCATGGTGTCTCAGACTTATGCACATATTTTTATTCAGTCATAAAAAGTGATATTTATGTAATTGATTAAATATAATTATTTGTCAATGAAATCATTATAATGTGAATTAAAAATAATATATAATAACCAAACTAAGTGTATTGAAGTTACGATCTTTGGATAGCTATTACTAAACAACTGTTCATTTGATGTAAGATAGGTTACATAGAGTTAACAAGGATTATAAACAGAATAGGATTTGTGATCATTAAAACATGATTAATACGTGAGGAGTCCAACAATTAATTTGTGCCAAAACTATTATTGAAATAATTATATAATAGAAATTATTATAATTCAAAAAAATCAAACCATTTTTTAAAATACCATTAATAAAATTAAATATTTTTATTTCAAAATAAATACCAAATATGGGACAAGAATGTGAGTTCTTAAGAAACAAATATTCAAAAGTTTACTATGTTTTTATATCCTATATCAATTTGATATGTATTTAAATGACCTAAATTATATTATTGGATGCATAATTTACCTATTTAAAATTTATTCAAAATTAAAATTTAATTTAACTATATAAATAAATTAAACAAAAGCGTAGTTTTTAATTAATATTCAGTAATTTTCAGAATTAAACAAAAAATTAATATTTTCATAAATTCGGAAAAAATTCACCCTAAAATAACATTGATAGGATAATTTCAATAATAAATTATATTTCATTAAATTAGTTATCAATAATTCTGAAAATTACTTTTTTAATATAAAAATATAATTATAAATATTTCAAAATATTAGTTAAAAAAAGATTTTCATTCCAAAAACATTTGTACATTATTATAGATATGTTTTGTTTATTTAAAAAATTACAAATATTATTTTAAAATTATTTTTTACTATTCATTTGAAAAAAATTCTGCTAGCTTATTGTGGTTGAGACTAAATAAAAATATTAAAAATATATCATGGTTTTGTTAAAACATTGGTTTTTGTGAAACAGTTGCTAACTCAGTGCAACATGAAGTATAGGAACATCATGGTATAGTTTCCAAATAATTATTTCAATGAAATTAAATTTTTAGTGATAATAATATTTTATAATATGTAAGGGTGTTATAGTTTTTAAAGAATACTAATATTTTTTTCATTCCATATCCCATAAAATTTATTTTTTAGAGATAATTCATTAAATATATCTTGACATTCGACATTTATCCTATTTATTTGGGTTTTATCTATTGACTAAAATGAAATAATATTCCATGTGTTAATAAACATAGAGGTAAAAAAATCATGAACATTCATTTATTTGATATCTAAATATGGACAATTTATATTCAATATATGAATCCTTAGTATTAACTTATCTCATAAATGGTCATTACCAAAATGTTATGTTGTCATGTATAATGAATTATTCTTGTGCTTTTAATTTTTTCCAATCCTAGTTTCCACAGGTAACCTATAATTCATCTTATAAAAACTAAAACAACACATTTTTTTAATAAAAAGATATTACATCATATTATATGAGTATACATTAAATTACATAATGATACACACATGAATTATATATGCCTAGTATCTTTGTAAACACATATAGATAATTTTTGCCTATAGGATTACTACATTATCATCTAATTATTTCTTCATAATTATAACTCTTCTTAAATATATCTTACATAATAACTTTCATCGTAACCTGGGGAATGGAAATATAATTAAGGATAAAAAGAGAATATCAGTAATGGAAAAAAAGTGATACATCAGTGAACACATAAACAAGACATGAGAATAATGTCAGGACAATATAAACATAAAATTTGAAAAAAATTACCTCTATATCATATATCATAATCTTGAATCATGTCCAAATGATTGATATATTATTTAAATTAAATATAATGGAAATCAAAGATCATGTTCTATGAGAAAATAACATTGGTATAGGATATACCATTTTTTCAAACAAATAATAGTATAATATAAATACTATGGTATTAAATTCTGACTTATAGTGATACTATAGTGAATTTCTACCACTCTAAAAATCATTATAGTACTCAAGGATAGCTCATAATACTATCAAAGTGGACATATTCCCTAACTGAACTAGGTTTACTCCCCAATTTGTCTTATTTATCTCATTAAATATCCATATTTACCAAATACAATAAAGGATTATTGAATTTCTGGTTGACCTATTACATAATTAAAACCATTCATATGTGATCCATGTGATCATAAAACACTCATCACATCATTACCCATGATAAGGTGGTATATTTCATAATGATTTCACGATAGAATAAATCTTGGGAAATAAATGAGTCTCATAAATATCATGTATTGTTAATAACAAACCATAATGGGAAATAATAAGGATGGAATCATTTAATAATATTCCCATTAAGTATAAGAAAACATCCAAGATTGTTTTCATAGATAAAAAATTAATTTAAAATATCTATAGTAACATTTCTAAAGGAAAACATAATTTCAACATATTAATTATATTTTTAATAATAAATAAATTTCTAAAATTTGAAGAATTTTTTTTATTTTAAATGAACCTTCGAATCATGTCAAATAACATTTAGAAAATTTATTTTTCCTGATAACAAGAAATTATATTCATGTCATATATATTAAAACAAATATTTCATTCACATTTATGTAAAAGTATTCAAAAGATTAAAATTTAAAAGCTATAAAAAAGGCTTGTTTTAAGTACATTATTATAAAATAAAATAAGGGTTTAAAGTATTTGATAAAATAATTTTAGACTATAAAAAAATATACGATTTTTTTTACAAAACATATATATTTTTTAGAAAACATTTTCTACGAATGTGATAAATATAGTCTGTTTACCTTTAAAACATTTTTTCTCTTCAGTACATAAAATGTGAGATATAAAATAAAAAGATTATATATATAGATTTAACCAGTGTAGATTAAAATTAATAGGATTCTTAAGATATATTCTATAATATTTCATCAATATAACTTAATCATGAACAATACCAATTATTAATGAGATTGTTTCTCAAAAACCTTACCTTAGCCATGACTTCTTTTGTATATGTCTGATCCTCCAGTATAATAAATGTATATTTATTATAAATGAATTTTATAAACAAATTCATAAATATCATACCATGTAATATTTATTATAACCTTTTTAAAATGTTTTTATTGAGAATTGTTTTATTAATATCATTATTATGTTTGATAACTACATTTTTTCATGTCTTTTGTTATGGTGGTTTTTTTCCATATACATTGATAATGGTTATATAATTCCAATAGATCTAATAATTATATAATTTGATAATATATTTATAATAAATTCATAAATTAGATATTGAAACATGAATTATAATGGTAATAGAGATGGTAGGACATATGTATGCATGAAAAATGTTTTCACTTCTTAATGGATTTGATAAAAAGAAAGGTAAAAAATAAATAAAATTCATGGAATTAATATTATATCAATTTAATGACATATAACCATCAAATATATACTTTTTACTATTTTAATAAATTTGAAATGAAAAATGAATAACATCGCTTTGTGGATGTAGTAGTCATTACGTACACAATAAAGACATTATAATTTTACAATGAATTAGAAGGTCATAATTTTGAAAAGGTATTTTCATTATATAAGAATAATTATGTGATAAATATCATATATAAACATAATATACATCCATTACTTATAGTGATACAAAAAGTAATTGTATCCATATGGGTGACATTAATAAATATAAATGAACGAGCGATATATTCACTACACATTTTATAGAGAAGTGGGAAGATAAATGTTGTTTTATATTCATAATAAATATTTAGTATATTCACGCAATTAAATATTCCTATGTTCTATTTATTTATTCGATGTAAATGATGATGTAAAAAGAAAGGGACCAGTTTGTGGGATTTTCTATTTATTGAAAAAGTCCATTAAATATCTTCTTAAGGACAGTAGGGATAGAATTTTGGGTACAACATTAGATCTATAATTTTCCAATTGTAGTTTACAGGACACTCTACAGGTTTTTGTAATGTTATAAGTCCAAAATATTTGTAAATAAGATAAAGGTTTTGTTTCATTTGATATGGGATGGAGAGGATGCAAATGGATTTTCTTAAAAAATTAATATATATAAAAGCTACTCCAGATAAAAATGATTTCAGTTGGACATGAATATGAAAAAAATGTGTATATCTCTATATGAAATTATCTATTAAAATTTAGAAATTTTTTCATATCATATTCATTTTTATAACAATTATTAACCCTTTTATTAAACATTTTTTTCTTTTTCCCCTGTAACAACTACCTCAACCATAATGGGATAAGAATATTATCATAAAGGTGAAAAGGACTCATAAATATACCATGGTTTTGGTTTTCAACCATATTCAATTTAGATGGAAAAGGATAATATTTTTATTAATTTTAAATAATTTATTTTTTTAATTTATTATAAAACACAACAATGGAATACATGTAAATAAATAAATTAACTTCACATTCATGATCCATAACCATCTAGGAAAAAAAATTAATGTGGTACAAGAATTGAGTCAAAAAATTAATGCTTCATTAACCATTATATGTTTGTAATGAGATACATTGGTTATTGATTTGATGAAATTTGGTATAGAACTTTTTGGTGTAGGAAATTCTTCTATTTTGTTTTAGGTGTCAGTGATATCATCTCTATCAGAAAAAATTAAGAAATCACTAAAGGGAGATAGAGAGTTGAAGAAAAAGCTATAGTTGGTTCAAAAGGGTATGTTTCTCGATTTTAACATTGATAATGATTGTGTTTAGAGGATTGTGAGGAGATAATATGGGCCTTGTGATTCAATGTAGAAGAAATAGTTGTTATGTGAACCCCGTAGTTCTCAATATCCAATTCATACTAACAGTAATAAAGATGTATAAAGATCTTCTGAAGTATTACTGGAGGGAGGGAATGAAAAGAGATATTTATGATTTTACTATGAAGTGTTAGACTTATTAGCAGGTTAAAGAAAAGTGAAAATTACCAAAAGGGTTGCTTTTGTATTTACTGGTGCCATAGTAGAAATGGGAAGATATATCCATGGACATCATTGTGGTGTTACTAAAGATACCTCAAAGTAATAATGAAATCTGGGTTATTGTTGATCAATTGACTAAATCTCCTCATTTGCCATGACCCGTCCCTACCCGGGATAAAGCTGAAACTAACCCAAGCCCGCCTCCATAGGCCAGGGGCTGGCGACCAGTGCCGAAGGAAAAATAACTCAGGGAGGCCTTTTCCTAAGTACCTGCACACACACATGCAACAAACTCAATGCAATACAGCAGAGTAAATGAAAAAGTTAAAGTACCGACTACTATAAATAAACCACAAATATGAATCAACCTTTAACAGTACACAGTTAAAGTTGAAGGTAAACTAAAAAGAAAAAAAAGGCAAAACACGCGCCAAACCAGAAAAGTGCCACAACTCGGAAACAGGTAAACAAAATCAAACAGCTGGGAGGGTCCCACACCTGGAACCCGACTATGACCACCGCACACGGTCAACGCTCCCGAACTCCTATGATCCACTGAATTCATGACCAACCTGTCTGTCGTCTGAAAGGGCACACCAAATGCCTTCAAATCCCAAGCAGGGGTGAGTATAAAAATACTCAATAGGATGCCCCGAAGGCTCAAGGGAGCAACAAAGGAGGTACTGAAGAGGTGAGCAGTAGATTGAATAGGGAAAAGTAAGGGAGTACTACAGAGAGTGTTGTAAAGAGTATAGATCAACCCAACAAGAGGTAGGAAGTAGACTCGTCCTAACACAAGGAGCTAGAAATGGTGAGAAGATGAACTTCTTGTCGAGTCTATACTACCTATATCACGAGAGTAGACTCGTCCAACCACAAGAAGCTAGACAAGGAAAGCACGTGGAATCACCTGCGCGTCTTCGAATCTCATATAGGGAGAGTAACCAAGCCCAAGAAGTGGGTACTGGAACAAGGTATATACATATGCTCTGTCAAGAAACAAGAACAAGATCGTAAGGGGATCTTCATCCCGTAGCTCAGCCCAAGAATGTGAGTCACCATCATTCTCAGAAGTAACCATCATTGATGCCCAGTATCCCACACGTCTGACCTGTACTGCAAGACAAGGGGATCAAATCACCGCACCTCGACACTATCCGCTTTGGACAGCACTGACTCACCCACACAGTTTTAGGTCGCGTCATAAGGATGCATCTCGGTCGGGAAAGTGCCCCTCGTACATGATAGATCTAGGTTAATCCAAACCATACCTCGTCACTATCCCACAGTTGAGAGGTCTGCTCAAAGTCAAAGCTGTCACATCACAGACCCATACAAACAATGGTCCTGCTCTGGTACTCACAGAGTAAATCTACAAACTAGCATAGCAGAAAGGACTAAGTCTGAAATTCCAATGGGTAACCCACTGCCCAGCCCTACTAGAGGGAAATTCATAGTAAGATATCATGTGACCCAATACCGAGACCAACTGGAGGGTAATTCATAATAAGATATTGGGGCACCCACTGCACAGCCCTACAGGATGGGAAATCCAGATACATCATTAGGCGACCCACTACCTAGCCCTTCTGGAGGGTAGACCAGGAATAAGTCGACAGGCGACCCACTGCCCAACCCCGCAGGAGGGTAGACCTGGAACAAGACGATGGGTGACCCACTACCGAGCCCTACTAGAGAGTAAACCCACAAGAGTAATCGGGTGACCCACTGCCCAGTCTCTAGTAGAGGGTAAACTCTAAAAGGTCATAGGGTGACCCACTGCCCAGCTTCTACTGGAGGGTAAACCCTAAGAGTGTCGGGTGACCCACTTCCCAGTATCTGCTGGAGAGTAAACCCTAGGAGTAAGTGAGAAACCCACTGCTCTGTCTCTACTGAAGGTTAAACCTGAAGAAGTTGATGATCGACCCACTGTCTAGTCTTTGCTAGATGGTAAACCCGGAACTGATCTAGCCATCCCTACTGGATGGTACAACACTTGCCAACAGAACTCGGAGTGGGTATCGTGCAACCCCCCAACTCCAGAACAAAACCAGTGAAAACCACTCAACCATGGTAGTCTAAACCATCGTGTACAAGATTATCCTTTATGTCACGAGAGGACAATGGTACGTAAAGTAGGACACAACACACACATGATGCCCACACGACGTGTGGCCCCAGCTGATCTCCTAACCAAGCACAAATGTTCTCTGGCATGTACTACATCATGTACCTTCAACCATTCCCGTATAATCCTATATTTGACCACATCTCTAGCACAAAGGCTATCATACACACGACACCAACATCCACGTGAAGGGAGAAAATGTAATTCACCAACCATATTCTTCCACAGCCCCAGCATGGCCAACCACATCTCTTCAAACATAAACTCCACTCAAACAGGAGTGAACGCGATCACACGCCAAGGGTTCGCTTCTGAACACAGTAAGAAGAACCGCCACCGGAGCACCTCTCATGATTCCATATTAAATGAGAACACTAAAGAGACTAAATACATCCAAATGGATCATACCATTGTAATCCGTGCAGGAAAACATGTGGGATAGACTATTTACTTGCCTCAAACGGATATCTGACAGAAAAGTTGCCAACACAGCTTTACGCCCGAACGGCATCCAGTGATCCCGAGCCTTAGTCCCAAAAATAGTTGGGTTCATCACACCATTGTGATCCCCTCTGTAAAACATGTCAAAAGGACTTCTCACTAGAGTGTAACGGATATATGGAGAAAAATATGAATTCCGCTACACCACATATGAGCGGTGCTTTGTGGAACCCACATCCAGGTCCCGAATCCCAACGAATGGATCACACCGTTGCGATCCTCTTGAAAAATTACAAATGATTGACTATGCACTTTTACAAAATGGATGCCTGGTGATAAAGCTGAAAATCACCTCCAACTCCCAAAACATCCCTCGCAGGGCCCGCACCATTGTGCGGAATTTAAGCGGGCAGACTGCACCATTACGATGCCCTCGAAAAAACACTCATGATTGAATACTCACACGCCCCAAACGGATGTACGATGAAAAAGTGGTAAAGAAGTTCACACAACTCGAAAGATGGGTCCTGGGTCCCACACCTCAACTCCAGATTCAACGCTCGAACCCACACTGGTAAGCACTTCCTCAACACTAGAGTCGCAATGCCACTTACGGCGCATGATTCAGATATCAGATGTGTCTGCACTGCTCAAAACACGAACCCCTGGAAAAACATCAATTCACATAACATACGCGTCGTGGCACCGAGCCCCTCATATAGGGAATTAAACAATTCTTGAGGCCATCTAAAAAAGTTCAACTCGTTGATACAGTTCTGCAGCCGTAGATGGCGCGTCAAACGGACATGCCATTTAGGAGATACGGCCCCCCGAATTCATGGGGGCCCAAAATGGGCCGGTCCAGACCGGCCGGCCCGGTCCAGACCCCCGGCCCGCTCCAGCCACACCAGACCCACCTCGGGTCCATTTATTTTATAAACAGACCAGCGAGGATGGCTGGTATCCTCCCTCATTCCACATCAAGGAAGACCCATGGCTCGCTGGTCTTGTCCCCCACAAGGTCACCGCCTCCACACAGCACCCACCGTCCTCCTCCCAGCGCCTCCGCCAGCCTCCTCTGCGGCATCCCCTGCAAACCCAGCGACTCTGCTAGCCTCCACCGCTTGACCGTGAGCCACCCCCGACCGGCCACCCTGAATCTGGTGCCGCCCTGCTCTAAGTCGTCGTCCACAGCACCGTGTCGCTGCCTGGGAAGGCCGAACCACCCACCGGAAAACACCAACGACCTCTAAAACCCGCAATATTAGGCATACGTTTGCGAGCTCCTCAGAACTTGGATTTTACATCTGAAAGATGACATGGAGTGATCAAAATTTATACTACACGACATTGAGATATTTTTGAAGATCAAATAAAAATTCGACACATAAAAATAAATTCTAAGTGGGATATATGAAATTAAAATTGAAGCAAGAACCCTGCCTCATGGGCATTGCCCGAAGCTTCACGGTTGGGCTTCCGGAGCCGCTGCACCTTGCCGTAGTGGTGGAGGATAGGAAGGAAGCTTGAGGGACTTGTTCTTATAGATCATAAAGTGGGAGAAGTGAGATGGGTGGGTTGTTTTAAATAGAAAAAAAGAATTAATAAATTTTTTAGTTAATTTTAACGCCCAATTTAACCCACATCTGAAACCTGCAGTGCAGTCAAGATTAAGCCTCTCCTATGGTAAACACCACCTCTTGAGCACAATATCGGTCTCAAAATTTTAATCTGAGTCCCCATTGAAATGGTATTTAACTCAACGCCTGAGGCCGCCAAATTACAGAAACACCCCTGACACCATTTTTCACAGGAGACCCCCGCTCGTGAAAGTTACATCCCTTCCAGGGTAAACAGCATGCCTCGAACTCAACGGTGCCTTCTGTTTTCCAATCCAATCCATTGTTTAAGAGATACATGAGTTAAGATATTAAACAAAAAAATTTATTAATTTAATTATCCATTTAACATTCCTTCATCGATTGAGGGGTCCAAACGTCCCGCGCCGACATGTTTTATGTCGTTCCTAGGGTAAACACCCCATTTCAGACCCATCCGTACACTCAAATTTAGGATCTGAAGCACTATTTTGGAGATGTCCCATTTATTTGGCGTGCCCAGTGTGAACGTACTGAAAATATAATTTTGGCCACACTGGGGCTTGGAATCACACGCCGTCTGAAAGCGCTACTCTAGAATAACATCAAGAATATTCAAAAGTCTTTTATATTCAAAAATAAGATCTTACATCATTCCCTCCTTCACGATTTTCATCCCCGAAAAGAAAAACCAGGGAACAACATAGGCTAATGGGCCCACACATGGCTCTCCTGTACCCAGAAGAACTCTTTCACTATCTCACGTCACCGCACAAAGACCAAAGGATTTGATCTATTCATGTGAGGTATGGCCTCGCCGATGATGTGCATAGGGGCACGCACACATCTTCTCGGGTAAGTCACATGGGAGACGTCGTGAATCCACTCTGGACTTTGGGGTTATGGTAAGGTGTTAGGTAACCTGGCCATCCCTTCACATGTTCTCAACCGGCCTGAAGTACATCGAGAGAAACTCACCTCCCCGAACGAACCCCTACATTACATGCCACGAATGGAATCACCGCCCACACCAGGAACAATAAACGATGATTCCCTCATTTAGAATATACATATGTCGAAACACCCAAGGATATCTGGTTACGAAAAGTATCATAGTCGATGTCTCATGACCCATACTCTCTTACATGTTCGGAGAGAGAAGGAGTAGACATCATCGACTAAAGAAAAAGGTCATACACCTTTTACCTTACCAACACACGGTTACACCGACGCCCTATGCCACCCTGGTAACAACTCAAAGAAAGAGTAGGGGGAAAATTATTTCACACAAAGAGTCTAACAATTCTACTGCAAAAAGTAGAAGAGATGTAGAGCGTACCTATTATCACATCATGCTTTGCAGGGTCATAGACATCCAAAGCTCACAGCTCTCTGTGGTCCCAACTATCATCTCCTAGAGCCTGACATGGACCGCCTGGTGGTGATGGGAAGACCTCGTATGGTCATACTCCACTTCCATCTCCTCCCTCTCCTTGGAAAGACCCACCCCTTTAGGGGCTACTCCGATATTGGTGCTCTCTCTACCGTGGTGGTGCACCTGCTACCTACCCAAAGCTTTCTGCATGACGGGTCGGGCAGTCCTGTGCCATGTGACCTCACCCGTCGCAATCATAGCCTCGACTCTCTCCAGGCTGCACTAATGCCCACCAGTGCCACTATGATGTACGACCACACCTCTGAGTCTGTTTATCGAAATGACACATGCCTCGAGGTTCTGTCAGCTGATGCCCGCTACCTACAATAGTCGTCTCAGCTCTGTCGATCCTAATGCCACCACCAACTGTAGAGCGTGACAGGAAACTCTCTGTCACTAGCACCAGATCTATAACCCTGACATAAGTGGGAATGCCCAAGGGTACTGTGATAGCATGAATCTCTCAGCGGAGACCCTGCTCAAACTCTTGCGCTCGGAAGTTATCATCATGGACCATGTCGGGGTAAAAGGATGCACGGTCTGCGAAACTAGCCGCGTACTCAGCCACCATTATCCCTCCCTATTGAAACTTCAAGAGCTCCTAAATCAAACCAAGAGTAATCATGAGGGAAAAAACTCTTCACGAAACAAAAACTGAATGTCTCCCCTCGAAAGTGACAACTCATCAAGAAACTGAGTCACCAGACTCCACCAACACCAAACTAGTCCATGGAAAATGTTGGAGGACAAATCCACCATAAGATCTGTCGGTTTCAGCACAAGCCTGAAACGGCAATCCATTGTCTCCAGGAAAACCTCTGCTGCCCGAGGGTATGGCTCACCAATAAACCACAGTGGGATCTGTGGCTGGAACTCACGATGCACGCTCAACCTACGCTCAAGCCCCTTCTACTCTGCTGAAGCTATCTGCTGCTCACCAGGTGTGGGTGCTGCTACCGGCCCACCCGGATAAAGGGGCTCGCATTATGGGTGCTGGACTGAGGCCTTGTAGCTCACAGGGTCGTCTTCCTGAACCAAAGTTGGTATCCGGACTGGCTGTCATCATGGAGAAATATCGAATGTTATCAAAAAGTGTCGCGGTCAGATAGCATTTATGTATATCAGAACAATAAAAACGATGGGGAGCTGACTCAAGAAGGACAGTCAAAGACACAATCCTATGTGATGCACAACCATTTTTACCACGTAACAAGTGCCTCATCATGCTAAGACGACAAGTGGGTTATCATTGTCCTGGTGAATTGACATGTCAACCGCTGCACCATCACTGGACTCCCTGGTCTGAGAGCCGCTCTAAAGACATGTTAACATTGTTGCCCTATATCCCAACCAATTTATTCTTAGGGACGTCCTAAAAATGTCCCAAGGAATGAACCACCTATGATACAACTTTTTCATGGCCCGACCCCACTCGGGCTCGAGCCACAACTACCCCAATCCTGCCTCTATAGGCCAGGGGCTGGCGACCAGCGTCGAAGGCACAATAACTCGGGGCGGCCTTTTCCTAAGTATCTGTACACATAATCGCAGCACACTCAATGCAATAGTGCAGAGTAAAAGAAAAAGGTGAGGTAATAACTACTATAAATAAACCACAAATGTGTATCGACATCTAATAGTACAAAGTGAGAGCTGATGTTAAACTACAAAGAAAAAGGGAAAAACACGCGCCCAACTAGAAAAGTGCCACAACCAGACAAAATGTAAACAAAATCAAAAAGCTTGGAGGGCCCCACACCTAGAACCCAACTATGACCACCACACGCAGTCCAAGCTCCAGAACTCCTACGCTCCACCAAAGTCACGACCAACCTTCCCTCATCTTCAAGGGCACACCATGTGCGGGAAATGCCCATGCAGGGGTGAGTATAAAAAAACACAGTAGGATTCCCCAAAGAATCGAGGCAGCAACAAAGGAGGTACTGAAGAGGTGAGTAGTTGATCGAATAGGGCAATGTAATGGAGTACAATAGAGAGTGCAGTAAAGAGTATAGCTCAACCCAAAAAGAGGTAGGAAGTAGACTCGTCCTTACACAAGGATCTATAAATGGCGAGAAGATGAAATTCTCATCAAGTCTTTGCTACCTATAGCAGGAGAGTAGACTCATCCAACCATGAGAAGTTAGACACGGAAAGCATGTGGCATACCCCGCACGACTAGGCCACTCCCGGTGGGAGAGTAACCAAGACCAAGAAGTGGGTACTGGATCAAGGTACATACATATGCTCTGTTAGGAATCACTAACAAGATTGTAAGGGGATCTTCATCCCATAACTCAACCTACGATAGTGAGTCACCATTGGTCTTAGAAGTAAACATCATTGATCCCCATCAACACACACAATTGCCCTGAATTGCAAGCCAAGGGGATAAAATCACCACACCTCGACACTATCTGCTTTGGGCGGCACTGACTCGCCCGCACGGTTTTAGGTCGCATCACAAGGATCCATCCCAGTGGGGAAAGCGTCCCTCATACTTGAGAGTTCCGGGTTAAGCCAAACCACACCTCATAATTTTCCCACAGTCGAGAGGCCTCCTAAAAGTCAAAGATGTCATATCACTGACCCATAAAGACAAGGGTCCCACTCTAGTAGTCCCATAGTAAACCCACAGACTATCCTCGTAGAAAAGACTTTGTCTGAAATGCCAACAGGTGACCCACTGCCCAACCCTGAAGGAGGGTAATTCTTAATAAGATATTAGGTGACACACTACCCATCCCTGCTGAAGGGTAATTCATAATAAGTTATCGGGTGACCCACTGACCATCCCTATTGGAGGGTAAACCCCAATACATCATTAGGCAACCCACTACCTAGCCCTGCTCGAGGGTAGACCTGGAAGAAGTCGACAGGTGCCCCACTTCCTAGCCCTACTGTAGGGAGGACTAGGAACAAGACGATGGGCGACCCACTGCCTAGCCCTACTGGAGGGTAGAACCGCAAGAGTCATCGGGTGACCCACTGCACGGTCTCTATTGGAGGGTAAACCCTAAGAGGTCATCAGGTGACCCACTACCTAGTCTCTGCTGGAGGGTAAACCCTAAGAGTGTCGGGTGACCCACTGCTTAGTCTCTGCTAAAGGGTAAACCCTAGAAGTCAGTGATCAACTCACCGCCCGGTCTCTAGTGGAGGGTAAACCTAAAGAAGTCGATGAGAAACCAACTACCCAGTATCTACTGGAGGGTAAACCAAGAACAACTCTAGCATCCCTACTAGATGGTACAACCCTGGCCAGTAGAACTCGGAGTGGGTATCGTGCAACCACCTAACTACAGAACAAAACTAGGGAAAACCACTCAACCCTGCTGGTCTTAACCATCGTGAGTAGGAGGACCCTTTATGTTGCGAGAGGTTAAAGGTACGTAAAATAGAACACATCACACACATGGGACCAACACGATGTGTGGCCTGATCTCATCTCCCAACCAAGCACAAACATTCTCAGGCATGTACTACATCATGTACGTCCAAGAATTCCCTTATATTCCAATAGTATACCACATCTCTAGACCAAAGGCTATAATACACACAACACCCAACGTCCACACGAAGGGCGAAAAACGTAATTCGCCAACCTGCTTCCTCCACGGCCCCAACACGACCAACCACATCTCTTAAAACATCAACTCCACTCACACGGGAGTAAACATGATCACACTCCTATGGTTTGCCTACGAAAACATCAAGAAGAACCGCCACTGGAGCATCTCTCATGCTTCCACATTAAATGAGACCTTGAAAGAGACTCTGCACATCCAAATGGATCACACCGTTGTAATACTTGCAGAAAAAAATGTGAGATAGACTATTTACTTGCCTCAAATGGATATCCAATGGAGAAGTCACCAACACTGCTTTACACCCAAACGGTGTCCCATGATCCTGAGCCTCAGTCCAATAAAAAGTCACGTGCATCACACCATTATGATCCCCTCGGGAAAACACATCAAATGGACTGCTCACTTGAGTGCAATGGATATCCAGAGAAAAACATTCATTCCACTAAACTACACTAGAGTGGTGCTTCATGGGACCCATATCTTGGTCCCAAAGCACAACAAACGGATCACACCATTGTGATCCTCTCGAAAAAGTACACAAGATTGACTATGAACTTGTCAAAAACGGACACCCAGTGATAAAGCTGGAAATCACCGTCAACTCCCAAAACGGACCTCATGGGGCCCGCACCATCATTCGAAATTGAAGCGGGTAGACACCACCATTGTGTTTAACTCGGAAAAACTCCTAGGATCAACTACTCGCACGCCCCGAATAGACGTCTGATGAAAAAGTTGTAAAGCACTGCACGCATCTCGAATGACGGGCCGTGGGTCCCACGCCTCAACTCCGGCTTCAACACCTGAAACCACATTGTTATGCTCCCACTAGGCACCAAGTTTGCAACTCCACTAACGGCACTCGATTCGGATATCAGATGTGTCTGCGCCACTCAAAACATGAACCCCCAGAAAAACGTCAATTCACATAACATACGTGTCGTGGTACCAAGCCCCTCGTCTCAGGAATTAAAAAATTCCCAAGACCATCTCAAAATGTTTGCCTCATTGATACAGTTCCATAGACACAAACGTCGCGTCAAACAGACATGCTGTTTAGGAGTTACGGCCCCTTGAATGCATGGGGGCCCAAAAATGGGCCGGTCCGGACCGGCCGGCCCGGTCCGGACCGCAGGCCCGGTCCCGACCGCCGGCCCGTTCCCGACCGCCGGCCCGGTCCCGACCGCCGGCCCGGTCCTGACCGCTGGCCCGCTTCAGCCGCACCGGACCCACCTCAGGTCCGGTTTTTTTTATTTTATTTAAACATACTGGCAAGGATGGAAGGTCTCCTCTCTCGAACCGCGTCAAGGAAGACATGCAGCTCGCGGGTCTTGTCCTCCCCCCCCCCCCCCCCCGAGGTCGCCGCCTGCACCCGGTGCCCACCGGCCTCCTCCCGGTGCCTCTGCCGGCCTCCTCCGTGGCGTCCCCCTCTGTTCGACCGTGAGACTCCCCTGACCGGCCTCGCTGAAACCAGCACTGCCTCACTCTGAGCCGCCGTCCACAGTACCGTGATGCCGCCTGGGAAGGCCGGACCACCCTCTGGAAAACACCGACAACCTCCAAACCCCGCAATCTTCGGCAAACGTTTTCGAGCTCCTCGGAACTCAGATTTTAAATCTGAAAGATGCGTTTGAATGATTAGAATTTATACTAAACGACCATTGGATTTGTTTTAATATTGAACTAAAATTTGACACATAAAATGAAATTCAATGAGGGATATATTAATTGAAAAACGAAGCAAGAACCCTACCTTATGGGCATAGACCGAAGCTTCACGGTTGGGCTGTCGGAGCCGTCACGCCTTGCTGGAGTGGTGGAGGATAGGAGTGGTGCTTGAGGGACTTCTTCCACCAGAAATTATAATGGGAGAAGGGAGAGGGGTGGGTTGGTTTAAAATTAAAAAATTAATTAATTAAAATTTTAATTAATTTGAACTCCCAATTTAACTCGCATCCGAATCCTCCAGTGCGGTCAAGATTAAGCCCCTCCCCCTGGGTAAAAACAACCTCCCGAGCACAAATATGTTCATAGAATTTTAATCTGATGCCCCGTTCAAATGTTATTAAACTCTACGCCCGAGGCCGCCAAATTACGAAAATCTCCCTAGTGGAATTTTTCACAGGAGACCCGTGGATGCAAAAGTTACACCCCTTCTAGGGTAAACCACATGCTCCAAAATAAACGGTTCCCTCAGTTTTCCAATCCGAGAAACCATTTAAGAGATCCTTGATTTAAGCTATTAAAACAATAAATTAATTAATTTAATTATCCGTTTAATGTTTCATTAACGTGGAGGGGTCCCAACGTCCCGCGTCGACATGTTTTATGACATTCATAGTGTAAACACCACATTTATGACCCATTCATACACTCATATTTAGGATCTGAAGCACTGTTTAAGAGATATCCCATTTATTTGGTGTGCCCAGCGTGAAGGCATTGAAAATTTAATTTCGGCCACACCGAGGCTCAGAATCACACGCTGTCTTAAGGCGCTGAGCTGGAATAACATCAGCAATATTCCAAATTCTTTTATAGCGAAAACCAGGTTCTTACATCATTTCCTTCCAATTCAAGGTACATTGTCTCTTGATCAACTGTCACATTTTAATGTTAAAGAGATAACCAGGTTACATGGAGTTCCCCTCTACATTATATCTGAACGTGATCCTAGGTTTACTTATTACTTTTGGAAAGGCCTTCAGAAGTTGTGTGGTACTGAATTAAATTTTTATATAGCTTTTATTCCACAATCAGATGGGTAGTTAGAATGATCAATTCAAATTTTGGAAGAAATGTTACATGTTTCTTCAATCGATTACCTGGGATGTTGTGACCAACATCATTCTATGGTTGAATTTTCTTATAATAACTGATTTCATTATACTATATAGATGTCTCCATTTGAGGCATTATAAGGTAAGTAATGTTGAACTCCATCTTTTTTGGGATAAAGAAGGTGTAAATAAGTTGATGGGATCAGAATTGGTAGAAGAGATGGATGAAAAGGTTCAGTTGATTTAGAAGAACATGAGGACAACTCAAAGTAAGAAGAAATGTTATGTGGATAACTGGATGAAGGATCATTCTTTTAAGGTTGGTGACCATGTCTTTCTCAATGTTTCTCCAGGGAAAAGTGTGATGTGTTTTGGTAAGAATGGAAAGATGAGTATGCGGTTCCTTTGACATTATGAAATCCTAGAAAAATTTGGATAAGTTGTGTTCATAGTGTCTTTACCTCCATGTTTATCTGTGGTACACAATGCTTGTTATGTTTCAATATGGAAAATGTATATGCCGGATCCATCTCATTATTGAGCCTCGATGTATTTATGTTGGAAGAGAATATCTCTAATGACGAACAACTAGTAAAAATTCATGAATCATGAGTGAAAGTGTTGAGGAATACGATTATTAATCTAGTATAGTTTATGTGGAAAAACCTTATGGTTGAAGAGGCAATGTGGGAATGTTAAAATTATATGATGGATAAATAACCCTCATTTATTTGATAAGTGAATAAAATAGCTAGGACGCAATTCCCAAAATGGGGAAGGGTGCAATATCCTAGGTAAATAAAAAATAAGAAATTTTCATATTTATTAATATTTGTGATTTAAACATTAATTTTATTTTAAAAGGGATGCTATGTTCGATAGCGTACCTGATACACAACAATGGGGTTCTATTAAATCTTACGTTTCACACAACGTTTGGTCATACTGAAAAATAATTATATAATATTATTTTAAATTTTAATTAATGCCTAACCGTTGTATTGGCATGAATGAACAGAACTAACTATAATATGAATAAACATAATTTTTAAACGTTTTTTCATTTATCCAATAAATTTTAGAGGATTAAAATAATATTGAATCTAATTTTAATCACAAATACTATAATAATCATGAAAAGTTCGATTTACCGTATTCTGATGCAGAACACTATTTAAATATAGTTTTGGTCTTTTTTATAATTAATATATGAAAAAATAAGATTCTTCTTTAGAATCAAGAAGTCAAAAATTACATTGGGTTTATTTTGGAATTTTTTTGACAAAATTCATTTTTAATGAATAGTGAAAAATTTTGTATTTTAATTCAAAAATTCCTTTTAATATAATTTATTTATAAGGTTATATTACCTTTTAATTGGTTTATGTGTGTAATTATAATATTTTTTACCATTTAATACAATATTGGTCATTGGATGTAATTTCAAGTTTAAATTTGATATAAATAAATGTCAATCTTTTGATAGTTATTATTTCTGAAAACCACAATTTTTGTATTGACAGTGGGAATTAATTTTAATTTAATTTATGCCACTTATCAGTTTTAGATTAGTAAAAATGGATTCCATATTTATAATTTGTATGTCCAAATTTTGTAAATAGGTAACTTTTATTTTTATAAATTATGAATATTTACTTTAGTAAATATTTTATTTACCATGGTTAAAGGGTTAATTGGGTAAATAAGGGTAAATAAATACAATAATAATAAACTAAAATTACCCTAAAACGTTTCCTAATCCTATTAGTTTATATATTCCAATCCATGGACATATTTGGGTCGATTTTGGGACCCCACGGATCCACATGAGAGTGATAATGACTTCTAATATTAAATAATTTAAAATAAAGACAAAAATGACTAAAACATGTATCATTTAGTAAATAAATTATTACATGGTGTTATTTAAGTTATCTGTTCGACAATAAATCTTAATTTGAAAGCTAAAAATATTTCCTACATCATGATATTTTTTTATGATTTTTAAACATCAAATAAATAATAATACTTATGACACAATAATGACGCAATGTTTACCTCATTAATGAATGTATTAAATAAATAAGATTATATAGATTAAATTAACATCTGAAAGCAGTAAAATTCTTATTGGATGATTTTATTTAGAAAACAAGTCATCCAATATTCTGCATTTATTATTTTTGGACGTTTTGAAATCTAAAGTCATTATATAATATAATAATTTCTTTACACTTTCCTAAAGAGCCCCTCCCCCCTATAAAAATCCATCACTTCTATCTCATTCGACACACTCCTCAAGCCCATTGTCTCAACCAACCACTACCCAATTAATCTTCCTACATCATTATCCTCTACCTAGATTCCTTCCCCTTTTCAAAAGGAAATTCAATTAAATCTTTGTTCAACCCCAAAAGAGATACTTGATTTAAAGGTAACATTTTCTCTTAAGTTATTTTGTTTTATTTTACTTGCCCAACCCATAAACTCTTTTTATTTCATTATTTTATAAAAACAATAGTGTCTTAAATATAATATGTTTTTGTTACAATTATTAGTCGAACAACACATACACACACATCCATCTAATGGGTATGGAACATATTGTTATTGTGGACGGTGGACTACTGCCTCACGAAATGATGATTGTTAAATCTTATCCTACCACCTCCTATGGTGGTCATTAAGATGGAACTATATTTATATATGATATATATTATATTTTTATTATTTTTATGCTTCTGTATTTTTTATTTATAGAATACCTTTATGGTCACAATGGTGGGTAAATACAATAATTTCATTTGATAAAGTGAGGACTACCACCCCCAAAAAGTTGTATTACTCATTCATGCCATACGTTGAACATATAAAAGATAGATTTAATGAAATTATATACTATATTATACTGTAATCCTAATATTCTTATTTATAATTATGTTTTAATTCCATTAAATATGAAATTGAAATCGAAGTAGTGTTAATGTGTATGTATGGCATACCGTCTCCATGAACGGTGCATTTAATTTATTATCAACAAAAGTTTTGTACAATTCTAAATACATATATATAATAGATATATATGATATATATGATATCAAAATCAGGAATATAATTCTAACGATAATGTAATTTTGACCACAAGGCCAATTTATATTTATAATAATTTCATTTGTATCTCAAGTTCTAAACATCAACAAAATTTCTGATATGAACTCAAATAATTAACTAATTTTTATAGCAATGTAATAATTGATATAAAAGGAATAATAAACATGAAATTGGTTCTAAATCTAGTAGAAATTAAATTTATTTTATTATTCTGGTGATTAGATAATGATCAAGTCAAGTCTAACATGAGGTACAAGACTTCATCTCAATCTCCATTCATTGATGAATATTTTGTTTTATACCTGACAATATTTTATACAAAGTACAAAAAAATTTGGCTTCTCATTAAATTTCATAGGGAATATTTTTCTATGAGGCGTTTTACTAAATGACAAAAAGGTATTTTTTAAACATAAGCGGTGATAGTGACCTTTTCGGCCGCTGTGAGTATTATTTGATAATTGGATTCTTTAACAAGTTGTAATGATTTTAAAAGGAAAATAAATATCATATACTCTATTATGTATTTTTGTATTGAATATGGTTTTGATAATAGATTACATATGTCAATATATGAAAATGATATATTATATTTAAAGTGAGTAAATATTATCTTACCTTTCTATTTGTTTTATGTGTTATGAATATGTTATGGTTCCTGTACATTTTTATGTATATGGGTGATTCTATGATAATCCAAGAGGGGTGATCCCGAGATTGCTCTCCAATGCATTGGGTAATGTGACGGATGTAAACGTGGATGTTTCTCCAAAGAGATTTAGGTAATATACTATGATGTGTATTCCAAATGTAACTCCCTATGTATCTATGATAGCTACAATGTATGTATAATCTGGATGCCACAAGTTGCCATTATGATTAATGATGTCTACGTGTTACTCATAAATCTTTTGATTTCATGAGGTAGTAGCTTATTCATGGTATGTATTTATGGACTAATTTTATCATTCATTATCTTATAACCCTTATTAATCCTTTTATCCCCATGCCATGTTTTGAAAAAAATTTCCCATGACTTAAATATGAATAGGTTCGAGGATGGGATCAAGTAAAAGTCATGATGTCTAAAACATGGATCCTTATATGACTCTTTTCTTCAAGTGTTTTTATTTTATGAAAATAACCAAAACTGAGTATAATTGTCTACATTATAATTTTTGAGATGTAATGTAGTATTTATTGCCTTATTCTCTAAAACTCTATATTTAAAAATATCCTTAATGTGAATTATTCATTTAATTCAAGATTATATAATATTTTATTGACGGGTCCTTAAATAACTATTTGTTAAAAACCAATTATGAGGTTTTCTTTATGAATGGAAAACTATGGAGCATACTACATAGTTAAATATTGGTTTCCAGAATCTGAAAGGCCTATTATGCGGCTGACTTATGAAAGGCCAATAGAAGAGTGTATTACATAGTTAGGTAAAGGTGTTCCCAAAAATTATAACTTTTTATTGCAATAGGACGATATATTTTAATGGAGTTACAGATCTCTCAAGACAAAAATTGTTGTTTTTATAAGGGTAATTGTTTTATATTGGTGGGAACATCTATATTGGAATTGTAAATGAATGGGAAATGACTCCTACATATATTTAAGTTGAGTGGAGGGGGTGGATTTGGTAATATGGTCAATGTCAATGGGAAGAAAAAAAATTTGATAATGGGTGAAGGCATCATGTGGTTTTTTATTGTGAAACTATGACATTGACTGTGTACTTTAATTTCTTTCATTAAGGACATTGTGATATTTAGTTTAAATTCACACCCCAAGGATATTATACTATTTTGTTTGATGTAATACTTTAAATACATTATGGTATTTAGTTAAATGTCATACTACAAGGACATTATGTCATTTAGTTTAAATTCATTCTATAATGAAAAATGTTATGCAGTTTAATGTCTTTTTTCCATGATATTATGCCATGAATATTATGCTTATACAACCAAGATAAAATGGGATATAATCTTATATTTCTATATTTTAATGAAATGTTTATGATTCCCTTATCCTTGGTAATTTGTTTAGAAATCTGATACAATATTCATGTATGATAGGATTGTGTTGTTAGATGTGATTTTGGGATTCCTAGATTCGAATAGTGATGTTGTGAAAAGGTATTATTTTGTTAGATGTTTCCTCTCTCGAGGAAGAAGTTACCAGTACTTAACAAACCCCTTATGAGGGTTACTTCATGCAAGGCCAACTAGGTAATGTAAAACACATTCATTAGAGGAATCCAATGGCGCTTAGACCCATTATATATGCCATCTTACGAAATGTCTATAGGGGAATATTATGGAATTGTTTGTAAAAATGATTTATCATGAAATATGACATTCTATCACATAAATATGATGAAATTTTATAGAAATTCAGATCACTATATGAATATAGATTTATTTTTGGTGAAAATTTACTACATATTGAAGGGGTATTTCAAGTCATGATTTCCAAAGAATATGGGGATTATGTTCCCTATAATGGTTTGGCGAAATTGTGGGAAGAATGGTGAATGTGTTTTATGTCATATGACTTGGACCATAAAATTATAGAAATGATGGATGATATTTGGACTAATAGGCCATGTTTACTCTAGTGTGTTATTAGGACATTAAGATAGAAAACATAAACCACATTCTTGGAGAATTTATGATAAGTATAAACGAAAAAACACAACTATTCAATGGATGACCACCGAATTTGAATCTTAGGATTCATTATATAGTCATCAAAGATTAATTAGACCAAAGGGGATTCTCCTAAGGGAGAAATTACTGATATTTGAAATTCATGTTTTGTGGTATATTTTATATTAGGAAAATTGAGGCACACACTTCATTTACTAATCGTTGAATCCATTAGATGATAGATCTTTTATATAGTTTGTTTTATGAAAATTCTACATGGATGTATTATAACACGGTTTGAAAAAATATATTATAGGTATAAGAAAATATTCTACCAGGAGATGAGGAATGATTATCATTATTTGAATATGCTTAGTATCAGGTGTAAGATTCATTTTAGGGATATATACAACCATAGAAGAAGTTTTTGGACCGATATTGGCCAGGATTTGGTTTTCTGTTCTATATATGTAACTCATAAATGTAATGGGTGGGGGTGGTGAATCTGTATTTCCTTGGTAAGAACCCGAATGAGGGAACCCCAAATTAAATATCCTCTATGTATTTTTTATTGAACACATGAGAGGGTATTGTTTTGTCACATTGTTTTTGGGCCATGGATCAAGGACATGGCATCACAATATTAATTTATTGGATGAGAATCATGAAAAAATAAGTTTTAATAATAAATTTCTTTCATGTTGATTGAATTTATTTATGGATGACATGAGGGTTTGGATATTGGTTAATTGACAAGGTGAATACTGTTATTGAATATTATCATATATATTATACTCATACATGGGTGTTTAGAGTATTTTTCTATTTTTTTCCACTAGGCCTATGATTGAATATTTAGACATCACTATATATCTCATCATGGTGATAATCAATCCACACATAGTTCTTGAAGGAGTAATGAAGTTTATAATAATGTTACAATGAAGTTGGATTTAGGAAAGGAAAATTGGTAATGAGGCTAGTTCCAAGGATAGCGATGTTAGGGGCCACTATATATCCTATAATGATAGGAATCAGTCCACATAATGTTCTTGAAATTTCAGGTAGTTTGACTTCATATGGTAAGGAAATAGATCAACCATCCTGAAATTATTGAATTGTTGTGTATTGGACCATCGATGGATATATGTTCATTATTACATATCTCATTGAAATGAAAATGAATCCACATGTTGTTCTACAAAGGAAAACAATGAATATCCGATTTTTACACAGGGTGTAAAGGGGATTTGTGGTTGAAATGTGGATGGAGATGAGATTGGATGTCTGGGTGTAATGAAATATCTTTCTAGATCTAGAACGAAGCAACGTGTAGTTCTGAAATAACAGTACAGTTTGACTTCATTCTACAAGGGTATTAGTGACTTGACATGAATGAAATGATGCAGCTGGACAAGATTATCAGATCTAGTTGGGACTACATATCCAGATAGAGTAAGAATGAATCTACATGTATTTATTTCAATTGTTCCCAATGATGATCTGATTTAGAAAGAGGTAAAATTAGTTATATATTTTATTATCATGGATTTACTGAGATAGGAGGTTTTTTGGGTCACTATGTATCTCTTTGAAATGCTAATCAATTAATAAATAATTCTTAATGGATGTTCCCCAAACAAATCAATCATTGATGTGGCGAAAAGAGATTTAATACATTACATTATAATTATAGTGCTTGATATATGTGTTCTATTTGTCATTACATAAATAATTATAATTATGAATCATGTAATATTTCTTGTAAAAGATCCCTATGTTGATCTGGTCCATACATGGGGAATGGAATCGGAGATTTATTTTCCAAAATCATATTTTCATCTAGGAGTGGAGATCTAGGCATTATAATGTATATCCTTGGAATGATAATCAGGACACGCATAGTTCGTGAATAGATCATTTTTTTTATCATCATATAATGAGGAAATTATTCATGGAATTTATGATCTTGCCGTAAGGATGTGAATATTTTGCGACTTTTACCTATAAAAGGGACGAAAATCTTATTGTGGAGAGGGAATGATATATCTTGGACTTATGCATTGGGGAATCCTATATTTATTCCAAATTTCTAGTAATGAGGTAATATCAACCCAATAAGGGGTTAGAGTGATGTGATTTGAACCTACACATGAAACATAGTCCATTTTAAGGGATCCAAGAAGAAATTTTCAACCCATGGTACTCTTTTGGATTAATTACATCCAATGAAAAGGACATTAACCATGTTGTTTAATGTCATGAAGTAATGATAAAGGGTTCCTTGTAGTTTATTATCATTTCACAAGGACATTATGTCATAAATTTTATTTTCATGCTACAAGGTCATTTTTTCATGAATTTTAAGATCACGTTACAAGGACATTTTTTTGTGAATTTTAAAGGCATTCTACAATGACCCACAATGCAGTTCAATAACTTTCCATTTCTACATAGATCCTATAATTACACAATGTATTTCTTTAGGAAACTTACAATGGATGGGGTCGTAGTGAGTACCCTATCCATTGAGATTATGGAATAATCTCTATTTGAGTAGACCTTATGTGTGAATAATTTCCCTCCCATATTGGTTAATTCCTCAAAATATTCTTTCCTGTTATCATTAAAGTCATATGGACCAAAACAAAATCTCCATAGAGGAAAAAATAGAGGAAGACCTTCTTGCTAATGACATGCACCATCCTGTTCTAATAGACCTCCAAATGATGCATGGAGTATGATATATTTTCAACCTCTTGCTCTAACTCATCCATCCATTTTGTAAGCTGGTTGAAATACTTATAGTTTTTCAAATATGGTAATACATGGGAATCAAAAGTGAACTTCACTCTAAAATACTATTTCTATCATATTCAACAATGATTAAAGGGGTTCCTGTGATTTAGTGCATGTTGTATTTATGTAATCCCATTTGTTGTGCAAGATCATTTAAAGACAAGACATGTTTTATTTATCCACCAAATTATTGGGTACATTTGAAATGGTATGTTTAAAACAATTTATGTAACCATTAGCCTCTGGAAGATAGTGGGATGGATGGTTAGATTTGATATTTTACTCCTGATATAACCTCTATAACACATAATAAGAAAAATTGGTGTCATTCCTGGTTAATTGGGTATTTGGGACAACAAATATTGTAATGATGTTGTCTTTGAAGAAGATAAGGATTATTTAGGCCCTAAAATTATTCTAGGGTATTTCCTAAGCATATATGGAAAATAAATAGTTTGAAGTCATAATTTATTAGAACTTATTAGCCATAGTGGGTGTGTATAAACCCAATGCATCAATTAACCATGTTTAAAACGACTATGATTATTTGGTTGAATATAGAAACTTAAGTGGTTTATGGATGAATTTGTTCTAAACATGAGGGAAATGAATTTTCATTCTTTATTCACCAAAATATGATTTCATGGAAGTGAAAAAGTATCTAGGCCTTCATATTTGATCAGAAACCATGTACCTTGACTGGACAGCGTCATAGGATCCTGAATGCAATTGTTCCATAATATTACATGTCTCTTCTCTCTCATCAAATTTTGAGAAGGACTCCATACAATCATAATTTATCATTGCATTTATACTGATTTCGGTCATCATAATGAGTGAAATTCTTTTCTCAGTGATGGATCATCTAGCATCTAGTTATTTCAAATTTGATCAACCCATCCTAGAGGTTCTCGATGAGGGGCATCATCAATCATGTTGTATGATCATATGGATCAAGGAAGAGACTATTTTAATTAATATCTATAGTTTTAATTCAAACAAATGGTGAGTACATTCAGCCATGAGAAATGATAATATCTTATTCATCCCTATTTTAATCTTCAAAATATTCTACTTCATTTTCCATAACCTCTTCTTATGAAATCTGTGACTTTGGGATGTGATTAAATGCTCGATCAGAGGGAAATTCTACCATTAACCCTCATACACAATAAAATAAAAAAATGAGATCCAATTTTCTAAAGGTATTATTTCCATTTATTTGATTTATTACCAAATCTAAGTCAACTTTCACCTCTAGGAAATTTAATGGTATTTTGATAGATAATTCTAATCCTAAAATGGGTCATTAATATTCCAACTCATTATAGAAATAACCTTCTGAAATAGGATAATGTATAAAAACACATACTTTTCTAGGGAGATAAACATAATCACTAGAACTTTTTTTGACTAGATGGTCTTCCATTATCATTCTTATTATACATTTGGATGCTCCATAAAAATATATCTCCCTTGTTTGGGGGCCACACTAATGGAAGAACACCACTTCATTAGGAAGTAGAGTATTTAACGTTGTCTCTTCTAAAGATGGTTGATCATAAATAAAATCTTACAAGGCCAAGCCTTTCATTTATTTTTGATCCATGAAAAATATATTGAACTATTTCTGAATAACTACCCATTGTGCCTGATGTCAAGTAAACATATGATGATTTATGATGAATTTGAGTGGGTTTTTGTGAGAAACCAAGCAAATCCCATTATGTTGCAGATACTACATCAACAACTGAACCACAACAATTATCACTAGGAATTCCATTTCAATATCTAAATATCGATTCATTGTTTTATTCATGATTTGAATGTGATAACATTGTTTGTTTTCACTACCAACATAATTCTTCTATGCCATTATGACACTTAGTGAACGATCTGGGGCTATCATGTAGAAAAAGAGTGGAATTCCTTCATTATATAGAATAAATACTATTGGGATCAAGAATTATTTCATGAGTATGTCAATGGATTATTGAAATTTATTGGATCAATTATGTTATATATACTTATTCATTAATTTGGTGAACGGAAAAAAATTCCTATATGGTTGGATATGAAACGTCGAATGTAGTACATTTTTTCTTCATGACCTCTAAACTCTGTAAGATTTTGAGGAGGTGACATGCGTAGGATATATATTGTTTTCTTAGGATTGGATTTGATTTCGTGATATAATATGATGAATATAGTGAAAATCCATGAGTTTTCCCTAATATATAATTTCAAGGGGTTCAACTTCTAGTTATGTTGTCGTAGTATGTTGATGATGGTTTAGAGGTCAACCAAGTTGTCGAAATGTAATAATGAGTTGAAAATTAAATCATCAATGTAGAAATAGAAAAACTATCCCAGTAATGGTTTTATGATGTGATTCAAAACCATATTTTATATAGTGAATTAATTATTGAAGCCAAAGGGAATCACTGGATATCATAATACTCTCAGAGGGGCTCTGAAAGCTGTAACTTCTTCATCTTCTAGGGAAATCTAGATTATATTATACCTAGAATAGCCATCCCTAATGGTGATGTATTGATAACCAACTCTTGAATCGATCAAGAGTTCTGTAATAGGAACTGGTAATTCATACATTGGAAAATTCCATTTGAGATCTCTAATGTTGATGAAAACTATGATTTTCCCATTATTCTTCTCCATATAGATATTGTTTTCAATGTATTCTGTATATTGAATCTCTCAAGTGAAGACAACCTTGATGAGTTGTAAAATTTATATTCAATAATGGTTGAATGTTTTGGGTGTTTCATTCTTGCTATTTCTATGCATCAAAAATTAACTAATAGAAATCCAAAATTATGGGTGCTCACATTAGGGTTATGTCCTGACATCTCTTTGTAATTCGATTCAAAAACATCTTGATCTTGCTTCTAAAAGGACGTTTATACCTCATGTTCTCCTTGATCAATGAATAAACTAATTAGGTGGGCTGTGGATCTTATTTTGTACCCTTTTTTATCTGTATTAGATTATCCATTGTCATGGACACACCTTCCTTAAATAAGGGATGGGAATCTCTGAGAGCTTCCTCTTCTTCCTCTTCCCCATGATCCACTTCTTGCACTGCTACCTAGGGAGGAGATGATCAAAAAAGTTATTAAGTGGGAAGAAAGGATCCACCATATAGATATCCAAAGGATAATAAAATCAGTTGGGTATCCCATTCTAGAAATAAGTCTTCCTGGATTCTTGAATAGGAATCAAGGGACTGGGAATGAGTCTCTTTAATCTCTCATATCGTCACAATAACTCCTATCTGTTGAGTTGAAAAATCCAAGACGTGTTAGAGTCTAGGGGATGGAATAAGGAAATTTTCATTCAAGATTTCATTATCACTTAGAGAGTTGGTATCTTCTTCAGCACAATTAGGATCATCTTGTAACACCTCATGCTTCCACTGTATATTTCCTATTGAAAAATGCAGTAGATTGCATTGTATGCAAATTTGAGTTTTAACACACCACAACCAATGAAACTAGATGTTATGCATAGTAATTCCCCCTTTTTGAAATTTTATAGTTTTTAATTATCAAAATGGTTTGCATTTTAGGATTCGGAATATAAAAATTAGCTTAGGGGGATTTTTTGGTATTTTTCTAAAAACATTCTATATTTTGATAAATAGTGAAAAACACTGCGTTGTTGTTTAAAACTGACTTTTTATTTAATAATTAGTTATTTTATTTTAATTTATTTTATTTAAAAATATATTTATATTACATATATATGTTTTTTTAATTCGTTTGAGTCATTTTAAAATAATTTTTGACATATGAAATAAAATTGAATTTTTAACGTCTTTTACCAACATTCTAAGAGCATTTGAAAATTTGAATAAAACATAATATTACTAATTCTGTGAGTTGAATTTCAATAATCATAGAGTCACGGTTAATATCCATTTATTAAATGTGGATCTATAGGATGAAAATAATTTTGGGTAAATAGTAACATTTGACTTTTATTTACCATGGTTAAAAGTAAATAGGGTAATTAATGGTAAAAATGATATTATAATTTTCCTAACACATGTCATAATTATCTTTGTTAAATGTAATTTGTCCAAAAACAACCTTAAGAATAAAATATGACCCCCTTTGTTCCACTTGGATTAGATTTGGACATTTATTATTATTTTATTTAAGAAAATTTAAAAGTGTTAAAGTCAAAGATTAATAACTAAACCATTTTTAATATGGGGTCTTACATAAGATAATTTCGACTATAAAGATAATTTAAAAATATAAAAATATTTCCTACATAATGAAATTCTATTTATAATTTTTATATATTAAATAATTTAATTATTTTATGACACAATGATGATGTAGTAATTACCATATTTATGAATGATTAGAAAAATTGATTTTATCAATATCTAAATAAATGTAATTTTATACATTGTATTAATTACACGAATTATATAGGTTCATATGAAATTTAATGGTTGATTAAATATTTTTTTTTCTAAGTAATCATGTTGTTATGATATCACAAAAAACCAAATACTTAATAGTGGAAAATTTGACATAAATGGGTTTTTAAAACACATACTATATTATTGGATAAAATAATATTCATAAAAATATTATTTTCTGCCAATAGTCCTAGATATGGTCATATATATCCATAATGTACCACTTGGTGTTTTGTTGGTAGTTTATAGTATGTTTATTAACCATATATTGTTAAAATACAACGAGACATGGTAAATGTCATACTATTTAACTATGAGTTGAATCTAACAAATAAAGTTAATATGGTGACCAAAACCTATATACAACCTTTTGGATTGAATTTTTTCAACCCATCCCTACCATATCCACCAAATAAATCATTTTGGAGCCATTAGAAACCGAAAATGGTTTTATTATAAAATAATATTTGAAGCTTTTCATAATGTGACCCTCACATCTCTTATAAAAGGGTATGTCTTCTTCTTTTAATTTCACTCCTCCAAAAAAATTTGTCTCAAACAAACCCTACCCAATTATATTCCAAATTTCCATCAAATCAACCTAGAGGCCTCACATTGATCAGAAAGACAGCCTATGGAGCTCTTTTTATCAACTCAAAAGGAAACACCCGAAAAAGAGGTACTAATTTCACCAACCTCTTTCTTGTTATTTTTTTCTTCCACCTACTCATTATTTGTAGTTTCCACACCAAATTAATAACTCTACTACCTCCTACACACTTTGAAGTTTTTATAACTATGTTAAAAGCATTTTTGTTATTCTATTCATCCTATTTATGAACAAGTCACCATACACGCGTACGTATGACTTACCGTCTCCACGTCGTGGTGTAGTTTGTAATTGAAACACATATTTGGATTGGTATAATAATGAATATAAGTGATTTAAATAATAATTATAAAATTTTAATGATTATGTATATATGATATACCAAAAAATTAAATACAATTTCACCGTCAATATATTGATATCATCACCCGTGCGTACGTACGGATTACAGTCCCCACGAACGAAATGAGACTCTTTCCCCATCATAATAATTCAAGGCTAATATTAATTTCATGATTAAAAATAATGTTGTGAACATAATATAATTATAGATATGAATCAAATACATCCTATTCATAACAAACATGGCTTATGTTACCAAGAACATATAAGGGAAAAATTATTTAACACATGAATCGATGATACTACAAAAATATTATTAACAAAGAAATATTGGAAGATCATATATGATATAATATTTATATATATAATTATTTTATAATTTAATTAAAATGTTTTAACTATTATACATGATGTAAAAATACCCTTGACCAGGGAAAATTACAAGGTAAGGGTTAATTCTACAATCTCATTACTTATATGTGTTTGTCTATATGTAAGTATCTATTGGGCTCTCTTTATAATCCACAAACATGTTTTCTTAAAAATGTAATTCAAATCTTTTTTACTGTTTACTATATTATGGGTTAAAGTCAATTATACCATTATTTGAACTTATATGTATTGAAATAAATCATTCCATCATTTTCCAAACAAGGTACTTTATGACCTTTTCAACAAAATTAATGTAATAATGTCTTTTTAACTTATACTGCAACTTCATCTATTGTCCGCCATAATGACATCGTCGAAGCCTCACATACATGATTATTAGAATATTTTCAAAATAAATTTTTTCTTTTTTAAATTATGTGACTTTTAAATAATTTAATGAAAAAGTGATATTTATCTTAATGATTTTTAATGATCATTTTTAACTATGTAAACATAATTTACAAGATATTATTCTTATCAATGTTGATTTATTATAAAAATCTCCCTTATTGTTTTGATGTTTTTCTGATATGTTTGACTATGGATGTGTTATTTTTATAACATTCCTGGTTTATAGATAATGTATTGAAATTTTTTATGATAGTTTTAATACGAATGTTTCTGTTTTGTTTAAACCTTTTCATATAAGGAATTAATTTGACTTAGTAAGTGACGTGTGGAGCCCACTATAGCTCCTCGATGCATCGGTTGGTCTCATGGTAAATACTACTGTCATGGAAAAAGGAGATGAAAAAATTTTATTTTTAGTCTTGTCACAAGGCCTTGACTACAAGGCTTTGAAGCCTTCTATTATGCCCTCCATCATTAGGAAATTTTCTATTGATATCGAATGTGATTATTCGACTAGTAGAATATCCATGTGAATAAGTAAATAGGAATTATTTTATTTAAATTTCCAACATTATGCAAATGTTTTTTTAAAAGGTTTATTTTTAAGACTTATACCTTTCCTTAAATTGTTATGCTTATTTATGAATGTTTCTGCTATATTGTTATCCTTACTGAACATATGTGCTCACCCCATTATAGGTTATATTCTTTTTGTGGATGTGAAGTGGTATATTATGACAGACCTGCATGGATAGTCTAAATGATATGAATATTTTCAATGGATACAATTTTGTGGTTGTTTTTCATTTTATAATATAATGTAAGACTTAAGAATGTATCTCGTGCTTCCATGGGTACTAAACTGATCGGCCTTTCAGGATTTGATCCATTGTGATCATTCCAATGTTATGTAATAATGCACTAAGTATGGGTAACTCAGGTTAGGGTGTTACATTTGATATCAAAGAAAGATTAGTAAAAACCTTTTAATATAGATTTAGAAAAATCAGATTAGGGATCATTACCCTAAGTTAGACTTTGAGGATTAGTATAGAATAACATCCTATGATATTGAAAATGTTGATATTTTTTGAATTTTCTAAGAAATACATCCATGTCTGGATGCAAGAATGTAGAAGAGTCTCTGGAATAGATGTACCTAAAAATGGAAGATCCAACAAGGAGTTTCGGGCATGACCCGAGGTATCCTATTACGTGACAATAGGCCTTGCTGCACTATTGGTTACGACACTCTAAAGGGATATTCATAGGAAAAATTAACATTTTTTAAAAACCATTATAATGGATTTATGAGAATAAATATCTTCAAATAAATCATTTTTATGATTATGGATTATATCCATAAACTATTATATTTATTTCAAATGTTTTACAAGTTTTGAATTAGGTATTTTGATTCATAAACTAATCTTGTATATTCCATTTTTTATAAATAGAACCTAGTGGAAGTAATGGAAACCGTATCAACACTCATAAAAAATATAGGGATTTCACTCCTAATAAAGATAATTATAGTGGAGCTGGTGATGCAACTGGTGAAAGTCATTTTATCACCATATTGGGACAACTCACTCTGGTTATGAATAATAATTGTACCCATATGGAGCACCCTTATCCACAATGTGGAGGATTAATGTTATATTTCTTCATGAGGCAACAACAACTATCATTCAATGGGTGTGCAAATCCATTATTATCAGACCAATGGATATGTTACTTAGAGAAAATATTTAATGTTTTGTGGAGTAGCGAAAGAGAAAAAGTTGTAATGGAAGTTTATCGCCTCACAGGAGATGTATTTCAATAGTGTTCATTAATCCAAAATAGAAATGAAGATAAAGATGTATCGAACATGCAATGGGGGGAGTTTAAAGATATCTTCAATGGAAAATAATATCCTTGTGACTATCGAGTAGATATAAAAAGATAGATTCTATTTCTGAGGCAAAAGGTGGATGAGAATGATACAACATATGAGAAAAACATTACAAGGTTAGAAAGGCATTCAAAGATTATATATGTAACTCAAGGAGTAATATTGATAGATTCTTTTATGGGTTAAAATATTCCTCTATCGAGCATTAGTCTCATAGTCCTTATCATCATATGAATATTTATTATCTTGCACTATAAAGATAGAAAAAGAATTCTCTATGTCTTACTACTTCAAAGAAAAGAAATACAATAAGTGATCTACTGAACAGTCTAGAAATGTAAGTAAGAGGAAGAAGGTAAATTTTTAATATCAATCCTATTGTAAATTTGGGATTAAACAATCTAGTACATTCCTGATGTGAATGAGAATTTGTTACATATGTGTTGAAAAAGGCTACCAATCTCATGATTGCAAGGGGAAGAATGATGCTGTCAGTGTGGAATGCTACAATTGTAAAGAAAATGAGCATTATTCAATCTAATGTACTAATCCCTACGGAAAAATACCTCATTAAAGGCCAAGGGATCAAGGCCAAGCTTATGCAATCTATACTACTAAAGTAGACACTCCAAAAGATGTTTTGGAAGGTAATTTAATGGTTTCCTCATGCTTAGACATAGCATTGCTTAATTCTAGATCATCATATTGTTTCATATCATTTGTGAGGGCTATGAAAATTAGATATTTTCAATTTGAGAAAACAAGGGTGTTTTCAGTCAATTCTCATAAGGGAAGTATCATCACAACAATGTTTTGGGAATTAGTTTCGATTAGGGCATATACATGTGTGTTATATGCTGATCTCATCACCATACACACAATTTAATTTGATATAATCTTTGGTATGGATTGGCTTTCGGACCATGATTAGAAATTTTATTGTAAGAAGGAGGTTACAATTTTTGATGATGATAAGAAGTACCTTATCTTTAGAGAAGAATCTTTACCACCTTATTCTTATCTAGATCCAACCCCGGTAGCTCTACTAAATTCAAATATTGGGGAAGAAAATAATAAAATAATATTTGGTAATAAAAGAAATGTTCAAATATAGTATGTAACTATTCTTCTAGAATATTATGATGTGTTTCCATAGGATTTACCTGGACATCCTAGAAAATGATTAATTGAATTTTCCATTGATATAATTGCTGGTTCAAGGCCCATATCAATGATCCTTATTGAATGGATACTATGTAATTAGTTCAACTAAAGAAACAACTAGATGAATTGATTAATAATTGATTTATTTGCACTAGTGTTTCTCCATGGGTTGCCCATGTCCTTTTTGATGATACGAAAGACGAATCTATGTGGCTGTTCATTGACTACAAGGATATAAATTATATAACAATAAAGAACAAGTCTCCCCTACCTTACATTGATAATTTAAAAGATTAACTTCTTGGAGATCAATATTTTTCAAATATTGACCATCGATCTGGATGTCATCAGTTGTGTGTAAAGATGGATGGCATTCCAAAGACAACATTTTGAACCAGGTACAAGCATTACGAGTTTACAGTAATGACTTTTGGACTGACTAATGTTCCCTCTATTTTCATGGATCTATTGAACAGAGTTTTCAAGGAATATCTTGATGACATGGTAGTGGTATTTATTGATGATATATTTTTATACCCCAAAGTCTATGATGATCATGAAAATTAATTGTGTGTTATTTTGAAGACTCTTAGATGAAATTAATTATTTGTAAATTTTAGCAAGTGTGAATTCTAACATCAAGTGATTTTTTTGGCCACATTTCTTCTAAGGATCGAATCTCTATTTATCCTTCAAAGACCAAGGGAACCCAATAATGGATAGCACCAAGAAGTATAACTAAGTTACATAGTTTTATTGGATTAGGAGGTTATTATCGACGTTTTGTCCATTATTGTTCTTGGTTGGCTAACGAATTAACCAAGATCACATGTAAAGAGGTTAAATATATTTGGATAATTTTTTGAAGAACATAGGATAAGAATAGTTGACACTCCTATCTTGACTCTACCATTAGGGAATTATGGGTTTGTTACTTATAGTGATGGTCAATGGAAGGACATGGTTGTGTAATTTTACAGAATGAATGATTTATTGCCTTTGAATCATGACGGATAAAATTTCATTAAAAAACTATCCCACTCATTATCTTGAGTTAGCAACTATAATTATATCTTTGACAATATAATGACACTATATCTATAGTGAACAATGTTAGTTATATTCTGATCACAAGAGTTTGAAGTTCATTTTCTCATAGAAAGAACTCAACATTAGGCAAAGATGTTGGATTGAACTACTAAAATATTATGATTCCACTGTACACTACCAATCAAGGAAGGAAAATATGCAGGGAGATTGATTGAGAACAATGGATCCGGTAGTTTTTAATGAGATGAGAGATGAAATGGATCCTAAGGTTATGTATATAGTATACATGGATATGGGAATAACCATAGAAGGTGAAACATCAATAATTTTTCAAATGGTTGCCAAACCATCATTACTATAAAGGTTAAAGAGTTATCAGACCAATGATCAAGAGTTTTAAAAGTAGAATAAAGCTGTGAATGATGGGAGATTGAGAGAATTTACATATGAAGATGCAATTTTGAAATTTTGAAAGATACATTGTGTTTCAATCATACCTATTCTAAAAAGGGAACTGTTGGATGATGCTCATAGCACCAATTTCTGTATACACTCTCGGAGGACCAAGATGTAATGAGATTTAAAGAATATTTTTTTGGGACAACATGAAGATGGATATTCCTGATTTTGTGTCAAGATGTATGTATTTTCAAAAAGAGAAAGCTAGAAGGCAACAATCTGGAAGACTCTTGTAACCACTTCCCATACCAGAGTGGAAATGGGACAATATTACGATGGACTATGTCATGGGGCTACCAAAGACTCCTAGACAGAATGATACAATATGGACCATTGTTGATTGCCTTACCATGTCATCTCATTTTATTTCTATAAGATAATATTTACTAAATCAACATCTGGAAGGAATATATATTAATGAAGTTGTAAGATATCATGGTGTACCTCTATCGATTGTTTCTAATCAGGATCCCCATTTTATAACAAGATTCTTGAAATGTCTTTAGAATTCCTTTGATACTGAACTTCATTTGAGAACTCCCTACCACCCTGAAACTGATGGAAAATCAGAACGGACTATTCAAACCAAAGATGATACATTGAGATCTTATTCACATGTTATTCAAGGTAGTTGGGAACAATATTTACCTCTAGTAGAATTTTCCTATAACAATAGATTTCATTCAAGTATTCAGATGTCACCATATAAAGTGTTATAGGGAAAGAGATGTCGCACACCATCTTGTTTGGATGATGTTGGTGAAAGAAAACTTGTAGGCCCAGAACATGTTGAGGAAACAATAGAAGAAGTGATGATTATCTAAACCCACATCAAAGCAGCCCAATGTATGCATAAGAGCTATGCCACAAACAGAAGGAAGAATTTGGAATTTCATGCAGGATATCATGACTTCATGATGTTATCTCAACAGAATGGTGTTATAAAATTCCTTAAGATGGGTAAATTGAGTCCCAAATACATCAGACCTTTCGAAATTCTTGAAAGAATTGAAGTTATAGCGTAATGTTAAGAAATGCCTCCAAGTATCTCCAACATTCTTGATGTGTTCCACATATTATTATTGAGAAAATATATGCCTAACCCAACACATGTACTCACCTATTAACAAATAGAACCGAAACACGATCTATCTTATTGGGAATATCCTATCCGAATTCCTTATACTAGAGAACAATTGTTGAGAAACTGAACGACTCGTTTGGTGAACGTCCTATGGAGAAACCATACGATTGAAGATTCTATGTGGGATCCCAAGGAACATATGATGAAGAACCATCTGAATATTTTTATGTAGTAATATTCTATAAATTTCAAGGATGGAATTATTTTAAGGATGTGATACAAAAATACCACAATCTTCCACGGTATGTTTCCCTTTAAATAATGTAGTATCTTTCATTGTATGCAACATGGAGTTTTAACACACCATGAACAACGAAACTAGACATTATGAATAGTTATACCAACTTCATGAAATTTTATAAATTTTATTTTTCAAAATGGACATCATTTTTTGGAATCGGAATATCAAAATGAGCTTAGGGTAAATTTTTGGCATTTTTTTGAAAACTTTAAATTTTTTAATAATTAGTGAAAAACACTACGTTAATATTTAAAAATAAATTTTTATATGATTAATTATTTATTTTAATTTATTTTATTTTAGGTTAAAATAGATACACAATACCTCTTTATGTTCAATGTAATTCATTAGATTCAGTTTACAATAAGTTTAGATATATAAAATTTTATTACACTTTTTGCAGTCTTTTACCCACCATCTAAGATCATTTTAAAATTTGCGTAAAATAATATATTACCGCATTTGTGAGTTGAATTTGGAAAATATGAGAGACACAGTTAATATCATTTCATAAAATGTTGTTAAATAAGATAGAAATAATTTTTTTGTTAACAGTAACTTTTGACATTCATTTAAAACAGTTAAAAGTAAAAATGGTAATTAAGGGTAGTCATTATATTATATTTACCCTAACACATATCTTAATTTTACTGTATAAGTGTAATTAGACAAAAAATAACATTATAAATAAAATATGACCCCCTTTGGTGAACTTTGATTAGATTAGGACATTTATTATTATTTTATTTAAAGAAAAGTTAAAAGTGTTAAATTCAATGTTAAAAAATAAAAAATTTTAATATAGGGTTATACATAAGATAATTTTGAATATAAATATTCATTAGAAATCTAAACATATTTCCTACATAGTGGTATTTTATTTACAATATTTAGACTTTATATAATTATATTTATTTATGACATAATGATGATGCAGTAATTACCTTATTAATGAAAGATTAAAATAATTGATATTATAAATATCCAAATGAATGTATTTCAGACATTTTATGAATTAAACAAATTATATAGGTTTATATGACATCTTATGGTTGAATAGATAATATTTTTTTAAGTAATAATGATGTTATGATTTTCACAAAAACCAAATACTAAATAGTGTCAAAATCGACAAAAAAGAGTTTTTAAAACAAATACTATATTATTTGTTGATATAATATTCCAAAAAACCCTATGTTTTCCCAAGAGACTTATATAAGGATATAAATATTAATAGTGAACCACTTACATTTTTCTTGGCAGTTTATATAATGTTTATGAAATATATATTATAAAAATACAAAGAGACATGGTAAATGTCAAACTATTTTACTGAGAGTTAAATCTTTAGAGATATGGTTAATATGGTGACATAATCCTATCTGAAACGTATTGGTTTAATGGTTTTCAATGCATACCCACTTTATCATATATATAAATCAGATTGGAGCCATTATAAACAGAAAATAATTTTATAATAAAATAATATTTCAAGTTTTTCCAAAAGTGACCCTCACCTATCTTATAAAATGCACTTCCCCTACTCTTAATTTAACTCCTCCAAAGAAATTTTTCACAGCCATACCATGCAAAAATATTGTCCCAACTTCCCTCAATTCAACCTGGAGGCCTTACTTTGATCATAAAGCAATCTTATAGAGCCGTTTTGATGAACTCAAAATGAAACACCAGAAGTAGAAGTAATTATTTCACCACCTTCTTTCAAGTTCTTTTCCTTTTCCACATACACTTTCTTAGTTGTTTCAACAAAAAAATAATAACTCTTATACCTCCTACATACTTTGATGTTATTATAAATATGGAATAACCATATTCTTTATTCTATCCATCCTATGAATGACAATGTCACCATACGTGCGTTCATATGGCTTACCATCTACATGTTGTGGTGTAGTTGGTTATTCAAAAACACCATTATTTAGATGAGTATAATACTGAGTTTAACATATGTGAATAATAAAAATTACATATTAATTGTTATGTATATATGATATACCATCCAATTACATGAAATTTTACCATCAATATAATGATTTTGTCAATCATGCATAAGAACAGATTACCATCTCCACGAACGTGATGAGACTCATTCCCCATCGTAATAATTAGAAAATAATAGTCATTTTATGATTTAAAATAATGTTAAAGAACTTAATATAATTATAGATATGAATCAAAAACATCCTATTCATAACAAACATTTCTTACGTAACCATGCATATAATGGAAAATGAATTAGTTAACAACCGAAACGATAATACTACTCAAATATTATTAACAAAGAAATATTGGAAGATCATATATGATATCATATTTATTTATATGATTCTTATATAATTTAGTAAAAATGATTTAACTATTATAAAGGAGGTAACCGTACTCTTGACCAAGGAAAATTACAAGGTAATGGTTAATTCTACAATCTCTTTATTTATCTGAGGTTATTATTTTGTAAGTATCTACTGTGACCTCAGTATCATCCAAATACATATTTTCTAAAAAATGTAGTTCAAAACAATTTTACTATTTACTATACTATGAGTTAAATTCATTTATACCCTTATATTACCATATATGTTTTGAAAGGAATATTTTCGTCGTTCTCCAAGCATGGTACTTTCTGAACTTTTTGACAAAAATAAGGTTAGAATGTATTTTTAACTTATATGGAAGGTGCGACTATTTTCCTCCATTTTAACATCGTCAAAGATTCCCTTACAAAATTATAAGAATATTTTCCAAATAAATGTTTTCTTAATAAATTATGTATCTTTTAAATGATTTCATGAAAAATGATATTTCTATCAATGATTTTTATAGATCATTTTCATCTATGTCAACATCCTTTACAGGATATTATTCTTATCAATGTTGATTTATTATAAAAAATATTTCATATTGTATTTAAGGTTTTGTGATATGTTTGACTATGGATGTGTTATTTTTCTACCATTCATGGTTTATGGATAAAGTATTGACTTTTTGTATGCTAGTTTTAATACGAATATTTATGTTATGTTAAAACCTATTCATATGACGAATGCATTGGACATAGTATGTGATAGGTGGATCCTGTTATTGATCCTCGATGCATCAGTAGGTCTCATTAGATAAACCAGTTTCTTGGCACAAGTCTGTGAAAAAATTTTAATAATAATATTGGTAAAAGTCCAGGACAATGTTTTTATGATGCCTGGAATAATGCATTCCATCATTATGAAATTGACTATTGATATTGCATGTGATTGTTGGTCTAGTAGAATATCAATGTGAATATGTAAGTGGAATTATTTGATTTATATTGGCCCAATTATGCAGAAGATTATGTTTAAAAGACTTTTGTTTTAATATTATACATTGCCATAAATGTTTATGATTATTTTTTAATGTCTCTAATATATGGTAATCCTTACAAAGTATATGGGCTAACCCATTTCTATGTTTTATTTTTCCCAAGATGTGAAGATGTATATTACGACTAATCAACAAGCGTATTCTAAAGGATATAAATATGGTCAATGGATACAATGTTATTGTGGTTTTTCATTTTATAATGTAATGTAAAACTTATGAATGTATCTAGTACATCCAAAGCTACTAAACTGATCGGTTTTTCAAGAATTGATCCATTGTGATCATGCTAATGTATTGTAATAAGGTACCGACACTGGGTAATTGGGTTAAAGGAATTACACATCATTTGTAGATGACCATAGAAAATATATTTACAAAGTACTTGAATCCAAGATCACCACTTCAATTTTATTTACGAGAATCACATAATTTTCAAAGAGATATTTTAAAGGGTTTTCAGGATTGTCTTCATAACATTTTGGAAATTGATCTCAAGAACATCATTATGAATAGATTATTTCTCTCCCTAGTGATTGAATCATACATCAATGTATTGTGTGTCATGACCCCCTCCCCACAATGTGTACCCCTCTAGGGCCGGCAATGTGAGAAGGGAGATAATGACCCCTGAGTCCCACCTCCAGTCTGACCTAGGTTGGCGACTAGAACCGAGGGTATAGTAAACACACAAATGGGCAGCATTACCCACTAAGAGAACACATGCAAAAGAGAGAGATGTGATAGACACCAATCAACTCCAACATAGACTGAAATATAAACGAAAAACCAAGTACACATATGAGATGCCATGCAAAAGTACTACAGCTGAAAGGGAAAAAATGTAAGTATCCAAAAGAAAGTAAAAACCGAAGCAACCACATGCTTGAACAGCTCCTACAACCCCAAGCTAGTAGAAACCAGCATGATCTCCAACCTGCTCCATGTTACTTGAAAAACATTTTATATATACATAGGGTGAGTATAACAGTACACTCAGTAGGATCCTTCCTGAAGACTTTCATTCAAAAGTAAATAAAGCATGCTAAAGCCTAGTGAAATACAAGTGAAACCAACTCATTACCTAAACAGATATACTAAGTTCCCAACCTCACCATGGATACTCTCACTAAGTACACATAAAAGAATATACAATATAGTAAATAATATCAAGGGTACCCTGCTACTACTTCCCCACTGGTTTGCTACTTTTCCCCAATGACATACTTCATGTGCATCTCTCTCCAAAGGCTTGCCCGTAGACACCTAGGCTAAGATCCACAATCTGCACCACGTTCACCACAAAGGCTTTCCCACAGAGACCTGGGAAAAGCAACACACCATAGTCACAACCAAAAGTAACCAAGTAGTTTCCGGGATCGACCATAGCTCGCATAACATTTATCATATGTTAGGTATTATACCTCAAGACATTACAACCCATACACTGAGTATGGATCCTTAATCCATCATAGCCTATACACGTTAAACCTATAGTAGTCCATAGGATTCTATATCTAGAATATATGTGTGTGAATAACCATAAGACATTATATCCCTCTACACAGATATATGGGGAAAACTAACTGTTGTGCCTAATGGAACTAGTATCTACCAAAAGAAGAGAGCGGGGTTAAAGGGGGTAGTCAACCATTCATCCTCCCACCATAATGTTGGGGAAAACACCCACTCGGGGCTCAAAATCCATAGGGTGTCAGTTTCCCTTACTGACAAGGTGAAGTAGCGTATAGAAACCCAAAAGGTAAAGAATATATTATATCTCACAACCACACAATGGTTATAACCTATTCTTAGACACACTACAGCTGATGTCTCTTAGACTCCGGGCTGCTAATTCTAAGACTAGGTATCATAAAATTACTCTACCATTTAATGATATTTATTATATTACTTCCTTCCCTTTTAATCAGTTCCACTGTACGTTAATTAAATCATTAATGATTAATTAACCATGAAAAATTACACATTAAAATCCATTAACACCACATCCAAAAATTCCACTGTCCATTCAAAAGTTATCAACCTCATCATTAAATTTTAACAAACTCCAACACCATGGGTTAACATCATTTATTCAAACATTCATTTAATAATTACATTCCTGTATTCCCAGGCATTCTAAAAAATCATCCTATGCTACTAAACATAAGGGGGCTCAACATGGTGAGTAGATGTACTACCCATCGATTCTTTGCTTCCTATAGAAAGAGTATAGACCCATTCTACCGTGAGAGGCTAAACATGTAAAACACATGGAAATACTCGAGTGTCTTCGCCTCTTTCAGAAGAAGGTTAAGCAAGACCAGCTGCCTTGAGTAGTGGGGAGAAGTAAAGTAGATAAACAACTAAAAAATCAACATGCATCTAACAATAATATCCATCCCATTCCATCATCCCGAGTTTCCTCCCCGACACCCACATGAATAAACCGATGCATCTTGCCACTATAGTCGTCATCTACTACCAAAAACAAAATGCCTCTATGCCTCCACATATCACAACACCCCTCCAAGGTCACATCACATCACAAGCAGTAGGAAACAACATCGCATCAATAGGGCTCTTGGCCCTTTTACAATCAAAAGTGCAACTTAGAACACTTTTAGAAATTATCAAACAAGAAGGTCGTCAATCCATCTTGAATTAACATATTTATTAAATGTAGTTCCAAATTCAGGAAACCTAATTAGTAAGCTATCACAAATAAATAATCATTCTTACTGCACTAATTTGATTAACATAAAATTACAACAAGAACTAGATTTTTTATCATGCCTCTTTATCTTTAGCAAGAAATTAATAATTATTCCCTCATTACATTCTATACCAATTTCCATCAATATCAAATATCTAAACAAAGCAAGCATAGACATCACACTATCTTGAAAAACAAGAGGCAATAACATACGATTGGTATCAATTTATTTATCTTGTTTAAATATTTATTATGTCAATTCCATTGTGATCCACTAGAATATAACTTGCTAACGATACAGTTGAATGTAAAATAAAAGAGAAGCAACGAATAGCCTACCATAAAAGGTTCCTCGCGTTATTTATCCACACAACAGGTCACAATCCTCCTCTCGCAACAACTACATCCACCCGATGATTCCACGGTACGACCGCACCAACCAAACCCAAGTTAAACCCCATTAGAAGTATGGGGATTACATGATAATATGGAAAGGAGAAACAAGATAAGATGATCCCTAAAGGAACGATAATAAAACATACCGTATATCGAATAATGATCGACACATATTGGTTGCATCAAAACAAAGCAGAACTGATCCGAGTAAAGCATGATTGTGAAACTCCAACAGGAAGATTTGAATGGTTCTAGCATCTCATAGCTAAGAAAAAATAGGAATATTAAGGGAGAATGACATCTTGTCCCTCTTGAAGATTTACTGGGGTGACGGTTTAAGATCCGCTATATTCTCCATTAAAACGAATCGTAATAACCAACACGGTTTGACCAAGTAAAAACATAACGAACTTAGGAATACTTAATATAGCATTTTCGGTCTTCGAATTGGCCTTATGTGTCATTTAAATAAGGCTTTAAATGTATTTTACAACATAGGAAATGTCAAAAGGGGAAAACTGTAGGATACTGGAAACACTGTACACCTACCGTTAATGTACACCTACCGATCTGTGAAACCGATCTGTGAAACTGATCTGTGAAACCAATCTGTGTAACCGATCTCTGAAATCGATCTGGGAAAAAGATCTGTGAAACTGATATGTGAAACCGATTTTTGAAACATTGTACACCTAACATAACTATTCATAAAAATGGAAGCACTGTTCACAGAACTGGAAATTTGGAAACTTGTTGGGGATAAGTCACATTGACATCCCGCAACACCTCTAACACCACATTTTCACAATGTAATGGACCGGAGGGGTCCGAGACAGTACATTGTGTCTGATAATAATTGAATGGGGAATTTTCACCATTTAATTTAATGAGTTGATCATTGATACAATTTTTGAGACATTAGGGGTATGATGAAGGAATAGCTTCATACCTATGTATCTAAAGTTTTCCTAGCTGAACATTTTATGTCGTATCATTTTGAACAACCATGAAATATGAGATGAAGATGAGAACTATACACTATGTTTTCTGTGTGATCACATTGAGGGGTTATTTCTCATTCATGAAATATCCCGGTAATATTATAGTGTAGTGTAGCACGATTAGATTTTCGGAAATTTTTAATTAATTTAATCCATTTGATATTTTTCAATTAAAGAAACACTGAGAAAAGATTATTTTATATGAATGAAGTATGTTTGGCTTTAATTATACGCAACACCAAGTTAATGATTCACTATATGGATAAAAAATTCTAGATTTCTCAATACATAAATTATCCAAATGCTCCATTCATATCCCTTGTGAATGGTTTCTATTCTGATTAAATTATTCTAATGAACCCTATTTCTCTTCAATGGATTAAATGATTTTGCATCCTACATCTTTTTGTTGGTTATGATTTTTTTAAATGATTATAAAACCTATATCATTTTACACATGTTATGATATGATTACATTTTATAATATTAATTTAGTTTCTTGTGTTATGATATGATTACTTTTTATTTTGTGGCACATGTATGTATGATTTTATAATGAGAAATGTGGGAATTATTTCTCTCTCCAATTCAATAGATAATGATTTATATTTCATGAGATATAAATGGATGTAATCATAAATGAATCTGATTTAGTATTATAGGTATGTGAAGATGAGGGAAATCAGTTCATTAATAAAAGGTTTGAATGTGAAGTTAACTCATTTGAGTAATATTGGTCTAGAATATGGTGTAAACATGGTTTAGAAATAGAATTTGTCCACTAATATTTCATTGTAATAAATGCCTTGTATACTATTTAAATCATTATATATGAATTAGTTTTCTACCACTATTCCATTTATTTTTCCTATGTTATGGTTTCATACATCCTGTTCATAATTTTCTTATGATTCCTATTTTATGAACTACCAATATTTATGCCTTGATTCATGTACCTGAACTTTCTTGTATAGTGTATTATCTTATATTTTAATTATCATATTCTCAAACCCCTATGCTCAAGTTTTTCCTTACATGTATCCCTTATCATTCCCTAATTAGCATATAAGATCAACCCTTTTATGTTTCCTTATCTTGGGTATGATGATTCATTTCTGGTATGAGATTTCTAAGAGGGATTATATTCATGGAGATCCTAGTATAAGATAATATTGATAGATAAAGTATGAGTTTTTATGCTTCCATGTTTCCAAAGGCACTAAACTAATATGCTCCCAGGTGACTACGTGTATAATTTTCTAAATATTACACAAAAGTGAAGTAATGTTCATCTATGAAATTAGAGGTTCACTAAATGGAGGGAGATAGTTGATATTCCTTAAGACCCAATTAGTGGAGCATAAGTACTACAATAAGGATTACCCCTGAGCTATTTTCATAAAAGGCTCATCAAATATCATTTTCATTTGGTTTTTCATATATGTGCAAGGTCCATTCTTGTCCTTTTTTGACATCATCCTCACACTGGTTAGTAAAAGAGATGAGAAAATGACATTCCAGTAAATCGTTCTCCTTATGATATACTTCATCGGTAAGAACATTAACATAAAATTCTTAAGGACATCAAAAGCCTCCAATAATTGATTTCATTAGGCCATTTGGTAGATATAAAGAATCCATGATTGAAAAAAATCTATAATATGGCCTAACTACATCAAAACATCATATTGTTAGTGCATGGTTATATTATTTCCAACATGAATTTTTTCCATTTCAAGCCATTTATGAGTTGATGTCCATTGTGTGGACGGATTGTCCCTTAGAGTAGGAACTGAAAGTGCACTTATTATTAGTGAATTAGTTCAAATGGGTTAGTATACCCATCAAAGAGGTTGTGGAATATCCTATTACTGGGCATCCAAGATGATAAGTTTATAGGGTTCCCTTTCATGCATGAAGGAAGAACTCCCATATTCTATAGTATTTTCAATGAAAACTTTTATAATGTTCATCAATGTTTAATGTACTATATGGATTCTGTTAGAATGTCTATGAGATCACATTCATATGATTCATCCACAAGGCATTATCATTTTCTTTGATGATTCTATGGGAATAATTAAGCTGATAGTAACCAAAATGTAATATCCATATAGTTCAGTGGTATGAGTACCCAATGAGGATGGTGGATCATGATAATACATGAATTGGAAGTATTAATTTTTGGCATTTTACCTAGTCAGCTGAAAACCCATTCCCAATGTAATGTGATTGTCAGGGTGAAAGAGACGATACCCATGAGGGATAGGGATATTCTTCTTCAACTTTCATACCCCATCTGTCCTGATTGGCAGATCCTCAGGTTTTGGTTACAAAATAACATATCCTAGTGCATTGGGGTTCTTCCCAAACTATTGTGGCTAATATTAACACATATGATCATTTTATTTTTTTGGATTTTTTTTCTGAGCATGGGCTTGGTGCATAATTAGGAAAACACATAAATCACCCATTTTAGAAGACCGTTGTGTTATTTGGAACATTTCTGAAGTCTTACGGCTAACATCTTCCATGTAGTATTCTTGATCGAAGTTCTCAGATTCATGATTTAAAATTATCTAAATGTTATTCTATCTTCTGACCTAATATTAGTGAGTGTCTATAGGGGGATGTTCTTGTAGAGAATATCATCAATCATGAAGAGATTACATTTGTTTTAGGTAGCCTAATGCTATAACATTGTATGCAATAACCATTGATAGACATTATTTTTTTGTAAATGCGGTGAAATATAGTTCACCAGGTTATCCAAATCCTATTAGATGAACACCATATTGATTATTTTTGATTAGTTGTAACAACCTCATAGACGCATTGATACGTGTACATTGATGGGATATTTGATTTTTATGGATCATTTGATGTTGTGAAGCCAAGAGAGATGTAAATTCCATTTGGTATTATAGACCTTATATTACTATGATGTGATTTTCATACCCACCATAATGAAATACATTAAATTTCAAGTGATTAAGACTTATCAATATATTGAGGTTAATGTCATGCACGCACACTTAGAATACTCCTCAAGGATGATGTATTGAGGGGTGTATAAAGGCTAGAAGAAGAATATCATTTCATCTATTTCAAACATCTTCCTCAGGTTATGTAGATTCAATTCATCTTTCACTAGTGTTTCCTCAACCTAGTAAAACTAGAATTACCGTTTTGCTATATTTTTATCATCGGTTGTTAGATTATATGAGATTTTATATTTCACTTTGAAAGAAATATGATCCAAATGTGGTTTGGAGAATAATTTTCTCATTGAGATGAAATATATAGTTGACAAAATATTTTACCTTCTAGGGATTGAGATTCAGACATGATTGTACTTGTGAGTGAAAGTTCATAATGATAAGAGTACTTTCTCGTGATTATATTTTAAATTAGAGAATTATCTTACAAATATGGAACACTACTTTAGATAGATCATTTGAATAAAATTCAATCATGGGGAGGAAAACCATGATGGATTATAGGATGTGGAATACCATATTGATCTTTGGTATTTTGGCCAGCTGGAGGGTTGTCTTGGCTCTCATCATGAGATATCATATCGACAACAATCGATTCATTTCCATGATTGAAGCCTTCATGTTGATGTTTCTGATGGGGACCAATGTAATTTATTCTATAATACCGAAATTTGTTAATGGAGAGGATTTTGGGATATGATAGATAGGAATATGAGGGCATCAAGAACTCTAATTTTAACTGAAGCCACATCATATAATAGTTCTTTATTTTACAAATGTGTCTGATGAGGCTTCTTCATAGAGACCTTCTTATTATTGATTGGGGACACTATCTGAGAGAAGTAGTTTTCAGGGGAAGTTTTTTATTCCAACCATGTAGTGTCCATACGAATATTCTGATTACATATGATTGGTTTAGGCATATGTTCCTAATCTATTTGTCCATATAATATTATGGTGTTTTCCCCCATAACCATTTTTGATGAGAGAAGAGGTATGCGTCTTTTATAGGGTGTTATGCTGATAATCCAACTTATTTTTGCAGATAGAGAAATGTTTCCATCCCTCATGCACTAATTTCATCTCTGTTAAAACATATTATAAAGTCTATAGGATTTGTGTAGTTATTTGAATCTTCCCTTTGACACTTTACAAGAAATTCTGGGTGAATTCAGCAACTAATACTAGGATATATTCCCATTACACATATAGATTAAGTGTATGTGGATACTCCTTTCCACCATTTCCTACTAGTGGATACTGACAGTACTCATGTGTGTGGGAATTGAGTTTGGTCTACCCACTAATTTTCACTGGGACATTCTTACTAACTTCTCTAGGTGATTCATTATGAGTCTTCGAGTAGGATTGATAATTGAAAGAAAATGTGTGCATCTTATAATGACATGATACAATATTGGGTTGGTGGGATTCAATAAATCCTTCCAGACAAGTCTACATGTAATAATATTGGGATTAGTAAGGTTTATGTTAATGCTCTTGAGATGCTAACCAATTTGAATGGAGGGATGCATTGGGTTTTTTTAGATGAATTTTCTATCCCAATGAATATTTGTTGAGGTGTGTATGTTCATGTTCACAATTTTCCAGAATTCTGAGTTAGAGGGTTCTCTAGAGGGGGAAGGCATGTAACCTTACTCCTTAGCTACCCGTTATCATCCCTAGTTGTCCATCTTATGTGCCTTGTCTAAAGGACCTAGGCTGGTAGGTCTGAGATTATCATCCTCATCATGTTAAGGGGTTATTATCATTTGTTGTTGGAAATGAATATTTTGGTAATGATTCTATGAGAAGGACTCATTAATTCTCATGGATGAGGTTTTATGTTGAATATTTATCAAAATCTATAAGAAACATGAGGTACTAGTATTGTCATTCTGGGGATGGGCTCCATATATTGTTGGAGAAAAATGTATACAATATCTACTTCAAGACCATTGGTCTTCTTTTACTAGATGATAGATGGTGATGATTGAGTTGGTGGGTATGTCAGATGGCCTTTAGGGTCAAGATTTTACTGTTTTGATGGTACACCTAGACCAGTGAGTTTGAGACCAAGCATTGAAAATGATGGTTTTGTGATGGCATCCTTTGTGGGGATGAGGACCCAGTGTGTGTAGCATCCAAGGATTTAATTCATGATTTATTGATTGATTCCACTAGATTTACAGGATTTATGTGATTGGGTTCATAAATATACGTCATATAAAAATAATAAAATCATACAAAAATCATTTCATTTGAATGAACACATGCATGATTGGTTGTCTTGTTTGTACTTATATTGTCAAATTAAAGGGGATTGATTAGTGGGTGATGATATTGTATTTTCTAATGATTCACATGAGGTTCAAAAATTTTTATTTATGAAAAAATAAGATTTATGAGGGAAATGAAATGGTCAGTCGAGGACTTTTTAGCACATATCATTTATCTTTGGATGGAATTTCACATTTTAAGTCACTCACATATAGTTCACCACTTTATGTTTCCATTATAATTGAGACATCATTTGGAAACATAACTGTCCGATAGAGACAGACTATTACATGCCCATTTACCATTTAAATAGATTCTTGAGTTTATTCATTAACATCAGGTTCAACAATTTTTATTTCCTTTTTCATTTAGGGGTGTTAGGAATCCTCAACTCAAAACTTTTTCTATCAGGTTTATTAATAGAATTGGAAACAACCAATGGATCATGATGCAAGGGGACATAATTTCTAATGGATGGTACTCGTTGGGATGTTTTTTTAGTGAGGCTTAAAACCCCACATTTGCTGAGAGGATTAGATTTCATGCACATCACACCATTTGGATAGGAATTATTTCCTATTCTGGTAATCTGTTATTGATTTAATAATTATTCATGAATCCTTTATTAATTCCCATGATTTATGTTGAATACCCAAGAATTAACAATCAATTATTATCATGCATAAAATATATAATAACTTGTATATATCTAAGGATCATCAAAAATGGAGATATATCTATGTATCTAAGGTTCTCCGTCAATTTTATCCTCTTATGTACTATATAGTGATTCCTTTGTCATCAATATCATGATGCTAGTTTTCTTTCCATGTAGTGAGGCACTATGGAGTTTATCATCATCTATAGAGATATAAGTCACTCTATTTATTATTATCATCCATGGTGGTAAGAGTTGATTAAGTGTTTTGATTGGAATAATTAATGATTTTCACATGTATCCTTTTGAATGGAATCAGGACCGACACAGTTTTGTGCCCCTCAATGGGTCGAAAATATTCCATTCAATGTTGTGTCATAAGGACCCAACTATATAGTGTAATGGATTATGGAAAGGATGTATGGGTGGGAGGTACCATGTAAATGTTTTTTTGTCACTTATACTAAAGCATCCCAAGGAACATGAGAGAGACAGTTTCTCATATATTATATAGACAATTCTTGGAATATCTCTCATAGAGAACATGGAAGATTAATGTGGTGGGTTTGATCCGAGGGAGGCTTCTTACATATCCCATTTGTATAGGAATAAATGTCTGCGTAGTTCGATTATGAGGACCCATGCCTATGGATGCCTTAAATGTATTCCTTTCATAAGAGTATGTCCCTTTGAGTTTATTATGTTGGAGCTAATTCTTATATGGGATTCCCATGTAAAGGTGGACCTGAAAATTTTATTAACTCATACAGGTTTAGGCACTTAACTAGAGGGAAAATCCTTAGAAGGATACCTTTTCTATGGGAACTATGATTTTGGATTACTACTATAAAGGATTCTCATTGATCGCAGACCCCAAGTGGTCTTCTTCTGTATCCTAGTATCATGGATTTTGAGTTTTTATAGTTCAATTCATCTCAAGGGTTACATAGATGTTGTGATCATAATTACCTTTATGATCACGTGATACATGCTAAGTGTGGAAAATTAGGGGAAACATAAGATCAAACAAACCATTATTAGGCCATTATTCACTACTGTAAAAGGAGAAAAAAACAAAAGGGAGAGTGAAAGGGAGTTGATTGTGTCAATTGGCTCCATCGTTCCTCCACCAATTGAATTGGAGGGGGATGATGGTGGAAGAGGCCAATGTTACAACACTTCTATCTCATCACCTAACCCAAAGAAGGGTGCAAAGATGATGGACATGGAGTTATATAAGAGCAAGATTACAACATCCTATAGGAAGGATTAGTGGAGTACACCAAGAGGAATTCCTGTTGAGCAGATTTGTTAGGGATTACTCCTAAACAGATTTATCATATGTGGTTTGGTTGGGGCTTACTAAAAATGAGTAAGAACTTGTAGAATTTGGTTGGGGATTACTCCTAATGAGAATACACATTCCACATTCTATTGGGGATTAATCCTAAGGTGGATTCCCAAGTACCAATTGGGGATTAATCATAGAGATGATTCCCATTATGTTCAACCTAGTAGATGTGTTAGTTGATGAGGTTTCAAGATATTCTTTATGAGTTTCTCAACTCATGTCACTCATGAAATCCAAGAGAAGAATCTAAACTCAATTCAGGGGAAAGGAACAAAGAAGAGGATATCAAATTGAATAATTTTAGGGATTGTTGATGACTCTCTAAAATCATGGTATTACTAGGGTGGATGTTAAGGTCGTGTAAGGCATAACAAAAAATTCCATCGTCCTGGCATTAAATGTAAATGGTACGGAACTCTATTTTTAATGATGTGTTAATGATGAAAGAGAAGTTACTATGCTGGGATTATTTCCTAAAAATGATTCCAAGTAGGGATATGAGGGCTAAACCACATTGTATGGACCACTAGGGTCACAAAGGTCTATCTCCTAGGTCATTCGTGCAATTGGTTCACCCAGGTGGGTCGTCCGGGTGGGTTGCCTAGTTTGGTCCACTAGGTGGGTTTCCCTGGTCGGTCTCCTACATATAGGTTTCCCATGTGGCTTTTCTATGTATGGGTTTCATAGGTGCTAGGATGGGGCCATACCATATTTTGGTATGTCCATGTAAAAAATCACATGTTTTTTTATAATTTATTATTGAAGGAGATGCACAACTAGAACCCTTCCATTGGTTCATCATCTTGAAGTTCAGCCATCCAATGAAAATTCAACGTGTAGGGGTCAATTTGTAGACCATATAGTCAGCCATCATAGGTGGGCCTAAGTGGATGGATTACATGGATGGGTTATCATATATGGCCTTCATGAATGGCTCGTCCAAATGGCATGCAAGAATGGCATGTATCGATGGTCTATGTGGTGACACAATTCCTTTATAAAATTTCTCTATCCTTCAAGTGTATAACTTTTGATCCCGATGTCTATTTAGGATTTATGACCAGTAATATTTAATTATTTGAAGATATATATGCTTATATATATTGGGAATACAATAAATAATCTCCAAATAAAATAAAAATTTCAATTTTTATGCATCAACGCCTTTTGTCATATATTATGGAAATCCACGGCCTACTCCTTGAGGGTGGATCATTCCGATAAGCCCTCATTATTGTGTATTAGTTTTGTGCATGTAAATCCATCCATATTCTTATTCCCACATGTAGACACATATATACTCAAACTCGACATTTTTTTTCTATTTGATGGTCACATCCATGATTTTTTGGCAATGTGCATGACACACATTTTTCAGTGTCAATAGTAATGATGTAATTTTTTAAGAAACAATTATAGGTCGAATACATTATTTTTTAGGAATGTATCATCCTAACATAATAAGAATATTATATATAAATGAAAATTCAACGTTATAATATGGATTCAAATTAGGGATAAGAATTTTAAAATTATCCTATGGGATAAATTTGGTACAATTTCAATAAAATATAAAAATATATAAAAATGGTAGAATATGAAAAAATAAGGTAAATACGTTATATATGAAATCAAATCTATGTAATCATCACTCATTATTTCAAAGAATTCTTATTTGTTTATTTTTGTCTTTAAACACTATATTGGATCATTATGGATAATAGTGTAGAACACTGATCTTAGTGGGGCAATAATGGAAATAGGATTGATGAATTATGGAATAAGTCATTCACTGAAATTCCTCTCACCACATCTATAAATACCCTACCTGACATTTATTATTTCACATTTACTTCTATGTTATCTCTAATTTTATCTATAAATTAGTCTCTTCACTATCCCACACTACATAATATTTTTTTTTGGGTAAATCTATAATTAGGATCTAATCTATGATGCTCATGAGAAGTAAGCATTCAATAATATCTATGTTCATTTGCTGTATGAATTTAATTATTTTTAAACAATTCTAAAATTATCTTTTCTATTTTGTATTGGTATAAACTCATTTTGGTATCTCCCATTTTATCTATTATAATGGATAAATTTCACAAACCCATTATATTATACCACATTTTGGTACTCAATAATCCACAGTAAGGGTTTATTTTCACTCTCTTTATTGATTCTAATTAAATTAACAATTTTTATCCATTTTAATCCACTATTTATTATAGAATTACTAGGTTAAATTCATTTTTTACAGCCTTAAGATATGTCAGCCACCTGAGCATTCATTTAAATAATAGTATTCTCAATTTGGTTGTCGTTAACATTAATAAACCTTCTCATAGCAGAAAAAAGATTATTTGGTTAAGTAAGAAATATGTGATTTTACTAGAAGATAAATACCCCTTTAGATAAATAAAATTCAGGTCATTTTGGTATATATTCATCTATGATGATTACCCCAAAATGGATGGTCATGTATATTTTTTTCATGATCCTAGTGTGTGGTCAATTGACCCTTAATACCGACATTGTTAGATGTTCACAATAGATATGATATGGATAATTATCATTCAATTTGTGAACATAAATAAACATTTTATATTTTCTTTATTGACTTTTTTTCTTTGGTATCCTCCCAATGAAAATGTAATTTCGTATACTCATTGTAAATCATTTATATATATAAGTTAATGTTAGATATAACATTGTATAAATCACTTTTTGTGGGTACATTTTGAAAAATATGATTCTCTGGTTACTACATATATATGTGGTGGTAATTCTCTTAGAATGTATTATTAATTCTTTGAATGAGTAAATCTATTAACGACTTATATAATATATTTTTCACATAGTAATTTCAAGTATGATTGGTTCCATTTGGAAAATGTGGAATATATATCTAGGATGGTCACCTAAGAACATTTTTCTATGTCTAACCTATAAACATTCTATAAGTCATGGAATTAATTGGGTTTTTTATGTGTGGGAACAAAATTTATATATCACATAAATTCATTAGTGGGAATCATAGGATAACTAAAACAAAGAAATCAGACTGTCCTCTCCCTATATGTATAATTTCTAACATTATGAAATTCATTATTTAATATAATTATGTAGTATATTTTTAGTTTGTATTAATATTTCTCAAAGGGATATAAATATGAATTCATTATTATTTCCATAATTATACTCCTGATGTTTTATATTCAATATTTATCCATTAATATTTTATGTTCCACTATTTCCGTTACAAATTGTTTAGGCTCGCCATCATTTCCATGTTTCTGAATTCCCACGAAAATAATGTTTAATATAATTAATAAACATAATAATGTTATAATTATGGAATAAATATTATTAAATTTGACAAATATAATATCAATTAGTTTTGTTTATATTCAATATCTAGTATCTTGAGGACAATGAATCCTTGATCCTTTAAATATAATATCTTATAAACTATTTTCCATGTATAAATAACCCGGTATCACCTACAAACCAGGGTTTGGGGAAATATAATTAGTATTAGAGAAAGGATTTCTAAAAACCATAGGAAATATATTTACTAAAACATTGGTGGATTACATATATTTTTTTCACAATACCATTTATAAAAAAACATATAATTGTTTTTGTAGTAAGGTTTATAATCATTTTTGATGTTTACAAATTGATTGATAATATTATTTTTACATATGATTACTTTATAAACTAATCGATGACCCAATCAAAAACCATGGAAAATGTGATGAGTATCTATATAACAAAATTAATATATTTAAATTTTGTACTAACAATATTATGGAAATCCATGGAAAAAATATACTTTGGCTATGATATAAAACCTTGACTACATTCATGAAAATATTTTTCCAATATAGTGATAAACCTCATTGGATCATTCTATAATCCAAAAACATCGACCATTTAATTTCAACCAAAATAATTTAGTTGCATTAAAATATATTAGGTCTCTATTGAAAATAAAATTAGAATTTGTATTTGTTGAGTGTGAGGAATTGATTATTGTTGTGTAAAGTTTACGTGTTGATTTTGAAAAATAATTGAATATTGTTTAAAACAACTAAAGATAAGTGTAGATTGAGGAAACTCTTGGAAATATATTCTAATTGATTTTCTATGAATATTTTTTCCTTTAGCGTAATTTGAATATAGGAAAAGTAAATTCATCATGATAAGTCATAATTGAAAAGATATTATGTCTGAGTACGGGGCAATATTTTATGGTTATCTTGGATTCTTGGAGATTATATACCTAATCATATAAATGAGGTTAATTTTTTCTTTAATTGTTCATAAAATATTTTTCATTAATCTTTTGTATCTCAAAATTCATAAATATATAAGGAAATAGTAATAAAAGTGTCAATATCAAAAGGGAGTTCTCAATATCATTTACTTATAATGGGAAACCTTATAATAATACAATAGTAGAGAAAAAAGTGGAAAGACTATATGGAATGAAAAATAATTTAATGGTTGAGTTACTAACATTTAATAATTGTGTGAAAAAAAAACTATGATCTTTTTATGTTGATTGGGTGTATACTTCAAATGTGGAGATATTGTCCATTAGTATCTTGAGTGACCATGCATGATTAATGAATCCAATGTATGATTAATTGACTCTAATGAGATGGGAAAAAACTCTAATAAATTCCAAAAGGTTATAGGAATATTCTATATAATATTTTTTATGGATCAAGGTTATTCTTCTCCCAAAAATGGTTGATTTTTATAGCTATATATGATGGGATACTGAGTATAGTGATTATATATTCAAATTCATCTATTATATTGTCTGATTCTACCCCTGTAAAATCAATTATATATTTCTTTATTTCAATTAATAGTCATTACCACCTATTACACAATAGAATGATTTATTATTTATAAAATAAAGTTGGACTTTTATTGTACAATGTTACAGTAGGATGATCAAATTTGGATTCTTTGGTGTTATATATAATCAAATATGATGATAAAACATATATTTTATTCTGATGTAATCACAGGGTTGGTTAGATCATATATTACAAAGAATTACTTTTTATGAAGAATGATATTATTATGGAAATGGAATATAAGTAATTTCATTATTTTAGGATATAATTCATTACATAATTTTTTTTGAATGAATTTTGTTTCTCAACATAATTTTATTTTTTGGTGATGATATTGATGGAATTGAAAATATTTTGGGAAAGTGTTTTATAAAAATATAATATAAACTAGTTGTAAAAGAATATGTTGATTTACTTCCAGATTTATTTGTAGGATTACCAAATGATTGAGAAGTTGGAATTACTATTGATCATATCCCTACTACAATGATGATATCTAATCAAACCAATAGGATAATTCGTGCCCAATTAGTTGGGTTTAAGAAGAATATAGATTAATTTTTTGATAAATGGTTTATTCTTCCATGTATTTAAATATGATGATCACATGTTATATTTCTTATTAAGAAGGCTGATATAATGATACTGTTCATAAATTATTGGGAAATCTTTTTAATTTATATGATAAAATAACCATTTACCATATTGATGACCTATTTGATCAAATTCAATGGTATCGTTTATTTCAAAAGTTATATATATATTCCAGCTACAATTAGTGTAAATATAAGATATGAGGATATTTCAAAGATATGTTTTCATACGATGTATGAACATTATGAGTTCACAATAATGTTGGATGGATTGAGGAATTCACCCTAAATGCTTATAGTTTTGACAAAATTAATATTAAAAGACTACCTTTATGAGGATTTTGTGATATTAATTGATTAAATTACAATATATTATTCGATTTATATAGGAATGATTCTCATTTATGAATTATTCACCAGGTGTTAAAAAATTTGTTATATTTCAATTTATTAAATGTTATTTATGTCATAAACAAGTTTCATTTCATGATCAAAATATATCAATGTATGTAATTTCAAGTAAACATTAAAAATTACTTTTTTCAAGGTATAATCATGATCCACCGTGATAGACTAATTAAAATGATTTTACTGTATAGAGGGATTATGTATGTGATTTGGGGAAAACCATGCACCATTGGTTAATATTTTGACTAATATAACATGTAAGGGTTACTGTTGACATGAAAATGTGAATGAAAATACATTTTTTAATAATAATATGTTATATTGGAATGTACATATATTGAAAAATTCATATTATAATATTGGATTTGTTTTTTATTTTTATTAATTTAGGATTGGTCCTAGAGGTCTCATATTGAAAAATGATAGAGTAATGGGATATGTATCATGTGATTTGAAGTCCCATGGTATTAATTATCCAACACATGATTTTAAATTGGTAGTTGTAATCATTTATATGATTATGTTGATAAATTTCCAATATACACAGTGATTCCATATATACATAGGTGACAAGTGTTTGAAAAACATATTGACATATAAGGATCTTAATAAGAATACAAGAAGGCAGTTAGAAATAACAATTTATTAGAACTATGTTACATAATATCATTTCAGGAAATAAAACAATGTAGAAGATTATTTTAGTAGAAAAGACTATGGTATGATATCAATGTTTAGGGTAAAAGATTACCAAACTCTAAAATACATAGGGATGACTCACTGGGGTAATATAATTGTTAAGGATTAACATTTTATTCAATTTAATTACCCACCAAAATTTATTATATAGGATATATAAATCTAAACACGGTGATAAATCATTACAAAAAAAATATGGAATATGTGATTAATGGGAAATTAATAGTTCCCAATTTTCTTGATGTTGTTTTTTTATATTTTGTTAAGAGGTTATGATATATATTGGCACCATATTTAAAGAACAATCTAGTGGATGAGTCTCAAAAATCAATTTCCAATATAAATCTTATAGGTACCAATATTTACTGTGATATATGTCAGTAATTATTCTAGGAAAATATGAATTGAAAATGATTAGATTATTCTATAATATTCATAGTATATAAGATGGTAATGGATGAAATAAAACAATCAAAAAGATTAATATGGACTCTAACAATAGCATAATGGATGTGGGAGAATGATACTATGGATTTAATAAATAATGATCTTAAGAAATGTAAGAGATAATGCTATATGTTTTATTCGTTATTATCAAAAATATTTATCAAATTTACATTTAATTTGATATTATTTGTCTCTAGAACATAATACCTAATGTATATAAATGATGTTAAGAGACATAATGGGTATCCCATGTTGATTGTTATTTAATATAACTTAAGGTTCACAAAAAAAAATTATAGGGGTCACTAAAAGGCATTAAATAAAGATGTTGATCATGTCATAATATATTTCCCCTAAATAGAGGGGTATCCTACAGAGACTATCAATATAAATGATGATATGATGTGGACATGATTTCATTACTTCCAATGATATTGGGATTAATATTTACCACTTATGATGTTTTCCAAAAATAATAGTTACCACTACTTAATTAACATTTTAACCTAATAATACTTATATTGAAATATTTTTAATACACTAAAGTGTTAGGATAATGTTCTATAATTGATTATTTTGGGTCTTCAACATATTTAAGAGAAAGCATTGAAGTTATAATCCATCTAAAAAATATTACTATAGAATAAATAAATAATTATACTATACTAACAAACAAAATAATCATCTCCAATTATCTGTTTGAGACTACAACTTCTTAATGATATCTACATCGATAGGGGTATTGTGATTTGGAAATAAATGGAAGTTTATTACAATATATATTGGTTAATTTGACATATTTTAGTAGATAGTTGGAATGGCTTATATTTTTTAAATTCCACCAAATGTATCCCATACTCATGATTAATTTATAATATCAAATCCAAATAAATGTATTACAAAATTAATACATGTTCTAAATTATTATATTTATAATTTTATAAATACATATAATATAAATATTATGTTATTCATATTAATTATTTAATACAATATGTTCTATGAAATATAAAAATAAATATATTAAAGGATATTTTGAGAAGCAATATTCAAGTAGTGGATACATGGGAGCCGAATGATGTGATAAGAAATAATTATCCACATTACAATTTATGGTGATTTATAATTTTAATGATGATATTAATTTAGTGGGTATAATTTTATACTCAATATTAAATAATTTAAAAAAACAATTAAATATTTTTTTATACATGACATATTATTATTTCATCATAATTTTAAAATACATAAATTTAAAACATGTAAACTATGTTATTAAATTTGTAATACAATACAAAAATGGTCCTATTAAGAAAGAATTATTTTGGGATAAAATTTTAATATTTTAATCTGGTGGAACATACTCAACAAAATATCAATTTCTTGAGATACATTTTTATTATGAAAAAAACATTTATTATGGTCATTTTCATAGAAGAAGATCCTAGAAAATAATGTGATGTGATTTAGATGTTGCTGTATCTATAAGGATTTATATGAGATCTAGAAAATACAATCCCTAATCAATAAGAGTATTTTTCAATATGACCATTTTTCATTTTTATCTTTGGTCCATTTTTTTGTTATAAATGTGACCATTTTTGGTATATTGATTAATAATGTTTCATTGGTACTAGTGTATATTAAGGGTAATGATGAGAGATGATTATCAAAGAAAGGGGGAAGAATTTATTCAATGAGTTTAAAAATCCATTATGAAGTTCATTTACCATATTTTGAGACTACGATAGAATCACTGGGATTATCCCTTGACCATGGTCAAGTATAAATCACACAAGTGAAGTTGGAGTGGAACATACCATAAGAGAAGTTCATGATAGTGTAGATCACAACCTGTTAAATGATAGAAGCACAACGCAATAAAATTACTACCATCTCATAACATATACTTATTGAATATTCTATTATAATTTTATGTAATGTATCTGTGGGTTAGTTTGTGTTATAAAATATATTATTTTTAAAATTAAAAGGATATTTACTCTTTTAATTTTCTATAGTTGAATATATCAACCTTAAATGAAATTAATAATTTATGTAAATGGGAAAGAATTTTATAAAATTTATTTAAAATATTGAATTCGGAATAAATGATAAATGGAGATAAATTTTATATATTTTGCTATAAATAACAAAATTTCATGAAAATATATTAATAAAATATAATATAGTAAATATAGTATGTACAACAGAATATAATTTTGACCATAAAATATTTCACCCTAGGATGTTCTATTTCATTATTTCTTATCTAATACACTATGTTTGGAGTATTAATTTACGAAATGGAGCACAAAGATTATAGTGTTCACTAAAATAAATTTAAAATATAAAATAATTTATAAATAATCCCATGAAATTACACTCACCCAACCAATAAATACCCACACTTCCTCTAATTTTTATACTTAAAATTCAAAGCCCTTCCACCATTAGCCCCGAAAAAAAACTCTCTTATAAATATCTCTTCATCCATGATTAAATTGGATAGATATATGGTCATGTTTTAGTTAATGAATTTCAATAGAGGTATGGGTTCCAACATCTTTATGTTTACCTCCTATTTGAATGTCTGTAATTTTAATATACATTAAATTATAATTTTATATGATTCATTGATATTTATCCTTTTTATTATCCCCCCATTAAACTATTATCCTTCCTACATTACCCAAACCACTTACTTTATATCCTTTCTGTAATCCAATGTTATGGTAAAGAATGGTTTGATTTTCTCTCTCATTATAATTTTTATTTACATAACAATTATCATATTCATTTTATAGAAAAAGTTCTTATCCATTTTTTTATTTCAATTTATTTTCCATTATTAATATATCTCACCCATTTCATTATTCCAATCACTAATAATATTCCCATTTTATAAGTTTTTACTATTTTTAGTCCTCCTATTAACATAGACATATTGTATTTTTTTAATTACTAATTCTTCTATTTTACACGAAAATAAATCCTTGTTACATTACAAGAATGTAGGTGTTGTTTTTAATAGTTTCATTAGTGTTTAATAACACAGATAGTGTAGTTTTATTATATCCCAATCTGTATTAATGGGAATTGTGAATGGGCCCATACAGTGGACCTAGTTTGACAAGATAAGTGGATGTTTTATAGATAATTATCATAAAAATTATAAACCCAAAATAAATAATTTATGTGGTGTTGTATAATATATGTTTATTGGGACTCCTAGATTATTGAATAAATTTTTCTAAATGAATTTAATAGAATTTATATTGTGCATACCTATTAGCTATAACATCATATTAGAAATGAATTGTGGGTACATGTGGGAAAATGTGAATAAAAAATTATTCATTATATGTTTTTAGGGAATTTAGTTTTACATTATTATTTATACCTTATATTTTGAAATCTATTAATAAATCATATAATCAATTGTTCCATATAAAAAGTCATTTATGATATGTCATATCATGAAAATGTGACATGTATTTCTATGTTATATATCCTTGATGTTTATGTCCTATATTTCTTATAGTGATTTATTATTTAATGTGTTGTATTCGTATTTAATGTTGTGGGTGTATAATGGGATTTTATGTTTCCTCACTACACTAGTATGTATAATTATACAAATAAGATATGGTAATGTGATTAGCCTTACCCAACATATATAATGTACTAGAATAAGACCTTGATGAAATGATTATGATTTCGTAAATTGTGAAATTACATCATACATATTTTTATGTTATCTACATGAATTATTATTTCAATTTCATATAGGTATTATTCTTATATAGTGATATTTATTAATATAACTTTACTCATGACATCTAATATTACTAATCTATTCATTATTAGTTATAGTTGTATACATTTCCTTACAGAACATTTCATATCTCAAAATTTACTTAGAATCCTAATCTCCCCAGTAAATGAAGTGGAGTACAGTGATTGAAAATATATAAATATATAATTATGTAATATTGATGTGTATATTTATTATGTAAAATTTCATTTTAAGTTATTTATTATTTATCGATTATCCACGGAAAGATTAATCCTTGATCCTTGGATTACATTATCTGGTACATTTTTTTCCTAGCCATTTATAACCCATAAGTTCATGGAAAATAGTGTTTTTGGAATTACATAAACATGGTCATTTCACACCCACTAGATTTTTTTTAGAAAGATGATCTATTATTGTAACACCCTAGGTAAATAAAGAATTTTACATTTTTCATATTTATCCATATTTGTGAATAAAATCTTAATATGACTTTAAAGGGGACACTATGCTCGATGGCGTACCCAACACGCAACAATGAGTTTCTTGGAAATCTTACGTTGCACTCGAATAATAAAATAATATTATTTTAAATGGTAGTTAAAATGTAGCTGTTGTATTGGCGGGAATGGATATAAATAACCAAAATATTATTATATATGTTTTTAAATGTTTTTACATTTATCCAATAAAAGATAAACGCTTAAAATACGGAAAGAATTCAATTTTAGGTGTATATGCCCTAGTTTTCACTAAAGGTTCACTTATCGCCTTTTAATGGAGAACTGTCATTAAATATAGTTTTGTTCACTCTTATACATCCTTTTGGACCAAATAAAACTCTTCTTATGAATTGGGACATCAAAATTTACTTTGTGTAAATTTTTGGTATCTTTCCGATAAAGTTCATTTTTTAATGAATAGTTTAAAATGTTGTATTTTAATTCAAAACCTCCTTTTAATCTAATTTATATATATGATTAGATTATATTTTTAATTGGTTTTAATGTTAAATTATAATATATTTTTACCATTAAATCCAAGAGTGGTCGTTGGAATTAATTTCACTTTGAAATCAGACTTAAACTAGTGTCAATCTTTTGATACTTATTGTTTCATAAAAACATGCTATTTGCTTTGAAAGCGGTAATTAATTATTAAATTAATTAATGTGACTTATATATTTTAATTTTTTAAAATAGACTTCATTTTTGAATTCAGAATATCAAATATAGCTTAGGGTGAATTTTTCAGATCTTTCTGAAAAACATCAATTTTTTATGAATAGTGAAACCACTAAGTGGTACTTATAAAAACTGATTTTTCCGTTTAAATGAAATTTTTCCATCTTTGTGTTTTGAATTTCAAAAATCTGACATACATGGTTGTCATTAGGATGTAAAATGTGGTTCAATGGTATAAAAATAATCTTTTGGTGAATAGTAACTTATAAAGATTTTAATCGCGATTAGAACTAATTAGTGTAGTTTAAGGTAAAAATAATGTTTTAATAATATGAAATGAACTTGACACATGTCCTAACCTCATTTTATCTTTCATGGCCGACCAAGACAACCCTTGGGTCAACTTGGGGACCCCATGAAGCCACTTTGGTTGGAAAATGACATTAATATCTTTTTATTTAAAGTTAAAGTAAAAATGAGACAAACATGAAATGTTTTACTAAGACAATTTTTACAAGGGGTTATACAAATCAGATTTTTGACTATAAATATTCATTGTAAAGATAAAAATATTTCCTACCTCATAGTAATTTTTTATGATTTTTGGACAATATATAAATTAAATTATTTATGACATCATGATGATGCAGCGATGACCTCATTATTTAACAATTTAAATAAAATTGAATGATAATGTAATATCTAAGACCTAAACATGTCCAAAACCTATTTGATGAGTGGAATTCGAACCCTTATCACCTTAGCCTCGAAATAAATCCATTTGGGACCTTTAAAATCCGAAACTATTTTGAACATAAAGTAACATTTTGTAACTTTACAAGAGTACCCCTTCTCTCCTCTTATAAAAGGCCCCCACCTCTACCTCCGTACCCACACTCCCAAAGCCTTTGGATAGTCCATCCTCTGAACATTTTGTCTCACAACTTCCCTATATTACTCTTTGATGCCTCACTTTGGGCATAAGTCTTCCCAAGGAATCCTTTGATCTCAATCCAAAGGGAGTTACCCGATTTTAAGGTAATGTCTTCAATTGAGTACTTTTGTTTTATTTTGCTTCTCCAACCACATAAAATCTTTTTATTAATTTCTTTTGTAACAAATACAGTATCATAAATATACTAGGATGTTTTTATAAGAAGGATTCGAGCTACACATTAACACACCTACATATAATGGTTAAAGAACATACTGTTTCCGTGGATGGTGAATTTCGGCCTCCCGAAACGATGATTGTTCAACATTCTTTTAACACCATCAAAGGTGTCCATTAAGATCACACTATATTTATATATGATATATAATATGATTATGATTTCCTTAATCTTCTGTATTGTTTATTTTGGGCATACCTTTATGGTTTCCATTATGGGTAAACGCGATATCTTCACATAAGGAAGTGCGGACTACAGCCCCCTCAAAGTGATTTGATTCGTTAATACCATATGTGGTACGTATAAAGGATATATTTAATGATATTATATATGATACCATACTGGAATTAAAATACTATTATGTATAATTATGTTTTAATTCCATTAAATATGAAATAGACATGGAAGTAGCATTCATGCGTATGTACGGCTTACCATCTCCATGAATGGTACATTTCATTTCTTATCTCAAAATGTTATGTAATACTATAAGTACATATAAATAATGGATATATATGTAATATATTACATCAAAATTATGGATATCATTCTGGAATTATAACATGTATATATCTCTCTCATTTTGTTTTAATTCCATTAATACGACAAAAAATGAAAGTAGCGTTCATGCGTACGTACGACCTATTGTTTCCATGAACGGTGCTTTTCGTTTTTTATCTCCAAATGATATGGAATAGTATGAAATGAATATTTACTGGATATAAATGATATTTTAATCATTAATACTATTCTGGGAATTATTTACTTATAACTACATGGGCAATCTTTTTTCAAACAAGTTCATTTTGACTCATGTACCAAACATCGACAAAAACGTCTGATATGAACTAACATTACTAAACATTTATTATAACATTATAATATGTGATATGAACTGATTAATAATCTATAATGGAGGTAAATAGGAAATTACCAATTGACCAATGTTTATTATTAATAAATATAAAGAAACGAACAAGGAAAGTTGGACTTGAGGTTAGGGATCCTACTCCTCTCTTTCTTTTTAAGTACACACTTTTATGTAATTCCTTTTAAAGCTCATCTTTCTTGTTATTGGGATGCTATTTTATATTACTATTACTGTAATTTTTATTTTCATGTGATGAGAGACCCTATTCTCTCTCATCAATCCATTTGAAAGTTTTGAGTGGCGTCGTTAGGCTGCCGAATATTCTTAAGAGATCTAACCTCTCTCTTTCTCTTTAAGTACTCTCCTTTATGTCACTTCTTTTAAGGTCCTCTTTTTTATGGGGGATGATATTTTATATTCCTCTTGCTTTAAATTTTATTGTAATGTGATGAGATACCCTATTTGATCTTATCAATCCATTTTAGGAAGTTTTAAGTGGCGCCATTAGGCTGCTGAGGTTTTGTAAAGGATTTTTCATCTCACTTTTATTCCCGTGAGATTTATGCTACATTTTCCACAATTTCCATTGAGTGGTTTATGTACTGCCCATTATTTTAATCATTGTGTAATATAATTTCATTTATGAGTATTTAAATCAATATTGTACTGTCCTTCTTTCACGGGGCGTATGTTTCGAAAGATACCCATGTCGGTATGGGAACCTTTCACCCTCCTCTTTTTAAAAGACTTCTTTTGTTGGGTCTTTTAATTTATATATTGTTATGTTGGGATATGTTCTCATATATCCTTATTGATGTAAATTTTATGTCCAAGTGATGAGATACCCTTTTTTTATGTGACGTCGTTAGGCTGTCAAGGGAACTTCTTAACCCAATTTCTATTTCTTTGGGTTCAACATGTAGTTATTGAATATGTCATCCTTTGAATATGTGTGAATGACCTTTGATTATTTTACGCTTAATATCCACTTATATTTGGTGTATTCGTTTTTCACACATAATTATGTAATTGATTTATCCTTAAACCAAGGATACCATCTTTGTAAGGGACCTCGTCTCAATCTCCTTTCATTGAGGCATATTCTGTTTTATACACAACCTTCTTTTATACGGTGTATAAAACCCTTTGACTTTTACGTTTATCCAAAAGGAATATTTTTATATGAAGAATTTTACAAAACGACAAAAGGGAATGTTTTTGTCATACGTATGCGGTGACAATGACTTCTCCACCGCAGTGACCATTATTTGAGTTTCAGCTTCCTCTACAAGCCATACCTTATTATTAAAAGAAAAATAAATACCATGATTTACTTTTCTTTTATTTTGGTATTGAAAATGGTTTTCATAATGTTTTTATATCAATGTGTTATATTGATATCTTGTGATTGAAAGGTAGAAATGTTATGTTTCCTTTATACATGTTTTATGTGATACGATTATGTTGACGTTCTTTGGCATTGTTATGTAAACGGGTGGTTCCATGATAAACTAAGGGCGGGTGAGCCCGATATAGCTCTCCAATGCATTGGGTAACGCGAAGGAGTGTAACGTTAAGGTTTCTCCATAGAGATTTAGGGAATATACTGTGATGGGTATTCTAAACGTAACCAAGAGTGTTACTCCCTACGTAAGAATGTTATAAATTCGTCAAGTTACCTTTTATGTCTTATGATTTATATGATTTATTCATGATTTGATGAGGTACGTTAAAGTGCATATGTTTTATGGGTAAAGTATGATTTCATTCTTATGTGTATATGAACTCATGTTTCCTTTCCATATTTTTATAACCCTTACTGAGCTTTTTATGCACATCCCATGTTTTTGAAATGTTTTTCACAGGTCAAGGGAAATGTACATGATGTGATGATAGTGTCAAGGATGTGTCAATAAAGAATCCATGGTTTATTTTCAATATGTTTCCGTTGATGGTAAGAATGAATACTGTCTTTTATATAACCACTTTTTTTAAATGTGGAATGTAATGCAAGTTTCATGATCTAATTCTCTAAAACTCTAAACCTAAAAAGATCCTCAATGTGTAATATTGTAATAACTCAATATTAAGTAAGGTTTAAGGCTGGGGCCTTATAGTTGGTATCAAAGGGTGGTTTAGATAACTTTAGAGGTTAGGGTATTCTTTAATCATAAGTAACATTACCATAATGGTTAGGATTTCAGAAAGAGTCCTAGTTTTAGAAAAAAGTGAATGAGTAAGTATATCTTAGTGTTTACATTCCTCATTAGTACATGATGGTCTTGTTTATGTACTCACACTTACATTTCTGTTTTTAGTGAATGGATGGATCTAGCAGGCACCAAATTGACAATAGGTTTGAAGGAAACTGTGGTGGTTCTCTGATTAAGAGACTGGATGAAATGGGGGATTCCATGAGGAAACTCGTAGTTGTTCTAAACCAACTATCAAGGAGTCATGATCAACCACTTGAACCTTGGTATGATCTTTAATGCATCATGTACGAGATGACCAATCCATGTGGAAGTTCATGTAATACTTATAAAGGTAACCATAAGAGTTTATATGATCCTTACATTCAAGGTAATTATGGGTTATTATATGATATGCTGGAAAATGAAAGGCATGAGATAAACTTGAAGTTAAAATATGTTATGATCATTTTTGATGATTTTATCTCATTTTGGGGAATGTTTTAAAATTATATAGTTTTGGAAAAAGGACAACACGCAGACCGTGTGACTACCCGTCGTGTCGGACAAAGCTGCAGGAATCAAACCCACAACCAAATTGTGACTGGTATTTATCGCCTACCACTGGACTACATGAAGTCCCTGGTTAGTTTGACCGATTCTTTTTAGTTATATGATTTTATGAATTAAGAGTAAGTTTATTTTGGGTTAATTATGTAAATGATTAACCTATCATGAAGGATATGTGATTAGGTTAATTACTTTTCAATACGAGACTTTAGGGGAAACTGATGTTGTTTGGAGATAAATGTTACGATTTAACTTAGAAGACTATGTGACTAAATCTTTCAAATATTTGGGTTTCAATATTAGATTGGTTTACTTTGAAGAATTTTATGGACAAATTGTTTATCGGATGGTCCTCGTTGAACTTTGGGTTTTGTTGGACAAATTTTTGAGATTAAGAATAGATTTTCTTTTTATAAAGGGTTATCCTTTTTTTGATTATCTGAACATGTACTAACCTTTCTAGTTTTGGTTTTGGTTAAAGCCTAAACACACGGGATGTATATAGTTCTCTTTTGTGGATTAGGACATTCTCTAGAAATTGATTATATTACTCTTAATGCGAAAAAGTCTCCCTAAATACTCGTCTTTTTGAAAAAATATGTGTTTGATTAAAGAATATAGTAAAATTTGGAAGTCAACATGAAAAGTAAGTATGTTTCCTTATGTTTTATTTAAGCTCAAAAATAAATTCTTCAATAAAAAGTTACTTAAAGCAAAAATTATGTCTATTAAATTTCCCTACTGGGGAACCCAACACCGTTTAACCCATCACAAATTTGTGATTTTTTTATTGTTAACTTTCTCCTAAACGTGTTTTCTATCACTCTCCATCAGAACATGACCCTATGTTTTCTCCTCAATGTCCATATTTTACTACATGGAATCCTAGTATGGGTTAACTCGGGTGACCTTTGTACTTATCTTTCTTAATTTTAAAGTGATTGTTTTACCGACAGTTGTTCCGATGTGGGACTTTCAAGGATGTTTCGAAGCCCAATTTTAAAAATTACGAGGACGCAATTCCCAAAAGGATGGGAACAATATAACACCCCAGTTAAATAAAGAATATAAAAATTTTCATATTTATCCATATTTGTGAATAAAATATTAATATGACTTTAAAGGGGACACTATGCTCGATGGCGTACCCAATACGCAACAACGATTTTCTTGGAAATCTTACGTTGCACTCTAATAATAAAATAATATTATTTTAAATAGTAGTTAACATGTAGCCTTTGTATTGGCAGGAATGGATATAAATAAATAAAATATGATTATATATGTTTTTAAATGTTTTTACATTTATCCAATAAAAGATAAAGGCTTAAAATATGGAAAGAATTCAATTTTAGGCATATATGCCCTAGTTTTCACTAAAGGTTCACTTATCACCTTTTGATGGAAATCCGTCATTAAATAGAGTTTTTATCACTCTTATACATTATTTTGGACCAAATAAAACTCTTCTTAAGAATTGGGACATCAAATTTTACTTTGTGTAAATTTTTTGTATCTTTCTGATAAAGTTCATTTTTTAATGAATAGTGTAAAATGTTGTATTTTAATTCAAAACCTATTTTTAATCTAATTAATTTATATGATTAGATTATTTTTTATATTGGTTTTAAAGTGAAATTATAATATATTTTTACCATTAAATCCAATAGTGGTCGTTGAAATTAATTTCACTTTGAAATCAGACTTAAACTAGTGTCAATCTTTTGATACTTATTGTTTCATAAAAACATGCTATTTGCTTTGACAGCGGGAATTAATTATTAAATTAATTAATGTGACTTATATGTTTTTAATTTTTTAAAATAGACTTCATTTATTAATTCAGAATATCAAATATAGATTAGGGTATATTTTTGGGATTTTTCTTGAAAACTTCAATTTTGATGAATAGTGAAACCACTAAGTGGTACTTATAAAAACTGATTTTTCCGTTTAAATAAATTTTTTCCATATTTGTGTTTTGAATTTAAAAAATCAGACATACATGGTTTTCATTAAGAAGTATAATTTTGTTCAATGGTATAAAAACTAATTTTTTGGTGAATAATAATTTATTACGTTTTTAATCACGATTAGAGGTAATTAGTGTAGTTTAAGGTAAAAAATAATGTTTTAATAATATGAAATGAACTTGAAACATGTCTTAACCTCATTGGATGTGTCATGGCCGACCACGACAACCCATGGGTCACCTTGGGGACCCCATGAAGCCACTTTGGTAGGAAAATGACATTAATATCGTTTTATTTAAAGTTAAAGTAAAAATGAGACAAACATGAAATGTTTTACCAAAACAATTTTTACATGGGGTTATACAAATTGGATTTTTGACTATAAATATTCATTGGAAAGATAAAACGATTTCCTACATAATAGTAGTTTTTATATAATTTTTGGACATTAAATGAATTAAATTATTTATGACATAATGATGATGCAGTGATAACCTCATTATTTAACGATTTAAATAAAATGGAAAGATAATGTATTATATAAGACCAAAACATGTCCAAAACCTATTGTATGAGTGTATTTAGAACCCTTATCACCATAGACTAAAAATACATCAATTTGGGACCTTTAAAATCCAAAACTCTTTTGAAAATAATGTAACATTTTGTAACTTTACAAGAGTGCCCCTCCTCTCCTCTTATAAATGGCCCCCATCTCTACCACCTTACCCACACTCCCAAAGCCTTTGGCTCGGCCAACCTCGGCCCATTTTGTCTCTCCACTTCCCTCTCTTACTCCTTGAAGCCTCACTTTGGGCAGAAGTTTTCCCAAGAAAGCCATTGATCTCAAACCAAAGGGAGTTACCTGATTTTAAGGTAAGGCCTTCACTTAAGTACTTTTGTTTTATTTTGCTTCTTCAACCCCCTAAACTCTTTTTATTCATTTGTTTTGTAACAAATACAGTATCATAAATATACTAGGATGTTTTTATATGATGTATTAGAGATAAAATTTCACACACATACATGTAATGGTTAATGAACATACTGTTTCCGTGGATGGCGAATTTCGGCCTCCCGAAACGATGATTGTTCATCATTTTTTTAACACCTTCAAAGGTGGCCATTAAGATGAAAATATATTTATATATGATAAATAATATGTTTATGATTTCCTTAAGCTTCTGTATTTTTTATTTTGGGCATACCTTTATGGTTTCCATTATGGGTAAACGCGATATCTTCACTTAAAGAAGTGCGGACTACCGCCCCCTCAAATTGATTTGATTCGTTAATACCATATGTGGTACGTATAAAGGATATATTTAATGATATTATATATGATACCATACTGGAACTAAAATACTATTATGTATCATTATGTTTTAATTTCATTATATATGAAATAGAAATGGAAGTAGCGTTCATGCGTACGTACGGCTTACCGTCTCCACGAACGGTACATTTCATTTCTTATCTCAAAATGTTATGTAATACTATAAGTACATATAAATAATGGATATATATGTAATATATTACATAAAAATTGTTTATATCATTATGTAATTATAACATATATATATATATCTCTCATTTTGTTTTAATTCCATTAATATGACAAAAAATGAATGTAGCGTTCATGCGTACGTACGACCTACCGTCTCCATGAACGATGCTTTTCATTTTTTATCTCCAAATGATATGGAATAGTATGAAATGAATATTTACTGGGTATATATGATATTTTAATCATTCATACTATTCTGGAAATTATTTACTTATAACTACATGGGCAGTCTTTTTTCAAACAAGTTCATTTTTTACTCATGTACCAAACATCGGCAAAAACGTTTGATATGAACTAACTTTAATAAACAATTATTATAACATTATAATATGTGATATGAAAAGAATAATAATATCTAAAGGAGGTATTTAGGCAATTATTAATTGACCAATGTTTATTATTCAGTAATATAAAGAAACGAACAAGACATGTTGGACTTGAGGTAAGGGATCCTACTCCTCTCTTTCTTTTTAAGTACACACTTTTATGTCATTCCTTTTAAAGCTCATATTTCTTGTTATTGGGATTATATTTTATATTACTATTACTGTAATTTTTATTTTCATGTGATTAGAGACCCTATCCTCTCACATCAATCCATTTTGGAAGTTTTGAGTGGCGCCGTTAGGATGCTGAATTTTCGTAAGAGATCTAACCTCTCTCTTTCTCTCTAAGTACTCTCCTTTATATCACTTCTTTTAAGGTCCTATATTTTATGGGGGATGATCTTTTATATTACTCTTGTTGTACATTTTATTTTAATGTGATGAGATACCCAATTTATCTCATCAATCCATTTTTGGAGGTTTTAAGTGGCGCTGTTAGGCTGCCGAGTTTTTGTAAGGGATTTTTCATCTCACTTTTATTCTCGTGAGATTTATGATACATTTTCCACAATTTCCTTTGATTGTTGTATGTACTGCCCATTATTTTACTCATTGTGTAATATACATTCATTTATGAGTATTTACATCAATGTTGTATTGTCCTTCTTTCACGGGGCGTATGTTTTAAAGGACACCCATGTCGGTAAGGGAACCTTTCACCCTCCTCTTTTTAAAGGACTTATTTTGTTGGGTCTTTTAATTTACATATTGTTATGTTGGGATATGTTCTCATATATCCTTATTGATGTAAATTTTATGTCCAAATGATGAGATACCCTTTTTTGATGTGACTCCATTAGGCTGTCAGGGGAACTTCTTAACCCAATTTCGATTTCTTTGGGATCAACATGTAGTTATTGAATATGTCATCCTTTGAAAATGTGTGAATGACCTTTGATTATTTTACACTTAATATACACTTATATTTGGTGTATTCATTTGTCACACATAATTATGTAATTGATTTATCCTTAAACCAAGGATACCGTCTTTGTAAGGCACTTCATCTCAATCTCCTTTCATTGAGGCATATTCTGTATTATACACAACCTTCTTTTATACGGTGTATAAACCCCTTTTACTTTTACATTTTTCCAAAAGGAATATTTTTATAAGAAGCGTTTTAAAAAACGACAAAAGGGAATGTTTTTGTCATACATATGCGGTGACAATGACTTCTCCGCCGCCGTGACCATTATTTGAGTTTCGGCTTCCTCTACAAGCCATACATTCTTTTTAAAATAAAAATAAATACCATGTTTTACTTTTCTTTTATTTTGGTATTGAAAATGGTTTTCATAATGTTTTTATATGAATGTGTTGTATTGATATCTTGTGATTTAAAGTTGGAAATGTTATGTTTCCTTTATGCATGTTTTATGTGATACGATTATGTTGAGGTTCTTGGGAATTGTTATGTAAACGGGTGGTTCCGTGATAAACTAAGGGCCTGTGAGCCCGATATAACTCTCCAATGCATTGGGTAATGCGAAGGAGTGTAATGTTAAGGTTTCTCCGAAGATATTTAGGGAATATACTGTGATGGGTATTCCAAACGTAACCAAGAGGGTTACTCCCTACGTAAGAATGTTATGAATGCCTCAAGTTACCTTTTATGTCTTATGATTTCTATGATTTATTCATGATTTGATTAGGTATGTTAAAGTGCCTATGTTTTATGGGTAAAGTATGATTTCATTCTTATGTGTATATGAACTCATGTTTCCTTTCCATATTTTTATAACCCCTACTGAGCTTTTTATTCTCATCCCAAGTTTTTGAAATGTTTTTCACAGGTCAAGGGAAAGGTACATGATGTGATGATAGTGTCAAGGATGTGTCAATAAAGAATCCATGTTTTATTTTCAATATGTTTCCGTTGATGGGATGAATGAATACTGTCTTTTATGTAACCACATTGTTTAAATGTGGAATGTAATGCAAGTTTCATGATCTAATTCTCTAAAACTCTAAACCTGAAACGATCCTCAATGTGTAATCTTGTAATAACTAAAGATTAAGTAAGGTTTAAGGCTGGGGCCTTATATTTATTTTAAATAATATAGTTTATATTCCTTATTTTAATGGATAAATTTTTATAATTCGGTTTCATTATTATCCCGGTTATGAGAAATTAATCTATGATCCTAATTTTTTTTAGTAACATTCCTCATTAATGGTACCATGTTGTAAACTACTTTTAGATACTTCATTATAATATATGTTAAATTATAACATCCATCCATGTATATAACACTTAAATTATTTTCACTCGTCACCCCTGATCACCCTATTCTAATAACTACATTTCATGGATATGTGAATAGGTCAAACAAACCCTCATTTCAAAATTTATATAAATCATTTACAATTTTTTTCATGATTATCTCTACTAAACCATGTAACCCATAGCCCACATTAAACAATAAACAATTCTCGTAATGTTTTCTAACAATCTATATTCTATTTTTCAAAAATAAAAATATTCATTGTAAATGGAACATTTATTAATACTATAATAGTTAATGATGGATCTATATCAACCCCAACATGGTCATTCATTATATATTTCCATGATTTCCCACACAGAAATTAATTTCTATCAAACCATCATTATATAAAACATATTCATATATAATATCAAAAACAAACAACCATTAAAAAATTTTGGATTAATTTTATGTTGTCATGTTTTGAAACCACACAAAAATGATTGTGTGATTCAAAATAAATAAAATATATTGTAGATTATTAGAAATTATTTTTTAATAGTAATAGTAATAATAATAATATTTTTTATGCTTTATAATTGTTTTAAATATAACAATAATTATTTATAACTTTGACTCAAATCATTGTTTGAAAAAAAACCCATACACTCAATAAAATTAAATAAAGATAAAAATAATAGAAATGATTAAAAAATTTATAATAATCAATCACATGTCAAAATCCTCATAGAGAACAATTTTAAAATATTGATTAAATAAATCACATGGTTTTCTAATCATTACATCATTCCTTTATATATTTTTTGATCTATAATGGAATGTAATATAGATTTTGTCCCTTTTATGTTATATGAAACCAATATAGTTGAATCAAAAACTCAATAATAGATACATTAATCAAATTTAACATAATATTTCATTCATAATTGTTGAAGAAACAATATTTTATATAAATACAAAAAAATTATTATTATTTATAGAACCTATCGGAAAATCCTATTTTATTGCTTTGAATTTCCAAAAAATAATTATTTAAAAGCTAACACAAATAATATTGATGATTTTATAATATTATGAATAATGTATAGGATTTATTATTGATATAATTAATTTAATATTTTTAAAAATTAATCTGATGAAAAATATAATTTAAATTTTAATGAAATTATTCAGAAATTAATGTTTAATTTGAAGGTAAATTTTTTCTATGAGGTTAAACTTATTTTTGGGAAACCTATCATGAATTTATAATTTAATATTCATAAAATGTAATAAAAAAAGGTTCAAATATTCTCAATCGATAATTTTTATGAACATATATTGAAGTAAATTTGTATCTCTTAAAGAAAAGTGGTATTTCGTGAAATGAAGGAGAACATCAGGCATGGGATGATGCTTGGAAAGGTATATCCACACATTGGTGTGACACTATATAAGAGTGGTCATATTCTAGGGAAGAACCTCTATAGGAAATGAGTGATTATATGATTCATTTTTTACATTATCTAATATTAAGGATTGAAAACCAATGTGGGAAAAAAACATCCATGGGAAACATTCATGTTTATTTGATTGTGGTATAAAATAATCAGAACACCATCAACACTATTATCCACCACATATTATGACCATTTCAACATGTGGTGGTTTAATTACTACAAATGTGATTCTTATTACAAGAATTAAAATCCATGAAATATTGAAAACGATCGTCATTCTCTCTCAATGAATACTAATACACAATAAAAACATCTAAAGAGGTCATCATTGATAGCATGTGTAAGATATTCTCATGTTGTGCCTGTGGATATCACATCATAATATTATCATTGTACTAAAGGATAAATTCATAAATGATGGTTATATAATGATACTATATAGATTTAATCTCATTTTGTGTTTATTTCTTTTCAGCTAAGACAAACATTGATTGGTGTTATGTTGGATATAAGTTAGTTTCCTGATCCATGATATCCATTATTCACATTTTGAGTTTACATATACAAATGTGATGGTTTTAATTATATATAAATGGGAAGAAATCATAACATGAATTCATAGAGCCACATCATGGTATTTGTGGTGTAGTAAGGCCATGGTGGATTTTATAATAGTTCACGTGTACATTGTTCTATATCATGGTTCATATTAATGAGAAAGAAAAGGTAATATTAGTTAACAATTATTGAAAAAGGCTTGATAGATGGATTTATTAGCTCATATCACCCCAATTTATAAAGAAATACATAAATATATTGATGAACTATGGTGTATGATATCACATTATATTAAAAGCGATGAAAAAAATTTACAGAGAGATGAGTTTGTGGTTACAGTTCATGTGTATTCATGTATGAATTCTATCAGAAGAGATAAGAGAATAGGTTGATGTGTTGGTTTTGGAAAATAGTATTTGGATTCAAACTATGAGTTAGATGTCTATATAAATATATATTTAGATCCCCACTCTATAATCATGTCATACATTGAAGATACCATTTTTAGTGTTTTTATGGAATTGTTTCATGAAGAATTACATAGCAAACTTCAAGGATGTGAATTTAACCGTCAAGTGATAGGGATACAAAAAAATATATCAATGTATGGTAGATATAAAATGAGTGGAAGGCATATTTATAATTCTAAATAATATTAGTTTCTATTGATCCTTATAAATAAAGGATAGTATCATGTTATTCAAATATATGCTGCTTTAATTTCTAGAGTTATGTATTTTTTCATTTTACATACATTCATGACTAGCTGGTATAAGAAGATATTCTAGTTCGAGTTATATAATGAGCTTGATTTTATATTGTGAAGTCGTATCTTATGAATAATTCATGTTTGTTTCTTCATTCATTTTCTTCATATCTATTTCATATATTATAAGCATGCTCATTGTCTTTTAGTTGAGGGGGTACACTTTTAATGAAATTTCAAGTAATTATTCTTCTTCATGATAACTCAATGGGAAATGATACAAATTTTAATGTTTATTTCATTCAAATATTATATTTACTATAAAATGAATTTGGCCATACAAAATGAGGAATTATTATGATATAGAAAGTGTAATAAGACCGGGTAATTACTAAGACCAAATTCTGAATGTTGAACGTTTCGTTAATTATACTATTTTAACATTAATAGAAAATGAAATGTAGTTAAAATTTCTTTTTATGCCCTATTTTATTTATGTTACATCATAAATATCAATAAATTTAATTCTATCTATTTATTATTTGTTTTGTCAAAAAAATTTCATAATGTTTTTACCTCAAACTACCTCTTTATACACTTATTAGTTAGTACTTATCATGAATAATATTATAAACATATAATAAATATTTTATAATATAAATTGGTAATTCATTGTAGGAATCATTAATATTTTCTATTTCTAGAGGTGATTTTTCTTATTTTATTTTATAAATAATTATATTTCATCTTTAATTGTTTTTAATTTGTACGTATTTTACTTATTTAAAATGAAAAAATGTTCTTGATTTTTATCCATGTCCTGAAGAAATAATTAGCAACACTAATATACTAGAATTATTATAAGGGTAAGAATAGAATATGTGTCTAAAAAATTGATGTAAATGTGGGAAAAGAGTAAATAACCATTAATGGAGTATATTTGGTATTCATATTTTCTCGAAGAATGAATTATATCTCATATGGTTGTAAAAACCAATAGTAAAATAAATATTATATTAATTCAAGTATCTCATATTTTAATAACTTCATTAGGCTACCATGTTGGATCCCAACACACAATTTTGGAGTTTCGTTAAACAATATAACCCTCCTCTCCATAATAATGATTCAAAAATGTAATAGTAGTAAAATTATGTAAATTATCACTGAATGATAATATACATGACTGTTTATAATGTTAAGAAACACAATCTATTAAAATATTGGTATATAAGTTAGAATATTCCTAACAAGATTTGTTATTTTTTATAAATGATGAATTTTTACTTTAATATTTAATATTTAAATTAGATTCAAGATAGATCACAATACACCACATGGGTATATTTAATAAAATGTTAAGAAAATATCTGCATTATATTATAGAAATATGATTCTTGATCTGAAAACATTTATAATGGATTATCTCAATGATACCAATTAATAAAAAATTTATTATAGGGGACATATATGAGGATATTTCCTACTGAATAATATGAATTATTGGGTGCGATTTCCAATACCAACATCTAATTTTAAACATAATAAAAATAAAATGATGTCGTTAAAAAGGTATAAAAACATATAGATTGTTATTCATATGGGTTCCTAACAATGAATATGGATAAAAATATTTCTAAAAACTAAGCACATAATTTATTTATGATTGATGTTAATTTTACTATATATATCCACTAAAATAGATATCATGGATGGATGTTAAAAAATGAAGTTATATTTATTGCAAAGATGTCTATTTTTTGAACATTAATAATTTACTTATTTTGAAATATAAATACTATTATTAGAGGAGTCCTCATTGAAAGTATAATCATCCACCAAGGATATCATTAATTATCATAGTATTGATTCAAAATATTAGAATCAATCCTTACGAAATATTGAATTATTGATCTTAAAATTTTAAAATAAACTCATGGATAATCCAGGATATATAATAAATAGTTGCTTTAGGGTTCCCCATATTGGTAAATCAAGCATATAAAAATGATAATTTTGAATATCATAGATGTATTTACTAAAAATAGGAGGAAAAAACATGGGAAAACAATAAAATAGATTGGAAAAGTGGAAAATATAAAGAAAAAATGTAAATAGTGTTGAGATAGAGATTAGAGAGAATGCCTAACCATTATTAAAACCACAAACAACCTTATATGAAATGTTGAATTAAAATATTATGAGGTTAATGATAAGTATGTATCTAGAATATTCTTTAAAACATCATATTAATAGTCCTTTTATAGAGGATTTAGAGAATATTATCAAATATATGTTGTTTATTAAGGGGATGGTTTTAAATAAAAAGAATCCAAAGTAAACATCAATAATAAAAATCAGGTGTCAATTTATATTAATGATTGAATTGTGTCTAATAATGAAGTCATAAGACAAAGGTATATATTTAATTCTTCTTAATGTGGGATCATATTTATTTGTAAAATTATTTTTTGTGATCAGGAATCATTTGTGAAAATAATTTGATACAGAATATTATTTTTCATTGGAATAATTAAAATGAATACCATAAGGGTTTCAAATTTTTCGGTACACATGATTGCATGATATCAAGGAATTCAAATTGATGTTATTATACGGAATGATTGGAATTTTTTTTTGTCAATTCAACTAGTTCTTTTAAGAGGTGGAAGAAGAGATGTCACCCATTATTCTACTATATCAATTTTTCAGTATTTAAATGGACATGATTTATGTTCAATGTATGGAGTTCTACCTAATGGTTGGTGGTAAAAATTTAATGATTAATATAAATCGAGATATGAAAAATTCAACTTAATTAGAAGAGGATTCAATTAAAAATCTTCCATTAATTAAAAGACAATTATTCCATTGTTTAAGGAATGGTTATATATAATTTTAAGAAGAATGAAATTTGATAAACTGAGGTGTTTAATGACAAATAAAAACACTAGGAAAATATTAATGATAATAATTAAGTTGTTTCCTGATAGGAGATCATGGAAGAATAATATGTTTTGAAATTATGTTTTAAAAAATACTAATTAAAGTAACATCCTGTGATTAAATTATACTAAATATTAAAAAAAATATCACATGAAACCATATATATCATGCCTTATATTTTTACATTACTTTTAATTGATAAACTAAACTCTAATAAAATTTAAAATAAGAAAATCATCAACATTGGGAGATTTAATGGATCATTTCACCCTTAGAGATCAAAAATATCAAAAGCAAACCAATAATTAGGATTATAAACATTAAAGGATAATGGATATTGGGAGATAGAAAACAGAAAATATGGAATTGAGAAGTGCTACTTAAGATGCATGAATCAATTGAAAGATTTTAGTAAATCAATATATAGAAATTAAATTTGGTTGTAATATGTGTGGTTGTAGAAATTTGGTCATCTAAGATATGTTAATTGAATGTATATATACACAATTGGTGTATTGATGTTGTGTATTGTTTTTCGAAAAATTAAAATAATATATTCCATGCATAAAATATAACGAAAGTAAAACTATTATATTTAAATGTTTAATACACATATATATATATATAAGTTAAAAATTAATATGATTACTAAAAAAGTATGATATATTTTACTTCAAATACAAAATGAAATTCATTAATGGAATAGTAACCATTAGTTTTTATAATAATAAATTATTATGTATATTTGGAAAGGTTATGTTAACATAAAAGTAGTATTTTTTAAAAAGAATTTAAAATGTTTTATATATCTTATCATAATATATTCAATTTCCCATATTTAAAATATTATTATGTATTTATAAATAAATTAAACATCACTAAATTCAAAATTGATATGAAATAATATTACATAAAATTTAAGGAAAAAATGCCTCTTTTTATGTAAAAGTAATTTTTTATGTTATTTACTTTCATTTCTATGATATTTTAATAAATATAGGGATTTAAATTTTTTAAACTGAACATAATTTTGTAATCTATAATGTTATAAATATATAAATGTTATGTGTTTTTTATTTTTTTTGTAAAGTTTTGTATTAGTTGAATAGTAAAAATACACTTTGTATTGAAACCATGAATTTTCTGACAAAATCATGATATAATCATAAAATATAAATTTCTGAATACTTTTTATTCAATATTCATATTATTTATAATTAGAAATATATAATGTAAATTTTTTGATTAATATTCTAGCCTCTATAATTATTTTATAACATTTTGTGTTATATTAATCAAATACAGTCCATAATAGGATACACATTTATTCTTTGAAATTTAATTTTTATTAATTTTGTTAAGTTTCAATAAAAAAAATGTATTTACATTTTGGAATTTTAGGGTCCTTATTATGTAATATGGTTCATTTTCATTGTAAACATAAAAATAATTTATGTTTCTAAAAATTAGTTAATGTGGTAAAAGAGAAATGTCCAAAATGGATTATCCAATGTGTTAATATTGTAATATATTAAAAATTTTATTTTATTGGGTGAGTTTTGGATAGAATAAAATTATCTCTACTCGATTATTGTTCATTTGTTATTTTCAATGATTTGTTTAACATTTTCACTCTTTTAATTAAAATGAAATATTTTCAAGAATTCAATTCTTTTTATTTATAAAATGGGTGCCTAACAACATTAGAAAGAAAAAAATTAGATTTAATCTTGAAAACATTATCATTTCCATTCCCCTAGTACCATGTTTAAATTCCTTCATATTTTGGGATAAATATTTTGGAAACATTTCTCCTTTTCCAATGAATCCACTGACAAAAAATGAATGTTCTCAATTTAAGTATTATATTTTCCCTGACATTATATGTTTGTTTATTATTCATTTTAAAATATAACATTCCCAATCATATTTATCAATTTTATATTTTTTTAATAATAAGATTTTTTATATAGTGTGAACAATTTTTAACCACCTTTCCCCTTTTCTATTGAAAAAAATGAAATCATCCTTCATGGTATATTGTATATTACATCCACCATGATGTAACATATAACATTTTTCATCTATTTAATTTCTTAGTTATTAATATATATTAAAATATGAATCAATAAATACAAAATATAAAGAATGTAAAATTATTATTTATTTAATAATGATATTATCATATAATATCATGACCATAAATATCAAAAAATTTAGTGTGATCATGACTATGGTTGTCTGACAAACTACATAACCAAAAATATTAAATAATATGGCACCTGAATATGAAAAATTAATTACATATAATATATTATATAAATAATTAAATAATTATATTATTTTTAGTTCATGAATATTGACATTTATATTATAATTATTAATTATGATTACAACATCTGTTCATTAAGAATCACAAAAACATTCTCATTAATAAATAAATATTTATAAATAATAACAAAAAAATAAAACTAAATAATTTATAAATTTATAAATTTTTATAATTCATAAATTCCAAAACCTTGTATGATTTAGGAATAATGATATTTTTTTAATGAATGATGAAGAACATCATTTTTACAAAATAGTTTTAAAAATATTCTATATTACTCAAAAATGATATCAAAATGATAATAAAAAATAAAAATTATACATGTAAGGAATAATTAAAATATAATCTTTCAAATGAAAATTATTTATAAACAAGGTTCTATAGAAAGTTACTAATATAGTTATTTGTTGATATATTTTATACAAGTCCCAAGTAGATGTTAAGAATTAAAGTAAAATGTTATTTTTCTATAATATAATTTCAGGTAAAATTATTCTTATTATGAATCATGATGTAATTGATATGGTGTTATTAATTCATAATTCATTTATTTTACCATATTTATCTCTCTCGTTGGGATTGATAAAAAATCATGTTTTCTTCAAAAAAAATTGATTAAAATGATAATAATGTTTAAATGTTAATTTTTCATTATTTTCCATACCTTGTGACATTATAGATATTTTGAACCATTATTTCTATTATATTTTATATTCACAACCCTATTTCCTTAATTAATAATTAATATCATTCACTTTATAATATTTGTAATTTAATTTGATCATAACATTCTTATATTTTTATGATTCCTATGATATAGTTAATGTTTGGGTTCCATCTTCAATCTCAATTTAAAATTTTATTTTTTATTGATAATCCATCTATAATATTCGTGTGACCTTTATTATGAAAAAAATATCAACCATTTTTCTCTTCATATATTATTGTTTTGGTATTACAAGTAGTTTCACTATTTAAATTTGAAATGGGCTATTATTTTACTCGTTTGAGAAAAAAATTTCACCTCATATTTTTTGGTTAGGTATCATTTTCATTATTGTTCTTATTCATTGGATGGTTTCAAGGTTTTCTTTTTTATGCCTCAATTATTTATCATGGTTAATTTATACAATTTTGGAGTTATTTAAATGAAATTAATGGAATTTTTATTTATTTTATTGAAATGTATCATTCACCAAGTGTGATAACAATCTCATTTAAATACCTTTTTGTGAACTCATACATCCAATATTTTTCCTTTTCCTATAAATCATCCATTATAAATATTATGAGTTTCTAAATAGATTCCTTATTATCCTAATATCATAAATATTAATTTGATAATAAGATTTATAAAATGGCCAAGGTTATTACTTTTTTCTATAACACATTTCCAATTGCTTTACAAAATTTTGTTTCATTTAATTACACATATTTTTACAAATATTACTCTTAGTGAAAAGGCATTAATAAAATTTAAAAATATACCTTCTTTCAATGGATGGATTATATAGTGTAGTTTAGTATTAGTAGAATGAACAACCAATTTCGTTCTCATGACTATTTATCCACATATGATAAGCATGATATTTCCTCAAATGTCATTACAAAATTAACACTCTATATATTTATCTATTTATAAAAGAGATCTCAACATCATTCCATATGTTGATTGATTAAAAAATTTATTAAATTATCCATAAAACATTAATCTAAATTGTGTTTTTTTATGGATGGTTATATTTAACAATATTTCATTAATTAATTTTGTAAATATTAAAAAATTGAATACTTTTAATTTTAATACCTCTATTATGTGTTTACTATTGTATATTGATTATCTATTAAATAATATATTTATTTTCTTATATGATTAATCCATTGGAATTAATTAGCGAGGGTTGGGGCCCAAAAATTCCCCTTGATTCCATGATATATCTTTTGAGAAAATATATCAATTTTATTTATTATATTTCTCTCTTTTATTTATATTTTATTAATATTATCTAAAACACATGTAGATGTCTTTGAATATGTAATTGATCATATGAAATTTCATTGAACCTATCCATGAAATTTCTAAAATTATAAATTTAATCAATGTGAAACCATTTATTTATATCAATTTGATAGCTAATATTTTTTGGAATCCATTAAATCTCATGTAAAATATATGAGGAATTATATATTTATCAATTAATTCCAACCATATTGCTGATGGTATTTTTATATTATGACTTTTTCTCATACGTATTATTTTACACAGAGTCTAAGATCGCACCACTTTTATTATATTTCCACATGTCATGATGAAAAGTAAAAGACATGATAGGCCTCAAAAGTTTGCATTTGAGGTAAATTTGGGGGAGATAACAAAGAAATATTAATGAATGGTAATTTTTTATTTAATTTAAAAATGACCCTATAATTAAAAAAGAAATAATATTTATTAATTAATGATTCTCCTAATTATTCATATATCATAACACACAAGAAATTCAGATTTTATATAATGTAATATCTAGTATAAATCCTGTAATTATAAGACAGTCATGAATAATACACATAAATTATTTTAGAGGGGGATTTGATTACATTAGTGTTTATGATGTTATTAGTTTACAAGTTAAATTTAATCAAATGGTTATAAGTAAAGGTTGATCAATTTTTTAATGGTTTAGATAAATTCTTATGTTATTTAAAGAAACATTTAATATTTTAGGGATTGGGAAAATTGAATATTATAGAAAATACTCATGATATGTGAAAGGGATAAGTCTATATAGAGGATAACTTAAATATGTTTTGATAAAAAAAGTTATTGTGTGTCTCTTATAGAAAATAAATTTATGTATTTATAATGGAATATGGATATTTAAATGGTAAAAATTCAACTAGGTTTAATCACCATAAAAAAATATCATTTTATATCAATTTAATCATCAAACCGGAGAATGCTGTGTGGGCCTAGGAAGATACACTTTTATTGAAAATCCATCAATATAATATATGGTTAATCATGTCATTTTTACAATAATTTTGGAAGGATTTATTTCATAATTAATTTAATAACCTACAATAAAAACATATAGGATAAAATTCATAAATATTACATATGTTGAACAAAGTGAGTTATATAATTATCCATGTTTTACACTATTTAAATTTAGGTATCATAGGTGGAAATTACTATGGTATTGGATATGAAATATTAGGATTCGTCATTCATATTAATATTATTATTTACTCTAATTATATAAGATAATATCATAAATATTTTCAAGATAATACATTGATGGAAAAAGGATCTTAAAAATAGTTATATGGGAGTTATATCTCTAGAAACCCCAAATACATAGCTATAGGGTAATATTTTGATAACATTATGGTGAATCTTAATACATTCCTATAATTATGGACAATATAAACATCCTATTATTTTATAGACTCAAAATGATTTTATCTCCTAGAAGATATATCTTGATTCATTATTGTTATTAAATACAAATATATATTTTTAATATTCAGAGATAAATAAAATTTTGAGGACACAATTCTTTTAAATTAAGACAATATAATTCCCTATGGTATTATAATAAATATTATTATATTAAGTTGTATGTTTATAATAAAAAATATATTTTTTATTTGTTCGAAGCTATTAATATAGATTAGGTAATAAGTCACCCAAGATAGGAAGTCAACTAATAACACCTTATTTATTCATATTAAAACATTAGTATAAATATAAGTTAAAATAATTATTGAACCAAAGAGAAAATTAATAACTATGGATTACTATATCATCTAAATGTGAAAATTTTTTATGGGATAACAAATAGAAAGTTTTCAATAATGATCAAGATAATATCTATTGGATCATATGCTCCCATGATGATAAACAATAGAAAAATAATATATATATTGGGTAATAAAATCATGAAATGAGAATGTATATTGTGATATACAAAATTCATACTATAGAAATGTGTAGTCGGGTAAAATAATTGTCCATGGAATTCATGAGTTTAGTATGGTCACATATAGGATCACAATATGTTAGTTATAAATATAGCCCATGGAAATATTTTCCATATATATTCATGTTTTCAACAGGTAAACCGAATTTATATATTTTCTTATTAAATTAAAAATTTCAAAATTCTGAAATAATAACTAATAAACCTAAAAAATTTATTAACATATTTTCAAATATATTCATATATTTATTTATAACATATTAATATTATTATTATTATTAAAATTTGATATGATGTATTTATATAATATAAAAAATGATATTAAAGTATTATTATAATCAATATATTAAATTATTAAATATATAACTATAATTTTTAATTTTTTTTAAATTTTTTTTATGAATTATTTTTTTATGAATTATTTTTTTTTTCTGAATTATTTTTTTAAATGAGTTATTATTTTACCCTAATAAATTAAATTAGACAATTTAAAATTATGATTACACATATGAATAAATATAGTAACATTTTTTTAATTATAAGTAGATATGAAACAATATTAAGAACAGATAATGTATAAAATGTTATACATTCCATAAAACAATATTTATCTTTAAGTAGAGAATTATCATTTAAAATAAAAATATAAAAAATGTAGAATTTTAATTTTAAAAAATTAATATAATATTTTAATTTCTTTTGAGAATTTATCATTCAATGAATTTTTGGGTTTTTTAATAAAAGATAAATATAATAGTGAATAATGAAATAACATTTTATAAAAAATACACTATTGGGGACACCATCTTGATGTTATCTTTATATAGATGTTTTTAAATCATTTTTAAAGAAAAAATATGTTCATTATATATATAATTAAATATGATAAATCATTATGTTTAATTTAAAAATCTATTTTTCATAGCATAAAACGTATGGAATATTTTTATCAAAACATATTAATATATTATATTTTTTTTGTAATAAAAAAATCATCACATTATGAATGAAAATATAATAAAATAGAATTATTGTTTTGATTCATAAGTTCTATATAATGATTCCTATTATATTTTTTGATATATTAATTTATTTATGTTGGTTAAAACTAGTAACCACAGTAAAATTGATAAGGATAAAATAGATTAACCAAATATGAAAATTTGGTTAACATGATAGAAACATGTAAAAATTTTACTGATTGAGGTGTGTATTGAATAACATTTATCCCCACTCTATTATTTTATATTATGGTTTATTTTTCGAAGATTTAATCTAATGTTCACACCAACATTTGTATGATAGAAATCACTAAAACATGTTCACCTCTGATTTATCTCTATGTACTCTTACAAAAACCCCCTAGAATGAAATTATTACATTAAAAATAATAATAATTCCTAAATTGAAGAAATTGTTTTGATCTATTAAAGATGATATTTTGGATTAAAATGAATAAAAACAATGCTGTTATGAAACTAGTTAAAAGGGATCATGATTACTCACACATGATATCCTTAAAAGACAGTAACTAAAAAAATATTAATATAGAGAATAAATTTATTAATTTTTATGGAAGATTATATATATTAATAGAGTTTTTAAAAATGTTATTAGTATATCGATCTATCTTTTATAATATATTAAAGTACTATAGCAGAAGTTGGGAATTATGGAAATACGTTCTTTATCTCAAATTTAATTTCATTAGAAATAAATAGTAAAATGCATCATGATATCTCTAATATGGGGTTATTAATACATAATTAATGTATTTCACATTAACAAGTTAATTATTATGGTTTTAGGAATAATATAATTTTCTCTATTTAAATGGATTTTTATTTAAAACATTCCAAAGATGAAAAGGTTATTTTTTTAATTTTCATAACCATGAGACATGTTTGATATCACACACCCTAATTTATTTATATGTTTTTTATGTACCATATTTTTATGAATTTTAATTAATACCATTCATTTCATGATATTGGAATGTTTGTTTCTTGTTAAATTCATTATTTGTTTTTATATGTACATTACCTTTACTGTGAAGATTTTATCATCATTCCAAATTTGTACTCATGATTGGTTTACAATGACAACAAATTTCGGAAATTATTATGCTATTTATTTTTAACCACCATAATCATTTTCATCTCCACTACATTTATTTTATTGATTGTTGTATTGTTATTATTTTATTTATTTTCTTTGATGAAACATTTAATATTTTTATAGAAACTTACCCAACTACATCATTCTTCCTTGTATAATTCCCTTCCATGGCCATATTCATTGGGTCTTTATCATATATCCTTATTTATTCCTCAATTATTTATAATTTTCATTTATTTATTTTTTCAATTCTTTACCATGGAATAAATGAATTCATAATGATTTTAATATGGTTAATTTTTAAAAATTGTAAAATAAATATTTTTTAAAAAAATTTGTGAACACTTGTATCCAAAAGTTTTCATTTAATAATTAAAATTTTAAAATACTATTTCTTTATTTCAAACATATTCTTATTATAACTATTTTATAAATATTTTTATTATAATATTTTTTAAACTATTAGGGTAATTTTTTATCTCAATAATAATTTTTTAAATTGTCCCAAAAAGTGATTTCTATCGAACTATATAAATTTTGATATTTTCACCAAAAATCAAAAACATTATTAGTATTATTTCATCAACCATATTTCATATGAATATATTTATATTGTTTATCCCTATTATAATAATGAATCAATCCTTCCTTTTCATTCCTAATCATCCACTATGTATAAATTTGAGTATTCTCTAACTGTATTTCCAAATATTTCAAATTTTGTTCCTTTGATTGAAGGATGTTCGCATTGTTCCATACCTGAGTCGATTGGCGAAATAATTGAATTAATCATATACAGTGAAAATATTTAGTGTTCGACCAAGAAATTCATAAATATTAATACATTTAAGTTATTTATTATAGAAATATTGATAATTCATATAATAGTTATTCCAATAATGATGTTTTGTGATTACAAAGGAATGTTGTTTCTGTATTCAATTTTTTGGTTATTCCAACAAATTATGAAGTAATTATATATAATTAGTGATCATTGGATCCGATAGTAACCCATTATTCTTTGATAGGTCTAATGAGAAAATTTTCCTTCTGTATTTGGTGTACACATTCCTATTTATTTAGGTGGATTTGATGTGGTCTGGAAAAAAACTATATATCAAGGAATATAGACATGATATTGTTTAATATCATGGAACCTAAACAAGACCTCTATGGAATATAACCTTCTATCACTATGAAAATACTTATTTCTATCCATGTAATTATTTATATTTTCATTACATATGTGGGGTCATTTCAAATTAATGTGATCATAAGTAATAAATTATTTGATAATCATTTATTTGTACAATATTGTTCATGACTTTTTTATTTAGTAATATAATTTTTAATACATGATACATTTATAATTTTTTATCCCTCCGGTCTTAAGATTCAATTTACAAAGGGTGAAAAATAAATAATACATTCTATATATCTAGAAGAAATGAATTTTTAGATAATTATAGTGACAAGTTAAAGACAGATTATTAAGTAAATAGTTTCTTAATTAGTTTTTTAAAACATTCCATTTCAAGAAAATGAGAGTTTATTCCAAAGTAAATGATTTATCTTAATTCAATAGTATTAAAAAACATAATGTTCATGAAATTTTATATTATGGCATTTCTATAAAAAAATTTGAAATATTTGATGATCAATTATGAGTTTCCATAGGATTTTCTAAAAAAATATTTAATATCCAAATGTGAGTAAAATAAGTATTACAACATCACTATGAGAAACTATTTTTAGAGAAGTCAAAAAGACATATATATGTGAATAAAATGCATCATTGACCATACACTAATTTATAAAATATTACTTATTTCTAACCTTAATAACATTATTAGATGAGTTATTCTCAAGTTAAAAACCAATAAAATGTTATTTGAAGAACTCATCCCATTGTTTTTTGTTAATTGTAATTTCCTGAGAGAGATCTCATTTGATAGTATCATAACTGACTCACTCTACATCCTTTGGTGCACCTACCCATTCAAAATGGGTAACTTACTAGTAGAAATGTTCTAATGAGACACTTGGGGAGACTATACATTTTTTACAAGAGAAATCAAATAGTGAAAACTAATATATTCTATATCATGAAATCATGTGTAATATGCATACATAAGAGATAAAATACAAAAAATGGGGAAGTTAAAATAAACTAATATAATAAATATCTCGTATCATTATAGTATAATGTGATGAAAATGTAACCATAATATCACAGCAATGAATATCTTACAATCTGTCCAAACAGAATTTATTTTTCCTTAATTAATGTGAAATCACATGTCAACCTTCTACCACTTGGCCCTTGACTTTATTAGAACCATAAACCCTAATTTAATATCATTTATTATTGGTTTCTCAAGATAAGTGTGATTAAAAAAAATAGGCCGCCACAAATGACTTCTAAATCATTATCCTATCTATAAAATAGTTTCTTCCCAATTACAAAATAATAAAAATAATAAGTCATTAAATGTAACATGTTTTAAATTAACCAGTTACAATTTTATGTATTTCATCCCATTCCTTAGATGTATCATCCTTAAACTCAAGGATTGAACATTATAAACAAAATAGGTGTGCTCATTATTATTTATATTTTCTTATACCAGGGGGTTCCCATCCATTGTTTCATTCCTTGACAAACCATTTTTTCATAATCATCATGTCTACACCTAAAGAGAAACATGGGTTATATTTCTCACCAATCTGTGCATATGATATAGAATTTCTTGAAAATCTATCCTTATTCAAGGAATTTTAACATCATATTCCACATAAATATCCATTTGTCTTGGTGATTTAGGTCCCACATCATAATCATTTCACCATCAAACATTTCCATTGTCATACCTACTTTGAAAATTAATACACATTAGAAATAAGGCCTCAAATAATTATTAAATGAACATTTATCATGTATTTGGATAGAATGACACTATAAAAAGTTGATGTTATAGGATACAAGTTCAATATAATTGTGAAGAATAATGATGCTGCCATTCCTATGAACATTCAATGAAAACCTCCCTTCTTAGAGTTATACAATGGTATATACTTTCAACTTGGGATATCCTCGATATCTATTCCAGTATAACGGATGGATCTCATATATCATTGAGTGATGAGGGAATAGTATAACGATTTTCAAGATATTTGATTTGTGAGACCCATCAATTCAACCTGGTTAGTAGTGCATTTAGGAGTTGAGGAAGATGTAACTGAACACTCCTATATTAAGCTTTTTAGAGGAGGGTGTCGAGTATGTAGTGTTTTGAGATGAATCAAGGAATAGGCGTGGTTGTGTTTTGATGAAGAGTATGAAATTGATTGTATATGGTATATGTCAGTAGAGAAATATTTTAAAAAACAACCTTACCCATGGTTTGGATCTTGAATTTTAAGTCTTCACACAAAATATGTAAAGACACTGCCTGATGGGTGTGTGGTTTATTATCTATACTAACCACAAGATTATCAATAATATCATCTCTCAAAATCATACTAACATGAGACTGAGTTGATGGATAGTGTTTCTCTAGCACACTAACAACGAGATTTTCTATACATATGGAAAGAGAAATGTTGGGTAAGACAGTCTCAGCAAGAGACCATGTTATTTGGTATTGGGTAAGGAAACAAATCAGTTAGCTCCAATTACATTTTTCTTTTGGGTAAATGGATAATTATACATATATAATTTTAATGGTTGTTACCCCACCAATGAAACTGTGTTTTAGGGATCATTATTGTGATGATAGAGACTGTGGGACCATATATACATAGATATTCATTGGATGTGCTTCTAATGAATATTTTGAATGCATAGAGCATGTTATCCTTTTTATAGTAATGATGATGGTACCATATATTTTAAAAGTAGATTTCATTTGAGTGTTTTATACATCCCATTTTAATGTACATCCATGTGGGGAAAAATATACTAGGACCTTTAATGTTAGTTTTTATGGAAATGATTGAATAATTATTTTTATAGAGTTTTTCTCTTGATTACTAACATTTTATCATATCAAGGATGTACATGTAGTTCCAATAGGTTTACTTAAACCCATATAACTAAAATACTGGATGTTATTTGGGATATTTATTGATATTATGATGAAATTAGCATGTATTCTCTGGGGACCAGATGTCATATTGTTGATATTATACTGACTCAACATGTATAACTACTTTTTAGCCATTTAATAGAATGGAACATTATATATCATAGGACTGTTGTTTGTATAATATATAGCTTTTTCCCAATATTTCCCTCTATTTCCAATTAAGACCACGAATCTAACTTTACATCATGATTATAGAAAGGATTGTAGGATTCCATTGGCAATCAGTTTTGATTGAGTAGTGCATTTCACACCATAGTAGATGAAAGAACTGAAGAGACCACTCAAGTCATGTCAGATCTGTTACGGGATTTCATGTTTGTTTTTTGAAATAATTGGGTGGATTATATACACTTGATGGAATTTTCATAAAAAATATCATTCCACCATTGGTTTGGAAATGGATGAGGCCTTGTACTTGTGGCCCTACAGGACACCACTTGGATGAATTGAACAAGGGGAGTTAGAACTCATGGGATCCAGGTTGGTGTGAGCATCTATAGAGAATGTTCTGATTATCTAGTTATTGATGAGAAATACATAGTGAATTAATAATTCGTATTCAAACTAATGATAGAGACCCCTTTAGTTCATTGAGTGAGACCATGTGTTATCATGGGTCTCAACAAGCAATGTACTGAAGATAATTTTTAAAGGTTTTAATTAGCCTCCATGATTAATTATCCTTATATAGATTATTCATTGAGTTAGTGTTGTGGAATAATAATTATATTTATCACTGAATTTGTATATGTTACTTGAAATCATTCACATTTTGAAACTGTGGTGGTATATTCATGACCCATGGCATGTTGTAGTCTTGGGAAAGCTGCACATTGATAATGGATCTACCCTCCCTGAGTAACCATTATAGATTGAGGATTGGCATGATATGATCCATTATGAGGGATCAATAAACACAGTTGGTTTCTATCTGAATCATTCTAGTATTTGAAGAGAAAATGGAATTGGGATACCTATATTTGATCCCAATATCCCCAGAATTTTTAGTAGTTTTTTCTTTTTTTGGTGAAAATAACTAATGTGGGGAGAATTTAATGACTCTAACTTCATGTGTATTATTTTTTTTATATAATATGTATTATTTCATATCAATGTGCTAAGTCAATTTGAGATTCTGAGGCTAGTTTTCCATGAAATAATTTTTGAAATATATGAAATATATTTATAACATGCATATATAGATTTATTATGAAAAAGGTGAATAATTTCAAATTATGGAATATATCAGAAATATGAGGGAAACCATTAGTCTAAAAGGTGAATTTTCCCTATTATGGATCTAAAAATTATCGGCATTAAATGTTTGTGAAAAACATATCATATACATTACTTTATCAAAGTAAATAAATCATTTTTTTATTTTATTTATTTGAACAAAAACTGAGATTTCCCTATTAAATAATCTCTTATATTAATTTTTTACATTTTTCTAAATAAACATAAATATAGCTATGAATCATTAGAGAGTGAAATATGGGGTTTTGGTTGTGAATGAAAACTAAATCATGGATCTTCTAATGATGCACATCAAAAAATGTTGATCTCCCCAATGACCGTGACACAAGATGATTCTTCATGTGTGATGGATCAGAAATCTAGATATATTTTTAATTCAATCTTTTCCATCCATCCCTTTTATCTTGATAAATCACAGATTAATTCCATAAAAATAATTTACACATTCATCGATGTTAGATTAAATTTATGGAAATATTTTGATCATTGAATTTATTTATCTTTTGTTATTATATTATTAGACAATTTATCTGGATCAAAAAAAAGTTTTAGGTTATTTAATCACCTTTGAAGTAATATAGATCCCCACCCCATTAATTTCACCTTCATCGTAGGAAATTTATTTGACCCATGCTTTGATGAATACCCCGTATCTGATCATGGTATGATAGTTATTCCATGCAACAATTTGTTATTGTTGTTATGGTTTGATATCATGGTTATGATCGAGGTGTGAAGATGATTAATGATGACCATAGGTATATTAGAATGTAATTTTAATACTTGTTCTTCTAGGATTTGATGATGTGGCTATAGACGATGTAAATGGGCATTTTCGTAGCTAGTTCGATGCCCATATCTATGATCTCTAATTACTAGATGATTTTACGACCCCAAATATCGATATTTATGTGTGGATGGGGGCTCTAGTGATGTGTATATTGATGTGAAAGAAATTTAAATTGATATATAAAATCAATAATTACATGTTGTGCAACATGTGGTTACATGCCATGTAGGACACCCATTGTGCCACTATATTTTGTGTGGTAAGATAGAAAACACACACCATGTGACCCTATCACACATCATGGGACATGGTTTTGGAAGAATTATGTTTATATTAGAGGATACAATGTAATGATAAATCCATGTACATGGACATGACCTGAGTACAAGGCACATGTACACATATATTACTAGGTGTACACAAGTAGATAGAAATGCTGGACCTAGAGAACACATGAATGAGTTGATGGCATAGTAAAGGTTATTAGAAAAATAGCAACACATTGTACCTATAATATATGTAATTTATATTTCTTTTACCTTATTGTGAGGAAGTAGTATGTATAAAGACAAGGGGTTTTCTATATAAGATGTATATAACCTTTAAGTGCGTTTTTCCACATAGATAAATTATTCCAGACGAAAATTTGTTGACTGTGTTCTCTTGTTCCATTAACTCAAGGATATGATGAATCATTATTTCTACATCCCATGATTGGGATCCCCTTGGGAGGATGAGTCTCAAATAGTGTGTTTTTTGTCCCTCTCAAACATTGTAGTACGATATTATATCATCATTAAACCCTAGGTTGTATTTTTGTATTTAGAGTGACTTCTTTGAAAAGGTTATTGTTCCTCCATCAAGATAGTTGTATCAGTAGGGTTCCTAGAATAATTTGAATATGATACCCTATATAGTAGTTTTAAAACTATTGAGTATGTGGTGTCCCCCATCAGTAATAAGAGTGACCCCTATCTCTGTAGAATAGTCTTTTGTGTCCAGTTATCATTCATGGGAGTGACAAAAATTATTGACCTCTAAGATGACTGTCTCCATTGATGGAATTGATCATGGAATTGATTCTATGAGAATGATAATTTATTCAATCATAATTCTATTGTTTATAGTTGGTTGTGACTGAATTGTGGTATGTGGTCCTTTATTAGTATATCTAGGTTCTCTCTTATTTCTATTCAGTACTTTATTACTGTTAAATGTTTCTTATTATTGGTTCTTCATGTTTATTTTTTTTAAGGAGTACTAGAAGATATTTTTATACTCACAAAGACATGGGATATTCTCTCACATGATGTGTCTTACACCAACGATGTCCCATTTGATGGTATCCTAGGAGAATGTATAGTTGGTGGATCATTCCATGAGGTTGAAATAATGATTTTATTCAGATGATTGATTTGTATCTTAATACTCTTCCTTCAGGTATGTTGTACACTCTATTATTATTTGTTAGAATTTTATTAGGTCCATTTTCACATTCAATATCATACTATATTACTCTATGTTATGATTTATAGATGTATGCATGCATTGGTTCTAGTAGTTTTAATGTTCATTAACTTTTGAGGCTATAGATGTGTGATTTTTTACAGGTACATTAGGCTAATTCCTATCATGTGTGGGATATTCCAACTAACTATTGGTCTTCATCCCAGGGCCTATTAGAGGAGAGTTTAAGTTATTTTCATTTAGGAAACTGGTGGTGTGTGTTGTGATGGGATATCATGAGATCATGTGTATGGTTGTTTTGTTAACATGGGATGAAAATTTGTGATCGATATTCCATGACTCAATCATCCTAAATCTGTATTTCCCAAATCCGGATTACAAATGATTCATAAAAATGATATACATCACACCATAATAGGGTACTAACAAAATAGGTGGTGTGTTAAAACACATCTTTATCTCTTAATGGAATCCTCACATACCCCATACCACTCATAAATAACATCATTCTTGTCCTTGAACAATAACAACACTTCCATTAAAAAAAATTAATTACCTACCCTATGATAAAAACCTTCCAAACCAAAAAAATTCTACTATATATGAAATTATTTTTTGGTTCCTGAAAACAACCACTCAACCATTATATAGATCTATTGTCAATCCTTTATCTATGATGATGTTACCCAAGAAACCAATTCCCTCAATCGAAAAGTGAAACATAGATATATTAATGTAATTAAAAGGATCTATCTGTATAAATGGGATGGAATCAAGATGTATGGGATGATCATATTGAGTCTTGGATTACATAAATATGTTATAAATGAAGACAATAACAAACTGGTCTAGGTTTGGAGGAAAAATCGAGTTCATCAATTCCCTCACTATATCATGATAATTAATTATCCCAAAGGGAATCACCACATACACTTATAAGTCATACAATCATATAAATGTATACAGTGGTATATAAGATGGTTCAACCCTAAACCACTAATAACCTGATATAATATTGATCTAAGAGAACACATTGAAACCTATCAACTGGTCAAAAATAACATTAATATGTAGAAAAGGATAATGGTTTATAATTTTTATGAGGACCAACTTCCTATAATTGTCACATAAATGTTGCATTCTATTTGATTTCTAGATGGATAAAATAGAAGACTCCCAAAGATGCTTTTTAAAAAATAGGAACATCTTATCCTCAAACTCTTATAAGTATGTTATAATCTCTCAAAGATCTACTAGTGTATTTATATAAGGTGTTATATGATTTTTTTGGTATGAAAATGTTCTAAATGAACTCGTATCGACCAATCCCATTGGATCACTCCTAGAAATGATCCCCCCCCCCCATTTTACCACAAAAGTTGTGTCAATTGACACAACCACATACCTAAACTCCACTTTTAGACCCAAACCATTCACAAACTGAGAACTTATAAAAATTTTCAATCTCATTTTCCAAATAATGCACTATAATGTACAGAAGCTATATGAATTGTACCTTATACTATAAATGGTCCAGCCTCAAAAATAATGGGTGAAATCTAAACTGCATTAAGTTATCTTATCCATATACATTGTTCTCTTATCTAGGTCCCATGTACTAAACATCTCTACTTATATGGATGCTCAATTCATAAAATACATCATATTCATGCCAAACTTACAAAGCCTATAGAACACAAACATCTAGATTAATAGAGGTTAATAGATCCTCTATTGATTATTTATATTATCCTAAGACTTACATCACCTCCAATCTATTAGGGGCTCCTACATAACCTCTATAGGTGCCTCATCATGTCGCAATTTCATCACTCCACTGGTGGTCAAAGACATTATCCCTAAATGTTAATATTATTTACATATTGATCTAAAAGCACTTAATCAATACCTAAAATGGTTATTAAAATCCCTCTCTTTCCATTTCATCCACCACATTATTGAAAATTTTCACAAATCTTTTAATTACCATTGGTTGTAAAACAATGTAATTATCTAATTGGAAATTATCTATCAAAAACTAGAATCCAACTTCATTTCCCCCTAAGAAATGAGATATTTATTTACTATAATGAACAATTATTTTAATAAATGTATATTAAATAACCATTGTAAAAAAAATTTCTTGGATTATACCAACATGCACCCGAATATTGAATTTGTTTAGTGCCTTTGGAAACATTGAACAAAATACCTCTAACTCAATGAAATATCTTAAATATTTTCTACACTGATATTTTCTGGTAGTAATAATACTTCAAAACATTCCTTCATATCCAAAGGAATGGATATATATGAAAGGGGTGATGTCAAATGCTCAATAAGTGTAAATAATGGAAATTCGTAAGAATATGATGAACATAAGGGTATCAGAATTAGATCATGATCATAAAAAAATAAAACCCTACATATCAAAGATCGTAAAAATTAATCCTAGAATAAGGATTTGTAGTTCATAATACATGAATCATAAGGAAATAAAGATCATTATCCAAGAAAGTATAAAATATGAATAAGACATGATATTTTTACATACACATTAACATGTAATATCATTACATATAAGTCATCACACAATGCTACTACATTTCATGGAATATCATGGGGACTATACCAAATAGATGGGAGACACCACCATCCCCAATCGTAGTCCATTCCTTATAAGGGAGATGGTTTCCCCATCATCCCATAGTATATCATATTTTCTCATCTTTCCATATTGGGTCAGTTTCCCCTTCATCCCGTAGTAGATTGGGTTTCCCCATCTTCACATAGTCGATAAATCCCATTGACAAGAATGAAATAATTTTATCTTATGATTTAAATATTTTCCCAATGAATTGGAGATGTATTTATGTACCAACCATCAAATAATTAAAACCATACATATATGTTCCATAATAAGATTCACCAGTCATCATATCGTGGAATGAAATGGGTTTCGTAAACATCATTCATTCATAAGATAACTCCTGAAAAATAAATGGGTTTCAAAAATAACATTCCATATAAATAATAAACCATTCTATGAATGAATAAAAATGGTATAATTGAATCATATAAATATTAAAACATAAGATATATCAAATAATGTAATCATAGATGAAAACGTTTTTTAGAGATCATTTGAAAACAATTCTTGAGGAAATTATATTTTCTTCTTTTAAAACATATTTTTACTTAAAATGCCTTAAAATTTTAAAAGAAAATATATTATTGGGAAAAAATATTTAAATATTGTAATTGAATATTTTTTCATTATGGCATTATGATGGAAGAAAATTTCATTCATTTTGTATAAAATAAGAAAAACAATTTAATTGTTTCTTTACGATGCAAGCATAAAAAAGAACCAAGTATGGAAATTTAAAAATAGATTACTTCTAAACAGTGTCATAAAAATTATAAAATGGGTAAAAATTACCTTAAACTCTATATGAAAAACATTTTATATTTTTTTCTAGAAATCATGGATATTGAAGATAAATTTTTCGAAACAGAATCATAAAATGAATCAATCCCAAATATTGATGAAATTGTGAAATAAATATTCATTTCATTATAATTAATAGAAAATTGTTCCCCATGAAATAAATTAGAATATATGGATGTAAATATACTATAATATTTATATTCTATTCATAAAAATCATTCATAGGATTTATATACACCCCATAAAAGTAACACGTATTGTATAAGGCATGGGTCCCATGTAAATTTAAATGAGACACAAATCTTGTAACACCCCATGATTTCATAGTGTGTTATTTCTTCAAAATAATTCAATAACATGCACTACACGCAACACAGAGTTCAACAACATCATGACTTACCAAACAAGCCATTCAAAAGTGTTTATGAATAGTATTAACTAAATTTTAAACATTATATAATCCTTATAAATTTAGAATCCATATTTTGAGTTTTTTAGACATAATGTAAGAAGAATTTCATTTCCAGTATTGCACTTTTACAAACTTTCAATAGTGAACCCTTTTTAAATCCAATATTTTAAACTTTTATATATTCAATTTGACTAAACGATTTACTTTTTAGAATGGGGACATCAAAAATTTACAATGAAACATCCCAAGCTTCCACGATACGCTTTCCTTTGAATAATATAGTAGCGTGTGTTGTACGCAACTTCGAGTTCTAACACACACCACTACCAATCAAACTAGCCATTATGAATAGTAATACCTACTTTTTGAAATTATTTATATATTATATTTCAAAATGGACTTCATTTTTGGATACGGAATTTTGAAATTATCCTAAGTTTAATTTTTCGTATTTTTCTGACAACTTCCAATTTTTATTAAAAGTGAAAAATACTTAAAAATAACTTTTTTAGTCAAAATAATTTATAGTGATAAATTATATTGTTGAGTTGTTTTAAATTATAATTAGAATATATTTTTACCATTTTATCCAATGGTGTTCATTAGAATTCATTTCACTTTGAAATTAGACCTAAACGATTGTCAATCTTTTGATATACATTATTTCTTAAAAACACGCTATTTGTTGTGACAGTGGGAATTAATTATAAAATTAATTAATGCAAATTATATGATTGGAATTTTGTAAAATAGACATCATTTTGAAATTCGGAATATCAATTATAGCTTAGGGTGAAATTTTTGCATTGTTCTGAAAAACTTCAATTTTTGATGAATAGTGAAACTTCTAAGTGGTAGTTAAAAAACTGAATTTTTCATAAAACATAATTTTACCGCTTCTGTGAATGGAAATTCGAAAATCTGAGAGACACGGTTAATATCAAGATGTAAAATTTGGTTCAATGAGATGAAAATAATTTTTTGTGAATAGTAACGTTTTTCTTTTATTTACAACCGTTAAAAGTAAATAGGGCAATTAAGGGTAAGAATGATATTAATATTACCCTAACACATGTCCTAATTCTATTGTACAAGTTTATATCGACCAAAAACAACCTTAGGAATAAAATATTATCATTTAGGTCCACTTGGATTAGATTAAGACATTTATTATTATTTAATTCAAAGAAGAGATAAAAGAGTTAAAATCAAAGTTTATTTACTAAAAAAATTTAATATAGGGTTATACATAAGATAACTTCGATTGTAATTTCTAATTAGAAATCTAATAAGATTTCCTACATAATGATATTTATTTATAATTTTTAGAAATTAAATAATTTAATTTAATTATGACACAATGAAGATACAGTAATTACCATAATAGTAAAAAATCAAAATAAGTGATATTATAAATAACTAAATAAATATAATTTGAGACATTAATGGAATTAAACTACTTTTCTAGGATAATATGACATATTAATATTGCTTTAATCGACTTTGATCGAAGTAATCATTCTTTTATGAGTTTCAAAAAAATCAACTATTCAATAGTGTCAAAATTCCAATAAAAGAGTTTTTAAAACAAATATTATATTATTAATTGATATTAAATTCCTAAAAATCTACGGTTCAGCCAAGAGACTTATATCATGATAGTTGTATCATTAATGGACCACTTGGGGGTCGCTTGGATGTATATAGTACTTTAATTAATGATATAATATAAAAATACAAAGTGACATGGTAAATGTCAAACTAATTAACTAAGAGTTAAAACTAAACGATAAGGTTAATATAATGACCCAAACCTGTCTAAATTCTATTGGTTGAATGGATTTTTACCTATCCCCACCTAAAATGTTAAATAATAAACTTTGGATCCATTATAAACCGAATATTAATTTATTATAAATTAATATTTCTAGCTTTTCCAAAGGTGCCCCTCACACCTCTTATAAAAGGGCACTCCCCCTTCTCATTTCTTCAAACCTTCAAAGCATTTCGGTTCGGCCAAACCCTACCAAAATAATATCCCAACTTCCCTCAATACAACCTAGAGGCCTTATTTTGATCATAAAGCCAACCAAATATCCCTTTTGATCAAATCAAATGGAAGAACCCCAAGAAGAGGTAATGTTTTCACCACCAATTTTCAAGTTCCTTTCTTCATCCACTTATTCTTTCTGTGTTATTACCATTGTAAAATAATAACTCCATTATCTTATATATACTGTGATGTTATTATAAATATGGTACAACCATATTCAGTATTCTATCCACCCTTTTAATAACGTGTCACCATACTTGCGTACGTACGGCTTACCGTCTCCACATCGAGGTGTAATTGTTATTCAATATATTATTATTTGGATGGGTATAATAATGATGTATAATTCTTTTAAACAATAAATATAACATGATAATGATTCTTTATATATAATATACCATCCATTTATATATTATTTTAATATCAAAAAAATGATATTGTCTCTCGTGCGTACGTACGGACTACCGTATCCACGAACGCGATGAGATTCATTCTCCATCATATCCATTCAAGTATAATTATCATATGATGATTTAAAAATAATTTTTAATAAATTGATATCATTATTTATATGAATAAGATACTACCTATCCATGACAAACCTGGCTTACGTAAAAAAACATATAAAAGAAAACGAGTAAGTTAACACCCGAAACGACGATAATACTAAGATATTATTAACAAAGCAATGTTAAAAGATCATATATGATATCATATTAATATATATGATTCTTGAATAATTTGATAACAATTATTTCACCATTATATAGGAGTTTAACCTACCCTCAACCAAGGAAAAGTTCAAGGTAAGGGTTTATTTCACAATCTCTCCATTATCTGAGGTTGTTTATACGTTATAATCTACTGGATTTCTTTATCATCCCTATCCATATTTCTTCAAAATGTATTTCAAAAAACATTTTCACCATTTACAATAAATGGGTTAAAGTCATTTATACCCTTGTTTGACTTTTTATAAGAGTTTTATAAAGGAATATTTCCATCGTTTTCCAAACAAGGTGATTTTTTACCTTTTTGACATGATTAAGGTAAGAATATTTTTTTAACTTATACGGTGGGAGCGGCTATTTACCACTATTATAAAATCATCAAAGCTTACTGTACAAGCCTATAAGAATACTTTTAAATTAAATGTTTTATTTTATAATTATGTGACTTTTAAATGATTTCCAAATGAATATTTTTTGAATTTGTAAAAGGTACTCTTTATCAAGATCATAATTTTAAATGTTTTAAAGATTTATCTTTCTAAATCTTTTTAATTAAGGTCCATGATTTGAAAATGATTTTTAGTATTTATTTATATGGATATCATGTTTTTGAAATGATATTTCTATTCAAAAGTTTCAAAGTGGTATGGGACACTTTGCTTCAAAAATCTCTTTTAAATTACTACCTTTATAAATGTATGACTTTTCAATGATTTCAAGAAAAGAGATATTTCTCTCAAATAGTTTTGATTTCATCTATGTCAACATCCTTTGATTGAATTTAAGCTTATTTGATGTTTATTTATTATGATACAAAACTTTTTTATTGTATTGAAGGTTTTCTGATATGTTTTACTGTGGATGTGTTATTTTTATACCATTCATGGTTTATGGAGAAAGTATTGACATTTCGTATGCTAGTTTTAATACGAATGTTTATGTTATGTTTAAACCTTTTCATATGGGAATGCATTGGACTTAGTAAGTGACGGGCGGAGCCCGCTATAGCTCCTCGATGTTTTGGTAGGTCTCATGAGACAAACTATTTTCTTTTCACAAGGCCTTGACAAAATCTTATTTGTAGTCTTGGCATGAGGCCTTGGCTATGTAGTTATGATAGTCTGGAATTATGCATTCCATCATTTTGAAAGTGGTTATTGATATTGCATGTTATTATTCGATTAGTAGAATATCCATCTGAATAAGTAAATGGCATTATTTCATTTTTTTCCATACTATGTTGAAGTTTACGTTTAAAAGGCGTTTGTTTAAGTTATACATTGCCTTAAATGTTTATTATTATTTATGAAAGTTTCTGCTATATTGTTATCCTTATTGGACATTTGAGCTCACCCATTTTCTATGTTTTATTTTTCCCGGGATATGAAGAAGTAAATTATAAATGACCTGCAGGGATAGTATGAGGGGATAAGAGTGTGGTCTATGGAGACTATATTATTGTAGTTTTCATTTTTATGATGTAAAACTTTATGAATATATCTAGTGTTTCCAAGGTTATTAAACCAATCGGTCTTTCGATATTTGATCTTTCTTGTGATCATGCCATTGTTATGTAATAATGCACCGACTCTAGGTAACTGGGGTCAGGGCGTTTCAGTTGGTATCAGAGGAAGTTTAGTACAAACCTTGGAAGCTAGATTTAGATAAACCCTGATTAGATAACATTGATTTAAGATGGAATTTGAGGACTAGTATAGAATAACTTCCTAGAATTTTGGTATTGTATAGATTTTTTGAGTTTTCCCGAGCAATACATCCCTGTCCGGATACGAGCAGGTAGAGGTGGCTCTAGCATAGATGTACCTAGGGGTAAAACACGAAAACACCGCTTTGATCTAGACTCAAACGAGAACTGGTGCACGACAATGGGCCTTTCTGCACTATTGGTTACGACACTCCCGGGGGATATTCTTAGGATAATTCTCATTTTCTTTACAAACCATTATGAAGGGTTTATGAGTATATACTTCCTCAAAGGAGACATTTTTATAATTATTTATTATATCCATAAACTATTTAATTTATATTATGTGTTTTACAAGTTTGGGATTACGTATTGTTTTTCATAAACTAATCTAGTGTATTCCATTATTTAGAAATGGTGCCCAGTAGAAGGAATGAGAACTCCAGCAATGCACCTGATACAAATAGAAAGAAGGATCATATATTTCATGGTCTTAAGCCAGAATTTATAAGAGAAATAGTCTCGCATGTATTATTATCATATGAAGAAATAATATCATGTGTTGATAAGATAAGTACAGAGTTTACTGAGTCCTATGGCTCTGAAGGGAAGCAAGAGAAGAAAAGGATGGAAGAGAGAAAATGGATAAAGGGAAGAGGGGAAAGAAGAATTTTCCCATATGTGATAACTATGGAAAGAAACACGCTGGAACTTGCCTGAAAGGAATGAGAGTTTGTTATAACTGTGGATGAAAAGGGCACAATGTACGTGACTGCAAGGGTAAGAAAATGGTTTCAAATGAACAATGCCTAATTTGCAAGGAGTTTCGACACTATAAGAACCTATGTCTCAGTCATCAGACTATGCCAAAAATGATGCTTCTGGATAATAATCAAGTTATGATACTACCACAGATGAAGAGGAATGATTAGAGTTCTTATGTTGATTATGTCATTTGTGTGTTGTACCAATAATGTACTTGTTATAATAATTATAGAGTTTATAAGGATTGTACTGCAGTACTATTTCATTATGGACTTGATATTGTGTGAAACAATGAAATGTGACTCAATGGCAGGTTAAATTATTGGAAAATATATGGTTGAGAGAAAGATAAACCATAATATGGTTCTGATACCGAGGTAGTGATTTTAGAATAATACATGATTGATTTGGATAAATTATATTAGATATTCTTGACTACCTTGAAACTGATTAATGATTTGTATATTCCACCATTGTTGGGGTTTTCAACATTTTTGGATTGAAGAAGTATATCTATTATTCTATAAGGAATAAGGGATCATGAATGTAATCAATATGGTTTTATGGTAATTCAGGATGTTGTGGTGTTTTAAAAGAATACATGATAATGGTGATCAAATGTTATTATGTGGAAAAAATATATCTTCATTGTGTTTACCTTATTTATAAATTTTGGACTGAAGTATTTTGGATAGTTCTAATTTGGATTATTTTGTTTTGCCATAAAAGGACAACCCGAAGGTCGGGCAGCAACCCATCGCGTCCGGCAAGGCCATGACACTAGAACCCACTACCAAAGGGCGACAAGTGTGTATCACCCACCAATGACCCACGTGATGTCCTGGTTTGAATAATGTCATTTTTTAATGGTTCTTCTAGATGAATTATAAATTCATTTTTTTAACCGTATACTAATGGGATAAATAGAATATTGTTTTTATGTTCTATTATCTTTTAGAGTAAAAGATGTGTTTGTTGTAGAACATAGTTAAAGGTTGAGACTCTACTTTTCAAGTATATATTTTTCTTCTTCTCTTATTCAATGAATAAATTAATTCTTATACTTTAGTGAAGGGTTCTTAAAAAAATGTGTTATCTTAATACCACATGTTTTGCTGAATTGATGGTATTTTAAATCATCATAGATTGATGAATTTAAGGCTCTAAATGTTACACTTGTTTGAGATTTATGACCTCAATCACTACCTCTAAATATTTACCTTTTTCCTCCAATTATATGCCTCTAATTACCACCAATGTTCTTCGAATAGAGATCATAATTTTGTGGTGACACTTTCATTTCTCTTTTCATCTTATTAAGACTAAACTTTATCAACCCAATTTCCGATGTGGGTTTTACCACAAAGTTATTTTCTATATTCAACCATTTATTTTAGAGAAATAATTTCAAATTTCGAGGATGTAATTTATTGAAGGAGGGGAGAATGTAACACCCCAGGATTTCATAGTGTGTTATTTCTTCAAAATAATTCAAAAACATGCACTACACGCAACACCGAGTTCAAGCACACCATGACTTACCAAACAAGCCGTTCAAAAGAGGTTATGAATAATATTAACTAAATTTTAAACTTTATATAATCCTTATAATTTTAGAATCCATATTATGATTTTCTTTGACATAATGTAAGAAATTCATTTTTAATATTGCACTTATTCCAACTATTAATAGTGAACCCTTTTTAAATCCAATATTTTAATCTTTTATATATTGAATTTGACTAAAAAATTTACTTTTTAGAATGGGGACATCAAAAATTTACAATGAAACATCCCAAGCATCCACGATACGCTTTCCTTTGAATAATATATTAGCGTGTGTTGTACGCAACTTTGAGTTCTAACACACACCACAACCAATCAAACTAGCCATTATGAATAGTAATACCTACTTTTTGAAATTATGTATATATTATATTTTAAAATGGCCATCATTTTTGTATACGGAATATTGAAATTATCCTAAGTTGAATTTTTTGTATTTTTCTGACAACTTCCAATTTTAATGAATAGTGAAAAATACTTAAAAACTACTTTTTAATCATAATAATTTATAGTGATAAATTATATTATTGAGTGGTTTTAAATTATAATTAGAATATATTTTTACCATTTTATCCAATGGTGTTCATTAAAATTAATTTTACATTGAAATTGGCTCTAAACAATTTTCAATCTTTTGATATATATTGTTTCTTAAAAACACGCTATCTGTTGTAACCGAGGGAGTTAATTATAAAATTAATTAATTCAATGTATATGTTTGGAATTTTTAAAAATAGACATCATTTTTGAATTCGGAATATCAATTATATCATAGGGTGAAATTTTGGCATTGTTCTGAAAAACTTCAATTTTTGATGAATATTGAAACTACTAAGTGGTAGTTAAAAAACTGAATTTTTCATAAAACATAATTTGACCGCTTATGTGAATGAAATTTCGAAAATCTGAGAGACACGGTTAATATCAAGAAGCCAAATGTGGTTTAGTGAGATGAAAATAATATTTGGTGAATAGTAACTTTTTACTTTTATTTACCACGGTTAAAAGTAAATAGGGTAATTAAGGGTAAAAATGATATTAATATTACCATAACACATGTACTAATTCTATTGGACAAGTTTTTATCAACCAAAAACAACCTTAGGAATAAAATATTATCATTTAGGTCCACCTGGAGTAGATTGGGACATTTATTATTATTTAATTCAAAGAAGAGTTAAAAGAGTTAAAATCAAAGTTGTTTTACTAAAACATTTTTAATATAGGTTTATACATAAGATAAATTCGATTTTAAATATTCATTCTAAATATAATAAGATTTCCTACATAATGATATTTTATTTATAATTTTTAAACTTTAAATAATTTAATTTATTTATGATACAATGATGATGCAGTAATTACCATAATAGTGAAAAATTAATATAATTGATATTATAAATACCCAAATTAATATAATTTGAGACTTTTAATGAATTAAACTACTTTTCTAGGATAATATGACATATTAGGATTGATTTATTTGACATTTATCGATGTAATCATTCTGTTATGATTTTCAAAAAAATCAACTATTGAATAGTGTCAAAATTGACATAAAAGACTTTTTAAAACTAATATTATATTATTAATAGATATTAAATTCATAAAAATTTAAGTTTCGGTCACAAGACTTATATCATTATAGTTGTATCATTAACTGGCCAATGGGGGGTCTCTTGGATGTATATAGTATGTTTATAAACTATATAATATAAAAATACAAAGTGACATTGTAAATATCAAACTAATTAAATATGTGTTAAAACTAAAAGATAAGGTTAATATAATTACCCAATCCTGTCTAAATTCTATTGGTTGAATGGATTTATACCTAAGCCCACATTAAACTTTAAATAATACACTTTTTAGACATTATGAATCAAATATTAATTTATTATAAATTAATATTTCTAGCTTTTCCAAAGGTCCCCATCACCCCTCTTATAAAAGGTCACTCCTCCTTCTCATTTCTTCAGACCTTCAAAGCCTTTTGGATCAGCCAAAACCTGCCCAAATACTCTCCCAACTTCTCTCAATACAACCTAGAGGCCTTAATTTGATCATAAAACCAACCTATGGAGCCCTTTTGATCAAATCAAATGGAAGAACCCGAAGTAGAGGTAATGTTTTCACCACCCCTTTTCAAGTTCCTTTCTTCTTCCACTTCTTCTTTCATTGTTATTACCATTATAAAATAATAACTCCAGTATCTTATATATAATGTGATGTTATTATAAATATGGAACAACCATATTCAGTATTCTATCCACCCTTTGAATATCGTGTCACGATACGTGCATACGTACAGCTTACCGTCTCCACGTCGTGGTGTAATTGTAATTCAATATATTATTATTTGGATGGGTATAATAATGATGTATAATTCATGTAAACAATAAATATAACATGATAATTATTCTGTATATACAATATAACATCCATGTATATATTATTTTACTATCAAAAGAATGATATTGTCGCTCGTGCGTACGTACAGACTACGGTCTCCACGAACGCGATGAGATTCATTCTCCATCATATCCATTCAACTATAATTATCATTTTATGATTTAAAAATAATGTTTAAGGAATTGATATCATTCTGGATATAAATAAGATACAACCTATCCATGAAAAACATGGGTTAAATAACAAAACATATAAAATAAAATGAGTAAGTTAACACTCGAAACGACGATAATACTATGATATTATTAACAAAGCAATTTTAAAAGATCATATATGATGTCTTATTAATATATATGATTCTTATATAATTTAATAACAATTATTTCACCATTATAATGGAGTTTAACCTACCCTTATCCATGGAAAATTACAAGGTAATGGTTTATTTCGCAATCTCTCCATTATCCGAGGTTGTTTATACATAATATCTACTAGGATTTCTTTATCATCCACATCAATGTTTCTTCAAAATGTATTTCAAAACATTTTCACCATTTACAAGAATATGGGTTAAAGTAATTTATACCCTTTTTTGACTTTTTATAAGAGTTTTATAAAGTAATCTTTCCGTCGTTATCCAAAAAATGTGCTTTTTAACCTTTTCGACATGATTAAGGTAAGAATGTTTTTTTAACTTATACGGTGGGTGCAGCTATTTACCGCCATTGTAAAATTGTCAAAGCTTACCTTACAAGCATATAAGAATATTTTCAAATTAAATTTTTTATTTTATAATTATGTGACTTTTAAATGATTTCAAAATGAATATTTTAAGAATTTGTGAAAGGTACTCTTTATCCAGATCCTAATTTTAAATGTTTTAAAGATTTATCTTTATAAATATTTTTAATTAATGCCCATGTTTTCAAGATGATTTTAAGGATTTATTAAAATGGACATGAAGTTTTTGAAAAAATATTTCTTTTCAAAAGTTTCAAAGTGGTATGGGACACTTTGATTCAAAAATATCTTTTAAATTACTTCCTTTATAAATGTTTGACTTTTCAATGATTTCGAGAAAAGAGATATTTCTCTCAAATAGTTTTGATTTCATCTATATCAACATACTTTGATGAATTTTAAGCTTTTTTGAAGTTGATTTATTATGATACAAAACTTTTGTATTGTATTGAAGGTTTTGTGATATGTTTTACTGTAGATGTGGTATTTTTATACCATTCATGGTTTATGTAGAAAGTATTGACATTTCATATGCAAGTTTTAATACGAATGTTTATGTTATGTTTAAACATTTTCATATGGGAATGCATTGGACTTAGTAAGTAATGGGTGGAGCCTGATATATCTCCTCGATGCATGGGTAGGTCTCAGGATACAAAATAGTGTCTTGGCACAAGGCCTAGAAAAAAATCTTATTTGTAGTCTTGGAACGAGGCCCTAGCTATGTGGTCATGATAGTCTGGCATTATGTATTCAATCATTATAAAAGTGGTTATTGATATTGCATGTTATTATTCTATTAGTCGAATATCCATGTGAATAAGTAAATGGCATTATTTCATTTTATTTTTTCCATACTATGATGATGTTCATGTTTAAAAGGATTTTTTTAGTTATACATTGCCTTAAATGTTTATTATTATTTATGAAAGTTTCTGCTATATTCTTATCCCTACGGGGCATTTGAGCTCACCCCTTTTCTATGTTTTATTTTTCCCAGGATATGAAGAAGTAAATTATGAATGACCTTCAGGGATAGTATGAGGGGATAAGAGTGTGGTCTATAGAGACTATGTTGTTATAGTTATCATTTTTATGATGTAAAACATTATGAATATATCTATTGTTTCCTAGGCTACTAAACCAATCGGTATTTCGAGATTTGATCTTTCTTGTGATCATGCTAATGTTATGTAATAATGCACCGACTCTAGGTAACTAGGGTCGGGGCATTACAAATCTCTTACTCCATGAGTAACATTAGTTCATGAATCCAAAAAAAATAATAATCATGGATAAAACTTTTTATTTATTTAAATCTAAAAAAATAATGATTTAAAATTACATAAATCATTACATACAATACAAAATTTCTGTGACTGGTGAATATGACATGTACCTTAGAGAAAAAAAACTGAAATGAAATTACCTTAACTTATTTGTTAAAATAGATCATACTCCTAAAAAGATTATTTATAATATATCCAACTTTATTATAAATCTATAAAATTAATCTATTTAATTATATCATATGATATATGTTTTACATAGGGATTTGTATTACCTATTTATAAACAATTCCATGTTAATTATACTTTTTGGGTAATAACCACTTTGTTTTTCGTTAATGTTTTAACTGGTTATCCTTGGTCCACTTATATAGATTATTAATTTATCATCCCCATAATAATATAAATGAATTCATGATGATTATTAAAAGTTATATATATATATAATATAAGGATCTTACCATAAACAATACATAATCCTGATTTATGTTATTAATTCATATTGAGGATCTTTTAGGTTTTTCTATTTTAGAAAATTATTATAGAACTATTACATTACATATCAAATATTACAAAGTATATATTTCTTCTCAGTACCAATTTTTTTTCATAAAATAAAATCTCTTGGAAAAAATATTCATGTCCACTTCCTAGTTTTAAAAAGCACAACTATTCCTTCATCTAATCCTTGAACCTATTCGGCACTAAGTCCTACGAAAAACATCTAAAAATCATTTGATGATCATAAAAAGCTTAGTAAGGATTATAAAATAAAGAATGAAAACATTATTCCATCAATACATACCATAAATAATATCATTATAAATCCCAATGAAATCATAAGATTTATTAATATCACATTGAAGTCATAAATCATGAAGGTAACTTGTGGAATCCCTATCATAACTATAATGTAGCTATAATAACTACATAGAGAGTTATGTTTGGAATACCCATCACAGTATATTCCCTAAGTCTCTTTGGGGAAACATTCACGTTTACCTCTATCACGTTACACAATGCATTGGATAGCTATCACGAGATCACCCACCCTATGTTTATCATGGAACCACCCATATACATAAACAATTCCCAAGAACCATAACATATTCATAACGCATAAAACTATCATAATAGAATGATTACACTTCCACATTTCAATCACAACATATCATTTAAAGATATTATAAAAATCAATGTGTTCTCAAAACCATTTTCCATACCAAAATATGTAAAAAGTATATATGGTATTTATTTTCCTTTTAAAAAAACACTACATATTTTTACGGAAGCCAAAGATCAAATAATACTTGTGGTGGTAGAAAGGCCATTTTCACCACATAAAATAGAAATAAACATTCATGTTTATCATTTAAAATATCACTTTGTAGAAAAAAGATTCAATTTGAAATAAATTAAATTTCGATGGTAGTTATACACCATATAATAGAAATTTATGTAAAAATTAAAAAATTCCTCAATGAAATAATATTGAGATAAAGCCCCTTACAAAATTTTCTAGCCTAATGGCGTCACTTTAAAATTCAAAAAATGACTAAGTGAGATAGAAAGGGTTCTATCATCAAATGGAAATAATATTTACAGAAATAAGGTTATATTTTATCATTTCCAAAAATTATAAAATGATAATTCAAAGACTTATCAAAAATAAGTATTTGACTAATAGAGGAGGGTGAATGGTTCCCTTACAAAATTGTATAATTAAATTTATGTACGAATATGTGAAAAAATTATGTCTTAAAATTATAAATACAGCAAATATAAGTTGAAATTATGTGTAAAACTATTGTAGGTCATTCACAAATATTTATAGATTGACATAATCAAGAAGTAGAATTTCAACCCAACGAATGGAAATTTTGTGAAGAATTTCCCTTACATCATGTCTGACTTGACACGTTCGTTATTTAATATATTTAATAATAAACTAATTATATTTTATACTTCTTTAGAAGCTTATTTAGGTTTATTTTTCCTTTTATATCACATATTACCATGTTAGAAACATTATATAATCATTTGCATTTATAATGGTATTTTTTTGATATTTCATACATGAGACAAGAATGAAGTTATTATAATTACAAGTTGTCCAAGTTGTAAAAATATAATTTTCTACAAAATTATATTCATGATTTATATATCATATATATCTAGTATATATATATATATATGAATTTATAATAGTACATAACATTTGGAGATACAAAATGAAAATCACAGTTCATGGAGATCGAAATTTTTACGTACACACGAATGCTACTTTCATTTCTATTCCATAATCAATTGATAGAAAACATAATTACACATAGGTATATAATAATTACAGTATAATATAATATATATATATATTTTCATTAACTACATCCTTTACATGTACCATATATTTCTTGAATAAGTCATATCAGTTTAAGGGTGCGGTTGTCCGAACTTCCTGAAATAAAATTATCATATTTACCTATTATAATAACCATAAAGGAATAATAAAAAGAAATAAAGAAGTATGTGGACAATATAAATATTATATATATCATATATTAATACAGATAAATCATAGTGGCCACCATAAGGGGTGGTTGGAGAAAATTGAACAATTATCATTTTGTGAGGTAGTAGTTCGCCGTCCACAGAAACAGTATGTTCATTACCAATTAGATGGTGGTGTGATTAAGTGTAGTTAGAATCATTATCATAAAAAAATAGTATATTTATGATACTGGTGTTTTTATGTAATCAAATGATAAGAAGACCGTAGGGAGTGACTACATAAAATAAAAGAAGAGAACTTGAGGGAAGTTGTCACCTTTAAATTAGGTTACTCCCTTTGGTTTGAAAGGAAATATTTTATTGAAGTGCCTTCTACATAAGGTAATGATTTTGTGTGGAAGATATCGATGTTTGGATATTATTTTTCTAGGGTTTGAACTAGGAAAGGTGCATTATAGGTGTGAGTAATGGGTTATATTTGATGGATTTTTCTAAGGGTAGGAGAGGATCTTTATAAATGTTTGGAAGTATTATTTTGTTATAAAATGGTTTTTTTTTCAACGGGTCCAAAACATATTTAATTATTATATAAGGTGGATATATGTCTAAATAAAACCATCCAATAAAAAATATATACGTTTCAGATATTTTTGTAATCCTTATAATCTCATTTTTTAAATCATTCATTAATAAGTTAACCCTTGCATCATCATTGTGTCATAATAAATTTTATTCATATGATATCATAAAATTATAAATAAAATACCATGATGTAGGAAATCCTTTTATATTTCACAAGAAAATTTAAATTCGAATATATAACATATATAACTCCATTTAAATTTTTTTTTACAAAAATATGTATTTTTATGTCACTTTTTTCTTTACATTTAATAAATTAATATAAACTGTCATTATCACTCCCATGTAGAGGCATGGTGTCCAAAAATAGACCAATGACTCCCATGTTACAATATGTATAAAACAATATAATTATGAAACATGTGAGTGTGATTTAATATTATTATAATATTATTGGTTACCCTTATTTAACTGATTTACTATTTAACAATGTTAAAGAAAATATTTACTGAAGTAAATATTCATAATGTCTATAAATAAAATATACCTATTTAAAAAATTAAGACATCCTAATTCCAAATATGTAATCAATTTTTCCAAAATCAAAACATACAAGTGACATAATTAATTTAAAATTAATTCTCGTTGTCAAAATCGAAAATCGTGTTTTTAATAAATAATAACTATCAAAATATTGACACATGTTTATATCTATTTTAAAAGTAAAAATACATATAATGACCAAAATTGGATTAAATGGTAAAAAATATATATAATTACACATTAAAACCAGTTTATAAGATAATTCAATTATATAAATAAATTACATTAAAAGGCATTATTGAATTAAATTACATTATTTTCACTATTCATTTAAAAAATAAACATTATCAATAAAAATATTTCATCCAATGTAAATTTTGATATACTGATTATAAAAATGAATATTATTTTTTCATATAAAACATATAAAAGTGAAAAAAAAGTTATAATTGAAAAAGGTTCTCCATCAAAAGGTGGAAATTCGACATTTTATTTAATAATAGTCTATATGGGCTTTAAATTGGATTCATTCCCATTATAAGCCTCTATATTTTTTTGGATAAATGTAAAAACATTTAACAAATATGTATAATCATATTGTAGTTAGTTCTTTTCATTCCCTCTATTACAATGGCTAGGCGACAACTACAAATTAAAATAATAATATTGTATTATTATTTTTCAGTTTAACTCAACATTGTGTGCATCATAGGATTTCAAAGTCATTGTTGTGGATCATGTACTCCATCTAACATAGCATCCCCTTAAAAATAAAATTAATATATAATTCACAATTATTAATAAATATGAAAGTTTCATATTATTTATTTATGTGGGATGTTAAATCCTTCCACCCTTTTTGAAATTTCATCCCCGCAATTTTTATTCACTTATCAAATAAGTGAGGGTATTTATCCCTCATTGCACTTTCAGATTACCTCGTTGCCTCTTCAACCATATGGTTCATCCAAAAAAATCATTACATTAATAATTATATTATTCTATAACACGTTCTCATATTAGTCAAAAATATGGAATGGTTGTTCCTCATAAGAAAGATTATCTTCCAATTAAACTACCTCTAGGAGAAAAGAATTAGATGGATCGAACAAATACTTTCCTAAAATCAAAACATGGAAAACATTTTATACCTGGGATAAACCAAAAAATAAATCCATATGGTAAGAAATTGATCCAACATTCTCCAGGATTTCATAGGGTCGAATAAACCTTAGACTCAACTTTCCCTTCTTAAAAAAATGCATCACACTTTTCCATGGAGAAACTTTGAGAATGTCATGATAACCTACCTCGAGAGAAAGATCCTTCCCCCGATTATCCGCATAAATTTTCTGCCTCCTATTTGATGTTCTTATATGCTTCTGAATCAATTGATCCTTTTCTATCATCTCTTCTACATATTCTTGTCCCATAAACATCCATTCACCAAATTCATCCCAAAAAAGCTAGAGTTCAATAGAGCTTTCCATATAAGGCATCAAATGGAGCAATCTGTATACTAGAATGAAAATTCTTATTATAAGAAAATACACCAAACAATGATGTTGGTTGCAAAATCCATTGTAATCCATTGTACAAACACGTAGCATATCTTCCAATGTTTAAATTGTTCATTATGACAACCCATTTGATTTTGGATGAAAAGTTGAGATAAATTTTAATTTAGTGCCCAACAACTTATGAAGTCTTTTCAAAAAGATAGACGTAAATCATGGATCACGATCAGATACAATAGATAGGGGAACTCCATTCAACCGAACTATATTAATAACATACAACTGAGAGAGTAGATCTAGATAAAATTTATCTCTAATAGAAAGGAAATGAAAAGATTTAGTTAATCAAACAACAATAAACAAGATTGAATTTTTACCTCCAGATGTCTTTAATAATCCCACAACTATTTCCATTGATATATTTAACCATATCCACTCTGGAACTGGTAAATACCGAAGCATCCCTTTTGGTAACTATCGGTCTGCATTAACGTGTTGATCAGTCAAACACTTCACAGTAAAGTTAGAAATATCTCTTATCATTCCATCCCACTAGTAATACTATATATGATCTCTGTATATCTTAGTACTTCTATGATGGACATTAAATGCATAACTATGAACTTCACACAACAACACATTCTTTAACTACGAATCACAAGGCACACATAATTGCTTCACAATTCTCAAAATAGAATCATTATCGATGTTAAAATCATAAAACTTTCCCTTCTGAACCAACTCTAACTTTATATAAATATCATTTTCGCCCTTTTTTTCATGCATAATTCTGTCTGATAGATATTATTTCACTAAGACATGAAACAAAAAAGGAATCTCTTGGAACAACAACTTCTACTCCAATGATCATAAAATAAGTTGACAATGTGTCATGTTCCAAACGTATCATGGTTAATGTAGACTTACTTTTTTAACTCAAAGAATAGACCACTTTATTTACTTTTCCTAGATTGTAATGAATTGAGCAATAATAATACTTGATTAATTCCATCCATATCCTCTATATCATTTTTAATTCATTTTGAGTGAAAATATACTTCAAAATTTTGTGATCAGTATTTGTTTCACACATTACTCCATTCAAATGGTGCCACCAAATTTTTAACACAAAAAACAACAGAAACTAGTTCCAAATTATGTTCAAGGTAATCTAACTCATTATGCTTCAATTGATGTGAAGCATTAGCAATTACATGATCATTCTACATAATGACACAACTATGTTCTTTCAATAAATCATTGATGTAGATAAAAAACTAACCATTTGGGGAAGGCATCTCCAAAACTAGCGAATACATCATTCTTATATTAAATTTTTTAAAACAATCATCACATTCTTTTGTCCAAAAAAAATAACACCTTTTCAAGATAACATAGTCAGTGGGATAGATAATTGTGAAAAAGTTTAAAAAACCTCCTGTAATAAAATTCGAAACCAATAAAATTACGGATCTCAGTTATGTTTTGGGGTCTTGGCCATTATTTAACAAATTTTCATTAAGAATGAACTACAATTATGCCATTTTTAAATACAATGTGACCATGGAATGATAATTTTTGTAACCAAAACTCACACTTCTAGAATTTCCCATTTAGATTCGTTTAATTTATGGTTTTAAATAAAACCCTTAAATGAATTTTATTCTCCTATTTTCTTTTATAATTAAAAAAATATCATCAATAAAAACAACCAACATTTTTCACCTAAATCAATTGTACAATTACTCAAAAAACTGTTGATTTCTGATTCTGAAAATCTTAGGATGCTAATTTGGAAGGTTATTCTCCTTTGTTTTCCTTCCCAACCAAGCATCCATGTTTCCTCAATGAAACACCATTCTGAAAAAATATATATATTAGGGTAAGCAAAATTATAATCTAAAAATTCTATATAATTTCAAACCTACAATAATTTTTTTTTATCGATATTAATTAAATAATGTTCTAACTCCTAAAGATGTATAAACTTACCTCTAAGACCAACTATAAGTACCCAGCCTTAAACAATACATAATCATTAATTAATTTATTAATTCGCATTCAAGATCTTTTTAGGTTTAGTGTTTTAGAGAATTGGGATATAACTATTACTTATCAACTAAAATATTAGGAATTAGACACTTCTACTCAATATCTATTTATTGTCATAAAATAAATACTCTTGAAAAAATGATTCATATCTAGTTCAATGTTTCAGAAAACATGAATTTTTCCTTGATCCCATCCATGACCATGTTTATCTTTAATTAATTTGAAAAAGAATTCAAAAACATTGGATGAGGATAATAATCTTAGTATGTATTATATACTAAATAAAGAAAATAGTTGTCAGTTGATAAATACCATGCATAATATGTAACGCCCCGACCCTTGTTACCCAAATTCAGTGAATTATTACAAAACTTTGGCATGATCACAAAAGATCAAGTCTTGAAAGAACGATTAGTTTAGTAACCTTGGATACACTGGATACATTCATAAGTCTTACATTACATGATAAAGTAAAAAACTACAACAAAATAGTCTCTATAGTCCACAATCATATACCCTTAGACTATCCCTGTAGGTTAGTCATAAAATATTTCTTCACATCCTATAAACATAAAACATAGAAATGTGTGAGCTCAGATTCTCAGTAAGGATAACAATATAGCAGAAGCTTTCATAAATAAGAATAAAAAATTAATGCTATTTATAAAACTAAAAACAAAAGCCTTTCCAACATATGAATCATCATTATATGGAAAATATATCAAAATAATGCCATTTACTAACTCACATGGATATTCTACTAGTCGAATAATCAAATTCAATATCAAAAGACACTTTCATAATGATGGAATGCATAATGCCATACTTTCATAACCACATACTCAAGGCCTTGTTCCATTACTACAAATAATATTTTGTCAAAGACCTATTCCAAGACACTAGTTTGTCTCATGAGACCTACAGATGCATCAAGGAGCAATAGCAGTCTCCCCCCATCACTTACTAAGTCCAATGCATTCCTCGTATGAAAAGGTTTAAACATAACATAAACATTCGTATTAAAACTAGCATATGAAACATCAATACATTATCCATAAACCATGAATGGTGTAAAAATAACACATCCACAATCAAACATATCACAAAACATTAAATACAATATGGAATTTTTGTATCATAATAAATCAACTTCAAATAAGCTTAATATCCTTCAAAGGATGTTGACATAGATGAAATCACAAACTTTTTAGAGAAATAAATCGTTCTATTTTCAAATCATTTAAAAGAAATATAATTATAAAAGAATTAATTTATTTTTAAAATATTCTTCTAAGCCTGTATGGGATGCTTCAATGATGTTATAATGGGGGAAAATAGCAGCACTCTTCCTTTCTATTAAAAAAACATTCTTACATTAATTTTGTAGAAAAGGTTATAAATTACCTTGTTAAGAAAACAACAGAATGATTACTTTATAAAAATCATATCAAAGTAAAAAAAAGGGAATAAATGAGTTTAACCCATAGTCTAATAAATAGTATGAATATTTTGAATTACATTTTTATGAAACATGGAAGTGGATGATAAAGAGGTCATAGTACAAAATTACGTATAAACAACCTCAAATAATGAAGAGATTCTAAAATTAACCCTTACCTTGTACATTTCCTTGGATGAGGTTAGGTTTACCTCCAGTATAATGGAGAAATAATTGTTATTAAATTTTATAAGAATCATATACATTAATATGATATCATATATGATCTTTTAAAATTGCATTGTTTATAATATCTTTGTATTATCATTATTTCTGGTGTAAACTGATTTGTCTTCCATTATATTCTTGGTTATGTGAGTAATATTTGTTATTTATGGGAAGTATTTTATTCATATACAGAATGATTTCATGTCATTAAAAATTATTTTTAATCATCTAATGAGAATTAGTCTTAAATGGATATGATGGGGAATGAATCTCATCGCATTCGTGGAGACGGTAATCTGTACGTACGCATTAGCGACAATATCATTATTTTGATATTAAAATAATATATAATTGAATGGTATATCATATATAAAGAATAATTATCATGTCATATTTATTATTTACATCAATTACCCATCATTATTATAACCATCCAAATAATAATGTATTGAATAACATTTACACCACGACGTGGAGACGGTAAGTCGTACGTATGCACGTATGGTGACATGTCATTCAAAGGCTGGATAGAATAATGAATTTGGTTGTAACATATATACAATAACATCAAAGTATATAATTCATACTATGGTAATTCTTTTAGAATGGAAAAAACATAAAAAAAGAAGTGGAAGAAGAAAGGAACTTGAAATAGGTGGTGACATTTTTACCTCTTTTTCATGTTATTCCTTTTGATTTGATCAAAATGGATCCATTGGTTTTCTTTTTAACTAAATGAAGGCCTCTAGGAACATGTGAGGATAGTTTATAGGGTATTGTATAAGGTTTTGGCCGAGCTAAATGGATTTGAAGGTGTGAATTAGAGAGAAGGTGGAGTTCCTTTTATAAGAGAGGTGAAGGGCACCTTAAGAAAAGATAGAAATACTATATTATAATATAATAATTTTCAGTTTCATAGGGATCCAAAAATATATTATTTAAAGGATAAGGTGGGGATGGTGGAAAAACACTCAACCAGGTTTTAGATAGGTTTGGGACACTATATTAACTTTATCTTTTATATTTAACTCTTTGTTAAATAGTTTGACATTTACCAAGTCTCTTTGTATTTTTATATTATATGGTTAATATATATACTATATACTTCCAAGAGAACCCCAAATGGTAAATTAATGATACACATATCATAATATAAGTCATTTGGAAGATCTTTCCATTTTTAAGAATATAATATCAAAAAATAATATAATATTTGTTTTAAGAAACTCTTTTATGTCAATTTTGACACTATTTTGTATTTTGTTTTTTCTAAATTCATAACAGCATTATTTATTTAAAAAAATCAATCAAAACAACCTTAATATGCCATATTATCCTAGAAAATTAGTTTAATTCATAAAAAGTCTCAAAATACATTTATATGGATATTTATAATTTCAATTATTTTAATAATTCATTAATTAGGTTGTTACTGCATCATCATTGTGTCATAAATAAATTAAATTATTTAATGTCTAAAAAATATAAATAAAATGCAATTATGTATGAAATTTTTTTAGCATTTTAATGAAAATTTATTGTCTAATTTATCTTATGTGTAACCCAATATTAGAAATGTTTTATTTATTAAACAATGATTTTAACTCTTTTAACACTTATTTAAATAAAATATTAATAAGTGTCCTAATCTAATCCAAGTTGACCAATGAGGCTCATATTTCATTTCTAAGTTTGTTTTTGGATGAATTATATTTATCCAATAGAATTAGGATATCTGTTAGGGTAATAATAATATCATTTTAAACCATAATAACCCTATTTACTTTTAACCGTGGTAAATAAAAGTAAAATGTTACTATTCACCCAAAATTATTTTCATCTTATTGATCCAAATTTTACTAAATGATAACAACTGTGTCTCTCGGATTTTTGAGATTGAACTCATAAAAGCGAAAAAATTATGATTTATGTGAATCTGACAATTCTCTCAGGAGGTGGGTAAAAGACGGTGAAAAGTTCAATAAGATTTTTAATTATCTAAAATTATTATAAAAAAACTCCAATGAATAACATAGTACATATATAGGTATTATGTATCTATTTTGACCTAAAATAAATTTAAATAAAATAAATAATTATTTAAATAAAAATTTGGTTTTAAACTATAACTCAGTGTTTTTCACTATTCCTCAAAAATTGAATGTTTTCATAAATATACCAAAAATTGAACCTAAGATAATTTTGATATTCTAAATCCAAAAATGAAGTCCATTTTTAAACATAAACTTAATAAAATTCCAAAAAGTGTGTATTAATTTTTATAATGGCTAGTTTGATTGGTTTGTGGTGTGATAGAACTCAAAGTTGCATACAATACACAATACTATATTATTTAAAGAGAAGCGTACCATGGAATCTTGGGCTGTTACATTCTCCCCTCCTTAAAATAATTTCTTTCTCAATTTTTCTAAATTATTACTTCATAAAAAGACTCAGGTTATTCTTTATCATACATTCCTCGTGTTCCCACATTGCATCTTCCATCTTATGGTTTCTCCATAGTACTTTTACCAGATGAGTCATCCAGTTTCTCAGCACTTGTTCTATTATATCAAGTATCCTGATGGACTCTTTGCAATTAGACAGATCAGGTTCCAGTTGTACTTCCTCATATGTGATTACATGCGTTGGGTCCGACATGTATTTTCCCAACAGTGATACTTTTAACAGATCGTAAACATTTGAGAGACTTGGAAGAATTTCTAACCAGTAAGCTACAACACAAATTCGTTCCAGAATTTCGAAATGTGTGATGTACTTAGGACTCAATTTTCCTTTCTTACTAAAACGTATAACACACTTCGAGGGAGATACCTTCATGAAAACATACTCTCCTATCTAAAATTCAAAATCCTTACTTTTTTAGTCAGCATAGATCTTTTTCCTACATTGAGCTGCTTTGATGTGGTTTTGGATTACCTTCACCTTTTCCATCGTTTCCTCCACCAGTTCTGGGCCTACTAGTTTTCTTTCACCAACATCATCCCAACAGGTTGGTGTGTGACATCTTTTTCCATATAACCCATCATATGGTGCCATCTGAATACTTTAATGGAAGTTATTGTTATAAGAAAATTCTACTAGAGGTAAATACTGATCCTACATACCTTTAATCTCATGTGATCATGATCGTAACATGTCTTCTAATGTTTGAATAGTCCGTTCTGATTGTCCCTTAGTTTTGGGCTGGTAAGAAGTGCTCAAACGATGTTCAGTATCCAGGGATTTCTGATGACATTTCTATAATCGTGATGTAAAGCTTGGATCACTATCATAATCAGTCGATAGGGTTACTCTATGAAGTCTTAAAAATTGATTAATATATAGGCTTTTTAATCGTTCAAGTGTTAAATATTCTGTTATAGAAATAAAATGTGCTAACTCGGTAAGACGATAAACAATGACCCATATCTCATCATTACTTCTAGGAGTCTTTGTTTGTCCCATGACAAATGCCATCGTAATATTATCCAATTTCCACTCAGATATGGGAAAAGGTTGCAAGACTCATCCAGGTTGTTGCCTTATAGCTATCACTTATTGAAAAACCATACATCGTGGCACAGAATCCGCAATCTCCCTCTTCATATTGTCCCACAAAAAATGTTCCTTCAAACCCCTATACAATTTGGTGCTCCTAGGGTGTATAGAGAAATTGGAGCTATGAGAATCAACCAAAAATTCACTTTTTAGATCAGGTATATCGGGAACACGTTGTCTCTTCCCAAATTTCAAAAATCCATCTTCATATATGAAGCAACTCAATCTACCGTTATTCACAGCTTTAATCATCTTTTAAAACTCCTCATCATCAGCCTGACTACTTTTTATCCTTTCTAGTAAATATGGTTTGGAAACCATTTGAAAAATTATTGATGATCCACCTTCCATGGTGATTCCTATATTCATCATTAATAGATCCTTGAGAATTGGTACCTGTCAACTCTCATCTTATTCCAAACTCCATGATCTTTTCTTCATAGAGCATCAACCACCTTATTTGCCTTACTCGGGGGGTAGTGTATCGTGCAATCATAATCCTTGAGTAGTTCAAGCCATCATCATTGCTTCATGTTGAGTTCTTTTTATGAGAAAATATACTTCGAACTCTTGTTATTAGTATATATTTCAAAGTTTTCACCATTGAGATAATGTCTCCATATCTTCTATGTAAATATTATAGCTCCTTACTCAAGATCATGAGTTGGATAGTTTTGCTCATTTATTTTTAGCTATCATTATGCATCGTCAAAAACCCTATCATTCTGTATAAGGACACAACCATGTCCTTAATTTGATGAATCACTATAAATAAAAAACCCATTAATCCCCAATGGTAGAGTCAATATAGGAGCATTGACTAATATTCACATCAGTTCATCAAAAAATTCTTCACACTCTTTTGTCTAAACAAATTTAACACCTTTTCATCTAAGCATTGTTAATGGGTTAGAAAACCATGAAAAATTCTGGATGAAACGTCGATAATAACCGGCTAAACAATTAAAATTGTGTACCTCAGTTATACTTGTCGGTGCTAGACATTCTGGGATTGCCTTGGTCATTGAAGGATCAACAGAAATTCCATCCTTAGAGACAATATGACCATGAAAAGAAATCTCCTAAATCTAGAATTCACACTTTCTAAACATACCATATAAATCATGTCTTCGAAGAGTCTTCAAGATATTGTGTAATTGATTTTCATGATCTTCAAAGATTTTGGATTATACCATGATATCATCAATAAATAACACTACAAAATCATTGAGATATTACTTGAAAACTATGTTCACTAGTTTCATGAAGGCAGAGGGTGCATTAGTCAATCCAAAAGAAATTACTACAAACTCCTAATTCTCGTACCTGGTTGGAAATGTTGTCATCATAATGTCTTCCTTCTTCACACACAACTGATGTTATCCCGATCGAAGGTCAATATTTGAAAATTATTGAGCACCATGTAGTTGGTAAAATAAATCATCAATGCGAGGTAGGGGATACTAGTTCTTTTTTTATAGCATTGATCTCCCTTTAGTCGATACATAACCTCATAGATCCATATTTCTTATTAACAAATTGGACAGGGGATCTCCATGGAGAAACACTAGGGAAAATTAATCCCTTATTACTCAATTCCTCTAATTGTTTCTTTACTTCCACTAATTCCACTATTTCCATTCTATAAAGGGTCTTCGATATGGGCCTTTATCAAGGAATTAAATTAATGTAAAACTCAATTACTCTTTCTGGATATTGTCCAGGTAAATCTTCTGGAAACACATCAACATATTCCTTCACAAGTGGTACATCCTCTATTTGAACATTAATTTACTCACCTAAAGGTATTTCATTCTCTTCCTCTAGAATAATTTAATTTTTTTGATCTACTAGGGGTGGATATAGATAAGAATTAGGTGGTGACCCTTCTTATCTAAAGATAAGGTGTTCTTTATCATCATCATCAACAATCGTAACCTCCTTCTTCTTATAATAAATCTTCACATCATTGTCCAAAATCCAATCCATACTGAGGATTATATGAAATTCATTCATGGGTATGATGATGAGATCAGCAGATAAAGAACATTTATATGCTCTAATGGGAACAGATTCACAAAACATTGTTGTGTTGATACTTCCCTTAAAAGTTTTGACTGACAACTCCATTGTTAAATCAAATTAGAAATATCTAATTTTCATAGCAAACTTGGAAGATATGAGACAATGTGATGATCCAGAGTCAAATAATGTATTTTCTAAAATTTAGGAAACCCTTAAATTACCTACAACCACATCTTTCGGAGATTCTACCTCAGCTATAGAGATAGCATAAGCTATGATTTTATCCCTTAGCCTTTTCTAAGGTAAGTTCCCATGACTCTTAAGATATTCATTCTCATAATTTACAATCTCCATGCAATTGTATCATTGAACATCAATAGATTCTCTCTTCCCCTTACAATCACGAGCTTGGTGTCCTTTTTCACCAATGTTTTAATAGACTCCCATTCCCTTCAAGCAAGTACGGGGGTGTTTCTTCCCACATTTACTGTAGGATGTATATTCAATTTTTAACTTCTTCCCCTTATTTCAATTTCCAAAGTGATAAGTAGATCTCTTCTTCTCTTGATTTTTATTAAAGTCGTAAGACATAGAGAGTTATTTTTCTATCTTGATAACACATGAGACAATATCTTCATACAAGGAGAAGGATTGTGAGACTAATTCTTGATGGAGAAACGGTTTTAACCCATACAGTAAATGATAAATATTTTTCTTGGATTACCTATATAATCTACAACATTCCTCACTAACCATGTGAAGTTTTCCTCATACATTGAGACATTCTCATCCTCCATTTTCCTTAGAATCGGAAATTGCATTTCCATATCTACTCGATGGTCACGAGGAATGTATTTTTCTAAGAAAATCTCTTTAAACTCCATACATTTCATATTTTATACTTCATCATATTACTTTTTTTGAATAAATGACCACCAAAGATCAGCATCTCTAGTGAGGCGGAAAAATGCCATGATAACTTTTTCCCCTTCACTACTCCCTACGCAATTGAATATTTTCTATAAAGAATTTATTCGTTGCTCAACTACTAATGGATTTGTACTCCCATTGAATGGTGGTGGTTTTTCTCCATGATGCGATCTAACATTGATCCTCCATGATGTGTGGATAAGGGTTCTCCATACAGGTAATGTTATTATTCAAAACCAAGGAGTGTTTTCATAGTATAGTGATTGGATGATCCACACCTGTTATATCACCAGCTCCACTATAATTATCTTGAGCGGGATGGAAATCCCTACATGGAGTGCATGAATTGATATTGTTTCCATTACTTCAACTAGGCCTCATTTCTAAAAAAATGGCATAAAATAGATTAGTTTATGAATTGAAATACATAATTCCAAACATGTAAAATAGTTAACAAAAATTTAACAGTTTATGGATCTAATCCATAATAATTAAAAAACATTCTTGGAAGAAGTGTGTACTCATAAACCATTCATTATGATTTGTAATGAAAATGAGAATTATCCTAAGCATATCCCCCAGGTGTGTCATAACCAAGAGTTCAGCAAGGCCCGTTTTCGTGCACCAGTTCCCGTTCGAGTCTAGCTCAATGTTTTGTTTTGAAGTTTTACCACTATGTAATTATGTGCAAGAGCCGCCTCTACCTGCTCGTATCCAGATAAGGATGTATTGTTTGGAAAAATCACAACATCTCTTCCATAACAAAATTCTAGGAAGTTCGTCTATAATAATCATTAAAGTCTATCATAGGACTATGTGCTCTAATCAGAGTATATAAAAATCTAGTTTCCAAGGATTGTACTAAACTTCCTCTGATAGAAAATATTATTCCCCAACACCAGTTACCTAGATTCTTTGCATTATTACATAACTTTGGAATGATCACAAAAGTTCATGTCACGAATGGTCGATTAGTTTAGTGGCCATGGAAACACTAGACACATTCGTAAGTCAAATATTACATGATAAACTAAAAAACTACAAAACATAGTCTCTATAGTCCACACTCATTTCCCCTTAGACTATCGATGCAGGACAGTCATAAAATAATTCTTCACATATTGGAAAAAATTAGACATAGAAAAGGGTGAGCTCAGATGCTCAGTAAGGATAACAATATAGGGAAAACTTTCGTAAATAATCATAAACATTTAAGGCAATGTATAAAACTAAAAAAACTTTTTTAACATAAAATTCATCATAATATGGAAAATATAAATCAAAATAATTCCATTTACTTACTCGCATGAATATTCTAATAGTTGAATAATCACATGCAATATCAAAATCAACATTCATTATGATGGAATTCATAATACCAGACTTTCATAACCAAATAGGCAATGCCTTGTGCCAAGAATAAAAATAATATTTTGTCAAGGCCTTGTTCCAAGACACTAGTTTGTCTCATGAGACCTACCGAGGCATTGAGAAGCTTTAGCAGGCTCCACCCATCACTTAATATGTCCAATGCATTCCTCATATGAAAAGGATTAAACATAACATAAACATTCATATAAACCTATCATACGTAATGTCAATATTTTTACCCTAAACCATGAAGGGTGAAAAAGTAACACATCCACAGTCAAACATACCACAAAACCATGATTACAATATGGAAGATTCATATCATTATAAATTAACTTCAAATAAGCTTAAAATCCATCAAAGTATGTTGACATAGATGAAATCAAAACCATTTTATGGAAATATCTCTTTCTATTTTGAAATCATTTAATAGTCATTTAATTATAAAAGAAAAAATATATTTTGAAAATATTCTTATAAGCTTGTAATGGAAGCTTCAACGATGTTACAATGGCAGAAAAAAGTTGCACCCTCCTTATATGATAAGAAAACATTCTAACCTTAATTTTGTCGAAAAGGTTATAAAGGACATTGTTTGGAAAACGATGGAAATTTTAATTTATAAACATCTTATATAATTAAAACAATTGTATAAATGACTTTAACCCATAGTCTTGTAAATAGCATGAATTTATTGAAATGAATTTTTAAGAAACATGGATGTGCAATATAATGAGTATATAGTAGATAATTACGTATAAACAACCTTGAATAATGAAGAGATTGTAGAATTAACCGTTAAATTATACCTATCGTTGGTCGAGGGTAGGATAACCTATTATATAATGGTGAAATAATGGATATTAAATTATAAATGAATTATATACATTAATATTATATCATATATGATCTTTTAATATTTCTTTGTAAATAATATCAATGAATTATCCTTGTTTCGGGTGTTAACGGATACATTTTTTATTATATTCATTGTAATGCGAGTCATATTTGTTATGTATGAGATTTATAAAATTCATATCCAGAATGATATCTATTCTTTAAATGTAATTTTTATTCATCTAATGAAAATTACTATTAAATGGATACTATGGGTAATGAATCTTATCGCATTTGTGGAGACGGTAATCTGTACGAACACACGAGCGACAATATAAATATTTTGGTATTAAAATAATATATAATTGGATTTTATATCATATATAAAAATTTATTATCATGTTATATTGATTATTTACATCAATTACACATCATTATAATGACCATCCAAATAATAATGTATTGAATAACAACTTCACCACGACTTAGAGACGGTAAGCCGTATGTACGCACGTATCGTGATATGTCATTAAATGGATTGATAGAATAATCAATTTGGTTATACCATATATATAATAACATTACAATATATATTATATACTAGAGTTATTATTTTTGATTGGAAACACCGTAAAAAAGGAAGTGGAAGAAGAAAGGAACATGGAAGAGTTGGTGAGATATTTACCTCTTCTTCAGGTTCATCGTATTGATTTGATCAAAATGGTTCCTTAGGTGGATTTTATGACTAAAGGAAGGCCTCTAGTATTAAGGTATGATAGTTGAGAGGTTTTTGGGTAGGGTTTGTCAGAGCCAAATGTCTCCGATGGTGTGAATTATAGATAAGGGGTAGAGCCCTTTTATAAGAGGGATGAGGGGCACCATAGGAAAAGATAGAAATATTATTTTATAATAAAATCATTATCGGTTTCTAATGGGTCTAAAATAGATTATTTAAATTATAAGGTGATTATGGGTCGAAAACCACTCAACCAATAGGTTTTAGATATGTTTCGGTCACTATATTAACTATATCTTTTAGATTTAAATATTAGTTAAATAGTTTTACATTCACCACGTCTTTTTTTATTTTTAAATTATATGGTTAATAAACATAGTATATACTTCGAAGAGATCCAAAAATGGTTCATTAATGATACACCTGTCATTATATAATTATTTTGGCAGAACCATATATTTTTAGGAAAATAATATCAATTAATAATATAATTTTTTTTAAAAAAATCTTTTATGTCAATTTTGATACAATTTGGTACTTTGTTTTCTCTAAATTCATATCTACATTATATCTAGAAAACAATTCATCTAACAAACCCTAATATATCATAATAACCTATAAAATTATTTTAATTCATAAAATGTCTCAAATTACATTTCTTTGTATATTTATAATATCAAATATTTTAATAATTCATTAATTATTTAATTACTACATCATCATTGTGTCATAAATAAATTAAAATATATGATGTCTAAAAAATATAAATAAATTTATATTATGTATGAAATATTTGTATCTTCCTAATGAATATTTATAGTTGATTTTTTCTTATGTGTATCCCAATATAAAAATGTTTTATTTATTAAACATTGATTTTAACTCTTTTAACTCTTCTATAAATAAAATATTAATAAGTGTCCTAATCTAATCCAAGTGGACTAAAGAAGTTCATATATTTTCCTAAGGTTTTTTTTGGTCGAAATATACTTATCTAATAGAATTAGGACATGTGTTATGGTAATAATAATATCATTTTTACCCTTAATTACCCTATTTACTTTTAACCATTGTAAATAAAAGTTAAACTTTACTATTTGTCAAAAAATGTTTTCACCTTATTGAAGAACATTTTACATACTGATATCAACTGTGTCTCTTGGTTTTATAAAATTCCACTCACAGAAGAGGTAAAATTATGTTTTATGAGAATTTTCAAATTCTCATAGAAGTTGGGTAAACGTCGGTAAAAATTTCAATAAAATTTTAACATATCTAATATTATTATAAAGTAACACCATATTGGTGTTCATTGAACTTATATAGGTATTATATATCTATTTTTTCCTAAAATAAATTTCAAAAGTATGAAAAAAATTTTAAATAAAAATTTGGTTTTAAATAATAACTCGGGGATTTTCACTATTCATCAAAAATTGAAAGTTATGAGAAAAATAGAAAAAAATCACCCTAAGCTAATTTTTATATTCCGAATCCAAAAATGAAGTCAATTTGGAAATATAAAATTTATAAAATTTCAAAAAGTGGGTATTACTATTCATAAGCACTGGTTTGATTGGTTGTGGTGTGTTAGAACTCGAAGTTGCGTACAACACACACTAATGTATTATTCAAAGAGAAGTGTACCTCAGAAGATTGGGGTGTTAAATAAGATCATTAACATACCTACTAAAATCATATTATTTACGAATATCACATTGAAATCATAAATCATAAAGGTAACATGAGGCATCCATATAATACTTACATTATAGTTTTGATAGCTACATAGGGAGTTATGTTTGGAATACATATAAGAGTATATTCCCTAATCCCTTAGGAGAAACACCAACATTTACCTTTGTCAAATTACCCAATGCATTGGGAAGCTATGTCGGGATCACCTGCCCTAGTTTTATCATATAACCACCCATATATGTAAACAATTTCCATGAACCATAACATATTAATAACACATAAAACAAACATAATGAAATGATAAAACTTCCATATTTCAGTAATAATATATCATTTAATGATATTGAAATAATCAATGAATTCTCAAAATCTTTTTAAATAGCTAAATTCATAAAAATGGTATATGGTATTTAGTTTCCATTAAAAACACAATGGTGTGTTAAGGATGACATGGTTAAAATAATACTTGTGGAGGAAAAATGGTCGTTGTCACCACATACATTAAAAAGAAACATTCCTTTTTATCCATTGGTGAAAAGTATTGTTGAAAAAGATTATTTTTGAAATAAAAAATATTCAAAGTGTTTTATACACTGAATAAATGAATGTTTTCTACAAATCAAAACATGCATCAGTGAATAATGATTGAGACAATGTCCCTTACGACAATTTGGCAGCCTAACGGCATCACATTAAAACTCAATAAATGTGATTGATGAGAGAGAAAATGATCTCTTATCGTGTAGAAATAAAATGTACAGCAATGAGGATATATGAGAACATATCCCAATATCAAAAAAAGTTAATTAAAAGGCATATGAAAAAGAATACTTGGACTAAAAGAGGAGGGTGAAAGGTTCCCTTACAAAGATCATACATCTAAATTAATGATAAATCAATGACATAATTATGTTTGAAAATTATAAATAAAAATAGTAAATGTGAACATTATGTTTAAAAATATCATAGGACCTTCACACTAATTTATATCATGACATAATCAAGAAGTATACGTTCAACCCAAAGAATTGAAATTGGGTGAAAAAGATCCCTTCCCTCGTGTCCATCTTGACCCGTTCATTCCTTAATCTCATGAATAATAAACCAATGAAAATTTCTAATTGATTTAGAACTTTTTCGGTTTATTTTTTCTTTTATATCACTTATTAAAACATTATAAACATTATATAATCAATATAGTTAATAACGGTCATTTTTTTGATATTTGGTACATGAATCAAAAATGAACTTCATATAATTACAAGTTTTCCATGTGATCAAATTTCAACTATCTACAGAATCATATTAATGATTTAGATATCATATATATCCATTATATCCATTTTATGTATATATATATATGTGTGTGTGTGTTTTTATAACAGTACATATCATGTAGATATAAGAAATGAAATTCACCCTTCGTTGAGACGGTTTGTCGTACATACACATGAACGATACTTTTATTTCTATATCATATTTAATAGAATGAAAACATAATGACACATAGGTATATTATAATTCCATAATAATATAATATATAATTCCATTAACTCCATCCATTATACATCTCACGCATGGCTTGAGAAGTCATATCACTTTAAGGGGGATGTAGTCCGGACATCCCCAAATTAAATTATCATATTTAACCACTGTAGAAACCATAAAGTTATGATATAAATGAAAAATAAAGAATAATAGAGACAATATAAATATAATATATATCACATATAAATACAATTATATCATAATGGCCACCATTAGAGGTGGTGGGAGAATATTCAACAATCGTAATTTTGTGAGGTAGTAGTTCTCCATCCACAGAAACAATATATTCATATCCAATTAGACAGTGGTGTGTATATGTGCATTTATAATCTTTATGATAACAAAAACCATGTATATTTACGATACTAGTGATTTTATATAGAAAAATAATAAGATGAGCATTGGGAGTGAAGATGTAAAAAAAAGAGAACTCGAGCGAAGAAGTTACCTTTATATTGGGTAACTCCATTTGGTTTGAACCAAAATGCATTATTGAAGTGCCTTAAGCCTATGGTAAAGATTATATGTTGAAGATAGAGAAGTCTAGAGCTTATTTTTTTAGGGGCTGGATGAGCCAATGGTCTTGAGAGGTCTGAGTAAAGGGTTAGATTTGATGGCTTTTTATAAGGGGGAGGAGGAGCTCTTTATAAATGTTCGAAATTATTATTTTATTACAAAATTATTTTCAGTTTCAAAATGTACAAAACCTATTTAATTCGAATATATGGACCTTATAAGTCGAAATAAAATCATCCAATTATAATTGGACAACTTTAGGATATTTTTTAAATCATTATAATCTCATTTATTTAAATCATTCATTAAAAAGGTAATCACTTAATCATCATTGTGTCTTAATGAATTATATATATATGATGTCTTAATATTATTAATAAAATACCATGACATAGAAAATCATTTTATATTTCAAAATAATATATATAGTCAAAGAGATAACTTATATAACCCCATATAAAAATAATTTTACTAAAATATATATGTTTATGTCATCATGGTCATTACATTAAATTAATTAACATAAAGTTCCATTATCACCCCCAAGTGGCTCCATGGGATACCAAAAACGAAGCAAGAATGACCATGGATGTAAATTAACATCCAATATTATTATGACACATGTTAGGGTTATTTAAAATTTTTATTATAATATTTTATTACCCATATTTACTATATTTCCCTTCTAACCATGGTAAATAAAATATTTGATGATGTAAATATTAATAGTGTCTAAAAATAAAGGATAACTATTTACACAATTTAGACATAATTATTCTAAAAAATGGAATTAATTTTTCCTAATTCAAAACACATTACTGGTAGAAATTAATTAAAAAATAATTCTCATTGTCAAAACCAAAAAATGTGTTTGTAAGAAATAATAACAATCGAAATATTTATACTTGTTTATATCCAATTTCAATGTGAAATTACATAAAATGACAAAAATTGTATAAAATGGTAAAAAAATAATTAATTACTCTTTATAACTAACTAAAAAATTAATAAATTCATATAAATATATTAAATTAAAAGACAGTTATAAATTAAAATACATAATTATTCACTATTAATTTAAAAAATAAACATTATCAGAAAAATAACAAAAAATCATCCAAAGTAAAAAAAATCCCGATTCTAATGATGAATACTATTTTTTAAAATAAATCATATAATTGTAACAAAAAATATAGTTAATAATAGATCTCTATCAAAAGGTGGTAAATATACCTTTTAAAGAATATTAAAATATTTGAGCTCCAAATTAAATTCATTCACATTTTAAGCCTCTAATTTTATTTGGATAAATGAAAAAATATTTAACAAACATGTATAATAATATTTTTGTTAGTTATATACATTACCTCATTTACAACATCTAGGAGTTAACTACCATTAAAAATAATATTATTATATTATTATTTTTCAGTATAACTAAACGTTGTGTGAAGCATAAGATTTAAAAGAAACCATTGTTGCATATTTGGTACGCCATCGAATAAAGCATCCACTATAAAGTAAATTTAATATTTAATTCAAAAATTTTAATAAATATGAAAATTTAATATTCATTATTTTCGTGGGAGGTTACATCCATATATAATAAAATACATTGTTCATAGAGGTGGTATGTCATATGTACGCTTGAATGTTGCTTTCATTTTTTGTAATATTAAATGGTCAAAAAATTATATTATATATTAGCGCTCTATATAAATAATTACTTTATATATGTCATATATATTTATTATTTTCATCCTTTTTACCATCTATGTGAAATATAGATGTGAAATGAATCACATCACATCATGGATATGTTAAACCATACGTACGTACGTGCGACATTATCATTTCCATAAATATTTAGTGGTATAAAGTATGGTATGATATTATGAATTCATAAGTATAGTTATTTAATATTTATAATATAAAAATAGGGGTTCCATCATAATTATCATTCTTGGGAGGTGGTATAGGAACAACATACAACAACATTTTGTGATGGGGAATTTTGTCATTCTTAAGAATGGAAGGTTCATTACCCATTAGATGAATGTGTGTGTCATGCTAGGTCGAATCATTAATATAAACAATTAGAAATATATTGATTATAATTATTTAATTAAATAAATATTAAATAAAAATTAAATTTATTGGACTAATGATGAAATAAAATTGAAACGTTCATTGATGAAAGCAACCTCCTATTTGAGTAATTTCTTTTGATTTTCCGAAATGGCCTACTTTGGTATTATTTTTGTTAAAATGAAGGGTTATATGATTACGAAAGGGAATATTGGAGGAAAATTGGACATATTGTTTCCCAAATCAAATAGGTTCACATATCTATGGATTATATAAGGGTAAATTCCTTTTAATGAGAGAGTTGAAAGGTAATTTAAGAATTTATCAAAATATTAATTTTTAATAAAATAAATCATAGTCAAAATACCTAAAAAATTCAATTTATTCGAATTCATGAAAATATATGGTTTTAAAATAATATAAAATATTATTTTAGACAATTTTTATGTTTTTTAAGATCATATCATTTTTTAACCATTGTTAATCCATTTTAATTTTCACTATTGTAATAATGCTTTGAATATTAAGGGGATTTAATTATTACATATATATTGAAAATTAGACAAAAAATGTCCAATTAAATAACATGGATACAATATATAATCCCCTTTACCTAATTTAATTTTTTTGACAAATTTTAAATAATTTATAAAATATTACTTTCATAAAAAAAACAAAACATGCAATTTTAACACAATTAATAACATTATCTTATATAAAATATATAAAACATGTTAATTCACAACAAATTCTCATAAAAACCCATAACCTTTCATATTAATCAAAAAATCATTAATAACTAGTATAAAGTCTAATTATATTTCTTTAAATAATTATAATATCATTTAATTGATTGTTTTTTTAATTGAGTAATTTATACATAAGAATTTTTAATTATTTATGATAGTTTTTTCATCACTAAAATATAAAAATAAATTTCTATTATGTATATAAAAAATAAATACTTCATAAGAATATATTGTGTCTATAATATCTTAAATTTATCCACACATTAAAAATATTATACTTATTTAAAGCACTAGTGTGACATTATTTAACTCCCTTTGAGTTTAATAATATTTTATTGTCATTTTAATGGCCAAGTGTCTATTAAATTATCATATTTAAATAATTATATGATAAGATTCTGAATTATCAAAATTTAATATCTTTTTATAAAGTGTTAGGGTAGTTTCATAATATTTTTTATATCATTTTTCCTTAATTACCTGATTTACCCTCAATGGTGGTATTAAAATTTTCTTAAGATAGAATTGCAATTTTCTAAAAATAATGTGTCCTAATAAAAAAAAATTAAAGTTTGATTCCAAATATGAAATCTGTATTAAATAATTAAAAATATATTAATTTCTAAAATTTATTTACAAATAATCCCACTGACAGAACATTAAAATATGCTTTTAATAATAAAATTTCCAAATCGTTGTGATGTTTTTTATATCCAAATTCAATTTAAAATTGATTATAATGATAGAAATTTTTTTAAATGATAAAAATTTGAGCTAATTATTTTTTATAAACAATCAAATATATAATTAATTTAAATAAAAAAAATAATTACTTTTCATTTTTTTCACAATTCTTCAACATATGCAATATTTTACAAAAATAAGAAAATTTAAAAGTACTGTAAATTTTTTAATCAATATATCAATGAAAATGTTCATCGCTTCATATAAAAATTCAAAATGTTTGAAAAATTACTTTAAAAATGTGTTCCCTATTAAAAATTAGTACAATTAACACTTCAAAAAATATAGGGTTTCTTCATAAAATTAGGTTTGTTCTTATCTTAAGACATTGAATACAGAAAATATTTATGAATATATAATATATATTTCATTAATATCATTCACTAAATGTAATTAATTTAATTTATAATGAAAAAATGACATTGGGTGCATAAAAACGATATCCATTCTAATCAATTGGTATATATTTTAATTTCTATTTATTTTATACTCAATAAATTCATACTATAAACATCATATTATCTTAAATTATTTAATAATATTCAAAACATCTATTTTAATGCATAGGTTCTACTTAAATATAATGAATAATTGTATTTTTATTATATACTTATGTTCGGTAAAACATGGCCTTGTATGTAATGCTATCTATGAATATAATATCGTATTGTGGGTCACACAAGACCATTATAGTGTTGTGTAAACCAAAATATAATACAACAGTTGTCTATAGTGCAATATTGTCTTGGTTTTTCATATAACGCTAGCCATACAAAGGGTTTTTCATAAATCAAAATCCATCTTCAGTATTGTGTGAAATGAAAAATATCTTAAATATTAAATTAATCAAAAAAATCCCAAAATCTAAGGGTGTTATTGATACCCCCCACAAAATAAATTTCAACCATGAAATTCATATGGTTTACCCAGCGATTAATACTCTAAATTTCCATTCATAGAATCTGACATCGTAAAAATGAATAATAAAACCCCCTTTAGAAGGAAATGTTAGAAAAATAATGGAAACCCTTGTAACTCATAACTATATTTCTACACATCTGAACATAGGTCAGAAGTGAAAATATAGACATCGATGAGGAATCTATACATCATATTCTAAGGCTTAATAATATATAACATGGTTAGGATAATGAAAAGAATCACAAAGCCATAAATCTACGATGATCTAGGCGGGCATTTGATTCATCGAAAAATAATGTACTATGATATCATTTTCAGTTTTGATATCCCATACCTATAGTTTAATAAGTTTCATTATAATAAATACATACTTGATTTCAAAAATACATCTACCTTTTTGTGCCTTTATCAATTTTCAAAAAGTGAGAACTCTTCATTTTTAAATTGTTAGGAGACCATGATGTTCGTACATAGAATGATCAATCATCCCATATATCTTTATCACACTAAAAAAGTTTATCACATGTTTCCCAATAAGCATAAATCCTAAAATGATGAGAAAATAACGTAATATCACAAAAATCATCTAAAGATTAACTAAAACTTCTTATAAATATTTAACTTTATAACCCTTTTTAAAGATGAAAATCCAATTAATTTAAAATAGGATCATCAAATTGTCATAACATTGATTCCTCATATTACATAATGTATCTATTAGTTCTCACAATCCAAACAAGTCAATATTTATATAATGTGTTCTCTTTAAACATGGTAATAACATGAATTACCATACATTCTAATTGAAAAAATTATTGTTTCATTATTCCAAAGTATATTGTATATATTACATGAATCCATAATTCTATAAACATTATCCATGATAGCACACACTTATTTGTTAATAAATCCTTTATCAATTCTAAGGAAATGAGTACAATCTAATTAACTTATTGATATCTCACATGTTTCTCATCCAAATATCATTATGTTATCACTAGGAATACATTATGGGTTATCTATCCATTAATTCTATGTTTCCTACTAATATCGCCCTTCCATTAAATCAATTTCCCTCTCCATCAAAACTATACATCGTATTCTTGAATATCCATTGTGAAAACCCTAAACTGAACAATCCTTATATAATTCACCATTTAGGATTCTTGAATCCAAATACATAAATCCATAAATCCTTCAACAGTAATGGTTGGAAAGTAATATATCATTCCATGTTCTAGAAGAAAATTACTATTTTTGGTCATTTATATTGGTAATTCCTATGTTCATCATAATGAGACAATGAAATCCAACAAAATTTGTCACTCTATGACCCTTTTTTCACCATGGACAACATTATCTCCTCCGTTTAAGGTATTTCTCAAGGCTCATATAACCTTTTTCTTAACATGTAGAAATAAAAATATTATTTCCTCAATTTTTACATAATAACAGAACATTTATAAATTTCATTCTTCCACGTATTTGAAATGCTTGAAATATCAACAATGTGTACATTTTTAATCATATATCATGATAGCGTATTCAATAGAATCACATTATATTTGTCTTCAGTGATCATCCCATATTAATTTTACATAGAAAATTGTTCATCAAATTTAATGTTAACAAAATTCTCTATGGTTTTTTTATAGAATAAAACTTGAAATATTAATTCTAGAAATAGTAATAATGGTAAAAACCCAACTAATATTAAAAATTAAATAGTTAATGTCTAAAATATGACACCTTCCTTATTCTATGAAACCATAGGATTTTCCTAGGTTCTTCAGAGGAAACTAATTTTTATATACATATAGATATTTCATAAAATGTTTTAGAATTCCCAAATAATATCCTTTGGGATTGTGAATCATGTTTTGAAACAATGCATATTATCATTTACATGGTTACTGACATGTCAGGACAGATGCACCATTTAGATTTGTTACCCCTATGTACATAGTTCTGGATCCACATCCACATGTATTATCCATATATGAATGTAATTCTAGGAAACCAATACCTCTATCGATTACCAATATTCTGAGATATTTTCCAAAAATTCTCCTCACCCTCAAACATATTCTTAGAGACATCTCTATTAATATCCTATGAAATATTCTTAGGTATTTAACTAATTATTTTCATCTAATTTTTAAACGGATTACAAAAACATTGATCTGATACTGACTGTAACTAATAAGGTTTATCGGTAATGAATATTACAACAATTTTGGAGAACATTTCATAAATTACACAAAAACATGATCAAATACCATATTAGTTTAGTTCATTTTTAAGTGTAGAACAAAAATCTTCTAACTCAATGAAATATATTCAATGTTTCCCACAAAGATCTTCCCTTTAAACAGTGATTCATAAAAACCTTCCTTAAGAACATGGGATAGAAAACATAATGAAGGGGTGAGACTAAATTCCCAATAAGGGTAAATAATGGAAATGATTAATCGTGTCATGACCATAAGGGTATGTGATTATCATTATGACCATTAGAAGAACATACCAATTATATAAAATAACATAAACATTAATCATGGAATAATGATTTGAAGCTAAAATGAAATGGATCATAAGAAAATAAATAGAATAATCCATAAAATTATAAAATTGGAATATGACATTTAATTGTTTCAAACACATAAATGCGTAATATCAATCCCAATAAGCCATGATTCATTACTAGAACATTTCATGACACTTTTAGGGGACTATACCTACTCGGAGAACACACCACAATCACTTATTGATTTCCTTCCCTTATATGCGATTGCATTTCCCCATCTTCCCATAATCGATCATATTTCCCCATTGTAGAATGTTGGATTAGGATTCTCCATCATCCCATCGTGGATCAGGTTTCCCTATATTCTCATAGAGGATCAGGTTTCCCATTTTCCTAGTGTATCTAGTCCATCAATTTGATTCTTATCAAAAACACATAAGATATAAGTCATTATCCAATTCATTGGAGGGTAATATAGGTCCTAACCATCATATAATTATAACAATACATATATAATCCATATAAACATAAATCATTCATCATATCATAAATAATTGAAGGAAATGGGTTTCATGCACATCACTTAATCATAACATAACACATGTAAACGAAATGGGTTTCGACAATATCATTCCATCATAAAAATAACACATTATCAAAATCATTAATAATAGTATCATTGAATAATATCCCTAGTAAAATATTGGTAACTTAAAATAATGATATATTATATAGAAAATTATTTTTAGAGATCACGTTAAAACAATTCATGATGAAAATATCCTCTCTGCATTAAAAACATTTCAAACATTTTTAATTTCAGAAAAAAATCAAAGGAAACATTTTTTAAATGAAATAATATTCTAATACTCTAATGTTATCTTACATTAATTAAGACTTCATGATGGTATCAAATTTTCTTCATTCTGTATATGTTAATAAAAACATTTCTTTTAAACTTTTTGCTAGAATAGTCATAAACTCATTTGAGGGAAAAAAATTCATTTTAAACCATGTAATAAAAGTTAAAATGGGTAAAAATGAATTTAAACATACATAAAAAAATAATTTTTTTAAAAAAAATTACATGGAAAACAAATATTCCCAAATGGAGACATAAAACAAAACAATTCCAAATAGTAATGAGATAATTAAATAAATAATAATTTATCTATAATTAGTAGAATAGGGTTCCCAATGAAATAAAAAAATAATTTGGATATTAAAATACCCTAAAATTATATATATTTCCCATAAAAGACATCTTTGGATAGTATATAAACGATGTAGATGAAATAAGTCTTGTATATGGTATATGTCCTATGGAAATAGAATTTAAACATAAATCTATTAAATCATGAGTAACATTAAATTCATGAATACCATAATACAATAACATAAATTACATAATTTAATATCATTAAATAATGTATATTAAATATATAATGTGTCATATGTTTGTATATACACCCCAAAAATGAATTGAGTCACGAATATGGCATGTATCTCCCTGAAATAAAAAGTGAGATGAAATTCCCTTCATTTTTTTCATGACTCAAATCATACTCTAGAAAACCACCATAATAATAAATATAAATTTATTATACATATTCTATAGAAACTTTTTCTATTATATCACATGATATATGATTTTCTTATGGCTTTAAATTATCCATTTATAAAAAAAATCCATGTTAAATTTAGTTTTTGGGTAAAAATTGCATTCTTTTTCATTCATGTTTTGACTATTTATCCTATATCCTATAACATAGATCAGGAAAAAATAATCTCCATCATTTTAAAAATAATATATTTATCATGTTAATTTATTATATATGTGTTCATTGTGATTCAAAAAATGCTATAAATAAAAAATAAAATACATCATTCATAGGGATGGTAGGTTGTACGTACCCATGAAAGTTGTTTCCAGTTTTCTTTCATATTAAAAGGAAATAAAATTATATGATATATTATCAATCCAAACTAATACCTATATAATATATCTCTTATATATTTATTAAATTAATCCTTATTACCATCCATTGAAAATATATACGAGAAAGAATTCACATCACATCGTTGAGATGGTAAGCCATACGTACACATGAATGTCATTATCATTTCCCAAACGATTGGGTGGTAAAAAGGTATAAATTATATTATAATTCCATAAATATAACTATTTAACAAATATTATATAAAAATATTGTTTCCATCATAAATCACAATCATGATAGGTTGTAAAGTAAAATCAAACAACATCATTCGGTGATGTAGTAATTCACCAATGACAAGAATCATAACTTCATTACCTATTAGATGGAAATGTTAGTAATTGTAGTCAGAAATCAAAATTTAAAAACATCCTAGTATGTTTTTAATATAGATGTTATTATATTAATATTAAAAAAAATTAATTGAATGTGTTTATGGATGAAATAAAACAGAAACATTTGATGAAAAATGTTTCCTCTTCATTGGGTATCTTCTACCAATTTTCACTAAAGAACATCATTGGTAGAATTTATTCGAACAGAAAGGATTAATATATGAATTTTAGGTATTTTTGATGATAAGTATAGTAATTTTCTGAACTAAGTAGGTTCTGAGGTGGGTGGAGAAGAGAAGAAGTGGTTCCCCTTTTATAAGATAGGGGAAGGAAACTTTTGGAATTTCTCGAGATATTAATGTATAATAAAATCAATATCAAAAAAAATAAAGCCAGAATTTTATTTTTGATAATCCAAGACAATAAATTCTTTTAATATATTCATCCAATATATTTTAGACATATTTTAATGTTATCTCAAACCATGTTATTTTGATTAAACATTACTTAATCTATTTTAATTTTAATTATGGTAATAATGTTATTAATTTTAAGAAGGTTTATTTGTTACATATAAAGTATCAATTAGGCCATAAATAAGTAATTTATGATATTTTAGGTCAGTTATCATCCCCTTGTGCTTATTTAATATTTTATTATTTTTCAATAGTTAAATAAATTTTTATTTTCATAAAATATCATAAGTATATATTTTGATATTATTCATAACATTGACTTTAAACAAATTCATATAATAAGATTACTTCATAAAAATTCAAATAAAACACCCCTAGAAAGTCATATTAACTGAAAAAATTCATTTATAACCTTAATTATGTCACATTATATTTCTTTTTGTCTTTTTTAATGTCATTTAATTTATTGTTTCATTAATGGACTAATTATTGCGGCGTTGATTATTATTATTTTATGAAAATATATTATTAACTAAAATTAAAATATAAATTTCTATGTTCTCGATATAAATTTTCTTATTCATAATAACATATATAGTTGATAATATCTTTAATTTATTCACAATTAAAATATTATACCAATTAAAATTAGTAGTGTTTCATTTTCACACACCCTTTGAGTTTAATAGTATTTAATTAATTTTCATGGCTAAGTGTCCATTAAATTATTTAGATCCAATTTTTATCTGTTAGTGGTCATTTTATATTTATCTAATATATTTTGGGAAAGAGTTACTGTAATTTTATAATATTTATTATATGAATTTTTCCATTAATTACTGTATTTACCCTTAAGTGCGGTATAAAAAATTACTATTGTTACTATTCATATTGTACAAAAATAAAAGGTAAACAATTTTTAATTTAGTAACTTCTGATTCAGAATATGAAATACATTTATCTTAATTCATAACAACACAATTTCAAAAAATTATTTAATATTAATCTTTTTTATGGAAGGAGAAATGAGTTTTTAATGTGAACACATCAAAAAGATTGAAATGTTTTTATATCCCAATTCATTGTGAAATTGAATTATTTGACATAAATTGGATTAATTGATACATATTAGATCAAATTATAATTTAAACTCGATCAAATATAATATTAAACAACATAAATTATTTTAATGAAAATTCATTTTACAATAAAAATTCATTATGTATCATCATTTATCAAAATAATAAACATATCATAAAAATATGTAAAATTAAACCAAAGTATATTATGATATGATTCTCAAAGTATAGATTAATTTTTCATATAAAAATTCTAAAATTGTAAAAAAATAGATTTCTAATGTGTTCGACATTAAAAGGCGGTGGTTTTATCCTTTTGAAAAATATAGGGTTTTATGGGTAAACATGTGTTCTTTCTTATCTTATTAGTATTAATTTCAAAACAATAATGAATATATGACATATATATGTCATTAATATCATTGAGTAATTATATATAAATTAATTTTTCATTTCAAAATGACATTGGTTGCATAAAAAAACTATTTCCACTATAATAAATTTATATAAATTTTCATTTATAATTAATTAAAAACCAATGAATTTATATTATAAACCTCATATTTTAATAAGATAGTTAATAATATTAATAACCCCTAATTTAAAGGCTCTATTATATCTTATTAAATTAAATAATAAAATTTTTATAATAAACTATGCTTCGGTAAATCTTGGACTAGTGTGTAATGCAAGATATCAAAATAAATCGTTATTTTGTATAAAACAAGCCGACCATAGTGTTGTGTATATTTAATGCTAATCCTTGATTTTTTTTAGTAAAATATTGTTTTTTTATTATGTATAATGGAAGCCAGAAAAAGTGTTTTTCATAAAACAAAAGCTAAATTTAGAATTGTGTGAAATGTAAAATATAGAAAATATTTACTTATTCATAAAAATATTACAAAAAATCACTAAGTGTTATAATTACCACCAAATAAATCATTTTCAAAAATAATATAGTCACTTGGGACATTATATCATTTCAAATCCCATCTTGAAAATGTTCTACCACAATTATCACATCCCCTAAGAAATTTGGACCAAAACACACTAAATCAGGGTATCAAAATGCATAATTCATAACTGAAATATTATCATAGTTCAAACACAGAAACTATAAAACTATATTCTTCCTCAATGTCTCTAAATATATATGAATCAAGAAAATTTTCTATTTTTCCTTGTAAAATATTCAAAATTCTTATCATTAGCTTAAATATAACCCAAGCACTTCATTGTTCCACAAAGAATAAATGATTCCAACATAACTACCCTCTATGGAGGAGTCTCTAAGTAACCCATAATTATTCAAATAGACTCAATATAATATTCAGATTCATATGGTAGACTCTCTCTAAAAAAATTTCAATATTCTACTATTTGAACACTCTCATCCGATCAAATAAATTCAATGTGGGTTTCCCAAGGTCTCTCTATTAAAATTACATAAAATGTGAAATGTATTCACAAAATATATACCCCTATCAACTAGACCCAATAGGGGATCTTTTAAAACTCCTATATGGTCATTCTCATCAACATTCCCATATCACCCTATTAATAAATGTCCTCATGGTAGAATCACCTAAAAATTTCCAAATGAATTTTTTAGTGTACATACCAATTAATTCTCTATTATATAATATAGGGGTAAAAACTACCGATAAAAAAATATATTACAAAAAACCAGCCTAATTAATATAACACATCGAGATCACTACCCTAAATCATACCTATATTGGGCCATGCATGATACAGGTTAAAACAAACCTCTAAATTATATACATAATATTTTTCAAAATTTTAACATTTTTAAATCATCTAAATATATGCAACATCCCATTAAGGATAAATTTAAAAAAATTAATTTTGAATCATTATGTTTATTTATTAATAACATTTCATTTAACAATTAGAAAAAAATAATTTTCTCATTTTTTACATCCCAATTTCAATACTTACATGGCACACCACAACATGCTTTTTTATGTTTTCCTACTCATGATTTATGGGTCATATATACTTATGATCCTAAAATTATACATGAATATAATAATATTGTTACATTCAATCACATGATTATAATATTGCAATAAATAATCCCACACAATATGTAATTCACTCAAGGATAAATAATATACAATAATAAAATTAAAACATCAAAATAAAAATCCCAATCTAGGAACATGGGTCTTTCCTCATACATTGGTGAGAAACACTAACGACCATTATTGTTACTATGGCCAGACACATCCTACTATCCATTTTATATTTCCAAAATTGTAAATACAAATAAATGGAAAGCCACACTATAACCACTTGGTGAAGTCATGTTTCATCACACTTTAACTACTACTTTAATGGGTTCACCACAAGACCTCTGGTTAACCTCTATAAATGCTAGGGGAAACTACCTAGAAGTGAGTTCCTAAATAGAACATGTGGAGATACCACCCTTCAACTGAGTAAACAAATAGTGTACCTTAAGATGAGAACAATTAAATCGTACTAAATAACCATACATCACGTTTGACAATCTGAAACTATGGAGGCACCAACAAACCAATATAATAAATATTTTATGCACTAATAGTTGAACGTGTCATAAAGGAAAAAAATATTATTGTTATGTTGATCCCCATAATGGGACATAAAAGTATATATGGTCCTCTTATCCATTATCGATCTTATGTCTACCATCTAAAAATGGCTATTTTTCTTATCCAAAACTAATTCCATTATGTTTCCATTGGTACTTTTAGTGGCCTTAGAAGGGTGTGATTACACCACTTTAGACCATGAAAAATTGTTTTTAAATATATAAAATATCTATCAAGTTTTGTATTAAAGAGTGAAATGTAATGACATTAATAATACAGGAGGTGTAACATGTTTTTAATTAAACAATTGTCAAATAAATTATGTTACAAAAAACCTCATATGTTTACGCCATAAACTCAAGGAGTCGAAACATTAAATAAAATGAGATTGTTTTGTATCATTTTTATTTTTCATATAAAAGGGGGATTAACATCATGGATCCCGCATCATGTCCTTTAATTTGATCATGTATCATCATATTGGCACCTAAACCTGTTTATAAATATATTTCTCATCCACATATACCAACGATGTATAATTTCATATTTGACCATCATTATTAAATGATTTATAATTTCATTTCGAGTATCTTCACCAATGGGTCTTGGATATTCATTTCCCACATCATAAACTTTTCAACAACAACCACATCAAATGTCGAAACAACTTGACCTTTCAACCCATGGTGGATACAACAATATAAATTTTAGTCAACAGTTCATATATCACATGGTCTACCATAATAAACCAAATTTTAAAAACTATTAATGAGACTATTTAGCATAAAATTTACAATTCACATCCATTATTCACTCATTCATATCATTTTATAATATTTTATGTATCCAATTTTTATTATTTTTCATTTACATTCCATTTCTCCTTTAACTTATTGTCCTGAAAAACAATCACATATGCCCCATCATTATACCATGTAACAATATATTATATTTTATCACATAAAACATCAACTTCCCAATTCACATGTCCCAGTTACCATTTTAAAGGATTCAGAACACCCTAGGTGTGCCAATTAGGCATGATTTGATAATCTCCAACAGGCTTAATGGGATCTATAAAGGGTCTCTCATAATATTCTAAAACCAAATTTATCATTGTTTTATAAGAAAATAATTCTCCACACATTGGTGAATTTGGAAAAATAACATACACATAAACAAATACAAGACTAATGGAAAATAAAAAATATTCTACCAACCAATAGCTTATATAGAAAAACTCAGTCATTGTTGGACCTTACTTTGAGCTAAAAATGAAATAATAAAATTTTGATTTATTAGAAACATATAGGGTTTATGGGCATTGGATGGATAGAAACCCACCAATCATTTCACTTCCTTAAAAAATAATTTAATTGAGTTAAAAACATACATAGAGGTTATACTTGAACTTTTCAGTAACCCAAATTCCAAATATTTGATAGTTATTGATCCTATGTAGAGGGTAGGGCACATAGTTTTCAAACTATGATACTTGGAGGAAAATGGTGTATAAATTGGGTCAAGATCATAAATATATCTATAGGTGAAAATAATAAATTTCAATCATTTAATTTGGATGATTTTTTTTATATTATTTTCAAATAGTATGCTAACCATGTAGCCTCCAATATATGTGACTGGAATTAATTTCATGGATTTTAGGGGAGCCTGCATGGGTTGGAAAACAATCTGGAGGCCATTTTGTTCCCTCTTTCAATGGCCCCTTGTTTTTTAACCTCTTCATCCATGGTTTAAAAAAACATGCACCCTTGTCCATGGAATGGAACACTTTAACATGCTTAGTATTAACCTTTCACCATGAATTTGATAGATCAGATTTCCTAATGTTAATGTCGAAAAATCCCAGGAAACCTATGATACCTTTTCAACTCCCTTCAGACACTCCAAAAACTAGTAAATGTAGTTTAACAAAAATTAAAATAAGAACATATCACATCCAAATGTTTGGATAAAAAATTCCAACATACTAGATTATTTTTTAAAAATATATGTTTTAATATGTAGATTTTCACTAATTATTAATTGTATGTTTAATTAATGTAGACCATATACGTCCACATTACTTCTAGAATCACCTTGTTCCAAAGTGATAAAACAATTCATACAAAGTAGTAGAAATAAATGAGAGGCATTTTATCTGATGGGGGTATGGTTTTAATTTTCTTATCTATTTTTCAACCCATTTATTATTATATTATTTATGAAATTAACAAAACATTCATAAAATACATGGAAATTATTTAACCATTAATGGAAATGTTTTTTATGAATCATATCATTCCATGTTTTTTAATATCATTATTGATAAATTTATCTCAATAAATTGGGGGATGGGTGAGTAATAATAATCACGTGATTATTAATATAATGAAACGTTGTTTTTATATTTATAAAAGGATTTATAAATAGATTCAATCTATTATTTTCAATATTTTTGTTTTTGTGTTTACGTTCATTAATATTTTATTATTTTTTTAACTATCTGTGAATTTAGTTTATTTTAGGTTTCCCTCCCTCAATAATGTTTTAATCAATTTTATCATATTTTTTATTCTAATATTTCTCATGACATATACATGGGTCAGTATTACATTTAAAACCATCATTATTATCTTTATTAATTTATGAGAGTTAATCCCCAAAATTAAACTATAGGGTAATTTTTTATTTTAATTTTTTTTTAAATGAGAAATATCTATTCGTAATGGAAAGGTCATTTCTAACATATTATATAATATGGCTTGTATCATAGTAAATTTTTTCCTACAATAGAAAATACTCCTTGTTGTTTCATTTGATTTATGTGATATACATTCCCCTATATCCATTGTCCATGTCATGACTATATATTAGATAAGGACAACATTAACAATAAATGTTATATATAATACATTATAGCTTGAAGTAATTGGGTATATACTATGTTTTTGTAGTGTCAATGAGGGTTTTAGAGATAGAAAAACATCATGAAATCTATTATTAATGCAATGGTTTATATTGATAAGGTAGGTGTGATTTGATTTTACAATAATTATAGGAGTAGCTATTGGGTGTGAATTAATTATTTTCACACCATTTCCATACAAAAACGTTCTATTGTATAATGTCACATCCCATGGTGTACATTATCAAACATTTTTATGTTTTATTCATGAATGGTTGTTCATGTAGTGATTGGGGGAGTGTTAATGTTCAATTTTTTCTCTATGAAAAATTATATATGAATAGAAAAATGTCTCAAAATATTTTATTTTTATGGATATAGTAGTTTTCTTCTATCCTTTAGATATATATATATATATAATTATATAAATCAATACTCACTCCCTGAATATGTTACAATTATTCAATAAATTGGGGCTGAAATTTATTCATGTTGACTTTTTTTCCTATCAATAATTAAATTGAGTTTAAAAAATGTGAATATGGTAAATAAATACATATTGAGATATAATATAGAAGTAATGAGATAAAAGTGGTGGATTATAACTTTAAATAACATACAAGGCTGCTGCATCATGGAAATGGATAATAATTTGGTGAAAAATATTTTAATTAATGTTATACAATATATTGTGGGGTGTTATACTTTGTGAAAAATTAAATATGTTTCCAGATTTGATCTCATGTTAAAAATAATCCTATGGAATAACATGAAGTAAGTAGACATGAAGAGAGTTGGAAGATAACATTCAAAATAACATGTGGTGTGAAATAGAATGTTAATAAAATTTATATTAAAATAGTATGTTTCAACTTCTATAATGAGAGTATAACCATAAATTATATATAATATATTTGTTTTCAATCATTTTTAAGTAATGTAAAGAATCGTTCAAAAGATAAAAAATCTTATTTAGTTATACAAGATAACTCATTATGGTCCCAAATAAATCTTTTTGGAGTTATTCTAGAATCTATGAAAAATTCTAAATTAATAATTATTTTGGTGATATGGTATTTCTAACATTATCTAGATAGTCACTAAAACATAAATCCTGAGCTAGGATCATATTTTTTGGGATTACACTATATTAAAACATGGGATTAGTAATTTAGAAATATTAGAATAATATTTTTCCATCCTTATAAATATATAAATATTTATATTTAAATGTTTAAGTTTAATCAAGTCAATTGTGAATAATGATACAATTCATGGTAAATGATTAATTATTTGATATGGTTATGTAAGAATAATTTTACATAAATATTCTTGATAATGAAGTCATATTAAAATATTTGATCATAGATATATTTATGAATTGTAGATATTTCTACTACAGGGTCACTGGTGGAATGGTGACATTATCGAAGATAAAAACTATAGAATCATATATTTAAAAAATGAAACTAATGGAAAACTAATGGAATGTAGAAACAGTGGAGTTCAATTGGGAGATATAAATAGATGAATTATTTCACAAATGGAGGCCATGATTTATAAAATAAATGGTGTGATGGCCATGAAAAAAACCCATGTTATGTTTGTTGAATATTTTATTTTCATAAATCATTTCCATCAAAACAAATTATCAGTTTGTTACCACTAAACCATTTTCAAGTATATCATCAAGGAGAATGGATGATCTGATAACCACATGCGCCCTATCATCAATGAAAAATTATTTCCAAAAGAGTATACATTTGAATTCATCATGAAACGAAAATTGAATCCATTAATGATAATAAATATAAATCAAAATATCAAAAACCATCATTAAGTAAATTTTTTATTGATGTTTGGAAAATTGTATACCAACTCAATGAGAGGACAAGAGGAATAATGTATGGTGACATAGATGTCAATCAATGTTGATAATTGACACTTATCAAATTGATTAGTTAAAAAAATCATTTAATGTGTGAATAATAGAAGATAAAATTGTTATTTGATGAAGTATAAAATATAAATAAAAAAGATAAAAATAAAATATAAATTATTAAATTAGATGATAATTATTTTATTGTTTATTCCACACCACCATAGAAACCAACTATACCATTCCAGAAAATATAAATAAATAGTCATATATAAGAAGTAATATTTCATTTACATGAAATTAATATTATTATTCATATGATTATATATTTAATTAATGCTTTAGTGAACATGACTACATATATTAAGTTCATAAATGTTAGGGATTAAAATAATTAAAAAAATGATATATGAAAAATATAAATCAAAAGATAATGTTATGATGATTTTTAGCGAATTAGTTAAATAATCGATAAGAACATGGAAGAATTATAGTTCCTATCAATATTGTATCTTTTTAATTAGGAAATTATTTTTTTGATCTAGGAAAACAATTTAACTTTATTATTTACACAAAATTATAGAGCTTACGAATGAAGGAGAAGTATCCAGTAGAAATATATCCTCAATAAAATGATTACAGGGGAAGATACATATGAGTTCTTATGGATGATTTTTTATTGTGTGAAAAAATTATTTTTTATAGTGTACTTAATTTACACTAATATATATAATTGGAAGAAATCACATATTATGGGGACACCATTTTTACCAATACTAAGGTCCATGATTTATGTTCAATGTTTTGAGTTCAATTAAAATATTATGTGTTGGAATGTGATGTTTAATGATAATATATATATATATATGTAATGAAAGTGTTGATTTTAAAATTGAGGAAAAATTAAGAATTGGAAAATGTTTTCCACATCGCAATGTTGCTTTCGGGTACTACGGTGCCTTTGGTTAGATCATATTTTCTTCTGTTATTCTATCATGTTTTATTGATTTTATTTTAAATGGTTTTAAAATTTAATAGTATTTTGAATAGTTCTTTATTGGGTATGTAATCTCCAAAGAACTAACAAAGAATCTTTCCACCTTGTCATGGATTTTATGTTGTGGGTGCCCGGATAGGCATATGGTTCCTGAAAATCATAACGTTAAACCATGTGGACTATCTAATAGAAGATAAATGTATCATGGTTGGAACATTGTATTTCGAACCATGTGGATAAACCATGTGGCATTATATTAATTATTATTAAATTTCATTGTAAACCAAGATGATATATGTCTTCCATCATTCCACTACTAGTGGAACAAGTTACCGAATAAGGAGACTCCACTTATTAATTTTTGAGATTCAATAGAAATAGTGATAATTTGTAATATATATTTAGGCCTAAACAATGTTATCTAAATATTTATGTACATTATCATTCATTAATATTATATATACACCTCCCCTTACAATAATGAATAGAACCATATATTAAGAATGGAGTTTCATGATATATGGTTTATGACATTATATAGAAGTGTTTTTATATATCATTCATGAAATAAGTTTTCTTATAAATCATTATTGTTCATTGTTTGTAATTTGGGAGACTTTTTAGGTGATTTTTCTATCATCTGTTATTATATAAATGATTAAATATAGTCTTTTCATTCTAATTTCTTAATATTTGACCCTTCCAAGATTTTATCTGCCATGATATCATCAGGGAATTTTGTTTTAATTTGTTATGTTGTTTTTTAAGCTTTTCATTGTAGGTGGTTCCAAAGTTCTTATTTATTTGTTAATCATTTCTTTCAATCTCTTTGAAATTGTATTCTAAAATGATTTGATATCTATATTAATGTTTTAATCATGGAATGTTTTTATAAAGGTCATCATAATTGTTTTGATAACATGTATTTTTTAGCAAATGATTGTGAAAATGTATTTATCCATTGATTTTTTCTTGAAAATGTATTTGAATCATTTTTGGTTGGTTTAAATGATGAAATTTCATTTCTTTAACTCTAACACTATAAACCCTAATATGATAGATGATAATATAGGGTTTTCACTTTTAGGATGAACTCATTTCCCTAGTACCAATTCATCTACATTAATTTTAAAACTAATATGCCTACATAGTGGAAGAAAATAACTATAAAAATGAATTCATACCCTATTCATGTTCTTCAAGAGTAATTTTCACACTAGGTGTCTTACTAATCATGATACTTTTATTAGGTTCCACATTAAAATAAAAATACTAATACTCATTAATTTTTTACTTATACTAATTATATATTAAATTTATAAATTTTTTTATTTCTGTATAATATTTAAAAACCACATTATTATAATGTTCAAATTTTTTTCAAAATGGGTTATTTACATGTGCTTTATATCAATCAATGTATAATTTTATGTCATTATTTTTATCATTTACATGGGTATAATTGGTTTATTTTATTATGTTCACTTATAAAAATAAAATAAGGAACTAAGAGGTATATTTTTCATTCACACATCATACACCTTTATGTGTTTTTTGATCATGTTTAATCAGTTTTTAAAAATGTAATGTTTTCATTGGGTTATAGAGGGTTTTTCCTGTATTATTTTTCATAGTTTATAGGTGACATCATTTCACATGAAGTTTTGATTTATTATTATTTATTACTTTTTTTATGATCCATTGACCTTTTTCCCTATAGAATGAATCATTATCCTATTTTATTTTTCTATTTCATATATATGATATTTTTTATTTTTATCTCCACGTTACATGTTTCTTCTTGAAAAATAATTCCCAATTGTTTTTATTGATAACCATGCAGTTGTTTCCAACATATGGGGATCAAGAACTTCTTTTAATTTATGTCAAGACTCATTAAAGTTATTCAAAGTTATCTAATCCATGTTAATTCTTGAGAAATTGTAATCAAATGATTGATTTTCAATTTCCATGGTTGGTATGACTATTTGATTACTTTTTCAAACAATAGATGGTAATGTGAGAAATTATATGGATGGATGTGAGAAAGTTCCATGAAATATTTCATTATGATGAGCATTATATTACCATGGGTTTTTTTTGAAAGTTTTCTCATAGGATTTAGAGGTTTATAATCCATGTATCTCTTCGGGTATGTATATTTATTACTCATGTTGGATTATTTTATTAATGTGTGGAATTGATTCATTAATCTCATTTTTATGTCTCTTTTTTAATTGTTGTTTAATACCATGCCCCCATATGATAAATAATGATTCTTCAATTGGGTACAACCGATAAACCAAAGATGTTAACCAATATATTTGATCATAATCTTATTAATGTAGTACTGTGAATTATTTGAGATATGGATCATGGGGTGGAAATATCCCGAATTTGAGACAAGGAGGAGGGAAATCGAATAAATGCGGATAAAATATATTCGTATAATTTTTTTATAAAAAAATTCCATATTTTAAATGGTAAAATGATATATATGTGGTGAAGGATTTTTTGGGAATGGAAAATGTATATATCAAATTTGAGGAGTTTCCAAATTCAACCAAAGCGATTTGATCCCTCATTACACTTTCAATACTATGTAAAATGTGGTTGGAGATGGTTATCATAGAAAAAAAGAAGGAGGTCATGGAGTGTAATTTCATTAATAAAGTTTCAATAAAGATTTTATACATAGAAAATATGAAAATAGATAAGTAATTTAATTTCATCAAACTGAAGCAAAGGAATAGATCAGTTATATATTATTTGTATTGTTTCATGTAACTCCATGTAATGTCATCTCAGATTATATTTAATGAGAAAATAAAGGCTCAAATTATTCTAATGAGGCTTTATTTGGATATCTAATCATAGGTCTTCTTATTGAATATAGACATTCATTTTGAGGTGGTGTATATTGAGTTGATGGAAGATCCTGACCGAGAGGTTATTTAATGATTGACCGGAATTCTAATTTCCACCCATTCAATCCCAATTGGTTATTACGAGGTGAAGATAATTCTGAATGAGGTTCTTGGGGAAAACAATAGTCATTCCACATATATGTATCACCTCCCACTTCCATCAATATATAGAGTAATACTTTTTTATCTATGTGTCTAGAAATAAAACAAAGTGAATTTTCTCCACACATTAAAATTATTAAAGATCATGTGGGTGTTGTGGTCACTTATAGAAATTATTTCAGTATCTATTCTTTTAACATTGTTATCTCCTCATCAACACATAGATGATCTATGATGTAGCTAGATGCTTTATAGATTATGGGGACAGATCAGTATGCCTCTAGAATAAATTATTTACATATTGTTTATGATGTTTTAGTGGAATTTTATACAAGTCTTTTGACTATGATATGTATGATTTTTATTGATTCTATCATAGAAGTAAATATAATTTCTATAGTTTCCCCTCATTACATTATACATCTCCTATGGTGAATCTTATAAAACATCTAATATAATTCATTTAATTCGTTATGAAGTTGGGTAATCCAATAAGAAATAAAAAAGGATAATGGTTATTGATGTCCATAATGATAATTCATTATGTATGATATATAACTAGTTTGGGATTACTTGATACTCTATATAGACAACATTTATTATATTATCAAGATTTATTGGTGGATATATTATAAGTTCATGATCTATTGTTATCAACATATGGTATTATTTTTGACATCCAACTGAAGCTCATGTGTTTTTAATGGGATTGTGATCAATTGTTTAATCAGGATGGGATATCCTTTTTAGATCTTAGTAAGATAGTGTTTTCATGTAGTTGAGTTATAGTACAAATTTATCATTACTTCCCTCTTCCCTATAGTAATATTGTTTTTTTAAATTATTCAAAATGAATTCTTAGGTTATCCTCTATAGCTGAGATAAATTTCTTGATTGACTTAATACTTTCAATTCAATCCATATTTATTCCATCATACCATATGGATCTATCTCAACAAAAATTGCTAAAAGTTGTGTTAAATGATTTTATGTTGATGGTATTTTTATAGACAAGTGTTTAACTGGGAAAATCCCCTTTTTTGAATGAGGATCAATGGTTCTTTTTTCGCTAATATGATGATTATAAGTATCCTAATATTATAATTATTAAGAAATAAATTCGATCACACTAGATTCATGATTTGATTGATTATTTATCATGGAAATGGTGGTTTTCTAAAAAAAATTGTTTTTATTATGATCACCAACTCCGAATCATTGAATTATATATCCCAATGTTATAATTCGAAAGTAGGAATAACTATTTTATGTAGTCTATGATGTTGTTTCACTTTACCAAATATCTTGTTATCATTATGACATTAATGAAAATAATTATTCTCTTGAATATTTACTCTTTTATTATGGTTTTTGTGGAAGAAATATCATCTTACTCTATGAATAAGAATGATCATCATTGTTACTTGATACAATATTTGAGATTTACTATTGATATCTGTATTTATGTGAAATTGTCAAAGTGCCCCTTCAGGATCTTTGGTGATAAATTCTCAAAACATGAGATCTCAAAACATAGTATCATAATGATTCTAAAAATAGTATGGATTTCATTTCATGGGAAGAAAAATGTAAACCCTTAGTGATATATAGTTGATTAGGTATATTGGTCAATAATATTAGATCATATGTTATTTCCAAAAAACTAACATCACTATTGAACATTATCAAAAAAAATTGTAAGATGATTTTATGGGAATCAAATTGTTAATAATTATTTGATCTAAAAATTGGAATCAGAACTCTGCATGAATTTTGAAATTAATAGGAGTTGGTCAAGATTATATTGTTAAGTATAAATCATTAGGTTTATGATTTTCTTGATTATATACAGGTCTATCACATTATTTCATTCAGATCATTCCATCTTTGAACTCAACATTTGAATTATTATACTCTTGATATGGAACATGTAAAGGGTGTCTGTGTACTCAAAACATTGATTCAATCTCTTTTATTATATTATTTTCTACTTGATCTATTTATAATATTTTTGTGAATAACTCCTCTAAAAATATATATAACCCACTAGTTGAGACATTTGGTTGAATATATCAGGTCATTGAACATTGAAATTTCCTAAACTCTATTAACATGTAATGATGTTGGTAATGCTCATAACATGATGTTTCCTTCATATGCAGTGAAGGAAGAATATAATGAAAGAAATATGATTTATAACTTTATCAACTTCATTTTTCATTCATGGAAGGTAGTCTAGAAATATGTTGGTGATTATTCATGTGATATCTTTTATCCATGAGAGGAATCATAAAGATGAACATTATGATCACGGGTTCAAGTGTTTTATGGATTATTCATATGGTAATAGATCCTAAAATAATGGTATCTTTCATCATTGGGTATTATTTTCTTCAATAGATGATATATTTTCCCTTATTCTTTGATAAAGTTTTTTTTTGTATCTTGATCATTCATTGGGGGATTTCTATCTTATAATGAAAAAAATATATCATGAAGCATTGGTTTTCCTATTTTGGTTTGAGATTATACAAAATAATATTTGTTTACAAATGTTATATAATACAATATTTTAATGATGTTCACCTATGGGTCTTATTATATTTATCATATTCTCAAATAATCAATGTCCTAGAATAAAATTTCAGTTTGCATGATTAATGGTTTTCCATGAACTCATTAATGTAAGAATATCACTTGGTTGGTTTTAAATCAGTGGACAAAAATGTCAAATTTTAAAACCTGACATCGACACCACTAATGTGGACGACCTAGGGATATATTATGTGAAAGAGTTTGTAATGATATCGAAATACCAATGGTCATTATCCCTATTTGGAACCCTTTTTTCCCCACTATTTGGGATGGTCCACTATAAGAAAATTTCTAACAACGTCTACTTGATCATAATGTATAATGTTTTAAAGGATGGTAACATAGAATTGGAAAAAACATATTCTAGAAAAAATCCCTCATAATTTTTCTTACACATGTGGGGTTCTTATGATATCCATTTTATGTTGGTTGTATTTTCATAAAATAACATTTACTACTCTTCTATTAAAATGTAAACTGATGATTCTTCATAAGGTTGTCTATGGATATCTCCAATTTTATTACTGAAAGAGTGTATAAGTGTACATGGTGAGACAGTGTTTGGTTTAGGAGGAAAAAATTAAGATCTAGTTCGTTTTTAATTATATGGTCGTAGATAAGATCTAGTATATGACTTATACAGTTCAAAATCATCATTTTTTAGACTTTACAACCATTGATCTATTATTCCATAATTTATCTCCTGTGTTCGGTCACTAATGGCTCATAAATCAATAAATACTATCTAAAAGGTATGTGAAACTATTTTAGTCAAATGAATGGCTCATAAATTTGTAGTCTATTTGTGATTTACCCATTTAATTATATTCCTTCTATAACATTTTTTTTGTATTTTAATTAAAAAATTATCATCTGGACACATCTTATATTTTTAATTAGAAACACCTCAATATATAATCTGATATGTCTGTGGCTGAGAAATCAGTTTGGTTTATTGATTCTTATGTTCAGGTACTATATGGGATGTATGTAGATTTAGAATGATATCTATTGAATCATGGTTATAATTCCCATTATATATCAGAGATTTTGTATTTAATGGTGGTGTAGTGGTCTCATCTCTTTGAGTAAATAATTCGTTTACAAATCATATTGGGTGGAGAAAATATGGTGTGGATATTTTCCAAATCCCTGTGTGTTTACATGTTCACACATACCTTCCTTTAATATTTAATTAGTTAATTATTCTATTTTTTTATTTTTGATTTTTTTTAGTTTTCTATTATTTAGTCTTATCAGTGCTTGGTTGGTGAAAATATGCTAGATTTACATAAAAATATATTTAATTGTCATGGGGATATAAAAAATTGTGAATGTTTAATCACAAATTTAGTGAAAACTATATAGAAATCCCTTAAAATCGTGTAACATGATGTAGGTCCATTTCACATGTTTTTCATATAATTTTTCCAATGGTGTGAATAAATTTAAATTAATATGAATATTGTATTTTGACTATACACACATATAATTTCTCTTGTTAATTTTTTTGGAAAATACTATAAACCATGGACACATCCCCTTGAGATTTTAACTATTCCTTCTCACACAGTGATCATTTTTAACTAATATATAGTTGTTGGAGAAAGGAATTAAATGTTATGTAACCTCTATTTATCATTATTGGGATTGATAATTCTGTAATAGATCCATGAAAACTATTTAGTTAATTTTTAATTCTCTCAACCATGCCAAGAACACGATAATGTGAGTAAAATTGGAAAAAAAATGAAACTGTAAAATAAATTTCATTATATAATAATCACATTATGTATGTAGAACCTACTCCTTCACATATGCCCACTACAAATTAACATTGTTGGTTACTTAAGGGAATCACCTGACACACCTAACAAATTAAATTCAGTTATATCAGGAGGGGATAACACCATTCCCCTAAAAATTGAAATTAGTTTTTTAGACAAGGAAAAAACTCTAACAACCCAACCCTCACCCCCCTCAAAAAATATTTTTTCTTGGATAAGGAAACTATTACCACTCATCACATAAAATCATATATATTTTCCATCGAACTATTTGATAAATTTTTTTCATTCTTCAAAATACCTTATTTTTCCCATTGAGAAAGGGATAGGGAAACATTTTTGAACTCATATAATACTTGAGAAATAACATGAGAAGGAAATTTACCCAAAAAAAATTAGGCATCCTTCTTACCACAAATGAATGAAAAATTCCCAAAATGGAGTCCTTCATAAAATTTTTTTGACTATAAATTACATCCTTTATGAAATGTAAGGATTTCTAGGTCATTTGAAAAGAAATATCTTCACTTAGGAAGCAATACATTTCACAATAGAATGTACTTTATGGAATAAACCATATACGATATCTCCCATCAGGAATTGTGAGACAAATAAATGTAATTGAATATCTGTATGTTATTTAAATTAACACTACTAGTACTTTACCTATGTTTGAGGTGTTTATATTTATCATAGACCCTTCATGATGTGTCAAAATCTCTAATTAAATGCACCCTTTTCCTTCATCATTACCACTTTCTGAAGTATTAAAATATCTATTTTTTGTACAATTTAGAATCATGTTAAACCCAATGTGAAATTTATAATTTTTTATCTCTTACTAGATTTGTGTTACAAGGGGAGAAAAATTATCTCCTCTACTAAGGCCTTCAAACCTATATGATCTATCTATCAAATATACTACTATGTTCCTCCTTCATTATTGCATTACCTAAAATATAATATTTCATCAGCATGACATCCCATGTATGTATGATCCTCTATTAAATTTATATCATTCATATCATAGGTAATAAGGGCCCTATACATTGAGGTGGTGGTAAGAGACTTCCATGTTTAGGTAGTGTAACTCACCAACCACATTCTCATTGAAACATGAAGTGAATGGGATGTACTTGGGAATTTGTTTCTCCAATAAATTGATATATAGTCCAAAAATTTGGGTTTATAAAGACACGGTATGACCTGAATAGTATCCCTATGTTAATAAATCCCTATCAAATTTTCCTATAAAACCCTCCATAACCTCTCTGGAATATATCGACAAATAGGGTACAACATTCATATATGGGAATAAATTTTGGATAAAGACCCAGAGACATTGTTGATAGATATCAAACATCTCCTACCTTTTATATGCCCTCCCTCAAATGTATATAGAAAAGGATGGATTACTAACCCTAGGATTATAATTCATGTGTAATTCTTATCATATAGTCCCTTATAAATGATATTGTGTGATATGATAGATATTTTATAGTCTATTGATTCTCACAAAAAGAATTCCTTATGTGGTATTAAACATTATTGATTATAATATCACTTGGAGAATACAAATTTCTTTTTTAGGAAGCCTATAGATGTAAGCCTACAACACATCTAAATAGAAATTTAACGGACTCCCTCATTAATTATATTAAATGTATTCAATCATGATATTAAAAAACACCTTAAAACCATCACAATTCTTGTTGACTGTTATTCCGAATGAGATTATGTCCCCAATTTAAAGGAAAAAATTAATTCTTGGCAATTTATACTATAAAGGGTCATTTATGTAAAAGACCCAAACCATTTATTGATATAAACCTTTCACCAGTACATCTATTCTACGGTATTATAATCAACAAATTCTATTCATTGACACATTACACTAAATGGTATTATTTGTCATGTTATGTGGAATGGAATTATGTAGGTTCAGATTCTTTTTATAAGAGTATGCAGGAAACTACATTAGTGTCTTAATCCCAACATTAAGATAACATCCATCTCTTTGATTGACATTATATTCTACAGAACCCTGCTATACAACATAAAACCAACATCACCAAATAATGAATGAAACAAAAATGGATGAACAATGAGGTACAAAGATAAATCCATTGATGTATAATAATTGATACATACATATTTTCATATATAAATGTGTATATGACTAATTTTTATTGTTAATGATTCCCTATTTATATTATGATTTGTCAAATATGTATGAAAATGAAATAAATATATATGAGTGTCTCCTAGTAGGAAATAATTCCTACGACAATGTCTTATGACCCTAACTTACCATCCTATAAAATAATTCATGTTTCAAGAAGTTGTTGTAAGAACTCAAAAATACCATTGACCATTAGAAATTACTTTTATATCCAATATTGGTATGGTAAACGTTTGGTGTTTCTAGTTCAATGAATAAACCCTTTTGGAAATAATTGAAATGGAGTGACAAATTATGTCCACATAACCACCATTTTTATCAGATACATAATTGTTTTCCCCAATTTGAATATTACATTAATAAATTACTATGTTTGTCACTCATTAGGTCAATATATTTTCATAAATCAAAATATTTTTAACAGGTATCCTAAAATAGGAATAAATAATTAATTTATTCAATTTCCTATAATGTTACTTTGAAAATTTTCCTTATTTTAGTTTTTTACTAATCTAAGAACACCCATAAAAACTCCAATGAATACAAATAGTTCTTTGGAAAACAAAACAAAATCATGTATCTATTATCATATGTGTGGTATCATTATCAAACTAGAGGATCCCATCACCCTCATTACATCGTTAACTCTATGTTGAAAATGCACTAATTTGGGAGTAAATTGTAAATGGAAGTATCTTAAACCAATAGGTTATGTGAGAAGATCTACAAGGAATAAAGAATCATAGATTTTCCACCAAACAATGGGATTTTATGAACAATGAATCACAATGTTTTCCATATTTAAATCACATTGGTAGCCTCTCCCCAAGAGGAGATATCATGTTCCTCCCATATCTATAGGAAGATGATTAAATGGTAAATAGAAGACTCAAAAAAACATCATATTATTCAAACCAATGTGCTCTATGAAAATAGAACCACCTTTAACAATGTGCAGTATCATGTTCATAACTAGATGAGGACACTACCGTACATCCCCCAATATAGGTTACCCAAACCTGAGTAACTAGAATATCTAACAAAGGGAATACTAAGATCAACAAGAGAGAGCATCCCTATGTCCTGATTTTCAAAAAATAACCCTAAAATATAATATAATTGAAATCTATGAGAACTTATATGTTATTTTAGAAACTAATCTATCATGTTGGTAAAGTCTGGTAGCACCCTTGTGAACATGTGGTCGTATAACGACAACAAATTTGGGGAAGACTCGTTTTTACACAACCATTAATTTTATCTTGTAATTATATTTATATAGAAATTAGAGTAAATAAAAATTTACACAACCCTAATCTAACCTAGTTCTATTTATAGACTCTTATTCCAACTTCATATGTTCCCCAGCACATATTGGTAGCAATAGAGGGGATGTCATATATACTTACCACATTCTCTAAAGGTATCAAAAACATGATAAAAACAAAATAAATTGGACAATTAAAACACAACCCTATTCCATCTAAAATTTTATCTCATCCATGTACTATGAAGTAAATATAAAAGTATACATACAATACATCACCCATTTAGTATGGTCTTCAGTTCATTCAACTTATAAAGGTAAAAAAATGATTGAAATTAATTCTTGTCCCAACAAGAGATTATTTATTTATTATCAAGACCATTTTCAGGATTGAATTTATCAATAACAATACTATAGAAATATATCATCAGATCCTATAAGAAATAATGATGTTTTATAATTGGGTTCTAGTATATTATTGTCACTATTATGTTCAAGTGACGCCAACCTCCTGATGGAGAACATCTAAACATATGCCTCACCAAGGGTGAAATATAACCAAAAAGTAGTCCCAAATTTTTATCATTCATAATGAAATTCTTCTTGAGGAAATTAAATAATTATCCGTTGTGACCCAATACCCTTTTTATGTGTCAGCAGATCAAAAAAAGTATAGTTATTTTTGTGAATTTCCTCCCCACAACTTCTTTAACACTAACTCTATAGTTCCTCCTCATAATGACAACCACGAACTCCACCATCGTGTTCATAATAAGATCGATCATGATAACATTCCTTGTTAAGAGAATTATGGAATCCCACATCATGGTATGATGACAAAAAAGAACACAAAGACTTCCCCTTTACATTTTCCACCCCAAAGGTCGTCCCAAAGGCATATGTCATATGACTCATCCCTATGGATGGATATTAAACTATTATGGTTTTTCTCCACTTTCTAGTCTGTAATATGATGGTCCTCTACAATGTGATGTCTTATTTAGAAAATGAGCTCTTCCCACTGTGGAATCAATAATCAGAAATACCATATATCATGATAAAATTTGGAAGATAAGACCATCCATTCCAGTTCCATTTCATTGAAAAGTGATAAACTCTATCAATTGGAATATAGACTAATGAAATATTCATTCTATGAACCATCCTTGAATCACATTTCATTTATTTTAGTAGAGGACAATACTACCAATAAATATATATATAATAAATAAGTAGTGAAATAAACACATTATTCAATACAATTGGAGGACACTCAAATAGAAGATGAAGATAATACATATCTCATGAGGATACAACTAGAGAGAGATATTATATAGGTCATGTTTTGAATAATGGATAGTCCTAAATATATAAATATAAATAATTTTTCAGAGGAATAAATAAATAAAATTCATCAAAATCAATGTTCGCCTTTTAAAAATTTAAAATCATAACTTCTACATTATAAAATATATGTGAACCATATTTTTGAAATTGATGTGTTTCAACATCAAATTGATATAGAATATTTACTGGTATGATGAATATGAAAAGTGGGAAATAAGAATAAAAATATCCAATATGGATGTCTTAATAATTTATACATTCTACGTCATATGATTTTTTGATCCCCATATGATTCCCCTATTAGGAAAAATGATAAACACTGGGTATTTAATTTCACCTCACACCCTAGTCTGCAAATCCAACATGAAATGGAATCAAGAAATTTCATCACTTCATTTTGGATCATATTGGTAGCCTCTACCTAAAATTGATGTCACACTAAATAAGAATCATCTGTGAACAAATCTATAAATCTTTTGACATGATAAGATCATTTTGTCGATATAATCTTGAATCAGGCATATGAAACTATTTATCATAATTCATACATAAGGAATGAAAATCATCAAGTATTAGCAATTCCCTCATAAACATTATATGACATTGAATGTGTTCATTATATAAAGAATATTTTTGTTCAAATATTTGAATCATTACTGTTGTAACTTCAAAAGATATAACCATGAAAAAACCAAGAGATAACCCTACCCACAATTCAAGGGTATTTATTACGATAATCACCAACGTCAATGTCATTAAATTTTTTCCAAAATGTGAACGTTATATAATAAGATCATGATAAGACCATAGGTCTAGGTTAAATTTTTTTCTCAATCTCCTCCCATATAGTGGACATTTTTTAACAATTTGGATGAACATCAAAAAATGAGTCATCTCTATGTTCCAACTCAATATACCCAGATCTCTATAGGTTATTGTGTACCAGGAGGTTTCATAGATATTTTATTAGGTATTAAATTCATTATCTAGACATAGTGAAATCCTTAATTGAGAGGATAAACCCCTAATGGTCCAATACGTGGAATCCCATAAAGTTTGATACCACTCCTGTTGATTATAACCATTCGAATAGTCATTCCAAGGGAGACCGGGCCTCATATCATCAAATTGATGATGTGATTTCTCTAATGTATTAGTCATATGTAAATATCATCATCAATGGGAAAAGTTGTAACCCCCGAAGCATCAACAATATGATATTTTTAAATAATTCATTGTCTTGCATTGTATGCAACCCCGAGTTCGAGCACATCCCAGCCTATTAAAGTAGTTATTTAAAAAGAAATTTTGAATAGTATTAAACACATGTTAAAATTTAATCATATTTAATTATCAAAATAGACATCATTTTAAAATTTATAATATCAAAATTATATTAGGGTGCGAGTTTGGTAATTTTTTGAAATGATACTATTTTTTATGAATAGTGGAAAATATTGAATTTTAATTCAAAACTAGCTTTTCACCTAATTTATTTATATAGTTAGATTGTTTTTTATACAACAAATTAAGTGTAATTTGATTAGTATTTTATAATTTAATTAAATTATTGTCATTGAATGTAATATAAAATTTAAATTGTACAAAAACACATTTCAATCTTTTGATAGTTTTTACTTCTTAGAAACATACTTTCTAGTTTTGACAACATGAATTAATTTTAAATTAATTAATGAAACATATTTGTTTTTAATTTGAAAAAATGTTTCAATATTTTTAAATTTAAGGTATAAATTTTATAAATAGGTACCTTTTTGGACATTATGAATAGTATCTAAGAGAATTATTTTTATTTACCATGGTTAAAAGGTAAATCTGGTAAATAAGGGTTGAAAATATTATTATATTAATATTAAACTACCCTAACACAGGTTGTAATGAAATTTTATGAGATTTTTCTGACCATGGGATTCCTTGGGTCAATTTTAGGACCCCCTGGAGCCACTTGGGGATGATAATGACATGTTATAAGAATTAATTTAAAGTATTGATTAATAAAACATAAACACATATCTTTTACTAAAACAATTCTAATATATATTTATTTGTCATATATATATATGACTATAAATTATCATTAGAAAGATAACATTATTTTCTACATCATGGTATGTTATTTATAATTTATAGACATTGAATAAAAAATTATTCATGACCCAATGTTGATATAATGATTACCTTCATAATGAAATATTCAAATAATTGAAATTATATATAATAAAATAAATAAAATTTGAACATTTTGAATCCATAAACACATTTCAATGTATATATTCACATTTTAGCTTTTATTAAATGATTTTTTTTAATTATTCATGTATTTATGACTTTAACAATAATAAATTCTTAAATAGTGTCAAAATTGACAAGAATGATTTTTTAAAACAAATACTATTTTATTAAATGATATAATAATCCTAAAAACTATTATTTGGCCAAATGTATTATAAAATGTTAAAAATTTCCTTAGTTATCCACTTATGGTTCTCTTGGAATTTTATTGTAACTATTGTAACCATATACATGAGGACACGGTACGAATTAATATTTTTATTTAATGGTTAACTCTATAGGATAAGGTTAATTTTAAAACCTAAAATTGTATAAATCCTATTATTTTTGATGCTTTAGATTTATTATCATATTATCAAATAAATATATCACTTTTTAACTATTAGAATTCGTAAATAAGTTTATAATAAATTAATATTTTATGAAATTCCTAATGTTCCCCTCAACATTCTTATAAAAGGCCACCACATCTACCCACTTATTCACACCACCAATACCTAGTGGCTTGAAAAATACCAATCCAAATCTCCTAAAAATTCCCTCACATAATCATAGTGGCAACACTTTTATCATAAAATCAACTTATTGAGTCTTTCTGTTCCAATCAAAAGGAGACACCCGAAGAAGATGTAATGGTTTTATACCTTCATTCAAATTTAATTCATCATTTACTTCCTCTTACTATGTAGTTACCATAATAAAATAATAACTCCATATTATAATATATTATTGGATTTTTTATGATTATTGGGGAACCATAATTCTCTTTTTACTTATCCTATGAAAAACAATACCACCATGCGTGTGTGTGTGCGACTTACTATCTCCACAATGTAGTGTAATCTATTTTTCAAATATACATTATTTTGATTGGTAGAATAATGAATGAAAATGACATTAATAATAAAAATAACATGATATTAATTAATTAAAATCCATATTCTATCCAAATTCATACCATTGAACCATTATGGAAATGATATCATCGCTAGTGCGTAGGTACGACGTACCGTCTCCACGATGTGATAAGACTCAACATCAACGTTCACCATCAAAGTAGGATTTTAATGATATATATTATGAATAATTTTGAATAATAATGAATAATAATTCAACTGAAATAATATATATATATATATATATATATATATCATTCACAAACTTACATTCATTAAGATAAGAAAATAGAAAAACAGCGTTCTTACATACGTACGACATATCATCTCCTTGAACGGTGTATTCCATTTTTTATATCTATCTATTATATTTATTTAATTTATGAATATATGTGATATATAAATCATATTAAACATTTTTGTAGTAATTAAATCCAAAATTGAGTAATATAATAATAAATAACAAGTCTAACAATGTACGATAAACGAAGTGATTGTTTCCCAACATGTTTCATTAACATGTAATTGTTAATAAACGGGTAATATATAGTCATAAATGAACCATATGTGAAATAATTAAAATTATTATGATTTGATGAAAAATACAAACAGTATTGGACTTAAGATAAGGAATTTCTTCTCAATTTCAATTAATTGAGGCATATTGTAATGTAATGCACCAAGTTATTTTTATATAGTTTATATTATACGATTTCAATTTTTAACATGAATCTCAATATTTTCATGACATTATATTATTTCTTTCATGTGAATTATTTATATAACCATATTAATCATTCAATATGTTAATTTGATAAGGGATATTATTTATTTTTGTTGGTAAATAGGAGAAATAATTTTGACTAACAATGACGGGTGGAGCTTGGAATTTGTATATCTCATTGATGCATCAGCAGGTTCTCATGAGACAAATTAGTTGGCCAAATGGGGTTCAACCCTTAGTTATAAACCATCTTCTGAATGTTCTTTATGGTGATGGGTTTTCTTGTGCCTGAGACATTACATCCTTATATAATTTAATTCCATCATTAAATTTCAGTTATAATTTATCCATGAGACTTTGCATAGACATGTCTACATAAGTAGTCTATTCTAATTTTATTTCTTTATGTCATGTGTTTCTGTTCCATATATTCCATATTATTTTTTCTTTATCTAGAATTATATATTGAAATTGTTCTTGGATATTTATAATTTTATATAGATTGATTATTGCTTCTGGTGTACATAACTTAGATAGAATTTGACCTCAACATTATAATGTTTATCTCCCACGGTTATGAAGAAGAGATCATTTATTACGCTTTCAAGGATGTGTTATATTTCAGTTATTGTGTAGAAATTATTATTTAAATTTCCCAATTTTATATGGGTTACATGTATATAATCTATATTTCTAATATTACTAAATTGTACGGTCCTTCGGGATTTGTTTCTATGTAATAATGCCAATAAAATTTAATAATGCACTAACTTTATGTTATCTAATTTTTGGGAATTAATGTTGGAATCAGAGGAATTTTATCAACAACCATGGAAACATGATTTAGAGAACATAGAATAAAGAACATACAATATTGTTTACATTGGGGATACACTTATGACAATTCGACCGATTTAACTAATGTATAATAATTATAATGCATAAATTTTTAATCTATGATGACTATTTTACCATATTTGAATCTCAAAATATTAGGATCTAATCGGATATGTTTCAATATATAGGAATGTAACTGGGTAGGAAGAATTGTATCAATACACACACGTAAATTTCAAGGGTTTCTCTGCAGAAAAAATCAATACACCTAGAATTGGAATGGAGAAAACAACGTCAATACTAGGTAAACTTAATCAGGTTATGAAAAATAACCAATCCCTAATGGAACAACCCATTCTGTAGATGTAATATCCTATGCTAGATCACATTATGAGATTAAGTCTTACATAATTTAGACGGAATACTAATCCAATTGTCACTGATAAGTGGATTAAGTCTCTAAAAAAGATATTTATGGCCTATGGATGTAGAGTAATATAAAAGGTTCCTTTTTTGGTTTATTATCTCAAAGGTGATGATAATCCATGGTGAAAAATGATCTAAACTACTGTGGATGAAGAAGAAATATTACTTATGGAATGGAGAACTTTTAAGGAGTCATTCATTGAAAAATATTTTCATTGTGATTAACAAATACATATAAATAGGAAATACCCTATTTTAAAAAAAAATGAAGAAGAGAGTGTAGCAGTTTATGAAGCTACTCTAACAAGGACATCTAGGTTAGCTATAGTTTTCATATGAAATATAGAATTCATTATTGATCACATTTTTGAATGTCATATACCAAATATTTAAAGGGAAATGGTTTTGCTGAATTATTAATCTTATGATGAAATACTTTTATGTGTGATCAAGAAAAGGAATTTTCTACGATCAATATATTCAATGTAAAAAATAAAAGAAAAATCCAAATGAGAAACATGAAAAAGGGAATGAATCAAAGAATAATAAGATATTTAAATGATTTTCGTCATGTGAAAACATTGGAAAAAACACAGTAGGAAATGTTTTAAGGGATTTGGAGTTTTTTATATGTCCGAAGATAATGGACACCAATCTTATGAATTAAAATGGAAGAATAAAATAAATTATATCCAGTGAAACAATTGTAATTAGTTGGGACACCATTCAAATGAAAGCTCGAAACATCAAAAGACTCTACCACAAAAGAGTTTGAGGTTAGATAGACAATATTTTGTGATCACAGTTACGAAGGCTGAAGTTCTTAATGATGTGGTTGTGAGTACTTTAATTATTAACTCAAATTCATCAAAAGAATTGTATTATTCTATATAATCACATTATATTATATCTTCATAATCTTCTTCAAAAATTATACATTTGCAATTAACTAAGATAAGGGAATTTTTAGTCAAAACTCAAAGTGGGAACCTTATAAAAATAATGTTGTGTTGAGGAGTTACTACTATTTCATAAGATAATTCTCTAATTGTTAATTTTTTAATCATACCTATGTTAGATTTATATATAATCATCTGTATGGATTTTAATTTAAAATATTATGTGAAAATCTATTGCTAGAAGAATGACATTATGATTTGTGAGGAAGATGTAGAATCCATTATCTTTAAGGTAGAAACTTTCCCACCTGATTCATATCAAAATCCACCTCAAGTAGCTTTACTATTTTAGGTTATTGAGGTTGAATATAAAACAATATCTAGAGATGGAGGTGATCTTAAAATTGAGGATTTACAATTTATAAAGAATACATTGATGTTTTTTTTATGATTTTCTGGGCAACCCCATATAATAGAGTTGAGTTTTTTATTGACTTAATCACTGATGCAAGGAAAATATCAAAACACCCTATATAATTGCCACTATTGAATTTGTATAAAAACACACAACATTAATAGTTGGGTAAAAATGGATTTATCCTCCCCAGTGTTTTCCTATGGGAATCCCATGTTTCCTTTTTCATGAACAAATATCGATCCATGAGGTTGTGTATTTATTATTTGGAAATCAATGCCATTATAATAAGGAACATGTAATCTCCACCTAGTATCGATGATTTATTTGATAATCATCCTAGATCTGAATTACTTTTGAAGATTAATATTAGTTCTAGATATAATCAATTTCGAGTGATGAATAAAGTCATCTTGATGAGTGATTTTCAAACGAGGTATGGTCATTAAGAATTTACATTAATTCCCTTTGGATTAACTAATTCAAACTCAGTTTCCATGGATCTCATGAATATATTATTCAAGGAATATCTGGATGATTTTTTATGGTATTGATTTATGATATCCACTATATATTCTAAAGGCATTAATTTCCATCAGTACAACTTTCGAATCATTCTTGAGACTCAAATGAGAGAATAATTATAAGGTAAATTTATCATGTGTGATTTCTGGGATCTGAAAAATTCTTTCCTTCCCCATATAGTCTCCAATGATTGAATCTCTATTTATCATGCAAAGAAAAAGTAAATTCAGGTATAGCAAGCAATAAAAATTATAACTGAGGTACACAGTTTTATTGTTTTAGCAGGTTACTATTGGTGTTTCGTCCATAATTTCTCTCTATTGGATAACACATTATCCAAGCTCGCATTTAGAGGGGATAAATTTTTTTGTACATAATATTGTTATGAATGATTGGATGAATTGAATAGAATATTAGTCAATGCTTCTGTCCTGACATTACTATATGGGAATCTGGGATTTATTTTTTAAAGCGATTCATACAGAAAATGAATTGTTTGTTTCCTTATATAGAATGAGAGTTTTATTGTATATGCATCATGGTAATTAAAAACCCTTTAACTAAACTATCCAAGTCATGATCTTGAGTCAGCAGTTTAATTCTTTTCTATGATGATATGGAGACCCTATCTCTAGAGTGAAAATGTGAAATATATACTAATCGAAAGAGTTTTAAATATATTTTATCAAAGAAGGAAATCATAATGAGACAAAGGACTTGGCTTTATCAACTCATGGACTATGATTTAACAATACACTACCAACTAGGGAATAAAAATATGGTGGCATATGATTTGAGAAGAAAGGACCCTAGAGTTCTAAACAAGATGTGATTGGAAATGGATCCAATTTTAATGGATCTAATAATGATGGATATGGGAATTATCATTGATGGTGAATAATTAATAATTTTTCAAAGGTTTTCCAAAGAATCTTAACTAGAATGGTTAAAATGTTTTCAGTCTGATGGTGTGGAGTTGCAAAATAAAATTAGAGTTGTGAATGATGGTAGAATTACTTATTTCATATTTAAAGATAGAATTTTTAAATTTGTGTATAGGCTTTGGGTTCCCATTATAACTGAGCTAAAAAATTCATTATTGGATGATTATCGATGCTCTAATTTCTAGATACGCCACTATAGAACTATTATGTATAGAGATTTTAAGGAAAGTTTTTGTTCGGACAATACAAAGAGGAGGGTTGCTGATTAGGTGTTGAAGTGATTAGTTTTCAATAGGTGAAGGCTGGAAGACAACATCCAATAGTAGTCATTCAACCACTTTTTATACTTGCTGGAAATAGGATGATATTACAATGGACTTTGTCCTCGTTCCACAAAATACTCCCATAAGAAATTATGTGATATTGTTTATTTTTTATAATCTTACCATGTAATCACATTTTTATGACATAGGAGAATATTTACCACTTGAACTTCTAGAATGAAAACATATTAATTAAGTTTTAATACTTCATGTTGTAACCAAATTGATTGTTTCTAATCATGATCTATACATTTCATTAATATTTTTTAAGAGTCTTTAAAAGAACCTATATGTTGGTCGTAGTATATTACTCAAGAGGGGGGGTGAAATTAGTAACTATAAAATTATCTATAAAAATTATTTTGAAAAAAGGTTACCCCAAAGAATAAATATAGCTCAGTTAATCAATATTATACTATTATAAGAGTTTGAATATTTAAGTAACTTCTTAAAAGCATGATTAATTATCAGTAATTTAAATTTGTGTTATTAATGTTACTTTTGAAGTTGTTCTAATAAGAAAATTATGTTATAACTTTATTCCATGACTAACTATCAAAATGAAATAAGTAATTTTTTATTTATACAGTAAATCAAAAAAACAGAGAAAACTAAATTAATTAGTACTTCAAATATGAAACAAGTGGTTCGTTTTCAAGCAGATACAAAATACACTCCACTTGCTGATCACCTGCCACCAAAAAAATTATACTTATAAACGTTGATCCACACTCTGGATCAGGGTTAACAATAGTATATAGACTGTCTAGGTCACACAGGGACCTCCTCCATAGTTTTCATGGGTACAAAATTTCCAAGCCACACAAAGACCTCTTCCATACTTATCTGTGGGTATACAAAAGGGTAAATGAGTGTTTGAGTAAGGATACCTTGTTTATTTTAATTTGTTGATGGAGATAGAGTGTTTTGTTTTACATCTACATAATCTTATCTAAAGGTAATAAATATATACAAAACAAAGAAGAAATATGTATATGGGTTTAGAAGTTCTCTGATTGTTAGTCTTGGCGACATTGGACTTCTGAGATGAAGCAGATGTAGAATTCGAGTCCTCATCTGTAATACTGAGTATCTCAATTCAGCTTGTTTTCTCAGTGAGGTTTGATAGTGCAAAGATGTTCTCTGAGCATCAAATATGCTCCATGTGTTTTTCATCAGTGTCAAGTTGCAAGCATGTGAAAATCCTTCCGTTGGAAAATTTCATAGTGTTCTTCGTTATCGTTCTCTCAGCCTTGTTTTTTAGTTTAGAATTGTGCTCATTGATTCTTATCCACTCTTCACTTTTATCATAGAATGCATGTGTTTGATTCAACATGTTTCATGGATACCGCACCTCGAACCTCATACTGTCAGATGATATGTCTACAAAGAAACATTAATTTTGTCAGTGCATTTAAAATCTTCAAATATGACCATTAGAGATTAAATTGATAGAAGACAAAATAGATTAGGAAACAATGTCACAGTAAGTCATTTAAATGGTGTCTCCATCACATAGTGTCTAGATTGATCACGGTGTCCTGTGGTCACAGTATCTCGCGGTCATGGTCTCTCGCGGTCACAGTGTCTTGTTCACAGTGTCTGCTTCATGGTGTCTTGCGTTCATGGTTTCTTATTCACAGTGTCTTGTTCACGGTGACTGCATCATGGTGTCATGATTCATGATATCCAATTCTTCATGGTTTCTTGCTTCACGGTGTCTGCTTCATGGTGCCAGAAAGACATACCTAGTGGCATACTCACGGTGTCTCATACTTTTCAAATTAACTGTGTTCAGACTTAAGCAATGATGCTAATATAGTGGATTAGACTTAAGCATTGGTCAAAGAAGGTATAATGAGTGTAGATAAAAGATAGTATAATGTATGTATACTGAATGTAGAGAAATTAAAATCATGAATGGATATATTTAAATCATGATACTATATAAACAATAATAAACAATATTGGATATAATTTATAGCAGTTAACTACATTGACTAAGAATTGTGGTCATTAAAACATGATTAAAACATGAGTAGTCTAACAATCTCCCCCTTTTTGATGATCACAAATCATGTAAAGTCAAATTGTATATTGGATTAAAATATAAATATAAATGGATAACATATAGAAATTTCTCCCCTTTTTGGGATTATCAGAAAGATTGAATAAGAGAAGTCAAAAAGTGCAAGTTCCATTAATAGAAAATAAGTGATCTTTACAAATCAGAAAGAGAAAAGAAAATAAATTGCATCTCTATCCAAAAAAAGTAATCATTGTTCTTCTTCATGGGATGGCCTTCTCTTTTCCATTAGCTACAGCAGAAGAGGAATCAATAAGAGTAGAGGTAGAGGTAGAAGATGGTAGTGAGGTGGTTGAAAAAGAGGGTAATGTATGGTATCCAAAGATTGATAGAGCCATAGTAGGAGTAGAAGAAGATCTATGTATTGGTTGATCAAGAATCACAGGCTGGATCTGACTCAGTGCTTGGCTGACAGTCGTAGTGGTGGAGGCTAGGGTAGTGGTGAAGGTAGGCAGCCGAGGTATTTGATGTGTAGTTGCTGGAGAAACAATGGATTTACTCTAGACATAAAGATAGGGCCTCAGGAGTTTGATGAAATCTGTAATTATCTCTCCAACATACTTTATGGATTTCTCAAAATCATCCTTTTTCTCTATGAAGTTGTACAACAATCGAGAAAACTCACTGAGCTTTTGGACTTGGGTCTTGTAAGCTTGAGTCACGGGAGGAATTATCATATTTTCTACAAGATACAGGAAATGATTTGTCATATCAGTCTTAGAGAAGATTCTTTTGAAGTATAAATTGAATTCCTTGGAAATCTCTTGTTGAACATCATTAGCAATTTTCTAGTGGATTTGTACTAGGTCAATAAATCTATCACTATTCTTGACAACTTCAGATAGAGAAGTCATATTGAAACCATTGAGTACATAATAAATCCCTTCATTGAATACAGTTCTGAGAAGATAAATATTTAAGGAGGGTTTTGAGGATTAAACAAATGCTTTAGAGGGATTGATAGATGTGGTCAGAGATTTGGGTTGATTTATCTCTTTTTGAAGACACCTGTTATACTCATTAGTGAGTTTTTTAAGATTAGAAACAAGATATCTCATTTAATTCACAATATATTTGTTTATTTTAGCGACCTTTTCATCTATGAAATCTAGATAAGGTTGAATCAGAAACACAACAACCTTTTGGATTTGAGGAACAAAAGGTTCTATAGGAGGAGCAACAAGCTCTGATCTCGAATGCAGCTCTCTTTGAATGTCTGCAATCATACTTCTTACGGTCCTCACTGCATTTCTGAGGAGATTATTTTCAACTCTTACGGCATTAATCTCATGAAGAATTTTATGTTATTTTTTCCAAATTATCTTTTCCAACAACATTGATGCATCTCTCTCACTTAAATTAGTCACAGGAAGAGGTTTGGCATTCATGAGTTTCACAACACCAGTAAATAGGGTAGCACCAAATTCCATCAGATCATCCTTACACACAAAAGATGGTTTTTAGGATAAAGGATCATGAATAGGTACTAGAATAGGCTCAGGTTACTTCTCAGGTGCGATATTGAAGACTGATTTCCACTACAATATAAGAAGAAATATCATGTCCGGTCGTTGAAACCTACTTAAAGTCATCCACATCATAGAAACTGGGGAATTTTTACTAAGTGTTTACAGTACTTGACTCAGTCAGATGGGAAGCATCAATAGACTCATCATTTGGGGTTTTCTCCCCATCAAAAGGTTCCTCCATCTTAGCACTAAGAGACTTAGGATCTCAGCCTAATTCCACAGACTCGGCTCTATGTTCCTCACTCATTTCCTGTCTAGCCATCTTAAAAGCTAGCTCCAACCATTCTTCATCAAAAGGGATGATTTCATAAACATATTGTTCCACAGGGAGTTCCTGAAGGTTGGTTTCATGCATACCAGTTAACTCTTCCACTATAGGCTCTTCCGAGGCATGCTATTCAGATTCTTTGGCAACTGATTCTGTTTCAGCCTCAGGTTGAGTTTCCATATTAACAACATCTTTATGCGTAGGGACTTATTCTTCAAGAACATCATGAGGAATAGTAGTCAAGTCTTCCTCAACCAAAATAGCTTCCCTATGTGGAACATCAGTCTCTTATTCTTCTTATTCAGGATAACCAACAATTTCATATAGTTTCATACCAGGATCAGGATTATTTAATGGCCTTGAGGGATCTTCCACTGGATTGAATTTCTCATAAACTCAATTATTTTCTTCCACCCAATCATTTTCAAAGGATTCCAATTTATCATCATTCTTTTGATAGTGGATTTTGAGAGGTAGAATTCAAAATCCTTAATCACTTCCTCATTAGGTCCAACCATACATTTTTCAAGAAGAATGGCTGAGATTGGTCGACTATAAAACATGGAAGTTGAATTGGATGTGACCTTGATCAGATCACATGTATGGAATATGATATACTTGCAGAGGTTGATAATATGTCCATTTTTCATACAGTGGATCAGAAATACATTCTGATGTTTCAAAACTGCAAAATCATTGTTTCTGGGACTATAAAACTTCTGTATAAACTTGAACAAAAGCCTTGATTCTCCATCTGGTTCGGTAGCAATGACTCTCCTATTGGTGCCATTTCTTGTTAAGGCTTTCATAGCATCTTCCAAATCAAATAATTCAGTTGAAGGGGGAGGTACTCTATGCTAATCCTAATAGATTACTTCATGAGGTATCCTAAGGCATGCAGCCCATAACCTCAAAGAAAAAGAGAATATTTGGCCATTGACTCATCTTCTTACAACATAACTATAACCAGATTCAAATGTTAATTGTACGTGCTGGTAAAACTGAGCCACTAAATTTGGGTAGATGGGTCTATCTTCCTTCGATAACCACTCTAACCATCTTTGCTATTCTAGCACTTTAAAAACCAAGTACTTACTGGATAGAATCCATTTGTGGAAAATCTCTTTCTCAGGTACAACAATGTGGTTTACCAGATTCGGATTTTAAGGTCATTTGGGTGCTAGCTTAGGTGTAATCTTCTTCTTCTTTGAGCTGAACTTATCAGGTTTCAACAATGAAGGAAGTTTCATTCTTGGCATTCACTTAAGGTTTGAGAGAGATAAGGGTTATAGGGATGAATAAGGGTTCGTGATGAGTAAGTTGAAGAAACCCCAAGTGATGAATTGAGTGATACTTTCTTTATTTTATCATTTTGGAATACCAAACATCGAAAAAATAAAAATGTGGGATAATAAAAATATGAAAATTATAATTACCAAGATATGGGTTTTTACAAAAAAACATGTAGAATTTTTACAGTGAGACCATGTTTGGTCATTACAGTGAGATAGGAAAAGCACAATACTATGAGACAGTGAATGAATTTCATAGTGAGACTGTAAACATGTTCTTTATGGTGAGACAGTAAACTATGATATATTAACTGAGAATTATGGTGAGACAATGAACATTAACATTATGGTGAGATAGTAAATTGTGAGATAGTCACTGAGCATTACGGTGACACAATGAATGAAACAGTTGCTAAGAAATCGTAATCATGAAATAGTAATGTATAAATCAATATGATATCGAACAGTAAGACATGAAAATGTAAGATATATTTTTGAGGTTTATCATGACTAGTTCATTATAATGTATTCTATTCTTTTATAATTTCATGTTTTTGTGAATATGTCAGCAAGATGATATTCAATACCAATGAATTCCAAAGTGATATCACCTTTTTGATAATGATCTCTCAAAAAGTGATGTCTTATATTAATGTGATTTTTCCAAAAATGTGAAACGACAATTTCTTAAATGTTAATAGCACTTGTGTTGTCCCAATTTATAGTTACATGTCTGAATTGATCTCCATAATTTAGTCATGTGTTTTTCATCCACAATATTTTTGCACAACATCTTCCAGCAACTATATATTCAGCTTCTGTAGTAGGTAATGCAACATAATTTTGTTTCATACTACACCATGATACTAGTGACTTGCCTAAAAGGTGACATATTCCAGAGGTTCTCTTTCTGTCTAACTTACAGCCACTGAAGTCAACATCTGAATAACTAACTAATTCAAATGATTGTCCTTTAGGATAAAACAGACCTAGATTGAGAGTCTTATTGAGGTATAGGAAAATTATCATTACAACATTTAAATGATATTCCTAAGGAATTGCTTGAAAACGAACACACATACTCACACTAAACATAATGTTTGGATGACTAGAAGTTAAGTAGAGTAAAATTCCTATCATTCCTCTATAAGTTGTTTGATCAACAGATTTTCCATCTTCATCAAGATCTAACTTACAAGTGGTACTCATAGGAGTTTCACTACTTTTAGTTCTATCAATTCCAAAATGTTTTAGAATATCACTATTATATATACTTTTTATTAAAACAATTCCATCATTATTTAGAATGATTTGAAATCCAAGAATGAATGTTAGTTCACCCATATAATTCAATTCAAATTCATTTTTCATCATTATAGAAAAATCAACACATAAAAAATCCATTGAAGATCCAAAAATAATGTCAACTACATAGATTTGAACAACCAAAACATCATTAGAAATTCATTTTATAAAATGGCTAGGATCAGCTATTCCTTTTGTAAAACATTTAGAAATAATAAAAGTACTCAACATATCATACCAAGCTCATGGAGCTTGCTTTAAACCATATATAGAATTTCATTGTTTAAAAATATGATTTTAAAAATGGGTTTTTGTTAATAAAGTGGGTTGTTCAAAAAAACATATGCAGATATATACCCATTTAAGAACGCACTCTTAACATTCATTTGATGTAGTTTGAAATTCTGATGTGCTGCATAGGTAAGCATGATTCTTATGGATTCATTTCTGGATACTGGTGAAAAGGTATCCTCATTTTAAATTCATTCTTCTTGACTGTAACCTTATGAAACTAATCTATCATTGTTTCTAATTATGTTACCAACATCATATACCTTATTTCTAAACACCCATTTAGTGCTTATGGTGAATGTATCCATGGGTATTTCAACGAGATTCAAAACTATGTTCCTATCAAACCGAATAAGTTTTTATTGAATAGCCATCACCCAAAATTCTTCATTTATAGCATCATTAATGTTTTTTGGTTCATGTTTTGATATGATGTTTGATGTTCAGCCTAATTTCTAAAAGAAGCTGTAGTTTTATTTCCTTTGTCTAAGTCACCTACAACAGCATCTAAGAGATGGTTCTTAAGGGTTCTAACAGTTCTAGAATAAAAGTGACTAGTTATTTCAGGTCCATCGACAGATTTAGGTTCTTTGTGACTGATTCTAATGAATTTACAGAGTCGGAAGATTTCACATATTCTTTCATAGAAGATTTTGAGGATTTTGAATTGATGTTCAGATTTGATACATCATACTCCAGGTTATCTATGATTGTTTTAGGCTCATGTGGATCTGTTTCATCAAATTTTTCATGAACAGATTCTTCCACCCATTTAGTTTATTTATTAAACACACTATAAGCTTTACTAAACATCGAATATCCTAAAAATATGCCTTCAACAATTTTGGATAAAAATTTGTCAAGATTGACTTTGTTATTAAGAATATAGACTTTGCAACCAAAAACTTTGATGTAGCTAACCTTGGGTTTTATATTGATCCATAATTAATAAGAAGTCCACATAGTAACAGTTATGATCCACACTCTATTGATTATGATTCACGTTGTATTGACAGCATCAATATAAAAATAAATAGGTAGGTCCTATTCACTATGCAATGTTCTAGCAATCTATTTTAGGGTTCTAAACCTTCTCTCTAAAACTCTATTATGCTGAGGTGTTCTAGGGCAGAGAAATTGTGACTATAACCATTTTGTTAGAAAAATGATTAAAACTCTTGTTTTCAAAACCCACAACCATGATAACTTTTAAATTATTTAATTTTATGTCATCTAAGATTTTCTACAAACATGGAATATTTGGTAAAATATGGGAAGGATTTTCATTTGTGATCCATAAATAAAGTCCATGTTTATCTAGAAAATTCATCTATAAGAACATAAACATAGTTCTTCCTATTTAAATAAGAAACACTAGATGGTCCAAACAAATCCATGTGAACCAGTTTGAGAGGTTGTGAAGTTGACACTTCATTATTTGGTTGGAAGGAATCATTGTGTTATTTTCCCATTAGACAAGGATTACACACTTTATCATTTGGAAACTCAAGTTTGGGTAAGTCTTTAACTAGAATATTTCTATTTATATTTCTATGGGAGTGAACATTACAGTGTCTTAGTTTCCAATTCCAGTACCAAGATTCTTTATGAAATAAACAAATGCATGAATCATTTTGAGAAGTGAAAGAATCTAAATTAACAAAATAAACAATTTCATTTCATAATGTAGAAAATACTAAGTCATCTTTATCATTAATGACGTTACAAACATCATTTTCAAATCTAACATGAAATCCATCATCAAATAATTTTGATGTACTAAGAAAAATATATTATAAACCATCAGAAATAGCACTTTAAAAATCAAAACTGAATTAGTGTTACTAATTTGGTCAAGCCCAATAATCCTTCCCATGGCAATGTCACCAAATGTGACTTCTCGTCCATCTAATTTTATCAGGTTCTTGAAGCACGATTAGTATCCTATCATGTGACTTGAACATCCACTATCCAACTACCGTATACATTTGAAGGAGCTCTTTAATCACCATTCTGTCAAAAATATTATGCAAAAGTAGATTTTGGTACCCATACATGTTTGGGTCCTGTAATATTAGTAATAAGTTATTTTGGAACCCATATATTCCTCATAGGTTTTCAATAAGCATTTTGAAAATTAAATGAAAAATAAATTTTATTTGGTCCACAAAAACTAGTAACAATATAATATTTATCATGTATTGAATTAGTTGTTTTGAGTATAAAACTGGGATTAAAACTGTATGTCCAAGATTTTGAAACAAAATTTGTTCTACCAAGGTTTATTTTACCTGGTTGATAACCAATGACAGTGTTGTATTTAGGGTAAATTTGATTTCATAGAGTTTGGGTAAGGGTATTTTTTTCAATTAGTAAACATTTCTGAGTCACTCTTTAATTGCTCATTAGGTATTTTAAATTCATTGTTTTTTGAGCAGTTCATCATTTTTCTCATTTTCAGTTGTGAGTTCAGATTTGAGATTTATTGTAAGAACATGTTGCTTCCTTAATTATTTATATTTTTCTTTTAGTTAATTTCATGTTTGCCCAAGCATGTAATAGTATTCAAACATTTCTTCATCAGTAATATTTTCAGATTCACTCTCTTCTTCAAAATAATATGAATTATGTACAAAAGTGTATAGTGATTCCTCAGATTTGTTTGTCTTAAAACACATAATGGATTTTTTATCTTGTTCATCATGTGATGTCTCTGAGTCACTTGAACTATCCTCAAAAGCACTCCAGGTTGCTTTCATTTCCTTTTTGTACATCATTTCCTTTTCCTTATATTTCTTTTTGTACATGAGCTTTGGATAGTTAGCATTTATATGTCATTTGTTCTCATATTAATATAATAAAATTTCATCAGTCTTGTATCTTCTTTTCCAGTCCTTCATCAAGTTTTCTTTTTGGTCATATTTTCCCTTGAAATTAGGCTTTCTGAAAAAGTTCAGCTTTTTGTAAAATAGTTTGAATCATTTTTCTAGTTGAGTCATCTCATCATCACTATCAGGTGTTGATTTCTCACTAGTTGATATTTAAACAGAACCATCCACTTTCCTTTTGTCTTTGTGCTTAGATATGGTGGTCTTGAATGCAACATATTTTCTCTTTGGTTCATCCTCCTCTTCCCTATTGAGTTTCAACTCTTCTTCATACATCATTAGTTTCCTAATGAGCTGTATTACAGTTAGTTTCCTAATGTCACATGATTCTCTAATATAAACAGAGTATCCCCTCCATCTATCAGGTAGAAATATAAGTATTCTCATGATCTATTCCTTGGAAGTGACTTCTCTTCTATGAGAAATCATTTTGTTGATAATCTCATTGAACCTAAGATATGTGCCAGAAATAGGGTTATCAGGTTTCCTTTAAAAATTATCATATTTGATAGTATAAGTAATAAGTCTCATTTATTTCACACTAGATGTTCCTTCATGTGAGACAGATAGGGTATCCCAAATTTCATGGGTAGTTTTACAATAAGAAATTCTATTGAGTTCCTTATATCCTAAAAAGATGTATAAGGAATTCGTAGCATGGCATTTGTTATTATAGCATGTTTTAGTAGGATCATCCCATGTGATTCTATCAGTAGCCGAAATTTTTTATTCATTTATAATGGATGACAAAATTTCAAAACTCATACTCCTTAAATTCATTTTCATTTTAATTTTCCATTGAGCATAATTGGAACCATTAAATAATGGTGGTCTCTTGGTTTCAGCACCATCCAATCTATTATCCACAATTAAATATTACATTAAAAGAGATATAAATATAGAATTTACCGATATTTATAGATAATTAAAGTACAACTACAATAATAGTTGAATAATTTTACACAGAGTCCAACTAAACAACCTCTAATTCCAAATGTTTGTCGGAGTAGATTACTCAAGTGGGGATAGGTGAATTGAGTAACTATAAAAATTTCTGTAAATATTAATTATAAAATTTTTTCCCCACAGAATAAATACAGCCCAATTTCTCATTTCTATACTATTATAAGAGTATAACTATTTAAGTAACTTCTTATAATATTGATTAACTACAAGTAATCTTAATTTGTGTTTTTAAAATTAATTTTTATGTTATTCTACTAAGACAAGCCAGTTATAACTTCTCTCCAATACTAACTATAAAAGTGAAATTAGTTATTTTTTAGTTATATAGTAAAACAATAAAACAGATAAAACCAAATTAAGATTTACAATGGATATGAAACAAGTGGTTCTTTCTCAAGCCAAGACCTAATCCACTCCACTTGGTGATCACCTGCCACCACATAGTTTATATAAATAATCTTTGATCCACACCATGGATCGGGGTTCAAAACAGTACATAGACTGTCTAGGTCACACAAGTCACTCTTCCATAGTTTTTGTGGTTACAAATTTACAAGGCCACACAAGGACCTCTTCCACTATTATCTGTTGGTATACACAAGGTTAAATGAGTGATTGAGTAAGGATATCTTGTGTCCTTCAATTTGATATAGGAAACATAGTGTGTTGTTCTATAGGTACACACTTTGGTCAAAAGGTAATAAACAGATACACAACAAAACATAAATATGGAGATGGGTTTAGAATTTCTCTAAGTATTAGACTTTGTGTCTTTGGGCTTTTGAGATGATGTAGATGTAGAATTTCAGTCCTCGTTTATAAAACAGATTATTGCGAATCAGCTTGTGTTCTTGGTGTGGTTTTACAATGAGAATATGTTTTCTGAGCTTCAAATATACTTCGTGTGGTCTTCAGTAGTGTCAAGTTGTATAAAAGTCACGATCCTTCCTTTTTAAAATCTCTCAGTGTTCTTCGGTATCATTCAATCAGCCTTGTTTTTTATTTTAGTGTGGTGCTCTTGGATTCATGGTCACACTTCACTTTTATCTTGGAATGCATGTGTTGGATCCAATAGGATTCATGGATACCACACCTCGTACCTCATACTGTCAGTTGATATGTCTACAATGAAACATTAATTATGTATGTGCAATTAAAATATTCAAATATGACTGTTAGAGATTAAATTGAAAGACGAGAAAATATTTTATGAAACAGTGTCTCAGCAAGTCATGGAAACTTTGTATCATTCCCACAGTGTCGAGATTGATCATGGTGTCTTGTGGACATGGTTTCTCGCGGTGATGGTGTCTCACAGTCACGGTGTCTTGTTCATGGTGTATGCTTCACGGTGTCTCATGGCCACAGTGTCCTGTTCAAAGTTTCTTGTTCCCGGTGTCTTGTTCATGGTGTCTTCTTCAAGGTGTTTGATTCACTGTGTCGGATTCATCATCGTGTCTTGCTTCACAGTTTCAGATTCATCACGAAGTCTTGATTCATGGTGTTCGATTCTTTACGGTTTCTTTCTTCACGGTGTCTTCTTCACGGTTCCAGAAAGACATACCCAGTGGCAGACTCATAGCTTTTCAATGTAATTGTGTTCCGACATAAGAAATGATGATAATAAAGTGGATTAGACTTAATTATTTGTCAAAGAAGGTATTATGAGAGTAGATCAAAGATATTATAAAGTAACTATATTGAATGTAGAGTAATTAAAATCTCGGATGTCTCGTTTTAAAGCATGAGACTACATAATAAATAATACACATGATTAGATATAATTTAAAGGAGTTACCTATGTTGAATAGGTTTTGGGATCATTAAAACATGATAAATACATTAAGATTCCAACACTATATATGGAACATCATTTGATCACTATATAATACCCTCAAACTGATGGTCAATTTGAATTGACTACTCAATATATGGAATACATGTTTAGATCTTTCTCACATGACTTTCATTGTATGTGGTATCAATATTTAACTCTAGTATAATTTTCATATAACAATAGATTCCAATCCAATACCTTGATGGAACCATATGAATCATCATATAGAAACAGATGTTGTAGACCAATATATTGGAATGGTGTTGCTGAAAGAAAACTAGTAGGTTCATAACATGTTCATGAAAAAATGGATAAGGTTATGATTATCCAATCCATTATCAAACCATAACAATGTAGGAAAAAGAGCTATGTCGATAATCGAAGAAAGGATATGGAATTTCATATAAGAGATCATGTTTTCATGAAGGTATCTCTAAAGATTGGTTTTATATGATTTTGATAGAAGGGGAAATTTACTCCTTGGTTCAGATGACTTTTTAAATTCAAAAACAAATAAGATATGTAGCCTGCATTTTTTTCATGCCGCAAAGTCTGTCAAAAGTTCATAATATGTTCCACATATCACTGTTAAGGAAATATATTCTATAACCTAATCATGTACTCACCTATGATCAAATTGAACCGTAACATGATCTATCTTACTGTGTAGAGTCTATCAATATTTTGATACCCAATATAAATTCTCGAGAAATAGGCCAACTTTTATGGTAAAAGTTCTTTGAAGAGACCATTGAATTATATAAATTTTGAAGAAAAAATTATCTGATGGAAGGAATAATTTCACACCCCTATCTTTTATAATATGAATCTTTTTAAATAATTCAATGTCTTGGGTTGTACACAACCTGAGTTCAAGTAGACCACAACCTCTCAAAGTAGCCATTAAAAAAGCAGTTTTGAAGAGTATTAACCAAATTTTAAAATTTTATATACATAATTATTCAAAATAGAATTTATTTTTTCTAATTCTTAATATCAAAATTATCTTATGGTGATATTTTGTTAAATTTCAGGAAAGCTTCAATTTTTTGATGAATAATGAAATATACTGCATTTTAATTCAAAACTACTTTTTCGTCTAATTAATTAATATAGAAATATTTTCTTTTTAATTTTTGTTTAATTTTAATTGGATTTATATTTTATCATTTAATTCAATTATGGTAATATTATTTATATTAACATTTAAATTGTACATAAAAACATGTCAATATTTTTATAGTTTTTACTACTTAAATACCAGCATTCTGTTTTTCATAACATGAATTAATTTTAAATTAATTAATCCATCTTTTGTTTTTAATGTTTGTAAAAAAGGATTCCATATTTGGTGTAATAAGGACCTAATTGTATAAATATATACCTTTTATTTTTTTTGTGATTATGAATATTACTTCTGTAAGTTATTTTATTTACTATGGTAAAATGGTAAATCTGGTAAATAAGGGTAAAATTTTATATTATAATAATATTACACTTCCCTAAAAAGTGTCCTAATCCTGTTGGATGAGAAATTTATAACCACGGGATTCCATTGGTCAATTTTACAACCCCATGGAGCCACATGGGTGTGATAATGCCATGTTATAAAAATAAATTTAATGTATTGATAAATATAACATAATCATTTATATTTTACTAAAGCAATTTTAATATAGTGTAATTTAACAGATATATTTTACTCTAAATATTCATTATAATTATAAAAATATCTCTTACATCATGGTAATTTATTTATAAATTTTATACATTATATAAATAAATTTATTTATGACACTATGATGATATAGTGATTACCTTATAAATGAAATATTCAAATAAATGATATTATAAATATTAATATATATATATATATATAAATAACATTTTTATTCCATACATGAATTTTAAGGATGATATTGAAATATTATATTTGAGTTATTTTATTTTTTTCTAATGAATCTTGTTTTAATGACATCAACAAAAATCAATTCCTAGAATAGTGTAAAAATGACAGAAATGTGTTTTTTTTAAAAAAATATTAATTCATCAAATGATATAATGATCCAAAAAATATAATATTTGTAAAAATGAATTACATAATGCTAAAATTGTCATTAAAGATCCAATTATGTTTCTTTTTTCATTTTCATCATACTATAGTAACCATATACAAGAAGACATGGTAAGAGGTAATGTTTATAATTAAGGGTTGAAGATAAAAGATAATGTTAATTTTGTAACCAAAACATTTATAAAAACATTTGTTTGAAAGGATTTAGACCCATTATCATTTTATCATATAATTATATCACTTTGGAAATATTATATTTTGAAAATAATATTATAATAAATTAATATTTCAAGACATTCCTAAAGTGCATATCCCCCTCTTTTAAAAGGCAACCAACTCTACCCACTTATTCACACATCCAAATCACGTGGGCTCAAAAATCCCCTTCCCAAATCCCATTTCCAAATCCATCAATTAGTTATAGATACAACCCTTTTAGAAGAAAACCATCGTAACGAGTCCTTTCGTGATAATCAAATGGAGACACCAAAAGAAGATGTATTCATTTTATACCTTCTTTCAAGGTTCATTTCATCTTCTACTTCCTATAATTAACATGATTCCATATTATAATAATAAATCATTAATTTAATACATTGTTATATTCTTTATGATTATGGTACAACCATATTTCTTCTTTTAACCATGTTATGATATACAATTCCACCATTCTTGTTTGAGTATGGCTTAGAGTCTCCACGTAGCGGTGTAAACTATTTTTCATCAATACATTATTTTATGTGTATAATGATGAATAAAAATGAATTAAATAATAATTATAACATTATATTATTTATTTAAAATGCATATTCCATCCAAATAGTTTCCATTAAACCATTAATGAAATGATATTGTCTCTCATGGATACGTACAACTTACCATCTCCATAATTCCATGAGACTCATGTTCCACGTTCCCCATCCTAGAATGATTATAAAGATATATATTATGAATAATTATAAAATATATTACCTGATAAGGATACATTAAATATATATACATATATATATATATATGTTTTTCTATACATATATTTCATTTACTTACTTCCATTTAATACGATGTGAAAACGTAAACAGCGTTCATGCGTATGTACGACCTACCATCTCCATGGTTGATTTATTCAATGTAATATATCTATTTATTATATATATTTATATAATGAATATATATGATATATAAATCATATTATACATCTTTAAATTAATTAAATAATGATCTACGTAATATGAACAAGAATAAAGTGTCTAAACACGTCGGATAACTGAAGTGATTATTATATGAAATGTTGTGTTATGTTGTAGTTGATAATAAATTGGTAATATAACATTATAATAGAATAATATATGATATCATAAATTTTATTATGATTATATTATAAGATAGTAACACCATTATAAACAATTTTCTAAAAAATACATAGAGTATTGTACTAATGGTTATTGATTTCGTCTCAATTTCATTTCGTTGAGGAAGATTTTAATGTTATGCACGTAGTTCCTTTTATACAGTGTATATTCTACCTTTTGACTTTTTTTAATTTTTCTAAATATTTTCCTGATATTATATTATTTCTTTTATTGGAATTATTTATATATTCATATTACTCATTTAATATGGTTTTTGTTTGGAAGATTTTTTATTTTAGTTATTCAATATGAGAAATACATTGGATTGGCAATGACAGGTGGAGCCCAGACATTATATAGATTATTGATGCATTTATTGGTTCTCGAGAGATGAATAATTTAGCCAAATGGTTTTATACCCATAATTTTAAATAGTCTTGTGAATGGTCTTTATGGTCATTGGTTATCATGTGCCTGAGACATGACGTACTTAAACAAAGTATTTTCCTAATTTAATTTCAGTTATTATTTATCCATGAGATTTTGCGCTGACATATCTATTAAAATTGATCATTCTCAGTTTATTGATTTATGGCATGTATTTCAATTCCTTACTGAACATATTATTTGTGCCTAATCTAGTTTTGTAAATGCAATGTGTTCTCAGCTATTTTTTCCGATATAGATCGTTTATTGTTTATGTTGTACAAACCCTTGCTGAGAAATTGAGCTCACCATTATTATGATTCTCTCCCCATGTCATGATGAAGAGAACATTGATTAAGATTTCAAGGAAGATGTAATTTTTAGTTATTTTGTACAAACTATTATTTTATTTTCACAATGTACTAGGGTATCATGTGTGGAATAAGGATTTCAAATACTGCGAAAATGTATATTCTTTTGTGAATTGTTCTTATTTTGTAATAATTCCAATGAAATGTAATAATTCACTATCTTAGGGTTATCTATGGTCGAGGGGTTACAGTTGTTATTAGAGAAACATTAGAAACAAACTAGGAAACTTGATATAGACAACATAGATTAGAGAACAAAAACTAATATAGAATTTGGGGATACACATATGATAATTCACCCCAAGTAACAAAATGATTATGATTTATGATGAATAAATTTTTAATTTATGTTGAGTGTTTTACCAAATTTGATACTCAAAATTTTATGATCTAAAATTATTTTTTAATTATATAGTAATGGAACCCATAGGGATGAATGGGTTTAATACTTGAGGAACTTTTCGGGGTTTCCCAGCAGAGGAAACCAGTACAACTAGTATTGGAACATAGAAATTTATGTTTATACTAGGGAAACATAATCAGGTTATGACAAATAACCTTTCCCAAATAAAACAAAACATTCCATTGAGGTAATATCCAATACAGGATCACATAATAAGATGATACCCCCCGTCATTTAGTTTGACTACTAATCTAATTATAGTTTGATAGTGGATTATTTCTCCTGAAAAAATATTTATAGTCATGTGATGTAGTGAAATAGAAAAGGTTACATTTTCAGTTTTTTGTCTCAATGGTTATTCAGATCAATGGTGTACATTGATAAAAAATACTAGGGATGAATAATAATTAGATCTTACTAAGGGATAAGTATATGGATACATTCTTAGAAAAAAACATTCATTGTGATCATCTAATTTATATAAAGAGGAAATTTTCTAACTTAATTGAAAAGGAATAAGAATTTGTTTTTGATTATGAAGCTATCATTACAAGGATATCTAGGTTTGCTACAGATTATATAGGCAACACATAGTGCCTGATCGATAACTTCATAGAAGGTCTTAACCCAAATCTCCCAAAGGCACTAGTTTCACATAATTTTTCATCATATAAAGAAATTATATTATGTTCCATCAAGATGGAGAAATAATTTTCCAGGATCAATATATTTAATGTAAAACAAGACCAGAAGAGGTCATTTGAGATTCATGAAAAAGGAAATTCATTAAAGAATTAGTAGAAGTTTATATGATTATCATCTTTTAAAAGTTGTGGAAAAAGCACCTTGGGAAATGTTGGAAGGGATCGAGTCTTTGTTATAAGTGCAATGATAAGGTACACTAGGCTCATCAATGCAACGAGATGAATAAAATCATTGATGTTCATTCAAAAATTGATATGATATGGAACACTATTCAAATAAATGCCCCAAACATCAATATAATCTACTAGAGATGAGGACAAGGGTAGATGGCCATGTTTTTGTGATAAAAAAAGATGAGGTTGATGTTCTTAATGATGTGGTTGATAGTAAATTAATTATTACCTAAAATTAAGCTAAATCTTTGTTTCATTCTGCATCATCACATTTCTTTATATCTTCCCAATTTTCGTTAGAAATTAGATATTTTAAAATAACCATGATAAAGGGAATTGTGAGTCAGAACTCCGTGTGGGAACCTTATTGTAAGAGAGATGTGTCAAGAATATCCTATTGTTGTATATAATCATGCTCTAGTAGATAATTTTGTTATCCAACCTATAGTTGATATATATATAATTCTATGTATGGAATATGTTTGAAAATATGATGCGATAAAATATTTCATAAAGAAGGAAGCTGGGATTGTTGAGGAAGATGTATAATCCAATATCTTTAGGGAAGAAACTCTATCACTTAATTCATATCAAAATCCAACCCCTATAGTTTTACTGAACATGATTATTGTGTTTGATGAGAAAATAATGTCTAGGGATGAAGGAGATAATCTTCAAATTGATGATGTACCTATTGTAAAGTAATACATTAATGGTTTTACTAATGTTTTACCCAGGCACCCCCCAAAGTGTAAAATTGGGTTTTATATCTTCTTAATACATGATTCAAGGCCGATATCAAAAAGTACCTATAGAATAACAAATATTGTATTTGTAGAGAAAAAACAATATAAAGAGTTGGTTCAAAAGGGATTTATCCCCCCTGGTGTTTCTCCATGGGGATCCCTTGTTCTCTTTTTCAAGAAGAAATATGGATCCATGTGGGTGGGTATTGATTATAGGGAAATAATTGCGATTACAATAAAGAACTAGTGTCCTATACCACATATTGATGATTTATTTGATCAACATCAAGAATCTGAATTCATTTCAATGATTTATCTTCATTTTCAATATCATAAAATGTGAGTGGAGTAGAAATACATTCTGAAGATATATTTTTGGATGTGTTATGGTCATTATGAATATACATTAATTCCCATTAGATTGACTAATGAACCCTCAGTTTTTACGGATCTCAAGAATAGATTATTCAAGGAATATCTGAATGATTTTGAGGTGGAATTCATTGACGATGTCTTGATAAATTCTAAAATCTGGGAATACAATGATTATATCGTGAAAATCATTCTTGTGACACTTAACATAGAATAATTATATGGTGTGATTTCAATCATCAGGAAATTTCATTCCATGTTCATATAGTCACCAACGATGGAATCTCTATTCATCATTCAAATATAAAGGAAACTCAAGAATGGATCACACAGACATGTATAACTGAGGTATGAAATATTATAGGTTTAGTAGTTTATTATAGGTGTTCCATAATGAATTTCAACGGATTGGGTAACCCATTAACCAAGATCACATATAAGGGGGTTAAATTCGTTTGGACAAAAGAGTGTGATTAATGTTTTTTGGAATTAAATAGAAGATTGTTCAATTCTAATATCATGACATTACCATTTTTTAATAATGGTATTTATATTTATATAGAGGAATTAAAAAAAGAAAAATGGTCGTGCCCTTATATATAATGATAGGGTTATTGAATATGCTTTAAGGAAATTAAAAACACGTGAACTAAACCACCCAACTCATGATCTTGTGTTCGCTGTAGTAATCATTGCTCTGAAGATATGGAGACACTATCTCTATGGTGAAAATGTGATATATATATTGATTGAAAGAGTATGAAAACGATTTTATCAATGAATGAACTTAACATGAGACAAAGTAGATGGATTGAGATATTAAAGGAATATGATTTCAAAATACACTACCACTCATGGACATGAAATATGGTGGTGGATTCCTTGATACAAAATAACCATGGAGTTATAAATAAGATGTGAGTTGAAAGGGTTATTATGTTCAGGAATCTAGAAATGATAGATGTGGGAAATATCATAGTTGGTGAAACATCAAAATGTTTTCAAATTTTTTCCAAACCAACTTTACTGGAAAGGATAAAAAGTTCTCAAATTGATGAAGATATGTTTCAAAAGAAAATTAATGCTGTGAATAATGGGAGAACGATTTATTTCATATTTGATGATGGAATTTTGAAATTTGGGTAGAGGCTATTTTCCATCTAGAAATTATCTAAAAATAGAATTATTGGATGATTCCTATAGCTCCAATTTATCAATATACCCCAGTGGCCCAAATATGAACTGAGATTTTCAAAAACATTTATTTTGGAAAATTTGAAGAGAAATATTCCTTATTATGTGTTGAAATGTTTGGTGTTTCCATAGGTGAATGATAGATGAAATCATCCTAGAGGATTCATGCAACCAATTATTATTGTTTTGTGGAAATGGGATGACATTAAGATGGACTTTTCCACAGGCCTACCAAAAACTCCAAGAAGGAATGATGTGATACGAGTTATTATTGATTGGCGTACCATCTCAGAACTTTTTATTTCTGTAAGAGTTGATTTAACACTTGATTTTTTGGAAGGAATATATATTAATGAATTTGTAAGGCTTCATGGTGTACCTATATGAATTATTTCTGATCATGATCTTCATTTTACATCATTATTCTTGAAAAGTCTTCAGAAGGAAAAAGATACTGATCTTTCTTTGAGCAGTGCATACCACCATCAAACTGATGGAAAATTAGAATAGAATATTAAATATATAGAAGACATGTTGAGATCCAACTTATTTTGATTTCAAGGTACATGGGATTTGTATTTACCTAAATTTTAATTTTATTAAAATAATAGTTTCCATTATGTAACCACATGGCACCATATGATATATTATATGTAAAGAGATGACGTACACCAACCCGTTGGGGTGATGTAGCTAAAAGGAAACTTGTAGGTACCTTATATGTTGAAGAAACAATAGATAACGTTATGATAATCCAAACCCATATCGAAAAAGCTCAATGTAGGAAAATGATCTATATTGATAACTGAAGGAAGGATTTTGAAATTTCAAGTAGGAGATAATGTTTTCCTCATAGTATATACTTGGAAAAGTGTTATACAATTCATTATGAAAGGGAAATTAACTCCTAGGTACATCGGTCCTTTTGAAATTCAATAACAAATATGAGTTGTGGCATACAGTTTGGAAATGCTACAAGGTCTCTGGAATGTTCATGATGTGTTCCGTATTTCACTGTTATGGAAATACATGCTAGACCCAATGCATGTACTCACCAATGAATAAACAGAACTGATTCCCAATCTTTCTTATTGTCATGATCCTATCATGATTTATGATACCATAGAATAGGTTTTGATTAATTATACAACTCGTATGGATAAATTTATTTGGAGAAACCATAAAATGAAAGAGGTGACATGGGACCCTGAAGAACATATTGTGAAAAACTACAATAATATTTATATATCATGATTTTCTAAAACAAATTAGTATGAAATTATTTGACGGTGGTATAATGTAACAACCCATGATTCCATTATGTATTTATTTTTAAATAATACATGTCTTGCATTGTACGCAACCCCAATTTCAAACACACCACCACATATCAAATTTCTTGTTTAAAAAGCTGATATGAGTAGTATTAAAAACATTTTGATATGTTTTAAAAATTATTTTTCAAAATATACATCATTTTGGAATTCAATTAATCAAAATTATCTAAGGATGAAATTTTGGTAATTTTCTGAAAAGTTTCAATTTTTTATGACCAATGAATAATACTGCATTTTAATTCAAAATACCATATAATATAATTTATTTATATATTTTAATTCCCTTAATTATTGCTTTTAAACTGTGATTGTATTAATATTCTATAATTTAATAAAATTATGGTCATTGGAGGGAATTTAACATTTAAATTGGGCATAACCACAAGCCTATATTTTGATAGTTTTTACTTCTTCAAAGCCTGCTTTCTGGTTTTGACAACATGAATTATTTTTAAAATAATTATTAAAATTATATTTTTTGAATTTTTGGAAAAATTGGTTCTGTATTTGGAATTAAGAGCTTTAAATTGATTAATTATTTACCTTTTATTTTTGGACATTATGAATAGTAAATTTAATAATTATTTTTTTACCATCGTTAAATGGTAATTCTAGAAAATAAGGGAAAAAATAATATTATAATAATATTAAACATCCATAACATATTTACTAATCCTATTTCATGATATATTCCCAACCAAGGACATCCTTGGGACTATTTTAGGACCCCAAGGACCCACCTGGGTGTGATAATGACATGTTAAAAGAATTAATTTGAAGGTAATATAAATATAACATAAACATATATCATTTAATAAAAAATTAATATAGGTTTATATGAAGGATATATCAGAATATAAATACTAATTATAAATATAAAATAATATCATAAATCATGAAATTTTATTTATAATTGTAAGGCATTAGATAAATAAATCAACTCATGGCACAATGACAATGCATTGATTACCTTATTAATGAAAAATTCCATAAATGATATTATAAATAATAAAATAAATATAATTTGAATGTTTTTATTCCATCCATAAATTTAATTTATTATATTGACATATTATATTTTATTTAATTCCATTCTTTCGAATTAATCAAGTCATTATGTCTTTAACAAAAATCGAATCTTAAATTGTGTCAAAATTGACACAATTGCATTTTGAAAACAAATAATATTTTATTAGATTATATAATAAAACTAAACATCTAATATTTTTAAAAATGATTTATATAATTTTAAATATTCCTTTAAATATACATTTATTTTTTTGTGTAATTTTTTTGTGACTATAGTAACTATATACAATAAAGAATGGTAAGAGTTCATGTTTTCAACTGAGGGTTAAAGGAGAAACGATATGGTTCAATATGTGACCTAAACTTGTCCAAAACCAATTAAATTAAAGGATGTAAACATATTAAAATTTTATACAATAAATATATCACTTTGGATATATTATAATTCGATAATCATTTTATGATAAAATAATATTTCAAGACAGTCCTAAAGTGCCCCTCATTTCTCTTATAGAATGCCACCACCTCTACTCATTTATTCACACAAGCAATGCCCTTTGGATTTACTAAACCCTACCTAAATCTCCTCACAACAACTCTCAAATAATACAAGAGGCCACATTTTTGTATGAAATCCATCTTAAGCAGTCCTTTTGTGAAAATCATAAGGAGACACCTGAAGAAGAGGCACTCGTTTTATCCCTTCTTTCAGAGATAATTTCTTCTTTTACTTACTCCATCTATTTTGATACCATAAAAAATAATAACTCTAGAATATACTATATTATGATATGTTTCTTTTGTGATAGTACAACCATATCTCTCTTTTACCCAACCAATGAAAAACAATTCCACCATGTGTGTATATGTATGGATTACCATCTCCAAGTCGTGGTGTATACTATTTTTCATATATAAATTCGTTCAATGGATATAATGATGAATAAAAATGACTTAAATAATAAATATAACATGATATTATTTCTTTAAAAATTTTATTCCATCCAAATCCATACCATTAAACTATTAATGAAATAATATAGTTGCTAATGTGCTCGTACGACTTACTGTCTCCACGACGCGATGAAACTCATCTTCCATGTTCACAATCCTAGAATGATGAAATAGAAATATAATATGAATAATTATAAAATATATGACCCAATAAAGGTACTTTAATAATATATATACTTATATATATATATATTATTCACTTTCATCTATTAAATACGATAAGAAAATAGAAACAGAGTTCATGTGTACGTACGACCTAGCTTCTACATAAACGGTGTATTCCATGTAATATAGCTATCTATTATATGTATTTATATTTTTAATATATATTATATTTAAATCATATTATTAATTTTTCACATAATTAAATCATCATCTTTATAGTATGATCAATGGTGGTTGGAGGGACCATGGCCCCACACTCGTCGGCCCCCTCGCCTCGGCCCTTCGCTAGGGTTTCTCCCTTGGTTCTTCACGGTGGTGGATCCTCATGGAATTCCCTATCATCAATCTGATTTTTCTCCTACATGTTATAAATTTCTTTTTTCTTTGTTTCATACTTGGTTTTATGGCTTTTCTTCCCCATGGTTCCTCTCCCGGGGGCGTCTTCGTCGTTCATCTAAGGGTTTTTCCCATGTGTTTCCCACTTCTATTGCACTATCCGGCGAGTTGAATACCGTTCATTCTTCTCCTTGCCTCCAGATCTCTCATGTTTCCCTCACCCCAGTTCGTTCTTTGCCTCTTCCCTCATGCAGCCCGAGTTTCATGCTTCCTCATCCTCTTCCCTTTCAACCATTACCATCGTACTAAGACCCCATCTGGGTCTAATATGATGGTCACCTAGACAGTTTGGGATGGTGATGGTGGAGTTCTGATATGGATCATTGGCTTCTTGGGTGTTGTTTTGGCATTGTTCATTTTTTTAGGATCTGTTCGATTTATAGCCCTCTGATTTTTCTCAGCTATTCCCCCTCGATAGTGATGTGGTCTTGGTCGGTCTGGTTTTGGAGGCGTTTGGTCTTTCATCTTCATCAACTATGATGGTCAATGTTTTAAATGTTCCGATGGTTGATGTTTATGGTTTCAGTGATTTTTTTTCTATTTTGGTGATGAATTGACGATGATGGCAAAGTGATGTTTTTCGGTGGGTCGAAGGTCTTCTATAGTCTTCGGCTGTTCCAGATCCCTTCTTCTTCATTTTCCCTCTCGGTTCTATGCTCTGGATCTAGATTTCACCATTATCTCTGAGGTGGATCTACGAGGTGGTTTTCAAGGGCCTTTGGGATGTGAGTCTGAATGGGTGGCCTCGGGAGGTGGACGGTGACGATGAATTGACTGTCGATGGAGTGGTTGTGTTCAGCTCCGGTGAGCTGTTGATGGTGTCTAGCATTGACGATTGTTGTCGGCGTCATTATGATGGTGGTAGGTGTTTGAGGGTTGGATTCTTAGTTAGCTCAACAACATGTGGTTCGTAATCAATTTTGATAGCTTCTTTGAATTTGAATTTGAATTTTGAAAACCTCCATGGATGGTTCTTTAATGCAGCAGTTGTGGGATGTGATGTTTTATTTCCTGGACAATGATGTTTTATTTACAGGTTGGGTTGAATCTGGTGGTCTTATGTTATGGTTCACACTCACCCCTTAAAATCATTATTGGAATATATAAAAATATGGATTGTGTTTGGATTGTAATATGATCAAGAATAACAAGTCTAAACACGAACGATAAATGTTGCGATTATTACCTGAAATTTTTCATTAAGTTATAATTGTTTATAAAAATGTATTATAAATTCATTAAAGAATCAAATATATGATATCATAAATATTATTATGATTATAATATATGTTAATAATACTATCAAATAAGTGTTTGGACAGATACACAGAGTATCAAACATAAGGTAAATGATTTAGTCTCTATTTCATTTCATTTAGGCCTATTGTAATGTTAGGCACCCAATACCTTTTATACGATGTATATTCCACCTTTTGACTTGTTATTATGAATCTCATTATTTTAAATATATTATTTTATTTTTTACTGTTAATTATTGATAGATCTATATTACCCATTCAATATGGTTATTTGACAAGGCATGTTATTTATTTTGGTTATTCAATATGAGAAATAAATTGGACTGGAAATGATGGGCGGAGACCATACATTATATAGATCCTGGATGCCTCAAAAGTTTATAACGAGATGACTAAATAGTTGAAATGGGTTACTACTATTAGTTTGAAAATGTCTTCTAAATGGTCTTAACGGTAGATGTTTTCCATGTTCCTGAGATATATTTTCCTTAAATAATTTATTTACCTCATTTAATTTCCGTTATTATTAATACATGGTATTTAGAATCGAAATATCAATGGAAGTAGTTAATTATAAATTTATTGATTTATGTCATATGATTTAGTTCTTTACCTTCCACACTATTTTTCCCTTATCTATTTTTTTAAATAGAAAGTGATTTCATATATTTACATTTCCATATAGTTTTATTATTTCTTCGGTTGTGCATACCCTAACTGATCATTTGAGATCACCCTTATTATGTTTCTCTCTCCAGGTTATAAATAGGATAGTTTTAATTTTGGTTTCACGGATGTTGTATATTTTAGTTACTGTGTATCAAGTCTTATTTTATTTTCCATTTGTACTATTGGTATCATGTATGTCATCTAGATTTTCAAGATTGATAAATTGCAGTGTCCTTTAAGATTTTTTCCTTGTAATATTGAAAATAAAATGTAATAATTCATTGGATTAAAGATATCTATAGTCATGTAATTACACTAGTTATTATGTAGAACATGATACTAGAACAATAGAATATAAAGAGGAAGATTATATATCAACCATGGTCTACATCAAAATTTAAGAAAATTGTTTGTGTACCATAAATAAAAGGACCACTATAACCTTGTTCGGTCTATATAATTTCCAACTACCACAACCTAGGTGACATTTAATCAAATAAATGGTTAAATATTTGGCTTCATCACACCCATTACCAAATGAAGTTAGACCACTTTTTCTTGAGAAATCATTTTCCTAGTACGAGGCAGAAATGAACTAGTTTAACAAACGCAATATGAAATTACTTTAGGGAAATATCCCTACTATATATTTTCATCAAGAGGGACCTCATCTCGCTCTCCATGTATAACTCACTTCATATGAAGATCATATTATGATGAGAAAATTATACACAAATCATCCAATCATTATTAGATAAGGACAACATATTAATTTTTATCCACTAGATGAAGGATGTCAGGTGTTCCATCCAATGGAGTATTATCTAGCTATGTCATAATAATGATCCTAGGACAGATCATTCATTTTACCAACAAAAAATATAGGCATACAACTTCCATCTAGATCTACCCATTGTTTCCCCTATTAAAATAACTAATAAACAAGCCATCCCATCTGAGATGATAGACACAATTATATTATTGATTTCTCAATTAAATGTTAAATATAGACATAAATTTCCTGTAAATATAGAGATAATGCCATAAAATGTATTCATAAACAAATTTAATACCCCAAAAAACATTGTGAATCCATCATTTCAAATTTTGAATGGCCTTGGGGATCCAAAATAGAATATTATATATTTTATTTCCTTGTGATGTCCCATGAAGGTAACCCCATTGAAAAAGAATCCTCAAAACACATGTTCATTATAGAAACATTTTAAGGACCATCATTCGTTAGGAATATAGTTTTACTCTCAATTTATAGATTGAAACCAACAGTATTCCAAAGAAAATATCTACTAATATTACATTTCTAGGATTATATGGAATAAAAACTCAATGGAATGAGAGTTTAATAAGATTTATAGAATAGATAAATATATAAGAAAAGAACAAATAAAATATAACATATATTTTATTAATTATAAAAATAAAATTGAGGATAACTTTAATCCATATAGTAAATCCCAACATATCATTCATAGTACTCTTCTAGGACTCCTAGGAATAAAACATAATAATAGAGATCTCAAATGCTCATTATGGTTAAAATATATAAGAAGCAATAATGAATCAATGAGAATAGTCAATAATGGTTGGTAAATTAACGAACACACAATCCATGTAAACAATAAACAGAATCAAAGTTCATAAACAAAATAGAAATGTAATAAATGGAAACACACATCATTAAATAACTTTATAAGGAAAAAAATATTCCAAGGTTAGAAACTTAAACAATTTCCATCAAAGTAACTAAAAATGAAATTTATCCAAAGATATTTTGACATAAAATCCCATGGATGAATAATAAAATAAACTAATATAAGGTAAATTCTAAATTATTGGATTACATTTTTTTAGGTACATGGTACCATTACCATCGTAACCATTCAAAACACGGTATACAAAATATCACATAAAAAACAATATAAGCAGATTATCCAAATGACTCATCCCATAAGGTTATCGATACATCAAATGGATATCTATAAAATATCCCCTCCCATTTTATACATGTCCAAAACATTTCTCATATATATATATATTAATCTATTTAAAAATGTTCCTTACCAAATATCCACATTAAACAAACAATATTAAATTCTCAATACATCACCAAATAATTAAGCAATAATCAATGTAGACACTATATGAAAATGGTATATTCTTTAGGAAATAGTATTATCCATGATAAATGATATACTCAATAAGGTAAAATTCAATTATAATATGATAATGAGTATTTTATGGGGAAAATAAAATAAAGGAAGTGAATGTGAATGATATACCTGGACAAATTATTCATAATCCATACATTGTAATATTAATGATGGTATTAATAGAATATCCCAATTAATTTAATCTAAATGTTTTTTACATTAATGAAGGAAAATATTATAGAAATATCATTCAAAAACATTCTTTAGTAAAATATAATTTTCTTTTGAAAATACTATTGGAAAATACATTTGTTTTTAAAATACCATTTTAATATAATTTTCATTAAAAAAATTCATTAAAATTTTCTATGGAAGATTTCTATAAATGACAGCAGATAAATCTATACAAGTCAAAAGAGGTAAAATGAAGCATTCATTTGGAAAGGTAAAAAGGGTTAAAAAATGTATTGTTCCAAAAACGACACGAATATTCCATCGAAATATTGGTAAAAGACAAAAAAGAGTAAATATTTCATTATCAAATCATTTTAAAATAAATTTTAGAAACAATTTTGTAAAAAAAAAATTAGAAGAAAATAGATTCTCTAAACAAATAGAGAAATTATGTTTTGTTTTCTTGAAATCATTTTTTACCCCTTTAAATAACAATGTGTCAAAAAAATTGAACTATTATGTTAAAAAGATCATGAATGACCAACTTAGAGGAAAATAAAAGTGTTTCATGAACAATGGTAATTAAATTTTCTCAAATAGAAATACCATTGAAAGAATGTTAATGATATTGTTGAAAAATTAATATTTACACACTCTAATATGTCCCATGACACATTTAAACATTTTAAATAATAATTATCATGAAGGGAAAATATTATATTATATAAATAAATATAATTAAGATAAATTATTTCATTTATAAAATATAAAAATATGGAGTTTATACACTACAAAATGGTTGGAGGTGGTGAACATTCCATTTATCTCACATATGTAAAATGTGAGATGAGAATCCCTTACCTTACATTTAAATTCAAAAGAATGCCCTTTAACTTCATGTATAACAAAAATAAATTGAATTTGAAAATTAATGAGAATATATTTCAAGATTATCATTACTTATATTTCCCTTTTTACTACGTCAAATAAAAATATATAAACAATTTTGTTTAAATCGTTGTTTTGACTAACTTTGGATTATGTGTCCAAAACAACTTTGGTAGGTCAACAATGGTCCAAGGGTTCGTTATAAAATATCTACTGAATAAAAATCATGAAATATTTATCATATTAAAAAATTAATTATACTTATAAAATCTATCCTTAAATATATTTATGGAAAATTAATCAACGTTACAATCATGGATATGTTAGGTTGTATGAACACATGAGTAACATTCCCATTTTTCAATGACCGTTATGGAATGAAGGTAAGTAACACAATATCCTTACATTATGATCATTATATAATAAATAAAATTTTATTTAATCATATATACATACATATATAATTATTTTTATGTAAAATGAAACACATCTTTTCAGGGAGGCGGCGGTCCACACATCCACGACCGACATTATCACTTTTTAAGTGTCTTAAAAGGAAACATTGAAAATGATAAATGTGTGTGTGTGTGTGTGTTTTTTTCTATATATATATATCCAAAAATTTAATTATTAAAGAAAACCATATTTATGTTTTTTATGTAACGTCCCCGACCCGGAAGCCACTAAACCAGTGCTCTGATCAGGGTGGTAACATGACCTTGATCGCGCCTCCCCATACGCCAATGGCTGTCGACTAACAGCGGGGGTCTATGTAGTAAAGTTGGGAGACTATACCCCCTTTTTATCAAAGAAATCCACAAAAAAACAACCAAATAACAGAAGTAATAACCAACAAAAAGAAGACAAGAACAACAACCATTTCAAAAAATGAATATTCCATGTAATACTACAGTGAAAGAGTGAACAAAAGCCCAAAAATAAAGACAACAGCCAAAATCCCAAAATGGCCCCGAATCTATGTCCGGATCATCCACCAAGTGCTACCCATGTCTACTCAGCTAACTAGTAAGGACCCCTTCCCTTGTCCTGACCTGCAAACATGAAGTCTGCTCGGGTACCCAACGGCGGCCCGAGTAGGGTGTGAGTAAAACTCACTAGGCTACCACCAATAGTGTCTAAAAAATATTTAGTATAAATAGTTATACATGAAAAAGGAAAATGAATTATAAATTCCAAGTAATTATTTGGTGATCCATTAACCAGTTTAGATCCAAATCCATTTCCATTCTGTTACCATCCATTTATTACCATTTACCATCACATACCCTTTCATCACATCACCATGAGTTAATCACATACCTTATGTTACTTAGGTCTAAGGACAACTATCACACGCAACAGGGTAAACACATCGTTATCCTATCTCACTAGAACTAAATCCCTCATAGAAATGATATCCTCACCTCGAAGCCTCAGTCCGGGTGGATGCAACCGTTAGAAGAATAGACCCAATTTCCCCTTTCCTAACTCATGCATTTAGGGTGGAGTTTGGAGCCTCCGTCTTCACTCGACCCATGGAAATAGATCCTCATGTCATACCCCACTCTATGAAGCCATGTGAACATGATTATATATAAGGAACCATTAACCATCCAAGCCATTTCCCTGAGAAAAACATTATTCAGAATACTCCCCAGGGGAATTCCACATCATGCCTTAACCCATTAACACAATACCCCTTTCACATCATTTAACCATTAACCCAATTCCAATGTGTTATTCCTAACTCACTAAGCATTCAACCCTAAACCCATAACCCATCACGTTATGGTCTTTAATCAATTTACACATTAACCCATTTAACCCATTCACCATTTCCATGATTCAACCATTCATCCCATCCCAATTAACACTTTGGTTTTTGACAATTCTAGGTGCATCACGTTACTTCTATTCCAAGTTCAACCAATCATGCCAACATATTCATCAAGGGATCTACCATTTATTACAACAAGGTCACTTGTTTAATAACAATCCCTAATTCTGGGGAAATCTGAAACATCCCCATGATGGACCCAATTAGGTCAAGTCAATCCCAACACATCGAATGTTGATCGTGAGGGTTCCGATTTACCTTTATAAACACCATTAATCCAAAAAATTCCAAGGTTATACAAAACATAACCCTAGAAAAACAATAACCTAACCAAACATGCAAAAATTACTCAAATAACTATGGGATATAACATGTAGACCACCTACCTCATAACTATGGAAAAAATCACAATCAAATGTGTCCTTAGACAACGATCCAACCAAGCTTTGGAGATTCAACCTAATACTCACTCAAAAGAGAGGGTTTTAGGGCTTCGGAATGAGAGGGAGAAAAGATACAACCCTAAACCAAGATAAGAACCAAGGATGGGATTAGCCTTACTCTGAGGATCGATCTTCAACCAACGACACCAAAAACACCTTAGAATCGAAGGAGGTTTATCTATTGGAGCCCTTAGGTGGTTCGGTTCGTTCCATGGGAGAAGGAGGAGGAATGTGAGAAAAATCCTGAGTTGGGATTTTAAAGCCTAGTGTGGCAAAACTGTAATTTTTCCCAACTTTAAGTGGTCGCACTGTTTAGTCGCACGGTTTATCAAACCACGTGCAAACCGTTCTCATGCTACTATCCGAAGGAGGAAGGGTTGCATGGCTTCACCTAGAGAGGCCACACGGTTTTCCTGGCCATGCGCAGGCCATGCGCCCTGGCCTGTCTTTCCCTATTTTCCTTTCTTCTGTACCCTGAGTCCCTAAAACACCCCCAAGGTCTCTCATACATTCAAATTGACATTCCTTGAAGCCCAAAACAAGGGATTTTATGAAAACAAAAAGTTAAAAATACTGTTCCAAAACCAGGATCCTGCAACCTCCCCACCTTATAACAGCTCATCCTCTAGCTGAGCTCCTAAGCCTCATTGATCCACCGAAGAGAAGAGTTTGGTCCACTGAGCCTGCATATCCGATTCTCGCTTCCAAGTTTCTCCTTGAACATTCCCATGATGCCTTAGTACCCGCACTAATGGCACAACCCTACATTGCAAGACCTTCTCGCTACGATCCACCACACGGACCGGATGCTCCTCCAAGGATGCATCAGCCTCAAGTTCCCCATCCTCCACATCAACCACGTGTGATGGGTCAAGGTGGTACCGTCGAAGCTACGACACATGAAACACATCATTCATCCCACCATACCGCTGTATAAGAGCCTATCGGTAATCCACTGGTCTGATCCTCTCCATAATTTTGAAAGGTCCCACATATCAGGGCACCAACATACCCTACTTTCGAATCTGACGGTAACCCAACCTTGGTGACACATGAAGGAACACTTTATCACCCACCCAAAACTCAAGAGGTCTACACCTATAATCTGCATATGACTTTTGTCTACTCTGAGCTGCATTCATCCACTTCTTGATCAACTTGACTCCCTTTGATGTCTCCTTCACGAGACTTGGCCCCAACAACTCAGATTCACCAGCCTCTAGCCAACACATCGGAGATCTACATGGTCTCCCATATAGTGCCTCAGTCGGTGCCATCTGAATCGTAGCATGAAAACTGTTTTTATTGGAAAATTCAACCAAGGATAGGTGACTCTCCCAAGATCCAAAATGGTCCAAGACACATTATCTTATCATGTCTTACAACACTTGGATCGTACGCTCCGACTATTCGTCCATCTGTGGGTGGAAAGCTGTACTCAAAACACCTACGTACCATGTGCCTTCTAAACCCTTTCTAGAAATGAGATGTGAAATGCAGATCTCAGTCCAAAACTATGTTCTACGACACCCCATGCAACCGCACTATCTCCCAAACAAACATCTCACCCAACTGGTCGACTGTATAGGTCTCCTTAATCAGTAAGAAATGAGCCACTTTCGTTAACTGATCCATGACCACCCAAATTTCATCGTTCTTCTGTGGCATCCTCAGAAGACCCACAACAAAATCCATTGTTAAATCATCCCATTTCCATTCCAAAATGGGAAATGGATTCAAAAAACCACATGGGAATTGATTCTCAGCCTTCACCTACTAACAGGTAAGGCACTATGCCACAAAGCCTGCAACTTCATTCTTCATTCAAGGCCACCAAAACTGCATTGGTAGATCACGGTACATCTTGGTCAAAATAGGATGTTCTTCCCAATTTGATGCATGTAACTCACACATCAACTCTTACCGCACACTGATTGGCACAACCACACGATCATGAATGAAAAAAACACCTTCCGCATCGGCGGCCCAACTAGAAGGTAGCTCCCCACCTTTAAGGTTTTCCATCATGGCCAAACACTCAGGATCATCATGTTGACCTTCCTTAACTTGACTCAAAAGCATTCAATCCATCAGGAAGCAAGAGTAACCTGACCACTTTCCTCTTACACTTCCAGGTGAATCTATACAAATAAAGACATCACCTTCCACTTGGTGTTTGACTCCTGAGCTGCTTGATTCTAAACCTTACTGCTCAGAGAATCAGCAAAACTGTTTCACTTTCCTGGTGTGTACACCAACTCAAAGTCAAAATAATGGAGATATTCAACCCATCATTGCTTCTGAATATTCATATCCTACTGTGAGAAGATGTACATTATGCTCTTATGGTCTGTAAACATGGTAAACTGTTCCCCCAAGAGATAGAGCCTCCAAAACTTCAAGGCATAAACTACTACATCCAACTCACCATCAGGAGTGGGATTGTTCTGCTCAAGGGGTCTCAACTGCCTCAACCCATAAGCCACAACCTTCTCATCCTGCATCAACACAGCCTCATGTTCGATTCCGGATGCATCACAAAACATGACGTGTTTCTTACCCGGCTCAGGTAAGATTAGGATTGGTGCGGTCTCCAACCTCTTCTTCAACTCCTGGAAGGTGTCCTCACAAGACCCAGACCACTTGAACCTGATTCCATTCTTGGTCAAGCTCAATAGTGGAGCTGCCAAGCGAGAGAAATCCTGGATGAACCTTCGGTAATACCCAGCCAAACCCAGAAAACTCCGAACATCAGAAACACTCATGGGATACTCCAAAGATAAAACTACTTGCACTTTCTATGGATCCACTGTCACCCCTGCCTTCGATATGATGTGACCCAGAACATGCACATCACCTATCCAGAATTGACACTTTGATAGATTGTCGTATAGTCGATTCTCTCTTAGTGTACCCAAGACGATGTCATGGTGTTGGGCATGAGCGTCGTGAGTTTTTGAGTACACTATGATATCGTCAACAAAGACAACCACAAACTGATCTAGATATGGATGAAAGATCTTGTTCATCAAATCCATAAACACCACTGGTGCATTAGTCAATCCAAAAGGAATTACCACAAACTCAATCAACCTTTACTAACTTCAGAAAGCGTTTCGTGGTACGTCAGAAGACCTCACCCTCAATGAGTGATAAAACGACCTCCGATAAATTTTAGAAAACACTAATGCACCCCTCAATTAATCAAACAGGTCATCAATTCTAGGAAAAGGGTACTGATTATTCACTGTCATCTGATTCAACATTAGGTAGTCCACACACAGCCTCAACGACCCATTGTCCTTCTTTCCAAAAATAATAGGAAATCCCCAAAGAGACGTACTAGGATGGATAAACCCCTTACACTACAAATACTCAAGCTGAAAATTTAGTACCTATAGTTCGTTTGGTGCCATTATGTGTGGCGGAATAGAAACTGGATCAGCTCTCAGCAGTAACTCGATCGTGAACTCAATATCCCTCTTAGGTGGCAACCCCAAAAAATCCTCAGAAAACACATCCCGGAACCATTCCACCACAGGAGGAAAAACATGTTTTCCCCTTTTTCATCATAATAGATCATGATTCATGCCACTTGGTCTATGAGTCCACTCATCTGTTGACAAAACATCCCCACACGACCTGCTTGAACATCCCATTCGCCACGGTGAACGTAAGAGTCACCCTCAAGCGACCTGAATGATACTCTGCGATGATAACAGTCTATGTGTGCTTGGTACAACACCAACCAATCCATTCCCAAGATTTGGTCAAACCCTAACAGCTTGAAAACAATCAAATTCCACAAAAATTGATACCCACCATCATCCAAGGCATATCCCTTACACTACATGATATCCTCAACCCGCACTCCCAATGGGGTGTCTATTGAAATGACTCCACACACCCTTTCGACAGGTAAACCCAGCAATACCAAAAGTTGAGTAGAGATAAAATATTGTATGGAACCTATGTTAAACAACACACAAGAAAATGTAGAAGCTACAAGGATCATACCTCGAATAGTCAACAGTCAGGCCTCGCCATCGCTAGGCAGAAACTAAACTACTTGAAGCTGACTTGCCCCTCTACCCTGGGCTCCTGCCTGAACGCCCTGCGCTGCACTACCCTGCTAGCATGAGCAATCTTTCTTGAGATTTCCATGTCCACCGCCCCTGCCAGTACGGCCCGTGGAGCTCCAGATACCTACCTGATAAGGGGAAACTGATTCCCTTCCAGTATCCAGTATCTTTCTTCCTCCATCATGCTCACCTACCTACCGAGGATTCATGCCGAACCTCTGCACATGTCCCATCCTGACGCATGAACGGCACTCAACTGGAGGTCTAGGACACTGACCACGCATATACCATGGCCTACCACACTGATTGCAGAACACCTAATCCCCACTCTGAGAGTTAGACCCTCTCTTCCAGCCGCTTTGCACACTTCCGTCATGATGTGAGCCCTCATGGCGTCGCTTCCTACCCTCGGTAAATTTACTACTCTTCTTCCCCACTGGAACCACTATACCACTAACCGATTCTCCGTTCAGGTTTCCTTAATAGATCAATTCTTTATCAACTACCTATGCAAACCTCTTCAAGAAGAAGATATTTACGTGAGACCTGATCTCATGTCTCAGCCAATCCTAGAAATGTCTTTCTACCACTGCCACATACCCTTCTAACACTTGGAAAAAGCATCTCAAATCAGTGAAGCAATTGGCATAGTCCATCACCGACAACGATCCCTGATTCAGGTTCATAAACTCTGTAGCCCGCTCCTACCTCATAGTCTCTAGCTAGAAATTCTCCAGAAACATTTCCTAAAAACCTTCCACGACGTTCCCTCATCCTGCTTGATTTGATCCTAAATGTCCCACCAACGCCTAGCCTATCCACGCATCATATAAGCGGCCAGCTTGACTTGCATTTCAATCGAAGTCTCCAAATGATCTAGTATCGTCTAGACAGACTCTAACAAAGACTCTGCTACCTCTGGCCCACCCTCTCCGGTGAAAGACAGAGGGTGATGCAGCTGGAATCCATAGTCAACTCAAAAATACTCTGTGCAACCCGCCTTGGGTCCCTATCCGTCTTCTGCATCAGGCGAGCCATGTTCTCATAGAATTGGCCTTCTCTGCCTTCATTGATTACCACATTTTTTTACTCCTCTACTAGAGGAGTGTTCTCAACTACATTCTCTTGTTGCCCAACTGGATATCGACATCATGGTGGAATCTCTCTACAATGCCTATCAAGATATTTAGAACATGTACCATAAATCTACACAACGGCAACAAAAGCTCTTCAATGGCTACAATCGCCCCAACCATACGAATTGGGGCCATGGTCCATATGGGTTAAACAACCATGAAATACCACCAAACTCACAAAACATTTTACACAACATTTTCCACTTCATTTCAAACTCCTGTTTTTCATTTTCTCATTATTTATTGGTTTAAGGAAATTCATGATGCACCATACCTTCCTGCCTCACACACCCACCTCGTGCGTGTGCCCAACACAAGTCAACTACCTCCATAAGTGCCTACAGTGATGGATGAATGAAAATTCTTGTGCCCTTAAGGCCATGATCCAAATATCATAAAATAGTCATATCAAACCACATGTACATCACCCAGTGGTGAAATATCATCAACTGTAACAACACAAAACAAAGAACAACATTTCCCACCCTGGGTGACTTGGATTTTTCCCACGTACCTGTCTTAGCTACTCCCAAGAATGAGCTCATTACCAACGCGTGCCACATCCTAACCCTTGGTTACCAATCCCAAATACCAAGACCTCATAGACGGAGAAGAAATACCTCCTTAGATACCACATTGTAACATCCTAGACCCAGAATCCACTAAACCGGTGGTCCAAGAAAGGTGGTTACATGACCTTAAGCGCGCCTCCCCATACACCAAATGTTGTCAACTAGCAGTATGGGTCTATGTAGTCATGTGGGGAGACTATACACCTTTTTATCAGAGCAAGCCTCAACAAAAACCATCAAATAGTGAAAGTAATAACCAAAAACAAGGAAACAAGTACAACAACCATTTCCAAAGAAAATATACCATGTCATACTATAGTGCAAGAGTGAACAAAAGCCCAAAAATAAAGACAACAGAAAAAATCCCAAAATGGTCCCGACTCGAAGTCCGGATCCTCCACCAAGTGCTACCCATGTCCACTCAGCTAACTAGTAAGGACCCTTTCCCTTGTCCTGACCTGCAAACATGAAGTCTGCTCAGGTACCCAATGGCGGCCTGAGTAGGGTGTGAGTACAGCTCAGTAGGCCATCACCAACGGTGTTTACAAAATATCCAATATAAATAGTTGTGCATTAAAAATGAAAATAAATGATAAATTCCATGTAATTATTTGAGGTTCCATTAACTAGTTTAGAGCTAAATCTATTTCCATTCCATTACCATCCATTTATTACCATTTACCATCACTTACCCTTTCATCACATCTCCATGAGATAATCACATACCTTATGTTACCTAGTTCTAAGGCCAAAGATCACATGCAAGAGGGTAAACACATCATTATCCTATCTCACTAGGACTAACTCCCTCATAGAGGCCATATCCTAACCTCGAAGCCTCAGTCCTAGTGGATGTAACCGATAGAAGAATAGACCCTCACTCCCCTTTCCAAACACATGGATTTAGGGTGGATTTTAGATCCTCAGTCTTCACTCGACCCATGGGCGTATATCCTCACATCATACCCCACTCTACAAAGCCATGTGCACAAGCTTATATATAAGTAACCATTAACCTACCAAACCATTCCCCTTCGGCAAACACTATTCACAATACCCCGCATGGGGATTCCACATCATTCCTTAACCCATTAACACATTACCCCTTTCATATAATTTAACCATTCACCCAATGCCCATGTGTTATGCATAACCCACTAAGACATCAACACTAAACCCATAACCAATCCTGGTATGGTCGTTAATCAATTTACACATTAACATATCTAACCCATTCACCATTTCAATGATTCAACCATTCATCCAATTCCAATTAACCATTTGGTTATTGCCTTGTCTAGGTGCATGACCTAACTTCTATTCCAAGCTAAACCCGTCATGCCAACATATACGTCAAGGGCTCTACCATTTATTACAACAAGGTCACTTGTTTAATAACAATCCCTATGTTTGGGGAGGTACGAAACATCCCATGGATGGCCCCAATTTGGTCATGTCAATCCCAAAACGTCCCATGGGGAACAAGAGGGATCCTGTTTACCATTATAAACACCGTTAATCCCAAACATGGTAAGGTTATACAAAACATAACCCAAGAAAGACAATAACATAAACAAACATGCACAAATTACTCAAATAAATATTGGATATAACATGTAGACCACCTACCTTGTAACCGCGGTTGAACACACCCTCAATCGAGTCCTTAGAATTCGATCCAACCATCCTTTGGAGCTTCTACCTAAAACTCACCCAAAATTTAGGGTTTTAGGGCTTCAGAAGGAGAGGGAAAAAAGATACAAACCCTAAACCATGAAAAGAACCAAGGATGGGATTTTCCTTACCCGGAGCTTTGATCCGCAACCAATGGCACCAGAAAAGCATTAGAATCGAAGGATATTGATCTCTTGGAGCCCTTAGGGGTTTTGGTTCATTCCAGGGGAGAAGGAGGAGGAATGGGAGGAAAATCCCGAGTTGGGATCTTAAAGCCTGAAGTGGCAAAACTGTAATTTTTTCCAACATTAATTGGTCGCATGGTTTAGCCGCAAGGTTTCTCAAACCGTGCACAGACTGTGTGCATGCTACTATCCGAAGGAGGAAGGGTCACACGGTATAAACTGGGTTGTTTGCATAGTTTTCCTGGCAGTGCGCAGGCCATGCACCTTGGCCTGTCTTGCCCAGTTTTTCTTTCTTCTGTGCCCTGAGCCCCTGAAACACCCCCAAGGCCACTCATACTTTCAAATGACATCCCTTGAATCCCAAAACAAGGTATTTAACCAAAACACAAAGATAAACATACTATTCCAAAACTGGGATCTCACATTTTATGTATGATATTTTTAATTATAACCCTCATTTGTACATTCCATTTACTGTGTGAATGGATCATGTTTCATTATAGGGGAAATAGTCAACACTTTCTCAAATGATGTTATCATATTAACATAAAATGGAAAGTAATAAATTTACATTTTATAAATTTATTTTAGAGGTATATAGTCATAATAAATATTGTATATATTATATATACATATACTTTTCACCATAATTACCACCATGAGAGTTGGTAATGTAAAAATGAACAATCATTATTTGGTGAGACAATAGTTCTATATACCCTGAAACAAAATGTTTTTTACCCGTTATATGGAGGTGTGTGTAATTTTAGGATGAAAATATAGCATAAAAACTTCAATGTATATTTATAATACTTGTTTATTTTTTAAATAATAGAATAAGATGCTATGTGAGTATTGATATTTGAAATAAAACTAAAATACATGAGAGAATATGTTACCTCACCATCAAGTAAAAAAAATTTTATGCCTAAAGGAATCCTGCATAATGAGATGCTTCAAGGTATAGGGTAGGGATGTTGGGAATCTATTTGTTCAAATATTTTTTGAACCTAAGAGGTTTGATAGGTGTGAGGAACTATGAGAGGTAAAGGCCTTTTATACGGAAGCAAAAGGACTCATGTAAAGTATTTTTTAAACAAATTAGGTTTACACATGGGCACTCCTAAAAAAGTCATCAAAACTCATATAGACACAATAATGGAATGTTAATGCAAATATTGTAGAATTAAATCGGTTTTTTACATGTTTTTTGGTCATTTGGGCTTTTATGTTAAATGTTTAATCCTTTATTAAGCTTAATTTTAAATTAATATTTGTAATTAATTTAAATTGCATTAACTAATATTTCTGAAAAAAATTTGGTCATATTAAAAATTAAAAATTATGAATATTCCAAACATGGAATCTATTTTTTCCATTTCCTATCACATATGTGGAAAAATTATTTTAAAATTCATCCATCACACGGGCCGACAATGCTGGTTTTTAATGTAAAAACTTCTGAATGTTTGCTATGTTTTTATAATGAATTTAAATGTGAATGGACTCCAATTAAATGAGTTATATTAATTGAAAAATAAATTATCTAATTAAAAATAAAAAAATTATAATTATAATTGAACATTATAAATAAACTAGAATAAATATATATCTTGAAAAGGAATTCACTTTTTCATCTATTCATTAAAAAATTAAATATATCATAAAAATATAAAATATTCAAACTAAAATAATTTAAATTTTATTATTTAAAAAATTATTTTTATTTTTACATATTATAAAAATTAAAGTGTCTAAAATACAGATTTATAATGTGTTCTCCAATAAAAGGAAGTAATGTTACCTTTGTAAAATATATAATTTTTATGGGTGAAATAGGGTTGGTTCTTATCTTTTTCATATAAAAACTAATTAATGAATATAAAATATATTTTATTAAATATATATATAAAACATTAAAATAAATAAATAATTTATATTAATTATGTTTATTAAGATAAAAAAATTTGAAATCATAAAATTAATAATATTTCTTTTTTTGTCCAACTGGTTTCATATTAATTTATCAGTTATTGGTTACTAATTAATTAATTTTATATTTATATGAACCATAATATTTCATAGGTTAGTTAACAATATTCATAAACATTAACCTAACTGCTTGGTTATTTCATATTATATTAAATTATAATTTTTTAATAATACATTATTATTTAATGAAACTCGTTCTTGCATGTAACACAAACTATCGTGAAAGGTCACTCTATAATTTAATTCATTCTCACTAAGTGTTTCTTGAATTAAAATCTATAGAAAATATAATATTTATTTTGGATATTATATATATTGTAATGTATTCGGTTCCTATATTCTTATTTTACACTTGATGTTGTGTGTCGTACACACCATTGAATAAAAGTAGTACATTATAATTTTGGGGGGTTAAATTCCCCCCCCTTAATTTTGAATGTGTCCTCACAAATTAAACTTTATCATAGTGATAAATTGTTTTGATATTACCTACATTGAAATATGAAACTGTTATAATTGTTCATAAGACATCCACTATTAAAGATACAATGGAATGTAAAAAATATAACAAGGTATGAAATGTAACTAGGTCTCTATGTAGGATAAAATCAGTAAAAATTTGAGATATGTAATTGGATTAAAATCCTAAATATTTATAGTGATTTAATTAGGTAGTCAATCACAAACAAGTGAATTATAAGTAGAAAATTTAGGGCCTCGATACCATAAATTTTTGATGACTTAGGAGACCATATGTTCATCCTAAAGAAAGGTATTATAATAATATCTTATTTTGAAGTATATTTCCTAGTGTTGGTTCTTTCAATTACTTACCGACAATATAGGAAAATATTCTCACTTTATATGTTTCAATTTCATATGAACAATCCTAAATTCTATTTTTTCATCGATGAAATTCTTATTCATTCCATTATAAGTAGAAATTAATTATAAATAATAAATTTATAATTCCTGAAGCACTAAATGAAACATTAATGGATTGTAATGTCAACAAAAGTGTGGAAATTCTAACTATTTGTCTCCAACTATCTTCATAAACTAGGGTCATAGTTAGATTAAGGTCTAATACTCCAAATTGATAATACTGGTCTATCATTAATATTTTTTTATCATGTTTTTATCTAAAAATGACAATAAAATTAAGTAGATCAATGATTTTCATGAAACACTTATCATACTTCAGTCATGGATTTAATACCCATGGACTTTCATTATTTGATTGGTTGTCACCCGACATACAGGTTTTCCTTTTCAAAAAGTATATTAATATAATATCCAAAATAATTATGACTGATATCCATGAGATTTTGATAATTACTAAAATTCCTTTTAAATATTGTTTTTAAAACAACCCTAGTATATAAATATTGCATCCCCTTATTTTTACATAGTTCCTTCCTTGGTCTAGAGTTTTCCCATAATATCATTAGATGGATTTTCATATAATGACACATTATCTTAAATCTAAGACACCTCATTTGTAACCTAGGTTATTCGATTCCAAAATCCTTTAGAGTGGTTTGTAATAAAAATTTGAATTCTGGTAAGCATATCCCTTAGGAGTGTAAAACCAGTTGTGTAGTAACACCCATTTTTTGGAACCGGGTTACCCCGAGTCAGACCAAGAATAACTTTTCAGTGTTTTTACTTATATTTAAATCTATGTAAGAACATCATCATCTTTTTGTTTCTCGAAAAGGATGTATTTCATGGAAGACCCACATAATCTATACATTACCAAAAATTCTTGATGTTTCATCTATAATAATTCTGAAATTTTTCCATATGGTTATATTATCAAATCTTTGTTTTCATAAATATAGTTCTCATGGTTGCCTCTAAACGTACTTTGATATGAAATATAGTGACTCGACCCTAGACAACCTAGAGCCAGTGTCTTCACTATTAAATTGAAATGATTACATCAAATCAAATCTTAATGGAATGGGTGTTTAGTATCCTTGGTAAAATAGATACATATAAGATAAATGAATACACTAATTATAACATATAGTTTTCTATTATAAATAAATAACATTGAGGATATATCTAATCTCTTAAGTAAATCCTTGCCTATCTTTCATAATAGGCTTCAATGATTCCTGAGGAAAGAAACATAACATGGGAGAGATCAAATGCCCAATAAGGGTAATATATAGTGGAATAAATAATGAAACAATGAGAATATTCAATATGGAATGGTAAATAAATGAACACACATTCCACATAATCAATAAACCAAATAAAAGTTGTAAAAATATATAACGAAAATAAATGGAAACACATGAAATTCAATTGCTAGAAAAGGAAAAGTAAATTTAGAAATGATAAAAAATAAAACTGATGAAATATAAATAAATTAAAATAATCATTTTCGATAGATACATCGATGAAAAATAAAATCTACGAATAATAACTTAAAATAATATTAGAGAATTATTTATTATTGGACTCCATGTTTCCTAGGTAGATTTTACCTTTACATTCACGATATTTTATAATATGGTTTAAAAATATCATGTAAAAACCCTTATATGGAGGCTATCGAAATGACTCATCCCATGAGATTATCGATCCAGCTCGGGGATATCTATAACTAGTCCCCACCCATGGCGTACTTGTCAAAAATACTCATCATATATCGAATAATCGATTTAAAAATATACCTTATCAAATATCCATATTGAATAAATAATATGGAATTATAAATACTTACACAAATAAATAAGTAATGGTATAAGTATACATTGTTTATAAAATGGAATATGGTTTAGGAAATAGTAATATTAATGATTAATGATTTTTATAATTTAATAATATTTATTGGTCATAGGATATTGAATATTTCATGGGGATAAAAGAAATCAATCAAGTGAATGTGAATACTATCCTTGGAAAAATTAGTCATAAACCATATATATGAATATTTAGGATGGTATAACTAAAACATACACCAATTGTATTAAAATAAAGGGTTTTTCTTCTTAATGAATGGAAATATTATAAATGATCTTTTAAAAACATTATTAATGTAAATTTCCTTTTCAAAACTCACTTAAAAATAAATTGGTTTTTAAATCCCATTAAAGAAGATTTTCATTAAAAATAACCCTTTTAAACATGATAGGTAAGTATCAAATAAATGATGATATCTAAATCTATACAAGTCATACGAGATAAAAAGAAACATTACTTTTTCAAGGTAAAAAGGGTATGAAAAATTTCCTTTTCTAGAATGGGATAAGAATATTCATTTTAAAAAATGGGATAAAAAAAATAAAAAAAAATTATTTAACAATTCATTTTAAAAATATTTAAGAAATTATTTTAGCAAAATCATTCATTTAGAAGAAAACTAGTTCTCCTATAAAAAGCGATAAAAAAATAGGGTTTTCATAAAAACATTTTTTAAACACATTTTGTACCAATGAGGGGGAAATGGTACTAATACATGAAAAATTTCGTAAATTGCTATATTATAGGAAAATTAAAGGGTTTCTTGAAAAATATTTTATAGTTTCCAAAAATTGAAATACAATTTAAAGATCATTAACGTTATTATTAAGGAAAATAATCTTTAAACATTACAAAGTGCCTCGATCCACTTTGAAAATTTCTAAATCATAAACCTCATGTTTGAATAATATTAAATTAAATCCATAAATACCATTATAATAATGAAATTCATGATATAATATATAAAAATGGGAAATAGATACACCTAAAAAATATGTATGTAGTGAACATTACAGTTATCCCATAAATTTAAAAAGTGAGATGAGAATCTCATAAGTTGTGTTTCTTTTTGTGTGAATGTTCATTAAATTACAATATAATAAACTTAAGTAAATTATATACTTTATCTATAACCATTTTTATGTTTATCATTACATATATTTCTCTTTTTACTATGTTTAATAAATCTACTTAAATAATTAAATTTACATTGGAAGTTTTAATGAAATTAATTTTATTTATCAAAAATCAGTTAGGTCAACTATGGTCATTGGTTTCATTATATAATATCTCCGTAATAATAATAATTACACAATTATAATATCTATATAGAAATAATGAATTTTAAATAAATCATTACATATGGTTATGAAAAATGAATCATCCTTATAATCAAGGAGATAGTAGGTCGTACGTATGCATGAGTAACATTCAAATTTTTCAATGGTTGTTATAGAATGAAGGTAAGTAACATTAAATCCTTATAGAATCATTATTATATAGTAAATAAAATTTTATTTAATCATATATACTTATATATAATTTCAGCGATGTAAAAAACCCACATCTTGTTGATTAGGAAGAAGTCCACATATCCACGACCAACGTTATCACTCTTTATGTGTGTGATAAGTTAATAAGAAAAATGATATATGTATATAAAAAATTTTAATTGTTTCATTAATATAATATATATGTTTTTTATTTACCATATGTCTAACTATTACCATAATATATACATTCTATGTATTATTTTAACGAATCATAGAGCTTTGAGGTTGTAGTAGTCTACACTTCCTCGAACAATGTTATCGTATTAACGTTAAACAAAATGCATTAAAAGTATGTATTATAAATGTATTAAATATGTATACTGGCATAATAAATATCATATATATCATATAAAATTATTGTTCCCATCATAATGGTCACTATTAGATGAGGTAAGGGAAAAATGAAAAATCATCGTTTTATGAGGCATAAGTTTGCCATACACAGAAAAAGTATGTTTGTTACACATTAGATGGAGGTGTGTGTATGTGTAGGTATAAACCTTATATTACAAACATACTAGTATATTTCTCTCATGACCCTTCCTCCAGGGCTTGTGCTATGACTACCCCATGCCCTCCTCCGATAGTCCAGGGGCTAGCGACTAGCACTAGGTAGGCATATCCCACAACTGTGAGGCATTAGCCAATGTTCATAAATGAATGCACACAACTACAGACCAATGGTGCTTGGAAGTAAAAAAACAAGGAACCTATGAATGTGTAATACTATGTAAAACACATCCAATTTGAAACAGCATGTAAATATAGGGTCGAAAACCGGGTCAGTATATAGGCCCACCAAAAGAAATACAAAACACAAGTTAAACCCCAGTACCTAAAGCATGTCCACTAATAACACTAACTGAATTGTAAGAGAAGGGTTTCTACCCAATTTCAAAGGACTACACCTCATCATTTTTTTCTCACTAAGCACCACCTGGTCTTCACCCTCCCTAAACTATGTTAAAGCATTGAACATCTTCACAGGAAATGACAGTTGTAGGAAAAACACATGGGGGGTGATAAACATTACTCAGTAGGACAATTCGATACCAAAAGGGTAAATCATAAGGGAATAGCCACAAATACATGCATATTCATCTCTACACATTTATATTACCATACATATACCATTAACATCCTGATCTACTCATTTCAGAAACTGAGAATAATAAGGTCCCAACCTCATAGATAACAACAATATTCTCATCGTTGGATCGAATGGAATCACATAAAACTATGATGAACACACTGCATGAGCTCAACTATCCAAGATCTTACCCATCTGAGATTTACACAATATTGGGAACAACTCTTCCATTCCTAATGGTACGTTCGAGATAACATGCTCCATCAGGAACATCCTACTAGGTCCAACACCAGTGCCCAACACCAGAGATTTAGTCATCATTGTCTTATAACAAATTCATGAGTAAGAAAACCCATGTAGAGATTCCTATCCTCACCACTATACATAGATGTGGGAGACTTGCTTCTAACCATCTTGTAGAACCTCCATAGATCTTATAAGGATAGTCCCTTACCTTAGTTCTTCGGGGGAGCAAAAGATCTTATCTAGGTAATGTTCCCATCCTGTGGATGGGAACACTCTTCACAAATGTGTCTGACGGCTGAGGGAGATCCAACTCTAATGGATGACCCACTCCTCTCTAATACCCATTATGTGGGAGTGAAAAATTGAATGTGATGACATAAACCATGATACCATAGGGGTGTACAATTTTTTATGTTGGGGACCCATACTCTAACCATTATGGGAGTACAATTGTGTGATTAGAGGAATCATGCCCTTGTACGATAGGGGAGTACTAACACTACCAATTCATGTGTGGAAGACTAACACACTGGAACACCATGGGATTACACTCTCCAATTATAGTGGACATACACCAAACCCTATAGGGGAGTTTTGACTTGGTGAACGTTAGATATAGAGGAGCACCAACCTAGTCATATAATGAAGTACTGACTCCACATATAGCGGACTTTCTCCCTATTCTCACTTGGGGGGTACTTACTCTTCCTTCCAAAACATATCTTGGAAAAATTAACCCTAGTTCATCAATGAAGTAACACCCCTGTAGGAATCTTTCCAAAGAAAACGAATCCACTCTCATGAAGTGGGGTGTCCCAACATTACGAAACAAGATGATTCTCACTCAAGTGTTCTTTTACAGGGATGACGTACACCTCAAACCATTAGGTTTTTGGTCAACTTCTAAAGAAAATTCACTTTGAGTATCTAAAAATGATGACTGTGTTGTGATGTTCCAAACACCGCAAAAGGCTCATCAATTAAACATACAGTTTAGAAGATTTCAGAATGTTAGTAAAAAGGGGTTGTCGGGTCCAAGTCTGGGTTGACCTGGTTTGACTGACACAACCTATTGGGACACCCAGGGTATCCCATCTTCTCCCACATGTCGCATCACTATGGGCTACTTCGGCCTCCATTAGACGTGGAGATGGCTGCATCCCCTCTACATCATATGGTCTTCTAGTGGCCAGAGGCATATCCTACAAACAGTCTTGCAAACCTCATATTACAACTAACCCATGTCTTAGTAGTGAGTCTATTTTCCTAACACAACATGATGGTTACACACTATAACAGCATGCAGGCAGCAGAATTAACTACCATGCACCACCTCCCACACACGTACGTCGGCACTGGCGTGTCAGTGGCTTCATTTATGGGCCACCAGACATTCTCTTGTGTCTGTTATTTAAATAGGAGGGTGTTCATGAGTCCTCAGGTAATGCTCTTAATTTATAGGTATTCAAAACCATGTCAAAATCCCTTTTTGATGTGTATCCATTCACGTGAAATATCTCCGGCACCACCTTGATCTGATCATCACAATCATCGTCGCAGCTTTTTTGTGTCGTTTCTATCATTGATCCATGATGTCAGATCGTTGTGCCATGAAATGGTTTCACAATGATCTACCATTCTTCATTACATGAATAATGCGAAGAACATGAGGAAGAGAAGCAAAAGAAGAAACATCAGGATCAACCATTGACTTTTTTAATACCGGCATCGATAAGATCTGTTAAAAGGACAAACATAATAGAAAAAATTGATTAATCATTTCCCCCAAATTCATCTCGTAGTCAAAACATCATGTTAGAATGATCGATCTGTGGGTCAAGCTGTTTGTGGGATGATATTCATTCATTGTTTAAAAATCATAAAAGGAGATTTTTTGGAAATAACAACCCTTACCTTATATTGGAAAGCTTCCATACCTAGATTGAATTCACATCACCACGTCGATCCTTGTTCCTCCAGAGTTTGTCGATTCATCTCAACATTATTGATACCCAACCTCCGAGATTTTATCATCAAAAATAGAGTCCCCTACTCCGTTCCTTAGGTAAACTCTAGATGAATTCTATATCATTAATAATTATTACACTGGGCCATTTCCACTATTAATGGATGAAATGCATTAATCCACTAATGTGTTTTATCATTAATTTTCCACACCGAAACTACATCATCACATTGTTTTACTTATGAATGTATTATGGGTTTCTTCATAATTCTGTCACAACATCTCCATGTTGATAAATGTTAAAAAAAAAATTAGCATCTTTATGGTTATATTATTCTCATTTAAAAACTCCAAAAATTAAATTTTACCATCAACCAACACCTGACAAGGTTTAGGTCTGCCTATAAAAATCACACCATCAGGTGCTGAATAGTAATTTTGGATTTCTAATTCAGGTTACGATTTATGATTTAAAAGGATTTCAAAAAAAATTAATTTAATTATTTTATTTATAGTAACGTTACAAAAACTACTTTTCACAATTGTCATGCGTCGACCAATGTTAGGCTCCGACTAATAAAAAAATGTGCTCAGAAGCTCAATGGTGGTCTCAGATTTTCAATCTGAGCCACCATTAATGAGTTAAAAGTACATGATCAATAACATAAAATAATATAATTATTTTAATTATATTTATTACATTTTCTAATTCAATCACTAGAGACTCATACCGACTAAGCATAAGTCTCCCCAAGGGAAATCCCACTGCATTGAACACAATAGTTCTCTATAATTTCTGATGTAGAAACCCATTACAATATATTCATCATTTTCAAGAAAAATCTTCATGCGCATTATTTAAAAAAATAACATTTTTTGACGAATCATTTTGGGACCTCGAGGACTCATAATCTCACACTATCTTAGTCCCTAGTCAAAAAATATTCCCATGAATTTTATAAAAATTGAAATGAGAAAATCTGAGTTGTTACATTGTCCGCACCATAAGTCATTACATCCATGAAAATACTAAAAAAATTACTCAAACAAAAGGTGAAAGAACTGAGAAATAATATGTGCCTCCAACTACCATGTTATCATCTTAAGATCCCTATTCTTCTTTAACATCCACACACATATCCTAAGGCATCCTATCAATATAGGCATCCACTGCTAAAACTTTGCATCCTTTGAAAATAAAAATTTTCTCCCCACATTTCAAATGCCCACAATTGGTATTCTCTATGGAAAAATTAGCACATAAATACTCATAGTCGGTTTCCCTGATTTGTGCCACCCTAGCTAATTTAAGAGTTTAAAGTTAACCACCACCAACTCAAGCTAAGATTCTCTATCTACATCAGTGAAGGATAACCACAATGAGGAAAACCACTCTGATGCATCACTCAGAAACTACTAACTGGATTCATACTGGGATCATCTACTTCTACGTTCCTCATAACTATGTTCACTACAACTCCATCTTTGTGACGCGTTATCCGTGAAAATGGGCCCTTCCTAATCCATGATAGACACCTCAAGAGATTTCTTGGTTTCATGTTATCTCGAAGTGGGTCCATGACAATCCTTATGTGTCTCGAGTGCACCCCCTCAGATGCCAAGTACGCTAATATGTCACTATCGATGATCCCCTTGGGCTGCCCTGGGTGATATACTAGGTCATACTAATCCATTACTCTATAGGCCCCCTTCTTCACCCCATCTCGAGGAGCTGTTTAGGATCATTCTGAAATATTATGGTATATATTGGTGCCACCCTGGGGTATTGACCAATACAGAAGTATAAATATCTATAGAGAGATAAACATGTTATATATTCAAGGAATATGTCCTTATACTTTACCACCTCTTTGAAACGTAAGGATACATAACATACATAGCATCGAGGGTCGACTAGACAAATGAATAGAACTTGGCTACGCCCTCGTCTACTTGAGTCCATCAAGAGTTGCAAGGATTTTCCATTTTTCAATAAAGGTAAATCCAATTCCATCACCATGAATGAACTGAATATATTTCCTAAAATAAAAAAATGAGCATCAACTATCGATTTTGTTTATAATGAGAATGAAATTTTAAGGCCTTTACACCACTAACTATAGATCCAAACCGAATCTATCGCCTCCAAGAGTCAGGTCACAATATCAGCACCAGTGTGTAGTCATTGGGTGTCTGCCAGTTAATGCCTCTAAACATGAGGATCAATTCAACGGTATAACCAGAACATCTATGTATAAAATAAGTAATGTGGAAGGAAGCAAATCACTAGCACAAGCGTCTCTCTATAGAGCAGCTATTGTTAAAAGGATAAAAATCGTACAAAGAATTATCCCTAAATTCCTTTGGTCATAAGCCTCGACAGGCCACAATAGTATCCTCCCCTTTCCTATAACTCCTAGAGTCTAGAATGGAAAACATTGAGGTAGTGGTGGTGACACTTCAAATTTTTGGATACCTCCTATCACATCCCTATCTCTCCAGCCACATCCACCGCCCGAAAGATTGTTCCACTCTCACTAAAACAACATCCATTGTGGTTCATTAATCACATATCTAACTATAGAATGAACAGTGGGGTAATCTTTCATGAGATTTCCCTTTTCTACAAAATCATAAAAAATAATTTTTCTTTCAGGTACTAGGACATCCATGGAACATTAGATGAATCCTCTACCTCTGTGACATGCATTTCGTACATACTATCGGTAGTCCCTTTTGACACTACTTCCAAGGCAATTGCTTCCTCGGAAGCCTATGAAACACATTATAATAATTCTATTTATCATTAAGTGACTAAACCAAAAAAGAATTATCATAGAATGCAACATCCACATGAATCACTGGTGGTGGGTCATTTAACTAACCATTTGTAGAAACAGTCTCTTTTTGATCATCATAAAGAAATAATGCAATGTGACTAGCTCACATCAGGAAGGCCTCATCGAGTATCGATCCAAACTCTCAATCTTGATGAAAAAACATCACAGGTTGGTGTAGTAAACAAATAATCAGGGGAACAACATGTATCATGGGTAAAATAGAATACCTAGTGAGCTGACACCATAATGTCATGAAATACAAAAACCACTCCAATATTATTAATGTACCTTTATTTCATGGAAACCATTGTCATGATGCACCTAGTCAAAATATAGGTTATAAGAGTCCCACTGAATGGATAGGTCAGCCATCGCACGAACACTAAAACTTACTGCCTGAGAGCCGAACTCAAAATATTTGAACAATGTCACTATGTAACACAAACCAAGCTCATGGAATTTCATTCCTAATGTAGAAATGACCTACCTCTCTTACCAATTTATCACAACCTATCCCCTAGGGCATTTATCATGACTATCCCAAGACCACCTCTAATAAGCCATTATATGGTAATTGGTGCTGAGTAGGCATTTCCCATAAATGGGTGGCATTATCCTAAGTACAAGAGCCCACGCCCACAACTCCAAACAAATGGTGTTGTGAAGTAAAAAATTCAAGGAGGATATGGATGCATACCACTCTGTAAAACACAACCAGAGTGAAATCCATAAGAAAAGACACTACAATTCTTAATGGTACTTCCAACAAGAATGTGATCCATTAGGAAAATCCTTTTAGGTCGTACTCTAGATCCTAGCACAAGAGGTTTAGTCATCATTATCTTGCACCCAGCACATGGCTATGGAAACCCAAGTAGAGATGACCACCATCACCACTGTTCACAAATGAGAAATCCCATATCATAACCACCTCATGGAAACTCTATCTCTCTATAAGAAGTTTCCAAAACATCAGTTTCATGGGAGAGAACTAAACCTTATCTGTGTAACGTGCTAATCAGTTGTATGGGAACACTTCTTACAAATTTGTTTAACTGCCGAGGGAGCTCAAACTATAATGGAGGACCTACTCCCCATCGATACCTAGGACGGGGGAGTGAATTTTCATATGTGAGGACTCACACCTTGATCCTACAGGGGACTATTACTCATGAAGATTTTTCACCCTACCCCAAATGAGGAGTACGACTTTGTATGTTGAGGAACATACCCTACCTAGTAGATGAGTACTACTCAATGACTAGAGGACATGCTCCCTCATAATATAGGGAAGTACCGACCATATCACATCCTGTGTAGAGGACACATGCCCTAGAAAAAACAAAGGAGTACCAAATGATATCTTATAGGACCCTCACCCTACCATATAGCGGAGTTACGAATCTGTGTACATTAGATATGGAGGACCACCACCCTGGTCTTATAGGGGAGTACCGACTCCACGAATAGGGGACTTGCTCCCTGGTCCCATAATGAAGTACATATTGTTACCTCAAGAACATCTCTGGGAACTTGCACCCTTGTCTCTCAGAGGATTTACATCCCTAGAGTAAGATACACAAAGGAAACGAACCCACTCCCCTGAAGTGGGGAGTCCCACCTTTACAAAACATGTCGATTCATTCTCAAGTGTGCTTATAATATGAGGAAATACTCCTCAAATGATTATGTAATCTTTCAACTTCCAAAAAAACTCAAATGGTGCAGCTAAAAAGGACTATCTCTTTATGAGGGTCCCAACTCTGCAAATGACATATAAATCAGACGTAAGTTTAGGATGATAAGAGCATTTTAGTGAAAATGTGCTGGTTCAACCTAGTCGAACCGAACAAACCTGACATGGCCCATCTTATTTACCCTATCCCACCATGTCATTTGGCCGGTTGGTGGAAAACCACCTCCTCTTACATGGCCCCACGAAGCGCGTACTTCCACTGACATGTGGCTTGTCCACTGATCTCCCATTCTGATGTAGTACTTCACGGGCACCAAGGTTTTGCACTATTGAAGCCCAATGGTCATAGCATCCATCGATGTGGCATGCTGTCGGTTCCAGCATGCCATAAAATACCTTTGTGGGCCATAGAACATCCTTCAATGATCTTTTATTCAATCTATAGGGTGTTTTGAAGTCCACGGTTTGCACTCTTCATCTCTAGGTATTGAAAATGATTTTATGATCCCTTTATAGTGTCAAGCAGTTAACATGCGATTCTATCGCACTACCCTGATCAAGTGATCACCGTCATCATCTCACCTCTGTCATTTCCATGTCTATCCTAGATCTATGATGTCGGATAATTAGGCCAATAAATGGTTGTGCAATGATTGTTCATCCATTATTCTTTGAAGAATGCATTGTACATGAGGGAGAGAAGAACAAAAAACCTGAGGATTGAACCTTTGATTTTTGTTCATTCGGACTTCATTCTGATCCATTAGAAGGATGTAGATAACATAAACTAAACAAAAAACTCATTTCCCCCAAAATCATCCCACAGTCAAAACCTCCCACAATAATGATGGAACCACGTGTCAACCTTTTTAGGGGTTGATCTGCATTTTTCATTTAGTAATCAATAATGGGGAAAAAAATTTAAATAACACCCCTACAACAAGTTGGATCTCTTGAAGATATAGATTGAAGCTATGTCGTTGTGTCGATACTTGATCCGTCGGCGTTGGTTGATTCATCCTTACTTGGTCAAATCTCAACCTCTAATTCATCTTAGCTGACCATAGAGTATCTTCCACCTTTCTTTAGGAAAACATTGGAGGAATTCTATAGTGTTATGAATTCTAACTCTGGGCCTTGACCTCGATTAATGAAGTTAGTAAATTCATGAATGCATTTCAATGTTACTATTTTTCATTGAAACAACATCATCACACTGAATTATTTGTGGAAGTAGAACTGGTTTCTCTATCGATGCATCACTACATCTCAATGGTGCAAAACCTTATAAAGTAAATAAATTAAATTTCTTGAAGTTTATTTTATTCTCCATTAAAATGTTTAAAAAATAAATTTTACCCTGACATGTTTTGGTCTAGGTAAGGGTCCGCCAATGGAAATCACACACTCACGAGATAAATCACACACTTAGATTTATAATTTAATTTACCGTTATTGATTTATAAGGATTTTAAAAAAAAAAAAAATTTATTTAATTATTTTATATATGTTCACGTCCAAAAAACTACTTTCCATGGTTGGCCAGCCCTAGCTAATGTTTGGCTCTGCATTAGAAAACCAATCCCTCATGAAGTCAATGGTGTTATCATATTTTCAATATGAGTCCCCATTCATGAGTTACAAGGACATGAAAAATAAAATACTTTTTTTAAATATTTTAATTTATTTTTATTCCATTTTCTGGTTTTTTCACTAGAGACTCGCACCGACTAAACATTAGCCGCAGAATGTGTAACCCCACTGCTTTGAATGAAACAGTGCCTTAAAATATCTGATATGAACACCCATTTAAGATTTATTACAATAATTTATTAAAATAACTTAGGCATGATATTTAAAAACATAACATTTTTTGACAAATTATTCTGGGCACTCTCGGTCGGAGAATCGCACGCCATCTCACAGCCTGATCTCATAATTTTGGAAAGAATTTTACAAAAATGGAACCAAGAAAATATGAGTTATTATATTTCAGGATATATTATTTGTTACAAAAGAATATAATAAGAAGATATTTTGAGTTGGACAATGGAATTATCAATAAAAGGCTTGAGATAAGACGCTACCTCTTAATAGGTAACTACTTTTTGTTTGTACCAAAAGGATCCTAAGAAGGCATAGTGGCCAAAAGAAGAGTTCAAGGTTGAGACAACGGATTTTGGGAATCTATTAGGGTGTATAATTGTTGAACCTAATTTGTTTGAGTGGTGTGAGAAATTGGGAGTGGTGGTGGCCATTAATAGGGTCAGAAAATTACTCAGTTGTATTTTTTGGAATCAAATTATGTGTACAAATGTTTTTATCTAACTAAAGTCATTCCAAACAAATAAAACTCAATAATTTAATTTTAATGGAATAATTAGGTCATCCAATGGTTTTTGGACAAGTGGATAGGTAATTTTATCCCCTAAATTACTAGTTTAGTTCTTTATTAAGCATAATTATAAATTAATAATTATAAATAATTTTAATTACATTCACTAATATTTTTGGTAAAAAAACTCCATATTAGACATAATGAATTATTATTATTTGAAATATTTAATTAATTTTTTCAAACTAAAAAAATATAATGGGAAGAACATAATTTAAAATTCTTTATAAATGTGGGATGACAATGCATGTTTTTTAAGTAAAAAATATAATAGTTTTCGGTGTCTCTTAATCAATTTCTAAGTGAAATTGTCTCTAATTAAATAAATTGTATTAACTGATAAAAATTTTATATATATAAATTTTAAAACTAATTAATATAATATATTATCTTTATAAATAGATCACATGAAAAATATGTTTTGAATTAAATTCAGTGTTTTTAACTATTTATTGAAAATAAAATATTTCATAAAAAATATCAAAAATTCTCCCTAACCTAATTATTGAGTGTTTTTCTTATATGATTTTAATTTTGATGTATTAAATAAATTAATTATTCAAAATTCATATTTACAATGGCATCCCCATTAAAAGGATGTAATAATTCTTTTTTAAAAATATTTCTTTTTATGTGAAATAGGGTTTGTTCTTATATTATGCATATAAAACCAAATGAACTAATATAAAAATTATTTTACCGAATATATAATATGATTAATTAATTAAAATAATTCACTACTTGTAATTTATTATGTTTATTAAGATACAACTCTTTCAAAACCAAAAAAATAAAGATATTTCTTTTTTATCTCCAAATGGTTCTTATTTTCATTTATCATTAAATAATGACCAATGAATTTATTTTTTATTTATATAAGCCATAAATTTTCATATGTTATTTAATAATATTCATAATAACTAACAATATGGACATGTTATAAGATATTATATTAAATTATTATATTTTAATAACACATTGTTATTTGGTGAAGCTTGGTCTTGCATGTAATAAAAGCTATCGTGGAAGATCACTCTGGCATGTAATTAAATATATCAAGGAAAGTAATTATTTATTGTATTGGAATATAACTCATTGTTTAATGCATTAGAAGATATAGAATATAATATATTTGTTTAAATAGTAAAAATTTTATAATGTGTTGTTATATTATATTCCCTTTAAACAATTTGTGGTTTGTGTCATTCCAACCATTGATTAAAAATTTGTGATTTAAAATTTTAGAGATTTTCAATCAATGTTAATAAATTGATGGGATGTAATCCACTGACAGTTTTATTATTTATTCATCTATATGGTTAAAAAAATTGAAGACCTATCAAATTGGAAACACTAATTGAATTATAGTGTTTCATATTTCATTTCAATGTGGAAGCTATTGATTTACTCATTAATATAGGATATTCATCATGATAACATTTTGTGTAAATCTAATGATAATAATCCGGATACGTTGGAAATGCCTCTAATATTATTATATTATTCCTGTGGTTTTAGGAAAATTTAAATGTTTCAAAAAGGTTAGAGGTTCCCATTTAGTGTAATTGATAGAAGTCTCTTCCAATAGAGGTAAATCAAGCTAATTGAACAGGTAAGTTGAAACCTAAAACCACCACACCTAAGCTATCTCATATGCTGTCTCCATCTCTAAATTCAATACCATGCAGTGTAACACGTCCTCCTAAATGTTAAAAAAAATTTCTATTCATTATGAGGGAATTAATAATTAGATATTCAATTCGGGGATATATTGAATAATTCTATTCATTCAGAAATAAAAAATTTCGTTGTTATTTTGAACTATTTAATAAGGTTTTCAAAATATATTTTTTTGATCATGTTGTTAATAATAAATTTCAATATCATTTCCCCTTCCATCAAATGATATGACACACCATTAAGTATTTCATTGTTTTAAAATATATTCTATATGAGATGGTTGATTAGAGATAGGTAATGATATTCATGAAAAACAAATAACTGTCTTATATTTCTACAATACTTTTAGGGGAAAAAGATACTAGAATGATGTTAGAAGAAAGGGTTTATCGATGTTCAATTAATATATGGATAGAAAGACTATAAATTAAACACATGATTCCTCATGGAATAATTAATAATGTCAGTTATACAACCAATATCATCTGTCGGGGTGTGGCCAACCATGTCATCATTTTATTAATCCAAGATCTAATCAAATTAGAGATTTTGTAATGAAAAAAGTTTAAGTACCAAATGATTAACCCATAGATATTTTTAGGAAATTCATGACCAACTAAAAATAAATTCCTTTAATCCTAAGAATATAGACATCATCCCACCATAAGAAATACTCATAATATGATTATTTGATATTTGGTTCCATTAATTTCATTAATTTAATTGGTAAATTCTCTAATGAAAAGTATTCTTGGGAATTTGATATTGTTACGCCTAGTCATAATACTAGAGGTAGAGGTCACATGAGCCATAGAAATATAAGAATATACAATTATGTCCAAAATAAATATTTTTTTAAAATCCTTTCTAGGGTTATTTATGTTTCAAAAATCCAATGGGAATCATGTCATTAAACCAACAGGGGCATGAAAATGCTCTAACCTATGACATGGGTAATCCACCCATGATTATTTTTGGACAACTAGTTTGAGGGTGTAAAAGATTCCAATCATCCCAAATTAGTTTGAAATCCTAGAAATCCTAATCCTCCATTTTTAAGAGTTCCTTCAACATCTACGTTAATTTCCTACCATTTTATGTTAAGTGAATGAGGGCCAAAAATTGTTTCTTTGAAGAGATCAAAAAATTGGAATTGTAGACCACTACCTATAAAACATGAAATCCTAGAACAATTATAATTACCCTCGCCCAATCATTAAATCATTTATTATTTCCATTTATGAATATGTATCTAGGAAGTGATGGTGTCAGAACGTCCCATCCCTCATATTTTTATTATAATTTTACCTCTTTATATATATATATACATATTGTATAGGTCGATCCCATTAAGTGTCACAAAGTTATATATTTTATAGGTTATAACATGTATAATATTATTCATGGACACATCAAATCATTTTATGTATCATGAAAGATATATTACATTAAAATAAAATGAGCATTGCATTAATTTTTCATGAACCAACTACAATCTAGTTGGAATTCTGTTTTAATTTGGGTATTGTAAATAAGAAATGTCCCCCTCTACTCATAAAAATTTAGTTTCTAAAATGATTCATAAAAATCCTCTTGTATGAATAAATCATAGAACCTTAATTTTGGGACACTTCTTTTGAATCTAAAATCATGGTATTTTGGGAGGATACATCATTTAACATCCTTCTATGGTGAAAATTTTTTCTTCAACATGCAGAAGTCACTTCGTCATACAATCAATTTCTCAAATTCTATTTAAATAGACCATTCACGATATTTCATAGAGATAACAACCTATTTATATATTATAAATACCAACCCAACTAAATTTTATTTTTTATAGGGTGGAAAAAAATTAATAAAAGATGAAGTTTCATGTGTAATTACACTTAATGGCCTATAAATGACTAAATAAAACCCATTTAAATAGATTGATAGTGAATATATATTTCACATTTTCTAAATAAAAATACATTCTCAGATATCAGTATGTGTTAATAAACACTTATGTTATTAATTTCATCTGCTAAACCCAATAATATTGAAGTGGAATCTAATATTTATAGTGTAAAAAAATACCCTAGATGAATATACGCTCATTTTTCTATAGATTTTTTGATAACAACTACATAGTAATATAAATCATATGAATATCATGTATTGGTGATAAAGAGTGGGAGTACCCATATCACATTCTAGTTATATGGGTAGAGACTCTTCTCCTATCTCATAAGAATCCCAATCACTACCCATTTTTCATTATTGTACTGTATAGGAACTAGAGGGATATAATCTCAAAGATTCCACTCCGACAATTAAGGATGGTTTCTCACACATAATTGATTAGGTCAAGCAGATAAATATGGATAAAAAGGAACATTCTTAATCCTCATTGACCAACAAATACATTTCCTCATGAGATAAAGATGTATATAACTCTTTTACATAGAAACACATAGACATGTTCTTGTACAATTACACAAAAATTCAATACATTTCCCAAATATAGTCACAAAACAGATGGGATTCCCAAATAATCTCATTAGTCCCAAAAATGTGGCTAGATGAATCTATCCAACTCTACATACAAGGTTGAAACTGTAAATTATAAGACCATCATTTCCAAATTCATTCATGATTTTGAGTACATGAGGTGTCTTACCGATATTATCCCTTACTTGAAAAAGAATGGGTAGATCCTAGTTTTCATCAATATCATGGATCTCACTGGGAAATTTCCAATAGTGAGTAACCTATTAAAATTTTATAACTTCTAATTAATGAAACACATTTTTATCTAGCCCTATCAAATATAGATGAATGTTTCTGATATAACTTATCTTTGATGGACCTAGAAGATGAAGAGGACCATGATTTTATATACCCATATGTAATATAATTCTATTATATAATTCATTTCATTAATACCATGGTACCTAAAACTGATGTTCCATGAAAAGAACATTCACAACCTTAATGGGAATGTCCATCGCATACTATATCAAATATTTGGTATTGATGTGTCAACAACCATTTTTTATCTTGGGTATATTGATATCATTTTCAATATGGTTTGACATCAAATATATAAAATAAATCCCTTGAAATTTTAATTCTATGTTACCACAATAATTTATCATTGCTTCATATCTCACCATTGTGGAATTAAAGTTGATCCTAAGAAGACAAGGGAAATCTATAACATGTTACCACATTAAAACATCAAATACTTTAGAGGATTTCTGTGATGCCTTGAATTCCACTAATTATTAGTATATATTTTCTAGGAAACTAGTTAACCTTCAACTAGCTAATGAATATAGGTGTAATTTATTTCTTGACTGGTAATAGTAAATAATCATTTTTGTATATTAGGAAATATAATTTTTATCCACTAATGATAAGAATTCCTTTCAAATTAATCTAATTAATTCTATATTTCACAGTTTGAATATGATCATTTGCAAACGTTATTTAAGAATATAATTATACATTAAATGAGATATTCCTTTTATATCTTGTTAAAACCATTTTTAGTACTGAGACTCCATCATCAGATATTGAGAAGAGAATCCTTTCAATAATCTATAAAATTCAAAAACTATATCACTACCTGCAACATCATAGTGGCCACTTTGTTTCTTACAATGGGATACAAAAATATATCCTCAAAATTCCTATTTTAAATATAATTTTTCATAAATGTTGGTCACTTTTTATTAGTTTTACATATAATCCCTACCTTACAAGTAAATATAATTTAAGGTATTAGCATATTTGTATTCCAAACATCCTTCTATAGACTGAAAATCACTAAACACAAAATTTTTTAAGATGATTTTTTCTTTATCCATGACTACCCCAAGAAATGGTACATATATTTATATAGATATTCTAAAATTCCAATATGAAGAAGAATGGAAGACCCAAACATATTAGGGTTAATTTGGGAGTCATTTTTTCTATTTGGAAAAGGAAGTTGTTTTTAATCCTTGTGAGAAGGATACATTTAAAAAAATAAAGAATATTATCCCTCATTTCAAAATATTAAATAGTTGTGCTAATATCAGTGGGATATATGAATGTAAAAGGTGATTAAGTGTTAATAATTAAACAAATCAATCATCGTTTTTCCAAAATAGTTGAATATTTTATTCCCATGTGTGGATATGTATGATCTTTGGTATAGGAATTTCCCTCAGATACAACCTCGAATCACAAACCATGTTCACTCAATTAATTTTAATATATATTAACTAATAAAGATAAACCATTATCAGATCGAACCCCAAACCAAATTATAATTAATATTGTTCCCCATAGAATGGTATCACCCTTAATTTTTAGAATCATGGAAGAGATCAATGAGGGAAATTCCTTTACTAAACAAGATAATTATAGAAATATATCGATGAAACCTATGTGGGATTACTTTCAAAAAAAGGATTCTCCCCTCGAGTAGAGTGAGAATAGATAAAATCTAAAGTAGCAGTTACATATGAACTTTATGAAAAAAAAAATTCTCATCTGGTCCTATATAAATAAGGGTTTGATATACTTATTGTCATTTTTTATAGGGATAATACTATTGTTTTTATTCAATTAGTAAATAGTGGATATTTTTTTAAACATCGATTTTGGATAAATATTTCACATAAGATTTAGAGGAATGTGTATTTATAAACAGAAATGACACAAGATTGTTCCAAAAACTCAAACATTTTCCATTACATTTAGATAATTTCCCATGTCATCAATCAAACCCTTGATATGTTGTAAAATACTAAACACACCTAGTGGTTTTCCTTATAAATAATAGATGTTGTATGTACATATCATATATCTATAAAAACGAAGTTGAAATATATCCTTACTACAATAAAATTCTTCATAAAATGGTTTTATGCTATACCCATTAAGACATTTAGAACAAAGAACTTAAATAACACCATGAATTCTAATTCCATCTACACATCTGGTGTCCCTAAAACAATATTAATAAACAATATTACCAATTTATCTAATCCTTGGTTGAAATGCTTTTTTGGGATGTATAAAATTGATTCACAACCATTCATCATGGTATAATTCATTAGAATGTTGGTAGAATGTTTCTTTCAACAAATCTGGGTCAATCACACGCCAGAATATACAGAATAAAATTAAGTCTCATCCTCAAAGCCCTAAAAATTTATTTTGAGATTTTTGTACCAAAACTATCACTACTACATAGGTGATGTAATGTCCCATTTCTGGGTGCCACCCAACGGTGCCCCGAACCGGTTCGCCACAAGACCTCATGTGCATTTCCCCAAATGCCATAGGCTGCCGACTAGCAGTGAGGGCCTAGGTCTAATAGTGGAGAAACTATGCCCTCATTTGTCAAAGGGTAGTGCAGCGGAATATAAGATAAACATACAACAACATCGGAAGCAATAAACCATACACAACTGGAATGAACAACTAAGGACAAAATGGGAAAACCAGCAGTCATATGTATATATATGAAGATGCAGTATGTCACCTACATGGCATGGAAACTATTCATGGCATTGATTTCTAGCGTGTGCCTAAATGATGCATGAGATGGAATACCCTAATCTCATTGGGTTGCAACTAAATAGAACCCATAGATAAAATATAACAGCACAACCTCAAGTGCGTCACCCAACGGTGAAAACATATCAACTGTAAAATTTGAAAAATCAGAAGAATTGAAAAAATACAAGGTAGACTGGCTTTTCCCAGTACATGGGTTAGCTACGCCCAGGCACAACTTATTACCAACTACTGTTCGTCCTATCCCTGACTACAGCTCTAAATAGTAAGTCAAAGAAAATATCTCCTTTTATACCACTTTATAACGTCCCAGTTCTTGGTGCCACCCAACGGTGCCCCGAACCCAGTTCGCCAGAAGTCCTCATGCACATTTCTCCAAATGCCAGAGGCTACCGACTAGCAGCGAGGGCCCAGGTCTGATATTGGGGAAACTATGCCATCATTTGTAAAAGTGTAGCACAACAGAATATAAGATAAACAAACAACAACAACCGAATCAATAAACAATGCACAAATGGAATGAACAACTGATGACAAAAAGGGAAAACAAGTAGTCATATACATATATGAAGATGCAGTATGTCACTATTCTATAAAATAGCCAGAACATGATACACTACAATAAAATACATTACAACTGAAATAAAAGTACAGAAAGAAGAACAGAATAGCCCACAGCATCACGAGACAATACTCGGTCCCATTCTCTCCTACACCCCAGCAGCAATCAAGTACCTGTATATGGGCCCTTTCCCTAATCTACACCTGCAGAACCTTAATCTGTTTTGGACAAAATGAATGACCCAAACAGGGTGTGAGAAATGAATCCTAGTAGGCACCCACCAAAGGCACTTTCCCAACGGTGTGAAAGCATGCAACAATAGTATGCAGTAGTAAAATGCAATAAAGTAAGAAGTACTGAAAAGTAAATATCTTAACCAGTTATATAGCCATTTCAATCCATTTAATAATTTATTGTAAAGATATCACCACAGTGAATATTCTATGTAAACAGCCAATGTCCTCAGACAAGTAAACCTCTACCTTCAAGTAAAGAGTATCCAAATACAAGAATCTGCCCACAAGAACATGGATATTGCCCACTAAAGTAAGAAGTGTCCCCTAGAGGCACAGAATCAACAGCCCACAGCCACAGAAGAATTTATCCACATGCTAAGTAGTATGGTGCCCACAGGCTAATCACAACACTTCCCTCAGGCTAACAGCTAACCGGGCCATGATCAACTTGTAAATAAGCAGTACACAAGCATTCCTCCCAAGAAAATTCTACAATCATTACTTTAAATGTATACCCTCAGGTATCCTGGCCAAATGGCTAAACAGAGGTATGCACCCCTGGGGTGGTCCTGGATCCATGTAATGATTCCAAACAGCATTTTATTATCATAATTAATTACATATTCTATCCTATGTGTTTAAAATAGTTATGGCTTCAGCCACACGACACCCCAAAAATGGGTTCGTAGCTAAAAAACGAACAAAACCCATGACAGTTGGAAAATAAACACCAAGACACCTACCTTTAACACCAATGAACGATATATGCATATGATACCTTCTAAAATGTCCAAGAACACCGTAGATATGAGGTAAAATATTTCTTTCATAAACACAAATAACTCATGTTAGTGTAAGAATTGGAAAGAACTATTAAAGAATGGTGGAGGTCATACTTTTGGGAATGCAACGAGATTATCTGAGGTGGAAACAGATTCTCGACATGCCCTTAGCGGAGCTCTGATGCTCCGGCCTCCCTCTCACATTCCTTCTTCCCGTTCTAAACCTTCCATGTGAATAGGGGAGGCTACTGCCCATTTTAAGAGAAAAAAAGAAAGTACATGGTGTGTACTTACAAGTACACGGTGTGTACTTCCCATTTTTATATTGTTCCTCTGGCGGCTTCCCGCCAGCATGGCACTATTCACCTATCGACCTGACTACACGATGTGTCTGCATGAGTACACGGTGTGTGCTCTCCCACATCTGGCCACCGCCTTACTATTTCGCCTTCCGACTGACTACACAGCGTGTAAAGGACCACTACACGGCGTGTAGCCAGTTCCTACACCTTTCATCGCCAGCAAGGCCACGCGCCCTGTGTACTCATTCCACATGACCAGAAGTACACGACCTATGGAAATGTACATGGTGTGTACTTCCAAAATTTAGGATTTTTTTCCATTTTTCTTATTTTCTCAAAAACACTTAAGGAAAATAGAATAAAAGAAACTTGTACCTCAAAAACAAGAACTGGGTTCTTACAGGTGACCCCATATTAATATGTATATAGGAAAGAGTTGGTTCTATATAATTATTTCTATTTACCGTCACTCAGAATGTTAATTTTCGATATAATCTATATAGATGAGAAATATCAAAAGAGATTACATGAATTGGAATGACTTTATGAGAATATATTAGAGTCCTTGAAAATTTTAGAGGTTCTCAAAACCCAATTAGAATGATATTTCAATAAGAAATATAAATTTGAATCATTCTTTTAAATCGAATTTGATGTTGTTCTCAAAGCACTATTGATACCTTTGAAGAATCCTCTAGAACTATAACCAAGATGGGGGAGAAGAACTATTTGAATTCATATATTCTACTCTACTGCTGCATATTTTTTGGTCAACATGGATGTGGAGAAAATTATTCCTCATAACAAGAAAAATAATCTTAAAATATATTTTTTATGATCAAAATAAATGGTCCAAAATTTAAGTCTTTAAAAGGAACATCACTAGTCAATGTTATTTGACCTTAAATTCCATCAACCATTTAATATATATTCTTGAAATTAAACATCAAGACTATATCCCCATAATTACAAGTAAATCCATACCATGAATCTTCCTAATAGAATAATTTAAAAATTAATGTCCAATTTCTTTAATGTAGAGATTTAAATAGTACGGTTTATGTCCCTATCATATGTTTTGAAACTATGAGAAAAATAGACCCTTTCCCATGAAGAAATTCTATATTGGTATCAATCATCCACCACAACATATTCAAGAATAATGATAATCTAGAATCTCATTCTAAAGAGATAGATAATTTCACTAAGAACCCCTATATCATGTCTAGTTAAAAACCACTCACCCATCATTGAGGTTTATTAGTCTAGAATTAGACACACTCAAGTACCTACATTTATGTTGGGTATGTTTAACCTTGTCAGGTAATCTGAAATCTCATTGGTAAAATAAATATGACCCTAAACATTAAAACTCATTTATATTGGTTTCATGGTGTAAAACTAAATAAAAATGTCCTACACAAAATCATAGAAAACTTATGTAGTGCACATAGGGAAAATTCCATGACTGATGTTTTAGATAAATTCAAATGACACTCCAATTGAGAAATGTTTCTCACATTGAACATGGATTGTGTGATCTTGTAGATTTTGGATGATTATTTGGATTTGTGTAATTACACCATGTTATAAATTTGGTTATGGAATATTTTTCACATCGTATATGACCATGAACTATAATGAGTGCCCTTTATTGTACACATTATTCCTCCTTACTTGTTGGTAAGATGTTTTTATTCACTATTCATATAAATTTATGTGGATTTATTTTCATGTTAATCATATAAATATTCACACTTAGATGCATCATACTAGGATAAAATATAAATTAAAACCTTCCACCTCCCTACATAAAGGAAAAATAATCCATGTGAATCCTATATTGATGAATTACAAGTTGTTAAATTCTCGTTTAGATGAGAAATATAATGAGAATTAAAGTCCTCATCATCAGCCTATACACAGAAAAATAAATTATGTATGTCCTTTTCCCCTGAATACAATCTATAACTTTATAGGGAGACCATTACTATAGTTATGTGAAAATTGGTCTCAACATTTCAATGGTGTTATTATCACATTTTCCTAGATAATTTCAGTCCAAATACGTCAAAAATCATATTTGGACAACTTATTTTAATAAATCACAATTGGTGCATTATGAAACTAAAATCATCTTAAACATTTTCAGTATATTTATGATAATTGAATCCCACTCTGAAGGATACAAATATAATTACTATTTATAATAAACAACTGATATGGATCTATATATGCACCCACGATACAGCCCGTCAAATATGTGTGTCTTCTTGCTCAAGAGAAAAATAGAATGCTTGGTCCATGTTCCATTAGAATATTTGATATTCTATGATGTGTTGGAGAAATTACATATCAGTTTCCACTACCACAAAAACATTAAAATTTCAATTAAATATTCCATGTTTTCCTACTAATAAATTAAATTTCAGACCCAATGTATATGCGTAGCATTAATTTTTTTAAATTAGGAACAACCCATTCATTTGAAGAAGAACCAATCCATATTCACAATGCAAGGTAACAAATGGTGAGAAAAAAGATAAACAAACTTTGGAATTATCTAAGGAGAAATCAAATGCTTGATGTAGAATCTTGGGATCTCAATGAAGCAATGATGTAATGATATTCTTATTTATTTTGAACTATGATTCAATTTTTTAGGGAATGTTTTACGGTTTTGAGAATTTATCACACTATGATGTTTCAATATATGTATATACATCTTTTTGCTAAAAAACTCATATGTTATTTTGAACATTAACATCAGGTTTCAGAAATCAATGATAAACCATAACACATTTTAATAAAATTAATTTAGGCATTGAAATGTAGTTTTTGATTATGGGGTACAATAAGTTAAACTTTATTATGATATTTTTTAAAAAATAAAAAAATGGAAATGATTTAATAAATTGATTTGGAATGACTTAATGAATATTAAATAATTTTTTGCATAAAATATTCCTTTTTATATGTAATGTGTTTCTGATATTATGAGTAAATAATTGTTTTAATGAAAATTTTTAATTATATATAAAAAATGTTAATATTCATCCAATATTTTTCACAAAGCATGTAATAAATTTATTATTTTCTTTGAAGATTAATTTTTCATAAAATTTTTTATATGAAAATAGATTATTATTTTTAAGACATTTTATAATATTTATGAAATAATTTAAATTGATATCCTTCCAATGAGGTCACTAATATGATGTTTAAAATTACTTTGAAATAAATTAATGCTCATTTAAATTTATACATTGACTAATATTAAGAATCATTAGTAACTAAAATGTTATTTCTACAAAAAAAAGGTTTTCTAGAAAAATATTTGTCTTTACTCAAAAGATAATTTCATCATATTTGGAAATTAAATAATGGTAAAATGGATGAAAATTTCACATTATTCACATTAAAATTTTTTATTATGGATAATCTTATATATATAGTGATAAAATAATTCCATGAATAATATTTAGTAAACATTATTATGTGTTTGAATGAGTAATCTATTACGATTGTGCTTTTACCAAATAAACAGTACTTTAGACCTTCTAAAATGCCTTTATTAGGATGGTAAGTCAACCCACAATTATCAAAACATTTCTCCACCTATTTATCCTTACTCACCAAAATCACATAACCCCCCATGTGATACCATTCTTACCACTCACATAACAACAGTTTCTTGGAAACAAACCATATATACACCTATAACAAGAGCCCACTCCCACCCATTATATCATCTCTTTAAACTGTATAGGAACTGATGTGAAATTCCCAGACCTATCTCTCTATAAATCCCAGCCAAGTAAATCATATTTTTCTATGGGTTTCACCCCAATTTTTATGAATTTACTCAGAAATATAAGGTTTTTTTCTCTTCCTCCAATTGTTTCAAGTAATTATTTTATAAAATATTCCTATTTAATTCACAGTTACTATGTTTCTATTTTTTTCAAACGAACAATTTAATAAAAAAACACGTCTTATTTATCAGAGACAATCTTTCCCCCTTAGTAAACAAATTCTATAATATATTTTTATAGTTTTCGTACTGCTAAAATCACTCCATTATTTTCCATTTAATATTTTCCTATAATAAGACTTTAGAATCCATGTGATTATGTTCTCATGTTTTAAAAATAAACCAATTTACCATTCATATGAATACATATTGATTATAAACTACATTTCCCTCCCATTAAAATATTTTTATAATCTTTTTTGGTAGCCATCATCATACCTAAATCACTTCTTAATTTTCCATGAAATATATTCATGGTGTGTTCCTTTTGAATTCCAAGTTATTATTCTTCCATAAGATCACAATTTTCCCCTATACTAATGAAATAATTCCTAATTTATGTGAGATAATATTTCACTCTAATATATCCAATTATATAATCCATTTCATATAACCTTCATGATCCCATGGTTATTCTTTTATTTTCACTATTGTACATTCACATTGTGAATATCCCTAGCTTATGTAATTTTGATGTATTCACCTATATATAAATTTACTTTTTTATGAGGACTAACATGAATAAAACCCATATAAATGAATCACAATATTAAAATAATGAAATGAATTCTAATGTAATATGATTTTTGTGGAGCACAAATTGATATAAATGTGATGGCTTTTCCCAAAAAAGCACTCCAAGGCATTCATTAAATTCATGAATCTCTAGAGATGATATGTATATGATATATTGGTAGTATTCATTTCTAATGTTGTGTGATAATTTTGTAATAAACATTAGAAATATTAGTTTGTAATACCTTTCTGAAGAGATTTTTGTTATATTTTTATGAATGTATATTATTTTTGTTGTAGCCACATTTCCTTCATATGCCTCATGTACATAAGAACATATGATTCCATATGATCTTATCACCATGTAATGAATAATTTATTTATATTCTTATTCTTATTTTATTCCTCATGTATTATCTATGAAGTAAATTTATTCTTCTTTTTAATTTTTCTTCCTTTGGTGGGAATTATACTCACGGATTTACATGAAAAATTGTAGTGAGTAAATTATTTGTAGTTAGGTGTTTTAGGTTGGAATAAAAAATATGTATTTTTGTAGATTTAAATTATGTATTTTATATAATCTTTGTATATCATTTAATCTATTCATTTTCTCTAACAAAATAAACATAAAAAATTTCCTATGGAAATTATTGTTGTATTATTTTTTCAATCAATTATGTTTAAAACTATGTATGATTTTTTTCATTATATTAGGAATTTTCCTAAGATCATGATTGATGATTTTTATCATCTCCCAACATATATAGGGATACATAAACTTCTACTCCTTTGGGTTTCATTGATCATATAAGGATTTTTGTAATTAATTATCAATATTAGTTATGCTAGTATTTTATGAATATTTTTAATGGTAATCCTTAATTTATGTCTTTTAAGTATATTATTAATACTTATTTAGTTTTCCCAATAAATGAAAGCTGTTTTTTTATTTTTGCATGATCCCTTGAGTAATAGAGTAGTAAATCTAGATTTCTAGGTGGGTTTTTGGGTGGATGTCTCCTTATGGAATAGCATACACTTATAAAATTGTGAAAATAAATAAATATAAATAGGATTACTCATCAATGATAAGGGCATGAAATAAAGTCGACGCATTAACTTATGGACCTTAAGACTATGTCCCTACATAGTTTTATAGTTACAAAATCCATTTACATTCATAAACATATGGAGATGAAAACCAATTACATGGTTATTCCTATAAACATAAAAACTAATTCAAGGAACGAAATTATGAAAATTAAATCCAGTTTATGAATAACATATTTAATCAAGAGTAATCCATTATTTCACATGGCATTGGATGGATATGTAATTCTTATTCCACCAAAAACATATTGAAAATCAAACATATTCCTACTATTAAATCATCAAATATTCATCATATAATTATCTCATAACTAAAGAAAGGAAAATATTTTTCATAAAAATTTTATCAATCCTTCATTTAAAAACCCAAATAAAATAAATGGAATTCAAAAAAATTTCATCGTGATTATAATAAACCTTAAATAGATAGAATAATATGAGGTATTATTCCATTATACCCCCTTAATAAATAATCAACACCAATTGTTTTTTTACTAAAGAATTAAAATTCTATAAAATATCATTTAAACAATCATGAAGAAAATATGATTTTCATTTTATAAAAGAAATAATTAAAATAAATAAAATTTGCATATATATATTTTTTGAAATGAAAATTTTTCACATGTAAAAGAAACATTAAATCATTTAGAGGTCATTAAAATTTGAAATTATACTCCTTCTGAACACATAAAGATAAAAAAATACTCTCATACTTTCATTAAATGTTTCAAGAACCTATTTCAGAAAATGTCCTGAAGAGTCCTAATAAATGTTTTTATAACAATAAAATAAGTAAAAAATAACTGGATTAGAGTAAAAACATTCTTTATAAAATTTTTATAAAACATAGCACGAAATAAAAAGGAATTTTAACTAAATGTAGAAATAAATTATATTTTTTATTAATAAATTAATTTCAGTATCATGAGTTGATAGTGAGAGAAAAAATAAAGTAAAATATTTATTCTTAAAAATTTACCATAGGTGAATAAAATTCATGATTTTAATGAGTGATATTTATTAGTATTTCACCATATAAAACTTATTAAAAAATAAACCTATTAAATAATGGGATTATAACATAAAACAATTACCACTTCAATTACCATTGGATCATAAAACCCATGAATAAAAGTGTATTGGATTGATGATAAAATACATGTAATTAACATGATAAAATATTAAAATACATTATTAATTATAATTTATTCCAAAAATCAAAAACATGTGGTTAATATTTCTTCTATCTCACACAAGTAACAGTGATATAAAAATAAATTGCATATTTTGGTAACTTTTGAATTCAATGGAATGAGAACGAATAGAATTAAATAAATGATTAAATTTCATGATAATAAATAAATTCATGATTTAATATGTAATATTATCATTATATAGACCTCATAAATTAATATGGCTTCATAATATAGCATATGCCCCAAAGAAGACAATTTGTGACAAAAATCCCTTATCGTGATTAAACTTCCTTCATACATGTTCAATACTACTAGATAATAAATATATATTTATAATAATAACTTTATTTGAAAATAATAATATATATCAAACCATTCATTATATACGTATAACCTTTTATCACCATTTTATTAAAAATTATTTATTAATATTAATGCTTTGGGTGATAACTGATTCGTTTTTCATTTGTGTTTTTTTCCTAGGAAAAGATCCATGTAATTGGATCACGAGTCCATTATCTGTGAAATTTTTCCCTTGATATAAATATAATATATATTTATTATATTTGTTTTTTTATATTCTATAAAATTTAAGGATAGAAAAAAATGTTACATCATTCATGAATATAGTAGGTCATACGTAAGCATGAATGAACTTTTCATTTCTTAACGGATGGAATAAAATAAAAAAATATTAATTAACTTTTATATTAAATTTTATATATAAAATAAATCATATATCTTCATAAAATATATTATTATTAGCATGTGTGTATGAATTAAATGATAATCATGTCAGATCGATTTGTAGAGGTGTTTGTGCACTCATATGCACGAGCGATGTTGTCGTTTTCCAAGGGATTGGAATGTAAGAATGTATATGTGATATTATAATTAAATAAGTATAATTATTTCATAAATAACATAAAAATATATATTAAATCCATCTTTATATATGGAAATGATAGGTGGTTATGGAAATGAAATTATATATGTTAGCAAGGTGGTAGTTTGTTGTACAGAGTATTGATTGTTTCGTTTCACATTTCTATAAAGAGGTAATAGATATAGGTTTTGAAATAAAAATTATAACATATTTTTTGTTGTATATTATGGTGTTCTAATGTTTTATTTATTAATATATGCATTAATGTAGTAAGAGTATATGTGAAAAAGAAAGAGGTTAGTAATGAAAAAAACCATTGTTTGGAAAAATGTCATTTTGATCTCTTATTAAGGACCCAATTATTGGAATTTTGGGGTAAAAGGATTTCATGGATTTGGATATGGATTTTTTTGGACATATTGAGGTACATTTATCTTTATATTAGTTTATTATGATGTGTGGATTAATGAGGGGATGAGGTTACCTTTTATGGTAGTCGAGTAGTGGAATTTTTGTAAATACCCAAATATATTCAATAATGGGAAGTCACTATCATTCAAAGTGCCACCAAAACTGATAAATAATGTATTTTATGATATATATATAGAATATCCCCACCTATTATACAAATTAAACACTTTTATTTTACATTTTTAACCTAAAACTCCAACTTTATTTCATTTTACAATTTATCTTTCGCCACCGTAACTAGTTTTTTATTTGTTTATTTATGTAATTTTTCATTTAAGACTAAAAATAAATGATGCATAATAGATTATTTTTATCCAATTATTCCAAATGTTAAATAGTTTTTGTAATATAAAATTCATTTTTATATGAAAAAAAATTTAACACAACTGAAAGTAATGCACAAACCCCTATTTTGACATTAACCATAGTAATTAATTTTATTTATGTTTACCATTAATTAATAAAAATTCTGTTTAACATACTACCTAATTTTAATTACGATGATTAAAAATATTTAATCCATTTTAGAACAAATAAAATCTTATAACATCCAGAGTATAATTTAAATTTAAATGTGTAATACTAGTGAAACTTTTGTTTTCTAGACAAAATTATCACAATTAAAAAAACATTTAATATAAACATACAATATAAAATTTATTCAAATTACGTGATTTTTATTAATAATAATATAATTAAATTAATTTTATTTTTCATCAAATTTATATAAAGTTGTATCATTGTAAATACATTAAATGAAATGGATGTTTTATCCAAAATTAGAATCATTCACAGTTAGTTGAAATAGTAATTTTTTTAGAATGTCCTCAAAAATTCATGTTAACATTATTTTTTATTTAAAATATTCAGTTTACCTTTTCAAATAATTTTTTTATAGGTGGGAAAAATAAATTCTAAAATAATTATGAAAAATGTGATGACACAAATTTTTAGAATAAAGTTGTCTTTCAAAATTAAATTGTAGTTATGCTTTTATAATTCTCATAGAATATTTTATGAATTATAAAACATTTGATTGAATATATAATATATAAATTTAATTAAAATATTTCAACAATAATGATTAATTTTATTTATTAATATAAAACCACATTGCGTACATAAAAATCATTTTTTCCAAAAAAAAACATTTATTTGACATTCAAATTATTATTTAAATTTTTATTTCGAATAAACTAATAACAAAGGAATTTTTTTATTAAGTTTTAAATTATATAGTTCTTATAATATATTTATTATTATTCCATTTCTCTAATTTATCAAATAGTTTATAGTAATATTATATCATGGTTATTTGGAACTTTGTGTTTCATGTATCAAAAGTTATCAAAGAAATATTATTTTATGGAAAACTATATCTCATAAAACATATGTATGTTAAATTAAACCATTACCACACAAAAATTATTATAATTTATCCTCACAATTTGAAATTTTTCTTGATATTTATGGGTTTAGCATTTGAAAATTCCTTTCTATAAAACTCACATGTAAAATGGTAATTGAATCATCCTCTTGAAAAGAGATACATGTAAATATAAATTTCATCTAAGATAACACCAACATTGGTTCCCCAATAAGATAGTATTAGTGAGATGTAAATGTACTGACATGGAATAAATTAATAAAATCCATTTTTTAATAGATAATATTATAAAATATGCTCGTTATAATGTTAACCACCACGAAACCATAAATCTGTAATGAGTAAAAAGACATATTATTCAAAAAAAAATGGAAGCAATATGACAAATTATTTGTCCTGACATAAATTTATGATAGTCGAAGTATTTTTTTACTATATATATAGATAACATGAGAAAATATATTTATATGTTTTCTTTCAATTTTATATTAAAAATATAATCCTTTTATCTTCTTTCATTCAATTCACACATCATCGACAATGATCATTATTTATTCAAACATTTATATATAGAAATTTTATAAGATGTATTTTATATTATTATTTTATATACGAAAATATATAATTTATATTTAGAAATGTTATTAATTAACATATTTATTTTTTCCATATAATTAAATTTTCTAATTATTTTATGGATAGACTATATTTTAATTTAATTTTAGAAAAATAAAAAATTTATAATAATTTTAGAGAAGGAATTAAATATATAATTTTAAAATATTTTTATTTTTGAAGATGGCGATGTGATTGTAAATATATGGGATGTGTGTTAATGTAACATAGTTGATAATTAAGGGGTATATGAAACAAAATAAAGGAAATAAGGTCTTAGGATCTATCAATTTCAAGATAAGGTGAAAATATTTTATAGGGTAAAAAAAGTTATTTATGAGTCACCACCTTTACATCAGGGTTGGACTACCTCTATGTAGTCATTTCACCCTTCTTGTTTCAATTGGAGACCATCAATGTGAGTGATTTCTTGTTATGGAGGGAAGATCAACGAGGGAAACAATAGCTCTTTTGATGGGTTCAATGTTGTGGATATTCTATTAGTTATTTAAAGTTGAAAATGGTGTACCAAACTTTTATATGAATAATACAAATATTTGGGTAATAGTGCATTGAGAGTATGAAGATGTGAAAAATAGTCAAGAAAATACACTATGATATGAATTCATGGCTCATTGGCCGACGTTAAATCTAAAATTAATTTTTCTTCAGAGTGGAAGTGGTTGTAATTGATGAATTTACTGAATATTGAGATAATTATATAGGAAAACACTTGTCAAAAAATCCAATAGTGTACTTTGTAAACCATTTTGGAGATGTATTTGGACGCTTAAGTGATGTTTATAGAATGGTGGTTATAATTATTCAATGTAAAAGTGTAAAGAAGAAGATTAAACACCAGTGAAAATGCTTATGGTTTCATTATATTTTCAACATTACAGTATCATTATGAGATTTAAAATAGTTAAATTAACTTAGTATAATAATATTGACAAATTTATTTAAGGGGATAAAAGAAGTAATGATGTGCAGTGAAGATAGAGCATGTCCATAAATATTTTGAGTTTAAATTTAAAGTGATAAAGATGTGGGGAAAAATTGAGGATGTGTTATAAGATATAATTTTCTCAAAGAATACACGAATGTTGTACATAGTAAGGATAAATCTTTTTATTTTCAAAGGAGGAATTTCTATGAGTTTTCTAAAATAATAAGGATTCAGTTGGATTTTTCATCTCTATTTTACATGATCTTATTTTTAATTTTTATAACCCTCAAATAACTATCATGATGGGTGATCTAGTTTGAACTAATATGGGATGAAATGGTGATTCTAATAGATTTATAGTGATATTTGATATTTAATTTAATTTAGGAAATATCATTCCATATCTATTCCCCCACTTTGATAATTAAGTGTGTTTTTTCTAATGGAAGTCACATGAATTCCACCCTATAAATGATCATTGGGAGGATTTTAGGTTCAGTATTTAAAAAATATATTTAACTTAAAATTCTAAGTAATAATTAAAATTAATTTACAAAACTAAAATGTAATTTTATAAGAGGGACTGTATTCACCAATATTAATGGTTTTAATGAAATTCAACAAGATGTAATTAATAATATTTCATAATAACCTATTCATGAACATGTATATAGTATGATTGGAATTTTCTTTATTATCCTCTAACTAAATGTTTAAAAATCAATTAAAAAGTTTTTTAGTAGTTTTATCACAGTTACTAGGTCCTAAAATTTTATATTAAATTATTCTTCAACTAATACCTCTTGGGATCAATGAAAATAATATCCTACCTATAATAATCTTTATTTTATTTATTCACTGGTTATTTATGTTTTTAATTTCCAAATATTGGTATACTAATGGTAGTTTTGACAAAATCATCTATTACCATTATTTAGGTTCTATTGTAGAGGAATTTGGTCAGTAAATAATTTATATTGATTATGTATTAATATTTTCATCCCAATCCCTTTTTTATTTCACTGATTTTACTTTAGTTTTCTTTATTTATATTTTTATTCATTTTCTTCACTATGAATTTTTTGGTTGTGATGGTCGGGATAAAATTTAATTTAAATGGGAAAGAGAAATTTTATTTCAAATAATAGTACATTTATATCATGTTATGAAATTTAGAAGATCCGCAATCAGTAATATGAGTATCCCAAAATTGTAACCATGAAATGATATAGTAATACTTCATATCTTAGAATATGTTTGTAAAAGTAATTCTGGAATTCATGTTCATTGAAGACGAGGTATGTTCTACTTTAAGATTTGAAATAGTTCATGTAGAATATCCCATAAACATAGAAGCATTGATGGAATTGGATGAAGAAAAAAGATAAGTAAAATAATAATATAATGATACATAAAATGATTTCATAAATGTAATATTTATAAGGGAAAAAATATAATATAAAGTTGAACAACAAGAAGGTACCTCTAATGCTGAATTTTTACCTATATTCTAGGAAAATCTGGGATCATGGTTAGAGGAAGAAGGATAAGAATATGAGAATACAACTACAACTTATAAAATTAATGTTCATTGAATTTTGGCTGAGAAATAAGAAAAAAATTATGAAGAATGTATTGTTGATGTTGAAATTGAAAAGATTCTTAGTAATACGGAAAATCTTATATAAGAAGAATGATAAGAAGAATAAAGTGAAGAAATTGAGATCTTCATTGAATATGAAGATATGGATTATATAATGTATAAAAAAATAGGTATCAAGAGGTATGGGATGATAATCTATAGTAACTCATGCATGAATTTGTTATGGATAATAAAAAAGAAAAGGTAATAGAGGAGCTCTACTAAATATGGTCAATACAAGAGGTGATTTTCAAATATATATCGATATCCCTAACCAAGTTACTTCTTCAACAATATTTTATGAAATTCTCAATGAAACATAGAACGACAACTACCCCAAAATATCATATTATAATAATTGGTAAATATGAGATGGTGGGATCCATATTATACTCCAATTATGTGATCTAATGAGTTAAGGTTGAGCTATAAAACACAAAAAAAATTACTTGTGGGGGAAGACATAATTATTTATTTCTTTATTGGAATTAGTTTTATTTATTCCTAGTTAATTAAAATATTAATTTGTTAAATTGAGTTTAATTACCCTTTGTTGTTTTCTAGATTTATTATAAAGGGATTATATGCCTTTCTATATTTTCCATTCTAATTCCATGATATAAAATACACCAGGAAATTATCTATAAGGTAAAGGAATGATATTAAATTATCAAAGTGTAGTAAGCCTTAATTATAGTAATTTCTTTTACACAGTTATGATTTCAATTCTATTTATTACTTTTAAGAGAAAAAATTACTTCCCCACAATTATATTATTCAATAACATAAATTATGATATAATGTTACTAATGATAAAGATGATTCTATGTTTCATATTTCCTTGAACATTTAATTTAATTATTAAAATGGGGGATTTAGTGTCAATAGTAATAATAAGAGTTCTTATTTAATGAATAGTTGTTTGAAAATTCTAGTTTATTAATGTTGATGAATTTTCCCATCCATTATTCTAGCATTTAATTTATAAAATTCATGTGAATTAATTTATTCCTTATGACTTGGGAATATGAGTCATGTAATATTTCCCCTCAACACTTAAAAGGTTTATTATCAAAAAATAAATAAAAAATATAGCATTTGGGATTTAAAAGGAATGTAATTTAATTTATAGTTATTTTTCATACCAAGGATGATTGAATATTTATCATATTATTAAAATTAAAAGGGTATTATATAACAAATATATTCAATTCATTCTATTAATTTCTGTGGAGATTACATTGAACATATCAACCTTATATAAATTTCTTTGGTATCTTTTAAATATTATGAATAAAAAAAGTTATGTTTAATATAATTGACGTATTTTATTATTGATCCCTTTATCCTTGTGACCTGCATGAACATTGAATCCTACATGGTCCATATAATCCATAAATGTATTTTTATATATAAAATCCACAATATAAGCCTATCTAATATTTTCCTACACTTCTACATTTATTTACACTATTTTCATTATTTTATGTGTGGGGATGATTTTTTTATGCTGGAAAAGTTATTTTCCCTATTGAGGATAAAATTTTTGGGTTCTTTTATTGGAATGCATGAGTTCTATGATTTATCATTCATTATTATTATTTTTTAACCATGCCTATATTTTTTTAATAAACTATAGAGTGTACTAATTGTGTCATTGTAGTGTAAAAAATAAACATTTATATTCTAATTATTTTCATAATTTTGGGTTGAGTGATGGATGTGAGAATTGTGTTATAAGAATCATTGTAAAAAATTTACATGACAATTTAAAAAGTTGAAAAATATGGAAAATATAATGGTATATTCAATAATTATTCCTATATGTTTTCATGGTCATACATATAGTTTTGGGAAGTGGGAAGTATCATTTATGAGAAGATATTTTCATTGATTATTCTTTTAATAATGATGAAAATTACATTATATGGTAGATTTATATTTGAGATTTAAATTTTTATACATTTTAGACTAGAAAATTGTATCTTAATAATAATAATACATAAATCAAAGATCTAATGATTATTTGTTATATTTTTCTTTGTTAGGGAGTATTTTATATCCAATGAGATATTATTGTTAAGGATATTGTATTAAGGGTATGCACATAACTCCATTTATATAGTTTCCTTGAGTGATGACTGAAAAAATATAATATTTAGGTAAATCACATGTTTAATTCTTAGAAATAATAGGTCAATGTTATTTAATAGAACTTAATATATTCCCATCATTTTGTAAATGAGAAGAGTAAAAAAACAATGTTGATTGGTTTTATTGAAATATATTGATTTAGAAAAATTTCTCAATTTGATGCTTGATTGTTTTTCTCTTGATTTAATGTTTTCTAATTTATTTCATTGATATTGGAATACATCCGAAATAAATTTCATCATTAATTTAATTGTATATAATATTCTTGAGTACATGTATAATTTTAAGGATTGGGGTATTTGATATTCTTATTGTATGAATGAAAATTTGTAACTTAAATTCATAAGTAAATATAATTAGTAATGTGAGTTTACATTATAATAACTTTTATTAATTAATTTTATTGGTAAAAGATATTTATATGTAATTATTTGAAATATAAATTAGCAATGTAATTTTCAAAACTTGTTACTGAATATATACTCTCAAATTTATTTTTATGTAAAATTGTGGTATTGTGATTGTAAATGGTTATGATTCACTCTAAGGTAACTTTGCAAGAAACATAAGGGTATATAAATATACATTATGAAAAAGAGGCCACAACTATATCAGATTCACGTTAAGGTGAGGTATTTTTTTAGTGTAAAATAGAATCTATATAAATTTTACTAGGAGTGAAACTATTATGCTGGGGTTGTGAATCAATTAAATAGTCATGTCACTACGTCTGTTTGGATTATAGAACTGCAGTGGGATATTGTTCGTGTAACACAGGGTGATAAAACATGGAAAAATGAATTTCATTGATATTTGGATGTCATGGATACTATATCATTCTGATAATGGGGAAAATAGTGAGAAAATTTACAAAGTGAATTGTCCAATGTTGTGGGTTAAAGTTTTTTTGTGCTTGTTGAAGGATGAAAAAGTCAAAAATGTCCCATAAGAGAGGAGGTCCTTTCTGAAAATCAAAATTTTAATATATAACTCCTTTTCCTACTGCATTGATGTTTTTGTAGTCTAGTAATGAGAAATAAGTTAACATAATTCTATTAGAAAATTAACACTGAAACGCATATAGTGAACCATGAAAACCATTTTGGTGAAAGATTGAGGTGGATTGGTGATTTTAATATTGTGGACGAGAGGATTATTTAATGTGATTGAGCGAAGGTGAAGCTAAATAAACCATTAAAACGATCATGGTTTCAGTGTCAAATTTCCTATTTGGTATCTATATGATATTTAAAATGTATACAATCTCTTGGTATGATCATTTTAATGATTTAAATTCAATGAAGAAAGATGAAATGATGTGCATAGTATATAGGGCTTATCAATGAGAATTACAAGTTCAAATTTATATTGACAAAGAAATAAAAGAATATTTATGAGGTGTGATGTGATGTAATTTTATTTATAAATTTATGATTGTTTCACACGCATGCTATATATATCCAGATTAGAGGATGATTTTCTTGGATTCTTCTATTTTTGTAAGGATTTGGTCCAATTCTTCTTCTTTTTTGGTTATATTTTTTAATTTATTTTTTCCCATACCATGACAAGCATGACAAGGTGGCATTTTATATATTATATAATGGAAGGGGTAATAAGAAAGATATAGTGAGTGTTGATATTTAATTCTAGTTGGGAAATATCATTCCATCTCTCTTCTTCCACATTCTATCTTATTTTCATGATTTAACATTGTGACATAATTAAAATTTTTTCCATCATATGATTATTAGAATTACACCCTCTCTATGACTAGTATTCGGGATCAGGTTCTATATTTAAGAATGAGTTTTAAGTTGCTTTTCTCAGTAATTATCCAAGTTAATTTCTCAGAATAAATGGGTGGTTTATTAGAGGGTGAGAGTTATACATGATCAATGGTTTTCATTTCAATAATATAGATAAAAAACGATTAAATTATATATATTTCATAATAACTAGTGCATGAATTTTGGATATTGTATTATTGGTTCATGTTTTTGATTTACTTATCTCACTCATTCTATATAATTCACTTGAAAAGTTTTTTAGAAGGTTGATCATTGTTTTTATTTTATAAACTATTCAGTAAATTTATTTTCAATGTTAGTTCTCCTAGGAATGACATTTGACTCACAATACCTATATTATATCATTGTTTAGTGTTAAGTGTTAAATGTTATTAATTTATAAAAATGGGTAGTCCAATTGGGGTGACAACTCTATTATACCATTCTAGTGTTAAGATACTTGTGGAAGATTTGGATAGTCAATGAAGGTGACACTATAAGAGAGTTCATGAATTTTTATGGGATGAATGAAATGAACATAATGTAAATTGGGACTTATAAAAAATTTCATTGGATAATCCTACACTTTTATCCTTAATTAATTATATAATGACATGAAATTGATTTTTTGGAACCATATATCTATATTCAGATGGAAACATATATCTTTAATCTAGGGTAAATGGAATATATTCATTATTATACAAAAAATTAAGTATAATGTAATCAATATATACCTATATTCTAAATTCAAATTTCATAAAAAACCACATCCATTCTTCCCACTATGAAATAGTTTGATGGTTAGTAAATTTTTCAAAATCCATTGAAAATAATATTAAATTCCAATAAATATACATATTTTATCTAGTAATATGGTAATGAAATTCTATTATTACACTAAAAATATTATCATAGAATTATAAATTACTCATTATAGTAAATTATAATAAATACCTAGATATTATAATAGGATACAAATCTACTAATGTTGGAAATTTGAGTAGATATATATGTCCAAATATTCCACAATGTTTCCCTCTCGGTGACAAGTCATTAGTCTAAAATCTCAAATGGATGAAAAAAATATTATCATTCTAATATTACATTCTCCATTGAATGAATGGATGACTTTTTTGGAAGGCTTTAAAAACAAATCAACAATAATAGATTATTTTGGCCATATAAATAAAATCATAATCAACATGAATAACACATTGTTATATTTTCAAATCATCAAGTATAAAAACGAACAATAATACTGTAGAAATAATAATTTTACTTCATGAAGGAAATAAAAAAAGTCTTACAATTATTGGAAATTTTATGTAATATTTATTCATTATAATGAATTAAATACACTCAAAACCTAATCCATATCACTGGACATGTATTAAATAATGTATTTTATTCAATAATATAAAATAATATTGGGATAAGTTTAGAGTCATCTAATATATTAGATTTATGGTTAAAGGTCTTTCCTCTGCATCAAACAACCCAAATGCACATTCGACTAAAAAACACTTCCCTTTCATTTTTAAATGATCTGTGTTTCAATATATTGGGTATTTAAAACATTTCCCATCTACCTTGATCATGTTTTCCTTCCACTTTCTGTAGATTTCATTTGTACATGTACTAGATTTAATCCTATAAAATAGAAAATATATGAAAACCAAAAATAAAATGTCTTGATATGGCCCATCCTTTATTGTTAAAACAAGATCATAGGGATTTTGGAAATCATGGATTACGATTACTATAATCTTCATGATTCAAATATAGTAGAAATAACTATTTTTAATAATTAATTAAAATATATAATCATAAAATTATTTAAATTTTCAATTATCTTTAACATGTAAATACAAAATGAACATCTTCCATCACACGGTCAATGATTGAATACCCAAAAAATGAGTTTTATCCAAATTTACCACCTCTATTTCGACATTCATGAAAACTTAAACATTATAAAATCAATTAAAAAATGATCATTCACTATATCATAGTTTTGTACATCACCATAAACTATATATACTTAATTCCCTACTTTATCATCAACATAGTCATAAAATTTAGATCATTAAACATTATTACACACTATAGTAATGTTAATATTCAAAGATAAATATATAATAATTTATGTAATTTATCTAACATCAACTTATTTGGATAATATTAGTAATTAAATATTTTATTTATGATTCTGTATACAAGATCCTTTAAAACCCTATATTTAATTTGTGTCTTCCAGCACTCCATCGATAATTCATCAAATCTAATATTATTATACATGAACAAAAGATTATATAATTTTTTAGAAAATGATTATTTAAATATACTTCTCTGTGAATATTTAAAAACGCTTAGAATTTCATTTCCACTAAATTTTATTAAATTATATTTTTACAGTGTTATGTCAAAATCAATATATATATAGTGCTATTTGAGTTTTACCCAAAAAATTATATGTATTTTGGTCAGGATTGTCTTTAAATGATAAGTATATGAAGTACCAATATTATATACTCCCCTTTCATATCTATTAATAATTTTTTTATGTTTCCATGTTCTAATATACAGAATGATATCTTATTTAAAACATATAGTTTCTAAAAATAACATTATAGAGGAGAATATAAATTATTAATCCAAATAATTTTTATTTAGATTTAGATTTCTCATTATTATATTTGTTGTATACTCCCATTTTCAGTAAATTAAATCAATAATTGTTTCAGATATCTTATTTCCAAAAAAATAAATTTACAATAAAAATTATCTGTTTTATTATTGCAATGAATATCTATTCCCAAATGTAGAAATTTTCTCAAAACCATGTTAATTATATTATATTAGAATTATTATTAAAAAAATAATATAGTATAATCTCTAAACACACCTTAAATGATTCATTATTCTTTAAAAACTCAACCCACCATTTTTGAAGACTTCTAGGAGGATCAAAAAATTCGATGGGATTTTTATTACCTTATAATTCAACCTATTATTTTTACTAAAAAAATGTTCAATATAAATTGGTGTACTGCACCTTTTTATTTTTATATTATGATTATCAACTACTATATTCTCTATGTATTGAAATTAATTCTAATAAATCATGTTGGGAATAGAAAATTGTATTTATTAATTTCTGGTATCTTATTGATATTTTTATTTATTCCAAAAAGAAAAGTGAAATAGTGGGTCTCATGGTCTCAAAATATTACTATGGGATTATAATTTGACTTAAAATGGGTTTCTCACTTTGGGGTATGAAATTTTTATAAATAAATGACGTGTGAGAAATTCGAGATATATTTTTGCAGTGATGAAAAATTAAAATGTATTGTACAATAAGCATGATCCTAGCCTAGATTCTTTTTAAAAGATGTAGTAGGTGATATATCATTAGCTACATTTTTTTAAAAAAAATAATACAATATAACTTTGAATTTTTTTAATTAAATGATACTTAGGAATTCATTAAAATTTCTATATTAAATAACTATGAATAGTAATTAGAATTTCATATATAGAATATAATCCACCACAATACACCTATTTAACCCTTATAATTACCCCTAAACATTACCTTAAATTATTTTATCCTTCTTAATATATAAATAGGTTATCCTTATCTATATTATATGGATTATTATTTTTAAAATTATTGCATAATTTGTTGATTAAATTTAAAGGTTTTGTTGCTATTTTATTCTTTTATATAACTATTTCTAGGTACTAAGAATCAGTAAATGGAGAATTTGGGTCTAGGGAATTGTTATTTTTTTGTGATTTTTTTCTATTATTATATATTCAAATCATAAATCGTTATTTTGATGAATTTTAAATCTAAGGTAATATATTTATGATTAACATATAACAATTTTTATAAAGATCTAAAATTATAGGAATATTATTTTCTGTGAATTTAAAGGATCATACTTAACTGAAATATATTTTTTTCTAATCAAAACTTTTAATTTTTATTCTTAATGTTTTAATATATAAGGATACTATAAAATTAATAAAATGACTGGGAAATTGAATAATATGAGGTAATTGGAAGTGATATGACCAGAATTGCGTTTATGAAAATATGATTGAATGGATTTTTTATTTTGTTGTGGATTATGAAATGAGTTTTGAACATATGTTATTACTTTAGGATTTATAATTAGTGTGTCAAATATAAAAAGTAAAATAAATAGATGTTTTTTATGAAGAAACATTATTATTATATGTTCTTTATGAATAAAAAAGGGTGTTAATATTTAAATAATACATATGCAAGGGAAATAAATATTTATATTAAAATAATTTATGTATACTTTGATTTAAAATTATTATAATGGAATTATTGTGGTAATTATTGTATGATATAGTGTTCCACTTATACTATATATTTTAACTGATAATGAAATAATTGTTTTTAATAAGAACAAATTTATAAATTCATTATGATGTATACCTAATGTAGTTTTTTAGAGAATATAAAAGAAATGCCAAAGTTAAGAGGATATTAAATGGGTTTATATATAAATTAATTTACATATATTATCATAAGAGAAGGATTTGGGAACAAGTGTGTAATTTAGATAAAAATCTCATTGGAGTTCAAATATGGATTATATATATGGCATATGATGAGGTTTAGGATTTATAGTTTAGAGTTCATATTTTTTTTAATATAGTTGTCTTAAATATAATTTTATTTTACTATTTTTAAATTCCTAAATACATAATTTTATTAGTGTAGTGGTTATTTTTTAATTATTCAATATAATTTTCTTATTTATAGGTGTTTTTTTAATGTGATTATTTTTTCTATAGGTACATTTTCTATAGACTATATGACTGATATGATTCTTTGTTATTGAATAGGATGTTTATTAATGTAGATGAAATGGAATAATTTGTTTTTTTGGGGGAAATGAATTAGAAGAGATATTTTTTTGTTTTTTCTGCTATTAAAATGAATAGACCTTAAAATTAGTTTTTCAGAGATAGTGTCTGTGAGCCTTAAAATTTATTTATTTATTCACTTATCCCATATTCATGTAAATTAGTACACTATTCTAAAATGTATACATATTTTTTGAACACTTATATTTCTATGTATAATTATATACCCATCCCTATTTTTTTATTTTCAACAAATATATGTGACCACATTGGTTTTTTTTGTGATATTAGCTCAAGAATATAAATTTTTAATTTGTGTACTGGTCTCATATATACATTATTAATATTCATTTTTGATTCATTCATTATTTTTATTTGATATTTTCAAATATAATTTAAATTAGATATTTTTTATAAGATTAAATTTTACACATTGGTTATTCATATTATATGTTTTCAATAATTAAATGTTTTTTAATCAATGGTCGTGAAATTTGTTTTTGTTTAGATTTTATAATAAGTGTAATGCCTCTCATATTTTTTTTACATGAAATATAATCTAGTCTCTATCTCCTTTTCTCTTATGGTATTTTTATTGGGCCCTGGTCTTTTCATTTTTGATGCTTAAAGAAAAAATATAATATAAATAATTCCTAAAAAATGTATAAAATAGTTGTTTAGGACGGAATTTTTTCTATGTAATAATATGGAATGCATTTCAGTTGTAAATATATTAATTTTATTTTAAGTGTGCCATAATGATTTTAACTTGGGGCCTGAATTGGAAATGAATATATATTAAGGGTTGGAATATTGATTATAGGAAATTATCAAAATAATTGGTTAATTAATTATGTAATAATAATTCATGATGAATATGTGTACTAAAGAAAGAATAATTTTTTTCATGGGGTGAGGCTTTGGGTAGTAGTATAGTAACATCACCATATATATCAATGGTCTAAAATAACCTTGCTCATAATTTTAATTCCACCTATTTTTCATAATTACGGGGTAGTAATTTATAAGTTTCCTGATAAAAAAAATTATTCCTCAATAGGTGGACACAAAAATTAGTATGTTTAATGTATCGAACCAGGTTCCATGCACTAGTTCCCAGAGCCAAACGTCCTTATGACCTAAATAACACCTCCTTGTAAACCAGTGGTTTCCCACTAGCAGCGAGCATTTGGTTAGTCATTTATTAGGATACAATAAGCTCTATTATTAAGCTAAAACACTAGTGAAAAATGATATACAATATATGAATAATATATAATAATAAAAATATCCAATATCACAAGATGAAAAAATGCAAGAAATGCAATATCCAACTAAAATAGAAAACAAGCCACATCGAAGTACATGTCATGGTTCTAAATTGAAAACTGAAAATAAAGACACTGGTGACTCACAAGTTGGTCCAAAACCAATTTTGGTTCTATCATCCATATCCATACCAACTTATCCATCTAAATCAGGTCCATTTCACTTAACATGTCCCAAAAATAAAATTTCTACTTTGGTACCGATCAGGAAGCCTGAGTAGGATGTGAGTTAAACTCAGTAGGCCACCATGAATGATTTCTCAAAAAATATTTCCATTTATAAGTAGTATAACTAATAAAATACAATCAATAAATTAAACTATTTACATTTATTCAATTATCCATTCTATAACTGAATAACCCCCCCGAGTTCCCATGGACACCATTATCTCAATACCTACTTCATCTCGTTCTGCAGTCTAAATCATTTCTCATATTCAATTCACAAACATTATATCATATGTAATTTCATTATACATTTAATTCAATTCATATACATCCAATTGGATCCATATTCCAATGTCAATAAATGGGTGTAGAACATCATTTCTAGCACCCTATAGGGTATTTGGAGCATCAGTCCTTATCTCACTCCCCATGGTTATTTAGACCAACATTCCTTATACCATAAAATGAACTTTTCATGAATACTAGGTATAGAACACTGTATCTTTCACCCCATGAATATTTAGAGCATCAGACCCTGTGTCACACCACATCTATCAGGAATACAAATATATCAGTGGTATAGAACTTCATTTTTATCCCATAGTGAGTATTTTGAGCATCAGTCTATGTCTCACACCCTTTTTATAAATCATACATCTATATCATGAGTGTAGAAAATCATCTATGTCGCCCCTTTTCTCAAAAATTCACAATATATCACCAATATAATAATTTCTCATATTTCATAACAATGAAGGTTAATCAACATTAACCCCTTTAGCACATTTCCCTTTACAATGACATAATAATTAATTTGACAATTGTTTAATCAAAATATAACAATTTTATAATCAAATCATTCCATTAAATAATTCAATAGAAAATCAATCACGTCAAACTCATTAGTTAACTCAACAAATAATTTATCAAACTAGTATTATTAATTAATTTCACAACTAATTAATCACAACATTCCCCTTAGTTAATCCCATAATTGAATAGTTACATATATTTCATTATTTAACTCAACGATTAACTACCTTAATTTCCATTAATGAATCCACCAATTGATTAATCAAAACTCATTTCAATTAATTAACTACCAATATTAATTTATCACATCAATTTTATTAATTAATTTTGACAGTTAATTAATTACAAGAATCCATTCAATTAATTCACTGATTAGTTCCCCATTTCATCCTCTCGGATTAATTAAATTATTAAATAACTATATGAATTACATTACTTATTTCCAAAATAAAATTATCATTTTATAACCCTCCATATAATAATTAATTCACAAGTTATTTATTAGTAATTTATAAGTCAAAAATTTGATAATTATATAAACTATTAATTAACCACAAATTCCATTACAGATTCAACAATAAGTTTATCACATAAATCCCTTTAATTATTCCCCCCAACTAATGAAGCATGTCAATCCCATTAATTATTTTGTCAATTAATTAATCAATATGCTCACACTAAAAAGTCCATAATTAATCCCACAATTAATTATCTCACTCATGATATCAATATTTCATAATTCATTCTTTAATTAATCATCTCAACTATCAAATATCATAATGTCATCATTAATTCATTAATTATTTATCTATAAATTGTAATAACAAAACATTCCCCATTAATTGATTTTCCAATTAATTAATCTAACTCCTTAAATTTCATTAACACAAAAACCCTCAGTAATTAATTATCCAATTAATTAGTTACCTTCAACCCCATCAATAATCTCATTATTTAATTTATGAACTAAATAATCACACCCACAATTTTCATATCTCATAATTAATATATCAATGATTGTCTTTATCCATGATGTTAATATCTCATAATTAATATACCATAAATTATATCAATTGAAAACAAAATTATACCATAATGAATTCATCAATTAATTTTCTCAAATCACAACTCAATATCACATAATTAATTCCATAATTAATTACATCAAATCACAATTCAATATCACAGAGTTGATTCAAAAAGTAATTATCTAAAAGAAAAATATAAATATCACATAATTAATTATTCAATTACATATCCCTCTTCAAAAACATCAATATTTCGACAACTATTTTGTAAATTAATTATTCAATTACAAAAATACCAATCTCTCCATTATTTTTTCAACAATTAATTATCCCAATTCAAAACTACAGAATCCCAACCATTCTAATTAATTAATTGTACAATAAATTAATCAAATTCAATTATATCAATAACTGAATTTTTAATTACCACAATTAATTATCAAATTCAAAAATCCCAGAAACTCATAATTAATTCTCCCATTAATTACTGCATTCAACAATCCCAATAAATCACAATTTCACTTTTACATAATTAATTAATTCACTGAAATAATTAATTCTATTTATAAATCCAATTGAAAAAATATCTATAAATTATACAACTTGCTTATACGGAATGAAAAAATATAACTAAGTGGTTTGAATTTTAGAACATGTACATCAATAATGGTGATGGACGATTTCCAACAGATAATCCCTATTTGAAATAGATCAACCAAGAACATAATGATGAATATAGTCTAGATTAAAAACCTAAATCAATTGATAAATGAAAAAAGATCCCTTAAATGTAGATATGAATCCAATAATCCTATATCTTGATTTATCCATTCTATATCTAAATCCAATAGTCCTAGATATATATTCATCAAATCTATATTTATCTCCAACATGCCCATATCTAGAATTATAAAATAATGATCTAAAGCCAAGAAACCACAATCTAGATTCATTAAATCTTTCTCTGGATCCAATAGTAGATAAACATATATCTTTTATGTAGGAATAGTAGAGGAAGTGACTGATTAATATAAATGAGATGAACACACATACTCGGGAGGAGAGTGGAGGGTCTTCGGTCGATGATGCTTATGCATTGAGTTGTTTTTGTCCAAGGTAGTCATATGAAGAGTATTTTTAGTCTATGGAAGAGGTGTTTGAAGGATCTATAGTATAGGGGGAGTTCCATATATGCTATTTAGTAGAGAGGTAGATTTGTATCTAGGGTTACAAAAATCTAAATTCTTTATATGCGATATCCCCCGTTCATTATACTATTCCCACAAAATCATGTCTCCTCTATTAAAAAACATTATAAACAAATTAAAAGTAGATTAAATTCATCTTATGACATGTATAGAAGTTTTTAAAACAACTTTTATGACATTTAATCATGTGGTGAAAAATATTTATAGGGTTTGTAATCATGTTTCATGACATGTCAACATGTCGTGAAAACTACATTCATTACATGTCTACGTGATGTCAAAAACATTTACAGCGGGTGTAAATTTTCATTTTGTGAATAAATTCAAACCATGAATTAAATTCCAATGTCCTATTCAAAACAATTCATAATATGAATTTGGTCAATTACTTGTATTTGTTCTACATCCAAAACATAACACTTAATCCTACAACACCCCTAGAAAAAACACAATACCTTACAATCCCTCTGCCATATAATACCTCATACCCAAGATATGATACCTAGAACCTATAATTTTCCATGTCAACAAGATTGGGCCACTAAAACCTCTTCACCACATCTCCCTACAATGTTTACTCCAATACATTCCCATGTATCCATAATATATAAATGATCAACATGATATCTATCACTATAACACTTTATTATTGGGATCCTACGCATGTATTATATTTTCTTAAAAGAATGCATCGGTTTCAAGATCAACATCCACAACATACCTAATGTGTATCCCAAATAATTGTTTCGAATAACCAAAATAACACAATCCAACATTGGTAATTTTCCATTCCTTCAAAACTGCTTGTCAAGGACATTCATCCACCACCTCTGAGGCCAACCTTGATATTCCTAAGAATTTAAACATCAACCTCGTGGGTACCCAATTGGAATTCATATATCACCACTTCTTACTCAAGGTATCTCTCCACACATATTTTACTAAAACATCTCTCTGCACCTTTTGATAATTTCTGACTCACGTATTTCAAGAAAATAAACACCCATGACCCCCGCATCAATCATAATTTAAAACCAAAAAACTACTGTGTGGACTTTTAAACATTCACTAGACAACAAATAAATATAAAACTTTACACATTCCTATCATCTATTTGTTGAACCCATGGTATTCATTGAACTCTATCTCATCCAGAGAAAATATTTTGTATAATTTTTATAGTGAACCTTCCACCATTGATCTCCATATATGCTTCTTCACAATCACAGCCCCTTAGAGGCACCATTTATATCTACAAAACATTCATGTAACTATTAATAAAGACAACAATTTCTCAACATAAATGGGATGATGTCAATGACTGGGACTTGATTATCACTAACTAAAAGTATTCTTATAATTCATCAATGAACCCCACCACAAATCTTTTGTTGCAGATGCTATATCTCACTATGAAGACATACTAATGTATTGAAAGTCTCTATATTTCCAAGCCTTCCATCATCCTACTATGACCATATAAAACAAGAAGGTTCCTCACACAACCTACAACTGAATTCTCAAAAAAGACGATTTTCACTACCCAAACCCCCCACATCTTTGGCCAAATATATAGCACAAATAATTATTAATTCCTAATATTAACATAGTTTACAAGAGGGGTTTACACAAAACCATATCATGTTTTTACACCATTTTCCCCTACATGGTTAAAAAAAGGCACTATCTCTAGCATAAATGATCATACATCTTGGTAATTCATAATAATTGTAAACAAATTCTCATCATTGAAGTTTCTTATATAGACCCCTATTTATTCCCACTATTAATCAATTTAAAATAATTCTCAATTTAATTTTGGGACCTATTTTTGTTAAATTTCATAGGTAAGGAAAAATATTTCATGGTAAAAAACATACCAAAAACCCATTTTTACATACATGCCTAAAACAAAGTCTATTTTCCAAACAATCATGACTACCAATAATGATGCATGTAGACTCACCTCTCATTGCATTCAGGGCCATGAGTCAATCTCCAATAATCTCAAAAACTAAAATCACATAAAATAAAAAAAGTTTCACCTACTATGAAATAATATTCAAATATAACATAAAACATAAATAACATCAATCCCAATCTTAGTTCATGGGTTTTCATCAATATATGGGGTAGCTACTACCATCGACAAGCTCATAACCATGCCCCGACTCTTCCTAATCTCATGCCTACCTTTTCTAAATAGAAAGAAAAAATAGGAAAAAAATAATACTACCCTTCATACTACTTTTTAATTTTCTAACTTGGGTTCCACACACTAGTGCCCCAAAAAGGAAAAACACATGACCTCAGGCATGCCTCACCATATGCTAGAGGCTTTCAGCTAGCAATGGGGGTCTAAAAATTCATCCATAGAGAGACTATGCCCTATTGTATCAGAGTAAAAACTAACTAAAATTAATATTCAATAGAAGAATCATATCTAATTATGACCTGTAGCAATATTTCCTCTTTAACAATATAGGAAATATAATATCTAACTTAAATAGATGAATCAACACGAACAAATACGTTTCAAGTGTCTAAAATGTATAATAAAAATAAATACAGTAACAACTCCCAAAAATCTCCTAAACTACATAGGGTTCACTCATATAGATCAATAATAACCTATCCATCTAACTCAGGACCTTTTCCCTTGTCAGGCTTAGAAAATAGAAGGATTATTCAGGCTTCGATTGGAAAGTCCATGTAGGGTGTGAGTACAAATCTGTTGGAAACCACCAATAGAATAGAAAAGAAACCATTTAAATAATATTGTATGGATTTTTATAATGAATAAAATCAATTAATAAAGTAAAAAATTTATATTTATTCAATTAACCTTTATTTAATGGAATATTCACCCTAGGTTCCCATGGACACCCTAATCCAAATATAAATTTTTCTTATGACAGATTCTGAAACATTTATCTAATTCATTTAATAATTATTATATCTCTTGTTAGTTCATTATCAAACTAATAATATTATTATATATCCAAGTGGATCTATATTCCAATGTCAATAAACGGGTGTTCAATGTCATGTCTTGACCCCTTGTGAGTATTTTTAGCATCAGTCACTATCTCACACGCCGTGTGTATTTGGATCCTCATCACTTGTCCCATACAGTAATAATTTCATGCATGCTAGGTGTATAATTCCGTGTATAGCACCCCACAAGTATTTTTAAGCATCAGTACATGTCTCACACTTCATTTATCAATCAAAAATTTATATATATAGCATGGTTGTAGAACATTATTTCTAGCACCCCATGAGAATTTATATAATCATTCCCTACCTCACACCCAGTTTATCAATCATACATGTATATGATGGGTGCAGAATATCATGGAAATCACCACATTTCCCAATCCTTCACAATATATCACAAATATAACAATTTCTCTTATTTCAAAATAATCATACTTAATCAATTTTAACCACCTTATCATATTTCACATCACAATGTCACTTTTAATAATTTTGAAATTAAAATTTCAAAATATTACACTTTCATAATCACATTGTTCGATTAATTTGTTAAACAATTACTTAACCACATCAAAATAATTAATTAATTCAAAAATTAATTAAACACAGCAATATTATTAATTAATTCAACAATTAATTAATCAATTCAATTCCCCTAGTTATTCAAATAATTAACTGGTCACATAATATTCAATATTTAACTCAATAATTAACAAATAACATCAATAACATTAATTGATTTGATCATTAATTAGTTCAACAACTAATTTACATCCTCAATTTCTACCAATAAATTTTTTCATTAATTAATCACAACCCAGTCCACTAATGAACCGAATGATTAATTAATCACATCAATTTCTTTATTTGATTTCTGAAATTAATTAATCTTATCAATCCCTTCCATTAATTAATTAATTAATTGGTTTCTTCAACTATATTAATTAATTTATGAATTAATTATCCATATAATGCCCATTAAATACTTAAAATATTTATTAATCATTTCTTTACTCAAAAATAATAATTATTTAACTAAATATTCTTTAACAATATAATATTCAACAATTACATAATTAACTGAACATGTAATTATCCTTCAATTCCATTAATGATTCAATAATTAATTTATCGCATAAATCCTCTAAATTAATTTCCCTAATTAATTAATTGTTCTAATACCATTAATTAGTTGATCTATTAATTTATCAATATCCATAAACTCAACATTCAATAATTATTCACCCCATTAATTATCCCACTCACAAATTTAATTTCTCAAAATAATTTATAAAATTAATTGTCTAGATTCTATAATATCAATATCTCATAATTAATTCTCTAATTAATTATCTATCTATTGTAATGAAAAAACATCATTAATTAATTTTCCGATTAATTAATCTAACTCCTTAAATTTCATTAACAGAAAAATACGCATTCATTAATTCTCTAATTAATTAGTAACCGTAACTCCCTTCTTTAATCCCATTATTTAATTTATGAACTAAATAATCACACCATAAATTTCCATATCTCAAAATTAATATACCATTAAAAATATCAATCCATGATTATAAAATTTCATAATTAATCTACCATTAATTATATCAATTCAATATATCATTATCCCAGTTTTTCAATTAATTATCTCAAATCCAAACTAAATATCACATACTTAATTAAACAATTTATTATATCAAATATCAATTAAATATCACATAATTAATTATATTATTTATTATCTCAATGAAACAACTCAATATCACATAATTAATTATAATATTAATTATCCATATACAACAACTTCAATGTATCAATAATTAATTCTTTAATTAATTTTTCAATTTCAACAATCTCTATCTCCCCATAATGAATTCCAGAATTAATTATACCAATTCAAGATTTCATTATCCCAACCGTTCTCATTTCCAATTAATTAATCATGATCAATAATATCAATTATTTCATAATTAACACCTAATATTAATTACAAAATTCAAAATCCCAAAAACACATTTTTCATTCTCTAATTAATTATCTCATTCAACAATCCTTAAATCATACAATTTCACTATTCTATAATCAGTTAATTATGAAAATAAATTATTTCTATTTGGAAATTCAAATTCTCCAATGATATTCGAAATTTTTCAACTTTCATATACATAAGAAAAAAACAGAACTATTGGATTTTAATTTTATATCACCCACCACAAGAACTGTCAAGAAGACTTTCCAATAAATAATCCCAATTTGATGTTGATCAACTGAGAACCTGATGAATCAATCAGTCCACATAAAAAATATAAATACCTAGTTAAAAAAATATCTCTAAAATATAGATCTAAATCAAATTTTCCTAGATGTTGATTCAATAAAAATTGATCTATATCAAATAATCCTAGATCTAGATTCTATAAATCTATATCTAGATCCAAAAATAATTGATCTAGTTTCAAAAACATTATATCTAGATAAAACAATACTACATCTAGATTCAATAAATATATATGTATATCTTATAGGAGATATACATATTACATTTATACATGATGTGGAAGGGAAGAGAAAGATAGATCTAAATGAGAAAAACACCAATACTTACGAGGAGCGCAAAGGGTCTTTACTCCATGAAGTTGGTGTGTGGAGTGGTGTTTATCTATATAGGAGGAGTGAGGAGGAGTTCTAATCAATTTTATAAGAACAAAATTGATTTACAATGGACAGTTTGGTCCACAGATTCTCTATAGCATATATGGATGTTCACATCTAGGGTTACCCAACTCAGGAAGCTTTATACTGGTGAGCCCCCATGTCATTATATTTACCCCCAAAATCTTGTCGTTGAACTTCAAAAACATTACAATGATATTACTTGTTGTGTAATTTCATTACATGACATGTTTACATGTGGTGAAAACCATTTTTTTGACATGTCGTCATGTGCTGAAAACTACATACAGGGTTTGTAATATGGTTTCATTTGATATTAACACATGGTAAACACAATTTTCCTGACATTTATACATGTGATGAAGAAAAATTAACGGGGGTGTAAATTTTGAATTTTTGAATCAATTAAATGCATGAATTAAATTCATAGGGCCTACCTAAAACTATTCACATCATGAATTGGTTCTATAATGTGTTTTCTTTTATTGTGATAACTCACCGCATAAACTTTCTTCACCACTAAAAAAAGATAGAAACTTACAGTACATATTTCTGAATAATATTATATTATTTTAGCCAATATGATTTACTATTATATGAGAAAATGGTTTCTAATCAGAATGATGATTGTTTTGAAGAGGATTTTGATGTAGAATTTTATATAATTAAGGAACCTAAAGAACCAAATATACCATAAGTAGTGATCTCATTATATGGAGTGTCTCAAAAATGGTGGGATATTTTATTTATGATCATGAAATCTAAATTATATGGTAGATTAATTTTATATACTAATATATGGAGGATAATATATCTATTAAAATTTTAGTATTGTGTCAGTATGTTTTTTTCCTTATACCATAGGGATATTCTACTGGGTTTCTGTGTGTTTGTGATTCAAGAAATACATGTATGTTTTTTCTTTAATCTCTATAATTATTATCTAACAATATATAAATAATTCAATATTGTGTGATACAATATGACAATAGAATCAATATCAATTCGTCCATATACATTAATGTCTTTTTAATAGAGGATAAATAAATATAGAGTTATTGAGAAGACAATGGAAAGAATACCATTATCCAGAGAATGAGGAAATTAATTTTATGTTTGTAAATAATCATGTGGAGGTGATCTTATTATTAGGATATAGATGTAGGAATTCATCTCCATAATATTTTTCAACATTCTAGATATTTTAATTCTTCTTAATAATTTCATAATTATGATGTTATTTTCACATATGATTTGATATATAATATTTCCAACTATAATATAGTTCTTATGATAGTAGAAAATGAATTGAAAATATGGTGATAGTTTATAAGAATCCACATGAACTATAGTATCTACATTTAATATTTTCCATATAATGAAATCAACAGACAATTAGAAAATTTATTAAAGGTTGTGAAACTAATGTAAAAACATTAAATGATGATTCCATACTAGGATAGTGAGTTGATAGGAGGAGGATTCAATTCATGAAATAGGTGTAACATATAGGATGATTAGGTCATCTAAAAAATCATGGGGTAGAAGAATAAGAGGTTTAGATATACAATGTGGAATCAAATATAAAATAAATCCTCTCAAATATTAAATTATTTTATTAGAAATGTGTTCTATTATTTTAAAAAATTCTAACAATCTACTATTGGAATTAAAATTATTAAAAAATATGAATTAAAAATTGTCTGAGTTATTTAATCTTATAGGTTATCTATTTTGGTTATTTGATGTAATTTATTGTAACTAAATAATGGGGAATTTTAAAAAAAAATATTATGACTTTATTATGTTATTTATTAAATCATACAATATCATTCTTGGAATACATTGGTTATATTCTATAACAGATTGTTTCTCTTATTTCCATAAAAAGGTGTTCTATTAAAATATCGAGGTGTATAAATTTTTTTTCATTAAATAAGTTTAATGATTTATAAACCACTATAAAAAATATCATTTAGAATGTCTAATTATTGAATCTAAATTTTAGGGGAAGTTAATTACTATTATGATATTAGACTTTACAAATATTTTCAAATAAAAAATCATTATTTTACCTCAATGGTGGGAAATATAGTTTTTCATATAATTATTTATAATTTAATAACCAATTCCAAAGGATATAAATTAAATTAAAATCACATAACATAGGTATTTGTTAATTTATATTATCTATATATTTATAGTGTCTCAAAAAGAGTACTATATATCATTGATACATTTTTTATTTTAAAAATGGATGATTATGGCTTATTTTTATATATTGATTTTAAAATTTTGAATCATGTTTCAATGAGGAATTATTAACTGATTTTAAGAACCTATTAGTTATTTTACAGGTTAATGTGGGAAACTAATTTTAAATGATTAAATTGTGATAATATTATCATAAATGAGTTTAAAGATATTTTTTACCCAAAATAAATTAAAAAATATTTTTATTCATTATGATATCCATTTTATTTACTAATTTACTTGTTATATTTATAAAGTCGAATCATTTGGTAGATCAATCATAACATGATTATTCATTGTGTTGATTATTGAAAAAAATATTTTTATTTAATTGTGGTTGAAGAAAATTTTCCAACATATTAAGGAGGATCGATTTTCAATTATAGAGTATCAATTATATGGTAAGATGTTGAATTGTAAATTTTGGGCCTATTGTATTTAATTTCATGTGAAATTTTCTCAATGCATGGTGTTGTTTTGAATCCCTTCAAGAGTGAGGTGGTGGTAGTGAGGATAAAATAAAATAAGTTTATATGTGTTCAATTTCATTTATTTATTTATTTATTACGATAGTTTTGTGTTTGCTAATATGGTTTCACCACATATTGCTTCGAATAAGAAAAGTAATTTTTTTGAGTGGACTGTATAAAATCAATTTATTAATGGAAACATGATAAATTGATTTTCTATTGAAACTATTTTCTATTTATTATAGATGGTTTTCAATGTTATATTTCATGTCTTTGTTATTGCACCTATTCACGAATAAAAAGTGGGAAATAAGAGGAAACCCAGAAACCATGAGGGATGTCTATGTTTTATTTCCCAGATATCCTTCTAGTCGTTTGTCCTATATCACGATGTTTACCCACTATCCACACATCCTACCTCATTCTTGTCCACATGGAATCTCATATCAAGTTCCTCCTAATTTATCTATATGCACTACCCCAACCACTCGGCCTAATCCACCGAAACTCAACTATTTTATTTTAAATATTCACCCCAGGTGACCATATATCCCATGAATTTATCAAATCTAGAAGAGAGATAAATGCAACACAATATTCACTCATCAAGCCTCAAAAACGACTCCTATGTAGCCTATTTCACACTATTACATAATAAAATTAACCTATATAAATGAAAGTGGTTATATAAAGTCTTTATATGGGTGAAAACCACTCAGGGTCACTCACCAATTTAACTGACTTCTAAGGGTCCTTCACCTAGGTGTCTAACCAACAAGGGTCACTCACCTTTCTGATAAACCACCCATGAACCCTTCCCTTAGAGATCATCCACCTTGGTTTTCCCACCCAAGGGGCACATCCCCTAGGAAAAACCAATCTTATGGTCCAAGATACCAGGACCACCCACCATAGTGGCCAAAAACCCTGGGTTTTCCAACATAGTGGCATATTTCCTTTCCATGTCCACCTTAGAAGCACAAAACCTTATGCTAAAAACCTTTTGTTTCACAATGTTCATGGATTCCCCCCAAATGAAAACATCACATATGGTTTTACATCTTAGATATTATTCTCTAATGGTCAATTATTCAGTAAAAATATTCCATTATCCATTACAAAAAGCCTCTATTTTTGAATTTTATCATTTGGACCTCCCTCACAACCACCAGACTCACATGGCCAGGGTTTGGTATAATCAGTTTGACCCTATTTCAATTACTCATTCCCTTACAAATTATATCCACTGGTTAATATGCCTTATAGGTTGGGTCCTCTGGTGTTTGCAATTATACATTTTATTGGTTATGAGGGACTTTATCATAAAGATAGAAGTATGAAAATTACATATTCAGGAAATATAACTCACCTCCCTCATTCTACATAAAATATAAGGAAATTATAGTATCATTGTTTTACATTCTATTTTCACATTAGAATATGTATAAAAATCAATTCAAGGTTTTTAATGAGATCAGAATACTATAATTGGAATCCCTTTTGGATTAATACCGCAGTCTTCCTTGATGGTTACACCTATATATCCCCACCCACATCCATCAACATATAAATATCAGAATATTATTGGAATCCCTATTAGAGTATTCGTATTGAATTTTTTATATGTTTTCACACAACCTCATAATTCAATATCCTCTCCGTTATCGACAAATGAATAATTATGGAATTTCAAATTGGGTCTTCCAACTCATGTGTTTGTCCCATTTGAATTGGATTGAGAAATGTTACCAATGTTATTCTGTTCATTGTTTTTCACACCCACAATGTCTTATGTGGGATTCAGGGCTCTAGCTAATTATATCACTAGAATAATAATAATTACATAATATTGGAGCCTCCCCGTAGGTGTAATCCATGACCAAATTAAACTATATGGTATTTTATTTCAATCAAAATGGGATGCATATATTACCACCATCAACTCCAAACCCATCAAATTTTATCCATCATCATCATTTATAGTTCATATTCCCAATGAGATCATATCCCCAATCGTAGGGGTAAATTCCACCTTGGCCTTCTCAATTATAAATGGTTTACCCTGGAAAATCCCCTAAATCTTCCTTATCATGAAATATTTTTTCAATCCATCCTTCCCCATGAAGTTCAAATATATGGTCTAGTCCTTACAGCATGACTATATAAGGTTTGATGTGTCCCATTAATTGGCACAAAATTATATGAGATCTAATTTCATTCACAAGGTTATGCAGGAAACCCAATTGGGGCCCAATATCATTAAAAAAATATTAAATTAATCATTATAAGATGATAAAATGTAGAGTTCCTTGATATGTGACTTAATAAAATAGTAATATATATTCTGGAACAATATATTAAATGAAATGACATGAAAATTCTTAGATACATACTAATAGAACAATTTATGGGGAGACAATCATGCATAAAGAAGGTGTAATTGATAGGGAATATATAATAAATATATAGTGATGCATTAATCTTGTACCATGGATAAATATATATGATCACATATCTATACATTAATATATATTTTCATATAAATAAATAAATCTAGCCCATATTCATATTTTAGAAGAGTTCACATAATGTCTTAAATCTTTAAGAGAGTCTCAGATTATGAAATAATTCCCCAAACTGGATGTGATGAGCCTAAACTTCCATCCTCTATAACAATCTTAGTTTATAAAAATCATTATTCAAATAACATGAAAACACCTACATTTGTAATGTAGTTCTATAGTTCAGCATGGATATGTAGACAATTGGGTGATCATGGTTCCACAAATAAACCTAGTTAGAAACTGTCTCAAGGTTGAGAGTGATTTATAATAGTAAAATAACTATGCCACTACTTGAGGGTAAAAAAATATGTTGAATGTTATTTCTATATATCACTAACTATAGTAACAAATTTTACCACAAATTAATCTATTCAAACATTCAAAATTTAAAGAGGACAAATGTGGATCATTCAAAACAATCAGTTATGTATCTGCATAATTACCAGTGATGCTACTTTAAGGGGTTTCATTTTATTTTTTGAAGATTAAATCACAAGAACATCGATAATAACCCCATTTTATCCATTTGGTTTTTAATCAACCATGACTAACTTATGAATCTATTTTCATTTGAGTTGTGTCCTTATCGACCCTAGGGACACAATCGCATACCTAATGCCTCCAATGATAGGTGGAAAACACTCTGAGAAAGGCATACCACATTAAAGGAACTATCCCCCAAATTGATGATGTATGAAAATACAACCATGACATAAATTACTATAAACCATTATCCCATAAATGAGTGGTGGTAAGGAAGCCAGGGGACCTATTTCCATTTCAATTCATTTTGGGAGCCTCTCCCTTGTCCACAACCATAAATATCTACCTTATCATAGGTATGGGGACCAGAAGGTCTATAATATCCTTGACATATATTTGGAGTCACCCCAAAAGGCTTATACTAACAATTCCTATGACGGGAATCTTGTTTCATCATGCCTTTACTCTATTGATAATGCCACCCTATGGTCCCTGATTTAGGTCCCCTGCTTAAGAGCACCAACAGTAACCTATAAAGGGTGGAGAATCACAAAAAACTGAGGGTGGGCCCAAATTTCTTCTTACTAAAAATAATATTTTCTATATATTATAGAAGAATCCTTTGAGTATGCCCACACTCATTGTGCCACATAGAAATCCATTGACTGTATTTTGGAAGCACAATTAGATGTTTTCATGCACATCACGCCAACAAGTTAGGGGTAGTTATTTGTTCCCTCTACAAACATAAATTTCATCAATATATTCAAGTGACATTTTGTGGAAAATATAGGATACACATTCCTTCCAGAACCATAGATATTTTTGGGACATTACATTAATAATATGGTAGACAACTAGGTTGGATGCCATGCATGAAATTTTTTTCTCACTACATGAAACACCAACCACCCAATAGTGAGTATCTAAGAACAAATATCACGTTGGAAAATATGAAAGACATATTCCTCAGAAGTCCCCACACTACTCAATGATCGTGTTATTGAGTCCCTAAATCATTTATCTATAGAAGAAAAAAATCTTGTTGGCTCATTTATTTATTTAGGAAACTCAAATTCTAGTTACAAAGGATCCCCCCTACCTATAATTTCACAATACTTGACCATGTATGTACTTCCCGAAGATCATACCATGAAGCCCTCATTTTTTATCAATTTAAGATCGATTATGATAAAATTTTTCATTATGGGAACTATGAAATCATTCCTCGTGGTTTAATGATAAAATGGAATGATGTTAATCTTCAATCTTTTTCCTAACATAATGGAACTCCCTAGGGAAAATATATTGAATTATTTTTCATAGTAATCATATCATGAGAATCATGATTTGTTGGAGACTTACATGCTTGGCTCACTATCTATGAAAAATATATTCATTTTCATTCATTGATATCCCAATTCAATGGTCATTATCCAATCCACCTTTGAATTGGTTATCTTCCACCACAATAAAGATGTTTCTAGCTAACCATGCTACCTATAATAAGGAATTAAATGAACTACCCATCGTTTTAGAGAAAATAAATTAACCAGCCTCTGAATATTAAGAGACCACAATAATTATGAGGAAACAGTTTTCTAATGATAATATATCATTCACAATTTATCCCCAAACAACTCCTTGGAATTATAATAAATAAAAAATTATAAAGCAATGAATACATCATATATATCTAAAACATTGGTCAACTCTTCACCATTTTAATTCCAAATTCATTAAAAATAAATAATATAAAAATCATGATAAGAAAATGAATAATTTCCTCAATAAATCAATTAATCGATTTTATCATTCATAAAACACCAAGAATTGGTAAATTAGCAAGAGGGTCATCATTGTAAATTTCTGAATTCATTGTTAAAAATATGTTAGTTGATCATTTATTCCCCATATAAAATCATTAATAGGGTTTGGGGTAGGGATAAGGTATAACATTTCACATCACCAGAGTATTATAAAATCCCCCCATATGTGATATTAAAAAGAATAATTACTTCAAACCAATACTATGAAGAATATTTTTCCCATAATATCTGATATTCTCTATAAGAATTATTCATTAATGAATCACAAAATTTTAACAAAGGGTGATAGAGATTCATTAAATGACTATTACTTTATATATCTAAGAATATTGAGAAATGTTTTTGTTTTATAATAGATATGTTCTAATTTTAAATGATACCCTTCGAAACAAGATGGTCACACTCAAACTAGTAATATTACCCAAAAAATGATCAGAGAATTATATGTTAGATTTTGAGAGAAGTAGCTATAGATACATTGGTAAATATATCAGAAAAACACCATCCCACTAGTTTTGGGGTATTTTTACCATGGATGCCTCCTTCAATATCATCATCTCTTATATAAACTGTTGCAATAATGGAATAGGATCATTCCGATTTAACATGATATATTATTTCATGTACAAATGTCAAACCCCAATATATTAATTTTAATTACATAACATAATGTTCCATGTCATAATCTTATATTACTACAGCCTTTGGAAACATGGATACATAATCAACTGATTCATAAGTTAATTATAGTCTCCCCCACTATATTCTTCATAACTAGGAACATTCTATAATATATCATATATAATACCTTTCATCATAGATAGGGGAATTAAATTGTTTGAAAGGGGGTCTATTATGCTCAATAAGGGTAAAAAATAGAGATATAATTGATTAATTAAACATAACAAGAGCATAAGTGTATGATAACAAGAAAATAACATTTAAAAAATATACCTATAATATCAATGATCATGGTATTTTGTCATGTCATAAATCATGGAAATTAAGGAGATATGAACCATCAAGTTACCAAAGAACATGATCTATTGGAGTATAACATAGGCATAAGACATGAGTTTTTGTCATACACATATGCATAGAAAACATTTATGTAGTAGTAAAGGATTAAATATTAAACTATCATAGTATATTGTCTTCACTCACCCCATCATCATTGTTATCATGGTTCACTCCCTAGATTGTTATAGTGGACACTGTCTAATACTTAACATGTTACACTCCCAATTCCAATCCAATTTATCTCACCCGATGTCCGTATTTACCCATTATATTGGAGGGATATATAATTATGATCCCATTCATCCCACAAAAAAATAATATATATGTGTTCTACAGTAGGATAAATCATCCATCATATCTTATCCTATGAAAATAAAATAATATTCATACAACATTTCGTCATTTTATTATAGTATAACATGTGGAAAAGAATCAGGCTTCATAACAAAATTAACCCATTTAAAAGTAATTGGTTTCCTATAATCATCCTTATATCATCATCATTGTAAGATATCGAAAAAAAATAATGTGTATAGTATCATTGGTTTATATCCTTAGTAAATCATATTTAACATCCATGTTTTTTATCTTAGAAGAAAATTTCTTTAAAAGAAATTATGTAATATTTCTTTATGAAAATATCATTTCTATTTTAAAATAACTTATTGAAAAGATAGAAAACCAATATATTAATAAAAACATTATTTCAAAATAAACATGTAAATTTTTAAAGGAATAATAAAACCATTTAATGGTCATGAATACTTAAAATTGTTTTCATTTTATATAAGCTAAAAAAATATTCCTTTCAAACTTTTGTTAAAAAAACATATAGATTACCACATTCATGAAACGACAAGAAGATTCAATTTAATCTATTTTATTAAATTTTAATCATGTGTAAAAATGATATTAAAAATCATACGAAAATATTAAAAAACACTATAAATAAAATTAGAAAAAATAGAAATGGGAGAACAAAGATTCTCCATCGAAGTAAAAATATAGCTTGTTTTCATAAAAAAAAATTCTTTCGGTATCTTGAATTATTAATGGGATAAAATTTTAGATAAAATATTTAATATCTATAAAAATATATAGGATAATAAAACATAAATTTTTATGATATTTAAATAATGAAATTTCATCATTAGAGTCCTAACCATAACTAATAACAATAAATAATGAGACTGTAACAGAAAACCCTAACCTCATCCCAGTCTTCTTCTGTATGTGTTTGAACATAATTTATAATAAATATATAATTATTATAAATATATTAAATAAAAAAACCAATATATATAATAGAATATATTATTCATAAATAATCTTTTATCAGTTTTTTATTAAAAAAATTGGTTTAAATCATTGTGGCATGCAATAACTCATACATTTTTAATTTAATTTTAGGTTTAGTAGTTTTGGTCATTGTTATTTAATTATGATTTAATTATCAATATAATTTTAATAATAAAATATATATAAATTATAGTCATTGTATTTTTATTTATTTCAATTCATATATTTTAGATACTGAAAAATTAATTACACCATTTATAGAAAATGTATGTCATATATACACATTAATGTTTTTTTCATTTTTTCATATATAGAACCAAAGAAAGGTAAATAGTAATTCAACATTTTGTAATCATTATTATATCACATATACCTTATATATTAAAAAATATACCTTTAATTCCATCCATTTCCAATAAAATTAAAAAATAGCATCCCTTCAATGAGGTGGTAGTCTACATATACGCAAAATCAAAGTTATCATTTTACAATAGATTGATACGTAATAATGTAGACTTGATATTTTTATTATAGTTGAATAATTATGTCATAAATTTCATATATATATATAACCCATCATCATATACATATATGATAATTAGTGATTTAAAAATACATTGGTTCGTGAGGCAGATGTCCTTCGTACGCACGGTTGTGAACTTCATTTACCATTTGATCAATGATGTAATTAATATTTTATATTACATTAAAAAGTAACATCTCAATATATGAAATATTTTATTATAGTTGAATAATATTTTATTTAGGTAAAGAAGAAATAAAATGATAACACACGGTTAACAACTATACCTCTTCTTCGGAAAACCTCTTTATCAATATAACTAAAGCCTTCCTGGGATGGTTTATAATGAAGACAAGGAATACATTCCATGAGTTGGGATTTATATCAGTTATTTTAGAAGATATTTCCTACACAAAAATTATATTTATGTTTAGATTTGAGAGGATAAGATGATTCCTTTTATATGTGGGTGAGAGGACCAACTTGGAATTGTTTAAAATAATAAAATGTATTAATGTATTATTCAATCCAAATGGCTCTTTAAAGGAAAATTAATGAATATTATATGATATAGGGTAAAAACTTCATTCAAATTAAATCTATAAAAAATTCTGGTTATTTAACCATTATATAAATAGTTTATCCCCTTGATAAACATGTTTTATTAATAATTTTGGTATCCAATTTTAGTTATGTTTAGTCTTAATTTTGAACCAAAACTAAGTAAACCATATTATATAATACTAATTTTTATTTTTAAAAATATTAAAAACATTTTTTAAATTTAATTCAATGATGTAGTATAATTTATTTTAAAATTAATACTACAAAATATATGAAAAGAAGTTTCCTCCATAATAATTTTTCTTAATTATAAATGTTTTTTCTAATCACTTAATTCATAAAATTGATTCTAATGACTTAATTTATATTATAATATTATAATTTTAATAATTTTACATTTTGAACAATTTCAAAACTGAATATAACGTTATAAATTATTTATAAAAAATAATATTTTTAATAGAAATCTGTATTTTTCACTAATCATCGAAAAATTTGTATTTCAAAATATATATTGAAAATTATGCTTGAAATTTTAATGGAATTTTTATTTCAAATAAATAATTCAAATTTCTCAATTAAATTATAAAAAAAATTATGAAATTATATTCTAAAATAATTTTGTAAAAGAAAATTACATCATCTTTTTAAAAAATATAATTTTTAATTATAAAACAAGTTTTATACATATTTCATGCCTTGAAAAAATTAAATTATTTTTAAAAGATTTTATTGATTATATATAATATATAAATTTCATTATAATATTTAATCAATAGTGACTAATTAATTTAAGTATCATAAAGACATATTTTTGGAATAAAAATATTTTTTCAAAGAAAAATTTCCTTTTCATTCCAATGTATTTTATTTTAATTTATAACCAATTAATTATTGTATCTCATAATTTTTTCTCCATACCGTCTACATTAAAATTCTACTTTATTGTGATTATTTGGAACTTCTCCCCATTCTCCACTCATGACAGTTGTTTATGTGTTTTTCCTGAAACATAAATAAAAACAGAATATAGCCGTATATTACAGTTTATTTAGACTAAAGGTTGGGTGTATCGTAGGCTATCGAAGATAAAAAAATTATTAACAAATAAATATATAATAAAATCACATGGTTTCATATTCTACCCCCCCCCCCCCTTAAACATATTTTTTCCCATGATTGTTTTTTACTTTGACAAAAAAAGATATATCTTCGTATTCATATCATCAGTTTCCCACATAGCTTCTTTGAATTTTTGATTCCTCCAATTATTTTTTACCTAGTGAGTAGTCTTGTTCCATATCACTTTATCTTTGTGATGCAACATTTAATTTTTTTCTATATAATTATTATTATTATCTAATGTCATGGTCCCAAATTTTATTATATGTGATGTACCAAGTACGTATGTCATCATGAATAATACAAATTACACACAATGTTTAATGCCTCGACCCTATAATCCTAGGGTCGATGACTTAATTTATACAAATAGAATTATTAAAAGGAATAAATCCAAATAGAATAATCAGTTTATAAATTTTTGAAAGTAATATTTAATACATGGTAACTATATTACATTGGGAAATAAAAAAATGCAGAATAAAATGAAATAAACTGCATCCTTCAACGCTCATTCAAATATTTCTTTTTCATATCATTGTTTATGGAAACATACAAAGGGGGAAGTAAAATGATCAGTAACTGTATATGAAAATGAATTAGTAATTATTCAATAGTAATATTAATCATTCCAAGCTAAAAAAATGTGCCCATATTCCATACAAATATCTGGATAACGCGTAATAAATATAGCATGGTAGACTTCAGAAACACAAGCAAATCAATCAATAAATTAAGAATGAAATTCATCTATAAATATTCCAAATAAAAAACTTCATGGATAATAATATTAATAGAATTATAAATAAATTCAATTATTAAATATGGGGTTTCATTTTCCCACGACTATGATACATTTACAATCATGATTAATTTTTAAAATAGTTTCAACTGCTCTAATTCGACCAAATAATTCATCTTGTGTGACTATTGATTCATCGAGGGGCCTGAATTAACTAATCCCATAACCATATATTGAATTTAAAAAGAATTATTATTATACATTATGATCAATTAAATTCATAAACATTGTTCCTTATCAAATATATGCATTGAATAATAGATATAGATTTGTCAATAATTCCCCGGTTAATTAAATAAGTATCATTGTGAAAAATATATGTAAAATTTTGTATTCAGTTTAAGAACTAATAATACCCATTTATTGAGAATATATATATTCTATAAATATAATTTACAATAAAAAGTATTATATAGAAGCGATTGTTTCAAGATAAAATTAATAATCACAATAGTTTGTGATTTTTCAAAGATAACTTTTACAACATGGTAAATTCTATGTCAAACCCTCTTGATTGAGATGTTTAACGTGTATCATTAAATAAGATAAATAATTATTTATTAATGATATTAAATGAAAAAGATTAAGTATATACACACAGATAGTATGAACTGTTGTATAGTAACAGATATGTCTCAATGGAATGTAAATTGAGATGAAATCTCATACATCTTGGGTAAATTTTGAATCATGAGTCCCACGATGGAAGTGACTTCAAACGATACATAAAATACCATTAAGATTAATTTATTCCTGATATAAAATACCCTTTGGGAATTATATAAACCAAAAAATGTTATAGGTGTTGAATATGTTCTGTGGCTCATGAAAGTAAAAGTATAACATGAATCCCTTACCACATGTTTAAATTTTGATGAATGTCTTTTGACCTCCATTATTAGGGTTTCCAACATGTAATAAAATTATAATAGAACCATAATAAAATTTATAAAACCATATATTATCTTATTATAATTTCTTAGTAAACAGTTGTCAATAATATTTCATTATTTTCACTATTTTAGGTGTTAATTGCATAGTTTTTCGAGTATGTTTTGACATGTTACACGTTGTTCCTATTACATAGATCATGGTTTCATCATCTCTAAAATTTAGATCATTATTTAATTGACATATATTTTCCTTATATATTTATTTATAGGAATCCGTAAAATTTTTATATAGGAAATGAGATGATCAGTCTTCCAGATGTTTTGTCATACGCATACATGAACACTACTTCCATTACATTTTCATATTTTAAATGTGATATATGTTTATATATATATTATCATTATAGTATCATATTTATATAATATATATCACTTTTTTAATTAAAATCATCTTTAATGCATTACATGTATTTTATGAATGAATCTCAATGCTTTGAAGAGGTTGTAGTTTACCCATCCACAAATGATGTTTTCATATTCCCACATAATGAAAAGCCAAAATAATTTTGTTATATAAAATGTACATTATCATAAAGATATAATATATATAAATATATATCATATATGTCACATAGAAACTACAAATACATCATTATTACGACCCTAATATATGATAAATGGTTGAATAAATGACATCAGTTCGTGAGATGCTAGTCTACCGTACTCATGAATGGTGACTCTATATCACTTTTGATTTTCATGTGTGAATGTGTTGGAAGAAAAATTATCATAACAAAATATTATAATATTTAATATACTATGTATATTATATAAACACTATTTAAAATTAATTTAGTATGTGCAGAACTAATTGAAACAAAACTCAGTATTGAAGAATTTTACCTCTTATTCAAATAACTCCTTTTGGTTTATATTAATAGATGTCATTTTTGGATTTATACCAAAAGGGAGTATTCTATGATTAATGTAATGATTTTTTATTATTATTTGTGAATATTTTATACAACCAAAATTCCATTATATGTTTGAATAAGTGGGAAGGGTGAGTACCTTCTTATTGTAGAGGACTGAAATTCTTGTAAGTTTTTTAATTGGAATTTGATCCTTATTTTACATGTATAGTTCCTCCAATAAAGAAAAAAATTCAAGAAAATGTAGAATAAGGATAAAATGTATCAAAAATGGATTTTTAAGAATATTTTATGTCATTTCCCTCTTATTTTTAAGGATTTTTTCAATGTTAAACTATTTTTCTCTTATTAATTCCAATTAAATTGAATTACATTCGAAAATATTTTTGGTAAAAAAATTAAGTCAAACTGATTATACAATATAAGGCCCCATCCTTAAACCTTACTTAATCTTGAGTTATTTCAAGAATACACCTTGAGGGTCTTTTCAGGTTTAGAGTTTTAGAGAATTAGATCATAAAAACATGCATTACATTCCACATTTAAACAAAGTGGTTACATAAACATAGTATTCATTTTTTCCATCAATGGAAAAAAATATTTAAAATAAAACATGGATTCTTTCATGACACTTCTTGACACTATCATCATATCATGTACCTTTCCCTTGACCTATGAAAACATTTCAAAAAAAACTTGCGATGAGCATAAAAATGATCAGTATAGGATATAAAAATTTAGAAAGGAAACATGAGTTCATATATACGTAAGAATGAAATCATAATTTTCCCATAAAACATATGAACTTTAACATACCTCATCAAACCATGAATAAATCATAGAAATTATAAGACATAATGGTAACTTGAGGCATTCATAACACTCTTACGTAGGGAGTAACCCTCTTGGTTGCGTTTGGAATACCCATCATAGAATATTCCCTAAATCTCTTCGGAGAAACCTTAACGTTTCACTCCTTCGTGTTACCCAATGCATTAGAGAGCTATATCGGGCTCACCCGCCCTTAGTTTATCACAGAACCTCCTATCTTTATAACAATTCCCAAGAACCATAACATAATTGTATCACATAAAACATGCATAAAGGAAACATAACATTTCCACCTTTCAATCACAAGATAACAATACAAAACATTGATATAAAAACATTATGAAAACCATTTTCAATACCAAAATAAATGAAATGTAAAACAAGGTATTTATTTTTCTTTTAAAAAGAATATATGGCTTGTATAGGCAGCCGAAACCCAAATAATGGTCACGGTGGCAGAGAGGTCGTTGTCGCCGCATACGTACGACAAGAAAAAAACATTCCCTTTTGTAGTTTAGTAAAATGCTTTATATAAAAAGATTCCTTTTGAATAAGCATAAAATCCAAAGGTTTTATGGATTATATAAATAAAATATGCCACAATGAATGGATATTGAGACGAAGTCACATACCTCGGGTCCGACTTGACTCGATCGTTCTTTAATCTCTTTAAAATCGTGTAACTCCCTTTGGTTTGAGCTCAAAGGCTTCCTTGGGAAGACTTCTGCCCAAAGTGAGGCTTCAAAGAGTAAGAGAGGGATGTGGAGAGACAAAATGGGAAGGGGTTGGCTGAGCCAAAGGCTTTGGATGTTTCAGTAAGGAGGTAGAGGTGGGGTCCTTTTATAAGAGGAGAGAAGGGGCACTGTTGGAAAGTAAAGAAATGTTACTTTATTTTAAAATGAGTTTCGGATTTAAAAGGTCCCAAATTGATATAATTCGAGGATAAGGTGATAAGATTTCTAAATATACCCATCCAATAGGTTTTTGACAAGTTTTGTTCTTATATTTTACATTATCTTTTCATTTTATTTAGATTGTTAAATAATGAGGTAATCGCTGCATCATCATGATGTCATTAATATTTTAATTTATTTAATGTCTAAAAATTATAAAAAAAACACTATGATGTAGGAAATATTTTTATATTTCCAAAGAATATTTATAGTCCAAAGGATCATTTATGTAGACAAAATTAAAAATGTTTTACTTAGGTGATACATTATTTGTTGTATTTACTTTCTTTAAAAAAATATAAAGATAAAAAGTCACTTTCCAACAAAAGTGATTCCATGGGGTCCCAAAGTATGGAAAAAGGCATCCCATGGTCGGCCATGAGACAACCAGTAGCATTAGGACACTTTTTGGTGTCATTTTTTATTATTATGATATTATTTTATTATCCTTAACTACCCGATTACTCATTAATCAAAATAATTAAAGATAATTACGGTCATTACTATTCATAATTTCCAAAAACAAAAGATTCTTAATTATATAATTTTGACCTTCTCATTACAAATATGGAATCCATTTTACCAAATTCCAAACACATAAATTGCAATAATTAATTTAAAAATAATTCTCGTTGTCAAAACAAATAGCGGGTTTTTTAAAACAATATCTATGAAAAGTTTGGTATTAGTTTATGCCTCATTCCAAAGTGAAATTAATCCTAAGGACCAATATTGAATTAAATTGCAAAAATATATTATAATCAAACATTAATACCAATTAAAAATATAATCTAACCATATAATTAAAATAGATGGAAAGTAGTTTTGATGGAAAATGTTGTATTTTTCACTATTCATAAAAAATGAACATTGTCATAAAAATACAAACATTTATCCAATGTAAATTTCAATGTCCCAATCATAAATAATATGTTTATTTTGAAAAATATAGATTATAAAATTGTAAAAAGTTTTAATTAAAAATGGTTTTCCATAAAAAGGAAGTAAAATAATCTTTTAAAAATATTAGTGTATGCCATGATTAAGATTGGATTTATTCTCCTTTTAAGCCTTTAAAACACTATCAAATTTATAAATAGAAATATATAAAAATATCTATTATTCATTACTTACTTGGGATGTTACATCCTTCCCCCCTTTAGAAAATTGCATCCCCGCAATTTATTTACTTATCCAATAATTGGGGGTATTTATCCCTCATAGCATTTTCAGATTACCATGTTGCCTCTTCAATCATGTGGTTTTTCCACAAAACCTTTACCTGATGAATCACCTTATTCCATAACTCTTTCTCCTTTTGGTCTAGAATATGAACTGGTTGTTCCTTATAAATGAGATTTGCTTCCAACTGAACTACCTCTGGGCTCAAAACATGAGATGGATCTGGCGTATACATTCTCAACATCGAGACATGAAAAACATTGTGTACCTGATATAAGCTCAGAGGTAAAGCCACTCGGTATGTAACTGATCCAACTCTCTCTAGAATTTCATATGCTCCAATGAACCTTGGACTCACCTTTCCTTTCTTACCAAATCGCATCACACTCTTCCATGGTGAAACTTTGAGAAATACATGATCACCTACCTCAAAAGGGAGATCCTTCCTCCTGTTGTCCGCATAACTCTTCTGCCTACTCTGAGCTGTTCTCATGTATTTCTGTATCAACTGAACTTTTTCTTCCAACTCTTCTACCAATTCTGTTCCCATCAACTTCCTTTCAACCACTTCATCCCAGAAAGATGGAGTTCGGCACCACTTCCCATATAACGCCTCAAAAGGTGCCATGTGTATACTGGAATGAAAACTGTTATTATATGAAAATTCAGCCAAAGAATGATGTTGGTACCAACTTCCCTGATAATCCATCGAACAATCACGTATCATATATTCAAAATTCTGAATTGTTCGTTTTGACTACCCATCTGATTGAGGATGAAATGTTGTACTAAAATTTAATTCAGTACCCAAGTACTTCTGAAGGCCTTTCCAAAAGTTAGAAGTGAACCTGGGATCACGATCAGATACAATAGAGAGAGGAACCCCATGTAACCTGACTATCTCTTTAAGATACAAACGAGAAAGTAGATCTAGGGAAAAAGTATCTCGTATAGAAAGGAAATGAGCAGATTTAGTCAAGCGATCAATAATAACCTATATTGAATTATTACCTAGAGATCTCTTCCGTAATCCCACAACAAAGTCCATGGATATCTTCTCCCATTTCAAATCTGACACTGGTAAAGGCTGAAGCATCCCTTTCGGTAACTGGCGCACTGATTTTACCTATTGACAAGTCAAACACTTCACAGTAAAATCAGCAATATCTCTTTTCATTGCATCCCACCAGTAATACTCATGAAGATCTCTATACATCTTAGTACTGCTAGGATTAACTGAAAATAGAGAACTATGAGCTTCACATAACAACTCTCTCTTCAACTGTGAATCAAAAGGGACACACAATCTCTTCCCAAAGCTCGAAACACAATCATTATCAATGTTGAATTCAGGAAACTTACCCTTCTGAACCAGCTCTACCTTTTTCTGCAACTCATTATCTTGCTCTTGTGCTTGCTTGATTCTGTCTGATAGAGAATATTTCACTGATACCTGAAACAAAACAGAAGGACATCTTGCACCAACAACTTCTATGCCAATGTTCATCCAATCCTTAACCAAAGGATCACATTCCAAACGCAACATTGTTAATGAAGCATTACTTTTTTAACTCAAAGCATCATCCACTTTATTTGCTTTCCCCGGATAGTAATGAATTGTACAATCAAAATCCTTGATTAATTCTAGCCATCTCCTTTGTCTCATGTTCAATTCTTTCTGAGTGAATATATACTTTAAACTTTTGTGATCGGTATATAATTCACACTTTACTCTATACAAATGATGCCTCAAAATTTTTAAAGCGAAAACAATAGCATCTAATTCCAAATAATGTGTAGGGTAATTTACCTCATGAGTTTTCAACTATCATGAATCATAAGCAATTACCTGATCATTCATCATTAGGACACAACCAAGTCCTCTCAATGAAGCATCACTGTAGATAACAAACTCACCATTCCTGGAAGGTAGTGCCAAAACAGGAGCATTCACCAATCTTCTTTTCAATTCCTGAAAATAATAATCACACTCTTTTGTCCAGATAATCTTAACACCCTTCCGAGTTAGCTTATTCATTGGACTAGATAACTGTGAAAAATTTCTAACAAACCTTCGATAATATCCTTCCAAACCAAGGAATCTATGAATCTCAGTTACATTTGTGGGTCTTGTTCATTCTTCAACAACCTTTGTTTTTTCCGGATCAACAGTTATTCCATCTTTAGAAACAATGTGAACAAGGGAAGAAATTTGTTGCAACCAAAAGTCACACTTTCTGAATTTCCAATACAATTTCTTTTTTTTAAGGTTTTCAAAGTAACCCTTAAATGACTTTCATTCTCCACTTTACTTTTAGAAAACACCAAAATATCATCAATAAAAACCACCAAAAACTTATCCATGAACTCATGGAAATTTTATTCATTAAGTCCATGAATATAGCAGGTGAATTGGTTATCCCAAAAGGCATTACTACAAATTCATAATGGCCATATCTTGTACGGAACGCGGTCTTCAGAATATCTGCTTCCTTTACCTTCAACTGATGGTACCCTGATCTCAGTTCAATCTTTGAAAAATACTGAGCTCCCTGGAGTAGATAAAACAAATCATCGATATGAGGAAAATGATATTTTTTCTTAACTGTGATGTTATTCAGGGCTCTATAATCAATGAAAAGTCTCATAGAACCTTCTTTCTTTTTAAAAAATAAAACAGGAGCACCACATGGTGATGTTCTAGGTCGAATGAAACATTTCTCTAATAAATCTTGTAATTGATCCTTCAACTCTAAAAGTTCAATTTGAGCCATTCGATAAGGGGGTTTTGAAATTGGCATAGCATTAGGAACTAAGTCAACAGTAAATTCAACTTCCCGATCTGGTATTATTCCAGGAAACTCCTCAGGAAAAACATCTGGATACTCATTTACAATTGGCACATCATTAATCTGAATAGTTCCCTTGTTTCCAACAATGTGTGCAAGGTAAGATTCATTTCCATCTTTTCCAAGTTTCTCGGCCTCTTGATATGTTATCAACAGTAAGGGTTCATTCTTGTATACAAATTGAAAGTCTTTCTGAAAAAAAACTTCGTTAGCTCAATAGTCAATCATAGCATGGTAAATAGAGAGCTAATCCATACCCAGGATAACATCAAACTCTATTATAGGTAGAACAATTAGGTATGCAGGTAGGTTATTTCCACAGATAAGGATATGAATATTATTATAAATTCTTTTTGCCTCAACATTTCCCCCAGGTATTTTTACCACATGTTCAGGAGTCATTTCTTTAGATTGTATTCTCATTTTACTAGAAATGGTTTCAGACATGAAAGAATGTGTAGACCACGAATCAAACAACAAACTGGCATAATCTGAAAAAAAAAGTACCTGATACAACTTCATTTGATGGCCCGACATCTGCTGAAGTAGTTTCAAAGGATTTCACCACCCCTTTCTGCTTGTAGTCTAACTGATTCCCATCACTCAAGCTCTTTGTCGGACTCTCGTTTGCATAGTGACCCATCTCTTTGCACTAAAAACATTTTACTAACTGTAAATCAAATTTGGAATTACCATCAACTTGATCATTTTCAGTGAAATCGCGAGCCTTATGTCCCATATTACCACATCAGAAACACTTACTATAATTCTGAAGACATTCCCCAACATGCCTCTTACCACATTTATCACAAACTAGAAACATCGTTTTCTTACCATCAGACTTTTTTGAATAATTCATTCCTTTCTCATGACACCTCAGTCTCTTCTTCTGATGTTTGTTATAGAACACTTGATCATCAGCAAACTCTATTTCCACCTTCTCAGCACATCGAACAAGATTTTCATAACTTTTGAACTCACGAGAAGCTAAATCCCTTCGATATTTTGGCTTTAATCCTGAGTAAAACCTATTGGTTTTACTATCAAGGTCTCGGATAAAATTTGGAGAATACCTTGCCAATCAAGTGAACCGTTCTTAATAAGCAGCCACTATGTCTTCCTCTTGCCTCAATTCAAGGAATTGTTTTTCCATCCGGAGTCGAACAACCTTAGGAAAATACTTCTCAAGAAATATACGTTTGAATTCATCCCAGTCGAGAGCATCAATCTCATCATCGTCCCTGATATTTTTAACCATCGACCACCACTAATCTTCTTCACCCTCCAAACGATAAATAGCAAGAATAACTTTATGATATTCTGAACACCCCATGACATTGAAAATCTTCTCTAGTGATTTAATACACACTTCATCTAGCACAGGGTCAGATGATCCTCTGAATGAAGGGGGATATTGCCTCGTGAAATGTTCCACCACTAACATGTTCCTCTACGGTTGATCTGGCTGATCTTGTGCATGGATACCACCACTATTTATCGCCTGAGTCAATTGTGCCATTAGTGCAACAAATTGTTTAGTTCCAATTCCAACTATCTCTGGATGCTGATTCGGAAGGTTATTTCTTTCTGTATTCCTTCCTAGCACGAATTCCCTGTTTCCTCTATGGAAAACCATTCTGAACAAACATGTCTTAGATGAAGCAACATGGTAATCTTCAAATGCTATATCATTTCAAAAATATTTTCTGATAATCATTTAATCTAATTCTAACACCTAATGTTATCCAAACCAACCTCTGATACCAAATATATGGCCCCAGCCTTAATCCTTACTTATTCTTGAGATATTACAAGATTACACACCGGGGATCTTTTCAGGTTTAGAGTTTTAGAGAAATAGATCATAAAAACATGCATTACATTCCACATTTAAACAAAGTAGTTACATAAGGATAGTATTCATTTTTTTCCATCAATGAAAAGAAATATTTAAAATAAAAAATGGATTCTTTCTTGACACTTCTTGACACTATCATCATATCATGTACCTTTCCCTTGAACTATGAAAACAATTCAAAAAAACATGGGATGAGCATAAAAAAGCTCAGTATGGGATATAAAAATATGGAAACGAAACAAGAGTTCATATATACATAAGAATGAAATCATACTTTACCCATAAAACATAAGAACTTTAACATACCTCATCAAATCATGAATAAATCATATAAATCATAAGCCATAAAGGTAACATGAGGCATTCATAACACTCTTACGTAGGGAGTAACCCTCTTGGTTTTGTTTGGAATACCCATCAGAGAATATTCCCTAAATCTCTTCGAAGAAACCTTAACGTTTCACTCCTTCGCGTTACCCAATGCATTGGAGAGCTATATCGGGCTCACCCGCACTTAGTTTATCACGGAACCACCCATCTTCATAACAATTACCAAGAACCATAACATAATCATATCACTTAAAACATGTATAAAGGAAACATAACATTTCCAGCTTTCAATCACAAGATAACAATACAACACATTGATATAAAAACATTATGAAAACCATTTTCAATACCGAAATAAAAGAAATGTAAAACATGGTATTTATTTTTCTTTTAAAAAGAAGGTATGTCTTTTAGAGGAAGCCGAAACTCAAATAATGGTCACGGCGGCGGAGAAGTCGTTGTTGCCGCATACGTACGACAAGAAAAAAACATTCCCTTTTGTCATTTAGTAAAATGCTTCGTATAAAAAGATTCCTTTTGAATAAGTATAAAATCCAAAGGGGTTTATAAATCATATAAATAAAATATTCCTCAATGAAAGGAGATTGAGACGAAGTCCCATACCTCAGGTCCGACTTGACTCGATCGTTCTTTAATCTTCTTAAAATCGGGTAACTCCCTTTGGTTTGAGCTCAAAGGCTTCCTTGGGAAGACTTATGCCCAAAGTGAGGCTTCAAAGAGTATGAGAGGGAGGTGGAGAGACAAAGTGGGTAGGTTTTGGCCGAGCCAAAGGCTTTGGAAGTGTGGTAAGGAGGTAGAGGTGGGGGCCTTTTATAAGAGGAGAGGAGGGGCACTCTTAGAATGTATAGAAATGTTACTTTATTTTAAAATGAGTTTCGGATTTAAAATGTCCCACATTGATATAATTAGAGGATAAGGTGAAAGGGATCGAAATATACCCATACAATAGGTTTTCGACAAGTGTAGTTCTTAGATTTTACATTATCATATCATTTTATTTAAATCGTTAAATAATGTGGTAATCGCTGCATCATCATGATGTCATAAATAATTTAATTTATTTAATGTCTATAAATTATAAAAAAATACGATGATGTAGGAAATATTTTTATCATTAAAAATAATATTTATAGTCTAAAATATCATTTATGTAGACAAAATTAAAAATGTTTTACTTAGCCGATACATTATTTGTTGTATTTACTTTCTTTAAAAAATAAAAAGATAAAAAGTCACTTTCCCACAAAAGTGATTCCATGGGGTCCCCAAGATTGGAACAAGGAATCCCATGGTTGGACATGAGACAACCTATAGCATTAGGACACATTTTGGTGTCATTTTTTATTATTATGATATTATTTTATTATCCTTAACTACCCGATTACTCATTAATCAAGATAATTAAATATAAGTACCGTCGTTACTATTCATAATGTCCAAAAACAAAAGAGTCTAAATTAAATAATTTGGACCTTTTGATTCCAAATATGGAATCCATTTTACCAAATTCCAAACACATAAATTGCAATAACTAATTTAAAAATAATTCCCGTTGTCAAAAAAATAGCGGGTTTTTTTGTAACAATATCTATGAAAAGTTTGGTATTAGTTTATGCACAATTCCAAAGTGAAATTAATCCTAATGACCACCATTGGATTAAATGGTAAAATTTTATTCTAATTGCACTTTAATACCAATTAAAAAGATAATCTTACCATGTAATTAAAATAGATGAAAAGGCAGTTTTGATGTAAAATGCATTATTTTTCACTATTCATAAAAAATGAAAATTGTCAGAAAAATACCAAAAAATTATCCAATGTAAATTTAAATGTCCCAATAATAAAGAATATGTTTATTTTGAAAAATAGATATTATAAAATTGTCAAATGTTTTATTTAAAAATGGTTTTCCATAAAAAGGCAGTAAAACAATCTTTTCAAAATATTAGTGTATTCCATGATTAAGATTGGATTTATTCTCATTTTGAGCCTTTAAAACACTATAAAATTCATAAATAGATATAAATAAAAATATATATTATTCATTAATTACTAGAGATGTTACATAAAATATAAATTATTCTTCTTCCAAATATATAACAATTTTTTTTAAATTTCAATAATACATGTGGCCGAATTTATTTTAAATTTAATCCCCCAAATGGGATGACAATTCCAGTTTTTAAAGTAAAATGGTCAAAAGTTTGAAATATTTTTATATCTAGTTTCAATTTAAAATTGATTACAATGACCTAAATTTGATCAATTTATGTATAATTTAACTAATTAGCATTTAAATCCAACGAAAAAAATTTTATTTATATATATAAATAAAGAAAAAAATCATTTTCATTTAAAATTTAGTATTTCTATCAATTAATTAAAAAATAAAACTACTCGAAAAATAAAAAAAAAATCCTAACATAATTTTTTTGTTCTTCTTTAAAAAATAAGTTTTATTTTGTAAAATACAATTTATTAGTGTTTAAATATTCATTTTTAGAGAATGTGCTCCATTAAAAAGAGAAAAAAAATACCTTTATATATATATATATTTATATATATCTATGTGTGTGTAATGTTGTTCTTTTTCTTAGCTTTTCCAATTATATCTATTTGATGAATGCAAAAATTAATTTATTGAATATATAATATAAAAAAATTTAAATCAATTTTATACACGTGTTAAAATAATAATATGTTAGAAAAACATGGATAAATATTATTTTGTAAACCAGTTGTTGTATTCACTAAAACTAATTATGTATTTCTTGTTTTAAAGAATTTGGGAAGTTCTCCTTCATAGAAACCTCTAATTCTTTTATTGATCATTCCCTTTTTTATTTCTCAAGAGTGCTGTTAAAAGACATGTCAATCAATTCCTCAATAATTTCTCTTCATTATCAAGAATCTAGATGGGTTCATCATTGTATTTATGTCCAGGTTCCAACCATATTTCATCATAGGTGAGACCATGTGTTGGGTAAGATAATTACTTTCATAGAAGATACATATAGAATATGTCATGTAATTTGGAGATATTTGGTAGGATTACCAAATGATAAGAAAAAACATACACACTTTCAAGAATCTTATTGGGTCTGATGGACCTAGGGATCAATTTATATTTCTTAATAAACATGATAACGCCTGTCAATAGAGATACATTTGAGAAAACATGATCACCCACATAGAATTATAAATATTTTATTAGATTATCAACATAACTCTCATACCAACATTGAGCTTCTATAATGTGATCCTTGATAGTCATTACCTTTATCTTTATCTATTTAACAATTTCTGGGCCTATGAGTTTCCTTTCACTAACTCATTCCCGACAAGTTAAAGTAAGACATGTCATTATGTATAAAGCTTCATTCAAAACTATTTGAATACCTGAATGGAATCTATTATTGTAGGAAAAATATTCCAATTTCAATTACTGATCCAAGATACCATGTATGTATATTTAAATGACATCACCATGTATTATATTATTTGAATTGTTCTTTTAGACTATCCATCAGTCTGAGGATGATAGGTAGTGCATAAATGAATCTCAGTATCAAGGGCCTTGAGATGACAATTTTAGAATTTTAGGGTAATGTTTGTATCTCAATGAGAAACAATTTAAATAGTTTCACCTTTATGCCTTATAGATTTTTTAATATTGATCCTTGTGATTCACTCAATAGTAAGGCTTTCTCCTATATCATGAAAATGGGAAGATTTTTTTAGGTGATGAACGATAACCCATATTGCATCATTCTTCTTAGAATAATTCTTTTATCCCCATGATGAATTACATAGTAATTCCATAAAATTTCCACAATGGATTTAGAAGATGTTGCATGACTCATTTAGTATGTTTCCTCATAGATTTTACTTATTGATTAACTAGAAATCATCAAACATTATAATCAATTTCATACATCATGGTATCCCACCAAAAATAATCCTTCATGTCCCTAAACATAATTATGATAAAAAGGAGTATATATTTATATTTGAGTTATAATCATCATCAAATAATTCATTTAGTCACTCAGGAATATATTGATCATGTAATCTCTTTCTAATTTTTAGGACACCATTTTCACAAAAAAATACTTATATTCTGTCATTAAACCCTTTAATTTTCTCTGGAATGTTCTCATCATCATATTGATAATTCTTTATCTTATCTTATAGATATGGTTTTTTAATAATTTGAAAAAATATTGATATTTTTCATTCTATATAAATTCCATAACTATATTTACTAGATCAATTAACAAAGAACCCTTCTCAATCCTCATTTGGGTTATAACATCATGCACCTTCCTACTTAATACATTTGTTGTCTTATTTACTATTTTTGGGGGGTAGTTTATTGAGAAATAATATTTTATTAGTAGCTTTATCTATTTCCTTTTTCTCATATTGATATCTCTCTTTGAGAAGATATATTTTATATTTTTATGATCTGTGTATATCTCACCTAATTCATCCTTGAGATAATACCACGATATTATCAAAGAAAATTTTACATCCGCTAAATCATGATTATGGGACAAATAGTTTGTTTCATAAATATTCAATTACATTGAAACATGTGCAATGAATTTTTCATTTTTAATTAGAAAAAAAGCAAGTCTCTTCTTTGATGCATCACTATATATAATAAATCCTTCACTTCATAAAGGTAGAGTCAAATCAGAAAAGAGAAAAATATTCTATTTATTTCATTAAATCATTATTCACATTTCATTTTTCAAATAAACCTAACACATTTTCCTATAGGCTTGGTCAAAAGGTTAGACAATTTGGAAAATTTCTGAAGGAATCACTAATTTTAACATTCAAAACCAATTAAACTACGTACCATATTTATGATTGTTATTATATATCATTCTATAACATCCATTTTTTGAAATATCACGTGATATTCAATCAGTAGAGACAATATGGCTAAGATAAAAAACTTATTTTGGAAATAAATCACACTTACTAAATTTATAATATAACACATCCATTCCAAGAGTCATAATAATTATCCCCCATTGATATTCAATTTCCGTTATTCTTTTACAATACACTAGAATATAGTCAATGAATACCACAAAAAATCAGGATAATAATTCAATAATATTTTCATTTTGTCTATAAAAATAGAGGATGAGTTATTTATTACAAAACAAATTAATATATGATAAATATGCTCATAACTCATCCAAAATTTTGTCTTTAAAATGTCTTCCTTATTTACTAATAATTTATGATACCTAGAATGAAGATCAATCTTAGGAAAATGTTTTTTCCCAAAAGTTTATCAACAAAATAATCAATAAGAGGCATAGGATACTTTTTCTTTATTTTAATAGCATTGATTTACCTATAATTAATGAACATACTCATTTATCCATATTTCATTTAAACGAATTGGATAGGGCCTACCCATATTGAAATAATATGGAAATAAATATCTTATTACCCAAATACTATAGTAGTTACTTAATCTATATAAATTCTATAGTTGAAATTCTATAGGGATTCTATTATATTTTCCTAGAATTAGTGATTAAATCAATTCAAAATTCATCTTCACACTATGGGAGATTTTAAGGTCATTCCTCCAGAAATACATCGATTTATTCCTAAAAAATATGAATATAATAAATAAAATTACCTTTCTCAAAACATGAGTGTTTTTATTATTCCCCATGAATTTCATTCATTATAAATACTAAGGGTGGATCTAGATAAGAATTAGGAGAGGTAGTGTCTATTCTAAATATAATGCATTCCAAATCTTCCACACTAATCTTATATTAATTTTTCCTGATTCAAATATTTTCATCATTTTTTTAGATCCAATCCACACTGATGATTATATCAAATTCATCCATATGGGTGATAAAATTATTAGTGAGTAAATCATTTTTATTTGTCATAACCAGGACAGTAAAAGGCATTTTTATTTCAAAGAGACATTCATTGGTAGTTTTTACTGATAAATATTTTTTTAAATAAAATGGGAAATGTCTAATTTTCATAGAAAATGGGTAGATATAAAAGATTGTGATTATCCAGAATCAAATAATTCATTAAATAAGTTTTAATATATGGTTAATTTATTTACCCCCACATCATTAGTTACATAAACATTTTCATTATTAAATAAAACAAAAATAAGGGTGAGCGAAAAAATTTCAGTAAGAGTATGTAAAACAGAATAAATAAATAATCATTGAGCATAATCATCATGGATAGGTAAATAACAAAGCGGACATTCCATAAAAATATTTTGATAAGTAATAGTCAATATGAGGAGGTAGATAGCTAAAATACATTATATTTAATCAATATAAACATAATTAAATTCATACCTAGATATTTCAATGAAATATATCATGGATAATAATAATATATTTATTCTCAATAAATATAATTCTTAATTGTTTGACTATAAGTTTTCTAGGAACATGAAACCTTTATTGTCATTATTTACATTAAATATATTTTTAACTATGATGATTTGGCCAAATGGTTTGTTTTATGAGACAACCGATGCATGAGGGGGATTTCATTAACTGGTCACTAGCCTTTTTAGTGCATGTAAGAATCATTCCTAATATATAAAATAAATGATTAAATATATAAACAATATTCCTTACCATATATCCCTTTTGGATAAAAGATACAAATTTATCATTAATTTCCTAGTTAATCAAATAAATGTCAATGTAAAAACCATATGTAAGAATGGAATTATGTTTTGGAAATAGTAAATTTCAATTCTTCAAAAAATGGGTATGTAATATAAATTTAAAATGTTATAATAAAAATGATCCTAAATAAATTATTTTTTCAATAGAATGTTATCAATCATAATGGAATTTGATATCAAGATGGTAAATTTTACAACTTGGTAATTTTTAATTCAAACACCCTTGATTGAGATAGTTTGATGTGAAGATTATATGACTATTATGTATGAGTGAATCATTATATTAAATGAAAATGGGTATTTATATACACCACTTTATGTTAATTGGTGTATAATCACAAATAAGTCTAAATGGAATGTAAATTGAAATGAAATCCCATACGTCTTGGGTAACTTGGGAATCATAAGCCACAAGAAATTAATAACATAAAATAATAATTTAAATACAAATAATTCTAATTTTTTCCAAATATAAACTACATTATGTGAATTATATACACCACTTAAAATATATAATTTGTGAATACGGTGTATGCCCCACAAAAGTAAAAAATAGACAAGAATCTCATATGTTGTTTTTCCTTTTAGGTGAATATCCTTTATGCTCATGTTCAAGGTTTTTAAATGGGTTAATATTTTATAATATATTTCTATATATATATATAATAATATTTACACTATCACATATTGTCTTATAATGATAACTTATAACAAATTTGTTAACAGCCTTTAAATATTTTCACAATTTTGGGTAGTAATTACCTAATTTTTTGAGTATGTTTTAACTTGTTAATTATTGTTCATATTTAGTAGATATAGATATCATCATATTTTAAATGTAAACCAGGATTAAATTATCTTATATATTCATTATATATGTATATTTTAAAATCCATAATATTTGGATATAGGAAATCAAATGCACTATTTATACAGACGGTAAGTCGTACATATACATGAACAACACTTCCATTCCATTTTTTATTTAATAAGTATGTGAGATATATATATATATATATATTAATTAAAGTTAAATATTAATATCATAAGCGTATCATTTTTTTAATAAAATTATACCTAATATATTCCGTTTATTGTGTGAATGAATCACACCGCTTTGAGAATATAATAGTCCATACGTCCACAAATGAATTTATCGTATTCAAAAAAAAATGAAAATCACCAAGGAACATTATATATAAAAGTTATAAAATCATAAATATATTATATATTTCACCTATAATGTATAAATACATCAAATATTTTAACATGAGTGTTGGTAAATTGAAAAATGAAAGACATCAGTTCATGAGGTTGTAGTCCCACATGCACACGAACAATGATTGTGTATCCCATTTGATGGAAGTTTGTAACGTTTTAGGTGTAAATATTATAATAAAAGTATCATATTATATTTAATTTACTTAATTTATTATATTATGATAATATAAAATAATTAATTGTTGAATAGTTAAATTAAACAAAAGTGATCATTGAAAAACATTACCTCTAATTCGGGTAACTCCTTTTGGTTTATACCAAAACAAATCCCTGATTTTATTTGTCCAAAAATTGAGGATAATACCATGAGTGGAGGGATTTTAGTATCTTATTTATTATTGTGGGTACAAGAGAAATTTCTTTAGAGATGTGAATAAGTGGGAGTGGTGAGTGACTTTTTATAGTGGAGGAGGAGTGGCATTGTTGAAATTTTTTTAAAAGGGAATTAGTCCAATTTTTTTGAAATAATGTAGGTCCATTAATGAGTAAAATTAAATAAAAGGTAGTATAAATTCTAAAATTTTCCATTAAGTTTATTTTTGAAATGTATTTAGGTCATTTGGGCCTCTATATTAAATTTTTTATCTCTTATTATGTTAATTTATCTCTCAATCACTGTAATTAATTTTAACAACCTTCAATAATATTTTAGGAAAAAAACTATTTTAACCATATCATACATTATAAATTGTAATTTTTTCTAATATATCATTAATTTTTTCAAATTAAAATAACATATATGTCAGAAATTAATTTAAAATTAATCACCCAGAAGTCAGGATAATGTGGGTTTTTAAAGAAAATTTGATCAAAAGCATAAATTGTTTTTATATCCAATTTATATTTAAAATTCTTTAAAATGACCTGAATTATATTAATTGATATATAATTTTAATAATTAAATTTTAAAAACAAAAAAAGGATTATAATATTTTAAAAAAATTGGACCAAAAAAGTTTTCAATTAAAATTCTGTATTTTCACTATTCATCAAAAAATGAAATTTCTCATAAAAATACAGAAAAAAATCATAACCTAATTTTGAAATTTTTCATTAAAATTAATTTTCATTTTTTCAAATAAAATTATCAATGATTCAAAATTTAGTATAAAAAATAGATCATCATTAAAATTTTGTAAGACTTCCTTTATAATGGTATATATTATTAAGCATAATTTTGGGTTTGTTCATATATTACATCTACTAAAACAATTTAATTAATGTAAAAACATTATTGATTATATTATATATAAATTTTTCTTCTAAATTAAATAAAACTGATAAAATATAATTATATGTGAAATTTGTGACTAAATAGTTGTTGGTTTAAATAATGTGTTGTATGCATTGAAAACTAACTCATTATTGTATGTTTTTTAAATATATCTATAAAATTAGATTTATTTGAAAAGAAAATAAATAAAATTTTTAGGATGATAAATCATGAACTTTAAAGAGCTTCGGTGGATATGGAAACATATAATAAACCATCCCTATTTGATCATGAATATCGAAATTTCTAACATACATAGGGCATAGATATCACTACTTCCAAAACACTCATTACATTATTCCATTGAGAAATTCATCGAAAAATCATCTCATAAACTTGAAATTATATATCACAACAAAAATTATCATCATATCTTTTAAGACAACTATATGTTTCCTTAATGTAGTTTTTAATATATCATAATTTCCCTATCGTTTCTTCATCTATTTGATGTACCAATAGATTTATTACTCTAAAATATTTCCAAAACATTTGATTTCAATAAATATTTATATATATGTCTTCATAACGACCCATCTGGATGATTGAGTACAGTTATTTTTTTCAAAAAAACACGAGAAGGGGAATGTTTTGACACCAACCACCATTGAAATCCATTGAACAAGAAATCAGCATATCCATTAGGGCATGAATGCTTCTCTCAGTCTAACTATATAAGGGTGACACACAGTAAAAAAACTCAAATTTGTATCTAGAACCTTCTAAATATTTTTCCAGAACATTGACGTACACCTCTAATTCCAATTGGATATAATATAATGATTTACTCTATGAAACGTTACAACTTAATAAATATTCTACAAAATTGATCATGTGAGAAATATTTAGTGATAAAAATGAAGTGTTTTAACATTTTAAGGTGGTCATATATATCCCAAATATCATTATATCAAATTTATGTTTTTTTAAATTGATAAATAATATAAGGTGACATTTAACCATTTAAATTCTAATATAGGTAATGGATATAATATCCCATAACACCTCGATCACATTGCCATTAATTTTTGTCATGCAATGATAGCAGATACATACTCTATAATATCTCTCTTCATTTTTTCTAACAAAAAATAATATTTATATCTCTATACATCTTTAATAATCCATGATAAATATAAAATGATAAACTATGAGCCTCATCTATCAAATCCATCTTTAAATATGGTATGGATAGAATGCATACATTTTTCCTTACCCTTATCATTTAATCAAAGTCAACATTGAACTTGAGAACATTTCAGGCCTTCTTATATGGTTCCACATCATCATTTGTTCCTCCGTAATCATCACATTCCTAAATAATTGTATAGTCATTTTGGTAAAAAAAAAATATGTCTCTCCTTCCTACAAGATTCCCATATCCATCATTTGAAAATCTATAATTATGGGTTTTTTTATCCTTTTCATATAAAAGATAATAAGATCCTTTAAAATTAGTTCATCTTATGCCTTGTTCTTATTATTATGGTTGTAATGTATTGACAAGTTGTAGTCTTTAATAAACTTCAACCATCTTATATGGTTCATATTCATATAACTTTGAGTGAATATATACCCTAATATTTTATGATATTTATATATATAACAGCTTTATCTTTAAATATAATTCCCTAGAATCATTAATTTATTGAATTTTATTTTTAACTCCAAATAATATGTTGGGTAAATTTTATCCTTAGCTGTCAATTTTTATGTGGCATAACATATCACTCTATAATTGTAAATTACAATGCGTCTAATTTTTTTCTTTTATATAACCATATAGATAAAAAATATATCACAATTTAATGGTAATCTAATTAGAGGTGTGATAAATAACCTTTTCTTTAGTTACCCAAAATTTTCCTCACATTAATATTTCCAAGGGAACATGACTACCATCCATGTTAACATTGTGTGTTGATTATTTAGATATGAAAAATTATCCAAAAGAGAAGAAATAATATCTTCCAAAACTAAGAAAACAATTGATATAAGTCATAGTTATTGGACTGGGCCATCATTCAATATCATTTTAATTATGGGTCCATTGACATCCTCTCACTTGAGTTATATGAGAAAAAAATGAATCTTATAGTACCCAAAATCAAATATTTATAAAATCTCACATATAGATTCTCTTTTATTTGGGGATTCATTAAAATTATTATGTGATATTAATTATATTATTTACCCTATTAATATATATTAATATCATCTATAAATTCTACTAAAAACTAATCATTTTTATATCTAGAGACACTATTCATTAAATCCATTAATATAGTAGGGGTGGGGCTTAATTATAACTAAATGGAATCACTATAAATTCATAGTGTAAATATCTTATAAATAATTTTTTCTTGGCTACATCTTTATTATTGGCCCCCAATTTATTATTTCAATATTATATATCAATCAAAGAATTTTCTATATCTTTATAATGTTGATTATATAATCCATTGATATTGTGTGGATTTTAATTGTTCTTAATTGTTATCTTGTTAAGTTATAGAACCCACTAGATCTTAGGTTCAATTAAATTTATTCTTGTTTTGACTTTTATTTAATTAATGTGGTTTTATGGGAAAGAGTGTTAAATATAATATTAATTTGAGGATATAGACCATGTACTTTTTTGGCTCACTATAAGTACTAATCATGCAGAAACCATGATGCGTGTATCTATATTTTAAAAGAGGTTTTTTCGTGGTTTGATAAAATTTATATAATGTATGTGGCTCACCAGGAAAAACATTGTGGGGGTATGGGTGATTCTACAAGGGGGTTTCATAGTATCAAAAAACAATACGACATGCCCATGGAGACTGTATTTCATGTATCTAAAATGAATCAGTAATATTGAATGGTTAATGTATGGTTTTTCATACCCTGTATAGAACAAAAAACATTTAATGAATTGCAATTTATCCTTAGTAACAATTATGAACAATCACCCCAAAATCCCAATTTGGATCAACCTTATCCTTTCAATTTTATCTAAATCCATATCTATTGGAATTCTTGGTGAATTCACTTTATTATTGATAGATTTATCAAGGTATTCTAGGTTTAAATGTGGTTTCCTCTTCCATTAATATATATTATCTAAATCTATCCTCTCCTTAATAGGTTACAACCCAAGTGTGGTTTTTATTTTTAATCTAAGAGTTTTGATGTAGTTTGTATGTGTGTATTATTGATTTCGGATTGTGGGGACCTGATCTACTCTTCCTTATTATACATTTATTAAGGTAATTTGGTCTAGCACTATTATTGTGGTCTGTGTTTCCATACAAAGGGATAATTCAACGAATTGATATTTTTTCTTATAAATCAATTAGGGTTTATTGATGAATTGAATAGATTTGTGATTATGATGTATTTTAGGGGAATAAATAATATTTTAAAGGGTATATTATAAAAAATATATACTATGTTCATACCAATCAGTAGATGATATTATTGAAACATGGTTTCGATTTAGAAATGGATTTTCAAATAAAAAATTGAATTATATTGGATTTGTAATTTTTTTTATGAACATTGAGGAAATATTTTTAAATGAATTATAAAATATGGGAACATTGGTAACCTTGGGTGAATCAGGAATAGACATATCACACTTATTGTATATAATTCCACTATAATATTCTTGATATAAATTGATTTTAGTAGGAATTGATATGAGTTGTTACAAATATAAAACTAGTTTTGTATTATTTTATGTCTATTATGTATTCTCATAGGATTGGTCCAAAATATGGGGTGATTTTTCATTTTTTATTTTTTAATCACATGACGGATTTTTGAAGTTGTTAATTTATCCTAGGATTTTTTACATGAGATTGTATTAAAATATTTCACATCATGGATTGGATATAGTTATATTCTCACATGCTTTCACCTGATGGGTTGGTAATTGTTTATTTGAATTCATTTATATGAAGGATAGGTCATGTTTACTTTATTATATGTTTAACTTATGGTGTATACATGGATTTTATTGATTAGGATCTTAGAAATTGTCACATATACTTTTCATTTTCATTATTTTGATAAAATGATTTTCTTTTCTAAAAAAAGGGATTGTTTAAAGATGGGTTTTATTTACAAAATTTATTTTAAACTTCTTATTTTATTAATGATAGAACTATTTAATTAATGATATTAGAATTTCTATAGATTCTATGATGGAATCTTATTGGGCTTTGTGCCCATAAATTAATTTTTCTTTTGGTTGGTTGTAGACGTTTTTTTCATGAAATAGTTAATGTGAAGTGTATCTTGTAACATTTCAGCATCTATTATCATTATTTTCTTTATATAGGAATGGTTTAGATGTGACTACTGGTCACATGGATACTTTTTTGTTGATTAATTTCATAATTTATGGTTTGGATAGATTGGAATGTGTTTTATAGATCATGGATTCTTCTTTTCATCCATGTTATACTCTGGTTATTTTTCTTTTTTCATATATATCATAATATTTTTCCATTATATTTTTTCACCTCACCACCATGATGGACCAACTCGATAAATTTTCAAGTTGGATCAGGTTGGTTAATTACATAATTGTGTTATACGGATATTTATGCTAGTATCTTTTGAAAGTAATTGAGCTCTATTTTGGGTCTTGGGTATATCTGAGTTATGAGCATCAATATTTAAGTAGTGTGTGTTAGAGGGTTCTTGGCTATCCCACTTCAATATATCAACTCGTGTTAATATAGGTGGTCAGAAAATTTTATCTATGTTTGAGACATGTAATTTGAGTTTATTTCAATGAAATGTATGAATAATATATTAAAATAAACATTTTCTTTTTTAAATAAATTTAATTTAATAATTAAATTCATTTTTTCATTTAAATTATTAATTTTTTAATTCATGGATATAATTTCATGATTTTAGTCCTATGATTTTGGAATATTCTACAATGATAATTGTTCATTGTCTTGTGCTTAGTATAAAATATCTATTCGAATATCTCTTCCAAATATGAGAGAGGAAGAAATGGGGATGGAATCTTAATAGAATCATAGAGAAGTCCCATTTTCAGTTGAATCTATAAACCATAAAATTCATACTCTTATTTAAGTGGTTCTTACAAACCTAGGACATGTGTTGGACCATTTCTCTGAATTCACAAATAATCTTCCAGCTATATTGTGTTGTGATAAAAGACCCCTGAAATATGAGGAGGGAAATAATCAGATTAAAAGGACCATAAAATTTATGAAAAATCTAGTATACCCCAAAGAAGGTTTTTTTAGGTATATGTACAAGGGATCGGGAAAGAGATGGGGGGTCTCAGTTATGTAAAAAAAATTCACAAGGATTGTACCTAGACATATTTCAAGAATATTTTATATTAGTTGCTTTACCATGTGACATTATTTTTAGTGATGACCCATGTGTTTTTAAACATGGATAAAGGGGATAAAATAGTTCAAAAGTATTCCACCAATTCCTCTGTGTTGGTGCATTAGCAACCAAATCATTTCACTAATGTTGACATAAATTCTTGGTTGTATGAGTTGGTATGGAGGCCATATATCAATCAATGTAGATTTTTATGTCTCTTCAATACTTTATGAATTTAGTAGGAAATGAATTTTTGGGTGGGAAAGACATATTTACAATCCATGTTTTGGGTGGAGCTTCAGTTGGTGTAGTTATTAGTGGGGGTGTGTCTTCTATCCAGAAAAGGAATTGAAAACGTTTTTTGTTATCTTATAGACCAGTTTCAGTGGCTTCATCAGGATAGCAGTGGTTTTCATCTATTCATGTGAAATGTGTTTTCATACCTAGCCTAAATATAATAAGTCTCCAAAAACTCATCATATTTATATATTTTTGGGCCATCAGATATGTTTTTGTGGATTTATATCCTCAGGCTATAATGATATATCTATTCTCACCAAGCATTCTTTGGTTAGTAATAATGATTCTTAGGGAGGTTCATCTAATGCTCAGGCTAAGGGGGTATTCATGTGGCTATAATTGGATGACATTATAAATAATATTATGTGTCATTTTAATATAAAGTTTGGTTGGATACTATTGGAGGTATGTTGTTTATTTTATCTTTGAGGATTTTAGATTTTTTTGATATTGGTGTTACCCATTCTTCTATATTTCCAAATTTAGTTTACGTGTTAGGTTTATGTTTTGAAAATTTGTTTTTCCTTTTTGGTATTTACATGCCTTTGGGAAATAGGTTTTATCAAGGTTTCATGTGTACCACTTGTTGGGTAATGATTATTGAATATGAGTTTATATATTGATTTTTAGTTCTTGATATTTTCAAATTATTGCTAATAATTTTCATTGGTTATATGTTCAGTGTTATGAACTAGATTAAAAATAATCATCATCTAGTTAGTTTTTATGTTCTTTTGGAGTCACTCATGTTTTTCATCATGAGTGGGACCCTAGGTCAAGAAGGGTAGGGACTAATATTCCATATACTATGGTTTTCTCATGCCAGTGGTCAATGATTTCTTATTACATCGTTTACCCTTGTTTGGTTATTCCTCTTTATATAGTGGTGTGTGTATACCCAGAGGTAATTGTTGATGATTTTTCTTATTTACTACAACATGGAGGGGTCACCATTAATATTGATATTCTTCTTGGTATAATGAACATTTTAATTCCATCTTATCTAATGTGACCTATTAAGTCATTGGAACATAAATTCAATCATGATGAACTTGTGGAAAATGGATTTATTCACCCTAGTGTGTCACCATGGTCTTCTCTTATCTTATTCCTATGATGGAAGAAATGAGTCATGGACATTTCAAAGATTATCAAAAGCTGTATCGGGTTACCGTTTAGAATAAATATACATTTCCCAGGATTGATGATCTCACTGATCAGTTGAGAGGGGAATTTTGGTTTTCATATGTTGAAATTCAGTCATGAGTACCACCAATTCCGATTCTAATAATTTTATATACCTAAGATAGTGTTTCGAAGATGATATGAGAATTTCTAGTTGCTTATTATGCCATTAAATCTAATAAATTATCCTACTATATTTTTTTATTTGATTTACTAAATATTACATCAATTATTTTACTCTTTTTTATTGTGTTTATGGAAAAACATTTCTGTATAATATGTTAGAGGAAGATAATTTGAACAACTTGGGAATAATTCATTAACCCTTGAAAGAACATCATACTTATGGTAATATTTTATAATGTGATTTTTGGATCCAGGAAGTGAAATTCTAAGACAGTGATATATATATATATGAAGAAATTCTTGGTGGTTCCTATGAATGTAAATTCTATTATATGTTAAGATATTCCTAGAAATTTGATTGAGATTTAGAGATTTTTGGGTATGGATATTTACTATAGATGGTTTTTTCTTATTTCACTGATCTATCCTCTTCATGGACATCATTATAACATAAGGGTGTAAGGTTTGAATGGAAAGAAAAATGTAAAATAACTTTTCATTAATTGAATATAATGTTGACAATAGAAATTATTTTTATTTTTATGTAATCATTTTTGACTTAAGATGTTTTTTTGATGCCTATGGTACGTGTTTTGGATATTTCATAACTCAGGGAAACCATGTGGTGGCCTATGGCTCTCACTAGTTACTAACCCATGAGATAAACTACCCTACCAATAAAATTGAGTTGGTTTAAGTTAAAAATGCACTCAAAATTAATTAGCACTATATCTTTGGAAATCAATTTAGTGTTTATTCCAATCATAAGAGGTTAAAATATATTTTTACTCAGATGGACCTAAAATTTTGAAATATATTCTAGGTGGAGTATCCTTAGATTTTTTATTTTGACATTTCATACACTCTAAGGAATGGTAATGCGGTTTTAAATGCATTTATCATAAAATTACTGCCATATTCCATGAAATAATTGGTTGAGGTGTACTATCTAATTAGTTTTTTGATGTGATGATCATAAGAGAATAAGTGGTTTATGGATAGGTGTTTTTGGATTCGATGAAATAGACTAATTTATTATTTTTGAGTTTGGAATGATATTTTGATAGGCACTGAGTGCCAATTCTTGGGTAAAGTGTTTTATAATGGAGAGACTTTGGGTGATTGGTCTCAATCTTCCAAGGGATATAAATACTTGTGTAGTAGAATGGTTTTTCTATTTTCTCTACGAATTTATTTTTTCGAAATTGGGAAAATCCTATTTGTATATAAATAATGGGGATACCAATATTAAAAATTAATTGATACATCAGTATTGGCGTTCAGTGATTAGACATTTCATTACATATTTTTTATTACAATGTCTCATTTTTTAGATAATTGAGGTAGAACAGGAGAGACCAGCTAGTTTTTTGAAATAGTTATCAATTCTAGTATAGAAGTTGAATATTATTTCTATAGAATTTGGTGATAGTTTACCATGGATTCCAAGTAGGAAGTATGCAATTTTGGTGATCATTGATTGAATTATAAAAATAGGTTTATTATTTTCCAATCATGGTAGAGATGAAAGTGGAATTTCTCAGCACATGTACGTCTAAAACATTGCGAAAACTTATGGATTTCCGTTTATGATTATTTATAAAAGGAACCATTGGTTAACATAAATGTTCTTGAAAGGTCTATAAAAGGATATGTGTTCCTAGTTAAAATTTTCCATGGAATATTTTCCATAGATGGGTCAATAGATAGAGAGAGTTATCCAAGTTCTTAATAATATGCTTCGATCTTGCGTTCATGATTTTGTTGGATCGTGAGAAAAATAATTTTCCTCAGTTAAAGTTACCTATAAAATTTAAAATCGGGCTCCGAAAAAGATGGTTACCTTTTATGCATTATATGGTCTCCTATGTGGATCTCTTAGCACAGATTCATTATAAATATTATGTATACCATCATCATCATCTGACGGATTTTAGGGTTGGTGATCTGATTTTTCTCATAGATTTACCTAGCATGGTACATCATCATTTCGGTATGTATGTTATATTGGAACTATGGTTTTTTGGATCCTTTTAATCATTGAGTGACTCATAAATGTGGTGTATTAGATGGAATTACTAGCTATTTTTACATGGATCCACAATGTGTTTCATGTTTCCCAAATGATGATGTTCCCTGATATCCTTCCCATGTGATTGAATGGGAGGATGATGATCTTGAGCCTCATACCATCATTTTTTCTACTACCAGTTCAGATTATGGATATCCTGATATTGTATTTCATGATAAAATGATTCCCTTGGTTTGGGTACTATGGTTGTGTGCACTATATATCCATGATATTTAGGATTGGGAATCATTAATGAGGTAGATGTGTCCATTTAGTTTTATTGGTCTATGATTATGGTAAAAAATTTTGGGATAAAACCCCATTAATAGTGGGGATAATTTTTTATCCCCTGGTTATTTTGTGCACATTAATTTAATCCTATGTTTTCACAAAAACAATATCAGTCGTTTTAGGGGAATACCGGTTTAAAATGGAGTTTCATTGAAGAATTAGACCATACACATAGTTAGCACATTGTTAGTACTAAATTTTTGGAAATCGTGTATTATAGATATATGTTTGAATTGTGGGTTTTATTAATGGTTTGAGCACGGTTATATAAACTATGTGTCTAACCAAGGAGTCCCACGTGGTGTCTTTTTTATTGTACATGTGATTTCATAGATTGACCAAACTATGTGGCTTAACCATGGAGACTGTAAGGATTATAATTCAAAAGAGACATTAGTCACACACTATTGGTGAATGGTTTATCTGACCATGTAGCCTAACAGTGCATGAAATGCTAATGATATTGTTTCTCACACATGATATAATTCTTTTGGGGTTGTACCTATTTTTTTATGGACCCATTTAATGATAGAGACATCATATATCATGTCTTATTCTCTTTTCATTATTTCTTTTGAAGAGGGATTGTTTGGAAGTGATGGTGGGTCACATGGAGACTTGTTAGACTAGTTTTTTCAAAAATTATATTTTTTCCAGTTCATATTAGATTATATAGATCTCCAATGTTTCTTTTTATTTCATGTTTTACACATATAGTATGAATTGTTTTCTTATATACGTAACTTTTATCATTATCTTGTTGCACCACACCACCGCGACAGACCATATCGAGTGGCTTGTCTTGTTTGATTGGGTCAATTTATTATATATATTCTTTATAATAAATATAGAGTCATGTTGATTCATTATTATTCTTAAAAAAATTGATGCACCACATGGTGGGGCAATTGGCTGAACAAATCCCTTTACATGGTTCTCCAGGAGTTTCTTCTTTAATTCCAATAGTAACACTTAAGCTTCGGTTATTATAAGTGAACATTACATTAACACTATAATACAAGGAAATTTAAAATTTTTCATTGAAAATAAATTCTAATTTTAAAGAGCGAATATCAATTTTGTAATTAATTTGTAAAAATAATCCTAGAATGAATTATTGAATTTTCCCTTAGAAATAATATTTTTCGAATAATAATTAGACTAAAAAATATTACATATTTTAGTTATAATAATTTTTAATAGTATTTATAGTTATATATTTTTTAAATATAAATTTATAGAATTAAATATAAAATCATTTTTATTTAAAAATAATCATTTTTTAGGAAAAAAGGGTTTTTTATGAAAACTGTTTTTATTTAGAAAGGCATATTATATACGATTTTTAATTAATTAAAATAATATTTAATTTCGGATAATATTACAAAAAAATTAAGTAATATATATTCAAATATATAAATTTAAATCCATTTATCTATGATTAATTTTCATATAGTTAATTTTAGATGATCGTATGCTTGAAAATTTATTTCTTCAAAACCATTTTTAAAAACAATTTGTAGGTTCCTTTTAAAATTAAATGATTTAAATTATGATAATTTAACTTAATAAAATTTATTCCACATTTTAAATAATCCAAAATATTATTTGGTAATGATATAAACTTAATGTTTTTTCACAATTATTATTAAATATATTTGAAATTATTTATTATGGTTATGGGTAAAATGGAGTTTTATGCATCGCATGTGCTTTTAATAAAATTAATCATTAAAACATATGGAATTTTTATTTGATAAATTTTATTTTATATTTATAAAAATCTTTTAAAATTTATATAATATGTATCATATAATTTTAGGCCTACTGTTTTAACTACCTAGATTAAAAAACATGTTACTATTGGGAAAACAAAAATGGTAAAAGTAAGTAAACTAAGAGTAAAATGGAGTAGCCTATTTAAAAAATGTTTATTTTTATGTGTTGGAGGATATTAGCTACATTTAATTTTATAAGTTAAATTATTTATTAATTTTGTATGCACTTGGGTTGAGATTCACTTCCCATTATTTAATAGTTTTTAATTTTTTAAAATTCCACTCCTCAATTATAAAAGGGGACACCCTATCATCACTTCTCCAATCCTCTAAAATGATGTTTTTAAAAAAAACCAAAAAAAATACCTCCCCAAAATATATATTCATATTATATATCTGATTTTAAACACAAAATACCAACCCAAGTGTCCATAATGGGAGATCCTAAGGAGGATTCTCTTAGATAATGTAACCATATTTACAAAACAATTTCTTTTTATATATTCTCTTATCAAATTAATTTATGTAAAAACACTTCAATATTATAGTAAAATTATATAAAACATAAAACAATGGTATGATGTTTATTTCATAGTATTCATCCATATCCTTAACAACTGAATGGGAAACAAATCTATCACTCATTTTTATGGTGGAATACTATCGCGGAAACCAATGTAATTTCATTACATCATCCTAACACAAGGATAGTAATTATGATTTAAATAATTAATAAATATAAAACATTTGAAATGGTATTTTTTCTATTAAATTAACATTTAATCTAAATCCTTTCCCTTTCACCCATTAATGATAATATACCATCAATATTGCATATATAAACAACCTATAACCTCCATGACGAGATGTGATTCATCTTCCATGTCCAACTATCATGATTGGTTATAATAATATATTTAATGATTAAATGTTATATTTGTAAGATTTAAATATTTATTTAAAATTTGGATATATATATTATACATGAGACCATGATCATTCATGAAAAAACACATATTAGAAATTAAGAACAGTATCACCCGAAACAGTGAAAATAATAACATTTGTTAGATAGTGGGTAATATGATTTTCTTAATAGTTTCATATATGTTATTATAAATTTAAATATGGTTTTGGTATAAATTTATAAATTTCCTAAAGCCATTTTTCAGTAATAAAATGTGTGTTCAACTAAATGAAAACTTGATGAATGGGGTTTCATCTCAATTTTCATTCCCTTAAGACATATTTGTTAATAAGAATATATTCCCATTAATATGGGGTATATACATCCACATTGACGTATTTATCATTAATAAAAATTTAATAATTATTTTTCATGTTTTAATTCAATTTCTTCATTCATGGGATAATAATTTTAATGTTACAAAAGATTTGGTAATATTTTTTACACCCTCACATTATTTTGGGATTTCTTTTACTTTTGATGAATGAATCATAAAATTAATACTTCATAAGCTCTAATAATTTTTTAAACACTAGATAATTATGTTATTTTATAATTTCTTTAATATTATAATATATTGGGTACTTTAATCAAGAAAATAAATGTTTAGATAAAATTTTAAGTTATTTCTCATTAAATTGGATATATTTTTCTTTTATGACCTTTATTCACAAAATATTTTATAAAATACATTTTTTTACAAAAATTATTAAATAAGAAAATTTTATGTTATCCATGACATTTTAAAATAGTTTGAAATTAATATTTCTATTATTTTCTCAAAATATATTTTTTCAAAATATATTTTTTCCATAAAAGCTAAAAGCAATTTATTTAATATATACATAAATAAATTTTTTCACCACTATCATACCCATTTTTGGAAATATTGATTATTCTACACATTTTCAATGTTTTTTTTAAAATAAATAAATATTATTTTAATATTTCGATATATTTTCCATTATTCTTCTAAAGTACAGGACTTTATTTCAATAATTTATATTACTAATGAATAGATGGTGACATCAGATTTCTTGATTAATTTTTTGATTGTTAATTTTTTCCAGAAACAATCACTTTCTTGGGATAATTTTCATTTGAAATTGAAATTAACTTAAATTTCCATATTATTTATATCATGGAAATTATAATTTATTTGATCATATATCATTATATATATATAGTGTACTAATTAAATGTTACATGATAAATATGATAAATATTGTTAAATTTATTTTATTTATTGGATATTGATATTTTTTATATAGAATATTGTTTAGGAATTAATTAGTTAATTTGATATGTGAGTAATTTTTTATACATGTAGTCATTTATTGGGCCTAGAATTATATTTCCCCTCAATTAATCAGTATGTGTGATATGGAAAATTAGTTATTCATATTAAATTTGTTCTTACACATAGTTTTATAATGTATTATTAAAGGATTCAGTAGTTTAGACATCATGATTTTTTAGATCATAATGGCCAAATATAATCATTTTTCATCAATTAGAATTAATTTATTAAAAAACATTTTATTATTGAATTTATATTATACATGAACACATTTTGGGTATGTGTTTTTAATAAAATGAAATGTGTATTCAATTATTTACCATGACTTACAATTTTTTAATAAGATAATAAAGATTGTCAAGATATTGACAAAATGGAATGTATGTTCAGTAATTTACATTTATATATTAATTATTTAGTATTGATTAATGATAGCTTATATAGTATAAACCCATTTCAAGGGATTTTGGTTAAAATTTATTTTGATTCAATCCCCAATATATGAAAAAGAATTTTTTGTTTGAGTTCAAGGATTAAAAATGTATTTTATTATATTTTTTTTATTTCACCCCAAATTAAAAATAGATATCATGTATGTATTTGGATTTTCAATTCTACGAAACAAATTGATACATTTGGATTTTACGAATTTTATTTATGCTATTATAATAAAGTGTTCACAGACATCGGTTTACTGGTGACGGGGTTATTACATTTGATATCAAACGTGGTTTTATAGAAACCATGGTAAATAAATCATGGAAAAAATATATTATAGAACATCGCCCTTTTATAGAAATTTAGAATAACTATACAAGGATATCATTGTTTTTTGGTAAGGAATGGATTATGTTGTTTTCCCTAGAAAACATCCCTCTCTGGATGCTGCAAGATGACGGGGATCTAGAATAGTCATAAATTGGGGTAATCACACTAAAAATGGTGCATTTTTATTAAATATTATCAGAACATGGTGCACAACAATGGAACTTAGTTTTCACCTATATTAAGACTCATGAAAGTTATGATTAAGATAATTCCCATTTTCCCTATAATAAACTCTTAAGAATTTAAAAATAATATTGTCCTCAATGAAACATTTTTTTCAATTATTAAAATACATATTTTTTATATTATGTTTTATAATAGATTTAGAATTATTCATCATGATTTAAATTTCAAAATATTATGATCTAATCAAGTATGTTATTTTTATGTAATGGATAATATGACAACTAATTATATCTATACTCATGTCAAATGTATATATTTCCCTTATAAGAAATAAAATATATCTATTATTGTAACTGAGCATATCATGTATGTATTATGGCATCTTAAACAGGTTATGAAAAATTAAATTTCTCAAATATGGAAACCTATTTTCCTAGAATTTAATTCACCTATATTTTATATCTTTTTGTGATTAAATACCTTTTAATTTAGTAGGACTATTAATATTTAAGTACATAATCCATGGATTAGGACCCCTGAAAATATATTTCTATCCTTGGGATTTTATGAAAATATAAATTTTAGACTAATGGAATTTTTTCTCAAGGGTGATATGGATCAATGGTTTTAATTGACCCAGAATACTATGGATGAAGAAGTAATAGTACTCATTAAATTGATATATATTAAGTTTAAATTCATGGAAAAATATTTCCCTTGGGGGATATATATTGAAATGAAGTTAAATTATAATATTGAGAACAAAAATGATGATGAAACTATTTTGGTGTACGAGGCTACCATTACACTATTTTATAATCATGTTATGCACTGAATTCATAATAAAAAATATAATAATCACCATTTTATTGAATAGAATATGAAATATTTTTTAAAGTTTCTAGTCTCTAAAACTTTTTATTCATATGATGAAATAGTTTTCTATTCCATCAAAAGAGATAAGGAATATTCTATACCACATATATTTACATGGAATCAAGAGAATAATATGCCATCTATAGACCAAGAAAAATTGAGTGGAAAAAATAATAATAATAAAACAAATCAATTTCCATCATATGAAAATTGTGGCAAGAACCATCCTGGGAAATGTTTTAAGAGAAGAAGATTTTGTTAAAATTGTGGTTTTAAGTGTCATCTGGATAACGAATATAAGGTGTAGAAAAACAATGGTTTTCAATGATTCAACTATACCGAAATGTGAATTATTCACAACAATTCACCAAGTGTCTATGGAACATACTACAGAAGAGGAAATGGGGAGAATTCCATGATTATATGACCACTATAACTAAGGGGGAAGTATCCAATGAGGTGTTTGTATGTACATTAATCTTATCCCAAAAAATATTTAATGCATTATTTTATTTTTCATCATAAAAATAATTTATATTACATTTTTATAAGAAAATTTGATATTTCCTTAGCACCTTATTTTGTTTTTTTTTTCAATCAACACTCCAATAAAAATCCTCTTCAAAATTATTATGTGTTAGGAAGTCCCCATAATGACACATAAACATGAAATTTTTATAGAATTCATTCTGATTCCAATTTTTTTATTTTATATTAACCATGGAATAGACCAGAATTCAACATACGATGAACATATTTATTTCAAGGAGAAGTAAATTATGATTCATGATGAAGTTGTAAAATTCATATTATTTAGAGTAGATACGTCATCATCTAATACATTTCTAGGTCCACCCATTGTATCTCTTTTAAATGATATTCCTGGGGAATAAGATCAAGAAAAATTGGAGGGTTCAAATGGTATTCTTAAAATAGAAGATGTATTTGTTTTACATGAATACATTGATAATGTATTTGGGGAATTACCTGGGCATCCACTAGATTTTGAATTTATGATCTCCATGGATTTAATAAATGATACAATCCATATATCAAAATACTCCCAATAAAATGGCCACTAAATAGTTAATAGATTATAAGAAAAACCCATAGGATTTAAGTGATAAGGAATTTATTCAACCTAATTTTTAACATGGGGATCACCTATTCTATTCATTAAGAATAAAAATAGATTCAAGAGTTTTTTTAGTAAATATATGGAAATAAATGTTATTATTATAAATACCATGTCTTTTCTTCGATTCATTATTGACTTATTTGATAAACATTAGGAAGATCCATATTTTACAAATATTACCTTCATTCTTTGTATCAACAAGATAAAGTACAGAAGGGGGTAATTTTGAAGGTTTCATTCATAATGTGGTATAGAATTTTAGAGTTTTAAGTGATTTCATTTTGATTAATTAATTCACACTCAATTTTTATGGATATAATGAATAGAGTGTTTAAGAAATAACATTATTATTTTATTATGGAATTCATTTCTGATATCATGGTATATTATAATTGTTATGAGGACAATGAGAGTCACTAGTGGGTCATATATGAGTCTCTTTGATGAAAATATTTATATTGAAAATACAAAAAGTTTTACTTTTGGCTTTAGGATGATGCTTTTCTTGGACATATTATCAATATGGATGGAGTATTATTTTTTCATATAATGAAAATTGGTTGTTAGATGATTTCTTACAATAATAAACATTGTATTGGTACATAGGAACATTAGTTTGGTAGGTTAATATAGGTAATTTTTCAATAATTATTCCCAATTGGATAAGCCATTATCAAATTTTACATGTAATTCAGTTATGTTCATATTGATAATGTAATATGAGCAACTTTTTGATGAATTGAAGAGGATATTGGTCAATTCTATGACATAGAATCAACCATCGGGAAGTGATGGTTTTGTGATATATATCGATGCATAAATGAAGACACTTTCTTGTATCCTTATACAATCTGATAACATTGTTGAATATACACCAATACAATTAAATACTCATAAATAAAACAATCTATCCCAGTTTCATGAGTTGGAAACTACAATATTTTCTTCAAATATATTCTCAAATTATCTCTAATGTGAAATATGTTATATAATCAAAGACCATTAAAGAATTAAATACATATTTTCATAAAACAAGATCAACAGAATGAATGGTTAATGGATCAAGATACTCAATGATCTATATTTCCCAATTCACTACCACCTAAAGAAGGAAAATAAGATAAAGTGTTCTTTGATAAAGAAATAACATGGAGTTAAATCCTTGCTGAGGGTTTTACAAGATCCTATATTAATGGATCTAGTAAAGATGGATTTAGTAATTATAAATGAAGGGGATACATCCCAACTTTTTAAAATGATGTTGAACACATAATTATTATTTAATATAAAAATAATTATATATTATGATGATATTTTCATCATAATATTATAGTTATGAGTTATTGTAAGAAATAAAAAAAATTTATAATAATAGCGGCCTAAAATTTGCAAAATATTATCTACTCCATCTATACCTAAGAAGAAGGGGGGACTGATGGATGAGGTTTATAGCTCAAATTTCTCAATAAACCATGCTTCTTTTAAGATGTATATGGATTTTTTGGATCATTTTTAGGGGGATTGGATGGAGTGGGAAATTTTTTATTTTGTATCATGATTATTTTATATCCAACGGGTCAAGGATGAAAGATAAAATCCTAATGGATTTTTTTATCCTCTTCCTATTATTGTGAGTAAATGGGATGAGTTTATAATATATGTTGACATATGAGTACCCAAAACTCCTAGAAGGAATGATGTAATCTTGTAATTGTTTATTTCCAAACAAAATATACACATTTCCTCACTATAAAATTATATTTACTTCTTGAAAACCATTCAATGCTCTGTGTAAAAAAATTAAGACTTCATAACAAACATATTTAAATGATTTTTTACCATGATCCCTATATTAAATAATAATTATTGAATATTGTTCATAAATTTTATAATATTGAACATCATTCTAGCACTGACATCCATCCTAATACGTAAAGATAGTCCAAAAATACTATTAATACATTTGAATACATTTTGATGTAATAATAACATGAATTTCGTGGTAACCTATATATGTATTTAACATTGTTAGTTTTTTCCGACAATAATAGTTCCCATTCATGTATTCCAATTTTACAATATAAAGAATTATATGGAAAATGACATTTTACTCTAGATTTTTGTGATGATGTTTGTGAAATTAAACTTGTATGTGATGAAATTTTTTTAGATACAATGACAAAAGTAAAAAACTATACATTATAATGTCATATAATAACATTTTCAGAAAAAAAAATATTTCTACTAAATTTCTGATGGTATATTTGGAATTTCATTGGAAGATCAACTTTTTGTGAATGTATCTCCACAAATGGGCATCATAAGGTTCGGTAAGACTGGTAAACTGATCCCCAATTACATCTAAACCATTGAATTTTTTCAAAGGATTTTAGATATGTATTTTTGACCTGAAATTAAACAAAACGTTTCTATTGTAAATGTTGTGTTCCATATATCATTATTCAAGAAGTGTATTCCAATCCCTTCACTTATGCTCATATATGAAGAAATAAAATTGGAACACGATTTATCTTACTATGAACATGCTATCGAAATTCTTGATACTAGTTAGAATGTGTATTTTAATTAGATGAATCAATTAGTAATGAAAAATTAGACAAATCATATAATTGAGTATGAAATTAAGGACCCCAAGTATGTTATGAAGAAGTGCCACCCACATTTCTTTTGAAGGTAATATCCTTAAAAATATCAAGGATGAAATTTTTTTATGAGAATAGAATGTAACACCCAAGATGCAATTATAATATATTAACATTAGATTAATAATATAATAAATTTTCCATTTTCATAATTAATGACATAAATATTTAATTTTATAGGATTAATATAAATTGTGAACTTATATGATCAAAATAAACATGAATTAATTTCTAAAATTTTCCTCATAGAAATAAAATTTTATGAATAATCAAAATTGTAAAATTTCACTAGAAACAATTTTATATATATAAAATTTAATAATATTTATCAATTAAAATTTCTTATCGATAATTTTTTTAGAAATAAGTATAATATCATTTAGTGAAAAAACAGGTATTCCACTTCGAGCTGGTTGTATATATATTACTATTTTGATGTGATATTAAATGTATAAAATTAATATTCAATCCAATTCCTTCCCATTTCATCCATTAAATAAAGTATATCATTGCTCATGTGTACATACAACAAATTGTCTCTATAAAGAGATACAATTCATTTTCCAGGTAAACCATTCAAGAATAGTTATAAAATTTTTATATAATTATTAAAAATGATATTTAAAACATTGATATTTTTTGGAGATTATATATATATTTATATATCAATTAAAAAAATATAGAGAACATTCATGAAAAAATATGCAATAGAAAACCAAGCATCTAACAATTGGAACAATCAATATAATGAAATAATATTAACAAATAGGTGGTGAAAAATTATAAGAAGATAATAGATGTTATTATACATATAAATATGATTATATAATGAAATAATTTCATTATAATATCCATTTTCACTTAATTGAAGGTGAATTAAACTAAATGGATGTGTGGGGTGAGGGATTTCATCTTAATTTCCATTTCATTGAAACATATTTTTTAATATAAACCAATTCACTTTTATATGTTGTATATAATTACCTTATTATTTATTTAACATGAATAGCTATTGATAAATAATTTATATTACTTAAATTCAATTTTATTCTTTCATATAGAAACAATTTGAATGAATCAAATGTTGTTAAAATCTATTTTAAAATATCACTTTCTTATGGGATTGATTTTACTTTAGATGAATAAATATTATAATTTATCCTTAATAAGATCAAATAATATTCTTACACACTAGATATTTAATGAATCTGATTATCTTTTCAAACTTTTACCTCATTCAAACTTTAATGATGTAAAATAAATTATAATAGAAACCCTGATTTTATTTCTCTTTAAAATGATAAATATGTTTTTCTTTCATGTCCATGTTTTTCAATTTTATTTTAAAATTTTTTATTTTTTTTATAAAAATAATTTATTAATGACGTCTTATGTTATACATTTCTTTTAAAAAAGTTTTTAAATATATCATTTTATTATTTTCAAAATAAAAATTATCAATAAAATGTTAAAATGTATTTTTTCTGAAATATATATGATGATAATAGACATCCCAGTACCATAAATGATTTAGGAAATATTTTTATTCTACATATTTTAAATTGATTTTAAAAAATATATATTATCCAAAATTATTTTCATATTTCACATTATTTCCCATCAATCTTCCCAAGTAAATTATTTTATTCCCAAAAAAATATATTCATGATGAACCAATAGTCACATTGGCTTTCCTGATTAATTTTTCAATTATCAACTTTCAAATGAGACAATCACTTTTTTCAAATATTTTTCATTAGAAATTTTATTTATATCTAATATCCATAGACATTATATCATGTATATGATTATTTATATATTAGATGGTTACATTATTTTTTTTATTTATTGAGGAAATATTGTAAAATCATTATTATTTACACAATATATATATTTATTAATAAAGAATTTTAATCATGAATTAAACAAGTCATTGAATATATTATTAATTATTTGGAAATAAATTGATGGGTTGGGGAAGAATTATATAGCCCCCCAATACATCAAAAGGTTTAATAAGACAAATTACTTAGCCAAATTAAATGGTTATTTACCAATAATTTTAAAATTTCCTACTAATTTTCATGACAATATATACATTAGGATTTCTAAGATCATCATATATAAAATTATTCTTTTGGATTCATTGAGAATTTTTTTATTTTTATTTGTGATATTATTTCATTGAGATTATTAAGGGATGTATTTTTTCTCATGTTATTAATAAAGTAAAATAAAAATTAGTTATATATGGTGCCATATTGAATTTTGAGTTATCTAATCATAATAGTTAAGTTAGTGAATAAATGGACTATGTGATTTGATATTTACATCTACATATAGATTATTCCTTATTGATTCATGATATATTCCATTTATGTAATATTTACTGAGCATTTGATCTCACCCATATTTTGTTTCTTTTTCTTATGATATAAAGAATAATTATTGAAATTGGTTCAAGGGTATTGAATTATTACCGTTAAAATGTTTTAGAATTTATTACTAATTTAAAATATTTATTATTTATATTTTTCTCAATCCATTACTATAAATCTAATTGGACATTTTGGATTTGACCCCTGATATATATCTTCTTAATAAAGTGACCACCATCTCTGGGTAAATGGATTTGATGTCGTTAAACCTAAAACTCAATAAGGGTTATTATTAATGGAGACATAGAAATAATTAGGGGTCTAGGTATAAGTTTTTTTTAGAACTTAACTTCATTATTTCATTGAATACAAGACAACAATTCCATAATTACATCAATAATATCCCTCATAATATACATATCATCGATATTAAGCTTCTCCCAAACAATCAAAGACAAAATGTAAAACATCAGATTCAATTAAACTAAGTGAATATTAATATATCATAAAACTATCATACAATTATCATTTAAAATTTCATGTAAAAAACACAAATTTTATTATATGAAAATTGGTTTTTAATATACTATGTCAAAATAACCCTAGATATATTTTTTACAATTTTACCTTATAAATAATCTTTTATGAATTATTAAAAATTTATAATTTGACTATTAATCCTATTATTTATTTTAATATTTTATAATATGTAGAATTAAAACATTATTTATTAACATTATTATAGAAATAATGATAATATCATTTTTTTAAAAAAATATAAACATTTTTTAAAATATAATTTAAGGTATAATGAAATTCCATTTAAATAAGTTAAAATAATATGTTTTTGGAAATTATTTAGATGATATTTATAGATAATATGACTAAATATAAAAATTTAATCCATATAATGATGTTTACTGGCCATATACTTAACTTTTGATCATATTAACCTTCAAAAATGCATTTCTTTAAAATTGTTTTCCAACATGTTTTGAGGGTTTTTCTTTAAATTAAATTTATCCAATTATTTGAATTTATTTTGATAAAATGTAATCAACATTTATAATATTAATATTTAATATTATTTCATAAGGTCAAAATAATTTTTTTATTTATTTATTTTAATAATGATAAAAAAATATAACCACTATTAAGTTTATAACAGGTCGACCTTGGGTTAACATAAAAATATATGTGTCAAAATCAGCTAAGAACATTCAAGAAATTTTTTTGGTTTTTATTTTAAAAATAACCATGTTAACCTCTAACGTAATCAATTTTGGATACCTTTTTCTATAAATTTTACTTGAAATTATTGTTAATGTTTGAAAATTTTCATGTCTCTCGCTCACCTAAATTATTAAAGGGAACCTACACCCCTTACATATTAACACCTCTCAAGCCATTTAGCTAAATTAAACCCAACTATATTATATTCCCCACATAGTTATAATCGTTTCATAGCTTTATGTAATTCCAAAATATATAACCCATTTTCCTCAATTAGATATCAGAAAGAGAGTTTTCTAAGAAAATTTAATTGTCTTCACTATATTATTTCTATTTTACTTATAATTTTACCACCCAATACTATTTTTAAATACATCAAATATAATTACCCAAATATCTCACCTATTATGAGAAGTTATTATATTTATGTAATAATATTTATCCATATACTTCTTTATCAAATTGGAAACAAAACCATTGCTTGTGTATACGACATACTACCACCTCACAATCCAATGTAATTTTTTATCCTTTACCAACTCACACAGATAGTCATAATGATGAAAATAATGATGATATATATTTATATATATATATAAATGATACTTATGACATTATTTTCACTTTATAAAAATAATATATCATCCATTTACATACTATTTCACCCATTATGGAAATGATAATGTCACTCGTCAATATATACGACCTACCATCTCTGAAAAGTGATGTGATTCACTTTCCATGTCTAAATTTTAGGAAAGATTATAAATATTTATGTAATGAATAATTATTATTGTTATCATATTAATATCATCATAAAGATGATTCAACTATATCATATTCAAAAGAAACAAAACATCCTTTATTAAACAAATCAAGATAATATGATGTTTTTAACACCCAAAATAGTGGTAATAATAAAATATTATTAATAATCAAGTAATAAGATGTTATAAGAGTGTATCCTAGAAGAGACCTAGTTTTTTATTGCATGGCTCTAAAATATTCCTATAGATATTTCAAGAGCTATGTGCTAAGATGGTGTGTGATTCTGAGTCCTGGTGTGCCTACAATTAATTTTATAAAAATATTAAACATATTTTATATTAAACAAATAGATATTCTTGAAGAAATTCATAAAACTCATAAACGGATGATTAAATCGGAAATATGAGACTTTATATGAGTCTAAAACATGTTCTTTACCCAATTCATGAAACAAATGAGTTGGCATGAGACATTTCAACCCTTTTTTCCTAAGTGATTTATTTAAATTAATTAATTAATTAATTAAATTAGTTGATTAATTCTATTTGATTTAAAATGATGGTTATAAAATATTATTAATGGAAATTTTATAGGGTTGCCTCATATTTCTAAATATATTAGAAGAGCTCCATCTTCCTCTTCCTTTGATTAATTCTTTGGATATCGAGGAAGAATATCTAAATCGAGATTGATCATGATGCGACAAACTCAACTGCCCCTACTAATCACTGTGAATGTTAATTCATCATCAGATATCAATCCACAAAATATTTAGGACTCTTAAATTTGTCTTTTAAAACCCATTATTAAATGTTTTCAGTATATTTTCATTCATAATACAATATGATCCTTCAAACCCTTCACATGTTCCCAGATATTGGAGATTAAATTTATTTCTGAATTATTCATCTATACATAGTCCTTTGTTCATGACCATTGATGATGAATACTTGTTAGGAGATGTATAATAATTCTATTTGGTACATTTTCCTGTGATTTTTCTTCACGTCCTTCACTAGATGAATACTCATGGTGCCCGAATCTATAATTATTGGGTAGCACTGAGCTCAATTAGGCCACTGGATCAGTAGTCAATCGATTAAATGGGAATTGATTATCGAGTGAAGCATAGATCTAGATTCATCACTATATGCGGATACTCGATTTACTGAATTTATGTCAGATATATAAAATATGGAGTCATGGAGGCATGTGGACTGACCTGCGATACTCTCATATTCAGTAGAGTATAGTTCATGATGAGCAATGATGAAGAACCTCTTTCCACAACTAGATCCCCTCTTTTCGGGTTGTTTCATGGCAGAATATGATGTGTCATGTCCTGATTCAAGGTGGAGACCAGATCTATGATTCTAAAAAAATAGTGACCAGACACCATGTATAATAAAGAACACATGTTTTTTATCCCCATCTAATATAAATTCTAGGGTTTTGAAAACCCATAAGGATGGCACAACATGTACTTTTCATGACTTTTCATGTACCATAATTTCCTTATAAATGAGTCATGTGACGAATTACATGTTCAAAATACATTGGCTTCATCCAATGTGTCCAAACACTTCATGTACCAAAGTACATGGACACTGGTATTGAGTACAATGAAATGGTCACCAGCACATGGCTCAATCCTTATATATATTAGACACACATGTAGTCCACCTACACAGTGTGTACCACAATATAGATGGGATCAATATTTCATCTAGGAGCACAGGAAAGCTATGAAGTAGAACCCCATAACCTGTGGGTCCCCTCATATATCTTATACCATTTTTCACACATGTGGGAATCTTCTATTTTCTTTATTTCCCTTATTTGAACTCTGATTTTATCCCGCAAGTAGCATATCCAGAATTGTTTTTCACGTATAATGTGATGGTCCCACATAAGAATATTATCAGGTATGACGTTGTTTCGCACAGAATCTGTGGATGACCTCCTCGACGGGAGATTCAAACGTTCCGATCGGTTTCTAACGGGTTTGTTCGTAGAACCGGAAACATCCAATGATTCCACATCCGTTTGGACCTACATTCCAAAGGCAGGCGCCCATTAGCTTGTGGACTAATGAGGCTTAGGAATTTGCATTGGTCGAGAGAATGGGAGGTCGGACTCATCACACCTTTTTGAGGGGGATTATTGTCTACTCCGGGACTCTCTTTATAGATTTATGTTATGTTCGTGAATCCTTATTACATTACCAAGTATAAAATGTTCTTTCCTTTAGTTTTAACAATCAATGATTAAATATGCAAGAAATTTAGAGAATCTTTTATATGTATTCGAGGTTCTTAATCAATAGAGAATCATCTATATCTGTTTAGAGATTCTTGGTCAATGGTATCATTCAAAACATTTATATAAAAGTCTCTTGGTCATTATGATGACCAGGCTGGTTTTAAAGCCACTCAGTTGGGCACTTGAAGTTTATCGTCATTCAGAAGGACAGAGATTATTTCAAAGTTGGGATCGAACCCATAAATGGGCTACCTACGTATCCTTTGTTTTGGAAAATGAATCAGAACCCACGTAGTTCGAGTTATGGAGTATAATGTTTATGATTGATGGCTCAAAGATGAATGTCATAATTACTTTTACACTCTAAGCTCACGTGAGTCATGCTCGGTGTGAGAAACAAGAGGTATTGGTAAAAATTTAGACAATTGTGCCATGAAAGATACAATCATAAGAATTTGTTTGGGGCTTATGTATGGATGACTGCCCAGATAGATGAAGGTTTAGGATTTACTTTTAGGGAGAAAATCCATGAACAGGGTCCATAAAGTTATATGTGCTTCATGGATACTTGATTACTCTAATCTTGGGGCTTACTCCTAAGGAGGATGCCCAAGTTAGGAGGGGACTTATGATTGGGTTTTACTCCTAAAAAGGAAACCCAAATCAAAAGGTAAATTATGACTGGTTAAGAGAAATTTGAGGGGGCTTGGGGCTTATTCCTGAAAAGGAGACCCAAGGTTATGACTGAGTCTTATTCCTGAAAAGGAGACCCAGTTTAAGGGACTTGGGGCTTACTCCTGAAAGGGAAGCCCAAGATTATAACTGAGTTTTATTCCTAAAAAAGGAGACCCAGGTTAGGGATTAAGGTTTGGGGCTTACTCCTGAGGAGGATGCCCATATTTGAGGTTGGGGATTATTCTTAAGAAAGATGCCCATGATTAAAGGACTTGATTGGGGCTTACTCTTGAGGAGGATGCCCAAGATTTGGAACTTTATGAATTTGGGGCTTACTCCTGAAGAAGATGCCCATATTAAAGGTTTTATAACTGGGGATTATTCCTGAAAAGGAGACCCAGGTTAGGATTCTCTCATCTTTAAGGATGAGGTTGAATGAATGAACTCTCCATATTTTAGTGACATAAGGATATTTAAATCACTAGACTTTGAGAGAGATTCCACAGAATTCCTTTCAGATAAGAAAGTCAAATCAAGAAATCATGCCATAAATGGCTTTGAAGAGTGTCTTGAAGACTGAATCTTGAAAAGGAAAGGTGAAATGGCTTAAGAGGGGTAAAAAAGGGCAAGATGGGCACCCAAAAAGATAGGGGCGCGCAAGTCATGCAAGGAGCGCAAGTCTTCCGTGGGCGCACAAGTATTGCAAGGCGCGCAAGTCTACCGTGGGCGCGCAAGTATTGGTCGCGCAGGTATACTTGCGCGACACATAGTGTACTTGCGTGATTTTCTACCAGCATTGAAATACTTGAGCGACTCTTTTTTTAAACCCTTTAGAATGTTCTCGAGGTTCTTCCAGAAAAGGGACGCGCAAGTTATATTGAAGGAAATAAGTCGGCGCACAATTGTTTGATAAGTTTCAACACTTAGGCCTTCCTTCTCCTCTTTAGATCATCCGTTCTAGGTAAGAAATTACCTTTAGAAGTATTCCGGAAGCTTTGAGAAGAGACTTGGGCGTCGGGAGTTTCAATCCGAGTTTCTGGAAAAAGATACTCTCGAATGGGGGGCCCACAGGGTCTATTTATAGGCAAAAGAAGACCCCGGGCGGTTACAAGGCGGTTATCACTTAGGTCGTGCAAGTCACTTGCATGACCATAAGGCGTCACGCAAGTAGACTTTCATGACCATAAGGCGTCGCGCAAGTAGACTTGCACGACCATAAAGCGTCGCGCAAGTAGACTTGCACGACCACAAGGCGGCGCGCAAGTGTACTTGCGCGACCATGATGGAACATGCGCGACCTATGGGCAATGTTCTCTTTGTTCATCCCTTTGTCGATTTTTGATTTTTCTTCAAAGGATGAATCACTTTATGCTCAGATATTCCCCTTTTCCGATCTTTAGAGTCTGTGACGAAAGGAGCGTCAACAAAAGTCCCCCCTCATAGTTGGATCCGGAGAGAAATGAGGATTTTACTCTGAGGAAATCAAAGACATCCAAAGGAAAAGGTGGTCCGCAAGTCTTCAGTGCGCAGAAGGCAGCGCGCAAGTGTGCTGGAACTTGACTTTTATTCAGAGTTCCTTTGTCTTTTGTGTGGGCAGTTTAAAGTCATGCACGCCGGAAATAAAGGGGCTAATGTTTAAGGTCGAAATAGCTTTGACCAAAATGGATTAAAATGGATTCAATTCCTTGACAATTTATCTGAAAACATATTACCATACTCAAGTATGAGAGAAAATATGTAAACTATGGCTTAAGAATATTTGAATCTGGGGAATGATATGAAAAAGAGATAAAAGGCATTAGAAGAAGTAGTTTCCAAGAATGATGTTACTATTATTTAACAAAACCCGTTAGGGGGTTGAAATATGCAGGGCCACCTATGGTCATTGGCTGCATGGTCAAATAAATAGCATCTTTCAGCTGACAAGTCTGTTATGTGGACTGTTTATGCAAGGCCACCTATGGGCACGTGCTGCATATTCAGGCGAAAGAACTCTTCGAAATTTACTTTCCTAGTTCTAAAAGCCAGTGAAAGTTTATGGATATTCAAATTTTCTAAAGTATAGAGTTTGTTGTATGGAAAGAGGTACTTGAATATGCAGAAGATATTTCCATACAAGAATATCGAAGAACTGGATGAATATCACTCCTACGAAAGTCTGACCCAAACATAGGGAAGAAGAATAAACCATAGACTTGAATACTTTCAAATCATGAAAAAGGATATGGGAAAAATATGTTAAGGATGTATATTTTTTTTGTGGATCCCTACATATTGTTGTTTAAGACAAATAAGGAAAAAAGAGGCATTCTTCCCAAGAATGAAGTTACTATTATTTAACAAAACCGGTTAGGGGGTTGAAATATGCAGGGCCACCTATGGGCATTGGCTGCATGGTCAAATGAATATCATCTTTTGGCTGACAAGTCTGTTATGTGGACTGTTTATGCAAGGCCACCTATGGGCACGTGCTGCATAGTCAGGAAAAAGAATTCTCAGAAGTTTGACATTTTTGTGACTAGAAGTCATGAAAAGGGTTATGAAGATCTGAAAATATTTAAGGTTAGGATTATAACACATAAATATGGGTATTGTCCAATGTATATAGAGATACATAGGTCAATGATAACCATAATCATGTTGTGGATGGGTCCTGAATTGAAATTTTGGACTTCACTACGTATCTCATAAGAATGAGAATCAAGCTATACGTAGTTCTTGAAATGCAGTTTAACGTCGTGCAGGACGAAAGTATGAGTGATCTAAGTTTAGGGTCATAGAATTCGGACCATAATAATGAATACACAGTGTGTGTTTTCATGAGGACTTTTCAGCCAAGGGACTGAAAGTGAAATTTGGGGTTAGGCCCAAAAGACTTGGGACTGGATTCGAGGGACACTCGAATGTTCCTACGTATCCCATAAGGATGGGAATCAAGTCCACGTAGTTCTAGAATTACCCTTTGTACAAATTTGGTTTGTACATTTGAAGGTTGAAAGGGGACTTTAGTGCAATGATGATTTAACCAGAGATAAAAATTTTAGGCATTACCATGTATGCACGTAGTCTTTTGAAATGAAACATGATTAAAAAAAATCAATGTCAATAATTGTTCCTCCTCAAATGAGGGAATCAAAGAATATTGTAGTTTATTGTCGTACCGGACAAAAGTGTTCTATAGTATAACGTCATATAACAAGGACGAAAGTGAATCAATGTAAAGATATTGATTCCAGGGGCGATTTCATAAATCAACATCATAGAGGTTGTGGTGAACCGTTGTGAAGAGATTGTTTTTGGGCTTGAACCCTGCGAGGTTGCCTACATACCCAGCCTGGAGGGCAAGGATCAATGTCCGTGTAGTTAAATTAAAGAATGAATTAATGATCAAGTTGTTCTTGTGGACAATGATCTAAATAAAAAATGTTGTTGGGACTTATACATGGTTAGTGGCCCAAAGGGAGTGTTATGGTTGATGTTCTCTCTAAGCTCACGTGAGTCATACTCGGTTTGAGAAACAAGAGGTAATAATAACCTTAACGATGCACAGTTTAATGTCATGTAGGACATAAAAAAGGGACTATGCAGTTTAAAGTCTTGCAGTTAGGACTATTGGTGCTGCACAGTTTAGTGTCATGTAGCAGGGACAAAATAACAGTTTAATGTCATGTAGGACATATCAAGGACTTTCTGTACAGTTTAGCATCATGTAGTTAGGACTATGGGGACAATACAGTTTAACGTCATATTGGACGAAAGGGGGACTGTGCAGTTTAATGTCATGCAGTAAGGACAAAAGAGTGTACCATTTTAACGTCATGTCGGACGAAAGTGCGAATAGTTTAAGGTCATATGCATGGACCGTGAATGGTGCATTTTAATGTCATACTGGACTTTTGAGATTATATAGTTTAACGTCTTTCCGGACGTGAGGGAATTTTATACAGTTTAGGGTCATGTAGTTAGGACGTCACAGTTTAACGTCTTGCTGGACATAAAGGATTTGAAAATAGTTTATGGTCATATACATGGACCAGGGATGATGCAGTTTAAGGTCATGCTGGACGGTTTAGGGAAATTTTTCACAGTTTAATGTCGTGTGGGACGAAGTTGCAGTTTAAAGTCATACTGGACCATTGTTGTATAGTTTAACGTCATATAGCAAGGACGAACTGGTGCTGTACAGTTTAAAGTCATGTAGCTAGGACTAAGGTGAACCAATATGAGGATATCAGTTCTGGGGACTTTTTACAGTTTATCGTCATGCTGGACGTTGGAAGTGCCACACAGTATAATGTCATGTTGCTATGACACAATATAGTTTAATGTTATCTCGGACAAAATATAGGATCTTCTGTACAGTTTAATGTCATGTAGATAGGACATCACAGTTTAACGTCTTGCTGGACATTATAACAGTTTAATGTCATGTTGGACATTATAACAGTTTAATGTCATGTTGGACAAAATATAGGATCTTCTGTACAGTTTAATGTCATGTAGATAGGACATCACAGTTTAACGTCTTGCTGGACATTATAACAGTTTAATGTCATGTTGGACATTATAACAGTTTAATGTCATGTTGGACATTATAACAATTTAATGTCATGTTAGACAAAATATAGGATCTTCTGTACAGTTTAATGTCATGTAGATAGGACATCACAGTTTAACGTCTTGTTGGACATTATAACAGTTTAATGTCATGTTGGACATTATAACAGTTTAATGTCATGTTGGACAAAATATAGGATCTTCTGTACAGTTTAATGTCATGTAGATAGGACATCACAGTTTAACGTCTTGCTGGACATTATAACAGTTTAATGTCATGTTGGACATTATAACAGTTTAATGTCATGTAGATAGGACATCACAGTTTAACGTCTTGCTGGACATTATAACTGTTTAATGTCATGTTGGACATTATGACAGTTTAATGTCATGTTGGACAAAATATGATCTAATGTGATTGTTTTGGATCTGGGAACAATATTTTGTGTTTATACAAAATACTTCTTCAGAAATCTGGCATTAGTTGGAGTCGTGATGTGTTCATCATCCATTGAGATTAGAGAATATGCTCCATTGGAGTAGACCTTATGTATTGAATAAGGTCCTTCCCATTTTGGTTCAAGCATGGGAGGCTTCTTTCCTGGTATCATTGGTGCTCTGAGAACCAATACCAATTCTCCCTGAATGAATGAACGAAGACGAACATTTTTGTTAAAAGCTCGTGCTATCTGATTCTGATAGATTTCCAAGTGGTGCAAAGTGCACAATCATTTCTCATCTAACTATTCCAATTCATTCAACCGCTTTTGGGATTGCTCATCTGTTGATAACTGATCACAAATGGCTATTCTGAGTGAGGGCAATTTAACTTCAATTGGCAAGACTGCTTCTGTTACATATACCAATGAATATGGAGTAGACCGCGTTGCATTGCGAGTGGTAGTCCGATAAGCTCATAAAGCATGATAGAGTTTATCAGGCCATGACCTCTTATCTTTATCCACCATCTTTTGCAGTATATTTGAAAGAGTCTTGTTGAAGGCCTCTATCTGGCCATTAGCCGCTGCGTGATATCCAGATGATTGGTTGGACTTAATTTTGTATTCTTGATACAATTTCTTTACCTCAGAAGAACAAAAGTTGGTGCCGTTGTCCGTCAATATGGTATGAGGGACACCAAATCTAGTAATGATGTTAGACTTGATGAAGCTAACAATGCATTTAGAACTGACTTCTTTGAGAGGTACTGCCTCTGCCCATTTGAAAAGAAATTAGTGGCAGTAAGAATGTACTTAAATTGCTTGGCCGTAGCTGAAGGGTAAGGTCCCACCACATCCATTCCCCATGTGGAAAATGGCCATGAGTATTTAGCTGTATGAAGCAACTCTGGAGGTTGATGAATGAAGTTGTCATATACTTGGCATGAATGACACTTCTTTGTGAAATTAACTCAATCTTGTATCATTGAAGGCCCGAAGTATTCAAGCCTTCGAATTTGATCAGACAATCTATGTCCAGACTGGTGGGCACCACAGACTCCTGCATGCACTTCTTTTATGACAGCCATTGTCTCTTCACCATCAATACATCTGAAGAGAACTCCATCAAAACCACGTTTGTATAGAATTTTCTCGAGGTGGTTTGGACCATCATAAAGAGTAAAATTGACCACACATCGCTGAATTTGTTCTTTCTCGGCTCTATCAGGTGGAAGTGTTCCATTTTTAAGGTATTCCTTGATAGGTGACATCCATCCTGTAGTATGACCATACGGTTCATGAATGGGACTAATTTCATTAATTTCCTCTGTTCTGACTTGAACATAAGGTGAAATTGCACGACGGTGGGCAATACCGATGGTTGTCTCGTCCCGATTTGGATCTTATAAAGTTGTGGATATATTAGCCAGTGCATCAGCTTGAGCATTTTGTGATCTTTGGACATAAGAAAATGTTGGTTCTGAAGGGAATTCCGACATTAACTCTCTGACATAATCATACAAAGGGATTAATTCTTCTTTTCTGATGGCATAATCCCCATTGACTTGTTTGATTACCAGGTCTGAATCACCTCTCACGTTTAAGAGATTCACTTGTGATTGAAGCGCTAACTCCAAGCCTGCAATGAGAGCTTGGTATTCAGCTTCATTATTGGTACCACCTTCCCACAACAAAAAGGAATAAGGTAACACTGCCTTATCTGGAGAAATGAGCACAATTCCTAAACCAACTTTATTGAATTTAGGATTTTCCATTTTCTTCCCTGTTGGACTTCTAGAAGCACCATCAAAATACATTTCCCATGTTTGAGGACTCTCTTGAATAGAGAAAACTTCATCATCAGGGAGTTCGATATCTGAATACGTGTCTTCCACTGAAGGATGTTCAGCCAGGAAATCAGCCAGAGCATGGCCCTTAATTGCCTTTTGAGACACATACTGGATGTCGAACTGCTGTAGAATAACCGCCCACCTTGCCAGACGTCCTGTAAGCATAGGACGACTAAGGATGAATTTGAGTGGATTATTACGAGATACCAATTGGACCTTGTGATGTTGCAGGTAGGTTCTCAGTTTCTGAACTGCAAAGATTAATGCTAGGCAGCACTTTTCAATACTCGAATACCGGGTTTCTGCTTCAAGCATAGTTCTACTGAGATAGTAGAGACTATTTTCATTCCCAGCATCATTATTTTGAGCGAGAAAGGCACCCAATGATCGCTCTAAAGCTGTCACATAGAGGATAAGAGGCCTACCCTCAACAGGTGGAATGAGTACTGGTGGACTCAAGAGGTATTTCTTGAGAACATCAAATGCTTCTTGACATTCTTCAGTCCACTGGTAAGTGACTCCTTTCTTCAATAATTTGGTAAAGGGTAAACTTTTGCCTGCCAAATTGGCGATGAAACGCCGAATATAGGCTAAGTGTCCTTGAAGTCCTCTTAATTCTTTCAAATTCTGAGGAGGTGACATACCAAGGATTGATTTGGTCTTCTCAGGATCGACTTCAATACCACGATGGCGTACAACAAAGCCGAGTAATTTTCCTGAGGTTACCCCAAAAGCACATTTTAAGGGGTTCATCTTCAAATTATGTTGTCGATGCTTGTGGAATACGACTTCCAAATCAGCCAAGTGATCAAAACGTTGTTTGGATTTAACCACTAAATCATCTACATAGCATTCAACAAATTTTCCTAGAAAAGGTTTGAAGATACGATGCATGGTGCGTTGATATGTTGCACCTGTATTCTTTAAACCAAAGGGCATCACCCGGTAACAAAACACACCTTGAGGAGCTCTGAAGGATGTATATTCATCATCTTCTGGGGCCATTCGGATCTGATTATATCCAGAATATCCATCCATGAAAGAAAGTACTTCATAACCAGTCGTCGCATCAATTAAGAGTTCTGTAATCAGAACTAGGAAATCATCTTTAGGACAATACCGATTAAGATCTCTGAAATCGATGCAAACCCAAATTTGTCCGTTCTTCTTCTTTACAGGTACAATATTAGCCAACCACTTGGGATATTGAACTTCTCTGACGAAGTTATCTTTGATAAGCTTATCCACATCAGCCTCGATTTTGGAAGCATAGGTTGGGTGTATTCTTCTCGCGGCTTGCTTGAATCCTCGATGTTCTTTTGCCAAACCCAAATGATGGGTGGCAACATCAGGATCAAGGCCAGGCATCTCTGTATAATTCCAAGAAAAAATATCTTTATTTTGCTTTACAAAATAAATATACATCTCTTGTTCTTCAAGGGTCATGGCCGCACTAATTAAAGTGGGGCGTGGATCTTTCTCTGTACCCAGATTTACTTCTCTGAGTTCATCCACAGTGGTAGAGATACCCTCTACAAATGTTGGAGGAGCATCTCTAAGATCATCCTCTTCCTCTTCATCATGTGTTATTTCTCCCGTTTCTACTTGCAAAGTAGATGAAAAAACGAAATTCTCATGATCATAAGAGATGTCAAATTTTTCACATTTTGAAGAAGAAGCTTCCATTTCCGACCCTATTGATGATAAAGGGTCTTCATTGGGAAATAAATAGGAGATGATGGATTGAGAATCGACATCAATATTCACCTCTAGTGTTTCTATAACTTCTTCTGGCCTGATTAGCGAAGTATAGACTTGTTGGATTTCAGAAGACGAAATGAAAACGTCACCACTTATGCTTTCATCACTGTTTGGTAAGTTACCAATTTCTCCCATGTTGTCTGGCTCAATTGCCGTAATTGACATTATGGATCTTTCCATAAGAGTATTTTGATTTGGGCCTATTTTTTCAATTTGAATGATAGGTAACACATAATCTGTACCCACATGTGAAAATGGATTTATTGGAATTTTTTCCAAACCATATGGAGCATTAACTTTGGTAATTTCCTTCATTGTAGATTTTTCTCTTCCCTTCATGTGATAAAATTCCGCCTCAATGTATTGAGACTCACATGTCTTGAACGGGGCCTTATCACCATACAATGTTCCAACTTGACCATCGAAACAGTATTTGAGACATTGATGGTATGATGACGGAATAGTTGCATGCTGATGTAGCCAGGGTCTTCCAAGAAAGATATTGAAAGCTGAGTCTTGATCAACAATCATGAAATCCGAATTGGAAACAAGATCTCCAAACTGAGTTCTGAGCATAACTTCTCCCAGTGGTTCTTGTACATTTTTATCATATCCTTGCAACATCATGGTAGAAGGAGATAAATCAGATTCCATGAGGCCCAATCGACGAAGTGTGCGAATGGGCATGAGGTTGACTCCTGAACCATTGTCAATGAAAGCTCTTCGAACATCTATACCATTGACTTTTCCAGATAAGTACAAAGGTTTTATGTGCCCATGCACAACATCATCTTCATCTTTATCAGTAAAAGATATCACTGCATGGCATTCTGCAGGATTATTCTCTATGTGATAGATTTCAGCTGCAGCAATTTCAGCTTCAAACTCCTGAGGACTTGACAAAGCTTCGATGAGTGCTTCCCGAAGATCTCTTGACAGATTCAAAGCATCCAAAATTGATAACTTCGCTGGTACTTGGGCCAAGTGTTTCAATATATCATAATTGTGATCTAGAGGTCTGTGTTTCCCAATAGGAATATGCGGTTTAGTAGGTACCTTGGAAGCAGATGCTTTGGAAGCTGATGCATCTTGTATTGAAGTTGGAAACATCTTTGGTTTTGGAAGATTAGACTGATTAGATCCATTTACTTTCTGAGATAAAGAATATGGAACCTTTAATCGGTCTTCCAAAGTAATTGTGTCGAAGCTGAGTTGGTCATTGGCAGAAGAACTTGCTTGTTCTTTTTGAGCTCGCTGAAGGGCTCTACCACGAGTTTCTGCTGCATATACAGTGCTAGAAGGGGTAGAATTAGAGTAGTGGCTTCGGAAAGATCCACGTCTTCCCCTATATCCTGAACCTCTAGAACTTCCTCGGGTTCCCTTATTTGATACAGGGAATTCAGGCTCATCAAGACTGGAATATGAATCTGTTAATTGAATCATATTAACAGAACCAAAGATTAACTCATCGTCTGATAAAGACTCTGCCTGGTTAGCCTGTTTAGGCTGTGCCGTTTGGTGGGACGGTGCCCGTGGCTTTGAAGTAGATGGCATGAAATCTGCCAGAGTCAAGGACAATTTAGGCTTTGATACATACTCATCTTCTCCTGATTCCTCTTTCTTCATTTAATTGCGCTGCCCTTTTGAGGATTTGTCTTTTGATGGAGGCATTACTACAGATTTTGTAGGAGACACAATTGGCTTCTTCAATTGTGTTCGCAAAATGGAATGGGTCCGATTGATTGTCTTTCTGACCATCCAATCATCATATTTTTTCGCAATTTTGCTTTTGACTTCCTGCCACTCGCCTACTTCTTCTGGATCTGTAGCAGTAATACACGCTACATGAGCTGAAGAACCCTTCAATTTGACTTGTCCCAAGTCGACCATCTTTTGCAGGAGGTCTTTAAAGACAAAACACTCCTGGATGGGATGCCCCAACATTTGATGAAATGGAAAATAATTGGGACGGTCTTCATCTCCTTCCTTGTTTGGCCTCTTCGGCACTGGTAATTGGACCAAATTATTTTCCAAAGCTGAAATGAAGTAACCAGGAACATTCTCACTTAGGAAAGAGTATGTTTTACTCTTCGTATCCTCAAATTGTTTTCGTCGTTGATCTTTTTGATCATTTGGACGAAACTTCCTTTGTTGTTGGCGTTCAGGAGGTGGAGCCCTTCGAGAAGATGAAGGTTTTGAAGTAGAAATAGGTACAGGTGCCTGTTTAAGCATAACTGTAGCAGTTTCTGCTTTACCCATTCTTCTTCCTGGAGCTGATGGAATTACACGAGATTTAACCTTAGCCTGTATAAGGGATTCTTCAATCTGTTGAGCGATTGAAGTAAGGTCTCGAAACCCTCCTGTGTATTTCACAGGGATCAACGGCGTGCATAATTCGTCACGCAAATTTGCCACACATATTGGCAACAATTCCTCCTGAGGGAGTGATAAACTCAAGGAATACGTTAATCCCTTCCAACGAGCAATGAAATCAGAGACTCTTTCATTCTCCCTTTGCTTGCAGTTTGTAAGATCGAAAACTGTCGTTTTTGGCAAATTTGAGCTAAACTGAAGAAGGAATTTTTGACGAAGATCCTCCCATCTGATGACTGACCGGGATTGCAAGCTTTTATACCAGACAAAAGCTGGTCCTTGCAAGGTTCGCACGAAGCATCTGAGTTTCACTGCTTCTTGCTGCTTTGGAATTCCCATCATAGGATCACAACAAGACACGTAATGCGTCAAATGTTGTTCAGGGTCGCGTGATCCATTGAAAGTAGGGAAAATAAGGTTTCCAAAACTGGATGGAGGAGAAATTGAATCTACCCATTCAGGGTAAACTTTATTATCAGGTTGAACTTGCACCTGTTTCCCTTCCATAGTTTCTAACCGAGCTGTTAATGACTCAATATTAGTTATTAACTTTTGAGAAATGTCAGGTTGAACTTTGTTTTGGGTAGGTGCAATGAATGGAGCTTGGACAGACGTGGTGGTTGGTGCTGCAACTGATGGTAGTGCTGCCAACCGTTGTTGTGTTTGACCCGTAGGATTAGACCTCTATGGGTGTACTGACAAAGGAGGATATTCTTGATCCATCTCAGTAGTTACAACAAATTCTTTCGGCTGTCGGACTTTAGCATTCTTATGAAGAAGACTACTCTGAAGTAGTTCTGCATTCAACCATCTTAATTCTTTCATTTCTTCCTCCTGTTGTGCAAACCTTTGCTCTAATGAGAGCGATTGACCTCCTTCAGAGGAAGGGTGAGAAGTAACCTGATTCCTCCCTTTCCCCTTATTGGATCCTTTTCGGAGAGGGGGAAGTGGGTTACTTGAAGAAATACCCAGATTTTGGGTAAGCCTTTGATTACGTGTGCGCACACCTTCTTCATTTAGGTCTTTGTGCGCGACTTCTTGAGCAGGAACCTCTTCGTCTGATCCCTCTGATTGAGCCTCATCTGATGAATCAGCAGCAACGACATTGATGACATTAATGGATGCAAATTGCATGGAATCCTTTCTATCAGCATTTCTGTGATATTGTCTCCTTCTATGTCCATGATCAGACATGGCATTCCGTTGACTTGATCCCTCAGGAATTTCTTGGAGAACCGTCACTTGGAGAGAATCTCCTGACAGCTTGGCTCTTCGTTCCTCTTGAGTCTTATTCCCTAATCGAGAGAATACTGACTTTCTCTGAGGGAGGGATTGAATATTTGAAAAAGTCCCCAGTCCGGTGGACTGGGGATGTTCCTGCTGCTTCCGCTCAACTCCTCGAATCCCATTCGTTGACTCTGAGGGTTGGGTTAGAGAAGTCCCCAGTCTGGAAAGCTGGGGTGTCTCTTGACATGCTATGTCTGAGATCTTCTTAAAATCTCTCTTGATCTTGCGAATCTTAGTTCAGAAATTAGCTGGATGCATTAACCTGTATCTACTTTTATCACCTGGTTCAACAGACCGTTGGATGATTTCCGAAACTTCTGTCATTTGATGACGTGTTTGCTCCAGACGAGAGGCTTGTGCAATATTCTCGCCTGCTTGATGTAGGAGCAATTCAACAACCTGTTCTCTATATACTTGATTTTGAGAGGAACTAGTTGAAGATTGTTCTTGAGAAAGCTTTTGATTATGAACAAAGTCCATTGACTGTGGCCGGCCATGGGCAATAACATTGCATGAGACCATTTTCGGCGGGCTTTGCTGACCGGAAAGCACTGTTAAATGTAGTGCTCCGTGAACACCCCATCCACTGATAGAGATGCCAAATCAATCTGGCGTTGTAACCCTTATATTATCTTAAGATGATCTTCATATTCATCGTAAGATAATACCTTCTTCTTTAATTGACAAAGAGTTTTCCATATGTTGAGACGAATATCATGGATTCCATCATCCGTCAACATCTTTGGAATGTCGTACTGGGAGTCAGCCAAAGGCCAAAACATGACTGGTACTTCACCTTTTTCCAGTTTTTTCCTCATGTTCAGCATTTCCTCTTTAACATTAAATGAATATTCTTCTTCCTGTTTGGACCAGAGTTGGTGTTTCCTTGTTGCTTCATCGGATTCAACAAGATTGGTAGAGAAATCACTATTCATGCTGGAAGATGAATGACCCAGGGATGGTTCGGAGAATAACCTGAACCCCAGGCTGTCTTCTGATGGAGAAAGAGTTTCACCTGCCGATAGTAAAGCATCATACATGACTGGTTTTATGTTTGCAAGTCCCTCGAGATAGGAGGGATTTCTCGTCACTACATTGCCTTCTAAAGAATTTTCGAGACAACGTGAATAACTACTGCGGAGAGGACTTTCGCAGCGAAGTTCATCACCATGAGGAGGACCGTCATGATGGGTTACAGCAAAAGATGAAATCTCTTGCTCCTTGGCCTTCTGACCACACAGAGGGTTCCTGTGGCTCTCATCTGAAGAAGAAACTTCAAGATTGACCGAATTTTCAGGAAGAAAGTCTTCATGAGGAAGTGTCTGTTGAAGACCTTCAGAATTAATGTTCCAGTTATTGGGAACTGAGGGAGTAGAATCTTGAATTCCGACAGATAAATGTCTGAGGGCTTCAAGAACTCCAGCATCGAGAAAGTCCTTGTTGCAGATTGGCCTTTGACCTCCTGACTGTGCTGGGCGGATCTTTTTCTTAGATGCCTTCTTACTCGCTATAGAAACCACTTGATGACGAAAGTGATTTCTCTGAGCAGGTGTATGTGCCTGATCAGGAAAGATGGTCAGGTTAGGCTGAAGATATCCACTCAAATCAGGTGTATGTTCCTGACTTGGTTGTCCGTATGATATGGGGGAGTATGCCCCATAACCCTCTTGGACTGGAACAGATGTGTGTGTCTGTTCCGGAGTGAATCGTTGATGTGTCACTCAATTGCTAGGGATCGATTTATGTGTATGTCACTGAGATGATGCTGAAGCTGTTATGATATCCTGGCAAGCATCCAGAATATGAGCCGGAATTTGCTTCTGCTCTTTCACCATTGACAAAATATGTTTGGTGACTTCAGCCGCCGGAACGGGGATATACGTCCATTCCGGGCTTGGAGTAGGTGTATGTGCCTGCTCCTGTCCTCCTTTTCCTGTCAGTGAATCCTGACAGTACTCAAGTGTGGAGGCATAGAGTTGAGTCTGCCTCCTGTTTGTCGTCGGGACTTTCCGACTAACTTCTCCGGGTGCTACCAAGCGAGACTGTTGGTAGGCCTGATTATTATTAGCAGGTGTTTGTGCCTGCTGATTACACTTCGCCAGACGCGGTTGACGAGATCCATCATATGTAGTCAGACGAGCCTGCTGACTAACTGGTGATGTATAAGCAGGTGTATGTTCCTGCCTATGGTACTCCGCCGGAATTGCCTGGCGGGATAGGCTTGATGCTGCCAGACGAGTCTGCTGGACAACGGAATTAAAACGGGCAGGAGTGTGTGCCTGCTTGTTGTTTTCCACCAAGTTAGGTTGGTGGACTTCTCCGGAGATGGCAGGGATGACAACCTGCCCATTGTTAACCGGATTCCGTCTCTGGCGGTTCATCTTGCATGCTCGGGTTCGAGGAACCTGAGCTGAATGCCTGGAGTCGGTACCCTCATCATGTTGAGGGCGCACTACCGCACGAGTCTGGCGGCGATTTTTGATGGGAGCCCTTGAGAAGGACTCCTGTCTTTTTGAATTAAGGTCCTGCGGGACCAGCTCATTCACTTCCTCAGAGTAAGGGAGTGAAGGGAAATTGCGTTCCGGGGATAACGACCCGAAACGGTTGGAGACGGTGGTCAGCACCGCCTGCTTCTTGATTGCTGGCCGCCGTTGTCCGGACGACCAGGTAGAATTGTTAACTTGGAGGGCTTGACGAGCGGCCTCCAGAGTTGGGATAGTACCGTTGTGACGGTACTCCTTAACCAGTGCATTAGAAACACAGCGTTGAAGAAGCTGAGTTGGTGATGTCATCCTCAGAGTGGATGACGTTCCAGCAGGAGTAGCAGCATTGGTTTTCACAGCAGCAGACCTCACAGTAGAGGTGTTCACAGCAGCAGTATTCACAGGGGTGAATTTAAGGAAAGCCATTTTGTAGATGATCTTGAGAAAAGAGTGCCTGTTCCATGTAACAGACATAATCAAGATGAATCCGGCCACTGCATCTTTTGGATGATCAAATGTCAATGATTGCTTTGTTGGCCCAAGGGGCCTAACAAATAATAAGAACATCACTTTAACTTGGTTAAGGATTCACGTCGGGTTCACCATTTTTGTTTCGCACGGAATCCGGGGATGACCTCCTCGACGGGAGATTCAAACGTTCCGATCGGTTTCTAACGGGTTTGTTCGTAGAACCAGAAATATCCAATGATTCCACATCCGTTTGGACCTACTTTCCAAAGTCAGGCGCCCATTAGCTTGTGGACTAATGAGACTTAGGAATTTGCATTGGTCGAGATGATGGGAGGTCGGACTCATCACACCTTTTTGAGGGGAATTATTGTCTACTCCGGGACTCTCTTTATAGATTTAAGTTATGTTTGTGAATCCTTATTACATTACCAAGTATAAAATGTGCTTTGCTTTAGTTTTAACAATCAATGATTAAATATGCAAGAAATTTAGAGAATCCTTTATATGTATTCGAGGTTCTTCATCAATAGAGAATCATCGATATCTGTTTAGAGATTCTTGGTCAATGGTATCCTTCAAAACATTTATATAAAAGTCTCTTGGTCATTATGATGACCAGGCTGGTTTTAAAGCCACACAGTGGGGCACTTGAAGTTTATCGTCATTCAGAAGGACAGAGATTATTTCAAAGTTGGGATTGAACCCATAAATGGGCTACCTACGTATCCTTTGTTTTGGAAAAGGAATCAGAACCCACGTAGTTCGAGTTATGGAGTATAATGTTTATGATTGATGGCTCAAAGATGAATGTCATAATTACTTTTACACTCTAAGCTCACGTGAGTCATGCTCGGTGTGAGAAACAAGAGGTATTGGTAAAAATTTAGACAATTGTGCCATGAAAGATGCAACCATAAGAATTTGTTTGGGGCTTATGTATGGATGACTGCCCAGATAGATAAATATTTAGGATTTACTTTTAGGGAGAAAATCCAGGAACAGGGTCCATAAAGTCATATGTGCTTCATGGAGATTTGAATACTCTAATCTTGGGGCTTACTCCTAAGGAGGATTCCCAAGTTAGGAGGGGACTTATGATTGGGTTTTACTCCTAAAAAGGAAACCCAAATCAAAAGGTAAATTATGACTGGTTAAAAGAAATTTAAGGGGACTTGGTGCTTATTCCTGAAAAGGAGACCCAAGGTTATGACTGAGTCTTATTCCTGAAAAGGAGACCCAGGTTAAGGGACTTGGGGCTTACTCCTGAAAGGGAAGCCCAAGATTATGACTGAGTTTTCTTCCTAAAAAAAGGAGACCCATGTTAGGGATTAAGGTTTGGGGCTTACTCCTGAGGAGGATGCCCATATTTGAGGTTGGGGCTTAATCTTAAGAAAGATTCCATGATTAAAGGACTTGATTGGGGCTTACTCCTGAGGAGGATTCCCAAGATTGGGAACTTTAAGAATTTGGGGCTTACTCCGGAAGAAGATGCCCAGATTAAAGGTTTTATAACTGGGGATTATTCCTGAAAAGGAGACCCAGGTTAGGATTCTCTCATCTTAAAGGATGAGGTTGAATGAATGAACTCTCCGTATTTTAGTGACATAAGGATATTTAAATCACTAGACATTGAGAGAGATTCCACAGAATTCCTTTCAGATAAGAAAGTCAAATCAAGAAATCATGCCATAAATGGCTTTGAAGAGTGTCTTGAAGACTGAATCTTGAAAAGGAAAGGTGAAATGGCTTAAGAGGGGTAAAAAAGGGCAAGATGGGCAGCCAAAAAGATAGGGGCACGCAAGTCTTGCAAGGCGCGGAAGTCTTCCGTGGGCGCACAAGTATTGCAAGGCGCACAAGTCTTCCGTGGGCGCGCAAGTATTGGTCGCGCAGGTAGACCTGCGCGACACATAGTGTACTTGCACGATTTTCAACCAGCATTGAAATACTTGAGCGACTCTTTTTTTAAACCCTTTAGAATGTTCTCGAGGTTCTTCCAGAAAAGTGATGAGCAAGTTATATTGAAGGAAATAAGTCGGCGCGCAAGTGTTTGATATGTTTCAACACTTAGGCCTTCCTTCTTCTCTTTAGATCTTCCGTTCTAGGTAAGAAATTACTTTTAGAAGTATTCTGGAAGCTTTGAGAAGAGACTTGGTCGTCAGGAGTTTCAATCCGAGTTTCTGGCAAAAGATCCTCTCAAATGGGGGCCCACAGGGTCTATTTATAGGCAAAAGAAGACCCCGGGCGGTTACCGGGCGGTTATCACTTAGGTCGCGCAAGTCACTTGCACGACCATAAGGCGTCGCGTAAGTAGACTTGCATGACCACTAGGCAGCGCGCAAGTGTACTTGCGCGACCATGATGGAACTTGCGCGACCTATGGGAAATGTTCTCTTTGTTCATCCCTTTGTCGATTTTTGATGTTTCTTCAAAGGATGAATCACTTTATGCTCAGATATTCCCCTTTTCCGATCTTTAGAGTCTGTGACGAAAGGAGCGTCAACAGACCTAAAATATTTTTTGTTTGGAACATGTTGAGGTGATACTCGATGATTTCTTTGATAAGATAAGAACTATTTATACAGTCATTATAGGCATACCATCCAATAAGGATGTGTAGTGGTGTTCCCTGATGACCATTCTGAGTTTCCCTTTAATAGGGATGAGTTATGGAGTTCCCTGATAGCCTTTTTTGGATTACCCTCTAGCAAAGTTGGTATGTGGAGTTCATAATGTCTTATGGGGGATTACACATTAGCACAGTTGGGTAGTGGAGTTTATCAAAAACCTTATAGGGTTTACCCTACAGTATGGATGGGCATTAGAGTTCTACTATAGTGATCTCTTTCTAAGAATTACCCTCCATTGGGGCTGGGTAGTGAACTTCCCTAAAGACTCTTCTGGGAATTACCATCCAATAAATCATGGTATTTGAGTTCTATGATGACCTTTCTTTAGTTATACCCTCTAATGGGGAGGGGTAGTGGAGTTCCTTGGTGACTATAAGGGTAGGTTCCTCCTGTCACACCCTAGTATAGGATACATACCTATAGATTGTGTTCACTCAACTATGTGGCCCAATGATGAGACATGGTATGATATAGAATGTAAATCACAAGGAAGTTAAACTCTTTATCCAATAATATGTATTCTTGTTATGTGACCGAAAACTATGTAGGTGAGTCTGTGCCACCCATTGCAGATAATTTCAAGGTGTGTTGATTGACTTCCATAAACATGTGTGTTTTTAGTAGTCATATTGGATGTTGGGAATTGTTTAAGGGATGATATAGATGTGGGAATATCTTATTTTTTGTCTAAGCTATAAGATGGAGATCCCCTAACTCTCCCGTTTGGGATACTTTTTATGAAAATATATATATTCCTTCATTTTGATTCACAACTTGGATTAGGATACTCACCTTCCAAAAGATGTGAAGACGCGTGAGGTACATCATGACCATTATATGTTTATCTTCCCATGGTTGGATGATCATACTCTCCAACTATATGTAGATAATGATTGAGGGTTATATCATATACTCACTATGGTTATCCTCTTTTTCTATTAAGATCTTACTTTCACTCTCTAATTAGGTTGTGTTCTAATCGTTTATTATTCCTTGTTCTATATATTATTTTCCTATTCAATTTTATCTTTAATTCTCCAGATTCACATTTTAGTATTTTTCTACTATGTATTTATATACTCACACCTATATGGGATTCACCCACACAATTTATATGTTTTGTATATTTTGGACATGTTGACTGTGACTTCAGATAAACATAGATATACTGGGTGCATGGATCTCTTAAAGTGGTCATAGCTTGAGATATTGGAGCTGGGATCTATAAAATAATTTCTCAATTACTTTTTAGATAGGATTGGACATATTTTTTAGTGGGTGCGTATTTTTTCACTTTACATTTTAATATACACTACATTAATTTTCCATTATCTAGGGGTTCATGCATTCTTGGTTAACATTATTTTTGTGTTCAATATTTTCTTCTTTCCCAATACTATTTTTCATTGAGTTAGCTGTGATTGTGTGTGTAAATATTCATAGGAAAAGAAATAACTATGTATTTTTGGATTATGCACTAGTTCCCATCCCCTTTCCTATCAATGTGGTCTTGGGGTAGTTGAGGCTCAATCCCCAACATGGGATATGTCATGAAAGATTGGTATCAAAGAATATTCATTATTTGGATCATTGTCTGGATGTTACCCTTTAAGATGATTTGGTTGGGTTTAGGGAAACAATGTCATACTGTCTCGAGTGCAGCTCATAGGCCAGGGAGCCAAATAATGGTTTGATAGGTCAACATATCTATTCACTAGGACCACAACTACCTTCTTGTCGACTCATCATATAGATACATTTTTTGTCGAGATCAATGGTAGATGCATCATATAGTATTGTGCCTTTGAAAATACTTCTTGAGTTATCTCTCAATTATTATTGATATATATATAGATATTCTTATCTCACTATGGTACACATTTAATAAAATTCATTATTCCACTATGATGAAATCCATCTTATATAACAACTTTAGTTCAGGATGAAGTCTATTTGAGAGATGAGGTATCTATTCTGGGTCTATCCCATACCTCCTTCCTCTTGGCGGAAAATTAGCAGCACCTCTACCAATCGAGAATCAGATCATCCTTCTAAATTAATCTAATTATGTGTGCAGGTTGAGTGAATTCCATAATATCTATTATATGAGACTGTTGGGGTTCCACGGTGTGGCAGATCTTCCGGTTGAAAAGGATTAGTTAGAGTCAGTGGTCTGCATCTTCAAGCATATCTAGAACCATATGGAATAGTTGGTGGCAATGTCATCCATACTTCTCCGGGAGAAGATCAGTATTTTTGGAACTCATTTTTTTAGATGCATGATGAGATGACACTCCCATGGGATGGATTCAAGTAGATATTGCCTGAGGATTATTACCCCTCTTTCTTACACTCAGTCTAAATCTATGAGTATCTGGTGCATCAGAATAGAGGGATTACAGATCCTGAGTATGTTGCAAAGTTCACATACCTTACACTCAACACTCTCGACATGACCTTGTACAGTTACTTCTAAGAACATAAGTTTGAGTGAGGACTTCGTAGGGAGATCGTGTCCATCATTGTTCCCCTTCACATCCCCACATATACTGAGGTGATGGAGCAATCACTTATAATAGATTTCTTTCTATCATATGTATTATAGATAGCTAGATCAAGTAGTGGGTGAAACAGAACTAGGTAATCAACAATAACTATAATATTTCATCACTAGGATCTTAGATACAGAGACCGATTCATGATCAAGCTAAGGCACATGGTCGTATGAGGTCAAGGAATCACAGAGTGTCATGGAATCCCTGGTAGATGGGTTGTTTTAATTAAAATTGTTGTTGTGACATGATATGGGACTACCTAAACATACATTCTATGTATCCAAGGAAGATATATGACGGACCTCCATGGTAAGGGCATTGCCAAGATCAAGGATATCATATAAAAGAATGTTGTTGTCCTTATGGAGATGATGATAGAAGATGAGTTGGAGGAGATGTAGGTGGAGGATGGTGCTATGAAATCCTTCCACCACCTCCCCCCCAGGCTTACCACGTTAGGTTCATGGAGTTGGTGGTCTAAGCCATGTACTACTGCACGATTTGTATTTCTATGATCTCGTAGCACATGAGATGATTTTATGTACAATATGTGTTTATTAGACTTTTTCCTCTGTATTTTGACATAGGTTCCATTAATTATTTTGTCTGTTGACTCCTAGTGCGAGAACTAATGCTCCCAGTTGAGATTCTAGCACAACAACTTTTTATGAAGTTTCATATAGGGAAAACATATTCTTTATCATTCTTCTATCTGTAGTGCAAGGTATCACTTAGTTGACATATGTTTATGTGGGACCTTTTGGTACTCATGATAGAACTGTATGACATCATGGTCCGTAAGGATTTTATTTCCCAGTTCCAACCCCAAATTGACTATTACTGGATATAGGTCAGATGCCTACACACTGATGGGATGAGATTATCCTTATTCTGAAAGAGAGATATCTTGGAAGGATTTGATGATTCTAGGAGAAAGAAGTTGCATCCTATCACCCGTTAGTTGGAGAGAGTATACCTTAGTGAAGTATGATCATTAGGCATCTGGGTTCTTTCAGTTATGGAGGATTATATAGATGTATTACCCTGAGTATGTTATGGGATTACCTCTGAGATAGGAGATGGTGTGTCTCATCAACTTGCATCTTGGGACAGCCCCAATATCTACTTTTGCGTATCAAATTGAGCCTACCAGGATTCAGGAGCTATGATTTAATTTAGAGGACCTTTATTAGAAATGCTTCATCAAACCTTGTATATCCCCCTATGAATCCTCTGTCATGTTCTTGAAAAATGATTGATGTAATCTTAATGATTTTCATGGATTATCATTAAATGAACCAGGCCACAATTAGGAAAAACTAATCATTGTCAAGTATTGAGGACTTCTTCAACTAGTTGTGATGTGTGAGATAGTTATCGACTATTGATCTTATGTCCAACTACTACTAGTTGTGGTTTCATGATTCTGATATTCCAATGTTCGAATTTCAATGTCACTGCATACACTATGAGTTCCTGGTGACTCCATTTGTTGTGACTAATTACTTTTCCTTTATTATAGAGATTATGAACCAGTTTTTTCATCAATAATTGGACCAATTAGTTTTTTTCATCATTAACAACATACTAATATAATCTTTAACTAAGGATGATCATACAAGGAACTTGATTATTGTCCATGATTTTCTTCGAGAGCACCATTTTTATGGAATCCTCATGAAGTTCCAGTTATGTATATAAGACGTTCACTTTGTGGGGGGTGTCCATAAATTGAATGTTTTATAAGTGGATCTATAAAATATCAACGAAGTGACATCTTGGGAGTGACATAATATCCTTTTAAATGTGTGAAGCATTCTTTTCATGGCGGGGTGCTAGAAGAGAATTATAGTATGTTTCTCCAAAATCACATCACCTTTGGCTACCCTAATGTGGAAACTTAGGTTGTTTCTCTTGTATGAGATGTTTCAGAAGGACATTTAGGAGATTGGGTTGATGCTAATAATAAATCCAATGTTGAGACTACCAGAGGAAGGCACGGAGTTCGTAGTGTATTGTAATACCCTATGACTTGGGATTGGTTGCGTGTTGATGCATCAATAATAAAAAATTTCATATTCATCAAGGATGTTGGGACCTCATGAGAAGAACTATTAATATTTGGACCTTGATATAGTATTGGTAGTCTTCACCCTGATGATGTGGAAACACTATCTTCTCATAGAGCTCTTTATGGTTAACTTAGACCACTAGAGTCTCATGTACGTCTTCAAACATAGAGACCTGAAACTGAGATAGTGGAACTATTAATAGTTCCTATAAGACTACAAATTCAATATAATCTATACTCCATAGAAGGAAAACATCATTTGATATTACCTTAATAGGATGGCTCAGGACTGTTTAGTGTAGGGAGCTTCAAAATAGCTATCTTACCTATGAATGACCATAGTGGGGGATGAGGGTACATCTTTTCTTCAGCCGATGGTGTATAATCATTCAATTAATGAGATTTTAAGAGATTCGTAGATATGGGATTTTTATTTTGAGGATTTACGTGATCAGATATCCACATGAAATGCACTAGATGGATATTTTGAAGGATGGAATGACACCAGATTGTTCTGGGTCCGAACAATGCTCCAAAAACAATTGTAGGAGGAGTTGATGTGAAAGTTCCTAAAATATCCCCTACATGTACATCCTAGTGTGGGGAAGATATATTGATAAATTTATAGTTAATTTTTGTGGCTTGGAATGAGTTGAATCATAGATGAGTTTGTCTCTCTATGCCTAACTTGTCAGTAGGTGAAGGCATAAAACCATGTTCTGGCTAAATTTTCCTAGACCCTTATCACCTCAAAGTTGAAATGGGATGGAATAAAAATGTTCTATATAATTTGGATTCTATATATAGAGATGTCCTATGATGTATTTTGAGTTATTATAGACCGAAAAATGATGTTAGGGAACTTAATTTATATCATAGAGCATATTACGGCGGAGAGTTTGGGGAATCATTAAATATGATAGTTTATCCATATTCATGGGGTTAACTTGATATTTTTCATTGATTCTGATGTATAGTTTACATAATGATGGTGGAGAGTATTTATAGATGAGTTTGAGACCCAATTTCAATCGATTACATCCTTCAACCCAAGACCAATGGGAAGACAAAGTGCACTCTCCAGTTTAGGATGATATACAGTGGGTTTGTGTGTTTGATTGTGGTTAGAGATGGGACAATAACTTTATTTTGGTAGTGTTTTCATACACCAATATATACCACTCTACCATTGACATTGATCCTTTTGAGGCCCTATATGGGATAACCTTCATGTTACCCTTGTGTTGAATATAGGTATTTGAGTCATCTCTTGTGGTCTGAGATATGGTGTAGGAAAAAGCCATGAAAGTTCATGTCATCCATGAGGGGATGATGTTGGTTGAGGGGAGATATAAATCCCTTGAATACAACCATTGTAGGCCTTTAGATCTGGGGTGGGGAGTCCACATTTTCGTTATATTATCCCTATAATGTGGATTATGAATGATCATCCAGGGAGGCAATCTATCATTGAGGTTTATCGAGCTATTGGAGATCACTCATCCAGTTGGTGAGTTTTCTTAGTGCCTCTCCTTACCCCCATAGTTGGAGTGGGTGCACAGAATCTTCCACATATCCTAGCTGATGAGATAAATGCATGTTTCAACTCACTTCATTGACTTGTAGGAGATGGATATTAGGGATGAAGCCAACATTACAGATCACCCAATGGTGATCGAGGATCAGAAGAATCAGACCTTACATTGAAGTTCCATCCCCTTTTTTTGTGTGCTATGGTAGAAAATAACATACAAAAGAGTTACTGGGAGTGAGAGATCCATGTGTGGACTCTGTATCTTGAGTCATTTTCATAGTTTTTTTATTAAGGGAACAAAATATTAAAAGCGGGAATGATGTAGAGATCTATTTTCTCAATGTAATAAATTAAAATATATATATATATATATATATATATTCAAATGTAGATTCTATGATGATGTGTGATTCTAAGGCCTGGTTTTCTGAGATTTAATTTCATAAAAATAGAAAATATTTATTATACTACACACAACAAAATTTTTAGTGAAAATGTAATAACTCTTAAAAGGTTGACCAGATGACAAATTTTAGACCATGGTTGAGTCCAAAACATGTTGTTTGCCAAAGGAGAGATATGAAATGACATTGAGAAGGATGTTTAGACCCACCACTCATTAAAGGTTAATTTAAATGAACTAGTTTATTTATTTAATTAATTGATTTATTCCATTTGACCTAAAATGATGTTTATAAATATATTATTAAAGGAAGCATTAATGGAATGGATTATTTTTCTGAAATTTTTAGTTGATATCTTCTTATCTCTTCCATTGAATAATCCTTTTCCAACTGATGATGAATCTCTCGATCAAGACTGATCAGGGTGAAATGAATATTTAATCCCCTTACAATCATTGTGGGAGCTTGTTATTCATCAAAAATAAATACAATATAGAGTTATAACTGATCAATTGGAGTTTTTAAACACTTCATTAAAATTTTTTTGTATATTTTTCCTCATTCTAAAACTTGTGCCTTGACAGCCATCACATGTTCCCAAATATTGAGTTTAAAATTTATTTCGTAAATTTTTATCTATCGTTGGTTCCAAATTCTTGATCATATTCCATTAATTCTTTGTTAGTGATGTATAAAATATGTTTTTGGTAAAATTCCCCCAACTTTTATTCATGTCCATCACCGGATGATTCCTCTTGGTTCTCGATTTGACAATTGACAGGAGGAAACGAGATCAATTAAGCCCTCAGATCCGTGGTGTATCAACTAAACAAGAAATGATTAGTGGGAAAAGAATAGATCAGGAATCGTTACTGTATAAGGATTATTGATTTAATGATTTGATAGTAGATATTAAAGGGATGGATGTATGCAAGAATGTGGAAAACCCAGTGAAACGCTCATTGTGATCGGATATAGATTGATAGTTAAAAATGTTTGATATTTGCTTTCCATGGCCAGATCCACGATTTTTGGTTCATTTCATAGTGGAATATGAAGCTTATTTTCTTAATTCAAGGAAAGGATACCACATTTCTTATTCTGAAGAAATTATGACTACAACCCTTGTAAAATGAAGAATACATACCTCAAAGCTCATTCTTGTAGTGGTTCTAGGATTTTGGAAAACCATAATGATTGAACATCATGTACTTCTCCCAATACAATGTGTATCGTAATTTCTATGTGAATCTTCCAGATGAAAAATTACATATCCAGACTACTTGGGTTAAATACCGTGTGACATAACATGCCATGTACTAAAGTCTATAGAAACATGGTCTGATTATATGGGAACAACCAGCAGTACATGACCAGTACCCAGATAGGTTGGACAAGTTGTATATTCCACCTACATTGAATATACACCTACATGGTGGGGAGACATGTTCCATGAAAGAAGATATCCAAGCTATGAAGTGGGACCACAAGTCATGTGTGTCCCCTCACATGACATGTATAACTTGGCCCCTATGTTAGAAACTTTTTTTATCTTTATATCCAATGTTTAAACTCAGATTTGAATTCATTAGTTTCCTATCCTGAGTGCTTCTTCGTAAAGAGTGCGACGGTGCCCAATACCGTAGCTTTTAAGAAAAGATGAGAAGTTTTCCAGGTTTGGAAGAGGATATGGTGACTCCTGATAATTATAGTGATCATATAGGATCACCATATGTATACATTCTAGTATTATCCTCTTCAAAGGATATGAATAAGAGTTCTTATATGACCATTCCATTCCTACCCCCGAGTAGTTCTAGGCAGTGGAGTTCCATGATGACCTTTTACGGAAAACCCAACAACAGGGCTTGGTGATGGAGCTCCCCAACCATGATCATATTCCAAGCATTACTATCCATCAATTCTGGGTAGTGGTGTTTCTTGAAGAGCCTTCAATGTTTTACCCTACAGTAGGGCTAGGTTGTGGAGTTCCCTGATGCCCTTTCTTTTGTGTTTCCCTCCAGTGGGTTTGGGAAGTGGAGTTCCTCAGTGACTTGTAGATTTGGACCCATCAGTCATACCAGGGAATGGTATCCTCACCATGATATTTTTAACCCTCAACATTGCAGCATAGTAATGATACATTTTTTGAGGTATCCCTGGACTCACGAGGAATAGGAACTCTTTCCCCACAAAGATGCATTATTTTGATGTGACATAAAACAATATAAAAATTCAATGTAGCCTATATTTTGATAGTATAAATTTGTGGTGAATGGGTTCCTTATAATTATTTGTTCAGTGCAGACACATGGGATATAGGGCATCATTAATGGGATTTTGTAACTGTTCATTTCTATTATTCTTGGGTTGAGCTATGAGATAGATATCCCCTTACTCTATCATTTGGGATTCTTTCACTATGATTATATATATTCATTATTTGGATTCACAACATGGATTTGGATACTCTCTTTCAATGAGAGGAGAATACATATGGGGTATTCCACATGATTTTTGTGTGTATATTCTCATTTTTGGACGAGTCTACACTCCTACTATATGTAGAAAAGGTAGGATGTGTAGTTTGTCTTCTCATAGTGTTCATCTTCTTATGATTGGACGAGCATAATTTCACTCTCTCGTTTTTTTGAGCTGTAATCATTCATGATACCTTTTTCTATCTAATATTTTCATCTTCATTTGTATCTCATAGCACTCCACATTCACCATTTTATGAATTTCTACTAGGTATCTATATACTCACCCATTTATGGGCTTTTCCCACACTTTTCATGTCCTTTGATGATGACAGATAGGTTGACCATGAAATCAAGGGATCTTAGAGTTATTTGGTTGTTAGAACACATACAACGGTCATAGCATGGGATACAGGAGCTGGGATCTATCACCTATTTTCTCTTAACCAGTTTTATCAGGTTGGGACAAATTTCTAGTTTTATGTGTATTTTTTCCATTATTTTTTATTATACAGTACTGTACTTTTGGACTATCCAGAGGTTCACGCATGCTTAGTTTACTTTATATAAGTGTTTAATATTTTCTTCTTTCCCACTAAACATTTTCATTGAGTTGAATTCATGTGTGGGTCTAGATTCATATGAAATGGCCTCCCTGAGTTAGTTATTCCTTCTGTGCTAGTTGCCACCCCTGACCTATGGAGGCGGGCTTTGGGTAATCGCATCCTGAGCCCCATCATGGGATGGGTCATGACACTTATATGATATGATAATTATGAAAATATATCTATTATAAATTGATAACATGTTGAAAACCATCATATATGAGTTTAATGAACATTAAACTAAATAGAAGTTTGAGGTAAATATTGCATCTCAATTTCTATTCCATTGAGACATATTTGATAATATGAACATATTTAGATTCATGTGTTTAATATATAGACTAATTGATATATTTATCATTAATATCTATGTATTACAAGAAAACTAATGATTAAATTCAGGATTTGTTTTCCAATGGGTAATAATTTAAAATTTAACAAATATTTAAGGATTTATTTTACAATAACATTTTTTGGGACTACATTAATTTTCATTGAAGGAATCTTATAATCCATACATAGTACAATACATATTTTTTCCTGTATAGATTTCTATATTTTCTAATTTTTCCTCTAACTTTTCTACTATGTTTCACTTTAATCATGAAATGAAATGGATAAAAGAACAACCAATTGTATTTAAATTTTAATGATATATATTTTTCTCCAATGTACATATTTTTCAAAATTGTTTTACAAAAGTCCATTTATTTGAAAAAAAAAATTATTATGGAAGTTGTAATTTATTCTTGATTTTTTATAATTTATGAATGAAATAATTTAATTTTTTCATAAATTTTACTTTTTTTAATTTTGTTTTAATATTTAAAAAAAGGATTTTTTTTAATGTATAATACATTAACAGACTTCCCCACTACTATAAACATTTTACAATATTTAGATTATTCTACATGTTTTAAATTATTTTAAAAAGTAAATTATTTAATGATTTGTTATTTTAATACTTCACTTACATTTTATTTATTTTTTTTCAAAGGACATGATTTTATTGTAAAACCAATATTTTTTATGAAACAATTGTCATCTCTTATCATTATTAATTCTTTGGTCATTATTTTTATCTGGAAACAATAAAATTTTTATGTTAATTTTACATTAAAGTTCTCATAAATATTCAAATTATTTTTTTCATGTATACTACGACTTCCAAAACTATATACTATTTTTATATATGGTGGTTTACTATGAAATATATTTCATTGGCTAGGAGAAAATAATAAAAAATTATGTATTTTTTACTAAATATAGATAATTATTTTCAATAAAAATTACTTATAAATTTAATTGGTTATTCATTATATGAAGAATTCATTAGATATATAGTAATTTGTGGGGATCCATTAAATTTATATATCCTTTCATTGTGTTAAATTTTCTAATGAGACAAACCAGTTAGCCAAATTAAATGTGGTTTTTTGTGTATACCTATCAATAGATTAAAATATCATGTCCCAAGGATTGATAATATAGATATCATAATGTATATGATCATGGTTTCCAATATAATACATTCCTTCATTGAGAATATTATTGTTATTATCCATGATATTATTACATTGAAATTATTCATGGATGCATTTGAGGCTAATGGTATTGATTAAATAGAATTTGTTTTTAGTTTTTTATCCTCTTATATTGATTCTACCTTATCACTCATAATAACATTCATTTTATAAATCCCTTAATGTGTACATTAGATCAACCTATTTTTTTCCTTTCCCCATGATTTGAAGATGAATTATTTGAATGAGTTAATTGATATTAAAATTATTTCTAAAACTATATTTAATATTTTATTCCCAATGTAGACTGGGATTTATATATGAATCATGCTCTCTAAGACTACTAAACCGAATAGTCCTTCCAGATTACTTCCCATGTGTTTAATCAAATGTAATAAATAGAAACTGAATCTGGGATACTATATTTGGGGTTTTTAATGTTATTATAAATAAAATTTTAATATAAAACATTTGAAATAGATTGAAGAAATAAATTATTTGGGAACATAACCATGAAACTAACATTGAGAATATGTCTAATTATATGACAATATTATTTAATTTTTAGTATGGTAAGGAATCTATCATTTCCATAGAAATTCATTACTATATAGACATAACAATTGGTTATAGATTTTTAATACATTCATCTATTTGTAATAACTCTAAAAAGAGTTCGTTGAGAATATCTCATCCAATTTCTGGCACATGGTAAATGAGCCCTTACTACTCACCTGATTTTACACTCCCTAGGGATTCTATTTGGATAACTGACATTTCCATTTTAATTAATTATGAAATATTTGAAAATATTCTTATTATTTAAAGATATTACCAATGAAACCAATTTTATAATTTTGAGATAAAAAATGCCCAAATTTTAAATTTATGTTAGTTGTGACATCTAATTTAGAAATATTTATTTATAATTAAAATTATAATGATATGAGCTAATCTAGTATATTAATTTTTTTAGAAATGAATCCATGATGAAATAATGGAATAAATAATCATGGCAAATTTAGAAATTTCTCTCATGTAAAAGAAAATACAACTATAATTAGAGATTAGAATATTATGAATATATTAGAGAAGATAGCCTATGTTATGGATAATATTCTCTCACAAATAGAACAACATGATGATACATGACAAGATACACCTCAAATGTATCATTTAATATGATAAAAGCACCTATATTTTAGTAGAACTACTAATCTAATGGGAGCTGAGAAATGAATTATGTCCCATGATAAGGTATTTTTGGTGATAGGATGCGATGAAATAGAAAAAGGTTACACCAGTACTATATTTTATTAATGGTGATGCTAATGAATGGTGTTTATTGAACCATAATACTCGAGAGGAAGAATAAATAGAACACATGGGATGGAAATATTTTAATGGAAAATTGTATAACAAATTTTACCCTCATTAGTAGTGAACTAAATTGATGACAATGTACTTCATTATAAATCCAAAGGATGAAGACTGTGTTGTGGATTGTGAGCCAAAATTTATAAGATTATAAAACTATTATATAGACTATATACATCATAAGGAATGAAAGATTGTAACATCCTTTCCCACAACATTTTCTTGAGAAGAGGTGGAGGTGCTACTAGGCCTTAGATAACATTTACAGGACACTAAATGATGGACATAAGTTTCAAGGGCCTCAAAAAAAGCTATTGTACACTGTTAAATTTTTCAGATAAAACACCCATACAAAGTAGAATTTTATCAATCAGTTCCCTATATGATGCATGATTATAGAATAAAAGAGAAATTATAAACAAAAAAAGTAAAACAACATTAGAGTATAAGAGGAAACTAGAAAACTCAACCCGAGAAGGCCAAAATACCACAAGACTGGATGAAACCCAACTGGAATTTAAATAAGAAACATAGAACCCAATTCATAAAACAACTATAAATTTTTTCTCATGGTATTATGAATCATAACTAAATCACTATTATACCATGTATTTGACTATGTATTGATAGACGACATCTAAAATCCCCCAATAGTTCCAACGAAGCGGGTGAGTCTGAACTTAGTAAGATTTCCCCAAAGACTAACTATCTCAATTAACTATTATAAAACATTAATAGAAAATTATATAAATTAGTTTAAAGTAATATAATGTTGTTTATATCAAAATATTAGATAGGTTTTAAGGGAAAATAATTTAAAAGGCATAAATCTTTTCTTTATTATTTAACATACCCATAAATTTATATCCACACACATGCCCACATGAATTCCTATGTGACATTTCCATACTCATGAGAAGTCTCTAATCAATCCTATGTTTCACCACAAGTTGACTATTATTGAGTCCCCCATTTCACACAATCCTTATAAAGTGAGATTTTTATGGATGCAATCACACCAACCATGTATGAAAAATTCCAGGTCAAACCATGTCACAAAAAATTTCATTTATAGTAAAAATTAAAAAAAAATAACTTTTATTTTCCATTATAATGATATAATTTCAAACTAAAAATATTAAAATTATCTATAATGGTTTTCTGAAAGACTATCCCATATCAGATAGTTCCAAAATCAATTAAAAATAAACTTTTCATCAAGAATCATCGAAATATTTGACAATAATTATGTGAAAATAAATTCATGGAAAATAAACCATAATGTTTTATGTCATGTGGAGAAGAAATATAATCCACCTACCTATCAACAGTTGGTGAATATAATGAACAACACATAACACTTCTAGATTCTCCCATAAACCACATAACCTTCACCAAAACTAAAAATATCTTATCATGATCTAAATCAAAAAATATAGATCAATCAATAATGGAATTCATAAATGTTTTATAGAGATATAATAAAAATGTCTCTACTAAAACCAATGAAGAAAATATACTTTCTAAATAATCTTGTTCCCCAACACACATTGGTTCTCCAAGTGATCACTTATATATCAATGGGGGGCTATATATTAGTCCTAGGGAGAAAAAGGAATTCAGGATCTTAAGACGGTAGGAATGTAATGAGAATAGGGAACACAATTTGTATTGTATCCAAACATTTTGGGCTTCCAACAGTAAAACACGCAATTAGGCTTTACTATATAAAAAAACTTGCACTGATGGGGAGTTTCTTATTTATCAAGACAACTGCTCACTTGGATAGTAAATCTATATGCAAACCATGATTGTCACCTCTATATAGAAAGTCATGGTTTCCGATGGGAATTAATATATATTAGAAAAACCATGTGCTAATTGATTTCCTATACGGTGACCAATTTCATCTCTTTCATGGTATTATAGAGGGTGTTCATAGTTTCTACTATCCATGCACAAACTATGAACCTCTAGATATACCCCCCAAAACATGTCAAATATCCTTTGAACAACACAAAACCGAACACAAATATTATATAAATTCATAATAAATTAATAAAATGTCATATACTGGAAATCAGGTGTGCAACATTCTCCCTAAAATAGAAATTTTGGTCTCTAAAAATAAGATAATGGGTATTTTCTAGAAAGCGTTCATACCATATTTCTCATATTTTCATTCCTCACTCCAATTTTTCTTCTTGAATCTTACTTTTCATTGATAAATATCATACAAGGCTAAGGATTTTCCTATGAAAGATCATATCTTCCATACCTGTAATCTATACTATAAAATAAATCAATATAGAATATGGTTTAAATATAATATGATTTCATCGAATCACATAGTCAGGAACAGTTTGGTAGTATTTCAATTGAGATACATTGAACATGTTATTCACATAAAGGATCCATTGTGTAAATTCAAACAATTAATCTTCCACAATAAATCATTCATATATCCTGATAGGACCTTTGTACAATGGGGTAATCATTCCATTCAGACAAAAATGATGATGTCTAATCCTTATAGTGATCCTCAAGAAGACATGATCAACTACCTAAAATGATAGTAGTCATATAAAATAGCCTTAATATGATTTGTGACAACTCTAAGATGTATCTATAAATTTTAAGATCAAATGAATATTAGTAATCATCTATTTCATAAGAGTGTGTCTAACTAGTGATGCCTTACATATTTCCACCGAAACAAGTGGATAACAATAAAGATTCCCACATAATGCTTCAAAATAATTCATATATATCGATTCCTGGTATATATTATAGAATGATAACTCCAATAAATTTATATTCTCCTCCCATGATCCACCAAAATCCATTACACAATCCCTAAAAATTTTCTCCAACATTTGGATAATACTTTTAGGTTTTCTATCTATTTATGGATGATAACCCATGATCATAGTCAACTAGGTTCTAATGGATTATTGTAATCATTTACAAAAAGGAAATGAATACCTAGAGTCGTAGTCAAGTAAAATTGAGATTAGAAAGTCCGATATATTTAAATTCACTAGTCATAAATTTTGGTCAACTCATCCATTTAATTGGTTTGACAAATAGAGATTATGTGATCCGTATTTGTGAGTATGTCAACTATCTCCCATATGAAATATTTTTTATTAACAGTTCATGGAATAATTATTAAAAATTATTTATCTATTGTATCCCATTTCTATATAGTAATTGGAATATACTACAATATAATATATGTCCATTGATTCTCTGAATTCACCTACTAATAGGTTATTCATATTCAGACATACTCCACTACATCTCTTTTTAAAAAACCCACCAACACTGTGGTTTCATCACTTTATACTTTTTCTAAATTCCGGGGAAAATATATAATATCAAAAGGTGTTAGAATATAATAATTCATTCATAATAATCCAAATTTGACACCATTAAACATATAAGCTATAATAATGAACTCACATTCAACATTGGTCTCTCAATATTTTCCCCACCATTTAGTTTTGAACTCTTTATAACACATTCTTAATAGATAATTGAGCATTTCTATCCTCTCATAAAAATCTTGAATATTATAAATTGAAATGAAAAATATAAAAATTACCTTCATGTTAATAATCCATATGCATATTATCAATAATTGACATAATCTACCTATTCATTGAATATTCTATAGCCAACTGAGCATAATACATTCTACTCATGGAATTGGTTCCATAATATCATTTCCCCATTGTATACAAATTGTTAAATTATAAAATTTGATGATATCCCCTCCATCATCCTACAAATAGATAAATAAATTTTATTTGATAAAGGAGAATCAAAATTCTATAACCTGTATACATCCTAAATTTAGCATGAAAAAGATATTGAATCCATGTCTTTATGGAATGAACTACACTAAAAAAATCTAAATCATGTGTTTGGTAGTCCTTTTCGGGCATTATTAATTATCATGATCCATATGAAACAAAATTATCTCTATGTAAGAGAACAAATCCCAACCCTAAATACTAATGAATCACAATATAATAAATAGCCCCATCCAAACTCATGAAATGTAAGTATATGTGTTGATGTTCATCAAAAATTATGTTCTTAAAAGTATTTATGGAATTAAATTTTACATTTTAAGGAATATTCAATCCACGTAGATCTTTAATTGGTGAGGAAATATGGGTAAAATAACATACAAAGCATATTCAATGTTCTGAGAATACAAAAAAACTACATATCTCAATTAAACCTATTTGGGATTTTCAATAGATAACAAATTCTATATTTTTAGGATCTATATAATCTACTTTTTTATAAATTACATGGATAATGAAACACACCTCTTGTGTCAATCAGTAAGACGTTGATAGTGTAAAAAAAGTTGTATGCCCCTATGAAATACATAACACTATAATAAATTTTTTCTCATTATCTATTTTTTCTTATAATACAACATAATATCATTAACATACACCATAGAAAAGGAAATATAGATAAATTTGAAAAAATGTTTTTTTATTTAGATAAATAAAAATGGATAATTTATAAGACTGAAACACATAATGAAAAATAGATAATTTTATATCTAATTGTGATAGTTTTTTTTTTTGAAATCCTCTGTTGGAACTCAAAATTAGTGATATCCCGAACATAAGTCAATATTAGAGAACAACTTGAAACCCCCACCCCCATCAATTGAACAAATTGATCATAAATGTGTGGAATGGGATATTAACCCTTTATTGTAACTTAGTTAGGATTAAGATAATTAACTGAAATCCTTATATTCTCATTCTCATTTTTCACAAAATTAGCCAGTGGTTCCCATTGACACATTTATAGTTGAAAGAACCCTTTAGTCTCAAACACTTAAAATTGAACATTAAACTGTATCAATTCTGTTGGTATCATTATATACTAAAAAAGTCTCTGATCTAGCCAAAATAGTTTCTAAAAAACATGTTAAATAAATGTGTATCATGATTCAAACATAGAAGGAGTCAATATACAAATGAGAGTGCATGACACCACACATTTCCACCTCCTATATTGTCACAAAATATTCAGGGGTCTCAGTCACAAACTCCACTTCTATTATTAGTGGAAACCCCCAGAAAATTCAAATATGGACATTGGAAAACTAGAAAATATTTTTAAAAAATCAGTACTTTTGTTAACCTCTATAGATTCCAATTTTAGTGTTTCCAACAAATAAAATATATTTTTAACCATCAATTCCAAAATTCCTACTCTACATATATTTTCATCCTAATATCCTATAAAGAGATACCGGATCCCTTCAAGATATGGGAAAATATAATTACATGAATAATATTCAATGTTGGATTTGAATGATGTCAAACAATCCATACACAAAATCAAGTTATAAACATCCATATCAAAGAATAGATAGATCCAAAATAAACTCATCATCATCAATAGTTATAGAACAAGATTTACGCATAAAGTCTCGACACAATCCTTGGCCCATAAAAGTTTAATTTTTAAATTATAAACCACAAAAACAACATAAAAAATATATATTATTAAAAATATGAGATGAAATAAATTTTTTGGACAATCCTATATATAAAAAGGTCATCACTATTGAATTCAAATAAATTAGTCCTATCACTATTGAGGTACTTGATTGATCATTTTTTATCACTTTCTCATGTCTATAAAATTTCAATCTCATTTCACTTTGACCATTACAAACCTGTAGATATTTCATAGGATTAGGAGTCGTGGTGTTCCTAGAATCATCTTGGCTTCCTTTGTTCATATGCTTATTTTTATTGTGATGATCTCATATAGTCAAATCATATGTTATATACAATATTAGAGAAATGTATGTAGCACTAGACCTTGGAACATTGTGATAATTGTGAAAATGATTTCTCATCTGATTACTAATATCCTAAACTCTAGGTTGTTCCGTATTATAATGATTTATATTCCCCAAAATCCACGCTAAAAACATATCTGCTTATTTTTTTCTAGGAGTAATGTTTACTATTACCATGGTCTGATTCTGAGGTATCCCACCTCTCTGGAGGTCAGTCTCCCTCTTGTAATTGTTCATAGAACTATAGTTCCCATATATTCCAATAAGAATAAAGATTCTTCCACCAACTACATTTCCTAATATATTTTTTTCTTCCACCATCTTTCTCCAAAAAAAAATTAGCATACTCTAAGACACGTAGAATTATGACATTAGATATAATTTTTGGTTGTAACACCGATTTAAAAGTAAATTCCATAATGGACAAACTTGTAGTGACATATAATGTAAAACGAGAGTACATTTAAAAATTTATATGCATACTTTGTCACCAAAATATTCACCTACTTTATGTGGAATAATTCTCCTGTTTTAGAAATCAAAAAGGTGTGAGGTTAAAACATCTTTTTAAATGATACCAAAATACTCTAGTTTTTTGAATTGTTACACTTTATCTTCCGAAAATATATAAAACCATTAGTAGGATATGTATTTTGGCATATAAGTTTCCAACTATACTTTTAAGTCTACTATTTCCCGAAGGAAATATATTATTTGATTCATCATATTTGACTACAGTACTTTTACTACTAGTTTATAATACTTCGAAAAGGTTTGTGGATTCTACTTTTGGATCTTAATGAAATGATAAAATTGTCATGGATCATCTTTTCGATTAACCATATCTAATACCTAAAACTTCTAGGAAATACATTAAAATGTTTAATTGTTCACTTGTGGATTATGTAAATCACATTTTTAGTAACCTCTTCTAGATGATTCATAAAATATCTATCAGTGAACTTCACTCAAACTATAATAGACTCTAGTTAATCCCATTCCATATAAACTAATGCCTTATAAATTCCAATTTATCGCATCTATATATTCCACAATCATAATTTTGCAAAAATCAACAATTGTATTTTTTATTCATTTATTAAATTACCCCAACAATTTTCTTCAAAATAAATTCATTTTAGTGATTTTAAAATATCCACATTTTATACCAATTCATAAACCATTAAACTAAAAATAATTATTTATTCCTATTTCAAATTCTTTCTTTGAATAAATTTCATTAAATTCTAATCAGCTAAATCCTAACAATTTGGAAGACATTAAACATAGAAGTGTATTAAAACACTTATGTAGTAAAAAACCTTGGTAAATTTATGTTCAACATAAATGGGTGATATATATCTCTATATTAAATATATTTTATGTTTTTATGATCCTATATCCTTTATAACATCCCAATGATAAATTCATTCCATTTCCACCTCAATAACAGAATAATTTGATTCCTTTTGTCCCAAAATGAGAGACGAATCAACCATGATTGTACCATTTGTAACATATAATCCCTCTTCAATGGATAGAGTATACTTACACCAACCATGTATAATAAATTCCATTTCAAACCATTCCACATAAAAGATTATTTTATTTAATAAAATTCAATAAACTACATGTGTTCATCCAAACGAAAACATAATTTTCCATTTTACATTTTATAAAGGTCACTAAGGTTTTTTAAAAGGGCCATCCAATTTTCTACATTTCCAAAATCTAGGAAAATATAACCATTAATAATCAAACAATGATTTCATAGACTTCCTAAGAAAATAAATTATTTAAATATAATACTTCATGTTATAAGTCAAATGGTGATGTGATATAATCCCCTTGCCTCTCAGTGGTTGGAATAAATGAATAAAAAACATAGTGCTTCTATATCTAATTATAAACACATTTATTATAACTAGATCCTAATATATTTTATTAACATTAAAAATATCACAACATAGATATATTTATGAAAAACTAGATATAAGGTTCCAATATAGATAAGAATTTTGGATCATTAAAGGAAAAGTAAGAACATGTACCTACTGATGAATCTAGATCTCTAATTCACTTTGATTCATCTAAGAATATATTATGAATATAAGGGGTTTGTTTCTCATACTAATGGATAAAAATTAATTATATATCATAATATAAATGGGTATTAAGGATAATTAGGGGTCATAATTTAGGTTAATGCAAAAATATTATGACTGAAAACTATAGGTCGTATTGTTAGACTAGACAGTTTGGAAATATTTATGGCACTTATATCTCAATCTAACCGATTATGTAGTTAGATCACACAATTATACACACCATGAACCAACCTTGCTTTTACAATTTTAAAAATATTCACAGTTTACCATAGTCATCCACACATTTTGGCAAATCCATGCACTAATCGTGCACCTTTTTAGAGACATTGGTCCTCCCTTACACAATTTACTAGAGGTGGGGTACAATTTATAAAAACCATGCACAAAATGTTCACCTATTTAAATTCCTCTAAAACATTACAAAACCCATCAAAAACTCAAAAAACCTATCTTGATCATAAATATAATCCAAATAGATGAATAAAAGGTTATTTGACTAGAATTGGGTGTGAAATAATGATTGTACATTTATATAAGGAGAATAGAAAATTTTATGAAGGTAATGGTTTTCTAAATCATTTCTATCACATGATAACATATTTTTATGTTCCATAAATAAAGAGAAGAAATTATATTAATCATATATATTGAAGGTACATTAGTATAATTAGTGGTCAGATAAACAACAAGAGAAAGGGAATTAATTAAAAAAGAAGACAAATAAAACAAATCAACTTCCATCATGTGAAAAATATTAAAAGAAACATCCTGGATAATTTTTAAAGGGAATAGAAGTATTTTACAAGATTTGAGATAATTTCATCATGAAAATGAATATAAGTGAAATAAGTATACCACAATTATCATATTCTTTAAAATTAATGGAATGTATAACTATACAATCCAATGTCCCTAAAATCAAGGAAATAAACCACATAAGAGGCCATGTAGACAAGGTAAAGATTATAAAATCACTAAATTTGATAGTAATAACCACATAAATGTCTATAATTTTACATTAATCATAGCCTCATAATAAGCAAATGATTTGTTTGATTATATATCATCTCACTAATTTAAATTATCTTTGTTTACCATGAAAATTATATATTTCTCTATCAGCACAATACTGGGATTATCAATAAAACTCCTATAAGAAATATCCCTACAATAAGGATTTTTTTAGAAGATTCCAATATGATTCATAAATTTTATTTATTTTTTACATTATTATTATACCTATGGTAAACTATGATAAAATACATAGGATGGATTTTAAAAAAATAATTTCATAGAGAAGGAAATTATTATTCATAGTGAAGACATAAAATTATATATCTATAGAGTGGATTCATTACCATTTTCTTTACGTATAGATCAACTCCCAATTGGTCATATAAATGAGATTCTTAGTGAAGAAGAGAAGATATACTCAACATATGGAAAAAAGATAATATTTATAATTTGGATGTACTGAAATTTAAATGATTTTATTGCTATATTTATTTATGAATTACATGGATATCTATGAAAGTGTGAATTTGAGTTTTCTATTTATTTAATCCTAGTTGAATAAAATATATCAAGGAATAATTATAGAATTTCCACTATAGAATTAATTGAAGAAAAGAAAAAACTAGAGGAGTAAGGAAATAAAGGATGTATATAACCCTAGGGTTTCGCATTTGTGATAGAAAATAATTTTCATTAAAAATAGATATATATCTGTGTTGCTATATAATCATTAAAGGAAAACCAATTCTGTTATGATAAATAGAATGTATCCTCAGGCTCACATTAGTAAAAAATAAATTTCAAAGTGCTCAATATTTTTTAAGGATTATCCTTTATTCTATATACTATATATTAGGATTAATTAAAGAATATATATTTAAAGAAAAAATTTATCTGAGGTATCAACAATTCATGTTCCCAATAATTCTATTTGGATTTACTTATTCGCCGTCTTTTTTATGGATATATTTAATATAGTATCCAAGAAATATATTGATAATTTTTTTGTATTTATTGATGATTTACTGTTGTATTCTAAAAGCTATAATGAATATGAGAGTCACCAGAGGATCATTATTGACACTCTTAAAGGAATATATTTATAAGATAAATTTTCTAAGTGTTAATTATGTATTAAAAAAATTATTTCTCATCCATATTGTCTCTTAGGATGTAATCTTAGTTGATCATGTAAAGATCAATGTAGTTAAATAATTTCATACACCAAGAAATATAACCAAGGTATAGGGTATCATTATTTTGAAAAGTATCTTTCAAATATTCTCTCACATTTTTTCTTGATTCGATAACCCAACCATGCTGACACATAAAAGAGAAATGTTCAAATAAATAGTAGAATGTTAAAAAAATCGGAATTAATGAAGTGTTTATTCAATGCTCAGATTTTGACTCGAGCATCATGAATTGATGGATTTGTTATATATAGTGATTAATTGAAGAATAGAATTTGTATATTCTTTATGTATAATGTTAATGGTATTAACAATAAGCTAAGAAAAGATTATGGATTTCTTACAAAATTGTGATGGATAGGGATACTAACATCCTAGATCTAGTGAAAATGTATAAGTCAATTCTTAAAGGGTGACATCAAACATTTTAAAAATTATTTATAAAGAATTTTTTTTGGGGAAAAGAAAAAGTTTGGTACATGATGATTGGAATTTTAAAAATCAATTTAAAGCTATAAATAATGGAAAATAACCATGCATAATTTTTAAAGATGGTTTTCTTAAATTTATAAATATGTTATGTTTTCCAACTATAACTGAACTAAAATGTAATTCTTAGATATCACTCATTGCTCAAATTTGTCTATACACACTGGTAAAACCAATATGTTCTGGGATTTGAGAGAACATTTTTCGTCGGATAAAATTAAGTGTGAAAACACTTATTTTGTATCAATATGTTTGGTTTCCTAATAGGTTAATACTAAGAGATAACATCATAGATGAGTTATAAAACTAATACATATTCTTATTTTTAAATGGATGATATTAATATTAAAATTTCTACAATGCTTTTAATGACACCTAAAAAGAATAATGTGATATTGGTTGGTGTTAATCATCAAACCAAATTTGCACATTTACATTTTATAAGAGAATATTTAGCACGTGATTGCATTTCATTGATTGATATGAATTATGTTTTAAGAATTCATGGTGAACCATTTTCATTTTTTCATTATCATGATCCACAATTTAAATTGCGATTTTTTAAAAGACATCAAATGCTCTTGATACATGGCTTAACATGAGAAATATGTATTATCTTCAGACTGATTGACAGTCCTAAATGAATATTCAAACACTCTAAGGCATGTTGAGTTTATGATTACATAAAAATTCAAAATATATAGGAATTATATTTTCTTTGGTAGGGTTTTATTATAAAAATAACTTTTATTCATGTTTTAAAATAGTTTTTTATAAAAAATTACATTGAAACATATGGTGTACACCAACATATTGTGAAGAAGTTGGTGAAATAAAATGAAGGAAAATAAATTATAATGGAGAAAACAAAAAATGTAAGACTATTCAAACTAGAATTAAAGGATCTCAAGGTAAAAAAAGAGTTCTATTGAAAACTGAAGGAATTTTTTTAATTTCATGTTAGAGATCATTTTTTCTTGATTTTATCTACGTGGAACTGTGTTATAAGGTTTGGTAAGAGGGGAAACTAAGACCCAAGTACATATATCCTTTGGAAATTTTGGAATGAATTGAATTTGATTATTACAAATTGTAAATTCTATCATGTCTCATTAAATCACATGATTTGTTCCTATTATCATTGTTAAATTTCAACAATCCATACCCTACACTTGTTTTCACCTCTATATAAATAGTATTGGAAGTTGATCTATCTTACTAGGAAGAGACTATCTGGATTGTTAACACTACATAATATGTATAATGTAATCAGACACCATGACTCACAATGTTACATTAGAGAAATCATAAATTGTAGGAATTAATGTGTGAACCAGGGTATGTTATAAATAATTAAAAACGTATTTTTTAAAATTAATGTTAATGAATTGTTCAATTCTAAAATTTTTGGTGGAGGTAAAAATGTAACATTTGAGATTCATTTATAGTAAGTGAAAAAAAATTAAATCTATAAAACAATGCACATTTTCATATTTCATGGAATTGAAATTATAATTTTATAGTATGGGAATCAATTTTGAACAAACAAGGAAAAAATATGTTTATAAATAATTCTGTAGATTTTCTCTTAGGAATAATCTTTTATGAATAATTAACAAATCGTTTTTAAATATTACTATATTATTTATAACGTTTTCTATAAAATATTTATGTAACCATTTATTGGATATAAATTTTATTGAAATAAATATAATATCAATAGGAATTAAAGGAGATATGTGTATAGAAAATAGTCTCTTAAGGAATAATGTCTATTCATTTTAATTAATTAAACTAATATTTTATCGTGATTTTTTTAAATAAAATTTATTGAATATATGTCTAACTAAATTAATTTTAATATTAATAATTTTGATTATTATACTTATAGTTAATGTAATATCATCTTATTATTGAAATATGAATTTTCTAAAAACCCATTTTTTGTAGGTTTTGCAGGTTTAATTTTAAGTTAAATTCAACATCTTTTCTAAGATGAATCAGATAAAATGGATTCAATATTTTTAATAAAAATTGTTATCATTACATAATATGTAAAATATTATTTTTTAACATAATTTATAGTAAAAACAGTATAAAATAAATTATTACATTTATGGATAAAACATGATTACATTGGGGTTAAACTAGAAAGATCTAAGTCAAAATTACCTAAATATTGTTGAAACCTCATTTTTTATTTTATTCAAACAAAACCATTTTTTCTTATAATATAATATATTTTTGATCCATTTTAAATGAAATTTACTTTAAATTATTATAAATCATTGAAAATTTACAGATATTCCACACATGTCAATTGTAAAAGGGAACCTCCTCCACTCATGTCATCAAATGTCTCAGGACTTTTAGATTAAACATAACCTGAAATAATTTCTATAAAAAATCATTATCTATATTTTATAGATACTTTTTCAAAATTGAAACCCATGGATCCTTAATAATATAACCAAAGGAGGTTTCTCAAGGATAATGTAATCATAGTCATAAAGATCATTGTTTTTTTACTTCATCATTTACCACATTGAATTATATCTTAACAATTACAATATAATAACAACAATATATGCCATATAATTATATGTTATTTTGTATATGTCATAATATTTTTTCTTCTCCTTCTCCATCAGATGGAAAACAAAATCATTATGCAGGTATATGACAGACTACCATGTAACAAACCAATATAATTTGTTTCCATCAGTGAATCACATTGATAGTCATAATGATGAAAATAATTAAAATATTTTATAACTATTATAATATATTTACTATAAAAAATTAATATTTCATCATGTTTCTCAATCTTTCCCCCATTTATGAAATGATAATTCTTCACCAGCGTACGTATGGACTACCATCTCTATGAAGCTATGTGATTCATTTTCAAAGACCAAATTTAAAGAATAAAAATAAAAATGTATCAAATGAATAAATATGACATATATAATATAAAAATAATTTTGTATATTATTTAACTATATCCCTTTGACAAGAACAGAAACATCCATAAAAACCTGCAAGAAGAAATGAAGTAGTTAGTCCCCAAAATAATGATAATAATGAAACATTTTTAGAAAAAGGGTGATAATCTTTTATTATAGTGTCATATATGAAATGAAAAATATTAATATGATTATATAATAAATTAATAATAGGTTTAAACACATTATAAATCTGGTTAAATAATGTTCATCTAATGGTAATATTCATTTAATGGGTTTCATCTCAATTTCAATTCCATTGAGTAATATTTCTTATTATGAATGTATTTACATTCAAATAATTTATATGATTACCATTTTATATATTTAAATTTAATACCTATTCATTCATTACTATTAACGCTTTAATTCTAGTTTATTCTTTCACAGGGTTATTTTTTAATAATCCCCAATTTATCAAGGATTTATTTTACAGTTTAATTTTTTAACGATTTCTTTATTTATCATTAATGTATTATTCCATTATATCCTTCAAAAAATTAATATATTTTCAAGTCTAGTAGATATTTTAGGCGTTTTTATTTTTTATTCTATCATTTCCTATTTTTATTACTCGAATGATGAAAATTTATTTTTAAAATATAAAAAATTTATTTCTATTTTAATCATTTAATTTTTTGTCAATGTTCATATTTTGACAAAAAAAAATTAAAAAGTATTTTATTTAATAAAAATATATATTAATAAATTTTATGTTATCATTGATTTTTTAAATTTTTTTAAATTTTTATTTATAATTTTTTTCGTAAAAGGTCAATTTCTACATTCTTTAAACAATTTCAAACTAAATTCTGTAAAATGCACAACATTAATGAGCATCCCAGATGTTGTAACAATTTTTTAATATTTAGGTTATGATAAAAATTTTAATTTCTTTTATATTGAAATATATTTAATTACAAATTATTACAATAATTCAATCCCATTTTGTTTATTTTCACATAGTATTTGATTATATTACAAAACCTATATTTTAATGAATCAATGACCATCATTTATCTCTTGTTAATTTTGTGAAGAATAAAATATTATTGGAATATTAAATTTATTGTGATTATTTAACAAGAAATATATCAAAAATATAAATATAATTTTAATCATTTATATGATTATTAACTCAATCATATACCATTTTTACATATGAGGAATTAAAAAAAAATAATCTGATTAACTAGGGAATGTCTTGATAAATTTTTATTCTTAACAAAATAAAGAGTTTTTTTAAAATAAATATTAATTATATTATTAATTGATCTTAAAATATATAAATAATGTATTTTAATAGTATTTAATGGTGTTTATCGATTATAGATATCCCCTTAATAAATCGAGAAGTCTTATGAAAAATATTACTTAGAAAAATTAAATAGGTTTTTCATGTATACTTACCCATCAGTTATGGTTTCTTGGAAAAAGTATTTAATGGTATAGATATGATTATATATAGTATATTGAAATATAATAATATTATAGTATTTAATTTAATGTTTACTTATTTTCCCAAGATTCTATTGAATTAATATTATTTATTGATGCCTTCCCTTTTCTAGTTATTTATTAAATGGAATGTGTTTTTTGTTATTCACATTACCTAATTGATTATGCCTTATTAATCCTGATAGTTTCCGTTATTTGTAACCCTTATTTAATATTTTTTACCACTCTTGTTTTTCTTCTTTTCTGTGGATATGATGAAGAATTGTACAAATTTGTTCGAGGATGTTCAACGTCATTTAATTACTATATTTTCAATTTTATTGCATTTTTAAAATGGATATCATATATTTATCATTCACTATAAGAATAAACAGTTGACCATCATTTCAGGATTATATCAATTATATATATGACAATGTAATAATGTAGAAAATAAATCTAGTTTATTTGAGATGGGGTTATTATATAAACACCATTTTCCAATATGGACCATACAATGGATGTGATTTCCATCAGATTAACATTTTTATCATTAAACATATAAATGATCCTAGGATTGTTTGGAATATAAACCATGACTTATCTTCCTTAGAAATTGATGTTATATTTATTTAGATGAAAAAATGACTTCTTATTATAATATTAAAATCATGCAGATGAAGAATAATAATATTTTCATAATGAACATTCCCACAATCATCAAATATTGAAGATTTATAGACATGATATTTGATCATCATAATAATCAAGTTTTCCATTGATAATTTAAAATAAAAATTAGGGTTTTTCATTTGTATACCCATATAAAATTCATCAAATATAATTTATTTGGTGGATATAGAGTAAAATAAGATATTATATGTTCTAGTGTTAATTGAAAGTGTTCCTTTAACAATGTTTTTATGATACCACTCATCATAAATAGTGATCACATGAGATTCTCTTTTTTTATCAACTTAAGAGGTTTTTTTCAACCATCATTTTCATTAACCATTTGATTTTATCACTACTTTTCATTATAATCATACTTTTTATATTTGAGGACCTTTATTTTGGGTGGTTTAATATATGGATATTTCTCTCTATCCACAGTAATAGCTAACTTATTTCCATCATTTCCTTATTTTATTTATCAATACCCTTCCTTTATATACATAAAATATTTAAAATCTCCTTTTAGATAATTTATTCTTATTTTTATTCCAATATTTCACCATATTAGGATAATTATATTCTTCCCTCAAAGGTTTATACAATTGCATTTGAATTCTATAAATCTATTCTTTTAAAAAACAAGAGATTTATGGGTAACACTAATCTCAATATCCACTTTTATAGAACATTTAATGATTTCTTGATATATATTTATGTTACTTATATCTAAAACCCAACAAATACTTTGTATTAAGCCACAAATGAATCAAGGAAACTTACTTTTAAGTTAGATGATAATACCATAACCATACGTCACAAGTCTTATAAAATTTCCCTCATATATACCAATGAATTAACTATACTTTTTCTATATCTTAATAAATTCATTAAATATTTATATATGAATAAAATGATGAAATTAATTTTTTAAGAAGAAACTATTTAATTCATCTTTGTATATGGAGTAATATTCATCATGGTTCATTTTATTTCTTTAATATTCCACCATTAAACTTATTCACATTACAAATGATTGATAGAAATAATAAACATTTTTTTGATCTGAACATTAGAGTAAAAATATATATATTTTCCTATGCACTGATCCATTTCGTAGTGACTATTGTATCATTCTACTCAATAAAACAGATGGATGATGCCCTATGATGTACTAAATAGAGAATTATTCCCAATTTTTCTTATTTGAAATCACAGAATGATTCATTGATTGAAAATGTTATATAAACATAGAAATGAGATGTTGGATTCCATATGCAATTAAATTTGGTTTCATAAGAGTATAATCATTGAATTTTATATATCATTTAGAAATAAGACAGTTCCATCAAATTATAAACACTAACTACAACCAAAAATTATATTGTGGGTAATAATAATCATAGCGGGAACCATATAATAATGAAAAATCATTAATAAGATGTCTAAATTAGGATAGATTCATTTAAATAAATTTTTCATTAGTATTAAAATAATTTATTCATGGTTATCATATATTCAAATCCTTTAAAATAGTTCATAAATAAAATGTGAATCAACTCAACCATATCCACCTGGAGTGTTAAACTTTGTACACAATAAAAAACACTCAATTTGAACCCAAATTATGGATAATATATAATCGACCAACTATTTTCTAGGTTATCACCACTATATGAATCTCTTCCCAAAGAAACACCTAGTAGTGGAATCTTTATGAAGATGTTTTACTAGGAAATCCAAACAACTTTTTTCATAAAATATGACGTTCTTATATAATAATAATTATACTAAGGGTTCTGACTAATGTTTTCTCATCCTTATTTCCAAATATTCACTAAAAGATACTGTAATACTAGAAATAGATGCCTATTATTTTCATATATAGATAACACATATTAATACATAAACATTATTCACAAAATATTAATATCCATGCCATGGTTTTATAGGTATAATGCCTTTGGAAAATTTTATAAATAAACAATAAGTTTCTTACTGAATGAAATAATCTCCCAATATGTTCTTCATAAATACCACCGTTCAAGAAACATCATATATAAGACCTTTAATTATAACATGGTTGAAGGATACTAAATAAATTTAGATCACTAGTGATTAGTATGGGAAAACAAGGAAGATATCAATGATCACAAAAACATAATATGATAATAATAGTATAAGAACATGATTCAAATTATTAAAAACTATAACCTTTATATCATAGATCACAATCATGAGTCGTAGAATAAATATTAGGAGTTCTGATGAAATTAATCATAAACAAATAAAACATTTATCTATAAGAGCATAACATAGGAATAAATCAAGAGTTTTTGGAAAACAAATGTATATAAGAAATAATTTCCTTGGTAATCAAGGCTTAATACAATGATTGTTATGGTGGATTGGGTTACCCCCACCCCCCCTTTCATATAATTAAAGGTTCAATCCCAAAGATATCATAGTGGAAAAGTACCTTACTATAAGTGGTCCACTCAACATTCTGGCCTTGTTTATCTCATGTGATATCCATTATTACCCAATACATTAGAAGGCAATATTATTCTAGACCCACCTGTCACTTAATAAAAATCATACATATGTGTTCCACATGATCATAAATCATTCATAAAATAATAACCCTTGAAATGGATATTGGTTTCATAAAAAATAATTCTTTCATTATAGAATAAACCATGGAAAGGGAATTAGTTTAATTCCTTAATTAATGCATTTAGAAGTAATAGGTATCATAGAATAATCTTTAATTAATCATCATAATAATCCAAAAATAATAATTACAGTGGAAAGTATCATTGTATTATACCCCAATTAAATAATTAGTAACATCTAATGTTTCAATCTTTGATGAAAATACAATTAAATGACATCTGCAATATTTCGTGAGGAAAGTAACCTTTTTGTTTTAAAACCACCTCTTTGAATTCTAAAAATGTTCCAAATACTATGGAATAATTTTATATGAAAAATAGATGGAATATAGTAATGTAATTTCAAAACAATTTAACATTAATGTAAATAGAAAATTCAAATCATGTCATATATGTAACACCCTGAAATTTCATTGTACGATATCTCATTAAAGTAATTCAATATCTTGGGGAACACGCAACGCCGAGTTTGAGCACACCAAAACTTACCAAACTAGCCATTCAGAAAGTGGATATGAATATTAATAACTAAAATTTTAATCTTATATACTCTATATAATTTTAACATCAATATTATGTGTTTCTTAGACATAATATAATGACAAATTCATTCTTTCAAATAAAAGAATGTATTTTTCAAAAATGAAATTTTACCGCCTACAAATGGTGAACAATTTTTTAAATTAAATATATGAAACTTTTAAATTAAATTTAACCAAATAAAAATATTATTTAGAAGTGGGACATAAAAATTTTGTTTGGATAAATTTTTGGTACTTTTCTGATAACTTTCATATATTGACAAATAATTAAATATTCTACATTTTAATTGAAATCATATTTTTTAATCAATATAATTTATAGTGTTAAATTATTATTTTTTTGAATAGTTTTCATGTATAATTAGATTATATTTTTATCATTTAATACAATTTTGGTCATTATATGTAATTTCAAATCTATATTTTACATAAACACATGTCAATATTTTGATAGTTTATACTTTTTAAAATAACACGCGTTTGGATTTGACAATGGGAATTAATTTTAAATTAATAAATGAAACTTTTCTGTTATGAATTTGGTAAAATCGGTTTCATTTTTTAATTCTAATTATCATAATTATATTAGGGTGAATTTTTTGCATTTTTCTGAAAACATTCAATATTTTATGTATAGTGAAAAATAATGTGTTAATGTTTAAAACCAAAATTTTATATAAATAATTATTTATTTTATTTAAATTTATTTTATTTAAATTTATTTTAAGTCAAAATAGATATATAATACCTATATATGTTCAATTTAGATAATCAGATTTATTTTATAATAAAATTAGATGTATAAATTTTAATTGAACTTTTTACCATCTTTTACCCACCTTCTAGGAGAATTTACAAATATCCATAAAACATAATTTAAACACTTCTGTGAGTTGAATTTAAAAAATCCAAGAGACACAGTTTACATCATTAAGTAAAATTTGGTTTAATAAGATGAATATAATTTTTGGTGATTAGTAATGTTTGACATTTATTTACCACGGTTAAAAGTAAATATTGTAATTATGGGTATAAATGATATTATAATTACCCTAACACATGTCCTAATTCTATTGGATAAGTTTAATTAGACAAAAAAAATCAAAGGAATAAAATATGATCCTTTTGGTCCACTTGGATTATAAGAGGACATTTGTTATTATTTTATTTAAAGAAGAGTAAAATGTGTTAAATTTAATGTTTAATAAGTAAAACATTTTTAATATTAGGTTATAAATAATATATTTTCAACTATATATATTAATTATAATGATAAATGTATTTCCTAATTAATCTTATTTTTTTATTATTTTTATACATTAAATAATTAAATTTGTTTATGACACACTAATGATGCAGTAATTACTTTAATAATGAAATATTAAAATATTTGGTATCATAATTACCCAAATAAATGTAATTTGAGACTTTTGATGAATTGAACTAATTTTCTAGTGTAATATGACTTGTCAATTTTGATTAAATATTTTTTCTTATGTAATCATGATGTTATGATTTTCACAAAAACAAAATACTAAATAGTGTTAAAATTGACATAATTGAGTTTTTAAAAGAAATACTATATTATTAATTGATATATTATTCATAAAAAACTACAGATTGACCAAAGGGCATAGATAATGTTATATATGTTAATAATGAACCAATTGGGATTATTTTTTCTTGTTAAATAATGATTATTAACCATATAATATAAAAATACCAAGAAACATGGTATATGTCAATCTATTTAACTAAAAGTTATATCTAAAAGATAAGGTTGATATGGTGACTACAGCTGTCTAGAACCTATTGGATGAATGTTTTCCGACACATACACTTCTTATACTTGAAATAAATAATTTTTTATCCATTAGAAACCGAAAATGAATTTATTATAAAATAATATTTCAATCTTTTCCTAATGTGAACCTCCCCTTTCTTCTAAAAGGGTATTTCCCTTTCTCATAATTTCACACCTCCAATGCCATTTGGATCGGCCAACCCCTAAAAAACATCCTCAAAACTTTTATAAATTCATCATAGAGTCCTTATATTGACCATAAAACTAATCTATGGAGCCCTTTTGATCAACTCAACATGAAACACTTGAAGAAGAGATAATAATTTCACCACCCTCTTTCAAGTATTTTCTTCTTTTACTTCTTCTTTCTTTATTGTTTCCATACAAAAATAAAAAATCACGTTCCTCCTACATAATTTAATGTTATTATAAATATTTTATAACTATATTTATTATTCTATACATCTTATAAATGAAAAAGTCATCATACGTGCATATGTACGGCTTACTATCTCCACGTTGAAGTGTAGTTTGTTAATCAAACATTTCATTATTTGGATGGGTATAATAATATTTAACAATGATGTAAATAATATGTATAAAAAATTAATGATTATGTATAAATTATATTACATCTAATTAAATATGATTTCACCATCAATATAATGATATTATCTCTCATGTGAACGTACAGATTAACATCTCCATGACGCAATGAGATTGACTCCCACGTTCACCATTCAATGAAGATTATAAAAATATATTTTATTAATATGTATGTAATATATGAAATAATAATGCTAATTGATATATACATGTATATATGTGTGTGTGTTTGTGTGTCTGTGTTTTTGTACTAACATATATCTTATCCACTTACTTCCATTCAATACGATATAAAAACGAAAGCAACGTTTATGTGTACGTACAGCCTACCGTCTCCATAAATAGTGCCTTCCATTTAATATATCTATCTATAATAAATATTTATATTATAAATATATATGATATATAAATCAAGGATTATATTATTGAGTTATTTAAATCATGATCTAAATGATAAGATCAAGAATAACAAGTTAAAACACGTACGATAAGAAAAGTGATTATTACCCAAAATGTTAATTTAATAGGAAAATAATTATTAAATGGGTAGTATAAAGTCACAAATGAATCATATATGATATAATAAATATTAATATGGTTCGGTTATAATTTAATAACGTACTATGGTCATTATACATGAGGTTAGACATACCCTAGACCAAAGGAAATTGCAAGGAAAGGGTTAATTCAACAATCTCAGTACTTATCTAATGTTGTTAATACTTAAGTATCTACTGGGACCTCGATATCATCAACATCCATGTCTAATAAAAAAATTAAAAAAAACTATGGTATTATGGAAGGGACACTTCAACTTTATCATCATTTTAAATGGTTTAAATATTTATTTATCTAAATCATTATCATTAATGTACATGTTTTCAAAATGGTTTTTTAGGATTTATTTATATGGACATGAATGTCTTAAAAATTTTAAATCCTTTAAAATTATTCAATGTGGTATGGGATAGTTTGATATGAAAATTTATTTAAATGTCTTTCTTTTTAAATTGTGTGATGTATAAATATTTTCATGAAAAAAGAATATTTCTCTCAAAGAGTTTTATAAATCATTTTCATCTATGTCAACATCCATAAATAGATTTTAAACTTGTTTGATGTTTATTTATTATAATAAAAATCTTATATATTGTATTGAAGGTTTTGTGATATGTTTTACTGTGGATGTGTTATTTTAATACCATTCATGGTTTATAGATAATGTATTGGCATTTTGTATGCTAGTTTTAATACAAATGTGTGTGTTATGTTTAAACCATTTCATATGTAGAATGCATTGGACATAGTAAGTTATGGGTGGAGCCCGTTGTAGCTCATCGATGCATCAGTAGGTTAATGAGACAAACTATTTTCTTGGCACAAGGCTTGGACAAAATCTTATTTGTAGTCTTATAACAAGTCCTTAACTATTTGATTGTGATGTCTGGCATTATGCATTCCATCATTATGAAGGTGTAAATTGATATTTAATGTGATTATTTGACTTGTAAAACATCTATGTAAAAGGTAAATAGAATTATTTGATTTTATATTTCCCATATTATGCTGAAGTTTAAGTTTAAAAGGCTTTTCTAGTCTTATACATTGCCATAAATGTTTATTCATAATTTTGAAAGTATCCGCAATATTGTTATCCATACAGAGTATTTGATCTCACCACTTTCTTATAATTTATTTTCCCAGGATTTCAAGAAGTGTTTATTTATTAACCTACAGGGATAGTCTATGAGATATAAATTTTGTTAATGGATAAAATGTTTATGTAGTTTTTGATTTTATAATATAATGTAAAACTCGTGAAAGTATCTAGTACTTCCAAGGCTACCAAACTGATCGTTCATTCAGGATTTGATCCCTTGTGATCATTCCAATGTTATATAATAATGAACTGACTCTTGGTAACTAGGGTCAGGGCGTTATAGTTAGTATCATAGTATTTATATAACAAACATTGGAAACTAGATTTAGATAAACTCTGAATAGAGAACATGACCCTAAGATAGAATTTGAGGACTAATATATAAGAACTTCCTATAATATTGGTAATATAAATATTTTTTTCATTTTCCAAGAAATACATCCATGTCTGGATATGACCAGGTAGAGGCGGATTTGGCATAGATGTGACTAGGAGCGAAAACTCTGACATGGAGTTTTGGGCTTGAACCTGGGTATCATGGTACACGACAATGTGCCTTGTTGCACTCTTGGATACGACACTCCCATGGGATATACATAGGATAATTCACATTTTCTTTACTAACCATAATGAAGTATTTATGACTATATACCTCCTCAAAGAAAATATTTTTCTGATTATGGATTATACCTATACACTATTCAATTTATGTTATGTGTTTTTCACGTTTGAAATTATGTATTGTGATTCCTAAACTAACATAGTGTATGTCATTGTTTAGAAATGGTTATTAGTAGAAGGAATGACAACTCCTGTAATATGCATGTTCCAAAGATTAAGATGATCTTATATTTCATGTAATTAAGCCAAATTTTGGAAGGTATATAGTCTCACACGCGTTCTCATCATATGAAGAAAATAATATATTGTGATAATAAGATAAGTAATGAATTTCCTGAGTCCTATGGCATTGATGGGAATTATGATAATAAAAGGATGGAAGAGAGAAATATATATAAAGGGATGAGGGGACAGAAATATTTTCCCATATGTTATAATTGTGGAAAGAATCACCTTTGTAAATGCTTGAAGGGAATGAGAGTTTGTAATAAGTGTGAGGAAAAAGGACACCATGTACGTGATTTCAAGTTTAAGAAAAAGTTTTTAAAGGTACAATGTTATATCTGCAAAGAGATGGGACACTACATGAATCAATTTCCTAATCATCAGAGTATGCCACAAATGATGTCGTTGGATAAAAATCAAGTCCTGATACGACCAAAGATGAATAAAATGATTTTAGTTCTTATATTGTTATTAAAGTATTGTGTCATTTGATTATTTTATTAATTATGTATATGTTATATGAATTATAGAGTATATAAAGATTGTACTACAATACTATTTCATTAAGGACTTGAGATTGTGTGAAACCAAGAAAAGTAACTCAATAGTAGGTTATTTTTTTAGAAAATATAACATTGAGAAATAGATAGACCTTAATATTGTTCTGATACTGAGGTAGTGATTTTGAAATAAGATATGATGGATTTGGATAAATTATATTGGATATTCTTGACTACATTAAAATATATTAATGATTTTTATATTCCATCATTGTTGGAGTTTACAACATTCTTGTATAGAAGGGGTATATCTAGTATTCTATAAGAAATAATGGAGCATGAATGTAATAAATATGTAATTATTGTAATTCAGGGTCTAAAATTGTTTTAAAAGAATACATGATGAATGTATTCTCATGTGATTAATTGGAAAAAAGGATATTCATTGTGTTTACCTTCCTTGTAAATTTGGACTGTGAGTTTGGACAGAAGTATTTTGGATTAGTCTAAAGGTTGGAATCAATTAACTATGACATTTAATAATATTGTTAATATTAAATAATTTCATCTGATTATTTTTGGATTGTCATAAAAATGACAACCCGTCATGTCCAGCAAGGCCACGATACTTGAACACGCAACAGAAGGGTGACAAGGGTGCACCACCAACCAGTGGCCTACTGTAACATCCCAGGTAATTAAAGAATAAATAATTTTCATATTTATTAATATTTACGAATTAAATATTAATTTTAATTAAAAGGGGTTTCTACATTCGATAGCGTACTTGATACACAACGATGAGTTTCTTTGAAAACTTACGTTGCACACAAGTAATAAAATAATATTATTTTTAATGTTAGTTAACAAGTAGCCGTTGTACTGGCGGGAATGGATAGAAATAACTAAAATATGATTATATATGTTTTTAAATGTTTTTACATTTATCTAATAAAGGATAAAGGCTTAAAATACGCAAAGAGCTCAATTTTAGGCTTTTATACCCTAATTTTCACTAAGGGTTCACTTATCACCTTTTGACGGAAAACCGTCATTAAATATAGTTTTGATCAATCTTATAAATTCTTTTGGACCAAAAATAACTCTTCTTTAGAATCGGGACATCAAAATTTACTTTCTGTAAATTTTTGGTACCTTTCCGATAAAGTTCATTTTTTTGAATATTGTAAAATGTTGTATTTTAATTCAAAACCTCTTTTTAATCTAATTTATTTATATGATTAGATTATCTTTTGAATTGGTTTTAATGTGAAATTAGAAAACATTTTTACCGCAAAATCCAATAGTGGTCATTGGAATTAATTTCACTTTGAAATCAGACTTAAACTAGTGTCAATCTTTTGATACTTATTGTTTCATAAAAACACGATATTTGCTCTGATAGCGGGAATTAATTATTAAATTAATTAATGTAACATATATTTTTTTAATTTTGTAAAATAGACTTCATTTTTGAATTTGTAATATCAAATATAGCTTAGGGTGAATTTTTTGTAATTTTCTGAAAAACATCAATTTTTGATGAATAGTGAAACCACTAAGTGGTACTTATAAAAACTGATTTTCCATTTAAATGAAATTTTGCCATCATTGTGTTTTGATTTTCAAAAATCCGACATACATGGTTGTCATTAAGAAGTAAAATGTTGTTCAATGAGATTAAAATAATTTTTTTGGTGAATAGTAACTTATTAAGTTTTCAATCGCGATTAGTGGTAATTAGTGTAGTTTAAGGTAAAAATAATGTTTTAATAATATGAGATGAGCTTGACACATGTCCTACCATCATTGGTTGTGTCATGGACGACCAAGACAATCCATGGTTCATCTTGGGGACCCCATGGAGCCACATTTGTTGGGAAATGACATAAAAAACATTTTATTTAATGTAAAGGTAAAAATGACAAAAAAATCATATGTTTTACGAAAACAATTTTTAAATGGGGTTATAATGATCATATTTTTGATTATAAATAGTAATTGGAAAGTTAAAACGATTTCCTACATCATAGGAATTTTTTTAAAATTTTTAGATATTAAATAAATTAAATTATTTATGACATAATAATGAGGCAGCGATGACATCATTATTTGATGATTTAAATAAAGTGGAAAGATAATGTAAAATCTCTAAACTACACATGTCCAAAACCTATTGGATGGGTAGATTTCGAACCCTTATCACCTTATCCACTAATTATATCAATGTGGGACCTTTTAAAACCGAAACACATTTTCAAATAAAGTAATATTTCTTTACATTCCAAAAGTGCCCCTCCTCTCCTCTTATAAAAGGCCCCCACCTCTACCTCATTTCACACATTCCTCAAGCCTTTGGCTCGGACAACCCCTGCCCATTTTGACTCTCCACATCCCTCTCCTCATCCTAGAGTATTCCATTTGGGCAGAATCCTTTCAAAGGAAGCGTTTAGGCTCAAATCAAAAGGAGTTACACTTTTAAAGGTAATTTATTCTCTCTTGTTCATTTGTTTTATTTTTCTTCTCCAACCCCATAAACTCTTTTTATTTACTTCTTTTGTAACAACACCAGTATCTTAAATATACTAGGATGTTGTTATAAGATTTATTCTAGCTACACTCTCACACAACTACATAAAATGGTGAAAGAACATAAGGTTTCCGTGGATGGTGAAATTCTGCCTGCCGAAACGATGATTGTTTAATACTCATTTAACACCTTCAAATGTGGCCATTTTTATGTCAATATTTTTATATATGATATATAATATGTTTATGTTTTCCTTAAGCTTCTGTATTTTTCTTTTTGGTCATACCTTTATGGTATCCATTATTGGTAACCACGATATCTTCATTTAAGGAAGTGCGGACTACCGCCCCCTTAAAGTGAGTTGATTCGTTAAATACCATATGTGGGACATATAAAGGATGGAACTATGATATTATATATTATATTATACTAGAATTATAATATACCTTTATATAATTATGATTCCATTCTATAAAATATGAAATAGAAATGAAAGTAGCATTCATGCGTACGTACGGCTTACCATCTCCATGAACGGTGCATTTCATTTCTTACCTCTAAATGATTATGTAATATTATGAATACATGTATATGCTGGATATATATGATATATATGTTATCCAAATCAGGAATGGAATTCTGGATATAAAGAACCTTTGACCACACGAACAACATGTAATTGTAAGAAGTCCACTTTTGACTTAAGAACCCAATATCGAAAAAACAAACATTATTAACTTAAATGATTATATAATGTTTATAACATGGCAATAAGTGATATAAAAGGAATAATGAACTTTATAAAGGTTCTTAATCAAGTATAAATTAACTCAAGTGTATTATTCAGGACATTAAAGAACGATAAAGTCAAGTCGGACCCGAGGTAAGGGACTTCGTCTCAATCTCCTTTCATTAAGGCATATTTCGTTTTATACACAACTTTCTTTTATACGGTGTATAAACCCCTTTGACTTTTACTTTTATACAAAAGGAATATTTTTCTACAAAGCGTTTTACAAAACGACAAAAAGGAATGTTTCTTTTAATGTACGCGGTGACAACGACCTTTTCCGCCGCCGCGAGTATTATTTGGTCTTTGGCTTCCTCAACAAGCCGTAATGTTTTTAGAATAAAATAAATACCATATACTCTTTTATGTATTTTGGTATTGAAAATGGTTTTGAAAATAATTCTATTATGTCAATATATTTATGATATATTGTGATTGAAATGTATAAATGTTATCATTCCTTTATATTGGATTTATGTTTTATGATTTTATATTGGTACTTGGACATTTTAATGGGTGGTTACGTTATAAACCATATGACGGGTGGTGCCGTGAATACCAGGACGGGTGGTTACATTATAACCTCCAATGCATTGGGTATGTAAGTCGTCCGTATGGCTATTCCATTATGTATGTATGGAAATTGGCCGTATGGCTATTCCATTAAGTGATTTGTGTGGAAGTCGACCGTATGGTTATTCCACTTAAGTATGTTTATGTCCCAAGTTACCTTTATATATGGTATGTGTTCTTTATATGGGTTTTATGGTAATACTTTGGTTACAAAAAGGTAATTAATGATACTTTATTCAGTGAAGAGTTTTTACCACTTCATGAAGGTGAAGGTATTACTTTGATAGAGTATACATGGTTTACTTGATGTTTGAAAAACTAACAGTTTTCATTCTTTGTGTATCCCTTATTGAGCTTTTTATGCTCACCCCAAGTTTTTCTGAAATGTTTTTCATAGGACTTAATGTGGAATAAGGTCAAGGATGGGATCAAGGGAATGTCATGCTATATAAAACATGGAACTAGACATGTTTCTTTTAAGAGTTTTTTTATTATAGAAACTTAGTAGAAGTGACTACATTGTAATCCTTTGAGATGTAATAGTTATGTTCTAATTCTCTAAAACTCTAAACCTGAAAATATCCTCAACGTGAATTATTCATTTAATTCAATATTAAGTATGGTTTAAGGCCGGGGCCTTATACCTACATGATGTTACGGTTTGTATGATATAGTCTTCTTAATTGTTCTGATAGATAAATTTTAAATTTATTTTTTTGGAACCCTATACGATTAGGATAAATAGTACATTTTTGAATTATATTATCTTTAGAAGAGAAAGATGAGTTTCTGGTATGAAGTAGTTGAAGGAAGAAACTATAGTTTTCAAGTATATATATATATATATATTCCTCTTATTCTATGAATAAACTAATTCTTAATCTTTTGTGAATGTATATTAAAACAAAAAAACGTGTTATCCTAATACCTTATGTTTTTTTGAACTGATGATATTTTACCTCATCTTAAATTGATGCTTTGAGACCCTCAATTTTACACTAGTTTAGGATTGATGACCCCAATCACTCTCTATACATATTTATGTTTTTTCTCTAATTATGTGTCTCTAATTATCACAAATTTTCTCCTAATCGAGATCATAATTTGGCGGTGATGTTTCCATTTTACATTCCTTCTTATTAAGTCAAAATTTCATTAACCCATTTTCTGAAGTGTGTTTTCCACAATGGTATTTTTCTATTTTTAAAATTTTATTTTCAAAAAACAATTTTAAATTGCAAGGACAGAATTTATTAACGTAGGGGATAATGTAAGACACTGATATTTCATAGTACATCATGTAATTAAATTAATTCAATAGCTTGTGCTACACACAACACCATATTCGAGTGCACCACAACTTACCAAACTAGTCGTTCAATAACCGATTATGAATATTAATAACTATATTTTGAATCTTATATACTCTATATATTTTTAACATCCTTATTATATGTTTCTTAGAAATAATATAAGAACAATTTCCTCTTATCAAATAAAAGAATGTATTTTTGAAAAATTAAATTTTACCACCTAAAAATGGTGAACATTTTTTTCAATGTGATATCTATAAATTTTTAATTATATTTTTCAAAATAAACTTATAATTAAAAAGTGGGACATTAAAATTTAGTTTTGAAAATTTTTTGGTTTTTTTTGTTGACTTTCATATTTTGACGAATAGTGAAAAATACTATGTTTTATTTGAAAACAACCTTTTTAATCAAAATGATTTATATTGTTAAATTATGTGTTTGAATGGTTTTGAATTATACTTTGATTATATTTTTATCATTTAATACAATTTAGGTTATTATAAGTAATTTCACCTTTAAATTTGACATAAACACATGTCAATCATTTGATAGTTTTTACTTTTTTAAAAACTGTCTTTTTGGTTTGGACAATGGAAATTAATTTTAAATTAATAATTGAAACATATATGATAGGAATTTGGTAAAATAGGTATCATTTTTGAATTAGAAATATAATAATTATCTTTGGGTGAAATATTTGTATTTTCTGAAAACATTAATTTTTTGATGAGTAGTAAAAAACACTGCGTTATTGTTTAAAACTGATTTTTTATTTGAATAATTATTTATTTTATTTAAATTTATTTTAAGTCATAATATATATATAATTCCTTTATAATTTAATTGTAATTAATTGGAGTCATTTTATAATAAAATTAGACGTATAAATTTTTATTTAACTTTTTACAGTCTTTTAGCCAACTTCTAAGAGCATTTACAGATTTGCATAAAACCAAATTTTACTGCTTTTAGGAATTGAATTTCAAAAATCTGGGAAAGACAGTTGACATCAGTAAGTAAAATGTGTTTCAATAAGATGAAAATAATTTTGGGTGAATAGTAACTTTTGACTGTTATTTACCACGGTTAAAAATAAATAGGTTAATTATGGGTAAAAATGAAATTTTAATTACCCTAACACGTGTACTAATTCTATTGGATAAGTTCAATTCGACCAAAAAAACCTTAGTAATTAAATATGATCCTTTTGATCCATATGTATTAGATGAAGACATTTATTAATATTTTATTTAAAGAAGAGTTAAAAGTATTAATTCAATAATTAATAACTAAACCATTTTTAATATAGGGTTATAAATTATATAAATAAGACAATAAATTCTCATTAGAAATAGAAAAACATTTAATTCATAATAGTATTTTATTAATAATTTTAAAAATTAAATAATTTATTTTATTTATGACACAATGATGAAGCAGTAATTACATTATTAATGAAATATAAAAAAATTGATATTATAAACATACAAAAAAAGGTAATTTGAGACTTTTGATGAATTCTACTAATTTTCATGGTTAATATGACATGTTAGGTTTAACTGACTTATTTTTTTTTGAAGTAATCATGCAATTACGATTTTTACAAAAACCAAATACTAAATAGTGTCAAATTGACATAATTGAGTTTTTAAAACACATACTATATTATTAACTATTATAATATTCCTAAAAATAAATGGTCTAGCCAAAGGACATAGATAAGATTGTATATATTAATAATTTACCACTTGGGGTTATCTGGGATTGTTATTGTAAGTTAATTAACCATATAATATAAAAATACAAAGAGACATGGTAAATGTCATACTATTTAACTAAGAGTTAAATCTAAAGGATAATGTTAATATGGTAACCAAAACCTCTAAAAAACCTTTTGTTTGAGAGGTTATCGACAATACCCACCTTATCCTCAAAATAAATCATTTTTAATCCATTAGAAACATAAAATTATTTCATTATAAAATAATATTTGAAGCATTTACAAAAGTTACCCTCACCTCTCTTATAAAATTTTACTTCTCATTCTCTTTATTTCAAACCTACAAATAAATTTTCCTCAGAAATAATGAATCCAAATATCCTCCCGAATTTCCATCCTTAATATTATAGGCCTTACATTGATCATAAATCCAACCTATGGGGCCATTTTGGTCTACTCAAAAGAAACACCCAAAGAAGAGGTAATAATTTCACCACCCACTTCCAAGTTCTTTTCTTCTTCCACTTCTTCTTTTTTGTTGTTTACATACCACAATAATAACTCCAATACCTCTTCAATACTGTGATGTTATTATAAATACGGTACAACCATATTCTTTATTCTATCCATCCTATAAATGATAATGTCACTGAACGTGCGTACGTACAGCTTAGCGTCTCCACATCTTGGTGTAGTTTTTTATTCAAACAATTCATTATTTGGATGGGTATTATAATAAGTATAACTAATTTAAATAATAAATATAATATTTTAATGATTCCTTATATATGATATATCATTCAATTACATAATATTTCACCATCAATATAATCATATTTTCTCTCATGCATACGTATGGATTACCGTCTCCACAACACGATGAGATTAATTCCTACGTTCAACATTCAAAAATGATTATAAAAATATATATTATTTTTAGGTATGTAATATATGAAATAATAATATTACTAGATATATATGTGTCTGTGTTTACTTACATATATCTTATTCAAATACTTCTGTTCAATACTATATGAAAACGGAAACAAGGTTTATGCCTACGTACGACCTACCATCTCTATAAATGATGCCATCCATTTCATATATCTATATATTATAAATATTTATATTCTAAATATATATGACATATAAATCAAGATTAATTTTATGGAAGTATTTAAATCATGAACTAAATTATGTGGTCAAGTATATCAATTTCAAACACGTACAATAAAGAAAGTGATTATTACTCCAAATGTTATCTTAACATGGGAATCAATATTAAATGGGTAAAATAAAGTCATAAATGAATCTTAAATTATAAAATAAATATAAATAATTTTATTTTTTAATTTAATAACAAAATATGGTCACTGTACAGGAGGTTAAACATACCCTCGACCAAAGGAAATGTCAAGGTAAGGGTTAATTCTACAATAAATTTACTTATTTGAGGTTATTAGTATGTAAGTATCTAATGGGACCTCTTTATCATCCACATACATGTATTTTAAAAATATTTTCAAAATAAATATTTTAAGGTTTTATAGAAGGGACTCTTTATCTATATCATCATTTTAAATGGTTTAAATATTTATTCTTCAAAATTAATCTCATTAATGTCCATGTTTTCAAAATGCTTTTTATGGATTTATTTATATGAACATTAATGTTTTTAAAATGATACTTCCTTTCAAAAGTTTCAAATGGGTATGGGAGACTTTGATACAAAAATGACTTTAAATTTCCTCCTTTATAAATTGTTTGAATTTTAAATGTTTTCCTGAAAAATATATATTTCTCTCAAAGTGTTTTAGAAATAATTTTCATCTATGTCAACATCCTTTGATTTATTCTAATCTTGTTAGAAGTTAATTTATTACGATACAAATCATCAAAAAAATTGAAATTTTTGGATGTGTTCAATTGTGGATGTTTTATTTGTATACCATTCATGGTATACGGTAATGTGTTGACATTTTTTATGCCAGTTTTAAGACAAATGTTTATGTTTCGTTTATACTTTTTCAAATGAGGAATGCATTGGAGTAAGTAAGTGACAGTTGGATCCCACTATAGCTCCTCGATGCTTTGGTAGTTATCAAAATACAATCTAGTGTCTTGGCACAAGGACCTGACAAAATTTATTTGTAGTTTTGGTTGGAGTCCATGATTATGTGGTTTTAAAGTCTGGCATTATGAATTCCATAATTATGAAACCAGCTACTGATATTTCATGTCATTATTCGACTAGTAGAATATCCATGTGAATAATTAAATTAAATTTTTTTGTTTTATCTTTTCCATATTATACATAATTTTGTGTTTAAAAGGCTTTTCTTTTTGTCTTATATATTCCCTCAAATGTTAATTCTTATTTATGAAAGTTTCCACTATATTGTTATCCTTACTTATCATCTGAGTTAACCCCTTTCTTATGTTTTTTTCCCAGGATTCCAAGAAGAGTTTTATGATTGACCTATAGGGATATTCTAAGAGATATGAATGTGGTCAATGAAGATAATGATGTTGTTGGTTTTCTTTTTATAATTTAATATAAAACTTATGAATGTATCTTTTACTTCCAAGGCTACTAAATTGATCGGTCTTTTAGTAATTGTTCTCTTGTAATCGTGCCAATGTTATATAATAATGCACCAACTCTGGGTAACTGTGGTTGGGGCATTATAGTATATATATAAAGAAACCATTTATTTCCCCTATTTGTAAAAAAAAATCGAAAGGTACCTAACTCAGAAAATGATAAGAATATTCTTTTTTAAAAAATATAAAAAGTATATCTTGGGTAAAAATTAATTTAAAAATTTTTAGGTAAATAATAAAAACTCTCTTTAATTTTTTTGAGAAAAATTTTCATTGTAGAAAAATCATTTTTACTAATGAGGGAAATAAAATCGGCTTTCCTTAAAAACAATTTCAGTATATTGAATTATTAATGAGAGAGAAATAAATGTGAAACATTTAATCATGAGAAAAAAACATATTAGAATAAAATTCATAATATTAATTTGAGTTAGATCATGGAATTTTATTATCATAAACTTATTCATAGAAAAAACCAGTAAATAATAAGATTGTAATATAAAACTCTTACCTGAGGTCCGAATTCCTTCCTACCGGTTCATAACTCTTATATAAAAAATATAGATATACAATACATAAATTATAGAACCATAATCATATATATATAAACCAAAATATATTAAAATCATATAATATTTTATCACCCATTTATTCAAAATTTAATATTAAATTCATTCTTCCAGTTAATAAGTGCTTCACCATTCTTGTATGTTTTTGTTCGAATGTTTTGGTCCATAAACTTTAATTATGGTGTAATCATCTATAAAATTAAAATAATTATATAAATATTTTATATATTCATTATATATATGTTTATATTAATCCCTGAATGTTATAGATATAAAAATAATCACATCACTCATGTATATTGTATGCCATATGTATGCATGAATATTGTTTTCTTTTTCAATAGATGGAACAATATTATTGTAAACAGTAATTCCATATAAAAATAATAATTATAATACCACATATATCATTTATATATATTTTTTCATTAAATATTTCCCTATTTTCATCCATGTAAAAATTTAATCAAAAATAAATCATATCGCTTCATGGATGTGGTAGTCCACTCATACGCACGAGCGATGTTTTAATTTTCTGAAAGATTGAAATGTAAGAAGGTATGTAACGCCTCGAAATTTTTAAAGTGTAAAATAATGTTTGATAATTTTTATAACTAAGAATAATAAGTGTATAGTTGAATGAAATACTATGATAATTTATGATATATTTCATTTTAAATAAATTCAATCTTTTTTACAGCTTGGCATGCATGAAATATTGGTCTTAATCAAAAATACCCTATTAAAATATTACTTGAACAAGACCATTATACACATCCATTAAGATGTATTATATCAATTTGACATACTAATTAATGAAAATTATAATTATTCTAAATCTATAAAATAAATTAATGTATGTCTATTTATTAGTAATAAAATATTAATCATTTAAAAGATAAATAAATGTTTTATGAAAAAAAAATCTATTTTTTCTAAAATGCTATTTAACAGCTCTATGTGCGAGTTATTTAAAATTAATTTTTACCAATTTTGGGAATATAGTTATATAAAATTAACATCATTTTTTAAATATTCATATGAAAATTAATTTTGGTTGAATTTTTCATAATTTCTAAAAATTATTATTTTCTTGATGAATAGTTTAAAATATCATTTTAATTAAAATTTACTTTTCATTTAAATAATTGAAAATTGAAAACTATATTATAAATTGTTTCAAAAGTTTAATTATATCCAAAATGTTAAAATTTATCTAATGTAGTTCATTAAAATCAATTTCATATTGAATTTTGATATTAAAACTCTCCATACTTCTGATAATTTAATCTTCAAAAACATTCTTCGTCATCACATATGTGGGTATAATTATAAATTTTATTCTAAAAATTTATGAATTTTTTTTGAAAAAAACAATATTTGGAATCGTAATAATTTATATTATTTATTTAGTAAAACCTACTTTTCCAGGATTATAGATAGTAAAATAAGTTTAAATTAATTACAGTGGTTCAGGTAAAAATTAATTTAACTGAGGATAAAATGATAAACAGTATAACGAACTAAACTATTAAAAAAATAAAGGTTTCCCAAAATTTGTCTTATATTATTTTGTACTCGACCTAAATATATCTCTTTAATAATTACGTGATTATAATTCGAAATGTGATCATCATGTCATGGCCATTATATGATTGTTGGTCAATTATGACTATTGTAAAATAATGATTTTAATGTAATAGTTATTATTTATATATAGAAATGAAAAATGAAAATTAATGTGGGAAGAAGAGCCAATTTCCTTATCTAGAAGATTCATTATATTCAAATCCCATTTTTTAGAAATTGGTAGGGAGGTAACGTCGTGGGGAATTTCTCTTGACCAAACCCAAGTCGAGCTTCGACATGTTATGCTTGAACAAAATAACCTATAGGATAATTTCGAGGTATTAGAAATTACCACTGAGGATATATTATTCGAGCCGACCTAAGAATCTATCACAATCGCACACCTCACCCTTAAGTATTATGTGGGTGATATTCGTCATTATGTGTCATGTTTTTAGTTACATAATGTTTCATTCATTTGTATAAACAAAATTGTTATTCCATCATTTTCATTTTGAGAATATTGTTTCTTAAGAATATAATGATTTTTTAGAAAAAAAATTTCTTTTCAGAAAAGATATATTTTTTATAGTATAATATGTTATTATGATTACTTATTATTTTAATTAAATGGTATGACTAAAACAATTTTTTAAAATTTATGTGATAAGAAACTAAATGTCTGAAATTTTACCATGCATTTTCTATCTTGTACTATTTATATGAAAAATTATTTTTCAATATAAAAAGTAAAATTAATCTAATTATAGAATTATTATGATAAAATAAACTTATTTTTTGAAATTCTCATGTCAAAATTAGGTTACAGAGAATTTATGATAATTTTCAAAAAGGTTTTCTCTATTGATGAATAGAAAAACTCTAGTTTTGAATTCTATATGTTTAATGACATCATAATGATTTATTTTGTAATACAAAATTCTGGTGAAATATTATGGAATATAATATAATAATATTTATTCTATGTGGAAAATACCATGGGAATAAAAATCCATAATGGATACCCTAGATTTTCTTAAAAATACCCACCAATATATTTATTAAAATTAATTCTCAATTCATCATCCCATATGATCTGATAGTGTTACCTCCCATGGATTCATCCCAAGGTCTTCCCAAGCACCCATGTTTCCAATATTCTTGTTTTAGAGGTAACTCTTAATGGTAAGAGAAATATCCCTCGTTTTCTTCTTTTTAATAATTTCCTTTTAATGTGACTTCTGAATGATTGGGCCATGCTATCTTATTTCCTATTTAATAATAATCTAACAGAAAATTTGTGTTGTTTCAAATGGAGACCAGTGTCCCCTCCCTTTTTAACTTTTTATAAATCTATGTTTCTTACATGTTATATTGTTATCTTTTCTTTTGAAAAATTCTCTCTTTTTCTCAAAAGATTATCTTATTATATTTTCTGAAGACCCAATACTATTTCATTTTTATGGGTATTCACCCTGATGTAAAATGATCTATTTTTTTATGGTATTAGTAAACAAAAAACCCACATTCTTTTTTCATGGGTTAATAATTACATAAATATCTTTCCTTTAAGCATTTTTTTAAAATGCCATGATTTTGATATGAAAAGAGTTTCTTTTATTCTCCATGGGATATTTCTAAAAAAATTATTTTGATATATGTAGCTCACATTAAATACTAAATATGAAGGGTTCACACTAATAGTGCTACAATTCATTGGGAAAATAATTTTATCTTTACAAATGACATGTTTTACGATACCTGTGTGAATAACCTTTATAATTTTTATGAAACCACGGTGGAAATCCATTGTGATATATATAATAATGTATAATTTAATTTTTGTATCCATATATGCATTTTATGATTAATTTTATTATTTTTATGATATTACTCTTTCTCATTCCTTTATTATGATCACATGTAAACTATTTCCCTTGATTTCCTTAACTAGTCCTTATGCTCCCCCTTTCATTCAACGTATGTCCCCAGGTTATGATATACAACAAATATAGTTAAGATTAACCTATTATGGGGCCTTCCAATAGAAATTGAATAACATTTTATGTTTTAATGTATTATATATATTATTTATAGGAAACTAAACTTTAAAATAACCTCTTATTGTACAATATAATGAAAATTTATGTCAATAAAAAGGCAGGATTCAATAGATGGTATCATAAGATGGAGTAGATATTTTTGGAAATTAGGAGTTGAAATCATTAGAAAGAACCAAATATAAATTCTTAAATATAGGAAAAATATCATTTTATTGTGGTGAAATATTGAGTAAGTTTTTTCCAAGTAAATAAATCCCTCTCTAGATATAAAAACGTGGATATAGCACCAGAACTGTTGTATTTTGGGGTAGAAACCCTGACGATATGTGTCTAGCCTTAATCAATGTAACCAAGTACATGAAAATTAGTCTTTCTACACTCTTGGTTTGACACCCCAAGAGGATACGTTTGGTTAATCACAATCTTTTTATTAAACATTATGAATGATTTATAGACAATGTAATTATTATTAAATAATAACATTTTTAAGCCAAATATTTTAAGGAGTGAAATTATTTTAGAGTTGTATGTTTTTTAAGTGAAGAAGATTTCTCAATATGGTTTTCATCTTTTATAAAATTTCATGAAATATTAAGAACTACATAAATAGTGAGAGTAATGGACAAGGCATTGATGGCCTTCTAATGAAATAAAAAATAGAAAACATTATAATATTGATGAATCAACTGGCTTGAGTTATGAAAAATAACATGAATTAATATGTGTGAGAAGATTCATCTAGAAAATAATAACATTTTGTTCATTCATTTATTCACCAACAACTACATTATTTCAATGGATCTTTTAACCCATTGATTTTGGAAAAATGCGTATGATATATAAAAAATATAATTTCTATAATCTATTTTTCAGAACAATATAAAGTCACTATGGTTTTTTATTTCTTATAGGGATAAGCTGGTCAGTAGTGCAAGCTAATCCAAAATATGATTCCAATAATGGAGATTGAATCTATGGAGTGGGATGAGTTTAGGGGAATTTTTTTCAAAAATATTTCCACCATTTTATGTGAATTAAAATGAAGAAGTAATTAGTATATTAGATGATGAATGATAATGAATCTATGAGAATTTATTAGATGAACATCTGAAGACATTCCCGCAACACCAATATCCATTTCATGGATCCTAATGGAAATGTTAATAGATTCTTTTTTGGACTATGGAAACATCTATAAAAGAATATTTCCAACTGAGACTATTATAGCTTTGAGGAGATAGTATGATATTATATAAATGTTTAACTAGAGTATGGTGGAAAATACTAGTCTCTCAAATAGATTTAAAATCAGATATCTTTGGAGCCCTACATAGGGGGTATATTTGATCAGGGAAGGCATGGAATGGAAGTGAAATCTTCTAGGTGTAATAAGTGTGGTAATAATAATTCGTGGGACTATATTTCTAGGAAGAGAACATAATATAAGTGTGTAATAGGAGTCCATATTTCTAAGAACTATTATAGAGAAGTGATGCCTCAACTTATCACCACAAATGAAAAAGGGAAGATGGTGAAACCACTAACTAATTTATAATGCAACATGTATGGATTTTTCTTTCACTTTTCCAATCCCCATCCAAATCGATAGATAATGGAGGTTAATAACCATTAACACTAGTATATTCCAATAGATAAAAGTCATTATATTTCTATTAATACGGCTCAAGATGAATCTCCAAATGATGTGGTGGTGGGTACTCATATTGGTACCTCAAATCAAGAATGTATATTGTTTGATTCTGGTTCTAGGAATTCCTTTACTTCCACCAAATTTGAAACTAATATAGAATCCATACTATAACTACTAGAAGTAAATTAATCATTCAAATCTCTTGGAGGTATTATTCAATCATCAAAAATGTATAAATCCTTTGTATTCACTTTGGAGAGCACAATCTTATCGCAAATCTAGTGTTCAATCCCATTTTGGATTTCGAAATTATATTATGGATGGACTATATCTCAATGAAGAATCCTAAGATCAATGGTAGAATCATGTAAATTTCAGTAGTATTAAGTGGGTAATGTAAAAATTTTTCATATGAGTGATATCTGAACCTATGATTTTTCTAGAAGCACCACCCACAACCTTTTTTATGAAAATGATTAGTGAATGTAAAGAAGGAAATTAAAGTATGTGAATATAGAATTTTCCCATCATTCAAGAATATCTTGATATATTTTCTGAGGAGCTACCAAAAAATCTCCTAGATAGAGAGGTATATTTCTCTATAAAACTTATTCGTATATCTATGATGATATTAAATACCCCATGTAGAATATAAAATGTGGGGTCAAAGGAATTTATGAAATAAATCAAATATATTTTGTATAATGGGTTTATATGGCCAAGTGTTTCTCCTTAGGTATAACATGTACTCTTTATAAAGAAGAAGGATGGATCAATTTTTATATGAATTGATTGTAGATAACTTAATGGGTTCACAATGAAGAATACGTACCATATTCCAAGAATTGATGATTTATTGGATCAACATCATTGGGCTCAATTCTTCTCTAAGATTGATATTTTATCTGGTTATCATAATTTGATGGTGAAGAAAGAAGATCTTCTAAATTCAACCTTTGGATCTAGATATGGGCATTATGAGTTCGTTGTTATGAACTTCGTCTTGATTAATGAACCTATTATTTTTATGGATTTGATGAATTGAGTCTTTAATGACTACCTTGAAAACATTGTGGTAGTTTTTATTAATGATATTCTGATATATTCGAAAATCCACGGGCATCATGAGGACCATATAAGGGTTATATTGAAGTCATTAAGGATGGATACATTATTTGGAAGGTTCATCAAATGTGAATTTTGGTTACAAAAATTTTATTTCTTGGGGTACATTGAAACCAATGAATTAATCTCTATGGATACTTCCATGAAAATTGTTATATTGGTGTTGCTTAATCCTACAAAAGTAGCTGGGATTCATAGTTTCCTTATATTAGTGGGATATTATATATATTTTGTGAAATTATTTTCATTATTTTTAATCCACAAACCATGTTAAATCGAAAAGGGGTTAATTTCATCTTGATAAAGGAGTGTCAGCAAATTTTCTAAGTACTAATGAATATATTTGTTAATGCCTACATGTTAACCCTACCCTCTATCAGAGAAGTAATTTTTATATTTAGTGATGAATCTCTTAGAGGGATTGGTTGCATCCTCCTGAAAATTATGAGGTTACTTATTATGTATCTCCACAATTGAATCCCTGTGAGATGAACTAACCTCACATGTCATAGATATAGATGTGGTTTTTTTCTCTGAAGATTTGGAGACACTGTCTTTATGGGGAGAAATGTGATATATACACATACCATATTTGTTTGAGGTATATTTTCAAAAAATAGTAATTGAACAATAGATAGAGGATATGGTTAGAAATTATTAAATAGGGTGATTTTTCAATTCATTATAATCCAAAATGAGAAAACAACGTCACTGATGCATTAAGTGGAAAATGCCATGTTGTTCTATAAATGATGAGGATTCAAGGAGATACATGGATCAAAGACCTTGTAAAGCTAGAAATGGGAATTATAATGGAAGGAACATAATCAAACCTATTCCAAGTTATTTCTCAACCATAACATCTATGTATGATTAAAAAAATCAAAGTTATAATCTTTTGTTACAGAAGAAAATAGAAGTTGAAATGATTTGGAAGTTTCCTTTGTCCAATATTGATCAATAATGTGTAATATTATTTCATACAAGACTATGTGTTCCATCTATTTAGAATATAAAAGTAAGCTGATGGATTATTGTCTAGCTCTACATTCTCTATGAATCATGGAATTAAAAAAATGTATAGGGACTTTCGTGATCAGTATTTGTGGGATAATATGAAAATAATGATTTATGACTACACTATAAGGTTCATGGTGAGTTGAAAGTTAAGGTTGAGTGACAAATTTCTCATTGGAAATTAAAACCAATACCCATACATGTATAGTAGTCAGACAATATCACAATTGACTTTTTCACTTGTCTCTAGAAAATAGCAATAATAAATTATGTGATATGTGTTATAGTGGACCATCTAACCAAAATTTACCATTTTATCTCAATTCCAGAATATTCTTCTCTTGAACAGGATGCAAATATTTATGTGAAGGAAGTAGTGAGGTGGCATATAGTGCAACATTATATCATTTATGATTATAATCTAAGGTTTTCATAAAATTATTCGAGATTTATTCAACATGATCTAAGTATAGAATTGAATTTCAATATCGCATAATACCCCCAAAACAATGGCCAATCTAAAATCACTATTTATACACTTGAGGTCATGCAGAGATCATTACCAACAGAATTAAAATTTCAGGGGGATAAATATATTCTATTATTTGAGTTCTCATACAATAATAGCTTATATTGTAGTATTGAAATGGAACCCTATGATTCTCTATATGGTAAGTGATGTATAACTCCTAGTTGTTAGGCCAAGATGGTGAGAAAAATCTTCTTGTTCCAGATTGAATGCAAGGGATGACAGAAAAAGTTCATGCCCTCAAAAAACACGTAAATGATTCTTAGAGTAAGCAGAAAAGAAATGTTGACAACCATAAAAGTAACTTGGAGTATGATATTGGAGATAAATTCTTCCTTCAAATTTCACCTTGGAATAGATTCATGTTGTTTGGGAAGAAAGGAATGTGCACCCCCAGGTACATTGTCCCATATGAAATCCTTTAACTATTAGGAGCAGTGTCTTACTAGATTGAAATTAATCCAAATCTTGATCACATTCCTGATGTATTCCCCTTATCTATCTTGAGGAAGTAAATACCTAACCCTTCACATGTAAAGGATTCAGGAGTGGGATAAATAGAACATGAAATCTCTTACAAGGAGCATCTAGTGGAGATCATGGAACGTAGAGTCAAGCTTCTCTAAAACAATACTACCCACCTCGTTAAAGTGTCATAGAGGGGAGAAAATATGAATAATCCACATGGGAAATAATAAAAACAATTATGAAAAATTATACACACTTATTCTTGACAGAAATAACAATTTTAAATTTCAGGTGTGAAATTTCTTAATTGGTGAGAATGTAACAACCCATAATTTTTTAATAATAATTATTTCCTAAAAATGTGTGTTATATTATTTTGTACTCATGATAAATATATCTCCTTAATAATAAAATGTTTATAATTTGAAAATTGACCATCGAGTTTCAACCTTTATATGATCATTATTCAATTATGACTGTTGGTCAATATGACTAATGGAAACTATACTCATAATAATGATTTTGACGTTATAATTTCTGCTCATATGTGAAAATCACAAAGGACTATTGAAGAAAAAATAGTCGATGGCCTTATCTAGTAGAGATAATTAATATAAAATCCATTATTTAGAACATGGGAGGGGGGTAGAATCACTGGGATTGTATCATGACTAAGCCCAACCCAAACATCAATAAGTCTAGATTGAATAAAATCTCTTATAGGAGATGTTCAAGTCAGTCGAAATTACCACTTGGGAGATGTTATCCCAGACAACCCAAGAATCTATCCCCATCACTCACCTCACCCTTAGGTCATATTTGGGACTTATAAGGGGATATTTTTTAGGCATTTGTTACTTAATTTTTAATTCCTTTTTGTAAATAAAAATTTTATTCCATTAGTTTTGTTTTGAGAATAGTTTTTTATAAGAATATGGAAAATTTGATAAATTGATTTTTCAAACATATTTTGTACTTTACATAAATTATATAAGTATAAAAGTAAATAGTTGTATTATCAATAATTATTATATTAATGAAACTGTATGATTAAATCTATATTATTTAAATTTAAAGGATAATGAATTTTTTTCATGTCTCATAAATTTTACTACGTATTTTTCTATTCATTTTCAATTCATTATTATTTTTAAAAAATATGTATTTTTTATTTAAAAGTTAAATTTATCATAAATAGAGAATTATTATAAAAATATAAACATATTTCTCTAAATAATCATGTTTAAATTTGGTTAGGGTGAATTTATATGAATTTTCTTAAATAATTTGTTTGTCAATTAATTCTAAAAATACATTTTTGAATTTTTGTTATGTTTAATGACATCATAATGCTGTATTTTGTAGTATAAAAATATAGATGAGTTTTTTGGATCATAATAACATAATAGGTATCCCATATGTCCAATACCATGGGAAAATTTCATGGGAATGACAGTGGTTTTTCATTTACGACAACCTAGGTGTCCTACAAAATCAATAAATAAATCCCTTAATTTTTCTATAAATACCAACCAATTTATCCATTAGCTGTCCTTTACAATTTATCATCCACAAATATCATATATTATTACCTCCCCATGTGTAATCATTCCCCCAAGGACCCAATCATTGAGTGTTAGGAGTAACTCTTCAAGGTAATTAAAATATCTTTCTATACTCTTTTTTTGAGAATTTATTTTGTATATATCTTCTAAGTAATTTAGTGACACTCTCTTATTTAGTGTTTATTCATTATAATACATATAAATTGTGTTTTCTAAATGGTGCACCCATATCCCCTCTATTTTTAATGTTTTCTTAAACCATGTTTCATAATAATTATGATGTCAGACTTTCTTTTCAAAATTTCTCTTTTTTCAAAAGAAATTGTCTTATTCTCTTTTTTGAATACACAAATTTCATTATTTTCCAACGGTATTTACCTAGATGTAAAAATGATTTATTTTATTTTGGGATTAACATACATTAATCCCACATTCATTTTTTGATGTATAATAATGACATAAAGTTCTTTCCTTTTAGAAATTTTTTTAAATATCAAGATTTTGATATAAAACCCGTTTAATTAATTCACCATGGTATATTTTTGGAAGGTTTTATAAAGATATATGTGGATAAATTTTATCGATACATATAAAGGGTGATCTCTAATAATTATTCAATAAATTTTATAAAGAATACAATTTCAATATTTGACATGTTTTACGATACCTTGGTAATTTTTACAACATCTGGGTGACAAACCATGGTGATTGTTTAGGAATGTATCATTTAAATGTTATATCCACATTTACATATTTTTATTAATTTTTAACATTATTATTATATTCCTCTTTCCCATCCATTTATTATAATTCTTATGTTCCTGTCAATAATTCTCATGATCACGTGTAAATGGTTTCCCTACCTTTCACTTATTGGGTCATATTTTCACCCTTTCCTTTGATATATGTCCCTAGGTTATGAGAGGAATAGTATACCTCTATGCCATCAGGTCGTATATATTTGGTCAGTTGGCCTTTGTTCCTTTGTCATATAGCTTATGTATGGGATTCCCTTTAACCCTTAAAAGGGGGATTCGCCATAATAAAATAAAATAAAAGGCCTTTAGGGAATCCAAGTAATGAAACGATATTTAATAAAAAACCAAAAATTTATAAAAAAACTTTTCCAAAACGCATTTTATGAAAATAGTTAGACCCTATAAACATAAAAGTTCTCTAATGTTCTATTTTTAAGGAATTTGGTATGATAAAAATGTTGGTTTAATAGAATATTCTCAAAAATTTCATGTGTGTGTACTCACAAGCATATAAAAGGACATGCACTCTACATCCCTCTTCACACATACAATGACATTTGTCTCATACAAGAACTATCAAAATCTCTTCCTTAATGATAAAAAATATATCCTAGATCCATTATTCCCATAAATCCAACATATAATGGATTTTGGTACAGACAAAAAGAAGTTTTCTGAAAAAGTTGTTACGTTCCTAAATGGATGTTTTTATTTTGTTTATTCTTAAAAATCATTACGATCATATTTAAAAAATGATGAAATAAAATAATAGGTATCATAAATATACTTATAATATATTATATTAATATCATAACTCATATCAATCTCCTCTTCAATCTAATGGGAAATAAAACTATTGATCATGAATATGACAAACTACCGACTTAGAAACTTCTGGAACTCATTTTCAATCACCACATTTCAAGCCTGAATATAATGATGGATTTATCTTAGGTATATGATATTTATGATATCTATATACTTATTTAATTTTCATTTCTTATATACATTTTACTTTCTATGCTATTGAAATTATGATAATTTCACTCATGTGTACGTTGGATTACTACCTCGCGAAGAGATGTGATTCTTTTTTTACAAACACATTAAATAGTTTGTAGTAGGGTAAAATTTAATTAATATATGTGATATATTTAAAATTATTTATATTATATTATTTAAAATATAAACTAATTCTTTCCCTTTCACAAGTTAATGAAATGATAACCTCTCTCATGCATTAGTAAAACCCACCATCTCAACGAAGCTATGTGATCCATTCCCGATGTTCAAATTTCAATAATGATTTGAAAATAATTATAATTAAAAAACAATATTAATATTTTTAAATATCATTTTTTTATTTATATACCTAATATAAAATAGGACATGATCTTTTTATGACCAAACCCAGATGGGAAAAGAATGTAACTAAGACTTGGAATAATGAATATAATGAAAGATCATAAACAAAAGTGTGTTAAGATGTTATAAGAGGAAAATATATGATATTATAAATGTGGATATTATTTTGGTATAAATTAATAATATGATTAAAACCCTTATAATGGGAGGTAAATCATGTTCAACTAAATAGAAGTGTGGGGTACAGAACATCATCTTAATTTCCCTTCATTAATGAAAATTGGTGTTTTATACACCTACTTTATATAATATGGCTTATATAAATACCCAATAATGTGTAATATAAGGATTTATTCATAATTCATGTAATTTTAAATATTAATATGAATTATTATTTCAAATGGTATTTGACTTGAAAATTACAAAGTGGAAAAGAATTTCATTACTCATTTTCTATTAATTGTGTTATATTACTTCTTCATGGTCTTTGGTATTATATGATTATGTGGGTGTTGAATTTTTAATATATTATGTTGAATATCTATATTTTTCATTTGGATTTAAATTTTATTCACAAAATGAATTTTCTGGTTAATTTTCATTTCAATTTTATGATCATTGTAAGGATTTATTTCACAATTTCATTTTAGTCGAGACTATTTAAGATTGAATTTGAATCAATGGAAATTATTTTATAATTATCAACTAAATGAATCATTTTCCTTATACTCCAATTATTTAGGAAAATTTCATGTACTAGTTTAATTTTTTAACTCGTTGGTACATTATATTACTCATAAAATGTTTTAATAAAATATGACATCATTTTACTATTCAGTCAAAATTCATTCTTCTCCCAAAACCATGTTTTCTCAAAAATAAAAATCATTTTTAAAATAATAAAAATGAATTATAAAATAATTTTTTCCCATGTTCGTATCTTTTCAAAAATATAATTTAATATTCTCATCATTTTTCAAGAAAATTCCGAATGTATTTTATAGAAAATATTAAAGGAATCATTACTTTAATGTGTAAGACATGTACAAAACTTCTTACTGTCATGAACACTCAATGCTAAAAGTTTAATTTATAGGTTTGAATGGTTTTTTTCAATGAAAATCATTGTATAAATATTATTTGAATTTTTAGATTTAAAAAATATCATCCTGAAAAAAAGGATATTTTACTCATGATTTTTTAATGAAAGTTTATTGGTATTTATATTCATCAATGACAATTACCATTAATTTTACTAATAATATATTGGAAATATCTTTTATTGATACAATATTTATTTATTTTATGGATCTTTTAGTATCAATTTGACCACGGTACATATTGAAATCCTCTTTCGTGATTTATTTTCAAGTAATTAACTTTATCTTGGAATATTAACTTTTATATGATCATTAGACATTAAATATCACCTATATATCAACATTTTCTATCATGGATGGGTTTATTATGTATGAAATTATATCATTTACACACAATGTGTCTTTCATTGAAATTTATTTTTTTATTTTGTGGAATATTGATAAATCTATATTCTTTAATATATACTGATATTTGATGATAAATCACATTGTTCATGAATTAAATAGATTACTCTATATGTGAGGAATTATGTGGATAGTCAGTGATTGTTGGGCCTAAAATTATAAACCCTCTTAATGCATCAGTTTTCTCATGAGGTGAATTAGTAAAAATTAAACTAGATTTTACCTATGTCTTCAAACCAATTTGTGAAATGTCTTAATGGAAGATGTATCTTGATTCTTGATATCATTACATCCAATAATTAATCATTCCAATAATTAAAATTTTAGTTGTTGTTATCCATGCTATTTTTCAAAAATATATTATATTTAGATGTATTTCTTTTTTTAATTTTTTTTAAATGGAAGGTTCATTTATTTATTTACCTCAAAATATTGATTATTCTATATATATTCATGATAGTCAAGTTGTTTAAATAGTATATGGGTTCAGTTATTTATCTTTTAATTTGATTATTCATTTTATATTCATGATATTCAGGTTTGTAGAATGGAATCAGTGTTTAGTTATTTACCATTACATATTTATTTTTCCTTGTATAATCATGATTGTCATGTTATAGATTAGATGGAATGTTTCTCTAGATAGTTACCTTTCCATATTTAATATACCTTATTGATTATTCTTCATTAATATTTTATATATCCCCATTTATGTAATATTTATTGAGAATCTAATCTCACCGATATTTATTTATTTACTAGGAATCTAGGAAGTGTATAATGAATGAAATGAAAGGATATTCTAGACGTAATAATGATATTCTAAAAAAACACATATATTGAAATTTTTATATTCAAATATAATATGGGTATTATTTAATTACCTAGTATACCAAGAGTGATAAACTATTAAATCCTTTGGGATGTGATTCCTTATATCTTATGCCTATGAAGTAAATTAAACACTCACTTTAGGATATTGGGTTCATGTTCATTATAGTTGGTATCAGAGATAGTTTAGTAGAATCCATGGGAACTAGATTAAGGAAAACGTATATTAGGGAACATAACCAAATGATAGAAATTTAGGATATGTATAAAATAACATATTAATGTTTTAGTATGAAATAGATTATGTAGGTTTTCCTCAAAATACATCACTTTAAAGAAACTATCTTTGATGTTGTTCTAGGAGAGATTTACCTAGGGTTAATAACTCATAAAAATGATCTTTAAACGTGACTCGATTGTTACCTAGTATAGGATAATGGGTCTTACACTGGACATGTTTTGGTAGTATCAGGGGATATACATTGGATAATTCACATTTTCTTTATGAACCATTATGATGGATTTTAAAATATGACGTCCATTAATAAGCGAGGTTACACCAAATGTTTCTTAGGTTGATAAGTGTATGTTCGACCATTGTTTACATGGAATAAATACCCATTTTTTGTTTTATTTTATGGTAGTTTAAGATGATTAATGATATTTTTAGAGACATTTTTGGGAATATGATTCCTTCTTTTAGTATATATTTTGCGGAAAAAGTTATTTATGTAATAATACCCTTATAATTGTTTGTGTAAGTTTAAAGGTACAAGTAAACTTTATAGTTTATCATGTATTTGATGTTGATGTAATATTATGTAATTACCTTTTGGTAATTTTATTGTAATTATACAATTTTTTTAGAAAAAGGTCCATCATCTTGTCATTTGTCAACTTGTGTCCTCTGTCAAGGCCCTGATTCTTGAAACCATAACTAAAATACAAAAAGGGTTTAACACCTAACATTAGCCTATGTGATGTTTTGTTTAATATTCCTTTATTTTTTATTAAATATTTTGGAAAATAAATTTTAATGTTGTTCCAGTTCTATTATTGTTGATGTTTAAATGTTAATGTATAAAATTGAAAAACATGGACTTACCATATTGGTTTTTGAAAAGTGTTAGAGTGATAAAGAGTGAATTTTAATTCTTTTACAGATCTTCTAATCCGTTAAAATTTAGTTTTATTGATTAAAAAATAAAAAAGTCATTTTTATATATTCATTTCATGGAGTTGTTGTTGTATTGTAAATTGTTCAAGTCATAACAAAATGATGAAAGCTTGCCTATGAAATAGAAATATATCATGTAAGAATACATCCTTATATTCTTATACCATAAAATAATTCATCAACATTATGAAATGGTATTTATACAAAAAAACATTTGATCCCCTTCATATGTAATAAATCAAATGGTATTTCATGTCATCACATAATTATAGATTTTTGGACCTTAATAATCAATTTATCATTCACTTTATTGTGATCAATGACCTCAATCACTCACTATAATTATTTATAATTTTCTCCCATGTTTGTATCATCACCTTCAAATAATTTTCTCCTACATGGAATCCTAGTTCTGTGTTGTTGAAGATAACCTTTCATATTTCCCATTACCAATTTTTGCATGTAGTTTTATTTATCCTTTTACGATCAGTCTAATGCTCTGAACCACATTACCCAGAGTCGGTGCATTATTGCATAACATTGGCATGATCAAAAGAGATGAAGTATCTAAAGACCTATTAGTGTAGTATCCATAGAAGTACAAGATACATATATAAGTTTTACAATACATCATGAAATGGATAAACAACAACATTGTGTCCCCTTTGAGAACACTCATATCCCTTAGCCTATTCCTATAGGTTATTCATAATATACTTCTTCATATCGTGGGAAACTAAAACATAGGAATGGGTGACCTCAGGTTCTCAGTAAGGATAACAATATAAGGGAAACTTATATAAATAAGCAAAAACCTTTAAGGCAATGTATATGACTAAGACACAATAATATTGATCACAAACATCACCATAATATTTAAAATATAAATCAAATAATTCCATTTACTTATTAACATATATATTCTACTAGTCGAATAATTAAATGTAATAACAATATCCAATTTCATAATGATTAAATTCATATTGTCAGAAATCATAACCACATATTCAAGGCCTCCGGCCAAGACTACAAATGAGATTTTTTTCAAGGCCTTATTTCAAGATACTAGTTTGTCTCAAGAGACCTATTGATGCATCGAGAAGCTATAGCATGCTCCACCCATCACTTACTAAGTCCAATGCATTCCTCATATGAAAATGTTAAAAAAAACATTCATATTAAAACTATCATACAAAATGTTAATATATTAACCATAAACCATGAATAGAATAAAAATAACACATCCATAGTCAAACATATCACAAAACCTTCAATACAATATGGAAGATTTTATCATAATAAATCAATTTCAAACAAGCGTATAATCTATCAATAGATATTGACATAGTTGAAATCAAAACTATTTTAGAGGAATATATGTTTCAATTTAGACGTTATTTAATTGTCACGTCATTATAAAAGAAAATATTTACTCTAAAAATATTCTTATGTTATTTTAGGTATTCTTTGAAGGAGTTATAATAGTGGAACTAGCTGTAAAATATAAAAACATTCTTTCCATAATTTTGTCGAAATGGATGTAAAGGACCTTGTTTACATAATGATGGAAATATTACATTATAAAAAATTTATTAAAATACAAACAATGTTTTAAATGACATTAACCCATATTCTAGGATATAGTAAAAATGTTTTTTAAATACATTTTTAAGAAACACGAATGTGGATGATAAAGAGGTCCCAGTAGATACTCACGTATAAACAACCTCTGATAATGAGGTGATTGTAGAACTAACCCTTACTATGTACATTTCATTGATCGAGGGCCTGTAAACCTCATGTATAATAGTTAAATCATATTGATTAAATTATATTAGAAACACATACATAAAAATGATATCATATATGATCTTCTAATATTTCAATGTTAATAATATTTCAGTAGTATCAGTGTTTCATGTGTTATCTGATTCATTTTTATTTATATAGTTGGTTATTTAATCCATGTAAGTTATGGAATTGATTAATATCCAGAATGATATTATGTTCTTAAAAAATATTTTTAATCATAAAATGAAAATTATTGTTGAATGGTTATGATGGGAAATTAATTCCATCGCATTTGTGAAGACGGTAGTCCGTACGTACGCACGAGCGACAATATCATTATATTGATGGTGAAATAGTATGTAATTGGATGGTATATCATATATAAACCATCATCAACATTTTATATTTATTATTTACATCTTTTATAATCATTATTATATCCATCCAAATAATTATGTTTTTGAATAACATAATACACCAAGACGTGGAGAGGGTATGCCGTAAGTACTCACGTATGGTGACTTGTCATTCATGTGATGGATAGAATAATGAATAAGGTTGTACAATATTTATAACAATCTCACAATATTTATACGTTACTGGAGTTATTATTTTGGTATGGAAACATCAATAAAAGAAGAAATGATAGAAGAAAAGAACTTTGTTAGAGGTGGTTAAATTATTACCTCTTCTTCAGGTGTCTCCTTTTGATTTGATCAAAAGGGCTCCTTAAGTTGGATATCTGATACAAATTTAGTCCTATATATATAATTTAAGATATTTGGGAAGATATTTGAGCAAGGTTTGGCTGATCCCAATGTATTTGGAGTTGGGATGTTGAATGAAGGGGAAGTACTCTTTAATAAGAGATGCGAGGCTCACTTTTGGAAAAGCTTGAAATTATATTTTATTTTAACATAATATTCAGTTTAAAATAGATTCAAAATAATTTATTTCGGGACTAAGGTAGGGCTGGGTTGAAAAAATCTCAACCAATAGGTTTTAGAAAGGTTTAGGTAACCATATTAATCTTATCTTATAGATTTGACTCTTAGTTAAATAGTTTAACTTTTTCCATGTATTCATGTATTATTATAATAAATAGTTAATAAACATACTATAAAATTCCAAGATAACCCCAAGTAGTTATTTATTGATATATCAAACCTTATATAAGTACTTTTTTTGGACCGTATATTTTTATAAATATTATATCAACTAATAATATTTTTAAAAAAAACTCATTTATGTAAATTTTGACAATATTTTGTATTTGGTTTTTCTGAAAGTGAAAACTACATTATCACATAGAAAAAAAATTTATTCAACCCTATCATGTCGTAATAACATATAAAATTCTTGTAATACATTAAAATTATTTATTTACAATTATATTAATATTTATAATATCGTTTATTTTTATCATTTTATAATAAGGTAATTAGAGCATCATTATTGTGTCATAGATAAAATTAATTATTTAATGTCTAAGAATAATAAAAAAAATATCATTATATAATAAGTCTTTTTATATTTATAATTAATATTTATATTTGAATTTATATTATGTATAACCCTATATTAAAAATGATTTTGTTATTAAACATCGAATTTAACACTTTTAACTCTTCTTTAAATAAAATAATAATAATTTTCCTAAACAAATCCAAGTGGACCAAAAGGATCATATTTTATTCCTAAGATTATTTTGGTTGAAATAAACTTTTACAATAGAATTAGGACATTTTTTAGGGTAATTATAATATCATTTTTACCTTTAATTACATTATTTACTTTTAACTGTGGTAAATAAAATTAAAAATTTACTATTCACCAATAATTATTTTCATCCTATTAAACCAATTTTTTTTTATTTATGTCCAAATTTGGCTCATGTATTTTTGAAATTAAATTTCCTAGAAGCATTAAAATTAGTTTTTATGCAATTTTTATAATGTGCCAAGAAGGTGGGTAAAAGAGGTTTAAAATCCAATAAAGATTTATATATCTAATCTTCTTATAAAATGACTCCAATGAATTAAATTGAGAATATATAGGTATAATTTATATATTTTTACCTAAAATAAATTTAAATAAAATAATTATACATTTAAATAAAATGTATGTTATAAACAATAACATAGTGTTCTTCACTATTCATAAAAAATTTAATGTTCTCATAAAAATATCAAAAAGTCAACCTAAGCTAATTTTGATATTCCAAATCAAAAAATGAAGGCCAATTTAAGAAATAAGATTTATAAAATTTCAAAAAGTTAGTATTACTATTCATAATGTCTAGTTTTATTGGTCGGGGTGTGATAGAACTCGAATTTGCGTACAACGTAATCTATTGTATTATTGAAAGAGAAACGTATTGTAGAAGATTGGGGTGTTACATTATTCCCTCCTTCAAATAATTCCATCCTTGAAATTTCTAGAATAATAATGCCTAAAAATATTCGTATCGTTCTTCATTATAAGTTCCTCGGGATCCCATGTTACCTCTTCAATCTAATGGTTTCACTATAGTTCTTTTACCATATGTGCATTCCGATTTCTCTACACTAGTTCTCTAGTATCGAAAATCTTGATAGGCTCTTCACAATAAGATAGATTGTGTACTAGTTTTATTTCTTTGTATGTGAGAAATTTCATTTGGTCAGGCATGTATTTTCTCAATAGTGATATGTGGAACACATCATGAAATTTGGAGAGACATGGAGGCATTGCCAAACAGTAAGCTACAACTCCAATTTGTTCTATAATTTTGAAATGACTAACCTACCTAGGACATAATTTGCCCTTCTTATGGAATCGTATAACACCCTTCCATGGAGATAAGTTCAAGAAAACTTGATCTCCTAATAGAAACTCAAAATCCTTCCTTCAATTATCGACATAGCTCTTTTTCCTACTTTGAGTGTCTTTGATGTGGTTTTGGATAATATTAACATTTTTTTTGTTTCGTCAACAAGTTATGGAACTAAGAATTTTATTTCACCTACATAATCCCAAAAAGTTGGTGTGAGACATCTCTTTCAATATTATTCTTCATATTGTGCCATCTGAATACTTGAATTGATGCTATTGTTATATCAAAATTCTACTAGAGTTAAATATCTATCCCACATACCTTTAAAGTCAAATGAGAAAGTTCTCAACATGTCTTCGAAGATTTGAATAGTTCATTCTATTTTTTCATCAGTTTGAGGATTGTATATAGTGCTCAAATGATGTTAAGTATCTAGAGCATTATGAAAACTTTTCCAGAATCTTGATATAAAATCAGGATCATGATCAGAAACAATCAATATGGGTACACCATGAAGTCTTTCAACTTCATTAATATATAGTATTTCTAAAAGATAAAGTGGTAAATTTTATCTTATTGAATGAAAATGTTCGGACCCATATAGCGTCATTTCTTCTATGATTCTTTGGTAGACTCATGACAATTTCCATCATAATATCATCCCATTTCCACTCATGTATGGGAAGAGGTTTCATGAATCCTCTTGGATGTTGTCATCCAACATTTTACTAATTGAAAACCCATACACCTTGACACATAATCATTAATTTCTAACTTCATATTTTCCCACCAAAAATGTTCCTCAAATCTCTATACATCATAGTTCTACCATTGTGTATGGAGAAATTGGAACTGTGAGCATCATCCAATAATTCCCGTTTGTATCAGGTATAACTAAAACAAAAAGCCTCTTCCCAAATTTCAAAATTCCATCATCATATATGAAGTCAATCAATCTACCATCATTCAAAGCATTAATTTGCTTTTTAAAATCCTCATCCTCAATATGTGAACATTTTATCCTTTCTAGTAAAGATGGCTTGTCAACCATTTGAAAAAAATATTGATATTTCACCTTCCATGATTATTCCAATATCCATATTTACTAGATCCATTAATATATGAACCCTTTAAACAACAATCTTGTACAAAAATCCATGATCCTTTCTACTCAAAGCATTTTCCACCTTATTTTCCTTCCTCGAGTAGTAGTGTATAGTGAAATAATAATCCTTCAGTAGTTCAAGCCATCATCTTTACCGCATGTTTATTTATTTCTATGATAAAATATACTTCAATATCTTATGATCAGTATATGTCTCACATTTTTCACCATAGAGATACTATCTCCAAAACCCCAAAGAAAATGTTATAGATGTTAACTCAAGATCATGAGTGGGATAGTTTTTCTCATGAATGTTTTTCTGTTGTGACGAATTGGCAGTAACTCTATTATTCTGCATAAGGACACAACCAAGTCCTTTATTTGAAGCATCACTATAAATAAAAAACCCATCATTCCCTGATGGTGGGGTCAAGATAGATGCATAGACTAATATTCTCTTCAGTTCATCAAAACAATCATCACACTCTATTTTACAAACAAATTTAACCCATTTACGTGTGATCTTGGTTAATGGGTTAGCCAGTCAGGAAAAATTCTGGAAGAAACACCGATAATAATCTTATAATCTAATAAAATTGTGTACATCAATTATACTCTTCAGTACTGGCCATTCTTGGATTTCCTTGGTCTTTGAAGGATCGATAAAGACTCCATCTATAGAGACAATATGGGTAAGAAAAGAATTTTCCAAAGATAGAATTCACACATGTTATTCCTCCCATGTAATTCATTTCTTCTATGGATTTTTGGAATAGTCCACAAGTGATTTTCATGATCATTGTAGATTTTTTCTAATACCAAGATATCATAAATATATACCACTACAAATTCATTAAGTTATTCATTGAAATATTAATTCTTTAGATCTATGAAAACTGAGGGTAAATTGGTCAGTACAAAAGGCATTACTATAAACTTGTAAAGACCATACCTATTTCGAAATGTTGTTTTTGGAATGTCTTCCTTCTTCACACACAAATGATGATATCCAAATTAAGTTCAATATTTTAAAAATATTGAGCTCAATTAAGTTGATCAAATAAATCATCAATGCATGTTTGGGGATACTTTTTCTTTATTGTTATAGCATTGATCTCCCTATAGTCAATGAACAGATTCATAAATCCATCTTTCCCCTTAAGAAAAAGAATAGGGGCTCCCCATGGAGAGAAACTAGGGTAAATATATCCTTTATTACTCAATTCCTCTAGTTTTTACTTTAGATCCACTACTTCAACAGTGTTCATTCTATAAGGTGTCATCGATATGGGCCTTGTCCCATGAATTAAATCAATAGAAAAATCAATATCTCACTAAGAGGATTTCTAGGTAAATCCTTTGGAAATACATCAACATATTCATTCAAAATTTGTATATCCTCTTTTTGAACATTCCTTTCCTAAAAAATTGATATTTCACTCTCTTCCTCTAAAATATTTTAATTATGTTGAGCTATTAGCGGTGGATCTAGATAAGAATCAAATTGTGATGTTTCTTCTCTAATGATAAGGTATTCTGTATCATGAATAAAAAATTTAAGCTCCTTTTTTTAAAATAAATTTTTTTGCATCATGATATGAAATCCAATACATTCAGAGGATTATATAAAATTCTATAATGGGTATAACGATGAGATGAATAGATAATGAAACTTTTATATGCCATAATGGGAACTAATTCACAAAATGTTGTTGCAATGATTATTCCCTTAAGAGTTTTGACTGATAACTCCCTTGTTAAATAAAATTGGAAATATAAAATTTTTATAGAAAATTAGGATGATATAAAACAATGTGATAATCCATAATCAAATAATGCATTGGCTAAATTTGAGGAGACCATTAAATTACCTGCCAACACATTATTCAGAGCATCAAACTCAATAGTAGTGATCGCATAAGCTTGGCCTTTATCCCTTGGCCTTTTTTGAGGAATCCTTTCTTGACACTTAGGAAATTTATTTTCACGATGCCCCATTTCTCTACAATTGTAGAATTCAATATTGACAACATCTTTCTTTCCCTTAAAATCACGATCTTGGTGGACTTTTTCACCACACATGAAACAAACTCTCATTTCCTTCAGGCTAGTACCAGGATTTTCCATCACACATTAACTACAGGATGGAAATTAATATTTTCCCTTCTTCCCCTTATTTCCATTTCTAGAGTATTCAAAAGATATCTTATTCTCTTGATTTTCATTAAAATGGTAGGACTTAGAAAATTCATTTTCTGTCTTCATAGCACATGAGACAATATATTCGTATAATGAGAAGGAATATGATCCTAATTCTCAATGGAGAAAAGGATTAAACCCTACGAAGAATGGATCAATCATACTCCTTGGGTTACGTATATAATATGATGCATGCCTTGTTAACCTTGTAAATTTATCTTCATACTTTGTGACAATCCCATCATCCTTTTTCCTTAGTCTCATAAATTTTCTTTCCATATCTGGTCGATGGTCGTGAGGATAGTATATTTCTAAGAAAAGCACATTATATTTCCTCAATTCCATATTGGATCATTCTTCATCATCCTTTGTGTTTTGAATTAATAGCCACTATTGATATTCATCTCATGTGATGTGATAAACTACACTAACAACTTTTTCTATTTCGCTACTCCACAAAGAATTAAATATTTTCACTAAGGAACTTATCCATTGCCCAAGTACAAATGGATTTTTAGTCCCATTTAATTTTGGTTGTTGTTACATCATCAAACAATCAATCATTGATCCTCCGTTTTTTGGATCAGGGTGCTCCATATGGGTAAGGTTAATATTCAAAACTAAGGATAGTTGTCCTAGTATGGTTAAAAGTTGTTCAGTACCAGTTTCATCACTAACTCCACTATAATTATCTTAAGTATGAGGGAAATACCTACATGTATTACATGCATTGATATAGTTTTAATTCTTTACACTAGGCGCCATTTATAAATAGTGTCATGCACTATATTAGTTTATGATTTGCAATTCGTAATTCCAATCTAGTAAAATACATAACATAAATTGAAAATTTTATGAATATGATCCATAATCATAAAAAAATGTTTTCATTGAGTAAGAATTTAATCATAAATCTTTCAAAATGGTTTATAATGAAAATGTGAATTATCCTAAGAATATCCCATGGCAGTGTCATAACCAAGAGTGCATCAAAGGCTCATTATTGTGAACTATAGTACCATGGGTCAAGACCAAAACTCCATGTAGGAGTTTCCACACTTAGGTACATTTGTGCCAGAGCTGCCTCTACCTACCCGTATCCAGACATAGATGCATTTCATGGAAAAATTACAAAATCTATATATTACCAAAATTCTAGTAAGTTATTCTATATTAATCCTCAATATCTATCTTAGGGTAATTTTCTTTAATCAAGGTTTTCTAAATATTTTTTCCAAGGATTGAACTAAACTTCCTCTGATACCAACTCTAACGCCCCGACCCAAGTTACCTAGAGTCGGTGCATTATTACAAAACATTTCTATGATCACAAGAGGTCTTGTTGAGAAAGATAGATTATTTTAGTTGCTTTGGCAGTACAAAATATATATACAAGATTTATATTACATCGTGAAATGGAAAACAATGAAATTGTGTCCCCTTTCAACACACTCATATCCCTTAGCCTATTGCTGCAGGTTAATCTTAATCTAATTCATCGCATCCATGAAAAAAATAAAAAATAGAAATGGGTGATATTAGGTTATGAGTAAGGATACCAATATAGAGGAAACTTTCATAAATTAGAAAATACATTTAAGGAAATGTATAAGACTAAAACACAAGCCTTTTAAACAAAAACATCAGAATAATATGGAAAAGATAAATCAAATAATGAAATTTTGGTATTAAAATGGATATTCTACTAGTCAAATAATCATATGTGAAAACAATAGCCAATTTCATAATTATAAAATGCATAATGTCAGACATCACAACAACATAGTCAAGGCCTCATGCCGAGACTAAATCAAATTTTTGTTTAAGGCCGTGTGCCAAGACACTAGTTTGTCTCATTAGACCAACGGATGCATCGAGGAGCTATAGAGGGCCCCACCCATCACTTAACAGGTACAATTCATTCCTTATATGAAAAGGATGAAACATAACATGAACATTCATATTAAAACTAGTACAAGAAATGTTATATCTTTAACCATAAACCCGGAATGGTATAAAAATAACACATCCACCATCAAACATATTACAAAACCTTTAATTTAGTTTGGAATATTGTATCATAATATTTCAATTTCAATTAAGAGTGAAATCTATCAAATGATGTTGACATAGATGAAATCAAAACTATTTGAGAGAAATATATCATTCTATTTTAAAATCTTTTAAAAGTCACTTAATTATATAAGAAAATATTTACTTTTAAAATAGTCTTATATGATATTAATTGATGATTTGAAGGTGTTATAATGGTGGAAAATAGTAGTGCTCAACATATATGTTAAAAAAACATTATTTCCATGATTTTGTCGAAAATGTCGTAAAGGACACTGTTTGGAAAACAATGTGAAGATTCCTTTATAAAAATTTAAAAAAACTTCAAACAATGATATAAATGAATTTAACCCATACACTAGGTAATCGTAAAAATGTTTTTAAAGGCATATTTAAGAAACACAAATGTGGATTATAAATAGGTCCTAGTAGATACTCACGTATAAACAACCACGGATAATGAAGATATTATAGAATTAACCCATACAATGTAATTTTCCTTGATCTAGTGTAAATTAAACTCATGTAAAATAGATAAATAATATTTATTAAATTATAAAAGAATCACACACATAAATATGATATCATATATGATCTTCTAATATTTCTTTGTTAATAATATTTCAGTGGTATCATTGTTTCGGGTGTTTAGTGATTATTTTTCCATCATATACATGGTTATGTAAGTAATTATTATTGTGGATTTGATTCACATAGAGAATGATATTATGTTATTAAACATTGTTTTTAATCATAAAATGAAAATTATTACTAAATGGTTATGATGTGGAATGAATTTTAACCGCGTTTGAGGAGGCGGTAATCTGTACGTACACACGAGTGACTATATCATTGTATTGATGGTGAAATCATTTATAATTGGATGGTATATCATATATACAGAATAATTAACATGTTATATTTGGTATTTACATAAGTTATACTCATTATTATACACTTCAAAATAATGAATTGTTTGAAAGAAAAATTACACCACGACATGAAGACTGCAATCTATACGTACAGACATATGGTGAAATATCATTCACATGAAGGATATATTAATGAATATGTTTGTACAATATTTATAATAACATCCTAGTATGTATAAGGTACCGGATATATTATTTTTTTATAGAAACAACAATGAAAGAGGAAGTGGAATAATAAATGAACATTGAAATATGAGGTGAAATTATTACCACTTCTTCAGGTGTTTCCTATGGATATAATCAAAAGGGCCCCATATGATGGATTTATGATAATTTAAGGCCATTAGGTCCAAGTGAGGGTATTTGGGAGGATATTTGACTAGGGTTTGTCTAAGCCAAATGGCTTTGGACTTGTGATTTTGAGAGAAGGGGAACACCACTTTTATAAGAGAGGTGCGGGTCACTTTGGGAAAAGGTTGAAATATTGTTGTTTATACTATCAAATTTAGTTTATAATGGATCCAATGAGATTTATTTCGAGAATACGGTATATCTGGGTCGACAACCTCTCAACCAGTTGCTTTTATACTAGTTAAGGTCACCATAGTAACCTTATCTTTCAGATTTGACTCATAGATAAGATGTTTATCTTTTACAATGTATTCTTGTATTATTATAATATATGGTAGTTAAAAATAATATTAAAAAACATGAAAACCCCAAGTGGTTCATTATTGATATATATAATGTTCTATAAGTCGTTTTTATGAACCTTATATTTTGAAGAATATTATATCAATTAATAATATACTATTTGTTTTAAAAACTCATTTATGTCAATTTTGAAACTATTTAGTGTTTTCTTTTTTGGAAGTCATAAAAACATTATCACATCAAAAAATATAAATTAAATCAACCCTAACAAGTAATATTAACCTATAAAATTCTTGGAATACATTAAAAGTCTCAATTTCAATTATATTAATATTTATAATATCAATTATTTTAATCTTTCAATAATAAGGTAATTACTGCATCAGCATTATTTCATAAATAAAATTAATTATTTAATTTCCAAAAATTATAAATTAAACACAATTATATATGAAATATTTTTAGATTTATAAAAAATATTTATAGTCTTATTTATCTTATGTATAACCCTATATTGAAAATGGATCGGTTATTATACTTTGAATCTAACACTTTTAACTCTTTTTTATATAAAATAATAATAAATGTATTAATCTAATCCAAGTGGGAAAAATGATTATATTTTATTACTAAGGTTGATTTTGGTCGAAATAAACTTATCCAATGGAATTAAGTCATGTGTTAGGGTAATTATAATATAATTTTCACCTTTAATTACAATATTTACAATTAACTATGGTAAATAAAATTGAACAGTTATTATTCACCAAAAATTATTTTCATCCTTTTGAACCACATTTTACATAATAATTTCAATTGTGTCTCTCGGATTTTTTTAATTAAATTCAAATAAGATGTAAAATTTTATTTTATTCAAATTTGCAAATGTGCCTAGAAGGAGGGTAAAAGATGTTAAAAAATTAATTAAAATTTTATATATTTAATATTATAATAAAATGACACTAATGAATTACATTGAACATATATAGGTATTATTTATATATTTTAACCTAAAATAAATTGAAATAAAATAACTAATTATTTAAATAAAAAGATGATTTTAAACAATAACGTATTGTTTATCAATATTATTCAAAAATTGAATGTTTTTAGAAAAATACCAAAAATTCACCATAAGCTAATTTTGGTATTCTTAATCCAAAAAGGAAGTCAATTTTGAAAAATAAAATTTATAAAATTTCAGAATGTGGGTATTACTATTCATAATGGCTAGTTTGATTGGTCGTGATGTGCTTGTACTCAAAGTTGCGTACAACGCAAGCTATTGCATTACTCAAAGAGAAATGAATCATGGAAGCTTGGGTGTCAGAATCTGTATTCTTCAACAGTTGTATTTACAAATGTATAACCCTTGATTAATAAGATCAAATTTCAATTGAGAGTATGCAATTTATTAAAGGTGGGAAGATTATAACACACTGATATTTCAAAAGGGAAACAACATGTTTGATATCTGGTATAAGACACACAAAAATCATAGAAGACAATGTAACAACTTTAGACATTAAATTATATACCCTTTTAAATAAATTTAAACTCTTTGGTAACTTTTTATTCACGCATCATATGGTATAAATAGAAATACAATATTAAAATATTATTTAAAATTGATCCTCGTAACCTAGCTATTAATTTGTTGAGTATTAATAGTAATAATTAAATTAAGAAAATAATAAGATTTATACATGCAAGAGATAAATTAAATGTATATATAATAATTATAAATAAAATAGTATTCATTTAAAATAAAAATAAATGTTTTCCTAATACATTATTTTTATCTAAAAGGAGGTTTGGTTTAAATTTGTACACAAGATTTAGAATTAATTTTCAGTATTTTTTATAATTTATGTGATAAAATTATATTAATTTTTGAAATTGGAATATCAATATTATCTTAAAGATGGTTTTTTATAATTTTTTTAATATGTTATTTTTTTGAATACTGAAAAATGAAGATTTTTAATGAAAAAGTAATTTTCATTTAAAAACTTTAAAAGGATAAATGATATTATAAATTTGAATTAAAGTAAAACTATATAAATTAAATTACTATTTTAAAAATTTACTTATTCATAATCAATTTCATGTTGAATTTTTTTATTAAATCATTTTATACTAATAATAATTTACTCTTTGTAAACCCACTTTTTCATCACTTCTGTGGGTATAATTTAAAGTATGATTTGAAAATATATATTAATTTAATTTTTAATAATGTATTCCATGATTTTAATCAAAATAAATGATATCATTTGGTAATTTCAACTTATTGTTTTACCGTCTTTAATATTAAATGTCGTAAAAATTAATTTCCATAGTTTAGGTAAAAACTAATTTACATTGGGGGTGGGGTTAAATAAATAGATAATAGTTAAAAAGATCAAAAAAAATTAAAAACATCATTTCATGAAAATATCTAGATCTTATAACCAATATGGTTCAATAATTACCCATTTTTTATTCTTTTTTATAAAAAAATTAGTGGTTGAAGGTTTTCAAAAATTCAATTTCTATCATCTCCACCACTTATAAAGGTCACCCCTAATCCTCCTCAATTAACACTTAAAAATACATTTGAGTCCTCCAATACATATAAAAATCACTCCCATACTCCCCTACAAATATAACAGATCCCTTTTTATCAGAAATCCCCCAATGGTGGATTTTGGTGGAAACCTAAAAAGATTTTCCGAAGTAGAGTAAAAATTCTTAAATGAGCATTTTTATTTTGTATCTTATTCCACCACCTTGAAATAATATATAAGCATTATTAGATAGTAACATAAATATATTACATATACTTAGATTTTATTATGATCAGATCATGACCTATATCTACGTCCTCTTTCATCAAATGGGAAATGAAACCATCGATCATGTGTATGGTGAACATCCATGTTGTAAACCGATATAACTTATTTCCCATAACCATTTTTAATGGATAGAGATAAAGATAAATTAAAATCATTTATATGATATATGTGATATTATTATTGTTTTATTATTATAATATCGAATATAACTTCTCACTTTCAATATTGTTTAAATTATGATATTGTCGCTCGATTGTACCTCACAGGGCGATGGGATCCATTTTTCACATATGAAAAACATGGAATGTAATAATGATAAATTAAATGAATATAAGTGATATATATTAAACTATATTTATTCTATAAAATTAATATATATAACCTTTCCTTATAATTTCACCAGTTGAGGAAATGACAGGGTTGCTCGTGCATACGTACAACCTACCTTCCCGACAAAGCGATGTGATTCATTCTCCATTATAATATTTAAATAATTATTATAAGAATATATATAATGATATGAACATAAATTAATAACATTAATATAATTATGTATATGTTTTATATATATCCTATAAACAAGAATCGATTTTTTTCATGAAAAACATGCATGAGAAAACAAGGCAGTTAACACTAGTAATACTAAATATAATATAAGATCATCATCAATGGGTTATAAGAAATTATAAAAGTATCACATATAAAATTATCTACATTAATATTATTAATGAATAAATTATAACAATAATTAAACCATTATACTATAGGATGAATAATCTCTAACCAAAAGGAATCATGAGGTAATGGACTTTGTCTCAATTTCGCTTTGTTGAGATGTATTATATTTTTATGCTCCTAATTTTTTTAATAAACTAAATATAATACCCTATGACATGTAATATCATGATTTATTAAAAATTAACTATATTATATGTTTTAATTTCAATTATTTCATAAAATAATATTTGAATTTAAAATTACGCAGTTCTTAGAATTTCATAATTCAATTTCATTTCATTTGGTTATATTACTTATTCATTGTCATTAATATTTTATTATTATGTTTTTATTGAATTTTGACTATTTTTTGTTTTATATAAACATTTTTTATGTGGGTTTACATTTTATAAAAAATATTGATTCAATTTTTAATTATCACATCAAGTGTATGATCATTTAAAGGGTTTATTTCACAATCTAATTTTAGTCGAGTTTGTTTATGCTAGAATTTTCAAAAAGGAAATTTTTTGATAATTTTATAATAAAAAAAATTGTTTATTATACTCTAGTTATTCATGAATTTTTCTTGTAATATTAAATTTTTTTAATATTTTATTCATAAAATGATTGAGAATTGTTTTAATAAAATGTGATTTCATTTCTCTCTTTTGTTGAGAATCCTTTTTAATATAAAAATATTATTTAAAATTATTTTCAATACTTATTCTAAAATTAACGAAATGATATATTAAAAACATTTACCCATGTTTTTTTGGTAAAAATTGAAATGAATATTCATAATGTTTTCTAAACATGGATCATTTAGATTTTACTAAAAAAGTGAAAGAATCATTTTTAAACATGTACATCATGTATGAAATTTCCTACTATCATCAAAACACAATATTTTAATGAATATTTTATATGTTTTCATATAAATTTAAAAAGATTAATTTCTATAATATTTTGTTATATTTTATATTTAAGAAATTATCTTTAATGTAAAAAATTATATTTTCCTCAATAATTTTTTTATAAAAATTTGTATGGTATTTTTACTCATTAATGAAAAAAAACTTTTATTTTAATTATATTTTATTGTGAAAATGTTATATTAATAGCATGAATATTCGTTTAATATATAGTTTACAATAATTTTGAATAATAAATGTTTTGACATTCACCTTATTTATTTATTTTTTTAGTCACTAACATTAGCTTGAAATATTCACTTTCCTATAATCATTGGACATTAAATTTACCCTAAATAACAACATTATTTATGATGTATTTCTTGAACAGTCAAACCATATATCATTTATACATACCATGTTCTATATTGATTGTTAGTTTTTATTAGTTCAAATATTGATAAATACTTATCTTTTACTCAATACATATTATTGAAGAAATTTTCATTTTTTTTGAATTAAATTCAATATTTGATATATGAGGAATGATATGTATATTTATTAATGGGTGGGCCCATAATTATATATCCCCTCAATGCATCGGTAGTCTCATGAGATGAATCATTAATATATAATGAAATAGTTTTCTAAATATTGTTTTAAACCTCCTTATGAAAGGTCATGGTGGTATCGGTATCATGATTCTTTAGATCAAGACATCATTAAATTAATAATTTCCTTCATTATGAATTAAGTATTTTTTTCTATGAGATTTTCTGAATGATAATTTCCTAAGATGAAATTCATTATTAGGTTATTTATTAAGTGTACTGAGGTTTTCTTTATTTAAAATTTTATATTTATTACTCATTAACTATTCATTATGGTAATTTTGTGTAATTGGAATGTGTGTTTACTTATTTACCTTTACATATTGAATACTATTTATCAATTAATGATTGTTAAGTTTTTTACATTGATTTTTGTTCAATTATTTACAATTATATATTGATGATTAATTATCTAATCATGAAGATCATGTTGTTGATTAATTGAAATATGAATTTAGATATTTAACTTACCATATTGAATATTATTCATTTAATAATGATATCATTTACATTAGGTAGGCTCACCCTTATTTGGTTTCCTTTCCCATGAATCCAAAATGAGAAATATGAATGATACTAACAGATATTCTAGAGGATTTTCTAATATTATTTAAAAATTGTAATTTTTATATTCAAATTTAATATAGGAATAATTTATGTGTCTAGTTTACCAAAACTAATAAACTATTCAGTCATTCAGGTGGTGATTCCCTATATCTTACTCCAATGTAATAATATAGACTTTATCTCTATGATATTGGGGTTTTGGTTGTTACAATTTATATGTGACATTATAATTCTATAAGTACAATTACGTCATAAATATTTCATATATTCAATTTATCCCCCATTATATACAACCGTGAGTGGAAGTGATGTAAATCGAATTATATTAGTTCAGGAGGCGGTAGTCCATTGTGAACAAGATTTATTATTTCATTTCATATTTGATAGAAGATGATATTTATATAGGAAATCCCATTAAAATAATTAAATTTCATTATATTGAATATAGTGGTGATTTTTTTATCCCATTTTAAAATTATTTAAAGTAGGTAGAGAGAGAAATAAAACAAAAATACATGGTTTTTTATGATACTTTCTCTTTAGAAATACACTTTATGTTAACATCTAAATCCATTCTAGGATGGTTTTATGATAAAACTAGGGACTCTAAGTCATGGATGGAGATTTATGGAAATTATTTTCATAGGAATTATCTTCACCAAAAGTATTATGATGTGTGAAGTGGAAAAGATATAGGGTGACAATTTATAATTGGGGTAGTGGCCCCACCATTTTTAAAAAGAATAACAAGATTAATTTATTATTCACACAAAATTTATCCAAAGTGGACCTTTCACAAAATATTTTATGACAAATATTTTAAATATAACTATAAATATAATTTTGAAATGTTTTTAGGTAATTTTAACCCTTATAATTTCAGTTTAACACTATTCACACAAACCCCCTGATTTATATGTTTTAACCTTAACCATGGTAAAATATTTTTATTGTTTTAATATTAATTATAAAAAAATAATTAATGATTAAATAAAATAATTTTTATGATTCCAAATGTCGAATAAATTTTATCAAATAAAATTCACGGATATCGTTGAATTTAATTTAATATATAACATGGAAATATTTATAAAAGTGGTTTTACAAATAAAATATTTTCATAAGTTTAAAAAAAAATTTATATCAAAATCCAACATAAAATATATTCCAATTATATGAATTAGAAGAATTACAATATTATTATTCTAAATTTACTTTTGAAATGATTTTAAATTAAAAAAAAACTTAGTAAATTTTTCAAATGAAAATATAAGTTTAAATAAAAACTAGCGTTTCTAACTATTCATGGAAAAATAAATCTTTTATAAAAATTCTTAAAACATCACCCTAATATAATTTTGAAATATTAGTTTCAAATATTAATTTAGTTATTTCAAATTTAATTTTCTAAAATTGGAAAAAATTATTTTTATAATATGTTCACAAAACACTAATAAAGTGCTTTTGGAAAAAAATATAGCTTTTCAGCATTAAATATAATTTATTCTTATCACATTCCAAGAGAAAATTTTAAGTAAATGAAAAAAAAATATTTAATATAAAATATATAAATTTAATTACAAGAATTAACCAATAGTGTGGAATTTAATTTAGTAAGTTAAAAAAATATTGTGTAAAAAAGCAATTTTTTAGAAAATAAATATATTACATTAGAATGATTTTAATTTTAATATACACCCAATTGATAACTAATGGATTTATTTTACACATTTTTAGACATATAATATTCATAATTATCTTACTTCTATTCATACCCTCCAATTTAATATCTAGGTTATAGAGGTATTCTTTATTATGATTCATTTAGCCTCTAGGTTGCATGTATCACAATATATCAAAAACATTAAACTTTTTTAAATTAAAATATGTCATAAAATTTTATGATATTTTAATTCTAGTGGAATTTTTTCTCAACCATTTCACCGTTAGAGAAATTTCTTCCCCAAATAATGTTTTTATTCAAAAACATTATCCCTTATTTCTCATCCCATAGTGTGATCCATCTATCCTTAAGGGAATTCTTATAATGAGATTTTTTTTGGGGAATCTATTCATATTAAATTTTGAAAAATATCATTGGGGAATCATGGAAAGAGAAGATGATGCATCTTAAAGATATAAAGCCAAAGTGACCCATCAATAATGAAACCAGTCCTAATGATCCTGACATTTTACCAAATAGATTCCCAAAGGGTGACCAATGATAATATGTTTCTAATGGTGATGTGAAATCTATAATTCACTACCCATCGATAAATTTCATCAACAATGGCCCACCAAATGGTATGAAACATGAATCATGTGTATTAGAATAAAAGGTGGAGTTTTATTTTTGAAACAAATTCCACACTAAAATGATTAAACTAGGATTTCATTATATAAATAAATATATATATAAGAATTTGAGAACACCCTCAAGTGATTAACTACAACCTATTCAGTGGGCATAAAATAATGTAATGGGTGGTGGTGTGGTTACATCCCACTCCCTTACTGATGAAGTTGAACCCGCTATAATTGGTGTAATATTTTCTTATTACGAATTGGAAATGAAGGAGTTGAAAAGTATAATGATAAATTAATTAGAGGAAATTTCCATCATGGTTATTTTCAGCAGGTGGAGCCCTTCTATAATAGCTCGAGCCCACTCTTTCAGACTTAGTTCTTGAAAATATTGCATAATTTTTTTATAATGATAACTAAATAATTACACAACACTTATTAATATCGAGGTACTTTTACCAGTCTAGGTTATATAGAAATTAGACTTCATTTTAAAATTTATAAAAGTGAAATAATATTTAATGAAATAATTACACTATACTTCTGTAAATGTTATTTTCAAATTCATTTACAATACCTATGAAGAGAAATTAAATTATCATAATGATAATTCAATTTCCTAGTAAGGTGTTTTGAAACAGCTAAAATACTTTTTAGGTAATTCAATCTTATTAAAACGATATCTAATTCAATTGAATCTTAATTATTTAAAAACCACATGAAAATTATATCGTAAAAACTAAAACATTGTAAAAACATTAATAATTTGAACATATTCACACTTTGAAAATATTTTCATTTTGAAACTATTTACTCTTTGAAAATAATTTTAAAATAATCTCATGAATATCAGAAATTATTATGAAATATTTTGAAAACAAAATATTTGGGAATCTTGAAAAGTTTAAAGATATCCTTGGCCTAAATACTTATCAAGGTATGTATTGGCTCCCCAATTCCCTACCCTTTTTACAACTTTCACATGTCATGACTCATGAAAAGAATTTTATTCCTTCTTTGTGTATAGACATATTTTTTACTATTATTACATATATTAAAAAACATGAAAACATTTTTAATACATTAATATATATTTATATACATTCACAAAAACACATTTGGAAGATTTGAAAAAATCTAATCTCTTGTTAACTTATCTTTTCATGATATGAGAGTAATTGTCATTCACGTTTCACACTAATGAAATTAGAAATGATTTTTTATTCATAAAAAAAACTTACATTTTAATGATAAAGACTAATTCATGCATGATATTTCACATATTATATGATATAGCCATATATTATAATGTAATTGACATATATATTCACATAAAATAAAAAAAAAACTTTTTTTAAAAAACTACATAAAAAATGGTGTTCATGGTTCATAAGATCAAAGAATCATATGCCCTTAAAAATATTTGAGAATACTAAAAAACACACCCATTAAATATATTAACTCATTTACTAATATAAAAAAAAGTAACAATTAATACCATAACATGTTCTTAAAAATAATATTTTAAAATAGAAAAATAATTTTCATTTTTATTGAAAATCAAAAAAAAATATATGTATATACACCCATATATATATATGTATATATAAGTATCCTTTACAATAACCATTACAAAACTAATATTGAAAATAATATATCATTTGTCAAAACAATAATAAGGATTACAAATAGAAATAAGAATACTTCGCTTACATTGATTATTTGAAAATGGAAGAAAGACATGTGGGTATATGGTTTATCAAGCAAGAGGTAAGAATTATGTGTATTAAAGAAGAGATTTTGAGGTCCTATTAATAGAAAAAATAATCCCCCTATATTTCTTATAATTAAAAGTATCTTATCAATTCATTAAGGGGATTTCTTGGCCACTACTCGATCTCCTTTACAAAATTGATGACATTCAACTGAATGCATGTTTTAATATGAAACAAAATTATATTTTAAATGGGTGTTTGTGGAAATATGAACAAGTTTATCCTAAAATATCCCATGGTGAGGGAAAAACCAAGGATGATAGATGTATTTATTATTATTTTAAACACTGATAGCTTAGTTAATATCCAAGTGTGTCATGCTGGTTCAAAAACCATATGTAGTGATTGTTTATATATATTTATTTAACCCAGATTATTATATAGTTAGATATCATATTAATTATAGTGTGATATTATTGGAATTTTTAAATATTTATTTAGGGTAATATCCTGCTATTTATTTTCATTTAATGTGGTAGTTCGCAAAATTTATGAAGACAGAAGTAAAACATCATTGAGGGTTTTGTTCGAGTTTGGGTAAGGTAAAAGATGGAGGAAGGTTTAGAAAATAAATAAACGGTCTAGATTAAATTTGACATGTTTGTATTATCATACCTATTGGAATTGAGAAATTTTGAATGGGGTATTTAATCACTAATACATGGATGGGGTAGAGGCATTTTATCCATTGTTTTTAATCTCATCAAGGTAATCAGATGAATTTGATCATCAATGGAATACCGAACTGCTACCTATAAAAATGCATCATCAGTGACATGTAGCACAAAACCTATCTAATGTTTGTAAAAAGTGGTTATATAATTAAATGGTGAAAACTCCAAAAAATTAGTACTTTAAAGAGTTAGACAAATCATACTTGATCAGGTAGCTGAGGCATGTCCATTTTATCAAAATTGACTACTCTATTCATAACCTTTTTATTTAAATTTAAATTGTCATGCATCATTGCTTTAATAATACTTAAAATTTAATATTCAGTAAATATATTAATAGTTCATTTATTAAATAAAAATATTTTTTTAATTTCATTCAACTATGAATATTAATTGAAAACATAATATTTAGATTCAAGTTACAAAAATTTAATTATTTTATTGAACAAATAATATGTTAGTAATAAAATAAAAATATGTATTGTTTCTATATATATATATATATCAGTAGTTAGTATATGCCATTTTTTATTTTAATTTTAAAAGTTATAACAGATATTATTAATAACGGTCAGATCAGAAACCGTATAAATATTAATATTTAAAGGCATTAAAACACAATTATTAATAACTATTGTTTTTTGATTTATCTCAAAATGGTTCTATTGTTTCTTCTCATTATCAGTTTTGTTTCTATTTGTCTTACTATATCCTTTTTTCATATAACATATCTAGGAGATTTGAACTACCCAATTGTCCATGTTGTGTTTCTTAGAGCAATTAAAGTTGTTTTATTGTCTATAGAAGTGTGTTACATGGGTTTATTCTTGTATAGATTAGTGTATTAGAAATGGATAAATAAAATGTTCACAATTTCTATCTTTTCATTCAGAAATTTAAAAATTTATTGTTTTTATATAACACACATAATTCATAAAAACACATTTTGAAACCTGGTGTGTTACATTACCCCCACACCCCCCCCCCCCCCACCATTAATTGAATTACGCCCTCGCAATTTGTCTATAATTACTATACAAACATCAACACAAAAAACAACAATCTTAGGTTGATGATCCCCAGGGTCTTCTTAGGTACTCGTAAACCAAAGGCATAAGAAGATAGGGAACTCTATAGTGAGTAAGATTCTATTCAAATAGAATGATGTTCACAACAACTTCAATTTGTTCTACTTCTCTTACCCTTTTAGATACTATGCAATATGGTTTGGGTGGATGAAAACACCATATGATAATTCTTAAAAACGTTAATTTAACATAAAAATCTATGGGGTTATTCTGAATTTGATTTCTAATTGAATATTGAATGATATAATATTTGAAGGTTTCAAAATCATTATAGATTATTCTAGGAAAAAATTACTCAAAAGTTGACATAAGTATGCTGATTAAAGGTTTCCCTCTTCCTCAACTACATTAAAATATGATAGTTATTTAATTTGTCTATGTTTCGCACGGAATCCGGGGATGACCTCCTCAACGGGAGATTCAAACGTTCCGATTGGTTTCTAACGGGTTTGTTTGTAGAACCGGAAACATCCAATGATTCCACATCTGTTTGGACCTACTTTCCAAAGGCAGGCGCCCATTAGCTTGGGTACTAATGCGGTTTAGGAATTTTCATTGGTCGAGAGGATGGGAGGTCGGACTCATCACACCTTTTTAAGGGGAATTATTGTCTACTCCGGGACTCTCTTTATAGATTTAAGTTATGTTCATGAATCCTTATTACATTACCAAGTATAAAATGTGCTTTCCTTTAGTTTTAACAATCAATGATTAAATATGCAAGAAATTTAGAGAATCTTTTATATGTATTCGAGGTTCTTCATCAATAGAGAATCATCTATATCTGTTTAGAGATTCTTGGTCAATGGTATCCTTCAAAACATTTATATAAAAGTCTCTTGGTCATTATGATGACCAGGCTGGTTTTAAAGCCACTCAGTGGGGCACTTGAAGTTTATCGTCATTTAGAAGGACAGAGATTATTTCAAAGTTGGGATCGAACCCATAAATGGGCTACCTACGTATCCTTTGTTTTGGAAAAGGAATCAGAACCCACGTAGTTCGAGTTATGGAGTATAATGTTTATGATTGATGGCTCAAAGATGAATGTCATAATTACTTTTACACTCTAAGCTCACGTGAGTCATGCTCGGTGTGAGAAACAAGAGTTATTGGTAAAAATTTAGACAGTTGTGCCATGAAAGATGCAATCATAAGAATTTGTTTGGGGCTTATGTATGGATGACTGCCCAGATAGATGAAGGTTTAGGATTTACTTTTAGGGAGAAAATCCATGAACAGGGTCCATAAAGTTATATGTGCATAATGGAGATTTGAATACTCTAATCTTGGGGCTTACTCCTAAGGAGGATGCCCAAGTTAGGAGGGGACTTATGATTGGGTTTTACTCCTGAAAAGGAAACCCAAATCAAAAGGTAAATTATGACTGGTTAAGAGAAATTTAAGGGGACTTGGGGCTTATTCCGGAAAAGGAGACCCAAGGTTATGACTGAGTCTTATTCCTGAAAAATAGACTCAGGTTAAGGGACTTGGGGCTTACTCCTGAAAGGGAAGCCCAAGATTATGACTGAGTTTTATTCCTAAAAAAGGAGACCCAGGTTAGGGATTAAGGTTTGGGGCTTACTCCTGAGGAGGATGCCCATATTTGAGGTTGGGGCTTATTCTTAAGAAAGATTCCCATGATTAAAGGACTTGATTGGGGCTTACTCCTTAGGAGGATGCCCATGATTGGGAACTTTTAGAATTTGGGGCTTACTCCTGAAGAAGATGCCCAAATTAAAGGTTTTATAACTGGGGATTATTCCTGAAAAGGAGACCCAGGTTAGGATTCTCTCATCTTAAAGGATGAGGTTGAATGAATGAACTCTCCGTATTTTAGTGACATAAGGATATTTAAATCACTAGACTTTGAGAGAGATTCCACAGAATTCCTTTCAGATAAGAAAGTCAAATCAAGAAATCATGCCATAAATGGCTTTGAAGAGTGTCTTGAAGACTAAATCTTGAAAAGGAAAGGTGAAATGGCTTAAGAGGGGTAAAAATGGGCAAGATGGGCACCCAAAAAGATAGGGGAGCGCATGTCTTGCAAGGCGCGCAAGTCTTCCGTTGGCGCGCAAGTATTGGTCGCGCAGGTATACCTGCGTGACACATAGTGTACTTGCGCGATTTTCAACCAGCATTGAAATACTTGAGCGACTCTTTTTTAAACCCTTTAGAATGTTCTCGAGGTTCTTCCAGAAAAGGGACGCGCAAGTTATATTGAAGGAAATAAGTCGGCGCGCAAGTGTTTGATAAGTTTCAACACTTAGGACTTCCTTTTTCTCATTAGATCTTCCGTTCTAGGTAAGAAATTACCTTAGAAGTATTCCGGAAGCTTTGAGAAAAGACTTGGGCGTCGGGAGTTTCAATCCGAGTTTCTGGCAAAAGATCCTGTCAAATGGGGGGCCCACAGGGTCTATTTATAGGCAAAAGAAGACCCCGGGCGGTTACCGGGCGGTTATCACTTAGGTCGCGCAAGTCACTTGAACGACCATAAGGCGTCGCGCAAGTAGACTTGCACGACCATAAGGCGTCGCGCAAGTAGACTTGCACGACCAGAAGGCGTCGCGCAAGTAGACTTGCACGACCACTAGGCGGCGCGCAAGTGTACTTGCGCGACCATGAGGGAACTTGCACGACCTATGGGCAATGTTCTCTTTGTTCATCCCTTTGTCGATTTTTGATGTTTCTTCAAAGGATGAATCACTTTATGCTCAGATATTCCCCTTTTCCGATCTTTAGAGTCTGTGACGAAAGGAGCGTCAACAAAAGTCCCCCCTCAGATTTGGATCCGGAGAGAAATGAGGATTTTACTCTGAGGAAATCAAAGACATCCAAAGGAAAAGGTGGTGCGCAAGTATTCAGTGCGCAGAAGGCAGCGCGCAAGTGTGTTGGAACTTGACTTTTATTCAGAGTTCCTTTGTCTTTTGTGTGGGCAGTTTAAAGTCATGCACGCCGGACATAAAGGGGCCAATGTTTAAGGTCGAAATAGCTTTGACCAAAATGGATTAAAATGGATTCAATTCCTTGACAATTTATCTGAAAACATATTACCATACTCAAGTATGAGAGAAAATATGTAAACTATGGATTAAGAATATTTGAATCTGGGGAATGATATGAAAAAGAGCTAAAAGGCATTAGAAGAAGTAGTTTCCAAGAATGAAGTTACTATTATTTAACAAAACCCATTAGGGGGTTGAAATATGCAGGGCCACCTATGGGCATTAGCTGCATGGTCAAATAAATAGCATCTTTCAGCTGACAAGTCTGTTATGTGGACTGTTTATGCAAGGCCACCTATGGGCACGTGCTGCATAGTCAGGCGAAAGAACTCTTAGAAATTTACTTTCCTAGTGCTAAAAGCCAGTGAAAGTTTATAGAGATTCAAATTTTCTAAAGTATAGAGTTTGTTGTATGGAAAGAGGTACTTGAATATGGAGAAGATATTTCCAAACAAGAATATCGAAGAACTGAATGAATATCACTCCTACGAAGGTCTGACCCAAACATAGGGAAGAAGAATAAACCATAGACTTGAATACTTTCAGATCATGAAAAAGGATATGGGACAAATATGTTAAGGATGGCTATTTTTTTTCGGATCCCTGCATATTGTTGTTTAAGACAAATAAGGACAAAAGAGGCATTCTTCCCAAGAATGAAGTTACTATTATTTAACAAAACCCGTTAGGGGGTTGAAATATGCAGGGCCACCTATGGGAATTGGCTGCATGGTCAAATGAATAGCATCTTTTGGTTGACAAGTCTGTTATGTGGACTGTTTATACAAGGCCACCTATGGGCACGTGCTGCATAGTCATGCAAAATAATTCTCAGAAGTTTGACATTTTTGTGACTAGAAGTCATGAAAAGGGTTATGAAGATCTGAAAATATTTAACATTAGGATTATAACACATAAAGATGGGTATTGTCCAATTTATATAGAGATACATAGGTCAATGATAACCATAATCATGTTGTGGCTGGGTCCTGAATTGAAATTTTGGACTTCACTACGTATCTCATAAGAATGAGAATCAAGCCATACGTAGTTCTTGAAATGCAGTTTAACGTCGTGCAGGACGAAAGTATGAGTGATCTTAGTTTAGGGTCATAGAATTCGGACCGTAATAATGAATACACAGTGTGTGTTTTCATGAGGACTTTTCAGCCAAGGGACTGAAAGTGAAATTTGGGGTTAGGCCCAAAAGACTTGGGATTGGATTCGAGGGACACTCTAATGTTCCTACGTATCCCATAAGTATGGGAATCAAGTCCACGTAGTTCTAGAATTACCCTTTGTACAAATTTGGTTTGTACATTTGAAGGGTGAAAGGGGACTTTAGTGCAATGATGATTTAACCTGAGATAAAAAGTTTAGGCATTACCATGTATGCACGTAGTCTTTTGAAATGAAACATTATTAAAAAAAACAATGTCAATAATGGTTCCTTCTCAAATGAGGGAATCAAAGAATATTGTAGTTTATTGTCGTACCGGACAAAAGTGTTGTATAGTTTAACGTCATATAACAAGGACGAAAGTGAATCAATGTAAATATATTGATTTCAGGGGCGGTTTCACAAATCAACATCATATGAGGTTGTGGTGAACCGTTGTGAAGAGATTGTTTTTGGGCTTGAACCCTGGGAGGTTGCCTACATACCCAGCCTGGAGGGCAAGGATCAAAGTCCGTGTAGTTCAATTAAAGAATGAATTAATGATCAAGTTGTTCTTGTGGACAATGATCTAAATAAAAAATGTTGTTGGGACTTATACATGGTTAGTGGCCCAAAGGGAGTGTTATGGTTGATGTTCGCTCTAAGCTCATGTGAGTCATACTCGGTGTGAGAAACAAGAGGTAATAATAACCTTAACGATGCACAGTTTAATGTCATGTAGGACATAAAAAAGGGACTATGCAGTTTAAAGTCTTGCAGTTAGGACTATTGGTTCTGTACAGTTTAGTGTCATGTAGCAGGGAAAAAATAACAGTTTAATGTCATGTAGGACATATCAAGGACTTTCTGTACAGTTTAGCGTCATGTAGTTAGGACGATGGGGACAATACAGTTTAATGTCATATTGGACAAAAGGGGGACTGTGCAGTTTAATGTCATTCAGTAAGGACAAAAGAGTGTACCATTTTGACGTCATGTCGGACGAAAGTGCGAATAGTTTAAGGTCATATGCATGGACCGTGAATGGTGCAGTTTAATGTCATACTGGACTTTTGAGATTATATAGTTTAACGTCTTTCCGGACGTGAGGGACTTTTATACAGTTTAGCGTCATGTAGTTAGGACGTCACAGTTTAACGTCTTGCTGGACATAAAGGATTTGAAAATAGTTTATGGTCATATACATGGACCAGGGATGATGCAGTTTAAGGTCATACTGGACGGTTTAGGGAACTTTTTCACAGTTTAATGTCGTGTGGGACGAAGTTGCAGTTTAAAGTCATACTGGACCATTGCTGTATAGTTTAAAGTCATATATCAAGGACGAACTGGTGTTGTACAGTTTAAAGTCATGTAGCTAGGACTAAGGTGATCCAATATGAGGATATTAGTACTGGGGACTTTTTACAGTTTATCGTCATGCTGGACGTTGGAAGTCCCACATAGTTTAATGTCATGTTTCTAGGACACAATATAGTTTAATGTTATCTCGGAAAAAATATAGGATCTTCTGTACAGTTTAATGTCATGTAGATAGGACATCACAGTTTAACGTCTTGCTGTACATTATAACAGTTTAATGTCATGTTGGACATTATAACAGTTTAATGTCATGTTGGACAAAATATAGGATCTTCTGTACAGTTTAATGTCATGTAGATAGGACATCACAGTTTAACGTCTTGCTGGACCATATAACAGTTTAATGTCATGTTTCACATTATAACAGTTTAATGTCAGGTTGGACATTATAACAGTTTAATGTCATGTTGGACAATGTATGATCTAATGTGATTGTTTTGGATCTGGGAACAATATTTTGTGTTTATACAAAATACTTCTTCAGAAATCTGGCATTAGTTAGAGTCGTGATGTGTTCTCCATCCATTGAGATTAGAGAATATGCTCCATTGGAGTACACCTTATGTATTGAATAAGGTTCTTCCCATTTTGGTTCAAGCTTGGGAGGCTTCTTTCCTGGTATCATTGGTGCTCTGAGATCCAATACCAATTCTCCCTGAATTAATGAACGAAGACGAACTTTTTTGTTAAAAGCTCGTGCTATCTGATTCTGATAGATTTACAAGTGGTGCAAAGTGCACAATATTTTCTCATCTAACTGTTCCAATTCATTCAACCGCTTTTGGGATTGCTCATCTGTTGATAACTGATCACAAATGGCTATTCTGAGTGAGGGAAATTGAACTTCAATTGGCAAGACTGCTTCTGTTCCATATATCAATGAATATGGAGTAGACTGCATTGCATTGCGAGTGGTAGTCCGATGAGCCCATAAAGCATGAAAAAGTTTATCAGGCCATGACCTCTTATCTTTATCCACCATCTTTTCCAGTATATTTGAAAGAGTCTTGTTGAAGGCCTCTATCTGGCCATTAGCCGCTGCATGATATCGAGATGAATGGTTGGACTTAATGTTGTATTCTTGATACAATTTCTTTACCTCAGAAGAACAGAAGTTGGTGTCGTTGTCCGTCAATATGGTATGAGGGACACCAAATCTAGTAATGATGTTAGACTTGATGAAGCTAACAATGCATTTAGAACTGACTTCTTTGAGAGGTACTGCCTCTACCCATTTGGAAAAGAAATCAGTAGCAGTAAGAATGTACTTAAACTGCTTGGCCGTAGCTGAAGGGTAAGGTCCCACCACATCCATTCCCCGTGTGGAAAATGGCCATGAGTATTTAGCTGTATGAAGCAACTCTGGAGGTTGATGAATGAAGTTGGCATATACTTGGCATGAATGACACTTCTTTGTGAAATTAACACAATCTTGTATCATTGAAGGCCAGAAGTATCCAAGCCTTAGAATTTGATCAGACAATCTATGTCCAGACTGGTGGGCACCACAGACTCCTGCATGCACTTCTTTTATGACAGCCATTGTCTCTTCACCATCAATACATCTGAAGAGAACTCCATCAAAACCACGTTTGTAGAGAATTTTCTCAAGGTGGTTTGGACCATCATAAAGAGTAAAATTGACCACACGTCGCCGAATTTGTTCTTTCTCGGCTCTATCAGGTGGAAGTGTTCCATTTTGAAGGTATTCCTTGATAGGTGACATCCATCCTGTAGTATGACCATACGGTTCAGGAATGGGACTAATTTCATTAATTTCCTCTGTTCTGCCTTGAACATAAGGTGAAATTGCACGACGGTGGGCAATACAGATGGTTGTCTCGTCCCGATTTGGATCTGCTAAAGCTGTGGCTATAGTAGCCAGTGCATCAGCTTGAGCATTTTGTGATCTTGGGACATAAGAAAATGTCGGTTCTGAAGGGAATTCCGAAATTAACTCTCTGACGTAATCGTAAAAAGGGATAAATTCTTCTTTTTTGATGGCATAATCCCCATTTACTTGTTTGATTACCAGGTCTGAATCACCTTTCACCTTTAAGTGATTCACTTGTGCTTGAAGCGCTAACTCCAAGCCTGCAATGAGATCTTGGTATTCAGCTTCATTATTGGTACCACCTTCCCACAACAAAAAGGAATAAGGTAACACTGCCTTATCTGGAGAAATGAGCACAATTCCCAAACCAACTTTGTTGAATTTAGGATTTTCCATTTTCTTCCCTGTTGGACTTCTAGAAGCACCATCAAAATACATTTCCCATGTTTGAGGACTCTCTTGAATAGAGAAAACTTCCTCATCAGGGAGTTCGATATCTGAATACGTGTCTTCCACTGAAGGATGTTCAGCCAGGAAATCAGCCAGAGCTTGGCCCTTAATTGCCTTTTGAGACACATACTGGATGTCGAACTGCTGTAGAATAACCGCCCACCTTGCCAGACGTCCTATAAGCATTGGACGACTAAGGATGAATTTGAGTGGATTATTACGAGATACCAATTGGACCTCGTGATGTTACAGGTAGTGTCTCAATTTCTGAACTGCAAAGATTAATGCTAGGCAGCACTTTTCAATACTCGAATACCGGGTTTCTGCATCAAGCATAGTTCTACTGAGATAGTAGAGACTATTTTCATTCCCAGCATCATTCTTTTGAGCGAGAAAGGCACCCAATGATCGCTCTAAAGCTGTCACATAGAGGATAAGAGGCCTACCCTCAACAGGTGGCATGAGTACTGGTGGACTCAAGAGGTATTCCTTGAGAACATAAAATGCTTCTTGACATTCTTCAGTCCACTGGTAAGTGACTCCTTTCTTCAATAATTTGGTAAAGGGTAAACTTTTGCCTGCCAAATTGGCGATGAAACGCCAAATATAGGCTAAGTGTCCTTGAAGTCCTCTTAATTCTTTCAAATTCTGAGGAGGTGACATACCAAGGATTGATTTGGTCTTCTCAGGATCGACTTCAATACCACGATGGCGTACAACAAAGCCGACGAATTTTCCTGAGGTTACCCCAAAACCACATTTTAAGGGGTTCATCTTCAAATTATGTTGTTGAAGCTTGTGGAATACGACTTCCAAATCCGCCAAGTGATCAAAACGTTGTTCGGATTTAACCACTAAATCATCTACATAGCATTCAACAAACTTCCCTAGAAAAGGTTTGAAGATACAATGCATGGCGCGTTGATATGTTGCACCTGCATTCTTTAAACCAAAGGGCATCACCCGGTAACAAAACACACCTTGAAGAGCTCTGAAGGCTGTATATTCCTCATCTTCTGGGGCCATTCGGATCTGATTATATCCAGAATATCCATCCATGAAAGAAATTACGTCATAGCCAGCCGTCGCATCAATTAAGAGTTCTTTAGTCGGAACTGGGAAATCATCTTTAGGACAATACCGATTAAGATCTCTGAAATCAATGCAAACCCTAATTTGTCCGTTCCTCTTCTTTACGGGGAAAATATTAGACAACCACTTGGGATATTGAACTTCTCTGACGAAGTTAGCTTTGATAAGTTTATCCACTTCAGCCTCGATTTTGGAAGCATAGGTTGGGTGTGTTCTTCTCGCGGCTTGCTTGAATCCTCGATGTTCTTTTGGAAAACCCAAATGATGGGTGGCAACATCAGGATCAAGGCCAGGCATCTCTGTATAATTCCAAGCAAAAATATCTTTATTTTGCTTTAGAAAAGAAATATACATCTCTTGTTCTTCAAGGGTCATGGCCGCACTAATTAAAGTGGGGCGTGGATCTTTCTCTGTACCCAGATTTACTTCTCTGAGTTCATCCACAGTGGTAGAGATACCCTCTTCAAATGCTGGAGGAGCATCTCTAAGATCTTCCTCTTCCTCTTCATCATGTGTTATTTCTTCCATTTCTACTTGTAAAGTAGATGAAAAAACGAAATTCTCATGATCATAAGAGATGTCAAAATTTTCACATTTTGAAGAAGAAGCTTCCATTTCCGACCCTATTGATGATAAAGGGTCTTCTTTGGGAAATAAAGAGGAGATGATGGATTGAGAATCGACATCAATATTCACCTCTGGTGTTGCTATAACTTCTTCTAGCCTGATTAGCGAAGTATAGACTTGTTGGATTTCAGCAGACGAAATGAAAACGTCACCACTTATGCTTTCATCACTGTTTTAAGTTACCAATTTCTCCCATGTTGTCTGGATCAATTGCCGTAATTGACATTATGGATCTTTCCATAAGAGTATTTTGATTTGGGCCTATTTTGTCAATTTTACTGATAGGTAACACATAATCTGTACTCACATGTGAAAATGGATTTATTGGAATTTTTTCCAAACCATATGGAGCATTAACTTTGGTAATTTCCTTCATTGTAGATTTTTCTCTTCCCTTCATGTGATAAAATTTTGCCTCAATGTATTGAGACTCACATGTCTTGAACGGGGCCTTATCACCATACAATGTTCCAACTTGACCATCGAAACAGTATTTGAGACATTTATGGTATGATGACGGAATAACTGCATGCTGATGTAGCCAGGGTCTTCTAAGCAAGATATTGAAAGCTGAGTCTTGATCAACAATCATGAAATCCGAATTGGAAACAAGATCTCCAAACTGAGTTCTGAGCATAACTTCTCCCAGTGGTTCTTGTTCATTTTTATCATATCCTTGCAACATCATGGTAGAAGGAGATAAATCAGATTCCTTGAGGCCCAATCGACGAAGTGTGCGAATGGGCATGAGGTTGACTCGTGAACCATTGTCAATGAAAGCTCTTCGAACATCTATACCATTGACTTTTCCAGATAAGTACAAAGGTTTTATGTGCCCATGAACAACATCATCTTCATCTTTATCAGTAAAATATATCACTGCATGGCATTCTGCAGGATTATTCACTATGTGATAGATTTCAGCTGCAGCAATTTCAGCTTCAAACTCCTGAGGACTTGACAAAGCTTCGACGAGTGCTTCCCGAAGATCTCTTGACAGATTCAATGTATCCAAAATTGATAACGTGGCTGGTACTTGGGCCAAGTGTTTCAATATATCATACTTTTTATCTAGAGGTCTGCGTTTCCCAATAGAAATATGCGGTTTAGCAGGTACCTTGGAAGCAGATGCTTTGGAAGCTGATGCATCTTGTATTGAAGTTGGCAACATCTTTGGTTTTGGAAGATTAGACTGATTAGATCCATTTACTTGCTGAGATAAAGAAGATGGAACCTTTAATCGGTCTTCCAAAATAATTGTGCCGAAGCTGAGTTGGTCATTGGCAGAAGAACTTGCTTGTTCTTTTTGAGCTCGCTGAAGGGCTCTACCACGAGTTTCTGCTGCATATACAGTGCTAGAAGGGGTAGAATTAGAGTAGTGGCTTTGGAAAGATCCACGTCTTCCCCTATATCCTGAACCTCTAGAACTTCCTCGGGATCCCTTATTTGATACAGGGAATTCAGGCTCATCAAGACTGGAATATGAATCTGTTAATTGAATCATATTAACAGAACCAAATATTAACTCTTCGTCTGATAAAGACTCTTCCTAGTTAGCCTGTTTAGGCTGTGCCGTTTGGTGGGACGGTGCACGTGGCTTTGAAGTAGATGGCATGAAATCTGCCAGAGTCAAAGACAATTTAGGCTTTCATACATACTCATCTTCTCCTGATTCCTCTTTCTTCTTTGAATTGCGCTGCCCTTTTGAGGATTTGTCTTTTGATGGAGGCTTTACTGCAGCTTTTGTAGGAGACACAATTGGCTTCTTCAATTGTGTTCGCAAAATGGAATGGGTCCGATTGACTGTCTTTCTGACCATCCAATCATCATATTTTTTCGCAGTTTTGCTTTTGACTTCCTGTCACTCACCTCCTTCTTCTGGATCTGTAGCGGTAATACACGCTACATGAGCTGAAGAACCCTTCAATTTGACTTGTCCCAAGTCGACCATCTTTTGCAGGAGGTCTTTAAAGAGAAAACACTCCTGGATGGGATGCCCCAACATTTGATGAATGGGACAATAATTGGGACGGTCTTCATCTCCTTCCTTGTTTGGCCTCTTCGGCACTGGTAATTGAACCAAATTATTTTCCAGAGCTGAAATGAAGTAACCAGGAACTTACTCACTTCGGAAAGAGTATGATTTACTATTCATATCCTCAAATTTTTTCTTCGTTGATCTTTTTGATCATTGGGACGAAACAGCCTTTATTGTTGGCGTTCAAGAGGTGGTGCCCTTCGAGAAGATGAAGGTTTTGAAGTAGAAATAGGTACAGGTGCCTGTTTAAGCATAACTGTAGCATTTTCTGCTTTACCCATTCTTCTTCTTGGAGCTTATGGAATTACACGAGATTTAACCTTAGCATGTATAAGGGAATCTTCAATCTGTTGAGCGATTGAATTAAGGTCTCGAAACCCTCCTGTGTATTTCACAGGGATCAATGGCGTGCGTAATTCGTCACCCAAATTTGCCACGCAGATTGGCAACAATTCCTCCTGAGAGAGTGATAAACTCAAGGAATACGTTAATCCCTTCCAACGAGCAATGAAATCAGAGACTCTTTCATTCTCCATTTTCTTGCAGTTTGTAAGATCGAAAACTGTCGTTTTTGGAAAAGTTGAGCTAAAATGAAGAAGGAATTTTTGACGAAGATCCTCCCATCCGATGACTGACCGGGATTGCAAACTTGTATACCAGACAAAAGCTGGTCCTTGCAAGGTTCGTACGAAGCATCTGAGTTTCACTGCTTCTTGCTGCTCTGGAGTTCCCATCATAGGATCACAACAAGACACGTAATGCGTCAAATGTTGTTCAGGGTCGCCTGATCCATTGAAAGTAGGGAAAATAGGGTTTCCAAAACTGGATGGAGGAGAAATTGAATCTACCCATTCAGGGTAAACATTCTTTTCAGGTTGAACTTGCGACCGTTTCCCTTCCATAGTTTCTAACCGAGCTGTTAATGACTCAATAGTAGTTATTAACTTTTGAGAAACGTCATGTTGAACTTGGTTTTGGGTAGGTGCAATGAATGGAGCTTGGACAGACGTGGTGGTTGGTGCTGCAACTGATGGAAGTGCTGCCAACCGTTGTTGCGTTTGACCCGTAGGATTAGACATCTGTGGGTGTACTGACAAAGGAGGATATTCTTGATCCATCTCAGTAGTTACAACAAATTCCTTCGGCTGTCGGACTTCTGCATTCTTAAGAAGAAGACTACTCTGAAGTATTTCTGCATTCAACCTTCTTAATTCTTTCATTTCTTCCTCCTGTTGTGCAAACCTTTGCTCTAATGAGAGCGATTGACCTCCTTCAGAGGAAGGGTGAGAAGTAACCTGATTCTTTCCTTTCCCCTTATTGGATCCTTTTCGGAGAGGGGGAAGTGTGTTACTTGAAGGAATACCCAGATTTTGGGTAAGCCTTTGATTACGTGTGCGCACACCTTCTTCATTTAGGTCTGTGTGCGCGACTTCTTGAGAAGGAACCTCTTCGTCTGATCCCTCTGATTGAGCCTCATCTGGTGAATCAGCAGCAACGGCATTGATGACATTAATGGATGCATATTGCATTGAATCCTTTCTATCAGCATTTCTGTGATATTGTCTCCTTCTATGTCCATGATGAGACATGGCATTCCGTTGACTTGATCCCTCAGAAATTTCTTGGAGAACCGTCACTTGGAGAGAATCTCCTGACAGCTTGTCTCTTCGTTCCTCTTAAGGCTTATTCCCTAATCGAGAGAATACTGACTTTCTCTGAGGGAGGGATTTTAGATTTGAAAAAGTCCCCAGTCCGGTGGACTGGGGATGTTCCTGCTGCTTCCGCTCAACTACTCGAATCCCATTCGTTGACTCTGAGGGTTGGGTTAGAGAAGTCCCCAGTCTTGCAAGCTGGGGTGTCTCTTGACATGCTATGTCTGAGATCCTCTTAAAATCTCTCTTGATCTTGAGAATCTTAGTTCGGAAATTAGCTGGATGCATTAACCTATATCCACTTTTATCACCTGGTTCAACATACCGTTGGATGATTTCTGAAACATCTGTCATTTGATGACGTGTTTGCTCCAGACGAGAGGCTTGTGCAATATTCTCTCCTGCTTGATGTAGGAGCAATTCAACAACCTGTTCTCTATATACTTGATTTTGAGAGGAACTAGTTGAAGCTTGTTCTTGAGCAAGCTTTTTATTATGAACAAAGCCCATTGACTGTGGCCGGCCATGGGCAATAACTTTGCATGAGACCATTTTCGGCGGGCTTTGCTGACCGGAAAGCACTGTGAAATGTAGTGCTCCGTGAACACCCCATCCTCTGATATGAACATCAGATGGAGCATTGGAAATTAACTGACGCAATCTTCTTAGTGCGCCAAGGCATGAACGTTGAAGGATTCTCTGTTGCTTTTCAGCCTTCGGATACCGAGAGACTGATAGAGATGCCAAATCAATCTGGCATTGTAACCCTTCTATTATCTTAAGATGATTTTCATATTCATCGTAAGATAATACCTTCTTCTTTAATTGACAAAGAGTTTTCCATATGTTGAGATGAATATCATGGATTCCATCATCCGTCAACATCTTTGGAATGTCGTACTGGGAGTCAGCCAAAGGCCAAAACATGACTGGTACTTCACCTTTTGCCAGTTTTTTCCTCATGTTCAGCATTTCATCTTTATCATTAAATGAAGATTCTTCTACCTGTTTGGACCAGAGTTGGTGTTTCCTTGTTGCTTCATCGGATTCAACAAGATTGGTAGAGAAATCACTATTCATGCTGGAAGACGAATGACCCAGGGATGGTTCGGAGAATAACCTGAACCCCAGGCTATCTTCTGATGGAGAAAGAGTTCACCTGCCGATAGTAAAGCATCAGACATGACTGGTTTTACGTTTGCAAGTGCCTCGAGATAGGAGGGCTTTCTCGTCACTACATTGCCTTCTGAAGAATTTTCAAGACAACATGAATCACTACTGCGGAGAGGACTTTCGCAGCGAAGTTCATCACCATGAGGAGGACCGTCATGATGGGTTACAGCAAAAGATGAAATCTCTTGCTCCTTGGCCTTCTGACCACACAGAGGGTTCCTGTGGCTCTCATCTGAAGAAGAAACTTCAAGATTGACCGAATTTTCATGAAGCAAGTCTTTATGAGGAAGTGTCTATTGAAGACCTTCAGAATTAATGTTCCAGTTATTGGGAACTGAGCGAGTAGAATCTTGAATTCCGACAGATAAATGTCTGAGGGCTTCAAGAACTCCAGCATCGAGCAAGGCCTTGTTGCAGATTGGCCTTTGATCTCCTGACTGTGCTGGGCGGATCTTTTTCTTAGATGCCTTCTTACTCGCTTTAGAAACCACTTGATGACGAAAGTGATTGCTCTGAGCAGGTGTATGTTCCTGATTAGGATATATGGTCAGGTTAGGCTGACGATCTCCACTCAAATCAGGTGTATGTGCCTAACTTGGTTGTTCGTATGATATGGGGGAGTATGCCCCATAACCCTCTTGGACTGGAACAGATGTGTGTGTCTGTTCCGGAGTGAATCGTTGATGTGTCACTCCATTGCTAGGGATAGATTTATGTGTCTTTCCTTGAGATGATGCTGAAGCTGTTATGATATCCTGGCAAGCATCCAGAATATGAGCAGGAATTTGCTTCTGCTCATTCACCATTGACAAAATATGTTTGGTTACTTCAGCCACCGGAACGGGGATATACGTCCATTCCGGGCTTGGAGTAGGTTTATGTGCCTGCTCCTGTCCTCCTTTTCCTGTCAGTGAATCCTGACAGTACTCAAGTGTGGAGGCAGAGAGTTGAGTCTGCCTCCTGTTTGTCGTCGGGACTTTCCGACTGACTTCTCCGGGTGCTACCAAGCGAGACTATTGGTAGGCCTGATTAGTATGAGCAGGTGTATGTTCCTGCTGATTACACTTCGCCAAACGCGGTTGACGAGATCCATCATATGTAGTCAGACGAGCCTGCTGACTAACTGGTGATGTATAAGCAGGTGTATGTTCCTGCCTATGGTACTCCGCCGGAATTGCCTGGCGGGATAGGCTTGATGCTGCCAGACGAGTCTGCTGGACAGCGGAATTAAAACGGGCAGGTGTGTGTGCCTGCTCGTTGTTTTCCACCAAGTTAGGTTGGTGGAATTCTCCGGAGATGGCAGGGATGACAACCTGCCCATTGTTAACCGGATTCCATCTCTGGCGGTTCATCTTGCCTGCTCGGGTTCGAGGAACCTGAGCTGAATGCCTGGAGTCGGTACCCTCATCATGTTGAGGGCGCACTACCGCACGAGTCTGGCGGCAATTTTTGATGGGATCCCTTGATAAGGACTCCTGTCTTTTTGAATTAAGGTCCTACGGGACCTGCTCATTCACTTCCTCGGAGTAAGGGAGTGAATGGAAATTGCGTTCCGGGGATAACAACCCGAAACGGTTGGAGACGGTAGTCAGCAACGCCTGCTTCTTGATTGCTGGCTGCCGTTGTCCGGACGACCAAGTAGAATTTTTAACTTGGAGGGCTTGACGAGCGGCCTCCAGAGTTGGGATAGTACCGTTGCGACGGTACTCCTTAACCAGTGCATTAGAAACACAGCGTTGAAGACGCTGAGTTGGTGATGTCATCCTCAGAGCGGATGACGTTCCAGCAGGAGTAGCAGCATTGGTTTTCACAGCAGCAGACCTCACAGTAGAGGTGTTCACAGCAGCAGTATTCACAGGGGTGAATTTAAGGAAAGCCATTTTGCAGAAGATCTTGAGAAAAGAGTGCCCGTTCCATGTAACAGACATAATCAAGATGAATCCGGCCACTGCATCTTTTGGATGAGCACATGTCAATGATTGCTTTGTTGGCCCAAGGGGCCTAACAAATAAGAATAACATCACTTTAACATGGTTAATGATTCACGTCGGGTTCACCATTTTTGTTTCGCACGGAATCCGGGGATGACCTCCTCGACGGGAGATTCAAACGTTCTGGTCGGTTTCTAACGGGTTTGTTCGTAGAACCGGAAACATCCAATGATTCCACATCCGTTTGGACCTACTTTCCAAAGGCAGGCGCCCATTAGCTTGTGGACTAATGAGGTTTAGGAATTTGCATTGGTCGAGAGGATGGGAGGTCAGACTCATCACACCTTTTTGAGGGGAATTATTGTCTACTCCGGGAATCTCTTTATAGATTTAAGTTATGTTCGTGAATCCTTATTACATTACCAAGTATAAAATGTGCTTTCCTTTAGTTTTAACAATCAATTATTAAATATGCAAGAAATTTAGAGAATCTTTTATATGTATTCGAGGTTCTTCATCAATAGAGAATCATCTATATATGTTTAGAGATTTTTGGTCAATGGTATCCTTCAAAACATTTATATAAAAGTCTCTTGGTCATTATGATGACCAGGATGGTTTTAAAGCCACTCAGTGGGGCACTTGAAGTTTATCGTCATTCAGAAGGACAGAGATTATTTCAAAGTTGGGATCGAACCCATAAATGGGCTACCTACGTATCCTTTGTTTTGGAAAAGGAATCAGAACCCACGTAGTTCGAGTTATGGAGTATAATGTTTATGATTGATGGCTCAAAGATGAATGTCATAATTACTTTTACACTCTAAGCTCACGTGAGTCATGCTCGGTGTGAGAAACAAGAGGTATTGGTAAAAATTTAGACAATTGTGCCATGAAAGATGCAATCATAAGAATTTGTTTGGGGCTTATGCATGGATGACTGCCCAGATAGATGAAGGTTTAGGATTTACTTTTAGGGAGAAAATCCATGAACAAGGTCTATAAAGTTATATGTGCTTCATGGAGATTTGAATACTCTAATCTTGGGGCTTACTCCTAAGGAGGATGCCCAAGTTAGGAGGGGACTTATGATTGGGTTTTACTCCTGAAAAGGAAACCCAAATCAAAAGGTAAATTATGACTGGTTAAGAAAAATTTAAGGGGACTTGGGGCATATTCCTGAAAAGGAGACCCAAGGTCACGACTGAGTCTTATTCCTGAAAAGGAGACCCAGGTTAAGGGACTTGGGGCTTACTCCTGAAAGGGAAGCCCAAGATTATGACTGAGTTTTATTCCTAAAAAAGGAGACCCAGGTTAGGGATTAAGGTTTGGGGCTTACTCCGGAGGAGGATGCCCATATTTGAGGTTGGGGCTTATTCTTAAGAAAGATGCCAATGATTAAAGGAATTTATTGGGGCTTACTCCTGAGGAGGATGCCCAAGATTGGGAACGTTAAGAATTTGGGGCTTACTCCTGAAGAAGATGCCCAGATTAAAGGTTTTATAACTGGGGATTATTCCTGAAAAGGAGACCCATGTTAGGATTCTCTCATCTTAAAGGATGAGGTTTAATGAATGAACTCTCCGTATTTTAGTGACATACGGATATTTAAATCTCTAGACTTTGAGAGAGATTCCACAGAATTCCTTTCAGATAAGAAAGTCAAATCAAGAAATCATGCCATAAATGGCTTTGAAGAGTGTCTTGAAGACTGAATCTTGAAAAGGAAAGGTGAAATGGCTTAAGAGGGGTAAAAATGGGCAAGATGGGCACCCAAAAAGATAGGGGCGCGCAAGTCTGGCAAGGCGCGCAAGTCTTCCGTGGGTGCACAAGTATTGGTCGCACAGGTATACCTGCGCGACACATAGTGTACTTGCGCGATTTTCAACCAGCATTGAAATACTTGAGCGACTCTTTTTGAAACCCTTTAGAATGTTCTCGAGGTTCTTCCAGAAAAGGGACGCGCAAGTTATATTGAAGGAAATAAGTCGTCGCACAAGTGTTTGATAAGTTTCAACACTTAGGCCTTCCTTCTCCTCTTTAGATCTTCCGTTCTAGGTAAGAAATTACATTAGATGTATTCCGGAAGCTTTGAGAAGAGAATTGGGCGTCGGGAGTTTCAATCCAAGTTTCTGGCAAAAGATCCTGTCGAATGGGGGGCCCACAGGGTCTATTTATAGGAAAAAGAAGACCCCGGGCGGTTACCGGGCAGTTATCACTTAGGTCGTGCAAGTCACTTGCACGACCATAAGGCGTCGCGCAAGTAGACTTGCACGACCATAAGGCGTCGCGCAAGTAGACTTGCACGACCATAAGGCGTCGCGCAAGTAGACTTGCACGACCACTAGGCAGCGCGCAAGTGTACTTGCGCGACCATGAGGGAACATGCGCGACCTATGGGCAATGTTCTCTTTGTTCATCCCTTTGTCGATTTTTGATGTTTCTTCAAAGGATGAATCACTTTATGCTCAGATATTCCCCTTTTCCGATCTTTAGAGTCTGTGATGAAAGGAGCGTCAACAGTCTAGATAGTGTAAAACTTGTAAAAATACCCTCATTATACATTCCATGGAATTTATGGTTAGTAATATGTTTCTATGTGTGCTCAAAATAATCTAATCGTGTTCCTCAAAAGAATTATAGTCTGTCAAAAGTATATGATATGTTATACAAATGCTTTCAGGTTATTATTAAAGATCCATATGGGTGAATTTATCTATGACCTAAATTTATCATGATCCCAACCAATAGGTTATCTATAATGGATGATATATTTGTTTGGATTATCCTTTCTTCCATCTAAAAAAATAATGAAGGTAATATTTTACTAAGAATGGACATGTAATCTATCGAACAGTTCCAATTTTCCAAAAATATTTAGAGCCACCCTCTGATAAAAATTGTAATAGCATGAGCCTGCTCTTCTGGACTCGGTGCTCGTAAATATTGTGTAATTTTTTTATAATGATAATAGAACAATTACACAATTATTTTTAAAATTGAGTACCTTTTAATGGTCTAGGTTCTAGAGAAATTAGAATACATTTTTCCTATTTTTCATACAGAAATAAAATTTAAATTAGTAAGTCTACTACACTCCCGTGTGTGCTATTTCCATATATCTTTTATGATGCCTTTGAAAATAAATTAAAATTATTGCATGAGCATTCAAATTCAAAATAAGGTGTTTTAAAATTGATGAAATACATTTTACAGAAATCATTCTTTTGAAAAAACAATTGATTAAATAACATTGAAATTATTTTAAAAAACTATTGGAAAATATTATTGAAAGCACAAATTTTTTTACATACATTAAATCATTGATCATATTTACACTTTGAAAATATTTTTATATTGAAAATATATTCTATTTGAAAATTATAATAAAATAATCCAGTGAATTTTATAAAATATTAATCATTATTTTGATAAAAAATAAGGGGGAAACATGTAATATTAAAGGCTATATTGGGCCTACCCACCTATAAAGGGATGTGTTCACTCCCCAATTCACTAACCTATTTACAACATTCAAGTATACGGTTTTATAAAAACCATTTATAACGTTATTTTTGTATATACATATTTTCACTGGAATTCCTTACTAAAAAATTGAAAACATTTTTGATATATTTATATATATAGATATATACATTCACAAAAACACATTTTAAATATTTTAAGGAATCAAATCTCATGTTGACTTATCTTTGCATGAAATGATTGTAGTTTCCAATCACATTTCACATTAACATAATTATAAAATATTATTTGTCCATAAAAAATACTTATATATTAATGATATTAATCAATACATGCATTATATGTCACATATTTTATGAAATTGTCATGTCTTTTTTTGTAATTGACATAGATATGCACATAAAATGATGACATGTATTTATGAAAAACAAAATAAAATAATGGATTTTGTGGTCTGTAAGATCAAAGAATATTAAACCCAATAACTATTTGAGAAATCTTATTAACACAACCTTTTAAAATACTAAATACTTTTCAATTTGAAATAAAAATACACAAGAAATGTGGGTCTTTGGTTTTTCATGTGTGAGATACTGATTATGTGTAATCAAGAGGAGATTTTGAGGTCCTATTTATTGATGAAATCATCCCTCTATATTTTTTATAATTAAACGTATCTTATTAATTGGATGAGGGTTTTGTTTGGCCTCTGCTTGGTCATATGTGAGAAATTGATGACATGCAACTGAATACGTCTTTCTGTCTAAAACAAATGTATATTTTATATAGGTTGTTTTTCAAATTAAGAACAAGATTATCCTAAAAGATCATATGACGAATGAAAAATAAAGGATGAGGGATGGATTTATTCTTTTTTATACATTGATATAATAGTTAAGATTTATGTGTTTCATAGAGGATGAGGATCCATACATGGTGGTGGTAAATATATATTTTATTAACTATGATTATTACATAGTAAAATTTCATAGTTATTCTAGTACAGTGTTGTTTGTATCTTAATATACTGATTGAGGGTAAGATCTTACTTTTTGTTTTCATTTAATATGGTGGTATACATGATTAATAAAGAGAGAAGTGAAATATTATTAAGGGGTTTCTCCTGGTTAAAGTAAGGTGGAAGATGACAGAAGGATTGGAAAAGGAATAAATGTTCTAGATTAAATCTAACCGGGGTGTATTATCAAACTTATTGGATTTGAGTAGCACTTAATTGGGTATTGAAACACTGATACACATATGATGTATATGAATTCTATCTATCATTATTAATCACATATGGGGAATAAGATAAATTTGATCGAAAATGGAGTATCGAAGTGCTACATATTTAATTTCATAGTCGGTGTTGTGTAATGAAAAACTGATCGAATGGTTGAAAAAAACTTCTTTTGAATTGAATAGTGAAAATTCAAAAAACGCATCACTTCCCAGAAGTAGACATCAAATACCCAATTGGGTAACTAATGCGTGTCCATTTTTTCAGAAATTGAATACCCTATTTATTAACTTTTTTTAATTTAAATTTTCATACATCATATTCTTTTATAATACATAAAATATAAAATTCAAAAAATGTATTTATAGTTCCTTACTTTGTTAAATGAAAAGATTATATTGATTTATTTAAATAAAGATTATTAATTGAAAACATAATATTTATCTTCAAGGTACAAAACATTCATTATTTTACTGAAAAAATAAGGTTATAATAATAAAATACAATCACTATTATTTCTATATATATATATATATATGTTTAATATATTTCATTTTAAACATTAATGTCCAATGTTCTAACAAATTTTTTTTATAATGGTAAAATAAAAGTTCTTATAAATATCTATATTTAAGGGAATTCAAAAACACATGTAATTCATCAATGTTCATTTGACTTATCTTAAATGGTTCTATATTTTTCTGTCATTCCCATTTTTTTTCTATTGATCTTGTTATAACTTTTTTTCTTATTACCGATCCAAGATATTTGAACTATGATATGGGCCTTATTTTGTTTCTTATAGTAATTCTAGTTGAATTATTGTCAATATCAGTGGGCTTGGTTGGTTAGTTCTTATATGTAGTGGTGATTTATTTCTATCATTGCATTTTTAAATTTAATTATTTATTTCATTTAAGTAACATTCCTAATACATAAAATGTCACTTTGAAACCTATGGTGTTACACTCACCTTTCACTTTTAAAAGATTTACCTCAATATGATATAACTAATGCACCAATAAAAGTGGATCTTGGACATCCAATAAATATGGGATCTTAAAAATAATTATTTCAATCTAATAATAGTAATATATCTTCAGTTCCCCTTATTTTAGAAGTAAGAGAAACTATTTCATGTGAATTTCACTAATCCAAAACATGTTGGTTCCCAACCACAAATACAAGCAGACCCACTATATCAAACATAGAATGTTTCAACCCCTAATCAAGTACCTAATTAACCGGCTTCCTTATCAGAACTCATTCACACTATTGATTCATTAACAAACTAGATGAAAGATATAGAAGGACAGAATTCACTAGTGAAGTAATAGTGAAGTCATTAATAGTAATAGGTAGATGCAACTATCCCCATGCCAAACATTTTGAATACTATGTTTCCATATTTTAATAGATCATATGATATATAGTAACATTTTTACCACTTTCTATATCAATGAAATCCCTTGATTGGTAACATTTTGAAAAAACAAACATCTAGACCCAAGAGTTTTGTACAAACTCTAGAGGGACTATAATTTGTTTGTTATACTATTTTACCATCCAAATAAATCACGGGATGGTAAATCCTTATCTAATTGTTTTTTTCCCAATTAATCTCCTGAATTTGAAATATTATAACCCTTATCCCCTCAAGTTTTAAATTGTTTCATAATTATAGAATCTATAATTCTATTACTAGGTGGAAGGTTTTCACTTACTCCTTGAATCTTCATCTTCCCTCATAGATTTATTATGTCTCAATTTATAGAATCTTGGTAAATTGTTGAAAATTACACTCATACTAGTCAATTATAGATGAGGATTCAATGAAATGATCATGGACATACAAGGATAGGAATATTCCATATTTGTAACCGAAGATGACGCTTGACCAACATTTACATCTCAAGTGAAGATAATGTGTAAAGTAGAAACTATAACTTTTACACAATAGATGAATCCTAGATTAGCTTCATCATCTATTCCCACAAAATGTCATTTTAAACATCCTCTTAGATGGGAAAAACCATGATTTAATCATAAATATGAGTGTAAGGAGCAGAAATGTTTTCCATATGGGACATAAAGAATAAATTTTATTCCTTCTAAGATGAAAAATTCTAGGGTTACTTCAGTATAGACATAGAAAACAATTTTTTGACCTTAATAGAGCCCAAATATACAAATTTGGTAATCCCCAGTGATCAATAAAAATATTTACCCATTCACTAAACATTGTTGAACAACATTTTTTAGTTCTTTTATTTTAGGGACATCATCTGGAAAATGGTTGATTTTGGAAAAACAAAATTAAGAAATCCATCATCACAAGTGGAATGTTTTTCGACTAATGTTCCAAAAAAATATTAAAAATTGAAGTAATTAACAAGTAAAATATAATATAATTTCAATTATTTTATGAATATAAAATCAACTAATCGAACTCATGGTATCCTAACATTAAAAATAAATAATATAGTTTTCTCCAAGTCTCTTATAATAAGGTACGACCAACCTCATTGACAACATAGTCATCCAAGAGTTAATACTCTACAATTACTGTTGAAGGAAATGAAATATTCATGTATATTTAGATAAAATCATTCCAATTCCAAAGATAGTCTTGAACCTCTCAGAATTCATGCATTCATTACTTGTACAAGAGGCATCATGCCACTATATGGTTGAATGGGAACCCCATTCTAAATGGAATCCTCAATGAATGAAAGTTTTTTCTTCAAATATGTTAATGTAATAATATTAATGGACTCTTTATCTAAAGATTAATATTATTATAAAACCATGTTCGACATACCTAAATAAGAAACTGAAGGTAGAAGCCATTATTTTTTAGGAAATAGTAGGAGATGTAATATGGGGAAAGATCAATATTTTGACCACATCCCCACCAAAGATATATACATGGCTAAACCACATGTGATATTATTTCAATAATATTGAGACTATCATGGAGATGATCTAGAATCTTTAAATAGTTATCTTAAAAAGAAAATGTTTTGTGGGACTAATCAATAATTTTGAAATCATATAAAATGTGTCATAAAGTGGGAAGACTAGTTTCTATGAATTTCAACTTGAATGCAGATAAGAAACAAACATTTGATAAGAACTAAATGGCCCAGAGATAACTAATAATATGTCATTTTTCTTGATAATTATATGATATTATTAAATTATTTATGGTTTATTTCACCGCTTTTGTTTTTTAGGGAATATGTTGTTGTTCTGGACCAATAGTGTGATTTTTGGGGGTTTAAAATATTTCAAAATCATTCACATTGGGTATACTGTTTTTTATCTCCAATGAAAACTATCAATGTCTCCCACATCCATTACTGGGTTTGGACTTGCTTTACAATGGTAAGTGGTCCTTTGGGGATTCAATCCCAATGAACCTTAGGAAATCACATTAGTTGAGAGGATATGTGGTTAGGCTCATCATATCATTTTTGTGAGGAATAGTTTATGAATTCATTATTAACTTATATTTTTATGATATACTTGAGAATATCCTCATAATCACAATAAGGTACAATCTACCATAACAAAATGATCATTTTTTAATTCTTTTTATATGAAAATGGGGGTCTTATTAGTGAATCCATCAACATGTATCTGAGAATCATTATCCATTCCCCATTGATTTGTAGTAGCTTCTATGTTTATGTTGTGTAACAAGGAACTCCACGGTTATTTATCATCTTGGGAGGTGGTTAATATTGAAAGGATGTGATATAGCCATTATGAGGCATCCTACGTATCCTATTTTAAAACAAGGATAAAAATCCACATAATTTGTTAAACAGATGTAGTTTAAAATCATATTGAAATGAAATATATGGGGAACTTGGGAACATGATATTTGATGTTGGACCTCAATGAGTCATATTATGTATGTTGGGTATAGAATGAATCATATTTCTCATATTTCAATCACAGACTTTGGTCTTTCCCCAAGGTAGCTACCCTTCTATGGGGGCAGTTATACCATGTCGATGATCATGTCTTACACACTAAGGATTCCATGAATAGTGTATATTCAAGATGAATATTATGTTATTATTGTAACTCCCTAAACCTACATAAACTATGATTGGTGTAGGAAGAAAGGGATATCATGTAATTAGTCTCACTGTATATGGTCACACGCATTATGTGATAGTACAAACCTCTACATAATAATTGTGGTGTGTGGGCCTTATAAAGATGTATTACACATCCTCATTATACCAAGAAATATAGTCATCATTATTCTGTTGACTTATCAATCTTGTACTATATGGGGATGGATGATCATATCATGGGAGAGATTGGGCTTCTATGGTTGTGTTTTCAAATACATAGTAAGGATTATCCTATGGTGTATTCCCATTTGAGCTCAGGCCATTAAGAATACTTCCTATATATCTTGGTTATTATAGTAATCAGATTTCACATAGTTTAGATTGATCAATGCTTATACACTGAGGCTACCCCGGTATTGGGGGACATATCATTTTGTGCTACAGATCGGGACTTACATAAGTAGTTTCCATTGGTATGAAATATATAAATATTATGCACTGATTTGGGATTACTCTCCAAGTTTTTCCATTCTTGGTAAAGGATTATGAAAAGTTTGATATGATCATTACAACTCCCCAATCACATGTGAGTTCTGTTCGGTGTGAGAAATAAGGCATGTCATGTAATCAATCTAACTACTTTTGGATCTAGGATTAATTTTTTGGGATAGCCTTGTTAGATGATTAATATAGAGAAATGTTAGGAAAAACTCCCCCAAGGTTCCCTCTCAGTATGTTTGGGGTGAGGTTGTGATTGTTGACAAAGACAGATGAGTGCAAATGAGTATGGTTGGTGTTTCCAGAAGACATGTTATTAATGTGGTGTAGTGTCCTTGTTTTTTTCATATTTTGGGGCCTCAAAATCATGAGGATGATTTCGGAAAAGGAATGATTTATTTATAGGAGTGAATTTTATAAAGAATATGGATGAAATTTGAAAAATGGTGGGAATTGCATACCATAATACATCTGATGTGTACCATGTTCTGGGAATGGTACGCAGAGCGACAGGATCGGTTCCTGGATGCAGTTCATGAAACAAAAAACAGGTCATAGGTAAGCGGCAAAGTGGTACATGGATGGCTTAGTGTTGATGGAGCAGTTTGACCATATATGAGAAAAGTCAGTTCACACAACATGTAGGAAAATGGTTCAGGGATAGATTACAGTTTGTAGTGGATGAAGATTCGGTACGTGGTGGGGGATGTATCAAATCAATATTTGGTAAATATTGATTTAGTAGTTTAAGAGGATATGTTTTCTGTTTTAAATATTGATAAGCCCACTAATTACTATAGAGATTAGACTACATTAGAAAGCTTATTTTACACAGGTAATTCGGTGAAGACCAAAGGTAGTTCACGAAGGGAGGATCATGAAGGCTGGAGTGTTTCACACAGAAGGAATTCTGCCGAAGGTGTTTGAGGGGATTCTTAACCTGCAAAGGATGTTCCATAATTGAAGGTGGATGTCCATTACGCAGAAGGTGTTGTCTCGGTACATGTGGGAGAAATCTATGGTACACGACAAGGATAATATTGAAAGTGGTATGTGGAGGGTGAGCTCTGGTACGTGGAAGTGAAGGTAGTATGCAAACAACAAATAGTTTGTTGAAAGAGGGTGATTTAGTAGAGGAGGTGCACAGATTTGGTACATCAAAGCGGTACACAATCACAATGGTGGAGGTAGGCGGCGAATGAAGGATAGTTTGCAATAATGGCAGCGGTATACGAAGAAGGTGTCACGCATACCACACTTGGTTCTCAGTATGCAGGAGAGGAAAGTGGTTTGTGGTTTTCTCAAGGAATCTTGAAAAAAAATCAAATCAGTTTGAAAAATTATTTTCTGTTACCTATAAATACCTAGGACGGTGGAATTCATCTAAATATGAAATAGAAATTCAACAGAGCATCTGCAAGCAATTGAGGATATAAGAATTAATGAAAATGATGGGACCTACAAGTCCATAAACTGTGTTTGACCAACACATCCATGAAATTTGAGTTGGTTCATTTCTAAGAGTAGTGAGTGAAGGAAGAGGAAGACAGTCACCCTTTCCAACAACAGCAAACCAGAGAAAGAGGCATTGGGAGTGACCCTTTGGAATGCAGTGGGAACACCCTAAATCTTGTAAAGGTAGTGATCTGAGGCTTAGAAGATATATCCTAGGCATTGTACTCTTTATTGGTCGTGAGCCTTAGTAAATTTGGTACATCGTATAATTGTCATTGTATGCTCCTTGGACATATCCCAGTGAGGGTGAACCAAGTAAAAATCATTATGTCTTTTGCATGATTTCATATCAGCTGGTATATTTCTATGGGAGGAAGAGTTAATTTAGTTTGGCCTAATAATGAAACATGATCCAAAAGGGAGAATTATTTAATCTACCATACCCTAATTCACCACCACCCCATGGTATTTGACCAAGTTGACCTAAAAATTGGTATCATAGAAAAAGATTGAAACCCAATGGTTCTTTCTCAGAATAAGAAATGGAGGTGGTCAATCATAAAGGAATTATGATCTTATATGGAAATAATGTTCAACTATGGAAGAATCAAATGCAGAACTACTTCTAATTAGTTGGGATTGATGTATACACAGCAGTTATGCATGGAATATCAGTTGACATTAATAGTGGTGATTTATAAGCAGTTGAAAGAAGATAATTGGATGTTGATACTAAAGGGATCAATAAATTTTGTGGAGCTCTACCAAACACAATTTACATAGAGGTGGTGTCATGTAAAACATCACATTCCATGTGGGAAAAATTTGTAAACATTTATGAGGGTGACACAAATTTTTGAGAAGCAAAGATGTTGGTTCTATGCAACATGTATGAGGATCTCAGAATTAATCCTAATGAGACTGTTGATGCATTCTTCGAAATGATAAATATTATCATTTAATACATATGGGTACATGGATAAGTCATTAAAGATATAATTATTGTGAAATGAATCATGAGGAAACTTCCATCGTGGTTCAATCTGAAAGATTCAATGTTGGATGACAAAGACCCAAAATAGATGACATTAGATAACCTTCATAGTACCCTTGTAGTATATGAAATGAGAAATGATGACAATGATGCAGTGGAAAAGGGGAAGTAAATGGAAGTGGCATTCAAGGCCATGAATAATCTCTCTGTTGAAAGTTGTATAGGGAATGACAATATAGATGATGTCCTATAATTTCGATCCTCTTATATACAAAGAGAAAAAGGGAATATCAAAGGTAAACATACATTTTCATGCTTTTGATGTGGAAATACTATGCATTTTTCATCAAAGTATCCTAAGAAATTTGATGGAGAAAATGAAGAAAATGATGAAGTTCCCTGAAAGAAGTATTTATCAAAAGAGAAAGGGAGGAGAAGTACTAGGAGAAATTTATACAAAGAGAATAATCTACTTTCATGAGAGGATGAATGTTCAAAAGAATCTGAGGCAGAATAGTTAGAGGCCTACATGGATCATATAGTAGATTATTTTGTGGCAGTTTCTAGAAATTTTTTAAGAGAATAAAGTGACATTGATAAAGGAGAAATTGAAATAAAATTTGATCTTTAGGAAGAATTGAAATCTTCCCTTGAAGAGAATAATATTTTGAGAGCCCAGACAATGAAATATAACAAAGTGGTTCATGAATGGAAAATCTTTATGCAGCAGCAAGAAGAATAGAATCTTGATATGAATTATGAAATTTAAAATTATTAGTTCCAAAAAATCCATGTTTGGAGGAAAGGATATGAGATGAGGATATTTCATGGTTGTTGAGGACTTAGTCACAACTTATTTAGTGTTAGCCAATTTTGTGACTCAAAACATGCCATATGTTTTTCAAAGAAATTATGTATCATCACTGAAAAGTATGGTATTATTGTGTTTCTAGGAATTCTTAGTAAAGGGAATCTCTACCTCGTGAGTGGAGAAGAATATATGTGCTTTATATAAAAGGATTAAGAAAACAAGTTATGGAATATGAGTCTTGGTCACATAAGCTGATGTTTCTTAGAAGATACTGTAAGATATGATGTAGCTCAAAATATCTATAGATTATCACATGATCATACTCAAATGTTTGATTTATGCTAATAAGAGAATATCATTCGAAATAAATATAAGCATAAAGGGAAAACATCAATGAGACGACATGAGTTGGTGCATATTGATGTGTTTAAGAAAATTCCACCATGGTCTATTGATGAGATGATAAAGGCAAGAAAATTAATTTCACAGAATATAGTAAAATCATTGGAATCTGTTGTATCTGACAGTGACAAGCCCTGATATTATATTTTCAACATGCCAAGCATCAGGTTATAAAAGTAATCCCAAGGAGAGCCACATGACTGTATTAAAAATAATTCTTTGTTATATAAAGGTCACATTAGATTTTGTCTTAATTTATAGTTACAAATATCTTCTAAAGTAACTGGGATATAATATGTGAATTGGGATAGTTCAGTATATGATATGAAATCAACATCAATAGGTGGATTTTATCTTGTAGGATTGTGGATTTGGTGGTTAAGCATGAAACAAGATTGAATTTCATTGATCACAGCTGAAGATGAATAAATTACAGGTATATAGGCTTGCATGCAACAATTATGGATGAAACAACAACATGAACATATGGGAATTTAAGTGAAATCTATAATAAGAATCCATTTTTATAATTCAAGTTCAATAAATCATAGAAAAAATACATTACATCACTGTAGGAAAAATAACATTGAAATCAAATATCATTTTACGAAGTAGAATGTGGAGCAAGGGCATGTGAAGTTGGAGTTTGTGACTACAGAACATCATGTTGCATATATTTTTATGAAGGCCTAACCCAAAAATGTGTTTGAAAGGCATCGATTGGATCTATGAGTCAAGTTGAATCCCCACACTTGAAAAATTGTGGATGTGTGTCCCCCTCTCCCCGAGGTATGATGTGTCTTTCCCTAATGTGTTGATATGTGTTCTTTACCCTGTTATAGATAACTTTGAAGTGACCTTCAGGTTAGTTGACAAAGGTGGAGAAAGAGTGACTTAAGTGAAGTTGAAGATGAGCTAAAGCTATTGGAAGACCTATCACCTGGGGGGAGTATTAAATATTATGATTCTAGAAGTGATCAATCAAATAATTGATATCATGATTTCTAAATATCATGATAAAAGTAGAAGAGTGGTGTTGGAATGGTGTGAGGAGACTTCTAGAACTCAGCAATTGGTATCAGTTTAGTATCAACAATTTGTAACAGAAATAAAGTGATTCATTATTGAACATTTAATTTACACTTGTTTATCACACCAATAATTTCTCATGTGGTATTAGAGTATGTGTTGAGTAAATCATTTTTTTCTATCTTAATCACATGGAGATAATGGTGGTTGAAGTTGGAAGGAGTTTTAATGTGGTATCAAAATTTGAAACAATTATTATGAGAAGATTTTTAAACAAACCCAGAGGGGGATTGTTGGGAAAATCTATCAAGGTGTCCTAACGGTATGTTTTTGGGTGAGTTTGGGTTGTTTGACAAAGACAGATGACTGTAAATGAGTATGGATGGTGTTTTCAGAAGACATGTTTTTATGGTGGTGTAGTTTCCCAGTGTTTTCCAAATTTTGGGGCCTCAAAATCTTGAGTTTGATGTTGTAAAAGGAAGGATTTTTCATAAAATTTAGTTGTATGATTAATGTTTAAGTAAATAGGAAAAGGGAGATATTTGTGTACCATAATACATGGGTTGTGTACCATGTTCTGGGAACAGTACATGGAGTGGCAGGAGTAGCTCACAGATGTGGTTCATGAAACCAAAAATGCTTCGCAAAAGAGCAGTATAGTGGTAGGTGGATGGTCTGACATAGGCGGAGGAGGTCTACCACGTAGGAGAACAGGAGGTAGGCAAAGCTCATTGTAAAATGGATAAAAGATGGCATACATTTCGTGGTGGCTGAAGATTCGGTACGTAGTGGGGGCTATATTGAATCAAGATTTAGTAAATATTGATTTAGCGAATTAAGTGGATATCTTTTCCTCTATATGAATTTATAACCCCCCCAATTACTTTGGAGATTAAACATCATTATAAAAAATATTTTACTTCATTAATTCGGAGACGACTAAAGGTAGTTTGTGAAGGAAGGATTTTGACGGCTGAAGTGCTTCATATGGAAGGAATTCCAACGAATGTGTTTGCGGGGATTCATAACTAGCAAAGGAAGTCCAGTACGCAGAGGAGGAAGTCTGGTATATAGAAGTAGTTATCTTGATAGGAAGAGGAGTAATACCTATTACGCGAGAGGGAGAATTTCACAAGTGGTGTGTGGAAGGTGATCTCTGCTATGTAGAAGCAAAGGCAGTCTGTGAACAACGAACATTAAGCAGGAAAAATGTGATTTAGCATAGGAGGTTCACGGAGTCGATACATGGTAGTGATATGTGATCTCGATGGAAGAGGCAGTACACAGACGAAGGATGGATCACGGTAGTGGTAGGGGTATGTGAAGAAGGTGTCCCATGTTCAAAACTCGGTACTCAGTATGTGGGAGAGGAATGTGGTTCTTGATTTTCTCAAGGATGATTTAAAACAAATCAAATCAGTTTGTGAAAGTGTTTTCCAGTACCTAGTAGTACCCGGGAAGGAGGAATTCATCTTCGAGTGAAAAAAATCAACATAGCATCTACTTACAGTTGAGGATGCAGGAATTCATGAAAATGATGGGACCTATATGTCTATAAACTATGTTTGACCTACATGTCCATAAACATTGATTGGATTCCATTAAAAGAGAAGTGAGCGAAGGAAGTGGAAGAAGGTGACCCTTTCCACCAGTAGTGAGCCATATAAAGAGGTATAGGGAGTGACCCATGGGATTATAGTTAGAATACCCTAAACCATATAAAGGCAGTGAGCCTGGGCATAAATGATGTAGCCTGAACATTGTATGCATTATTAGCAGTGAGCCTTAATGATTTTGTTACATCGTCACATTGTCATTGTATACACTTTAGACGTATCCTAGTGAGGATTAACCAAATAAAAAATCATTTTTTCATGTGAATGATTTCATATTAGTTTGTATATTGCTACAGGAGGAAGAGAGAATTGAGTTTTGTCTAAAAATGAAACAAGATCCAAAAGGGAGAAAGTATTAATCAACCATAACCAAATTCACCCCCCCCCCCCCCCCCGCCACCAACCCCCCCCCCCCCTAGGTTATTCGACCTAGTGGACCTAACAATCTTGGTACATGAGAAGGTTTCCTACATATCCTTATTATGACTAGAATCAGAGTTCTCATAGATCAGATTGATTACGGATTACACTCTAAGGATTCCATGATATTAGAGGAATATTATATTATACCACAGATAAGGGATTATACATAGACATTTCCATGATATTTGAGGAATATTATATTATTCCTATAATTTGGGATTACACTATATGGTCTCCATTTGTTTGGAGGACATATTATATTATTCCTATGATTGTGGTTATACACTAAAGTTTCCATTAATACAATGAGAATATAATATTATGTTACTTATTGGGGAATACACAATGAATTTTTCATTTTAATAGATTTTATATCATATTTTTTTCATTGATCATGGATTGCGCACTGAGGTTTTTTATCTTTCCCACTGGAAAATGTTATCAGGTATTGAGATGTCTACTTAAAATGGAATGGTTTTCTACCTAACATGTATGGTTGTCTACCAAAAATGTCTAGTATTTTTTTCGAGATCTCCTAGTAAAAATCACATAAACGAGGTTGACAGGTCTTAAGGATGTTGCATGAAAAACTGAGGATGTTTTGGAGGCAATCGTATGATCAGAGAAGACACTTGTAGGTATTTTTAAATAACTAAGATGACTTTCCAAAAGGATGTATCATGATCTTGTTTGACATGTCTTGGTACTATCGAGAGACCTGGAAGACATATCCTTGTGTGGCTGCCTAACATGGGAAACATTTATAATGAACAATTAATGATATAGATGGAAATCATTAACGGATTCATGATATTTGGGTGGAATATCTAGAGGGAATAACATAACCAAGATGACATGTATTGATTTCATTGATAAACCTGGATAACATGCTTGGAGGGTGCCATGGGATATGGTTAGTAGGCACAGAGAGCTCTATGAGACCCTGCCGGCATGAACTGGTGTCACTATATAACATTTATTGCATATATACAGTACATCATATGATCTGTATTGTGATCTTAGAGAGCTTCTCAAGGCATTAGGTTGTATGATCGAAGGGAATCATATGACATACATTACATGTTCAGTGGACATTGCATGAACCAATTGATATGTGAAGGGGACATCACATGACTTTAGTTATATTACCTAGTGTTGTATCATTCTCTAAATGATTCATGTGATGCACATGAGGATCAACATATATGTTTATCATATAATTCATCAGTCCTTTAGTGTTTATTCATTTTTTTTATTGCGTATGCATCTTAAATTTATTCATTATTTTCTTTTTATGTCTTGCATGATTAATGAAATTAATGGTATGTCTATTTCTGGACCCACCAGAATACATTCCTATGATATCAAGTGATCATGAAAAGGACCCACGCATGCTTCATGATCACTTTGGTTGTTCCCCAGATATTAACTAGTAGAAAACCTTCTCTATCACAACATTGGATACTCTAAAAGGTGTTCTTTGATGCCTGAGTGAGCTAGTTTGTAGATCCAAATATTTCCCAATAGTCACTTTTTTTATTACGGTGTACATTTTTATAAATTTAACCACTAGGATTATATGCTTCTTTGTGTGGTGCATATCTTCCTAATCTATGAAGGTGCTGGTGGTGGTCTTAAGCATTATGTGTGGCTTGAAATCATTTTGTAGGTGTCACATGATTTTCATCGAACCCAATTCCATCCAATTAATTCCACATTTCTTGGATTTTAACTAACTAATGGGGTATTTTATAGTCATAAAAATGGGATTTTACAAAGTTATGATGACATTTTAAAGACCATCTTGAGATCAAGAAACCTTTTAAAAGTCTTTTACATGATTAGAGATTTATTTCTGATACATTCCATGATGAAAATGTAGATTTCCATGGTTCTTCGTGAGATCAAGATGGCTTCTCAAACGGGGCCTCACGTGATCAGTAGTGATCTCCAGAGGAGTTCACATAAGATCATCATGTCATCCCCCCACAATAAGCTCCCACTATATCACTTTTTATAGAAGGTGACAAGTTTTCAGCAAAAGAACATGGGTGTGTGATTTTAAATCTTTTTATTATAGGGATGATGAAACATTTGGTCTCTGATGATCCAAGTTGTGGTACAGTCTAAGGATATCACATAAATTATTCAAATCACAAATATATAAACCTAAAAATAACTTTTTTGATCTTAAGATATGGCCTACATATAATTTTTGTCGACGATAGTTGCTTGAAGGATCTGAAGATGATCCCCTCTTGAATGTCCACACAAGCTTGCAAACTCTATAGGAATGTTGATCATTTAATTTCATGTGGTATCAAATAGATTCGATGAAGCATTAGACTTCCTGATGATCACAAAATTCATGTGCCTTTTATCCTTGAATGCATCTTGGATTGGTCACTGGAAGAGAGACACTCTATATCTATCTCTAGATAGTGGGAGTAGAGATAGGTACTCATTCCAAATGAATGAATAGTATGTGGAATGAACCTCTCAACTGTTATTTATTATTGAATCCTTAAATACCCTGAATGGGTTCCTCGACCCCCATATATTTAGAATCATCTAAATTAGAAATAAATACATAATTATGATGAAATAAATTGCATCATAAATAGTATTTATTATTTTATAAAATTTCTATAAATATTAAATGTATTATGTGAAAAAACTGATTCATTTTCCTCAACTCCCAATTCCCATTTATTATTAAACAAACCTAGATTACTAAAATAATATTCATTCAATTAATATTATTACTTTTATTTCTTTAACTTTTAAATAAATTAAATAAATAAATTGAATACTAATTATTCTTTACATAAATGGTATGAATTTATTTATTTATCGATGCTCAATAACTTGGACACCAATTATACGTAATGGTGGGGCCCACCATGTCGTATATACATGTGAAACTAAATAGGAAGGAATCATGAATATGCTATTTTTTGTGAACCTCTTGGACCCTATTATACTAGTAGTGAATAAAATCCATAGAATAAGATCAGAGTCTAGAAACCAATCAAGGACCCTAAAGATATAAGGAAGTATATAACAACAACAACCAACCAACGGACATACACTGTGTACTATAATCTATTTATCATTCGATATATCATAATTATGGATGCACACTTGTGTCATCGACCTTTTATTGCTTTATTATTATTTTTCTCATAGATATATTTAACTTTCTACTACCTTGGATAAGTATTTAGAAAGTTACATCCATCCTGATCAACATGGCCTGATATATATTACTTCCACAACACATATTAGAAAAATCCTTCCATTACCATTCATCCAATGTCATATCAAAAATTACAAACCCAATGCCTCATAACATTCCATGATTTCAGTTTCATGGTTTTTCATTTCTCAAAGTATTTAATCAAATACAACACATTAATAATTATTTCACGTTATGAGACCAATACATATGTATGTATAAAAGAACAACCAATGGCACCCAAAACATGTATTGTTCACTTTGGCAGGTATGTCTGCATGATATCACTACTAGGAATCACTATGTGTGAACTTCATGAGAATAAGTCTGAATTATTTTGATCCCCCAATAACTGATATTCAGAAATCATTTGGGTCTACTTAGTATGATATATCTATACCCTAGGAACATTGTTGTAATATTAATTTCCTCATAATTAGTGGTTGTAATTATATCATAGGATTTGAAATAACATTTTTATAGGATAATTAATCTATGGAAATTACCAGTAAATAGTGGACATAGAAATATCTACACTCTAATGGTTTCTAAATTTCATGAATAGCTCACAGAATACATGATATAGTAATCCAAATTACTATTCAAGTTGGGTCTTGGGAACCCACTATAACGACACTCCCACATTCACTGCATTATACTTTCTAAAGCACATTGTTAGCTCTTACATGATAATAAATAATGTTTCTTCAGCATAAAGCCTTTAGTTACTAGGTCTACCATGTTGATTTCGTGTGGTTCTTCTGATATATTTGACCTCATCACCTTGAGTACAACTTCTTAGGAGATGTTATCCCTAAGTATATTCTTTTTTCCAGTGTCAAAACATTACATCATGACATGTTCCAATAATAGAATTACTTTTATGATATATCATAACTTGGTATATGTGATTCCAAGACCTAGTACAAATCATTATATTTATTAATTTCATCTTAGATACTTCAGAAGCTGCAATATACTCAGTATGGGTAGGTATGTATATCAGTGGATTATATGAGTGTTTCTCATCATCTACTTAGCCTAATTATGATATAATATCATATTGATCAAATTAGTACTCCTTTTGACCCCCTTATAACTAGTATTCATTTTTTCATATTCAAGGTACATATCTGTTGTACTTAACCATGTACAATTAGATAGTTCTGAATTCTTCACATGCATTTATCCAAGATATAACTAATATTTTACTACTTTAATGTATATAAAATAATTATAAATTCTAGTATATATAATGGAATACATGATTGATTCATCTCCAAAGGGTATGGATGTAACGCCCCGACCCTAGTTACCCAGAGTCGGGGCATTATTACATAACATCGGCATGATCACAAGAAAGATCAAATCCCGAAATACCGATTGGTTTAGTAGCCTTGGAAACAGTAGATATATTCATAATTCTTTAAATTACATCATAAAGTGAAAAACTACTACAACAACATAATGTCTCCATAGTCTACACTATTATCCCCGTATAATATCCCTGCAGGTCATTCCTAACTTACTTCTTCATATCCTGGGAAAAAATAAAACCTGGAAAAGGGGTGAGCTCAAATACCCAGTAAGGATAACAATTTAGCGGAAACTTTCATAAATAAGAGTAAACATTTAAGGCAATGTATAAATAAAACAAAAGACTTTCAACCATGAACTTTCAACATAGTATGGCATAAATAAAATGAAATAATTCCATTTACTTATTCACATGGATATTCTAATAATCGAATAATCACATGAAAAATCTATAACCACTTTCATAATGTTGGAATGCAGAATGCTGAACTTTAATTTCTTTGTCAAGGCCTTGTCCCAAGACCTAGGGGCTAACTGTAACCGAAACCCAACCCGAAGTGCCTCTAATAACCGGACACCAACCTGGAGTTCCTCTAATAACCGGAGACAAAACCGGAGTTCCTCTAATAACCGGAGACCAAACCGGAGTTCCTCTAACAACCGGAGACCGAACCGGAGGGCTTACTTTTACCGGTCCCCAACCCGGAACATACTTTTCTAACACATTCATCTGAATGAAAGGATGAAATATAACATAAACATTCGGATTAAAAATAACTTCTAAAATGTCAATACATTAAAAAAAACCCATGAGTGACATAATAATAGCTTATCCACAGTCAAAAATATCACAAAACCTTCAATAAAATATGGATGTTTTGTATCATAATAAATCAACTTCAAATAATCATAAAATCTATCAAAGGATGTTGACATAGATGAAATCAAAACTATTTTAGAGAAATATCCCTTTTTTTAAATCATTTTAAAAGTAACATAATTATAAAATAATACATTCAATTTGAAATTATTCTTATAAGCTTGTAAGGAGAGGCTTTGACGATTTTATAACGGCGGTAAATAGCCGCACCCGCCGTATAAGTTAAAAAAACATTTTTACCTTAAATTTGTCGAAAAGGTTAAAAGTGCCATGTTTGGAAAACGATGGAAAGATTCCTTTTGAAACAAATAAGGGTATAAATATCTTTAACCCATATTCTTGTAAGTAGTAAAAATGTTTTGAAATACATTATTAAGAAACATGGATGTGGATGATAAAGAGATCCCAGTAGATTATTACGTATAAACAACCTCGGATAATGAAGAGATTGTGAAATAACCCTTACCAATTTGGTAACTTATGAAACATACAACCCATGAATGAGGTATCATACAATGAATATGTAAATACATATAAATTAGAGTGTATTACACAAAGAATATAATTATGGGCAGTACATACACCACACAAAAGGTGATGGTGGCAATATGGCATGAATCTCACTGGAATAAGGAGTGAGATGAAAACCCCTTACCTTGTACTTTTCCTTGGTTGGGGTAGGTTAACCTCCTGTATAATGGTGAAATAATTGTTATTAAATTATACAATAATCATATATATTAATATGATATCATATATGATCTTTTAATATTGATTTGATAATAATATCTTAGTATTATCGTTGTTTCGGGTGTTAACTTACTTGTTTTCTTTTATATGTTTTGTTATGTAAGCCATGTCTGTAATGGATAGGTTGTACATTATTCATATACAGAATTATATCAAGTTTTTAAACATCATTTTTAAATCATCAAATGATAATTATACTTGAATGGATACGATGCAGAATGAATCTCATCACATTCTTGGAGACGGTAGTCCGTACGTACGCACGAGCGACAATATAATTCTTCTGAAATAATATATAAATGGTTGTTATATAATATATAAAGAATCATTAACATGTTATATTTTTTATTTACATGAGTTACATATCATTATTATACCCATCCAAATAATAATTTATTGAATAACAATTACACCACGACGTGGAGACGGTAAGCCGTACGTATGCACGTATGGTGACATGTTATTCAAAGGGTGGATAGAATACTGAATATGGTTATACCATATTTATAATAACATCACAGTATATATATGATACTGGAGTTATTATTTTAGAATGGTAATAACAAAGGAAGAAGAAGTGGAAGAAGAAAGGAACTTGGAAAAGGGTGGTGAAATCATTACCTCCTCTTCGGGTTCTTCCTTTTGATTTGATCAAAAGGTCTCCTTAGGATGGCTTTCTGATCAAACTAAGGCCTCTAGGATGTAGTGAGGGAAGTTGGGAGAGTATTGGGGTAGAGTTTTGCCGAACCAAAAGGATTTGAATGTGTAATGAAATGAGAAGGAGGAGTGACCTTTTAAAAGAGGGGTGAGGGGCACCTCTAGAAATATTAGTTTATAATAAATTCATATTCGGTTTCTAATGGCTCAAATGTTGATTATTTAAATTTTAAGGTGGGTATGGGTCGAAAAAAACTCAACCAATATAATTTAGAAAGGTTTGGGTACTTATATTAACATTATCTTTAAGTATTAACTCTATGTTAATTAGTATCACTTTTACAATGTCTCTTTGTATTTTTATATAATATGGTTAATAAACTTACTATATACATCCAAGAGACCCCAAAGTGGTCCATTAATGATGAACCTATAATGATATATGTCTCTTGGCCGATCCTTATATTTTTAGGAATTTGATATCAATTAATAATATAATATTTGTTTTAAGAACTCTTTTATGTCAATTTTGACACTATTCAATAGTTGATTTTTGTGAAACTCATAACAGATTTATTACTTGAAACAAAGTCAATTAAATCAATCCATATAATTCATATTATCCTATAAAATTATTTTAATTCATTAAAAGTTTCATATTATATTTATTTGGGTATTTATAATATCATTTATTTTGATTTTTCACTATTATAGTAATTACTGCATCATCATTGTGTCATAACTAAATTAAATTATTTAATGTCTAAAAATTATAAATAAAATAAAATTATCTAGGAAATCGTTTTATATTTCTAATGAATATTTATAATCTAAAATCCAACATATATAACCCTATGTAAAAATTCCTTTGCTAAAAGATATATGCTTGTGTCATTTTTGTATTCATTTTAACTTAATTAAAATAAAGTGTCCCTATCACCTACAAGTGGCACCATGGGGTCCCACAATCGACCCAAATATGCCTATTCCCGAACATGTATCAACAAATAAGGCTAGGACACGTTTTAGGGTAATTTAGTATTATTATAATATTATTTTTTAACGCTTATTTACCAGATTTACCCTTAACCATGCTAAATAAAATATTTACCGCAGTAATTATTCAAAATGTCTAAAAATAAATGTTACCTATTTACACAATTTGAACATACTGATTCCAAATATGGAATACATTTTTCTAAATTCAAAACACAAAAGTGGAAGAAATTAATTTAAAATTAATTCCCGCTGTCAAAACAAAAAGCGTGTTTTTAAGAGATAATAACTATCAAAATATTGACACTTGTTTATGTTCGGATTAATTGTAAAATTATGTCCAATGACCAACATTATATTAAATGGTAAAAATTTATTCTAAATATACTTTAAAACCACTCAAATTCATAATTTATCACTATTAATTTTTTGATTAAAAAAGTTGTTTTTAATTAAAATTTAGTAATTTTCACTATTCATCAAAATATGAAAGTTATTCGAAAAGTACCAAAATTTCACCTTAGGCTAAATTCGATATTCTGAATCCAAAAATGAATTCCATTTTGAAATATAAAATATATATAATTTCAAAAAGTAGGTATTACTATTCATAACGGCTAGTTTGATTGGTTGTGGTGTGTGTTAAAACTCAAAGTTGCGTACAACACATGCTACTGTATTATTCAAAGAAAGAATATCGTGGAAGCTTCAGATGTTTCATTTTAAATTTTTGATGTCCCCCATTTAGTCAAAAGTTTAAAATATTGTATTTAAAAAGGTTTCACTATTAAAATTTGAGAAAAGTGCAATACTGAAAATGAATTTGTTCTTGCATTATGTCTAAGATACTCATAATATGGATTCTAAAATTATAAGGATTATATAAAGTTTAAAATTTAGTTAATACTATTCATAACCTCTTTAGATTGGATTTTTGGTAAGTCATGGTGCAATTGAACTCGGTGTTGCGTTTAGTGCATGTTATTGAATTATTTTGAAGAAATAACACACTATGAATTCTTGGGGTGTTACATTCTCCCCTCCTTCAATAAATTGCGTCCTCGCAATTTGAAATTGTTCTTCGAAAATAAAAGGTTGAAAATAAGTAATATATTTGTGGGAAAACCCACATCAGAAATTGGGTTACTAAAATTTAGTCTTAATATGATGAAAAGAGAAATCAAAGGGTCACCACAAAATTATGATCTCGATTAGGAGAACATTGGTGGAAATTAGAGACATATAATTAGAGGAAAAACGTAAATATTTATATGTAGTGATTGAGGTCATCAATCACAAACAAGTGTAAAATTGAGGTCCTTAAATTCATCAATCTATGATGATTTGGAATACCATCGGTTCAACAAAACATAGGGTATTAGGATAACACATTTTTGACGTTTCAAAATATCTTAGTTTAAATCCCACATCGAAAAATGAATTAATGAGGCCTCTATTTAAAATAAAGAGTTGAAAGTATGATGATTACCGAAAATAACACACACTATGGTTCCATGTAAGAAAATATGGATATGGAAGAAAAATCTAACCATCAATTATCTGATGGAGAGTGGTAGAGAACATGGCTATGAAAAGGCCAACAATCCCGAAGCCATAAATTACTGATGATTTAAGGTACCATCTAGGACGACATTTTTGTGCTAAGTTCCTTTTCTTAATGTTGAGGAATTTATTTATGAGATTGGATAAGATCATAAGGAAATATACTTACTTTATAATTATAGTTTTAACCATTAATAAATTTCTACCACAAACTCATCTTTCACTCTAAAATATTATAGAACGTAAAAAAATTCTATTTACACTATTCATATAGGGTTCCAAAATAAAAAAATTTATAATTCATCTACAAGATCTTTTAATAAAAACTACATTATTTAATTCAGGACGTCTCGTGGGCCAGTGGTAGGTGATACCCCCTTGTCACCCTTCGGTTGCGGGTTTAAGTCTCATAGCCTTGCTGGACGCGACGGGTTGCCGCCCGACCTCCGGGTTGTCCTTTTATGGCAATCCAAAATAATCCAAACTAGAACTATCCAAAATACTTCTATCCAAACTCACAGTCCAACATTTATAAAGAAGGTAAACATAATGTAGATCCTTTTTACCCCATAATATCATATGAATACCTTCATCATGTATTCTTTTAATACACTGAAACATCCTGAATTACCATATTCCTTATTGATTACATTCATGCTCCCTTATTCCATATTGAATACTGGATATTCTTCATCAATCCAAAAAAAATTTAAACCCCAACAGTGATGTAATATACAAATCATTAATCAGTTTCAAGGTAGTCAAGAATATCCAATATAATTTATCCAAATCAATCAGGTATTATTCCAAAATCACTACCTCGGTATCAAAACTATATTATGGTTTATCATTCTCTCAACCATATTTTTTCCAAAAATTTATCCTAATATTGAGTCACTTTTCTTTGTTCCACACAATCTCAAGTCCTTAATGAAACAGTACTACAGTACAATCCTTATATACTCCATAATTATTATAACAAGTACATTGTTGATACAACACTCAAATGGCATAATCAACATAAGAACTCTAATCATTCCTCTTCATCTGTGGTAGTATCATAACTTGATTATTATCCAATATCATCATTTGTGGCATAGTCTGATGAATGGGACATAGGTTCACATAGTGTCCAAACTCCTTGAAAATGAAGCATTGTACATTTGAAACCATTTTCTTACCCTTGTAGTCACGTACTTTGTGCCCTTTTCCTCCACACTTATAACAAATTCCCATTCCTTTCAGGCAAGTTCCAGGGTGTTTCTTTCCACAGTTATCACATATGGGAAAATTCTTCTTTTCCCTCTTCCCTTTATCCATCATTCTCTATTCCATCCTTTTCTTCTCTTGCTTCCCTTCAAATCCATAGGACTCAGTAAACTCTTTACTTATCTTATCAACACATGATATTATTTCTTCATATGATGATAATACATGTGAGACTATTTCTCTAGTAAATTATAGCTTAAGACCATAAAATATATGATCCTTCTTTCTCTTTGTATCTTGTGCATTTCTAGAGTTCTCATTCCTTCTACTGGGCGCCATTTCTAAACAATGGCATACATTAGATTAGTTTATGAATAACAATACCTAATCCCAAACTTGTAAAACACATAACATAAATTAAATAGTTTATGGATATAATCCATAATCATATAAATGTCTCCTTTGAGGAATTATATACTCATAAACCCTTTATAATGATTTGTAAAGAAAATGAGAGTTATCCTAAGCATATCCCCCGGGAGTGTCGTAACCAAGAGTGCAGCAAGGCCCGTTGTCGTGCACCAGTTCCCGATCGAGTCTAGCTCAAAGCGGTGTTTTCGGGTTTTACCCCTAGGTACATCTGTGCCAGAGCCGCCTCTACCTGCTCGTATCCAGACAGGGATGTATTGCTCGGAAAACTCACAAAATCTCTACAATACCAAAATTCTAGGAAGTTCTTTTATACTAATCCTCAAAATTCATCTTAAATCTATGTTCTCTAATCAGAGTTTATCTAAATCTAGCTTCCAAGGTTTGTACTATACATCTTATGATACCAACTGTAACGCCCCGACCCTAGTTACCCATAGTCGGTGCATTATTACATAACATTGGCATGATCACAAGAAAGATCAAATCCCGAAAGACCGATTGGTTTAGTAGCCTTGTAAACAATAGATATATTCATAAAGTTTTACATTACATCATAAAGTGAAAAACTACTACAACAACATAATGTCTCCATAGTCCACACTATTATCCCCGCATAATATCCCGGAAGGTCATTCATAACATACTTCTTCATATCCTGGGAAAAAATAAAACATAGAAAAGGGGTGAGCTCAAATGCCCAGTAAGGATAACAATATAGCGGAAACTTTCATAAATAAGAGTAAACATTTAAGGCAATGTATAACTAAAACAAAATCCTTTTAAGATGAACTTTCAACATAGTATGGCATAAATAAAATGAAATAATGCCATTTACTTATTCACATGGATATTCTATTAATCGAATAATCACATGAAAAATCAATAACCACTTTCATAATGTTGGAATTCATAATGCTGAACTTTAATTTCTTTGTCAAGGCCTCGTCCCAAGACCTAGGGGCTAACTGTAACCGGAACCCAACCCGGAGTGCCTCTAAAAACCGGACACCAACCCAGAGTTCCTCTAATAACCAGAGACCAAACCGGAGTTCCTCTAATAACCGGAGACCAAACCGGAGTTCCTCTAATAACCAGAGACCAAACCGGAGGGCTTACTTTTACCAGTCCCCATCCCGGAACATACTTTTCTAACACATTCATATGAATGAAAGGTTGAAATATAACATAAACATTCGGATTAAAAATAACTTCTGAAATGTCAATACATTAAAAAAACCCATGAGTGACATAAGAATAGCTTATCCACAGTAAAAAATATCACAAACCTTCAATAAAATATGGATGTTTTGTATCATAATAAATCAACTTCAAATAATCATAAAATCTATCAAAGAATGTTGACATAGATGAAATCAAAACTATTTTAGAGAAATATCTCTTTTTTTAAAATAATTTTAAAACTAACATAATTATAAAATAATACATTCAATTTTAAATTTTTCTTATAAGCTTTTAAGGGAAGCTTTGACGATTTTATAATGGCGGTAAATAGCTGCACCCGCTGTATAAGTTAAAAAAACATTTTTACCTTAAATTTGTCGAAAAGGTTAAAAGTTCCTTGTTTGTAAAACGACGGAAAGATTCCTTTAGAAACACATAAGGGTATAAATGACATTAACCCATATTCTTGTAAATAGTAAAAATGTTTTGAAATACATTATTAAGAACCATGGATGTGGATGATAAAGAGATCCCTGTAGATTATTACGTATAAACAACCTCGGATAATGAAGAGATTGTGAAATAACCCTTACCAATTTGGTAACTTATGAAACATACAACCCATGAAAGAGGTATCATACAATGAATATGTAAATACACATAAATTAGAGTGTATTACACAAAGAATATAATTATGGGCAGTACATACACCACAAAAAAGGTGATGGTGGCAATATGCCATGAATCTCACGGGAATAAGGAGTGAAATGAAAACCCCTTACCTTGTACTTTTCCATGGTTGGGGTAGGTTAACCTCCTGTATAATGGTGAAATAATTGTTATTAAATTATACAAGAATCACATACATTAATATGATATCATATATGATCTTTTAATATTGATTTGATAATAATATCTTAGTATTATCGTTGTTTCGGGTGTTAACTTGCTTGTTTTCATTTATATGTTTTGTTAAGTAAGCCATTTTTGTAATGGATAGGTTGTATATTATTCATATCCATAATGATATCAAGTTGTTAAACATCATTTTTAAATCATCAAATGATAATTATACTTGAATGGATACGATGGAGAGTGAATCTCATCGCGTTCGTGGAGACGGTAGTTCATACGTAAGCACGAGCGACAATATCAATTTTTTTAAATAATATATAAATGGTTGTTATATCATATATACAGAATCATTAACATGTTATATTTAATATTTACATGAGTTACATATCATTATTATACCCATCCAAATAATAATATATTGAATAACAATTAAACCACGACGTGGAGACGGTAAGCTGTACGTACGCACGTATGGTGACATGTTATTCAAAGGGTGGATAGAATACTGAATATGGTTGTACCATATTTATAATAACATCACAGTATATATATGATACTGGATTTATTATTTTAGAATGGTAATAACAAAGGAAGAAGAAGTGGAAGAAGAAAGGAACTTGGAAAAGGGTGGTGAAATCATTACCTCTTCTTCGGGTTCTTCCTTTTGATTTGATCAAAACGTCTCCTTAGGTTGGCTTTCTGATCAAACTAAGGCATCTAGGTTGTAGTGAGGGAAGTTGGGAGAGTATTTGGGCAGAGTTTTTCCGAACCAAAAGGTTTTGAAGTTGTGAAGAAATGAGAAGGAGGAGTGCCCTTTTATTAGAGGGGTGAGGGGCACCTCTAGAAATATTAGTTTATAATAAATTTATATTCGGTTTCTAATGGATCCAAAGTTGATTATTTAAATTTTAAGGTGGGTATGGGTCGAAAAAAAACTCAACCAATAAAATTTATACAGGTTTGCGTACTTATATTAACCTTATCTTTAAGTATTAACTCTAAGTTAATTAGTTTCACTTTTACAATGTCTCTTTGTATTTCTATATAATATGGTTAATAAACTTAATATATACATACAAGAGACCCCCAAGTGGTCCATTAATGATGAACATATAATGATATAAGTCTCTTGGCCAAACCTTAGATTTTTATGAATTTAATATCAATTAATAATATAATATTTGTTTTAAGAACTCTTTTATGTCAATTTTGACACTATTCAAGAGTTGATTTTTTCGAAGCTCATCAAAGATTGATTACTTCGAAAAAAGTCAATTAAATCAATCCTAATATATCATATTATCTTTTAAAATTAGTTTAAGTCATTAAAAGTTTCATATTATATTTATTTGTGTATTTATAATATCAATTATTTTGATTTTTCACTATTATAGTAATTACTACATCATCATTGTGTCATAAATAAATTAAATTATTTAATGTCTAAAAATTATAAATAAACTATCATTATGTAGGAAATCGTTTTATCTTTATAATTAATATTTATAATCTAAAATCCAACATATATAACCTTATGTAAAAATTGTTTTGCTAAAAGATATATGCTTGTGTCATTTTTGTATTCATTTTAACTTAATTAAAATAAAGTGTCCCTATCACCTACAAGTGGCACCATGGGGTCCCAAAATCGACCCAAATATGACTATGTCCGAACATGTATCATCCAATAAGGCTAGGACTCGTTTTAGGGTAATTTAGTATTATTATAATATTATTTTTTAACCATTATTTACCGGATTTACCCTTAACCATGGTAAATAAAATATTTACCGCTGTAATTATTCAAAATGTCTAAAAATAAAAGTTACCTATTTACACAATTTGAATATCCTGATTCCAAATATGGAATCCATTTTTCTAAATTCAAAACACATAAGTGGCAGAAATTAATTTAAAATTAATTCCCGCTGTCAAAACAAAAAGCGTGTTTTTAAGAGATAATAACAATCAAAAGATTGACACTTGTTTATGTTTAGTTTAATTGTAAAATTATGTCCAATGACCAACATTATATTAAATGGTAAAAATATATTCTAAATATACTTTAAAACCACTCAAATCCATAATTTCTCACTATTAAATATTTGATTAAAAAAGTTGTTTTTAATTAAAATTTAGTAATTTTCACTATTCATCAAAATATGAAAGTTATTCAAAAAGTACCAAAATTTCTCCTTAGGCTAAATTCGATATTCTGAATCCAAAAATTAATTCCATTTTGAAATATAAAATATATATAATTTCAAAAAGTAGTTATTACTATTCATAACGGCTAGTTTGATTGGTTGTGGTGTGTGTTAAAAGTCAAAGTTGCGTACAACACACGCTACTGTATTATTCAAAGAAAGTGTACCGTGGAAGATTGGGATGTTTCTTTTTAAATTTTTGATGTCCCCATTTAGTCAAAAGTTTAAAATATAGTATTTAAAAAGGGTTCACTATTAAAAGTTGATAAAAGTGAAATACTGAAAATGAATTTGTTCTTGCATTATGTCTAAGATACTCATAATATGGATTCTAAAATTATAAGGATTATATAAAGTTTAAAATTTAGTTAGTACTATTCATAACCTCTTTTGAATGGCTTTTTGGTAAGTCATGATGCAATTGAACTCGGTGTTGCGTGTAGTGCATGTTATTGAATTATTTTGAAGAAATAACACACTATGAATTCTTGGGGTGTTACATTCTCCCCTCCTTCAATAAATTGCGTCCTCGAAATTTGAAATTGTTTTCGAAAATAAAAGGATGAAAATAGAAAATATATTTGTGGGAAAACCCACATCGGAAATTGGGTTACTAAAATTATCCTTAATATGAGGAAAAGAGAAATCAAAGGGTCACCACAAAATTACGATCTCGATTAGGAGAACATTGGTGGCAATTAGAGACATATAATTGGAGGAAATACATAAATATTTATAGGTAGTGATTGAGGTCATCAATCACAAACAAGTGTAAAATTGAGGTCCTTAAATTCATCAATCTGTGATGATTTGAAATACCATCGGTTCAACAAAACATAGGGTATTAGGATAACACATTTTTGACGTTTCAAAATATCTTAGTTGAAATCCCACATCGAAAAATGAATTAATGAGGCCTCTATTAAAAATAAAGAGTGGAAAGTATGAAGATTACCGAAAATAACACATACTAGGGTTCCATGTAGGAAAATATGGATATGGAAGAAAAATCTAACCATCAATTATCTGATGGAGAGTGGTAGATAACATGGCTATGAAAAGGCCAACAATCCCAAAGCCATAAATTAGTGATGATTTAAGGTACCATCTAGGACAACATTTTTGTTCTAAAATGTTGAGGAATTTATTTATGAGATTGGATAAGATCATAAGGAGATAGACTTACTTTATAATTAGAGTTTTATCCATTAATAAATTTCTACCACAAACTCATCTTTCACTCTAAAAGATAATAGAACGTAAAAAATTCTATTTACACTATTCGTATAGGGTTCCAAAATAAACAAATTTATAATTCACCTACAAGATATTTTAATAAAAACTACATTATTTAATCCAGGACATCTCGTGGGCCAGTGGTCGGTGATACACCCTTATCGCCATTCGGTTGCGGGTTCAAGTCTCGTAGCCTTGCCGGACGCGACGGGTTGTCGCCCGACCTCCGGGTTGCCCTTTTATGGCAATCCAAAATAATCCAAACTAGAACTATCCAAAATACTTCTTTCCAAACTCATAGTCCAACATTTATAAGGAAGGTAAACATAATGTAGATCCTTTTTACCCTGTAATATCATATGAATACCTTCATCATCTATTCTTTTAATACACTGAAACATCCTGAATTACCATATTCCTTATTTATTACATTCATGCTCCCTTATTCCATATAGAATGCTGGATATACTTCATCAATCCAAAAATGTTTTAAACTCCAACAATGATAGAATATACAAATCATTAATCAGTTTCATGGTAGTCAAGAATATCCAATATAATTTATCCAAACCAATAATATATTATTCCAAAATCACTACCTCGGTATCAGAACTATATTATGGTTTATCATTCTCTCAACCATATATTTTCCAAAAATTTATCCTGTTATTGAGTCACTTTTATTTGTTCCACACAATATCAAGTCCTTAATGAAACAGTACTACAGTACAATCCTTATATACTCCATAATTATTAAAACAAGTACATTGTTGATACAACACTCAAATGACATAATCAACATAAGAACTCTAATCATTCCTCTTCATCTGTGGTAGTATCATAACTTGATTATTATCCAATAGCATCATTTTCAGCATATTCTGATGACTGGGACATAGGTTCGCGTAGTGTCCAAACTCCTTGAAAATGAAGCATTGTACATTTGAAACCATTTTCTTACCCTTGCAGTCACGTACTTTGTGCCCTTTTCCTCCACACATATAACAAACTCCCATTCCTTTCAGGCAAGTTACAGGGTGTTTCTTTCCACAATTATCACATATGGGAAAATTCTTCTTTTCCCTCTTCCCTTTATCCATCTTTCTCTCTTCCATCCTTTTCTTCTCTTGCTTCCCTTCAAATCCATAGGACTCAGTAAACTCTTTACTTATCTTATCAACACATGATATTATTTCTTCATATGATGATAATACATGCGAGACTATTTCTCTTGTAAATTCTAGCTTAAGACCACAAAATATATGATCCTTCTTTATCTTTATATCATGTGCATTGCTAGAGTTCTCATTCCTTCTACTGGGCGCCATTTCTAAACAATGGCATACATTAGATTAGTTTATGAATAACAATACCTAATCCCAAACTTGTAAAACACATAACATAAATTAAATAGTTTATGGATATAATCCATAATCATAAAAATGTCTCCTTTGAGGAATTATATACTCATAAACCCTTTATAATGATTTGTAAAGAAAATGAGAGTTATCCTAAGAATATCCCCCGGGAGTGTAGTAACCAAGAGTGCAGCAAGGCCCGTTGTCGTGCACCAGTTCCCATTCGAGTCTAGCTCTAAGCGATGTTTTCGAGTTTTACCCCTAAGTACATCTGTGCCAGAGCCGCCTCTACCTGCTCGTATCCAGACAGGGATGTATTGCTCGGAAAACTCACAAAGTCTCTACAATACCAAAATTCTAGGAAGTTCTTTTATACTAATCCTCAAAATTCATTTTAAATCTATGTGCTCTAATCAGAGTTTATCTAAATCTAGCTTCCAAGGTTTGTAGTAAACTTCCTCTGATACCAACAGTAACGCCCCGACCCTAGTTACCCAGAGTCGGTGCATTATTACATAACATTGGAATGATCACAAGAAAGATCAAATCCCGAAAGACCGATTGGTTTAGTAGCCTTTGAAACAGTAGATATATTCATAAAGTTTTACATTACATCATAAAGTGAAAAACTACTACAACAACATAATGTCTCCATAGTCCACACTATTATCCCCGCATAATATCCCTGCAGGTCATTCATAACATACTTCTTCATATCCTGGGAAAAAATAAAACATAGAAAAGGGGTTAGCTCAAATGCCCAGTAAGGATAAAAATATTGCGGAAACTTTCATAAATAAGAGTAAACATTTAAGGCAATGTTTAACTAAAACAAAAGCCTTTCAAACTTGAACTTTCAACATAGTATGGCATAAATAAAATGAAATAATGCCATTTAATTATTGACATGGATATTCTACTAATCGAATAATCACATGCAAAATCAATAACCACTTTCATAATGTTGGAATTCATAATGTTGAACTTTAATTTCTTTGTCAAGCCCTCGTCCCAAGACCTAGGGGATAACTGTAATCGGAACCCAACCCGGAGTGCCTCTAATAACTGGACACCAACATGGAGTTCCTCTAATAACCGGAGACCAAACCGGAGTTCCTCTAATATCCGGAGACCAAACCGGAGTTCCTCTAATAACTGGAGACAAACTGGAGGGCTTACTTTTACCGGTCCCCAACCCGGAACATTCTTGTCTAACACATTCATCTGAATGAAAGGTTGAAATATAACATAAACATTCGGATTAAAAATAACTTCTGAAATGTCAATACATTAAAAAAAACCCATGAGTGACATAAGAATAGCTTATCCACAGTCAAAAATATCACAAAACCTTCAATAAAATATGGATGTTTTGTATCATAATAAATCAACTTCAAATAATCATAAAATCTATCAAAGGATGTTGACATAGATGAAATCAAAACTATTTAAGAGAAATATCTCTTTTTTTTGAAATAATTTTAAAACTAACATAATTATAAATTAATACATTCAATTTGAAATTATTCTTATAAGCTTGTAAGGGAATCTTTGACAATTTTATAATGGCAGTAAATAGCCGCACCCGCTGTATAAGTTAAAAAACATTTTTACCTTAAATTTGTCGAAAAGGTTAAAAGTGACTTGTTTGGAAAATGACGGAAAGATTCCTTTCGAAACACATCTGGTTATAAATGACTTTAACCCATATTCTTGTAAATATTAAAAATGTTTTGAAATACATTATTAAGAAACTTGGATGTGGATGATAAAGAGATCCCAGTAGATTATTACGTATAAACAACCTCGGATAATGAATAGATTGTGAAATAACCCTTACCAATTTGGTAACTTATGAAACATACAACCCATGAAACAAGTATCATACAATGAATATGTAAATACACATAAATTAGAGTTTATTACACAAATAATATAATTATGGGCAGTACATACACCACACAAAAGGTGATGGTGGCAATATGGCATGAATCTCACGGGAATTAAGAGAGAGATGAAAACCCCTTACCTTGTACTTTTCCTTGGTTGGGGTAGGTTAACCTCCTTTATAATGGTGAAATAATTGTTAATAAATTATACAAGAATCACATACATCAATATGATATCATATATGATCTTTTAATATTGATTTGATAATAATATCTTAGTATTATCGTTGTTTCGGGTGTTAACTTACTTGTTTTCTTTTATATGTTTTGTTACATAAGCCATTTTTGTAATGGAAAGGATGTATATTATTCAAATCCAGAATGATATCAATTTGTTAAACATCATTTTTAAATCATCAAATGATACTTATACTTGAATGGATATGATGGAGAATGAATCTCATCGCGTTCGTGGAGATGGTAGCCCGTACGTACGCACGAGCGACAATATCATTCATTTGAAATAATATATAAATGGTTGTTATATCATATATACAGAATCATTAACATGTTATATTTATTATTTACATGAGTTACATATCATTATTATACCCATCCAAATAATAATATATTGAATAACAATTACACCACAACGTGGAGACGGTAAGACGTACGTACGCACGTATGGTGACATGTTATTCAAAGGGTGGATAGAATACTGAATATGGCTGTACCATATTTATAATAACATCACAGTATATATATGATACTGGAGTTATTATTTTATAATGGTAATAACTAAGGAAGAAGAAGTGGAAGAAGAAAGGAACTTGGAAAAGGGTGGTGAAATCATTACCTCTTCTTCGAGTTCTTCCTTTTGATTTGATCAAAAGGTCTCATTAGGTTGGCTTTATGATTAAACTAAGGCCTCTAGGTTGTAGTGAGGGAAGTTGTTAGAGTATTTGGGAAGAGTTGTTCCAAACCAAAAGGTTTTGAAGGTGTGAAGAAATGAGAAGGAGGAGTTCCCTTTTATAAGTGGGGTGAGGGGCACCTCTAGAAATATTAGTTTATAATAAATTTATATTCAGTTTATAATGGCTACAAAGTTGAGTATTTAAATTTTAAGGTGGGTATTGGTCGAAAACAACTCAACCAATATAATTTATACCGGTTTGGGTACTTATATTAACCTTATCTTTAAGTATTAACTCTAAGTTAATTAGTTTCACTTTTACAATGTCTCTTTGTATTTTTATATAATATGGTTAATAAACATACTATATACATCCAAGAGACCCCCAAGTGGTCCATTAATGATGAAACTATAATGATATAAGTCTCTTGGCCGAACCTTAGATTTTTATGAATTTAATATCAATTAATAATATAATATTTGTTTTAAGAACTCTTTTATGGCAATTTTGACACTATTCAATAGTTGATTTTTTCGGAACTCATAACAGATTGATTACTTCGAAAATATTAGATTAAATCAATCCTAATATATCATATTATCCTATAAAATTAGTTTAATTCATTTAAAGATTCATATTATATTTATTTGGGTATTTATAATATCAATTATTTTGATTTTTCACTATTATAGTAATTACTGCATCATCATTGTGTCATAAATAAATTAAATTATATAATGTCTAAAAATTATAAATAAAATATAATTATGTAGGAAATCGTTTTAGATTTCTAATGAATATTTATAATCAAAAATGAAACATATATAACCCTATGTAAAAATTGTTTTTCTAAAACATATATGCTTGTGTCATTTTTGTATTCATTTTAACTTAATTAAAATAAAGTGTCCCTATCACCTACAAGTGGCACCATGGGGTCCCAAAATCGACCCAAATATGAATATGGCCGAACATGAATCATAAAATAAGTCTAGGACACGTTTTAGGGTAATTCAGTGTTATTATAATATTATTTTTTAACCCTTATTTACCGGATTTACCCTTAACCATGGTAAATAAAATATTTACCGCAGTAATTATTCAAAATGTCTAAAAATAAAATTTACCTATTTACACAATTTGAACATCCTGATTCCAAGTATGGAATCCATTTTTCTAAATTCAAAACACAGAAGTGGCAGAAATTAATTTAAAATTAATTCCCGCTGTCAAAACAAAAAGCGTGTTTTTAGGAGATAATAACTATCAAAAGATTGACACTTGTTTATGTTCGGTTTAATTGTAAAATTATGTTCAATGACCAAAATTATATTAAATGGTAAAAACATATTCTAAATATACTTTAATACCACTCAAATTCATAATTTATCACTACTAATTATTTTATTAAAAAAATTGTTTTTAATTAAAATATAGTAATTTTCACTATTCATCAGAATATGAAAGTTATTCGAAAAGTACCAAAATTTCACCTTAGGCTAAATTCGATATTCCGAATCCAAAAATGAAATCCATTTTGAAATATAAAATATATATAATTTCAAAAATTAGGTATTACTATTCATAACGGCTAGTTTGATTGGTTGTGGTGTGTGTTAAAAGTCAAAGTTGCGTACAACACATGCTACTGTATTATTCAAAGAAAGCGTACCGTGGAAACTTGGGATGTTTCATTTTAAATTTTTGATGTCCCCATTTAGTCAAAAGTTTAAAATATTTTATTCAAAAAGGGTTCACTATTAAAAGTTTATAAAAGTGAAATACTGAAAATGAATTTGTTCTTGCATTATGTCTAAGATACTCATAATATGGATTCTAAAATTATAAGGATTATATAAAGTTTAAAATTTAGTTAATACTATTCATAACCTCTTTTTAATGTCTTTTTGGTAAGTCATTGTGCAATTGAACTCGTTCTTTCTTGTAGTACAAGTTATTGAATTATTTTGAAGAAATAACACACTATGAATTCTTGGGGTGTTAAATTGGATGTCAAATCAACACTTAATAACCCACCTATGCATTTTCATGTCTACCTAGAGAAATTAAGGACAAATGTAACTAGTTATAAATATTCTCTTGAAGTGTTACAACTTGTATTTTTCAATACTATGTCATCATATATATGATTGATTAGGTCCGAGAAACCATCATACCTTCCTTGTTAGATCTTATTCCCAAGAACATATGTTTCTACTTTTAGTAAATCACTAGATAATTACATTCAACAATGTTTTAACTAACTGTAAGACAAATATTTGTTTTCCATATATTTTTTAACATATTAAATAGGGAAACAAATAGAGCTCCCACTAACATCTAGAATACAAATGGTAATAACTTATTCCAAATGAATATTCTATGATTGTGTTGCTTAATTCAATCCTAAGCTAGATTTATGTATTTAAACCCTTATTATAATTCTGTGATGTCACCATCCCTTTCTAGTTGCATCATATAGACACCTTCGATGAATGATGGCCTTAAAATCCAATCGAAAATTAAATGATCATAGAAAGTAGATATGAAAAGTAAATATCTTATGGATTTAGGTAGAATAACTTTGTATAACCAATCTAGCCTTATGGGTAAAAGGTTTGTACCATCCATTTATCATATCACCCAAATTCACATCACCATATTCAATCTAAAAACCCCCATTACACATTGATACATGGAATCCATTATTTTATTTTAATTGATCATTTATGTATTTGTTAATTTCCATATAGTTCTTACTTGAAGGAATTGTTATTCCCAATGAATAATGTATCATTGGTCGTGGTGAATATAAATCCTTCACTATGGTCCTAAACATCATACATAGAATGTGTGTATAGAACATTCATGTTCTACATGAACATGGTAAACTAGTTCATATGACAACATGTGGAGCATCTCTAACATTTACTAAACCCAAGTAAATAATTATCCCACTATCTCTAATAGTTATGTTCACCCATTATAGAAATACATTCTTTCACTTTACTACCACTTTTTTGACTTAGGGATTTATTTAATATCCCATGAAACTTTTAGGAGTATTACATTAGATGATCTTTTTATTTTCCATGATACAATTTTGTTTATATCAAAACAAAATATTTATATATAAACAAATGTATAATGACATAAGGGATTTCCATAAAAATATGAAACATATGATATCCATTTCCCATTATAGTTTTCATTAGGTTATGGGATTTTTACTATTATATAGAAAGTATGTAATGAAATATAATGGATGTTTCTGAAATATCCAACATTGAAACTACATACATCCTGACACTAATGATTAGAATGTAAATTTAGGAATTTATCCACACTATATTTTATTGATCATAGTTATCATGTAATACTTGTAATTGATCCTCCCTATTAGCATCAATGACATAATGTAGATAAGGTAAGGTATGTTTAGAAATTGAACCTTTATACATTATACTGATCGATAAATTACTTTTCAATATATTCTTCATCATGACAGCCTAAAGAAACTTTTATTTTATGACCATGAATATAATTAACCAGTTAATTCCATAATTAAATAAAGGATTCATATTAAATATTTTTACCACTAGTATACCCTTGGAATAATTCACGCACTCTTACTAAACTAATTCCAAAATTATTGTGGCATTATTTTATTTATAAATGTTTCTTTTTCAAACTAAATACATGGAAAATACCAATGGTGTCTATTTCAATATATTAAAAATACCATACTAGGTATATCCATGAAATCCTATTTTTTTCTTGACAAATAATTTTCAATCCTTAAATGGGTAAAATTATTTCATTTATATTGATCAGGTATTGTATATGATTCATCTATCAATAAACTATTTGTCGATTATTAAAAACTAGAAAAAACATTCATTTTAAAACATTGAATAATGTCCCCTCATGTCTATAGGAAACATGAGATTAATGTTTTTTGTAATACTGAATGAAAATTATACTATAATAATTCTCTTTTAAATTGAAATCATGTACTTCTCTAAATTGATATATGAATCACCGTTTCACATTAACATGGAGAATGTTCCAAAAAAAATTTATGTGTATATAGTTACATAGTTATTGTATTTAAATACAAATATGTAATTGAAATATTATATTCAATACCAAATAATTATTTCATTTACAATACTTATATTTGATGAATAGGCACCGATGAAGAAGCGGGTATTTTCTTATTTGAATTAGTCCATTGTATGTAAACTTCCATAGAATTATTTCATATTATGAGATGAAAAACCCGCCTATTAAATAAAAAAACAATTTCAATTGAATGATGTTTTAAATGTTAATTTGGTATTACGCATTCTATTGGACTTTTCTTCTTGACCTTAATATTCTTCTTCATAAGAAATCAATATTAATGTTTCATTAATATTATTATTTCTTACAGAACCTTACCTAATAAATAATTAACCATTTACTCTATGTTGTTAATTTTTTAATCTTAAACAAAACTAGAGAAAAATTTTATAGGAATGGAATGACATGAATGATAATAATCTGCATTTCATGTTACACATATCTTTTGTAATCATCACATTCATATCTTGCTTCACATTCTCCTAGAAAACATCTCATAGATGAGACAACATGTAATAGCATCCATGTCCTGATATAGTGATCATTACTATGATTACGAAATAAACATAAGATGATATATAATTGAGCCTCCTATAAGAATGTTCTCCCTCTATTACTTAGGTACTTAATAGGTATAGGGACACAAAAACCTTGATTTTATGATATTTTTGTACTATGCGCAACCACCTATAATACAATTATAAATTCATGCTAGTTTGGACATTAACTTTTTCCGATGATTATCATAGTTAATATTATTTTATATTATTCCATTGTTTCTATAGAAATAAAACTATCGGACTTTAATTTTTTATTTATTATTAATTTATAAATTACTAAATAATTTAATCATTAAATGTCTCTCACTATTTTATCAAATTATATAAACCTTATGTACAAGAATCTAAATAATAAATCACTTGAGTATTCTAGTGGAATGGATCTTTGAACATCACCTAATAGTGTACATGATTTAGCTACACCACTACATGGAGGATTTAGATTAGGAATTTGTTTATCTAATCACATTAAGATGCAGGTTCCTTGATCTGTTGAGTAAAGTCCCTGCTTCTAAAATCATTTCATGATTTACTCAATTCTTTCCTATAAAATGAATGAAATTTTTCTTTGGTTCAACTTCACTATGAAATTAGTTATGTCAACCCACCAATCCCATATGATCTCTCCTGTGGTAATAGGCACTCTCACCATTGAAAGATGAGAACCCAAAAAACAATGTTTTATCCAAATTTAGATGATGAAAGGTAGTTTGGACGTACTATTTCATTGATGGTTTTTTTATTTTTATCTCAATGAACATAATCCATTTATATTAATCTTTTCTATACTATGTTTTCATGATCACCACTAATCATTAACATAAAATACATTTGTCACTTCTTTATAAAATTTATTATTTATTATTTTATGTATTTTCAAGCTCTTATAAATTGCATAAAATAATACATAAATGCTAAATGGAAATCAACTACATAATTGGTCTTGATCAACTAAAATTACCTAGGGAAATCATACCTAGGTCCTCATTTTACTTGTGATATATTCTAACCCCAACAAGTATGTCCACTGCTTGTATAGAGTGTCACCTTGTTTTGACAGGGTCTGCATCACCTATGTTGTTCCTCATCATTTAGGCAGCTTCCAAATCACATTTGGTGTACACCCCCAATATTTAATTGTATGTGACTTATGTCACCTTCATCACGGAATATCACCCTATATTTGTGTGGTTCACATCATTCATCGTCATCATTAAGGTACAAGTGTACTCACTCGCATGTGAGGGGGACTAGGTGTGCAATGTTCCTGGAAACCATGATGGACATACAAGACCTTTTTTATATTGACAGAAAAGAAATGATGATGTGTATATCATTGAAATTAATTACCAACACAGCATGCAGTAAAAAATAATTAATTAAAATAAATATAGGCATTCAGAAGTTGGTTCTCAAGATAGTAAGTGGGTATAATTAAGTGCGATAAAAATGGAATTATAATAATTTTAGTAAGAGAGTATTTTAATTATGTTTAGTAATTAATTAAATTTAACTAATGTAATTATATTCTTTCCCCTATTAATTTAATTTTAATTAAAAAAATAAAAAAAATTAATAATTTAACTAAATCCGAAAATTAAATTAATTTCATCATGGTATTAAAATTATAATTTTCTTATCAAAATTAATATTTTAATTAATCTGAGTTTATTCTAGAATTAAAATAATTATTTACATTAAGATAATTATCATGTGCCTTGAAACCCCACACAAACCCAAAGAGCGTAACATCGTACCTGCGCAAACACATTTTTTGTTGAAAAAAGCTTATGCTAGTCTATTTAGGGAGATTCGGCTTCCCGTAAATGTATTTCAGGTTGATTAGAACTATCATTCCCCAATATAGGGTAGATTATGTCTAAAAGAACCCATGAAAGGGGTTAAATGTGGTTGTATCCAGCTTTTCACGAGTCTATGGACCACGAGATGGATGGTAGACACCGGAACTCATCAGGAGAGCACCATCCAGAGAAGTCTCGGATGTAGGGAAGGTAGTTGGTCTATGGAATGAGTTAAGGATATGATTGGAAGCTTATGCAGTGACCAACTTCATGGATTAGGTGGTCAGTGAGGTCTGTGGTATCATAGTCAAATGAGATAGTAGTGAATCCAAGCATCCAAAGGGGTCAAAGACTATTGCGGAGATCACAAGTGTAGTCGGATGTGGTGGCTCAGCAGTGGAAGAATCCCAATGGTCCGGATTGGATAATTAGGTCCGTAGATGGTTCTCTCTTGTACTTGATAAGGTGATGTCATGGTGTAATCGTACATGGTCTAAGATTGGAGGGTCATCGGATCTAGAAACTATGTGTGAAAGAGGGAATGATTTTTGATGCAGCCACATGAAGGAGGAATTTGAAAAAGGTGGGTGAAATCGGTCATTGGCAAGTCAATGGAGGGTCTATTATTGGAAATAAGGGGTGTTTGGATGTGGAGCACACTCAATATAGCAGATCTTCCACGAGAGGGGAAGCCAGCCAACATCTTAAAGAACCCATGTGGTGGTCTCTTTGGGTTTCACTTTTTTTGTATTCTTCTTTTAATCCAAAAGGTATACACCTATTATACCTGAATCCTCACAAATAATTTTTAGCACTACATATTTTGTAGTAGTAGTTTTACTTTGTGGGTTCATGCACAACTCCTATAATGAATTACCAGTTTTTTTGTCCAGAGGAAACAAAAACAAATTGATTCAAAAATCTACAGCATATTATAAAATAATTTTAATATTATAATAAAACAAAATATTTTATTAAAATATCCACACCCAGAGAAAAGAAACTGGATAGAAAACTCTATTCTGGCCATGTTGATCGGTCAGAAGATTTTTGGTTAAATGGATATCATCAAAAATGACTGTGGATAGAAAAATAAGAATTAAAAATAAGTTTAATACCTGAAATCCAATAGTAAAAGATTGCTAGATCTTTTTTAAAATCATACAAGGTCGTCTAACCATGAATAGACTCATGATCATAACCATTGAGAAAAAAATAAAATCCTCTACTTAAATTTAAAGAATCTTAAATTTATAGGATCTTAAAATTTACATGGACCCTTTAATAATAATTGAAGGTACTAGGGTCGCTACAAGAGTTCTTGGGATGGAGATTTTAAAAAAAATTATCTTTGAGTTGGTGATACTTATCATCTCCAATGATCCAAGCCCTAATACAATCTGAGAATCACATGTAAATTATTCAAAAAATAAAAAAATATGAACTAAAAAGAGTCCTTTTAGATCTAAAGAAACAGTTTACATCTTCTTGTCACTAGCAATCATTACTTGAATTATCTAATGTTGAACCCCTGTAGATAGTCCACACATGGTTCAAAAATCCATTGGAATGTCGATCTTAAAATTACAGGTGCTAGATTGGTGATCTAATGAATCCATCATCATCTTTCTGATCACCACTCTCCTCTACCTTTGATCAATGATGTCGTCTTGGATCATTCTCCCAAAGAGAGACACACACACTCTCTATCTCCAAATAGTGGTAGGATAAATATCCTCTCATTCCAAATGAATGAATGATACAAGGACTGAGCCTCTCACATACTATTTATAGTGCATACTTCACATATTCAGAATGGGTTCCCAGACCCCCATATATTTTACATCTACTATGTTATCAATAAATAAATAATTATGATTAACTAAAATGCATCCTAAATATAATATATTATTTTATAAAATACCTATTATATTGAATATATTTCATTATAAAAATTATTCATTTAATATGACCTATAATTCCAAAAAAATATTAAATGAACGTGGAACATTAAAAAATATTCTTTCAATTAATATTATTCCTCATTTTTACATAACTATTAAATAAATTAAACAAATTAAATTTAATAACAATTATTCATTACATGAAAAATCTTAATTTATATATTTATAGAGTATCGATAACATGGACAACACTCTGACAATGTGGTGGGGCCCACCATGTTTGATATTCCAATTCAATTGAATAGGTTGGATTCTTGAATACACTGTTATGTGTAACACTCTAGGCCCGTATCTCGATCGTATTGAATAAAATATATAGTCCAACAGCATATTCTAGAAACCCATCATGTCCCCTAATGAGATAAGTAAATTCATAACAACAATGACTAGCTTATGAACAAACACTATGTACTATAATCGCTTTGTCTTTAGATATATCATAATGATGGATGCACACTTCGTTCATCACCCTTGAATAGCTATATTATTTTCTAATCTAATCGGATGGATTTAACTTCTAACTATCTTGCCCATGGATTTATAAAAGTACTAACATCCCGATCAACGTCTCCCAAGATAAATTACTTCCTCGACTCAGATGTAATAAAACCTTTCTGAAAAATTCAACCAATTCCTTTACAAGCAATTACTCACCCAACACAAGCAACCTCACACTGATTTCAGTATCATGGTTTTCACCATTCATTGAAGTGCATCATCAAATGAAACACATTTATAATGATCTGACGTCAAGATACTAATACACATGTCTTTTATTAGAATAACAAATGACACCCAAAACATGTGTTGTTCCAATTTGCTGGTTTATCCTCATGATCCCACAACTAGAGATCACCATTTGATAACTTCACGAGAATAATACTCAATGATTATGATCCCCCATAACATGATTGTAAGAAATTAATTGCGTCAAGTCAATATGTCGTATCTTTACCATATTACCTTTCCTTTAAGGTTTAGGTCATTTTATCTAGAGGTTCTCATTATAACCTAGGATCTTTTATAATAATTTGAAATGAAAATTAATATATGGTACTTACCATTAAATAGTGGATGTAGAAATATATACAATATTATTAAATGTAAACATCATGCATAGATCATTGTATAAAAGATATGGTAATCAAATTTACATTTCAAGATGGGTATAGGGCACCCATTAAGACAACATTTATTTACTTGATTATTTGATATAGGCTAGGGATCTCAGGATATGGCGTTATTTTTTTGTAAAATAAATTTACACTCCCCATCATTGATGTACCACATGAACAATAAAGGGTCATGTGGTGATGTTGGATCATTATCATTTCCATCCATTATCTATCTTTAGACCAAGATGGGGAGTGCAACACTTCCTAAAAATGTTTTATACACTTCAAATGATGCAAGAGACATGCCAATGGCCCCTCAAGTGACAAGGTGGATTTGTAAATGAGGATTTAGTTGAGTATTTAAAAATTCTATGACCGTGTCACCTAATGTTTAACGACCTCAAGAGGCTCCCATATTTTCGATATTTTCTTTCTTACATTTCAAGGAATTTTAGGATGGTTTTTAGGTGCCCACCGAGTGACAAGTCATGTGATAAAGAGGAACACGTATGGATTTTTTCACATGATAAGTGAATGTCTTGGATGATTTCATAAAAATAAGAAGGGATATTAAAGGTGGATCTATGTGGACTCCCAATATGTTATAAAATATTCACAAATTATCCGCATGGTTTTCTAAATGTCATGTGATCACATATCATGTTTCATGTAATGCGATCTACATCCTGGCCAATTTTTCTTCATTTTCTTAATAGGTAAAATAATAAACATATTCATTTATTTCATCCTTTATGTTTTATTAGATTCACATTTTTTGGAATTAAAAAATTCCCCACCTAGAAGTGATGAAAATAAAGACAATGACTCAATTCTATGGAAAGTAAATGACCACCTGAGGCTTTGGTGTTTTCATCAATTATTTTGTTGGGTGATTCATGGTCTTTTGGGGGATGTTAGTATTCCATGGAATCCTTTATAAATAGAGGATTATATGGAGGATTATTAACCCTGTATCCAACTCTCAAACATCTTTTGATCGCTCATCGTCATATTGCACACCCACAATAACTAATCACAAAATCTTTCTGAAAGTATTTTATGAAAGAATTGATCCAAAATATTTATTTCTCCAATTAATTTGTTTGGATAATATATTAATTAATATTAATTAATTGCATGAACCTCAGTGATATGGTTTTGAAGTCTTCTAAGATGGATTCGTAGGATGTGTTGGTCTAGTCACATAATCACTCAACTATTATGCATATTATGGGACCATGTCAAGTTCATGTGATCATGATACTTACAGAGGGTCTTCTCGATAGGTGGTGTAATGTGGGTTTAAGAAATATAAAAGATCCTCATGGTCTATGAAATTAATGAGTCATTTTTTTAGTCATAAATACACTTAATGATTATTGTGATTCACTTCTGGATAGCAAAATAATGTGATTCTTTTGACAAGAATTTGTTTTCATTTTTCTCACATATGACACCTACATTTGTTTAGATGCATTCTAGTTCTCTTCATAGTTTTCTAACATAGATAATCAAAAAGAAATTATTTTTAGAAAACATAATGCTAACCTTTAACATCATGTGAATTATTATAATGATTTTATGAATATACTCTTCTCATCCGAACTCCAAAGCTATCCTTTATCACACCTACTTATTTTATATTGGTTTAGCCTATTGGATGAAGTTTCAATCACTTCTATGAACTTCAATATTCCATAGAACTAGATATCAACATCCATCGATTTCATTCACATGATGATTTCCAAGGATTATCAACTAGTCATATCAAAGTCTGAAGGGTTGTGTTATATGATGGAGAACACCCATCTAGGTCCAAATGGATGCAAATTTTTCCTCCAACCCATCTCTCAATGCTACAGGAGAATATTGAAATCTTCATTGAAAACCTTAGGTGGTGTATAGATCTCAAAATAAGATTTTAATCCCTAGGGGAAACATATATAATGAATGGGAATTGTAATTTTTGGTTAGGCAGAGCTATTTAGAATTTTAGATCAGTTTCCTAGTATTAATCTTTATGAAGAAGTATCATTTTTCTCTTTATTAATTTATCATGAGTATGATATTCTTTGAGAAAGAGTTAGTATTTGGTGCCGAGGTACCACTTCATTCAATATATCCCATGGTGAGGTAGGAATTAGCCTATGGGATATGTATAGACTGGGTGGAATATCCCCCATAGAGAAATATATGATGGAATTATTCCTTCTATAGATGTCTAGAATAACCTCAAACAAAATCCATCCTTGGAAAGGGTGGTGCTCATCAATTTGAAGGAGAAGCTAAGAAAGGAGATGGATATTTTTCCACACATCAATTTTAAATATTAGACCATTGTTTTCCTCTATCACAGTATATCTTAGCTGACTTCTATATACCCTTATCAGTTCCCTTCTTAACAAATTTGTGATAGTTCCACTTTATACCGAGTTATCTTCAAAGCTGGAGGGAATACCACATGGGGATACTGACTGAAGTAGTATGTATCACCTAGCCATAGGCTGGTAGGATTCCTGGACAGATTTTGGAATGGATGGATTTTCCAAGCTATGTATGGGTGCTCGGGAATCTGGGTTAGTATATAGGTGATGGTACTATGGCTAGAATATGAATGGCCCCTCAATCTGGTGGTGTGGATTCTAACATTCCATTACAATATCTTGGGAAACATCTAGTAGGGAATAATCCCTTATTGGATCTATGGTCCTTTGTAGATCTTATTCTCCTTGATTGTGAATGATTTTCACTACTATGGATAACATAATACAACTAGTATTCATGGTGGATTATCATGTCCCATGTTTTCTAACATGCATGTGATTAATGACTTGTCATTAGGCCCTATATTGGTTACTAATAGTTTGATTCAATATCATCTCTTCCATTTTATCCCTTTTCCTTCACTAACTAGGACAATTATGGATAATAGTAAAATAAATCCCGATGAATGGTTATAAAAAATTTCCCTTTGGGATGGGGTTCAAATCACTAGTTCAGCTGCATCCTAAGGGTGTACCCTCTTCCTTCATTCAATGTGTGGGGAGAGAAACTTTCATTGATTATCCTCCACTTTTGGATAATACAAGAGCATGAGGATACAAATATTGAGATTCTCCTTCTACATATTAGTGCCTCTACCATCCTTGATTTTTTATAAGCCCAGGATTTCATAGAAAACTATCTAGGTGGCATGCCAAACCTAAAGGTTTACCATGTGTACAAACCATTTACCTTACTAATCCTACTATTTTGTATAAATTATGGAGTAGAATCAAGACTTGGGAGAGACTTCCAGGATGTTTCCTCATCCAACTGATGAACATATCGTTATTGGGGAAGTATATTTTGAGAAATCTAGCTCTACATTACAACCAATGAAGGATTATCATAATGTGGGGAAAATATATGGGACTTCATCTCCCGCATCTTTATCTACTCAACCAGTTTTTTCTTCTTCTGATGTATCCACTAAAAAATCTTACGATGGGGATCAGACATAATATATGTTGATTTGGAATAATATTTGTATCTAAATCTCTAAAAAACCCTTATAACCATTTCATGATCAATAAGAATTTCTACATCGAATATTTCATGATTTGTGAGATGTTAGATCTTACTGATAACTATTATATAAAATGATGTGATATATCATCCAAACATGGAAAGAGTTGGTCATCAATGAGAGGGGATTCCATGATCTTGAAGATAGGAATTCCATGATCGAATGGATGATGAAATCTTTCGATTCAATGAATAAGATTATTCCAATTATATCTGAGTGGAACAACTAGATTGATGTGTTGACCATACAAATATGGAGATATGAGGATATCAAAGCTTTCTCATGGTATGTCCTTTTAGAATTAGAAACATTAAGGGAATTAACTCCTGAAATATTTGAGTAAATTTATACTCTAATCAAGATGCTTTATCCAAAGGTATAACTAGAAGAATCAGTACGGGCAGAACATAGATGCTCCATCAACGCTTCCCCCAGACACTGGGTGATTTTCCAAGATCAATCGATAAAATTTTGTTGTAGTTTGATCATTGATATCTATTTTTTATTGAATACATGGAGATACTCTAAATTGTTGGGTTGCCACCTCCTTTCATTATATAAATGAATATATCTTCTAAACTTTATATGTTTCTATCCATTCAAATTTCATTCATTATGTGGTTGATATTTCAATAATTTGATCATGAATGAATCATCAATCATGCACATAATTATCATAATATCATGTAAAATTGAACACCATTATTTGAATTTTTTAATTATAATAGATTCACCTCAAGAAATGATCATGAATTCAAATCAATATGATATTCTTTATTGATATATTTTTTGAGCTATCTTGAGATTACCTGATTCATAGAAGAATAATTTGAGTAGAACATATGTCTTCGATAGAGAGTTCTCTATCATTTTTCAATGTCAATGGACTTGGAGAGAGAATCAGGGTATTTTCTAAGGCCATTTGGTGGTTGTCACATGATTTTCATCATTCACATCCTTACAGACAAAACTGTTGATGTCAAATAGTTTGAGGCCTTTCAGATTGAACCATCCATTGTTGTATTTTTAGGATTTTTATCTCAAACCCTAGTATTTTAGATGATGATGTTTTAGCTTGGTCCATATTGTATTATAGTTTAAGGTCTTTTAGATCAGACCTTCTATCACTATATTTTATGTTATTTTAGCTTGTACCTTCTAATACTATAGTTTGGGGTCAATTTTCTCAAACAATCTATTGTTTTAGTTGAAGGTATTATATATAAAACCATCTATTTTTGGATTTTGGTTCATTTAGCTCGGTCATTCTATATCTTTAGTTTTGTGTCCTTCATCTCGATCCTTCTATTTTTTTTTGTTTTACGGAATTTTGGCTTAGACCTTATATTACTATAGTTTAATTTCTTTTAGCTTGGACCTTCTATCACTATAGTATATGATATTTCATCTCAGTCCTTCTATTATTATTATTTAGGGTCTTTAATGTCAGTTATTCATGATTACATGTGGTTTAAATTCATTATGGTGGGACATGATTGATTAATATTGAATATAGGGAGACATTTTGGGGATGACTCAAGACACCCTAAATTTTTGATCTCTTCTATGATATTTCCAAGGTTTACAGGGATTTAATTTCCTTTCTCTAAAGGTATAGATGCCTTCGTCTTTTCGGTAAATTCCCCTTATGCAATGATAACATATTAAAATTGAGGTTTCTCCACTCTTATCCAAGAGAATTTGTGGATTATGGAATTAATACTGTTATGGGAGAAATACTAAGTATATGGATTCCACCTAGATAGTTTGAATATGGGTTATGTAAATCATGTTCCCTGGTGTGTGAGTCAATGAATCATAGAATAGGGCATAAATTTCTAGGGAAATAAATAACACCCTACATTTTTTTAGTTTGTCTACAGTTTAATTGAGTCTCACAAGGATTGATAATCCTTTCCTATAATGAGGATATTTCTTTGGGTAGTAGGTTTAATCCCTTTATACATCGATACCTTGGTCAAATAGAGGCATCCACAATCTTTTATAAGAACTATGAATGATTTATAAAGAATAAAACATCTATAAAATGTAGTTGGGTGTGGTAAAAAATCATTCCCATAATGGTTCACACATCCAAGGGAAATATAGATTTGAGGATGGAAATCTCATTCTCTACAATCTTCTATTTTGGGTCATAGGGTTTGGTTCATTTAAAGTCTCTAGAATAGAGTGTTATATTCTTTCTTTGAGAATGGGTACAACACACAGTGATGTAACATTGAGAATGTTGAATCCTCATGAATAATATAGTTATGGGGATTGTAAATCATGGTTCAAAAATATCTGATCTAACCAGTGGGTATAGGTCAACCATTGGTAATTGAATGAGCCTTTACAATTCTGTACAACCAGGAAAATAATACCTATATTTATATAGGAGCTTCCTAGGATCTAATCGTGGTTTATTAAATTTGTAATACTCAATGTGGTTTTGAGTACCCTAAATGTTTTTTCAACCTATTGGACACATTATCATTGATATGAGATATGATAAACCATTAATCAACTTATTTTCTAGAATAACTATCCAATGAGAATATCGTGGATTTTATTTGGGCAACAATGTAGGCCGTATGAGATTTATGACTTATTTATTGTGATATAACTTTTTTTATAAACTACAAATGTTAAGATTTTATCAAAAATAGGTATCACATTTTATCAGGCCTACCTTTGTAGGTATCTAACCTGACATGTTTTGTGTCTCCTTAAATAGTCTTTTAGGTCTTATTATCTTGAATATAATTGTGAAAATGTTTATGTTATTTTATATATGAAAAATTCATTGGCATGTTATGGTCATGATGAGCATGGACATATTAAGAGAGAAATGTTACAAAAGATCCTAATTATGATACCCAGGGTCAAGAGTACTTCATCATTATTTTGAAAAGGGGTGAATTTTTTTTAAATTTTAGATTGAGGTTCTCAGTTCATGAGTGATTATATTGGAAAATCATGTCAGGGACGACCCATAACACCCTCTCATGCTGACTCCTATATCAGTGACATTAGGCTTACAAGGATGAAAAATACCATCATATATGGACAATATGGTTGTGGTTGGTAGGTATATGCCCTTTATGCATCAATATCATTGTTAGAACAAGTGATTTCATTCCCATTCTAGGAAACATGAATGGTTTGTCAAAACCCAATGCACTCAGGACATAAAGTGTGATTTAGGATTTGACGGGATTGAAATATAGAAGAAGAACCCCATACCCTGGTTGATAGAGGGAAGAATATTGTGGTCCTTTGATAAAGGATCATAATATATAATGAACTGCATATTTTAACATCATGTATCGGGGACATATTTTTTGTGTTGTTTTAATTTCATACAACCAAGAACATTTACTTACAGTTTAACATCATGGATTAAGGAAGTATTTGCTTCCTTAAGGTTTCACTCCATATGATAAGGACATGGTAACTAACATGAATCATTGTGCAAGAAGTATCACATGCACTAGAAATTCATACACATATTATACTCTTACATATGAAAAACGATGTTAAATGAATCAGCCATATTTGTTTTGGTAATGCATACTCTTTCATTAGTTGTTGTATTTATACCTAGGATTGGAGACCTAACAGTCACTACATATCCTATGATGGATGGAATCAAGCTGAACGCAGTTCTTAAATGGAAAAATCTCTATGAATGTCTAAATCATCTGTAGACTAGATAATTGTTCTCATTGTTTTTTATAGATGGGCCTTGTATTAGAGGTCTTGGTGACACTATGTATCATGTGATGAGTAGAATAGAGGTACACATAGTTTTGGAGAAACAATCAAGATTAACATCATTCGATAAGTACATATATTCCCCCATATATGTAAAGGGAAGGTTGTGTTTATTCCTAAGAATTGATGTCTGTTTGTCAGAATGTATCCCATGGAAATAATAATCAATAAATATATATTTTATAAATATTATCCCCCTATGTAGGAACGACCCTCACATACGGAGGGGAAATTTTTTTGTTCATTTGTTATGACTGGACACATGGTTGGATATCTGGATATCTCTATGTGTCATGTGGTGAAGGGAATAAAGTCAAATATAGTTCTTGAATGGAGGTGTGGATTTAGTCAAACAACAACAATAGTGGTCCTATTGTGTGAGGACCATGGGGATGTTCATTTTTATTTCATTAAATAAACATAATCATTGAATTATAATGTCTTGTATCAAGGAATCATGGTGTTCCTTTTAGGGTCTTCTAATTAAGACCATGATAATTATTTTGTGAGCTATGTTCCATTTTCATGCTGTAACGCCCTCACTAAAATTCCAAATCTCAAGTGGGATATGTTTGTTGTGAGAGACAAGTAATTGAAAGGGTTCCTCTCACCATATAGAGTTAATTAAGTAAGGCATAGTGTGTTTTTGTATCATGCACTGGATGGAAAAAGATATAATAACAGTGCATCCATACATATCTCATCAATCTGGGAATCATCCATACATAGTTATAGAAACCTATGTAGTTTAGTTTCATGTAGTAAGTACATCAACCATGTGGTTTAATGACGTAAGGTATCTAAGTGGTTTACAAATATGAACGATTGAAATGTTGCAGATCTTTGTGGTTTAACATCATCTGGTACGGACAACCTCTATAAAGATTAACAGTATGTGGTTATGACATAATACATCATGCAGTTTATCTTATTTATTCCAATACGAACCGCATGCAATTTAACATCATGTGGTGAGGACATTGGTTTCTTAGTTTTACGTCATTTTACCAGGATGAGAGATGTTTTATGGTCATTGTGTAATATGTTTCTTAGGAAATAATTCATTTTTGGGGGGCATGATATGTTCCCCATATATTGTTCTTAGTGAATAAAATTTGTTATAAAAAACCTTATGTATGATATAAGGCCCTTCCAATATGGGTTCCATATTTGGAGGATTAATTTTCGGCATAATTGTGGTTTTGAGAGCCAATACCAGTCCTCCATAGAGAAATTAGTGTAGGTGTACCTTCTTATTGAAGGACCATGTGATCTGATTAAGATCGACTTCATGGTTGTGAAATGTACATAACATGTTATCATCGAGCTACTCCATCACATCCAACCACATTTTTGACTTCACATCATCAGATATTTTTCTTTCTAATGGATTATCTATGTGAGGAAAACTGGAAGTTGATGTGAAATATTTCCTCTATTTCATACTCAAATGAGCATGGAGTTTCTAGTGTAATAGTACATGTGGTGGTATGGTAGGCCCATAAATCATGGGGGCTTTTAATTAGGAAATCTTGTTTTTATTCACTATCCTATATATTATATTTCAAAAAGTCTTATTAAAGGCCTATATTAGTCCATTTTTTATTGTGTGATATTGGAATGAGTTATTGGACTCAATGTTTTACTGCTAGTATAATTTATTCCACACCATAGAATAGAAAATAGTGATGTTTTCTGTCCAAATTGTGTGAGGGATTAAAAACCTATTGATGATATAGAACATTATGAATATGATGATATAATTCATCCCCACTTCCTTGAATGGTATTGCCTTGTCGAATTTTGATAATTACTCAGTAGTAGTATGGATATACTTCAACTGCTTAGTTGTCGCTGGGGGATATGCACCCATAATAATCATTCCCCATATGATAAATTTCCAAGAATATTTAGATATATGTTTCAATTTTGGTGGTTGATTGGTGATGTTTTCAATGTTCCGGCATATATTAAATTTCATATAGAATTTTACATAGTCATGTATCATGGTTTTATAGTAGTAACCCAGCTTCATGGTTTGGTGGGATAGTTCGGTTCCATATTTATGAATATTTTAAGAGAATTTGGGTACTTCTTCCATGATGTTGAGAATATCTATTCATGATATGCATTTGACGAGGATTCAATCAATGAATCTATTTTAGAGGAATAGATTCTCATTTGAACAACCCCACGGGGTAGTTTTCACTACAAGTCATTGAATTTTAACCCTCCTAGATTGATACCTCATAAGAGTCCCATTTTGAAGATTATTAATTATGGGAACCATCCATCTAGTGGTGGATATCGGTTTATAACACTCTAGGTTAATGATGACCTAATATTTTTCTTCCATATCAAAGAATAAAATTAATGGCATCATTATTAAGTGCATGATATAAAAGATTACTTCTTCTTGATAAGGATTGTCCTGGACTATTATTGTACCATCAAATGCATTGGTGTGATCATTAAATGATATGGGAACATGATGAAATTTGCGATGAAAAGGTATCTATAGAATAGTCTCATATCTTATCTTTTAAGAGGGGTCAATTATTCAATTTTGATGGCATATTAATGATTTATCTACTTTTTTACTAGTTCCAAATTTCCTTTGATATTTTGGTAGGATATATATAGTTTTATGGAATTTTATAATGAAATGAAGATGTGTAGGTACTATGACTCATTATTTGTGAAATATTAGAGATATTGATAATGAGTAGGTGAAATTTTCATTTTCAAGTGAAATACTTAAAATCCATAACAAAACCCTATTGGGCTTCATATTTTTAATCCATTTTAGGAATGAATTTGGGATGCACCATCAAAAAACATATCCCATCTATGGGGAGTTTCAAGGGTGTAGAAAACAACTTCATATGGATGTCTAATATCCATTGGTATAATTTTTTGGGAAGGATGTTCATTGATGAATTCAACCATGGAATTCCCTTTCATCACCTTCTATGATAAGAATTAGATGCCATGCTATTGAATAATAACCACCCATTAGGCCAGATTCCCAATCAGAATGACAGGACAAACGATGTGCTTGGGTTGATCAATATAAGAGACCATATGGACTTTGTGGGTGGTGAATGTAATTCTTTATCCTCTTCACTACAAATATGAGTTTGAGGATGCTCTTCTCGATATTTGAGTATTGCGTATCAATACCTAGAATCGTTTGGATGAGGTACTTGATATTGTTCTCACTATCCACATCATTCTTCTATGCATGGAGGGTGCCATGTGAGTGTTCTATAACTACGACATATATGATGTGTGGATTTCCCTCCACCATGGGTCATCTTGATAGGTGGGTGTAGTAGGTACAACTTAAGACTCTTTAATTTTTCTTTGAAATCCATATACCTTTTTTATGTAATTCTCTTCTCCATTATCATTGCTAAATTGAGATATTTTCCTGCCAAATTGGATATGTAACCACTAGTATAGTTATGGGACTGTTGGAGTACCCAGAGTCTATTGAAATTAATGGGGGTGACATTGCAAAAATATAACTAGTATTTTCTAGGTTTTTCATGATTCCACAATGGCATACCACAAAGACATGAAATGTCCTTGATGTTACACAAGTAGAATATTTCGGTTGATTCATATTCATATTATAATTTCATTATTTTCAAATATTTATTTAATATATTTTACCACCTATTTTTTAATGTAACATTCATCTATTCATCCAATTAGGGATTAATGACATGATTCATGGTGCATTGATATGTAGCACCAACGTTCCTAATGTGAAAGTGTGAAGCCTGATAGAAGAATATCTCTTGGGTTGATCTGAAGGTTGTGGAATCTTAATCTTTAGGGGCCATATTTTCTGATTTTACCCTAAATACTCATCAATTAAGGGAAGGTATGTGAGTCAAAAAATGATCATGATTTATGTTTTCGATAATAGGAAATAAACCTTTGGGTAGTGTCGATTAATACCTCTGAAGTTGTTACAGAACCAAATCTTCCAATACTTTTTCATGATGGGGAAAATATTGGTGATCCATCATTTGTATTTCACTTGTTATGAAAAGTTGGTATTCATAAATTTCTTAACCTCTAACTGTACATTTGTATCATGAAATGGGTGCATCCTCTTGGCCACCTATTTGATGCTTCAATATTCATCAGGTATTCATATATAGTGTATATACATATAAAAAATCATCCCAGTAATTTCTATATACTTCTAATAGAACACATATCATTGTTTCTTTAGAAATTATTTGTACATATCATAATTATTGAGGGGAATGGAAAAAATAAATAGTGTAAGTTGTGGATATTCCTTTATTCCCATATTTACAGGCTTGATCTCATTAATGGTGGCGGATACACATTCCACAAATATGGTAGTGGTGTTCTGAAGGTCGTCCTTTTTTACAAATTTGAGTCTATAGAGTAATTTTTAGATAAAGTAGGAAATTTGGGAGAATCTTGGTCGCTATTGAGGTGAGAGAGTTCATGAGAAAAAAAATTATCAGCCCCTTATTCTAGAGTCATTGCGTATAGATTCTAGATATTATAATAATCTACACTATTTCTAGTGAAATAAGTGGAGAATAAATATGGGATTAGGATTATTACCTCAACTAGATTTATAGGGATCAAAAATACATTATTCTGCACAATCTACTGATTCAAATGGGTGGTACCAAGCCATCATGGGATGCAAAATATATATCAACATCCCCCATTGGATGTTTTCCATTCATTTTTTGGAAACCAACATCAGTTTATATGGCTTCACAAGTCTCAAATGGGGAACTTTCACCATGTAATATGTTTACCATTCCATCAATGGGGTAATTAATACATCGATGGGATGTTGAGGGTACCACAACATGACTATAGATCCAGGTCCTATAGTGGAGGACATTGTATGGAGTGTCCTGATAGACAACCATAAACTTAGTATCACATGTGAGATCCCAAAACTAAGCTCTGAGATAGATCTTCTTGAGAGGTCTTTTCTCATACTTATCGTACCCTCGAATGGTCAAATTTATGGGATAGAAATCACATTCACAATACCCCAAACATAAAATGGTTTGAACCAAGATTAGATTGATCTTGAACAATTTTCAATCAGATCCCATCAGATTTCAACATTATCGAGTCTACCAAAAACATATAGGTATCTGATGTGCCCCTAGATGACCACTTCCGGATCCTACTATGTGAATGATATGGAGACATGAAATTCTAATAAAATGGCATCCACTCAATAGACCTCGGCAAAAAAGACTTCTATCTCAAACTCTTGTGGGATCTGATAGTCTTCAACAAGTGCATCCTCTATTTATTTTTAATGATGGAGTGCATCCAGTGTTGAGATCTTGGTTAGAAAGAAAACTATTTCATAATGACATACTTCTGTGTGAGAGTTTTATCCTTCCCAAGGTGGGGATTCTAATTAATAAGTGACTCAAGAGAAGTGGATTTTGAGGTAGATAGAAATGGTACTTGTGTAGAGTTTAAGGGAGAATATTCTACTTGTGGTGTGGGTCATTCCATCGTTCCTTCATTCCAAGGTTGGTTAGACAATCGTTCCCTCACTAGGTATTAATGCAAGATAACTAGGAATAGGGGACTATTAGAGGGTTTTTATACACCCTCGTGACTCTATTTTTATTACTAGAGTGTATTCCCATGGATCTCAACTGGATATATATCCTCATTGTGGACATGGATAAAATATTAGGTTGTACCATGCCTATTTTATCCCCAATATCCTCGTTACATATGCATACGACCTCATGTTCCTTGGATAGGTTCATGGGAACTCGTACTCAAAGTCATATTCACTATTGGAAAAGGGGTCTACCTTTTTTATCATGAAAATAGAATTAAATACGATCTATTCATTTGATGAGGGTTAGGTTTGGTGGGTTAGTTCCCAAAGTACATAATTTTCAAGGATGAAATCTATAAGAGTCGGAGCATTCATCAGGGTGGAATATGACTCTTACTCTCATGCATCTTCCTATGTTTGATGGTCACCTCCACCTTAGGGATAAATTTTCAATTTCAACTTCCTTTGTTAAATAACTTTTGTGGTTCTATGTAATAGAAATCTTATGGTGGAATGTGATCGAGTATGTCATTACCCATGGATACATCAAAATAACCTGGGACCACTTCATTTTGGAAGGAGTATGCTTTATTCATTCATTCCTTGAATCTCAAGTGACTTTTATTTGTCTTATCTATTTAACCTAGAAGATTTTGTATTTTTGGGTTCTCAAAAAGAGGTGTTGGGTGGTTTGGGAGGTTCATGGATGAGAAAATCTATTTGTTTGATAGTAATTGGGGCAGTCTAAAGCTTTCTATACCTTTTACCCTTTGTTGAAGTTATGTGTACAGATTTAGATTGAGTTGGATGAATGGAATCATACAAATTAGAGGTCATTTCTACACACTCTTGGAACTGATGAAGATACTTAATTGGGATCAATGGTTTTTACAGATTATCTTGGAGGTTTTCAATGTAGAGGTTTATCAATATTTCTAGTAAGAGAGTAATGTAGTGCAAGTTATTTAGACCCTTCCATCTAGCTATGAAGCTATCCACCTTTTCAATTTCAGTGTACTAACAATTCATTAGGTGAAGGATAGTCATTTTCCTTAGTGTTGAGGAAAGTGGTAAATAAATGGATGAGAAATATCTTCCAATATAATAATGGAACCTACTGGAAGGTTCTTGTGACAAACAATGGTCGGGTCTTTCAGATTTTATGCAAAAACCCTCGTCATTGCGGCATCTTGGTGATATTTAGGACCCATCATCAGATCGCATTAGGATACAAAGTGATTGAGCTATTTTTTATGATATCATGTTCTATCAATGGTTGATAAGTTAGGATTGTTGAAATTGGGAAGGGGAAAAGTGACATCCACCCAATTGGTATATAGATTCCTCTTAGGCTACAATGGTGTGTGTCTCCCTTCCATGGATTCAATTTGAGTTAACAAGTACTTGATGGCATTGAGGAATTCCAGAGGTACTATTGTTCATGCTGCATCATGTCTATAAGGAGAGGGAAGGTCCTGATGAGGTGGATGTATTTTTTATCCTATTGATTCTAAATTCATTCAAAGTATGAATTATTTTCTTGGATTGTGAATGGTTTTCACTATAATGGTGGATTTCATGATCATTGTTTACATCCTCAATTACATAGACTGTCTGGCCTGATGTGGTTCTGGTCAGCTACTCAGATGATGTTCTTTTTGGTAGAACATTTGTTTCTATATTTGTGAGAGCAGTAATATTCTATTATATCTAAAGGCAATTCCCAGTGTAAATATTTCCCCTAAGTATCTCCTCATTAATTTGTTTGAGATTTTGTATCTCAATCTCATATTATCTAATTTTTTACTCCGTGGAAGGAAAATATACTCTTTGAGAAATTGATTGGGATGTAGCCCCACCATTCCATTTATCATTGTTAGTGTTCCTCCATAGTGGTGTAAACTCATTAATTGCATGTTCTAGGTTTTGGATCCTCCTCTAGTTCCAAATATGTGTAGCATCAGTAGGTGCATCTAGATCCTCATTTCATGGAATATTTTCTATATTCTGTCCCATTAAATATTTTACATGATCCACATTATCTATTGTGTTGATAGTGATGAAATTCAACGAAGTGTATTTGGAATGTGTATTTTCCCCTTACATTCAATGAAATATGATAATTCTACATTGCCTATATTAGATTCATTTCTCGAACCCTTCCCCATATTAGGCTATTTTTGCTCACAAATACGGAGGGTTCTGATTTTAGTTTTCATACACTCCTCCTATATTAGTATGTTTGTAGAAACCCAGAGATATTTTCTAGTTTTGAATGTCAAATGAGCCCCAAATAGCAGCGGTTTTTCTTGAGAGGGTAGGAACATATGGGATGTTAACTATTGATATTCTCCTCCCAACATGGGGAAGATAGATTCTCTATATGGCAGTGATGATGAAAATAAACCCAACTCTATGAGATGGGACCTATCTGGTGCCATGATTATAATTGATGGAACATTTTTTGAGTGTATGATGCTTCTGGATGAGGATTTGATTACTCATGGAATGTGAATTAAGATATAAATTACCCCATCCCTATGTGAAGAGGTTGATCTGGAAACTTCATTGATTTACCCAGAACCCTCTATAAGGATGTGATATTGTATATTAATTCATGATATAAAATACTCCACTCATATAATTGTCATTTAAACAATATTAATTTCCGATCAATGTTCATGATTTGATCATAAGCACAAAATAAGAGCATTGTTTGAGTTCATTTCATTAAACTAAAGTTTATGGTTTTGAACATATCGTTCACCATACTAATCCAAATTATGTGATTATAATTTTTTAGTATTCCAGAGTAAAATTAAAACATATCATTAGAAGTGATATTTTGAAAATTCATTCATTTAAAGGTTAGGTGGACAACACAAGAAGGACCACCAATTTGTGTTAAAAACTGAACCAGCAGTGATGATATAATTTATGGTCTTATACATGAAGACAAATTATGTTGAAACTCTCAAGTTTTTTCTAATAAATCCATATAAGTCATGGATAAAATTTTAAAATTCCCAATCAACAAATATGTCTTCCAACTATAGTTTTGAAGTCCATCCCACTATTCTATCAAGGAATTAAAAGTAACACAAAATACTTGACTTTTCACCCTATAGAGAAATCCAAATAACTTGATATTTTGTGGTATGAAATCAAAGATATAGTTGGAAAAAAGTTTATAAGAAATATTTATGATTTGAGGGAACCATCTATTCCAAAAACCCATTCACATTGATTCCTATGACAAACTGTAGATACAAATGGACAGAAGGACATTGTTTACCAAAACAACCATATGTTTGGCTCCAAAAGTCCAATATCCTTCCAATTTAGAAGTTTTATTTTCCAAATCATAATATAAAAATATAAATAAGACTATATCTCTAGTTCAGATATCTTAATGGATAAATTGAATATCAAACATGATGGGATGTTTTGGACTGTAGGTAGTCCTCTCCCTTTGGCTATTAACAGATACTCATTATCACCTTGAAAGGGGTTACAATTTCATTCGTTAAGAAGGAGGTTTGTCATGAATAAGGAATATTCAATTTCATTGGAGTACATTCTCAAATCTCATATCAATAATAGATACTTATCATCCACTTTTTATTTCAGTTTTGTTTTCTATTTTTCTTAATAGTAATCATGTATGTTTTTCCATTTCAATTAAATTTTAATGGATGTTTCTTCATAATAATCTTTAATTTTTATCCATATAATATTATGTAATTTTAATGGTCTCAAAATATTTTAAATCAAGTTGATAAACCTTCCATTCTTTCTCTTTCTAATTCAATCCAATGTATGTGTTTAATTCTCTTAATCATTCGTGTGTGTGTTCGGTTTACCAATCTATTCTTCTCCCGTTAGTTTTATTATCCTTTTTATTAATCATCATAAAAATTAAAACCCAATTATTAACCACCCAAAATGGATGATTAAATATACAATTGGGCTGATTCATAAATTTTTTATGTTAAATGATTGATATATTTTTCTGGATTAATATTCTTAAAATTAATATTCTTTATGTTGAACTTAAAATGTCATGGAATAGTGACATGTTTTTTTAACATGTGGATTCCATGAATTATTGGAACCACAAGTACACATGGGTTGATGAAATATTTAACCATCCATAAAAACAAATATTGAGATTAGTACCCTAGTTGGGTACTGTATTAAAGAAAAAATAACTGGGAATTCCAATCAAAAAACATATTGCGAAGTGGATGATTATTTAATGAAATATATAGAAAATATCAAGTATATCAAAAGATTAAATCCATAATGATGAACTCGTCCAAATATTTATCAATTGGTTAAATCAAACACCATTAATCATTCATTTCATATAAAATCTACTAAAAACCCCCCAATAAAAATAAATTCAATTATAAATAATCGACTGTAAAATTTGTACCATCCCTGAGCAATCGACTCGAGTGCCTCTATACACATTATCATAGCACAATAACTTTGAACAGTCGATAGGGGAGGGTCATCCATGCTTCAAATGGAATCTTATTCAATGATGGGGTTACTAGATGTTTGTGGTTACTTATTTTAAAAAAAATAAAAAAATAAAATAATAAAATAAACTAGAAAAATGAAAAAATACATAAAGAAAAACCCACATTCTCATAAAAATAAATAAATAAAATCAAAAATAAAAAACCACCTTCCTCTTCCTTTCTATACTTTTCCAAGTTCCCCTAAACCTCCCAAACAATCCATCATATTTTTTTGACATGTAAATCGAGTGAACACTTTGCTAATCGAGGAGGATCATTAGAGATAATCAAATATCTCTAGAAACATTTGATTCCCATCCGGTTGTTCAAGATATGGGTAATCATATGGAAAAACTGTAAAAGAACTCATTACCCCTAATATGAATTACCAACCCCTTGGTATTAAATATCCAATTAATGAGGCTGATTTAGGTTTTAACATGGATTTGATTCCTCTTCTACCTCATTTCTCAAGGATAGACAATGAGGATCCAGATCTTCATTTCAAAGAGTTCTAAGTGTTGTGATCTATAGTGAATCCTCAAGGGATTTTTTCGGAACAAATTATCTTTGAGAATTCCATTTCTTCCTAACTGAATCTAATAATTCATAGATCTACTACCTTCCTCAAGGAAACATAACCTAAATAAATGACATTAAGTGTCTCATATTAGAGAAATTAACCCCTTATTCTCAAAGAAATTCTATCTGAATGGAAATAAGTTGTATTCGCCAATTCTCAGATGAATCACTCATTGTGTTCTGGAGGAGGTAAAAACACTTGTAGAAACCAACTAACAGCACCAAATTACCTATCCAACTCTTGATCTAATACTTATACGATGGGTTATAGCCTATAGGGATAACTCTCATTGATGTCGTAAGTTCTGGTTCTCTTGTTCAAGAAACTCCAATAGCTATAGGATATATCATAAGAAAATATGGCCACAAATACATATAAATTCAATAATAGATAAAATGATCAAGTTAACCAAGTACAAGAGAATTAGTACATAGTCTTTATAAAGATGACAGATTGGATGAATGAACTTAGTGGTCTTATGAGACAATTAGAGGTGTCATCCAATGTCCCAACCCCATCTTTTCAATAATCACTATTCCTTAGACCTATCAGGAATTTTTGAATCTATAGCTCACCAGATCATCCAACAGAAACATTTCAACAACTTTAAGATCAACCATATGATTCTTCTATTACAATGTAGCCCAATGTATCATATTCACAGAGGAACACCACCCCTAAAAAATAGGTCAATTCATTAGAAACATAAACCAACCCCACTCTGAGCCCCTCTCTTATAACTATAAATGTATCTTCATGTATGGTAATCCCATCTCTCATCCCCAAATGTTCCCTCCACAAAATAAAAACCAATTACAATATTTTCATGGTGATAGTAACTTTAAACAAGCGTATCCTTTTGATCAACAACCTCAAAGAGGAAATCCTACTCCTACTCCACCTGGTTTCCACTATCAAGTTGATCCTTCTTAGTTACGAAACCAATAAAATCACTTTCCTAATAACCAAAATAAAGTTAATACCATTCTAGGACATTCCTCTTCATCCATGAAACTGCTGGGATGTATCCTGGAAGATCATACCTCCATCAACCATTCTGGACTCAAAAACATTAAGACACAAATTGGTCAACTTGTATCCCACCTCAAACAAAAGCAACAATACAATTAATCCCAACACCAATCATAAACATTTCCCAACTCAAAGGGTAATGTATGTTAAATTTCACTTCGATCAAGAATGAAAATTTCTTTTCCTCATCGTGAATCCACTAAATCCCCAATAAAAGTCGGGCTAGAAAATGAAAAGACTAAAACCCATAAAAAAACTTGAGGACACTCTCTCACCTCATTCCATTCCTCTTCAAACCCAATTCCTTTTCCTCATGACATATATAATCTAAATAAGAACTTTGAACCTGATTCTGAAATTTCTGACATGTTTAGACGTGTTGAAGTGAACATTCCAATATTAGATGCCATAACGAAATTCCAATGTATGAAAATTATCTTGAGGAATTGTGGACCTGTAATAGACAACATAGGACTATTGAAAATGTTTCAAAATTGTAATACATTCCAATTAAGTGCAATGATCTAGGAACTTTTATAGTTCCATGAAAAATAGGGAGTTGCAACATTGATGATACACTCGTAATACTAGGAACCTCAATAAATGTCATTCAAAAATCCATCATCCCCAACCTTGGTATAGGTCCCTTGAAGCAAATAAGTATTTTAATCTAGTTATCCAATAAAATATATACTATTCTAGTAGGAATAATTGAGTACTTCATTGTCTGGTTTAATGATCATATCTTCCCAGTTGACTTTTATGTCCTTTCTATGGAAGGTAATACAAATTCATTAAAATATCCTCTGATTCTAGGAAGTCATTTAATTATTATATCTTGAACAAAAATTTATGTCTATGCGGGCATCTTATCCATGGAATTTTGTGACCAACGTATCATGTTCTATATTTTCTTATACAAGAAATTCACATCGTATAATCACTCTATATTCTCTATCAAAGCAATTGAAAGTCTCTATGGGAGTTTGTTGAACCCTAATCCATCATGTCCTTATTGTTCAAATGATAAAGTAGTTTTGGAATTTTATATCCCCATTAACTAATTCCTAAATAATGATGTTGATGTTGGCATTTTACATGTTAACACTACTAATCTATATGATCTTGAAAACACATTTTAATCACATCTTACCTCTGAATTCCACTGCTCCAATATTGAATATAATGAAGAAATAAAACTAGCATGCTCATTTATTGAATCAAATTATATTATACAACCTTCATATTTCTCCATCTATGATTCTAAAAATTCTATTAGATGTAAGGTGAAACCAAAACAAATGTATTTATCTTGTCCTGATGGTGTGGTGTTTGTGAGTTTTGTTCCCTATTTTGTAAAGTGGAAACTTGTGAGGTTGAAATTGAACATTATTTGGAAAATAAAATTGATATTAATGATCAATTAAAATATATTAAATATTATGTACCCTTTGATCCTCCTGAACACATATTGAAATGTGATTAAAAATAAGTTAAAAACTGGGATCACATTCTTTGATTTCATATTATCTTAACCACAAATAAATATAGAATCAGATTTGAAACATCTTCCTTATCTTCCAAGAGTAAATATACAATCACATTGGGTATATCATCATTAATAAAGATTAAGACCAAATGGATGATCCCCACATTCCATTTCCACCCCCATTGAATTATGTGCACATCAATAAGGATGGGATGAAATTATCCTATGATCAATTGAGCCTCCCAAAGGAGTAGTTTTTTTTTTGAAGAATATTGGAGTTGAGAAAATATAATGGTCACCATTGGTCTATGGGTAGTCTGCTATAATTTAACATCTATAAAAAAATGAAGTAATTTTTTGGAGGTAACCAAGGCACAAAGTTTCTTATGGAATTTTAATTTGTTTTTAGTTTCTCATTAAATAATAAATGACCCTTTTTACTCTATTGTAGGTAATGAAAGTTTTCTAAAACATCATTGAAGAGGACACTTTCCCTATGAACCACATCATCTTCTCTCGACACAGCACATGATGGAGGAGGCGACCCAATAAATCCCAAAAAAGGTGAACCTCTTTCCCTATAACTTCTCTCTATCTCTCTCTATCTATCTATATCTTATTTCTCACTCACTCTAATTTTTTACCACATTCTTTATCAAAAACATTTTTCTCTTTATCATTTGTGTAAGTTTGAATCAAATAAAACTAATTTAAAAAATAATAAACATAAAAATACAAAAAAAAGGGTCATATTTTTAAATAATCATCTTTTGAAATGTTTTCCAAATATTTTTTTGGAGTCAAAAGACATGTTTTAAATTCAAAAATTTTATATTTTAATCATAATTTTGGATAATTTATCTAGTTTAAAAACAAAAAAAATATTTATTCATATATTTTTGATTTGGTATAGATTCTTCCCCAACCCTGATAAACAACATTATTATCCATTCCAGATCCACCTTGAACATCTTTTCCTACTATGCGTTTTCACACCTAATTAGGATTCTTGTGTTTATGGACAAATGTTGAATTTACAACTCCCTTGTACATTAATATGGTTGAGGAATTTTATAATCCACATGAGAATCACAGTAGCCAAATATTCCCCAACTACTCTAACATTGATCCTTATTTTGATATCCATTAGTAGTCTATGAAAACGTTTTCTGATAGCTATATTACCTGCCCAAACCCTAATCCAACCCAACATCTATCTAGAATTTCATTTCATGATTTATTGAAATTGAATTCTATGGGGGGAATGGTTTTCATATTGGGTATACTTATATTGATATTTATCATGTAATCATATGATCGAGGGATATCTTTTATTTAAGTGTTGGGGAGAGGTTGTCATTAGGTTAGTTTTGGGAATGGGTAACGTTTATGTAATTTTGTGCATGTTATTGAAAAGTGTTAAAAAAATAAAAAAATTGGGTCTTGGGAATGTCAAAAAACACTCTTCCTCAACCCATGATGTTGTTATAACTATTAGAATTAGTTTTTTGAAGAGATAAAACATGGGATGTGATATTAGTGTGACATTTATTTCAAATTCAACTTTTTAAAAAAAACAGAAAAAATTAAAATAACAATTATGTTTTTGGGAGATTTTTTATGTTTTCATAATATTTAATATTTTGAAACCCTTCCAATTTTATTCTAATTAATTTTTATCCTTCACACATTTTTTCCCTAATAAATATGTGTTTTAATTTCCAGCCATGTTAAATTTTAAAAAAAAAGTGCATTTTCCCCATGTTGGCATTTTACCCCTCTTTTTCACTATCTTGGACATTATATTCCTACCCTCCCATACCCACTAGAAACCTAATAAAAATACCTCTTTATAATTGTGAAATAATTAAATGGTAATGGAAGCTGGTAGCTCAAACAAGCTTTATGATTTTACATTTTGTTGGTGAATGGCGAACATCCATAAATAAATTTTTATTATCTTGACAAGATTGATTTATGGGTGATTAAAATTTTAATTTATACTTTTTGTCTAGAAAAATGAGTTGATTTTGGAAAATTAATCAATAAAAAATTATTATGTAATTCATTATGGATAAGTGAAGTAGTCCTGACCAATGTGGTTGGAGAAAAAAATTAATATTTATTATTTAGTAAAAATGATTTAATTATGTTTTTATTTGATGTACAAGAGAAATTTCACCAGCCTAATTATGGGGGAGTTGATATTGAATATTCAATAATTATTTTAAATTACTACCATCATATAATTTTCACTTAAAATTTATTAATTTCAAATCAATGTTAATGATCTGATCATGAACACATAAGAAGATAATTGTTCAAGTAAATTTAATTAAAATTCCTTTTACTATTTTTATCATATATTTCCACATACTAATAAAAATTAGTTGATTATTATTTTTTAGATTCCCTATTTAAAATTATAACAGTTCATTATAAGTGATATTAATCCATTACGGAATGTTTAATGGTCATATAGACCACACAAGAAGGCATACCAAATCTATGATGAAAACTGTACCATCCAAGAATATAGAACTTCTGGTCTCAATCCAGAATCTCAAATTTTATAAAACTAATAAAATTGTTTTAATAGATCCGTATACATCTTGGATAAAAAATTCAAGTACAAAATCAAAAAATAAGGGGTCCAACTGATGTAATGAATTTCATCCCACTGTTCTTATTTAGAATTAAAAATACAATAAAATACATGATTTTTATACATATATATACATTAAATTGATATTGTATTTTGTGGTGTAAAATCCGAGATATAGATGAAAAAGGTTTTAGAATAAATACATTGAATTAGAGGTCATATTCTTATCCAAAAACCCATTAATATTGTGGTCTATACAAATGTGTGGATACAAATTGACAATAGAACATTATTTACCAAAATACAAATAAATTTGGAAAATAATTTCTAATGGTTGAAATTTTTGGTATGTTTTCATTCCCAAATATTTATCTATATATTTTAATAACAGAATAACATAATATTTAACTATTCGGATGGCCAAATTGGTGAGCCAACATCATGGGAGGTTTTGGATTGCAAATAATCCACTCCATTGGGTTATAAATAGATACTCATTCTCACCTTCAACAGGGTTGTAATTTCAGCACATAAAGAGGAGGTTTGGAATGAATATAACATTTACAAGGTCCTAACAAAACTTTCATTTGTCTAGATTCAATAATATATACCTCACCTCATCTTTTAATTTCACATTTGTTTGTCGTTATTTTCAATTAAAAGCATGTAAACTATCCAAAAACTGGGTTTTCGTAGCCCCACCCTTTAGCAGCGCAAAAAAAGGTGATGATAAAGGGGGTTCCATTATTAACACAAAAACAGTGTTGATAAAGGGTACTTTTAATATATCTGTTATAAGTGTCCCTTTATAAGCACTTTTTAGCACGAATAAATTCACCACCTTTATGAGCACCTTTATTAGCGCTGTTAAAGGTGCCCCTTTATCAACACTTTTTTTAGTAGCACTGATAAAGGGGGGCATAATCATCACTTTTTTTCTTAAAGCTGATAAAGTGAATATTTTAAAAAAAATCATAAAAAATAATATATTTATATATAAATATATATGAATACTTATATTGATATAAATATAATATATATATTTTAAATATGTTTTAGATATGTATAAATACACATTTTCTTTTAATATATACGATATGTAGTGAAAATGACATATAAACTATCATAAAAATTTATTAATTAATAATTTTTGAATTATCATAAACTAATAATAATTTAATAACAATTTAAAGACACAAAAAAAAATTCATAAAATATCTAAGATATGTAGAAAACATAATTCAAACTTCAAAAGACCATAACTTTTGAGTTGGGTGTCCGTTTGATCACTAAAACATATCTAATTGAAGACTGCTTGAGCTCTATATTCTAGCAACCCAATGGATCCTTCTATCATATTTTTTGAGTCCAAAAAAGGATAAAAGACATACCAATTTGATTTTTTACTTCGGATGCCCAATTTTTTTTAATATTAGATAGAATTTTAGCCTCATTTAAGGGGATATTTTTTACCTTTCTCATCGGGGAATGAATTTATTTCAAAGGATTGTATTCATATTTAGAGTATGCATTTAAACATTTATTGTTTTTCATAGTTTAATATTATTTATAATCATATAAATAACAATATATAAAAAAAATTTATATATTTGCACAAAAAAATAATTTTATAAATAAATAATTAAACATATTTACATATAAAATATATTTCTCAATATATAAGCCTTATCTAAATAAACAACTAATATCCATTTTATTTAAAATAAAAATATATTAATATTTATATACCTATATAATGTGTACGTTTATATGTGTGTGTGTGTATATATGTGTGTGTGTGTGTGTGTGAGTTTGAATTGACAAATTGATATATATTATCTATATATTCTAAACATATGTATATACATAATAATATATAATATTTCTATATATATATAACTTTGTATAATTGTACTTAAAAATATACATATAATATGTGTGTGTGTGTGTGATATATATGTATTTATTTATTTATAAACACGCATAAAAAAATAATTTATAAATGCTTTTAAAACTAATCTTATAAATATATATTAATATATAAATAAATATATAGTTAAAAAATATAAATATAAATAAATAAATAGATATAAATATATGTTGACATAAGAATAAAAAAAATAATTATAATAATATAACTATATATTAATATAACTATATATATATTAATATATATATATATATGCTGATGAAAATATATATTAATATATGAGTAAATATAACTATATATATATTAATATATATGTATAGTTTATTAAATGGAGATAAAAGCTATATGGTGGAGTGGTAATGGTTTAGGAGCGCAGGCAAGAGGTCTCGTGTTCAAATCTCTAGAAAAGGAGGTTGTGCACATGGGTGGAATTGCAGCTAGCACTATTAAAGGTTGGGTGGGGTAGCTTCTGGGGAATGGGTGGCTGTTGCAACATGAGGGCTAGGGGCACTGTTGAAGGGGGGCTTCAACCACTATTGAATTCCCCTCCCTGAATTGAAAAATATTTTTTTATTTTTTTAATATTTTTTAACCTTTATCAGTACTTTTAAAAAAAGGCTAATAAAGGACCCATTTTCAGCACTTTTTAGCACGATTAAAAGTGTTCATTATCAGCACTTTTTTAGTGCTGATAAAATGGACCCCCTTTTATTAGTGATCCATTACTAGCGCTTCTTTTAACACTGTAAACGGACTTCTCTAGCACAATTAAAGGCCATATTTTAATTAGTTTTAAGTCTATTTTCATTTAAATTAAATATTAATTCAATTTTCATTATCATAACATGTAATTATAATCAACATTCTATTTATGTAATTTTAATAGTCTCAAAATGTATTAAATCAATTTGAAAAACCTTCACTTCCTTCACTTTCTCATTAAATCAAAAGCCTCTGCTTAATTCTCATCATCAATCATGTTTGTGTTCGATGCACCGCTATTTTCTGGGATAATTCATGTTTTTATATTTTAAATTCATCACCATAAATAATCAAACTATATTATTAACCAACCAAAAGATTGAATAATTCTTCCATTGGTGCGAGTCATAATTTGGTGATGTTAAGATATTGATGTATTTTTTTAGATTAATATTCATTAATTTTAATATTGTGTTTGTTGAACTTAAAATGTCATTTATTAATGAAATGATTTTTCTCACATGTAGATTACATGTATTATTGGATCCTTATTGACACATATTTTCATGAAATATTTAACATTCTATCACCATGAATTGATTAATATTGATACTCTAGTTGAGGCTTTGATTAAATCCAAAACCATTGGGAATTTTGATCAAAAATTATATTGTGAAGTGGATGTTAATTTAATCAAATATATAGAAAATATAAGGGATATCAAAAGACTAAAACCCTAATTATAAACTCACAGTAATATCTATCATTTTTTTAAATTAATAATAATTACTCAATCATTTCTTCTAATCTCTGTAAACAACCCAGCTAATCAAAAGGCAATCAAATAATAACCACCAACTATAAAATGTGTACCATCACAGAGGATTCGACCCGAGTGACTCTATAAAAATTAAAAGGGCACTGAACCATGGAATGGTTGATAGAATATAATGATAAATGATTTATGATAATAAACATGGTGATGTATATTGAGATATAAATTCACTTAGCTCAGTGGTGTGGGGTTTTTTTGTTGCTGCAACTGACATGTCCTAAATCTTCTTTGGAATTTATGACCCATTGGGTGCAGTTAGGGGTACGTATTCCTCTAACCCTAATGGATTATGTTTCTCCTAGATCAATGCTATTTTTTCCTCTACAACATCTTTTTAGATATGGCACAGTTGTGCTCGTGAAGAAGTTGGGTGAAATGGTAATCCATAACGAGAGTCAATTTCGATTGGAATCCATTAGGTTGAGAATAACATTATCTTTCATCTCTGAAGGGAATTTAGTATTTTTAGGGGCCCAATTAAAATATATATTTTCTATCCTCTACCTATATTCAGGATTAATTAACACCATTTAAGTGGGATCTTTTCATTGTAGTGGCTAACTGGCTTAATTGTTACTCAACCCCAAGATTTCTATAGTGGCTATGACATTTTGTTATATCATATTTGAGACATTCTTCTATACCAAGGATGTGGTGAATTGTAACTCTCAATACATTTCCCATCATAAAATATGGATAAATGACATAGATTCAGATATTAATTTCCAAATATATATGATAAAATGGGTGTAAGGGTGTATCATATTTGCACTGTGATTTTCTCATTTTGGGTCTTGGGCCGTAGAGATGGAAGCCAAGGCTTACTAACAATAGAAAATCATGATGGTATGAAGATGAACCTCATATCTTGAATAAAGGAGGAGGATAGTCTTTATTCTTTGATGAGTTTCCCATATATTTTGGTGTAGATGAGGATTTCACTCCTTCTCTAGCTTATTTGGGATCTCATATTCATATGTATTTGTGGGAAGAACTTGGTTGAGAGGTTTTTTTTGGATAACTCTTCCCATATGTCAACATTGTATTCAACTTCATCGAACAAACAGGACACCATCCATTTAGACCATAGGAGGTGCCTCTTAGGGTCACCTAATAATTAGAGTTGAGGGGTAGATGTGGAACTATATAATATTGACCTAGGTCTTTTTTGAAACCTCTCTATATGAAGGAATCTTAGTTCTGAACACCTCTCTATTCGATGGTATCTGAAAAAGTGTGGATTTCTTTATCTTTGTGAGATATCACCCAGTGGAGGTTGACCACAGAGGATTTCATGAGTATAGTCCATATAATCGATCTCCAAATTACCACAATGAGGGCTAATTTATTAATAATCATATTCTTCTTCCTTTTTAGTTTTGATAGTCCCTTTTTGTGTTGAGAATGTGTTTCAAAAAACCTCAATGACAATGTCATTGAGATGATTAAGGATATTTGACTCATTATATTTCATGGTTGGAATATTTCAACCAACCTTTCGGAATTGTGAAGGGATATGATCATTTGTTATGATGGATACCCAAAATTGATGATAAATGCATGGTTCTACAAGAGAATGAGATTACTAATGAGAAAATGTTGGAAAATGTAAATGTGCTTCTTCATTATTGGTAGGAATACGAGCCTATCCTACAACATGTTTTTCCCACCTAGGGAGCCTTTGTTGGAATGGGGATATGAGACTGATCATGATCATTTAGAATACATCACTTTTCATTTGTGATTGGGATATTAGAATTTATTGAGGCATGTTCCACTTTCACTTGGTGAGCTCTGGTTGGAATGGGAATATGATCTTGTTCTGAATAATTATTCCCAATATGAATATGTTGATGGGCCTCTGGAATTACAGAATATATATTATCCTCCTTCTGTATAGCCTTATAATGATGTTGATGCAGTCATTCATCGGATGAACTAAGGATATGATCTTAACGTCTTTGATTAATTGGAATATAAATTGAAGATTCACTGATAGTAATATGATCTTATTCTGAGGCATGTTCCACTCTCACTTGATGAACCAAGCATGAAATGGGATATGATCCTCCTACAAGGAATTTGGAATATACCTCTATACATATTTGATAGGAATTTGAGTTTATCCCAATTCATGTTATTATCTCAAATAGTGATCCATATCCATAATTGGGACATGATCCAGATCATATATGTTTGTAGTATATTGATGGGATGTCATAAGAGAGAAATGATTTTGTCCCAAGGCATGTGCTTTTCTCACATCGTGACCCCCTTTTTGAATGAGAATATGTGACTGGTCTAGCACCTTGTCCTTTACTGCAATATGCTAATAATCCTCTTAAAAGATTATAATAATATGTACTTCCTTTAGAGCAACCACTTGTTCATTATGATTAGAGTATTGTAATACACGTGCTATAGGGATAAGAATATGTGAATTTACCTATATCGGTACCAGTATCAAAATTTTTCCAAAGAATAGTTCACCTTTTTTTTATGTGATTGAATTTCAGGAAATTGTACACTGGAATATATGTCTACACATTTTTTATCTCCAATATATATGATCAGATATCTTCAATTTAAATGAAGATAATAGCCAACTTATATCTTCCTTGTTCCACTAGAATATGTTGATTGACATCATGTATGTGGGTAGGAATATGCGCTTCTCCCATGCTCTCTACTAGAAAAATATCATAGTATTATTTGGAGTGAAATGGATATAAGGCTTCTAATTATTAATTTTATAAAATACTGGTAAATATCATCAGTGGGAGTGGGGATATGGTAATTCCCATGATTTAACAGATTCTTCTGCATCTGATGTGTCTTCTTTGTTCCCTGTGCATAAGGATCTTAGGTGGAAGTTTTTCGGGTGGTACCCTCGTTATGAACCTAAATGGATACTATAAAATGGAACTATAGATTGAGTTTGACATCATCCATCCTAGTTATCCACTGAAATATAATGGATCCATAGTTAACTCTTTGATCTACCTTCATCTGATACTGAATTTTGTGATTGTCGCACTCCAGGGATAAGCTTCTTAAGATGTTGGTTGTTGAACTTAGTATCACTAGCTTTCCTATATATTTATTTGGATTAAATGGATTAAACAATTTTATTACCTAATGACCCATAGGGGTGACCACAATATTTTTGATAGTACGATGTTGATTTTTTTCACGAACAACTGCTTTCTACACACTATGCTGAAGATGTCATGTGGGCGACATTATTCTGAGGCCCAAAGGGGTTACAATAAAGCTTGTTTTCCAGAATGGTCACTGGATGATGATATGTCATATCAAGTTTAGGTTTTAGAGACATATTTATAAAATCACATAAACAACATGGAATAAGTATGTGGATAATTGCATCACCAAAGCCATGATATGTTCCCAATTACACATGCATGTGTAACTAAATTTTCTTGGTATTTCTAATTTTCCCATTGTACTGGAGTTGAATATTCTAAGTGATGATGAATATATATCTTGAGAAAATAATATAGAGTATCACTTGTAATAATCTTTTCATGTTACCCACATTTTTTGGCATAGTATTTTAAAATAAACTGGCCTAATATTTGGTCAATTGATTATTTTTTTATTTCATAGATTCAAATTTACATCGAAATTTTTGTTTCATCTGAATGAGGATAATTGACACCCATGAAATATAAACTATGTGTAAGGATTGTAAATGTATAGAATATCCATTTTATCATGTGAATGAGGTGTTGTAGTTACGGGATTTCTTTTCTGTTTCACCACCTTTGTTTTGTCGTAATGATGTGGATGGCCTAGCCTGGACGATTTATTATTAGGGGGATCAATGTTATGCAAAATCCATCAAGTTGGTTTTACCATGTGCTTATATATAATGGAAACTCCTAACTTCTCCCCATACATTACTTGGAATGGACATTATTTCCAAATGTAGGTGGTCCTATAGGGTTTCATACACAATGATGCTTCGGAACTCACATTTGTCAAGGGGGTGGAAGGTCGGTCTCATTGCAACCTTATCAGCGTGATTGTTTCATAATTCAAAAATCACTTATTGATTTAAGATATATTCTAGATTCTCTTCCCAATCCAAATACAGGACTGATTACCCAAAATTAGTATCATTTTTAAAGTCATTTTATAGTAATATGTTGATCTTATTAGTGAATCCATATGTATATTTTCATGGTTCTTCGTCCACTTCCCATTGATGGGTAGCCCCTTATATTTTAAGGATGTATGAATAGGCACTATAGAGTTTACATTCATCCATAGAGATTGTAAATATTCCGAGGATGGGATTGATCCATTATGAGGAATCCTATGTATCTTATTTCACAACAACAAAAAATTCCCATGTAGTTCATTAGAACTTTGAAGTTTAATGTCATATGGAATGGAAATATATGGGGGAACTTGGGAAAATGATATTTAAGCTCAAACTCGCAGGAAGCAATCTAAAAATCCTGGTTATTATAGGAATCAGTGTTCTCCTAGATCAATCATTCTTTTGGGACTTTCTATAATATAGATACCCTTACATATGCGTAGTTATACCATCCCAATGATTGGGGATTACACACTGAGGTTCCCCTAACTATTGGATATTCATGATATAAATGTTGTAATTATTACAACTCCCTGAGAATATGTGATCCATCCTCATAATAAGAAATAAAGGATAGTAATTAATGAGTCTCAATACAAATGGTCGTGAGACTTTTTTGATAAGAGATCCCTTTACATATTCATTATGGAGTTGGGACCTTAGGAAGGTTTCCTCGTTATCCTGGTTATACTAGGAATCAGAATCATTATATTTCGGTCAACTTCTCAATCTTTGGGTTTTTATGGAATGACAATCATACCATGAGAGAGATTGGGTCTCGATGGTTGGAATATGAGAGACATGGTAGGGATTACCCTAACATGGATTCCCATTTGAGCTTGGAGATTTTGAAAGGCATCATACATATCATAGTAATGGAAGAATTTTAATTCTCATAGTTCAAATTGATTGGGAATTACACACTATAGATTCCTTTATATTGGGGGGAAATATCATATTATACTATAATCAAGGCATCCACCCAAAGGTTTCCCTTAGTATGTAGGACATACCATATTATTCCATTGATCGAGGATTACACTATGTGGTTTCCCTATCATAGTAGAGGATTAAGATGAATATGATATGAACATTTCAAATCCCAAATCCCAAATGAGATATGCTCAACATGATAAATAAGGGATAGAATTTAATCTACCTCACTGCTTAGGGATGCGAGACTTCAATACTAGGGAAGCCCTTTGGATGTTAAATATGGATCTCAGGCCTTATGAATGTGCTACATATCATGGTTATGATAGGAATCATTGTTTTCCTAGTACATTTTGAGTAGGAATACACTTAACGGCCATCATGATATTGTGGGAATATCATATTATTCCACTGATCAGGTCTTATACACTAAGGTTTCCCTGATATTGGGGGAATATAATATTATTACAGTAATCAGGGCTTACACACGAAGGTTTCCATTAGTAGGGAGGATATATCATATAATGTCATCAATCGAGGATTACAAACTATGTTTTACATCAGTATGGAAGGCATCTCATATTATTCCATTGATCAATGATTACACACTGAGGTTTACCTTATTATGGAAGAAATATAGTTTTCTTTCACTAGTCAGGGCTTACACATAGAGGATTCCATGGCTTTCCCACATGGCAAGGTTATCATATCCTAGAACAATTGCTTCACATGGCCTGGTTTTCTACCTAATATGTCTGGTTGTGAATAAGAAATTTCTATTGGTCTTCCTAAAATTTCATTGGGATGATCACGTTATCCATTTTGACATGTCTGGACGATGTCTCAACACCTAGATAAGGATGTCTGGGGACAACAGAATGATCAGATATAACATGTCCTAGTAATATGACAAGACCTAGATAACTTTCCTGGATGATGTCATCTGATCAAGGTTGACATGTCTTGGAGATGTCGTTAGACCTGGATGACATGTTATAGTGTCACTACATGACTATGTCGACCAGTCTAGAGGAGATTTCATGATCTGGATTGTGAACCTTGAGGGCTTCTTGAGACTTGGGTTGCATCTACATAGGGAATCATGCAACCTAGCTAACATATCTAGATGTCATTGTGAGACCACGATGACATGCTTGTAGGGTTCTATATGGTCATCCTAGCTGGCCCTGAGGGCTCCTTGAGACCTTGATGCCATTCATTGGTGTTGACTCATTACTTGGGTAACATTTATTGAGGACATCAAATGATCTAGATGGTGATAACCAAGGGCTTCATGAGACATCGGGGGGCATGTTCTAAGGGAATCATAGGACATTCATTATGTGTCCATAGGATGTTACATGATCCAAATGGTATGCCAAGGGGACATCACAATACTTGAGTGAAATTTAGTGGGGTTGTCGAATGATCTACGTGAGTCATGTCAAGCGCATGAGGATCAGTGTATATGTTCATTACATAAATCATATATCCTTTAATCCTTATTCTATATTTTATTTCATATGTATCTTAGATTTGTTCAGTGTGATCTTATTTAAGACTTGCGTGATTTATTAGATGTGTGGGATGTCAATTACATGACCCTCTAGAATTCATTCACGTGATCTCAAGTGCTCACGATAAGGTTCAATGCATGTTTTTTGATCACATAGTTTACTACTCATATTTTACATGGCATAAAACCATTGTGATAGTTATATTGGCCCCTCGAAAAAGTTTTCTCTAATACATGGGTTTGTCGGTTTGTGGATCTAAATTTTTCTTAATGGTCTCTTCTTACTAGGGGATGGCTTTATAGGGACCTTGATCCTGATTATATGCATCTATGTGCATATATTATCTCAAAGATCTAGTCTATATTCAGTTGGTGCTTAGGCATTAGCTTCTTCATAAATTCCTAAAAAAGGTGTCTCATTATATTTAGTTATCTCAAAACCATCCTGTCAATGTGCCACATTTATCTCAACCAGAAATGTGGGATTTTGCGACGTGTCATTTGTGAACGGTCATTGGCCCGTCACATATAGTCCTTTAGAAGGACTTATTTGTGATAAGAGAACCTGCCCATTGCAAATAATAAGGGTTCTGTGATGAGGTGATTGTTCTAATCGCAAAAGGTTTGGCATGCCCTGCATGCCTAACTGCGGTAAAGGGTAATCTACCACAAAACTGGGCAAGTCCAGTGCCACCCCTTTATCAGCGCTAATGAAAAAGCATTGATAAAGGGGGGCCTTTACCAACGCTTTTTTTAAAGCGATGATAAAGGGTTCGACTTCAGAAAAAATTAATTAAAAATAATATATTAATATATAGTTACATCAATATTGTTATATTCATGTAAATATGATATATAATTTTTAAATATATTTTAGATAAGTATAAATATACATTTACACTTATTATACTTAATATATAAGATATTTAGTGAAAATGGATTATAAAAAAATTAAAAAAAATTAATTAATAATTTGATAATTATTATGGAGTAATAGTCATTTAATAACAATTTGAAGACTAAAAAAATTAAAAAAATATCCAAAATATGTTGAAAACGCAACTCAAACTTCAAACGGCCATAACTTTTGATCCGGGTGTCAGTTTGAGCTCTACCACCTATCAAATCAAAGTCTGCGATGAGCTCTAAAACGCTATGACTAGGGTAATTTGGAAAAATGGATTTTCGAGGCCAAAAGAGTCCCAGAAGGCCTCCATAACTGAGTTTTTAGTCGGGGTACCCCGATTTTTTAACATTTTGTGGATTTTTAGCCTCGTTTAAGGGGGTATTATTGGCTTTTTTTGGTATGGAATGAATTTAGTCCAAGGTATTACATTCATATTGATATTATGTCATTGAAATTTTATCTTTTTTTATAATGCACTACTATTTATAATCAAATATACAACTATATGTACAAATTTTTTGTATATTCACACCTAAAAATTAATTTTTTTAATACATAATTAAACATATTTATATATCAAATATATTAGCTTTATCTAAATAATAACTAATATCAATTTTATTTAATATACCAATATATGAATATTTATATAACTATATATTAATATAACTATATATATATATTAATATAACTATATATATTACTATACGAATAAATATAACTAAATATAACTAAATAAATAAATAGATATCTCATCAATAAGATATCAAATCAATATAGGGGAGTGGAAAAGTCTTTAGGTGCGCAGGGGGGAGGTCTCGAGATCAAATCTGGGTGGAGGCGAGGGCACGCACGTCCAGGGCTGATTTAGGGTTAGTGCTGATAAAGGGTCTAGGCGGTGCGTGCGGGCAATGGAGGGTGCAAAAAATGCTGATAAATGGGGGCTCAAGTGCTGTAAAATGCCCCCCCCCCCCCCCCCGAGATTGGCAGTACTTTTTAATTTATTTTCTTATTTTTTTTATTTGTTTTATTTTTTTTATTTTTTTTATTTTTATCAGCTCTAAAAAACCACTGATAAAAGGGGTCTTTTATCAGCGCTTCATTTTAGCGCTGATAAAAGACCGCTTTTTCAGCACTTTTTTTTAGCGCTGATAAAAGGGGTCTTTATCCGTGCTTTTTCGAGCGCTGATAAAGGGGACCCCACCTTTATCTTCGCTGGCATTAATAGCGCTTTTTCTAGCATTGTTAATGGCCATTTTTAGCGCTGATTAAAGCCATATTTGTAGTAGTGGTATTTGCGATTTGTTTTATATCTCGTCGCAAATACTATGTCGGTAGGTTGTGTTTTGCAGTGGAGCTCGTCATAAAATAAATTTTGACCACCGCCGAAAGTTAATAGTGGAAGTGGACCTTTCCGATGTGTCTTGTAGCAACTAATTTAACATATATATACCCCCACCTAGTTTTTCCAAATTTCACTCAATTCATTACACCCCTCTCTCTCTAGTGGAAAATTTTCTCTCAAATTTTTTTACAGTTTAAAATTATAAATTGGGGCATTATTCTTATGTTATATCCCTCAAAAGCTCTTGTTTTAAGGTATTTATCTATTTTTTTTACTTAATCAATTTTTTTTATAATTATTGTTAATTAGCTACACTTAAATTAAATTAAAATATATAGTTTTATTTATCATTGTTATTTTTACAAATAATAATGTTTTTTTAGTATGAATTAGTATTAATTAATATTTATTATAGTAATTGTTATTAATTACTAATAATTAGTATTAGATTCTAATAATTACTATTAAATTATAATAATTAGTTTTAAATTATAATAATTAGTATTAAATTCTAATAATTAGTAATAAATTGTAATAATAAGTAATAAATTGTAATAATTAGTAATAAATTGTAATAAATTGTAATAATTAGTAATAAATTGTAATGAATAGTAATGAATTTAAAAATTAGTAATAAATTATAATAATTAGTAACAAAGAGTAATACATTCTAATAATTAGAGAAAGATTCTAAAAATTAGTAATAAATTTTATTAGTTAGTAATAAATTGGAATATTTAGTAATAAATTGCAACAAATAGTAATAAATAGTAATAAATTCTAATAATCAATAATAAATATAATAGTTAGTTATAATTAGTAAAAAAATATAATAATTAGTAATAACTTCAAATGATTAGTATCATATTCTAATAATTAGTTATAATTAGTAATAAATTCAATTAATTAGTATAAAATTATAAAAAATATTACTAAATTGTATAAATTAGTAATAAATTATAATAATTAGTAATAAATTGTAATAAATTTTAATAAATTGTAATAAATTGTAAAAATTACTAAAAAAATATAATAATTAGTAATAAATTATAAAAATTACAAATAAATTATAATAGTTAGTAATAAATTATAATAAATATTAATAAATTCTAATAATAAATAGAAAATTCTAATAATTAGTATAAAATTCTAATAATTAGTAATAAATTCTAATAATGAGTAATAAATTAGAATAATTTGCAATAAATTAGAAAAAATAGTAATAATTAGTTATTAATTCTAATAATTAGTAATAAATTCTTATAATAAGTTATAATTGGTTATAAATTATAATAATTAGTAATAAATTGAAATAATTAGTAAAAATTTAAATAATTAGTAATACTTTGAAATAATTAGTAATAAATTCTAATAAATAGTTATAATTAGGTATAAATTCTAATAATTAGTAATAAATTTCAATAATATGTCATAAATTCTAATAATTAGTCATAAATTCAAATAAGTTTTAATTAGTAATAAATTTTAATATTTAGTAATAAATTATAATAATTAGTACTATATTGAAATAATTAGTAATAAACTGCAATAATTACTAATAAATTGCAATGATTAGTAATAAATTACAATAATTAGTAATGAATTCTTATAATTAGAAATAAATTTTAATAATTATTAATAAATTTTTAAAATTAGTAATAAATTGAAACCATTAGTAATAATTAGTAATAAATTGTAATAATTTGCAATAAATTGAAATAATTAATAATAAATTGCATCAATTAGTAATAATTAGTAATAAATTCTTATAATTAGTTATAAACTGTAATAATTTGTAATAAATTATAACAATTGGTAATAATTATTAATAAATCCCAATAAATATTAATAAATAGTAAAAATTCTAATAATTTGTAATAATTAGTAATAAATTCAAATAATTATTTATAATTAATAATAAATTCTAATAATTAGTAATATTTATAAAAAAAATCTAATAATTAGTAATAAGTTCAAATAATAAGATATAATAAGTACTAAATTCTAATAATTAGTAATAAATTCTAATAATTAGTAAGATATTCGAATAATTAGAAAAAAAAAATTCTTATAATTTGTAATATTCTAATAATTAGTTATAAATGAAAATAATGTATAAATTGTTTTTATAATTAGCATTAAATTATAATAATTAGTATTAAATTATAATAATTAGTACTAAATTACAATAATATTTTATAATAAGTACTAAACTCTAATAATTAGTACTAATTCTATTAATTAGTAATAATTTATTATAAAAAGTAATAAATTCTAATAATTATTTATGATTAGTAATAAATTATATTAATTGGTAATAAATTATAATAATTAGTTATAATTAGTAATAAATTAAAATAATTAGTAACAAATTCTAATAATTAGTTCTAAATTATTTTCATTAATAATAAATTCTAATTATTAGTTATAATTATTATTAAATTATTATAATTAGTTATAATTAGTAATAAATTAAAATAATTAGTAAAAAATTCTAATAATTGCCTCTAAATTCTATTAATTAGTAATACATTTTAAGTGTTAGTTATAATTAGTAATAAATTATAATAATTAGAAATTAATTGCAATAATTAGTAATAATTAGATATAAATATCAATAATTCGTTATAAATAGTAATAAATTACAAATATTTTGGCAATTAGTAATAAATTGTATTAATTAGAAATAAATTGTAATTTATTCTTGTAATTAGTAATAAATTCTAGTAATTAGTAATAAATTCTAAGAATTAGTAGTAAATTGAAATAATTAGTAAAAAACTGCAATAATTAGTAATAAATTCAAATAATTAGTAATAAATTGCAAAATTAATAATAAATTTTGATAATTACAAATAATTAGTAATGAATTCTAATAATTTATAACAAATTCTTATAATTTGTAATTAATTTCTAATAATTTGTAATTAATTTCAAATAATTTATTATAATTAATAATAATTATCTATAATTTTCAATAATTTGAAAGAGGTAGAAATAATTACTATTAATTAAAAATAATTAATAATCATTACCAATAATTTTCATTAATTTGCAGTAATTAGCAAGTAATTGTAATAAATGGTAACAAATTGTAATAAATTGGCATAATATTCAGCAGAATGGTGTCTCCCATTTCCCAGAAATCATATTTAATTTTAATTTTGTCCCATTGAAATCATTTGTAAAATCGTTACTCTGGTATGGATATCCATTTTCATATGAACGAGAATAGAGAGAAGTGTGGTGAGGCCTTCCTACTCTCTATTCTCCTGCATACGAAAATGGATATGCATATGTTAGAGAAGATTTTTCATACTGAATTCAGTTGTAGAAATATTAACGAAGATGAAATTTCATAAAAAAGAGGCTCTTTTTTACAATGACTCATCTCCTTGTAACATTCTTCTAGTGAAATCCCTATGAAAAGTCTCCTCCCAAGTACAAATATCGCTTTTTTGTATGCTTGAGAATAGAGATAGGTGTGGAGAGGCCTCCCTGATCTCCATCCTCATGTATAAAAAAATTGATATCTATACATAAAAGTAGTTTTTTCCATGTGATTTCAGTAGGAGACAGTTGAGATGAGTAGTTAGAAAAAAGAGCTATCATAACACCCCTGGAAATTGTGACGCTGGTAATTAAAACTTATTAGTAAAAATTAGTGGTAATTAATAATAATTTGTTGTAATTATTATAAGAAATTTTATATTAGTATAAAAGTTTAAAAAACAATAAATAATCATGAAATTATTAAAATTATTTTAATTTAAAAAAAAGGAACATAATTGCCTTCCCTTTTTTAGATAGTGTTTTTCTTATTTTAGATTATACAAAAAGATAATTATTTTATATTTTTTGAGAAATATGAAACAAGGATGTCGACAATAATCATTGTTAGATAAAAACTCTTAGATAAATCAATACAAGAATGCAAATGAATCCAATTTAAATGCTGAATATATTAAGGGTGTTAAAGGGTTGTGATCATTTTCATCCCTAAAAATATCATTTGTTTCAAAAGAGATAATTAATTGCCCTTTTAATAAAATGTGTTATGAGGAATTTAAAAACATTTGACAACATTGGTGGAAATTTATTACACTTTTATATTCAATTGGTTTATGTTTTTTGGTATCATCATGGTGAATACGGTTCCAGAGAGGACACTAATAATTTTGATCCAAATCCAGAATGTTTTCAAAAGTTAGTAGATAAAGTTGATGGGCTATCTTTTAAACTAGATGTAACTCATGATTTTATTAATTGAACTCATGATTTGGAACTATGTCATTTTTATGATTTTTTGTGGTACACTGAGGATTCCTTATATCCTTGTTGTAAGATAAGAAAATTTAAAGAAGTTGGTAAATTTATGGCTATTAGATCATTTAATGGAATGTAAAATAGTTGTTTTGATTATACATTATCTCTAGTAAAAACAAATCTACCTAAAGGAAATGTGTTTCATATAAATATCAATGAGATAAAGTGGCTAGTTTATAATCTGGGTCTTGGTTATTAGTAGATTCATACATGTTCAAATTATCACATATTATATTATGGTGAAAATAATTTATTGGATAGTTGTCCCACATATGGATAATCGAGGTATAAAGAGGCTCAATAAGGAATATTTGTATTGATTCCTATTAAAAAAATAGAGATATTTCCCACCTACACCTAGGTTCCAGCATTTATTAATGTCTCAGAATAAATCATCATTGATTTCATAGAACCAAACCAATTTTCCAACCAGTAAATCATTATATCATTCCTTTGATGGTGAATCATGGAAACAATATAACCATGCGCATCCGTCTTTTTCATTAGAATCCTTAAATGTGTGATTGGGTCTTTCTACTGATGGTTTCGGTCCATTTAGTTATTACGGTAGTAAGTATTCACATTGACATATCTTTATAACTTTATAAAATTTATGTCCTAGGGTGTTGATGAAGGAACCATATATCTTGTTAACCTTATTAATTATCGGACGTCCAAAAAATAGTGTTTATTTTTATTTGAAACCATTTATTGATGATTTATGTTCATTATGGTGTAAAAGTGTTAGTACACTTGATGTTGTTGCAAAACAAAATTTCCTGCTAAAATCTGTATTGATGTTGACAATTAGTGACTTCCCAGTATATTTCCAGTTATATGGCTGGAGTACACATGTTCCAAAATCATGAACATGTTGTATGAGAGATAGTGAAGTGTTTATACTCTTCAATGGAAAAACCCATTTTCTCAATTGTTATCACAGATTCCTTTCAACTGATTATCCTTTATGAAAATAAAAATATCATTTTAGAAAAGGAAGAATTGAAAGATGTGAACCTACAAAAATGTTCTCAGGTAAAGAGTTACAATCAATTGCCTCTTTATTACCTCCAATCACATTTTTACCAACAACAAACCAACAAACAATTGATTGCTTTGTGAAAGAACACAATTGGATAAAATGGAACATTTTTTGGGATCTATCATATTGGTCTGATTTGTTGGTACATCACATGTTGGATGTTATGAATATTGAGAATAAATATTTTGATAGTTTATTTCATATGGTATTTGATACACCATGTAAGATCAAAGACAGTGTAAATCCATAATTATATCTTTTCCAAATTTTCAAGAAACTAGAACATGATCTATTTGAAAATGTCACATCGCATATGTTAATAATGACAAAAGAAGATTATACACTCTCTAAATGGGAATTGATTATTATTCTATCATTGGATTTCATATTTGAGACTTCTAGATGGTTATACATTCAATTTGAGAAGATATGTCAAAAAGAGTCATATTACTAGATTAAAATGCCATGAATGTCATGTTATAATGGAACGGCTTCTACCCATTGGATTAATATATTTGTTTAATTTTATGATTTTACATGCACTAATAGATATATCATATTTTTTCGAGACATTTGTGTGTCCAAAAGTAACTATGGTGCCTTAAGTAGGTTGTAAGAAGATACTGTTTTAATTTTCTGTAAACTGGAAAAAATCTTCTCAATAGATTTGTTTGACTCAATGGAACATTTGATATTACATTTTATGAATGATGAAAATTGTGTAGGTCGGGTGTAGTTCTGATGTATGTACCCTTTTAACAGATACTTGACGAAATTGATGAAAAATGTGTGTAACATAGCATCAGTTGGTGTTCAATTGTATAATCTTCTTTGTAAGAGGAAATTTATTTTTCCTATTTCATTACATTCAATATAAATATACCATAAATCACAACTGTATGGGCCATAATGAGGAAAATTTTGATGAAGAAATGGGAAATCAATTACCAGTTTTAAATCCTCCTAAACTTTCTTTCTTTGGACTTCATGTATGATAGATTTCAGATTATGAACATCATAGAGCTCATATATATGTTCTTATGAACTGTGAAAAAATGAAAAAAAAAATTATAGTGAGAGATTATATCAATTATTCTATAATTTTTTATACAGTTAATTAATATTATTTTATTTGTAGGTTATATGATAATCATATAAAGAAACAACTTCCCAAAAATACAACAACTTCTCTTGAATAATGGGGTAATAAACATATCTAAATGGTTTCAAAAACTAGTAACGTCAACTATTTTTTGTTTAAAAAATTAAATTAATTTTTATCTATTATATTAATAATTATTTACACATTATTTGGAATCTCAACATACTAATTAAATTGATAATTGATTTCATCTTTTGAGTACCCCACCAGTAAAAATGGTCAAATTTTATAATTAATATGTGGTTAATGTTTGTTGATTTCATACACGTTCATATAGGGAATCAAAAAACAATTAGTAATGGTGTCTTATTGAGAGGATATCATCATATAGAAGCAGAATATGACTTTTACGGAATGCTAGAAGAAATTATAGAACTGTTTTATACAGGAAATTATTACATAGAGATATTTAAATGTCAGTGGTTCGAAACTAAGAGAGGAATGTGTGTTCATCCAAGCCATGGAATCATTTTTATTAAATAAAAATGTCTTATTATAGTAAATGAACAATTTTTATTAGCTCATCAGGCACATCAATTTTTTTTTGAAATATTCTGCTACTTCACTAGATTTGAGTAATTAGTGGAGCATAATGAAAATTAAATCTCAGGAATATCAGTTTACTAAATGTGAATGTGGCTCTGCTAAAGTGGAAGGAATTAAATTATTTAAAGAGACTATCCAAAATCGATATTTTTTTTTGAAGAGACGCAAATATCAATTAAGAAACCCCATAGTTAAGGTTCAATGATGTTTATGATGTTAATGATGTTACAATTGAATTTTAAATGACAATAGGTGATGAAACTGTAACTCAACTAGAAATTCAAGATGTTGAGGAGGAATATGAAGTCATTGACATCATCACATATTAATATAAGGATGAAGATGAATATTTACACAGTTAAATTTTGGTTATAATCATAGGTAATATATATCTATATATAATAGTAGTTTTCAATTGTTTTCTAACAACATCCATTTCATGTTTCAGAAGGACGAGGATCTGTATCATATGTTCTATGAAATTAATATACCTTTGGATGAGTAGGATTTTGGGTCATATGACCCTCAGACTACTGGCAGTTCAGGAGGGACTCGGAGGCAGCATAGTCTTATGTGATTTGTGATTTCTGACCCTATCCCCGAGCAACGTCCACATCTTGGCTTTGATTCATGTGCGCAAAGGTATGTTTAAATTTGTATTTTAGTTAGTTTTCAATAATTTATTTATATAATAATGGTTTTATTATTTTTCATTTTTTCACAGCTTTACACATATATCTACAGGACATGAGAGAACTATATTACGCAATTATTTTTCTGAAGCATGTGTCTCATGTGATAAGATTTCCATTGATGTACAACACCACATGTTTGATCATTGTATGGTATATAAATAAAGAATATTTGTTTTAAAATTAATTTAATTAATTACTTGATATTATAATTTTTTTAATGGCTTATGTTATCCCATCTATGAGAAAATGCAAGATGCAATCTGGAAGGCATGGAGGGGACTACACATCAGCATTATAGTTAGTTTTTGAATAATTTTATAGGAAAGAAATAGAGAATGTATGAGTGATAGATTTTTAGGAGTCTTGTCCCACCCAATAACATGATTACATTTCATCTCATGTTTATAATGGAATATTTTCACATTGTTTGGGTGGTAGTTTTCAAAGGATATCATATGTAGGTCGTCACAACCAGGGCAGATCGGAGGTGACAAATCAACCTGATAGTCGTACATTCAGTACACATTGGGATCGTATGGTAAGTGATTTTTTTGAATATTTTATATATCTTTAAATGTAAATGTTTAATTTAATATTCATATAGGCATTAAAATAGCCTGATATAATATTTTTTGACATCTATAGGAGATATATAGTGTTCAAACAATTGAAGAGATTAGAGGTACACACCTGCATCACATTATCGTCATTATTTTTTCTTTTTGAGTTTCAAATTTAACTTCAAATAATATTTTAACAATTTTAATTTCATATTTATATTGAAGGACTTATATGAGGTCGCGAAGTCTCATAAAAAGACTTAGAGTCCTGCAGACACTGATACTCAATCTATTGACCACTGATTTGATGAGATAGTTTGGATATATATAACCTAGTATGCCTTCTAGAAATGATGAGTTTTTGGTATCATCTATCGATTGATGCCTATGGATTATTTTTGGAACCTCAATGATACCAGCATATCACTTGAGAGGAGATCATAGAGAGTGATCATCATCTCTTGCAGATTATTAGGAGAAATTGGGAGATCACAGTGAGCTTATAGAGAGTATGTGTAGGGAGTAGGGGAAAATGCATCAATAAAAGTAGCAGCAGATTGATGATCTCTGCAATAGCAACTGTAGTAGCAGTAGTATCAGCAAGAGATATAAGTGTAGATACATAAATGGTGGAAACAATAGGAGTAGGAGTCATTGGAATATGTATGAAGTCTGACACTTGGTTTAGGTATGGAGTTCCCTCGATCATCTCCTCTATCTCCTCTAAACGACCCTCCACCTAAGTGATCTATTTATTATTATGATAAAACATGTGAATGCAAATTTTGTATGTAATATTAATTATCTACATTTCTAAATAGTGTGTTTTTTATATTGGTGTGAATATTGTATTTTTTATTACTTATTTAATTTTTTATTATTTTATTACATTATTTAACTTTGTTTTTATTATATTAATTTTTTTATTTTTCTTATTATTTGTTATTATTTTTTCAAGAATATTGTGGTTTTTATTGTTTTATAATTTTTTATTATATTAGTAACATTAATATTGTTATTTTATTAATATTAATAATATTATGATTATTATAATATTAATATTATTATTATTATATGAAATTTTATTTATTATTTTATCATTTATTTTATTTGACTAATAATATTATTATTATTTAATTAATATAAATATTATTATTTATTATTTTTATTTACATTTTTTTCTATGGGGCTCATCGTAAATAGTATTTGCAACGCTCCACCGCCAAAAAAGTTTTCAAAAACTAAGCAAGGGTTATTTTGATGGGCCCCATTGCAATTAAATATTTAATAACCATGAAGAATCTATTTGTGGTGGATTGACATCCCATCATAGAAAAACTTTATTTATGATGCTCTTTTCTACAATGGGGAATTTGCAACCGGGTACCATCACAAAAGGGTATTTATGATGGTATCCTATCACAAATGCCGAAATTTCTATTAGTGTGTTGGTTTTTTGATAACTAAAGGGGTCTTTCCTAGTAATATGATCATTCCAAGGTGATTTTACAATATCTAGATAATATTTTTATAGACCATCATGAGATTAAGATGCCTATTGAAAGTTATTCACATTCCCTAAGATGACATTTCTGGGACATTCTATGTGACAAAGGTGGGTTTCCATGGGGTGTTCTATAGATCAAGCTGAATTTTCATGGGGGTCTCGCATGATCAATGGTGATAACCTATAGAGTTTTTATAAGATCATTGTATTTTCCCCTCATAAGAATCATCCATCATTTCCCTTTTTATTTTAATTATTATTTTACAATGTTTTTGGAATTCACAACTTGTAATGACTGTTGTTGAAGTCAATCGCCCTCCCAATTGATGTTGTGTCACTTGAAAAATAATGGGTCGTGTGGTGTTTTGTGAGAATTATCATAGACATCCCTTATTTTTAATTTAGAACCAAAGAGAGACTACAATACCACCTGAAAATTTCTAAAGCCCTTCATATGATGAATGCAACAAACTAGTGGGATCTTTTGAAAAAAAAATACATGTCTCCATGTATTTAGTGTGGTATTTCAATCCTTTGTGATCTCATTACAAAAAGTTTTACACCCACAAGAGTTTCCCAAATATAGGATATTTTTCCTTTATTTTACAATTATTTTTTGGATGATTCGTATGAACCCACTAACTGAAAAGTCACATGATGCGACAGAACAAATCTAGAAGCTACCATATGACCAGTGAATGTATTGGATTATTTTTTAAGAACATAGAGGTCATGTAAAAGGGGACCTGAATTGTCTCTCATAAGGATATCATCTATGCATGAATCTTCCTTGTGAACTTTAGATGATTATGTAGTCATGTGTCATGTTCTAGTTTACTTGATCTATAAGTCTTTTCCTCCTTTTCTTCCTTTTTTATCGTGGGGAAAATAAAACCCATTTTTATGTTTTTCATCCATTTTGGACTTTACAATTCAATTTTTTTCATCATCAACCTGACCAACATGTCAACTATGGACATAACTTCAACTTTCAATCAAGTACATAACCCATGAGATTCAAAATCTTCATCCCCTATGTCATGTTCTAAGGAGAATCCCCACATTAGGGAGAATATACCTTCAACTCATAAATATGATACCATAAAATAGTTGGTCATGGTATCAGATAAGCTTTCAATCCTAGATTATATCATATTATCATAATATCTATGAGAAGAACTTTTGGAGGCCATGTTAAGTACTCAAGAATTCATAGTTAAATCCATATAGTGCATCATGTGGATATTAATTCCATCATGTCACATTGTCATCTCATTTTTAGAGGAGGACAGTGATACTATTATATAATGACTCATAATCCCCTTTTATGTATCATGTAAAATAGATGTCTTTGATACCATATGAGATTTAATTGATAATGGATCCCAAATAAAAACAAATCTTTTAAAGAAAGATCACTTATTTTTCAATAATAATGTATCTTTATCTCCTTATAGTTTAATACCTCATGTATGTTAAATTATTCATAAGAATCCTCTTGAATTAATCATGATTAAAGATAAATTTTGGGATCCTATATCTGAAACTAAATAATTTTTTACTTGGTATGATTCAACATTCAATGTCCTCTTGGGATGGTCATGGTAATATCAAGATGTGGAAGTTAAATCACCACACCATCAATATCTAAAAAACTATTTTAATGGAAAAATTATGATATTTCTTGGATGATAATTCCCCATTTGAGTCTTGTGAGTCCCAATACATCGACATTGGGTTCAATTAGAGGGAGTTAATCCGACCTACCATTGATGATTTTTCATGTTTATAGATCTGAATGGTTTGTATATGGACCGAGAAAAATCTTTTACAGATAGTGTGAAGGAATATTTATTCCACATCTACTAAATCAATGAAATGAGTTTAGAATTGGGTTTATATTCATCAGGTCTCATTGTTTTAGTCACATCTAATAAACTAAATAACATGGAATAAACACTAGATATCCTTAATAGTGGAACCACCGCTACAGAAAATAGCTTTTTATTATCCTTAGATCTTTAGAAAACCCATACATAATCATGTGAATTAGAAGACACACTAAAACTAAAAATGGATAATGGAAATACCCCTACTTCAACTTCTATGTATTGGTATTTTAATGCTTCTCCAATATTTGACAAGTCTTATTCATTACCCATTCCACCAAATATTGGTATAGAGGAAGAAGATAATGATGATGATGATAAATTTTATTTTAAATACACACACCTAAATTTGAAGAATTTTTTTCTACTATCATTAATGACATGTGGAAGATAAATCTAAGCGTAGAGGAATACCTGCAACCAACATTGATTTGTGCAGTCTGGTCCTCTAAAGAACAAGTGGTGTAAACCTATTTCATTTACTAGTAACTATAATTGTTTCCACATAATCATATAATGAATACAAATATCCATCGCAATATAACTACCCACCACATTGGGTTTGTAGAGGATCATCATTCTTATAAGAAATAAGGTGTAAGAACACATCCAACAAATGTTGCTAAGGATTAATTTGAAGTTGTTAAGATTATAAAATCCAACTCCATTCAAGAGTTTTATTGCCTTAAATGTCTAACCAATATTATATCATTAAATAATTTGAATTGGAATATAAGTTTTTTCATCAGTTTCAGATATCCTAACCTTTATTTTCCTAATATTGGTTTATCGTACCGAATTACAGAACTTCTAATTGATGTAACTGTCAGGTATAAACTTTTTTTCTTTTTGGATATCTATTCATGATGAATCCAAATTTGAATAGTGCCAAAAGATATATTAGACATTCTATTCTAGGAAACCCAAAGAATATATTATTATTAGGTTATTCCTTTTAGTTTAAATAACATTTTCATTGTATATCAATGTTTAATGCACCATATTTTCAATATCATCTTGAGTTATACCATTGAATGTTAGATCTGGCTGTCAAATCCATAATGCATTCTTATCCTACAACTTATCTATATTCTTCTTTTGACAACTTATGATAGAACGCATGGAATATGAACCCCTTGAAATGATCTATCGAGGTCACCATAGTAATTTTTCTTGTCTATATAATATGATATTGTCCAATTGAAGCCAATAGTAACAAAACTATTGTAATATTTTATATTTTTCCTCCTCTAAAGCTCAAATATTTGAGAGGAAGTTCGGGATTACACACCTTTATTTGAATATTTACTGTGAAACATGTAATAAAATGACTACCTTTCCCAAATATAATGAAAAAATACCACCTTTAAATGGAATGATGATTGTTATAGATCATCTAATTGTCTCAAGAAATATATTTTGATTCTTCCATTATTTATTCCCCTTATTGAAGAAAAAATCCTCTTTCTATTTGTGATTTCCTAAGAACTATCAATGGGTTTTTTCTGAACAAAAGAATGGTGTGGGGAATTAGAATAGTATTTATTGACATATTCAAACTATGAAAAGTACTGAGACATTATATTCCGATATAGAGAACATTTTTATTGTATTAATATTTACAGTTTTAAAAATATGACTCTACATGCAACTCCATGAGTTAAACCGGTTTTCTCATAAGGACCCACTATTTTATATCCTCAATCCTCCCATGTCTATTAGTTTCTAGGAATAGTGGATGATCATTATTTAATAGTTTGATAGTTGATTTATAATTAAAAGTAAAACAAAAGGATAGGTGTGAGAAAATTTTCTTACAGAGATTCCTTTAAATGAAAATTTACTGTTGGAGACTGAGATTCCCATAAAAAGTGTTTCTCAATTCAGGACTACCCCAAATATGGGATATGTACTTTTATAGTGGCATTAAAATCCCAAAATGGAAAATAATGGAAAACCCCAAACCCAAAAAATTGTTTTTTGGGTCAAAATTATATTTTTAGACAAGTGTGTTTTTTATTCCTTCTTGTTGTAGGAGGGATACACCAATAATGATGTAGAATAAAAATAAATCATTTTTTACTTGGAATTGATCTGTAAATTAGAAAGAATGAGAAGTTTCCCCTAATTTACTATACAAAAGGGTTGATAGAATAATTCCCCTCATGTCCAACACTAGCTCATGATCCACATTCTCAAAACACCCTTGAAGGTGAATTAAATAACAAGGAAACAACATTGATGAATATAGATTGCGACAAAATGAAAATCAGTATCAAGAATAACAAAATTGTATCACCATTGAATGGTACAAGAAAGGGAGAGACTAATGATATCAATTTTATCCCCAATATAGTTGATTCTCAAAATAGATGGATATATAACAAGATGAACTATAACAAAAATATACATATTCCATCTCACTAAGTTGGAAAGAGATAATATAATGTTTGGTTGTCCAAGTTATTCTTGGTGATAGCCTAAATTCTTAGAAATTACTCTAAAAATTAGGAATTTATGGATTTCTTATCATAAGCATTGATGGAGGGGAAACCCTCACAATTACGCAAGTAATACATGTAGGTGCATGTGGTGCCCAATAATCTGGGATTATGATTTCCCAGTAAATCTCAAAGCTTACGTACTTTTAGCATTCATCGAAATATGATTTTATGGGATTCCCAAAGTGATATCATCCATATCTAATACATTAAAACTTCACCTATAAACCCCTAGAGTTTCTGTATACCTCTAAATAACCATGGCCATTTTCCTTCTGAGTAATCAATGTAATGGGGTCATATCACACAGAAAAACCAATAAGTTCATGTATATCATTACCTCTAGCTCCCTATTTTCCATGTTGGATAAGGATTTACCCCACAAAGACATTTTGAAAAATGATATCATTATTTTTTTGAAGAAAAATCTCTACCTGATTTTTTGACCTATATACCATACTAAAAAATAATGTAACCAGTATCTTATTTTATGAACTGAATGTGTTTTCTCAATAATACATCACCTAGTCTAACCACTAATCCCTCTACCAAGATGTGGACAATTGAAATAGATAGGATTTAAATAAAACTCTATCAAATATTCTCTATAATATGGTGTATAAAGACAAGAATTCATGTTCTAAACAAATTCTTGTATGAATTTTGAGACTATCACACCGCAACATGAATATTACACATAGAAAACATTGTATTCACTTGTATATGATACATAATAAGTTTTACCAACCATGGAAAAATTTCCATCACTATGGATTTTAATTATTAATCAGTTATCTATGGTAGATCAATATTTAAAACAATTATAAAAGTTAGAACATCCCAATAAGAAAAATATGTGCACCTTAATTAATTTGGAGGATCAAAAAACCCATGTATCACAAGATTACAACATTTATGTTTTCCTTCCATCATTTCTACAGGGTGATTGGTATTGGTTATCATGACCTCCATGATAACTATGAAGTACCCGAATAATATTAAACATAAATTTTAGGGACCTCATGTCATTCATAAGGTATTTATTAATGAGTCCCATTCCTTAATTATAATAAATGGGGAGCACATCACACACCCTACCAATTAATTCTTTCTTAATAAAGACTTATCATGATTTCAATTGGTCCTTATCATAAAACCATAAAGGGAATGGATATTGTTCATTGGTAAAAGATCTTTAAGGGAATAACCATTGGTAAAATTTATGTGGCCATGAACTATAGAAACCATTCATTCTAACCACAATATGCTAAACTCTAAGTTGAATGTCATTATCATGTGATGTAATATTTTTTGTCATTCCAACCCCCACCTTTTAGATCACCCACACCTAGTTTCAGAATCCTAACACACCACTTTTTAGAACAAAATGTGACTTGATTCCCATTCACAAGATATATAGTGATTCCAACACCTCATCACTCGGTCCCAATAATAAACTTATTTCACATCAATTAGATTATTTATGCAATAACTGGATCCATAATTGTCCTTACAGACATGTTCAGGTTGTTTTATCTTGTACTTAATTATCACCTAACTTTTCCCAAAGTCTCACCTCCCCATGGTTCTTGTTTTATGACCTTAAATATCAGCACCATGTGGTTCAGGATATAAGAACTCAAATGCAATAACCTTTGGTCAGTGTTATTTAACCATAAACTATAGTAACCAAGTCCACTCAACATGAAGTCAAAATACATGGAAAAACTCCTGGTCATATGATGTTAAAATATATGACATAGTCTGGGATATATGACATTAATCTACATAGAACATTTACTGGTCACATAAAATAAACTACAAGAAATTGTCTCCATAAAAATATAACAATCCAAGTGCTCTATGTTGGATAACTATCAATGGATTAGTCTTAAAACAATTAGAAAAATATTCTAATTCCATATTTGATGTCACACCAAGAATAAATCATGTCGCCATGTAGGTTTGATATGAAAATTCTAATTTCTAGGATTAAGCTAGATTAGAGGTTATTTGTTCCATCATGTATTCCCTTAAACTACATAAAGTGGGCTCCCCATTTATGGTCTGACCTTTTCTTTCATGTAATAGAAATATATTCAATGAACTCCCCATGAACTATGTGTACATTAATTCTAGTTTGAGAAAGATACATAATCACACAGATATCCATTATTCTAGGACCATACACACACAAAAATCCCTTCACTCATGATTATGAATCAGATCTATAAAAGGGATTTCAACATGTGTTCTCTCCCTTAAAGACCTTTTTTTAAAATTAAAAAACTCATCCGTTATGTAGGATTTGAATCTATAATAGTAAAATTCTATTTTCTAAAACTATATGGGTATTGATTCCCATTCAAATGAGATATGTACTAAATATGAAACCTCTTATTCTAGGACAATCTGAAAATAGAAAATAGAACTCACCTTCCATTGTGAATGTGCTAGATCTATATAGAAGATTCAAATAGGGTATCCCTTATTTTACAACCTTTGCTTGAGATAAATTCCCCCATAAGTGAGACATAAATATACGAGGTCATTTACATCAAAGAACTATGTATCCCTTGATTCTCATTCTTGTGAGATATGTAGTGATGCATAAATATCTCAACATAGGCCTAAAATCAATGTCTAAAAAAATTCATTTCCCCTATATAAAAATCATATTAATGAAATGTATAATTATCTTACCTAATAACTACATGTGGGTTGATTCTTCATTCAATGAGATACATAGTGAAACCTAGATTCATCATATAAGGTGCAATGTTATGAAAAAGAAGTAAATTGTTTTTCAAAAATTACCTATACCTATATAAGTAAATCCTTATAAGATAAAAATGTAGTTTAATCCCTTCAACATAATAATATTATATGTCCCTGGTCATGGAAATATCACATATAAATGAATCTATCATTCTTTTTGAACATCTTATTTTTATAAACCACACTTCATGTCTTTGGAAAATAATATCCTCAAAAACTGACCTTTTCTATCGGTAATAAGGGAATCCAAATCTGAAGGAAACCTCTACTTTGACTATTCATACTATTTCCTTGATATAGCTATGTATATGTCCCCCACTACATGGAATATATAATAAAAGAATATACACCTTGAGGAGAAAATTATTTTATCTTTGTATTCTTTTATTGCATCACAATGGAATCTAACATTCTGACATGGTTTGTTATCATTAATTAATTACAGTTTTTTATTCCACCACCTTAGATATGAGATCCTTAAGTGTATGACTTACAATATCACTCCTCATGTTAAAAATATTTTAGAACCTCATTATCCCATAAACACCATTTGGGTTGTTATTCCCATATAACTAGTCAAATATTTATGACCATAAACTGCGAAAACCATGTTTCTAATAATTATAACCATAATCTATGTGTACACTCGTACGAGACATGTTAAACACAACATCCTCCCACCTATGATTTTTCATCCATGTACAATAATGTAATTACTATGATGTTTGAACATATTTATGAATTTTATTATTATTTTTTAACCCAATCGTATATTTTATGTCTGATTCAACACCAACTAATCCTTGAGTCAATTGGTATTCTTGGTTTCCTCTATCAAGGAAACATTGGCCACATGAATCGACTGAGAGTGGTAACATCCATCTTATTCCCACTATTATCCTTTCACTGAGTACAAAATTAGTGTTCTATCATTATTAATGTTAATTATACTCTTTCTGTCTCCACTAGAATCCCATATGTTATCCATGAACAAAGTGTTGTACTATTGATCCTACAACTACCATTCACCATAAACTGAATGTGGAATTAGTTTTCCACCATTATTAATGGTCATTCTAATCTAACTAGGCTCTAATTCCATTTGAATCATACCTTCATGGGTTATGATTACAAAATTCCAAAATCCAGTTATTTAATTAAATTCATCACCTTGAGTATTTTTCATTAGTTTATCATATTAATTTACAAGACACATATTTTTTAAAATAATATAGAAACTAAAATTGAAGTAACTTTATCCCAATGTTTTTCAGCCATAAACATCATCCATGTAAGTCTCATTTGATTATCTTAATATTCCCTAGAAAATAAATATATGAATTTCCAAAATGAAATTCCTAATAGTAAATTTTTTAAGAAAAAATAGAGTCCCAACTTACTAGACACACATCTCACATACTCAAATAAAAATAGGGAGATTGAAAAAAACTAGGCAAAAATATTTTAGGTTAAAAACTCACAAAATAGTGGCCTAAGTAAAATTCAACTATTTCTCACTAAGTCATCTTAATGTAATGCTATAGATAAAAAGTGGAAATGATAGAAAAGACAACAATCTAGTAAGTATCACCATACGGGTCTCATAACAGTTATTTTTTTCTCCCAATATAACTCCCTGATATTTTATAAAATATTTTTTCAAATATATATAATTTTCTTCGATAGCATGTCTTCAACATAACACCGTGTTTTAAGAAAATGTAAAGCACGAGAAAAATATTATTATTTAATATAATAGTTATTTCTTAGCCATTGGAATTAATGGTATGAAGAGGATTAACTAACTTATGAAAATATTTATTTTACACATTTATATAAAATGATTTAATTGGTGAAAAAATAATTATAAATTAAATTAATATCCATATTAAAATAATGGGAATGTTTTTATAAAATATTTGTATTCAAAATAATATGCCTTATCTCAATAAATTATCTAAATAAAATTTGGTGAATTATTTTAATTAAATTTACATATTGTATATGAATAAAATGTTACATATTCATCTTATGTGTTTTCTTGTTACGAGATAAGAAGAAATTCTATTTTACGCTAAAAACATTAATTTTTTTAAAAAAAATTGTGTCACCTTTTTCAAAATTAATTAAAATTTTATTTTTCCACTCTAAGAATATTTAATAGATTTAATGAACGTAATTTTTGAAATCAGAATGTAAAAATTATATTTATGGGAATTTTTGTTAATTTCGCTAAAAGATAAAATTTTCTATGAATTGTGAAAAATAATGGTCATTATTAAAAAAATATATTTTCACTCAAATTATTTAGAAAAATATAGTTTTAATATAATATTAAAATTAAAATTGGTTGAATTATAAATTTTTATATATAATTTAGTTCAATGGAATAAATTTCATATTTAATTATAATATAAAAACAATTTAAACATTTTAACATTGTGTCTTTTTAAACCCACATTCTCGTCATGCCTTTTGGCATAATTTTAAACTATCTTTTTACATTTATATGAATGGAATTTAAAATAATGTATTCAATATTTGAAAAATAATAATAATTAATATTATATAACAAGTTGAACATAATTTTTTACCATAATTAATCGTAAAAAATGTAAAAGTTATTTACAGTGGTTAGGGTGAAAATGGGTTTACTGTGGGTAAAACTAAAAAGATATGTTGTAACATGGGTAATAAAATTTCCAAAAAACAATTATATGGAACTATTTATACTTAATTAAATTAAATTCTCTCAAATGGAAATTGTTTAATCATTGTTTCTTTTTATAAAAGTTTTTACACTTTATTATTTTCAAAAATTCCTTGTGAGATCTCTCCCCCCAAATAAATGGCCACCACCACTCCTCCGCTTTTAAATTTTAAAAATCCATTGTTTTGTAAAATAACTACTAAAATATATTCCTTAATTCTCTAAAAAATTATACATCCCTTTTGATGTCATAAATAATATCTAGGTAGTATTTTTGTTAAACATAAAGAGGTTCTCTGAAGAAGATGTAAATTTTTTATCTAGGTGTTTTTTTACTTATTCTTCAAATATCTCCAAATATTATTCAACAATAATTATATAATAACACATATATATGAAATATAATTTTATTTTATTATGCTAATTTCATAACCAGTATACATTTATTCTTCCATCAAATTAGAATCCAAACTATCGATCGTGTGTAAGGAGGACTACTATGTCACAAGATTGTTTTATTAATTTTCCATCACCACCACATGTGGTTGGATATAATGAAGTATGTACTATTTATATAATATATTTATGATACTATTATACCAATGGAATTATAATACAACATTTACCTTCTTATAACCCCAACCATTTGAAAATAATAGCATCCATCATGTGTACAATGGGATATCGCCACACAAACCAATGTCATGTGTTTTTCATTTTGTTTTTATATGGATGGTAGTAATGATATATTAAATAAATAAATAAATAATTTTTCACCTATTTATAGCTTTTTTATAATTATATAACATATATCTTATTACTTTCAATTCCATGGGCGATATGATAATGTTGTTCTTATGTTGGGTGGACTACTGCCACACGAAGGGATGTGATTAGTTTTTTCCTTAATACTTTTTATTAAAGGTAATACAGATATATTTAATAAATATATGTGATTTAAACTAAATAAATATTGATCTATAATATTAATATTTTCTTTTATTTTCATTAATTTTATAATTCATGAAAATTTAGACAACGTTCTTATCTACGTACGACCTACTCTCTTTATGGGAGGTGTCTTTAATTTTCTATCTATAAATTTTACAGACTAATATAAAAAATATAAAATATATATATATATTATATTTATATAATTGATAAAATTATAGGGATTCTATAACCCTAATAAATTTAATTGGACCAAAAATAAAAAATCAAAACATACAGAAAAGACAAAGTATTTATTATCTAAAAAATGATTTTAATAAATAATTGATTATAAATGGGTAATAAAATGTCATAGGTAAATAATATATGGTACTATATACATAAATTAGGTTCTATAATTTATTTTTAATAATTTTATATTTTTTAAAATTTAGGTTCTATTTTGTTATGAGGAATCTAAGACTTATGGTATGGGATTTCTGTCTCACTTTTTTACTTCTATAAGACACATGCCATATCTAAAACCTATTTATTTTATATAGTGTACATACATCCATTTATTTTATTTTATGATCATTATCCTACAAAATAATGGGGTTTATATCTCCATTTTATGATCTCACTTTCATGGGGTTTACAGAATTAAAGTTACCACTGTTTAAATGTCTTTTTATCTCAGTTTGTATTTATTGGGGCATACATTTTGTTATACATCTAAATTATTTTATGAGGTGTATATATTTAATAGTTAACAAGTAATATCATGAATTTATGTATTCTCATGATGTTTTAATATTCATTTAAATTTTATTCTTTTATGGGACTCAAAATTTTAATTTTACCCAAGTGGTAAGGGTTTTATGATTAAATCTCATTATTTATCACGGTTATTTTTTGTTAATTCTTCTAATGATGAAATATTTTGATCTATATCTCAAGAAACTAATGATTTTTATTATAAAAAATTTATTTATTTATAATACACCTTTTCTCTAAGGCGGTGGTTACGGGTGGTGGGATTTCTCCGAAACCTGTGATTGCGGTGAAGGAAGATATGATGAACCCTAAGCGGAAGTCTAAGGGTTTTGCTTCATGGAATAGGTTTTTTTATGAATATCAGCACGAATCTACTTCTTTAAATAAATAGATTACAAACAATGGATCAATTGAATTTGTGGAAGCGAGTCCAAAAAATTGGGAAGCACATCTTGTAGAATGATAGTTCTCCCTCCTCGCCAGGATATCAGGAACTTGGAGTGACACCCCTATGAGGGTTGAAGATGTGCGGGCTCAGTTATCTCAGAGCTGGGGCTTCACTAACTTGTGTTTGATATCAATTGGGAGTGGTACTTTCCATAATGTTTTTCCTTTTAAGGAACATCAAAATGTTTCCTGGAGTTTTGGACCGGTTTCGATGAAAACTAGTTATATCATGGTTCAACAATGGGATCATTTAGCAATTACTCTTACAGTTAAGAACTCCTCCACTCAGACATGGATTCGAATTAGGGGTTTGAATTGGTTTTTCTAGTACCCATCAATTTTGTGGGAGGTTGCCTCTACTGTTGGTTTCCAAATTATGGTGGACAAGGAAACAGAGTATCCCAGGTATGGTCACTTTTCTCATGTATTGGTAGAGTTTTATTTAGCTCAAGTTATTATTGACACGGTTTTTCAAGTTACTGGTGAAATTAAGTTAGAACTAGATATACAAGACGAGTGGTTGCCTACATTTTGTAAGTCTTGTCTGTGCATTGTCCATGCTTTGGAGCAATGTCTCAGGAAAATGAAATTCTCATTATGTAAATGCTTGGGTCATGCCTCAGAGTATTGAAAGAAGAAACAAGTTGACCCTCATGGTATTGAGAATGTTTTCAGGAGGAAGGATCCTCACAAGGATAGTATCTCCACATTTGTTGAGGCTGTCCAACAAGGTCTATCAAAGTCTGATGCTTTTCAGCAACCTGCTAATGCTACTACTGTGCTATTTAATGGTGGATCATTGGAGCAGGACACCTTTAGAGTTACTATGGGTCAGATAACAAGTCTTATGATGATGTGGATATGGAGGAGGAAGGAAATCAATCTAAGCATGAGTATACTGTCTAGAATGAAGTTAATCAAGAGTTTGAGCAAGCTACAATAGCCTCTGCTGGTAGGAAGGGTAAGATGAATATTTTAGATGATGATGGAATCTAGTTGGTGATTCCAAAGAAGCCGAGGACATGTCCACTTACTCCTGATGAGGTGTAGATGGACAATGTGGATGCTTGGATGGAAGTGGATCCGAGGATGGATAATATTGCTATGGGAAATGATGTTGTTCAACAGGGGATTTAGGATGAGGTGCAGGTTTCCAATTTGGATCCTCTGATGGAAGTGGTTCTGAGGATGGACAATAATGATATAAGAGATTCTACTATTAAACCGGGGATTCATGTTGATGTGCAGGTGGATAGAATTGCTTCTATAGAGATGTATGGTGGTCCGCAAGTTGTTCCAAGGGGAGAGGGTTTGCTCCGATCTTCTGCATCTAATAAGGGTGTTAGTATGGTAGGATTTCCCACTACTAACATGGAATATGGGAATACACCTAGTTAAGTATTGAACCTAGTTTGATCTCCCCCAATGGTTACTAATCAGGGAGGAATAATATTAATGTTGTCTCAATGGATGCACCTACTATTGTGGAGTTTCTAGGACCTGTAAAACCAGCTGACAATTTTTTTTTCAATGTTAGATTCTATTAATACTCTTAAGTTTGATCTGCTTAATTTTTAAGGACACAAGAATGAAGGATGATGTAACCGAACATGCTCATCCTCGACACATGCTCCTATTGATGGTTTGGAGGCCCAAAAAAAGGTGGACCTGCCTATTTGTGTGGCGGTTCAGGACTCCAAGGATGTATAGGAAGATCCTCATGAGCATGAGGAGCCTACTCATGATACTTCTCACCAGGATGTTATATCCTCTATTGAGGTTGTGCAGTCAATATTGCATAAGAAAGTTCTTCATGAAGAAACTAATATGCACATGATAGAGGTTCTAGGGATGGATGATGAACCATTGTTTCAAAGGGAAAGAGGGAGACATCCAGCTAATCAGGGAGGATCTCGGGGTCGAGGCCGGCCAAGAAAAAGGTAATAATTGGGGATCTGATGTGTCTTTTCAGTTTGCTATCCAGGTGTGTTGTTTCACATGTAAGAATTTCCTTCATTCCATTGTACATTTACACTTTTTTTTAATAACCTTTTGGGGTCATGGGTTTTCGAACCCATGGCTGAACCACTTTTAGTCTATGGTTTTTAGAAAATATAAAATATGATTTAATTTTCCCATTTGATTTTTAATTAAATTTTTACCCTTTTCTAATTATTTTTAAAAAGAAAATTTAAACTAATACTGATATCATTTTTAATACAATGATAATTTGTATTTTACCAAAAATGTGAACGGAATCTTTGTTTTAACATGAATAATATTTCATGTCACCTTGAGTGATCAATGTCTTAAAGTATCCATTATAGGTTTCAATGTTTATATTCAAATGAAATAATTTCTAAAATGTTATATGAATTTTTTTAAAATAAATTAATATTCCATGAAAACTTATTTTCCTTAAAAAATTCTTTAAATTATTTTTAAATCTTCCATTATGATTTATCATTATTATTTTAAAAGAAAATTAATTTTTAAAAAACAAATTATTTTATATATTTAAAAAAAGATATTTAAAAAATAGTTTATTTTCTTCATGAAATGTTCGATCTGATTTTTCATTCAAACTCATCTTCCATCAAATATCCCGTAATTTTTTGTTACTTAATAATTATTGGGTATATGATCTAATGATTCCATATTTATTATCTCTATTGATATATTATTTTTATCATTATGTCATGTTTATGATACCTGATCCTCTTCCATATTTTGTTTTATAATTTATTGTTGCAATAATTATGTGACCCATTTCCTCTCAACGTTTTATGCTATATTTTATGGAAACCTATTTCTTTTCATGGGTTCTGATGTGACGAATTTTTTATTATTTTTTTAAATCCTATTTATGATTTTCATCATGTGATGGTTGTTACATTATAACCACGGATGGAGGTCACATTATAAACAAATAAATGTGGGACCCATATCCCCATCTGATGCATTGGGTTATGATTACTGTTATATGATCTAAAATGGTTCATTTCAGGTTATCTCTAACCTGAAAGTGGGTACACATGGGGTTTTACTAATATTTATATATAGTATGTGGGATTTTATCACATGCATGAAGTAAGTAAACTAGTATGATAGGTGTGTAAAAATCCTAGATAATTATTTTGATATGTAATTCCATAATATTGGTGGGTTTTTTAGTAGATGTTTTTTTGATTATTTTACGAATATTTTTATGCCTTTTGTATAATAGTTTTTAGTTATGTGATGGTTTTTATAGATTTTGGTGAAACAACATCATAACAAGTTTGGATATTTCGAATGTGTGTTGGTTATTTTTTTGGATGGAATCACTCTTAGTTAAAATAATTTTCTTCTATTTAGTGAATTATATTGATTTTAGTAATCATGAATTGGTGATGTTATAATGGTTTGGGATGTGTGTGGTTATTCATTGTACATAAAAATATTTCATGGTATTTTGTAATTTGGGTAGATTCTTGAGTGGTGAAATAGATGAATGGTTTATGTTTTGGTTAAGTTTTGGGGAATTTTATAAAAACTATGTTATTGTTAATGTTGTAATATTTGTAATGATTGGTCGATTTAGCCTTTTAGGGATTAAGATTTTTATGGTGGGGATGTTGAAATAATCCTTATACAAATGGTATTATTTGTAAGTGAAATATGGTTCAATTATATAATTTAATAGATTTAATTTATTTCTAATTTGATGTTTTAAATTTTGTTGTTGGTTCAATTTTCATTTTGGGTTTTAGTTGGGAATTTGTGTACCATGAGATGAAATTGTAGGTGTTTTTTTATCAGGGATTGAGTATTACTGGTAGAAGTGAGGAGTACAGAAAGGGTAGAAGTAATAAATAATTGAAATTTATTACTCCATGTTGTATTAGGTACTTGGTGGTGGGATATGAGGTACCAAGGAGCTCTGCAGGTGTGGGGTAATTCTGGAGGGTCTGTTGGGTTTTTAGTTGCCCTATAATGGGTACTTGGTAGAACTGGGTGTAGATTTTTTAAATGATGTTATTTTGGTTATGTATTCTCATTATTATAACCATTTTTTATCTCCCATTTAAATATTATTTTCTACAGTGAGTTTATATCCAACTCCATGTATCCCTATGGCTTTGTCCATCCCTTTTTTCTCTAATTCCATAGATGTTTGATTTAGTGAATGTTGGGAATTATAATTCATGGGAAACCACAAATATCCTCTCAATCCAATCCATTTATTATATTAAATTTTCTTCAAGTGTGGATGAGTTTTTTTATGATTTTACTATGTTAGGGAGAAATCACCTCTAATTTTAGGGTTTCCCCATTCCTTCCATAAAGAAATCCCTATACAGTTTTTCATATTTTTTATCATTTCTGTTATGAGGAAACATGAGTATAATTTTATCATGGTATTGTATGATTTTGAAATTTACTTATAGGTTGAAATATTATATTTAATTAGGGATTTAGATATCTATGATATTATATAAATGTTTGGAGTATTTTTTCTAGGGTGTCGTGGAGTTTATAGGTTCTTTAATTATGGTGAATGTTTATTATAGACTATTTGATTATGGAAATTTTTTTATTTTATATTAGGTGATATTGTAAAAATTGGATTACAATATATAAAAAAATTTTACTGGGAGATCTTTCTAATATTAAAGGTTTTGGGTCTCAAATCATTGATTAAATTATGAATTTATGTTTGAGAAATGTTTAAAACTTATTTCTTATAGACCTATAATAATGCATAAATTTTACTTCCAATATTATTAATATATAGTTTATGAAAATATTTTTAAAAACTAAGTAAATGGGTTTCAATATGTTTTTACATGGAAAATTTTATAGTTTTAATTTTTTTTACCCTTATATAGTAACAATTTATCTGTGGTTTGAGATTATTTACATTTAATATACCATTCTCTTCAAAATTGATGATTTTTATTAAGAAACATATGTTTTATATATTTTTTGGTTCATGCATTCATTACCTTATATATTTTTACCTATTTTTAAAAATATCATATGAATGATGGTAGAGGTATGTTTATTTTAGTTAAATCTATTTTTTATATTTTTTGTATATATTTATCTATAAATTTATTTAAGCATATTAAATTTATTTGGATATAAAGTCTGATGGATTAACGATTTGCTATTACTTCTATAGTCATTCTTGCACTCTCTTCTATATGTCCTCATCAGTTGTTCTCATAAGTATTTCTTTATATAAAGATTTCATTCTTCAATAAATTTCCATAGTGGTATGACTATGTTTTATAAAAACACACACTTTGTACCCTTAACATGTTTTAATGGTAATGATTTATTTTCACTTTGAACGGCTTGAATTATAAGTTATTGATACAAAACTAACTCCTGTTAAGAATTTTTATCGTTGATAACATGATATATGGGTCATTTATGGTGGAAAAGAATGATGTTTTTCTAACACCGATGATTTCTATAATAGGATGGAAAACCAAAATGCAGCACAAATTCCTTAAACTTTAAATTTTTTCTTATATACTCTAATAGAAAAAAAAATTTGTTAAAAAAAATTGATATGTGAAATAAATTTATCAAACTACTCACATTAAAAATAATATAATTTATAATATATTTATCAAATTAATGTTTTCAAGGTCAACCATGTAAACATTATTTAAAAAGATAAAATAAAAAAGTCAAAAAAATTCATTGAAAAAGTGTTATATTAAATCAATAAATTTCGTAATTAAGGGTTTTCATTTAAAAATAATAGAAGACAAAACCTTTTTTATAGTGAATAATTTTATTTTATCAAGTGTTCTCTAAAAATACTCAAATCTAAGAACTCATATTTAAAAAAACATTCTCTTTAGTTAACCAAGGGTTTTTTCAATCTCTTCACATAGTTCATTGTTCGGTTAATCTAATGATAAATCAAATTTATATTCATGTATAACTATATAATTCAAATAAAATTTCATTAATGTTTCATGACGTAAAAAAGCATTGTGAATTATTACATCTTTAAGTTGATGTTCATATTCTTAGTTGTTATCTAATTTTAGTTTCTATAAGGATTAATTTCCAAATATTTCACGTTATGTGTAACATTCATTAGATTTATGATAAAATTATTATTAGAGATATTAATATGAGTGTTTTATTTCATTGTGGTGTATATAATTTTTATTGAGATGGTTTGTGGTGTTTCTTAAGCCCGTATATTATATTAATAGATGTTAATATTTTTTGTGGAGTTATACTATTTTTATATAAATTTAATGAAGGTATAACTTTAATAATGATTTATGGTATTAGATCTAAATTACCTAACATAGTATACCCATTCTCCTTTTCCATGGGATTGGTTGGTAGTTCCCAATCACTAATATACACCTTCCCCTTCCAATATGATGAGAATGTTCCCTAAATCAAGTATATGTTTCCTTTTGAATGAAATGAGATAAAATATTTCCCTACCCTCATTTATATCATTAAAATCAGGAAAACCTAAATCATATGAGTATAGGGTAGTATCCTACCTATATAAGGAATTTCTAATTACAGCATTTAACCAATCTATTAATTACTCATTTTTTGTTATTTCAATGTTTTTATTGATGATTTATTGGGAAACTATTTCATATATATATATATTTACATGAGAATAAATTTTCAAAGATACATTGACATATTCATTGATGAGTTCATGCATGTTGTCGGTACCCTACAATGTATGTATATACCTAACTCGTACTTTGACACTCTAGATAACATGTAGTTAAAAATATTTCATCTCAGGTATAATTGGTGCATGGATAGATATTATATATTGCACTACAAATATGGATGATACAGTAGTTTCATGTATTTAGGATCAATACGGATTTGGAGAAATAGGACTTATTTTATGGTGGGATTGTAAGCATGTTGTCTATTTTGGTGAGCTGGTTTTTAGTCAATCAAAATATGTGTACATTATTAGAAAAATTATATGTAGATTGATTTTATTATTTTGACTACATTCGTGTAGATATTTATATACATCCCTTTCACTGTTGTTTTTTCCCAATGTTTCTAACCTATCATTTGGGTCATTCATTATATTGATGGGTAATGTTAGTTCCTTGGTAAAAAGTAGATATAGTTTATTATATTAATCGAATCATATAAATCAATCCTAAAATTTATATTGGTTCGGTACTGTTATTCACCCACCCCTAGGGATTTAATAACATTCATAAGGTATATTTAGGGACTTATTTGGGTACAATCTATTATCCATGTTAGGGTCATAAAATTATACCAAAAATAATTTAATTCTTAATTTCCTCCCTTTAATTTCAATTCCTTAATGTCTTTTTATACATAGAATAAAAAAATTTATTTGATTAATCATCATAAAATATTAAAGGAGCTTATCAATTTTTTTCACCATATTTAATAGATGAAAATGTTAATTAATTAACATAAAAGTGATATATCTTTAACATTTTTGATAATACCATAAAAATGTAAAAATAATAATAATAAAATAAATATAGTTGTAATCCTAAAACCACTTGAGTTAATTAATCAACATGGTGATATGTTAAAACAATTCTCATATTATAGGATATATATATATGAAATAATACACTATTAAATAAATATATACAGTTCCAATAATTTATTTTACATTATTTGAAGACTCAAGTTCCATGAGAATATATTTTTAACATTTTCTATGAAATTGTAGATAAGACCCATGAATGTAATCCTATGTTGATATTACATGAATGAATTGGGTGAATTATATACCAACAACTGCAAGTGCGGTGAATCAAAATACATATTCAGCCTCAAACCCCTCTCTATATTGAAAAACATTATGCTCCCATGGTTAGTTAATTAAATATTATTAATTTGATTATGGTAATTATAAGGATGATGTGTGTCTTAGTTAAATATTTTAATAGGGTTACAAACACATTGTATTAAATTTTTAAATGAATCCTTTTATAATGATTCTACAGATTGGATTTTAGTGATTTCGATCATATGAAACATGTTTTTGTTTTGTGATTAATGATGAAAAAGTGTTTATAGAATGAATATAGTCACAATTTCATATAAATACGAAAGTAAATAAAATAGAGAAATATATAAATTGACAAAACAGAGGAATATTAGAAAGATCATAAATTTATGGATACTTTTCATATCTCTATATCTTCTTCAATTATTTTGATAGATCAATGAATCATACATGTCCACATCATCCTCTATGTGGAAATAATACATATTCCCTATTCAATATAATCCAAAATTTTACAAATAAATCCAACTAACACACCCACAATATACTAAAAAAATATTATATTTTAATCTATATACAGTTGGAACCGGAATAGTCCATAGTCTAATTTCCATAACCACAATATGGTTGATCTAGTAAAACCAATATCCAAAAAACATGATCATATCTTTCACTCTGTGATTCTAGTATTCAATTTTAATTTTTTTCCTTAGTCTTAACTAAGACCACGATGTGTACGTCTTTTACAATGTCTTATATTGTTTGACAATACATAACATATTTTTCAAGAACCATGATTAAAACAAACATGATATATTTTTTCTCATTGTCTTCATATAGTGTTGAAATCCATGATTAATTTTATGAATGTAATGGATAGTGACTTATTATAAGGCCCCAGCCCTAAACCTTACTTAATCTTGAGTTATTACAAGATTACACATTGAGGATCTTTTCAGGTTTAGAGTTTTAGAGAATTAGATCATAAAACTTGCATTACATTCCACATTTAAACAAAGTGGTTACATAAAAGATAGTATTCATTTTTCCCATCAATGGAAAAAAAAATATAAAATAAAACTTGGATTCATTCTTGACACTTCCTTGACACTATCATCATATCATGTACCATTCCCTTGACCTGTGAAAAAAATTTCAAAAACATGGTATGAGCATAAAAAGCTCAGTAAGGATTATAAAAATATGAAAAGGAAACATGAGTTCATATATACATAAGAATTAAATCATACTTTACCCATAAAACATAAGCACTTTAATATACCTCATCAAATCATGAATAAATCTTAGAAATCATAAGACATAAAGGTAACTTGATGCATTCATAACATTCTTACGTAGGGAGTAACCCTCTTGGTTACGTTTGGAATACCCATCACAGTATATTCCTTAAATCTCTTCGGAGAAACCTTAACATTTAACTCCTTTTCATTACCCAATTCATTGTAGAGATATATTTGGCTCACCCACCCTTAGTTTATCATGGAACCAACCGTCTTCATAAACAACTCCCAAGAACCATAACATAAATCGTATCACATAAAACATTCATAAAGGAAACATAACATTTCCAAATTTCAGTCACAAGATATCAATAACACATTGAAATAATAAAAACATTATCAAAACCATTTTAAATACCAAAAAAAAAGTAAAACATGGTATTTAATATTCATTTAAAAAAAGTTAGGTTGTGGCTTGTAGAGGAATCTGAAACTCAAATAATGGTCATGGCGGCGGAGAAGTCGTTGTCGCCGCATACGTACGACAAAAACATTCCCTTTTGTCGTTTACTAAAATGATTCGTATAAAAAATATTCCTTTTGGATAAATATAAAATTCAAAGTGGTTTATACACCGTATAAAATAAGGTTGTGTATAAAACAAAATATCCCTCAATGAAAGGAGATTGAGACGAAGTCCCATACCTTATGTCCGACTTGTCCCGATCGTTCTTTAATATCCTAAATAATAAACTTGAGTTAATTTATACTTTATTAAGAACCTTTTTCAAGTTCATTATTTCTTTTATATCACTTATTACCATGTAATGAACACTATGTAATAATTTAAGTTAATAACGGTAGTTTTATCGATGTTTGGTACTCGAGTCAAAAGTGAACTTCTTATATTTTCAAGTTGTTTACATAGTCAAATATCCATTATCTCAAGAATGATATTAATGATTTAGATGCCATATATTTCATATATATCCATTATATACATGAATTTATAATATTACATAATCATTTAGAGTTAAGAAATGAAATGCACCGTTCATGGAGACGATAATCCGTACGTACGCATAAACGCTACGTTCATTTCTATTACGTATTTTATGGAATGAAATCATAATGATATAATGGTTTATTATAATTCCAGTATAATATCATAAAAAATATCATAACTTCATCCTTTATATGTCCCACATATTGTGTTAACGAATCAAATCACTTTGAGGGGGTGGTAGTCTGCGCTTCCTAAAATGAAAATATCGCGTTTAACCATAATGGAAACCATAAAGGTACGCCAAAAATGAAAAATACTGAATCTTAAAAAAGACATAAACATATTATATTACATATATAAATATAGTGTCATATTAATGGACACCTTTGAAGGTGTTAAAAGAATATTGAACAATCATCGTTTCATGAGGCAGAAATTCGCCAATCACGGAAATAATATGTTCTTTAACCATTAGATGTAGGTTTGTGTAAGTGTAGCTCCAATACTTCTTAAAACAACATCCTAGTATATTGAAGATAATGGATTTGTTACAAAATAAATGAATAAAAAGATTTTAGGGGGATGGAGAAGCAAAATAAAACAAAAGAAAACAAGAGAAGACATTACCTTAAAATCAGGTAACTCTTTTTGATTTGAGCTCAAAGGCTTCCTTGGGAATACTTCTGCCCAAAGTGAGGCTTCTAGAAGTAATATAGGGATGTGGAGAGACAAAATAGGTAGGGTTTGGTCAAGCCAAAGGCTTGAGAGGTGTGGTTAAGGTGGTAGTGGTGGGGGCCTTTTATAAGAGGATAGGAGGGGCACTCATGGAAAGGTATAAAATATTAATTTATTTTCAAATGATTTTCGGATTTTGAAGCTCCCACATCGATTAATTTCGAGGATAAGGTGATAAGGGTTCGAAATATACTCATCCAATAGGTCTTTGACAAGTGTAATTCTTATATTTTATATTATCTTTTCATTTTATATAAATCGTTCATTAATGAGGTAATCGCTGCATCATCAGGATGCCATAAATAATTTAATTTATTTAATGTGTAAAAATTATAAAACAAATACAATGATGTAGGAAAACTTTTTATCTTTCCAATTAATATTTATAGTCCAATAGATAATTTATGTAGACAAAATTAAAAATGTTTTACTCAGGTGATACATTCTTTGTTATATTTAACTTTCTTTAAAAATAAAAAGATAAAGAGTCATTTTCACAGAAAAGTGATTTAATGGGGTCCCCATGTTTGGAACAAGGCATCCCATGGTCGGACATGAGACAACCAGTACCATTAGGACACATGATGTGGTCATTTTTTATTATTATGATATTATTTTATTATCCTTAACTACCCGATTACTCATTAATCAAGATAATTAAAGATAATTATCATCATTACTATTCATAATGTTCAAAAAAAGAGTATTAATTAAATAATTTGTACCTTCTTATTCCAAATATTAAATCCATTGTACCAAATTACAAACATATAAATTTAGATAATTAATTTAAATATAATTCTCGTTGTCAAAACAAATCGCGGGTTTTTTTGAAACAATATCTATGAAAAGTTTCGCACTTTATTATGCCCAATTACAAAGTGAAATTAATCCTAATGACCAGCATTATATTACATGGAAAAAATATATTCTATTTAAACCATAAAACAAATTATAAAGATAAGCTAACCATATAATTAAATTAGATGAAAAAGCAGTTTTGATGTAAAATGCAGTATTTTTCACTATTCATTAAAAAAATGAACATTGTCAGAAAAATACCCAAAAATTATCCAATGTAAATTTCAATGTCCCAATCAAAAATAATAAGTTTATTTTGACAAATAGATCTTATAAAATTGTCAAAAGTTTTATTTAAAAATGGTTTTCCATAAAAAGGCAGTAAAACAATCTTTTAAAAATATTAGTGTATTCCATGCTTATGATTGGATTTATTCTCATTTTAAGCCTCTAAAACACTATATAATTCATAAATAGACATAGATAAGAATATATATTATTCATTACTTACATGGGATGTTACATCCTTCCCCCCTTTTGAAAATTGCATCCCCTTAATTGTAAAGACCTGTAAAATTCAAGGGAAATTATTTCTTAATTTTCTTTGGAATTTTACAAGAGTGCGGTTTCAGACGGCACCTGATTCCGAGGCCCGGAGTGCCCGGAATCATTTTCCGAAGTTTGGATCGGGTACGTTCAGTGAACGAACGAGCGGGAATTTCTAACTTTTGATCCGGTGCTCGGAATTGAAATCTGAGGGCACCGATGAACTCGCAGCGCCGATATTCGCTTAAAGAGACCTTTTCGGGAGTTGCGTTTGTTTCGGGTTGAGAGTTAGGTTTTGGGAGATTAAAATAAGTTAAATAAAAATATGTAAACACAATTTTTATTTAAACTTAATAGTTAACTTCTCTCAAAGGAAGTTAGGTGTGGGACCCACACCCACTTAACCTCCCTTGAGAGGATTAAGTGTGGTGGGGCCCACACGAAACCTAACTTTACATCTTCCCTCAAACTCCCTTAACCCCTCTTTAATTAACATGACAATTTGTTAATTAATGTGGAGTTATCTCTTATTTGAATTTCAAACTTTTGAAATTCTAGTGTGTTGTTGTGTTAATAATATAAGATAGAGTCTTATTTTATTTGGGTGAATAGTTTTTTCTTCTTGAGAGGTTGAGAGCTTTTTCTTCTTCTTCAAGTTCTGACGAAGAACACGAAGAACGCTCAAGCTCCGACGAAGAATGCTCAAGCTCCGACGAAGAACGCCGCCTCTCTTATTCATCTTCCGTGTCAACGATAGGGAACGCCGCTTCCTCCTCGGACCTTCTTCGTCAGCATACGAAGATTCGCCAATGATGTATCACATCGGACGCACCTCTTCGTCATCAGATTTGACGAACGACTACCGCGACGCCCGACCTCTGCGATGTTGTCTTCCGCGGGACGTTGACGAATCTTCGATCTTATACAAAGGTATGGGTTGTTGATTATTGTTTAATTATTTATCCTTGCTCTTGGTTCATGCATGATTAACGAAGGATTTTAAGTTGTGTTTTAACTTGAGGGGGTCGGACCGCATGAACACGGCCGAACCCCTCCTTCGTTCATGGTGTTTAATTTTGCGGATGAATCAAGGAGGCGTGGTGCCATCGCACCACGCGGATATTCACCCAATTCTTATTACATGACGTCGTTGCGCCGCGCCTTCGAAGAAATATCAAGAACGCGACGCCGTCGCGCCGCGTTGAAAACAATCAAAGTGCGGCGGAGGGGCGCGGTGCCGTCGCACCGCGCCGGACGACAAACACCGCGGCCGGTTCTGGGCCGCGGCGGAAATAGAAGACCGGCGGCCGAGCCGCCGGCGTTGGAAGCCGAAGAGGGGACCGGATTTTCCGGTCCCGTTGGAGAAAACAGGTTGGCCAGCTGGCCGGCCGGATGGCATTAAACCGGGGGAAATTAATCCCCCGGCCAGCACACAAAACCCCCTCTTAATGAGGGGGGCAGTTTCCTTAAGGGGGGCAGGAGGCCCCTCGTTTCCAGCCAATCAAGCCCCCCACGATTGGGGGGGGCGGTTTTGCAAAGGGCGCGGCATTTATCCGCGCCTCCATCCCAATCAGCGGGGGGCTTTGCCCCCCCCCCCCCCGCCCCCCGCCCCCCGCATGCCGCTAGGCCGCCCCGCATGCCGCCAGGCCGCCGCGCCTGCCGCCAGGCCGCCGCGCCACCGCCGGGCCGCCGCGCCACCGCCGGGCCGCCGCGCCACTGCCGGGCCGCCGCGCCACCACGCTGCCGGCCGGCCGGGCCGGGTCGGCCCAGACCCGGACCCCCCGTTTCGAATCATTTTTGGTCTTTTGGCCATAACATGAGCCTCGGACCTCTGATCGATGAACCGTCTACGGTAACGCGATCCTTGGATCGCGACGGTCGTTTCGATATATCGCACTCAAGGTTTCGGTTTACTTTGAGTTCGGCCGGGTTGGTTCGTTCTCGAAACCAACCGGGCCTTCAGAGCGGAAACGCTCATATCTTGAGCTACGGACGTCCGATTGACGTGCCGTCAGCCGTGTTGTGTTCCTCTTAGTGAGACGGATCATTTGGCATACTCCGCCCGAGGTTTGGACACAGGTGGAGTACGGTCGGGTTGGTTTTGCCTTAAAAACCAACCGGGCCCCGGGGACGAAAATGCCAATAACTCTCAGACCGGGCGTCCGATCGACGCGTCGTCTGTTGCGTTGATTTCCTGTTGACGATACGGAACTTTTTGATACATCAACTCTGGACTTTGTGACAGTTGATGTATCAGCCTCTCGGCTCATGGAGCGGACCCCCCCGAACGAGCTTGCTGTGTGCGGGAACCGTAGTGCTGGCTGCGACTATTACTGTGGCTACTACTGCTACTACTGCAACTGTGACTGCAACGACGACAGTACAGAGATCCTGTGTGGATTCGACGACGACGACTATAGCACTCAGCGATCCTACGTGGATCAGTGCTACAGGTCCTGTGTGGGCCCGATCCTGTGTGGATTCGACGACGACGACTACAGCACTCAGCGATCCTACGTGGATCAGTGCTACAGGTCCTGTGTGGGCCCGATCCTGTGTGGATTCGACGACGACGACTTCAGCACTCAGCGATCCTACGTGGATCAGTGCTACAGGTCCTGTGTGGGCCCGATCCTGTGTGGGTCCGATCCTGTGTGGGTCCGCGCTCAGCGGTTCTGTGTGAGCCAGCGCCTACAGGTCCTGTGTGGGCCCGATCCTGTGTGGGTCTTTGCGGGGGTTAGTTACCTATCGATCCTTTGTGTGTCCGACGACTTAGATGGATCAGAGATCATCTTTATCGTCCTTTGAAGAAGTATTCCTGTGTGAGCTGAATCTGTTGCTTTCCTGTGTGGATTGTGTTGTGCAATCTTGTGTGGATTACGTTTTTCTTTCCTGTGTGGAATATGTTTACTTTCCTGTGTGGACTGAGTTGTACTTGGGCTCGGAGGTTGGAGCGTATTTGAATTTGATAACTTAGGTATATGTATGGGCATATCCCTAAGCAGTGCCGGTTGTTACTTCGTGATTGTACCTTTCTTTGTGGTTTATCCTTTGTGGATTTGAGAGACCTTCAGAGGTCTCGGGGTCCCTACTGAGTAGCTTATACTCACCCCTGCACGGGCTTTTCCCGCACTACGTTGTGTTGGTTGCAGACGACGGACAGCGTTGACCTTAGCTAAGGCTTGCAGAGCGGGACGATACCCGGAGGTGGACCACTAGGCGGGACGTGCCCGGAGCGGACGGCGGGACCCGTGGAGCAGTGGAGCTATCTGTACCCACCCTTCAGGTGGGATTTCCAGTGGACAGCTCAGAGTAGCGGCTTTTACTTTTCAGTTGCAGTTTTCCCTTTCGAGTTGTACTTTACTTTCAGTTTGGGTTTGTATTCTGGCCCATTTACTTTTCCGCACTTTCAGTTGTACTCTGCTTTTGTTTAGTGTTTACTTTCTGCTTGCTTACTCTGTGGTGTTTGTTTACTTTTTAAAGGCAATGCCTTCCCTTTTTACCGGGATTTACGCCTTGGTGCTAGTCGCCAGCCCCTGGCCTATGGAAGGCGGGCTTGAGGTAGTCACGGCACGGACCCCGAGGGCGGGTCGTGACATTAATTTATTTACTTATCGAATAAGTTGGGGTATTTATCCCACATTGCATTTTCAGATTCCCATGTTGCCTCTTCAATCTTGTGGTTTTTCCTAAAAACCTTTACCTGAGGAATCACCTTATTCTGAAACACTTGCTCCCTATGGTCAAGAATCTGGACCAGTTGTTCCTCATAAGATAGGTTCTCTTCCAACTGAACTACCTCTGGACTCAAAACATGAGATGGATCTGGCATATACTTTCTCAACATCAAAACATGAAAAACATTGTGTACCTGAGAGAAACTCGGAGGTAAAGACACTCGGTATGCAACTGATCCAACTCTCTCCAAAATTTCATATGGTCCAATGAACCTTGGACTCAACTTTCCTTTCTTACTAAATATCATCACACTTTTCCATGGTGAGACTTTGAGGAAGACATCATCACCTACCTCAAAATAGAGATCCTTCCTCCTGTTGTCTGCATAACTCTTTGCCTGCTCTAAGCTATTCTCATGTGTCTTTGTATCAGCTAAACTTTTTCTTCCAACCCTTCTACCAATTCTCGTCCCATAAACTTCCTTTCACCCACTTCATCCCAAAAAGCTGGAGTTCAACACCGCTTCCCATATAACACCTCAAATGGTGCCATTTGTATACTTAAATGAAAACTGTTATTATATAAAAATTCAACCAAAGAAAGATGTTGGTCCCAACTTCCCTGATAATCCATCAAACAAGCACATATAATATCTTCCAAATTCTGAATTGTTCATTCTGACTGCCCATCTGATTGCGGATGAAAAGCTCTATTAAAAATTAATTTAGTACCCAATGGCTTTTGAAGGCCTTTCCAAAAGATAGAAGTGAACCTGGGATCACAGTTATGTACAATGGAGAGAGGAACTCCATGTAACCTAACTATCTCTTTAAGATACAAACTGGAAAGTTGATCTAGGGAACAAGTATCTCTTATAGAAATGAAATGAGCAGATTTAGTCAAGCGATCAACAATAACCCAGATTGCATTATTACCAAGAGATGTCTTCGGTAATCCCACAACAAAGTCCATGGATATATTTTCCCATTTCCACTCTGGCACTGGTAATGGTTGAAGAATCCCATTTGGTAACTGCCGCTCTACTTTAAACTGCTGACAAGTCAAACACATCACAGTAAAATCAGCAATATCTCTTTTCATTCCATCCCACCAGTAATACTCCCGCAGATCTCTGTACATCTTAGTACTACCAGGATGACCTGAAAATGGAGAACTACGAGCTTCACATAACAACTCTCTCTTCAACTGTGAATCACACGGCACACACAATCTCTTCCCAAATCTCAAAACACAATCATTATCAATGTTTAATTCAGGAAACTTACATTTCTGAACCAGCTCTACCTTTTTCTGCAACTCACTATTTTTCTTCTATTCTTTCTTGATTCTGTCTGATAGAGAAGATTTCACTGATACCTAAAAATAAACAAAAGGACATCCTTCACCAACAAATTCTAAGCCAAAGTTCATCAAATACTTAACCAAAGGATCATGTTCCAAATGAAACATAATTAATAAAGAATTACTTTTTCGACTCAAAGCATCAGCCACTTTATTTGCTTTTCCCGAATGGTAATTAATTGTACAATCATAATCCTTGATTAATTATAGTCATCTTCTCTATCTCATGTTCAATTCTTTATGAGTGAATATATACTTTAAACTTTTGTGATCGGTATATATTTCACAATTTACTCCATAAAAATGATGCCTGCAAATTTTTAAAGCAAAAACAACAGCAGCTAATTCCAAATCATGTGTATGGTAATTTACCTCATGAGTTTTCAAGTGACATGAAGAACAACCAATTACCTGATCATTCTGCATTAGGATGCAACCAAGTCCTTTCAATGAAGCATCACTGTAGATAACAAACTCACCATTCATGGAAGGTAGTTCCAAAACTAGATCATTCGCTAATCTTATTTTCAATTCCTGAAAACAATCATCACATTCTATTGTCTAGATAAAATTAACTCCCTTCTGAGTTAGCTTAGTCATTGGACAAGATAACCGTGAAAAATTTCTAACAATCCTTTGGTAATATCCTTCCAAACCAAGGAAGCTACGAATCTCAGTTACATTTGTGGGTCTTAGCCATTCTTCAACAACCTTTTTTTGCAGGATCAATAGTTATTACATCTTTAGAAACAATATGACCAAGGAAAGAAATTTGTTTCAACCAAAACACACACTTTCTGAATTTCCCATAAAATTTCTTTTCTTTTATGGTTTGAAAAATAACCCTTAAATTTCTTTCATGCTCCTCTTTACTTTTAGAAAACACCAAAATATCATAAATGAAAACAACCACCATTTATCACCTGATTCAACTGAGCCATCAGTGCAGTAAACTGCTCAATTCTGATTCCGACCATCTCTGGTTGCTGATTCGAAAGGTCATTATACTCTGTATGCCTTCCTAGAAAAGCTGCTTTGTTTCCACTATGGAAACCCATTATGAACAAACATGTCATAGAAGAAGCAACATGGTAATCTTCAAATTCTATATCATTTCAATTTGACCATAAAAAAAATATTTTTTGATAATCATTTAATAGAATTATAACTCCTAAAGTTATCTAAACCGACCTCTGATACCAACTATAAGGCCCCAGCCTTAAACCTTACTTAATATTGAGTTATTACAAGATTACACATTGAGGATCTTTTCAGGTTTAGAGTTTTTGAGATTTAGATCACAAAACTATCAATATATTCCACATTTAAACAATGTGTTTACATAAAAGATAGTATTAATTTTTCCCATCAACAGACAAATATTTAAAATAAAACATGGATTCTTTCTTAAAACGTCTTTGACACTATCATCATATCATGTACCATTCCCTTGACCTGTGAAAAACATTTCAAAAACATGGGATGAGCATAAAAAGCTCAGTAAGGGTTATAAAAAATATAGAAAGGAAACATGAGTTCATATATACACAAGAATGAAATCATACTTTACACATAAAAAATAAGCACTTTAACATACCTCATCAAATCATGAATAAATCATTGAAATCATAAGACATAAAGGTAACTTGAGGCATTCATAACATTCTTACGTAGGGAGTAAACCTCTTGGTTACGTTTGGAATACCCATCATATTATATTCCCTAAATCTCATCAGAAAAACCTTAAAATTTAACTCATTCACATTACCCAATGCATTGGAGAGATATATCGGGCTCGCCTGCCCTTAGTTTATCATGGAACCACCCGTCTTCATAAACAATCCCCAAGAACCATAACATAAATCATATCACATAAAACATGTATAAAGGAAACATAACATTTCCATATTTTAGTCACAATATATCAATAACACATTGATATAATAAAAACATTATCAAAACAATTTTCAATACCAAAAAAAAAAGAAAAGTAAAACATGGTATTTATTTTTAATTTAAAAAAAAGTTAGGTTATGGCTTGTATAGGAAGCCGAAACTCAAATAATGGTCACAACGGTGGAGAAGTTGTTGTCGCTGCATACGTACGACAAAAACATTCCCTTTTGTCGTTTAGTAAAACACTTCATATAAAAACGATTCCTTTTGGATAAACTTAAAATTCAAAGTGGTTTATACACCGTATAAAAGAAGGTTGTGTATAAAACAAAATATGCCTCAATGAAAGGAGATTGAGACGAAGTCCCATACCTCGGGTCCGACTTGACTCGATCGTTCTTTAAACTCCTAAATAATAAACTTGAGTTAATTTCTACTTGCTTAAGAACATTTTTCAAGTTCATTATTCATTTTATGTCACTTATTACCATGTTATGAATACTATGTAATCATTTAAGTTAATAACGGTTGTTTTGTCGATATTTGGTACTAGAGTCAAAAGTGAACTTCTTATATTTACGAGTTGTTCACGTAGTCAAATATCCATTATCTCAAGAATGATATTCATGATTTAGATGCCATATATTTCATATATATACATTATATAAATGCATTTATAATATTACATAATCATTTAGAGGTAAGAAATGAAATGCACCGTTCATGGAGACGGTAAGCCGTACATACCCATGAACGCTACTTTCATTTCTATTTCATATTTTATGGAATGAAATCATAATGATATAATGGTATATTATAATTCCAGTATAATATCATATATAATATCATAACTCCATCCTTTATATGTCCCACATATGGTATTAACAAATCAAATCATTTTGAGTGGGTGGTAGTCTGCACTTCCTAAAATAAAAATATCGTGTTTAACCATAATGGAAATCATAAAGGTATGACAAAAATGAAAAATACAGAATATTAAGGAAGAAATAAACATATTATATATCATATATAAATATAGTGTCATCCTAATGGCCACCTTTTAAGGTGTTAAAAGAATATTGAACAATCATCGTTTTGTGAGGCAGAAATTCGCCATCCACGGAAACAGTATGTTCTTTAACCATTAGATGTAGGTGTGTGTAATTGTAGCCCTAACCCTTATTATAAAAAAATCCTAGTATATTTAAGATACTTGATTTTTTACAAATGAAATGAATAAAAATATTTTAGGGGTTTGGAGAAGCAAAATAAAACAAAAGAACACAAGAGAAGACATTACCTTAAAATCAGGTAACTCTTTTTGATTTGAGCTCAAAGGCTTCCTTGGGAAGACTTATGCCCAAAGTGAGGCTTCTAGGAGTAATAGAGAGGTGTGGAGAGACAAAATATGTATGTTTTGGCCGATCCAAAGTCTTGAGAGCTGTGGGTAATGTGGTAGAGGTGGGGTCCTTTTATAAGAGGAGAAGAGTGGCACTCTTGGAAAGGTATAAAATAATACTTTATTTTCAAATGAGTTTCAGATTTTAAAGGTCCCAATTTGATTAATTTCAAGGATAAGGTGATAAGGGTTTTAGATATACTCATACAATAGGTCTTTTACAAGTTTAATTCTTAGATTTTACATTATCTTTTCAATTTACTTAAATCGTTCATTAATGAGGTAATCGTTGCATCATCATGATGTCATAAATAATTTAATTTATTTAATGTCTAAAAATTATAAAAAAATTACTATGATGTAGGAAACCTTTTTATCTTTCCAATGACTATTTATAGTCCAATATATCATTTATTTGTACAAAACTAAAATTGTTTTAATCAGGTGATACATTCTTTGTTATATTTAACTTTCTTTAAAAATAAAAAGATAAAAAGTCATTTTCACATAAATGTGATTCCATGGGGTCCCCACGTTTGGCACAAGCCATCCCATGGTCGTATATGAGACAACCAGTATCATTAGGACACATTTTGGGGTCATTTTTTATTATTATGATATTATTTTATTATCCTTAACTACCCAATTACTCATTAATCAAGATAATTAAAGATAATTATCTTCGTTACTATTCATAATGTCCAAAAACAAAAGAGTATTAATTACATAATTTGGAACTTATGATTCTAAATATGGAATCAATTTTACCAAATTCCAAACATATAAACTGCAATAATTAATTTAAATATAATTCTCGTTGTGAAAACAAATAGCGGGTTTTTTTATACAATATCTATGAAAACTTTGACTCTTGTTTATGCCCAATTCCAAAGTGAAATTAATCCCAATGACCACCATTGGATTAAATGGTAAAAATATATTCTATTTAAACCATAAAACCAATTATAAATATAATATAACCATATAATTAAATTAGATGAAAAAGCAGTTTTGATGTAAAATGCAGTATTTTCACTATTCATTAAAAAAATGAACATTGTCAGAAAAATACCAAAAAATTATCCACTGTAAATTTCAATGTCCCAATAATAAATAATAAGTCTATTTTGACAAATAGAGCTTATGAAAATTTTAAAAGTTTTATTTAAAAATGGTTTTCCATAAAAAGGCAGTAAAACAATCTTTTAAAAATATTAGTGTATTCCATGCTTAAGATTGGATTTATTCTCATTTTAAGCCTCTAAAATACTATCTAATTCATAAATATACCTAGATAATAATATATATTATTCATTACTTACTTGGGATGTTACACTTATCTTCACCCTCCCTATCAACCATAAAAAAATTTATTTTTTATTGTATTTCAAAAATATGCTATTTGGATTAAAACATGAAAAATTATAACCTAACAATTTTATCAAATAAAAATTGAAAATACACCTTTAAACCCTGAAAAGCACAACATTGGTTTTTACAAAACCATGATAAATTTACTAAAATAATGATGTTCTTGTATTCCCCATTTTGACCACAACTTCCCCCAGTAATTCATATATCTATAAGATATTTCTTACAAATAATTCATTAGCTATTTTATATGTGGAAAAACCAAGATGTGTTTATATACACCCTAGAATAGTATTATCCATTATTTTTATTTTAGCTTTTAACTCAATAGAATTTCCCCACTCCATTTTTATTATTCTCTAATACCATTTATATATTTTAAACACCCCCATTATGAAACTAGATCAACTCAAAATCCTTTTTTTATTTAATATCCATCATTCATATATTCTTTTATAATCATAAATGTGGTGATTTAATATAGTAGTACATGTTTCAGGGCAATAAATAAGAATTTGTTTGTATGAGTACTTAAAAAATACAACTACAATATATATAAGTGATAAAAAATATTTCTTCAACAAATCTTAATCATTATAAACATACATAAGCAACACTATATTGAGGTTCATACCACCACACAACTAGTTAGGACGGTGTTTTTATGGAATATATATCCCATGATGAATAATAAATCATATAACCAAGGGAGAAAACTATCATCATGACATGGAGTCGTAGTGTTAGGAAAAATCTCTATCCTTCATCTAAAAATCCCCACACCCCATTGTAGAGTTATTTTTTACAATTATATTTCATTACATATGATAATTAAATATATATATATATAAACATTGATAACCTCGATAATTCATAACTTATCATATCATCTATAGTGTCAGATAATCCTTGATATGTATGCACAACATCTCTTATTAATTTATTATATTTTCATATAATTTCTTGTTTAATCTTAAATCATTAAGAAGGGTCACTAAATTTGGTTTAATCATAATATAATCCATGTATCCTTTAAAATAATGATTATATGTAGAATTGAAACTATTATGTCTAAGTTAGATGGAAAAAACACTATTCACCCTTACCCTCCTCCACCTCTTTTCTATATTGTTATCTTACCTAGGTAAAACAATTGGTATCAATGATTTTTGATTTTTAATAAGTTATTTGGTTTTTGTTGTTTTACTATTTTTTTCCCATTATCCTAGATATAACCTTCTAAGGAAAAATCTATTGTTTTATTATGGAAATTCAGGATGTTGAGCTATTGAATACCATCTGACCACCTAATTTCAATGTAACTAACTATAAATTTTGAAAGGTTAGAATAGATATATTTCTAAAAAATACAGGTCAATATTTTTTGGAAATTTTTTATAAACATTATAAATTTACTCAAGATGATTTAGAAACTCTAATTGGAATCTTTTTTGTAAAATTCATTCTAATATACGATTTCATGAATTATATCCATTGTTCATTGAGTATAAATATATATATCTATATTTTATAATATAATGAAACATATAGCATCTATGTGACTTTAACATTAACTCATGAAGGAATGAATATATTTTAGAGAACCAATTTGAAATTTAACATGGATGAATTACAATAATTTATAACTGATAAACAAGATTGCATTTTCGATATGTATAAAAAATTTACCCAGATTGTAAATATTAAGTTTGATATCATGGAAAATGTGATGAATTAATATTGATAGAATTATTGAATCCCTTCCTAAATGGTGTAACTCAAATTAGGTTTCATAGAATAAAGTAAGGATTTCACTATATACACATTTGATTAACTGATCAGATCACTACTTCATTTTGAAATGTACATGGATAATAACAATTATAAAGATCTTGATAAATGGAGATTAATATAATTCCAATGAAATTTTTATATTTCTAATAAATTCTTTGAATCAATGTTACAATACCGAGAGAAATATGAAATAGAAAATCATACTATAGGATTCTATTAAGTATATAAATATAAAGAGAGGTTCAAAGAGTGTCCCAACAGAGATCATCAAAAGTATGACACAAAGGGAAGTAAAAAAGGAAATAAAAGTAAATAAAATATTTTTTTTATAATTTATATTAAATGAGTGTATGAAAAAGTGACATATCAAATTATATTGTCAAAAAAGATAACAAAAAAGTGAAGGATAAGAATTATAGGAATGATTTAAAACATTAATATAACGATGGATAGAGCTATAATAAGGTGTAATACATGAACAATGATGATCTTAAGGGTTTAAAAGAATCAAAAAATATGTTTTTTTTTGAAAAAAAATTAAATGAATTCTTCTCTAATTATGATTACTGTTCAATGTCATGGATCTTAATATGAAAATGAATTTAAATAACTAAACTAAAAAAATAAAATGTTGTATAAGAATATTTAAATAATGGAATAATTATATTGAGAACATAAAACAATCATAAAATAATTAAACATTATAATTATATCAATAATGAATATGAAAATTTTCATTTTTTATTTTAAAATGAAAAGGATACTTTGAATCTAAAAATTTGAAATTGGAATTAAAAAATGTTAAAGTTAAAAATCAAAATTATAGAAATCAAGAATTTTTTATAAAAATAGTAATGATCAAGAAAGGATATTTAAATCAGGGTTTGATAACTTCAATAAATCATTAATTGAATATAAAAAACATAAAAATAATATAAAATTTAAAATGCACTAAATAATGTTCAAATAGAGATTTTTTTCAGGACATGGAAGACAAAAAAATGAAAATTAGAATCTTAAAAAAATAATGGATGTTAAAAATTATCATTATATTTTTTTCATAGAAAATAAAATTTTAATAATTTTATTGCTATGAAAAAACCCATATAAATATAAAAATTTATTTTGGTATTATAATAATATTCCTATGGTTTAAAAAACTATATTTCCAAAATAAGTAAAGAAAATGTCCCGAGATATACATGTTCTATTTGTAATTTAAAAAGAAAACTATTAAACTAATTGTTAATTATGATTCTTTCCATTAATTATTATATATAAAGAATTTTATTTTGATGAATATAACATCTTGATTACTATATAATAAATTTTATAAATCAATATGGGTTCTTAAATTTTTTATCGCAAAAAATATTGGACCCAAAATTTCTTGGTTACTAAAACAATTGTCTACTTAATTTGTTTTATTGAAAACCTATGTTACATGTTCTAAAGAAAAAATGTATTTGTACCATTGTTGTTATATAAACAAGAATGGTGATATTTATAAGTTTTTATTTTTAAATTCATGTGATATAATCTCTATCACTTTTGGTAATAACTCAAAAGGCTAGTTAGGATGTTTTGTAGAAGTGGTGATATTAAAATTTATTATAATTAACAACTATTTCTTTTTATAGGATTTAAGAAAAATTAGTATCTCGTAGAATTATGATGATGGAATGAGTATCAAGTTTGAAGTTTGTAAATTAAATGTTTTTAAAGAGTATTAGGTTTTATTATATAAAATTAAAAATATAATATTTATTCATATTATTTTTCTGAACTAACCAACTAGAATGTATATTTTTTAAGAGTGGTATAAAAAATAGTATTCTATGGAATAAGAGGTTAGGATATGTACACATTAATCAAGTTTACAAGATGAAAAACCATTTACTAGTTTTTGAACTTTACGGAATTAATGTATTCAATAACATTCAGTGTGATTATTATTTCCAATTTAAGTTACAACAAGAAAATTTTAGATCATATAATAATTTAAATATAGATATATGATTATATATTATTAATATTTATTTATTTTTTAGTATTTCAAAATATACTTTAGGCTGTAAAAAATATATTTTTTAATTTTGATAACTTTTATTATTTTTATATAGACTCAATTCTCATCTTATAAAAATGGAACCATAAAAAATTATTGATTTATGAAATTATATTCAAAATATAAAAAGCCATCTAATAACATAAATTTTAATTTATAAAAGTGATTGATTTTTTAACTTATAATTTGAGATATGTTTTGAATGCAATGGATACCTTCATTGTTTTTCCCCTAAATCACCCTAAAAATGGTTTTGCATTGAGTGAAAAAAAAACTTCTTTTAATAAGTAGATTGAATTATAATTAATGAATTTAATTACCCAAAATATTTATTGGATAAATTGGGTATTCATGATTTTTATATCTTAATAAATTTTACATTATACACTTGATAAATAAAACTCTTTATAACTAAATAGTGAAAAGAAACTCATTAGTGGTCACCTTATTATTTTTCTTGTGAAAGATTATAATCTATATAAATAAGATAATTTAGAAATGTTTGATGATATAATTTATGAATGTATTTTATAGGATATTTAAATATTAAATCAACATAAAGATTATATTAAAAGATAACATTGTCAGTGGATGAATCTATTCAAGTTATGTTTATTAAAAATAAGGAAAACATAATAATGATTTTTATAATCCTAATGAAGAAATAAAAGAGTTTTATTTGGGTTATTATAAACCTTAAAATGATAATGCATAAGTTGTAGGACATGATAATTATTCCTAATATATTCATAATAATTGGAAATAATATAGTGGTCATTATCTATAAAATGGAATAGAAGTATTGAATCTGGAATAACAACCAGAAATTCTATTTTTTTAATTTCTATGATAATTATTCATTTATTTATGATTTTACTCCTATTATATTGAACAAAGCATTGCATGGTTCAAATTGGATAAATTTTATTCTTGATAAACCTAATCCATTTTAATGAAAAATATTTAGGAATTTGGTTTAGTTTTCAAAATATAAATAGTCTATTGTAAGCAAGTGGATTTTTCATAATAAATTGCTAAATTGTATAACATGGTGCGAAATAAGAAAGGGATAGAATACAAAGGTTATTTAAAAGAATAATGTGTGTATTTTAAAGATTAAATCACACAAGTTCTGATAATAGATTCCATTTGTATTCCATTATATTTTTATTTCTATCAAAATTGTATACTGTTTCAGATGGATATAAAAGTATTTTTTTTGATGGAGTTGTTTCTGAGGAGGTGTTTTTTAATTAACCAACTGGTTAGGAAAATAAGTAATTTTAAAATCTTATTTTCATACTATATAAATCATGGTGTTATCTAAAACAACCTTCAATAGTTTTCTATCATTGAATAAATATATGGTAATGAAAAATTGGATTTAATAATAGAAAACATGATCTATTTGTATTTATAAATAAATTTTATAATAATATTAAAATTATAAAAAATATTTGTTAATGAAATTTTATTTTATTCTATAAATGATATTATAATTTTTAAAATAAATTAAAAATGAATTTGATATGATCATCATGGAGGAATTAAAAATTTACGTTGTTCTTCAAATTATACAATAAAATTTTGGTATATTTTTTAATAACATAATATACTCTCGAAATCTAGTTATGAAATATAATATTAATTCATATAAAATTATGATTACTCAAATAAAAATTATTTTTAAATATTATGTGGATGAATACTGAAAACATGTTAATGAGAAAATCAATATTGGATTGATTAGAAGATTATATTATGTGATAACATCAAGGACATAAATTGTTTTTTCTTTCCGCATCTGTGTAAGTATTCAGTACAATACAAAAGAAAGTAATTTAATGGTATTAAAATAATAATTAGATATATTATTATTACTGTTAACACTGGTGTATTTTTCTATAATAATTTTTTTTGAATTTCTATCCTATATTGTCTCTAAATTAAATGATTATAGAAATCGTAATAACATCACATTAGGTATGTTTCACATTCTTTATAAGTTTTAAATATCATGGAATTATAAATTAAAATCATCAATTTCACTTTACACAAATGAGTTTAAGTATAATTATGTAAAAAGTTATTGTGCTTTGATACTCTATATGAAAAAAATTTAACATATTTAAATGTTTATTTTAGAAAAATACCTATATATTATGACAACACAACTACTATTTAAATATCTAAAAAAATTCATTTTATTCCCAAAAAAATCAGTAATATTAGATTTCATTTTCTATGATATCATATTAATAAAGGGAGTATCATTCTCAAATTTTTTCTAAAAAAATCGATTTATTGATATATTTACTAAACGAACAGATTGTGTGAAGCTTGAGAAATTAAATATTGAACATGGGATAATGAATATTTAAATTAAACTATTTAATTTTACAATAAATATTTTATTTAGGGACTGTTTTCTCCAACCTTATACATTTTCAAATATGATAATTAATAAGATTGAAATATTATTTTAAAATTATTACCATGTGCATTTCTAGTTTTTATTATCTATAATGAAATTTTTTAAAAATGTTTTATTTTTCTATATTATTGGTTTGAGACTTATAGTTTATTCTTTTGAAAATTTATCATTTTTCAAAATGGTATTATATTAAACTATATTAATTTTTTAGTATTCTATATATATGGAAAAAATTATAAAATAATTATGTATATTTTTACATTTATTCATTTATAGCTTGGTAATATTTATTTCATTCTCTCTGAGTTATGTATTTGTGTCATGTACATTAAAAGGGGAATTTTATTTAGAATATTAATTGTTATATTCATTAATAGTTAAATCTATATTTTTCGAATTTTAGATAAAAATATAAAATATGGGGTGATGTGTGAAATTTATTGTTTTTTAAAAATTTTATAAAGAGGGTGAGATCTTTATTAATAGGGAATAGTTTTTTTATTTTAATGTTTTTTTAAATGTTAATGTCTTTTAAATTAAATTTTTGATCTTATGTTCTCTTAATATTTTTTCTTATGGTAACATAACCTACTATAAGAAATATTTTTTAACTATAAACCAACCACAAGATGTGAAACTAATCCATGAGTATCACTTAACATATTAGATGAATCATTACAACCAACAATAATATTTATTTTTACAAATTCCTCAACTTAATGTGACAATTTTCTAACCAATTCTGGAGGTGATACCCTTTTTTAATTCTTACAATCAATATATTTATTTTTTCATACAATATCAAAAACTATTATGGAATAAACCTAATATTTTTTTAACTTAATCCATAAAAAAACATGCCACCAACCACAAAATATATTTATTACGAGTAACACATAGTCATTTTAAACTTACTTTGCAATATATCATTTAAATTAACCTGTTTTATGTTATTCATGGTGACACTAAGATATGAACTCTTCTCCATAGTCAATTAATTTGTGTTACCATGAAGCTATCATGATTGTTTAAAAAAATTTAATTCTTCACTAACCATGATTATACTCATATACAAGATATAAGAAACATAGATATCACCTTGAATAGTGGTTCTCAGTTTTCATGTCATGCCTCTATTATTAATAGAAATTAATAACCTTAATATAAATAAATTTTTTGAATCTCATTACCAACCAGCCACATTTTTTACTCAGTTCCAATGTTGCTTCCTTATGACATTGTGCTCACTTCAAAAATCTCATGACATATTATGTGTGACATGGATAAATGAATGGTATTTTTAGTACTAATGAATTATTATATTGAATTATAATTATCATAGGAATATTTATTCTAATTATACATAAAGAATTATAAATACACATGAGGTATATAAGAGACATAATAATTTTTTCATATACACTACTTACACTAATTTTATTTTTCTTTTTTATTGTATTTTTTTATGATGGGTTTATTTTGTTTTTTAAGTAACATGGTAAAACCAACAATGATCTAATTAGTTTCATCAATTATTTTCTTATAGGTACTCATATTTATTTTTTATATATAGTCTTAACATTACCATGATTTTATTTATCATTACTTTAATATTTTTAATTTTTAGAATTTATTAAAATTCATTTAATTTGATTATCACATTGAATAATAACTATAAAATCTAATGATCATGTTTGGTGTAGTTTATATGAGTTTCCAAAAGTAATAAATGTGGGTGAAAATTCTATGAGAATAATTGTGATGTTTAAAATAATAGGTAACATGTATACTTTTATATTTATTATTTATTAATTTGGAATTATATGATTTTTTCACATTATGATGTGACATGATAGGAAACATATTATTGTTCACGTCCAGTGATTTTGTGTTGGAGTTTAATCATGAGAACTCTATTAAAATGATCAACTCATATTTTTTAGGACACTAGATTCATACAAGAATTAAATATTAGTGAAATGATATGATGACTATTTTGTATTAGTTCCATCAAGAAGTAACTTCATCATTTGATCATCTATTTTCGAAGTGATCAATGTTATTGACCAAAATTAACATTTATCATCAACATATTTATTACTTTTGATAATATTTTTTGGGTTTTCATTTTTATATATTTTTATATATTCCATTTTTTTAGATTTGGTTTAATATTTTACCATCCAAAACATTACTATCAATGTTATTCTTTTGAATCAAATGAATGGTAGGTTTGTGACTCCAAAATAAATGTTATGTTGGTTGTTGGTTTTTACTCCTTTAATAGTCAGTAGGTTATACCTCTATATGAGAAAACTGTACATATGTATTTGGGATTTCACTACATTTCATTTGTGGGTCTATTATTAGATACCATTATTTTCACAATGTAGAGAAAATTGAAGAATTTATATTGGATCTAAATGATCTAAACTACTGTAAAAATAAAAAGACACAATTTTATTAGGATAATTTGTTCTATTTTAAATTATTATACAACCCACCCCCCCCCCCCATCTTGAGCATATTCCATCTCCGTTTGTCCTAAAAATCAGTATCAAATCTCAGTTCCTTTTAAGTAGATTATTTTTGTTTTATTATTATTATTTTGTGATAATCATTATCATAGACATACATTCTATTGGATGATCCTTTTTTTATGTAAATTCATGAGGTCTAACGGTTTCATCATACCACAAGTTGTCATTGGAGAAACCATAAAAGAGAACCCTTGATCATGATCGACCACATGTTCCTACAATGAAACTGGTGTGGGATTTCAAATAACCATAAGGCTTCAATAACCATGTGGATTCTCATCTAGGAGATACAATAAATTGATATATTCCATATATGTTAAAATAAAATATATCATGTGGTAGGTTGAGTTATTTAAATAATAAAATATTAATTGATCGTAATAAAAAAAATATTAACAAATTTTAATAAAAAAATATTAAATGTGAGGAGTTTTAAATTTAAAAAAAGAATCAAAATGAAAACAATTAATTCCCCAATACAGACATAAACTTCTTAAAAATAAAAAGACACAATTTTATTGACTGTAATTATGGATTTTCATTCCATCATAAAGTGGATTTCATATAATATTTAATAGTAATTGATATTATGGGTATATTTTCCTTAATAATTTTTTAAGAAAAAACTAATCTCAAATTATAAAATTGAATTAAATTGATAGATGAGATTCTTCATATTGATATAAATTAATAAAAATGTATATATGAATAAAATAAATAGACAATATGGTTTAGATAGATCAATCAAACCCATTAGAACTATTGATAATAATAATAATATTTTGGATCAATACCATTTTAACAAAAATATAATCTCAAATTTTATTATTGAAAAAAAATAGTGAAAAATGATTCTGTATATTAATATATATTAACTAATATGTGTATTATATTCAAAATATTTTACAATAAGGTCTAGAAAACAATATTTAATGATTTAGAGATATTAATAATAATTAAAATTTTATTCAAAAATTATAGCCATGTTCAAAAATAAAAAATAAATATTCTTATTTATATTCTCACCTTAAATAACTGTTAATTATTCATATAAATTGAGAATTTGAAAAAAAAAATTCTTTCAATGAGATAATGTTTTTTTCATGATTTTGTAAAAAATGAACATTATATAATAATTATGTATTAAAATATAAATTTTATCTATTTTTAAGAATCACTGTGATTCATGTGTTTGATAATCCTTTGGTAATGGGAGTTTAAATACTAAATACAATATTTTATAATATATGGTCTCTAATTATTATATCCAGGTTTTTTATATAGTTTTATCTAGGAATCTCATATTGTAGAGAAGTATTATATTTATTAACATTGTTTATTATTTATAGAACATCACATTATAAATATAAAGGGTGTTTTATAGTGATATAATTAGATTTTATGTAACATGGATACCTTTATTAACATTTTTTATCTTCTCAAAATATATTGAAAAAAAAAATTTGAAATCTATATAATTTTAATGTTTGAGAATACATGGACATGAAAGATGAAAGTTATGAAAAGTTGGGCAACTATGTGACTCCACTTATTTTAATGAGATTCATGAAATTTTTTTATATTTATAATGTTATTTATATAATCTATTAATTCTAAAATTTAAAAATGGAATAAATCCACATAAAACCATTTATTGTTAAAAAATTCATGGATTATATACTGGTGATTTTTTATTTTTTTATATTAATTTATATGAACAGAAAATATGTTACATCGACCATGATAATTTTATGTTAAAAATGGTATTAATGTTTAAATGGTGTTTTTGATAAATGATTTAAAATAATTATGTAATTAATATTTTTATATTCTTTATATATGTTGGAGATAGTTATTTTTGTTTTTTTAAAATAATACTTTTCAGTATAAATCACATCACTAAAAAAAGTATCATTCTACCATAAAAAATTAAGGGATAAAAAAATATATGATTTTTAAAAAATGATAACTATTTAATAGAATAAAACATTAAAAGAAAATAATTTTTTTATTAATAATCTATTTTTATGTACAAATAATCCATATGAATAATTACAAAAACAAATCATTTTGGTGATTCAAGAACGTAATTATATTCCCTGATCCCAAATACCAAAATTCATTTTTAAATGGGTGAAAATATTTATTTAATATTTTATAATCCGAAAGATTTTCATTTTATAAAAATATATTGAATAATGTTACATTATGTTTTATCTTTTAGATAGATCATATCATTATATTAAATAAAATTATTACAAAATAATCAAAATAATTAAACACGTAAACCATGAATATACAAGATAAGAAACGTAAAAATAATGTAAAAACTAGGAATAATAATCTACTATGGGTAAAATATATGCCCCCAATACTAGAATAAGTAGTTCAAAAAAATAAAATTTAATAAAAATAATTTATTAAGAAATAATCAAAGGTATATTGATTCCAAGAAACATCATTTCAAAAATTTGAATATATAAATCAAATTAATATAGAAAATTAGATCTTATACATTAAATATATATGATTTAAGAACTACATAGCAAAGTATTATACATAAGAACACACTTACATGAGTAAAGAATATGTAGTTTAATTTATATATGATTAATTCAGATCCTTAGTAACATTTTTAAGACATATAGAACTTGAAACATTCATTACAAAAAAACTAGGATTTAACCATCAACAAATATAAAAAATAAAAAAAATAAAAACAACACCATCAAATATATTTATTCTGTTAAACAAAAAAATGAATTAGAACTAGATATTGAATATCATTACCATATATCCTAGAATAAACCATAAAAATATGGAAAAAAATGAATAAAATACAAAATCCTTCGATCTAACAAGAAAAATAAGATATTTCATAACAATTCGAAATTACAATCATTATTGATTTTATTTTTCAGTACGAATGATTTTAATGTATGTTTACAAAAACAAGTCTAGATTTTTTATTGTATCCTATTTACATATAAATATAATTCTATGTATTTCATTAATAAAATATTTCACATTAATTCCATGAGAATACCGGAAATGTTATCGCCAAAACATTAAGAAAAATAGAATTTTATTTTATGCCTTAAGTTTTGCATACGTTATTTGAGAAAAATAACATGAGTTTATTTGAATTTTTAAATGATATTATTGTATGAAATGGATGTTATTCAATTTGGATAAATACTAATTCACTATTATATTTAAAAATGTTATGTATAAAATCTAATTTTCATCTAATTTAAATTAATTAACTATTACTCATTTTTTTAGGAATAACCCACAGTCATGTAATGAAGATTATAACAAAATTATGCCTTTTCATTAATAATATTCATAAAAATTATATAGTTTCACAACCATTGAAGTTATTAGGATATGATGTTACATATACTCATTTTCAACATTACTTGTATTTTCAACCAAGATTTTTTTGATATAATGGTATACTAAAAAATGAAATTTTTAAATGGAATAAAGGATATGAATTATTTTTTATTTATATTAGATGGTTTATATTAAATGGTACCCCGATATTATTAATGTACACATAAAGAACACACATCAACCATATATTTATATTTTTTAAATATATATTAATGATTTGATGGTTTAATTATGTATATAACGTTGTATTAAAGAATAAAGACATATTTTTTAGATATTTCTACTAGAAAATCAAAATTTGAGAAAAGGTGCCACATGAGGTATTGATTTAATTGATGACATTATATTAATTCTTAGAATAACTCTTGTTAATTTCTAAAATATTGATGTTTAATAACATATAATCTCATATATGAATGCATTAAATGATGAATATATTGTTCAAAATAATATATTGTATCTAGTAATAATGAAAAACAATAGTTTCTTGGTTAAAATACTAATAATTATTAATAAAACTATTTCATTAAAATAAAAATGGATATCCATTAAATCTGGATTTAAAACTATTACATGGATAGGCTATACCATTAATGGATATTAATTTTACATAAAATATTAAAATAATAAGTGTTTTGTATAGAATATAATAATCCTTTTAACTTAATAAATTACTTTTTTGATATCTAATGATATAAAATAAATATTAACATTAATTACACATGATAGTCATTGATGAGATATAAGAATATGATTCTATGAAAAAAAAATTAATTCAAATATTGTTTATTTTATTCTATTATATGGTTTTATTAATGATGAAATTTAATTTACCTTAGTGGATTTCAAAGTATTAGCTAATATGGTGATAATTTATTATGACATATCATATGTACCTGCAAATTATTTTTTTTTATTTTGATTTATCTAACGAAAGTAATAATATATTTATTTAATGGTAGAGGATACACACTAATGATCTAAAATAAAAATGTATTTACAAAATTTAATATCATTCTTATGTTTTATCTTCAATCCAGTTATATAATTTTAAAAAATTATTTTCTTTATTCATTCCATTATAAATGACCATTAAAAACGTATATAAAAATATTATTTCATGTTTATAATCATTTCTAATCATTATTTTATTTTAATGTTTGTTTTTTTGTATTTATTTACATTAATAATTACAAATTTATAATTTTAATTTCATATCATGGTATTATAACGCTGAAATATCAATATTTAAAATTTATATTATCAATTAAATTTATCTCTAATACTTTTCAAGTTTTAATATATTCTACATATATATAATATCGTTGAAAAGAAATTTAAAAAATAATAATGTCTAGAATATGTAAATGTGATTTAATATGTTCAGTAACATTATACTTTTTATGCAGTATTAATCAAATTTTGTATCTAAATTTTAATGATAAAAACATATGCATTTGAGGGGAAAAGAATTCAGGATTTATAAATTACTGTTATCCAATATCATGAAAAGTATTGTTCATTTAGTGTAATAAATTTCAACAAATGTTTGATGGTTCCACATTGGGAATCTATTAATATATTCTTCCAATATATTATATTAATTTAAAATTTCACTATATGTTACTATACATTCTATTTTTCAAAGTTTTATATTTTTCTAAATTATCAAATGTCAATTGATTTGCAACATAAAAGTGTTAGGATACCTTTATCAAATGAAAAAATTATTGGTATATTTTTAATTTTTATAGATTTTTTATTTTTATTAAAAGAAATGATAACGAAAAATAATTTATATTTATTTATTTATTTATTTTTATATAAATACATAGATATAATTCATATCTTATAGAAACAAATGATGTTTTTCAATGATAAAAACATCAAATTATTTTTGTATATTTTGTACTAAATATTTTTTCATCACTAATTTATTGATAAAGGGAAATATGAGGCAATGATAGATAAGCCTAAAATGTAGTCAAAAAAATTCTAACAATGTTGACATTGTCATATACAGAATTCATTTTAAGAAGAAAAATGATGGATAACAAATTATGGGAATTGAGTAACATTTAATGCGATGGTGAGGGGGTTAGTCCCCCATGTCACCCCATTATCAATCAAAAGGGGAAGAATGAGATAGTGTCCCTGATTGGAAAATATCATATAATAAAGAAGTCGGTATGTTTTATGGTAATTTTTGAAAAATATTATTTTATTAAGGATTTTTTTAATTTTTGTATTCTTTTAACAATATGGTTATTTTTTTTATTATAGTATCCCCATGGTAAAAAATCTCATTATTGTATTTTTATTGGATGTAAGTGATGATATTCTTGTAGTAATCCTAGGAATGTTAAATCTCATAGCCCATATATGATATTTAAAAGGATCATCAAATAAAAAAGATTTTATTTTCACTTACCACTCATAATTTCAAGGAATACACAAATATTGAATAAATTTAAAAAACTGATATAATAATGATCAAGTTAAAGAAGACCATGGATGAGAATATATGATATTTGAAAAGGGAAAATGGTGTGAGATTCCTATGAAGGATCATTGGAATCATAATACATTATAAGGTAATATATATTATATTAGAAATATTATATATATAAATTATGGTTCAAATATACATGTATAATATATTATGTGTACAGTAGTTTCATTACATATCGATGGAGTATAACAGTTTAATAGAGTATTAAAAAAATTGTCTAAAATTATAATATTGTGATACTTAGTGGCTCATTTAATAGTTATTTAATTTACTCTATTTTATATTATTCATACTTCTCTTGAATTATATTCTATAGAAAATTTTATTTTGAATTTTAATACTTAAACGTGTCATTGGGTTTTAGCCACAAACAACATATAAATTTTCATATCAATGATACTAGTATTTTTTCTGATGGTTTATATAATCTATTTATGTATAAATTTACATTGAAATACAATTTTGACATTCATATGGATAATGAATTTTGAAGAAAAATATATAATTTCAAAATAACAATACATCATATAAAAGGATTTTCAATGAGGAATAATTGTATAGCTCAAGTAAATAGATACATTGTTTTGTTATAAATGTATTTATAATTTCAGTAGATATTAGATAATTCCAATTTTTTATTTGTGGGTATATTTGATATAATATGTTTAATAACATTTAGATCATCATTATGGAAAGGAAATAATTTTTTAAATACTTTAAAGGATAAATATATAATATTATATTTTTCATATTTTGAAAGATGAAACTAATAATTCAAATTTTTTATATAAATATAATGAAACATTTTTTAATATTTTATTTTCCCTATCTTTATTATGTTCATCATTAGATTTTGTATGTGTTTTATCAACATGAAAATGAATTGTATCGGTTGAAATTATGTTATATTTGACATCGAGTAAATTTCTAGGGATTTATTGATGTATAATTTCTAAATTTATATTTATCAAAATATTCTTCACTTTCATTTCATCAACATTTTCATTAATATAAAAATAAATTAATCATTATAAGAATTGATTAATTTTTTCAACCACAATCATGAAATCTAATAAAATATAAATGTTATCATACTAATGTGGTTATGTTTTTCTCAATTAAATTCATAAAAGAAAATAATATATGTATAATTATATATCAATTTATTATTTATTTTATTTAATTATTTTTTATCATAATTAATAAAGAGACATAATGTGGGAATAACCTAATAGATCATTGGTAATTTGATTTGTTTTCTATTAATAAATTATTTCATTTTGATGTTTTTCTATCAATATATATTAGAGAAGATCCCTAATAATGGATATGTATGAGAATTTTTCCATAAATATATCTGAAAATTCTAATTGTGTTATTGATTATTTGAATGCACCAATAAATATATTTAATGTGTGGTCTCTTAATTTAGATGTTTTGAAGAGTTATTCTTCTTGGTAATTTATGAGAACTATTTTGGATGCAATAAAAATGGTCAAAAAATGTTTTTACTGAAATTTATTTGTATTGTATGTGAAACAAGTTGAGAGAACAATTTAAATTAAGGTAAATTTGGCTTGAAGATGATTTTAAAGTCCATTTAGCACTGAGAATGTATAAAATTGTATCTGGTGAAGGTTATCCTTTGGAAAGTTTTTTGAGATCAGTTGAGGTTATTAGAGTAGTATTTTTTAGCTTTTTAGTACATAATTTTTTTGAATACATAGATTTATGATGAAAACAATCTAAGAAGTATTTAATACTATTCATAATAGTAATATAACTTATAATATAAAAATTCCAAGAGATTCATTGAACATTTATGTGGCCATTCATAACATAATAAGATCTATTTTCATTTTGGATTGGAAAATCCGAAAAATATTTCATAGTATTTATGATTCATATACTAATTTATAAGCTTCATATAGAATTTTTTAAGATTTGTAGATGTGTTTATAAGAGTTAGTTACAAATTAATAATAGTCATACAATACTTCAAAATAGTTATAAATGACTTCAAAAGATTCATTGTAAACGAATCTGTAAGAGTCAATTATTGTTATGAACTACCATTTGAAATTAAATTTTGGAAAATATATGTAAATTCATAAACCTTTTAATATGAATTTTATTCTAATGAAATAACTATTATTTTCTAAATTTTAGGCCTAAAGTTTGTTAAATTACAATATTTCATAAATATTAAATAATTTAGAAACCCCTTAATAATATTTAAGGAGAAATTTTATTTTATGATGAAGGATCTATTATTTAATTTTTAAAATAATATGATTACATAAAGATAATTTTGTGTCAAGAAGAGAATAGGAACATTCCATATCTTTTTCTATGAAATTAAAAGTATCTAAACTACATTGGAATATGAAATTACATAAGGAAATTGTGGATGAAATTATAAATCAATGTTCATTCCATTATCTGAGGAGCAGTTCACAATGAGGAGAACTATATTCAATAGTGTTTGATGGGAATAGCGTAATTGGGGAGAGACATTTCACACTCATATCCACAACATAATTCAACAAAAATGTATTATAATTTAAAATATCAGGGATTTATTAATGTTTATTAAGATGGAAATATATCTGGTCTCAGGGAAATTAAAATAGTAATTTTATCTAGAATTAAATTACCTAAAAACAAAAAATATTATGGATCAATTTTCAATGAGAGAAGATTTTTTTTCTAAAATAATGGAATATTTCTATATATTCATATGGATATATATTCAAAATATTATATTTGAATATAAGATAAAAAGGATAATAAGGATGTGTTGGTATGTACAACCCGATAATGTTTTCCAAAAAAAATAGAATATCATATTTGTATCAAATAAGAAAGTAGAATGCATCTTAGAATTGAGATTATTGCATCATGGAAGCTTAAGAAGAATTATAAAAGCCAACTGTATTTAGAAATAATATATTCTCTTAATTAACTATGTTAAAGTAGAAACCATACCCAATGATATTCCAATATCATAGAAAATAATTGATATGTAGGAGAATAATAGTTAACAAGTCTAGAGTTTCATAGAAAAATATTGATGCATGGACTTGTCATAGTATAAGGTTTATTTCTTACTACATAAGAGACATACGGATTGAAATACATATTCAAAATTTCATTAGAAGAAACCATTAATGAATATCTAGTTGTATTTTAAAAACCTCATTAAGAGATGGAAAAATATTTATAAAATATGGCTCAATCTAAAAAATGCTAGTATAAAGAATCTATCAAGAGGAAGATAATGTATTTTCAAAATATATTCCCCCCTTGTACTCACTGGTTTTCATCAATTTTATAATATATCTTATAAGTGTACTCACTCATGTTTCCTATATAAAATATTGGTCTTGAAACATTAATTGAACCTATAAAGGAGAAGGTAACTATACTAGGACTAAACCATTAAAAATATATATTTTTTATGGTGTTCATATTTATATTTTCATTTCATTTTGAGGTAACTATTGAGGTAACATATAAAATCCATAATTCATAATTAATATAGTCATTTTAGAAAATATAATAGATAATTAAAAGAGATATTAAAACGTGGTAAAATAAGGGAATAATTTTATTTCACCCTAGTGTCCCTGGATGGTATACTAGTAACGTCAATTAATAATATAGTTGAATGAGTTTATTATTAATAGATTTAAAGAAAATTACATTTATTTTAAAAAAATAATATGATGTGCATATTTAAAGAAAAATAAATTTTTCCATTTTTGGATAACATAGTCACCATCACTATTAAGAATGAAAATGAGGTCAAAAATATACCCTTAATAATAGAATGAAAATAGAGGAATGGAAATTGAGAATGATATTAAACTAAAACAATAATCTACCACTACATGAAATTGATCAAATTAGTAATTATTCATATTCAAACTATGTTACGAGTATTCCTTTTGAATTAAAATTTTCAATATATTAAGATTATGAGGGGATGATACCAACTGAATTATTGGATATCTATGCACTAATGTCTTTTATTATTGTAATAATGTTCCCATTTAATACATCACTTATATATTTGGAGTTTTCATGGGACTGATTGATAAAAAAATACTATTTGGGAAAGTTAATGACATTGAGAGAGAATTGACTAAAAATTTCAAATATGAAAACCTCTAACTAAACATGTTAATCAATATTTTCTATAATTATTTGAAAATAATATATCTCCTTAGTTGAAGAAGTGTTGAAAATAAATTTTTGTGAAAATGTATTGACTAAAAATGTTTTTGTAAAAGTGATCCATTTGTTGGAAAATATATATAGAACCACTATTAATGATAAATAATCACATTTTAAGGTGAAATTTATTAGTGTAATAGATCTTTTTAAATCATTACCAGAGAAAATCAAAATTAATATATATTTAATTCAAAAAAATAAATAGAGAATAGGAAGATAAATTCTTATCAAATGAGGATGAGAAAAATATCCTCACCGAAGAGTGTCTTGAAATAAAATTCATAGTCAAAAATTAATTGGAGAATCATGTTGAGACTTAAAAATATTATAAGTATTAAAATTATACCACACAAATTTCTTATAAGATTAATTACACAAAAAGTAAACATTTAAGATGAAATAAGGTATTTTATCCATCTTCTAATCATCATATAGTAGGATCTTGAGAAATTGTTATCCATGTGTTAGTTAATTATATTTTTCCTAATTTTGTTTCATACTATAGTATCGATTATAAGTAAAAATATTGAAATGATTGGGTGGATAAATAAGTAAACAAATCCACCAAGTCTCTAGGATGGATGTTAGAATATCCATGAATTTTGGTGTCCCAAGAATATCTCAAAATAATATTTACTATTCAAAATAAAAACAAGGTAGTTAATATTTAATTTCATTCCATATTGTATTGATACGATAAAGATATAGAGATATAGAGATTCATTGGCCATTTTTGGTGCTTCTAGGGGTACTAGAAGATGGAAATTGAGTGTTTTCATAAAATTTTAACAGAAAAATAATTTATAATCCCATGTTTAAGGGTGAGATGAACTAAAATAAATTAAATATTTGGTAAATAAAATTATATTTAATATAAGTTAAACAATATTTATACAAATAATAAATTTTAATTCTTGAATAACTTCAGTGAATATTGAAAAAAAGTAATAATCGGGAAGAATAGTGTTGAACTGCACCAACCAATCTAATTCACATGATGGTGATAAGAGAAGATCACAAATTTAAAGGATAAAAGAAAATTAAATTTGAATATATCTAATGATGTGAAAATGAGGAAAAAAGTGTTAAATAAAAGTAAAATATTCCATATAAGGAGAGAGAATATGATGTAAAATAAAGCTACAGAGTCCTCTACTATGAGAGAAAAAGTTACATGATGGGATAATTAAAAAAATCCATGGGATTCATAATTATGGAAGCAAATATGAATTCAAAAAGAGATTAAATCCATGAGCAGAATAATTAGACTCTTTTAAAAGTTAGAATCAAAAAATAATAATTATAGGTTTCTCTTGAAAATAGTAAAAATGCTATTAAGAACCCTTGTGGATAATCCCAGATCTTTGATCACGTGAGAAATGAGTTCATAAATATTTTTCTATCCCAATTAGAAAGTACTAGATAAATGAAGAAAGAACAAGAAAATTAAAATTATTAAATGTAAAATAGTTGTTCTATAGGAATAATAACACAAATTTCGTGGTCATTTTTCTAAAAATGATGTCATAATAGTTCTTAAGAATCATTTTTTATGGTAAATGTATGTTCCACATGTTGAAAATAAAAATATAACCATCCTATAAGATCAAGAATAATTCATGAGAAATACGAATCAATCACTAAAATATTTTTTTACATATTATTTTTTATAAATAATTAAACAACCCATAAATATAATTTTAAACAAAGGAATATATTTTTTTTATGAATTAAAATGATAGAAAATTCAAATAAAAAATCTTAATGATAATATTTTGTATTTATGTTAAAAATAATATTTTTTTGTCAAGATTCATGACTCATTAATACTTTTATTTCTAAGGATATGATATAAAACTAACCTTATTACCTTTTCATTAATTATAGGTACTTTCAGGTATGGAATTGACTGTCATAATTGCAAAAATAATATCATAATATATTTTATACTATTTTTAAAGTTAAAATAATTCACCTATCAAGGAGTGATTGATATTACAATTATATATTTAATTAATATCATAATGATAATTAGATATTGGATTTTTATAAAACTTTTGTGATAAATATAATCGAATTATAATCCTTGATGGGTTAACATAACAAGATATTGTTTATTGTGGGTTATTTCTTGTTAATCTAAAATAATGTTAATGCTATAAAAATGATTTTTTACATAATAAATCAACATTTTATAATTAATTTTAATATAGAAAATATTGTTTTAGGGGTTTAATGATTAATATAGAGAATATATATTTAAGTAAGAGTTATCGATATTTCACATGAATGTTTTTAAATGAGTTTATTTGAGATAAGTTCTCATTTTATATATCATGATAAATATTTTTAAACAAACTCGATTAGTAGATTTTATAATTTTTATCTTGTTTTTAAACTTTATGGATAGTGTTTTAGTCTAGGTTAATCACACTTGTTTTATACATTCAGTTTTCCCACATTCAGGTAGAGTTGAAAGGATGATGACTCATTGTATGAAATGTTTGATATCATCATTCCCTAATTAAAATCCCATTATAAATTTTAATAAAATGAGGATAAAATTTTTTTCCTTTATCATGGAATTTTCCTAAAGATGATTTGTAATTTTCCATTTATATTTTCACCATTCTATTTATTGAAATAAAGGGGAAGAAAATTTATAATTGTAACACATATTGATATAGAATTATTTAAGAGTATTGATAATAATTTTTAAGGGGGGATATAAGGGTCCAATAAATCATAGGTAATTTATTTATTATCAATAATATAGACTTACATTTTGAGGTGGGTTTTTCAAAATAAATTACAGAATAATCCAAAAAGTGGATTTCTAGGATATTTTATAAATACATATATATGAAGATGTGAATAATTTTTTTCTTGTTTTGAGAAATAAAATAATATTATTTAATTTACCATCCCTTAAATTAGATTATTAGAGTTTTGATATTAATAGTAATTATATACAACTGTTTTTGGTTAATGAATAACTATCAACAATATGTTTCAAGTGAAATTAGTAATTTTTCTATGTGAAAAAACCAGATATGTGTAATTAATGAAATATAATGTTTGTTTGAAGTTAGAGGAACAATATATGGATAATGATGATTCCATACTATTATATTAGGTGAAATATATTCTCTATATGATGTGTTCATATTGGTTGAGGTTTTTATAACAATTTTTTAATTGTTTTGAAGAAAAAAAAATTATTTCACCTATTTATATATTATGTTTTTTATACACTACTTAGTAAGAGTTATACAGGAACTTGATGTAAGCTTATAACAAATTTAGTTGAATCATTGGATTTTGGAAGGCCAATTGGTGACTTTAAAATAGCCATTTAGATTCTAAAATAAAAAACATATCAAAGTATTAGAATTTTTTTATATTTATATAGGGAATTGTATGAATTATGAAATAGTTCATAAAAAACATGTCCCACTAGGGAATATTTATTTCCCATTTCATATGATTCATATAATACATTAATAGTGCTATATATGATATAATAATTGTTATTAGAAAGGGCTTCATAAAATTATTTTACTCTACATAAATACCATTTGATGTGAAATTTTTAAATGGGAATGGAAATATATAGAATTTCATATGTTCCATTTTACACTTATGAAATGCCTTTTATTATTAAAATTTGAGGCCAAAAGTTACTTAAATTATTATATTTGAAGGAAATTAACTAGGAAATTATAGATTAATTATTCTAAAGGAAATTAATTTATATAATGTGACATATGTTCATAATGATTTAAAAAATCATGGTTACTTATCTATTAATGTGATTCAATAGAATATGAGAATCAAGCTAATGATTTTTCTGTAAGAGGAGAAGAAGTAACGCTATAATAGAAGATCCCACACATGGGGATTCTAAGGATGAAATATCAATTTAAGCTAATTCTATTGTTTAAAGAGTAGTTTCACTATGAAAATAACAACATGACACAATGTGAGATAATAAGAGTTTCATGATATATCGATACATCATGACATGATCCATTGTATAATTACACATAGATGTGGAATAATTTAAAATATCATGGATTTCATAAGGTTTTTTGGGGAATGAAATATCTCGAGTCTCATTGAAATTTAAAAAAAATATGCACTTGGTTTAAATGAGAAAAAAATGATAAATTCCATTGACTTGTTTTAAATGATATAACATCATGTTCCCACAAATAATAGTACATTTTTATATTTGAAGACGAAAATATTATTCACAGTAATATATGTGAATTTAAAAAATATGAAGGAAGTGTCCCTTTGTAAAACATGATAATGTGTCCCAAAAAGGAGAGATAAAATAATTAATGAAGATACAATTAAAATATATTTACGAAGTAAATCCAATGTATTAAGGAATCAAAGGATGAATGAGAGAAGTTGATTGCATTCAAGAAGAGGATATATTGTGCATCGGGGAAGAAGAAAGAGAAGTTATGTTCTTTGATATTATAATATCACGGGACATAATTTAGGGGTAAGGACAAGAACTATGAAAAAGGTTAGAGAACTATATGAAAATCAAGACATGTGGACTTGAAGGTTGAAAATTACCACTCTCTAATATATGAAACACATAAATAGATGAAAGTCCATTTGCGAGTGTATTGGAAGGAGCCATTGAATTAAATCAAGATGATGTATAAAGACCGTGTCATGAGATGGATTTAGGTTTTTTGAGAGATATCACAAACTAGAGAGAGATACTCTAAATAAACTACTAATAGATATATAAGTGATTTTTAGGATATATCCCATTATTTCACTCATTGATGTTCTAGAATTTAATGATATAAAATTTACTTTTACTATATCATGTTTACAAGTGTAATTATTTCTCCCAAACTTAACCAAAACCTATAAAAGAGTAATTACCCACAATGGGAATGTACCATTAAAAAAAAATTTTTTGTTAGTGTTATTTTTATTATCAACATTACATGTAGAGGTGAGTATTGAGATCACAAATCATATCCATCATTCTTTAAAAATATAGCAGTTTGAGCATAAATTGCTGATAATTAAAAGGCAAACAATAACATTATAAATTATTGGAATATATATCAATCCCTACCCCCCAGAATTCTATATCCCTAGAGGGTCTATTGGAAACTTCAATCAAAAATTACTATGTTCTCATATTTATATATGAAATAATTAAAATTGATAATGTTAACACTTCTGAAAAACATTATTCTAGATTATATGATATTATATCAAATTTTAATTTTATTATAACTATAGTTACACTACTAGAAATATAATAATATATGATTCCTTGAATTTTTTATTTTTTAATGAAATCTCATATATCCTAATACATAAAAAAATATAAATTTAGGGGGAGTTTTCAAATAAATTTTATATATTCAATCAGTGGAATTTACATAAACTTCATATAATGTGGTGGATTTCAAAAAACCTTCATTTATGATTATATATGGATATTTTATATGAAAAAATTCATATACTCTAATAAAAAACTAAAGAATCATGTTTCACTCTCTTATTGGTCTTATATGTCATACATAATGTTATTTAATGTATCTAACCAACAATTGTATCCCCCTCTATTGATAACTTTTCTCTAGCTAATAACATCATTGTTATAGGATTTGTCCTCCAGTTTATCTGGGCTACTATAATTAAATTATTTTAATTATTTTAATCTTTTACCCTAGGAAAATCACGATCTCCAATGAACAAAAAAATCTACCTATTAGATTTCATCCATCTAGAAAATGAAAATGGCTAATAAAAATTGGATATTGTGATACAAATATGATTATATTTTTCTTCGAAAACATAAATTAATCAAAACCATATTATATTTAATATTTTTCTTCTACTGTAACATCCAAGTCAAAAATGATACTAATACAATCTGTTCATTGTTACAACATATACTGTATTTCTAGAAGAAAAACAAAATAGAGAGATTTTTAGAGTTTTTTATATAATGTATATAAATCAAGATTATTTTAAAATACATATCATGTTCTTTATAACAATATAATGTTATATGAATATATAAATATATGTTCTCTAATTTAGGATAACCTTGAATTTTATGTGGAATATATAATTATTATGTATGTAGTGTGTGTGTGTTTGAGTCAACATAATTATTTATATATGTATGCATGCATGTATGTATGTATGTATATCTATGAGTGTGTGTGTGTTTGTATGTATGTGTGTATTTATGTATGTATGTAGGTGTTTCTTTTTACAACACATATATATTTTCTATACTATGTGTGTATAGATATATATATTTATGTTTTTTTTAAAACTATCCATATTAATTTTTTGCGCACTATATATTTTTTTTGTGTGTGTGTACCTCATATTACATAAATGTTTTTTCCCTAATTCAATGTACCTAATGTTAGGTAATTTCTTCTTATTATATTTAAAAGTTTTTCTATTTCCTTATCATTATATATAAATATTATTTTGAAAATATATATGTATAATGATAGTGTTTTTGTAGTTGTGGGGGTGAGGGTTGTGAGTTTATTCATTTGTGTGATAAATAAATTAATATAGAAAGTATATTTTTAATAATATATATAGATATATATATATTTCTTATTTTAATATTATCTAATTTTATATGCTCAGAAAACTAGGATAGAGCTTTTTAATATAATATATTATATGTTAGATGTCTATTATTTTATCTGTTTATCTCTAAACCTGTATTGCATTAATGATGTTCTATGTATTATTATGAACTTCTTTAGGAAAAAATAATATGTTCTATAATTTTTCAACATTTGATAAATTAATTATGTTGTTTTGTTTAATAAATTTTTATAATCACAATAGAATATGTAATGTGATTTTAAGAATAATATATATTATTACTTTTGTTAATGTTTTCTGAAATTTTGAATAAATCTATTTGTTTTTTGTTCATTATTCTAAAATATCCTTTGAAATGTAAATTATTATTTTTTATAATTTTCTGTATAAATTATATTTATATTATATATTTTTTTAATAAATTATAGTAATTAAAATCAAACATATTTAGTATATAGGTATATATTAATAAAAAAATTTAAAAAACATAGGGATTGTTCACATAACATTTTTATTCATTTAATAATATTATATTTAATTTAAATATTCACATATCATGTTCATTAAACATAAAATAAGTTCATTTGGCATGTAATGTAAATAAATATTGACATGACTCGTGATATATATATTTAAATATTCATAAAACATATAATATTTATGTGTATCAACAAAATATTGTCAATATATAAATGTTTAAAAACACATAAAAAATATATAAATGTCCCATTAACACATAATATATATATATTCTGTGAAAACATTAAATTTATTGTTTATAGAGAATTTGTAATATATATTTATATATATTATAAATTTTATTCATAGAGAATAAATTTCTATAATGATTTATAAATATTATTCAAAGAAAATACATAAAAACCATCTCCTATAAATAAATTTAAAAAATAAACATATGTAGAAAGACTTATATATGCAAATAAAATTTCCAACATTCATTAAAAAATTAAATTAAATATTCATTGTATATTCAAAATACACACACAATTTTTAAATTCTCATAAACATTTGATATATTATCATATAATTTTTTATATATATTTCACATTCGTGATTTTGTTTTAATGTATTCTTCTTTTTACTTTTGGTCTGTATTTTTTCCATTATTTTTTAAGAATATTTTGGAGAAAAAAAAGGATTTTTTTAGGCTTTGTAGTAGCTGGTGTATAGTGGGTGCGTGGTTACGTAAAATCGTGTGCCATTCTAGGGAAACTATATTCCTTAGATAGTGGCACTATCGAGACCACCAGGTTATCCACATGGGCATGTGTCCTCCCCCATAAAATTATGTGTCCAGTTTCCTCTTAGATAGAGGAGGCGACCAGTCTGATGCATGTTTTGTTCAACCATGCGGGCTTACTATGTAGCCTACCAAGATCATTTAATATTAGAATATTTATCTTTTTCCTACTTAGGATAAACATAAAATCACCCTTAATTCTATCAATATAGGATTTTTTTTCCCTAAGAATTTCCAACACTCCATCGTGCACCCTATTATCCCCAATCATTGGGTAATTTGGCCTTAGTTGTTGAATAAATAATCAAAAAAGATTCTATTTTCTTGATTTCTGCTTTCTTATAGGGTTCCTTTTCTATATTTCTTGGGTTTTCTTATCACCAATATATTGTTTAACCTAATAAGAGTTCATTGTTGTGTTTTGGGGGAAAATATTGGTATTTTGGTTCGATATTTTTTTATAGGGTTTCATTTTGGTGCAGTTGTAGTTTTTCATCAGATTATGAACATTTCCAAGAATGAGGTAGGTTATTCTATGTTTTATCCTTATTTGATTATTTTTTTATTCTCGCTTTGCTTCTTAAATATATTCTATGGATTGTGTGAAAGGTGCGAAATATGTTTTAAATAAGGATTCCTGCTGTGTATGTGTTATAATATGGGTTTTCAAAAGAGCTAGATTGTGTTTTTATGTGACCTCATTTTGTTCTTTATAAATGTGTTATATGTATTGTGAATGTGGGGTGAATCATGTTTTAGAAATGATTTTTTATGAGTATGAATTTAAAATATGTTTTTATTATTATAAATGGATGTTTCAAAAGTTAACTCATGTTGTTGATGTGTGTATGTGGAAGTAGTGACATATGTGTTATGTGGAATGGAAATTGATCATAAAGGGAATACTAGGTATCAAGGTTGGTGGACTAGAACTAGTATGCTAGTTGATTTGGTGGATATGAGGCCTGATATCTCCTAGATGGATTGATGATAAAAAAATAACTAAACTGGATGATGAATGGAGACCACCAGACCATGGGATGTATTCTCCTCTAGTGGCTCATTCATGAGGAAACTATGGTTTATGGTTACTATATAATGTTTCACCATGGTATGAGGTTAATTGGGCCCTCTAGAGATAATTCTTATGTATATTTCACATGAAGTGGTTATGTCACAACCCGTCCTCAGGGCTTGTGTCGAGACTACCCCAAGACCGCCTTCCATATGGCAGGGGCTAGAGACTAGCACCAAAGGCGTAAATCATGATAAAATGGAAGGAATTTCCTTTATATAAGTAAAATAACACAATAGAGTACGCAAGCTGAAGTAAACACTAAGTAAACTGATTACAAAAGTAAGTGATGGAAAGTAAATGGGTTGGTATGAAAACCCAATTGAAAGTACAGTACAAATGGGAAAGAAAGTACAAATGGTGAAAAGTAAAGCAGAAACCACCAAGTCAACCTCCGGAATTCCCACCTGAAGGGTGGGTACAGATAGTCTCATCGTTTCATCGGTTCCAGTCGTCCGCTTTGAGTACGTCCCGCCAAGTGGTCCACATCCAGGTACCGTCCTGCTCCACAAGACTCCACCTCGATCGGTACTGTACCTCGATCAGTACTGTCTGTCGTCTGCATCCAACACAATGTAGTGCGGGCATATCACATTCAGGGGTGAGTATAAGATACTAGGTAGGGACCCCGAGACTCCCGAAGGACTCCCAGAATCCACAAAGTAAAGATACAAACACAAAGTATCAACCATCCCTATTTAGGTATATTCCGATACATATACCTAAGTCATCGATTCCAGTTTGACTCCAACTCAAGAGTCGAAGTACAACCCAGTCCACACAGGAAAGTACAACCCAGTCCACACAGGAATGCACAACCCAGTCCACCCAGGAAAGTAAGTAAATCACATCGATGATAATGACTAAAAGTCAAGACTCATCTCACACAAGAATACTACTCACGAAGAAGGGTGGAGATGATTAGATGTAGCCTCTAAATCATCTCCTCTGCCGAACCCACGTAGGATCCAAGTACAGAAGTCATCACTGATGAACCCACATTGTAACATCCCAAGTAATTAATGAATAATAGATATTATTATCTATGTCTATTAATGAAATAGATAGTGTTTTAGAGGCTTAAAATGAAAATAAATCCAATCTTAAGCATGGAATACACTAATATTTTTAAAAGATTGTTTTACAGCTTTTTGATGGGAAACCATTTTTAATCTATCTTTTGACAATTTTATAAACTATGTTTGTCAAAATAAACTTATTATTTATGATTGGGACATCAAAATTACTTTGTGTGAATTTTTGGTATTTTTCTGACAATGTTCATTTTTTAATGAATAGTGAAAAATACTGCATTTTACATCAAAACTGCTTTTTAATCTAATTTATTTATATGATTATATTATCTTTTGAATTTGTTTTAAAGTGAAATTAGAATATATTTTTACCATTTAATCCAATAGTGGTCATTGGAATCAATTTCACTTTGAAATCGGACTTAAACTAGTGTCAATCTTTTGATACTTATTGTTTCATAAAAACACGCTATTTGCTCTGACAGCGGGAATTAATTATTAAATTAATTAATGTGACTTATATGTTTTGAATTTTGTAAAATAGGCTTCATTTTTGAATTCATAATATCCAATATAGCTTAGGGTGATGTTTTGGTATTTTTCTGAAAAACTTCAATTTTTGATGAATAGTGAAATCACTAAGTGGTAGTTAAAGAAACTGATTTTTTCATTTAAATGAAACTTTGTCACTTCTGTGATTTTATTTTCAAAAATCAGACATACATGGTTGTCATTAAGAAGTAAAATGTGGTTCAATGAGATTAAAATAATATTTTGGTGAATAATAACTTATTAAGTTTTTAATCGCGATTAGTGGTAATTAGTGTAGTTTAAGGTAAAAATAATGCTTTAATAATATGAAATGACCTAGACACATGTCCTAACCTTATTGGATGTGTCATGGCCGACCAAGACAAGCCATGGGTAAACTTGGGGACCCCCTGGAGCCACTTTTGTTGGGAAATGACATAAATAACCTTTTATTTAATGTAAAAGTAAAAATGACACAAACATAATATATTTTACGAAAACAATTTTTACATGGGGTTATACAAGTAAGATTTTTGACTATAAATATTCATTAGAAAGATAAAAATATTTCCTACATCATAGTATTTGTTTTATAATTTTTATACTTTAAATAAATTAAATTATTTATGACATCATGATGATGCAGCGATAACCTCATTATTTAACGATTTAAATAAAATGGAATGATAATGTAAAATCTAAGACCTACACATGTAATAAACCTATTGGATGGGTGGATTTCGAACCCTTATCACCTTATCCTCGAATTATATCATTGTGGGACCATTTAAATCCGAAACTCATTTTCAAATAAAGTAATATTTCTTTACCTTCCAAGAGTTCCCCTTCTCTACTCTTATAAAAGGCCCCACCTCTATCTCTTTAACCACACTCCCAAAACCTTTGGCACGGCCAACCCCTGCCCATTTTGTCTCTCCACTTCCCTCTCTTACTCCTTTAAGCCTCACATTGGGCAGAAGACTTCCCAAGGAAGCCTTTGAGCTCAAATCTAAGAGAGTTACCCAATTTTAAGGTAATGTCTTCTTTTGAGTCCTTTTGTTTCATTTTTCTTCTCCAACCCCCTAAACTCTTTTTATTATTTTCTTTTGTAACAACTCCAGTATACTCAATATACTAGGATGTTGTTATGATAAGTATTAGAGCTTTACTTACACACACCTACATCTAATGGTTAACGAACATACTGTTTCCGTGGATGGTGAATTTATGCCTCCCGAAACGATGATTATTCAACATTCTTTTAACACATTCAAAGGTGGACATTAAGATGTCACTATATTTATATATGATATATAATATTTTTATGTTTTCCTTAATATTCTGTATTTTTCATTTTGTTCATACCTTTATGGTTTCCATTATGGGTAAACGCGATATCTTCATTTAAGGAAGTGCGGACTACCGCCGCCTCAAAGTGATTTGATTAGTTACATACCATATGTGGGACAAATAAAGGATGGAACTATGATATTATATATGATATTATACTGGAATTATAATATACCTTTATATCATTATGATTCCATTCTATAAAATATGAAATAGAAATGAAAGTAGCGTTCATGTGTATGTATGGCTTACCGTCTCCATGAACAGTGCATTTCATTTCTTACCACTAAATGATTATGTAATATTATAAATGCATGTATATACTGGATATATATGATATATACATCATGATTATAATTCTGGATATAATGGATACATGAACAACATGTAATTATAAAGGGCTTATTTTTGACTCAAGTACCAATGATCGTTAAAACGGCCATTATTAACTTAAATAATTACATAGTGTTCATGACATGGAAATAAGTGATATAAAAGGAATAATGAATTTTAAAAAGCTTCTTAAACAAGTAGAAATTAACTCAAGTTTATTATTAAGTACATTAAAGAACGATCGAGTCAAGTTAGACCCGAGGTATGGGACTTCATCTCAATCTCCTTTCATTGAGGCATATTTTGTTTTATACACAACCTTGTTTTATACGGTGTATAAAACCCTTTGACTTTTACGTTTATCCAAAAGGAATATTTTTTATACGAAGCGTTTTACTAAACGACAAAAGGGAATGTTTTGTCGTACGTATGCGGCGACAATGACTTATCCATTGCAGTAACCATTATTTGAGTTTCGGATTCCTCTACAAGCCATCCCTTTTTTTAAAGAAAAATAAATACCATGTTTTACGTTTCTTTTATTTTGGTATTGAAAATGGTTTTCATAATGTTTTTATATCAATGTGTTTTTTTGATATCTTGTGATTGAATGGTGGAAATGTTATGTTTCATTTATGCATGTTTTATGTGATACGATTATGTTGAGGTTCTTGGGAATTATTATGAAGACGGGTGGTTCCATGATAAACTAAGGGCGGGTGAGCCCGATATAGATCTCCAATGCATTGGGTAACACAAAGGAGTGAAATGTTAAGGTTTCTCCGAATAGATTTAGGGAATATACTGTGATGGGTATTCCAAACGTAACCAAGAGGGTTACTCCCTACGTAAGAATGTTATGAATGCCTCAAGTTACCTTTATGTCTTATGATTTCTATGATTTATTCATGATTTGATTAGGTATGTTAAAGTGCTTATGTTTTATGGGTAAAGTATGATCTCATCCTTATGTATATATGTACCCATATTTCCTTTCCATATTTTTATACCCCTTACTGAGCTTTTTATGCTCATCCCATGTTTTTTTGAAATGTTTTTCACAGGTCAAGGGAAAGGTACATGATATGATGGTAGTGTCAAGGAAGTGTCAAGAAAGAATCCATGTTTTATTTTAAATTTGTTCCGTTGATGAATACTATATTTATGTAACCACTTTGTTTAAATGTGGAATGTAATGCAAGTTTTATGATCTAATTCTCTAAAACTCTAAACCTGAAAAGATCCTCAATGTGTAATCTTGTAATAACTCAGGATTAAGTAAGGTTTAAGGATGGGGCCTTATAGTTGGTATCAAAGGTCAGTTTAGAAAACTTTAGGAGTTATAATTCTATTAAATGATTATCCAAAAATATTTTTTTTTTAAATGATATAGCATTTGAAGATTACCATGTTGCTTCATCTAAGACATGTTTGTTCAGAATGGTTTTCCGTAGAGGAAACAGGGAAGCAGTGCTAGGAAGGCATACATAAGGAAATAACCTTCCAAATCAGCATCCCGAGATTGTCGAAATTGGAACAGAACAGTTTGTTGCAGTGATGGCACAGTTGAATCAGGCTATAAATGGTGGTAGTATCCATGCACGAGATCAGCCAGATCAACCGTAGAGGAACATGTCAGTGGTGGAACATTTCATGAGGCAACATCCCCCATCATTCAGAGGATCATCTAACCCTGTGTTAGCTGAAGGGTGGATTAAAGCACTGGAGAAGATTTTTGATGTCATGGGGTGTTCAGACAATCAAAAGGTTAGTTTTGCTATTTACCGTTTGGAGGGTGAGGCAGATCAGTGGTGGTCGATGGTTAAAAACATTAGGTATGTTGATGAGATTGATGCTCTCGACTGGGATGAATTCAAAGGTATGTTTCTTGAGAAGTATTTTCCTAAGGCTATTCGACTTAGGATAGAAAAGAAATTCTTAGAATTGAGGCAAGAGGAAGACTCAGTGGCTACCTATGAAGAAAGGTTCACTAGATTGGCAAGGTATGCTCCAAATTTTATCCGAGACCTTGATAGTAAAATCAATCATTTTTACTCATGATTAAAGCCAAAATATCGAAGGGCATTAGCTTCTCGTGAGTTTAAAAGTTATGAAAAGCTTGTTCGATGTGCTGATAAGGTGGAAATGGAGTTTTCCGATGATCAAGTGTTCTATAACAACCAACCGATGAAGAGACCGAGGTGGCAGGAGAAAGGTAAGAATTCTTCAAAAAAGTCTGATGGTAAGAAAACTATGTTTCCAGTTTGTGATAAATGTGGAAAAAGGCATACTGGGGAATGTCTTCTGAATTCTGGAAAGTGCTACCGATGTGGTAAGATGGGACATAAGGCTCGTGATTGCACTGAAAAGGATCAAGGTGAAGGTAATACCAAATTTGATTTACAGTTAGTGAAATGTTATAAGTGAATGAGATGGGTCACTATGCAAACGAGTGTCCGACAAAGATCTTGAGTGATGGGAAGCAGTTAGACTACAAGAAGAAAGGGGTGGTGAAATCCTTTGCAACTACTTCAGCAGATGTTGGGCAATCAAATGAAGTTGTATCAGGTACATTGTTTGTTTTTTCAGATTATGTCAGTGTGTTGTTTGATTCGGGGTCTACACATTCTTTCATCTCTGAAACCTTTTCTAGTAAAATGGGAATACCATCTCAATAAATGACTTGTGAACTTGTGGTAAAAACACCAGGGGGAAATTTTGAGGCAAAAAGAATTTATAGGAATCTTCCTATCCTTATCTGTGGAAAGAACCTAATTGAAAACCTTATTGTTCTACCTCTAGTAGAGTTTGATGTTATCTTGTGTATAGATTTGCTCTCTATTTACCATGCTAAGATTGACTGTAGAGATAAAGAAGTTTTTTTTCAGAAAGACTTTCAGTTTGTATACAAGAATGAACCCTTACTGTTGATAACTTATCAAGAGGCCAAGAAACTTGTAAAAGATTGAAATGAATGTTACCTTGCACACATCATTGAAAATAAAGGAACTGTTCAGATTAATGATGTGCCAGTGGTAAATGAGTATCCTGATGTTTTTCCTGATGAGTTGCCTGGAATAATACCAGATCAGGAAGTTGAGTTTACTGTTGACTTAGTTTCTGATGCTAAGCCAATTTCAAAACCCCCTTATCGAATGGATCAAATTGAACTTTTAGAGTTGAAGGAGAAATTGCAAGATTTATTATAGAAAGGTTTCATTCGACCTAGCACATCACCTTGGGGTGATCCTGTTTTATTTGTTAAAAAGAAATATGGTTCTATGAGACTTTTCATTGATTATATAGCCTTGAATAACATCAGTGTTAAGAACAAATATCCTTTTCCTCATATCGATGATTTGTTTGATCAGCTCCAGGGAGCTCTGTTTTTTTCAAAGATTGACTTGAGATCGGGGTACCATCAGCTGAAGGTAAAGGAGGCAGATATTCCGAAGACCGCATTCTATACGAGATATGGCCATTATGAAGTTTTAGTAATGCCTTTTGGGATAACCAATGCACATGTTGTATTCATGGACTTAATGAATATAATTTTCCATGAGTTCTTCGATAAGTTTGTGGTGGTTTTCATTGCGGATATTTTGGTGTTTTCTAAAAGTAAAGAGGAGAATGAAAGACATTTAAGGGTTATCTTGCAAACCTTAAAAGAAAAGAAACTGTATGGAAAATTCAGCAAGTGTGAGTTTTGGTTGCAAAAAATTTCTTTCCTTGGTCATATTGTTTCTAAAGATGGAATAACTGTTGATCCTGCAAAAATTAAAGTTGAGGAAGAATGGCCAAGACCCAGAAATGTAACCGAGATTCGTAGCTTCCATGGTTTGGCAGGCTATTACCGAAGGTTTGTTAGAAATTTTTCACGATAATCTAGTCCAATGACTAAGCTAACTTGGAAGGGTGTTAATTTTATCTGGACAAAAGAATATGATGATTGTTTCCAGGAATTGAAAATAAGATTGGTGAATGCTCCAGTTTTGGCACTACCTTCCAGGAATGGTGAGTTTGTTATATACAGTGATGCTTCATTGAAAGGACTTGGTTGCGTCCTAATGTAGAATGATCCTGTAATTGCTTATGCTTCACAACAGTTGAAAACTCATGAGGTAAATTACCATACACATGATTTGGAATTATCTTCTGTTGTTTTCACTTTAAAATTTTGGAGGCATCATTTGTATGGAGTAAAGTGTGAAATATATACCGATCACAAAAGTTTAAAGTATATATTCACTCAGAAATAATTGAACATGAGACAAAGGAGATGGCTAGAATTAATCAAGTATTATGATTGAACAATTCATTACTATCCAGGAAAAGCAAATAAAGTGGCTGATGCTTTGAGTCAAAAAAGTAATGCTTCTTTAGCAATGTTGCGTTTGGAACGTGATCCTTTGGTTAAGGATGTGATGAACTTTGGCATATAAGTTGTTGGTGTAGGAAGTTATTCTGTTTTGTTTCAGGTATCATTGAGATCATCTCTATCAGATAGAATTAAGCAAGCACAGAATCAAGATAGTGAGTTGCAGAAAAAGGTAGAGCTAGTTCAGAAAGGTAAGTTGCCTGAATTCAACATTGATAATGATTGTGTTTTGAGATTTGGGAAGAGATTGTGTGTGCCTTGTGATTCACAGTTGAAGAGAGAGTTGTTATGTGATTCTCATAGTTCTCTATTTTCAGTTCATCTAGGCAGTACTAAGATGTATAGATATCTGCGGGAGTATTACTGGTGGGATGCAATGAAAAGAGATATTGCTGATTTTACTATGAAGTGTTTGAAATGTAAGTAGGTTAAAGCAGAGCGGCAGTTACCGAAAGGGATGCTTCAGCCTTTACCAGTTCCAGAATGTAAATGAGAGAATATATCCATGGACTTTTTTGTGGGATTACCGAAGACATCTCGAGTTAATAATGAAATCTGGGTTATTGTTGATCGCTTGACCAAATCTTCTCATTTCCTTGATATACGAGATACTTTCTCTCTTGATCAACTTTCCCATTTGTATCTTAAAGAAATAGTAAGGTTACATGGAGTTCCTCTCTCCATTGTATCTGACCGTGATCCCAGGTTCACTTCTAACTTTTGGAAAGGCCTTAAGAAGTCATTGGGTACTGAATTAAATTTTAGTACAGCTTTTCATCCTCAATCAGATGGGCAGTCGGAACGAACAATTCAGTCCTTGGAGGATATGCTACGTTCTTTCTCTATGGATTATCAGGGAAGTTTGGACCAACATCTTTGTTTGGTTGAATTTTCATATAATAACAGTTTTCATTCCAGTATACAGATGGCTCCATTTCAGACATTATATTGGAAGCGGTGTCGAACTCTAGCTTTCTGGGATGAAGTGGGTGAAAGGAAGTTGATGGGACCAGAATTGGTAGAAGAGATGGCAGAAAAAGTTCAGCTGATTCAGAATCACATGAGAACAGCTCAGAGTAGGCAGAAGAGTTATGCAGATAACAGGAGGAAGGATCTATCTTTTGAGGTAGGTGATCATGTTTTTCTCAAAGTATCACCATGGAAAAGTGTGATACGATTTGGTAAGAAAGGAAAGTTGAGTCCAAGGTTCATTGGACCATATGAAATTCTGGAGAGAGTTGGATCAGTTTCTTACCGAGTGGATTTACCTCTAAGTTTATCTCAGGTACACAATGTTTTTCATGTTTCGATGTTGAGAAAGTACAAGCCAGATCCATATCATGTTTTGAGTCCAGAGGTAGTTCAGCTGGAAGAGAACCTATCTTATGAGGAACAACCGGCCCAGTTCTTGACCACAGGGAGCATGTGTTATAGAATAAGGTGATTCACGAGGTAAAGGTTTTGTGGAAAAACCACATGATTGAAGAGGCAACATGAGAATCTGAAAATGCAATGAGGGATAAGTACCCCCATTTATTCGATAAGTAAATAAATTGCGGGGACGCAATTTTCTAAAAGGGGGATGTATGTAACATCCCATGTAAGTAATGAATAATATATATATTTATCTATGTCTCTTAATGAACTAGATAGTGTTTTAGAGGCTTAAAATGAAAATAAATCCAATCTTAAGCATGGAATACACTAATATTTTTAAAAGATTTTTTTACTGCCTTTTGATGGCAAACCATTTTGGAATCTATCTTTTGACAATTTTATAAACTATGTTTGTCAAAATAAACTTATTCTTTATGATTGGGACATAAAAATTTACCTTGTGTGAATTTTTGATATTTTTCTGACAATGTTCAATTTTTAATTAATAGTGACAAATACTGCATTTTACATCAAAACTGCTTTTTAATCTAATTTATTTATATGATTATATTATCTTTTGAATTGGTTTTAAAGTGAAATTAGAATATATTTTTACCATTTAATCCAATAGTGGTCATTGGAATCAATTTCACTTTGAAATCGGACTTAAACTAGTGTCAATCTTTTGATACTTATTGTTTCATAAAAACACGATATTTGCTCTGACAGTGGGAATTAATTATTAAATTAATTAATGTGACTTATATGTTTTGAATTTTGTAAAATAGACTTTATTTTTGAATTCAGAATATCAAATATAGCTTAGGGTAAAGTTTTGGTATTTTTCTGAAAAACTTCAATTTTTGATGAATAGTGAAATCACAAAGTGGTAGTTAAAGAAACTGATTTTTTCGTTTAAATGAAACTTTTTCACTTCTGTGATTTGATTTTAAAAAATCCGACATACATGGTTGTCATTAATATGTAAAATTTGGTTCGATGTGATTAAAATAATATTTTGGTGAATAGTAACTTATTAAGTTTTTAATCGCGATTAGTGGTAATTAGTGTAGTTTAAGGTAAAAATAATGCTTTAATAATATGAAATGACCTAGACACATTTCATAACCTTATTGTATGTGTCATGGACGACCAAGACAATCCATGGGTCAACTTGGGGACCCCATGGAACCACTATGGTTGGGAAATGACATAAATAACTTTTTATTTAATGTAAAAGTAAAAAATGACACAAATATAATATGTTTTACGAAAACAATTTTTAAATGGGGTCATACAAGTCAGATTTTTGACTATAAATATTAATTAGAAAGCAAAAAAGATTTACTACATCATAGTATTTGTTTTATAATTTTTAGACTTAAATAAATTAAATTATTTATGACATCATGATGATGCAGCGATGACCTCATTATTTAATGATTTAAATAAAATGGAATGATAATGTAAAATATAAGACCTAAACATGTCAAAAACCTATTTTATTGGTGGATTTAGAACCCTTATCCCATTATACTCGAATTATATCAATGTGAGACCATTTAAATACGAAACTAATTTTCAAATAATGTAATATTTCTTTACCTTCCAAGAGTGCCCCTTCTCTCCTCTTATAAAAGGCCCCCAACTCTACCTCTTTACCCACACTCCCAAAGCCTTTGCCTCGGCCAAACCCTGACCATTTTGTCTCTACAATTCCATCTCTTACTCCTTTAAGCCTCACATTGGGCAGAAGACTTCCCAAGGAAGCCTTTGAGCTCAAATCTAAGAGAGTTACCCGATTTTAAGGTAATGTCTTCTTTTGAGTCCTTTTGTTTTATTTTGCTTCTCCAACCTCATAAACTCTTTTTATTCTTTTCATTTGTAACAACTCCAGTATCCTCAATATACTAGGATGTTGTTATAATAAGTATTAGAGCTTTACTTACACACACCTACATCTAATGGTTAACGAACATACTGTTTCCGTGGATGGTGAATTTATGCCTCCCGAAACGATGATTGTTCAACATTCTTTTAACACATTCAAAGGTGGTCATTAAGATGTCACTATATTTATATATGATATATAATATGATTATGTTTTCTTAAAGCTTATGTATTTTTCATTTTGGGAATACCTTTATGGTTTCCATTATGGGTAAATGCAATATCTTCATTTAAGGAAGTGCGGACTACCGCCCCCTCAAAGTGATTTGATTCGTTACATACCATATGTGGGACGTATAAAGGATGGAACTATGATATTATATATGATATTATACTGGAATTATAATATACCTTTATATCATTATGATTCCATTCTATAAAATACGAAATAGAAATGAAAGTAGCGTTCATGCGTACGTACGGCTTACCGTCTCCATGAACGGTGCATTTCATTTCATACCTCTAAATGATTATGTAATATTATAAATGCATGTATATAATGGATATATATTATATATAAATCATGATTATAATTCTGGATATAATGGATACATGAACAACATGTAATTATAAAGGGCTTATTTTTTACTCAAGTACCAATGATCGTTAAAACGACCGTTATTAACTTAAATAATTACATAGTGTTCATGACATGGAAATAAATGATATAAAAGGAATAATGAACTTGGAAAAGGTTATTAAACAAGTAGAAATTAACTCAAGTTTATTATTTAGGACATTAAAGAACGATCGAGTCAAGTCGGACCCGAGGTATGGGACTTCGTCTCAATCTCCTTTCATTGAGGCATATTATGTTTTATACACAACCATCTTTTATACGGTGTATAAACCCCTTTGACTTTTACGTTTATCCAAAAGAAATATTTTTATATGAAGTGTTTTACTAAACGACAAAAGGGAATGTTTTGTCATACGTATGAGGCGACCACGACTTCTCCACCACCGTGACCATTATTTGAGTTTCGGCTTCCTCTACAAGCCATACCTTTTTTTAAAGAAAAATAAATACCATGTTTTACTTTTCTTTTATTTTGGTATTAAAAATGGTATTCATAATGTTTTTATATCAATGTGTTGTATTTATATCTTGTGATTGAACGGTGGAAATGTTATGTTTCTTTTATGCATGTTTTTAGTGATACGATTATGTTGAGGTTCTTGGGCATTATTATGAAGACGGGTGGTTCCGTGATAAACTAAGGGCGGGTGAGCCCGATATAGCTCTCCAATGCATTGGGTAACGCAAAGGAGTGAAACTTTAAGGTTTCTCCGAAGAGATTTAGGGAATATACTTTGATGGGTATTCCAAACGTAACCAAGAGAGTTACTCCCTACATAAGAATGTTATGAATGCCTCAAGTTACCTTTATGTCTTATGATTTCTATGATTTATTCATGATTTGATGAGGTATGTTAAAGTGCTTATGTTTTATGGGTATAGTATGATCTCATCCTTATGTATATATGTACCCATGTTTCCTTTCCATATTTTTATACCCCTTACTGAGCTTTTTATGCTCATCCCATGTTTTTTTGAAATGTTTTTCACAGGTCAAGGGAAAGGTACATGATATGATGGTAGTGTCAAGGAAGTGTCAAGAATGAATCCATGTTTTATTTTAAATATGTTTCGTTGATTAATACTATCTTTATGTAACCAATTTGTTTAAATGGGGAATGTAATGCAAGTTTTATATTCTAATTCTCTAAAAATCTAAACCTGAAAAGATCCTCAATGTGTAATATTGTAATAACTCAAGATTAAGTAAGGTTTAAGGCTGGGGCCTTATACACATAGGATCCAATTGCAGTAACCATCACTTCCGAACCCACATAGGATCCAAGAACAGTCGTCATCACTGCCAAACCCACGGAGGATCCATGTACGGTCGTCCTCACTGCCGAACCCACGTAGGATCCAAGTACAGTCGCCATCGTCGTCGCAGTCGCAGCCAGCTCTACGGTTCCCACACAAAGCACGCTCGATTTCGGGAGGGTCTGCTCCACAAGCCAAGGGGGTTGATACATCAACTTTAATGAAGTCCAGAGTTTATGTATCACAAAGTTCTGTCTCCTCAATAGAAATGCAACGCGATAGACGGCGTGTCAATCGTACGCCCAGTCTGAGAGATATTAGATTTTCCGTCCTATGGGCCCAGTTGGCTTTTAAGCTAAAACCAACCCGACTGTACTCTAGATGAATCCAATCCTCAAGTGTATTATTTCAAAATAACTATATCACTAAGAGGATTTTAACGCAATTGACGACACGTCATTCAGACATCCGGTCCTTAAGTTATAAGTGTTTCCCCTCCAAGGGCCAGGTTGGTTTCTGTTTTGAACCAACCTGGCCATACACAAACATCACTGAAACCTTGAGTGTAATATACTGAAATGACTTTCTCGATCTAAGGATCCCTACGCAACTGATGGTGCATCGATCGAAGGTTTGTAGCCCATGATATGGGCGTCTGAACGAACCTGGTCCGAAAATTGGGGGTCTGGGCCCGGTCCAGCCCGGCCCGGCGGCTAGGCTCAGAAGCCGGCCGCGGCTCGGTGCTGGCCGAGAAGGGAACAAGGGGCGTGCCTCTTGTTTCTCAAAATGGCGGACCCAATGGAGTCCACCTTAGATTCTGGTCGGGGGGGTTACACCCGCCCCCCCAGTTTCCTTGTAACGACTGGCCTTTATGGCCAGACGATTGAGCCTCCGCGAGACCCTTCAGGGTCCCGCCTCCTGGAGACGCCGGCGGCCGGTTGTCCGGCCACCCCTGCCTGGTCTTCCATAGCCTAAGGCCGTGGATTTTCTCACCGGTGCAGCGCGATGGCTCCGTGCACCACCGCCTCGGCCCACTCCTTGTTGCGGCCTCCTTCGGCCACACCCTCGCGGCCCGCTCCAGCCGCGGCCTCCTTCTGCCTCACCGGGGCCGCGCGAAGGCACCGCACACCACCGCCTTGGCCCACTCTGGATGTGGTCCTCTTCGTCCCCACGCAGTGCAACGGCACTGCTCCGCCTTCGTCTCAAACATCAATGATGGTCAACAAGAAAAAGGGGATGAGAATCGGCAATGTTTGTGCAGTCTGATCTCCTCCTATTATAATGATAACATTCTACCAAATTTTAAACAATGAAGTTCGATGATAAAACTTGAAAAAAAGAATTAACCTCTACCTCATGACCTGATCACTCGACGGATCTACAGAGAGGTAGGGTCGTTCGTTGACGTTGAAAAGGTGACGTCGTCGTTTGTGAATTTCCCACGGCGGTGTCTCCTCCCTTGATGGAGAACCAGGAAGCATTCTTCATCGAGAAGGATGGTCATTCTTCGTCGGAGGAAGGAGTTCTTAAAAGATTTAGAGCTCTCCCTCCAAATCCTCCACACACAACCATTCTGACTAAAAATAAAATAAGATCCTCCTTATTTTATTTTACCTTGACATGAATTTTAAAAACATAAAATTCAAACTCTTAGTTAAATTAACTGAAGAGGTTTAAAAAATTAATTTAGTGTGAGTTGGAAACAATTAAAGTGGGAGATGAGGAGTTACTTAATTAAGTTCAAGGGTTTTACAACATTAAACACAAGGAGTTTAAGGGGGGGTTTAGGGAATGTGAAGGGTTGGGGTTCAGCGGGCCCCACCTCACATTTATCCTCACATGGGTAGTTAGGATACTAGGGGGTCCCACCATAACTTCCCCATGTAGGATAAAACCACGTTAGTTAGAAATAAAATTGTACCACAATTTTATTGACTTTTTATTTAATCCACCTTTTTTTAACAACTCCTCCCAAGAAAACGCATCCTTGGTAAAGGTCCTCCTAAGCAATTACCGGCACTGCAGTTTCAACAGTGCCCTCAGATTTCAATTTCAAGTACTAGTTCAAAATATAGAGAAACTCGCTCGTTTGTTTGTTGAACGTACCCGAGCAAAACTTCAGAAACTGATTTCGGGCACACCGGGCCTCGGAATCAGGTGCCGTCAGAAACTGCATACTTGTAAAATCCCAAAGAATTTAAGAAAAACTTTTCAAAGAAATTTACAGGTCTTTACTAGTTATCTCATAATTATTTTAATTTATATATGATTAATTCGTAGCCATATTCATATTTTTATCCCATAGAAAACATTAACCATTAATTACAAAAAAATAGTATTTAACAATCAACAACTATAAAAAATAGAAAAAATAAAAATGCCAAAATCAAAAATGTTAAGGCCATTACATAAAAAAATTCATCATAACTAGAAATCTATATCATTACCATATATCCTAAATTAAACTATAAAATAATATTGAAAAAAATTGAATCAAATACAACATCCTTTTATCCAATGTGAGAAAATAACGGATTTCATCACAATTCTAAATACCAATAATTATAGAATTTAGAGTTCATTATTATTTATTTTCATTTATGTTAAGAAAAACAAATCTTTATTTTTTTATTAGATCATATTTACATATAAATATAAATCTATGTATTTTATAAAAATGATATTTCAATTTCATTCAATGAGAATACCAGAAATGTTGTCTCTAAATATTCAAAAAAACATACTTCTATTTTACACCTCAAGTTTTCCATACCTTATTTGAGAAAAAGAACTTGAGATTGTGTGAATGATTAAATGATATTATTCTATGACATTTATTTTATTCAATTATCATAAATATTATTTCACCATTATATTTAAACATATAAGAAATAAAATATCATTATTCTCTTGTTATAATAAATAAAAATTTAATCATTTTTTAGGAATAATAAATAATCATGTAAGGAATATTATAAAAAATTATGCATTTTCCTTACTAATTTTCATATAAAGTATATAGTTTCTAAAACATTGGATTTATTATGAGATGATGTTATATATACACATTTTTAACTTCAGTTTTATTCTCTACTGATATCTTTTGATATAACTGTAACACCCTCGTGCTTCCACGATACGCTTCTCATTCAATAATGCAATGGCTTTCATTGTACGCAACTTCGAGTTCTAAAACACCACGACTAATCAAAGTAGCCGTTATGAATAGTAATAACCACTTTTTAAAATTATAGAAATTTTATATTTCAAAATGGACTTCATTTTTGTGTTCGGAATATCGAAGTTAGCCTATGTTGAATTTTTGGTATTTTTCTGAGAACTTCTAATTTTTTATGAATAGTGAAAAATACATAAAAAGCACTTTTTTAATAAAAATAATTTATACTGATAAATTATACTATTTAGTGTTTTTAAAGTATAATTAGAATATATTTTTACCATTTTATCCAATGTTGGTCATTAGAATTAATTTAACATTGAAATTTGACATAAACAATTGCCAATATTTTGATATAAATTGTTTCTTAAAAACATGCTATTTGTTGTGACAGCGGGAATTAATTATAAAATTAATTAATGCAACTTATATTTTTGGAATTTTGTAAAATAGACATCATTTTTTAATTCAGAATATCAATTATAGCTTTGGGTGAAATTTTGGCATTGTTCTGAAAAACTTCAATTTTTGATGAATAGTGAAACCACTAAGTGGTAGTTAAATAACTGATTTTCGTTTAAATGAAATATTACCACTTCTGTGATTTTGTTTTCAAAAATCTGACATGGATGGTTTTCATTAAGAAGTAAAATGTGGTTCAATGAGATTAAAATAATTTTTTTGGTGAATAGTAACTTTTGAGTTCTTAATCACTATTAGAGGTAATTAGTGTAGTTTAAGGTAAAAATAATGTTTTAATAATATGAGATGAGCTTGACACATGTCCTACCCTAATTGGATGTTCCATGGACGACCAAGAAAATCCATGGGTCAACTTGGGTACCCCATGGAGCCACTTTAGTTGTAAAATGACATAAATACCTTTTATTTAATGTTAAAGTAAAAAAAATGACACAAACATAAAATGTTCTACTAAAACAATTTTTACATGGGGTTATAGAAGTCATATTTTTTACTATAAATATTCATTGGATAGATAAAAATATTTCCTAAATCATAGTATTTTTATTATAATTTTTAGACATTAAATAAATTAAATTATTTAAGACATCATTATGATGCAGCGATGACCTCATTATTTAACGATTTTAATAAAATGAAAAGATATTGTACAATACAAGGCTTAAACTTGTCCAAAGACTATTGTATGGGTAGATTTCAAACCCTTATCACCTTATCCACAAATTATATAAGTGTGGGACCTTTATTATCCGAAAATCATTGTATAATAATGTAAAATTTCCTTACTTTCCAAGAGTTCCCCTCCTCTCCTTTTAAAAAAGTCCCCCACCTCTACAACCTCATTCACACTTTCAAGCCATTTTGCTCGGCCAAAATCTGGCCATATACCCTCAAAACTTCCCCCTCTTACTCCTAGAAGCCTCACTTTGGTCAGAACTCTTCACAAGGAAGCCTTTGGCTCAAATCAAAAAGAGTTACCCGATTTTGAGGTAATGTCTTCTCTAATGTTTTTTTGTTTTATTTTTCTTCTCCAACCCCCTAAACACTTTTTATTCATTTCATTTGCAAAAACACCAGTATCCTCAATATACTAGGATGTTTTTTTAAGAAGGATTCGATCTACACTTACACACACCTACATCTAATGGTTAAAGAACATACTGTTTCTGTGGATGGCGAATTTATGCCTCACGAAACGATGATTGTTCAACACTCATATAACACCTTCAAAGGTGGCCATTAAGATGTCACTATATTTATATATGATATATAATATGTTTATGTTTTCCTTATGCTTCTTTATTTCTCATTTATGGCATACTTTATGATTTCCATTACGGGTAAACGCGATAATTTCATTTTAGGAAGTGCGGACTACCGCCCCCTCAAAGTGATGTGAATCGTTAATGCCATATGTGGGATGTATAAAGGATGGAATAAATGATATTATATATGATATTATACTTGAATTATATTGTACATTTATATAATTATGATTTTATTCCATTAAATACGAAATATAAATGAAAGTAGCGTTCATGCGTACGTACGGCTTACCGTCTCCATGAACGGTGCATTTCATTTCTTTCCTCTAAATGTTACGTAATATTTTGAATGAATGTATATACTGGATATATATGATATATATGATATCTACATCATGAATATAATTCTGGATATAATGGATATTTCATCACATTAACAACTCGTAATTATAAGAAGTTTATTGTTGACTCAAGTACCAAAGATCGACAAAACGATCGTTATTAACTTAAATAATTACATAATGTTCATATCATTGTAATAAGTGATATAAAAAGGATAATGAAATTTAAAATTGTTCTTAATAAGGTATATATTAACTCTAGTTTATTATTCAGGAGGTTAAAGAACGGTTGAGTCAAGTCAGACACGAGGTAAGAAAACTTCTTAACCCAATTTCTATTCTTTGGGTTAATCTCCTACTTTCAAATTATGTCATGATATTATTATGTCCTATCATGTATTTTTACATTATTTATGTGTAATTATAGTGAATACACATTATAGATGTACTTTATTTTAAAAAAAATGATCTTTTTAAGGACTTCATCTCAATCCCCTTTCATTGACGCATATTTGGTTTTATACACAACTTTCTTTTATACGGTGTATAAACCCCTCTGACTTTTACGTTTATTCAAAGGGAATATTTTTTATATGAAGCGTTTTCCTAAATGACAAAAGGGAATGTTTTTATTTCCGTACTTATACGGCGACAACGACTTCTCCACCGCGATGACCATTATTTCAGTTTCGGCTTCCTCTACAAGCCATCATTTTTTTAATGAAAAATAAATAAAAAGTTTTAATTTTCTTTTATTTTGGTATTGAAAATGGTTTTGAAAAAGTTTTTATTATATCAATTTGTTGTATTGATATCTTGTGATTGAAATGTGGAAATGTTATGTTTCCTTTATGCATGTTTTATGTGATACGAGTTTGTTATGGTTTATGATATGTTTAAACCTATTCATATGAGGAATGTATTGGACTTAATAAGTGACTGGTGGAGCCCGCTATAGCTCCTTGATGCATCGGTAGGTCTCATGAGACAATTAGATGTGGAATTGGTCGAGGCCCTTTCCCAATTTGATTTATGGTTTTGGCCGAGCACTTAATCATTTTAGACGTCTTGGCCTAGGCCTTGACAAAATGTTTCAGAATGTCTGGAATTATACATTCCCTCATTATGAAAGTGGTTATTGATATTTCATGTGATTATTTGACTAGTAGAATATCTATTGAAGAAGTGAATGGAATTATCTCATTTTACTTTTTCCATATTATGTTGAAGTTCATGTTTAAGAGGCTTTTTTTTTAGTTATACATTACCTTAAATGTTTATGTTTATTTATGAAAGCTTCCGCAATATTTTTATCCTTACTGAGCATCTGAGCTCACCGCTTTCAATGTTTTAATATTTTCCAGGATATGAAGAAGTATTTTATGAATGACCTGCAGGGATATTCAGAAGAGTATATGAGTGTGGAATATGAAGACTTTGTTGTTATTATTTCACTTTATGATGTAATGTAACATTTATGAATGTATATAGTGTTTCCAAGGCTACTAAACTAATCGGTCTTTCGAGACTTGATCTTTTGTGATCATGCCAATGTTACGAAGTAACGCACCGGCTTCGGGTAGCTGGGGTCGGGGCATTACAGTTGGTATCAGAGGTAGTTTAGTACTAACCTTGGAAACTAGATTTAGATAAACTCTGATTAGAGCACATAGCTCGAAGGTAGACTTTCATGATTAGTATAGAAGAACTTCCTAGAATTTTGGTATTGTAGAGATGTTGTGAGTTTTCTGAGAAATACATCCCTGTCTAGATACGAGCAGGTAGAGGCGGCTCTGGCACATATGTACCTAGAGGTAAAACACGAAAACACCTCTTTGAGCTAGACTCGAACGGGAACAGGTGCACGACAATGGGCCTTGCTGCACTCTTGGTTACGACACTCCCGGGGGATATGCTTAGGATAATTCTCATTTTCTTTACAAACCACTATGAAGGGTTATGAGTATATACTTCCTCAAAGAAAACATTTTTATGGATTATATCCATAAATACTTCAATTTATGTTAAGTATCTTACAAGTATGGAATTATGTATTTTGATTCATAAACTAATATAGTTTATGCCATTGTTTAGAAATGGATCCTAGAGGAAGGAATGGAAACCGTATCAATGCATGCACTCCGTGCAGGGATTGCCCTAATGCTCAAGATAATTATTGTGGAGCTGGAGATACAACTGTTGGTGATCAACTTATTACCATACTGGGAAAACTCACTCAAGTTATGAATAATAACCTTACTCGTATGGAGCACCCTGATCCACAACGTGGAGGATCAATGTTAGACCGCTTCATGAGGCAACAACCACCAACATTTAATGGGATTACAAATCCTATAGTAGCTGAGCAATGGATAAACTCCTTAGAGAAAATATTCCATGCCTTGGGGAGTAGTGAAAGGGAAAAGGTTATCATGGCAGTTTACCGCCTCACTGGAGATGCTGATCAATGGTGGTCATTGATTCAAAACACAAAGGAAGATGATGACATATCGAATATGGAATGGAGGGAGTTCAAAGATCTTTTCATAGAAAAGTACATTCCTCATGACCATAGAGATGATATGGAAAGGCAATTTCTGAGTCTGAAACAAAACGAGGATGAGAATGTCTCAAAGTATGAGGCCAACTTTACAAGGTTAGTGAGGTATGCTGCAGATTATATACATAACCCAAGAGGTAAGATTGATCTTTTCTTTGATGGGTTAAAACCATTTCTCTGTCGAGCTTTAGTATCACAATCGTTCTCAACATACGAAGATATTGTCTCATGTGCTATGAAGACAGAAAAGGAATTCTCTAAGTCTTATGACAATAAATTAATGCAAGAGAAGAAGATAACGGTGGAACGAGAGATAGATAAAGGGAAAAAGGGAAAGAAGTATTTTCCATTATGAGATAATTGTGGGAAGAATCACCCTGGTACTTGCCTAAAAGGAATGGGAGTTTCTTATAAATGTGAGGAAAAAAGTCACCAGGCGCGTGATTGCAAGGGAAAGAAAGAGGCTATCAATGTTGAATGCTACAATTGTAGGGAAATGGGGCATTATGAAAATGAATTCCCTAAGCGTCAGGGAAACTTAACTCAGAAAAGGCCAAGGGATCAAGGACAATCTTATGCTGTTACTACAGTTGAAGCAGAATAACTAATGTATAGGTGTTTTTGGACTCATGGATTATATTCTGGTTTTTAGAATAATGTGATATATATATAAGGATTATACTGCAGTACTTGTTGTTTCAGTAAGGTTTTAATATGATGAAGGTAATCATATTTTTAGTATGTGACAATAAGAGAAACTTTACTTTGTTTGGGGAATCTGATAAATTGATTTTGGAATTAAGAGACCTTTTAGAGAAAGTCTGGACAGAGGTATTTTGGATAACTATAAAGGTTGGAATGGATTAAGTTGATCTTTGGATAGTATTGTTTAAGGTAAAAACATTTCTGAAGATTATTTTTGGAATATTATAATACTATAGTTTTAGGAAAAGGACAACCTGCAGGGTGGGGCATAACCCGTCACGTCAGACAAAGCTGCAGGAATCGAACCCACAACCATAGTGCGACAGGCCTTTATTCCCTACCACTAGCCTACAGGAATTCCCTGGTTATTACAATATAATTTTACTAATCTAAATGGTATGTGTTAACATTTGGAACCTTATACAATTAGGATAAGTATAATATTTTTGAGTTCTATATCTTTTTGAGTGAAAGATGAGTTGAAGGTTGAAACTCTAATTGTCAAGCATAAATACATATATATACCTATCTCTTATTCAATGAATAAATTAATTCTTAAACTTTAGTAAAGGGATATTAAAACAAAAAAAAATGTGTTATCCTAATACCTTATGTCTTGTTGAACTGATGATATTTTAAATCAACATAGATTGAAGGCTTTGAGGCCCTCAATTTGACAGTTGATTGTGATTGATGACCTCAATCACTCCCTACAAATATTTACATTTTTCCGCCAAATATATGTCTCTAATTTCCACCAATGTTCTCCTTATCGAGATCATAATTTGGTGGTGACTTTCTTATTTCCATTTCCCTCTTATTAAGGCTAAATTTTATTAACCTTATTTCCGATGTGGGGTTTCCACAAAGGTATTTGTTGTTTTCAACCTTTTATTTTCAAAGAAAAATATCAAATTGCGAGGATGAAATTTATTGAAGGAGGGGAGAATGTAACACTCCGAGCTTCCACGATACGCTTCTCATTCAATAATGCAATGGCTTGCATTGTACGCAACATCGAGTTCTAAAACACCGCGACTAATCAAAGTAGCCGTTATGAATAGTAATAACCACTTTTTAAAATTATAGAAATTTTATACTTCAAAATGGACTTCATTTTTGGATTCTGTATATCGAAGTTAGCCTATGTTGAATTTGTGGTATTTTTCTGATAACTATTAATTTTTTATGAATAGTGAAAAATACTTAAAAATAAATTTTTTAATAAAAATAATTTATAGTGATAAATTATACTATTTAGTGGTTTTAAATTATAATTAGAATATATTTTTACCATTTTATCCAATGGTGGTCATTAGAATTAATTTAACATTGAAATTGGACATAAACAATTGTCAATCTTTTGATATAAATTATTTCTTAAAAACACGTTATTTGTTGTGACAGCGGGAATTAATTATAAAATTAATTAATGCAACTTATATTTTTCGAATTTTGTAAAATAGACATCATTTTTGAATTCGGAATATCAATTATAGATTAGGGTGAAATTTTGGCATTGTTCTGAAAAACTTCAATTTTTGATGAATAGTGAAACCACTAAGTGGTACTTAAAGAACTGATTTTTCGTTTAAATGAAATATTACCACTTCTGTGATTTGATTTTCAGAAATCCAACATAGATGGTTGTCATTAAAAAGTAAAATGTGGTTCAATGAGATTAAAAGAATTTTTTTTGTGAATAGTAACTTTTAAGTTCTTAATCGCGATTAAAGGTAATTAGTGTAGTTTAAGGTAAAAATAATGTTTTAATAATATGAGATGAGCTTGAAACATGTCCTACCATCATTTTATGTGCCATGGCCGACCAAAAAAATCCATGGGTCAACTTGGTGACCCCATGGAGCCACTTTAGTTGTAAAATGACATAAATACCTTTTATTTAATGTTAAAGTAAAAAAATGAAAGAAACATGAAATGTTTTACTAAAACAATTTTTACATGGGGTTATACAAGTCATATTTTTGACTATAAATATTCATTGGAATGATATAAAGCTTTCCTACATCATAGTATTTTTCTTATAATTTTTAGACATTAAATAAATTAAATTATTTATGACATCATTATGATGCAGCGATAACCTCATTATTTAACAATTTTAATAAAATGAAAAGATAATGTACAATACAAGGATTACACTTGTCCAAAGACTATTGGATGGGTAGATTTAGAACTTTTATCACCTTAGCCACAAATTATATAAGTTTGTGACCTTTATAATCCGAAAAGCATTGTATAATAATGTAAAATTTCCTTACTTTCCAAGAGTTCCCCTCCTCTCCTCTTATAAAAGTCCCCCACCTGTACCACCTCATTCACACTTTCAAGCCATTTGTCTAGGCCAAACTCTGCCCAAATACCCTCCCAACTTACCCATATTACTCCTAGAAGCCTCACTTTGGGTAGAACTCTTCCCAAGGAATCCTTTGGCTCAAATCAAAAAGAGTTACCCGATTTTGAGGTAATGTCTTCTCTAATGTTTTTTTGTTTTATTTTTCTTCTCCAACCCCCTAAAAACTTTTTAATCATTTCTTTTGTAACAACACCAGTATCCTCAATATACTAGGATGTTTTCATTACAATGATTAGAGCTACACTTACACACACCTACATCTAATGGTTAAAGAACATACTGTTTCTGTGGATGGAGAATTTCTGCCTCATGAAACGATGATTGTTCAACACTCATATAACACATTCAAGGTGGACATTAAGATGTAACTATATTTATATATGATATATAATATTTTTATGTTTTCCTTATTCTTCTGTATTTTTAATTTATTCCATACTTTATGATTTCCATTGTGGGTAAACGCGAGAATTTCATTTTAGGAAGTGCGGACTACCGCCCCCTCAAAGTGATGTGAATCGTTAATGCCATATGTGGGATGTATAAAGGATGGAATAAATGATATTATATATGATATTATACTGGAATTATATTGTACATTTATATAATTATGATTTCATTCCATTAAATATGAAATAGAAATGAAATTAGCGTTCATGCGTACGTACGGCTTACCGTCTCCATGAACGGTGCATTTCATTTCTTACCTCTAAATGTTACGTAATATTATGAATGAATGTATATACTGGATATATATGATATCCACATAATGAATATAATTCTGCATATAATGGATATTTCATCACATTAACAACTCGTAATTATAAGATGTTTATTGTTGACTCAAGTACCAAAGATCGACAAAACGACCGTTATTAACTTAAATAATTACATAATTTTCATATCATTGTAATAAGTGATATAAAAAGGATAATGGAATTTAAAATGGTTCCTAATAAGGTATATATTAACTCTAGTTCATTATTCAGGAGGTTGAATAACGTTTGAATCAAGTCAGACACGAGGTAAGAGAACTTCTTAACCCAATTTCTATTATTTGGGTTAATCTCCTACTTTCAAATTATGTCATGATATTATTATGTCCTATCTTGTATTTTTACATTATTTAGGTGTACTTATAGTGAATACACATTATATATGTACTTTATTTAAAAAAAAATGATCTTTTTAAGGACTTCTTCTCAATCCCCTTTCATTGAGGCATATTTGGTTTTATACACAACTTTCTTTTATACGGTGTATAAACCCCTTTGAATTTTACATTTATTCAAAAGGAATCTTTTTTATACGAAGAGTTTTGCTAAACGAAAAAAGGGAATGTTTTTCTTTCCGTACTTATGCGGCGACAATGACTTCTCCTCCGCCGTGACCATTATTTGAGTTTCGGCTTCCTCTACAAGCCATCATTTTTTAATGAAAAATAAATACAAAGTTTTAACTTTCTTTTATTTTGGTATTGAAAATGGTTTTGAAAGCGTTTATATTATATCAATGTGTTTTATTGATATCTTTTGATTGAAATGTGGAAATGTTATGTTTCCTTTATGCATGTTTTATGTGATACGATTATGTTATGGTTTATGATATGTTTAAACCTATTCATATGAGGAATGTATTGGACTTAATAAGTGACTGGTGGAGCCCGCTATAGCTCCTCGATGCATCGGTAGGTCTCATGAGACAACTAGATGTGGAATTGGCCGAGGCACTTTCTCAATTTGATTTATTGTTTTCGCCGAGGCCTTAATCATTTTAGACGTCTTAGCCGAGGCCTTGACAAAATGTTTCAGAATGTCTGGCATTTAACATTCCCTCATTATGAAAGTGGTTATTGATATTTCATGTGATTATTCGACCAGTAGAATATCCATGTGAAGAAGTAAATGGCATTATCTCATTTTACAATTTCCATATTATGTTGAAGTTCATGTTTAAAAGGCTTTTGTTTTAGTTATACATTCCCTTAAATGTTTATGTTTATTTATGAAAGCTTCAGCAATATTGTTATCCTTACTGAGCATCTGAGCTCACCCCTTTCAATGTTTTAATATTCTACAGGATATGAAGAAGTATTTTATGAATGACATGCAGGGATAGTCAGAAGAGGATATGAGTGTGGACTATGAAGACATTGTTATTAGTTTTTCACTTTATGATGTAATGTAACATTTATGAATGTATCTAGTGTTTCCAAGGCTACTAAACTAATCGTTATTTTGAGACATGATCTTTTTTGATCATGCCAATGTTACGAAGTAACGCACTGGCTCCGGGTAGCTGGGGTCGGGGCGTTATAATAACAGTATACTAAATAATGAAAATTTTCAATGGAATAATAAAAATGTAGAATTTTTTATTTTTATAAGATGATTTATATTAATTGATTCCTAGATATTATTATAGTACATATAAATAATGGAAAACAACCATGTGTGTCTATTATTGAAATATATAATAATTATTTGACGGTTTAGTCATGTATATAAGGATCTATTAAACATTAAAAAATCTATTTATGTTTTTCTAAGAGTGAATTAAAATTTGTGAAAAGGTACCACTTGTTGTATGGCTTAAATTGATGACATTATATTAATTCCTATAAGAATAATTATTAATTTCAATGATAAATAATGATGTTCAATAACATATATTCTCACCAATTATTGCATTAAATAAATAATATATTATTAAAATTTATATATTGCTTCTAATAAGAATGAAAAAAAATCGTTTCATGGTTAAAAAAATATAATTATTACCAAAACCACATAAATAAAAAATGTAAATCCATTGAATAATTATTTAAAACTCTTATGTGGTTTGTCTATACCATTAATGGAAATTCATTTTTTATAAAATTCTAAAATAATATGTGTTTTTCATATAATTATGGTGTAATCCTTGAATGTTAATAAATTATATTTTTGATATATAATGATATAAAACATATATCGACATAAATTAAACATTATAATCATTGATGAGATATCAAAAGTTGAATATATGATAAATAAAAATTAAATTCAAATATAATTTATTAGTCGGTAAACATGGTTTTAATAATGATGAATTTAAATTTACCTTAGTGGATTTCAAAATATTAAATAATAAGAGTGATAATTTATAATAAAATTTCATACGTAAATGAAAAGTGTTTTTTATTTATTTAATGAAATAAACAATATAGTTATTTTAGAGAAAAGGATACACACTGATGATCTAAAATAAAAAAGGATTTACAAAATTATATATCACTATTATGTTTTATCCTCAATCGAGTAAAATATTTTTCAAAAATTATTTTCTATATTAATTACATTATAAATGACCATTAAAAATGTATATCAAAATTTAATTTCAAGATTATCATCAGTTCTAATCATTGTGTTATATTCATTTCTATGTATTTGTATTTATTTATATTAATAATTACTAATTTTATAATTTAAATTTCATATCATTTTATTTTAATGTTAAAATATAACTATAAAAAATTTAGATTTTCCATTAAATTTAACTCTTTTACTTTTCAGTTTTTAAAATCTTCTAGAACTTTATAATTCCATTAAAGAGAAATTTGATAAATAAAATTGTCTAGACTATATAAATGTGGATGAATATCATTAGTGAGTTTATAATTTTTTTTAGTAAGAATCAATTTATGTATATAAAATTTAATGATAACAACATATTCATTAGAGTGAAATGGAATTCAAGATTTATAAATTATTGTTATTTCATATCGTGAATATTGTAGTAAATTTACTGTAAATAAATGTCGACCAAATTTTGAGTGGTACACATTTGGAATCTATTATTGTCTTCTTAAAATATATTATATAAAATTAAAATTTTCCCTATATGTTATTTTATATTATAATTTAAAAAAAATTATATTATATTTATATTATCATATTTTATTTGATGTGCAGTATAAAATTGTTAGGATACCTTATATCAAATGAAAATCAATATTGGTATATTTTAATTTGATTTTTATTTTTTATTTTTATTAAAATACATGATTATAGGTTTTTTTATATATATAGTTATTTTTATATAAATACATAGATATAAGGCATATCTTATATAAAAATGATTTATTTCAATGAGGAAAACATCATATTAATTTTTCCTAGTTTGTATTCATAATTTTTTCATCATTAATATATAGATATTTGCAAATATGAGTAAATTATAGGTAAGCCTAAAATATGGTCAAAAAAATTAAAACACCTTGCACTCTATCGTAGACAGAATTCATTGTATGAAGAAAATGATAGATAACAAAATATGGTCATTCAGAAACACTAAACGTGATGGTGAAGAGTTTAGTCCCCCAGCTCACCACATTATCAATAAAACAAGTATGAAATAGAGAGTTTCAACAAATATAAAATATCATACCATAAATGAGAAGGTGTTTTATTTGATAATTATTGAAAATATTATTTTATCAATGATTTATTAATTTTGGTATTCTTTTACCAATAATGTCATTTATTTTCGTCACAATATCCCCACCAGAAACAATAACCTAATTGTATTTTGTATGTAATGGAAGGGATTATATTATACTAGTAATCCTATGAATGTAAAATATTTTACCCCATATATGATAAGTAAATTGGTGATTAATGAAAAAAATAATGCTTTTTTATTTTTAACTTATAATACTAAAGAATAAAAATATATAGAAGAAATTTAAGAAACTGATAAAATAGTGTCCAAGATAGAGAAGGCCATGGATGAGAACATTTCCAAGCATGAGGTAGGTGATTCTATGTTTTATTCTTATTGGATTATTTTGTTATTCTTTCTTTTCTTCTCGAATATATTCTACGGATTGTATAAAAGATGCGAAATATGTTTTAAATAAGGCTTCCTAGGGTGTATGTGTTATAATATGGGTTTTAAAATGATCTAGATTGTGTTTTTTATGTGACCTCATTTTGTTCTTTATAAATGTGTTATATGTATTTTGAATGTGGGGTGAATCATGTTTTAGAAATGATTTTTTATGAGAATGAAATTAAAATATGTTTTTATTGTGATAAATGGATGTTTCAAAAGTTAACTCGTGTTGTTGATGTGTGTATGTGGATGTGGTGATATATGTGTCATGTGGAATGGAAATTGATCATAAAGGGAATCCTAAGTATCAAGGTTACTAGTATGCTAGTTGATTTGTTGGATCTAAGTCCTGATATCTTCTAGATGGATTGATGATAAAAAATAACTAAACTGGATGACGAATGGATACCAACAGTCCTTGGGATGTATTCTCCTCTAGTGACTCATTCACGAGGAAGCTATGGTTTTTGGTTACTATATAATGTTTCACCATGGTATGAGGTTGATTTGGTGCTCTGGAGATAATTCTTATGTAAATTTAACATGATGTGGTTATGTCACAACCCGTCCTCGGGGCTCGTGCCGTGACTGCCCCGATCCCACCTTCCATAGGCTAGGGGCTGGCGACTACACCAAAGATGTAAATCAAAATAAAAGGGAAAAAATGCCTTTATATAAGTAAAAAAACACAACAGAGTATGAAAGTTGAAGTAAACACTAAGTAAAATGAGTACAAAAATAAGTGTTGGAAAGTAAATGGGCCGGTATACAAACCCAAATGAAAGTACAGTACAACTGGGAAAGAAAGTACAACAGCTAAAAAGTAAAGCAGAAACCACCAAGTCGTCCTCCGGAATTCCAACCTGAAGGGTTGGTATAGATAGTCTCGTCGGCTCCTCAAGTCCAGTCATCCGCTCTGAGTACGTCCTGCCATGTGGTCTACCTCCAGGTACCATCCCGCTCCACAAGACTCCACCTCGATCAATATTTTCTGTCGTTTGCATCCAACACAATGTAGTGCGGGCATAACCTGTGCAGGGGTGAGTATACGATACTAGGTAGGGACTTTGAGACTCCCGAAGGTCTCTCAGAATCCACAAAGGATAAACCACAATGGAAAGATAAAAACACAAAGTATCAACCATCCCTACTTAGGTATATGCCCATACAAATACCAAAGTCACCAATTCCCGTTCAAATCCAACTCAAGAGCCCAAGTACAACCCAGTCCACACAGGAAAGCACAACCCAGTCCACACAGGAAAGCACAACTCAGTCCATGTAGGAAAGTAAGTCAATCACATCGATGATAATGACTGAAAGTTAAGACTCATCTCACACAGGAATACTACTCACGATGAAGGGTGAAGAGGATTAGATGTAGCCTCTGAATCATCTCCTCTGTCGAACCCATGTAGGATCCAAGTACAGAAGTTGTCGCTGCTGAACCCACATAGGATCCAAGTACAGTAACCATCATGGCCAAACCCATGTAGGATCCATGTACAGTCGTCATCACTACCGAACCCATAGAGGATCCAAATACAGTCGTCCTCGCTGCCGAACCCACATATGATCCAAGTACAGTTTTCCATCGTCGTCGCTGTCGCAGCCAGCTCTAGGGTTCCTGCACACAGCATGCTCGATTCCAGGAGGGTCTGCTCCACGAGCCAAGGGGATCGATATATCAACTATCTCGAAGTCCAAATTTGATGTATCACAAAGTTTTGTCTCATCAATAGGAACTCAAAGCGACAGATGGCGCGTCAATCGGACGCCAGGTCTGAGAGATATTGGCTTTTCTGTCCCCGGGGCCCGGTTGGTTTTTAAGCTAAAACCAACCTTACCATACTCTATCTATGTCCAAAACTCAAGTTTATTAATCCCAAAGAACCATCTCACTAAGTGTAATTCAATGCAATTGATGGAACATCATCCGAACGTCCGGTCCTTATGTTATAAGCGTTTCCGCTCCAAGGGTCTGGTGGATTTCGGGTTAGAACCAACCCGTCCATACACAAACTTTGTTGAAACCTTGAGTGTGATATACTGAAATTACTGTCTCGGTCCATGGATCCCTACTCAATAGACAGTGTGTCGATCGGAGGTCTGTAGCCCAAGATATGGGCGTTTGAACGAACTTGGTCCGAAAATTGGGGGTCTAGACCCGGTCCGACCCGACCCGGCTAGCACGGCCTGACCTGTGGCTGGCGCGGCCTAGCCCGGCGGGCTGCGGCCCGGCTCGGTGCTGGCGGAGTGGGGCGCAAGGGGAGGGCCCCTTGTTTCTAGAAACGGCGCACCAAGTGGGTGCTGCCCTAGATACTGGTCAGGGGGGTTACACCCCAACCCCCCCCCCCCCCGGTATCCTAGTAACAGCCGGCATATATTGTCAGCCGGTTGAGCTTCCATGGGAACCTTCAGGGTCCCGCCTCCTGGAGATGCTGGCGGCCGGTTGTCCGGCCACCCCTACCTGGTCCATCGCGGCCTAAGGTCGCGGCTTGTCTCACCGGCACAGAACGACGGTGCCGCACACCGCCGTTGCGGCCCGCTTCTGGCTGCAGCCTCCTTCGCCCACACTGGCACGGCGCGATGGCACCACGCACCACCACCACGGCCTGCTCTGGCCACGGCCTCACCAGCACCACATGACGGCGCCGTGCACCACCACCGCTGCCCGCTCTGACCGCGGTCCTCTTCGTCCCCGCGCGGTGCAATGGCACCGCGCCGCTTTCATCTCAAACTTCAACGATGGTCAATAAGAAAAGGGGGAGGAGAATCAGATGTGTTTGTGTGGTCCGATATCCTCCCGTTACGACGATAACATTTGGACAAATTTTAAACAATGAAGGTCGATGAAAAAATTTGAACAAAAGAATTAACCCCTACCTCATGACGTGATCACTTGACGGATCTGCGGAGAGGTAGCATCGTTAGTTGATGTCAGAAAGGTGACGTCATCATTTGAGAATTTCCCACAGCGGTGTCTCCTCCCTTGATGGAGAACCGGGAAGCGTTCTTCGTCGAGAAGGATGGTCGTTCTTTGTTGGAGGAAGGAGTTCTTCAAAGCATTAGATCTCTCTCTCCAAATCCTCCTCACATAACCATTCTAACCAAAAATAAAATAAGCTCCTCTTTATTTTATTTTACCTTTCCATGCATTTCAAAAACTTAAAATTCAAACTCTTAGTTAAATTAATTGAAGAGGTTTAAAAATTAATTTAGTGCGAGTTGGCAAGAATTAATGTGGGGGAGGAGGAGTTACTTAATTAAGATCAAGGGGTTTCCCAACCTTAAACACAAGTAGTTTAATGGGGGGGTTTAAGGAATGTGAAGGGTTAGGGATCGTGTGGTCCCCACTTCACATTTATCCTCACATGGGTAGTTAGGGTACTAGTGGGTCCCACCCTAACTTCTCCATGTAGGATAAAACCACCTTAGTTAGAAATAAAATTGTACCACAATTTTATTCACTTTTTATTTAATCCACCTTTTTTAAACAACTCCTCCCATGAAAACGCATCATCTGGAAAGTTCCTCCTAAGAAATTACTGGCACTGCAGTTTCATCGGTGCCCTCGGATTTCAATTCTGAGTATCGGTTCTAAAGATAGAAAAACTCGCTCGTTCGTTCATTGAATATACCCAAGCTAAACATTGGAAATTGATTCTAGGCACACCGGGCCTTGGAATCGGGTTCCGTCAAAAATAGTGTACTCGTAAAATCCCAAAGAATTTAAGAAAAAAATTTACATGAAATTTACGGGTCTTTAAATTAATCCCACCTCATGGATTTACGTCCCAATAAAGCTACCTCATAAACTAGGGAAACAAAAGAGGTTAATGTGCATGCATCTAAGCCTCCCGCTCCCATGTGCTCTCCTGGAGGTTTCTGTGATTCCACCTGATGTGCACTAGAAGAATCGACCATCCATGTAGGACGTGCTCCTATCGATCCTCAATCTCCACCGGGACCTCCGCAAAAGTTTCCCCTTCATTGATGTCCAGCTCCCTGTGATCAATGATATGCATTGGGTCGTGCACGTATCTTATCAACTGAGATATGTGGAAGACGTCGGGTACCCAGTGCAACTGAGGTGGAAGAGCCAAGAGATAAGCCACCTCGCCTATCCTACTAAGAACCTGAAATGGTCTGATGAAGCACGGAGATAACTTTCCGCCCTGGAAAAATCTCTGTAATCCACGTCGAGGTGAGACACATAAGAAAATGTGGTCGCCATCCTCTAAATCTAGTGGTCTCCACATCCAATCAGCATAGAACTTATGTCGGATCTGTACAGACCTCATCTGCTACTGGATGATCTGCACCTTCTCTGTCATAGCCTGAACCATCTCTGGTCTTACGAGGGCTGACTCCCCAGGGTCAGTCCAGCACAGAGGTGATCTGAAAGTTCTTCCTTACAGTGTCTCTTATCGTGCTATCTCAATGGTAGAGTGGTAGTTGTTGTTGTATATAAACTCTACCTAGGGTAGGTGATCCTCCCAGTTGTAACCAAAGTCAAGTACACATGCATGGAGCATGTCCTCGAGTGTCTGAATAGTCCTCTTCATCTGGCCATCCACATAAGGATGAAAGGTGGTGCTCAAGCGTAGCTACATCCCAAATGCCTACTACAACCCCTTCCAAAGCTGGAAAGTAAATCGAGAATCTCAATCAGAGACGATAGTCGTTGGCATGCCATGAAGTCGTACGATCTCTTGAACATAGAGGTGTCCTAAGCTCTCCACTGAGCCCTGCTCTCTGATATTTAGGAAGTGGGCTGACTTGGTGAGTTGGTCGATGATCACCCGGATGGAGTCGTGTCCTTTGGATGTACATCGAAGTCCCATCACAAAATCCATGGATATCCTGTCTCACTTCCACTCTGGGACCTCTAAGGGTTGTACCAAGCCTGCTGGTACCTGGTGCTCCGCCTTCACCTGCTGGTAGGTGAGGCATCGTGAAAAGAACTCTGCTACATCCTTCTTCATACCCGGCCACCATTGTTATCATCTGAGATTCTGGTAAATCATCTCTACACTTAGATATACCACCAATGGAGAAGTGTGAAACTCGCTTAACACCTCCTCCTATAATGCAACGGGCACCATGGTATATCCCCTGAAGAGGATGAGGTGCTCCCTGCCTTCAGAAAATCCATCAGGTGCCAGCCTTGAGGATATCTGAGCATGTCACGCCTCATAGTCAACATCCCCAAGTTGTGCCTCCCTAACCCGCTGAAGTAGTGGAGGAGTAACTGTGAGAGACTATAGAAATATCTCTATCCACGAAGGATATCTGCAATGTGGCTAACTCCTCTATCGCCTCTCCAAGTAGTTGAATGCCTGGCCTCCAACTAAAAGCATCAGCTACTAACTCCATGTCATGGGTAGCATAGTTCTACTCGTGTTGCCTCAACTGTCGTGAACCACAAGCGTTCATCGCCTTCTCCTGCATTAGGACACACCTGAGTCTGTTCTTTGATGCATCGTAGTAAACTACGTACCCTACTCCCTCCTCTGGTAGCCTCAAGATGGGTGCACTGGTCAATCTCTGTCTCAGCTCTGGGAAGCTCTTCTTACATCTATCGGACCACACGAAGGGTTTCCCCTTCTTCATCAAAGATGAAAGTGGTGCTGCAACTCTGGAGAAATCTGGCACAAATCTCCGATAGTACCCAGCCAGACCTAGGAAACTTCGCACCTCTGTCAAACTCCTAGGTGGATCCCAAGCTAGTACTGCCTCAATCGTCGCAGGATCCACTGCAAATCCCACCTCAGAGATGACGTGCCCTAAGAAGTGGACCTATCGAATCCAGAACTGGCACTTCGAGAGCTTACAATAAATCTGGTGCTCTCAGAGTGTATACAGTACAACCCACAAGTGGTAGGTGTGCTCCTCCTCAGTAGTTTAGTAAATCAATATATCGTCAATGAAGACTACGACAAACCGATAAAGGTAATTCTAGGAGATCCTGTTCATGAGACTCATGAACACTGCTCGAGAATTGGTTACACCAAAAGGCATAACCAAGAACTCATAGTGGCCATAACGACACCTGAAGGTCGTCTTCTGTACATCCTCATCTCTAACTCTGAGCTGATGATAGCCTGACCTAAGGTCTATCTTCGAGAACCATCGTGCTCCCTTGAGTTGATCGAAGAGTTATTCAATCATCAGAAGTGGATGCTTGTTCTTCATGGTCACCTGGTATAGGCTATGGTAGTCAACACATAGTCATAGGCTCTCGTCTGCCTTCTTGGCGAACAAAATCAGAGAATCCCAGGGTGAAACACTAGTTCAAACGAATCCCTTGCCCTGCACGTCCTCCAGCTGTACCCATAGCTCACGAAGCTCAGCGGGAGCCATCCAATATGCTGGAGTAGATATCGGGGTTGTCCTGGGGTACAGGTCAATATATAAGTCTACCTCTCTATGAGAAGGTAGTCCCAGAATGTCATCAGGAAAAATGTCTGCATACTGATCCACGACAACAGGAAAACTCAGACTCCACACATCAACTGCTCCTAGGATGAGACGTGACAACAGATGTGTGATCCACTGCCCTCTCTTCTGCGCAATTCCATCCTGTGCTGCAAAGGCTCACTTCTCGCCGGTGAAGGTGAACCTGCTCCTATCTGTGTGGACACACCGTACCTTGAACATAATACAGTCGATCTGAGCATGAACTGTAGATAACCAATCCATGCCCAAGATGATGTCATAAGGCCTCGACGCTGCTACAAGAAGATCTTAGCTGAAGCTCTCACCTCATAGAGTAAGCTCACACTATCGACTCTAGTGCGTAATCGTCGTGTATTCTCCCGTAAGAGTCTCCAGCCATAATGATCGAGCCAACAGCTCTGTCAGAATATCTGAGCTCTGAACAAGGGCAGTGGTAATGAAAAAATGACTCGCTCCTGTGTCTTTAAAAACTGCAGCAAGGGTGGAGTAGACACAGATAATACCTAGAATCATCTTAGGTGCGCCGTGGTCGTAAGCCTCCACTTCCTAAAGCTGAGCCCGCCTCTGTCCTCCAGCTCCCTATGGTCGGGGTGGACCTCCTAATGGTGGTGGTGGTAGATCCTCGAAGCGTCGTCCACCACCTGATGCTCGGCCAGCTCCTTTGCCTCATCCGCCTACTCCCTGCGAACCACCACGGTCGAACCTCTGCCTCTACTTTGGTGGTCCCTCAACCATCTATTTCACCTCTGAATGGAGGGTTAGGCAGTCACGATCCATGTGGCCCTGTCCGCCGCATGCATAGAATTTTCTACCTCTTGTATGACTGGCTCTACTGCGTGTGCCCCGCATATCTGAACCAATATCCAGAGGTTTCCCACCTCATGTTCTGGTCTGCTTGGGCCTCTGTGACATCTGTCAATTGCCGGCTGCAGAAGACTCCGCAACATGTCGCCCTGTGGTAGGCCTCACTACTGGTGTAGGCTCAGCAAGAAAGCTCTTCTAAAGAAGGGCTCACTTCATTAATTCTTCCTGCGTCATAATGCGGAGGGAGATCATCGATGCCCAGATCTCATGCCTCAGTCCCTGCTCGAAATTCCAGGCCAGGAAGAATGGGTCTCGTACCATGTCTGTGGAGTAGCACGACAGATTAGTAAATCTCACCGAGTACTGGGCTACTGACATGCTTCCCTGCCACAGCTGTAGTAACTCCCGGATGCGCACCGCACGAAGGGTTGCTGGAACAAACTCCGAGCAGAAGAGGCTCTCGAATTCCGTCCAAAGTAATGATGCCTCAACATGCACCTAAAGCATCAGGATCCACCATATACCTGCTGCTTCGTGCAGGAGACTCGCCGCAAGGATCACCATGAGTCCATCTGGTGTCCCTAATAATATGAAGACTCGGACGATAGCCTCCAGCCAATCCTCTGCTACCTGAGGGTTCGTCTCTCTGTGGAACCTGGGTGGCCTCTAATGCTAAAACTCATGCAGTGCACTCAGGTGACGTGAACTCTCCGCTGCTGGGGTTGGTAGTATCGGTGGCTCAGCGAGTAGAGGTACCACTGGTGTTTCTGTTTTAATGGGGCCCTGCACTGAGGCCTCATCGCTCGGTGGGCTGCCATCTCACAAGTAACTCAGAACCCTAGCTGGCTACTGTCGTGGGGCCATCCTGAAAAGAAACAGGTGTGCCACGGTTAATACAATATACCTGGTGAGTTGATACAAATTAATCACAAAGAAAAATTTTGAAACACACATGCAATAAATGTTTTCATGCACTGAGTCGGAAATCAGTAGTCTGGGTCCTGGTGTATGGATACGCCGGCTGCCACACCAACACTGGACTCCCTGGACTGATATCCTCACTCAATACCCTTAACCTGATTACTTCACAGAGGAAATTATCAGAGTCCTTAGTTCTGTGGTAGAACCAACTCCTCTGATACCAATTTCTCACAACCCATCCTCAGGGCTCGTGTCGTGACTACCCCAAGCCCACCTTCCATAGGTCATGGGCTGGCGACTAGCACCAAAGGTGTAAATTCCGATAAAGGGGAAGGCATTTCCTTTATAAAAGTAGAAAAACACAACAGAGTACGCAAGGTGAAGTAAACACTAAGTAAACTGATTACAAAAGTAAGTGCTGGAAAGTAAATGGGCTGGTATACAAACTCAACTAAAAGTATAGTACAACTGGGCAAGAAAGTACAACAGTTGAAAAGTAAAGAAGTAACCACCAAGTTGTCCTCCAAAATTCCCACCTAAAGGGTGGGTACAGGTAGTCTCGTTGGCTCCTCAGGTCCGATCGTCTGCTCTAAGTACGTCCCGCCAAGTGGTCCACCTTTAGGAACCATCCTGTTCCACAAGACTCCACCTCGATCAGTACTGTCTGTCATCTGCATCAAAAACAACGTGGTGCGGGTATAGCCCGTGCAGGGGTGAGTATACGATACTCAATAGGGACCCCGAGACTCCTGAAGGTCTCCCAGAATCCAAAAAGGATAAACCACAAAGGAATGATACAAACACGAAGTACCAAACATCCCTACTTAGGTATATGCACATAAATATACCTAAGTCATCAATTCCAGTTCTACTCCAACTCAAGAGCCAAAGTACAACCCAGTCCACATAGGAAAGCCCAACCCAGTCCACACAGAAAAGTAAGTCAATCACATCGATGATAATGACTGAAAGTCAAGACTCGGCTCACACAAGAATACTACTCACGAAGAAGGGTTGAGATGATTATATTTAGCCTCTGAATCATCTCCTCTGCCGAACCCACATAGGATCCAAGTACAGAAGTCCTCGCTGCCGAACCCACGTAGGATTCAAGTACAGTAACCATTATTGTCGAACCCACGTAGGATCCAAGTGCAGTCGTCATCGCTGCCAAACCCACGGAAGATCCAAGTACAGTCATCCTCACTGCCAAACCCACATAGGATCCAAGTACCATCTCCATCGTCGTCGCAGTCGCAGCTAGCTCTAGGGTTAACCCACACAGCATGCTCGATTCTAGGAGGGTCTGCTCCACGAGCCAAGAGGGTGGATACATAAAAATTCATGAAGTCCAGAGTTGATGTATCAAAATGTTTTGTCTCGCCAATAGGAACTCAATGTGACAGATAGCGCGTCAATCGGACGCCCGGTCGAAGTGATATTGGATTTTCAGTCCCAGGGGCCCGGTTGGTTTTTAAGCTAAAAAAAACCTGACCGTACTCTATCTGCATCCAAACCTCAAGTGGATTAATCCAAAAGAACCATCTCACTAAGAGGAATTTAATGCAATTGATGTCATGTCATTAGGATGTCCGGTCCTTATGTTATAAGTGTTTCCACTCCTAGGACCTGGTTGGTTTCGGGTTCGAACCAACCTGGCCATACCCAACCTTCACCGAAACCTCAAGTGTAATATACCGAAATGACCGCTCGATCCAAGGATCCATACCCAACTGAAGGTTCATCGATCAGAGGTCTATAGCCCACGATATGGGTGTTTGAACAAACCTCGTCCGAAAATAGGGGGTCTGGGCCTGGTCTGGTACGGCCCGGTTGACGCAACCCGGCTGGGCGTGGCCCGACCCAGCAGCCTACGGCCCGGCTCGGAAGCCGGCCGTAGCTCAGCGTTGGCCGAGCAGGGCGCAAGGGGCGCGCCCCATGTTTCTGGAAACGGCGAACCCAGTGGGGTCCGCCCAAAATACTGGTCGGGGGGGCGTTACACCCCCCCCCCCTTCCTAGTAACAGCTGGCCAATTGAGCCGCCACAGGACCCTTCAGGGTCCCGCCTCCTGGAGATTCTGGCGGTCCCCTTCCTGGTCTGCAGTGGCCTAAGGCCGCAGCTTGTCTCACCGGCGCGGCGCGACCGTGCCGCACACCACCACTATGACCCACTCCGGTCGCGGCCTCCTTCGGCCTCATCGACGCGATGCGACGGCGCCGTGCACCACTGCCACGGCCCGCTCCGGCTGTGGTCCTCTTCGTCCCCACATGATTCAACGGTACCGCACCGCCTTCATCTCAAATTTCAAATATGATCAACAATAAAAAGGGGAGGAGAATCGATCGTGTTTGTGCGTTCCGATATCCTCCCGTTACGATGATAACATTCGACCAAATTTTAAACAACGAAGGTCGATGATAGAACATGAACAAAAGAATTAACCCCTACCTCATGACATGATCACTCGACGAATCTGTTGAGAGGTAGAATCGTTTGTTGACGTCGGAAAGGTGACATCGTCGTTTGCGAATTTCCCACGGCGGTGTCTCCTCCCATGATGGAGAACCGGGAAGCGTTCTTCATCTAGAATGATGGTCCTTCTTCATCAGAGGAAGGATTTCTTCAAATCTTTAGATCTCTCTCTCCAAATCCACCTCACACAACCATTCTAACCAAAAATAAAATAAGCTCCTCCTTTTTTTATTTTACCATGCCATGCATTTCAAAAACTTAAAATTCAAACTCTTAGTTAAATTAATTGAAGAGGTTTAATCAATTAATTTAGTGTGAGATGGAAAGAATTAAAGTGGGAGAGGAGGAGTTACTTAATTAAGTACAAGGGGTTTTCCAACATTATACACAAAGAGTTTAATGGGGGGTTTTAGGGAATGTGAAGGGTTGGGGATCGTGCGGGCCCCACCTCACATATATCCTCCCATGGGTAGTTAGGATACTTGGGGGTCCAATCCTAACTTCCATATGTAGGATAAAACCACATTAGTTAGAGATAAAATTGTACCATAATTTTGTTCACTTTTTATTTAATCCACCTTGTTTAACAACTCCTCCCAGGAAAACACATCATCGGTAAAGGTCCTCCTAAGCAATTACCGACAATGGGGTTTCATCGGTGCCCTCGGATTTCAATTCTGAGTACCGGTTCAAAATATAGAAAAATTCGCTTGTTCATTCACTGAACGTACCCGTGCTAAGCTTCAGAAATTGATTCCGGGCACACCGAGCCTCGGAATTAGGTGATGTCAGAAATTGCATACTTGTAAAATCTCAAAGAATTTAAGAAAAATATTTCCTTGAAATTTATAGGTCTTTACAGGTTATCTCATAATTATTTTAATTTATATATGATCAATTCATAGCCATAGCCACATTTTTATCCCATAGAAATCTTTAACCATTGATTACAAAAAAAACTATTATTTAACCGTCAACAACTATAAAAAATAGAAAGAATAAAAATGAAAAAATCAATTATGTTTAGGGCATTACATAAAAAAGTTTCATCAGAACTAGAAATCTATATCATTAACATATATCCTAAATTAAACTACTAACAAATATTGAAAAAAATGAATGAAAAACAACAACCTTTTATCCAATGTAAGAAAACAAGGGATTTCATCACAATTCTAAATACCAATAAATATTAAATTTAGAGTTCTTTATTATTTATTTTCATTTATGTTAAGAAAAACAAATCTAGATTTTTTATTGGATCATATTTAAATATAAATATAAATCTATATATTTCATAAAAATGATATTTCAATATCATTCAATGATAATACCAGAAATGTTATTGCTAAATCACCAAAAAACAGACTTCTATTTTACACCTCAAGTTTTCCATACCTTATTTGAGAAAAAGAACATGAGGTTGTGTGAATGATTAAATGATATTATTCTATGACATGTATTTTATTCAATTATAATAAATATTATTTCACTATTATATTTAAACATATAAGAAATAAAATATCATTATTCTCTTATTATAATAAATTAATATTTAATCATTTTTTAGGAATTATACATAATCCTGTAAGGAATATTATAAAAAATTGTGCATTTTCATTAATAATTTTCATATAAAGTATATAGTTTCTAAAAAATTGGATTTATTAGGAGATGATGTTATATATACACATTTTCAACTTCAGTTTTATTCTCTAATGATATTTTTTGATATTACAGTATACTAAATAATGACAATTTTCAATGGAATAATGGAAATATTGGATTTTTTATTTATATTAGATGATTTATATTAATTGATTCTTAGATATTATTATAGTACATATGAAAAATACAAAACAACCATGTGTGCCTATAATTGAAATATATAATAATGATTTCATGGTTTAATCATGTATATAAGGATCTCTTAAATATTAAAAAATCTTTTTATGTTTTTCTAAGAGTGAATTAAAATTTGTGAAAAGGTGCCAATTGTGGTATGGCTTAAATTGATGAAATTATAGTAATTCCTACAAGAATAATTATTAATTTCAAACATAAATAATGATGTTCAATAACATATATTCTCACCAATTATTTCATTAAATAAAAAATATATTATTAAAAATTATATATTATTTCTAATAAGAATGAAAAAAAAATTCGTTTCATTGTTAAAAACTTATAATTATAAACAAAACGACATCAATAAAAAATGTATATCCATTGAATAATTATTTAAAACTCTTATGTGGTTTGTCTATTCCATTAATAGATATTTATTTTTTATAAAATTTTAAAATAATATGTGTTTTTTATAGAATGATGGTGTAATCCTTGTAAGTTAATAAATTATATTTTTGATATATAATGATATAAAACATATATCGACATAAATTAAACATTTTAATCATTTATGAGATATCAAAAGTTGATTATACGAAAAATAAATAATTAAATTCAAATATAATTTATTAGTTTGTAAACATGGTTTTAATAATGATGAATTTAAATTTACCTTAGTGGATTTTAAAATATTAGTCAATAAGAGTTCTAATTTATTATCAAATTTCATATGTAAATGAAAATTATTTTTTTTATCTAATGAAATAAACAATATAGTTATTTTAGAGAAAAGGATACACACTGATGATCTAAAATATTAATGGATTTACAAAAATATATATCATTATTATGTTTTATCCTCAATCCAGTAAAATATTTTTAAAAAATTATTTTATATGTTAACTACATTAGAAATGACCATTAGAAATGTATATAAAAATTTTATTTCAAGATTTTCATCAATTCTAATCATTATGTTATATTCATATCAATGTATTTGTATTTATTTATATTAATAATTATTAATTTTATAATTTACATTTCATATCATTGTATTATAATTCTAAAATATAACTATATAAAATTAGATTTTCCATTAAGTTTATCTCTTTTACTTTTTAGTTTTTAAAATCTTCTAGAAATTTATAATATCATTAAAGAGAATTTGGATAAATAAAAATTCCTAGACTATATAAATGTGAATGAATATATTTAGTGAGTTTATTATTTTTTTTTAGTAAGAATCAATTTATGTATTTAAAATTTAATGATAACAACATATTCATTAGAGTGAAATGGAATTCAAGATTTATAAATTATTATTATTTCATATCATAAATAGTGTTGTAAATTTATTGTAAAGAAATGTCGACCAAATTTTGTGAGGTACACATTTCGAATCTATTGTTGTCTGCTTCCAATATATTATATAAAATTAAAATTTTCCCTATATTTTGTTATATATTATAATTTAAATATGTTTATATTATATTTATATTATCATATTTCATTTGATGTGCAATATAAAATTGTTAGGATACCTATATCAAATGAAAATCAATATTGGTACATTTTAATTTGATATTTATTTTTAATTTTTATTAAAAGACATGATTACAAGTTTTTTGGATATATATAGTTATTTGTATATAAATACATAGATATAAGACATATCTTATATAAAAATGATTTATTTCAATGAGAAAAACATCATAATAATTTTTCCTTATTTGTATTTATAATTTTTTCATCATTAATATATTGATATTTGAAAATATGAGGAAATTATAGGTAAGCCTAAAATATTGTCAAAAAATTATAACATCTTTCACTCTATCATAGACAAAATTCATTGTATAAATAAAATGACGGATAACAAAATATGGTCTTTCAAAAACACTGAACGTGATGGTGAAGAGGTTAGTCCCCCATCTCACCACATTATCAATAAAACAAGGACGAAATAGAGAGTTTCCACAAATATAAACTATTATACCATAAATGAGAAGGTGTTTTATTTGATAATTATTGAAAAATATTATTTTATCAATGATTTATTAATTTTGGTATTCTTTTACCAATAATGTCATTTATTTTCTTCACAATATCCCCACCAGAAAAAATAACCTAATTGTATTTTATATTTAATGGAAGGGATTATATTATACTAGTAATCCTATGAATGTTAAATCTTTTACTCCATATATGATAAGTAAATGGTTGATTAATGAAAAAAATAATGCATTTTTATTTTTAACTTATAATAATAATGAATAAAAATATATAGAATAAATTTAAGAAACTGATAAAATAGTGTCCAAGATAGAGAAAACCATGAATGATAACATAGGAGCTTAGATATAACTATAAGGATTATGGTATCTTTTATTTGGGACAGGAAAATAGAAGTCCAACATCATTGGGTGTCAGGGAAGTGCCTTGAAAAACCTCATTCAGTAGGGGGCATTAACATGTGAAGTGTCACTCTGACCATGCAAGGGTTTCATGCTAAACTAGTGTGGGAAGATATAGATGAAGAAAATTATGGGGTAGGATTATGCAGGGTAGATATGGGTTGAATGTCAATGATGAGAGTGCAAGGCATTCAAAGATTTGGAAGCGGATCCATCCGTACTTTGAGGCCCTCCAACAACATTCAAAATGGATGGTGGGTAGGGGGACCTTAACATTTGGATTCAAAATTGGGTGGCTGGAAAGCTGGTGTTTCCAGGCTTCCCCACTCCATATTTCTCCCTCAAAGAGGCAAGTGGTCATCCTAACTTTCTTTCGGCCATTCTTCAGGAGTATCATCATGTGGATTTCAATTACATTGTGTTCAATGATGGTATGGATAGACTTATCTTTAGGGTCATCACTTCAGGTACATTTTACATTATGGATTCTAATCATGTGAGGAGGGGTACATCCACTGAAGGCCCATGGGGTGGGGCTGTTGTGAAAGGAGGTCCCATCCAAATTCAATTTCCTACTATAGAGAGTGAAGAATCAAGATTTTTCCACTAATGAAAACATTCAACGCCTGGGAGTGAGTATCACTTCCAAGTACTGGTGCTATTACAATCCCAACCACGAATCTATGGGTCATCTCTTTTTTGATAGTGGATGGGCTACTTGGGCGTGGTAGGCCTTCAGGGCCTGTGTAGGATGGAGCAGGCAAGGCAGGTCATGGGGGGTTTTTCTCAGGGTATGGTTTAACATAAACAAGGATAATGGTGCTGAGAGGAAAGCATAGTCCATCACCCTTCTGGCGGGGTGTTGGACCCTGTAGATGGCCAGGAATGAGGAAACGCATAAGGACTTACGCGATTCTCACACCTACATCATTTTCAATATATGGAGTTAATTACAGGACATGGTTCGGTTATGCATAGAATGTCATGGAACACCATTAGTAAGGTCCCTCACTATGAACTATTCCTTTCCAAATCAGAGTAATGGCTAGGGGAAGGGGAAATGGGTCTGGCGGCATCCTCTACACATTGGACTGAAACTTAACACGAAGGGGTCCTTTGGGGGTAGATGTAGGGAGTATGTGTTATCAGGAACCATGAGGGGGCTGTCATTGTAGCCCTTTTGGCATTCTACAGTAGGGGAACTGTACATTAGGCGAAGGCGCATGTGATGGCTACAATTTTGGAGATGTGTAATCGGAGACAAATACTGCTCAATGTGGTGGAAACAGATTCACTCATCCTATGTAAAGCAATATCCGGAACAGGGCTGTCCCCATTGAAAATTGAGTACATCTTCAGGAAATGCAATAAACTCTTGGGAAATCACACAAAGGTCACTCACACATGGAGGGAAAGGAATAGGGTTGTAGACTTCTTGGTGTCCATGGATTCAATGACTCAAATTATATCCTTTTTCACTAGTTTAGAATCCTTCCCTCGAGAGGGTCTCAAACATGTTGTTAATGATGCTCTTGTTTTTTATTTTTTCAGACCCCCCATGATATTGTTGTTCTTTTCTTCCCCAAAATTAATAAAAATGTTTACTTCCAGTCAGGATACTTGTATTTTTCTAATGGGGTATACAATCTATTTATGAGTACATTTACATTGAAATAGATTTATGACATCCAAATAGATATTAAGTTTTTAATAAAAATATATAATTTTATAATAATAATACAACATATTAAGAGATTTTCAATAATTAATAATTATATAAGTTATGTAAATAGATAAATCATTTTTATAGTTGTATTTATATTTTCTACAACATATACCATAATTTCCCATTTTTGGATTTAGGGATATATATGATCTAATATGTTTAATAACATTTAGATGATCATTGTGGAAAGGAAATATCATTTGATATCCTTTCAAGGAGAAAAAGATAATATTATATTTTTCATATTTATAAAGAGGAAATGAATAATTCAATTTCTTTTTTTATAAATATAAAGAAACATTTTATTATATTTTATTTTTCATATCTTTATTATATTGATAATTGGATGTTGTATGTGTTTTATCAAAATTAAAATGAATAGTATTAGTTGAAATTGTGTGATGTTTGACATGGAGTTAGTTTTAAGGTATTTATGGATGAGTAAGTACAAAATTTACATTAATAAAAATATTATTTACTTTCATTTCATCAATATTGTCTTTAATATATAAATAAATTAATCATTATAATCATTGATTAATGTTTTATACTACAATCATGGAATCTAATAATATTTAAAAGTATTCATTAATATGTGGTTATGTTTTTATCTATTACATTCGTAAAATAACAAAAATATTTGATTAATTATATATAAATTTATTATTTATTAAATTTAATTATTTTTTCTTATGATCAAGATTTATAAATTGGGAATTACCAAATAGATCAATGGTAATTTTATTTGTTTTCTATTAACAAATGATTCAATTTTGATGTCATTCTATCAACATAAATTAGAGAATATCCAAAATAATTGATATGTATAATAATATTTCCATATGTATATGTAAAAAAAATTAATTGTGTTATTGATTATTTTAGTGATATAAGAAATTTATTTAAGGTAGATTCTCTTAAATCATATGTTTTAGTGAGGTTTTCTGCTTGGGAATTTATGAAAAGATTTTTGGATGAAATAATCATTATCAAAAATATTTTTCATGTGAAATTGAGTTGTATTGTATATGATACTAATTCAGAAAACATATTAAATAAAGTTATATGTGGATTGATGATGGTGTAAACATCCATTGAGCACTAAGAATGTCAAAAATTGTATCAGGTGAAGTTGATCCATTTCATAATTCATTGTGATCAATTGAGGTTAATGGAGTAGTCTTTTAATGTTTTTTTATTACATTACATATTTATTTAGAATTTATAGATTTTTGATGAAAATTATCTAATAAATATATAATAAGATTCATACTAGGACTCTAAGTTATAATTGAAAAAATATAGGAGATTCATTGAAGTTTGAAATGGTCATTAATGACATAATAAGATCATTTTTTTACTTTTGAATGGAGATTCATAAAAAGGATTGATCATATTTATTATTTATATATAAATTTATAAGTTTGATGTTGGAGTTTATAAGATTTGTGGATGAGTTTAGAAGAGTTAGTTCCCACTTAATAATAGCCATACAAGGCTTCAAATTAGTTAGGGAGTATGTTGTAAGATTCATTATAAAGTAATCTATGAGTCTTTTACTCTTATGAAATACCATTTGGAATGAAATTTTGGAAAATTTGGGGAAATTCATAGAACCTTTTGCTATGAATTTTATTCTAATGAAACTATAATTAGTTTCTATATTCAAAGCATAATGTTTGTAAAATTTCAATATTTTATAAATATGAAATAGTTTAGAATCCTAAGAATAAATATTTACCTAGAAATTTATTTTTTTGATGATAGATCTATTATTAATGATTTTAAATAACTTGATTAAATATAGATAATTTTGTGTCCAAAATATAATATAAAAATTCCATAGCTTATCCTTCCAAATGATAAGTACCTAAATTGCAATAGAATATGACATAACTTGCAGAATTTATAGATTAAATTGTCAATCACTATTCGTTCCACTATCTAAGGAGAAATTTTTCTATGTGGATAACTATATTCTATAGTTTTTTATAAGAATATCATAATGGGACAGGGAGATAACACACTAGGATCCACTATATAATTCAATAAAAATTTATCATAAGTTATAATATCATGGATTTCAGGATGATTTTGAAGAATGGAATATGTCAAGTCTCATGGAAATTTAAATAGAAATACTAATAAGAATTAAATTTCAATAAAAACAGGAAATATTGTGGACTAATTTTCAATGAGATATATTTATGTTTCTAAATATCATGGAATATTTCTATATTTTCATATGGATAAATATTCATAATATTCTATTTTAATATAAAATATTTAGGCTAAAAAATAAGTGTTGGTGTGGAGAACCCAACACTGTTTTCAAAAATGGGATCATTTTTTATCAAAGAGGGAATCAAATTCATCTTGGATGTATAATTATTTATTCAATAAAGATTAAGAAAAATGGTAAAAGGAAAATGTATTTACAAGGGAGAGAGACTATTAATTGAGGAAGAAGAAGAAGAAATCATGCCCAATGAAATTACAGTATCATAAGAAATAATTAATGGGTATGAGAAGAATACTGAAAATAGCCAGAGTTTCTTAGAAAAATATGGATTCATGGACTTGGTGTATGATATGGTTAATTCCCTACTACATAAGATACAAAAGAATTGAAATACATATTCACAGTTTCATTAGAAGAAACCATTTAATATCTCTAGTGGTATTATAAAGACCTCTTCCAGATATGGATAGTGATATATAAAAGATGGCTCAAACTGATGAAAGCTTATATAAAGAATATATCAAGTGGAAGATAATGTATTTTTAGGAAATATCCCTCAATTGTGCTCACTGGTGTTCAATATTTTTATACTATAGCATATATATGTACTCAATCATGTTTCCTCTATAAGATCATGTTCTTGAAACATGACTAGAACCTAGAAAGGAGAAGGTACCGGTACTAGAAATAAACCATTTAAAAAATATCTTTGTTATAGTGTTCCTTTAACTATTTTAATTTCATTTTGATTTAAGTATTGAGGGAACATATCAAATCCATATTTCATAATAGATATAGTCAGTTGTGAAAAGAAAATAGATAATTAAAATAGAAGTTACAAATTAGTAAAATAATGGAATAATCATACATCCCACAGATGTCCCTAGATGGTTCACTAGGATCCTCAAGTAATATTAATGTTTAATTATTTTTTATAACTTTATTTAAAGTCAATTATAGTTCATTTAAAAAAATTATATGATGTGTATATTTTCAAAAAAATTAAATTGTTCCATGGATGGATAACTTAGCCACCATCCTGATTAAGTATTAAAATGAGGTCTTAACTCAAAATCCTTAATAATAAATAGAAAATGGGGGCATTTAAATTGAGAAAGATCTCATATGAAAATAATAATATACCCATACATGAAATTAATCATGTTAGAAATTATTCATGTTATAAATATGTATACAATGTTTGTTTTGAAAAAAACCAATATATAAATATTATGGGGAGGATGATCCAATGTTACTATTGGATATCTATTCTCTGAAGTCAATTATTTTTTGAATAATGTTCACATTTTCTACATCACTTATATATTTGGATTTTTCAAGGTAGCGGATGATGGAAAATAAAAATGATTTTAATTAGTTAATGAAATTGAGATAGAATTGGAAAAAAAGTTTCAAATATCTAAAAATCTCACATGACATGTTCGAAAATATATTCTATAATACATGGAAATGGATTTATCTCCTCAATTAAAGAAGAGTTTAATGGATTTTTTTGTGAGAATGTTTTGACTGAATTTTTTTTGTACATGTGATCCAAGAATTGGTAGATCTATATAAAACCTCTATAAATGTTAAATAATGCTTTTCATTAGTGAAATTTATTAGAGTAACAGATCGTTTCATATAATTACTAAAGGAAATCCAAATTAAGGAGGATAAAATTCAAAGAAAATTAAATAGTTAATGGGAATATAAATTCTAATTGTATTAGTATAAGAAAAATATCCCCTCCCTGGAGAGTCTTGAAATAGATTTCAGAGTTAAAAATTAATTGGAGACTCATGTTGATATATAAAATTAATATAAGAATAAAAATTCTACCACCCAAAATTCTTATAAAATTTTCTTCCCAAAAAGTACCCATATCAATGGAAATAAGGTATTGAAGCTACCTTCTAATCAACATATCTTAGGATCTTGATAGATTGTAATATGTTTCCTAGTTAATTCTGTTTCTAATTATTCTGTTTAATATTATAGTATAGGTTATAAGTAAAAATATTGAAATGTTTGGGTGGATATAAAATAAGATAAATCCACCAAGTCATCTACGATAGATGTTAGAATATCCAAGAAATTTAGTGTCCCATGAATATCCCAAAATAATAATAATTCTCAAAATATAAACAAAGAAGAGAATATTTAATTTTTGTCTATACTATATCAATAAGAAATAGAGATAGATATAGAGATATTCATTGGTGAATATTGGTGCTTATAGTGGTTATAGAATTGGTAAATTTAGTGTTTTCATAATATTTCAATAGAAAAATAATGTGAAAAACCCAAGTTTAAGGAGTATAATAACTAAAATAAGAAAATATCTACTAAACATAATAATATTTTATAGAAAGTGAATAATATTTCCACAATGAATAAATTTTAATTCTTGAATAACATCAATTAATATTGAAAAAAGTTTCCATAGAGAATAAGAGTGTTGAAATGTACCAACCAATAATATTCACAAGATGATGATAAGAGAAGACCACAAAAGTATAGGCTAAAAGAAAAATTAATGTGAATATATCTAAGGATGTATGAATTAGAATAAAACTATTAAATAAATGGAATCTATTCTTTAGACGAGTATTGAAGATGATGTAAAATAATGCTAAAGATCCATCTACATTGGGAGAAAAATTTACACGATGCACTACTTTAAAAAATCTATGGAAATAATAATTAATAGAAGAAAGAAGATTTCCCAAAGAGATTCAATCCATGAGTAGAATAATTGTATTTTTTAGTAGTTTGAATCCTTGAATAAGAGTTGTAGTATTCTCTTGAAAATGGTAAAAAAAGATTGTGAAGAACCCATGTCGATAATCCAAGATTTTTGACCAAGTGATAAAATAGTTCCTAAATATTTACCTGACCCAATTATATATTACTAAACAGATGATGAAGGAAACACAAAATAAAATTATTAAGTGGAATAAAGTTGTTATATATAAATAATAACTCAAATTTTATGGTCATTTGTATAAAAATGATGTCATAATAGTTCTTAAGAATCATTTTTTATGGTGAAAGTAGGTTACACATGTTGCAATGTAAAATACAACCATCCTATAAGCTCAAGAGTAATTTTTGAGAAATAGTAGTCACTAACTATGAGATTAATTTTCCTTATTGTTTCCTATATATAATAAAACACCACATAAATTTAATTTTAAATAAATAAAGTAATACATTTTTCCAATGTATTAAAATTAGAGAAAATTCAAATAAAAAATCATAAAGATATCTTATATTATTTAAGTTACTAAGAATAATGTTTTTGGGTTGAGTTTCATGTCTCAGTAAAACTTTTATTACTATGAAGATGATGTAAAACTGTCCTTATTCCCTTTTCAATATTTATATTTTATTTCATCTATGAAATTGAATATCATAATTGAAAAATTAATATCTTAATATATGTAAAAATCTTTAAATAGTTAAAATATTTCACATATCAAGGAGTGATTGATGTTTCCATGAAACATTTCATATAATATAATAATGGTAATTAGATATTATATTTCTATAAAAATACAATGATAAATATTACTAAATTATAATCCATTAGGGTATAACATAATAAGAAATTGTTAGATGTGTGTTATTTCATGTTAATCTAAAATATTAACAATGCTTTAAAACGGATGGTTGATGTATTAAATCTACTTTTTTATCCATTATTTCACTATAGAATATATTTTTTAGGGGTGTAAAGATTAATATAGAGACTATATATTTTTTGTAGGAGTTATTTATCTTGCACATGGATATTTTTTTATTATTTTGTAAAAGATATGATCATGTAAGAAATGTCATCATGAATCATTATAAACATCCCCTATAACTAAATTTGAGAATTTTTATCATGTGTTTGGAAGTTTATGGACAACATTTTAGTATATGTTAGTCATTATTATTTTAAACATTCATTTTTCCCATATATAAATAGAGTTTAATAGCTGATGACTTATTGTTAAGAAAAATTTTATATCATCCTTCCCTCAACAAAAACCCATTATAAATTTTAATAAAATGTGGATAAGAATTTCTTTTCAATATCTTGGAAGTATCATACAGTTGATTTGAATTTTTACCATTCAATTTTAACCTATGTATTTATTACAATAACTGGGGAAGAAAATTTATAATTGTAACACATATTAACATGGAAATATTTAATAGTATTGATTATAATTCCCATGGGGGGATTTAAGGGCCCAATAAATAATTTGTAATTTTATGTATTATAAATAAGATAGGATTCCATTATGTAGTGGGGTTCTCAAAATATATTGGAGAATAACCCCAAAAAGTGGATTTTTAGTATAATTTATACATAAATAGAGAGGTAAAGGAAAAAAATTGTTGTCTTGAGCAATGAAATAATATTATTTATGTTATCATCCCATAAATTAGATTAATATATTTTTGATACTCATAGTAATTACAAACAAGTGTTTATTAGATTAAAGAATAACTATCCACAATATGTGTCAACTGAAATTTTTGAATTTTCTATGTGAAACAACTTGATATGTTTAATTAATGAAAGTAAATATTTGTTTGAATTTTGAGTAACCATCTATATAGAATGATGATTGCATAATATTGTATAATGTGAAAGATCATATGATGTTTTGAGATTATTTGATGTTTTTATTATAGTTCATAAATGCTTTTAATGAAATGATTTCATTGTTTTTATGTCCTATATTTATGGATTAATTTTTTTATGAGTAACATAGTAAGAGTCATGCAGGATGTCGATATTAGAATATATCAAAGTTAGTTGGATCATTTTAGTTTGGAAGGCCAATTGGTTACCTTACAATATTAATTTTGATTTTGTAATAGAATACTAGTCAAAGACTTATAAATTTCATTAGATTTATACATGGCATTGTATGAGTTAGAAATGAGTTCATAAGAGTCATGTCCAACTTTGGAAGATTTAGTTCCCATTTCATATGGTTTGGGAAATAATTTAAAAGATCCATATAATAAATAAAAAGAGTCATTAAAAAGGACTTCATTAAATTATCTTACTCTTCATAAATACCATTTAAAGTGAAATTTTGAAAAGAGAATGTTATTTTAGAGGACATTATTAGTTCCATTATACTCTTATGGAATGCCTCTTAGTATATGAATTTGAGGAAAAAAATATTTAAATTTTGATATTTAAAAGGATAATAACTAATAAATTATTGAATAATTATTCTAGGGGAAACTAAATTAGACTATGTGAGATATGATCATAAAAGATTTAAAAAACATTGTTACATAATGATTAATGTGATTCAATTTTGGATGAGGAAAAAGCTAAATATTTTTCTATGAGAGGAGAATAAGTAATGCCATAATATAAGATCCCACACCATGGGGAAGCTGAGGAGGAAATATCAATCAAAGATAATTCTATTATCTTAAGAGTAGTTTCACAATGATAATAACTACATGACATAGTGTGAGATAAGAACAGTTTCATTGTATATTGATGCATCATGACATGATCTATCATATAAGTGCTGGTAGATGTGAAATAATTTAAAATATCCATGTGATCATAATGATTTTTATAATGAAATATCTTAAGTCTCAGAGAAATTTAGATATAAATATTAACCAGGTTTAGATGAGAATAAAAACAATAAATGACATTGATTATTTTTAATTGAGATATCATCATGTTCTTAGAAATCATAGTACATTTCAATATTTATTCATGGAAATATTATTCTCAATATTATATGTGAATTTAAAAAAAGAAGAAGAAGAAGTTATCCATGAAGGGAACATGATGTTTTATCCTAAAAAGGAGAGATAAAATAATTAATGAAGATCAAAGTCAACTATATTTAGGAAATGAAAAATGGTTGTTGATGAATCCAATGATAAATGAGAGAATTTGATTTCATTTAGGAAGAATATATCAAGTTAATTGAGAAAGAAGAATAATAAGGAATGTTATTTGATTGTCCAATATGACATGACATTATTTAGGGGTAGCACAAGATATATGATCACGGTTAAAGAACCATAATAAAATCTTCATATGTGGACTTGAAGGGGAAAAAGGACCGATGTAGGATGTATAAAACAATTAAATGTTTCAATTCCTATTTGAGGGTATGTTTTAAGGATCCATTGAATACAATCAAGAGGAAGCCAAAATACCTAGTCATGAGATGCCAAGAGGTTTTTGAGAGATATAAAAAACTAGAGAGAGCTACTATAAAGAAACTGTTAAAATATGGCCAAGAGGTTTTTCAGGATATATCCCACAATTTCACTCCCTAGTGTTCAGTATTTTAATGAGATATATTTTACATATACTCACTCATGTAAAAAGTGTAATTATAGCTCACAAAACCAAACCAAAACCTAGAAAGCAGTAGGTACCCAAATTGGGATTGAACCTTGCAAACATATGTGTGTACTAATATTCTTTTTATTATATGTGTTACATGTATAGGTGAATATTGAGGGCTCAAATAAGATTCATAATTCTTAACCAATATATAAGTTTAGGAATAAATGGGTTCCAATTAACAGGGAAAGTAAAACATTTTAAATTGTGGGAATACTGATTAACCCCCCCCCCCCCCCCCACACACACACACACACTATCTATATCCCTACATGTTCTATTTGGAAATTCAATGTGAAATTACTATGTTCTCATATTTATGTATAAAATCATTAAAATTAATTCGATTAAAACTTCTCAAAAATGTATTCTCAATTATACGATTTAATATCAAATATAAATTTAAATATATTTCTAATTACGTGACTATAAATATTATTATATATCATTCCTTGTATGTTAAGAGTTTTATTGAAATATCATATATCTTAACACATACAAAAAAGTATAAATATAGGAGGGTTTTTCTAATATAAAGTATATATATTCAATGAATGGAATTTAAATATAATTTATATAATTTTATGTATTGCAAAAAACCTTCATATATGATTATATGTGGCTATTTTTTAAAAAAGATTTCACATACTCTAATTAAAAACTAAATAATTATCTCTCACTCTCAGAATTATCTTACAGGTCATACACTATGTCATTCAAAGTCTCTGACCAATGTATGTATCCCCCTCTATTAATACCTTCTCTCAATCCAATGACATCAATGCAATCAACATTATCCTCTAGTTGATCTTGGCTACACTAAATTAATTAATTAACTTCATTTAGTCTCCCACCCTAGGAAAATCAAGATCTCTAGTGAACATAAATTATCTACCTATTAGACTTCATCCCTCTATCCAATGAAAATGGACAATAAAAATAGGAAGTTGTGATATGGATATTATGATATTTTTCTTCACAATCCTAAATTAATAACAACCATAGTAAATTTTCCTTTTTTTCTTTTACGATAGCATCTATGTCAATTATGACACAAAAAAATATGTGTTCTTTGATACAATATATACTGGATTTCAGGAAAAAAAGTATTTCTCTTGTTTTTCAAATTTTTTTAAATTATGTATATAAATCAAGATTATTTTAAAACACATTTAATATTCTATGTCATAATATTACATTATGTGAATATATATATATATATATATCTATGTGTGTGGGTGGGTGTTTTCTGTGGAATATATGATTATTAGGTATGTATGTATGTATGTATGTATGTATGTATGTATGTATGTATGTATGTATGTATGTATGTATGTATGTATGTATGTATGTATGTATGTATGTATGTATGTATGTATGTATGTATGTATGTAGGTATGTATGTATGTATGTATGTATGTATGTATGTATGTATGTATGTATGTATGTATGTATGTATGTATGTACGTATGTATGTACGTATGTAGGTATGTATGTATGTAAGTATGTACGTACGTATGTATGTATGTAAGTATGTATGTACGTACGTATGTACGTATGTACGTATGTATGTATGTACGTAGGTATGTATGTATGTATGTATGTATGTATGTATGTATGTATGTATGTATGTATGTATGTATGTATGTATGTATGTATGTATGTATGTATGTATGTATGTATGTATGTATGTATGTATGTATGTATGTATGTATGTATGTATGTATGTATGTATGTATGTATGTATGTATGTATGTATGTATGTATGTATGTATGTATGTATGTATGTATGTATGTATGTATGTATGTATGTATGTATGTATGTATGTATGTATGTATGTATGTATGTATGTATGTATGTATGTATGTATGTATGTATGTATGTATGTATGTATGTATGTATGTATGTATGTATGTATGTATGTATGTATGTATGTATGTATGTATGTATGTATGTATGTATGTATGTATGTATGTATGTATGTATGTATGTATGTATGTATGTATGTATGTATGTATGTATGTATGTATGTATGTATGTATGTATGTATGTATGTATGTATGTATGTATGTATGTATGTATGTATGTATGTATGTATGTATGTATGTATGTATGTATGTATGTATGTATGTATGTATGTATGTATGTATGTATGTATGTATGTATGTATGTATGTATGTATGTATGTATGTATGTATGTATGTATGTATGTATGTATGTATGTATGTATGTAAGTATGTATGTAGGTATGTATGTATGTATGTATGTATGTATGTATGTATGTATGTATGTATGTATGTATGTATGTATGTATGTATGTATGTATGTATGTATGTATGTATGTATGTATGTATGTATGTATGTATGTATGTATGTTTGTGTGTGTGTGTGTGTGTATGTGTTTCTTTGTACAATACAGATATGTTTTCTAGACTGTGTGTCTATTGATATATATTTGTATTTATGTTTTTTAAACTATCCATATCCATGTTGTGTGCACTATATGTATATATCTATGTGTGTGTGTCCCTCATATTATATAAATGTTTTACCCCAAAGTTAATGTACCTGATGTTTTGAAATTTATGATCATTATATCTAATGGTTTTATATTTCCATATCATTATATCTAAATATTAATTAGACAATATATATGTATAATTTTGTGTTTATATAGTTTTGGGGTGAGGGTTGTGAGTGTATTCCTGTGTGTGTCATGTAAATTAACATAGAAAATAAATGTTTAATAATATATATATATAATTTCTGATTTAAAATTATCTAATTTTATATGTTAATAAAAACTGGGATTGAGCTTTTAAATAGAATATATTTTATGGTAGAAGTCTATTATTTTATCTATTTTTCTCTAAACATGTATATTTTTTATGATGTTCTATGTTTTACAATGAAATTTTTCATGATATATAATATGATCTATATTTTTTTAATAATGTATAAATTAATTATGTTATTTGGATATATTAATTTATATAATCAGAATAGATAACATAATGTGATTTTCAGAATAATACATTCTATTACTTTTCTTAATGTTTTGTGACATTTCCACTAAATCTATTTTTTTCATTATTCTAATATATCCTTGGAAATTTATATTATTATTTTGTATAGTCTTTTTATACATTATATTTAAACAAAAATTATTTAATAAAGTATATAAGTTAAAATTCAACATCTTTTTTACTCGGTTTTATATTAATAAAATATATTTATTTTGAAAAAACTCGAGAATGATCACATAAAATTTTTATTCATTTATTTATATAAAAGTTAATTTAAATATTCACATATTATAACGTCCTGGATCCAGGTTCCACTCAACATGTTCCCATTAACCAGTTCGCCACATGGCCTAAAACGCATTTCCCCAAATGCGAGAGGTTGCCGACTAGCTATGAGGAACTAGTGTGTGATAGTGGGGAAACTATGCCCTAATTAGAAGAGTGTAACACATCGGAATAATAATATACAATAATGGAAGTAGTAAAGAGCATACAACTGAAATAAATAGTGAACGACTGATAAGATAAATAACCAAGCTTAATTCCACGCAAAAGATGATGCAGCATGTCACATTTTATAAGAAAACATCCATACAAGTACACTGTAGTAATACACAATATTTTTTCTCACTAGTACAAAATAAAAAAAAAGATACTAGGAAGCATCACAAGCCTCAGCTCAGTCTTATGCTCTCCGACTCCTAAGAAGCACATTAAGAACATGTAGCAGTGCGCTTTCCCTGGTCAACACCTACAATCTTATAATGTGTTTGGGCCCAAAAGCAAGACCCAAACAGGGTGTGTGACTAAATCCCAGAAGGTAACCACCAAATTTCTATGCCAATCTATCTGTTAATATATATATATATATATATATATATATATATATAATAGGTTGTGTACAATAGTGAAATCATTAATCATTTGGTATAACTGAAGGCAGAATTCAAGCTTTTGTTTTATCTTGGCAGACGCCTCATAAGTCATCCATTTCATTATTCATGTGCTGAGAATTATATAAAGTCTCGAGGTCCATCGTAATCCTAAAGACCCCATGTATAAAAGTATCCATTTACTCGTGAAATAACAACCATTAAATCATTTTCTTAAATAACTGATTTTTCGTTTAAATGAAATATTACCACTTCTGTGATTTGATTTTCAAAAATCAGACATACATGGTTGTCATTAAGAAGTAAAATGTGGTGCAATGAGATTAAAATAATTTTTGGTAAATAGTAACTTTTAAGTTCTTAATCGCGATTAGAGGTAATTAGTGTAGTTTAAGGTAAAAATAATGTTTTAATAATATGAGATAAGCTTGACACATGTCCTAACCTCATTGGATATGCCATGGCCGACCAATACAATCCATGGGTCAACTTGGGGACCCCATGGAGCCACTTTAGTTGGAAAATGACATAAATACCTTTTATTTAATGTTAAAGTAAAAAATGACACAAACATGAAATGTTTTACTAAAACAATTTTTACATGGGGTTATACAAGTCATATTTTTGACTATAAATAGTCATTAGAAATCTAAAAAGATTTCGTACATCATATTATTTTTTTTATAATTTTTATACATTAAATAAATTAAATTATTTATGACATCATTATGATGTAGTGATGACCTCATTATTTAACGATTTTAATAAAATGAAAAGATAATGTACAATCAAAGGCTTACACTTGTCCAAAGACTATTGTATGGGTATATTTCGAACCCTTATCACCTTAGCCACGAATTATATATGTGTGGGACCTTTAGAATCCGAAAAGCATTGTATAATAATGTAAAATTTCCTTACTTTCCAAGAGTTCCCCTCCTCTCCTCTTATAAAAGGCCCCCACCTCTACCACCTCATTCACACTTTCAAACCATTTGGATCAGCCAACCTCTGCCCAAATACTCTACCAACTTCCCCATCTTACTCCTAGAAGCCTCACTTTTGTCATAACCCTTCCCAAGGAAGCCTTTGGCTCAAATCAAAAAGAGTTACCCGATTTTGAGGTAATGTCTTCTCTAATGTTGTTTTGTTTTATTTTTCTTCTCCAACCCCCCTAAACACTTTTTATTGATTTATTTTGTAACAACACCAGTATCCTCAATATACTAGGATGTTATTATAAGAAGGATTCGAGCTACACTTACACACACCTACATCTAATGGTTAAAGAACATACGGTTTCTGTGGAAGACGAATTTCTGCCTCACGAAACGATGATTGTTCAACACTCATATAACACCTTCAAAGGTGGCCATTAAGATGTCACTATATTTATATATGATATATAATATGTTTATGTTTTACTTATGCTTCTGTATTTCCCATTTATGGCATACTTTATGATTTCCATTATGGTAAACGCGATAATTTCATTTTAGGAAGTGCGGACAACTGCCCCCTCAAAATGATTTGAATCGTTAATTCCATATCTGGGATGTATAAAGGATGAAGTAAATGGTATTATACACTATATTATACTGGAATTATATTATACATTTATATCATTATGATTTCATTTCATTAAATACGAAATAGAAATGAAAGTAGCGTTCATGCGTACGTACGTCTTACCGTCTCCATGAACGGTGCATTTCATTTCTTACCTCTAAATGTTACGTAATATTATAAATGAATGTATATACTGTATATATATGATATATATGACATCTAAATCATGAATATAATTCTGGAGATAATGGATATTCTACCACATAAACAACTTGTAATTATAAAAAGTTTATTGTTGACTCAAGTACCAAATATCGACAAAACGACCGTTATTAACATAAATAATTACATAATGTTCATATCATTGTAATAAATGATATAAAAAGGATAATTAAATTGGAAATGGTTCTTAATAAGGTATATATAAACTCTAGTTTATTATTCAGGAGGTTAAAGAACGGTTGAGTCAAGTCAGACACGAGGTAAGGGAACTTCCTAACCAAATTTCTATTCATTGGGTTAATCTCCTACTTTCAAATTACGTCATGATATTATTATGTCCTATCTTTTAGTTGTACATTATTTATGTGTACCTATAGTGAATAAACATAATAGATCTATTTTATTTTAAAAATTATCTTTTTAAGGACTTCGTCTCAATCTCCTTTCATTGAGGCATATTTGGTTTTATACACAATTTTCTTTTATACAGTGTATAAACCCCTTTGACTTTTACGTTTATTCAAAAGGAATCTTTTTTATATGAAGTGTTTTACTAAATGACAAAAAGGGAATGTTTTTCTTTCCATACATATGCGGCGACAGTGACTTCTCCGCCTCCGTGACCATTATTTGAGTTTCGGCTTCCTTTACAAGCCATACCTTTTTTTAAAAGAAAAACAAATACCATGTTTTACTTTTATTTTATTTTGGTATTGAAAATAGTATGTATCAAACGTTGTTTAAGAGTTTTATTATACGAAAACCCAGTGAAAATGTATATATATTTAACGCAAGCTTAAAAGTGTTTTCAGAAAACATGACTCTCGACTGTGGTAGACAGGAAGGGATTGGGCATAGACCCAGCATGGCCTGTAATTAGTCGAGCAGTCTCAGAATTAGTTATTTTGTTTTCAGAATCTTGCATAATGTTTTCAGAAAAACACTAGAGTGTATTTGAACAATTTTAAAAGTAAGTATCTTCTAAAAAAATTGCATCGGCAGGTCTCATGAGACAAAATAGTGTCTTGGCACGAGGCCTTGACAAAATCTTATTTGTGGTCTTGGCACGAGGCCTTGGCTACGTGGTTATGATAGTCTGGAATTATGAATTCCATCATTATGAAATTGGTTATTGATATTGCATATGATTATTCGACTAGTAGAATATCCATGTGAATAATTAAATGGCATTATCTCATTTTACTTTTGCCATATTATGTTGATGTTCATGTTTAAAAGGCTTTTGTTTTACTTATACTTTTCCTTAAATGTTTATGTTTATTTATTAAAGCTTCCACAATATTGTTATCCTTACTAAGCATCTGAGCTCACCCCTTTCAATGTTTTAATATTTTCCAGGATGTGAAGAAGTATTTTATGAATGACCTGAAGGGATAGTCAGAAGAGGATATGAGTGTGGACTATGGAGAATTTGTTATTGTAGTTTTTCACCTTATGTTGTAATGTAACATTTATGAATGTATCTAGTGTTTCCAAGGCTACTAAACTAATTGGTCTTTCGAGACATGATCTTTTGTGATCATGCCAATGTTACGAAGTAATGCACCAACTCTGGGTAGCTGGGGTCGGGGTGTTACAGTTGGTATCAGAGGCAGTTTAGTACTAACCTTGGAAGCTAGATTTAGATAAACTCTGATTAGAGCACATAGCCCGTAGATAGACATTAAGGATTAGTATATAAGAACTTCCTAGAATTTTGGTATTATAAGATTTTGTGAGTTTTCCGAGCAATACATCCCTGTCTGGATACAAGCAGGTAGAGGCCGCTCTGGCATAGATGTACCTAGGGGTAAAACCCGAAAACACCGCTTTGAGCTAGACTCAAACGGGAACTGGTGCACGACAACGGGCCTTGCTGCACTATTGGTTACGACACTCCTGGTGGATATTCTTAAGATAATTCTCGTTTTCCTTAAAAACCACTATGAACGGTTATGAGTATATACTTCCTCAAAGAAAACCTTTTTATGATTATGGAATATATCCATAAATAGTTCAATTTATGTTAAGTATTTTATAAGTATGAAATTATGTATTTTGATTCATAAACTAATCTAGTTTATTCCATTGTATAGAAATGGCGCCTAGTGGAAGGAATGGAAACCGTATCAATGCACGCACTCCGTGTAGGGATTTCCCTCCTGCTCTAGATAATTATTGTGGACCTAGAGATACAATTGGTGCTGATCAACTTATTACCATACTGGGACAACTCACTCCGGTTATGAATAATAACCTTACTCGTATGGAGCACCCTGATCTGCAACGTGGAGGGTCAATGTTAGACTGCTTCATGTGGCAACAACCACCAACATTTAATGGGGGTACAAATCTGTTAGCATCTGAGCAATGGATAAACTCCTTAGAGAAAATATTCCACGCCTTGGGGAGTAGCGAAAGGGAGAAGGTTATCATGGCAGTTTACTGCCTCACTGGAGTTGCCGATCAATGGTGGTCATTGATTCAAAATACAAAGGAAGATGATGATGTATCGAATATGGAATGGAGGGAGTTCAAAGAGCTTTTCATAGAAAAATACTTTCCTCATGACCATCGAGCAGATATGGAAAGGCAATTTCTGAGTCTGAGACAAAAGGAAGAAGAGAATGTCACAAAGTATGAGGCCAACTTTACAAGGTTGGCGAGGTATGCTGAAGATTATATACGTAACCCAAGAGGTAAGATTGATCGTTTCTTCGATGGGTTAAAAACATTTCTTCGTAGAGCTTTAGTATCACAATCTTTCTCAATATACAAAGATATTGTCTCATGTGCTATCAAGACAGAAAAGGAATTCTCTGTCTTATGACAACAAAGTAAATCAAGAGAAGAATAGAACGGTGGAACAAGAGATAGATAAAGGGAAAAAGGGAATGATGTATTTTCTATTATGTGATAATTGTGGGAAGAATCACCATGGTACTTGCCTAAAAGGAATGAGAGTTTGTTATAAATGTGGAGAAAAAGGTCACCAGGTGCGTGATTGCAAGGGAAAGAAAGAGGCTATGAATATTGAATGCTACAATTGTAGGGAAATGGGGCATTATGAAAATGAATGTCCTAAGAGTCAGGGAAACATACCTCAGAAAAGGCCAAGGGACCAAGGAAAATCTTATGTTGTTACTACAGTTGAAGCGGAATAATTAATGTATTGGTGCATTTGGACTCATGGATTATATTCTGGTTATTAGAATAATGTGATATATATATAAGGATTGTACTGCAGTACTTGTTGATTTCAGTATGGTTTTAATATGATGAAGGTAATTATAATTTTAGTATGTGACAATAAGAGAAACTTTACTTTGTTTGGGAAATCTGATAAATTGATTTTGGAATTAAGAGACCTTTTAGAGAAAGTCTGGACAGAGGTATTTTGGATAACTATAAAGGTTGGAGTGGATTAAGTTGATCTTTGGATAGTATTGTTTAAGGTTAAAAAATTTATGAAGATTATTTTTGGAATATTATAATACTATAGTTTTATGAAAAAGACAACCTGCAGGGTGGGTCATAACCCGTCACGTCGGACAAAGCAGAAGGAATCGAACCCACAACCATAATGCGACAGGCCTTTATTTCCTAACACTAGCCTACAGGAAGTCCCTGGTTATTACAAAATAATTTTACTAATCTAAATGGTATGTGTTAATATTTGGAACCTTATACAATTATGATAAGTATAATATTTTTGAGTTCTATTTTCTTTTTGAGTGAAAGATGAGTTGAAGGTTGAAACTCTAATTTTCAAGCATAAATATATATATACCTATATCTTATTCAATGAATAAATTAATTACTAAACTTTAGTAAAGGGATATTAAAACAAAAAAATGTGTTATCCTAATACCTTATGACTTGTTGAACTGATGATATTTTAAATCAACATAGATTGAAGGCTTTGAGGCCCTCAATTTGACAGTTGATTGTGATTGATGACCTCAATCACTCCCTACAAATGTTTACGTTTTTCCTCCAATTATATGTCTCTAATTGCCACCAATGTTCTCCTAATCGAGATCATAATTGGGTGGTGACTTTTTCATTTCCCTTTCCCTCTTATTAAGGCTAATTTTAATTAATCTTATTTCCGATGTCGGTATTCCACAAAGGTATTTTCTCTTCTCAACCTTTTATTTTCAATGAATAAATTTCAAATTGCGGGGACGCAATTTATTGAAGGAGGGGAGAATGTAACACCCCGAGATTCCATGATACGCTTCTCATTCAATAATGCAATAGCTTGCATTGTACGCAAGTTCGAGTTCTAACACACCGCGACTAATCAAAGTAGCCGTTATGAATAGTAATAACCACTTTTTAAAATTATGGAAATCTTATATTTTAATATGGACTTCATTTTTGTATTCGTAATATAAAAATTATCCAAAGTTGAATTTTTTGTAATTTTCTGAGAACTTCCAATTTTTATGAATAGTGAAAAATACATAAAACAACTTTTTTGAGCAAAATAATTTATAGTGATAAATTATACTATTGAGTGGTTTTAAAGTATAATTAGAATATAATTTTACTATTTTATCCAATGGTGATCATTAGAATTAATTTCACTTTGAATTTGGACATAAACAATGGTCAATCTTTTGATATATATTGTTTCTTAAAAACACGCTATTTGTTGTGACAGCGGGAATTAATTATAAAATTAATTAATGAAACTTATATGTTTGGAATTTTTTAAAATAGACATCATTTTTGAAATCGGAATATCAAATATAGCTTAGGGTGAAATTTTGGCATTGTTCTGAAAAATCTCAATTTTTGATTAATAGTGAAACCACTAAGTGATAGTTAAATAACCGATTTTTCGTTTAAATGAAATATTACCACTTCTGTGATTTGATTTTCAAAAATCAGACATACATGGTTTTCATTAAGAAGTAAAATGTGGTGCAATGAGATTAAAATAATTTTTGGTGAATAGTAACTTTTAAGTTCCTAATCGCGATTAGAGGTAATTAGTGTAGTTTAAGGTAAAAATAATTTTTTAATAATATGAGATGAGCTTTACACATGTCCTAACCTCATTGGATGTGCCATGGCCGACCAATACAATCCATTTGTCAACTTGGGGACCCCATGGAGCCACTTTAGTTGGAAAATGACATAAATACCTTTTATTTAATGTTAAAGTAAAAAATGACACAAACATGAAATGTTTTACTAAAACAATTTTTACATGGGGTTATACAAGTCATATTTTTGACTATAAATAGTCATTGGAAATCTAAAACTATTTCCTACATCATAGTATTTTTTTATAATTTTTAGACATTAAATAAATTAAATTATTTATGACATCATTAGGATGCAGCGATGACCTCATTATTTAACGATTTTAATAAAATGAAAAGATAATGTACAATCAAAGGCATACACTTGTCCAAATACTATTGGATGGGTAGATTTCAAACCCTTATCACCTTATCAACGAATTATATAAGTTTGGGACCTTTATAATCCGAAAAGCATTGTATAATAATGTAAAATTTTCTTACTTTCCAAGAGTGCCCCTCCTCTCCTCTTATAAAAGGCCCCACCTCTACCACCTCATTCACACTTTCAAACCATTTGGATCGGCCAAACTCTACCCAAATACTCTCCCAACTTCCCCCTCTTACTCCTAGAAGCCTCACTTTGGTCAGAACTCTTCCCAAGGAAGCCTTTGGCTCAAATCAAAAAGAGTTACCCGATTTTGAGGTAATGTCTTCTCTAATGATGTTTTGTATTATTTTTCTCCTCCAACCCCCCTAAAATCTTTTTGTTCATTTATTTTGTAACAACACCAGTATCCTAAATATACTAGGATGTTGTTATAAGAAGGATTCGAGCTACACTTACACACACCTGCATCTAATGGTTAAATAACATACGGTTCTTGTGGATGGTGAATTTCTACCTCACGAAACGATGATTGTTCAACACTCATATAACACCTTCAAAGGTGGCCATTAAGATGTCACTATATTTATATATGATATATAATATTTTTATGTTTTACTTATGCTTCTGTATTTCTCATTTATGGCATACTTTCTGATTTCCATTATGGGTAAATGCGATAATTTCATTTTAGGAAGTGTGGACTACCGCCCCCTCAAAATGATTTGAATCGTTAATTCCATATGTGGGATGTATAAAGGATGGTGTAAATGGTATTATACACTATATTATACTAGAATTATATTATACATTTATATCATTATGATTTCATTCCATTAAATACGAAATCGAAATGAAAGTAGCGTTCATGCGTACGTACGGCTTACCGTCTCCATGAACGGTGCATTTCATTTCTTACCTCTAAATGTTACGTAATATTATAAATGAATGTATATACTAGATATATATGATATATATGACATCTAAATCATGAATATAATTCTATAGATAATGGATATTCTACCACATAAACAACTTGTAATTATAAGAAGTTTATTGTTGAATCAAGTACCAAAGATCGACAAAACGACCGTTATTAACTTAAATAATTACATAATGTTCATATCATTGTAATATATGATATAAAAAGGATAATGAAATTGAAAATGGTTCTTAATAAGGTATATATTAACTCTAGTTTATTATTCAGGAGGTTAAAGAACGGTTGAGTCAAGTCATACACGAGGTAAGGGAACTTCCTAACCCAATTTCTATTCATTGGGTTAATCTACTAATTTCAAATTATGTCATGATATTATTATGTCCTATCTTGTAGTAGTACTTTATAACACCCCAAGCTTCTACGGTACGTTTCCCTTTGAATAATGCGATAGCGTGTGTTGTACGCAACCTCGAGTTCTAACACACACCACAACTAATTAAACTAGCTGTTGTGAATAGTAATACCTAATTTTTGAAATTATATATATTTTATATTTGAAAATGGACTTCATTTTTGGATTCGGAATATCGAATTTAGCCTAGGGTGAAATTTTGGTACATTTCGGATAACTTTCATATTTTGATGAATAGTGAAAATTACTAAATTTTAATTAAAAACAACTTTTTTAATCAAATTAATTACTAGTGATAAATTATGAATTTGAGTGGTTTTAAAGTATATTTAGAATATATTTTTACCATTTAATATAATTTTGGTCATTGGACATAATTTTACAATTAAACCGAACATAAACAAGTGTCAATCTTTTGATAGTTATTATCTCTTAAAAACACGCTTTTTGTTTTAACAGCGGGAATTAATTTTAAATTAATTTCTGCCACTTCTGTGTTTTGAATTTAGGAAAATGGATTCCATATTTGGAATCAGGATGTTCAAATTGTGTAGATAGGTAACTTTTATTTTTAGGCATTTTGAATAATTACTGCGGTAAATATTTTATTTACCATGGTTAAAGGGTAAATCCGGTAAATAAGGGTTAAAAAATAATATTATAATAATACAAAATTACCCTAAAACGTGTCCTAACCTTATTGGTGGACACATACCCGACCATGAGCATCCTTGGGTCAATTTGGGGACCCCTTGGAGCCACTTGTATGTGGTAGGGACACATTATATTAATAAAGTTAAAATAAAAATAAAAATGGCATAAGATTACATCTTTTAGAAGAACAATTTTTACATAGGGTTATACATGTTGGATTTTCGATTATAAATATTCATTAGAAAGATAAAAAGATTTCCTACATGATGATATTTTATTTATAATTTTTAGACGTCAAATAAGTTAAATTATTAATGACACAATAATGATGCAATGTTTACCTCATTAATAAATCATTTAAATAAATAAGATTATAATGATTAAAATATTATCTAAAACCTGTCCAATTCTTATTGGTTGATGTTATTTAGAATATGAGTCATCTTATCTTCGACCTCAATGATTTTTGGACCATTATAAACCGAATACAAATATATTATAAAGTAATACTTTCACACTTTCCTAAAGAGCCCCTCCTCTCCCTTATAAAAGGAGACCACTTCTACTCATTCCTCACACCTCTCAAGCCACTTGGCTCGTCCAAACTCTGCCCAAATACTCTCCCAACATCCCTCACTACAACCTAGAGGCCTTAGTTTGATCAGAAAGCCAACCTAAGGAGCCCTTTTGATCAAATCAAAAGGAAGAACCCGAAGAAGAGGTAATGATTTCACCACCCTTTTCTAAGTTCCTTTCTTCTTCCACTTCCTCCTTCTTTGTTCTTACCATTCTAAAATAATAACTCTAGTATCTTACATATACTGTGATGTTATTATAAATATGGTACAACCATATTCATTATCCTATCCACCCTTTGAATAACATCTCACCATACGTGCGTACGTACGGCTTACCGTCTCCACGTCGTGGTGTAATTGTTATTCAATATAATATTATTTGGATGGGTATAATAATGATGTGTAACTCATGTAAATAATAAATATAACATGTTAATGATTCTGTATATATGATATACCATCCATTTATATATTATTTTAATATCAAAAGGATGATATTGTCGCTCGTGCGTACGTACGGACTACCGTCTCCACGAACGTGATGAGATTCATTCTCCATCGTATCCATTCAAGTATAATTATCATTTGATGATTTAAAAATGATGTTTAAAGACTGGATATCATTCTGGATATGAATAATATACAACCTATCCTTTACATGCATGTCTTACGTAACAAAACATACAAAAGAAAACAAGTAAGTTAACACCCGAAACAACGATAATACTAAGATATTATTATCAAATCAATATTAAAAGATCATATATGATATCATATTAATGTATATGACTCTTGTATAATTTAATAACAATTATTTCACCATTATACAGGAGGTTAACCTACCACAACCAAGGAAAAGTACAAGGTAAGGGGTTTTCATCTCACTCCTTATTCCCGTGAGATTCATGTCATATTGCCACCATCACCTTTTGTGTGGTGTATGTACTGCCCATAATTATATTCTTTGTGTAATACACTCTAATTTATGTGTATTTACATATTCATTGTATGATACCTCTTTCATGGGTTGTATTTTTCATAAGTTACCAAATTGGTAAGGGTTATTTCACAATCTCTTCATTATTCGAGGTTGTTTATACGTAATAATCTACTGGGATCTCTTTATCATCCACATCCGTGTTTCTTAAAAATGTATTTCAAAATATTTTTACTATTTACAAGAATATGGGTTAAAGTCATTTATACCCTTGTTTGACTTTTTATAAGAGTTTTATAAAGGAATCTTTCCGTCGTTTTCAAAACAAGGTCCTTTTTAACCTTTTCGACAAAATTGAGGTAAGAATGTTTTTTTTAACTTATACGGCGGGTGCGGTTATTTTCCGCCGTTATAAATCATCGAAGCTTTCCTTACAAGCTTATAAGAATATTTTCAAAGAAAATGTCTTATTTTATATGGATCTTAAATGATTTCAAAATTAAAGGAGATATTTCTTTAAAAAGAATTTTGATTTCATCTATGTCAACATCCTTTGATGGATTTTAAGATTATTTGAAGTTGATTTATTATGATACAAAACTTTTATATTGTATTGAAGGTTTTGTGATATGTTTGACTGTGGATGTGCTATTTTTATACCATTCATAGTTTATGGTGAAATTATTGACATTTCGTATGCTAGTTTTAATACGAATGTTTATGTTATGTTTAAACCTTTTTCATATGGGAATGCATTGGACTTATTAAGTGACGGGTGGAGCCCGCTATAGCTCCTCGATGCATCGGTAGGTCTCATGAGACAAACTAGTGTCTTGGCACAAGGCCTTGACAAAATCTTATTTGTAGTCTTGGCACGAGGCCTTGGCTATGTGGTTATGATAGTCTGGCATTATGCATTCCAACATTATGAAAGTGGTTATTGATTTTTGCATGTGATTATTCGATTAGTAGAATATCCATGTGAATAAGTAAATGGCATTATTTCATTTTACTTTTTCCATACTATGTTGAAGTTCATGTTTAAAAGGCTTTTGTTTTAGTAATGCATTGCCTTAAATGTTTATTCTTATTTATGAAAGTTTCCGCTATATTGTTATCCTTACTGGGCATTTGAGCTCACCCCTTTTCTATGTTTTATTTTTCCCAGGTAGTGAAGAAGTAAATTATGACTGACTTGCAGGGATATTATGAGGGGTTTATAGTGTGGACGTTGGAAACATTATGTTGTTGTAGTAGTTTTTCATTTTATGATGTAATGTAAAACTTATGAATATATCTAGTGTTTCCAAGGCTACTAAACTAATCGGTCTTTCGAGATTTGATCTTCTTGTGATCATGCCAATGTTATGTAATTAATGCACCGACTCTGGGTAGCTGGGGTCGGGGCGTTACAGTTGGTATCAGAGGAAGTTTAGTACAAACCTTGGAAGCTAGATTTAGATAAACTCTGATTAGAGCACGTAGACCTAAGATGAACATTGAGGATTAGTATAGAAGAACTTCCTAGAATTTTGGTATTGTAGAGATTTTTTGAGTTTTCCGAGCAATACATCCCTGTCTGGATACGAGCAGGTAGAGGCGGCTCTGGCACAGATGTACCTAGGGGTAAAACCCGAAAACACCGCTTTGAGCTAGACTCGAACGGGAACTGGTGCACGACAACGGGCCTTGCTGCACTCTTGGTTACGACACTCCCGGGGGATATGCTTAGGATAACTCTCACTATCTTTACAAATCATTATGAAGGGTTTATGAGTATATACTTCCTCAAAGAAAACATTTTTATGATTATGGATTATATCCATAAATAGTTCAATTTATGTTAAGTGTTTTATAAGTATGGGATTATGTATTTTGATTCATAAACTGATCTAGTTTATGCCATTGTTTAGAAATGGCGCCTAGTGGAAGAAATGGAAACCGTATCAATGCACGCACTCCATGTAGGGATTGCCCTCCTGCTCAAGATAATTATAGTCGGGCTGGTGATGCAACTGGTGCTGATCAGCTAATCACCGTACTGGGACAACTTACTCAGGTTATGAATAATAACCTTACCCGTATGGAGCACCCTGATCCGCAGCGTGGAGGATCAATGTTAGATCGATTCATGAGACAACAACCACCAACGTTCAATGGGAGTACAAATCCCTTAGTAGCTGAGCAATGGATATTTTCCCTAGAGAAAATATTTCAGGCTTTGGGGAGTAATGAAAGGGAAAAAGTTATCATGGCAGTTTACCGCCTCACTGGAGATGCTGATCAATGGTGGTCATTGATTCAAAACATGAAGGAAGATGATGAAGTATCAAACATGGAATGGAGGGAGTTTAAAGATCTGTTTTTAGAAAAATACTTTCCTCGCGACCATCGAGCAGATATGGAAAGACAATTTCTGAGTCTAAGACAAAAGGAGGATGAGAATGTCACAAAGTATGAGGCTAACTTTACAGGGTTAGCGAGGTACGCTGGTGATTATATTCGCAACCCAAGAAGTAAGATTGATCGTTTCTTTGATGGGTTAAAACCATTTCTCCGTCGAGCATTAGTCTCACAATCCTTTTCATCGTACGAAGACATTGTCTCATGTGCTATCAAGACCGAAAAGTAATTCTCTAAGTCTTATGACTTTAAAGCAAAGCAAGAGAAGAAGAGACCTGCTGATCAATCTGGGAATGGAAATAAGGGGAAGAAGGGAAATGTTGAATATCCATCTTGTGGTAAGTGCGGGAAGAAACACCCCGGTGCTTGCCTGAAGGGAATGGGAGTCTGTTACAAGTGTGGTGAAAAAGGCCACCAAGCTCATGATTGCAAGGGGAAGAAGGAAGCTACCAACGTTCAGTGCTACAATTGCAGGGAGATGGGACATTATGCAAATGCATGTCCTAAGCGTCAGGAGAACTTACCTCAGAAAAGGCCAAGGGATCAAGGCCAGGCTTATGCTATCACTACTGCTGAGGTAGAAGCTCCGAAAGACGTGGTGGCAGGTAATTTAATGGTTTCCTCAAGTTTAGCAAATGCATTATTTTATTCTGGATCATCGCATTGTTTCATATCTTCCCAGTTTGCTAAGAAAATTAGATATTTCCAATTTGATTTAATAAGGGAGTTGTCAGTTAAAACTCCTAAGGGAAGTATCATTGCAACAAAGTTTTGTGAATCAGTTCCCATTAGAGCACATAAATTTTCTTTATCTGCTGATCTCATCGTCATACCTATGATTGAGTTTGATATAATCCTCGGTATGGACTGGCTTTCGGACTATGATGCGAAGATTTATTGTAAGAAGAAAGAGGTTACGATTCTGGATGATAATGATAAGGAACACCTTATTTTTAGAGCAGAATCGTCACCACCTAATTCTTATTTAGATCCACCCCCAGTAGCTCAACTTAATTCAATTATTGGGGAGGAAGAGAATGAAATAACTGTCGGTGAGGAAAGGAATGTTCAAATAGAGGATGTACCTGTTGTGAAAGAATTTGTAGACGTATTTCCAGAAGATTTACCTGGACATCCTCCAGAACGAGAAGTTGAGTTTTCCATTGATTTGATTCCTGGATCAAGGCCTATATCGAAGACCCCTTATAGAATGGCCACTGTAGAGTTAGTCGAACTAAAGAAACAACTAGAGGAATTGAGTAATAAGGGATTTATTCGCCCTAGTGTTTCTCCATGGGGAGCCCCTGTTCTTTTTAAAAAGAAAGATGGATCTATGAGGTTATGTATCGACTACAGGGAGATCAATGCTATAACGATAAAGAACAAGTATCCCCTACCTTGTATTGATGATTTATTTGACCAACTGCATGGAGCTCAATACTTTTCAAAGATTGACCTTCGATCTGGATACCATCAGTTGTGTGTGAAGAAGGAAGACATTCCGAAGACAGCATTTCGAACCAGGTACGGGCATTACGATTTTACTGTAATGCCGTTTGGATTGACTAATGCACCCTCTGTATTCATGGATCTGATGAATAGAGTTTTCAAGGAGTATCTCGATGAATTTGTGGTGGTATTTATTGATGATATCTTGGTATACTCCAAAACCTACGAAGATCATGAAAATCACTTGCGCATTATCTTGAAGACTCTGAGGAGGCATGAATTATATGGAAAGTTTAGCAAGTGTGAATTCTGGCTTCAGGAGATTTCTTTTCTTGGCCATATTGTCTCTAAAGATGGAATCTCTGTTGATCCTTCTAAGACCAAAGCAATCCAAGAATGGCCAGCACCTACGAGTATAACTGAGGTACGTAGTTTTATTGGCTTGGCAGGTTATTATCGACGTTTTGTCCAGAATTTTGCCCGATTGGCTAACCCATTAACGAAGCTCACACGTAAAGGGGTTAAATTTGTTTGGACAAAAGAGTGTGAGGGATGTTTCGAAGAACTGAAGAGAAGATTAGTCAATGCTCCTATATTGACTCTACCATCGGGGAATGATGGGTTCGTTATTTATAGTGATGCATCGAAGAAAGGACTTGGTTGTGTCCTTATGCAGAATGATAGAGTTATTGCCTATGCATCACGACAGTTGAAAATTCATGAACAAAACTATCCTACTCATGATCTTGAGTTAGCATCTGTGATCTTTGCTTTGAAGATATGGAGGCACTACCTCTATGGTGAAAAATGTGAGATTTATACTGATCACAAGAGTTTGAAGTATATTTTCTCACAAAAAGAACTCAACATGAGGCAAAGGAGATGTCTTGAATTACTCAAGGATTATGATTGTACGATACACTACCACCCGGGGAAGGCAAACAAGGTGGAAGATGCTTTGAGTAGAAAAGACCATGGAGTTTTGAACAATATGAGAATTGAAAGGGATCCAATTTTCATGGATCTAGTGAAGATGGACATGGGAATAACCAGGGAAGGTGAAACATCAATGCTTTTTCAAATGGTTGCCAAACCATCTTTACTAGAAAGGATTAAGAGTTCTCAGGCCGATGATGAAGAATTCCAAAAGAAGATTAAAGCTGTGAGTGATGGGAGATTAAGAGACTTTGTGTATGAAGATGGAATTTTGAAATTCGGGAAGAGACTTTGTGTTCCCGATTTACCTGATCTAAAAAGGGAATTGCTGGATGATGCTCATAGTTCCAATTTCTCTATACACCCTGGGAGCACCAAAATGTATAGAGATTTGAAGGAACATTTTTGGTGGGACAACATGAAGAGGGAGATTGCTGATTTTGTGTCAAGATGTATGGTTTGTCAACAAGTGAAAGCTGGAAGGCAACAGCCTGGAGGAGTCATGCAACCTCTTCCCATACCGGAGTGGAAATGGGACAATATTACGATGGACTTTGTCATGGGGCTACCAAAGACTCCTAGAAGGAACGATGCAATATGGGTTATTGTTGATCGTCTTACCAAGTCAGCACATTTTCTTGCTATAAGAGAAGATCTACCCCTGGAACGTCTAGCAAGACTATACATTAATGAAGTTGTAAGACTTCATGGAGTTCCCCTATCGATTGTTTCTGATCGTGATCCCCGTTTTACTTCAAGATTTTGGAAAAGTCTTCAGAAATCCCTGGATACTGAACTTCATTTGAGCACTGCTTACCACCCTCAGACAGACGGACAATCAGAACGGACTATTCAAACCTTAGAAGACATGTTGAGATCTTGCTCACTTGACTTTCAGGGTATGTGGGATCAATATTTACCTCTGGTAGAATTTTCCTATAACAATAGCTTCCATTCGAGTATTCGGATGGCACCATATGAAGCGTTATACGGAAAGAGATGTCGTACACCAACCTGTTGGGATGACGTCGGTGAAAGAAAACTTGTAGGTCCAGAACTGGTGGAGGAAACGATGGAAAAGGTGAAGGTAATCCAAAATCACATCAAAGCAGCTCAAAGTAGGCAGAAGAGCTATGCCGATAATAGAAGGAAGGATTTGGAATTTCAAGTCGGTGATCATGTTTTCCTGAAGGTATCTCCGTGGAAGGGAGTCATACGTTTTGGTAAGAAAGGTAAATTGAGTCTCAGGTACATCGGACCTTTCGAAATTCTAGAACGAATTGGGGCTGTAGCTTACCGATTGGCAATGCCGCCAAGTCTCTCCAAAGTTCACGATGTGTTCCACGTATCTCTATTGAGGAAATACATGCCTGATCCGACGCATGTACTCACCTATGAGGAATTAGAACTGGAACCTGATCTATCCTATTGTGAAGAGCCCGTCAGGATTCTTGATACAAGAGAACAAGTACTGAGAAACCGGACGACGCGTCTGGTAAAAGTTTTATGGAGAAACCATAAAATGGAAGAGGCAACGTGGGAACCCGAGGAACTTATGATGAAGAACCACCCGAGTCTTTTTATGCAGTAATACCCTAGAAATTGCGAGGACGCAATTATTTGAAGGAGGGGAGAATATAACACCCCAAGCTTCTACGGTACGTTTCCCTTTGAATAATGCGATAGCGTGTGTTGTACGCAACCTCGAGTTCTAACACACACCACAACTAATTAAACTAGCTGTTGTGAATAGTAATACCTACTTTTTGAAATTATATATATTTTATATTTGAAAATGGACTTCATTTTTGGATTCGGAATATCGAATTTAGCCTAGGGTGAAATTTTGGTACATTTCGGATAACTTTCATATTTTGATGAATAGTGAAAATTACTAAATTTTAATTAAAAACAACTTTTTTAATCAAATTAATTACTAGTGATAAATTATGAATTTGAGTGGTTTTAAAGTATATTTAGAATATATTTTTACCATTTAATATAATTTTGTTCATTGGACATAATTTTACAATGAAACCGAACATAAACAAGTGTCAATCTTTTGATAGTTATTATCTCTTAAAAACACGCTTTTTGTTTTAACAGCGGGAATTAATTTTAAATTAATTTCTGTCACTTCTATGTTTTGAATTTAGGAAAATGGATTCCATATTTGGAATCAGGATGTTCAAATTGTGTAAATAGGTAACTTTTATTTTTAGACATTTTGAATAATTACTGCGGTAAATATTTTATTTACCATGGTTAAAGGGTAAATCCGGTAAATAAGGGTTAAAAAATAATATTATAATAATACAAAATTACCCTAAAACGTGTCCTAACCTTATTGGTGGACACATACCCGACCATGAGCATCCTTGTGTCAATTTGGGGACCCCTTGGAGCCACTTGTATGTGGTAGGGACACATTATATTAATAAAGTTAAAATAAAAATAAAAATGGCATAAGATTACATATTTTAGAAGAACAATTTTTACATAGGGTTATACATGTTGGATTTTAGATTATAAATATTCATTAGAAAGATAAAACGATTTCCTACATGATGATATTTTATTTATAATTTTTAGACATCAAATAAGTTAAATTATTAATGACACAATAATGATGCAATGTTTACCTCATTAATAAATCATTTAAATAAATAAGATTATAATGATTAAAATATTATCTAAAACCTGTCCAATTCTTATTGGTTGATGTTATTTAGAATATGAGTCATCTTATCTTCGACCTCAATGATTTTTGGACCATTATAAACCGAATACAAATATATTATAAAGTAATACTTTCACACTTTCCTAAAGAGCCCCTCCTCTCCCTTATAAAAGGAGACCACTTCTACTCATTCCTCACACCTCTCAAGCCACTTGGCTCGTCCAAACTCTGCCCAAATACTCTCCCAACATCCCTCACTACAACCTAGAGGCCTTAGTTTGATCAGAAAGCCAACCTAAGGAGCCCTTTTGATCAAATCAAAAGGAAGAACCCGAAGAAGAGGTAATGATTTCACCACCCTTTTCTAAGTTCCTTTCTTCTTCCACTTCCTCCTTCTTTGTTCTTACCATTCTAAAATAATAACTCCAGTATCTTACATATACTGTGATGTTATTATAAATATGGTACAACCATATTCATTATCCTATCCACCCTTTGAATAACATGTCACCATACGTGCGTACGTACGGCTTACCGTCTCCACGTCGTGGTGTAATTGTTATTCAATATAATATTATTTGGATGGGTATAATAATGATGTGTAACTCATGTAAATAATAAATATAACATGTTAATGATTCTGTATATATGATATACCATCCATTTATATATTATTTTAATATCAAAAGGATGATATTGTCGCTCGTGCGTACGTACGGACTACCGTCTCCACGAACGCGATGAGATTCATTCTCCATCGTATCCATTCAAGTATAATTATCATTTGATGATTTAAAAATGATGTTTAAAGACTGGATATCATTCTGGATATGAATAATATACAACCTATCCTTTACATGCATGTCTTACGTAACAAAACATACAAAAGAAAACAAGTAAGTTAACACCCGAAACAACGATAATACTAAGATATTATTATCAAATCAATATTAAAAGATCATATATGATATCATATTAATGTATATGACTCTTGTATAATTTAATAACAATTATTTCACCATTATACAGGAGGTTAACCTACCACAACCAAGGAAAAGTACAAGGTAAGGGGTTTTCATCTCACTCCTTATTCCCGTGAGATTCATGTCATATTGCCACCATCAACTTTTGTGTGGTGTATGTACTGCCCATAATTATATTCTTTGTGTAATACACTCTAATTTATGTGTATTTACATATTCATTGTATGATACCTCTTTCATGGGTTGTATTTTTCATAAGTTACCAAATTGGTAAGGGTTATTTCACAATCTCTTCATTATTCGAGGTTGTTTATACGTAATAATCTACTGGGATCTCTTTATCATCCACATCCATGTTTCTTAAAAATGTATTTCAAAATATTTTTACTATTTACAAGAATATGGGTTAAAGTAATTTATACCCTTGTTTGACTTTTTATAAGAGGTTTATAAAGGAATCTTTCCGTCGTTTTCAAAACAAGGTCCTTTTTAACCTTTTCGACAAAATTGAGGTAAGAATGTTTTTTTTAACTTATACGGCGGGTGCGGTTATTTTCCGCCGTTATAAATCATCGAAGCTTTCCTTACAAGCTTATAAGAATATTTTCAAAGAAAATGTCTTATTTTATATGGATCTTAAATGATTTCAAAATTAAAGGAGATATTTCTTTAAAAAGAATTTTGATTTCATCTATGTCAACATCCTTTGATGGATTTTAAGATTATTTGAAGTTGATTTATTATGATACAAAACTTTTATATTGTATTGAAGGTTTTGTGATATGTTTGACTGTGGATGTGCTATTTTTATACCATTCATAGTTTATGGTGAAATTATTGACATTTCGTATGCTAGTTTTAATACGAATGTTTATGTTATGTTTAAACCTTTTTCATATGGGAATGCATTGGACTTATTAAGTGACGGGTGGAGCCCGCTATAGCTCCTCGATGCATCGGTAGGTCTCATGAGACAAACTAGTGTCTTGGCACAAGGCCTTGACAAAATCTTATTTGTAGTCTTGGCACGAGGCCTTGGCTATGTGGTTATGATAGTCTGGCATTATGCATTCCAACATTATGAAAGTGGTTATTGATTTTTGCATGTGATTATTCGATTAGTAGAATATCCATGTGAATAAGTAAATGGCATTATTTCATTTTACTTTTGCCATACTATGTTGAAGTTCATGTTTAAAAGGCTTTTGTTTTAGTAATGCATTGCCTTAAATGTTTATTCTTATTTATGAAAGTTTCCGCTATATTGTTATCCTTACTGGGCATTTGAGCTCACCCCTTTTCTATGTTTTATTTTTCCCAGGTAGTGAAGAAGTAAATTATGACTGACTTGCAGGGATATTATGAGGGGTTTATAGTGTGGACGTTGGAAACATTATGTTGTTGTAGTAGTTTTTCATTTTATGATGTAATGTAAAACTTATGAATATATCTAGTGTTTCCAAGGCTACTAAACTAATCGGTCTTTCGAGATTTGATCTTCTTGTGATCATGCCAATGTTATGTAATTAATGCACCGACTCTGGGTAGCTGGGGTCGGGGCGTTACATACTTTCTTTATGTGTACCTATAGTGAATACACATAATAGATCTATTTTATTTTAAAAATGATCTTTTTAAGGACTTCGTCTCAATCTCCTTTCATTGAGGCATATTTGGTTTTATACACAATTTTCTTTTATACAGTGTATAAACCCCTTTGACTTTTACGTTTATTCAAAAGGAATATTTTTTATATGAAGTGTTTTAATAAACGACAAAAAGGGAATGTTTTTCTTTCCGTACATATGCGGCGATAATGACTTCTCTGCCGTCGTGACCATTATTTGAGTTTCGGCTTCTTTTACAAGCCATACCTTTTTTTAAAAGAAAAACTAATACCATGTTTTACTTTTACTTTATTTTGGTATTGAAAATAGTATGTATCAAACGTTGTTTAAGAGTTTTAATATACAAAAACCCAGTGAAAATGTATATGTATTTAACGCAAGCTTAAAAGTGTTTTCAGAAAACATGACTCTCGAGTGTGGTAGACAGGAAGGGATTGTGCATGGACCCATCATGACCTGTAATTAGTCGACCAGTCTCAGAATTAGTTATTTTGTTTTCAGAAGCATGCATAATGTTTTCAGAAAAACACTGGAGTGTATTTGAGAAATTTTAAAAGTAAGTATCTTCTAAAAAAATTGCATCGGCAGGTCTCATGAGAAAAAATAGTGTCTTGGCACGAGGCCTTGACAAAATCTTATTTGTGGTCTTGGCACGAGGCCTTGGCTACGTGGTTATGATAGTCTGGAATTATGCATTCCATCATTATGAAAGTGGTTATTGATATTGCATGTGATTATTCGACCAGTAGAATATCCATGTGAAGAAGTAAATGGCATTATCTCATTTTACTTTTGCCATATTATGTTGATGTTCAAGTTTAAAAGGCTTTTGTTTTAGTTATACTTTGCCTTAAATGTTTATGTTTATTTATTAAGGCTTCCGAAATATTATTATCCTTACTGAGCATCTGAGCTCACCCCTTTCAATGTTTTAATATTTTCCAGGATGTGAAGAAGTATTTTATGAATGACCTACAGGGATAGTCAGAAGAGGATATGAGTGTGGACTATGGAGACTTTGTTATTGTAGTTTTTCACCTTATGTTGTAATGTAACATTTATGAATGTATCTAGTTTTTCCAGGGCTACTAAACTAATCGGTCTTTCGAGACTTGATCTTTTGTGATCATGCCAATGTTATGAAGTAATGCACTGACTCTGGGTAGCTGGGGTCGGGGCGTTACACCCTTGATCTCTTTTCCCACATTTTCTTAAGTACAAATTGAAAAGGATAGATTCATACCCCCAGATATGAACTGGGTTCTTACAAAACTCTCCCTTAAAGCAATTCATCCCTGAATTTCCCATCCAAGGTTGGTGACGAAATATTTGAGAAAAACTATGGCCACTATGATTGTACATCATCCTCCCTCTCCCAAGTCTCATCCTGTACTCATCCAAGATTCCATAGCTCCCTTACCAAATGAACAGACCAGTTATGGATAACCTTCGTGCTAAAATCCACAATATGAATGGGATGCTCCTCAAAGGATGCATCTTCCTACAACTCCACTTCCTTGGGGTGAAAGGTGTGAGATGGGTCCAAAAAGTAATGGCATGACTGATAAACATGGAAGAAGATGTGTATATCCCTGTACCTCTGAGTTAACAAAAATTTATAGGCAACTATCCCAAACCTCTCAAAAATATCAAATGGACTGATGTATCTGGGTGAAATCTTACCATGTCTTCTGATTCTCTTATGTCCCATCCTCGGTGCAACACACAAGAAAACTCGATCCCCAAAATCAAACACTATAGGTCATCTACAGCAATTGGCCTAATATTTATAACAATAATAAGTAGTATTCATCCGCTTCTGAATCTGTTGGACTAACTCAAAAGTCTCATGCATGAGACGTGGTCCTAGTAAAGCTGCCTCACCCACATCTGGCCTGCACAAGGTTGATTGGCATGGCTGATCGTACAAATCCTAATTAGGTTCCACCTATATATTCTTCAGGAAAATGTTATTGTTATAAAATTCCACTATGGGAATATTATTCTCCCAAGGTCCCCAAATGTGTAGGACAAAATCTCACAGCAATTCATTCAGTACTTGTCTTATACACTCTGACTGGCCATCAGTCTGAGGGTGGTATGTTCTACTCAGAAGCACATGTGTACCCAACACCAATTGAAAAATCTTTGGTAAACAAGACATAAAGAGGGAATCCCTATATGAAATGATAGATTGAGGTAACTCATGAAGTCGTACCACTATTTTTTTCACGAATAATCTTCACAATCAATGAATAAAACCTAAAAATTTATCAGAACAAATGGCCAATCAAGAATAAGCTCTGTAGGTCCTTGCATATGTGGCTCGAAGGGAGTACATCATAAATAATGACCTACTTGGGGAATGTGTATGGACTCATTCATACCATGATACTTTAGTGTTTTTCCTATTATAAAGGAAAAAGTATTACCCTCTCTACAAGTGTTTTTCATTATATAGATTTGGTCTGAGGGGTGACATCTTTATCCTCGAGGCGAGTAGGGACGAACCAACATACTGGTTTTTGGGCACACCATGTCAATATCAATGGTTCAGAGCTACAAATGGACATAACTAGAAGAACCACATGCATATCACTACAGACTGCCTTTACAACCATGTCAATGATGTTGGTGGGAAAGCATTGAAATAAGAGGCATCTCCCCCACAATATCACACCATTATTATGGTGGGCTTATTTAACTTGGGGAAATGGTGGACCGATAATTGGGACACGTGCTAGGGTGGAAATTTCAATGATGAATTGGTTTGGTCCGCTTGGGTATGTGAATATTGAATGGAATTTGGAGAATATCTAGGGCGGGTAGTCCTATATGAGGATGTGTGGGATTCTCAATTGCACATCTACCAACCGAAACACATAATGTTGGAACGGTTGATTAGGTGGTCATCAAGGACCAACAATTTCCATTTTTACAAAGGGGGTGTCAGCATCAGCCTTTTGGACCACCACCATATTTTAGGTATTCTATTTCTGGGGGAAATGTATGATGAATTTCCCCTCGTGAAGAATACATGGGTGGATCTGGAGAAGATTCCACGACGTTAGATTATATTATGGAACTTCTTTCAGATGAATATAAATAATCAATGGGGATTTCCACTTCATGCATTTGTTCATGCATTTCCTGAATTTCTCCTCAGAGCATCTTGTTGGGGGAGAGGAGGCTCCCATGAAACTACCTATGAGGCCTCGTACCTTCCCAAGAGGGGATCAGCACCGTAAGGAGATTCTTACTAGATAATCATGGTGAATAGTCAATGGAAGTAGTTGGGATATAGTGTTAACACTAAACATCTGCTGGTGGTTAGGTTTGATGGTTTCATCTATGTACTCATTTTTGGATGGATGTTTCTAGTCAGAGATGCAATCATGGGTGTGCAGCCGAGCACATTCAATATGGAGGCCATGTTAGAGATGGTTCAGCGTGTCAACATTGGTGTTCTACTATTGGAAGAGCTATATAAAGTGAATTGTATTATCAATGAGGGGAATACGACACAACATATATGTAGAATATTCCACATTCATCATGGTTTTGTGGTAGTTCACATGAGCTTATACGTTTACTTGAACCCCATTTTCACTCCTGAGTATGAATTTTGACCAACCATCCTATGTGTGGTGGGGAGTTTCCCAATCAGGTTGCACTCACTGGTAGTATTGAACAAAGAGTGGAGGGTGGAAGATTTCAATTTTCACCCATTACAACTACCAACAAGAGTATTCCCTAATCATTTCAGGAAAACACAAGAGCATTGGTCATATCTCTTGGAATTCTAATGTGGATTTCTAGTGGAAAAAGTTGATTGGGAGGGTATCTTTGATCCATATATCCCACGTCGCTTTATGAGGCGATTCTTGTTCCTATAGAGGTAAACCCCGAATTTTTAACAATGGGTATTCCATGATGACCACCCTTGTGTGATGAGGCATCTTTGGCTCATGTTCACATGGGATGATGGGAAGATTCAAAACAAGATGCCTCTACCTACTGCCGATTATAGGCTCGTTGAGGAATAATGGAAAATATGTGAGGTAGCCTACCTAGGATAGATGTTGTATCAAAAAACAATCTGAGTTGACTATGGGGTGCCCCTCAACAATGGGGATGTGGTCTGACAATGACGATATAACATCTCAATGGAATGGTTGATGCACATCATAGAGGTGAAGCTACAGTAGTAGAATATCCAATAATTTTGAGGCCCACACATACTAGAACTGAAAGGAGAGCTGCAATATCATGCCTAGTAGTCCCCATCTGGAAAACCTGGGATGAAGGGATTCCATCATGAGGGTTCCACAAAATACCTTCCCATGCTCCTAGAAAATGACGGCTCTATTTTGACATACCTGAATACGATGTTGACCCAGAAGCATGGGAAGCTTTAGATGTTAATAGTAAATCATTATTCTTCATAAAATGTGGGACAATATTATTCAGTTTGGGACATAACATTCGAGCATTAGCCACATTAAGTCCAACTTTCTAGTATCTCAGATAAAGTTGGAGTGATGTGTGGCTCAGCTAGAGTACATGGTGCACTCCTAGGGAACACCACGTCTAACGATGGATCCAGTGAAAGTACTTCTTAATTGGTCATATCCACCACAAATGTATGCTACTGAGCTATAGGATCACTTCCCTCAGCCTGATGGGATTGGAAGGATCTTGGGGAGAATATGCCAATAGTGGAATCCCTCTGGAGGAAGGCAAGGTTGCGACCTCAGATCTAGAAGATTTATCCAAAACTCATGAAGTAAGATTTAATCCATTCCATTATCCTATGATATTACTCATGTTTCCCACGTTTCACAACTAAAATTTGTTCTATGTTCTATCTAGGAGATCCTTATAGAAAATACCCCTTCCCATGTGATAATATATATAGAGGGGAAATCATTGGGACCTATGTCTGAAATGATATTGAGAACAAGGTCCAGTAGCGATGTGTAAATATAGGTGGCCCTTTCAGAATATTTATAGCTCCAAACCATATTTGGGGGGTCACATCTTGGGATACTGATTTAAACAACTCAAGGGAGTGGGAAACTATTGGATCTTTGTATGTATCTTCCTCACAGAGCCGTAAATGTTATCCACACAACTAGGCCAACTGGAACTGTCATTATTTGAATAGTTCTTCATATAATGGGTGTACTGTTAGTAAGGATGGTCAGGGGTCCTGTATCTCATTTCTTAATGGGAATTATGATTGACAAGGAATGGGGTGTCCGAGCTTACCAAACCATGATAATTGTGGTTGTGAGTAGAACTACTAGTGGGGAAGAACATGAACTTATCAAAGTGGGATATAGTGATGAAGATCAACCACATCACATGGAAACCAACCCATTAGATAGAATTCCAAATTAGGATCCTTCTCCCAAACACTTGGATTCATTCTTGGAATATGAACTCGCTGACCTGAAGGAGCTGGATGAGGCTAATTAAAATGTGAAGGATTGTCGGGTTGCACGTCACCGGTCCTGGAAGATGATAAAGATATTTATTGACAACATCTTGGAATCATAGTGGATAAGATAGATGGGATCACATCTCCTTCATCTATGTGATTTATACATTGGACGAGTAGATGCGCGAGGTCCACATATGGTCATCCAGGATAACATTACTATGAAAGTACAAGAGAGAGAAAATAGCTTCAGGGTTTCCTAGTAGTATAGGAAGTATTTTATCATTTAGAAGATTTCTGATGATGAACAGGAGATCCAATGCATTGAAATGTGGATGAATGCATTATCTTATTTCACTAACAACCAGTCAGAACTCATATTACAACTATGGGTCTTATTGTCTGAAGGCGAATAGAAATTAAGGCGAGTATCTCGTCGTGTGGCCAATATCTATGGTGACAAGAATCGAGTATAGTTCAGAGATTATGAACTTCACCCCAGGCCAACAAGGAATTATGGGAGCTCAGTTAATGACAACTAATCTTGTATGTCATATTCCTTAGAGCAGTAAAGCTAAGATGCTCCATCAATTGGGCCAATCTGTAGGGACATTGTTTTTCAAAACACACAAACATATTTTCATGCTTGCCTATTTATTTAGAAAGTGTTCGTGGAAAAAAAGTCACTTATTTTGATTATTAAATCTTGATCATTTCTATGGAACTACTAATGATCAAACCCTAAGATCACATGGGTCACGCCCAGTGTGAGAAACAAGGGACTAAAAAATAACCATTCACTTATGATACGAGAGAACCAACCAATGATCGAACACTCAGATTTTGACTAACCACATGAAGTATTTAGAATGATATATGGGTTGTGACTATAGAATATGTTTCTCAATGCATCCTAAATTCCTTCCCAAATGTTCTCTAGTGTATAAGCCAGATAACACCGAGGGCATTGGAATGAATATGAACAAAGTGGAATTAGAAGTTTGAATCACGATGCACATAATTCAGAACAAAGTGATGATGGAATGAGGATATAGGAAGCATGTTTCTCATATTTGAAACATAGTATCCATATCACGTTATTATAAAAAAGGGAAAAACAGGAAAGGGGCAACCATTGACCAAATTTGAAAACACGAGACCAAACATGAAATTTTGTCTGATGTCTTCTGGAACGTTGGCCCAGGACGGTTGGTGATCCATGAGGCCGACCATCCATGCCATATGGGGGTCCCATAATATGTGAACGAGGATGATGATCCAAATAAAGTGTGCATAGAGAATAGAGATTAAGGGATGGTATTTTTTAATGGAGTTCAATACTCCTTAAATTTTTCCACTATTATGAAACCACATTGGGCATGTGTATCGATCAGAATCAAGATCAAACCTACTTCCATATAGACCCACTCTGGTGTGGACCTAGAATTCATTGAAGATTTACATCATGGTAATGAGGATGAAATATACACAATTTAACATCATACGATGAGTACTAAAGTTGTGATGTAATTTATTGTCATACATCTTGAACATGAATACCCTATAGAAGAAATGTGTGGTGTCGTACTTAACCCGATGTGAATCAGGAACAAGGGGAACCAAACCACATAACACATTCTTGAAGGGGAACCCAGGAAAAATGAACCAAAATAGGGAGTTACAATTATTTGGATAGACTTAGGGATGACACATCCAGATGTCGCTACATATCCTACAAGGGAAGGAATCAATCCGCATAGAGTTATTGAAATGTCATGTAGTTTAACATCAAGCAATTAGGAAAAGTATGGTTTGAAATAAATAGTATTAATTATGTTATGGATGGACCCATTATTGATGATTTGAGTGTCACTACATATCCCATGAATACGGGAATCGATCCACTGACAGTTCTTGAAGGGAAAATTTTTTATTTAGGTCTTACCCATGCATCGAGAAAAGAGGTATTGGATATTTCTGGTTTTTCCTTTTACTGTTGGTTTTTCTTATTTTTGACCAATGATCTTAGTATTAAAGGTAAGGGTTCTGCTATTGGAGTCATCCGGGTATAGTTCATGAAAAGTGGAGTCATGGATGAACAATGCCAAAGGGGATTCTCACTCAAGTGATACCCCCCAATGTCATACTATTTTTCATCATGCGGCCAGGATGATGATATCACAGTTTGAGGTCATATTATAGGACCAACTCATTCATTTTAATATCATGCGGTCAAACACGATAGTTTAAAATCATGTGGTATATGGTAGTGTAGTTTAATGTCATATTATTTTAATGGAATATATCATATTTTATCGTCGTATAAATTGGAGCATCATGTGGTACAATCCTATATGTGTGTATTACCCTACCAAAACTCCTAATCCCACATGATCTATGCTGAGTGTGGGAAAAAGGGGTAATTTCAGGCTTTCCCCGTCACATGGGAGTCCAAAACCATGAGAGAGAAATGTTAGGTGGGAATATCTCAATGTGACCTCTATTACTACTCTCTATACATGGATTTATAGAGGAATAACAACAGGTGTATTGGAAAATATAGGGGTAGGAAAATATGAATCAATGCACCTAATACCTGGATAGAATGGGGGTGGTTTAAAGAGGGACGATAACTAATGATCATATTCAATATATAGTATCCATATAATGTGACCTAAGATGGGAACAATCACATGAGGGTCAACCACTAACCATATTTTCAGTGTGGGGCCTATCTCAAATTATTGTTTGAGATCCCCTAGGATGTTGGCCTAGAACAATAGGTGATCCATAAGGTCCTTCATTTATGTCGTTGGGGGTCCTTTAAAATTTAAAATATGATGGAGACCTAAATAAAGGGAACATGTGAATCTTAGATGAGCCCGTGTAGTTTAAGTTCATGTAGTAAGGAAGAGTGAGAGGAAATTTCCATAAAGGGAGTCATATGTCATGACTATTGAAAACCTACAGTGAATAAGCATTGAAAAGGCTCATCACCATACCACGTACTCCTAGAAGAATATGGGCTATGAGGATATTAATTGAAAAAGGGGTGTGTATGGACCACATACATAAATTCTAGCTGTCCCTATGTAACCCATAAGGGTGGGAATCAAGCAACGCAAAGTTCATGAATACAAAATGATGATGGACAACACCATAAGGATTGATATCCTCAAAGAATTAAAAAGTAATGGTTGTTACTACGTCTCCACTCCCAACTCAACCGTTGAGAGATTCCTACCGCTTGCTTTTCAATGGTTTTAGCAAGAAACCCACTAGGCTTTGAGGTAGCACTAGGACCTATTACAGCTTGCTTTTGTGGTTTAGCAAGAACCCACTTGCTTTTGATGGTTTAGCAAGAACCCACTATCCTTCTTACAGGTGAAGGATAGCTCACCTTTTTCTCAAGCTTTTTAAAGGAAAAGCTTGTGAACCTCTTCACACCTTAGTGGTGGTGTGAAACCCAAAAGAAAGGGGGATGAGAAAAGGGTTTGGGGTTTGTAGGCACAAACCCAAATTTAAAGCTCAAAATAAATGAAACAATAAAAACCGTATTGTTGAGAAGCCTTGGGCGCCAAAGGTTGAATGGAGTTGAAGACGTGCACTCCCAAGCTTCTATGGTGGTGCTCCTTGGATGTGGAATTGGATTGGAGCAGTGGTGGTTCCCTTGGAGCAATCCGCCGGAGGTTTGCCAAATGAGGAGAATTGTGTTCGTTGGCTTCACAATGCTTAATTATGGTCCGGCAATTGTTCCGGGGCTTCAAGGTCCTTTATTTATAGAGGGGGAACCCTCATATGGCCGTTGGAGGCCTTCGGAGCCGTTGGGAAGGCTTTCGGAGCCGTTGGGAGGCAAGTGGAGCAGCCTGGTCAAAGCTCCAACGGCTAGTTTGACTGGGCCACCGGCTGGCCGGTGCAGGGCCACCGGCTGGCCGGTGCCTTGGAATGTGGAGAGAATTCTGGTCCAGGCTCCACCGGTCGACCGGTGGAGGAGCCACCGGATGGCCGGTGGTGAGACAGTAGGTCTCACTATTCATCTGGGTGCCACCGGTCGACCGGTGGAGGAGCCACCGGCTGGCCGGTGGCAAGACAGTAGATTGCACTATTTGGGCTGGATGCCACAGGTCGACCGGTGGCAGAGCCACCGGTCGACCGGTGGGGAGGCAGTGGCTCAGCCTTGAGTCAGGGTGCCACCGGCTGGCCGGTGGTCAAGCCACCGGCTGACCGGTGGACTGAATTTCAGTCCACTTGAAGTCCATTCTTGGGCCAACTTCTTGGCAACCTTGTGCCTATCATCCACAACACTTAAACACAATGTTAAACACATATTAAAGTGATTGTGATCATGAAAATCAAAGAGTGTGGGGTACAACAATCTCCCCCTATTTTGATGATCACAATCACTTATCAAGCAATGTAAAAACTTAAATGAAATGCATGCCTAAATGATAAATTGAAAATAAATACTAAGCGTGATAAAAAGGATTCTCCCCCAATCAATCAAGAAATTTCTCCCCCTTTGTGATTATCAAAATAGCACGGGGCATAAAACTTGATTGAGGGAATTAGTTGAAAAACAAGATTGAGATTTGAAAATCAATTGAAAATTGATACTAGTTGTTTGAAAATTTTGAAAAGAAAAAATGAATTGAAAAATTTGAATAACAGTTTGAATTGAAAGTTTTGAATCAAAAACCAATTGAAATTCGAAATTTGAAACCAAATGAAATTTTTGAGAGTTTTGAATCAAAAAATGGAAGTTCGATACCAACTGTTGGAAATTTAGAAATGAAAATTTAATAGAAAATTTTGAATTCAAAAAAAATTGAAACCAAGAGTTGAGTTTGAAATGAAAAATTTTGAATACACAAAAAAGCTTAAAAGAACCTAACTCCCCCTAAATAAAAACAATGAATCACCGGGGAGAGGAAATAAATTTTGGCCCGGAGAGACTCGCAAGAAGGGATTTTTCAATCCAAACTTGTCTCATGGCGGGTCTTCTTCTATAGAATTCGTCGGAATAGAAAATACTTTTGGGTTGACCATACCGAGCATTTTTACAATTGCATTCATAAATAAGGTGCCCGGGTTTTTTACAATAATTGCAAAATTTAAAACTAGAGCTCCCCCTTACAAAAACAGTTGGAGCATGGGAGGAGGAAGCTTGGTTGGTGTAGCCAAGTCCATTGGTGGTTCTTGAAATTCGTTGGGAACCAAGGAGATTGTTCAAATTTTGTTCCCCTTGGGTGAACTTAGCTAGGGTTTCTCTAAGGTCTTTGATGGTTGATTCCATAGAATCAACATTTGGAAAATTTTGGATTTTTAGGGAGAGTTCCTCCTTCTCTTTGAGAAGTTGGTCTTTTTCGGAGGAAAGCTTTTTGAAAGACTTTTTTAAAGCAACAAATTTTGAAGATAAAGTATGAAAACCTTTTTCTAATCGATCTCTAGCGTATTGGAGATCTTCATAGGATAAATGATTTAAAGAATTTGAATTTGAAGAACAAGAGGAAGAGGAGTCGGAAGAAGTTACCTCATGGAATGCCATTAGACATTTTGTACCTTGGTCGCTCGAGGAGGAGGAGGAGGAGGATGAGGAGGTGTCACTCCATGTCGCCTTGAGGACCTTCTTCTTTCCTTTTTCCTTGGCCCGTTTCTTGTTGAGTGGGCAATCGGGCTTGTAATGGCCCTTTTCGCCGCACCCGTAGCATTTCACCTTGGGCTCGGATCTTGCGGTGGGTTCTTGCTTTCGATGCTTGCGGGATTTCTTTTTCTTCTTGTGCATCTTCATAAACTTGTGCATTTGGCGGGCGAGATTCTCCATTTCCGAGTCGCCGCTTGAAGAAGAAGATGAGGAGGAAGAGGATGAGGAGGAGGAGCTTACTTCGTTTTGTACCTTGAGGGCAATGTTCTTTGGTGTCTTGATTGGAGTGCCCTCCTTTTGAGCTTGCCTCCTCATCGTGATCTCATAAGTCATGAGAGATCCGATGAGCTCCTCTACCGGCATATTTTTGACGTCCTTAGCTTCTTGGATCGCCGTCACCTTTGGTGCCCATGAGCTCGGAAGGACCCATAGAATCTTCTTGACCATTGCTTCAGCTGAAACATCATCACCAAGGGACTTTCTCCCATTGCACACGTCAGTAAATCGTGTAAACATTTCAGAAATAGATTCATTTGGATGCATAGAAAATGACTCAAAATCCTGACGGTACATGTCTAACCGAGTATCCTTCACTTTATTGGTGCCCTCATGGGTCACTTCCAATAGTTTCCAAATCTCATGTGAAGTGGTGCAAGTGGAAACTCGGTTGAACTCATTTCTATCTAAGCCGCAATGGAGAGCGTTCATGGCTTTGCCATCAAGCTCAAAGTTTCTAATATCGGCGGGGGTCCATTTGGATTCATCGGGAGAGGAGAGGGTATAACCTTGCATGACAATTTTATAAATGGGATACCCTATACTTCTTAGAAAAGTAGTCATGCGGGTTTTCCAATAATTATAGTCGGAGCCATCAAAAAATGGAGCCCGACCCAAAGAAAGACCTTCGGGGGCGAAAGAGGTTGATGCCATCTTAATGGATCTTTGAATTTGAAACCTTTTAAGGTATTACTCAAATTATCCCTTTGATACCAATTGTTGGGTCGGAAGAAACCCCGGAGGGAAAAGAAGGCAAGAGGGGGGGGGGTGAATTGCCTTTTAAAAAAAGATTCACAAATTAAAGATCAAAGTAAAAATGCAGCGGAAATAAAGAGGCAAGACACGCAAATTGATAACGGAGTTCGGCCTAACACCCGGCCTACGTCTCCGCTCCCAACTCAACCGTTGAGAGATTCCTACCGCTTGCTTTTCAATGGTTTTAGCAAGAAACCCACTAGGCTTTGAGGTAGCACTAGGACCTATTACAGCTTGCTTTTGTGGTTTAGCAAGAACCCACTTGCTTTTGATGGTTTAGCAAGAACCCACTATCCTTCTTACAGGTGAAGGATAGCTCACCTTTTTCTCAAGCTTTTTAAAGGAAAAGCTTGTGAACCTCTTCACACCTTAGTGGTGGTGTGAAACCCAAAAGAAAGGGAGATGAGAAAAGGGTTTGGGGTTTGTAGGCACAAACCCAAATTTAAAGCTCAAAATAAATGAAACAATAAAAAACGTATTGTTGAGAAGCCTTGGGCGCCAAAGGTTGAATGGAGTTGAAGACGTGCACTCCCAAGCTTCTATGGTGGTGCTCCTTGGATGTGGAATTGGATTGGAGCAGTGGTGGTTCCCTTGGAGCAATCCGCCAGAGGTTTGCCAAATGAGGAGAATTGTGTTCGTTGGCTTCACAATGCTTAATTATGGTCCGGCAATTGTTCCGGGGCTTCAAGGTCCTTTATTTATAGAGGGGGAACCCTCATATGGCCGTTGGAGGCCTTCGGAGCCGTTGGGAAGGCTTTCGGAGCCGTTGGGAGGCAAGTGGAGCAGCCTGGTCAAAGCTCCAACGGCTAGTTTGACTGGGCCACCGGCTGGCCGGTGCAGGGCCACCGGCTGGCCGGTGCCTTGGAATGTGGAGAGAATTCTGGTCCAGGCTCCACCGGTCGACCGGTGGAGGAGCCACCGGATGGCCGGTGGTGAGACAGTAGGTCTCACTATTCATCTGGGTGCCACCGGTCGACCGGTGGAGGAGCCACCGGCTGGCCGGTGGCAAGACAGTAGATTGCACTATTTGGGCTGGATGCCACAGGTCGACCGGTGGCAGAGCCACCGGTCGACCGGTGGGGAGGCAGTGGCTCAGCCTTGAGTCAGGGTGCCACCGGCTGGCCGGTGGTCAAGCCACCAGCTGACCGGTGGACTGAATTTCAGTCCACTTGAAGTCCATTCTTGGGCCAACTTCTTGGCAACCTTGTGCCTATCATCCACAACACTTAAACACAATGTTAAACACATATTAAAGTGATTGTGATCATGAAAATCAAAGAGTGTGGGGTACAACAGTTACCCTATTTAGATTCATATAAACATGGAAATGAAAAATATTAGTTTATGGTTGTGGATTTTGGACCATAAAATGTGGGGAGGTGAACTGTGACATCATAAGGTTGGATGATGTGAATGAGGACCAAAGGGTACTACACCACACTGCAAATTCTTTGGAAATAACCCCATAGTTTAATTTCATAGAGTTTGGACCATTAGAATTATATTTACAAAGTGGAAATACGTAATGCAATGTCACAAAGTGACCCGAAGTAAATGTGGACCAAAATTTTCCCCATCGCATCAAAAATTCATAAAAAAAACAAACATTGTTTAAATTCATGATGCAAGGTCTTTGGGACCTGAATTCTTAGCTTAATTTCATAGTGTTCAAACAACTGATGTGTGACTCATCTATGTGGTTTTCAACTTTATTAGAACCCCTTAGCCCACGTGATCCATGATCAGTGTGGGGAAAAAGGGTCAGATAAGATATTTAAAACACATCGAATCACATGATAAGGGAACAGATGTGTAGAGTCATGGATAACCCCATGATGTCGGCCCGCCCGCTCATTTAACAAAGGTGCATAGGGAGGTGACACTGAGGGTATTTAAGTTCCATCTGGACCTAAGGATGTGAGAAGGAACATGAATCATTATTCCAACATTTGGGATACAATGGGTTTGGGATAATGACATAGGATAACTGTTAACCATTTTCAAAACACAGTATCCATATCACATGACCTAGGATTGGAACAAACAAAAGAGGTTCCACCACTAACCATATTTGAAAATTAAGGCATCTCTCAAAAAAATTGAGATCCTCCAGGACGTTTTCACAGAATAAAAGGTGCCCCATAAAGACAAGCATCCATGCCATTTGATGGGTCCTTTCAGATGTGAAAGATGATGTAGACACAAATAAAGGGAACACAAAGAGTGGTGGTGGAATGAGATAATGTCCATACAGAATTCAACACTCTGAGTCCCATACCATGGCACATCAGATTATGTTGATAGGGAAAAAGAAATATTGTAGGATCTAATTCAGGGAAGGTGACTCGAGAGGAGAAGTAAAAGAAACCATATAACGGTGGTAAATCAAGGGTTGGACCCAAAGACATAATTTCTAGGCGTTCCTACGTATCTTGTGACGGAAGAATTCAAACCATCTGTAGTTCTTGAAATGTTGTTCATTATAACATCATGTGGTAAAGATAAAAACCACGATGAAGTTTATTATCAAGATTCTAGGACATTGGGGGTGAAGCATATCAAAGGGGGTGTTTGAGACACAGAAAAGTAACCAAATTTGAATGAGGTTTAAAGAGGTCTTCATGCCAAATGCTCCCATGAAATTAATTTTGGTGGAGTCCCATATAGTTTAATGTAATATGGGACCATGGGGAACTTACCTTTTAAAGTCATGCATAAAGGACCATCACTATGTAGTATAATTTCTTACAATAATGACGCATTGGTTTGTCATCATCTGGGATGGGAAACAACATAGTTCAAGGTTATAGAACATGGACCATATGATTGGGACATAAGAGCCAAAAAGGATGAGGAACCTAGGTATAAACACAAAGATGAAATATTTGGGCGTTCATATATATCATGCGATGGAAGGAATCAAGTCATTCATAGTTCATAAATGTTTTGTAGTTAACATCATGTAGTAAATACATAAATCGGGATGAAATCCCTTAAAGGGGGATACATGGTGTGGTTGTTGTAAACCGGATGTGAATAAGACAAAAAATGCCCCAACCACACTATGGGCAATCATTAGAGATAACAACATTCAAAGGGGGGTGAAAACTTGAAAAGATTTTTGGAACCTTGGTATGGACCTGAAGATAAAATTTCCAGGTTTTCCTACATATCCAGAATGGTAGAAATTAAGTCATACACAATTTGTGATCATCGTGTAATTTTGCATCATGAAATAAGGACATACAAATAGTTTTAATTCATTTGGGATGGAGAAAAGGATGTTGAAATAGTGGGTGCCACATACCCAACAATTCAATGCTTTTTATTACTATATCATGTATACTATCATCTATAAATGATTTCATATTACCATTACTGTGTTCACTTTTTTTTGTCTACAATTCAAATGGTAATTTCTAAAGAATAATTGTTGTATTGAAAGGTTATAGTAGAACACATACGACAATTTGAACCTCTAGATACTAAGACAAAAATCTTAAATATCTATTATATTGTCGAGATACATCTTTCTGATGGGACATAGTAGAAGTTTGACTATCAGGTGCTTGGGACTCTTAATCGTTGACACTTCTTCTCATGAAGTTCAAACTTGGCGATCTTTCGTAGTGATATCATGAGGACTGACCTGCCAATAGGAACATCACATATTTTGTGTGTCATTATATGTTCTTATCTACAATCATGTGTAATGGTCTCCTGAATTGATATCATTACAAATGTATTTCATTTGATTGTGTACTTTTTTGAAAGATGAAATCCATTGAAATAAAGTTGGGGTGAGGTAGTTTGTGTTGGGTGCATCTTCAGTGGCATGATATTGGTTGAATTGTCAAGAAAGTATTTGCCACTTCCAGTTTATGGAAGTAATATTTCACATGCCATGTTGATAAGGATGGATGTACCATTATACGACCATGGCCATGGAAGATGAAGGCAAATCTATCTAGTTAAATAAAAAAACAATAAATCAAGATAAGGGCGATAACATGTGAGTGCATCCAGCTTTATGAGATATTCGAGACAAAGATATTATATTACATAGTGTGTGTTCATAGGTTGGTTGTCGCTGTTGTGACAATACTTATCTCTTCAGAGGTCGTGATGGGTTGCTTGAACCCACTCATGGTCTATGAATATAATTCACTTCTATTGAGATAATGTCCTAGAGGGTTACACCCAATAGTTTATTCAAGAATCTACCATATTCACTTAAATATGAGTTGTGGACATGGTGGGCCCCACCCTTGGGGTCTTGGATTTTCCAAGGTTAAACAATTACCAATGAAATAAATAAATACATTTTATTCATGTTTAGAATAAGGAGTATTGAATTTATTTAATAAATATATTTACGAGTTTTAAGTAAATACTTGAAAAATATTAATTAATGAATATTAAGTATATTAAAGGTTCAATTAAGATTTATGGGAATGAAGATTCAAGTTTTAGACTCAATTATTATTATAGAATATATTTAATATATTACAAGTAAATTATAATTATATTTATTAATTAGTTTAATAGTCGGGTTGGAATTTATGGGTAATTACATGATACTATAAATATAATAGTAGAGGAGATTGCCAAATATTATTCATGGGGATTCTCTCTCCTCTCCACACTCCCATGATCTAGAGATAGATGCTCGGGATCCAAGGAGCTCGGATCGAGCTCTCTCTCATGCATCGCTAGCGAATCGATGAGGTGATCATTGGAGCATCAAAGGCATTGTTGTAATTCAGCGCTAGCACATGGATTACGACAAACTGCATTCTCATGGATTCCTTGAAGCATGTGTGAATGATCTAGGGGAATTTAGCTTCAGAATCTTCAATCAGTGATTGCCAAATATGAGCAGACATTGTGCAAAGCTTCATATTTAAACCATGTATTTTACAGTTTATTTTTGTGATCAAAACACTTCATGTGTGGTCCCCGGCTAAAACTGGGCTTCTATTCACCGACGTCGAAAAGTTTACGTGGATTGTTGATAGAAAAAATTTAAGAACTCACCTATTTGGGGCTTCCACTACACATCATGTTCCAACAAGTGGTATCATAGGTACACATGTCAGTTTTAAGATAAGTATAATTAAAATTCTATTTAATTTAATGAAAAGCATCGACACGGTTCCAACGTCATATACATAATTAGATTCAGACATCAGATGTCCATTCAATGGTCGTTCAATGTTTTCAATTCAGATTCAAGACCACATTTTGGTGATGTTTTGTATTTTGACTCGAAATTCTGTGGTTGAAATACATCACAAAAACCATTTAGTGTTGATCTTATTTTCAAAAAAAATATTTGTATTATTATAATAATAATAAAATTATTGGATTTTATTATAATAATATTATTAATTTTAATTTGAAAAAAATATTAATTTTTTTATATTAATAAAGGGAATTTTTTTAGGGCGAGCCCCCCCACCCCCCCACCCCCCGGGTCATGGTAGTCTCCCTCATGGAGACCCGCTGTAGTCGGCCCATCAGATGACCTCAGTGACCTCTTGTGTGACAACCGACATCCTGCAAGCAGGCCAACTAGAATTCCTCCCCGCGGTGGCTCCATCCTACACTACTACCCACTCTAGGTGGCCCGTGTGCGGATAGATTGCCCTAGGTGGCTTCCTTCTATAGAATACCCCACCCCATACCTGAACTATGCGTCGTGGCTGCCATCTCCTGCACAAGGGATGGCGACAGCCGCCCCTCCCGTAGAGACCCGCTTCAGCATGTGGTGCAGGCCGCCCATTTCCTCACCTGGTGAGTGCTCCACTCCCCACCACTTTCGAGCCAATCGTGCAGATCTCATACTAGTCTACTAGTGCAGCAAGTATGCACCAACACCCTCGACCGACGGTGGTCGCCTCCCCCTTCCCGCAGCCTGGCCAGGACCGGCCTGGTAAATTCTGTTACCCAAGACTTCCTATGAAATTTTCCCCTAAAATGTATTAAGAGCTACAGTGAAATGGTGAATTTTTTTCCCTTGGTTTTGTATTTTTTTTATTTGATTGTCTGTTGCCCTAGCCCGGGGGCTCTCTGGGCTTGCCCTAGGGCCGGCCCTGACCCTGGAACCCCGGGACCCTGGTGCCTCCATTCACTAGAAAAATCTATCGACAATGGACCACCACGGTCCGACCACCACCTTTGTGGCAAGTCGCCTCGCCACCACCATGAGATGCACCCGACACAGCATAGCCCCACTCTGAGGCACTAAATCAGGTCGCTCGATTGGTCGGCACCCCCAAACCCGACACCCTCCTTCTCGTGGTGGAGATCCTTCCAGACCGGCCTCTTTTGTAGACCTCTGGCTCACAGATCCTCCCATCGGCTTGCCTTGGGGTGAACCAGACTGCGGCCACCCGCTGAACCTGTTGACTCCCAGATCACATTCCTATGTTTGGTCACCATCTGCACAACATGGGAATTCCCCGGAACATTTCCAAGAAGGCTGGCCCACCTCTGGATGAGGTTGACCAGACCTGACAGACCGATAATGCCTCTACATGGGATCGGAACACCCCATACACGGCCTACGCAGGTTTTCCCCGACCCGCACAGATTGTTTATGAGGCTCGAGTAATATTATTTGAATAAAAAGGTAAATAAATAAATTTATTTATTTCTTGTTCAGAATTAAATTATTTAAATATTAACTTTGTTTTATAATTATTGTGGTATAATTAATTTAATTGGGAGATTAATTTAATTAACTAATTAATATAATTTTTATTTTCAAAAATACATTAATTAAACGGGACCAAACTTTGTAGTTTATTCCTTAATCACATAGTATAACAAAAAACAATAACGAAAGATAAAATTAACATTTGACACGATGAAATTTCTATTTCTTGTAGGGTCATTTGTGAGTGCGATCACATAGTACGTTTATATAAAATAGAAAATTATTTCTTTCATCACATAACAAATAATAAAACTCTCAATGATATATTATGTCATAATAGCCTTCCATCATTCAAATTTGGAAAAAACCGGTTGTTTGTGGTTTTGTTCATGCCATAGCTGAGGGTGTCTCTTACTACCGAGAAGTCCTTATAAGAATGATGGGTTGTCATCGCTAAAAATTGCAACAAATAAATTTCCATAGCTATATTTTTCTAATTTTAGAGGCAAGCATTGAGTAAATCATGTTTTGATTTTAGAAGCTGGGGCTTCACTCAACAGATCACGTAACTACAAGTTAATGTGCTTGGCCACCCAAAATCCCCCATTGAACCCTCTATGTAGGGGTGTAGCCATTGCATGAAGACTAAAAAGGGGGTTATCAGATCCTATCCACTAGAATACCTATGTGATAGAGTATTCTTATTCTATCATAGAGGGTTCCTAGAATCCGATAAAATAGTGGGAGACAATAAATGATTTAATTAATTAATCCAAATATCTAAACCAATGATCTGTATAAAATCCACTCATCTACAAAAATTCATTTTTTTTTTGAATAAAGAATGTTATACAACATGTTTAAAAAACTATGATAGTATAATGGACAAATTAAATTTCCTCACTAACACAAGTATCCATGAAAAGTACAGGCACACGCACATAGTACTATCATATAGGAAACTCAAGGTGCTAGTGACCCCAACATTGTTAAACAACCTCAATAAGCAAGGGTGAAAATGCATACATGATACTAATGTACAAAGCATATGATAGTTATATCATTATACATTCATCAATGTTCGGTGTCATTTGTGGTTGCTACACCATGGCATGAATGATATAAACATGAAGTCTCATCTCTGAAATGTTTTCATGGAGAAAGGGAAGTAATGATATGAATAAGGCGATGGTTACACCAACATGGGTTAATTGAAAGATTGGCCATGATCTTTAAATGGGTATCTTTCTCATATCATCTTCACCATATTACACAAGTCTCATTTTAAGTTATAAAATGAACATTTATTGAGTAAACGCTTCATTACATATTTAGGTATGTTTCTCTAAGATAATAAAAATATCAAAGATAATTTCAAAATTAATTCTTATGGAGAATAAATTGATTGATAATGTGAAAAGGCCAAAAGCAAGTAATTCCAATGGTACATTCACGATATCCTTGAATTAATGAGGTATTAACAAGGGTTATTTGCATGGTATATTATAAAAATAAACAATTGAATTTTAAGAGCAATAAACTAATATAAAGGATAAAGTTGCGCTTACATCAATCATATTCATCAATTTAATTTTTACTATTACTACATGGGTATTTAAAAAATATTCCTTTTACATATGTGTATTTAAATACAGTAACCATGTATGTAACACCCGAGATTTTTATGAGAAATATTTTTTTATGTTATATACATCATCAAAGGAATCTTTCACTACACACAATACTAGCATGTCTTGCTTTACACGCAATCACGACCTTCCTCGATCGCTTGCGTTGTACACAATACCGAGTTTCACTAAACAACGATATGCTATTAAAATATTATTAAAAATAGTCGTTATGAATAATAATACCCAATTTTTAAAATTTTATAAATTTTATATTTCAAAAGGGACTTCATTTTTGGATTTGGAATAACTAAATTAGCCTACGATGAAATTTTGGTAATTTTATGAAAACTTTCGATTTTTGATGAATAGTGAAAACACTGGGTTACTATTTAAAAACCGACTTTTTATTAAAATAATCATTTATTTATTTTAGGTCAAAATTGATACATAATATCTATATAAGTTCAATGTAATTCATTGGAGTCATTTTATAATAATTTTAGATATATAAAATTTTATTGAACTTTTCACCGTCTTTTACCCACCTCCTAGGAGAATTTGCAATTGTACATAAAACTTAATTTTACCACTTCTGTGAGTGGAATTTCTAAAATTCATGAGACGTGGTTAATATCAATGAGTAAAATTTGGTTCAATAAGATAAAAATAATTTTTGTTGAATAGTAACATTTGACTTTTTTTACCACGGTTAAAAGTAAATAGGGTAATTAAAGGTAAAAATGATATTATTATTACCCTAAAACATGTCTTAATTCTATTGGATAAGAATAATTAGACCAAAAAAAACCTTAGGAATAAAATATTACCCTTTAGGTCCACTTGTATTAGATTAGGACATTTAATATTATTTTATTTAAAGAAGAGTTAAAATAGTTAAAATCAATGTTTAATAACTAAAACATTTTTAATATAGGGTTATCAATAAGATAAATTCGACTATAAATATTCATTAGAAAGCTAAAAAGATTTCCTATATAATTATATTTTATTTATAATCTTTAGACTTTATATAATTAAATTTATTTATGACACAATGATGATGAAGTAATTACCTTATTAAGGAAATATCAACATAATTGATATTATAAATACCCAAATAAATGTAATTTGAGACTTTTTAAGAATTACACTAATTTTATAGGTTAAAATTACATATTAGTATTTATTTAAGAAACGTTTTTCGAACTAATAATGCTGTTATGAGTTTCACAAAAATCAATTACCAAATAGTGTCAAAATTGACATAAAATAGTTTTTAAAACAAATATTATATTATTAATTGTCATTTTATTCCTAAAAATATAAGGTTCATCAAAATGACATAGATATGGTAATATATATTAATAATGAACCACTTGGGGTTCGTTTGGCTTGTTATAGTAAGTTAATTAACCATATAGTGTAAGAAAAAAAGAAGACACTGTAAAAGTTAAATTATTTAACTTAGAGTTAAATCTAAATGATAAGGTTAAAATAGTAACCTAAACTTGTCTAAAATCTATTGGTTGAAAATATTTCGACCCATACCCACATTAGCTTAGTAATAAATCAATTTGGAGCTATTAAAAACCGAATATGACTTTATAATAAAATAATATTTTATGTTTTTCCTAAGGTGCCTCTCTCCTCCCTTATAAAAGGGAACCTCATTCCTCTCTTCCTCACACAACTTTGAGCCTTCAAGCTCAACCAAAACATGCCAATTTCTCTTATCCACTTCCCTATAAACATCCTATAGGTCCTTGTTTTCTTAAAATACCATCTTTAGTGCCATAAGAGGAGGTTAAGAAGAGGCGCTTCAAAGAAGAGGTAATGTCCGTTACCGATTCTTTAAACTTTATTTCTTCTTATACTTATTCTTATTTAGTTGTTTCATAATGAAGTTAAAATATAAGTATCACTTATATACTTATATGTTATTATAAATATTAAAAAACCTTGTTTCACCTTCTATCCATCCTACGGAAAATGAAATCACCGCGCGTGCGTACGTACGGAATACCGTCTCCACGCTGTGGTGTAATCTGTTTTCCACCACCACCTTACTTGGATGGGTATAATGGTGTAGAGAATAACTATATATGATTATTGTAATGTTATATTGATTCTGAAATAGTATACATACACTTCAATACAATTCCACAATCATGGGAATGATATCATCGCTCGTGCGTACGTACAGCCTACCGTCTCCACGATGTGATGCGACTCATTCTACATGATATTCAATGCTTAATGATTATATAAATGAATTGAATGAATAAATATGATATTTATTACACTAATAAAATTCTTTAAATGAGTTATCTACAACCTAAAAAGAAGAATAATAATTTATTCGACAAAACACGCATAAGAACAAAAAGCAATAAACACCCGAATAATAAGTAGCAATGAAATATTACTAACAAGAAGCTAAGAATATGAACATATATGATATCATAACAATTAGTATGATTATATAATAAGTCAATAAAATTATTTAAATCATTATATAGGTGGTTTGGACACGTACAAAGAAAATCGGACCTAAGGTAAGGGAAAATCTCGCAATCTCATTTTTATCCGAGATTGTTTATACTTCAGAATTTACTGGGGAATATTTATCATCCACATCCATGTTTCCTAAATATGTAATATTATTTCTATCCTCCTAAAATTTTTTAAATAAAAATTTACCCTTCAGTGAGTTTTTAGTAAAAGATATGAAATGAATCTTTGGTCATTTTTCTTACGAGATACTTTTTGACTTTTCCGACCAAATTACGAGAAGAATGTTTTTTAACATATACGGCATGAATGGATTTATAGAAAATTATTTACATGAATCTTCCATTACAAGTTTTAAAGTTTATTTTTAATCTACTTATTTTAGTTTAATATTCTAGGACATTTTAAGAAAGGAAAATGTTTTTGAAGTATAAAGGATATTTTCCTCAAGAATGGAGTTCAAGCATTTTATCAAAATTATTTTCCATCTAAGATAATATAGGGTTCTGTTTATATCCCTATTTTTAAATTGATTTGATTATGTTATGATGGAACTATTTTTATGAAGTCCTTTTATCTTATATGGATTATGTTATGATGGCATGATGTTTAAGAATCCCATTTTTATTACATGGGTTATGCTATGATGTATGATTTAAGATTTTGTGGCACACATAATAATGGTTTTATTATGAGATGGGTGAGACATATATCTCCCTCCAATGCATTGGGTAATGATTTATATCTCATGAGATAGACATGGCTGGAACGAGAGGTTAATCCAGTTTAGTGAAACATGACTGAAACGAGGAGTGAAATCGGTTCAGAAATGGACTTTATCTGCTAAGATAGTCTTGGCAATGAGTCTTGAATACTAAGAAATGATTCTCTATGATTATGTGTAAATGCCACAAAGTTTCATGTTTTGTGTTATGATTATTGGGATTACATTTCACTACTATGATTTATCCCATGTTATGATATTATGATCTCTTTGATAAGTTAAGATTTTCAAAATGCTATGTTCTTATGAATATGATATTTCCTTTGTTTAACCTTACTGATCATTTGAGATCACCCTTTTGTATGTTTTCTTTCCCCAGGACAAGAATAAGGTTATTAAGTAGGATATGCCAAAAGGGACTCTAGATATGATGAAATAAATGGGAGACAATGTAGATGCTTTATGAACCAGTTGTTTATGTTTCCCAGTTTCTAAAGACATTATACCTATACGGTCTGTTCATGGTTTTGTTATATGTTGTAATAAGTGTGCTTCAATTTTGAAGTATGAATAATGTATGTAAATTATGGTTCATTATAGTTGGTAACAGAGGAAAGGTATAGTCAACCTTTAGAAACTAGGATGTGAAAGCCTTAGTAAGAACCCTAAGGATAAGTCTAAGCATAGAACACAATCTTAGTGTTTTAGAAATGGACATGAATAAACTATGGTAAGACCTTAAGTATGAAATTTTATTCTTGATTATGTGGTTTTCCTATTATGATTACTGTTTCTCACACTATGATTATTGGTTTTAGTCAATGGTTGGAACACGAAGAAACCGTGTTAATACTGAATGCGACAGGCAATGCAATGATTGTCCCCCTGAGCAACCAAACGTTATGGGAGATGGAATGAAAAATATTGTACCCATGCTCACATTACTTTCTCAGGGTATGAATCATGCAGGACTTCCAAATGAGCAAAGGAAGGAGCAACATTCTATTGAATCCTTCACGAGGCAGTGTCCACCTTCATTCAGTGGGTCTACTGATCCATTAGTGGATGAACAATGGATCAGTACCACTGAAAAATTATTTTTAGTTCTTAAATGTTTTGAACATGATAATGTCATCTTAGTAGTTTATCGTTCGGAAGGTGAAGATAATTAATGGTGGAATCTTATCAAGAATATGAGTCCAAGAGATGAAATTGAGTCCATGGAATGAGACGAGTTCAAGAACTTATTTTTCAATAAGTATTTCCCTCATATTCTTCGAACAAAGATGGAGAAGGATTTTCTTGAACTGAAACAAAAGGATGATAAATCGGTTTGTACCTACGAAGAAAATTTTAGAAGACTTGTAAGGTACGCTTTCAGAATTATTATCCAACCTGAGAGTAAAATCATTCGATTCATTAGTGGCTTAAAACCATGTCTTCGAATGGCATTAGCCATAAGGGACTTCAATAGCTATGGGGAAATCATTCGATGTTCTCTCAAGTTTGAGATGGAGAATAGAGTAACCCATCAGTCATATGCATTTGATAAGAAGAGGAAAATGGAATTCAAAGGAAAATCTAAAGAGCACACTGAAAAGAAGATGAGTTTTCCATTATTCTCAAAGTGTGGAAAGAAACATGGAGGGAGTTGTCTTAAAGGGAAAAGTAAATGTTTCAAATGTGGAAAATAAGGTCATCAGGCATTTTAATGCTACAATGATGGAAATAATATGTCTAGTGATGCGAACAAAGAAAAGGCTACACAGAGTGCACCTCCTACATTTCAATGTTACAAGTGCAAGGAAATGGGGCATTATGATAATCAATTCCCTAATCCAAGGGTTGTTGATGATGATCAACGTCAATAAACTCTTAAAGCTAAAGAAAAAGGAAAGCCACATGCAATTTCTATCAGTGATGTGGAGTATGATAACGAAGTGGTGAAAGGTACACTTACCATACACTCTAAAGTAGTAAATATTTTATTTGATTCTGGATCCACCCACTCTTTTATTTAGGAAGAATTTTCTAAGGGTATCTCCGTATTACCTCAACAATTAGATGATGAGTTAGCAGTGACAACACCTAATGGAACAACAGTCACATCAAAAGTTTACAATTCTTCTCTGATTGAAGTTTGTGGGAAAGTGCTTCCTACAAATCCAGTGATCCTTCCTATAATGGAATTTTATGTGATTCTTGGTATGGATTGGCTTTCTTTATATGGATCTCATATCAATTTCCAAAGAAGGTAAGTCACATTTCATATTCCAGATCAATCTATGATCTTCTATCGATGCAAGGATGAACATAACCTTCCAGTGGTAATTTCTTCCATCTTATGGGTCTTGATTCCACTAAATGAAGGTTAATTAACTCAAATGGTTGGAGAGAAACTCACGATTAAGAATATGCACATTGTATGGGAGTTTGATGATGTCTTTCTGGAGAAATTTCCAGGTCTTCCACCAAATCATGAAGTTGAGTTTTCAACAGAACTCATACCGGGTGCTTTGCCTATTTCAAAGACACCTTATAGAATGGCCCCAATTGAGTTTCAGGAATTGAAGAAGCAACTCCAAGAGAATCTTGATAAGGGATTCATACGCCCTAGTGCATCACCTTGGGGAGCACCTGTTTAGTTTGTTAAGAATAAATATGGATCAATGACTCTGCATTAATTATCGAGAACTTAACAAGATCACGATCAAGAACAAATATCCTCTCCCATGCATTGATGACTTATTTGACCAACTACGTGGAGCTCAATAATTTTCCATGATTGATCTTCATTCAAGGTATCATCAATTATGGTTCAAAAAAAGGATATACCAAAGACTGCTTTTCCACACAAGGTATGGACACTATGAATTTATTCTGATTCCATTTGGTCTTACTAATGCCCCTTCTATCTTCATGTATCTAATGAATAGAGTATTTAGAGACTATCTTGATCAGTTTGTGGTAGTCTTTATAGACGATATTCTTTTATATTCAAAGAGAACGGAAGAACATGAAGATCCCATGAGAATTTTATTGAAGACCCTGAGAAAGGAGAAGATTTATGCCAAATTTACCAAGTGTGAATTTTGGCTTCAAAAGGTTGCTTTTTTGGGTCACATAATCTCAAAATATGGGATATATGTGGATCCAGCAAAGACATAGGTTATAGAAAGATGGTCGAGACCAACAATAGTAACTGAGATCCAAAGTTTTCTTGGTTTGGCTAGATATTATCGACATTTTGTGAATGATTTTTCATGATTATCTAATACACTCACCATGTTGACTCGAAAAGTAGTTAAGTTCATTTGGACAGAGGAGTGTGAAGAGAATTTCAAGGAGTTAAAAAGAAGGTTATCCAGTGCACCTGTGCTCACACTGCATTGTAGTGGAGAAAGGTTTCTGATTTACAGTGATGCATCCAAGAAGGGACTGGGGTGTGTTCTCATGAAAAATGATATGGTGATAGCTTATGCCTCGTGACAGTTGAAAATCCATGAGAAAAATTACCCAACTCATGATTTGGAGTTAGCTGTGGTAATCTTTGCATTAAAGATTTGGAGGCAATATATTTATGGAGAAAGGTGTGATATTTATACTGATCAGAAAATTTTAACGTATATTTTCACACAAAAGGAGATGAATATGCGCCAAAGAAGATGGTTGGAGCTGATTAATGATTACGACTGCTCAATTCATTACCACCCTGGGAAAGAAAAGAAGGTGGCAGATGCACTAAGTTGACAAGACCATGCTAGATTATCCATGATGAGGATCACAAAAGATGTAATATTTATGGATTTACAAAGGATGGATCTTGGAATTATAATGGAAGGGGAAAATCGTATCTTTCTCAAATGAATGTTCAACCATCTATACATGTGAAGATTAAAGAGGCACAGAAAAAAGATGTAGAGTTAAAAAAGAAGGTGAGAAATGTTCCTAAATTCAACCTTGATTGTGATGTCATAATAAGGTTCAAGAATCGGGTTTGTATTCCTCCCATCCCAGAATTAATGAAGGGGATACTGGATGAGGCTCATAGTTCTTCATTCTCTATTCATCCGTGAAGCATGAAGATGTATAGAGACCTAAAATAGTACTTTTGGTGGGATGGCATGAAAAGAGATGTTGTTGGATATGTCTATCGATGCTTTGTTTGTTATCAAGTTAAAGCTGAGAGACAAAAGTATAAAGGGATGTTACAACCATTACCAATACCCGAATGGAAATGGAAATACATCACTATGGACTTTGTCACGGGATTCTTAAAACATCATAAGGCAACAATGCTATCTGGGACATAGTTGACCGTCTTACAAATTCAACACACTTCATTGCTATTAGAGAAGATTAATCTATGGATCAGCTTTCCAGGATATATGTAAAGAAAGTGTTAAGATTTCATGGAGAACCACTTTTCATTATATCTGATCGGGATCCGAGATTTACCTCAATGTTTTGGAAAAGTCTTAAGCATACTCTGGATACAAAGTTGAGTTTTAGCACTACTTATCATCCTTAGATAGATGGTCAGTCTGAGAGAACAATTCAAACTCTATAAGATATGTTAAGAGCTTGCTCTATGGATTTCAAAGGTGGTTGGGATCAACACCTACCATTGGTGGAATTTTCTTATAATAATAGCTTTCACTCCAGTATTCATATGGCTCCTTATGAAGCCCTCTATGGAAAGAAATGCATGACTCCAACTTGCTGGGATGAAGTTGGGGAAAGAAAGCTTTTAGGACCTGATACTGTTGATGAGATGGAAAAAAGGTCAGATCTATTCAACAACACATAAGAGCATCTCAGAGTCAACAAAAAAGTTATGTTGATAACCAAAGAGAAGACCTAGAGTTTAAAGTGGGTGACAAAGTGTTCTTAAGAATATCTCCTTGGAAGAGAGTAATGAGATTTGGAAAGAAGGTAAAGATGAGCCCTAGGTATATTGGTTCTTTCAAAATACTGGATCGTGTTGGGAAGGTAGCTTACCGATTGGAACTTCCACCGAATCTCTCTCAAGTTCACTATGTGTTCCTTGTATCTCTCCTAAGAAAGCACATACCCGATCATTCACATTTACTCAACTCAGAACTTGTACCGCTGGAGCAAGATCTTTCTTACAAAGAACAACCGATATAGATTCTGGATCGTAGCGAAAAAGTTCTATGGAACAAGACCACTCACATGGTGGAAGTTTTATGGAGGAACAAACAATTAGAAGAAGCTACATTGGAGCTTGAGGATATGATGAGGGAGAGGTATCCTTATCTATTAGTTACAAAGTGACAAATTTCGAGGGCGAAATTCATTTTAAGGGGGGTAGAATGTAACACCTAAAAATTTTATGAGAAGTATTATATTTTTATGTTATATACATCATCAAAGGAATCTTTCACTACACACAACACTACCTTGGCTTTCTTTACACGCAATCACGACTTTCCTCAAAAGCTTGCGTTGTACACAATATCGAGTTTCACTAAACAACGATATGCTATTAAAATATTATTAAAACTAGCCGTCATGAATAGTAATACCCACTTTTTAAAATTTTATAAATTTTATCATTCAAAAGGTACTTCAGTTTTGGATTCAGAATATCGAAATTATCCTAGGGTGAAATTTTGGTATTTTAATGAAAAATTTCAATTTTTGATGAATAGTGAAAACACTAGGTTACTATTTAAAAACCGAATTTTTATTTAAATAATTAATTATTTTTTTGTTAAAAATTGATATATAATATCTATATAAGTTCAATGTAATCAATTGGAGTCATTTTATAATAATTTTAGATATATAAAAATTTTATTGAACTTTTCACCGTCTTTTACCCACCTCCTAGGAGAATTTGCAAATGTACATAAAACTTAATTTTACAACTTCTGTGAGTGGAATTTAGAAAATTCAAGAGAAATGGTTAATATCAAGGAGTAAAATGTGGTTCAATAAAATAAAAATAATTTTTGTTGAATAGTAACTTTTTACTTTTTTTTACCACGGTTAAAAGTAAATAGGGAAATTGAGGGTAAAATGATATTATTATTACCATAACACATGTTCTAATTCTATTGGATAAGTATAATTCAACCAAAAATAACCTTAGGAATAAAATATCACCCTTTAGGTCCACTTGGATTAGATTAGGACATTTAATATTATTTTATTTAAAGAAGAGTTAAAATAGTTAAAATCAAAGTTTAATAACTAAAATATTTTTAATATAGGGTTATAAATAAGATGAATTCGACTATAAATATTTACTAGAAATTTAAAAAGATTTCCTACAAAATGAAATTTTATTTATAATCGTTAGACTTTAAATAATTTAATTTATTTATGACACAATGATGATGCAGTAATTACCTTATTAAGGAAATATTAACATAATTGATATTATAAATACCAAAATAAATGTAATTTGAGACTTTTTAAGAATTAAACTAATTTTATAGGTTAAAATGAATTTTTAGTATTTATTTAATAAACTTTTTTCGAACTAATAATGATGTTATAATTTTCACAAAAATCAATTACCAAATAGTGTCAAAATTGACATAAAATAGTTTAAAAAAATATATTATATTATTAACTGTTATTTTCTCCCTAAAAATCTAAGGTTCAGCCTAATGACTTAGATAAGGTTATATATATTAATAATTAACCACTTGGGGTTCGTTTGTCTTGTTATAGTAAGTTTATTAACCATATAGTTTAAGAAAACAAGAAGACACGGTAAAAGTTAAATTATTTAACTTATAGTTAAATTTAAATGATAAGGTTAAAATAGTAACCTAAACTTGTCTAAAATAAATTTTTTGAGAGGATTTAGACCCATCCCCACCTTATCTTTGAAATAAATCAACTGTGAGCTATTAAAAACTGAATATGACTTTATAATAAAATAATATTATAAGTTTTTTCTAAGGTGCCCATCTCCTCCCTTATAAAAGGGCACCTCCTCCCTCTCTTCCTCACACAACTTTGAGCCTTCATGTTCGGCCAAAACCTGCCAATTTCTCTTCTCTACTTCCATATAAACATCTTATAGGTCTTTTTCTTCTTCAAAGACCATCTTTAGTTCCCTAAGAGGAGGTTAAGAAGAGGCGCTTCAAAGAAGAGGTAATGTCCGTTACCGATTCTTTAAACTTTATTTCTTCATATACTTCTTCTTCTTTAGTTGTTTAATTATGAATTAATAACATCAGTATCACTCATATACTGATATGTTATTATAAATATGAAACAACCCTATTTCACCTTTTATCCATCCTATGGAAAACAAAATCACCGCATGTGCGTATGTACGGAATACCGTCTCCACGCCATGGTGTAATCTTTTTTCCCCCACCACCTTACTTGGATGGGTATAATGGTGTAGAGAATAACTATATATTATTATTGTAAAGTGATACTTATTATTAAATAGTATACATACACTTCAATACAATTCCACGATCATGGGAATGATATCATTGCTCGTGCGTACGTACGGCCTACCGTCTCCACGATGTGATGCGACTCGTTCTACATGATATTCAATGCTTAATGATTATATAAATTAATTGAATGAATAAATATGATATATATTACACTAATAACATTCTGGAAATGAGGTATCTATAACCTAAAAAGGAGAATAAGTATTTATTCGACAAAACACTCATAAGAACAAAAACAAATAAACACCCGAATAACAAGTAGCAATGAAATATTACTAATAAGAAGCTAAGAATATGACCATATATGATATCATAACAATGGGTATGATTCTGTAATAATTCAATAACATTATTTAAATCATTATAGAGGAGTTTCCAACACGTATGAAGCAAATCAGACATAAGGTAAGGGAAAATCTCAAAATCTCATTTTTATCCGAGATTGTTTATACTTTATAATTTAATGGGGAATATTTATCATCCACATCCATGTTTCCTCAATATGTTATATTATTTCTATACACCTACAATTTTTTAAATCAAATTTTACCCTTCGGTGAGTTTTTATAAAAAGATATGAAAGGAATCTTTTGTCGTTTTTCATACGAGGTACTTTTTGACTTTTCCGGCCAAAGTACGAGAAACATGTTTTTTTAACTTATACGGGATGAATGGATTTCTAGAACATTATTTGAATTAAGCTTCCTTTAAATGTTTTCAATTTTATTTTTAATCAACTTCTTTTAGTTTAATATTCTATGACATTTTAAGAAATGAAAATTTTTTTGAAGTAGAAAGGATAGTTTCTTCAAGAATGGAGTTCAAGCATTTTATCAAAATTATTCTCCATCTAAGATAATATAGGGTTCTATTTCTATCCCTATTTTTACATTGATTTGATTATGTTATGATGGAATTATTTTTATGAAGTCATTTTATCTTATATGGATTATGTTATGATGGAACGATGTTTAAGAATCCCATTTTTATTACATGGGTTATGCTATGATGTATGATTTATGATTTTGTATCACACATAAGAATGGTTTCATTATGAGGTGGGTGGGACATATATCTCCCTCCAATGAATTGGGTAATAATTTATATCTCATGAGATATACATGGATGGAAAGGCATGTTAATCCTCTTCAGTGAAACAGGAATGAAATGAGGAGTGAACTCGGTTCAGAAATGGACTTTGTCCACTAAGATTGTCTTGGAAATGTGTCTTTAATACTAAGAAATGATTCTCTATGATTATGTGTGTATGCCACAAGGTTTCATGTTTTGTGTTATGATTATTGGGATTACATTTCACTACTATGATTTATCCCATGTTATGATATTATGATCTCTTTTTCTGGTTATGATTTTCGAAATGCTATGTTCTTATGGATATGATATTTCCTTTGTTTACCCTTACTGAGCATTTGAGCTCACCCTTTTTTATGTTTTATTTCCCCAGGACAGGAAAAAGTTTATTAAGTTGGATATGCCAAAAGGGACTCTAGATATGATGAAAGAAATGGGAGACAATGTAGATGCTTTATGAACCAGTTTTTTATGTTTACCAGTTTCTAAAGACACTATACTTATATGGTCCTTTCATGGTTTTGTTATATGTTGTAATAAGTGTGCTTCAATTTTAAAGTATGAACAATGTATGTAAATTATGGGTTGTTATAAAGTAATTGTATAAACATTAATAGAAGTCATGTGTATTCTCTAAGAGGATGAGAAAGGGTGAAACCTAGGCCAGTGGTGATAAGTACATGACTTCTTTAATTTCCTAGTGAAAAATTTGTGTTTAACTATTATTGAGTATAACCACAAACATTAATATCATGTGTCCTTGTACATAAGGAGACATTTTTTCGGGTTCTAGAATGATTTTTTTGGTAAACTCAATCACTAGTTCAGTAATACATGAATCATAGGGAATTATTGATGAATATAATTGTAATACATATACCCATTTGTGAAAAGATAATTTTTTTTCAAGTAATACTAAAAGTCGTTTTCATGAATATACCAAGTATGGTATTTTGGCTCGTCACAACTAAATACTTTTTGTATTGTTAATGTCATTAATTTGGAAAAAGAATCCATTAAAATAAAAGTTATGTCATAAAGCTTATGGAAGTAGTTCAAAAAGTAAACAGTAATTATTCCAAGTATAATATAGAGGCATATGTACTTTATATGATTCCTTATGTAATTATGGAATAATAATGTGAATTATATGCATGGTCAAGAGATATGAGTTTATTCGGGTTGGGATATCGAATAATATCTCGACCAAGCATTCATCAATCGCGATAATGTATCGTGGTGTAATTCCTAATTGAACATTACATTATCAATGTCACAACATTGATGATAATGAGTAGGATTGATAATGATGTCTTACATATCATCAGTGATCAAAAAACATATAGTGTAGAGTAATTCTTCAACATATATGTTATGCATCAAAATTTTTATGTAAGTAGAATCAATGTTACAACTTCCAGAAACATCCATTATATTTCATGAAGTGCTTTGCAAATAACTGGAATATGCCCCAACCATATGCCAACTATAATGAAAAATGGATATCATACGAGTCATTTTATGATATAAATCCAATATGTCATAAGGACATATATTTTGATGCAAATATTTTTTTCAGATTCAAACAAACTTGCATCAAGATAAACACATTTTGCATCTAAGGTACTAATACTAACGATTTATTAGGAAATTAAATATATCCCTAAGGTATAAAAGTTATTGTCAAGTGATAGAATAATTTCTATAACAGGCTTCACATCTCTATTATAGATAGTGGGTGTTGTATTGACTTGTGTTCAGTCAATTCTCAAGATGCATAAATTATTGGTATATGAACAAGTTCTACAAGAGCATGTGGAACAAAGTATGTTCTAGGGAGACATACTGCGTAGGAAGGATAAAACAATTAGGATAGTTTTTATATCCACCACGTTCGAGGATCTATTATTAAATGTGAATAATATTTCGTAAAAGTATGCAATGTATTACCATTAGCTATAATTTTTAATACAAACTAAAATCCAGTTAATGGATTCCATGTACCAAAGTGCAAATGGGATTATTATTTTGAATATTGTGGTGGGTATTCAAGTGAGTTGATTCATGTATAATACAAGTGTAGTACAAATAAGTCTCTATTGGTTTACCCAAGTCATTATGCATAAATTTGTTAGAATTTTACTTATCATAGCTAATATATATGATCCAATTATTTATCATTGGATTTCAGGACCACCAATCATGGTTGGTGTCTATACGACACAACCAAAAAGGGATGTTCACATCACAGAATGCTAATAAAGGTTACAAGTTACTGAAATCTGGTTTAGGATTAATGTAAATGAAATTATCATAGAATATACATTTGAAACATATGATTTCAAAGTGTCTACTAGAGATTAGTGGGAGTGACAATGTTTTCCAAGTTAATTATGTCCAACAACATATGTAAAATAGATTTTTCACTAATTTAATTAAGACCAAGATGAACTTTATTATCCAATGATTGACTTAAAGTAGAAATCTAATTTCTAGGGAACTGGATCTACTAAGGTATGTCTATAGACTCCTTGGTCCTAGTCAATTTCACATATTGTGTGATTGTAATGAAAAATAAAAGATGGAACAAATCAAGTGGTGAATTTTTGCCTATATCATAGGTCATAATCTCTTCAAGTTGACATGTTTAGGAAATGGGAAGAGATAAATGTGGTTGGTTAAATCCATACGTCGATGCAATGGATCAAATCATGAATTCCATAATATGTAAAAAAATTATATTACCTATAAATATTTTATAGTAGGAAAATATCAATTATTTCAAGGAGAACTGAAAGGGAAGCAGTAAGAACTTTCTAATTGTACTTAGGCAAGTACCAAAGATATGTACCTGGTAAATAGGGAAGAAATGATACCAGTTTTCGGTGATACAAACTGGTCTTCCATAGATCAATATTATCTACTATCGTAGTTAGAAAAAAGAGGATGAGTGTGTCATGCTCATATCAGCAGGTGGTAGCCATACCTACAAAGATAGAGTATGTTATAGCTTCTAAGGTAATAAATATGTAATTATTAAATGCAATGATTTGTTGCAATTGTTATAATCACACCTGGTAATAAATGTACTATCATATTGTAAATTATGATATTCTTACTAGATAAGATGTAAAGTTATGATAGTGGAAAAGTGGGATATACTTGGAACACTATCTCTTGAGAAGTTTTACTCAATAAGATAATTTATCAATAGAATAATTTCCCCAGGATGGATCTATGGAGGACCCAATAGCTAAATCCATTACTCAGAAAAAACATGATCTTTATCATGTGAGTAGATAGGAGGTTTAGTTAGCAAGTTCAATCTAGAGCAAGTGAGAGTGTTGAAATAGTGGGTGCCCTAGACCCAACCATTCTGTGATTTTGAGTACCATATTGTGTATACAGTTATCTATACATAATATCATCAAACCATTATAGTGCATAATTTTTTATGTCCACTATTCAAATAGTAATGTACAAATATTAATTGTTGAATCAAAAGGATATAGCAGATCACGTTCTACAGTGAGATCATCAAGATACTATGACATTAATCTTAAATATATATTATATGGTCTAGATACGTCTTACTGATTGGACACAATAGTTGTTTGAATATCATTTGCTGGGGTCTCAAAAGCATTGAGACTTATTCTCCTGAAGTTTGTACATAGTGATCTCTAGTAGTGAGGGCATGATGATTGACCCATCAATAGGGACACAACATGTTTCTGGTGTCATTGGATATTAGTTTCAATGATCATGTGTAATGGCCTCTGAACATTAGATCATAACCACTGTATTTAATTGGGTAGTTTACTTGGATGTAAGACAAAAATCATGGAAATAAAGTCATAGTGAGGTAGTTTTTGTAGGGTGCGTCATTGGCGGCACGACATTGGTTGAATGGTCAAGAAAGGATTTTTTTTTCTTCTTGGTAATAGAATTTATATATCTCAGTCCATTTTTATAGGTATGGAAGTACCTTTATAAGACCATGTCCATGGAATTCAAAGGGAAATCCATCTATTTAAATAAACAAAAAATAAAGCAGGACAAGGGTGATGACACATAAGTGCATCATACATTATGAGATATTACAAACAAAGTGATTATATTTCACAGTGCATGTTTGTAGGTTTGTTGCCACTGTTGTGAAAATACATATCTCTTTAGAGTCCATGATGGGTTTTTAGATTTTTCTCATGGTCTATGAATATTGTTCACTACTATCGAGATGAGGGCCTAGTGGTTCACACACAATTGTGTATTCAAGAATCTTCCATATTCAATTAAATATAGTTTTGGGCATAGTGGGTCGCACCACTGGGGTCTGGGATTTGTCCAATGTTAAATGATCACCAATGCAATAAAAAATTCATATTATTCTTCTATTAAAGAATGAGTACTGATTTTATTTATTAAATGTATTTATGAGTTTTCAGCAAATACCTGAAAAATAATAATTGATGAATATTAAATATATTCATGGTTCAATTAATATTAATGGGAAAGATGAGTCATGTTTTGGACTTAATTATTATCATATCATATATTTAATATTTTACAATTATATGATAATAATATTTATGACTCAGTTTAATAGACATAAAATATCATTTATAGTGCGTTGATTATTCAAGGGTCGGGTTGGAATTTTCATGTAATTACGTGACACAATAAATATATGAGAAGAGGAGATTGCCAAATACTATTCATGGGGCTTCTCTTTCCTCTACTCTCTCATATGATCTACAAAGAGATTCCTTGGATCCAATGACCTTGGATCAAGATCTCTCTCAGGCATCGCTATTGAAGTGATGCACTGATTGTTCGAGTATTGAAGGCGTCGTCTAAATTCCACAGTGGCACCCGGATTGCGACGAACAGTGCTCCCGCCAATTCCTTGAAGCATTTGTAGATGGTCTAGAGGAATTCAGATTCGGATTCTTTGAACAATGATTGCCAATGACAAGAATACTTCATGCGTGGCTTGGATTTAAACCTAGTATTTTATAGTTTTTTGGGATTAAAACCCTTCATGTGTGGTCCTAGAATAAAATCGGGCTACTATTCACTGATGTCGACAAGTTTACATTGATTTTTAGTGTAAAACTTTCACAAATACCCCTATATGGGGATTCCTTTGCATGCTTGGTTCTAAAAAATGATTCATGCAGTTTAACGTCATGAAAGACACTCGATGTCGTGCAGTTTAATGTCGTGTGTGAAATTTATGTTGGGTACCTTTTCATCATGAAGCTCATATAGGAGAAGTAATTTAACATCATGTAGGATGAGGTATTTTATCGTCATATGGGATGAAAGAGATCTTAATTTATGGTTGTAGATCTCATACCATAATATAATTCATATCTATTATGTATACATAGTATGGAGAGGTAACAAATATGACATAAATGCAGACCAAAAAGGACTATCATCATACCATATATCTCTAAAAATAAAGGATTGTAAAACCTGGGTTGGGCCAAACGAACCAATGTCTATGAATTCCTATGTATCCCATAAGTATGGGAATCAATCCACTCATAGTTATTGAGTTCCATGTAGTCTAACATCATGCGGTAAGGATGTGGAAACAGCGGAGGACCTTGAGGGGGGATTACATTGTTTTCCAATTTTAGACCTGATATTAATGAGGGAAAAAGTGATCTCAAGTCACACCATGTAGTCTAGGGACACTCATTCAATGGATCTGAATGAAAGAAAAGGTGAGGAGCCCAGGGAAGGATACAAAGACAAAATTCCTAGGTTGTTCTTATGTATTATGTGAGGGTAGAAATCAAGCCATACATAGTTCTTAACTACCTTGCAGTTTAATGTCATTTTGTAAGGATGTAGGAATAGTTTAACATCTTGTGGTACATTGATACTGGGCAGATTTTCATCCTTCAACTCGGACGAGAGAAGTAGTTTAACTTCATGTAAGATGAGGCAGTTTAACCTCATATGGGATGAAATATATATTAGTTTAAGGTCATAGAGCTCCGAACATATAGTGGATATATATTTTATCATCATGTAGGATGATGAAGGTCATGAAGTTTAATGTCATGCGGTGTATAAGAAATAAATATTTTGTAGTTTAACATTATGCAGAATATCTCTAGCATTTTAGCATCATGCAGGATGATGATTCTGGGTAGTTTTGTGTCCTATAGCTCAGACATGATAATCAATTTAACATCATGTAGGAAGAGGAAATGTAAATTCATTTGGGATGAAATAGATCATAGTTCAAGGTTATAGATCTTAGATTGTAGGATGGGGGATCTCTAATGGGCATACGTAGTATGGTGAGGTAACAAACCTAAAGGGAATGTGGACCAAAATGGTCCATCACCATATCTCATATCACCAAAGTGAAGGGGGATTTTATCCTAGGTTGTTCCTAAAGACAAAATGTATAGCCATCCCTCTGTATCCCATAATGATGGGATTCATGAAACATGTATTTCATGAGTGACATGCAATTTAACGTCATGTGGAAAGGACATGGGAATAGGGGAGGTCCCTAAGGGGGGAGTACATGGTATGACTATTGTAGACCTCATGTGAATGAGAGCCAAAGAGGCCACATACCACACCACGTAGTCCCGAGACACTCAGGACATAGAGCTAAATGAATGAAAAGGATAGAAACCTTGGGTAGGACCTAAATTCAAAATGTATATGGTGTTCCTACATATAATGTTAGAGGAAGAATCAATCCATACATATTTATTTATGACCATTTAGTTTAACAACATGTAGTAAGGATGTAAGAATAGTTTGACATCATGTGGGATGGTGATGTTGGGAAGTTTTGCATCCTTTAGATTGAACGAGAGAAGTAGTTAAACATCATAGAGGATGAGACTATTTAACGTCATGTGGGGTGAAATATATCTTAGTTTAAGTTCATAGAGATTGGACCCTAAGTTTGAGATGTATTTATTCATCATGTGTGATGTTGAAGGACATATAGTTTAACATCATGGAAGACATATTTGGATGTTTAACATCCTGAAGGATGATGATGATGGTCATTATTGTGTCCTATAACTCGGATGAAAGATGGTTCTCATGAAAAATAATTCGTGAGGAACTTGGCATTAGTGGTAGGAGTATTATGCTCACCATCTATAGTGACCAAAGAGTTTTCACCATTGTGATAGACCTTTTGGATGATAAATGGTCCTTCCCATTTGTGTTCCATCTTGAAAGGCTTCATATCGGGTGTAATGGGCATCCTTAGGGACAATATTGTGTTACCTTGAAGGATGGAATGAAGATATCTTTCTCGGTGAATGCTCTGGATATCCTGTTCTGATGATTCTCCAGATTTTACATGGCTCAGAACCTATTCTAATCGAGGTATTTATGTTCATCTAGATAGACCTAGGTAATAATGTCTGATGTCTTCTAATCATTGACAGTTGTACGGAGCAGTGACAACTGAATCTAGAGGGCAAGACTTCTTCTGTTCCATACACCAGGGAATATGGGGTCTATTGGGTGGAATTTCGATTCATTGTCCAATAATCACAAAGAGAGTTGGGGAGTTTGTCTGACCAACTCTTATTGTTCTAACCAACCATCTTCTGCAAAATTTTAAAAATGTTCTTGTTTAATTCCACAATCTTGACATTTTCTTGCGCATGGAAATGTGAAGTGTAGTTAAACTGAATGATTAACATAGTATACAGTTTCTTCAGCTCTGCTGCTCAAAATATAGTGTCTTTATTAATGAGAATGGCGTGAGGTGCCCCAAATTAGGGGATTATGTTGGGGATCATGTACTAGATGAGATAACAAGACTTGAAATCCTTAATAGAAACTAAATTTTCCCACATGAAAAATAAATCGTTGACAGTTATGATGGACCTACACTAACAAGTTGTTTCTAGTGGATATGGTTCCATGACCTCGAGTCCCCAAAGTGAAAAGGGATATGATTTCTTGGTAGTATAGGGGATCTGGTGGTCGATGCACAAAATTAAAATGGATTTTACTCACATGACACCTCTTGGTGAACTCTATATAGTCATGGACCTTTTGGACCAAAAGTATCCCAACCTTTGAGTTTGGGGGGAGAGTTTCAACCCCGCAGGATGAGCCATACCAGAGCTGGGATAGAATTCATACATAACCTATAGAATCTTGTCTACTTGAAGACTATAGAGGAAAACTCTATCAAACCCATGTTTATAAAAGATATACTCAAGACTAGGACCACTCTAGTGGGTGAAGTGTATTGCATGCCGGAAGATTCGTGCATGTTCGACTCTATGGTTTGGGATATTTCAATCATGGAGGTACTCTAAAAAAGAGTTTTCGAATCATGGGTATCTTCTGTTGTGGAAAAGGGATATTGATTTCTCGATGTGGAAGAAACTGTGGTAAGTTGACTTACAAGCTGGCCATCATCATCATCTAGAGTGACAGGATCATTGAACCTTTGATGCACCACATGGATAATCAAATTTTCCTAGTCAGGATCTGTGAGATATGTAGAACGTCTACCCAATGAATCAGATCGACCATTCGATGATCGAGGACCATGAGTAATTTTTGTAAGGGAAGGGAACTGGGTCATTAGTTGTTGAGTACATCCTAAAAGGGTTATGAGTTCTGTCTTCCTAATGACATAGTCATTGTTGATCTACTTGATGACCATATCATAGTCCCCCATCACCTATTGGTGGGAACCAACAATCATGAGGGCCAGCTCAAGACTAGTGATCAATGCCTGATACTTTTCTCATTGTTGGTGAAACCTTATGACAATAAGAACTAATAGGGAAAAACAGCCTACGTAGGAGTGATGAAAACAATATACAGGCCTTCTCGTTTGAGCATGGGATGATTGAGTCTCTTTCTTGTCGGACTCTTTGAGGCACCATAAAATATAATCTTCCAACACAGAATGACTTCACCCACTAAGAGTATGGCCTTGATTGGAAAATCAAGATACAAAGACTACTCTGAAAGGGATGTATGGTCGGCTAGAGAATCTACCGATGCCTAACCCTTTATAGCTTTCTATATAACAAACCTAAGGTTGAACTATTGAAGGATCACTACATAATGATCTATACAACTAATCAACATAGGGAGGTTCATAGTGTTCTTTATTGGATCCACAATGGACACTAGATGTATCTCAAGGTGCTACTGATAATGTTTCTACTTTTTTACTGGAAAAAAGTGTGAGAAATCACTTATTGGTAGGGGAATATCTAGTATTGATGTCTAGGAGCATGGAGTTGGGATATTACAAATTGTTCCTTGTTCATTTATTATTATTTTGAGTGATAAGAGCCTCAAGTAATAATTATATGGCTATCACATAGAGAACCAACATCTTTCCAAAGGCATGTGGAATCAGAACTGGATGTTATAGAAGATATATCTTGATCTCCCCAAAATCAATCTAGAACTCTTCATCCCATTAATAGAAGGCGACATTCTTCTAGATTCTGTAAAAGGGATAAAAATTTACATATATATTTTCAATGAATCATTGTATGTAGGGTATGTGGCATTTAAAACCATGAATATCCTAAAGGTTTCTTGGAGTATGCATCATACTAATGGCCTTGATCTTCATCGGTTTGATCTTGATACCCCTGTATCTGACAACAAATCCAAGGAACATTCTTGAGGAAACCTCCATGGTAGAATTGAATGGGTTTATCTTCAGATGGTGTGAACCAATGAATCCATACAATTAATCATGATATCTGAGATGGTTCTCATGATAGTGGGACTTGACCACCAAATCATAAATGTATAACTCTACTAACATCCCAATTATAGGTTTGAATATGCAGTGAATAACACACTAATAGGTGGATCCACCATTCTTCAAGTCGAAAGGAATTACCTAGTAGCATAAGGTACCTTGCATTTATCTAAAGGTGGTGTATTCTTCATCCATGGGTCTATCCAGATATGGTTATATCCATAATACCCATCCCTGAATAAGAGGGCTTGAAATTCACCAGTGTCATTGATAAATTTCCCTATCACGGGATGGGAAAAATCATCCTTCAGATAGTGAAGGTTGAGATCCCAAAAGTTAATGCAAACTCTATTTATTCAATTCATTTATCTTATAGGGATAATATTGGTCAACCATCTGGGATATTGGAATTCCTTAATGAAGTTGGTTTTTATGAGCTTGTCAAATTTGGCCTCGAACATGGCACCATGATAAGGGTGAATCGTTCTTGGATGCTTTTGGAACCATTGATGGCTTACTAGTAGACTAAGGTGGGGGATGCTGAACTAAGGAACTATTTTTTTAATCTCATCACAAATCCACAAAAAAAATCATGATGAAACTTCATTAAATCAATATACTATTATTGTTCTTCAATAGCCATAACTATGCTTATCAGTGTGGGCATTGGGTCGGCCTCAGAACCAAGATTCTCCTACACCAACTCATCGATTATGGTGGAAACATCCTCATTGAATGCCAGAGGGAAATTATAAAAATATTATTCATCAACCAAGGATAGAGGATCATCAGCTGAGGGAAGAACCTTTGAGATAGATGACCTTGGAAGAATGTTTGAATCATCCTGAGCGATGCTGAAATCTTTATTGAGAGACTCCTGCACTACTGATACCATGGTGACGAATACTACTGACCCTATCCCATTAGGCCTTCAACCTAAGGGGACATTCTTGATAATATCAAAACAACAGTGGAGTGTCGACTATAGTCAGGTCAACCCAGCCTAACGAAACAAAAAAGTATGGCATATTATTATTTCCATGGTGGGAACGTATCGATAGCTAATAGGGGTGAGTGGCTCTAAAATCACTAGAGCCTAGTTCATGTAGGTATATGATATGATCTTTCAGCATTCCTTTTATCTGGGAATGATCTTCACCCTTTTATAGGAATTAACAAATAAGTGTACCATGTTTAGTGTTGTGGCCTCCAATTAGTGAATCGGCAGAATGAATGCATCATCCAGGTTCATCCAGGTATCTTCCATAGAAGCATTTTTCTCAACCTCATTGGCCTGAACTTGTTTTTCCATGAACCTGTAATAGTCTTCATCTACATATAATGACTCATAGGAAGAAATGGGATATGAATCACCAAATATCATGACCACTCAACCATTAAGGGAGTACTTGAGGCACTGGGGATAGGAGGAGGTAACTGCAGCATACATATGGATCAAGGGCCTACCCATTAGTGCATTTTAGGTGGTGTCTTGTGAGAAGGCCATGAACATAGTACAAGAAATTAGGCCATTAAATGGGGTCTTCAGACATATCATTCCACATGTCCTTTTCTCTCTCCTATCATAACCTTTAATATTCAGGTTATAAGGATCTAGATCTACTTCAAACAACCCTATCTTGTGGAGTGTCTCTATCAAGATAAGATTAATCCCAGAACTAGTGAAAGCATGATAGTGGAGTACATCAATGCCATTGAACTGAATAGTTGTGTACAATGATTATATATGGCCCTATATGGAAGATTCTTTATCTTCTCCAGATAATGAGATGATGGAATGGAATTCTATATTCTCAACTTAAACAGTATTGAAGGCATATGTGGCCGCTACTTCTGTTTTTAACTGGAGGTGGATTCTCATATCCTTTATAAGGGATTCATACATATTTTCGTAAATTCCAAGATCCTAAAAGATTAATCTCATTATAGGAATGCTGATAAGTTTCTTAAACACATCGTACTTCCATTCTAGGCGTACATTTTTTCCAATAAGTAGTTGCTCTATAGAAGATGGTATGATGGGAGTTGTTGGTTGAATCGGCATATACTATATAGTGTTGGGGATATCCCACTACTCACTACCATATCCATTCAAAATGACTATCGGCTAATTGTCAGATGATTCAGGTCTGGCCACATCTGTGCACAGCTAATCATAGAACAGTCAAAGTGGATCTACTTGATCGAGTAGCACAAATGGAGGTGGGAGTGAATTTGAGGAAATACGATGAGAAGAAATTGCATGATGAGATTTACATTGGGTTTTATTTTTTGTCTCATTGGAATTCAATCCATGGATGGAGGATCTTGTCGATCAATTTAAGCAATTCATATATCCACAGTTTAACTGACGATGGTTCCGACCTAGAACATTGACAGAATATGCATGGTGCTCCTCAACACTATGAATCTTGTAAGGGTCCACCATCTCAATGATTTTCACTAAGGAATAATATGGTACATTACATAAATAATACTCTAATACCTGGTGGATTTTGAGGTCAATCCCCATCCTTGGGGGCATGAATTCACCAAGAAAGTGTAATGTCTTGGGCACGAGTAGGGGGATTTTATTTCCACTACACTAATGATTCCTGATCTTCTATGAAGAAGAAGGATAAGATGTGGATTCTAAAGCAGTAGTGAGAAGATTCATGGAGAATTCATCAGGCTTGAGATGATTCAAACAGGCATGAATAATACTGTGGATGCAAGTGACAACCCTTTGGGCCAACCAATTGTTATACTTTTGAGACCTGTGACTGGAGACCTCCTTCCATTAATGCTCACTTTCACTATCAGGATTTGTAAAAACACACATGCGTATACCAGGGTAGGACCAAATCTATCTAAATTTTTTTCTAACTAGTCCTAGATCCAATAAATGAACACATATCAATATTAATAGTCTATCCAATGAAATAGTGATAGGAGAAATAGTTGTGGAAATCCGTGAGATGAGCCTCGTGGGGTCTTCTGTAGTCTAGCATCCTCAAAATCACCTGATCTAGGGAATTCTAGAAATAACTAGGGACATTTTGTTCTTCAAATTAGTAGGTTTGATTTCTCTAGTTTGAGAAAAGGAATATGCGAGTCTGGCCCTGATGAGAGGCTGGAACCTGGTGAGGAAGTGGGAATTGATTATTTTTTTTGGATGGTGGTTGTTCATTACATGGTGGTGCCTACTAATTCTAAGGCAGGTGAGGTTAAGAATGCGGCTGGGATGGAGGTTATGTCCCTTGGTGAGGCAATAATAGTGACTCTTTCACCAACAACTCTAGGCACTTGGGGGGATCTACCTATGAAATTACAATAGTCTAATCCTTGGTGTCTCTTCATGCACATGTTGTGGGGGGCAATGGGCATGCCTTATTGTCTTCCTAAAAGGCTTCCTCTAGGCATTGATTTGAGTCAAAAAATCACAGAATCATCCAGGGAAATTATTATTGATGAGGGAGGGAACCAGTTCTATCATTACATTCCCCACACCCATAATGATCAAAAATTACTAAGTCAGTGGAATATCAAGTGCATATGTGTGTTCTTTCCACTTCGATAAAATTCCATTACATGATTATCTGGTCATTTTTTCCCTTAAAGAGTCCAAAATTTCTTCTCTTGTGAGTAATGGAGCTGAATTAATAATGAAATTTCCAACAAAAATTGTCCCAACTAGATATAGACCTAATGGGTAACTAGTTGTAACATATTAACACATTCCCTTCTAGTGTATATATGAATAACCGAATCTTGGTGGCTTCCTACTGCACTAGAGTACCTTGCATGGTTCTATACCTAGAAATGAAGTGGTCCTGATGTTGTAGTGAGTCACCTATCACATTGACGAGGAGAAACTAGGATTCAGAAAAACTGAGGGTTCCAGTATATCATCTACCCATGTTGGATATGGATTTATCATATGTGGGATTTCAACCTATCATGTTTCAAGGACCTCAAGATGATCAATGAGACCAGCCACTAGATCATAATGGAGGGTATTCCTATCTTGGAGAAGATTCATAACCACTTGTGTGTTGGCAGTCTCTTTAATTCGATATGTAGGCTCAGCAGCTCATGGAGTGGCTGGTGGAACAACTCAACGAGCTACTTGATGATTTTCCTATGGAGAAACTAGAGGAATAACCTGAATACATACCTGAGGATGGTTCACATGAATTTCAAGAAGATTCGGCAATACATACCATGGTTATTTGTCATAAACTCTAGCCTCTTCCCTATCGGGACGGACAGGGTTATTGAGTTCAATAGAAGGAAACTCGTTTATGGGGCATGTTCCTGCCCCTACAACTCCGGTTGAGGGTGTATGGGATCATACCTAGGATCAGCATAATCTGGGTATTGTTTCTCAAGGTGATGAGCGAGGATATCATCAATAATACTCTATTGTTTTGTGATCTCTTGAAGTGGTTCAATCTTATCAGGATCATCTTCGGTCTTCTGGGTCATGCCAAATGGGTCAGAGGGATTAAAGGTCCCAGAGTTTCCTTTTCCCTTATTGGGGTTTTCACCGAGAGGTAATGACTCTGCAGGTTCAGCAAGGCAAGAATGTGTATTTATATGTAAGTGACAATGCCTAGGGGATACAACTGATGTTATTTCATCCCCTAGGGAAGGTTCTCTTCAAGGAGCCCTATCTCGATGCCCTTCAATGTGAGATAATATGGGTTTACTATTATGACACCTAGTGTGATATCCTCAATATCACTCTAAAATTTAGTGTAGTGTATTATTGGGCTAAAATGAAGTGTATCATGCTACCCCCAGCAAAAAATCCAGACATTTGGATATTCCTCATCAATAATTCTATAGAGAACTATGAATATCTGGACACATCATTGTAAAAGGGTTTGAGGACAACCGGCTGATGTAGGGTATTGATCCACAGAAAGGGAGGCTAACATGACCATGTGACACTATTTGATGATATCATCATAATTCTCTTGGATCTTTGGATAATCCATATGAAATAGAAAAAATATAGATGCATAATTTTCAGGGTTTGGTCGAGACACATGACTTCATCCTGGTCGAGGGAGTCTAGGATGCCGATGTTTGGTGTTGCAATCATCTAGAACATCTCGCAGAAGTGATCAGCCATGACAATGTCCCACAATATTTACCTCATAGAATTGAGATATGGTGTTTTGTTTCCCCAATTGTCAACTGTGGGAGGTTTAAGGACTGGAAAGAAAATAGATATAAACCACTATGGTGGTGGGCTGCCCGGGGGTGATAACAATGTGGGAGCTGATAGACCACCACCCACTGGACCATCTCTTGGGGATAAAGATGAATGCATAATCACATCCTTATAGGACAAGGTATTAAACAAAACTTATATTACATGATAGGGGTTTGTTCATGATAGACCAGGATGGTGGTAATTATCTACCAAATCCCAAAACAACTCTATGTGATCTCATGTTGAGGTAGAGAGAGAATCTGGAAAGACTAGAGAATACTGCATGGAAAGACCCAGAAAGGGATCCAAATCTTCCTCCTCCTATATTTACCTATGAATGGATTTGGGTATTTAGTGCATATTTCTTTCTAGAGGGACGAAGATGAAACACCATGTTCTTTCCCCAAACCCTAAGATATATAATAGAGGTGATGGTTCTATCATCAAGTCATGTACCGCTTCATAATCTGAAATTATAATGGTATTGACCACAATCTGAAGCTGCATAAGATTATACATTTGGAAGCGATGGTTTCCCCTTCTTCTGAGTATAACTCTTTGTGTAAATGTACATTTGAGGCATGAAGAGGGCCTCCACATAAGATGTTACTGGAGTGGGGAGGACCTCTACTTTGGTAAGTTGGGGTGTGGGGAGCACCCAGGAATATGTCAAATAGAACATGGGGAGGACCTTCGTGTTTGCTGCCTGAAGTGTGGGGATGTCTTTTGTGGTAGGGAGTGATGGATTTTGGAGAACCTACATGGGATATAGCAAGATCATGGGGATTACATCCATACTAATGAGTGATTTACAGAGAAATACCTTTTCTTTGGTTGATTCCTCAGTGGGGAGGGCCTCCACTTGAGCTGGTGATGATGTGAGGAGAAACTCTGCATTAATAGCCTAAAATATGGGAAAAATATCTATACCCGGGATCATGGGAAATGTAAGAAACTACATTATGGGAATCAATGAGACAAATATGGAATCCAATTGGACTGATGTTGGTGGCATGGGTAGGAAATTTATGTTGAGCATGGGAGCGGGGAGTGCCTCCACTCTGGTTGATGATGGTATGGGGAGGTCCTTCGTACTGAACATCATCATAACAGGTCATCCCGTGATGGCTATTTCTTGTTATGGAGACTAGAAGATTTAGTTGACCCTATCCATGGGGTGGCTAGGGTCTCTATCCTGATGGATATAAAGGTTCCCCTAATCTATAATAATATGGAGATGATATTATGTGTTTGAGGTGGCATGGTCCATTGAAGCTAAAGAAGATGACACCCCAGATTGGCATCTTCTTGAGACCGAACCCCACTTTGACATCAAGTCAGTAGAGCTGGGGCTTGTGGTGAATGGGTAGATACCACCTATTCCTCAGTCTGTGTGGCCAAATGGAGGAATTGATGCGGACTGGCAGGATACCTCCATAGTAGCTCTTATGTGGTGGTCATTGCCAACATGACTTTGATATCTCTTACCTCATCAACATAAGGGAATTATCCCTATGATTATTATATATAGAGGTTCATAATATGGTTGGAAGTTATAGTGGGGAGGAGTGAATCCCTGCGCGGCCCTTGGGGTCGATGATTACGGTGGGGCAGAGAAGCTTCCAAATCTTGTTTGGACAAATCCGTCCTTGGGATAAACCTATCCTATTCATAACATCGAATTATATTGTCAATAACCCTTCATTAGATAACTTCTAATGATATGAAGTGGAATGGGCTCCAAGAATATGTGGTCACAGAAGAATTCATGGTAGAGGTGGATCTATGAGAAAATTCCACATTAGAATTTCCCCTACCCCTACATCTTTGAGTGGGAGGCAAATGATTTATTATAGTTTTCGCATGGGTACTAAAAAATAGGAATATTCCTCCATAAAAATAGCTATTATAAAAGAAATTTCCAATGCTCAAAATTTTTCAGCCTTACATGGATTGAGAGAAAGATATGTGATGAAAATTCCATAGACTAGAATGCCCAGCAATTAACTATCCCAAATTCTAGTGAGTTCGACACTAGGCCCACTAGCTTCCATGGTGGGACCTTGTGATGGATATCTGAATCCAATGAAACTCTCATATACTGATTTCTTTAATGATACTAATCCTCATATTGATGAGAATTGTTTCATGTGGGTTCACCATTTCTATTTTCGACGCATTCTATCAGGACATGCCTTATTGTGGCACATGTTGGACACATGTTGATGGTTCCATTGTGCCTCATGTTCCCGTTTTCCATAGTCAGGACACATTCATCACCTCCTCGGTGATTTTTTCTCCTTGAATGAAATAGGATAATTGGATGTAATTTCCCCCTTCTATGAATTCCTCCTTTGAAGTTATCGCCTAATCAGAATCTCCCTCATAGATTAAGATGTTTTTCATGAAACTCTTTCTTGGTGCCATCTATTTGTGGACACTATTTAATTACACCTATTTTTTCAAAATATTCCAAGGGAAAAAGTCAGGGTAGCAACCTTCAGTAAGGATAGTATTCATACTAAGGCATCTGTGGAAATTCCTGATGTTGGTATACTAGAACACATATATTCTTCCTCATTAGAGGTATTCACAAGTTCATATAAACCTAATGATTCTCACAACAATCACGGGGTATCATATTCCATAGTCATATCTCAATGGTTTTAATTATATTTCTATGTTTAACATGTGTCATTCCATGAGTTTTAAATCTTTTGAAGATGGATCAGACTAAACACTTATGAGAGTGGATTAGATTAGCACATCCCTATGAGGGAACACCGGTATGGTTTACCATATGGATGTATTGGAACACCCGATGAGGGAAGACCCAATAGTGGTGTTTCCTACAAATAAGAAGATCTCACACTATGAAGGATTATATAGACATCACATAGGGTATATCAGAAAGGATGGTCCCCATGAATGGGGACACCACAGTTTACCGTGGGATGGAATTGAACCTCAGGGAGGCTTCTGATGTACCATGTTTAGAAGACATGGATAAAAGCTCAAGTAGTTCAAAAGGGTATTTTAGATATTACACATGGATAGTATGACCTCACAAGAGGGACACTTTGGGTTGCATTAACATGGATAGTGTGGGGCTAACGCATGGTTAGCAGCTCTAGTGCTGTAAAAAGTAGAAATTAGATAGATGAGGGTTATCCATGTTCATCTACCTATGTTCCATAAAAAGTGAAAATTGGATGGAGGGGGATTATTAATGGTTAGTTGCACATTAAATTATGTCACCCCACCATGATAATGGTGAGTTGGAAGAGAAAATGGATGGGCATTATTCATGGTTAGCTACCCAAGGGGACGTCATGAGTTCACTAGGATGTGGCACCCCAGATAAAATTAAGATGGATATGTAGGAAGTGTTGAAGGATGAGGTTGAGATTGATCTTATATGGAGATGAATGTTTTGGGGTTAAAGCTCTGAGAAGATTTCATTGTATCATGGTTTCTAGCAATAAAATTCCATGTAGTTCTGAAAGGGGGTGATGAGACACCTAAAGAGGTGGATCGTGAGAAATTGAGCATATAGATAGGGTACAAAAGGATGTGGAACCTCTAGGATATGGAATGATTCTCCTGAGACACAATGGATTAATAGAAATACCCAGATGGGAAATATATGATAGGGTTTTACCTCGTGGAGGCATCCCGCATACCCAAAAGGGATAAGTCCACATAGTAGATGATATATGCATAGAATTAGGGCATACACATAGGATGAAAACCCAGAGATGTACCAGGAGGTTACTCATGGTTAGGAAACCATCACAATAGATACACTCTTGTATATATATGTATTGTGAAGTTCAAGGGGCTTATGAATGGTTAAATTCCCTAGTGCAATAAGAAGCGTTGATGGGATGAGTGCTTGGGGATGATGGATGGATTGCGACCCAGAAAGTTGGATCAAAACACCTTAGGGAGGTGGACCTAGGATATGTGTCCAAAAAGGGAATATGTAACATCAAGCGGGTAGATTTCTAGGATAGAGAACCAAATTTTACCATTGGTCAATGTTGAGCCTCAAAGATGCATCATACATATATTGTTTAGAAGAAAGGGATCAAAATACACATTGTTTGGAAAGAGAAATTGTCTTGTAGTTTAATGTCATAGTGGACTACTGTAAAATGACGTGAAGTAGTCAGGAAATATGGATGATGGGCTTGAACATTAGGGAGGATTCCTACGTACCTGAAAGGGATCAAATTCCATTTAGTTCGGTATGGGTGTCATTGGACATACTCATGGGTAGTGGCTCGTAGTCTTGTTGGGTCTTGCACATGGTTAACGACCAATAGTCATGTTGTGTCTTACATGTGAATAGAGTCCTATAGTCATGCCGAAGCATACGTGTGGTTAATGGACCATAGAGTATGTTATGGTCGTTGCATCCTCTAAGGTCACATGAGTCATGCTCGGTGTGAGAAACAAGGGGCATCAACAGACCTGGTCATCATGTCATGAAAGGTGTGGCTATAAGGAATGGTGTGGGGATTACACATGGATAGAGGCCCATGGAGATAACTATTTGGACTTACTTATGGAGGGAGGCCCGAAAAGGTGTTTCATGGATTACGTTGTGACTACGGAAAGTGAACATGGAGAAAAAGCAAAGAGGGAGTGATATGGTGGATTAAAAAGTCAGGATGTGAAGTGTTCTCAGTCCCATCCCTGCTCTGATCCTCCTAGGCCTGCCACACATGCAATAACTCAGAGTTTAACATTGTTTGTTGGGGTTGAGGATTCTTGGCATTTTAAAAACTTGTAGCTGGAATGTTGAATACTCACTCCTCATCCCTTGGGTATACATAACATTTAACAACTTTATCTTGGGGAAGGTAAGGCACATGAAATGCATATAGGGTTTGAGGTGGTGGGGTCGTCAAGTTAGGGGACCATGTTAGCATGGTTATCCAAAGAAGAAATAGTTGTTATCATACCTATGTAAAGAAGCATAAGGTAGGAAAATGCAACATGAATAACAACTTTAGGGACCATGAAATCACATCGTACTAGACTAGAGGGCCATACTAGAGAGGGGACTGAAAAGTATAAGGACATGCTAGGAGAGGCTTCGTGAAGCTTCAGTGTTTCATAAAGAGGAGGAGCATCCCAAAGTAAGGTGCTTTGCGAATCATGGTGAAAGGGATATCCTTGAAGGGAGGATCTTTGTGAAGTAGGGTGACCCATTTTAGGAACATAATCTACAAGTTCTTGGAGGGTGATTCGTGAAGACTGAATGCTCTTCAATGTCCTAAATGTCCAAAAGGGACTCCTACCTTCAAGATGGTCATGGTGCTTCCTCAAGGGCATCCCCACATGAGGTGGACATAAATCATAACAAAGGGAATGTTTGTATGTGGTGACCAAATACCTTGGGTGATACATTTTTCATTATTTAATGGAATAGAGGAGTATTGAGAAAGGAGTAATTGATAGTAGAAAGGTCAGGGTGGTGATCCTTTAGGGTGGGTTTGACCCGCATATTTATTGGTACTGGGTATTATAATGCTCGAAGGCGTGACATGAAGTAAATTTCTCTTCGCGGTATGATGTGGGGTCATTGGACTAACAGAGCCTTCCATAACTACTCTATGATGGTCAAAGTGATCTTCAGACTCGTAGAGGTGACCATCAGTGCTTCGTAGTAGTCATAGAGGTGTACATCTTCCAAATTCACCACGTTTGTGGTGGTGAATTACTTGGCGATGGATCCTCGCAAGGTAGATCATTTAGTGATTTTTATGGCTTGTTTGGGTTCTATATTGTCTCAAACAATTTGGACACACTTTATATATCTTAGGCACAGATTTCAATTAATAAATACCAATAAATTAAAAATTTGTTGAAACATTATATTAATTTCATAAATTAGTTATTCATATTCATAAACAACAATTTATCATGAAGGTTATAATTTTCATATTTAAATAACAATATTTCATTGTTCATTTAATCTTGATGCCTTTTTCCAATAGGCTATTGAACATAGTGTTTCCTCTTCAAAATATTAAAATGTTTAAGAGATCATACAATGAAGAATTATATGAATAAAAATCACGTTAATGATGATTTTGAAGACTCTTATACTATCATGACTGTGAAGCAAAATGACACATTTCAATAGTGTTATTACTTTATTTTTTTATATATATAGGGATATTTTTTATTTTCTGTGTTTTTTGAGCTATTTTTAGAAGAAGAATATTGAGCCTCATGGAAAAAAGAAATGGTAATTTTATTTAATTATTAGAAATTGATAAATGGAATTCATATAAATTTATTGAGTATAAGAAATTAATAAAAAAAGAATACACTATGATCTTAGGGGTAAACCCATGTGGTTACATTCTGGAAATATAAAATTGATCACCATATTAGTAAGGGGCGGGATTTGTCCGGATCCTGGACCTGCTTTTATATATATATTATACTAGTTTGATTCATGAATATAAATATGAAGGATAAGAATGATAATATAGCTCTATTATAGATAATATTGAGTACATTATTCTAGTTGGTAAATAATATCATTCTCTATATTAATGAATTATAAAAACTCAATGTCATTCTAAATATTTCATTAAGAGGGTATAATTAGAAGAGAAATATAATAAGTCGATTCAGATTATAACATATGTCCTAAGATACCCATTATTTCAAAAGTAAAAAATAATGATGAATAAAGATGATGAAGATTTATTTAGGAAGTTTAATGGGAATGAGTTTCTATAAATCAACCATTAATAATTGAGATCTAGGAACATAGAGTTGAGATTATCAAGTGATTTGATTCTTGGAATGATTTTATATAATTTCTAATTATATATATTGATTTAAATTTTATTAGATGATCATATACTAGAAGGTAATGACTCTATTGTGGAATGGAATTTAATCATCCTGATGATGTGAAAAGCAAATTATATTCATGATATTATTCATGGGAATAGAGTAAATTACTGTATCCCAGAATGATATTTATTTTAATCCACTGAGATATTAGGTTGCACAGTGAGATATTGTGTAAAAGTAAGATTATCTATATAACTGATATGATACCCATTTTAACCACTTTTGTATAACAGTGTTAAATCTATGGCTCAGACTACTAACTGGACTCTGAAAGGAGTAAATATCCCACAATAGAGCTGAAACATAACAAAAACCATTTTATTTTTATTACATAAAATTATAAATTACATTTTGGTGCTATTTTTAGTGTAATGCATAAACATATCCAATTTTCATATCTAGAAGTATATATTTAAATACCAAATTGAGAAAAAGTTCATAGAGTAATTGAAATTTTGTAAAAATTAGTCACACATGATTCATCCATCCTATAGTGACTACACCCATTTCAGATCACTTTAGAAAAAATTACAAAATCAATAACGATTAAAAATTAAATATTAATATTGTAATTAATTTTACTAATTATATGGAATTCCCAACGATGTGAAAATAAAGATTTTGTTTATAAATAGTAATTTTAATTTATATAATTGTTATAAAAATAAAAAGGCTAAATATAAACTTTTTTATTTTTTAATAATGAATTATTCATAATTATTTAGTCTGGAATTTTGAAATTAAATTCCTTATTTGGGAAAATTTAAAACCATATCAAAATTAGTTTTGATGATTAATATTTTCAAGGCATAAATAATGATTAATATTTGATATTTATATTACATAAATTGTTACATAATAGAAACTGAAATATAAATTTTTTATAGTTATTATAATATCAAATACTTAAATTTAATGACATATAAATAATAATATGAAATACATTATATGATAATCAATGTAATTGTTTTATATAAGGAATTATGGAATTACCATAATGTTAGTTAAATTATAAAATGTTTATAATTTTCTATATTTTTCAATTCATAATAAATGTGTATAATATGATTAAATACATGATTTTATATTTTATTAAAATAAAAATCCAAAAATTGTTTATAATTCCCCATAGGGTGCAACCTAGTAATTTTCCCCCCTTGGTAGTTGGGGGAGGTCTTAATATTGAGCCTCACTCAGTCCATGAGAAGTTTCATTTGTATTTATCCCATGTCCCTGAGTGGTTGTTATAATTTTTATATATTGAATTGTTATTTATGATTTAGGTTAAATTGTTAAAATGATTCAATAAATTATTATACAAACATATAGGGTTAAATTCTTGGAATGTAAATTGATTTAGTTTTCTTCTACCTTAAATATGGATTCTGTTGAGTTATTAAAATGTATTAATTAATTAATTATTAGTTTCACATATTATGTGTTAGTGTTTTGATGGAATTGAAATCTCTCTTAAATAAAATATAACTATTTATAGGGTCTTTTTTAGCCATATCTCTGGACTAGAGGATTTTTCGTTGTCTATGAAAGTGAGGGTTGATTATTTCTTGATAGAGGCTTACTCATTTCGATGATATGGAAAATAATTCAAGACATTAAATGAAAGGTTTATATGAAATTTATTTATAGGATTAATTTGGTTATTTAAAAAGATAGTTTGATTTTAATTTCGGTTGATAAAAATATCTATGAGTTCTGTAAAGCGTTACACATCAATATAGATTAAACATATTGATTTACTCAAATGAAAAGGATTTTGAAAACTAAATCATTATAACCACAAAACCATGTAAATTTAATACATGAGATAAGATGGTGAAATTAAATCCTATGAAAAATACTAAGTTGCAGATTTCCTCTAGTGAAATTTCAAAATATCAATAATTAAAAATATACTTTCATATTAAAGTAAGGTGTCTATAAATTATCTTGTGTATGGAAATCAAGTAATGGGTGACCCTGATAGGATTAGTTTCCTATTCATTGTGTTTTAATTGGATTACACTTAGTTTTTATACCCTGTGATATAGGGTACAAGAGTAATTGAGTAGATATAATCTAGAAGATATGTTCCATAAAGAGTAGTCCAATAAATTATCTTATATTCATAAGTGATATGATTGGAATAATGGACTACCTAAACATCTATGTGGTTATATGAAAACTGAATTATACTAATATCTTAGAGAAATATGTATCTTATACCACAATGTATATTATGAGTGTACACAGGTCATCATTTTATTGGGAGCCTTTTTAATAAAATTTCTGATTAATTTATATTTAAAAATTATACTCATCTAATAAAATATTTTTTGTATATGAGTAACAAAATCTTAAATAAAATAACCTTGATATTTGTACCTAAAATTGGAATCATAATGTGATAAATTTATCTAATTTATAGTATTATTAAAATTATTGAGTAAGAGAAATTATAGGTGTTAGAGAAAAACCCTTCAGACTGGTAAACTAGTAAACGTATTCAACACTTTAATCTACATTCTTCCGAGACGTATGGAGGGATTCATTCAATGTTTTAAGGGGAATTAAATTTACGATGACCTACATGAAATTGTGTACCCACTCAAACACTAATATTATTGACTATTCTAAATGACGTAGTGAAACTATAGTTTTCCTAAAGTTATGGTTTTGATATGTAATTCATTTTATTTTAAAAGTTTTAATAATATAAATGACGTAAAGAAATTTTATCCCATTTTTTCTTAATGTGTTGAGAAAAGATGAACTATGGCCTAAATGTTCTCGGGTATAATGATTCATAGGTAGTACAAGTGGGTAAAAGTAAAAATTGGGAGAATAAAAGTGAGTTGGAAGGTTCAATACTGTTTCTTCTAGTATCCAATTATGGTAATGAAAAAATAATACTATCAATAAGTGGAGGAATAGTTTTCCCACCTGATGGATTTATCTTTTATACATAAAAAAATTATGAATCTACATTTAATTTCCATTTCGTGTATTAGTTTTATTAAAATATATTCTTCATTTTTCAAGTGTATGTGATACCAAATTATTTATTTAACAATATTGTGGGTATATTATAGTTTAAAATAATGTAAATAATTGATATATCTCATTTTGTTCATTCAAGTGTTGAAGAAAATATTTTTACGAGTCAATTTAATGTATAGGAAGATATCATCCTCTAATGGGTCTAAGTAATGTTTTTGGTATAGTTTTCCCATTTTTCTTATATGAAGAGATGATTTGTTTACTAACAATGAATTTTTATGAAAAATATAATATAATGGACTATACAAACATGGTTAATGATTCATTGAGTTATATAAATTCAAATAAAAAGAATAAATAGATAAAATAATTGAGGATAAAGGTGGTTATCTAGATGCTTGTAAAAATAAGTGGAATTGAGATTCCACCAAAATTTGTGGCTTATTATAAATAATGATATTCTTTTAAATAAATTTTTCTAAACAAATATAATACTATATAAGATAGGGATTCAATATTTTAATAGATAAATATTTCTACTATGAGGAAATAAATTTACTTCTTTAACAAAAAATGTTATTTGTATATTATCATGATATTATAAGGAGAATATAGATTCTAAAAGGATAATGGGAGTATGTTTTCATTTAGAGAAGATAAAAGTTAAAAAATAAAATATCATGCTAGTATAATCAAAAATTTAATATTACATTATCCTAAAGGATATTAGGATTTGTAAGTATGGAAAATTTAATGAATTGGAATAGTTACAACGAACATTCAAGAAAAATTTTGATGGTAAGGGTTCTAAGAATTGTGATAATTTACATAGAAAGGGTTTTAGTAGAAAACATATGCTATTTACATCATATCATTTGAGGTTTTGGAGTTAAAGAGTTTAAATTTTTAAAAGAGATGAACATTAAGAAAATGATTCCTATGTCATACCATTATTTGAACTAGTTTACTTCATATATTATAGAAAATAATGATTTTGGTGAAAAGGTTTTTGAATGTGGTAACATAGATATATGGTAAGAATTAAATATGGATATAATGGTATTTATAAAATGTTACGGTTAATATAAGAATTATTCTTGTATTAGGTTACAAAATATGCTAATGAGGCATAAAAAGAGATTTTGGAATTGGATAACCCACTAAATATCCCACATGAAGTGTAATAGACACTGTATTTAATATAATAGGGGTTTAGGGATCATATATTTAGTCCCTACTACCTACAGATAGAAATATCCAATCATAAAAAGCTCCATACTTTGATACATTTCTTACACAAGTCAGGAGGCATTGTTAAAATGGTGGTGGTTGGGTATGTGGTTGATCATGACATTGGATGGAGCATAACAAAAAAGGGGTTTTACATATCATATGATGGGTATATAATCATGGACCTCTCTTGAGATGGACTGAGGAACTATATGTTCATACATATAGATTATATTTTATGTTCTTATCCAACAAGTTATGCGACATGTGATTTGATAATATATAAAGGTAAATGAAATGGTATGTATTCATTTACTTGGTTAGCCTATACTCATAGTATCTCGAATGTATGTGTTGTAAATATGGGATTGAAAAATTTAATGTCCCATGTAAACTTGGGGAATATGAAAAATGGATCATATGATAATGCACACTTGTATACAATGCAATTAGAGGAAACATATATAGAGATACATGTGTTTCATGGAGATCTTGAAAAATGAATTTTTTAACTTGAGTAGCACAGACGTTTTTATATAGACCTATCTTTATGCACATTTATGAAATTGGTGATTCGTTTTTTATTAAATATACAAATAACATAGGGTCTCACTTATTGGTTGACTTAGTGTTGATTGAGACTTACTCAGAGAGATTATCAAAAAGTGTTTTAAAGATTCACCAAAAAAACATTTTTATAAGGCTTTTATAAACTATTTAATATTATGTGATACGAGGTGAAGTTAGTGATTGATTAAAAAAAATGGAAGAATATTAATAAGATTTATGGTTTCATAAAATATTAATTTATATAAAATAAGGGGAAATGGAAAAAGGACTTTTATTCTTTAATTAAAGGTGTCAAATGAATGAAATATACCCAAAATACTACATTTTTTTGATGATTCTAGACTATGTGAGTATATTATGGGGCATGTTATAGGATTTCATGACACTGCCAATCATAATGTATAACCTTAGTATATCATTGGCTATAATATTTTATTATCACAACTATAGTCTTTTCACAGAATTCGAATTCTTTTTCCAATATTAAGATCCCTACCAAAAATAAGCTATAATTAGTAGTGAATTTTAATATTTTCCAACATATAATATTTTTGAAGTGGAATTTATAAAATAAATGAATGAATTAATAAATATGGTTGAAGATTTAATCATTTGTGTTTTAATGCATGAATAAATGAACTGTTTGTTTAGCAATGTCTCAAGGGATATATAACATGGTCAAACCCATTATTATATGTTTCACATAAGATTCCCTTACTTACTTCTCATAATCGCTCATCCCATAATATTTATTCTCTGTTATCATTTTCCCAAGTGACATAGTAGCATGTCGTGGGTGTTTATAGGGTTATGATCATTTATTGAGTTATTTAGTATCAAACCCGGGATACCTATGGGGGAGGGATTTCATTTGGTTATCTCTCATTACGTTCATAAACCACATGTTATTAATATGTATAAATATCTCCTTGGTGAGATTTATGCACTGGAAAGTGTTATGCATTGCATATATAACCTAGTTTTTTATACATATATGCTGATCTTGGTTTATGGATTCTTAATCACTTCATCTAAATAGGTTAAATGTTAAAATATCATAGTAAAAAATAATAATTTATAGGTAATCGCAAAATAATATTTTTTTATATTTATGTAGCATGTTATGTTTTTTTAATGTTTTATAATTTTATTTTTGATCTGTTGTTTTTTTCTTTATTTATACATTCTCTCTGTGTTTTTATTTTGTCAAAATTTAAATTTATTTTTGTTTTTTATATTCCATTAATAGTCAAATAATAACTATTTTTTATTTATTTTATAATTGATTATTAAAAAAATCTATTCCATTTAAAAAAAATATTAAATTTAACATAAATTTTAAAACAACAATGACTTATGTGTTTTTAATATATGTTTATCTTCAAGTAAAAGTTGATAGAGTATTTTATAAAATAATACATGGTGTTAAAGGTTACTCAAAAGGTAATAAAAAATATTTTTTTCACAATAGTTTTTACCAATAGTCAATGAAATAATTATTCCATATTTTTTTGTTAATTTTCCCTAATAAAATAAATTTTTAATAATGAAATATTATGGTGTTGAAAATTGAATAGTTTTTCAATATACAATGAATATGTGTAAAAAACCTTCCACCCAACCATATGGAATAGAAATAAATATGATTAATAAAACAAATCAAAATCAATTGTACTAATTTGACATAAATTAGAAAACGTTTTTACTTGATTAATTACTTCATGTTTATTGATTAATATTATATAATTTAGTTTTTTAGTTTGAATTAGTTTTCATAACCTTAAACATTTTTATACATTACTTCTTAAAACTAAACAATTAAATGATGTATATAAATTTTTATTAGATGTGAAACTGATGATTATTTTTATAGAATCAAAGATTCATATAAAATTACTGATTATTTATATTTGATTATAATGAAACATGTTGAAAATATGTCATGTTTATTTGAATATAACTCATCAAACCATATTGAAAATTTCTCCTCCACATTATTAAATCTCAATAAACCATTTCCTTGATTTTGGATTGGTTTTTATTTTGTTGTTGAGTTATCTATCAAAGATGGTATAACCACTATCCAAAGTACATGTAAGAAATAAGTTTTAACACTTTATTTATTTTAATTTTTCAAAAAAAACATAAATATCTAATAGAAATTTTAGGTAAAAATAAGATATATATATATATATATATATGATAATAGAAAGTAAATGTTGAAATATGACTATAAAAGTGATTTTACTTTCTTTGGTCCATTTAGAACCTACATGCATGGATATAAACCACCCCCACATTATCTAAGTTATGCATAAAAATGGGTAATATATAATAGAGAGGAAAAAGGTATAAATACAAACTAGGGACCCTTAAACCAATCCAAGAATGAGGAACCTATCACTATAAGATCTTCCTATCAAACTAATCTTGAGGAAGGAAAGTCACTCCTCTAAAATATATCAACTCACTAAATACTTCTAAAAGAATAAAGCACATGAGATTTAGAAAGGAATAATTGAAACTGAGTTAAATCTTGCTTAAAAATCCAAATTACAATACCAAAAAACTAGTTAAAATTTAAATGTTGTAGATCTGCTGATCTAATGTTTCTCTATATATTGGTACCTTAATCTTATGAAGCTTTGTAGGTATGGACCACCAATTAGCTTCTACCTGAATGGTGCACAATGGATCAGGTGCTATGATGTAATGATAGAGATCTCCAAATATTGTTCCCCATATATATCTCTCAATATATATATATATATGTATGTATGTATATATATATATATCATCATATCAATTGAATATAAATGATATAGGGAAGTGGAAGTCACATTAATGAAGTATTGAAGGGTGATTTTTGGAAACAAAAGGGGGTATAATAATTTCTCCCACTCAAATCCACATTAAATTATGGTGTGGTAGGAATGAAGTTATCCATAGGTGACTGGAAGAACATGTGTGTCTTAAAGAATGGAATGAAAAATCTATAATCATGGATATTTAATAAAAATAAATCTCATAAAATGTTATGAGTCACAATAATAGTCGATGTCAAGAAAACTATTGGGGTTATGGGAAAATTCATGATTTAAGAATAATTGGAAAAAAAGAAAAATGACAATTCATAATTAATAAAATATAATTGATTAATGATGTGGATAACCTATGTCATAAATCCATGGATTTTGTATGAATTAATCTAAGATAATTGGACAATGAACTAGGTTAATTGATAAATATCCGTATATAGGCCACACATATCCCACCATTACATACCTAATAAAATATGTGGGACAATGTAGAAAAAATCCCAAATAAAGAAGAACATGGCAACCTATATAAACATATACAATAAAACCAAATCTTTTTTCATAGAAGAAATTTACCTATTAAACAATATGGAAATTGAAATATATATTAATTTATAAAAAAATCATTCCAAATTCCAAAAATCTTCTATTTATAAATAAAAATATATTAATAATGATGGTGTCTTTGAAACCTAATTTATTAAATGGATTTTGAAGTATTTCAATATAACAAAAACACCCTATGTTTGAAACAATTACATTGATTCAAACTAATAACTGACTAAGTTACACATATATATCACAGTGATACACATTTACTCTAGGAAAATTCCTCTAATGATAACAACTATTAAAACATGGTCTGAAAATTGAATCCAAATATATTAAATTAGAAAACATATCATATCCATAAAATAAATTAGTCTCCACCAAATAAAATACCATTATTATTTCAATAAGAGCTCGTTGATACATGTAACATAAACAAATAAATAAAGTAGGACCATTTATTTATATAAATATATAACAAAACACATATTTTATAAACTCAATAAATAACTATCAGTTTTTAAAAGATAGAGAATATAGTAACAATAAACTAATATACAAAAAAAACTCTTCACCTAAGTATAACTAATCCAAAATCGTTATATCATTTAAAACAAAACCTAGACCATACTCTAGAGGAATGTCCCTTATAACTAGAACCTCCTATAAGTCACATACAGATCAATTATTAAGGATGTAAAAGGAATCGAAATAAAAAAACACCCCTACTTTACTATAAAGGTAAATATAAAATTTCATAGGAAATTTGTATCATCAAAACTAGAGTGTATGCAATTATACTAGGATCTGCAATCCTTATTTTTATTTATATTAAGACATGTTCTCTTAATATGACATGTTTTACCACAATGATAGCATTTCATTGACCTAAACTTAATTATACATTTCTTCTCCTTTCCATTTTTTCATTTAACAGCTCAAAATCATTAAATAATTTAATCTTCATGATCTGTCCTATACCTTGAAACCAATGGTTTTAATTTGTCTACCCAACAACCCAAATTTATCCAATTTGATGTTAATAATCTCTGTAGTGTATATCACCAAATCCCCTAAAGAAAAATCTGATTTATATAAAGAATTAATAAAAATAATGGTATGGACTTCATCTTATACTTTCTCATATATATTATATAAAACAAATATAAATTTATTTAATTATTCCAATGAAACGTGTATTGTAGTTCCAATAACCATTTTAATGTTGTAAAAAACATTTTCTTTTGAAGAATTCTAAATTGGGAATTCATAATGTATGTTTTAGTTTAAACTATATAATAATTGAATTTTAATCAAATTAAATTCCAAATAACACATTATCAACTATGTAAAATAATAATATTCTATGGTATTTATAAATAAAGTCATATATGACATAAATATAAGTCAATATACTTTTTTTATCTACTAAATACTGAGTCTTCCTCTGTTTGACATCACATAAATCATCAACATGTAAATTTTGTATAACTAGTTCATGAATATTGATTCACCATAAGTAAAAAAATTATAGTTAAACTTATTGATTTTTTTAAAAAAATTAAGACATTATAAAAATAAATAGATTTTTTGTTAATAATTGTATTGGTGATTATTGTGCCAAACAATGTGATATGAAAAAAATAATCAATCAAAACCTAAAATTCATAATAATATTTCAAAATGTTTTGAAAATCCTAATTCTATGTACATATGTATCTTTAAATTGGAATCATGTGTATCTCATACATGCACTATTTGAGATTCTGTAAAAAAATCCAAACTGAAAAAAAATGAAACTTACAATATACAAAAGTAAATAACTCAATGAAGGAACATAATGATTTAACAATGTTCCAAACATGATAATATTCTACATTGAGATGCATTAGTAGATTTGAAATATATATTACAGATGAAAAATACTCAAAATCACAACCTAGAATACGCTTATGTGTGGAAATTTCAAGTATAATGCAGGTAACCCCACTCCATATAATTAAAGATAAAGATAAGAAATATCTTCTTATAATGTATGTTCCATAACCATATGATCTTCAGAAACATCCCTCTACATGGCCAGGGACACTTCCTAAGTGCATCATGCCTGAAACTATTGAAAAATTCAATCACCTGAAGATACATCATGTTTAATTTTACAAATCTCTCCTAAGAAAACCTTACATAACCTTTATTAAAATTTAAGTAATTTTAAAAAAAATACACAAAATTTCACTTATATTTAATATTTATATTGAGAATAATTATTTAGAATTAATAATTTATTCAATTTCATTACTTCTAGATTCATTGTGTCTCTAATTCCGTATTTGCCATTATATTTGGTAAGCTTTTATTATAAGGAAACTATTACATAATGCACATAGACTTATTCAAGAATGTGATTAAAACCTAAATTTTCAAATTTTATAAGTTTAATTTGATGAAATTAATTGTACGTGTGAATTCATCTTGGTAAAATTAACATATGGTGATTTTACGGATTTTACATATGTAGTTCATTTTTTGGTGAATAGTGAAAAATACCAATTTTAAAAATACTATTACTTTTATGACATTATGTGGATATAATAAAGCCTTGTAAATTTTTGAAAAACCATTTATATACTAAATTTTTCTTTTATAATTAATATACATAATTTAAAAATATAATTTTAACCTATAAATCAATTTTTAACATTTCTGAAATTAGAGTAGTTTTTTATTCATATACACAATATTTTGATTCTTTTATTTCAATTAATTATTCCCAAGGATCCTTTTAGTTTTGGTTTTTTTAATTAATTTAGTTTCTTATTAAATTATATAATCCAATTAATTCACCAGTAATCAAAATTATAAATTATTTTAGTGAAAAATGACTTTTATGCTTAAATAAACTTTTTCTAAAAAAAGGTTACATTGCTTTTTGGGAACATATAATAAATGTACTTTTTACCCATTTTATAAATTTAATCATATTAAATTAATACCATTTCATCAATTTTCATAATGTTTAGTAGGTAATAGGGTTAGCATAAGTTTTTAATAATATATATTAACCATGGTAAATATGTATCACCTCTATTAAAGATTAAATGAGAAAAAAGTATACAAATTAAAGGATTGGGATACATGATAACAAAAACATAATTATCAAATCTAATTATTTATTGTTATTTCAACCATATCATTATCATATTATAATATATAAATATTTGGATCCATTTGATGAGAGTAAGAAATATATTATATAATATATTTCCATGAATTTATAAGATTTCCCCCACCTCACTAATAAAAGGGAAGATTCTATCCTCACTTATGTGCACTTATATATCCACATAACTTGACTAATAATAGTCAAAACAGATTTAAAACATTATTTTTTTCCACCTAGAGGTTTATTTCTTATCAAAATACTACTTCGAGATGCATTAAGGAGTAATCCAAGAGGGGTAACCAAAATAAGAGGTATATGGTCTTACCATGATTTTTCAAGTTCTGTTCTTCATAAAAATACTAAAAATATCCAATAACCATATTAACATAAATAATAAGTATATTAAACATATTTATATTTTTTATTTTAATTTTTTATCTATTTTTTACCTCTTTTCAATCCAATGGAAAATAAAAATATTTATCATGTGTATGTATGGACTATCATCTCTATGTAGAAGTGCAATTCATTTTTCATCATTTATTCACTTGGATTGTTATCAAGGTATAATTAATGAATATATATGATATATATTAAATTATTAATATTATTGAAATATAATATATAACATAAATTATTACCCTTCCATCCTTTAGAAAAAATAATGTCGCTCATGCATATATGTGAAATACCCCCTCTAAGAAATGTTTTGATTAATTTTTCTATTACTGACTTGAATGGAATGTTATAAACTTATAAATAATGAATAAAAAGTCTATTATTTAAATTTTTAACATTATATGGATTATGGAACCTTTTCTAAACACCTTGAACCACAGTCAATATACCAAAGCAATTTTGCATAAATTGACTGAACAACCTTAACTGGTTAATATAAGAAAGAACTATTAAACAAATAGATGTAAAATTATTATAAAAGGTCTTTAAAATATAATATAGATGAAAAATGGTTTTAATAAAGAATTTAATAAATTTAAATATATTATTCATGAATACATAATGTGTTTGACCAATATAGAATCTAAGGTAATGGTTTTTATCTCATTTCCACTCCATTGAGAAAATTTTAATATTATTCCCCTAATTTATTTTTTATGAAATATATACTTACACTTTGACATATTATATCATGAATTAATCTTTATTATGGGTATTTAATATATTAAACCATACTTTTCAGGTAATGGTTTATACCTTTATATGTATTTACATTATTATGTTTGGGTGTTGGAGGTGTTTTGGATAAGGCTTGAGGAGGTTCTTTGGAGTTGGAGTATCATATATCTGGTAGCATAAATATATGTTGTAAAAAGGAATTTACATCTACAGTAAGTATTTTACATCTTATGGTGTTTGTGGATTTATAGATTGTATACACCTTGTGACAAATCAAAAAATGGTTTCGTATAGTAAAAAAATGATTTATGGTCTAATTTTACTCAATCCCAGGCGCCATTTGTTTAGTGGAAAATGGATTAATTCCGTAAATATAGTTTTTATTTGTTGTAACCCATATAAATAATGTAATTTATGGTGTTTGTATAGAATTTACACCATAAATGGGGTGAAATATTTCATGTATATATATGTTTTCAACCAAACACTTTTCTTATCATTCAGACCATCTTCCTCACAATTGTTTTTGGATAACTACAAGGAAATATTGGGAAAACTTCCTACTTTTCTTCACACACCATGATACTTGGGTTCTGGTGGTTGTTCATTGGTGATTAGGGGTGAGTTATCCTCTTATATCCCTTTATTCCCCATTATTCTTCTGTCAAAGATTCATTTTGGTGTTGTTGATTTAGTTTGGGTTATGTTTTGAGGAAACAATGGGGTAGTTCAGGCTGTTATGAGGTTTTATTGTTCAGTTGTGGATTTTAGGTTGCTTATTTTTTTTCCCTATTGTACGAAATGAATCATATATTATTCCTTGAGATAAGTGATCATATTTATCACCTATTTACATTATATGTGTATGGATATCATGTTTTTACTTCCCTTTGTTGGATAATAAGGGTTGTATTAATGAATATAATAAATTATAATAAACAAATTGATGTGATGGGGAGATACCCACATGTTTCTAAAAATTTGATGATTTTTTATGACATTTCTTGTCTTGTCTCTTATCTCCAAATAAGGGATTTTGGGAGCCCGATTTGTGCTACATTTGAAATTTTATGATGGTCGATATTGAATTTTTGATTAATCGCATCCTAAATAAAAAATTAAAGAATATATATATGTTTATAAAATTGGATTCCAATAGAAATTCAATTTGTGTGATAATAATCATACTAAATAAAGATGTTATGTGATCAAATCTCTTAAATAAATTATAGAAGCAGGGATTTTTTGTTGTTGTGTATTGTTTCTTTATTGTGTTTCCTTGTGTGTTTTGTGTTATCATATAGTTACTGTAGTTATGGTATGGGCTTTCTGTATCATCTTATTAGGCATGTGGTGGTTCATTTTCATGTATGTGATGTGGTAGTTGTGTGTCATTTATTGTGGGCATTGGTGGAGATGTGTGATGGTGTGGTTACATGAGGTGAAATTTCATAATGAGATTGCTGTGTACAATATGGTGTGATGATTATGGTTTCATAGTGGTAGTGATGTGTGGTGGTTAAGGTATGTTCCATTTTTGGTGAGATGGATTAGTTGATGTGGCGATTTAGTGAAAGTTGATGTGAGATGGTATATTGTTGTGTGGTTTGAGGTATTGTTTGTTGCATGATTATAAATGGAATAGATTTTGATGTTGAATGAATTGATTAAAATAATGTGTAATTAAATTAATATGAATTGGTTGTGTAAATTTGATATGAATGTCTTAATAAATATGTGTATGTGATTGCTCATTAATTATAGAAATGGTTAAACTGGTAGCTGAATGTGGATATATGTGTGGTGGTGTGGTGTGTTGCATATAGTGGTGATAGAGGTTATAATGGTTGAGGTATGGGGTTGTGGAAGTGATATTGTGTGCACTATTGCAGTTGATGTCAACCCATTGGTTGGGTAATTTTTTCTATCTATATATCACATACATTATTTTATTTCTATATGTGTCCCAATTGAGTTGGATAACATTTCAGACACTCAGAGGCTCTAGGTTTTATTTTTTCTCAAATATCTAGGATAATGGTGATATGGTTGGCTGGTTAACCCATCTTCCTCACACTTCCTTTAGCAGCATAAATTATATGGGTTAGTGTTGGATATCACCTATCAGTGTTCACACATGTTTTTTGAAGTAAGATGTAATGTTATGAGGTAGTGATGTGATGTGAAATATATTTGGGATCATGTGTGGTAGGAGGAGGTTATGAGGTTTATTCCATTCACATTCATGATAACACATTTTCCTAGTTATTTTCTAAGATATGAAGTGTTTTCTTAGTTGTATTTAATGGAGATTTACTAATTTAGCCTTGGATTCTTTGGGTATGATGTGATTTGATTTGATCGGGTATATATAGAAAATATGGGATCATAGTATACTTGATTTTTGGGAATGACAGATTCAAATCATTAGGAGTGGTAGTAGGGTGCATTTTAATATTAATGATTACTATGCTTCTATATTGGATGCATGATTTCAAGAGTGTTCCATGGTGAGGCTGGTTTTGGGACGTCGAATAGTTTAGTTTCTTGTTGGATCTCTCATTTTCTCACTGGTGAATTATTATTTTGTTTTCACGTGTGCACTTGAGAACTTTGGTTTGTTCATATGGAGTCTTCTTGTAATCTAACCCAAGATTTATAAACTATTTTTTAGGTTCCTAAAGGAATTTGTACACCGAGCTAGACATTACTATCTTGGGATTTTTAGCTTTAGTTGACTCAATTCTATAGAAAATGTATATTTGGTAAATTAAATGGAGATTTTTATTTGTATCTGTCAAAATTTTAATTAGTTGTAGGATATTTTTGGGTTTAATTTACTATTATATGTTGGGTTTTTTTGGTTGGGTTTTATCCTATATCCCAATATTATTTTAATATTGATTGTATTACCTCCCATGTTTGAGATTTGTATACCCTATATGCTTTTTGAAGTATGTGGCCTAATAGAGGAGGGACTTAGGGGGTTATTATCTCTCTTCAATCATCGTCATCCCAGGAGTGGTATCATTGGAGGGAGGTGGTCATTAAAAAGAGGTATCAAAGGTTTTGGTTAATATATATGGTGGAGTTTGGATTTATCCACAGTGATGATTGAATGGATTGGTAGTGAAGTATTTCTATTTGGTCTTTATGTGCGACATTGGATATAGTGACTTCATAGGACATTAGATTTTAGGGACCCCCTTGATCTAATGTACAAACACTATTCCAGTCAAATGACTAAGTGAGGGGGACCCATTTATAGGGAATCACTTAGGAGAGGTAAATGGATCATGTTTGATTGTTCTTATCTGTATAGGGTGAATTTGGAAAATTAGACGAAAATAGATAAATAAAATGGGGATGAAATTCTATGCTTCTGGGCTATGTATGTTATTCATTCTTAAAAGTTTTGGATCCTATTTATTGATCTCAAGTGGTTTATAAAGTCATGCTTTTGCATACAAAACTAGTCAATCATCACTGGATTGAACCAAAAGAAAAGTACTATTCCTAGTATAGGGATTTATGTTCCTTTCAGTGGGTGAGTTTTGCGATGTATAAGGATAGCATGATAGATTTAGAGACGGATCAATTTCTAGAGGATCTCAAGATCACTTTCAATCTCATCCAATCACTGGATGAGTTCTACATGCCTTTAGTAGTAAGTCATTTCCATGGAGATGCACGTCAATGGTGGAAATTGTTTCTTGGTTATCATAAGGTGGAAGGTGTTTTGTGGTCAGACATTTAGAGGGGTCTTAGGATTAAGTTTAAGGACCATTTACATGTTTCCCCAAATATATTTATATATTATCATTCTAGAACATAGTGTCTAGAGGAGACATTGCACCTAGTGATGAGTAATAATTTCACCCAATTTATTATCCATATATACCTAATGGTGTATGGAAAAATTGATATTTTAAATATTAATTTATCATTGGGGGTTGATCCTTGAAAGGATGGATGGAAGGGAGATTCAAGGAATATATTTTCTTGAAGTGCGTAATAGGTGTTTAGGAAGTTTGGGTTTCATCTAGTGGGAAGCTAAGCGTGGCATAAATTTTATCGTCCTTCTACGACATGTGGCTCATAATTTCCCACCATGTTATTTCCATTTTCATATTATTTTTAAGGAAGAAATTTGAATATTTAGGATTATTTTTTGATCTCTTTGGAAGGCCAGTATCATGTCAGTGTTCAAGCAACTTTTTAGTAGCATTAGTTGTTTCCCCCAAGGCAGTTTTAGTCACATGTATTGTTGGATCTTGTTCAGTAGATGAGAGTAGGAGTAGTTGGCAGTGGGTAGCCTCATGCTGGTCTCCACCCATAGGGACAAATGTAAGAGTGGGTTCATAATGGTAAAAAGACAAGAGTAAAATATTATGGGCTTTTTCAAATGAATGTGTTAGAGGAAGCAGCAACAGTAATTGCAGAGTTTGTCAGAGGTAGGAATGGTTTTTCATCTACCCTTATGTGTGATTTTTTAAATAAGAGATCCTAAAAATATTTATTACTCTCTATTTGGTTCATACTTTGGAACTAGATTTTAATTGTCTTCCATTACCCTAGGTGTTATCAACAATAGTTGGTACTCAGATAGTTTTATTTGATGTGTGTTTGGAATATAGACTAGTGATGGGACAGGGCAAGTAAATGGAGAATTTTAATTTTTTTTATATACACATATATTTTTATCATTAGAATAGATTTTATGTATTCCATGTTTGCATTAATTGACTATTTATAGAGAAAAGTTTTTTCCATGATTTTTATGGTTAGTGAGTGGAACTTGTTAATAAGATAGGTTATTGGATGGCTGGTAGGATGGTGCAGCATCTTCTGTCTCAGTTAGAAAACTGATCAGTGGAAGCATGGGTGTGTGATTTTATAATAGTTTTTTATGAGTTCCTAGATTTTTTCCCATAGTAGGTTATGACCCTACCGCTCAGTGAAATATCATGTTTGGGTTATATTTTTATTCAATTGCATCTCTAATTTCTATGTCAACATATTGAATGTGCCTATTGATTTGAAAAATTGAAGGTTTCATATGGATGATTTGATGTAATTGGGTTTCATAAGAACCAGTGTATTTCCATGGGGTGATCCATTTTTTATCCAATAATTATGATAGAAATTTGATTTTATTTATAGAATATCATAATTTAAATGAGGTTAAATTGAATAACTATTACACACTTCCAATGATCGATGATTTTTTCAACCATCAGAGAAGATCCAGTTAGTTTTCTAATGTTTAATTACTATTTTGAAATCATCACATGAGGGTAAAAGAGGAGGATATCAAGAAGACTACCATCAATTGAATTTATGTGAAATTGAAGTTTGTTTTCATCTCTTATGGTTTCACAAATACACTATCTATGTTCATAGGACTCATGAAATAAAAATTCCCTGAGTTTGTGAACTAGTTTGTTTTTATTTTCATCAATGAAATCTAAATTTACTCAAAATCATTGGAGGATCATGATGAGCATCTCAGGGTTGTTTTTTATATACATCAACACCATTATCTCTATGGGAAGTTGTGTATGTGTACGTTTTGGATGTTGGATATTTGTTTCATGGGCAGGTGTTGTCTTAATAGGGTGTGGTCTTAGTCATTTCAATGTTTGAGGAATCATTTTCTTAGGATGCACTCAAGAAAACTACAAGGGTCCATAGTTTCCTTAGACTACATGGTCATTATTGGAGGTTCTTTACTAATTTATATTACCATCCATACCCACTAATAGTTTTAATGAGGAATGAATAGGTTTTCATATGGAATTATCATTTTTGAGAATATTTTGGTTACCTAAAGGGGAATTTTATCAATTCTCTAGTCATTTGGTTTCATAAAGAGTGTGTTTTATTTTATAATTTATATAATGCATCCAATATTGTCACATTTTTTATATTGATGTAGCAAACTGAAGTGGTGCGTTAATGTTTTATGAAGTTACAACACCAAAGTGTTACTATTCTAACCATGAAATAGATCTAGTGGTAGTTGTGTTTGCACTAATATTGTGGTAGCAACCCCACATGGAAAAGAAAATTGTTTTTCTACTAAAAACAAGAGAATGAAATATGTGTTCTCCCAATGGGATTTTAACCTATTCCAGTTGAAGGGCATGGTGTTTATTTATGATTAAGATTTTGAGATATATGACACCCTAGGAAATGTGAATTTGGTTTCTATTATTTGGGGTTAAAAATTCCTAGGATATCTGGTTTGGGTGTCTATGGGTGTTTGGAAAGTGTGAGAAGATCTTGAATCAATGCATCTTAACCTTGGGGAGAATTGTGGTTGTGTTTTTCTTTATCAGATGAATCTGGATTCATCATTGATATTGCAGTTGGAGAAGTATCAATGGGGAGATGTAGAGGTGGAGGTGATGAATGACTATGTTGACCATGGCGATGCTCTGAAGGGATGGTTGGATCATTGTCAGAATTGGGTGTTGCTATAGGGGATGTTGTTTAATTAGTTGGATATTCATGAGAGAGTTATCCTTGAATTTCACAACTCACCTTTAGTGGTACATCATGGTGTGAACAATATGTATCCTTTGAGGAGGAGGAAACATTATTAGTCATGGATGAAATAGAGAGTGGAATTGTTTGTGGAAAAGTGAATTGATTTCTAGTAGTTGAAATCATATCACCATGGTCATGGAGGTTTTTTATTGTCCTTAGATGTTCTCAAGTAGAACTAGGAAAGAATCTATATGTATTCCTTAACTATTTTACTCCAGTTTTAGGGATTTTATGATGCATTTTGGGTGATAGTGGACCCACTAGTGAATCCAACACATTTTCTACCGATTTTTTAAACAAGTGTTGTGGTTAAATTGGAAAGGAGGTATGTTGAAGATGTGGTTTGGCTTCATGGGGTACCTAGGAGAATAACCTTTTATTGGGATCCTCATATTACCACATGGTTCTGTATGGGATTACATTAATCTTTTTCCTTCCATTTTCATCTTAATACTTTTACCCACCCTCAGACATTTGGGAAGATAGAAAAAAACATTTATATGGTGTATGATATGTTTTATACATGCATATTAGACTTTGGTGGTTCTTATGTAATGAATTAGCCTTAGGTTTAGTTTTGATATGACACTATCTATCAATAAACCATTAATATGGTTCCGTTTGATATTTTTATTGGTTTCTATGTCATTCTTCATTTTTTTGGATGGTGGATTTGAAGTCAATAGTTCTTGGTACTGATGTTGTAAATTGCATGATGTAGAAGTCCCAATTTTTCGTATATAGTATGAGGGTGTAAAAGTACCATCATACGGACAATGATGATCATATGTGTTTTCCCTTGGAGTTATGGTTTGGATACCATGTGTTCTTGAGAGTCTCTCCTTGATATGGATAATTGTGGTTCAGTGGGGGAGTATTATTTCTACCTAGTTTGCTGGGAATTTGGAGGTGTTGGGGCATGTTGGCATGGTGTAATATCAATTGTAACATCCATTTTAGTTTAACATGATCCATTATGTATTTCATATATCCAAATTTATTATGTATCTTCATGATAACTCCCACATCATTGACTATAGAGAGTTGGATATCAAGGATAATGAAACATTCATGGTGTGTCTAGATCCAGGATGTTTAGGAGAAAGTTTTATATGGATGTTGATCCACATAGTTTTTATTTTGTTGATTAATGGTTTCCTAGATGAGAGTACTTGTGATCAAGAAATATAAATGTGTCCCTAGTACCTGGAGTTGTTTTTAGATTCCTTACTATATTTTTTTTGATTGTGTGATGTTTGGACCACGTTGTTTTATGAGATTTGGTATTTCATTATTGATGTGATGGGTGATAAGTCTTCAAACGTATGAGTAAGGGAAAACCAAATTCCTAATAAAAATGTGTTATAATATGAAATTATTAAAAACGCATGGGTGAGTCAGTGCCATCAATTGCGGACAATAACTTGAAATGGAAAATGTAATTCCTAGATTTGTGTATTTGGGATAGTGTATTTTATTAGTTGATTAGAATTTGGTTTAGGATATGTGGTGGATTATATTGTTGTGAGGATGGAAAATTGAAGTTTTCGTATTGTTGTGTGATGTTATAGTGTGATTTTGGGCATTTAGTTCGGTGGTTTTGGTTGGTGGTAGTGTATGTGGTGTAATGAGATCCCGAAGAGGTACCTCACATGGTGGTTGTTCAAACCCCATTTCCTATCTTTAATGGGTTTTGTTTTATTATATAGGGTTAGAATCATTTTATAGGAATATGATGTGATGGTAAATGCATTTGGATCCCTTTACACTTCCATGTATGGATGTTGGAAGTGTTTTAGAGGAGGATAGTAGAGGCTTTCTGGATGTAGGGTTCTATCTATATAGCAGTAGAAATTTACATCATAAAAGAATATTTTATTTTATAATATTATAAATTGTAGCTTGTTTTGTTTTTAGTTCTATGTATTGTATATGGTGAGGGTAAAAGTATGAAATTGATTCTTTCCAGAAAATAATGATTTGTGAAATATGTTTATTCAGGCCAAGGAGCCATGTTATTTTTTGGAAAAGGGATTCTTGTCTTAAATATGATTTTTACATCTGGTAAACCATGAACCCTATGGAACTTATGATATAAATATGTTATTTATTCCATAAATGGGGAAACTTACAAGTTTCATATATTTTTTATCTAGAATTTTTTCTTTTCATTTGGTTGATCAACCTCTCATTTGTGCATGAACCCTAGGCTATATTGGGTGACCTTCCTGCCTGTCTTCCCTCACCCCAATACTTGGGATTCAATGGATGTTTGTTGTCAATCATTATTGAGTTATCCTCAGTTATCCCCTGTTTTTCACATGATCATCTCTTATATATTCACTATGGTGTTTTTTTTTCTTTAGATTGGATTTTGTTTTAATGAACCCTTAGTGTGTTTTAGGTTGATTTAGGGTTTCCTTTTTAAGTTTTTATTTCTATGTTTTCTCTTATTTACTCTATGGTGCACATGAATATGAAAATATTCCATGAGTTAGTGGATCCTCATTATCACCTTTTTTTGTGATATGTGTGGTGATGGAAGGCCTTTTTACTTCCTTTTCAAAGGTAGTAAGGGTCATATGAATAAATATTATTAATTAAAATAAACTAAAATTTATGGTATTGTGATATAATTACATGATTGTACTACTTTGATTATATTGTTAATGAGAGTATAAATTTTTTTTACCATGCTAAAAATAATGGTTGTTGAGAGCCTTTTTGGACTATATTTGATATATTGGGAGGACCCTTGTTGTGTTTTTGTTTGATCTCACCCTAAATAAAATGATAAAGTGTGTATATATGGATAATAAATTGGGTTTTCCTAGAAATATGAATTTTTTATAATAACCATTCTAAATAAATAATTTTTGTGATGAAATCTGTTGAATAAATTATTGATGATAGGATGTATTGTTTTTATGTGTGTTTTCATTGATGTATTTCCTTATGTGTAATGGGATTCCATGAAGTTATAGTGGCTATCGTCCTCTAGGATATGATTATGATTTGATGTTTCATGTGATGGACATTTGGCATGGATGTGATGTGGTCATCTATGTAATGGTTATGTTGTAAAGTGTTATAGATTTGCAAAGTTGATTTTGTTTGATATTGTTGTGTTGTGTGGAAGCATTGTAGAGTAAGGTTTTGTTGTGAGATATTTTGTGATGGCTATGGTGGTGTTGTGATAGTGATTTGTAGTGGATGAGGCATGTGGTTTTTTTGGGTGATATGTCTTGGTTGATGTTGTGTTGGGAGATATATTATGTATGATGGGTTGTTGTTGTTGTGTCATGCAAGGGTGTGTTTGTTTCTTGGATATAATGGAATAAATTATAATAAAGAATTAAATTAATAAAATAATAGGTTTATAAACGAATATATATGGTTATGTTTATGTGAAATGAATGGATTAGTAAATAAGAGATTGTGGAATCTCAATAAATATGGGAATGGAGAAAGTCGTAGTTAAAAATGGGGATATGTGTGATTATGTATGGTGGTATGTTTTGTTTCATATAGTGGTGGGAGAAGTTATGATAATAGATGTGTGGTGTGGTGATTGTGATTTAGTTTATTCCAATTTAGTATATGGGAAACCATATGTTGTTTAATTTGTTTTATCTATATATGATGAATTTTATGTTATTTCTATACATGTCGCAATAGATTTTGATAACCATACCAATGCATAATGGTTCTGGGTGTTTTTCCAAACATCTAGGATGGTGGTGATATAGATGGATGGATACACCCTCTTCCCTACTCTTCATTTTATAATAGTGATTATACAGGTTCATGTTAGAGGTCACCTAGCAGTGTTGGATGAGGTTTTTTTGGGTGAGATGTGATGTGATGTAGTAGTGATGTGATGTGATATACGGTGGGGATCATGCTTGGTAGGAGGAGGTCATGAGGCTTATTTTTTTTAAAATCATGATAACCTACATCCCTAGTTTTGGTTGAGGTTTTATGTGATGGCCCATGTGTCTTTTGGAATAATGAAGTGTTGTGGCCTAGGTTTATTCAGGTGTGATGTGAAGTGATGTAATGTAGTGTCTACATAAGGGATAGGAGCTTATAATTTTTTATGTCGAGGAATGAAATATTTTAATTAGTGGAGAAGTGGAATTGGGGTGCCTCTATTTTATGCATTATTAATATGTTATTATAATGGATATGTGATTCAGTAATCATTCCCTGGGGATGCTAGGTTTGTAAAGTTGACATGTTTAGGGGATTTTTGGTTATATTATTTTTTCACTGGTACATATGTATATTGTTTTCACATGTGAACATATGAAATTGGGTATATTCCAACTAAGTATACATTTATTCTCACCATACATATATTTACTTTTTTCTAGGATTGAAATAGTATTTTGTGGATCGATATGGACATTACTATCTTGGGATTTTGAGATTTTTATCGTCATTATTTTTGGACTTATGATTTGGGTACTTAATTTGTATGCTTTTATCTGTATTTGTTGACATTGTTCATCGATAATTGTATGGTTTTCGGTTTAATTTTATATTATATTCTATGTTTTTATGGAGTTTTTTTATTCTATCTTGAGATCTTATTTTTTATAGAGGTAATGCCTCCCATGTGTGATATTTATATACCCTTTGTTATGATCACTATCCTAAGGCTTTTTAGAGGAATCACTCAGGGGTTATTATCTCTCTTCCATATTTACCATCCCAACAAGGTTAACTTTGGAGGGATATGGTCATGACATTTCATACATAAATATTACAAGATATTAGATAAATATTCATTATATAAAAAAATTATCTTTTCCAAATTCATAGAGGTCTATAATTTATGTAAATTTCGATATATGTGTGTATGTTTGTTGTTTATAGTTGAACAACATCATCATCCATAAATTATTCATAAATATCACTCTTGTAAGGCATATCATGCATAATACCTTTATTAATAACTTGGGGAAATGAAACATAATAATGTGTGAGCTTAGATGATCAGTAAGGGTAAAAACGGGAGATATTAATGATCGCATAAACATAAAATGAGCATAAGGGTATGAGAATATGCAGATAAAATTTGAAAACCATACCCAGAATATCATATATAATAATCTTGAGTCATGGAAAAGTTATTGATTGTTAATAAGACCCTAATTATAAAGAAATCAATGAAATTGATTCATGGGAGCATAACATTGGCATGATACATAAGTTTGTGGAATACACATAATCATTGAAAACCATTTTCTTAGTATTCGAGGATCACTACCATGATTTTCATAATGGATTGGGTTCACACCCAATTCCATCTTAATAGTCAAGGTTTATTCTCAGGACTACCATAGCGGAGAAAGTCCATTACGGAACTAGATTCACTCCCCATTCTATTCATTATTATCTCATGAGATATCTGTTTTTACACAATTATTTGGAGGTTTATATAATTCCAGACCCACCCATCACATAATGAAAATAATAAATATGTGTTCCAAAAGATCCAAAATCAATCATCATGTCATATCCCTTGAAAAATAAATGGTATTCATAAACATTTCATTATTGCATAAACAATGTAAATTAAATGAGTTTCAGAACATAATTTACAAATGGAATGGAAACTAGTTTCATAAAATCATTTAGGAATATTCATCATCATAAGGCATTAAAATCATGAAATTGTATTTTATAATTTGATTATATACCCTATAAATCATAACGAAAATATAATAATTTCATCATAGATGAAAAATAAATTAAAATATAACTTGAATATTTATTTAGGAAAATAAATCTTTAATTATGAAATTAATTATTTAAAATGTAAAAAATTTCCAAATATAAAGTAAAATATTTTCGTTGAAAAGAACCATGGATACTTTTATTTGAATATTAAAGTCTTTTAATGATCATGACAACATGAAATTATTTTCATGTCATGTTCATTAAAAAATGTTCCTTTCACATTTTCTTTAAAAATTCAAAAGGTACCACATTGGGAAAAGGAAAAAAAATATTCTGTTTAATCCATTTTCTGCACATTCAAACTTGGGTAGAAATAACTTTATAGAATCATATAAGAGTTGTAAAACATTTTAGCTAAAACATGGACATGCAAGAAAAAGTTTCTTTAACTAAAGAGGCAAATAAAGTAAATGTATCTTAAAAATAGTATTTTTGTATATCGAGTACTTTAAGAAAGTAAAATAAAAATTAAATCATGTATTCTAATGAAATATATATAGGAGATTAAAATTAATGAGATTTTTTAGAGTTATCTTAGGAAAGTTAATCATTCAAAACTAATCATAAATAACATCGATAAACAATGAAATTGTAACATAGAACCCTTACCATGAGTTTCACTTCCTTCGAAAAAAACTCTAAAAACCAATGTAATAAGTTTTAATTTAATATAATTATATAAAATATTTGGGAAAATAATTATAATGTCTTATATGATCTACTTTTAACCTTTAAATTCCCATATTTTCTTTTTAAATTGTCATTTTAGAGTGTTAACTATTTCGTTATTCATAAGAATTTCAATTCGGAAGTTTTAAACATTATACATTAATTATGGTACCATAATTTAAAAAACTTTAATCATGATATTGATATCATAAATATATATATATAATATATAAATCATAATATTCATCCATAAAATTTACAAACAAAAATAATAATTACACCATTCACGGTGAGGGTATGTAAAAAGTATACAAGAACATTATTTTCATTTCTCAAAATATTGAATGATAGAAAGTTATGTAACATTACTCCATCCAAGGATTTTTAATTTAAAATATATAATATATATATTCCTCAAATTTATCCATTTTAAAATTAAAGTAAAATGAAAATGAAAAAAAATCACATCGCTTCATGGAGGTGGAATTCCACACGTATGCACGAGAGACATTATCATTTTCCAATAATTTGGATGATAAGAAGGTAGAAAATATTTTATAATAATAGAAGTATAATTATTTCATAAATATCATATTTAAACATTATGACCATCATAATAACCATCCACAAAATATGGTGTTAGAAAATGAATTATATCACGATATGGAGACAGTAAGTCATATGTACGCACAAGAGATACAATCACTTCACATTTGATAAAAAAGAGGGTGAATAAAAGTGATTTCATCATAATAATAACATTTAATAATATTTAAGATACTTAATTAATTATTTTATCATAAATACAATATATTTATAGAAGTTAAAAGAATAATTTAAAAAAAAAGTGATCGCATAAGGTGATTACCTCATCTTTGAAACAACTCCTTTTGATCTCCATTTAAGGACCCTAAGGTTGCTCTTTTGAGGAGATAAGAACCTATAAAACATGGATGGAGAAATTTATAATATAATTTTCTATGTATTGTAGATATATAAGGCTCAAAGTGGTGTAATTTAGACAAGTTTAAGTGTCATTTTTAACCTTATATAATTTCTAACCCCTTCATTGGTAATTTTTTACCTTAACCACAATTACAACTCTTCCAATACGAAAGTATTAATAATGCTTCCATAAATGGATAAATTTATCATAAATAGACCCTGGTAAATATGTTTAAATACATTTCATTCACATATCCAAAGCAAAAAAAATTAGTTTTGAATTATTTAATAAAATATTATTTATTTTAAATTATCATTAATTTCAATTCTAGAACTATGAATTTAATTCAACTTTAAAGACACCAAGACAAATATTTAATTTTAATATTACCTTTTCAAGAATACCTACTTTTTCATATGTATCTAAAACATTTTTGGAAGACAATAATTAATATAAATTTTATTACATTAAATATTTTTAAAAACATTTATTTTATTAATTGAATAAATATTGTGTCAATGTTTTATAAGCATTCAAGGTAATTATTCTATCACTAAAAATTAGAAATAAGTTATTATAATAATAAATCATTAATTTATTAAAATAATAATATAGAATCAAAAATAACCTATTCTTATCTTTATGAAAATGATTTATTAATGACAAGTGAGTGACATTTTGTATTTATTCATTAATTAAATTAATATAAACATCATATTCAAATAAATATGGAACCAAGTTGAAATATATTCGAGAATTGGAGGTAAATATCTTAAGTCTAATCACAAAATTGGATTAAGTAAAGCGCTAGATAAGTTTTAATTCTTTATCTCATTGTTTTAATCCTATTTTACATGCTTTACCTTTATGGAAGTGAATTTTTTTAAGATGGTTACTATTCATATTAAAAAAAAATAAAAGAGATATATTTTTAATATTTTATAGTTATAATTCAAAATATATAATTCATTTTTCAAATTTCAATTTCTACAAGTAGTAGAACTTCATTTTTAAATATCTGGGAAAACATGACCGAAACCTTTTTTTAGAAAAATGCATTTTTATGCACATACTAGATATATATTCTTATCTCATGCATCGAAAAATCATTAGATGAATGTACAATAATTTTTTCAAACAAATAAACTCTATTAAAATCATTTTCTAATAGTGATAAATTTATTTTATTAAAAAAATTCGTTGTGTGCATAAAAGTAGTTTTCAGAAAATCATCTCTTTTACTTAAAAATGATATATATATTCATTAATGATAAATTTATAACCAAATAATTTATTTTATACAAGTGTAATGCCTAAATGTTTTCATAATTTGATTATTATTATTCATACCATTCAATTTAATGACTATGTTATAATGATATATTATATTACGGTTCATTTAGAATTAGGATATCGTGTATCTCAAATTATTGATGAAATTATTTTTTTTAAAATGAATATATCATAATATCTCAAATTGTTAAATTATACCCCTGTTAAAAAGAATCTCCCACTTAAAATTACATTTCATGGGTGAAAATAAATGATAATACCTCTGTTTCATTACATCCTTAGGTTCCCAAGTAGCATTATTAATTTTATTATTCCTCTAGAAAATTTTTACAAGTTGAGTATTCTTGTTCCATTACACATTATCTCTATGATTCATGATTTATAATAGTTTTTCATCATATTAAAGATCATGATATGGTTCTATAACCTCTGATTTTAGTACATGTGATGGATTATGTGTGTAATTTCTCATGAGACATACATAGAACACATCATGAACTAGAGAGATGTTTAGTGGAAGCATCGAGTTATAAGATATCATCCCTACTAAATAAATAATCTTTAAGGTGATAATATATATAGGGATCATCTTTACTTTATTACTGAATCTCATAACTTTCTTCTATAGAAATATTGACAGAGATTCCTTCTTATAGACTTCGATTTCCATATCTATAGTGTCCCAGAATTCCATGATTTGTTTATAATTATATTGGATTATTTCAAGAATAGGAACTTAGACGACATGCGATAACAAGGACATGTGTGTCTGGAATGGTCCCTTGAAAAATGTTAAGTTTTATATAGTTTGTATGTGTGGTTTTCCTAAGAAAGTAGAATAACTCTTAAACAAGTTCCCAGATTATAAATTCCAGAGCATTGTCACATTCAAGAAATTGGGTTTACCCTAGGCGTGACTTAATTTTAGTTAGCACGGGCCTCTAGTGATAAACCCCCAAAATGGGCTAACTGTAAATAAAATTATTTTATTCTTAAAATCCTTATAAATCAAGACTAGTGACTCAGATTGAAAATCTGAGACCACCTTTGAGATCGTTAGGGTATGATTTCCTTAGGCAGACCCTAGCATTGGTTGGTGTGAGACAACAGTGGAAAGTATATTTTGGATGTAAATCAAATAATTGAATAAATATTATCCTATTTTAAAATACTTATAATTCATAAATTTTTATTTGGAATGGAAATTCAAAAGTACCATTGAGTTCATGAGGGCGTTCTTCCCTTAAGCACTGCCTAACATCAACCAGCATAGGCCGACTATGAATGTAGGTTTTTTGGACATAACCATAAGTAAAATTATATAAATAAAAATTATATTATTTTCAGATCCACATAAATCACAAAAGATAACATAGAGTAAAAATTTAATACCATCATTGAGTTCGTAATGATATTTTCTACTTAAGTGGGGCCTAACCTCGACATGAGCGGGTCGAGGGAAAATGTTAATCTTTAGACATTTTAAGGATAAATAAAATAAATATAAAAATTTTATTTTATATGAAATTGTTTCCCTTCAATGACGTAAAGAGACAACGGTTTCATTCCATAAATGAAACCACACAAAGGCACTACAACACAAATTAACAGAAATGTCATTTCCTAAATAAAACAACGTAATAACGACGACTCAACATAACATAAATATTGTGCTGCATTTTCTCAATTTAATGGGATAAAAGGTATTGAGTATGAGCATGAGATCTATAAAATCAATCTGAATCTCTAGAGGATCACTATTGATGGACAACGAAGTAAACCTCTCCAACGAAGAACACTGGAGAATTAGAAAGAAGCGACCACACTATGGAGAGCAGATTTTGGACCATAGATCGAAAGATGATGATAGACGATCATACTTGAACAACCTCCATTTTCTAATTTAGGGTGTTGATTTTTTTCTATGTGAATTTCTTTTCCCTGTTCTTTATTTTAAATGATAAACACAAGTTAACTCAGGAACAAGTTACCTTGTAGATCAATATTTCATACGACATGGTTAATAATTTGGGATAAAAATGGGATATCTATTTATTGATTATTATTCCTTATTTTGATTTTTAGTGATCCCGGTAGCAAGAACGCAATCGGTTCTACAAGAACAAATATCGGGATAGTTCATTCATTGTTCTTTTGTTTCTAATCCTTCCCTAATTTTATTCTTCTGTTCTTCCCATTCTTCTTGTTGCAATGGTCGGTAGCACATTGTCTTGTGGAACCAAGTGAGAAGGGTCATGGTCATGCAGTCCATGACATTAGCAAGCGGCTGCAGCGGCAACATAAGGCCATGGCACCTAGCCATGGTGGCGACACCCAAGTCACAACAGTAGAATGAGTTTCCAGCACCAAAGTTGGTGGTAAGCATGAGGTGGAACATCGAGGAAATGGATTTTATGGACAATGGGGTCTGCATTGTTCCAAGAGGATTCCATCAAAGTCAGCGCCACGTCTACAGGGCAGGTCGAGACATGCACTGGAACGTGGTCCAGCACGGACCGCATGTGGAGGGGAGGCAGCGCGCCTCACCAGGCTTCATGGCCGCACGAACCGGATACCTGTATGGTGTCCGGACATGATCCATGTTCGCCGGCTAATATGGGCCAAGCTGATGAAATAAATCAGTCCATTAGGTGGCCCGATCAAGAGAAGAACTGGCCCGCTAATTCGGGCTATGAAGGATGGGAAACTGGGCCGCTAGGTGACCTAGCAGGTCAAAACCCGTCCAACTAAGTAAGACCAGACCGGATTAGAACTGTTTCACTCAGCTTCCTAGTGTACTGGACCCACGGAAAAATAGGGTCGGGTCCAGAAAGGCACAATTTGTTAGGCTACTAGGCTAGGCATGACCAGGTTGGCCAAGACTAAACCAGGTCAGGTCGGGTCAGTCGAACAAGTTTAGGTCATACAGGACCCTCGTTCCAGGTTTTTTAGGTTGGTCCAACCATGTTAGACTGGTACCAGACACAGCCGAACTCTGTTTACTAGGACATTAATAAATTTCAGACCGAGTGTCCAATTGATGATCCATATGCATCATTGGGACCCTTGCGACAAGATAGTTACTTGGGTATAATATATGTGCATTTTCGTAGCATTTGAGATAGGAATGATGGATTAAGGAGTAAATTATCCGAAAATCAAGGGTGCTATGAGTATGAATCCCATTGCTAGTTGTGACACGAAGGATATGAATAGCATTCATCCGGGGTCCAGAAGATGAGGGAGCATTAATGGTCTAATAGACTAGCGGACTTTAGAGGTCTAGAAGATGAGCGGACCTCAGTAGTATAGTAGATGAGAAGACCTCAATGGGCCAGCAGACAAGAAACACTAAGTGGTCCCGGAGATGAGAAAACCTCAGTGGTTTAGTAGACGAGTAGACCTCAGTGGTCTGGCAGATGGATGGACCTTAGTGGTCCCGCATCCAAGTGTACCTTAGTGATCCAACAGTCGATCGGATATCATTGGTCCAATATCCGAGAAGACCTCAGTGAATTATCAAGTATTAGTTTCTCAGAAGTACATGATGATTCATCTTTACAACTGATAATACTACTTTATATACTTTGAGTTGTATATGGTGTGATCTGTCTTTGCTTTTTGGTATTTATTTTTAGTCTTTGATTTGTGGTATTTCTTTGTGGCATATTCTTTGTGGTTTGCAGTCCCTATAATGTATTACCTTACTCAACCCTGCACGAGCCTCGCCAGCATGAGTCATGTCTTATGTAGGTGATTGACACTTATGGAGACCTTATTGGTCTGCTACCATGTGGTGCTCAGTTAGAGGGGATGGACATGCATACTTCTACGACTGTTGGAAGCTACCCTTCACCTACCCTTTAGGTTGGGTCACGAGAAAATAGACAATGTCAATTGTACTTTCTTTTGTGGTTTTGTGCTTGCATTTTGGCCCCTTTTGTACTTTCAGTTTTGTTGTACTCTTAGTAGTTATTTTAGTGACATTTTTGGTTTAAATTGTGTTTACATTCCATATTTTGTGCTTTTTCCATGTATACAGGTTTAAAGAAAATTTTATCCCATTTGGGATATGCTGACTCAGTGCGAGTCACCAGCCCATGGCCTATGGAAGGTGGGCTTGGGGTTGACTTGGCACGAGCCCTAGGGGATGGTTCATGACAAAGTGGTATCATAGGGTGTTGGTTCTACTTTAGTAACCCATATTCTATGAGTTTGGATTGGAGAAATAGTGTTATTTGTTTCAAGTTTGGCTTTTAGGCCATGGAATCCAGTGTTGGTGTGGTGACCGACGTATCCATACACTAGGATAGTAAATTCCTCTTTTAAAACGTGGTTCATGAAAACACTAGTTCCAGGGAAAAATTATGGTACATTCATCAAATAGGAATGGATTGATTTTCTATATCCTTATTGAGTAAGCTCACCAGGTATACTCTATGAATCATGGTACATTTTTTTTTGTTTCAAGTTTTTTCCACATAGACAGCCAACCATAATTCCACCGTGTTATCATGAGGATGATCTGTTGGGTGATGAGATGGGTACATGGGTCTATATGGGAGACAACAAAAATGGGTGTTATACCATCTATACCTCCACCTATAGAGTAGCACATGGTACTCATAGTACCAGGGGATGAGAAGTGTGGGTTGAGCACCTTTCACAAGTTTCAGCAATAGAGACCCCTTAGGTTCCAAGGTGATTATGACTCATAGGCTAATAAGGACTGGATTTAGGTGGTGACCGAGTTTTCCATCTAGTCATGGAACCATTAGATCATATGGTAGTCCTAGTATGGATCATTTTATGTGGATCATTTTAGAGATGAAGGGGTTTAGATTACACAATGTTATGATGAGGTGACTTTTCCACTGACAGAGATTGAGGACCTCTCTTAGAGAAGGGGATATTTCCATAAAAGCTAAGGTTTATGCGTACCCAATAGCTTATACAGCTTCGACAGGATTACATGTCGGTAGATAAGTATTCATCGAGGTGTATAGACCTTTCCATGTACTTGTTGAATATGATACAACTAGTGCTTCAGGGCTAGGACCCTTGAGAGAGATGTGTTTAGGGATATCTGATCCAGTATTATTCCTTTGTGCATTCTTACTTTTACATGGGTGCAAGAGAGAACCATTTTGGTTGAATTTCCTTTAGATGAACAGATACAGTCAGTGGATGTCAGTAGTGGGAAAGCAGTAAGATGATTTCAATCTCATTGACTTGGATGTGTGAGACATTCCATGAAGAGGTCCCAAGATAGGGGATCAATAGCTCAAGGATCATATGGCGCGTACATCTGGACAAGAAAGAGGTAATTATTTCTAATAGATAACAAAGGACATATCACTTGAGATTGTCCAGCCCATCATGCCGATAGTGAAATGGTGTTTGGGCCACTCGTGTAGAGACAATGTCAGGAATTGATTAATATGAAGGGTGAAATACATGTAAGAGGAGATGAGAGTAGGAGGTGGTATACATTTTGGAATGATACAACCACCACCCGAATGTTGTCTACACCAGGATCAGGGAGTTAGAGGAAAGGGAAAGTAGGAGCTATATATAGCCATCTGTACCCACTTAGTATTGGTTGTTGTGAGTTTTTAGTTCCCTATAGTGGTGGACAAGAATGAGGATATTTTTTAGAAGATGTTCCAAGACTAACTCCTCATAGAGTGGTAGAATTATTCATTGACCAGTACACCAGGACGACACTAATATTTACACATAAATATCGGATGGCTCCCATAGAGCTCCGAGAGTTGAGGGAACAGTTTGATGACTTATAGAGGAAGATGTTCATAAGGCCCATTGTTTCACCATGGGAAAACCTAGTGTTGTTTTCCATGAAGGCAGACTGAAGCTTGAGGTTATGTGTGGACTTTCGATGCCTGAACTAGGTTACTATGAAGAACATGTATCCTCTACTAAGGATTGATGACCTCTACAATCAGATGAGGGGAGATATATGGTTGTGGAAGATTGACCTCAGACCAGGCTATCACCAGCTTCATGTTTGAGATGAGGACATCTTCAAGATGGCTTTCAGATTTCACTTTGGCCACTACGAGTACATAGTGATGTCAATTGCCATGACGAACACCTCAGCAGTGTTCATGATAATCATGTATGCTATCATCCATCCATACTAAGACCATACCTGGCATAATCATCTACTTTTTTCAAAAACACAAATAACTTTTAGACTGGGTGTCCAATTGATGCACCATCTATGGCATTGGGACACTTGAGATGAGAAAGTACATTGGGTATACTCTGAGTAAATTTTCGTACCATTTGAGATAATAATGATGTCTTGAGGAGTATATTCTACTAGAATCAAGTGATCTACAAGAAGGATGCCTACGGCGGGCTGTGATATGAAGGATATGATGAGCGGACCTCCATCGTTCAACAGACGAGTGGACTTTAGTGGTCCAGTAGACGAGAAGACCTTATTGGTTCAGCAGATGAGAAGACATCAGTGGTCCAGTAGAATATGGGATGTTAGTGGTCCAGCGAATGATCGGACCTAAGTGGTCATGCAGATGAGGGGACCTCAGTGGTGCACCAGACGATCAATCCTTAGTGGTCCAGTAGACAAATAGACCTCAGTGGTCCATAGGATGAGTGCATCTAAGTGGTACAATAGCTGAGCATACATCAGTGGTCTAGCATCCGAGCAGACATTAATGGTTTATTATTTAAGTAGACCTCAGTGAATAATCATAGATGAGTCCCTCAGTAGTACTAGATGACTCTGCATTATGACTGATAATCTTACTTTCTATACTTTGAGTTTTACCTGGTGTGAGCTTTCTTCAATTTGTGGTCCTTATTTTTAGTCTTTGCTTTGTGGTCTGGATTTGTGGTCTTTACTTTCTAGTTTGGGGTCCCTACTATGTATTGTGTTACTCACCCGTGCACGGGCCTTTCCCACAAGTGTCATGTCTCTTGAAAGTGATTGACCCTTCGAGGGAGACCTTGGTGGTCTGGAACCCGGAGGTGCTCAGTTAGATTGGACAGACGAGTGTACCTTTATAGAAATAGGTAGTTACCCCTTTCCTACCCATCAGGTAGGGTCTTCAGTAGATGGACCATGGTAGTTTTACTTTCTTTTGTGGTTTGGGGCTTTTATTCTAGCCCCTTTTGTTCTTTCAGTTGTATTGTACTCTCATTAGTTTTCTCAGTGGTAGTTTTGGTTTACTTTTTGATTAATTTCTATAGAATGATCTTCGTCTATGTGTACAGGTTTAAAGGTAATGCCTTCCGTTTTTTGGATATTCCTACTTGGTGCTAGTCACTAGCCTCTAGCCTATAGAAGGAGGTCTTGGGGTAGTCAGGGAATGGGCCCTAGGGGATGGTTCATGATAATATCTCACTGATGGTTACCAACATAACATTTTTATTAAATCTAAGCTTCCTTGATGTTTTGTTGAATTGATCTAACTTTATCATCCATTTCCTCAGCTAGTTTATGTCCAAATAAATTTATTTGTCTAATTCATCTAAACACATTATACTTCTATACATTTTTATATAGAGGGATTCATAATGTTTCATTTGAATGTTCGAGTGAAATCTATTATTATAAAGAAAACTCAACTCGAGGAAGTTGTTGATCTCGACCAACATTGAAATCCATAGAAATTTATATTAGTATATCCTATATGTTTTTAATGGTTTTATAAGACTAGACATCTATTTGAGGATGATATGTTTTACTAAAATTCAACTTTGTATACAAATACTATTGAAGAATTGCCTGTAACATTTAGATAAACATCATATCTCGAACAGATAGAATTGAATGTGGTACTTCATGAACCCTTACCACCCCCTTGACATATATAGTGGAAATATGGTCTATAGAGAAATATTTTATGGTAGTAATGAACTATGAAACTTATAACGAGATATAATATAACCTAAATAGCATTATAGACTTTATATATTTTGGAAAGTTTGATAAAAAATATAAAAGATAATGCATCCTCATTTACATTAGGGTGTGATTAATGGTTAAAAATTCCCTTAAACTTATGTCCCTCAGCCTTAACTTTCTCATATACCAAAAACTGAGATATATACTCAACAATATCTCCCTTCATGTCTTCCCCTCACAAATAATATTTTATATCTCTATACATCTTCATACTTTTAGGATGAATAGATAATAATGAACTATGAGCTTAAATCATTTGTTCATTATTCAAATTTGTTATGTATGGTACATACACATGGTCCCTGAATTTTTAATTATATCACATTCAAGGACAAACTCAAGAACATTTTGGAACTGATTCTATGGTTCTACATCATCCTTCTTCACCTCTTTAATCCCTGCATTGATAGATAGTTGAACACTGATTTTAAATGGATAATATTTCTCCCCTTATATCAATATTTCCATATCAATACATTAAAAATCAATAAATATTTTATCTTTTGTGATCCTAATAATAAATGATCTATCATGATCCATTTGACTTAGAGAATCTTATACCTTATTCTCTTTATCAATGTGGTAATGTTTTTAGCGGTCATAATCTTTAATAAACTCCAAACAAAATATCTGGAACATATTCAACACTTTTTTATTTTGTATATACATTAAAATTTTGTGATTAGTATATATTTCACATCTTTATCCATAAAGATAATGCCTCCATAACTTTAGTGAAAACATTACCACACCTAACTTCAAATCATGTTTTTGGTAAATGATTCCATTAACATCCAAATATAATGAGGAATAATCTATAAATATATCATTCTTCATGAAAATACATCTTAATATTTTATACGATACATCACAATAAATTAAAAACCCTTCTCTACTATTGGTCCCATTAATCAGTTCATTGAAATTTTCCCCACATTCTTCTATTCAAAGTAACTTGGGACACCTTTGTGTTAACAAGGTTAGGGGATTAGACAACCATGAGAAATTATCAAAAAAGATTTGATAATATCCATCCAATCGATGAAAACTATAGATCTCAGTCATTGTGGTTTATCAGGAAAACATTCAATAACATCCATCTATTATTGATCCACTAATAATCGCTATATTGAGATTATGTGATCAAAAAATGAATCTCTTTTGTAGTAAAAACTAACATTTAGTAAAATTTTCATCTAGATTCTCCTTCCATAGGATCTTCAATAGTAGCCTAAAGCGGTATTCATGAACTTCCTTTCTCTTTGAATATATAATAATATCATATATAATATTACAACAAAATGGTCAAGGTATTCTCTAAAGAATCTATTCATTAAATCCCTAAAAATAGAGGTGGCATTACAATTTTCAATTGGAATCACTATATATTCAAAGTTCCAATAACAAGTATGGAATGTTTTCTTAGGTATATCCTCCTTCATGATCCTCAATTCAAGATATCCAGTATGGGTGGTCAATCATGGAAATGTATTGATCTCCACAAAGCCAATCAAACAAGTCATCAATATGGGGCAGATGATACTTATTCTTCATTGTAATCTTGTTATGTACCCTATAATCAATAAACAATATCATATACCCTTGTTTCTTTTAAATAAAAAGAATAGGTCCACCCAATGGTGATGCACATGGTTAAATAAATCCCTTATCAAGAATCTCCTAGAGTTGCTTCTCCAATTCCTAAAACTCTATCAAGACCATTCTATATGAGGTCTTCAAAATATCTATTGCACTAGGTATGTATTCTATTTTGAACTCTAATTCAAGATTAACTAGAAGACTATTAATCTATTCTGGGAATACATAAAAAACCTCCCCACAATAGGCATATCATCTATTTTTGGTTTCTCCTCAACCATATGATATAAAAAACCCATTTTGAATAGGAATTGAGACCCATTAAATAGATACAATTTCCATTGGAAGTTTATATTTATCACCACAATGATAGAAAATCATAGGCTGGTTCATAATATTAAACATGAAATACCTTACTTAGAAATTGATATGGGATTTAATTAATGAAATCCAACACAGGACTAGCCTAAAATAAAATTCAACTATAGGGAGAATACTGGGATTTATTGTTAGCACATTTATAGTAATTTCAATTAGAGAATAATCATATACTTTATATCTTACCATCATATCAATTAGGGTTTCACTGTTACTTCAACATCTAATCATTTGAATGTTTCAATTGTACCTTTATAAAATTTATCTGTTAAGAAAGAGTTTCTATATAAAAGAATTAAGTAAGACATCAATGATTCTAGAGTCGATTAAAAGTGTGCATTTCACCATTTTAGTATCCACATTAGCAATATTAATCAGCCGATAATTCTATTTTTCATTATGATTAATATTCTTATGATATTGATCATAATCATTAACCTTCATATTTGAGCTATAGTTAGCATAATATCAATACTCATTTTATTTAAAATATTTGAGCATGGGTGGTTTATTATGTAGGTATTCTTTAATATTCCTTTCATTGACTTGTCTCATAACATCATTTTAGTATTTTATTTTTTATTAACCTTTAATTCCACACTTAAAATATTTATTAGACAGTTTAACACAATTCCATCCATGTTTCCTACCACTATTTAAGAATAAATAATGGTGCATCTTCTTATCTCTAAGGTTTTTAGAGATTCCCTTGAATTTCATCAATATTTTTCTATAAAAACAATGAGATTTGTGGGTTAGTCTAATATCCATTTAAACTTTTAAATAACATTGAATGATTTATTATCAGTTAGTGAGGTCACTTATACATAATTACATTTAGAGACTTGATTTTATGCCACTAAATATTCGATCAACCTTATTGTTATGTTGGATGATAATACAAAAGCCTACCACACAAGCTTATAAAATATTCCTCATATTTACTGAAAGGATCATCATCCTTATACTTTTTCTCAAGTAATTCCTTCTCTATTTTTTCAATAATAGTACTAGAAATGAATTTATTAAAAAATAATCTCTTAAACTAATCCATCCCCATGGAGTTTATTTCTTTTCATTTCCTCAAGTTCTTGATAAGATTCAACCATTGATCCGATACAAATTTTGGATAATAAATAGCCAAAATAAATTTCTCATGATTTAAACATTGGAGAATGGAAAACATATTTTTAGTGGTACTGATCCATTACATATAAAATAAAAGATCAAATGACCCCCAAAAAAGTTGGTTGTATTCTCATAAAGATATCAACAAAATGTTGTTCCCTACATTTCTTTTTTGGTCACTCATTATGATTCATATCTTGAGAACGTTTTGTACGCATATAAATATTTTTTTATTCTAACTCCTAGAATTTTTTATTTCTCAGGAGGATAATCATTACATTATCCATAGTATTCATAATTTACATGACTCCACCTGGTTATATCCATTGATTAAAACAAAAAAATATTAGTTTGAGAAATAATAATAATCATGTGAAACCACATAATTAAGAATAAGATTTTATAATATGTCTAAATGATGACATATTATTTACAATATAAGAAACCAAAGGTGAATCCTAGGTCATTCATTGTCATAACCTATTTAAATCCTTGATAATGGGTTATGAATAAAATTTGAAATAACTGTATAATATCCTTCAAGACTATCAAACTAGGTCAATAGGAAGGGGACACTCACCTTGTAGGAAAATGATATAAAAGATATAGTCAACCTACTCTTTTTTGGGTTATTACCACTATATTAATCAGTTTTAACAATAACATCCACTTGTTGTATCGAAATATGATTTTTTTTAAGAAAAAAACACTCTTTTATTTACTATAACTTAGGATGTTCTCTTATACATATAATTTTCTTAAGGGTTCTTAGTAATGTTTTCTCATAATAATTTCTAAAGGTATCTACAAGTTGATATGATAATAACTATAAAAAATCATAATTTTCATATATAAATATTACATATTATTTTATTAATACTCTTTATATAACATAATGGTCCACACTATAATCATATAGGTCTAGTGTATTTGGAAATTTGCATACATAAAAAATTAGTTCATAAGTGAACCACATCATCATCCACTAAGTTCTTATTAACTAGATCCCATTTAATACTTGTCATATATAATACCTCTAACATCCCGGTAGAGGGAACCACTATCCTTAAGTGACATCCCCAATACACCAAAGTATGGAAGTAAATTAATAGGGATCACAAACCATTGGGGGATGATTTACCCTTTAAAGATATAACAATTAAACCATGAAAACTATAAAAAACCAAAACTATATGTGATTCATGAGTATAAAAATAAAATCCAAAACCAAATCAAACCAAAATTAAATAATAGAGGATAAGAAGAATCAAATTCACATAATAAAAAGAACCCAAATACAAAAAAACCCCACAACAACAAGGACACCAATCATAAACTCCCAAAATTCTCCATGATTTAAATTAACATTTCTATTCCAACATTTAATGAATAATTACTAGAGAAATAGGATACCTTGCCTTTACCTGTGTCATGATACAAAATATTTTCCAATGGACCATAGTAATCGATTAGGTGGTGAGTATAAAACATGGTAGTATTTCCCCAATGACTTTCCAACTCATTCCACTTGGATAAAACTTGTTAGAAAATTTAATAAAATAGTTTATGCAATGAAACATTTTTATAAGAAATTCATTATCAATTTTTCCAATGTATGAATCAATAGAATATCATAAATATATTTCATGGAATATATAAACAAATCCTATAAACCATTTTATCAAGTTATTATTTTTCATATAATATTCTATATCCACACAAATCTTGAACACACACACACAATATTAGTGTCACCATTGGTGTTAGAACTTCGCATCCATACGTTGTCCATTTAATGGTGGTACATCACAAAAAATATCCATTCCATTCAACTCAGGACCAGATGTTATTCCTAAATCATGTCAACCCATTTTAATAAATCCATTTCTGTAGACACTTTACTTTCATCAACTAACAATAATTTTAAAATCATAAATTTAAAATTATAGACAAAAATTTTATAAAAATTCAACTAAATCCCTTGATTACCAAAACCATAATTCAAATTAGAATATATATCAATTGAAAACATGGTTTTTACAAAAAAAAATATTTTTAGTTAAATAAATATAAAATCAATACTTCAATTTTTAATCCAGAGGATTATATAGAGAATCCACCTACCTCTAAAACTCTGGAAAAATGAATAATGAAACAACAACTTCAAAAACCCATCATAAAACATCAAAATTCATCCTTCAGATTTATTCCCATCCATAAAAAAATAAAATCCCTTGAATATTGAAATCATACACCATGTATCTATTCCTAATTGACTAGATCCAAAATTCTAAGAGAAGGAAGAGGAAAAAATATTTGGAAAATGATGAATAAAAAATACTTACCTATGAATTCAGGCCCAAAGAACTTATATTCACCAAGGAATCACTCCTATATCAAAAAATAGTCTCCCTATCCTTGGTATGAATATGTTTTCAGTTAATGTCATGATTTGAGTGTAAAAAAAATTTTTATGATGTAAATTGGATAAGATCTATGATTTTTCAATAAGAAATATCATCATGCTAGGAAAGGGTGTACTATTAGTCAAAAAATGAGAAAAACATGTGTGAGATAGTACTTAAAACCACAACTCAAATAGATGGTTCACATGGTGAGACAAACAATGTACTAACTGCACAATACCCCACTGTCCAGTATTTCATGGTTTCTCCTAGGTGTCTGTATAGTTCAGCTAAATCATGGGCCAATCATGCACCTTCCCAGTGAACATTGTTTTCCCTTATTCAGTTTCTTTGAGGTGTTTCACAATTTATAATAACCATCCTCAAATAGTGATCCTCCATAAAAGCCTCTAAGAAATGACAAAATTCCTCATAACCTGCAAACATTTGACCCAATAATTATATATATATAAAATAAATAAATAAAGGGTCATGTTCTTGAAACCAAGGGTTCTAGATTCGCCCTTTCATTGGTATTTTCATCTTAAAATGGTAGAAAACTAGAGGTGTTCATGAATAGTGTTTGACATTGATCCATCGTTTCCCTCTCGTAATCCCACATCCCTTCTTGAATATGACCATTTTTTCATAAAACACACAAAATATCAATACTTTTCCTATAAAATATTTTCTCTTTCCTATCCACAATCCATACCATCACATGAACTAATGCATCATTCATATCTAGGTTAATTTAATCCAATCAAATAATATAGTGAGAATGAGTTTGATACTTCTTCTGTGGAGATACATGAAACAAATTATCCACTAAACTAAAATTTGGTGGAAAATACAATCGATATCTAGCATCACCATGAAATTAAAGTATATAAAAGGGCCTATTTATCTAGGATATAACCTTCACTTATTTCCCAAAAAATGACATCCAATCATTTAAGATATTACCAAGAACATATGATCACTCTCCTTGAAAGATAGTTGTTTTTTATTATGATCCACATATGATTTCTGAAAACTCTAAGCTATCTCTATTCTCTTTAAGTTCAATTGAATATTCTCCATATCCTCTTGTGAAAGTATTCATCTAACCAGAAAAGTCTCACCTATTTCCCCCAAAAAAATTAAAGAATGATATATATATTCATACAATGCTTCAAAAGGATCCATATGTACTGATTCCAAAGGAAATGTTTTAATAGAACTCCACTAATGATAGGTGCTCATCCCATGAGAGACAAAAGTATAGTAGAAAGTCCATAATCATGTCCTCTAACATTTGGATCATCCTTTTAGATTTTCTGTCCTTTGATATGATGATACACCATTCTTATAGTCAACTTATATCCATGGGATTACTCTATGGATTTCAATATTCAAGATTTAAACCTCAGATCTCAGTTTGATACTTTAAAACTGGTATGTTATTCCTTTTTACCACTTCTAAGATATTGGTTTTTGAAATGTCTTCCACCTTATTGTATTCATTAATAGTGATTAAATTGTCCCATTTTTTGAGCTGATCCACTATTACCCACATAGAATTGTGTTTCTAAACAGTCCTGGGTATACCTTTTACAAAATCCACAGTAATTTTTCTCCATTTCCATATTGGAATCGGTAGAGATTTCAGTATACTTGTTGGTCAATGTTCCTCTTTCCTAACCTACTAATAGGTGAGGCCTTTCAAAACAAATATAGCCACTTTTATTTTCATTCAAACCGACCAAAATATTTTTTTAGTTCCTTATACAAATCCACTTTTCCAGGATGAACATCCAATATTGAATGGTGGTATGCATGAAAGAGTTTTTCCTTACAAACTAATGGTATGACCATCCAATATCGAGATCACAAAACTAAAATTCTTTCAACATTCCATATATTAATGGTCTCCCCACTATTGAGTCATAACCTTATATAAAAACATTAAGAATTAGATGTGTAATCCTATTTACCCTTTTAAACAATATCATGAAAAAGTATACTGGAAAAAACACCAAAATACCATTTTATTTACAAAATAAGTTCACATTAGCTATTTTATCCTTAGCTTCCAAAAATCTGAAGCCTTTTTCTCCAATTAACTATTATACACCCATATTAATATGTATTCTATATAGTTCCCTTTAATCAATGTATACATTAATTCAAATTCAAACATTGGAATATTCAACATCCATACACTTTATTTCATATTCAAATCTCTTTGTGAGAAAATATGTTTCATTATTTTATGGTCTACAAACAATGGGAATTTATCACCAAAAATATAATGGCGCAAATTATTAAATTCATAGACTACCATAGTAAATTAAATACACTATGTTTCATATTTATTCTCATGATACCCAAATTTATTTGAGCTAAAAGCAGTAATGTGACCACCTTGCATGAGAACACACCAAAAACAAATTCCTAAATAATTAAAATACACCACATATCCTTGTCCTGATTCTATAAATTTCAAGATTGATGATGACGTAAGGAGAAAGTTAAGATCTTGAAAATTATTCTAAAATTCATAATTACATTGGAATGGGATACTTTTAGTTTTCATGGTTGTAATTGGTGAAGATATTTTTGAAAAGTCACTAGAAAATTGTCAGTAATTACCATTAATAGAATTTTGTATCTCGAAGGCATTCCTTGGAAGTTTCCAATAGATCTTAATATCTATATTTTCTAGATCCTAAGAGAGAAATATTTTAGGAATAACATTGAAAAATAAATGTACCTATTGTATCCAAAATTCACTCTTTGAATGATTGACATATAGACGGTGATCCCATAAAATACCCAACACTATTTCTACGTGTTGCTCATTCTTAGAATTTTTCCTGGAATGAACTATTACATCATCCACAAAAAGATACAAAAATAAATCTATTTACCTATGAAATTACCTATTAATTAATTATATAAATATAGTTGAAACACTCATAAAACTAAAAGCAATAATAATATACTCTCAATGTCTGTTTCTACTCCTAAAAATTATCTTCATAATATCCTCTTTTTGAAACTTTTATTTATGATATCCTGAACACAATTCAGTTTTAGAGAACCACTGGGCTCCCCTAAATTGTTCAAAAATGTCATTGATGTGAGGAAGAGGATACTGATTCATTATCCTAACTTTATTATGATTATGATAATCCATAAAAATCATAATAGTTACAACAATAATTTTCACCCAAAAATTGGTGCTACCCACATACTAGGATAAATGAACCCTTACCTTTAAAACTCTTCCATAAAGAATTTAAATTTCTTTAATTATATTGGTACCATCAATAAGATAGAAATTAATTAAGAATATTCATGAGTAAGAGATCAATTATAAACTCCTTTTTATTTCAGGTGGAATCATAGGGAAATTATCAAGGAAAACACTAAGAAGCTGATTAACCATTTCTGGAAAAATTTTATTTCTAATATCATCCACAGATGATAATGTTAACATCGCCAAATCATCTGAAATAGTTCCAAATTATTTTGAAAAAATCCTACTCCACTTATATTAATATTCTAATCTCCTATAAATATATTCTTCACACATCTAATAGTTTTAAAACTAACCTTTCCAGTATAACAATCGATGTGTGGTTTGAAAATTGTCAACCAATCCATGCCTTGGATTAAATCATAAACATAAAAATCAAGAACAGAGAAATACCAAATCAATTCAGCCCCATATATAGTTATAGAAAATGATTTTAAAATAAAGGCCCAACATTCTATTTAGCCAAGATTAGTTTTAAGATTTAAAATATAAGAAATCACCCAAACAATAAAACCCAAAATATCAATATCCCAATAAACAATAAACAAATAGGACACACCCATATCAAAAAAAGCATGCATGAGGGTGGAATTAAAAATAATCATACCTCTCACCATTGAATGTACATATTGATTAATCGTGATCATGTTATCAGATCAAAGAAATTTATTACTCATCAAAATTTTCTCTTTATTACTATGTTAGATTTCACTAGTTGAGGGGTCATAGAAATCCGAGAATAACCATGGGTCACTTGATTCTGATGAGAAGAGTTATTCTACTACACTCATCCCATAGAAGAATAATATTTATGAGTAGCATGATATGTGTCAATAGAACTTGACCTTAGAGAACTATGAAAATATTGTGGTATATGTCTCGTTTGGTTAAAATTTTAGCATGCTCTAAGTGGTTTTATACAATCTTGACTGATGTGATCTAGTGAACAGAACAGAAAAAGTCTGTTTTACCCATTTATTTTAAAGGATGATTCACTAATTCATATATCTGATTCTTAGATATACTACCACCTCAAAAATATTTGTCCCTATTCCATTTATTTCCATAATTAGAGTTCCTACCTATTTCCTTATGTATCATGAATATTCAAGAAAATGTATTTCTTGATATATCCCTTTCTCCCATCATTTATCTATTGAGCATATCTATATAATCTGGTAAAAAAATCATGGAATAATTTAATTTAATATATGGCCTCAACCCTGATTCAAAAATTCATTTCTGTAAGGAAACACTTGTAGAAACATTTGGTGTAAATAAATTTAATTCATAAATTTATCTACATACTCTATCCTAGGGTTTTTCTTTATCATTAAACTAGAGAAGTCTGTTTTTCTTACAATTTGAAAATTATTAGGATTAATTTTTTTGTCATGTAATTATTAAAAAATATTCCCATTTTATTTCACTTTAAAATTTACCTAAAACTTCTAGATTCCTCTATTAGTGCTCCATATCATCTAACATGTATGTTTACAACTTCACAGTTATCTTAATAGGTGTGATAAGAAAATAAGATATTTCATTCATCATATTTGTCCACACTTCTTTTTTTCCAGTTCTAAATCACCTCAAAAGATATATAGAAAAATATTTTGAACTAAATTGAATGATACAAATTCTTTGTTTCATACATTCTATTCCCTCTATCCATAACCTAAAATTCATGGAAAATACACTAGACCAACTTCTGGTTCACCTATTTCTCAAGTGCAACCACATTCTCATTATCCTCTACTAGTTTGTTCCTATGGTTCCTACTTGGTTCCATTCTCTATAACGAAATTAAAAATCCATTTAGCATTACTCTCTAGAAGATGAAGGCTTATCAATTTCAAATTTTCCACATAAAACATATCATAATAAGGCTTTCTAATATTTATATAATTTCCAATTTTAAACCATTTATTAAAATTTCACCATGGTTTTTAAAAATCAAACCATTTTTAACTATTTTCAGAAATTAACATGGTTTCACCGAATTATAAATCATTACATAAAATTATTTATTCAGTTCTAGAGGAATTTCATTTCTATAAATTCATTTCATTCTATTCTCATTGGATAACCCCATAACAATGAGGTGAAAACTCCTAGAAGTTTCGCAAAACACTCATGTACCCAAAATCCCTAGTAACATGATGTGAAGCACAAAAAGGATAGATATTCCTCTTTAGCATTTAGATTTTATTTTCTAAAAATCATACTCCTTACTACTATCCAAAGATTATATTAACATTCCATGAATTATACTCAAGGATTAAACAAATTGATACCACTTTTGATATCCTACCCATCTCCCATAGTCTTCGAAAGAGGTGGGGGGTACAATTATCCTTATGTGACATCCCCAAGAATGAAAATGGACTAAATAAATTCCAATGGATCATATACAATTGGGGGATGATTTTCACTATAAAGATAAAACAACCCAAACAACATGACCATAAACAACAAAAATTATATATGATGCATGAGTACGGAAATATAGTACAAAACCAAAGAAAACAAAAAAAAATATTAAAATTCAATAAGAATAAACGTCACATAACCAAAAGAACATAAAGACAAAAAAAATACCAATATATAAAAGATACCAATTAGAAACTCACAAACTACCCCAGACACCAAACCCACACGCACAACTAATAGTATCATAAAGTATAGTTAAATAAATTGGATACCTTCTCTTTACTTGTGCCTCGATACATAATATCTAATATTGCACCATAGTTCCCAAGTAGGTGTGAATATAAAACTCATTAGGATTTCCTGAATGACTTCCCAACTCACACCACCAGGATAAAACTTGTTATAGCATTTTATAATATAGTTTAAGCAATGAATAGACTTTATAAAAAATCCAAAAATCATTTTTTTCAATGTAAGAATCAATAAGATATAAAAACAATTAAGGAATATATAAAGAAATATTTAAACCATATTGTCAATTTTTTATTTTGAATATAAATTTTAATGTACACAAGCATCCACAACACTCACACATAGACAAGAATGGTTTTACCATTGATGGGGGGGGAATTCATGTCAAAACATTGTCCCATTGATAGTGGTACTTCATGACTAATATGTATCACATTCAACTCATTCCCTACAATTATTCCCAAATAATTTCAACACATTCCAATAAAATATTTTCAATAAACACTTTACTTGAATGAACCAACAATAATTTTAATATCTCTATTTAAAAATTATAAAAAATGACTTTCCAAAAAAGACATCAAAATCCTGTGATTTCCAAAACCATAATTCAAACAAGAAATTACATCAAATCATACCATGATTTTCACAATAAATTCATGTAATTAAATAAAGTTTCAGTAAAAAATTCAATTTATAATAAAGGGGATTCAAGAGAGACTCCACCTAACTCTCAAAATTTGGTTATAATTAACAAATGAATAACAACATCAAAAACTAATCTTGAAACTCTTAAATCCATCATTAGATATCATTACCTTCAATAAAAACAATAAAATACCATGAATATTAACATAATAGAGTATGGATATATCCCTAGTAGACTAGATCCAGGATTCTAAGAGAGATAATAATAAGAAATCAATGGTAAACAATGATGATTGAGCATTAACTGATGAATTTGGCCCTCCAACTCACTTAGATTCACCCAAGAATCACTCCTGGATCGAGATGAGTTGTGTCTATAGCCTTGGGAGAAATTTAACATTGGGATATGGACTATTTAAGGGTGAATGAGTGGTTTATATGGAAAATATATTTTATCCATGCTTTTCAGAACTAAAATATCACAATGCACGGTTAGGGTGAAGTACTAGGTTAAACGTGTTCTAACCATGCATGAGTCACTGCCTCAAACAATACCTTTAATGGTTGGATATAATGATTATAAATACCATGCACCAACTATGTTATACCAACTATTAATCAATGAATAGTTTTCTAGAGGTATTTCATGGTTTTTACTAACCATAATCAAATTGTCCACCAATAAAAAATCCTTAAAAGCATATCAAAACTCCTCTGAAACTCCCAATAGTTAACCCATTCATTTTATATGGTTAAAATATATAAATAAAGGGTCATTTACCTAAAACCTAGGGTTATATAATACCTTTATCATAACATTTGGAAATTAATAATAATAAACGGTGATCTTAGATGCTCAATAATGGTAAATAAGGGAGATATCAATTATCACACAAACATAAAATGAGAATATGGGTATGAGAACAAGGGGAAAACATTTGAAAACCATACCCATCATATGATATATTATAATCTTGATTCATGGACTAATTATTGTCAATTTATAATACAACAATCATAAATTAATCAAATAACATGAGCCATGAGTGAATAAAGCTAGCATAAGATATAAGTTTTTGGCATACACATAATCATTGAAAATAATTTCCTTAATAGTGAAGCCTTACTAACAAGACTATCATAGTATTTTTATTTCACTCCCCAAATATTAATAATAGTCATGTTTACTCCCCAGATAAACATAGTGGATAGATTCCCTTACTGAACTGGGTTAACTCCCCATTTTACTCTTTACTGTCTCATGACATATCCATTATTACCAAATGCATTAAAGGGATATATAATTTTAGTCCCATCAGTCAGATAATTAAAATAATACATATCTATTCCATAAAATTATATATGATTCATCATACCATAACCCATGTAAAAGAAAAAGGTTTCATAAATATTTCTTCATTTCATCATAGTATATCCTGGGGAAAAGAAACAGGTTTGATAACATAATTAACCCATGGAACAGAACCATGTTACATATAATAATTTATATTATAAACCATCCAACTAATGATTATTTGATGGTATTATTAGATCATACCCCTATTATATCATAAGAAACATCAAAAGATTCCATGTTAGATAAAAATACTTTTGAAATATATCTCAAAAATTTGTTTTCAAAAATAACCTTTTCCTTTTAAAATTTCTTCTTTAAAATATAAAAATTTCAAAAAATATAAAGGAAAAAATTTACATTGAAAATAGATTTTGAAAATTGTAAAGTAATTATCGTAGCATTTAACAGTCATAATAGTAGGAAATTCCATTCATTTCATATATGCTAAACAAATATTCCTTTCATATTAAGAATGAAATGTCAAAAATTACCTCCTTTTGAAAAAGAAATGTATAATCCTTTTAAAGAAAATAAAAACATTAAAACATGGGTAAAATGATTTTAATTTTTTTTAAATAACAGTAAAAAATCTAGAAAACGTTTTAATAAAATAGTGAAAAATGAAGAAAAACGATTTTCCACCAAAGATAGAAATAAAATAATTTTTTCTTAAAACAATTTTTTCGGTCTATCGAGTAATTAAAGATGTAATTTCCCAGTTGAGATTGTTTTATCATTAATAGGGGAGGGGGTGAATTAGTGATATAATTTTATTTTATGTTTCATTACTTCGTAAACAACCTTTGCCTCCACTTAATGATTGATTTCTATACTGAAAATAAAACAAACACACATCTATAAGAAAACTATAATTTTTAAGGTCCACTAATAAAAAAGAGTAGCTACATAATTATCATGGTTAGGAAACACTCTCATACCACAAAATAATCTATAAAATAATTCCTTTTTCATGGAATACAGCAAATAGTATATTCCCTTACACTCATGTATAACTATAATCAATATAATAGTGCTTGTGGTTCATGTAGAACCAATATGTAATACAATTTATTTTTAAATTTTTTTACCATTTTGCTAGATTAACATTCAAAAATAATATCTTTAAAATAGTTCTTCGCTTTCTTACCCAGCAAAATGTGAGAGCTTCTGAGAATTCATAATGATACTCAGTCTAGTTTCCCAGTTTGATTCCCAAGTGTGTTTTCTCCATATTGAAATTTTAATTTATTTGAATACCACTAAAACAATTATGAACCACTTCTAATCTGAGTTTGGAAATCCAAGTTTAATTCCCAGTCTAAAGACCCATCCTAATACTATGATCATCTAAATAAAATATTATCTCTTTTATTTTCTTCTTCATTCCAAAAACTAACTTCAAGGAAACTCAATATGGAAAAATCAGCTACCTAAAACATCAGATCTTCTTTCTCTATAGTACTATATTGTCATAACATATAAAGTACCTTCTCTTTTTATATGTAAACCAAAATGGTTTTGTCAAGACTCCAAAATGCTTTCATGCTCAGCTAAATTCCCCAAAATCTTTATTTTCCTTGAATTTTAGATGCATTTATAAACTCTTCAATGCTTCTAAAATCTTCTAAAATCTTTTTGTAACATATCAAGAAATTATTTATCTATAACCTTCTTAAAACATCAGTCTGATTCTAACTTTCTCATTATGATCTATGTTATTACAATGAAGAAAAATGTAAATAAATAGGTTATCCGGTACTTTGTTCTGAACTTCTTGAATGACATGTCTTCTCATTATGATTTCTTCATTATAATGAAGACAATATATTCTTTAATACATTCTTTTTACCAACTGTGAAAAATGAAAAATATATATTCCCATTAGTATTCTCTATACCAACTGATGAAAGAAAACATATTCCTAAATCCTTAATCTTCTTTTGATCACAATTTTGTACCTTCTTTGAAAATATTAATACAATATTCTTATCCCCCTTTGATAACACTTAAAAAATCTCCAGAAATTATTCATCCTCTTATTTTCTCTGGACTGATGTTCCTACATAAGTTTAAGTTATCGGTGTTAGGTTAAATCTGATTATCTATCCCAACTTCACTTTGATGAATAAATGTTAAATCAAATATGATGTCTCTTGAGACAATAGATAAAAAAACTTGAAAAAAAACCATATATTTCTACTTTCTCTCGACCCATAGGAAAAAAACATGTCATTTATCTTGATGAAAATGTTTAACAATGGTGTTTTATTCATAAAAATTATTAGTATTATACATTCATGAATTTGACCCCAAAAAACTTCAATATTATTATTTTTTTCATTGGTCCCAATAGCTCCCTGATAAAAAAAATAATACCTCTAATGATCAGAAGCACACCGAGTTGACAGACCAGTTCCAACATCTTCATATTCAGAAACTTCTTTTATTTAATAAGTTTGATACTAATGAGCTTCTTCTTGTAAAGATTTAAATCTTTTGTCTTATTTTTATGACCAAAAACCAGCATCTTTATTTTAACATGTTCTGATCAACTTTCCCATCCTATAAAAAATTTGAGTTTAATGATCTCATATTGATAGCCTGAAACCATAAATCTTTGACATCAATAAATTATTTCTTCCACAAACTGGTACTTATTTCATGAATTCATCATGAATTTGAATATATTTATGGTCATCATAGAACTTTGGAATTAAATTGGGAATTACTGTAATCTCACATCCTTTCCAGCAACATATTTCTTTCCAACCACAAGAATATGATTGGAAGAACTCCCATTATCCTTCATAAGTCTTGAATCACAAGTTCTATGGGTTAATTATGAATTTTGATAAATAAAAAAATATAAAAGCATCATCATATTTATATCATAGTGAATGAATAACTAATTCTTCCCCATTATAATCAAGTCTTTTAATTTGGACTCAAGTTGAGTTTGATGGTCCTTTTCAACTATAAATAATCTTCTCAGACTGATTTACTTTTTTAAGCATTGTGAGTCTGATTTCCGAAACACAATGTTCAGTTTGATTTTCAATACATTTACAAATATAATTGATTTAAATTATTTTAAAATAAAAGAAAACATACTTGTAAAACAAACTTTTACTTACTTCCAAAAACCATCTCCATCCAACTTAGTCCCACAATCTCCCCCAATTTATTTTTTTCAAACAAAATTCATAAATCCATAAACTTTTTCACCATATGAAATGGATTTTTTATCAATAATTCTAATACTATGTGAGTGAACTCATTATAGAAAACAAGAATTATTAACAATAGAGCCATGATTTCACAAATTATTTACTTTTGAAACCTTCTCAAATTTTCTACACAGCTTTAATCACTTCATCAAATTCCCTATCATCAAAAGATTCATATAACCACTCCGAACAGTTGTTAGAGTAGTTAACACACTTATATGCTGAAATCACAGCTTTCCCACAACCCACCCAATTTAAATTATTCCTTAAAAGTTTTACCACATAAGAATGAATATATTTGGGGAACAATCCCCCCCTTGAAAACATAATCAAATGACAATGTGATAGAGGGGAAAAACACATACCTCAACTTTGATGATAATGAGGTTGGAAACCTATGATTAACCTAATTTTTTAAAAGGTTCTTTTGGTAAAGGTTTTATGAAAATATAAGAAAATATTTCCAATGTAGGAACACACTACAAATTCAAATAATTCTTTTCCACATGATCATTAATGAAATGATATTTGATAACAATGTTTTCTGAATGACAATTTTGTACTACATTTATCCTAAGGATGATGTTACTTTTCTTACCACAATCCAAGAGAAAGGGTAACTTTAAATCCACAATTATATCCTCTAACCAATTCATCATCCACATAACATGGGTATCTACTTGAGTAGTAGAGACACACACAGATTCAACCATAAAAAGAGTTATGAAATCTATTTTATTGTTTTCCAACTAAGACAACATTTCCCCATAAAGAAAACTCCACCACATGTGGATCTTATATCATTAATATTCCTTTACCAATCAGCATTTGAATACCCAAACAAGTCAATACTTTATGATCTATAATACTTGATTTTAAAATTTATTGAGCCTTTGAATATCTAAGATTTGTTTTCATCCAATAAGTGTACTTCTTTTTGAGTGCTTAGAAATCTTTCACATAAGGTAATAGCATAAACATTGTCAGGAATGGAGGATTTTAAATACAACAAACTTCCCATCATCTTTTAGAACTTTTTTTGATCAACTTTATTGCTTTCACCATCATTATACAACTTGGTTCTCACTAAAATAGATTTGTAATAAGGTTTTAAATTTTACATGTTGAACCTCTTATAAAGATCCTTAGAAAACATTCCTTAATAGAGAAAAAAAATTTACATAATTTTTAACATTTGTAACCCAAGAATATATTTCATTCCTCCTTACATGGACCACTCAAACAACATTTTCATTTATTCATAAAATCATTCAAATGATCTTTCATCATTCCCATAAAAAATAAGGTCATTAACATAAACAATTATGGTTTGTGGAAACTGCTGACGTTCTTTGATGTAAAGATTACAATCAACTATTAATTTATTAAAACTCAAATTCCTAATGAAAGTGTCCAACTTTAAATACCATGCCTTTTATTCCTCTTTCAGTGCATAGAAGTATTTCTTTAGATTGCACACATAACATTCATATTTCCCAAAAATAAATCAACATAGTTAATCAATATAAACATCCTCGTCAATATCACTAGTAAAAAATACTTATTTGATATCCATCTGAAAGATTTTTTAACATTATTGTTCAGAAATAGCAAGAATTATTATGATTGTTTCTAATCCTTCCTCCAGAGAAAAGGCTTCATAAAAATCAATGACTTCTATCTGTGAGTAACCATTTTACACTAATCTTACATTGTTCCTTATCACTTCATCATTCTCAATTAGCTTTTATTAGAAAACCCATTTTGTACCAATAATATTTTGATTATCTGGATAAGGTATGAGTGCCCTTGTATCATTATTTTATATTTGATCCCACTCCTAATTAATTTCATGAACCCATTATGAATTTTCAAAAGCTTCCTTCATATATTTTATCCCAAGTTTAGAGTACAAATATGTACATCCAAGAACTTTTTATGTTCTTCTTTTTTATACATTATCATTTTTATCACCAATAATTCTTTAAGCCCCCAATTTCTACATCATCCTGGGATAAATTTTTTGAAATTCTTCCTCACCACTTTAAGTGGTTGATTTTGATTCTTCTTCTTCAGTAAGACTATTATACTCAGTATCATTATCATGATTTTTAACAAAAAAAATATTACTTCATGCTCAAATTCTTTAACAATATGGTTCTATTTTTCTTCTTTGTCCTTTTTTATCTTTCATATTAACATAATAAACTATTTTTTGTTAATTTATTTAATCATCAATATCATATTCATTCTAAAGCATATCAAAGAAAAATTCCTTCTTCAATTCTCTGCTTAAAGTTACCAAGGTTTTCACCATTATTCTATAAGATGCATAGAATCCCAAAAATATTATTTGTTTCAAACATAGAGTTTTACCAAAAAACAAATCATGTGGAGTAATATCTAAAAATTTCCTATAGAAACATCTATTTTGAATGTACATATCAATGCTCATGGATTGACTCAAATAGTTATGAGAGAGACCATGTCCATGTAACATAGTTTTCCCCACTTCCAAAAACCTTCTATTCATTATTTCAGCCATACCATTTTGTTATGGAGAGTATGATGAACTATAATCATATCTAATTCCATGATTCTCATTACAACATTCAAAATATTCATTTTTTTATTCATCACTATTGTTTGTTCTCAACTTATTCATTGAATACTCACATTGCTTTTCACCTTTCCTCCTAAAACTTTTGATAATTTTCAGATCATCTAAATTATGTTTCATAAACATAACACAATTAATCCAAGTAAATTCATAAATTAAAGTGATCAAGTACTTATCTCCATTATTTTATTATTTTCTCATTTTTTCATGGATATAAAAAGGAATAAATTCCTAGTGTTATTCTGAACAAATTTCAACTTTCTTATGGATAGAATTTGTATTCTTTCCTTTCTGAAAAATAGTGAAACATCAATCTCATATTATTGATATGTCAAGATTTAAATAGAAACATTCACACTTTGATGAATTACTCATGTGTCTCTAGCATATGTTTCTCTTATAGTTATGCCAGAACTGATTCTCTTTCACCATGCCTTATTAATAAGAGTTTTTTATTTCACGAACTTTAAATAGGTTTCCTTTTCTTTGTTGGTCTCTTATAACTATCTTTCCATCCTTCTCACTATTCCAAAAAAATAAATCTTTCTAGAAAGTATCTTTGTTACCTTAATCACAAATTTGTGAAACACATAACATGTTTTTTTATCCCCTTAATAAACAAACCATTCTTAGATTCCAAATTTCTTCCCCAATTATGGTTGACCCAATAAATTTGATTCCAAGATATTCATAAAACCAAATGGAATAGTTATTAATTTTAATTCTTTAAAACTCATTATATATCTTAATTAACCTTTCATCTGATAAAAGCATCCAATACTAAAGATCCATGTTTTTTCTCCTTTTAAAACATTAAGAACAGTCTCAACAAAAAAGTATTTTTCATTCCCTTTACCTTTTTTCACTTCTGTCTTCTGAGAATTGTTAACAACAATTTTTTGTGATGGTTATAAAAACATTTTATCCTTTTTAAAGTTCTATAGTTTGTTAACATATTTCAAAAATTGTACCCATAGGTTGGAATATCTTTTTAAATTTCACTCTAAACTTTTTAGGTTTCTTCCAATCAACCTTATAAGACTTCTTTAGAAAATCCTTCTCTGACTTCTTCCATTAATGAAATTGAATCCCCCTCAAACATTTCCTTATATAACCTGTAGAATAGTTCTAATATTTTTCATTAAATCAAAACATATTTTCTATATGTCCTAATCCACCACAATACCAAGAGTATCCATAGAAAGAATATTTTTCTATGAAGCTTTCATAATGACCATAATTTTGACCATGGGTCTTGGTGACCTTATTATATTTATTATCAGATCATTTTTTAATACCAATTTTTATATTATCAAATGGAGTCTTTTTTTCAAATTGGTTTTCATTCCAACCATATCAGTAATAGAATTTTTAGAATCTTTTTTGGACTTAGTATTTTTAAAAACTTTAATAATTCTCCACTTTGTTGTTCCTGGGCACATACATAACTTTTCAGTCATTATTATTCTCATAAAAAAATCAGAATTATTCTAAAAGCATTGATTGTATCCTTTTATCCTTCTTATTTTTACCTTTTATAGATCATTTCCCTACATTTTATATCGAATTGTTCAAAATTTAAACCCTCTATTCATCATTAGAACGTTTTTATTGAACAAGTTCAAGTTCTTATTCTTTTTACTTAAACTTTACTTCAATGTTATTATTATTATTTCACTATTTTTAAAGAGGATTCTCCAAATACTCAATATCTTTCACCAAATTAAAATTCTCATTAGGAAATATTTCTTGATTTTTTGTTAAGGAAAATTAATTTTTCACATCCTAATTTCTATCTCTTGTATTCTAATCATTCTCATGCCTTCTTTAAATTATTTTTTAGATGAAAATGTAATCAGGTTTTTTCTTATTCTTTATAATAACTTATTTTGAACTCTTTATTTGTCATTGTTGTAATGAAAATAATCTCTCCAACCGTCTAAAAAAACTTTTCAGATTCAGATTCACTATCTTATTCTTCTTCATATTTAAATTGAAAGCATCCCCTTTTGTATTTTAATCATTCATTATAATTTCTTCTATAAAAATATATGGCCTTATCACCTTGTTTCATATATAAATATCTTTGACTTATTTATTCTTTATCATTGTCCCCTTATTTATTATCCTTAAGGTCAATTAGTCACAAAGTTCCCAACATCCCCACATTCAATGCATCCCTAGGGAATTTTACATTTATAATTACATCTACCTCTTCTCAAATTTTTATAAAATCAGGATAAAATATAATCAATATTTTTACATACCTCATTTTTTGAGGAAAATTCTACAATATCATCTTCAAAAACATTCTTAGGATTTTCTTTGTTATGTACTTTGAAAGATATTTATCTATCTGATTTTTTCCCTTAATAAAATTCATCATTTTAATCTCATATGTAATTAGAGTGTTATGAAAACCATCTAGATAAAAAAATTTCCGGATCTCTACCTTCAATTAAAGAAACATTAGCATCAAACCTATAGCGAATAATTTTCAATATCATTCTAACTACTGTAGAATCCTATAACCATTCACCAAGACATGTGATAGTGCTAATTACGTCATTCACCCAGGTAAAGAAGTCACCAAAAAAATCTTATTCACCCATCTTGTTATCTTCATACTTCAACATCCATTTTTTTAACCTTTCCTTCTTTACTTTTTTATATCATTTATTATTTTTTTCAAATTATCCAAGATACCTTTTCATATAGAAGCACATTTCACTCTTAAAAATTTATATTCTGAAAGTGATGATAGTAAACCATTCTGGGACCTGCCATCAATCTCGTGATTATTCTTATCAATAGATGTAAGTGTAAATTTTTCATCAAAAAGATGAAATCCATCTATTTCAGCTTAAAAAATCATTACTAATGGACATAATATAAGGTAACATTATATCTTTATTGATATAATAATTCTTACCATCGAATATTAGACTTACTTTACTATTCATAAAATTAAAATTCATTATCAAAACTTCTCTTTCAAAACATCAGAAAATATACAATGAGTATATCCTTCAACATTTATACCACTTGTAATTTACCAGTCAATATTTTTGTGTCACTGAGGGAGGGAGGGGTGAATTAGTGATATCATTTTCTTTTGTGTTTCCATTTTTATGAAAAAACCTTCACCTCATATTAAAAAATTATTTCTTTACTAAAAAAATCATACTCACATCCATAGGAATATATGAATTGAAATTTCATAGTACACTAAAAGTGTAGATACATTCTTGATATGGTTTGGAAACAATTCAATACCACACAATCCACTAGAAACCAGTAATTTTGTGTGGAATATAATGTATAGAAAATTCCCCAACACTCATGTAGCACAATGTTCAATACAATAGTGAATAACATTTAAGCAGCACGAATATGTAATACAAATTTTTTGCAACAAACATGTTACAATGCCACTTGATGAACATTCACAAATAATATTTTAAAAAACAATTCATCACTTTCATACCCAGCAGTAGGGATGAACTTCATGAATATTTTAATGATACTTAGTCAAATTTTCTAATCAAATTCCCAAGTTTGATCACTAAATATGGATATAGTTCTCAATTAGAATAACTATAAAAAATTCTGAACAACTTCTAATCAGAGTCTGGAAATCCTAGTCTGATTCCCAATATGATGATCTGGGCCAATATGATGATCACCTGAAAAAATATTATCTCTCCACCTTTCTTATTCTATCCAAAAAACTTCTTCATTATGAAACAATCTATAATCTTCTTCTCCCTAGAACATTGGAGCTTCTCTATCCACAATACTATAGTTTTAGAGAGTAAAAATTAATTTCTCCTTTGGCAACCCAAAATGGTTTGGGTGGGATTAAATATACTTTTCTCACTCATCTAACCCAAAATCACTATTTCACTTGAATTTATAATGAATTTATGATGTTATAAATGCTACACAACTATTCATTAATCTTCTCAAAACGTTATAGGACATTATCTTGATTTATTATTATTGAAAAACATCAATCTAATTCTGATTTTTTCATTATGATCTGACTCATTATGGTGAAGTTAAATGTAAAGTAATAGGTTCTCAATTACATTGTTTTGTAATTCTTGGAATACAAGTGTGATCATTTTAATTTCTTTATTAGGATAGAGACATCATATTCTTCAATATGTTGATTTGTAAAAAAATTTACAAATATAAAACTTATGTATTTCGATTACTATTCACTATACCAGCTAATGAAAGAAAACATATTCTTAGATCTTCCAGCTTCCTTTTATCACACTTTTGTATGTTCTTTGAACTTATTCATGCAATAATCATGTCCTCCTTTTAAGACACTTCAAAAAATCTTCAAACAATATTCTACTTCTTCATTTATCTAGAATTATGTACCTATATATGATTATGTTATAGGTGTTAGGTTACATATGATTGTCTGTCTTAGTTTCACTCAAATGAAACAGCATAAACTTCAATATGATATCTCTCCACCAAACTAGTAAAAACACTTTAAAAAACTAGGGCATTCTTATTTCTATCGAACAACTTGGAAACAAAAAGTTATTTTTCATCATTAAAATGGCCTAATACATTGTTTATGTTCATATACATGATTGGAATTTCACTTTCATTCATTTTGTCCTAACAAAATTGAACATTCTTTTTCCTTTTCATTAGTCCCAAAAACTCCCCAATGAAAACAATTCTACCTCTAATAATCATATCACAATAATTCTGATCGATCGATTCCAGCATCTTCAAATTCATAAAATCATTTTATTTTATAAATATGATACAAATGATATTATTCCTATAAATATTTAAATCACTACGATTATTGGTCTCACAGAAAATGAACGTCTTTATCATCACATGTTCTGATCAGCCTACATAGCCTATAAACTAATTTGAGTCTGATGATATCATACTTATGGACTAAGATCTAAAATATTCGGCTTCAACAACTTCATTATTTAAAAAAATTCTTCTTGGGTCATGAATTCCTCAAGAATTTGAATACATTAAAGATTGACATAGAATCGTTTGACATAAGCTATGAATTATTGTAACATCCCCCATCTTTTCAAGCAACATCTTTCTTTCCAACCATCTAAAAATGATTAGTACCACTCCAAATTCCTTTATAAGTTTTTTATCTCAATTTTTGTAGATTACTTATGAATTTTGAGAAATAAAAAATAGAAAAGAATCACAAGATTAATATTATAATCATTTAGAATTTGATTCTTCCCCATTATGATCAAGTATTTCATTCAAGGCTGATGGTGAGTCTGACGATACTTTTATTTGAGAAAACATATTCTTAATCTAATGGAATTTCATAATAATTGTGAGTTAATTTTCTTAAATTTGTTAGTTAGTCCAATTTTCAAGAATTTTATAAAGTTAATTGATTTATCTTTATTGACAAGGGAAGACAAAATAATTGTAAAAAAACTTTTCTTACTTCCAAAAACCTTCTCCAACCAACATGGTCCCAACAAAAGAGAAGAAAAATAATTGAAAACATGTATTATCTAAAAATTACTATGGGATAATAAAATTCATTATATTATTTAAAGGTAGAACATTAAATTTCATCATCATAAACTAATAATATACAATCCCAAAAATCAATGACACTGAAACATAAAACTCATTCCTCAAGATTCACATGTTTTAAAAGAACTCTATCCTCTTGTGTAATAAATTGAAATTGTTATAATCAAATACTATAGGTATGATAATATTTCTAATATCAAATAAGATCTGTTTTTAACCATTCAACCTCAATTTATTAATCATTCTTTTATTAAATCATCATTTCAGGGTGTAAACAATTTCGTTCTTCAGAAGAATTTCAGTTTGTTAGTTTTCATCCTTGCATTGTGATCATGGTTCGCTAATATATATATTACTAATAATGTTATAAATATTATATTTATACATAATAATCTTATTTATATTCAACCATATGTAAGAAAAAACTTATTATTTGAGGTATATATTTATTTTTTCCATCAATTCACAGTTTAATTGCTTAAATATGGCCTAATATGAATTTGCATTAAGTTCATAGAGGGATAGGGAGTGTTCTGAGATGGTATGTGTCATATAACCCTTGTTTTAGGTGAAAATATGAGGCCATATTGTTATTAAAAATTGTGTGGGTAAGTCCACATGGCTGCGTGTCCAGGTTTATTGTTTTTTAAAGATATCGAGAGTGGCGCTTCTCATAGATTATATATGTTTTATAAACCGTGTGGGTAAACGATGTGGGTACCCCTTGGCCAAAAAGATACCATGCATGGTTTCTATATTATTTGAAAAAAATCCATCCCTCTAATTTTAATAATTTCATAATTATAAATTTAATTTAAATTATTTTATAACATAATCATAGGTTTTTTCTGACACACAACACCCACCACTTTCCAGATGCTCTCCCTTGATCCTGAAGTAGGAATTTAAGGATCTATCAAGTTTGAACTTTGATTCAAACATGTTTTTTCTCCATAAATATATAATGATAAGGCCATAATTATTTTTAGGCATTCTCAGTTCTTATGGACATCAAATTCAGTATTTTTTTTATAAACATATGCCCAAATTTTTCATTCTTCATCTATTTGTAAGATTTATTCTAATATAGGTCAAATTAGGACCTGATATTGGATGTGCTACCTATCACGAACATAATATTGGTAGTATCATCCCTATCATTAATAATTGGGATGTGTAGATATGTCGGGGTGTTGCACACATAATTTTCAAGGATTTACTAAAATGAATTTAAATACTATAATTGATATTATTCCCTATTAAGCTAAATATGGTTAATCTTTCTTTTATATGTTTTATACATTGAATAATAACATTCTCATAGGTGAGTTCTCCTAAAATTTCTCTTTATGTATTTTGGCCTTGGATACCTTTGAGGCATGCCTTTTACCCCTTGATCATGGGATTTCATTTGTGAATTGGTATATAAATCAAATTGATTTATTGATATCTAAACTGAATTGTAAATGAAATGAATTAAGGGTATGGTATGGATCATTTTCCCCTTAACCCATGTATTCCATTACTTGTTCAAAATGTAATTTCCTTGTATTTACTTTACCATGTGAGTAATGTATAAGTTATTCGATGAGTTGATGCAATTTTCTTGAATGGATCTAATTTTTGATATTCCCATGTGAGTAATATGAGAACATAGCCATGTGATTCCATGATAGGATTTTTAGTCTTGTTAAATTAAAAATGGCCATGATAGTATTTGAAAGGCCTTTAAATTGCTATCCATTCTAAGAAATTTTGAGGCAATCCTATGTGATAGATTTTTTAAGCATGGGAAGCTCGTTATCATGTTATGCCCACTTGAGTAAATGAAATGTCAAGACTTTGAGGTTGGTCCTATCTTGAGACACCCTTTGGAAATGACTTATATTGAATGCATTTGGTTTTGATCATAGATTGTTTAATGAATTATTTAAATGAAATTGAATTGGTTAGATGGCTATTAGGCAAGGTTTATACATAGATTCATATTGGAATTCCATGTGTGGGATCATGTTCTAATTGACTTATACACCTTCGGTGAAACATGGATTCATATAAGAATTCAATGGATGGAATTATTGTCTTGAAACTTTATATGTTGTGAGTGATACATCAAATTCAATGAGGGATTCCATAGACAAAAACAGTGAGGATTGACTTATATTCCATGTAATACATGGATTCATGTTAAATTATTATAGATAGACTCATAGGTTATTGATTATTATGCCAGGGATGATACTCAAGATTCCATATAGGAGTACTAAGGACAGACTCATTTGGCTAGGATTTTATACCTCACCAAGGGAAATACTGGTTTCTTGAGAGTTTCTCCAAGGACAGGCTTGTAGGGTGTTGGTTTATATTACCCCTGGAGTGATACTTGAATTAAAAATGAGGAATGTTAAGGATAGGAGAAGAGTCTGAATTGAATAATAAATGAAATGACTTTTATGATGTGTCTACCATGCAAAATCAATATTTTGGATTTGTTTTTTACTTATACCAATTTAGATTGCATGTTTAGGCATCCCCTAATATTTTGACTATATGGGGGATTATAGTCTTGATCTAGAACTCAAAACATATAAATTAAATGAAATTTAATTGTTTAAGTGATGTTGGTTAAATTAAGTTGATATTAAATGAGTGCCTTCACATAAATGGTGTTTAATTTTGAGTAATTCCTTATTGCATTACTTATTTCACACTTCCTATCATATATATTCACTAAATGATTGGAACAGACCTCAGGTGGTTGCCTACTGGGGTTTTATCTGCCACCCTATTTATGTCACTCTTTTTGGACTGAAATTGACAATATGATTTTAGGTAATGATAAGGGAAATCATCGTAATACAGGTACATGACACGATTCTTATGTCTAAGAGAGTATGGGACCAAGATGGCGCTCGTGATGCTACTAGTACTCTTTTTTACCTTTTTTACTTTTGAGACATATATTTTAGAATACTATTGTGTGCCTTTTTTGGTTCTTTTATTAGAAACATGTGACATTTATCATCATCTTGTATATGATATGACTTCTAGTTTTTTATTTCTATTGTTTTATATAATACATATATTATATGTATGATATTTACTTTTTGATACACTCTAGTATTGAGGAAATAGTGTCCCCATTGAATCACTTATACCCTCACTGGTGGTCAGTATTCTCTGGTGTTTGGGGAGATTTTCTTGAGACCATGTGTCCAACTGGACTTGGAGAACAGTTGAGTGGTAACCCAGTCCAGGATGTTAAAATGTGGTAACAAAGAAATTTTCATGGTTTTCATTACAATTTTTTCAAGAATAAAAATAGATAAGAATAAATATGAATTTTTTAATGAGTTATGCTCAGGTGTAACTATGTAGCGTATAGGAAAAATCCAAATTGCTTCGAATTGAATTACTATTTATTTTTTGTATTTTTACTATTATAGTTGACTGGATTCCATTATTGAGTGTTGATATTTTATTGTGATATTATAATTAATATGATTGGGGTCTTATTATATTTCAACCTAATAATATGATGGTATTATATGTATTACATCATATAATCGCCCACTATATTTCACATGAAATGGATTATGACTTTCCATTTAGGATGAATTATTGATTTCATGCTATTGTGATAGATGTCATGCTAAATTTTCCTAATACTGTGATAGGTATATTGGGATGTTTTGTTATACGAAATGGAATAGACACCGGGATTTGGTCCCTGGGTATTATGGCATATCATGGATTAGAATTTAGTGGACCATGGTGTAACTATAATTTTATTTGGGATATAAATGTGAAATGGGCTTGAATTAAAATTTTAAATTGAAATAAATTCAAGTGAAATGGGAAATAAAAAATAAATATGCAACTTCAAGTAAAATGAAATTGAACTTAAGTTGACTGTATATGAGTACTTGACCAGACTTGACCTTAGTAATGGGGTTTTGGTAGTGTCGCATTCTTGTATTTTATCTATATGTCACCCAGAACTGACTCGTCGAGCAGGAAAAGGGGTGTGTTCTTTAGAGGAAGGCTTTTACCTATACTACTTAGATAGTTTTACTTTTGAGCTATGAACTTTGATAGTGGTCTTGAAATAAGGAATGTGTTTAGGATTGTAGATCCATGCCATCATGACTACCTCAAGTTCTATGCTATGAGGGTCGCAATGATCATACCCCAATGGTGGTTGGTCATTGTCTACTAGTAGATCCTCTAGTCCTGCCAATTATAGAACCAGGAGGAGTACCGAACATTGGTGTTTAAGCACAATTCCCTAATTGTTTATTGTGATTCATGAAGACCATTTATGGAGAACCACAAACTTACCCTACTATGGAAGAGTGGGCATGTTAGTTTTAGTAGTAGAATCCACCTGCATTTTTTGGGGGATTACTAACTACATGATACAGATTCATGGATTGAGTTCCTGCTTTCTATCTTCTAGCACATAGAGAGGCATCCTGAGAGGAGGTAAAATATTTTTATATGCATACTCATGGATTCCTATAAGAGGTGGTAGTATATTATCACTTACACTGATAAACATTGCGAGTCATCCTGGATGGATTTTCATATAGCCTCCTATAACTATTTATATCTTGAGATGTTGAGGGCCAATAGAGCATAAGAGTTATTACATCTGGATTACGATGAATTTTTAGTGATGGATTATTCATCCTATAATACTAAACTCCAATGCTTCACACTAATTAAGATGGGTGAAGAACAATAGAAAGATAGGATATTTGAGGAAGTTCTTAGGTATGACATCTGATCATAGGTAAATTTCATCTGGCTAACTACTGTATTTGGGTTAGTGAATTAGTTATTGATCCTGTAGTTTATCCTGAGGGAAAATGGAGTTGTGTTCCAGGGTAGTTTAGTACCTAGGGCTGGTGCTTCATCAACTAGTAGTAAGAATCATCATCTGATGCTTTCATGCAGTGATTTTAGTAGTTATAACATCTCTTAAGGTATCCAAGTGAGGAGTTACTAGTTCGGTAGTCTGGGAAATATGAGGGCATAGTGTTTGAGGGACCTAGTTGGGTATTGATATTCTGGAAACATTGTCCATATACAGCAATTATGAAGAATTTTTCCACCATTAACAAGTGAGAGAGGGTCTATGCTAACTAAAAATTTAGGGTAATGGTCAGAATCTTCCCACCAAGTAGGGAATAATGACACAAGAGAATGTTCAGACTGAGGTGGTGGTCATAGACATGGTATTCAGACCGCAATTTTATAGGGAAAGTAGGTTGGATCAGCTCAGGGTAGTTATGTACTATCATAGGGTCGTGGTATAGGCCAAGAATATGCAATGCAACAGACCTTCCAGAAGCAGTATCCCACACTATCTAGTTTCAGAGGTATTATTCGTGTATCCTCTATTTTATCTTCATCACTATTTAATATAGAATCTTTACATAACATTATATTTGTTCCTATTATGGGGATTCATGGGCTATAATTTTATACTTCTTATGGTGTTATGATTTTATACACTCTGTTAGGGATCAGAATGGAAGGTGTCCAATAGTGTAGGGAAAACCCCCTTGAAATTGGTGGGTGTATCTTCTTATGGGACCCCTTCATCCTCAAGATGACAAGATTTGATATAATTCTATAAATGGATTGGTTGTACCCCTTTGGATATTTTTTTTATTTCTATAACCACATGGATAGTTTCAAATCACCAGATGGTAGAGAGTATATTCACAAGGGTGAATCGTATGTCTAGGAAATCTGAGATAGACCGGAGTATTGTGGTCTAGATGGGATGATAGCCCAGATGTTGAGTTTATATATGGATGATCAGGGGACAAATTAGAATGATTTCCTACTAGTGGTTGATCATTTTAGGGACATTTTCTTGAATGAATTATTAGGATTACTTCTAGTGAGAGACGTATAGTTCTCTATCGATCTAGTTCCAGGAGCTACACCAGTATCCATTTCTCCATAAAGGATGGATATGATGGTGTTGAAAGAGCTGAAGATGTAACTAGAGTATTTAGAGGGAAAAAGTTTCATCCAACCTAATACTCCTCCTGGGAGTTCTCCATTCGTTTTTTTTTTGAAAAATGTTGGTGGTACACTCAGACTATGTTTGGATTACCAGTAGTTGAACCAGTTGATGGTTAAGTACAAGTATCCTCCTCTTTGGATAGATGATCTCTTTGACTATAACAACACAAATTTTATCAATGGAATTCCCTTATTATAATTATGCCTAACAATATAATCACATTAGGAAGCACAATAACATATCATGATACTAAATACTATGTTACCATTAAAAATAATCTTTCCACTTCGATGTTTTGAATTTCAAAAATCTGACACACACGGTTGTGTTCAGGTTGATTTTGGTTGTCTAAAGAAACAACCAAAATTTTTGTTGAAAAATAACCTACCAATATGAATAGTAACCTACCCTCGTGAATATTAATATGACCCTTATGAATAATAAATCATCAAAAATAATAGTAATCGCACCCATGAATGATTAAATAAAACTTTGGCAATATATAAGAGATAATATAACCATAGTAAAAGTATTGATATTTTTGTAACTCATAAATAATTATTTAAAATTAATTAACTAATTTAAAAGAAAATTTATTTCCCTAATTTGTTTTTCAAATTTAATAATTCTATGAATTATAGTTTTATGATAATTTTTTAAGAACTTATATATTTATTGAAAGAATTATAAAATCAGTTTTAATTTTGAAGTCTGTATATTTCAAGTAAATTTTGATTTTAATTAAAAATTAAATTAATCATAATTAGAAAATTATTTTTCAAAAATGGAGTTCATTTTTTGATAATAAAAATTGAATAAAATTTAGGGTGAGTTTTTTAGAGTTTTTTGAAATACATGAATTTTGGTGAATAGTAAAATAAATTAATTTACCATATAAATACATTATAATTTAAATTCACTATTTCTGACTTCATGAGTGAATTAAGAGCCCAAATCCCAAAATCACATGTCCTCATTACTATTTTTGGTCATGGAATCATCACTATTTCTTATCTTAGTGGAAATTAATAAACTAATGATTAAAATATTAATAAAACCCCACTCACCTCAACTTTAAATACCACCCCTCACACCTTCATTACTTTACACCTCTCAACATTCAATAATTTTATAAATTCTGCACAAAAATCTTCCCTATCCTCTCTTACAACGTCCAAGAGCTTTTGGTCTCATCAAAATACCAAGCCTAGGTTCCTTAAGGAGGATCTCAAGAGGAGGATTCAAGAGGTAATTCCTCTCTCTGTTTTCTTCCAATTTCTTTTCAAATTTATTTTATTTTATTCCTTTATCCTCAACTTCTCTTAACAAAATTTTAGGATAAATCCTATATTATTGATATACTGGTATGATATAGTGTTAATGGAAGATTATTCATTCTGCTCCACTCCCTCTCTTTGTTAATAAAAAAGAAATTATGGATCGTGATATGTTAATTTACTTACATCATGGGAGATGCACATCCATTTTCCTTCAACACCTTCAAGGATGTAAGTAAAAAAATGAAAATATTTTAAAACGTTTTTAAAGTGTATATTTATCCCCTTTTATTTTATGTAACTAACTTATTTACATAACACTAGGTGATAAAATAAAACAGGTTCGTTGAGATCGAAAACCACCCAAATTAACCAAAAATGATCATTATTAAATTTTATCAAATGATTCATCCTAATGGTACATAAAAAAATTCATTATAAGATCATTTATATCTCTGGAATATTATATATTAACAAATTTTATGTTCAATCAAATTTTAAATGAACTTCTATTCATTAATACCTGTGAATCTTACAAGAAAATTATAAAAATGAACATTCTTGAACAATGATTTTAAACTCTATAACTCATCTAAAGGCCACTAAAAGAACTTAATGAAACTATAATGAACCATGTTAATGTATAAAAGGTTATATAATTGTTAATTAATGAATCTAAATTTCTTATAAAGGACCATGAATTAATGAAATCATTCGGATACATAGTGAGAGGAAATTCTAGAACCCAGCTCTCATTCTTTTGGTTTTCCCTCTTCAACCCATTTTCAGTATGGATATGCCTAAAAAATCATTTACTCATCATTATCATATATTTTTTGGGATATAAATGTTTTATAATTGATTTTATGAAAAACCAAATGTTTTCCAAAATAACACTTCTTTCAAATAAACACACCCTTTTTACATCTTGAAGTTTGTTTCACTCTTCACTCAAGGTTAATGGTTCTATGTCAAGAATGGTATTCAATATTGGGAACAATTAGTTTATGAATGTTTTATGTGAAACCAATTTCATTCCATGTGTTATTTTATGTTCATGTTTGAAATATTTTCAATGTTTCATGAAAGATAATGTTAATGTTATGAAGAGACCGGTTCACCCAGAATTATATAGTGCAATATAAATGTTTTAATGTGATGGGTGTTCCCAAAATTATACAGAACTCCAATTCATTGGTTAAAGTGATTAATATCATGAGTTAAAGTGTAATTATGTGTGAACATGGTGCTATATTTGTTCACAACTATGTGTGGTAGTTGACCACTAAGACATGATGTTTCATTTTTACGCATTTCCACATTTCAAGTCTTTTATTAATGATTCATGTATTGTTCATTATCCTTTGCCTATGTAATAATTATGATCAACCATTATTATATTGTTCATGTCTATCCTATTTCTAGTATTTTAGATCACCCTTTTTTATGTATGTCCTCAGGTTACTACATGTACTAAGGAGATCTCAAGAGCCGATAAGAAGCTATAGAATAAGGAATTAAATAAATGTTTATGCTTAATGTTGTAAATGTTATGTTTTGTCCTAGTTTTCCCAAGACACTAAACCATTGTATCCTCATGGGGTAATACTATTATGTTTTTTTTTAGTATGATGTAATAGTAATGTAAGAAAAGTTTAGGTCTCTATAGTTGGTATCAAAGGCTAGGATTAGTTAATTTGGGAATTAGAATTAGTAAACCCTAGAGAAAACCTATAGTATGAGACTAAGTAAAAATATGCACACAAAATTATTTACATAGGGATCCCATAAGTTATTATTTTAGTGCATTTTTTACAAATTAATTAGTTATTTATTCATGAATGTTTGAGTTATGATTTTTTTTACGCTTTTATATTTTAGAAAATGGTGGGAACTAGGAGAAACAAGGCCAACAACACGTGTGAGGGACAATGGGATGATTCCCGAATGACATCCCCATTGCTTTGGGAGGTGGAGTTCAAAAATTAATGGAAATTATTACCCAACTATCTTTGGTTATGAATAATGAGGAATGTCCACCTTCACCAAAGAGGGAGAAACTGGAAATCGACTGTTTTATGTTGCAACGACCACTGACATTTAGTGGATCTTCCGGTCCACTAGTTGTGGAACACTGGGTCAACTCCATATAGAAGTTCATTTTGTGCTTCACTATTCTAATATGGATAAGTTGACATTAGTTTTTTATTTTCTATACGGAGAGTCTGATCAATGGTAGTAATTCATCATGAACACCAAGACAAGAGATGAAATTGAAGAGATGGAATGGGATGACATTAAGATCTTGTTTCATAAAAAGTATTTCCCACGAACTCTTCATATGAAGAATGATATATATTTCATAGAGCTCAAGAAAAGGCATGGGGAATCTTTCACAACCTAATAAGTGAGTTTTGCAAGGCTTGTAATGTAAGATTCATGTTTTTTTATCAATAATTATCACAAAATTGATAGATTTTTAGTGGATTAAAACCACACCTTTGAAAGGCTCTTGCAATTAGAGAATTTGGGAGTTATGAAGAAGTTTTTCTATGTGACCTCAAAATGGATATGGAGTTTGGAAAATGTTCACATTGATATAGTGATAAGAAATGAAAGATGGAGTTTCTATATGGAGGATCTAATGATAATGGTGGGAAGAAAACTCAATGACCCACATGCCAAAAATGGGGAAAGTAACATCATGGGAACTTCCTTAGAGGGATGGTGAAATTATTCTAGTTTGGGAAAGAAGTCTATTATGATCAAGTGTTTTGAAAATACATGATATGGAAAGATAATGTAGTGAAAGAAAGGGAATCCCCATCCATGGTTCAATTCTAATACAGTAGGGAGCCAAGGCACTATGCAAGCTAGCGCACTAAACCTCGAGTCCTCGAGGGTAATCAGTGTCAACAGCAACCAAATCCAAAGGAACAGGGGATGGATTATTCCATCACTACTATGGAAGTAGTGCAAGATAATGTAGTTATAAAAGGTACATTTCTGATTCACTCAATAATGGAAAAAAGCCTTATTTGATTCTGGTTCTACACATTTTTTATAGCTTGCATGTTTTCAAGAACTATAAAATTAAATCTCAAAAACCTTGAAGTAGAGATATATATAAAATCACCAAGTGGTGAAATCATTCAATCCTAAGTGTTTAATCTTCTCCCGTTGGCCTATGTGAAAATATTCTTCCATCGAATCTCATAATTCTTTCTTTGGTGGAATTCGATGCTATAATGGGAATGGAATGGATCTCATTATATAGAGAACGTATCAACTATCGAGAGAAGGAAATATCTTTTCATATTATGAACAATCCCATGATCCTCTAAAAAATAAAGGAAGCTATTGAATCTCCCTTGAAAAATCCTTCAATGGTGTGGGTGTTGATACCCTATTAAGAAGCATACCTCGCCCAAGTGGTTGAGTCAAAGGAAAATTCAAACCATTCTGAAACAAATATCGTGAGGGAATATGGTGATGTATTTCCCAATTAGTTACCCAAGCATCCCCCAAATCATGAGGTAGTGTTCTCAATATAAATCATACCCAGAGCTACTCCTATCTCAAATTGTACCTATAGGATGTCTCCTATCAAACTGGAAAAGTTAAAGATTAAGCTGCAAGAGATTTTGTACAAAGGGTTCATACGCCATAGTGCATCACCTTGGGGTGTGCCAGTGCCCATTATGAAGAAGAAGGACATATCAATGTGGTTGTGTATCAATTATAAAGATCCCAAGAAGATCACCATAAATAACATTTATCCTCTCCCAAGGATTGAAAACTTATTCTATTAGTTAAGAGGATCACAATAATTCTCAAAGATGGATCTTCATTCTGGATATCATCAGTGATATGTGAAGAAGGAAGATATTAAGAAGACTTCCTTCTGTACAAGGTATGTGCAATATGAGTTTCTAGTGATCCCCTTTGGATATACTAATTCCCCTAAAATCTTCATGGATTTGATTAATTGAGTCTATATACATTACCTCAACACATTTTTGGTAGTGATTATCGAATATATTCTCATCTACTCCAAGATAAAGGAGGAACATGGAGAATATCTAAGACTTGTGTTGGCGAAATTGTGAAAGGAGAAGTCATACACTATGTTCAGAAAGTGTGAATATTAGAATAATCAACTCACGTTCATGGGACATTTGATCACAATTGAGTCAATTTATCTAGACCATTCAAAAACAAAGGTGATTGAAGAATATCCTAGGCCCTCTAGTGTCACAGAAATCCATATTTTTCATAGATTAGTTGGATACTACCGATGTTTTGTGAGAAATTTATCACGATTTTCAAACCCCTAACTATACTAACAAGGAAAGGGGTGAAGTTTTCCTTGATGAAAAAATGTGATGCAATCTTCAAAGAGCTAAAGGGAAGGCTAATCACTACACTTGTACTCACACTACCACAAGTAGAGAATGTTTTCTGATATACAGTGATTCTTTAAAGAAAGAATTGAGTTGTGTACTCTTTCAAAATGATAATTTGATAGCCAACGCCACATGGCAGTTGAAGATCCATGAGAATAACTTTCTGATGCTTGATATAGATCTAGAAACCGTTATTTTTCCTTGAAATCTTGCAGCACCTCCTTTAGGATGAGAAGTGTGAAATATACACAGACCATAAGAGCCTAAAATATATATTCACACAAAATTAGATCAACATTAGTCCAAGGAGGTGGTTATAGCTAATCAAGGACAACGATTTCTCTATTCACTACCATCCTAGAAAATAAAAAAAAGGTAGTTGATTCTCTAAGAAGAATATAACATGTTACTCTATCCTTGTTATGGATTAAGAAAGACCATATCTTCTTGGAAATTTAAAGTATGAATTTGGAAATCATAAGGGAAATAGATACATCCTACCTTCCCAAATGATTTCTCAACAATCAATCCAATAGAAGATTGAGGAGGCAAAAATGGATGTTCTAGAGTTACAAAATATGGTGAATACAGTATAGGATGTGAAGTTGCAAGAGTTCCATATCGAGAATAATGGTGTGGTTCAGTTTGGAACACAAATTTGTGTGCCTTCATCACCTGGGATAAAGAAGGATCTATTGGAAAATGCACATAGCTCAATATTATCTATCCATCCTGGTAGTACCAAGATGTACTGAGATCTCCAAATACAGTTCAGGTGGTATAAAATGATGAAATAAATTGAGGAATATATCTCAACGTGCTTGGAATGCCATCAAGATAATGTAGAGCGACAAAAGTCCAACGGGATGATGACACCATTGCCTATACCAATATTGAAATGGGAGAATGTCACTATGTACTTTGTCATGGGTCTCCCAAATACATCCAAGGGAAATAATGCAATATGGACTGTGGTCGAAAAAATCACAAATACTGTCTATTTTATAACTATTCAGGAATATCTCCCACTTTAACAACGTGCAAAGATATATGTGAATGATGTAGTGTGACTGCATGTTGTTACACTCTCGATTATCGCTAACAATGATCCATGGTTCACATCTAAATTCTAGAGGATTCATTAACATGATTTGAGTAATAAATTAAATTTCATCATGGCCTATCACCCCCAAACTGATGACAAATCTAAATGGACTATTGAGAAGACTAGAAATATGTTAAGAGCCTTCTCTCTAGAATTTAATGTATATGGGATCAACATCTCCCATTGGTTGATTTCTCATACAAAAATAGCTTCCACTAATGTATTTATATGGATCCATATAAAGAATTATATTTAAATCAATGTTAAACTCCAACCTATTGGGATGATGTTTGAGAAGGAAAGCAACATGGACCCGATCTTGTGCAAGATATTAAAGAGAAGGTTCAATTCATCTATAAACATATCAAATCTTCATAGATTTAGTCAAATACCTATTCTAAAAACTGTTAATGTGACTTAGAGTTCAATGTTGGTGATAAATTCTTCCTTCAAATATCACCATGGAAGAGAGTCATTCAGTTTGGAAAGAAAGGGAAGATAAACCCAAGGTACATTGGTCCCTTTGAGATCATGGACCACAAAGGATCTATGACCTATTGGCTTGAACTTCCACTGAATATGACTTAATTTCATGATCTGTTTCACGTATCACTCTCGAGGAAGTACGTACCAGATCCCTCACATGTTCTAAACTCAAACATGTTGCAGCTAGAAGATGGTCTCTCTTACGAGGAGCAGCTAGTAAATATTCTGGATAAGATAAATAAGGTTCAATGGATCAAAAAAACCCATATTTTCAAAGTGTTGTGGAGGAACAATAAGTTTGAAGAAGCTACTTGGGAACTGGAAGAGGTGATGAAGGATAAGTAACCTCACATGTCTCTGTAAACCCAAATGTTGAGGGAGAAATTTCATAAGGGGAGAAGAATGTAACAAACCAAAGTTTTATTAGTGGAATTCCCTTCATATAATCATTCCATATAGTATAATCACATTAGGAAGAACAATGATATATCATGATACTAAATACTATGTGACCATTAAACATAATTTTTCCAATTCATTATTTTGAATTTTGAAAATATGACATACACGATTGTGTTCAGGGTGATTTTTGGAGTCTAATGAAACAAACATAATTTTTGCTGAATAGTAACCTACCATTATAAATAATAACCTACACTCATGAATGGTAATATTACCCTTATGAAATATAAATCTTCCAAAATAAAATTAATATCACCCATGAATGATTAAATAAATTTAGGCATCTTATAAGTTATAATATGATCACAATAAAAGTATTTGAATTTTTTTAATTCATAAATAATTATTTATAATTAATTAATTATATTTAAAATAAAATGTATTTTCTTAAAATTTGTTCATAAATTAACAATTCCATTACTTTTGGGTTTAAGATAATTTTATAAGAACTTATGTAATTTTTGAATGCATTATAAAATCAGTTTTAATTTTAAAATCTGTATTTTTCAAGTAAATTTTGATTTTAATTAAAAATTTAATTAATAATATTTATAAAATCATTTTTAAAAAATGGAGTTCATTTTTGGAATCTATATGACAAAAAATGGTAAGGGTGAATTTTTCATATTTTTTTTTAAATACTTGATTTTTTTGGTGAACAGTAAAATACATTAATTTACCGTATAAATATATTATAATTTAAATCCACTATTACTAACATCATTAGTGATGTAAGAAACCAAATATCTAACCAAAATTCCCTATTTAATATTTTTTCATGGAATCCTTACTATTTATTATATTGGGGGAAATTAATAAACTAATGTTTAAAATATTAAGAAAACCCATCTCCCCTCCACTATAAATACCATCCCTCACACCCTCATTACTTCAAACCTATAAAGACTCAATCCTTGACAATACTCTGCCAAGACATCTTACCTAGACCCTCCCCCATGTATAATAACTTTTTGTCTCATCAAAAGACCAAGCCTAGGTTCCTTAAGGAGGATCTCAGGAGGAGGATTCAAGTGGTAATCCCTCTTCCTATTTTTTTCAATTTCATTTCAAATTTCATTTCATTTCTTCCCTTTTACTATAATTATATTTTCAAAATTTTATGATAAATCATTTATGATTGATATATTGGTATGATATCATGATAATTTAAGATTGTTCATCATAATCTTCCCTCCCTCTCTATGTTAATAAAAAATAAATTGTTGCTTGTGATTTGTTAATTTACCAACATCATGGGCGATGCACTTCCATTTTCCATCAACACCATAAAGGATATAAATAAAACCATAAAATGGTTTAAAATAGATTTTAAATTTTATTTTTTATCCCCTTTTATGTTTTGGAAAAAACTTATTTACATGACACTAATTGATAAAATAAAACAAGTTTGTTGGGAATGAAAAACCACCCAAATTTACCAAAAATGATTGTCATTAAATTTTATCTATTGATTCATCTTCATGGTACATAATAAAATTTATTATAAGATCATTTATATATATTTAATGTCACTAATATTATATATTAACAATTCTAGATGCAAAACCAAATTTTAAATGATCTTCTATTCATGAATAGAAGAGAACCGTTTAAGAAAACTATAAAAACAAACATTCTCAAACAACGAATTTAAACTCTATAACTCATAAAAACAACCATAAAAGAATATAATGAAACTATATTGAATCATGTTCATTTTTGAAAGGTTCTATAATTTTTAATTAATGAATCTAATGTTGTTATACAAGACATTAAAGGGAATAAAGCCTTCGTGTACAAGGTAAGGGGAAATTCTCAAACCCAACACTCATTCTTTGGGCTTTCCCTCTTCAAACAATTTTCAATATATATTATCCTAAAAAATCATTTAATCATCATTATATTGATTTTTCTAGGAAATAATTTTTTTCTAATTGATTTTATGAAAAACCCAATGTTTTCCAAAAGCACTCTTTTTTCAAATAAACACACCCTATTTACATCTTGGTGATTATTTCACTCTTCACTCAAGGTTAATGGTTATACATTAAGAATGATACTCCATATTGGGAACCAAATGTTTTTTAATGTATTATGTGAATCCCATTTCTTTACATGTGTTATTTTATGTTCAATTTTGAAATATTTTCAATGTGTCATTCATGATAATGTAAATGTTATTATGAGACGTGTGCACCCAGAATTATATATTGCAATATGAATGTTTGAATGTTATACGTGTGCCTAGAATTATACATCCCTCTAATGAATTGGGTAAAGTGATGAATCTCATGTGTTAAAGTGAAATTATGTGTGAACATGATTCTAGATTCATTCACAACTATGTGTGGTAGTTTACCACTAAGACATGATGCCTAATTTCTTATGCATTGCTATATTTCAAGTATTTTATTAATGATTCCTCTCATGTTCATGGTCATTTTCCTATGTTATGATTATACTCTCCCATTATTATGTTGTTCATGACTATCCACTTACTGGGGTTTTAGCTCTCCCATTGATGATGTGTATCATCAGGTGACTACATGTACAAAAGAGGGTCAAGAAACAATAAGAATCTAGTGAAGAAGGAATTAAATAAATTTTCATGCTTGATGTTGTCAATGTTATGTTTGGTCCTAGTTTCCCCATGACATGAAACCTCTTGATCCTCAAGGTGTAATACAATTATGATGTTTATATTTTTAATGATGTAACAGTAATGTAAGAAAATGTTGGGTCACTATATCGACCACTACAAAGAGCTCAGGTTTTCTAAAAGAATAATATTAGATCAGGTTTATCATTAGGTTTGTGTTATACCATCATGCATACATCACAAAAACATCTGATGTGTGTATGGCTGGTATGAGTATTTTTTTATGTAGTTCAGTCTCACAAATGCACCAACGGTCGTAATGGAGTAGACTAACTGAGTGTTCCATACTTATAATGATTCTTTTTTGGTAGTTTTTTTAGATGATATATTAGTGTATTCTCATAATAGAAACAACCCATTCATCTATCTTGAGAATATTTTGAATAAATTAAGAGAACATCGGTTATATGCAAAGATCAAAATATTTCACTTCTAGATGATGTGAATTCACTTCCTAGGTAACATCATCTCATAGATAGGGGTATTGGTGGTCCTAGATATGGTGAGAGTTGTTGTTTCTTGGGGGTATCCCAATAACCTATTTGAGGTGTGGAGTTTCTCAGGGATGGATTGTAACTATAGATTTCATAAAGGACATCTCACACTTAGTAGAAATAATGACTGGCTTGACTAAGAATGGTGTGATGTTTGTATGGTTATATACCAATGAAATGTCCTTTTAATTACTAAAAGGGAGATTAAATTCAATTTTTACGCCTATTTATTCATAGCCATTCAAGAGATAAATTGTGTACTATGATTCATCGGGTATCAACCGGGGATCAGTTCTTATGTTGGGGGATTGAATCATTGCATACGGGTATTGGATATTAAGGAAACATGAGAGGAATTTCACAATTCACAATCTCATGTTAGTTATAGTTGTTCATGCATTGTGTTATTGGAGGCATTACTTACTATGGGACAGTTTTGGTGGTGTACATGGACCACAAGAGCCTCAAGTACATATTCACACAGTGTGGTCTGAATTTAAGGTAGCGAATATGGGTCTAATATCATTAGTCTTTTGAATTTGAGCTCAAAAATATGCTTGAAAAAGTCAAGTAAGTGGCTGATTCATTAAGGAAGACTCAGATAGATACAGTGAATCAATCTAGTTGTTAGTGGCATCTTATATCATTGTTCTGTGGGATTCACATGGAGGTGAATTATAGTTATTGGTAGATGTTTCTATCATCCATAGTTGTTACCTCTACCCTACATGACATATTGAGGATTGGTAGCTATCAGATTTTGAATTCCTAGATCTCCAAGGGAGTGATTCTATTGTGTTCCCTCCTATGGGATGGATCGTAGTAAATGATGAGATCTTGCGATTACACAGTCGCATATGGATTTCAATAGACTTTCATGAGGAGGTGATTCGGGATTTTTAATTCTTTATCTTAGGCAGTTAACCAATGTAAAAACAGGATGTATCAAGATTTAAATCAATAATACTGGTGGACATGTATGAAAATAAATGCTGCTAGTGTTGTCATGAGGTGTTCTACCTAGCATCAGGTGAAGGTAAAACACCAGTGACCAGCCATACATTTACAGTAGCTTCTTACTCTCAATTAAAAATGGAATGATGTCATGATGGATTTCATGATTAGTTTACTGAGGTCTCTTAGAGGTAATGATGTTGTAAGGGTTGTTCTTAGAAGCCTCATGATTTTCTCTCACTTCCTACCTATTATGGAGTCCTTTCTAGTTCATGAGGTTGGGAGGTTGTATATCTGTGAGATAGTATGACTTCACAGGGTCCCACATTCAATTGTTTCATATAAGGACTCTTGGTTTAATTCCCAGTTATGGAAAGAGATATAGAGGGAACTGGGTACTCAAGTTCTTATTAGCATGACATACCACCCCTAAACCGAAGTCTAGTTAGAGTGCATGATTCATATTCATGAGGACATGCTACAAGAATCCATCCTAGATTTCTTGGGCTCTTGGAAGAGGCGTGTTCCCCTTCGTGAATTTTTCTACAATAATAGATTTATGGATACTATTCAGATGCATCCATATAAAGATTTGTATGGTAGGCCATACCGATCACACCTGGGTTGGATAGAGGCAGGAGAGGAAGCTATGCTAGGACCTCTTCTTACCTAGGAGACCACTGGGTAGGTCAAGTTGACTCAGAAGTGGGTGGATACTATGTAGTATTGTCAAAAATCATTCTTCAATCGTCACAAATGACCTATAGAGTTTGAGGGTAGGGATCATGTTTCTTTATGTGTTTCACTAAGTCTAGAACACAAGACTATCAGGAGACAGGGTAAGAATTCACCGAGATATGTCGGGTTATTTGAGATTCTGGAAAAAGTCAGTTTGGTAGCCTATCAGTTTCAATTACCTCATAGGTACAATTCTATTCATGGATTATTCAATGTTTCTCAATTGTTACATTATGATTTAGACCCATATCATGATTTTCATCTCATGGTGGTTGAGTTACAAGTAGATATGTCCTTCGAGGAGAATCTTATACTTCTTTTGGATCGTAACATTAATGTTCTTTGAGGTTGGTCTATTCCTTTGGAATGGGTGCTATGTAAGTACAACTGATTATATGGAGAGATCTAGGAGAGGGATTATAATATACCATCATAATGGTCTGAGTTATTAACTAGTCTTCCTTCACTACCCTTGGGAAGGAAATTTTGGGATGAATTACTTAAAGGGTGTAGTTTATAAGAACCTGGTTCTTCTTTGAGGTACATATTCCTTGTTTTCCATAAATTACAAGTTTAATTTTATTAATATAGGCTATTATTAATGTATGTTGAGGTCATAGAGGGATCATGATTGTTCATAGATGGTTTGGAGCTTGAAACCAATGTTTTTGGTGAAAAGAGGAGGCCACGTGGTTAGTGCAAAGTATCGGGGTTGGGTCGCATGGACGTGCGGACATGTCTTGAATTTTTGAAGATTTTGAAAGGGTATATTCACATAGTTTGTGCACAGTTTGTAAAATATGTGGGTAAACAGATTGAGTTCCCCTTGTTCTGCTAGTAACCATGCACAATATCCATAAGATTTTACAAACTGTTTAGCCATGAAATTTTGAGAATTTTATAATTTAAAATTTAAATCAAATTAATTTAAAACCTAAACGTATGATTTATTTAAACGAAGAGATGCCACCCCATTACAGAAGCTCTTCCTAGATCCATAAGTAGTAATTGAAGGATCAATCCTATTTTTACATTGATTCATGCATGGTTTTTCTCATTGTATCTATAACAGTAGGGCCTTAATTCATGTTTAGTCCTTCTCAATTCTTCTAGATATCGGTTGTTCTGTTTAGTTTTAGGATCATATCCCGTAATTTATCAATCTTCATTTTCTCATAATATTTCCCCTAATCTAGGAAAAATAGTCACTTGATACTAGATGATCTTACTAGCACGAGCCTAAGTTAGGTGATCATATGACTTTTCCTAATAATCATGGTGTTTATATATTTTGTGGTGCTGCATGCCAAATTTTCAAGAGTCTCTTAAATTGAATTTAAATCCTTGAATTGATAGGTATTCCCTATTCAGTTAAAAAGTGTTAATCATACTTATTATAGGTTTTATACCTTGAATATTAACCACCCCATGGATGAGTTTCCTTGAAATGTCACTTTATGGATTTTGGTTATGAATTCCTATGAGGCATGCCTTTTACCATTTGATCATGGGATGTAATTTTTTAATTGGAATATAAAATAAAATTTACTAATTGATTTATGAATTGAATTATTAATGAAATGAATTAATGGTTTGGAATGGATGAGTTTCCCCTTAACTCATGTATGTCATTAATTGTTTAAATAAATCTTGCCTTATGTTTCCTTGCCTGTGTGAGTAAGGTAGAGGTTATTCCATGAGTTGATGCAATTGGATGGAATTAATCTAATTGTGGATTTTTTCTTGTGAGTTATATGATAGTTACTCCATGTGATATCTTGAGAGGATTTTTATATTAAAAATGGAAATGTTGGAGTTTGAAAGGCCTGTAGATTTCTATCCCTTGGGAGTTATGTTGAAAACATGTTATGCAATTGATTATATAAGCATGGGAAGATTGTTATCATGTTATGAAGATGTGATTAAATGAAAGTACATTCCATTGAGGTTGGTCCATGATTGAGACACCCTTTTGAAGTGAGTTATACTAAATGCCTTTGGTTTTAACCCTAGAATGTTTAAGGAATATTTTTAATAAAATGGAATTGGTTAAATGATTAATAGGTGAGGGTGATACATGGATTCAGATTTTAATTCCATGGATGGACTCTTAGGCCTATTGACTTATATACCATGGGTGATATGTGGCTTCATATAAGAATTCCACAAATGGACTCATTGGCTTGAACCTATATATGTTGTGAGTGATAAATGGATCCAACTGAGGGATTCCATGGATAGACTCAGTAAGTCTTGACTTATATGTCAAGTGAAACATGGATTCATATTATAATTCCATGGATGGACTCAAAGGGAAATGACTATTATGCTAGGGGTTATGCTCAAGCTTCTATAGAGGAGTACCGAGGATGGAATCATTTGGATGAGACCTTATACCACACCTAGAGAGATACTAGACTCCAGATAGGTTTTCAAGGGATGGAATTGTCGGTTGTTGGATCATATTTTATCTAGATAGATACTTGAATTTCTACATAGGAATGTCATGTACAGACACAAGTTTTGAATTGACTTATAAATGAAATGATATTTATGATGTACCTATGAATCCAAAGCATAATTATGGATTAAATTGGGAATTATACCTGATAAGATGGAATGTTTAGGAATCTTTTGTGATTTTGACTATATAGGGGATGTCAGGCATGATCTTGAACTCAGGACTTTTAAATTCTATGATTTTGAACTGTCAAAATGATGTTGATTAAATGAAATGGATATTACAAGAGTACCTGCACATAATGGATGTTTAATATGGAGTACATCCATATGTACTACTTTACTTGTTGCACACATCCAATCATATATATTCATTAACAGATTGGAATAGACCTCAGGTGGTTGCATACTAGGATTTTATCTCACACCCTATTTGGTTCACCATTTTTGGACCCAAACATACTATATGATTATAGGTAATGATAAGGGAAAGCATCCAAATACAGGTACTTCATATACTACTTATGATCAGGAGATCATGGGACTAAGATGATTCTTATGATGATACTTGGACTCTTTTGGCCTTTTTTACTTTTGTGACATGTATTGTGTATGACTTTTGTTCACCTATTTTTGCTATTTTTTTAGAAACATGTTACATGTATCATCATCTTTAATATGATATGACTTATAGATTTGATTATACTATTAGTATCCCATTTTTTATTTTTGTTGTATTGTTTACTTCTTCATCTACTTGTATGATATTTCCATTATGATATACTCTACTATTGACGATATAGTCTCCTCACACACGCATCTAGGCCCTTACTACTGGCCGGCTGCTTATGGAGATTAGGGAGATGTTTTTGAGGCCATGTGGCCAACTAGTATAGGGAAACTATTGAGTGGTAATCAGGACTAGGATGTTACACTATAAAAGTTAGATATAAAATATCTAATTACACCATTCATGGAGATTTTAGGCTATATATACGCATGGATATTGTTTTCATTTCTCAGCAGAAAGAAATAAAGAAAGGTAACTAATAATACACTTTCATAGAATCATTTTAATTTAATATATATCACATATATTCCTTAAATATATCCTTATTTCCATACATGTAATATAGAAATGAAAAAAATAACACCTCTTTCTAGAGGTGGTATTTCACATGTATACAAGAGCGACATTATCATTTTCCAAAAAAATGGTTGTAAAAAGTTATTTATGGTATTATAATTCTAGAAGTATAATTGAGTCATAAATACTATATATAATTATTATACCCATTAACCATCAACGAAATATGGTGATGGTGATTGAATTGTATCTCTACATGGATACGGTAAGTCATACGTACGCATGAGCGTTACTTTCACTACCCATTTTATGGAAAATATGGTGAATAAAGGTTGTTTCATCATCATATTAATATTTTAGAATATTAAGGATAATAAATTTATTATTTTATGACAAATAACTCATATTTAGAGGAAGAAAAAGAATAATTAAAAATAATTTGATTGTTTAAGGTGATTACCAAGTATTTGAAAGAACTCCTTTTCTTCTCCTCTTAAGGACCATTAGGTTGGTCTTTTAGGGTAGGAAACGCCTCAATAAAATTGATAGAGAAGTTTAAAAGATGATTTTCTAGGTATTGGTTTGTCTATAAGGCTCAATGTAGTGTAAATAATAGAAAGGATAGGTATCCTTTTATAATAGAGAGATATAAAACACTTGGAATTTATTAAATCATTATAATATAATAAAGTGATTTTGAAAAAAATTCATCCAAATGTATTTTAATTAGAATAAAATGATTTGAGCAGAAAAAAATAAATCATACAATGAAATTCATAAATGTTTTTGTGTCATTTTAAACCTTATCTTTTAGATTTACCCTTTCATTAATCATTTTTTACCTTAATTGTGGTAACAACTATTTTGATTTAATGGGTTAATAATGATAACCTAAATTTAAACATGACTCATAAATATAGAATGGTTTATATTGTGAACCATATTCCATTCATTTGAATGAATATAATAATTATATGAATTTTAAATCAATTAATAACATATTATTTATTTTAAAATAACATTATAAATTTTATAACAATTCATTTAATTTGAATTTAATGACGCCATAAAAAATATTGAATTTTAATATAATCCTTTCAAAAAAACCCTTATATATTATGTGTGTCTAAAAAAATCAAGTAACACAATAATTCACTTAAATCATATAAATTTTAATATTTTTAAAATCATTTAATGTATTGTTAAATTGAATAAATATTGTGTTATTGTAGCATAAGCATATAAGGTTATTATTCATTCACTAAAAATTAAATAAATTAATTAATACAATAAAAAAATAATATGACTTTGAAATAATTCTTTAGAACTGATATTATTCTATTTTTATCATTATGAAAAAAAATTAATTGTAATTAAGGTAAAGATAGTGGAATTCTGTATTTATTATTTTCTTAAATTAAAATAATGATCATATTCATTGAAATATTACAAAAAATTTACATATAACTAAGATATGGATGGAATTGTCTAATGTAAAATACTATAATAAGATGAAGGAAAGTGATAGAAAAATTTTAAATACTTATCATAAATTTCTAACCCTTTTTACATACTTTAAACTTACCTTGGTGACAAAATTTTACTGTGGTTACTATTGATATTAACGAAAAATAAAAGGTTAACATTTAAAAAAATTGATCCTCCAAATTAAAAATATGGAATCCATTTTTCTAGATTCATTTTCTATATGTGGAATAAATTCCTTTTAAAATATGTACACAAAATAGGATGAAAACTGTTTAATAGAAAAAAAATAATTTTTAATTATAAAAATTGATATATATTCTAATATAATGCCTAGAAAACATATTAGAGGAATGTTAAAAAATTAAAAAATATTAACATTTTGTTAAAATAATTTTCCCAAGGATATTAATTTAATTTGTTAAAATAAAAACACATTGCGTGCATAGAAACAGTATAACAGAATAATGTCTCTTTTATTTAAAAAATAAAATCTTAATAATTTATTTATTCATATTCATACCGACCAATTTAAAAACTAGGTTATAATGGTATTCTATATTATAGTTCAGTTTGATTCGAGGTTGCATGTATTCCAAGTTATTAAAGAAATTTAAAAAAATTGAAAAAAATATTACATAAAATATTGTCATTTTAAATTTATAATTTCATGTTTTCATCTCTTAAGGGGTTTTCATTCAATATTTATTAATAATATAAAAGATTATTTTACAATCTCACTCTTATTTGGGATTTTTCATGTTTAAACTTATATTGAAACAATTATATTCTATCTCCCTTCTAAAAACCCATCTTTTTTATTCTGAAATATTTATTTATGAGGTTTCCATGTTTTTATTTCAAATTTTCCTATCATTGGAACTCAAATATAAAAAAAATATTTTCATGAAAAACTGGCCTTATTTCATCTTTTAAGTTAGGAATATTTTCAATCAATACAAATATTTTTTGAACTCTATATTTGATGTTTTTATCTACATTTAAATAATTTTTATTATTATTTTTTATACAAATGTGACATTATTTTGAACTTCTTAAAAGAAATACTTCTAATTTTTTTCGAAATTTTTTTTTCTTTTACAAAAAATAATAAAATGAATGTTATTCTTAAAATATATTATATTAATGGATTTCCCACCTCCATAAATATTATTAACTACATAGCTTCCTCTATATGTTTCTAATGTTTTGAAAAGAAAATCACTTTCCATTATTCTGTGAGTTTTTAGTTTTATATTAAAATAAAAAATTCATTAATTTCTAAAATGTTGAAAATAATATTAAATTTTATTTATAAATTTGATTTTATAAAAAAGATACAAAATATTTAAGGATATATTTTTTTAATTTGATTCTTTCTATTTACACTCTAAATCTCAAAAATAATTTTCTTTTATTATAAACCCTTCATTCTAATGAATCCATGATATTCAATTATCTATTACTAATTTTTAGATTACAACTTATTTTCATATTATCCACTTTATTTTGATAATATTCTCTGCCACTCTCCATTATTAATTGGACAGTATCATTCTCTGTCATATAAAAATTATTTGTATCATGGATATATTTATTTTTATAATTTTATACCATTTAAATATATTGTTTCAATTAAAGGAATATGATTAAAAAATTTATTTAATTTATAGGGAAAATATTTATTTTTCATATTCCTAATTTAGTTTGATATTTATTTATTAACTAGAAGGATTTATTTTGTTTTACATTCTTGATTCAATTCATGGGGAATGTGAAAAAATAAATCATTAGGGACTCAAAACGGTGAATCCACACAAAAATGTGCTAATATTAAACATGAAAAATATAAATCTATCCCTATATCCTTATGTTTAGTCGTGTTGTAGAAGAAGATAATCATTAGAACAATCATCCCTCTATTGGGGAAACTGAGTATAAAGTTTCCCCTAGTGTGATTTATAAATATTTCACATCATCATAAGAATATTTTGACTCTTGTTTATATATTTCCACTAAAATCACAAATTTATTGACTTATTCACAATCTAAGGAGTTCTTGATGAACATAATTTAAGATGATATCATTGTTGCCATTCAAGAAGGACACATGATTATGGGTATAAAGAAGAAAGCACTACAATAGGATATTGCAGGCATGGTCCACCAATGAAAGCCCCTAGATACAAAAGGTCATACCTTAATATTTTTTAGTAATCTCTCATCCACTCCTCTAAAGTAGAATACATATATGGATTTATCAGAAAAATCCTCCGATTGTAGTTACCATGGAGGTTCACTTGGAATAAAATTCTAAATAAATGAAACAATCAAACAATCAGGTAGAATAATGAATATTGGAGTAGAATAAAAAGGGTAATACACCCCCAGAACCAGACCTAAAAGAATATTATATTTGGTAACGTTCAGGGCTTATCCAACCTTGACATCATAGCTTGACTCCGGATACCTATGAATATGCAGAAACCTAACATTATTGAGCTATCTGTACCAAATATACGTTTCTCTAAAAAAATTACCTCCTTTGAAAAAATGGGATACCAACTTCTTGTAATGAATCAGCCACCTCATACAACAATTGGCTCAAGATACTATCTCAAGATAACATTGAAAATTTTGTTATTTTTTGTACAAATTAGACATGTGTTACATATAGTTTTTTCAAGGAACATATGTAGAATTTTTTCAGTTGTTTATGCCTTTAACAGTTACCTTGATAGAAGGTCTCTCTGACTGTAAATCAGTACACATTATATTACCATAAATGATCCTTGGATCTTCATTTTAGAAATCAATTATATTCTTCATTGTAATGAAAATATTGTTCTATTTTTTCATTGTATTTCAAGTAAGGATTTCAGAACTTGTATTAAATATTTCCTTATTATTGAGATAATTTGGTTGAATCTAAATTCTACTAGTAATAAAATAATCTAAATAAAATTAGTTCATATATAATTTATATATTTTTTATCAATGTATCCTCATTGGATACCTCGAGATCCATATCATATGTTTCCTTTGAAATATCCAATTACAATCACCACCTAATATTTGTGATTTTTCTATCTAATGAAAATAATACACCCCTCCATTTATGTTTATTAATTATTGGACTCCTCATATTGAATTTAGTGAACTTTTTCATGAAACCTAGTCCTTAGTTGATTAAAAATAATGTTCTTGGTCATTTTTTTAAAAGAAAAAAATTCTTAAAATAAGGATTTTATATTGGATAAAAAACTCTTTTAGCTCATTTGATAATGATATTGACTCTCTTGAAAAATATCTACACCTCCTTTAAGAGCGAATAACTAATAATAACATATCCATAATCCTCAAACTAGACGTTTATATTTCTTCAATGATCAATAACCTCCTCTATCTCAAAGATAAAATTATGCATGATCTTTTTAAGAAAACATGGATTATGGATGCTGCTAAAAACACTAAATTTTTTAATTATATTTAGAGATATAGGAGGGTTAGTATACCGGTTTCCCGTATTGATGATATCATTCACCTCTTAGATGATTGGAATGATCTTTCTAACAGTGTGGTCTCGTTCTACATGAATATTTTCAATACCCCACCCCACATTCTTATATTTGATGGAGGAAATTATTCCAAAACTGGTAAGTGATCAATAAAATTACATGCTCACCAAAATTAATATGTAATTTAAAATTATGTTTGGAGTCTTTGGATTTAATTTATGGAGATCTCCTTGATTGTGTAGTTTCACTAATCAATTTTTCCAATTATGCTGGGATGTTATACAACAATACTTTTGTAAATTGTTCAATTATTTTTTCAAAGGTGGCTCTCTCTCAGGGGGTACTAATTCTAATTTCCTTTACCTTATTCTAAATAATTAAAACTAAAGAGATGATAGTCAATTTTTACCAGTTTATATTGTCAAAAAAATCTAAAAAATAATATAAATAATTATTACAAATAATATTTACATATTATTGGACCAAATTATTTCTTAGAACCAATTTGGATTCATCAAGGGGAAACTTATTCAAGAAAGTCTCACCACTACCTATGAATTTTTTAATATTATTAATAAAACTACCATAAGAAGTAGTATTTCTTGAAATCATGATTTAAAAAATCCTTTCACAACATTGTAAAGGGTTTTATTGGTAATTTTTATCACCTTTTTCAATGAATATAAAAAACATTCATTGAATTAAATATTTTCTTGGGTCTTCACACACTTCAATTCTAATTAATTGATCTATATAATTTTATTTGAATTACTCAAGAAGTTTCATGAAAGGTGTGCCCATATCTATCATTTTTCCCCATTATAGAGGGATGTCTTAGTAGTCTTCTCCTAAATATCCTAGATAAGGGTGATTTGAAGACCATCATTGGTTCCATTAGTCTTCATATTTATTTTATACTGATGATATTATTTTATTTACCAAGGTTTATATGAGAAACATTAAAAACATCAACAATGTACTCCTACATTAGGAAATAGTGTCATTTTAAGAGGTATATTGTAAAAAATTATTTATTTATTTTGGTAAGAACATTTATAAAACCATGTAATTAATTATTGTTAGGAAATTATGCACAAGAAAATGTTATCTCCTCGTAATATATATATAGGTTACCATGTTTTGGGGGAGATCCTATGATGTTTACTTTCTTCATATTTTCAGAAAACTTTTATGACTCTTGGCCTCCTAAAAACGCAAGTCACATGCAATGGAATGAAAATTTTACTTATGAATAATATTATTGATTATAGGTTATTTTAAATCTAGTATGGACAATAAATGATCCAATTCCTTGATCAAGATCATCATCACCTCCAAGGAAATTTTTTTTGGAGTGGAAGCATTGTTGAAAGAAGGTTAATCATGGTTTCATGGAATTAATATTGTCAGCAACATGTACTTGGGGTTTTGGGATTCAAAAATATATATCTCTTCAATCAATCACATCAAGCTCAATTTATTTGGAAGCTTGTTAATGAAAAAAAATGAATCATCTGGCTTTCTCATAACTTTGTTCAAGGGAAGACTAACATCTAGAAACATAAATTATGTGGAATAATCTATTTGTCACAGATTTAAATCTATGTCACCTATAGATAATATTCTATCGTATTGTCTATCTAATATTAATTACTTTATTGTCTTATGATCTGATAATTAGATGGGGATTCCATAGGGGAATATTCTTGACTCCTATAGTAAAATGATGGATAACTATACCACAATTTGGGATAAAATTTATTTTTTAGACCCCCTCGTTGATTATATTAGAACAAGTGGTTTTCAATTATTCTTTTTTAGGTCAGGAGTATTTTCTGAATTGTGAATCAAATTCAGATGGAATTATTAATTCTAAGATATTATACATTAATGAGATACAATTTTTTCCTAGTAGGAAATGGTCCTTGAATAATAAATTGATTTTCCATCCATATTTACTCTATAATAGAGTTTATCCTTCTCAAATATCCATGTTGATTATAGACCTCAAATTTTGGGTATCTCCCTCAACTCAAGATGCATTATTTTATCAACATTGGTAGGACATAGATTATATTTTATTATATTTTCACACATCCCCATTGCTATGGAATGAATTTTCTATATATTTGAGCTTCATCTAGTACATGTCAACTCAATCCCGGATCATCTTAATGAGTGATTTTAGCTCCCACTATCTCATAATCTTATGAATAACTTTAATGTGGAATGTGTGTTGCTCATTGATGTTGTCTAGTGTGGCATGAACATGATAACTCATGGGACATACTACTTCAATTATCACTCTTCCATAATTACAATTTTGATGGTTGTGAAAAACGAAAATGTCATTCAATAAGTCTATTTCAATAATTCAGTTCATGATTTTTCTATACTAGGATGTCTAATGATTATAGGTAACTTTAACATTCCATTGGGTTCAAAATTATTTAGATATATTTATTTTTTATATGGTTTAAATGAAATTATAATGGATTTTATGGAGGAAACACATATCTTTTGAGCTTTAGAACTATTTATATAGTTCATAAAAGTTATTTCATGGGCTACTTGTATGGCTAATGTGCTGTTGTATCTTCTTTAGAAAAAAAAATTATTTGTTTACTAAATATAGTGTACATGGAAATACAATGTGTATAGAACAATTTATGGATTGATTGTGACTCCACCATGGTTGTGCAATATGTTAGAAATGAAAATAATCACCTTTTCTATAAGTTGACTCCATGATGGATCAAATTTTTAGACATTCTCTCTTAAATGAATTTCATCATTAAATACGTGTTTCATGACTATAACTCTCTTGTTGATGGACTTGTAAAAAAATTTGTGAGTTATAGTGATTTCTTCTTTTCTAACACCCTCTCTATTGATTTGATGCCTCTCTTTCAAAGAGAAAATTTAAAAATATATTCCTTTAGACTAATATAATTTTTTTCCTTTTTAATAATGAGGAATACACTTTGGAAAAGGTATCATTTTTTCAATATATATATATATATATGAGGAATGAATTAGATAAATGTAAGTAATGTATGGGTACCAGTTATAGATATCCCATCAATGCATCAATAAGTCTCATTAGATTAAGAGTTTCATAAATTAGTTGTGTATTTTTTGTATACCTACCAATTCATTTAAATTTCTAGGAACAAATCCTACATTTTATGGTTCATGATGACTTTGAATGAGGAAATTATGGCATGATCATGACTTCTAACATTATAAATTTCCATTATTAATATTTTAGTTAATATTATAAATGTTATTTTTATATTTATATTTTCCATGGATACATTTTGATGCTCATGTTTTTCATTAAAATGAATATGTATTTATTAAACGCTCTGTCATATTTTTTGTGGCCTATCTACTAATGATAAGTTCTATTATATGATTTCACATTAATGAAAATATGATTTCACTGGTTATTATGTTTAATTTTACTCATGATTTGAGGAAATAATATTTAAAAGATCATCAAGGATGAAAAAAAGATTATAATGATATTTTTTATTTTTCTAATATAATACAGAAATCATGTATGTATGAAGTATCCCCAAAAAATTAAAATAATTATTATTTCATATTTTAATCACTTTTATCTTGTACCAGTGTAATAAAGAATATAATGACACTTGTATTCTAGAGGTGGAGTATTTATAATTGGTATCAAAGGAAGATTATTAAGACCTTTGGAAACTAGATTTTGGAAGAACCTAGTTCTAGAAATTTCATTGAGATAAATCCCTATAATATTTGATAAAATTTAGGTATTTTATATTATGTCTCCATATTCATTATCTTATGAGATATTTATATATGTTCCATTGTTTAGATATAGATCATTTTGTAAGAAATAGATATAATGTTAACACTCATTTCCAATGTAGGTATTTCACTTATGAGAAAGTCAATATATTTGGTATTTGTCCTGAAAAGATCATGGCCATGTTAGGGATATTGACCCATGTTATGACTAATAACATTACTCTTATAGAAAACCAAATTATTTTATAGCATAATGCACCTATATTGGTTATCATAATGAAAAATAATTCTCCATCTATTAATTCAACTATTAATCCATTTTCATTTAATAAATGGATCAAGTCCATTGAAATTCAATTCCTAGATTAAGAATGTAATAAAAGGGAAAATTTAATTTTGGTAGTAAATTTTTTAAAGGGATATTCTAATCAATAGTGGTCATTGATCTACAATACTATATAATGTGATGAAATATAAAGTATGGAATATAGAAATTTTAATGTGATATTAATAAAAAATTATTTCTTTAATGTAAATGACATAAAAGGAAGTTAAATTCACTCAACTGATATAAAAAAGAAGACTAGAGTTTTGCATAAAATGAATCTAGTTTCAAAATATTATGAAGACATAAAATGGATTACATGTATAATTTAGTGAGTAAGGTTCACCATTTCATATATGTGATTAATACTAAACATAAATGCAACTAGTCTAGAAAATATTTTTATCACATGATGATATAGTATCGTATGCCATCAAGACATAAAAACCATTTTCTAGGTCTAATATATTCATGGAAATGTAATAATACAAGATGTTAGTTGATCACTAAGTAAAAAATAAATGAATAAAATTTTAATAAAGGAATGACGGGATTTAAAAAAATTTATAATTTTTGAATGAAATATCATGGATGATTCTTAAAGGTGGTGAGGGTGTACTATAATTGATTAGATAAGTTTAATTTGGATCATGAATCTAAGGGAAATAAAGGAACAACTATTATTCAGTACATTAATTTTTTTTATAGAAGGTGGATTATTCAAATAAGCTCACAATGTTCCAATATAACCTACCATAGAATATGTCCTAATGGAAGTCCCAGATTGTGAAATTTCTAAATCTAAGGTTGATGTTATAAAAAATTTTGGGGTAGGTAGTTTTTTATTAAATTATAATTTATCTAATTCATTATTTATCTATACATATTTACACTTGTTTATATCATAATTATTTTACATGAATGTCAAGAAATTCCCCATTACTTTAATAAGGAGTTTACAGTCAAGACTCCTAGTGGAAATAATTTTACAAGAAGGATATGTCAGTCAGTCTAAATTATAATTCATAAACATACCCTATTTTCAATGTTGGTTGTTATACATATGGTTTAATTTGATATAATATTTTTATGTATTTTATTTCAATTAATAAGGTGTAAATTTATTTCTAATGGAAGGATATTATTAATCATGAAGGAGGTGAGTAGCCCGTTTTCATTAATAGGGAGAATTAATCATCTACATAATTTCTGGATTCACTTCTACTGGCTCTCTTTAATGAAATTTTGTGAAAATAATAGAATACATAACCATTGGATGGGAAAGGTAACCTTATCATATAAGATGTATATATTGTGTAGGAATACATTGATGTGTTTCCTAATGAGTAACTATGAAATACACCTGATAATGAAGTTTAATTTTCCATTGAATATATCCATGATGAAAAAAAATATCTCAGACTCCTTATAGAATGAAGATAGTGTAATTAGTGGAATTTAATAAATAACTATAAGAATTTTTTACTAAGGGATTCATTATCCCTAATTTTTCACTATAGGGATCCCTAGTTCATTATGATAAGAAAAAGTATGGGTCTATGCAGTTGTGCAACGATTATAGAGAAATCAATTTCATTAATATAAAGAATAAATATATTATACCTTTCATTGATGACTTGTTTGATAAACTTCAAGGAGCTCAATATTTCTCAAATAATGATATTAATTTTTGGTATCATTAATTTTTAAAAAGGAAGATATTATAAAGATTCCATTTTTCACCAGGTATAGACATTGTGAGTTTATAATAATTTCCTTTGTATTGACTAATGCGTCCTATTTTATTATGGATATAATGGATATATTATTCAAATATAATCTATATAATTTAATTGTGATATTTGTAAATTATGTGTGGATATACTCACAAAGCTATAAAGAAATCAAAACCTGTTTGAGAAAAAAATTTAAAACTCTTAGTGTGAAGGTGTTATATGTGAAATTTAGTAAATTTAAATTTTTTCCTTAAAAAGAGTCATTTATGGGCCATATTTTCTCTAATGATGGAATATTAGTGTTTCCTTCAATGATAATGAAAATTAAATAATGTCCTACACTAAAAAACATAATCAAGATACAATGTTTACTTAGATTATTTAGTTATTGTCAGCACTTTGTTCAATATTATTCATGAGTAATTGAATAATTAACCACATTTCATTTCAAAATGGGTTATGTTCATATAGTCATAAGAATGTAAAGAATGATTTTAATAATTTAATATTATATTATTCAATGCATAGATATTGAAATTACCATTAGGAAGGGACGATTTTTTGATATATAGTTATGTATTAAAGAAAGGACTGAGATGTGTCATTATGTTGATTCGTATAGTCGTTCCTTATGTGTATTGAAAATTAAAGATTCATGAATAAAATTATCCAACCCACGATCTCAAGTTGGTAGCTGTAAACTTTTTCTTCATGATATTTAATCATTACCTCTGCGGTGAAATGTTTTAGATATATACAGATCAAAAAAGCTTCAAATACATCTTTTTACAAAAAAGATGATAATATGAGACAAAGGATATGGGTAGATCAACTCGTGGATTATATTTCATGATAAAATCCATCCTAGGAAGGGAAATAATTTGCTTGATGCATCAAGTAGGAATGAGAATAAAGTTATGAAATAAATAGTGATTGATAAAGATCTAATATACATGGATTTTATAAATTTGTATATGGAAAACATTATGTAAGGGGAAACATCACTCTTTTTTTAAATTATTATCAAACCATATTTACTAAATAAGTTAAAAAGTTTATATTTTGATGATAAGATATTATAAAAAATTAATTTCATGAATTATGGGAATATGGAATAAATTTTTAATAAAGATGATGTACTAAAATATAGAAAGAGGCTATATATTCCATTGATACATGATCTATATATTGAGTTACTAGATGAAACTCATAGATAAAATTTCTATATACACCCTAGTATCACTAAGATGTGTGGGTATTTAAGAGAATATTTTGGGATAATAAAAAGTACAAAATTATTTATAGAATAATAATATTATTGGTTTTATTAATATGTAAACGTAGGGAGACAATATTTTAATGGAGTCATGCAACATCGAACGATTCATATTGGGGAGTGGGATATTATTAATATATAAATTATCACTATATTTTTTATGTATCTTAAAAGAAATGATATGATATATGTTATTATTGATCACATTAATATTTATGTACATTTCCTCATCATATGGGAGGATTTACGTCTTGAGCACCTCACATGACTTTATATCAAGAATGGCATGATACTTCATGGTTTACAAATTTTAATTAAATCTAATAATGATAAAATGTTTACATAGAAATTCATGAAATGTATTAAAAATGAACTTGACACTGATCAACATTTGAACACTTCCTATTATCTTTAGACACATTGGTAGTCTGAAAGGACTATTCAAACATTATATTACACAATAAGGTCATGCTCACTTGACTTTCAAGGTATGTTGGATAAATATTTATATTTCATGGAATTTTCATATAATAATAACCTATATTTTTACATTAAAATAGAACTGTTTAATGGATTATATTGGAATATATATCTTACACAAAATTTTTAGGCTCATGTTGGTGAAAATAATCTTTTTTTCCATGAAATTATTGAGGAGATATTGATGAAATTTAATATAGTTCTGATTTATATCAACACAACTCCAAGAAAGAAAAAATGATATGATGATAAATAATGGAAGGATATGTAATTTTAAGTGGTGGATTTTTTTATTAATGGTATAAAAAAGGAAGTTTTTTATAATTTTAGGAAAGAAAGGGACACTAATTCCTAAGAAAATTGGGTTTGTTGATATTTTGGACGGAATTGGAACTATAGATTACCATTTAGAAATTCCATCCAACCTATCTAAAGTTAATTATGTGTTAAATATATCAATATTGTGTAAGTAAATTCCAGACCCAATGAATATAATCACCTCTATAGAAATTTAATTAGAGTCTATTATATCTTATTGTTAATATCCTATCATGATTTTTGACACTAATGAACATGTGTTGTAGAATCAGACGACTAAGATGTTAAAGGTACTTTGGAGAAAAAATTAATTAGAAGAGGCTATGTGGGAACCAAAATAATTTATGATGTATAAATAACCAATTTTCTATGTGGTTGTATTCTAGAAATTTAAGGGATGTAATTTTTTAATTGGTGAAGAATGTAACATCAGATCTTCAATTAAAATATGTAATCTTTTTATTCTAAAACATTATAGAATATTTCACACATACTAATTCAAGAATGAGATTAAAACCAAAATTATAAAATTTAATTTTTTTATTTTTATTTTTTAATTCATAGTTTTAAAATTAACTGAGGGTGAATTCCTGGGATTTTTGAGAAATAGTTTGTTTTTTGGTGAATAGTGAAAAATACTAATTTTAAAAATATTTTCACTTTTATGAAATTGTAAGGATATATGAATGAAGTAAAAAATTAAATTTTTTTATAGAGTAAATATATATTTAATGAGTAATATAATTAATTTTAAAATAATTTTTTGAACTTATATATCTATTTTTAAGATTTTTTAAATTTAAGTAATGTTTTTATTAAAATAATAAATTTTTTTGTTCATCTCTTTTAGTTATGTATTCACAGTATTCCATTAAATTTTTTGGGTTTGAAAGTAAAATAATTCCACTTTAATTTAAAATAATATAATTAATTATATGGTAATATATATTAATGTTGATTTCAGTGTAAAATCATTTTTATTTTTACAAAATAAATTTTTCTAAAACTATTTTTATTACATTTTGTGAACTTATATAGAAAAAAATAATCTTATATAAATTGAATATTATAAAATGGATTAAATATTTAGAATCTGAATAATTGGTATCATGTAAAATTAAAACATAATTTTTTATCATAACAAATATTAATTAGGGTAAATATTCATCACCTCTATTAAGGGTTAAATATGACAAAAGGGATAAAATGAAGGGGTAAAACTTCAATATAACATAAAAAACATTTATAAATCTCCTTGAATGGTTTTATTTCTACCTTTACCTTATCATAATATAAAAATTAAAATTGGTAGCAACATTAATTACATAAGACATATATTATATAATATATTTTTCATCATTTACAAGTTTTTCACCCACCTCATTTATAAAAATGAACCTCATCTCCTCTCTTATCCACAATTATTAAGACACCTATATCAATGAAAACCAACCCAAAATAATTCATATATTTATTTTTATCTACCGAGAAGTATTTTTTTATTCATAATTACACTTCATGAAGGGATGAGGTGTAACCCAAATGAGGTTACCAAAAGTATATTTATATCTTCTTACCAACAATTTTCAATTTTCATTCCTCTTAAACATACATAAAATATTTAGTATCCATATTAAAAATAATTAAATGAGTATTTCACTATACTTATAAGTTTTTTTATTAATTATACTTCCATTTTATTACACATTTTTATCCTATGGAAAATGAAAACATCGCTCATGCGTATGTAAGGACTACCGTCTCTACATTACAATGTACCTCATTTTTAATTATCACTTTACTTGGAAGGTTATGAAGATGTAATTAATGAATATATATTATGTCTATAACATAATTATTATTTTGGTAATATAATATATCATCTACCATCGTACCCTTTCATCTGTTGTAAAATGATAATGTCACTCGTGTGTATTTGTAGACTACAACCTCTAGGAAGAGATGTTATTCATTTTTATTTTACCACCTTTAATAAATGATTATAATATATTATATAATGAATTAAAAATATATTCATTAAATATTTGAAAATCATGAGATTATGTAATTATTTTATAACACCCTTAACCATGGTCAATACACTAAAGAAATTTTGGAGAAAATTGCAGAATAACCATAAGTGGTCAATGTAAGTATGAGATATTTAATGAATCGGTGTAAAATGGTTGTAAAAGGGACTAAAAAATTAAATATATTTTTATATACCTAAAAATGTTTATTATGAAACTATTTAATTAATTTAAATTTTTTATTTAATAAGATGTAATTTCTACGGCCAAACAAGTATCTAAGGTTTGGGGTTTTCCTCTCAATTCTACTCCATTGAGACATATTTCATATAATTAAACTAATTTAATTTATATGGTATATATACTAACCAATTGCCATATTATATCATGAATTAATTTTTATTGATGATATTTAATAATATAATACTTGTTTTATCTTTTAAGGGGTTTAGATTCAAATTGTATTAACTATTCAAAAGGGTATTTTACATTCTATCTCAAATTCAAGATTATTCATGTTTGAAATTACTTTGGAATAATTTTATGTCCTTTATCTTATTCAAATCCATATATTTTATTCCCATTTTTTAATTTCTAGGGTATCCATATTTTTCTTTAAACTTTTATTCTCTTTATAAATAATAGACCTAGTGATTTTTTTTATAAAAACCAAACTGATTTCCTCATTTAGGTCAGGAATATTTTTTGCAATATTTATATTTCCCAAATTATTTCATGGATGTTTATATCTACATTTAATTGATTTGTTAATATATTTTTATATCATCATTGAATTTATTTATAATGGCTTAATAGGAATCTTTTAAATTTATTTCGAAACAACTTTCTTTTCACTTTCTTTAGAAAAGTATGACAGGAATGTTCATTTTACCATATATAACACAGATGCCTCTTCCCATCTCTATATATGCTATTATATATTTAAATTATTTTACATGATTATTTTGTTTTTAAAAGAAAATAGTTTTCTATTATTCTTTTAATTTTTAGTTTTTCATTAAAATAAAAGGAATTTTTTTATAAAATGTTGAACATTAATTTAGAAATGATTTATAACTTTTTTTATCAAATATAAAAAAAATTCAGAAAAATTATTTTTTAAATATTCTCTTCCATTTTCCTCTATAATTACAAATATAAATCACTTTATTACTAATCTTGATTAATGTTGAATCAGTTTTCTTCTATCATTGTTTATTAATTGTTGGATTATACCTTATTTTTAGATCATTCACTTTCTGGTGGTCCTGTTCTCTACCACTCTCCATTATTCAATAGACACTATCTTTCTACTTCATACCCATATACTTTTTAACATGGATATTTTTTATTTTTAAATCTTATACCATTCTAATATATGGTTTTAGTTGAAGGAAACCTATTATAAAATTTCTTACATTTATTGGGAAAGTATTGATTGTCATTATTCATAATTCAATCTAGATTTTTATATATTTATACAGAATATTTATTATATATTACAATATGGTTTAAATATATGAAAAATGTATTGGACATATGTTATTGATGGATGGGGCCCAGTTATATATTTCCCCTTAAAGCATAAATTAGTATCATGAGATAAATAGTTTCTCAAATTAGTTTTTTATGGTGTATACATATCCACTCATTGAAATTTCTAGGAATAAGGCCTTAATGATAAGGGTAATGATATATTGGAATAAATTCTTGATATTAATATATTGATATATAGTATTGTTCATTTTTATTATTAAGATTTAAGTTATCATTATTCATGTTATTTTTATTCTTATATTTTCAATGGATACATTTTCAATCTTAGGGTTTTGATTAAATGGGATATGTAATGATTATACACTCTACAATATTGTTAATGAATTAACTACTCTTGATAGATTTTTTTGTATAAATTCCCTTACTAATCATCTGAGATCAACCTTTATTATGTTTTATTTTTTGGGTATATGAATAAGGAATATTTAAATTATATTTAAGGATGAAATAAATTTTATTATGCTATATTTTATTTTTTTTATAAATTTATATAGAAATAATGTATGTATAATATCTCCCAATACAACTAAAATAATAAATAATTAATGTTGTGATCCCTTATATCTTGTACAAATGTAATAAAGTGGACATCATCTTTAGTTTAATGGAGTCGGGCTCATTATAATATCTTCTTGTATCAAGTTTTATATATTGTTCTGGATGGTACTAGTTTCTAGAAGTTATAATAAATAGATATAAAATGGACTTTCAGATATAAAAACCTAACTATATCCCAATTGAGAATCATTTTCCCATATTTATCAACATGTCTTTAGTGTCACCATTCCACATTGTGCAACATCCATACTTTAGTTCCACTCTTCCATTGAATTATATATTGTGAGTTCTTATGATGCCCAAAGGTATCTAGGTGGTGATAAAGCAAAACACTACTCAAAAATTTCTCAATATATAGCTTTTGACAATATATCTTGCAAATTATAGTTCACTTAAACCTTCAAAATTTCAAACACTCCATCTTTCATGATCATCCATATTAGGTGGTACTATAGTTGAATACACTTTATCGGTCATTGAAACATTGGTTTTTGTCCATGTGAGTCACATTTTAGTTATTATAATGTAGCATACTAATTTCATATGTCCTTTAATACTCTTCCAGTAGACACTTGAACCATACTAACTCATTTTCTACTTCTAAAATTTAAATAAACATAACCTTCATGGTTGTTAGTACAACTACAGGTTTTAAAATTTATATCCATCTCATAACACCACCTTTTAATGTAAACACAAATCCAATAATGCATTTATATGAATCTATATCTTCACCAAAGTTAGAATAAAAAATACTTAAAAGGGATATTTTGTTTCAAAAAATATTTATAGATCTATTTTTCATTTCAAATACAAAAATGTTCATTTGAAATCCTCTCACTGATCCTTTCTTAGATTTTCTATAAACCGGTTAACCATGCATACCATTTGAGATATAATAGATCTTGTACAAACCATGTTGTATATCATAATTCTCATAAATTATTCTGATATAACCTTCTCCATGTAATTATTTTGTTCATCCATTTTAGGTGACTCCAAATATGAAATTTTTATTTGATCAATGAGGGGTGGGATCTAAGATATTGATTCCCCCATTCCAATCACACCAACTCCATATGGATATAATCTCACTAAGATATTTTTTAAATCCATGTCCTTTTTAAACCATATTCCAAACATCCATTTTACAGAAATAGGATTCATCTTCTAGAAACTTCTAGAAATTTCACAATTTATCACTTAAAGAATTTCTATCGTAGGTCCAACTAAGAATAATTAATTTATGTAGAGTAGAACAATTAGGAAAATCACAACATTTTTTAATTTCTAGTAGGTGTAATGATCCAAATTACTCTAGAAAAATATATATTCCATCCAAAATTTATCAAATTTTTTATTCCACTACCATGGTTCTTACTAATATTATTAATGAATTCTCTTTTACTTTCACATCAATCTCTTGTTCTATTTATATTTGAATCCATCTTGTTACACCATATATATTTATTCCCCTAAATATCTATGTATTATCACATTCTTCATATCAAATTCTAATAAAAAACTATACTCAAAACTCATTCTAAGAACCATTCAATTTTTAGTATGGTTAAAAATTACTGAGAAAATTTTCCATAGGTCCAAACCCTTTTTATTGTTAAAATCCCTTTAAAAAGACAACCTATAATATAATATTCCATTTTAGTACTCTATCATTTGATAAAACCATTTTTTTAAAAGTTACCTCTTTCCTTGTGACAATTTTGTTTGCTCCCATGTATTAGAAACTTTTCAAGAATCCAACTCTTCCTTCATTGATAACTCTTTTCATAATGAGTCACTTATAATTCTCAAATCGATCAATATTTTCAGTTCACTGCCATCTTTAGGTAATAAAATGTGAATTTTAGAAACAAATAAATATGGTGGTATTTTAATCTTGATATAACATCTCAAATTCATAGTTTCATCTACTTTTATATCCCATATATTCAAAACTCAACATCAAGATTTGGTAATGATAATAATTTTATTCATCAATGAATGGTAATTATAGAACTATATTATCTTCATAAATTTCAGAACATGGGTGTACCGCTAAAAATTCATATTTTTTGATCCATAAACATCTCAACAGCACCCATCCTCTTCTCAACTTATCCTTAGATCACTCAATTGTTTATTTTCTCTGAAAATAATGTTATATTGCTTTTGATATTTACATAAGATCTTCCCATTCAAGAGGAAATTTCTAGGAATAGTGTTTCATTTCTTTCAATGAAGTTTCAATATATTTTTGGTATGATTATAGTGATAATTAGTGATTCTTTTAGAGTTAATATGGACTTACTTTATGGCCTTGGTTTTCATACTTGAATAATTCTCCTTCTAAATGTGATGATTATTGAAATGATATTTTGATATTCAAGAAATATGTTAAGGTGTAAAAATTTCTTACTAATGTTTTTGGAGAAGAATAATAATTAGAAGAAGGGCATTAATTATTTTATTATTTCATGAGGAATTAAAAATTGTCCATGTGAAAATTATTTACATTTTACCAGATGAATATTTGAAAAATAAGAGTACATAATGAAGTATGGTTGAGTATACGTCCTGGAATTCATATATGTCTATTGAGAATATTTTCCTATAGTTAATGAAAATAATTTACTACTGTTTTTATAGAGTCTTTCTTAAAATAATTTGAAAATATGACAAGATCTCCTAGCCAACTAAAACAATGAACAAGAGGGATGCATGCTCCACAAGGCATGGGAGTCGTCTAGGTAATCTGAAAGGGTAAAATGTATGAGTTGGTCATGTGTAGGCCCTTAGGAGAACATGCATTGCTCATATGGGATGGGATTGGTTATGGGTGGTCCTGCACATGAATGGTGTGGTCCATATGGTGTATGGTGTGGAGTATGTGGGTTTTGATTCACCCTTCCAACAAAATTAGGTAGATTCACAATACGTATTTTTGGGGAGTGTCTGAATGCACCAACAATTGATGTGGGAGAGCATAAGTGGATTACTATTCACCATCTTTAAAAAGATACAAATATATCTTCTCTATCTGATCTTGTACATCTAGACCATTTGATCTCCCACACCAAGAAAGTTTAAATAAACTTGTTGTATTTTTTCCCAAAAGTCACATTGTGGAGCGAAGTACATTGGATTTTAATGCCCTGAAAACCACTATCAATCCATATTTTAATGGATATGTTCTTGAGATATTGATTCTATGATAATGGGGTGGTGAGGCTATAACATCAAGAATGAAACTAATATTTTATTGAATATAAATATTACAATGGTTGATAATTAGGCCAAAGTAATGCAATGTTGTGGAGTATGATAATTGATGGATAAATTAAGAATGTGATATTTATCTAATGCATCTGAGAAGAGAACATCCAAAAATCATTTAACAAAATACTCCATCAAACATAGAACACACTTGAGAACATGTTATGTTTGGTTGATACATAATATGTATCGACATGTAATATTTCTATGTGTTATGATGTGTTATTATTCTTAAAGGTATATGTAGTGGAATCCACCTATAAATATTGAGAACCCAATGTCAAGGAATTCTAATGAGATATTGAGAGAATTCTCTCATTTTAAGAAGAAAACAACACACTGTGTATAATTCTACTTGTGCGAATAAGATTCCATGCTCATGATATTCATAACTAATGGAGAATTGGATCCATTGGGTAGTAAACTTGTGAAAATAACAAATAAACTACTTCACATATAATTTCTTCCATGAATCCATTTGAAATTGTGCAATAATAATTTGGGTAACCTCATTGGTTTGCATGAATATACTAATAAAAAACCTAGTTCATCCAATATCGAGTTACTTGATGATGATAAGTAGATAATGTGTGCTTACTATTTGATAGAGTACATTGCACGCACATGTGGATAAAGTTTCCTACACTTATATAAAGGAATTTTGGATCCATAATATTTGAATAAATGTTTTTAATGAGAACATTTTATGCAAAGACAACTATTGTGTGTGAGTGATAGTGAATATGATTTTGAGAAACAACATGAATGACCACATACATACATGATACCCCAGGTATATATAACTTTTATTAATGAAATAAAGAAGAATGATTGAATACATCTATGTAACATTCCTGGATACATGATCACCTAATAAGATACCAAAATTATTTAAGTCATAATGATGAAAACATATAATATAATAAAGAGAAAATTCCATTTATTTTAGGGCTTCAAAAATATAATTTAGTTGAATTTTGAAAGATCATTTTAACATAAAATAATAGGGGGAGAACATTTCTACTCAAATTGTCCACATATAATTGAGGTTAGGGATTTAATTACAATGAATAATTAATTATAAATAATTTGTTTCTCTAAGGAATCTTATTATCTGTAGGTGATCAGAATTATTGAGCAAGGCTGGTAGACTTGGTCATAGACTATCAAAGGAAATTGACATGTACACAATTAGATCATATCCTACAAGATCATGGTGGAAGATGAATAGATCATCCTATAGTGGAAAATTCCCTAAAAAAATAAATACTTCTTTTGGTTGGTGTAAATTGTTGGTGAAGTCGAATTGTTGGATAAAATAGAATAATGAGTCTCTTAATTGGATCCAAAGTAGTTGATGTATTTCATGTAGAGCTAAAATTAGTGGAAGTATTTTAGTTGGATCTGAAATTAAATGGAGTCTCTTGGATAGAAACAGAGAATAAGAAGTCTATTATTTGGAGTTTGGATCTATGTAATCACATGTTTTTTAGTGAAGAGTCTGTAACATGAGGTAATAATCAATTGTATCATGTAGCACGATTTTTCCAAGCCATGTAAATATTATGTTTTTCTCCCACTCTATTATTAAAACTGCAAATGAAATGATATTGGGAGATAATATTTTTTATATATAGAACATTAACAATTTTGAAAGGTTTGGTTTAAAATTAATGTAATTCATAAAAATAAACCATTAATTCACCCATACCGTCCCAGTGATCAATCCTAATTTTGGAACTCTATGTGGTATAATAGCATATAATCCCTCTAAAGATCCAAGTGAGTATTTATGATGTGTATATTTTAGGAAATGAGTTATATAATATAGATGGATAAAAATTATATTATACTTAATGATAAAAATTAGGATATTTCATCCAAGAGTTACAAGAATAAAAAGAAAAGACATGAAAGAAGGTTGAGGAAGAATATTATAACAAAGACAAAGACACGAGGTAATCGAAGTATTATATCATGAAATAATTCTCATTTTTATGAATCTCCTAATGAATCCTTGTCATGTTATGATAAATATTGATAACTTAGTGATATTTATTTTTAATTCATAGAACATATTATGAAACTTTAAATAAGTAATTTATATTTTTGGAGGTTTAAAGTCACTTTAGAATGAAACATTACATCTGGAAGATTAAGCTAAGGTAATGGAATTGGTATTGGTTAAGAATGTTTCCATATCTAACACCCTTGAAAAACATGTGAAATATATGGATGAAATAATTTCTATTTATTAATAAATATATATTGAAGCTGTTGAATAACATTAAATAAAAATATCTAATAAATATTTCATTGAGATTTTAATTTTTAAATCTTTTCATGCAATAAAAAACAGCATAAAGTGTCTACTGATATAAAATCCTCTCAACTAAAGGATAAATATAATACAAAATATGATCTTAAAAATTATTTATAAGATTTTAGAAACATGTATGAATAAAAATTGAAGAATCTAAAGGATATTCGAGAAGAAAATAATAGATCAGTTGAGGATGAGAAGAACTCCCTCGACATGAAGTGTTTATGGATTTAAAAATTATGAATAAGCCTAAGATGTGAATTCTAGAATAAAATAAAATATTGATTATGATACCCAATTTTACATTAAGGATCATGATTCCAAAATAAGTATAATACCATCATCTAATCAAATGGTGTCATCTTCAAAGAATAATTTATCCCATAAACCATATACTCTTTTTTACTATTGTTTTTTCCATGTACTGGTAGAGGCTTTAAACCAAATTTTGGGAATGTATGGATTGTAAAAATTATTATAAACACACCAAATCAATGTTGGATAAAAAATATGTATAAAGATTTGTTCTTCAAGATGTGTCCCATAGATTGGTTGTTTCACTCAAAAGCACCATGTTTCACAATTTGTACAGACTACACCACAAAAGATTGGAATAAGTCTCATAGTCGATTGTGGGTGTTGTTGGAAGTTTGAGAAAAATTAATTTTAATATTGGAACAATATAAAAAATCATAATGATTACATAAGTTCTTCTTTTAGGGGGAGAAAAGATGAAGAAAAATGTAGAATTTCACTGTAAAATATAAATCCACAAAAATGAAAGGTGAGAGTTTTATCTGTGATATGAATAAATTAAAATTTTCAATGAAAGATCTTATACAACATAAAAGTGAGAAATAAATATTTCAAGAAGATTGCTATACTTGGTAAATTTAATTTTTAGTTTGAATTAGTATAAGAAAATAGGTATCTGTATATAATACAAATCAAAGTGAAATATCTGAGTTCATTGGTTTTTACTAGTGTGATGAATGTTATAGGAACAAATCCTATTATTGCTACTATAACATTTCATTTATAGGAAAAAGGAATGAATCCAAGGAGATTTATATTTTGTATATGATATCAAGTTCTCATCCAAAGAATGTTGTGACCAGAAATTCCAACAGGATTCCAAGACAAAACATATATAAGGTCTTAAAAGAAGTTTGTAATGAATGTAATCATAAATGGAATAAAATTATAAAATGTCAGATAGGACTATTAGTTGATGTTTCCTATATTGTGAAAGGTATGTGGATTCAATATAAAAATAGTTGAATGTCCTGTAAATATGCCAAAATGATAGAAAAATTCAAGAAATAAACATAATTGTTTGGATAAAGAAATTGGAATTTGATAATCAATTGGTTGAAGCTAAAATAATTTCTAAAACTAAAGGAAATAAGTGGCTCATTGAAAATGATTTGAAAATAGATTTAAATATATCCACAGGTCAAAACCTGATGATATGGAAGGATTAGATTGGAAGAATATAATTCCCAACACTGAGAGGAAACACATAGTATGAATGATAACTCTAAATAACCATGAGGTAACTCCTTATTCCATATTATTTTATGATTTTATACTGAAATATATGGAATTTAGAGAGATATACACATCCTCCTTTGTGAAAATTAGTTAGTTAAGTCTATTATATCATATTTATATAGTGAATGTGGAAATTCTAAACAACTTTATAACAATGGAATATAAGGTATTCCAATCAATACTTCATTCTTCCTTTATAATTTTATTAATCATATCAATTAAGGGGGAGTGCTTGGCTGATGATAAGATATGAAAAATTGTGATAAATAACTTTTTCACATGAATATTCTAATGTGTTCGTTGAAGTGTGTATAGGATTTAGCATTTCATTACTAATTATGATTACATGAAACCACTTAAATGAGATTTGATAATTTCTGATCATTATTTCACATGAATGGTAGTTTATGTATATCATAGAAAAACATGGTTGTATATATTTTGTTTTCTACATGTTATTATATGATGTAGACTTATAGGCGATTAACTTAGGTCTCTTTTCTAAGAGAACAATATTATATCATCCCTCTCTTAGAAGGGATCATTAAATTTTTGTATTAGTAAGAAGATCATATTTTTTGTATAAAAATGATGTGTGAATAAAACCTCTGTGACACCTCAAGTTTTTATGAATTATTTTTTACAAATAAATTAAATTTCATTAATTTACTGGTTTATACGTAACATCAAGATTAGATTTTGTAATACATGAAACTGAGTTTTAACAAACTGTGATAAGTTATAAATATTATTATTTAAACATGACTGATATAACCATGATGTTAAACATAGAGGTATGAATAGTAATAAATACTCTTAAAATATTAATTATTATTTTTTTATATAGAGAAATTTCAATTTTAAAAAGAACATGGTTTTTATAAAATTCTTTTTTATGTTTTGACAATAGTATTTTCTCAAAGACAATATTTAATTTTGTGATCAATTAAAAAAAATTATATTTTACCAATTTTAGAAATTTTATTTGAAAAATTAACCTTCATTTTTTTAATCTACATTTCAAAATTATCTTGGAGTGAATTTGGGTGAATTTTCTAAAATGATAAATATTTAAGTGAATATTTAAAAACACCAGTTTTTATTAATGGTTTTCTTTTCATTCACAGCTTCTAAAAATTTATAAATTATTTTAATATGGATTTAAAAGTAAAATTTTTGAAATTATATATTTATTAACACAGTTTATTTCATTGTAAACATTTCCAAGTTGAAATGGTAAATTTAAACTTTATATACTTATGAGAATGTTTCTCTTTGGAAAACAGCTTTCTCGCTGCATCTATGAAATGAATTTGAAAAAAAATATACCAAATTTTTAATCATAATAATTTAACTTTTATTATAATTTATACTTAAATTTTAACCATTAATAATAGTGAAATCAGAAAAATAAGTTACAATGATTATGTTGAAAATGGGATTACAGGTGGTTTAAACTTAAAAAATATGTTGTGAAATGAATTAGAACCTTTTACCATGCACCTTTTCTACCATATATCAACCTAGTATCATTTATTCTAATTAATGGCTCATTTTGGAACCTTTGTTATAGAGAAAAATAGGGGTACACCTTTTTCATTTCAAATATTCAACATGAGTCCTCTCGCCCACTTATAAAAGTCCACCCCCTCTCCTATCCTCATCAAACATCAAAGTCCATTTTTTTTGTCATTAACTGCAATTATACCTCTCTTAATTTCATCATATAATCTAATAATATTTATTTTTATCATAAAACCAACCTATTAAGGCTTTTGATGAAAACCCAAGGAGGTTACTCAAAGAATATGTAACATTCTTTAATGAGAATTTTTTATTTCATCCTCCACCTCCTTAAAATATTATTCAACCATGATAATATAATAACCTCAATATATTAATTATACATATATATGAATATAGTATGGTAATTACCTATATCTTTCTCCTCTTTTTTCAAAGGGGAAACAATAACATCTCTTGAGTATACGACGGACTGCTGCCTCGCAAACCAATGTGGCACGTTTTTCATCAAAACCTCTCATGGTTTGGTATGATGGCGGATATAATTTTTCTACAAATATATACATATACATATATATATATATATATTATTTTTTACATATTAATAATTCTATAATTATGATATCACATATATATTCTTACATTTTATTTCGTGGTGGATACAATAACGTTGTTCTAGTGTACGGTGAGTTACCTCCTTGCTAGGGGATGTGATTCATTTTTCACTAACACTTTTCATAGAAGGTATGTAAGTTTAATTTAATGAATATATGATATATATATATATATATATAAAATAAAAAATTATTCTATAATTTTAATGTATTATTTACCTTTCATTCATTTAATCTTTTGAGGAAATGGAAACAATGTACAGGCGTAAGTACAACCTACCATCTCCATGAACAGTGTGTTTCATTTTTTATCATTAAATTTATTTGATTAATATAAATACATATATAATGAATATAAAAGATATTTATATCATGGTTATAAATATTGAGAGTGTTTAACCATGATCAAAGTAATAGTACCATATATACCAAATCAAAACAGATATGAAAAATAATTTGGTTATTACCCGAAACAAAACATTAAAATAAAATTATTATTAAATAGGCAATAAAAGGACATAAGTAAATCATATATGGTATGGTATATATAAAAATTTCTATTTTAAAGATTTATAATAAAATTATATTTATTTTACAGGATTTTGGAATGTATATGAAGGAATTAGAGATTAATGTAATGGATTTTTGTATCAATTTTACTTCCATGAGACATATGCTTTGTACTGCACCTATTATCTTTTATGAGGTTTATATACAGTCACATTTACATGTAATATCATAAATTTATTTATCATCATGTAATTTTTTAAATTTAATTTTATTCGTTTATTGGGATTATGATTCAATGTTACAAAAGTGGTAAGGGTTTTACTATACAATCTCATCGTTTATCGAGATGGTTTATTTTTGTACTTATGATGATGAAATATTATAACCCATATCTAATGAAACAAATTAATTTTCTTTAACTAAAACTATTTTATGAGATTACATTTTTTCCCTTAATTTTCATTTTTTATATTCTCAATGCCTCAAATGAATGTTTTTAAGAAAATTTGATTTTATTTCTCTCTTCTACTAATAATGATTTTTCTTCTATATTGATGTTTTAAAAAAAATAAAAATATATTACTTTTTTAGGGTAATTCCTATCGTTTTTTAATTTTGTTGAAATTATTTAAAATCAATATTATAATCTTTTTTTAAATGGGGTGATTTTGACTTTTACTATAAATTTGAATAGAATATTTTTTAAAAGTGTATAGTATGAGTGTAATTTTCTACTGTCATGGTGACTCAATTTTATAAAGAATAAATTATCAATTTTTAATTTTCTTTTCCAAGAAATGTATTTCCAAAATATCTAAAGAGTTTTTATTTATTTTTAAAATGGAAGGTATATTTTCATTAATATTTGTTTAAAATGATTTTTAAGGATTATTTTATAAATATCAAAGGTTATTTTCAAAGAAAATGATTTTAAAAAATATTTTTTGTTTTAAAAATAAATTTTCAAAGTGGAAAGTCTATTTTCATCAAAAAACTGTTCCATGTGATCTTTCAAATAATTTTCCATCTAAGATGAAATCCTTTGATATTATTTATTGTTTACAAGGGATAAGATTGAATGATATTATCCTTATTATTTATCTATATTATTATTGTTTGTGTTGATGAAATATTTATGAAACCCATTCAATTTTTTATGGTTTATGCTAAGATTAATTAATGAAATGTTTATGGAACACTTTTTATTAACATGGGAAATGATGTGATGAAATCATTAATGTTTTATGATATTATGGAACACCAAATTATGGTTTTCATTATAATAAGGGTGAGAACCATATATCCCTTCAATACATTTGGTAACGATTTATATCTCATGAGATAAAAATAGAAAATGAGTAGATGGGACTGATCCACTATGGGAATAAAGTGACTCTTAATCCAATATGGGAAACAGTAGTTCCCTGATACACTATTAGAAATAGGTGCATCCTAACCCACAATATAAAATAGGTGATAAGTCTTGGTTTACTATATTAATGGTCTTGGTATTAAACCTTAACATATGAAAGGGTTTTCTATATTTTTTATTGTACCTCACTTTTATAACAGGAGATTGTGGTTCATGATTTATTTATGATGATTTCTAACTCTTATGGTCCATGTTTTCTATATTGATAAAGTTTTATTCCCTTATAAATTTTTATGATATATGACATGTTGGGTATGGAATTTATAATTTATTTTCATAATCACATTCCGTTATGGTTATTTTATTATTTCATAATATCATTGATTGATACATCCTATTCTTACCCTTACTTAGCATTTGAGCCCGCACTTTATTCTGTTTCCTTCCCCATGTTTTGAATAATGGTTTCGATAGGGATCACCTTATAGGATTACTATGTTAGAAGGTCTTTGTGGGATATGTTTAAGATATTTCATGAAATAAAAATATAGTGATTCTAGTATCTAAAGACACTAAAAATTAATGTTCTTGGGCTTGAGTTTAGGAAATTTATTTAATATTCATAAAAAAAGTTGTGTCATTTATGTATGAATGTCTTGGGTCCTTATAGTTGGTATTAAGGAAAATCTTTAATCTACCATTATATATTATGATTATAAAAACATGAGTGAAAACCATAAGGATAATTCAATATAGAGGATAACATCATGATGTTTTTGTGGGAAAGATATTATATAGTTTTCAAATAAATACATTGTAACATCCCAAGTAAATAAAGAATAAATCATTTTCATATTTATTAATATTTTCTAATTAAATATTAATTTTACTTTAAATGGGTTTCTATGTTCGATAGCGTACCCAATACGCAACAAAGAGATTCTTTGAAAACTTACGTTGCACACTAGTAATAAAATAATATTATTTTAAATGGTAATTAACACGTAGCTGTTGTATTGGCGGGAATAAATATAAATAACTAAAATATGATTATATATGTTTGTTAAATGTTTTTACATTTATACAATAAAGGATAAATTCTTAAAATATATAAAGAATTCAATTTTTGGGCATATATACTCTAATATTAACTAAAGGTCTACTTATCACCTTTTGATGGAGAACCTTCATTAAATATAGTTTTGGTCACTCTTATATTTTATATTTGACCAAATAAAACTCTTCTTTATAATCGGGACATCAAAATTTACTTTGTGTAAATTCTTGGTATTTTTTCGATAAAGTTCATTTTTTAATGAATTATGAAAAATGTTGTATTTTAATTCAAAACCTCTTTTTAATCTAATTTATTTATATGATTAGATTATATTGTGAAGTGTTTTTAAAGTGAAATTAGAATATATTTTTACCATTTAATCCAATAGTGTTAGTTGGAATTAATTTCACTTTGAAATTGGACTTAAACTAGTGTCAATCTTTTGATACATATTGTTTCATAAAAACACGCTATTTGCTCTGACAACAGGAATTAATTATTAAATTAATTAATGTAACTTATATGTTTTGAATTTCATAAAATAGACATCATTTTTAGATTCGTAATATCAAATATATCTTAGGGTGATGTTTTTGTATTTTTCTAGAAAAACTTCAATTTTTGATGAATAGTGAAACCACTAAGTGCCAGTTAAAAAAAACTGATTTTTCGTTTAAATGAAATTTTACCACCTCTGTGTTTTTAATTTAAAAATAAAATATTAATGGTTGTCATTAGGAAGTAAAATGTGGTTCAATGGGATTAAAATAATTTTTTTGAATAGTAACTTTTAAGTTTTAATCGCGATTAGAGGTAATTAGTGTAATTTAAGGTAAAAATAATGTTTTAATAATATGAAATGACCTAGAAACATGTCCTACCCTTATTGTACGTGTCATAGCCGACCAATAAAATCCATGGGTCAACTTTGGGACCCCATGGATCCACTTTGGTAGGAAAATGACATTAATAACTTTTTATTTAATGTTAAAATTAAAATGTCACAAACATGAGTTGTTTTACTAAAACAATTTTTAAATTTGGTTATACAAGTCATATTTTTGACTATAAATATTCATTTTAAATATAAAAATATTTCATACACCATGATATTTTTTTTATAATTTTTAGACATTAAATAAATTAAATTATTTATGACACCATGATGATGCAGTGATTACCTCATTATTTAACAATTTAAATAAAATGAAAAGATAATGTAAAATCTAAGACCTAAACTTGTCAAAAACCTATTGGATTGGTGGATTTCGATCTCTTATCACCATATCCTCTAAATATATAATTTTGGGACATTTTAAATCCGAAAATCATTTTATAATAAAGTAACCTTTTATAACTTTCCAAGAGTGCCCCTCCTCTCCTCTTATAAAAGGCCCCCACCTCTACCACATTACCCACAACTCTCAAGCCTTTGGCTCGGCCAAACCCTACCCATTTTGTCTCTACAAATCCCTCTATTACTTCTAGAAGCCTCACTTTCTGCATAATTCTTCCCAAGGAAGCCTTTGTGCTCAAATGAAAAAGAGTTACCAGTTTTAAAGGTACTGTTTTCTCTTGTGTTCTTATGTTTTATTTCTCTTCTCCAACCCCCCTAAACTCTTTTTTTCATTTATTTTGTAACAAAAACAATATAATAAATATACTAGGACGATTTTATAAGAATTATTCGAGATAAACTTACACACACCTACATATAATGGTTAAAGAACATACTGTTTCTGTGGATGGTGAATTTCTGCCTCACAAAATGATGATTGTTCAACACGCATATAACACCTTAAAAGGTGGCCATTAAGATGTCACTTTATTTATATATTATATATAATATGTTTTTGTTTTACTTAATCTTCTGTATTTTTCATTTATGGCATACCTTTATGGTTTCCATTATGGGTAAACGCGATATCTTCATTTAAGGAAGTGCGGACTACCGCCCCCTCAAAGTGATTTGATTCATTAATACCATATGTGGTATGTATAAAGGATAGATTTAATGATATTATATATGATATTATATTGTAATTATAATATACCTTTATATAATTATTATTTCTTTCCATTAAAGTATGAGATAGAAATGACGGTAGTGTTCATGCGTACGTACGGCTTACCGTCTACATGAACGGTGCATTTCATTTCTTATCCCCAAATGTAATGTACTATTATAAGTACATATATATAATGGATATATATGATATATGTTACATCTAAATGATGAATAATATTCTGGATTTAAAATATACATATCTCTCATTTAGTTTTAATTCCATTAATATGACATAGAAATGAAAGTAGTGTTCATGCGTACGTACGGCTTACCATCTCTATGAACGGTGCATTTAATTTCTTACCTCTAAATGATTATGTAATATTATAAATGTATGTATATACTGGATATATATGATCTATATAGAATCTACATCATGAATATCATTCTTGAGATAATGGATATTTAACTACGTGAACAACTTGTAAATATAAGAAGTTCACTTTGGACTCAAGTACCAAATATCAACAAAATGACTGTTATTAACTTAAATGATTACATAATGTTCATAACATGGTAATAAGTGATATAAAATAAATAATGAACTTGAAAAAGGTTCTTAAGAAAGTATAAATTAACTCAAGTTTATTATTCAGGACATTAAAGAACGATCGAGTCAAGTCGGACCCGAGGTATGGGACTTCGTCTCAATCTCCTCTCATTGAGGAATATTTTTTTTATACACAACCTCCTTTTATATGGTGTATAAACCCCTTTGACTTTTACATTTATCCAAAAGTAATATTTTTTATACGAATCATTTTACTAAACAATAAAATTGAATTTTTTTGTCATACGTATGCGGCGAAAACAACTTCTCCGCCGCCGTGACCATTATTTGAGTTACAGCTTCCTCTACAAGCCATACCTTTTTTTAAATGAAAAATAAATACCATGTTTTACTTTTATTTTATATTGGTATTTAAAATGATTTTCATAATGTTTTTATTATATCAATGTGTTCTATTGATATCTTGTGATTGAAATATGGAAATGTTATGTTTCCTTTATGCATGTTTTATGTGATACGATTATGTTATGGTTCTTGGGAATTGTTATGAAGATGGGTGGTTCTGTGATAAACTAAGGGTGGGTGAGCCCGATATGGCTCTCCAATGCATTGGGTAACGCAAAGGGGTTAAATGTTAAAGTTTCTCCAAAGAGATTTAGGGAATATACTGTGATGGGTATTCCAAACGTAACCAAGAGGGTTACTCCCTACGTAAGAATGTTATGAATGCCTCAAGTTACCTTTATATATTATGATTTCAATGATTTATTCATGATTTGATGAGGTATGTTAAAATGCTTATGTTTTATGAGTAAATTATGATTTCATACATGGAATAATGTTTTCATTTCATACTTTTATATCCCTTACTGAGCTTTTTATGCTTATCCCAAGTTTTTGAAATGTTTTTCACAGGTCAAGGGAAAGGTACATGATGTGATGATAGTGTCAAGGAAGTGTCAATAAAGAAGCCATGTTTTATTTTAAATTTGTTTCCGTTGATGGGAAATTTGAGTACTATCTTTTATGTAACCACTTTGTTTAAATGTGGAATGTAATGCATGTTTTATGATCTAATTATCTAAAACTCTAAACCAGATAAGATCCTCAACATGTATTCTTGAAGTAACTCAATATTAAGTAATGTTTAAGGCTGGGGCCTTATAGTTGGTATCAAAGGTCAGTTTAGAAAACTTTAGGAGTTAGGGTATTGTTAAATTAATGTCCATAAATTAATTTAAGGTCAAATTGAAATGATATAGCATTTACAGATTACCATGTTGCTTCTCCTAAGATATTTCTGTGTTAAGAATCATTTTTCGTAGAGGAAATATAGCAGCTTTTCTGGGAAGGCATACAGAAAGAAATGACCTTCCAAATCAGCATCCTGAGATGGTCAGAACTAGAATTGAACAGTTTTTTTGCAGTGATGGCTTAGTTGACTCAGGTGAAAAATGTTGGATGTTTTCATTGATGATATTTTGGTGTTTTCTAAAAGTAAAGAGTAGCATGAAAGTCATTTAAGGGTTTTTTTGAAAACCATAAAATAAATGGAATTGTATGGGAAATTCAGCAAGTGTGAGTTTTAGTTGCAACAAATTTCTTTCCTTGTTCATATTGTTTCTAAAGATGGAATAACTGTGGATCCTGTAAAAACAAGAGTTGTTAAAGAATGGCCAAGACCCAAAAATTTAACCGAGATCCGTAGTTTTCTTGGTTTGGCAGGTTACTAACGAAGGTTTGTTAGAAATTTTTTACGGTTATCTAGTCCAATGACTAAGCTAACTCGGAAGGGTGTTAAGTTTATCTGGACAAAATAATGTGATGATTGTTTTCAGGAGTTGAAAAGAAGATTGGTGAATGCTCCAGTATTGGCACTTCTTTCCAGGAATGGTGAGTTTGTTATATACAGTGATTCTTCATTGAAGGGACTTGGTTGTGTCCTTATGAATAATGATCAGGTAATTGCATATGCTTCACGTCAGTTGAGAACTCATGAGGTAAATTACCCTACACATGACTTGGAATTAGCTGTTGTTGTTTTTGCTCTAAAATTTTGGAGGCATCATTTGTATGGAGTAAAGTTTGAAATATATACTGATCACAAATGTTTAAAGTATATATTCACTCCAAAATAATTGAACATGAGACATAGGAGATGGCTGGAATTAATCAAGGATTATGATTGTAAAATTCATTACCATCTAGGAAAAGAAAATAAAGTGGATGATGCTTTGAGTCGAAAAAGTAATGCTTTATTAACAATGTTGCATTTGGAACGTGGTCCTTTGGTTAAGGATTTGATGAAATTTTGTATAGAAGTTGTTAGTGCAGGATGTCCTTCCTTTTTGTTTCAGGTATCAGTGAAATCTTCTCTATCAGACCGAATTAAGCATGCACAGAAGCAAGACAGTGAGTTACAGAAAAAAGGTAGAGTTCGTTCAGAAGGGTAAGTTTTATGAATTTAATATTGATAAAGATTGTGTTATGAGGTTTTGGAAGAGATTATATGTGCCTGGTGATTCACAGTTGAATAATGAGTTGTTATGTGATGCTCATAGTTCCCCATTTTCAGTTCATCCTGAAAGTACTAAGATGTACAAAGATCTGCGAGAGTATTACTGGTGGGATGGAATGAAAAGAGATATTTATGATTTTACTATAAAGTGTTTCACTTTTCATCAGGTTAAAGTAGAGTGGCAGTTACCGAAAGGGATTATTCATCCTTTACCAGTGCCAGAGTGGAAATGGGAAAATGTATCCATGGACTTTGTTGTGGTATTACTGAAGACATCTCTAGGTAATAATGCAATCTAGGTTATTATTGATTGATTAACTAAATCTTCTCATTTCCTTCCTATTCGAGATACATTATCTCTAGATCGACTTTCTCGATTGTACCTTAAAGAGATAGTTAGATTGCAGGGAGTTCCCCTCTACATTGTATCTGATCGTGATCTCAGGTTTACTTCTAACTTTTGGAAAGGCCTTCAAAAGTCATTGGGTACTGAATTAAATTTTAGTACAAATTTTCATCCTCAATCAGATGGGCAGTCAGAAAGAACGATTCAGACTTTGGAGGATATGCTACGTGCTTGTTCGATGGATTATCAGGGAAGTCGGGACCAACATCTTTTTTGGTTGAATTTTCATATAATAACAGTTTTCATTCCAGTATAAATATGGCACCGTTTGAGGCATTATATGGGAAGCGGTGTCGAACTCCAGCTTTTTGGGATGAAGTGGGTGAAAGGAAGCTGATGGGACCAGAATTGGTAGAAGAGATGGCAGAAAAAGTTCAACTGATACAGAAACACATGAGAACAGCACAGAGCAGGCAGAAAAGTTATGCAGATAACCAGAGGAAGGACTTATCTTTTGATGTAGGTGATCATGCTTTTCTCAAAGTCTCTCCATGGAAAAGTGTGATGTGATTTGGTAAGAAAGGAAAGGTGAGTCCAAGGTTCATTGGACCATATGAAATTCTGGAGAGAGTTGGATCAGTTGCATACCGAGTGGCTTTACCTCTGAGCTTATCTCAGGTACACAATGTTTTTTCATGTTTCAATGTTAAGGAAGTACATGCAAGATCCATCTCATGTTTTGAGCCCAGAGGTAGTTCAGTTGGAAGAGAATATCTCTTATGAAGAACAACCAGTCCAGATTCTTGACCATAGAGAGAAATCATTGCGAAATAAGGTAATTCACCGGGTAATGTTTTTATGTAAAAACCATATGGTTGAAGAGGAAACATGGGAATCTGAAACTTCTATGAGGGATAAATACCCCCCACTTATTTTGATAAGTGAATAAAATTGCGATGACACAATTCCCAAAAGGGGGGATGGATGTAACATCCTAGGTAAATAAATAATAAATAATTTTTATATTTATTAATATTTGAAAATTAAATATTAATTTTACTTTAAGGGGTGTGCTATGTTCGATAGCATACCTGATATGCAACAAATAGTTTCTTTGAAAACTTACGTTGCACACTAGTAATAAAATAATATTATTTTAAATGGTAGTTAACACGTAGCCATTGTATTGTCGAGAATGAATATAAATAACTAAAATATTATTATATATGTTTGTTAAATGTTTTTACATTTATTCAATAAAGGATAAAGGCTTAAAATACATAAAGAATTCAATTTTTGGGCATATGTACTCTAATATTCACTAAAGGTCCACTTATCGCCTTTTGATGGAGAACCATCATTAAATATAGTTTTGTTCACTTTTATACATTCTATTGTACCAAATAAAACTCTTCTTTAGAATTGGGACATCAAAATTTACTTTGTGTAAATTTTTGGTAATTTTTTGATAAAGTTCATTTTTTAATGAATAGTGAAAAATGTTGTATTTTAATTCAAAACCTCTTTTTAATCTAATTTATTTATATGATTAGATTATCTTTTGAAGTGGTTTTAAAGTGAAATTAGAATATATTTTTATCATTTAATCCAATAGTGGTAGTTGAAATTAATTTCACTTCTAAATTGGACTTAAACAAGTGTTAATCTTTTGTTACATATTGTTTCATAAAAACACGCTACTTGCTCTGACAACGGGAATTAATTATTAAATTAACTAATGTAACTTATATGTTTTTAATTTTTTAAAATAGACATCATTTTTGATTTCGGAATATCAAATATAGCTTAGGGTGAAGTTTTGGTATTTTTCTGAAAAACTTCAATTTTTGATGAATAGTGAAACCACTAAGTGGCAGTTAAAAAAAACTAATTTTTCGTTTAAATGAAATTTTACCACCTATGTGTTTTGAATTTCAAAAATCCGACATACATGGATGTCATTAGGAAGTAAAATGTGGTTCAATGGGATTAAAATAATTTTTTTTAGTGAATAGTAACTTTTAAGTTTTAATCGTGATTAGAGGTAATTAGTGTAATTTAAGGTAAAAATAATGTTTTAATAATATGAAATGACCTAGAAACATGTCCTACCCTTATTGGATGTGTCATGGACGACCAAGAAAATACATGGTTCAACTTGGGGACCCCATGAAGCCACTTTGGTAGGAAAATGACATTAATAACTTTTTATTTAATGTTAAAATTAAAATGTCACAAACATGGGTTGTTTTACTAAAACAATTTTTGAATGGGGTTATACAATTCATATTTTTGACTATAAATATTCATTAGAAATATAAAAATATTTCCTACATCATGATATTTTTTTTATAATTTTTAGACATTAAATAAATGAAATTATTTATGACACCATGATGATGCAGCGATTACCTCATTATTTAACGATTCAAATAAAATGAAAGGATAATGTAAAATCTAAGACCTAAACATGTAAAAAACCTATTGGATGGGTTTATTTCTATCTCTTATCACTTTATCCTCTAAATATATAATTTTGGGACCTTTTAAATCCTAAAAGCATTTTATAATAAAGTAACCTTTTGTAACTTCCCAAGAGTGCCCCTCCTCTCCTCTTATAAAAGGCCCCCACCTCTACCACCCTACTCAAACCTCTCAAGCCTTTAGCTCGACCAAAACCTGCCCTTTTTGTCTCTCCACAATCCTCTCTTACTCCTAGAATCCTCACTTTGGGCAGAATTCTTCCCAAGGAAGCCTTTGAGCTCAAATCAAAAAGAGTTACCCGTTTTAAAGGTAGTGTTTTCTCTTGTGTTCTTATGTTTTATTTTTCTTCTCCAACCCCCCTAAACTCTTTTTTTTCATTTATTTTGTAACAACACCAGTATCATAAATATACTAGGATGTTTTTATAAAATTTATTCAAGCTACACTTACAAACACCTACATCTAATGGTTAAATAACATATTGTTTCTGTGGATGGTGAATTTCTGCCTCACAAAACGATGATTGTTCAACACTCATATAACAAATTCAATGGTGGACATTAAGATGTCACTATATTTATATATTATATATAATATGTTTATGTTTTACTTAAGCTTATGTATTTTTTATTTATTGCATACCTTTATGGTTTCCATTATGGGTAAACGCGATATCTTCATTTTAGGAAGTGCGGACTACCACCCCCTCAAAGTGATTTGATTCGTTAATACCATATGTGGTACGTATAAAGGATATATTTAATTATATTATATATTATATTATACTGATATTATAATATACCTTTATATAATTATTATTTATTTCCATTAAAGTATGATATAGAAATGAAAGTAGCGTTCATGCGTACGTACGGCTTACCATCTCCATGAACGGTGCATTTCATTTCTTATCCCCAAATGTAATGTACTATTATAAGTAAATATATATAATAAATATATATGATGTATGTTACATATAAATGATGAATATAACTCTGGAATTAAAATATACATATCTCTCATTTAGTTTTAATTCCATTAATATGACATAGAAATGAAAGTAGCGTTCATGCGTACGTACGGCTTACCGTCTCTATGAACGGTGCATTTCATTTATTACCTCTAAATGATTATGTAATATTATAAATGCATGTATATACTGTATATATATGATATATATGTCATCTAAATCATGAATATCATTCTTTATATAATGGATATTTGACTACGTGAACAACTTGTAAATATAAGAAGTTCACTTTTGACTCAAGTACCAAATACTGACAAAACGAATTTTATTAACTTAAATGATTACATAATGTTCATAACATGGTAATAAGTGATATAAAATAAATAATGAACTTGAAAAAGGTTCTTAAGCAATTATAAATTAACTCAAGTTTATTATTTAGGACATTAAAGAACGATCGAGTCAAGTCAGACCCGAGGTATGGGACTTCGTCTCAATCTCCTTTCATTGAGGCATATTTTGTTTTATACACAACCTTCTTTTATACAGTGTATAAACCCCTTTGATTTTTAAGTTTATCCAGAAGGAATATTTTTTATACGAAGTTTTTTACTAAAAAACAAAAGGGAATTTTTTTGTCGTACGTATGCGGCGACAATGACTTCTCCGCCGCCGTGACCATTATTTGAATTTCAGCTTCCTCTACAATCCATACCTTTTTTTAAATGAAAAATAAATACCATGTTTTACTTTTATTTTATTTTGGTATTAAAAATGGTTTTCATAATGTTTTTATTATATCAATGTGTTGTATTGATATATTGTGATTGAAATGTGGAAATGTTATGTTTTCTTTGTGCATATTTTATGTGATACGATTATGTTATGGTTCTTGGGAATTGTTATGAAGACGGGTGGTTATGTGATAAACTAAGGGTGGGTGAGCCCGATATAGCTCTCCAATTCATTGGGTAACGTGAAGGGGTTAAATGTTAAGGTTTCTTCCAAGTTATTTAGGGAATATATAGTGATGGGTATTCCAAACGTAACCAAGAGGGTTACTCCCTATGTAAGAATTTTATGAATGCCTCAAGTTACCTTTATATCTTATGCTTTCTATGATTTATTCATGGTTTGATGAGGTATGTTAAAATGATTATGTTTTATGAGAAAATTATGATTTCATACATGGAATAATGTTTTCATTTTGTACTTTTATATCCCTTACTGAGCTTTTTATGCTTATCCCATGTTTTTGAAATGTTCTTCACAGGTCAAGGGAAAGGTACATGATGTGATGATAGTGTCAAGGAAGTGTCAAGAAAGAATCCATGTTTTATTTTAAATATTTTTCCACTGATGGTAAAATTGAGTACTATCTTTTATGTAACCACTTTGTTTAAATGTGGAATTTAATGCATGTTTTATGATCTAATTCTCTAAAACTCTAAACCTAAAAAGATCCTCAACTTGTATTCTTGAAGTAACTCAAGATTAAGTAATGTTTAAGGCTGGAGCCTTATATACATCTTTTCCTGGATACTCTAAGTGGACAAGGTTCTAGAATATAGGTACCTAGGGTTAATAAATACAAAAAAGGTGCATCATTCTCGACTTGAGACATACCTAGTAAAATACAATGGGCCTTATTATGCACTGAGTTTGACACTCCCATGGGATATGAATTGGTTAAACCATATTTTATTAATTGACCATTATAAAGTATTTAAATAGATTATGATAAAATATAACCATGTATAAATCTAAGGTGTCATATATTGAAAATTTTCGTTGTGATTTAGACATCATAAAAATTAGTTTTCATGATTATGTTGTTTTCAACAATGATTAGTGTTTCTTAAATTATATTTTTTGGTTTCAATCAATACCTGGAATAGAAAAGAATCATGTTAATACTAAATATGATAAAATATAATGATTTTCCACTTTAGTTCCCATATTCTTTGGGATCTAGCATGAATAACCTTATTTCTAATCTCACTCATCTTTATCAAGACATCAACCCTAATGAGCTACAAAATGATAAAATAATGAGACCACACCCACCATCATTTATTGGGTATTTAGATCCACTTGTAGGTGACAGATAGAACATTACAATTGATAATATATTTTCCATTATCGGGTGTTTGTAACATGAAAATGTTGCTTTATCTATTTATCATTTGTAAGGTGAATTTGATCAATGCTGGAACCTTATTAAGAATATGAGTTTAAGAGGTATAAATTAACTCCATGTAATGGTATGAGTTTAGGAGGATGTTTTAAATATACTACTTCCTTTGTATTCTATATACAAGGATTAAGAATGAATTCCTTGAGATTAATTAGAAGGATGATGGATCTATTGGTAATTGTGAAGCTAATTTTATAAGTATTTCAAAGTATGATTCTGGTTTAATAATCAGTCTATAAAGTAGAATGGTTAAATTCTTTAGTATCTTAAAACCAATTCTCTAAAAAGAATTACCTCTTAGGTAATTTAGTAGATACAAAGAAATTTTTCATTGTTCAACCATGGTAGAGATTGAAATTTTTAGATTCCAACCATTCCCATGGATTTGATAATAAAATACAGATCGATTATTATGAAAACATGAGTAAATTATATGGGGGAAAACTATATCCTACTGCATATAGAAATGTTGGAATAATAATAAAAAGAATTTCATGAATGGAACTGGGAGGTTATTTTATTGTAGAAAGGCGGGTCATAAAGCTTATGAATGTTGAAATGAGATTAGTGGGTTGGTTAATTCAATGGAGGAGAATAAGATTACAAATAATGAAAAACTAATTCTCTAATGATAAAAATGAAAGGAGTATGGGAATTAGGCTAAGAAGTTCCTAAATATGAATTTATTTGATGATCAGCATCAATAGCCTCATGAGCCTAAATAAAAATGAAAATATCATGTGATCATGACAATCGAAGTGGATTGCAATAATGATGTGGTGAAAGGTATACTTACCATCCACTATAGAGCATCTAATGCTTCAGTTTATTGAAGTTATACCTACTATTTTATTACTAAGGAATTCATAAATTGAATTTAAATACATTCTAAATTATTAGATATTTAGTTATCTTTGAAAACTCTTATTGGTATAATAATAAAATCAAAATTAAAGAGTTCCTATTTGATTGAATTTTATGGGAAAGTTATTTCTGAAAATCTTGTGATTATAGAATTAGCCGAATTTGATGTGATTCTAGTCATGGATTGAATTTATATATATGAATCCTATATTAATTCACAAGGAAGGTAAGTCACATTTCATATTATAAATGAACCCATGATTATTTATCATTATGAGGATGATTAAAAACATCTAATGGAAATTAATTCAAATTTTTGGGTTTAATTCTTATACATGAAGTCTATTTTCCTTGGATGGTTAGGGATAAACTCAACATCAAATACATGCCTATTATCTCATAGTTTGTTGATGTATTTTAACAATAATTTCACGATCTTCCTCAAAGTCATGAAGTTGAGTTCACAATATAAATCATATTTAGTGCTATACATATTCTAAAGACTGTATATAGAATGGCCTCGGTTGAGCAGTTAGAACCAAAGAAGCAACTCAATGAGAATCTTGATTAGGGATTTATACCTCCTAGTGTGTCATTAGTGATTGTAGCTATAATATTTGTTATAAATAATGATGAGTTAATTTATCTTTTCTTTTATTATCAAGACATTAATAATATCATTATAGAGAACAAGTATCCTCTACCCCATATCGATGACTTATTTTATCAATTATGAGGATGTCAATAATTTTCAACCATTGATGTTTGATTTTGGTACGATCAGTTGAGAATCAAGAGTGAAGACACACCCAATAAGGTATTTCATATGAGGTATTGACACAATGAATATATAGTTCATCCCTTCCATTTTACAATTTCCCATGTTATCTTCATGGATTTAACAAGTAGATTATTTATATATTACCTTGATCAATTTCTGGTAGTCTTTATAGATGATATTCTTATATACTCAAATAGAATGTAAGATAATTAATATCACATGAGGATTGTTCTAAAGACCCTGTAGGTGTAAAAAAATTATGAAAAAATTACTAAGTATGAATTTTTTCTTCATAGATTTCATTCATGGAACATATAATCTCAAGTGGAGGTATTTATTTTGATCCTTAATAGATGGATGTTATTTAAAGATGGATAAGACCACCCTTGGTGAAAAAGATTCATAGATTTCTTATCTTAGTGGGATATTATCGAATCATGGTGGATAATTTTTCTTGACGATATAATCTACTCACCATGTTAACTTATTAAGGTGGTATGTTTCTTTAGATGGATAAATGTGAGGATAATTTCAAGGAACTAAATAGAAGATTAGTCAGTGAACTTGTATGGAAATTACCCTATAGTGTATAAGGGTTTATAATCTATAAGGATGTATCTAAATAGGTATTTTTTGGTTTTATTATGAATAATGACATGGTTATATATTATGTCTTACACAAATATAAGGTTCATGAGAAATATTTAACATCTCATGATTTGGATTTAGATGTTGATTTAATTTCATTAATGTTATAGTGGCATTATTAATATGGAGAAAGGAGTGAGATATATAATGATCGTAAAATATTAAATAATATATTCATATATTAGTATTTGAATATGCTCTAAATAATATGGTTGGAGTAGATCAAATATTATTACTACTCAATACATTACCACCTTAAGAAGGAGAAAAAGGTGGTTGATGGTTGTAGTCAGAATGATTATGATATATTATATATGATGAGGATCACCCAAGATCAAATATTTCAAGATTCTAAAGTGATGGATATGGATATATTTAAGTATGTTTACATATATTATATTTATAAAATTAACTTTTAATCATATATCCATGTGAGGATTATAGAGGTGCATAAAAAAGTTGTGGAGCTATAAAAGTAGTTTTTGAAATGTTCATATATTTAGAATTAATTGGGATTTAATTATATAGTTCCAGAACCCTAAATGTGTTCTACCCAGATTCCATTTGAAGAATAATATATTATAATAATCTCATAGTTATTCATTCTCTTTTCATCCTATGAGTATAAATATGTATAGTGATCTGAAATAGTATTTCTTGTGGGATGTCATAAAGATTTATATTGTAGAGTTTGTATCTCAATTTTTTCTACATGAGAAAGTTAAAGATGAGACAAAATATATAAGGAGATGTTACATAAATTATCCATACCATAACGGAAATGGGAAAAATCACCATGTGTTTTTTTAGACTCCCCAAAGCATTTAAAGGTCAAAATGCTATTTGTGTTATAATAAATTTCCATACAAATCCTATACAGTTAATAACCATTTGAGAAGACTTATCTCTTGAACATTTTTCCAAAATATAAATTATTGTACTTATAGAATTACTTAAAGTACCACATTCTATTTTATTTTACCCGGATCCGAGGATTACCTCAATGTTGTAGAAAAGTGTTTAATAGGATCTGGATACTGAGTTATGTTTCACCACTTTATATATTCCTCAAATGTTTAGCCTGAGAGAAAAATTAATACCCTAGAGTATATGTTGATATATTTTTCTATGTATTTCAAAGGTTTTTGGGATCAAAACCATTATATAGTTGAGGTTTCTTATAATTATATGTGGCACTCAAGAATTCATGTGGTTCCTTTTTAAGAACTCAATATAAAGAAGTGTAAAGCTCCCATGTGATGAAAAAAAATCAGAGAGAGAAATATATTTGGTCTTGAGAAATATAAGGAAATATAAAATAATATTATATCCATTTAGCGACACTTTAAGGAATATCAGAATTTGTATAAATGTTTTCAAGATAAGCATCTGTGTGATCTAGAATTTGATGTTGGTGACAAGGTATTCCTTTGAATATATATATCGAGTAAGATTAGGAGTTTTACAAATAAGGTATGGTTAATCCCGAGATACATCATTCATTTTGATATTCTGGATCTAATAAATATTGTATATTATCATTTGGAGCATCCACCAAATTTCTCACAAGTTCATGATGTGTTTCATATATCTCTCTTGAGGAACTACATACCCAATAATTTACATGACATGAACTCAGTGGTCATACTACTAGAGAAGGATCATTCTTATAAGGAATGGTAAGTGGAGATTCTAGATCATATTGAAAAATTTATATGAACCAAGATCAATCCTTTGGTCAATGTGTTTTAGTGAAGTCAGGAGTCTAATGAATCTATTTAGGAACCTGGGGAAATTGTGAGGTAGAACTATCCTCATTGGTTTGTTTCATAGTGTTTCATTTTACTGGAGAAATTCATTTTATGTGGGGTTGAATTTTCCACCCTGAGTGTTTTTGAATTTATTTTGAATTTATTAAATTTATTTTATATATTGTGTTACACACAACATAGATTTTAGCTTGCACCAAACGTGACCTCGAGTCTTAACAAATTATGATATATTACAAATATTAGTATTTAAACATGACCACTATAACATATTCATCTAAATTAGAGGTATGAATTGAAATTAATTTTTTAAAATATTAATTATAATGGTTTTATATAATGAAAACATTTTGAAAAAAAGTATTTAATTTTCAGAAAGTTGTTATATTTTTCAAAAATAGTATTTTCTCAATAAATGTTTTTATTGTATTTTATAAAGAAATAATAATAGTATTTTTCAAAAAATTTAGAAAATATATTTGGAAAAATAATATTTCTTTTTGAAATATAAATTTCAAAATTATTTTTGATTTAATTTATTATAATTTTCAAAAAAGTTAAATTTTTCACTGAATATTGAAATATATTAGTTTTTATTAAGAATTGTCTTTTCATTTATAGATTTTAAAAATAAAAAAAATTATTTTAGTATAATTTTAAATGTATTTTTTTAAAATTATATATTTATTAATCCAATTTAGTTCATTCTAATCCATTCCATATTTAATTGGGATGTTAAAACTTTCTATACTTATAAGATGTTTCTCATTAGAAAACAGCTTTCTAATCACGTCTGTGGGTTTATTTTTAAATTAAAATCGTATAATTATTTGAAATAAAATTTTAATATTTTTAATCAGAATAATTTATATTTGTTAATAAGTTTAACTTAATTTTTTACCATTATTAATAGTAAAAGTAGTATATATTAAGTATCGCTGTTAAGGTGAAAATGGGTTTTTTGAGGGGTTAAACTAAAATAATAATGACTAAAATAACCAAGAAACATTTTGAAAACCCATTGGAGAACATAATTAGACCATATATAATCTATTATATATAATGTACCATTTTTATCCATTTTTAATATGAAAAACATCGTCACATCTTATTCATTTCAAAAATTCCAAGTGTGTCCTCTCCCCTGATTATAAAAGGACACCCTTCTCCTCCCATATTCATAGTTAAAAACCCATTGGTTCATCCCTGAATTACTCAAATACCATAATTAATTCACGAATATCATCCTAGAAGAATTTTTTTTATCATAAATCAATATTAAGAAGGGTTTTGGGGAAAACCCAATGAGGTTACCCGAAAAAGATGTAACGTTCTTCAACGAGTGTTTTTATTTTATTTTATCTCCACCTCATTAAAAAATAATTAAACATTGAAAATATAATAACCATTTTATTTTATATAAAATTATATGTTATTTTGAAATATTCATTACCTATATCAATTTCATCTTCCCTCTAATAGGAAACGATAACGACATTCATGTGGACGGAGGATAACAACCTCACGAACCTATATGACACTTTTTCCATCAAAACCTCTCATAGTTGGGTATGATGATGGATATAATGTATATATATGGATGATATTTGTAACATAAATATACTTTTTTAATTATTATATCACATATACCTTCTTAAATTCCATTATATGGGGGATATGATAATGTAGTTTGTATGTATAGTGGACTACCGCCTCACAAAGTGATGTGATTCATTTTCTACTGACAATATTCATAAAATTTTATTAGGGCAAATTTGATGAATATATGTGATATATATTCAATAAAAAATAATATTTAATTTTAATATATTTTTTACCTTTATTTTATTTCACCTTTTGAGAAAATGGAAACAACGTTCATGCATACGTACGACCTCCCATCTCTATAAACAATGAATTTCATTATATATATCTAACTTTTATGGGTTAATATAAATACATATATATAGAATGTATATTATATTTATATAATGGTAAAATTTATGGATATGATGTTACCATGATAAAAATAATAGTAACAAAAGTACTAAATCAAAACAAACACGAAAAGCAAAGATGTTATCACCCAAAACCTGACATTAACATGGAGTTGTCAATAAACACTATATAAATGGTCATATGTAAATAATATATGGTATTGTATATATAATTAAGTTTATATAATGGATTTATAATAAACCTATATTTATTATATAGTATTTTTGAACTTTCATGAAGGAATTCGAGACTAAAGGTATGCAAATTTTTCTCAATTTTCCTTCTTTTAGACATGTATTATTTTATACACCTATATTATTTTATGAGTGTTATATATATTCACATTGAAATTTAATATCATGAATTTATTTATAATAATAATATTTTGTTTTTTATTTAATGTTATTCTTTAATGTGTCTTATGATTCAATTTTACAAATGTGGTATAGGTTTGTGATACAATCTCATATATTTTGAGGATTATCTAGGTTTAGGATTCTGATGATGAAGTATAATTATCCATATCTAAATAAACTTAGTAATTTTCATCTACATTGTTTCCTTCATGTGAATAAATTTCCCCCCTACTTTTTCCTCTTTTTTTTTACTTCGGAGTTCAAAATATCATTTTGAAGAAAATATGATTTTATTTCTCTCCTAGATTGAAAATGATTCTTCTATCATATCCATTTTAAATAAAAAATGTCTTAAATATGTTTTTATAAATATTCTAAGAATTATTAAATTCATTCAAATTTTCCTATTTTCAAATAATGCTTAAAATATATTTTCTTATAATTTTCTAAATGCGGTGGTTTTTACTTTTACCCAAAATGTTAAAGGAATATTTAGTTTAAGTTGTACATAATTAATGGGATTCTTTCCCATCATGTAAACTCAACGTTTTAAAGATTACTTTTCAATTTTATAATTTTATTTTCAAATTGAGCTATTTCCAAAATATTTTATGAATTATTAGTCATTTTCAAAATAGAAAATTTATTTTATTTAAAAAATGTCTTAAATGATTTTTAAATATTCTTTATATGATTCCATATTTAAATTAATGAAAAGGAATTTTGAAATTTTTTTATGTTTTAAAAAGTTATTTTCATATTGAAAAGGTAATTTTCCTCAAAAATAATCAGTGTGATATTTAAAAATCATTTTCCAACTAAGATGGCATCCTTTGATGTTACTAGTGTTTTTTGGGTATAATATTGAATTATACAATCCATTTTATTTCTCTAGATAGTTTGTGTTAATGTTGATGAAATTTTTATGAACCCCGTTCATTTTTCCTGGGTTATCCTATGGTGAAATAATGAAATTTTTATGAAACATGTTTTCTTTACATGGGTTGTGATGTAATGTCATAATGAATGTTTTATGATTTTGTGGCACACATAAGTATTGTTTTTATTATGAGATAGTGTAACATACCAGGTAAATAAAGAATATTACTTTTTCATATTTATTAATATTTGTGAATAAAATATTAATATTACTTTAAAGGGTATGCTATGATCGATGGCGTACCCAATACGCAACAATGAGTTTCGTTGAAATCTTAGGATGCACACTAATAATATAATAATATTATTTCAAATGGTAGTTAACACGTTGCAATTGTATTGGCGGGAATGAATAGAAATAACTAAAATATGATTATATACGTTTGTTAAATGTTTTTACATTTATCCAATAAAAGATAAATGCTTAAAATAAGAAAACAATTCAATTTTTAGCATAAATACTCTAATATACACTAAAAGGTTGATTTATCACCTTTTGATGGAAAACCCTCATTAAAAATAGTTTTGGTCACTCTTATAAATTATAATGGACCAAATAAAATCTTTCTTTAGAATCGAGACATCAAAATTTACTTTGTGTATGTTTTTGTTATTTTTTCGATAAAGTTTATTTTTAATGAATAAGTGAAAAATGCTTTATTTTAATTCAAAACCTCGTTATAGTATAATTTATTTATATGGTCAGATTATCTTTTTAATTGGTTTTAAAGTGTAATAAAAATATATTTTTACCATTTAATCCAATTGTGGTAATTTTAATTAATTTCACTTTTGAAATTGGACATAAACAAGTGTCAATCTTGTAATAGATATTGTTTCATAAAGACACGTTATTTGTTTTGAAAGTGGGAATTAATTATAAAAATAATTAATTCAACTCTTATGTTTTGAATTTGGTAAAATGGACATCATTTTTGAATTTGGAATATCAAATATAGCTTTGGGTGAATTTTTGGTATTTTTCTGAAAAACATCGATTTTTGATGAATAGTGAAACAACTATGTGGTATTTAAAAAAAACTGATTTTTCATTTAAATAAAATTTTACCACCTCTATTATTTGAATTTCAAAAATCTTACATTCATGGTTGTCATTAGGAAGTAAAATTTGGTTCAATGGGATTAAAATAATTTTTGGTGAACAGTAACGTTTAAGTTCTATTAATCGCGATTAAAGGTAATTAGTGTAATTTAAGTTAAAAATAATGTTATAATAAAATGAAATTACCTTGAAACATGTCCTAAACTTATTGGATGTGTCATGTACGACCAATCAAATCCATGGTTCACCTTGGGGACCCCATGGAGCCACATGGGTAAGAAAATGACATTAATAACTTTTTATTTAATGTTAAAATAAAAATGTCACAAACATGTATTGTTTTACTAAAACAATTTTTACATGGGGTTATAAAATTCATAATTTTGACTATAAATATTCCATATAAATCTAAAATTATTTACTACATCATATTATTATTTTTATAATTTTTATACATTAAATAAATTAATTTATTTATGACACCATGATGATGTTGAGATTACCTCATTAATGAACGATTTAAATAAAATGAAAAGATAATGTAAAATATAAGACTTAAACTTATAAAAAACCTATTGGATTGGTTTATTTAGAACCCTTATCACCTTATTCTGTAAATATATAATTGTGGGACCTTTAATATCCTAAAATAAATTTATAATAAAGTATCTTTTCAAGACTTTCCAAGAGTGCCCCTCCTCCCTCTTATAAAAGGCCCCCACCTATACCACCTTACCCACACCTCTCATGCCATTGGCTCAGCCAAAATATGCTTATTTCATCTCTCCACATCCCTATCTTCATTATATAATCCTTACCTTAGGCATAAAGCTCTTCAAGAAACCCTTTTGGTTCAAACCAAGAGGAGTTACCCGATTTAAAGGTAATGCATTCTCTTATGTTCTTTTGATTTAGTTTGCTTCTCCAACCCCCTAAAGTCTTTTTATTCGTTTATTTTGTAATAAAAATATTATCTAAAATATACTATTATGTTTTTATTATAATTATTTGAGCTATACTTACACACACCTTCGTCTAATGGTTAAAGAACATACAGTTTCTGTGGATGGCGAATTTCTGCCTCACGAAACGATGATTGTTAAATATTCTTCTAACACCTTTAATGGTGTCCATTAAGATGTAACTATATTTATATATGATATATAATATTTTTATGTTTTCCATATGGTTCTTTATTTTTAATTTATGTCATTCTTTTATGGTTTCCATTATGGGTAAACGCGATATCTTCATTTTAGAAAGTGCAGACCACTGCCCCCTCAAAGTGATTTGATTTGTTAATGCCATATGTGGGATGTATAAAGGGTGGGGTTAATGATATTATATATATTATATTATACTGTAATTATAATATACCTTTATATAATTATGATTTCATTCCATTAAATATGAAATAGAAATGAAAGTAGCGTTCATGCGTACGTACGACTCACCGTCTCCATGAACAGTGCATTTCATTTCTTACCTCTAAATGTTATGTAATATTATAAATGAATTTATATACTAGATATATATTATATATATGATATATATATCATTAATATATTTCTGGATATAATGGATATTTTGCCACATGAACAACTTGTAATTATAAGAAGTTTATTTTTGACTCAAGTACCAATGATCGACAAAACGACCGTTATGAACTTAAATAATTACATGATGTTCATAAAATGGTAATAAATTATATAAAAGAAATAATTAACTTAAAAAATATTCTTATGAAAGTATAAATTAACTCTATTTTATTATTCAGGATATTAAAGAACGATCGAGTCAAGTCAGGCACAAGGTATGAGATCCAACCTATCTCTTTCTTTTTAAGTACTCTCTTTTATGTCACTTCTTTCAAGATCCTCTTCTTTATGTTGGGGGATGTTCTTATATATTCCTATTACTTTAATTTTTATTTTTATATGATGATAAACCCTAATTTATATCTTTAATCCATTTTTGGATGTTTTAAGTGGCATCGTTAGGCTGCTGAGTTTTCGTAAGGGATTTTTCATCTCACTTTTATTCCTGTCAGATTTATGCTACATTAGCCACTATTTCATTTTAGTGGGGTAGGTACTTTCCATTATTATACTCTTTCTGTAATATACTTTCTTTTATGGGTATTTACATTAATGTTTTATAGTCCTCATTTTATGTGGTGTACGTTTTGAAAGTTACCCAAGTCGGTAAGGGAACATTTCACCCTCCTATTTTTAAAAGACATCTTTCATTATGTCTTATAATTTACATCTTCTTATGTTGGGATATGTTATTATATATCCTTATTGCTATAAATTTTATTTCCAAGTTATGATATTACCTTTATCTCTCTCATCAACTCTTTTTCTAAATGTTGTTGTGATGTCGTTTGGCTATCGAAGTTTTCCAAGGGAACTTCTTAACCCAATTTTGATTCTTTGGGTTAAACTTATACTTATTGATTATGTCCTGATATGAGTATGTGTGGATGACCTCTGATTTTTTTATACTTAAAATCCACTTATATTGGGTGTATTTATACTTGTCACACATAATTATGTCATTAATTTATCCTTGCACTAATGACATGAACTTCGAATGGGATTACGTCTCAATTTCTCTTTCTTGAGACACTTCATGATGATATGCACTTTTTTTCTTTTTAAATTGTATATATAGCCCCTTTTAAAATCCATATCCATATTATGTCTATACTCAAGTCATTTCAATGTTTTGAAAATGGTCTGCTTTCATGTGGCTCATATTTTAAATGTTCAAAATGGAAAAGGACTCTTTTATTAAAACATTGTTTTAAATGGTTTTAAAGATTTATTCATTTAAACATTTATCATCCATGTCCATGTTTTAAAAAATGGTTTTAAGGATTTATTTATATGGATATGAATGTTTTAAAACACTTTCAAAAGTTTTGAAGTGGTATGATACACTTTGATTCTAAAATCTCTTTTAAATGTCTTCTTTTAATATTTTCAAAGTTTAAAGGGATATTTCTCTCCAAGAGTTTTAATGATTTTATTAGATGTTTTTATTTATGTTAATATCATTATGTGATCTCTTGTGATTGAAATGTGGAAATTTTTTGTTTCTTTATGCATGTTTTATGTGTTATGATTCTGTTATGGTTCTTGGGCAATGTTTAAGAAATCGGGTGGTTCTATGATAAACTAAGGGCGGGTGAGCCCGAGATAGCTCTCCAATGAATTCGGTAACGCGAAGGGGTTAATCACTAAGGTTTCTCTGAAAATATTTAGGGAATATACTGTGATGGGTATTCCAAACGTAACCATGAGGGTTACTCCCTATGTAAGAATGTTATGAATGCCTCAAGTTACCTTTACGTCTTATTATTTCTATGAGTTATTCATATATCTTATGATTTCATGAGGTACGTTAAAGTTATTATGTTTTAAGAGTAATGTATGATTTCATTGATTCTTATGTATACATGGACTAGTGTTTTCTTTCTATATTTTTATATCCCTTACTGAGCATTTTATGCTCATCCCAAGTTTTTGAAATGTTTTTCATAGGACTTAAAGTTGAATAGGATCAAGGATGGGATCAAGGAAAGACATTATATCTAAAAATGGAACTAGACTTGTTTCTTTTTAAGAGTTTTTATTTTTTGGAAACTGAGTAGAAGTGTCTACTTTGAAATCTTGTGAGATGTAATAGTTATGTCCTAATTTTCTAAAACTCTAAACTTGAAAATATCCTCAATGTTAATTATTCATTTAATTCAAGATTATGTAATGTTTTAAGGATGGATCCTTATAGTTGGTATCAAAGGCCGGTTTAGATAACTTTAGAGGTTAGGGTATTCATTAGGAATAAGTGACATTACCATAATGGTTAGGATTTCAGAAAGAGTCAAAGTTTTAGATAAAGTGAATGAGTTCAAGATAACATGAAAAATTATATCCTAGTATTATATGATGATTCTACTGATATACTCACACTGACCTTTTTGGTTTTAGTAAATGGATGGATCTAGCAGGAACCAAAGTAATAGTGGATGCGAAGAAAACTGTGATCTTTTTCTGAAAGAACAAATAAATGATATGGGAGCTACAATGAGAACTCTTGTGGTTTTTCTCGACCAAATATCAGGAGTCATGATTAACCAATTGAACCTTGGGGAGTTCTCTAATGAATCATGTACGAGATAACTAACTCAACATGGAAGTTAAGGTAATAATTATAATGGTAACCATTAGGGTTTATATGATCCTTACTTTTGAGGTAATTAAGGGTTACTATATGTTATGATGGAAAGTGAAAGGCATGAAATAAACTTGAGGTTAAATTATGTTATGGTTAGTTTTGATGATTTTATCTCTTTTTTGGGGAATGTTTTAAGAATTATATAGTTTTGGGAAATGGATAACACGCAGACTGTGTGACAACCCATCGCGTCTGACAAAGCTACGGGAATCGAACCCACAACCAAAGTGTGACTGGTATTTATCATCTACCATTGGACTACGTGATGTCCCTAGTTATTATAACTAATTTTTTTGGTTATATGATCTTATGAATTAGGAATAAGTTGATTTTGGGTTATCTATGGAAATGATTAGCCTATCATGGAGGATATGTGATTAGGTTAATTACTTTTGAATATGAGACTTTTAGAGAAACTGATGTTATTTAGAGATAAATGTTAATATTTACCTTAGAATACTATGTGATTAAATCCTACAAAGATTTGGGTTTCAATCTTATTTTGGATTGCTTTGAAGAATTTTATGGATAGTTGTTTATCGAATGGTCTTTGTTGAACTTTGGGTTTTGCTGGAAAGATTTTGGAGATTAAGAATAAATTTTTTTATAAAGGATTATCCGTTTTGGGGATTATCTGATCATGTACTAACATTTTTTGTTTTGGTTTTGGTTAAGGTATAAATACATGGGAAATATATAGTTCTCTTTTTTTGGATTAGGTGATTCTCTAGAAGTTGATTATAGCGCTCTTAATGTGAACAAGCCATCCTAAATACTCGTCTTTTGGAGAAAATATGAGTTTGTGTAAGAAATCTAGGAAGAGATGAAAGTCTACATGACAATTAAGTATGTTTCCTTAGGATTTAGTTAAGCTCATAAAAAAATTCCTCAATGAAAAGTAACTTAAAACTAAAATTTTGTCTGCTAATTATTAGTACTGGGGAATCAAATACCGTTTAACCCATCACAAGTTTGTGATTTCTTGGTGGTTAACTTTCTCTTAAACATTTTTCTATCACTCTTCATTAGAACATGACCCTTTGTTTTCTCTTCCATGTACATGTTTCCCCACATCAAATCCTAGTATTGTATAAATCAGGTGACTTTTTTACTTCTCTCTATTTATTTTAAAGTGATAGTTTTACAGACTCTTGTTCTGATGTGGGACTTTCAATGATGTTTCCGTGCCAAATTTTAAAATTGTGAGGACGCAATTCCCCAAAGGGGGGAAGGATGTAACATCCCAGGTAAATAAAGAATATTAACTTTTCATATTTATTAATATTTGTGAATAAAATATTAATATTACTTTAAAGGGGATGTTATGTTTGATGGCGTACCCAATACGCAACAACGAGTTTCGTTGAAATCATACGATGCACACTAATAATATAATAATATTATTTCAAATGGTAGTTAACACGTAGCCGTTGTATTGGAGGGAATGAATAGAAATAACTAAAATATGATTATATATGTTTTTTAAATGTTTTTAGATTTATCCAATAAAAGATAAAGGCTTAAAATAAGAAAAGAATTCAATTTTAAGCATAAATACTCTAATATTCACTAAAAGGTCAATTTATCACCTTTTGATAGTGAACCCTCGTTAAAAATAGTATTGGTCACTCTTATACATTCTATTGGACCAAATAAAATATTTCTGTAGAATCGGGACATCAAAATTTACTTTTTGTATGTTTTTTTAATTTTTTCAATAAAGTTCATTTTTAATGAATAAGTGAAAAATGCTATATTTTAATTCAAAACCTCCTTTTAGTCTAATTTATTTATATGGTCAGATTATCTTTTTAATTGTTTTTAAAGTTTAATAAAAATATATTTTTTCCATTTAATCCAATTTTGGTCATTTTAATTAATTTCACTTTGAAATTGGACATAAACAAGTGTCAATATTTTAATAGATATTGTTTCTTAAAAACACATTATTTGTTTTGATTGCGGGAATTAATTATAAAAATAATTAATTCAACCTTTATGTTTTGAATTTGGTAAAATGGACATAATTTTTGAATTTGGAATATCAAATATAGCTTAGGGTGAATTTTTGGTATTTTTCTAAAAAACATCGATTTTTTATGAATAGTGAAACCACTAAGTGGTAGTTAAAAAAACTGATTTTTCGTTGAAATAAAATTTTACCACCTCTGTGATTTGAATTCAAAAAATCTGATATACATGGTTGTCATTAAGAAGTAAAATGTGGATCAATGAGATAAAAATAATTTTTAGTGAATAGTAACTTTTAAGTTCTATTAATCGCGATTAAAGGTAATTAGTGTAATTTATGGTAAAAATAATGTTATAATAATATGAAATTTCCTTGACACATGTCCTACCCTTATTGGATGTGTCATTTCCGACCAAGACAATCCATGGTTCAACTTGGGGACCCCATGGAGCCACTTGGGAAAGAAAATGACATCATTAAATTTTTATTTAAAGTTAAAATAAAAATGTCACAAACATGTATTGTTTTACTAAAACAATTTTTACATGCGGATACATAAGTTATATTTTTTACTATAAGTATTAATTAGAAATATAAAAATATTTCCTACATCATAGTATTTTTTTATAATTTTTAGTCATTAAATAACTTAATTTATTTATGACACCATGATGATGCAGCAATTACCTCATTATTGAACGATTTAAATAAAATGAAACGATAATGTAAACTCTAAGACTTAAACTTGTCAAAAACCTATTTGATGTGTGGATTTATAACCCTTATCACCTTATACTCTAAATATATAATTGTGGGACCTTAAATATAAGAAAATAAATTTATAATAAAGTAACTTTTCACGACATTCCAAGAGTGCCCCTCCTCCCTCTTATAAAAGGACCCCAACTATAACACCTTACCCACTCCTCTGAATCCATTGGCTCGGCCAAACTCTGATCATTTAATCTCTTAACATCCCTCTATTCATCATATAAGCCTTAACTTGGGCAAAAATCTCTTCAAGAAACCCTTTTGGTTCAAAGCAAGAGGAGCTACCCGATTTGAAGGTAATGCTTTCTCTTATGTTCTTTTGTTTTATTTTGCTTCTACAACCACATAAACTATTTTTATTCCTTTCTTTTGTAATAACACCAGTATCTTAAATATACTAGGATTTTTTTATTATAAGGATTCAAGATATACTTACACACACCTTCGTCTAATGGTTAAAGAACATACTGTTTCTGTGGATGGTGAATTTCTGCCTCACGAAACGATGAATGTTCAATATTCTTCAAACACCTTTCATGGTGGCCATTAAGATGTCACTATTATTATATATGATATATATTATGTTTATTTTTTCCATATGCTTATTTATTTTTCATTTATGGCATACCTTTATGGTTTCCATTATGGGTAAACGTGATATCTTCATTTTAGGAAGTGCGGACTACCGCCCCCTCAAAGTGATTTGATTCGTTAATTCCATATGTGGGATGTATAAAGGATGGGGTTAATGATATTATATATATTATATTATAATGGAATTATAATATACCTTTATATAATTATGATTTCATTCTATTAAATACGAAATAGAAATGAAAGTAGTGTTCATGCATACGTACAGATTACCGTCTCAATGAACGGTGCATTTCATTTCTTACTTCTATATGTTATGTAATATTATAAATGAATTTATATAATATATATATATGATATATATGATATATAAATCATGAATATATTTCTGGATATAATGATTATTTTACCACATGAACAACTTGTAATTATAAGGAGTTTATTTTTGACTCAAGTACCAATGATCGACAAAACGACCATTATGAACTTAAGTAATTACATGATGTTCATAAAATGGTAATAAATGATATAAAATGAATAATGAACTTAAAAAAGGTTCTTAAGAAAGTAGAAATTAACTCTATTTTAATATTCAGGAGATTAAAGAATAGTCGTGTCAAGTCAGGCACAAGGTAAGGGATCCAACCTCTCACTTTCTTTTTAAGTACTCTCTTTTATGTCACTTCTTTCAAGCTCCTCTTACTTATGTTGGAGGATGTTCTTCTATATTAATCATACTTTACTTTTTATGTTCATATGATTATAGACCCTAATTGATATCTTCAATCCATCTTTGGAAGTTTTAAGTGGCGTCGTTAGGCTGTCGAGTTTTCGTAAGGGATTTTTCATCTCACTTTTATTCCCATGAGATTTATGCTACATTAGCCACTATATCCTTTTAGTGGTGTATTTACTGCCCATTATTCTACTATTTGTGTAATATACTTTATTGTATGGGCATTTACCTCAATATTGTATAGTACTTCTTTCATGGGGTGTACGTTACAAAAGTAACCCAAGTCGGTAAGGGAACCTTTCACCCTCCTATTTTTAAAAGACTTCTTTTGTTATGTCTTTTAATTTACATCTTATTATGTTTGGATATGTTATTATATATCCTTATTTCTTTAAATTTTATTTCCAAGTGATGAGATTAACTTTATCTCTCTCATCAACTCTTTTTCTAAAAGTTGATGTTACGCCGTTAGGCTATCGAATTTTTGCAAGGGAACTTCTTAACCCAATTTCGATTCTTTGGGTTAAACTTGTACTTCTTGATTATGTCATGATATGAGTATGTGTGGATGAAATATGATTTTTTTAATACTTAAAATCCACTTATATTGGGTGTATTTATACTTTTCACACATAATTATGTCATTAATATATCCTTTCACTAATGACATGATCTTTGAATGGGACTACGTCTCAATTTCTCTTCCATGAGACACTTCTTGATGATATGCACTTTTTTTCTTTTTAAATTGTATATACAGCCCCTTTGACATTCCATATCCATATTATGTCTATACTCAAGTCATTTAAATGTTTTGAAAATGGTCTACTTTCTTGTGGCTCATAATTTAAATGTTCAAAATGGAAAAGGACTCATTTATTAAAACATTATTTTAAATGGTTTAAAGATTTATTCTTTTAAAAATTTATCATCCATGTCCATGTTTTAAAAAATGGTTTTAAGGATTTATTTATATGGAAATTAATGTTTAAAAACCATTTCAAAAGTTTCGAAGTGGAATGAGACACTTTGATTCTAAAATCTCTTTTAAATGTATTCTTTTAATATTTTCAAAGTATAAAGGGATATTTCTCTCATAGAGTTTTAATTATTTTATTAGATGTTTTTATTTATGTTAATATCATGATTTGATATCTTCTGATTGAAATGTGGACGTTTTATTTTTATTTTATGCATGTTTTATGTGTTATGATTTTGTTATAGTTCTTGGGCAATGTTTATGAAATCGGGTGGTTTCGTGATAAAATAAGGGCGGGTGAGCTCCAGATAGCTCTCTAATGCATTGGGTAATCCGAAGGGGTTAATAGATAAGGTTTATCTGTAGAGATTTAGGGAATATACTATTATGGTTATTCCAAATGTAACCATAATGGTTACTCCCTATGTAAGAATGTTATGAATGCCTCAAGTTACCTTTATGTCTTATGATTTCTATGAGTTATTCATAAATCTTATGATTTCATGAGGTATGTTAAAGTGCTTATGTTTTAAGAGTAAAGTATTATTTTATTGATTCTTATGTATACATGGAGTAGTGTTTTCTTTCCGTATTTTTATATCCCTTACTGAGTCTTTTATGTTCATCCCATGTTTTTGAAATGTTTTCTACAGGACTTAAAGGTGAATAGGTTCCTGGATGGGATCGAGGAAAGACATGCTATCTAAAACATGGAACTTGAAATGTTTCTTTTAAAGAGTTTTTATTTTATGGAAACTGAGTAGAAGTTTATTCTTTGAACTATTGTGAGATGTAATAGTTATGTCTTAATTCTCTAAAACCCTAAATGTGAAAATATCCTCAATATGAATTATTCATTTAATTCAAGATTATGTAATGTTTTAAGGGTGGGTCCTTATAGATAGGTAGGAATTATCTATAACATAAATAAATTGGGTAAATATTTAAATCTCATGAGATAACACAGGGAAACCAGTCAATGGAATTGATTCACTATGGGAAATAGGTGAATCCTAATTCACTATGGGAAATAGGTGTTCCCTGATTCACTATTGGAAAAAAGTGTGTCCTGCTTCACAATAGGAAATATGTGATAAGCCTTAATCCACTATATTGATGGTCTTAGTATTTAATTTTTAAATATTAAATAATTTTCTATATTTATGATGATGTGACACTGTTATGACCGGAGATTATGGTTTGTTATTGATATATAATGATGTCCCACTCTCATGGGCCATGTTTTCTATAATGATAAATATGTATACTGTTAATCATGTTTATTATCTATGATAGGATGGGTATGAACGTTTTATGTTATGTTAATAATCACATGCCCTTATTCTTATATTATAATTTCATATGATCATAGATTTATTTCACATATATTTACCCTTACTAGGAATCTAATCTCACCATTTCTTGTGTTTCATTACCCAGGTTATGGAGAAATATTTAGCTAGGTTTTCACTAAGAGGATTACTATGCGGGATGTTTTTTTGGGGATATGTTTAACATATTTCATGAAATTTAAATATTGTACTTCTAGTCTCCAAATACACTTAACTATTAGAGTCATTTGTTTTGTGCTTATGAAATGTATTAAATATTCCGCTAAAAATCTATAATGGTTATGTATGAAAAGCCCAAGTCCTTATACCCAATTACCCTTTTCATTTTATTTCCAATAATTGGGAGAATTTTTTATCAAAAATATTTAATTTCACTTAAATGATGAGATATTTACAATAAAATACAATGGGTGAAATTGTTGGGCCCACTGTTGCATTTTATGTAAATAAAGTGTCAACATGTGTATAATGAGATGATAGTGAGAAGTGGTTATACTTAGTGAATTATTATGGATTTACATTATGGAATTAGATGTCACTTTTAGAAAATTCTCTTTTTAAATGTGATGGTTATATAAAAAATATTTTAATGTTAAATACATGTGTTAAGAAGTACACATTTATTACTAAAATGTTTGGAGGAGGATAATAATTGGAAGAATATCATGCAATATTTTATTATTGCATGTGGAATTAAAATAAGCCCATAATAAAGGATTTAAAATTATAAATGAATATTATTTTAAGTGGAAAAGGAAACAAATAAGGATGCATGATGAAATGGCTTGGAATTTGTTTATGATTATTAAGAATATTATAAAGCTATTTTAATTGAGGATTTCATAAAAGAAGTGTCCAACATGACAAGCTCACCAAGCCAAATAAAACCATTTGAATTTGGGTGGAATGTTTAGCATGTATATGAGTTGGCATAGAAATCCTTCCAGGGATTACATATTATTGGGCCATGTGTTGGCCTTTAGATGTCTGCACAGTGAGTGTGTAGGATGGGCCTAGTTGTAGGTGAGCCAACATGGGTGTGATGTGGGACATGTGTTGTGTGTTGTATTATATGTTGGTGATGATCCCTTTCTACTATCTAATATAGTTAGTGATGCATTTTTTATTATTAAGGAGTTCCTAAACACACTGAGAATTCATTGTCGGATATGATTAGCGAGTTACTATTCACCCACTTAAAAAAAGATATGACCATATCATGTCTGTATAATTAGGTGCATCTAGAATATTTGATCACCCATGCAATGTGAGTTTAAATAAACTTTTATTCTTCATTCTCTCAAGTCTCGTCGATTGAGTTTTGTATACCATAATTTGATTTCATGACTACCATGTTTTAGCTAGGATCAAATAGATGAGTTATTCAGATAGTCAATCCAAGATAATGAGGTGACGATGATATGATATCATGCATGTAACTATTTTATGATTTCATGAAATTATTTTAATGGTTTTGAATTTAGTTGAATCCATAAAATGTTATGGAGGACTATAATTAATAGATAAAATTATTGTGTTATCTTTATCACATGCATGTGAGAAGAGTGCATCATGAATTTGTAACACCCCAAGCTTCCATAGCACACTTCTCTTTGAATAATACAACAGTGTGTGTTGTACCCAACAATGAGTTCTAAAACAACACAACCAATCAAAATAGATGTTATGAATAGTAATACCCACTTTTTGAAATATTATAAATTTTATCTTTAAAAAGGGACTTTATTTTCAAATTCGGAATGTCGAAATTAGCTTAGGGTGAATTTTTGGTATTTTTCCGAATACTTTCATTTCTTGATGAATAGTTAAAAACACTGAGTTAATGTTTAAAACTGAATATTTATTTAAATAATTATTTATTTTAGTTAAATTTATTTTAGGAAAAAATATATACATAATACCTATATATTTTCTATGTAATTAATTGGAGTCAGTTTATAATAATTTTAGATATATAAAAGTTGTATTGAACTTTTTACCATCTTTTACCCACCGCCTGCTAGTATTTGAAAATTTACATAAAACAAAATTTTACCACTTCATTGAGTTTAATTTCAAAATTCCAAGAGATGTAGTTGGAATCAGTATGTAAAATGCGGTTTAATAAGATGAAAATAATTTTTGGTGAATAGTAATGTTTTACTTTTATTTACCACGGTTAAAAGTAAATATGATAATTAATGTTAAAAATGATATTATTATTACCCTGAAACATGTCCTAATTCTATTGGATAAGTTTAATTTGACCCAAAACAACCTTAGGAATAAAATATGAACCCCTTTGGTCCACTTGGATTAGATTAGGACATTTATCATTATTTAATTCAAAGAAGAGTTAAAAGAGTTAAAATCAAAGTTTAATAACTAAAAAAATTTTAATATAGTGTAACACAAAGGATAAATTAGACTATAAAAATTCATTAGAAATATAAAAAGTTTTCCTACATAATGGTATATTATTTATGTTTTTTAGATATTAAATAATTTAATGTATTTATGACACAATGATGATGCAGTAATTAAATATTTAATGAAAGATTAAAATAATTGACATTATAAATATCCAAATAAATGTAATTTGATGCTTTTTATGAATTAAACTAATTTTCTAGGTTAATATTACATATTAGGTTTGGTTAAATTAATTTATTTCAAAGTAATAATGCTGTTATAAATTTAACAAAAACAAAATTCCAAATACTTTCAAAATTGACATAAAAGTGTTTTTGAAACAAATATTATATTATTAATTGATATTTTATCCCTAAAAATCTATTATTCGACCAAAATACTTATAAAATGATATTTTTATCATTAATTAACCACTTGGGGTTCTCTAGGAAGGATATAGTAAGTTTATTAACCATATATTATAGAAATACAAAGAGACATGGTAAATGTCAAACTATTTAACGAAGAGTTAAATATAAAACATAAAGTTACTATAGTGACCCAAACCTATCTAAAACCTACTGGTTGAGTGGTTTTAGACCCATCCCCACCTTATCATTTAAATAATACATTTTTGATCCATTATAAAAAGAAAATTATTTTATTATAAAATAATATTTCTAGCTTTTCCTAAGGTTCCCCTCACCCCTCTTATAAAAGGGCACTCACCCTTCTCTCTAATCCACACATTCAAATCCATTTTACTGGGCCAACCCCTACCCAAATACCATATCAACTGTCCTTACTTCATCCTAGAGGCCTTTCTTTATTCATAAATCCAACGTATGGTGCCCTTGTGATCAAATCAAAAGGAAGGACCCGATGAAGAGGTAAATAGTTCATCACCTCTTTCGAGTTCCTTTATTCTTCTACATCCTCTTTCTTTGTTGTTTCCATTATAAAATAATAACTCATTTATCATATATATACATTGATATTATTATAAATATGGTACAACAATATTAATTATTCTATCCATACTTTGAATGACATGTCACCGTACGTGCGTACGTGCGGCTTACCGTATCCATGTCGTGGTGTAATTGTTATTCAATACATTATTATTTGGATGGGTATAATAATGATGTATAATTGATTTAAATAATAAATATAACATGATAATGATTCTGTATATATGATATACCATCAAATTATATATTATTTTAATATCAAAATAATGATATTGCCGCTCGTGCGTACGTACAGATTACCGTCTCCACGAACGCGATGTGATTTGTTCCCCATCGTATCCATTCAAGAGTAATTTTCATTACATGTTCAAAAATAATGTTTAAAGGATTAATATCGTTATGAATATGAATAAGATACATCCTATTGATAACAAACATTACTTACGTAACAAAGTATATAAAGGGTAACGAATCAGTTAACCCCCGAAATGACGATAATACTATGATATTATTAACAAAGCAATATTAAAAGATCATATATGATATAATATTAATATATATGATTCATGTATAATTTAATAATTTTTTTTTTATATTATAAGAGATTTTAACCAACCCTTGACCAAGGAAAAGTTCAATGTAAGGGTTAATTTTATAATCTCTTAATTATCCGATGTTGTTTTTACATAAGTATCTACGTGGACCTCTTTATCATCCACATCCATGTTTCTTAAAAATGTATTTCAAAACCATTTTTACTAGATAAAGGGGAAATTTAATTTATAACCTAATTTATACTTATAAGTTTTGAAAGGATTCTTTCCGTCATTTTCTAAATAGTGTACTTTATGACCTTTTCGACAAAATTACGATAAGAAGGTTTTTTAACTTATACGTCCAATGCATCTATTTTCTGCTATTATAACATCGTTGAAGCTTCCCTAACAAGCTTATAAGAATATTTTCAAAATAAATGTTTTCTTTATAGTTATGTGACTCTTAAATGATTTCAAAATAGAAATATATATTTCTCTAAAAAGGTTTTGATTTCATCTATCTCAACATCCTTTGATAGATTTTATGTTTATTTGAAGTTGATTTATTATGATTCAAAACTTCCCTATTTTATTGAAGGTTTTGTGATATGTTTGACTATGGATGAGTGATTTTTATACCATTAATGGTTTATAGTTAAAGTATTGACATTTTGTATGCTTGTTTTAATATGAATGTTTATGTTATATTTCAACCTTTTCATATGAGGAATGTATTCGACTTAGTAAATTATAGGTGGAGCCCGCTATAGCTCCCCGATGCATCGGTAGGTCTCATAAGACAACTAGATGTGGAATCAGACAAGGCCTTTTCCCAATTTTATATACTGATTTGGCTGAGGCCTTAATCATTTTTAGACGTCTTGGTCGAGGCCTTGACAAAATGTTTCAGAATGTCCGGCATTATAGATTAACTCATTATGAAAATAATATTGATGGTTCATGTGGTCATTCGACCATTAGAATACCCATGATTAAGTTTTATTGTGGAATAATTTACTCAACTCATATTCCTTCCATTAAAGTATTCATGTTTATTATTGGTAAAGGCATGTGGTTTCAATTATTCACCATGCTTAATATTTATGTTATCTTCTACTGTATTGCTTAACTTTATTGAGAATTTTGAGCTCACCCCTATCTTATGTTTCATTTTCCCAAGATATGAAGAATTTAGTTATTAGTGACTTTCAGGCATAATCTAGGAGGCTTGGATGTTTCTAATGGAATAAATTCGTTTTGTATTTATTTTCAATTTGTAAAGTTGAACTTATGTATGAATCTTATTTCCAATAATACTAAACTGATCTGTCTTTCGAGACATTATTTACTTGTGATCATGCCAATGTTATGTAATAATGCACCGACTCTGTGTAACTAGGGTGGGAGCATTAGATTTTTTATAAGAGGAACTTTAGTACAAACCTTAGAAACTAGATTTAGATAAACTCTGATTAGAGCATATTACCCTAAGATAGACCTTGAGGATTAGTATAGAAGAACTTCCTAGAATTTTTTTAATGTAGATATTTTATGATATTTCCAAGAAATACATCCATCTCTGTATACGAGTAGGTAGAGACAGCTCTATCACAGATGTACCTAGGGGTAATACCTGAAAACACTGCTTTGAGCTAGACTCGATCAGGAACTGGTGCACGACAACAGGCCATGTTGCACTCTTGGTTATGACACTCTTGGGGGATGTGCTTAGGATAATTCTAATTTTCTTTACAAACCATTATGAAGGGTTTATGAGTATATACTTCCTCAAATAAAATATTTTTATGATTATGGATTATATCCATAAACTTTTCAATTTATGTTAAGTGTTTTACAAGTTTGGATTTATGTATTGAGATTCATAAACTAATCTAGTGTATGCCATTGTTTAGAAATGGAATCTAGTTGAAGGAATGGAAACTCTATCAATGCATACACTCCATGTAGGGATTGACCTTCAGCTCAATATAATAATAGCAGAGACAGTGATACAACTGGTGCTGATCAGCTTATCACCATACTGGGACAACTCACACAGGTTATGAATAATAACGTTACCCATATGGAGCACACTTATCCACAATGTGGAGGATCAATGTTTGGCCACTTCATTAGGAAAAAACCAAAAACATTCAATGGGGTTACCTATACATTAGTAGCTGAGCAATGGATAAATTCCTTAGAAAATTATTCCACGCATTTGGGAGTAGCGAAAGGGAAATGGTTTTCATGACAGTTTACCGCCTCACTGAAGATGTTGATCCATGGTGGTCAATGATTCAAAACAAAAAAGAAGATGAAGAAGTATCAAATATTTAATCGAGGGAGTTTAAAGAAATTTTCTTATAAAAATACTTTCATCATGACCATTGAGAGGATATGAAAAGACAATTTCTAAGTCTGAGGACAAAGGTGGATGAGAATGTCACAAAGTATGAAGCTAACTTTACAAGGTTTGAGAGGCATGATACAAATTATATATGTAACCCAAAAAGTAATATTGACCATTTCTTTTATGGGTTAAAACCATTTCTTTTTCAAGCATTAGTATCACAATCATTCTCATCATATGATGATATTTTCCTATGTGCTATCAAGACAGAAAATGAATTCTCTAAGTCTTATGACTTTAAAGAAAAGAAAGAGAAGAAGAGATCTACTGAACACTATGGTAAATGAAATAAAGAAACATGGAATAAGGGAAGAATTGAATTTCCACCATGTGATAATTGTGGAAGGAAGCACCCTAGTGCCTGTCTAAAAGGAAAAGGAGTATGCTACAAATATGGACAAAAAGGTCATCTCATTGGTGATTGTAAGGGAAAAAGATTCTATCAATGTTCAATGCTACAATTACAGGGAGATGGTAAATTATGAAAATTAATGTCCTAAGAGTTATGGAAACCTACCTCAGAAAATACCAAGGGATCAAGGCCAATATTATGTGATTACTACTACTAAGGTTAAAGCCCCGAAAGATGTGGTGGTAGTTAATTTAATGGTTTCATCATGTTTAGACAATGCTTTATTTGATTCTGGATCATCGCACTGTTTTATATCTTCCCAATTTTCTACGAAAATTAGATATTTCCAATTTGACTTAATAAAGGAGTTGTCAGTCAAAACTCATAAGGGAAGTATCATTGCTACAATGTTTTGTGAATTAGTTCCCATTGGGGCATATAAATGTTCTTTATCTGCTGATCTCATCGTCATACCCATGATTTAATTTGATATAATCCTCAGTATGGATTGGATTTCGGACCATGATGCAAAAAATTATTGTAAGAAGAAGGAGGTTACTATTTCTAATGACGATGATAAAGAACACCATATCATTAGAGCAGAATCATCACCACCTAATTCTTATTTAGATCCAGCCCCAGCAGCTCAACTAAATTCAATTTTTGTGGAGGAAGAGAATAAAATAACAGTGGTTGATGAAAATAATGTTCAAATAGAGGATGTACCTATTGTGTAAGAGTATGTTGATGTATTTATATAGGATTACCTGGAAATCTTCCAGAATGAGAAACTGAGTTTTCCATTGATTTAATTCCTGGTTCAAGGCCCGTATCGAAGACCCCTTATAGAATGGACATTGGGGAATTAGAAGGACTAAAGAAACAACTAGAGGAATTGAGTAATAAGGGATTTATTCGCCCTAGTGTTTCTCTATGGGGATCCACTGTCCTTTTTGTTAAGAAGAAAGACGGATCAATGATGATGTGCATTTACTATAGGAATATCAATGCTATAACAATTAAGAAAAAGTATCCCCTACCTCGCATTGATGATTTATTCTACCAACTTCATGGAGCTCAATAAGTATCAAATATTTACCTTCGATCTGGATATCATTAGTTCTGTGTGAATAAGGAATAAATTCTAAAAACAACATTTCAATCTAGGTACGTGCACTATGAGTTTACAGTAATTCTTTTTGGATTGACTAATGCACCCTCGGTCTTCATGGATCTAATGAATAGAGTTTTCATTGAATATATTGATTACTTTGTAGAAGTATTTATTGATGATATCTTGGTATACACCAAAATCTACTAAGAACATGAAACTCACTTGCGCATTATCCTGAAGACTCTGAGAAGACATGAATTATATGGGATGTTTATCAAGTGTGAATTATGGTTTCTGAAGATTTCATTACCTGGCCATATTGTCTATAAGGATAGAATCTTTTTTGATCCTTCTCAGACAAAGGAAATCAAAGAATGGCCAGCACTGATGAGTATAACTGAGGTACGCAGTTTTATTTGTTCAGCTGGTTATTATTGACGTTTTATCCAGAATTTTTCCCAGTTGGATAACCCAATAAAAAAGCTCACACGAAAAGGGGTTAAATTTGTTTGTAAAAAAGACTGTGAAGAATTTTTTAAAGAATTGAAGAGAATATTAGTCAATGAACCTATCTTTACTCTACCATCGGGGAATAATGGGTTTGTCATTTATAGTGACGCATCAAAGAAAGGACTTTATTATGTCCTTATGAAGAATGATAGTGTTATTTTCTATGCATCATGATAGCTGAAAAATCATGAGAAAAAATATCCTACTCATGATCTTGAGTTAGCAGCTACAATAATTGCTTTTAATATTTTTAGATACTATCTCTAGGGTAAAAAATGTGAGATTTATACTGATCATAAGAGTTTGAAGTATATTTTCTCACAGAAATAACTCAACATGATTCAATGGATATAGCTTGAACTACTCAAGGACTATGATTGAATGATACACTACCACCCGGGGAAGGTAAATAAGGTGGAAGATGCTTTGAGTAGAAAGGATCATGGAGTATTGAACAAGATGAGAGTTGAAAGGGATCCTATATACATGGATCTAGTAAATATGGATATAGGAATCACCATGGATGGTGAAACATCAACACTTTTTCAAATGGTTTCCAAACCATCTTAACTAGAAAGGATAATGAGTTCTTAGACCAATGATGAAGAGTTTCAAAGGAATATTAAAGATGTGAATGATGGGAGATTGAGTGACTTTGTGTACAAAGATGGAATCTTGAAATTTGGGTAGAGACTTTGTGTTCCTGATATACCTAATCTAAAAAGAGAATTGTTGGATGATGCTCAAAGCTCCAATTTCTCTATACACCTTGGGAGCACCAAAATGTATAGATATTTGAAGGAACATTTTTTGTGGGACAACATGAAGAGGGAGATTGCTGAATTTGTGTGAATATGTATGGTTTTTCAATAAGTGAATGCTATAAAGAAACAACCTGGAGGAGTATTGCAACCTCTTCCCATACCTGAGTAGAAATGGGATAATATTACGATGGACTTTGTCATGCGACTATAAAATACTCCTAGAAGGAACAATGCAATATGGGTAATTTTTGATCATCTTACCAAGTAAGCACATTTTATTACTATAAGAGAAGATTTAACACTTGAAAGATTAGCAATACTATATATTAATGAAGTTATAAGATCTCATGGAGTACCACTATCGATTGTTTCTGATCATGATCCCTATTTTACATCAAGATTCTGGAAAATTCTTCATAAAGTCTGGGATACTAAACTTCGGAGCACTGCCTACCACCCTCAAACTGATGGAAAATCAGAATGGACTATTCAAACCTTATAAGACATGTTAAGATTATGCTCACTTGACTTTCAAGGTATATTGGATCAATATTTACCTCTGGTAGAATTTTACTATAACAATAGCTTCCATTCAAGTATTTAGATGGCACCATATGAAGCATCATATGGAAAGAGATTTTGCACAACAACCTATTGGGATGATGTTGGTGAAAGAAAACTCATAGGCCCAGTACTTGTGGAAGAAATGATTGAAATGGTGAAGGTAATTTAAACCCTCATCAAATCATCTCAAAGTAGGCAAAAGAGATATGCTGATAATCGAAGTAAGGATTTGGAATTTCATGTTGGAGACCAAGTTTTCTTGAAGGTATCTCTATGGAAAGGTGTTATACGTTTTGGTAAAAATGTAAAATTACGTCCCAATTACATAGGACCTTTCGAAATTCTAGAGCGAATTTGGGATGAAGCTTACCGATTGGTAATGATGCCAAGTCTCTCCAAAGTTCACGATATATTCCATGTATCACTGTTGAGAAAACACATGCTTGACCCAACCAATGTACTCATCTATGTGGTATTAGAGCCAGAACCCGATATGTCTTATTGCGAAGAGCCTGTCAAGGTTCTTGATACATGTGAACAAGTGATGAGAAACCGAATGACTCGTCTGGTAAAAATTCTATAGAGAAACCATAAGATGGAAGAGGCTACGTGGGAACCCGAGGAACTTATGATGAAGAACCACATGAGTTTTTTACATATTAATACTCTAGAAATTTTGAGGATGAAATTATCTGAAGGATGGGAGAATGTAACACCACAAGCTTCCACGATATGCTTCTCTTTGAATAATACAATAGCGTGTGTTGTATGCAACTTTGAGTTCTAACACAACACAACCAATCAAAAAAGTCGTTATGAATAGTAATACCCACTTTTTAAAATTTTCTAAATTTTATCTTTCAAAATTGATTTCATTTTTAGATTCAGATTGTTGAAATTAGCTTAGGGTGATTTTGGGTATTTTTCTGAAAACATTCAATTCAATATAAATAGTGAAAAAAACTAAGTTATAGTTAAAAACTGAATTTTTTTTAAAATAATTATTTATTTTATTTAATTTTATTTTATGTAAAAATGGATACATAATACCAATATAAGTTCAATGTAATTCATTGGAGTTAGTTTATAATAATTTTAGATATATAACAAATTTATTGATCTTTTTTACAGTCCTTAACCCACCTCATAGGAGCATTTTCAAATTTACATAAAACTAAATTTTACCACTTATGTGAGTTGAATTTCAAAAATAACAGAGACACGGTTGATATCAGTATGTAAAATTTGGTTCAATAAGATGAAAATAATTTTTGGTGAATGGTAACTTTTTACATTATTTACCATGGTTAAACGTAAATAGGGTCATTAAGGGTTAAAATGATATTATTATTAACATAACACATGTCTTAATTCTATTGGATAAGTATAATTCCACCAAAAACAACCTTAGAAATAAAATATGAACCTATTTGGTACACATGGATTAGATTTGGACATTTATTACTATTTAATTCAAATAAGAGTTAAAAGAGTTAAAATCAATCTTTAATAACTAAAACATTTTTAATATAGGGATACACAAAAGAACAATTAGAATATAAATATTTATTAGAAATATAAAAATATTTCCTATATAATGGTGTTTTATTTATATTTTTTAGACATTAAATAATGTAATTTATTTATTACACAATGATGATGCTTTAATTACCTAATTAATGAAAGATTAAAATAAGTGACACTATAAATATCCAACTAAATGTAATTTGAGACTTCTTATAAATTACACTAATTTTATTGGTTAATATGACATATTAGGGTTGGTTAGATGAATTTTTTTTTAAGTAATAACGTTTTATTAATTTAGAAAAAATAAAAAAATAAATAGTGTCAAAATTGACATAAAAGTGTTTTCAAAACAAATATTATATTATTAATTGATATTCTATTTTTAAAAATCTAATTTTCTTCCAAAAGACATACATAATGATAGGTGTATCATTAATGAACCACTTGGGGTTCTCTTGGAAGTATATAGTATATTTATTAACCATATAATATAAAAATACAAAGAGACATGGTAAGTGTCAAACGATTTAACTAAGAGTTAAATCTAAAAGATAAAGATAATATAGTGACCCAAACATGTCTAAAACCTATTGGTTGAGTGGTTTTCGACCCATCCCCACCTTATCATTTAAATAAACCATTTTTTACCCATTAGAAACCGAAAATTATTTTATTATAAAATAATACTTCTAGCTTTTCCTAAGGTTTCCCTCACCCATCTTATAAAATGACACTCCCCTTCTCTATAGATGGCACATTCAAAGCCATTTGGCTTGGAAAAACCCTACCCAAAAACCCTCTAAGATTTCCTCCCTTCATACTAGGGGCCTTCCATTAGTCATAAAGCCATCCTAAGGAGCCCTTTTGATCAAATTATATATAAGAACCCGAAGAAGAGGTAAATATTTCATCACCTCTTTCAAGTTACATTCTTCTTCCACTTCCTCTTTATTTTTTGTTTACATTCTAAAATAATAACTATAGTATCTTGTATATACTGTGATGTTATTATAAATATGTTACAACCATATTCAATATTCTATCCATCCATTGAATGACATGTCACAATACGTGTGTACGTACGACTTACCGTCTCCACGTCGTGGTGTAATTGTTATTCAATACATTATTATTTGGATGGGTATAATAATGATGTGTAATTAATGTAAATAATAAATATAACATGATGATGATTATTTATATAAGATACACCATCCAATTAAATATTATTTTAAAATTAAATGAATGATATTGTCGCTCGTGCGTACGTACGAATTACCGTCTCCACGAATGTGATGAGATTCATTCCCCGTCGTATCCATTCAAGACTAATTTTAATTAGATGATTAAAAATAATTTTTAAATACTTAATATCATTATGAATATAAATAAGATACATCCTATTGATAACAAACATTACTTACGTAACAATGCATATAATGTGTAACGAATCAGGTAACCCCTGAAATGATGATAACACTAAGATATTATTAACAAATAAATATTAAAAGATCATACATGATATCATATTAATGTATATGATTAATTTATAATTTAATAACAATTATTTCACTATTATACAAGTGGTTAACCTACCCTCTACCAAGGAAAAGTAAAAGGTAAGGGTTAATTCTATAATCTCTTTATTATCTAAGGTTGTTTTTACGTAAGTATCTACTGGGACCTCTTTATCATCCACATCCATGTTTCGTAAAAATGTATTTAAAAAAATTACTAGATAAAGGGGTAAAGTAATTTATAACATTATTTAACCTTATATTTTTTGAAAGTAATCTTTCTGTCCTTTTACAAACAAGGTACTTTATGACCTTTTCGACAAAATTAAGACAAGACTGTTTTTTTAACTTATAAGGCAGGTGCAGCTATTTTATACCGTTATAACATCGTCGAAGATTACATTAAAAGCTTATAATAATACTTTGAAAATAAATTTTTTCTTTATAATTATGTGACTATTAAATGATTTCAAAATAGAAAGTGATATTTCTCTAAAAAAAGGTTTTGATTTCATCTATGTCAACATCCTTTGATGGATTTTATGTTTATTTGAAGTTAAATTATTATGATACAAAAAAACATATTGTATTGAAGGTTTTGTGATATATTTGACTATGGATGTGCTATTTTTATACCATTCCTGGTTTGAGGCTAAAGTATTTACATTTCGTATGCTAGTTTTAATACGAATGTTTATGTCATATTTCAACCATTCCATATGAGGAATGTATTGGACTTAGTAAGTGATAGGTGGAGCCCACTATAGTTCCTCGATGCATCGGTAGGTCTCATGAGACAACTAGATGTGGAATTGGCTGAGGCCTTTCCCAATTTGATATATGGTTTTGGCCAAGTCCTTAATCATTTTTAGACATCTTGGTTGAGGCCTTGAAAAAATGTTTCTGAATGTCTGTCATTATACATTCTCTCATTATGAAAATAATATTGATGGTTCATGTGGTCATTTGACTAGTAAAATACCCACGATTACATTTTATTATGGCGTTATTTACTCAGCTCATATTCCTACCATAAAAGTATTCATGTTTATTATTGGTAAAAGAATGTTGTTTCAATTATTCAACATGCTTAATATTTATGTTATCTATCGCTGTATTGCTTACCATTACTGAGTATTTGAGCTCACCCCCTTCTTATGTTTCATTTTCTGAGGATATTAAAAAGTTAGTTAAGAGTGACTTTCCAGCATAAAATAGGAGGCTTGTATGTTTCTAATGGAATAAATCCGTGTTATATTTCTTTTCATGTTGTAAAGTTGAACTTATGTATGAATCTTGTTTCCAATAATACTAAACTGATCATTCTTTCAAGACATGATTTCCTTGTGATCATTCCAATGTTATGTAATAATGCACCAACTCTGTGTGTCTAGAGATGGGGTGTTACAAATTCATGTAACAAAATATGATATAATATTTGACATATAAATGAGAAACTTATGATGTTTGGATAAGATATAATATTCCTTGACATTACATATTTCATGGAGCTATGATGTGAAATTATTCTCAGAGAAGAGGTTGTGGAAACATCTTATAAATAACAATCACCCAAAGTTAAGTCATGATGAAGAGATCTTGTGAGAGAGATCTTGTATTTCTATTAAAATAGAGAATAATTTAGCATTCTTATTTCATAAAGAATAGGCCCTCCTCAAAATATTCTTGAGTGTAATGATCCATACTTGGTAAACCCGATACATCACTCGACCTAGCCTTCCATAGGACCTCAAGCTTTTAATAACATCCTGACCTGGCTTCTACTTAACTAAGGCCCCTGGTCAGTGGGTCACATGGCCTCAAGTGTGCCACCTCCTACTACAAAATATTCTTACTAGTAGCAAGGTTCTATGCTGGTCTAGTAGGGATACAATACCCTCATACTAGAGTTTCATTGTGGATAATAATAATAAGTGTAGAATACTGGAAGCATGGTATAACATACACTATAATGTCTGGACTGGTGACCAGCTTTAGATGAATAAAAATATAACAGATATAATAAATAAATACATATGTGTAAAAAACCAACAAATGTAATAATATCATAATAACATAGGCAGATTTGTATATATGATGATCTAATGGAATACTAAAATACAAAAAAAAATTAAATATGTGATAGGAATATACAAAATGTTGAACCAAAATACAAAAAGAAAAAAAGAATAATAAACTAGAATATTAATCATATTATTGTTCCTCTATTCCCATTCTCCAAGATATAAGTAAATCATGTTAAATGTTTATTGTAGTGCGACTTCCCTTTTCTATACCTAGAGACAATTAATCTACTTGCGTACAAAAGGCTTCCTAAGTTGGGTGTGAGGAAAAATCCCAGTAGGAGACCACCTATGATATCTAGAATCAAACCATGTATTGTACATTGGAACAACAGTGTGAAATTATATTAAATAGTAAACAATATAGAACAAATAAATACTAGCTGATTGAGGTTCCTAAATGACACTTGGATGCCCTACCTACTTTGTTATAGGTCAAAATGTGTCTGATTGGTAACCATATATAAATATTAATCATGTTTATATATAAATGTTATAGTTATATATTGTGTAATTTTATATGGAATAAGTATGTGAGGATGTAAGTAGCCATATTCCTGGATACTAGATGTTGTAAGGACCCGAGGTGTTACAGTGTCATCCATAACCAATTTAATGAGCTTGTAGGATCAAACAAAGGGTATATTCCCATTATCTCATAATAAATATGAGTCCTCGTGCTCAAAACTCAAAATAGGTGGGGTGAGTTTCATGCCCAACACCCTAATGACAGGGATAAAGACCATCATTCACAAATCTCAGATAATAGTGTAATGGTGAGAGATTTCATGCTCAACACCAAATGTAAGGGAGAGTTAAACACCAAGCTCAACAAGTCACTTAAATGTTATTTCATAGCCAATGACAATGGTATTATTAGAATAATAATAATAATATTATGTGGCTTCACTAATTTATTATAATAATCATTATCCTAATATATATAAATGGTAATCATAGTTGATAATATCTATATAATAAAACATGCATCAATTAGTGACACCTTACCACCCATTATCATTTAATGATTACTCAATTTAATTCATTTGAAAAAGTAAAACCATCATTAAGAAATCTAATAAATTTATAAAAATCATTTAATTAACAATTTAATGATACATCTATCTCATTATAATCTAGTTACATAGGAGGTTCTTTTACAACTATGTAATCATGTTTAAGATTGGTAAAATCCACTTAAAATCCAATTTAAACACTTACATGGGGTTCCATTAATTAAATAAATTAAACATAAAGGTTAATTTCAATCCATCACACCCAAATGGTTGCTATAATTGAGGTTGGAATTCTAAAAATACTTAACAATTATTTTTGCGGGTATATTAACATGAAAAATATTATTTAGAATCAATGAACTCATTTATAGGCAATGTATGAAAAAAGTGGATCTGTAGAAAAATATAGAAGCTATAAAAACAAGTAAAATTTGAGTGAAAAAAGTGTAACAGCTACTATGTTGTCTTAGATGAATCCTCTTCCGATATTAGCTTCATATTTGAAGTATATTGGAAGAAATTAGAAGAACGATTCAATGCCCTAAAATAGGGTGAATAAGCTCACACGAAAATAGAATAAGAGATCAGGATAGAAACATTGAATAGAAGTAAGAGGATTCAATATAATACATTATTGTATCCAATGCTTCTAACATTACCTAATGTGGAGGCTGAATCTATGTGATACCTTGATCCCTAGGTTGGATGGATGGAGAGCTCAAAGGGAGAGTGGGAGCTCCTACTTGCTGGAAATGAAGGGAAGAGCAGATAAAATTGGGTTTGAATATCACTACTAAGGGTAAATTTGGAATTTCACCCATTCTAACAAGGGTGAATGGATTTTCCACATGGTTGGTTAAACTGTGTGGCAACTATGTGCCACCCCACTACCCAAGAAGGGCCTCATAGGACCTAAGGTTCATGAATTTCTTAACCTTGTACAACCTATGAAGAATGCCTCTATTAATATTTCTAGTGTTTCGGCATTGTTTCTTTGCCTCTGGTCACATGGTTACAGACAAACTATTGGGCCCCCTACCTCTCAAACGGTTCCCCACATGTTTTTTACTAACTATGTCGTAACTATATGAACTACCTTGTTTTCCCTATTCTCAGAAATTCAAGCTCCGAATAGGCCATAGACCCACTTATAACATTACTTGGACCATAGTTTACTTTTGAAAAAATTAAAAAAATTATTTAAACTAAAACCCAATGAGCTATACCTTTGAGAAAAGTCAGGTCATTACAACCTCCTCTCCTTAAAGAAACTCATCCCTAAGAATGACTTATAGGGGTAAAGATGTGTCATCTGAGAAAATCTCCAAAAAATGAGCTTGTATATCAGCTTCTGCTCCTATGTGTCACCCTAAACTTGGTTATGTTGTCAAATCACCCATACAAAGGGAAATTTTCTTCCCCAAATTATCTTCATGATCTGATCCACAATACACACTAGATACTCTTCAAAGGAGGCATCTGTCTCAAAATCCTCCACATTAGGTTTGATTACATGAGATAGGACATGATAAAACTTGAGATTTTGAGACATGCTAAAGAAATCATACATAGACAAGCATCTCTATGGATGTTTTATCTAGTATTCTAGTGGTCTGATTTTCTTCAAAGCCTAAAATGGTCTACCAAATCAAGGTGAATTCATACACTACCTCTAAATACATATATGGTCCAACCTGGGAAAGACACTCAAGAAAACTCAATCTATGACCTCTAACTCAAGAGATCTTCACCATCAATTGACATAAGTTTTCTATCCGAACTAAGCTATCATCGTGCACTTTCTGATCAACTGGTCCTATCTGTAGTCTCATGAATGAGATGTGGTCCGTGAAATGTTTTCTCCCCATCCTACATCTATCATATAGGTGATTTTAAAAGCCTACCATATTAGGATTTATAAGGATACAATTGAATTGTATCCTGAAATATATTATTATATGTGAACTCGTCATGGGGTATGTGTTTTTCTCAAGAACCCCTGATGTCAAGGACACAAGAATGAATCATGTACTCTAACACATAAATATTATTCTATATCTATTTGTTGGTTTGAGAGTTATAGGCCATTATCATAAGAACATTCATACAAAATTCCTTTTACAACCCCTTCCATAATTGAGATGTGAAGTGAGTGTCTCTATCATAAATGATAGAACAAGAATCTCTATGAAGACGTATGACCTCCCTGGAATATATCCTCCCTAGATCTTCCATTGATAAGTTATCATGAATTGGTAATAATTGTGTGAACATAATCAAATACTCAAAGAAAAAAAACTCTACCATTTCCATGTGGTGATTTGGGTAAAGGAGTCATGAAATCCATAGAAGTGCCATCCCATTTCCAATCAAGAATGGGAAATGGTTTTAAGAGTCTTATTAATTGATGATGTTTTTCCTTCACCTATTGATAGGTGGAACACTGAGTTCTAAATCAATAAAACTCCCATTTCATACCAGTCCACTAATACATCCAATGTAATTCTCGATACATCTCGGTGAAAATGGGATAAACTGCCCAAAATGAGGCATGAAATTCCTGCATCAGCTGCTCTCTAATGTCTTCTCGGACCCATAAATGACCATTAAATTGTAAGGTATCATCCTTATCCACATTACAAAAAAATTATGTATCCTTATTATATATTATTTCCCTCATGTCTAAACCCTCAGGATCTGATAGTTAACTCATTATCACCCGTTTCAGAAGGGAAGATGTCACTAACAAGGCTAAGAGAATAGTCTATCCATTATCCTATGAAACCTCAACATAGATCTCAGAAAGAAAATACAGGATCTTCCATTCACCACTTTGCACATGAACTGCCTTCTTCTATGTCTTCTAGCTCGGAGCATCAGTTACTAGATTACAATTCCCAAGGGTATTAGTAAGATCGAAATCAAAATACATTTGATATTTGACCTATATGTGATATATAAGATTTTGACCATAGTGTGTAAAGATGTACTTGAGGATTTTATGATTCATTAACACAAATAAATTCTCTCTAGTAAAAGAGTGTCTCTAATAGTGTAGATATAGAATGAAAGCTTCTAAATTAAGGTCCCGTTTTGGGTAATTCCATTCGTGAGGCCTCAACTAACAAAACATGTATGTGACGACTCACTTGTCCTATATTAGAAAAGCTCCATGATTGATATGCAATGCATCATAGTAGACTGTATTGGTCCTTACTGTCTCCAGAAGAATCAGTATTAGAACTAGAGTCGAGTGTCACTTCAAATACTAAAAGGCTATATCAAAATATTCTAAACATATGAATTTCACACCCTTTTTCATCAATACCATAAGAGGTGCTACTAGGATTGAGAAATTATAGATGAAGTAACTATAACACCCAGATATCCCCAAGAAACTATGTTTCTCAAAGATTTTCATGGTCTTCTCCCTAGAAACTACAGCTCTCACATTATCATGGTCTACTAAAACTCCTGACTCCAAGTTAATATGACCCTGGAAGTAGACTTAATTAAACAAAATGTTTTATTTATTAGTCCTTTCATAAATTTAGTTCTCACTCAATGTATTTAATAGAAACTCAAGATGGTTTTCATATTCATGTTGAGAAAGAGAATACACAAAAGATTTATTCAACAAATACTACCTCAAATGAATCCATATATGGGTGGAAAACATATTTATAAGAACCATGAAGACAGAAAGTGAGTTTGTGTGACCAAAAGGTTGGACTACGTAATCATATAGACCATATCAACTTCTATATGTTATTTTAGTTATGTATGATGACCTGACTTGAACCAGATGATTCCATGATCTCAAGTCAATCTTGGAAATCAATTTCATTCCATGTATTAGATATAAGAGGTAATCTAGTCAAGGAAATGGATACTGATTATTTAATATGATTTGGTTTAATAAACAATAATTCATGCAATGTATGAGGGTATTATCCTATTTCTTGTAAAAAATGAATGGTGAACCCCAAGGTGATGTGTTGTAATATATAATTACTTTATCCTCTAGATCCTCCAACTACTACTTTTGATATAGAATCTTCATAGTTTCCATATTGTGAGGATTGATGGTCACTAGGACTACTCCTGTCACTATCTTGATGGTAAAATCCACCTATCTCACTAGAGGTATTCTAGAAAACCCATTAGTAAAGACTTGCCTAAAATGGTCCACAACAGGAGGGAAAACATTGGGTTATAACCCCTAATCAGCTATGAATAGACAAGAAATATAGGCTATCACACTATCCATCCCCTGATTCTCATGTCCTGATAGAGATGATTGGATTTCCCACTTTCCTTTTGCACATTTATAATATCCATTGGTGATTTAAACATCACCCTCTAAGGATATAAGTTAATAAGATCCTAAATAGGGACCTATCCAGTCCATCCTAATGATTTTGTCGAAGTCTATAATGTTGAGGACAAATAGATCACAAATAAAGAGGACTTTGCCTATCTAAAGGGGAAAATCCTCACATTGGAGAACGCTCTTTGATCGGATACCCAATTGGGTATCAACCATCATCACACTAAAGATGTGTTTTATCTCTAAACCTAGACTCTCCATGATTTCCTCATATTTAAAATAATGATACACTCATGGTTCAAATAAATCATCCACTAAAGTGTATTCTACTAGAATAGTACCTCGAACAATATAATTTCAACTGATCTACCCCTTTAGCATTGGCATCACTACATTTAATTAGATCATATTGCAACCCTGAGTCATAGCCTCAATAATCTGAGCAAGACCAATTTTTTTGGAAAAGAGAATAATGAGAATGATTACCTCTTCCTCGACCACCACCTTGTCCTGAGTTGCTGGTGGTATTCCTGCTTTCTTCCTGATGAGATACTACTAGCCTTGCACTAGAACACAGGTTAGTTATAGATCAATAATCACTAAGAACATATTGAAATTTCCAATATAATAAGTATTTGTGCACCATCCTATAATGTTAATACATTCCACAAGATCTCGTAAACACTGATGTTTTGTATGTCCCAGCTTCCTACAGTGGTGACATATCAAGAAGTTATCTGTCCAAGATGTCTCAAAACTACTTCTTTTATGAGTAGCCTCAAATAGATAATTGATTCCATTAGATGAAACGCTAAGATGGCTAGGTATCAATCCTACTGGACTCACACCATCTACTTCACTCAAATTCCCCTCGGTAATATGGTATTGGTTGATGATTTCATAAATATTATTCAACCAAAAAATATTGACGTTTGATCAAATGGGATATACCATCCCTTCCTTGAATCACCTAGATGTCAAAAGATTATCACCAGATAGAGTTAGTGAAAACTACTATAGCTCAGTAAAGTGAAAAGAATACTGCATAACATACATGGATCCCTGCTGCCCCTTCATAAACTCTCTAGCTCGATCATCCATCAAAGTCTGTGGAAATAAAACATTCTAGAAGATCGAATGGAATTCAACCTAAACAATATATTGATTTCAGTATACCTAGGTAATAACATCCCACCATCATTTAGAAGAATCATGAATCATATAAGAAAAAAGTCTCACCCTCTACTTTGGATGTGTCTCTAGGTGATCGAATATAGATATCATGGCCTCCATCCATGAAAACGGAGCATGTGGTCGACCATCCCCCAAAACTGTAGGAGCATGTTGTTTCTGAAAATCCTCATTCAACTCTTCCATAGTCAAGGTAGGTTAATCGAAACCTTTCGTAGATTACATAATGTATATTAAATCCTATCAGAACTAGGAATCAGTTACTAGATCAGGAATAAGAAGATGTGGATTAGGTGGCACTGTGGGAGGAATCAATAGTGGCTCTGTGAAAACCCCCTCTGGTTCATGGTCATCATCGCCTTCAAGGTGTATGACTTGAGGACTTAATGGAGGCATGATTTTACAAATCAAAATGGATGCCTCAAAATATAATTTTATAGTTGAAATATTTAAAGATAGATAATTAGGAAAGGTATAGATCCTTCCTATGAATGATATTTCACATATCTACATACTAAAAAATCCAGGTCTAGGAGGTAAAGAAAACCATATCAGGGTATAATAATATAGAGACGCACCAACTACACACTTCTGAGGCCAAGTTTTAGTCTATGTCTCATATCATACGGTAGGGGTTCTAATATATGTAGTTTCAATTGCAAGGTTCATAGGAAAATACAATTTACATTATAATTGGAATCCCATTTAGTGATAACCATTTTCCTTTGAATACTTAAATTTCATTGGGTTTTTTATCTCTTTTATATAATATATAAATATAGAAAAATTTAGAACCAGTAAGTCCAGAACACACTATATGTCATAATTTATTAATATTGGTTTCATCATCATCCTATATGGGAAAAACCAATTTAGATTTATTTAGACACTTTAATTATTTCAATTATATTCTCCATGAAAGAAATGTAAGATAAATTCCTTATAAAATCTCAAGGCAATGACAAACTACAATAAGAAATAACATGCTGAAAATAAATTTATAATAGAAAAATGCATGGAATATCAAACCTAGTGTGCCTATAATGATTCATGTAATATAACACCATAATTTCATAAAAACAAGGTAAATTAAATATCACTTCAATAATTCGATAATAATAACATAATAAGACATATGTGTCACCCAACATTGAAGTCATATCAACTATAACAAACAAAGATCAGAATAGTAATAACCCATCCCATCTTATTTGGGTTTCCCCCAAACATGGTTTAGCTACTCCTAGGTATAGGCTCATTACTAAATTCCATTATCCCATAATCTCATGTCTAATCCCCAAATATTAATACAATGGAAAAATAAGACTCTAATGTATCTTTGTAACATCCCGGCCCGACGTTGACTTAACTAAGGCCTCGAGACGATGGCCCACGTGGTCTCAAGCTCACCTCATTATAGTCAAGATGTTTCTAAATAGGGGTGAGGTTATAAGGTGGTGTATTGGAAATACTATAACCTCATATTAGAGTGTATTATTGGATAAAAACAATAATCATACAGTAGTGATCGTATGATATAATAGACATTTGTAATGACTGGAACAGTAACCCGCCATAGCAGGGGAATAATATAAAAGATATAATAAAAAATAGTTTATTCATAATTAACCACCAAATGTAATAAGATCAAAATAACATATTCTGAGTCATATATATGAATATCCTCTGGAATCGTTATATACAAAAATTGAGAAATAATGGATAGGCATATACAAAATTCTATACAAAAATAAAAAAAGGTAAAAAGACTTCTCGACTAATAACTCGAACATATTCTCGGTCCTATACTCCAATTAACCAAGATATAAGTAAAACATATCAAATATTTGTATCATGGAACTTTAAATTATCCATACCTGTATATAAGTAATCTACTCAGGTACCAATGGTGGCCCAAGTAGGGTGTGAGATAAAATCCTAGTAGGCCACTTCCAATTGTGTTTAGAGTTAATCCATGTAGTGTACATAGAAATAAATGTGTGTATGAATGTGTAATTGTAAAATATTGATCAAATAAATACCAAATGTCTCAGGTTCTTAAAGGACACCTGGTGGCTCTAACTGCTTTATCACATGCCAGAATATTTCTGATCATTATCCATATATAAATAATTATTGTGTGTATATATAGTATAGATATATATTAAATCCAACAATATGAACTAATTATGTGAGAACATAAGTAGTTATATACCTAAATACTAGGTGTGGGCAAAACTCTGGGTGCAACACATGTGTCTATAATTAGTCTAACGAGTTGGTAGGCTCCAGAAAAGGGTACATTCCCATAATCATGTAATTAATGTGATTCATCATGATCAACACTCAAGATAGGTGGGTTATGTTGTCATTCCCAACCCCCAATACAGAGGGACATGTAACATCATTCCCATCACATATATAAAATTGTAACGGTGAGAGATGTCATGCTCAATAGCCGATATAAGAGAGATTGAAACACCATGCTCAATAAGTCCCTTAAACAGCATTTCACAACCAAATTTAATGGTGTAATCATAATAATAAAAATATCAAGTGGATTCATAAATTTATCATAATAATCATCATCATAATATGTATAAATGGTTGTCATGGTTTATAATATCCTTATAAGAAAACATGCATCAATCAGCGTGGTCTTGCAACCCATTCTCATTTATTTTATTAGTCCATTTAATTCATTTAATAAAGGAAAATCATTTTGAAATATATTGATTTATACATGTTTTTTAATTAAAAATGGAATTATAATTGCATCTCATTATAATATGAGCACATATGAGGTGGTTTTTTAACTAATAAATCATCTATAAGAGTGAAAAAATACACTTACAATCCAAGAAGAACACTTAAAAGATGTTTTAGTAATTTAATCAATTAAATATAAAGGAACATTTCAAGCTATTACACCCAATCAGTGGAAATAATTGAGGTTGAAATACTCTAAATACTTAAAAATTATACTTGTGAGTATAATAACATGAGAAACAATTAATTATAATCAAATAACTTGTTTATATGAAGCACACAACAAATTCAAACATTTGGTACAATGGAGGAGATATAAAAAAACTCGGTAGTGAGGGAAAGCAACAAGACCACCTATTATAGGGTTGTGTATGACTCCACATCCAATATCTACATCATATTTGAAGTAGATTGTATGAAATTAGAAGAACAGACCAAATCCATGAAAATAGGGTGAATGAGATCTCACTAATATAACACAAGATATCGGAAGAGAACTTTCAATAGATGGAATAGGATTTGAGATCATACCTTTAGCTATCTAGCACTTTTGATGGAACCTAATTTAGAGTCTGCACCTAGGATATACCTTTATCCCTATGTTAGATGGGGGAGAGCTCAACAAGAGAGGAGGAGATCTTTAATGCAGGAAATGAAGGGAGGAGGGGTGAAAATTGGGTTAAAATATCCTTAAGGAAAAAATATGAATTTCACACCCCAGAATGATAAGGGTTAAATGAGTAAATTATATGACTCATGTCAATAAGCCACACCTTCCTTTTTAGGAGCCTACCTGATTAGAACTCCACAATTAAGCATGCTTGGCCTGGAATAGTGATTAGGATGGGTGACCTTCTGGGACCTTTCCCAAGGTGTGTGTATGTGAGGACCAAGCACACTGGAAAGGACATGTTCTGGGAAGTTTCCCAAGGTGTGTGTAAGTGAGGAAAAAACACAATTAAAAGCACATGTGTTAGCCTATGGGGACTATAATTAGTTAAATGTCTTGTTCAGGCATGTGGGTGGGCCCTAGGGTGGGGACCATGTGTCCATAGTGTGACTGGTGGTACTTAGTAAGCCATGACCCGACGACCATGTTCTGGCAGGTTGCTTGTGTTGTCACTAGGACCCATTTTTTACATTTGATATTAGAGGATGGTCTAGTTTTTTAGATATTAGGAATAGATCACCTTAGTATGAACCTTAAGTATGAGACAAAGTATAATAAAATATCCTTAAATTTTGTTATGTACAAAGTAAGTGGTTTATCAAGAAAATACATCTTTGTCTGGATAAATACAGGTAGAGGTGGCTCTTGAACAGATGTGCATAGGAGTGAAAAGTCCAACAAGGAGTTTTGGGATTGACCTAGGGTATCCTGGTATACGATAATATTCCTTGCTTCACTCTTGGATTGATAGTCTTGGGGGATATTCTTTGGTACCTAGCGGGCCGGGACCCGACGACCATGTTAAGGCGGGGGTGTTTGTGCTGTCACCGAGACCCATTTGTTGCATTTGGTATAAGAGGATGGTCTAGTTTTTCATATATTAGGAATAGAGCACATTAGTAAGAACCTTAAGGATGAGAGAAAGTATAAGAAAACATCCCTAAATTTTGTTAACTATAGAGTAAGTGGTTTATGAGTCAAATACATCCATGCCTAGATAGAAACAGGTAGATGTAACTCTTGCACAGATGTACCATGGAGTGAAAACTCTAACAATGACTTTCGGGCTTAACCTGGGGTATCCTGGTATATGATAACGGGCCTTGCTACACTTTTGGTTTGACACTCTTAGGGGATATTCTTTGGTAAATTCATGATCTTAGTACATAACATTATTAAGGGAATCAAAAAACCCATAAGATTATAAGTTAAGAAATAGATCGAGGATAACATAGATTTAAACCTAAGTAATTAGAAGTTAGGATATACTTATCCTTTATAACTTTATCCTTTTATATTCAAAGTTTCCTTTTTTATACTCAATAGCTATGTTTTCAAGACCTCAAATTTTACATTATTTTTCTTAATTAACAGTGGAAAATATAAGAATACGTACCAACAACCAATGTGATAGGCAATGTGAATATTTTCCTAATGATATGCATAATATGATGGGAATGGGTGCTCAAAAGGTCATGATAGTACTTTATTAGTTGGATCATGTTATGAATAATTACTTGAATAATGTGTAATGACCTCCTCCTCTATGGAAAGTGCAATTTGTCATTGAATACTTCATGTGGAAAAGGCCTCCCCTATATAGTGGATCTTCTAATCCCATCGTCGCAGAATAGTGGATTAACTCCATTGAAAAGATATTCATTATCCTCTAGTGCTTGGAAGAAGAGAAAGTTGTACTGGTCATTTATCATTTTAATGGGGAAGAGGATCAGTGGTGGACACTATTCAATAATACAAAGTCCCACGAAAAAATTGATTCCCTGTATTTGGAGGAATTCAAGAGGATGTTTTTCAATAAATAATTTCCTCAAACCCTCCATCTCATGATGGAATGATTTTTCCTCTGACTCCTGAATAATGAATATGAGTCCATCGATATTATAAAGAGAACATTACAAGGCTTCAAGTTATAGCCCTGTATTTTTCATGAACACTGAAATCAAGGTGTATTTTTTCTTTATCAGGATAAAGCAGAGTCTACGAAAGGTTTTGGCAATCTAAGATTTCTACAGTTATGAGGAGATTGTTTGTTTTGAACTTGAGGTTGAAATAGAGATTAGAGACCCTCAGTTGTCTTGTTGTCATGGTGACAGGAAGGGTAAAATGGAGAACCACATGGGTGGTTCAAAAAAATTCCATGATAGAAAGAAGTCTAAATATCCCACTTGTAAATGTAGTGGGAACAAGCATCCTGGGAACTGTCAAAAAGGAACCAGGATTTACTTCATATCTAGAAAGATGGGACATCTGGCCAAGAACTGCCGAAGGGATATGAAAAGTCCCCCTAATGTGGAATATAAAAGTACGGATCACATCAACACTCATCCTGTGGTGTAGTGTTATAGCTATATGGAGCATAGGAATAATGAAAACAATTTCCCTATGCCATGGGTTATCTGAGGAAATCAACGACAACTTCCAAGGAAATAAAGAAGTGCTTATTCTATCACTACTAATGAAGAGGATCCATACAATTATATGGTGATAGGTATGCTAGTTATTAATTCAATAATAGCAAACATACTATTTGATTCTTGTTCTACTCATTATTTCATATCTTGCATGTTTAGTAAGACTATTCAAACACCACCTCAAAATTTAGAGGATATGTTATCTTTGAGAACAGCGAATGGGGAAATTATTGCATCCAAAGTTTATAACACCTCCACAGTAAATATTTTGGGAATAATCCTCCCATAAAATGTTTTCATAATTCCTTTAGAGGAGTTATATGTTATCTTGGAAATGGATTGGTTATATTTATTCAAAGCCAACATGAACTATCGGGAAAGGGATCTAACTCTACACATCCTGAATAATCCTCTGATTTTTTACAATTGTATGGAGGAAGATGAATATTTTTTAGAATCATCATCTCAAGTGTGGATATTTCTTCCTTATGATCAATCATATCTAGTCCAAATGATTGATATGAAGGAGAGAATATTACTTAAAGACATGACCATCTTGAGGGATTTCACTAATGTATTCCCGGATGAGTTTCTTGGTCTTCATCTTGACCAAGAGGATGAGTTCCCAATTAGACATATTCCTAGATCACTAACTATATCAAATAAACCTTATATAATGGACACCATAGAGTTGGAAGAGTTAAAGAGGCAGTTGCAGGAGAATATGGAGAAATGTTTTATATGCTCAAGTTCTTCATTGTGGGGTGCGTCAATCCTCTTTATCAAGAAGAAGGATGGATCAATGTGCTCTAAATTGATTATAGTGAGATCAATAAAATCATGATAAAGAAATATTATCCCCTACCATGGATCAGTGACTTTTTCTTATCACCTTTGTGGGGCCATTTATTTCTCTAAGCTGGACCTTTGGTCGGGATATCCCCAATTAATGGTGAGGAAGGAAGATATTCCCTTGTATTCCTTTTGAATGAGGTATGGACACAATAAGTTCATAGTGGTTGCCTTGAAACTCACTAATGCTCCATAAATTTTTATCTATTTAAGGAATATATTGTTTATATAATACCTCAAAAAATTTGTGGTAGTCTTTATTGATGATATTCTAATGTACTCCAAGATCAAGGAGGATCATGAAGAGAATTTGAATATTGTGTTAATGACTTTGTGAAGGTAGAAGTTGTATGAAATGTGCAATAAATGTATTTTTTGTATGGATTAAGTATCATTCTTGGGGCATGTTATCACTAGAAAAGGGATATCTATGGACCCTTCGAAGACAAAGGCAATTGAATAGTGGCATAGGCCAACATCTGTAACGATGATTCGAATCTTTTTGGGTCAAGATGTGTATTATCAGTGATTTGTAAAAAAAATTACGATTTACAAACCCAATAACCAAGATAACATGGAATGGAGTAATGTTTTTCTGGACTCAAGAATGTGAATACTATTTCAAGGCGTTGAAAAAGAGTCTTATCACTCTTCCAGAACTCACACTCCCAAAAAGTTGAGAACTCTTTATAATGTAATGTGATGATTCAAATAAGTGCTTAGGCTATGTGTTGATGAACAATGATAAAGTTATATCCTACGCCTTAAGGCAGCTGAAAATCCATGAAGAAAACTGTCCCACAGATTATCTGGGGTTGGCATCTATGATCTATGCATTGAAAATTTGGGGGTATTATCTCTATGTGGAGAATGTGTGAGATATATTGTAACCAAAAGAGTATCAAATATATATTCACACAAAAAGTACCTTAATACAAACCAGTGAATAAGGATAGATCTCATCAAAGATTAGGACCGGTCAATCCACTACCATCCTGGTAAGGCAAACAAGGTGGCAGATGCTTTATGTAGAAAGGATCATGCCTCTTTATCCATGACGAGAATTGAAAAGGATATTATCTTCTTATATTTGTTGAGGATGGACATGGGAATCATTAATGGAGGAACAAAATCAATATTTTCTCAAATGATTGCTCAACCATCCCTCATGAAGAAAATAAATGATGCTTAAAGAAAAGATGTTGAAATTCTAAAAAGGGTGGAAGCTATCAAAAATGGTAAATCCTCAGAGTTAAATATTGATGAGGAAGGATTTGTAAGATTAGTATCACAATTATGTGTACCATAAAATCCAAGGGAGCACAAATATGTATCGAGATATCCAGGAAAACTTTGTGTGGGACAATATGAAAAGGGAGATTTTTGAATATACATCAATGTGCCCGGTATGTCAATAAGTTGAGGTTTAGAGGAAAAAGTATAAGGGAATGATCCAACCACTAATCATACTAACATGGATGTGGGAAAACATTACCATTGAATTTGTCACTAGAAGTCCAAGGACATCTAGAAGAAACAATGTTATATGGGTCTTTGTGGATCTCTTTATGAAGACATCTCACTTTACTAAAATTTGAGAGGACTTCTCATTGGATCAAATTCCATATATATACATCAAAGATGTGGTAAGGCATATTGGAGTACCACTATCTATTGTATATGATCAAGATCCAATATTCTAATCGATGTTCTAGAAAAGTCTCCAACATGCTCTTAGAACTAAACTGAACTTCAGTATGGCCTATCATCCTCAAACTGATGGACAATCTGATCGGACTATTCAGACACAGGAAGATATGTTGAGAGCATGTTCTTTGGACTTCAATGGAGGATGGTACCTTCATCTTCCACTGGTTGAATTCTCTTACAGTAATAGTTTCCACTCAAGCATCTGAATGGAACCATTTGAATCCCTTTATGGGAAAAGGTGTAGAACAACGACATATTGGGATGAAGTCACTAAGTGCAAGCTTGTAGGACCAGATATAGTCGAAGAAATGGTGGAGAAGGTAAAAACCATTTAGCAGCATATCAAGGCAGTCCAAATTCGATATAAGATTAATGAAGACAGTCATCAATGAGACCATTATTTCAAAGTTAGAGACATGGTATTTCTACACATATCTTTGTGGAAGAGGGTCATGAGGTTTTGAAAGAAAGGGAAGTTAAGTACCAGGTACATCAGCACCTTTTAGATTCTTGATCATGTTGGGGTTATTTCATAACGACTAGAACTTCCACCTACCATTGAAAAGTACATGGTGTATTTCATGTATCCCTCTTAAGAATGTATATACAAGAGCCTTCACATGTACTCTCTTCAATGATGGTACTATTGGAGGGTGATCCTTCATATAAGAAGCTACCATTAATGATCTTGGATCATAGAGATAAAGTTCAATGTTAAAATACTACTCACCTACTCAAGGTACTATGGCAGAACCATAAGTACGAATAATAAATATGGTAACTTGAGGAGGCAGTAAAGGAATAGTACATCACCTGTTTATGCCCTATAATGTAAAATGAAATTTTGAGGGAAAAATTTCTTAAGGGGGAAGAATGTAATGACCCAAAGTTTTCGAAGTAAATTTTATTAATAAGATTATTCCATATAAAATCACAACATAATGAACTATTATGTTCTATGTGACCTTTAAACATATGTTTGTCTCTTTTTTTATTTGAATTTTGATAATCTGACAAACACAGTTGCGATCAATATGTTATTTGGAGTCCAATAAGAAAAACCTAATTTTTTTTAATTGTAACCTAACCTTATGAATAGTAACAAACCCTTATTGATAATTATATACCATAATTAATTGTAATGTTACCTATGAGAGTATATAAATAATATTTAAGTGGATGTATGATATACCTATATCTTGGAGTAAAAAAATAAATGTTTTAAAATTTTTATTTGTTGAGTAAATTTTGATTTTAATTAAATATTAAATTAATCATATTTATCAAAAAAAATTGGAAAATGGACTTCATTTTTGGATTCTACATTTTGAAATATGGTTTTGGTTAATTTTTGGGATTTTTTAAATACTTGAATTTTTATGAATAGTCAAACTTGATAATTCACAATAAATGCTAAAACTTAAATTTATGCATCATGCTTGAGTCATGGATGATGTAAATGACCATTTTTTAGAACTAAAATGTACATATTACTATTTCTGGTCACAATAATCATCACTATTTCTTGTCTTCTAGAAAAAAATAAACTATTGATTATAATATTATGAAAACCCTCCTCTCCTCCCCTATAATTACAACCCCTCCTTACCTCTTCTCTTCTCTCCTCTAAAGCCCTGTGGCTTGCCTATATTCTACCTAAATCTAACCTAAAGATCCTCCCCCAAGTCAAAAAGCTCTTATACTCTTAAAAATACCAAATCCAAACCCCTTAAGAGGCTCTCAATGAAGGTTGATTCAATCCGTAAAAATTCCTCTTTTCTTTTCTTTCATTTTTATGTTCATTTGTTCTCTTTTCATTCCTCATATCTACTCATCCAAATGGTATGAAAACCCCAGTGACATAAATTTACTAGATTTTTTTTATTCTAATGGGATAAATCATTATCATCTCTCATTTTCAAACCTTTTATTTAAAAGAAATGAAAACAACATTTGAGATGTGTTAATTTAGCACATTCAAGGATGATGGGTTATCAATTTCTATTAATATATTAAATTATGGTAATGAGACAATTTTTATGGTTGAACTAGACTATTATATGTCTATTTTAACTTATTTAATTTTCTTTAATCCTTATGAACTCATTATTTAAAAAAATAATTCAAAACAAGTTAATTATGAGTAAAATTTCCATATTAATCCAAGCGTTTATCATTAATGTTTTATATAAGGATTCAACTGCACTACAAGAAACCAAATTAAAATTTGAACCATGTAACCTTATGGATGTTCAAAAATAAAATATAACTTCAATTCGGGACAAACACGATAATTATACATGTTTATCCAAACATGAATATAATTAAACTGATCATTAACACCAAGTAACCAATCGGACCCGAACAATGAAATTGAACCTCATAACCAATAAAAATAGTTATAAATTCACATAAAAATATTATAATAAATATTATAAATATATAAATGGGTTCATTAATAATTAATTAATGAACCAAATTTTATTATTTTGTTCATTAATTACAAGTGTAAAACACCAACGGACTTAAGGTAAGGGATCCTCTCCATTTCACAATAATTCAAGAATGTCCTCTATGATATGACATTTTATGTGAAATCCCTAATTATAGGGTATGATTTATCACTTCCCCCATACTTCACTCATGATTTATAAGTGATTAGAAACCTTTTTCTATCACATTAATCTCTCTTAAGTACACCCGGTACCATGCAGATAATCCATAAGGAATTCTACCTAAACCGCCTTTATTCCTTCAGGGTGCTCTATCATTATTTTCACCCAAATGAATTTGTATTTTATTTTTATTTAAAAATTATACATGCTGTTTATATACTCCAAACTCATGTTTCAAGATCTATCCCCCATTATATTTTGTGGATATACATTCTTTTAGGTGATTTCCTCCCCGATACTTCCGAATAAGCAAAATCGTTTTTAAGGGAACTTCCCAAATTTTTACTCAATTTAATGTACACTCTATAATCTTTTTTAAGCTATAATTATCTTTTTAAAATATGAATTTTTATTACTAAAACATTCGTGGTTAACTTCTGGTTTTATATAAAAGATTTTTCCCTTTTATGTTTTGAGATCTCTACAGTATTTTCCTCAAAACCACACAAAACTGTTTTAATGCTAAAATTTCTCAAATACATTTCATATATATTGTCACTTATATTTGAAATCACTTACCATGATATATTCCTACATTACCAAATGAAATTATATTTATTTTCTAATTACTTCCTTTCCTGGAAACTTTCATGATACGCCTATTTGTTACACTTTATGCCATGATTGTGGTACCTAATTCTTTCCATGGGTAACCCTTATGTATATGTAATATTGATTGTGTATGATTATTTATGTGGAAAAAACATGCATGAACTGTAAGATTCATGAGCCCAGATATCTATTCAATGAATTGGGTAATGTTAAGACTTATGAGATGTTATGTGAGACAGTCTTGGTGGTTAGCCTTTGCTTCTGCTACTATGTGCAATGGTCTTGGCGGTTAGCCTTGGCTTGTGATATTATGGGAAATGGTCTTGGAAGTTAGCCTTGACTCATAATAAATTCATTTTTTATGTTTCTTACACATTTATATGATTCAATGTTTATATTATCCCATGTTTATATGTTATGATACTATATGTAACATGACTTTTTATATCATCATGTCATTCCTTTTATCCCATGTGCTAATGATTTATTCTTATGGTTATTACATTATATGGATTTTAGCTCATCCCTTTGTTTATATTATCCCAAGGTTATCCCATGTAGATATATGATCAAAATAGAAGATATGATCTCACTATGGAGTTTAAATAAAAAGATGTTTTTATAATGTTTGATTATGTACCTGGTCTTCCAAGACACTGGACATTGTGATCTTTGGCTTGTACTATGATGTATAATTATGATTAAAATCATGTAATGTTATAATTAAATGGCTAGGGTCTCCATACCCATTCTGAAAGGCTCTAATAGTTTTTCCACATTGTTTTCTACGCCAACTGTGTGTCACTCTACTGAACATAGAGGACCTCGTATGGGATAAAATGTAAAGTTTCCCAAACTGTGTGAAATGCCTTTTCCAAGATATCCAAATTTAGTGAATCGTCGTGCACCTTAGGCTGCATGGTTACATACTAACCAAATGTCCCTCTTCTTCTCAAAAGGTTCCCTATAGTGTTACCCAACATAAATAGTTCTAACAAGACGATAGTTGTGTGTCCCACCATGTTTTCCCAATTATTCAAGCTCTATGATCCCAAAAGTAATAGATTCTCCTTAAACCTTCCATAGGTCATAGTGTACATTTACCAAAATTGAAGAAACAATTTAATCCAAAAACCAATGATCTATAACTTTGAGAAAATTCATGTCATTACACACACCTCTCAGAATACTATAGGCTACCGACCAGTGGTGAGGATCTTAAAGATATAATGGGGAGACTATACACTCATAAAAAAGTAAAATAATAGTAGAAAATAACCAAACTCATAAACAAGGATTAACATTATATTATACATAATAAATAATTAAATAGATTCATGCGATAAAAATGGAATCCAAAAAATTCATACAGACTCACAATAATGTAGAACATAAAATAGACTATTTCCCAATGGGTCAACCATATATACAAAATAAACAAAGGAAAATAAAAAAAATTAGGATCTACAACATAAATTGATCTAGGCTACATACCTGGGCTCTAAGACACTCGATCTACAATAGACTGATCCTAAGACTCCATACAATTTTCTCTTCTCAATAAAGAAACATTGGGCCTCTGACCCGTCCATCAGGAAACTAGTGATCCATCCTTAAAGTAGACTTTAGGTCCATAAGAACTCTAAGGTACATGTATAGGGGGTTATAAATAAATCTTAGTAGTCCAATTATAAATGTGAACCTATAACTTGTTGTCCTAAAAAAATTCAAAAAAACGTGATATTCCCAACCTAGTTGAAACAAATAATATCAATAAAAAATAACAACATCAAAAAAGGAGGTGGAAAACCAAAAAAAATTAATATCCAACTATGAATTCAAGCCTAACACCTAAGATAAATCTATCCCTGATATGACCCATTTTAGAGTATTTATAACATGTGGATCACCCATTCAAACAACAACAGGTGTGTTTTCCAGATCTATAGAGGATCCCCCAAACGGATACACTAAAAGGCATAAATATAGGACCTTAGGGTATTACCATAGGAATACACAACTGAAAATCACATTTACATGGATCTGGTACTACAATAGAATATTCTAAAATAGAGAAAAGAACATCTAGGACAACATTACTACAGGACTCATTAGTCCTAAATGTCCTACAAATTAAATCAGGCACTAGATATGGACCCAAAAACTAGTGGGATATATATATATATAACATCGATAGCATAAATAATCATGGGTCTCTAAAAGAAAAAAAACATCCATGATACAAAAAATCCCTACACTTTCGGTTCCTTAGAACATCATGATCTCGAAACCACTCTAGTTAGGGTGTCACATTAAACTAGATCGGGGTTTCACTAATCCAAATCACCTATCATCTCCCTAATCTTGTTTAATCGTAGCTAAGAAATGGATAAGACATCCAAATATTAATTGAAGTCCAATTCCCAATCCAAGATATCCCAATGTTCTCCTCCTCAAATAAAAATCCTTATAAAAAATTCATCAATCACAATGACCAATAGGAACCCATATTTGGGATGATCCAACCTCGATCTCACTATCTAAATAAATTATCTAGCAATGTCGATCCACTCTTGGATAATAAAAATAGATTCCCCGTCATCACCTTTGATCTTAGAATTCATATAATAGACACCACATGCTCTTAACGACCCACATCAATTCCAAACCAAAATCAAGGCTCCCATAGATTCTAGGGTCATATAAAAAAGTGATGTCTAACAAGGGACACCCCTAGTACACCAAATCTCTTAGGAAACAACTGTAATAAATTCCTAAAATGGCCCAAAGTCCAAATAACAAGTGGGAACCCTATGATGGGTTCCTATTTCTAATTTAAATTCATGGTAAATTCCATGTTTATAAACACCCAAATGACCCTCAGTGTCCTCCAAATAATCCTCAATCAACCACAGGCCAAAAGGGTAATCTAAAAGCAAAGCATGCTTATAAGGGAATTCACAATAGTCCTCAGGACCACCTCAAAGACGGGACCCAATAGGACTTAACATGACTAATGAATCATTAAGGAGAATCCCATGTTGTAAAAAACACAGTAAACCTTCTTGGAAAATAATCCATCCACTAGTACCAAATCACCCACAAGGGACTCCAAACAACACTGTTCCACTCATGCATATTCAAAATCCAACCCTAGAAATTACTAATCACTCGATCTATAACAATACCATAAGTACTTCCTCGATATTTCTTCAGGATCATCTCAACAGCATCTTAGTAGCTACCTTTTTTAATTTTCATACCATTGTTTTATCCCAACCCAATGTCTTAAACCAATATTCTACAAAAACCTAATATCTAATCCTCAATATCTCTAACCTCAAGGAATTAGTCCCAACATGAATTGTAAAACCTATATATCCTCATATATACCTCAAGATTTCATATTTTAGAATCCATACAAAGAACCTAATGTCGGTTACCATGGAACACTCGATTTAGGATGATCACTGAGATATCAACCATTACCTAGGACTCACAACTGAAAATGAAACCCCCATTGTGGATTACGGATCCAAACCTCAAAAAAATCCTCCTCAAAAAAAATTCTCATACATAAACTAATCCATATGGACTCTAAATGATGAAAGACATCAAACATCATGATCTACATGGAAGAATGATCAAAATTGGAAACATAGAGTTAGAATTCTAACTCTAGGGTACAAAAAACAAAAAACCCCATCATGGTCAAAGTGAATGGTGTTTACTTCTGAGTACATAATGTGTACTCTCAAAGGTTCACCTGGCCATGTACATTTACATTACCAGCAATTGCCTAAAAACATCTTGTATACTCTACATAGACAGGGAATACATGGGTTCTTCTCATGTAAAACTACATGGTAATTTATCACTAAAATGGGGTGTCTTCCTAAGTACATGTCCAGATGTTCATATCCCACTAAATAATGTGTACCCATAGTAAATGGCATGTAATTCCCAAAACTCTATCTATCCATGTACTCGACCACATGCCCATGTAAAGAGACAAGTACTACTACGCGATGTGTACTTAATGTACATGGAGTGTAATTATAAAAACCCATCTTCCCCAAATATAACAAACTCATGGTGTGTGTTCTCAAAACCACACATCATGTAAATAGGTTTCCCCAAATGGGATTCCCTAAAACACCATGAAACCCCTGATTTATCCTATAAATTCATAGACCAACACCCAATAGGTCCTTAGAAACCAATAAATGACATTAAAACATAAAAAACATAAAATATGGGTATTTATGATGAAAAAAATACAAATTTCCTAACTTTGAGTGGAAATTGATGAGGCTTCATGAAAAATCATTAACCCATAGCCACTACAATCTGATCTAGGCCTTGGACAAACTAATGGTGGTGCCTCCTCCTTCTCCCTCTTCTCTCCCTCCCCATCTTCTTTCTCTCTCACTATCTTAATTTCAAAAAGGGGATCCCCAAGGTTTTTTAATTGTAGTCCAAAGTAAAAAATTGGGTAATAAAATATAAAAAATAAAAAAGAATGAAAAAAGGAAAAAAAAATAAACGAAAAAAAGGTACTCATCCCTGACCCTAATGCCCTATACAAGGTTATTCCTTACCTAGGAAAACCCACCTATTCTCAACTCAACCACGGAGATAGTATCACAATATAAAACTGGATTTAAAATATATGATAAAAAGAACACATTAAAATGAATTTATTTTTAATTAATTATATATTATATATTCTGTAAAATTTGAGTTGCTTTAATTTCGACCAAACTTCTATAAAATGGTAAACACCCTATTCTGGGTCTGAGGGAGTTGTCAGAAAAAATATCAGAGATCATTATATAGGATTAATTACAATCATTCCCCTGAAACTCTTCCAGCGAAAAAAATAAAATTTCACCTTATTTTTATAACCCGTGATGATGAGGTTCATCATAAACATCCCAACACAAAAATTTATCACCCCTACTTATACTCATTGGTAAACCAATATTCATGGTCTCGTTCAAGATCTGGTGCTTCCAACACTATCTTGACCATCAAAATATTGGTCTTATAATTACCACAACTCTCTCTCAAAACGAGAGATGTTCAATCGTGAACAATCTGATAATCCTCATTACAAGAGTTTCTATACCCTTTCCCCACATCCCAAATGTTAAACCATATAGCCCAAGTTATTTCCATCTCCAAACATAGTGGATATAGATGTTCATACCACCCACACCTGAGTTCCAACAATAAAATAAAACTGCTCGTTCATAGACCACCAATAACAGAAACCTCCTCGTCAAAAAACCTCATAAACAAAGCTCATGAACTATAATATCCTAAGTGCACTCCCCAAAACAATGATTTTATTACTTCACTCTCGAAATAATCATAGGACTTGTACTCACATTGACTAGACACTAATGAAACTATGCTAACACGCCAAAAACCATTGACCATGATCCCTTTGTGGATCAGTTCTAACAAACTGGTGAACCCTCAAAACTCATCTTAAAAAACAAGGCATCTTCCTCATGCCATGATCAACCACACGACCACCCTCCACATAGGCATTAATCCAAATACACTGGAATCTAACAATTATCTCAATGCGCTACCCAAAGTGTAACTTAAAACAAGTAGGGTAAGGGGTCCAACCAAACCTGCACTCTTAGGCCATCCATAATACATGGATCACTCTCTTCACTCCACATCTCAAACACCAGTAACCCTAATGCCTAACCACATTCTGGTGATAGCATACCTCAAAATCCCCAACAATGAATTGCAAACACACCCAACCTAGCCAACAGTGATAATAGAAAAATGGTCACCACCAAATGACCCGAAAAAAATATGGCAAGAATGGCTCCCTACTAAAGAACATAAAACTATGACTTTAGGTTAACCACCACCCTAACTAATCTCAATCTCAATACAATGATCCTATAAACATCCTTTCCATCATTGAGACACTAAAAAGGAACTTGAATCCCACCACCAACTGACTCGTGCTTCCATGCATTCCTCAATGAATGGTCTAATTATTCACCAATGGAAAAACATTCCTAATGATCTAAATGAACATTCATTAACATAAAATATTTATGTGTTTTTATTGAGTAAAATTCCACCAAGTACATACTTGAGAAAACTTTGTATGAGCAGTTTTTGACACTTTAATCAACTGGACCGACATCATCTATAAAAACACCAAATACCAACATATGTCATGTGTATCCTGTGTTCCTATGATGATGTTTAAAAATTTTCATCTTTACAATGGTCTAAGAGAAAAAACTAGAATAAATCTTAAATCCATAGACACATGTTCATGAAACTAGGTGACATCAAGAGACTATAAAACAAAAACCAATAACTTCAATCCAATGCCACAAAAAATAAGAACCTCATATCAAAAAATGTGTTCATGACACTCTAGTTCAATATCCGTCATGTTTTTCAGAACATTCCTAGAACATCCGCCTAATTTTGTAATATTTAGTTCCCTAGACCCAACTAAACAGTACTTTTCAATTACAATTTCATTTATATTGTGGGATATTCATGATGTTCACTTATTATTATAGTATATAAATTTATATTTCCTCTTTTTAAATGTTAATTTCTATAGATTATTTATTGTATCAAAATATTATTGCAGATCCTATGCTATAATGACAACTGATAAGTGCATTTCATGCACACATTTTATAGTGTGTTAATGTTATGATTTTTTATTTAACTGAATAATATTTCCAATTTTGGATCGTTTTTATTTGTTTTATATATTATGGAAGGAAAAATGAATTTGTTAAAATGGAATGAGAGGAGGTGTAAATTAGAGCAAAAAGAAACTCTATGTGGTGAGTGATCTTAAAAGGTGAGACACTATATTTTTTAGGGAGTTGAAAGCCTGAAAATTGAGAGTAGAATAAATATACTTCATCTAATAACATTACACACCATGACTTCATTAGAGAAAAAGGTCTCTACAAGGATAATACGGGATTTTAATTCCCATTGTGAGATGTAACACCCCAAGATTTCACAGTACCTTACCTTATTAAAGTAATTCAATAGCTTGCACTAAATGCAACACTGAGTTCGAAGGCACAACAACATACTAAACTAATCATTCAAAAAGCGGTTATGAATAGTATTAACTTCATTTTGAATCTTATATACTCTATATAATTTTAACATCCATATTATGTGTTTCTTAGATATAATATAAGAAAAAAATTTATTTTTTCAGATAAAATAAGTATTTTTCCAAAAATGAATTTTTACCACCTTTTAATGTAGAACCATTTTTAAAACCAATATTTAACACTTTAATATATTCATTTTAAGGAAATTAAATTCATATTTAGAAGTGGGAAATAAAAAATTTAGTTTGGATAAATTTTTGGTAATTTGATGATAACTTTCATATTTTTATCAATAGTGAAAAATACTATGTTTTAATTGAAAAAAACTTTTTTAATTAAAAAACTTTATACTGATAAATTATACATTTGAATGGTTTGGACGTATATTTAGATTATATTTTTATCATATAATACAATTTAAGTCATTATATGTAATTTAACATTTAAATTTGACATAAACACATCTCAATATTTTGATTGTTTTTACTTTTTAAAAACATGCTTTTAGGTACTAACAACGGGAATTAAATTTAAATTAATAAACTCAACTTCTATTTTTTGAATTTGTTAAAATATAATACATTTTTGAATTTGGAATATCAAAATTATCTTAGGGTAAATTTCTTGAATTATTCTAAAAACATTCAATTTTTGATGAATATTGAAAAACACAATATTATTATTTAAAACTAAATTTTTATTTAAATAATTATTTTCTTTATTTTAATTTATTTTAGGTCAAAATAGACACATAATACCTATATATTTTCAACATAATTTGTCACGACCCATCCTCGGTGCCCGTTCCATGACTACCCCAATCCCGCCTTCCATAGGCCAGGGGCTGGGGACTGGCACCAAAGGCGTAAATCCCAAAGCTGGGAAGGAATTGCCTTTATAAAGGTAAAAAAACACAACAAAGTATGCAACAGGAAGTAAACACTATGTAAAACTGAATACAAAAGAGTTTGCTGGAAAGTAAATGGGCCATTATACAAACCCAATTGAACAACAAGTAAAACTAAAAAGGGACAAATAGCTGAATGTAAAGAGCAACTCCTGGATCGTCCTCTGGGGTTCCTACCTGAAAGGTAGGTACATATGGCCACCTCAGCACTCATGTCTGTCAGTATCCTCCATGTTCTGACTCTTCGTAAGGTCCACCTCTGGGTATCATCCAGTTGTGGGGCTCTTGGCCTCCGCCATCATTGTCCATCATTTGTATCCAACAGAACGAGGTGTTGGCATAGCCCGTGCAGGGGTGAGTATAACGATACTCAGTAGGGACACCGAGACCCGCAAGGTCTCACAAAATCCACTAAGGATAAACAAATGAAGAAATATACAATCATGAAATATCAACCAACACTACTTAGGTATATGCCCATACATATACCTAAGTTACCAATCTCAGTCCGGCTCTAAATCTTGGGCCCAAGCACAAACCAATTCCTCAAAGGAAGTAATGTCAATCACCACGATGATAGTGGTTGAAAGAAATGACTCAGTTCACATAGGTATGCCACAATAGTAAAAATATATAGATGATCAGATGTAGCCACTAGATCATCTAAGCTGTCGAAACCACACAGGAGACAGGACCAGCTAAGCTGTCGGACCCACACAGGATACAGGCCAACTATCTCGTCTAAGCTGTCAGACCCACATAGGATACAAGACAGCTATTCTGTCGGACCCACACAGGATACAAGAATAGAAGTCAGAACTATCAAACCCATATAGGATTCTGATACATTCTTCATGACCCGACCCTACCCAGGCTCGAGCAGCAACTACCCCAATCCCACCTCCATAGGCCAGGGGCTGGCGACAAGCGCCGAAGGCTAAACAACTCGGGGAGGCCTTTGCATGAGTACCTGTACACACACACGCAGTACACTCAATGAAAAAGTGCAGAGTAAAAGGGAAAGTAAAATACTAACTTCTATAAGTAACCACAGGAGTGCATCGACCTCTAAACAGTACAAAGTAAAAGCTGAAAAGAAAAGGGGAAAAACACATGCCCAACCATAAAAGTGCCACAACCCAGCAACATGTAACAAAAGAAAAATTGTTGTAAGGGCCCCCACCTGGAACCCAACTCCGACCACCATACGTTGTCCAAGCTCCCGAACTCCTAAGCTCCTCTAACATCAGAACCAACATGTTCATCGTCTGCAATGGCACACCAAGTGCGGGCAAACCCAAGCAAGGGTGAATATAAAAATACTCAGTAGGATACCCCGAAGGATCTAGGGAGCAACAAAGGTGTCACTGAAGAGGTGAGTAGTAGATCGAACATGGGAAAGTAAATAGGAACAAACGAGAGTGTAGTAAAGAGTACAACTCAACCCAACAAGAGGAAGGAAGTAGACTCATCCACACACAAGGAGCATGAAATGGTGAGAAGATGAACTTATTATCGAGACTTAGCTACCTATAATAGGAGAGTAGACTTGTCCAACCACGATAATCTAGACACGGAAAGCACGTGGCATACCCTGCACGTCTTCACCTCTCCTTGAGGGAGAGTGACCAAGCCTAAGAAGTGAGTATTGGAACAACATATACACATATACATATGCTCAATCAAAAATCCCAAAAAAAAATCTTAAGGGGATCTCCATCCCGTAGCTTAGCCCAAGAAAGTGAGTAGCCAACAGGACCAAAAGTAAACACCATCGATGCCCAGCATCCCACACGTCTGCCCCGAACTACAAGTCAAGGGGCTCAAATCACCTCACCTCGAAACTATCCACTTTGGGCGGCACTGACTCAACTGCACAGTTTTAGGTCATGTCACAAGGACGCATCTCGGTGGGGAAAGTGTCCCTCGTACTCGAGAGTTCTGGGGGGACGTCCAGCCACACCTCGTCACTACCACACATTCAAGAGGTCTAATCAAAGTCAAAGTTGTCACATCACTGACCCATACAATCCAAAGGTCCTACTCCAGTAGTCATAGAGAAAAGCCACAGACTAGCCTAATAGAAAGGATTGAGTCTGAAATGCCAACAGGTGACCCACTGCCCAGCCCTGCTGGAGGGTAAATCATAATATGATATCGGGTGACCCACTATCCAGCCCTGCTAGAGGGTAAACCCTAATACATCATCAGGTGACACACTGCCCAGCCTTGTTGGAGGGTAATCCTGGAATAATCCAACATGGGACCCACTGCCCAGCCCTGCTAGAGGGTAGACCTAGAAGAAGCCGATGGGTGACCCACTACCCAGCCGTGTATGAGGGTAAACCCGGAACAAGTCGACATGCGACCCACTACCCATCCCTGCTCAAGGGTAGACCTGAATCAAGATGAAGAGCAATCCACTACCTAGCCCTATTGGAGGGTATACCCTCAAGAGTCTTCAGGTGACCCACAGCCTAGTCTTTGTTAGAGGGTAAACCCTGAGAAGTCAATGAGAAACCCACTGCCCAGCCTTGATAGAGGGTAAACCCGGAACTGCTCTGGCCATCTCTACTGTATGGTACAACACTAGCCAACCGAGCACGGAGTGGGTACCACACAACCACCCAAATCAAGAATAACTCACCAAATAGAGGTTCAGCGCCCGTTCCATCATTGGGTGTCACTAGCACCGCTACCATCCAAACCATCGAGAACAGAACTAGGGGAAAACTCAACTCTGCTAGTCAACAAATGAGAACATGACCAGGGGAAAACTCAACCCTGCTGGTCAACAAACAAGAATAGGACCAGGGGAAAACTCAACCCTGCTGGTCAACAAACAAGAATCGAGGGACACTCTGTGTCACGAGGGGTCAAAAGAACGTAAATAATAACACGGCACGCACATGGGGACCACATGACGTGTGGCCTCATCTCATCTCCAAAGTAAGCAAAAACATTCTCATGCACGTACTACACCACGTGACTTCAAGCATTCCTGTATACTCCCAGAGTATACCACATCTCTAGCCCAAAGGCTATCATGCACACGACACCCAACGTCAACACGAAGGGCGTAAACATAAAAACTCCATCTTGTCACCTCATCGGCCCAGGCACAGCCAAATACATCTCTTCAAACATATACTTCTCTGAAAAAAGAGTGCACGCGATCACACGCCAAGGGTCCGCTACAAACATGTAAGAAGAATGGCCACCGGGGCACCTTTATATTTAAACATTTAATATTATTGTGTAAGAGGCTCTTCTCGCCTGAACAGATTACACCTTTGTAATCCTCGTGGAAAAACATGCAAGATTGACTACTTACTTGCCTCCAATGAATATCTGACGGAAAAGTCACCAACACTGCTTTATGCCCGAACGGTGTCCCATGATCCCGAGCCTCGGTCCCGAAAACAGTCGGGCGCATCGCACCATTGCGATACCCTCTGGAAAACACGTCAAAAGGACTAATCACTTGAGTGGAATGGATATCTGGTGAAAAATATGCATTCCGGCACACCGCACAGGAGCGGTGCTATGTGGGACCTGCATCCCGGTCCTGAAGCACAATGAACAGATCGCACTATTGTGATCATCCCGAAAAAGTACACAAGTTTGACTAATCACATGTCTGAAACGGACACATGGTGATGGAGATAGAAATTCACCATCAACACCCAAAACGGCCCTCATGGGGCCCGCACCAGCATGCTGAATTAAAGTGGGTGGATTGCACCATTACAATTCCCTCTGAAAAACAGCCAAAATTGACTTCTCGCACGCCCCAAATGGACGTCCGAAGAGGAAGTCACTAAACGCTGCTCGCAGCTCAACAGATTAGCCGTGTGGCCCAAGCCTCATTTCTAGTTTCAACTCCAGAAACCATACTAGAAGCTCCGTCTTAACGCCAGGGTTGCAACGCCATAGACGGTGCTGAATTCGGACATCGGATGTGTCTACGCTGGCCAAAACAGGAACCCCCGAGAAAAATGCACATCCACTTAACGGTGTGTCATGCTACCAAAGCCCCTATTTCCGGAGTTAAAATCCCTCGAAACCATCTCAAAATATTCACCTCGATCCAAGGAACGTGTCGCCATAGAATGAATGCAAAACGGACGCCCGTAGTGGAAAATACGGGCGTCCGAAAACTGAGGGGTCAAAGCCCCTTGGGCTGGACCGGCCCGGGCCGGCCGGTCCGCTCGGTCTGGGATGGGCCACGCTGGTCGGGCCGGCTCGCAACGCCTGGACCACGGATTGTCCGCGGGGGCTGGCAGTGGACCCGGTCCCCCGCTTGGCCGATTGGCTGAGGCCGGTCACCGCGTGACGACCCGTGCGACGCAGGTCGTGTTCCCCCGCGGGGTCGTACAACGCAACCCTGGTCCCCCGCGGAGAACCGCTCGCCGTCGCCCCCGCTCGCGTCGTCGATGACCCTTCCCGCTCCAACCTCCACTACCGAGGAGCCCGTTGACCGCAGCTCACGCCAACCGCGCATCTACCTGAAGACGTCACCGCCTAGAGACGTTGTGCCGCCGCCAGGACCTCACCGGACCGTCGAACCCCCCCCCCCCCCCAAGAACCCGCAACTTTTTCTGGACGAGATTCAGAAAGCTCAGAATATTTACTACGAAAATATTGGCCCCTCTCTACAATTTGGCTGTAATTCGTCATGTAAATTTTCATTCTAAGTTAAGTACAGGAATGAAAAATACAAAACGAAAACTCATACCTGTTGGGGCGTTGCCCGACGCTTCACGGAGGGTCCGCCACCACGCCACAGCCTGGACAAAGGGGAGGAGGAGAGGAGGAGCTTCCACTTTCGTTTTTGGGATCTGTTGGCTCTAGGGAAGAAGGGGTAGAGGAGAGGGGTGGGTTAAGTGTTTAAATAGAAAACACTTAACCACCCGCCTGTCGGCCCGAACTCGAACTTCCGGCGGTGTCGGGATTAAGCCTCCCCTGGGGTAAACACCACGTTCTGAGTGCAATGGAGGTCTCAGAATTTTAATCCAAGGTCCCATTAAATAGTTATTAAACTCAACGCCTGAGACCTCCAAATTACAAAAACGCCCCTAGGGCCATTTTTTTCACTGACGGACCGCACCTGCAAAACATATACTCCTCCTAGGGTAAACGACATGCTCCAAAATCAACGGTGCCCTCAATTTCCCCATCTAATCCACCGTTTAAGAGATACTGAGTTTAACCATTAAACGGATAAATTACTTATTTAATTTATCCATTTCACATTCCAAAAGTGAGCGAGGGGTCCAAACGTCCCGTGCCGACATGTTTTATGTCGTTCCAAGGGTAAACACCCCATTCTGGACCCATCCGTGCACTCTTATCTTTGATCCGATACAATGTTTAGGAGTTATACCATTTATTTGACGTGCACAGTTTGAACGCACTGAAAATTTTATTCTGGCCACACCGGGGCTCAGAATCAAACTTCGTCTGAAGGCGATGCTCAGGAACAACATCAAGAAATTTCCAAAGTCCATCGCATCAAAAACTGGGTTCTTACATCAGTCCTTCCTTCAATATTTTCGTCACCAAAAAGAAAAACTAGGGGAACATCCCTGGGTACTAAGCCCACTCCTTGCTCTCCTGTACCCAGGAAAACTCTTGTACAGCTCTGCGCCACTGCACACAGACCAAAGGATTTGATCCGTTCACGTGTGGTCTTCACTCTCCGATGAAGTTCATAGGAGCACGCAGACATCTTCTCAGGAAAGTCATGTGGGGGACGTCATGCACCCACTCCAGAATTTGGGTTTAGGGCAAGGCGGTAGGGAACCTCACCATCCCTTTGCACGTTCTTAAACGGTCCGAAGGACCTCAGGGGTATCTCACCTCCCGGATCAGACCTATACATCGCATGTCACGACTGGAATCACCGCCCACACCTGGAAGAAGGCTCAGTTATTCCCTCCTTTAGAATATCCATACCGTGAAACACCCAAGGATATCTGTCCACACAAGGTTTCACAGTCGGTGTCCCATAAACAAGACCCTCTTACACGCTCAGAAGCAAAGGCATCAACACCATCAACTAAAAACAAGGTCTTACACCTTTTACCTTTCCGACACAGGGTTACACCGACGCCCCGCATCACCATGGAAACACCTCAAATAAGGAGCAGGGAGAAAATATTTTCACACACAGAGTCTAACAATTCTACTGCAAAAAGTAGAAGAGCTGTAGTTCGTACCTCTTATCACCTCATGCTCTACAGGATCGTAGACATCCAAAGCTCGCGGCTGTCTGTGGTCCCAACTGTCAGCTCCCGAAGCCTGACATGGACCGCCTGGTGGTGACAGGAAGACATCGTAAGGTCATCCTCCACTTCCAGCTCCTCCTTCCCCTCTACTAGCACCACCTCTCAGGGTGCTACTTTGATCACGATGTTGCCTTTATCATGGTGGTGCACCTTCTGCCTGCCCGATATTCTCAGCGTGCCTGGTCGGGCAGTCCCAGGCCAAGTGACCTCACCCATCATAAGCATAACATCGGATCTCCTTGGGCTGCACCGGTGCCCTCTAGTGCCACTATTGTGTATGACCATTCCTCTGAGTCTGGTTGATGGAAATCCACCTGTGTTGAGGTTCTGCTTGCCAACACCCGCTAGCTGCGACTGATGTCTCAGCTCCAACGTGCCTGCTTCCACCACCAACTCTAGAACGTGACAGGAAGCTCTCTGTCACCAGCGCCGACTCTAGCACCCCGACATATGTGGAAATGCCCAAGGGTAATATGACAACACGAATCTCTCAATGGAGACCCTGCTCAAACTTCCGGGCTCAGATGTTGTCGTTATGGACCAAGTCCAGGTAAAATCATGCACAGTCTGCGAAACTAGCTGTGTACTCAGTCACCATCATCCCTCCCTGCTGAAACTGCAGGAGCTCTTGAATCTGAATGGAGCGTAAGCAGGAGGGGAAAAACTCCCCATGGAACAACAACTGAAAGTCGCACCACGAAAGTGACAACTCGTCAAGAAACTAAGTCACCAGACCCCACCAACTCCAAGCTGCTCTGCGGAAAAGGTTGGTGGCTAAAGCCACCATAAAATCTATCGGCATCTGCATAAGTCTGAAAAGGAAAACCACTATCTATAGACAAACCTCTACTTCCTGAGGGTCTGGATCACCATTGAACCTCAACGGTCTCTGTCGTTGGAACTCGTGGAGCGCGCTCAACCTGCGCTCAAGCTCACCCTGATCTGCTGAAGTTTGCTGCTGCTCAATAAGTGGGGGTACTTCTATTGGCCCACCCGGAGAAAGGGACTCACATGGTGGGTCCTGAACTAAGGCCTCGTAGCTTATAGGGTCGTCTTCACGAACCAAAGCTAGTATCCAGGCTGGCTGTCTTTGCAGAAACATCCTGAATGTTATCAAGGAGTGTCGCAGTTAGATGAGCATATATGTATACAACCGTAACAAAAATGGGGCACTGACTCAATAAGGACAGTCAAAGACTCAATCCTATGTGATACATAAACCAATTTTCCCTGCAAGAAGTTTCTCAGCATGCCGAGCCAACAAGCGGGTCATCAGGGTCCTGGAGAATGGATATGTCAGCCGCCACACCATCACTGGACTCCTTGGCCTGAGAGCCGCACTCAAGACACGTTAACATTGTTTCCCTAAATCCCAACCAATTCCTTTTTAGGGATGTCCGAACAATGTCCCAAGGAATGAACCACCTCGGATACCACTTTGTCATTACCCGACCCAACCCGGGCTCGAGCCGCAACTACCCCAAGCCCGCCTCCATAGGCCTGGGGCTGGTGAAAAGCGCCGAAGGCTAAACAACTCGGGGAGGCCTTTTCCTGAGTACCTGTACACACACACACGCAACACACTAAATGAAAAAGTGCAGAGTAAAAGGGAAAGTAAACTACTAACTGCTATAAATAACCACAATAGTGTTTCGACCTCTAAACAGTACAAAGTAAAATTTGAAAAGAAAAGGGGTAAAACACACGCCCAACCAGAAAAGTGCCACAACCCGGCAATAAGTAACAAAATAAAAACAGCTGGAAGGGTCCCCCACCTGTAACCCAACTCTAACCATCGTACGCGGTCCAAGCTCCCGAAATCCTAAGCTCCTCTGACGTCACGACCAACCTGTCTTTTGTCTGCAAGGGCACACCAAGTGCAGGCAAAGCCCAAGCAGGGGTGAGTATAAAAATACTTAGTTGGATGCCCTGAAGGCTCGAGGGAGCAACAAAGGTGGTACTGAAGAGGTGAGCAGTATATTGAATATGGTAAAGTAAAGGGGAACAACTGAGAGTGCAGTAAAGAGTAAAACTCAACCCAACAAGAGGAAGGAAGTAGACTTGTCCAGACACAAGGAGCTGGAAACGGTGAGAAGATAAACTTCTCATCGAGTCTTCGCTACCTATAGCAGGAGAGTAGACTCATCCAACCACGAGATGCTAGACACGGAAAGCACGTGGCATACCCCAAGCGTCTTCACCTCTCCTGGAGGGAGAGTAACCAAGCCCATGAAAGTGAGTAGCCAACAGTCCCAGAAGTAAACACCATCGATGCATAGCATCCCACACGTCTGCCCCGAACTGCAAGTCAAGGGGCTCAAATCACCGCACCTTGAAACTATCTGCTTTGGTCAGCACTAACTCACCTGCAAGGTTTTAGGTCGTGTCGTAAGGACGCGTCTCGATGGGGAAATTTCACCTAGTACTTGAGATTTATGGGGTAAAGTCAAGCCACACCTCATCACTGCCACACAGTCGAGAGGTCTGCTCAAAGTCAAAGTTGTCACTCCACTGGCCCATACAATCCAAAGGGCTCGCTCCGGTAGTCACGGAGAAAATCCACAGACTAGCCTAGTTGAAAGGACTGAGTCTGAAATGCCAATAGGTGACCCACTGCCCAGCCCTGCTGGAGGGTAAATCATAATAAGATATCTGGTGACCCACTACCCAGGCCTGCTGGAGGGTAATCCCTAATACATCATCAGGAGACCCACTACCCAGCCCTACTGGAGGGTAAACCTGGAATAAGCCAACATGCGACACACTTCCCAACCCTACTGGAGGGTAGACCTGGAAGAAGTAAACGGGTGACCAACTGCCAAGCCCTACTAGAGGGTAAACCCGGAACATGTTGACAGGCGACCCACTGCCCAACCCTTCTAGAGGGTAGACCTGAATCAAGACAACGAGCGACCCACTAACTAGCCCTACTGGAGGGTAGACCTTCAAGAGTCATCGGGTGACCCACTGCTTAGTCTCTACTAGAGGGTAAACCGTGAGAAGTCAATGAGCAACCCACTGCCCAGCCCTGCTGGAGGGTAAACACGGAAATGATCTGGCCATCTCTACTGGATGGTACAACACTGGCCAACTGAGCAAGGAGTGGGTACCACGCAACCACCCAACTATAGAACAACTCACCTAATAGAGGTTCAGTGCCCGTTCCATCACAGGGTGTCACTAGAACCGCTACCGGCCAAACCATCGAGAACAGAACCAAGGGAAAACTCAACCCTACTGGTCAACACACAAGAACATGACCAGGGGAAAACTCAACCCTGATGGTCAACAAACAAGAACAGGACCATGGGAAAACTCAACCCTGCTGGTCAACAAACAAGAATCGAGGGACCCTGTGTGTCGTGAGGGGTCAAAAGTACGTAAAGCAGAACACGACATGCACATGGGGCCCACATGAAGTGTGGCCCCAGATCATCTCCCAACCAATCACAGACGTTATCAGGTACGTACTACATCATGTGCCTCCAAGCATTCTCGTATACTCCCAGAGTATACCACATCTCTAGCCCGAAGGCTATCATGCACACAACACCCAACGTCAACATGAAGGGCGTAAATGTAACAACTCCAACTTTCCACCTCATCAGCCATGGCATGGACAACTAAATCTCTCCAAACATATACTTCACTCACACAGGATTTCACGTGATCACACACCAAGGGTCCACTACAAACACAGAAAAAGAACCACCACCAGGGCACCTTCATATTTCCACATTTAATAAGATCATGTAAGAGGCTCCTCTCACCTGAACAGATTACACCATTGTGATCCTCGTAGAAAAACATGCAAGATCAACTACTTACTCACCTCCAATGGATATCTAACAGAAAAGTCTCCAACACCGCTTTACGCCCGAACGACGTCTCGTGATCCTGAGCCTCGGCCCTGAAAATAGTCGAGCGCATTGCACCATTGCGATCCCCTCGGGAAAACACTTCAAAAGGACTGCTCACTCGAGTGGAATGGATATCCAAAGAAAAAAGATGCATTCCGGCACACCGCACACGAGCGGTGCTACGTTGGACCTGTATCCCGGTCCCAAAGCACAACGAACAGATCGCACTATTGCGATCCTCTCAAAAAAGTACACAAGGTTGACTAATCACTTGTATGAAACGGACACACGGTGAAGGAGATAGAAATTCACCATCAACGCCCAAAACAACCCTCATGGGGCCCGCACCAGCATTCTGAATTAAAGCGGGAGGATTGCGCCACTGCAATGCCCTCTAAAAAACACCCAAAATCGACTGCTCGCATGCCCCGAACTGACATCTGAAGAGGAATCGCTAAACGCTGCTCGCAACTCAACAGACGGGCAGTGGGGCGGATGCCTCATTTCTAGTTTCAATGCTCAAAACCATTCTGGAAACTCTGTCTCAATGCCAGGGTTTCAATGCCACAGACGGCGCTCAATTCGGACATCGGATGTGTCCACGCCACCCAAAACAAGAACTCCTGAGAAAAACACACATCCACTTATCGGCGTGTCATGCTACCGAAGCCCTTGTTTCTAGATTTAAAAACCCCCAAAACCATCTCAAAACATTCCCCTCGATCCAAGGAATGTGTCACCACATACGGTACGCAAAACGGACGCTCGTAGCAGAAAATACGGGCATCCAAAAACTGAGGGCGCAAAGCCCCTTGGGCTAGACCGGCCTGGGCCGGCCTGTCCACCCGGTCCGCGTTGGCCAGCCCGGCTCGCCACGCCTGGCCTACAGCTTGGCCACGTGGGCTGGCGGTGGACCCGGTCCGTCGCTTGGCCGACCAGTGGAGGCCAATCGACCACGTGACAACCCGCGTGACGCGGGTCGTGTTCCCCCGCGGGGTCGCGCGACGCGACCCCGGTCCAACGTGGAGCACCGCTCACCGTCGCCCCAGCTAGCACCACCGACGACCCCACCCATGATGACCTCCAATGCCGAGGAGCCCGCCACCTGCAGCTCGTGCCGACCGCGCCTCCGCCTGAAGACGCCGCCGCGTGGGGATGTCATCGCCGCCAGGAGACATCGTGCCGCCTCCTGGACCTCATCGGACCGCCGAACCCCCCCACCCCCCCCAAGAACTCGCAACTTTCACTGGACGATTGCAAACACCACAGAGCTCGGATTTTGAGTCCTAAACAAGCGTTGGAAAGCTCAGAATAAGTACTACTCAAATATTGGCCTAGATCAACAATTTCGCAGTAATTCGACATGTAAATATGTGTTCGAAGTTAAGTACAAGAATGAAAAATACAAAACACAACCTCCCACCTGTTGGGGCATTGTTCGACACTTCACGGAGGGTCCACCACCGTGCCACTACCTTTCCGGAGGGGATGATGAGAGGAGGATATTACTCCTTCATATTTGGGATCTGTTGGCTCCAAGGAAGAAGGGGGAGAGGAGAGGGGTGGGTTAAGTGTTTAAATAAAAAACACATAACCACCCACCTGTCGGCCCAAACCCGAACTTCTGGTGGGGTTGAGATTAATCCTCCCCTGGGGTAAATGCCATGTTCTGAGCACAATGGAAGTCTTGGAATTTTAATCGAATTCCCCATTCAAAAGTTATTAAACTCAATGTTCGAGGTTTCCAAATTATGAAAACACCCCTAGGTCCATTTCTTTTCACTAACGTCCCGCACCCACAAAAATTATACTCCTCCTAGGGTAAACGACACACTCCGAACTCAATGGTGCCCTCAGTTTCCCCATCCAAGCCACCGTTTAAGATATACTGAGTTTAACCATTAAAAGGATAAATTAATTATTTAATTTATCCATTTCACGTTCTGAAAGCAAGAGAGGGGTCCAAACGTCCCGCGCTGACATGTTTTATGTCTTCCCAAGGGTAAAAAACCTCATTCTGGACCCATCTGTGCACTCTGATCTCTGGTCCAAAATACCGTTTTGGAGCTATCCTATTTATTTGGCATGCACAGTGTGAACACACTGAAAATTTTATTCCAGCCACACCAGGGCGCGGAATCGAACGTCGTTTGAAGTCACTTCTTAGGAACAACATCAATAAATTTCGAAAGTACTTCACAAAAAAACCATGTTCTTACAACATTAGTCATCACAGTCGAACCCAGAAGGATTCCAGTACAGTATTTGTCGCAGTTGCCGCCAGCTCTAGGGTTCCCACACATAGCACGCTCGATTCTGGGAGGGTCCGCTTCTCGATAAAAGGGTTTCAATACATCAAATATCATGAAGTCTTGAGTTGATGTATCCCGATGTTCTGTCTCATCATAAAGAACCCAATGTGACAGATAGTGCGTCAATCAGACACCCGGTCTAAGAGTTATTAGTATTTTTGTTCTAGGGGCCCGGTTGGATTTGTGCTCATTCCAATCCTGGCCATTTTCCAAATTTTTCCAAAACTAACATAGAGTATCGCAAAAGGACCGCCTCTTCATTATGTTCCCAGTGTCGTAGACGGCGTGTCATTATGACGCGTGGTCTTGGAGATATTTGCATTTAGGCGATGTCGGGCCTGGCCCATCAAGCCCAGTGGGCTGGCGGGTCGGCCCGAACCGACTTGGCGGGTCTGAACTGGCTGGGGGTCGGCCCAACCCGGTTTTTCGGGTCTGACCCGGCTAGGGGGTTGTCCCGGCCCGGTGAGGCGCGGCCCACCAGTGGACCCAGCCCACAGGGCGGGCCGTCCGGTTCGCCCGGCAGCACTGAGTAGCGCCGCCTCTCCCTGCCCAGCCGGCCGAAGCTAGCCAGTTCTATCTAGCATGAGCAGCCCACACAGTGGGCTGCTGTTCTCCTCATGCAGCATCAAGAGGTGCCATGGTTTCTTCAGCCCGGCCGGCAGGTGGCCGGCCAGTTCGCCCGCCGAGTGGCCTGTAGTTGCGGGCTGCGGTCTTCTCCGCAGTGTGGTGCCAAGCGGCGCCGCGGTCCTCTAGCCTGGATGGAAGGTGGCCAACCGGTTTGCTTTGTCTGAGCAGCCTACAGATGCGGGCAGCGGTTTCCTCCACATGGCCGGTGCAATGGCACCGGTCCTCCACTGCCACAGCCCCGCCTGGCCGTGGCCTTCAGTTTCCGCCACCTTCGGTCGCCACCGCCTCGTGGTCGTGGTCTCTTCCTCCGACGTGGTGCGACGACACCGCACCCTTCCAGCTCCTCCTCCATTGTTAACACAATTAATAATCTACAGAGGGTCATCGGGCTGTGTTTTTTTGGCTCGTGCCGTCCATGTTAGGTGATAACAAATGGAAAAATACAAACCAATGCAATCATCAAGAATGAGGATATAATTTTATTGATTTAAAATTATACAAAACCCCCTACCTTGATTCAAAGTTTGTTCATTGATGATGGCGTCAATTCGTTGATGTCGGGGTGCATCTGAGGAACTAGCATCATTATTGGAAACGTTCTTCATGGGTGGCGTCTTCCCTTGCTAGTCCCAGTTGGAAAGAATGAAGACATGTCGTCGTTCTTTGGTGGAATCGATGTTCTTCGTCAAGAGAAGACATCATTCTTCATTTGAGATGTTCTTCGTGGAAGATCACTTTCTTTCTAATTCTCCCAAAGCCTCCCAACAGAATATTTTCCAAGCCAATAAAATAATAGGCTCCCTCATCTTTTAATAATTCCATGCAATTCAAATGAATTCAAAAGAATTCATCACACCAAAAATTAATTAATTATGGCATTAATTAATTGTGTTGGCATAATTAAGGGAAGGAAGGTGGAGAGACTCTACCAAAATTAAATGAGGAGACGTGGCCTCATTAATTCAAAGGGGAGTCCAAGTGTTACAAATGGGGTTTTAAAGGGAGTTCAGGGGTTTGATGTTCATGTGGGCCCCACCACACAATATCCTCCCATGGGAGGTTATGTGGGGTGTGGTCCCCACCCCAACTTCCTTTTGGAGGATTTAACCACCACCAATATAAAAATATGTTAATAATATATTTATTTATTTTAATTAGAAAACCACCTAAAATAACTTCCAACCTGTATAAAACGAAACTACGATAAAGGTCCTCTTAAGTAAATACTAGCGCTGCGAGTTCATCGGTGTCCTCGGATTTCATTTCCGAGCACCGGTTCAAAAGATAAAAATATCTTCACTTATGTTTGTTGAATGTATCAGAGAAAAACTTAAAAAATTGATTCTAGGAAAACTGGGCATTGGAATCAGGTGCCATTAGAAACTACAAACTCGTAAAATTCCAAAGAATTTATGAACAAAATTTCCTTGAAATTTATAGTTCTTTACATTACCCCCACCTCGGGGTTTTACGCCCCCGTAATGCTACAACACACACTAGGGAAACAAATGGGGGTACTGAGAACACATCTGAGTATCCCACTCCCATGTTCTCTTTTAGTGGTTTCCATGTAGCCAGCAAATGTGCACCAGAGGAATCAACCGTCCATGTAGGACCCGCTCCTGTCAATACTCAATCTCCACTAGAACCTCTGTGACAGTTTCCCCATCATCGATGTCCAACTCTTAGTGGTTGATGATGTGGTATGGGTCGTGCACATATCTCCTCAGCTGAGATACATGGAAGACGTCGTGCACCTGGTACAACTGAGGTGGAAGGGCCAGATGGTAATCCACCTCACCTACTTTGCTGAGGACCTGGAACGGACCGATAAAATGCAAAGACAACTTGCCGTCTCGGTCAAATATCCGTAGGCCTCGTCGATGTGAGACCCATAGGAAGCAGTGGTCACCATACTCAAACTCTAGTGGTCTCCGTCTCCTATCAGCATAGGACTTTTGTCTACTCTGTGCAGTCTTCATCCGCTCCTGGATTATCTGCACCTTCTCCGTCATAGTCTGCATCATCTCTGGTCCTACAAGTGTGACTCCACTGGGTCAGTCCAGCACATAGTTGATCTTCAAGGTCGGTCGTACAGTTTCTCATAAGAGACCATCCCGATGGTGAAGTGATAGCTGTTGTTGTACGCATACTCCACCAAGGGTAAGTGATCCTCCCAGCTACGACCAAAGTTGAGGACACATGAACAGAGCATGTCCTTGAGAGTCTGAATGGTCCTCTCTGTATGACATCCGTCTGTGGATGGAAGGTGGTGCTCAAGCGAAGCTGCATCCCAAAAGCATCCTATAACCCCTTCCATAGTCGGGAAGTGAAACAAGCATCACGATCAGAGACGATAGTCGATGTCACACCATGAAACAGTACGATCTTCTGAATGTAGAGGTGTCCTAATGTCTCCCCTGAGCCCTGCTCTCTGTTCGGTAGGAAGTGGGCCGACTTGGTGAGTCAGTCAACAATCACCAAGATAGATTTGTGTGCTCTGAATGTACGTGGAAGTCCCTTCATGAAATCCATTGATATCCCATCCCACATCCACTCTAGGAACTCTAAGGGATGAACAAAGCTTTTTGGAACCTGGTGCTCCACCTTCACTTACTGACAAGTGAGGCATCAAGAGACAAACTCTTCTACTGATTTTTTTCATACCTGGCCACCAGTGCTATCGTCTGAGGTCCAGATACATCTTTTCCACTCATAGATGTACCGCTAGAGGGGAAGTGTGGAACTCCCTCAACACCTCCTCCTGTAGTGAAAATGTTACCATGGTACGTCCTCTGAAGAGGATGATGTGCTCCCCACCTTCAGAAAATCCATCAGGTGCCTTCCCTAAGGATATCTGAGCAAATCATGCCTCACAGTCAACATCCATATTTTGGGCATCTCTGACTCTCTGAAGATATGGAGGAGTGACTGTGAGAGACTGAAGAAAGGCTGCTCCATCTCTATCCACAAAGGATATCTACAATGCGTCCAGCTGCTCTGTCACCTCTCCTAAAAGCTGAATGCCTGATATCCTACTGAGTTAATCTGCTACAACATTCCCCTTCCCATGAGTATAGACTATCTCGAAGTCATAGTGCTGGAGGAACTCAATCCATCGTCGTTGTCTCAGGTTCAGGTCCTTCTGTGAGAAGATATACCTAATACTCTGGTAGTCAGAGTTGACAGTAAAACGCTCGCCCATCAGATAGTGTCACCACACCTTCAAGGTGAAGACCACTGCTACTAACTCCAGGCCGTGGGTAGCGTAGTTCTACTTGTGATATCTCAAATGTCATGAACCATATGCGATCACTACCCGCTCCTACATCAGGACACACATGAGTCTGGTCCCAAATGTATCGAAGTAAACTACGTACCCTATGCCCTCCTCTGGTATCCTTAAGATGGGTGCACTGGTCAACCTCTGCCACAGCTCCTGAAAGCTATGATGGCATCTCTTTGACGAAACGAAGAATTTCCCCTTATTCATCAAAGCTGAAAGCGGTGCTACAACTCTGGAGAAGTCTGGCACAAATCTCCGATAGTACCCAGCTAGTCCAAGAAAACACAACACCTTATTCACACTCTTAGGTGGCTCCCAAGCAAGTACTTCCTAGTTATTTTCTGGATCCACTGTAACTCTAGATTCCAAGAAGACGTTTCCCAAGAAATAAACCTCTCGAATCCAAAAATGGCACTTTGAGATTTTACAATAAAGCTAGAGCTCTCGGAGTGTATCCAGTACCACCCACAAATGGTAGGCATGCTCCTTCTCAATAGTTGAGTAAATCAGTATGTCGTCATTGATGATTATAACATAGCGATCATGGTAAGGGTGGATGATCATGTTCGTGAGACTCATGAACACTGCTAGATCATTGGTTACACCGAAGGGCATAACCAAGAACTCGTAGTGGCCATACCGACACCTGAAGGCTGTCTTCTGTACATCCTTCTCTCAAACTCTGAGCTAGTGATAGCCTGACCTGAGGTCTATCTTCAAGAACCATCATGCTCCATTGATCTGATCAAAGAGGTCATCAATCCTTGAGAGTGGGTACTTTTTATTCACTGTCACCTGATTAGGGAGACGATAGTCGACACACAGTCCTAAGCTCCCATCCACCTTCATGGAGAACAAAATCAATGATGCCTAGGGTGAAACACTGGGTCAGATAAATCCCTTCCCATGCAAGTCCTCCAACTGTACCCGCAGCTCATGAAGCTCGGCGGGAGCCATCCGATATGCTAGAGTAGATATTGGTGTTGTCCCGGGGTATAGGTCAATATAGAAGTCTACCTCTCTTTGAGGAGGTAGTCCTAGAACATCATCAAGAAAAACATCTGCATACTTATCCACCACAACAGGAAAAATCAGAATCTGCACATCAACCGCTATGATGATGAGACTATCCAACTGATGTGTGATCGGCTGCCCCCTCCTCTGCGTAATTTCTTCCTACACTACAAAGGATCCCTTCTCACCGAGGAAGGTGAACCAAGTCCCATCCGTGTAGATACACCGCACATTGCGCCTAATACAGTCAATCTGAGCATGAAAAATGGATAACCAGTCCAAACCCAAGATGACGTCGTAAGGCATCGACGCCACTACAAGAAGATCCCAGCCGATGCTCTCACCTCATAGAGTAAGCTCACACTGTCGGCACCAGTGTGTAATTGTCGAGTCTACTCCCATAGGAGTATTTAGCCGTAAGGATCGAGCCAACTGCTCCGTCAGAATCTCCGAGCACCGAACAAGGGCTGTGGAAATAAAAGAATCACTCGTACCTGTGTATATGAGTACTGCAACAAGGGTATAGTAGACACAAATTGTACCTCGAATCATCTTAGGTGTGTCATGGTCATATGTATCGACTACCGGGAGCTGAGGCTGCCTCTTTCCACCTGCTCCCTGTGGTCGGGTTGGACCTCCTGGTAGTGGTGGTGGTAGAGTCTCGAATCGTCATCCACCACACACTGCTCGGCCAGCTCTTCTGCCACATCTGCCTACTTTCAAACGACCACAACAGACGAACCTCTGCCTCTGCCAGGGAGGTCCCTCTACTGTCTGCTGCTCATCTGCATGGCAGTTTGGGCAGTCACGAGCCATGTGGCCCTACCCGCCGCATGCATAGCACTGCCTACTCCTCTTATATCTGACTCTGGCTCATGTGCCCCACACTACTAAAACTGTATCCTGAGATCGCCCATAAGATGTCCTGGTCCTCTTGGAACTCTACAACATCTGTCTACTACTGGCTGTAGAAGACTCTGCTAGGTGTCGCCTTGTGGTGGGTCTCGCTACTCGTGACTGCTCAGCGAGAAATCCCTACACTAGAAGGGCTCGCTCCAGTACCCCTGCCTGTGTCGGAATGTTGAGGGGAATCGTCTAAGCCTTGATCTCATTACTGATTCCCTGGTCAAAGGTTCGAGCCCTAACGAATGAGTCACGTACCATATCAATGGAGTAACATGAGAGGTCGGTAAACCTCGCTGAGTACAGAGCTACTGTCATGCTACCCTGCTGCAGATGATGTAACTCCTGAATCTACACCGCACGAAGGGTGGCTGGAACAAACTCCGCTCGGAACAAGCTCTCAGAGTTTGCCCAGAGTAGTGATTCCTCATCATGCACCTAGAGCATTAGGCTCCTCCATTTTCCTACTACTGCATGCAGAAGACTCACGGCAAGGATCACCATGAGGTCGGCTGGTGTCCCTACCAATCTGAAAACTCTCACGACATCCTCCAGCCAATTATCAATTGCTTGGGGGTCTGTCTCTCCTTGGAACCTGGGAAACCTCTGGTGATGGAACTCATACAATGCACTCAGGCAGTGTGTACTCTCTACTGCTGGATTTGGTGGTATCGGTGGCCCTTCGGGTAGTGGTAATGCTGGTACCTCCGCTGTGATGGGGCCCTAAACTGAGGCCTTATCGCTTGGTGGGATCCCATATCGTACATAACTTGGAACCCTAGCTAGTTACCTTCGTGGGGCCATCTTGAAATGTAACAGGTGCTTCATGGTTAAAATAGTATACCTGTTAAGCTGACACAAAGTAATCACAAAGAAAACATTCCAAGAAACACACAGGAAATCAGTGTTTTCGTGCGCTGAGTCAGAAATCAGAAATAAGAGCCCTAGTGTATGGATTCATCAGTCGTCGCACCAACACTGGTTTCCCTAAACTGATAACCACGCCTAAAACACTTAACACTATTGCTGTTAAAAGAATCAAAGTATAAGTTTGGTGGTAGAACCGACACCTCTAATACGAATTTTTCAGAACCCATCCTTGGGGTCCGGGCCGTGACTACCCCATGTCTGCCTTCCATAGGCCAAGGGCTAGAGACTAGCACCAAAGGCGTAAATCCCTATGTTGGGAAGTCATTTTCTTGATAAAAGTAAAGAAAACACAATAGAGTACGCAACAGAATGTAAACACTAATTAAAACTGAATACAAAAGAGTGGGTTGGAAAGTAAATGGGCGAGTATACAAACCCAACTGAATAACAAGTACAAGTATAAAAGGACAAACAACTGAAAGTAAAGAGAAGATCCTAGATCATCCTATGGGGTTCCTACCTGAAGGGTAGGTACAGATGGCCACCTCAGTAGTCACATCCATCAATCTCCTCCATGTGTCGACTCTCTGTAAGGTCCACCTCTAGGAATCGTACAGTCATGGTGCTCTCAGCCTCTGTCAGCGTTGTCTGTCGTCTGCATCAAACACAACGAGGTGCGAGCATAGCCCATGCAGGGGTGAGTATAACGATACTCAGTAGGGACCCCGAGACCTACAAGGTCTCACAATATCTACTAAGGATAAACAAAAGAAGAAATATACAATCAAAAAATATCAACCAACACTACTTAGGTATATGACCATACATATACCTAAATTACCAATCTCAGCCATGCTCCAAATCTCGAGCCCAAGCACAAACCAATTCCACAAAGGAAGTAAAGCCAATCACCACGATGATAATGGTTGAAATACATGAATGATCTCACATAGGTATGCCACAATAGTTGAAAGATAAATATGATCAGATATAGCCACTGGATCATCTATGTTGTCAGACCCACATATGATACAAAACCAGCTAATCTTTCAGACCCACATAGGATACAAGCCATCTATCTCGTCTAAGCTGTCGGACCCACACAGGATACAGGCCAGCTATTCTAGAGGACCCACATAGGATACAATAATAGAAGTCATAACTGTTGAACCTACATAGGAATCGGATACAGTAGTCGTCGCAGTCGAACCCATAGAGGATTCTAGTATAGTAGTCATCGCAGTCGTAGCCCTCTATAGGGTTCCAGCACAAAGCACGCTTGATTCTGGGAGGGTCTGCTCTTTGAGAAAATGGGGTCGATACATCAACTATCACAATGTCCTGAGATGATGTATCCCGAATTTCTTTCTCATCATAAGGAACCCAATGTGATAGATGGTGCATCAATCAGATGCACAGTCTGAGAGTTATTAGCTTTTCTGTTCTAGGGGACCTGTTAGATTTACACTCGTTCCAATCCCGGCTGTTTTCCGAATTTTTCCAAAACTCACTTAGAGTATCGAAAAAGGACCTCCTTGTCACGAGGGTACTAGTGCCACAGATTTTGCATTGTTCAGACATGCGGTCTTGGAGATATTCACATTTAGGTGAAGTCAGGCTCGGCCTGTCAAGACTAGTGGGTTGGCGGGTCGGGCCGACTCGACTCAGCAGGTCCGACCCTACTAGGGGATGGGCTGAACCAGTTTGGCGGGTCTGAACTAGCTGGGGGTTCAGCCTTGCCTATTGAGGCGTGGCCCACCTATGGACCCGGCCCACGGAGCGGTCCGGTTCGGTTCGCCCGGCGACGCTGAGCGGCACCGCCTCTCCCGGCCCAGCCGGCTGAAGTCGGCCTATTCTGTCCGGCACAAGTAGCCCACACAGCGGGCCGCTGTTCTCCCCACGTGGCGCCAAGTGGCGCCACAGTTTCTTCTGCCCGATTGGTAGGTGGTTGGCCGGTTTGCCAGCCGAGCGGCCTGTGGTTGCGGGCCGCGGTCTTCTCTGCAGCGTGGTGCAAAGCGGCGCTGCGGTACTCCAGCCCGGCTACTAAGAGGCTTGCCGGTCCGGTTCGTCTGAGTGGCCCACGGATGCGGGCCGCGGTTTCCTCCACACTGCCAGTGCAACGATGCTGGTCCTCCACCACCACGGCCTAGCCTAGCCGCGGCCTTCGGTTGCCACCGCCTCATGGTAGTGGCCTCTTCCTCCAGCGTGGTGCAATGGAACTGCACCCTTCCGGCTCCGCCTCCATTGTTAACACAATCAATAATCTATGGAGGTTCGTCGGGTCGTGTTTGTTCAGCCCGTGCCCTCCGTGTTAGGAAATAAAAATGGCCAAAGATGAACTAAAGCAATCATCAAGAATGAGGGTTTAATTTTTTCATTTAAAATTATACAAAACCCCCTACCTTGATTTGAAGTTCGTTTGTTGATGATGGCATCGATTCGTTGACGTTGGGGTTTGTCTAAGGAAGAAGCGTCATTGTTGGAAACGTTCTTGGAGGGCATCATCTTCCCTTGCTAGTCCTGGTTGGAAAGAAAGAAGACACATCTTCATTCTTTGGTGGAATCGACATTCTTCATCGATAGAAGACGTCGTTCTTCGTTGGAGATGTTCTTCATGGAAGAACACTTTCTTTCTAATTCTCCCAAATTCCACCAACAGAATATTTTCCAAGCTAATAAAATAATAGGATCCCTCATCTTTTAATGATGCCATGCAATTCAAATGAATTCAAAAGAATTCATCACACCACAAATTAGTTAATTATGGCATTAATTAATTGTGTTGCCACAATTAAAGGAAGGGAGGTGGAGAGGATCCACCAAAATTAAAAGAGGAGAGGTGGCCTCATTAATTCAAAGGGGAGTCCAAGAGTTACAATGGGAGGTTTAAATGGATCTGAGGGGTTTGGTGTTCATGTGGGCCCCACCACAAAATATCCTCCCATGGGCAGTTATGTGGGGTGTGGTCCCCTCCCCAAATTTCCTTTGGTGGATTTTACCACCACCTATATAAAAATATGTTAATCATATTTTTATTTATTTTAATTAGAAAACCACATAAAATAACTTCCAACCTTTATAAAATGCAATTGCGGTAAAGGTCCTCTTAAGCGAATACCGACGTTGTAAGTTCATCGGTGTCCTCGGAATTCATTTCCGAGCACCGGTTCAAAAGATAGAAAAACCTGCACGTTTGTTTACTGAACGTACCCGAGAAAAACTTCAGAAAATGATTTTGGGCACACCAGGCCTCAGAATCAGGTGCCTTCAGAAACTACGTACTCATAAAATTCCAAATAATTTAAGAAAAAAAATTCCTTGAAATTTCTGGGTCTTTACATAATTAATTGGAATAATTTTATAATAAGCATAGATATATAAAATTTTATTGAACATTTTACCGTCTTTTACCCACCTTCTAAGAGCATTTGGAAATTTGAAAAAAAAACATAATTTTACCACTTCTAGGAGTTGAATTTCAAAATTACAAGAGACATAGTTTATATCAATAAGTAAAATGTGGTTCAATAAGTTGAAAATAAGTTTTTTAAAATAGTAAATTTTGACTTTTATTTATCACGGTTAAAGGTTAATAGGTTAATTATGGTTAAAATGATATCATAATTACCCTAACTCATGTCCCAATTCTATTGGATAAGTGTAATTCGACCAAAAACAACCTTATAACGAAAATATGATCCTCATTGCTCCACTTGGATTAGATTATGACATTTATTATCATTTTATTTAAAGAAGAGTTAAAAGAGTTAAATTCAATGTTTAATAACTGAACCATTTTTAATATAGGGATACACACGATATAAATTCGACTATAAATATAAATTATAAATATAAAAATATTTAATACATAATGGTATTTTAATTATAATTTTTAGACATTATATAATTTAATTTATTTATTACACAATGATGATGTAATAATTACCTTATTAATGAATGATTAAAATAATTGTTAATATAAATATTCAAATAAATGTAATTTTTTCCTTTTGATGAATTAAAACAATTTTTTAGGATAATATTACATGTTAGGGTTGATTATATAATTTTTTTAAGAATTAATCATGATGGTTTGATTTTCACAAAAACCAAATACTAAATAGTGTCAAAATTGACATAATTGAGTTTAAAAAAAATACTATATTATTAATTGATATAATATTCCTAAAAATATAAGGATCGGAAAAAGGAAATAGATAAGGTTATATATATTTATAATGAACCACTTGGGGTTCTCTTTGCTTGTTATAGTATATTTATTAACCATATAATATAAAAAACAAAGAGACATGGTAAATGTCAAACTATTTAACTAAGAGTTAAATCTAGAAGATAATGTTAATATGGTGACCTAAACCATTATAAAACAAATTGGTTTAGATTTTTTCGACCCATCCCCACCTTAGCATAGAAATAAATCATTTTGGAGCCATTATAAACCGAAAATCATTTTATTATAAAATAATATTTCATGGTTTTCCTTAAATGGTCCTCACCTCTCTTATAAAAGGGTACTTCCTCTTCTCTTAATTTCACACCTCCAAAGCCATTTGGCATAGCTAACCCCTGACAAAATATCCTACCAACTTTCCTCCCTTCATTCTAGATGCATTCCATTGGTTATAAATCCATTCTAATTATCCCTTTTGATCAAATTAAAAGGAAGAACCAGAAGAAGAGGTAAATATTTCATCACCTATTTCAAGTTCTTTTCTTCATCAAATTTCTCTTTCATTGTTGTTTCCATTCTAAAATAATAACTCCAATATATTCTATATAATGTAATTTTATTATAAAAAAGGTACAACCATATTCATTATTCTATCCATCCTATAAATGACAAAGTCATCATACGTGCGTACGTACGGCTTACCGTCTCCACGTCATGGTGTAGTTCGTTATTCAAACACATCATTATTTGGATGGGTATAATAATGAGTATAACTAGTGTAAAGAATAAATATAATATGTTAATTATTCTTTATATATGATATAACATCCAATTACATTCGATTTCACCATAAATATAATATGGATTACTGTATTTACGACACGATGAGATTCATTTCCACATTCACCATTTAACGATGATTATAAAAATATATATTATTAATAAGTATGAAATATATGACATAATAATTCTATTTAAAACATATATATGTGTGTGTGTGTGTATTTAAATATATCTTATTCACTTAGTTCTGTTCAATACGATATGAAAATGGAAATGGTGTTTATGTGTAAGTATGGCCTACCATCTCCATAATCAGTGTTATCCATTTCACATGTCTATCTATTATAAATATTTATTTTCTAAATATTTATGATATATAAATCATTTTTTATATTTTTTAAATATGTAAATCATGATCTAAATGATATGATCAAGAATAACAAGTTAAATGACGTACGATAAAGAAAGCGATTATTACCTGAAATGTTAATTTAACATGGAAATCATTATTAAATGGTTAGTATAAATTAATAAATGAATCATGAATGATATAATAAATATGAATATAGTTCTTGAATAATTTAATAACATACAATGGTCATTATACAGGAGTTAAAATGTACCCTCGACCAAAGGAAAGTGCAAGGTAAGGGTTAATTTCACAATCTCTTTATTATCTGAGGTTGTTTTTACATGAGTATCTACTGGGACATATTTATTATCCATGTTCGTGTTCCATAAAAGAGTTTTCAAAGGGATTATTTTTAAGTTAATTTTTTACAAAAACAACAATTTAAATGTTTTAAATATTTATTCTTCTAAACCTTTCTCATTAATGTCAATGTTTTCAAAATGGTTTTAAAAATTTATTTATAAGGACATAGATGTTTTAAAATATTAATTACTTTTAAAAGTTTCAAAGTGGTATGGGAGACTTTCATTCAAAAATATCTTTTAAATGACTTCTTTTATAAATTATGCGACATTTAAATGAATTCATGAAAAATGGATATTTCTCTCAAAGATTTTTACAGATCATTTTCAAATATGTCAAAATCCTTTACATGATATTATTCTTGATCAAGGTTGATTTATTATGATACAAATTTTCCATATTGTATAGAATTTTTTGTTATCTGTTTGACTGCATATGTTTTATTTTTATACCATTCATGGTTTATGAATAATGTATTGTCATTTTGTATGCTAGTTTTAATACGAATTTTTATGTTATGATTAAACCTTTTCATATAAGGAATGCTTTGGACTTTGTAAGTGATGGGTGGAGCTCGCTATAGCTCCTCGATTCATCGGTAGGTCTCATGAGACAAACTAGTGTCTTGCCACAATTCCTTTAAAAAATCTTATTTGTAGTCTTGGCACAAGGCATTGACTATATGGTTATGAAGTCTGGAATTTTGCGTTCAATCATTGGGAAATTAGTAATTGATAATACATGTGATTATTTGACTAGTATAATATCCATTTGAATAAGTAAATGGAATTATTTAAATTATCTTTTCCATATTATGATGAAGTTTAAGTTCAAAAGACTTGTGTTTTAGTCTAATACATTGCCTTAAATGTTTATGTTTATTTATTAATGTTTCTGCTATATTGTTATCCTTACTGAGTGTTTGAGCTCACCCCTTTATTATATTTTATTTTCCTAGGATTCCAAGAAGTGTATTATGATTGATAAGAAGGGTTAAGCTAAGGAATTAATGGTTTTCTCAAATGATCATTTATGTTGTGTTTTATTTTCTAATGTGTAATGTAACATTCATGTATGTAATCTATTTACCAAGACTGCTAAACTAATCGTTCTTTTGGGACTTGATTCATTTTAATCATGCCAATGTATTAAAATAATTCCCTTACTATGAGCTTCTAAGATCCAGGCATTACAGTTGGTATTAGAGGAATTTTCGCTATAACCTTGGAAACTAGATTTGGAAAAACTATAATTAGAGAACATTACACTAAGATAGACTTTGAGGATTAGTATAAAAGAACATCCTAGAATTTTGATAATATACATATTTGGTGAATTTTCCAAGAAATACATCCCTGTCTGGATTCGAGCAGGTAGAGGAAACTCTGGCACAGAAGTACCTAGGAGTGAAAACTCCCATAAGAAGTTTTAATGCATGACCCGTAGTATCCAGGTACATGACAACCGACCTTGCTGCACTCTTGGTTACGACACTCCCGGGGGATATACATAGGATAATTCACATTTTCTTTACAAGCCATTATGAAGGATTTAGGGGTAAATATTTCTTCAAAGAAAACGTTTTTATGATTATAGATTATGTTCATAATCTTTTCAATTTACGTTAGGTATTTTACAAGTTTGGAATTTTGCATTACGATTTATAAACTAACCCAGTGTATGCTATTGTTTAGAAATGGTTCCCAGTAGATGGAATAAGAACTCCAACAATACACATGATCCAAAGTGTAAGAAGAATCATATATTTAATGGTATTAAGCCAAAATTTAGAAAGGAAATAGTCACCCACATATTATCATAGTATGATGAAGTTGTATCGTTGTTAATAATATATGTAAAGAATTCTATGAGTCTTATGTCTTAGAAGGGAAGCCATAGAGGAAAATGATGGTATAAAGAAAAATGGATAAAGGGAATAAGTGAAAGATTGATTTTCCCATTTGTGAAAACTGTGGAAGGAATCACCTTGGTAAATGCTTGAAGGTAATGGGAGTTTTTATAAATGTGGATAAAAAGGACACCAAGTACGTGATTTCAAGTGTAAGAAAATGATTTAAAATGTACAATGATTCATCTTCATGGAGTTGGGACACTACACAATCAATGTCAAAATCATTAGATTATACCCCAAATGCTGTTAATGGATAATAATCACGTTAACATACTTCTGAAGATGAAGAGAAATGATTAAGAGTTATTAAGTTGTTATTAATTTTTTTTAGAAGGTGACATGGATTAGTTTCCCAATCCATGTCAGAAGGAATTTATTAAATAGAAAAGTTTCAAGGAAATCCCGAGGTGTAAAAAGAATACACCATCTAAAAAATAGAAAAATACCAACAAAAGTAAAACATTACAAAATAGGGTATGCACCTTCAAAAGGCTCCAGATGAAGATCTGTACGAACTGCCAATAGAGAGAGATCAGACCTGGCATGTCTTCAGCATTCTGCTACCTCAAATTCCAGAACAAATCAGCTCATCATCTAGGCAAGGTCGCAACCAAATAGATTTATGAAAAGTCAAGCAATAATGAGAACTCGAGCATTCCATCTAACTCAAACCTTTAACATCAGAACCAGAGGAAGAAAACATCATAAGAGAGCTTCAAAAAGATGTCAAAGCATGTTTCTCATCAACAAGAATCCTAATATTGAGCTCATCCCAGAAAAAGAAAACCAAAAGACCTTAAAGGAATCCCAACAAGTCAGCAACTTTTTCACTGTATAGAAAATCCAGAGTCCATGAATTATTGGCAATACAGGCTCAAAAGCAGGTTTAGAAGCAGTTCCAAATCAGAATTATTAAAACTACATAAGCAATGAAAAAACTCAGTCAAATATTTCTGATCTGAAGAAAACTGCAAAAGAAGTAGTCAACAGGAATTCTGGAGGGCTAATAGCCTTCTTCTCCTCAAAATACCTAGTCAACTTTATGAAATTTTTCAGCAGAAATTTCACCACTTTTAATTTTCTCATAGGCCAATCCTTTTTTCTCTTCCCAATGAGCATCAAATTCCTTTAATTGTTCATCAAGGGAGATTTGTGGTGTAATCTCATTAGCCTCATCAGCTGGAGTGTCATGAACTATCTCATTATTGACAGACTTAGTGGTATTGATAGAGTGAGTGGTTATGGTTCTTTCCATCTGTGAGTAATCTCTCTTTTTCCTAGTTTTCCTAAGGTTAGTATTGATGAATCCATCTTCATCCACCACGAGTTTTTTGCCCTTTTGGTCATTGATTTCTAGAAATTCTCCTCTAATTTCCTAGTCTGGTCTTCTACTTCGTGAGGAACATCACTGGTTTCTAAGGATTCCTCCTATTCAGCCCCTTGGACTTCCTATGTTTGGGTGATCATATCCTGTTCCTTAGCCACAATAATAGTTTTAGAATCAGCCCCTGTGTTAGAGGGTTCCAGTAAATCAGGAAGTCTGTCCATATGAGTAGAATCCTTTTCTGTGGAAACCTTAACAAAAGTAGTAAAATCTGTCTCTTGAGGATCTAGATCTTGCCTCTTATCCAAGTGCACTACTTGCATAGAGTTGTCCATCTTCTTTGTTGAAGTGGAGGGGTCAGCAGTTTTCTCTTTTTCCACCTAGACGGACTTAGTGACCTCTTTCCTTTCTGGTATTCCACAATTGGAAGTCACATGTCCAAACTTAAAACAATGTTGAAAATAATGAGGGAGTTCTTCATAAAACACCTCTTGATAGAAACAATGATCCCCATTTTGAACCTATATGTGAGGAGGGAACTGCTTAGAGATATCTAACTCAACACATATTCTAGAAACAGAGGTACGAGTGAGACTTTTGGTTGCATTGTCAAGTTTTAAAGGATTTCCAATTAGCTTTTCTATTGGAAACAAATCTATTTGTTTGAACAAATGAAGGGGCAGTCCAAGAAATCCTACCCAAGTGGGGACAATCGGAGATTCTGCAGAAGGGTCAAAGTTGGGTGTCAATTTTAAAACCCTCATGCGGTATCCCCCAAAGAACCAGATTTTTCGAATCCAGATCCGGTAATAGTCTTCCTTTGAAGCAAACTGAAGAGCAATATGTGTAGAAGTGAGGAGACCGATGTGAAAACCCGAGAATCCCAACGATTCGAGTGATGTTCTAAGAAATTTCAGGGAAGGTCTCTGCTTTGGAAAGTAACCAATCAAAACATATTGCAAGTCCGAAGCAAGATATTTACCTCCTTCAAAGAGAAAGCGATGGTCGTTTGCCCGCGGTGTCGGTAAGCTTTTGGATCTATCTTCACATCAGAGTTTGCGATGTCATTTGCAGCTGGATCCAAAGATCTACCCACAATGACATCTGCGAAGGATCGATGATTAGGGTTCGGCTCAAGGGGTATCGGGTGTCACTGCTTATCTTCAAGAGTCGGTCTCCCCATCTTTCTCCATTAATTATTCATATTTTCTTATTAAGTTATTGTTTCATTTTTGTATTGTATTAATGATGTACTTGTCATAAGAATTATAGAGTATATAAGGATTGTACTGTAGTACTATTTCATTAAGGACATGAGATTGTGTGGAACCAAGAAAATTGACTCAATGGTAGGTTAAATTTTTTGGAAAATATATGTTTGAGAGAAAGATAAACCTTAATAAGATTCTGATACTGAGGTAGTGATTTTGGAATAAGATATGACTGATTTGGATAAATTGTATTTGATTTTCTTGACAACCTTGCAACTGATTAAGGATTTTTATATTCCATCATTGTTGGGGTTTACAACATTTTAGGATAGAAAGAGTATATATTGTATTCTATAAAGAATAAGGGATAATGAATGTAATCAATATGGTTATATGATAATTCAGGGTGTTATGATGTTTTAAAATAATACATGATGAAGGTATTCACATGTTATTACGTGGAAAAAAGGATCTTCATTGTGTTTACCTTCCTTATCAATTTTGGACTGTGAGTTTGGACAGAAGTATTTTGGATAGGTATAAAGTTTGGAATAGATTATGTTTGACATTAGATACTAATTTTAAGGATAAATCATTTCTTGATATTGTTTTTGAATTTTCATAAAATGGAAAACCCCGAGGTCGGGCGACAACCCATCACTTCCGGCAAGTCCACGAGACTTGAACCCAAACCGAAGGGTGACAAGGGTGCATCACCTACCACTAGTCTATGTGGTGTCCTAGTTTGTATAATGTATTTTTTTAAATAGTCCCACAAATGAATATAAATTCATTTTTTAAACCTATACGATTTGGATAAATATAATATTTTTTAATTCTATTATCTTTTAGAGTGAAAGATGAGTTTATGGTAGGAATTAGTTGAAGGATGAAACTCTACTTTTCAAGTATATATGTATATATATATTCCTCTTATTCTATGAATAAATTAATTCTTAAACATTAGGTAAGGGATCTTAAAACCAAATTTTTTTTATCCTAATACCATATGTTTTTTTGAACTGATGATATTTTACAGCATCTTCGATTAATGGCTTTGAGGCACTTAATTTTATACTTGTCTATGATTGATGACCTCAATCCCTCCCTATAAATATTTATATTTTTCCTCCCATTAGGTGTTTTTAATTTCCACAAATTTTCTCTTAATCGAGATCATAATTTAGTGGTGACTTTTTCAGTTCCCTTTCCCACTTACTAAGACTAAATTTTTTAACCCAATTTCGGATGTGGGTTTTCCACAAAGGTATTTTTCTATTTTTAACCATTTATTTTCTTAGAACAATTTAAAATTGTGAGGACACAATATATTGAATTAGGGGATAATATAACACCCCAATATTTCATAGAGCGTTATCTCATTAAAGTAATTCAATAGCTTGCACTACACGCAACTTCGAGTTCGAGCGCACCACAACTTACTAAACTAATCGTTCAAAAAGAGGTTATTAATAGTATTAACTAAATTTTGAATATTATATACTCTATATAATTTTAACATCCATATTATGTGTTTCTTAGACATTATATAAGAACAAATTCATTTTTTGGGATAAAATAGGTATTTTTCAAAAAAATGCAATTTTACCACCTTTTAATGGTGAACCCTTTTAAAAACAAATATTTGACATTTTATATATTCAATTAAATTAAATTAAATTCTTATTTAGAAGAATTACATAAAAATTTAGTTTGGATAATTTTTTGGTACTTTTCTGATAACTTTCATATTTTGATGAATAGTCACTACTAGATAAATGGGATTTGAAGCCACCTGACCCGGGTGACCGCCATTGGTGGTCATTGGGCTTTAAAAAAATATTCCCCCCTCCCCTCGTGAAATTGTGCATGCATCCTTCAGTCACTTCTTCCTGTTCCCCATCACCCTCCACCCTCTCCGCCCTCCACCCCTCGCCTCCCTTCCCCTCGCCGCCCTCTGCCCCCTCCGGCCTCCGCCTCCTCTACCCTATGGCCTCTACCCTACGACCTGCGGCCTCTGCCCTCCACCCCCTACGCCCTCCACCCCATCTTCTCTCCAGCCTTCACCCTACACCATAAGGACTTCACCCTATGCCATACGGCCTCCACCCTCCGACCTCTGGCCTCCACCATCCTCCCTCTGGCCTCCGACCTCCGGCCTCCACCATCTGCCCCTCTACCCTCTTCCCCCTCCTCCCTCAGCCCTCCCCCCTCCACCCTCCGCCTCTTCGCTTCTCATCCCCCATCCCCTTGCATCCCTCCGCTCTGGATCACCACCATCCCTTGTCCACTCCCTCTTCCCCCCCTCCCTCGCCACACTATTGTCGCTCGTCTCATCCCTCACCATCCCCTCCCGTGCGACACCACCACCGCCCAGTCCCCTCCCTCTCCGCATGGAAACTACTCGTCCCCTCGCCGCTACCGCCCATCCACTTTGTCTCCCCGTTGTCCTTTGTCTCCTCCCTCATCGTCCTACCCTCGATGAGCCTTGGACACCTCACCGCCTTCTCTCCTCCAGCTCGTTGTCGCTGCCCGCCCGTCCCCTACCTCATCGCACTGTCTCCGGCTCCGGCTCCCCTCTACTGCCACTCCTCTCCCCCGCATCACCGCCATCGGCTCCGCTCCCTTACAGGTTTGTAGTGAAATCCGGTATGACATGACATGGACTTTCACTTACATTCCATTATCTATTTTCTTGTTTATTATTCATAGATATAATTTGATTCTTTTATCCATTGTCCACAAGCAATTGGTTAGTATTTATTTTAAATATATTTGATATGAAAAATTCATATAATAAGTCTTATGTAAATGTTTGTTATACAGATATTATTATGGATAAGATTTGGATTGATCTTAAAAATCCAATGTCTAGAGAATATTTCAATGGAATTATGCAGTTTATTAACTTCACTAAAGGATTTTAATGTGACTATATTCGTTTTCCATTTAGAAAATGTGCTAACAAATATCAATTAAAATGAGATACTGTGAGAGAGCACCTATTCATTAACGGATTTCTGAAAAATTATAAGAGTTGGACTCGTCATGGACAATAATATGCTCATTGTAAAAATACGGTTACAGTTCAGATGGATGTTGATGTAAGGATTAATGATCCAATGCATTAAATGCTTACTGAAATGGTATTTGGGTTGGAACCTGAAGGAATTGAAATCCAGAATTTTTAGACCAGTGAGATAAATCTTCGCTCTGGTGTAGATCGTGATTCAAGGAGGTTTTATGAAGCACTTGATGATGCAAAAATATAATTATATCTTGTATGTACCTCTTACAATAAATTTTCCTTTATAGTGGAGTTGTTGCATTTGAAGACTTTGAATCAGTGGTCAAACACATCATTTGAAATGTTGTTGGTGTTATTGAAAAAGTTTCTTCCTATAGACTCTAAGATTCCCGATTTGTATTACCATGCTTGTAAGTTGACAGAGAACTTAGGTTTTAAATTTGAGACCATAGATGCATGTGCAAAAAAATGTATGTTGTTTATAAAAGAAATTTCCCATTTGTATATTTGTATGGTTTGAGGCGCTTCTAGGTGGAAAGAGAACAGGGGAAATCAAACTCATCAAAGTCAGATTGCGATACAGGTGAAACTGATTTCCATAAAGAAAATGTGTTAAATTCCCCTTAAACTGAGGTTAAAAAGATTTTTTATGTCATCTAATGTTTCTAATTTAATGAGATGGAATGCAGAAAGAATTCATGAAAGTGATATGTTAACCCACACGGTAGACTCTCATGCATGGAAGGATTTTGATAAGAGACATCCCGACTATTCTAAAGATGTTCGTAATGTCCGATTGGGGTTGGCAGCAGATGGATTCAATCCATTCAATTCTATGGTTGGTCCAACTCATAGCACATGGCCTGTGGTGTTGGTTCCGTATAATCATCCTTAGGTTGCTTCGTATGAGGCAAAATTTTGTATTACTTTCCACTCTTATTGATGGACCTAGAAGTCCATGGAATAAGATTGATGATTACCTTCATCCATTGATTATTGAGTTGAATGAATTTTGGGGTGGTGGTTTTATGACTTATGAATATGAAGCAAATGCAATGTTCAAACTGCATGCTGCTTTATTGTGGAAAATAAATGACTTCCCAGATTATGCAAATTTATCAGGATGGAGTACAAAAGTGGAATTTCCCTGCCCATGTTGCAATAAAAGTATAAAATCTTTATCGATTAAACATTCAAAAAAATGGGCATACATGGGTCACAGATGGTTTCTCCCCCCTCAGCATAGGTTCAGAAAGGATAGAGTGGAATTTGATGGTTCTAGAGAGTTTATCCCAGCACCACAGATCATGACAGGAGTTGAGATATTATTGCATATTGAGGTAAAAAACATCCGCATAGTATATGAAATTTAGAATTTGGTAGCTCATCCATTATGTAATATTCATGTTGTGGGTAGGCAGCGCAGTCACAGTTAGAAAAAGAAAATTATTTTTTATAGTCCTCTGTATTAGAAAAATAACATGCTAAGGCATAATTTGGATTTCATGCACCTTGAAAAAAAACTATGATAACATATTGTAGACCATTTTAGGTGTTAGTAGAAAATCAAAGGACCATTTTAATGCACGTCGTGATTTGGAATAAATGGGTTTAAGGAAACAGTTTCATTTATAGTTAGCTGAGGGAAAAAAGTAATATATGCCTGCCTCACAGTATACGATGATGAAAAAGGATAATGAGACATTTATTTCCATTTTTAAGATGATTTGGTTGCTTGATGGCTATTTTCTAATATTTCAATGTGTGTGAATCTGATAAGGAAGACATTGCAAGGGTTGAAAAGTCATGAAAATCACATACTACTTTAGCATTTGATTCCAATCACAATTTGAGATTGTTTCTCCCCCAATGTTGTTCAGTCGTTGATTGAGATGAGTAATTTTTTTATATAGATTTGTTTAAGAAATCAAAAAATAAGTGATTAAAAAATATTACAGGACCGAATTGTACCTACGCTTTTTTAGAATCTATTTCACCCCGCATTTTTTGATGTTATGGTCAACTTGGCAGTGCACCTAACTGATGAAGTAATGACTGTTGGTCCAGTGCAATTTAGATGGATGTATCCTATTGAGTAGTATTTGAGTACATTGAAATGATATGTATGCAACAGAGCTCATCTGGAGTAATAAATATCTAAAAGTTATTTGATGGATGATTTTACTAATTTTTGTTCAGAATATCTTACCGAAGTTGAAACAAAATTAGATATGACCTATCAGATTCATGGTGGTCCAGTTGGAAAAGGAACCATATTTGATATGTACAACATAGAGTGGATACAAGCACATCGATATATCATGTTCAACACTCCATCAGTTGCACCATTAATTCAGTAAGTGTCTTATCACTTTTATTTTTTAACTTTAATAGGTTTTGTTTGCATAAAATATCTCGTAATCATTTACAGGAAACACATTAATGAGATGAAAGAAGAGATTTATCGTGTGACTGAGTATCAAATTAAACAATCTCATTATGCGTTATTTCATGATTAGTTCAAGGATTATGTACGTATAAATTTATTTTCATTAAGAGTGAAGTATTATACTAATTTATTTTTGCATAAATCATTATTGAATTCTTGAAATTATATAGGTTCATATGCTGAGGGAGATAGGGGACCCCACGCTAATCGAACAATTTATCCAACTGGCTGAGGGTCCATCTATAACAACTCGTCTTTATAAAGCGATAGATGCTAATGGTGTTCTATTTCACATTAAAGATGTTGACGACAAATGAGAAACACAAAACAGTGGCATCAGTTGTCCATTCATTGATTTTAGTTATTATAGTGGTTAATCAATAGACAACATTGAAGTTGTATATGCACACGGGTTGATGTACATATTGTGAAAGTGTAATTTGGTTGATCCAGGGCATGGATGTAAAGTTGATCAATATCAGTTTTCATTGGTGAATTTTAAATATATTTTATACATAAATGAATGAGTTGACAATGAACCATTCATTTGGAAATCACAAGCAGAACGGGTATTCTTCATTACTTTACCTTCAAATCAATGTTGGCATGTTGTTGTGAAAAAGTCCCGGCGAGGAGTGTTTTTATTTGAAAAAGATGAACCTGAGACTGTTCTGTTTGTTTCCAAATAGATTGATCAACATACCAAAGTTCAACATGAAGAAGATATTTATTCGGTCAGAGTGGTCGTTGAAGGAGAAATGGTCGATTTTCATGCTTAATGAAAGGTATAATTGTTTTCTTGCTATTTGTTATTGAATGTCCTAGGATATCATAAATTATCTAACCATTTTATAAATACTTGTAAGTTTTAATCCTCGCTTTTGGAAGTTTATTAATTTATTACTATTTACGGTGATTTCTATTTTGGTATCTTCATGATATTGTCAGTGTATCTTCCCATTGAGGTATTTTTCATTTGGTTCATATGCTGCTTGAATTTTTATTAATCCAATCTGAAATTTGGATATTCATTTATTGTTTTGGTACATAATTTGTATATTTGTTTTGTTAACATTATGATTATTTAAAATCCATTCACAACTAATTATTTAATCCCTTTTTGTTTTATTAACAACTTTACAAGTTTAATTTTTTAAAAAAACATCCAATTGATCTTTTGGACACTTTGGATAGTTGCCTTACTAATGTTTTCTATGACTGCAGGCATGTCAGGTGAAGAGGCAGCAGATCCACATCATCCATCTGATCCATCTATGTCTTAGGGTCAAGGTATGTTTGAGTGTCATTGTTTCTATTTTTTATGTAACTGATATATATATATATATATATATATATATATATATTTATTTATTTATAACATCTGTAAAATTATATATATAATTGTTTTCAATAGGATCAGACTCAACTGCTTCTTCCTCTCGCAAGAGAGGCCCTGGTCGGGGCATTTTATCATTGGATTCCTACACGACGTTTGATGTTTACATTGATGAGCTATTACCTCCTATGGTATTGAATGCCCCTGCATTTATTCGTCAGTTGGGTCATATAATATGTGACCCACATCGATTTCCATTGACCACATGTGACTGGGCTTCTATCCCTCCGGACACATTAGATCATCTTTGGAGGGAGTTTTAGGTAAGAAGACAATTTTACATTCTTCCCTATGAATAAACAATACTGACATATGTGATTTTTTTCATTAATAGAAAAATTTTAAATTATGACCTGATGTGTTTCAGCCCGTGTGTATGAGAAAATTCCATAAGATGTAGAATTATTATAAAGGCAATGTCAAGAGGGACCACTGGGTACCAAATGTGGGTGCCCTAGACATTCTGTAAAAAGTCCAGAGAGGTTTCATTGTGGCTCAGTGGCATGACTTAGTTGCATATTGGTCTACTGAAGGTGTTGCAATTTGTATAATTATTTTGGTACATATATTTTCAAGAATGTGTGATTAGTTTGAAAATTGAATTAATTTAATTTATGAGGTGTCAGCATGCCATTCTGAGAATCGAGCATTGCAGGGACCACCTCATAGGCTCGAGAGTCATCATGTGTCTCAGATCTGACATGACTTGTTTATTATTCATTTTTAAATTTATTAATTAATATGGTTTTGTGTTCATATTCCATTCATATATAGTTATGGGAGCAAGGTGCACCGACTGATAAAATGTCAGTGTGGATGAGGACTCAGGATCGAAATGATCCAGAGGCTATATCAAAGATAATCAGTGCTTGTAATCATTACCAATACTTACATACATCTATATATTAACATATAGATGTATATATATTTAAACATTTCACAGGCTCAATTTGAATCTGAGTTAGAACAGATGTTAGAGGACCTACGATAGCTTCCCATGCGAAGGGATGAGTTATTCCATCACATAATTGGTTGGGATGGGCATTGATATAGTTTGACCTATAGAAAAGTGATTCCTCATTCTGTAGTATCACGCACTATGGTTGTCGGTCCTGCTGTTGCTCAGATGACATAACAGTTGTCAGACTTCTAGGCACGGTTGTGCGCTTCCGAGGAGGTAAATGTGCAATTGATCTCTGTGGTTAGAGCACTACGGGAATATGTGTGTCTAGGTGATGGTGCAGGGGATCATACGATGCAGGTTTATACTGTATTTATTTAGTTAATTTCTATTATTTTTGTTATGAAAATCTTCATAATTTTTATTTGTTGTAGGCTCTTGGCCCACCAGATGGAGGTAGCAGTCATGACTACGCATGACGCATCATATTCACGAGGTGTGTTTATTTTTTTATTGGTGGGGTTGTTATTAATGTTTAGGTTGGGTTTTTAGTGAGTTTTTTTGAGATTTGCATCATGACTCGTCCCCTAGGGCCCGTATCCTGACTACCCCAAGCCCATCTTCCATAGGCCAGGGGTTGGCGACTAGCACCAAAGGCATAAATCCCTAAACTGGGAAGTCATAGCTTTAATAACTATAAATAAACACATCAGAGAACACAACTGGAAGCAAAACACTAAGTTAAATTGTATACAAAAGAAGTGATGGAAAGTAAAAGGGGCCAAAAATAGAAGCCCAACAAGAAATTACAAGTACCACTGAAATCAAGTACAACTGAAGAAAATTAAAGTAGCTACTAGGTCTTCTTTCGGGGTTCCTACCTGAATGGAAGGTACAGATGTCCTCCTCATCACTCTCGTCTGTCCTTCTCCTCTGGGTACTGTCACACCGAGTGGTACACCTCCGGGTACCATCCAGTCCTGTTACTCTGTGCCTCAGTTAGCGCTGTCCGTCATCTGCAACCAACAAAACGAGGTGTGGGCATAGCCCATGCAGGGTGACTATAACGATACTCAGTAGGGACCCCGATACCCTCAGGGTCTCACCAAATCAAACATGGATAAACCACAAAGTATTAAATTTACGGATAACCATTACTTAGGTACATGGCCATAAATATACCTAGGTTATCTAATAAACCATCTCAATCATTAAGAAACCACAAAAGTCATTGACTCATCTTAACCTGGATTTTATTCTAGGGGTAGTATCAATATGAACCCTCATATGCTGGAGAACTCTTTCTCTATCGAGTAAAGTGGGCCTGCCATGTCACATAGAGAAGCTTCCCACTTACTTGGACTTCTGAGGTACTCCTCCTGTGGAGTACCGTGGGTTTTCTGTGCTCACATAGAGGCGCTCCCCACCGTGGATCTGCTGCGCTCACACAGAGGCACTCCTCCCAGTAGCCTGTTGAGGTACTCCACTTGTCGAGTACCATGGGTCTTCTATACTCACACATAGGCGCTCCCCACCAAGGGCCTTACGCACTCACACAGAGGCACTCCCCACTAGGCCAGTCGAATCACTCCTAGTCGAATCGATCAACAGTTGTCAAGTCTCAGCTAGCTACTAGGTTCCCGCACAAATGTCTGCTCTCCTGTGGAAGATCCGCTCCACAAGCTACTGGTCAATAATCCAACTATCATGAAGGCACATGTAGAATTATCTCAAAGGTCCTCCATGTCTATGAGGTCTCAACACAACTGACGAAATGTCAATCGGATGCCCGGTCTGTGAGTTACTAGACTTTTAGTCCCAGGGGGTCAGTTGCATTCGTGTATGATCCAACCTGACCGTATCTCAACTATACCCCGAACTCCAGTGGGGTATTCTCAATCAAACAGTTTCACTCCAAGAAAACCGGCGCCACTGACAGTTTTTCAAATAGACATCTGGTGCCAAAGATATGGCCCAAGAAGGTAAAAGGGTCAGTAGTGGGCCCGGGTTCGGTTCGACTTGGTCGGACCAATGCTGCCCAACCTAGACTCGGCCAACCTGGTTTGGGTCAACCTGGTCAGCATGCTATGTTTGGCCCGGTCCTCGGGGTTCGGCCCAGTGGACTACGAGGGAGGTTCGACCTAGAGGTCCCCACGTAGGCGAATCGTCCCGAAGGCCGGGGCCGGTTCGGCTAGCGCCACAAGGGGCGCTTCCCGGGCGACTCGGCCCAAGAGGTCAAGCTGGTCGAGAGACCGGCGGTAGGCCGCGCGGAGTGCGGGCAGGCCGTGAGTGCGCCAGGTAGGGTGCAGTAGGGGTCGAGCAGGCCGCGGGGGAGCTGGATGGGCACCGGGCAGGCCACAACTTCACCAACAGGGTACTAGCAGGCCGTAGTTGTGCCGACAGGGCGCTGGGTAGGGTGCGGCAGCGGCCGGGCAGGTCGCGGGGCCGCCGGCAGGGTGACGGGCCTGGTGCAGGGGTCGAGGGCAGGCGGACCGTGCACTGGGTAGGGCGCAGGGGGGCCACGATCAGGCGGGCCATGTGTCGGTCAGGGCACCGTGAGGCCGTGGGAAGGCGGGCCGCGTTCCAGGCAGGGTGCTGGGAGGCCGCGGGAAAACCGGCTACACGCCGGGCAAGGTGCGGGTAGGCCGCGGGTGCGCCGGTAGGGCGCCGCGCGGGCCAGCGGTATTTGACCGGAAGATTCAGTGCGCTACGGGGGAGCTGCGTGATTTGCGAAGTCCATGGGTAGCGCAACCTTCATCATTTCCGCCTTCTTCATCATCGCCTCATCACCTTGTCGTGGAGGCATCACAAATGATTAGAGGAGGGAGTCGGGCCATGTTAGTCTGGCCTGCACCCCCCACATTTAGAGGTGATAGCAATTGGTTCGTAAGTATGAAGCACAAAAATTCCTCGTACATCATTTTTGAAAGAATGGAATAACATTGGTAAAGATTATACTTAGTCAAATGTAAATCCCTACCTTGCTCATAGTTGGTTGACGTTGGCGCAAAAAGGAAGACGTCGTTCGTTGACGGAGTCGTAGAAGAAGATGTAGAGGATCGCCATTCGTCGTATCCACCAAGCACTTCCAAATCCGAGTTGTGTCGGCTTGTTGACGACACTCCAAATTGGTAGGTGTCTAAGGAAGAAGTCGAAGAAGGTTGGCGTCCTCCATTCTTCGTTGGAGAAGGCATAATCCTCCATGTGTTGGGCGTCGCGTCACTTTGCCAACGTTTCGTCGCTTGGTGAAGCCGTCCCAAATCCTCCTTCCAAGATCCCTATATATAGGTGAGGGAGAGAGGTATGTAACCATTATGGAATTTATGATGGTTCATTTATTTGGAACCTTCCTAAATTTCAACAATGCATTTACTTAATTTAAAAGGGGGGTCAAGCGAATTAAATAGCGTAGGCATAATTTAAAAGGTGGGTTGCTTAATTATAGGGAGGATTCCAAAAGGCTTCACCCACATAGCCTGCATCAAAAAAAATTATAGGATTTAAATTTATGTGTACACATAAAATTAATTAATAGAATTTAATTTTTGTTGACACATAAAATTAAATTTAAAGCATTTAATTTTACATTGACACATGAAATTAATTGAGGGAGTTAAGAGGTTTTGATCTCGGGTGGTCCTCACATCATAACCACTTGCGGTAGGTTATGTTCAGGTGGACCCCACCACCATAACCTCTCATGAGAGGTTAGGTTGTGGTGGTCCCACCTTCATCTCACAAGTGGAGGTTTTAACCAAAAATCACTCACATGGCAGCTTAAAATAAAATAAAATGTTGTACACTTAATTTTATTATTTTTTAATCAAAAGTCAGAAACCAACTTTTATTCTTGAAAAACTGCCTTCGAGGTGAAAGTATTCTTAAGAGAATATTGGCATTGTGAGTTCAACCGTGCCTTGGATTTCAATTCCGTACACCGCATCAAAAGTTACAAAATGCCTCTCACGCGTTTACTGACCGTACCCGAAAAAAAGTTCAGAAAATTAATATCAGCCACCCTCGACTTGCGCCGGTTGAGGTTAGGCTCTACCTAGGTGAAACATACCTCAATAAACCCAACATTAATCTTGTATTATCAATCCAAGTTACCTTTTAGAAGTTAAGGATTTTAGAATAAAATAATTGTCATTTAATTATTTTATTTGCGGCCAAAAACATACTTTCTTTGTTGGCCCACGCCTGCCAAAGTTAGTATCTGCTTAAAGAAATCATACTCTCACAAGTTCAGCAGTGGTGTTGGATTTTTAATCTGAGGTACCGTTTGTGAGTTATAAGCATTTGAAAATTAAAATAATTTATTTAATTATTTTATTTACAATGACGCCATTTTTGGGTTTTCTCACAGGAGGATTGCGCCGACTAATATTAAGTCATGACAAGGGTAAACCCGCCATCCTGATCTTAACGGTGCTCTCAAATTTCTGATCCAAGTTACCATTTAAGAGTTATTCCATTTTTTTGGAAAGCTGCTTACGCGCGTTAACATATGCTTAAAAAACATCGACAGATCATTGCGGGAACTCCGAGCCTCAGAATCGTGCGCCATCAGATTTCGCAGACCCGTAGAATTCCCATTTAATAAAAACAATTACATGGAAACTTTGGGTCTTTACATCCTCACCACCCCAGGGCTCTACATCCCCATAAGCCACAACTCACAACTAAGGGAACATGTGGGGGTACTGAGCATGCATCTGGGCCTCCTACTCCCATGTGCTCTTCTGGAGGTTTTCATGCTGCCAGCGAACGTGCACCAGAGGTATCGACTGTCCAAGATATACCAGCTCTTGTCGATCCTCAATCTCTACTGGAACCTCAATGAAAGTCACCCCATCATCGATTCCCATCTCTCCATGGTTGTGATGTGGGAAGGGTCATGCATGTATACCTTTAGCTGAGATACGTGGAAGACGTCGTGCACCCGGTGCAACTAAGATGGAAGATCTAGGTGGTAGGCCACCTCACCTACTATGTAGAGGACTTGGAATGGTCTGATGAATCTCAGAGATAACATTCTGCCTCGTCCAAATCTCCATAGACCTCGTTGAGGTGAGACTCGTAGAAAGACGTGGTCGCCATCCTCAAACTCTAGAGGTCTCAGTCTCCTGTGAGAATATGACTTATGTCTGATCTGTGTAGTCTTCATCTACTCTTGGATGATCTATACTTCAATGTGGTAGCCCGTACCATCATTGGTCCCACTAGTGCTAACACCCTTGGGTCTGTCCAACACAGTGGTAATCTACAAGTTCGACTATACAAGGCCTCAAAAGGTGTCATCCCAATGGTGGAGTGATAGATGTTTTTGTATGAAAAATCCACCAAAGGTAAGTGATCCACCCAGCTGTGACCGAAGTTGAAGACACATGCACCGAACAGGTCCTCAAGGGTCGGGATGGTCTACATGGTCTGTCCCTCTGTCTGAGGATGGAAGGTGGTGCTTAGATGTAGCTACGTACCAAAACCCTCCTGCAACTGCTTCCATAGCTAGGAAGTAAATTGTGTGTCATTATCGGAGACAATAGAATAAGGTACTCCATGTAGCCGCACAATCTCCTGTACGTAGAGGCATCCCACGATCTCTACTAAACTCTACTCTCTGATCGGTAGGAAGTGGGCCGACTTGGTGAGTCGATCGAAGATCACCCAAATCCAGTCGTGAACCATGGATATATGTGGAAGACCCATCACGAAAACCAAGGATATCTCAACCCACTTCCACACTGGGACCTCTAAAGGCTGTACCGAGCCTGTTGGAACCTGGTGCTCCGCCTTCACTTGCTGACAAATGAGGTATCGAGAGACAAACTCCACCATCACCTTCTTCATACTTGGCCACCAGTGCTGCCATCTGAGGTCCTGATATGTCCTCTAAAGAGGAATACATGCTCCCCACCTTTATAAAATCCATCAGGTGCATGCCATGTGGATATCTGATCATGTCGTGTCTCGCAGTCAGCGTCCCCATTTTGTGCTTCCCCAACCTGCTGAAGGAGTGGGGGAGTGACTGTAAGAGACTGTAGATAGGTTGCTCCGTCTCTATCCATAAAGGATATCTGTAAGGAAGATAGCTACTTTGTCACCTCGCCTACCAGTTGTATACTAGTTCTCTTGCTGAGGGAATCTGCAACAACATTCCCCTTTCCCAAGTATAGACTATCTCAAAGTCATAGTCTTGGAGGAACTCAAGTCAACATCACTGTCTCAGGTTCAGGTCCTTTTGAGGGAAGATATACTTGAGACTCTTTTGATCAGAGTACATGATAAAATGTTTTCCCATCAGATAGTGTCACCACATCTTCAAGGAGAATACCATTGGTACTAACTCTAGGTCATGGGTAGTGTAGTTCTACTCGTGTTGTCTCATCTTCTAAGAACCATATGCGATCACTGCTCGCTCCTGCATCGGGACACATCTGAGTCTGGTCCCGGATGCATTGCAATAAATTAAGTACCATGTGACTTCTTCTGGAAGCCTCAAGATTGGGGCACTAGTAAGCCTCTGCCTCTACTTCTAAAAGCTCTCCTGACATCTCTCTGACCACATGAAGGGTTTACCCTTCTTCGCCAAAGCTGATTGTGGTGCTACAACTCTAGAGATGTCTGGCACAAAGGTATGTCTGGTCGACTCATGAGTGATCGACTGCACCACCTTATGCATGAGTTCATCCTATACTGTATGGGTTTTCCTTTTCACTGACCATGGAAAACCCCTTCCCAACATTGTAGATAAAACACAACCTCTTTTCTTAATACAGTGAATCTGAGTTTGAACTGTGGATGTCAATTCAAAACCAAAACTAATGTTGTAAGGCCTCGATGCTACCACCAAGAGGTTCCAACTAAAACTCTAACCTAAAGGGTCAGATCACACTATAGGCATAAGTGTGATTATTGAGTCTCCACCCTAAGGTATCTCCATATGTGAGGGTCACGTCAACGGTTTAACCGGAAACTATAGGTCTTAGACAAGATTTGTGGAAGGAAGTAATGATTGGTACCTATGTTTATGGTTATGGTAGGTAGTAGTAGACACAGGCCATACCTCGAATCATTCCCAGAGCCTTTGGGTCACACTCCTTGACCGCATGCAGCTACTCTCTTCCCCTGTCCTTAAGCTCCCTGAGCCTGGCGGGTTCCACATAAGGGGGTGGTTGTAACATGTCAAAATGTACAACACTTCATGCTACTCTCCTAGATCTTTGTATACGTTTGTTTCCCTTCAGATTAATCTATCCTTGACACTTTTTATTCTTGAAACATTTTTACACGCTCAAGTATCCTAGACTAGCACCAGTTTGCTACTTTCCCACTGTTAGCATTCACTGGCTGTATCCGCTCATCCAAAGAACAGTCAAACAAAAAGGTTCTATCTAGCATCCTGACATAAGTAGGAATGCGTAGAGGAATTTTTCTGGCCCAGATGCCTTTTAAGTACACCTCACTCTGATGTTTGAGCCCTGAAGCATTGATTGTACCCTATTCATAGAGTCACAAGAAAGATCGTTATGCCTTGATGAATACTCAGCTACCGACACATTGGCCTGCCGAAGCTGTAGAACTTCTACTGAACACTTAGCCACCTTCTCAATCCAGTCCTCAGCCTCTAATGAGTCAGGATCACCCCGAAACTTGAGGGGTATCTGATGCGGAAACATGAGTATGGCACTAATCCTATAAGTGTCCTCTACAGGTACTTCTCGTTACAACTGTTGACCAACAAGAAGTGATATACCTGACAAACTATTTGGAGGTACTATCTCAGGTAATGGTCCATGTACCGAGGCCTCGTCACTAAGAAGTCCATCCTCATGGTCCCTCATTAAAAAAGACGAGTAGCTAAGATCACCATCTGCTCTATTGGTGTCTCTACTAGGTAGAAAAGTCTAGCAATTGCCTCTAGCCAGCCCTCAGTTGTGTGGGAATCTGTCTCGCCTCTTAACCTCAGCGGCCTCTGCCGCTGGAACTCGTACAATGCGCTTAGTCAGCGTGCACCATCCACCAGTGCGACTGGTGGCATCTGATTCCCAATGGGTGTTGGTGATGCTGGTACACCACCCAAAGGTTCCAAAAAAGTAAGAGCATACACTGGAGCCACATCGCTCGATGGGTTGTCAGTGTGTACTCTCTCAGAACACTAACTAGCAGTCTGTGTAGAGGCGTCTAGAACAGATGTGACACTGTAAAAAGTTATTACTGGTGAGCTGACCTAGTTGATCTGACTTAAGTAGAAAATTTGAAAACACACATTCAATCAGTGTTTTCATGTATTGATTCGGAAATCAGAAGTCAGGGTCCTATTGTATGGATAGGTTAGCCATCACACCAGCACTGGTCTCCCTGAACTTAAAACCACACTTAGTACACTTAAAACTATTGCTTCATAGAAAATAATGATTAGATTTCTCAGTTTTTCGGTAGAACCATTGTCCTCTAATTCTAATTTTTCAAAACTTTTCCCCTAGGGCCCATATCGTGACTACCCCAAGCCCATCTTCTATAGGCTAGGGGCTGGTGACTAGAACCAAAGTCATACATCCCTAAACTGGTAAGGCATTACCTTTATAACTATAAATAAACATATTAGAGGACACAAATGGAAGAAAAATACTAAGTAAAACTGTATAAAAAAGAAGTGCAAGAAAGTAAAAGGGGTCAGAAATACAATCCCAATAGGAATGTACAAGTACAACTAAAAGCATGTACAACTGAAGAAAAGTGAAGTAGCTATTGGGTCATCCTCTAGGGTTCCTACCTAAAGGGTAGGCACAGATATCCTCCTCAGCACTCCCGTCTGTCTATCTCCTCTGTGTACCGTCACACCGAGTGGTCCACCTCTGGGTACCGTCCAGTCCTGCTACTCTCTACCCCACTCAGCGTTGTCCATCGTTTGCACACAACACAACGAGGTGCAGGCATAGCCCGTGTAGGGGTGAGAATAACGATACGCAGTAGGGACCCAGAGACCCTTAGGGTCTCAAAAAATCAAACAAGGATAAATCACAAAGTATGAAATCAATGGATAACCATTACTTAGTTATATGCCCTTACATATACCTAAGTTATCTAGTAACCCATATCAATAATGAGGAAAATACAAAATTAATTGACTCAGCTCAACCAGAAATTTATTCTAGGGGTAGTATCAATCTGAACCCTCAGCTGCTGGAGAAATCCTTCTCTATCGAGTAAAGTGGGCCTACCTCATCACACATAGTCTCTTCCCACTAACTTGGACTGCTGAGGTAATCCTTTTATCAAGTATCGTGGGTATGTGAGTTACTAGCCTTTTAGTGTTGGGGGCCAGTTGGATTCGGGTAAGATCCTACCTGATCATATCCCAACTATACCCTGAACTCTAGTGGGTTATTCTCAATGGGACGGTTTCACTCCAAAAAATCTATTGCCACTAACTATTTTTCAAATAGATGCCCACTGCCAAAGATATGGCCCAAGAAGGAAAAAGGTTCAGTAGTTGGCCCAAGTCCGGTCCGACTCGGTCAGACTGACGCGGCCCAACCCACACTGGGCCAACCTGGTCTGGGTCAACCAGGTCATCCCGCTAAGTTTGGTCTAGTCCGCTGGGGCCGACCCAGCGGACTCCGAGGGTGGTTCGGCCCGGAGGTCTCCACGTAGGCAACTCGTCCTGAAGGCCGGGGCCAATTCGGCCAGCGCCACGAGGGGCATGGCCTGGGTAACTCATCCTAGGAGGTCGAGCTGGTCAGGAGACCAGCGGCAGGCTACGCGGAGTGCGGGCAGGCCACGGGTGTGCAGGGTAGGGCGTGGCAGGGGCCGAGCAGGCCGTGGGGGTGCCAGCAGGGCTCCAGGTAGGCCGCAGGGGCACTGGGCAGAGCACCAGGCTGGGTGCGGTAGTGGTCGGGCAGGCCACGGAGGCGCCAGTAGGGTTTTGAAAGGTCGTGGGGGTGCTGATAGGGTGCCGGTCAGGGTGTCGAGAGGCCGTAGGCAGGCGAGTCGTTCACTGAACAGTGCACCAGCAGTCCGCGGGTGTGCCGGCTAGGCGTCGCTCGGGCCGGCGGTGTTCGGCTAGAAGGGTCAGTGTGTCGCGGGGGAGCGGCATGATTCGCGGAGGCCTCATGTAGCACAACCTTTGTTGTTTCCTCCTTCATCATCATCACCTCATCACCTAGTCGTAGAGACATCACAAAAGATCGGTGGAGGGAGTCGGGCCATGTTAGTTTGGCCCACACCCTTAGCGAATAGAGGTGATAATAATTGTTTCGTACGTGTGAAGCATAACAATTCCTCATTCTTTGTTTTTGAGAGAACGGAAGAACATAGTTTAAGATCATAATTATTCAAAAGTAAACCCCTATCTTTCTCATAGTTGGTTGACGTTGGCATAAAAAGGCGGATGTCGTTCGTTGACAGAGTCACAGAAGAAGACATAGAGGATCGTCGTTCGTCGCATCTGCCAAGAACTTCCAAACCTGAGTTGTGTCAGCTGGTTGACGATGCTCCACATTAGTAGGTGTTTGAGGAAGAAGTCAAAGAAGGTCAACATTCTTCATTCTTCGTTAGAGAAGGCATTATTCTCTAAGTGTTGGGCGTCGCGTCACTTTTCCAGTGTTTCGTCACTTGGTTAAGCCGTCCCAAATCCTCCTCCCAAACTCCCTATATATAGGTGAGGGAGAGCGGTATGTAACCATCATGGAATTTATGATGGTTCATTTATTAGTAACCTTTATAAATTCCAAGGATGCGTTTACTTAATTTAAAAATGGGGGTCAAGAGAATTAAATAGCATTGTCGCAATTTAAAAGGTGTTTTGGCTTAATTTTTGGGAGGATTCCAAGAGGCTTCCCCCATATAACCTGCATCAAAAAAATGATAGGATTTAATTTTATGTTGACACATAGAATTAATTGATAACATTAAATTTTTTTGGCACATAAAATTAAATTGAAAGCAATTAATTTTATGTTGAGACATTAAAATTAATTGAGGGAGTTGAGTGGTTTTGATCTTGGATGGTCCCCACGTCATAACCACTCACGGGAGGTTATGTTTGGGTGGGCCCCACCACCATAACCACTCATGGGAGGTTAGGGTGTGGTGGTCCCACCTCTAAATCCCAAGTGTAGGTTTTAACCAACAATCACTCAAATGGAAGCTTAAAATAAAATAAAGTTTTGTACACTTTATTTAATTATTATTTTATAAAAATCCAAAAACTATCTTTTATTCTTGAACAAATGCCATCGAGGTGAATGTCCTCTTAAGTGAATATTGGCACTGCGAGTTCAACGGTGCCCTCGGATTTTAATTCTGAGCACCGCATCAAAAGTTACAAAACACTGCTCGCGCATTTACTGAAAGTACCTGAAAAAAGTTCAGAAAATTATTATCAGTCACCCTCGACTCGTGCTGGTTTAGGTTAGGCTCTGCCTAGGTGAAACAAGCCTAAAAAAACCCAACGGTACTCTCATATTTTTAATCCTATTTACTCTTTAGAAGTTATGAATTTTAAAATAAAATAATTGTCATTTAATTATTTTATTTGCGGCCAAAAACTAACAATCTCTGGTGGCCCACACCCACTAAAGATAGTATCTTCTTAAATAAAGAATACAATAACGAGTTCAGCGGTGGGATCAGATTTTTATTCAGAGTTACCGTTTGTCAGTTATAAGCATTTGAAAAATAAATTAATTTATTTAATTATTTAATTTACGATTATTCCATTGTTGGGTTTTCTCACAGAAGGCCCGTGACGTCTAATCTTAAGTCGTCCCAAGTGTAAACCTGTCATCTTGAGATTAACAGTGCCCTCAGATTTCTGATCTGAGTTACCGTTTAAGAGTTATTCCACTTTTTTAGGTAAAATTCTTAAGCGTGTTAACTTAAACTTAACAAAAACGTCGATATATCATTGCAGGCACTCCGGGCCTTAGAATCATGCGCCATCAGATTTCGCAGACCTGTAAAATTCTCATTTAACAAAAAAAATGTACATGGAAATTCCAGGTCTTTACATTTTGGGGGTACTATGTGTGTTTTGGCCTTATGAAATGTTTGTGTGCACAAATTGAGAATTAACCATGAAATTGATTAAGGATTTGGATATTTTTAGTTCATTTTATTCTTTAATGTTTTAAATTGCATGTTTTGTGAATAGTATTGAGAAATCCCTGTGATTCCTAATAGAAACCATGGAACTTGTTTTTGGTGATTGAGCCCAGGTTCACTATTTGTAGGACCCTGACCCACCCCTGAACCCCCCCCCCCCCAACACACCCCGTACACCCCCCCCCCCCCCGCACCCTGTAATTCATTAGAAAAATTGACAATTAGTTCATTAGGGAAATTTTTCATTAGGTTGTTAGGCCATTAGGGAAATTATCCAGTTGGCCAATTGTCCAATTGGATGTATGTCAAATGGCCATTAGGTCATTATTCCATTATGCCATTATTCTAATTGTACAACTAAACAATAGGCCATTATTCCAATTGTTTGTTAGTCCACTATGACATTAGGGCATTAGGTCATTAGATGAATTGGTTAACGGGACAATTTGAAATTGGGTCATTAGGAAAATTGACCTTTAGGCCATTAGGTTAATTGATCGTTGCGGTGTTAGGACAATTGGCCATTACACCAATTAGTCGTTATGCCCCCCACCACCAGACAACCACACCCCACCCCAGACAACCCCCACCCCCGGACATCCCCCCACCCCCCCTCGGATAGCCCCCCCATTGGACAGCCCCCCCACAGACGCATTTCAAGCATGGAAAACACCTAAAAAATTCATATTCAGCCGTGTCGCACAAACCGCAAGGCCGAATGACATTATTTCTCCTTGAAGAAATGAAAATAATAATTAGGGTGTTTTCTTGTGTTTTCAAGTCATGCTAATGTCGTTCAGTATCCATTTGACCTTTAAACATATGTTTTGTCCATTTACGACATGCGTCGTGCACTTCGGGTCACCGCCGTTAAATGAAACCTCCGATTGATATATCATCTACCTGACCATTTCACAATTCAACAACCCTTTGTTGCCGTCCGATTTCATGGCATTATGAGATCATTTGGCCGATTTCGAACACCCCACGCACGCTTTTCAAAGGCGTGAAAACGACGTGTAATGGTCGAATTCAGAGTAAACTTACTCAGAATGACTTGAAATCACACGAAAACAATAGTAATAGTATTTGTGACATTTAGGAGGGGAAATCACGTCAATCAGACGCGCGGTGTGTGCGGTACGACCGAATATGCTGTTTTGAACAGTTCAGCGCGCTCTAAAAGGGTGCGTTTTGTGGTCAAAACTAGCCAAACGACCAAAAAATTCCATGAAATCATACGACAACAACCATGGTGTGAATTGTGAAATAGACGGGCAGACGACAAGTCAATCAAAAGTGTTTTTTGACTGCGGTGACCGGAAACGCATTTCTAAAGTCATAAAACGCCAAAACAACGTGTAACGGTCGAATTCAAAGAAAACATGATCAGAATGACTTTATATCACACGAAAACAAATTTAATATTATTCGTGACATGTAAGAGGAGATAGAATGTCAATTGGATATGTAGTGTGTGTGGTACGACTGAATATGCTATTTTGATCAGTTTTGCGTGCTCTAAAAGGGAGGGTTGGGGGTTCAAAACTAGTTGAACGTCCCTGGAGTGACATGAAATCATATGACAACAACCGTGGTGTCAATTGTGAAATGGTCAGGCAAATGGAACATCAATTGGAGATGTCGTTTGACCGCGGTGACCAAAAACATATTTTCGGAGTCATAAAACGTCAAAAAGACGTGTAACGGTCGAATTCATTAAAAATGTTCTCATAATAACTTGAAATCACACTAAAAAAAGAAATATTATTCTTGAAATGAAGGAGGATATGACACATCCATTGGACGTGCGGTGTGTGAGGTGCGACCAAATATGTTGTTTTCAACAGTTCGGCGTGCTCTGAAAGGGCGTGTTGGGTGGTCAAAACTAGCCGAACGACCTTAGAATGCCATGAAATCATACGAAAAAAACCGTGGTGTGAATTGTAAGATGTTTGGGTAGAAGGCACGCCAATCAGGGGTGTCTTTTGACCACAGTGACCGAAAATACATTTCGGAAGTCATAATACAACAAAACGACGTATAATGGTCGAATTCAGAACAAAGGTACCCATAATGACTTGAAATCATAGGAAATCAATAGGAATAGTATTATTGACATGTAGGAGGTGAAAGAACATCAATCTGACATGTGGTGTGCACTGTTCAACTGAATATGTTGTTTTGAACAGTTCGACGTGCTCTAAAAGGGCGCGTTGGGTGGTCAAAACCATCCGAATGATCTCGAAATGCCATGAAATCATATGAAAACAACTATGGTGTGAATTTTAAAATGGGAGGGTAGAAGGCATGTCAATCAAATGTGACATTTGACTGCGGTGGCTAGAAACGCATTTCTGGAGTCATAAAATGACAAAACGATGTGTAATAGTTGAATTCAGAGAAAACATGCTCAGAATGACTTAAAATCACGCGAAAATAATAGGTATAGTATTCATGACATGTAGGTGTAGATGACACGTCAATCAGACATGTAGTGTGTGCGGTACGACCGAATATGCTATTTTGAACAGTTTGGCGCACTCTAAACGGGAGTGTTGGCTGGTCAAAAGAAGCCGAACGACCTCGAAATGGCATGAAATCATATGAAAACAACCGTGGTGTGAATTTTGAAATGGTTGGGCATACAACATGTTAATAGAAGGGGTTAGTTGACCGTGGTGACCGGAAATACATTTCTTGAGTCATAAAATGCCTAAACGACATGTAACAGTCGAACTCAGAGCAAACCTGCTCAGAATGACTTGAAATCACATAAAAACAATATAAATATTATTTTTGACATGTAGAAGGAGACGTCACGTGAATCGGACATGCGGTGTGTGCGGTACAACTGAATAAGCTGTTTGGAAAAGGTCGGCGCACTCAAAAAGGGCATGTTGGGTGGTCAAAACAAACCGAATGACCTCAAAATGCCATGAAATCATACGACAACAACCATGGTCTAAATTTGAGAATGTTCGTGTAGACGACACATCAATCGGAGGTGTTTTTTGACCGCGGTGACCAGAAACGTATTTCCAAAGTCATAAAACGCCAAAACGACGTGTAACAGTTGAATTCAGAGAAAACATGCTCATAATGACTTGAAATCACACGAAAACAATATTAATATTATTAGTGATGTGTAGGAGGAGACGACATGTCAATCGGACGTGTAGTGTGTGCGGTACGACCGAATATGTTTTTTTGAACAGTTCGTCGTGCTCTAAAAGGGAGCGTTGGGTGGTCAAAACCAGCCGAATGACCGCGGAATTCCATTAAATCATATTCCAACAACCGTGGTGTGAATTTTGAAATGGTCAGGCAGATAGAACATTAATCAGAGGTTTCGTTTAACTGCAGTGACCAGAAACACATTTCTAGAGTCATAAAACGACAAAACGATGTGTAACGGTTGAATTTAGAGAAAACATGCTCAGAATGACTTGAAACCACATGAAAACAATATTAATAGTATTCGTGACATTTAGGGGGAGACAAAATGTCAATCAGACATGTGGTGTGCGCGGTACAACAGAATATGTTGTTTTAAACCATTCGGTGCGCTTTAAAAGGGCACATTGGGTGGTCAAAACCAGCCGAACGACCTCAGAATGCAATGAAATCCAACAACAACTAATGTGGTAAGAATTTTGAAATTCATAGGTAGAAGACACGTCAATTAGAGGTGTCGTTTAACCATTGTGACCTGAAACAAATTTCCGGAGTCACAAAATGCCAAAACAACGTGTAACGGTCGAATTCAGAGAAAAATGCTCAGAATGATTTGAAATCACACGAAAAAATAAGAATATTATTCATGACATGTAAGAGGATATGACATATGAATCGGACATGTGGTGTGTGCGGTACGACCGAATATGCTATTTTGAATAGTTCGACGCGCTCTAAAAGGGCGCACTGGGTGGTCAAAACCAGCCGAACAACCTTGGAATTCAATGAAATCATACGACAAAAACCGTGGTGTGAATTGAGAAATGGTAGGGTTGACAGAACGTCAATCAGAGGTGTTGATTGACCGCGGTGACCGGAAATGCATTTTTAAATTCATAAAATGCCAAAACGACGTGTAACAGTCGAATTCAGAGAAAATGTACTCAGAATGACTTGATATCACAGGCAAAAAATAGGAATAGAATTTGTGAAATGTATGTGGAGATGGAACATCAATTAGATGTGCGGTGTGCACGGTACGACCGAATATGTTGTTTTGAATAGTTTGACATGCTCAAGAAGGGCACGTTGGGTGGTCAAAACCAACCTAACGACCTCCGAATACAATGAAAACATATGAAAATAACTATGGTGTGAATTGTGAAATAGTCGTGTAGATGGAAAATTAATCGGAGGTTTTGTTTGACCATGCTGACCAGAAACGCATTTCTAGAGTCATAAAATGCCAAAACGACATGTAAAGGCCAAATTCAGAACAAACATGCTCAGAATGACTTGAAATACCACGAAAACAATAGGAATATTATTCGTGGCATGTAAGAGTAGACGAAATATCAATCGGACATGCAGTGTGCACTGTACGACCGAATATGTTGTTTTGAATAGTTTGGCACACTCTAAAAGGGAGCGTTGGGTGGTCAAAACAAGACAAAAAACCTTAGAATGCCATGAAATCATATGACAACAATCGTTATTTGAATTGTGAAATGGTCGGGTAGACAACATGTCAATTGGAGGTGTCGTTTGACCTCGGTGACTAGAAACGCATTTCCAGAGTCATAAAATGCCAAAACAACGTGTAATGGTCGAATACAAAGAAAATGTGCTCAGAATGACTTTAAATCAAAGTAAAACAATAGTAATCTTATTCTCTCCATGTAGGAGGAGACGGCATGTCAATCGGGCATGCGGTGTGCGCGGTAGGATCAAATATGCTGTTTTGAACAGTTTGACGCGCTTTAAAAGGGCGCGTTGGGTGGTCAAAACTAGCCGAATGACCTCAAAATGCCATGAAATCATACTACAACAACTGTGGTGTGAATTGGGAAATGGTCAGGTATACGCTACATCAATCAGAGGTGTCTTTTGACCACGGTGACCAGAAACGTATTTCCAGAGTCACAAAACGTCAAAATGACGTGTAATGGTCGAATTCTAGGAAAACGTGCTCAGAATGACTTGTAATCACATGAAAAAATTGGAATAGTATTTTTTACATGTAGGAGGAGATGTAACATCCATCAGATGTTTAGTGTGCGCGATACGATCGAATATGATGTTTTGAACAGTTCGACGCGCTATAAAAGTGAGTGTTGGGTGGTCAAAACTAGTCAAACAACCTTGGAATGCCGTGAAATCATACTACAACAATCGTGGTGTGAATTTTGAAATGGTCAGGCAGAAGACACTTCAATCAGAGGTTTCTTTTGACAGTGATGATCGGAAATTCACTTTCGAAGTCATAAAATGCCAAAACAACGTGTAATGGTCGAATTCAGAGAAAACATGATCAGAATGATGGAAATCACACAAAAACAATAGGAATAGTATTCATGATTTGTAGGAGGAGACATCACGTCAATCAGATGTGCGGTGTGCGATGTACGACCGAATATGTTGTTTTGAACAGTTTAGTGTGCTTTAAAAGGGCACTTTGGGTGGTCAAAACTAGGAGAACGACCTCAGAATACCATTAAATCATATGACAACAACCATGCTATGAATTTTGATATGTTCTAGTAGACGGCACATCAATCAGAGGTGTCGTTTGACCACGGTGATTGGAAAAGCATTTCTAGAGTCATAAAACGCCAAAACGACATGTAACGATCTAATTCAGAGCAAACGTTCTTAGAATGACTTTAAATCACACAAAAACAATACAAATTTTATTCATGACATGTATAAAGATAAAAAAAAGTCAATCGGACCTGCGAAGTGTGCGGTACGACTGAATATGGTATTTTAAACAGTTCAGCGCGCTCTAAAAGGCACGTTGAGTGGTCAAAACCAGTCGAACAACCTCAGAATTCCATGAAATCATACGACAACAACCATGGTGTGAATATTGAAATGGTCAGCCAGACAGAACGTCAATCGGAGGTCTCTTTTGACTGCGATGACGAGGAACATATTGCTAGAGTCATAAAATGCCAAAACGATGTGTAACAGTTGAATTCAGAGAAAACATGCTCAGAATATATTGAAATCACACGAAAACAATATGAATATTATTCGTGACATGTAGGAGGAGACGGAATGGAAATCGAATGTGCGGTGTGTGTGGTATGACCGAATATGCTGTTTTGAACAGTTAGGTGCGCTCTAAAAGGGTGCGTTGGGTGGTCAAAACCAGCTGAACGACCTCCGAATGCCATGAAATCATACGATAACAACCATGGTGTGAATTGTGGGTTTTAAATTATTATAGAACCCATAATTTGATGTCAGATTTAATTTCATTATATATATATTAACTGAATAAATATGTTTAATTTATGTTTTTTTTATTTAGTTGTTTTTTTGTATCTTATTGTAGGATTGTTGAGACAGAAGATTGAAATGGATTGGACCTATTTGGATCGTCAAAGCACATATGTCATTTATTGTTTTATGATGATCTTGATGTTTATTCTCTTTGGAATAGTTTTTTATGATTTATACCCTGTTTTTGTTGATTGGGAACCGTGAATTTTCTTTTTAAAAAAATTCTCCAGGATAGCGACCTCCATTGGCGGTCGTTATAGCTTGGTTGAGCATCAGAACTACGACTGCCAATGGTGGTCACTGTAGCTCGGTCGAGGATCTGGACAGCGACCGCCATGGGCTGTCACTCTTGCTCGGCCGAGAAATTTTTCAGCGACCACCTGGTGGTTTCTGTAGGCCTACTGCGACGGGACAAAACTGATCGCTATTGGCAGTTGTTGAGCGGCCTCTATATTCCATTAGTGACCGCTAATGGCGGTCTCTAATTGTTGAATTTTTAGTATTGAGTGAAAAGTAATATTTATTAATTGCAAACAACTTTTTTAATCGAAATAATTTAGAGTGATAAATTATGCATTTGAATAGTTTGGAATTATTAATAGAATATATTTTTATCATTTAATATAATTTAGGTCATTATAAGTAATTTCACATTTAAATTTGACATAAACACATGGAAATATATTGATAGTTTTTACTTTTTTAAAACCTAATTTTTGGTTTTAACAATGGGAATTAAATTTAAATTAATAAATGCAACTTCTATGTTTTGAATTTGGTAAAATAGAATTTATTTTTGAATTCAGAATATAAAAATTAGCTTAGGGTAAATTTTTGGTATTTTTCTAAAAACATTAAATTTTTAATGAATAATGAAGAACACTCGGCTATTATTTAAAAATGACTTTTTATTTAAATAATTAGTTATTTTATTTTAATTTATTTTAGTTCAGAATATATACATAATACCAATATATTTTCAATGTAATTCATTGGTGTCATTTTATAATAAGTTTATATATATAAAATTTTATAGAACATTTTACTGTTTTTTACCCACCTTCTTGGAGCATTTGAAAATTTGCAGAAAACATAATTTAATCACATCTGGGAGTTGAATTTCAAAAATCCGAGAGACATGGTTGATATTAGTAAGTAAAATGTGGTTCAATAAGTTGAAAATATTTTTAGTAGAATAGTAACTTTTGACCTTTATTTACCACAGTTAAAAGTAAATATGGTAATTATAGGTAAAATGATGTCATAATTACCCTAACACATCTTCTAATTCTATTGGATAAATGTAATTCGACCAAAAACAACATTTGGAATAAAATATGATCCCCCTTGATCCACTTGGATTAGATTATGACATTTATTATTATTTTATTTAAAGAAGAGTTAAAAGTGTTAAATTCAATGTATAATAACTAAACCATTTTTAATATAGGGTTAAACAATATATAAATATGACTATAAATATTCATTAGAAAGATAAAATGATTTCCTAAATAATGGTATTTTATTTATAATTTTTAGATGTTAAATAATCTAATTTATTTATTACACAATGATGATGCAGTAATTACTTTATTAACGAATGATTAAAATAATTGATATTATAAATATCCAAATAAATGTAATTTAAGACTTTTGATGAATTAAAATAATTTTCTACGTTAATATGACATGTTAGGGTTGATTATATAATCTTTGTAAGAAGTAATTGTGTTTTTATGATTTTCATAAAAACAAAATACTAAATAGTGTCAAAATTGACATAACTGAGTTTTTAAAACAAATACTATATTATTATTTGATATAATATTAGTAAAAATATATGGTTTGTAAAAAGGACGTATATAAGGTTATATATATTAATAATGAACCACTTTATCTTTACTTGTCTAGTTATAGTAATTTTATTAACCATATAATATAAAAATACAAAGAGACATGGTAAATGTGAAACTATTTAACTAAGAGTTGTATCTAAAAGAAAATGTTAATATTGGTACCTAAACCTGACTAAAACCAATTGTTTGAGTGTTTTTCGCCCCATACCTTCCTTATCCTCGAAATAAATCATTTTGGAGTCATTATAAATCGAAAATTATTTTATTATAAAATAATATCTCAAGCTTTTCCTAAAGTGACCCTCACCTCTCTTATAAAAGGGTACTTCCCTCTCTCTTAATTTCACACCTCCAAAGCCATTTGGCTCAGCCATCCCCTGCCCAAATATCCTTCCAACATTCCTACCTTCATCCTAGAGGACTTAATTTGGTCATAAAGCCAACCTAAGGAGCTCTTTTGTTCAAATCAAAAGGAAGAACCCAAAGAAGAGGTAAACATTTCATCACCTCTTTCAAGTTCTTTTCTTCTTCCACTTCCTCTTTCATTGTTTTTCCCATTCTAAAATAATATCTCCAGTATATTTTATATATTTTGATGTTATTATAAAAAAATTACAACCATATTCATTATTCTATCCATCCTGTAAATGGCAATGTCACCATACATTCATACATACGCCTTACCGTCACCACATCATTGTGTAGTTTGTTATTCAAATACTTCATTATTTGTATGGGTATAATAATGAGTATAACTAATGTAAATAATAAATATAAAATGTTAATGATTCTTTATAAATGATATACCATCAAATTACATATTATTCCACCATAAATATAATTATATTGTCACTCATGTGTACATCCCAATTACCGTCTCCAAAACGTGGTGAGATTCATTTGCACATTCACCATTCAACAATGATTATAAAAATATATATTATTAATAAGTATGAAATATATGACATAATAATTCTACATAAAACATATATATATATATGTTTGTGTGTGTGTGTGTGTTTGTGTGTTTGTGTGTGTGTGTGTATTTAATTATATTTTATTCACTTAGTTCTGTTCTTTATGATATGAAAAGGGAAACAACATTTATGTGTACGTATGGCCTACTGTCTCCATAAATGGTGTTTTCCATTTCATAAATCATTCAATCATACATATTTATTTTTTAAATATATATGATATATAAGTCATGTTTTATATTCTGGATGTATGTAAATCATGAACTAAATGATACGATCAAGAATAACAAGTTAAAAGACGTACGATAAAGAAAGCGATTATTACCTAAAATGTTAATTTAACATGGAGATCATTATTAAATGGGTAGTATAAAGTCATAAATGAATCATGTATGATTAATAAATATGAATATGGTTCGGAAAAAAATTAATAACATACAATGGTCATTATACAAGAGGTTTAACGTACCCTCATCCAAAGAAAAGTGCAAGGTAAGAGTTAATTTCACAATCTCTTTATTACCTGAGGTTGTTTTTACGTAAGCATCTACTGGGACATATTTATTATACACATCCATGTTTCATAAAACAGTTTTCAAAGTGATTATTTTTAAAGGGCTTTTTTACTAAAACATCAATTTTAATGTTTTAAATATTTATTCTTCTAAACCATTCTCATTAATGTCCATGCTTTCAAAATTGTTTTAAGGATTTATTTATATAGACATGAATGTTTTAAAATGTCAATTCCTTTTAAAAGTTTCAAAGTTGTATGGGAAACTTTTATTCAAAACTATCTTTTAAATGACATCCTTTATAAATTTTGTGTCTTTTAAATGATTTCATGAAAAAGGGACATTTCTATCAATGATTTTTACTGATCATTTTCAACTATGTCAACATCCTTTAAAGGATATTATTCTTGATCGAGGTTGATTTGTTATGATACAAATCATCCATATTGTATTGAAGGTTTTGTGGTATGGTTGACTGTGGATGTGTTATTTTTATTCCATTAATTTTTTATAGATAAATTATCGTAATTTCATATATTAGTTTTAATACAAATGTTTCTGTTATGTTTAAACCCTTTCATATAAAAAATGCATTGGTCTTAGTAAGTAACGGGTGGAGCCCAATATTGCTCCCAGATGCATCGGTAGGTCTAATGAGACAAAATAGTGTCTTGGCACAAGGCCTTAAAAAATCTTATTTATAGTCTTGGAATAAGGCCTTGACTATGTGGTTATGAAGTCTGACATTATGCATTCTATCATTATGAAATTGGCTATTGATATTACGTATGATTATTTGACTGGTAGAATATACATGTGAATAAGTAAATGGAATTATTTGATTTATCTTTTCCATATTATAATGAAGATTATGTTTTAAAGGATTTTGTTTTAGTCTTATAAATTTCCTTAAATGTTTATGCTTATTTGTGAAAGTTTTAGCTATATTGTTATCCTTACTAAGAGTTTGATATCACCCCTTTCTTATGTTTTTTTCCCTGGATTCCAAGAAGTGTATTATGGTTGATAAGAAGGATTAAGCTAGAGGATTAATGGTCTTCTCAAAGGATCATTTATGTTGTGTTTCATTTTCTAATATGTAATGTCACATTCATGTATGTAATCTATTTTCCAAAACTACTAAATTGATCGGTCTTTTGGGACTTAATTCATTGTAATCATTCCAATTTATTAAAATAATGCATCGACTATGGGCTTCTAGGGTCAATGAGTTATAGTTGGTATCAGTTAATGTTTAAAAATATCCTTGGAAACTATATTTAGAAAAACTATGACTAGAAAACATTACACTAAGATAGACTTTGAGGATTAGTATAGAAAAACATCCAAGAATTTTGGTAATATAGAGATTTTATAAATTTTACAAGAAATACATCCCTGTCTTGATACAAGTTGGTATAGGCGGCTCTAGCATAGATATACCTAGGAGTGAAAACTCTGACCATGAGTTTCAGGCTTGACTCGGGGTATCCTGGTACACGACAATGGGCCATGAAACACTCTAGATTACACCACTCCTAGGGGATATGCTTAGGATAATTCACATTTTTTTTACAATCCATTATGAAGTATTTAGGAATAAATACTTCTTCAAGGAAATTTTTCTATGATTATAGATTATATGCGTAATCTTTTCAATTTACGTTAGTTATTTTACAAGTTTGGAATTATGAATTGTGATTCATAAACTAACATAATATATTCCATTGTTATGAAATGACACCCAGTAGATGTAATAAGAGCTCTAGTAATATGGATGATCCAAAGAGTAATAATGATCATATCTTTCATTTTATTAAGCCAACATTTATAAAGGAAATAGTCATCCATGTATTATCATCAAATGAAGAAATGGAATCATGTGTTAATAAGATAAGTAAAGAATTATCTGAGTCATATGGATTTGAAGAGAAGCCAGAGAAGAAATGAATGGTAAAAAGAAAAATGGATAAATTGAATAAGGGAAAGAAGGATTTTTTCATATGTGATTAATTTGGAAAGAATCAACTTAGTAAATGCATGAAGGGAATTGGAGTGTGTTATAAGTGTGGAGAAAAAGGACACCAAGAATGTTATTTCAAGGGTAAGAAAAAGGTTTCCAATGTACAATGCTTCATCTTCAAGGATTTGGGACACTACACGAATCAATGTCCAAATCATTAGAGTATACCCCAAATACTGCTATTGAATAATAATCAAGTTATGATACAACCCAAGATAAAGAGGAATGATTAAGAGTTATTATGTTGTCATTAAAGTATTGTGTCATTTGAGTATTGTATTAATGATGTACATGTTATAAGAATTATAGAGTATATAAGGATTGTACTGAAATACTATTTCATTAAGGACTTTAGATAGTGTGGAACCAAGAAATGTGACTCAATGGAAGGTTAAATTTTATGGAAAATATATCGTTGAGATAAATATTAACCTTAATATGATTCTGATACTAAGGTACTAATTTTTTAATAAGATATGATTGACTTGGAAAAATTATATTGGATATTTTTAACTACCTTAAAATTGATTAATGATTTGAATATTTCATCATTTTTGGAGTTTACAACTTTTTTGGATATAAGGAGTATATCCATTATTCTATAAGGAATAAGGGAGCATGAATGTAATAAATATGGTTATATGATAATTTAGGGTGTTATCGTGTTTTAAAAGAATACATGATGAAGGGATTCTCAAGTTATTACGTGGAAAAAAGGATCTTCATTATGTTTACCTTTCTTATGAATTTTGGATTGTGAGTTTGGAAGAAGTATTTTGGATTAGTATAAATGTTGGAATCGATTATGTTTGACATTGGATACTATTTTTAAGGTTAAATAATTTCATGAGATTATTTTTTGATTTTCATAAAAAGGACAACCCAGAGGTCAGTTGACAACCTGTCACGTCCGGAAAGGCTGTGATAAGTGAACTCGCAACTGAAGGGAGACAAGGGTGCATCACCTTCCACTTCCCTATGTGATTTCCTAGTCTGTATAATGTATTTATTTAAAAAAATAGTCTCCCAAATTAATATAAATTCATTTTATTAACCCTATACGATTAGGATAAATATAATATTTTTGAATTCTATTATTTATTGGAGTGAAAGATGATTTTGTTGTAGGAATTAGTTGGAGGATGAAACTCTACTTGTCAAGTATATATATATATATATTCCTCATATTATATGAATAAATTAATTCTTAAACTTTAGGTAAGGTATCTTAAAACCAAAAAAGTGTAATCCTGATACCATATGTTTTTTTTTGAACAGATGCTATTTGACATCATCCTAGATTGATGGTTTTGAGGCCCTCAATTTTACACTTCTTTATGATTGATGGCCTCAATAACTCCTTAAAAATATTTATTTTTTTCCTCCAATTTTGTGTCTCTAATTTCTGCCAATGTTCTTTTAATCGAGATCATAATTTGGTGGTGACTTTTTCATTTCCCTTTCCCTCTTACTACGACAAAATTTTATTAACCCGTTTTCTGATGTGGGTTTTCCAAAAGGGTATTTTTCAATTTTTAAACATTTATTTTTATAGAACAATTTAAAATTAGGTGGACACAATTTATTGAGTGAGGGTAGAATGTAACACCCTAATATTTCAAAGTACGTGATCTCATTAAAGTAAGTCAATTGCTTGTGCTACACGCAACACCGTGTTCGAGCGCACCACAACTTACCAAACTAACCATTGAAAAAGTGGTTATGAATAGTATTAATTTCCTTTTGAATCATATATACTCTATATAATTTTAACAACCATAATATGTGTTTCTTAGACATAATATAAGAACAATTTCATTTTTTCAGAAAAAATAAGTATTTTTTAAAAAATGCAATTTTACCGCCTTTAAATCGAGATGCATTTATAAAACCAATATTTGATACTTTAATATATTAAATTTAATGAAATTAAATTCTTATTTAGAATTGGTACATAAAAATTTAGTTTGGATATTTTTTTTACTTTTTTGATAACTTTCATATCTTGATGAATAGTTAAAAATACTATGTTTTAATTGAAAACAAAATTTTTAATTGAAATAATTTATTGTGATAAATTATGAATTTCAATGGTTTATTAGTATAATTAGATTATATTTTAATCATTTAATACAATTTAGTTAATTATAAGTAATTTCACATTTAAATTTGACATAAAAACATATCAATCTTTTGATAGTTGTTTCTTTTTAAAAACCCACTTTATGGTTTTGAAAATGAGAATTAATTTTAAATTAATAAATGAAAATTTTATGTTTTGAATTTATTAAAATAGGCTTTATTTTTAATTTCAGAATATCAAAATTAGTTAGGGTAATATTTTTTTATTTTTCTGAAAACATTCAATTTTTTATGAATAGTGAAGAACACTGCGTTATTATATAAAACCGACTCTTTATTTAAATAATTATTTATTTTATTTTAATTTAATTTAGATAAAAAAATAAAAAATAGCTATATATTTTCAATGTAATTCATTGGAGTCATTTTATAATAAGATTATATATATATAATATTATAGAACATTTTACCATCTTTACCCAACTTCTAAGAGCATTTGAAAATTTGCATAAAACCTAATTTTACCATTTCTGTGATTTGAATTTCAAAACTTCGTGACACAAAGTTTACATATGTACATAAAATCTGGTTCAATAAGATAAAAATAACTGTCGTTGAATAGTACCTTTTGACTTTTATTTACCACGGTTAAAAGTAAATAGGGTAATTAAGGCTAAAAATAATATCATAATTACCCTAAAACATGTCCTAATTCTATTTGATAACTTTAATTTGACCAAAAACAACATTTTAAATAAAATATGATCCCCTTTGGTCCACTTGTACTAGATTAAGTCATTTATTTTTATTCTATTTAAAGAAGAGTTAAAAAAGTTAAATTCAAAGCTTAATAACTAAAAAAAATTTATTATAGGGTTACACAAAATATAAATTAGACTATAAATATTCATTAGAAATATAAAATAATTTACTACATAATGGTATTTTATTTATAATTTTTTGAAATTAAATAAGTTAATTTATTTATTACACAATGATGATGTAGTAATTACATTATTAATGAAAGAATAAAATATTTGATATTATAAATATCCAAAAAAATTTAATTTGAGACTTTTGTTGAATTAAATTATTTTTCTATGTTAATATTACATTTAGGGTTGATTAAATATTTTTTTTTGATGTAATCATGCATTTATGATTTTCCCAAAAAAAAATACTAAATTGTGTCGAAATTGACATAATGGTGTTTTTAAAACAAATACTATATTATTAATTGATATAATATTAATAAAAATCTATTGTTCATTAAATGTACTTAGATAAGGTTCTATATATTAACAATTAACCACTTGGGGTTCTCTTGGCTTGTTATAGTAAGTTTATTAACCATTTAATTTAAAAAAAGAGACATGGTAAATGTCAAAGTATTTGACTAAGAGTTAAACCTAAAAAATAAGGATAATATGGAGACCTAAACCTATCTAAAACCTATTTTTTGATAGTTTATAGAGCCATCCCAACTTTAGCCTCGAAAAAAAAATTTGGAGCCATTTGAAACCAAAAATTATTTTATTATTAAATAATATTTCAAGCTTTTCCTAAAATGACACTCACCTCTCTTATAAAAGGTTACTTCCCCTTCTCTTAGTTTCACACATCCAAATCCATTTGTCTTGGCCACACTATGACCAAATATCCTCCCAAAAAACCTGAATTCATGCTAGAGTCCATCCTTTAGTCATAAAGCCAAACTAAGGATCCCTTTTCATCAAATCAAAAGGAAGAATCCGAAGAAGAGGTAAATAATTCATCAACTCCTTCAAGTTCTTTTCTTCTTCCACTTCCACTTTATTTATTGTTTCCATTATAAAATAATAACTCCAGTATCTTCTATATATAGTGATGTTATTATAAAAATGGAACAACCAAATTCATTATTCCATCCATCCTATAAATGACAAAGTCACCATACGTGTGTACACACAGCTTACCATCTCCACGTCGTGGTGTTGTTTGTTATTCAAACACTTCATTATTTGGATGGGTATAATAATGAGTATAAAAAATTTAAATAATAAATATAACATGTTAATTATGATGTATATATGATATACCATCCAATTACATATGATTTCACCATCAATATAATGATATCGTTGCTCAGGCATACGTACAGATTACTGTCTCCACGACGCGATGAGATTCATTTCCACATTCACCATTCAACGATGATTTTAAAAATATATATTATTAATAAGTATTAAATATATGACATAATAATGCTACTTAAAACATATATATATATATACTTAAATATATTTTATTCACTTAGTTCTGTTGAATGTGATATGAAAAGAGAAACAACGTTTATGTGTATGTACTCCTACCGTCTCCTTAAACGGTGTTTTCCATTTCATATATATATATATCTATTATACATATTTATATTCTAAATATATATGATATAAAAATCATACGTTATATTCTGTATGTATGTAAATCATGATCTAAATGATACGATCGTGAATAACAAGGCAAAAGACGTATGATAAAGAAAGCGATTATTACCTGATTTGTTAAATTAACATTGAAATCAATATTAAATGTGTAGTATAAAGTCATAAATGAATCATGTATGAAATAATAAATATAAATATTGTTCTTTAATAATTTAATAACATACTATAGTCATTTTACAGGAGGTTAAACATACCCTCAACCAAATGTAAGTACAAGGTAAGGGTTAATTTCACAATCTCTTTATTATCCATGGTTGTTTTTACGTAAGTATATACTGGGACGTATTTATTATCCATGTCCATGTTTCATAAAATAGTTTTCAAATGGATTATTTTTAATGGTTTTTTTTACTAAAAAATCAATTTAAATGTTTTAATTATTTATTCTTCTAACCCTTTCTCATTAATGTCCATGTTTTCAAAATGTTTTTATGGATTTATATAAATGGACATGAATGTTTTAAAATGTTAATTCTTTTCAAAAGCTTCAAAGTGGTATGGGATACTTTGATTATAAACTATCTTTCAAATTAATTCCTTTATAAATTATGTGACTTTTAAATTATTTCATTTAAAAGGGATATTTCACTCAAAGATTTTTACTGATAATTTTCAACTATGTCAACATCCTTTATAGGATATTATTCTTGATCAAGGTTGATTTATTATGATACAAATATTCCATTTTGTATTGAAGGTTTTGTGTTGTGTTTTAATGTGGATGTTTTATTTTTATACCATTCATGGTTCATGGATAAATTATGGTCCTTTCGTATGATAGTTTTAATATGAATGTTGACGTTATGTTTAAACCTTTTCATATGAGGAATGCATTGGACTTAGTAAGTGATGGGTAGAGCTTTCTATAGCTCCTCGATGCATCGGTAGGTCTCATGAGACAAACTAGTGTCTTGAAATAAGTCCTTGGAAAAATATTATTTTTAGTATTGGAACAAGGCCTTGACTATGTGGTTATGTATTCTGGAATTATGCATTCAATCATTATGAAATTGGCTATTGATATTACATATGATTATTCGACTAGTAGAATATCCATGTGAATATGTAAATGGAATTATTTGATTTATATTTTCCATATCATGATGAATTTTAAGTTTAAAATGAATGTGTTTTAGTCTTATACATTTCCTTAAATGTTTATGCTTATTTTTGAATGTTTCTGCTATATTGTTATCCTTACCGAGTGTTTGAGTTCACCACTTAATTATGTTTTATTTTACTAGGATTCCAAGAAGTGTATAATGATTGATAAGAAGGGTTAAGATAGGGTATTAATGGTGTTTTAAAAGGGTCATTTATGTTGTATTTTATTTTATAATTGGTAATGTAACGTTCATGTATGTAATCTATTTTTAAAGACTACAAAACTAATCAGTCTTTTGAGACTTGATTCCTTGTAATCATGGCATAGTCTTAAAATAATGCACTGAATCTGGGATTATAGGGTCGGGGCGTTACATGAGAGACCATTACACATAATGTAACTGCAATACATGACATGTTATTTTTTGAGATTCTTTTTAAAATAAATAAACCGAGATTCATGGGATCTGAAGATTTAAAGGATACACTTCGTGAATCCCCATTACATGACATGAAACAAGTCAATGGTCAAAATATTCAAACAAGATTTGCGTAGATTCGAAAATCACTAAGACAACATCATATTATCATTAGACACCATGAAAACCCATTACATGTCATGTAATGGTCTAGGAAGATCCCATCCAAATCCTATAAATAGAGAGCTTTCCAAAAATTGTGGAGCATTCAGATTCAGCTGGAGACAAAGGCTTAGAGTAAAGCAGATGTGACCTATCCAAGTTATTTTTCTCTTTTCTTTATTATTTCATTTTATTTAATATTTCCCTCTAAATGTCTCATCACTAGGATGAGGAGGTAAACCCACCATGTGCGAGGGTGATGTAAATAGAAGGGGGAGGTGCATTGGATTTATTTCTTTTCAATTATTCATGTGTTTGGTTTGCATGATTTTTTTCTTCATCTTACAATACCTTTTTTATTTTATCATTTCAATTTATAATATAATTAAAAACAAACATTTAAATTTTGGAACAATCAATCATAAAGATAGAATGACCATGGTCGATCGTAGGGTAAATTAGGTTAATAATTGTATCAAGGAAAACATGATTCAACAACACCCTACATTAATAAAACAAGGGAAATATGGTATTTTCATGTTGAGGAGAAGATTCCATGAATACTAGATCTACCTCATTTCATCTATAAAACCAGAAATTAATTAATCAAAATATTTTCTAAAATCCAATTGCACATGAATCTAGAAATTACAAAACCCTGGAATAATTTTAAAATCTTTTTACAACCCAATCAATCAATCTTATTTTCTTTTGTTATTCAATTAAAACAAAACAAATCACTCTTTTCTCAGCCCTTTACTTAATTTTATAAAATTAAATATTTTGAAAACAAAATCAAACTAATTTCTCTATTTCTATGGGTTTGAAATAAAACTAACCAACACGACATTTTAATTAATTTAGTAGGAAGGTATGAGTTTTTAGAAACTTATTTTTGCTTACTATATGGAAATTACAATGCCTTGTGGCACTATCAACAACCACTTGATACATTGACATTAATTTAAATTAATGTCCTCTAAAGTAGATAAATCATACTAAATGGATGTAGTTGATGTCTGAATATCAGATTTCATGGGATCATAATAATTAAGACTTATTTTCATGAATTTCACACTTGGTGATCTATGGTAACTGAGATCATAAGGATAGAATTGCCAATAGAAACACAACATGTTTTGGGTGTCATTGTATGTTACTATCTACATACATGTTTATTGGTGTCCAAATTTGATATAATTATTAATATGTTTCATTTGAACATGTTATTTGATGAAAGTAAAAAACTTGGAAAAATAAGTCACAAAGATGTAACTTTTGTTGGGTTTGTCATTAATGGTTTGACATTGGTTGAATAGTAAAGATAGAATTTGTCACTTCTGAGTTGAGGAAGTAATATCTCAGGCCTGGTTGATCAGGATGGTTGTACCTTTAAAAATACATATTCATGGTATTCAATGTTAAATCCATCTTATTAGATCATTAAAAACTAAATAAATAAATGACAATGACATAAGTGTGTGTCTCGATTTACGATAAATCTATTAAAAAAGAGGTTATATTGAAAATTTTGTTTTCATATAATGGTTGTCACTTATATTACTTTTATTTATCTCTTTATGGGACTTGATGGGTTTCTATACTCCACTCATGGTCTATGAATATTATTCACTTATATCTAGATAAGGTTCTAGAGGGGTACACCCTATAGTGCATTCAAGAATCTGCACTATTTTGGTGACTATGTATATAGTACATGTTAGACCCTACCATAGGGTCCATGTGTTGTCCAAGTTTTATCAATAAATAATAAGTAAATTAATTCATTATTTATCTAATATTGAATAATAGGTTTTAATTTATTTATTAAATATATATAAATTTGTTTTATGTAAATACAAGGAATAATATTATATGAACAAATATTATTTTTATATTCAAGGGTTTTTAAATTATAGATGGAATTATGATTCGATTTAATGACTTGTGTTTATCACTTGTGATATATTTAATATATATTATAATTATGTGAAAACAATATAAATAATGTTTATAATGCATTTAGTTCATCATAATTATTTATTTAATTATTATTTACTAGATGTTCAATATATAGGGTTTGGGGAACCCTTTTTGGGCATTTGAGCATCCACTATATATATAAAATGGTAGGCTCATTCCTAGGACTATTTATTCATTTATAATGAGATATTCTCTCCCCACTTTCCTCCTAGAGAAATGGGGTCTCTCTTAAGTGATTGATCCAAGAAACCGTTCATGGATCGAATGCACGAGATCGTGGTGATTGTCGGTACATGAAAGATATCACCGGAGCACCATGCTAGCACTCTGAATTAGGTGAATGATGGGTGCAGATATTCTTGGAGCATGTTTTGATGATCTAGAGGGGTTCAGATTTGTATCCTTCTAGAAACGGGCACTGTTGATGAGATTCAGTCGATCATTCTTAAAATCAAAGGAGGTTATCATTATATTTTAATTTTCTATTCTTTTAATTAGTCCACATGATCTCCTCAAACCATATCAGGGCTTGAATCACTAGATACAACATGTTTTATCACTATGATGGTAAAAAATAGAAAAATACGTAGCTTGTTGACTTCTAATACATGATACAATATCTAAAAATGGTATCATAGTGATCACATGAATTTTATGATCCAATTAAATTAAATTTAAATTAAATTATGTAGAGGGATTTTAAATCAGTGACAATGAATCTGACCATATTTTGATTCGATATTGGATGGCCATGTTATGGCCATCTAAAAAAATATTTATTAAAAGTGGTGGTGTTTCATGTAATAAAATTTTAATAAATATATATTATATATAAGTTTTTTTTATCTTGTTTATCTAGAGGAAGGTAATTCCAAAAATCCTGAGTAAATTCTTTTAACGGTATTATTCCTCCTCCCATTATTGAGTTCTTCCAAAAACATATAGATTATTTTGGAAAAATCCTAAAATTATCTTTTTGAAATTGATTCTAATGTCAAATATGATTTGGGGGTGTCATGGGTTGATAAAGAAATAAATTTAAAAAAAATTAAATTTTTAAAGGGGAGAAGGGTTGGCCCAACCTCACCCTCACTTTCGATCACCCCATTTCCATGGGGACATCTCCTCCACCACTTTCCCCTTATTAACGAGCACCTAGTTTGGTCGCCTTACTGATACGTAGTATAAATCCCTCACTACACCACCTCACTAACCATCCATCACCACATCCATCCCAGTGTCATGGAAAAAGGACCATCATCAGCCACCTCTTGAACAGCCAGCTCCCAGCCACCCGTACTACCCACACAATCGATTAGAGCCAAGATCTCACTGAATAGAACTCCCATTGGGCCACAATCCAAGTGTCTACAGCAACTAACCTCATTAATTAATCCCTAGTTGATTCCCTTGGGGGCCCCAAGAACCTCCATCATGAATGGTGATTTCCCTGACCATATCTAATGAGATCGCCGGCTGCCTCCCCTACATGCACTGATACCGACATCCAGCTTCTATCACACTGAGAGCCCTTTTTTTCATGGACTCAGCCATCTGATGTACCTTAAACATCCTACATAAGTTCATACTAGTCATCGTTCACTGCCTTAACCATCATGTGACGCCCCTACTTGAGGTTCAAAAAGTTACATAGGTTTTATTGGACCCAATCCACCCTAAATTGTGTTGGGTGGGTTTTCCTGACCTATAATGGGTTTGGGTGGGCCTTCCTAGACTAGAACATCCCTATAAGGGCTTCACATAGTCAAAAATGGGATTGTGTGTGGGTGTCCTGACCCTCGTTGTCCTTGCCCTGGGTTTTGGGAGTCAAAAAATATTTAATATAAACAAAATTAATTTAGTTAATTAATTTAATTTTAGTATTAAATTAAATTAATTAATAATTAATTTTTTGTATAATAAATATAATATTTTCAATACTCTAAAAATTTTAATTTATTTTTTGGTATTAAATTTAATTAGTGAATTTAATTTTTTGGAATTAAAATTAAATTAATATCAGAACCAAATAAATAATTTGAATTTAAATATTGCCTTTAATTTATTTAAAAGAACTCATACCTAAATTTATGGCATTTAACTTTTTTATCATGACTTAGATTTACTCATTGACCGGTCATGTGCATTGAATGAACCTGTGTATTTCTATTTTTTATTATTTAATCACTTATTACATTAATGTGATTTTTATAAAAAGTAGTTATTCTGATGGAAAATTGTGCATCATATTTTTCTTCTTTAATATGCATGAGGACTTATGTGTCCAATTTATCAGCCTTTATTTTGAAACATGACACCCCCTTATATTCATACAAATATTTTTATATCATGATGAGGATAGTAAGACACAGAAAATGCCAAGTTGGGACAAAATCCAAATGATCTCTATAAAAACTAGATGGGAGAGAAGATTCATCATGATATAATCTACGACTCATGTATGATACCCCTAGGTCATGGATTATACATTGAGTTTAAATGGACCATCAATTTTTAGATGTTAAATACCTGTTAAGTATTGTATTTTCTTTATGAATTTGTTTGTTATTTTATTCATTTTCATGATAGTGGTACAAAAATAAAATACTAAATAGTGAAATGCATAAAGATAGGATGAATTTTTTTCAATTAATGTTCAATTGTGAGTGTGACAACATAGGATGAATTGATTAATATAAATGGATTATATTCATCAAACAATATTAAAAACCATCACAAAAATATTATCTTATAAATGCCTTCCATCATTTGAATTTGAACAAAACCGAGTGTTTGTGGTGATAATTAGCCAAATTTTTGGGTTCCTCTTATGACCAAGGAGTTATTTTTAGAGCGATTAGTTGACATAATAGAATATGAAAGCAAATAAGTATCCAAATATAGCTTCCACCAACATTAGAGACTAGCATTGAGTAAATCCTATTTATTATTTTAGAATATGGGACTTCACTCAACTGATCAAGGTGCCTTAAGTTAATCCGGTGGGTCAGTTAATTGTCCATCGTGAACTCTTTGAGTATATGGGTCACCCAATACTATAGACTATGAGTGAGGTTCAAGGATCCATTTGAATGGAATACTCAAGCAACAGAGTATTCTGATTCTATTAAGGAGTGTATCAAGATTTTGATAAATTAGTGGGATACATTTTATGATTAAAATAATCGGTAATGTCTAATTGGTAATTAAGAAAAAGTTAGTAAACTTAATTTTTTTAATTTTTCTAGAAAAAAGGAATGTAACTCCACAACACATTCAACATTATCAAATGGACGAAGAAAATGTACACACTGGAATGAGTAACTAATAGTTGCACAGGTGGTTTCACAAAATACTATAATATCAAATATTCATGGTGTTGGTGTCCCTAATACTTGTTAATCCACTTCATGAAGTGGGAATGTAAAACATGATTATAATCAACCCATGTACTATGCATATGATGGTTATGTAATAATATTTTCTTCAACATTTAATGTGATTTGTGGATACTACATCTGGACATGGATAATTTAACCCGTTTTATAATTTCTATGAATCTAGAGAGTAGAAAGAGAAGTATAGATATCAATGGGTGACCATTATGTTATATGTTTTGTAAATATTAAAGGGCAGTTCAGGATATTTCAATAGGTACATTTCTCATATCATTTTCACCAACTTCCTCTAGTTTCATTTAAGATTTCCAAATGAACTATACAGAGAAAACTATTTTATTCCTTTTAGGTAAGGTTCCCTAAGAAATAAGAACATTGAAGAAATATTAATCTTTAGTTATTTTGGCGAACAAGTTGAAAGACAATGAGAAAATACCAATGGAAAGTGTGATGTAAAATGAACCTTCACAATGTCCTTCTACGAAATAGGTATTAAACACGAGGTTATGTTCTTCACATATAATTAAATAAATTTTTGTAAGTTTAAACGCAATAAACTGAATTAATGAATCAAGTAATAGATACTTCTTCTGTTATATTCATCAATTGTATGTTATGATTCTATCATACATATTTGGTATTAAAAAAATATTATTATAAAATATGATAAAAAAAATATAGTAACCAAGTATGTATTGAAATTTTTATAGAAGTATGGTGTATTATCCAAACAACTGAGAAATAGTGGTTTCAAATTTAGTGGGGAGAAGCACACAACTTCTAGTTTCCACATTTAATGATTCTTGTAGAAATTTTATTGAGTGTTTCTATAAAATATTATCTCACGTATCATTTAGACATAAGGATGCATTATTCCAGTTTAAGAACCAATGTTATTTGTGGTTATGAATACTCAAATAATAGTTCATCACTACATAAATCATAGGCAATGACTGATGAATATATTATTAAGACTTATATAACCAATTGTATAAAGATAATACATTATGAAGAAAAAAGAGTTATTTTTCAAGGATATACATAGTATGGTTTTATAATTTTCTAAGTTAAAGACCTTAGGTATTGTCAACATAGTTTTGTACATAGTTTTGGACAATGTAACCCTTAGAAATAAAGGTATTCCACAATCATTCGGAATTAGTTCATATAGATATTTAACTATTTTAAGGGTAAGCTAATAGTATGTATAATTCATAAGATTCATATGCATGGTGAGAATATATAAGATGAATCAGGATGGTCAGCTAAACAATATCCTAACCAAGCATTTATCAATCAATATAATTTAGCATGGAGTGAATCCTATATCTACATTAGGTATATGATTCTAAAAAGTATGATCATTAATGATTCATATAGATTAACATTGATCAAAAATCAATTCATGGAGTAATTCCTAAATGAACCGTTCCATATACACATTATATTCATGATGTAGGTAGAAAGAAAATCAATGTTAAAAACTCATACATTATAGATACATCCATTTTTCGAGACATGCTTTACAAATAGAAACATTAGCCAATAACCATGTGGAAACTATAATGAAAAGTTGAAATCACATCATTTTTGTATAATATAAATCCATTTTTATATGCACATTTTTTTTGAAAGGAATGTGTTTTTTTGGGATATAAACAAACTTGAATTAAAAAAACACAATGTGCATCCAAATTAATTATCCTGATAGTTTCACTAGATATTATAGAAATCTCGATGATAGAAAAGTTGTCATCAAGTGATTGAATAAATTTTTATATAATTATGAAAAATTATATTTGAGATAATGGGAGAAATATTGACTTGGGTTTAGTCATTATCGGAGTTACACAAGAAGTTTTCATAGGAACAAGTTCAACAAGTGCATGTGGAAAGAGAATATTCGAGAGACATGTATTGTATAAGAATGATGAAATCATGTAGATGGTTTAATCTTCACTAAGGCCGGTGACAAATCATTCATTAAGGATAATAGTTCATACATGTAGGTAGTATATGAAAATTAGCTAAGATTAAAAAGGTCAATTAAAATTCAATAATGGATTCCATGTATCATTGTATATGGGTTATTATTTTGAGTACTATGGTGAGTACTCATGTGAAACTATACATGGATGGTACAAGTATGGTTCCAATAAGGATTGATTGGTTATACTATATCATGATTCATAAATCCATTATAATTTTAATTGTCATAACTATATTCTATGATCATTTTTTTTATTACTGAATTTCAAGACTACCAATCAAGGAAGGTGTCAATACAACACAACCAATGGAGGATGGTGACACCATAGAATACTAATAAAGGGTGAATGTTATATAAATATAGTCTAGAATTGAAGTAAGAAACAAGATTATATAATATTAATTTAGAATGAATATTTTCCATGTGTTAACCAGAGGTTACTAGGAGAACCATGTTTTCTTATGTGAAATATGTATGAAAACATATCAAAAACAACTATTGGTATTTTAGTTAGTTAAGCCCAAGATTAAATTAACTCTCCATAGATTCACTTAATGTATCAACCTAAGAAATAGTTATTATAATTTATAAGGTAGATTTAAAATTTTCTTAGACAAATTAAATCTTACATATACTGACATAGTATTTAAAAAATACAAGTTGGAACAATTTGGGAGAAAATTTTCACCAAATTCACATTGAATAAATCTCTCCAAGAATATATTCGTGGTCATAGGAGAATATTAATGTTGTGATTTTAATTCTATATTAGTTTTTTATGGATCAATAATGTCTTCCATGATATGTACAAGATATTATATTTCCAACATATACATTATAGTAATAAAAATATTGGTTATATCTAGGAGAACTACAAGGGAAGAATTCAGAACTATTATATTGTACTTGGGAAAGTACAAATGATATGTAATTAGTTTGTAGAGATTATTGGAAAGTATTTTGAGGGGACACAAACTTATATTCATTGTATCAATGTGATATAATATCATAGTCAGGCTAAAGTAATAATCAAGATCAGATCTTTCATGCTAGTGGTAGCCATGTCTTTAAATACTAAGTTTATAATAGCTTTCAAGGCAACTAAGAAGAAATTTAAAATATGGAATGATTTTTTCAAGTTCTAGGAATCACACCAAGTAAGGTATATTCATAATGTAAATTATGATACTATTAAAATCTAATATTTCAAGTTTTGAATGTGCAAAAAATGGATATACTCGGTGGTATCATCTCTTTAGAAGTTTTACTCATGGTGGTAAGGTCTCATATAGTATAACATCCATAAAATGGAGACATGGAAGGACCAAAAACTAAATCCATGACTCAATAGAAACATGATCTTAGTCATGTGAGAGTTAACAAGGATGTTTTTCAAGTTGACTCTTGTGAAAGTTGGAGTGTTGTAATAGTGGGTTCCCTAGACCCAACTAAATAGTACTTTTTATAATCATTCCAGGTATATTGTGAGATATTCATGATGTAAAATTACCATTATAGTGTAGACATTTCTATGTCCACTATTTAAATGATAATTTCCATAGATTACATTTCATATCAAATGGTATTAGAATATCGTAGGCTATAATGAAGACCTTAATATACTATGAAATTATTCATAAATAAATGTCTAATGGTCTATATATCATATTAACTAGACATATTTTATTCCTAAATATCATATGTTGGGGTCATATAAGCATTGAGACTACTTATCATGATGTTCTCACTTGGTTATCTCTAGTAGGTGAGATCATGAGGATAGTCCTTCCAAAAGGAACACTTAATGTTTCTTAGGTATCATTAGATGTTCTTATCTACAAACATGTGTATTGGTATCCAGACTTGTGATCATTATCAATGTGTATCATTTAATCAAGTGATTTCATCAAATTAAAAAACCATGAAAATTAATCTATAGGGAGATATCTCTTATTGGGTATGTCATTTGTGTTATGATATTGGTTGAATGGTCAATATATAATTTTTTAATTCTTATTTGAATAAGTAATATCTCAATCTTCATTGATTTGAATCGTAGTACCAATATAAATCCATTACCAGGGTAGTCGAAGATAAATCCATATATTTAGATCAACAAATAATAAATCAATAAAGGATGATAACACCAGTGTCTGGCCTAGTTTATTATATTTCTAATGAAAAATATATTATATTATATTTTGTGTGTTCAAAGGTTGGATATCATTACTATGAATATTACATATCTATTTTGGGGTCCTTGAAGGTTTTCTATACTCCACTCTTGATCTAATTATACTATTCACTGCTATTGAGATAAGGGCTTAGAGGGTCACACACTATAGTGCATTCAATAACCTTCTTTATTCTACTGAATATGTATATAAGACATATTAGGGCCCCCATGGGGTCCGAGTTTTGTACACGTTTTATCGATCACCAACAAATAAATAAATTCACTATTATATGAATATGGAATAATTGGGATTAATTTATTTATTAAATGTATTTTCACATGTTTAAATAAAATAAAAGAAAAAATATTTTATGAAGAAATATTATATTAATATTAATGGTTTGTTTAATATTAGTGGGAATTAATAGTGATGTTAAAGATGCGGGTTTCTCGCATAATATATTTAATATATATTATAAGTATTTGATAGAATATAAATAAATTTACGATACATCGAGTTCATCATAATTATTTATTCATTTCTTATTTAGGGGATGTTAAATATAAAGGGGATGGGGAACCCTTTCTTGGTATTTGAGCATCCAATATATATAATAGAGGATAGAGTCATTCCAAGGATTTTTTATTTCTTAGGAATGAGATCCTATTTTTCCTCCCACTTCTGAGAGAGTGAATGTCTCTTCTGAAAGATCAATCCAAGATCCCTTCTACAAATCAACAGAACTAGATCGTGGTGATTTTTTTTATGTCTATGAGATCATCAAAGCCTCTAGGTTTGTATAAAAATTTGATGATGGATGTGTGAATAGATTCTTCATGCATGTTTGGATGATATAAACAGGTTAAACTTCAGATCCATCAATCAATTGTCATTGGTGACAAGCAACAGTTGAACATGCTTCAAATTGAATGAGGTACGAATTCTATTTTATTTTTTGTTCATTAAATAATCCATGCGAGATCCTCATGCTATAATGGGGATCATATTATCAAAGATGAGTTTTTTTCTACAGTGATAAAAAATTTAAAATCCCCAGACAACTGGATTCCATTGCACGCCTTGTTACCAACACCTATTAACTCTCCAAATCAAGAAACTCAACATGCTCTAATTTCATTTTGTAATGAACTAGCCTATGTCGACCAAACACTTCCCATAACATAGATTGAAACCAGGCTTCAATAACACCACCCCAAATTCTAATGTTTTTTGAATAGTGGTGAGGTTTTAAAAGATATAGTTGGGAGACTAAACCCTCTATTAAGAGTGAAATAATATCATAAAATAACCAAACTCAAACATAGGGATGAAAATCAGAGTACACATAATAAATAAATGAAATATAATCAATGTATATAATATGGAATGCAGTATACAATCATAAAGGCTCACAATCATGAATAACATAAAACGTATAGCCACCCAATGAGCTGAAAACCTATAAAAATAGACAAATGAAAATAAAAACATAGGGCTCTACTCTCAACAATGAGTCAAACCACATACTTGGTCACCAAGATACTCAAGCTACACCGACCTGATCTTGATACCCCGCACAAGTGGCTATGCTTGATCTAGAAAGAGTAATCTTTGACCCCATCCATCATGTAACATGTTCTCAAACCAGAAAGAATACATTAGGTATAAATGCATATTGAGGTTCATATATAGGGGGTGAGAGATAAAACTCAATAATCCTACCCCAATTGTGAACCTATAATTTATTGTCAAAACAACTTCATGAACACATAAAATCACCATCCTATCCAAAACTAAAAATAGCTAGTATAAAAAAGAAAAACTAAATAAAAAAGTGGGGGAAAACTGAAACAATGAAAATAGAAAATTTTGGGTTCTAACCTAACACCTGATGTAAATCTACCCCCAATTTGTCTCACGATAGTGGATTTACAATACATGGATCACCCATGAACATAAAAACCATCTTGTATGCCATATCTATATAGGATTCCTTATATGACTAGACAAAAAGTATTTAATGTTGTACCCTAGGACATAACCATAGGATTCCATGACCAAAAATCACATCTACCGGACTCTAAGACTCTAATAGAAAAATTTGATCTAGTGACAAGAACATCATGGATGACACAACTAGGGAACCCATCGGTCTTGAAGGTCCTACAAAAGGAATCAGACATCATCTATGGACACAACATAACCATGGGAGTGCATGACATACTATGGCCCTGAGAGAAAAATAGAATCCATATTACACAAAACCAACTCTATGAGTTCTTCAGCACCTCATGATCTGAAAGCCACTCTAGTTAGTGCGACAAACTCAACTTAATGGGGTTTCACTCATTCGGACCACCCATTATCTCCCTAATCCATTTAAAACACAACCCTTCGATAGTGGATAGAATGAGATCAAATCAATATGTCAATGCCCAATCAAAGATATCCTAAGGGTATCCTCCTCAAACAAATTTTTTTAGCATAAACTACCTCGAACAATACAACCAGTGACTAACAAAGCATGGGATGATCTAATATCGATCCCATCATCCAAACAACTGTACTAGTAAAACTAATCCAACCTTTTCTAAAAATTAATGGGGCCCCTATCAAAACCTTGTATCATAACACCCAAAAAATAGCCACCAAAATCTCTCAATGTCCCACCTCAAGGAAAAAAACAAACATGGGGCTCCCATGGACCCCGAGGCCACAGTAAAAAGTGAAATCCAATTAGGGGTACCCCTACTACACCAAATCCCTTATCCCATGATTATAGCAACATTCCCAAATTTCCCAAAGTACAAAACATGTGTAGGAAACCAAAAGAGGGGTTCCACTAGCTCATCTAAAAGCATAATATATGCACAGTTAAGAAACACCCAAATTTACATCGGTGGTCCACAACTGATCCTTGGTCTAAAATGCATGTAAATGGGCATTCAAAATCAAAGAACGCATATAAGGGAATTCACAATAGTCCTCATGACCACCTCCAAGGTAGGACCTAATAGGTATCCTTAGTAATAATGAACCCTATATGTAATGTTGAGAAAGAAAAAACCTCATCTATTCATCTCATAAAACAACGTATCCATGGGTACCAACTCAACCCTAAGGGAATCCAAATAACACCATGAAACTCTAGAATCCTCAACAACTGACCATGGTAACCACTGATCACTCAATCAAAAATCAACCCACAAATGCATCCTCAAAATTCCCTCAAACTCATCTCAACATCATCTCAATAGCTGCCAACTATAACCACCATTCCATGAAATTAACCCAATAAAAATGCTCTAATGACTCTAATACTCAAGAAAAAAATCTAAACCCTATAAACTCTAACCTCGTGCAATTGGTCCCATCACATAGGCACAAATCCAGATCTCTTTAAGGATACCACATTGTACTATAATCTGAAATCCATCCAATGAACCATAAAAATATCACCATGTAACGCAGGAGTCTGTATGATAACTGAGATCTCAACCCTCACCTAGGCCTCACTGCTCAAAACAAAACTCCCTTGGAGGATTTTGGATCCAAACCTCAAAGAGACCCTCCTAAAAAATCTTTCCCTTATAAAGCACTATCTATATGGTATTAAAATGATTAAATAATTCAACCATCATGATCCACGTATAAAAATAGTTATAATGGACTCCTCTCAAGTCCAGATCTAACACTAAGGCACAAAAGGCACAAAACCCCCATAGTGGAAAAATTAAACTATGTGTACCTATGAGTATATGGCCTGTAATCTAAAAGGTTCTCATGGGCATGAACTTTTACACGGCCAAGAAACACCTGAGGTCTTCCCATATAACAAAACATGGACATGGTTTACATTGGTTCTACTTGTATACTGCTACAAATCCATTTTCCCATCACATGGGGTGTCTATCCAAGTATATTTCCAAATGGACATGTCCTACTACATGGTGTGTACCCATAGTACACATCATGTACTTCCAAAATCTCTATCACCCCATGCAGCACTACACAGAATGTACTTTAAGTACACATTGTGTAATTATAAAAACTCTTCTTATCTAAATAGGAAGAACACATTACATGTATTATCTAAACCATGGGAAATGTACATGGTTTTCCCCGAATTGGAAGCCTTCAAATTTCCCTCAAAACCCCATGATTTCTCCCAAAAAGCCATAGATCGACCCCCAAGAGGTCCCTATAAAACCATATACCGCTTTGAAACATAAAAACACATAAAATATGAGGATTTATGGTTAAAAACCTAAAAATGGTCAACATATAGGTGGAAACCACCAATGCTTCATACTTAATTTCCCACCCGCAATCGCCACACTCTGATCTAGACCTCGAACAAACCCCCAACAGCACCACATCAATCTTCCACTTCTCCACATCTCCATATCTTATCTTCATGAAATAGATCCCCAAGTAGTGTTCATGGTAATCCTAAGGGAAAATAGGGAACAAAAAAATTAAAAGTAAATAAAATGGGAAAAAATACAATGAAAATAATAAGGTCCCAGTTATAGTCCTGATGCCCAATGCAGGGTTATCTCTCTACTAGTTAAAAACCACATTGTGAACTCAAAATTGGAGATAGAATCTCAATTTGAAACACCATTTAAATTTTAAAAATGAAAAAAATGATAATAAATAAATATTTAATTAATTAATGATTAAATTTTCATTGAAAATTCAAATAGATTGAATTTACACCGAACACTTGTCATAGGGTAAAAACCATATTATGAGACCAATAGAGTGGTTAGAAATATTATACAATATCATCTAACATGATAAATTGAAATTTCCCCCTGAAAAACTTTAATGTGTAATGATTTAAATTTCCCATGATTTTCACAAACCATGACAACATGGGTCTTCACATTTAGCATGTTTTATTAGTTCTTATTTTTCAATATGTTTTTGAATAAAATGAAACTTTTAAAAGAAAAAATTCACTTTCAGTCATACCTAACACACCTTGTGTTTAATTGATTTGAGTTTAATTAGTACACATAAAAACAAATTAATATTTAATTTTTATAATGTATCAGGTTAATCAAACTGTTTCATATTTGTTTTTAGTATGTGATATGTTTTTTAGACTAAAATGTCCCTTTTAAGCTGAAAACATGCATATTAAGTTAATTCATATGCACGGTGTGTCAGATTGATGTGATTTTAGTTAATATGTGTTAAAAATGAATCATGGATCATTATCATAAATTATATATACAATTAAACTAGATTTTATTGATTTTTAGCATGTAACATGTGTTTTATTCTAAAATGTCATTTTAAACAGAAAACATGGGATTTCAATCAATCTAGACGCAAAATTTGTCAAATTGATGTAAGGATAAAAATTATAAATCACAAATGAATCATGGATTATTATAGAAATTTTTTAATACAATATAATTACATCTTCATAGTTTTGACTATGTGATGTGCATTATGAACTCAAAATGTCAATTTTATTCTAAAAACATAGACTTTAAGTTATATGGGACACACCATGTATCAGATAGACATGTGATTGATTTGATCACATCAAAAATGAATCAAGGATCATTTTCCAAAAGTATCAAGAATAAAATGGTGTTTTTTTATGTTTTTGATGGTGTTAAAGTGTTTTGAACTAAAATTACACTTTTAAACATAAAACATAAAATTTGAGTCAATCTGGACAAACCATTGGTCAAATTTACATGATTTCAATTATTATGTTTAGAAAAATGATTTATAAATTTTTTTATTAATGTATCAAGACAGTCTAATAATTTTTTTCTTATTTTTACTGTGTGACATTTATTGTGAGCTAAAAGACTTTTTATACTAAAAACACTCAATTTGAGTCAAACTGATAACATTGTGTATCATATTGACAGGAGTTTTACATTCACATGACTATAATTAATAATTTATTATTTTCATAACTTATAAAGAAAATATGAGTGTGTTTTCTTAGTATTGAATATTTGTTGTATTTTTAAACTAAAATGTCACTTTTAAATTAAAAATATGCACTTTTAATCAACCTGTTGGAATCTTTTGTCAGATTTACATGATGTGAATTCATGCACATCATAAATTTATTATTTATATTTTTTCAAAGTACTAGGAAAGTATATGTTTATTTTATTGTTTTCATTATGATATTTGTGTAGTGAACTAAAATTTTACATTCATACTGAAAACACACACTTTGAGTCATAGCAACCTCATTATGTAATAGATTGATTTTTTTTGGTTGATTCCAACATCTTAAAAATTAATCACAGTTTTTCCTAGATGCATAAAGATAATTTGAGTTCATTTTTTCAATTTTTAGTATTTGAAAAACGTTTTTAACAAAATTCTATCTTTTTTAGTGAAGAAAGGAGATTACAATCAATAAAGGCATATCTTTTTTCAGATGGATGTGAGGTTAATTATATCATTTTATAAATGAATTATAGATTTTTTTTCCTAACATATCACGAAAATATGAGTGTGGTTGGTTATTTTTTAGTATGTGACGTGTGTTTTGAACAAAAAAGACACTTTTAAATTATAACACATGCATATTATATTATCATCAACACCGTATATTGTATCAATTTATGGTAAATTTATACATGTTAAAAATAAATTATTTATATTCTTATTAATGTACCAAGATAATCTAAGTATTTTTTTCATATTTTTGAGTTTTAAATCATGATATGAATTAAAATTTCCCTTTAAATATAACTATTTTCATTTTATTTATTGATTTTTTCATTAATATTTCATGTTAATAGGTGCATCCCAGTATCTTCTTATAACATGTCTAAACCATATTAATTGGGTTTTTGTTATACTCTATTTAATTAGAGTCTCTCCAGTTTTCTTTTGAGCACATTCATTTCTAACATTATCTATTTTTGTATGCCCACATGTCCATATTAACATTTTCATTTATGTAACCAATATTTTTCTTTCATAGTATCCCATAAATGTCCAATACTCACTACAATAAAGAATTGTTGGTCAAATAAAAGCCCTATAAAATATACCCTCCAATTTTAAAGAATTTTTATGATCCTAAAGTACATGTGAATCCTATATATTATATCTTCCTAGTTTTAATCTTATGAGAGAGTCAGTATAAATATCTCGATCAAATTGTAGAAATGATCCTAAATAACAAAATCATTCAACTTATGAAAAAATGTGGGTTGCCAATTTCACATCGATAACATTACTTTACAACCCCTTCCTAAAACATTTTTCAATATATTCTATCTCATTCTAGCTTAGATAGAAACCTTTTGAATATAATGTATCTCTCCATAACTCTAATTTAATATGACAATAAAATTAACTAATGTGGTATAATATAAACGAAATATTTATAATCTCAATAAAATAAAGAAAATACAAATTTAATAATAAATCACCTCTTAATGGTGTCTATAAATATTTTGACACCATGTATGCTGGAAACTCATTTCTAAAAAAATATACATCTTCTTTTTTAAATGTTTACTATTAATATTCCTAATAAAACTGAGAAAATATGGATAAAAAAGTGGTTAATAAATATATAAATTAAATTGTACTTACCTTTATAAATATGACTCCATGGATGCTATTTTGTAGATGTAATATGATATCTTTCATAAATTTACTAATATACTAACCACAATGGTTTCCATTACATTTTTCTAAACATGGAAAAAACATTGTGGAAAATAATTAATTTCTTTGATATATTCTCTAATAATTAAATGTTATTATATATACCCTAATACTTATATATTAGTAGTAATCCATATACATATTATATGCATTGTACATCCTTATTCTATGGTTTTGATGACAAATAAACATCACCCAATAATAAAAAAAATCTTGTTAAAATATAATATAAATCATATAATTTTAAATTTGATTGTAAAATGTTTAATATATTGTATTAAAAACTCTTAAGGGACGTCATTTGTGGTAAATTTATTAGATATCCATGCTTAGGATCCAATAAATATAGTTCTGGAGTATCTAAATTTATTTCAATGAGAATCCAATAATTACAAAAAATTCATTATATAATAAGTAATAGAAATAAATAAACTATATTTAATGTGAATAGATTATAAATGATTACCCCTAAATTTTATGTATTATGAAGATCATATAATCTATTATTTTCTTTTAAAACTCTTTGATTTCTTGGTATGATTTTAATAAAATTTCATCATCCATGATTAATATTTTTTGATTAAATCTGACATGGAGAGTAATGAATCAAAAAATTTCATCAAAGTTATATATACACCTATATAAAATTTTATTAGTATTAAACTGTAATTAACATTGTCAAAAAATTATTGGATAAAAAATTTATGAAAATGCACCTTATATATACATTAACAACCTAGGATCCCAACCATTCATTCTTGATAATTTCATTAACATTCTGAAGACTAATCACAACATTAATGGCCTCTCTATACATTCATTCATCATATTTAATATTGGATATATTTTTATCTTAAAACATTTTATTTACATGAACTTATAATGTTAATAAATATGATAGTGAAATTATTTAGGTAAAGGTACTCTTGGAAGTCTCTTTCTGTCTATTAGTTGATCCTCTAGATTTTCATAATTTATATTTCTATTTCCCATTTTATATCTCCTTATATAATAACATATGTTAGTTAAGACCATACTTTAATTAATTTTTAGTGTTTTTATATATATAATAAATAGTAAACGACATAATTCATTATCATCATGTGTCTTTATAATGATAAATGATCGTTCTATGAAAATTCCTTTAGAATATTTGATTATGTTAATATAAAGATCATATGGGGGAATAGGTATATTATTTATCAACTCATGATCTATGTGAATCCCTACACTCACATGATATTTTCAATGTTCATTATTTTTTAGAATATATCCTTGTATATTATATAAAGTACCTCTAATGACAAGGTGATGAGTGAGTACTGATAGATATAAATAATAATCAACTTCATCCTATATAATTTTTGTAAAGGAATGTTATCAATTGTTATTGAATTTACATTTAGTAGAAATTGTTATGAAAAAATTGATTACCTATGGTAAGGAATACCTTTAATGAGAATGGCTAGCCTAAAATTTGGGGATGTGTGGCTCTTCATGTTTTGGTTTCTTATGTTTTATTTTATCTTGTTAATCCATTTAGAGAAACTAATCTATTAAATTAGCCTTCCCAATAAATTTTTCATTTATATTATCTAATTATACCTATATGTTTTACATTCTCTAATTCATATCCACTTTTTTCTTATCTCTCTCCAATTATGCTCGGGGTGAAACTTCAAAACATACACCCATAACGCATCCATATAGTTTTGTATTCTTAAGATCCATTGAATGAATTTCTTTATCAGGTACTATAGATTATGATTCTTATGTCTAATCCAGAGAAAACATAATAAAATAAGTATTCATTATTATATAATACTATTTTAAATTATATAATTCCTATTATTTCATTCATAAAAACAATTCCCATGATTTTTGTGTTTTTTAGTCTACTGTTTATCCTTTATATTTACATAAGCCTCCTTCCAAATCACATTAAGTGGGATGGATGTCACTTGAGATTTTGATTTATCAATATAAATAAAAAAAAGTTATATAACTATGTTTTATTTATATAACAAAAAATTTGATTGTATAATTAAAAAACATGCCATTTATTTCAAGTAAAATATACCCCATCCTAGCATTACAGTAGGGTTATATTAATTTTGATGAATTTTGTTTATTCTCTACACACATTTATTATTTTTTAAATTAAAAATTATGTATTAAAGTGATTAATAAGGATAACTTCAAATAAAAAATATTCAAATAATATCAACCTTAAATATGTTAACCTCATAAATAATGATGAATATATCCAAGGTTTCATGATTTATGGTGTCAGTATAAATATCTAGTTGGTGAGGGTTTACTTTCCCCATAGTATCATAAAGATAATGTTTTATAATAGTTTCTTTAAAAAATATATAAGAATTATAGTGACCATTAATATTAATTTCATCCAATAATAATCGAATATAAATGTACCCTTTAATGGATAATAAATATTACATCATCGTTTATTTATTTTACTTATCAGTGATATAGGGAATGTATATCATAATTTAACTATAATGCCTTCCCAAATTATTTTCTTTAATACAAGGAGATTCATTTTCCACAAGTTTATACTAATAGGAAAAGTAAATTTAGTGTTGATCCCAATGTAACTAATGAAAATAGAATTTTGGGTGTCAATAATTTATTCATATGCATTCAAATTTATCAACGAATTTTATAGCATTACTTCTCAAGAATTTTTTTACTAAGACAATCGTACTATATTGCTACAATCATTATTCAACAATTTGTTGTTCACCTTATAATTTTTTTCAAATTTATTATCGTTGACATTTATTCCCTCATCACTAGTAGAATAATCATGTGGATAATCCATTATCTACAAAATTAATTAAATAGTTAATTCAAATTATCTAAATACTTTAGTGAACAAATTATATTATGAGGAAAATCATATTATAAAAAAACAATTACAGGAATGTGACATATTCAATGAAATATTTTTAATTTTCTAAAAGATTTCCTAGATTTATCACCACTATTAAGTATCAAAATCTCCTCCCTATGTTTCCATATAACATACATGACCCCATTTATATTTTAACTACCATGAAATGATTATGACATGTCAATTAAAGGTTCATCGTCAATAAAAATTTCATTTGATGTTTTTTTAATTGACAGTAGAATAATCGAATAATTTTTTCTGTTGGGATTTAGGGAATAAAACATATATTTAACAATAGTCCAAAATAAATTTTCCTTCCTATTACCTTTACTAAAAATCACTTTCACAAATCTCATTTCATTTATTTTAACTACACTGCAGTTATCAACTGATTTTCATCATAAAATAGTCACTTGGAATGTTTTATAATATAAACCCCAAAAAAATTTCATGATACCAATGTATAAAATATTCACATAAATTTTTTTTTACCCTTTATACAAGATGCAAGAATCACTTATTCCATAAGAGTAACTCTACTATTTTTCATCATATTAAGTTCATCTCATTTTTATTGAATATGTAACTTTTAATTACATAACCATTTTAACATAATACTTGTAAAATTATTCCTCTAGCTATCCATTGATGTATTTTTGAAATTGAATTTATATTTTTATTGAACTCTTTCATAATAATTTCTCAAAACTATCCTATTTATTATTGATTTTGTGCATTTTATATCTACATTTCATCACTTGATGGAATCAAATGGAAAATAATTCAATTGTGAGTTTCAAAATATGATTAAACCTATATAATATTGTGTAATACATAAAGGTGAGCCTTCTCCTTTTCTATAGTGGTAATTACACCTACATCACTTCTGAATATTCCTTCACCCAAAAGGATAACACTGTGATGAAATTTTAGAAGAACAATTTTATCCACATGAAAACGGTTATCAGTATAAATATCAATGGATTCCTCAGAAATATATCTCTAAAATACAACATTCTATCTTAATTATATTTTTGACATACCCTTTCAAAATCGCATAAGTGGAAAATATGACTATGGACACATGCCTAAATCCATGATTGGAAAAACCCATGGCTATAGGGTAGCCTATGACTATAGTCAATCAAGAACCATGGCCATAGGTCTCCTAGTACTGTGGTCAAAGTAGACCATGGTACTAGTCATTCCCAATACCCTATAAAACCATGGTAAGATCTTTGGAAGGGGAGTGAAGGAGTCATATAGACATGTTCTATGTGGACCGTGGTCATAAACTAAGAAAATATATTTTGATTTTATTATTTTGAAAATATAGAAATTATAATTATATAAATTTATATATATATAGTTTAATTCTAAATAATTTTAATACATATAGTAAAGTTAAAAGGATCAAATATGTAGGTTTTCTTAAGGTTACAGTCTCGGTTGAACCATGGCTATTGACCCCTATGGCCATGATTGGTTCTCATGGCTATATGACATACCCTTATGCCAATGCCAATATATCCCACAACCACATAGACCATAGAAGTAAGATACGTCCATGGTTTGGTGGCCTACTACTATGTTCATTCCCATGGAAGATGATATATTTTCTTATCATGTCTTTATATATAATTCAATAGGTTATATCCATCTATAATATCAGTACAACATTGTCAGACCTCTCTATCCAAGTGAACCATCAAATGAGAAATTATAACAAAGATTAAAGTTGGGAAGAAAATATTAAATTTACTTAATATGATATAAAGTCCATTTTATATAGTGGAAAACATCACTGGATCTATAATTTAACAGAACATGGCTTTGAAAAGGGAGAAAATTCATGTTAATGTGTGTAAGATATTTTTATGTAGAATATATTGTAAGTCGAAAAATAACTAAATATTGCAACAAAACATGGTATTCATTTTATTTTTTGACCTATAACATCAAATTATTCATCAAAATGATATTCATGATATTTGATGAATATCCCATAAGAAAATTTACACCATTCAGGAAGTTACAAAACCCAAATCTCTCTTACATTGAATGTGTTTGTTCCACTAGGGGAAGACAAGTCAATATTCCACCATTCACTAGAACCACTATTCCTTTATCCCCATTTCAATCATGTCTAACCTATCCTTAATTTCACATTCAATTTTTTCAGTAGAATTTAGTAACCTGTTAATGAAAATATCACAATTTTTTTTGTAGTTTCTTCCTTATATAGTTCCCCAGGCTGAATTATGTCCCACTAAGAGTGGTAGTGAATTTTTGATACACTAATTTAATGAATTATTAAACTTTTTAATTCATCCTATTGAGAAATTTGAGGTTTTTTATCCAATCAGTGATATATCTCAATATCACTTCTTAGGTAGTGGTAAAAATAAAGTGAGGGACACATTTTATTTATATGGTTCGGTTAAAATTCCTACCCGTTGTCAAGTTGGTTACTCCCCCCAACATAGATTCCCCATTATAATCATATTATAAATTGAAATGGTCGATAAAGAGTCATATTCTATATATGTTGAATCCACATAGGTGGTTATTTATATTTCATCCCACAGTGTTACCAAAATCCACACTGGCCTGCTCCATAATCCACACTACCAACTTTTTCTATTTAATCATACAAGAGACTTATCCTACTCCAAGCTTAAATTGAGAGGCTTACTCATTTATTTAAGTATTGATCCACTGTAGGATTATCTAATGATCTTCCTCCCAGATATTTTTGGATCTATCATTCTCATGTACACTTCAAGTACCTTTTCAAAGCCATTGGCCTTGATAAATAAACTCTAATCACCTATATTTGATCATTTTCCTAATGAAAAAATGATTCGGAAATTCTTCCATCAAATATGATGATATACCTAAATCAATTAGATGTGTGCAAGTTGTGAACAAAAATTATTCACTAATATTTTATTTAATAATAAATTACACTCTCTCAACTAAATTTCAATTCTTGAATGAATTTAAAACCCTAGAATATAAATTTATTTATTATAATTTTATGTTCTATTATTTATTTGTTTGGGGTATGTAAAATGGTTGTGAATTGTTATATTCATGGAACCAGGAATTCACATTGTTCACTATATTCCTTCACATTCATTTTATGTTGTAGACACCTCAAAGCACAATCATTATTCCTTAAGGCTATACAAAAATAATGTTCTCAATTCTTCTTCATGAAAAAAATTCCATGTAGTTCTTACAATCTCTTCCTCCTTCATGTAACAATGTATTTTTATACGGTGTGTTAAGAAGATTATAAAATCAAAGAGGATAACATCTGAGAGTATCATGTAAACATGAGTGGATTTTTGGAACTTGTTCTTATTGAATCCCTTGTTTTCATGATTCTTATGTCAAGAGGGTAATGTGAACTTCCCTTCTCTTTCACATAAGATTATCATGAGGAAGGATTCTCTCTTCTGACAAGAAAGATCTGTGTAGTGGCTCAAATTTCATCAGAAATATTAAAACACTCTCAATGTAAGAAACTAACTTTTATTAATGTTACTAAACCTTTAAATTTCAGTTTAATTCCTTATTTATTTTCTAATGGGAGTGAATTATGAGGTTGGGGGAGTTTTGAGGGTATCTGTGGCTTGTACGGATCTTGGAGCCCCAAATTTTGGAGGAAATATATAAGGAACATGGTTAGTAGAAACTCAGATACCCAATATTTATGGTTTTATTAAACCATTTTGGGTGGTTCAATGTTCTTCCAGGGGTCGTAATGTTTTCTCTAAACATGAATCTCAAATCAAATGGTCGTTTGAGTATTGGAGGCCTCATTATAAAGGTGTATTGTTTGGTCTATTCATGGTTAATCAAACTGTACACCTAGCCCATGTGAGGGGTGTCTTAGGGAAGTGTATTTCATGTAGTGGGGGCACAGTTAGGCCAAATGTGCACCGAAAACATGCAAACAATTAAAAAAGGTGGAAATGATGATTTTACCCTTTATTATAATTAACTCTTCCACTATTTTCTTCATTCATACAATTACAATATTCCCTCCTCCTGTTGGATTCTTCCATCCACTTCAAACTAGGATTTGATATATCTTCTCCATTAAAGATCTAAATTTCTTAATGTCAGTCTCATTAGATAGACACTGATAAGCTCATCATTCCTCTTTCCCTATTCATCATTATATTATTTCGATGAAGTTATTTTATTGAAATATAATATTACATGTGTTCATGGTATTTTTCTATTTACTCAATTTCTTCCATTATATCATGGATTAGAGGCCAACAACATTTGAGGAATCGACTATAAAGATAAGGTTGTTGGTCTCATTATTTTCTCTAAATGTCATGGTGTTTTTTTATTACATAATTGTTATGCACACCTTATCTTTCAAGAGATGCATATTAAATGGAATTTTAATTAAATTAAATGAATATATTTTGACCTATAGAACCCAATAGACTCGTTTATGTATCATTTTAGGTTACGGACCTTTAATTAATTCACATCTTGGGTGTGTTTCTATATTGGATGAAACCACCATAGGTGGCCTTAAAATTTGGTTCGCCAATTAAGGTATGTTACATTACCCCTTTAGGAGGTTAAATGAAGTGGTTTAAGTGTAGATGAATTAAATGAAAGAGGTAATGGAATAATACATCCCAGTGCCCTTGGCCATTGTCCCTTCTCATTTAGGCATGAGATGTTCTTTAAAATCAAAATTATCAATTAAGATTAATGATAGATTTCATGGGATTCTAAGACTTCTAATACTAGGATAAGATTTTAAAAACCTTCTAAGGTGAGTAAATTTTTTATTTAAATTTGATGGACAATTGAATTAAATGTGAACATAAATGGTATGGTTAGAATTAAATCCAATGATGCTTTAATGTCTTTGATTTGGCTAGAATAGGGGTTTTGACTCAGAATTCCATAAATAAACTCGTTAGGATAATTAAATTAAAGTAATTTTAAATGAATTTATCATGTTACTTGGGTGAAACATGGTTTTCATATGCATTCCATGGATTTAATCACATGGAAGATGGATTATATATGCCCGAGTGACAATTAGAAACCCTATGTGCACTCCTAAAGACAAAATTAGAGGGTAAATCATACATATACGCAGAGTGGTACTTGGATTCCCTATGTAGACAATCATGGAAGGACTCAATGGAAATATGGTTTTATATTCCAATAGTGACATTTGGGCTCCCTTTGTGGACCGCCAATAATGGGATCATAGGAAGGTGACTTTATAACACTCCAAGATCTATACTAGGGTTCTTATAATGAATGCCTAGGATCAGAATATGTGGTGGTGAGTTCATGTTATTCCTATAATGAAACATAGGTTCCAAATTAGGAACACTAAGGAAGGGATTATGTTTCCTTTGGATTATGTAATTAATTAATTACACAAAGTGATTCCCAAGCCAAAGTGAAATCCTGGATTCGGTTGGAGCCTTGCATTTTGATTATGGTCTTATTATTCACATATTTCTCAGATATGATTCATGGGGGATGACATGTTATATGATCCAAGTCATGAGACATTATCATAAATTAAATCATGACTGAATATTTACTAAAAGATATTTTTTCTTAGGCTGAAGCAAGTATTAAATGACAAGTGTTTCATGGGAACCTAGACCTATGTGGGTTGTTTTATTTATATACTTAATTTATTGATTTTACAATTACATGCACACTGATTATTATATATTGATGGACTGGATGGAATTCGACACCATTTTTAGTGTCCTACTAAATATATCTGACACCCTGTTTAGGCCACCATAGGGTACTCTGATATAATTCATAGATGTGTGTTGGGATAAAGGGATGTGACCTACTATAGATGCTTTATTACATTTATATGATGGTGTATAGGGTAGATGATAGATCCTATACTTGATATGCTACTAAAGTTTTCAGTAAGGATCCAAGTTGCACTGAGAGAGGGAGGGGTGAATCCGTGATATCATTTTTCTTTTTATGTTTCCTTCTTTTTGAAAAAATCTTCGCCTCCTGTTAAAGAGTTTCTTCCTAGTTGAACAAAAACAACCACAAGGAAAAAATATTTAAAACATTCACTACTCAAAAATTGTAGCTACTTCCTTGGTATGGTACAGAAAAAATCTAGTACCACACAATCCACTTGAAAACAATCCTTTAATGTGGAATAAAACGAGTAGGATATTCCCTTACACTCATGTATCACATTGAAAACATTCCAATAGTGTGTGTTCTCCCACTTATCACAAATAGGATAATGTAATGTTTCTGGGATTCTTAATGAACTTTCACATCAAAACAATTATTCATAATCTTACCCAGAAGCTGGTAAGAACCTCCTGGTGCAAACAGCTTGCATGCCACCCCCTGCTTGTGCACCTCCCTGCTTACACACCACTCTGCTTTTGTGCCTCCCTGCTTGCGTGCCTCTCTACTTGGATGCCTCCCTACTTTAGCGCTGCCCTACTTGCGTGTCTTCTTACTTGAATGCCAAAAACTAGTTGTGCACCACTATGGTACACAACTCACAATTTGTGCACCACTTTAGGCTTCGGCACTAAACACATCTTTCACACAACTCCCTACTTGCACATAACTTATAAATTGCATTCCACTTCTACTTGCGTGCCACTTTTTTTCATAACACAAAACTTGCGTGAATCTTTAACTTGTGAGACACTTTCTACCACTTGTGATATTAGACCTCAAATTTTCTCTTAAGTGTTGAGTATCAAGAAATGATGAGGGTAGTCATCTTTTTATAGGAATTTTGGTTGCTTGCGCTCCATATACACTTGTGCACCATTCCTACATGCATGTCGCTCTATCACTTGTGCGTCGTTCTATCACTCGCACGTAGCTTCATTACATGTGTTCCACATTCTTTCCCTTTTCATATTTTTATGTGATGATTTTAAAATATTACTTTTGTGCAACATACACTTGCATGCCACTTATACTTTCACGCCATTTTTTGACTTGCACACAACTTTTGACTTGCACACAACCTTTGACTTGCACACCAATTTTTATTTGCGCGCCACTTTATTTCCTTTTCCTAAAACACTTCTTTACTCCCACTATCCTTCATAAGGCTTGCATAATAGGTTCTATAAACTTATGATATTTTTGAAATACAAATCAGAAAAGCATCATCATAGAAGTATTATAAGTTCCTTATATTCCATCAACCACTTATACAAAGTGAAGTGACTTCCATTCTTCAAAAACTTCATTGACAACAAAAGACAATACCTAAAATCGATAATCCTCATAATCATCTTGGTACTAATGATCCCCCCTTTGTATTTTTTTGTCAACCAAGATACATAAATCACTGAACCTTGTACTCTCAAGCAATGGATTACTCATCAACAATTCAAAGACTACGTGATCTAACTCATTATAGGAAACAAGAATTATTAACAACAAAACCATGTTTTCCAAAAGTAGTGACTATGAATCGTCTACATCATTCTTCTCTAGCCTTCACAAAAACATACTCATATTCCTTTTCTTCTAAATGTTCTTCCAAAACATCAACTCCTAGTAGAGAAAATAATTCCTAAAACCACTCCTAAAAACTGTTATAATAGTTCACAATTACATGCTAAACTCATAGATTACCCAAAACTCCACCCTATATGAATAAAAAAATAAAGATATATTTATGAAACAATTATCCTCCTTTAAAACACTGCCTAAAGGTAAGATGTGATAAGGAACATACACACATACCTCAACCTTTATGATATGGGGTTGGACACCCATGTTCATCCTCAATTTAGCAAATCATTCCTTTACTTAAGGTTTTGTGAATTTGTCCACAACTTTTTCCATTATAGGAATGCACTCCGTCTTCAATTAATTCTTCCCCACCTACTCTTTGATGAAGTGGTACATTATGTCATTGTTTTTTGAATGATAATGTTGAATTGGATTCCATGTAAGATTGATTGAACTCTGATTATCATATCTTAAAAGTAAGGGTAGCTTCACTTCAACAAGTAGATCTTCTAACTGAGTCTTCATCCACATTAGATGGGTAGTGGCTTGAGTGGCCACAACATACTCTGCTTTATCTATGCTAAGAGTTAATTAATTTTGTTTCTTTGTATGCCAACTAAAACGGATTTTCTCCAGAAAGAAAACTCCACTATATGTGGATCATCTATCATCATAATTTCCTACCCAATCAGCATTTGAATACCCAAAAAAAATAAATATTTTTTGTTCCATTGTACCTGATTCCAAGATTTTTTGTGCCTTTGATATATCTGAGAATAATATTTCAATAAATTAAATGTGATTCTTTAGAAATGATCTAAAACTTTGGGCGTAAGGTAACAACAAATAAAATGTCAGATATTGAGGTAGTCAAAAATAATAAACATCCAATCGATTTTCTAAACTCTTTCTGATCAACTTCCTTGCCTTATCTATATTTAGACAACTTGGTTCCCACTAAAATTAGTGTGGAAATGGGTTTATAATTTTCCATGCCAAACTTCTTAAATATTTCCATAGCATACTTATTTTGAGAAAAAAATTGTGGTTCCTCTTCTGTAATATTTGTAACCTAAGAATATATTTCATATCTCCCAACATGGACATCTCAAACAAATTCTTCATCTCTTCCAAAAATAGTTCACAAGAACATTCATCATTTCCATCAATGATAATTTCATCAATATAAACAATTACAATAAGATAATAATTTTAACATTCCTTGATGTAAAGATTGATGTCAACTCTTCCTTTCTTGAAACTCATCATCCTTATGCAAGTATCCAGTTTGGAATATCATGCCCTTGGAGTTTGTTTTAGACAATACAAGGATTTCTTCATCTTATACGCATAACATTCATCTTTTCCAACAAAAAATCCAAAATTTTGTTCAATATAAACTTCTTCATCAAGATTTCCATTAAGAAATGTGGACTTCACATCCATTTGAAATGTTTTGTGACCTTGTTGTGTTGCAATAGAATGAAATATATTGATTGTTTCCAATATATCCACTAGATAAATAGTATCATAAAAATCAACACCATAAATTTGTTAGTAACCATTTCACATTAATCTTTCCTTGTTCCTTATCAATTCACCTTCTTCATTCAGCTTGTTCTGAAAAAACCCATTTTGTCTCAATAACATTTCTGTCATCCGGCATGGGTATGAGTTCCCAAGTATCATGATTTTCTATCTGATCAAGCTCTTCATTCATATCCCAAATCCATTCTGGATTCTTAAAGAGTTCATTCACATCATTTGGATCCACTTTTCAATACAAATAAGTATTTGTAACAGTATTTTTTGTTCTTCTTGTTTGAACCCTATGATGTTGATCACCAATAATGTTCTGAGCCTCCACTTGCTTCCTCATCTTAGGATGAGTTATTCGAATTTTATCCTCATCACTTGAAATTTCTAAGTCTAATTCCTCTTATTTAGTAGGATTTACACTGTTGTTAGCATTATCCTAATCGTTAACAAGACTTTCCTTATCATACTCAACTTTTATATCGGTAAAAGTCTAATTTTCTTTCTCAACATTTTTAGAAAATTTCACATCAGCAAAATCGATGATGCAACATGTTTCTTTTTTAAAATATCTATATCATATTCCTTATAGAGAATAGCCAAGAAAAATTCCCTCATCTCCTCTTTTCTCAGACTTTCCATGTTTTATACCCTTTCTCTTTATGATGCATGTACTGCCAAAAATTCTTATTTGTTTCAAACATGGTTTTTTCATAAAACATTTCATATGGAGTCATATCTAAATGTGGCATGTAGAAACATTGGTTCTGAATATACACTGTAGTACTCATGGATTTCCTCTAATAATAATGAGAGTGACTGTGTTCAAGTACCATAGTTCACCCCATTTCAACCAGACTTCTATTCTTCCTTTCAGCAACCCCATTTGGTTGAAGCGTGTATGGTGAACTGAACTCATGTTGAATTCCATGTATCTTGAGGTAACATTCGAACTCTTTATTCTTATACTATCCACCATTATCAGTTCTCATATTATTCACTGAATACTCACATTCCTTCTTTATTTCCTCCTTAAACTCTTAAACATTTTCAGAGCATCGGAATTATGTCTCATGTACATAACACAAGTAATGCGAGTAAAGTCATCAATGGGAATAAGTAAGTACTTATCTCCATTTGTTTATTTCTTGTTCATTGTTACACATATATTAGAATGTATATGTTCCGAGGGACATTTTGAACAAATTTTAACTCTCTTATGCATAGATTTTTTAATATTCCCTTTCTCACAAATAGTGCAACACCAATCTCTTCTTCCTGATAAATTAGGCATGTCTCAGACACTTTATCACATTGATAACGTGCACATGTTTTTCTGATAAATATGTCCCAGCATTTTATGCCATAACTTATTTTCATCTACTATACCCATGTAACATGATTTTTTTACTTCACCAACCTGGAACAAGTTCCCTTTTGTATGATGGCCTCTTGTAACTACCATTCCATCATTTTCATTTTCCACAAAAAAGTAATAATTCATGAAGATAACTTTGTTTCCCTCATCATAGAGTTTTGAATCCCAAAAAAAAATTGAGTTTCATCCCATCAACATATAATGTTTTCATGGATTTCATTTTTTCTTTCCCGATGATGGTCGATCTAACACCTTTGATCCTTAGAGATTCATTATTTCCAAATGTAACTATTCCTTATTTAAAGTCATCCACATTCATTAGAAACTATAAGTCTCTTGTCATATGATTAGAACACCCTCTATCAAAAATCCATGGACGTTCTCCTTTTGAATCTTTCAAGTCTGTTTCAATAATAATATATTTATATTCTTCCTTTTTTTTTCTCCACTTCTAGCTTCTGAGATTTGATAAGAACCTTTTGTTGTGCTTTCAATAAAACAATACATCCCTTTTGAAGATTTCCTTTCTATTCACATCATTCAAAAATTGATTCCAATGGTTGGGAAATATTTTCATCTTTCACTCTAGCCTTCTTATATTTCTTCTGAACTTCCTTTTCGTACTTCCGTTTTTGAGAGGATTGAATCCCCTCATTCCTTGTCTTCCTTAACATATGGACTATTAGTAATGTATTTGATTGAACCAACACATTTTTTTAGTGTGTTCGAATACCCCACAATACCAGTAGTAACCATAGAATGAATATTTTCCAATAAAACTTCTAAACTAACTGGTGTTGTGAACATTCTTCTCAACAACCTTCTTAATAAAACTCTACTGACCATCAACCTTCTTATTTTCAGTCGTAACATTACTTTCCAAATCAGATTTATGATCAAACTTATCAGTACTAGAAGTAGAAGAAATATTTTTGGACTCAGGATTTTTATGTACTTATGATTTTTTAGCATTCCTGACTTTGGCCACATTCATAGCCTTTCTGGAATTGTTTTTATCTGAACCAGTTTCACCTTTCCTCTCAACTTTTGAAGGTTACTTTTGTGGATCCTTCTTCGGTTCATTATTACTATAACTTTCAACAACTTCTGAGATAGATTGTTTGAAACTAATATTCATTTCTTTAACTGTATAATGTTTATGTGGACAATTTCCAACTCTTCTTCCTTTTCCTTCAACTTTACGTCACGATGATCATTATAATTCTTTGTATTTTTAAGATAATTCTTCAGATCATCAATCTCATTTTCCATATTGATTTTCTCATTAAGAAAACCTTCTTGATTTTTTAATGTGGAATTTTCATTTATCAACTTATTTTTTTCCTTATCAAGCCTTTTGATCTTCCTAAAACATTATTTCAACTCTTTTTTCAGATGATATTAAAGTTGGGTTTATTCGTCTTCCAAACTATTCCTCACGTAATCTTCATTATTCACTAATGCAATATAGGTTTTATCTCTAGCTTTCTTAGAAAATTATTTCTTGGATTCAACTTAGTTATCTTCTTCTTCTTAATATTTAGATAAAAATCTTCTACTTTTTTATTTGAATAAATTTTTATCCTTCCCCTTTGAAAAATATTTATCTTTGTTAGTTTGTTTCTTCCATGACTTTCTTGTCCTTCTGTCATCATCATCATTGTCTTCTTATTTATTCATTTGAGGAAAGTTAGCTGTAAAGTGGCCAATGGATCTACACTCAAAACATTTCAAGGGAAGTTTCCCCTTATATTTTCCTGTACCTATTTTCACATTCTTAGGAAACAAGGATAAAATTTCATCAAAATATTTAAATACCTCATCTTAAAAATCGAATTCACCAACATCGTCTTCAATAAGAGTATGCTTTGACCTCTCTCTCTTTGCAGCCTTGAATGAAATTTCATTATCATATTTTTTTTCTCTTCATAATTTTCTCTGTTCTCATTAATAAGTAATGAGAGTGATATGAAAATCATCCAGAGATAATATTTCAGGGTCTCTATATTCTAATGAAGACACTATAACATCAAACTTGTTGGGAAGAATTCCCAAGAGCTTTTCAACAATGGTAGAATATACTAACTTTTCACTAAGACACCTGATTTTACAGATAATGTCATTTACCCTGGTAAAGAAGTCCCAAATATATTCAGATTCTTCCATTTTCAAGTCATCATACCTCAGCCTCCAGATTTATAGTATTTTCCTTCTTCAATTTTTTATTTCCTTCATAGATGTTATTCAACTTATCCCTGATTCCTTTACCTATAGAGACAGCTTTAACTCTTAAAAACTCTCTCTCAGTATGAGATGAGAGTAATACATTTTTATCTCTTCCATTATTCTCATATTTCTTCATATTGGTAGGTTTAAGAGGAACCTTGTCATCAATTAAGAGGAAATCCATTAATTGTAGTTTCAAGAACTTAATACCCAAGAGACATATAATAAGGCATTAATATATCTATCTAGGTATGATAATTTTTTTCTATAAAATATCAGAATCCCCATATTGTTCATGCAATTTAGATTCTCCATTAGAACTTTTCTTAAAAAAAATTAGAAAAGACTAAACGATGGAAACCTAGCTCTGATACAAATTGATGTTCCCAGTTATGATCCAAGTATCACTGAGAGGGGGAGGGGTGAATCAGTGATATCCTTTTTCTTTTTATGTTTCCTTCTTTTTGAAACAACATTCACCTCCTATTAAAGTGTTTTTTTCATACTGAACACACACAACCATAGGAAAACACGATTTACAAGGTTCAATACTCAACAAGAGTAGCTGCGTCCTTGGTATGGTATAGAAACAATCTAGTACCACACAATCCACTAGAATAAAATCATTTCATGTGGAATACAACGAGTAGGATATACCTTTACACTCGTGTGGCACATTAAAAAATCCCAATAGTGTGTTTGATCCCTCTTAGAAAGAATAAGGTAATCTAATATTTTGATTCTTCTTAATCAACTTTCACAAATAAAATCATTCAAAACAATCCTTCACATTCCTAACCGGAAGCTGGTAATAACCTTCTGGTAAAAACAGCTTGTGGGCTACTCCCTAATAGCATGCCTCCATGTTTACACGCCACTCTACATGTGCGCCTCTCTGCTTCTGTGCCTCTCTGCTTGTGCGCCTCCCTGCTTTCCTGCTACCCTACTTGCGTTCCATCATACTTGGGTGCCAAAAACTACTTGTGTGCCACTATTGTACACAACTCACAATTTTTGATCCACTTCGAGCTTATACACAAAATATTTTTGTTTCACAACTCCCTAATTGCGCGCAACGTATAACTTTCGTGCCACTTCTACATGTGTGAAACTTTTGTGCATAACACACAACTTGCACGAAACTTCAACATGCAAATCACATTCTACCACGTGCGTGATCAGAGCTCAAATTTTCTCTTATGTGTTGAGAATCGATAAACGAGGAGGTAAATCTTCTATTTATAGTCATTTTGGTGTCTTGCATGCCACATACACTTGTATGTCATTCCTAATTTTTCATCGCTCCATCACTTGCACATTGTTCCATCAATTGTGCATTGCTCCATCACTTGTGTTCCACATTCTTTCCTTTGTCATTTTTTGATTTGATGATCTTGAAATATGACTTTCACGCAACATACACTTGTGTGCCACTTATATTTGTGTTCCACTTTTTGACTTTTGTGCCACTTTAGACATGTACACCACTTTCATTCCATGGCCAAAAACACTTCTTTACTCCCCCTATCCTTCATAAGGATTTCATCACAACTTCTCCAAAAATATGATATTTGTGAAATATAAATCAGAAAAGCACTATCATAGTTACCATGGTAATTATTATAACTTCCCTATCATCGATCAACCACTTATACAAAGTGAAGTGATTTCCTTTCTTCTCAAACTTTTTTGACAACAAAACAAAATACCTAAAATGGATACTCTGCATAATCTACTTGGTCCTAATTTATACTAAGGATATCCTTGGGTATTTTGGTCATTTTTTATATCATTAAGTATATTCATGTTCCCTTGATCTTTGTGTATTTAATTTTTGTGTAACATTCCATGATCATTATTTTTGTATACGACATTGATGGATGTGATTACTTGGTTATTTTTATGATGGGTGGTTATTATTATACTTTTTGGATATATTTTATACTTTCACTATTGGTTGATATGATTGTAAAACTCTGATACACTCTGGTCATGAAGGTATAGTCTCCCCACTATTTCACAATGGAACCTCACAGCTAGTCATCAGCCGCTAACATACGGGGAGGTTCAATTGAGGTCATGTGACCAACCAGGTTTCGTTACTGTTGAATGAACCAACTCCAAGATGTCACAATGTGGTATTATAGGTGCTTCTTTTCTTTCGTTTTCCTTTCCTTAGTAATTAGGATGGTATAAAGGAGAAATAGGATGTCTTGGGATTTTTTCATGATCTTATGATTGGGATTAGATAACCCACATACAGTGAAAATACAAATTTCCTATTATGGGACATGGTGTTCTGAATTTTTCTTATTAGAGTTTTCTTGATTTCACTATTTGGTGACTCACTTGATGTATTATGTTCTTTATGATATTAAATTTTTACCTTGTCCCAATATGGAAAGGAAGTATTTAATCAAGCATCATTAAAGGAACATAATGATTTATATGTCATGTATATTCCATGCCATGTTTATATTATTGTGTGAATGGATTGTAGTGTGTTTTCGTTCCTTTATTTCTACGTATATGCAATTTTTTAACATTTCATTTAGGGATTGGATAAATAATTATTTTTGATTAAATTTATTCCGTGTTTCAGTTTATAAAGTGTATGGGCCTTTATAAATTAGAAAAAATGATCTATATAATTAAACAATTTTAAATATTTGATATATGAATGAGTACGCACTTAAATGAAATTAAATACAAAAATGAAATAATAACCCTTAAATGGAGATTTCAATTGAAACATAATGAGTGTTTTCCTCGATAACATGAAATTGAAAATCTGTATTCCAAGAAATTAGAATTATATGTAGAGAACTTAACACTGACACGACCTCAGTAGTGGAGAGTAGGAAATGTATCTTACAGTCTTTATGAACTACACATTACCCATACTTGGCTTTAAGAGTAGGAATAGGGGTGTGACTCTTATATTTGGAGGCTTGTACATGTCCTACTCTTATATCTGTGATTCTAGTGTTTATTAAATCTTTTATTGAGGCATGTGTTTGAAATTTTTAGAGACATTCCACCACAACATCCCCAATTCATACACCATGTGGGTGGTGACGAACATCCTCCAGAGGTGGTGGGCCCTGGGCCCCCAGTAGAACCTCTAGTATTTCCACTTTAGGTACTACCATTTGTACTTGATACAGGCATTTATTACCAGTTTCTAGAGGGATTCCTATTCTTTATGGAGACTATTCAAGGATCCCCCTGACCTTCCCTGACAATAAAAAATTTGGAACATGAGTATTAGTGTTAGAAGACACCCACATTTTCAGGGGATGGTGGTCCAAAGGTTGTAGATCAATGGAAACATGCCATGCTGTCTCTTTTAGGGAATCTTGAGACACCTAGTGAGTGGAGAGAGAAGCACACTAAAAATATTCTTTGAAATTCTATCAAGATATTGTTGGACTTTATTACTCATATAGATCATAATCGGGATATGTCTTGGAAGAATTTTCAAGAAAACTCCTATGATTAATTCTATCTTGAGACGTTTAGGGCCGATAGATCCAAAGAGATTATACACATAGAGTAGGGTGTATTATCAGTCATGGACTATTTTTCTTATTTCATGGAGCTCCAAAAATTTTCAAAAAAACTATATGGTGACAATTTATCCAAATCTAGGCAATTTAAGGATGGTATCAAGTATAAAATTTGATCATAGGTGAATGTTTTTTATCTTACCACCATGTTTATAATAGTGAAGTGGGTTCTTATCATAGAGTGTAAACTAAGATAGACTAGAGGATAAAAGCACATTTGGTTTGGTGTATAGATTCATAACTGAATCAAACAATAGTAGGAAGTCCCATTTGGAGTTTCTATGTGGTAACATTAGTCACCATGGTGTACACTCAGGTATCCAGGTGAGGTGCTATCACTGTGGTAGTCTTATACATATAAAACCCCAGTCTAACAAGAACCTAATAAAATATCAGTCTTATGAAAATATGGGTCATATTCAAAAAATTTATTGATATTTTCATCCAGTATCTCGTCATAGAGGATATACACCAACTCCATGTTCAAAAGTGAATATAGTAGCTTCTCTTCAAGAAGGAAGCTAGAGTGACATCAGATGATCGGGATGAGGTAGTGGTTATGGATAAGGTATCCAGATACTAAACATACAATGCTATCAGATTGGACATTCCTAGGGTAGCCTTGATATATCTCAAGGTCACATATCAGGAAAAATTAATTCATTTAAACTACCACCTTAGGATAATAGTTTCAGGCATTCTATAGTAAAAGGTACTACTCTAGTAAACTCAAATTTATTGTATTCTCTTTTAGATAGAATTGACTCCATTCCATTCATACATGTTCCTATTTCTGAGAGCCTTGGGTTTGTTTGTTAGTTTTCCTATGGTGTAATGACAGTTGATACTGTTTTTGGAATTTTATCGGAAAGTGTTTGACAGTGCAGGGGGTTCCTCCTCAAGATAGGTAGGTGTCACTTTGTATGGGACCTCTTTGTCCTTGAGATGATACTATTTGACATCATTCATGGGATGTACTGGTTGGTTCCATATCATGTATTCATTGATTTATATTTGAAGATAGTTAATTTCACATCACCAGAGTGTTGGGGTTTTATTCATAAAGGTGAATTGAATGATAAGGAAAGATGAGATGGACCTGGGCATCATGGTATGGGTGGGATGTTAGCCTAGATTACTAGATTTATCTGGATGATTAGGGAATGGTTCAGGAATATTTTCCTCCCACAATGGATAATTTTAGGGATGTTTTTCTGAATGAATTAGCAGGACTACATACAAAGATAGAGGTGGATTTTATTAACAATCTCGAAATAGGATCAGCACTAGTATCCATTCCTCCTTAGACGATGGATACTACTGAGTTTCAGAAACTCAAGAATCATTTATTGTATTTGGAAGCTAAAGAATTTATATGGCCCAATTATTTGATATAGTGTTCACAAGTCTATTTCTCCATGAAGGTAGATAGTACCCTCAATATTTTCTTGTATTACTGTTGGTTAAACATTCTTATGGTTAATAACTGGTATCCATTTCCTATTATAGATGACCTATTCGAACGAATCAGGGGAGTAAGGGTTTTCTATCAGTTTGATTTTAGGTCACATTATCATTAAGTGCATGTTGGACCAGTAGATATACAAAGTACAATATTATTTAGTATATATGGATTGTACGAGTATTTGGTCATGTCTTATGGTCTCACAAATTCACTATCAGTTTCCATGGCACTGATCATTTGAGTTTTCCAACTATAACTAGATTCATTTTTCGTGGTATTCCTAGATGATATCATGGTGTATTCTCACACTCAACATGACCATGTTAAATATCTTGAGTTCATATTTAATGCACTAAGAGAGAATCAGTTATAGGATAATCTCACAAAATTGAAACTTTTTGATATTTAAATTTCACTTTCTAAGTAATATTATCTCTTAGATATGATTGGCCCAAAGTAGGTGAGAGTTATAGTTTCCTAGGAGAACCATAAAAAACCATTGATATATGGTGTTTCTTGGGGATTGATCGTTACTACATGTGATTCATTTAAAAAATATCATGCCTAGAAACACCACTTACGGGCTAGAATAAAAATGTTGAGAATCTCATATGGTTAGAAACTAGTGAGAGATCCTTTTAAGAGCTAAAAGGGATACTGAATTTAATATCAATCCTAGTATTTTCAAAGTTGGGGATAATTTATATAGTTTATTGTGATACGTTAGGTATCATGCTAGGAGAAATTATGATATAGGAGGAGTGGGAAATGGAATACGTGTCCTATCAGTTGAGACCACATGAGGTGAACTACCCGAAACCCTGATGTTGAGTTTTCCAATGGTTTCATGCATGGTGTTATTAGAGGCATTAATTACTTGGATATAATTTTGTGTTGTATACAAAAAACAAAATCCTTAAGTATATATTTACATATAATTACTTGATTCATGGAAACAAATTGGGGGTTGAATACCTATAGTCTTTCGACATCGACCATTCTTATATGTATGGAAAGGGAAAAGCAGTTGGAAATTCTCTAAAAAAGAGGACTCGAACATGAGTAGTTTAGGAGGCCAATGGTGAGTGGGATCTTATGGAACAATTTTTTGAGATTCACATGGAGGTTCAAAAATATCATGGAAAGTGTATATTTTCATCTTTATCAGTTACCTATTCACTTTAAGAGATAATTAAGATGAGTTATATATCCGGTTTTGGGGGTGTATTCTTATAGGAGAGAATTATGGGCGATGACCAGCTACCTAGTAAGGTCATTGAGGATAAAGTGATCTTGCATGTCCATGGAATCATTTAGGATCCCATAGATATATGTGGTGATTTGATGTGAGAGTATCATGAATCTACATGGGAAGTACATCCTTGTCTTACAAAGATGCATCATGACTTATCCAGCCAATACTGGTGGCTATGGATGAAATGGGAGATAGTTGGGTTTATTACTTATTGTTCAACTTTTCATCGGATGAAGGTATAAGACCAGTGAATGGTGTTACTTTTCTATCCATTAACTATTCCCAAATGGATGTGGGAAGACGTCACCATGGATTTTGTGATGGGAATTCCTAGATCTCTTTAGGGAAGTGACTTTATATGGGTGGTTGTAGATAGAGATGAAAAGGTTGTCCATTTATTTCTTATTCGATAGGCCTTTTAGTGGATGAGATTGGGAGGATCAACATTCAGGGATAATATAACTCTATAGAGTTACTTGCACTATTGTATCATACAATGATTCCCATTTCACAATGTGGTTTACTATGGGTTGTAGTGGGAATTGGGTTCATACTTACTGATGATTACAACCCATCACCCATAGATGATAGTCAGTCAGAGCATATGATATAGGTTTTAGATAATGTTCTCTGAGGATGTGTCATAGACTTCAGATGTTATAGGGAGACACACTTACCTCTCACAGATTTCACTTATAATAATAGATTTCAGAAACCCATATAGATTTCTCCTTATATGTCCATATACATTAGGTCATACTGTTTACCCCTATGCATGTTAGAGGTAAGAGAGGCAATGTTACTGGGTCCTTATTTCATACAAGATACTTCAAAGTAGGTTTGTCTTATTAGTTAGTGGGTTTTTATAGCTCAGTATAGGTGGAATTCATAAATTTATCATTCCCATCGAGCACTGAAATTTGAGGTGGGGAGTTAGGTTTTATTATATGTTTCACTTAGTCAGGGTCATGAATAGATTTAGAAACAAGGGAAGTTATCACCTTGTTACATTGAGCCCATAAATATTTTATAGAGAGTTGGGATAGAAGCCTATCGGTTGAAGTTACATTATAGGTACTGAGCCATGGAAAACATATTCCACGTATTTCAGATTCATTGATATCATTTAGATTTGTCTCATATTCTTCTTCCTGGGGAGTTTGAATTGGATTAATGATTCCGTTAAGAAGAACCCTATCTGTATTTTTGATTGGGGTATGAAGGTTCTTCGAGGATGGTTAGTCCCTCTGGAATGGGTGATATGGCAGCATAGTCGTATACGAAATGAGACTTGGGAGCGGGAGGCAGACGTACATGCCTAGTGGTTGGAGTTATTATCATATTATACTTTACCACCCTTGGAGGGGAAGCTCGAGGATGATTTGCTTTATAGGTGGAATATTATAGGAACAAAGGCTTTCTTTATGGTATGGAACCATTTAATTTAAGTTTAATACAATAGTTCTATACTAATGGATGTTCGTAATGTGGTCACATGAGTTTTGGGGGTGTATGGGGCATGTAAAGAGCCCATAGGCACAAATTTTAGGGAAAATACGTGGACCACACTATTAGTAGATTCTCTACAACCCAATCTGCACTATTTGATTAAACCATACAGGGTGCTTCAGTGCTCTATTAGTGGTTGCACAATTTTTTCTAACCATGTTGCCCAGTCCACATCGCCATGAGAGTGCTGCAAACCTCTTTTTAGAGGAGTTTTTTTCATGTTGCACGTGATTATTCAAACTGTGATCCTAGCCCATGTGATGGGTGTCTTGGGGTAGTTGATGCCACACGGTTAGCCCACGGTGTGTCCAACCATTCGACCCTTTAAAGGAGGATGGATTGAAGATTTTCCCCCTAAATTATATTTAACTCCTTCTCCCTTTTCATTCTTCCTCCATGCAAAACAGTACCTCCTCCAGTTGGATTTTTCCTTCCACATGAACCTAGTCTTTGAGATATCTTCTCCATCGAGACTCCAAATCACATGTCAGCGATGTCACACCCCGACCTAGGATGCCCATTTATTTTGTTTTTTTCATGGTATCACTTTGTTTAGATGAGGTTTAGTTGTGTCACAGTTTGAACATTTTTGAAGTTTGATGTTTTTGGTGGGTCTTGGGATGGGCGCGATCACCGTATCGTTAGCGGTGCATGTGCGTTTGGTCCTGGTGAATGTGTGGTTGCCAATAGTTCAAATAAATAATAAATTAAATTAATTAATTAAGTTAATTGGAAAATAATGTTAAATGAAATTTTATAACGTTAAAACAAGGTTAATGTTTAAACTATAATAATAATAATATTATTGAACAAATTATAATATTATTATTATTCAATTTGTTAATAATAATATTATTATTAAATTGTAAATAATATAATTATTATTTAAAATTAAATTAAAAAAAGATATAATTTTAATTATCATTATGTTTTTCATTAATATCATTTTATTTCTATTATAATTATTATCATTTTAGTTTTTATATTATTACTATTATTATTATTTTAGCATTTCTATTATTATTATTATTTGAGATAAAATGGATAAGAACTAGTTATTATTATAATTGGTATTATTATTATTATTAGTTTTATTTTTATTTTTATTTTTATTATTATAAAATGAAAAAAGGGTTATGTGAACCCTAGGGGAGGGGTGCACCCACCCTTCTCCCTACTCTCGTGTGATCCAGATCAGGCCCCCATACCACTCCTCCAGGTCGGTCGAGTCCCAACGACCAACCTCCTCTTGTCACCCCCTTCCGTTCACCACCCACACCCCTTGTGCCGCCAGGCCCATCCAGCCCGCTTTCCCCAACCTATCATCATTTTTCCATACCACGACCACCATCCTCCTTGGCATCAAATCCAGTCCACCTCCAACCAGGTCCCACTCCGGCCATCCCAAATGCTCTACATCCCGAACTTGCTAGACAAGATGACGGCTGCCCTCCGCCTTTCACCAGCTAGCCGAGCCCCTCCATGCTCCAACCACCACTCACCGCTCCGACCAACAATCACACCCCCTTATCCGGCAGTTTTCCAAAAAACCTGAACCCTTCGTGGTGCCTTCGCCTCCCCTATGGTGCTCGGTCTCCCCCCTCAGTAAATTTCTTCTTCAATTTTGGGGGTTTTCTTGAATTTATCAAACCCTAATGTTTCAGTTTGTGATTCACGTGTTTTTCTTGTTGTCTAGGATATTCAATTTATTTATCTGGACCTGTTGGTCCATGTTCTAGCATCCTTTTCCAAGGGAGAGGCAGATGGACTCGAATTGACTTGCTGCTATCATTTCGGGTAAGAGTCTATACCTGCTGACTAGTTTTTCACTGCATAATCTAGGGTCTACTATGATATGTGAGTCCATGTTTTTTATTTAGAGGTGTGTTGGTCTTTTCCGCTTTAATGATGGGTCTTTGATAATTGTTTTAGTGGGTTTTGAATGTCCTTAAGGGTGTGCACGCATATACTCAGGTATGAATACATATGAATATATATATCTCCCATGTGTGTCTTCCCTCATTGTGTGGGGGACACATGCATTGGGTTAAGGATATATATATATATATATATATATATATATATATATATATATGGATGTTTGTTCAGGATAATAGGAGACTGCTTGAGTTAGAAATCGTCAACTCGATTCTCTGTTGGTATTCTGTCGTGTTCTCTCTTGGTTTGAGGTAGGCGAACCCATTCATTTTCCTTTCCATTACTTTTCCTTTGATGCTTGGTGTTTCAAATTAATTTATTAACTTTTTACTCACCTCTATGGTACCTCTAGTTAGTTTGATATGACATTTTCATGTTCAATGATTGTATTATTAATTGGATTTTATATGAAACTTGATTTATGATTTTGTGTGTCTATGCAAGAAAGTGTTTAATGAAATGTCACATGAACTTTCAATGGTAATGTGGAAGAGTGAGTGATGTTTTCACCATTTAAATATTTTTTTATGTTGGTTTGGAACATGTCTTGGGTTTTATATGTGAAAAAAGGTGGTTTCCTTTGATGTGGTGTGGTACTGGATTTTGATAGAGCATCATGATTTAGAAACATGTGTTGTATTTTTTTATTGAGTGAAATGGATGGTTTGGGTTGGAAGTGATAAGGCCCGTTTGGAAATTTTGAAGTGGTTGGTTGTGTGTGTGTTCAGAAGCTAAGAACCATTTGGTATTTTTGTGAATATTTGGGGTGTTTTAACATTGTTTTAAAAAGCACTTGATCTCTTTTGGGGGATTCATGATTTAAATGCCCATTTGGTCACTTTTCTATAAAGATGGTAATTATTGTTGTCTTGCAATGGTTAATTAATGTTCTAATAAATGGTCAAGCATTGTTATTCTTATGGCCCATTTGGAATTTTAAATTGGATATTTATAAAAGGTTTGATATGTGGGATTGTATGAGGCTCGTTTGGCATCTTGGAAATGTCATGATTAGAAAACCCCTCTTTTGTGAGGTCTCTCGCCACAATTTTTGATCATGATACAGGAGGGTCCTTGGTATAGGACCACCATTGGGTGATTATTATTTAAGGCAAGGGACTAACCATGAGGTGGCAAGGTGGTTCCAGATTTTGTAGTGTTCTTGATTAGATATGAGGCTTGTTGTTTGAATGTGTGGCACACCCCATTGTAAACATATCATTTAAACCTAGCATAGAAAGGGGGTTTACTGAGAATGATTGATGCACTGGAAGTTCATGTACTTTCTAGTGGCCCATAGTTGGTGGACACTTGGGATTATTTCTATGGGGTTGGGCCCCACGGTTTGACCTGAGAAAGGGTGGTCTGGAGTTATGGTGTTTGATTCTGTCATGTATGGAATGCTACTGGGGATGGAGTCACATGTGTTAGTATGATCCGATATTCCTTTGAGTTCCAAGTTTCTTCATGGTCCTTTGACATGAGCACTATTATTACTATTTCCCTTTCTGTTTGTAGAATCATAATCTTGATCTTTTTTTGTCTTCTCTAGGAATACATTATATGGATGGTTGGTTTTGGAAAGGATTTCAAAGTAACTGTTTCAGAAAAGTTTTTGTGTGCCCCTGTTTATTTCTTTTCCTTTTTTGAATTATAAGGAAAATGGAATTTTTATTTTTAGTTTTCAAAATGCATTGTATATATGAAACCCTTTTTTTATAACTATAGTTCAAACTAGTATTATTGGACTGTTTTTTGGAATTTGGAAATTAATGGATTGTGAGGTTCACTTTTAGCATTCCTACTGAGCATTTTAATGTTCATGCATATCCTACCATTTTAGATGTAAGTTTAGTTACTTGGTTTGGGTTCTTGTTTCATCTACTCGTGTGAGGCATGTTGTTAGTTATTGGAGGTGACCAAGAGGTCACATAGAGGTATGTGCACTATTTTTTTCTTGCTACTTCTAGTTTTCTTTTTATTTGTTTTGTTTTTATTAATTTATTTGTCTTTATTTTATGGGTCATATCATTCTCACCTATTTAGTTTTGATGTCTGACACTAGTTTGCATCCTAGGGGGATCAGGAACACCCCTCGGGACTGGACGCACACCGGCTTGGGTGACCGGTTCATGGTCGAGATGAGGCTAGTTTGTGAAAAAAATGTTATCAGAGGAGGCCCTTGATATTTGGGATGTCTGGTAGATAGAGATTAGGATTTTTTAGGATCAGGAGGTAGGTTGCGGTTTGGTTCCTGATCACCACTACTCATGACGAGACTTGAGTAACTAGGTGTAGTCTAGGTTTTGAGTCTTTTGTCTTGGGTTCTTTTGGATTGATGGATGACAACATAGGCGAATTGGTTCACGTTGCGGCCTCAAATTGGGTGGAGACCCATGTGGAGCCCAAGTGCCCAGTTCAAGGTCCTCTTAGTGTTACGCCTTACTTGGGGAATGGATCACTACCATGTCATCAGGTTAGGCATGCTCACTAGTTCCTCATTCCGATGGGTAATTATTGGTTGTGTTTCATTTTAATCTCAATTGAAGTGAGTGTGTGTTAAAAATGAAAATAGTTTTGAAATGGAAAAGTGTTCCTCTTAATTGTTTTCTAAATTGGTGTAGTGAGTTTTTAAAGAGTAAGTGTTTCAATTTGGAAAATTTTAGTGTTTATTTGGATTTGATAAGGGAAAGAGATGTTTGAACCTTGGCATTATTTAATGAGGTTCACATGTTTATGGGTATGCGCAGAGACTGTGCAGGAGCACTTGTCTGCAGATGATGTAAGTGGGATTGTATGAACGCACAAATGATGGTTCAAAAGGTTTTATAGGTGAGTTTTAAAAATTTAAAAGAAACTGTGGTTTTTTGAAAATAAAATTTTACTTGTGTTTGTTTATTCTTGGCTTATGTGCATGTTTCCCTTGGCTTGGGCTATTTATTTGATTGAACATTGGCCTAATTCTAATCGCAGTTGTGTTTTTCAAGTTGTTCTGAGTATGTCGCCCAAAAAGGTTTCTAAGGTTTCCAATGAGTCATGCCGTGTTTTCAGTTCTTTTTGTCTGTTGACCATTTATGAAGGTAATCAAAGTCTTTTTCAGGAAGTTGTATTGTTTGTAGTGTTACAGTGGGCCTTCAGGTTGTTGGGAACTCCCGAGTGTTTTATGGTTCGTATTATACCAGAGTTATTTGAGGGTTCAGTTCTATACCAGTAAAGATGGGACATCACATCATCATTAGAGTTTTGGGAGTTATTAATGGTGGTCGGCTTTCATGAGGGGTCCCAGTTTGGCAAGGAGTGCTTTCTAGAGGAACCTATCTCCAAGAAACCATCTTCATCAGTGTTGGTACCATGTATGTTAGGCCATTCTCTTGTGTTATTAAGGCCAGATCTGGCATTCTAATCCATCATGTTGCATCCCTTTGAAAACGTTACACTATTGTAGTCATTTTAATCATTTGGAGGAAGAAGGAGTTGGGGACTGGAGGATGTGAGTGCATGACTCTGAGGCAGGAGATGCTTCAGCTGTCAGAGCCACAACCACAGGTCTCGAAGTGAAGCTCGCACCTAGTCAGGAGTTTCCGAGGGTGTATGGAACCTCGGTACAATTTATGTTTTCAATTTTGGGATGGAAATGTCCAATGTTTCCTTTTTTATTCTTGTCACCTTCATATGCTCATCCTCGTTGTGGTGGTGTGATGAGCTCATTCGACCACAATTCAAGCAGCCTTGTTTTCTCTCATCATGGTTTTTAGATCATTCAATTTCCTTGAAGGATGTTGGGTCCAGGGATTAACAGACCTATTCTAATTTTGATTATTGGTCTAAGTTATGTTAATTAGGGAGATTTTTTGTTTTGTGAAATCAATGGGTGCTATTTTTTGAGCCCTTTCTTAGTTTGGGCACCACTCTATGGGTTTTCCTCTAGCGTGTTTCAATTTTGTTGGAGATTCCTTCATCCAAGTGTCTTGGTATACTGGTTGGCCTCGTAATGGTTTGAGATCCTATTTCTGATGATGAAATTGTTTCGGTTGTAATATAAAAGATGGATTATATTACTTGGAAGTTCCTACGTGCTTCTTCCCCACTTGCAAAGGTTATATGTTTGGTTTTTCCTTTTTACGTTAGTGGAATCCTTGTGGTTGGGAGAACCCATTCATGTTTCCCTCTTGTTTTGAGCTATTGTTTCATATAGGTTGGTTGAGTGTGACTTGGGGAATAAATAGTCACCACAAAGCTCATTTTTCTTAGGGTTGTGTTCGAGCATGAACTCAATTCTTATATTTCTTTGGGTTTGGTGACTTTTTGGGGACAAAAATTGTCTGTGCCGGGGAGAATTGTCACACGCCAACCTTAGACGCCCATTTATTTTATTCTTTTCACAGTCTCGCGTCGTTTTGATGAGGTTTAGTTGGGTCCTGGTTTTATATTTTTCAAAGTTTGATGTTTTGGTGGTTCTCGGGCTGGTGCGCGGTCATCGTACCATTTGTAATGCCCATGCATTTGGTCCTGGTGAATGCGCGGTTACCGATAGTTCAAATAAATAATAAATTAAATAAATAAATTATGTTAATTTGAAAAGAATGTTAAATGAAATTTTATAATGTTAAAACAAAGTTAATGTTTAAACTATAATAATAATAATAATATTGCACATATGATAATAATATTATTATTAAATTTGGTAATAATACTATTATTATTAAATTTTTATAAATATAATTAATATTTAAAATGAAACAAAACAAAGCTATCATTTTAATTATCATTATATTTTCATTAATATCATTTTATTTCTATTATTATTATTATCATTTTACTATTAATATTATTACTCTTATTATTATTGCAGCATTAATAATATTGTTACTATTATTTGAAATAAAATGGATAAGAAATTGTTATTATCATTATTGGTTTTATAATTATTATTATTATAAAATGAAAAAAGGGGTATGTGAACCCTAGTGGACCCCGCTTCTCCCTGCTCCAGTACGAGGCGGACCAGGCCCCCGCACCCCTCCTCCTGGCCGACCAGCTTCCTGTCGTCGCCCCCTTCCGTTCGCCGCTTGCCTCCCTACGTCGGCAGCCCCGTCCAGCCCGTCGTGCCACATCTATCCTCCTCATGTCATCTCGTGTCCCCGCTCCTCCTTCCTGTCATTTCGGGACCGCCTCCGGCCAGGTCCCGCTTCGGCTGGCGCTCACCATCGACGTACTGGCCTTGCCACACCAGCTGACCACCGCCATCTACCTTGCATTGGCTAGCCGAGCCCCTCCGCACTCCGACCGCCCCTTGACGCTCCGGCCAACAACCGTTCCCCTATTTTCCGGCGGTTTTGCAGCGAACCTAAACCCTCTGCAGCTCCTTCAGTTCCCCTCTAGTGCTCAGTCTCCCCCTGGTAAATTTCTTCCCTATTTTTTAGGGGTTTTCTTTAATTTATCCAAACCTAATGCTTCTGTCTATGATTCACGTGTTTTTCTTGATGTTTAGGATATGAAATTGATGTATCCGGACCCATTGGTCAATGTTCTGGCATCCTCCCCCAAGGGAGATGCGGATGGACTCAAATTGTTGGTGGGAGTTGGCTTTACAAAGCCAAAACAAAATAATCCACGGGATAAAAAGAAAGTGGAGGAGGGAACTCAACACAAGAGCTTGCAAGCTTTTTAAATTTCGAGCAACTTAATTTTACAACGGACTACAAAGATTTTATAGGCAAATGCAAAACAAAAGAAACGGCAAAGCATTAAATGAAAGAAAGAAAAAAAAACAAGGCTGAAAAATAATAAAGCACCGCATGCATGCCACATGGGGAAGAGGAGCAGCCACATCGGAAAATGAGAAGCCGCTTCATGGGAAAGATAAAATAGAATCTTGCTTTGGAAAAAACAGCCGGAGTTATGGTTTGTATTTCCAACACTCCCCTTCAAACCAAAACCGACTTCATCCCGAGCATCGTTCTTAATCTTTTGAATGCATCTGACGGTAATGGCTTTGTGAAAATATCTGTCACCTGTTCCAAAGTATGGCAATATTCCAGTTTTATCGTTTTTTGTTTCACATGATCCCTGAGGAAATGAAAACGAGTATCAATGTGTTTGCTTCTCCCATGCTGCACCGGATTTTTGGCTAGTTCAATAGCCGACTTGTTATCCACATATATCACCGTGGATCCATCCTGTGGATGCTTCATTTCCTTCAAAAAATTTCTCAGCCATATTCCCTCACAAACAGTAGAGGATGCTGCCACATACTCTGCTTCACATGTGGATAAAGCAACCACACTTTGCTTTCTTGAATTCCATGTAAAAGCAGTCGATCCAAGAAAAAATACGTACCCAGTAGTGCTTTTTCTTTCATCTTGGTCACCTCCCCAATCACTGTCTGAGTATCCATACAGCTCTGCTTCTTCGTTGTATGGATAAAAGAGACCAAAATCTACCGTTCCTTTAATGTACCTGAGGATACGTTTTGCAGCTAACCAATGTGACTCTTTTGGTGTCTCCATATACCTGCTTAGAAGTCCAACACTATAGACAATATCTGTCCTTGTGATTGTGAGGTACCTCAAGCTTCCAATCAGACTCTTGAACAAAGTCGAGTCAACGCTTCTTCCTTCTCCATCTTTTGTCAGTTTTAAGCTTGTTGCCACAGGTGTGTTTACAACATTGCAATTTGCCATCTTAAATTTTTCAAGTAGCTCCTTAGCATACCTCTTCTGAGATATATAGATGCCGCCATGTTGTTGTTTCACTTCAATGCCCAAAAAGAAGGACATGAGACCTCCATCAGTCATCTCAAACTCCTTAAACATGGCCTCCTTGAAATCATCGAACATCGGTCGACAATTTCCTGTAAACAATAAATCATCAACATACAAGCATGCAATAAGAATATCGCCACGATCATTCTGCTTGATGTAAACCACATGCTCATATGGACATTGGGCGAAGCCATTCTCTCGGAGATAACTGTCAATGCGTGCATTCCATGCGCGAGGAGCCTGCTTCAACCCATAAAGTGCTTTATTTAATCGATAAACTTTGTCTTCCTCCCCTTGCATGACAAAGCCTTCAGGCTGGTCAACATAGACCTCTTCTTCCAAAAATCCATTTAAGAACGCAGAATTCACATCCAGTTGGTAGATCATCCAACTGTGATGGACAGCAAGGGATATAATCATTCTTACAGTGTCAAGGCGAGCAACAAGAGCAAAGACTTCTTCGTAGTCCACCCCGTATTTCTGTTTGTACCCCTTTGCTACGAGCCTTGCCTTGTATCGATCGATGTCGCCATCAGCAATTCTCTTTATTTTGTACACCCATTTGACACTAATGCTCTTTTGGCTTTTTGGGAGTGTAGTCAACTCCCACGTGTCATTTCTCTCTATGGCACGAATTTCTTCTTCCATAGCCATTCTCCAGCTTTCTTCCCTCATGGCTTCCTGAAAGGTCAAAGGCTCATGATCTGTATACAAGCAAAAAAGATTTACCTCTTCAGTCTGCTCATAAATGTCACTCAAATTTTTCATCTTCATAGGAGCCATATGCGAGGATGAGCTGGCCAAATTTTGATTTGATGGAGTGCTTTGAGGGGTGAGTAAATGTACTCCTGGACTTCTTCCAACTGATGATGCACCCGAGGAAGGTGTTGTGGGCGTCTGCTCCTGATGATCATGTCTTTCTTCAAAATCTTCAGTTTCGACTACAACATCCTTGTTTGGTTCTTCATCATCCCATTTCCACGCTTCTTCCTCACTAAAGACCACATCTCTACTAACCACTAATTTATTGGTTAGTGGATTGTAAAGCTTGTAGGCTTTAGAGGCTTCACAATAGCCGATGAAAATGCATTTCTCGCCACAATCATCCAGCTTCCTTCTTCTTGCTTCTGGAACTTGAGCATAGGCGACACACCTGAAGATTCTTAGGTGCGCCATGCTCGGTTTGTAGCCGCTCCACGCCTCTTGTGGTGTAAAGTTCTTGACACTCTTCGTTGGACACCGATTGAGCAAGTAGGCAGTACACGCCACATCCTCTGCCCAAAAACTCTTCGGCAGCCCTTTCTCCTTCAGCATGGTCCTTGTCATGTCGAGGATGGTGCGGTTCTTCCTTTCTGCAATGCCGTTCTGCTGTGGGGTGTAAGCAGTAGTGTATTGCTGCTTGATGCCATACTCCCTGCAAAAGTCTTGAAATGCATTTGAGGTGTATTCTCCACCTCTATCAGATCTCAGCACTTTGATTTTGTGACCACTCTCAGCTTCAACACGAGCTTTGAAAATTTTAAAGATAGAAAAAGAGGAAGATTTCTCCTTGATGCAATACACCCAGAGTCTTCTACTGAAATCATCAGTAAGGGTAATGAAGTACATATTACCTCCAAGTGAGGGTGTTTCAAGTGGTCCGTAGATGTCAGTGTGAACCAACTGAAGTGGTTCTGTTGCTCTTCTGGACACTCCACTTGGGAAGGAGTTCCTTTGTTGTTTGCCGAGTGTACATGCCTCACACACATGATTTGTTGATTCAATCGTCGGCAAGCCACGCACCATTCTTGAGGAGGGTAGAAGTTTAAGACCGCTAAAATGGAGATGCCCAAAACGCAGATGCCATCTCCACGAATCATTCTTCATGAGCCCAAATAGGCACTCCTCGGCCTTTGTTTTGATGTGCAGTGGAAACATGCGATTCTTCGCCATTTGGACTTGAGCAATCAACCTCCTGTGAGCATCTCTTACTGACAAAGAAGAGTTCTCTAAGTGTATAACATACCCCTTTTCAAGGAGTTGGCCGAGACTTATGATGTTGTTTTTCATACTTGGTACGTAATACACATTGAAAATGTAATTCGACTCACCATTCTTCAGATAGATTTTGATTTTACCTTTGCCAATCATCGGTACCTTCGATGAGTCACCGAAGGTCATGTCGCCGCGAACTTCTTCAGTAAGTTCTTCAAAAGGATCTTTGTTACCACTCATGTGGTTGCTCGCACCCGTGTCAAGATACCATACATCGGGGCGTTCAGATGCCTTTTCTTGTGCGAGGAGGAGTGTCGTACCTTCTTCTTCATGGCGTGATGCTTCAGCATAGTTAGATCGTTCATCATGATTCACCTTGCTCCAACAATCAGAGGCATAGTGGCCGAATTTTTTACAGTTATGGAATTGAACATTTTTTGCATTTCCACGACCATGCATGAATCGGCCTCCACCATATCCTCTTCCACAGAAGCTACTGAAGTTTTGTTGCTTTTGCTGATAGATTGGATGGTATCCACATCCTCTAACTCTTGCACGATAACCACCCCGTTGTGCTTGGCCATTCTTGAGTTCTTGCAGAGTCAGCTTGGACTCTAAGGCATGCTCTATTGTTGAACCCGTATTTTTCTGCATTCGCTGCTCATGTACTTGCAACGACCCCATCAACTCTTCAATAGATAATTTTTCCAAATCTTTCGATTCTTCGATTTCCACAACCACATGCTCGAACTTGGTTGTGAGCAATCGAAGTTCTTTCTCAATAACTCGAATATCCTCCATTTTTTCACCATTTCTTTTCAAATTGTTAATAATGATAATTAGGCGTGAGAAGTAATCCGAGATACTCTCACCTTCCTTCATTCGCACCGCTTCGAACTCCGCTCGTAATGTTTGAAGACGGACCCGCTTCACACGATCAACTCCTTTGAAAATAGTGGCAAGTGTATCCCAAGCTTTCTTGCTCGATGTTGCTTCGGCAATTTTTTCGAACGTCGATTCATCCAACCCTTGATAGAGAAGGAACAACGCCTTGTTGTCTTTCTTCCTTTGATTTTTGACAGTCGTCTTTTCTTCATTCGTGAAGGCCGCTTCTTCCTCCGCAGTGGGTACTACATACCCGTCGGTGATGATCTCCCATAATTCTTGTGGCCCGAACAATGCCTTCATTTGAATGCACCACCTCTCATAGTTGTCCTTAGACAAGGTCGGAACTTGCGGCTGGATCGCGGTGGCCATCTTTGGAATTTGGAGGATGCCTTAGAACCTCCTTTGATACCAGTTTGTTGGTGGGAGTTGGCTTTACAAATCCAAAACAAAATAATCCACGGGATAAAAAGAAAGTGGAGGAGGGAACTCAACACAAGAGCTTGCAAGCTTTTTAAATTTCGAGCAACTTAATTTTACAACGGACTACAAAGATTTTATAGGCAAATGAAAAACAAAAGAAACAGCAAAGCATTAAATGAGAGAAAGAAAAAAAACAAGGCTGAAAAATAATAAAGCACCGCATGCATGCCACATGGGGAAGAGGAGCAGCCACATCAGAAAATGAGAATCCGCTTCATGGGAAAGATAAAATAGAATCTTACTTTGGAAAAAACATCCGGAGTTATGGTTTGTATTTCCAACACAAATTTCTTTTCCGCCATTGTTTTGGGTATGAGTCTATACCCTCTTACTGGTTTTTCCCCACATAATTTAGGGTCTATTCTGATAAGTGATTCTCTGGTTTTTATATATAGGTGAATTTGTATTTTCTGCTTTAATGTTGGGTCTCTCATAATTGTTGATGTAGGTTTTGAACATCCTTAAGGGTGCGTATTTATATACCCACGTATGAATATATATGAATATATATCTCACATGTGTGTGTCCCCTCATGGCGCGAGGGATATATGCATTGGGTTAAGGATATATATATGAATGTATGTGCATGAAAATGGGAGACTACATAAGTTAGAAAGCTTTGACTCGGTTCTCCGTTGGGATTCTGTCATGTTCGCTCTTTGTTTTAGGTAGGTGAACGCATGAATTTTAATTTCCATTTCTTTTACTTTGATGCTTGGTGTTTCAAATTAATTTATTAACTTGTTGCACACCTCAATGGTACCTCTAGTTAGTTTTCTATGACATTTTAATGTTAAATGATTGTATTAGCAATAGGATTTTATATGAAACTTGATTTATGCCCTTGTGTGTATGCGAAAAAAGTGTATGATGAAATGTCATTAGAACTTTAAAAGGTAATTTAGAAGGGTGAGTGGTGTTTTCCCCATTGAAATATTGGTTAAGTTGGTTTGGAACATGTTTTGGGTTTTATATGTGAAATAAGGTGTTTTCTTATGATGTGGTTTGGAACTTGGTTTTGAAAGATCTTCTTGATTTGGGAACATGTGTTGTCTTTTTTTTAAATGAGTGAAATGGATGGTTTTGGTTGAAAGTGATATAGACTGTTTAGAAATTTCAAAGTGGTTGGGTGTGTGTGTGGTTAGAAGCTATAACCCGTTTTGTATTTTTGCGAATGTTTGGTGTGTTTTAATTTGGTTTTAAAAAGAACTTGAGAACTTTTGGGGAATGATTGATTTAAGGGCTTGTTTGGTCACTTTTGTATAAAAATGGTAATTGTGGTTGTTTTGAAATGGTAAATTAATGTTTTAATAAAAGTTCGAGCATTGTGACACCTAAGGCCCAGTTGGCATTTAAATTGGATGTTTTATAAAAGGTTTGAGGTGTGGGATTGTATGAGGCATGTTTGGAATCTATGGAATTTTATGTTTGGAAAACCCCTCTTTGGTTAGGTCTCTCGTCATGGTTGTTGATCATGATACAAGAGAGTCCTCGGTATAGGACCTACTCTGGGTGATTATTATTTAAAGCAAGGGACTAACCCTGATGTGGTTGGGTGGTGCCAGATTGTGTAGTGTGCTAGATTGGATATGAGGCTTATTGTTTGAATGAGCGGAACACCCCTTTGAGAACATAGCACATAAACCTGACATAAAAAGAGGTTTACTGAGGATGATTGTTGCGCTGGAAGTTCATGTACTGTCCACTAGCCCATAGAAGGTGGAAATTTGGGATTATTGGTATGGGATTTGGCCCCTTGGTCTGACCTAAGAAACAGTGGTCGGGCATTAGGGCGTTTGGTTCTATTGTGTGTGGCGTGCTACCGAGCGTGGAGTCTCATGTATTAGTATGTTCTGTTTTTCCTCCGAGTTCCCAGGTTTTTTGTGATCCTTTGATACGAGCACTATTAGAACTATTTCCCTTGCTGTGTTTAGAATCATAATCTTGATCTTGGTTTTGATCTTTTCTTGGAAAAATTTGTATGTATGGTTGGTTTTAAAAATGATTTCTAAGTAGCTGTTTCAAAAAAGTTTGTGTGAACCCCTCTATTTTTTCCCTTGTTTTTTTGAATTATAATGGCAGTAGAATTGTGATTGTTAGTTTTCAAAATGATTTGTATATATGAAACCCATATTTTTATAAATTTATTTCAAACTAGCTAGTATTATTGGATTGTATTTAGAATTTGGAAATTCATTGATTATGTGGTTCACTTTTAGCGATCCTATTGAGCATTTTAATGCTCACGCCTATCCTACCCTTTCAGATGCAGGTTCAGTTTCTTGGTTCATGTTTTTGTTTCATCTGCCCGTGCGAGGCAGGATGTTAGTTGTTTGAGGAGACCAAGAGAGCACATAGAGCTATGTGTAGTCTAGTTTTCCTGTTGCTAGTAGTTTTTTTTCATTGTTTAGTTTTTATCAATTTATTTGTCTTTATTTTAGGGTCCAAAAAATTCCCACATGTTTAGTTTTGATGCACCACATTAGTTGTCATCCTGGGGAAATCAGGAATGCCCCTCCGGACATGGCGTGGACAGGCTCGGGTGATCGGTTCATAGTCGACCAGAGATTGGTTCGTGATAGTCGATCTCATTGGATAGCCACAAATAAGATCTTCATTCCTCATTAACCATTCAACATTTATCTTCCTATCGATGAAGTTATTTTAGTGCTAGATGTAACACCCCAAGCTTCCATGGAACGTTTCCATTTGAATAATACAGTAACTTGTGTTGCACGCAACTTCGAGTTCAAATACACCACAACCAATCAAACTAGCAGTTATGAATAGTAATACACACTTTCTGAAATTTTATAAAATTTATCATTAAAATGGGCTTCATTTTTGGATTCGAAATATTTTATTAGCTTAAGGTGAATTTTGGTATTTTTCTGAAAACTTTCAATTTTTGATGAATAGTGAAAAACACTAAGTTATTATTTAACACTGACTTTTTATTTAAATAATTATTTTGTTTATTTAAAATTATAAAATGTCAAAATAGTTACATAATACATATATAAGTTCAATTTAATTCATTGGAGGCATTTTATAATAATTTTAGATACATAAAATTTTTATTTAACTTTCTACCGTCTTTTACCCACATCCTAAGAGCATTTTCAAATTTACATAAAACATAATTTTATCACTTCTGTGATTTGAATTTAGAAAATATGAGAGACATTGTTAATATCAATAAGTAAAATGTGGTTCAATAAGATAAAAATATTTTTTTTCTGAATAGTAACTTTTGACTTTTATTTACCACAGTTAAAAGTAAATATGGTAAAAATGATATTATTATTACCCTAAAACATGTATTAATTATATTGGATAAGTGTTATTCGATAAAAAACAACCTTAGGAATAAAATATGACTTTTTAGGTCCACTTGGTTTAGATTAGGACATTTATTATTATTTAATTAAAAGAAGAGTTAAACGTGTTAAATTCAAAGTTTAATTACTAAACCATTTTTAATAGAGGGTTACACATAAGTTAAATTCGACTATAAATATTTTTTAGAATGATAATAAGATTTCCTACACAATGGTATTTTTTTATAATTTTTAGACATTAAATAATTTAATTTATTTTTGACACAATGATGATGTAGTAATTACCTTATTAATGAAATATTAAAATAATTGATATTATAAATACCCAAATAAAATTAATTTGAGACTTTTTATGAATTACACCAATTTTCTAGGTTAATATGTCATGTTAGGGTTTATTAAATGAATTATGTATGAAGTAATAATGCTATTATAAATTTAACAAAAACAAAATAGTAAATGGTGTCTAAATTGACATAAAAGAGTTTTTAAAACAAATATTATATTATTAATTGATATTATATTCCTAAAAATATAAGGTTCATCCAAAGGTCATATATAATATTATATATGTCATTAATGAACCACTTGAGGTTCTCTGGGATGTTTATAGTATGTTTATTAACCATATATTATAAAAATACAAAGAGACATGATAAATGAAAAACTAATTAACTAAGAGTTAAATCTAAAAGATAAGGTTAATATAGTGACCCAAACCTATCTAAAACCTATTGGTTGAGTGTTTTTAGACCCATTCCCACCTTAGACTCTAAATAAATCATTTTGGAGCCATTATAAACTGAAAATGAGTTTATTATAAAATAATATTTCAATCTCTTCCTAAGGTGCCCCTCACTCCCTCTTAAAATTCACACCTTAAAAGTCATTTGGATTGGCCAACACCTACCCAAATATCCTCTCAAATGTCCTTACTTCATCCTAGAGGCCTTCCCTTACTCATAAATCCAACCTATGGATCCATTTTGATCAAATCAAAAGGAAGAACCTGAAGGAGATGTAAATATTTCATCACCTCTTTCAAGTTCATTTCATCTTCCACATCCTCTTACATTGTTGTTTCCATTATAAAATAATAAATCCAGTATCTTCTATATAGTGTGATTTTTTTTATAAAAATGGTACAACCCTATTAATTATTCTATCTATCTTATAAATAACAATGTCACTATACGTGTGTACGTACAGATTACTATCTCCACATCGTGGTGTAGTTTATTATTCAAACACTTCATCATTTGGATGGATATAATAATGAGTATAAATGATGAAAATAATAAATATAACATGATAAGTATTCTGTATATTTGATATCCATCCAATTATATTCGATTTTAATAACAAAAGAATGATATTATCGCTCATGTGTACGTACGGATTACCATCTCCACGAACGCGATAAGATTCATTCCCCATCGTATCAATCCAAAACTAATTTTCATTTGATGATTAAAAATAATTTTTAAAGGCTTAATATCATTATGAATATGAATAAGATACATCCTATCTATAACAAACATTACTTATGTAACAAATCATATAAAGGAAAACGAATCAGTTAACACACGAAACGATGATACTACTGAAAAATCATTAACAAAACAATATTAGAAGATAATATATGATATAATATTAATGTATATGGTTATTTTATAATTTAATAACAATGATTTCACTAAGATACAGGAGTTTAACCTACCCTCTACCAAGGAAAAGTACATGGTAAGAGCCAATTTCACAATCTTTTCATTATCAGAGGTTGTTTATAAGTAATTATCTACTGGGATCTCTTTATCATCCATATCAATGTTTCTTAAAAATATATTTCAATTTTTTTTACTATTTAATATACAATGGGTTATAGTTATTTATACCATTATTTGACCATGGATGGTTTTTAAAGGAATCTTTCCGTGATTTTCCAAACAAGGTACTTTATGACCTTTTCGACAAAATTAAGGCATGAATGTTTTTTTAAATTATACGGCGGGTGTGACTATTTTACGCCACTATAACATCATCAAAGCATCCCTTACAAGCTTATAAGAATATTTTCAAAATAAATGTTTTATTTATAACCATGTGACTCTTAATTTATTTCAATATAGAAAGATATATTTCTCTAAAAAAGGTTTTCATTTCATCTATGTTAACATCTTTTGATGGATTTTAAGCTTATTTGAAGTTGAATTATTATGATACAAAACATCCATATTGTATTGAATGTTTTCGGATATTTTTGACTTTGGATGTTTTATTTTTACACCATTCATGGTTTATGGATAAAGTATGGACATTTCGTATGCTATTTTTAATATGAATGTTTATGTCATGTTTAAAACTTTTCATACGAGGAATGAATTTGACTTAGTAAGTGATAGGTGGAGCCCGCTATAGCTCCTCGATGCATCAGTAGGCCTCATGAGACAATCTAGTGTCTCGGTATAAGTCCTTAAAAAAATCTAATGTGTAGTCTTGGAACAAGGCCTTGACTATGTGGTTATGAAGTCTGACATTATGCATTCCATCATTATGAAAGTGACTATTGGTATTGCATGGGATTATTCGACTAGTAGAATATCCATGTGAGTAAGTAAATGACATAATTTTGATTTATATTTTCCATATTATGATTAATTTTATGTTGAAAATGATTTTGATTTAGTTCTATACATTGCCTTATATGTCCATGCTTATTTATAAATCTTCCTGCTATATTGTTATCCTTACTGAGCATCTGAGCTCACCCCTTTCTATGTTTTATTTTTCCCAGGATGAGAAGAAGTATATTATGACTAACCTGCAGGGATAGTATATGGGTTCTCAGTGTTGTATATGGAAACAATGTTGTAGTAGTTTTCCATTTTATGATGTAATGTAAACCATATGAATGTATATAGTACTTCCAAAGCTACTAAACTAAACGGTCTTTCGAGGCTTGATATTTTGTGATCATGCCAATGATACGTAATAATGCACCGACTCTGGGTATCTGGGGTCGGGGCATTACACTAGCTAATATGACTTATTTGCAAGGAATTTGTTTATTTTCTCGATTTATTCCATTCTAGCCCAGATTAGTGGTAACAATGGATGAGGATGAAACTGAAAATCTAAGGTTGGTGGTCTCATTCTTTCCCCTTAAATTCATGGTGTTCATGTATTACGTCATTGTTCCATATACTAAATTTTCAGACTAATGCTTATTAAATTGAATTATTCTTAAATTAAATGAATCGACATGACTTATATGACCCAAAATACCTATTTATGTATAATTGGATGATAAAGGACATGAACTGAACCACCCCTTGGGTGTGTTTCCATATTAGATGAAACCACTATGGGTGGCCTTTGAAATTTGTTCACCTATTATGGTATGTTCCTCTACCCCTTGATGTTGGTATGTTATATGAAATGGTTTCAGTGTAAAAAATTAATTGAAAGAGGGAATGAAAGCTTACATCCATACGCCCTTGGACAATGCCCCTTCTTATTTACGATTTTGATGTTATTTAAAATCAAAATTCCCAATTATGATTAATGAGAAAATTCATAGGATTATAGGTCTTCTAAGCATAGGATATGATTAGTTCCACCTTCTATGGTGAGTTAATTTCTTATATAAATTTGATTTCCAATTGAATTAAATGTGAAATTAAATGGTATGGTTAGACTTCAGGCTCATGACCATTCATATGGCCATGCTGAGAGTGAAATATGGGGTTTGACTCAAAGTTAAATAAATAGACTCATTGATCTTATTGAATTAAATGAATTTTAAGTTAATGTATCGTGTGCCTTTGGTGAAAAATGGGTTCTCATGTGAACGCCATGGATGGACTCACTTGGTATCTTGATTATATAAATACGAGTGAATCATGGACTCCTTATGTGGACTCTCAAGGATAGACTCAGAGGGAAGACCATTACATATGCCATTAGTGATACTTGAACTTTGTATGGGGACTACCAACGATGGAATACAAGGAAAAGTCATTTTATATTCGATGAGTGACACTTGGGCTTGTAATGTGGACCACTAAGGATGAACTCAAAGGGTGGGGATTGTATAGTACACCTAGAGCTATATCAGGGTTCCTTTAAGGAATGTCTATGACGGGCTTGTAAGGTGACGGGTTCATGTTATGCCTAGAGTTATTCCTATATTTCAAATTAGGAACACCATGGATGGGCTCATGTTGCCTTCGAATTAAGTAATGAATTAATTACACGACGTGATTGCCAACCCAAAGAACAAGCTTGGATTTGGCTAGAGCCATACATTTTGGTGATGGCCTTATTAAACACATCTAATTCGGGTATGATTCACGGGGTATTTCATGGGAATTGAGCTAGGTCCTGAGGCTTTATCATTATTTTAATCATGAGTGACTATTTAATCAACGATATTCCAGTATATGCCGAAGCAGGTGGAAGAAAATAGGTGTTCCATGGGAACCCAGACCTATAATGGTAATTTTATTATAGCACTTCATTTATAACTTTTATTATCACCTACATATTACTTATAATAGATTCACATACTAGATGGAATTAGACAACGTTGGTGGTGGCTTACTGTGTATATCTCACACCCTATTTGGGTCTCTGTTGGGTACCCAGAGAGACGTCATGGATGCAGGTATGGATAATGGGAATCAACCAGCTATGTATGCTTCATTACTGATATACATGGATTTATCTAGTATTTTTATAGATTTTTAATGTAGTTTTAATTATTTTTGTAATAGTATTTAGAGTTTTTAGGTAGTTTTTATAGTTTTGTAGTATTTTAGATATTTGGTTAATTTATAGTTAATTTATATATTAATATTACTAATTTATAATTTTTATTAGTTATGTTAATTTTATATATTATATTTAACAATAATATTAGTTTTGGTAACATTAATTTTAGAATTATTTTATTAATATTTAGTAGTATTTATATTAATTTTATATTTTTGTGTTATAATTTCTTCTTGTATATATCTTCAAAAAGCAGTGCGGCTGCTCCTCACCTCCCTTCTCTCGCAGCAACACAAGGCACGTCTTCACTCTGTCGGTCCCTCAGCACACCATCATTTCCCCTCTCTCTCACTGCGCACCACCAGGCCGAGGGGATCTCTACCACATCAGTAATCATCACCATCTCTATCTGGTTGCCCCCCTCCCATTGCTTTGACAAGCAGCACAAATGCTCCTCATCACCCCTGAAAACCCCAGGCAATACTGCTCACCTCCCACTCTATATCGCATGCCACTTCATCCCTGCCTCCACTGACCAACACACCACCATGCCCCGAACTACCTCCACCTCTAGCAGCAGCCACACCACTGCCAGAAGCAATTTATTCACCTAATTTTTAGTTAAGAAAAAAATCAGAAGCAATTTATTCAGCTAATTTTTAGATGTCTGAATGATGTAGTGACAATCAATTACAACATCTATGAAGAGATATACCGAATAATGTACAATTCATAAGAATAGGTAAATGTTTGAAGAATAGTGAATCACTATATAGTGGCAGTGAAATTAGAAGAATATTGAGTTGTATGAATGTAACAAAAACTTCAAAAAGTGATAGAATCAACATGAGAATACTATTGCGTTCTATCAGAAGGAAAATAATCAATTTAAGCACTGTAGGAGTTGTTAGATGTGAGATAACATGTTAAGGTAATGGGTTTTAAATGTAGATTATTTTTTGGAAGCATGAATATATTAGAATATATGAATTCAACAGAAACTGATTCCTAGATAGTGGTGGTCATAATCACACGATGATATACAAAGAAAGACCCATGAGTTTGATGAGAACATCACCGATAGGATAATGAATTATATCCATGAGTTGGCAATGATCGAAAATCACATGAAGGTATTTGATATGGAGTAGAACTAAGATGTAGGTGTTATTTGAGATTCTCATGATATACTAGAGTTTATCATTCTAAAAGACCTATAACAAAAATCCGTGGTAGGATCACTTAATTTCTAGATAGGTGTGACAAATGTGCCAACTATTCCACAACCAATGAAAGATAAAGAATATATAATAACTCTCGTACTTCATGGAGTAAAAAAACCCAGGTACCCCATCTATACAACCATCAGAAAGGATTCCACCCATATCTCTAGAAATTTTTAGTACACAGTGCACCAACTGGGAACTAGTTCAGCCCCAGATATTTTTCGACATTTGTGATAAGATCAAATAGGTGAAACTCCCAGAAGATGTTATACTTCTCATGGAAGATGAAATAACGTCTTACTCTAAATAATTTCATGAAGATTCTGTGGAATAGGGAAAAATTAGGAAGTTGGAGTCTGTGAAACATCCCATTGATAATGGAGAATAGTTGGATCTAGAGACACTACATAATATAGGCATATCATATGGTGACTCATAATAAGGTGTGAAGAATAACGTGTCAGCTACACTGATAATGATATTTTTAGTGATCTTGATGATAAAAAATAATGAAATAAAAGTTATTTGATGTTATAACAAAGGTACATATGGGTGTAATGAAAATACTATTAGACAACATGATTCTAGATAACATTTGGATTTAGGGGTAAAATGTTGGTTGATAATAAAGATATGGGCCCAATGTTGATTAAGAACTGATAATTTCAAATAATGACACCTAAAAATTAAGTGGAGTTTCTACCAATAAATTGGTCTCACTTATGGAAGAATATATAATGTATCCAGTCTACAAAAAGTTATGATTAAATTTTAAGAATTCATTTCAAATGAAGGATATATTCAAAAGATGCTTTGTGGTCTGTTCATTACTAAATAAATAATCAAAATCATAAAAATAGATTGTGATCCTAGATTATTAGTGTGAATAACCATTCAACATGAAGCAGTTGAAACTGATGCTGAGATGAGTACATTGTTATAGGAAGCAATGAAATGAGGATGCTACTACACCGTAGTGTATTACCAGTGGGAGTTTTAGTGACAGTGTTGAGTTTGTAATTTACCAATGTGAAATGGAAGGTAGAAAATGAAAACATATTTTTTGTGATTAGTGCATTTACTAAAAATTATTTTGAGCCCCTAAAAGATTTCAAGAAAAAGAAAAATTAGATAGTCAATTAGAACAAGTAAACAAAAATATAAAACAAAACACACCTCTTGAATCTGATGTGTCATGCGGGGCCAGGGTTGTTACCTCTGTCCGATGTGGCAGGGGCCTACAACAAATATAAATTATGAATATATAAGTAATGGATGTAAAAAAATAAAATAAAATCACTATAAACCTATTCCATAGAATCCCCTGCACCATCTCCCTGATGCACACATTCACACAGTGCTATAACCTTAGCTAACAGTAGAACATTTACCTCCTTGGAAGCACGCATTTGGGCCTCCAAATCTGTCATCTGTCGTATCATCCCTACAAAAACAAGATCCTTAGCCTCAGCATGTGAAACCATAGAATGAGGAATCCCTATTCGATAGGTAAAAATGTATTCATTTCTATCATGAGTCATCATCCACAACGAAATTTTATCAGTCGGTGCATCTTGCACCCATAACTGTATACCAAAAATATATAATTATAGAACACAAAATCATATTAAATAATAATGTTAAAAAGTGAAGAAGAAATACATCCTGTCAAATCTGGGATAAGTATCAAGTCCCAAGCTTGTGAGGCTTCCCATGCAACACATGATTCTTAGAATGATGTGCCGCCACCTCCTACATTCAATTAATTAAAATATCAAACATGTAAAATGAGACACATTCTTCGAAATATATAAAACAAAATAAATAGACTCACTGTTGGAGCCTAAGTGAAAAAATATTCAATTAAATCATGCCACTATGATGAGAGGACCCCTCTTAGGACCCTATCTAGGATGTTTGGGGAACCCACATTTGGCACCCAGTGATCACTCTTGACTATCCCTTTATGATATTTCTACATTTTACAACATTTATCCATACACACTGTTCAAAACTCATTGGTACACACTCTGAGATTATTTTATTTAAGATAAAAAGTTATAACATATGTTAGTATTTTTTAAACATATCTAAAGAAACTAAATTGATCTTCTTAACTAAACTTCACTCTATAGTCGATCTAATGTATCCAGAGGGAATGAATCCCAGTCATGTGTGGTCAATGGAAATCTATTTGGGCTGCACATAGTATGACCCAACTGACTAATAAATGAAGGGGCACCCACTCCCACATGATGGTATCTCTCATCAACTGATGCGTCATGTGTCGTGTCAGAATTCCCAGATGAAATGCCTTGGACAGGACCTCTACAATGAGAGGAAGAATTGGTGGAGTCAGATTCTATTGAAAACAATTTTATACATAATTAGAGAGATGTACATATATATGATTAATTCTTAATTAAAAAATAATCACATTTATAATCATAAATACCTCGACCCTTAGACGTAGATGGTTGTGTTGAATGACGTGGATCCAGTGCCTGTTCCCCTGACATGTATGCTGTTATAAAAACCATTTGAAAAGAAATGATTCAATTCCAATTATAGTGCCATATAATGGTAATTACAAAGGACTTGTGTACTTTTTCTTTATTGAACAAATATTTAATCAAATATAAAGGTTTGTTGAATTTTAATGATGTTATTTATAGTTATAAACAATTTATACAGAGGGACTACAAAGAGAAAACATATGAATAATGAAGCAAGAGGAGGAGCATTATACCCTAAGGTTGATGTAAGAAACTGATTAATCTCTTGTGAAAACTATAAGCATCATCTTGAAAAGAAGCTATCATATTTCATAAAATATACAATTATGAAGAAACTGAATTATGTGGAATTTAATTGGATCATATATCTTCTAATGGTAATAGGTAATGGAAAAAATATAATTCATTATTTGTGCATAATAAAATTCAAAGTAAATATATGGTTTCTAAAAATAGATTGTTGATTAGACAAAATAGAATGCATTATTTGAACATGTTTCCAATAAGTGAGTATCCAACATTGGGTTTGGGTTGAACTTTGATTTTTTTGAACATGTTAATAAGTGAAAAGTTATCTCATGGAAATATTTTGATGAATAAGGAAGAAAGGATTGGAAATAGATTGATGTTCCTTATTGAGAATTAAAAGGAGAAGCGCTTGAGGTGTTTGTGAAAGAAAAGTTCTATCGAAATAATAATATGATTGATAAAAATATATATAGGATATATCTTAAGTAATTTAGTTGTCTAGATGACTCTGTTATTTGGGAATGGGATTTTTTGTATTGAAAGAAATAAATTTTCAATCTTTAACCAAATACAGGACCAAGATCAACTGCAGCCTTCACAGACCACAGGAGAAATCAAAACTCCAGAGAGAATAAGTGGTGTGAATGGTGATTTGATGTATAGGTCGGTGATGGAATGCTGCGCATGGGGTGACACCACAGAAAAGATACTATGTTGGGTGACACTGAAGACCTACTAGGTAGTTTGAGCGTAATGGATTTTGATGAGATACTATAGAGTGTCACAGGGTATAGTGAAGCAGACACACCCCAGTTATGTATCGATGTGGGACATGGGAAAACACGCGTTGTTCACATATTAAAAACCATGTGATATTGGTCAAGAAATTATGTCTTTTACATAATCTCCTTCTTTACATGAAAAAACATTCAATCTTGTAATTCACAATTCATGTTCCGCCATAGAAGATGAAAAGATCTCAAATTTCAGTATCTTGATTAATGAGAGTATTATCAGATGAACAGTAAGTTCATGCATTCATACAATGAAAATATATTTTTTAGTTCATTACTAAAATAAATAATGAAGTCAGTGGAAACTCTAATCTATTTGGATGAATATAACAAGTCAATCAGAAGATAATTAGGTTAAATGAACAATAGAGACGAGTTTCTTTGAAGATATGAATTCTCTAACAAACGAATGATAATTTTTCAGATGATAAACTACTATTAGCAGAAGAGGAACACATCTGAAGATGCAAAGAGCTCCCATTAAAGCATCAGAAGACAGAGGCAGTGTTTCTTGAGTGTTTTTGAGAACCAAAATATGAATTTATATAGAGAAGATATAATGATGACCATCCACTTATGATTCCATTCATTTGGATCAAAGAGATAATGAAAAGACATCATGCATCAATGTAAAACCATATCCAAGAATACCAATAAGTGTAGTATCACAGATAAGAAATTAAACATTTACACTACATGGGGATTATGTTAAAATATTTTTGTTATAATTTTCTTATCATAGTTTACATATATTTTATGGTTTTATGTGTTTTATAATATAATTATTAATGGAATTTTGAAAAATAATTCCTTTATTTTTTAATCTAATTCGTGTCATTTTTCATCCATGTATATATCAAAGATAAAGTCAACAAATTTACAAAAAAAAAATAGTTCATAAAAACCTAAATAATAAAAAAAATGTTTCAAATTGTAGAGCGGGAAAACAATCATACCTTTCATTAAACATGGAAATTGATCATTTGTCCTTCAACAATATCTCTAACCTAATGAATATCTTCATCATGCTGAACTACGATGTGTTGATCAAGATCTTGTGCAATAATGGGAACGACCTCAGGTTCATCTTGTTCAATTAAAAACACTCATCACCTTGAAATTTTCAAAAAATCATTCCAATTCTAATTAGATAGAAAGGTAATGAAAAAAACATGGTAGGCTTGTGATGTCAAAATGAATGTTTTCATACTGACTCATTCAAATCTGTATAACATATTATTAAAATTCACCAATGTAAACTGATATTGATTTAATTTACATCCACAGAATGGATCAACCCAAATTCACTTTAAAAATATGAATTCCAACCTATGTGTGTATACAAATTCAATTATGCCTTTCAATTGACCATATTAATAACTAGAATCAACAGATGGACAACTAATTCCACTATTTTGTGTTGCTAGTTTATCATCGACTTATTTACTGTGAAATCGAAATCCATTAGCATATAAAGCTTTGTAATGAAGATATATTGTAGATGAACCATCATCTAGTTGGTTAAATTCCATAGTTACTATAGGGTCACCTAACTACAACAGGTTATGAACCAATATATTTTACATATTTCAATAAAACATTATGAAAAAATAAATTAGTATTTCAAATCAATCATAATGAAAATCCATTTATACTTATAAAATCCTTAAAATAATAATGAAATGTTGCATAATGGGACTAATGAATTTGACAATCACTTACCCAAGAAATATCTTATTTTATCTCATTAATGTGTTTCCTGCAAATGATAACACTATATTAAAATGATCAACTTTATATATTAAAAAAATGTAAAAACTAAACAATAAAAGTGATATGATACTTACTGCATCAAGGGCGCAATTGATGGAGTATTGAACAAGATATACCATTGATCTTGTATACAATCGATGTTTTCCAAATCAAATATAGTTCCTTAAACAACGGGACCATCATGAATCTGATAGGGATTATCTAATTTTGTTTCAACATCTATAAGATATTCTTCAGAACATGTAGTACACTCATCCATTAAATAACCGTTGGATATTGATGCCTCCATATGATCTCTATTATGTATGAACCATTTCAATGTATTTAGATACTGCACAATAGGATACATCCACCTTACTTACACTGGACCAACAATAATTACATCATTGGATAGGTGAACAATCAAGGGAACCATAAAATCAAAAAATTGGGTGGAAATTGTTTCTCCATGTGACAAACTGTACGTACAATTCAATCCTAAAAAATTTAAATCACTCATTCATTGATTTCGTAAACAAAGATGCCTAAAAAATTACTCATCTAAAACAACAGTTGAACAGCATTGGGAGATAAAAAATCATGAATTTCAATTAGAATCAACTACTGAAGTAGTATGTGATTACCATGACTATTTAACCCTTGAAATGTCCTGCTTGTCACATTCACACAATTGGAAATATTAGAAGTGTAACCATCAAGAAAATTGGGCATATTAATAAAAAATTCTTTCTATTTTTTTCTCATATTTTCTTGTGAAGCAGTCTTGTATTCCTTGTTTCCATTCCCAAACTGTAAAATGAAATTATTTCCTTAAACCCATTTATTCTAAATCATGTCATACATTGACACAATCCTTTGATTTTCCACTAACACATAAAATGGTTGAAAATATATTATCACAATTTTTTTTTCAATGTGTATGAAATCCATATTATTCATTAGCATGTTAGTTTTCTAGTAATGGAGATTAAAAAATATTTTTCTTCTTCCAATTGTGATTGTGCTGTCTGCCTACACCACAATATTGGGTAATGTCTGAGCCACCAAATCCTGATATTCATATACTGTGTGGATGTTTTCTTCATCAATTTGTGACAATATTTCTACTCTTGTCATGGCCTTTGGTGTGGGTTTTAGTTCTCTAGGTCCATCAAAAGCCACTCTGTCCTTTGTGAACTTGTGATGAGGGGGAAGAAAATGCCTATGACCCATGTATGTCCATTTTTTGGAATGATTAATCCATGTAGAATTTTTTACTTTTACTACAGTAGGGGAAATAAATTTCCAATTTTGTACACCAACTTGACAAATTTACATAAGTATGAAAGTCATTGATTGTCCATAATAATGTCTGCTGTAGTTTGAGAATTTCATTCATTTCACATTCATAAGTCCTTACAACATATCCCCATAATTCATTAAGTTCATCAATCATTGGATGAAGGTAAACATCAATCTTATCCCCTGGACTTTGAGGTCCATAAATAAGAGTGCAATATAATAGAAATTGTTGTTTCATTCAAAGACACATAGGAAGATTATATGGAACCAACACCACATGACATGTGCTATGAGTTGCACCAACCATAAAACTATAAATGGATTGAAACTGTCTGCTTCCTACCCCAACCATACATTACGACTATCTTTTTAAAACTCAGGGTGTCTCTAATTGAAATCATTACATGAAAGGAGTCTTCCAGTTGGGTTATAATATCAGTTTCCTTATTTATTTCTGCTTTCCATCTCACTAAATAAGAAAATTTAGATGACATAAATAATACTTTCATCATAGGCTTTAGTGGAATGAATCAAATTTTCTTTATGATTATCAGTTTCACCTATTTGGTAGTCTGACATTGATTAGTTTGATTTCCACCATTATCTTTCCACCTAGGAGAGTAATAGATCATATAATTATCCAAATGCATTGTTTCCTTTTTAAAAAGAATATAGTTTTTTCCACATGCATCTATAGTCTCATATCTAAAAACAAAGTTCTCTATCAACTTACAAACATGATAATACGTCTTAAGAATCTTAACATCAACAAGAATTGATTTTTTTAATAAAACCAACAACATTTTGAACAATGTATCTAACCACTTATTCAAGGTCTTCAAGTGCAACAACTCCATGATAAAAGACAATTTACTGTAATTAGTACACCTAGAATATAATTCAGTTTTTGAATCATCAAGTATTTCATAAAATGTCAATGAATCATGATCTGGACCAGAGCGTGGATTGATATCACTAGTCTCAACATTCTGGATGCTAATGCCTTTAGGAGCCATCCAACATACAATTTTAGTAAGCATTTCATTTATCAAACCAGTCATCCTCAAATCAAGATCCATCTAAAATGTTTCTGTATAATGGCAAAGAATATATTCTTCCCCATGATGAGTCCAACTATTATATGTTCTCAGTAACTTTTCTGAGAATAGGTTCTCCCTCACTATATCTTGTATGAGTTGATATCTATTTGCATATTTTCTATATGGATGACTGATTCATTCAATTTAAAATTCTCTAGTTAAATCAACAAACTTCCTAATGCCTTCAATATATTCAATATACATTCTATTTGGAAGATCAATCCATATATTATCTATACTCATATTTGTACAACCAGAAGTAATATTTACACAAGATTTCATATTTCATGCATTTTTAGAATTTCAGATTGTGAAATATATTTCAAATAAATACCAACCAATTGCATGTGGACTTCCATTCATTATCATCCAAAATAAAAAAAAAATTTAGAAAAAGAGGAGATGAATTTAATGAAGTTACTTCCCATATATCTCAATTGGTATTTCAAGGTTTATCAATCATTGATTGGAAAAAAGATATTGAAACATGACCCTACATTTTCCAAAAGGAGGGGAATGATAAGTTTACTTGATAAATATTTTTTAATTGACAATAACTCCAAAGGGGGAGATTGATGAATCATTGGATTTGATGTATCTTGGATTGTATATGTTTTAAATATAAATAAATTCAATGAATATATGCAGAATCTAGGTGATATATTGTAGTATCTAGTCATTAAATAATAATTGAAGCTATCCGTGATTTTGGTTAATGGTGTTGTGAGGTTCTGCCATGATGGGTAAATGGGAAAATTGTTTGAATAAGTTTCTTGAAACATATTCAGAAAATAGAAAAGCGTACATGGCTACTTGGAATATGTGGATAAATATATTCCCACCAGGCCCATAAATTATATTATTAAATAGACTGGTCATCCTAGATAAATCAAGAAAATTATTGAAGTAATGATTACATCATTTTCTATAATATATAGTTTTTAATATTAAGTGAGAAGACTAATGAACTCATACTAGAAAAAATTATCAAATGTGAATAATGAGTGTAAAATAGGTTCACTCTTAATAGGGGAAATCAACATAGAGTTGACGAATCTATCCTAGTATGATACTATAGTTTATTACTAAAAACAGTGATGAAGTAGACATAGATGAAGGCTGGATTGAATCTGAAGTGTTTAATATAGTGCATTGTATTGATAAAATCAAATAAAAATGTTTTATTTACAAAAAATTACATAGAAACCATTCTGTATTGTTTGATTAATATGATAAAATATTCCAAAATGTGATTTGATATGTTTATGAGTGATTCAGAATGGATGGAGATGAACTGAAAGATCCATGATTCAAAATGAAAAAAATATTTAAAATATTCCCCTCTCCATAATCCATATTGATGAATTCCCCACAAATGAGAGTCAACCATATAAACTAATTCACAAAAATGAAGATCTAATTAATGTAATTCATGCGATGAATTACAATTGGCAAAATGAGTTTGGATAATATATATGAATTTAGTGACATTTCCAAATGTCACATGTACACAAATAATATCACTAAATTCTACTACGTAACAAAATCTAGGAACCACATATGTAAATGAAGATTTACATTGATGAATGCGGTGTTTATGTGATTTCTACTATATAGGCATATTTTAGTTTCCTGTATAGGTGAATTTTTATAGGAGCACCACATTTACAAACTCTAATATGTGAAGTTTCACAATTGAATTTCTATACAGAAGAATCCATAAATATTTCCAAATTATCAAAAGCAAAGATAATCTCATGTAAAGGAATTTTTCATACATATAGGTTAAAACTAAACAGAATTATAGAATTGTTTTGTTTAAAGATAAAATCATTTCAAATGATTCCAAATATGATCTTCATGGATTCAAACATCACAAATTCCCTGAATGGTATGTGATCAAATAATTGATAAAAATTAGATATGATCTTCATCCATAGAAAGAAATGATCAATGTTAAATAATTAAGTGAGTTTTTAGAATAATTCGTATGAAAATAAATTAATGACTGAATAATCATCAATGAAAAAAAATGATATTTGAGGGATGAGATACAATAAGCATGAATATATTTAATAGGAATCTATATAGGTTTACATGTGATGTTAAATTTATTGAATTAAGGAATCTCTTACACCATAAATGAGAGTTTCACACCACAAACATGTGTGTTGTAAATTATCATAAAATAATAATGATATGAAGTTCATATTTTGAAGATTATTTTGAGATGTAGAAGTCAAGCTTACTGTAGATATTTAATAATTATTTATTCAAAAAAAATTCAAAATGGAGTATTATTTCACAGTGGTTTTCAAAATCTATCACAAATAAAAAATTTATCATTTAAAAATTCCATAAGACTAACCATGGAAATTTTTTAAAATACAAAAAATAAATATCTAGTGTTTTAAACCACCATTTATATCTATAAAAATGAAATCATTCTATATATTTTATATATTCATTATATTAAAAAAATAGTTCTAGGAGATACCCACCATCAAGTTAGATAATTATACAATATTAGACTTTGGTGTGAAGTTCAAAAATCCCCTTTTATACTATTCATAATTATTATTAAATGACCAAGCATGGGAGTGACATTTGGAGAGAGATTTCAAATAATTCAACATCAAGACATCTATTCCACTATACTCATTCATATAAAGGTGATTCTAACTGCAAAATTGATTGAAAATACTTGGGCATAGTTGAATTATTTTAAAAATGATTTTTTCTACACTGCATGGGTTTTTCTAGACCACTTGTGCTTGAGTCTCAGTTCATTTAGGTATTTTAGGGGTTTCAGGTGATTATAGGACAATGTTGATTGATTCTGGAGTACTTATTTTTATATATACAACCATATGAAGTAATCTATATAATAGATTTTTCTGAATTACTTGAAGCATCAATTAGTTATCGTAGAATATAAGTTATCCATTCTTTTTTAGAAGGTGAATAAATTATGTTTTTCAGTGAGTATGATTTTTATACAACTATAACCACAAATACAAAACCCTATAATGGAAATAAGGGATTACCTAATAGTGGGATGAATATAGAACCAACTGAAGCATAAGAGGCTAGGCGAGATGTGAGGGAGGGGAGGTGGGGATGGTAGATGGGTGGCGTGAGGGTCCGGGTGATACCATGATGATGAGTGTGGCATGAGGATCTGGGTGCGGTCATTGTGACGGTCAAGGCGTTAGGAGAGTAAGACAGTAGGGAAAGAGGCTGAGGCAGAGGTGGGTATGGGAGATAGGGAAGGATAGGGAGCCTGAGGCAGAGGGAGCCAAAATTGGAGGTGAAGGCGGGTGTGGCAAGGGGGATGAGGGGGGAAAGCAGAGTCTGAGGTAGTATTTTCGGAGGGTGAGATGTGCACGAGGGGGTGGGGGTGGGGGATAAGGTTAGTTTATTTTTTGATGTGTGAGACCACTAGTGGCAGTCACTGTTGATACCCAATAGCGACTGCCAATGGCAGACGTCTGTTCCAAGGGGATCAAAAAACTAATTTTCTAGTATTGTTAGGGGTTATCACACATGATTTGGTTCCCATTTGTGTGTTACATATTATGTAATAATGGGTGGGATATCATCCATGAATTTATTTATCCAGAAGTTGATCAAATGTGTTATAGAATCGCAAATCGCACACGAGTAAACTCTGGATATATTAATATATTATTTAAGAAATTAATATTTTTTGTGAATTCTCCTACAAACATGAATGAGTGATACCTAATAAGTAATATTGTGTGAGAAAACACAACACAAATAGATCCTTAGAATTTATGATAAATAGGTTGAGGTATTCCACCAAGTAATTTTGTACTAAGATGATGCACAAATTATTCATTAGTCTAGAGATTTAAATTATAGTAAATTTGTGGAAAACTAGAATACTTTCAAACATAAGATAATGAGACATTATATTATTTTCATTTAAATATGAATCATTGATAATTAAATTAATAAATATTCAGATTTGGGAATTAAATAATTTTCATTTCATGCACCTGAATAGATGTCACAACTCTGACACTTCCTTCTCTACCAGTTTCTTCGAATATTTAATTTAGTTCACTTAGATTGTTTTAATTAATTTAAATAATTGTTTGTAAATAGTTATTTATTTTTTATAATTTTTATTTATTAATCACAATCAAAGATCATCTACATAATCATTCTTCCAAGAGGATATTCATAGTTCTACTCACATTCTATTTGATATTCAAACCTGATCATCACTTCTATAGGAGTTAATAGGTCTATAAATTCCCAGATTTTCATGCGTCGTGATGTGTGTGCCAATTACCTTGATAGGATAGTGTATAGGGTGGTGGATCAAGCCTATTCTTGTTATGATACAATAGATAGTCTCGGGTAATTTTTCTTTTATATACCATGATGTATATGTGTGTTCCCCTGATCAACCTATATTTCTTATTATTATAGCATGTCATGATCATCCTTTTTTGTATATGATATTGATGGATGTGATTACTTTGTTATTTATCTGATGGATTATTACTCTTTTATTTTCTGGTTATCTATTATGCTTCCACTATTGATTGATATGATTATACAATTATGATACACTATAATAATGATGGTATAGTCTCTCCACCATTCCACCATGGACCCTCACTTCTAGTCCGCAACCATTAGTGTACAGGGAGGCACACATGTGGTCATGTGGTTAACTGGGATTAGTTAATTTTGAGTTAACCATGTCTGTTATGTCACACTCAAGATGATCAATAACTATTAAAGGCCACAATCTCTATCCTTTTATAGTTGATTTGAACTTCCTTCGATCCGAGTAATATGTCACATTGATCCTCTGTAAAATCTGTCATGTCATGAATAGTTAAATCTAAAGAAGGATTAAGTATTTCTCAAATAAACTTACACTGATATAGATCTAATCCCTTATTATGCAATACTGGCATCTTCTTCAGACACATGTGTATGCAATAATCACATGCTTCTCTTATTTTAAAGCTAGAACACCTCATGTTAATAAAAATAACTTCTATATCTATGGTTTTCATTCGGCTGAGGCATGTAATTCAATATGTGCATACAAGACGTAGTTTCATGCATGATATCAGGATGATTGAATGAGACACATTCAATCAGCATAATTTGTGAATATGGTCACATTATCTATCAATTGAGATTCTGCATGAATATTAGAAAATAGAAAATCCTTATGTGGCCAAGCTTCATGATGGAATCCCCTAGTGATCAGATGATTTAGTGTGATCTGATCAGGTGGCACACATAATGTCCATCATTTTAAATAATGGAGGAATAGTACATGTTCTATGTTTTTCCTACATAAACCATAATCTCGGTCAAACAATACTTTATTAACAATCTAGTTCCATCTCACCATTCGAGCTAGCTATGGGGGATCATCACCTGTTACACCTTTCACCCACTATCTCACGGTCTTTACCTTACCTCCAAAATCCCATCAGCTACCTATGTGTCCAATGCAGCCTACCCATGTTCCCTATACATGGATGCACACCTATGGAACTATACATGCTCCAACCACTCCTTAGCCTCCATGTGTCATTCTTTAAAAGGATCTACCATAGGGGTTAAACCAAAGTCATCCTAAGTGTGGTTGAGGGCTATCCCTTGGGGTCTTGTATGGTTAGCCCAATTTTTAATATTAGGCATATTCATATTCATAGAATGAATATATGTATAAAATGGAATTCCAAGCCTTCCTCGTCAATAATTCCCTAAAAAATAAAACATAAATATATTCTTTAATGGTCTTATATTTTTTCATTTCCACCATTAAAATCATCATGAAATAATATTTTAATTGCATGGCCTTATTCCTCACCATATTATAGTAAACAAAGTTTCAGTAATTAAATAAGTACTGAAACATAAGATCACTTTAAAAATCATCATCTTTTTAATGATAATTGTCCAAACATGACCTCCAATTCCATTAGATGAATCAATGACAATTATACAAGAATCACCACTTCAACCACCAACACATATTGAATTATTGACAATAAATGAAATATGGTCTCAACAATATCCCCCCATTAATTTTTTTTCAATATCAACACGTATCAATCAGGTAAATATATGGTTCAGACTTTCTCCCCCTTATTGACAATAAATATGAAATGGGTAAGTGGGGTATTCTAAATTCATATTTCTTCTCAAAAGCATTATCATCTCCCTTATATGAAAATTTCTAGATCACTTCTAAGAGAAGAATGATATCATGTATTTATCATAGAAAAGTGTATTTAGTTAATCAAATCTAAGTTTACATGGTCTAATAAAGTATATAAAATAAGAGAGATACAACCCAATACGTCTAGGCTATCTATAAAATACCATTCATGTAAGACCATTCTTAGAAATATTCAAATATCATTTAATGTGTTGCTAAAAACTAGATTTATCAATGAAATAAAAAATCCTTCACACTACAATAAACACATTAGAATGTTCATGTGAGCATATATAGATATCAATTTGTCTTATCTTGTCATCAAACAAGATCTACCCCTTAATTTATATGAATAATAAAATTGAGAATGAGGGATTAAAGTGTGATTGGAATAACTCAACCTACCTAGTTTTTCCAACAAAATAAAAATTCATGTTTCAAATGTTTTGCAGGCTCATTTCTTTACATGTATCACCGTCAAGGAAAACATTCATAAACATTGTCATGATGGTGAATCTCATAAAGAATGTATTTCATGATATTGCAGTTTGAGAACATACAAAAATTGAATTTTTTACATGGGAATCCAGTTTTGACAACATTTACAATTCCTTGTTATCCAAAATAGGATAAAACATGTCGATTCTCATGTTATTCCCCTTGAGACCTTGCTACTCCCTTAATTTATTACATTGTAAGAAAAAATAAATACATAACAGTTATAAGGGAATAAGGGGGAGTCAATTGTTCCTCAATGTGTATAGAAAAGTTGAAATGGTTTTCTCAACCATGTTTCCCCACATTCTCTAGTCTTAATGCCTCAACATTTTTTTTTCAAATATGATTCATTATTTGGTAACATGGTTCTTATAACTAATAGCACTTTATTATCTATGATAGTTCTTCTATCTTTAGAAATCAAATCATATGCATCTTTGGATGAAATCTTCATTAACATAATGGATTCTTCTGGTGCTAGAAATGTGGTTAAACATCTTCTTGTATGGTGTCTAGCTATATTTCATCTCTCACAAAAAAATTCTTCTATAAAAGTTTTTTTTTCATTTTCAACAGCCTCTCATTAAACTCATCTTCTTCAGATGGAATCTTTAATTTCCATTTATCACTAGATTTTTCTAGTTCCTTTTCCAACCCTATGGATTTATCCAAGTCAACTAGAAAACCCTCAAGATTGTATTTGAGAATATTGAAACATTGTTTGGAGTTTCCACATGGAATTACATGAGTCCAATTATTAACATCATTCTTAGGATATGTATCACTCTTGTTTATCTTCTTATAAAACTTCTTGGGAGTAATTTGATCTAAAACATTTTTCATATTTATACCCAAGGATGACTATTCTTTGTCTTGTGGTATTTTCATCCCATTATTTCTTGATACATGTTGAGATATACATTCAACACTTTTGTGACCCTTCTGATTGCATCTACCAACAAATATATTTAAATCCATCATTTTGATTTGTCTTGGAAGCTTCTATGAATTTCTATCCACATCATTCCTTATCTGAGAGTTTATTATATTTGTTCACTATGACTCCCCCTTGATTAATGAATGTTTTCTATAAATGATATCTTATTCCAACATTAAAAATAATTATGCCCAAACATCCATAAACACTAACAATAGACAATGAGCATTTTTATCTTCTTTTCTAGAGTAATTTTTATTATTTTCAAAGATTTTGAGCTTTGATGATTTTGAGTGGCACCAACACTCTATGGGAAGCATCATGGGGGATAGTTGTTTATGATTATTTTCACTACCATCCTTGATTTAGTTGTTTTAACAACATTTTTCACCATCTATACTTTCCCATTGATTTGTTTAAAACCTATAAAATCACATAACGTTGTTTCTAGGTTATGGGATACCTTCTTCTTAGAGTATGATTCCTTTTTATTATAGAATTATGAAATGTTATTTGTGGAATCACGATCCTCAACAATAAGTTGATTGGTAACATCTCTTTTTTAGTTATTTGGGAAGTTCCAACTTGTGTTGATTCCTCATTTTTTAGTCTCAACTATATCTCTAAACACTTCATTTTCAGGTTGTTCTTCTCATCCTAAACTGATTTTATATTGGATTCCCAATCCTCCTTCAACTTCGTAATTTATTCCTCATGCATGTTTCTTGATTATTGAATAGAATTGTCAAGATACATTAATGGGTTATCTTACCAACCAATTGGGAAACTTTTTCAACCATAGAAAATTTGTATAATTTTTAAAATGTATTTAGAGCTTCAATAAATAAAATATTATAGAATTATTTCTCACAATCACTTCCTTAAAATTCTTAAACAACTCCATTATATCTTTCATTCTAAATATAAAATATTTCTTCCATATCTTTCAAAAGTTTTCTAATAGTATTAAATATCCTAATCCTTTTATATAATTACTCTTCCATAGAATTATCCTCTTATTTCTACTATAATTTTTCATTTTGAATATCCTTCATGTCATGACCCCTGCTGATAAAGATACCACACTGAGGGGAGAGAGATAACAACCCATGATTTCTATATCCAATAGGCACTGGGTTGGAGACTAGCACTGAGGGTATAAAAATCTCATAAATCAGAGGAATTATCCTCTATAATATAAACAAGATCAAGGGATAAGATGAATCAACCAAAAGTAACACCATGATATAATATAAAAGGAAACCAAAACCTTCACACAAAGCATGTATAAATAAAATAAATACAAGTAAGAGTATCTAAAAGTTAATACCCAAAAGAAATGCTACAAAAGAAACAAAAAAACTATCCAAAAAGGTCTGACATTTTACTATATAACTTGATCAATGTAATCATCATAGAAACCTAAAAATTAGTTTTTACACGTAAGGTGATCACAGAAGTATACTCAATAGGAAAACCAAAGTCTCTCATTCATATGTTAAATAAGAATACTAATGCACCCATGAGAAAATAGTAGAACCAGTAGTGCCTAAAAAATTCAACCATCCCTCCCTACCTCACCAAGTCACACTCACCAAATAATGCAAGCCGAGTATAATAACATAATAAGAAGTATATCGATAAACGGTACCTCACACCACTTTCCAACTGATTTTTCTCTTCCACACCCCAATGTTGTACGTCCTGGTTCTCCTATATCTTCAAAATAACATATTCCAACACCCCACAATAAGGTCACTTCACATCATGCCCGTAGAAACCTAGGAAACCTCCCAACAACACGACCATATCTCATCTCACCTGAAGACACCAAGTCTGTTACATCATAACCATTTCCATAACTAGAGTAGTAGGGTATTGTGAACATGGATGAAATCCACCTCATTTTCTCCTCCTACCATGCATAAACCCCACCATAAGCTTCCCCATTTCACAATCAATAACCATCCCACCCAAAGACACATGAGCCACCACCCCATAGCACAGTCCTATCACATATCTCTCCAAGAAACCTAGGACATGTCATACTGCAATAATAGACGTTCATCCATCATAACATGAGCATATATACTATCCTAGAAGTGAGAGAAGGAAAAATATGTTAGCTAGACTTCTATCCTCATCAACATGATGTTGAGAAAAAAAGTATCGTGTGAATATATGAGGGTCAACACAAAGTGATTGACACAGGTGGGGTGTGTATATAAATAACAAGGAATGTGAAGATATATAAATATAACCACACATAACACAAACCTATGGGATCACAATAAGACACTAACCAACTCACAAAACTCCCACTTTCACTGCCACCACTAAATGTATAACACCACACAAGCTACCATCCACATTTAGCATTTCTAACCAATCATATTATCTTTCCCATTAATTTCATTATTTATAAACAACCACATTTAACCACACAACCCATCATTTATTTTTTCACTAGTTATTTCCATCACATTAACAAAATCAAACCCTATCCATTTCAATCATTATTAAATAATTATCCCATCACTACCCAATCTTCTAGCACAATGCATCCATACATCACAAGAAGCTCATCATTCCAATTGAACTGTCACATCACTAACCCATAAGAATGAAAAAAACAATCACAACACCTCCCAAAAAGAATAGTGAAAAAACTAACACCTCACTCCCCCAAAAGAATGACCAAAAAAATCATCACCTGACCACCCTAAAAGCATTGAAAAAAACCATCACCTCATCTCCCCAAAATCATGGATAAAAAACCATCAATTTCCCACCCCAAAAGCATTTCCAAATAACCACTACTACTCAACCCCAAAATTAAATCCAAACAAATATCCCCTCACCCATTGCTGCATCAAAGCCACAAATAATAACACATGAGATAGAATTTTATAGATTTAAAAAGGGGGATTTTATCATATTCCACTTCTTTATTTAGGGGCATTATCACATAAGCCACAATTCTACGGAAACTATTTCATTAGCCAAATATAATTGGTTATCCAATATCCATTTTTGGGTGATATTACTATAGTCGTACAACCAGGTCTCCATAACACATATCAATATATTGCAAACAAATCCCCCAATGGCCATAATTTTTTTGGGCTATTTAGTGCATACAATCACAATATCACAATATTGTAAAATCTTTGAAATGATAGGAATAATTCCCCTTTCCACTATTAATTTCAATTATCCAATTATTTATCTTTAATTAATATATCATAACCATATCCTATATATAAAAAGAATCAAACCCATCATACATGTTAAAAAAATGAGTAATGAAGGAATTATCTTCCTCAAAGAAGTTTTTCTAACTCATTGCACACTATATGGAGAAGAAGAAACATCACTAAACCACAACCCCACACAAAACCCACTGATCAACCTATACTACATCAAGGGTTAGAAAAAACCCATCCAAATCACTAAAAATCACCAAATGACCCCACTATAGAAAATATTTGAAGAAGAATTGAAGGAAACCAATAGGGAAGAGAGAAAAACTCAACAAGGATAGCCAACAGGACTCCACCAGAACCAACATATCATAATGGGAGGAAGGGGGATAAAGATCCTACAAGATACACCTATGTTTATCCCTAAAAAGAGATAGGAGAGAGGTATGAATGATTATGGATGGTTTTAGTCGAAAGACCTATTTAAAACATGAACTCAACACTTTCCTATCATTTTACCCATTCACAATGTTATTTTCATGGGTTTTTTCTACCGAAAACCAACTTCTTACAAAATACATGTTTCCATGGCCTGATTAATCTAAATTTGTGGAATTACTTTCACAACATGAATCCATTTCATAGATTCTTCCATCACCATACATAGGTCACGAATCCAACTGACCAAACAATATGTGAAATGCTAGTTCACATAGTATAACATTTAACATTGTGAATATCCCTCAGTAACCCTGCTGCACCTCCAACCACCATGGAACCTCATCAATCCTCCTCTAGAACACTGCCAACAAAAAAATTGGAAATGTAATGGGCTGGGAAGGCACAATTCATTAAACTTTATGCCTGAAATAATAGGTTTTACCACTTCTCGAGGTATATTATTTAGATGTTGTTTCCATATAGAATAAATATCATTAAGTGATCCATTATCATCATACAATGGCCAATATTTGTCTTAAGGATCATACTAAAAATATTTATTGCAACATCTTCCATTTTTATTATATTTTGTTGATTGTGTGTTTTCCTTTATTATATGATTATTCTTTATATTGCTTTCTGATCACTTCTTCCTAGTATTTCGAGTCATGGAAAAAATATACATACGAGGTAGATCACTCATTTCTATTAATATAAACTTCAGAGAATCACTAGAATCTTTAATGGGAACCTCTCTATGATACCTGTTGTTGTTCCCCATGCCATATTAGGTCCCACTAAGAGGTGGGAGAATCAGTGATATAACCATTTTATCAATTCATTTAATTTTGAATTCAAAATCTTGAACTTATTATGGTTCTTGATCCACTCAGTGATATCTCACAATATCTCTTTGTGTGTAGTAATAATAATATAGAGAGAATCACATTGTATTTACAAGGTTCACCTAAATAGTCATACTCCATGTGGTGTTGGTTATTCCCCCCAACATGGATTCTCCACTATTATATTATAATAACTTAAAATGGTTGATATAGAGTCATGTGGTTTCTCTTCTGAATGAAAACTTGAGGTTCATTATACATTACCCCCAATGTTACTAGAATATACACTGGCCTACTCAAGAATCCACACTAGAGACTTCTGATCCTAACTCACACAAGTGACTTCTTTTACAACTAGTTTAAAATGAGAGGATTCGTCATTTCTTCAATTATTGACCAATTACAAGATGATTTTTTGATATTTCTCCATGTTCTTGTTGGATCAAACATTCTCAATTACACTTGAAGAATCTTTACAAAGCTACTGTTCTTTCTTAATAATATATATTCACCTATATCTGATAAGTTTTCTCACTGCAACAAATGATTGGGAAATTATTCCTTTAGTCTAATGAAATTCCATCCTAAAGTATATGTCTGAATATTTTTAACATAAATTCTTCCCTAATATTTTATTTATGAATAAATTTCACTATCCCAAATTAATTACACTTTATTCAGGAATCTAAAACCCTAGAAGATCCATTTATTCCTTATTATTTTATATTCTAATGTTTATTTTTTTGGGTATCTGAAATAGATTTCACTCATGTATATATGGAAGAATATATATAAATTGTTCACTATCTTACTTCAGATTCATTGTATCATGCACTTTCCTTCTTGTGCAAGACTAATACAATGAACCAACATGGGTCAACTAAACCAACCACCCATGATGACCATCACATGGTGAGGTATAAAAATGATAGTGGAAAAAATTCTTGAATATAACAAAAAAATACACATAATCAGAGTAAAATGATGAATAAAGAGATACAAAATATCGATAAAACCCAAGACAAATAGAATAAACTAGAAAAGTATAAACCGATGAAACCGCAAAGTCTCCATGTGACCATTCTTCACCACGAAACCATCCTACTATGAAGGTTGTGACAATGATAGGAACTGACATGCTTCATGATTCCCTTACCATGACATGTATCCTCCAATATAACATCTACAACCACCCAATTTCAAAAGTCGGGTGTGACCAGAAATCCCAATAGGATACCACCATAGATTCTATAAAAGTTCTACTAACATGAATTTAGTAGTTATAACTTTTAAAATGGAAAAAATTTTAGAAACATTTTATATAAATCCAAACCCATTTGTAAATCACTTCTAGTAGTTTTCATAAAATACTATCTTATTCAAAATTATACGTGATAAAATAGGAATTGTATCTACACACTATAAGGTATTCAATTCCACACATATCTATGAAATAATACATCATGTGAAACTATGTGATACAAGCTAATGTAAAAACATGTGAGAAACAATCCGTGAAATAATTCACCAACGATAAATAAATTGTTAATGAAAAAGAACATCGTATTGGGACCTAGCCTATGGGAATATGTACTATAAATTTAATAATCCCAAGGTTAAAATATGTTGGTACCAACTGATATTGATTACTTATGCTCTCTGTCAATATCACAGAAGTAACCCCTTGTGTTTCCACACATTCAAGGGTTACCTATGTCCATTTCATGATGCACCCAAGGTTTCCAATGATTAAAATTTGAAAAAATAAATTTTAAAATCATTCTCACAACTTATAAACCATTTTCAAATCCAATCCAATCTAATTTGGTTTTTGAAATCCCAATTTCAAAATTAAAACCACCATTCAAGAATTTAAACAAACACTGGGTGTGAAAAAATGTCTTTTATGAAAAAACCATTTAAAAATGTGTATCATTACAATAAATCTTTTGAAACCAAAAATTACTTCAATTAAATGAATAAACCAATGGATGATTACAAGAATAATAATAAATTCTTAAAATCAACCATTTGTATAGAAACACCTACCTCAAGAAGGAAGGTAAAATTATTATCATTTGACAATGGTGATCGGTGATACATAGATTTTGTCCACATGATGGAAGATCTATAAGAAACACATCTATCCCAAACCTATCGCATCCCTCATTTTTAATACATAAAGTTTTCATTACATTGAACAAACAGAGGATCTTTTAAAGTTTAGTTTTTTTAAATAATGTCTATAATACTTGTAAACATAAAAAATTATTTTAAAAACCATAAAAATAATTATCAATGGTTCATCTTAAGTACTTTTTTTCATCCCAAAACATGGGGATATACATAAAATTAAAGGGTGAGCATAAGGCCCAGTAAGGGAAATCAAGGTAAAAAAGTTACACGTGATCATTGGGAAATTCAAGAAGAACATGATGAATATCATTATGGAATGAAAAAGAGAACATGAGGCATATAATAAAAAAAGAACATGAATCATAAATTGGGAATGTGAGTAAAAAATTTATTTTTTACTTTCATAAGTATATCACCATGTTTTTTCACTGAGGTGTTATAAAAAATACAAAGGTTAGTCACCAAGGTATCGTAAATCATGTCATCTCTTGAGATTAAATTTTTTACCCAATGCATTGGAGAACTATCGGGGAACACCCTTAATATATCTAAATTTTCATTTAATCCACATATATCATATTCAAACATCTAATAAATAACTCGTGTAGAATAAAAGAAACATGTTTTGTATTGAAATAATGGTGTATTATACAGTGCTTACAAACATAATCATTTTGTCATTTATTACCTAGGGAAGGGAATATTGATTTTATGTATGTAAATTAAAGAATAAAATAAATAATTATAATATATTGGTGAAAAAATGGAAAATTAATAGGTTTGGAAATTCATATAAATAAAATAAAATAATTTGTTGAGAAAAAGAGGGAAATTTTGGGAAGAATATCCAACACAATAACAGGTATGAACCAAGATTTTAGAAAAATTTAAAAAGAGATTGGAAAAGGGTACCTAATTAATAAATTTCTTTTAATAAATTAAAGATATAGAATAAAATTAAAATAAGAACAATTTAATTAAATTTTAAAGACAAACCACCTAGAAAGATAACTTGAAAGGAAATGAGATGTTGAGATTTCCCTTACCTTGAAGAGTAACTCCTAAAACTCAAAGTTTCGGAACGTTAGGGCTTGAGGAAACCTTGGGTGGACTAATTAAATGGTAAAAATATTATATATTAGTGGAGGATTAATTGGTAATTAAATATAATGGTTAAATATTTGGGTATTTATAGAAAAAGTGAGGTATTTTTTTATTGATTTCCTTGGACACCTCGGTAGTGATATTTGCAAAAACCATTGGCCTGACCATGGAATTGTCCATCGTATTGGATACTTGGGAAAAAAATATATTTTAAAAATATCCAGGAGTTTAACATAATTTTATATTACATAACACATTATTATGATGTCATTAAACATACCATAAAACCCAAACTTTATTTTTACTATTTACCGAAAAACAAAATATTTTAGAAAATTCTCATAAATTCAACCTAACCTAATTTCAACTTTCTGATTTACAAAAAGATGTTTATTTTATCATAATAATTCACTAAGCATGATAAATTTATCTATTAAATATAAAAATCATTATTTATTAAAAAAATTGCAAATAGAAAATGCATAGTAAAGTTCGTAGTAATCCTTTTGACACTGGAAAAAAAATTATTATATCATTTAAATTTAAATAAGAGTGTTTTAATTATACCATTTCAATAAAATTATAAATATTCATAAAATCATAGTTTATTTTAAATATTTATATATTTTCAGAAAAGTACAATTTCTATTTGAATAATTAATTTATCAAATTCATCATATTTTTAAGAAAAACCATTCTAAAAAAAATGATAGAATGAAAATTTTATTTATAAAAAGTGATTAAATAGTATGTAAAAAAGTCATCGACACATAAACCATTATAACACCCACATATGACCTGAAGGGTGAGGTGTTCGATGGTGATATATTCATGGGGTGACACAAATAATATCGTTAGAGTGGTAATTTCCACAAACTTAAACATATACCATAAGAGATTTCTTTCAAGAATAACATGTTGAAGATCAACTTGGGCTTGGTTAAGAGTGAATCCTAGTGACTCTACCTCCCTCCCATGTTTTGACAGATGGTCTTCGTACAATATGACTCTACAAGATGAGGCCATCAGCTATTATTTCTATATTAACTTTCTGTTTGTCATTTCTACTTATAAACAATAATTATATTGGTAAAATAATTATTATGTGTATAGTTTACAACAGTCAAATTGACCAATAGTCATAATTTACCAATTATCATATAACATTCAATAACTTATGGTCACATTTCAAATTATACTCACTTAATTGTTAAGGAGATATATTTATGTTGAGTACAAAATAATATAACACATAATTTTAGGAAATAAATATAATTTAAAAAGTTCAGGTCGTTACATTCTTCCCCTCATAAGAAAAATTTCCCCCTAAATTTCAACACGTTCCCACTATTGAGAAAAAGTGTGGGTACTTTTGCCTCATTGTCTCCCCTAGTTCCCACAAGTATTATATATATAGTTTTTCACTGTGAAACACTTTAATAAGTCTTGTTTCATAGAACCTTGTATCTACAGTCCAAGATCTCAACCATCTACTCCTCGTAAGAGAGGTCATGTTCAATTTATACGACTTCATGATTAAATACATGTGAAGGGTACAATATGTAATTACTCAATAGAGATACATGTAATAAATCATGAATGTGATCTAGATTTGGAGGAAGTTAAAGCTGGTAGGCCACTGCTCCTATGTGATCAAGGATTTTATATGGGACAATGTAAATGGGGATAAGCTTATGTTTCTTCCCAAACTGCACGACTCTCTTCCAAGGTGAAATTCAAAGGAAGTCTTTATTGCCAATATCAAACTCCAAGTCCCTTCAACGATTGTCAGCATAGCTCTTCTACCGACTCTGACCATCCTTAATGTGTTTTTGGATTCCATGATCCTTTTTTTTCATCTCTAGCACAACACCAGGCCCAATAAGCTTTATTTTACCATCTTTATCCAAACAAGTAGGTGTTTTACATCTCTTACCATATAGAGCTTCATTGGGTTCCATTTGAATAAATGAATTGAATCTATTATTTTATAAGAACTCAATTGGTGGGAGATGTTGATCTCATCTACCATTAAATTCCATCGAGCATGCTATCATCATATCCTTTAGTGTCTGGATTGTCCTTTCAAATTGGCCATCAGTTTGGGGGTGATAGGTCGTATAAAAATTTTACATGGTACATAGAGCATGTCAAAGACTTATCCATAATTTTAATCCGAACCTTAGATCATGATCAGATAAAATGAAGAGTGGTACTTCATGAATCCTTACCATATACTTTATGTAAACATGAAAGGTTGGTCGAGAGGGTAATCTTATCGAATAGAGATAAAATGGAAAGTCTTGGTGCGTCGATCCACTATAACCCATATCGTATTGGTTCCTTTGGATGTTTTTGGGAGACCAGTGTAAAAATGCAAAGTGATATTTCCCCACTTACATGCTGGTAAGGGCAGTGGTTGTAATACCTCTTTAGAAAGTTGTCACTCTTCCTTCACTTTTTGACACACCATGAACCCTATAGTGTATTTAGAAATAACCCTTTTCGTGTTATCCCCCAAAAAATGATCATGAAGGTCCTTAAAAATTATCATGCCTCTAGGGTGTATAGAGAAAATATAACTATGAGATTCATCCATCAATTATTTAATTATTTATAGAAAATATGGAACACATATTCTTGTATGAAATTTCTCTACACCTTCTTGATCAATATTGAACTTAGGAAACTTCCCACTATTCAAATCCTTTATCTTATTTTGTAACACAGGATCTTCTCATTGATATTTCTTGATTTTATATAGTAATTATGGTTGAGAAATCAATTGGGATTGGGTGGATGATGTCATTTCACTTATGATTCCCATGTCCAGTTTTACCAGGTCGTTCATCAAATCATCTCCTTGAATACACATCATTTCAAACATAACATGGAATTTCCTTCTTAATGAATAAGAAACAATGTTTTCTCTTTTGTTATGATATTGAATTGAACAATCATAGTCTTTAAGAAGATCCAACCATATCCTCTATTTAATATTTAGTTACTTTTTCATGAAAATATATGTCAAACATTGATAGTCTATGTATATATCAAATTTATCCCCATAGAGATAGTGCCTCTATATATTCAGAGAAAAAACAACTGTAGCCAGCTCCAGGTTATGCATATGATAATTTTTCTCATGAGGCTTCATCTGTCAAGATTAATAATCAATCGCCTTGATATATTATATGAGGATGCACCCAAGCCCTTTCAGATATGAATCACTAAAAACAATTTATCCTTCTCCAATAGAGGGTAGTGTTAACACAGGTGTAGTAACCAATCTAAAGGACCTTGGAACACCATGAGGGGGGGGGGGGTGAATCAGGGTTTCAGATTTTTATTTTAAAGTGACAGATCTTATTCCCACAGTGGTAGGAACCTGTTAAATATTTCTATTGGTAATTCATGGTAATTTAAACATTAACATGCAGAAGGATCACATAATAATTTTACTTGGTTCACCACTAATGGCTAGTCCAAGGGGCATACAACGACTGGTTTTCAGTCGTACCAAAGTCCTCTAATCAACACTAGTTGTGGATTATAAAAGATTATAAATGTAATTCTATTCTAGGAGAACTTCCATTACAAGGTTTTAAGGATATCACATTGCTTCCCTTAGATCACTTTTGTTGACTACCCCTTGGTCACTATATTGGGAAGAATCTGAACTCAGTTTATCATCATGAAGGTTGCATCAATGGGTTAGAATTAAATCATGCACCCTCATCTATATATATATTGGCTATTGAATTTCTATTTTCACCTGTATAAGTAATTCAGTTTTCCTTATACTATTCATTCATGAACTTTTACTCAATGTACTGACCTTTTTCCTTCACATACTGCACTGCACTGTGTACTATGAGTGATTCATGAACCACCTATGCGTTCTACCTCTACAAACTACAACTGAATACTACCCTCAAAAACTATATCTATGTAATAAATATTATTAATGAACCAACTCCTCCTACATGAACTGTCTTCCGTGAACCATCTTTCACAAACCATCTTCCACGAACGGTCTTCCATGAACCATTTTGGACATCATCAAAATCCTTCCAGATTTCTAATCAAAGTCTCCATTATACGGTTTTCTTCTTACAAACCACTCTAGACTTCATCGAATTCCTCATGAATTATTAATCTTAGTGTATAACCTTACTGAAGGTATTAGATCTCCTTATATAGGAAAATAGATCCGAATATCCCACTATACTGAGATTTACAGAATCTTCGATATAGAATCACCATTACCATGTATTGTGTGTATCCCTTCATGGAATCCAAACTCTTTCGCAAACTTATCTCCACCTTATTCTTACCAACAAAAATCTATTATGTGAAACATTTTCCTTCAGTGTACTGTGAACCATCTGGAAAACCATATCTATCCCACAAACCATTTTACATTCACGATCTGTGTACCACCCTTCACGACAGTGTAGCGCCACTATGCAGAAATCTAACCTTTTCCATTTTTCCTGATAGACCTTCGTACTTTCTTTGCGGTCCACAAACTATAATTTTCCGACCACGAACCATGCTATGCAGACTCCTTTGCATAAAACCTTCCTTTTCCAAAATAATAAACTCCCAATTTTGAAGGAAAAGAATTTGGAAGACACATGGAAATTATGCCACCTTAAATACCTACTTCGTCCTGTACTGTAAGATCAATTGACTTGAAAATACCTTGATCAAAACAATGGGTATTAAAAAAACACAAACCACACTCCATTTCCATCAAAGAAGAACCTTGGTTCCAACACAATCTCTTCTTCATATCTTGGAAACCTTCTTCACACTCCATTATCTAGATGAACTTGGACCCTTTTCGAGTTAATTTGGTTAGTGTATTATAAAGTCATGAAATGTTTTTCACAAACCTCCTATAATATCCTACTAATACAAGGAAACATTTAATCTTAGTTAATGTTGTAGGATGAGGCCACTCCTCCACAACCTTTCTCTTAGTAGGATCCACTAAGATTCCTTTATAGGTGACAAGGTACCCCACGAAAGCAACTCATTGTAACCAAAATTAACATTTTATGAACATTCCAAATAGACTCTCCTTCCTTAGAGTTAAAAATATAACCCTTATATGATCCTCATACTCCTCTCAAATTTTGGAAAATATCAGAACATCATTGATTAAAACTACCACAAAGTTATCTAGGTAGTCATTAAAGGATCTATTCCTCAAATCCATAATATACCATGAGCATTAGTCAAGAATAAGGTCATAACAAAAAACTAATAATGCCCATATATTGATAAGAAGGTGGTCCTTAGAATATATTCTTTCATCACCCTCAAATGATTATAACTAGATCAAAAAATTAATCTTATAGAAAAATTGAGCCCCATGAAGCTGTTCAAATAAATCATCAATTTTTGGAATTGGGTACTTTTTTTCACTATTACTCTATTAATTTATTTATAATCAATGAATAATTGAATAGATCAATCACAATTATTAAGAATGATAACCAGTGCTCCCTAATGACACACTCTTGGATGGATAAAACCCTTCTCCAAAAGATCTTGGAGTTGATTGTTTAATTCCTTTAGCTCTACATTTTTCATTCTACATGGAGTCTTTGATATCAACATGGATCTAGGAATTAGTTCATTAGATAACTCTACCTCTATTTTTGAAGGTGGTCCATTTTAATCCTCAAGAAATACATCAATTTATTCCAAAATGATAAGAACATTTTCTATTTGTAAACTTTTATTTCATTCTTCATACATAATGATCATCTCTAAAAAGAAGGCTATGAGTGGTGAATCTATATAAAGATCAAGTTGAGATATCTATCCTTTGAATGAACCTATAGATTATATATTCATGACTAATGATATTTCCTTTCTTCTGTTGTTTATATTAGAATTATGCTTTGAGATCCTGTCCATCCCTTGTATATTGTCAAATTCCAACATGGGAATGACAATTAGATTTGTGATGAGAGCATTCTCTACAAAGTGAATAATAATGTTTCTATATAATGTTGATGCTTGAAAAATTCCTCAAGGAGTCTTAAATAATAGTTTAAATTATTTTAGTTTATGGATTGATTCTATATTTTTGAAAACATAGAAGAAATAAACGAATGCATAGACCAAGAATCAAACAATGTACTTGCAAGCTGTGAGAGAACAACTTGAAGTTACCCATTCAGGATCCAAGTATCAGTGAGAGGGGGAGGGGGTGAATCGGTAATATATATATATATATATATATATATATATTTTTTCCTTTCAAATGAAATAACCTTTTTCTTCTGTTAGGTATCTCTTTCTCTGATAAACACAATCCAAATACACATCCACAAGAAAAAAATAATTTACAAGGTTCACTACTCAAAGAGAGTTGCTAGTCCTTTGTATGGTATGGAGATTAATCATGAACCACCAAATAAACTAAATATATAATCATTTAATGTGGGATAAAATGATTAGGATATTCACTTTCACTCATGTAGTATGTGGGAGATAATCCTCAAGTGTGTGTGCACCCTCTTAGCACAAATAGTTTAATGCAACATCTCTGTGCTTCTAGACAAACCTTCAAAAACATGATCTTTGAAAAAAAAATTCTCTTTCATATTCAGAAGTAGATAGAAACTATCTAGACCTCATAATAATACTGAGTTCTATACCCCATTAACATCTTAATCCACATGAAAGAACTTCTCACATAATTTGGGTACTCAAATCTTTAGCTTGCAGAGCTCCTTTGCGAAGTACCCAGCTTCGCAAAGCACTGTATTTCGCAAAGATCTATAGTTAAAATAGATAACTAGATTGTAGAGATAAGTAGATAATAGAGATTAATATTTCTTGGTGCACATATATGTATTTGTGAAGTTCACTTCTTTCCCAAAGCTCAACAGCTCACCGCGGATCTCCTTTACTTCACGGAGCATACTACATTCACAGAGCATGCTTTCTCTACGAACCATCTTCACAATTCAAGAGATCTAAAATTCTCATTAAGTCTCTATCTTCATTTCTCATAGGGGTGGAGGCCTATTTATAGGCTTTTCCCACCAAAACCTTCCATCCACCTCAGTTCCATGTTTGCACCAAATCGTAGAGCTCCAACATTTCCGCCGAAATTCACTCTACTTCGCGAAGCACCATGGAAATTTTTACGATTCAAAAATATCATCATAATTGTGAACAATTCTATCAAATAATTTGTTCTACCATGATTATAATTCTTATTTTTTACAAAGGTGATGATTTTACTTCGTTTGGGTCACAATTCTCTCCCGCAATGCTCTTTTTCTGGGCCCTTCGCAAAATTCATCATAATTGTGATGAAAACCATTGAAATTCTTCATGTCATCACGAAATGTAATTAATGAAGCCCATCATAGAAAAATTCATTCCTTTTCTATGTTTTGATGAGATTTTCAAGGAAATCAATTTTTAACAATGCTTACCAAACTCCAAATTTTGGACCTAAAAATTGGGCAAACACTGGAAAATTAATCCATCTAAGACACCATCTTCTACAAAACCAACCTTACTAATTGAAAACATCTTTCCTCCCCCATACTTCATAATTCATGCATTACAATCTCTCCAAAAATCTTATGATCTTTGTGAAATAAAGGCTATTAAATCATCTTCATATTTACCATGGAGTTTATTGTAGCATTCATATCTTTCCTCTCCCACTTATATAATGTGATGTGATTTCATTTCTTCTCAAACTTCCTTGTAAAAAAAAGAAAATAATTCGTTTATCCAGAATCAAAATTAGCCAACATGGTGCTAACAATATCCCCCTTTGTATTTTTTTTTCAACCAAGATTCATAACTCACTAAAATTTTAATCCTCAAGAAATGGTTCATTTATCAATAATTCCAGGCCTACGTTAACTAACTCATTGTAAGAAACAATAATTATTGATAGTAAGAACATGTTTTCCATAAGTAAAGACTATGAAACCACATCATAGAAGCTTTCCTCTTTAGCATTCTTTAATTCATTAACATTCCTGGAATAAAATAAAAAAATTTGTTTCCTATAACCACTCTATAACCACTCTACAACCATTCCAATAAATAGTTAGAATATTTCACACACTTACATGATGAATTCACTACTTACCCATAACTCCCCCATTATTCATACCTATATATGGATAGATTGAGGACAATCCTACCCCTTGAAAACACTATCCAAAGGTAGTATGAGAGAGGGGACATAAACATATACTTCAACCTTGATGAGACAGAGGTTGGACAACCATTTATAACCACAATTTTGTAAATGGTTGCTTCAGAAATGGTTTTTTAAATATATCAATAACTTTTTATGATGTAGGAACACACTCAAGCATTAACTCATTCTTTTCTACATGTTCTTTGATGAATTGGTACTTTATGTCAATATGTTTTCAACAAGAATGTTGTACCAGATTTCCATATAAGATTGATTGCACTTTGATTATCGCAACCCAAGAGTAAAGGTAGCTTTACTTTAACAAGTAGATTTTCTAACTTAGACATCATCAACATTAGTTGGGTAGGATATTGAGTATTAACAACATATTCAGAATCATCTATGCTAAGAGTTACTGAATTCTAATTTATTGTATGGTAACTATCACAACTTTTCCCCAGAAAGAAAACTCCACCAGAAGTAGATCTTCTATCATGAACGTTTAATGCCCAATAAACATTTGAATACCCAAACAGATCAATATTATTTGTGCCATAATACCTAATTTTAATGTTTTCTATTCCTTGGATATATATGAGAATTATTTTTATAGAAATAAAATGTGGTTACTTAGAATCAATCTGAAATATTTCACATAAGGTAACAAAAAAAACTATGTCAGGTCTTGGGGTAGTCAAATATAACAGACATCCAACCAACTTTCAAAACTCTTTTTATTCAATTTCTTTAGGTTCTCCATATTTAGACAACTTGGTTCCCATTGAAATTTACTTGGAAATTGGTTTTGAAATTTCCATGCCAAATTCCATCTGGAGTTCTTTAGCATACTTTTCTTGAGAAAGAAAATTGTGATTCATCTAATGCGAAATTTTCATCCAAAGAAAGTATTTCATTTCTCCTTGCATGGACATCTCAAAAAAGTTCTTCATTTCCTTAGAAAATCATTCAAAATATCTTTTATCTTTCCCAGTAGAGATTATTTCATCGACATAAAAAATTAAGATCATAGAGTATTTCTGAAATTCTTTTAGGTAAAGATTGCCTTCAACTATTCATTTCTTGAAATTCATTTTCCTCAAGAAAGTATCCAATTTTGAATACCATTCTATTGGTGCTTGTTTTATCCCATCCAAATCCTTCCTCAACCTTCACACATAAGTTTCATCTTTTCTAATAACAAATCCACAAGGTTGATCAATGTAAAATTCCTCTTCAGGATCACCATTCAAGATTGTGTATTTGACATCCATTTGAAATATGTTGTTGCCTCATTGTGTATAAATAAAAAGAAAAATTCTAATTATTTCTAGACTTTCAACTAGATAAAATGTTTCATAAAAAAACAATGCCTTCGGTTTTTGAGTACCCTTTTCAAACCAACCATTCTTTGTTTCTTATCACTTCACCATCTTCATTCAGCTCATTCCGAAAAACCCAATTTGAAAAAAACAATGATCTTGTTATATGGATTGGTTACAAACTCCAAATTATCATTATTCTCTACCTAATGAATATCTTAATTAATATCCTTGACCCATTTTGGATGCTCAAATGATTCATTCACATCACTTGGTTCAACTATCGAATAGAGAGATGTGTGGGTAATATCATTTGTTGTTCTTCTTGTTTGAAACCTCTGATATTGATCTCCAATACAGTCATGAGGCTCCACTTGTTTCCTTATCCTAGGATGAGTAATTTTAATTTCATCCACTTCAGTTGAGATTACTGAGTCTAATTCCTATTATTGAGTAGGATTAACACAGAAAGCAGCATTATCAGGAATGTTTATAAAATATTCTCAATCCTTATCAACTTCCACATCAGCATATGACTGCATTTCTTTCTCAACATTTTCAACAACTTTCAAATTTTTAGAATAAATAATTATTCCTGTTTATTTTTTGGGACATCTATATCCACTTCTCTTTGGATAATATCCAAGAAAAATTAAATAATATCCCATTTGTTCAAACATTCCATGGTTTCCTCATTTCTTCAGTAAAATGCTGGGACTCCAAAAAACTCTTAAGTGTTTCAGACTTGGATTTTTTCCTCAGAAAATTTCATATAGAGTCATATATAAATTTGGACTATAGAAACATTGGTTCTATATATACATAATAGTAATCTTGGCTAGACTCAAATAGTAATTAGAGAGACCATGTTCAAGTAACAATGTTTTCCCCTTGTCCACCAAACTTCTATTCTTTCTTTCAGCAACCACATTTTTTTGATGTGTTTATGGTGAACTGAACTGATGATGAATTCCATTGTTCTGAAGATATTTTTCAAATTCTTTGTTCATGTATTCACCACCATTTTCGGTTCTTAACTTCTTCAATGAATCCTCACATTCCTTCTCATATTTTCTTTTGAATCTTTTGATCATTTTCAGAGAGTCTGGTTATGCATCATATACAAAACAAATGTAATACATGTAAAATCATAAATGAAAGTGATGAAGTAATTATATCCATTTATTTATTGTTTTTTATTGGACCACATATATTAAAGTGGATAAGTTATAGACACTGTTTTGAACAAATGTCACCTTTATTGTTCACCGTATTCGTGATTTTACCTTTTTGACAAAGCGTGAAACACCAATCTCTTCTTGTTGATAAATTAGGAATGTATCAAACACTGTCTCGAGTTGATAATATTCTCATGTTTCCTTGACACATGTGTCCTAGTCTTTTATGCCATAATTGATTTTCATCCACCAAACCCACATAAAAAGAGTTCTAAACTTCACCAACTTGGAACAAGTTTTCTTTTGTATATTTTACTCTTGTAACTACCTTTCCATCATCTTCATTTTCACAACAAATCTATCATTTATGAAGATGAATTTGTTTCCCTCATCAAGGAGTTATGACACACTTAGCAGGTTGTGTTTCATCCCAAAAACATATAGTGTTTTCTTGAGTTGGATTTTTCATTTCCAATGATGGCTGATCCAACACCTTTGATCCTTAGAGATTCATCATTTCCAAATTTCATTGTTCCTTCTTTGAAATATTTCAAATTATGTAGAAAAATTAAGTATCCTATCATATGAGAAGAACATACACTATCAAGGATCCAAGGTCATTCTCCATTCAATCTTTCAAAGTTGTTTTAACAACAAAAGATTTTTGTTCATCCTTTTCTTTCGCTTTCTGCACTGCTTCCTCCAATTTCATAACCAAGTCACTGTAATATATCTAGACAACCATGAACTCATTCTTTTCAGACCTATAAGATCTATCTTTATTAGCCTTTAAAATCTAAGGATTCTGATTTTTTTTAAAAAATTTCTTGTTCCCGTATCACAATCTGACAACCCTTATCATGATGTCCAAGTTGATCACATCCTTCACATATAGTTTTTAGTGGTTGGAACATATTCTAAACATTTAAACCAACCTTCTTAGGTATCTTTTGGACTTAATTTTGATATATTTTCTTTTAAAAAGATTCACTCCCCATCAATCCATGACTTTTAAAGCCTGTGGAATAGTATTAATGTAGTTGGTTGAACCAACACATGTTTTCCTTGTGTTTGAATCCAATGCAATACAAGAAGATCCATATAATGAATATTTACCTCCAAAAAATTCATACTTACCATAGTTGTGAACATGATTCTCAATAATATTCTTACCAGAACTTTTCTGACCATCTACCATTATATTTTCAATTATTACATTCTTATTCAGCTCAGATTTCTGTTCAGACTTACCCAAACTAGAAGTAGTATAAATATTTATGGACTCAGGATTTTTCGATGCTTCTGGTTTTTCAATATTTATAACTTTGACAACATACATATCCTTTCTAGTATTTTTCTTATCAGAACTAGTTCCATATTTCTTTTTATATTTTGAAGGTATCTTTTGTTAATCCTTCTTAGGTTCATTCTTATTATATCTTTCAAAAAATTCTATAACAGGGTTTTTGAACCTTGTGTTCCTTTCCTCAGCTTTGGAAAGTTTATGTTGGACATGTTCCAACTCATCTTCTTTTGCCTTCAGATTTACATCCAGATGATCGTTATGATTATTTCTAATCATAAGAGAATTATTCAGATCATCAATCTCCTTTTCAAATTTTTCTTTTTCATCAGGAAATCCGTTTTTTCATTTAATGAAGAGTTTTCATTTTTCAATTTTTGGTTTTCCTTATAAAGCCTTCTGATCATTCTCTAACATTCCTTATAATCTTCTTTCTGATATTATTCAAGTTGAGTTTCTTTATCTTTAGAACTAGTTATCTCATAATATTAAATATTCATTATTGTAAAAAATTAATTTCTATAGCTTTCTCAGTAATATATTTTTCATATTCAATCTCACTATCATCGTCTTCATTTTTTTTTGAAAAAAAGTTTCTTCTTTTTGATTTGAAGAACTTTTTATCCCTACATCTGCTAGAATATTTATCTTTGTCACCCTATTTCTTCCATGACCTTATTTTTCTTCTTTCTTCTTCATCACTACATTTATATTACCATTTTTGAGGGAAATTAGCCCCAAAGTGGCCAATAGATACACATTAAAAACATTTCAAAGGGAGTTTCCCTTTGTATTTACTTGTACCTCATCTCACATTTTTTGAAAATAAGGATACAATTTCATCAAAATTTTGACATACCTAGTCTTCAAAGTCAGATTCACCACCTTCATCATTAATAATAATTTTCTTCAAATTCTATTTCTTTGCATCCTTTAATACATTTCTCTATCATCTTTTTTCATTTCTCTTCATAGTTATCTCCCTACTCATTTCATAAGTGATGAGAGTGCTAGGAAAATCATCTTTTGATAATGTTTCAGGGTCTCTGTCTTTCACAGATGAAACTTTATAATCAAATCTGTTGGGAATAATTCTCAAGATCTTTTACATAAATGTATAATCCTCCAAATTTTTACAAATAAATCTAATTGTACTAACAATGTCAGTTATCCTTGTAAAGAAGTCCCCAAAAAACTCATGCTCACCCATATTTACATCTTCAGACTTCATCCTCAAGAAATGATGTTTTTCCTTATTCACTTTTTTATTTCCTTCATATATGTTTTTCAATGTGTCCCAGATTACATTGGATGTAGACGACTTCATAGAGCATCGTATTTAACAAAGCAATGTAGTTTTCATAGCTCACTAGATCATAAATCTCACTATTTCATGGAGAACAAATTGGTCTTTGCGAAGTTCACTTCTTTCACAAATCTCAATGGCTCACTGCGAAGCTCTTTTCCTTTGTAGAGCATACTACTTTTGCAAAAATCTCTTATCTAGGAAAATTCTTCACAATTTGAGATCTATAAAAATATTGTTAAGTCTCCCTCTTCTTTTATTAATGGGGTGGAGGCCTATTTATAGGATTTTCCCACTAACTCGAGAACCTTCTAGCCACATTAGCACCATGTCAGCACCAAATCACAGAGCTCCAAATATTCTGCCGAAATTCACTCTGCTTAGCGAAGCCCCATGGATATTTTCCTATTAGAAAATCTTTTTGTAATAATGAAGAATTATGTAAAATCCTTTCCACTTCCACAATTCTTCGTCTTCCTTTGTGCCGCCAAGATGCTCTTTCCTCCATTTCACTACAATGCTCACCCACAATTCTCATTTCCTTGTCAATTTGCAAAGCTTGTTGTAAACACAAAAAACACAATCAACATTCTTCATGTCTTCAAGAAATCTACTTCATGAAGAAAATCCTCATGAAATTCATGCATTTTCCATGTTTTTATGAGATCTTCAAGGAAATAAACTTTTTGCAATGCTCAACAAACTCCATATTTTGGACCCAAAAAGTTAGTAAACACTAGAGAACCGCGCCATCTTAGTCACCTACTTCTGCATGACCAACCATATTGATTGAAGAAATATTTTGTCCCCTTTTACATAATAAATCTTGCATCAAAAGTTCTCCAACCATGTTATGATATCTATGAAATATAGACCAGTAAAGCATCATCAGATTTACCCTGGAAAGTATTGTAACTTTCTTGTCTTTCCTTACCCACATATAAAAAGTGAAGGGATTTAGTTTCTTCTCAAACTTCCTTAAATAAAAGTGAATACTTCATGAATCCAGAAATATCATCATCCAAATTAGTCACAAAAAAATAGATTACCTACTGCCATATCATTTAAAGCTTCAACTTCAACCATTATGATAAGAAAATCATGACCTTGCTACCTTGGCATATGATAAGGTTGATGGTGATTCCACTACATTAAATTAAGATTTGGGTAGTGACTGGAAAAGTGACCAAGCTATCAACACATAAAGCATTGGACTTTAGGAAGGGCCTACACCATATTCCCTTTGTTGTCAGTGTTGAGAAGTTGATGCTCCACCTCACTATGATAGTTCCAAGAAATATGAACATCTCTTCCAAACTTGTAACATTTCCCACTCTAGAAATTATTGTTCACCAAATGATTCTTCCCTAATTTTTTACATGGGGGATGTTTCACTTTATTTCCTACTCTTTTGTGATCAAATATCCTCCCCATGTTTAACCCCAAATATCTCTTCTTATCATTTGATCTATGGGACCACTGCATCTCTCCAAACTCTAGATCACCCTTCCTAGTAATCCTTACAATCTCCCCATAATTATCATAGTCCCATTTGGGTATATTCTTCTATAGATTTCACTAAATTATCTATTAAACATACCATTAGGATCCCTGAAAAAGCTATAGGTGTAATAGGAAAGTCTTGTGAATTTCATCTCATAGCTTCCCATATATTAATTTTTCTTATAATTTAGCACTAGGAATTCCTTCCCTATTTTTATTCGCATTGAATGAGGGAAATATTTTTTGAAAAAGGATCCCCTGAAACCTACCCACTCCATAGCTTCAATACCCAATCTTGGATTCAAGTTTGTAACTATCTTCCCCCATTAATCAGCTTATCCCTCTAAGTGGTACATAGCCTGGGTGACTTTCTCTTATTTTGAATAGAAAAATATAGAAAATATCTTTTCTATAGAGATTACCCATTGTCAAAAATAAATGGTTCGAATGATCCATTGAAAGAAGGTGGTCATTGACGCATAAAGGACTCAACAAAAAATTATTCCCTTAAAAGTGAATCTAGTCTCCCAACTTGATTCATATTAGTTTTTATAACTCGAGTCATTTGATTCATCATTCTCATGAAGTTTTCCATTATGGATTCTATCATAAGGTTATCAACACCTGGTCTATTGCGCTCTCCATTTACAAAGTTTCATCAATTAAATTATTATTTATAAAAGAAAAATTCCTTAGTGAGAAACATGTTTCATTTAATAATCATATAATTCTAAATAAATTTCATTTCTCAAAAAATCATGCTTAAATATTTTATTATTTAACAACAATTACATTTTCTATAAATCCTTCATAATGTTTCATATAAAGTTTTTGATTAAGAAAACATATCCAGCAGGAGTGTCAAACCAGAAGTGTCGTAAGGCCCGTTGTCATGTGATAGGTTACGTTGAGTCAGGCATGACACACCATTTCCGAATTTTTACCCCTAGATATATCTCTACAAGAGCTACATCCTCATGTCAATATACAGAGTAGGATTTCTTTTCTCAGAAACTACTTAATATTTCACCAAAATACCAGGATTATTTTCCTATATTTAAAAATTTATATAGGGTTATTCAAAATGTTTTTAAAACCCTAATTTCTACAAATAACTAAATCTTCATTTGATAAAAACTATAGAATCCTTCACTTTTAATACATAAACATTTCATTACATTGTACAAAGTGAGGATCTTTTAATGTTTAATTTCTTGGAAATAAGGTACATAATACATGGAAACATAATGAATTATTATAAACAACTTGAAATAACTATCCATTGGTTCATACTATGAAATTTTACTTCATCTCAAAACCTAGGGACATACATAAAAGGAATGGTTGAGCATAAGGCCCATTAAGGGAAATCAAGGGAAACAGTATACACCTGATCTTGATAAAATTCAACAAGAACATGAAGAATATAATTATGGAATAGAAAGGACAATGTGAGGCATATCATAAATAAAATAAAATTAATCATAACATGAAATGTGGCTAAAACATTTATTTTAGACATTCATAAGCATGTCACTATCATTTGTTTACTAAGGTATCATAAACATTACCAAGGTTATTCATCAAGGTATCATAAATCATGTCATCTATAGAGAGTGAATTATTTACCTAATGAATTAGGGTGGTATCAAGGTTAAAAATTAATATGACTTAATTTTCATGTGATCCAAATAGATCATAATAAAAAATCTCATAAATAACTAGTGTATAATTAAAGAAATGGATTTCGTATCAAAATCTTGGTGTTTTAAAAAGTTCATAAAAATAAGATCACCATGTCATTTATAACACACAACAAGGGAATTAAGGTGTTATTTATGTAAATTTTAGAATAGAATAAATTAATTTTAAATCTTGGTCAATAAAAATTGAATAAGAAATAGGTTTTGGTATTCCAATAATGAAAATAAAATAATGTCTCGAGAAAAAGAGAGAAATTATGAAAAGAAAATCTCGCAGCATAATAGGTATGAAACATGGTTTCGAAAAACCTTAAAAAGAGATGAAAAATGGGTATCTCCATCATAAAAGACTATTAATAAATTAAAGGAATATAATAAAATATATAGAATAAAATAATGAGTACATTTTAATGAAGAACCATATAGAAAGGGACCTTGAATAGAAAAGAGAAGTTGAGATTTCCCTTACCTTTAAGAGTAACTACTAAAACCCAATGATTGGGACCTTGGGGGATTGATGACATATTGAGAGGACTCCTTTAGAGATAAAAATATCATATATTTGTGGAGGATGAATTCATAATGAATTATAATGGAGAAATGGGTAGGTGTTTATAGCAAAAATGAGGGATTTTTTATTGATTTCCATAGACACCTCAGTAGTGGTATTTGAAAAACCATGGGGTTACCCATGGTATTTTCCCATGAAATTGACCATTTGGTATAATTTTTTTTTATTATAATACAAAAATTCTACCATCATTTTATATTACATAATAAATAATTATTATGTCATTAAACATACCAAAAAACTCAAAACTGTTTTTTAACTATTCACTGAAAATCAAATATTTTAGAAAATTATCAAAAAATAAACATAACCTAATTTCAATGTGATGATTTAAAAAATGAGGTTTATTTGACAATAATAATTATAAAATTATGATAAATCTATCTTTTGAAAATAAAAATTCATATTTATTAAAAATAATAGCAGATAGAAAATGTATATTACAATTTTTGACACTTGAAAAAAAATATTTTATCATTTAAATTTAAATAAGTGTGTTTTAAGAATAATATTTAATTAAAATAATTATTATTAATAATATATTAGTTTATTATAAATATTTATATCTTTTATGAAATGTAATATTTCTATAAAAAAATTAATCTATCAAATTAGTCATAATTTGAAGAAAAATTATTCTCAAAATAGAATTGAGGGAATTCCAATTTAATTTATACAAAGGGGTTAAAAATTTTGTAACTAAGACCTAGAAACATACCCCCTTATAAATCCTGAATACTATCTAAGGGTGAGGTGTTCGATGTTGATAGATTCTTGGGGTGGCTCAGATAACATCGCATGAGTAGTAATTTTCACTTACTTGAACGTCTCTAGTTTGCGATTTCGTTCAAGATTAACATGTTAAATCTAGGCTTGGGCATGATAAATAGTGGAGCCCTGTGATGCTACCTCCATCCCATTTTCTAATAAATGGGCTTCATATGACATGAATATACTTGATGAGTCCATCAACCCTTCCTTCTGCATTAATTTTCATTTCTATTTCTACTTAAAATAATAATTAAAATGTTAAAATAATTATTAAGCATATAGTATCAAATGGTCATATTGAACAGTGATCACAATTTTCCAATGTTCATATAAATTTAGAAACTCTATGTTCACATTTCAAATTATTCTCAATTCATTTTTGAATATTTATATTTATGTTGAGTACAAAATAATATAATAGACATTTTCAAGAAACAAATATTATTCAAAAAGTTTGACTTGTTACATTTCCAAGCCCCTTTGATTTGAATTACAAAACACATTTGGGATCTGGTGAGATAAGATGAGAAGAGATTTAGAGTGAATATACAAATAAACGGGTAAATTGTACAAAGAAAACAACATAATTGGAAGTGATTCATCAATAATTAAGGAAATAATCCTTTAATCCCAAGGGAGAAGCCTCTAGACCAATGGGGAAGGAATAGATTGAGAAAATATGATATTAGGGTGTCATTATAGGTTAAACATGGGTAAAAATGATTTTTAAAATAAAATTTTAGGGTATTTTAAACTGCACGCATGGTATTCTTGGGAGGTCAATAGTTAGGAGAAACTGAGAACCATAACTGTTCACCCAATATAGGGATCTTTTTTGGGGTTCATGATTTGGTAGCATGGTTACATTAAAAGTGCACCAAACATGCACAACCCATCCTTTTAAGGGTGAAAAACTCTGAGGGGTGACCACACAATTAGAACAGACCATGATACACCTTCCAATAGACCATTCTTGGTTGAATGATTTTTTGGGAAAAACATATGATTTTTCCTAAACACACACCAACATTGCACAAACCCAAGGCCTTGACACATTTAAAAAAAATCCCAATATGATTCCAAAGTTAGACATAACCAAATAATGGTAAAAAATGTTAATATGTATTTATAAGACTGTGATGGAATATTATAATCTCCCCACAATAAAAAATTTCTATCTCTAGAAAGTTATCAATATTCGAGACTCACAAAATGATAAGGTCCCTACTACCTCATCAACGATTCCCACTCTCTTGTATTGTGGATATCTCATCTTCACTAAAATAGTACCAAAACCAATGGAATAAATTTACTATGCAATACCTTATCTCATTGATCGATAATCTGAACTATTTTATCAATAGTGGTTGTATCAGGATCAAGATCAATGTCATTATATTCAATCACATGGGAAAGATCTAGGTGATACCTCCTCAGCTGGGAAACATGAAAAATTTCATGGATAAAATTTAATTGAGATGGTAATTCAAACTGATATACTACCTTTCTGAGTTGATCCATGATATCAAAGGGTGCAACAAACTGCAGTGCCAACATTCTCCGCTTACCCAACCAACGATGTCCCAAGCGAGGTGAAACTATGAGAAATACCTAACCACTAACCTCAAACTCTAGAGGTTGACAATGATGGTCCATATAATATTTCTAACAAATCTCTACTATGAACATATTATTTTTTATCAACCACACCGTTTTCGCCACCTCTTTAATGAGACACGACCCATGAAAGAACCACTCTCCCAACTATGCCCAACATATTGGAGATCTACATGGCCTCCCATATAACATTTCAAAGGGAACTATATTTATATAAGAATGATAACTATTTTTAGGAAAATTTTTCCATAGTAAAATGATTTTCCATATATCAACCAAAATCAAGCACGCAAGCCCAAAGTGTATTCCCAAGAACCTAGATAGTTCCTTATGTCTATCCATCATTATACGGATTATTATCCATGACTAATTTCAGATGGGAGCCCATAACATATTTAAAATCATTATATAACCTGGAATTAATCCTCATGTCCCTATCAAATAAAATTGCATAGGGAACCCCATAATGTCATACAATATCATAGATGTAAAAGCCTATAATATATTCTACCTTTATCATCTCCTTGATAGGTAATAAATTAGCTAATTTAATAATTTGATCAATGATCACCCAAAACACATCATTCCAACTAGGAGCCCTTGGAAAACTGAAGACAAAGTCCATGTAATTTTCACCCCACTTCCATACCATAATGGGTAATGGTTACAAAAAAAAGGTATGTCTCTGGTGTTATCCTTTAATTCTCTCACAATTGAGACACTTTGAAACAAAAACATTCATTGGCCACCTCCTCCCTGGACACCCATACCAACATCTTATTTCAGGATTCATCATCGTATACATATGGTATATGAACCCATAAGTCTATTTTACAATGTCCATAAACTCATTCTTAAGAGAAAATAGGACAACCAACCAGACACGGAAGAAAAATGCTCCACTAGGAGGCCGAGACTACTCACCCAAGGTCTCACCAACATAAATTTTTTTACTAAAGAGTTGGTGCTCATTGTTCTTCAAATTATTGAGTTGAAATTTTTCATAGGTAAATGAGTTAGAATTAATTGAACATAACAACACCTATCCAATGACATCTTTCACTCCCTAGCCCATATCAGCAAACAAAATCATCAGAGACCACTCCTAAACAAATTCCTTCACATCTTGTTTTAATAATTTTCAGCTCATTGCATTCTCAACCACATTCCCATTCGTAGTAGTGTATGAAATATCAAAATAAAAACTATGAAGATACTCCACCCAGTATCTTTGTCACAAGTTCAGATACCTGAGATTAAAAATATATTTTAGGATATTTGATCAAAATACATTGTGAACCACTCACCAATTATATAGTGATGCCACATTTTGAGTGTATCCACAACTGCTGCCAACACATGATCATGGTTAGTGTCGTTCTTCACACGAGGAAATAACTAGAGAGAGCTAAAGGGAAAAAACGATTTCCCCTGCATCAAGACAAATCCCAAACTCATACTAGAAAATATTCAGAAAACATCATAACTTGCACCCAGTTCCATAGGAATCAAAATATGTGCTAAATTTAGTCTCACCTTTAGTTCCAAAATGGATCTCTGAAATTTTTCATTCCATTAAATCTTTTCACCCTTATGGGTTAAATATATCATCAAATATATGATCATGGATAAATATAGAACAAAATAACTATATTTACCATCCAAACCCAAGAAACCTTAGATCTCAAAATCATTTTGGGCTACTCAAAGGGAATAACTGCATGTATCTTTTCAGGATCCACTAAGACACCCCTCTTAGATATGGCATGCCAAAGAAATTTCACTTCCCATATTTAAAAATCACACTTGGTAATCATTCCATACAGATGAAGTTATTTTGTGGTTTAAAGAATGATATTAAAATGGTCTATATAGTTCTCCTATAACTTGGATTACACCAAAATATCATCCACGAACAAAAAAAAAACATTTGAAGAACATATGAAATATTAAATTCATAAAATCTTTAAATACTATAGGAGAATTAGTGAGAACAAATGACACACCCAAAAACTCAAAATTCCCATACTGCCTCCTAATCATTGTATTAAGTATATCCTCTTCCCAGGCTCTCAACTGGTGGTACCTCGACCAGGAGTCAATATTTGAAAACCAACATTCAACTTTAAGCTAAAAAAGATCATCAATACTAAAAAATGATATTTTTTATTAATAGTCATATGATTTAAATTTTGATAAGAAATAAAAGTATGATACTCTCGCTTGACTTCTTAGAAAATAGGATAGATGAAGCCCATGGTTACACAGAAGGAAGAATAAATCCATTAGCCACTAGATCCTCAATATAGAATTTATGTTCCACTAACTCAATTGGTTCCATTTGATATGATGGCATAAAAATGGGAATCCTACTAGGGAATAAGTCAATAGTAAAATATACCTCTTTCTGTGGTGGTCAACCAAGAAAATATCCTAAAAGAAATCTTGGTATGCACTCACCACTATAGAAAGAAGACATCAAAAAAAAGGGTAAACTAAATCGAGAAACATCCATGAAAACTAGCACAATATTACTCCAACATAAGAACCAATATGCCCTTCCATTCTTGATATAGTGTCCCACTCCCCATGAAAAACACAAAAGAACCCATTAGAAGATAAAAACTTTACCCTATGATGATAAGGGTCTATCTGAGACTTAAAAATAATCACCCAACCCATGCCAAATATAAGGTCATAGATGTTGATATCAAGAACTAAAAATTACCATGTCACCTAAAAGTCATCTATCATCACCTAACATGTGAAACACTTGAAACCTTGTTAATACCTCTTTCATGAAGGCATGGAAAAATTAAAAAAAGTATGAAATATGTGTAATGACCCGAACTGTTATAAATAAAATTCCCCTTGTGATTTAATTAAATGCTATATTATCTAATATGGTTATAGAAAACACATCCACTTATTTGGTTTTATTATATCCAATTTTATTGAAAACACCATTAATAATTATAACCGTTGATAATATTGTATTTAATAAGTTGTTATATGATTAGTATACATATAGGTTTTTAATACATCCAATTGATATAAGAAAAAGAAGTGATAACTGCAACCCCCCAGGATCATACCCTATGAAGCTCATTTATCAGATCTTCCAAGGGATATAGAATCCCTAGTTTTTCCCTTGATAAATCCTAATATGAGTTCTAATAACTTAATCATGAGAGAAACTATTTTTGGGAGAAGTTCAAGCTAATCAAGATCACACTCCAAACCATGTACATCGAACCACCCCATGAAAATTTAATAGTCACGTACCTTACCCTTAGGGCCTTTTCCAGTGTATTAAAGTGATATGTATCAAGAGAATAATAATAAAAATATTTATATTATATTTTCAATATAATATTGGTTATATTTTTTTCTAATCATTACTTTATAAATAATTTTGATTTCTATATAATAAAATATAAATTGTATTTTTATTTACTATTCAATTTCTATTATGATGCCTATTTTTATGAATTAATAGATTTTTTAAATAAATAATATTTTAATAAAATATAATTATTAAATAATTTTTATTAAATATAAATGATCATATAATATTTATGAAGTCAAATGTAATTTTTATAAGGGTTCGAGAAATCTTATTGTCAAAAACACCACATTTTTAAATAAATATTGATTCTTACATTAAAAGTAAAAATACAGATATTTAGGAAATTATTTTTATGGAATGAATATTATTTTTGGAATCATATTTTTGAAATTATACAATGGTTAATTTTTGAAAATGTTTTGAGATAGTTGAATTTTTAGGTAAAAATTAAATACTATAAAAATATACGGTGTGTATTACGACATCATAAAGATACTAACATGATGTAATAAATACAATAAAAGGTATATAAAAGAAAATTTATTTTTTAAATTTAAAATATTTTTTTTACTAATTTTATAAATCCATTATGAATCCTCCAAAATAAATAATATATTTTAATATTTTAAAATCATTTTTTTAATAGAATGACTCTCCTACACATCACAAAGGGTAATATTTTAATAAGTTCATCCCATGGCATAATAAAATTTTGGAAAACCCAGTTTTTTTAAAAAACCCATACCAAAAAACAATGTCATGGTTTGTGGTTTTGGTTATTTTATTAAATAGTGTCAAAAACCTATGTTTGGAAAATAATAAAAAACATCCCACTCTTTTCCAATATTAACCCACCAAATCACCCATGTATCTTTACTGACAATCCTTGGATCACATATTTACTCTTAACTATCCTCTATATAATCCTCCCAAAGTTCCCCAATCTCTCAAGAAGCTCCCCCCCATCATTTGGAGCCACACTCTCAAGGTAAAGGATCCTCTCATTCTCCTATTTATTCAAGTATATTCTTTATCTTATATATTTTATATTTATTTTATAATATTGGGATATGATATTATATACCCCCATTACTATAAATTTTATTTATAAATTATTATATACCGATTTTACTCTCATCAGTCCCTCCCATGAACATTCATATTCCCCCGTCATGCTGCCAAACTTTCATCACAATTTTCCAGGCCAAAAAATTGTGTATTAAATACCCGTACCCATTTCCTATCAAGGGTTTTTGCCATTATGAACATATAGTTCTTTACTGGGGACTTAAATGTATCTATTATACACTCCTTTATCATTTAATAAAATTTTATGATAAATGATTTTGTGTTTTATGATCTTTGTGGAACATATAAGAATGAGAATGAAATGAAAGTGAGGGGTGTGTTAAGAATTATATAGCACTCCAATGCATTGGGTAATATTTTAGTCTCTTGATACATCATGAAAGGGATTGGGTAGTGAACCTAATCTAGAAGGATACTTTTTCAATCATGATGTATTTTCTGTTTTGCTGGACCTATGTTTATGATGTAGTGTTTTATGTAGTTTCCACATTTCCCATATTGCCTTTGGGATTATCATGCTATATCATACCTCATTTTTCATGTTTATGATTATAAAATGTTTTATGGCTCATTGATATGTATATTGTATAACATGTATTACTTTATTCATGTTAAGAATTGTTTATTCTCTTATTGGGCTTTATAGCTCACCCCTTTTAATGAAAGTCCTCAAGTTATCCTATTTAGTTTTATATACATTGGAATAATATGAGAACTTTTAGGAAGTTTTCAATAAAGAAGATGTACCCCCTATTTTATGTTGTTATATAATGTAGATAATTCCAAAAGACACCTTGTTTTATGTGGGATTATCCTTACCCATTAAAAGGGGTTAATATTCACAAGAAAATTAAATTTAAATTAAAAAGACACTATACTTCTCGATCCTTCAGGTTATTTTACTTGTAATATTATGTAATAAATCATGAATTAATGTGTAATAAATATCTGAGGTGTTATAGTTGGTATCAAAGGAAAGATTAATTATTTTTGGAATTATGATTAGATAACTCTATTAAAATCCATAGGGACAAAACTCAGTATAATAAAGCAAACCCTAAATTTTGATAAGTATATTTTAATTGGTTTATCAAGAAAATACGTCCCTATCTAGATAATATAAGTGGGTGTGAATCTAGAAGAAATGTACATAGGGGTAAAACATGAAAAAACCATGTTGAGTTAGACTCAACTGGGAATTGGTACACATTAATAGGCCATAATAGACACCTAGTTTGATAAGCCTAGGGTATATGATTTGGTAAATTCATAATCTCATTACGAACCATTATGAAGGGAAAAAAATTCACATAAGAATATATGTTAGGAAATCGATCTTGGATAATATATATTGAATCCTAGAAACTATTATGTTAATGAAATACATATAATTTATAATTTATCCCTATAATGTCATTGGATTACCATTTATGTCTTTAATATTTAAAAAAAATCATCCCTAATTTTCCATTTATTTTATAAAATGGCTGACAATAGGCGGAATTAGGTAAAAACCCAATGTGAATGGAAATGCGATTACTATCCCCAATGAAATGCTAGACCTGATGGGAGTGGGATTCATGAACTTTGTGATGATACACTATCTAGTGACATATGTTTTAAACAGAAACATGGATCAAGTGGAGCTCTTTAATCACCCTAAGAAAGAACAAGCTACAATTGAGACCACTATGCATCTAATGGATATAACTTTCAATCGATCATCTGATCCCTTAATCATGAAAAAATGGATAAAATACATTAAAAGGATGTTGTCCATAATTAAATGTTACTAGAAATAGAAGGCTATACTACCTGTTTATTATTTGGAGGGATATTATAATTAGTGGTGGACATTGATCAAGAATATTATGCCTAATTAATTGACTAAAGTGATGGGGTGGATGGAATTATGAAAAATGTTTGATGATAAATATTTTCTGCACACTCTCTGATTTAAAATGGAAAGGTATATCCTTACATTCTAGAAACAAATGATGAATATATCAGGGTGTATGAAAAAAACTTCATATGACATGAAAAATACACCTCTAGATTTTTTTTTACCACAAATTCAATGTTGAACGCTTCTATGGTGGGCTAAAACCTAGTCTAAAAAAAGAACAAGTGATCCGTGTCTTTGATAGCTATGAGGAAATTCTATGATGTTCCCTCAAAGTCAAAATGGAGATCATATAATCACTAGGGTGTTATTAGGATAAGAAGTGGAAATTGAAGTTTAATTCCAAAGTCCTGATGGAGAAATCAAATAGTGATAAGAAACATAAACATCCCACTTGTGCAAAGTATGGAAAGAAAAACCTTGTAAATTTCCAAATGGGGATGAAGAAATGATTTTGGTGTGGGAATGAAGGACACCTAGCTTGTGATTTTTGATCAGAGAAACCCACTAATTTGTTAAAGGAAACAAATTCTTTAGTCATATCTCAGTGCATTGTTAATTGTTTCATCTATATGGAACTAAGAAACTATATAATCAAATGCACTAAGATAAGGGGTTTCAGAGAAAACCAAATACCTCTAAGGAAGTAAGGCATATATTTTTCCATCAAAACCTCTGAGGTTGATCTTCACAATGAAGCGGTGATTGATATTCTTTTTATTCATTCAATAATAGAGAATATATTATTTTATTCTAGTTCTATGAATTCATTTATATCATGAAATTTTGGTATAACTAATCAAACCCCACCATAAATAATGAAATTGGAGCTATTGGTAAAAATATAAATTGCATAAATTAGTGTATCCCAAGTATATAACTCCTCCCCTACCAAAATTTGTTGGTTAAATATCCAAGTGAAGCTTTTGATACTCCCTTTAGTGGAATTTGGTACAATACTGGGTATATATTGGCCATCCTTATATAGATCCAACATAAATTTCCATGATAATGAAATCAACCTATGTATCTTGGATCGTCCTCTAATTCTGTAAAATAAAAGGAGATGGATGAATCTTATTTAGCACAAAAATCTAAAGCGTAGGTATTATTTCCTTAAGGGAAAGTATATCTAGATCATATGATTGATTCTAGGTAATTAATCATCCTTTAAGTAATTCCCGTCATGAGGGAATCTATTGATGTGTTCCTTGATAAATTTCCCGGTCTTCCTCTTATCTAAGAGGTTGAATTTCAAATAAATCTTATAGTTGGGGCATTTAGATTATCTAATAATCCATATAGATGTGTTATTATGGAACTTGAGGAGATGAATAAAAAATATATAAGAGAATTTGGATAAATGGTTCATACACCTATGTGATTCACCTTGGGGTGTACCAGTACTCTTCATTAGGAATAATTATGGGTAAATTCACCTTTTCATTGATTATCATGAGATCAACAAGTTAAAAATAAAGAAAAAGTATCATCTTCTATGGATTAAGGAATTTTTCTATTAAATACAAGGAGAAAAATACTTCTCTAAGGTGGATCTATGGTTAGTGTATTACCATGTTAGGGTGAAAAGGGAGGATATAACAAAGCCTACTTTTGTATAAGCTATATGAACTATAAATTCATATTAATTCCATTCCGACTCACTCCAGAAATATTCATAGACTTGATGGATAGATTATTTATAGATTTACTCAAAAAAATATTGGTTGTACTTATAGAAGATATTCAAATATACTCCAAATGAATGGAGGAGCGTGATGAGAATATGAAAATTGTGACAAAAAACTTATGCAAGGATAATACTTATATATAGTAAAAAAATGTGAGTTTTGTTTGAAGGAAGTACCATTCTTGGGGAACATTATCATAAACAATGTGATATCTATGGACCATTCTGAGATAGAAGCAATTAAAGGATGTATGAGGCTGAAATATATGACATAAATACTTAGTTTACTTAGTTTAACTGGGTATTATCATCGATTTGTGAGAAATTTATCAGTATCATCAAAACCTCTAACCAAACTAACTCGTAAGGGAGTCAGGATTGTTTGGAATGATCTATGTGAAGAGTGTTTAATGGAGTTGAGAAAGAGGATTATCACTACAATTTTACTCACACTACCCACTAGTGGAGAAATTTTTGTGGAATTCAGTGATGCTTTGATGAAGGGATTGGGCAATGTGATAATGTATAATGAAAAAATGATAGACTATTACTCAAGGAAAACGAACATTCCTGAATATAACTACCCAATTCCTGATCTGAAGTTGGATAAATAGATATTTTATTTGAAAATATGGCAGCAATATCTCTTTGTGGATAAGTGTGAAATATGTATAGATCACAGGAGCCTCAATTATATATTCACACAGAAAGAGTTTAATATTCACCATCGATGATAGATAGAGATGATAATGGACTATGAATGCTCAATCCACTCCCATCTTGGGAAAGAGAATAAATTGGAAGATTCTCAATGTTTAATAGATCTTGTAATTTAATAATTGATGATAATTGAAAAATATTTGATATTCTTAGACTTAAAAAGTATTGACATGATAATCATAAATGAAGGAACATCATTAATGCTTTCACAAATGATTGCCTAACCATCCCTTATAGAGAAGATATAGGATTCTGAAAGGGATTATATTTGAATTTAGAAAAAATGGAAGCAAAAAGAAAAAGGTAATCCTCATAGATCAATGTTAATGAAGAAGGAGTTTTGAGTTTTGGGTCATGAATATTGGTACCATAAAATCCTAATTTATATAAGGAGTTATTGGGTGATGCACATAGCTCAACCATCTACATTCATCCAGGACGGACAAAGATGTATAAATATCACTAATAGAACTATTGGTAGGAATGCATTAAGGAGGAGGTCATGGAATATAGATCAAGATGAATTCTTTTCCATAAGTGGAGGATAAAAGGAAAAAAAATACACGGGGATGATGCAACCATTACCCATACCTACATGGAAATGGAAGAACATCATCATAGCCTTTATCACATGTTTTTAAAATAATCAAGAGGATATAATGCTATATATGTTGTAGTGGATCATCATAAAAGGACTACACGCTTCATTAAAATCCAAGAGGACTTCCCACTCAATCAGTTTGAAATGAAATAAATTAGAGAAGTGGTGAAGCTTCGTGGAACAACACTATTGATTGTATCCAATTGAGATCGACGATTTACCTCTATGTCCTAGAGGAGTCTCCAATATGCTCCAAATAATGATTTGAACATCATCATAACTTATCATCCCAAACTAATGTCCAATATAAGTGGACTATCTAGAAACTTGAGGACATGTTGAGATCATGCTCACTTGACTTCATAAGGGGATACGATTACCATCTTCCTATGGGAATGTTCTAATACAGTAATAGTTTCCACTCACATAGAAAAATGGATCCCTATGAAGGACTTTATGTGAAGAGGTGAGAAACACCTACATGTTGGGATAAAGTTGGGGAATGAAAATTTATTGGTCTTGAAATGGTTTAAGAAATAGAAAAAAAAGGTCAGGACCATTCAGCCACACATCAAGGCTACTTAGATTCAATAAAAGTGATATGATGATAATTTTCGATGATACCTAGAGTTGGATGTTGGAGACTTGGTATTCTGCTACATATCTCCCTAGAAGAAATTAATAATATTTTGGAAGAAGGTAAAGCTTACACTAAGATACACCAATCCCTTTGAGATCCTTGATCGTATCAGAGTGATAGCCTATTGACTGGAACTACCTTCTAACCTATCTCAAGTACATGATGTATTCCATGTATCCATCCTGAGGAAGTACATATCAGAACCCTCACATGAACTCAATCTGGAGACAGTACCATTTGAGAATGATATTTTATTTGAGGAGTAGCAGAATAAGATCTTATATTATAGAGATAAAGTTATAAAAAATAAGACAATGAACCTAGTTAATGTGCTGGGGAGAAACCAAATGTTTGAAGAAGCGACATAAGAACCAATGGAGGTGATGAAACAGAATTGAACTAATATTTTTTAGTGTGGAAAAATAAAATTTTGAAGGATAAATTTCTAAAGGGGATAATATTTTAATGACTTGAATTGTTATAAATAAAATTCTCCTTGTAACTTAATTAAATGTTATATTATGTAATATTTTTGTAGAAAACACATTCACTTATTTGCTTTTATTATATCCTATTAGATTTAAAAAAATTAATAATCATAACCATTTATTATATAGCCATTGAATAGTGATCATATTATTAGTATAAATATAGGATTTTAAGAAATCTAATTGACATGGAAAAGGGTAGAGATGACCTCCAATAGTATGACCATACACGATGGAGCCCATTATCGGAGCTTACAATGGAGATAGAATCACTGATATTATCCCTTTTTCAATCCCAATATGATATCCAATAAGTCAAGATTGACTGAAATCATTAATAATATAATTTCAAACTCATAGAGATCATGGACCAAGCCATATATGCCAAAAAACCCTATTAAAATCTCACAATCATGCACCACACCCATTGGCATTTTTTGGGTGTATTAAAAGGATATGTATCATGACCATAATAATATGATTATATATTTTCTAATTTCAATAGAATAATGGTCATATTTAATTCTTATGATTACTTTATAAATTATTTTTAATTTGTAAACTATAACACACAAATTGTATTTTTAATTTGTATTAAATTTCAATTCAGATACTTATTTTGAAGAATTAATGTATTTTTAAAATACATAAGATTTTAATAAAATATTATTATTAAATAATTTTAATTAAATATAAATTATTTTATAATTTTTATGATGTCAAAGGTAATTTTTATAAGGGTTCGAAAACTATTATTGTCAACAACCCATCATTTATTAATAAATTTCAATTATTATATTAAAATTAAAAATACACATATTTATTAAATTATTTTTATATAATGAATATTATTTTTGGAATAATAATGTTAAAATTATCCAACGGTGAATGTTTCATAATTTTCTGAGATGGTCGAATTTTTGGGAAAAAATGAAATACCGTAAAAATATACAATATGTATTATGAAATATTAATGACTAAAAAGTGATGTAATAAATACTATAAAGGGTATCCAAGACAAAATTTATGTTTTCCCTTTAAAATAATCTTATTTTATGTCTATTTTACTAATTTTATAAATCGTTTATGCATCCTCCAAAACCAATAATATATTTTGAGGTTTTAAAATCATTTCTTCAAGAGCATGACTCACCTCCACATCACCAAGCTTAATATTTTAATATTTTCAGCCCTTTTCAGAATAAAATAGTAAAACATTATCTCTTTGGAATAACCCATGTGAGAAAACCACGGAATGGTTTGTGGATTCTGTTAATTTATTATATAGTGTCAAAACCCAATGTTTGGGAAATAATAAAGAACTCCCCTATCTTTTCTGATATAAACCCACCCAAGCATCCATTTCTATTCTCTAAAAATACTTGGAAAATTTTATAACTCTTTACTCCCATATCTAGATTAATCTTAGTCTTCCCATAAGTTCTCATGAATCACCTCCCACATATTTGAAGTCGCACTGTCAAGGTAAGAGATCCTCTCCTTCTCATATTTATTCATGTATCTTCTTTATCATATGTATTTTATCTTAATTTCCTAATGTTGGGATATGTTCTTCCATAACCCCATTACTTTTCATTTTATGCATAAATGATGAGATAACCCTTTTACTCACATAAATATCTCCCATGAACATCCATACGACCCCATTATGCTATCGAAATTTCCCCATGATTTTCAATGACAAACAATTGTGTTGGGAATACCCATACCCGTTTCTGATCAAGGGTGTTCACATTTATTCACATATAATTCTTGATTGGTTAATTGAATGTAATTATTTTACACTCCTTGATATTGGAATAAAATTTGATGATAAATTATTTCATAATTTATGATCTATGTGGCACACTTAAACATGAGAATGAAATGAAAGTGACTAGTGCACATAGAATTATATAGAAATCCAATGTTTTGGGTAATGTTTTAGTCTCATGAGATGTCGTTAAAGGGATTGGATAGCGAACCTATTCCACCACATGAAATTTTTCATCATGATTTCTTCATAGTTATCCTTGAGATATGTTTATGATGTAGTGTTCTAAATTGTTTCTATATTTCTCATGTTGCCTTTATGATTATCATTCTATAACATGAATAATTATTAATGTTTAAGATTATCACTCCATTTATTCCCCATTTGTATTCCTATTGTATAACATGTATTGATTTCTTTATTTTATGAATTTTTTATTCCCTTACTTTGATTTATAGCTCCCCCTTTATTATGTATGTCCCCAAGTTACCCTATACAGTTTTTAGTACGTTGGAATAATATGAGAATGTCAAGGATGTTTTCAATAAAGATGATGTATTTCCTTTTTTTATGTTGATATAAAATGTTCATAATTCAAAAATACACTATACTTTTCAGCCTTTCTTGTTGATTTATGTGTAATAAAGAGTTGAGTGGTAATAATAATTTCCAAATGTATGCCCAACACATCAACTAACTTTGAAGGTATAAAAGAGTGAGTTTCACCTATATCAAACAAATGTAATACCATAGAAGAAAAAATAAACATTCTATCTCCAATAGTAGATAGACCCACATTATATTCCTTTAGAGTATACACAATCACAAAAATCCATATGATCACAGTCACATGAATATCCAAATGTTCTAAAGATTAGACCCACCACCCATAGAAGAATCCGTATGTACCTGTGAACCCTTGGTGGAAGTGGATCCTACCTTACTATTCTATGATATCCTATTACAAAAAGCCTTTTGGTGACCATATGTTTTACAATAATGATAAGTATTAGGAGCCTCTACATATTTAGACATAGTAGTACCAAGCCTTCCATGCTGGTATAAGATGATGTGATTCTTCCCTAGAAATACCCTAAACCAGTCATAAAGGAAACATATCCCCCTATCACTTTCTTTTATGGCAAAAAATACACCATGGATAAAACATACACTAAATGAATCACCACCAAAAACTTTCCTTCCAGCCATATCAACCTCATCCAAAGACTCTTTGTTGACTACCTCCATAATGGTCTAATAAAACATGAGAATCAACATCGATTGAATATCATGCCTCATTCCCAATCAATAAAATCAAAAGCCTTTAGGTACTCATTGCTGAATAGATCTGGTTCCAAAAACACACAATAGAAAAATCGATGGAATACTCTAGAATGGAATTATACACTTTCTCTAAGGTCAAAAAAATAATGGGTCTTCCCCATGCATAATTTATTAGGGTAGAATTACTGATTGAATTTTATATTAAAATAAATCTAGGTAAAATACTCATGAAACATAGCTTTCATAATAGTGTCCCACCATCTCCTTCCCAAGCGTTCGAGTGTATAAGTGGTGAAACCCACTGTAGATTATTTAAAAGTCTTAAAAAAGGTGACGATCCTCTCAATCCATGCAATCCACTCTGCAAATTCCTAGAGTCACTTGTAACCATTAAATACAAGGGGATGCTTCTTAGTGAATTTAGGGCCATGATCCACTATATGTCCTAGGTTCTTGTCACCCACATGACCTAGAGTCTCAATTATATGGATTACATATTAATACAAAGAAGGGTCCAATGGAGGATTCACCTATGGATCCTATCACAAAAATTCATCTCTCATATTTTGAACTGATCCTACCAAATTAATTTTATATTAAGCATAGAACAATAAGAAATCAATAATAAAGAAAGTTAAAAAATATCAGGACAAACATAAATAATTCACTCCCATTAATTAAACCATCAATAATTTAAGGTGATTATAAATTATAATAATGAAATTCAATTACTTTAGAAGGAAAAAATTCATTTTAATAAACATACCATTCATTTAATTAAAATGACCACATAAGCCAAGTATAAAACCTGGTAAAAAATTTCAAACCATCCATGGTAACTTGAGTACAGACATGAAATTAATATGGCCAAGAACCCTCCAGCACTTACTACTTGAATTCCAATGATCTTAACACCTCTCTACCCAAGACACAGAACTAAAATTCAGGTAGTGCTAACATGCTTGATGCTGAGCATCCCCTCTGATGCCAAATTTTAATAAACTAACCTGGGTTAATTTAACCGTCCACTCAAGCTGACCATCACATGGTGAGGTACAAAGAATATAGAGGAAACAAGTCTTGAATATAACAAAAAGTAGAAATACAAATATATTAAAATATAGAAAGAATATATACAATTAAATAGATAGAAAACGTTCCAAATAAGTTAGAAAAGAAAAGTATAACTAAATGAAACCAACAAGTCTCTATGTGACCAATTATGACCACCAATCCATCCCGATATGAGATTTTTCACAATGAGAGGGACTATCTTTCCACGTGATACCCTTCCATTTACCCTAATACTATAATACAACATCTCCAACAACCCAAATGAAAAAGTATGTTGTGAGAACAAAGAAAAGTAAGATACCACCTTATATTTTATACAAGGTCTATTAAAAAGTATGTAGCTGTTATATATTTCCAAACTAACATGGTTTTACAAAAGATTTTCAAAAATCCATACCCATTTTAAAATAAATTCCTTCGATTTTCATAAAAAAATTCATATTAAAAAATATAGAAATATGAAAAGTATAAGGGATAAAATAGTAATTCACATCTATACACCATAAGGTAGGAAAATTATAAACCATGTGATACAACCTCATGTGAAAACATGTGAGAAAAAATCGATATCAAAATCCATAATGTGATAAAAAATTGTAAATGACCAAGAAAACTCTATTGGTACCAATATTATGGAAATATTTACTAGAAATTAAATAAAACTTAACCAAAAATAGGTTGGTAACAACATATTTCAATTCATGCCACAATTTGTAGATTTCCCAAAAGTAACCCCTAGTGGTGTCACACAAACTAGGGTTACCTATGATTATTTCCCGATGCACCCAAGGTTCCCAATTTCAATGTTTTTTAAAATCCATTTCAAAACTATGCTAAAAATATATAAATCATTTTCAAATACAAGAAAATATAATTCAGTGTTTGAAAAATCTATTTCAATATATAAACCCACATTCATCAATTTAGTCAAACACTTAGTGTGAAAAAAACATTTTTGAAGAAATTCCTCTTTAAAACACGTACAATTAAAATAAATCCTTTGAGTAAATAAATAAATAAATTCAATTTAATAAATAAGAAAAAATAATTTCATAATAAAAATAATTTATTTAATGAATTAACCATTTGTATAGAATCACCATCCTGAATAATGGTGGTAGAATTATTCACCTTCGACAACAACATATGATGATGAGTAGATCAGGTACTAAAATTCTAGATGCATGAGAAATGAATCAATAAACTATCAAAACCCTAATAATAAGAACAAAAATACTGTTTAGGTACCCACTATACAAGTGTAGAGGTAATCTAGCAACTATCTACAAAGAATTGGGTAAACTAGACCAAGAACGCAACATACCTCTAGTTGATCCATCCAAAATGAAGGAAATCCACCTAGAATCTTAATATAGAATACTCTATACTACTAAGGGAGGAATAAGTCAAGACAATATGATATTATGGGGTCATTAAATTTTAAATAGGTCCTATATAGTTTTAAAAAAAATTCTTATTATATTAAAAATAGTGAGCACGATTTTCTAGGGAGACCACACGGTTAGGAGTAATTGTGCAACTTAACCATGTGCCTATGAAGATATCCTATTTGGGGGCCATGGTTTGGAATCATTTTTACATTAACCATGATCTAACCATTCATAACTGCTCTTCTTGGGGGTGAACAGTTTGGCAGGGTGGTCGTGTGGCTTATAAAAACCATGTACCCCTTTCTAGTAGACCATTCTTGGACACACAGTTTCTTAGAGAAAACTTCGCAGTTTTCCCTAACCATGTAACAACCATTTACATCCCTAAATAGATTCCAAAATTTTCTAAAAACTCCCAAAATAACCACAAAAAGAGGCCCAACAAAGGATTTATAAAAAATGGTCAATAAGTATCTGTAAGAATGTTAATATAAGTTACACATACATCCTTAAGGCTTCACCCAAATAATGTTCTCAATTATTCTTCCAGCAAATTGTTGTATGTGGTTCAATCACTCTCTTCCTCCTTCACGTGACAATGTATTATCACACTGTGTCTTAAAAATTTCATGTAAAACAGGAGGATAACATGTGATATTACCACAAAAAATTGAGTGGCATCATTGATCAATTTCTTCATGAATCCCTTGAGTGAATAATTTTTATGTTGGGAGGGCTATTTGATCTTCATTTCTCCTTTGTGTAAGATTATTGAAGGGAGGTATTATCTATTTGTGAAAGAAAGAGATATATGGTGGCTCTATTTTATTTAGAAAAATTAGAGAACTATCTAGATGATTAGTAGCTACTAAAGGCCATGATCAGTATCCTTTTATAGGTGGTTTTCACTACCTTTGTCCAAGAAATATGTCACATTAATCATCCAAAAAATTATCTGTGTTGTGCATATTTAGATTCAATGAAGTATTTGATATATATAAAATCAAATTACACTAATAAAGATTATTTCCTTCATTATGAGATAACAAATTCTTACTTGGACATAGGTGTATGTAATTATCGCATGATTCTCATATTTTAAAGATCATACCCATCCTGTTACTCTAATGACCTTCTACAACTGAGGATTTCATTTAACCAAAGCATGTTTTTGAATTTTTTAAAAAAAAATGAAATTCCTAGTTGTATAAATGATATCGAGATGATTAAATGATCCTCATCATATCATCATCATTATGGAAGATGGATAGTTTCCCAATCGATGGAGTTTTTTCATGAACTCCATCGAACAGAAGGTACTTGGGTGCTCGAGGTTAAATATGACATCCCCTATGATCATAAATCATAGACTGATTTGATCTGGATGCCCATTTTATTTCTATCATTCTAAATGATGGAGGAACACATCGAACATGATCTTGGTAGATAATTGTTATATTAAAAATATAGTTTCAACTCCCAATTAGAGATGACTACATGGGATTAGAACTCATTAAAACTTTCACCCTTAGTCTCATGGTCTGCACTTCACCTGCACAGGCCCTCCAACACCCTACATTCCCAATGTGTCCTACCCATACACCCTATACACAGGCATGCACCTAGGGCCTATACACAACACACCCACTCCATTTCCACCACGCAACCTTCTTTTTTATTCTCCCCCATGGGGGTTGAACCTCAGTCCCCCGATGTGTGGTTGACAGCTAGCCCATGGGACATGTATTGTTGGACTAATTTCTAATGTGATCCATATTCATATAAATAATCTAATTATAAAATTTAATTCTATGATTTCCCCAATAATAATTTCCTCATGAAAAAAACATAAATATAATCATGAATGATCTCATAATTTTTCATAGCCACCATTAAAATAATCATGCAGTAATATTTTAGTTTCATGGTGTTCTTCTTCATCATATTTTAGTAAAAAAAGTTTCATCAATGACACAAGTCATGGAATTTAATATCACTTTAAACAATCATCACAATTTTTAAGGATAATTTTCCATTATAAAATCCAATTCAATAAGGTGAATTCAATAAAATTCTCCAAGCATCACCATTTCATCCACCAACAGATATTGACTTATTGACAACAAATGGAAACCAGGATCAACAACATAGAACCATCAATATTTATACATTTTGTTACCATAATATAATTAAATATATCATCACATGATTTTTATTCTTATATGTAATAGTAATGTGATAATTTACATAGAGTATTTTCCACATCAAATGGTTATATTAGTTCTTCTAAATAATGATAACCATTAAATTACTTGAAAACATTCTTAAAAATATGTGTTATAGTCTAGATAACATCATCCTATAGGAAATAGTTTATGTTTAATTATTAGGTTCTGGGAGATTATAAGACACTAAGTCTTCTTCTCAAGAACATTACACTTTTTAATATCTAAAATGAAAGTTTATAAGGACAACCCTTCCAGTAGAAATTCAACATGTTATATATGTAATTGAATAATCTTATCAGCATATGTATGTATTGTTCCTTATAATTGATATTACCAATAATTTATAGCATGAATTGTTTATTATTCTGTGTTCAAAAAAATGTGATGGCCTATAATCTTTGTAAAGTATCATAATTTGGGAAATTAAAAAGTTATATGAGATTGATTGAATAAGCCAGGAAAGGATTTATCCATTCTTAATTTTTGAAAGAAAATATCTTTAGCACTTTGATTGAAATTGAACTATTTGATTAAATTCATAGAAGTGGTGGTTTATTGAGGAGTTCATTTCAGGAGGTCAAATAATGATATATCAAGCATATAGATTGATGACACTAGTATACACCATACTTGATGAGATATTGAGACAAAGATATTATATTAAATAATATGTGTTTGTATTTTGTTATTGTTATAAAAGCATTAACTTTTTTTCACTATAGTTAAATTGAAATATTTCTATACACTAATGTTATAATTTACGTTAGTTATCCTAATTACACTTTGATAGATATGTAGAGGGAGCACTAAGTGTATCCAAAATCATAGTTAAAATATATTTTAATTTATTATTCATAATATATATTACTATTATTTTGATGTTTAATAATTATTATTGTTGGGTTGATCATGTAGATTCAATTAATAGTTATTCATATTATAATATATATGAGTTAAATATTAAATAAATATTTATTCTTTGATTAGTTAATATAATTTTATTTTATTTAATAAACAAATATTATAAGGATATTTATTTAATTAATTAAATATTTATTATACAATATTTAAGAAATGAAAATGTGGATTGATTCCTAATGTTATGGTTATGATGGAAATGATATATTTTATTTAATATCATTTAAATTAATATTCATTCATTCATTTATTTAATGATATTTAAATATACATGATTTAGTGGATTTTATATAATATAATATTATAATTATTATTTGATATGTCATTTATTTAGGATAAGAAATTAGTTAGGGGCCTTTATCAAGTTACTAATTGTTTTCCCTATGTATATATCTTGGATTACCTCAATTTATAGGATACATATAGCTTTTTAGACAATTGATTAAATGAGATAACTCTCTCAAATCCCTTTAGATAACTTCTCTAAAATATGAGATAATCATCATCATACCTCTCAATACCATGAGAACAAGATGAAGAACTATCCAAGCCTAAGAGAATTCATATTGTGATCAATGATGAATGACGTAATGAATTTTTTACCTCAACGCTAACTCTTTAAAACCCAATTGTGACTTTTTAAGGTTCATGGATAACAAATGTATACCACTAGAGGAATTATTATTTCAATTATTTACATAGAAAATGAGATTATTGTTATGGATACTAAATTTATTGACCTCAAAGAATGAATTATCATGTTGGGATATTTTTTGTTTTAAATTAACTATAGAAAATATAAAAAAACAGCTTCCACTTCATGGTTCTAGGGTGATGTTGAAGTAGTCAAGACCAAGTAAAGTAATTATTTCCATCATTTTCTTTAGATAAAATCCATAAAACTAAACAATTTACTTAAAGGTTATAGTGTTTATTAAAAGATTTTGGGCACATTCCTAATGACATTTTCATTTGTTTCTCAAGATAAAATCCTCATATCCAAATAAATGAACCATAAAATCATTATAAAGACGATTATTTCACATATAATAAGGAGAAAGGTATGATTTTTTAGATCATTATATTTAAATTAACAATAAATTAATCAAAAAAAATATTTAATAAATAATGGAATTAAATAGAAACCAAAAAAAATAGGATGAACAAGCTCATATTCATAAATAACATTTTATTACTATACGTTTAGATTTCTATCACTCATTTCAATTTTTTTTATTTATTTAGATAAATTTATGTTTTTAAAAAATCAATTTTCTTCTTAATTAATTAATATTAATTATCCATCTAAATGGTTAATGAGATTATCATCCTCTCTAATTAAAGAAATAAATTTTAATTCAAATTATTTTGTACATCGAATATACTGATGGGACACAAGGCATGTAACCTCTTGGTTAGATTTTAAATTCATTCTAGAATTTAACATACAGGGCTTGTACTAGAGGAAAAATGGCATGTAACATTCTATATTACGTGGAATGTACTACAACTTTCATAGTTTGTAACTTCCATTTTGGGTGGTCCTTATTGTGTACTATGTACTTACACAACATGTAAGCCTACATAGAGTGTTGTGATTTTACATGAAGTGATTTTCCATAGTTCAATCTGTGTTGTCTTCACAACATGTTTGACCATATAGCATGTATTTAATTAATGGGGTGTGTACCTCTGATGATTCCCATGAAGTATATAGTGTGAACAAAAACCATACATGTCATGCATTTTCATAATACCAGGGGACATAATAATTAATGTATTAATTTCAAAAAAAATTCCAAATATTTCTTGGAGCATACCTGGTGTCTAAAAACCTTGTCACACAGTGTGTATAATAAGAAACATGTTGTGTAGTTAATTTTTTATTTAATTTTATTAATTTCTTTAGTATTTTAACTCACACAACACATGATATGTACCATTCATGAGTAGGTACGAGTTACATGATGGGTTCATCCAACTACACAATATTTACTCCTTTATATGGAAACCCACACAACACCCCAAGTGACTTGGCTTATAATCTTTGTGGGTAATTACATGTTAAATAGAATGTACTCAACCTACATTTCATGTAATCATATCTAGCATGTGTTTCTCATATGAAATTCAATACATAGAACCAGTTTTAATCAAACATCATGCACTTTTACAACAAAACTTATATCATTTATTCTAAAACCAATTATGTGAGGTTACACATACATTACACCAGTTAAAGATAATGTAATCCCTATAAAACAATGTTTGAACCAGTGGTCTATATGATTTGTGTAATTATGGACCACATAACAACCCTTGCATGGTGTATTGTGACTATCGTGGCTCATGATTTTGTTATTTACTTTTGGCATACAACCTGTATTTTAAAATTACATTACATGTAACCATATCATGTAGCCAAAAGCATTAACACCATAAAATGGGATCTTTGACTCTTCTTAAAATATTCTTTTTTCATTCTTGGACATATAATACTGAACAATCATGTTATCACTATTATCATATTAAATAACAAAAATGAAAAATGAATACTAAAAAAATATAAGTAAATAAACAAATAATAAATAATTATAAATTAGTATATGACCCATATAATGTCATTTGAAGGTTCATGGTTTCTATGAAAGTAGTCGATGCTATTCCCAATAATAAATTTCATTAGTTTATTAAAATAAAATATATAGAATTGGATGAAGCAATCTAAAATTATTTTTTGATAAGATAATTTCACATGTAAATTATATCTAATAAAATATTATTTTTTCTATGTGTGTGACATAAATATATGTATGATACATAAATAATTATAATACATGAATTCAAAAAAAATATATTTTTATAATTTTTTTCAATAATATTTAAAAAAAGGTTTACTAAATTGGTTACAATATCCTTTGATTTCTCAAAATGTTCATCACCTAATAATGGATATTTTATTATAACTTCTTACAATTTCCCATCTAATTTTATTTTATACAATCAATATTTTTTTCCATGGGGTGAAAATTTATTATTTCCCTTAAACACTATCTTCAAGGAATGTTTTAATCTGAATGTGTACATTATTCATAAATAAAACAATATATCATTCATTTAATTATATATCTTGAAAAAATTTCACAATAAGGAATGTCATTTATCATCCTGGTCAACATGGATTCCACCATGAAATCATCATTTTAATGAGAGTTAAACAATATAACATTGGAATCCATCATTAATTTTATGTCTTTGATCAATGAAGAAAAATAAACATCAATATCATTACCAGGTTGTTTTGTTCTTCATATAAAAAGAGATAATGTAATATAAATATTATTTAATAATGGTGGATAGTTATAAATTACTAAAATAACCATAAATGCACAATGAGTACTACTTTTCACAAAAAAGGATTCATTCTATCTATAGATAAAGTAAAATAGAGGTTTTCAACTCATTTCCAAATTGTATAATATCACGGTCAATTATATTATATTGAGGAGAGTCTTATGAGTGATAAAGTTTCCCATATTTAATTCTTATATCTTTATTCAAGATTAATTATAATTTAGTCTTCTCACTTCTCTATAGTCACATAAACCTTGGAATGATTGGAAATCTACATAGAAATATTGAATGACTTCATTCATCATTCTTGTATTAATCCACAAATAACTTAGGTTATTTTTGAGTGATTTTTTGTACTATAAAAAGAATATAGAGTCATTTGGATTGTAATGTATTCTTCAAAAGATAATTCCCATTAAACGTAACCTTAATTTAGCATCATATGTTCGAAAAAAACCTAATATCTCCAGGTAACATATCATTCAAGAAATAAAGTATTTATTTAAAGCTGATGTCTCTATATTTTTTTGAAATTACAATTATATAACATCGATACATCTGATGATGTTTTATGTTTAGTATAATTGGTATAAAATGGAACCTTATCATAACTCTTTAACTTTTCAAATATATTTAGATATTTAAAAATGTCATCTTCAATAGAAATCATTTCCTCAATACAATCTCCCTCATTATTAACAGTTGTACTCATGTCATATGATCTTTAAACTATAGTATTATCCTAGCCAGTAGCTATATTTAGTTCTTCCCCTTATTTAGACCATAATTTATAACTTCAATCTATCCCGTTATAGATCAAGTTTCATTCCATCTTGGCTAGGAAAATTTTTCTTGAATAATTATAACATAAACATGGAAAAATAATTTGATAAGGGTCACTTCATGATCTATTGAAACCATGATAAAATCTTTAACTGAATCCTAATACTTTTTTATCATACAATTATCATCCATCCATTTCTTATTCATATTAATCATATTTGGTTACACATAATTCATATTTAACAATAAATAAATAAATAAATAGAAGGTATGCATATAATATATTTTTTTACATGCGTGAAAATTATAATAATAAATTTTCAAAAAATAATTTTAAAATATGATATATATATATATATGAGATACATTTGTTATGTCCCACATTAAAACAAATTATGGGATTTTAATGAGTTTTTTTTCAATAATAATTTGATACGTGATTTTATTTTTTTAATTAGAATTTTACAAGATCCTATGAGATTTTTCTTGGTGTATACATGATTTCTTTATAACTTTGATTTAAAACAATATGAATGTTGGTTTTCGATTATTTTTGTTGTTGTTCATGTAAATTTTTAATTTTATTAAATAAAATGAAGCATATTATAATTGTTTTAATATCCATAAAGGAGTTTTATCTTTATATGTTCAAGTGATGTTCCTAGAATTTATTTTGATTAAGTGAACCAAATGTTTACATGTCTTAGACCTTGGGTCATGAAAAGAAATTAATATTTTATTTATTTATTCTTTTTTAGAAAAGTTCAGTTCATTTTGTAAAGGTAGAACTGAATTGTATGAATATAACTTTGTTAAGTATTCATTTTTATATTTTTTAAACATAAAAAGTAATTCATTTTTTCATCTAAAATCTAAATTAAATATAAGTCAATGAACAATACATAACCTTCATCATGAATTTCACTAATGATGAGATAGTGGTTGGGTTTTACCAAATGAAAAGAAATGATGCGGTTCTTAAAACAATTGGGTTTAATTAAATATGTTATTTTCATAAAATTACCTTTAAATTTTTGTAAATACTAATAGTTTTTTTCTTAAAGAGTTGATTATGAATTTAAATTTAAATAATTTCATAAAAAATTATTATTATTAAGAATGAAGTTATAATGTTGAAGAATTTATTTATTTATAATGTTTTATTTAAAACACATTTTCACCATAAACTAAATTGATTTGATTTTTATTTTAAAGATATAAAGTGTAAATCATTCCTCCCTTTAAATATGGGAAACATTAGTAGAACATAACTTCATATAGAAACTTTTACTTAGTAAACATGTTTACATTTTTTAATTATATTTCAATTGTAAAAAATATATTTAAATAAGATACTTTTACTTTTATATAAATATTCCATAAATAGTTTTTATTCCATATTTTATCCATTATTTTGATAGTTAAGACTATGAACTAATTATGATCAATTCAAAAATAGATACCTTACTTGGTATGATGTTAATATCAACACACCATCAAAACTAAAATCAATATTACTATTTGTGTATATTACACAAGGTTCAAACTTGAATTAAATGTTTTAAATCCTGGTGAAACTACAACACACATATAACCATCCAACATTAAATTTTTTTATGTAAACACTTCCATGAAAAACATAACAAGAAAACACATCCTTAATATTAAAAATAGTTCTAAATAAATTAAACCAAAACAAAAATTATCCCAAATCCATTACGACACATGTCATAAAATTTATTGATAAATACACTAACTCTTGAATTTAAATGAAAATAAAATGAATATTTAACAACCCAAATTACCCTTCCAATTATCAAAACTAATTAAACCTTGATATAAATTCTACTATAAAATTATAAATTATAAAAAATAATGATGGTTTAAAAATACACAAAAAGAACAAAAAAAGGTGTAAAATACACAGACCTTGATTTGTGTGTGGATGTGTGTACAAATATATAAAGATGATAATAATAATAATAACCAAAAAATGTAAAAACCATGAAAATAACGAAAAAATTAAAAAATCCTGAAATAGACATTAATGAATAGATTTATATAAGGTTATGGGAAGTATGACCAGAAAATAATGAAAAACCCTGAATGATCGGTTGAGATATACTTAAAAACAAGATTTGAATAACATACCTTTACTTTTGAGGGTTGATTCATTCAAAATATTCAATAAAGGAAGTAGAAAAGTTCATGTATTGTGAGATATTGAATGGTGAGAAGTTGCAGCATGATTTCTATAATTATATAAAAAGAGGGAAATGGGTTTTTTAAGTAATAACCAAATAGAATTGGAAAAAGTCATTGTTATAGGTACTAAAAGGATTAGAATTGATCAAAAAATATATTATTAGTGGTTTATTAGCATTGATAAAGGTATTTCTTTATCAACTCTATGAAATTCCAAATAAAAGAAAATTAAATAAAATTAAAATTTTAATCATTGATAAAAAATATTTTATCATTACTTTTTAGCACTAATAATGGTAGGCTTTATTAGTACTAAAGTTATCACTGATAAAAAAACGAATTCATAAAATTTTTAATCAATACATAAGGTTTTTCATTTTAACAAAAAAGTAATGAACATATAAATTATAAAGAAATAAAAATGAATAAATAATATAAAATATATAAAAAAAAATAATTATTATTCAAATTTTAAAAAAAATTAAAAATGAATAAATATTAAAATTATGCATTTAGATAAAAAACAATTTACAAAAAATTAGCAATTAAAAATTATTAATTATATAAATATATAAATAAAAAACATTAAATTAAAAATGAATAAATATCAATTATATAAATTACACACATATTTGAAATATTAAAAATTAATAAATAAGATTGCAAAAAATACTAAAAAATAATAAATTCCAATAATATTGAAACTTAATAAATATAAAAAACGAGTAAATGATATTAAATGAATAAATATTAAAAAAGAATAAATTACAAAGAATATAAAATCAAATTAATGAATAATATTAATTTCATAAATTAAAAAATATTGAAAATTAATAAGTGTTAAAATAAATATTAATAAATAAATAAAATTAAATTTAAATAAAAAATATTTATAAAAAAATACTAACTAATAATTAATAAATAAAAATTATATAAAGATTGAAAATAAAAAATATTTAAAAAATGAATAAATATTAAAAATGAATAAATACTAATTTTATAAATGAAAATAAAATTAAAACTATTGACGATTAACAAATGAAAATCTATAGAACATTATTAAAAAATAAATAAATTATAAAACTATCAGATAAATAAATAATAAGAATGAATATATATTAAAAATGAATAAATAATATGATTTAAATATATCTTAAAATTTAATAAAATTTAACAAATAGAAAATGAATACCCTGTAAAAATGTTGAAAAAATTTGTAAATAATATTACTTATATAAATTAATAAAAATATAAAATATATAAAAAATTAATATAAAAATGAATACATATTGAAAAAATAATTTAAATAAAAAATTTTTACAATTAATTACAAATTATATATATAATATTACTAATAATTGTATTTAAATATTTTAAATAATATTTAAATCTATTTAATAATTATATAAATGAATAAATATTTAATATTATAAAAATTTATTTTAATATTTTAAGTTATATTTTCAAAAAAATATTAATTATATAAATCAATAAATATTTGAAACTGAATAAAAGTATATAGTTATATGTATAAATATTTTAATTATATTTTGTTCAAATATAAAATATTTTCAATACATTTTACTCATTGAAATATAAATATTAAATTTACTATCAATTGTATTTAAAATAAATATTTTATTCACTATTTTTTATAATTTAATTATTACTTTTAAAAAATTTTAAATTACACATATATATTATTTAAATGAATATATATATAAATATATTCATTCATTATATTTGAATAATATTAATTATCGATATTATAAATGATGACATATATTATGATTATAATAGTAATAATATATTAAAATTTGGGAATTTTCAATATAATTTATTTTTTATGATTAATGGTAAAATTTTTAATTTATTTATTTAAATTTCAATTATTATTTTCATTGAAACAAAAATTTATATTTATAATTATATATATTTAACTATATGATGTACATATTATAATAATATGTTACTATGTAGACCCAAATGTGTGTGCTTTTATGTATGTATATTTATATATAAAAATATATCAATACACTACAATGAGATAAGTGAAATAGAAAAAAATTGAATTTTCCTTTCATTTAATGATATATTCAAATCAATACATAGACGTACACATCTATAGACATAAACATACATGTAGGTCCCAAGCGCAGCAAAAGCTGGGGGGTGGATGTGCCAACTTGACTTTTTGTCATTAGCAATAATCAATACGGGATCAATACAACAATAAATTCCATACTCCATAGATCGAATCAAAGAAATAGGCAAAGAAGAAGAATAGTCCTAGAATCACAAAGGAGGATCATCACAGGTTGATTATAATTAATTTAATTAATTGACAAGATGTACCTTTTATGGAATTCTTTCTTCAAATAAATTTCTGATCACATTGCGATGTGATAAGTCATTGCGTCGTAGAAGCCATGTGTAGAATTATTCAAGTGGTGACCCACACATGCTCCACGTATCTCTGGACGTCGCCAAAATAATCTCCTTGTGCTAGCATGGACAAGACTTTGCTTGCATTTTCCATCATAGATTGCCTTGATCCGATGGAGGAGGATCTCTCTCGGTCTTGAGTGTGTTCTTGGAGGAAGGAGTTCTTTCAGCATTGAGATAATTCTCCATAATTGTTGTGTACAATGATTAAGGAGAAGTGATAGGGTTGTGAGGATATTTATAATCAGGTTTGAGGTTATAGAGTTATGAAAATAAATTAACATGTTATGCATTTTATTTATTTCATTGACTCTTATTGAAAACCCCCATTACAAATCATTAATTCCTTGAAATGTGCCCATGCTGATTATAATAAATATCATTTAATAAAATGATATTATTTCCTCAAAATCTCGACTGAAAAAACTACACGGCGTGTAATCATTAATACATGGAGTGTACTCATTTTTCATTTCCTTTCAAAAATAAAAACTACATGGCGTGAACATTCATTATACATGGCTTCTATATCTTGTTTTTATTTTATTCTTCCTACTTCATTAAAAAAATTTAGGCTTCCTTGAATAATTATAAAACCACATATGGGGAAAATCTTTAGTCTAATTGAGATACTTGGATACACTTAGTGTGTGACCATCTATGCCTCATTCTTGTTGGCATTAGGTGGGCTTGCCTAAAGTCCAAGATTAATGTCTAGCAATGAGTCAAGACACCCAAGAGAAAGAATTTGATGCTGTATTGACGTGTCATCTCATATGAATGCTTACAGTGTAATTTAACCCCTTTGTGTCAATATATCATCAAGCAGGTTTCATGACAGTGTCATAATCCTATATGCTTGATCTGTCATTCTTTGACTTCCAATAATAAACATGGCGTGAAACCATCTCCATGGAATTTGGTTGAGAGTTATATTTCAATCAAAGGGCATGCGATATCTACTTCCATAAATATGGAAGGGAAAAATCCTTCCTCGATATATCCATTAACAACATGTCATTTATGATGCACCCAACATAACCTAATTCTAGCCAACTGTCTTCGTGATGGGTTTCATCAGCAAATCTAAGTGTGTGAGTCATGACATGAGTTAATGATAATCTTCCAGTCTAAGGACCATTACAAACGCTCATAGATATCATTTTCTGATGACACCAAGACAAGCAAAATTACTACTGGCGGGCTTGTTCTCATAATCTCCCATCTTAGAGATTTCCAAGTGCGAACTCCTTGAGAGTGAGTCTCGTCTTCTTTCGAGTACTCACACATGACAGTCTATATACTATGTGTCCTATCATAGTATATCATCTAACCATAGAACATTTTTTAAGAATATTGTTATATCATTTCAAGGTTGTCATCATAGCGGGGATCTTCCATGACCTTATTAAAGTAACAAATATTCTAGGACATTATTATGTTACAGTCTTGTAGAAAAATGAAAAATAAATAATCAGTGTACATTCATGTAATCAAAGTATAAACATTTGGTTCTTAGGACACCAACTCTAACAAACTCCTACTTGGACCAGAGCCAACTACCTGCAACTCTTAGTCTGCTAGACCTCACAAGATGATCATGTTTTTGATAAGTCAAAGCTTTAGTCAAGGGTTCCACCATGTTGTATTCCGTGGAAATATTGTGAACTACAACTTCACCTATCTGAGAAAAATCCCTCAAGAGATGATAATTATGAAGTATGTTCTTTGTCCATTGATGTGACGTTGGTTCTTCTTCAAGTTCTATCATAGCAGTGTTGTCACAATAGAGTGTGATAGGATCTTAATTGCTAGGCATTACATCCAGCTCTTGGACGAAGCTTCACATCCATATTTCTTATTTAGCAGCATCAAAAGCTACAATATACTCGGACTCTACCGTAGAATGTGTGACCACACCTTTCTTTGAGCTCTTCGATCTAACTGCACCTCCATTCAAACTAAATATGTATCCAGTTTGCGACTTCATGTCATCTTGATTAGTCTGGAAACTAGCATCTACATGTCCTTTGATGACTAGTTTTTCATCTCCTATATAAACCACCAACATATCCTTAGTATGCCTCAGATACTTAATTATTGTCTTGGCTTCCATCCAATGTCAACCTCCTGGATCAGCTTGATATATGCCTAACACAATTAATGTTTAAGAAACATCTATCCTTGCACATATCTTATCATACATGACTAACACAATCGCTGTTGTCTAAGGGATCCTTGTCATTTTCTTTATTTCCTCATGTGTCTGAGGACACATTTTATTGGAAAGATTAATGCCATGTGACACTGGAAACAATCCCCTCTTGGACTGTTCCATACTGAATCTCTTCAGTATCTTGTCAACAAATGTACTTTGACTCAAGCCCAGCATTCTATTTGAACTATCATGATGGATCTTGATTCCAAGAATATATGCTCCCTCTCCCAAGTCTTTAATATAGAATCATTTATCCTACAATGCCTTAACCGACTGTAAGACATGTAATTCATTTCCAATTAGTAATATGAAATCAACATATACTATTAGGAATACAACTGCACTTCCTCTAAACCTTTTGTAGACACAAGGATCACATTTAATCTTAAGAAATCCAAATTCCATTACAGCTTCATCAAAATGAATGGTCCTTGACCTTGATGCTTTATTTAATCCATAAATGGATTTCTACAACTTGTATTCCTTGTTGGAATATTTTGGAGTCAAAAACCCTTCATGTTGTGCCATTTAGACATCTTCCTAGAGGTTCCCATTAAGAAATGATGTTTTGAAATCCATTTTTCAAATTTAATAGTCATGGTAAGCGGAAATTCCCAATAGGATTCTGATGGATTTTCGGCATCGCAAACAGTGAAAAGGTTTCATCATAGTCAATTACTTGACATTTTCTAAAACCTTTTTGAAACCAGTCATACTTTATAGGTGCTGACGTGTCCCTCTATGTCCAGTTTCTTCTTGAATACCCATTTATTAACAACAAGATTTACATCAACTAAAGGATCTATGAAAATCCAGACTTGGTTTTAGTACATGGAATCCATTTCAGAATTCATGGCTTCTTACCACATGGCAACATCTGTTCCTTCAACTGCTTCCTTGTGGGTAAGAGGATCATCATTCTAATCCAATAACAAGTCACCATCCCCAGTGACAAGAAAACCATATCGTTCTAGATCTCTCACCCCCTCTTGATTCTACAGAGTTCTTGAGTCTCTGAAACAGATTTTTCATCCATGGGGCTTTGTAGAATCTATTCTTGTACCAACTCTTGTATATCTTGAGCCTCAACTTCATCGATGTCTATCTTGAAACCACTATCTCTTTTGGAGATGTGCTCCCTCTCATGGAATATGGAGTGTCTTTCCACTCTAACCTTTTTATATGAGGGGTTGTATTGGTAATATCCACTTGTTTCATTAGGAAATCCTATAAAGGTACACTTTGTGCCTCAGGTACAAGTTGGTTACATGAAGAGTTCATAACAAATTATTTGAAATCCTACACATGTAAATTTGATAACATGGCTTTGCATCCACTCCATAACTCATATGGAATACTATTTATTGATTTAGTTGGTACTTGTTTATTATGCGTTATACTGTTTGTAATGGATATCCTCAAAAGGATAATGGAAGAATTGCACGACTCATCATTGATCTCACCATGTCCAACAGGGTGTGGTTCCTCCTTTCATGTACAACATTACACTGAGGCATGTATGGAAGAGTGAGTTGAGATAGAATCCCAAATTCCCATAAGAAATCAATAAAGTCCTGATTAAGATATTCTCCTCCTCTGTCTAAGCGGAGTTTCATTATCTCCTTACAAATCTGGTTCTCAACTTCATTATTGTATTCTTTGAACCGATCAAAATAATCTGACTTATACCTCATTAAGTAAATATATCCATATCTACTAAAATCATCTGTAAAAGTTATGAAATACAAGAACCCACACCTTTCTTCAATGGGAAATAGTCCACACAAATCTGTGTGAACTAATTCTATAAGCTCTTTATCCCTTTCACCTTTCCAACTAAATGAGTCTTTGGTCATTTTTCAATGTAGACACACATGACATACACGAAGTGGTTTTAGTTCGAAATAATATGAATACCCATCTTGATGTAATTTTTTCAGTTAATTTTCATTGACATGACCTAGCCGATGATACCAACGTTGGGTGTGGAATGAGTCATGTGAATAAACTTAGTCATTGATTGCCATTACTTGATTTGTGTAGTATAACACATAAATGCCGTTATATAAATGTGCCCTACCAAAACAAATGCTATCTTTATAAAAGTAACAACATTCATTTCCAAACTTGAAGATGAATCCATCAGTATCTAAAATAGATACTGAAATAATGTTTTTGGTTAAAGAGGGTATATAATAACATCCTTTTAATACCAAGACCATCCTAGTATACAATGTGAGATGGTAGTCTCCGACAGCTACAACAGCGAGTCTGGATCTGTTGGCTGCACGCAGATCCACCTCACCTAGGTCAATCTTTCTGAATCTACATGGTTCCTATATTTGGTTATAGATGTGAGAACCACAATAAGTATCTAATACCCAAATGGATGAAATTGATATATTTCATTCGATAAAAAATGCACCTAATGCTTCCCCTTGCTTCCTTGACAGGGTTCATTTTTTCTTCCACTAGCCCTTCTTGCCACATGTGAAATAAACAAACTCCTGTTCTCTTGCCACCCCTTTGATCTTACTTTTCTTGGAAGGCCTTGAAGAAGCTTTGGGATTAAAGCTATTCGCCTTCCCTTTCCTTTTATTCACCATAAGGATAGAAGGATTTTAATGATTCATATCATTGTCCACTTGGGGAATGGGGATAAGAAGATCATATAGATACTTCTCATAGTTTTTCATGTTGAAATTTACAACAAAGTTAGAGAATATCTAGAGGAGTGATTCTAGAATGATATCAGCACCCAGTTCTTCAGGGAGTTTAAACCCTAGAACCTCCAAGCGCTCAATGTAGCCATTGAGCATCATTGAATGAGGCCCAGATAGGGAACCCTCTACAAGCATGCTCTGAAATAGAGCCTTGGAGATCTCAAACCTTTCCTGTATTGCTATCTCTAGGTATAGACCATGAAGGTGCTTGATCATGCTATAGAAAACCATGTCTTCTTGAGACTTCATGATCTCACTAGAAATTGATGACAACATCAAACATTTAACATCGAGGGCATTTTTCAAATGTTGATCATAGACCAGGAAATCTTCATTACTCACCCCTTGGGCAGGAGAATCAGGAAGTGAGGACTCCAGCATGAGAAACTATCATTCATGGGTTAGGATAACCCGAAGTCACCTAAACCATTCCTGAAAGTTACTACCATTGAGGATATGGTTATTATCCAGAATTGATCACAGAGAAAATGTGGTTGGCATGTTTTTCATATAGATTCTCCCAATTAAAAGAGCAGATTTATCAGTGCCTTTTGAATAAATATTATGAAAAATAGTAAACGAATTTATTAATTCTCCCACTATTTTATCATGTCCCAATGTCCCCCACCATTGAACATGGAATTCCTAGTTGCTATGAAATTCTATTGGCAAGGATCCGTATTCCCCTTTGCATAACCCCAACAAGGGTTTGTCATGCTATTTAAAGGTTTAATGGTAGGTGGGTATTTTCCAACCATGATCTTACAGTTCAATGATATGTTGAGTGGACTCCCCAATCCTAAAATCCTGACTAAGATTTCCTCAATACTTGCCTCCATTTTAAAATAGGTTTAGAAAGGGCTACTCCTCTTGATGTAAAATTTTTATGTCAACCCGAGACATTTATAAGAGCATCCTTTATAAAATTAAGTGTCCCAACAAGGGTTGGTAAAACACATAGTTTTATTGAGACTTTCCCTTAATCATGTAATAGAAGGCTTGGTCTAACTTAATATGGTATTTTAGGGATTTCAATTTTTTATGCATACTTTCTCATTATCACATGCTTATTAATATTAAGTGATGCCTGCTTAAATGATTAACCATGTTTTGATAATGTTTATGCATAACTCGGTTTTTATTTTATTCAATCTCTTCATGATTGTTTATTTCATTAAATATGTGATTGCGACAACACATACATAATAAACCATACAATCAGATAGAAATAAAATAAGATGGCATGATCATGAGCTTTTATTGGTTAGCTTATATAGTGGTTTTAATAAGCTAACCCTGACCTAGGGAAAAACACCTTGAACCTAATGGTTCATGTTTTGTAGCTCCCAACTATCCGCCTTTGTATCTTCTTGGGTTGGTTTCACCTCATCTTTGGATTTTGAACCATCTCCGCTGGCATGGGATATCCTCCATTACATGGTATTTACATTAAAGAAACCATGGGCATGCAGGCCCTACATTTTATTGGAAGAAGGATCACATGCTAATGAATTTAAATTAAATAAATTTAAATGAAACCATACACACACAAAGGGTCTTTCCTCTAGCTCATGATCATCCATAGCATGCAATGACATTTATGAATATTTAGTATTCAAATTCTATTAATCATTCTTTTATACAAGATAAACCGCGCTTGAATTCAATTAATTATGTTCTTATCATTAATCAATTCTTTATCTTAAATTTCTTAATTAATTTCCTTGATATTCTTCTCATCCATATTCCTTGTACGGGTCATTGAACTTTGGAGGAAACCAGGTGGAATTCCATTTTTGGAAAGTACATGATGTGTAGGCCATATTACATGGTGTGTATTTGCTTTCACATTTTATCCAAAGTACACACCGAGGGCTTTGGTGTGTTTTTTTGTACATTTGAAATTTTGGAGTACACGACATGTAGATTTATCTAACATGACATGTACTTCCTTGTTACATGCTTACCGGCATGGAAATATTGTGTACTCGGTTACATGACTTCTCCTTGTACACAGTTTCATCTGGGTTGGATTGGACTACACGGTGTGTTGATTCAACATACATTCCTTGTATTCCGGTTTCCACACGCCGTTCGGTTATGGTCATCATGGTTTATTAAAAAACATAGGTATGCTAAATTCACATGCTATGGTTTGGCGGACCAGTACCGGTTTATTGTATCTAAGTACAAGACATTTAGATTTCATGACACGCTGTACATTCATATGTTGTACAGACATAATGAGAGGATCCTCTGGATGAGTTCCGCATTTTTATTTCAATAAAAATTAAAATTAAACGGTCATTTCTGTGATGTGAATCGCAAAAAGAAGGAGGAAGAAAAGATCTCAATAATTTAGTTTTATAGAACAATTTATCTTTAATTGTATCAAATATAAATGTGTAAATCATCAAAGAAGATTAAATATATATAATCAACGTAGTGATTTCTCTGATTCCACTTGTAGGTCCGAGGTGTAGTGGAAGCTGGTTGGTGGATGTGCCCACTTGACTTTTTTTCATTAGCAATGATCAATCCAGGATCAATACGAAAAATAAATGCCAGAATCCACATATCGAATTGATGAAATAGACAAAGAAGAAGAATAGTCCTGGAACCACAAAGGATGATCATCACAAGTTTATTATAGTTAATTAAATTAATTAACAAGAAGCACCTTTTATGTTGTTCCTTAATCGTTGATATTTCTGATCATATTCTGATGTAATTTTTCATTGAGTCAAAGAAGGCAAGTGTTGACATCCTCTAGTGGTGATCCACACGTTCACTACATATCTATAGACGTCGCGAATGGAATCTCCGAGTGCTAGCATGGAGAAGCCTTTGCTTGTGTGGTTTGCCTTAGATCACCTTGATCTGATAGTGGAGGATCCCTCCCTATCTTGAGAGTGTTCTTGGATGAAAGTGTTCTTTCATCCATGATATAATTCTTCAGAATTGTTGTGCACAATTATTAAGGAAAAGGGTTGGGGTTGTGAAATTATTTATAATCAAGTTTGAGGTTATAAAGTTATGAAAATAAATAAACGTGTTACACATTTTATTTTTATCATTAACTCTTATTGAAATCCCCCATATCGAATCATTAATTCATTGAAATGAGCCAACACAGATTATAATAAATATCATTTAATAGAATGATATTATTCCCTCAAAATACTGACTGGAAAAACTACATGGCGTGTAATCATTAATACATGTCATGTTCTCATTTTTCATTTCCTTTCCAAAATGAAAACTACACGGCATGTACATTCAATGTACACAGCGTGTATATCTTGTTTTTATTTTATTCTTCCTCCAACATTAAAATGATATAGGCATCCTTGAACAATTAATAAACCACATACGGGAATAATCTTTATTTTACTTGAGATACTTGGATACACTTAGTGTGTGACCCTCTAGGACTCTTTCTCATTGGCATTAGACAGGATTGCATAAAGTCCAATATTACTGTCTAGTAAAGGGTCAAGGCACCCAAGAGAAAGAATTTGTCACTACATTGATGTGTCACCTCATACGAACACTTACCGTGTAATTTAATCCCTTTGTATCAATATCTCATCAAGCAGGTTTCATGGAAGTGTTATAAACCTATATTCTTGACCCATTATTCATTGACTTCCAGAAATAAACTCATCATGACACCATGGATATGGAATTTGGGTGACAGTTCTATTTCAATCAAAGGTCCTGATATAGATACTTCTATAAATATGGAAGGTAAAAATCCTTCCTTGACTTATCCATTAACAAAATGTCATTTTTTACACACCCAACTTACACTACTTCCCACCAACTGTTTTCATGACGGTTTTTGTCAGAAAATCTATGTGCGCGAGTCCTTATATGAGTTAATGATAATCATCCAATCTAAGGACCATTACACATGCTCGTAGATTGCAATGTCATATGACACCAAGACATGCAAAATTACAACTGGTGGGTATATTCTGATAATATCCCGTCTTGGAGATTACCAAGTGCGAACTCTATGAGATAGAGTCTCATCTTCTTACGAGTACTCACACATGACGGTCTGTATTCTATGTATCCTATCATAGTATTTCATCCAACCATAGAACTTTATTTCAGAATATTGTTATAGAATTTCAATGTTCTTATCATAGTGGGGATCTTCCATCACCTTATTAATGCAACAAATATTCTTGGACATTGTTATATTATAGTAATGCAGAATAATGAACAATATATAATATGTGTACATTCATTTAATCAAAGTAAAAACAGTTGGTTCTCAGGACACCAACTCGAACAATACATAAATATATATACGCATACACATAAATACACATACATAAACGTACACAAGATTACACATTAATATATGCACATACACACGCATAAACACACATATATATACACAAATGTGTATACACATAAACATAAAAACACATACCTGCATACACATACACATATATAAACATACTTTCATACACATACATATATACATACATACACATACATACATATACACATACGCATTCAAATATAAAGTATTATAACTACAACTCAATACACCATAAGAGGTAGTGAATTAGGGTGTGTATTTATTTTCACTTTCAGGATCTTTCCCTCAGGTTGGAAAGATAATCATGAACCTCTTACCCTTTTTACATGAAAATGATATTAAAATTTAGGACAAATAAATAATGAGGGATTATGTTTTTCATAGATCACAATTGAGGGATATTCCAAGGAGTATGAATTGATAGCGTGTTGATGTGCTAGGGGTAACATTATATATACACTATATTTGTTATAAGACTTTCGGAAGGATTCACTATTGATTCCATGAGTACTTCATCTTCTTAAATTCTTGTGCACTACTTCAAGCCAAAGGGATAGAAAGAAAAGATTCAACATGACAGTTTATTACTATATTTTTATGAACATAATATAAAAACCAATACAATGATTTTGTTGTAAATATCCTTCTCCCTTATTCCTCTATAATTTCACATTATCAAGTTTGTTCCATTTTATTTCCCTCTTAATATTCAGATCTTCTTAATTCTTAGATATTTTCTTTTATATTAGATGTATTGATCTCCTCCTGTATTCTTCTTCCCTTTTTAAAAATTCATGGAACGTTCACGAGGAATTTTTTTTCTATATTTATAATATGGAAATCACACTCCATTCATGGTCTAGCCTATCCAATAATATCAGAAATAAATGTTTCCCATATATCAGAATATAAAAACACTTTGAAATTTTAAGTGATATTATCACTATTTCCTTATTTATTTTTCCCATAATAATATTAATAATATAAATATAGAATTTTTTTGAAGTCATAACCTAGTAATCCTAATTTTTAATTCTTGATAATCCTCACAATCCTCCAAATAAATCATGGTCTCATTCCTCTCTAAAAAATCTACATGTATCTTTAAACTCATTTGACTTTATTTTTAATTAAATAATAAAATTTGAAACACCTATCATAAAAACCCATTTATGAAGGCATGTGTGGTGTGGGATTCCAAGTCATAGTGTGATCCCAATAAATAAACATATCTCCACATTCCTTAAGTTTTTAAATCAAAAAAAATATCACAATATGATCCATATTTGACATTATCATGATCTTCTCCACCATTTCATGATCACTAGAATCACGATATGAAATTTTTTGATATCTACCAAGGAATGACTCCGGGAAAGTATCTTAAAACTTATTATTCATCAAAAATAACAAAGGTAATGATCCGTATGATTTCTCCTTGACAACTCCTGTGAAGGCTCTCTAATGATTGTTTGAAATCTCCTCGATAACTCTTTCTTTCCTTATGGTACTGAGACACTTTTATAGATTTCAAATGTGATGAATCTTATGAAATGGTTGAGTGAACCTTACATATTCAATAATAAGACTTGTATTTTTTCTCAATGCCTTAAAAATGTATTATTAAATAAAGATAATTATTCTGAAATCAAAATAATTTTAACAATATATTGATTAGCCTTATAAAATCTACCTTAGTCTTGAAAAAAACTTATGAAATCCAAAAAAAGATTTTTAATTCAATATAATCCTTATAAAATAGTTTTTATCTTAATAAAATATTATAAAATCCAGAAAAATTATGAAATTAGGATTTTTCATACATTCTTCATAGATAAGAGTTATGATATCCGATAACCCTCATGAAATTTCCTGATAAGTATTATGAAATAATTTTAGACTTTATGAAACTATTATTATTCAATTTATCATTACATTGGTGACTCATAAAACAAATCCTATGAATCACATACAGTCTTTGAGAGGGTCTTAATTGTATGAAAATACATAAGGGATCATCCAAGCATCTATCAAAAGAAAATGTCTACTTTTATCTTCAGAAACATTAAATAACTAGATTATCTTCTAGGATTATATATGCACAATAAATACAAAAAATTATATAAATACCTATTGAAAAAAATATATAAAAATATATGTTATGGTCATAATTATCTCCCTTTTTAATTTTTATAAATCCCTTCACTTACTCCTCTATTCTTCGAGTAATTCTTGACCTACATTTGTACTCTCTCATCATATTTCCATTATCCCCCTTTGATAATAAAATTAAAATATATTAACTTATTCTTAGTTTGGGTCACAACCAACCCTAAAAACATGTCTCTAAGAAAGGATCCATCAACCATGTATCTATGTCTATTTGAGGTAATGATCTATGTAGGAAATATGAAGAACAATTTAATTTTTGTAATTTTTCCATTAAATTCATATCAAAACTCCACTCCTCCATTATAATTTTCCATGGATAGTATATGCCTTATTCTCATTAACCAAAAAGAATATATAACATATTATAAAAACTAAAATAAACAAAATAATGCATTAAATATAGCGGGGGGGGGGGGGGATTTACAACCCTCCTGAATATGAAGGTTGTAGTTGAACACCAAGGTTTTACTTGTGAATCTTTAATATCATAGTAGCCAAGGGATTTTTCATGATTTATAATAAAAATTGATCAGTACCAACATACTCTATTTTTATTATTCACAATCCCACGTTTTCATTAATAAATTGATATATTATATTATTGAGTTTGTTTCATGATTACTAAAGTGGATTATTTTTTAAATCAATAGTACACTTTTTGTCATAAAAAATCATAATTAGTTCTTCCACCTATTCACCTATATATTATGATTTTTTTTCCATCAACTAATTTTTTTGTATGTTTTAGTTATTACAATGTATTCTACCTAAGTCTTACTAAGAGATGTACACTATTGCTTCTTACTTATCCACCCTATATAGTGACAATATAAAATCTACTTCCACTTGATGATATTCGGTCCACCACACCACTATTTCTATAAATATCTAAGATGGAAGATAGTTTGTGTTCCTTATCTACATTAATGATCAACCCATGAGTAATATTTCCCCAGATGTACCTCATAATTCTCTTTACTGCCATGTGATACTACTCTTTATGATTTCATTGAAATCAAGCACTATATAAGAAACATATGTTATGTATGGAAGAGTTTATATAAGGTATGAAAAGAATCATATGATCCTAATATATAAAGTGGGATCCACTAAATTTCTATCCTCATGCTTCCCAATTTTGGTTCCAACTATAATTTTGGTTGACATGGTTTTTGAGTAAGGAATGTTGAATTTCATCAACAGTTTTGTAACATATTTTTTCTGAGAAATGAAATTATAACTCTCCTTTTGAATTAGATATGGTACCAAAGAATAACTAAGCTCACTAATACTAAAAATTTCAATCTCTAAGCTAATTGTATTAGATAACTTCTCTAATTTCTTTTTTTCACCCAACAATGATTATAGAATCCACATAATCACATACCATAAATTCTTCTTTTTGTGAGATATTCAAATATATGTTGTGATCCAATTCACCAATTTTGAATTATAAATTCATCATATATGAGTTAAGCTTTGAATACAATGCATGTGGAACCTATTTAAGATAATACACAACCTTATTCATTATACACACTTTTTTCATCATTACCAATAAAAAAACCACCAATTTTAGAATATAAACGTCCTTAATAAAAACACCATTACATAAATCTATTTTACATCAATTTTAAAGATCAGAGAAGCTATTAGTATTTCCACTTTCACGAAGATAATTTTTAACTCATTTCAATAAATTAGTGTAAAATTCTACCTGATATCTATGGCTTCATTTTGAGCATATCATTTTTACATCAACTAAGCCTTATTTTGAACCGTACAACCATGTTCATCAATTTGTTTTCTAAAGACCCACTTAGTTCCAATCACATTTTGGTGTTCGGGGTTCTCCATAATTACTCAAGTAAAGTTTTTATCAATATGGTCTAGATCCTTATTCATGTATCTTAGTTAGGAACAATCCTTTGATCCTATTAAAATGATGTTGGATCCATAGTTGGTAGTAAAGAATAGTGTTCTACTTTCTTCATCCTTGATATCTGATTTTTTATAGCCTTATCACCAATTATATTAGTGGGATCAACTATAATCATCATATATATTCTAAAAAATATAGGATAACTATATTTAGTAGTAGTTTCCTCCACTGTATCATCCTCAAATCATATTTTAAAGGAATTTTATAGTCATGGAATTTATACTATATTTGTTATTTTAAATATAGACATTATCATTCTTAAAATTACAAGAATTATTTCTTTATATCCCCTTAATATCCTTTACATACCAACGTTATATAATTTTATTTATATTTTTGGTGAATCATTTATATTATTTAAATTTCATTGAGTAACCTAATAATACTCCTTTAACTAGAACATTAACATATTTACCATGACTTCATTATTTATTTGGAATGTAGAATATGCTTCCTAAAACAAAAACGTTCTTCACTGATGGTTTCCTACTAGGTAACATCTCAAATAGGGGCCATTATTGGCTATTTCATAACAAATAACTATTTTGAGTGTATATTATGACCTAAACCGCATCCTTCTAATAAGGATTTGAGGCAGCACTTTCAAAAAAAGTGTTTTTGATAATTTGTTCACCATTTTATTTATCCATTCAATGACACCATTCTTATGTAGAGTACATACTAAGGATATATCATTTTAAAAAATATGTTTTTCTATGTACATATCCACTTCAATGGTCATGTAATCTTTTCCATTATCAGATTAAATTATTTTACTAGTTGGAGTAGTTTCATTTTCCACTCTCTTATAGCACCCCTTCATGCACTCTATAACCTCAATTTTTCTAAGAATAAACATTATACAATCTATTATAATATAATCATCAATAAATAGAATGAACTACCTTTATTAACATGTTCTTAATAGATTCATCATGCCAAAATCATCATTGTGCACCAAATCAACAAAATTAGATGCCCTCTCTTTCTTCTTTTATCGATAAGGGTTATGAACCATCTCCACTGACTTGTATTCCTCACATGTCCACTCTTGATCACACATAAAGTTAGGTTTATCCACTACCTAACCCATCATGGATATGTTTTTTCTACTTTTTGTAGGAATAAATCTCATCCCCTTATGCCACAAATTATTCTATTCTTCCACTATAATAAAAAAAATATTCTTCTTATTGTCTACCTAGTAAAGGTTGCCACTTAATTTTCCAACCTTTCATAAGGTAATTACATGATTTAATTTTGATCAAGTATCCTTTTTAATTATAGTTTAATTGAACCCATAGTCACAAATCTATCTCAAAATTAATATTTTTTTCCTCAATACATCCACAATGAGTACTTTTGTGAGGTTGGTTTCACCACATAGTAGTAATGTCTTATTTATTGCTTTTGTCTTCATACATCTATCATTTCCAAAATGGGACATTTCATAAAATATTACTTATACATTTTTAATAGGTTCATATTTAATGTAATGTGAGACAAACACCCACTATCAAGGATCTATGTAATGTTAATCTTAATTTCTTTTATTGCACCATTGTTCAAGTTTTTTTCTTTAATTTTGTTTTCCTTTCAAGAGACACCCATACAAGATCTGATACTAGATTTGGTATCCATTCACTCTATATAATATTTAAAATAATCATGTTTATATTATTACCCTAATAGATATTTTTTATTCAATAAAATCTTATACAACTTCTTTTTAACCATCTATCTATGACTCCTATAGTGGTAACTTCTATTTCTATTTTACTATAAGTTGGCTTCTTTATACCCAAAGTAATAACATGTATTATAATAGCTATAAAAATAATTTCTTCCTCATGTTGATGAATATGGATTAATTCTTATTTATTGTATTTCAAGTTATTTTCCCTCTATGTAACCCTTCACCTTTCTATAATATATCATGCTATTTCCAGGATATCCACAAAACTAATACATTATTAAGGGTAATATCATTTGTATTTCACTCTGCCACATGTATCTAGTGTGGGATTAGCCACTTGAACTTTTATTACACCTTGAATAATGCGGTTTTTTTATAACCTTCTATTTAACTTTCTTCTAGACTAAGAATAATCTTGTTTTTTATATATCAATACTCTTCCAATTCCACTTTTACCTATATGCCTAAGTATTTTATTATATAAAATGTTCTCAACACTTTTTTATCCACATTTGAATATTTATAATAATTTAGTATTTTATAATTTTTCACAACTACATTTTCATCTTTGAATCACTATAATTTATTTCAAATTCAAGTTTACAGTTCAAAGTAACCATTTATTCTTCAGATTATTAACATTATTTTCTTTTTCATTGAAATAAGGATTAACACCATTGCTCATTTTAAATTCATATTCAATTTTCAATTTAAAAACTATGGCATATTATAATATTACCTAACTTGTTGATTGTTATTCTTTCTTCATTTCTATTCTGTCTATCTTAGCCGCAATTTGAATCACATATTCTAAGGATTCTTTTAATAGTTCATAATTTTTTTTATTTCATTGAATATCAATGTCTGTCATAGATTCCTCAAGTTACCCCATGGTGTCTAATAAATATTTAGTATTATTATCATTCTCTATCTATTATTTTCATTAGTAAAAAATGGACATCATTAAATATTATATATAAAATTTAAATTTATTTTCTTCTTCCACCATGATATATTCACCTACTTCCTCTTCCTTGATCCCAATTTACTTTCTCTAAAACTTATTTATAAAAGGAAATCCTATTTGGAAATCTATTTAATGGGGAAACATTATTCATGGATTTTATACAGTTTCCATCTTATCTTTATCAGCATACAATTTCCTTTTAACCCTCACTACAATGTTTCTAACCTTTACACATTAAAAAATAGACATGGTTATTTTCCCTTAAAATATAAACTATGAAATTTTAAATTTTCATAAATTTTTTGATAGAAACTCATAATCTACATATTCCTCTCTATATGCATATTCATTTAAGTTAAGATTCTATAGGGATTTAAATGTCATTTAATTGTTTCTATGAGTTGATTTTCATTTTGGCATAAATTGTATTTTTTAGTCCACCAATCTATTATATAAGTCATCCAGGTATAAATAAACCACATTTGATTCATCATGTATGGATGTTTTTGGGTTTTTGAGATATAACATCCTCATAAAAATCATCTTCACAACTTCAATATCCTTCACTTCCTCACCCAGTACTCGTATGTCTTCAATAACTTATGTGATACGATTAAAAAATCCATCTACACATTCATTAGGATATATCTATGGATCATTAAACACATTACGATAAAATTGATTAGTTTCCTAAAGAAACTTATTTTAACCTTCATAAATTATATCCATCATATCCCAAATATATTTAGAAACAATATAAATAATCAACTTCTTATAGATATGGTTTGGTAGTGCACCAATAATTACATTCTAGGATTTGGAAACCACATTGAATGTTTTTACTTCTACTTCTATCATTGATAACTCAGCTACATGTATCTCATGTTCAGAAATAGATAATAATTCATGTCCTACAAACCCTAGGTGATATCTCATCACGTTCTTTAAGAATTATTAATTGATACCATCAAATAAAGGAACTCCCCTAGAATTCATTGTGTTCTCCATAACAATATGAATTTTCTAATATATTCCTCACTTATAACCTTATATAAGGTTGATTATCCTATAACCCAAAATCATAACACCCTAATAGGGAGTGGTGAATTTGGGTTTTTATTTATTTTCACTTTCAGGATCATTCTCTTGGGATATCAATACCAGCATGAACCTTCATCCCTTAATTTGTGAAAATTATATTTAAATGTAGGAAAAATAAATAAGGAGACATGGGGATTTTTTTAATACTTAAGGCTAATACGTAGATCAAATATCGACTGAGTGTCAACATACTTGAGGGTAACAATATTCATTGTAGTTGTTACAAGAGTTTAGGAAGGAATCACTATAAATTTTCATGTGTACTTACTCATATTAACATCATATGCATTAAATATACACAAGGTATATAAAATAAAGATTCATCATGTGGGTTTCATAAAAAAAATTAATAAAAAATAGGAATTCTAATTTATTAAGGGTGTTATCAATCTACATATTAACTTTTACTCTTCTTCTTCACTTTCATATCCTCATGTGGGTTCCTTTATCTTTCCATCAAAATCTGCACTTCGTATTGATTCATTGATATTTTACTATATAGAAGTAGTGTTGATATCCTCTTTTATTATTCATAATTTATTATAAATTCAAAAAATAATCACATGTGATATTTTAACATATTTAAAATTGAAAAATCTTCCTCTATTCATAGTCCATTAATTACAATAATATCATAAGAAATATCTCCCATATTTTATAATATGGAAAATAATTAAAACTGCATCAATATTCTCTCTCTTCCAATAGTCTTTTAAAAAGATAATTTCCATATTATTAGTATTGAAATTCCAAGAATTCATCACTAGGTAAATCACCTTTTTAATTATCCAAAATCCTCACAATATTCATCATAAATCATGTTCTTCAATAAAATTAACAAATTATTTGAGTATCTTTAAACTCATATGATTATATAATAAAAAATATAATTATATTGAAAACACTTAATGCATAAAGATTTTTGTGGAATGAAACTCCCAGTTGAGGTGTGATATTTTTTAATGAGAAGATCTCCAAAAGTATTTCATTTTTAAATCACCAAAAATATCACATCATGATCCTTCTTTGGTCTCAAATTAATCTTATCTACTATGTAATGATTACTAACATCATGGTCTAAAACTATCTAAAATCTCCTAAGGAATATCTCATCCACACTATCTTCAAACTGATTTTTATCAAAAATTTCATTGTTAATGACCCTTATGAATTCTATTGAATGACTCTTAAGAAGTCTCATGGTGATTCTTACAAAAATATCCCTCATAAATATTATATTTTACAGTGTTCTAGGACACTTTTTTTATTTCACAGACTAATGAATCTTATAAAATGGTCAAATGATACTTACATTTTCAATAATAAGTAGTATTTTTTCTCCCTTTGCCTTGTAAAAAACATATAAAATCCAGATAATTATTATGGAGTCTAGATAAGTCATATAAAATCAATATAAGCCTTACAAAATATTCCTTATTCTTGAAAAAACATGAAAATTCCATAAAATCCATAAAAAATCTAGATAAGCCTTATGAAATCGAAGATATCTCAAAAATCACTATGAAATCCTGAAGTATCGTGAAATTAGGATTTGCCTTAATTTAAAATGATATAAGTCATATGTTAGATAAAATTTATGTAATTTCCTAATGAGACTTACAAAATCATAATAGAATTTAGTAATTTTTCATTTTTCCATTCATCTCATCACTAGTGTGATAAACCAAACCCGAATACCCAATCTAACTAGTAACTGACCCAGATTTCCAAATACCCAAAGGGGGTTCCCAATCCCTAAGGGATATCATCTAGAACCCAGGAATCAACAACAAATAGATGGAATGATTTCACCAAACCTAAACTAGACATACCGAAATATAAACAAATACAAGAATAAATGGTGGATGGAAACATGAATATGTATGTCATAATAGGGAGAGAACAACATAAGTGAAATAATTGAAAATGTAGAAAAAAATCTCCACGAGACAAGTCGAACTATAAAGGGTGACAAATCTAAAACAACTACTCCAATGATCTCCATGTGATCTCATGGGAAGACTCCCACAATCTCAATACTAACTACCCAACCCCATTGACATAAAATATCATCACCTCACTATGGTGACTTTCCTTTCCCTACACCAAAATACATAATAAGGTCTATGAACCGCTGAAGGGATGAGTAGGGTACGAGATAACAGTCTCAGAGAGATATCACCCAGGAGTTCCATATCAACTATTTGTACAATAATACAAGCATTTTAAACTTTAAAGAAAAAAATATTTAAAAATAGTTTAACAATTTCATATCAAAAGAATGGGAAATAATTAATTTTCCCCTTTTAATCATTTTCAAATAAATAAATTAAAATAGTTTCGAATAATTTCGTATACAATAATGATGTCATATAAAAAAATAAGTATCACATATCTTGTCAAATCCATGGTAGTATAACCAAAATATTACAAGCCAAAGAATACATAACATCATGCCAAACATTAAACAAGGTCGAGATAGATTGGAAACTCAAATATAACATTTAAAATTATGTTCATCAAGTCTCTAGATATATGAAATTCATATATAGATCATAGAAACTTTACATAAAGTGAACCCCCTATAGGTCAAACATGTCCCTAAAACAACATCCCAAGGGAGTAGTGAAACTCCCCATGAATGATCCCCACAATAGTGTATGAGGGATATTACTACACCTTACACAAAAGTACCCAAGGATTATCATGTGCCCAATTTTGAAAACCATTTCATCAAACCTGTTATTTTTAAACCATTTCAGAATGCTTCGAAAACACCTTTTCATTTAACAAAACTTGGGAAAAAAGATCTATTATCAAAAAAACATTTAAACACACAAAAATAAATTCATTAAATCATGCCATTTAATTTATAATTTTTTTTATAAAACCTAGAGAAATGTAGTTCATCCAATATAGGCTTGATATGGAAGCACTTACCTCAAAACTCGAGTCGCACATGACCGTAATGGGATCCACCAAAAAATATAACACAATGATGACAACATGGGCCCTTGAATAAATCCCTACATCCAATAATTGATTCAATTTAAAAAAAGGGGTGGAAAATAAGATAGATCATAACATACCTCAAGGATTCACACTTGACTCTCCACAACCAACAATGGAATGACCCCCAGAGCAAGAGCACGTGATGGATTTGGAAAGCAATCAAGAAAATCAACACCATGGATCTATGGATCTTATAAATAAATGCAAGAACGCTTTGACAAAAAAATAAATTAAGATTCCAATTAATTATTCTCCTGGAGAGGTGAATCCCAACTATAACAGAGATCAATCAATGAATAAAGTGATTCAGATAGATCAGAGGTCCCCAAAATCACTGGATAAGAGCTCTGGGTTGAGACAAAGGAGTCTATAGAGAAAGATAAAAATAAATCACTTGTATGGTTCCCTAAAATCCATGTCTTTGAGACTTACAGGGAAAGTAACTCCTTTATATGTTGTGTAACCCAAAAATCCTATATACACCAAAAACCCCACTACCTTTTTATTAAAAACCAAAATTTTAAAATTACATAGCATGTGATCCTTGATATTGTGTATTCTTCTCATGAAATTATCTTAGTGAAAAATAAATGTTGTGTACTCCCATTACAAAATATATAAATCCCTAGAAGTGTAAAAAACAGTAGATTCTCAAATGAAAAATCAAACTACCTTTGGAATTCTCCAAAATCATGGAGAACCCTTCTAATCCATTAACACATTTATACCCGGAATCTACGAATTCAAAAAAAATATACACCCCTGAACATTAGGATATTTTCCTAGTAAATTCTCTCTATCCTTCGGAGTCCCAAGAAGAACCAAAATTATATAGGAAAGAGAAACAAGAGAATGGAAACACATGAAAGATGGTAATGGAATATAAAAAACTCCCCACCATAAGATGTTCTCTCCTAGAGAAGTCATGTAGAAGAATGATGTTTGGAAAAGAGGTAATTACAATGCTCCCTCATCAACAATTCTCACTGCCAAGTCTGATGAGAATCTAAATGTGTTTCTATAACACCATGACCAATTAAATAGACATACAATGTAAGAATTTCAATTGAGAATAAACAATTTTCACGAGATTATAACCAACATAATCATATTGATCTGACTATATCTCTTCCAAAAAAATAATTTGAGAGGGATCAGGATGGAATTTTATGAGCTATAATATTGGAAGACATCATGAATGATTGTAAACTGAACTATCAATGCCAATTGATAAGAAACCCATAAAATCCAATTATTAACCTTGAATGGTCCAATATATCTCAGAGCCAACATTCCATGTTTTCTAAGATGGAAGGGACCCAACCAAGAAGAAAAATTCAATAATGCATGGTCACCTATGAAAAAATCCAAAGGACAACGCCACCGATGTACATAATATTTATATCGAATCTAAGATATAATAATTTTCTAATGTATATCCTGTATCCTTACATATATATATACCAAACCAAAATTTTTCCCACTAACTAGGTTTGTCCAACATTTTCCTAATAAGGATTTTGTCTACATGGGTGACCTACAAAGCCTCGAATGGAGCCATTTTGAATGAAAAATGATACATGTTATTATAAGAAAAATAAAGCAATCCATGATAGACATCCCATGATCCACCAAAATCCAACACATAGTCATAGAGAATATCCTCCAGGATCGGAATAATACACTTCATCTAACCATCTGTCTATGGATGGTAAGTTGTACTCAAACTGACCCAATTCCACAAAACCTCTTAGAGACTCCTCAACAATCTCTATGTAAACTTAAAATCACTATATGAAAAAAATGAAAGAAGTAACTTCATGAAATCTCACAATCTACTATTCCTAAAACATACCTAGATCTTATAATTCAGTGGTGTTTGGGATTAGAATGAAGTGAGGTGACTTTGTAAACCGATAAATTACTACCTGTATAAAATTCCTCTATTGGGGAGTACGTTGTAATCAAAAAAATAAATAGATAATTAATACCATTTCCAAAATAGAACAGGAATAGGTTAAAGAAAAATAGAAGTTCTAAAATATTATACCTTTATTTATTGGTGAGTGTAACAATGGGATACATAATCAGTAATGTCACTCTTCATACCCGGCCACCAAAATTATCATATTATGTAATAATACATCTTTATATTTCCCAAATGAATATCCCATGAATAAATATGAAAATAAAATAAAACTGATCTCCTCAGTGATATTGGGATGAAAAACTGATCCCTAGAACTATGAATACCATCTTTAGAGATATATCAACCAGAAACAATCTCCCTACCATATAGGGTTCATTGAATTCCTCTAAACTCTTCATCCCATTTATAACACTGTAGAATATAATCAAGAAGATATTATGATAACATAACACTAGCTAGAACCATACAAGAAACATCATCTCGAGAATACAAATGCACCTGAGTGAAATTCCCCAAATGTTTCCCCTCTTCCTTCGATTTGAAAAAAAACCCAAGATGGTATTTTTCTACTGAGATCCTATGGTATGATATTCTCATTTCCTAGGGTGTGGGAGATATTTAAGTTTAATGTTTGACAGTTTTCCACCAACCTACTATGTCTTAAATTCATGTCTTTTTTAGAAAATATATAGCTAATTATCTTATGGTTATAGAAGAATGTAATCCTCTCCCTAGAAATATAGTGATTCTAACACTTACATGCATGTATAACTGTAAAAACCTCTAAATCCCGAGTGTGATAATTCTTCTCATGTAGCATATTCTGAAGAGAACTATAATCCATATAATGATCATTTTGTATAAGAATACAACCCAAACCATCACTATAAGCATTACTAAAAACCCCATACTCCATAACAGGCTCTGGTAATATCATAATAGGGGTAGATATCATAAGTCTAGTCATCTCATTGAAAGAATACTGACACTTTTCATCCCATGTGAATTTGAGCCCCTTCCTAGTAATAAAGTCAATGGTGATTCCATCTTTTTGAAGTCATTGAAAAGCAATCTTTAATATCCATCATGTTTAAGGAAGCTCTGAATGTCAAATATATTCCATGTATTATCCCCTAACAAAACCATCACCTTCTTAGGATCTATTGATTTACCATCATCCTAAATCAAATTCCCTAGGAACATCACTTATTAGATCCAAAAATTATATTTCAATTGATTTACTTACAAATTGTGACTCCTAATTATTTTTAGAACCAAACATGGTTCCCTTGATCATGCATGGATCTTCAATAAACCAAAATATCATCAACGAACACTACCAAAAAAGATTCAAGATACTGATGGAATATCTTATTCATGAAATCCATTAAAATGAAAGGACTGTTAAATAGACCAAATAGATTCACAATATATTCAATATTATCATATCTTCTCCATAAATCTTTATTCCGCATTTTAGACCTCCAAAATCCAACCTGTTGATAACCCAACTAAATATCAATCTTCGAAAACAACCTTTTACACTTTAACTGATCAAAAAAAAATCATCCACACAATGATATGTATACTTGTTATTAACCATTACTCAGTTCACAATCTGATAGTCCACCAAAAATGATATTGAACCATATGACTTCTTAAAAATAACATAACTGATTCTCAAGGAGAAACACCAGGGTGAACAAAACCCTTCGCCATCAGATCATCCAACTGAATCTTGATCTCATTCATCTCAACTGGCTCTATATGATTAGATGGTATAAAAACTAGTAACATATTTGAAACTATGTAAATAGTAAATTCTATATCTCAATCTAATGGAAGAATAGAGAAATCATTTGGGAAGACTTCAAGAAATTACTAAAAATTAGTGTAATGATCAACAATTGAAGAAAATATATTATGAAAAACTATGACCATAGACAAAAAACCCAAAATCTCTAGGTAGGAAGGTCCTGTATAACCAGAACATTGATCAAACTCTCCCAAAAACACCCATGGAATCCCATTAGCCTTGATAAAATAGACATTCCAATGATAATAATAAACTTCATCATGATGAGAAACAATATAATCCACCCCGATTATGATGTTGAATTGATCAAGATCAATAACAAAAAAAAAACAATATTAACATCAAATCAGCTATCAATATCAACAAGGAAACTGAAACCCCTTCTCTTTCCTCTCCCCAAGAGGTGCCACTAAATCCATAGATAAGAAAAGTATATCCATTGAATGTTTAATCATATAAAAAATGGCCAGATATAAATGAGTGGGAAGAATCAGTATAAAATAAAGTAACTTCTATTAAAGATGCAATAAAGATGGTACCTCTCACTGTCACTGGACCCACATAAAACTCTGCTAGAAACTCATCTATTGAGTGAAGGTTCTTCTCTCTCAAGGCCAATGGATATAGACATATAGTATTTAAAAAATATTATTGACCAGCAACATCCTTTGGATATAATGATCCCTAATTGTAATAAGGCTTATAAATAGCCTAAAAAATTATGAATAGATGGAAATAACATCCACAACTATTTCACATCTTAGATAGTGATGTATAATAATGAAAGGTGTTTTTGACCTTTCCATGCTGATAGAAATTCATATGCACATATCTAGATGTAACTAAAGGTTCATAGGAGTCATTCCCCTGAGAACCACCTCCACCACTCCTATAATGATATTTCCACATCCTTTTCTTACCCTATGCACCACTGAATATTCCACTAGGTTGAATATAAGAGGAAGAATATCCAACCTTATCTTCCATATTTAGGACATCCACCACATATTTTTCTACCATCTCTATATAGGTCAAAATCTTTAGCATAAATACTTATGATCTGATATCTATTCAAATACCCTAAAGTAACTTCTTATCCTTCATCAATATATTCTTTACTACATATGGTGCATAATGAACCATCTCAGCAAACCAATTGGTGTATAATGAAACATAACACACTTTATACTTTAAAGAGATGAACTCCAGAGACATCATCATCATCAGCGACTTTAGGGAAAATAATTCGAAGAAGAATTTCAAAAAACCCTACCATTCAAAGACCACATTCCTATCTGCTTGCACAATGGAATCCAAACAAAACTTGTTGGGACCCTCAAGTTTAAACACAATACACTTTACCTTCATACTGTCAGGTGTATCCAAGAATCCAAATATCCGATCAATATTTTCAAGTTAGTCCTCCACCTCTTGAGTATCATTGGTAACATTAATGGATGGTAGATTATTGTTCAAGAACTCATGTGATCGATCACTTTCTCCTCCAGCTCCTGGAGGTACCTCCACAACTACATACAAGACATATGGTACATTCTCATCGACAACAAGAACTTACTTCATGATAGCCTCAATAAAATTATGATTTAGAGTCACATTAACATAAGGAGAATCATCTGCACCCTCCTGTGGAATGTTTGGAAGATGTATTAGAGGAATACTATTTCACACTAAAATGGATGAAATGATCATAAATAGAATAATATCAGTTAAAATAGAAAATGTATAAAAAAATTGATATTAAGGTCAAAACTCAAAATAGAAGACACATATCCAGACATCGCATGGTAAGTTGAGTCTCATCATGGAATGATATAGTCAGGAACTCCCTACAACCCACCTATCAAGTCCCATCAATCACATTTACCGTATACCAAACATCCCAAGACAAGGAAGCTTGAGGAAAAACTAGCTTTGATACCAAACTGAAAAAACCCCGACCCAGATACCCTGTCAAATTGGCACCTAACCTAAATTTCTATGTACCCAAAGGGAATTAATGATCACCACTACCTATCATCTAGAAACCTGTCATTAAAACATGACATATATAAATAGATATAAATAAATTTAAAAGTAAATATGAATACATATTTTATAACAGATATATAAAAAAGGATGTGAAATAACTAAAACAGTATCAAAATAATATCAAAGAGACAAGTCCAACTGCATAGGATGACAAAACTAAAACAGCCACTCCAAAAAATTACATCTAATAACTTGGGAAAAACTCACCATCTCACCACCATCTACCCAATCCATATAATAAAAAATCCATCTACCTCACTGAGGAAACATTCCATTCCTTTTATCAAAATATATAATATGTTCTATGCACCATCGAAGGGATGCATATGGTATGAGCTAACACTCTCAGTAAGATCCCACCATGTGTTCTATATCAAGTCAATGTATACTAATCCAATCACACTAAAAATTAAAGAAAACATGTTATGAAAACCAATTTATCAATTTTATATCAAGATCATCAAAAATTGATTAATTTTACCCTTTTATATATTTCCAAATAATGTATTTAAAATAGTTTCAAAGAATTTCATATAAAAAAATAAGTCATATCAAATCAATTGTGGTATCACATATCATGTCTAATCCATGATAGTACAATCGAAACAGTACAAGAAAAAAATAGATAACATCAAACAAATGATAACACTCATTCAGGATAACTAGGATACGCATACCTAACATATAAAATCACACTCATCAAGTATCTAGATATATGCATCAAATCTAGAGAGAGAAGGAACAACCTATAATGGGAACCTCCCAACTGGACTAACATGAACCTAGAACAAAATCCATAGGGATCCTAGAAACACCCCATGAATAACCCCATAGTGGATGAGGCCTATTACTACAACTTCCACCTATATACCCAAGGTTTTTCATGTGCTATGTTTTCTAAACCATTTCATCAAAACCATTCTTTGAAATCCATTTAACAAATCCATTTCACAATTCTTTGAAAAAATCATTTCATTTTCTAAAATTAATGGATAATATATGTTATCAAAAACCCATTTCCACACACAAATAAAATCAGCTAATCATGTCACTTAATTTGTAAAACCCAAAGTAATATAGTTCATCCAACACAAACTAGATATTGAAACACTTACCTAAAAAATCTGGTTGCACATTCTCACAATGGGATTCACCAATAAAGAGAACACAAAGACAACAACTGAGGCCCTAGAATCAATCCCCCCATCTAATAATTGATTAAATTTATCAAAAGGTTCAAAAAAGAGGATTATTAAAAATATACATCAAGTAATCACTCCCGCTATACCACAACCAACAAAGGAATGACCCCTAGAGGAATATCACATGAAAGATCTAGAAATAAATCAAGAGAATCAACACCCTAGATCAATGCATATAATAAAACACTGAAACAGTTCTATCATGGTAAAAGTATATGAATAAACCTGAGGATTTCCCACCTGGAGAGATGCAACCCAATCTCAATGAAGAAAGATTTATAAAAAAAGTGAATTGAATGGAGTTTAGGTTCCTTCAATTTCCATAGAAAAGCTCTAGGTCAATAGAAAAGAATCTGAAATGAATAGAATAAAAAATCACTCACACATTGCCCTAAAATCCCTATTTGTTAGGCTTACATGGTATGTTAAACCTTTACACATCATGTAATCCCTGAATCCCACATACACATAAAAACCCACAACATTTTTATTAATAACCCAAATATTAACAGTACACAATGTGTAATAATTACATGGAATGTACTCTTGCATGTTGTGTATTCAAATCATGACATGATCTGGGAGAAAAATACACGTGGTTAACTCTCATTACACGGAATATAAATTCACAGAAGACTATGAAAACCATATATTCTTACACAACAATACAAAACACCTCATGCATTCTTCAAACATAGGGAGAGCCCTGCTAATCCATTGACACACTTATTCTCAAACTTAATTAATTCAAAAAATCATAAATCTCTGAGATTTGGGAAATTATAAAAAAACTCTATCATGCCTCAGGAGTCCCAAGACAGACGCAAATTAAGAAGGAAAGCACACCAAGAGAATGGAAATACCAAAAATATGGTAATAGGATATTATCACTGTTGACTCGTATGAAATCTCTTTTGACTCTTATAAAATATTGGATAATTTACTAGTAACCCTTACAAACTCATGGAATCTTCTATGTCTTTTACAAAAACATATATCCACTTATAACTTCTAAAAACTCTCCATAACTAGATTAACTTCTAGTCTTTTATATGCATAACAAATTCCAAGAGACAAAAAATCCCTATTGATAACAAATAAAAAAATAAATTACATGGTTCCAACAAATACACATGCTCATACATATACATGCATATACATAAACAGAAAACGAGATACAAATACACATAAACATTCACACACTAACATATACATACACATACATACACTTGCACACACATACCAACACATACCTACACATATAATCACATACACAAACATACAATACCCTAAAATACACACACACACACATTCACATACATGTACCTAATGATACATGTAAACATACATACACATACACATACAAACATACAAATACATGTATATAAATTCACATGCATACATACACATACATACATTCATGCATACATACATACACATACATAATAACTCTAACACATACATACACATTAATACATATACCCATATATACATACATCCACATACACATGCATACACATATGTTGTTTGAAATGAGTATCTTAAGAGGGGGTCAATTGAGCAACTAATAAAAATTTCTATTCAAAAATGGTTAAAATATAATAACACTTTTAATTAAAATATCATTTTTAATCAAAATAAATGATTGATATAAGGTATAATCTTTTAAAATATTTCATAAATATCGATTATGTACCAATTAAAACAATCATGAAAATTAATTTAACTAATTAAATAAATTTACTTAATAAAAAACTTATATAAACACTAATTAATACTAACTATGAAAGTAGTGATTTTTTTTAGTTTAAAACAAATTTAGTTTAAATATTTAGAAATAAAACAAAACAAAACACACTATAGAATAAATAATAGAGGTTCATTCTCGAGATGAGACATAATCCTCTCAACAAGGAAGTAACCTACAACCAAGAAGATTATATAAAATAATCATGATTTGCAACAAGGATTGGGTATAAAACAACAAAAAAACTTTCTAGGACACATAGGGACCTCTTCAAAAACAATTGTGGGAAAATAAAAAACACATACCACACATGGAAATCTTCCAAAACACATGGGTAAATAGTTGTAAAAATAGTTAACAATATATTGAATATCTTTCTGCTAAAGTACATGAGACATTCAGCGTGTAAAATATATATAGTAATTACACACTAATATGAAGGTAAATATAATAAAAAATATATAGAAAATAAATATGTAAATAAGATAGTGTTTCTTGGTTTGATATAATCTGAAGATTGTGACTCTTTGGATGTAGCTTGAATAGGTTCTCGAGTTGTGTTTCTAAAAATCATAGTAAATCAGAGTGTCATGAACTCTATTGTTCTGAATGTGGGAAGAAAATAGATTTTTATGTGCTCCACTTCCACATAGTCATGTATAATAAAGATGTAGTATGTAATCTCTCAGTTAGTGGAAATATTCATGTTATTTAAATTTGGATTCAGATCACTATATGTGTTATGAATCTCGCAGTGTGTATCTTTGTATGTATTTGTATGTCTATTGCATGAGGGAGTTTTATTTTTAATATATTACCCGCATGCAAGGAGAATCATCTAGATTCTATGTTTCTCATACCAATCAACTGAAACACACAGTAATGCATTCCAACAATAGTTTTAGAAAACTCATTAAAATAAATCTCTTCATTAAATTTGATTATATAATCATTAGGAATAGTTAATTCAAAATAAAAATAAATAGTGATGGCGACTCTTCTGAATGGTGAAATAAATACGACAATGACTTGGACTGGTGGTGTGTAAGGCTGATGGTAGGTCATTTCTCAATAGTCACTCAACTCAATGGTGACTTGTCTACTCAATGGTAGGTCATCTCATCACATTTCCAAATTTGGAGGTGATTATGTTCTGATAGCGGGTCATCCTATGGTGGTGGGTCTTTCCCACACATTTCCAAATTGCTTTCCTGATGTTGACTCATTACTAATGGTAGGTCTTCTCCATACAGAGCCTAATTTTCATATTGTAGGTGAGACATCCTCAATGGTAGGTGTTTTCAATACTTTGTAAAAATTTTATTCTGATGGTGAGAGTTCCCTCACGGAGGTGAGTCATGTCTATCAGTGGGTATTTCCAAAACATAGTCAAAATTTCACTAAACTACCTTTATATAATATATTACCATCACATGCATGTGATCACTACTATGGTATATTTTTCTCAATATTTTCTGAGGTAGGTTAGGTATACCACCTAAATAAGCATGAATTTCTTCTCTAAACACTATCCAGATCAACTCATTGTCAATATAATGAGGTGGAGCACTAGACTTAGAAGCTATAGAAGAAATAGTATCCACTATATCTAGTAAAGAGGACATAGAATCTAAATAGTAATATCTCATCTCATTCATTATATTTCTCAAATACTCTACATCATTGGCTAACCTCCAATTCTATAATTATACTTCTTGAATTTTATGCATCATTTTTGGAATAATATGATGGGTCACAAGCTCAACTAGATACTGTTCTTTCTATTCAATCAACTAAGTGACCCAAAGTGCCTGATTTATCAATAACAAACTAAAATAAAAAATCATATTTTATCTGAAAGATTCCAAATCAGATCTAGATACAGTACCAACTAGTATTGAAGCAATTAAAGGTGTGGGCAAGTGTGTATAGGAAACTATAGGTGCTGTCACATCAAAATAATGTCTCTAAAATTCCCATAAATCATATATCTTCTCTAAAAAATATCCATTATGAACTATTTCATCTCAAAAAGAATTTCTCTCTCCATCTAAATTTGAGTAGTCTAGACCATGTATGACAAACCCTGGAAACTAATCCCATTCTTCAAGAGATGGGTCCATCAGTATAATATGAGGATTACTATACGTCTTAAAAACTGATGGATCGACAACAGTAGGTACACTACCCTTCTACTCATAAATTATTTTCAAATAAGATTTCTAAACAAAAATTGAAGGCCCAACCTCAATATGCTCATCAAATGTCTACTCAACAACCCTCTGCATATCAGGTGAAGGCACAACATGATCACCAACAAAAATGCAACTATCTAGGACTAGGGACCCCCTAAATAGTTTCTTCCTTCTCATATCTAGAAGAAATGTCCACATATCCCAATAAGATGGGTTTCTCTTCAAACATAGGGATAGATGATAATCCTGAAGAATAAATAAGTGTCGAAGGTATATCAACATCCGCAGCACCAATGCGGTAACAATGACCATTATGGTCTGACTCTCCATAACCATCATTTTCATATCCATATCCACTTTACTCATCTTATGATACTTCTTCTTCATCATCATCTTCACCATGATCATTATTTCCATTTTATTCAGAATATTTATGACTACTCTCGAAATATTCTTCACAAGAAACTTAAGCATCATCCTCTTCACTTCCTACTTTTTTTAGAGTCTCTCAAACATGGAGACATCTCAGTGGTCTATGATACCAATAAAGAATAGTTGTAGAACCCTGTGGAAGATCTCGTTCACTTCCTTCATCCACTAAAAACCCTTTCTTCTCATCACTAGAGGTAGAAACCGCTTCTTTTTCATCTGAATATTCAGCCACATCATCTGGCTCCAAGCCATGATCCATAAGATTATTTGGTCTAGTTGGATGATCAATGTCACGAACCAAATCTGGTCGCCGCCCAAACTGGCACCAAACCAAGCCCGTGACATGACCCGAAGGGCGTTCCCTATCCCCACGGGCTGGTGCTTTGTCCTAACTCATACACACCCTGGGAAATTTCCCAGAGGGTCACCCATCCTGATCACTACTCCAGGCCAAGCACGCTTAACTGTAGAGTTCTAATCAGGTAGGCTCCTGAAAAGGAAGGTGCACCTTGTTGACATGAGTCATATCATTTAGTCATTTAACCCTTTATCATTCTGGGGTGTTACAATCACCCCCCCTTTAGGGAACAACGCCCTCGTTGTGGGCCCTACATCTCAACCCAGGCAGTGCACCGCGCACTTAAGGTTGGGTTTCTCCTCTGATACCAAATGTGACAACCGGGTCCTGGTGACAGCATAGCCACCCCGCCTCAACATGGTCGTCAGGTCCTGGCCCACCAGGTAGCACCAGTTGCCCCGCAGACACGTGTGTGGGGCCCACCCTAGGGTCCACCCACATGCCTGAACGGGTCACCTGACTAATGATTGTCCCCACAGACCAACACATGTCCTTTCCAGTGTGCTTTGTCCTCACTCACACACACCCTAAGAAACTTCCCAGGAGGTCACCCATCATGATCACTACTCCAGGCCAAGCACGCTTAACTGTGGAGTTCTAACCAGACAGGCTCCCGAAAAGGAAGGTGCACCTTGTTGACATGAGTCATATCATTTAGTCATTTAACCCTTTATCATTCTGGGGTGTTACAATCATCATGAGTAAAATCCTCATATATCCTTTCACCATCATCAACCAACTTCTTCTTCTAGGGATACAAACTTATCTTCATTCTTTTGAACATGAACCTTGTAATGCAATATCTACCACACTTTATTACTATTTCTTGTCCATCATTTACTAAACCTTTGTCCTTCATTATGGCCGAGATGAACTTGAGATAAATAATGGAATTTAATCTCAAATATGAATTTCACATATCCATGATGTGAAACATTTTGTATATACATAGAATTATCATTTCATATAACTTAATAAGCTATAAAAGATAAACATATTGATACCTCATTGTAGAGAAATAAACATTCCTTGAGCACAACATAAGTTGGATGAAATTGAAAATAAAACAGTATTTACCATCAAAATCAGCAGTAGAAGTTCATCTCAATATGTCATCTCTAGTAAATTATTCCAAGGAATCCACATATTCATAGGTCTCAATGTCACTTGGAATAGTTCCTTGATAATAGTTTGAGACACCATCATAAGGGACTTTAGGTCATATTACCCATTTTCTTGAGAAGAAATCATCATTTTTTTCCATTTATTCTAATTTATACCCAGTGTTCATCTTCTATGAAACTAAACTTGATATATTGATAAAACTGGTGAACTAAACTATGACCGAAGGGTCCCTCATTGGAAGTAAACCATTATACCCATCCATGATATTTCATAAATCTAAGAACCATATACTTTATTAACATCAACCATTCAACACGAACTTATTTTTTGAGTACCAAAACTGTCTTTGCAAGATCTGGATACACTGGTTCAACAACCGCCAAACGGATAGATTCTCTTTTATTCTTGATTGAAGGATCTAACACATTAGGAGAAGATTCAGTGGATCATTTCAATCTAACCACAGGGAATAGCTTAAAATGTTTGGGTAAAGGTGAGGGAAGGATGAGGGTTATGAGTGAATGGTTAATGGAGATATTCTAGAGTTTGGAGTGAGGGAGTGAGATCATTGAAATTAGAGAAGAGTCTAATTTATATCATTTAGGTGTTTAGTGATTTGAAAATTGAAAAACCAAATAAAATCCAAATCATATAATAAATAAATAAATAACCTGTAAAAATAAATTGGAAAAGGAGGAATTAGAATCTAATGGATTGAAATTATAATAATGGGTTTCATTGAGAAAAAATCCAACGCTGGGTAAAACTCTAATTGTGGGTAAAACACCAATGATGGGAAATAAATACAATGTCAAGAAAAACTCCAATGGTGGATAAAACTCCAATGATGGGTAAAACTCCAATTATGGATAAAAATCTAACTGTGGATCCCAAAAAATTAAGAATAACCAAAATTGATCATGCCTAATTCTTTCTTGATGTAGTTTATTCTCTCATAATTCAACGGCTTAGTGAAAAGATTAGCAAGATGGTGTTTTGTACCATGTATCCAAGAGTTATATCATCCTTTTGGAAATCATCTATCAAAAATTGATCCCTTACATAAATTTGTTTTTTTTCTAGAGTGAGATACAAGGGTTTTAGAAATATTTATAGCACTTGTGTTGTAACAATTTATAGGGAAATTTTTCTATTGATATCTATAGTCTTGAAACACGTTCTTTACACACAAAATATATTCATAGTAGATACCTGTAACTATGTATTCAGCTTCAGTAGTAGATAGTGAAAAAAAAATTTGTTTCTTACTACACTAAGAAACTAATGATTTTCACAAAAGGTTACATGTTATACATGTGATTTTTATATCTAACTTACAATAACCAAAAGTAGTATCTGAATAAATAACTAGATCAAATTCTTGTCTTCTAAGGTAAAAAAATACTAAATTGGTTGTATACTTGAGATATTTAAAATCCTTTTTACAGCTACTTAGTGAGACTATTTTTCGACTTTCATGAAAATGAGAACACATACACACACTAAACATAATTTTAGGTCAACTACCACTTATGTAGAGAAGAATTCCAATCATACCTCTACAACTGGTTTGATCCAATTATTTCCTAGCATCGTCATGATCTAATTTATAGGTGGTTCTAAAAGGAGGTCCCCAAGTGTTATCCATTCAAAAACATTTTAACTAGTCTTTAATATATTTAAATTGATTTAATATAATTATTTTTTTTTGAAAAATCTGAAATCCAAGAAATAAGTTTAGTTCACCAATTAAACCCATTTCAAATTCGTTTTTCATCATTCATGAAAATTTATCACATATTGAATTCATAGAGGATCCAAAATTAATATCATCTACATAAATTTGAACAATTAAAAAAGTTTTTGAAATTATTTTTATAAATAGGGTAAGATCATGTCATGACCCCTCCCTCCAAAGATGCCCCTCTTAAGCTAAAAATGAAGGAGGATAGATGATGACCCCTTAGTCCTACCACCAGTAGGCCGAGGGGTGGTGACCAACACCAAGGGTATACAAATCTCACAAAATTGGAGAAACTTACCTTTTTATTGTAAAAAATATCATAAGATAAGATGCATCAACCTTAGAAAACTCCAAGAAATATATTGAAGAAAAAAAATCCATCCCACATGCATGTTTAAAAATTTAACTTCTAAAAACACAATAAATCCAATGTATTTACAGAAATAAAAGCTAAGTAGTGACACTATAATTGTCCCCATGTCTGAGCTAGTAATGTCTGTCATTATCCATGTAATCCTCCTAGTCACCTGAAAGCGGTTTTTTATATAGGGTGAGAATCAAGTATACTCAGTAAAAATACCGAGGTCTCTCATAAAAAATTTAGAGAATAATACTAATTCCACAGTGAAAAAATAGTAGAAAACAACAACAACTAACATTGAATACTAGCCATCACAACCACACCAAGGCATGATTACCAAATAAAACAGGTCAAGTAGTGTAATATAATAATCATATCGATGTTTGGGTACTCCACACCACTTACCACTGGTCAACTTCTCCTACCCTAACAATAACATCCAGGTGCTTCCACACACTTCCAAAATCCCTACATCACAACCCACCCACACACATGTATACCTCAGATCACGTCCAACAACCTTGGAATATAAAGCTCACCACATCCCGCCCACACACACCTGGGCCACAACAATACCACACCCCTACTAAAGAAAACTAGGCCAAAACCATACCACATCCTGAAGAAACCAGGGAAGAAAACAACAACTCATCCTGTAGAAAGTCGGGAAACATAACACATCTCATCCTATAGACACTTGGGAAAGTATACCTCACCCGCAGACACCTAATCCTTACAACAACACCAAAACCTACCCAAATAATTGTAGGCTAACAATGCATATAAGAGGGATAAGGGAAGATCCAATAACCAACAATCTATCCTCCCACCAAGATATTTGGAAAGGTCACCCTCCCCTGTGATAATGGTGGTATTCGATACATATGGCTCACCTAGGGTGGAGTGTATATTAAACACACCCGGAAAATACAAGTATATATATTTAGTATAAAAAACTCAATCCCAACCTATGTGTTCTTCTCAAAAAAACAACCATTCCACAAAACCGCCTTTGCAAATAAATATAAATTTATTCACCAACACCTGTAACAATCACATTGGAAGATGATAAATAAAATCCACTTCATAGTAATACACAACTCAAAACATACCCCAAACCAACTCATTTAACAAATCATCAATCATTATTTAGAAATCCATTTTTCCATTACATATCTACTTGTGGAACTAATAATAATAGCCCATAAGAAGCCATGAAGAATAAACCACACAGAGGAAGATGACCCATATTAATGGAACTGACTCCATATTTCCACTCCCTTCAACACCCGTACCAATAACTGCAATCCTCATTCTTCAAAGTCATTCAGACCAATCTATCCTCTCTATAAGAAAAACCCTAACAAAAAGCCAAACCCTGCAACAAATCTTATCCCAACCTAACCTGAAATCCCAAATGTATAACCACTCCATACCCACCACAACCAGCAACATAAACACAACACAACACGAACTAATAGCCCCGCTGCTCAAACACTTACCATCCATTCAACAATCAATCAATCTCTCAACATGAGATTCTATCACACCAACCCCACCACCTCACCTTAAAGTCACGCTCTCAACCCCAGAACCACAAAACCACACAAGGCACAAGACATAAAAAAACAACACATAGAACATAGACACACCAATAAAGGAAGGGTGCATTAAAATTGAGCAAATACTTGTTGTTTAATTACACTTTAAAAATTCAAGGGTTATCAAAGTGCATGTTCGATCCTAAGAAATATATTTATTTAACCAAGTTTACATGGTTAATCAATTGAATATATAAAATAGCTCACCAGATGGTAAACAACAAGTAATCCCAATTTATCTTTAGTTTACAAACAAAGGACACTAATGACCATGATTTTCTGTAGGCATATAGCCTATACAACTCACAATATAAATAAAAAAATAGAAGCATATTCCATTTTTCCTCATACCATTTTTAATGGTTCAAACCTGATTGAATTATCTTTATTAAATTTGGATTCAACTACCTTTACATGGGAAACATTTATACACCCACCCCAGATGATTCACAAATTGGAAGGACAAAGGTATCCCTACCTCAAGAAACAGATAATCAAAACCTCATCATTTCACCAAAAAGGGGGTGTCCAGGGCTCCAAAAAAACATGATCCAGGGGTGGAAAATAGACACATGGATCCTTGGGGAAGAAAGATTCTAGGTAATCACTGTAGTAAGAGTAAAGGGAAACATACATGAAAAAACAAGTCTCGACTTTAGAAGGGTCCGATCCTATATCAATGGGAGAACGGTTTCAAAATCCATTATAGTTGGGTTAAAACCAAGACCATGTGTTTTGAATATCTAAAGGACTATTGGGAATTAGGGATTTAAATATATATTTTACATCCTTAGAAATAGCATAAAAAACACCTAAACCTGGCCTTAAACTCTAATTACGTCCAATGAAATGTAAAAGGGGTGAATCTGAAAAAACTGTGAAAACTAGGATTTTGAAAAACTATTGGAAATTACTCACCATTGGGTGAGTAAACATCACGAGTCACTAGTAGATGAATCACCCCTGGGCGAGTCACCTGTATGAGCTATTAGTGATGAGATACCGATGGAGAGTTACCATTCGGTTAGTCCCCATTTAGAGAGTCACTATTCGGTGAGTCACCATTCAGAGATTCACTGTTTGGGGAGATACCATTTAGTGAGTCGCCATTCATATAGTCATTGTTAAGTGAGCTATTGTTTGGTTAGTCACCATTCAGTGAGTCACTATTCAGTGAGTCACCATTTGGTGAGGCACCATAATCTTCCACCATTAGCAACTCATTGTCACGAGTCACTGTCGTAACTCACCGTCATGAGTCACCAATCTCGCCTCACAGTTAGCGACCTACCATTCACGACTCACCATTTCAAGTCACTGGTTTTGACTACCAATCAATGACCTACCTCTAAAAAACTATAATTTTGCAAAACACCCAAAATGAATCATTGTTACCTACCAGATCACCTCAAACACAATTTTTTCACAAAGTAATAGATCTTGGAGGTTCAGGCCATTATATCATATATATATATCATACTATTCTTTCCCTCAAGAATTAAAAAACCAACCTAGAAGAAAGTGGGGTCCAAACAAACACCCCATAAGATACCTCTCAAGGATCTTGCTATACATGAAACACCGCTATGACTTGGAAGTCTAAAGGTCCAATGACAAACCACCATATATTGTTCGAAATCTGAAGTAAAACCTCAACATTAAAAAATACATCCTCTGACACCTACAACCTCCACTGACCAAAAGACACACCACATAAGTACCAAAAGCCACATTGTCTGAACATATGAATCTGATAATTCCTTCTTCTGTGCTGAGATACTATCTTCTCTGGGAAGAACTGACTCTCCCACATAAGATTAATCAAATCTCAATTAATGCCTCTCGATTAGGAATATTGTCTCCCACATTCCTTTGTTAGGACTTTATCACACATCACTGAACCAGGAAAAAACTAATCTCATAACAAAAAAGGTTCATGAATTAGGTTACAATGGGAAACACAACAAGGAACAACCTAGAATAACTCTGGGTATTAGGCCTGTATTTTTGTCTCCCTTTCCCAAGTAATATTATCAAGGCCACCATTCATACAGAACACAAGAACCTAAGGAATGGTTCACCCACAATACACCTTCTCCTAATGATCCTAGATCTCTACTGGCCGCTCCACGAACATCGCGTCAACTTCTATATACAACACTCCCCAATCAATGACATGGGAGTCATCATGAAGATACTGACAAGGATGAGAGATTTGAAAGACATCATGGATCCTCCAAAATTATGATGGCAATCCCAAATAGTATGACACCTCACCAATTCTCCTCAACACATCGAAAGGTATGATGAAAATAGGAGAAAGATTTATCCCTTTTACAAACCTCTACTACCCATTTTGAGGGTAATCCTTCAAGAACACATTGTCCCCAACCTCAAACTCGAAGGTCCTACTCCAGCGATTGGCATATGACTTCTTCCATTCATGTACTGCTTGAATCCAATCACATACAAGATGAACCTTCTCTGTCATGCTCTGCACAACCTTAAGAATAAGAGAAATTGTCTCCCCAACCTCTATCCATCACAAAGTTGAATGACATAGTCTTCCATACAAATCATCAAACAGATCCATGTCGATGTAAGAGTGATAGATATTATTATTGGAAAACTATACCTTGGTAAAGTATCACACCCAAGTTCCACCAAAGTCCAAGACGCATGCCCACAATGTTCCCTCTAAAATTTGTATGGGCCACTATGTTTTTTCATCTATATGAGGGTGGAAACACTAGTGCAGAAAACGTTTTTTACATCGGTTATTTTTCATTTTTTACATCAGTTTCTAGCTGACGTTAATACGGGCGATGTTATAAATAACATTTTTGATGTCGGTTATTTAAAAACCGACGTCAAAAACATAAAATCACGATGTTTATGACGTCGGTTATTTTAGAACCAACGTGATAAAGAAAATGGGAAGGGTTTATCACGTTGGTTATTTAACAACCGACATGATAAAAGGCCTGGAAAATGGTTTATCACGTCGGTTATTAAAAAACTGACGTGAGAAAAGGACGATAAACCGATGGGAGGGGGTTTATCACGTCAGTTGTTTAAGAACCGACATGATAAACAGGGGGGAGGGGGGTTTATCAGTTCGGTTGTTTAAGAACCGACATGATAAACCGGGGTGAGGGGGGATTATCAGGTCGGTTATTATATAACCGACATGAAAAACCGGTGGGAGGGGGGTTTATCACGTCGGTTATTATATAACCGCCGTGATAAACTGGCGAGAGGGGGTGTATCACATCAGTTATTAAATAACCGACGTGATAAACCATTTTCCAGGACTTTTATCACATCGCTTATTAAATAACTGATGTGATAAACCATTTTTCAGGCCTTTTATCACGTCGGTTATTAAATAACCGACGTGATAAACATTTTCCAGGCCTTTTATCACATCAGTTATTAAATAACTAACATGATAAACTATTTTACAGGCCTTTTATCACGTCAGTTATTAAATAACCGACGTGATAAACCCAATTTTTTTTAAAACTGAATGCAATCATCTTCTCTCCACCAGAATCAACCAGAAAACAAATCAAGAAATCGTACCACAAAAATAGATGTAGATCAAAATTAAACATGTACATTGATAACATATAAAACTTACCCCCTAGACAGCCCCTGCCCTCATGTATACCCCATGGACATCCCTCCCCCACCCTGTTGGAGCCCTCACCATCATGTATACCCCCCTAGACAGCCCTCCCCCACCCCATTGGAGCTCCCAACCTCATGTATACCCCTTAGACAACCCTCCCCCACCCCATTGGATCCCCCACCACACTCCTGGACTGCACCCGACCCCCGGAAAGCCCCGAACACCCCTCAAAAACCCCCCACCCGTCTGAACAACACCCCCTAACCCCCTCACCCCACTTGACAGCCCCCACCACACCCCTGGACAGCCCCAAACACCCCTGGACAACCCCCACCCCTAGACAGCACTCCCACACCCCTGGACCGCCTTCCCACACCCCTGGACAACCCTACCACCCCTAGGACTGTCCCCCACCCCACCGGACAGCCCTCCCAGACCGTTGGACACCCCCAACCCCGCTGAACACACCCCCACACCCTTGGAACCCCTCCCCCACAGACCTAAATCCATACCAGAAAAACCATCAAAAGTAGACCAAAACAAGAAGTAGAGCAAAATTAAACATTCACTTATATAACATTCAAAACGTACACTGTCAACTTCAAAAAAAACTAAATCCAACCTAAACAACTACCAAATACACAATTACAACGACAATATTCAAAATTACATTTTACATCACAAACAACTAAAATTCAATCAAACCTGTAAAATAATTTGACCACTCCACTTGTAAGTGTTTGATGTCTTCAACAGTATAGGGTTGAGGGTCATGAAAAAGCTAAAAATGAAAAAGAAGGTAGTTAACGTGTATAATGAATAAAACAAATTGAAATATTATGGAAAAGTTTAAGAGGAAATCGTACCAGGTCAAAATTCACAACTGTCCCAATTGTTATTATTTCATACATAAATATTAACATATAATATCCGCATTCGATGACGCCTTGTTCTTCATGACAATTCTGTTTGAATGAGTGTAAATTCAATATATTATTGTTATGTAATTAATCACAAAGTACAAATTATAAATGGAAATTTACCTTCACATTTACATATTTGATCTTTTCATTTCTTTTCTTTGTGTTTTTTTGAAAGTAGTCCCATGCACTATTAGAAAATAATACGAATGGGGTAAATTTAAAATTCATTATAATATATAAAACTATTGAGAAATTGAAACTTACTTTTCCAATATATTCTTAAAACTTTCCCGCACATCACCATGGATAGAGCATATCCAATAAAGAGCTTTCTCCCTTGGGCAAAAAACCCCTAACATCCAATGATCACTGATAAAAGAAAATTTAATGTCAGTGGTTTTTTATGTTAAAAGATAATTAACTCTTTGAGAGAAATGTGTTTCATACCTCTCACAAAAAGGCGTCATCCAACATTGTGTGATTATATTCTTTTAAAATATTTCAGCAATATAAACCATTCTTTGTTCCTCATTCAATGCACATGCTTCAGGGGAAATCAATTGCGGGTCCATGAATCCATATACTTCTGTCAGCTCATTCCTCTCACAAATTTTATAAATATACCTAATACAAAACATACATAAGTATACATTTTTAATAAATATAATGCAGGGAAAAGGTGTTAAGACGTACATGGAAAAAATTTTCACCATGTTGATGCCCAACTTATCTCTAGTAACAAGGTCCATGATATCAGTTTTTATAATCCCCACACTTATTTCACGTCCACAAACATGAGCATCCATTGGAAACTCATAATAACCCAACAACAAATTTGAATATCTTGACAATCTGTCAAGACCACTTGAATCTGTATCTGATGTCATAGCCAGTTGTCTTTGTTGTTGTCTATACAATATTTCTTTACCTTTGAAGTATTCCTGTAAAAAACAAAATTGAAAAATATATTAGTTTTCAAATGATAAAACAACTTTAATAAAAAATAAAACAAAAGATATAACATTCATACCTCTATGGTAATGAGTCGAAGAAGTCTGGATGGCCAAAATAAAAAATGGCCGATACTCTATCCAACTGTCACCACCTCATATGTAGGTATTGGTACCCTAGCTGATCTATCTATAATATCCTGTATAGTGACCCTCTGATTCTCTACCTCTAATTATTGATGATGAACTGTATCTCCTATAAAATATACCAACCCGTATGCTACTATATGATGTTGAGAATCATCAACATACAACTCGCAATATGTAAGAAGCTGCAGTGGAGGCGTAGGATAAAAAATGGGGTCCGCAGGCTGAGGTGGGTGAGTGGGAGCTACTGGCGGAGGTGGAGGATAAATAATTGGGTCTGCAGGGGGAGGTGGAGGAGTGGGAGCTGCAGTCTCAAATTGTCTTTGCATTTCTGCAAACATAGACTGCACCGACTCTCTAATCTTGTCCTCCATTGTCACATTAATATTATGAACTTCAGCCTCCAAGGATTCTATTTTTTTATAAACCCCCTCAATGTTAGAAGTTGAAGAATGTGGCAACACTTTTCTTACCGATACACCTGCCAGATTTCCTCTTACACGACCAGGATGTTTGGGCCATCCCAATGCTATAAATAAAATATCTTCCCTCCCAGTAGATGTAAATGTCCCCTCTGAACTCTACTCCTCAAAAGAGTCCTGTATTAATTAATTGAACATTTCTATAATGATTGAAACTATGTGAAGATGAAAGTTAACTTAAATAAATTAAATAGATATCTTACAATCCTCTCAGCTACGATTATCGATTCTTCCGAAAGATATTGCCCTTTTTTCCCTTCCGAGATCTCTTCCATTTTTCATGTCTAGATGGAGGGGATGGAGGGTCCACCTCTCCAGAGCATGAAGACTCAGCTCTTAGTTGTTGAAATTTTTCAGCCATCATTTGTTCTTCCAATAATGCATACCCTCCCTTAGATAAACTATGAGGGTATAAATTTTTATATTGGATCTCCTGATGAGCTTTCCTTGTTTTATGTAATTTAAGAATAAGAAATCATTAACAAAAAATTAATAAAATCATTTATATAAGAATGTTTATAAAAGTTTACATTTCCCTTACAAGAAATGACTCTTTTATTCTACTTTCAAAAAACTGTCTCCATGTGTCTTCATGTATAAAATGATATATATGACATGGATTGTCATGACTCCTATGACCATAAATGAAATCAGATGAGAAGGTTGATTTGAAATCCCTCCATCTTCTGGCAGCCAACAATAAGCATTTCTTCCTGACTCCTCCAGTGTCAGGAAAATCAAATTTCATCTGATAAAGAAGAGGTTAAACATATTATATATTCTAGAAACATTAAAATAATGGTCAAAAAATGACAAAAGATCTTACCAAAATCATCTCCCACAACTGAGAGATAATCTCTTTATCCAAACTTCTCCAATCATTATACAGAATGCTTACTTTGGTCTTAGCCTGATTTGCAACAAAACTCTTAAAATCTTTGGCATTTGGACCTCTAGGAATATCATCATCGTCAAACTCAATGACTATCCTCTGATCCTATTTATGGGCAAGTGATAATTTTGGTAAACGTGTGCACCCACGTTTACCAACCTTTGAACTCTTTGTCATAATAGGAGCATGTGAATGTTCATCCCCAGAGGTATGACCAACAATATGATCCTCTCCAGAATCATGTGGTTGATCATCTGAATGATCTTTCATTATCCTTCAAATCAAAAAAACAAACGTCAGTTCACAAATATACAAATTCAAATATTTTAATACTACTGTAATCAGAAAATAGAAAAGTGTACTAAGTTACATAATAGTAAACATTGGTAATATGGTATGCATGTTAAACAATGGTAAAGATGGAAAAGATGGTCAAGATGGTCAAGATGGTAAAAATGGTAAAAATGGTAAACCTGGTAAACATGGTAAAGTAATTGTTAGTGAACAAAAATAATAGATATATAATTCATGAAATGGTTATAAACATGATAATTTAAACTAGAAAAACTTAAAACAAACAAAAACATATACTTATTTTGTTTTAAAACATGTTTTAATAAATAAAAAACTTACAATATCTAACATTTATGGAAAAAATAAATGTAAACAAGAAATAAACATATGTTACCTGTAATTTTAGGAATGTACAAATGGATTGTTTTCCCAAATTCCTTCGTCGTGATCATTCCTTATGGAACAAACCATGTCTTCAAAATGATCATCATTATGTTTTATTAATATTTCCATGGAAGTAGGTATCTCACATAAATCAACATATTCATCAAGTTAATCCTCACCAAAATATTGTTTTTTCCCTTATAAAACAACAGCCCACTGCATATCTGATTGATCTACTACATAGAAAATTTGTTTTGCATGTGATTCCATTATAAAAGAATCAGCAGTGTCTTCCAATCTATTCAGATTAACAAGTGTCATTCCAAATTCATCGTGTCGGACACTGTTGTTACCGTTAAACCATTTAAAGTTAAAAACGAGAACTTTAATTTTAAAGTAATCAACCTCCCATATGTCTTCAATCACTCCATAATATGCACTTGATGCAGAAATTGGGTTTTTGTCCTTAGCACTCAAAAAATGCATTGCTTCTGCAAACACCAATACAACACTATTTTGAACTGCACTTCTGTTGTCCTGAGCTTTTGTATGAAATGTATAACCATTAATGTCATAACCGGACAATGTTATCACATTTAAACATGAACACCCACTATCCATTTTAATGTCTCTAATACATCTGATCTACCAAGCAAAGTATTTTTAATCCATGACAAAAAAGTTTTGTTGTGCTCATTCAAAATCCACATTTCTTTCTTCTTTAGATGACATTGTTTCAACTCATTAATATGCAATGTGATATACGGTTGAGCATCAGCTATGTTATTCAAGATGTATGATTCTAACTTCTTCATCTGTTTAGCTGACAATCATTTGACTTTCAAGCTATGAATCCCCTTTCCCTCATTATTAACTCATTCATGGCGAGATGGAGGCAAACCTATGTGTTGTGCCCTAGACAAGTAGCTCGTACAAAACTCTGCTACCTAATCAGAAATATACTTTTCAATAATGGAGGCTTCAGGTTGATATAGATTTTTAACATAACCCTTTAATATTTTCATATAACTTTCAAAAGGATACATACAACGAAGATATACAGGTCCACAAATATTTATTTCTCGAACCAGATGAATCATTAAATGCACCATTAAATCAAAAAAAGTTGGACGAAAATACATTTCCAATTGACAAAGTATAAAAATTGCATCCTTTTCCAAAATGTTCAAAGCATTCACATCAATCGACTTGTTACAAATTGAATTGAAAAAATAACACAACTTCATTATAGTCTTTCTGACATGAATGGGAAATATTCCACGCAATGCAACTGGTAGAATTGGTTGCATCATGATGTGACAATCATGTGATTTCATACCTATCAACTTCAAGTCCTTCAATGAGACAAAATTTTTTACATTAGAAGAATAACCTTGAGGAACTTTGGTATCATGAAGACACTGACAGAAGCTAATTTTCTCCCTCTTCGATAATGTATGACAAGCCGTGGGAAGAAACGTTCGTCTTACTTTAGGAGTGGGAGCTAACTCCAAACGTATTCCCATTGATAGTAAGTCTAATCTTGCATTCAACCCATCATTAGTATTTCCTTTCATATCTAACAATGTTCCAATCAAATAATCACAAATATTCTTCTCCACGTGCATGACATCAATACTATGTTTAACTTCATGATACCTCTAATACGGTAGCTCAAAAAAATTACCTTTTATTCCAAATATGTCTATCATTACCAGATTCCTGTGTCTTTCCCAATGTCACGTCATGGTTTTTCACCCTCTCAAAATACAGATCAGGGGATAAAGGTTTTGGAGAAGTATCAAATTCTTTTGAGACATTGAATGCCTTTTTTAGTCTTCTATAAGGGTGTTCCATAGGCAAAAACTTTCGATGACCCATGTACACTGTTTTCCTCCCATGATGCAATTGACAATATGACGTCTATTGTTCGCAAATTGGACATGATTTATGCCCTTTAAAACTATATCCAGAAACATTTCCATACACTGGGAAGTCATTTATAGTGAACAGAAGCACTACATATAGTTGAAAATATTCCATTTTATAAGAATCATACACCCTAATACCATTAGCCCATAACAGTTTCAAATCATCAATCAACGGTGACAAGTAAACATCAATATAATTACAGGGTTGATTTGGACCAGAGATCATTGTACTCAACATGACATATTTGTGCTTCATACAAACTTCAGGAGACAGGTTGTAAATTACCAATAAAACAGGCCATGAACTATTTGTGCTACTGAGTGTTCAGTATAGATTTATTCCATCTGTGCACAACCCTAGTATGAGATTTCTAATTTCATTTCCAAATGTAGAATAATGCGCATCAATTCTCTTCCATTGTGGAAAATCAGCTGGATGACGTATTTTTCCATCACATACCCACTCTTCAGCATGCCATCTTAACCTTTTTTCATCATGTGAATTAGCAAATAAATGTTTGAAATGATTAATTATAGGAAGCTACCAAAATACCTTTGAAGGGAGATTTGTAATCTCTACACCAGCCTGTGATTTTTCTTTCACCTTATACCGTGATGTCCCACATTTAGGACACTCTGACAGAAATTCATATTCCTTCCTATATATAATGCAGTCATTCGGACATGCATGTATTTTCTTGTATCCTAATCCCATCGGGCATAATATTTTCTTGGCTTTGTAATGTGAATCTGGAAGATCGTTATCTTTTGGAAGAATGTCTTTCATCAATTGTAGCAGCACTATAAAACTTCTATCACTCCATCCATGTTTCTCCTTTAGGTTAATCAATCTTAACAGCACTGACAAAATCGTAAAATCTATACAACCAAGATATAATGGTTTTTCAGCATCACCATATAGATGCGCAACTGTCGGTTCTATCTCAATTTGTTCTGCTACAATATCGCGAATCATTTCTTCAATTCCATCGGAGATATGTAACGCCCCGACCCTAGTTACCTAGAGTCGGTGCATTATTACATAACATTGTCTTGATCATGAGAAAGATCAAGTCTCGAAAGACCGATTAGTTTAGTAGCCTTGGAATAACTAGATACATCCATAAATTTTTACATTACATCATAAAAAAAACATCTTGTCTTCATATCCCCTCATACAATCCCTGCAGGTCATTCATAAATTACTTCTTCATAATCCTGGGAAAAATAAAACATTGAAAGGGGTGAGCTCATATGCTCAGTAAGGATAACATTATAGCAGAAGCTTTCATAAATAAGCATAAACACTTAAGGCAGTTTATAACTAAAACAAAAGCCTTTTAAACATGAACTTTAGCATAAAATGGCAAAGGTAAAATGAAATAATTCCATTTACTTACTCACATGGATATTCTGCTAGTCAAATGATCACATGCAATATCAATAACCACTTTCATAATGATGGAATGCATAATTCCAGACTATCATGACCACATAGCCAAGGCCTCGTGCCAAGACTACAAATAAGATTTTGCCAAGGCCTTGTACCAAGACACTAGTTTGTCTCATGAGACCTACCGATGCATCGAGGAGCTATAGAGGGCTCTACCCGTCACTTATTAAGTCCAATGCATTCCTCATATGAACAAGTTTAAACATAACATAAACATTCGTATTAAAACTACCATACGAAATGTCAATACTTTAACCACAAACCATGAATGGTATAAAAATAGCACATCCACAGTAAAAAATAACTCATTCGATACAATATGGATGATTGTATTGTATCACATTAACCTCAATAAATAATAATGAAGGATGTTGACATAGATGAAAATAATCATCAAAACTATTTGAGAGAAATATACCCCTTTTTCTTGAAATCATTTAAAAGTCACACTATTTGTCAAGAATCCATTTAAAAAAAAGATTTTTGAATCAAAGTGTCCCATACCACTTTGAAACTTTTTAAAAGGAGTTTTAATTTTAAAACTTTAATGTCCATATAAATAAATCCTTAAAACCATTTTTAAAACATGGACATTAATGAGCAAGATTTAGAAGAATAAGTCTTTAAAACATTTAAAAATGGTATTTTAGTTAGAGTTTCTAACCAAAAGAGAGACACTTGAATACAAATAATTGAGGTAATCAAAACATTGTAATATCATGAGAATAAAGGGATTCATGATATACTATGTCAAAGTACATTATATACACCACATAAAAGTGATTTGGTGTATATCAACAAAGAAGTCTCAATGGAATGTAAATTGAGATGAAATCTCTCATAAAGGCCATACCCTTAGGATAAAGATAAATCAACGACATAGTTATGTGTGAAAAATATAAATACACTAAATATGATTGGATATTCAGTGTAAAACAATCAAAGTACATTCACAAATAATCTTGTAAAAACAACACCAATGAATTGGATGTTTAACTCAACAAATGGAGAATGAGTTAAAATTACTCTTATCAAATTCATATCGATGACTTGAGAAATTATCAATGGAGTGATTATGTGTATCAAAAGTATATCCACAGAAAAGGGGAGTGGAAATTATTACATAAACAAATGAATAGAGATTCCACACATAATCTCGGAGTAAAATAATCAATGGAGTTTTCATAAAGCCGAATAAATGGAAATTGGGATTTCAAATTCCCTTACCGATTTGGTAACTTATGAAAAATGAACCCATGAAAGAAGGATAACATAATGATGATGTAAATATACATGAATTAAAGTATATTACACAATGAATACAAACATGGGCATCTCACACACCACATGCAATAAATAAGTGGTGAATAATGGAATTCTCACGAAATTAAGAGTGAGATAAGAAACTCCTTACCACATTAATCAACTGAGTCATACGGACAAAAGTTAATAACCACCAAATGATTTACAGAATAACATGAATATAAAGATAATCATGATAATATATATCAAATGGAAGTACACAATACACCACTTTCAATAATTTAGTGGCGAACAATGGAAATCTCACGGAATTGAAAGTGAGATAAGAAAATCCCTTACTTTGTACTTTTTCCTTGGTCGATGGTAGGTTTACCTCCAGTATAACGGTGAAATAATTATTATTGAATTATACAAGAATCATTTACTTTAATATGATATAATATATGATCTTTTAACAATGATTTGTTAATAATATCTTAGAATTATCGTCATTTCGGGTGTTAACGGGTTCATTTTACGTTATATTCTTTGTTATGTGAGCCATATTCGTTATTAATGGGATGTATATTATTCATATCCAGAATGATATCAAGTCCTTAGATACTATTTTTAAATCATCAAATTATAATTACACTTGAATGGATATGATGGAGAATGAATCTCATCGCGTTCGTGGAGACGGTAGTCCGTACATACGCACGAGCGACAATATCATTATTTTGATATTAAAATAATATATAATTGGATGTTATATCATATATACAGAATCATTATCATGTTATATTTATTATTTACATGAGTTACACATCATTATTATGCCCATCCAAATAATAATATATTGAATAACAATTACACCACGACGTGGAGACGGTAAGCCGTACGCACGCACGTATGGTGACATGTTATTCAAAGGATGGATAGAATACTGAATATGGTTATACCATATTTATAATAACATCACATTATATATATGATACTGGAGTTATTATTTTATAATGGTAATAACAAAGAAAGAGGAAGTGGAAGAAGAAAGGAACTTGAAAAGGGGTGGTGAAAACATTACCTCTTCTTCGGGTTCTTCCTTTGGATTTGATCAAAAGGGCTCCATAGGTTGGCTTTCTGATCAAACTAAGGCCTCTAGGTTGTAGTTAGGGAAGTTGATATAGTATTTGTTCAGGGGTTGGCCGAACCAAAGGGCTTTGAAGGTGTGAAGAAATGAGAAGGAGGAGTTCCCTTTTATAAGAGGGGTGAGGGGCACCTTTGGAAAAGCTAGAAATATTAATTTATAATAAATTCATATTCGGTTTATAATGGCACAAAAGTTTATTATTTAAATTTTAAGGTGGGTATGGGTTGAAAACAACTCAACCAATAGAATTTAGACAGGTTTGGGTCATTATATTAACCTTATCTTTAAGTATTAACTCTTAGTTAATTAGTTTCACTTTTACAATGTCTCTTTGTATTTTTATATTATATGGTTAATAAACATACTATAAACATCCAAGAGACCCCCAAGTGGTCAATTAATGATACAAATATCATGATATAAGTCTCTTGTCCGAAACATAGATTTTTAGGAATTTAATATCAATTAATAATATAATATTTGTTTTAAGAACTATTTTATGTCAATTTTGACACTATTCAATAGTTGATTTTTGTGAAACTCATAACAGATTTATTACTTAAAAAAAGTAAATTAAATAACTCCTAATATATCATATTATCCTAGAAAATTATTCTAATTCATTAAAAGTGTCATATTATATTTATTTGGGTATTTATAATATCAATTATTTTAATTTTCACTATTAAAATAATTAATTCATCATCATTGTGTCATAACTAAATTAAATTATTTAATGTCTAAAAATTATAAATAAAATATAATTATATAGGAAATACTTTTATCTTTCTAATGAATATTTATAATCTAAAATAAAACATATATAACCCTCTGTAACAATTGTTTTGTTAAAAGATATATCCTTGTGTCATTTTTGTATTTATTTTAACTTAATTAAAATAAAGTGCCATTATCACTTACAAGTGGATCCATGGGGTCCCCAAATCGACCCAAAGATTCCCATGGTCGACCATGTATCAAGAAATAGGGTTAATACACGTTTTAGGGTAATTTATTATTATTATAATATTATTTTTTAACCCTTGTTTACCGGATTTACCCTTTAACCATGGTAAATAAAATATTTACCGGAGTAATTATCGAAAATATTTAAAAATAAAAGTTACCTATTTACACAATTTGAACATCCTGATTCCAAATATGGAATCCATTTTTCCAAATTCAAAACACAGAAGTGGCAGAAATTAATTTAAAATTAATTCCCGTTGTTAAAACAAAAAGCGTGTTTTTTAGAGATAATAACTATCAAAAGATTGTCACTTGTTTATGTCTGGTTTAAATGTGAAATTTTGTTCAATGAACCAAATTGTATTACATGGTAAAAATATATTCTAAATATACTTTTAAACCACTCAAATTCATAATTTATCACTATTAATTATTTTGATTAAAAAAGTTGTTTTTAATTAAAATTTAGTAATTTTCACTATTCATCAAAATATGAAATTTATCCAAAAAGCACCAAAATTTCACCCTAGGCTAATTTCGATATTCAGAATCCAAAAATGAAGTCCATTTTGAGAGATAGAATTCATAAAATTTCAAAAAGTAGGTATTACTAATCATAACGGCTAGTTTGATTGGTTATGGTGTGTTAAAATCTTGAAGTTGCGTACAATGCACACCATTGCATTATTCGAAAGGAAACATACCGAGGAAGCTTGGGGTGTTACATTCTCCCCTACTTCAATAAATTGCGTCCTCGCAATTTTTAAAATTTTTCTTGGGAATATAATGGAAAGTACCACATCGGAAAAAGAGTCAATAAAACTATCACTTTAAAAGAAAGAAAGAGAGGTATAAGGGTCATCCAAGATAACCCATACTCGGATTCCATATAGAAAAACATGGATATGGATGATAAACTAAGTGTCAAGTTCTGATGGAGAGGGATAGACATCATGATCAGGAGAAAGTTAACAATAAGAAAACCACAAACTTGTGTTGGGACAAACGACCATTAGTCTCCTAGTAGGAAAGTAAACAGACAACATTTTTTTTAAGTTACATTACATAAGGACGAGGAATTCATTTATGATATTGACTAAGAACATTAAGAGATATACTTACTTTTTAAGTAGAGTTTCATTCTTTAATAAATTTCCACCACTAACTCAACTTTTTTTAAACGATGAGTATTCAAGAAGACTTGGTCACACTGGAAGAGCTAGAATAAACTTCTATAGAATCACATGATCCATGTAGGATAAACTATATATTTAAATTGTCTTTGAAGATGAATCAAAACCAAAATGGTTAGTGAATGATCTAATGATCCCCCAAAACGATATTCCTTGAGACAAATATGCACTAATCTTAATTTCTAAAATTAAACCAACAATACCCCAAAGTTAAATAAATACCATTCAATAATCAATTGTACTTAAAATCCTTCAATATAATCCAAACTAACATTGAAACCCAAAACGTAGAATAATTTGATTATGTAGTCTCCCATGTTAAATTGTATCTCCAAATGACATCAAATACTCTTAAAGTCACATACTTAAAAGTAATTAACATCATCACATATTCTCTGTTATAGGTCAATCATTTCCATAAATAACCCAAATCACTATAAATCCACAATAACAACATAGTTAAAAATACACCATTACTCTACAAATGAAACCCCATTGTATTCTATTTTCCTTGGGCATATAGTGTTCCCAACAAAGTGAACATCTTCCAAAATAACATTTATCACTTAATCACCGAATCATTTTCCTATACCAAGGGTATTCATTTGATAAGACATAAGAACCCAAATAATCTTATTATTGATCAATAAAATAATTTAACAAACAAAAATAGTCACACTAACTAGGGACTTCACGTAGTCCAGTGGTAGGCGATAAATCCCAATCGCACTTTGGTTGTGGGTTCGATTCCCACAGCTTTGTCCGACGTGACGGGTTGTTACACGGTCTATGTGTTGTCCTTTTTCAAAAACTATATTTTATAATATTACCAAAATGAGATAAATTCCTCAAAATAACATAATTTAACCACAAATATTATATCATACCTTGCATTTTCATCCCAAATTATAATAACTTATCATTTTCTAAAACCCCAATGATCATATAAAACCAAATGGTTATTTATACCTATATCCACAAGAGAAGAGACAATTATTCCTCAAATATCATTCTCACATGGGAAACTGCGGGGTTACAAATACAAGAGAAAATTATTCCAAAGTAAACCCATCAACAAGGAGTGCTAATACTTTTTAAATTTTTCTCCAACCATTTATTTCCACATAGCTTCTTCTTTGACCAAGAAAATATCCTATAGAATAGGACATTCACTCGGGTAATGGCCAGGTCCCCTACATTTATGGCAAATGACTGTAAATGGACTCTTGGGACCATTTTTATCTTCTTCCATAGTACTTTTCATTTTTCTTCAGCAATTCTTCACTTTATGTCCTTCCTTCCCGCACGTAAAACATTTCGTTGTCCCATTGAGACACTTTCCTGGGTGTCTCCTTCCACATTTCTTGCATGATGAAAATTGAGGGTTCTTCTCTCCATGGTCTCCATTGCTGGAGCTCTTATCATATATCACCTTTCTCTTCCTTGTTGAGTCTGGGAGTTGGTTAATATATATGTTGTTGATCATATTTTTGGAAAATTGATTTGGAATAAAGAGGATATATTTTACGCCTATCAACATTCCATTTTGTTACTCATTGCCACCACTGTTCCCACCTTGTACATCATTCTCAAAGTCACTATGACTTCCTTGGAATCCAGCCATTGACTAAAACCAGAAAGCATTGTGTGAGTAACAGTACTCGTAAAATCATTTAGAGATTAAAATGTCACCATATTCTAAATTTGAAACATATTAGGATTAACCAAGGTCATTTACTCTCATCTTATATATATATATTACTTAAATCGGTTTGTAAAGAAAATGTAAATTATCCTAAGAATATCCCCCGGGAGTGTCGTAACCAAGAGTGCAGCAAGGCCCGTTGTCGTGCACCAGTTCCCGTTCGAGTCTAGCTCAAAGTGGTGTTTTCGGGTTTTACCCCTAGGTACATCTGTGCCAGAGCCGCCTCTACCTGCTCGTATCCAGACAGGGATGTATTGCTCGGAAAACTCACAAAATCTCCATAATACCAAAATTCTATGAAGTTCTTTTATACTAATCCTCAAAGTTCATCTTAGGTCTACGTGCTCTAATCAGAGTTTATCTAAATCTAGCTTCCAAGGTTTGTACTAAACTTCCTCTGATACCAACTGTAACGCCCCGACCCTAGTTACCTAGAGTCGGTGCATTATTACATAACATTGGCTTAATCACGAGAAATATCAAGTCTCGAAAGATCGATTTGTTTAGTAGCCTTGGAATAACTAGATACATCCATAAATTTTTACATTACATCATAAAAAAAACATCTTGTCTTCATATCTCCTCATACTATCCCTGCAGGTCATTCATAAATTACTTCTTCATAATCCTGGGAAAAATAAAACATTGAAAGGGGTGAGCTCAGATGCTCAGTAAGGATAACATTATAGCAGAAGCTTTCATAAATAAGCATAAACACTTAAGGCAGTTTATAACTAAAACAAAAGCCTTTTAAACAAGAACTTTAGCATAAAATGGCAAAGGTAAAATGAAATAATGCCCTTTACTTACTCACATGGATATTCTGCTAGTCGAATGATCACATGCAACATCAATAACCACTTTCATAATGATGGAATGCATAATGCCAGACTATCATGACCACATAGCCAAGGCCTCGTGCCAAGACTACAAATAAGATTTTGCCAAGGCCTTGTGCCAAGACACTAGTTTGTCTCATGAGACCTACCGATGCATCGAGGAGCTATAGCGGGCTCCACCCATCACTTATTAAGTCCAATGCATTCCTCATATGAACAGGTTTAAACATAACATAAACATTTGTATTAAAACTAGCATACGAATTGTCAATACTTTAACCACAAACCATGAATGGTATAAAAATAGCACACCCACAATCAAAAATAACTCATTCGATACAATATGGAAGATTTTATTGTATCACATTAACCTCAATCAAGAATAATGAAGGATGTTGACATAGATGAAAATAATCATCAAAACTATTTGAGAGAAATATCCCCCTTTTTCTTGAAATCATTTAAAAGTCACACTATTTGTCAAGAATCCATTTAAAAAAAAGATTTTTGAGTCAAAGTGTCCCATACCACTTTGAAACTTTTTAAAAGGAGTTTTAATTTTAAAACTTTAATGTACATATAAATAAATCCTTAAAACCATTTTTAAAACATGGACATTAATGAGCAAGATTTAGAAGAATAAGTCTTTAAAACATTTAAAAATGGTATTTTAGTTAGAGTTTCTAACCAAAAAAGAGACACTTGAATACAAATAATTGAGGTAATCAAAACATTGTAATATCATGAGAATAAAGGTATTCATGATATACTATGTCAAAGTACATTATATACACCACATAAAAGCGATTTGGTGTATATCAACAAAGAAGTCTCAATGGAATGTAAATTGAGATGAAATATCTCATAAAGGCCATACCCTTAGGATAAGGATAAATCAACGACATAGTTATGTGTGAAAAATATAAATACACTAAATACGATTGGATATTCAGTGTAAAACAATAAAAGGACATTCAAAAATAATCTTGTAAAAACAACACCAATGAATTGGATGTTTAACTCAACAAATGGAGAATGGGTTAAAATTAGTCTTATCAAATTCATATCGATGACTTGAGAAATTATCAATGGAGTGATTATGTGTATCAAAAGTATATCCACAGAAAAGGGGAGTGGAAATTATTAAATAAGCAAATGAATAGAGATTCCACACATAATCTCGGAGTAAAATAATCAATGGAGTTTGCATAAAGCCGAATAAATGGAAATTGGAATTTCAAATTCCCTTATCGATTTGGTAACTTATGAAAAATGAACCCATGAAATAAGGATAACACAATGATGATGTAAATATACATGAATTAAAGTATATTACACAATGAATACAAACATGGGCAGCACACACACCACATGCAATAAATAAGTGGTGAATAATGGAATTCTCATGAAATTAAGAGTGAGATAAGAAACTCCTTACCACATTAATCAACTGAGTCATATGGACAAAAGTTAATAACCACCAAATTATTTACAGAATAAGATGAATATAAAGATAATAATGATAATATATATCAAATGGCAGTACACAATGCACCGCTTTCAATAATTTAGTGGCGAACAATGGAAATCTCACGGAATTGAAAGTGAGATAAGAAAATCCCTTTGTACTTTTTCCTTGGTCAACGGTAGGTTTACCTCCTGTATAATGGTGAAATAATTGTTATTGAATTATACAAGAATCATTTACTTTAATATGATATCATATATGATCTTTTAACATTGATTTGTTAATAATATCTTAGAATTATCATCATTTCGGGTGTTAATGGGTTCATTTTACTTTATATTCTTTGTTATGTGAGCCATATTCATTATTAATGGGATGTATATTATTCATATCCATAATGATATCAAGTCCTTAGATACTATTTTTAAATCATCAAATTATAATTATACATGAATGTATATGATGGAGAATGAATCTCATCGCGTTCGTGGAGACGGTAGTCCGTACATACGCACGAGCGACAATATCATTCTTTTGATATTAAAATAATATATAATTGGATGTTATATCATATATACAGAATCATTATCATGTTATATTTATTATTTACATGAGTTACACATCATTATTATACCCATCCAAATAATAATATATTGAATAACAATTACACCACGACGTGGAGACGGTAAGCCGTACGTACGCACGTATGGTGACATGTTATTAAATGGATGGATAGAATACTAAATATGGTTGTACCATATTTATAATAACATCACAGTATATATATGATACTGGAGTTATTATTTTATAATGGTAATAACAAAGAAATAGGAAGTGGAAGAAGAAAGGAACTTGAAAAGGGGTGGTGAAAACATTACCTCTTCTTCGGGTTCTCCCTTTTTATTTGATCAAAAGGGCTCCATAGGTTGGCTTTATGATCAAACTAAGGCCTCTAGGTTGTAGTGAGGGAAGTTGGGATAGTATTTGGGTAGGGTTTTGCGGAACCAAAGGGCTTTGAAGGTGTGAAGAAATGAGAAGGAGGAGCGACCTTTTATAAGAGGGGTGAGGGGCACCTTTGGAAAAGCTAGAAATATTAATTTATAATAAATTCATATTCGGTTTATAATGGCTCCAAAGTTTATTATTTAAATGTTAAGGTAGGTATGAGTCGAAAAAAACTCAACCAATAGAATTTAAACAGGTTTGGGTCATTATATTAACCTTATCTTTAAGTATTAACTCTTAGTTAATTAGTTTCACTTTTACAATGTCTCTTTGTATTTTTATATTATATGGTTAATAAACTTACTATATACATCCAAGAGACCCCCAAGTGGTCCATTAATGATAAAAATATCATGATATAAGTCTCTTGGCCGAACCATAGATTTTTATGAATTTAATATTAATTAATAATATAATATTTGTTTTAAGAACTATTTTATGTCAATTTTGACACTATTCAATAGTTGATTTTTGTGAAACTCATAACAGATTGATTACATCAAAAAAAGTCAATTTAATCAATAATAATATATTATAGTATCCTAGAAAATTATTTTAATTCATTAAAAGTTTCATATTATATTTATTTGGGTATTTATAATATCAATTATTGTAATTTTTCACTATTAAAGTAATTAATTCATCATCATTGTGTCATAAATAAATTAAATTATTTAATGTCTCAAAATTTTAAATAAAATATCATTATGTATGAAATCTTTTTATCTTTATAATGAATATTTATAATCTAAAATAAAACATATATAACCCTTTGTAACAATTTTTTTGTTAAAAGATATATGCTTGTGTCATTTTTGTATTTATTTTAACTTAATTAAAATAAAGTGTCATTATCACTTACAAGTGGATCCATGGGGTCCCAAAATCGACCCAAATATGCCCATGGTCGACCATGTATCAACCAATAGGGTTAATACACATTTTAGGGTAATTTAGTATTATTATAATATTATTTTCTAACCCTTGATTACCGGATTTACCCTTTAACCATGGTAAATAAAATATTTACCGGAGTAATTATCCAAAATGTTTAAAAATAAAAGTTACCTATTTACACAATTTTAACATCCTGATTCCAAATATGGAATCCATTTTTCCAAATTCAAAACACATAATTGGCAGAAATTAATTTAAAATTAATTCCCGTTGTTAAAACAAAAAGCGTGTTTTTTAGAGATAATAACTATCAAAAGATTGTCACTTGATTATGTCTGGTTTAAATGTGAAATTTTGTTCAATGACCCACATTTTATTACATGGTGAAAATATATTCTAAATATACTTTAAAACCACTCAAATTCATAATTTATCACTATTAATTTTTTTGATTAAAAATGTTGTTTTTAATTAAAATTTAGTAATTTTCACTATTCATCAAAATATGAAAGTTATCCAAAAAGTACCAAAATTTCACCCTAGGCTAATTTCGATATTCTGAATCCAAAAATGAAGTCCATTTTGAGAGATAGAATTTATAAAATTTCAAAAATTAGGTATTACTATTCATAACGGCTAGTTTGATTGATTATGGTGTGTTAAAATCTCGAAGTTGCGTACAATGCACACCATTGCATTATTCGAAAGGAAACATACCGAGGAAGCTTGGGGTGTTACAAGTTACCATCTTGCGAATCATCATCATCAGTGACATTCCATCCAGTTTCACTATGCCAAATCCAAGGGCTGTAACTCGGATTAAAACCATGACAAATCAGATGATCTTTTATCTCTCTACTTTTCAACTTCTTCATATTCAAACAATTCAGGCATGGACAGAAAAAAATGTCACTACTTGGAACATTTCATTTTTCAAATTCCAAAAAGTCATCAACACCTTCCTCAAATTCATTTCTCATTAGATGTGTCGTAATCCAACTTTGACTCATTATTAACTATAACAAATATCAATAAAAAATATATATTTTTAAGATAAGACAAATATATGTTTATATGAAAAAAATCATAATTTGAATGTAAAACAATTTAAAATATAAAACAAATCTATGGGTATTTAAAAAAATATGCTTGAATATTATTTTTAAAACAAAATATAGTTAGATATAACAGTTTTAAATTTCATTTAATCAAAGAAAACCATGACGCCTATATAGTTTAATATTGATTGCGGTTTTGATGTTTTAATATATTAGATAATCTACCTATTTAAAAAGTTATTAATGGTTTCTGTAGACCCTAAATCCATTTGGTAAATATTTTCACACAATTATAAAAATCAATGGAAGTGTTTTTGGGAGGAATATGTTCAATCATTTTATTTTTATGTCCCATATTCTATAAAAAATGGCAATGTGGATACCAAATCCCTTAGTTGGGTTTTTTATTCTCAAAGGGTTTGTGATGAAAAAGAAGAGTATAAGTTGATGTATATGATAAATAAAATACAACTATATTTTATTGATGGTTATGATAGAATGAATTCATACCATATCATTTAGGATCTGCTCCCACCAAAAGTAACCCTCCTCAGTTCGAAATGAATAAATTTAGATAATTATGCATGAATCCCTCCTTTAATACATCATGGTTTTTTGATTAACACCGATGATATTTAAACCAAAAACATTAGAGGAAATTACTACTATATATGTTTACATAATAAGAGATATGAATAGATGAATCACTAAAAACAAACAATATATAAAATAATTATTCAAAATACATGTATTGTTCTACATAACCAAAAAAGAAGATTATTAGTACTAAAAGTAAAACTAGGAAGAAACAATAAACTCTATATACTCATGAAAGATACTCCACAACACTTCCATGCTACTAACATCTATAAAAAACTAAAAATTGCTTTTAAAAACCAAAAAAATTGTTTATATTTATGTATGGTGGGCATAACATGTATACATAGTAAGATCCTCTCTAAAACATCTCATGAAAATGTTTAGGAAGCACACTAAAGCCCTATGAAAAAAGGAATCTAAATCATCACCTAAACAAGAAAAAATAGTTTCATATACTCACTATGGATCACTCACAAAATAATTCATATAAATAAACCTTTTTGTATAAAAAATTATATATATATATATATTAAAATTAAGGTTCTTGGATACCACTTCTCCACTAGTTTTCCTCTCACACCCCAATGCTAATGTCATGGTCTCACCCCACCCATAAATCATCCTACACCATGTGAAATTTTATCACTTCCAGCAGTGAATCATATGTATCTTAGATTATCTCATCACCATCTTATCAAAATAGTAACGAGGTGCATACTTGGGAACCACTACATCTTGTTTACATTAAATGTACAAAAATCCATTACTTCCCATGAATTCACACCTATGGGAATCCAAAATAACCTTTTATAAATATTATTATGTTTTAATCATCAAGAAATTATAGACTATAAATAACTATATTGTGAAACATCAATCCATCATATCCCTAGAATGAGTGAACCTTATACCACAATCCATAAATCTTGGGATATAGTTACTTATCGTTTTATGAAAGAAGAGTGTGATAATGAGAAAATTAAGTCTTCTATTATCTCAATATCCTTGATGTTGTAAAACACTCCCCCCCAATTTCATTGTCTATTTCTCTATAGATATGGGTTGAGTAGTGTAAGAAATTATAATAATTATGAACAATATATTTCACCCCCACAATATAAAAAACAAAATAACATAGAAACATCTACAACACTTACCACATGATACCCCCAACAACTACTTATAAGATCTAGTTACCAAACAAGATTACTAGTATCAAGTCTATTATTAATTAATTTTTTACCCATTAATTAATTATTACCATTATTGTTTCCATGATTAATATTTTAATCCTTTATTAAAATTAATTTCATCACTACTATTTGATTACTTATAATATTGGCAGTACCATCATTTCTAGGAACACAAGAATTTTCTCAATCATTTTATCTATGATATCTTATTGAACACCCTTCAATCAAAGGAATAGAAAACATGGTATTCAAAAATGAATGGAATAAGAATAATTTTGTTTTTTATTCATAGTGGATGGTTAGGAAATAAAAAGCCAGTGATGGATCACTCCTATAAAAGAAAACAAAATTTCATAATTCATACATAGAAATTATTTTATTCATAGTGGATGGTTATGAAATAAAAAGCCAACGATATTCAAAAAGATGTAATAGGGTTCGAAATGGAAGAATCTAACCTAGTTTAAAAAAAATCGCAAAACATAATTATAGACTATCCGTGAAAAAAAACGAACGAAATAAATTCGTGGAAGGATTACTTGAGTGTTGCGAGTTGAGATGATATATCCGAGATGAGTAAATAAGATAAAGAATGAAACCAAAATGAACTTAAAGCAGGTCGATCGACGAGCCGATTAGGGTTTACCGCGCGAGAGAGACGAGTCGGCGGACTGTCAATCGAAAAATCGTAAATGACAGTCCACGGGGATTTAATTTTTTAAATGTTTTATAATGTCGGTTATTATATAACCGACTTTATAAACTATTTTTTAAATTTATAACATCGGTTATTTTAAAACCTACATAAAAAACCCCCCGCACTTTGGTTTTTTACGTCGGTTATTTTATAACCGACGTAATTAACGAGTTATCTACGGGTTTTTTACGTCGGTTATAAAATAAGCGACGTAAAAAACCCCCCAAGCTTTGGTTTTTTACGTCAGTTATTTTATAACCGACGTAAAAAATGCGTAGATATCTCATTTTTTACGTCGGTTATTTTATAACCGACGTAAAAAACTAATGCGCAGGGGGTTTTTTAGGTCGGTTATTTGATAACCGACGTAAAAAACGAGATATCTACGCATTTTTTACGTCAGTTATCAAATAACCGACGTAAAAAACCAAAGCGTGGGGGGCTTTTTTATGTCAGTTATTTTATAAACAATGTAAAAAACCCGTAGATATATCGTTTTTTACGTCAGTTATAACATAACCGACGTAAAAAACCCCCACGCTTTGGATTTTTACGTCGGTTATAAAATAACCGACGTAAAAAACGCATCGATATCTCATTTTTTACGTCGGTTATTTGATAACCAATGTAAAAACCCCCGCGCTTTGAGTTTTAATGTCGGTTAATTTATAACTGACGTAAAAACCGAACAGGCGCAATTTGTAACGTCGGTTATTAAAATAACTGACGTTAAAAATCTACTCATCGCATTTGTTACGTCGGTTATAAAATAACCGACGTAAAAAACCACATTTCACAGATTATCACATCGGTTATATATAACCAACGTAAAAAATGGTGACGTAAATAACATTTTTTGCACTAGTGAAAGCAGTGTTGAGGCATAACTGAGTTCCAAAAGCATGCTACAATCCCCTCCAGACTCGTGAGGTGAAACATGTATCTCGATCCCAGACAATTGATCTCAAAACTCCATGAAGTCATATACCCTCATCCACATACATCTTTTCCAAGTAAACACATACACCTGACTACTAAATTACTAATAAGTTATTTGAATTTTCAAACCTATCCCTTATCTCCTAGATAGAATCATGGCCTTTATAAGATCTCAGTAACCCTTTAACAAAATCTATTGAGATGGAATCCTACTTCTACTCGGGGACATATAAGGGCTGAAACAAACCACTAAGAACATGGTGCTTAGACTTCACCTACTAGAACACAAAGAACATCACCCCAGACTCCTCCTTTGAACGTTTTGTCTCAGGCCACCAAAACTGCATCCTCAAATCACGGTACATCTTGGAAACTTTTGTGCGTACCCCTAAGGGTGATTTGTGAAACTCATGAAGGAATCCCTCGTGCATTCCTAATAGAGGAAACAACCTTGCATAGAACAACATATGATTCTAACAATCCTCCATCCATCCCTATAGAGAATCAATATGGTTAATGCAATCACACATCACCTATGACTCCGAGACTCTTGACTGAGATTCCTCCACAAGATGCATCAAAGAATACTTCACCATCATATGAATCAAACAAACTTTACCGGTATCCACCCTTACATCTAGGTACAAGGCTGCCAACTCCTCTATCAACTTCTAATCGTCCCCTGATTCTCAAACTACCTCTTTCAAGGACTTCCTCCTAAAAGAAATAGAAATGACATTTCCCTTTATTGAGGTGTATGAGATTTGGAAGTTGTAGTCCTAGAGAAACATCAACCACCTCTATTTTCAGAAGTCCATATCTCGCTAGGATAATATATTACTCAAGATATTATGGTCTATGAATACTAAAATGCACTCCCCAATAATGTATTGTTTCCAAAACATCATCGTGAACACGACCAGCACTAGCTCTAGATCATTGGTGGCATAGATACGTTCGTGGGGACATAACTTCCTAAACCCATACAAGATAACTCCCTGCTATTTCATCATCACGCATCCTAATCCTAGATGAAGAGAATCACAAAACACCACAAACATCACTCATTCATATAGAAACTGAATCAATAGATCACTGAATATCTTTCCATTCAGATACTCAAATGCTACATGGAACTGCTCACTCCACAAAAATCCTAGTGTTTTCTAGTTGGAACTAACAATAGATATGTAACTCATGAGAAATTAGGTACAAATATCAAGTAATAGGTTATCTGACAATGAAATCTGTGAACCTCTATAGCATTCTTTGGTGCTGTTCAAGAAACAACTACTTGCACTTTCAAAGGGTCTGCTGTGACACCCTGCTGCAACACCACATGTCCAAGGAAATTCACCTCTCACATACAAAAATATCTCCTGGAGAACATTTTTTAAAGTTGTTGGAATCATAGAACCTGTAGGATAGTTATAAGATGATCAACATGCTTCTCATCTGATCTCAAGTATACTAGGATGTCATCAATTAATATGATGATAAACTATTGTAGGAACTCATGAAAGAATGAGTTCATAAGTCCCTTGAACAAGACTGGTGAATTCGTAACACCGATCAACCTGAACATGAACTTGATGTTCCCATATATGAACCTAAGAGAAGTATTTAGGATACTGACTTCCTTCACTCTCAACTGGTGATATACAGACCACTGATCAATCTTGGAGAACCAAATTTACCCTCTTAATTGGGTGAAAAGTTAGTTTATCTTTAGAAGAGGGTAACCGTTCTTGATTATAATGTGATTAAACCTCTGGTAGTCAGTGAAAAACCTTAGAAAACCATATTTATTCTTTGAGAACAAGACTGGAGTACCCCACAGTGACAGACCGGGCCAAATAAAACCCTTCTCCATATGCTCATCTATCTAAATCCTCAGATCCCGCAACTCAGATGGTGCGATCCAATATGGATCCATCGAAATAGGATAGATACCAGGTTGTAAGTCTATCTCTAACTCAACATCACATCGAGGGGGTATAGTCACAACCTCCTCAGGAAAGACATCAATGTACTCCCCAATAATTAAAGGAACCTCCTTCTTCTCAACATCCACTGATTCCATTGATAACTCAGTGATCACACCGTGATTCACAGTTTCATTTTCAACCTTAAACCACTATGCTAAACTTATTTTATAATGAAAATTATACAAATAACAACAAATTTAATTACATATTTGAATAATTTATTCTGTTTTTATCACTGTTGAAAGGGTCAATGTTACATGTTTTGATTATTCCATTGTATGAGGAGGTGATTTGGAGGCCCAAGAGATGATCCAGAAGGAAAATTGGCCAAATATTTTTGATTCCATTGAACACCTGTCCACTGTTATATAGATTATGAAATCTATGTGCATCCAAATGGGCTGAAATTTTGTTTCTGAGTCCAAAATACAATGGGATACATTTTACATGAAGAAACACAAGACTCATTCAGCCATCTGGTTACCCAACCGACCTGATCTATCCATCACACTGCATCTGTGCGAAGTCAAAAAGTGGTGTGCTATGATCTATACATATCTTAGGCTATAGGTATCCAAATTGTGCCAAACCTTCGGTATAGATATCCAATAGGTGTGGATACAACTTTTTTATTCTCTCCAAATCATGATAAGGTTGTCTAAAGGTGAAACACAAGTGGAAAGTGGTTTTATGAAATCTATGGGCTCAAAACCACATTCCCATTTCCTATAATATGGTACCTTGGGATCCCCTTTTTTAAGATTTCCCAGGAGGCACACTACGATATTTTAGAGACCTAAAGAAGTCCTATCATAATCAAAGGAGTTTTGGAATCCCCTATTATCATAAGGGGATCAATTATGAAGAGGGAGTTCCACCTCAGCCTCATCCTCCTCTCGATGGCGAGCTAAACAGTGGAAGATCATTTTGAGGGACCTACACAAATTTGAGAGGGAGTTCCAGGACATGTTCATCTACTGGTTTTGTATAATTTGTGTGCTGAATATTTCATTTATTTTGTATCTTGACTTGCTTCTCCCATGATTACATTTCATTTGATATAATTGAGTGGGAAACATTTTATTTCAACACAGATTGGGTTGAGATTTCAAGTGGGAATCTTGGGTTTTCCGATTGGACAACACAATAATCCTATTTATCTCACATATACATAAGATTTAAGTATGATTTGGTAGAATTTTTATTTTATGTTTGAGAACCAAATCTTGGAAACACGATTGTTGTGTCAAGGGGTGGTTCTATAAGAATCATTTGAAGAGGCCAAAGGGGAGTCAAGATCTTGACAACCTTCAACCTATGAATAAAACAAAACCATGTTAAATTTTCAGAAAAATGATATATCCAGGATGTGTAGTGAACTTGAAGTGATATTATTCTATCATAATTATAAATACACTATCTTTATTTGTTACTATTAAACTCATTAATTAATCCATTTTATTTTTAAAATAGTTTTCAAAACCACCACTCTATTTTAGTAATTCTTATTAAAAATACATACTCAAAACCTATCAACACTCCTTGATAGATGACCTAGGGTCTTCCCTATACTATAAATCAATCTTAAAATCATAATCATTTTAATGTGTCATGACAACACTGTCAAATTTTGGCGCGGTTTCCAGGGAGCGCTTTGGTTTTTTGTGCGTGTTTTTTATAAGCTTTTCTTTGTTAACTTTGTGAATATTTATTTGTTTTATCTCATAATTTTACCTATATTTTAGTGTTATGATTTATTTGTTGTGTATGTTTTGTGCATGATGCATTCTAATTTGGGAGATTTACCACCTTTAGAACTCGAACCGGATAGGATCTTAGGTCAGCGGCCCTGAGACGCACAAGAAAACTCTTTGAAGGAGGAAACACCACAACCTATGACTTTTTTAAACCCCTATTCTTTGGGAACCAAATTAGAACCTAAAATTAATGAGAATAAAATGTATGAAAATAATCGAACACTAAATTAACTAACTTCTTGTGATGTTGATATCCAATCCACACAAATTCAAATACAAGGCGAGGAACCCAATTTTGAACTGAAATCCGGTCTAATTCACTTATTTCCAAGATTACATAGACTTCCTGGAGAAGATCCATGTAAACTATTAAAATAATTTCATACAGCGTGTTATACATTAAAAAATAGAAAATGTGGATGAAGAACAAGTAAAGCTTAGAGCATTTCAATTTTCATTAGAAGACACTGTAAAATACTGGCTTTACTATGTTAATTCACCTATTAGAGGCTGGGCAGACAAGAAACACATTTTTCATGAAAACTATTTCCCAGCCACTCGAACTACAACTATAAAGAAAGAAATTTATGGGATAAGACAATCTCAAGGGAAAAAATTACATGAATATTGGGAACGCTTTAAACGGTTATTTTAAAGTTGGACACACCACCAAATAAGTGATCAACTTTTAATTCAATATTTTTATGAATGTTTAATCCTTATTGATCGAAATATGATCTATATTACTGTAGGAGGTGCACAAATTTATAAGAACCCAATTACTGCAACAACCCAGATTGAGGACTTGGTGTAAAACACAAAAAAATTTGGTTCAAGGTCCAATGTACTGATTTGAGGTGTCCATGAGGTGCAATGTATTGAATTCTAGAAGAAGGAGGGAACAAAGTTCAAAGATGTAAGTACCCTTCTTCGATAACCTTCTATTTCCAAAAGGAAATACCAATCTCCTCCTCCAATCCATTGTGGTATACGTTCTTATGACACCCACTACTCTGAACAATGTTTTCAAGAGAGGGAAACATCTGAGAGTTGTGAGGTAATATTTCCAGGCCGCCCCTATAACAAACCCATTAGGCAAGAACCTTACCATCCATCCAACCCTAAGTGGAAGGAGATCCAAGACAATAGGCAAGGGTGTTATTCAAACCAACCTCAACAACAATAAAACCAACCGGGGAAGAGTAGTCATCCACCACCACCACCCAGAAATCCTCAACCACCCAAAGGCCTTTCCAACAAACCCCTTCAAAATCTGAGCCTAGCCTAGAAGATGTGACGAAACAAATGGCTGGCAACAATATCCAATTCCAACAAACCAATCAGGTATCCATACAAGACCTCAAAACCCAATTAGGCTAACTAGCTAACTCAGTTGGTGAAATTAAAAGTCATGGTTCAGGTAAACTTCCTTCTCAACCAGTAGTTAACACTATGAATAAAGGAGATGTTAGTACCATCACCCTTAAGAGTGGAAACCAACTAGAATGTAAAATGAGTCCTCTATTAGGGTCTTCTCCTCATTAGGAAACCTCCATCCCAACCATTAAAAATGTTCCAAATGTTGAAGAACCTTCTCCTAAGAGAAGCCCTTCCAATGGAAAGAGTGTGTACATTGATGAGTCACCTAGCCCCACTATTACTCTTCCATTTCCACAAAGTTCCACCCAACCAAGAAAATAAAAGGAAACTTAAATTGGTAAGTAAATATTGGAAATTTTCAAGAATGTTCATGTTAACATCCCATTTATTGATGTTGTGATGAAAATTCCACGGTTGTAACACCCTTAGATTTTATGAAAAATATTCTTTTTAATTTTATTGATGTCTTGTGTTGTACGCTACACCAAAAGGAGCTTGCACTACACGCATCCCTGACTTGGCTTGCATTACACACAATCGTGACCTTCCACGATAGTGTGTGTTGTACGCAATACCGAGTTTCACTAAACAACGGTATGTTATATAAACTAGCCGTTATGAATAGTAATACCCATTTTTTAAAATTTTATAAATATTATCATTTGAAATGGATTCGTTTTTGGATTCGGAATATCAAAATTAGCCTAGGGTGAGATTTTGGTATTTTTCTGAAAACTTTCAATTTTTGTTGAATAGTGAAAACACTGGGTTACTATTTAAAAACTGACTTTTTATTTAAATAATTTTTTATTTTATTTAAATTAATTTTAGGTCAAAATTGATACACAATACCTATATAAGTTCAAATTAATTCATTGGATTCATTTTACAATAATTTTAGATATATAAAAATTTTATTGAACTTTTCACCGTCTTTTACCCACCTCCTAGGAGAATTTGCAAATTTTCATAAAACTTAATTTTACCACTTCTGTGAGTGGAATTTCAAAAATCTGAGAGACATGGTTAATATCAATGACTAAAATGTGCTTCAATGAGATGAAAATAATTTTTGGTGAATAGTAACTTTTTACTTTTATTTACCACAGTTAAAAGTAAATAGGGTATTAAGGGTAAAAATGATATTATTATTACTCTAACACATGTCCTAATTCTATTGGATAAGTGTAATTAAACCAAAAACAACCTTATGAATAAAATATGACCATTTAGGTCCACATGGATTAGATTATCACATTTAATATTATTTTATTTAAAGAATAGTTAAAATAGTTAAAATCAAAGTTTAATAACTAAAACATTTTTAATATAAGGCTTTACACAATATGAATTAGACTATAAATATTCATTATAAATCTAAAAATATTTCCTACATAATGGTATTTTATTTATAATTTTTAGACATTATATAATTTAATTTATTTATGACACAATGATGATGTAGTAATTATCTTATTAATGAAATATTGACATAATTGATGTTATAAATACCCAAATAAATGTAATTTGAGACTTTTTATGAATTAAACTAATTTTATAGGTTAATATGACATTTTAGTATTTATTAAATTAACTTTTTTTGAACTAATAATTCTGTTATGATTTTCATAAAAATCAATTACCAAATAGTGTCAAAATTGACATAAAATAGTTTTTAAAACAAGTATTATATTATTAATTGTTATTTTATTCCTAAAAATCTATGTTTCGGCCAAATGACATAGATAAGGTTATATATATTAATAATAAACAACTTGGAGATCTTTTGTCTCTTTATTTTAAGTTTATTAACATTATAGTGTAAGAAAACAAGAAGACACCGTAAAACTAAAATTATTTAACTTAAAGTTAAATCTAAATGATAAGGTTAAAATAGAAACCTAAACTTGCCTAAATTCTATTATATTATAGTATTTAGACCCATACCCACCTTAGATTCTAAATTAATCAGTTTTGAGCTATCAAAAATCGAATATGACTTTATAATAAAATAATATTTTCAGTTTTTCCAAAGGTGCCCCTCTCCACCCTTATAAAAGGGTGCCTCCTCCCTCTCTTCCTCAAACCACATTGAGCATTCAATCTCAGAAAAACCCTGACACTTTCTCCTCTCCACTTCCCTAGAAACATCCTATAGGTTCTGGTCTTCTTCAAAGACCATATTTAGTGCCCAAAGAGGAGGTTAAGAAGAGGCGCTTCAAGGAAGAGGTAATGTCCGATACCGATTCATTCAACTTTATTTCTTCTTCTACTTCTTCTTCTTTAGTTGTTTAATTATGAGGTAATAACATCATTATCACTCATATAATGATATGTTATTATAAGTATTAAACAACTCTTTTTCATCATCTATCCATTCTACGGAAAACAAAATCACCGCGCGTGCATACGTACAGAATACCGTCTCCACACCGTGGTGTAATATATTTTCCACCACCACCTTACTTGGATGGGTATAATGGTGTAAATAATAACTACATATCATTATTGTAAATTTATATTGATCCTGAAATAGTATGCATACACTCCAATACAATTCCACGATCATGGGAATGATATCATCGCTCGTGCGTACGTACGGACTACCGTCTCCATAACGCGATGAGATTCATTCTCCATGTTAACCATCCATGAATGATTATAAAGTATATATAATGAATAATAATGAAATATATGACATAATAATGGTACTTTATTTATGCATATATATATATGTATTTCATCTACTTAATTCCATTCAATTTGATGAGGAAACGAAAACAACATTCATGCGTACGTACGACCTACCATCTCCATGAACGGTGTATTTCATTCCATTTATTGATCTATCATATATATATTTATATGCGGAATATATATATTATATATAAATCATGTTTTACATTCTGGAATTAAGTAAATAAAGATATAAGTAATAATATTAAGAATTACAAGTTGAAACACGTACAATAAATGAAACGATTTTACCCAAGTCACTGCTTTTACATCGAATTTACCAAAGAACGGATAATATAAAGTCATAAGTAAACTATATATGATATCATAACAATGAATATGATTCTGTAATAAGTCAATAACATTATTTAAATCATTATACAGGATTTTTGGATACATACGAGGCATGTCGGATATACGGTAAGGGATAACTTTTCCAATCTTGTTTTTATCCGAGATTGTTTATTCGTAAGTATTCACTAGGGTTATATTTATCATCCATGTCCCTATTTTTCTAAAAATGGTTTCATGTATGTTTAAAGTTATTTTTATCCATTTTTTACTTCTACTACATGGTATGTAAGGAATCTTTTTCTTATTTACCATACGAGGTACTTTTTGACTTCTCTGACAAAAGCAAGAGAAGAATGTTATTTTTAACTAATACGACGTGAATGGATTTTTACGGTTTCATAACGCCTCATTTTCATAAAGATTACTCTACAAGATTTTTTGACTATTTTCAACAAAATACTTTTCTTTTAAAATTGCATGAAATTTTGTGAAAATAAAATGATTTTGAAGAAGAAAGGACATTTTCCTCAAGAATTCATTTCAAGTGTTTTATCAAAACCATTTTCCATCTAAGATGACATTATTTCATATGTGTATGTTTCAAGTATAATGTCTCTATTATTTACATGGTTTTACTTCTCTTATGATGAAATTATATCCATTTGTTTTATATGGATTATGTTATGATGGGATGATGTTTATGAAACACATTTTATTATTTGGGTTATGATGAATGATTTTTGTTTATGTTGTGGCACAAGAAAGAATGATTTCAGTATGAGATGGGTGAGACCTATATCTCCCTCCAATGCATTGGGTAAAGATTTATATCTCATGAGATAGACATGGCTGGAATGGTAAGTTAATCCGGTTCAGTGTTATAGGACTGGAACGAGGAGGGAACTCGATTCAGAATGGGACTTTGTCCACTAAGATGGTCTTGGCAGCAATACCATGGATACTATGGAAATCATAACATGTGCTTAATGGATGCCACAATTACTTGTTTTATTACCATGGTAGTTTATCATGACTAATGTTCCTTTATGATCAATGCCTTGTGTAATTCCAATATTTATGTCGTTGCTCATGATTTTGATGTTTAGATTTTATGTTCAAGTTTTTGCATTCAAATGTTTATGGATTATTTTATGTTTTCTATTCTTACCCTTACTGAGCATTTGAGCTCACCCTTTATATGTTTTCTTTTCCCCAGGATTTAAAGAAATTTTTTAGGTAAGAAAAAAAAGGGGGATGATCTTTATGGGAGATGTTGAAGATCTTTCACCACGATTAGAAGTTTATTTTCCATGTTTCCAAACATACTAAACTATTACGGTACTTGTTTATCTATTTTCATTATGTATCAAGTATTCCCCAAAAGTAATGTAATGTCCATGTACGTCAAGCTTTGGGTCTCTACAATGATAGACCATGTTTATACATGAGATATGTACACATTGAAGGCGAATTCGAGGTTATGAGAAAGCAAGATTGGGGAGGAATGTTTCAGCATCGATAGAGCCATCACTTCCCACCAAGTGAAATGATCCTGGAACATTCTCAATTCTGTGCACCATAGGGGAGTATTCTTTTTCTAAGGCTATGATTGATTTTTGTTGCTTCTATAAATGTGATGCCTCCTTCTATTTACTCTACATTGTTGGTAGGGAAACTAAATCCCCAATGAATTATTATTCAACTGGATAACCGGAGTACTACGCACCCATCTAGTCTGTTAGATGATGTTCTTATGAGGGTTCAAAATTTAATTTTTCCTGCTGAATTTTATGTGCTTAAAATAGAGGATGATAGGATGAATGGACATGCCCCGATTATATTGGGGAGAAACTTCTTGAAAGCCTCCAAAACCATAATTAATGTCCACAATGGTACATTATCTTTATATTTTGGTGGTGACATTTTTCAATTCATTATCCTTGATGCCAGGAAGCACCCCTCAGAAGAACATTCCACTCTCTGTTAATTATATAGATGTACCCCCTTCCTTTAGAAAAACTTTTTTCCATTCCAATGATACCCTTTCTAAGTTTTCATCATTGACAGAAATTCTAGGAAATGATTCATGCATTGATTGTTGTAGTGGTCTAGAAAAGTGTCACGCATGTTCATTGATTGATGATTTCTTGAACATTGAGGATCAAATGACCATCGATGATACTGCTAATCTTTTAAAAGCTCATTCCTCATCTGAGGATGATACCATTGAGCAGTTAGATGAGATCAATGACCTCTCAATTTCACACACACTCTAATCAATCCAAAATACACCTGAATTGGAACTGAAACAATTGCCTCATGATTTAAAATATTCATTTCTTGAGAATAGAAACAAGTTTTCTATCATCATAGCTAGTTCACTCCCACTTGAGCCTGAATTGTGACTTCATGAACTTCTGAGGGACTATAAACAAGACTTCTTATGGACACTTGTGGAAATTCCTAGTATTATCCCATTAATTTTTACACATCATATTTTATTAAATGATAAGGCTAAACTAGGGAGGCAGCCACAATGTTGACTGAACCCAAACCTCCTAGATTTTCTCAAAAAATGAGGTAACAAAATTATTGGCTGCTAGAATCATTTATCCCATCTATAACAACCAATGGATCAGTCCCACTAAAGTAGTTCCTAAAACTACCAGCCTTATATTAATTAAAAATGAAAACAATGAACTAGTTCCCACTCGTGTGTAGAATAGTTGGCGTGTATGTAGAGACTATCACCAACTGAACCAACACACTAGGAAAGACCATTTAACATTTCCATTCATTGACTAAATTCTTGAGAGGCTAGCAGGTAAGTCCCACTACAGTTTCCTTGATTGGTATTCCAGAAACATTCAGATCCATATTTCCCCCGAGGATCAGAAAAAGACAACCTTCACATGCCCCTTTGGCACAATTTCATATAATAGGATATAATTTGGTCTATGAAATGCTCTGAGTACTTTCCAGTGATGAATGGTTAGTATTTTTTATGATTACCTAGGGAATTGTATGGAAGTTTTCATGAATGATTTCACTATTTATGGCTCCTCTTTTAATGAATGTTTGAGTTGTCTTGGTCTAGTCCTACATCACTATATTTAAATTAATCTTGTATTAAATTATGAGAAATGACATTTCATGGTTCGACGAGGTATAGTTTTGGGGCATGTCATTTCTGGGGATGTTATCCAATTAGATAAATCAAAATTGGATGTCATTTATTCTTTACCATTCCTCAAAAATGCATGGGATGTGTGTTCTTTCATAAGTCATGCTAGATTTTATCATCGTTTCATTCGTGACATCAGTAAGATTTCACCCCCCTCTCCCAGTTACTCAAAAAAGAAAATGATTTTTTTTATAATGAATGTGAGGAAGCTTTTAATATGTTAAAATGGAGTCTCACGTCACCTCCGGTAATCCAACCACCTTAGTGGGATTTACCATTTGAGATCATGTGTGATGCATCTAACTATGCAATTGGGGAAATCTTGTAACAAAGGGTTGACCGATCACCACAAGTCATAGCCTATGCCTCACGTACATTGGACCATGCCTATGAAAACTACACCATAACTGAAAAGAATTTCTTTCTATTGTGTTTACTTTGGAAAAATTCAGGTCGTATCTTTTAGGGTCCAAAGTCATTGTGTTCTTAGACCATGCAACCCTCTGGTATCTCCTTAAGAAGCCGGAATCCAAGCCACGTCTCATTCGTTGGATTCTCCTCCTTCAAGAATTTAATCTAGAAATTTGAGATAAAAAATGAGCAGAGAATGTGGTGGTTGACCATATCATTAGGGTCCTACCATCCTAAGAAATTAACTCATCCCCTTGTATTCCCATTAATGACGTGTTTTATGATGAGAAATTGTACTAAGTACAAGATTTTATTCCTTGGTATGCTGAAATTGTATATTATTTGGTAGCATATTACATTCCTTCTTATTTCAAAAAAAACCAAACCAGTCGTCTAAAACATGAGTCTCATTGGTACATTTGGGATGACCCCTACCTCTGGTCCACATATAGTGATCATGTCCTTAGGCATTGTGTCCCTGATAGCGTGTTTCAGTATATCCTTAGATTTTGTCACACTCTTGATTGTGGGGGCCACTTTAGACTCCAACATATTTCTCGCAAGGTCCTTGATTCTATTTTGTTTTAGCCAACACTTTTTCGATACACTCATGATTTTTGAAAATCCTATCCTCATCATCAAATAAGGGGAATGTATCTAAAAGAAATAAAATGCCACAACAACTGTTGCTCTTTAATGACATTTTTAATGTTTAGGGCATTGAAATTATGAGTCCATTTCCCAAATCCTTTGGAAACTTGTACATTCTTCTGGTTGTTGATTATGTGTCAAAATGGATAGAGGCTCAAGCCCCAAGGACATATGATTCCAAAACAGTTGTGGAAGTTTTAAGAACTTAGATCTTTTGTAGGTTTGGATTACCTAGGTCTATCATTAGTGACTAGGGTTCTCATTTCTGCAACCGAATAATGCAATCACTTTTGGGTCAGTATGTGGTCAGTCATAGAATGTCTACTACATATCATACATAGAACAATGGTCAAGCCTAGGTATCAAATAAAGAGGTATAACAGATTCTTGAAAAAAATGGTTCAACCAAATAGAAAATATTAGAGTCTTCGACTTGATGATTCATTATGGGCCTACCGTACGGATTTCAAACTCCCATTGGAATTTAACCCTATCATCTCGTGTTTAGAAAGAGTTGTCACCTCCCTATAGAGATTGAGCATCGGGCCTACTGGGAAATCAAACAATGAAATTCTAATCATTATGGTGCAGATTCTCAAAGGAAATTGCAGATTCATGAGATAGAAGAAATGAGCGGAGATGCATATGAGAACTCCAGGATTTATAAGAAGCATACCAAGGCTTCCCATGACCATCTCATCCTTCATAGTTAGTTTCACATTGGGAAGAAGGTTTTCCTTTATAATGAAATGCTTAAGTTTCATCTAGGTAAGCTTGGTTCCTACTGGTTTGGCCCAGACACTATTATTAATGTATCTCCATTTGGTGTTGTTCAGGTCTAAAATGGATAAACCAATCAAACCTTAACTATCAATGGGTAGTGGCTGAAGCACTTCCATAAAGCCCTTACAGAGTTCTAGATGGAAGAACTCCATGTTCAAGAAGAAAGATACTAGTGAAACACACAAGGTTTTATCCTTCCTTCTCACATTATCAATTATTACAGTGAGGACACTGAACATTCTAGGTGTCGGGGAATGGGTACATTCTTGGGTTAGTTATGAATTTTCATCATTGTTTTCTTTATTTCTTCACTTATTCTCCTTCTTTATCGTATTTTCACTTTTCCCCATATTTATGGTTTAATTAGGATTTCTATTATCTTTCACCTTTCTTCTCCTTTTTTCCTTCCTTATGGTATTTTCATTTTCCCCATAAAAATTTTCAATGTTCCATTATTTGGTGACCATATAGGGGTGAGAGTAAAAATACTATACAAAAGTGAAAAAGAATATCTATATGAATTAAACAACAGGGAGTGATTTTTAGTGAATTGGTTTTCTTTAAATGATATAAGTGGTTGTATCACTACAAAACATTTGAGATGATTGATGCCCCTTGTGTGTGTAGTTTTTGGGAAAATTGTGTCACTAATTTCTCACACATTTTTTCACCAAACAAAAAATTTTGAATTTTTATTACTTAATATAAGGTAAATATATGTTAGGTTGATATTTTTCATCTTTAAATGATTTTTCTATTCGTTCATTTCTTATCTGATATGTTTCATTACTATACCAGATTGACCTATGAATGTGTACCTAATGTCTGTCTCTTGTACGACCTAAGAAAATCATGTTGTGTCTTGTGAAGGTCAAAAACCACTCCTCCTCAACCTTTAATCTTGTTATAACTGTTGGAATCAGTTTCGTGAGGAGACCAAATAAGGTTTGAGAGATAGTTTGAGATTTGTTCAAAATGAAACTTCTAAAGAAATAAAAATAAATAAGGGGAGTGATGAAATTTGAAACATATGATGATATATAGGTCGTGAGCTTATGGTTTGACTTCTGGGAATGCTTAAGTGAGAGGTTCTTGACATATGATTTCAAAGGATGTAGGACAGGTTCGGTGAAAAAAAATCATTTAAAACTGAATAATGTTAAAATAACCTATGTTTATTATATAGAAAGTGGAAAAAATATCATGGAATGATTTTCAAACACACAAATGGAGAGTAAGTGTAATGGTTGACTTTTTAATTCCTTTCTCATGTTGGTGGCATGAATCTCCTTAAATTTCATTGTGATATGATTTATAAGACATCTTTTTCCATTTTCACAGGGAGGAACACCTTGTTGTGGTTCATGTATTGATCACATTACTTTAATGAATTAAAATATCTTCAATTGATAAATCTTTATGATATTGGGAATATATATATTCATCATTTTATTTGGATATGTGACTTGTCCTAGAAGTGAAAATTTTGAGGTGTGGGGGTGTGATCACACCACGATTCACTATTTCATTTTCACCCATACACCACTATGCCAAACTTGTTTTATATTGAAAATTATATAAAATAACAACAAATTTCATTCCATTTTTGAATAATTTATTTTGTGTTTATCACTATTGAAAAAGAAGATGTTACTTTTTTTGATTATTCCATTGTAGGAGGAGGTGATTTGAAGGCCCCAGAGATGATCCAGAAGGAAAATTGGCCAAAACCTCATGATTCCCATGAACACATTTCAACGGTTGGGTAGATTATGAACACACTGTGCATCCAAATGGGCTGAAATTTTTTGGACTAGTCCCAAATATAATGGGCTATATTTCATATTAAAATCCACAAGACTCATTTAGCCATCAATTTTCCCAATAGACCTGATTTGTCCAGCACACCGTATCTGCATGAAGTCAAAATTGGTGTGCTGTGATCTGTCCATATCACATGATATAGGTGTCCAAATTGTGCCAAATGTTCTTTGGAGACAGTCAAAAGGTGGTGATACAACTTTTTTATTTTCTCCATATTGAGATAAGGTTGTCTGGAGGTCAAAACTCATGTGATAAGTGGTTTTATGAAATCTGTGCGCTCAAAACCACCATCCCATTTTTTATACAATGGCACCTTGGGATCCCCATTAGTATGTTTGGCCAGGAAACAAATCTCTGTTATTTGGTAGACCCAAATAAGTCCTCTCATCATCCAAGGATTTTTGGAGGCCCGTATCCTCATAGTGGGATCAAGGATGAAGAGGGAGTTCCACCTAAACCTCATCCTCCTCTCGATGGCGAGCTAAACAGTGGATGATCATTTCAAGGGAGCTACACAAACATGGGAGGTAGTTACAACACTTTTTCGGCTACTGGTTTTGTATAATTTTTGTGATGAATATTTCACTTATTTTTTATCTTGACATGCTTCTACCCTAATTACATTTCATTTGATATAATTGAGTGGGATGCTTTTTATTTCAACACCGATTGTGTTGAGATTTCAAGTGGGAATCTTGGGTTGTTCAGATTGGTCCACACAATAATACTATTTATCATACATATACATAAGATATAAGTATGATTTGTTAGAAATTTTATTCAATGTTTGATAACCAAATCTTGGAAACATGATTGTTGTGTCAAGGGGTGGTTCTTTAAGCATCATTTGAAGAGGCAAGAGGGGAGTCAAGTTCTTGACAACCGTCAACCAAAGAATTAAACAAAACCGTGTAAATTTTTTAGAACAATGAACTATTAAAGATGTGTAGTGGTCTTGAAATGATCTTCTACTCCCATAATTATAAATACACCACCTTTATTTGTTAACTATTATACTATTTAATTTAGCCATTTTATTTTTAAAACAGTTTTCAAAACCACCCCCTCTTTTAGTAATTATTATTAAAAATATATACTCAAAACCAATAAATGCTCTTTGAGAGATGACCTAGGGTATTCCCTAGACTGTAAATCAATCTTAAAATAATAATCAATTTGACATGTCATTATAGCACTTTCACTTAGCAAACAATGAAAGAAGATGATCCACATTCCTTTTACCCACCTGAGAGCTTTGCTCACCGATGAAGGCTACACACTGGCCATCCACATCTGAAAAAAATGACCCTCCTCTAGAAGAATTTGATAATGAAATGCACAAAATAAAACTAGTCGATTACCTAGATGGTATCGTAGGGATGTATATTTTGTATGAAAAGATCCCCATGAGACTGATGTGACCCTATCATTAGTCTATATCACCAGAATACATAAAAAAAGATGGTCTAAACTCCGACTAGTGTACTCAACACCAAGGGTATTGGAAGCCTCTCAACATATAGTCCTAGATTATGAGATAGACCCGGTGAAAAAAAGTATTGTGAAGTTTCTAAATCAAAAAAAGCCCAATAAGAAGTACTGAATAAAATGATCATACCTCGAACGATCTCTAGCCCTACTATAACTTCTGCCTCAATGGTGTGAAAATGACCACACCCATATCCTCAACCCCTTTACTAATGACCACCTCCTTGACTATGCCCGAGTTTAGGTCCCTGTGGAACACCCTATGGTCAGCCTCCACCAACCCTATCTCCCCTCAGTAGAGCATGATCTTGCTTTCCTTGATACTGAAAAATCCTGGCTTATGACTACTACTAAGGAGGGTGTTGAACCTTCTCACCTCCACTATACAAAGCTCAAACAACCATTGGGAATTGAATTTGAATATTTCCACGGAATCCACAAGAGAAAAACTCCAGTCCCAATATCATGGGAAAAGCACGAGGACTTGAGGGTTGAAACAATAAGTGTTGAGGTTGACTCCTAGATGGCCGTAACCTCGAATGCCTTGGAGACTAATACCTGTTACCAGTAACCTTACCCTTTGAATAACTCTTCTAGTTCCCCTCTCATGGGAGACCTCCTCATGAGTGAATCTTCTCAACTACCTTTTCTTTATTGTAGACCACTTGGAACATCGATAAGGTGAAGGGAGTAACCACGTACTGGAGAGAAGGATGAAGTTCCTCCTATAGACATATTGCAAGAGACTCCTCATTTGAAAAGTGATGTAGGTAAAAAAGAAGGAGATCCATAAACTAGATCTTCATCTCCCACATCGACATACTCCCCTACTAGAGAGAGAGTAACTCCCACCTATTCTCTACCTTCATGGTGGATGAATGAAATTCCACCCAGAAGTCCTTATCATAGTCATCCCACAAAAAATCATCCTCCTTCCACTTTCCTAGGTATAGTGTCCACTAATGGATCACAACTCCCCACATCTAACTCACTACTAATGGAACCCAATACTTCGTCAGAGTCCAAATCAAACTGAATGGGATCACAAGTTCCTCAAGCCAGCTCTTCATCTCCATATCTAAAATGGTACCCTCTTACATTTCATATTCCTTCCATTGTGAAGAACATATCACCTTCTTCAACTGGTAATCTTAATCTACCCATTAAACTCTCTTTCGATCGACCGAGTCAAACTTCTGAACTTTCACTGCCTACACTAAATGTGGACGATGACGAGGTACCATAGTTAAAAAAGGAAAATATGGAATTATTAATCCCAAGTAGTATGAAGTTCTATTTAATATCTATTTAAATTCATAAAAATCATTTCTATATCCATTTAAAATCTTCTAATATTCCAATATTTTAATAGGAACACAAGTCATTATGATGGATTTACCTATCCTAGGTTCTTTACGCTAAAAACAGTGTTGCCTCACTTGGTCATTAGATAGGCTTAGATTCCTTCCATAAAATCATGGGAAGACCTAAAATCCCATTCCCTAGCATGTCTTCCCTAGCCTATGTCACATACAAAAGTTTATTAGCAATTTTTCCCTAACAACCCATGAAATTTTTACTATGCCTAGCTCCATCCTCCATCCTATATCTTAACTATCACCCTCTCATACCTTTCTATTAGGTCTTCTCCCTCCATAGATTTCCCTCCTAAGCTAGAAATGAAGCAATAGAGATGATGACCCCTGAGTGATGCCTCTAGTAGGCCCTGGGGTAGTGAAAAGCACCAAGTGTATAAACATCTCACAAAATAGGAGGCATTACCATTTTTATAGTAAAAAATATTGGTAGATAACATTTATCAACCATAAAACAATTCCAATACATATATAAAATAAATTTAAAATCCATCCCACATGAATGATTAAAAATTTATGTTCTACACATAAAATAACTCCAAGGTATGTACCGAAAGAAAATCTAAGCAGTGACACAACAAATGTCCTCAAATATGAGATATTAAAGTCCAATATGGTACACATTATACTCTTGGAAACCTAAAATAAATTTTTATACATAGGGTGAGAATAAAATTATAAACATTTGAAAAAACCAAGGTCACTCATGAAAAAGTGGGAGAAGCAGAATAATTCCCCTGTGAGAAAACAAAAGAAACCAAAAGCAGTTAACAAGGAATACAAGCCATCAAAAAATCACCAATTCATGATCAACAAATAACAAAATTTAAGAAAAGTAACGTAATATGAATATCTTGTACAGGCCCAAGCATCATCTTATTAAAAAAATATAATAAGAACATCAATGTTTGGGTACCCCGCACCAATTTCTACTAGTTAACTGCTCATACCCTAATAGAATATGTCATGGCACATCCACACACTCCTAGAAGACCCACATCACAACCCACCCGTAGACACCTGGGCCTCATATCGAGTCGCACAATCTGGGCCTGTGAAGCTCACCACGTACCACCTGCACACACCTGAGCCACAACCATACCACATCTCGCCCGTAGAAACCTAGGCTAGAACCATGCCATATCCCAAAGACACCTAGGAATAAAACCACATCTCATCCCATAGACACATGGGAAGCAAACCAAATGTCATCCTGTTGATACTTGGGAAAGCATACCTTGCCTACAGAAACCTAGGCCTCAATATCTCACCATAACCTGTCAGATGAATATTGGGCTACCAGTACCTAGAAGTGGAAGTAGGGAAGATCCAATAACCATCCATCCATCCTCCCACCCAGATATTGGGAAAAGTCACCATCCCAAATGAAAATGGTGGTTTTTAGCACATAATGATCAACTTGGGTGGGGTGTATATAGAAAATAAAAGGGAAATATAGGTATATATATTTAGCATCAAACACCCAATCCCATCCTATGGGTTTCTCCAAAAAAATATCCAACCCATAAAACCACCTTTGATACTACCTCTAAATGTATTTATCAACACAAAAGAAGTGTCTTCCGAAGTTGATAAATGAAATCCTCTTAACAGTAAGCCAAAACTCAAAACATAAACCATTCCAACTCATTTAACCAATCCCGATTATTTATTTAGAATTCAATTTTTTTCATTCCATCCCTAACTAGGAAACTACTAATCAAAACACACAACAAGACACAATGCATAAACCACGTAGAGGAAAAAAGAACCACAAAAGTAATTCTCACTTAATATTTCCACTCCATTCAACACCCCTAACAACCTCTTCCATCATAATTATTCAAAGTCATTTTCCCAATCCATCCTCTCAATAAAAAAACCTCTAACACACAACCAAACCCCAAAACACATCTCATCACAAACGAACCTGACAACCCTACTGTATAACCACACCATACCCATCATACCCAGCAACATAAACATAGCACAACCCAAACCTACATCCCTGCCACTCAAACCCTTCCCATCCATTCCAAAATCAATCAATATCTCAACTTGAGATTCCATCACACCACTTTTACCACCCTACCTTATAGCCATGCTCTCTACCCCAACACCACAGAACCACACAAGGCACAAGATATAACAAAATGACACACAAAACACAGCCACACCATACAAGGTTAGGTGTATCCTGATTTAGAAAATACTTGTTCTTTAATTACAGTTTGATAACTTAGGGGTTATCATAGAGAATTTTTAATTCTGAGGTATCCATTTATTTAAATGGGTATACATGGTTAATCAATTTCATATATACGACGGTTCAACATGTTATCAATAACAATACCTCACAATTCATCCCAAGTACACAAATAAAGACAACCAATAACCATGATTTTCAGTATGCATATAGCTCATACTACTCACAATATCAATAAACCACCAAACAGAATCATGCTTCACTTTTCCCCAGCCCCTTTTTATTAGTTTAAAGATGATTCAATAATCTTTATTAAATTTGGATTGAACTACCTTCACAAGGGAAATGTTTATACACCAACCCCACATGATACAAAAATTTGTGGGATGAATGGATCCCTACCTCAAGAAATAAACGATTAGTACCTCCTCATTATTATAAACATGGGGTGCACAAGGCTCCAAGAAACAAAAATCAAATGGTTTAACATATATGCATGGATACTCAGGGAATAATGGATACTGGGATGATCGGAAGAAATATTAATGGGAAACATACAAGGAAGAAAGGGTCTCGACTTTAGAAGGTCCAGATCTTATATCAAGAGGTTAAGAGTTTCGAAAACCATTAAAGTCGGATCACGACCAAGAGCAGACATTTTGTCAATATAAAGGCCTCCCGAGCTTTAGGTATTTAAATATACATTTTCAATCTTTTGAAACAGATTAAAAAGAACTTAAACAATGAATTAAACTCAAATAAAACCAAATTAAATTTAAATGGGGTGAATTTGGAAAAACTGTGAAAATTGGGATTTTGACTAACTATTGGAAATGACTCACTATTGGCTGAGTCACCATCAAGAGTCACTAGTGGGTGAGTAACTGGTGGATGACTTAAAACTAGACGAGTCACTGGTGTGAGAAACAGGTGAGGAGATACTGATGGAGAGTCACCGTTTAGTGAGTAACCTTTGAAGGTTCTGGGCACAACGGAAGCGCGTTGGTGGGTTTGCCCAACTTTCATTTTAACGTTAAACAACGTTCAATCCGAGATTCGTCATGATATAAAACGCCGAATATTTAGAATAGAATAAAGAACGAAAAGAAAAGAAGAGTCCTGGAACCCTTGAGGAGTATCATCATATGTTGATTATAATTAAATTAATTAATGCATAAGAATTACCTCATTGGAATTATTTCTTCGGTGATGTGTCCGGTCATGATTCGGTGATCTATATTTGCATCGTAGAATCCAAGTATAGGATTCCTCTAGCGGTGATCCACACGTGTGTCACGTATCTCCAGACGTCGCCGAAGAGATCTCCGGGTGCTAGCGCGGAAGAACCTTCACTTGCGATGTCCGCCTTCGACCGCCTTGATCCGGTGGAGGATCTTGCTCTCGTAACTTGAGAGTGTTCTTGGTGGAAAGGGAATTCTCTCCTGGATTGAGAGTATTTCCAAATCCGTTGTGTACAACAATGGCTCTTCAAAATGTTGGGGTTGTGAGGATATTTATAATCATGTTTTAGGTTAATAGAGTTATGATAAATAAATAAACGCGTTACGCGTTTTATTTATTTTATTAACTCTTATTGAACCCCCCCCATGTTGAATTATTAATTCCTTGACATGCGCCCACACTGATTATAATAAATATCATTTAATAAAATAATATTAAATCCTCAAAATCCCAACTGGAAAAACTACACGGCGTGTAATAATTAATACATGGTGTGTACTTATTTTCCATAAAACTACACGGCGTGTATATTTAATATACACAGCGTGTACTTTTATTTTCCATTTTTTTCTCCACCACATTTATTAGACCTTGAGTAATGACTATTTATTTCTTAAATAAATTTAAATTCATTACTCACTAATAAATATATTATTTCGTCCACAATATATTTTCTCGAATAACTAGTGTCAAAATAATTGCGATCAGACATCCTTAAATAATTATTAAACCACATTCGGGAATAATATTTATTTAACTTGTTAAATTAATATTTAACTGAGATACATGGACACACTTAGTGTGTGACCCTCTAGGCCTCTTTCTCAGTGGCATTAGGCTGAGCCTGCCTAAAGTCCAACGTTAGCGTATTGAAACACGCCAAGGCACCCATAGAGAAAGAAGTTAACGCCGCAATGACGTGTTACCTCCTACGAAATCTTACCATGTAATATAATCCCTTTGTCTCAATATCTCCAATCAAGCAGGTTGCATGCTAGTGCCTTCAACCCATGTGCTTGATTATTCTTTCTTTGACTTCTTGGAATTGAACTTGCCCATACCTTACCATGGCCATGGATTTATTTAGGCTATATCAATTCCATCAAAGGGCCTGAGATATCTACTTCCGTTATGGAACGGAAGGGACAAATCCTTTCTCACATTATCTATTAATGTGGTATTACTCGTGACGCACCCAATGTATCCTACCTCGTTGCGAACATTGTGTCGTCACAATTTTCGTCAATACATCTAAGTGCGCGAGTTGTAATACCCATTAATAATAATCTTAAAGTCTAAGGATCAATACACACGTCCGTAGATAGGAATATCCAATGACACTATGAAATGTGGATTTCCTACTGGCGGGTCTCGTTCTCATAATATCCTCCTGGATATTACCAAGGGTGCACACCATGAGAAGGTGCCTCAAAGTTTTATGATTCCTCACCCCTAATGACCTGTATTATTTGTGTCCCTCAAATAATATTATCCGGCCATAGAACATACATTCAAGAATAGTGTTATGGCACTTCCGGGTTCTCATCATAGCAGGGATCCTCTACGACCCTTTAATGCAACAGTTTTCCTTAGGACATTATCACATGACATGTCATGCAGAAGAACAATCAAGATGTGATAAGGCTTTTATTTAATGAATAAATTACAAAGTAGTTGGTTCTAGACCACCAACTCCAACAAACTCCCACTTGTACTAGAGCCAACTGCTAATAACCTTTAACCCGCTAGCTCTCACATGATATTCATGCTTCTGCTGAGATAGGCCTTTAGTCATGGGGTCCGCCACGTTCTCTTCTGTGGACACTCTGGTCACTGAAACTTCACCCCTTTGATAGAAATCCATCAAGAGGTGATACTTCTGGAGTATGTGCTTTGTCCGTTGATGTGACCTTGGTTCTTCTGCAAGAGCCACCGCTGCAGTATTATCACAATACAATGTAATGGGATCTTTACTGCTAGGCACCACATCAATCTCCTGGACAAAGTTCTGAATCCAAACGGCTTCTTTGGCTGCATCAGATGCCACTATATACTCGGACTCCGCTATAGAATCGGCAACAACTGGCTGCTTTGAACTCTTCCAGCTCACAACTCCTCCATTGAGACAGAAAACATATCCAGATTGCAACTTCAGATCATTCTGATCTGTTTGAAAACCAGCATCATCATACCCTCTGATGACAAGATCCTCATCTCCTCCATACACCAGGAACATATCCTTAGTTCTTCTCAGATACTTAAGGATAGTCTTAACAGCAGTCCAATGCTGTTCTCCTGGATCTGCTTGATATCTGCCTACCATGCTCAGTGCATAGGCAACATCAAGCCTGGTACATAACATGGCATACATGATGGATCCTATAGCCGAAGCGTATGGGATCTTGCTCATCCTATCTTTCTCCTGTTGTGTCTGGGGACACATTTTCTTAGAAAGATGTAAGCCATGTGACACTGGAACCAATCCCCTCTAGTATTTTTCCATACTAAATATCTTTAGTATCTGGTCAATGTATGTACCCTGACTTAGTCCAAGAAGCCTCTTGGATCTATCACGAATTATCTTGATCCCTATAATGTAGGCTGCTTCTCCTAAGTCCTTCATGGAGAAACACTTGTTCAACCAGTCCTTAACTGACTGTAAGGCTGGTACATCGTTTCCAATAAGCAATATGTCATCAATATATACCACTAGGATGACGACCGCATTCCCATTAAACCGCTTATAAACACATGGCTCACATTCATTCTTAATGAAACCAAATTTCTTTATGTCTTCATCAAATCGAATGTTGCATGACCTGGATGCTTGCTTCAATCCATAAATGCATTTCTGTAACTTGAAAACCCATTTTTCTTCACATAGTGTCACAAAACCTTCTGGTTGTGTTATATAGACATCTTCCTGAAGGTTCCCGTTAAGGAATGCTGTTTTGACATCCATCTTCCAAATCTCGTAGTCATGGTATGCTGCTATGGAAAGTATGATTCTTATGGATTTAAACATGGCAACTGGCGAGAAGGTTTCATCATAGTCAATTCCTTGACGCTGTCTGAATCCTTTAGCCACTATCCTTGCTTTATAGGTGCTAACTTGACCTTCCATGTCCAGCTTTCTTTTGAATACCCATTTGCATCCAACATGCTTTACATCAACTAGCTCATCGACCAGAACCCAAACTTGGTTCTGAAACATGGAATCCATATCCGAATTCATAGCTTCTAGCCATCTTGCAGCTTATGAGCTTTCTACTGCTTCCTTATAGGAGAGAGGTTCATCATTGTCCAACAATAATGATTCACCATCCTCGGTGACTAGGAAACCAAATCTCTCTGGTTCCCTTACCTCTCTTGAGCTCCTACGCAGTACTTGTGTTTCTGGAACCTCTTCCACAGGGACCTGTGGAACTTGTTCCTATACCAACTCCTGTGTATCTTGAGCATCAACTTCGTCAAAGTCAATCTTGCTCCCACTATCCTTCTTGAGGATGTGCTCCATCTCAAGAAAGACGGCTTGTCTGGCGACAGTCACTTTCTTGTCTTGGGGGTTATATTGGTAATATCCTTTAATTTCCTTGGGATATCCTATAAAGATACACTTCGTGCCCCGGGGTGCTAGTTTGTTGCCTGAGAAGGCCTTAACAAACACCTCGCATCCCCATACACGTGTGTGCGACAAAGTGGGTTTCCTTCCATTCCATAACTCAGATGGAATTCCATTTTCTGCCTTAGTTGGTACTCAGTTTAATGTGTATGCTGCAGTTTGTAATGCGTATCCCCAAAAGGATAATGGAAGATCCGCATGACTCATCATCGACCTCACCATGTCCAACAAGGTGCGGTTCCTCCTTTCACTAACACCATTCCACTGTAGTGTATAAGGAGGAGTGAGCTGAGATAGAATCCCAGACTCCCGTAGAAGATCGATGAACTCTTGGTTCAGATATTCTCCACCTCGATACGATCGAAGCTTCTTTATCTTCTTACCAAGTTGATTCTCTACTTCATTATTGAATTCCATAAATTTCTCCAAGGACTCTGACTTATAACTCATTAAGTAGACATATCCATATCTACTCAAATCATCAGTAAAAGTAATAAAGTAAGAATATCCACCTCTAGCTTCTACAGGAAATGGTCCACACACATCTGTGTGTACCAATCCTAGAAGCTCTGTGGCCCTTTCACCTTGTCCTCCAAAAGGCGGCTTGGTCATTTTTCCTTATAAACAAGCGTGACATCTATCAAGTGGTTTTAGCTCAGTAGAGTCTAAATAGCCATCTTGGCAGAACTTTGTCAAGCGCTTCTCGTTTACATGACCAAGGCGGTGATGCCATAACTGGGTGATGTATGAGTCATGTGAGTTTGTTTCGTTATCGATTGCCAACACTTGGTTTTCGTAATTTAATACATACAAACCATTATTCAAATGTGCCATACCATGACATATGTTGTTCTTATAAAAGAGACAACCCTTATTTCCAAACTTGAAAATAAATCCATCCATATCCAAACAAGATACAGAAATTATGTTCTTGGTAACACTAGGCACAAAATAATAGTTTTGTAAAACCAAAATCATGCCAGTTGGCAATGAGAGGTGATAGTCGCCAATAGCCAACACAGCCAGCCTTGCACCATTGGCAGCTCGAAGATCCACCTCTCCTCTGGCGATCTTTCTAAATCTACTTGGTTCCTGCATTTGAATACAGATGTGAGCCCCACAAGCTGTATCTAATACCCAATGTGTAGAAATAGAAAGATTGCAATTGATAACGAACGCACCTTTAGCATCCCCATGCTTCTGGGTGCAGTTTCTCTTCCAGTGGCCCTGCTTGCCACATGCAAAACACACTGCTTCCCATTCCTTGTCCTGCCTCTGGATCTTCCCCTTCTTGGAGGGACGGTGCTCGGGGGATTCAGACCATTTATAAGTCTTTGACCCAATTTCCTTGTCCTTCCTTTTCTTGTTCACCATAAGGACCGCAGGTTTGTCATGCCCCATGTCCTTATCTACCTGGAGAATCAAGGTTAGAAGCTCCGATATACTCTTCTCATTTCCTCTCATGATATAGTTGACAATGAAGCTAGAGAAGGTCTTGGGAAATCATGATAGGATGAGATCTGTATGCAACTCATCTGGGAATTTAATACCTAAGATGTCCAAGTGTTCAATGTAGCCAATAAGTTTGACCACATGAGGCCCAGCTGGCGCAGACTCTCCAAGCTTCATGGTAAACAAAGCATTGGAGATCTCATACCTCTCCTGTCTCGCCTTCTCTTGGTAGATATCTTTAAGGTGAGACGTCATGCTATACACATCCATGTTTTCATGTTGCTTCAAGAGCTCATTAGACATGGACGATAGCATGAAACACTGAACATCTGTGGAATCATCCATGTGTTTCATGTAGAGAGATAATTCCTCATCACTAGCCTCTTTCCCAGGCGCAACTGGAATAGGCTCTTCCAGCACATATAATTTCCTTTTGTGGCGAAGGACGACGTGTAAATGCCTCTGCCACTCTTGGAAATTGGTGCCGGTGAGAAGGTTTTCTTTTTCGAGTATGGTGCACAATGATATGTTTGAAGTCATTTTCTTGCCGTTTCTACAAATTAAGGTGAGAAAAGATTTAGTACTTTATTACAAAAATTGAGACAAATAAATAAATTAATACTTATTAGTCTCCAACTATTTTATCGAAATCCAATAGCCCTCACCATTGACTTCAGAATATTCTATTGCGTGAATATTCTAGTGGAAAGGATCCATATTTCCCTTCGCATTACCCCAACTAGGGTTGGTCAAGAAACTTGAAGGGTTTTAGGTAGGCATTCCAAATGCCAACTACATTAACTCGCAGTTCCTTGATCCGCTGAGTGGACTCCCCAATCCTAAAATCCTTTTTGGATTTCCTCAACCTTTGCCTCTTGGTCACACCAAGTCCTGCTGTGGCAGTCAACCCTTGATGCGAACCAAGTCAAGTCAACCCAAAACCTTGAATTAGAATTCCACGATAATTGAAATCACCCCAACTAGGGTTGGTCAAGCACTTTGAACTATGGATCAATTCTAACCAAGATTATGGAAGGCTATGCCGACTTAATATTTATTTTGAGGGATTTTATCCTTACACGTAAATTTCCATTTTATTATCTTTGATTACATGCTTGTTAATATTAAGTGGGATATACTTAAGTGATTAACCATTTCTAAGATAATATTTACGTATAAGCCAGTTTTATTTTAGTTCCATCTTTCATGCTCGTTTAATTCAATAATTGTGTGATCGTGACAACACACCCACAATAAATAAACCATGCAACTGACAAAAATAAAATTAATGGTATGATCATGAGCTTTTCTATTGGTTAGTTTATCTAGTGGTTGACAAACTAACCCAAGACCTAGGGGAGAAATACCTTGAACCTTTCGGGTTTGTGTTTACATCTTTCCACCTGTCCACCTTTGTATCTCCTTGGATTGGTTTCACCTTGGCTCCTGACTTGAGCCGCCCCCACTAGCTTGGGAGCTCCATCCATTACATATGCATTTATCTCACATGCAAGTGAGGGGTAAAAGGGGTTTTTACATAAAAGAATCCTTGGGTGCGCAGTCCCTACATATTAATGAGGAGATGGCTCGCAGGCCAACAAATTTAATTTAAATAAATAAATTAAAAGAAACCATTCACATACAAAGGTCTTGGTCTAGCTCATGATCATCCATACATGCAACGATATTTACGCATAAATAAAACTATCATTCAATTCTTTAATCGTTCTTGTTTGAGATAAATCACGTTCGAATCAATTAATTATCTTTAATTAATCAATCCTTTTATCTTAAATCCCTTTTTCTGAATTTCCTTGAGATTCTCATCCATCATAATATTAAACAAATAAATTCATTTAAAATTATCCTTGTACGCAACTTGTACCTTGGAGGCAACCCGGTGAATTCCCATTTATTACGCAGATGTTAAATTAAACATTTATATATATAAAACACCTATAACATGTTGTACCTCAGCTTTACGCCCGCACCATGGTACACGTTTCAAGGGTTTGTATAATATAATAATAAATTTTAATAAATCTGCGTAATTTGGGTGAGTACACGGCGTGTAGTTCCGACTACACGACGTGTACTTTTTCTTCACCGTCCATCTGAAGTACACGCCCGGGGATAAGGCATGTTAATGTACTTCGGAAATTTTCGGAGTACACGGCGTGTACAGTGGGACACATGCTGTGTAGTTTTCGCGTTACACGGTTTCTAGCCGGGCAGGCCGTGTAATGAGTACATGACCCAACCCTAACCCGAAGGGACTACACGCCGTGTATTCCGGAAACCGTGTGCCACCTGTTTCTGGTCAACACACAGTGTCTTAAATTCTTAGAAAGAATGCAATACACGACCTGATTTGGTGGATCAGTCAATGCATTGAACCTAGACTACATAGTGTGTACTTCCGAATACACGCCGTGTATTCTTGTTTTATATGGCCAGAAACGTTTGGCTCCTCCGGATGAGTTCCTCTATTTTATTTTAATCAAAATTAAAAGAAAAAAACTGTTTCTGTGAGGTGAATGAGAAACGAGGGAGGAGGAACAGATCTCGAGATTCAGATTTCCAGAACGATTAAACATGAATTGAAATAACTAAATTATTAAATGCATAAATCACCAACGGAAAACTAAATAATTATAACCAACGATATGACAGCTCAGATACCACTTGAAGGTTCCGGACGCAGCGGAAGCGCGTTGGTGGGTTTACCCAACTTTAATTTTAACGTTAAACAACGTTAAATCTGAGATCCGTCATGATATAAAACGCTGAATCTTCGGAATAGAATGAAGAATGAAAAAAAGAAGAGTCCTGGAACCCTTAAGGAGGATCATCATATGTTGATTATAATTAATTTAATTAATGCATAAGAATTACCGCGTTGGAATTCTTTCTTCGTTGATGTGTCCGGTCATGATTCGGTGATTCGTCGTTGCTTCGTAGAATCCAAGTGTAGGATTCATCTAGCGGTGATCCACACGTGTGTCACGTATCTCCGTACGTCGCCGAAGAGATCTCCGGGTGCTAGCGCGAAAGAACCTTCTCTTGCGATGTCCGCCTTCGACCGCCTTGATCCGGTGGAGGATATTGCTCTTGTAACTTGAGAGCGTTCTTGGTGGAAAGGGAATTCTCTCTTGGCTTGAGAGTATTTCCAAATCCATTGTGCACAACAATGGCTCTTCAAAATGTTGGGGTTGTGAGGATATTTATAATCATGTTTGAGGTTAATAGAGTTACGAAAATAAATAAACGCGTTACGCGTTTTATTTATTTCATTAACTCTTATTGAAACCCCCCCATGTCGAATTATTAATTCCTTGACATGCGCCCACACTGATTATAATAAATATCATTTAATAAAATAATATTAAATCCTCAAAATACCAACTAGAAAAACTACACAGCATGTAATAATTAATACACGGCGTGTACTTGTTTTCCATAAAACTACACGGAGTGTATATTTAATATACACGGCGTGTACTTTTATTTTCCATTTTTTTCTCCACCACATTTATTAGACCTTGAGTAATGACTATTTATTTCTTAAATAAATTTTACTGCATTACTCGCTAATAAATATATTATTTCGTCCACAATATATTCTCTCGAATAATTAGTCTCAAAATAAATGCGATCAAACATCCTTAAATAATTATTAAACCACAGCCGGGAATAATATTTATTTAACTTGTTAAATTAATATTTAACTGAGATACATGGACACACTTAGTGTGTGACCCTCTAGGCCTCTTTCTCAGTGGGATTAGGCTGAGCCTGCCTAAAGTCCAAGGTTAGCGTCTAGAAACACGCTAAGGCACCCATAGAGAAAGAAGTTAAAGCTGCAATGACGTGTTACCTCCTACGAACGCTTACCGTGTAATATAATCCCTTTTTCTCGATATCTCCAATCAAGCGGGTTTCATGCTAGTGCCATCAACCCATGTGCTTGATTATTCTTTCTTTGACTTCCTGGAATTGAACTTGCCCATAACTTACCATGGCCATGGATTTATTTAGGCTATATCAATTCCATCAAAGGGCCTGAGATATCTACTTCCGTTATGGAACAGAAGGGACAAATCCTTTCTCTCATTATCTATTAATGCGTTATTACTCGTGACGCACCCAACGTATCCTACCTCGCTGCGAATAGTGTGTCATCATAGTTTTCGTCAATACATCTAAGTGCGCGAGTTGTAATACCCATTAATAATAATCTTAAAGTCTAAGGATCAATACACACGTCCGTAGATAGGAACATCCAATGACACTGTGAAATGTGGATTTCCTACTGGCGGGTCTCGTTCTCATAATATCCTCCTAGATATTACCAAGGGCGCACACCATGAGAAGGTGCCTCAAAGTTTTATGAGTTATCACCCCTAATGACCTGTATTATTTGTGTCACTCAAATAATATCATCCGGCCATAGAACATACATTCAAGAACAGTGTTATGGCACTTCCGGTTTCTCATCATAGTAGGGATCCGCTACGAAACTTTAATGCAACATCTGTCCTTAGGACATTATCACATGACATGTCACACAGAAGAACAATCAAGATGTGATAAGGCTTTTATTTAATGAATAAAGTACAAAGTAGTTGGTTCTAGACCACCAACTCCAACAACCTTTTGGTGATTAACTATCCAGTGATTCATTATTCACCGAGTCACCATTCAGTGAGAAAACATTCGATGAGTTTCCATTGGGCGAGTCACCATTTGGAGAGTCACTATTTAGTGAGATATTGTTTGGTGAGTCACGATTTAAGGATTCACTATTCGGTGAGTCACCATTCGATGAGAAACCATTTGGTGAGTCACCATTCATCGATTCAACATTTGGTGAGTCACTGTTCGGTGAGCTATCATTCAACGAGTCATTATTCAGTGAGTCACCACCACGACACACCTTCATGACCCACCATCAGTAACTCACCATTCCGAGTCACTTGTCCTGAATCACCATTAGCGACCTACCGTAAGAAAAATTGGAATTTTGGAAAACTCCTGTAATGAGTCTCCATTACCTCCCAAAACACCTCAAATACCATATTTTATTAAAGTAATGGACCAGGAAGGTCCATGCCATTACCGATCAATTATACATTTTGAAAATACTTTTGAAATACAAAAGAAGATAATCCTATCATTCTATTATCTAGGAGATTGTTTTATACCATATAAAGCTTTTTTTAACATGAAATATTATTTTGAAAAAGGGAATTTTGAAATATAGTGGGTTTATAAAAAAATATCTTCAATTATATATCCATTATATAGTTCAATTTGGATAACCATTTTATATAGTTTGAAATCCATATGTGTTGAATAGGAATGACGTATTCTAATGGATTTATGATTGGATACAGGTTCAAAGGTCTCTTAATAGTCTATACTATCTTCTTGATTGTACCCTTCTGGAACTGATATAGCCTTGTTTCTCAGTATTGATCCAGATTCATCAAATTTATTTCTAAACACCAATTTAGTTCCTATATTCATGATTTATTTTGGTCTATCAATAATTTCCCAAACTTTATCTCTTTGAAACTAATTATGTTCTTCTTGTATATCCATTAACTAGAATTCATCATTGACTGAATCATTGTTGTTCTTAAGTTCAAGGTGTAATAAGAATGTTTAATGTTCTACCTGGTTTCTTAGATATCTCTAGTTTATATACCAAAATCTATGTATTCAATAACAACATCTAATGTATGGTATTTTAGAGTGATAAAATCTCTATAAAAAGAATGTATGGTCACCTCACAACCTTTTACAGGTTCAGGTTTTCGAAGTTCCACATAAATTGATGGTTTTTCTTTATGTTTCATAAGAAAATTAGAAGGTTATACATTTATTTTTAATGTGGATAAATCATCCTCAAGGTTATATAAGGTGTTATTAGGATCATGATGATATTTATGATAATACATGACATAGACAAACTCTTCTAAAATCATGGTTCTTTTGTTATAGACTCTAAAGGATTTACTAGAAAGTGAATAACCACTAAAAATTCCTTCATCACTTTTGGATGAAAACATTTCAATATTATCCTTAGTGTTAATAATATAGATTGTGAAACTAAAATATATAATGTACCGAACCATAGACTTACTGCTATTCCAAACATAATTAGTGTTTTTCTTATAAATACGTCTAATTAAAATTCTATTAGTTATATAGTAGGGTGTATCAAAAACTTATGCCCAAAAGTAGGTAGGTAATTTATATTCATTTATCTTTGTTCGGAATATCTCTTGAAGTGTTCTATTTATTATTTCTACAAATTAATTCTACTAAGGGTTCCTAAGAGAAAATATTTTTTTGACTATATCCATTTTTTGATAAAAAGGATTCAATGTCTTGATTTTCAAACTCACATCCATGGTCACTTCTTATGGTGTTATTTCTATGTACAGATAGGTTTTCTATAGATTTAGCATACATGATAATATAAGATCAAACATTACTATTGAGTATTAAAAATAATACCCATGTATACATATAAAATAAATCTAAAATAACATAGACATAGTGATTCACATTTAAAATAGAAACTATATATAGTCCAAACAATTCCATGTGAAAAATTCCAAGAGGTTAAGAAGTTGAGACTTCTTTCATTAATTTAAATGACATATTTTGATGTTTTTCTTTTTAAAAAGGGTTAGAAAATTTTTCATTTGGAAATTAAAGTTTGGTTAGATCCCTGAAAACCCTTTCATAGTAAGATTTATAATTGAGTGAATGTTACAGTGGATTATTCTCACAATCTAAATTTATGATTCTCTATAAAAAAGACCTAAGAAAGAAACATTTTTTGAAATTAAATAATCAATATTAATAGCATACACATTATCATTTACCAAATTAAAAAATAATAAAGTATTTTTATAATTAACCACATTACAAGAATTATTTTTAAAATTCACATGAAAACCATCATCACATAATTGTAAAATACTAAGTATATTATTTTTCAAACTATGAACAAAAATTACATAAGAAATTAAAACCGAGATGGTGTTACCGATTTCACCAAGGAAAATGATCTTTCATTTAACGTAATCACCAAATGTGACACGTACACCATCAGCCTTTATTATGTTCTTCATACTAGATTAATATCATGTTGTATTCCTGGAACATGTACTTTCTAAGTACCAAAAATTTATATAGGATCTATTTAAGCAGTTTTCTTATAAAACAGTGTTTATAACATGAATGATTTTTGTACCCATATTTTCTTTGTTCCATATATTTTAGTGATTAAGTCCTTTGGAAACCATATTTACTTATTATGTTTCCTATATGTATATTTTAAACTCTTTGAAATAAATACTTTATTTGTTCCAGTTGAATAATAACATGTAGACGAATTTCTAGAAATGGATTTATGAACGAAAGTACTCTTAACAATTCATCATTTCCAAGGTTGGTAACCTACACCAAAAATATATTTTGTATAAATTTTCTTTTCTAATATTTGAGTGAGAGTTTATCTTAAATATTGAAATCCCTCTAAGTCTTTATTTAGTTTTTAATTTGACAATTTTATTTTAGTATTTTCTTTTAATAATTCAGCTTTTTTCTCTTTTTGTACAGTGACAATAGTTCTAACACTAGTAGATAAAACATGTTGTTTCTTCGTAACTTTTTATTTGTATTTGAGTTCATTAAAATATCTTAAATCATATTTCAGTACTAAAACGTTATCTCTTTTGACATGTCGTCAACATTTTGATCAATTTAAAAATGATTAGAATTATGCATAGAAGATACAGTAGGTACCTTGGATATATTTTTCCTGAAACACATATCTACTCTATCAATATTTTCATCATGAGTTGAGTGTGATTCACCAAATCTTCCCTCAAAGGCATTCCATGTGGCTTTCATGGATTTCTTATACTTTCTATCTTTATCCTCAAAATTCCTCTTATAATTCAACTTATTATAGTCAACTATAACATATCCTTTTCTCTTACACTCATAACAAGTAATATCATTTATATTGTCATATCTTTTCTAGTACTTTTTTTAATTTCCTATATTATTATACTATCCCCTTTATCTCAGTTTCTTGAATAATATCTTCCTCTTGTAAAATTTGTTATACCATCTAGCCAAATGGGCCATTTTTTCACTACTATTGATAGGTGATTCCTCATAACTGGAGATTTCAACATGATCTATTTTCTTATCTATCTGTTTTGATGTAGTAGACTTGAAGGAAACAAATTTACTCTTTTTTATCATCAACTTGATGGTTAAACTTATGTTACTCCTCATACATCATTAACTTACCAATCAATTCCTTGAAAGGTAGTTTACTGATGGATGATGATTCTATTATTGAAAGAGATTCCCCTATTCATCTATCTGGAAGATATATCAGCAAATGCATCACTTAAACTTTTTCTAACACAAGATTCCCCAAGGACATCATTGTGTTCATTATCTCATTGAACCTGAGATACATATAAAAAATCATCTCATTATGTTTTATATTAATGTATCATATTTAATTTTTTAAGTATTCAATATCATTTATTTAACATTTGTAGTTCCTTCACAAAAAATTGGTAATGTATCCCAAATTTCAAAATTAGTTTTCCTAGAATATATCCTATTAAATTCATCATATATTATGTGTTATTAAAGAGAATTAATTACTTTTTAATAATTATCATAATAGATTTTAGTAGCTTCATCACAATTAATCCTAGAAGTCATTGGAAATTCATATCTATCCACTATAGCAGAACATATTTAGAAAACTATTCTTTTAATATAAGTTTTCATTTATATTTTATATTGATAATAGTTATTTACATTAAATAAATGAGGTATGTTGGTATCAGAACCTTCTTGTATATTATCAATTTAATTAACTAAATTTACAATTGATAGAAATTTAAGATCTTTAAAAAACAACTAAAAATCAGAGTTGAAAACATTTTATTTCATTTGGTACCTAATTTTGGTCAGAGTGAGTATCTCAAGAGGGGTGAATTGAGTACCCAATAAAAAAATTTCAAAAAAGGTTTAAATAGAATCCCCATTTTAATTAAAATAGTACAATTAAAAAATAGAAGATTGATATAAGTTATGATCTTTAAGAACATTTCTCAATTATTTATTATGTCTCAATTAAAACTATCATAAAATTTACTTTAACTTTTGAAATCAATTTAATTAATCAAAACCTTATATAAACACAAATTAAGACTAACTATAAAAGTAGTGGTTTTGTTTAGAGTTTAAAAAAAATAGTTAAAGTATTTAGAAATAAAACAAAATGAAATACACAGTGGAATAAATAAAATAGGTTTAATCCCAAGCTGAGACTTAATCCTCTCCACTTGGAAATCACCTTATTCCAAATAGATTATATAAAATAATCCTGATCCACAACATGGATCAAGTTAACAATAGAAATCCAGCTTTCCAGGCCACACATGGACCTCTTCTATAACAACCGTTGGTAAAGAAAAAACAGCTGACACAAAGGGACTTATTCCACAACACATGGGTAAACAGTTGTAAAAAGAGTTAAGAAGATATAAAGAGTCTTTAGGTTAATTTACATGAGAGAGTGTGTGTGTTTAAAATACAATGTAATCACACACTATTCAAAATGTAAATATAATAAAAAGTGAGAGAAAATAAATATGTAAAGAATATAGTGATTCTCAGTCCGATGTGTTCTGATTCTTTTGGCTACTTGGATGTCTCTTGAAGAGGTTCTTGAATATTTTTTATGGTAATCATAGTAAAATAGAGTTTCATGAACACTTTTGTTCTGACTATGGGAAATTACTAAATGTTCATTGTTTTCCACTATAGAGACCCAAATTTTTTCTTGTAATACTTTTAAACAATTTCATATATATTTGTAAAGAAATTTGCGGAGACGATTCTGATGCCCGGTGTACCCAGAATTAATTTTTTAAAAATGTTAAAAATATTTTTTTACACACACACACACAATTTCATTAAAAATGATAATAGTTCAAAGGAAGTTCATATCAGAAATACAAGATCATGGTTGATTTTGGAACATGGTTTCCACCCTAGGTGCAATATAAAATTGGTCAGTGATGGGAATTCATACTCCTCTCTTGTTGGAGGTACATTCAGAGGATTAATTAATTATTATATTAAATAATTCATTCATTTAAACCTAATGAAATATATATATGAATACTTCCATTTTGAATTATATAGGGTAATTTGCACAAACCCTAAGATAATTCTAGTTCTTTCCTTCCTCCTTTAATTGGAAGATCACATCATATGATGACGATCGTCTCGATAAGAGAAGATCAGAGCACAACGAACCCAAAAAATACTTCAAATAGTTGGTGATCAAATTATTTGATGAAGAATTATCCAATCTCTAGGTATGATTCATCAATTTATGTTTCATTCCCAATTTTATCAAATGAATTGAGAATATCTATCCCTTTATTCGATCTGTTCAAATTGAAACCTTGTCATGCTTTTATATATCAAATATTTTTTTTTATTTTAGTTGTTTCTATCCTCAGGTGAATTTTCTCAATTGTTTTCCTAGAACACTTGGAAAATGTTGTTTAAAAATTTGTTATTTTTATTTCCCCCCAATATTTCCTTACATTCATCACAGGTTGGACCATGTGGTCCCAGTTCAACATTTTCAGGAAATACCAAGGCCAATAAAACCCTTGGAATCAAAAAAATTTCCCATGTGAGGAGTGGATCGTTGAATCAAGGCCTGATCTAGGATTATTTCAAGACATGGATTATCATTTCAATAATTATTTATCAAATCATCGACATCCAAAGACTGTGAGGAATGTGTTATGAAAGGAGGATCTTCGAGGGTCAATGAAATATGTTTTTCCTATGAACGGTAGCTGGAAATGATAGATCTTGTACAAATGCACTCTTTCTGAATAAAGATAAGGCTAAAATCGAAGTGGAAGGATCAGATTAATGGCACAAAAAGAGTATCTATGATTTTGTGAAATCCCTAACTATATTCCATGTAGAAGGATGGACACATTTCAAGTATCCCCTAAGTGTGATGACTAGGGTTTTTGAAAATCTATAAGGATGGCATGGTGTGTTTCCCTCCAACAGGCCATGTACCTCACCCCACATTGGACAAGACATGTGATGCACCACATGGGAAGGAAACCATGTGGGAGTATACATCCAGGAACCTAGAGGTGTACCAAAGTATATGGACATGGCCAAAGCACATGGGCAGAACCAGTGAAGCCACACACCATGTACAAAGTATACAAACATGACATGAGTACACGAACACGACCAAAAAGAAACGACCCAGTTAGCTTGGAAACAACAAGTATTCCACTTGCACGTTGTGTACCACTAAATGAGTAGGGATCTTTGTACTAGTTAGGGACACAAATAGGTGGTGGTGTAGGACCACATGTCATGTGGGACCCCTCACACACCATGTATCCCTTGGTTGATTTTTATGAAACATCAAGGTTCTATATCTTCTTCATTTGAACTCATACTCTATCCCATGAGTAGCCTATTCTGAATTTTATTTTCAACATATATCATGATGGTTCTCTAGGTTGTGTCTTTTGAGATATGATGTGGAATATTCTATGAATGACGATTAGTTAGGCGACACTCGCTAACGGTAGTGATCGCGCTGGATCACTACAGACTGCTGAGTGGTACCCTCTAGTAGAGATGCGCAGTGGGTCATCGATGACTACCGAGTGGTACCCTCATTTAGAGATAGGAAGTTGATCCTTGAAAAATACAGAGTGGTACTATCTAGTAGAGATAAGAAATGGAGTCATCGATGACTACTTAGTGGTACCCTCTAATAGAGGTGGGTAGTGGAGTCCTCAACGACTACTGAGTGGTATGCTCTAGTATGGTGGTGAAGTGGGTCCTGATGACTAACGAGTCATATCCTATAGTAGATATGGGAAGTGGATAATCAAAAACTACTGATTGGTACCCTTCAGTAGAGCTTGGATGTGGATTCCTCAATGACTACCGAATGTTACCCTTAAGTAGAGATGGACAATTGAGTCCTCAATGACTACTAAGTGGTACCCTCCAAGGGAGCTGGGAAGTGGGTCCTCAGTGGATATTAGAGTGGATACCTCCTATTGTACTAGGTAATGGGAACTCTAACTAGATATTGAGTCCCCAAGAATGTTCAACATAGTGAGAAGGAATGGTTTGACTTGTTTGGTTACTTCTAAACAGACATGTGAGTTTTTGGGAATCATTGATGGGATTTTGGAACTGTTGGCTACTCTTCTTCTTAGGCTAAGATTTGAGATGGAGATCCAAATTCTTTCTCCTTTGGGATTTTTTGAATAATAATGTATATATATATATATTATTTATACATACCCTTGAATTTGGTTACACTCCTCCCATGAGAGATGATGATGCATGGGGTTTTCCATGTGCTTTCCGTGTTTAGATTTTCATGGTTAGATGAGTCTACACACCCTTTATAGGTGGGGTAGACTTGATGTATAGTTCATTTACTCACCATGTGGATCCCCTTATGCTTATATGGGGATACTATTTCTTTTTTTGGGTTAATATATTCTATTTGATGGTATCTTTCATCTTCTATATTTTTATTACTTTTATATATCATTCTCCTCCCCCTTTATCTTTTAGGGAATCATATAGGGTATGTATATACTCACCCATACATGGGATTTTCCCAAATTTATCATGAATTATGAGGATGATGGATTGGTTGAAGATGGAATTAGATAAGCTTCGGGATACCTGGTACTTTGGATTGTGTACGGTGGTCGCAGCTTTGGATTTAGGAGTTAGGTTACTTCAGTAGTTTACTTTTACAGTTTTGTCAGGTTGGGAAAATTTTCTATTTGGGAGTGTATTTTCACCTTCACTGTTCAGTTAGAACTTTTGTATTTCTATACACACTAGAGGTTATGCATTATTAGTTTACTTTATAGACGTGCTGCATATTTTACTCTTCCCCTCTACACTTTTTCATCTAGATGGTTGTGTGTGTGCACACATGTACTTAGGTAAATGCCTTCCCATTTAGATATGTATTCAACACTGGTAACCACTTCTGGACTATGGAGGCAAGAATGGGGTAGTTGCATCTTGTTCCCATGATAGGGACAGGTCATGACATCCACTTTCTCACAGTTTTGTGTAAGCAACATGAAATGTGTAATCTCTTATCATGTGGCACTCTTCAGGTTCTCACAATATGGATTCATCTCACTTCATGTGTTCTGAATCAATCAATGTGTATCTTTATATGTTTCTAAATGGATGTCATATGAGAGAGTCTATTTTCTAATATATAAATAACATGTATGGAAAATAATATGAATCTTCTGATCCTTATACTAATTTACTGACACACACTTTAATTCATTCATGAAGTAGTTTAAAATAATCATTAATGTAACTCTTGACATTAAATTTGATAACATATCCCTTACAAATATTTAATTAAAAATAAATAAAGCGATGTTGAATCTTTTGAACAGTTAGAAAACTCTTGTGGTGACTTAGGCTGGTGGTGAGTCAGGATGATGGTATGTCATTGCGTAATGGCGACTCATCTCAATGGCTCCTTGTCTTCTCAATGGCTAGTCATCTCAACACTTTTCCGAATATGGAGGTGACTATGTTCTGACAGCGGGTCGTCCTCTAGCAGTGGGTTTTCCTATACTTTTCCAAATCTCCATCTCGATGGTGTCTCATTGATGATGGTAGGTCTTTTCTCTACTTTTATGAATTTTTGTTCTTGTGGTGAGTCGTCCTCAATAGTAGGTGTTTTCAACACCTTTTCAAATTTCTATTCTAAGGTTAATTCTTCACTGGTGATGAATCCTTCTTAACAGTGAGTCATGTTTGGATATGGGTATTTCCAAAACCTAGAAAATATTCTTCCAAACTACCTCATGTCATAAAATGCTATCATAAAGCATAAAAATCATTAATATCATAATAAGCATGATTTTGTGTTCATCAAAGCAAGGAAGCCAACAACATACATATACATACACATTCATACACACCCATACACATAAATACATATATATATATATACACATATACATACATATATGCATATACATACATACATATAAACCTAAATACACATACACAAACATACAAACATATATACATATATTCATACATGCATATATATATATATACATATACACTCATAAACATATATCCATACATTCATATACATATAGAGATATATACATATAAATATATACATTCACATATATATATATTTATATATACATATATACATTTATATGTACATATACATACATATTTTATATACATACATATACCAAAGTCTCATTTTCACTATTTTTTCTTTTGTCGTACCTTGAGCTTTCCCGGCCATATCAAACATGATTTATGCCATAACAACAACAATTACATTAATATATGTATGTATATTTTTCTACATATAGTAATATAAATATACTTAAATAAATATTTATTCATTTATATAATTATTTAAACAAATATTTATATATTATATTTACAAAAACATTTTTTAATATTTTTAAATACATTATAAAATATTTTTATTGATTAATATAATTTTGGTAAGTTTTTTTTATATGATTTATAAAAATAATTTTGATAATAAAATTTTATTTTAATATGATATATAGTTTTTAAATATACATTTTACATGTGGAAACATTACAATTAATTAATTATCTATTTTAAAATATATTACTATATATATAAATATATATATAATCAAACACACATTGAATTCTAAATATATATGTATATTGTAAATTATATAATATGAATATAAACATATAAATTTAAATATGTACTATATTTAATGTATTTAAATATTTATTTATATAGTTTATATCAATATATTTTAATATATATAAATATATGATTGTGTGTGTAATTATAATTACATATATAACTATAAATAATTATAAAAAATAAAAAACAAATAAATTGTATCTATAAAAATAAATAAATAAATAATAATTATTATATAAATAATATTTATGAATATTTATAAACATAATATATTATGCGAGGTACACTTTTATGAGTGATAAAAATGTGTATGTAATGTGTGCCATTTGTAGCACTTTTATTTGGTGCTCATTAAATAAATCCATTTAATAATTTTTTTTCGTCTTGATAAATTTAGATATTTATTTCGTGAAATATATAGTCGTGAAAAAGGCCATCACACAAGCCATATAGACCCCATCAAGAAAATCCCAAAGAAAATTACAGTCCCATGTAGTCAAAATCCCATAGAGACAAAAATAAGAAATCCAAAACAATTGCATGATAAAAATAAATCAATTAGTTTTACATGGATAACATTTCATAGAAATTAAATATAAAATAAAAGTAATAATTTATAATAATACACTCTACATTCATACGTATCAATAATTTTCATTTATTTTAATAATTAATTGGCCATATATTCATAAATATTCGATCTCTATTATTTATCTCTTTTTATTGTTTTTTACATGATATTTTAATTATCTTAAATCTAATGGTTACAAAAATATGGGTTTCATTTTTAATCACCCTTACATACTGTATTTATTCCATAGGTTTCTTTTTTTGGGATACGATTTTTTTTCAGTTCACTAAATGTTATGTCAACAAATTTCATTTATCAAAAATTGGTCATTAGATAGAGTTGAACATATCATGCAGATAGTAAAAATCCGAATTATTAATGGCCAAAATAATCCTCTAAGGTTAAAATATGTTGATGGTGTTACAATGAAGTGTTATAGGTCTATAAATTCAACAAATCTAAGGGGTCACCAGTTTGGTAATCAGGTTGATTCTTTCATATCTAGTGATCCATTTTTTTTAAGGGAGTAGGTATTTCTGTTTGATGATATGAAACTTATTATATAAGTGGGTTGTACATTGATATAAAATTATAATTGTGTGAGATCAATGTTGTCTTATATATATTACTTATACTACGTAATCTTTTTTGTAATCTTTTAAATCTTATAATCATAAACGATGATCATAAATATTTCTCCCATGAATAAAAAACTCATTTTTTCAATGAATGATAATATCTTATGTTCATTCCATGTTTATATTTCCATTTAAATTATATTACTGATCTTGGATGTTAGTTAGATTTCTTATGTCATCAAAGGATGAATTTTGGTGGTTATTAGGTTGAAAATTTTACCTACTTCTGATACACTCAATCATGGGGAAGAGAATTTATGAATGTTCATTTTTTCACTGCCACATTTAAATATGAGCATTCAAAGGATCATGAATCTTAATTTTGGTGGTTTTATCAAAGTCACGTGTCATCAAAGTCCCCAATAACATGAATCAGAAAACACATTTTTCAGACAGCTTAGGTTTTCTATTGACTTGATGATATCTTGATTTCAGTTGGTGTTACTTCATCAAAATATATAACATTTGATGGTAGAAATATGTAGGTAGAATGTTTTGATGGAATGAATTTTGGATTCATTATAATGTGAATGGAGTTTTATTTAATTCAGAAGGACTTTGATTTTCTACTTACTAGTTTTTATTTATAGAACATTGAAATTGATGAATGAGAATATATGGATATAAAAGATTTAGTTGGATTGAGGATTTTTTAGTGTAGAATGTTTCATTAAATAATTTTGAAATAAAGGAAATGCCAAAGTAATGGAATAACTAGAATATATGTATGACAAATCTATGGAATTAAAAAAAGAGTGCAAGATGTGATGATTGATTATCCCAATGTTATTAGAATCATTATCAATGTAAGATCACATGAATGATTTCAATATGATCTAAGGGAATATATAATTAGTGAAGATGAAGTTCATATATGATGTTTTGTAAATATTACTAATGTAATCACTTATGAATATTTGGGATGTGATAATGACAACCATCAATAACCAAAGTGTAAAATAGACATTGTATTTTTTAATATCCAGAATCAGATCTTGATTGAGGATATTGAGCATAGGGAAGTCTAGAAACTATCCATTAACACTCTTAATATTTGTGTATGAGGATGGTCACCTTAATGGAAGAAAAAATATTAAATAAATTATCGAAAGATAAGTCACGGAAAATATCAAAGGAAATTCAACTGACCTAGGACCTATTTGATGGACATTTAGAAACAATTCAAGAAGGATTTTAGTAGTCACAATGAATGATTTTTAAGGCCTTATTCTTATTGAAGATCAAATTTTAATTTTTATAATGGAAGAATGTGTTGAATTTTATCCTGTTGTCAACATTCTTGTGGATCCATGGGTAGTTGTCTCAGGATAATTATTCAATTAAATTGGGGAACATAAATTCCCTGAAAATTATATATCTTGAAGGAGCAATATATAACATTTGGTAGATGATGAATCTTTGGAGATCATTACAAAGGGAGATGTGAATATCTGGATGAATAATTGGGAAATTTTGAAACTGAATCAAATAATACATATCTTAGGGCTACGGAATAACCTAAATTTAGTTGGTAAAATAGAAGAGGTAGTGTATGGAACTAATTTTTCTAGTGGATTATGGAAATTTAATAGATGATTCATGGTTAATTATAAAGGTTAAGATAAGGTTAAAATGTATATAACCAGAATAGAATATTTGATCTTATTGGATCAATGTTTAGAAAATTTGGGGGCTCAGTACTGTTGGCCTAATAATCTTAGTTAGCATAACATGAAGCTTATTACAAAAAAGGAATACTAGATCATGATAATATGGACATTACATGTTGTGAATTTTTTGTTATGGTAAAACAATCTATGGTTTATTTCAATTTTATGGACTAAATGCCATGGTATAAAAGTTTTAATTTGTTCATAATGATTTTTTTGGAAATTTTCCAAGTTTAAACACTTGAACAATCACATTAATTATAAAATTTTGTGACAATGCTGCATGAAAAGATTGTATTTAATTTTTTAAGAACATGTTTTATGTATTCCATGATTTTACTAAATTGAAGGCTATAATGGAGCAAACGTGTTTTCAGAAGCTCAAATGACTATGTTTCGCTAATGGTGGTGAATATACCAAATATAACTTATATAAATTCTTCAATAAGAAGGGGATGTGGAATTTAAATTTGGTACAAAAAACATCAAAATAGAAGAGAGTGGTTGAGAATAAGAATTATACATCAACAGATAAAGATCAAGGTATGAGGTGGTATTGTAGAATTTCCATGGGAATTTGGGTAGAAGGTATCAACACATAAGTATATCTAGTCAACATAAGTCCAACATCAACAATTGAGAATGAAATTTTGGAGGACATATAGTATGATACATAACCAAAATTTATCCATCTCTGAGTCTTTTGAATCATGGCATACAAGTTTATTGATTCTAAGGATAGGAATAATATTGAGGCTAAGGAAAAGGTTTGTTTTTTTATTGAATTTGATGACGAAAACATAAGCTAATAGATATAGGATAAAGATAGGAGGCCAGTCATCTTGAGTAGAGATGTTCAATTCAATGAAGGGGTTCTATGAAAGGAATGAAACACTATAGAAAAAGTGTTTGAAGGAGATAAATAAACTATTGATATCCAAGTTGATGTGATCGGGATCACATAAAGAAAAAAAGTTCCTTAAAAATTAGATTAAATCACTAAAATTCCACTAGTGGGTCTTACTGAATATGTGCAAGAATGTTAAAGGATGGATGAATCTCGAGTGGGAGAACCAGATGATTTGGCTCCATAAGTTAGTGTACAAAAAGGTTAGGTATTGAAAAGAAGAGATAAGTCAGATAGTATAGTAAAACCATCTCATTCTAGGGGATCAAATGTAGTTAGAAATCTAATACAGATGTGTAGAGAAAATATAAAATTTCTTCTTCTAATAGATAGTTTAGATCCAAGGAGAATGAAATGGATGACCAAACTTATTGAAAACAAACAATGTATGTTAGTAATGAATGAAGAGATGAAATCATTATTGTTTAAAAAACTCAATATCATACTAACACACTAAAAAGGTAAAAGGAACTATATAATAAATGGGATGTTGATTTTGAATAATAGGCTAATGGAAATAAAATATATAAGGTTTGGTTGGTGGAAAATTGATGTCAACATAAGGAGGGAGTTGATTTCTCAGAAATATTCTAATCGATAGATAAACAAAAAAATATATAAATGGTTATGAGCATGGATGAATTAAAAGATATGTACCTAAAATATATGTATATAAATAATTTATTTATTTTTATAGATTTTGAGGAATAAATTAATATGAATTATCTAATAGGATTCATGGAAGATGAAAAATGATATTTAGTATATAAAAAAGAATCCTTATGTGATTGAGAAATAACCATGATAATGGAATAAACATATTAATACATCTATGTAAGAATAATGGTTTTGTAACAACCTAATATTTTATTGTATGTCTCTTGTTAAATTTAATCTCACTGATAACATATATTTTCCAAAATAATTAACTTAAACAAATAATGAAATATTATTATAACCTAGCCGTTAAATTGGTGAGAATGAATAATATTAGCCACATAAATAAATTTAAAAATCATATTTTCAATATAATGATCAATGTTCATCTTATGTGTTTTATATACATGATAAATAAATATATCCACTTTTACACATAACAATCTATATTTTTATAAAATACAGTTTTTTCCTATTGATGGTGCAATTTTTTTAAAACAAAATTTTGACACTTTAGTAAATTATATTTTACAAAATAAACTTAATATTTATTAGTTAGGATCTCCAATTCTACTTTGGTTGAATTTTTTATATTTTTTAAAAAATGTTTAATTTTTTGATGAATAGTAAACAAATACGACATTTGAATTGAAAACTGACTTTTCATCTGAATAATTTAGTATGATTAATTTTATTTTAAATTGCGATTAATAAAAAATTACATCCATAATACATATATTAATTAAATTATGGCCATTGGAATGTTTTTATATTAAATTTGGATTAAAAAAATTTCATACTTTTGTATGATTTCACTTCAAAAATCCGCTTTCAAGCCCCTTTAATGGATTAATTTTAAATGAATTTTACCTAATTTTGTGTATAAAATTTTGAAAAATAGATTCCATATTTTGATTCAGAATTCCCATGTTTAGTATATAGGATCCTTTTATTTTTTACATTATGAATTGTAATCTTAGTAATTTTAATTACCATTGTTACAGGTAAATTGGGTAATTAAGGGTAAAAATAGTATTATAAATATTAGAAAATTACCCTAACAGTATTCCTAATTTTATTGGATGACTTATTTTAAACCAAAATATTATTTTGGTCGATTTTATGAGATGTTGGATCCATTTGGATGAGTTTAATCCATATATTTTTTTATATGTTAAAGTAAAGTAAAATATGTCATAGTTTTGTTTTTAACAAGTTAAATATTTTAATATGGTGTTAACTAGAGGATATATTTGAATATTAATAGAATTTTTAAATATAAAATATTTATCTACATTATGGTTACTTATTTTTAATTTTAGGGAATAAATAATTACCATAAATGATTTCACAATGATGATGCAATAATTGTTTAATTAATGGAAATGTCAAATAAACGATATTAAAATTACTGAAATAAAAATAATTTGAGATAATTAATCTCATAAATTAACTTTAAAAATAACTTTGATAGGTTACAGATATTTTTAAGGAGTTTTTTATGATATATTGATTTATTGAGTTTTTTAAAAGACAATTTAATGAATTGTGTCAAAATTGACATTAATGTTTCATTAAAGTAAAGAAAATTTTATTAAATGATGCAAAATTTATGAAAATATAAATTTTAGCCAATTGATTAATATAAGGTTTAAAATATCATCCATTATTAAATTATATTTTTTCTATCAATTTATTGTATCAATATTGTCCCTCAAAGAGTAAAAATCCATGTTGTCACGATACAAGTTAAAGGGATTAAATAAGGGTTAAAACCAAATGATAAGGGTAAGAATGTGACCTAAACATGTCTAAAAATTATTGGATAAATATTAATAGACCCTTATCAACCTAATATTTAATTGGAGTTGTTTAATGGACACTTTTCAATGTAAATAACTTATATGTTATTTAAATCATATATAGTTACAAATGGTCACTCTATTTGTATTAAATATATTTTATGTGTCCACAAAAGAAAAAAACCAAGACATGAACAAAACTAAATGTATATTATGATGTTCAGAAAAATATTTATATAAATTTATAATGAATTTTTATAATTTGTATAATTACCTTAAATGTGTCGACTATGATAGAGCAATATTTATTTGATTAACAAGAAAATAAAATAAATTATTTTAAAAGTATTAATTATAGTATTTTTGGGATTATTTAATTTTAATAATAAATTTTATACATCTGTAAAATATATTATAGTGGTTTTAAATTATTATATTTGAATTATATCTTTTTTTAAGGTATTTGAAGTCAAATTAAATGAATAGGATCAAATTTGACATTAATGATATTTTATTGAATTAATTTTTTTTTAAATTATTTAAAAATCAAAAAAAATGTTAAATAATAACAAAAGGGGTAATATATTGTTGAAAATGTCTTCCCTTATTCATTTTAAGTTCATTTGGAAGCCTTTTCCCCTAGAATATCCTTATTATATTTTCATATTTTGAGGATTTCAGGAAGTGGCCCTCATATCAATTATAAAAGGACACCTCCTCCCCCACATCCTCACTCCAATTTGATCCATCTAGAATGAACAAGCCTAGACTATATCTCTTCCAAACATCATTAGTTAATTTATAAATGTTTTTTCATTCTAAAATTCCTACACTAGATCACTTATGAATAGATTCAAGGATGTTTGCTGAAGAAAATAAGGTGAAATCACGTTCAACTAAAGGAAAGTGCCAGAAAAGGGTTTAATCTCATCCCACTTTTATTTATGTGAGATATGAATTATTCACCACTTATTTATTTTGTGAAATTTACTTTACCATTGATATATCATATCATGAATCTCTTTATGTTCATATAATTCAATGTTTCATTTGATAATTATATAATTTTATGGGGCATATGATTCAAATATTTAAAAGTGGTATGGGACACATTTATTTAAAAATATCTTTTTAAATTGATTACTTTATATATGGTGAATGATTTGGACATGCAAGGGGACTAGTTAATGAATTCCCCTTGATGAATCGATATGCCTCATGAGACATATTAGTTAGCGACAAACCCTCCATATTTGTTTCCAAGTAGAACCAAAAAGGTTTTTACCGACAGACATAAACCATCTTGTGAAAGGTATTGATAATATAATAGTTTACATTCCAGATACTTGAAATCCAATTATTAAGAATTTAATAAATTTAATATTTAGTTATTAGTTTTCATAGTATTTTCACTATGACAAAATATAGAGATGTATTTCATTTTCGGTAAATTGATTACATGACCTGTGTGTTAAGTTATTTACCATGTTATATTGGTTATTCTCACTGATTCATGATTATTTCAGCTATAATTAATACTTACTAAAAATTTGAGCCCACCCTTACTATATTTTAATTCCCCATGATATGAAGAAAAATTCTTGGAATAAATTTTATCGATGTTGATGAGTTCATTTTTCTATGTATACATTTTCATTTTATACTCCCAATGTAAAATAGATTTCATGTATGTTTCTAGTTTACCAAGACTAATAAACTATTTAGTCCTTCAGGATTTTATTCCTTGTAATCATGCCAATATAATAATGTAAGGAACTGACTTTGGGCTTCTGGGGTTGGGGAGTTACCATTGGTATCAAAGTATGTTTTGTATAAACCTTGAGAACTATAATTAAGAAAACATATATTATATATCGAAACCCTTGGATAATTTTTTTAAAATATTCCCAAATAAACCAATATTATGATTTGTAGACTAGTTATACCTAAATTTTCAATTTGGATTATGTGATTTACTAGTTCTAATATTATATATTATGTTTCATAATGTTATGGTCTAATCTTGTTTAAGTCCGGTTTTTATTTTATTCCATATTTTCATGCTTGTTTTTTCATTAACTATTTGATCACGAAAACACATACATAATATACCATACATTCAGATAGAAATAAAATAAGATGGCATAATCAACAGCTTATATTGGTTAGCTTATCTAGCTGTTTTGATAAGGTAACCCTGACCTAGGAAAAAACACCTTGAACCAGATGGTTCGTGTTTTGCATCTCCCACCTGTCCACCTTTGTATCTTCTTGGGATGGTTTTGCCTCAACTTTTGATTTTGAACCATCTCCTCTGGCATGGGAGATCCTCCATTACATGGTGTTTACATTAAAGAAACCATGGGCACGTGGTCCCTATATTTTATTGTAAGAAGGCTCAAATGACAATGAATTTATATTAAATAAATTGAAATGAAACCATACACACAGAAAGGGTATTTCATCTATATCATGATCATCCATAGCATGCAATGAAATTTATGCATATTTAATATTCAAATTCATTTAATAGTTATTTTATTCAAGATAATCCGTGCTTGAATTCAATTAATTATGATCTTATAATTAATAAATTCTTTATCTTAAATTCCCTTCCAAATTTCCTTGAGATTTTCCTCATCCATATTCCTTGTACGGGTCTTTGAACTTTGGAGGAAACATGCTAAAATTACATTTCTAGAAAGTACACGGCGTGTAGGATATATTACATGGTGTGTATTTGTTTTCAACTTTTATCCAAAGTACACGTCAGGGGCCTTGGTGTGTTTTCTATGAAATTTTAGAGTACATAGTGTGTAGATTGATATAACACGACATGTACTTACTTGATACACGTTTACCAGCTTGGAAATCATGTTTATGTGGTTACATGGCTTCTCCTTGTACTTGGTTCCACCTGGGTTGGATCAGACTATATGATGTGTTGATTCAACCTACACGCCGTGTATTCCAGATTACACACGCCGTTCAGCTCTGGTCAAAATCATGTATTAAAAAACATACGTATGCTCAACTCACATGGCGTGGTTTGGCGGACTAGTACCTGTTCATTGAACCAAAGTACACGATGTGTAGATTTCACTACATGCCTTGTATTCCTATGTCATACAGATCTAATGAGCGGCTCCTATTGATGAGTTCCTCATTTTTATTTTAATCAAAATCAAAATTAGACGGTTGTTTCTTTGATGTGAATCAAGAAACGAAGGAAGAAGAATAGATCTCAATCATTTAGTTTTATAGAATGATTTATCTTTAGTTGTATCAAATATAAAGGCGTAAATTATCAAAGAAAATTAAATAACTATAATCAAATGATGTGACTACTCTAATACCACTGGTAGGTCCCAGGAACAACAAAAGCTAGTGGGTAGATGTGCCGACATGACATTTTCTCATTAACAATGATCAGTCTGGGATCAAAATGAAAATAAAAGATAGACTCCACATATCGAATCAATGAAATAGACAAAGAAGATGAATAATACCATAACCAAAAAGAAGGATCATCACAGGTTGATTATAATTAATTTAATTAATTGTCAGGAAGTACCTTTTAAGGGGTTATTTCATTGTTGATATTGATGATCATGTGCCGATGTGATTTTTTATTGCGTCACAAAAGCCAAGTGTCGACTTCCTCTAGTGGTGATCTACATGTGCACCACATATCTCTGGATGTCACCAAAGTAATCTTCAGGTGATAGCGTGGAGAAGCCTTTGCTTGTGTCGTCTGCCTTAGATCACCTTGATCAGATGGAGGGGGATCTCTCTTAGTCTTGAGAGCGTTCTTGGTGGAATTATTTCTTTCGGCCTTGAGAGAATTCTCTAGAATTATTGTGCACTACGATTAAGGAAAAGTGTTGGGGTTGTGATGATATTTATAATCAGGTTTGAGGTTATAGAGTTATGTCAACAAATAAATGTGTTACAGGTTTTATTTATTTCATTAAATCTTATTGAAAACCCCCATATAGAATCATTAATTCCTTGACAAGTGCCAATGCATATTATAAAAAATATCATTTAATACAATGATATTATTTCCTCAAAATACCTACTGAAAAAACTACACAACATGTAATCATTAATACATGGTCTGTATTCATTTTTCATTTCTTTTCCAAAATGAAAACTACACGGCGTGTATATTCAATGTACACAACATGTATATCTTGTTTTCATTTTATTCTTCTCCAAAATTATTATGATTTAGGCTTCCTTGAATAAATATTAAACCACATATGAGAATAATCTTTATTGTACTTGAGACACTTGGATACACATAGTGTGTGACCCTCTAGGCCTCTTTCTGATTGACATTAGGTGGGCTTGCCTAAAGTCAAAGATTTCTGTCTAGCAACGGGTTAAGGCACCCAAGAGAAAGAATTTGACACTAAATTGACGTGTCACCTCATAAGAACAGTTACCATGTAATTTAATCAATTTGTCTCAATATCTCATCAAGCAGGTTTCATGGAAGTGTTATAAACCTATATGCTTGATCCGTCATTCTTTGACTTCTAGAAATAAACTCGTCGTGACAACATTACCATGGAATTTGGGTGACAGTTCTATTTCAGTAAAAGGGCCTGAGATATCTACTTCAATAAATATGGAATGGACAAATCCTTCCTTGACTTATCCATTAACAGCATTTCATTTGTGACACACCAAACGTACCCCACATCCCGCCAACTTTCTTCATGATGGTTTTTGTCAGAAAATCTAAGTGCACGAGTCTTGACATGAGTTAATGATAATATTCTGATCTAAGGACCATTACACACGCTCGTAGAATGCAATGTCTGATGACACAAAGACATGCAGAATTACTACTGGCGGTTCTATTATGATAATCTCCCATCTTGGAGATTACCAAGTGCGATCTCCATGAGAGAGAGTCTCGTCTTCTTATGAGTACTCAAACATGACAGTCTGTATACTCTGTGTCCTATCAGAGTATGGCATCCAACCATAGAACTTTATGTAAGAATATTGTTATAGCATTTCAAGGTTCTCATCATAGTGGGGATCTTCCATGACCATATTAATGGAACAAATATTTTTTGACATTATTTTATTATATTCATGCAGAATAATGAACAATATATAATATGTGTACATTAATTTAATCAAAGTATAAACATTTGGTTCCCAGGACACCAACTCTAATAATACATACAGATATACACACATACACAAACATACACAAACATACACATACATACACATACATACACATACATACACATACAAAAGATTACACATAAATATATGCACATACATATGCATAAACATATATATATATACACAAATGTTTATACATATAAACATACAAACACAAACCTGCAAACACATACACATATAGAAACATAATTTAATACACATACATATATTCACACATACACATACATACATATACACATGCGCATTCAAATACAAAGTATTTGAACTAAAGATCAACACACCATAAGATGGAGTGAATTAGGGTGTGTGTTTAGTTTCACTTTTAGGATTATTACCTCAGGTTGGATAGATAATCATGAACCTATTACCCTTTATACATGAAAATGATATTAAAATTTAGGATAAATAAACAAATAGGGATTATATTTTTCATAGATCACAAATAAGGGATAATCCAAGGATTATGCATTGATTGTGTGTTGATGTGCTAAAGGTAACATTATATATACACTATATTTTTTATAAGAGTTTTGGAAGGACGCACTATTGATTCCATGAGTACTTCATCTTCTTGAATTCTTGTGCACTGCTTCAATCCAAAGGTATAGAAAGGAAAGATGCAACATGATGGTTTCTTACAATATTTTTATGAACATAATATAAACACAAATACAATGATTATGTTGTAAATATCTATCTCCCTTCTTCCACATGAATTTCATATCATCAAGTTTGTTCTATTTTATTTCCCTATTTATATTCTAATCTTCTTGATTCTTAGATATTTTCTTTTATATTAGAATTATTGATATCCTCTTGTATTCTTCTTCTCTTTTTAAAAATTCATGGAATGATCACATGGATTTTTTTTCTATATTTAGAATAAGTATATCATACTCCATTCATGGTCTAGCCAATCCAACAATATCACAATAAATTTTTCCCATATATCAAAATATGAAAACACTATGAAAGGTCATAGGATATTATCTCTATTTCCTTATTTATTTTTCCCATAATAATTTTAATATTATAAATATAGAAATTTTTTGAAGTCATCACCAAGTAATCCTACTTTTTAATTCTTGATAATCCTCTCAATCCTCCAAATAAATCACTGTCTCATTCCTCTCTAAAAAATCTACAAGTATCTTTAACTCATTTCACTTTATTTTGAATTAAATGATTAAATTTAAAATAGCTATCGTAAACACCAATTTTTGAAGGCATGTGTGGTGTGGGATTCCAAGTCATAGTGTGATCTCAATAAAGTAACAGATCTCTACAATCCATAAATTTGTATATCACAAAAAATATCATAATATGATCCATATTTGAAATCATCATGATCTTGTCCACCATTTCTGGATCAATAGAATCATGATATGATTTTTTTTGATATCTACCAAGGAATAACAAATTAAAACTATCTTAAAACTGATTCTTAATAAAATATGACAAAGGGAATGACTCGTATGAATTCCCCTTGACAACTCTTGTAAAGGCTCTCAAATAACAATTTGAAAGCTCCTTGATAACTTGTACTTTAATTTTGGCACTCAGACACTTTTATATATTTCAAAATGTGATGAATTTTATGAAATGGTTGAGTGAACCTTAAATATTCAATGATAAGACTTATATTTTTTTTCTATGCCTTAAAAAATATAATTAAATCAAGAAAATTCTTCTGAAATCCAAATAATTTTTACATAATCTTGATTAGCCATATGAAATCTACCTTAGTCTTAAAAAATACTTATGAAATACAAACAAGGATTTTGAATTCAATATAATCCTTATAAAATTGTTTTTATCTCGACAAAGGATTATAAAAGCCAGAAAAATTATGAAATTTGGATTTTCATACATTTTTCCTAGATAAGAGTTATGAGATCAGATAACCCTCATGAAATTTCCTGATAAGTATTATGAAATAATATTATACATTAGGATACTATTATTATTTAATTTATTATTACATTGGTGACTCTTAAACAAATCCAATGAATCACATACTGTCTTCGAGAGGGTCTTATTTGTTTGAAATAACATAAGGGATCATCCAAGCATTTATCAAAAGAAAATGTCCACTTTTAACATCAGAAACATTCAATACCTATATTAACTTCTGGGAGTATATATGCACAATAAATCCAAAAAATTATACAAATCCCTATTGAAAAAATATCTAAAAATATAATTTATGGTCATAATGATATCCCTTTTTGGTTTTTTATAAATCCCTTCACATACTCCTCTATGCTTCAAGTAATTCTTCACCTACAGTTGTACTTTCTCATCATATTTCCATTATTACCCTTTGATAATAAAATTAAAATTCGTTATCGTATTTTTAGTTTGGGTCACAACTAACCCTTCAACCATATCTCAAAGAAAGGATCAATAAACTATGTCTCTATGTCTATTTGAGGGAATGATCGATGTAGGAAAAATGGAACACAATTTAATTTCTGTAATTTTTCCATTAAATTCATATCAAAACTCCACTCCTCCATTATAATTTTCCATGGATAGTATCTGCCTCATTCTCATTACCAAAAATAATATATAACATATTATACAAACTAAAATCAAAAAAATAAAGCATTAAATATAGCGGGGGAGGGGAAATTTACAACCCTCCTCAATATGAAAGTGGTGGTTGAATGCCAAGGTTAAACTTGTGAATCGCGAATACCATAATAGCCAAGGGATTTTTCATGATTTATAAAATAAATTGCCCAGTCCCAACATACTCTATTTTTATTATTCATTATTCCACATTTTCTTTAATAAAGTGATATATGATATTATTGAGTTTGTTTCATCATTTCTAAAGTGGATTCATTATGATATCAATAGTACTTTTTTCTCATAAAACATCATAATTATTTCTTCCACCTATTCACCTATATATTATTATTGTTTTTTCATCAAATAATTTTTTGTGTATGTTTCAGTTATTAAAATGTATTCTTTCTAAGTCTTACTAAGAGATGTACACTATTGTTTCTTACTCATCCACCCTATATAGTGACAATATAAAATCCCCTTCTACTTGAGGACTTTCAGTCCACCACACCACTATATAAATAAACATCAAAGATGGCAGATAATTCATGTTCGTTATCTATATTAAAGATCAACCCATGAGTAATATTTCCCCTGATATACCTCATAATTATATTTACTTCCATGTGATACTACTCTTTATGATTTCTTTGAAATCATGCACTATATAAGAATCATCTGTTATGTATGGATGAGTTTATATAAGGAATAACAAGATTCATATGATCCTCATTTATAATATGGGATCCACTAAATTTCTATCCTCATGCTTCCCAATTTTCGTTCCAACTATAATGGAGGTTGACATGGTTTTTGAGTAATGAATGTTGAATTTCATCAGCAGTTTTTGTAAGCAATTTAGTTTGAGAAATAAAATTATAACTCTCCTTTTGAATTAGATATGGTACCAAAAAATAACTGATCTCACTAATCATAAAAATTTCAACTTCTGAGCTAATTGTATTAGATAACTCCTCTAAAGTATTTTTTTACCCAACAAAGATTATATCAACCACATAATCACATACCATAAATTCTTCTTTTTGTGAGATCTCCACATATATGTTGTGATCCAAGACACCAATTTTGAATTATAAATTCATCATATATGATTTAAGCTAGGAATACCATTCATGTGGATCCTATTTAATACTATACACCACTTTATTTAGTACACACACTTTTTTTCATCAATACCAATAAAAAAACCCACCAATTTTAGAATATAAACTTCCTTCATAAAAACACTGTTACATAAATCTATTTTACATCCATTTGAAAGATCAAGGAACCTACTAGTATTACCACATTCGGGAAGATAATTTTTAACTCATGTGAATAAATTAGTGTAAAATTCTACCCAAAATCTATGGATTCATATTGATCATATCATTATCATTTCAACTAATCCATATTTTGAACCATACTACCATGTTCATCAATTTTTTTTTCTAAACATCCACTTTGTTACAATCACATTATGGTTTTCGGGGTTCTCCATAATTTCTCAAGTCACGTTTTTATCAATATTCTCTAAATATTTATTCTTGTATCTTACCGAGGAATGATCCTTTGATCCTCTTAAAATGAAGTTGTATCCATAGTTGTTAGTATAGAATGGTGTTCTACTTTCCTCATCCTTCATATCTGATTTTTTATAGCCTTATAACCAAGTATATTAGTTGGATCATCTATAATATTCATACATATTCTAAAATATATAGGATAACTATCTTTAAGAGTCTTTTCCTCCACTGTATCATCCTCAAACCGTATTTTAAATGAATTTTAAAGTCATAGAATTTATACTGTATTTGTTATTTTAAATATCGACATTATCATTCTTAAAATTCCACGAATTATTTCTTGATATCCCCTTAATATCCTTTACATAATAACATTCTATAATTTTATTTATATTTTTGGTGAATCATTTATATTACTTAATATTCATTTAGTGACCTAATAATACTCTTTCAACTAGAACATTGACATATTTACTGTGACTTCCTTATTTATTTGGAATGTAGAATATGCTTCCTAAAACATAAAAGTTCTTCACTGATGGTTTCCTACCATGTAACATCTCATATGGGGGCCATTATTCACTAGTTCATATAAAATACCTATTTTGAGTGTATATTATGACCTAAACAACATCCTTCTAATAAGTATTTTAGGCGCCACATTAAAAAACAAGTGTTTTAGACATTTTGTTCACCATTTAATTTTCTATTCAATGAAACCATTATTATGTAGAGTACGTACTATGGATATCTCATGTTTAGCCATATGGTTTTCTACGTACGGATCCACTTCAATGGTCATGTAATCTGTTCCATTATTAGATCAAATTATTTTAATAGTGAGAATAGTTTAATTTTCCACTCTCTTATAGCACCCCTTCATGCACTCTATAACCAAACTTTTTCTAAGAATGAACATTATACAATCTATTATACTATAATTTTCAATAAAAATAATGAACTACCTTTATTAACATGTTAAAAATAGATTCATCATGAAAAATCCTCATTGTGCACCAAATCAAGAAAATTAGATGCCCTCTTTCTCTTCTTTTATCGATAAGGGATATGCACCATCTCAACTAACTTGTATTCCTCAAAAGTCCACTCTTGATCCCAAATAAGGTTAGGTTTATCCACTACTTAACTCATCTTGGATATATTTTGCCTACTTTTCATTGGAATAAATCTCATCCTTTTATGCCACAAATTATTCTCTTCTTTGACCATAATAAAACACACATTCTCCTTATTGTCTACCTAGTAAAGGTGGCCACTTAATTTTTTAACCATTCATGAGGAAATTAAAGGATTTAATTTTGATCATGTATCCTTTTTAATTAATATTTTATTCAACCCATAGTCACAAATCTATCTCAAAATTAATATTTTTTTCCTCAATCCATCCAAAATGAGTACTTTTGTGATCTTGGGTTCACCACATAGTAGTCATGTCTTGTTACATCCTTCTGTCTTCATACCTCCATCATTTTGAAAATGGTACTTTCCCTAATGTGTGAAAAACAACCCCTATCAAGGATCTATGTAATTTTAATCCTTATTTCTTTTAGTGCACTATTGTTCAAGTTTTTTTCATTAGTGTTCTTTTCCTTCCAAGAGACACCCAACCAAGTTCTGATATTAGATGGGGTATCCTTTCTCTCTATAGCATATTTTAAATAATAATGTTCATATTATTACAATAATGGAGATATTTTTATACAATATAATCTTAAACACTTGCTTTTTTACCATCTATGTGTGACTCCTACAATGGTAACTTTTATTTCTATTTTACTAGAAGTCAGATACTTTATACCCAAAGGAAGAACATCTGTACTAATAGCTATAAAAAATTTCTTCCTCATGTTGATGAATATGGGTTAATTCTTATTTATTGGATTTCGAGTTATTTTCCCTCTATGTAACCCTTCGACTTTCTATAATATAACATGGTGTCTCCAGGATATCAACAAAATTGACACATTATTAATGGAAATATCATTTGTATTTCACTCCTCCACATGTCTGTAGTGCGGGATTATCCCCTTGAACTTTGATTACACCTTGCAAAATTAGGTTTTTTATAACCTTCTATTTAACTATGTTCTATAATAAGAATTTTCTTGTTTTTTATTTATCAGTACTCTTCCAATTCCACTTTTACCAATATTCAATGGTATTTTATTATCTGGAATGCTCTCCCCACTTAATTATCCTCATTTGAATATTTATAATAATTTTTTATTTTATAATTTTTCCAAACATCATTTTTATCTTTGAATCACTATAATTTATTTCAAATTCAAGTTTACAGCTCAAAGTAACCATTTATTCTTCATATTATTAAAATTATTTTCTTTTTCTTTGAAATAAGGATTAACACCATTGATAATTTTAAATTCTTATTCAATTTCCTATTTAAACACTACTGCATATTATAAGATTACATAACTTTTTGATTGATATTCTTTCTCTTCTATTCTGTCTATCTTAGCCTCAATTTGATGCACAAATTCTTTGGATTCTTTTAATAGTTCAACTTTTTTTTTTCTTTGAATATCAATGTATTTGAGAGATTCCTCAAGTTACACCATAGCGTCTAATAAATATTTATTATTATTATCATTCTTTATCTATTATTTTTAGTATTAAAAAATGGACATCATGTAATATTCTATATAAAATTTAAATTTAGTTTCTTCTTTAATCATGAAATATTCACCAACATTGTCTTCCTTGATCCCAAGTCACTTTCTCTAAAACATGTTTATAAAAGGATATCCAATTTGGAAATCTATTTTATGGGGAAACATTATTCATGAATTCTATATAGTTTCTATCTTATCTTTATCACCATACAAGTTCCTTATAACCCACACTGCAATGTGTCCAACCTTTTCACATTAAGAACTATACATGGGTATCTTCCATTTAAATATACCCTTTTAAATTTTAATTTTCTTAAAATCTATGATAGAAACTCATAATCTACATATTCATCTCTAAATGAATCTTCAGTGAAGTTAAGATTCTACATGGATTTGAATGTCATTTAATTGTTTCTATGAGTTGATGTTTATTTTGGCAATAAATGTATTTTTTTAGTCCACCAAACTGTTATATAATTCATCCAGCTATAACTAAACCACGTTTGATTCATCATGTATGCATTTTTTTTGGTTTTTAGAGAGATAACATCCTCATAAAAATATTCTTCACAAATTCAATATCCTTCACTTCCTCACCCAAAAATTGTATGTCTCTAATAACGTTTGTAATCTGATTAAAAAATCCATCTACACATTCATTAGGAAATATCTATGGATCATTAAACACAGAATGATAAAATTGATGAATTTCCTCAAGAAACATATTTTACCCATCATAGATGATATCCATCATATCCAACATATTTTTAGAAGTAATATAAATACTCACCTTCATATAGATATCTTTTGGTAGTGAACCAATAATTACATTCTAGGAATTGGAATCCACATCAAGTGTTTTTAATTCTACTTCTATCATTGATATCTCAGATAAATATCCTACATATATCTCATGTTCAGAAATATATAATAAATAAAGTCCTATAAAACCTAGGTGATATCTCATCATGTTCTTTATGAATTGGTAATTGATATCATCAAATAAAGGAACTCCACTATAATTCATTGGGTTCACCATAACAATATGAATTTTAGAATAGATTTTACTCTTATAACCTCATCTATGGTGGATTATCTTAAAACCAAAACTAAACACACCCTAATAGGGGTTGGTGAATTCAGTTTTTTTTTATTTTCACTTTCAAGATCATTCTCTAGGGATAACAATACCAGCATGAACCTTCATCCCTTAATTTATGAAAATTCTATTTAAATGTAGGAAAAATAAATAAGGGGACATTGGGATTTTTTTGTTCACTAATTAAGGCTAATACATAGATAAAATATCAACTGAGTTTTGATATACTTTAGGGTAACAATATCCATTATAGTTGTTAAAATATTTTAGGAAGGAATCAGTATAAATTTTCATGTGTACATACTCATATTGACATCTTTTGAATTACATATACAAAAGGAATATAAAATAATGATTCATCATGCAGGTTTAATAAAAAAAATTAATAAAAAATATGAATTCTAATTTATTAAGGGTGTCATCAATCACCGTATTAATTTTTACTCTTCTTCTTCACTTTCATATCCTCATGTGGGTTCCTTTTTATTTCCATCAAAACATGCACTTCATATTGATTCATCAATATTTTATTTTATATAATTAGTGTTGTTATCCTATCTTATTATTCATATTTTATTATAAATTCAAAAAATAAACACATGTGATATTTTTACATATTTCAAATATAAAAAAATTCCTCTATTCATAGTCCATTAATTACAATAATATCATAAGAAACATCTCCCATATTTTATAATATGGAAAAATCATTAAAAATGAATTAATATTCTCTCTCTTCCAATAGTATTTTCAAAAGATAATTTCCATATTGATAGTATTGAAATTCCAAGAACTCATCACTAGGTAAATCACCTTTTTAATTATCCAAAATCCGCACAATATTCCTCATATATCGTGGTCTTAAATATAATTAACAAATTCTTTGAGTATCTTTAAAATAATATGATTATATAATCAATAATATAATTATATTGATAAAACTTATCATAAACACCCATGCATAAAGATGTTTGTGTAATGAGACTCCAAGTTGTGGTGTGATATTTTTTAATAAGGAGATCTCCAAAAGTATTTCATTTTTAAATCACAAAAAATATCACATCATGATCCTTCTTTGGCCTCAACATAATCTTATCCACTATATAATGATAACTAAAATCATGGTCTATAACTATCCAAAATATTCTAAGGAATATCTCATCCACACTATCTTCAAACTAATTTTTATCAAAAATTTCAAAGTTAACGACCCTTATGAATTCTCTCAAATGACTCTTAAGAAGTATCATGATGATTCTTACAAAATATAACTCATAAATATTATATTATACATTGTTCTAGGACACTTTTTTTATTTCACAGACTAATGAATCATATAAAATGGTAAAATGATACTTAAATTTTCACTAATAAGTTGTATTTTTTCTCCCTTTGCCTTGTAAAAAACTTATAAAATCTAGATAAGTCTTATGGGGTCTAGATAAGTCTTATAAAATAAATATAATCCTTATAAAATATTCCTTATTCTTGAAAAAACATGGAAAGTCCAAAAAAGCCTTACAAAATCCAGATAACCCTTATGAAAGCGAAAATATCTAAAAAATCGCTATGAAATCCCGAAGTATTGTGAAATTAGGATTTGACTTAATTATACCAATATAAGTCATATATTAGATTATCTTTAAGAAATTTCCCAATGAGACTTACAAAATCATAGTAGAATTTAGTACTTTTTCATTTTTTCCATTCATCTCATCACTGGTGTGATGAACCAAACCTAGATACCCAATCAAACTAGTAACTGGCCCAAATTTCCAAATACCCAAAGGGGGTTCGCAATCCCTAAGGGTTGTCATCTAGAACCTAGGCATCGAAAAAAACAGATAGAATGATTTCACCCAACCTGAAGTAGACATCCTGAAATATAACCAAATACAGGAATAAATGGTGGATGGAAACACGAATATGTATGTCATAATAGGGAGGGAACCACATAAGTGAAACAGTTGAAAATTTAGAATTCCAATCTGCATGAGACAAGTCGAACTATAAAAGGTGAAAAATCTAAAACAACTACTCCAACGATCTCCATGTGATTTCATAGGGAAACTGCCACTATCTCACTACTAACTACCCAACCCCATGGACATAAAATCTCATTGTCTCACTATGGCGCCTTTCCATTCCTTATACCAAAATACATAATAAGGTATATGAACTGCCAAAGGGATGTGTAGGGTATGGGATAAAAAACTCAGAAAGATATCACTTGGGAGTTCCATATCAACTCTTTGTATAATAATTTAAGAATTTTCAACTTTAAAGAAAAAAATATTTAAAAATAGTTTAATAGTTTCATATAAAAAACATGGGAAAAATTAAATTTCCCCCTTTTACTCATTTCCAAATAAAGAAAGTAAAATAGATTCAAATAATTTCATATACAATAATGATGTCATATAAAAAAATATGTATCACATATCATGTCAAATCTAAGGTAGTATAACCAAAATAGTACAAGCCAAAGAATACATAACATCATGCCAGGGACCACAAAAGGTCGAGATAGCTTGAAAACTCATATATAACATATAAAATTATGTTCATCAAGTATCTAGATATATGAAACGCATATAGAGATCATAATAACTTCACATATAGTGAACCCCCTTACATGTCAAACATGTCCCTAAAACAACATCCCTTAAGAGTTGTGAAACTCCCCATGAATGATCCCCATTATAGTGGATGAGGGATTTTACTACACGTTACACAAATATACCCAAGTATTCCCATGTAACCTATTTTGAAAACCATTTTATCAAACCTGTGATTTTTAAATCATTTCACAATGCTTTGAAAAAACCTTTTCATTTACCAAAACATGGGAAGATGATCTTTTATCAAAAACACATTTAAAAACACTAAAATAAATTCATTCAATCTTGACATTTAATTTATAGTTTTTCTTATAAAACTCAGAGAAATGTAGTTCATCCAACATAGGCTAGAGATGGAGGCAGTTACCTCAAAACACGAGTCGCACATTCCCATAATGGGATCCACAAAAAAATATAACACAACGATGACAACATGAGCCCTTGAATAAATCCCTACATCCAATAATTGATTCAATTTAACAAAAGGGGTGTAAAATAAGATAGATCATAACATACCTCAAGGATTCACACCTACCTCTCCACAACCAACAATGGAATGACTCCCAGAGCAAGACCACATAATGGATTTGGAAATCAATCGAGATAATCAACACCATGGATCTATGGATGAGATAATTAAATGCAAGAACACATCCACAAAAAATGGAAATTAAGAAACCAAATAATTATTATCATGGAGAGGTTAATCCCAACTATAATGGAGATCAATCAATGAATAAAGTGATTTAGATTGATTAGAGGTCCCCAAAATCGCTGGAGAAGAGCTCTGGGTTGAGACCAAAGAGGGTATAGAGAATGACATAAATAAATCACTTGTATGGTTCCCTAAAATCCATGTATTTTAGAATTACATGAAATGTAACCCCTTTACATGTTGTGTATCCCACAAATCCAACATACTCCAAAAAACCCATGTCCTTTTTATTAAAACCCCAATTTTTAAAATTACATATCATGTGATCTTTCATGTAGTTTATTCTTCTCATGAAATTATCTTAGTGAAAAATAAATGTTGTGTACTCCCATTACACAATATGTAAATCCCTAGAAGAGTAAAAAATAGTATATTCTCAAATGAAAACTCAAACTACCTTGGGAATTCTCCAAAATCAGGGAGAACCCCACCAATCCATTAACACATTTATACCCAGAATCCACAAATTCAAAAAAAATATACACCCCTGGTCATTAGGTCATTTCCCTAGTAAATTATCTCTATCCATGGCAGTCCCAAGAAGAACCCAAATTAAATAGGAAAGAGAAACAAGATAATGGAAACACCTGAAGAATGGTAATGGAATGTAAAAAACTCCCCACCATAAGATGTTCTCTCCCATAGAAGTCATGTAGAAGAACGACATATGGAAAAGTGGTAATTAAAATGCTCCCTCATCATCAATTCTCACTCCCAAGTCTCATGAGAATCCAAATGTGATTCTATAACACTATGAACAATTAAATAGACATCAAAAGTAAGAATTTCACTTGAGAATAAAAAATATTTATGATATTATAACCAACATAAACATATGGATCTAACTATATATCTTCCAAACAAATAATTTGAGAGGGATCAGGATGGTATTTTATGAGCTACGATATTGGTATAAATCATGAATGAATGTAAATTGAACTATCAATTCCAATCGATAAGAAACCCATAAAATACAATTATTGAACATGAATGGTCCAGTATATATCAGAGCCAACATTCCATGTTTTCCAAGATGACAGTGACACAACCAAGAAGAAAAATTCAAGAATGCATTGTCACCTATGGAAAAATAGAAACGACAACACCCCCAATATAGATAATATTTATATAGAATCTGAGATATAATAATATTCTAATGTATATCATGTATCCTTACATATATTCCCAAACCAAAATCTTTCCCACTAAATAGGTTCGTCCCACATTTTCCTAATAAGGATGTGGTCTTCATGGGTGACCATACAAAGCCTTTAATAGAGCCATTTTGATTGAAAAATGATACTTGTTGTTATAAGAAGACTAAATCATACATAGATAGAAATCCAAGGATCCACCAAAATCCAAGACATAGTCATAGAGCATATCCACCAAGATCGGAATAATACACTTCATCTAACCATCTATCTACAGATGGTATGTTGTACTGAAACTGACCTGATTCCACATCTCCTCTTAGAGAATCCTCAAGAATCTCTATATAAACATAAAATTACCATATGAAACAATGAAATAAGTAAACGCATGCAATCTCACAATCTGTTGTTCCTAAAACATACCTAGATATTATACTTTAGTAGTGTTCGGGATTAGAATGAAGTGAGATGACTTTGTCAACTGATAAATTACCACCTGTATAGAATTCCTCCATTAGGGAGTACGTAGTAATAAAAAAATCATTGGATAATTAATCCCATTTCCAAAATAGAACAGGAAGAGGCTAAATCAAAATAGAATTTTTAAAATGTTATACCTTTATTTGTTGGTGAGTGTAACAATGGGACACATAATCAGTAATGTCACGCTTCATAGCTAGCCACCAGAATTATCATATCATGTCATACTACATCTTTATAGTGCCCAGATGAATACCCCATGAATAACTATGACAATAAAATAAAACTGATCTCTTAAGTGATGTTGGGATGAAAAACTGACCCCTAGAACTATGAATACAATCTTTAATGATTTATCAACCAGAAACTATCTCCCTACCATATAGGGTTTCTTGAATTCCTCTAAACTCTTAATCCCGCTTTTAACACTGCAGAATAGAATCAAGGACATATTATGATAATATAACAGTAGCCAGAACCATACATAAAACATCATCCCGAGAATCCAAATACACCGGAGTGAAAATCCCCAAATGTTTCTACTCTCCCTTAAATTTGAAAACAAACCTAAGATAGTATTTTTCTACTGAGATCATATGGAATGACATTCATATTCCCTAGGGTGTGGGAGATATCGATGTTTAATGTCTGATTCTTTTCCACCGACCTAATATGTCTAAAATTCAAGTCATTCTGAGAAAATATATAGCTCATAATCTTATGGTTAGAGAAGACTATAATCCTCTCCCTAGAAATACAGTTATTCTAACACTTACATGTGTGTATAACTGTGACAACCTCTAAATACTGATTGTTATAATTCTTCTCATGTAGCCTAATCTGAAGAGAACTATAATCTACCTAATGATCATTTTGTATAATAATACAACCCAAACAATCACTAGAAGCATTACAGAAATTCTCATACTCCTCAACAGGCTCTGTTAATATCATAATAGTGGTTAATATCATAAGTCTAGTCATCTCATTGAATGACGACTAATAATTTTCATCCTATTTGAATTTGATCCCCTTCCTAGTAATAATAGTCAAAGGTGATTCCATCTTTGTGAAGTCCTTGAAAAAAATCTTTAGTATCCAGTGTGTTTAAGGAAGCTCTAAATGTCAAAGACATTATATGTTTTATCCCCTGACAAAAAAACCTTCACCTTCTTAGGATCAACTGATATACCATCATTATAAATCAAATTCCCTAAGAACATAAACTATTAGATACAAACATTATATTTCAAATGATTTCCTTATAAATAATGACTACTCATTATTTTTAGAGCCAAACTTGGTTCCTCGATCATGCATGGGTCTTCAATAAACAAAAATATCATCCATGAACACTACCACAAAAGTGTCGAGATACTGATGGAATATATTATTCAACAAATCAATATAAATGAATGGACCATTATATAGATCAAATGGCTTCATAATATATTCCAAATTCTCATATCTTCTACAGAAATCCTTCTTCAGCATTTTAGACCACCAAAATCCAACCTGTTGATAACCTGACTAAATATCAATCTTCAAAAACAACCTTTTACCCTTTAACTGATCAGAAAAATCAACCACAAAATTGAAAGTATACTTATTATTAACCATTACTCAGTTCAAAATCTGATAGTACACACATAATGATAGTGAACCATATGCCTTCTTAAAATATAACATAATGGATTCTCAATGAGAAACACTAGGGTGAACAAAACCCTTCACCATCAAATCATCCAACTGAATCTTGATTTCTTTCATCTGAACTATTTATATATAATAAGATGGTATCAAAACTTGCTACATATTTGAAACTATGTAAATAGTAATCTTTATATCTCTTTCTAAAGGAAGAATTGAGAAATCATTTCGGAAGACTTCCAGAAATTACTAAAAAATAGTGCAAAGATCAACAATATAAGAAAATCTATTATGAAAAACTATGACCATAGACAAAAAACCCAAAAGCACTAGGCAGGAAGGTCGTGCATAACCAGAACATTGATCTAACTCTCTCTAAAACACCCATGAGCTCCCATAAGCCTTGATAAAATAGACATGCCAATGATAATAATCAACTTCTTCATGACGAGAAACAATATAATCCACCCCAATTATGATGTTTAATAGATCTAGATCAATAACAGAAAAACTTGATTAACATCAAATCATCTATTGATATCAACAAGGAAACTGAAACCCCTTCTCTTTCCTCTCCCCAAGAGGTGTCACCAAATCCCATGAAAAGAAAAATATATCCATTAAATTTTTAATCATATAAAAAATGTCCAGATATAAATGAGTGGGAAGAATTAGTATAAAATAAATCAATGCTACTAAAGATGCAATAAAGACGATACCTCCCACTCTCATTGTACCCACATCAAACTCTGCTAGAAACTCATCTATTGAGTGAAGGTTCATCCCTATCAAGAAAAATGGATATAGACATATAGTATTTAAATAATATTACTGACCAATAATAGCCTTTGGATCTAATGATCCATAAACGTAAAAAGACATATAAATAGCCTAAAATAAAAGAAATTTATGGCCATAACATCCACAACTATTGCAAATCTTAGATTGTGATGTAAAATAATGAAAGGTTTTTTTGATCTTTCCATGCTGTTATAAAGTCATTGGAACATAACTGGATGAAACTAAAGGTTCATAGGAGTCATGCCCCTGAGAACCACCTCCACCACTCCTATAATGATCTATCCACATCCTCTTCTTAGCCTATGCACCACTAAAGATTCCACTAGGTTGAATAGAAGAAGAAGAATATCCAACCTTATCTTCCATATTTAGGTCATTCATCATATCTTTTTCTACCATCTCAAAATAGGTCAAAATATTTAGCATAAATACCTACGATATGATATCCAGTCAGAAACCCTAAAGAAACTTCTTGTCCTTCATCATTATATTCTTTACTAGATATGGTGCATAACAAACCAGCTCAGCAAACCAATTGGTGTACAATGAAACTTAAAACACTCTATACTTCAATGAGATGAACTCTAGAGATATCATATTCATCAGTGACTCTGGAGAAAATAATTGGAAGAATAATATCCTAAAACCCTACCATTCCAAGACAACATTCCTATCTTCTTTCACCATGGAATCCAACCAACACTTGCTGTGACCCTCAAGTTTAAACACAATACACTTTACCTTGATATTCTCAGGTGTATCCATGAAGTCAAATATCTATTAAATATTTTCAATATAGTCCTCCTCCTATTGAGGTTCATTTGTAACATTAAAGGATGGTAGATTATTGTGAAAGAACTCATGTGATCGATCCCTTTCTCCTACAGCTCCTGGAGGTACCTCCATAACTAAATACAGGACCTATGGTACATTCTCATCGACAACAAGAACTTATTGCATGATAGCCTCAAAAAATTTTGATTGAGAGGCACATTAACTTAAGGATAATCATCTGCACCCTCCTGTGGAATGTTTGGAAGATGTCTAAGAGGCATACTATTTCACACTAAAATAGAAGAAATGATCAGAAATGGAATAATATCAGTTACAAATAGAAAATGTATAAGAAAAAACTGATAATAAGGTCAAAAAGAAAAATACAAGACACAAATCCTGATATCGCAAGGTAAGTCGAGTCTCATCATGGAATGATATGGTTAGGAACTCACTGAAACCCACCTATAAAGTCCCATAAATCACATTTACCACCTACCGAACATCCCAAGACAAGGAATATGGAGGAAAAACTAGCTTTGATACCAAACTGAAAAAACCCGAACCAGATACCCTCTCAAATTGGCACCTAACCTAAATTTATGTGTACCCAAAGGGAATTAATGATACTCACTATCTAGAATCATGAAACCGATCATTAACTGCAAACAATGGAAATTATTTCACCCAACATAAAGTAGAAAACATGACATATATACATATATAGAAATACATTTCAATAGTAAATATCAATATATATATATTTCATAACATATATAGAACAAGGGATGTAAAATAACTAAAACGACATCAAAATAATATCAAAGAGACAAGTCGAACGGCATAGAATGACAAAACTAAAACAACCACTCCAAAAATTTACATCTAATAACATGGGAAAACTCACCTTCTCACTGCTAGTAACCCAATCCATCTAAGAAAAAAATCCATCTACCTCACTGAGGCAACATTCCATTCCTTTTATCGAAATATATAATAAGTTCCATGCACCATCGAAGGGATGCATATGGTATAAGCTAGCATGCTTAGTAGGATCCCACCATGTGTTCTATATCAAGTCAATGTACAATAATCCAATCACACTCAAAATTAAAGAAACAAGTTATGAAAACCATTTTAACAATTTTATATCGAAATCATTGAAAATTGATTAATTTTACCCTTTTATATATTTCCAAATAAACAAGGTAAAATAGTTTCAAATAATTTCATATACAAAAAATAAGTCATATCAAATCAATTTTTCCATCACCTATCATGTCTAATCCATGAAAGTACAACCTAAATAGTATAATAAAAAGAATAGATAACATCAAAAAAATGATAACACTCATTCGGGATAACTAGGATATTCATACCTAACATATTAAATTATACACATCAAGTATAAAGATATATGCATCAAATCTAGAGAGAGAAGGAACACCCTAGAATGTGAACCTCCCAACTGGTCTAACATGACCCTAGAACAAAATCCATAGAGATCATAGAAACACCCCATGAATAACCCCCAGTGGATGAGGCCTATTACTTCACCTTCCACCTATATACCCAAAGCTTCTCATGTGCTATGTTTTCCACACCATTTCATCAAAACCATTCTTTGAAATCCATATAACAAATCCATTTCACAATTCTTCAAAAAAACCATTTCATTTTCTAAAACTATTGGAGAATATATTTTTTCCAAAACCCATTTCCGCACACACAAATAAAATCAGCTAATCAGGTCACTTAATTTGTAAAACCCAAAGTAATATAGTTCATCCAACAAAAACTAGATATTGAAACACTTACCTCAAAAATTAGGTTTCACATGACCGCAACGGGATCCACCAATAAAGAGAACACAACGACAACAAATGAGGCCCTGGAATCAATCCCCCATCAAATAATTTATTAAATTCAATAAAAGTTTCAAAAAAGAGGATTGATCAAAATATACCTCAAGAAATCACTCCCCCTATACCACAACCAACAAAGGAATGACCCCTAGAAGAATATCACATGAAGCATATAGAAAGGAATCAAGATAATCAACACCATAGATCAACATATATAATAACACAATGAAATAGTTTTATAATGGTAAAAGTATATGAAGAACCCCGAGGATTTCCCACCTGGAGAGATGAAACCCAACCACAATGGAGATTGATCTCTAAAAAAGAGGATTGAATGGAGTAGAGCTTCCTACAATTTCAAGAGAAAAGATCAAGGTCAATAGAAAAGAAGCTAAAATGAATAGAATAAAAAATCACTCGTATGTTGCCCTAAAATCTCTATTTGTGAGACTTACAGGGTATGTTAACCCTTTACACATCATGTAATCCATGAATCCCAGGTACACATAAAAACCCAATACCTTTTTATTAAAAACCCAAATATTAAAAGTACACGGTGTATAATAATTACATGGAAGGTACTATTGCATGTTTTGTCATCAAATAATGACATGATCTTGGACAAAAATAAATGTGGTGTGCTCCCTTTACAAGGAATGTACATTCACAGATGACTAAGAAAACCATATATTCGTACAGAACAATACAAACCACCTCGTGCATTCTTCAAACATAGGGAGAACACTTCTAATCCTTTGACACATTTATCCTTGAACATAATTAATTCAAACAATCAAAAATCTCTTGAGATTTGGTAAATCTTAAAAAAAAAAAAATAGCATTCCTCAGGAGTCCCAAAACACACCCAAATTATGAAGGAAAGTGAACCACGAGAATGGAAATACCAAAAATACAATAATATGATATTATCATTATTGAATCTTATGAAATATCTTTTGACTCATATAATATCTTATAGAGTTTATTAGTAAAACTTATAAACTCATGGGATCTTCTATGTCTTTTACAAAGAAAGTACTTCCACTTATATCTTCTAAAAATTCTCCATAAATTGATTAGCTTCTGGTCTTTTATATGCACAACAAATACCAAGAGACAAAAAATCCCAACTGATAACAAATACAAAAATAAATTCAATGGTTCCAACACATACACATTCTCATACATTTACATGCATATACATAAACAAAAAAAGGCATACAAATACACATAAAAATGCACACAATAACATATAAAAACACATACATACACTTGCACACACATACCTACACATACACAAACATACACATACCCTTACACAAACACACACATAAACATACATATACCTAATGATACATGTAAACATACATACACATACACTTACATACATACAAATACTTATATATATAAATTCACATAAATACATACACATACATACATTCATGCAATAAAACATACACATACATAAGCACACTAACACATACATACACATTCATACATATTCACATACACACATTCATCCACATACACATGCATAAACATATGTTGTTTGAAATGAGTATCTCAAGAGAGGGTGAATTGAGCACCTAATAAAATTTACATTCAGAAAAGGTTTAAATAGAATAACCCTTTTAATTAAAATATCGTAGTTAATAAAAATAAATGATTGATATAAGTTATAATCTTATAAAATATTTCTTAAAGATAGATTATGTCTCAGTTAAAACAATCATGAAAATTAATTTAACTTATTAAATCAATTTACTTCATCACAACCCTATATAAACACTATTTAATACTAACTATTAAAGTAGTGGTTTTTTTATAGTTTAAAAAAATTTTGTTTAAATATTTAGAAACAAAACAAAACAAAACAAAACACATGGTAGAATAAATTCTAGAGGTTCATTCTCAATATGAGACACAATCCTCTCAACATGGAAATCACATATTGCCAAGAAGATTATATAAAGTAATCTTGATTCACAACATGGATTGGGTATACAACAACAAACAAACATTCCAGGCCACATAGGGACCTCTTCAGAAACAATAATGGGAAAATAAAAAAATACATACCACACATGGACCTCTTCCAAAAGACATGGGTAAACAGTTGTAAAAATAGTTAAAAATATATTGAGTATCTTCCTGCTAAAGTACATGAGAAATTATGCGTGTAAAATATAAAGAGTAATTACACACTACTCTGAATGTAAATATAATAAAAATATATATAATATAAAGATTCAAAGATGATAGTGTTTCTTGGTTTGATATGCTCTGAAGACTATGACTCCTTAGATGTAGCTTGAAGATGTTCTTGAGTCATGTTTCTAAAAATCCTCGTAAATAAGAGTGTCATGAACTCTTTTGTTCTAAATGTGGGAAGAAAATAGATTTTTGATGAGCTCCACTTCCTCATAGTCATGTAGAATCAAGATTTAGTATGTAATCTCTTAGTATGTGGAACTCTTCATGTTATTTAAATTTGGATTAAGCTCACATTATGTGTTATGAATATCTCAGTGTGTATCTTTGTATGTATTTGTATGACTGTTACATGAGGGAGTTTTCTTTCAAATATATCATCAGCATGCAAGGAGAATCATTTGGATGCTCTTCCCCTCATACTGATCAATTGAAACAAACAGTAATGCGTTCCTATAATAGTTTAAGAACAATCATTAAAATAACTCTCTTTATTAAATTTGATAATATAGTCATTAGGAATAGTTAATTCAAAATAAAAATAAATAGTGATGGAAACACTTCTGAATGGTGAAACAACTATGACAATGACTTAGACTGGTGGTGAGTAAGGATGATGGTAGGTCATTTCTCAATAGTGATTCAACTAAATGGTTACTTGTCTACTCAATGGCAGGTCATCTCTTCAAATTTCCAAATTTGGAGGTGACTATGTTATGATGGTGGGTCATCCTATGGTGGTGGGTCTTTCACACACATTTCCAAATTTCCTTCCTGATGTTGACTTATTACTAATGGTTGGTCATCTCTATATAGAGCCTAATTTTCATATTGGAGGTGAGTCGTCCTCAATGGTAGGTGTTTTCATCACTTTGTAAAAAAAATTCAGATTTCGACAGTTCCCTGGTGGAGGTGAGTCATGTATATCAGTGGGTCTTTCCAACATGTAGTCAAAATTTCACTAAACTACCTTAATATAATATATTACCATCACATGCACGTGATCACTATTATGGTATATTTTTCTCAATCTTTCCTGAGGTAAGTTAGGTATAACACCTAAATAAGCATGAATCTCTTCTCTAAACACTGACCATATCAACTCCATGTCAATATAAGGAGGTGGAGCACTATACTTAGAAGCAATAGAAGAAATATTATCCACCATCTCTAGTAAATAGTCCATAGAATCTAAAAAGTAATATCGCATCTCATCCATTGTAGATCTCAAATACTCTACATCATTGGCTAACCTCCAATTATATAGTTATACTTCTTGAATTTTATGCATCATTTGAGGAAGAATATGATGTGTCACAAGCTCAACTAGATATTTTTCTTCCTATTAAATCTACTAAGTGACCCAAGGTTCCTGATTTATCAATAATAAACTGAAATTAAAAAGCATACTTTATCTAAAAGATTCCAAATCAGATCTGGATATAGTACCAACTGGTATTGAAGCAATTAGAGGTGTTGGAAAGTGTGTAAATGAAACTATGGGTGTAGTCACATAAAAATAAAGTCTCTAAGAATCCCCTAAAGAATCTATCTTCTCTAGAAAATATCCATTATGAACTATTTCATCTCAAAATTAATGTCTCTCTCCATCTATATCTGAGTAGTCTAGACCATATATGACAAACCCTTGAAACTAATACCATTCTTCAAGAGTTGGGTCCATCAATCTAATAGAAGGATTACTATAAGTATTAAAAACTAAAAGATCAACAATGGTAGGTACACAGCCCTTCTACTCATTAAATCTTTTCAAATTAGTTTTCTAAACAAAAAGTGAAGGATCAGCCTCCATATTCTCATCAAATGTCTACTCAACAACCCTCTGTATATCAGGTGAAGGCACAATATGATCACCAAAAAAAGGCTACTATAGAGGACTAGGGACCCCCATCAATAGTTTCTTCCTTATCATATGTATATGCAATGTCCACATATCCAAATAGGATGGGTATCTCTTCAAACATAGTGATAGATGATAAACATGAAGAATAAATAAGTGCCCAAGGTATCTCAACATCCACAACACCAATGTGGTGACAAGGACCATAATGGTCTGAACCTCCATAAAATTCATTTTCATATCCATCTCCACTTTTTTCATCTTATGCTAATTCTTATTCTTCATCATCATCTTCACCATTCTCATTATTTGCATTTTATTTAGAATTTGTATAAGTACTCTTGAAATATTCTTCCCAATAAACTTTAGCTTCTTCCTCTTCACTTCCTACTTTTTCAGAGTCTCTCAAACATGGAGAGATCTCAGTGGTCTATGATACCAATAATGAATAGTATTATAACCATGTGGAAGATATGGTTCACTTCCTTCAACCACTGAAAACCTTTTCTCCTCATCACTAGAGTTAGAAACATCTTCTTTTTCATCTGAATATTCAACCACATCATCTGGCTCCAAGCCATGATCCATAAGATTATTTGGTCTAGTTGGACGATCAACCTGAGTAAAATCTTCATATAGCCTTTCACCAACAATGACCAACTTCTTCTAATAGTGTTAAAAACTTATCTTAAATATTTTAAAAATGGCCCTTATAATGTAATAACTACAACACATTATTACTGTTTCTTCTCTATCATTAACTAAACCCTTGGCCTTCATTATGGACAAGATGAACTTGGGATAAATAATGGAATTTAACATCAAATATGAATTTCACATATCCATCATGTGAAACATTATGTATATACATAGAATTATCTTTTCACATCACTTCATAATACATAAAAGAAAAACATATTGATACCTCATTGTAGAGGAATCAAATTTCCTTGGGCACTACATAAGTTGGATGAAATTGAAAAGAAAATAGTATTTACCATCAAAATCAATAGTAGAAGTTCTTCTCCATATGTCATCTCCAAAAAATTATACCAAGGAATCTTCATATTCAAAGGTCTCACTATCACTTAGAACAGTTCCTTGATAATAGTTTGAGACCCCATCATATGGGACTTTAGGTCATCTTACCCATTTTCCTGAGAAGAAAACAAATTTTTAGCCATTTATTCTAATTCATACACAGTGTTCAGCTTCCATGAAAATGAACTTGATATATTGATAGAACCGGTGAACTAACCTATGATAGAAGGGTCTCTCATTGAAAGAAAACCATTCTACCCATCCATGGTCTTTCAAATATCTAAGAACCATATACTTTCTAAACATCAACCATTCAGCATGAACTTATTTTTTGAGTACCACATCTGACTTCACAAGCTCTGAATTCAATGGCTAAATAACAGCTAAATGGATCTAATCTCTTTTCTGCTTGATTAAAGGATCTGACTCATTAGAAGAAGATTCAGTGGATCATTTTACTCTAACCATGGGGAATAGCTTAGAAGGATTTGGTGAAGGTGAGGGAAGGTTGAGGGTTAGGAGTGAAAGGTTAATGGAGAGATTATAGATTTAGGCATGAGGGTGTGAAGGCATTGAAATTAGAGAAGAGTCTAATTTATGTCATTTAGGTGTTTAGTGATTTGAAAATTGAAAAACCCAAAAGTATCAAAATCATATAATAAATAAATAAATAAATAACATGTAAAAAAATTGGAAAATGAGGAATTAAAATCTAATGGTGCGATATTGACAATGATGGGTTTCATTGGGAAAAAATCCAACTCTGGGTAAAACTCTAATGGTGGTAAAAACACCAATGATGGAAAATAAATACAATATTGGGAAAAACTTAAATAGTGGTTAAAACACCAATGATGGGTAAAACTCCAACTATGGATAAAAATCTAACAGTGGATCCCAAAAAATTAAGAATAACCAAAATTGATCATGCCAAATTCATTTTTGATGTCTTTTATTCTCTCATAATTCAAGGGAATAGTGAAAATATTAGAAAGTTGGGGTTCTGTACCATGTATGTAAAGACCCGTTAATTTCAAAGGGAATTTTTTCTTAATTTTCATTGGTATTTTATGAGTACGTAGTTTCTAACGGCACCTGATTCCAAGGTCTGGTGTGCCCGGAATCATTTTCCTAAGTTTAGCTCAGGTACATTTAGTGAACGAACGAGCAGGTTTTTCTAACTTTTGAACCGTTGCTCGGAATTGAAATCCGAAGGCACCAATGAAACTGCAACACCAGTAAATGCTTAGGAACACCTTTTCTGGAGTTGCGTTTGCTCATGTGAGGTTATTAAAAAAAGGGTTAACTAAGGAATGAAATAAAAATCTGTGCAAAAAATTTTATTTACTATTATAAGTAGTATAACCTATGCATGGTGGTTGGAGTGGGACCCACTACACCCTAACTCCACTACATAGGATATTAGTGAAGTGGTGCCCACACGAGCCCCACCCCTCAAATCCCTTAAAACCTCCCATGTGCATTTAATTTTGTAACTCACCCACACCCCATTTTAATGGCAAGTCAACCCTTAAAATTAATTTTAATTTTAAACGCTCATCAATTAAGTCAATTAATTGATTGTGATCTTTTGATTTTCAAAAAGGGTTGGCATGAGTAATAAAATAAGGCAAAGCCTTATTTTATTATTTTTTGAATTGTTGTGTGGAGATATTTGGGAGAGGAGAGCTCAAGTCTGGGAGACCTTCTTCTTCCTCGTCGAAGAATGTGAAGAACGTCGAGTCTACGATGAAGAACTCCATCACCACAAGGGAATCATCGTGCCATCTCCTCACCTCTCCGTAGCTGGTGAGAGACACCTTCTTCAGAGGAAAAAGACTCACCACATCCTTCTTCGTTCAAACACCGACGACGTATATGGCACCGTCTTCCACGATGTCGTCTTCCGCAACACTGTTATCCGCGACGTCGTTTTCCCGTGATGACCTTTGTTCAAAAAATCCTTGAGGTAGGGGTTAATTGTTTTTGTTTGTGAATATTCTTTGTAGTTCATCGACTTTTATTTTGGGCTGCTGGTTATCGTTATAATGGGAGGAGGTTGGAACACACAAACACGGACGCCCTCCTCCCCATTTGATGTTGTATTTGTTGCGGCACGAATAAAGGCAGCGCGGTGCAACAGCACCGCGTGGAAGCAGGAGGAATGCAGTGAAGAAGAGCAGCGCTGTTGAGGCCGAAAGTAGCCGCGAGCGGAGTCAGGACGCGGCGAAGGGGTGCGTCACCGTCGCGCCACACTGGTAGGACCAAGGCAACGAACTTTGGCCATGGTGGAGCAGGAGAGGGTGGCCAGAGTCTCCGGCCGCCGATGCACAAGGGGCGGGACCTGCTGGTCCTACGTGACACCCTGGCCGGCCATTACAGCCGGCCATATTCGAAAACCGAGGGAATTAAACCCCCAATAAAATAAAAAGGCGGACCCCCTCCCCCCTCATGGGTCTGCCGTCTGTTCGAAGGGGGTGGCAGCTCCCCCCCCCTTCCGCGCTCACACGGCTTGCGGCGCCGTACCAGGCCGACCGGCCGTGCCGGCTGGACAGGCCGCAACGGGCCGGGCCGCCCGCACCAGGCCAGGCCGCCCTCGCCAGTTGGGTCGGGCCTTGCCAGCCGAGCCGCGCCGCAACCTAGTGGGCCAGACCTGGACCCTGGTTGGGTCGACTCTGTTCGAGCCGACCCAGGGCGGTCTTGGGCTGGGTTGGTCCGGGCCCAAAACCCCCTAAAACTGGACATGTTCGTTTAAATGTCCATAACTTGGGCTACGGACCTCCGATCGACGCACCATCAGTTGCGATTCTGTCCTTGGATAGAGACGGTCGTTTAATTATATTACACTCAAGGTTTCAAAGAACTTTGGGTACATCCAAGTTGGTTCGAACACGAAACCAACTGGGCCCTCGTAGTGGAAACGCTTATAACTTGAGCTCCGGATGTCCGATTGACATTCCGTTGACTTTGTTGGATTCCTCCTAGTGAGAAGGAAATTTTGGATTAATCTGCTAGAGGTTTTGATGCAGTTGGAGTGTGTAAGGGTTGGTTTTGACTTAAAAACCAACCGGGCCCCTGGAACAAAAAAGCCAATAACTCTCAGACTGGGTGTCCGATTAACACGTCGTCTGTCACATTGAGTTCCTTTTGTCGAGACGAAACTCTGGGATACATCAACTATGTACTACATGTTAGTTGATGTATCGTCCCACCTTGTCTCATGGAGCGGACCCTCCCTGAATCAAGAATGCTGTGTGCTGGAACCCTAGAGCTGGCTACGACTGCGACGACGATGAAGACTGCACTGAAATCTTCCGTGGGTTCGACAACGATGATGACTGTACTGAAATCCTTCATGGGTTCATCAACGATGACGACCATACAGAAATCCTCCGTGGGTTCGACGGCGATGACTACTGTTCTTGTATCCTACGTGGGTCTGGTAGTACTACTGTTCTTGTATCCTACGTGGGTCCGACAGTGTTTGACTCTGTTTTTGTATCCTACGTGGGTCTGGCAGAGTAGCTGGTCTTGTATACTACGTGGGTCCAACAGCTTAGTTGGTCTAGTATCCTACGTGGGTCCCAGCTTAGATGAATCAGTGGCTACATCTGATCATCTCTATCACGTTACAAAGAAGTATACCTGTGTGAGCTGAGTCTTGACTTTCAATCATTATCTTCGATATGATTGACTTGCTTCTTGATGTTGATTGGGTTGTGCTTTTCTGTGTGGATTGGGTTGTACTTTCCTGTGTGGACGTGATCGAACTTGGGCTCGGATGTTGAAGCCTAACTGGAATTGATAACTTAGGTATATGTATGGGCATATACCTAAGTATTGTTGGATGTTACTTCATGATTGTATCTTTCCTTTGTGGATTATCCTTTGTGGATTCTGGGAGATGTTCGATGGTCTCAAGGTACCTACTAAGTTGCGTATACTCACCCTGCATGGGCTATGCCCGTACTACATTGCGTTGGATGCAGATGATGGACAACTCTGATCGTGGTTGAGGCTTGTAGAGCAAGTCGGTACGTGGAGGTGGACCACTTGGCGGGAGGTACACGGAGCGGACGATTGGACCCAAGGGGCTGAGGAGGCTATCTGTACCCACACTTCAGGTGGGATTTATAGTGGACAGCTCGGCGTTGCTGCTTTACTTTTTAGTTGCTGTACTTTCTTTTCAGTTGTACTTTACATCAGTTGGGTTTGTATTATGGCCCATTTACTTTCCGGAACATACAATTGTTCCCAGTTTTACTTAGTGTTTACTTCTGCTTGGTTACTCTGTGGTGTTTGTTTACTTTATGAAGGCAATGCCTACCCCTTATTTTCAAGATTTATTCCTTGGTTCTAGTCGCCATACCCTGGCCTATGGGAGGCGGGCTTGGGGTAGTCATGGCGTGGGTCTCGAGTACGGGTCGTGACAAATTGGTATCAGAGGAGTTCGGTTCTACCGCAGAACTCATGACTCTGATCTTTCTTCTGTGTGAAGCAATAGTGTTAAGGGTATTGAGCGTGGATATCAGTTCAGGGAGTCCAGTGTTGGTGCAGCGGCCGACGTATCCGTACACCAGGACCCTAACTTCTGATTTCCGACTCAATGAATGAAAACATTGATTGCATGTGTGTTTCAAAAGTTTTCTTTGTGATTACATTGTGTCAGCTCACCAGGTATACTATTTTGACCGTGGCACACCTGTTTCTTTTTAGGATGGCCCCATGACGGCAGCCAGCTAGGGTTCTGATCTTTGTGTGAGACAACAACCCAACGAGCGACGAGACCTCGGTGCAGGGCCCTTTTACAGCGGAGGTACTGGCAGTACCTCTACCCGCCGAGCCACCGATGCCACCAGCCCCAGCCGCTGAGAGTGCACGTCGCCTTAGTGCACTACACGAGTTTCAGCATCAGAGAACCCCCAGGTTCTGTGGGGAGACAGACCGTCAAGCAGCCGATGATTGGCTGGAGGCTGTAGTTCAAGTTTTCAGGTTAGTGGGGACACCAGCTGACCTCATGGTGATCCTTGCAGCGAGCCTCCTGCACGCGGTAGCACGCAGATGGTGGAGCTTGATGCTCTAGGTGAATGACGAGGCATCTCTCCTCTAGACGGACATTGAGAGCCTCTTCCGCTCAGAATTCCTCCCAGCCACCCCTCATGCGGTGCGCATCTAGGAGCTACTACAACTGCGACATGGAATCATGACAGTATCGTAGTACTCGGCGAGATTTACCGAACTCTCGCGCTATTCGATGGACATGGTACGAGACCCTTTCTTCTGAGCCCGGACCTTCGAACAGGGACTGAGGCATGAGATCCGGGCATCGATGATCTCCCTCAGCATTCCAACACAGGCAGGAGTACTGGACCAAGCCCATCTCATAGAGAGCTTTCTTGCTGAACCTACACCAGCAGCGAGACCTACCGTAGGGCGGCATGTAGCAGAGTCATCTGTAGTTGGTAGTAGACATACGTTACAGTGGTCCAGGAAGACTAGACCATCAGGCGGATGACCTCAGGGCACTGGCTCAGAGGTGCGGGGCACACGGTGTAGAGCCAACCTTCCGAGGAGCAGACAGTGCTACGCATGTGGCGGGCAGGGCCACATGGCTCGTGACTGCCTGACCCGCCATACAGAGGGAAAGTAGATGGTTGAGGGGCCACCCAGGCAGAGGTAGAGGGTCGACCGTGGTGGTCTGCAGAGAGCAGGCAGATGAGGCAGGGGAGCTGGTCGAGCAGGAGGTGGTGGGAAACACTTTGAGGCTTTACCAACACCACCACCAGGAGGACCACCCCAACCATAGGGAGCTGGCGGAAAGAGGCAGGCATAGCTTCAGGCAGTAGAGGCCTACGACCACGACGTGCCAAGAGTGAGTCACTCTTTCATTGCCACTGCCCTTGTTCGGAGCTCGGAGATTCCGACGGAGCCGTTAGCTCGATCCTTACTACTAAAGACTCCTACGGGAGCAGACTCGACAATTACACACTGGTGCCGACAGTGTGAGCTTACTCTAGGAGGTGAGAGATTCGGCTGGGATCTTCTTGTAGCGGCTTCGAGGACTTACGACGTCATCTTGGTCATGTATTGGTTATCTACAACCCATGCTCAGATTGACTGTATTAGGCGCAAGGTGCGGTGTGTCTGCATCGACGGGAGTAGGTTCACCTTCACAGGTCAGAAGGGAGTCTTTTCAGCGTAGGATGGACTCACCTAGAGGAGAGGACAACCCATCACTCATCAGTTAGCTAGCCTCATCATAGGAGCATTTGACGTGTGGAGTCTGAGTTTTCCTGTAGTGGAGGATCAGTATGCGAACGTTTTTCCTGACGATGTTCCAGGACGACCTCCTCGAAGAGAGGTAGACTTCTATATTGACCTATACCCTGGGACAACCCCGATATCCACTCCAGCATATCAGATGGCTCATGCTGAGCTTCGAGAGCTATGGGTACAGCTGGAGGACTTGAAGGGAAAGGGATTCATCTGACCCAGTGTTTCACCCTCGGCTTCCCCGATTTTGTTCTCCAAGAAGGTAGATGGGAGCTTGTGACTGTGTGTCGACTATCTTCACCTAAACCAGGGGACCGTGAGAAACAAGTATTTGCTACCAAGGATTGACGACCTCTTCGATCAGCTCAAGGGAGCACGATGGTTCTCAAAGATAGACCTTAGGTCAGGCTATCATCAGCTCAGAGTTCGGGATGAGGACGTGCAGAAGATGGCCTTCAGATGTCGGTATGGCCACTATGAGTTCTTGGTTTTTCCATTCAGCATAACCAATGCTCTAGCAGTGTTCATGAGTCTCATGAATAGGATTTTTCAGCCATACCTCGATCGATTTTTCATGGTCTTCATCGACGACATATTGACATACTCGACCACTGAGGAGGAGCACGCCTACCACTTGCGGGTTATACTGGACACACTCTAAGAGAACCAGCTTTATGGTAATCTCTCAAAGTGACAGTTCTGGTTACGTGAGTTCCACTTCTTGGGACACGTCATCTCTGAGGTGGGAGTTGGGGTGGACCCTAAAAAGATCAAGGCGGTGCTAGCTTGGGAGCCACCCAGGAGCGTGACAGAGGTGCAGAGTTTCTTGGGTCTAGCTGGGTGTTACTAGAGATTTGTGCCAGACTTTTCTAGAGTTGCGGCACCACTTTCAGCTTTGATGAAGAAGGGGAAACCCTTCATGTGGTCAGATACATGTCAGCAGAGCTTCCAGAAGCTGAGACATAGATTGACCAGCACACCTATCTTGAGGCTACCAGAGGAGGGAGTGGGGTACGTAGTCTACTGCGATGCATCAGGGAACGAACTCGGATGTGTCCTGATACCGGAGCGGCCAGTGATCGCCTATGGATCACGTCAGTTGAGGAAACATTGGAAGAACTATGCTACCCATGACCTGGAGTTAGCAGCAGTGGTTTTCGCTCTGAAGATGTGGAGACACTATCTAATGGGTGAGCGCTTTACAGTCTACTCTGACCACCAGAGTCTGAGGTACATCTTCTTGCAGAAGGACCTGAACCTGAGACAGCAGTGATGGCTCGAGTTCTTCCAGTACTATGACTTTGAAATAGTCTATACTCCTAGAAAGGGGAACATAGTAGCAGATACTCTCAGCAGAAGGACGGGCATTCAACTACATGGGGAGGTGACGGAGCAGCTAGCCACTTTGCAGATATCCTTCATGGATAGAGATGGATCAGCCTTTCTTCAGTCACTCACAGTCACTCCTCCACTACTGTAGTGGGTCAGAGAGGCTCAGTGTGGGGATGTTGACTATGAGACACGGTGTGCACAGATATCCTCAGGACATGCACCTGATGGATTCTCTATGAGAGGATAGCACGTCATCCTTTTCAGAGGACGTACCATGGTACCATCTTCTTTACAGGAGGAGGTTTTGAGAGAGATTCACACTTCCCCTTTAGCGGTACATCCAGTAGTGGCAAAGATGTACCAGGACCTTAGACGTCAGCACTGGTAGCCAGGTATAAAGAAGTTTGTAGCAGAGTTCGTTTCTTGATGCCTCACCTGCCAACAGGTGAAGGCGGAGCACCAGGTACCAGTAGGCTTGGTACAGCCCTTTAGGGTCCCAGAGTTGAAGTGGCATGGGATATCTAGGGATTTCGTGACTGGACTTCCACGCACTTCCAGAGGTCACAACTCTATTTGGGTGATGGTCGACCGACTCACCAAGTCAGCCCACTTCTTACTAATCAGAGAGCAGGGATAAGTAGAGAGCTTGGGACGCCTCTACATTCAAGAGATCGTACGGCTTCATGGTGTTCCATAATCTATAGTCTCTGATTTAGATTATCGCTTTACTTCCCATCTTTGGAAGGTTGCAAGAGGCATTCGGGACATAGCTACGACGGAGCATCGCCTTCCACCCTTAGACAGATGGTAATATGGAGAGGACTATTCAGACTCTTTAGGAAATGCTTCGTGCATGTGTCCTCAACTTTGGTCGCAGCTGGGAGGACCACCTACCCTTGGTGTAGTTCACGTACAACAATAGCTACCATTCCACCATTGGGATGGCACCCTAAAAGTCATTGTACGACCGACCTTGCAGATCACCTCTGTGCTGGAAAGACCCTGGGGAGTCAGCACTTGTGGGACCAGAGATGGTCTAGGCCATGATAGAGAAGGTCCAGGTCATCCAGGAGCGGATGAGGACAGCTCAAGGCTGACATAAGTCTTATGCTGATAAGAGGCAGAGACCACTAGAGTTCGAGGATGGCGATCACGTTTTCTTGTGGGTCTCACCTCGACGTGGATTACATAGATTTGGCCGGGGTGACAAGTTATAACCGCGCTTCATCAGACCATTCCAGGTTCTTAGTGGGATAGGCGATGTGTCTTATCGCCTGGCTCTACCACCTTAGTTGCACAAGGTGCACAACATCTTCCACGTATCTCAACTGAGGTGGTACGCGCATGACCTGACACATATCATCGACCATGGGGAGTTAGACATTGATGATGAGGCAACTTTTGTGGAGGCCCTGGTGGAGATCGAGGATTGACATGAGCGGGTCCTATGTGGGTGGTTGATTCCTCTAGTGCACATCAGATGGCAGCACGAGAACCTCCAGGAGAGCACTTGGGAGCAGGAGGCTCAAGTGCGTGCTCAATACCCTCATTCGTTTCCCTAGTTTGTGATATATCTTTACAGGGACGTAAATCCCTGAGGTGGGAGTAATGTAAAGACCCATAAATTTCAAAGGAAATTTTTTCTTAATTTTCTTTGGTATTTTACGAGTACACAGTTTCTGACGGCACCTGATTCCGAGGCCCGGTGTTCCTGGAATCATTTTATGAAGTTTAGCTCAGGTACGTTCAGTGAATGAATGAGCGAGTTTTTATAACTTTTGAACCAGTTCTCGGAATCAAAATCCGAAGGCACTGATGAAACCGTAGCATCGGTAATTACTTAAGAACAACTTTTCTGGATTTTCATTTTCTCGGGTGAGGTTATTAAAAAAAGGGTCAACTAAGGAATGAAATAAAAATTTGTGCAACAATTTTTATTTACTATTATAAGTAGTATAACCTATGCATGGTGGTTGGAGTGGGACCCACTACATCCTAACTCCACTAGGTAGGATATTAGTGAAGTGGGGCCCACATGAGCCCCACCCCTTCAAATCCCTTAAAATCTCCCACGTGCATTTAATTTTGTAACTCACCCACACCCAATTTTAATGGCAATTCAACCCTCAAAATTAATTTGAATTTTAAACGCTCATCAATTAAGACAATTAATTGATTGTGATCTTTTGAATTTTGAAAAGGGTTGGAATGAGTAATAAAATAAGGCAAATCCTTATTTTATTATTTGTTGAATCATTGTGTGGAGATATTTGGGAGGGGATAGCTCAAGTCTGGGAGATCTTCTTCTTCCTCGTCGAAGAACGTGAAGAACGACAAGTCTACGATGATGAAATCCATCACTGTAAGAGAATCATCATTCCATCTCCTCAACTCTCTGAAGATGGTGAGAGAAACCTTCTTTGTAGAACGATGACGTGCCACATCCTTCTTCGGGTGAACACAAACAACTTATATGGAACTGTCTTCCGCGATGCCGTCTTCCGTAACACCGTCATCCGCGATGCCGTTTTCCCGTGACGACATTTGTTCGACAACTCCTTGAGGTAGGGGATAATTTTTTTTGTTCGTGAATATTATTTTCTGTTCATCGTCTTTTATTTTGGGCCGCCTATTATCGTTATAATGGGAGGAGGTCAGACCGCACGAACACAGCCGACCCTCCTCCCCCTTTGATGTTGTATTTGTTGCGGCACAAACAAAGGCAGCGCGGTGCAATGGCACTGCACGGAAGCAAGAGGAACGCAGCGAAGAAGCACGGCGCTGTCATGCCGTGTTGTTGAGGCCGAAAGAAGCCGCAACTGGAGTCAGGCCATGGCCAAGGTGTGGGGCACTGTCACGCCGCACTAGAGAACCACGAGGAGGCCACGACCGGAGCGGGCCGTCGTGCTATGCCAGTCGGACCAAGGCCGCGGCAGAGCAGGAGATGGCGGCCTAAGCCGCCGGCCGCCGGTGCATAGGGGCTGGGACCGGCTAGTCCCTCGTGACACCATGGCCGGCCGTTACGGCCAAGCAGATCCGAAAAATGGGGGAATTTAACACCCGGTAAAAGAAGCAGGCAGACACCCCCCTGTTGGTCCGCCGTCCGTTCGAAGGGGTTGGCGGCTTCCCCCCCTTCCGCGCTCACGCAGCGCGCGGCACCGCACCGGGCCGACCGGCCGCACAATGCCTGGCCAAGACATGCCTTAGTAAGCCGAACCCGGACCCGGGTCGGGTCGACCCAGTTCGGGCTGACCGAGCGGGGTCTTGGGCCGGGTCGGCCCAGGCCCAAAACCCCCTTAAACCGGACAGGTTCATTTAAATGCCCATAAATTGGGATACAGACCTCAGATCGATACACCATCAATTGAAATACGATCCTTGGATCAAGATGGTCGTTTCGGTAAATTACTGTCAAGGTTTTTGAGAACTATGGGTATGGCCGAGTTGGTTTGAACACGAAACCAACTGGGCCCTCGGAGCGGAAACACTTATAACTTGAGCTCCGGACATCTGATTGATGTGTCGTTGACTTTTTTGGATTTATCTTAGTGATACGGACCTTTTGGCTTACTCTGCTCGAGGTTTGGATGCAATTGGAGTGTGGCCAGGTTGGTTTTAACTTAAAAACCAACCGGGCCCCTTGAACGAAAAAGCCAATAACTCTCAGACCGGGTGTCCGATTGACGCGCCGTCTGTCACGTTGAGTTTATTTTGCCGAGACGGAACTTTGGGATACATCAAATCTGGACTACATGTCAGTTGATGTATCGACCCCCCTTGGATCGTGTAGCGGACCCTCCTGGAATCGAGCATGCTGTGTGTGGGAACCCTAGAGATGTCTGCGACTGCGACGACGATGACGACTTCACTAAAATCCTTTGTGGGTTCGGCAACGACGACAACTACACTAAAATCTTCCGTGGGTTCGACAGTGATGACGACCTTTCTGCAATCCTCCGTGGGTTCGATGGCGATCACTACTGTTCTTGTATCCTACGTGGGTCTGGAAATACTACTGTTCTTGTATCTTATGTGGGTCCGGAAGTGTTTGACTCTATTCTTGTATCCTACGTGGGTCTGGAAGAGTATCTGGTCTTGTATATTATGTGGGTCCGACAGCTTAGCTAGTCTAGTATCCTACGTGGGTCCCAACTTAGATGAATCAGTGGCTACATCTGATCATCTCTATCATCTTATGAAGAAGTATACCCGTGTGAGCTGAGCCTTGATTTACAATCATTATCTTCGATATGATTGATATGCTTCCCTATGTGGATTGGGTTGTGCTTTCCTGTGTGGATTGGGTTGTACTATCCTGTGTGAACGTGATCGAACTTGGGCTCAGATGTTGGAGCCAAATTGGAATTGATGACTTAGGTATATGTATGGGAATTTACCTAAGTAGTGTTGGATGTTACTTCGTGATTGTATCTTTCCTTTTTGGATTATCCTTTGTGGATTGTAACACCCCATGCTTCTACGATACGCTTCTCTTTGAATAATGTGATAGCGTGTGTTGTACGCAACACCGAGTTCTAACACACCATAACTAATCAAACTAGCCGTTATGAATAGTAATAACTAATTTTTGAAATTATATATATTTTATATTTTAAAATTGACTTCATTTCTGGATTCGGAAAATCGAATTTATCCTAAGCTGAAATTTTGGTACTTTTTGGATAACTTTCATATTTTGATGAATAGTGAAAATTACTAAATTTTAATTAAAAACAACTTTTTTAATCAAAATAATTAATAGTGATAAATTATGAATTTGAGTGGTTTTAAAGTATATTTAGAATATATTTTTACCATTTAATATAATTTTGGTCATTGTACATAATTTTACAATTAAACCGAACATAAAAAAGTGTCAATCTTTTGATAGTTATTATCTCTTAAAAACACACTTTTTGTTTTGACAGAGGGAATTAATTTTAAATTAATTTCTGCCACTTCTGTGTTTTGAATTTAGAAAAATGGATTCCATATTTTGAATCAGGATGTTTAAATTGTGTAAATAGGTAACTTTTATTTTTAGACATTTTGAATAATTACTGCGGTAAATATTTTATTTACCATGGTTAAGGGTAAATCCGGTAAATAATGGTTAAAAAATAATGTTATAATAATACTAAATTACCCTAAAATGTGTCCTAGACTTATTGGGTGATAATGTTTCGACCATAGGAATCTTTGGGTCGATTTTGGGACCCCATGGTGCCACTTGTAGGTGATAGGGACACTTTATTTTAATTAAGTTAAAATGAATACAAAAATGACACAAGCATATATCTTTTAGAAAAACAATTTTTACATAGGGTTATATATGTTGGATGTTATATTATAAATATTAATTAGAAAGATAAAAAGATTTTCTACATAATGATAATTTATTTATAATTTTTAGACATTAAATAATTTAATTTATTTATGACACAATGATGATGAAGTAATTACTATAATAGTGAAAAATTAAAATAATTGATATTATAAATACCCAAATAAATATAATATGAAACTTTTAATGAAATAAACTAATTTTCTAGGATAATATGATATATTAGTATTGATTTAATTGACTTTTTTAGAAGTAATCAATCTGTTATGAGTTTCAAAAAAATCAACTATTGAATAGTGTCAAAATTGACATAAAAGAATTCTTAAAAACAATATTATATTATTAATTGATATTAAATTCCTAAAAATATAAGGTTCGGCCAAGAGACTTATATCATAATAGGTTCGTCATTAATGGACAACTTGGGGGTCTCTTGGATGTATATAGTAAGTTTATTAACAATATTATATAAAAATACAAAGAGACATTGTAAAAGTGAAACTAATTAATTTAGAGTTAATACTTAAAAATAAGGTTAATATAAGTACCCACACCTGTCTAAATTCTATTGGTTGAGTTGTTTTCGACCTATCCCGACCTTAAAATTTAAATAATCAACTTTGGAGCCATTAGAATCTGAATATGAATTTATTATAAATTAATATTTCTAGCTTTTCCAAAGGTGCCCCTCACCCCTCTTATAAAAGGGCACTCCTCCTTCTCATTTATTTACACCTTCAAAGCCTTATGGTTCATCCAAACTCTACCCAAATACTCTCCCAACTTCCCTCACTACAACCTAGAGGCCTTATTTTGATCATAAATCCAACTTAAGGAGACCTTTTGATCAAATCAAAAGGAAGAACCCGAAGAAGAGGTAATGATTTCACCACCATTTTCCAAGTTCATTTCTTCTTCCACTTCTTCTTCCTTTGTTGTTACCATTATAAAATAATAACTCCAGTATCATATATATACTGTGATGTTATTATAAATATGGTACAACCATATTCAGTATTCTTTCCACCCTTTGAATAACATGTCACCATACGTGCGTACGTACGGCTTACCGTCTCCACGTCGTGGTGTAATTGTTATTCAATATATTATTATTTGGATGGGTATAATAATGATATGTAACTCATGTAAATAATAAATATAACATGTTAATGATTCTGTATATATATTATATAACAACAATTTCTATATTATTTTAATATCAAAAGAATGATATTGTCGCTCGTGCGTACGTACAGACTACCCTCTCCACGAACGCGATAAGATTCATTCTCCATCGTATCCATTCAAGTATAATTATCATTTGATGATTTAAAAATGATGTTTAAGGACTTCATATCATTCTGGATATGAATAATATACAACCTATCCATTATAAACATGACTTACATAACAAAACATATAAAAGAAAACAAGTAAGTTAACACCCGAAACAACGATAATACTAAGATATTATTATCAAATCAATATTAAAAGATCATATATGATATCATATTAATGTATATGATTCTTGTATAATTTAATAACAATTATTTCACCATTATACAGGAGGTTAACCTACCCCAACCAAGGAAAAGTACAAGGTAAGTGTTATTTCACAATCTCTTCATTATCCGAGGTTGTTTATATGTAATAATCTACTAGGATCTCTTTATCATCCACATCCATGTTTTCTTAAAAATTTATTTCAAAACAATTTTATTATTTACAAGAATATGGGTTAAAGTCATTTATACCCTTGTTTGACTTTTAGAGTTTTATAAAGGAATCTTTCCGTCGTTTTCAAAACAAGGTCCTTTTTAACCTTTTCGACATAATTAAGGTAATAATGTTTTTTTAACTTATACGGTGGGTGCGGCTATTTTCCGCCATTATAAAATCTTCAAAGATTTCCTTACAAGCTTATAAGAATATTTTCAAAGAAAATGTTTTATTTTATATGGCTTTTAAATGATTTAAGAAAAATGAAAGAGATATTTCTCTAAAAAGAGTTTTGATTTCATCTATGTCAACATCCTTTGATGGATTTTACGCTTATTTGAAGTTGATTTATTATGATACAAAACTTCTATATTGTATTGAAGGTTTTGTGATATGTTTGACTGTGGATGTGCTATTTTTATACCATACATAGTTTATGGTGAAATTATTGACATTTCGTATGCTAGTTTTAATACGAATGTTTATGTTATGTTTAAACCTTTTCATATGGGAATGTATTGGACTTAATATGTGACGGGTGGAGCACACTATAGCTCCTCGATGCATCGGTAGGTCTCATGAGACAAACTAGTGTCTTGGCACAAGGCCTTGACAAAATCTTATTTGTAGTCTTGGCACGAGGCCTTGGATATGTGGTTATGATAGTCTGGCATTATGCATTCCATCATTATGAAAGTGGTTATTGATTTTGCATGTGATTATTCGATTAGTAGAATATCCATGTGAATAAGTAAATGGAATTATTTCGTTTTATTTATGCCATACCATGTTTAAAGTTCAAGTTTGAAAGGCTTTTGTTTTAGTTATACATTGCCTTAAATGTTTATTCTTATTTATGAAAGTTTCCGATATATTGTTATCCTTACTGGGCATTTGAGCTCACCCCTTTTCTATGTTTTATTTTTCCCAGGAAGTGAAGAAGTAAATTATGAATGACCTGCAGGGATATTATGTGGGGATATGAGTGTGGATTATGGAGACAATATGTTGTTGTAGTAGTTTTTCATTTTATGATGTAATGTAAGACTTATGAAAATATCTAGTGTTTCCAAGGATACTAAACCAATCGATCTTTCGAGATTTGATCTTTCTTGTGATCACGCCAATGTTATGTAATAATGCACCGAATCTGTGTAACTAGGGTCGGGGCGTTACAGTTGGTATCAGAGGAAGTTTAGTGCAAACTTTGGAAGATAGATTTAGATAAACTCTGATTAGAGCACATAGACCTAAGATGAACTTTGATGATTAGTATAGAAGAACTTCCTAGAATTTTGGTATTGTAAAGATTTTGTGAGTTTTCCGAGCAATAAATCCCTGTCTGGATACGAGCAGGTAGAGGAGGCTCTGGCACAAATGTACCTAGGGGTAAAACCCGAAAACACCGCTTTGAGCTAGACTCGAACGGGAACTGGTGCACGACAACGGGACTTGATGCACTCTTGGTTACGACACTCCCGGGGGATATGCTTAGGGTAACTCTCATTTTCTTTACAAATCATTATGAAGGGTTTATGAGTATATACTTCCTCAAATAAAACACTTTTATGATTATGGATTATATCCATAAATAGTTCAATTTATGTTAAGTGTTTTATAAGTATGGGATTATGTATTTTGATTCATAAACTGATCTAGTTTATGGCATTGTTTAGAAATGGCGCCTAGTGGAAGAAATGGAAACCGTATCAATACACGCACTCCATGTAGGGATTTCCCTCCTGCTCAAGATAATTATAGTGGAGCTGGTGATGCAACTGGTGCCGATCAGCTAATCACCATACAGGGACAACTTAGTCAGGTTATGAATAATAACCTTACCCGTATGGAGCACCTTGATCCACAGTATAGAGGATCAATGTTTGATCGATTCATGAGGAAACAACCAACAATGTTCAATGAGAGTACAAACCCCTCAGTAGCTGAGCAATGGATAAATTCCCTAGAGAAAATATTTCAGGCTTTGGGGAGCAGTGAAAGGGAAAAAGTTATTATGTTAGTTTACCGCCTCATTGGAGATGCTGATCAATGGTGGTCATTGATTCAAAACATGAAGGAAGATGATGAAGTATCATATATGGAATGGAGGTAGTTCAAAGATCTGTTTTTAGAAAAATACTTTCCTCGCGACCATCGAGCAGATATGGAAAGACAATTTCTGAGTCTGAGACAGAAGGAGGATGAGAATGTCGCAAAGTATGAGGCTAATTTAAAAAGGTTAGCAAGGTATTCTGGAGATTATATATGTAACCCAAGAAGTAATATTGATCGTTTCTTTGATGGGTTAAAACCTTTTCTTCGTCGAGCATTAGTCTCACAATCCTTTTCGTCGTACGAAGACATTGTCTCATGTGCTATCAAGACCGAAAAGGAATTCTCTAAGTCTTATGACTTTAAAGCAAAGCAAGAGAAGAAGAGACCGGCTGATCAATCTGGGAATAGAAATAAGGGGAAGAAGGGAAAGGTTGATTATCTATCCTGTGGTAAATGTGGGAAGAAACACCCCGGTACTTGCTTGAAGGGAATGGGCGTCTGTTACAAATGTGGTGAAAAAGGCCACCAAGCTCGTGATTGCAAAGGGAAGAAGGAAGCTACCAATGTTCAGTGCTACAATTGCAGGGAGATGGGGCATTATGAAAATGAATGTCCTAAGCGTCAAGAGAACTTACCTCAGAAAAGGCCAAGGGATCAAGAACAAGCTTATGCTATCAGTACTGCTGAGGTAGAAGATCTGAAAGACATGGTGGCAGGTAATTTAATGGTTTCCTCAAGTTTAGAAAATGCATTATTTGATTCTGGATCATCGCATTGTTTCATATCTTCCCAGTTTGCTATAAAAATTAGATATTTCCAATTTGATTTAACAAGGGAGTTGTCAGTTAAAACTTCTAAGGGAAGTATCATTGCAACAAAGTTTTGTGAATCGGTCCCCATTAGAGCACATAAATGTTCTTTATCTGCTGATCTCATCTTCATACCTATGATTGAGTTTGATATAATCCTCGGTATGGACTGGCTTTCGGACTATGATGCGAAGATTTATTGTAAGAAGAAAGAAGTTACGATTCTAGATGATAATGATAAGGAACACCTTATCTTTAGAGCAGAATCGTCACCACCTAATTCTTATTTAGATCCACCCCCAGTAGCTCAACTTAATTCAATTATTGGGGAGGAAGAGAATGAAATGACTGTGGGTGAGGAAAGGAATGTTCAAATAGAGGATGTACCTGTTGTGAAAGAATTTGTAGATGTATTTTCGGAAGATTTACCTAGACATCCTCCAGAACGAGAAGTTGAGTTTTCCATTGATTTAATTCCTGGATCAAGGCCTATATCGAAGACCCCTTATAGAATGGCCACTGTAGAGTTAGTCAAACTAAAGAAACAACTAGAGGAGTTGAGTAATAAAGGATTTATTCTCCCTAGTGTTTCTCCATGGGGATCCCCTGTTCTTTTTGTTAAAAAGAAAGATGGATCTATGAGGTTATGTATCGACTACAGGGAGATCAATGCTATAACGATAAAGAACAAGTATCCCCTACCTCGTATTGATGATTTATTTGACCAACTGCATGAAGCTCAATACTTTTACAAGACTGACCTTCGATCTGGATACCATCAGTTGTGTGTAAAGCAGGAAGACATTCCGAAGACAACATTTCGAACCAGGTACGGGCATTATGAGTTTACTGTAATGCCTTCTGGATTGACTAATGCACCCTCTGTATTCATGGATCTGATGAATAGAGTTTTTAAGGAGTATCTCAATGAATTTGTGGTGGTATTTATTGATGATATCTTGGTATACTTTAAAACCTACGAAGATCATGAAAATCACTTGCGCATTATCTTGAAGACTCTGAGGAGGCATGAATTATATGGAATGTTTAGCAAGTGTGAATTCTGGCTTCATGAGATTTCTTTTCATGGCCATATTGTCTCTAAATATGGAATCGATGTTGATCCTTCTAAGACCAAGGCAGTCCAAGAATGGCCAGCACCTACGAGTATAACTGAGGTACGTAGTTTTATTGGTTTGGCAGGTTATTATCGACGTTTTGTCCCGAATTTTGCCCGATTGGCTAACCCATTAACGAAGCTCACACGTAAAGGGGTTAATTTTGTTTGGACAAAAGAGTGTGAAGAATGTTTTGAAGAACTGAAGAGAAGATTAGTTAATGCTCCTATATTGACTCTACCATCGGGGAATGATGGGTTCGTTATTTATAGTGATGCATCAAAGAAAGGACATGGTTGTGTCCTTATGCAGAATGATAGAGTTATTTCCTATGCATCACGACAGTTGAAAATCCATGAACAAAACTATCCTACTCATGATCTCGAGTTAGCAGCTATGATTTTGCTTTGAAGATATGGAGGCACTACCGCTATGGTGAAAAATGTGAGATTTATACTGATCACAAGAGTTTGAAGTATATTTTCTCACAAAAAGAACTCAACATGAGGCAAAGGAGATTGCTTGAATAACTCATGGATTATGATTGCACGATACACTACCACCCGGGGAAGGCAAACAAGGTGGCAGATGCTTTGAGCAGAAAAGACCATGGAGTTTTGAACAATATGAGAATTGAAAGGGATCCGATTTTCATTGATCTAGTGAAGATGGACATGGGAATGACCAGGGAAGGCGAAACATCAATTATTTTTCAAATGGTTTCCAAAACATCTTTACTAGAAAGGATTAAGAGTTCTCAAACCGATGATGAAGAATTTCAAAAGAAGATTAAAGCTGTGAATGATGGGAGATTGAGAGACTTTGTGTATGAAGATGGAATTTTGAAATTTGGGAAGAGACTTTGTGTTCCCGATATACCTGATCTAAAAAGGGAATTTCTGGAAGATGCTCATAGTTCCAATTTCTCTATACACCCTGGGAGCACCAAAATGTATAGAGATTTGAAGGAACATTTTTGGTGGGACAACATGAAGAGGGAGATTGCTGATTTTGTGTCAAGATGTATGGTTTGTCAGCAAGTGAAAGCTGGAAGGCAACAGCCTGGAGGAGTCATGCAAACTCTTCCCATACCGGAGTGGAAATGGGACAATATTACGATGGACTTTGTCATGGGGCTACCAAAGACTCCTAGAAGGAACGATGCAATATGGGTTATTGTTGATCATCTTACCAAGTCAGCACATTTTCTTGCTATAAGAGAAGATCTACCCCTATAACGTCTAGAAAGACTATATATTAATGAATTTGTGAGACTTCATGGAGAACCCATATCGATTGTTTCTGATCGTGATCCCCGTTTTACTTCAAGATTCTAGAAAAGTCTTCAGAAATCCCAGGATACTGAACTTCATTTGAGCACTGCTTACCATCCTCAGATAGACGAACAATCAGAACGGACTATTCAAACCTTAGAAGACATGTTGAGATCTTGCTCACTTGACTTTCATGGTATGTGGGATCAATATTTACCTCTGGTAGAATTTTCCTATAACAATAGCTTCCATTCGAGTATTCAAATGGCACCATATGAAGCGTTATATGGAAAGAGATGTCGTACAACAACCTGTTGGGATGACGTTGGTGAAAGAAAACTTGTAGGTCCAGAACTGGTGGAGGAAACGATGAAAAAGGTGAAGGTAATCCAAAATCACATCAAAGCAGCTCAAAGTAGGCAGAAGAGCTATGCCGATAATCGAAGGAAGGATTTGGAATTTCAAGTCGGTGATCATGTTTTCCTGAAGGAATCTCCATGGAAGGGAGTCATACGTTTTGGTAAGAAAGGTAAATTGAGTCCCAGGTACATCGGACCTTTCGAAATTCTAGAACGAATTGGGGTTGTAGCTTACCGATTGGCAATGCCGCCAAGTCTCTCTAAAGTTCACGATGTGTTCCACGTATCTCTGTTAAGGAAATACATGCCTGACCCAACGCATGTACTCACCTATGAAGAATTAGAACTGGAACCCGATCTGTCTTATTGCGAAGAGCCCGTCAGGATTCTTGATACGAGAGAACAAGTACTGAGAAACCGGACGACACGTCTGGTAAAAGTTTTGTGGAGAAACCATAAGATGGAGGAGGCAATGTGGGAACCCGAGGAACCTATGATGAAGAAAAACCCAGGTCTTTTCATGCGGTAGTATTCTAGAAATTTCGAGGATGAAATTATTTGAAGGAGGGGAGAATGTAACACCCCAAGCTTCTACGGTACGCTTCTCTTTGAATAATGTGATAGCGTGTGTTGTACGCAACACCGAGTTCTAACACACCATAACTAATCAAACTAGCCGTTATGAATAGTTTAACTACTTTTTGAAATTATATATAGTTTATATTTTAAAATGGACTTCATTTTTGGATTCGGAATATTGAATTTAGCCTAAGGTGAAATTTTGGTACTTTTCGGATAACTTTCATATTTTGATGAATAGTGAAAATTACTATATTTTAATTAAAAACAACTTTTTTTAATAAAAATAATTAATAGTGATAAATTATGAATTTGAGTGGTTTTAAAGTATATTTAGAATATATTGTTACCATTTAATATAATGTTGGTCATTGGACATAATTTTACAATTAAACCGAACATAAACAAGTGTCAATCTTTTGATAGTTATTATCTCTTAAAAACACGCTTTTTGTTTTGACAGCGGGAATTAATTTTAAATTAATTTCTCCCAATTTTGTGTTTTGAATTTAGAAAAATGGATTCTATATTTGGAATCAGGGTGTTCAAATTGTGTAAATAGGTAACTTTTGTTTTTAGACATTTTGAATAATTACTGTGGTAAATATTTTATTTACCATGGTTAAGGGTAAATCCGGTAAATAAGGGTTACAAAATAATATTATAATAATACTAAATTACCCTAAAACGTGTCCTATACATATTGGTTGATAGTTTTTGGACCATAGGCATCTTTGGGTCGATTTTGGGACCCCATGGTGCCACTTGTAGGTGATAGGGACACTTTATTTTAATTAAGTTAAAATGAATACAGAAATGACACAAGCATATATCTTTTAGAAAAACAATTTTTAAATAGGGTTATATATGTTGGAATTTTGATTATAAATATTCATTAGAAATATAAAAATATTTCCTACATAATGATATTTTATTTATAAATTTTAGACATTAAATAATTTAATTTATTTATGACACAATGATGATGAAGTAATTACTATAATAGTGAAAAATTAAAATAATTGATATTATAAATACCCAAAGAAATATAATATGAAACTTTTAATGAATTAAAATAATTTTATAGGATAATATTATATATTAGTATTGATTTAATTGACCTTGTTTGAATTAATCAATCTGTTATGAGTTTCACAAAAATCAACTATTGAATAGTTTCAAAATTGACATTAAAGAATTATTAAAACATATATTATATTATTAATTGATATTAAATTCCTAAAAATCTACGGTTAGTCCAAGAGACTTATAACATGATATATTCATCATTAATGGACCACTTGGGGGTCTCTTGTATGTATATAGTAAGTTTATTAACCATATTATATAAAAATACAAAGAGACATTGTAAAAGTGAAACTAATTAATTTAGAGTTAATACTTAAAGATAAGGTTAATATAAGTACCCAAACCTGTATAAATTATATTGGTTGAGTTGTTTTCGACCTATCCCCACCTTAACATTTAAAAAATCAACTTTGGAGCCATTATAAACCGGATATGAGTTTATTATAAATTAATATTTCTAGCTTTTCCAAAGGTGCCCCTCACCCCTCTTATAAAAGGGCACTCGTCCTTCTCATTTCTTTACACCTTAAAAGCCTTATGGTTCGGCCAAACTCTGCCCAAATACTCTCCAAACTTCCCTCACTACAACCTAGAGGCATTAGTTTGATCAGAAAGCCAACCTAAGGATCCTTTTTGATCAAATCAAAAGGAAGAACCCGAAGAAGAGGTAATGATTTCACCACCCTTTTCCAAGTTCATTTCTTCTTCCACTTCTTCTTCCTTTGTTATTACCATTCTAAAATAATAACTCCAGTATCATATATATACTGTGATGTTATTATAAATATGGTACAACCATATTCAGTATTCTATCCACCCTTTGAAAAACATGTCACCATACGTGCGTACGTACGGCTTACCGTCTCCACGTCGTGGTGTAATTGTTATTCAATATATTATTATTTGGATGGGTATAATAATGATATGTAACTCATGTAAATAATAAATATAACATGTTAATTATTCTGTATATATGATATAACAACCATTTATATATTATTTTAATATCAAAAGAATGATATTGTCGCTCGTGCGTACGTACGGACTACCGTCTCCACGAACGCGATAAGATTCATTCTCCATCGTATCCATTCAAGTATAATTATCATTTGATGATTTAAAAATGATGTTTAAGGACTTGATATCATTATGGATATGAATAATATACAACCTATCCATTATAAACATGACATACATCACAAAACATATAAAAGAAAACAAGTAAGTTAACACCCGAAACAACGATAATACTAAGATATTATTATCAAATCAATATTAAAAGATAATATATGATATCATATTAATGTATATGATTCTTGTATAATTTAATAACAATTATTTCACCATTATAAAGGAGGTTAACCTACCCCAACCAAGGAAAAGTACATGTTAAGTGTTATTTCACAATCTCTTCATTATCCGAGGTTGTTTATATGTAATAATCTACTGGGATCTCTTTATCATCCACATCCATGTTTTCTTAAAAATGTATTTCAAAACAATTTTATTATTTACAAGAATATGGGTTAAAGTCATTTATACCCTTGTTTGACTTTTAGAGGTTTATAAAGGAATCTTTCCGTCGTTTTCAAAACAAGGCCCTTTTTAACCTTTTCGATAGAATTAAGGTAAGAATGTTTTTTTAACTTATACGGCGGGTGCGGCTATTTTCCGCCGTTATAAAATCTTCAAAGCTTTCCTTACAAGCTTATAAGAATATTTTCAAAGAAATTTTTTTATTTTATATGGCTCTTAAATGATTTCAAAAAAATGAAAGAGATATTTCTCTAAAAAGAGTTTTGATTTCATCTATGTCAACATCCTTTAATGGATTTTCCGCTTATTTGAAGTTGATTTATTATGATACAAAACTTCTATATTGTATTGAAGGTTTTGTGATATGTTTGAATGTGGATGTGCTATTTTTATACCATTCATAGTTTATGGTGAAATTATTTACATTTCGTATGCTAGTTTTAATACAAATGTTTATGTTATGTTTAAACCTTTTCATATGGGAATGCATTGGACTTAATATGTGACGGGTGGAGCCCGCTATAGCTCCTCGATGCATCGTTATGTCTCATGAGACAAACCAGTGTCTTGGCACGAGGCCTTGACAAAATCTTATTTGTAGTCATGGCACGAGGCCTTGGCTATGTGGTTATGATAGTCTGGCATTATGCATTCCATCATTATGAAAGTGGTTATTGATTTTGCATGTGATTATTCGATTAGTAGAATATCCATGTGAATAAGTAAATGACATTATTTCATTTTATTTATGACATACCATGTTGAAAGTTCAAGTTTGAAAGGCTTTTGTTTTAGTTATACATTGCCTTAAATGTTAATTCTTATTTATAAAATTTTCCGCTATATTGTTATCCTTACTGGGCATTTGAGCTCACCCCTTTTCTATGTTTTATTTTTCCTAGGAAGTGAAGAAGTAAATTATGAATGACCTGCAGGGATATTATGTGGGGATATGAGTGTGGATTATGGAGACAATATGTTGTTGTAGTAGTTTTTCATTTTATGATGTAATGTAAGACTTACGAATATATCTAGTGTTTCCAAGGCTACTAAACCAATCGATCTTTCGAGATTTGATCTTTCTTGTGATCATGCCAATGTTATGTAATAATGCACCGACTCTAGGTAACTAGGGTCGGGGCGTTACATGGATTCTGGGAGACCTTTAGGGGTCTCAGGGTCCCTACTGAGTAGCGTATACTCACCCCTGCATGGGCTATGCCCACAATACGTTGTGTTGGATGCAGACGACGGACATCACTGATCGTGGTTGAGGCTTATGAAGCAAGTTGGTACCTGGAGGTGGACCATTGGGCGGGATGTACATGGAGCGGACGACTGGACCCGAGGGGATGAGGAGGCTATATGTACCCACCCTTTAGGTGGGATTTCTAGTGGACAACTCGGTGTTGCTGCTTTACTTTTTAGTTGTTGTACTTTCTTTTCAGTTGTACTTTACTTCAGTTGGGTTTGTATTCTGTCCCATTTACTTTCCGGCACATACAGTTTTACCCAGTTTTACTTAGTGTTTACTTCTGTTTCCTTACTCTGTGGTGTTTGTTTACTTTATAAAGGAAATACCTACCTCATATTGTTGGGATTTACGCCTTGGTGCTAGTCGCCAGCCCCTGGCCTATGAGAGGCGTGCTTGGGGTAGTCACGACACGGGTCTCGAGGACGGGTCGTGACATTGTATCCAAGAGTTATATCATTCTTTTAGAAATCATCTATCAAAAATTGATCTCTTACATAAATTTGTTTTTTTTCTAGAGTGGGATACAAGGATTTTAGAAATATTTATATCCCTTGTGTTGTAACAATTTATAGGGAAATTTCTCTATTGATATCGATAGTCTTGAAACATGTTCTTTATACACAAAATATTTTCATAGTAGCTACTTGAAACTATGTATTCATCTTTAGTAGTAGATAGTGCAAAGAAAATTTGTTTCTGACTACACCAAGAAACTATAGAGTTTAACAAAAGGTTGCATGCTATAGATGTGATTTTTATATCTAACTTACAACAACCAAAATTAGTATCTGAATAACTAACTAGATCAAGTTCATGTCTTCTAGGGTAAAACAATAGTAAATTGGTTGTATACTTGAGGTATTTAATAAAAATTTACAGCTACTAAGTGTGAATAATTTTTTTACATTCATGAAAATGAAAATAAAAACACACACTAAACATAATTTCAGGTCAACTACCACTTAAGTAGAGAAGAAATCCAATCATACCTCTACAACTGGTTTGATCCACTAATTTCCTAGATTCATCAAGGTCTAATTTATAGGTGGTTCTAAAAGGAGTGACCCTAGTAATATCCATTAAAAAAATTGTAGTTCTTTATTATATTTACATTGATTTAATATAATTCCTTATTTATTTTGAAAAATCTGAAATCCAAGAAATAACTTTAGTTCACCAATTAAACCCATTTCAAATTCATTTTTCATCATTCTTGAAAAGTTATCACATATTGAATTCATAGAGGATCCAAAAATAATATCATCGACATAAATTTGAACAAATAAAAAATATTTTGAAATTATTTTTATAAATAGTGTAGGATCATGTCATGACCCTTCCCTCCAAAGATTCCCCTCTTAAGCTAAAAATGAAGGAGGATAGATGATGACCCCTTAGTCCTACCACCAGTAGGCCCCAGGGTGGCGACCAACAACAAGGGTATACAAAGCTCCCAAAATGGGAGGAAGTTAACTTTTTATCGTAAAAAATATCATAATATAAGATGCATAGACCATAGAAAACTCCATGAAATATATAAAAGAAAGTAAAAATTCATCCCACATGCATGTTTAAAAATATAACTACTAAAAACACAATAAATCCAAGGTATGTACAGAAATAAAAGCTAAGTAGTGACACTACAACGATCCCCAAGTCCGAGCTAGTAATGTCTGTCATGATCCAAGTAATCCTCATAGAAACCAGAAAGTGGTTTTTATACGTAGGGTGAGAATAAAAGTATTCCAATTAGAAAAAACTGAGGTCTCTCATACACAATTTTGAGAAGAATACTAATTCCACTGTGAGAAAATATTAGAAAGAAAAAAAAACATTGAATACTAGCAATCAGAACCACACCAAGGCATACTCACCAAATAAAACAGGTCAAGTAATGTAATATAACAATCATATCGATGTTTGGGTACTCCACACCACTTACCACTGGTCAACTTCTCCGACCCTAAAAAAACATCATGGTGCTTCCATACACATCCAAAAGCCCCACGTCACAACCCACCCACAAACTCATGTGCCTCATATCATGTACCAATACCTTGGCATATGAAGCTCACCACATCCTTCCCACACACACATGGGTCAAAACTATACCACAGCCCTGCTAATGACCCATGGGCCAAAATCATACCACATCTTGAAGACACCAGGGAAGAAAACCACAACTCATCCTATAGACAGATGGGAAGCATAACACATCTCATCCTATAGACACATGGGAAAGCATACCTTACCCATAGACACCAGAGCCCTATAACCACACAACAACCTACCTGATGATTTTTAGGCTAACAATGCATATATGAGGGTTATGGGAAGATCCAATAACCAAAAATCCATCCTTCCACCAAGATGTTTGGAAAAGTCACCCTCCCCTATGATAATGGGGGTATTCGATATAGAGTTCTCAACTATGGTGGAGTACATATAGAAAACACCAGGAAAAAACACGTATATATATTTAGTATCAAAAACTGAAGCCCAACCTATGGGTTCTTCCCAAAAAAACTTCCATTACACAATACCGCCTTTGCGACTACCTATAAATGTATTTATAAACAACTGCAACAATCACTTTGGAAGATGATAAATAAAATCCACTTCACAGTAAGACACAACTCAAAGCATACCCCCAACCAAATCATTTAACAAATCATCAATATTTATTTAGAAATACATTTGTTCATTCCATCTCTACCTGTGGAACTAATATTTACTACCCATAAGAAGCCATGCAACTTAAACCACACAGAGAAAAGTAAACCATATTAAGGAAACTAACTTCATATTTCCACTCCCTTCAACACCCCTACCAATCATTGCAGTCCTAATTCTTTAATGTCATTCAGCCCAATCCATCATCTCTATAAGAAAACCCATAACAAAAAACCATACCCCGCAACACATCTTATCACAATCAAACCCGAAATCCCAATTGTATAACCACTCAATACCCACCACAGCCAGCAACATAAACATAGCACAAACTTAACCAACAGCTCCACTTTTCAAACCCCTCCCATCCATTCAAGAATCTATCAATCTATCAACATGAGATTCCATCACACCAACCACACCACCGCACTTTAAAGTCGTTCTCTCAACCCCAGCACCACAAAACCACACAATGCACAAGACATAACAAAAACACACATAGAAAATTGCCACTCCAAACAGGGAAGGGTGTTTTAAAATTTAGCAATTACTTGTTGTTTAATTACACTTTGATAATATAGGGGTTATCACAGAGAAAGTTCGATCATGAGGAATCTATTTATTTAACCAAGTATACATGGTTAATCAATTTAATATATAAAATATTTCAATAAATGGTCAATAGTAAGTCATCATGATTTATCTTTATATCACAAACAAAGACCACCAATGACCATGATTTTCAGTAGGCATATAGCCCATACAACTCACAATATAAAAAAAATAATCATACATCATTTTTCCCCAGCCCCTATTTATTGGTTTAAACCCAATTGAATTATGTTTTTTAGATTTGGATTCAAAAACCTTTACATTGGAAACATTTATACACACACCCCAGAGGATAAACAAATTGGGAGGACAAAGATTTCCCTAACTCAAGAAACAAATGATCAAAACCTCCTCCTTTCACAAACAAGGGGGTGTGCAGGGCTCCAAACAAACATGATCCAAGGGTGAAAAGTAGACACATGCATACTCGGGGAAGAAATATTCTAGGGAATCTCTTTAGTAACATTAAAGGGAAACATACAAGGAAAACATGTCTCAACTTTAGATGGGTCAGATCCTATATCAATGGTAGAATGGTTTCAAAAGCCATTATAGTTGGGTTAAAACCAAGACCATGTGTTTTGACTATCTAAAGGCCTCTTGAGAATTAGGGATTTAAATATATATTTTACATCATTTGAAATAGCTTAAAAACACTTAAAAATGGCCTTAAACTCAAATAAAATCAAAAGAAATGTAAAATGGGTGATCTGGAAAAACTATGAAAACTAGGATTTTGAAAAACTATTGGAAATGTCTCACCATTGGGTGAGTCACCATCATGAGTCACTGGTAGATGAATCACCCCTGGATGAGTCACCAGTGTGAGCTACAAGTGACGAGATACTGATAGAGAGTAACCATTCGGTTGGTCCCCATTCAGAGAGTTACTGTTCGGTGAGTCACTGTTCGGTGAGTCATTATTTGGTGAGATACTATTCAGTGAGTCACCATTCATAGATTCATTTTTAGGTGATCTATCATTTGTTGAGTCACCATTCAGTTAGTCACTATTCAGTGAGTCACCATTTACTGAGGCACCGTCATCACCCACCATTAGCAACTCACTGTCACATGTCACTGTCGTGACTCACTGTCATGAGTCACCAATCCTGACTCACCATCAGTGACCTACCATTCATGACTCACCATTTCATGTCACCAATCTTGACTACCCATCAATGAACTACCTCAAAAAAACAATAATTTTCGAAAAAACCCAAAACGAATCATTGTTACCCACCAGATCACCTCAAACACCATATTTTCACAATGTAAAGGACCATGGAGGTTCAGGCCATTATATAATATATCTATAAAACTATTATTGACCACAAGAATTCAAAAAACAACCTAGAAGAATGTGGGTTCCAAACTACCACCCCGTAAGATACCTCTCAAGGATCTTGCTATACATGAAACACCGTTATGACTAGGAAATCTCAAGGCCCAATGATAAACAACCATATGTTGTTTGAAATATAGAGTAAAACATCAACATTAAAGAATACATCCACTAACACCAACTGGATCCACTGACCACAAGACACACCACACGTGTACCAAAATCCACACTATTCGAACATATGAATCTGGGAATTTCTTCTTCTGTGTCGAGATACTATCTACTCTGCGTAGAACTGACATACCCACATAGGATTAATCACATCTCAATTAATGAATCTCGATTATGAATCTTGTCTCCCCCTTTCCTATGTTAGGACTTTATCACATATCATTGAACATAGAAAATAATATTCTCATAACAAAAAGGGTTCATGAATTATGTTACAATGGGACACACAACAAGGAAAAATCCAGAACAACTTTGGGTATTAGGCCTGCGTTTTTGTCTCCCTTTCCCAAGTAATCTTATCAAAGAAACCATTCCTCCAGAACACAAGAACCAAAGGAATGGTTCATCCACACAACACCATATTCTAATGATCCTAGATCTCTACTGGCCACTCCAAAAACATTGTTTCAACTTCTACATACAACTCTCCCCAATCAATGACATGAGAGCCATCATGAAGATACCAATGAAGATGAGAGACATGAAAGACATCATGGATCCTCTAAAATTATGATGGCAACACCAACTAGTAGGACACCTCACCAATTCTCCCCAATGCCTCGAAAGGTCCGATTAACCTAGGAGAAAGCTTTCTCACTTTTAAAAATCTCTACTACCCATGTTGAAGGGATACCTTCAAGAATTGTGGTCTCCAACATCAGAATGGAAGGTCTTACTCAAGTGATTGGAATATGACTTCTTACATTCTTTTCTACTTGAATCCTATCATGAACAAGATGAACCTTCTCTGTCACGCTCTGCAGAACCTTAGGACGAAGAACAATTTCCTCCCCAACCTCTATCCATCAAAAAGTTGAATGACATGGTCTGCCATACAAATCATCAAACAGATCCATGCTGATGGAAGAGTGATAGATATTATTATAGGAAAACTCTACCTAGAGAAAGATTCACACTAAAGATCCACCAAAGTCCAAGACACATGCCCACAATGAGCCCTCTAATTTTTTTTGGATCACTCTGTTTTTCCATCTGTATGAGGGTGGAAAGAAGTGTTGAGGCATAACTGAGTTCCAAAATCATGATATAGTCCCCTCTAGATTCATGAGGTGAAACGTGTATCATGACCCAAGACAATTGATCTTGGAACCCCATGATGTCTTACACCCTCATCCACATAAATCTTTTCCAAGGCATCACATACACATGACTACTAAATTACTAAGAAGTGATTTGATTTTGTTAACCTATCCACTATCACCGAGGTAGAATCATAACCTTCCTATGCTCTGAGTAACCCTAAAACAAAATCCATTGAAATTTCATCCCACTTCTACTCAAGGACTTATAAGGGTTGCAACCAACCACTAGGAACATTGTTCTTAGCCTTCACCTGCTGAAACACTAAGCACATCACCCTAGACTCCGCCTTTGAATGTTATGTCTCGTGCCACCAAAACTGAATCCTCAAATCACGGTACATCTTGGAATCTTCTCTGCATACCCCTAAGGGTGATTTGTGAAACTCACGAAGGACTCCCTCATGCATCACTACTAGAGAAAACCACCTTGCATAGAAAAACATATGATTCTAACAATCCTCCAACCATCCCTATAGAGAATCACTATGGTCAATGAAATCACACATCACCTATGACTCTGAGTCTCCCGACTTAGATTCCTCCACAAGCTTCATTAAAGAATACTTCACCATCATATGAAACAAACAACCATTTCTGTTATCCACCCTTACATCTAGGTATTTGGCTCCCAACTCGTCCAACTCCTTCCAATCATCCCCTAATTCTCAAACTACATTCTTCCATGACATCCACCTAAAAGAATTAGAAATGACATTTCCATTTATTGAGGTGTATGAGATTTAGAAGATGTAGTCCTAGAGAAACATCATTTACCTCTATTGTCACAAGTTCATATATCACTAGAATAATATATACCTCAAGATTTTATGATCCATGAAGACAACAAATCACTCCCAAATAAGGTAATGTTTCTAAAACTTCATCAGGAATGCAACCACCACTAGCTCCAGATCGTGGGTGGCATAGATACATTCATGGGGACATAACTTCCTAAACCCATAAGATATCACTCCCTGATATTTCATCAGCACGCATACTAATCCTAGATGAGATGCATCACAAAACACCTAAAACATCTCTCCTTCCTCTAGAAACAGAAGCACTAGAGCACTGAACAACTTCCCATTCAGATACTCAAATGTTGTCTGGAACTGCTCACTCCAGAAAAGCCTAGTTTTTTATAGTTAGAACTATCAATAGAGATGTAACTCATGAGAAATTAGGTACAAATATCTGGTAATATCCCATACGACTATGAAAACTGTGAACCTCTATAGCAATCTTGGGTGCTATCCAAGAAACAAATTCCTACACTTTAAAAGGGTCCACTGCGACACCCTTCCATGACACCAAAAGTCTAAAGAAATTCACCTATCGCATCAAAAACTATCACTTGGACAACATTTTGTAAATTTGATGGCATCAATGAACCTGTAGGACGGTTCTATGATGATCAACATGATCCTTATCTGATCTCAAGTAGTCTAGGATGTCATTGATCAATATGATGATGAAAAAGTGTCAGAACTCATGAAAGGAAGAGTTCATAAGTCCCTTGAACATGACTGGTGCATTCGTAACACCAAAAAACAAGAACATGAACTTGATGTGCCCATACATGCACCTAAGAGTAGTCTTCAGGATATCGACTTCCTTCACACTCAACTGGTGATATCTAGACCACAGATCAATCTTGGAGAACCAAATTTCCCCTCTTAACTAATTGAAAAGTTAGTCTATCTTTGGAAGAGGGTAACAGTTATTGATTATAATGCAATTAAACCTATGATAGTCTATGAACAACCTCATACCACCATCTTCTTTCTTTGAAAACAAGTTTGGTTCACCCCATAGTGAAAAACTAGGCCAAATAAAACCCTTCTTCATATGATCATCTGTCTAAATCCTCAGATCTCGCAACTCAGAATGTGCAATCCAATATGGATCCATCAAAATAGGACAGACAATGGGCTGTAATTATATCTCTAACTCCACATCACATTAAGGGGGTAGAGTGAAAACCTCCTTGAGAAATACATCCATGTACTCCCCAATAATTATAGGAACCTCCTCCTTCTCAACATCCACTAAATTCATTGATATCTTAGTGATCGCACCACGATTCACTGCTTCATTTTCACCCTTACACCACTATGCTAAACTTATTTTATATTGAAAATTATAAAAATAACAACAAATTTCATTCCATATTTGAATAATTTATTTTGTGTTTATCACTGTTGATAGGGTCAATGTTACTTGTTTTGATTATTCCATTACAGGAGGAGGTGATTTGGAGGCCTAAGAGATGATCCAGAAGGAAATTGGGCCAAAACTGCTTGACTCTAATGAACACCTATCCACTATTCTGTAGATTATGAAATATCTATGCATCCAAATGGGCTAAAATTTTGTGGGAGGGTCGACAATTCATTGGGATACATTAGACATGAAGAATCCCAGGATACATTCGGCCATATGGTTACCCAACCGACCTGATCTGTCCAGCACACATCATATGTGCGAAGTCAAAAAGAGGTGTGTTGTGATCTATACATATCCTGAGCTATAGGTGTCCAAATTGTGCCAAAACTTTGGTAGAGATATCCAAGAGATAGGGATACAACTTTTTTATTTTCTCAAAATTGAGATAAGGCTGTCTAGAGGTCAAAAAGATAATAACAAGTGGTTTTATGAAATCTATGGGCTCAAAACCACCTTTCCATTTCCTATAATATGGACCCTTGGGACCCCCTTTTGTAAGTTCGCCCAGGAGGAAAACTGTGTTATTTTGGAGACCCAAAGAAGTCCGCTCATCATCCAAGGATTTCCAGAGGCCCCTATCTTCATAGGAGGATCATGTATGAAGAGGGAGTTCCACCCGAGACTCATCCTCCTCTCGATGGTGAGCTAAACGGTGGAAGATCATTTCGAGGGAACTACAAAAACTTGGGAGGGAGTTCCAGCACATGTTCATATACTGGTTTTGTATAATCTATGTTATGAATATTTCACTTATTTTGTATCTAGACATGCTTCTCCCCTAATTACATTTCATTTGATATAATTGAGTGGGATGCTTTTTATTTCAACACCGATTGGGTTTAAATTTCAAGTGGGAATCAGGGGTTTTCCGATTGGACAACAGAATTATCCTATTTATCTCACATATACATAATAATTAAGTATTATTTGGTAGACCTTTTATTTTATGTTTGAGAACCAAATCATGGAAAAATGATTGTTGTTTCAAAGGGTGGTTCTTTAAGCATCATTTGAAGAGGCAAGAGGGGAGTCAAGATCTTGACAACCTTCAACCAATTTATTAAACAAAACCATGTTAAATTTTCAAAACAATGAACTATCAATGATGTGTATTGAACATTAAATGATATTATTCTCTCCTAATTATAAATACTTTACCTTGATTCATTAACTTTTAAATTCTTTGATTAATCCATTTTATTTTTAAAATAGTTTTCAAAACCTCCCCCCTATTTTATTAATTCTTATTAAAAATACATACTCAAAACCTATCAATGCTCCTTGATAGATGACCTAGGGTCTTCCCTAGACTATAAATAAATCTTAAAATCATAATCAATTTATCGTTTCATGACAGCACTGTCAAATTTTGGCACTGTTTCCGGGGAGTGCTTTGGTTTTTTGTGCGTGTTTTTTATAAGATTTTTTTTGTAAATTTTGTGAATATTTATTTCTTTTATATCATACATTTACCTATATTTTAGTGTTCTGATTTATTTGTTGTGTATATTTGGTGCATGGAAAATTCTAATCAGGGAGATTTACCACCTTTTAAACCTGAACCGGATAGGATCTTAGGTCAGCGGCCCCAAGACGCACATGACAACTCTTTGAAGGAGGACACACCACAACCTAAGACTTTTCTAAACCCCTATTCTTCTGGAACCAAATTAGAACCTAAAATTAATGACAATAAAATGGCTGAAAACAATAGAATACTAAATGAACTAACATCGCCTGATGTTGATATCCAATCCACACATATTCAAATACAAGGTGAGGCACCCAATTTTGAAATGAAATCCGGTCTAATTCACTTATTGCCAAGATTACATGGACTTCCTATAGAAGATCCACATAAAATCTTAAAATAATTTCATACTATGTGTTCTTCATTAAAACTAGAAAATTTGGATGAAGAACAAGTTAAGCTCATAGCATTTCTATTTTCATTAGAAGACACTGCAAAAGACTGGCTTTACTATGTTAATTCACCTATTAGAGGCTAGGCAGACAAGAAATGCCTTTTTAATGAAAAATATTTCCTAGCCACTTGAACTACAAATATAAAGAAATAAATTTGTGGGATAAGACAATATCAATGTGAAAAAATACATGAATATTGGGAATTATTTAAATGGTTATGTTCATGTTTCCCACACAACCAAATAAGTGTTCAACTTTTAATTCAATATTTTTATGGATGTTTAATCTCTATTGATAGAAATATGATCGATGCTACTTCATGTGGTGCGCTAGTTGATAAGACCCAAATTTATGCAAGAACCACGATTGAGAACATGGCTTAAACCATAAAACAATTTGATTTAATGCCCAATGTACTGATTCAAGGTGTCCATGAGGTGCAAAATACTTAATTCGAGAAGAAGGTTGACACAAAGTTCGAAGAGGTCAGTACCATTCTTCGAAAACTTGCTCTTTCCAAAAGGAAATATTAATCTCTTTCTCCAATCCATTGTGGTATATGTACTTCTGACACCCACTACTCTGATCAATGTCCTCAATAGAGGGAAACATCTGAGAGTTTTGAGGCAATATTTCCAAGTCGCCCCTATAACCAACCCTTTAGGAAAGAACCTTACTATCCATCAAACCTTGGGTGGAAGGAGAACCAAACCTATAGGCAAGGGGGGTATTCAAACCAACCTCAACAGTAATGGAACCAATCAGGGCAGAGTAGTCATCCACCACCACCCACCCAGAAATCCTCAACCACCCCAAAGGCCTTTTCCAAAAAACCCCTCCAAAACCCGAGCCTAGCCTAGAAGATATGATGAAACAAATGGCTTCCAACAATATCACATTCCAAAAAACCACTAAAGCGTCCATACAAGACCTCAAAACCCAATTATGCCAACTTGCTAACTCAATGGGTGAAATTCAATGTCATGGGTTAGGTAAACATCCCTCTCAACTAGCAGTTAACCCTAGGGATAAAGGAGATGTTAGTACCATCACCCTTAAGAGTGGAAAACAACTAGAGAGTTAAATGAGTCCTCTATTAGAGTCCTCTCCTCTTGATGAAACCTCCATCCCAACCAATAAAAATGTTCCAAATGTTGAAGAACCTTGTCCTAAGAGAATCCATTCCAAAGGAAAGAGTGTGTACATTAATGAGTCACCAATCCCAACAATTACTCTTCAATTTCCTCAAAGGGCCACCAAACCAAGAAAATAAAAGGAAACTGAACATGATAAGGAAATATTGGAAATTTTCAAGAAAGTGCAGGTTAACATCCCATTGATTGATGCTATGAAGAAAATTCCACGGTACATCAAGTTTCTAAAGGAGATGTGTATACACTGAAGGTGACTTAGAGGTGAAGAGAAAGTGAGTATGGGGATAAATGTTCATCATTGATAGAGACATCACTTTCCACTAAGTGCAATGATCCTGGAACATTCTCAATTCCGTGCACCATAGAGGATTATTCTTTTTCTAATGCTATTCTTGATTTTTGGTGCTTCAATAATTGTAATGCCTATTTCTATTTACTCTACATTGTTGGTCAGGGAACTGAAGCCCCCTGGAATTATTGTTAAACTAGATAACCAGAGTACGAAAAACCCCTCTAGTGTGTTAGATGATGTTCATGTGAGGGTTCAAAATTTAATTTTTGCTACTAACTTTTATGTGTTTAAACTGGCGGATGATGGGATGAATGGACATGCCCCAATTATATTGAGGAGACCCTTATTGAAAGCCGCAAAAACCATAATTAAAGTCCACAATGGTACATTATCTATGAAATTTGGTGGTGACATTTTCCACTTCAATATCCTTGATGCCATGAAGCACCCCTCAGAAGAACATTCTCCCCTCTCTGTTAATTATATAGATATACCCCCTTCCTTTAAAAAAACTTTTTTTTAATTTCCATGATCCGATTCTTGAGTTTTCTTCATTGATATAAATGCTAGGAAATGATTCATGCATTGATTTTTGTAGTGGTCTAGAAAAGTTTCATGCATGTTCATTAATTGATTATTTATTTAACATTGAGGATCAAATAACCATCGATGATACTGCTAATCATGAAAATTATAATTACTTATTTGAGGATGATACCATTGAGAAGTTAGATGAGATCAGTGACCTCTCAATTTCACACACACTCCCATAAATCCAAAATCCACCTGAATTGGAACTGAACCAATTGCCTCATGATTTAAAATATTCATATCTTGAGAATGGAAACATGTTTCCTGTCATCATAGAAAGTTCACTCCCTCTTGAGAATGAATTGGGACTTCTTGAACTTCTGAGGGGGTATAAACAACCTTTTGGATGGACACTTTTTGACATTACTGGTATTAGTCCATCAATTTTTACACATCATATTTTATTAAATGATGAGGCTAAACTAGTGAAAAAGCCACAACGTCGATTGAACACAAACCTCCTAGAAGTTTTCAAAAATGAGGTTAACAAAATTATTGGTTGTTGGAATCATTTAACTCATCTCCGACAACCAATGGATCTGTCACATTCATGTATTTCATAAAACAACCAGCCTTATAGTAATAAAAAAATAAAAAACAATGAATTTGTTCCCACTTGTGTGCAGAATATTTGGCGTGTCTATAGAGACTATCGCTAACAAACCAACACATAGAGAGGACCATTTCTCTTTCCTATTCATTGACTAAATTCTTAAGAGGCTAGCGGGTAAGTCCCCATAAAGTTTCCATGATTGTTATTCTGGATACTTTCAGATCCATAATTCCCCCAAGGATCAAGAAAACACAACCTTCACTTGCACTTTTGGCACAATTTCATATATGAGGATGCCATTTGGTCTATGAAATGATCTGAGTACTTTCCAGTGATGCATGGTTAGTACTTTTTTGGATTACCTGGAGAATTTCATGGATGTTTCCATGGATGATTTCACTATTTATGGCTTCTATTTTGATGAATGTTTGAGTAGTTTTGGTATAGTCCTACGTCGCTATATTGATAATAATCTTGTATTAATTTATGAGAAATTACATTTCATGGTGCGGCGAGGTATAGTTTTGGGGCATGTCATTTCTGGGGATGGTATCCAAGTAGATAAATCAAAAGTGGATGTCATTTCTTCATTAACATTCCTCAAAAATGTATGGGATGTGTGGTATTTCCTAGGTCACACTGGATTTTATCATCATTTTCATTCGTGAATTCAGTAAGATTTCACCCCCTCCAAGTTACTCCAAATACAAAATTTTTTTTGATAATGTATGTGAGAAAGCTTTTAATAAGATAAAATGGAGTCTCACATCACCCCTGATAATTCAACCACCTCAGTGGGATTTACCATTTGAGATCATGTGTGATGCCTCTAACTATTCAGTTGGGAAAAGATTCTTAGAAAGGGTTGACCGAGCTCCACATGTCATAGCTTATTCTTCACGTACATTGGACCCTGACCAGGAAAGCTACACCACAACTGAAAAATAATTTCTTTCCATTGTGTTTGCCTTGGATAAATTCAGGTCGTATCATTAAGAGTCCAAAGTCTTTGTGTTCTTAGACAATGTAGCCCTCTTGTATCTCATTAAGAAGATGGAAGCCAAGCCACATCTCATTCGCTGGATTCTCCTCCTTAAGGAATTTAATCTAGAAATTAGAGACAAGAAAGAAGGAGAGAATGTGGTGCTGATCATATCAGTAGGATCCTACCATCCTCAGAAATGGACTCATCCCCCTGTATTCCCATAAATGACATGTTTCTTGATGAGCAATTGTACATAGTGCAAAATTTTATACCTTGGTATGCTTAAATTGTAAATTATATGGTAGCATCTTTCATTCCTACTTATTTCAACAAAAACCAAGCCAGCCGTCTAAAACATGAGTCTCGTGGGTACATTTGGGATTACCCATACCATTGGCACACATGTAGTGATCATGTATTTAGGCGTTTTTTCCCCGATAGGGAGTTTCTGTCTGTCCTTAGATTCAGTCACACTCTTTCTTGTGGGGGTCACTTTGGTCTCCAACGGACAACTCGCAAGGTCCTTGATTCTAGTCTCTTTAGGCCAACACTTTTTCAGGATGCCCATGATTTTTTCAAATCTTGTCCTCATTGTCCAATAATGGGGAATGAATCTAAAAGAAATGTAATACCACAACAACCATTGCTCTTTCATGGAATTTTTTATGTTTAGGGAAATGAATTTATGGGTCCATTTCCCAATTCCTTTGTAAACTTGTACATTATTCTGGTTGTCTATTATGTGTCAAAATTAGTAGAGGATCAATCCAGAAGGACATATGATTCAAAAACAATTGTGGAATTTTTGTGAACACAGATATTTTGTAGGTTTGGATTACCTAGGTTCATCATTAGTGACCAGGGTTCTCATTTCTGCAGTCGAACAATGCAATCACTTTTGCGTCAGTATGGGGTTGATCATAGAGTGTTTACTATATATCATCCATAAACTAATTTTCAAGCTGAGGTATCAAATAGAGAGGTAAAAAAGATTCTTGAAAAAATGGTTCATCCCAATAGAAAATATTGGAGTCTTTGACTTGATGATTCATTATGGGCCTACCGTACTTCTTTCAAAACTCCAATTGGAATTTCACCCTGTCAATCTGTGTTTAGAAAGAGTTTTCACCTCCCTGTAGAGATTGAGCATTGTGCCGACTTGGCCATCAAACAATGAAATTATAATCATTCTGGTGCAGGTGCTCAAAGTAAGTTTCAGATTCATGAGCTAGAAGAAATTAGAAGAGATGCATATGAGAACTTTAGGATTTATAAGGAGCATACCAAGGCTTCCCAAGACCATCTCATCCTTCATCGTTAGTTTCACATTTAGAAGAAGGTCCTCCTTTATAATGAAAAGCGTAATTTGCATCCAGGTAAGATTCATTCCTACTAGTTTGGACCATACACTATTACTAATGTATCTCCATTTGGGGTTGTTATGGTTCAAAATTAAGAAACCAAGGAAACCTTCACTATAAATGGGCAGCGGCTGAAGCACTTCGATGAAGCCCTTCCAGAGTTCCAGATGGAGGAACTCTATGTTAAAGAAGCAAAATACTAGTGAAACACACCGGGTTTTATCCTTCCTTCTCACATTATCAATTATTACTGTGAGGGCACTACACATTCTAGGTGTAGGGGAATGGGTACATTCTTGGGTTAGTTATGAATTTTCATCATTATTTCTTTATTTCTTAACCTTTTTGACTTCTTTATTGTGTTTTCACTTTTCCCTATATTTATGGGTTCATTAGGATTTATATTATCTTTCTCTTTTATTCTATTTTTTCCTTCTTTATGGTATTTTCATTTTCCCCATAAAAAATTTCAAAGTCCAATGATTTAGTGACCATAATGGGGGGAAAGTAAAATTTCCATACTGAAGGTGAAAAAGAATATCTATATGAATTTAACATCAAGGAGTGATTTTTAGTGAATTGGTTTTCTTTCAATGATATAAATGGTTGTATCACTGTGAAACATTTGAGATGATTGATTCCCCTTGTTTGAGTTGTTTTTGGGAAAACTGTTTCACTAATATCTCCACACTTTTTTTCCACAAACCACAATTTGTGAATTTTTATTACTTAATATAAGGTAAGTATAAGTTAGTTTAATATTTTTAATCATTAAATGATTTTTCCATTCATTCGTTTCTTATCTAATTGGTTTTATTACTGTACCAGATTGACCTATGCGTGTGTACCTAATATCCGACTATTGTATGACAAAAAAAAATTGGGTTGTGTCTTGAGCAGTTCAGAAACCACTCCTCCTCAACCTTTGATCTTGTTATAACTATTGTAATTAGTTTAGTGAGGAGATCAAACAAGGGTTGAAAGATGAGTGTGATATTTTTTCTGAATGCAGCTTCTAAAAAACAATAAAAAAGGGGAGTGATGAAATGTGAAACATATGATGATATCTTGGTCAGGAGATTATGGTTTGACAACTAGGAATGCTTATGTGAGTGGGTCTTGACATATGATTGCAAAGGATGTAGGACATGTTCGGTGAAAAAAAATCATTTTAAGCTGAATAATGTTTAAATAACTTATATTTATTATATAGAAAGTGGAAATAATAGCATGGAATAATTTTCAAATACAAAAATTGAGAGTAATTGGAATGGTTGAATTTTTTATTCCTTGCTCATGTTGGTGGCATGAATCTCTTTGAATTTCATTGTGATATGATTTATGAGACATACTTTTCCATTTTCACAAGGAGGATCTCCTTGGTGTGGTTCGTGAATTGATCACATTACTTTAATGAATTAAAATATCTTAAAATGTTAAATATTTATGATATTGGGAATATATATATGCATAATTTTATTTGGATATGTGACTTGTCCTAGAAGTGAAGTTTTTTTGTGTGGGGGTGTGATCGCACCACGATTCACTGTTTCATTTTCACCCTCACACCACAATGCAAAACTTGTTTTATATTGAATATTATAAAAATAACAACAAATTTCATTCCATTTTTGAATCATTTATTTTGACTTTATCACTATTTAAAAGGTAAATGTTAATTTTTTTTATTATTCCATTACAGGATGAGGTGATTTGGAGGCCCCAAAGATGATCTAAAAGGAAAATGGGAAAGAACTGTAGGAGTTCCATGAACACCTATCCACAGTTGGGTAGATTATGAACACGCCATGAATCCAAATGGGATGAAATTTTTTGGACTGGTCCCAAATTTAATTAGAAACATTTAATATGAAAAAACAGAAGACTCATTCGACCATCTATTTGCCCGACTGACCTGATCTGTCCAGAACACCGCATCTGCACTATATCAAAAGTGGTGTGCTATGATATGTCCCAATCACGAGCTATAGGTGTCCAAATTGTGCCAAATTTCAGCGGAGACAGCCAAAAGGCGGTTCTACAACTGTTTTATTTTCTCCAAATCGAGATAAGGCTATCTAGAGGTCTAAACTCATGTGAAAAGTGGATTTATGAAATCCATGTGCTCAAAACAACCTTCCCATTTTCTATACTATGGCACATGGGGCTCCCCATTAGTAAGTTTGGCCAGGAGGAAAAGCTCTAGTATTTTGGAGACCCAAATAAGTCCTCTCATTATCCATGGAATTCTGGAGGGCCCTATCCTCATAGGGGGGTCAAGGATAAAGATGGAGTTCCACCTGAGCCTCATCCTCCTCTCGATGGTGAGATAAATAGTGGATGATCTTTTTGAGGGAGCTACACATAATTTGGAGGGAGTTACAACACTTGTTCTGCAAATGGTTTTGTATTATTTTTTGTGATGAATATTTCAATTATTTTGTATCTTGACATTCTTCTCCCCTGATTTCATTTCATTTGATATAATTGAGTGGGATGCTTTTTATTTCAACACCGATTGGGTTGAGATTTCAAGTGGGAATCTTGGGTTGTTCGGATTGGACAACACAATAATCCTATTTATCTAACACATACATTAGATTTTTGATTTCTTTGGTAGACCATTTAGTCAATGTTTGATAACCAAATCTTGGCATCCCGATTTTTGTGTCAAGGGGTGGTTTTTTAAGCATCATTTGAAGAGGCAAGAGGGGAGTCAAGATCTTGACAACCGTCAACCAAATAATTAAAAAAAATGTTAAATTTTTAGAACAATGAACTATCCAAGATGTGTAATGATATTGAAATGATATTATCCTCCAATAATTATAAATACACCACCTATATTTGTTAACTATTAAACTCTTTAATTCAGCCATTTTATTTTTAAAACAGTTCTCAAAACTACCACCTCTTTTAGTAATTAGTATTAAAAATACATACTCAAAACCTATAAATTCTCTTTGAGAGATGACCTAGGGTATTCCCTAGACTATAAATCAATCTTAAAATAATAATCAATTTGATGTGTCATGACAACGCTATCACTCAGCCAACAAAGAAAGAAGATGCTCCATATTCCTTCTACCCACCTAATAGATTCGCTCACCGATGAAGGCCACACACTGGCCATCCACATCTGAAAAAATGACTCTCCTCCGGAAGCAGTCGACAACAAAATGCACAGAATACAACTAGTCTATTACCCAGATGGTTTCGTAGGGATGCATATGTTGCAAGAAAAGATCCCCATGAGACTGATGTGACCCTATCATCTGTCTATATCACCAGAAAACTTAAAAAAAGATCGTCTAAACATCGACATGTGTACTCAAAACCAAGGGTATGGGAAGCCTCTCTATATATAGTCCTAGATTATGGGATAGATCATGTGAAAAAAAGTATAGTGAAGCTTCTAAATCAGACAAAGCTCAATAAGAAGTACTGAATAAACTGATCATGCCTTGAACGATCTCTATCCCTACAAAAACGTCTGCCTCAATGGTGTTAAAATTACCACACCCATATCCTCAAACCCTATACTAATGACCACCTACTTGACCACACCCGGGTTTAGGTCCTTGAGGAACACCCTAAGGTTAGGCTCTACCAACCCCATCTCTCCTCAGTAGAGCATGATCCTGCTTTCCTTGCTACTAAAATGGTCAGGACAAAAACTACTACTAATGTGGGTGTTGAACCTTCTCACCTCCACCACACTATGCTCGAACGACCATTGGGAACTGAATCTGAATATGGTGAAAGACTCCACAAGAGAAACACCTTGGTCCCAAGATCAAGGTAAAAGCACGAGGACCTGAAGGACGAAACAAGAAGTGTTGAGGTCGACTTCGAGAAGGTCAGAACCTCAAAGGCCTTGGAGACTATGACCTGCTACCAGTAACCTTACCCTTTGAATAACTCTTCTAGTTCCCCTCTCGTGGGATTCCTCCTCATGAGTGAATCCTCTCAACTACCTTTTCTTTATTCTAGACCTCTAAGTACATCGATAAGGCGAAGGGAGTAACCACATACTGGAGAGAAGGATGAAGTGCCTCATATATATGTCTTATAAGAGACTCCTCATATGAAAAGAGATGTAAGAAAAAATGAAGGGCGTCCTTGAACTAGATCCTCATCTCCCACATCGACATACTCCCCTATTAGAGGGAGAGTAACTCTTGCCTCTTCTCAGCCTTTATGGTGGATGAAAGAAATTCAACCCAGAAATCCTTATCATAGTCATCCCACAAAACATCAGCCTCCTTCCTCTCTCCTAGGTGTAGGGTCCACCAATCGATCACAACTCCTCACATCTCACTCCCCGCTAATGGAACTCAGTACTTTATCGGAGTCCAAATCAAACTAAAGGGGATCACAAGCTCCTAGTGCCAACTATTCATCTGCATATTGGAAATGCTACCCTCTTACATTACCAATGCCTTCCATTGTGAATCATTTATCATCTTATTCCACTGGTAATCTTCATTTACTCAGTAAACTCTCTTTCGATCGACAAAGTCAGACATCTGAATCTGTACTGCCTGCACTACATGTAGACGATGACCTGGTACCATAGTTGAAAAAGGAAAATATGGAATTATTAATCCCAAGTAATATGATGTTTGATTTAATATCTATTTAAATTCATATAAATCATTTCTCTATCCATTTAAAATCTTCCAATATTCCAATATTTAAACAGGAACACAAGTAATTATGATGGATTTACCTATCCTAGGGTCTTTACCCTGAAAACAGTGTAGCCTCACTTAGTCATTCGATAGGCTTAGCTTCCTTCCATAAGATCAAAGGGAGATGTAAAATCCCATGTCCTATCTACTCTTACCTAGCCTATGTCACATACCAAAGTTTCATAGCAATTTTCCCTACCAACCCATGGAATTTTTACTATGCCAAACCCCATCCTCCATCCTATATCTTAACTATCACCCTCTGATACCATTCTATTATGACTTGTCCCTACATATATTCCCCTACTAATCTAGAAATGGAGGAACATAGATTATGACCCCTGATTCATGCCCCCAGTAGGCCCCAGGCTGGTGAAAAGCACCATGGGTATAAAAATCTCACAAAATCGGAGGCATTACCCTTTTTATAGGAAACAAGATTGGTAGATAAGATGTATCAACCTCAAAACAATTCCAATACATATATAAAAGAATTATAAAATCCATACCACATGAATGTTTAAAAACTTATGTTCTACACATACAATAACTCAAAGGTAACTACCGAAAGAAGATCTAAGAAGCGACACAACAATTGTCCTCACATCCAAGCTATTAAAGTCCAACACGGTCCCCATTGGACTCTCATAATCCTAAAATCAATTTTTATACATAGGGTGAGCATACAATTATAATAATTAGAAAAAACCAAGTTCAATCATGAAAAAGTTGTTCAAGCATACTAATTCCCCTGTGAGAAAACAACAGAAACCAAAAGAACATAACAAGGAATACTAGCCATCCCGACCTCACCAAGTCCTGATCACCAAATAACAAAATTCAAGAAAAGTAATATAAAATGAATATCTTTTTTAGGCCCATGAATCACTTTATTAAAAAAATATAATAAGAACATCAATGTTTGGGTACCCCACACCACTTTCCACTTGTTAACTACTCATAACCTAATGGAAAAAGTCATGTCACATCCACACTCTTACAGAAGCCCCACATCACAACCCACTCATAGACACCTAGGCCTCATATCTAGTCCCACCATTTTAGCATATGAATCTCACCACATACCACCTGCACACACCTAAGCCACAACCATACCACATCTCGCCCGCAGAAACCTAGTCCAGATCCATGCCATATCCCAAATACACCTAGGAATAAAACCACATATCATCCCACAAACACATGGGAAACAAACGAAATCTCATCCTGTAGATACTTGGGAAAGCATACCTTACCTACAGACAACTAGGCCTCACAATCTCACCACAACCTACCTGAAGAATATTGAGCTACCAATACCTAGAAGCGATAGTAGGAAAGATCCAATAACCAGCCATCCATCCTCCTACCCGGATATTGGGAAAAGTCACCCTCCCCCATGAAAATGGCAGTGTTTGGCACATAATTATCAACATGGATGGGGTGCATATAGAAAACAAAATAAAAATGTAGGTATATATATATATACCATCAAACACCCAATCCCAACCTATGGGTTCCAAAAAAAAAATAGCAATCCCATAAAACCACCTTTGATAGTACCTTTAAATGTATTTATCAACATAAAAAAAATCACTTCAGAAGATGATAAATGAAATCCTCTTAACAATAAGCCACAACTCAAAATATAAACCTTTCTAACTAATTTAACCAATCATGATTATTTATTTAGAATTCCATTTTTTCATTCCATCCCTAACCAGGAAAGTATTAATCACAACCCACAACAAGCCACAATGTAAAAACCACGTAGAAGAAAAAGAACCTCAACAAGAAAACTCACTTAATATTTCCACTCTGTTCAACACCCCTAACAACCTTTTTCATCATCATTATTCAAAGTCATTTTCCCAAACAATCCTCTCAATAAAAAAACCTCTAACGCACAACCAAACCCCACAACACATCTCATCACAAAAGAAACTGACATCCCTACTATATAAACACATCATACCCATCATACCCAACAAAATTAACATAGCACAACCCAAACCTACATCCCTGCTACTCAAACCCTTCCCATAAAATCCACAATAAATAAATATCTCAACTTGAGATTCTATCACACAGCTTGTACCACCCCACATTATAGCCATTCTCTCAACCCCATCACCGCACAACCACAAAAGGCATAAGATATAACAAAATGAAACACAAAACATTGCCACACCAAACAATCATGGGTGTATCCTGAGTTAGAAAACACTTGTTCTTTAATTCAACTTTGATAACATTCGGGTTATCATAGAGAAAGTTTAATTCTAAGGCATCCATTTATTTAAATGGTTATACATGGTTTACCAATAGCAAATATACGACCGTTCAACATGTTATAAACAAAAATCCCTCACAAGTCATCCCGAGTTCACAAGAAAAGACAACAAATTACCATGATTTTCAGTATGCATATAGTCCATACAACTCACAATATCAATAAACCACCAAAAAGAATCATGCTTCACTTTTCTCCAGCCCCTGTTTATAAGATTAATGATGATTCAATAATCTTTATTAAATTTGGATTCAACAACCTTCACATGGGAAACGTTCGTACACCAACCGCACATGATACAAAAATAAGTGGGATGAAGGGATCCCTACCTCATGAAATAGACAATCAATACCTCCTCATTGTTCCAAACATGGGGTGCACAAGGCTCCAAGAAAAGAAATCTAAGGGTTTAACATAGATGCATGGATCCTCAGGGAATAATGGATATTGGGTGGCTCGGTAGAAAGATTAAAGGGAAACATACAAGGAAGAAAGGTTCTTGACATTAGAAGGTCCAGATTATATATCAAGAGTATAAGAGTTTTAAAAGCCATTAATGTTGGATCACGACCAAGACCACATATTTTGTCAATATAAAGGCCTCCTGAGATTTAGGGATTTAAATATACATTTTAAATCTTTTGAAAGAGATTAAAAATAACATAAATAGATCATTAAACTCAAATAAAATCAAAATAAATTTAAATGGGGTGAATCTAGAAAAACTGTGAAAATTGGGATTTTGACAAACTATTGGAAATGACTCACCATTGGGTGAGTCACCATCATGAATAAATAGTGGGTGAGTCACCATTGGATGACTTAAAACTAGATGAGTCACTGGTGTGAGCTATAAGTGATGAGATACTGATGGAGAGTCTCCATTTAGTGAGTAACCGTTTGGTGATTAACCATCCAGTGATTCATTATTCAGTGAGTCACCATTCAGTGATCTAACATTCGGTGAGTCACCATTTGTTGAGTCTCCATTTGTTGATTCACCATTTAGTGATATATTGTTCAGTGAGTCAACATTTTATGATTCATTGTTTGGTGAGTCAACATTCGATAAGAAACCATTTAGTGAGTCACTGTTCATCGATTCACCATTCGGTGAGTCACTATTCGGTGTGATACCATTCAATAAGTCATTGGTCAGTGAGTCACCACCACAACTCACCACCGTGACCCACCATTAGTAAGTCACCATTCTGATTCACTTGTCTTGACTCACCGTCAGCGGCCTACTGTAACAAAAATCAGAATTTTGGAAAACTCCTGAAATGAGTCACCATTACCTCCAAAAACAACACAAATACCATATTTTTGTAAAGTAATGGACCATGGAGGTCCATGCCATTACCGATCATCTATACCTTTTGAATTTTTTTTTGAAATACAAAAATAGATAATCCTATCATTATAGTATCTAGGAGATTTTTTTAAACCATATAAATATTTTGTTAACATGAAATATTATTTAGAAAAAGTGGAATTTGAAATATAGGGGGTTTATCAAATAACATCCTCAATTATATATCTATTAAACAATTAAATTTGGATAACCATTTTTTGTAGTTATAAATCTATATGTGTTGAATAGGAAAGAAGTATTCTAATGGCTTCATGTTTGGCTACAGGTTCAATGGTATCTTTATAGTCTACACTCTCTTCTTGACTATACCCTTGTGGAACTTCTATAGCCTTGTTTCTCACTATTGATCCAAATTCATCAAATTTATTTCAAAACACCAATTCAGTTCCAATATTCAAGATTTATTTTGGTCTTTAAATAAGTTCCCAAACATTATTTCATTCATACTAATTATGTTCTTATTATATATCCATTACCTAGAATTCATCATTGACTGAATCATTGATGTTCTTAGGTTCAAGGTGTAATATGAATGTATAATGTTCAACCTGTTTTATTAGAGATATCTATTTTATGTACCTAAATCAAAGTATTAAATGAAAACATCTAAAGTATGGTATTTAAGAGTCATAACATCTCTATAAAAAGATGGGATGGTCACCTCACAACCTTCTAAAGGTTCAGGTTCTAGAAGTTCTTCATAAATTAATGGGTTTTCTTCTTGTAACATAACAAAATCAGAAGGTAGTAAATATATTTTTAAAGTGGATAAATCATCATCAAGGTTATCTGAAGAGTTATTAGGTTCATGATGTTATTTATCATAATACTTAACATAGACAGACTCTTCCACAATATTGGTTCTTTTTTATATGCTCTAAAGGATTTACTATAAGTTGAATAACCACTGAAAATCCCATCATAACTTTTGGATGAAAACATTTCAATATTATCCTTAGTGTTAATAATATAGATTGTGAAACTAAAAAATATAATGTACCTAACTTTAGGCTTCCTGATATTCCCAATTTAATTAGTGTTTTTCTTCAAAATATGTCTTATTAAAACTATATTAGTTATATAGTCATGTGTATTAACAACTTTTCCCCAAAAGTAGGTAGGTAAGTCATATTCATTTATCTTTTTTCGGACTATATCAAGAAGTGTTCTATTTATTCTTTCTACAAATCAATTCTACAAAGGGTCCTAAGAAAAAATAATTTTTGACTATATCCATTTTTGATCAAAAGGATTCCATGTCTTGATTTTCAAACTCACATCCATGATCACTTCTTATGATATTATTTCTATGTCCACATAGGTTTTCTATAGATTTATCATAATTTATAAAATAAGATCAAACTTTACTCATGAGTGCTAAAAATAATACCCAAGTATACATATAATATTAATCCAAAATAATATAGACATAGGGATTCCCATTTAATCTAGAAACTCTAGATAATCCAAAAAAGTCCATGTGAAAAAGCTCAAGAGGTTGAGAAGTTGAAACTTTTTTCTTTAATTTAAATGATATATTTTGAGGTTTTCCTTTTTGAAAAGGGTTATAAAATTTTTTATTTAGGAATTAAGGTTTGGTTAGATCCTTAAAAATCCTTTCCTAGTAAGATTTCGAATTGAGTGAATGTTACATTGTCTTATTCTCATATTCTAAGATTACGATTTTCTATAAAAGGAACCTAAGAAAGAATCATTTTTTGAAATTAAATAATCAATATTAACAGCATACACATTATCATTTATCCAAGTAGTAAATAATAAATTATTTTTATAATTAAGCACATTACAAGAATTATTTTCAAAATTCAAATGAAAACCATCATCACATAATTGTAAAATGCCAAGTAGATTATATTTCAAACTATGAACAATAATTACTTTAGAAATTAAAAATGAGATGGTGTTACCGATTTTTCTAAAGAAAATGATCTTTCATTTAATGTAATCACCAAAGGTGACATGTACACCATCAACCTTTATTAATTTCTTCATACTATATTTATATCTTGTTGTATGCCTAGAACATCTATTGTCCAAATGCCACAAATTTATAGAGGATGTATTTAAGCAGTTTTCCTATAAAACAATATTTATACCAAGAATGTTTTTTGTACACATATTTTCTTTGTTCCATATATTTTAGTGATTAAAAACTTTGGAAACCATATTTACTTATTAGGTTTCCTATATGAATATTGTAAAATCTTTGAAATAAATACATTATTTGTTACAGTTGAATAAAAACATGTAGCAGAATTTATAGAAATTTAATTATGAAAAAAAGTACTCTTAAAAATTCTTCTTTTCCAAGGTTGGTAACCAATACCCACAATATATTTTGTATAAATTTTCATTCTTAATATTTGAGTGAGAGTTTCTCTTCAATATTTAAATCTCTATAATTCTTTCTTTAGTTTTTCATTTGACAATTTTAGTTCAGTATTTTCATTTAATAACTGAGCTTTTTCTCTTTTTCTACAGTGACAATAGTTCTAACACTAGTAGATAAAACAAGTAATTTCTTCATAACTTTTTATTTGTATTTGAGTTCATAATAAAGTATCTTAAATCATATTGCAGTACTAAAACATTATATCTTTGGGCATATCATCATCATTTTTATCATTTTAAGAATGATTAGAATTATGAATAGGAGATATAGTAGGTACCTTAGATATATTTATCATGAATCACATATTTACTCTATCCATATTTTCTTCATGAGTTGATTCTGATTCACCAGAGTTGCTATCAAAAGAATTCCATGTGGATTTCATGGATTTCTTATACTTTATATCCTTATCCCCACAATTCTTCTTATACTTCAACTCTTTATAGTCAACTATAACATATCCATTTCTCTTACACTCATAACATGTAATATCATTTATATTGTCATCACTATTCCAGTACTTTTCTTAATTTCCTCTATTATTATACTATCCCTTTTATCTTAGTTTCTATAATAATATGTTCTTCTTGTAAATTTTTTTAAACCATATAACCAAATGGGCCATTTTCTCACCACCATTGACTTGTGATTCCTCATCATTGGAAATTTCATCATTATCTATTTTCTTGTCTATCTGTTTTGATGTAGTAGTCTTGAATGAAATAGATTTACTATTTGGTTTATCATCAACTTGATGGTTAACCTTATGTTATTCCTCATACATCATTATATTACCAATCAATTCCTTGATAGGTAGTTTACTAATTGAATATGATTCTATTATTGAAAGAGATGTCCCACTCAATCTCTCTGAAAGACATATCAGCAATCGAATCAATTGAACATTGTCCAACACAGGATTCCCCAAGGACTTCATTGTGTTCATTATCTCATTAAACCTGAGATACATATCAAAAATCAGCTCATCTTGTTTCACATTGAATGTACCATATTTAATTTTATAATTATTCAATATAATTTATTTAACATTTTTAGTTCCTTTACAATAAATTGGTAATGTATCCCAAATTTCAAAATTAGTTTTCCTAGAATATATCCTATTAAATTCATCATATTTTATGTCTTAGTAAAGAGAATTCATTTCTTTAGAATTATTATCATAATAAAATTTAGTAGCATCATCACAAGTAATCCTAGAAGTCGTTCGTAATTCATATCTTTCCACTATAGCAGACCATATTTAGAAAACCATTCTTTTAATATGCATTTTCATTTATATTTTCTATTGAGAATAGTTATTTACATTAAATAAATGAGGTATGTCTGTAGAAGAACCTTATTGTCTATTATCCATTTAATTAACTAAATTTACAATTGATAGAAATTTAAGATCTATAAAACACAACTAAAAATCACAGTTGAAAACATTTTATTTCATCTGGTATATAATTTTTGTTAGAGTGAGAATCTCAAGATGGTCGAATTGAGTACCCAATAAAAAAAATTTCAAAAAAGGTTTAAATGGAACCCCCTTTTAATTCAAACAGTACAGTTAAATAATAGTTGATTGATATAAGTTATGATCTTTTAAAACATTTCTCAATGATTGATTATGTATCATTTAAAACAATAATGAAATTTAATTTAACTTTTGAAATAAATTTCATTAATCAAAACCTTATATAAACACTAATTAAGAATAACTATCTATGTTGTGGTTTTGTTTAGAATTAAAAAAAATTAGTTTAAATATTTAGAAATAAAACAAAACGAACTATACAATGGAATAAATAAAATGAGTTTAAGATCAAGCTAATAATTATTCCTCTCCACTTGGAAATCACATTATTCCCAATAGATTATATAAAATAATCTTGATCCACAACATGGATCAATTATACAATAGCAATCCAGATTTCCAGGCCACACAGGGACCTCCTCCACAACAACTGTTGGAAAAGAAAAAACACATTCCACAAAGGGATTTCTTCCACAACACTTGGGTAAATAGTTATGAAAAGAGATAAGAAGATATCAAGTGTCTTCAAGTTAAAGTATATGAGACTATGTGTGTGTTTAATATAAAAAGTAAACACACACTATTCAAAATGTAAATATAATAAAAAGTGGGGGAAAATAAATATGTAAATAATATAGTGATGATAAGTCTGATGTGTTCAAATGCTTTTGACTAATTGGATATCTATTAAAGAGGTGCTTGAATTGTTTTTATGATAATTATAGTAAAACAGAGCGTCATGAACACTTTTGCTCTGACTATGGGAATGTACTGGATGATCTTTTTTTCCACTATAGAGAACCAAAATTTTCCTTGTAATACTTTTAAACAATTCCATATATATTTCTAGAGATATTTGTGGAGATGACATGCGATTCTGAGGCCCAGTGTACCTAAAATTAAATTTATAAAAATATTAACAATATTTTTTTATTAAACACGCAAACAATTTCTTTCAAAAATGATAATAGATAAAAGGAAAATAATTTCAAAAATACAAGATCATGGTTGAGTCTGGAACATGGTTTCCACCCTAGGTGAAACATTAAATTGGTTAGTGATGGTAATTCATACTCCTCTCTTGTTGGAGGTACATTTAGATGATTAATTAATAATTATATTAATTAATTAATTCATTTAAACCTAAAGAAAAATATATAAGAATACTTCCATGTTGAATTATATAGGGTCAGCTGCATAAACACTAGGATAATTCATGATCTTCCCATCCTTCTTTAATTGGAAGATCACATCGTACGATGATGAACATCAAGATCAAAGAATACAAGAGCACAATGAACACAACAAAATCCATCAAATTGTTGGTGATCACAATCTTGGATAAAGAATGATCCAATCTCTGGGTAGGATTAATCAATTTTTGTTTCATTCCAAATTTATTAAATCAATTGAGAATATCTATCCTATTTTTCAATCTATTCCAATTGAAACCTTGTCATGCTATTATATATTAGATAAATTTGTTTATTTCAATTGTTTCTAACCTCAGATGCATTTTCTCAATTTTTTTTCAAGAATACTTGGAAAATATCATTTAAACATTTGTTATTTTTATTTCCCCTGATATTTCTTTGTATTCATCACAGGTTGGACCCTATGGTCCTGGTTCAACATTGTCGGGAAATACCAAGGCCAATCAGACCCTTGGAATCACAACAATTTCCCATGTGCGGAGTGGATCAGTGAATCAAGGACAGATCATGGATTATTTCAAGATATGGATTATCATTTCAATAATTATTTATCAACTCATCAACATCTTAAGATCCCGAGGCTTGTGTTATGAAAGGTGGATCTTAGAGGGTCAATGAAATATGTTTTTCCTGTGAACGGTAGCTAGAAATGATAGATCTGGTACAAATGCACTATTTTTGACTGAATATAAGTCTAAAATTGAAGTGGAAGTATCAGATTAATGGCACAAAGAGAGTATTTATGATTTTTTTAAATCCCTAACTACATTCCATGTAGAAGGATGAACACACTACATGTATCCCCTTATGTGTGATGACTAGGGTTTTAGAAAATTTATAAGGATGACATGGTGTGATTCCCTCCAACATGCCATGTACCTCATCCCGGGTGAGCCATGTGATGGGCTACATGTGTAGGACTCCATGTGGGAGTACACATCTAGGAACCAGGATGTGTACCATAGTACATGGACATGGCCAGAGCACATGGGAAGAACACATGTGAAGCTACAGACCATGTACAAAGTACACAAACATGACATGTGTACACGAACACGACCCAAAAGAAACGACCCAGTTTGGTTGAAAACACCATGTATTCTACTTACACGATGTGTACCACTAAATGAGTTCAAATCTGTGTATTGGTTAGGGTCCAAACTAGGTGGTGGTGTAGGACCACATGTCATCTGGGTCCCCTCACACACCTTATATCCCTTTGTTTCTTTTTATGAAACTTTAAGGTTCTATATCTTCTTAATTTGAACTCATATTCTGTCCCGTGAGTAACCCATTCTAAGTTTTATTTTACACATATATCATGATGGTTCTCCAAGTTGTATCTTTTGATATATGATGTGGAATGTTCTAGACATGACGATTAGTTAAGCGATACTCACTAACGGTAGTGATCGTGCTGGATCAGTAGAGACTGTTGAGTGGTACCCTCTAGTAGAGATGGGCAGTGGGTAATTGACGCCTACTGAGTGGTACCCTCCATTATAGATAGGAAGTGGATCCTTGATAAATACCGATTAGTATCATATAGTATATCTAAGAAATGGAGTCGTCAATTACTACTGAATGGTACCCACTAGTAGAGGTGGGCAGTGGAGTCCTCGACAACTACTGAGTGGTACGCTTTAGTATGGTGGGGAAGTGGGTCCTTGATGACTAACGAGTCATACCCTCTAATATATATGGGAAGTGTATAATCAAAATATACTAATTGTTACCCTCTAGTAGAGCTGGGAAGTGGATTCCTCAATGACTACTGAATGTTACCCTCAAGAAGAGTGGACAACTGAGTCCTCAACGACTACTAAGTGGTACCCTCAAGTGGAGCAGGGAAGTGGGTCCTTAGTGTATATTTGAGAGGATACCTCCTATTGTATCAAGGAATGGGAACTCTAACTGGACATTGAGTCCACTATAATGTTCAAAATAGTGAGAAGGCATGGGTTGACTTGTTTGGTTACTTCTGAACAGACATGTGAGATTTTCGGCATCATTGATGGGCTTCTGGAACTGTTGGATACTCTTCTTATTGGGATGAGATATGAGATGGAGATACACTTTATTTATCCTTTGGGATTATTTGACTAATAATATATATATATATATATTATTTATCCATACCCTTGTATTTGGTTACTCTCCTTCCATGAGACATGATGATGCATGGGGTTTTCCATGGGCTTTACATGTTTAGTTTTCATGGTTGGATGAGTCTACTGTCCCTTTATAGGTGAAAATGACTTGATTTATAGTTCATTTAATCACCATGTGGATCCCCTTATGCATATATGGGGATACTATTTCTTTGTTTGGGTTTAGCTATTCTTTTTGACTGTATCTTTCATCTGTTTTATTTTTATTCCTTTTGTATATCATACTGCTGCCCCTTTATCTTTCAAGGAATCATATTGAGTATGTATATACTCACCCATACATGGGATTTTCCAAAATATATAATGACATATTAGGATTATGGATTGGTTAAAGATGAAATTAGACAAGCTTCGGGATACCTGGTACATTGGATTGTGTTCGGTGGTCACAACTATTGATTTAGGAGTTAGGTTACCACAGTAGTTTACTTTTCTAGTTTTGTCATGTTCGGAAAATTTTCTAGTTGGGAGTGTATTTTCCCATTTACATTTTAGTTTTCACTTTTTTATTCCAGTACAAACTATAGGTTATGCATTATTAGTTTACTTTATAGACGTGGTACATATTTTACTCTTTCCCTCTACACATCTTCATCTAGATGGTTTTGTGTGTGCATACATGTACTTAGGGAAATGCCTTCACATATAGATATGCATTCAACACTGGTCACCACTTATGGCCTATAGAGGTGGGCATGGGGTACTTGCAGCTCATTCCCAAGATAGGGACAGGTCATGACATCCACTTTCTCACAATTTTGTGTAAGCAACATGCAATGTGTAATCTCTTATCATGTGGCACTCTTCAGGTTCTCGCAATATGTATTCATCTCACTTCATGTGTTTTGAATCAATCAATGTGTATCTTCATATGTTTCTAAATGTCTATCACATGAGAGAGTCTATTTTCTAATATATCAACAACATGTAAGGATAATAATCTGGATCCTTTGATCCTCATACTAGTTGACTGAAACACACCTTAATTCATTCATGAAGTTGTTTAAAATAATCATTAAAGTAACTATCGACATTAAATTTGATAACATAACCCTTACTAATAGTTAATTCAAAATAAATAAAAATAGTGATTGAGACTCATTTGAATAGTTAGAGAACTCTGGTGGTGACTTAGATTGGAGGTGAGTCAGGATGGTGGTAGGTCATTGTGTAATGGAAACTTATCTCAATGGTGGCTCATCTTCTAAATGGCATCTCATCTCAACACTTTTCCAAATCTGGAGGGGACTATGTTCTGATGGTGGGTCATCCTATAGTGGTGGGTTTTCCTATACTTTTCCAAATTTCCATCTCGATAGTGGCTCATTGATGATGGTAGGTCTTTTCCTTACTTATATGAATTTTCGTTCTTGCAGAGAGTCGTCCTCAACAGTAGGTGTTTTCATCTCCTTTTAAAATTTCTATTCTAACGTTGATTCTTCCCTGGTGATGAATCCTTCTTAACAGTGAGTTGTTTCTAGATATGGGACTTTCCAAAACATAGAGAATATTCTTCCAAACTACTTCATGTCATAAAATGATATCATAAAGCATAAAAATCATTAATATCAAAATAAGCGTGATTTTGTGATCATCAAAGCAAGGATGCCAACAACATACATATAAATACACATTCATACACACCCAAACACATAAATACATATATATACATACACATATACATACATATATACATATACAAACATACAAATAAACATACATACACATATACAAACATACAATCATATATACATATATTCATACATGCATATATATATATATATATACTCATAAACATATATCCATACATTCATATACATTCATAAATATATAAATATAAATATATACATTCATTTATATATACATATATATATATATGTACGTATACATACATATTTTATATACATACATATACCAAAGTCCCAGTTTCACTATTTTTTCTTTTTTCGTACATTGAGCTTTTTCGGCCATATCAAACATGATTTGTGTCATAACACCAAAAATTACATTAATATATGTATTTATATTTATCTAAATATTGTAATATAAATATAATTAAATAAATATTTATTCATTTATATGATTATATAAAAAAATATTTATATATTATATTTACACAAACATTTTTTAATATATTTAAAGACATAATAAAATGTTTTTATTGATTAATATATGTTTGGTAAGTTGTTTTTATATGAGTTATGGAAAAAATTTTGATAATAAAATTTTATTTTAATATGATTTATATTTTTTAAATATATATTTTACATGAGGAAGCATTACAATTTATTATTTATCTATTTTAAAATATATTACTATATATATAAATATATGTAATCAAACACACATTGAATTATAAATATATATGTATATTTTAAATTATATAATATGAATATAAACATATAAATATAAATATGAACTGTATTTAATGTATTTAAATGTTTATTTATATAGTTTATATCAATATATTATATATATATATATATGATTGTGTGTGTAATTATAATTATATATATAACTATAAATAATTATAAAAAATAAAAAACATATAAATTATATATATATAGATATATATATATATATATTAATTATTATATAAATAATATTTAAGAATATATATAAACATAATATATTATGAGAGGTACACTTTTATGTGTGATAAAAAAGTGTATGCAATGTGTGCTATTTTTTAGCACTTTTATTTGGTGCTCATAAAATATTTTCCTTAATAAATGTTTTTTAGTCTTGATAAAGTTAGATATTTATTTCATGAAATATATAGTTGTAAAACAGGCCATCACACAATCCATATATACCCCATCAAGAAAATCCCAAAGAAAATTACAATCCCATGTAGTCAAAATCCCAAAGAGAGAAAAATAAGCAATCCAAAAAAATTTCATGATAAAAATAAATCAATTAATCTTACATGGATAACATTTCATGGAAATTATATATAAAATTAAAATAATAATTTATAAAAATACAGTCTACTTTAATATGTATCAATAATTTTCATTCTTTTTAATAATTAATTGTCCATTTCGTTATAAATATTCTATCTCTATTATTTCTCTCTTTTTATTGTTTGTTTTTACATGATATTTTCATTATCATAAAACCAATGGTTAAAAAAAATTTGGGTTTTACTTTTAATCACCATTACATATTGTATTTTTTCACAGGTTTCTTTTTTTGGGAAATGATTTTTTTTTTCAGTTCACTAAATCATATGTCAACAAATTTCATTTATCATAAATTGGCCAGTAGATAGATTTGGACTTAGCATGCTGATAGAGAAAATGGGAATTCTTAATGGCCAAAAGAATCCTTTAATTTTAACATATTTTTACGATGTTACAATGAAGTGTTGAATGTCTATAAATTCAACAAATCTAATGTGTCATCAGTTTGGTAATCAAGTTGATTCAATCATATCTAGTGATGCAGGGTTTTAGGGGAGTATGTATTACTGTTTGATGAGATGAAACTTATTATATAAGTGGGTTTTACCTTGAGATAAAATTATAATTGTGTGAGATCAATGTTGTCTTATATATATTACTTATACTTAGTAATCTTTCTGTAATCTTTTATATATTATAATCATAAAAAATGATAAAAATTATTTCTCCCATGAATATAAAACTCATTTTGTCAAATCACGATAATATCTTATGTTCATTCCTAGTTTATATTTACTTTTAAATTATATTCACTGCCTTTAATGATAGTGAGTTTTCCTAAGTGGTCAAAGGATTAATTTTAGTGTTGATTAGGTTGAAAATTCTATGTACTTTCGATATGCTCATTTATGGGGAAGAGAATTTATGAATGTTAATTTTTTCAATGAACTTATTTAAAAATGAACATTCAATAGATCATGGATTATAATTTTGGTGGTTTTATCAAAGTCACATGTGATCAATGTCCCCATTAACTGGCATCAGAAAACATAGTTTTCAGACAACTTTGATTTTCTATTTCCTTGATGATATCTAGATTTCAGTTGGTATTACTTCATTAAAATATATAACATTAGATGGTAGAAATTTGTAGGTATAATGTTTTTATGGAATGAATTTTGGATTCATTGGATTGTGAATGGAGTTTTATCTGATTCAGAAGGACTTTAATACTCCACTTACCAGTGTTTATTTATAGAACATTGAAATGGATGAATGAGAATATATGAATATGAATGATTTAGTTTTATTGGGGATTTTTTAGTATAGAATGTTTCATTAAATAATTTTGAAATAATGGAAATGACGAACTAATGAAATAACTAGAAGATATGTTTGATAAATCTATGGAATTAAAAAATGAATTCATGATGTGATGACTGTTTAACATAATGTTATCAGAATCATTATCAGTGGAAGATTACATGAATGATTTAAATATGATATAATGGAATATCTAATTAGTGAAGATGAAGTTCATGTATGATGTTTTGGAAATCATACTAATGAAATCACTTGGGATGTGATAATGAATGCCATCAATAACCCAAGTGGAAAATGGACATTGTATTTTTTAATATCTAGAACCTAATATTGATTGAGGATACTACGCATAGGGATGTCTATAAACTATCCATTAACACTCTTAATATTGGTGTATAAGGATTGTTAACTTAATGGATGCAAAAATAGTAAATAAATTATTGAAAGATAAGTCACAAATAATATCAATGTAAATTCAACTAACATAGGACCTATTTTATGGACACTTGGAAACAGTTCAAGAATAATTTTAGTAGTCACAAGGAAATATTTTTAATGTATTATTATTATTGAAGATCAAAATTTAATTTGTATAATGGAAGAATGTGTTGAATTATTTTCAATTGTCAACATTCTTGTGGAGTCATGGGTAGTTGACTCAGGTTCATTCTTCCATTAAATTGGAGAATATAAATTCCCTGAAAAATATATATCTTGAAGGATAAATAAATAATATTTGGTAGATGATGAATCTTTGGAGATCATTACAATGGGAGATGTTACTATCATGATGAATAATAGGGTAATTTTGAAACTGAATCAAATAATACATATCTCAGGGCTACGGAATAACCTACATTTAGTTGTTTAAATTTAAGAGGTAGTGTATGGAACTAATTTTTCTAATGGAGAATGGAATGTTAATAGAGGATTCATGGTGAATTCAAAAGGTGAAGATAATGTTAGATTGTACATAACTAGAATAACATATTTTATCTTATTGGATCAAAGATCAAGAAATTTTGGGGCTTAGTATTGTAGGCTTAATAATATTAGATAGGATAACAAGAAGGTAATAACATCAAAAGGTATTCTAGATCATGATCATATAAACATTACAAGTTGTGAAATTTTTTTATGGGAAAACAATCTATGGTTTATTTTAATTTTGATATACTAAATGCCAAGGTCTAGAAGTCAGAATTTGTCAATAATGATGTTTGGGAAATTTTCCATTTTTAAACACTTGAAGTATCACTTTAATTTATAACATTGTCTGACAATTCTACATGAAAAGTTTGTATTTACTTTTTAAAGAACATGTTTTATATATTCCAATATTTTACTAAATTGAAGTCTATTGTGGAGAAAAAGTGTTTTCAGAAGCTCAGATGCCTATGTCTCGATAATGGTGATAAATATACCAAATATAAATTCTATAAATTCTTAAATAAGAAGTGGATGTGGAATTTGAATGTGGTACAAAAACATCACACTGGAATAGAGTGGTTGAGAAGATTAATTATACATTAACAGATAAGGATCCTAGTATGAGGTGGTATTGTAGAATGTCCAAGGTAATTTGGGTAGAAGATTTCAACACATAAGTATATCTAGTCAACATAAGTCCAACATCAAAAATTGAGAAAGAAATTTTGGAGGACATATAGTATGATACAGGACCAGAAGTTAGCCACCTTAGAGTCTTTTGAATCATGGAGTACAAGCTTATTGATTCTAAGGATAGGTATAATATTTAGGCTAAAGAAAAGGTTTGTTTTTATTGTATGTGATGATAAACACATAAGCTACTAGATATAGGATAAAGACAAGAGGAAAGTCATCAGGATTAGAAATTTTCAATTCAATGAAGGGGTTATATTAATAGAATGAATCACTATAGAAAAAGTGGTTGAAAGAGATAAATAGACTATATAAATCTAAGTTGATCTGAGTGGGTTCACAGAAAGATAGAAAGTGCCATAAAAATTTGTTGAAATCACTAAAATTCCCATGATGGGACTAGCTGAAGATGTCCAAGAAAGTTAATGGTTGGATAAATCTATAGTGGGAGAACCAAATGATTAGGCTCCAGAAGTTAGAGTACATAAAGGTTAGGTATTGAAAAGAAGAGATAAGTCAGGTAGTATAGTAAAACCAACTCATTTAAGTGGATGAAATGGAGTTAGAAATCAAATTCAGTGGTTTAGGGAAAATAATAAATTTCATCATCTAATGGATAGTGTAGATAGAAAGAGACTGAAAGGGGTGGCCAAAAATATTGATAACAAAAAATGTATGTTAGTAATGAATGAAGAGATGAAATCATTAATGTTCAAAAAAACTCAATATCCTGCTGACATAATGAAAGGGTAAAAGGAACTATATAATAACTGGGTTGTTGATTTAGAATAATAGGCTAATAGAAATAAAATATATAATGTTTGATTGGTGGAAAATGGATGTCAATAGAATTAGGTAGTTGATTTCTCATAAATATTCTCATCGATATATAAACAGAAAAATATATAAATGGTTTTGAGAAAGGATGAATTATAAGATATGCACATAAATTAGATGTATATAAATAATTTATTTATTTACAGAGTGTTCGAGGAATAAGTTAATATGAATCATCCAATATGATTCATGAAATATGAAAACTGATATTTTATATGTAAAAAATAATCCTTATGTTATTAAGAAAAAACCATGATAATGGAATAAAAATATTAATTAATTTATGTAAGAATAATGGTTTTTTAACAACCTAATATTTTATTGTATGTCTCTTGTTAAATTTAATCCCCCTAATCACATATATTTTCCAAAACAGCTAGCTTAAGAAAATAATGAAATATTATTATAAACTAACCGTTAAATTGGTGAGAATTAATAATATTCTCCACATAAATAAATTTATAAATCATATTTTCAATATAATGATCAACATACATCTTAGGTGTTTTTTATACATGATATAAAAATATATCAACTTTTACACATAACAATCTATATTTTTATAAAATATAGTTTTTTCCCTTTTGATGGTGCACTTTTTTTAAGTCTAAATTTTGACACTTTAGTAAATTATAATTGATAAAATGAACATAATATTTTTAATTAGGATCTCAACATTTACTTTGGTTGAATTTTTTATATTTTTTCAAATATGTTTCATTTTTTATGAATTGTAAACAAATACTGCATTTTAATTGAAAACTGACTTTTCATTTAAATAATTTAGTAGGATAAATTTATTTTAAGTTGGGTTTAATTGAAAATTACTTCTATAATACATATATTAATTAAATTTTGGACATTTGAATTTTTTTGTATATTAAATTCAGATAAAAAATATTTCAAACATTTGTATGTTTTCACATTAAAAATCCGCTTTCTCAAACCTTTTAATGGATTAATTTTAAATTAATTTTACTAAATTTTGTGTATAAAATTTTTAAAAATAGATTCCACATTTTGATTTAGAATTCCCATTTTTAGTAAATATGTTCCTTTAATTTTTTCCAATATGAATTGTAATCTTAGTAATTTTAATTAACATTGTTACAGGTAAATTGTGTATTTAAGGGTAAAAATAGTATTATAAATATTATAAAATTACCCTAACAATTATCCTAATTTTATTGGATGACTTATTTTAAACCAAAATATTATTTAGGTCTATTTTATGAGATATTGGATCCATTTGGATGACTTTAATCAATATATAGTTTTATATTTTAAAGAAAAGTAAAAGATGTCATAGTTTTGATTTTAACAAGTTAAATATTTTGTTATGGGGTTAACTAGAGGATATATTTGACTATAAATAGTATTTTTAAATATAGAATAGTTATATACATTATGGTTATTTATTTTTAATTTTAGTGAGTAAATAATTACCTTAAAAGATTTCACAATGATGATGCAATAATTGTTTAATTAATAGAAATATCAAATAAATGATATTACAATTACTAAAATAAAAATATTTTAGATAATTATTGTAATAAATTAATTTTCCAGATACCTTTGACATGTTACTGATATTTTTAAAGAGTTTTTTTGAAGATGTATTGATTTATTGATTTTTGTTAAAGTCATTGTAATTAATTGTTTCCAAATTGACATTAATGTTTCATTAATGTAAATAATATTTAAATAAATGATGCTAAATTTATGAAAATATAAATTTCAGCCAAATGATTTATATAAAGATTAAAATATAATCCATTATTAATTTATATTTTTTTTGTCATTTTATATTAACAATATTGTCCCTCAAAGAGTAAAAATTCATGTTGTCACGATAAGAGTTAAAGGAATTAAATAAGGGTTAAAACCAAAAGATAAGGGTAATAATGTGACCTAAACATGTCAAACAATTATTGGATGAATATTAATAGACCCTTATCAAACTAATATTTAATTAGAGTTGTCTAATTGACACTCTTCAATGAAAATAACTTAGAGGTTATTTAAATCATATGTAGTTAGAAATGGTCACTCTATCTGTATTTAATATATTTTATGTGTCCACATAAGAAAAAAATCAAGACATGGACAATACTAAAATTATATTCTGATGTTACAAAAAAATCGTTATATAAATTTATAATTAATTTTTATAAATTATATAATTATATTAAATTCATCGACAATGCTAGATCAATATTTATTTGATTAACAAAAAAATATAATAATTTATTTTAAAAGTATTAATTATGATATTTTTGGGATTATTTAATTTTTATAATTAATTTTATACATCTATAAAATGTATTAGAGTGGATTTAAATTATTATATTTGAATTATACTTTTTTCTTTATGTATTGGAAGTCCAATTAAATAAATATTTTCAAATTTGACGTTATTGATATTTTATTGAATTAATATTTTATTAAATTATTTAAAAATCACAAAAATGTTAAATAATAAAAAAATGGGTAATATATGGTCGAAAATGTCTTCCCTTATTCATTTTTAGTTCATTTGAAGCCTTTTCTTCTAGAATAGCCTTATTATATTTTTATATTTTGAGGATTTTGGAAAGTGCCCCTCATGTCAATTATAAAAGGACACTTCCTCCCCCACCTCCTCAATCCAATTTGAGCCATTTAGAATGACAAATCCAAGAATATATTACTTATAAACAGCATTAGTAAATTTCTATATGTTTTTATCCTTCTAAAAGTCCTACCCTAGATCACTTATGAAGAGATTCAAGGATGTTCACTGAAGAAAATATGGTGAAATCACGTTTAACTAAAGGAAAGTTCTAGACAAGGGTTTCTTCTCATCCCACATTCATTTATGTGAGATATGAATTATTCACCACTTATTTATTTATTGTGATTTACTTTTCCATTGATATATCATATCATGAATCTCTTTATGTTCATATAATTCAATTTTTCATTTGATAATTATTTAATTTTATGGGGTATATGATTCAAGTATTTAAAAGTGGTATGGGACAAAATGATTTAAAAATATATTTTTAAATTGATTATTTGATATATAGTAAATTATTTTTACATGAAAGGGTACTAGTTAATAAAATCCCCTTGATGAATCGACATGTCTCATGAGACAAATCAGTTAGTGACAAACCCTCTATATTTGTTTTCAAGAAGAATCAGAAAGGTTTACACCCACAGACATAAACCATCTTGTGAAAGGTCTTGAGAGTATTATAGTTTACATTCTAGATACCTAAAATCCAATAATTAAGAATTTACAACATTGAATATTTAGTTATTAGTATTATTGTATTTTCACTATGAAAAAATATATAGATGTATTATCATATGTAAATTGATTACATGACATATGTGTTACATTATTTACCTTGTTATATTAACTATTCTCACTGATTCATGATTATTTTTTCTATAGTTAATCCTTAATAAAAATTTGATACCACCCCTACTATATTTTATGTTCCCATGATATAAAGAAAAATTGTTCGAATAAATTTTATGGATGTTGAGGAGTTAATTTTTTTATGTATAATTTTTCATTTTTTATTCCCAATGTAAAATGGATTTCATGTATGTTTCTAGTTTACCCAGACTACTAAACAATTTAACACATCATGATTTTATTCCTTGTAATCATGCAAATATAATAAAGTAAGGCACTGAATTCAGGCTTCTGGGGTTGGGGTGTTACATTTTGTATCAAAGTAAGTTTTGTATAAACCATGAGAAATAGATTTAAGAAAACATATCTTATATATAAAAACCCATGGATAATATTTTTAAAATATTCCCAAAGAAACTAATAATATGATTTTTAGACTAGTTATACCTAAATTTTCAATTTGGATTATGTGATTCACTAGTTCTAACATTTTACATTATGTTTCATAATGTTATGATCTAATCTAGTTTAAGTCCATTTTTTATTTTATTCCAACTATTCATGCTTTTTTATTTTATTAACTATGTGATCACGACAACAAATACATAATAAACCATATAACTAGACAAAAATAAAATAAGATGGAATGATCATGAGCTTCTATAGGTTAGCTTATCTAGCAGTTTTGATAAGCTAACCCTAACCTAGGTAAAAACACATTGAACCAGATGGTTTGTGTTTTGCAGATTTAACATGTCTACCTTTGTATCTTCGTGGATTTTTTTCACCTCTACTTCAGATTTTCAACCATCTCCTCTGGCATGGGAGAACCTCTATTACATGGTGTTTACATTAATCAAACCATGGGCACGCAGGACCTACATTTTATTGGAATAAGGATCACAAGACAATGAATTTAAATTAAATAAATTTAAATAAAACCATACACACACAAAGTGTCTTTCGTCTAGCTCATGATCATCCATAGCATGCAACGACTTTTATGCATATTTGGTTTTAAAATTATTTTAATCATTATTTTATTCAAGATAAGTCATGCTTGAATTTAATTAATTATGATCTTATAATTAATCAATTTTTTATCTTAAATTCCTTTCCTAATTTCCTTGATATTATCCACATCCATATTTCTTTTACGGGTCTTTTTACTTCAGTGGAAACCTGGTCAATTTCCATTTTTGGAAAGTACATGATGTGTATGCTATATTACACGGTGTGTATTTGTTTTCTCCTTTTATCCAAATTACACACTATGGGATTTGGTGTGTTTTCTGTACTTTGGAAATTTTAGAGTAAACAACATGTAGGTTGATCTAACATGGCATATACTTCCTTATTACATGGTTACTGTCCTGGGAATCCCATGTACGCAGTTACACATCTTCTCATTGTACAAGGTTTCACCTGGGTCAGATCGGACAACACGGTGTGTTGATTCAACATACACGCCGTGTATTCCAGTTACCATGCGTTGTTCAGTTCTGGTCAACACGGTGTATTAAAAAACATAGGTATGCTCAATTCACACGACATGGTTTGGCGGACTAGTACCGGTTTATTGAACCAAAGTACACGACATGTATATTTCACTACACGTCGTGTATTCCTACATTGTACAGATATAATGAGAAGCTCCTCTAGAGGAGTTCCTCGTTTTCATTTTAATCATAATTAAAATTAAAATGTCTTTTCCGTGATGTGAATCAATAAAGGAAGGAGGAAGAATAGATCTTGATCATTTAGTTTTATAGAACGATTTATCTTTAATTGTATCAAATATAAATTTGTAAATTATCAATGAAAATTAAATAACTATAATCAACGTTGTGACTTCCCTGATACCACTTTTAGGTCCAAGAAGTAGTGGAAGCTGGTGGGTGGATGTGCCCACTTGACTTTTTTTCATTTGAAATGATCAATCCGGGATCAATACGATGATAAACGCCATAATCCACAGATCGAATCAATGAAATAGACAAAGAAGAATAATAGTCACAGAACCACAGAGGAGGATCATCACTGGTTGATTATAATTAATTTAATTTATTGACAAGAAGTACCTATTATGGCATTCTATCTTCATTAATATTTATGATCATGTTCCGAAGTGATTTGACATTGCGTCACAGAAGCCACGTGTCGACTTCATCTAGTGGTGATCCACATGTGTACCACATATCTTTGGGCGTTGCCAAAGGAATCTCTAGGTGCTAGCATGGAGGAGCCTTTGCTTGTGTTGTCTTCCTTAGATCACCATCATCCGATGGAGGAGGATCTCTCTCGGTCTTGAGAGCATTCTTGGAGGAAGGAGTTCTTTTATCTTTGAGAGAATTCTCTAGAATTTTTGTGCACAACGATTAAGGAAAAGTGTTGGGATTGAGTATATTTATAATGAGGTTTGAGGTTATAGAGTTATTACAATAAATAAATGCATTACACATTTTATTTATTTCATTAACTCTTATTGAAAACCCTTATATCGAATCATTTATTCCTTGACAGGCGCCAACATAGATTATAATAAATATCATTTAATAAAATGATAATATTTCCTCATAATACTGACTGGAAAAACTACACAGCGAGTAATCATTAATACATGGCACGTACTCATTTTTCATTTCCTTTCAAAAATGAAAACTTCACGGCATGTACATTCAATGTACATGGATTGTATATCTTGTTTTCATTTTATTCTTCCTCCAACGTTAAAAAAATTTAGGATTACTTGAATAATTGTTAAACCACATATGGGAATAATCTTTATTCTACTTGGGATACTTGGATACACTTATTGTGTGACCCTCTAGGCCTCTTTCTCATTGGCATTAGGCGGGCTTGCCTAAAGTCCAAGATTACTATCTAGTAATGGGTCAAGGCACCCAAGAGAAAGAAGTTGAAACTTTATTGACGTGTCACCTTATACGAATACTTAGCTTGTAATTTAATCCCTTTGTCTCAATATCTCATCAAGCAGGTTTCATGGAAGTGTTATAAACCTATATGCTTGATCTGTCATTCTTTAACTTCCAAAAATAAACTTATCGTGACACCATGGCCATGGAATTTGGGCGATATTTCTATTACAATCAAAGGGCCTGAGATATTCACATCCATAAATATGGAAGGGAAAAATCCTTCCTTGTCTTATCCCTTAACAACATGTCATTGGTGACACACCCAACATACCGTACTTCCCGCCAACTATTTTCATGACTGTTTTCGTCAGCAAATCTTTGTGTGTGAGTCCTGACATGAGTTAATGATAATATTATGATCTAAAGACCATTTCACATGCTTGTATATTGTAATGTCTGATGACACCAAGACATGAAGAATTACTACTGATGGGTCTATTCTAATAATCTCTCGTCTTTGAGATTACCAAGTGCGAACTCCATTAAGGAGATTCTCTTCTTCTTATGAGTACTCGCACATGACGGTCTGTATACTATGTGTCCTATCATAGTATGTTATCCAACAATAGAAATTTATTTAAGAATATTGTTATAGAATTTAGAGGTTCTCATCATAGTGGGGATCTACCATGACCTTATTAATGCAAAAAATATTCCTGGACATAATTATATTATAGTCATACAGAATAATGAACAATATATAATATGTGTACATTCATTTAATCAAAGTATAAACAGTTGGTTCTAAGGAAACCAACTCTAACAATACATACATATATATACACATACACATACATACACATACACAATATTACCCATAAATAAATGAAAATACATATGCATAAACATATATATACACACAAATGTGTATACACAAAAACATACAAACACATACCTGCATACACATACACATATATAAACATACTTACATACACATAGATATATACATACATACACATACATACATATACACATTCACATTAAAATATAAAGTATTATAACTACATATCAACACACCATAAGAGGTAGTGAATTAGGGTGTGTATTTATTTTCACTTTTGAAATCTTTCCCTCGGGTTGTAAAGATAATCAATAACCTCTTAACCTTTATACATAAAAATGTTATTAAAATTTTGGAGAAATAAATAACGAGGGATTAAGTTTTTTGTAGATAAAAAATAAGGGATAATATAAGGAGTATTCATTGATAGTGTGTTGATGTGCTAGTAGTAAAATTATATATACATAGTATTTGTTATAAGAGTTTTGGAAGGATGCACTATTAATTCCATGAGAACTTCATCATGTTGAATTATTGTGCACTGCTTCAAGCTGAAGGGATAGAAAGGAAAGATGAAACTTTATGGTTTCTTACAGTATTTTTTGAACATAATATAAACACCAATACAATGATTATATTGTAAATATCCTTCTCCCTTCTTCCTCTTCAATTTCATATCATCATGTTTTTTCTATTTTATTTCCCTCTTAATATTGAGATCTTCTTTATTCTAATATATTTAATTTTATATTAGAAGTATTGATCTCCTCCTGTATTCTTCTTCCCTTTTTAAAAATTCATGGAATGATCACATAGAGTTTTTTTTTCTATATTTTCAATATGTAAATATTACTCCATTCATGGTCTATCCAATCCAACAATATCACAATAAATATTTCCCGTATATCAGAAAATGAAAACACTATGAAAGTTGAAGTGATATTATCTCTATTTCCTTATTTATTTTTCCAATAATAATTTAAATATTATAAATATAGAATATTTTTAAAGTCATCACCAAGAAATCCTACATTTTAATTCTTGATAATCCTCGCAATCCTCTAAATAAATCACGGTCTCGTTCCTCTCCAAAAAATCTACATGTATCTTTAAACACATATGACATTATTTTCCATTAAATAATAATCTTTAAAAAACCTATCGTAAAAACCCATTTACGATGGCATGTGTGTTGTGGGTTTCCAATTCATAGTGTGATCTTAATAAAGAAATATATTTCCACAATCCTTAAATTTTTAAATCACAAAAAATATCACAATATGATTCATATTTGACATCATCATGATCATCTACACCATTTCATGATCACTATAATCACGATATGAAATATTTTTATATCTACCAAGGAATAACTCATGAACACTATCTTATAACTAATTCTTCATCAAAAATAACAAAGGGGAATACCCGTATGAATTCTCCTTGATAACTCTTGTCAAGTAATGACTGTTTGAAAGCTCCTTGATAACTCCTACTTTCCTTATGGTACTCAGAAACTTTAATAGATTTCAAAATGTGATGAATCTTATGAAATGGTTGAGAAAAAATTTCATATTCAATGATAAGACTTGTATTTTCTCTCTATGCCTTAATTTATTTTTGTTAAATCAAGATAATTCTTCTGAAATCAAAATAATTTCAACAAAACCTTGATTAGACTTATGAAATCTACCTTAGTCTTGAAAAATACTTATGAAATCCAAACAAGGATTTTGAATTCCATATAATCCTTATAAAAATGTTTTTATCTTGATAAAAGATTATAAAAGACAAAAAATTATGAAATTTGGATTTTTCATACATTCTTCATAGATAAGAGTTATGAGATCAGATAACCCTCCTAAAATTTCCTGATAAGTATTATGAAATAATAGTAAACATTGGGACCCTATTATTATTAAATTTATCATTACATTGGTGACTCTTAAAACAAATACTATGAATCACATACAGTCTTTGAGAGGGACTAATTTGTATGAAAATACATAAGGGATCATCTAAGTATTTTTCAAAAGAAAATGTCCACTTTTAACTTCGAAAACATTCAATAACTAGATTAACATTTCGGATTATATATGAAAAACAAATCCAAAAAATTATACAAATCCTGATTCAAAAAATATCTAAAAATATAATTTATGGTCATAATGATCTCCCTTTTTATATTTTTATAAATACCTTCACATAATCCTCTATTATTCGAGTAATTCTTCACCTATAGTTGTACACTATCATAAAATTTACATTATTCCCCTTTGATAATAAAATTAAAATACGTTATCGTATTTTTAGTTTGGGTCACAACAAAACCTTCAACCATGTCTCTCAGAAAGGATCCATCAACCACGTCATTATATCTATTTGAGGGACTGATCAATGTTGGAAATATGAAACACAATTTAATTTGTATAATTTTTCCATTAAATTCATATCAAAACTTGACTCCTCCATTATAATTTTCCATGGATAGTATCTTCCTCATTCCCATTAACCAAAAATAATATATTACATATTATAAAAACTAAAATAAAAAAATAAAGCATTTAATATAGTGGGGGTGGGGGTGGGGATTTACAACCCTCCTTAATATGAAGGTGGTGGTTGAACACCAAGTTTCAACATGTGAATCTTGAATACCCTAGTATCCAAGGTATTTATCATGATTTATATTACAAATTTATCAGTCACAAAAATACTCTATTTTTATTATTAATTATCCCAAATTTTCTTTAATAAATAGATATATGATATTATTTAGTTTGTTTCATGATTTCTTAAGTGGATTCTTTGTGAGATCAATAGTAAACTTTTTGTCAAATAAATCATAATTAGTTCTTCCACATATTCACCGATATATTATGATTGTTTATTCAACAACTAATTTTTTGTGTATGTTTTAGTTATTACAATGTATTCTACCTATGTATTACTAAGAGATATACACTATTATTTCTTACTCATCCACCATACATAGTGACAATATAAAATCCACCTCGACTTGAGGACTTTCGGTCCACCACACCACTGTATCAATAAATATATAAGATGGTAGATAATTCATGTTCCTTATCTACATTAAAGAACAACCCATGAGTAATATATCCCCAGATGTACCTCATAATTCACTTTACTGCCATGTGATACTGCTCTTTAGGATTTCTTTGAAATTAGGAACTATATAAGAAACATATGTTATGTATGGATGAGTTTATATAATGTATAACAAGATTCATATGATCCTCATATATAAAGTGGGATCCACTAAATTTATATCCTCATTCTTCCCAATTTTGGTTCCAACTATAATTGTGGTTGACATGGTTTTTGAGTAAGGAATGTTGAATTTCATCAGCAGTTTTTTAACATATTTAGTCTGAGAAATAAAATTGTAACTCTCCTTTTGAATTAGATATGGTACCAAAAAATAACTGAGCTCACTAATCATAAAAATATCAATTTCTGAGCTAATTGTATTAGATAACTTCTCTGAAGTCTTTTTTTCACCCAACAAAGATTATATAAACCACATAATCACATACCAAAAATTCTTTTTTGTGAGATATTAACATATATGTTGTGATCCAAGACACCAATTTTGAATTATAAATTCATCATATATGAGTTAATCTAGGAATACTATTAATGTGGAACCAATTTAAGACTATACACCACCTTATTTAGTATACAAACTTTTTTTCATCAATACCAATAAAAAATCCACCAATTTTAGAATATAAACTTCCTTCATAAAACTACCATTCAATAAATCTATTTCACATCCATTTGAAAGATCAGGGAACCTATTAGTATTACCACTTTCAGGAAGATAATTTTTAACTCTTTTCAATAAATTAGTGTAAAATTCTACCAAACATCTATGCCTTCATTTTGAGTATATCATTTTTATATCAACTAAGCCATATTTTAAACCATACTACCATGTTCATAATTTTTTTTTCTAAATACCCACTTAGTTCCAATAAAATTGTGCTGTTTAGGGTTCTAAATAATTTCTCAAGTAAATTTTTTATCCATATGGTCTAGATCCTTATTCATGTATCTTACTGAGGATTAATCCTTTGATCCTCTTAAAATTATGTTGGATCCATAGTTGGTAATAAATAATGGTGTTTTATTTTCCTCATCCTTCATATCTGATTTTTTATAGCCTTATCACCAATTATATCCATCAGATCAACTATAATCTTCATATATATTCTAAAATATATAGGAAAAATATCTTTAAGAGTCATTTCCTCCCCTGTATCATTCTCAAATCCAATTTTAAATGACTTTTATAGTCATGGAATTTATACTATATTTGTTATTTTAAATATCGACATTATCATTTGTAAAATTCCAAGAATTATTTCTCGATATCCCCTTAATATTCTTTACATACTAACGTTATATAATTTTATTTATCTTTTTTGTGATTCATTTATATTATTTACTATTCATTGAGTAACCTAATAATACTCCTTCAACTAGAACATTAACATATTTACTGTGACTTCTGTATTTATTTGGAATGTAGAGTATGCTTCCTAAAACATAAAAGTTCTTCACTGATGGTTTCCTACCTTGTAACATCACATATGGGGGCCATTATTTACTAGTTCATAGAAAATACAAAATTTGAGTGTATAATATGACCTAAACTACATCCTTCTAATGAGGATTTGAGGAGCCACTTACAAAAATAAGTGTTTTATACATTTTGTTCACCATTTTATTTTTCCATTCAATGAAACCATTCATATGTAGAGTACGTACTAAGAATATATCATGTTTAACCATATGGTTTTCTATATTCTTATCCACTTGAATGGTTATTTACTATGTTCTATTATCACATCAAATTATTTTAATAGTGAGAATAGTTTCATTTTCCACTCTCTTATAGCACCCCTTCATGCACTCTATAACCTAAATTTTTGTAAGAATGAACATTATACTATCTATCCTACTGTAATTATCAATAAATTTAATGAACTACCTTTATTAACATGTTCCTAATAGATTCATCATGCCAAAATCAACATTTTTCACTAAATCAAGAAACTTAGATGCCCACTTCTTCTTCTTTTATCGATAAGGGTTATGAACCATCTCAACTGACTTGTATTCCTCACATGTCCACCCTCGATCACACATAAAGATAGGTTTATCCACTACTTAACTCATCTTAGATAGATTTTTCCTACTTTTCTTAGGAATAAATCTCATCCTTTTATGCCACAAATTAATCTCTTCTTCCACCATAATAAAACACATACTATCTTTATTGTCTACCTAGTAAAGGTTTCCACTTAATTTTCCAACCATTCACAAGCTAATTACATGATTTAGTTTTGATCAAGTATCCTTTTTAATTAAATTTTAATTCATCCCATAATCACAAATCTATCTCAAAATAAATAATTTTTTTTTCAATACATCCACAATGAGCACTTTTTTGATCTTGGATTCACCACATAATAGTAATGTCTTGTTGCTTCCTTTTGTCTTCATACCACTATCATTTCCAAATTGGGAATTTCCATAAATTATTAATTACACATTTTTTAGAGGTTAATATTTAATGTAATGTGAGACAAACACCCACTATCAAGGATCTATGTAATTTTAATCCTTATTTCTTTTAGTGCAACATTTTTTATATTTTTTCTTTAATTTTATTTTCCTTCCAAGAGACACCCAACCAATATCTGATATTAGAAGGGGTATCCTTTATATATTTAGCATATTTAGAATAATCATGTTTATATTATTCTTCTAATAGAGATTTTTTATTCAATAAAATCTTATAAGTTTTTTTAACCATATATCTATGACTCCTATAGTGGTAACTTCTATTTCTATTTTACTTTAAGTCAGTTGCTTTATACCCAAAGTAAGAACATGTATACTAATAGCTATAAAAATAATTTCTTCTTCATGTTGATGAATATGTATTAATTATTATTTATTGTATTTTGAGTTATTTTTCCACTATGTAACCCTTCTCCTTTCTATAATATAACATGGTGTTTCCAAGATATCCAAAAAACTAACACATTAATAAGGGAAATATCATTATTATTTCACTCATCCACATGTATCTAGTGTGGGATTAGCCCACTGATCTTTTATTACACCTTGAATAATGAGGTTTTTTATATCCATCTATTTAACTTTGTTCTACGCTAAGAATTATCTTGTTTTTTATATATCAGTACTCTTCCAATTCCACTTTTACCAATATTACTAGGAATTTTATTATCTGGAATGTTCTCAACATTTGTTTATCCTCATTTGAATATTTATAATAGTTTAGTATTTTATAATTCCTACCAACTTCATTTTCATCTTTGAATCACTTTAATTTATTTAAAATTCAAGTTTATAGCTCAAAGTAACCATTTATTCTTCAGATTATTAACATTATTTTCTTTTTATTTGAAATAAGGATTAACACCATTGATTATTTTAAATTATTATTCAAATTTCTATTTAAACACTACTGAATATTATAATAATACATAACTTTATTATTGATATTATTTCTCCTTTTCTATTTGGTATATCTTAGCCTCAATTTGATGCATATATTCTTAGGATTCTTTTTATAGTTCATAATTTTTTTATTTTTATTTCTTTGAATATCAATGTCTTTTAGAGATTCCTCAAGTTACCCAATGGTATCTAATAACTATTTAGTATTATTATCATTCTATATCTATTATTTTAATTATTAAAAAATATATATCATGTAATATTATATAAAAAATTTAAATTTAGTTTCTTCTTCCACCATGAAATATTCACCAACTTCCTCTTCCTTTATCCCAAGTCACTTTCTCTAAAACTTATTTATAAAAGGACATACTATTTGGAAATCTATTTTATGGGGAAACTTTATTCATGGATTTTATATAGTTTTTATCATATCTTTATCACCATACAATTTCCTTATAGCCCTCACTACAATGTGTCCAACCTTTCCACATTAAAAACAAGACATGGGTATCTTAACTTTAAATATACCCCTTTAAATTTTGAATTTTCTTAAAATATATGATAAAACTCATAATATAAATATTCCTCTCTATATGAATCTTTAGTGAAGTTATTATTCTATATGGATTTGAATTTCATTTAATTGTTTCTATGAGTTGATGTTCCTTTTGGCAGAAATTTTATTTTTTTAGTCCACCAAACTATTATATAAGTCATCCAGGTATAACTAAACCACGTTTGATTCATCATGTATTCATGTTTTTGGGTTCTAGAGAAATAAAATCCTTATAAAAATCTTCATCAGAACTTCAATATCCTTCACTTCCTCACCCCGTACTCATATGTCTCCAATAACTTATGGGATCTGATTAAAAAATCCATCTACACACTCATTAGGATATATCTATGGATCATTAAACACATTATGATAAAATTAATGAATTTCCTCAAGAAACATATTTTACCCTTCATAAATGATATACATTATATCCCAAATATATTTAGAAGAAATATAAATAATCACCTTTGTGTAGATATGGTTTGGTAGTGCACCAATAATTTCATTCTAGGATTTGAAAACCACATCGAGTGTTTTTACTTCTACTTCTATCATTTATAACTCAGATAAATAACCTACATGTATCTCATGTTCATAAATAGTCAATAATTCAAGTCCTACAAAACCATCATGATATCTCATCATGTTCTTTAAGAATTGGTAATTGATACCATGAAGTAAAGGAACTCCCTTAGAATTCAATGTGTTCTACATAACAATATTAATTGTATAATATATTCCTCACTTATAACCTAATCTAAGGTAGAGTATCATATAAACAAAACTCAACACACCCTAATATGGGGTGGTGAATTTGGATTTTTATTTATTTTTACTTTCAGGATCATTCTCTTGGGATATAAATACGATCATGAACCTTTATCCCTTTATTTATGAAAATTCTATTTAAATGTAGGAAAAATAAATAAGGTGACATAGGGATTTTTTTGGTTCACTACATAAGGCTAATACATATATCAAATATCTACTGAGTGTCAATATACCTATGGGTAACAATATCAATTATAGTTGTTACAAGAGTTTAGGAAGGAATCACTATCAATTTTCATGTGTACTTACTCATATTGACATCTTATGTATTACATATACACAAGGGATATAAAATAAATATTAATTATGTAGGTTTCATAAAAAAAATTAATAAAAAATAGTAATACTAATATATTAAGGGTGTCATCAATATCCATATTAATTTTTACTCTTCTTTTTAACTTCCATATCCTCATGTGGGTTCCTTTTTCTTTCCATCAAAATCTGCACTTCATATTGATTCATTTATATTTTATTTTATAGTAGTAGTATTGATATCCTCTCTTATTCATCATATTTTATTATAAATTCAATTAACAATCACATGTCATATTTTTCCACATTTCAAATATAAAAAACATCCCCTATTCATAGTCCATTAATTACAATGATATCATAAGAAATATCTCCCATATTTTATAAAATGGAAAAATCATTAATACTGAAACAATATTCTCTCTCTTCCAACAGTCTTTTCAAAATATAATTTCTATATTATTAGTATTGAAATTCCAAGAAGTCATCAATTGGTAAATAACCTTTTTAATTATCCAAAATGATCACAATATTACACATAAATCATGGTCTTCAATATTATTAAGAAATTATTTAATTATATTTAAACTCATATGATTATATAATCAATAATATAATTATATTGATAACACTTATCATATACCCCCGTGCATAAATATATTTGTGGAATGTGACTCCAAGTTGTGGTATGCTATTTTTTTAATAAGAAGATCTCCAAAAGTATTTCATTTTTAAATCACCAAAAGTATCACATCAGGATTCTTCTTTGGCCTCAACAAAATATTATCCACTATGGAATGATTACTAAAATCTTGGTATACAACTATCCAAAATCTTCTAAGGAATATCTCATCCACAATATCTTCAAACTGATTTTTATCAAAAAATTTAAGGTTAATGACCCTTATGAATTCTCTCGAATGACTCTTAAAAAGTCTAATGTTGATTCTTACAAAATATACCTCATAAATATTAGATTATACAGTGTTATAAGACACTTTTTTTGATTTCACAGTCTAATGAATCTTATAAAAAGGTCAAATGATACTTACATTTTCACTAATAAGTTATAATGTTTCTCTGTTTGCCTTGTAAAAAACTTATAAAATCGAGATAAGTCTTCTGGAGTCTAAATATGTCTTATAAAATCAATATAAGCCTTATAAAATATTCCTTATTCTTGAAAAAACATGAAAAATCAATAAATGACTTACGGAATCTAGATAAGCCTTATGAAAGAGAAAATATCTCAAAAATCACTATGAAATCCTGACGTAATGTGAAATTAGGATTTTCCTTAATATATACTTATATAAGTCATATGTTAGATAAAATTTACAAACATTCCTGATGAGACTTACAAAATCATTGTAGAATGTAGTACTTTTTAATTTTTCCATTCATCTCATCACTGGTGTGATGAACCAAACCCAGATACCCAATCGAACTAGTAACTCACCCAAATTTCCAAATACCCAAAAGGGGTTCCCAATCCCTAAGGGCTATCATCTAGAACCCAGGAATCGACAAGAAATAGATGGAATGATTTCACCAAACCTGAAGCAGGCATCCTAAAATATAAACAAATACAGGAATAAATGATGGATGGAAACATGAATATGTATGTCATAATATGGAGTGAAAAACATAAGTGAAATAATTGAAAATGTTGAAAAATTGTCTCCATGAGACAAGTTGAATTATAAAGGGTGACAAATCTAAAACAACTACTCCAACGTTCTCAATGTGACCGCACGAGAAAACTCCCACCATCCCACTACTAACTACCCGACCCCATTGATATAAAATCTCATAGTCTCACTATGGTTCCTTTCCTTTCCCTATACCAAAATATAAAATAAGGACTATGAACCACCAAAGGGATGCATAGGGTACGAGATAATAGACACAGGATGATATCACCCAAGAGTTCCATATCAACTCTTTGTACAATAATCCAAGAATTTTCAACTTTAAAGAAATAAATATTCAAAAATAGTTTAACATATTCATATCAAAAGCATGGAAAAAAATTAATTTCCCCCTTTTACTCATTTACAAATAAATAAATTAAAATAGTTTCAAATAATTTCACATACAATAATGATGTCATATAAAGAAATAGGTACCTCATATCGTGTCAAAACCGTGGTAGTATAACCAAAATAATACAATCCAAATAATACATAACATCATGCCAAGGATCACATAAGGTAGGGATAACTTGGAAACTCATATATAACATATAAAATTTTGTGCATCAAGTCTCTAGATATATGAAATGCATATAGAGATCATAGTAATATCACATAAAGTGACCACCCATACAGGTCAAACATGTCCCTAAAACAACATCCCTAGGGAGTAATGAAACTCCCCATGAATGATCCCCATGATAGTGGATGAGGGATATTACTACACCTAACACAAAAGTACCCAAGGATTACTATCTGACCTATTTTGAAAACCATTACATCAAACCTGTGATTTTTAAACCATTTCACAATGCTTATAAAACACCTTTTCATTTAACAATACTTGGGAAAATGAACTTTTATCAAAAACACATTTTAAAACACACAAATAAATTCATTAAATCATGCCATTTTATTTTTAAATTATTTTATAAAACCCAGAGAAATGTAGTTCATCCAACATAGGGTAGAGATGGAAGCACATACCTCAACACTCGAGTCACACATGCCTGTAATGGGATCCACCAAAAAATATAACACAATGATGAAAACATGGTCCCTTGAATATTTCACTACATCCAATTATTTATTCAACTTAAACAAAGGGGTGGAAATATGATAGATCATAACATACTTCAAGGATTCACACCTACCTCTCCATAACCAATAATGGAACGAACCCCAAAGCCAGACCACATAATGGATTTGGAAAGCAATCAAGATAATCAACACCATGGATCTATGGATATGATAATTAAATGCAACAACACTACCAAAACAAAAGTAAATTAAGAAAAAAAATAATTATTCTATTGGAGATGTGAATCCCAACTATAATGGAGATCAATAAATGAATCAAGTGATTTAGATAGATCAGAGGTCCGCAAAATCGCTAGAGAAGAGCTCTGGGTTGAGACAAAAGAGGCTATAGAGAATGATATTAATAAATCACTTGTATGGTTCACTAAAATCAATGTCTTGGAGAATTACATGTAATGTAGCCCCTTTACATGTTGTGTAACCCACAAATCCACATACTCAAAAAACCCCATTTCCTTTTTATTAAAAACCCAATATCTAAAATTACATAGCATATGATCTTTCATGTTTTTTATTCTTCTCATGAAATTATATTAGAAAAAAATAAATGTTGTTTACTCCCATTACACAGTATGTAAATCCCTAGAATATTAAAAAATAGTTAATTCTCAAATGAAAACTCAAACTTCTTTGGTAATTCTCCAAAATCATGGAGAACCCCGTTAATCCATTAACACATTTAAACCCGGAATCCACGAATTAAAAAAAAAATATACACCCCTAAACATTAGGTCATTTACCTAGTAAATTCTCTCCATCCTTGGGAGTCCCATGAAGAACCCAAATTAAATATGAAATAGAAACAAGAGAATGGAAACACGTGAAGGATGGAAATGGAATGTAAAAAACTCCCCACCCTAAGACATTATCTCCCTGAGAAGTCATAAAGAAGAATGATGTTTGGAAATTAGGTAATTACAATGATACCTCATCAATAATTCTCACTCCCAAGTCTCATGGGAATCTATATGTGTTTCTATAACACTATGAACAATTATATATACTTCCAATTTAAGAATTTCACTTGAGAATAAACAATCTGTATGAGATTATCACCAACATAAACAGATGGATTTGACTATATCTCTTCGAAAAAAATACTTTTAGAGGGATAGGGATGGTATATTATGAGCTACGACATTGGAAGACATCATGAATGACTATAAATTGAAATATAAATTCCAATCTATAAGAAACCCATACAATCCAATTATTGACCTTGAATGGTCCAATATATCTCAGAGCCAACGTTCCATATTTTCCAAGATAACAGTGACCCAACCAAGAAGAAAAATTCAAGAATGCATGGTCACCTTTGAAAAAAAGGACAATTCCACTGATGTACATAAGATTTATATAGAATCCGAGAGATAATAATATTCTAATGTATATTCTTTATCCTTACATATATATCCCAAACCAAAATTTATCCCACTAAATAGGGTTGTCCCACATTTTCCTAATAAGGATGTGGTCTTCAAGGGTGACCATACAAAGCCTCGAATGGAGCCATTTTTATTGAAAAATGATAATTGTTGTTATAAGAAAACTAAATCAGTCAAAGATAGATGTCCCATGATCCACCAAAATCAAAGACATAGTCATAGAACACATCCTCCAGGATTGGAATAATACACTTTGTCTAACCATCTATCAATAGATGGTAAGTTGTACTCAAACTGACCCGATTCCACATCACCTCTTAGAGACTCCTCGATAATCTCTATGTAAACATAAAATCAGAATATGAAACAATGAAATAAGTAACTGCATGCAATCTCACAATCTATTATTCCTCAAACATACCCAGATCTTATAATTTAGTGGTGTTCAGGATTAGAATGAAGTGAGATGACTTTGTCAACCGATGAATTACAACCTGTATAGAATTCCTCCATTGGAGAGTACGTAGTAATCAAAAAAAATAATCGATAAATAATTTCATTTCCAAAATAGAACATGAAGAGTCTAATTCCAAATAGAATTTTTAAAATGTTCTTCCTTTATTTATTTGGGAGTGTAACAATGGGGCACATAATCAGTAATGTCACTCTTCATACCCAGCCACCAGAATTATCATATCAAGTCATAATACATCTATATAGTGCCCAGGAGAATATCCCATGAATAACAATGAAAATAAAATAAAACTGATCTCCTCAGTGATGTTGGGATGAAAAATTGATCCCTATAACTATGAATACCATCTTTAGAGATATATCTACTAGAAACTATTTCCCTACAAAATAGGGTTTCTTGAATTCCTATAAACTCTTCATCCCACTTCTAACACTACAGAATATAATAAAAGAGATATTAGGATAAAATAATACTAGATAGAACCATACATGAAACATCATCCTGTTAATCCTAATGCACTTGAGTGAAAATCCCCAATTATTTCCACTCTTCCATCAATTTGAAAAAAACCTAAGATGGTATTTTTATACTAGTATCACATGGAATGACATTCCCATTCCCAAGGGTGTGGGAGATATCAATGTTTAATTTATAAAGGTTTTCCACCAACCTACTATGTCTTAAATTCATGTCTTTTTGAGAAAATATATAGCTCATAATCTTATGGTTAGAGAAGACTGTAATCCTTTCCTAAGAAATATAGGGATTCTAACACTTATGTGCATGTATAACTGTGACAACCTCTAAATCCTGAGTGTGACAATTCTTCTCATGTACCCTGATCTAAAGTGAATTATAATCCACATAATGATCATTTTTTATAAGAATACAACCCAAACCATCACCAGAAGCATTCCAAAAAACCTCATACTCTTTAACAGGCTCTGGTAATATCATAATAGGGGTTGGTATCATAAGTTTAGTCATCTCATTGAAAGAAGACTGACACTTTTTATCCCATGTGAATTTGAACCCCTTCCTAGTAATAAAAGTCAAAGTTATTCCATCTTTGTGAAGTCCTTGAAAAAAAAATCTTTAGTATCCATCGTGTTTAAGGAAGCTCGGAATGCCAAAGACATTCCATGTTTTATCCCCTAAGAAAAAAACCTTCACCTTCCTAGGATCAACTGATATACCATCATCATAAATCAAATTCCCTAGGAACTACAATTTTTAGATCCAAAAATTATATTTAAATGATTTCCTTACAAATAGAGACTCCTCATTATTTTTAGAACCAAACTTGGTTCCCTTTATCATGCATGGATCTTTAATAAACCAAAATATCACCCACAAACACTACCACAAAAGTGTTGAGATACTGATAGAATATCTTATTTATCAAATCCATAAAAAGGAAAGGACCATTATATATACCAAATGGCTTCACAATATATTCAAAATTCTCAAATATTCTCTAGAAATCCTTCTTCAGCATTTTAGACCACCAAACTCCAACCTGTTGATAACCCAACTCAAAATCAATCTTCGAAAAAAACCTTTTACCCTCTAACTAATCAAAAAAAATCATCCACACAATGAAAAGTATACTTGTTAATAACCATTACTCAGTTCACAATCTGATAGTCCACACATAATGAGAGTGAACCATGTTCCTTCTTAAAAAATAACATAAGGGATTCTCTAGGAGAAACATTAGGCTGAACAAAACCCTTCCCCATCAGATTAGCCAACTGAATCTTGATTCCTTTCATTTCAATTGTTTCTATATGATAATATGGTATCAAAACTGGCAACATATTTGAAATTCTGTAAATAGTAAACTCTATATCTCTATCTAAAGGAAGAACAGATAAATCATTTCGGAAGACCTCAAGAAATTACTAAAAATTAGTGTAAATATCAACAATATAAGAAAATGTATTATGAAAATCTACGACGAAAGACAACAAACCCCAAATCTCTAAGAAGGAAGGTCCCGCATAACTAGAACACTGATCAAAATCTCCCTAAAACACCCATGAGCTCCCATAATCTTTGATAAAATAGACATGCCAATGATAATAATCAACTTCATCATGATGAGAAACAATATAATCCACAACGATTGTGATGTCTAATAAATCTATATCAATAACAAAAAAAACTATATTAACATCAAATCATCTATCGATATCAACAATGAAATAGAAACCCCTTCTCTTTCCTATTCCCAATAGGTGTCACTAAATCCCAAGATAAGAAAAATATATACATTGAAAGTTTAATCATAATAATAAAATGTCCAGATATAAATGAGTGGCTAGAATCAGTATAAAATAAAGCAACAACTACTAAAGATGCAATAAAGACAGTACCTATCACTCTCACTGGACCCACATGAAACTCTACTAGAAACTCATCTATAGAGTGAAGGTTATCCCCTATCAAGGCCAGTGGATATAGACATATAGTATTTATAAAATATGACTGAACAAAAAAAGCCTTTGAATCTAATGACCCCTAACCGTAATAAGGCATATAAATAGCCTAACAGAAAAGCAATAGATGGACATAACATCCACAACTATTACATATCGTAGATGGTGAAGGACAATAATGAAAGGTGTTTTTGACCTTTCCATGTTGATAGAAAGTCAGAGGCACATAACTAGATGTAACTGAAGGTTCATATAACTCATTCCCTTGAGAACCACCTCCACCACTCCTGTAATGATCTTTCCACATCCTCTTCTTACCCTATGCTCCACTGAAGATTCCACTAGGTTGAAGATAAGAGGAAGAATATCCAATCTTATCTTCCATATTTAGGACATCCATCATAGATTTTTCTACCATCTCTACATAGGTGAAAATCTTTATCATAAAAACCTATAATATGGTATCTAGACAAAAACCCTAAAGTAACTTCTTCGCCTTCATCAATATATTCTTTACAACATATGGTGCATAAAGAACCAGATCGACAAACCAATTGGTGTACAATGAAACATAACACACTATATACATAAAAGAGATGAACTCTAGAGACATCATCATCATCAGCAACTCTGGAGAGAATAATTGGAAGAATAATTTCTTAAAACCCTACCATTCCAAGACCATGTTCTTATCTACATGCACCATGGAATCCAACCGACACTTGCTGGGACCCTCATGTTTAAACACCATACACTTTACCTTGATACTATCAGGTGTATCCAAGAAGTCTAATATCTGATCAATATTTTCAAGATAGTCCTCCACCTCTTGAGGTTCATTTGTAACATTAAAGGATGGTGGATTATTGTGAAATAACTCATGTGATCGATCCCTTTCTTCCCCAGCTCTTGGAGATACCTCCACAACTACATACAAGACCTATGGTACATTCTCATCCACAACAATAACTTACTACATGAAAGCTTCAATAACATTATGATTGAGAGGCACATTAACTTGAGGAGAATCATTTTCACCCTCCTATGGAATGTGTGGAATATGTCTAAGAGGCATACAATTTCACACTAAAACAGACGAAATGATCAGTAATAGAATAATATCAGTTAAAATTTGAGAATGTATAATAAAAAACTGATATTATGTCTAAAACTCAAAATACAAGACACATATCCTGACATCGCATGGTAAGTTGAGTCTCATCATGGAATGATATGGACATGAACTCATTGCAACCCACCTATCATGTCCCATCAATCATATTTACCACCTACCAAACATCCCAATACAAGGAATCTTGAGGAAAAAATAGCTTTGATACCAAACCGAAAAAACCCGACCCATATACCCTCTTAAATTGGATCCTAACCTAAATTTATATGTACCCAAAGTAATTAATGATCCCCACTACCTAACATCTAGAAATCGGTCATTAACAGCAAACAAATGAAATTATTTCACCCCACCTAATGTAGAAAACATGAAATATATTCATATAAGGGAAGACATTTCGATAGTAAATATGAATATTTATTTCATAATAGATATAGAACAAAGGAATTGAAATAACTAAAATGGCATCAAAATAATATCAAAGAAACAAGTCCAAATTCATAGGTTGACAAAACTAAAATAGAAACTCCAAAAATTTACATCCAATAACATGGGAAAATCTCACCATCTCACCACCAGCTACCCAATCCATCTATGAAAAAATCCATCTACCTCACTGAGGAAACGTGCCATTCCTTTTATCGAAATATATAATAAGTTCTATGAAAAATCAAAGGGATGTATATGGTTTGATCTAACATGCTCAGTAAGATCCTACCATGTGTTCTATATCAAGTCAATGTACAATAATCCAATCACAGTCAAAATTATAGAAAACAAGTTATGAAAACCAATTTAACCATTTTATATCAAAATCATGGAAAATTGATTAATTTTCCTCTATTATATATTTCCAAATAAAGTAGGTAAAATATTTTCAAAGAATTTCATATAAAAAAAATAAGTTATATCAAATCAATTATGGTATCGCATATCATGTCTAATCCATGATAGGACAACCGAAATGGTACAAGAAAACGAATAGATAACATCAAACAAATGATAACACTCATTCAGGATAACTAGGATACGCATACCTGAGATATAAAATCACACTCATTAAGTATCTAGATATATGCATCGAATCTAGGGAGAAAAGGAACACCCTAGAAAGTGAACCTCCCAACTGGTCAAACATGACCCTAGAACAAAATCCATAGGGATCATAGAAACACCCCATGAATAACCCCCCAGTGGGTGAGGCCTATTACTACACCTTCCACCTATATACCAAAGGCTTCTCATGTGCTATGTTTTTTAAACTATTTTATGATAACCATTTTTTGACATCCATTTAATAAATCCATTTCACAATTATTTAAAAAAACCTTTTCATTTTCTAAAACTAATAGAGAATATATTTTATTAGAAACCCATTTCCACACACACAAATAAAATTAGATAATCATGTCAATTAATTTTTAAAACACAAAGTAATATAGTTCATCCATGACAAACAAAATATTGAAACATTTGCCTCAAAAATCAGGTTGAGCATGCCCCCAATGGGATTCACCAATAAAGAGAACACAATGGAAACAACTGAGGCCCTAGAATCAATCACCCCATCTAATAATTAATTTAATTTAACAAAAGGTTCAGAATAGAGGATATATCAAAATATACCTCAAGAAATCACTCTTGCTATACCACAACCGAAAAAAGGAATAACCACTAGAGGAATATCTCATGAAAGATCTAGAAAGGAATCAAGTGAATCAACACCATGGATCAATGTATACAATAACACAATGAAATATTTCTATCATGGTAAATGTATATGAAGAACCATGTGGATTTCCCACCTGGAGAGATGCAACCCAACCTCAATGGAGATTGATCTCTATAAAAAGAGGATTGAATGGAGTGGAGGTTCCTACAATTTATATAGAAAATATCTAGGTCAACAGAAAAGAAACTGAAATATATGGAATAAAAAATCACTCGTACATTTCCCTAAAATCTATATTTGTGAGCCTTACATGGTATATTAACCCTTTACACATCATGTAATCCATGAATCCAACATACACATAAAAACCCACTACCTTTTTATTAAAAACCCAAATATTAATAGTACACAGTGTTTAAAAATTTCATGGAATGTACTCTTGCATGTTGTGTATTAAAATCATTACATGATCCTAGAGAAAAATACATGTGGTGTACTCACATTACACAGAATGTAAATTCACAGAAGACTATGAAAACCATATATTCCTACACAACAATCCAAACCACCTCATGCATTCTTCGAACATAGGGAGAACCCTCATAATTCATTGACACATTTAATCTTGAACATAATTAATTCAAACAATAATAAATCATTGAGATTTGGGTAATTTTTCAAAAAAATTCTATCATTCCTCAGTAGTCCCAAGACACGCCCAAATTAAGAAGGAAAGTGAACCAAGATAATGGAAATAATGAAAATATGGTAATAGGATATTATCACTATTGAGGCTTATGAAATCTCTTTGGACTCTTATAATATCTTAGAGAGTTTATTAGTAACCCTTACAAACTCATGGGATCTTCTATGTCTTTTACAAAAAAATATTTCCAGTTATAACATTTAAAAACACTCCATAACTCGATTAACTTCTAGTATTTTATATGCACACAAAATACCAAGAGACAACAAATCCCAATTGATAAATAGAAAAAGACATGAAAATACACATAAACAAGCACACACTAACATATACATGGGGCATGTTTTCCCAGAGTGTGCTCTCGGTGGAGGGGAGACAGAATTCAACGAGTTCAGTAGAAGGTTTTCTGATGAAGAGCCTGGTTCAAGAAGTAATAGGAGTAAGAGGAGAAGGAGGGGCGGGAAGGATTATTCCTCCTTGACTCCCCCTTTGAGGACCCGGTCAGTAAGGAAGATAATGGTTGAGAAACTAGACAAAAAGGTCAGGTGTCCACTAAAATCGTGGGAACAACCTGAAACTTCATTAGACTTGGTTCGGATCATGGGGCATGTTCACCCAGAGTGTGCTCTCGGTGGAGGGGAGACAAAATTCGACGAGGTCAGTAGAAGGTTTTCTGATGAAGATCCTGGTTCAAGAAGTAACAGGAGTAAGAGGAGAAGGAGGGGCAGGAAGGATTATTCCTCCTTGCCTCCTCCTTTGAGGACCCAGTTAGCAAGGAAGATAATGGTTGAGAAACTGGACAAGGAGGTCAGGTGTCCACTAAAATCATGGGAACAACCTGAAACTTCATCAGACATGGTTCTATGTTCGGATGATGTTGTGACAGAGCAGGTGCTATTTCTCAATGCATCGGAAGAGGATGCAGCCAAGATGATGGGCCTAAATCTGGAAGTGGGCCTTAATGAAGAACAATATTTGTGGGTTGACAAATAGGACACGATTCTGGTTGGAGGCTTCAACAAGGGGTTGATCAGACACGAGGAGTACATGCAGATCTGGAATAAGCTGACCTCTTCTTTTTAAGATATGATAATGGGGGATCCACTTTTAAAGGTCTCTAATTGAACCTGGAAACTTATTAGGGATATGAATTCTGGTAGAAGTCAATTGGTTTTCAATGATTCTGTTTATTTCTTCAATAACTAATTATTTGTTGAGTTACAATCCTTGTTGTGGGTGGAAATGTTGGAGGGTCAGATTGGATCCAGTGGGTTAGAGCACGATGCTACTTCCTTTAAAGGTCATTTGGGATGTGGATGATTCAGAGGGATGGATTTCCATCGGGAGGGACCATGCTTGCATGGGATCACCAAGTGGTCCTTCTTTGGAGCTAGCGGTTGCTGCTTTTACTTGGAAGATATTGGTTCTAGTTTTTTTTGATGCTGGGCTATGTTTGGTGTTTGTTGGAACTTATGGTTTCTCACTTTTACCTCAAAAGTGTCTTTTTTAATAAAAAATAATTTTCAGTCAGTCATTCACTAACATATACATACACATGCACACACACACCTACACATACATACACATATAAACACATACACAAACATAAACATACCCTTACATACATACAAACACACACACACACACACTCACATGCACATACATGTACCTAATGATACATGTAAACATACATACACATACACTTATTTGCAAACAAATACATATATATAAATTCACATGCATACATACACATACATACATTCATGAATACATACATACACATACATAATCACACTAACACATAAAAACACATTCATACATATACACATATATACATACATCCACATACACATGCATACACATATGTTGTTTGAAATTAGTATCTAAAGAGGGGGTAAATTGAGAACCTAATACAAATTTCCATTTAAAAAAGGTTTAAATAGAATAACCCTTTTAATTAAAATATTTTAGTTAATAAAAATAAATGATTTATATAAGTTATAATATTTTAAAATATTTCTTAAAGATCGATTATGGCTCAGTTAAAAAAATCATGAAAATTAATTTAACTTATTAAATAAATTTACTTAATACAAAACTTATATAAACACTAATTAATTCTAACTATCAATGTAGTGGTTTCTTTATAGTTAAAAAAATAGTTTATATATTTAGAAATAAAAAAAAAACAAAAAAACCACTATAAAATAAATACAAGAGGTCCATTCTCAAGCTGAGACATAATCCTCTCTTCAGGGAAATCACCAACTTCCAAGTAGATTATATAAAATAATCTTGATTCACAAAATGTATTGGGTATAAAACAACAATCAAACTTTCCAGGACACATTGGGACCTCTTCAAAAACAATAGTGGAAAAATAAAAAATACATACCACACATGGAACTCTTCCAAAACACATGGGTAAACAGTTGTAAATATAGTTTACAATATATTGAGTATCTTCCTGCTAAAGTAAATGAAAAAATACATACCACACATGGACCTCTTCCAAAACACATGGGTAAACAGTTGTAAATATAGTTAACAATATATTGAGTATCTTTCTGTTAAACTAAATGAGACATTATGTGTGTAAAATATAAAGTTTAATTACACACTACTCAGAATGTAAATATAATAAAAATATATAGAAAATAAAGCTGTAAAGAAGATAGTGTTGCTTTGTTTGATATGATCTGAATATTGTGACTCCTTGGATGTAGCTTGAAGAGGTTCTCAAGTCGTGTTTCTGAAAATTATAGTAAATCAGAGTGTCATGAAATCTTTTGTTCTTAATGTGGGAAGAAAATAGATTTTTTATGTGATCCGCTTCCTCATAGTCATGTATAATCAATATATAGTATGTAACCTCTCAGTAAGTGGAACTCTTCATGTTATTTAAATTTGGATTCAGCTCACTTTATGTGTTATGAATCTCTCAGTGTGTATATTTGTATGTCTTTGTATGTTTGTTGCATGAGAGAGTTCTCTTTCTAATATATCACCAGCATGCAAGGAGATTCATCTGGATGTTATGCTCCTCAAACTGATCAATGGAACAAATACTAATGCATTCCTATAGTAGTTTAAGAACACTCATTAAAATAACTCTATTCATTAAATTTGATAATATCGTCATTAAGAATAGTTAATTAAAAAAATAGTGATGGCGACTCTTCTGAACGGTGAAACAACTACAAAAATGACTTACATTGGTGGTGAGTAAGGCTGATGGTAGGTAATTTCTCAATAGTGACTCAACATAATGGATACTTTTCTACTCAATGGTAGGTCATCTCATCACATTTCCAAATTTTGAGGGACTATATTCTGATGGTGGGTCATCATATGATGGGGGGTCTTTCCCACACATTTCCATATTGCCTTCCCGATGTTGACTCAATACTAATAGTAGGTCTTCTCCATACAGAGCCTAATTTTCATATTGGAGGTGAGTCATCCTCAAAGGTAGGTGTTTTCAACAATTTGTAAAATATTTATTCTGATGGTGAGAGTTCCCTGGCAGAGGTGAGTCATGTCTATCAGTGGGTCTTTCCAACAGGTAGTCAACATTTCACTATACTATCTTCAAATAATATATTACCATCCCATGCATGTGATTAGAACTATGGTATATTTCTCTCAATATTTCATGAGGTAGGTTATGTATACAACCTAAATAATCATGAAGTTATTCTCTAAACACTGACCAGATCAACTCCCTATCAATATATGGAGGTGGAGCACTATCATTAGAAGCTATAGAAGAAATATTATCCACCAACTCTAGTAAAAAGGCCATAGAATCATAAAATTAATATCTCATCTCATCCATTCTAGATCTCAAATACACTACATCATTGGCTAACATCCAATTATATAGTAATACATCTTTAATTTTAGGCATCATTTTTGGTAGAATATAAGGTGTCACAAGCTCAACTAGATACTGTTCTTCCTATTCAATAAACTACGTGACCCAATGTGCCTGATTTATCAATAATAAACTAAAATAAAAAATCATCCTTTATCTGAAAGATTCCAAATTAGATATGGATACAGTACAAATTTCTATTGATGCAATTAATGGTGTAGGCAAGTGTGTATAAGAAACTATATGTGTATTCACATCAAAATAAAGTCTCCAAAATTCCCTTAAACCATCTATCTTCTCAATCCAATATCCATTATGAACTATTTCATGTGAAAAATAATTTCTCTCTCCATCTAAATCTAAGTAGTCTAGACCATGTATGACAAACCATAGAAACTAATCTCATTTTTCAAGAGTTGGTTCCATCAATCTAATAGAAGGATTAATATAAATCTTAAAAATAGAAGGATCAACATTTTTAGGTACACTTCCCTTTTACTCATCAAATATTTTAAAATTAGTTTTCTAAACAAAAAGTGAATGCTCAACCTCGATCTCCTCATCAAATGTCTACTCAACAAGCCTCTACATATTAGGTGAAGGCACAACATGATCACTAACAAAAAGGAGACTACATTGGACTAGGGACCCACCTCAATAGTTTATTCCTTCTCATATCTAGAAGCAATGTCCACATATCTAAATAGGATGGGTCTCTCTTCAAACGTAGGGATAGATGATAAACTTGAAGAATAAATAAGTTCTCAAGGTATCTTAACATCCCAAGAACCAATGCGGTGACAAGGACCATTATGGTCTGAAACTCCATAACCTTCAATTTCATGTCCATCTCCACATTACTCATCTTATGCTACATCTTCTTCTTCATCATCATCTTCACCATTCTCATTACTTCCATTTTATTCAGAATATTTATAAGTACTCTTGAAATATTCTTCACAAGAAACATCAGCTTATTCTTCTTCAATTCCTACTTTTTTGAGAGTCTCTCAAACATGGAGTGATCTCAGTGGTCTATGATACCAATAAAGAATAGTTATAGAACCTTGTGGAAGATCTGGTTCACATCCTTTATCCACTGAAAACCCTTTCTTCCCATCTCTAGAAGTAGAAACCTCTTCTTTTTCATCTGAATATTCATCCACCTTATCTTGCTCCAAGCCGTGATCCTTAAGATTATTTGGTCTAGTTGGATGATCGACATGAGTAAAATCCTCATATAGCCTTTCAACATCATCAACCAACTTCTTCTTCCAGGGTTACAAATATATCTTCAATCTTTTGAAAATGACCCTTGTAATGAAATATCTACCACAATTTATTACTGTTTCTTCTCCATTATTAACAAAAACCTCGGCATTCATTATGGCCGCAATGAACTTGGGATAAATAATGGAATTTAATCTCAAATATGAATTTCACATTTCCATCATGTGAAACATTATGTATATATATAGATTCATCTTTTCAGGTCACTTCATAAGACATAAAATATAAACATCTTGATACCTCATTGTAGAGAAATCCACTTTCCTTAGGCAGAACATAAGTTGGAGGAAATTAAAAAGAAAATAGTATTTACCATCAAACTCAGTAGTAGAAGTTTTTCTCAATATGTCATCTCCAGTAAATTATACCAAGGAATCCTCATCTTCAAACGTCTCACTGTCACATGGAATAGTTCCTTGATAATAGTATGAGTCACCATCATAAGGGACTTTAGGTCATCTTACCCATTTTCTTAAGAATAAAAGAACTTTTTAGCCATTTATTCTTATATATACCCAATGTTCATCTTCCGTGAAACTGAACTGGATATATTGATAGAACTGGTGAACTAACCTATGAAATAAGGGTCTCTCATTGGAAGAAAACTATTCTATCCATCCATGATCTTTCATAAATTTAAGAACCATATAAATTCATAACATCAACCATTCATCATGAACTTATTTTTTGAGTACCACAACTATCTTCTCATGCTCAGGATTCACTGGCTCAAAAACAGCTGAATAGATCGACTCTCTTTTCTGCTTGATTAAATGATCTAACTCATTATGAGAAGATTCAGTGGATCATTTCACTCTAACCATGGGGAATAGATTAGAAGGTTTTGGTGAATGTGAGGGAAGGATGAGGGTTAGGAGTGAAAGGTTAATGGAGAGATACTAGAGTGAGGTGTGAGGGAGTGAGAGCATTGAAATTAGAGAGGAGTCTAATTTATATCATTTAGGTGTTTATTGATTTGAAAATTGAAAAACCAAAGAAAATCCAAATCATATAACAAATAAATAAATAAATAACCTGTAAAAATAAATTAGAAAAGGAGGAATTAAAATCTAATGGCGTGATATTGACAATGATGGGTTTCATTGATAAAAAATCCAATGCTGGGTAAAACTCTAATTGTGGGTAAAATACTAATGATGGGAAAGAAATAAAACATTGGGAAATACTCCAATGGTGGATAAAACCCCAATGATGGTTAAAAATCCAAGTATTGATAAAAATCTAATAGTGGATCCCAAAAATTAAGAATAACCAAAATTGATCCTGCCTAATTCTTTTTTGATGCAGTTTATTATCTCATAATTCATGGGCTTAGTAAAAATATTAGCAAACTGGTGGTCTGTACCATGTATCCAAGTGTTATATCATCCTTTTGGAAATCATCTGTCAAAAATTGATCTCTTGAATAATTTTTTTTGTTCTTGAGTGAGATACATCATTTTTAGAAATATTTATAGCACTTGTGTTTTAACAATTTATAGGGAAATTTCACTATTGATATCTATAGTCTAGAAACATGTACTTTATACACAAAATATTTTCATACTAGCTACGTGTAACTATGTAATCATCTTTACCAGTAGAGAGTGAAAAAAATTTGTTTCTTACTACACCAAGAAACTAGAGAGTTTAACAAAAGGATACATGTTATAGATTTTTTTTTATATCTAACTTAAAACAACCAAAATTAGTATCTAAATAACTAAATAGATAATATTCTTGTCTTCATGGGTAAAAAATACTAAATTGGTTATATACTTGAGGTATCTAAAATCATCTTTACAGCTACTAAGTGTGACTATTTTTTGACATTAACAAAAATGAGAACACATATAAATAGTAAACGTAATTTCCAGTCAACTACCACTTATGTAGAGAAGAATTCAAATCATACCTCAACAACTGGTTTGATCCACTGATTTCCTAGCTTTATCAGGATCTAATTTATAGGTGGTTCTAAAATGAGTTCCCCTAGTTTTATCAATTCAAAAAAAAATTAACATGTCTTTATTATATTTACATTGATTTAATATAATTCCTCATTTATTTTGAAATATATGAAATCCAAGAAATAACATTAGTTCACCCATTAAACCCATTTCAAATTCGTTTTTCATCATTCCTGAAAAGTTATCATATAATGAATTCATATAGGATACAAAAATAACATCATCTACATAAATTTGAACAAATAAAAAATATTTTGAAATTATTTTTATAAATAGGGTAGGATCATGTCATGACCCCTCCCTCCAAAGATGCCCCTCTTAATCTATAAAATGAAGGAGGATAGGAGATGACCCCTTAGTCCTACCACGAGTAGGCCCTAGGGTGGCGACCAACACCATGGTTATAAAAATCTCACAAAATTTGAGGAACTTACCTTTTTATCGTAAACAATATCATATGATAAGATGCATCGACCATAGAAAAATCTAATAAATATATAATAGAAATAAAAAATCCATCCCACATGCATGTTTAAAAATATAACTACTAAGATTAAAATAAATCTAAGGTATGTATAGAAATAAAAGCTAAGTAGTGACACTACAACTATCCCCAAGTCCGTGCTAGTAAAGTCTGTCATGATCCATGTAATCCTCCTAGAAACCTGAAAGTGGTTTTTATACGTAGGGTGAGAATAAATGTATACTCAGTAGAAAAAACTGAGGTCTCTCATACAAAATTTTGAGAAGAATACTAATTCCACTGTGAGAAAATAGTAGAAAGCAACAACGACTAACATTGAATACTAGCCATTAAAACCACACCAAGGCATGCTCACCAACCAAAACAGGTCAAGTAATGTAATATAATAATCATATCGAGGTTTGGGTACTCCATGCCAGTTTCCACTATTCAACTTCTCCTACCCTAACAAAAAACATCATGGTGCTTCCACACACTTCCAAAAGCCCCATGTCACAACCCACGCACACACATGTTCCTTAGACCAAGTTCCACAGCTTTAGCATATGAAGATCACCACATCCCGCCCACACACACATGGACCACAACCATACCACGCCCCTACTAAAGACACTTGGGACAAAATCATACGACATACTGAAGACACCAGGGAAGAAAACCACAACTCATCCTATAGAAAATAGGGAAGCATTACACATTTCATCCTATAGACACTTGGGAAAGCATACCACACCCGTAGACAGCTGAGCCTTTCAAACACACCACAACCTACCCGAAGAATTTTAGGCTAAAAATTTATATAAGAGGGAAAAGGGAAGATCAAATAACTAATAATCCATCCTCCCACCAAGATTTTTGGAAAAGTCACCCTCCCATGTGATAATGCGGGTATTTGATACATAGTGCTAAACTAGAGTGGAGTGAATATAGAAAATACCAGGAAAATACAAGTATATATATTTAGTATCAAAAACTCAATCCCAACCAATGGATTCTTCCAAAAAAACATACTTTCCAAAAAACCTCTTTTGCAACTACCTATAAATGTATTTATCAACACTGGAAACAATCACTTTGGAAGATGGTAAACAAAATCCACTTCACTGTAATACAGAACTCAAAACATACCCCCAACTAACTCATTTAACAAATCATCATTCTTAATTCAGAAATCCATTTGTTCATTCCATATATACCTGTGGAACTAATAACCACAGCCCATAAGAAGCCATGCATTATATACCACACAGAAGAAAATGAACCATATTAAGGCAACTGACTGCATATTTACACTCCCTTCAACACCCCTTCCATTCACTACAATCCTCATTCGTCAAAGTCATTTAGGAAAATCCACCCTCTCTATAAGAAAACCCCTAACAAAAAACCAAACCCCAAAACACATCTTATCGCAACCAAACCCAAAACACCAACTGTATAACCACTACATAACCACCACATCCAGTAACATAAACATAGCACAGCCTGAACCAATAGCCCCGCTGCTCAAACACCACCCATCCATTCAACAATCAATCAATCTCTCAACATGAGATTCTATCACACCAACCACACCACTTCACCATAAAGTCGTTCTCTCAACCCCATCACCAGAAAACCACACAAGGCACAAGACATAACAAAACCACACAAAGAACATAGCTACACAAAACAAGGAAGGGTGTATTCAAATTTAGAAAATACTTTTTTTTAATTACAATTTGATAATTCAAGGGTTATCACATAGAATGTTTGATCCCGATGCATCTATTTATTTAACCAAGTATACATGGTTAATCAATTGAATATATAAAATAGTTCAACACATGGTCAACAATAAGTCATCATGATTTATCTTGAGTTCACAAACAAAGAACACCAATGACCATGATTTTTAGTAGGAATATATCCTATACAACTCAAAGTATAAAAAAACAAAAAAAAAACATAAGCATATGTCATTTTCCCCAACCCGTATTTATTGGTTTAAACCCGATTGAATTATATTTATTAAATTTGGATTCAACTACCATTACATGGGAAACATTTATACACCGACCCTTGATGATACAAAAATTGGAATGACAAAGGTATCCCAACATCAAGAAATAGACGATCATAACCTCCTCCTTTCACCAAAAAGGGGGTGTGCAGGGCTCAAAAAAACATGATCCAAGGGTGAAAAATAGACACATGGATCCTTGGGGAAGAAAGATTATAGGGAAGATATGTAGCAAGAGTAAAGGGAAACATACAAGGAAAAACAAGTCTTGACTTTAGAAGGGTCAGATCCTATATCAATGGGAGAATGGTTTCAAAAGCCATTATAGTTGGGTTAAAACCAAGACCATGTGTTTTGACTATCTAAAGGCCTCTTGAGAATTAGGCATTTAAATATACATTTTACATCCTTTTAAATAGCTTAACAAACACTGAAACATGGCCTTAAACTCGAATTACGTAAAAAGAAATGTAAAAGGGGTGAATCTGGAAAAACTATGAAAACTAGGATTCTGATAAACTATTGGAAAGGACTCACCATTAGATGAGTCACCATCATGACTCACTAGTATATGAATCACCCATAGTCGAGTCACCAGTGTGAGCTACCAGTGATGAGATACCGATGGAAAGTTACCATTCGATTAGTCCCCATTCAGAGAGTCATTATTCGTTGAGTCACCATTCGGTGAGTCGCTTTTTGGTGAGATACCATTCAGTGAGTCACCATTCATAGAGTCTTTGTTAGGTGAGATATTGTTTGGTGAGTGATCATTCAGTGAGTCACTATTCAGCGAGCCACCATTTGGTGAGGCACCATCATCACCCACCATCAGCAATAGACCATCACAATTCACTATCGCAACTCACCGCCATGAGTCACCAATCCTGGCTCACTGTCAGTGACCTACCATTCCTGACTCACCTTTTCAAGTCACTGGTCCCGACTACCCATCAATGACCTACCTCTAAAAACTATAATTTTGGAAAACACCCAAAATGAATCATTGTTACCAACCATATCACCTCAAACACCATATTTTCACAAAGTAACAGATCAGGGAGGGTTGGGCCAGTATATCATATATCTTTAAAACTATTCTTTCCCTCAAGAATTCAAATCCAACCTAGAAGAATGTGGGGTCCAAAAATACACCCCGTAAGGTACCTCTCAAGGATTTTTCTATACATGAAACACCGTTATGACAAGGAAATATCAAAGCCCAACGACAAACCACAATATGTTGTTCAAAATATGGAGTAAAACCGCAACATTAACAATTACATCCTTCAACACCTACTACCTCCACTGACCACAAGAAACACCACATAGGTACCAAAACCACTCTGTCTGAACATATGAATTTGGTAATTCTTTCTTCTCTGTCGAGATACTATCTACTCTGGGTATAAATGACTCACCCACATAGTTTTAATCACACCTCAATTAATTCATCTTGATTAGGAATCTTGTCTCCCCCTTTCCTATGTTAGGAATTTATCACACATCACTGAACAAGGAAAAACTAATCTCATAACAAAAAAAATTCAAGAATTTTGTTACAATGGGAAACACAACAAGGAAAAACCAAGAACAACTCTGGGTATTAGGCCTAAATTTTTGTCTCCCTTTCCCAAGTAATCTTATCAAGGACACCATTCATCCAAAACACTATAACCAAAGGAATGGTTCATCCACATATCATTTTCTCCAAATGATCCTAAATCTCCACTGGTCGCTCCACGAACGTCGTGCTGACTTCTACATCCAACTCTCCCCAATCAATGACATGGGAGTCATCATGAATATACTGACAAAGATGAGATACATGAAAGACATCATGGATCCTATAAAATTATGATGGAAACACCAACTATCATGACACCTCACCAATTCTCCCCAACACCTAGACAGGTCCGATGAACCACGGGGAAATATTTCTCCCTTTTTTAAACCTCTACTACCCATGTTGACGGGAAACCTTCAAGAGCACATGGTCCCCAACCTCAAACTTGAAGGTCCTACTCTAGAGATTGGCATATGAATTTTACCATTCCTGTATTGCTTGAATCCTATCCAGGACAAGATGAACCTTCTATGTCCTGCTCTGTACAACCATAGGACCAAGATAAATTGTCTCCCCAATCTCTATCCATCACAAAGTTGAATAACATGGTCTTCCATAGAAATCATAAAACAGATCCATGCCGATGGAAGAGTGATAAATATTATTATAGGAAAACTCTTCCTAGGGAAAGTGTCACACCCAGGATCCATTAAAGTCCAAGACACATTCCCACAATGTTCCCTCTAAAATTTGTATGGACCACTCTGTTTTTCGATCAGTATGAGATTGGATAGCAGTGTTGAGGAATAAATGAGTTCCAAAAGCATGATATAATCCCCTCCAGACTCGTGAGGTGAAACATATATCCTGATCCAAGACAATTGATCTCAGAAGTCCATGAATTTGTACACCCTCATCCACATACATCTTTCAAAGGCATCATTTACACCTGACTACTAAATTACTAAGAAGTGATTTGATTTTGTTAACTGATCCCCTGTCACCTAGATAGAATCATAACTTTCCTAAGCTCTCAGTAACCCTATAAAAAATTCATTAAGATGTCATCCCCCTTCTACTCAGGGACTTCTAAGGGCTGCAACAAACCATTTGGAACATGGTGCATTGCCTTCACCTACTGGAACACTAAGAACATCGCCCCAGACTCCGCCTTTGAACATTTCATCTCAGGCCACCAAAACGGCATCCTCAAATCATGGTACATCTTGGAAACATAGGTGCGTACCCCTAAGGGTTATTTATAAAACTCATGAAGGACTCCCTTGTGCATCACTACAAGAGAAAACAGCCTTGCAAAGAACAACATATGATTCTAACAATCCTCCTACCATCCCTATAGAGAATCACTACGGTCAATGCAATCACACATCACCTATGACTTTGAGTCTCTTGACTGATATCCCTCCACAAGCTACATCAAGGAATTCTTCACCATCATATGAAACAAACAACCTTTACCGGTATCCACCCATACATCTAGTTAGAAGGCTACCAACTCCTCCATCACCTTTCAATCATCCCTTGATTCTCAAACTACCTCATTCCATGACTTCCACCTAAAATAATTAGAAATGACATTTCCCTTTATTGAGGTTTATGAGATTTGGATGTTGTAGTCCTAGAGAAACATCATCCACCTCTCTTGTCACTAGTTCATATCCTGATAGGATAATATATACCTCAAGCGCTTAGGATCCGTGAAGACAATAAAGCACTACTCAATAAGGCAATGTTTCAACAACTTCATTGTGAACACGACCACCACTAACTCTAGATCATGGTTGGTAGAGATAAATTTGTGGTGACATAACTTCTTAAACACATAAGATATCACACCCTGCTATTTCATTAGCACACATCCTAATCCTAGATGAGAAGCATCACAAAACACCTCAAAAATCACTCCTTCGTCTAGAAACTGAAGCACTAGAGCACTGAACAGCTTCCCATTCAGATACTAGAATGCTTCCTGGCACTGTTCAATCCACAAAAATCCTAGTGTTTTCTAGTTAGAACAATCAATAGAGATGTAACTCATGGGAAATTAGCTACAAATATTTGGTAATAGCTCGTCCGACTACAAAAACTGTGAACCTCTACAACATTCATGGGTATTGTCTAGGAAACAACTGCCTGTACTTTCAATGGGTTCACTGCGACACCCTACTGTGACACCACATGTCCAAGGAAATTCACCTCTCGTATCCAAAACTATCATGTGGAATACATTTATGCAAAGTTGTAGGCATTGAAGAAACTGTAGGACGGTTCTAAGTAAATCAACATGATCCTCATCTGATCTCAATTAGTCTAGGATTTCATTGATTAATATGATGATGAACCAGTGTGGAACTCATGAAATAAGGAGTTTATAAGTCCCGTGAACAAGACTGATGTATTTATAACACCTAACAACATGAACATGAACTTGATGTTCCCTTACATGAACCTAAGAGAAGTCTTCTGTATACCATCTTTCTTCACTCTCAAATGGTGATATCTAGACCACTAATCAATATTAGAGAACCAAATTTACCCTCTTAGCTAGTTGAAAAGTTAGTCTATCTTTGAAAGAGGGTAACAGTTCTTGATTATAACGTGATTAAACCACTGGTAGTCTGTGTACAACCTCAGAAAACCATCTGATTTCTTTGAAAACAAGACTGAAGCACCCCACAGTGACAAACTGGGCCAAATAAAACTCTTCTCAATATGATCATATATCTAAATCCTGAGACCCCGCAACTCAGAAGGTGCAATGAAATATGGATCCGTCGAAATAGAACACACACCAGGCTGTAAGTCTATCTCTAACTCAACATCACATCAAGGGGGTAGAGTCACAACCTCCTTGGGAAGGACTTCCGTGTACTCCCCAATAATTACAAGAAACTCCTCCTTCTCAACATCCACTGATTTCATTGATATCCCAGTGATCACACCATGATTCACTATTTCATTTTCACCCTTACACAACTTTTTTATACTTATTTTATATTGGAAATTATAAAAATAACAACAAATTTTATTCCATATTTGAATAATTTATTCTATTTTTATCAATGTTTAAAGGGACAATGTTACTTTTTTTGATTATTCCATTATAGGAGGAGGTGATTTGGAGGCCCAAGAGATGATCCAGATGGAAAATTGGACAAAACTTCATGACTCCAATGAACACCTATCAACTGTTATATAGAGTATGAAATCTCTGTGCATTCAAATGGGATGCAATTTTGTGGGCGACTCTAAAATTCAATAGGCAACATTTGACATAAAGAAACACAAGACTCATTCTGCAATCTGTTTACCCAACTGACCTGATCTGTCTAGCACACCACATCTATGAGAAGTCAAAAGTTGATGTGTTGTGATCTATATATATCTCGGGCTATTGGTGTCCAAATTGTGCCACTACATTGGTAGAGATAGCCAAGAGGTGGGTATACAACTTTTTTATTTTGTCCAAATCAAGATAAGGTTGTCTGGAGGTTAAAATGAAAGTGAAAAGTGGTTTTATGACATCTATGGGCACAAAATCACCATCCCATTTCCTATAATATGGCACCTCGGGCTCCCCTTTTGTATGTTCGGCCAGGAGGAAAACTATGGTATTTTGGAGACCCAAAGAAGAAACATCATCATCGAAGTAGTTCTGGAGGCCCCTATCCTTATAAAGGGATCATGTATGAAGAGGGAGTTCCACCCGAGCCTCATCCTCCTCTCTATGGTGAGTTAAACAGTGCAAGAAAATTTCAAGGGAGCTACACAAACATGGGAGAGAGTTCCAGCACATGTTTATCTACTGGTTTTGTATAATTTGTGTGCTGAATATTTCACTTATTTTTTATATTGACATGCCTCTCCCCTGATTAAATTTTATTTGATATAATTGAGTGGGACTCTTTTTATTTCAACACGAATTGGGTTGACATTTCAAGTGGGAATCTTGGGTTTTCCGATTGGAAAACACAATAATCCTATTTATCTCACATATACATAAGATTTAAGTATTCTTTGGTAGGCCTTTTATTTTATGTTTGAGAACCAAATCCTGGAAACACGATTTTTATGTCAATGGGTGGTTCTTTAAGCATCATTTGAAGAGGTAAGAGGGGAGTCAAGATCTGGAAAACATTCAACAAATGAATTAAACAAAACAATGTTAAATTTTCAGAATAATGAACCATCCAAGATGTGTAGTGAACTTGAAATGATATTATTCTCTCATAAATATAAATACACTACCTTTATTTGTAAAATATTTAAATATTCAATTAAGCTGTTTTATTTTTAAAACAGTATTCAAAACCACACCATATTTTTTAAATTCTTATTAAAAATACATACTCAAAACCAATCAACTCTACTTAATAGATGACCTAGGCTCTTCCATATACTATAAATCAATCATAAAATCATAATCAATTTAACGTGTCATGACAACACTGTCGAATTGCAGTGTCTTTACCAGGGAGCGCTTATTTTTTTATGTTTGTTTTTTAAAAGATTTTTATTTTATAAATTCTGTGAATATTTATTTGTTTTATCTCATACTTTTACCTATATTTTAGTGTTCTGATTTATTTGTTGTGTATGTTTTGTGCTTGACGCATTCTAATCTGGGAGATTTACCTCCTTTAGAACCCAAACGGATATGATCTTAGATCAGTGGCCCCGAGACGCACAAGATAAATCTTTGAAGGAGGACACACCACCACCTGAGACTTTTCTAAACCCCTCTTTTTCTTGAACAAAATTAAACCCTAAAATTAATGAGAATAAAATTTCTTAAAAAAATTAAACACTAAATTAAATAACATTTACTAATATTGATATCCAATCAACATATATTCAAATACAAGGTGAGGCACTCAATTTTGAACTGAAATCCTATTTAATTCATTTTTTCCATGATTCCATGGACTTCCTGGAGAAGGTCCACATAAACTCTTAAAATAATTTCATACTATGTGTTCTACATTAAAACCATCTAATGTGGATGAATAACAAGTAAAGCTCAGAGCATTGCTATTTTCATTAGAGGACACTACAATAGACTATATTTACTATGTTAATTCACCTATTAGGGGCTGGGCAGACAAGAAAATCCATTTTCATGAAAAATATTTCCTAGACCCTCAAACTGCAACTATAAGGAAAGAAATATGTGGGATAAAACAATATCAAGGGGAAAAATTACATGAATATTGGGAATGATTTAAAAAGTTATGTTCATGTTTCCCACACCACCAAATAAGTTATCGACTTTTAATTCAATATTTTTATGAATAATTATTCCCTATTGATCGAAATATGATTGATGCTTATGCAGGTGGTGTGCTAGTTGATAAGAACCCAATTGCTGCGAGACCCCTGATTGAGAACATGGCATAAAACAAAAAACAATTTGGTTCAAGGTCCAATGTATTGATTCAAGGTGTCCATGAGGTGAAAAGTACTGAATTAGAGAAGAAGGTGGACACAAAGTTCAAAGAGGTAAGTACCTCTCTTCGACAACATTATCTTTCCAAAAAGAAATCCCAATCTCCTCCTCTCATCTATTGTTGTATATGTTTTTCTGAAACCCACTACTCTGACCAATTTCCTCAATAGAGGGAAAAATCTGAGAGTTGGGAGGCAATATTTCTAGGCCACCCATATAACCAAACCTTTAGGAAAGAACCTTACTATCCATCCAACCCTGGGTGTAAGGAGAACCAAGCCTATTGGTAAGGGGGTATTCAAACCAACCTAAAAAAACAATGGAACCAACCGGGGCAGAGTAGTCATCCACAACCACCACCCAGAAATCCTCAACTACCCCAAAGTCCATTCCAACAAACACCTCCAAAACCTAAGCCTATCCTAGAAGATATGATGAAACAAATGGCTGCCAACAATATCCAATTCCAACAAACCACTCAGGAATCCATACAAGACCTCAAAACCCAATTAGGAAAACTAGCTAACTTTGTGGGTGAAATTCAAAGTCACGGGTCTGGTAAAATTTCCACTTAACTAGTAGTTAACTCTAGGGATAATGGTTATGTTAGTACCATCACCCTTAAGAGTGAAAAACAAATAGAAAGTAAAATGAGTCCTCCATTAGAGTATTCTTCTCCTAAGTAAACCTCCATCCCAACTATTAAAAATGTTCCAAATATTGAAGAACGTTTTCCCGAGAGAAGCCCTTCCAAAGGAAAGAGTGTGTACATTGATAAGTCACCTAGCCCAAAAATTACTCCTCCATTTCCTTAAAGGGCCACCCAACCAAGAAAAAAAATGAAACTAAATTTTATAAGGAAATATTGGAAATTTTCGAGATAGTGCAGGTTAACATCCCATTGATTGATGTTGTGAAATAAATTCCATGGTACACCAAGTTTCTAAAGGAGATGTATACACACTGAAGGTGACTTATATGTGATGAGAATGTGATCATGGGGAGGAATGTGTCAGCTTTGATAGATCCATCACTTTCCCACCAAGTGAAATGATCATGGAACATCTCAATTTCGTGCACCATAGGAGAGTATTCTTTTTCTAATGTTATGATTATTTTTTGGTGCTTCTATAAATGTCATGCCTCAATCTATTTACTCTACATTGTAGGTTGGGGAACTGAAGCCCCATGGAATTTTTGTTCAACTGGATAACCAAAGTACCAAACACCCCTCTAGTGTGTTAGATGATGTTCTTGTGAGGGTTCAAAATTTAATTTTTCTTGCTGACTTTTATGTGCATAAAATTGAGGATGATGGGTTGAATAGACATGCCCAGATTATATTGGGGATAACCTTCTTGAAAGCTTCCAAAACCATAATTAATGTCCCCAATGGTACATTATCTATGCAGTTTGGTGGTGAAATTGTCCCCTTCAATATCCTTGATTCCATGAAGCACCCCTCATAAGAACATTCTGCTCTCTCTATTAATTATACAGATGTACCGCCTTCCTTTAAATTTTCTTTTCATTCCCATGATCCCCTTTATGAGTTTTCTTCATTGATAGAAACACTAGGAAATTATGCATGCATTGATTGTTGTAGTGGTCTAGAAAAGATTCATGCATGTTCATTGATTGATGATTTCTTGATCATTGAGGATCAAATGACCATAGATGATTCTGCTAATCATGTAAATGCTCATTCCTCATCCAAGGATGATACCATTGAGCACTTAGATGAGATAAGTGACCTCTCACTTTCACACACACTCTCATCAATCCAAAATCCATCTAAATTGGAACTGAAGCAATTGACTCATGATTTAAAATATTCATATCTTGAGAATGGAAACAAGTTGCATGTCATCATGGAAAGTTCACTCCCTCCTGAGCATGAATTTCAACTTTTTGAACTTCTGAGAGAGTATAAAAATGCTTTGGGATGGACACTTGCTGAATTTCCTAGTATTATCCCATTAATTTTTACATATCATATTTTATTTAATGATGAGTCTAAACTAGTGAAGCAGCCACAATGTCGACTGAACCCAAACCTCCTAGAAGTTTTCAATAAATGAGGTAACAAAATTATTGTCTACTAAAATCATTTACCCCATCTCTGACAGCCAATGGATCAGTCCCGTTCAAGTATTTCCTCAAACAACCGACCTTATAGTAATAAAAAATGAATGTAATGAATTTGTTCCCACTCGTGTGCAAAATAGTTGGTGTGTCTATAGAGACTATCACCAACTAAACCAACACACTACGAAGGACCATTTCCCTTTGCCATTCATTGAATAAATTCTTGAGAGGCTATAGGGTAAGTCCCACTACTGTTTCCTTGATTGGTATTCTGAATACTTTCATATCCATATTTCCCCTGAGGATCATGAACATACAACCTTCACTTTCCCCTTTGGCACAATTGCATATCGGAGGATGCCATTTGGTCTATGAAATGATCCGAGTACATTCTAGTGATGCATGGTTATTATTTTTTCGGATTACCTGGATAATTTCCTGGATATTTTCATGGATGATTTCACTATTTATGGCTCCACTTTTGATGAATATTTGAGTAGTATTGGTCAAGTATTACGTTTTTGTATTGAAAATATTCTTGTGTTAAATTATGATAAATGACATTACATGGTCTGATGAGGTATAGTTTTGGGGCATGTCATTTCTGGGGATGGTATCCAAGTAGATAAATCAAAAGTGGATGTCATTTCTTCTTTACCATTCCCCAAAAATGTATGGGATGTGTAGTATTTCCTAGGTCATGCTAGATTTTATCATCGTTTCATTTGTGACTTCAGTACGATTTCACCTGTCCTCTCCCAGTTACCCCAAAAAGAAAAAGATTTTTTTTATAATGAATATGAAGAATCTTTTAATATGTTAAAATGGAGTCTCATGTCACCCCCGGTAATCCAACAACCTCAGTGGGATTTACCATTTGAGATCATGTGTGATGCCTCTAACTATGCAGTTTGGGCAATCTTGTCACAAAGGGTTGACCGAGCACCACATGTCAAAGACTATGCCTCATGTACATTAGACCCTCCCCAATAAGACTACACCATAACTGAAAAAGAATTTCTTTCCATTGTGTTTTCCTTAGATAAATTTAGGTCGTATTTTTTAGGGTCCAAAGTCATTGCATTCTCAGACCATGTTTCCCTCTGGTATATCCTTAAGAAGATGGAAGCCATGCCACGTCTCATTCGTTGGGTTCTCCTCCTTCAAGAATTTAATCTAGAAATTAGAGATAAAAAGGGAGAAAAGAATGTGGTGGATAACCATATCAGTAGGATCCTCCCATCCTCAGAAATTGACTCATCCCCCTATATTCCCATTAATGACATGTTTCTTGATGAGAAATTGAACTGAGTGCAAGATGTTATTCCTTTGTATACTAAAATTGTAAATTATTTGGTATAATCTTTAATTCCTACTTATTTCAACAAAAACCAAGCCAGTCATCTAAAACATTAGTCTTGTTGGTACATTTGGGATGACCCCTACCACTGGAGAACATGTATTGATCATGTCCTTAGGAGTTGTGTCCCTGATAGTGAGTTTCGTTCTATCCATAGATTCTATAACACTCTTGCTTGTGGGGGCCACTTTAATCTCCAATGTAATGCTCACAAGGTCCTTGATTCTGGTCTCTTTTGGCCAACACTTTTTTTGGATGCCCGTGATTTTTTCAATTATTGTCCTTGTTGTCATATAGTGGGGAATGTCTAAAAGAAATGAAATGCCACAACAACCGTTGATATTTCATGACATTTTTTATGTTTAGGACATTGACTTTATGGGTTCATTTCCCAATTCCTTTTGAAACATATAAATTATTCTGGTTGTCGATTATGTGTCAAAATGGGTAGAGGCTCAAGCCAGAAGGACATATGATTCCAAAACAGTTGTGGATTTTTTGAGAACTCAGATCTTTTGTAGGATTGGATTACCTAGGTTCATCATTAGTGACCATGACACTCATTTCTACAAATGAACAATGAAATAACTTTTGTGTCGGTATGTGGTCGGTCATAGAGTGTCTACTACATATCACCCATAGACCAATGGTCCATCTGAGGTATCAAATAGAGAGTTAAAATAGATTCTAAAAAAAACAGTTCAAACCAATAGAAAATATTAGAGTCTTCAACTTGATGATTCTTTATGGGCCTACCGTACTGCTTTTAAAACTCCCATTGGAATTTCACCCTGTCAACTTGTGTTTAGAAAGAGTTGTCACCTCCCTATAGAGATTGAGAATCGAGCCTACTGGGCCATCAAACAATTCAATTCTAATCGTTCTGGTGGAGGTGCTCAAAAGAAGTTGCAGATTCATGAGATAGAAGAAATGTGAAGAGATGTATATTAGAACTTCAGGATTTATAAAGAGAATACCAAGGATCCCCATGACCGTCTCATCTTTCATCATTAGTTCCAGATTGGGAAGAAGGTCCACCTCTATAATGCAATGCTTAAGTCTCATCTAGGTAAGCTTCGTTCCTGGTGGTTTGGCCAATACACTGTTATAAATGTATCTTCATTTGGTGTTGTTCGGGTTTAAAATAAAGAAACTAAGAAAACCTTCACTATCAATGGGCAGCGGCTAAAGCACTTCCACGAAGCCCTTCCAGAGTTCCATATGGAGGAACTCCATGTTCAAGAAGAAAAAAACTAGTGAAACACGCTAGGTTTTATCCTTCCTTATTACATTTTCAATTATTACAGTGAGGACACCGCACATTATAGGTGTGGGGGAATGGGGTCATTATTGGGTTGGATAGGAATTTTCATCATTTTTTCATTCTTTCTTCACTTTTTCTCCTTCTTTATGGTATTTTCACTTTTCCCCATATTTATTGGTTCATTAGGATTTCTATTATCTTTCTCATTTCTTCTATTTTTTTCCTTCTTTATGGTATTTTCATTTTCCCCATCTAAACATTCCAAGATCCATGATTCGGTGACCATAAAGGGGGAAAAGTAAAAATACCATACTAAAGGTAAAAAGGAATATCTATATGAATTTGACATCAAGGAGTGATTTTTAGTGAATTGTTTTTCTTCAAATGATATAAATGGTTTTATCACTATGAAACATTTGAGATGATTGATGCCCCTTGTGTGAGTAGTTTTTGGGAAAACTGTGTCACTAATATCTCTACAAATTTTTGCACCAAACTACAAATTGTGAATTTTTATTACTTAATATAAGGTAAATATATGTCAGGTTCATATTTTTATGCTTTAAATGATTTTTACATTCATTATTTTTTATCTGATCTGTTTCATTACTATACCAGATTGACCTATGTGTGTGTACCTAACATCCGATTGTTGTACAGCCTAAAAAAAATTGGGTTGTGTCTTGCGCAGGTCAAAAACCACTCCTCCTTAACCTTTGATCTTGTTATAACTATTTCAATTAGTGTCTTGAGCAGATTAAACAAGGGTTGAGAGATGAGTGTGAGATTTTTTTCAAATGAAACTTCTTAAAAAAATAATAATAAATGAGGGGATTGATGAAATTTGAAACATATGAAGATATCTAGGATGGGATCTTATTGGTTGAATTCTGGGAATGCTTATGTTAGTGGGTCTTGACATATGATTGTAAAGGATATAGGACAGGTTCGGTGAAAAAAAATCATTTAAAGATGAATAATGTTAAAATAACCTATATTTATTAGATAGAAAGTGGAAATAATAGCATGGAATGATTTTCAAACACAAAAATGGAGAGTAAGTGATATGGTTGACTTTCTAATTCCTTTCTCATATTGGTGGAATGACTCTCTTTCAATTTCATTGTGATATGATTTATGGGACATCTTTTTCCATTTTCACAAGGATGAAATTCTTGGTATGGTTCATGCATTGATCACATTACTTTAATGAATTAAACTTTCATCAAATGTTAAATATTTATGATTTTGGGAATATATATTTGCATCATTTTATTTAGATAGGTGACTTGTCCTGGGAGTGAAAATTTTTAGGTGTGGGGGTGTGATCGCACCATGATTCACTATTTCATTTTCACCCGTACACCACTATTCAAAACTTGTATTATATTAAAAATTATAAAAAATAACAACAAATTTAATTCCATGTTTGAATCATTTATTTTGATGTTTATCATTATTGAAAAATTCAATGTTACTTTTTTTGATTATTCCATTGTAGGAGGAGGTGATTTGGAGGCCCCAAAGATGATCCATATGGAAAATGGGCCAAAACTGCATGAGTCCCATGAACACCGATCCACAGTTGGGTAGATTATTAACATGTTGTGCATCCAAATGGGAGGAAATGTTTTGTACTGGTCCAAAATTAAATGGGAAGCATTTCATATGAAAAAACACAAGACCCATTTGGCCATCTATTTTCCCAACAGTCCTGATCTGTCCAGCACACCGCATCAGCACAAAGCCAAAAGTGGTGTGCTGTGATCTTTCCATATCATGAGTTATAGGTGTCCAAATTGTGCCGAACGTTTAGTGGATATAGCCAAAAGGTGGTGCTACAACTTTTTTATTTTCTCCAAATCGAAATAAGGATTTCTGGAGGTCGAAACTCATGTGACAAGTGATTTTATGAAATTTGTGTGCTCAAAACCACCTTCCCATTTTCTATATAATGGAACCTTGGGCTCTCCATTAGTAAGTTCATCCAAGAGGCAAAGATCTACTATTTTGGAGACCCAAATAAGTCCTCTCATAATGCAAGGAGTTATGGAGGCCCCCATCCTGATAGGGGGATCAAGGATGAAGAGGGAGTTTCACCTGAGCCTCATCCTTTTCTCGAAAGTGAGCTAAACGGTGGATGATCATTTCAAGGGAGCTACACAAACAAGAGAGGGATTTAAAACACCTGTTCTTGTACTAGTTTTGTATAATTTTAGTGATGAATATTTCACTTATATTGTATCTTGACATGCTACTCCCCTGATTACAATTCATTTGATATAATTGATGGGGGAACATTTTATTTCAACACTGATTGGGTTGAGATTTCTAGTGGGAATCTTTGGTTTTTCAGATTGGACAACACAATAATCCTATTTATCTCACACATACATAAGATTTATGTATGATTTGGTAGAACTTTTATTCAATTTTTGATAACCATATCTTAGCAACACATTTTTTGTGTCAAGGGGTGGTTCTTTAATCATCATTTGAAGAGGCAAGCGGGGAGTCAAGATCATGACAACCGTCAACCAAATAATTAAACAAAACCATGTTAAATTTTCAGAACAATGAACTATCCAAGATGTGTAGTGATCTTGAAATGATCTTCACCTCCTATAATTATAATTTCAACACCTTTATTTTTCAAATATTAAACTCTTTAATTATTTCATTTTATTTTTAAAACAATTTTCAAAAACACCCCTCTTTAATAATTATTATTAAACATATATACTAAAAACCTATAAATTCCCTTTGAGAGATGACCTAGGGTATTCCATAGACTATAAATAAATCTTAAAATAACAATCAATTTGATGTGTCATGACAGCGTTGTCACTCAGCAAATAAAGAAAGAAGATGATCCACATTCCTTCTACCCACCTGACAGCTTCGATCACCGATGAAGGCCACACACTGGCCATCCACATATGAAATAATGACTCTCCTTTGGAAACAGTTGATAATGAAATGCACAAAATAAAACTAGTTGATTAACCAGATGGTATCTTAGGGATGTATATGTTGCAAGAAAAGATCCCCATGAGACTGATGTGACCCCATCATCAGTATATATCACCGGATTACATAAAAAAGATGGTCCAAACCCCGACTGGTGTACTCAACACCAAGGGTATGGTAAGTATCTCTACATATAGTCCTCGATTATGGGATAGACCAGGTGAAAAAATTATTGCAAACCTTCTGAATCAAACAATTTGCAATAACAAGTACTAAATAAACTGATCAAAAATCGAACAATCTCTTGCCCTACTAGAACTTCTGCCTCAATGGTGTGCAAATGACCACGCCCATATCCTCAACCCCTCTACTAATGACCACCTCCTTTCCCACACTTGGGTTTAGGTATCTGAGAAACAACCTAAGGTCATCCTCCACCAACCTAATATCCTCTCCGTAGATCATGATCCTACTTTCCTTGTTACTGAAATGGACTGGCTAAAAACTAATACTAAAGAGGGTTCTGAACCTTGTCACCTCCACCATACTAAGCTCGAACAGCCATTGGGAACTGAATCTGAATATGGCCATGGACTCCACAAGAGACACACCTTGGTCCCAAGATCATGGGAAAATCATGAGGACCTGAAGTTCAAAACTATAAGTGTTGAGGTCGACTCCTAGACGGTCGGAACCTCAAAGGCCTTAGAGACTAAGACTTGCTACCAGTAACCTTGCCCTTTGAATAACTCTTCTAGTTCCCCTCTCATGGGAGACCACATTATGAGTGAATCCTCTCAAATACCTTTTATTTATTCTATACCTCCAAGTACATCAATAAGGTGAAGGGATTAACCACGTACTGAAGAGAAGGATGAAGTGCCTTTTATAGACATCTTGCATTAGACTCTTCATATGATAAGTAATGATGGAAAAAATGAAGGAGATCCTTGAACTAGATCCTCATATCCCACATTGACATACTCCCCCTCTAGAGGGAGTGTAACTTCTGCCTCTTCTCAGACTTCATGGTGGATGAAAGAAATTCCACCTAGAAATACTCATCATAGTCAGCCCACATAACATTATCCTCTTTCCTCTCTCCTAGGTATAGTGTCCACCAATGGATCCCCACTCCCCACATCTGACTCACCACTAATGGAACCCAATACTTCATCAGAGTCAAAATCAAACTGAAGGGGATCACAAGTTCCTAGAGCCATATCTTCATCTCTTTATCTGAAATGGTACCCTCTTACATTCCAAATTCCTACCATTGTGAAGCACATATCATCTACATCCACTAGTAATCTTCATTTACTCAGTAAACTCTCTTTCGATTGACTGAGTCAGACTTCTGAACCTACACTACCTGCACTACATGTAGACGATGACCAGGTACCATAGTTGAAAAAGGAAAGTATGAAATTATTTATCCCTAGTAGTATGATGTTTTATTTAATATCTATTTCAATTCATTTAAATCATTTCTCTGTCCATTTAAAATCTTCCAATATTCTATTATTTAAATAGGAACACAAGTCATTATGATGGATTTACCTATCCAAGGGTCTTTACCCTGAAAACAGTGTAGCCTCACTTAGTCATTCGGTAGGATTAGATTCCTTCAATAAGATCAAAGGGAGACCTAAAATCCCATGTCCTAGCTAGTCTTCCCTAGCCTATGTCGCATACCATAGATTCTTAGAAATTTTTCCCAAACAACCTATGAAATATTTACTATGCCTAACTCCAACCTCCATCCTATAACTTAACTATCATCCTCTGATACCATTCTATTAGAACTTCTCCCACCATTGATTCCCCTCATGAGCTATAAATGAAGGAATAGAGATGATGACCCCTGAGTCACGCCTCCAGTAGGCCCCTGGGGTGGTGAAAAGCACCAAGGGTATAAAAATCTCACAAAATATGAGGCAATAACCTTTTATAGTAAACTAGATTGGTAGATAAGATGTATCAACCACAAATCAATTCCAATACATATATAAAAGAAATATAAAATCCCTCCCACATGAATGTTTAAAAATTTAAGTTCTACACAAACAATAAATCGAAGGTAAGTACTGAAAGAAAATCTAAGTAGTGACACAACAACTGTCCACACATCCGAGCTATTAAAGTCCAGCACGGTCCACATTATACACTTGGAAACCTAAAATCAATTTTTATACATTGGGTGAGCATACAATTATAATCATTTGAAAAAACCAAGTTCACTCATGAAAAAATGGGACAAGCATACTAATTCCTCTGTGAGAAAACAATTGAAACCAAAATCACATTACAAGGAATACTAGCCATCCCAACCTCATCAATTCATGCTCACCAAATAACAAAATTCAATAAAAGTAATATAATATAAATATCTTGTTCAGCCCTAGGAATCGCCTTATTAAAAAAATATAATAAGAACATCAATGTTTTGGTACCCCGCACTACTTTCCACAAGTTAACTGCTCATACCCTAATGGAAAATGTCATGGCACATCCACACTCTTCCAGAAGCCCCACATCACAAAACACCTGCAGACACATGGGCCTCATATCTAGTCCCATAATATGGGAATATGAAGCTCACCACATACCGCCTTCGGACACCTATTCCACAACCATATCACATCTCGCCCACAAAAACCTAGGCAAAAACCATGACATATCCCAAAGACACCTGGGAATAAAACCACATCTCATCCCATAGACACATGGGAAGAAAACCAAATCTCATCCTCTAGATACTTGGGAACGAATACCTTGCCTAAAGACACCTAGGCCTTAAAATCCCACCACAACCTACCTGAATAATTTTGGGCTACCAATACCTTGAAGCGGGAGTAGGGAATATCCAATAACCATCCATCCATCCTCCCACTTGGATATTGGGAAAAGTTACCCTCCCCCATGAAAATGGAAGTGTTTGGAACATAATGATCAACTTGGATGGGGTACTTATAGAAAACAAAAGTAAAATACAGGTATATATATTTAGAATCAAACAACCAATCCCAACCAATGGGTTTCTCCAAAAAAATAGCCAACCCATAAAACTACCTTTGATACTACCTCTAACTGTATTTATCAGCACAAAAAAGTAACTTTAGAAGTTGATGAAGGATATCCTCTTAACAATAAGCCACAAATAAAAACATAAACCATGAAACTCATTTAACCAATCATTATTATTTATTTAAAATTCCATTTTTTAGTAAATCCCTATCCAGGAAACTGCTAATCACAACACACAACAAGCCACAATGCATAAACCATGTAGAGGAAAAAGAAACACAATAAGAAAACTCACTTAATATTTCCACTCTATTCAACACCCATAACAACCTCTTCCATAATCATTATTCAATGTTATTTTCCCAATCCATCCTCTCAATAAAAAAACCTTTAACACACAACCAAACCCCACAACACATATCATGACAAATGAACCTGATAACCCTGTTGTATAACCACTCCATACCAATCATACCCTGCAACATAAACATAGCACAACCAAAACCTACATCCCCGCTACTCAAACAATAATGCCCTGACCCAAGTTAGACAGATTCAGTGCATTATTACTTAACATTGGCATGATCACAAAAAATCATGTCTCAAAATAATGATTAGTTTAATAGCCTTGGAAGTACTAGATACATTCATAAGGTTTACTGTACATCATAAAATAGAAAACTACAGCAACATTGTTTCCACAGACTACACTGAGATCCCAAAGACTATCCCTACAGGCCAGTCATAATATACTTCATCACATCCTGGGAAAAAAAAAATATTGAGAGGGGTGATCTCAGATGCTCAGTAAGGATAACAATATAGAAGAAACTTTCATAAATAAGCATAAACATTTAAGGCAATGTATAAGAATGAAACAAAAGACTTTTAAATTTCAACTTCAACATAATATAGGAAAGATAAAATCAAATAATTCCATTTACATACTCCCATGTATATTATACTAGTCGAATAATCACATGCAATATCAATAGCCACTTTCATAATAATGGAATGCATAATGTCGGAATTTCATAACTACATAGTCAAGGCCTTGTGCTAGGAATACAAATAAGATTATTTCAAGGTCTTGGGCCAAGACACTAGTTTGACTCATGAGGCCTACCGATGCATCGAGGAGCTATATCACACTTCAATTGTCACATACTAAGTCTAATGCATTCCTCATATGAAACATTTTAAACATAACATGAACATTTGTTTTGAAACGAGCATACTAAATGTCAATACTTTATCCATAACCCATGAATGGTATGAAATAAAACATCCACGGTCAAACATATCAAAAAACCTTCAATATAATATGAAATATTTGTATCATAATAAATCAGCTTGAGAAAAACAAAAAATCCATCAAAGGATGTTGATATAGATTAAATCAAAACCCTTTTTAGAGAAATATCTCTTTCTATTTTGAAATAATTTAAAATTCATATAATTATAGAAGAAAACATTTATTTTGGAAATATTGTTATAAGTGTGTAAGATAATCTTTGATGTTGTCATAATGGAGAAAAATAGCCACACCCGCAGTATAAGTTAAAAAAGACATTCTTACTTAAATTTTTTCGAAAAATTTATAAAGGACCTTGTTTGGAAAATGACGAAAAGATTACTTTACAAAAATCTTATAAAAATTCAATCAAGGGTATAAATGACTCTAACCCACAATCTAAAAAATATTAAGAATTATTTGAAATACATTTTTAGGAAACAAGGATGTGGATCAAAAAGAGGTCCCAGTAGATACTTACATAATAAGAATCTCAGATAATAAAGATATTGTGAAATTAACCCTTACCTTGTAATTTTCCTCAGTCAAGAGTAGGTTAACATCCTTTATAATGGTGAATTAATTTTTATTAAATTATACAATAATCATATAAATTAATATGATATCATATATGATCTTTTAACATTGCTTTGTTAATAATATCTTTGTGTTATCGTTGTTTCGGAGGTTAACAGATTCATTTTCTTTTATATTCTTTGTTATGTGATTCATATGTTTTGTGGATGGGTTGTATCTTATTCATATCCAGAATGATATCAAGTCTTTAAACATTATTTTTAATCATCTAATGAAAATTAGTCTTAAATGGATACGATGGGGAATGAATCTCATCGCATTCGTGGAGACTGTAATCCGTACATATGCACGAGCAACAATATCATTTTTTATATTAAAATAATATATAATTGGATTTTATATCACATATAAAGAGTCATTATCATGTTATATATGTTATTTACATCAATTTCACATCATTATTATACCCATCCAAATAATAATGTATCGAATAACAATTACACCACGACGTGGAGACGGTAAGCCGTACGTAAGCACGTATGGTGACATGTCATTCAAAAGATGGATAGAATAATGAATTTGGTTGTTCCATATTTATAATAACATCACAATATATAGGAGATACTGTAGTTATTATTTTATAATGGAATCAATAAAGAAAAAATAAGTGGAAGAAGAAAGGAACTTGAAAGCGGTGGTGAGATATTAACCTTTTCTTCAGGTTCTTCCTTTCGATTTGATCAAAAGGGCTCCTTAGGGTGGCTTTCTAACTAAAGGAAGGCCTATAGGATTAAGGTAGGATTGTTTAGAGGGTATTTGGGTAGGGGTAGGCTATGGAAAATGGCTTCGATGGTGTGAATTTGAGAGAAGGGAGAGGGCCCTTTGATAAGGGGGATGAGGGGCACCTTAGGAAAAGCTAGAAATATTATTTTATAATAAAATAATTTTCAGTTTATAATGGCTCCAAAATAGATTATTTAAAGGATAAGGTGGGGATGGGTCGAAAACCACTCAACCAATAGGTTTTAGATAGGTTTGGGTCAATATATTAACTTTATCATTTAGATTTCACTCTTAGTTAAATAGTTTGACATTTACCATGTCCCTTTGTATTTTTATATTATATGGTTAATAAACATAGTATACACTTCTAAGAAAACCCAAAGTGGTTCATTAATGATACACATATCATTATATAAGTCTTTTTTCTAAACCTTAGATTTTTTATTAAGATAATATCAATTAATAATATAATACTTGTTTTAAAAAACTCTTTTATGGTAATTTTAACACTATTTGTATTTTGTTTTTTCAAAATTAATAAAAGCATTCAAAAAAAAATTCATCAAACTGGCCATAATATTTCATATTAACGTATAAATTTAGTGGAATTCATAAAAACTCTCAAATTACATTTATTTGGGTATTTATAATATCAATTATTTTTAAATTTTGTTAATTAGGTAATTACGACATCATCATTGAGTCATAAATAAATTAAATTATTTAATGTCTAAAAAATATATAAAAAATACCATTATGTAGGAAATATTTTTTATTTCTAATGTTTATTGATAGTCGAATTTAAATTATGTGTAACCCTATATTAATAATGTTTTGGTTATTAAACTTTGATTTTAACTCTTTTCACTCTTCTTTAAATTAAATAATTACAAATGTACTAATCTAATCCAAGTGGACCAAAGAGGTTCATATTTTTTTCCTAAGGGTTATTTTGGTTGAACTATACTTATCCAATAGAATTAGGACTTTTGTTAGGATAATAATAATATAATTTTATCCTTAATTAGTCTATTTAATTTTTACCGTTGTAAATAAAAGTAAAAAGTTACTATTCATCAAAAATTATTTTCATCTTATTGAACCGAATATTACTTACTGATATCAACCGTGTCTCTCAGAATTTACAAATTCCACTCATATAAGTGGTAAAATTATGTTTTATATGAATTTTTAAATTCTCCTAGGAGGTGGGTAAAAGACGGTGAAAAGTTCTATAAAATTTTTATATATCTAAAATTATTATAAATTGACTCCAATAAATTAAATTGAACTTATATAGGTACTATGTGTCTATTTTTACCGAAAATAATTTAAATAAATTAAATAATTATTTAAATAAAAAATTGGTTTTATCTATAACTCAGTGTTTTTCAGTATTCATCAAGAAATTTTAAGTTTTTAGAAAAATACCAAAAATTCACCTTAAGATAATTTCGATATTATGAATCCAAAAATGAAGTCCATTTTGAAAGATAAAATTTATAGAATTTCAAAAAGTTGGTATTACTATTCATAATGGCTAGTTTGATTGGTTGTGGTGTGTTAGAACTCAAAGTTACATAAAACACACGCTACTGTATTATTGAAAGAGAAGCGTATCGTGGAAGCATGGGGTGTTACATTCTCCCATAATTCATTTAATTTCATCCTCAAAATTTCTAGAATATTACTACATAAAAAATAATTGGGTGGTTCGTCATCATAAGTTCCATGGGTTCCCACGTTCCCTCTTCCATCTTAGGGTTTCTCCAAAGAACTTTTACTAGACGAGTCATCTGGATTCTCAGCACTTGTTCTCTTATATCAAGAATCCTGATGGAATATTCACAATAAGATAGATCGGGTTCTAGTTATACTTCCTCATAGGTGAGTACATGCATTGGGTCAGGCATGTATTTTCTCAATAGTGATACGTGGAACACATTGTGATTTTTGGAGAGACTTGGTGGCATTAACAACTGGTAAGCTACATCCCCAATTTGTTCTAGAATTTCAAAAGGTCCGATGTACCTGGCACTCAAATTTCCCTTCATACCCAAACATATAACACCCTCCCATGAATATAGTTTCAAGAAAACATGATCTCCTACCAGAAATTCCAAATCCTTCCTTCAGTTGTCAGTATAGCTATTCTACATACTTTGAGCTTCTTTGATGTGGTTTTGGATTACCTTCACCTATTCCATCGTTTCCTCCACCAGTTCTGGGCCTACGAGTTTCATTTCACCAACATCATCCCAACAGGTTGGTGTGCGACATCTCTTTCCGTATAACACTTCATATGGTGCCATCTAAATACTTGAATGAAAGATATTGTTATAGGAAAATTCTACCAGAGGTAAATATTAATCCCACACACCTTAAAAGTCATGTGAACTTGATCTCAACATGTATTCTAAGGTTTGAATATTCCATTCTGATTTTCCATTAGTTTGTGGGTGGTAAGCAGTGCTCAAAAGAAGCTCAATATCCAGGGCTTTCTGAAAAATTTTCCATAATCTTTATGTAAAACGTGGATCATGATCAGAAAAAATCAATAGGGGTGCTCCATGAAGCCTTAAAACTTCATTAATATATAGTCTTGTTAATCGTTCAAGTGTTAAATCTTCTCTTATAGAAATAAGATGTGCTGAATTCATAAGATGATCATCAATGACCCATATTTGCATCGTTCCTTCTAGGAGTCTTTGGTAGTCCCATGACAAAGTCCATCTTAATATTATCCCATTTCCACTCAGGTATGGGAAGTGGTTGCAAGACTCCTCCAGGCTGTTGCCTTCCAGCATTCACTTATTGACAAACTATAAATATTGACACAAAATCAGCAATTTCCCTCTTCATATTGTCCCACCAAAAATGTTCCTTCAAATCCCTATACATTTTTGTTCTCCTAGGGTGTATAGAGAAATTGGGGTAATGAGAATCATCCAACAATTCTCTTTTTAGATTAGGAATATCGGGAACACAAATTCTCTTCCCAAATTTCAAAATTCCATCTTCATATACAAAGTCACTCAATCTCCCATTACTCACAACATTAATCTTCTTTTGAAACTCCTCATCATCAGCCTAAGTACTTTTTATCCTTTATAGTAAACATGGTCTGGCATCCATTTCAAAAAGTATTGATGATCCACCATCCATGGATATTCCCATATCTATCATTACTAGATCCATGAGAATAAGATCCATTTCAACTCTCATCTTATTCAAAAATCTGTGATCCTTTCTACTCAAAGAATCCTCCACCTTATTTTCCTTCCCCGAGTGGTACTGTATCGTGAAATCATAATCCTTGAGTAGTTAAATCCATCATCTTTGCCTCATGTTGAGTTCTTTCTGTGAGAAAATATACTTCAAACTCTTATGATCAGTATATATCTCACATTTTTCACCATAGAGATAATGTCTCCATATCTTTAAAAAAAATATTAAATCTGCAAACTCATGATCATGAGTAGGATAGTTTTGCTCATGAATTTTTAGCTATCGTGATGCATAAGAAATAACCCTACCATTATGCATAAGGACACAACCAAGTCCTTTTTTTGATGCATCACTATAAATAAAAAAACCATCATTCCCCGATGGTAGAGTCAATGTAGGAGAATTGACTAATCTTCTCTCCAGTTCTTCAAAACATTCTTCACACTCTTTTGTCCAAACAAATTTAACCCCTTTTCTTGTGAGCTTTGTTAATGGGTTAGCCAACCATGCAAAATTCTGGATGAAATTTCAATAATAAACTGATAAACCAATAAAATTGCATACCTCAGTTATACTTGTCGGTGCTAGCCATTCTTGGATTGCTCTGGTCTTTGAAGGATCAACGGAAATTCCATCCTTAAGGACAATATAGCCATGAAAAATAATCTCCTGAATCCCGAATTCACACTTTCTAAACATCCCATATAATTCAAGTCCTCTAAAAGTCTTCAGGATAATGAGCAAGTGATATTCATGATATTCGTATCTTTTGGAGTATACCATGATATTATCAATAAATACCACCACAAAATCATCAATATATTCTTTGAAAACACTATTTATTAGATCCAAGAATATAGAGGGTGCATTAGTCAATCCAAAAGGCATTACTGTAAACTCATAATGCCTGTACCTGCTTTGAAATGTTGTCTTTGGAATGTCTTCCTTCTTCAAAAAAAAAACTGATGGTATCTAGATCGAAGGTCAATCTTTGAAAAGTATTGATCTTCATGCATTTGGTCAAATAAATTATTGATGCGAGGTAGGGGATACTTGTTCTTAATTGTTATATCATTGATCTCCCTATAGTCGATATATAACCTCATAGATCCAACTTTCTTCTTAACAAAAAGGATAGGGGTCCCCATGGAGAAATACTAGGGAGAATAAATCCCTTATTACTTAATTCCTCTAGTTTTTTCTTTAGTTCCACTAATTCCATAGTTTCCATTCTATAAGGGGTATTCAATATGGGCCTTGATCCTAGAATTAAATCAATGGAAAACTCAATTTATCATTTCGGAGGATGTTCAGGTAAATCTTCTAGAAACAACTAAAAATATTCTTTCATAATAGGTATATCCTCTAATTGAACATTCCTTTTCTCACCCATAGTTATTTTATTATCTTCCTCCCCAATAATTGAATTTAGATGAGCTACTGGGGATGGATCTAGATAAGAATTAGGTGGTGATGCTTCTTCTCTAAATATAAGGTTCTCTTTATCATCATCCTCAAAAATCATAACCTCCTTCTTCTTACAATAAATATTCACATCATGGTCTGAAAGCCAATCCATACTAAGGATTGAATCAAATTAAATCATGGGTATGACGATGAGATCAACAGATAAAGAACATTTATATGATCTAATGGGAACAGATTCACAAAACTTTGTTGTGTTGATACTTCCCTTAAGATTTTTGTCTGACAACTCCCTTGTTAAATGAAATTGAAATATCTAATTTTATTAACAAACTGGGAAGATATGAAACAATGCATTTATCCAGAATCAAATAAATAATTTTCTAAACATGAGAAAACCATTAAATTACCTGCCACCACATCTTTTGTAGCCTCTACCTCAGTAGTAGAGATAACATAATATTGGCTGTGATCCCTAGGCCTTTTCTAAGGTATGTTCCCCCGATGCTTAGGATATTCATTTGCATAATGTCCCATCTCCCTGTAATTGTAGAATTGAACATCTGTATCTTCTTTCTTCCACTTGCAATCACGATCTTGGTGGCCATTTTAACCACACTTGTAACAGACTCTCATTCCCTTCAAGAAAGTACCATGGCATTTCTGCCCACATTTACTGTAGGATGGATATTCAACTTTTCCCTTATTCTCCTTATTTCCTTTTCCAGAGTGATCAGTAGATCTCTTCTTCTCTTGCTTTGCTTTAAAGTTATAAGACTTAGAGAATTATTTTTCTATCTTGATAGCACATGAGATAATATCTTCGTACGATGAGAAGGATTGTGGGACTAATTCTCAATGGAGAAATGGTTTTAACCCATCAATGAGATGATCAATCTTACTTATTGGTTTACGTATATAATCTATTTCATGCCTCACTATCCTTGTAAAGTTAGCTTCATACTTTGCAACATTCACATCTTCCTTTTGCCTCAAACTTAGAAATTGCCTTTATATATCTACTCGATGGTCCTGAGGAAAGTATTTTTCTAAGAAAATCTCTTTAAACTCCATCTATTCCATATTTGATACTTTATTATCTTCATTTGTGTTTTGAATCAATGACCACCATTAATTACCATCTCCAGTGAGGCAATAAACTTCCATGATAACATTTTCCCTTTCACTACTCCCCAAGTCCTAGAATATTTTCTCTAAAGAATTTATCCATTTCTCAGCTACTAATGGATTTGTAATCCCATTGAATTTTGATGGTTGGTTCCTCATGAAGAGATATAATATTGATCCTCCATTCTGTGGGTCAGGGTTCTTCATACGGGTAAGGTTATTATTCATAACCTGAGTGAGTTTTCCCAGTATGTTGATTAGTTAATCAGAACTAGTTGTATCACCAGCTCCACTATAATTATCTTAAACAAGAGGCAAATCCCTACATGGAGTGCGTGCATTGATATAGTTTCCATTCCATCCACTAGGCGCCATTTCTAAACAATGACATAAACTATATTAGTTTATGAATCTAAATACATAATTACAAACTTGTAAAAAACTTAACATAAATTGAAAAGTTTATGGATATAATCCATAATCATAAAAAATGTTTTCTTTGAGGAAGTATATACACATAAACATTTCATAATGGTTTGTAATGAAAATGAGAATTATCCTAAGCATATCACCCAGGAGTGTCATAACTAAGAGTGCAGCAAAGCCTGTTGTCGTGCACCAGTTGACATTTGAGACTAGCTCAAAGTGTTGTTTTCAGGTTTAAACCCTAGGTAAATCTTTTCCAGATCCTCCTCTACTTTCTCATATCCAGACGGGGATATATTTCTTGGAAAACTCACAAAATCCCTACAATACCAAAATTCAAGGAAGTTCTTCTATACTAATCCTCAAAGTCTATCCTAGGGCCATGTGCTCTAATTAGTGTTTATCTAAATTTAGTTTCCATGGTTTTCACTAAACTTTCTCTGATACCAACTTTAACACCCCAACACCAGTTACCCTGAGTCGGTGCATTATTACATAACATTTGCATGATCACAAAAGATCATGTCCCGAAAGACCGATTAGTTCAGTATCATTTGAAGTACTGGATACATTCATAAGGTTTATATTACATCATAAAATGGAAAATTACAACAACATTGTTTCCATAGACAACACTGAGATCCCATAGAAAATCCCTTCAGGTCAGTCAGAATATAATTCTTCACATCCTGGGAGAAATTAAACATAGAAAGGGGTGAGATCAGATGCTCAGTAAGGATAAGAATATAGCGGAAACTTTCATAAATAAGAATAAAAATTTAATCCAATGTATATGACTAAAACAAAAGCCTTTTAAAATTTAACTTCAGCATAATATGGGAAATATAAAATCAAATAATTCCATTTAGTTACTCAAATTGATAGTCTACTAGTCGAATAATCGCATGCAATATCAATAGCCACTTTTATAATGATGGAATTCATAATTCCAGACATTCATAACCACATAGTCAAGGCCTTATGCCAAGACTACAAATAAGAGTCTGTCAAGGCCTTGTTCCATGATAGTAGTTTGTCTCATGATTCTGACTGATGCATCGAGGAGTAGTAGCAGGTTCCACTCGTCACATACTAAGTCCAATGCATTCCTCATATGAAACGGTTTAAACATAACATAAACATTCATATTGAAACTAGGATACGAAATGTCAATACATTATCCATAAACCATGAATGGTATGAAATAACACATCCACATTCAAACATATCACAAAACCTTCAAAACAATTTGAATGATTTGTATCATAATAAATCAACTTCAAATAAAATTAAAATCCCTCAAATGATGTTGAAAGAGATTAAATCAAAAGCCTTTTTAGAGAAATCACTCTTTCTATTTTGAAATCATTTAAAATTCATATAATTATAAAAGAAAACATTTATTTTGAAAATATTCTTATAATATTGTAAGGGAAGCTTTGATGATTCCATAATGGTAAAAAATATCCCCACCCGCAGTATAAGTTAAAAAAGAAATTCTTACCTTAATTTTGTCGAAAAGGTTATAAAAACCTTTTTTGGAAAATGACAGAAAGATTACTTTATAAACATCTTATAAAAATTTAAACAAGGGTGTAAATGACATTAACTAATATTTTATATAATAGTAAGAATTTTTTGAAATAAATTTTTAGGAAACATGGATGTGGATGATAAAGAGGCCCGAGCAGATACTTACATAAAAAGAATCTCGGATAATAAAGGGATTGTGAAATTAAACCTTACCTTGTAATTTTCCTCGATCGAGAGTAGTTTAACCTCTAGTATAATGGTGAAATAATTGTTATTAAATTATACAAGAATCATATACAATAATATGATATCATATATGATCTTTTAACACTTCTTTGTTAATAATATCTTAGTATTATCGTTGTTTCGGTTGATAACATATTCGTTTTCCTTTATATTATTTGTAATTTGAGTCATATGTTCTATGGATGGGATGTATCTTATTCATATGATGAATTATATCAAGTCTTTAAACATTATTCTTAATCATATAATAAAAATTATTCTTAAACTGATAAGAAGGGAAATGAATCTTATCGCATTTGTGGAGATGGTAATCCGTATGTACACACGAGCGACAATATCATTCTTTTGATATTAAAATAATTTATAATTGGATGGTATATAATATATACAGAATAATTATCATGTTATATTTATTATTTACAACAATTACACATCATTATTATACCCATCCAAATAATAATGTATTGAATAACAATTACAGCACGACGTGGAGACGGTAAGTCGTACGTACGCACGTATGGTGACATGTCATACAAAGGACTAACAGAATAATGAATTTGGTTGTACCATATTTATAATAACATCACAGTATATATAAGATACAGTAGTTATTAGTTTAGAATGGAAACAACATAGAAAATGGAAGTGGAAGAAAAAAGGAACTTAAAAGAGGTGGTGAGATATTTACCTCTTCTTTGGGTTCTTCCTTTTGATTTGATCAAAAGGGATCCTTAGGTTGGATTTATAACTAAAAGGAAGGCCTCTATGATGAAGGGAGGAAAATTGAGATCATATTTGGGTAGGGGTTGGCTGATCCAAATGGATTTGAAGGTGTTAATTAGAGAGAAGGGGGAGTGCCATTTTATAAGGGGGTGAGGGGCATCTTAGGAAAAGCTAGATATATTATTTTATAATAAAATCATTTTCGGTTTCTAATAGCTCAAAAATGGATTATATAAAGTCTAAGGTGGGGATGGGTCAAAAACCAGTCAACCAATATGTTTTATATAGGTTTGAGTCACTATATTAACTTTATCTTTTAGATTTAACTCTTAGTTAAATAGTATGACATTTACCATGTCTCTTTGTATTCTTATATTATATTGTTAATAAACTTACTATATACTTCCAAGTGAACCAAAAGTGGTTCATTAATGATACAAATATCATTATATAAGTCTTTTGGTTGAACCATAGACTTTTTGGAATATAATATCAATTAATAATATAATATTTGTTTTAAAAACACTTTTTTGTAAAGTTTGACACTCTTTGGTATTTTGTTTTTTTATAAATTCATAACAGAATTATTAAGTAAAAAAATCATCTAACCAACCCTAATATGTCATATTAACCTATAAAATTAGTTTAATTTATGAAAATTCTTAAATTACATTTATTCGGGTATTTATAATATCAATTATTTTAATATTTTATTAATTAGGTAATTACATCATCATCATTATTTCATAAATAAATTAAATTATTTAAGGTCTAAAAACTATAAATAAAATTCAATTACGTAGTAAATCCTTTATGTTTTCGAATGAATATTTATAGTTGAATTTATCTTATGTGTAACCCTATATTAATAATGTTTTAGTTATTAAACTTTGATTTTAACTCTTTTAACTCTTCTTTGAATTTAATAATAAAAAATGTCCTAATCTAATCCATGTAGACCAAAGAGGTTCATATTTTATTCCTAAGGTTGTTTCTGGTCGAACTATACTTATCCAATAGAATTACAAAATGTGTTAGGGTAATAATAATATCATTTTTATCCTTAATTAATCTATTTACTTTAGCAGCGGTAAATAAAAGTAAAAAGTTACTATTCACCGAAAATTATTTTTATCTTATTGAACCACATTTTACTTACTGATATCAACCATGTCTCTCAGATTTTTGAAATTCCATTCACAGAAGCGGTAAAATTATGTTTTATGTGAATTTTCAAATTCTCCTAGGAGGTGTGTAAAAGACGGTGAAAAGTTCTATAAAATTTTTATATATCTAAAATTATTATAAATTGACACCAATGAATTAAATTTCACTTCTATAGGTATTATGTGTCTATTTTGACCTAAAATAAATTTAAATAAAATAAATAATTATTTAAATAAAAATTATGTTTTAAACTATAACTCATTGTTTTTCCCTATTAATCAAAATTTTAAATTTTTTAGAAAAATACCAAAAATTCACCCTAAGCTAATTTCGATATTCTGAATCCAAAGATGAAGTCCATTTTAAAAGTTAAAATTTATAAAATTTCAAAAAGTGGGTACTACTATTCATAACAGCTAGTTTGATTGGTTGTGGTGTGTTAGAACTCAAAGTTGTGTACAACACACACTACTATATTATTCAATGAGAAGCATAACATGGAAGCTTGGGGTGTTACACAAACCCTTCCCATCAATTACATAACCAATCAATATCTCAAATTGAGATTCCATTACACCACTTGTACCAACCCACCTTATAGACATTCTCTCAACCCTAGGACCACAGAACCACAAAAGGCACAAGATATAACAAAATGACATACAAAACACAGCCACACCAAACAATGTTGGGTGTATCCTGATTTAGAAAACACTTTTTCTATAATTCAACTTTGATAACTCAGGGGTTATCATACAGAGGGTTTAATTCTGAGGCTTCCATTTATTTAAATGGGTATACATGGTTAATCAATTGCATATATATGACTTTTCAACATGTTATCAACATAAATACATCACAAGTAATCCTGAGTGCACAAACAAAGAAAACAAATAATCAGGATTTTCAGTATGCATATAGCCCATATAACTCACAATATCAATAAACCACCAAACAGAATCATGCTTCACTTTTCCCCAGTCCTTGTTTATTAGTTTAAAGATGATTCAATAATATTTATTAAATTTGGGTTCAACTACCTTCTCATGGGAAACGTTTGTACACCAATTCCACATGATATACAAATAAGTGGGATGAAGGGATCCAAACCTCAAGAAATAGACGATCAAAACCTCCTCATTGTTCCAAACATGGGGTGCACAAGGCTCTAAGAAAAAAATACAAGGGTTTAACACAGATGCAGGATCCTCAGGGAATAATAGATATTGGGATTCTCGGTAGCAAGATTAAAGGAAAACATACAAGGAAGAAAGGGTCTCAACTTTAGAAGGTCCCAATCCTATATCAAGAGGATAAGAGTTTCAAAAGCCAATAAAGTCAGATCATGACCAAGATCACACATTTTTTCAATATAGAGGCCTACCAAGATTTAGGGATTTAAATATATATTTTCAATCTTTTGAAACAGATTAAAGAGAATATAAACTGCACATTAAACTAAAATAAAATAAAAAGAAATATAAATGGGGTGAATCTGAAAAAACTGTGAAAATTAGGATTTTGAAAAACTATTGGAAATGAATCACCATTGGGTAAGTCACCATCATGAGTCACTAGTGGGTGAGTCACCAATGGATGACTTAAAACGAGATGAGTAATTGGTGTGAGCTACAAGTGATGAGATACCGATGGTGAGTCACAATTTGGTGAGTAACCGTTTGGTGATTAACCATTCGGTGATTCATTATTCAGTGAGTCACCATTCAGTGAGCTAACATTCGAGGAGTCGCCATTTGGTGAGTTAGCGTTTTGGAGAGTCACCATTTAGTGAGCTATTGTTCGGTGAGTCACCATTTGATGATTCAATGTTTGCTGAGTCACCATTCGATGAGAAATCATTTGGTGAGTTATCATTCATCGATTCACCATTCGGTGAGTCACTGTTCGGTAAGCTACAATTCCACGAGTCACTATTCAGTGAGTCACCACCACGACTCACCATCATGACCCACTATTAGTAACTCATCATTCCGAGTCACTTGCCCTGAATCACCGTCAGCGACCTACCGTAAGAAAAAATGGAATTTCGGAAAACTCCTTAAATGAGTCACCATTACCTCCCAAAACACCTCAAATACTAGATTTTTTTTAAATTAATGGACTTGGGAGGTCCATCCCATTATTTATCAACAATACCTTTTGAAAATACTTTTGAAATTCAAAAAGAGATAATCCAATCATTCTATTATCTATGAGATTGTTTTAAACCATATAATACTTTTTTTAACATGAAATTTTATTTGGAAAAGGGGGATTTTAAATATTTGGTGTTCATGAAGAAAACATCATCAATTATATATCCATTAAATAATTAAATTTGGATGTCAATTTCGTGTAGTTTAAAATCCATATGTATTGAATAGGAAAGCAGTATTCTAATGGATTCAAGTTTGGCTACAGGTTCAACGGTCTCTTCATAGTCTATACTCTCTTCTTGACTATACCATTTTGGAACTGCTATAGACATATTTCTCACTATTGATCTAGATTCATCAAATTTATTTCTGATCACCAATTCAGTTCCTATATTAAATATTTATTTTAGTCTATCAATAAGTTCCCACACCTTATTTATTTCAAACTAATTGTGTTCTTCATGTATAAACATTACCTAGAATTCATCATTGACTGAATCATTTATGTTCTTAGGTTCAAGGTGTAATAATAATGTCTAATGTTCAACCTGGTTTCCTAGAGATCTATAGTTTATGTACCTAAATATAAGTATTCAATAACAACTTCTAAAGTATGGTATTTGAGAGTCATAACATCTCTATAAAAAAAATGGATGGTCACCTCACAACCTTCTACAGGTTCAGTTTCTAGATGTTCCTCATAAATGGATGGTTTTTCTTTATGTTTCATAACAAAATCAAAAGGTTTTAAATTTATTTTTAAAGTTGATAAACCATCCTCAATGTTTTCTGAAGAGTTATTAGGTTCTTGATGCTCTTTATCATAATACTTGACATAGACTTACTCTTCCACAATCTTGGTTCTTTTGTTATAGACTCTAAAGGATTTACTAGAAGTTGAATAACCACTGAAAATTTCCTCATCACTTTTGGATGAAAAAATTTCAATATAATCCTTAGAGTTAATAATATGGACTTTCAAACTAAAAAATATAATGTACCTAACCATAGGCTTCCTGCTATTCCAAACGTAATTAGTGTTTTCCTTCGAAATATGTCTAATTAAAACTAAATTTGTTATATATTAGGGTGTATTAACAACTTATGCCCAAAAGTAGGTAGGTAAGTCATATTCATTTAGCTCTTTCTGGACTATCTAATGAAGTTTTCTGTTTCTTCTTTCTACAAATAAATTCTACTAATGGGTCCTGTGAGCAAATAATTTTTTACTATATCCATTCTTTTATCAAAAGGATTCAAAGTCTTGATTTTAGAACTCACATCCATGGTCACTTCTTATGGACTTATTTCTATGTCCACTTAGGTTTTCTATAGATTTAGCATACTTTATAAAATAAGATCAAACTTTACTTTTGATTTCTAAAAATAATACCCAAGTATATTTATAAAAGAAATCTAAAATAACATAGACACAGTGATTCCCATTTAAACTAGAAACTCTAGATAGTCCAAAAACGTTCACGTGAAAAAGCTCAAGAGGTTGAGAAGTTTAAACTTATTTCTTTAATTTAAATGATATATTTTTATGTTTTCCTTTTTGAAAAGGGATAGAAAATTTTTCATTTGGGAATTCAGGTTTTGTTAGATCCCTGAAAACCCTTTCCTAGTAAGATTTCTAATTGAGTGAATGTTACTGTGGCTTATTCTCATATTCTAAATTTATGATTCTCAATAAAAGGATCCTAAGAAAGAAACATTTTTTCAAATTAAATAATCAATATTGACAGGATACACATTATCATTAATCAAAGTAATAAATAATAAATTATTTTTCTAATTAAAAACATTACAAAGAATTATTTTCAAAATTCACATGAAAACCATCATTACATAATTGTAAAATGCTAAGTAGATTATATTTCAAACTATGAAGATAAATTACTATAGCAATTAAAACTGAGATGGTTTTACCGATTTCTCAAAGGAAAATGATCTTTCATTTAACGTAATCACCAAAGTTGACAAGTACAACATCAACCGTTATTAAGTTATTCATACTAGATTAATATCGTGTTGTATTCCTAGAACATCTACTGTCCAAGTACCACAAATTTATTTAGGATCTCTTTAAGCAGTTTTCCTATAAAACAATGTTTATACCAAGAATGATTTTTGTACCCATATTTTCATTGCTCTATATATTTTAGTGATTAAGACCTTTGGAAACCATATTTACTTATTATGTTTCCAATATAAATATTTTAAACTCTTTTAAATAAATACTTTATTTGTTCTCGTTGAATAAAAACTTGTAGAAAAATTTCTAGAGATGGATTTATGAACAAATGTACTCTTAACAATTCCTCTTTTCCAAGGCCGGTAACCTACACCCACAATATATTTTGTATAAATTTTCTTTCCTAGTATTTTAGTGATATTTTCTCTTCAATATTTAATTCTCTTTAAGTCTTTCGTTAGTTTTTCATTTTACAATTTTATTTCACTATTTTCTTTTAATAACAAATATTTTTTCTCTTTTTCTACAATGACAATAGTTTTAACACTAGTAGATAAAACATGTTGTTTCTTCGTAACTTTTTATTTGTATTTGAGTTCATTAAAAGTGTCTTAAATAATATTTTAGTACAAAAACATTATCTCTTTTGATATATCATCATCATTTTTATCATTTTAAGAATGATTAGAATTATGCATAGGAGATACCGTAGGTACCTCATATATATTTGTCATGAAACACATATTTACTCAATCCATATTGTCTTCATGAGTTGTGTATGATTCACTAGAGCTACCCTCAAAAGAATCCCATGTGGCTTTCATGGATTTTTTATACTTTATATCTTTATCCTTACACTTCTTATTATACTTCATCTTATTATAGTCAACTATAACATATCCTTTTCTCTTACACTCAAAACATGTAATATCATTTATATTGTCATCTCTTTTCCCGTACTTTTTTAATTTCCTCTATTATTATACAATCCCTTTTATCTTAGTTTCTTGAATAATATCTTTTTCTTGTAAAATTTGTTAGACCATCCAGTCAAATGGGCCATTTTCTCACCGCTGTTGACTGGTGATTCATCATCACTGGAGATTTTAACATGATCTATTTTCTTATCTATCTATTTTGATGTAGTTGTCTTGAAGGAATCAGATTTACACTTTGGTTTATCATCAACGTGATGGTTAACCTTATGTTATTCCTCATACATAATTAACTTACCAATATATTCCTTGATAGGTAGTTTACTAATGGAAGATGATTCTATTATTGAAAGAGATTTCCCTCTTCATCTCTCTGGGAGACATCTCAACAATTGCATCACTTAAACTTTGTCAAACATAGGATTCCCCAAGGACTTCATTGTGTTCATTATCTCATTAAACTTGAGATACATATCGAAAATCAGCTCATCATGCTTCATATTTAATGTATCATATTTAATTTTTTATGTATTAAATATCATTTCTTTAACATTTGCAGTTCCTTCACAAGAAATTGGTAATGTATCCCAAATTTCAAAAGCAATTTTTCTATAATATATCCTATTAAATTCATCATATTTTATGCCTTAGTGAATAAAATTCTTTTCTTTTCAATTATTATCATAATAAATATTAGTAGTATCATCACAAGTAATCCTAGAAGTCATTGGTAATTCATATCTATCCACTATAGTAGACCATATTTAGAAAACCATTATTTTAATATGCATTTTAATTTATATTTTATATTAAGAATAGTTATTTATAATAAATAAATGACGAATGTTTGTAGAATAACATTCATGTCTATTATCCATTTAATTAACTAAAGTTACAATTGATAGAAATTTAAGATCATTAAAACACAACTAAAAATCACTATTGAAAACATTTTATTTCATCTGGTACCTAATTATGGTCCGAGTGAGTATCTCAAGAGCGGTGAATTGAGTACCCATTAAAAAAATTTAAAAAAAATGTTTAAATAGAATCCCCCATTTAAATAAAACAATATAATTAAAAAATATTATATTGATATAAATTATGATCTTTTAATAAATTTCTCAATGATTGATTATGTACCATTTAAAACAATCAAGGAATTTACATTATCTTTTGAAATAAATTTAAATAATCAAAGCCTTATATAAACACTAATTAAGTCTAACTATCAATGTAGTGGTTTTTTTAGAGTTTAAAAAAATTAGTTTAAATATTTAAAAATAAAAGAAAACGAAATTCACAGTGGAATAAATAAAATAGGTTTAATCCCAATCTGAGACATAATCCTCTCCACTTGGAAATCACCTTATTCTGAATAGAGTATATAACATAATCTTGATCCACAACATGTATCAGGTATACAATATCAATCCAGCATTCCAGGCCACACAGGTATCTCTTCCAAAATAACCTTTGGAAAATAAAAAACACATGCCACAAAGGGACTTCTCCCACAACACATGGGTAAACGGTTTTGAAAAGAGATTAGAAGATATCAAGTGTATTCAGGTTAAAGTACATGATACAGTGTGTGTGTTTAATATATAAATTAAGCATACACTATTAAAAATGTAAATATAACAAAAAGTGAGAGAAAATAAATATGTAAAGAATATATTGATGCTCAGTCTAATGTGTTTTGATGATTTTGACTACTTCGATGTTTCTTGAAGAGGTTCTCGGATTTTTTTTATGATAATCCCTGTAAAACAGAGTGTCATGAACACTATTGTTCTAAATTTGGGAAAGTACTGGATGTTCATTGTTTTCCACTATAGAGAACCAAATTTTTCCTTATAATACTTTTAAACAATTCTATATATTTTTCTAGAGCTATTTGCGGAGACGAAAAGAGATTTTGAGGCCTGGTGTACCCAAAATTAATTTTATAAGAAAATTAAAAATATATTTTTATTACACACACACACACAATTTCTTTATAAAATGATTATAGTTAAAAGGAAGCTCATATCAGAAATACAAGACCATTGTTGAGTTTGGAATGTGGTTTCCACCCTAGGTGCAACACAAAATTGGTTAGTGGTGGAAATTTATACTCCTCTTTCATTGGAGGTATATTCAGAGGATTAATTAATTATTATATTAATTAATTAATTCATTTAAACCTAAAGAAAAATATATAAGAATACATCCATGTTGAATTATAAAAGGTAAGATGCATAAACCCTAGGATAATTATAGATCTTCCCATTCTTATTTAATTGGAAGATCACATCGTATAATGATGAATGTCTAGATTAGAGAAGATCAGAGCCCAATGAACATAAAAACACCCATCAAATAGTTGGTGATCACATTCTTTGATGAAGAATGATCCAATATCTAGGTAGGATTCATCAATTTGTGTTTCATTCCCAATTTTATTAAATTGATTGAAAATATCTATCCCTTTTTCGATTTGTTCGAATTGAAACCTTGTCATGCTCTTATATATCAGATAAATTTGTTTATTTCAGTTGTTTCTGACCTCAGATGCATATTCTCAATTGTTTTCAATGAAAACATGGAAAACATTGTTAAAAATTTGTTATTTTTATTTCCCCCTTATATTTCTTTGCATTCATCACAGGTTGGACCATGTGGACCCAATTCAACATTTTCTGAAAATACCAAGTCTAATCAGACGCTTGGATTCACAAAAATATCCCATGTGAGGGCTAGATTGGTGAATCAATGCCAGATCTATGATTATTTCATGACATGGATTATCATTTCAATAATTAATTATCAAATCATCATCATCCGAAGATCTCGGGGCATGTGTTATGAAAGGAGGATCTTAGAGGGTCAATGAAATATGTTTTTCTTGTGTATGATAGCTGGAAATGATAGATCTATTACAAATGCACTATTTCTGACCGAAGATAAGGCTAAAATCGATGTGGAAGGATCAGATTAAGGGCACAAAGAATGTATATAATATTTTGTGAAATCCCTAACTACATTCCATGTAGAAGGATGAACACACTGCATGTATCCCCCTACGTGTGACGACTAGGGTTTTTGAAAATTTATAAGGATGGCACGGTGTGTTTCCCTCCCACATTCCATGCACCTCATCCCACATTGGACAAGACATTTGATGGACCACGTGGGTAGGAATCCATGTTGGAGTATACTGCTAGGAACCTAGATGTGTACCAATGTACATGTACATGGCCATATCACATGGGACAAACCCATGTGAAGCCACACACCATGTACAATGTACAAAAACATGACATGAGTACACGAACATGACCAGAAAGAAACAACCCAGTTATCTTGAAAACACCATTTATTCCACTTACATGATGTGTACCACTAAATGAGTTGGGATCTATGTACTGGTTAGGTACACAACTATGTGGTGGTGTAGGACCACATGTCATGTGGGTCCCCACACATGTCATCTATCCTTTTGTTGCTTTTTATGAAACGTCATGGTTCTATATCTTCTTAATTTGAACTCATATTCTGTCCCATGAGTAGCCTATTCTAAGTTTTATTTTCCACATATATCATGGTGGTTCTCTAGGTTGTGTATTTCAAGATATGATGTGGAATGTTACAGTCATGACAATTAGTTAGGTGATACTCGCTAACTATTGTGATCACGCTGGATCACTAGAGACTGTTGAGTGGTACCCTCTAGTAGAGATGGGCAGTGGGTCATCGGCGACTACCGAGTGGTACCCTCCATTAGATCTAGGAAGTGGATCCTTGAAATTACCAAGTGTCACCATCCAGTAGAGATAATAAATGGAGTCATCGATGACTACTGAGTGTTACACTCTAGTAGAGGTGGGCAGTGGAGTCCTTGACGACTACTGAGTGGTACGCTCTATTATGGTGGGGAAGTGGGTCCTCAATGACTAACGAGTCATACCCTATAATATATATGGGAAGAGGATAATCAAAAACTACTAATTGTTACCCTTTAGTAGAGCGAGGAAGTTGATTCATCAATGACTACCTAATGATACCCTCGAGTAGAGATGGATACTAGAGTCCTCAATAACTACTAAGTAGTACCCTCCAGTGGAGCTGGGAAGTGGGTCCTCAGTGGATATTAGAGTGTATCCCTCATATTTTACCAAGGAATGGGCACTCTACTTGGATATTGAGTCCCCTAGAATGTTAAACATAGTGAGAAGGCCTAGTTTGACATTGTATGGTTACTTCTAAATAGACATGTGAGATTTTGGGAATCATTTATGGGCTTTTAGAACTATTGGATACTCTCCTTGTTGGGCTGATATTTGAGATGGAGATCCACTTTTTTCTCCTTTGGGATTCTTTGACTAAGAATATATATATATATATATATATATTATTTATCCATACCCTTGTATTTGGTTACTCTCCTACCATGAGAGATGATGATGCATGGGGTTTGTCATGTTCTTTTCGTGTTTAGCTTTTCATGGTTGGATGAGGCTACTCTCCATTTATAGGTGGAGAAGACTTCATGTATATTTCATTTACTAACCATGTGGATCCCCTTATGCTTATATGGGGATACTATTTCTTTGTTTGGGTTGTTCTTATCTCTTTGACTGTATCTTTCATCTGCTATATTTTTATTCCTTTTGTATATCATACTTCTCCCCCATTATCTTTTAGGGATATGTATTGGGTATGTATATAATCACCCATATATGGGATTTTCCCAAATTTATCATGGCTTATGAGGATGATGGATTGGTCGAAGATGACATCATAGGAGCTTCAAGATATCTAGAACTTTTGATTGTGTATGGTGGTCGCAGCTTTGGATTTAGGAGTCAGGTTACCTCAGTGGTTTACTTTTCCAGTTTTGTCAGGTTGGGAAAATTTTCTAGTTAGGAGAGTATTTTACCCATTACTTTTCAGTTTTCACATTTGAATTCCTATACACACTAGATGTTATGCATGATTAGTTTACTTTATAGACGTGCATCATATTTCACTCTTTCCCACTACACTTCTTCATCTAGATGGTTGTGTGTGTGAAAACATGTACTTAGGTAAATGCCTTCCCATTTAGATATGCATTTAACACTGGTCACCACTTATGCCCTATGGAGGCGGGCATGGGGTAGTTGCAGCTCATGCCCTAGATAGGGACAAGTCATGACATCCACTTTCTCAATGTTTTGTGTAAGCAACATGAAATGTGTAATCTCTTATCATGTGGTACTCTTCAGTTTCTCACAATATGGATTCATCTCACTTCATGTGTTCCGAATCAATCAATGTGTATCTTTGTATATTTCTAAATTTCTATCATATGAGAGAGTCTATTTTCTAATATATCAACAATATGTATGGAGAATAATCTGGATCCTCTGATCATCATACTAATTGACTAACACACACCTTAATTCATTCATGAAGTAGTTTTAAATAACCATTAAAGTAACTCTTGACATTAAATTTGATCATATAGCCCTTACAAATAGTTAATTTAAAATAAATAAAAATAGCAACAATGACTCTTTTGAACAGTTAGAAAACTATGGTGGTGACTTTGGCTGGCGGTGATTCAGGATGATGGTAGGTCATTGCGTAATGGCGAATTGTATTCTCAATGGCATATCATCGTAACACTTTTCTGAATCTGGAGGTGACTATGTTCTGACAAAGGGTCATCCTCTTGTGGTGGGTTTTTCTATACATTTCCAAATTTCCATCTCGATGGTGGCTCATTGGTGATGGTAGGTCTTTTCCGTACTTATATGAATTTTTGTTCTGACGGAGAGTCATCCTCAACAGTAGGTGTTTTCAACACCTTTTCAAATTCCTATTCTAACGTTGATTCTTCCCTGGCGATGAATCCTTCTTAACAGTTAGTCATTTCGAGCTATGGGTCTTTCCAAAACATAGTGAATATTTTTCCAAACTACCTCATGTCATAAAATGCTATCATAAAGCATAAAAATCATTAATATCATAGTAAGCGTGATTTTGTGATCATCAAAGCAAGGATGCCAACAACATACATATACATACACATTAATACACACCCATACACATAAATACATATATATACATACACATATACATGAATATATGCATATATATACATACATACATATATACATACATACACATATAAAAACATACAAACATATATACATATATTCATACATGCATATATATATATATATATACATATACACTCATAAACATATATCCATAAATTCATATACATACATAAATATATAAATTCATATATACATACATACATATATATATATATATGTACATATACGTACAAATTTTATATACATATATATACCAATGTCCCATTTTCACTATTTTTCCTTTTGTCATACCTTGAGCTTTTCCGGCCATATCAAACATGATTTGTGTCATAACACCAACAATTATATTAATAAATGTATTTATATTTATCTACATATACTAATATAAATATACTTTAATAAATATTTAGTCATTTATATAATTATATATAAAAATATTTATATATTATATTTACCCAAACATTTTTTAATATATTTAAATACATTATAAAATATTTTCTATTCATTAATATAATTTTGGAAGGTTGTTTTTATATGAGTTATGAAAATAATGTTGATAATAAAATATTTTATTAATATGATTTATATTTTTTAAAAATACATTTTACAAGTGGAAACATAACAATTTATTTTTTATTTATTTTAAAATATATTACTATATATATAAATATTTGTAATCAAACACACATTGAATTATAAATATATATGTATGTTTTAAAATATATAATATGAATATGAACATATAAATTTAAATATAGCCTATATTTTGTGTATTGAAATCATTATTTATATAGTTTATATCAATATATTTTATAATATATATATATATATATATGATTGTGTGTGTAATTATAATTATATATATGACTATAAATAATTATAAAAAATAAAAAACATGTAAATTGTATCTATATAAATAAATAAATAAATAAATATTAATTATTATATAAATAATATTTAAGAATATATATAAACATAATATATTATGCAAGTTACACTTTTATGAGTGATAAAAAAGTGTACTTAATGTGCGCCATTTTTAGCACTTTTATTTTGTGCTCAGAAAATATTTCCATTTATCAATGTTTTTTAGTCTTGATAAAGTTAGATATTTATTTCGTAAAATATATAGTTGTGAAAAAGGCAATCACACAAGCTATATAGACCCCATCATGAAAATCCCAAAGAAAATTACAATCCAATGTAGTCAAAATCCCACAGAGAAAAAAAAAAGAAATCCAAAAAAATTGCATGATAAAAATAAATCAATTACATTTACATGGATAACATTTCATGGAAATTAAATATAAAATAATAATAATAATTTATAACAATACACTCTACATTCACATGTATCAATAATTTTCATTCATTTTAATAATTAATTGGCCATTTCTTCATAAATATTCAATCTCTATTATTTCTCTCTTTTTATTGTTTGTTTTTACATGATATTTTCATAATCTTAAAACTAATTGTTACAAAAATTTGGGTTTCATTTTTAATCACCCTTACAAATTGTATTTTTTTCACAGGTTTCTTTTTTTGGGATATTATTTAATTTTTCATTTCACTAAATTTTATGTCAATAAATTTCCTTTTTCAAAAATTGGTCAGTAGATAGAGTTGGACTTAGCATGTAGATAAAGAAAATGGGAATTATTAATGGCCAAAATAATCCTCTAAAGTTAACATATTTTTATGAAGTTATAATGAAGTGTTGTAGGTCTTTAAATTCAACAAATCTAATGGTCCACCTATTTTGTAATCAAGTTGATTCGGTCATATCTAGTGATCCATGGTTTTAGGGGATTAGGTATTACTATTTGATGAGATGAAACTTATTATATAAGTGGGTTGTACCTTGAGATAAAATTATAATTGTGTGAGATCAATGTTGTCTTATATATATTACTTATACTTAGTAATCTTTTTGTAAAATTATATTTCTTATAATCATAAAAAATTATTATAAGTATTTCTCCCATGAATATAAAACTCATTTTTTCAAACAATGATAATCTCTTATGTTCTTTCATAGTTTATATTTCCATTTAAATTATATTCCCTACCTTCAATGATATTGAGTTTTCTTATGTGCTCAAAGGATGAATTTTGGTGGTGATTAGGTTAAAAATTCTACTTAATTATGATACACTCATTCATGGGGAAGATAATTAAGAATGTTCATTTTTTCACGAAACTCATTTAAATATAAACATTCAATGGATCTTGGATCATTATTTTTGTGGTTTTTTCAAATTCATATGTGATAAAAGTCGCCTATAACTGGCATCGGAAAACACAGTTTTCAGACAGCTTAAGTTTTCTATTACCTTGATGATATCTTGATTTTAGTTGGTGTTACTTCATCAAAATATATAACATTGGATGGTAGAAATTTTTAGGTAGAAAGTTTTGATATAATGAATTTTGGATTCATTAGAATTTGAATGGAGTTTTATCTGATTCCAAAGGACTTTGATTCTCCACTTACCAGTGTTTATTTATAGAACATTGAAATGGATGAATGAGAATATATGGATATGAAAGATTTAGTTTGGTAGAGGATTTTTTTAGTATAGAATGTTTCTTTAAATAATTTTTAAATAAAGGAAATGTCGATGTAAGGAAATAACTAGAAGATATGTATGGTAAATCTATGTAATAAAAAAACGTTCATGATGTGATGATTTTTTATCCTAAGGTTATCAGAATCATTATTTGTGGAAGATCAAATAAATGATTTCAATATGATATAATGGAATATATAATTAGTGAGGATGAAGTTCATGTATGATGTTTTGGAAATCACACTAATGTAATCACTTCTAAATATTTGGGATGTGATAATGACTGCCATCAGTAACCCAAGTGGAAAATAGATAATATATTTTTTAATATCTAGAAACTTATCTTGATTAAGGATATTGAGCATAGGGAAAGTCTATAAAATATCCATTAACACTCATAATATTTATGTATACAGATGGTTGATAGAGCGCTGTCGTTGGCGCCCTCAAATGATTAATGTGATTTTGGGGTACTTAGGTGCAGAGGAGTGGCTTACCAAGGTCGTTTCTCAAAGTGGGAAGTAAATTAAAATAACTTCTTAAAGGTATTCTAAAAATAAAATAGAATATAATTAAAACACTACTTGAAAGGATGGGGTTTTTTTTATAGTTTCTGAATCTAGAAGAAGTTTTCTAGAAGAAGATTGCATTTTTTTGTTTTTAATTTTGAAATGAAGTTTGATTAAAAAGACACAACAAGAAGTTGTTTTTTTAGAAAATATTTTAAAAGGCGTAATCGATATAACTATACCCCTTCATTCACTTATTAATCATTTTCATTTAAATAAATATCCATTTAATTATGATCCTCTAATTTGTTAACCCTCGAACCCTACAAGAGTTAACTTAACCACAAAGATAGAATTACTTAAACCCTAGGCTAGCTTCGGAACATGAAATCATAGCACCCTGCTTTGATTGTTTTTCTAATGTTATCTTATGGTCAGTGGATAATTAGAGAACATATCCATTCTGGAAATGAGTATGAATTTTGTTTAGGTATTATATTTGAACTCTACAAATTTACTCAGCGTGGTCTTGTATTACCGATTAAGATTGCACTCCCACAATTTACACAAAATCCCGACCTCGCGTGTTTTTGTGTTAATTGTTCAATTGCTTGAATAGTTTATTAAAATTTCAAAACATAATTCATGGATAATATTAAGTGAATTAAAGTAGCTCAATGATTCAAAATAATTAAATGAAGAGGGTAAAAGATAGATCGATCACAAAAATCTATTTTTCCATGGGTGGTGTGGTCATCGTGAAGACGTTTTGCATGAGAAAAGGACTGAAAGGGTATAACCCGATATTGTCTCCACTCTTGATTCCAACCCAATTAACAAGATTATGATAATAAGAAAAGGGAATAACACATAAGGTTATTTAAAGAAAAGTTGAAGATACATACATGAAAGAAAAGAAACACAAAGAGGAGGTGGAAGAGGAGAGCCTTTTTGGAAGAGAGGTTTGCACAAAGCCTTAATTCTTAAAAGAGTTGTGAGGGGCTACCAAGAGACACCCTTTCGGCCACACCTTCCCAAAGCCACGAACAGCCCTCTCAAAGAGTGAAAGACCACTTTAAATAGATTTTGTGAGGACTAGGGTTACATAACTTTTCATGTGTGAAATGAAAAACTCGAACAAATATTTTATTCCAAGTTGAACTACATATTTTACCTCCAAAACGCGTGAATTGGACATCCTTCTAGAAGGATGATTTGTGACAGATCCTGTCACCGAGCTTTCCACAAAATGTGGGATCAATACAAGGCGGGATGAAGATGATATGGTCCAAATACAGAACCCATGTCCATTCTGCCAAGTCCAGCCCACCATCGACTTAATGGTCCATTTACTCCATCCAAATGCACTCTTTAGCTCTAGTGTCCTGAATAAAAGTTGTAGAAACATAAGTTTGGAACACTATTACAAAATAATAGGTTCAAATAATAAATATCAAAATATTTACTTTCAAAATACTACAGTCTATTTTAAAAGGGTAAAACTAGAATTTTCATCAAATTTTCAAATGAATGATCTAATCCCAAATATTTCATAAATGAATATATTTAGCACAATGTGAGGAAATTATATCATTTATTATCAATAAAATATTCAACAAAATAGTTTTTTATCAACTCCCTCACACTTACCCTTTTGCACTCTTGGAAAAAACCTCATGTCAAGTAAACATCAATATCAAATCAAAACCAATTTTAAAACACATATCCTTGAGATCAAACAATTACACACCAAGAAACAAAAGATATCATGCCTCATAAAAAACCATTATTTCAAGTTCTTTAATTTATATCATTCAATATACTTCCACTTTATTTATCCTCCCATGCACAAAACACTTACCTCACTTGAATTTTCTCTTATCACACAAATGTTAAATTTTTTTGTAATGTCTTTCTCATCCAAACTCATACAAGGGTCACCATAGGCTTGATAAATTCCTACATCACTACCCGATGTGAGTCAAGGATATATTTCTATCATGAGGACTTTTCAGGGTTGTTCTGTGGCTTTCAGTTGGTAGGATTTAGATGTGAAAAATTTTGAGGTTGAATGAGCAGGGCTTGACTCTTTTTGAAGAAAAATTGAATTAAACTAATTTTCACTTAAATATGGTCTCCTCATTAATCCCCATAGTATCAATTCAGCTCCATAATCATGAAAAGTCATAGAACGTTTACACCATTCATCATTCATAAACTAAAATTTCAATCTTCTCAAACATGATTTTCTTGAAACCTCCAGATAGGCACAACTTTCTACATCAATTAGAAGCTCCAGAAAAGGCACAACTTCACTTATCATGAAAGCTCCAGAAAAAGAACATCATTCAATATAATGATTTTCTTCAGTAGAAAACACATCTGTTCAGAATTTAATTTTTCACCCAAAGTATCACAGAATGTGGAAGCACAACACAAGATAGCTTCTCCCACACTTAATTTCAACTAGATTATGCAATTTCACTTCAAGAGTTGGTTGGATAGGAAAAATTGGCTTGTAATGTGGCTAAGCTAACAGACTGTGCATGGATTCTAAGGGCTACAAGGATTAAATGTTTAGGGTATTCCATTATAAAAAGGATTCTTTGAAATAGGGGCTTTAATACCAAAAAAATGCCTCAATCATTTATGCATAAGTGCCAAAAACCCTCAAATTTTGACAGTAATAAATCATATTTTGGTTAAATCAAGCATGGTTTAGTTCTCTCAAGAAGTGAGGTGAATGTAAAGAATATGAAAATAATGGTTTAGAAGCCTCACAGAAAAGTGATTTGAAATATAAAGACAGTGAGATGTGGCATGGGATCCAAAATTCAGTGTACTTTTCATGAATTTACTAAATATTTGAACTTGAAACAAAGTCATTTTAGCATTCATTTTAGTTTACTTTTGAGGGATAAATTGTTTCACTTATGGATTTAAAAATGGTGACGAGAATCATTTCAGCTCAAAACTTTCAAAAACACAAAGAAATTTGAAAAATAAACACACAAAATTTGAAAAACAAACAATTTTTTTTAAACAGAAAAACAATTGATATTAATAAACTAAAAGGTTCCCTCCCCCACACGTAAAATATTGCATTGCCCTCAATGTGAACCCATGAGATGATATATGCACCTGAAATGCAGAATTTTTAAATAGGAGAAATAATATAAAAGTGAAAGGGTTAGGCACAACCTCATGTGCTCAAGTGATGATGGGGTCATGCAGTGTGATAAAATCCACTGCATTAGTAGGAAGTCAATTAATGTATCTCTTCAAACGTTTCCCATTGACTGTAAAGCTCCTTCCTGTGTCCTTTTGTGTGATCTCCACTACACCATAGAGAAAAACATTAGTCACAACATAAGGAGCTAACCATCTAGAATACAACTTAACAAGAATCAACTTCTGTTGTGAACTATAGAGAAGGACTTTCTGTCCAACATGAGACTTGTTTTGTTGGATCATTCTATCATGAGATGCTTTTGATTTTTCCTTATAGAGCCTTGAGTTATCATATGAAGACAATCGAATCTCCTCATGATCTTGAATTTGCAGCTTCCTTTAGATTCCATCTTGGTCCAAATCCGTGTTGCATTTCTTTATAGCCCAATAAGCCTGATGCTCAACTTCCACAGGGAGATGACATGCCTTCCCAAAAACAATCTGAAATGGGGACATACCAATGGGAGTATTGTATATTGTCCTATAATCCCACAATGAATCATCCAAGCTCTTACTGCAATCCTTCCTATTTGGATGCACAGTTTTCTCTAAAATCTGTTTCAACTCATGATTTTAAACCTCAGCCTAGACATTTGTTTGGGGGTGGTATGGTGTTGATGTTTTGTGTGTCACCCCATACTTCCAAAGAAGGGAAGAAAAATTCCGATTGCAGAAGTGTGTCCCTTGGTAACTGGAGATGGGCTTCAGTACTCCAAATCTGCAAAAAATCTGTTCTTTGACAAAGTCCACAACAACATGAGAATCATCAGTTCTGGTGGACTTATCCTCCACCCATTTACTCACATAATCAGCAACAACCAAAATATATAAAAATCAAAATGAAATATGAAAAAGGACCCATAATGTCGATTCCCCATACATAAAAAATCTCACAGAATAGTATGGGTTGTTGGGGAATCTCATGTCTCCTAGAAATGTTCCCTGTGTGCTGGAAATGAGATCATGACTTACAAAATACATGGGCATCATGGAATAAGCTGGGCCAATATAATCCAGAGTCCAAGACATTAATAGCTGTCTGTTGGGGTCCAAAGTGTCCACCACAAGCAAGTGTATGACAAAAATGTAAAATATACTCCAACTCATGATCAGGAACACACCTCCTAATAACATGACCACTACACATGTTCTAGAGGTATGGATCATCCCAAAAATAATACCTAGACTCACTTTTTAATTTTTGGACATGATGTATCTTTAAATTTGCAGGGATTATAGAGGAAATAAGGTAGTTAACTAAATATGCATACCAAGGATGCTTACCTGAGATGGAATAAATATGCTCATCAGGGAAAGTGTCCCGAAGTGGTACCTGGTCCAAGGTGTCATCCTCTAGTGTGTGAGTAATCATACTCATGTGGTCCACCACCAAATTTTCTGAACCCTTTTTTTCCTTTATCTCAATATCATATTCTTGAAGAAGGAGAATCCATTGGATCAGCCTGGGCTTTGCATCTAGATTATTCAAGAGGTACCTCAGAGCTGCATGGTCAGAAAAAACAACTACTTTAGAGCCCAATAAATATGAACGGAATTTATATAAAGAAAATATGACAACAAGAAACTCTTTTTCCATGGTTGTGTAATTTGATTGGGCTAAATCCAATGTCCTCGATGCATAGGTTATCACATGTGAACGTACCTCCACCCTCTGAGATAAGACAGCTCCAACCTTGATGTTGGAGGCCCCAAACATAAGATCAAAAGGAATCTCCCAACATAGAGGTTGTATGATAGGTGGAGTGGTCAGACACTTCTTTAGCTCATCAAAGGAAGTCCTGCAATAATCATCAAATACAAAATCAAAATCCTTTTGAAGTAATCATGACATAGGAAGAGCAATCTTACTAACATATTTAATGAAGCACCGATAAAATCCTTAATTCCCTAGGAATGATCAAACACCACACACAAATGAAGGATAGGGTAAGGATGAAATAATGTCTATCTTAGATCTATCAACCTCTATCCAATGTTTTGACACTACATTCCCTAAGACAATGCCATGATCGACCATGAAATAACACTTTTCAAAGTTCAGGACCAGATTCTTCTCAATACAATGATTCAACACCTTTCCCAAACTACTTAGACATTCATCAAATGAAAACCCCTACACTGTAAAATCATCCATAAATACCTTCATGCAGGTCTCAATAAAATCAGAAAAAATACTCACCATGCATCGCTAGAAGGTACCTGGGGTGTTGCAAAGTACAAATGGCATCCTTCGGTAGGCAAACATATTGAAAGGACAAGTGAATGTTGTCCTATCTTGATCCTCCAAAGCAATATGAACCTAAAAATATCTAGAAAATCCATCCAAGAAACAATAATGTGTTTTCCCAGCAAGTCTCTCAAGCATCTGATCAATAAATGGGAGGGGGAAATGGTCCTTTTGAGTAGATTGATTTAGTTTCCTATAATCAATACACACGTGCCAACTATTTTCACCCTCATTGGAAATAACTCATATTTATATTTTTTAACAATAGTAACACCACTTTTCTTAGGAACAACCTGAATAAGACTTACCCACTGAGAATCTGAAATGGGATAGATTATACCTGCCTCAATCAATTTTTCAACCTCTTTTTTAACAACCTTCAGAAGGGTTGGATTGAGTCTCTTTTGTGGTTGCCTCACCAATTTATACTCATCCTCCAAAAGAATCCTATGCATGCAAATGGAGGTGCTAATACCTAATATGTCATCCAAGGTCGACCCGATTATCCTGATGTTCTCCCTCAAAATATTCAAAAGTTTTTCTTCATGTTCAAAAGGGAGATTGTTAGCAATGATAACAGGTAATTTGTCACCACTTAACAAGTGTGAGTATTTGAGATTTGGTGGCAATGGCTGGAGTTCCAGTGTAGGGGGTGGTGTATGGATGGAAACATAGAAGGAACTAAAATATGTTCACAAAGAGCATCAGTATTAGAATAGAAATCATCACAATCAGAGAATAAGGCATCAAATCCATCAGCATACTCAACAGCCATGTCATAATTAGAGTTCACATGATCAAAATTAGAATATGATTCCATTTCAAAATCAAATATTAGAGAGTCTTGTTCCTTAGAAATGGGTGTGTAAGTACTCTTAGACATCAAACTAGAACCAATACTCATACTCTCCCTAAGCATAGGACAATCCAATTCCATGGTGTTTTTATTTGGTGGTTCAAAATTGGAGATAACAAATGTAGAATAATCCTCTGATGAGTACTTCATGGAATCCATAACATTAAATATCACAACTTCATCCCCAAATTCCATGGAAAGTGTACCCTCATTGACATTTATGAAAGTTTTTGCAGTTTTGAGGAAGGGTCTACCTAAGATAATGGGGGGATGAGAACTTACCTGATCATCCTCCATGTTAAGCACATAGAAGTCTGTTGGGAAGATCATGTCTCTTACTCGGACACGTACATCCTTAAGGACTCCCTCTGGATATATCGTAGCTCTATTCTCCAATTGCACCACTACTCTTGTCGGCTTCAACTCACCAACCTATACAGAAGAGAATACAGAGTGAGGCATCACATTCATTGATGCTCCTAAATCACAAAGAGCATCAGAGAAGTGCAACTCCCCTTTGGTACATGGGATGGTGAATGTCCCAGGATCCTTGCACTTTGTTGGCATTGCTAGAGTTGGTGTAATGAGTGCTAAGACATTCATTCCAAGGTTGATCCTCTCATTTCCCTTGAGCCCTATTCTATTGGTACAGATTTATTTTAAGAATTTGGAATACCTTGGGATTTTATTGATGGATTCAAGTAGAGGGATGTTGATCTCAACACGATTGAATGTTTCCAAAACCTCCTTTTGCATTTATTCTTTATCCATCTTCTTGGTTTGAAAAACCCTGTTTGGAAAAGGAAAGGGTTTAGGAGGAACATAATCAATATTTTTCTTACCTTTATCTTTCTCCTTGGATTTCTCATCAGTTGGTATGGAATGTGGATTCTTTGGAGTTGTGGTGAATCCCGGTGGAATGGTAGGTACAGATGTATAGTTCATTTGCTTCCCACTTCTCTATGTGATGGCACTGACATTCCCCTTTGGATTTGGAGAGGGTTGGGAAGGTATATTTCCAGAATTCTTACTCATAAGTTCATGGAAGGCGGTGGCAATCTGGCACATTTGAGTCTTAAACTCCCTCAACTCTGAACCTTGACTCTTCAACTCATTCTGTTGATTAAGAACAATTTGTTTCAAAAGATCATCAGTGTTAGAGTCTACCTTGTTTTGGAGATTCCCTTGTTGCTGGCTTGTTGATTTTTGAGCTTCAAATCTCCTTTGGGGTTGTTGGAAACCCTGTTGGTAAGGTTGAGGCTGCTGGAAGTTTTGTTGAAAAGAGGGCCTTTGTTGTAGTCCATAGCCATACCTCATGTCTGATTGATCCTTCCATCCTTGGTTCTATGTTGGATCAAACTTCTTTTGGGGATACAGTTATTTTTAATGCTACTGATATGGTCTCTCAGGGAACACTGCTTCATAATCCTCTATTTCTTAGAGTTGTGGGAAATAGTTAATTGGGTGGCTTGTCTCAGTGCAAATACCACAAGGCCTTGAAGGAGGGGGTTGGGATGTATTTTGTGACAAAACAATATGCCTCACCATAGTTGTGAATTATTCCTACTTGGTATCAATCAAATGAATTTCAAGAGAAGAAGGACATACCTGATGTACTCCCCTAACATGTGGTGTTCCTCTATCGCCAAATTGTTGGGAGTTTTGGGCCAACTTGTCGATCAATGCACGTGCAGCTACCAGTGTCTTGTATAGCAATGCTCCTCTAGCCGCAGCATCCACCATGATTCTCTCCATAGGTGTGAGTCCTTCATAGAAGTACTGGATGAGTAATTGCTCACTGATTTGGTGATGTGGGTAGCTTGCACAAAACTTCTTAAATCACTCCCAATACTCATACATTGACTCCCCTTGTGCTTACTTGATCGCCGAGATATCCTTACGAATAGAAGTGGTCCTAGATTTTGGAAAAAATCTCTACAAGAAAAGACGTTTCAAATTGTTCTAACATGTTACATCTTCAGGTTGTAAATAGTACATCCAATCCTTTGCAGCTCCATAAAGTGAAAATAGGAATGATATTAATTTAATTTGATCTTCAGAGATATTTCTAGGTTTTAGTGTTGAGAAAACCACATTAAATTCTTTAAAATGTTTATTGGGATCCTCACCCGAGAGGCCATGAATCTTTGTAAGTAAGTGAATTAACCCAGATTTTAGTTCAAAGTCTGATTCGAGATTTGGATATGCAATTCAATTTGGTTGATTGTTAATATCAGGTGCAGCCAATTCTCGAATGGTTCTATTAAGTTAATTTCCATTATTGTTAACCATTGGTTCTTGTTTTATGGTTGAATTTGAATAGATTCCAATTTCAATGTTCTGATATTAGAGTATTTCTTTAACTGGTTGAATTTTGAAACTTCCCGTAGGCTGGGAATTTCTGATTCGTGCCCTAAGGCTACGTTCAATCTCATGGTCAAGATCTAAGAGATCTTTAGGATTATTTCGTGTCATAAATAAATGAAATATGAAAAGGAAATAATGAAAAGTGGACCATAATAAAATGAAAAGAAGTTTTAGTTGGTCCGATAAAAATAAAAGAAGAGAGTAAGAGAAAAAAAACTTTAGAAAGGGGAAAGAAGAAAGAAAGAAGAGAAGAAAAGAATTAAATGAAATATAAAATAAATACCTATACTTGGTTGAATAAATTACTTTCCTCCTCGTAAACGGTGCCAATTTGATAGAGAAATATCGTGGGCACCCTCAAATGATTAATGTGATTTTGGGGTACTTAGGTGCAGCAGAGTGGCTGACCAATGTCATTTCTCAAAAGAGGAAGTAAATTAAAACAAGTTCTTGAAGTTATTCTAAAAATAAAATATAATATAATTAAAACACTAATTGAAAGTATGGGAGTGGTTTATAGTTTATAAATCTAGAATAAGTTTTCTGGAAGAAGATTTCATTTTTTTTGTTTTTAATTTTGAAATGAAGTTTGATTAAAAAGACACAACAAGAAGATGTTTTTTAGAAAATATTTTAAAAAACATAATCGATATAACTATACCTATTCATTCAATTATTAGTAATTATCATTTAAATCAATATCCACTTAATTATGATCGTCAAATTTTTTAACCCTCGAACCCTACAAGAGTTAACTTAACCACAAAGATGGAATTACTAAAACCCTAGGCTAACTTCAGAACACGCAATCGCAACACCCTTCTTTGATTGTTGTTTTAAGTTTAGCTTATGGTCAGTGGTTAATTAGAGTACATATCTATTCTAGAAATGAGTATGAGTTGTTTTTAGTTATTATATTGGAACTCTAAAAATTAACCCTATGTAGTCTTGTATTACAGATTAAGATTGCGCACTCACAATTTACACAAAATCCCGACCTCGCGTGTTTTTGTGTTAATTGTTCAATTGCTTGCTTAGTTTATTAAAATTTAAAAACATAATTCATGGATCATATTATGTGAATTACAGTATCTCATTGATTAAAAATAATTAAATGAATAGGTTAGAAGATAGATCGATCACTAAAAACTACTCTTCTATGGGCGGTGTGGTCATCGTGGAGACGTTTTGCATGAGCAAAGGATTGAAAGGGTATAACCCAATATCATCTCCACTCTTGATTCCAACCCAATTAATAATATTAATACAATAAGAAAAGGGAATAAAATAGAAGATTATTTGAAGAAAAATTCAAGATATATACATGAAAGAAAAGAACTACAAAGAGGAGGTGGGAGAGGGGAGCCTTTTTCGAAGAGAGGTTTGCACAAAGCCTTACTTCTTAAAAGAGTTGTGAGGGGCTCCCAAGAGACACACTTTCGGAAAAACTTTCCCAAATCCTCTACCATCCCTCTAAAAGAGTGAAAAACCCCTTTAAAGCGATTTTGTGAGGACTAGGGTTACATTACTTTTTAAGTGTGAAATGAAAAACTCGGCCAAATATTTTATTTCATGTTGCACCGCATATTTGACCTCCAAAACGCATGAATTGGCCGGACCTATAGAATAATTACTTGTTCCAAATCATCTCACTGATCTTTCTTCAAAATTTGGGATCACTCTAAGCCGTGATAAAGATGATATGGCCCCAATACAGACCCCATGTCCATTCTTCCAATTCCATCCCACCATTGACTTAATGGCCCATTTACTCCATCTAAATGCACTCTTTAGCTCTAGTGTCCTGAATACAAGTTGTAGAAAATTAAGTTAGGAACACGGTTACAAAATATTAAGTTAAAATAATAAATATTATAATACTTATCTTCAAAATTTTACAATACATTTTAAAAGGGTAAAACTGGAAATTTCATCAAATTTTCAAATGAATGATCTAATCCCAAATATTTCATAAATGAATATATTTAGCATAATGTGAGGAAATTATATCATTTATTATCAATAAAATATTCAATAAAATAGTTTTTTATCAATGGTCACCATAATGGAAGAAAAAATAGTAAATAAATTATTTAAAGATAAGTCATGAAAAATATCAAATGAAATTCAACTGACCTAGGACCTATTTGATGGACATTTGGAAACACTTCAAGAAGGCATTTAGTAGTCACAATGAATGATTTTAAGGCCTTATTCTTATTGAAGATCAAAATTTAATTTTTATAATGGAATAATGTGTTGAATTTTTTCCTGTTTTCAACATTCTTATGGAGTCATGAGTAGTTGACTCTAGTTCATTATTCCATTAAATTGGAGAATATAAATTCCCTGAAAATCATATATCTTGAAGGATCAATAAATAACATTTGATAGATGTTGAATATTTAGAGATAATTACAAATGGAGATGTGTATATTGGGATGAATAATTGGGGAACTTTGAAACTGAATCATATAATACATATCTCAGGGCTACGGAATAACCAACATTTAGTTGGTAAAATAGAAAAGGTGGTGTATGGAACTAATATCTCTAATGGAGTATGAAATGTTAATAGATGATTCATGGTGAATTCAAAAGGTGAAGAAAAGGTTAAATTGTATATAACCAGAATAAAATATTTGATCTTATTGGATTAATGTTCACAAAATTTGGGGGCATAGTATTGTAGGCTTAATCATCTTATTTAGAATAACATAAATGTTATAACATCAAAAGTCATACTAGATCATGATCATATGGACATTACAAGTTGTAAAAAAAATTTATAGGAAAACAATCTATGGTTTATTTCAATTTTGATGGAATAAATGCTAAGGTCTATAAGTTATAATTTGTTCATAATGTTGTTTGGGGAATATTACATGTTTAAATACTATAGAAAAAGTGGTTGAAAAAGATAAATAAACTATTGAAATCCAAGTTGATATGAGTGGGATCATTGAAAGATATAAAGTACTGTAAAAATTTGATGAAATCACTAAAAGTAAAATAGTGGGAATAGTTGAATATGTGCAATAAAGTTAATGGGTGGATGAATCTCGAGTGGGAGAACCAGATGATTGGGCTCCATAAGTTAGATTACAAAAAAGTTTAGTTATTGAAAAGACGAGATAAGTCTTGTAGTATAGTAAAACCAACTCATTTAAGGGGATCAAATTGAGTTAGAAATTTAATTCCAAGGTTTAGGGAAAATATAAAATTTCTTCATCTACGTATAGTGTAGATCCAAAGAGACTGAAAGGGGTGTCCAAACCTATTGATAACAAACAATGTATGTTAGTAATGAATGAAGAGATGAAATCATTAATGTTCAAAAAAAATTAATATCCTAATGACATACTGAAAGGGTAAAACGAACTATATAATAATTGGGTTGTTGATTTGGAATAATAGGCTATTGGAAATATAATATATATTGTTTGACTAGTGGAAAATGAATGTCAACAGAAGGAGGGAGTTAATTTCTCAGAAATACTCTCATCGATAGATAAACAAACAAATATATAAATGTTTATGAGCATGGATGAATTATAAGATATGTACCTCAAATAAAATGTATATAAATAATTTATTTATTTATAGAGATTTAGAGGAATAAATTAATATGAATCTTCCAATAGGTTTCATGGAAGATGAAAAGTGAACATTGGTATGTAAAAAAAGAATCCTTATGTGATTAAGAAATAACCATGATAATATAATAACAAGATTAAATCATTAATGTAAAAATAATGGTTTTGTAACAACCTAATATTTTATTGTATGTCTCTTGTTAAATTAAATCTCACTGGTAACATATATTTTCCAAAACAGATAGCTTAAACAAAAAATGAAATATTATAATAACCTAGCTGTTAAATTGGTGAGAATGAATAATATTATCCACATAAATAAATTTATAAATCAAATTTTCAATATAATTATCAACATTCATCTTAGGTGTTTTCTGTGCATGATATAAAAATAAATCCACTTTTACACTCAACAATCTATATTTGTATAAAATACATTTTTTTTCCTTTTGATGGTGCACTCTTTTTAAAATTAAAATTTTTACACTTTATTAAATTATATTTGACAAAATAACTTAATTTTCATTATTAGGTTCTCAAAATTTACTTTGGTTTTACTTTTTATATTTTTTCAAAAAAGTTTTATTTTTTGATGAATAGTAAACAAATACTGCATTTTATTTGAAAACCGAGTTTTCATCTAAATAATTAAGTAGGATAAATTTTATTTTAAATTGGGTATCATAAAAAATTACATCTATAATACATATATTGATTAAATTATGGCCATTAACATCTTTTTATATTATATTTTGATAAAAAATATTTCAATATTTTGTTTGTTTTCACTTTAAAAATCAGCTTTCACACCCATTTTAGTGGATTAATTTTAAATTAATTTTACCTAATTTTGTGTATTAAATTTTGAAAAATAGATTTTATATTTTGATTCAGAATTCCCATGTTTAGTAAATAAGTTCCATTTATTTTTTCCAATATGAATTGTAATCTTAGTAATTTTAATTACCATTGTTACGGGTAAACTGGTTAATTAATGGTAAAAATAGTATTATAAATATTATAAAATTACCCTAAAAATTATACTAATTTAATTGGATAAATTATTTTAAACAAAAATATTATTTGGGTCTATTTTATGAGATTTTTGATCCATTTGAATGACTTTAATCCATATATAGTTTTATATTTTAATGAAAAGTAAAATATGTCATAGTTTTGTTTTTAACAGGATAAATATTTTAATATGGGGTTAACTAGAGGATATATTTGACTATAAATAGTATTTTTAAATATAAAATAGTTATCTCTATTATGGTTATTTATTTTTAATTTTAGGGAATAAATAATTAACTTAAAATATTTCACATTGATGATGTAATAATTCTTTTATTAATGGGAATCTCAAATAAATGATATTAAATTATCTAAAATAAAAATAATTTGATATAATTAATGTCATAAATAAATTTTCCAGATACCATTAACATGTTACTGATATTTTTAAAGAGTTTTTTTGAAGATATATTGATTTATTGATTTTTTTAAAAGACAATGTAATGAATTGTGTCAAAATTGAAATTAATGTTTCATTAAAGTAAATATTATTTTTTTAAATGATGCAAAATATATGAAAATATAAATTTCAGCCAACTGACTTATATAAGTTTTAATATATCATACATTATTAATTTATATTTTTTCTATCAATTTATAGTTACAATATTGTCCCTCAAAGAATAAAAATCGATGTTGTCACGATAAGAGTTAAAGGGATTAAATAAGGGTTAAAACCAAAAAATAAGGGTAAGAATGTGACCTAAACATATATAAAAATTATTTTATGAATATTAATAGAAACTTATCAACATAATATTTTGTTGGAGTTGTTTAATGGACACTTTTCAATGAAAATAACTTATAGGTTATTTAAATCATATATAGTTACAAATTGTCACTCTATTTGTGTTTAATATATTTTATGTGTCCACATAAGAAAAAAATCAAGACATGAAAAAAACTAAATTATATTATAATGTTACAAAAAAATCTTTATATAAATTTATAATTAATTTTTATAAATTATATAATTACCTTAAATGCATCGACAATGGTAGAACAATATTTTTTTGATTAACAAAAAAATAAAAAAAAAATATTTTAAAAGATTTAATTATTATATTTTTGGGATTATTTAATTTTAATAATGAATTTTATACATCTATAAAATATATTATAGTGGTTTAAAATTATTATATTTGAATTTTAGAATTGTCTTGATGTATTTGAAGTCAAATTAAATGAATAGTATCAAATTTGACGTTAATGATATTTTATTGAATTAATATTTTATTAAATTATTTAAAAATTACAAAAATGATAAATAATTACAAAATGGGTAATATACGGTTGAAAATGACTTCCCTTATTCATTTTTAGTTCATTTGGAAGCCTTTTACTATAGAATATCCTTATTATATTTTTATGTTTTGTGGATTTCAGAAAATGCCCCTCATGTCAATTGTAAAAGGACACCTCCTACCCAACATCCTCACTCCAATTTGAGCCATCTAGAATGACCAATCCCAGACTATATCTCATCTACAAATCATTAGTTAATTTCTATATGTTTTGATCTTTCTAAAAGTCCTACCCTAGATCATTTATTAAGATATTCAAGGATGTTCACTAAAGAAAATAATGTGAAATCGCGTTCAACTAAAGGAAAGTGCAAGACAATGGATTCTTCTCATCCCACTTTTATTGATGTGAGATATGAATTATTCACCACTTATTTATTTTTTTTGATTTACTTTTCCATTGATATATCATATCATGAATCGCTTTATGTTCATATAATTCAATGTTTCATTTGATAATTATTTAATTTTATGGGGCATATGATTAAAATATTTATAAGAGGTATGGCACACTTTGATTTAAAAATATCTTTTTAAATTGATTATTTGATATATGGTGAATGATTTGGACATGAAAGGGGTCTAGTTAATGAAATACCCTTGATGAATCAATATGTCTCATGAGACAAATCAGTTAGCGACAAACCCTCCATATTTGTTTCCAAGTAGAATTAGAAAGGTTTCTACCAAAAAACATAAACCATCTTGTGAAAGGTATTGACAATATTATAGTTTACATTCCAGATACCTGAAATCCAATAATTAAGAATATACTGCATTGAATATTTAGTTATTAGTATTCATAGTATTTTCACTATGAAGAAAATATATAGATGTATTTCATTCTCTGTAAATTGATTACATGACATGTGTTTTAAGTTATTTACCTTGTTTTATTGATTATTCTCACACATTCATGATTATTTTTGCTATATATAATCCTTACTAAAAATTTGAGCCCACCCTTACTTTATTTTATTTCCCCATGATATGAAGAAAAATTCTGGGAATACATTTCATGGATGTTGAGGAATTCATTTTTCTAAGTATAATTTTCATTTTCTATTCCCAATGTAAAATGGATTTCATGTATGTTTCCAGTTTACCAAGACTACTAAACTATTTAGTCCTTCTGGATTTTATTACATGTAATCATGACAATATAATAAAGTAAGGCACTGACTTTGGGCTTTTGGGGATGTGGAGTTACAGTTGGTATCAATGTAAGTTTTGTATAAACCTTGAGAACTATATTTAATAAAACTTATATTATATATCGAAACCCTTGGATAAATTTTATAAAATATTCCCAAAGAAACCAATATTACGATTTGTAGACTAGTTATACATAAATTTTCAATTTGGATTATGTGATTAACTAGTTATACTATTATGCATTATGTATCATAATGTTATAATCTAATATAGTTTAATTCATCTTATCGAAATGGAACCTAGAATAAGGATTGGTAACCAAATAAATGCAAAAAATAGAAATAGTAAAAATGATATTTTCTTCGATGGGTTTAATCTAATATTTTGATGGGAAATAATTTTCAAAACAATCTCATTATATAAGGACATATTATCATGTACAATTAAGGTAGAGAAATATTTCTCTAAGTATTATTCTTTCGAGGGGACTAATAAGAACAAGAGTACAACAAGGAAAATTATGGATAAAGGAAATAATAGAAAGAAGTATTTTAGCTTATGTGATAATTGTGGAAAGAAACACATTGGTACTTCCATAAAAAAATGGGAGTTTTCTATATGTGTGGGTAGAAATGAAAATATTATTGTGATTATATGGGTAAGAAAAAGGTTTCCAAGGTATAATGCTTCAACTGTAAGGAGATGATAGACTATGCAAATCAATTCCTCATCCATCGAAGGAATATACCTCAAAAAATGATAATGGATCATGGCCAGTATTATTCTACTAGAACAGTCAAAGATAAATGATTAATATGCCTATGTTTGGATTCAATAATTATGTTGTAAAAATATTTTATCAAGGATATTCTGGTAATAATAATCATGAGATATATATGGATTATACTACGGTATTTCTCTATTAATTATTTCAAAGCACATGATGAGCAGTACCGATACCAAGAGAAGTGATTCTATGCAATTTGATCATTTTGAAAACACAAGATTGAGGGAAGGTAACCCTTGATATATTCTTTATGTAGAGATAATAATTATAATGATATGTTTATGGGATATTATTGGTGACCATGAAAATGGATAGTGATTTCATGGTTTATGTTATCTTTGTTGGGTTTAATAAAATTTTGATTTTATGGAATATATTCAGAAACCTGGGATTTTATTTTTCAGAAGAATACTTGTTTTAATAATGGTTTTAAGATAACAAAGTTATTAATATATTTTTTAAGTGAAAATAAGAGATACATTATGTGGTTTTGGGAATATCTAATGTTAAGTTGATTTTGGATGTTTAGTGACATTAATTATAATGTTTTTGTCTTTGAATTTGGACATACATATTATAGATTAGTCTTAAAATTAACTAATCATGGAATGTAATATGTTGAACATTGGATATTATTTTTTGAGGTAAAAGGGTGATTAATTATATTGTATATCATGTTTTAACCATATTGGATTCAGTATATATTTAAAGGATAAAATAATGACTTGTGGATCTTGTGATTCATTAATGTTATTTAGGCATAAAAATTCATCTTGAACATCCATTTCCTTTTGTACAATATGGAGGGAAAATTGATCCAAGAACATAAAAAGGATGAGATTAATCTTATGAAATGTAAAGTAATCAAGTATGTTTATTTTCTCATGTTATTATCTATATAGTAATGGAATATGTCAACTTTAGGAAGAGGATATTGGAGTGAAAACATTATCTTTTTAATTTTCATTTTAAGAAATTAATGGTATTTTAACTGATTAGATATTTATGGATTTGTGGTGGTTAAATTTCTAATGACCAATTTCTATATAAAATCTATCAGAAATTGATAGTTTGATTTATCTTCTAGGTCCATTTTTTAACTTTCCACTAATTTTATCCTATTATAAATCCTAATTTGGTGGTGAACTTTGCATTTCCCTTTCCCTCTTATTAAGAGAATGTTTTATTAACCATATTAACGATGTGAATTTCTTACAAAGGGATTTTCAGGTATCAAACATTGAATTTTTAAATTTTATTTCAAATTATGTTGATGCAATTTATTAATGGAGGGATAATATAACACCACAATATTTTATGGTATGTCTCTTGTTAAATTTAATCACTATGATATCTTACGTTGCACACAGCACCCAACTTAAATGAACAATGAAATATTAGTATAACCTTTTTGTTAAATTGGTGGGAATGAATAGTGTTAAGCACATTATAAAATTTATATATTATATATTCGATCAAAATTTTAAAATTTATATTATGTCTTTTCCTAAAATGATATTTAAAAATACACCTTTATGAATAAAAAGCTATATTTTTTCTAAATGTAGTTTTTCTTCCTTTTCATGGAGTAATTAATTTAAAATTAAATTTTAAAAATATTATAAATTATATTTGAAAAATAAAATCCATTTTTGAAATAGGAGTATCAAAATTTACATTTATTTAATATTTTTTTTTACTTTTATGATATTTTTTATTTTTTTATGTGGAGTAAAAAAATACTGTGGTTTAATTAAAAACTAGCTTTTCATCTAAATAATTTATGAGGATAAATTATATTTAAATTTGGGTTGAAAATAAAACTCGATCAATAATACATCTATAAATTCAATTAAGTTCATTATTATATTTTTTAAATTAAATTTATATATAAAAATTTTCGATCTTTTGCACGTTTTCACTTTGAAACACAACATTCACACCCCGTATAGGGGATTAATTTTAAATTTAATTTAGCTACTTCTATGTTTTTAAATTTTAAAAATGGATTCCATAATTATAATCATGAGGGAAGAATTTATTAAATTGATTCCTTTTATTTTTGGACAATATAATTATTAAACATAGTAATTTTATTTACCACTGTTAAGGGTAAATCAAGTAATTAAGAGTAAAAATAATAAGATAAATATTATAAAATTACCATAACAGTTATCATAATTTTTTTATTAGTTTTTGTTTTAAAAAAAATCCTTAGGAAGATTTTATGAGAACTTTTAGTAACTTGGATTATATAATCCATTTATATTATTTTATTTTAAAGAAAAGTTAAGGATATCATACTTTTGTTTTTATGAAGTTAAATATTTTAATATGGGGTTTCCAAGGGGTTTATTCGACTATAAATAGTTATTTAATGAAAAAAAATTATCATTAAAAATTATTTATTTTTAATTTTAGGGAAGAAATAGTTACCTTAAGGCTTGCACAATGATGATGCAGTAATTGTCTAATTAATGCAAATGTTAAATAAATGAAATTATAAATATTAAAATAAATATAATTTTTGATAATTAATGTAATCCAATAATTTGATTGATATATTTAATATGTTTTTAATGTTTTAAAAGTATTGGTTTGAAGATATATTGTTTTATTGATTTCTGTAAAAGTCAAAGTAATGAATAGTGTCAAAATGGACATTAATGTTTTATTTAAAAAATAATAACTTATTAAATGATATGAAATTTATCAAAATAAAAAATTTAGATAAATGATTGATATAAGTTTGAAAATATCATCCATGATTCACTTATGGTTTGATTTTTATTTTATAGTAACAATATTGACCCTCAAAGATTAAGAAACAATGTTGTCACAGTAAGAGTTAAAAGGATTAAATAAGGGTTAACACCAAAAATAACGGTAATAACGTGACCTAAAAATATATGAAAATTATATATGAAGACTATTTGAACCGTATCACTATATTATATAATTGGATATGTTTAATGGACACCTTTACATGAAAATAAATTAAATATATTATTTAAATAAAAAATAGTTACACAAGTCACTCTCTTTATATTTAATATAATTTATGTGTCCACATATGAAAAAAATTAAGATATGAATGAAAATAAATATCTATTTTTATCTTAATAAAAATATTTTCTTTATAAAATTTTATATTTATATTTTATAAATTATCTAATTACCTTAAATTCTTCTACAATGCTAAAATGGTATATATTTTATTTATAGAAAAATAATATATTTGATTTTAAAAGTATTAATTTTAATTTTTTTGGGATATGTTAGTGTGCATAATTAATTTTTTAGATCTATAAGATATATTAAAGAGTTTTTAAATAATTATATTCGAATTACAAATTTTTCTTGTTTTATTTGAAGAAAAATTAATTGAATAGTATAAAAATTTGATAAAAATGATAATTTATAGATTTAATATTTTATTGTATTATTTAAAAACCACGAAAATTTAAATAATAAAAAATTGGATAATACATGGTCTAAAATGTCACCCCAATTCATTTTTAAGCTATTTTAAAGTCTTTTTCTTTAAAATACTTTTATTATATTTTACTATTTTGTTTATTTTTGAATGTGCCCCACACATCAATAATAAAAGGCCACCTCCTCCCTCACTTACTCACACAAATTTGAGTCATCTTGTTCGACCAAACCCTATACGTATCTCTTCTCAACATCCTTATTTTATTTTTTAATGTTCTTGATGGAATTTTGGTTCATGTTCCAAATATATGAGGTCCAATAATTAAGCATTTCCTACATTAAAGATTTACTTTTTATTATCCAAAGGATTTACAATATGACAATATCTATGGATGCATTTCATTATAAGTATATTGATTACCTGGAATGTTTCTTCAGTTATTTACATTTTCATACTGATTATTCTAATTAATTCAAGATATTTTCCTCTATACTAATCCCATAATAAAAATTTTAACTCATCCTTATAATGTTTTATTTACACATGATAAGAATATAAATTCATTGAATAAATTTCAAGGATACTGAGCAGTTTATTTTTCTTATTCTATTTCATTTTATATTCCCATTATAAAATGTGTTTCATGTACGTATATAATTTACCAAGACTACAAAACTTTTTGGTCCTATGGGATGGGATTCATCGTTATCATGTCAATATGATAAAGTAAGGAACCTACTTCAGGCTTCTTGGGACAAGGCATTATAAGTTCATAAAGTGCAATAAATATCATTATTTTTACCAAATGTAGTGGGAGGATGGAACGTTCGCCATATTTATTTTACGTGTAAGTGACATATTTTTAGCTGGACCAAATAGGGATGATTATGGAAGATGAAATGTGACTTGGATGGAATAATGGAAATGAAGAGATTGTGTGGTCCAAGAAGATTTAGCGGATGAAAATTGAGAGATATAAGAAAGCAGTTGAATTGGTTTTATCATAGATTTGTTATATTTTTACGTTCATCAAGATATTTTGAATGTGCATATGAAAGTAAGTCTCGACTCCTTTGGCGGGACACATCCAAATAACTAGGAGATCTTCCAAAATAGAGGCAAGAGTCACATATAGAGTGAAATTTACCTATGCATCCATGGTTTGATGTTTGATGTATGGAATGATTTTCACAAAACCATAAATTTCCTATGAAGTGGAAATGGTAAGTCAATACAAGTCTAATCTAGGATAGGCGCATTAGATGCTACCAATTCATCCTTTGAAATTCAAAATTAGTGTAAGATATGAAATTTATCTATATAAATGGTTATCCATTGTGTGGATATATTGATGCTAACATCAATAGGGATTCAAATACTTCAAAAAGCCCAAAAGGATTTGTATTTACTTACTTAGGTACATCGGTAAGTTAGATGTAAAAGCTACAATATATCATTACTCTAAGAACAACATAATATGAATATATTGATACAATTGAATCTAAGAAATAAATGATTTTCGTGATGTGGTTTTTAAAGGATCTCAGAAGAATTCATGAGGGAGGATTTATTTTCAATGATAGGTGAAGTGAAATCCACTTATTTAAAAATATAGTGTTTCATGTAATAAAAAAATATATTAACCAGAAGTTTTATTTCATTAAATATTTTCTTAAGGATAAGGAGTTAGAGATATATAACATTTTTGGATTCCAAGATATAGAATTCCTATTTACCAATGTGATCGATCAGAAAATCCGGGTTTTGAATCATTCCTTATTATCGAATGGGTAAATGGATGGATAAAAAGGTTGAATATTTCTTATTATGGAATATAATGTTTTCCTAGTATTTGAGGTTTGATAAAGGTTCTTTAGAATAAATATTAAAGTGGGTGATTATTGGGAGGTGTTTTCTGCTTCATTTTACCATATATTAGGTCATTTTAATTGTATTTATAGGAAATTGGTTGGTGTATTGTGTTATAATTGGAATATAGATAAAATAATCATGTCTTCTCCATGGGAAACATGTTATTTATAAGTTTTACTCATTTATTGATGTTATAATGTAGATTTGGAGGTTTTTAATTTCATTAAAGATGAAGGGTTACTGTGTTTGTTTTCAAATTTGGTTTTTCATGTTCAATGAACCTTAATTTTAGGGTAGTAGGTATTACTGGTTGGTTGTATGACACAAAATATGTAAGTGGTTAGAAAAATTAGAAAAAATTAAGATTGTTTGAGTTTAATTTTGGATTATATATGTTACCCTTAATTAGTAATATTTTTTATAATATCTTTTATATTTTAAAGATAATAAAAGTTACACTACTTGAAAAATACCCCATACCAATAGTTTGAAACCTTTGGTATAGGCCTCCAAACCATTAGTATATCCTATAACAATGGTTTGGAGAAATGTTGTCTAGAAAGCCATGGGGATAGGTCTATACCAACTGTTTTGAAAAAACCGTTGGTATAGACCTATACAAATGGTTTTTAAAACTGTTGGAATAAGTAATATGAGAAATCTATACCAACGGTTCTATATAACCGTTGGTATATGTATTTAAAAAAAGAATCATTCTGTTGCTTTTGATCCCAGTACCTCTGGTTTGTGATTGAATGACCTAACCACTAACCAAACATTACTTTTGTGAACATAATTTCAAATATATATATATATATATATGAATTATCATTAATATTTTAAATTTGGATTTATTTAATGTTCTCTTTTAGATGATTCCAAAAAAAATACATAGAACTATACCAACGGTTCTCAAAACAGTTGGCATAGATTCATTGATTTTAGGCCCTATACCAACGGTTTTGGAAAAAGCGTTCATATAGGTCCCCCTATACCAACGGTTTTGGGAAAACTATTTGTATAAGTCCAAATTACTAACCTTTACCAATGGTTTTGGCCTGACCGTCGGTATACATCCATATAACCAATGGTTAGCCCAAAACCATTGGTATATGTCTTATTTCTTGTAGTGTGAGTATCATTGTTTCACCAGTTCAAGTTGGAATCATTTTCTGAAACATGTTTATATCTACTATTATTTCCTTCTTTATATTTTTTAATATATATCCACTACCTTTAATGTAAATAGGATTTCATGTGTGGTGAAATGAAAACATTGTGTGGTGATTAGGGAGAAAATGTTACTTTAATTATTCTCATTCATGGGGAATAAAATTTCTAAATGTTCAGTTGTATCATGTTGTTGACCATCATATGAACATTTAGTGGAGAGTGGATCAGACATCATGTGGTTTTATTGGAATCATATGTGATCAGTGTCCCTAAAATATTTAACCAATATAATTGGTTCTAACTAATATTAATTGACTAATTTTATTTATGTTAATTATGGTCTAATCATTTGTCAGTTTTACTTGTCATAGATATGTTTTATTTAAATAAACCATTTGAAACTAATCCTTTTCTAATTTAAACAAGGTGTGCACACCTCTACTACAAATTATTTGTTATATAATCTATTACATATTTATTTTTTAAATTTGTGAGGAAATAAAATAATTCCAATACCATAGAGAATATTTGGATTGAATCCTAATCTCTATAAGTGCATTAAACCTTGTGTAATATATGTGTGTGTTTCCTAGGTGAGTTGAGACCTTCTTCTAGATATGGGTTAAAGGGCACCTATTTTGAATGAGTCTTTGAAATTGTCAATATATATATATTAGATATAGATAAATCTTTGTTTGTGTGGATAAATTATTAATATAATTTTTATAAAAAAATAATTAATTTATAGGATTTCTATAAAATATATTTACCAATTTGTTTCTTCATTTGGTAGGGTTTCAGGTATTGTACTGCTTCAATCAGTGACATTTCAGTAAATCAAATTTTGGTTGGTCTCTTAAATGGAATCCGATATTTATTTAATTATTTATAATACTTTATTTTAAATTACTTAACATCACACTAATTAGAAAAAATAATGCTTTAATGTAATTATATATTAAAAAATAGAAATTTTAAAAAATTATTTATATATAAAATTAAAATTATTTCACATATATAAATATATATTTTATATAAACAAAAATAAAATATATTTTAAATTAAAATAAGCATAAATATAAATATATTTATAAATGATAAATAATTTAATGTTTTTAAATAAAATATTATATTTATGATTTTTATTTGTGTGTGTAAATATATTTTATTATATATTAATATTAATTTAGTATTCTTGAGATTAGATAAATGTAATTGTATTACACAATACTATAGTAGTACTATAATAGTATTGTAGCAATTGTGTTGTTATTCATCAATGGGATTTAGGGTCATTTCTCATGTATTTCAACCACATGGGCCTCTATGATTTCATGTAGTCTCCTTAAGCCATTAATTGAAAGTAAATCATGAGCATGGTGGAATGAGGATAGATCCAAGTGCATCAAGAAGGCTACAAATTCATGGCGACACATAGGTGCTACTGAGTGGGAGTCATCCAAAGAAGGATGAGTGTACCGACACTTATCAACCAGTCATTACACCTATGGTGTAGGATAGATGGTATCCTTTCCACATGACTCTTAGTATATTGTAACTAGTCTTATGGTGCATAGAAATAGGTTTGTAGTGTAGTGGATTGCTATAGAAGTATAACTGGATGGGCAGATTAGAAGAGAGTTAAGTGTGATGGAACCTATCTTATGGCCTCCCCCCCACATGATATTGTTGGATGGAGGGTTTCACTATCATTTTGAATCAAACTAGAATAATTAAATGGATTTTTATGGGGTAATCAAGGAAATCATGACTGTTACCATAGGTGCAATAACACTATTATGGGGAACAAATAATGACTTGTGAGAAATATGTTGCACGATTCTCATGAAAGGTAAAACAATATACTCAGTGTTTAATATGATGTTCCTTCTATCTAACCATATTCTAAGTATTCTAGACCTATGGGCCTCCAGGTCGAGTATATTAATATAATAATTCTAGTAGTTATTTTCAATTCCTTGGGGGGGGGGGATGTGGCTTGACCCACTGGGGTTACTAGGTGTGTGTGTGTTTGTTTGTTTGTTCCTTTTAATCCCCTCCACAAATAATAAATATTTAAATTTTCTATAAGTATAATTTTTTAAAGAAACCCTACTCACATGAGATTCCTCAAACCTCTTTACATGGACTCTTACTCAAAAATTTTGAATGATTTAACCCAACAAGGGTTAATACCCTAACAGGAGGGTTGAATCTTGGTATGTCATATTATTAATATGTTCCCTAATGATCCCATTTCATTGTTAAAAAAATCACTTTTTTCTCTCCATCTCATAGGACAGAATAAATTGAAAATAAAAAAATTCACCTAACACAACAATTTTACATGGTTCACCCTCACTGGGATATGCCAAAGGAGGATACAAAGGTAATGTGATAATGTTGAAAATTCCGTAAAATGAACTATTGTTACATGTTTTGAAGTTGAATCACTATCCCTCTCAGTTTACAACCATTAACAATTTTAAATATCAATATTATCTTGCACAAGAGCCTCAAACCAGTTGTTGAGGACTCGACAAGTGCATCCAAGATACCCACGTCCAGAACCGGTGGAGACATATTTTTAGTTTAATGTAGTAGTATTGTAGCCAACACTATAGTAGGTACTATAGTAGATATTGTCTGGAACTATTTCAGCCAAAAATATTCATCTTTTTGGGATTTGGGCCCACTAATTTTCATCCCTGGGTCCATCAAGGCCTTTGGGCCACAAAAGGCCATCATGCTAGTAAGGCTTTTGGGTCACCTCAAGGCCTTCACACCACTTTATGGACTTCAGGCCACCTCAAGGATTTTAGGTCACTTGAAATTATGCTTAATGGACCCAACTAACTCTACATGGTGTAGACTCCAAATGAGGATTCATAGTAGGCATAGTCACCAGAGCAGAAGCTAAAATATGTGGAAGAAGGAGATGTTTTAGAATTTCCATCGGGGCCAGCCTTTGCATGCACATGAAGCCTATTCCAACATCCATGCGAATGTGGAGAGTTGATATCATGATGCAGATGTTGGGAAATAGTAGTTTCATGTCTTTATAAGTATGAATATTTCCTCTAAGACCTACGGGTCATGTAATCTCTAAGCCTATGTGACTTGTAAGGGTTCCCCTTATCCCTTGAAAGGGGGGTTATCAAAAATCAATATGAAATAAGGCCTTTGGGACATTATAGGTAAATATCAATACTCTCTTTGCTAAAGAGAATGCATTGCTTCTCCAGTGTAATCCTTAGATAATTAGTTCTGAATTTATTGACACTTATGTGTCTATTTATACTATTGTTTCATCAATGAGATTAAAACCACCATTTCCTGATACTTTTCTTATTGGGTGACTCCATCCCAAAACCCTTCATAAGACCCCGCTATAAGATCCCTCTACCCGATCTCTCTAGGAGGCTCCTCAATGAGATCCATCCATGAGACCTCTCCAGGATACTCCTCTACAAGAACATATTCTATTCAAGCGAGTCACATTACTCTGGTGTGAGACCCTATTCAGGTTACATGATTTGTGTGAAACTGAATAGTCTTCCTATGCTCAGCATAAATATCGCTTTCAGATATACACTTTCAAGACTCTTTCTTGAAACCCCTTTGCAATAATTTGTTCTTTTCTATATAGATCACATGATTCCAATTAAAGAATTTAATTTTTTATGCATATTATGTGATTATGATGTAATTATTTTTTTCTTCCCATGAAAAAGACTTTTCTTTACATAAAAAAACTTTTAAAATCTTCCCATTTTTATTAAGTAAAATTTAATGGGTATTTATAAGAATAATTCCACCACATTAACTCTACAAATCACAATAGGCCTTCCATTATACCACCTTATAAAACACCATTATGTGCTTGACGTTATCCGATTACAATATCCAAATACAATCATGAATTGGTCATCTTAATTTTCTCTCATCCATTAAAGTGATCCAATCTTGAGGTCGAAATACAATCATGGGAACTTTTCATAATCCCATCATTGGATCCAAAGACATTCATAATGTGGTCAACTTCATTATCTTTCATCGCTTCGTGTGATATCATCATGAAATCCAAAGATAATAATGGGTGCTTTGTGTGATCTCATGATGATATCAACTAAAAATCACACAGTCATTGACATTGTCTTCCAGCGTTTCACATGATCTATTCATTATGTCCCTTGATAATCTTGTGGTTGCATGTTTTCGAATGACTGTGAGATATATCCTTAATTTATAGCCACTTTTCCTTCATGGACCTCATGTGATATCATCACAAGATTAGTATGGAAATATTTGACTGCAACATCCATTCACATGACCATTTAGTACTTCATACAATCGTATAATCCCTTCATGTGATCAATTGGTACTTCATGCGATCATGCCATTCTTTCACACGACCAATTCAAATATTCATACTTCACATAATCTTTTATGATGTTCATGATTTGTGTGATACTTTATAAATTTACCTCAAATCTTCATCCCCCCTTTGAAATCCAACCATTTTCAAAAAAAAAATTTTGGAAAAAAATTATCAACCCAAAATAAACATCAAGAGGGATTTCTACCAATATTATCCCATGTGGGTTTGTTTACAACACTTTAAATCTTTAAAAATATACTTGTTGAAAATTCATGTAGATGAATACCCATTTTCCTTCTACAGCGTCAGATAGTGATCAAAGATTTCTATAACCTACAAATTTCAACTACTCACATCCTAATCCCAATGGCCACTCATTATCACTATTCTTCTTCATTAAAATAATATCTTTTTAATCACTATATTTTAAAACACGCTATGTTTTTCTACTCCCCATATCATCTTGTACTCTATATTCATCGATAAATTTACTCCCCCATTGAAAATTTAACTACTTTGTGGTCTGAAACATGGTAAAGAACACAAATCAATATGTAGGGGGGAAAACACCATTCCCCAGGGAGAAGGGGTTCCATATCCACATTTTTCATGTCTGTGGAGTCAACTAATCTTAAAGAGATATTAGAGTTTGACCAAATACTTCTCCTTGTAAGGCCATCATTAGAATGTATATAACATACAATTCAGAAGGAACATACTCCATTTTCATAAGTCTATTGCACACTTTCTATTCAATAATGTGAAATTTTATTTCAATGTGTTTTTTCTTGATTGATGGATTTTATTTTTTATAAGATTTATATAACATGAATACTCACAATTCATTTTTATTGGATACATCACTTCAACTCTCGTATCATCAATATACAACTTCATACATACTAACTATGTGTAATATTGAGTGCCCATGATATATTCAACTTAATATGTGAACAAATAAATGCAATAATATTTCTTGTAACACCCCAAGCTTCTACGGTACGCTTCTCTTTGAATAATGTGATATCGTGTGTTGTACACAACATCGAGTTCAAACACACCACAACCAATCAAACTAGTCGTTATGAATAGTAATACCTACTTTTTGAAATTATATATATTTTATATTTTAAAATAGACTTCATTTTTGGTTTCAGAATATCGAAATTATCCTAAGATGAATTTTTGGTATTTTTCTGAGAACTTCCAATTTTTATGAATAGTGAAAATTACTTAAAAACTTCTTTTTTAATCAAAATAATTTATAGTGATAAATTATATTATTGAGTGGTTTTAAAGTATAATTAGAATATATTTTAACCATTTTATCCAATGGTGTTCATTAGAATTAATTTCACTTTGAAATTTTACCTAAATAATTGTCTATCTTTTGATATATATTGTTTCATAAAAACACGCTATTTGTTGTGACAGTGAGAATTAATTATAAAATTATTTAATGAAACTTATATGTTTGGAATTTTGTAAAATAGACAACATTTTTGAATTCGGAATATCAATTATATCTTAGGGTGAAATTTTGGCATTGTTATGAAAAACTTCAATTTTTGATGAATAGTGAAACTACTAAGTGGTACTTAAAAAAATTAATTTTTCATAAAACATAATTTTACTGCTTCTGTGAATGGAATTTTGAAAATCCGAGAGACACGGTTAATATCAAGAAGTAAAATGTTGTTTAATGAGATGAAAATAATTTTTGGTGAATAGTAACGTTTTACTTTTATTTACCACGGTTAAAAGTAAATTGGGTAATTAAGGGTAAAAATGATATTAATATTACCCTAACACATGTCCTAATTCTATTGGACAAGTTTATCTCTACCAAAAACAACCTTATGAATAAAATATTATCATTTATGTCCACATGGATTAGATTAGGACATTTATTATTATTTAATTCAATGAAGAGTTAAAAGAGTTAAAATCAAAGTTTATTTACTAAAACATTTTTAATATTGGGTTATACATAAGATAAATTCGATTTTAAATATTAATTAGAAATATAATAAGATTTCATACATAATGATATTTTATTTATATTTTTTAGAAATTAAATATTTTAATTTATTTATGACACAATGATGATGTAGTAATTACCATAATAGTGAAAAATTTAAATAATTGATATTATAAATACCTAAATAAATATAATTTTAGACTTTTAATGAATTAAACAAATTTTCTAGGATAATATGACATATTAGGATTGATTTAATTGACTTTTTTAGAAGTAATCATTCTGTTATGAGTTTCAAAAAAATCAACTATTAAATAGTGTCAAAATTGACATAAAAGAGTTTTTAAAACAAATATTATATTATTAATTGATATTAAATTCCTAAAAATATAAGGATCGGCCAAGAGACTTATATCATAATAGTTGTATCATTAATGGACCACTTGGGAGTCTCTTGGATATATATTGTATTTTTATTAACTATATAATATAAAAATACAAAGTGACATGGTAAATGTCAAACTAATTAACTAAGAGTTAAAACTAAACAATAAGGTTAATATAATGACCCAAACCTGTCTAAATTCTATTGGTTGAATGTATTTAGACCTATACCAACCTTAACCTTCAAATAATACACTTTTGAGCCATTATAAACCGAATATGAATTTATTATAAATTAATATTTCTAGCTTTTCCAAAGGTGCCCCTCACCCCTCTTATAAAAGGGCACTCATCCTTCTCATTTCTTCACAACATCAAAGCATTTTGGTTCGGACAACCTCTTCCAAAATACTCTCTCAACTTCCCTCACTACATCCTAGAGGCCTTAGTTTGATCAGAAAGCCAACCTAAGGAGCCCTTTTGATCAAATCAAAAGGAAGAACCCGAAGAAGAGGTAATGTTTTCACCACCCCTTTTAAAGTTCCTTTCTTTTTCCACTTCTTCATTCATTGTTATTAACATTCTAAAATAATAACTCCAGTATAGTATATATACTGTGATGTTATTATCATTATGTTACAACCATATTCAGTATTCTATCCACCCTTTGAATAACATGTCACCATACGTGCATACGTACGGCTTACCGTCTCCACATCGTGGTGTAATTGTTATTCAATATATTATTATTTGGATGGATATAAAAATGATGTATAATTAATGTAAAAAATAAATATAACATTATAATTATTCTGTATATATAATATAACATCCAATTATATATTATTTTAATATCAAAAGAATGATATTGTCGGTCGTGCGTACGTACGGACTATCGTCTCCACGAACGCGATGAGATTCATTCTCCATCGTATCCATTCAAGTATAATTATCATTTTATGATTTAAAAATAATGTTTAAGGACTTGATATCATTCTGGATACGAATAAGATACAACCTATCCATAACCAACATGGCTTACATAACAAAACATATAAAAGAAAACGAGTAAGTTAACACCCGAAACGGCGATGATACTAAGATATTATTAACAAAGCAATGTTAAAAGATCATATATGATATCATATTAATATATATGATTCTTGTATAATTTAATAACAATTATTTCACCATTATATAGGTGGTTAACCTACCCTCAACCAAGGAAAAGTACAAGGTAAAGTTTTATTTCACAAACTCTTTATTATCTGAGGTTGTTTATACGTAATTATCTACCGGGATCTCCTTATCATCCACATCTATGTTTCTTAAAAATGTATTTCAAAACATATTTACTATTTACTAGAATATGATTTAAAGTCATTTATACCCTTGTTTACTTTTATAAGTGGTTTATAAAGGAATCTTTCCTTCATTTTCCAAACAAGGTACTTTTTATCCTTTTCGACAGAATTAAGGTAAGAATGTTTTTTTTAACTTATACAGAAGGTGCAACTATTTTCCACCGTTATAAAATCTTCAAAGCTTCCCTTACAATTTTATAAGAATATTTTCAATAGTTATGTTTTATTTTATAAATATATGACTCTTAAATGATTTCAAAATAGAAAGAGATATTTCTCTAAAAAGAGTTTTTGATTTCATCTATGTCAACATCCTTTGATGAATTTTACGCTTATTTGAAGTTGATTTATTATGATACAAAACTTCTATATTGTATTGAAGGTTTTGGGATATGGTTGACTGTGTATGTGCTATTTTTATACCATTCATGGTTTATGGTGAAAGTATTGACATTTCGTATGCTAGTTTTAATACGAATGTTTATGTTATGTTTAAAACTTTTCATATGGGAATGCATTGGACTTAATATGTGGCAGGTGGAGCCTGCTATAGCTCCTCGATGTATCGGTAGGTCTCATGAGACAAACTAGTGTCTTGGCATAAGGCCTTGACAAAATCTTATTTGTAGTCTTGGCACGGGACCTTGGCTATGTGGTTATGATAGTCTGGCATTATGCATTCCATCATTTTGAAAGTGGTTATTGATATTGCATGTGATTATTTTATTAGTAGAATATCCATGTGAATAAGTAAATGGAATTATTTCATTTTATTTTTTCCATACTATGTTAAAGTTCAAGTTTAAAAGGCTTTTGTTTTAGTTATACATTGCCTTAAATGTTTATTCTTATTTATGAAAGTTTCCTCTATATTGTTATCCTTACTGGGAATTTGATCTCAACACTTTTCTATGTTTTATTTTTCCCAGGATATGAAGAAGTAAATTATGAATGACCTTCAGGGATAGTATGAGGGGATAAGAGTGTGGTCTATGGAGACTATGTTGTTGTAGTTTTCATTTTTATGATGTAAAACTTTATGAATATATCTAGTGTTTCCAAGGCTACTAAACCAATCGGTCTTTCAAGATTTTATCTTTCTTGTGATCATGCCAATGTTATTCAATAATGCACCGACTCTGGGTAACTGGGGTTAGGGCGTTACAGTTGGTATCAGAGGAAGTTTAGTACAAACCTTGGAAGCTAGATTTTAATAAGCTCTGAATAGAGCACATAGATTTAAGATGGACTTTGATGATAAGAATAGAATAACTTCATAGAATTTTGGTATTGTAGAGATTTTGTGTGTTTTCTGAGCAATACATCCCTGTCTGGATACGAGCTGGTAGAGGCGGCTCTGGCACAGATGTACCTAGGGGTAAAACCCGAAAACACCGCTTTGAGCTAGACTCGAACGGGAACTGGTGCACAATAACGGGCCTTGCTGCACTCTTGGTTACGAGACTCCCGGGGGAAATTCTTAGGATAACTCTCATTTTATTTATAAATCATTATGAAGGTTTTATGAGTATATACTTACTCAAAGAAAACATTCTTATGATTATGGATTATATCCATAAATAGTTCAATTTATGTTAACTGTTTTATAAGTATGGGATTATGTATTTTGATTCATAAACTGATCTAGTTTATGCCATTATTTAGAAATGGCACCTAGTGGAAGAAATGGAAACCATATCAATGCACACACTCCATGTAGGGATTTCCCTCCTGCTCAAGATAATTATAGTGGAGCTAGTGATGAAACTGGTGCCGATCAGCTAATGACCACACTGGGACAACTCCCTAAGGTTATGAATAATAACCTTACCCGTATGGAGCACCCTGATCTGCAGCATGGAGGATCAATGTTAGATCACTTCATGAGGAAAAAACCACCAATTTTCAATGGGAGTACAAATCCCTTAGTAGTTGAGAAATGGATAAATTCCCTAGTGAAAATATTTCAGGCTTTGGGGAGTAGTGAAAGGGAAAAAGTTATCATGACAGTTTACCGCCTCACTGGAGATGCTGATAAATGGTGATCGTTGATTCAAAATACGAAGGAAGATGATGAAATATCAAATATGGAACGGAGGGAGTTGAAATATCTGTTTTTTAAAAAAATACTTTCCTCGCGACCATCGAGCAGATATGGAAAGTCAATTTTTGAGTCTGAGACAGAAGGAGGATGAGAATGTCAGAAAGTATGATGCTAACTTTACAAGGTTAGCAAGGTATGCTGTAGATTATATACATAACCCAATAAGTAAGATTGATCATTTCTTTTATGGGTTAAAACCATTTCTTCGTCGAGCATTAGTCTCACAATCCTTCTCGTCATACGAAGACATTGTCTCATGTGCTATCAAGACCGAAAAGGAATTATCTAAGTCTTATGACTTTAAAGAAAAGAAAGAGAAGAAGAGATCTGCTGATCAATCTGGGAATAGAAATAAGGGAAAGAAGGAAAAGTTCGAATATCCATCCTGTGCTAAATGTGGGAACAAACACACCAGTACATGCTTGAAGGGAACGAGAGTCTATTACAAGTGTGGTGAAAAAGGCCACCAAGCTCGTGGTTGAAAAGGTAAGAAGGAAGCTACCAATGTTCAGTACTACAATTATAGGGAGATGGGACATTATGCAAATGAATGTCTTAAGCATCAGGGGAAAATACCTCAGAAAATTCCATGGGATCAAGGCCAAGCTTATGATATCACTACTGCTGAGGTAGAAGCTCCAAAAGACATGGTGGCAGGTAATTTAATGGTTTCCTCAAGTTTAGAAAATGCATTATTTGATTTTGGATCATCACATTGTTTCATATCTTCCCAGTTTGCTAAGAAAATTAGATATTTACAATTTGATTTAACAAGGGAGTTGTTAGTTAAAACTCCTAAGGGAAGTATCATTGCAACAATGTTTTGTGAATCAGTCCTCATTAGAGCACATAAATTTTCTTTATCTACTGATCTCATCGTCATACCTATGATTGAGTTTGATATAATCCTCGGTATGGACTGGCTTTTGGACTATGATGTGAAGAGTTATTGTAAGAAGAAAGAGGTTACAATTCTTGATGATGATGATAAGGAACACCTTATCTTTAGAGTAGAATCGTCACCACGTAATTCTTATCTTGATCTACCCCCAGTTTCTCAACTAAATTCAATAATTGGGGGGGAAGACAATGAAATAACTGTGGGTGGGGAAAGGAATGTTCAAATAGAGGATGCACCTGTTCTGAAAGAATATGTAGATGTATTTCAAGAGGATTTACCTGGACATCCTCCCGAACGAGAAGTTAAGTTTTCCATTGATTTAATTCCTGGATCAAGGCCTATATCAGAGACCCATTATAGAATGGCCACTGTAGAATTAGTCAAACTAAAGAAACCACTAGAGGAGTTGAGTAATAAAGGATTTATTCGCCCTAGTGTTTCTCCATGGGGAACCCCTGTTCTTTTTGTTAAAAAGAAAGATGGATCCATGAGGTTATGTGTCGACTACAGGGAGATCAATGCTATAACAATAAAGAACAAGTATCCCCTACCTCACATTGATGATTTATTTGACCAACTGCATGGAGCTCAATACTTTTCAAAGATTGACCTTCGATCTGGATACCATCAGTTGTGTGTGAAGAAGGAAGACATTCTGAAGACAGCATTTCGAACCAGGTACATGCATTATGAGTTTACAATAATTCCTTTTGGATAGACTAATGAACCCTCTCTATTCCTGGATCTGATGAATGGAGTTTTCAAGGAATATCTCAATGAATTTGTGGTGGTATTTATTGATGATATCTTGGTATACTATAAAAGCTACGAATATCATGAAAGTCACTTGCGCATTATCCTGAAGACTCTGAGAAGACATGAATTATATAGGAAGTTTAGCAAGTGTGATTTCTGGCATCAGGAGATTTCTTTTCTTGGCCATATTGTCTCTAAAGATGGAATCTCTATTGATCCTTCTAAGACCAAGGCAATCCAAGAATGGCCAGCACCTACGAATATAACTGAGATACGTAGTTTTATTGGTTTAGCACGTTATTATCGACATTTCGTCCAAAATATTTCCCTGTTGGCTAACCCATTAACAAAGCTCACACGTAAAGGGGTTAAATTTGTTTGGACAAAAGAGTGTGAAGAATGTTTCGAAGAACTGAAGATAAGATTAGTCAATGCTCCTATATTGACTCTACCATCGAGGAATGATGGGTTCATTATATATAGTGTTGCATCGAAGAAAGGACTTGGTTGTGTCCTTATGCCGAATGATAGGGTTATTGCCTATGCATCACGACAGTTGATAATTCATGAACAAAACTATCCTACTCATGATCTCGAGTTGGTAGCTGTGATCTTTGCTTTGAAGTTATGGAGGCACTACCTCTATGGTGAAAAATGTGAAATTTATACTGATCACAAGAGTTTGAAGTATATTTTCTCACAAAAAGAACTCAACATGAGGCAAAGGAGATGGCTTGAATTACTCAAGGATTATGATTTTACGATACACTACCACTCGGGGAATGTAAACAAGGTGGTAGATGCTTTGAGCAGAAAAGACCATGGAGTTTTGAACGTGATGAGAATTGAAAGGGATCCAATTTTCATGGATCTAGTGAAGATGGACATGGGAATAACCAGGGAAGGTGAAACATCAATGCTTTTTAAAATGGTTGGAAAACCATCATTAATAGAAAGGATTAAGAGTTCTCAGACCGATGATGAAGAATTTCAAAAGAAGATTAAAGCTGTGAATGATGGGAGATTGAGAGAATTTGTGTGTGAAGAAGGAATTTTGAAATTCGGGAAGAGACTTTGTGTTCCTGATATACCTGATCTAAAAAGGGAATTGCTGGTTGATGCTCATAGTTCCAATTTCTCTATACACCCTGGGAGCACCAAAATGTATAGAGATTTGAAGGAACATTTTTGGTGGGACAACATGAAGAGGGAGATTGCCAATTTTGTGTCAAGATGTATGGTTTTTCAACACGAGAAACCTGGAAGGCAACAGCCTGGTGGAGTATTGCAACCTCTTCCCATACCTGAGTGGAAATGGGACAATATTACGATGGTCTTTTTCATGGGACTACCAAAGAATCCAAGAAGGAACGATGAAATATGGGTTATTATTGATCATCTTACCAAGTCAGCACATTTTATTGCTATAAGATAAGATATACCACTAGAACCTCTAGCAAGACTATATATTAATGAAGTTGTGAGACTTAATGGATTACCCCTATCGATTGTTTCTGATCGCAATCCACGTTTTACTTCATGATTCTGGAAAATTCTTCAGAAATCCCTGAATACTGAACTTCATTTGAGCACTGCCTACCACCCTCAGAGAGACAGACAATCAGAACAGACTATTCAAACCTTAGAAGACATGTTGATATCTTGTTCACTTGACTTTCAGGGTATGTGGGATCAATATTTACCTTTGTTAGAATTTTCCTATGACAATAGATTCCATTCGAGTATTCAGATGGCACCATATGAAGCGTTATACGGAAAGAGATTTCGCACACCAGCCTATTGGGATGACGTTGGTGAAAGAAAACTTGTAGGTCCAGAACTAGTGGAGGAAACGATGAAAAAGATGAAGCTAATCCAAATTCACATCAAAGCAGCTCAAAGTAGTCAGAAGAGCTATACCGATAATTAAAGGAAGGATTTGGAATTTAAAGTTAGTGATCATGATTTCTTGAAGGTATATCCATGGAAGGGAGTCATACATTTTGGTAAGAAAGGTAAATTGAGTCCCAGGTACATCGGACCTTTCGAAATTCTAGAACGAATTGGGGTTGTAGCTTACCGATTGGAATTGCTGCCAAGTCTCTCCAAAGTTCATGATGTGTTCCACGTATCTCTGTTAAGGAATTACATGCCTGACCCAACGCATGTACTCACCTATGAATAATTAGAACTGGAACCCGATCTATCTTATTATGAAGAGCCCGTCAGGATTCTTTATACGAGAGAACAAGTACTAAGAGACCGGACGACTCATCTGGTAAAAGTCTTGTGGAGAAACCATAAGATAGAAGAGGCAATGTGGGAACCTGAGGAACTTATGATGAAGAACCATCTGATTCTTTTCATGCGGTAGTATTCTAGAAATTTCAAGGACGAAATTATTTGAAGGAGGGGAGAATGTAACACCCCAAGCTTCTACGATATGCTTCTTTTTGAATAATGTGATAGCGTGTGTTGTACACAACATCGAGTTCTAACACACCACAAACAATCAAACTAGCCGTTATGAATAGTAATACCTAATTTTTGAAAGTATATATATTTTATATTTCAAAATGGACTTTATTTTTGGTTTTGGAATATCGAAATTATCCTAAGATGAATTTTTGGTATTTTTCTGAGAACTTCCAATTTTTATGAATAGTGAAAAAATACTTAAAAACAACTTTTTTAATCAAAATAATTTATAGTGATAAATTATATTATTGAGTGGTTTTAAATTATAATTATAATATATTTTTACCATTTTATCCAATGGTGTTCATTAGAATTAATTTCAATTTGAAATTGGACCTAAACAATTGTCAATCTTTTGATATATATTGTTTCTTAAAAACACGCTATTTGTTGTGACAGCGAGAATTAATTATAAAATTAATTAATGCAACTTATATGTTTGGAATTTTGTAAAATAGTCATAATTTTTGAATTCGGAATATCAATTATAGCTTAGGGTGAAATTTTGGAATTGTTCTGAAAAACTTCAATTTTTGATGAATAGTGAAACTACTAAGTGGTAGTTAAAAAACTGAATTTCTCATAAAACGTAATTTTACCACTTCTATGAATGGAATTTCAAAAATCTGAGAGACACGGTTAAAATCAAGAAGTAAAATGTAGTTCAATGAGATGAAAATAATTTTTGGTGAATAGTAACTTTTTACTTTTATTATCACAGTTAAAAGTAAATTGGGTAATTAAAGGTAAAAATGATATTAATATTATCCTAACACATGTCCTAATTCTATTGGACAAGTGTATCTCGACCAAAAACGACCTTAGGAATAAAATATTATCATTTAGGTCAACTTGGATTAGATGAGGACATTTATTATTATTTAATTCAAAGAAGAGTTAAAAGAGTTAAAATCAAAGTTTATTTACTAAAACATTTTTAATAATGGGTTATATATGTGATAAATTCGATTGTAAATATTCATTAGAAATCTAGTAATATTTACTACATAATTATAGTTTATTTATAATTTTTAGACATCATGTAATTTAATTTATTTACGACAAAATGATGATGTAGTAATTACAATAATAGTTAAAAGTTAAAATAATTGATATTATAAATACCCAAATAAATATAATTTGAGACTTTTAATAAATTAATATAATTTTCTAGGATAATATGACATATTAGGATTGATATAATTGACATTTTTCAAAGTAATCATTCTTTTATGAGTTTCACAAAAATCAACTATTGAATAGTGTCAAAATTGACATAAAAGAGTTTTTAAAACAAATATTATATTATTAATTGATATTAAATTCCAAAAAATATAAGGTTCGGCCAAGAGACTTATATCATGATAGGTGTATCATTAATGGACCACTTGGGAGTCTCTTGGATGTATATAGTATGTTTATTAACTATATAATATAAAAATACAAAGTGACATGGTAAATGTCAAACTAATTAACTAAGAGTTAAAACTAAGAAGATAAGGTTAATATAATGACCCAAACCTGTCTAAATTCTATTGGTTGAATGGATTTTCACCTATCCCCACATTAAACTTTAAATAATACATTTTGGAGCCATTGGAAACCGAATATAATTTTTTTATAAATTAATATTTCTAGCTTTTCCAAAGGTGCCCCTCACCCCTTTTATAAAAGGGCACTTCTCCATCTCATTTATTCACAACTTCAAAGCCTTTTGGTTTGACCAACCTGTGCCCAAATACTCTCTCAACTTCCCTCACTACAATCTAGAGGCCTTAGTTTGATTACAAAGCTAACATAAGGATCCCTTTTGATCAAATCAAAAGAAAGAACCCGAAGAAGAGGTAATGTTTTCAGCACCCCTTTTCAAGTTCCTTTCTTCTTCCACTTCTTCTTTATTTGTTATTACCATTCTAAAATAATAACTCAAGTATATTATATATACTGTGATGTTATTATAATTATGGAACTACCATATTCAGTATTCTATCCACCCTTTGAATAACATGTCACCATACGTGCGTACGTACGGCTTACCGCCTCCACGTCGTGGTGTAATTGTTATTCAATATATTATTATTTGGATGTGTATAATAATGATGTATAATTCATGTAAAAAATAAATATAACATGATAATGATTCTGAATATATAATATACCATCCAATTATATATTATTTTAATATCAAAATAATGATATTGTCTCTCGTGCGTATGTACGGACTACCGTCTCCACGAACGCGATGAGATTCATTCTCCATCGTATCCATTCAAGTATAATTATCATTTGATGATTTAAAAATAATTTTTATGGACTTGATATCATTCTAGATATGAATAAGATACAACCCATCCATAACAAACATGGCTTATGTAACAAAACATATAAAAGAAAATGAGTAAGTTAACACCCGAAATGAAGATAATACTAAGATATTATTAACAAAGCAATGTTAAAAGATAATATATGATATCATATTAATATATATGATTCTTGTATAATTTAATAACAGTTATTTCACCATTTTACAGGTGTTTAACCTACCCTCAACCAAGTAAAAGTACAAGGTAAGGGTTTATTTCACAATCTCTTCATTATCTGAGGTTGTTTATACGTAATTATCTACCAGGATCTCTTTATCATCCACATCCATGTTTCTTAAAAATGTTTATCAAAACATTTTAACTATTTACTAGAATATGAGTTAAAGTAATTTATACCCTTTTTGACTTTTATAAGTGGTTTATAATGGAATATTTCGGTCATTTTCCAAAGAAGTTACTTTTTAACCTTTTCGACAGAATTAAGGTAAGAATGTTTTTTTAACTTATACGGCAGGGGCAGCTATTTTCCGCCGTTATAAAATCTTCAAAGCTTCCCTTACAAGCTTAAAAAAATATTTTCAAAGAAATTTTTTTATTTTATAAATATATTAGTTTTAAATGATTTCAAAATAGAAAGAGATATTTCTCTAAAAAGAGTTTTTGATTTCATCTATGTCAACACCCTTTGATGGATTTTACGCTTATATGAAGTTGATTTATCATGATACAAAACTTCTATATTGTATTTAAGTTTTTGTGATATGTTTGACTATGAATGTTCTATATTTATACCATTCATGGTTTATTGTGAAAGTATTGACATTTCGTATGCTAGTTTTAATATGAATGTTTATATTATGTTTAAAACTTTTCATATGGGAATGCATTGGACTTAATATGTGACGGGTGGAGCCTGCTATAGCTCCTCGATGCATCGGTAGGTCTCATGATACAAACTAGTATCTTGGCATAAGGCCTTGAAAAAAATATTATTTGTAGTCTTGGCACGAGGCCTTGGCTATGTGGTTATGATAGTCTGGCATTATGAATTCCATCATTATGAAAGTGGTTATTGATATTGCATGTGATTATTCGATTAGTAGAATATCCATCTGAATAAGTAAATAGCATTATTTCATTTTACTTTTTCCATACTATGTTAAAGTTCAAGTTTAAAAGGCTTTTGTTTTAGTTATACATTGCCTTAAATGTATATTATTATTTATGAAAGTTTCCACTATATTGTTATCCTTACTGGGCATTTGAGATCACCCCTTTTCTATGACTTATTTTTCCCAGGATATGAAGAAGTAAATTATGAATGACCTTCATGGATAGTATGAGGGGATAAGAGTGTGGTCTATGGAGACTATGTTGTTGTAATTTTCATTTTTATGATATAAAACTTTATGAATATATCTAGTGTTTCCAAGGCTACTAAACCAATCGGTCATTCGAGATTTGATCTTTCTTGTGATCATGCCAATGTTATGCAATAATGCACCAACTCTAGGTAACTGGGGTTGGGGCGTTAGAGTTGGTATCATAAGAATTTTAGTACAAACCTTGGAAGCTAGATTTAGATAAACTCTGATTAGAGCACATAGATTTAAGATGTACTTTGAGGATTAGTATAGAAGAACTTCCTAGAATTTTGGTATTGTAGAGATTTTGTGAGTTTTACGAGAAATACATCCCTGTTTGGATACGAGTAGGTAGAGGCGGCTTTGGCACAGATGTACCTAGGGGTAAAACCCGAAAACACTACTTTGAGCTAGACTCGAACGGGAACTGGTGCACGACAACAGGCCTTGCTGCACTCTTGGTAACGACACTCCCGGGGGATATTCTTAGGATAACTCTCATTTTCTTTAAAAATATTTATGAAGGGTTTATGAGTATATACTTACTCAATGAAAACATTTTTATGATTATGGATTATATCCATAAATAGTTCAATTTATGTTAAGTGTTTTATAAGTATGGGATTATGTATTTTGATTCATAAACTAATCTAGTTTGTGACATTGTTTAGAAATGGCGCCTAGTGGAAGAAATGGAAACCATATCAATGCACGCACTCCATGTAGGGATTTCCCTCCTGCTCAAGATAATTATAGTGGAGCTAGTGATGCAACTGTTGCCAATCATCTAATCACCATACTAGGACAACTCACTCAGGTTATGAATAATAACCTTATGCATATGGAGCACCCTGATCCGCAGCGTGGAGGATCAATGTTATATCGCATCTTGGGGAAACAACCACCAATGATCAATGGGAGTACAAATCCCTTAGTAGCTGAGCAATGGATAAATTCCCTAGAGAAAATATTTCAGGATTTGGGGAGTAGTGAAAGGGAAAAAGTTATCATGGCATTTTACCGCCTCACTAGAGATGCTGATCAATGGTGGTCATTGATTCAAAATACGAAGGAAGATGATGAAGTATCAAATGTGGAATGGAGGGAGTTCAGATATCTGTTTTTAGAAAAATACTTTCCTTGCAACCATAGAGCAGATATGGAAAGGCAATTTCTGAGTCTAAAACAAAAGGAGGATGATAATGTCACAAAGTATGAGGCTAACTTTACAAGGATAGAAAGTTATGCTGGAGATTATATACGTAACCCAAGAAGTAATATTGATCATTTCTTTGATGGGTTAAAACCATTTCTTCGTCGAGCATTAGTCACACAATCCTTCTCGTCATACGAAGACATTGTCTCATGTGCTATCAAGACCAAAAAGGAATTCTCTAAGTCTTATGACTTTAAAGCAAAGAAAAAGAAGAAGAGATCTGTTGATTAATCTTGTAATGGTAATAAGGGGATAAAGGGAAAGGTTGAATATACATCCTGTGCTAAATGTGGGAAGAAACACCCAGTTCTTGCTTGAAGGGAACGAGAGTCTGTTACAAGTGTGGTGAAAAAGGCCACCAAACTCGTGATTGCAAAGGGAATAAGGAAGCTACCAATGTTCAGTGCTACAATTACAGGGAGATGGGACATTATGAAAATGAATGTCCAAAGCGTCAGGGGAACTTACCTCAGAAAATTCCAAGGGATCAAGGACAAGGTTATGCTATCACTACTGCTGAGGTAGAAGCTCCGAAAGACGTGGTGACAGGTAATTTAATGGTTTCCTCAAGTTTAGAAAATGCATTATTTGATTTTGGATCATCGCATTGTTTCACATCTTCCCAGTTTTCTAGGAAAATTAGATATTTCCAATTCGATTTAACAAGGGAGTTTTCAGTTAAAACTCCTAAGGGAAGTATCATTGCAACGAAGTTTTGTGAATCAGTCCCCATTAGACCACATAAATGTTCTTTATCTACTGATCTCATAATCATACCTATGATTGAGTTTGATATTATCCTCGGTATGGACTGGCTTTCGGACTATGATGCGATGATTTATTGTAAGAAGAAAGAGGTTACGATTCTTGATGATGATGATAAGGAACACCTTATCTTTAGAGCAGAATCATCACCACCTAATTCTTATCTAGACCCACCCCCAGTAGATCAAATAAATTCAATTATTGGAAGGGAAGAGAATGAAATACCTATGGGTGAGGAAAGGAATGTTCAAATAGAGGATGTACCATTTGTGAAAGAATATGTAGATGTATTACAGAAGATTTACCTGGACATCCTCCAGAACAAGAAGTTGAGTTTTCCATTGATTTAATTCCTAGATCAAGGCCTATATCGAAGACCCCTTATATAATGGACACTGTAGAATTAGTCTAACTAATGAAACAACTAGAGAAATTGAGTAATTAAGGATTTATTCGCCCTGGTGTTTCTCTATGGGGAGCCCCTGTTCTTTTTGTTAAAAAGAAAGATGGATCCATGAGGTTATGTATCGACTACAGGGAGATCAATGATATAACAATAAAGAAAAAGTATCCCCTACCTCGCATTGATGATTTATTTGACCAACTCCATGGAGCTCAATACTTTTCAAAGATTGACCTTTGATCTGGATACCATCAGTTGTGTGTGAAGAAGGAAGACATTCTGAAGACAGCGTTTCGAACCAGGTACGGGCATTATGAGTTTACAGTAATGCCTTTTGGATTGACTAATGCACCCTCTATATTCATGGATCTGATGAATAGTGTTTTCAAGGAATATCTCGATGAATTTGTGGTGGTATTTATTGATGATATCTGGGTATACTCTAAAAGCTATGAAGATCATGAAAATTACTTGCGCATTATCCTGAAGACTCTGAGAAGACATGAATTATATGGGAAGTTTTTCAAGTGTGAATTTTGGCTTTAGGAGATTTCTTTTCTTGGCCATATTGTCTCTAAATATGGAATCTCTGTTGATCCTTATAAGACCAAGGAAATCCAAGAATGGCCAGCACCTACAAATATAACTGAGGTGCATAGTTTTATTGTTTTATCACGTTATTATCAACGTTTCATCCAGAATTTTTCCCGGTTGGATAACCAATTAACAAAGCTCACACGTAAAGGGGTTAAATTTGTTTGGACAAAAGAGTGTGAAAAATGTTTCGAACAACCGAAGAGAAGATTAGTCAATGCTCCTATATTGACTCTACCATTAGGCAATGATGGGTTCGTTATTTATAGTTATGCATCTAAGAAAGGACTTGGTTGTGTCCTTATGCATAATGATAGGGTTATTGCCTATGCATCACGACAATTAAAAATTCATGAACAAAACTATCCTACTAATGATCTCGAGTTAGCAGCTGTGATCTTTGCTTTGAATTTATGGAGGCACTACCTCTATGGTGAAAAATGTGAGATTTATACTGATCATAAGAGTTTGAAGTATATTTTCTCACAAAAATAACTCAACATGAGGCAAAGGAGATTGCATGAATTACTCAAGGATTATGATTGTACGATACACTACCACTAGAGGAAAGAAAACAAGGTGGTAGATGCTTTGAGCAGAAAAGACCATGGAGTTTTGAACGTGATGAGAATTGAAAGGGATCCAATTTTCATGGATCTAGTGAAGATGGACATGTGATTAACTAGGGAAGGTGAAACATCAATGCTTTTTCAAATGGTTGCCAAACCATCATTACTATAAAGGATTAAGAGTTCTCAGACTGATGATGAGGAATTTCAAAAGAAGATTAAAGCTGTGAATGATGGGAGATTGAGAGACTTTGTGTATGAAGAAGGAATTCTGAAATTCGGGAAGAGACTTTGTGTTCCTGATATACCTGATCTAAAAAGGGAATTGCTGGATGATGCTCATAGTTCCAATTTCACTATACACCATGGGAGCACCAAAATGTATAGAGATTTTATGGAATATTTTTGGTGGGACAACATGAAGAGGGATATTGCTGATTTTGTGTCAAGATGTATGGTTTTTCAACAAGTGAAAGCTGGAAGGCAACAGCCTGGTGGAGTATTTCAGCCTCTTCCCATACCTGAGTGGAAATGGTACAATATTACGATGGAATTTTTCATGGGACTACCAAAGACTCCTAGATGGAATGATGAAATATGGGTTATTGTTGATCGTCTTACCATGTGAGCACATTTTCATGCTATAAGAGAAGATCTACCACTGGAACGTCTAGAAAGACTATATATTAATGAAGTTGTGAGACTTCATGGAGTACCCCTATCGATTGTTTCTGATCACGATCCCCGTTTTACTTCAAGATTCTGGAAAAGTATTCATAAATGCATGGATACTGAACTTCATTTGAAGACTTCCTACCACCCTCAGACAGACGTACAGTCAGAATAGACTATTCAAACCTTAGAATACATGCTGAGATCATTTTCACTTGACTTTCAGGGTATGTGGGATCAATATTTAACTTTGGTAGAATTTTCCTACAACAATAGCTTCCATTCAAGTATTCAGATGGCACCATATGAAATGTTATACGGAAAGAGATGTCTCACACCAGCCTGTTGGGATGACGTTGGTGAAAGAAAACTTTTAGGTCAAGAACTAGTGGAGGAAATGATGGAAAAGGTGAAGGTAATCCAAAATCACATCAAAGCAGCTCAAAGTAGGCAGAAGAGCTATGTCGATAATCGAAGGAAATATTTGGAATTTCAATTTGGTGATCATGTTTTCCTGAAGGTATCTCCATGGAAGGGAGTCATACATTTTGGTAAAAAAGATGAATTGAGTCCCAGGTACATCGGACCTTTCGAAATTCAAGAACGAATTGGGGTTGTAGCTTACCGATTGGCAATTCCGCCAAGTCTCTCCAAAGTTCACGATGTGTTCCACGTATCTCTGTTGAGGAAATAAATGCCTGACCTGATGCATGTACTCACCTATGAAGAATTTGAACTAGAAGCCGATCTGTCTTATTGTGAAGATCCCGTCAGGATTCTTGATATGAGAGAACAAGTACTGAGAAACCGGACGACTCGTCTGGTAAAAGTCTTGTGGAGAAACCATAAGATGGAAGAGGCAATGTGGGAACCTGAGGAACTTATGATGAAGAACCATCCGAGTCTTTTCATGCGGTAGTATTCTAAAATTTCGAGGACAAAATTATTTTAAGGCGGGGAGAATGTGACACCCCAAGCTTCTATGGTACCCTTCTCTTTGAATAATGCGATAGCGTGTGTTGTACGCAACATCGAGTTCTAACACACCACAACCAATCAAACTAGCCGTTATGACTAGTAATACCTTATTTTTTAAATTATATATATTTTATATTTCAAAATGAACTTCATTTTTTGTTTCGGAATATCGAAATTATCCTAAGATAAATTTTTGGTATTTTTCTGAGAACTTCCAATTTTTATGAATAGTGAAAAATACTTAAAAACAACGTTTTAATCAAAATAATTTATAGTGATAATTATATTATTGAGTGGTTTTAAATTATTATTAGATTATATTTTTACCATTTTATCCAATGGTGTTCATTAGAATTAATTTCACTTTGAAATTGGATCTAAACAATTGTCAATATTTTGATATATATTGTTTCTTAAAAACATGCTATCTATTGTGGTAGCAGGAATTAATTATAAAATTAATTAATGAAACTTATATTTTTAGAATTTTGTAAAATAGACATCATTTTTGAATTCGGAATATCAATTATAGCTTAGGGTGAAATTTTAGCAATGTTCTGAAAAACTTCAATTTTTGATGAATAGTGAAACTACTACGTGGTAGTTAAAAAACTGAATTTTTCATAAAACATAATTTTACCACTTTTGTGAATGTAATTTCAAAAATCCAAGAGACACAGTTAATATCAAGAAGTAAAATGTGGTTCAATGAGATGAAAATAATTTTTGGTGAATAGTAACTTTTTACTTTTATTTACAACGGTTAAATGTAAATAGGGTAATTAAGGGTAAAAATGATATTAATATTACCCTAAAACATGTCCTAATTCTATTGGACAAGTTTATCGCATCCAAAAACAACCTTAGGAATAAATTATTATCATTTAGGTCCATTTGGATTAGATTTGGACATTTATTATTATTTAATTCAAAGAAGAGTTAAAAGAGTTAAAATCAAAGTTTATTTACTAAAACATTTTTAATATTGGGTTATACATAAGATAAATTCTATTTCAAATATTCATTAGAAAGATAATAATATTTCCTACATAATTATATTTTATTTATAATTTTTAAACATTAAATAATGTAATTTATTTATGACACAATGATGATGCAGTAATTACAATAATTGTGAAAAATTAAAATAATTGATATTATAAATACCCAAATAAATATAATTTGAGACTTTTAATGAATTAAACTAATTTTCTAGGATAATATGACATATTAGGATTGATTTAATTGACTTTTTTCGAAATAATCATTCTGTTATGAGTTTTACAAAAATCAACTATTGAATAGTGTCAAAATTGACATAAAAGAGTTTTTAAAACAAATATTATATTATTAATTGATATTAAATTCCTAAAAATATAAGGTTCTTCCAAGAGACTTATATCATGAAGGGTGTATCACTAATGGACCACTTGGGAGTCGCTAGGATATATATTGAAATTTTATTAACTATATAATATAAAAATACAAATTGACATGGTAAATGTCAAACTAATTAACTAAGAGTTAAAACTAAAAGATAAGGTTAATATAATGACCCAAACCTGTATAAATTCTATTGGTTGAATTTATTTAGACCTATCCCCACCTTAAAATTTAAATAATACATTTTGGAGACATTGGAAACCGAATATGAATTTATTATAAATTAATATTTCTAGCTTTTCCAAAGGTACCCCTCGCCCCTCTTATAAAAGGGCACTTCTCCTTCTCATTTCTTCACAACTTCATATCCTTTTGGTTTGGACAAACTCTGCCCAAATACTCTCTCAACTTCACTCACTACAACTTAGAGGCCTTAGTTTGATCATAAATCCAACTTATGGAGCCCTTTTGATGAAATCAAAAGGAAGAACCCAAAGAAGAGGTAATGTTTTCACCACCCCTTTTAAAGTTCCTTTCTTCTTCCACTTATTCATTTTTTGTTATTACCATTATAAAATAATAACTCCAGTATATTACATATACGTTGATGTTATTATAATTATGGTACAACCATATTCAGTATTCTATCCAACCTTTGTATAACATGTCACCATACGTGCGTACGTACGACTTACCGTCTCCACGCCGTGATGTAATTGTTATTCAATATATTATTATTTTGATGGGTATAATAATGATATATAATTCATGTAAAAAATAAATATAACATGATAATTATTCTGTATATATAGTATACCATCCAATTATATATTATTTTAATATCAAAATAATGATATTGTCTCTCGTGCGAACATACGGACTACCGTCTCCACGAACGCGATGAGATTCATTCTCCATCGTATCCATTAAAGTATAATTATCATTTGATGATTTAAAAATGATTTTTCAGGACTTTATATCATTCTGGATATGAATAAGATACAAACTATCTATAACAAACATAGCTTACGTAACAAAACATATAAAATAAAACGAGTAAGTTAACACCCGAAACGATGATAATACTAAGATATTATTAACAAAGCAATGTTAAAAGACCATATATGATATCATATTAATATATATGATTCTTGTATTATTTAATAACAATTATTTCACCATTATACAGGAGGTTAAACTACCCTCAACCATGGAAAAGTACAAGGTAAGGCTTTATTTCACAATCTCTTCCTTATCTGAGGTTGTTTATACGTAATTATCTACCAGGATCTCTTTATCATTCACATCCATGTTTCTAAAAAATGTATTTCAAAACATTTTTACTATTTACTAGAATTTGAGTTAAATTCATTTATACCCTTGTTGACTTTTATAAGTGGTTTATAAAGGAATCTTTCCATCATTTTCCAAACAAGGTACTTTTTAACCTTTTCGATAGAATTAAGGTAAGAATGTTTTTTTAACTTATACGGCATGTGTAGCTATTTTCCTCCGTTATAAAATATTCAATGCTTCCCTTACAAGCTTATAAGAATATTTTCATAGAAAATGTTTTATTTTATAAATATATGACTCTTAAATGATTTCAAAATAGAAAGATATATTTCTCTAAAAAGAGTTTTTGATTTCATCTATGTCAACATCCTTTGATGGATTTTACGCTTATTTGAAGTTGATTTATTATGATACAAAACTTTTATATTGTATTTAAGGTTTTGTGATATGTTTGACTATGGATGTGATATTTTTATACCATTCATGGTTTATAGTGAAAGTATTGACATTTCGTATGCTAGTTTTAATACTAATGTTTATGTTATGTTTAAAACTTTTCATATGGGAATGCATTGGACTTAATATGTGACGGGTGGAGCCTGCTATAGCTCCTCGATGCATCGATAGGTCTCATGATACAAACTAGTGTCTTGGCGCAAGGCCTTGACAAAATCTTATTTGTAGTCTTGGCACGAGGCCTTGGCTATGTTGTTATGATAGTCTAACATTATTCATTCCATCATTATGAAAGTGGTTATTGATATTGCATGTGATTATTCGATTAGTAGAATATCCATGTGAATAAGTAAATGGAATTATTTCATTTTACTTTTTTAATACTATGTTAATGTTAAAGTTTAAAAGGCTATTGTTTTAGTTATACATTGCCTTAAATATTTATTCTTATTTATGAAAGTTTCTGCTATATTTTTATCCTTACTGGGCATTTGAGCTCACCCCTTTTCTATGTTTTATTTTCCCCAGGATATGAAGAAGTAAATTATGAATGACCTGCAGGGATAATATGAGGGGATAAGAGTGTGGTCTATGGAGACTATGTTGTTGTAGTTTTCATTTTTATGATATAAAACGTTATGAATATATCTAGTTTTTTCAAGGCTAGGAAACCAATTGGCCTTTCTAGATTTTAGTTTTATTGTAATCATGCCAATGTTATGCAATAATGCACCGACTCTGGGTAACTAGGGTCAGGGAATTACATTTCTTACTTAACCAAATAATAAATAGCCTATAAAGATTGAATTTATCATTGTTGGGTGCTATTTTTTCCAGAATCCCGCTTAAATAATATTACTTACCAATTAAATGTAGTATAATTAAATCCCTCAGTCGATCTATATAGGAGATCACTCACACAAACTAATTTTATATTGTGACAATTCATAAACTAACTAATACAAAACTAAATTATATAATACCTTAATTAGGGGGTTTTAAATTAATAATATATATATATAAAGAAAACACAAATATAACAAAACATAAATAGTTTATTAAAGAATAAATATGTATTTGTTCATATGAGTTCACAATGATGATATAATATTTCTTGGAAGTATTATTTCTTAATGTTTTATTTAGGTTTGAGATAAACCCTATAATAAGAAACCCTCCAATATGTTCTGTTATTACCCATCAATGACCCTGTGCATGAAAGATAATATCCCTCACCACATCAACAAAATGCTATAATGACCATCTGCATGTAGCATTCTCATAACGTAGGATGGGAATAAACAATAATGGGAATTAGAACCCAATAATAGAAAAAGTGGGGTCCTCCCTACACTAAATAAGTTCTCATTACTATTTGAATTATAGTGATAAAATAATAATAAGAAATTTAATTGAAAAAAACTAAAACATCCATTTATCCCCCTCAAACTAGTCACGATGCTGGTTCTCCATTTTCATGGAGTTAAGAATAGTCATGGTGGGAGATTACAAAATTGAAAATAAAGAAAATACAATAGTGATGATGTAGATAGAAACTAACATATAAATAAAACAATAGTACCTATTGAATCAAAAAAATACATATATCATAAAAAATGGATCACTAAAAGTTTTATCTTTCTGAAGAAGTGAAGAGGTATATACTTATAGGAAAGAGTTGAAAAATATTTATTCTAGTTTTATCATCCTCAAATTAGCACCTTTTTGAGATAATAAAATGTAGAATATTTTAATTTGTTATTAATAAAAGTTTTTTTCCACATCTCCTCTTTAGCCTCTAAAAATTTCATCTTTATTGAACAAGTATTGAAGAATATATGTCAAAATCATTGAATAAAATATCACTGTTTAGAAAAGAAGACCATATTCAATGCTTCATATTTCCATTCATTTTTGGATAATTTAATGTCCTAAAAATGAATTGTTTTATTCCATGAAATTGGTCCAATTTTCTTTCATGGAATGACAAAAAATATATGATCCATTGAACCCATAATTATTGATATATAGGTGGATTTTTCATGAATATATTTCTATCTTGGCAGATTCATTAAATCTGGAAGCATCAAATTCACATCAATTTCATACCATGATAAACACCAAACATGTAGCTTATGAAGTTGGATTAAATGATTAAAATAATTCTTTATAACATTTTTAAAAATTTGAATCCAATAAAGGTAACATAAAATATGTTATGGCTGAATTATTTAAGAAGACTTATCTAATAGAATCCACATCAGCATTGATTTCATGTCCACATATCTCCCCTTAAATTGTGGATCTAGAATTTATTTTTAAATAAAAAATGTGGAAAAATTAGTTTATAAAATTTTCTTAAAATTAGAGAAAAATATTAATATTATATAATATTTTACCATATAATTAATATAGTGGAGTTGAATATTTTAAAGCATAAATGGTATTCCAATTCGCAAATTCAATTAATAATATTTTGAAAATATTGAAAATGATAATAAAAAAATAATAAATTTCGGGGATTAATAATTTAAATTATATAATAAAATATCTAAAATTATGAGTTTCATTATTCACCCACACTAAAACACTTCACTCTCGGGTATTCATTAAATATCTATATCAAAATATACACCAAAAATAAAATTAGAGAAAATTTACAAGATATTTTCCAAAATAAAATTTCATCATGTCTCATCTATGAAAAAAAATGTTTTTATTTTATTCTCCCAGTTTTAGAATAATTTATGTTAAAAAATCCTACTATGGTCCAATCACACCTATCTCACATTAAAATTCGTGTCACTTTTCACTCAAGGAAAATTAAATCTTGAGTTATGCTCGTACTTGGAAAGTGCATTTGTCACCATAGGAATGTGAAAATTATCAACCCTCTGCACCGTGGGACTAAAAAATAATTTCAATTATGATGAATATTCATTAATTATCAAATGACATTGGGTATTTTAGTTGTTGGGAAATATCATTTAAAATTTCCAAGGCTATAAATAAGAAGTTAAACTCTTAAATTCAAATTAATGAATTTTTAAGTGAAAATAATAAATATAACACACTCAATTCCCATTTTAAGAGAAACAAAACACTCGATTTTACAATGTATATGATTCAAAAATTGAATACAATAAATGATTTCATCTTAATTTTTACCTTTTCATTTTTTTCTTTTCTTTTATATTTTTTTTAATTTTGTGATTATGAAAACTCTCACATCCACCACTTAACCACACATGATCAAAAGATCATTGGTCTATTGATGATGATTTTTGATTCTCACATGATACAATTTATTATTTCATTTTTTATGGAGGATGGGATTATAATAAAATTTCATGAAATAATAGAAACCATGTGATTTATTTTTTGTAATCATGATCCACAAATGTGAGCACAATGACTAATTCAATACCATCATAATTTTTTTGTATTTATTTATTTTTTTCTATATTTTTTGAGGAGAACTAGATGATGGATAAAATGATTTTTAAATAATAATGCCCATTCTGAAAATTCCATCAATAATGACAGAAACCTCAGACACCACAAATAAATTAATTTTATCCCAAAGGATACACAAAAAAGGACCCTTCCCACATATTCAAAATTTTAATATCCATGAAAAAATATAAAGAGATAAGGTAAGTAATGAATAATTGTCTTATAATGTATCTTAAACCTATAAGACAGTTCATGGATTATATGGGATAATGAGGACTAATGTAAAAGGCAGGGCTCCATATAAGAATGTAGATTTCCAATGAAATGACTCGATCATATCAAAAAAAAATCAGGAACTCTAAATATTTGAAAAATAATATTATCATGTTTTAGATTTCATATAAAATAAAAGATTCTCTCAATAAAACATAGGTATTAGGAAGACCATGTCAAAAATATATTTGAATACCTCATAGGATGGGAAAATAATTTTAGTATGTATTTCATGGTTGTGGGTTTCAATAATTAGCTAAAATAAAAAAAATGATTCAAAATTATAATCAAAGAGAATATTCCAATATAAATAATAATTTAAAATAAATTTTATTCTAAATCTATAAAAATACATCAAAATCAATTCAAGTGAAAAAAATTGAATTGAATATTCATTGAAGTTAAAAGTTCAAAAAATATATAAAAATACACAAAGACTCGTAAGATACATGAGGATCCCCCACACTTAAATTTAACATCCCTTAATTTATACACAATAAAGTAAAATGGAATGGGAATAAATAACAAAGGTAAAGAAAGATACCACATGAATTTATTTTTTTAGCAGCATCATTGAATTATGCACATAGTTATTTCTACATCAAAACTATAAGCAAGAAAAAAGGAATATTAGATGATTATTTAATTTAAAGTAAATAAAAATAAAAATAAAAGGGAGGAATGATAGGGATATAACATGGTATGGATGCCCAAGTGGGTATTGGATTTTTAACTATGTTTATTTGGGTAGTTGCACTACATTATTCCTAATATAAAGGTAGATTAGGTATTTTCCTAGAATCCAACACATGTTATTTCTCCCAACAACCATAAGTGTATGCCAAGAGTGGTATCCCTCATAAAAAATAAAACGTTTTCAACCCCCAGAAGAGAAAAAATAGGGAATTTTAGGTGTAATGTGAGAAAAAAAAAAGAATATATGGTTTCTCCCTATCAACCATCATAGTGTCCTCTAACTTGGGATATTGATTTTGTTGTTGAGGAGGTTGTTGCATCACCACATTCTCCTCGAATTTTCATTCTTATTTAAATTATAAATACCAATTCTTCTAGAATTATTATTATTCTAAAAATTACAACACATATTCTCCTAGACGATTTACAATCCATCCATATAATCACAACTCCATTTGTAAAACAATTTTGCTGATTCTGTAAAAGAAAAATGAAGGTAGTTAGTTGGATTTTATAACAACACAAAATTAAAAAGGAAGAGAATCAAGGGTTAAGTACAATATTAAATTGATCATATTGAAGTGTTGGTTCATCTTGAAAGTCCCTTTATAGGATTATAGAATTGTGTATAAGATAAGGGTTATGCAATTTGGTTTCCAAATCTTAGATATTTTTTTCAAAATTAGTAAGGATGAACTCTTTTTTTCCTCAATCACCTCTTGGTGGAACCTTATAAAGTAGTGTGTGAAATATTTAGCCTCCTCAGCCATGCATTTGATAATTGGTTGATCGAGGTATTCCTTGAGGTCCCCAATGAACTCTTAAAACAACTACTCCCTAAAAGTTGGATTTTAAAATGTTATTACTTATTTTAAGACATTCAACTATTATACTTAATGAAATCGATTGTTCATCATCAAAAACATAATTTTTTTAAAATTTGTGAAATTTATGTTATTTATTAATTTTTAAATAAAAACAATTTGTGCAAGTGATGTGCCTCCCACTAAATGGTGAAAAATTGATTGGTTGTTTTTTTTTCATGAATCCCACTTAAATAGTTATATTTACCTAGTAATGTAGTATAAGGAAATCCCAAGGCTGATCTCTGAAAAAGTCCACTTGCATACACCAATTTTATATTTTCACATTTTAAAAACTCACTAATATAAAAGAAAATTTTATAATATCTTAATTTTGGTTTATTAATTAATAATATATATATATATACACACAAAAACTAAAAAAATAAAAAATAATAAGTTATTAAAGATTAAATAAGTTCTTATTCTTAGGGGTTCACGATGACACTTCATTGTTCTTTAAAATTATTATTTCATAATATTTTATTTAGTGTTGAGATCAAATGTATAAATGTACACCCTCCCACTTATTTTTTTACCCATAATTGACCATATATATAAAGGATAATCTACCTTATTTAAACAATAAAACTCTACCCATACCCTCTGTATGTAGTATTATGATAATAAGGGAGTGTAAAGAGGTTAATAAGAATAAGAAACCAATAATAGATAAGGTGAGGTAAAAATTACACCAAACCATGATTAAATACTATTAAAATGTTCTAAATAAAATAATTATAAAATGTTTAAGAATAATGAACTTAGGAATCCATTGAACCCCCTTAATAAAGTGATGGGGTTAGTTCCCCATTTCTATAGAGTTAAGAAAGGGCATGGTTGGGGAACACAAAATAAAAAATAATGAAAATAGAAGAAAGATAAAGATGAGATAAACTAAAATATAAATAAAATAATAGTAAATTGTGCCTCATAAAAACAACACAAAAATCTATCAAAATGGATCACTACCAATTCCTTTTTTTGAATGGAAGATGTGGTACATATTTATAGGTAAGGGGTTAGAAAATATTTATTCTAATTATTTCCCACACAAATTAATTCATAGTTGACCCAATAAAATATATAATAATAGAAGAAGGTATTCATGATTGTTTTTTGTACATTTATTCTATTTTCTTCCACAAAATATCATCTTTCATGGAAAAGTATTGAAGAAGTTACAAATGAATCATTGAAGAAAATAATGTTGTCCTTAAAAACTAAACATATTAATTACACAAGAGGACTAATAATTTTTAGTAAATTTATTTTTCAAATATTGTAATCTTATATTCAATGAACTTTTTAAAAATTTTCTTTAATTTAGACACAAAAAATTACATGTCAATTGGACACATATTGATAGATATATGGGAAAATGATTCACGAAAAGATTTCATACTTGAAAGATTTATTGAATCTAGATGCATCAAATTTACATGAATTGTTTTCCATGATAAACCACAAACCACAATTTTCTCTACATGGATGAAATGATCCAAATAATATTTTCTAACTTTTATAAAAAAATTAGTCTAATCCAGGTTATGATTAAAAATGTTATGGAAGAATTATTTTGGTGGGACCCATCTAGTCGAATCTACATCAAAATTGATTTCAGGAACATTTTTATCCCCTCAAATAGTGTATTATTATTTCATTGTATAAATTTTTTTAAAAAATTAGTTCGGAATATTCCCACAAGAATTCAGGGAAATATTCATCATAGATAATATTTTATGATAAAAATAGTACAGTATAGTCAAAAATTTAAAAGCATGTATTTTATTCAAATTCTCAAATTCGACTCATATTATTTTAAAAACTTATAAATGATAATTACACATAAATTATTAATTTATTTGATTAAAAAATTTAATTTACAAATTAAATAACTTAAATTATGAGTTTTATTATTCTCCAATACTCAATGATTGTAATCTCGAGAAATCATCAAATATATGTGTCAAAATCAACACCAAATAACAAAAGAAAGAAAAGTTTTATGATCTTATCTAGAATAGAATATCATAATATTTAATATATTGAAAACAATTACTATTTTATTTGATTATTTATAATTTAAATTAATTTTCCCCAAAACAAATCTATCCATGGTCGAATCATACTTACCTCACATTGAAATTCATGTCTCTTTTCACTCAAGAGAAATTAAATGTGGAGTTATACTCATACTTGGAAAGTTCATATGTCACCATAGTATTGAGAAAATTATCATTCCTCCACACCATGAGTCACAAATAAAATATTATTAATCATTAATACTTTTCATTAAGGATCAAATGACACAATGTCTTTAGGTTGGTGTGAAAAAAAATTTAAAAATTCAAAGGTTAGAAAGAGGGGATTAAAATATGAAATACAAATAAATTAATATTAAATTGAAAAAACATAAAATATATCCCACTCAGTTCCCATTACATGTGAAACATAACACCCACTTTGACACCGAAAATGATCCAAAAAGTGAATACAATGAATTATTTCATACAAAATTTCCCCTTTTTATTTCTTTAATTTATTTTTGGTTTTTTACTTTTTCAAAATATTATCTTAAGTGAAATCTCACATCCACTACTTAACTTATGTGATCAAAATATCATCAATCTAGTGAGAATAATTTTTCATTATCACATGACACCACCCATTTTTTATTTTTTATGGAGGATGAGATGAAAATAAAATAAAATAAATGAATGTAAACTATTAGATTTATTTTTCAGATGTTCCTGTGACAAAAAAATTTAGTACAATGAATAATTCAATATAACAACATTTTTTTCATTTTCTATATTTTTTTATATTTATTAGGATAATTGGATGATGGAAATGAAAAACACTTAATTAAATTGAATCATTCCCATTATTAAACATTTTTGAATAATGACACACACCACACACACCTCAAAAAGTTAATTAAATCCCAAAGTTCACACACAGAAGGCCCTTCCCCCAAACTGAAAAATTAAATATCCATGAAAAAAATATGAAGAGTTAAGTTAAGTGAAGAATAATTATATTGTAATTTGGATTAAACCAATATAAAAATTCATGGATTCTAAAGGTCGATGAGGATTGATGTAAAATGTATGTCTCAAGATATGAATGTGGCTTTCAATTGAAATTAGTCAATCATATCATAAAAATTATTGAACTCCAAATCATTGAAAATTAATAATCACATGATATTTTTTTCACAAAAAATAAAATTTTCACACCAGAAAGTGTGGGTATTAGAAAGAACGGTTAAAAATATTTCAGAATACTTCATAGGATGGGAAAAATAATGTGATTATATGTTTAATTCAATGAACTTAATAAATTTGTTAAACTCATAAAAATGATTGAAAATTCAAATCAAATAGATTTTATTGATATCAACAGTCATTTAAATTTTATTTTATCCAAAATCAAGAAGAAACCTTCATAATAAATTCATGTCAAAAAAATAAAACTAAATATTCATTAAAATAAATTTTATATAACAGATTTTAAAAAATAAAAGTCCCAAAGAATCCTTAGTCGGATGAGAAATTTACCACACTTAAATTTAACCACCATTCATTTATTTCCATAAAAATATAAGGTTGAGGGATGAAAACCAAATAGAAGGAAAGAATCCACCAGATTTTTTTAGTAGCATAATTTCTTTAAGATCCTAGTAATTTCCTTTTTAAAAAATAAGTAATAAAGAAATAAAATAAAATAATTTCTTTATTGAATGTAATGTAAATAAAAAAATAAGAAAAGGGACAGATCTTGGTTTAGACCCCAAGCACATATTGATTTTTTACTATCTCCAGTTGAGAAGTTGCAACACTTTTTCCCCAATATTAATTTGGATGAGGCATAATTTTTATAAACCACCACATTTTATTTCTACCAACTTCCATAAGTGTATTCCATGAGTGGGAACCCTCATAAAAAATAAAAATGTTCTACAACCCTAAGAAGAGAAGAAAGAGAGAATTTAAGGCTTATATTGGGATGAAAAAGATTACAGGGTTTCCCTCCATCAATAATTATGTTGTAATACCCCATGTGATATGTATGTTGATGTAGAGGGGGTCATTTCATCACCACATTCTCTATGACTTTTTCTTATTGTTTAAATTCTAAAACCATATTCTACTCAACTTCATATTATTATTAAATTATAACACCATATTCTCCTTGATGATGGGAACTCCATCACATCATCATAACTCACTAGAGAAAACATTGGTGTTAATTCTATATAGTAAATATGAGGTTAGTGAATTGGATTTGATAATAGTGAAAAATAAATAATGAATAGAATTTGGTGTTATGTCCACTCCGTTCAAATGTTCAGTGTGAAGTGTTGGTTCATTTGAAATTACATCGAGAAGATTTTATAAATTTTAATGAGATACGAGTTATTAATTTTAGTTCTACCTCTTCAAAATATTCTTCAAAAGTAGGAAGGATGGCCTCTATTTATTCCTTATCCACCTTTTGATGGGTATACAAAAAGTAGTACAAGAATTATTTAATCTCCTCAGCTAGGACTTTTAAAATTGGTGACTCGAGGTCTTCCATGAGGTAAAAGATTTCCTCTTGAAAAAAATCCTCCGTATAAGTATAATTTTAATAACCCAAAAACACATATTGATTGAAATTAAATTGTTTCTCTTGATGAAATGGTGGGTTCATTATCGAAGAATTTCATTTTTTAAATTTTTTGAAATTTTGGGTTAATTTTTCATTTTTTAGATTAACCTTATGTCCAAAAAATGCACCTCCCTAAAAATGATTCCAAATATATGGGTAGGATTTTTTTTAAAATAAAACTTCAATAATTTTTTTTACATAGTTATGTTGTATATTTAAATAGAGTGGTTGATTTCTCATTTAGGCCACTCATAGAGACCAATTTTCTATTATCACAATTTTAAAACTAAATGATATAAAACTAAAGTATACAATAAATTAATGAGGGGTTCAAATTAAATATATATATATATATATATATAAAGTAATAAACAAAAATAAAACAAAACAAGAAAAATTTATTTAATAAGTATGAAGTTCTTATTCATATCATTTTAATATGATAGTATCATTATTTTGTTAAAGTATCATTTCATATAATTTTATTAAGTTTTGAGATAAAACCTATCACTAAACACCCTAATATATATTTTTATTACCACTCAACAACCCTATTCATAAAGGATAGTCTCCCTCTCTTCATTAACACATTTCTACATCAACCCTCTATATGTAGCATTATGATAATGAAAAAGAGGATTAATGATTAATGAGAAGAAAAAAACATAATTAGAGAAAGTGGGGTCAAGCCTACACTAAATTTTGGTTCACTAGTATTAAAATTATAATAATAGTATAATAATAAAAATGTTCATGAAAAATGAACCAAAGCATGTAATTTATCAAAATTTCTGTGTAATTTGTTTAAATTATATAGAATTATTTCGAGACTGCATGCTTTGACAAAATGTGATTCTGAGGCCCGATGAGTCTAGAACAAAATTTTGAACTTATTTTAAAGAATGATCATTAAACGAGAAATCTGGTTTTTCTAAATTTTGAAACGGCGCTCATATTTATAATCTGAGGCCACTGTTGAACTCAGAAAACTAGGATTCACCTTGAAAGGTCTTAACTTTTCCTGGCAAGGGTCAGAAGGAATGTTAATTTTTGGACTTTTTGGAAAATAATGAAATAGATTCAAAAGTTTTTTTATTTTATCTTCTCATCTTTGAGTGGTGGATGGCTGCGATGCGGTGCAGTGACGAGGCAATGACAAGGCGCATTAAAGGAAGCTCCTGAATGGCTCATTATGTGTCAGCATAACAGCTACGTTATTTCATAAATGAAACAACATAACGATACAACATTATAGCCTTAAAAAAACATTATGACATGTGACATTTTTAATTAGCTAATGCGTAAGATATTTGGGAATTATGTCATGGAAAATTCCATGACAAACCTCCGATGAGTTTCCTCTCCAACGATGAATGATGAATGCCAGTGGAATATCATCAACTTTGACATACCTCGAAGAACAAAGCTGGGAAGAGATGAATGACATCGACCTCTTGAACCCTTTAGGATGGAAAACTATGGTAATGAAAGTCAAATGAGGTAGGGGGTTTGAACTTTTTAATGTTTCACCATTATTTTCTGAAAAGGATGAATGTAGATCAACCCACAAATTGGTTGATCCACGAATTTTGTGTTTCTGCAAGAGGGTGATTTATTTTGGGATTCCTCTATCTAGGATTAAATTAACATTGGTATTGATTGAACTAAAATCCATGTACCTCCTCATGTATATAAAATTCTAATGCAGAGGGCGCTGACTGACATGAACAAGAACTGAGACCCATTGAATGTGTGTTCTTCATGGATGAATCCTTGAAATGGTGTAAAATTGAGTTTGAGTCAGTCTCAGTGAAGTTGGAATCCTTACAATGCATTTAGTGTAGATGGATCGAGAAATGGACCACTAGAGTAACTCTGGTGGGTCAACGAAGAAACTGCCAGCGGCGGCCACAGGCAGCGGGATACGGCGCACCATGGTGGAAGAGGTCCGCTGTGGCATGGAGGTGTGGTGTTGACCAGAACCGTGTGGAGGTGGTGACCTGCATCCTTCGTGGATACGGTGTTGGAGACCAGTTGCGCCATGTTGGTGCTGCGTTCACATGGTCAACCCATGGACTCGGTATGCATGTGACGTGGAGGGCGCAGCTGGTTTCACCTGCCACGGGTGGGAAAAACTGAACATGGTTTTGTTGAATCAAGATGGGGGATCTGGCCCACTATTTTAGGCCAGACCCATCCAAGTGGGCCAGACCTATATCCCAACAGGCCAGGCCCATGTCGGACCGGACCCAAACCCCACCGGCCCCCGTTTTACTAAAACACCCGTATCTCCTGAACCGGGTTTCTGATTGACATGTCGTCGGTGGAGTTACGACCCTTATAAACGGGATATACTTATAAAATACTCTAAATTAGATTTAAATGAGGTTGGTGTTTGGTTGGGTTGGATCGTATTCAACTCTAACCATGCCCTTCTTACAAAAATGCCTATATCTTACAGACCCGAGTCCGTTCGATGCATTGTTTGTTGCGTTGGGACCCTTATGATAAGATGGTCCATTGGGATACTGTATCTGGGAATTTGTGGCTGTTGAGGTATGAATGATGGATTAAGGATAATATCCTCCCAGAATCAACTGTGCTATGTGTGGAAATCTTGTGGCTGTCTATGATGTGAAGAATGAATAGCAACACTTCGTGGATATGCATAATAGAGACCCTTCATAGATTAGCATAATGGAGACCTTATGTGGATCAACACCTAGTGTCCCTCTGTGGATCAGCACCTAGGGACCCTATGTAGATTAGCGTCTTGTGAACCGGTGTGGATTATAACCTAGCAAACCTGTGTGGATCAGAGCCTAGTGACCCTGAGTGTATCAGTGACCCTATGTGGATCAGCTCCTAGTGAAACTTTGTTGATCAGTATCATAACCTTTAAATAGAATAAGGTGATCTTTATTTACGACTAATCATCTTTACTTCTATACTTATGTTATACCTGGTGTGAGATTTATCTTACTTTTTGTTATGTGTTTGAGATCTTTCTAGGTTGTATTACCTCTGTGGTATTTCATTTATAGTGTTTTCATTTCTAGTGTTCTCCACTATGGTGTTTTCCTTTGTGAATTTCTAAGAGACCATTGGGGGTCTTAGGGTCCCTACTATGTATTGATGTACTCACCCCTGTATGGGTTTCTCCCAAACCTATTGTGTCTTGTGCAGATGACGTAAAACATTGACTGGAACTTTGGGATCTAGGGATAGACGATGTTTAGAGGTGGATTGATAGGCGTGGTGTTCTGTAATGGAATATGATAGAGATATGTACCTACCCTTCATGTAGGATCCTTGGCGGATGAACCCTAGAGCTTGTACTACCTTTTTTGTACTTTCCATTCAGTTGGGATTATATTCTAGCCCCCCCTTTTACTTTCAGTTTACACAATTGACTCTCCGTGGTGGTACATTGTGGTGGTGGTACTACTTTTATTTCCTTTGTGGATTGTTTTGTTTGATATGCCATGTCTCTGTGTGTGCAGGATTAGAGGAAATGCCTTCCCTTTTAGGGATATGTCTTCGAGGTTCTAGTCACTAGCCCTTGGCCGATGGAAGTCAGGCTTGGGGTAGTCACGACACGAGCCTTGGGGGATGAGTCATGAAAAATTTGTATCAGTTGGAAGTTGGTTCAACCAGAAGAAATAGGAGTCTATATTTTTGATGTAGCAATATAGTTATCTGTTTTAAGTATGAATTTCAGGCTAGGGAGTCAAGTGTTAGTGTGGCGACCGATGTATCCGTACAATAAGACCCAGAATTTTGTATTCCTACATGGTGAACGAGAACACTGGTTGCATGTGTTTTTTAAATTTTTTTCTCTTGATATCTTATGATTTAGCCCACCAGGTATAACTTATTGACCATGAAATATCTGTTTCTCTACAGAATGCCTCCATGAAGATAGCCATCTAGAATTCTAGTGAGAGATTTTGACAATGGCCCATTGAGGGATGAGGCATCGGTACAGGGACCACATACAGTGATAGAACCTTCGGGTGGTCTATCAGAAATAGTACCACCCCTAGAGCCTCAGTTCCTACCAGACCCACAAGAGGAAAGTGCATGCTGATTAGGCATGCTGTATGAGTTCTAGAGATAGAGGCTTATGAGTATTCGAGGAGAGACAAATCCTCAAGTAGATTAGGATTAGCTGAAGGTAGTTATAAGGATTCTTTCACCTGGTAGAGAAACGTACAAACTAGATGGTGGTCCTAACCATAGGCCTATTTTAGGGAATGGTTGGATTATGGTGTATCATGTCCCTCCAAACTCTCGAGGAGGCAAACCTTGACTGGTTTTACTTCAAGATACTCTTCAGGGCAGAGTTCATACTAGCGATACTATGATTAGTGCGTATTGGGAAGCTATTGCACCTACAGAATGACAACTTTACTATGGCCCAGTACTCAGTGAGGTTTACCAACCTCTCCATCTACTCCACCGACATGGTACAAGACCCTTTCTCAGGGTCTGAACCTTTGAGAAGGGACTCCGATAGAAGATCAGGGATTCGATGACTTCACTCAGCATATCAACACATGTTGGAGTGATGGAGCGATCTCTACTAGTGGAGAGCTTCCTATCCGAGTAGGGACCGATGGTGAGAGAAACCATAAGATGATAGGAGGCTAAGTTATCTATATTAGGCAGTAAGAAGACGATGTAAGGGCCCAAGTGGGTCTGACTTACTGGGGGATGACCCCAGGATGTAGGGTTAGAGGTGCAGAGCTTGTGAGGTAGAGGAGGTCTTCTGAGGGATTGATTTTGTTACTCCTGTGATGGATATGGGCACCTGGCTCGTCACAATCTGACTCCTCAAGCGGATTTCTAGAAGGAAGTAAGGGGACCATCGAGGCAATGAAAAGGGTTCAAGTGAAGAGGTCCATAGGTCTGTAGACGGGGCAGGGGAGCAGGTCGAGCGGTAGGTGATGGATGGCAGTTCGAGGTACTACCACGACCACCCCCAGGTGGTCCACCGTGTGATCTTGGAGTAGGTGGACAAGGTCGGGGCCAACATCAGGCGATGGAAGCCTACAAAAATAGAGCTCCAAAGATAATTATTGGTATAATATATTTCTACTCCACATTTTCTATTGTTCTTATAGACATAGGTTGCAGTCACTCTTTCATTTCCATATACCACTTTTAAGGCTCGGAGATTCTGATGAAGTTGTTGGATTGATCCTTATGATTAGAGACTCTTATGGGATGGGATTTTATGATTACACATTGAGGCAAACAGTGTGAGCTTACTCATTGAGGTGATAGATTTTGATGCGATCTCTTAGTAGCTATATAGAGGCCCTATGTTGTCATCTTGAGTATGGACTAGTTATCCATAGTCCATACTCAGATCAACTATTTTTGGCACAAAGTGCAGTGTGTCATTGGGTTTGGGACCAAGTTTTTCTTCATCGGAGACAAATGAACCTTTGGAACACAAAATGGAATTTCTCAGAGGAGGGTATATCTGATCACTCACTACTTGGCTATCCAAACCCTTGGTGCGGTGGAAAAGAGGAGTCGGAGATTTCCAGTAGTGGTGCAAAAGTATGAGGATGTATTTTCTAAGGATGTGTCAGGACTACCTTATTCTAGAGAGGTAAATATCTACACTGAATTGTACCCAGGGACATAAATGATATCTATAACAACATATCAGATGGGTCCCATAGAGCTCCGGGAGCTGAGGGTACAGTTAGAGGACTTATAGGGGAAGGGGTTCATAAGACCAAGTGTTTCTCCTTGGGAAGCCTGGTGTTGTTTTTCAAGAATTATGATAGGATCTTGAGATAATTCATAGACTTATGGCACATGAACTAGGTGATTTTGAATAAAAATTATCCTCTAACAAGAATTTATAACCTCTTTGACTAGCTGAAGTGAGTGAGGTGGTTCTCAAAGATAGACCTCAGATCAGGCTGTCCTCAGCTTCGGGTATATGATGAGGATGCACCTAAGACATCCTTTAGATGACAATACAACCTCTATGAGTTTTTTTGATGCCTTTCAATGTGACCAATTACCCAGAAGTGTTTGAGGGAGTCATTAATAGGATCTTCCAGCATTACCTCGATATTTTTGTAGTATTATTCAATGATTACATCTCGGTGTACTCAATGTTAGAGGAGAAGCACACTACACTTCTACGGATAGTCCAAGATGAAATCTAAGAGAACTAGATTTATCGTATTATCTTGAAGTGCTAGTTCTAGATTCAGGAGGTCGACTTTTTAGGACACATCATCCCAGAGGTTTGAGATGCATTAGATCTGGAAAAGATAGAGGCAATGCTTGTTTGGGAGCCGCCCAAGAGAATGAATAAGGTGCATAGTTTCTTTGGGTTGGCTGGGTAATACGAAAGGTTTTCAGCCTACTTTTTCAGAGTCGCATCACCATTATCATCAATGAAATACATGGGAAAACCATTCATTTGGAGGAATAGGTACTGGTAGAGTTTACAAGAGATAAATAGGACACTAAAGAGTGCACCAATTCCGAGGTTTCCACAGTAGGTCATCGACTACGTAGAATACAATGATGAATCATGGACCAAGCTGGATTGTCTCCTAATGCAGAATCTAGTAGTGATCACATACTAATCATGATAGTTTAGGCAGTATGAGTATAACTATGCAACCCAGGACCTGGAGTTAGCATATGTGGTATTTTCTATGAATATGCGGTGACATTACTTTATGGGTGAATGATTTACAGTTTACTTTAACCACAAGAGTCTCAGTAATATCTTCTCACAGAAGGACCTCAACTTGAGACAATGATAATGGTTGGAAGTGAAGGACGAGAATCATGTACCAACATGTTTGGAACATCCACTTGAGGTACCGAAGTGGAAGTGGGATGGTATTTCTATGGACTTTGTGAATGGGTTACCACACATATTTAAAGGCCACGATTCAATCTGGCTGATCATTGACCAACTCACCAAGTCATCTCACTTTCTACCCATCTTGATGTAGGGTAGATAGAGGGTTAGGGATGCCTCTACGACAAGGATATAGTGAAACTTCTTGGGGTTTCTTCGATGATTTTCTTGGACCATGACACACAATTTATATCCTAGTTGTGGAAGGGGATATAGGAGGAATTCAAGACTCAACTATAATTGAGCACCACTTTTCACCCCCAGACAGATGGATAGATAAAGCAGACTATAAGGAACCATGGAGGGCATTTTTCGTGATTTCCATTAGGATTTTGGTCATAGTTGGGAGGATGAACAACCATTTGTGGAGTTCACCTACATTAACAGTTATCACACCACCATTGGCATGACACAGTTTGAGGCCTTGTACGAGCAGCCATGCAGATCATCTCTATGCTCGAAAGACCCAGGGGAGTCAACACTCATGGGTAAAAAGTTGGTACTAGCTACAACTAAGAAGGTTCATATCATCCTGGAGCATATGGGGACTTCATAGAGCATACAAAAGTCTTATACCGACAAGAGGTAGAGAACCTTGGAGTTTGAGGATGGAGACCATGTTTTCCTTCAGTTATCTTCCCAATGAGGATTGCAGAGATTTTTCTGGGGCGGCAAGTTATCTCCAAGGTTCATCAGACCTTTCCAGATCCAAAGTAGAGTTGGCGAGGTGGAATATGGCCTAACTCTTCTCCCACAGATGCATTTGGTGCATGATTTCTACCACATGTCTTATGAAAGGATGTAGTTGAATTACCCATCACACATCATCGAATGGGGAAAGCTGGACATTGATGATGGGGTGACATTTGTGGAACTCCCAATAGAGATAGAGGATCAACATGAGTGGGTACTTTGTGGATGATAGATTCCTATGGTGCGTGTTGGGTGGAAGTACGGGAACCTCCTAGAGAGAAAATGGGAGCGAGAGGCACAGATTCATTCTCAGTACCCCCCTTTTATTTGATTAGCCATTTTTTTGGATTTCAAGAACGTAAAGACCTAAAGTGGGGAGAATGTAATGTCCTTAATTTCCATGTGATTTTTTTAAATCATATGGTAATATTTCGAGATGGCACACTTTGATGACATGTGATTACAAGGCCCAGTGAGACTCGAATGTAATTTTAAACTTATTTTAATGCACGTTCAATAAACATGCACGTTGGTTTTTCTAACATTTGAACCAATGCCCAGATCAAAAATCTAAGGGCGTTGTTGAACATAGAACATTGAGATTCTCCTAGAAAGATCATAACTTCGACCGACAAGGGTCGAATGGAAATGTTAATTTTTGGTCTTTTTGGAAAATGATAAAATATATTAAGACATTATTTTATTTTATTTTATAACTTTTGATCGGTGGAAGGCAACGTTGTTGTGTAGAAAAGAGGCGATAATGAGTCTCATTAAAAGAAGCCCATTAATATCTTGTTAAGTCGCAGAGTAATAGCTAAGTTGTTTCATAAATGAAATAGCATATTGATGCAATGTCGCAACGTAACATAAATGTTGTGATGTGTTCCCTTTTTAATTAGATAATGTGTTGGGTGGTTGGGAATTAAATCATGGTCAATTCCCTGATGAACCTTGGGTGAGTTTCCCCTCCAATGAAGAACAATGAATGTCGGCAGAATGTAATCAACTTTGACGTACCTTAAAAAATGATGTCGGGAAGTGACTAACAACTTTGACCTGCTGAACCATTGAAGATATAACATTATGACAACAAACATAAAATGAGGTAGGGGTTTGAATTATTTGATGTTTCCCTATTACTTTTTGAAAATGACAAATGTGGATCTATCGACAAACAAGTTGATCCACAGATTGTGCGTTCTTGTAAGAGGATGAATTCTTTTGGGATTCCTCTATCTTGGATTAAATAATAATTTGTATTGATTGAACTACAATCCCATGACTTCCCCATGTTTTTAAACATCTAACACGGAGGGAGTAGGGTGACACGATTAGGGTCTGAGCCCCTCCGCATGTGCATTTTTTGTGGATGAATCCTCCAAATGAAGTCAAGGCAATATCGAGGTCATTGCATTGAATGTGGAAACCTTACGATCCTATAGGCATAGAAGTATTGAGAATCAGACCACCATATAAACTCTAGTGGCCTGTAGAAGAAACCACTGGCATGTCGGTGCGAACGGTGGGCCGCAGCCACTGTTGTGGGTGGAGGGATGCGGCATGCCATGGTGGCAGAGGGTCGTGGCCAGTGGTCATAGTGGCATGGAGGTGCGGCACCGACCGACAACATGTAGAGATAACAACCTACATTTGAACTGACCGGTAGAGTGACAGAGGCACTGTTGATGGAGACCCGTGTTGCCACACTGGCACCACATTGACCAGGTCATCCCGGAGACTCGGTCCACGAGTGATTTGGAGGGCACGACCGGTTTCACCGGTCGTGTCTGTGGAAGACCGGACGTGGCTGTGAAGCCTCCGGATGGGGGAGACGCCCCACAACAGTAAGATGGAAAAAACTGAAGGGCTGAAACCAGGGCTAACCAGATTTAGGTTGGGTCGGGCCAGGCCAGGTTGGGTCGGGCTGGACTGGATCAGGTTGGGCTGGACCCGGACCCAACTGGCGTTCGTTTCACTAAAATGCTTATATCTCCCAAATCGGGCGTCCAATTGACGCAACTTCAGTGGAGTTGGGACCCTTGAAATTAGGAGGTCCTTCTAAGATACTCTACATTATTTTTGTTATAGGTTAGTATATGGATGGGTTGGAAAAGACTCAAATTCAACTGGGCCCTTTCTACAAAAATGCCCACATCTTACAGACAGGGTGTCGGTTTGACGCGTTGTCTTTTGAGTTGGGACCATTACGATGAAAATTTCCTTTGGGTTAATCTATGTGAGAATTCATTGCAGTTGAGGAATGATTGATGTCCTGAGGAGAATATCATCATGGAATAAATCTTGCCAAGTGCGTAAATCTAGTGGTTGGATGTGACGTGAAGAATTAATAGTGAAACATCATGGATCAGTATAATATAAACCTTTTGTGGATCGTCATAATAATGACCCTATGTGGATCAGAACGTAGCAACCATGTGTGGATCAATTCTTGGAGACCCTGTGCAGATTTTTGCCTAGCGACCCAATGTGGAACAACGTCAAGCGACCATGTGTGGATTAGCACTTAGCAACCCTGTGTGGATCAGCGACTAACAACCTTGAGTGGGTCAGCTCCTAGTGACCCAATGTGAATCATAAGCAGATCCTATAAAAATAATAACATGATATATCTTTACAACTAATCATCTTTACTTTTGTACTTATGTTATACCTGGTGTGAGCTTTCTCTTACTTTGTGCTATGTGTTTGAGATCTTTCTTGGTGGTATTACCTCTGTGGTATTTCCTTTGTGGTGTTCTAATTTGTGGTGTTCTCCTTTGTGATGTATTCCTCTGTGGATTTATGAGAGACCTTCAAGGGTCTCGGGGTCTTTACTTAGTATTGTTATACTCACCCATACACAGGCTTCAACCGCACCTGTTGTGTCTTGTGTAGATGAAAGACATCTATGTCTGGGAAATTGGGATTCTAGAGCTAGATTATTATTGGATGTGGATCGATAGACATGGTGTGAAGTAGTGGAATTCGATAGATATTTGTACCTACCATTCAGGTAGGATCCTTGGTGGACGACCTCCAGATATTTTATGTCCTTTACTGTATTTTCTATTCAGTTGGTCTTGTATTCGATCCTCCCTTTTACTTTCAGTTTACACACTTTACTCTTTGTGGGGGTACTTTGGGGTGGTTGTACTATTTTTCTTTAATTTGTGGTTTTCGTTGTGTAGAATTCCACTTCTGTGTGTGTACAAGTTTAAAGGCCATGCCTTACCTTTTTGGGATATGCCTTCTAGGTGCTAGTCACCAGCCCCTAGCCTATGGAAGGGGGGCTTGAGGTAGTCACCGCATGGGCCCTGGGGGATGAGAAGTTACAATGCATCGATTTCTCCACCCAAAACAAGTGATGAGGTTAGTTCTCTATATTCACAAAGTTAAGAATGAGAACAACATGATAACACAAAAGGAAAAATAATGATAATAAAAGAGGGATGGAGATTATCAAAACTAATATATAAATAAAATAATAATAACCATTGAATCATAAAAAACACATAAATCCTAAAAATTATATCACTGCTAATTCCATTTTTTTAGGGTGGGTGATGTACATATTTATTGGCAAGAGGGTGGAAAATATTTATTCCTATTTTTCAATTGAAAATTCATTCATAGTTTACCCAATAATATGTTGAATCTCATTATTCGGTGTTCATTAATGTTTTTCTTCCACATATTCACCTTCCTAACTCAAAATTACAACTTTATTGGCCAATTATTGAATACATTATGGATTAATCATTGAATAAAATAATCTTATAAATAAAACTAACCAGATTCAATGCATCAAATTTCCATGTGTTTTTGTATAATTTAATGATCGAATAATGGAATTTTTTATTTTTTGATACTTTTAAAATTTGTATTTGTTACCTACCCAAAAATATATATGGTCCCTAAGAATCATATTAATAGAGATATGGGCATATGATTCATGAAAAATTTTCCATCCTAGCATATTCATTGAATCTAGATGCATACAATTCACACATGTTTTTGACCGTGATAAAACATGGACCAAAAGTTTCTCCAGTTATCTAAATTGATCAAAATAAAATTTTAAGACCTTTTTAAAAATCAAATAGAAAATCTATGAAATGTTAAAAGTGTTTTGACTATATTATTTAGGTGGGATACATCTGGGTAGATCCACACCAACATTGACAGCATGGAAATTTCTAGCACCTCAAACTAAAAATACATCTTTAATTGACTAAATAAAAAATTTAGAAAAATTAGTTTGTAATATTACCAAATCATTTGATGGAGATATTAATCATATATAATATTTTATGATAAAAATAAAATAGTGAAGTCAAAATTTTAAAAGAAAAATTTTTCTTTAAATTATAAAATTCAACCCATTATTTTGAAAAATAAAAAAAAATGATTATTACCCATAAAATATTAAATTGGTGGGTTGAATACCATTTAATAAAAAATAAAGTTTCTTAAATTATGAGTTTTATCATTCCCCATCACTCAAACATTTAACTCTTGGCAGTCATCAAATATCTAAATCAAAATCTATGCCAAAATTCAAAAGACATAAAATTTCCAAGATCTTATCTAAAATGGAATTCATCATGTATCATCTATAGAAATTTACTCCTTATCATTTTATTCTATCACATTATAATTAATATAGCCTAAAAAACCATACATAGTCCAATCACAGCTACCAATCATTAAATTTCATATCAAAATTTACTCAAGAGAAATTAAATATAATGTTATGATCATACTTGGAAAGTGCATGTGTCAAAATAGGCTTTTGAAAATTATCATCCACACGCATAATGAGACATTACAAAATTCATTCATGAGTGATTTTCATGAAGGATTAAATGACTCTGATGGTTCAATTTGGTGGGTAATATCACTTAAAACATAAAGGCTGTAAAGAGGAGGTTCCACTCTTAAAAAAAATACATTAATATTTAAGTGAAAACACATGAAATATATCTCAGCTAATTATCATTAAATGTAAAACACAACACCCACTTTGACAGATTACATGAATCAAAAAATGAATACAACAATTTTTTTCATCTCAATTTTCACCTTTTAATTTTTTTCTTTCAATTTTTTTTATTTTTCAAAAATCATTCTTTAGAAAAATCTTACATCCACCACCAAACCACATATGATCAAAATATCATCGATATAGAGATCATGAGTTTTTATTATTCTAATAAACAACACATATTTTTCATTTTTAATGGAGTATTAAATGAAAATATAATACAAAAATATAATTATAACCATGGAATTTGTTTTTTAGAGGTTCATGTGCCACAAATGTAATGATGATTAAAAATTAAATCTCATAAATATTTGTTTCTTATATATATATATATATAATAATTCAATGATAGAAATGAAAAAAATAAAGAATTTGACACATACCAATTCTTAAAATTCAAGTAATAATGACACACAACATAAAAATTTATTGAATCTAAAAAAATCATAAAGAGGTCCCCTTATAACATACACAAACATGAAAAATAAATAAAAAATATAATGATTTAAGATAAGTAAGCAAACATTCGCTTGTATTTTGGTTTAATCTTATATGGAAATTCATTCATTCTAAGGTCAAATGGGGATTTATGTAAATTTTTTTCTCAATATAAAAATATGGATTTTTAGTGAAATTCCTCAATCATATTAATAAATTTCATAAACCCCAAAATATTTGAAAAGGAATAAAATTAACTTATATTTTTCAAAACAAATCAATGTTTCTCTCATGAAAGTTTGTGGATAAGGTAGAACACATAAAAAGGGTTCAGAATAACTCATGGGATAAGAAAAATTATTTGAGTAAGTCTTTTATGGGAATTGATTTAAAAAATTGGTCAAAATCATAAAAGTGATTGAAAATTAAAATAAAATAAAATATTTCTACATCATCAATAATTGAAAATCAATTTTTTTCAAAATAAAGAAAACACCCTAAAAATAAATTCAAGTTAGAAAAATTAAAATGAATTTTTATTGAATAAAAAAGATCTAAAAAAATTAAAATTTTGACACAAGGAGTCCTATGTGGGTTGACACTCCCCCCCCAATTAATTTATCCATTCATTTATGACCCAAAAAATAAAAGTTTAAGGTAATAAATCTCAAAGAGAATGAATTATACCCCATGAATTTTTTTTAGTAGATACCTTTTTTATGTTCTTTGGTACTACCACTAAAAAACTACAATAAAGGGGGGGAAATGAACATATGTTTTTTAATGAATGTAATTTAAAATAAAATAAAAATATAAATAAGGAAGAAAATGGATAGAACTTGGTATGGACACCAAAGTGGATAATTTTTTTTACTACCTTCTTTTGGGAAGTTATAGTACTTTATTCTTAATATGAAGGTGGATGAGGAATCTATATTAGAAAAAAAAATTATTTATCCCAGCATCCATATGTTGATTACAAGAGTGCGAACCCCCATAGAAAATAAAAATTTTCTCAACCCGAATAAGAGAAGAGGGAGGGTATGGGAGGTGTATAGTGTAATAATAATAAATATACAATTACTCCATATCAACTATCAAGGTGTCTTCTGCCATGCGATAGAGATGTTTATGTACATGGTGTCGTCGTATCACTACATTCTCCTAGACTTTTTTTTTTCTTCTTAAAATTATAATACCATATTATCCTTGAATTATTTTTATAATTAATGTTTTAACATGATCTTCTCTTTGAAGATCGATAATTCATCCACATCATCATCACTCTCCATGGAATATTTTTTCTGATTCTATAAATGAAAAATAGGGGTAGTGAATTGGATTTAATAATAGAGAAAAATAAAAAATAATGAAATTTAGTGTTATGTATGGTCCATTCAATAGAGTAGCTTAATGTATTGATTCATATTGAAAGACCCTCTATAGAATTAAAGAATACCGTACGAGAGAATAGTTGTGCAGTTTAGTTTCCATCTCCTTGAAATATTTTTAAAAATTTGGAAGTATGTGATCTTTCTGTCCCTCAGTCACATCTTGATGAAACTCTATAATGTAGGGTGAGAATTATTTAATCTCATTGGCCAAGGATTTTAAAATTGGTGGCCTTAGGTATTACTTATGTTACCCAATAAAATATTGAAACAACAACTCTCTACATATAGAATTATAGAACACTATAACCAGTTTTGATATAAATTTAGTTGTTTCACAAAATGAAATCGAGGGTTCATCATCAACAAATTTCATTTATTTAATTTATAAAATTTATGATCATTTTTATTTTTATAAAAAAACCTTGTGTGAATGAGATGTTCCTCCATGAATGTAATTCAAAATTTATAGGTCGTATTTTTTCATGAATCCAATTTCAATAATTATATTTACCTAGTACTGTAGTATGCAGAAATACAAATGTCGATCACGTATGGTGTCTACTCACATACATAAATTTTATATTGTCATACTTTCAAAATTAAGTAATATAAAATTAAATTATATAATAATAGAATGGGGTGTTTTGAAATTAATAATATAGATATATATATTGAAAAATAGAAATAATAAAACATAGTAGTAGTGCATTTTTTTTATTCAAAAAGAAAACTCAAAGGAAACAAGACCCCTCAAGGGGGACGGAAATGGTGAAGCCTGAGAGTATCCCCCATCACAAAGGAGGCACATTCTAAAGGGAGGGAGAGGGGTGAATTATAGAGAATGAGAGGATCGTCCGGTCTCCCCAAGCGGGCAAGGGAGTCCGCCGTGAAATTAGCCCCCCTCCACTTGTGAGACAAACGCTACCCATGTGTGGTTTCCAATCTGCACCTTCTGATAATATATGTGAGTTCCCATGAAACCCCACATGTCCCTTTCATGATCTTCACGAGGGTATCTGAGTCCGTTTCGATTTCGGATACTGCCAACTTCTTTCTTCTGCACACCGACAGCCCCGAAGCCAAAGCATGAATTTCCGCGCTCAGAGAATTTCCAGGGCCATAAAAGGCAATGAAGGCGATGAGAACCAATCCGGAGGAATCCCGAAGCATGCCTCCCCCCTCATGATCCCTCTCATTCATGAACCGTCAACGTTAAGCTTGAGACCTGCAACCTGCAGGTGCCATTTAACTCACTGACCAGTCCCCTTTCTCAGAAGATAGGGGCGATTAAGGAGGTTATTAACCGCAGGAGACGTCGCTCCACCTCTGATCTGAGAAGCTAGCTCAAAGATGAGGGACTTGAGGCTAGTATGGAGGAACAACAACGAAGGACTTTCACCTCTTCGAACCTGGTTGCACGCCTCCAAAAGCACCCAACACAGAGCCATAAAGATGATCGTTCTAACCATCTGCTCTTGATCAGAAGACCCCGCGCCAGAAAACTAGCACTCCACATAATCCTATAACGATAACTCTCCAGCGTCTCTGCATGGATTATACGTGAACAGGGACCAAAGATGAAGTGCCCACTGACTTTGAAAGAACAGATGTTTCGTAGATTCACACGTGTGAATGGTGCAACAGAAGCACCTAGAGGCCAAATCCACGCCCCGGAGTTGGACGCTATCCTCCGTAGGTAATGCTCTGTTTCTAATTCTTCAGAGCAAGAAATTCATTCTAATGGGAATATCTTTTCACCAGAGTGTTGGAGCCCAAGAATTTGTGGTGCTACCTATCTGAATGATATTCCTGAATCCTTGTGAGGTAAACCTCCCTGAGCTAGAGGCAGAGAAGCAACATCTATCAGGTTCCTCACTCATGACAATATTCTCGAACACAGACATCTGGTTAGCATTCAAAGAGGCATTGATCAAGTTGAAATCTTCACATGCGCTACTGAAGGTGATATCCGGAGAAGGACAGTCGGGGTAATGCAAGGGCTCCCCTGACCAATTGGTATCCTAAAATCTGATCTTCCCAACACCAATGATCAACCTCGCATGACCTGAAAATGTGTCAATGAGGGAAAACATGCACCTTGCCAATCTCGTGGAACTGTAGAGACCTCTAGCTTCAAGCCCCGAGTAACGTGCTTTGAAGAATTTCGCCCACAACGAATCCCCGAAGATAATATCCCAAGTGAGTCGTGCCTGAAGACTTTGAAGAGTACCCTGTATATCACGGAGGCCAACACCTCCTGCCTCCACTGTTCTGGATAGCTGTTTCCAGGAGGCCCAGTGAGACCTTCCCTCCTCCTTGGCGTCCCATAGGAAAGAGTTGAAAATAATTTCCATCCTCTCCACCGTACCCTTAGGAGGGTAGATCACCGAGAAAACATGCATGTGAATGGACGTGAGGACACTATTAATCAACGTAATCTGTCCGCCAAAGGAGAGAATCCTATTTTTCTAATTGTATATTCTGCCCAGGATACAATCAAGGATCGCAAAGAAGTGCACCTTCTTCATGCAGCCACAAGAGATCGAAAACCCAAGGTAGAAGATGGGAAAGGGCCGCCTAAAACAACCCAGAATATTTTGAAACTCCATAATCCTTGAAGCTGGGCATTTTTCAGAAGTGAAGAAATGGCTTTTAGCAGGGTTGAGGCTCTTCGTTCTCCATCTGCCGTAGGAGGAGAAGGAATCCATGAGAAACTTCAACAATCTCTTCCTGGCATTGATAAAAATCAGAATATCGTCTGAAAAAATAAGATGAGAAATGGTAACACTATTCTTTCCCCGGAAGGGAAGCATGAGGCCTGTGTCCATTCCATGCTTCAATCTTCTTGAGAGTGCATCCTGGGCGATAACAAAAAGAAGCGGGGACAAGGGGTCCCCTTGGCGAACACCACAGACAGTCTTGAAGAAACCAAAGGTTTTTCCCATCAAAGCAATGGAAAGCCATGGAGAAGAATGACATCTGAAGCAAATATCGCAAAAAACCTCACTGAAACCAAATTTCCTCATGACCCGTATGATGAAGCTCTACTCCAACATGTCATACGCCTTGTTCATATCGACTTGGAAGATGACATTATGACCAACCGATTTTCCGTTAACGTCCTGAACCAACTCATTAGCAATGCCAACCGCTCCCTGAATGTTCCTTCCCATGATGAAGCCGTGCTACTCCATTGAGATAAGGCGTGAGAGAACCTTATCCAGCCTACTGACAAGGACAGAGACAAGGTTTTTATAAGCAACGTTGCAAAGACAAATACACCTATACTGGTTAACAAGAGTGGGGTTCCTGATATTTGGAATAAGAACCAGTCTGGAGGCGGAAATGCACCTAACGAGCTAGCCACCCCTAAAGAAGTCCTGGACAGACTCCACAACAAGATGCCCAACAATCTCCCTGGTGAAGCTGAAAAAACTGGCCGGGAATCCATCGAGACCAGGCACACTATCTTGGGGCATGTTTCTGACAGCAACCCGGATCTCCTCAGCCGAAGGAATGGAGGAAAGGGTAGAATTATCCACCTGGCTAACCGATGATGGAATAAGGTTGAAAAAGTCCTCTGAAGCATGAAACCCCCTCACGAAGGAAGAAACAGGCTCCCCTGCCAAGATCTTCTCAAAGTAGTCCAGAGCGATCTTCCCTGCAGTGTTCACGTCGGAAGTGTAATACCCGTTTTCCAACCTCAGGTTCAACTTTGAACTTTTCCTCTATTTAATGCACGCATGGAAGAAAGCACTGTTTCAATCCCCTTCTTTAATCCATCAGACACGAGACCTTTGTTTGAAGTCCCTCTCCAGAGAAACAAGCCTCTCGGCCAAGAGGTTATTTTTATCACACAGAACAATAAACACATTCTCGTCCCAACCGTTTTGCAGAGAATCTTCAATGCTGTCGACTTCCACCCTGAGGTTGTCAATACCTTGGGCAACATCAGGTCTCGTGATCACCCAAATTTGCATGCCCAATCTAAGACATCTGAGACGGTTCACCAGGCCACCCCATGATCTAGCATCATCACCTTTATCCCAAGACGTCCTGATAACATCGAAAAATAAATCGTCCCCATGCCATGCAGATGAATAGTAGAAGCAAGCCCGCGCAGCCTCCTCCCTCTTAATATTGATTAAAATCGTGCTATGATCAGAGAGCACCCGCTGCAGATGAGAGACTGACGTCTTTGGATACAAGTAAAACCCCTGAAGGTTGGACAAGCAACAGTCCAGCTGACACCAAATGCGTTCTTCTCCCTTACGTTGATTGCACCGGGTGAACTTAGGCCCAGAGAAACCCAGGTCCAAGAGCCCCGCGCTCCTCATGAAATCAATGAACTCCAGTTTGCCACTAAAGTTAAAACCAATGCCCCCTTTTTCTCAGAGATGTCCGCAATGACATTGAAGTCACCACCCATGAACCAGGGGAGAGACCCCGTTTGCAAGTTTCCCAGGAAGTGCCAGAGATCCCTCCTCTTGGAAACCTCAGTGGCCGCATAAACAAAGTAGAACATCAAAACATGATTTGCAGTGGTGATCTTGGCGTTGATGCATTGAGAAGAGAGACTCAAAATATCAACAGAAACATGGCTTTTATAGCCAATCCAAATGTGGGGGTTCTCGGGACCACTCTGGAAAAAGTTGGTGAAGCCCATTTTCCTTATAAAAGAAATGCCTTTGCTGGACACCTACTTGGGTTCCAAGATTACAACAACTTGAACAAGATAACACCTAGCCTCAGAATCCAGAAAGGCTCGTTTTTCTAGATCCCCTAAGCCCCATGCATTCCAGATAAGAACAGGGATCATCAAGGCAGGCCCTTCCAGGCACAAGCGGGGGAGGACAAATAAAAAGGGGCCGGCTCAAAACGCCCATAGTCTTTGCATATGGAAAGGGTGATAGGGCCAGTAACCACTGGCTCGAGGACCACTAGTTTGGGAGAAAGAACCACCTTCTTGAAGGAAAAGATCTACTCTTTCACCGTAGCTTTCCCTTTATCTTTAGCAACACCGTTCGAGAACAAACCCGCAACTCTCTAAGAATAGGAGGATAGAAGACGACGATGTGGGGAGAGTCGTGACATCACCAGCTCTTTCTCCATCCCAAGAGAGGGATAATCCTCCTTAGCCAAACCCTCCACATCCATAATGAGACTACTCACAAGAGACTTCCGGATGCTCTCTGGTGAAAGGAGGGAAGAGACCCGGAAGGACGAGGCCATAGGAGAGAGAAACCAGGGGGGCTCCCCAGAAGATCCAGAACAAAGCCACTCTCAAACACTGCCCTTTGATCCTGTCAGTGGGAGATCTCGGCCCCAGGACATGATGACCAGACGATCAGATGAAGTGGCTCAGAGTGATCCGACAACCGGTCTGACACAGAAGACCGCATCCCCATGAAAACCTCTTTTGTCGCAATGACCCCCTTGGGAGAATAAAAATTTGAAATCAAAGCGGGTCGAACTGGGGACTCCTCAGGTCTAACCTGACCCAGACCCACCAAAGGAGCTTGCCGAGACGAGATAACACCACACTTCTTCCTCCTGCAGGCCGCAACCCAGTTTCCATGAAGCCCACAATGAGCACGGACGCCAGCGCAGGGACGGGAGTAGGAGCGGGAGTAGGAGCAGAAGCCATCGTAAATCCTCAGGCCACCACCGAAATAATAAAACATGAATATTTAATTAAATAATAAATAATTGATCATTATTAAGAGTTCATGATGAATCTAAAATAGTTACTTAAATGTATTATTGCATTATATTTTATTCAGTGTTGAGATAAATTCTATCACTCAATACCCTAATTTTTTATTACCCCTAAATGACACTATACATGAATGATAATCTCCCTCACATCATGAACACAACACTACATCAACCTTATATATGTATCATTATGATAACAAACGATAATAATAATGATTAATGGGAAGAAGAACCCAATAATAGAAAAATTATGGTGAAGCCTACCCCAAATATAGTTTCACTACTAATGAAATTCAGGGAATAAATTAAAAAAATATTGAATCAGAATGTACTCCATAATACATTAATCCCACCTCATACAAGGTATGAGGTTAGTTCTTCAATTTCATGGAGTTTAGAAAGCCCACGATTGGAGAACAAAAAAGATAAAATAATTAAAATAGAAGAGGGGTGAAAATGAGTGAATCTAATATGAAAATATAAAAACAAGAAATATTGGTTCTTAATTTTTTTTTGAATAAATGGATCACTAAAAATTCCATATTATTAAATGGGAGATAAGGTACAAGTTTTCAAAAAAATGTGTGGAAAATATTTATTCCAATTGTGTCCTCGGTAAATTTACACATTTGTTACCAAACAAAATTTAGAGAATTTGAAGGCGGTCTTCATAAAAGTTTTTATTATATTTATATAATTTCCTACCTAACAATTTTATCTTTCTTGGAATGGTATTGAATATTTTATGTGGGAATAATTGAAGTAAATAATTTTTTCCCAAAAAAATAAACAGATTCAATGCTTCAAATTTCCATGGATAATTTAATGTCATAAAACTGGATTTTTGTCTTCTTTTAACTTTAAAAAAATACATTTCACATCGAAAAACAAAATCTCAATTCTATAGGAAGTATATTTATAGAGATATGGGTGAATTATTTATGAAAATATTTCCATCCTGGAAGATTCATTAAATCTTATTGCATTGAATTCACATGAGTTTTTATCCATGACAAACCCAAAACCAAATGTTACTAAGATTTTGTTAAATGATACAAATAATGTTTTATAATTTTTTTAAAAAAAATCAGGCTAATATATGGAATGATAATAATGTTATTGATGAATTATTGTGGTGGGATCCAACTAGTCAAATCTATATCATCATTGATTTCATGGACATTTATCACCCATCAAATGGTGGATCCATATTTCTTTCAATAAATGAAAAATGTAGAAAAATAAGTTTCATACCCAACCAAAAACGTTTACAACCATATTCATAATAGATAATATTTTATGATAGATGTACTATAGTAGAGTTAAATATTTAAAAGAATATATTGTATTCCAATTCACAAATAATCTGATATTATTTTGAAAACCTAAAAAATGATAATTACCAATAAATTATTAATTTTTTAGGATTAAAAAATTTAATTTAAAATAAAATATATGAAATTATGAGTTTCATGATTCCACCCACTAAAACATCTCATTCTCTGGAAAATCAAATATCTGAATCAAAATATATAGGAAAAATCAAAAGAGAAAATTTTAAGATCTTTTCCAAAGTGGAATTTCATCATGAATTATATAAGGAAAATAATTCATTTTTATTTTATTTTCTAATTATAAAATTTATTTATCCTAAAAAATAAATCCATGGTTTAATCACACCTACCCCACATTGAAATTCATGTCCCTCTTCACTCAAAAAAATTGAATCTAGAGTTCTACTTAAACATGTAAAGTGAATGTGTAACCATAGGATTGTGAAAATAATCATCCCCCCACACTATGAGACATAATAAAATATTTTTCAATTATAATGAATTTTAATTAGGGGTCAAATGACTTTGGTATTTTGGGTTGGTGGGTAATATCATTTAAAAATTATGGAAAGAGGAGGTTGAACATTTATATACAAATGCATGAATACTCAAGTGAAAACACATGAAATATATCTCACTCAATTCCCATTAAATGTGAAAAACGACACACTATTTAACATGGGACATGAGTAAAAAATTTATTGTAATTAACTAATTCAACTAGATTTTCCAATTTTCATTTTTCCCTTTTATTTTTTAATTTTTTTCTTTTCAAATATTATTGTTAAAGAAAATATCCCATCCACCACCTAACCAAATATAATCGAAAGATCATCATTCCAAGGCTGATAAATTTTTTTCTCCCTATATACAACCCATTGTTTTATTATTTTTCTTATCTAGGATGAGATGACAACGAAATATAATGAAATAATGACAACCATGACCTTTATTTTTGAGAGGGTCTGGAGCAACTGTTGTAAAAAATGAATAAATCAATATCATCACATATTCTTCATTTTCAACATCATTTGGGATAGTTGGATCATGGAAATGGAAAATAATAAATAAAATTAACTCATTACTATTATAAAAATTCCCAAGATAATGATACACACCTCACTAAGAACAAAAAATTAATTTCATTAAAAATAACACAAAAAATGGTCCTTTCCCCCCACAATAAATCCTGAAATATTAATAAAAAAATATAAAGAGTTTTGGTATATAGAAAAAAATTATATTATAATATAGCTTAAACCTATAAGTATGTTCATGTTTTATAAGGGCTGATGAGGATTTATGTAAAATGGTGGTATCAAGATAAAAATTCATCTTGGAAAATATATTTTTCTATAATATCAAAAATATTTCATGAACATTTGATCTTTGAAGAAGAATAATCAAATTTAATAGTTTATACAAAAATTCCAAGTTTATTTCATGAACACCTGGGTTTTGGGAGGAAAATATCAAAATAGTTGAGTATATATAATAACATGGGAAAAAATTGTGTAAGTGTTTCCAAGACAGGGATTTCAAAAAATTTCTATACTCATAAAAATGAATGAAAATTAAAATATGAGAAAATGTTTCTACATCAACAATAATTTAATATCAATTTTATTCAAAATCAAGAAATATCCCTCAAAATTAATTCTAGTGAAAAAATTAATATTCATTAAAGCTCTATGTTCTAAAAAATAAATAATTAATAAAATAAACAACTCCTAAGTGGGTCCACAATCCCCCAACACATAAATTTAACTACATTTCATTTATTCAAAAAAAAAAATAAAATGGTAAGGGAATTAAAATTCAATATATTGAAAGATACCACATGAATTTATTTTTTTAGAAGCACCCTTGAGATGAAATTATAGATAAATCCTCTTAAAAACGACAATGAATTAGGAAAAAAATAATATAATGTCTTAATTGAATATAAAGAAAAAAATAAAAATAAATGGAAAGAAGAAATGGGACAGTACTTGGTATGGACCTCCAAGTGGGTACTCGGAATTTTATTACCTCCAATTGGTAAGTTGTAGAACATTATCCCCAATCTGAAGGTTTATGAGTTATATTTCATATAAACCATCACATGATATTTTTCCAACATCTATAAGTGAATTCCAAGAGTGGTAACCCCTTAGAAAAAAATTGTTTTTTCACCCCTAAGAAGATAATAAAGAGAGAATTTGAGGTGTAGGGGGAATAGAAAAGAATAAAGGGTTTCTTCATTTCAAATATAATGGGGTGCTACTCTATGTAATATTGATATTAATGTAGAGGAGGCCATCATATAACCACCTTTGATTTACCATTTCATCTTCTTCAAATTCCAACAATATCTTCTCTTCAATTTCATATTATTCTTTAAATTATAAAACTATATTTTCTTTAATGATGGAAACTATATTCAATTTATCATCAATCCCTAGGAAAATAATTGGTACTGATTCTATAAAAAAAAAATGAGGGTAGTGAATAAGATTTGATAATAGTGCAAAATCAAAAAGACGAGAATCCAGTTTTAAGTCCACTCCCTTCATTTGATCAACTTGAAGTGTTTGTTCCTCAGGAATGTCCAAATATAGGATTTTATAATTTTATATGAGATAAGTTTTAGGTATTTTGGTTTCCACATACTTGAAATATTATTCCAGTTTAGTAATTATGGTCTATTTTTGTGCCTCAATCACCTCTTTCCAGAACTCTATAAAGTAGTGAAAGAATTCATTATGTTCCTTGGCCACGTCCTTTAAAATTGGTGGCTCTTTGGTCTTTCTTGAGGTTTGAAATAAACTACTAAAACATTTACTCTATGAAATTATACTTTTATAACCCTATTACCTATTTTCATAAAAACTAAATTGTTTCACTTTATGTATTGGATAGTTCATCATCAACAAATTTTATTTTTTTTTAAAAAAAATTATGAATTTTTTTATCTGTCTTTTTTAGAAATACCTTTTTTTAAAAAAATGCACCTTTTAAAATTGAGAAAATTTTAATAGTGATATTTTTCATGAATCCTTATTCAATAATTATATGTACCCGGTAATTTAGTTCATTGAAATCATAGGGTTGATCTCTCAAGGAGGCACTCACGCACACTTATTTTCTATTTTCACAATTTAGAAACTAACTAATATAAAGCTAAATTTTATAATTACTTAATGGGGGTGGGGTGGGGTTGGAAATACAATATATATATATATAAAGATGAAAAATAAAACAAAACATGAATAATTTGTTGAATAATAAAGAATACATTGTTCTAAAGAGTTCATGATGATGTTATCATTGTTCTTTAAAAGTATTATATAATAATATTTTATTCAATGTTGTGATAAAACTTATCACTCGAAACCCTTTCATTTTTTAATTACTACCCCTCATCAACCCTCTGTATGAAGGATTAAATCCCTCACTTCATTAAAATAATTCTATATAGACCCTATGCATATAGAATTATGATAATGAAGGAGAAGAATAATGAATAATGAGAATAAGAACCCAATAACAGAAAAAGTAGGGAGTACCCTACACCAAATATGGTTTCACAATAACATAAATTCTAATAATAAAATAATAATTTTTTTGAAGTACAATGATATCAAGAATCTATCTCCCTCCCCACTATGAACAAGGGAGGATGTTAGTTCAACATTTTCATGGAGTTAAAAAAGGACATAGCAGGATAACACAAAAGATAAAATAAATAAAATAGATGAGAGATGAATAAGAGATAAAGTAATATTTAATTAAAAAAATAAGAACAATTAAATCACTAAAAGTACACAAAAATCCTATATAATGGTTCAATAACAAAACAAAACTTTTTAAGGGGATATGAGGTACATATTTATAGGCAAGAGTGTGGAAAATATATATTCTAATTATATCCTCTGTAAATTGAATCATAGATGATCCAATAAAATGTAGAATCTCAGAATTGTTTCCTCATGAATGTTTTTTTAATATTATTCCTCTTTCCTCTCACAAAATTTAATCTTCCTTGTCCTAGTATTGAAGATGTTATGGCTGAATAATAGAAGAAAATAATTCACCCCGCATAATCTAAATAGATCCAATGCACCAAATGTGCATGCATTTTTTGATCATTTAGTTTTAGAATATTTGAATGTTGTATTCATTGAAATAGTTAAAATATGAATTTCACATTGATAAAAAAAGTATCAATTCTATTTTAATCATATTTATGGAGATATGGGTAGATTATTAATGAAAATATGTCCATCCAAGCATATTCATTGAATATGGATGCAATGAATTCATACACATTTTTGACAATTATAAACCCTAAACCAAAAGTTCCTCTAGTTGGAACAAATGATCCAAATATTTTTTTCTAAATTATTTTAAAAATTCAAGAGAATCTAGGTAACATTAAAAATGATATTGTCAAATTTTTTTGGTGATACTCATCTAGTCAAATCCATGTAAGTATTAAATTATTGGCCATTTCTCGCCCCGAAAATGGAAAAATGATCTTTCATTTTGTAAACAAAAAATATAGAAAAATTATTTTCTAATATAGTCAAAAAATTCATGACATTATTCATCTAAGACAATATTTTAGTATAAAAATACTACAATGGAGTAAAAAAATGAAAAGCATAATTTTGCTACAAATTCACAAAATTCAACTCAATTTTTTTTGATAACCAAAAAAATGATAATTACCAATAAAATATTCATCTTGTGTGATTAAAAAAATTAATTAAATAATAAAATATCAAAAATTATATTTTTATCAACAACCTAATCTAGATTTTCGATAATTTATTGAACTAGATCAATCTGCATATGTAAAAGCCAATAACTCTTGCTGTGATTTTTCATTGTATAGTGATCTAAATTCCACGATGACTTTTATTTAAAAAATTAATATTGTTAATTCCCTTAAGTGGATTTATTTGGATTCATTTTATATTTTTATCTATAATTTTTGATAAAAATAATATCAGGTCATGTCTCTTTTTATTACATCATACTATCAATGATCTCTCAGTAATATTTGATGTTAACTAATTTTCCTTCATTATCCTTTGAAAATTTCATCTATGTAAAAAAGAGAGTTTACATTTATTTTGAATTTCACATTATAAATATTCATAAAAAATTTATGTAATATTTTCATTCATAAATAATTTTTACATTTCTTCCTTACATTACTTACAATCCAAGATAAAAAGGTAACACCAAAATCATTAACATTTATAACATTCATTTCATAAATTATTCAAGTTTTTTATCTATGCTTAATTTGATCCATCAATGATTATATGATAAATATATACTAGCACCATAATCCTTTGATTTATATCATTAGTGAAGTAGATATTATAATCAATTCCACCATGTTAGAAATCAAGACTCCTCAAATACTAATCAAGTTATGAATACCATTCTCTTAGATCTTGCTTCAACCCATATGGTGCCTTATTTAACCAAAAAACATTATTCACATATTCATGAATTTGAAATCCATGTGTATTTTAAATATAATATTATTTTTCTTGAACCCCATTTAGAGATGCTAAATTGAAATCCATCCAAAAAATGTTGAATTTCTTTTCCACTGTTATGGACAAGAATAATCGAATTGTCTCTAACCACGTAATAAGTGTTCATGTTTAATCAATATCAACACCCTCTATTTGAGAGTATCCATTTTATACTATTAATGATTTGTTTCTAATTATTTTTCCTTATTCATTCATCCTGTAATAGAGAATTCATTTGGTCCCAAAAAATCTTATCCATTGGCCTGAAAATAATCTCGCACATTTGAGTCTTTTTTATTTGGTTATGATCCTCATTCATCTTCCAAACCCAATTTTTAATTCTTGATGCTTCTTAAAAACAATTTGTCTTGGACAGTGATATGGAAGATGGTTGTTGTAGAGTCTAAATCATGCTTGTATTTACTGGTGTTGTCTTCTACCCAATTATATTTTTTCTATTGATTTTTTATTGGACCTTTGGTTTGGGAACATGTTTATTATTCTCATCATTTAGATATTCGTCTAAATATACAATAGGTTATTTCACTCCCCTTGAGTTTTTCACCTCTTCATCAAAATCTTCTTGATACTATTCCTGATTTTATTAAATATTATTCTCGTTTTCCTCTATAATAACATCATATCTATCTATTACATTTCTCACCCTCTTATTAAAGAATTTATGTGATTTTCTTTTTCTAGAGTTACTAAGAAAAATCCCTTCATCTCCACAAGAATAAAACATTATATATTTATCCTTACATAGAATGAAAAACTTATGATTAAAGACTCTAAAAGTATATAAATTTTATATTATTTCCATACCACATCACATATAGAGTCTAATCTTTCATTGGACATAATAAACCTACTTAATAAATGTTAATCAATATCAACACTGCTTATCTCCAAAACTTATCTGGAAGGTATTTTCAATATGAATCATTATTCCCATATTATTGATAATATAATTTATTATCTCAAATACACCATTTTTACATAGTTATTTCTACTCAAAATTGGTTTTATATAACATGTTTCTCTAGATAATATTCCACTTGGATATTTGTGAACTCTGTTGCCTTACCAGTTCCAAACATCCATATTTTTTGACCTAGAAACTTTTCAACTTCCCTCTGATAAAATGTTATGAAACAAAACCCCTTAGACTTGTGGGGTGATAATATTTACCAATTCTATTATACTGAAATCATAAATTAAAAGGACATAATATTTATTCCAATCTATTTCTCTTTGTTAAACAGGTCCACAAAAATCAATATGCACCGTTCAATCACTCTTGTTGACTTTTGATATCTTCCATTATATTTCCTTTTACTAATATTCCCTTATTGGAAATAATTTCATGTATGACTATGATCACAAGATAACATAGGGATATCATTAAAATAATCACATTTAATCACATGTTCCATGTATTTTTGGATCATATGAACAAAAACATTATGCCATAACCTATTCTCTTCTTCCATGGATAGAAAGCAAATGTATTATTCTCTAATTAAAAGGTACAGATTACCCTTTGGGTGTTTTATATTTCAACAAAAATCACCAAAATTTACCTTGATGATTAAAAACTTCTTGGTAATGCTTATTGAAACTCATGAGTCACACGGTTGAATGAAATATAAAAATTTGTGACTAAAAACATCAACAACCAATACATTTTCATGTCTCATGTTTTACTATCAATAGTGGATTTTCCTGGGCCATTAACTTTCAAGCCTTTATCATTTCAATATCTTAGGACACCTTCATTGTCGTACTTGTTTCCTATCATAAAATTATTATTTCCCCTCATAGAAGAGGTGAATCAATTATCAATGTTCCATATTGAAATGTGATATGATGTTTTTAAGGAAGTTTATAACCCACAGCCAACTCAACTCTTTTCTTTTGAACCATATATTTGACTTCATACTTGATGCGGACTGATATTATTGATCTTCCTAAGAGTTTGATGGTACAAAATCATCATGAAAAGACCCAAATTTATTTTTTGTTTTGAAATCATTCAATGATCAGTTATGTTACTGTTTGTAATGACATTATGTATGCTTTTTCACATTCCTATATATTTTCGACAAGCAATATATTAAAATGTGTCCAAATCCTTTGCACTGAATAAAGTGACCATCAAAGGAATTTATAAAATACAAAACACTATTTTTTGTTTCTATTTCTCTTATAATTTTCAAAACCTTTTAGATATGGAATATATATTTTTAGAATTCCCTATATTTCCCTAGAAATAACAACTAATACAGGGTGTATTTTTTTCATCATTATTTCACCACAGATATTTCCTTTGGAGCTATAAATCATAAAATTATGAATCATAACCAAGAAAATCTTCAACCATTGAGTGGCAGCTTTTGGTATGACATCAACCATTACTTCTTTCTATTTGTGATCAGTTCCTATACCAGCTATGTCATTCTGATGTGTTAGTTTTTCTCTATATATTCATTTGATTATTTCATTGGACCTATGAAATATAATTTCACTTATTATGTTTCTTTTGAAACCATACTTCATGATATCATATTAAGATTTAATATTTTTTCTTTATATTTTACCTTTATTCATAGATTGAAAAATTTATCCATAAGATCTTCAAATACTTGAGTTGATCTTTCATCGTGTTAATAAAATTATCTATAACATTGGTCTATTCATCGACCTAGATCTTGAACTCAATGATATTTTATGATTTTTTGCCATTTTTGATATCATATTTTAAATTTCATCCTTCAACTCATATATTTCTTCTTCCTACTGTTGAAAATTGAGTTTAGAATCCTGAACCACCCTATTGTATTTTTTTGTCTTGGTTTTCCAAATGAAAATCTCCTTAATTGTTGAATCTAATTCAACTTGGATATCAACTCCTCCGTTGAATTATCCTTCATCATCATCACTTTTTTACCTTGTTTGGTAATTTCCCACAACTAACACCACATGATTATCTCCATGATCCTTATAGTCTTCCATCTCTTCCACCTCAGATTCTTCTAAACTATCATTTTCTTGTGACATAAAATTCTTATTTATGAAGACGTTTGCCTTAGTATTTTTTTCCCTTTACTCTAAATGAAGGATTATTCTTGTGATTTTCATCATCAATCTCTTCATCATCTTGAATATTATTGGGACACTTTACTACTAGATGTCGAACCATTCCACAATGACATCATGTAATAGGAAGTTTACATTTAAAATTTTCTTTTACCCTACGATGATTTGATGAAAGGAATGGAATAAAATTTTCCACATCTACTTTTTTCCAAACATATTATATTCTGAACTTCTTTATGTCCTTCAATACCACATATTTAGACATCCCTTTTCCACATAATCTTTATCATAATTTCTCATCTAGTATGCAACCATAGTACTATGTAATGTATATAATTCCATATCCTTTGGATATGTATCTTATAGTATAGATCCATTAATATTTAACTGATTTGAATGTATTATCAAGATAAACATAAAAATATTTTCATATTCTAGAATCTATCTGAGACCAAACCCGTCTTCCATGACAATAGTCACCCTAGAAAATAAAGTATCAACAGATTTGTTGGGGTTCATTCCGTGCTACTCATATTTATTTCATATAACCTACAATTTATCTTCTCAAACTTTTGAATTTCCTTTATAGCTATTTAAAATAATTTACCATATTTTATTTGATGACATACATGATACCACCATATTTTAGATTATGTTTGTTAAATCTCTAACTAATATATTTATTTTACTGGCATCAACATCTAATTTTATTTTATTTTCTTCTGAAAATGGTCCACTATTCATGTTATCTAATGTAACAGGAATTACCATTGTAAAAAAATGCATGAATATTGACCAGAAGTATTTATGCATCATATAATTATATAGACAAACAAATTTTCCTTTAAAGATCGAAATCCTTGTATGATTCAAAACTTCCATTGATTCTATTAAGAGAGAAAATCTGAGTTTAACTATTTCCTCTAATACAAATTTTTTTCCCAAGTAGGTAAAATACCCTAAGAATGTAGTGAATCAATGTATGAAATATTAATAATATTGTCTATTGGGATATTTTTTCATCGTTAAGTAAAACTATATTCTTCCCCTTCCCATATCACATAATTCATTTAAATTAAAACAAGACTTGGACACAATAATTTTACTTGGTTCACCCCCACAAGGCTATGTCCAAGGAGAATACAAGGGAAATTTGATGATGTACCAAATATACTAAAGCACGCTTTTGTCCAAGGCAAGGATCAAACTCTCTATCCATCTTCGTTTACAACCATTCATAATTTGAAAGTTCCATGCTCTTTATCTATTGAAGTGAAAGCACTACTTCTCTAATAAAATATTTTAACAACCGATTTTTATTTTATTAACACTTTTGTGTGTCTTTATGATCTCGTTTCATAAATAATATGAAACCCACCTTTTCATGGGAATTGTTTTGGGTGACCACCATGAAAAATTAATTTTCATAACCCCTCTCTAAGATTCATATGTGAAACTCCTCTCGGAGATCCCTATGCGAGATCCCTATATGAGACCACTATTTGAGACTCCTCTACAAGTTATTCATCTATTCATGTAAATCGTGTGACTCTAGTGTGAGAATATATTTAGGTTATGTGGATCATGTGACACCAAAAGGTTTGTCTATGATCAATGCATATATCCCTTTTCAAGATATCTTTTCGATACTACTTCACCAAACTCCTTTACAAGACCCCTTTGTAATAATTTTCTCTTTTTTACGTGGATTGAATGATTCTAGTGCAAGAATTTGTTGTATTTAGGTGGATCACTTGATTTTGGTCGATTAATTTTTTCTTTTAATCCAAAATATTTTTCCTTCTAACAAACCACTAAACAAAACATCTCTTTTTCATAAAGAATATTTAAGGGTCGTTTATAAGCATTAATCCACCTCCTTAACTCTAAAAATCATGGTTATTCATTAATTACACCACCTAAAAAATTTCCATTATGAAATTCACATGATCCCATCATTATATCCAAATAATGTAGTATGGTCTTTATCTTCATTATCTTCCACTATTTTGTGTGATCCAATCGTGTGATCCAAAGAAAATCATGGGTGCTTCAAATGATACCATAATGAGATCCAATGAGAATCATGTGGTGCTCAGATTCATTATATTCCAAATTTTCATTTCATATCATATATGTATACAAATATAATCATGGGTGCTTTAAATGATCACATCATGAGATCCAATGACAATCAAGTGGATAATGAAATTTTTTCAGCGCATCGAGTGACCTCTTTATGAGATACCTTAACAATCATGTGGTCACTTGATTTCAAGTGGATGTGAGATACCTCCATAATTTCTAAAATCATTTTCTTGATACAGTTCACATGATCATATCAAAATATTAGTTTGTAAATATTCAACCATGTGATCCCTTCATGAGATTAGTCGGTACTCCATGCAATCATGTAATCCTTTTGTGTGATCGGTTTTTGTAATCCCTTAACATGATCAGTTTTTATAATTATGATCTTCATGATCCATTTGGAAATTCATGCTCCACGTGATCCTATAAAACATTTATATAAACACCACTCTCCTCCTTTTACAACTGGTATATTTAGACAACGTCAAACCTTGTTGACAAACTCAATCAACCAAAAATTACTATTAAGAGGGATTTTTTCAAATAGAAAGAACATTATGTCTCATCCGTCATTATGTGGTTCAGATAGGTACAAATATTTACAATATGTGACCCATGTTTTAATGGAATATTATATTAAGGGTATGTATTTATGATCTGGTTATACAATGAGTGTGAATCTAATCCTCGACCTCAAAAGACCAAATGTGCGAATAGGGTTCAAATCATAATTTCATCCTTCAGGGGGGTTATGTTTTCTATTGAGAGCATTAAATCTGCCCTACTATGTTGGAATGTACAATTTTTCCATATAGAAATATGAAACTAGGAATCATTGTACAACCATATAGATTTCCTGGTGTGATTTGAAGGCGGTGATCATGGAAACAAACATGCATTATCTGGTGGGCGATTTGAAAGTGTGATGGATGAATTGATGCTTATCATTCAACCCAATACCCAAAAGTATTTCTAAATTGGGATATAGGTGCTCCCTACCATATGAAATTCAGTATTGTGAAACTTTTGGGATGGCATGAAATGGTTTATTAGCCGGTGTGGTGAGGCACCATGAAAAAATCATTAGCTCTGTGACTCAAAAGAGTTATGAGTGAATTATCACCTATCATATAAACCTCTTACCATATGAATTTATAATGTGGGATAGGGGGATTACCTTCCATTACATGAAAAATGGAATCCTGACACGAGATCTTTTGGTAAGGGGCATCACAACATTCAGAATTGTGTTACATTGTGGTGATTACTGGAAGGGGTGGTGCAATATGAAGCTAGTGTCATGGTTTGAGGCGGGCTACTCATTTGGGCCTTAATGTCATATGATTCAATTGAAATTGGAAAAAACTCACATTTAAATCTTTCTAACACTAAAATTGGGCCTTTAACACACTCGATATAATAAATTAGGTATAGTTGGATATATTCATTCTATATGGGGGGGGGGGGATGAAGCGCGCCCCACTAGAGTGCCTAAGTGCATGTGTATTTAAAGTTTGTAATCTACTCAATCGAATATTTTTTTTATTTATTTAAAATAAATATAAATTTATTGAATCATGAGTTTTGAAACAATTTATAATATATATTATTATACATATAATATATTGAAATAAGATGAGATCAATCCCCTTTTTTAAGAAAATAAAAAATAAGTGTCATGAGGGGAAATGGGTGAGACATTTTATTCCCACCCTTATTCAAAGAGATAATAAAATATTATATAAAAGCTCATAAAAAATGATTCAAGAACAATATTAAAAACATTCATCAAATGTCAGAAGAATTCATGAATCAAAATCCATATTGGATTTATGCATTAACTAACATATAAATGACTCCAGAACCAATAATAAAAAACAACAAGACACCATAAAAAACTATAAGGATAATTATCTTTAATCAGGAGGATATTTAACTAAAAATGATATTTATATTGAATAATCATATTATGATAGGCCTAATGACTTCCCCAACAAGATGGGCATCATGTTTTTTGGAAAATGTTAAACATTTTCAATGGAATTTCTTGATCATATAAAACCATATCTTTATAATCTAAATATAATTCCAGTTGGAATCTCATTTAATATTTAGATTGTGCCTTTCTCTCCTTATGACAATCTTGATCAATGTTTGTGGTTTTTCATTATAGTCCCATGTGAGGAATATTGATGTTGTGCGAGCTTAGCAGCTCTAGTGATAGCCCTTAAACATCCAACCATATTCACATTTATTACCATTATTACACCATCATTCAATTCAATATACTTTAAGCTACCCCTGTACAATTCCCAGAGGTCCCCCAATGATGGCCCAAAGGCCTGGTGACCCAATACCTAGATATATGATCTAAATTCAAAATTTGTATGACTAATATAGTTACTACATCACCTATGATAGTATCTACTACAATACGATAATATTACTATAATCCCACAGAAATTATTCACATCTTGGTTTTGAGCCCGAGTTAGGATGTAGGTTTAAAAAGGACCTTACCACTCAGGTATTTCACCCACTACATAAAAATAAATACATCTTCTTGGTATCCCCATGAGCTTCCTTATATATACAAATTTTTTATACAAATAAATATACAATAAATAAGTATATATACTCATTTTTAAACAATTATATAAATATATACACACACATTTTGGAACACATATATATATATTAAAATATACATTTATACACACATATAGACATTTTTCAATAAATATATATGAAAATATATCAATAAAAAAATTTATATAAATATATGAAAATATATTAATTTCTGTAATTATATGAAAATATATAAATATATAATTATTTAATAAAAAGAATAACTCTAGATAGTGGTAAGGTTTCTCATTCATAAGTTGTTGTAGAGGGGTTTAAAACTCACCAATATCATAATTCCAGTCAACTAAACTATTTTCCACAAACATTGATGGAAAAAATGCTTGATTTCAAATTAAACTGTATAAAATAACCTCAAATTACTCATCCATTGCATCCCAAGATCTAATTATGTCAACTAAAAAACCTAGAATGTAATATAACTTTTCTTCATCCTTCAGATATGTGTACATTTTTCGCAAAACCTATATAGTACATAACGACTATAAAATATGATTCCCTAATATCTTCACTTGAAAGTTGCGATATTTGTGTACAACATCTCTACAACCCAAGCACCACACACATGAAAATTAAAAAAATCATAAAAAACAAAACCATTACAATCGAAACACCCTGAAAAAAAATAATATCACATAATATATATATATATAAATAATATTCATTTGGTGCCACTTTATTGAAAATATTTACAATTCTTACAAGTTATAAAATTTGAATAAAAATGGTTTTTGTTTTACTTCATAGAAAACAATCACATAAATTTAATATGAAACCTATATGAACAAAGTATTATATATTTGTTATAAGTAAATTTAATTTTATTTTCACATAGAACTATCAAAAATGATAAATAATATAAATATTTATTCAATAAATTCACATAAATTTCATAAGTAACTAATTTTGGTATACACTAATTAAAGAAGTGGGATATGAAATTTCATTGAGTGTTTTTAAATTCTATTATAATGATAACTACTATAATTGTTTTCCTATACAGAAAATTAAATTCTATAAGAAAACCTCTTGAATATACACTCATTATACCATTGATATACAAAATTTAAATAAATTTTATCAAATAAATCATTCAAAAATGCTAACTATTAAAATAATTTTCTATAAAAACATAAATTTCATAACAAACAACACACGGGTAAAATAAGTATTTTAAAAATTTAAATATATCTTGTTAATATAAAAACGTGTTTGAAATAATTTTAATAAACAACTATTTCTTACAAATACACATTTTTATCAGATTTCTATCTAAGTACTATTTAGAAAGTTCAAGAAGTAATAACTATAAAGTGTAATTTTTTAATATAACATTATAGTTGATAAAAGTAGGGAATAATTTCAATTCTTCTATATTTATTTCTCAATATATACCAGTACTATGACATAAAAGAGGGAATTACCTATTTATGATCGTTGAATTTTATATGGGAAATTTTAAATTGAACTAACCAAATAAATTATGGCACTAAATTCACATATTGACATTGTAGTGATTTAAGATCATTCCAACCATGATAAGATACTAGAATGGAAAAACTTATCAAGTAACTTTTGTGAGGACCATTCCTGAAGTAGGGGAACAATATATTCCTAAATTTGATTCAAATTGAGACCTTCAATCAAAAACCAAGGGAATATCTTTCTTAGAAGTTCTAAAGGCTCAGATCTCCATAGAGTGATCACGTTGAGGACACCCCCCCCCCCCGTTCAGAAATTGTAGGATTGTGGGTTCTCTGTTGATGTTGATCCCAATGACCTATAACAACAAGTAATCATGTGTATGTAATCTTTATTGGGAAACATCACTTATTTAAAAGAGGACAAACCCTGGTCTTCACCTGATCTCAAACCCCGAATTTCTCACTGTTTGGGAAAATCCAATTAGAAATTAGTTACAATTTGAAAGGGGTATTATCACATTATACTCAACTCCCATAAGGATTTAAATTTCATATGAAAAAATTATAGCTGATAGCTTCATCCTTGTTTCCTTATATTATTTGAGTAAGATATTTCTTTTATTACATGCATGATAAGGAATTCCTTGGAACAAATTTGGATCACATTATATCGGATAAATCTGATTTTGTGGCATCCAAATATCCTAAATGATATAACCTCTTTTATTACTATTACATTGATGTTATGATCATTGTTAATTTAATTGAGATCTAGGTTTGTTTGTAGGATTCATGTTAGGGGCTAATTTATATTCAAATTTAACATATGTTGTTAGTTTCAATGCAAAGGACTATTGAACGAATGTGAAAGTGGATTATGGGAACAAGACTGATTTTTGTGAATTATGAATGATTTTTGGGAACTCAATGTATAACTATAGAGTGGTTTAAAGACAAGTTCTACCACCTAATGAAAAGTAATGGAAGGATGGAAAATGATATAAAAATTTAAGGGCCCTACACCGGGGAAGGTCGAGCACTCCACGAATAACAATGATAAATGGGTGAACAATCATGGTTATCCAAAATTATCAAGGGATTCCCCAAGAAAATCTTGTATTGACTTGGTATAAGATGAATAAAGTGACAATGAAGACCATGATTTTTCTAATGAAATTACTTAATTTATTGTGGACATTGTCAAACATTACACGATGATCTCTCTGTTGAAGATGTAAAAACTAGAAAAGAGACTTTAATTGTGGATTATAATGTTGTGCAAGACACCAATCCATAAATTATTCATCACCCCTCAATGCTCAATACCTCTACATAGGTGGTTGAAGAAGGGGTAAAATTCAATATGAATAAACACCTAATGAAATGGATATTGAATGTCCCCTTCAACACTATAGTGTTGAAGGCAGATGCACCACTAATGACAAAACTAAGAATTTACATACTATAATAGGGTAAAATGTCATTTCAGTTGATGAATAATGCAAGGAGAGTGGATATTTGAATCCTAGTACTATGAAAGACACTAACTTGGGCAGTCCACGTCCATAATAAAGTATTAATAACTCTACACATGAAGTTATATATAGGGATACACTACCTTACGACAAGCCTAAAGAGATGGTCATTGACGACCCACCTCAACAAAGTGATTCTTAAGGAATATTAACTACTAAAGATATCCTTGAACACATGTGATGTGGTAAAAAGAATAATACAAAAGTGGTTGATAGCGACACCACTAACGGAATAAAAGATAACAGTATATAAGGATATGATCAACCTCAATCTAAAATTAATTTGGCTTTTGGGAACACTCTTAATTCAAAACCTAAAGGATTCAACAACGTGAAACATAACATTTACAATGAACAAAATAATCCCATGGACTCCAATATAGGATAAATTTGACACCGTTACATCCCAAAATATTCTTTGAACATGCAAGAAAAGAATCATTTGTCTCCAATAAAAATAATGCCAATCCAATCAGGAAATCAACGAAGAAGAAGTCCTCTGTAAAATATAAAAATGGTGTTCCAACCCCAAACATAGGTTCAAATGAATATTTTATATTGGAATTACCATGTTATTGAAAACACTGAAACCATAAAAAAAATTAGAAATATATATTTTAACTTAAAAACCCAAAATATATGCTATTGCAGAGACCAAAATTAACTTTTCTTATAATTTTATTGGTTTAGATCATTTTGGATATGTCATTATTGGCACTAATACTAATAACCCTTTAATGGAATATTTATGGTTATTTTATTAATCTTAAATAAAAAAATTTAGTTTATATAACATTGATAACAAATTGGTCACTTGTGAAGTAACATATAAAAATAGTCATATGTTTTTAAATTTTATTTATTCCAAAAATATGTATCAGGATAGGATTAGTCTATGGTGTAACATTCCTTCATTAAATGATAGAATCCATGATCCTTGGATAATCACAAGACCATCCTTGGGCCTATTAAAATGATGGGTCCTACTCATTATAATATCTCATCCCGGGAATTTAGATTATGTATTTAAGATAACTATCATATTGATATCAACCTACAAGGTACAAAAAAACATGGTATAGAAGACATTAAAATAGGGAAGTAGATATTAAACATGAATGGGCACTCTCCATATTTCAAGCCCTTGATAAATTTAATACCATTTCTTCCATTACCCTTCCTAGATTAATCTCTTTCCATCATCCAATTTTACTAAGTCGTAATACAATAAGCTCCAGAACTATCCTCATTTTTAGATTTAATAATGCATGGATCTCAGTAATTGAATGTGATAACATTGTCAAGGACACATGTAACTCCATGATTTTTGGAAATTAAACCTTCACTTGTATCATGAAATTAAATTTCTCAAAACAAAAACATAAGGTATGGTGTAAAAAAACAACCAAATTGATAATGAAATCAGCTCTCTAGAAGAAAATCTCAAAAAATTCAGTTTTCCTCTTTTAATACTAATTTAAAAACCAATATCTATTATGAAATTAATATCTCTACCAAACATAACACTATTCTATCATTAAAATATAATATTCAAAAAAAAAACCTTTATGATAAAGTGGCTTAATGATGGTGACAGAAAAACAATGTTCTAAAATTATCTTCAAGGAAAAAGAAAATCTTGTAGGCTCGTCAACTTTCTTAAATATATGGATACTATAATTGACAATGTAGACTGTCTAGCTCACTATATTTTCTCATATGATAATAATAATTTTAATGATTCTAATCCAAATAAAGACTTATTACTGGATTTCACTCCTAACATGGTTGAAAACAATGATAACCTTTCCCTAGAAAGTGTCCCCCTTGACCAAGAAACAAAAGAGGTTGGCTATAGCCTGAATTCAGATCATGCTCTGCTACCTGATGGATTTACTAAATCCTTTTTCCAGCACTATTATGATAACATTCATAAGAATATATGGATATTAGTTAAATTTTTCTTCCCTAATGGAATCCCCCCCATAGAATTAATGCATTGTTCCTCTCTCTAATTCCCAATGTGTAAAAGACCTCTAAAATTCACTTATTTAGACCCATTAGCCTTATAAAAATTATTTATAAAATCATATCTAAACTTCTAGATAATATACTTTTCCCAATTTCCAATAAAATTGTATCTTGGAACCAGTTTGGCTTCCTAAATGGACGAAAAATCTTGGATTACATCTTACGTGACTTTGAGAGTATAATCCTTTTAAAGAAATCTAGTAGGGGAGGTATAATTTCTATTAAACATGATATTATGAAATGTTTTATACACTATGGGATGATTTTATATTTATCAGGTCCTCACCAATATTGGTTTTAATGACACATTTGTCCACAAAAACCTCTATTTAATTCTGATCACATTTATTTTCAAATTAATGGCTCGCCAAAAGGTTATTTCAATTTCACAAAAGGTGTTAGGAAAGGGAACCCACACTCTGCAATCCTTCTAAACATTGTAGAGGACTACCTAAGAATACTTCTCATGAAAATGGTATATTAGGGTGAAATAAATCCCATTATTTTCTCTAAAAACCTAAATGTTCCCTCTCTCTTTTTTATATTGTTTCCATCATTTTTTACAAGGTGACAAAAGAAATATTAAAAAATTAAAGCTTCCATGAAACACTATGAAGATGTGTCTGGTTAATCCATACACTTGAAAAAGTCATTCAGTTTCTCTATAAAAATATCTATTGTAGCTAAAAAAATTATCACTATTAATATAATTGGTATTAAAGAATGATCCTTCCCCTTAACATACCTTGGGGTCCCTATCTTCTGGGGAAATCCTTAATGTGCCTACTTTTCCAATAAAGTTGACCAAATAAAAATCAACTCTCTACTTGGAAAAGAAAATCCTTATCTATAACTAGAATTTTTTTTCATGTTAAATACACTAGTGTTTCTAAATGGTATATTCTATGATGGGTTATAAAAGGATTAATTGCTTGATTAAGAAGAATAGTGTAAGTATCAAAAACATCTTTTGGAGTGGAATTATTCTTGTAAAATTTTTTTTCATAGTTTATTGGACTAATTATTGTAATCCTATAGCCAATGGTGGCTTTGGTATTAAAAACCTTAATCATTTTAATGATTCCCTACATGGTAGACTCACTAGTAACATTTTAAATAAAAAATCTACAGCTTTTCATTTCATAGAGGTTGGTTTCTAAAATAACTGAAAAGGTAGTTTTTTATACATATACTCCTCTTTCTGGACAACTATCAAGCACTGATTTAATAAAATTATACATCAATCCATGTGGCTATTTAATAAAGAATAATCTATGATGTTTTGGGAGGATAACTATAATGGATTTCCTCCAACCTATTTGTTTGACCATATGTAATAACTTTTTACCAATTTTACTTCTATAACTAATTTTTTTTTCATTCTCCAGAAATGGATTTACCCAATTATATTGACACTACAATTACCAATTATCCTTTTGTTAATATTAATGACCTTTTAGTATGGGAAACTGAGAAAAAGGAATTTTTGACTCCAAACGTTTCTATAATTATTATTTCATTGATATTAATCATGATTTATCATGGTTAAATAACTTTGATAGGCCAGGGGTTAGACCCTCCAGGTTTACCCTTGTTTATAGAGTAGACCACAATCATTCTCCCACGGATTATTGTCTTCAATTATTTAGGATACAATTTTTCATCAAATGTCGTCTCTACAACCAATAGAGAAAGTATTTTGGCCATCTATTTTTATCTTTTGTTATTGCTTCTGCTATATGGAAATATATATTTGACATTTTTTATCTTAAATGGGTAGGCTTTGAATCCATTCAGTTTCATCTCCAATGATGCAATAATGTGAAAGCTTCTAAAAAATAAAATAGCTATTCATAGCTATTGTAGTTAAGGTGATGCATAAAATCTAGTGTGATAGAAATTAGATTACTCAGGATAATAATACTTTAAATTTTCATGTAGCTCAGGTGAATATATTCACTACAATAAAAGAAGCTGGTATGATGTAAATAGGCACCTTGCATAACTCAATCAATTATCTTATTATTATTCATCATCTTGGAATACAACAAAGGTACAAACAACTGAAGGGCTTGATGGAAATCATTTTAAAATCCCATTTTCCCAGATGGACCATGATTAATGTGGATGATACCTCAAAGGTAAATTTGGACCCTTCGGGTTGTGGAGTGGTGTGTATAAATCAATATGGACAAGTACATAGATTCTATTATGGTACGTGAGGTTTTGCATCCTCATTATATAGAGAGATTCATGACATCATTATTTTAGTTGACATTATCAAAAAATGAGGTTAGAATAACATATGGATTTAAGGAGACTCTATCACCATCATGAAAGCTCTCCATAATGGCATGGTGCACCTTGCATAGCCTCTCACTTCTAAATTGATGGAATTCCTCCAATACCATTCGGAGATCAATCATATAATTTCTCATGATTATCATGAGGAAAATGCAGCGATATATAATCATTCCAAAAAATGAGTAAACATTGATGATTTTTTTTGAATAATCTCCCATCAAATATTATTCCTTTACATGATAAATATTGTAATAAAATTCCAACATTCTGACATTTGCAACTCTTTTTATTTGTTTAATATTATTTTGTTCTTTGGTATTTCGACCAAGGAATCACCATTTAAAAAAATAAATTATATAAAAACAATGAAAACATTTATTTTTTCCAAAAAAATAGTTCAACAAATTTTTTTGGTTTATTTCGTGAGTTGATAAATACATTAATTAAAAAGAAAACTACTTTTAAACCATAAAATAAAAACAAAATTTTGGTATTTATGATAAGTTAAAATGTCGTTTCATCTTGATAATTGAAATTATTTATAGCTAAAAAAAATTAAATCATAATTTGGTTAAATAAAACAAAATTATTGATATCTATATTCTATATCCAACTTTTTTTGGAATCAGATATTATTAGCTGTTCTAAAAATGATATTCATAAGAAAGTATTCGATATTTTATTCCCAACAGTCGTAAAATGTATTAATTTATGAAATAATGCTTCAAATCATTATTATGATTAAAAAATATATAATATATATTTTGAAAATGATTCTATGACCATTTCGAATTCATACATTAAAATAATTGCAACATCTCAGTATTTTTATAAAAGAAACACTATGTTCTAATGTGTATAAGATACACAACACTGAGCGTAAACAAACAACTAAATATTATTATTATGTGAACATTATAACCTCACCAATATATTAGTAGGAATGAATATTATTAACTAAATTATGAAATATAAAATAGTAATAATTATTTATAATATATTAATTATTTCTTAGAAATTATATACTTAATTTTAGTAAAGTATATTTTATTAAAAAATAAACTTTCTTTGTAATTCCCCAACCCCACAAGCTTGGATACGATGAATTATTTTAATAAAATGGCATGATTACATGGAATAAAATCCCAATGGACCAATCAGATTAGTAGTCTTGAAGAAACTAGATAAATACATGGGACCTATTTAATATTTTGAAATGAAACCAAATATGATACAAAAAAAACCTAATAAACTGAATCCTTGAAAACACAATAAATGATATATTCCTCTTAACCAGGGGAAGGAGAGAAATGAAAGGGGGGAACTCAAACTCTCAGTAAGGGTATGAAATACACTAGAAGATATCATGACATAAACATTAGAAATTGTGAATAACTGAAAATACATGCCATTAAAAATAATAAACTTGAACACTTTATGGCATGAATATGAGTTGAGTAAATAATGCTATAATAGAACATAATCATGGGTATTATACTAGTAAAATAAAAACATGAACCATCAATAATAATTTCATAATCAAGGAATGCATAATGCATGACCACATAACCATAACGTCAAGGCCTCGTGCCAAGACCATAAATAATCATTTTATCAAGGCCTTGTGCCAAGACCGTAGTTTGTCTAATCAGACCTAACGATGCACCGAGGGGCTATTGTAACACCCCAAGGTTTTAAAAATAAATTGAATTCTTGAATCATTATTTTATGTTGATATTTATAACTAAACTATAAACATAATTTTGATGCTTCTATGTTTTGAATTTTTAAAAATAGTCATCTACAATTGTGTTTAGTAAGTTATTTAGAGTCTGATCAAACCAACATGTTGTTTGGTGAATATTAATAAACCCTTATAAATATTAGTATAACCCTAATGAATAGTAAATTATATTAATATCTTATTTTTTGAGGATTTAAGATAACAACATATTTGTTAATTTCTCAATGTGATATAAAATCAGTTATAGTTTTAAAATTGTTTATTTTTGAATTAAGTATGATTTTATTTAAAAATAAAATTAATAAAATTATTTTAAAAAAATTTAATTCATTTTTTAAATCAAAGGGTTGAAAATTGGTAAGGGTAAATTTTTGGGAATTTTCTGATGCAGTTGATGTTTCTGTGAATAGTTAAAATATAGTTTTGAGTTTTCGTATATTAATGACATCATTAATGATGTAATAATGATGTAATGAATCTGCTCGACTTTTGTATAGTACAATAATATGTTTGGTGTACCAAGTGGCTAATACCTTTAGAAAATACAATGGTCAAGCCCATGGTTTTGTAAATACCACTAATGAGTTGCCCCTTGGAAATTATTAAAAATATTCACTCAATTTGGCTATTAATAGCAACCCATTCCTTCATTAAATTCATTCCCAATTCCTCAGCAACAAAGATCCGGCCTTCTTACCTTCCTAGTAGTCCTCCAATGGTTTCCCCAAGCCTTTAAGGTCCCAACATTTATGTTCTATGAGTTACTCTACAAGGTAACAAAATTCTAAATTTCTTTATTTTTTCCATTCATGTTCTCTTCTATGTGGTATAACTTTCATGTTTCCATACCATGTTCTTATTACCTAATTATTATTGAAAATTCTAAATTTATTTATTTTTTCCATTCATTTCTAAATTTATTTGTTTTTTCCATTCATTTCTTTATTTTTTCCATTCTAAATTACTTTATTTTTTGTATTATGATTTTTTGTAAGGGATTTCTCAATTATTCTTTTATTTTTAGTTTCTTTCTTTTCTTATTCTTTCCTCATATACTCTTACCCAAGTGGAACAAAATCTCTAGACATTATGTATATTCTGGATTTTCTCATGTTCATAGAAAATCCATCATCATTCTTCTCTCCTCTCCCACTTATTCAAATAATAAAAACATTTTCTGTCATGTGTCGAATTACTGACATCATGGATGATGTGATTTCAATTTGCATGAATTCATTCAAGTCTGGACATGAACAAATATTATGGTTGAACCAGGTTATAATATATTTATTATTTCCCATCCATAGTTCAGGAATTAATTTTTACTCGTGGTTTTAATTTATAAGACAATATGAGGTCGTTATTATCAAAGAACCACAAAAATGATTTAATTGAACATCATTAATATTTTAACATATGAATCAAAAACATATCAAACTTCAAAATGATAAATGATATAAATTATGATACTAGAAATATGAAAATACTTTCCCATTCCAATTCTGGAGTTTCACTTCCAATCGACAATAATATCCATCATGAACTAATCATGGAAAACATGTATAGAAAACTCCCCAAAACAATGCAAGGAATAAAATACAAACAAATAAAGGGTGAAATGATCTAATAAAATTATCATATAAGATATTATAAATATGTATATGTTTCTGTAAGATATTAATAACACCAATTTAACCATTATAAAAAAAATTTAAACACCTTTGAAGTTTGAAGAACTCGAGGTAAGGGAATTCATAACCCAATTTCCATTTCTTGGGTTAACATTATAATTTATCCATTATGTTGTATTAAGATTATTGGTGTGATAAATTTTTGTTTATATAATGTAGTATTATGTGCATTTATATTATATACACATATACATTCCATTATATTAATTCGCACTTCAATTATATTTTTAAGGGACTTTCCTTTTAAAATCCTTTTATAAGCCTCTCTGATAATTTTCAAAGGGATTGTACTTATATATATATATATATATATATGGAATGAGGTATTTATCCTGAATTCAATAAAACTTATTACCATGATATATTCCTTTGTCATTATTTATGTATGGTTGAGCCCATTATTGCTAAAGATATCTTGGTTTAAGCCCATTATAGCTCAAGATATGTTGGGTTGAGCCCATTATTTCTCAAGATATGACTGGTCAACCCCATTATAGCTCTCCAATATATTGGGTACTCTGGAGATGGAAGTTGACCAAAATTTTATTCCATATAGAAGGGTGAATGTAAGAGTGATAAGGTAAATTTGTCCCTAGGCAGCAACATGAGTATACCATGCATTCATGTTTTTATGAAATGGGTTTTATTGGTTTTTATGCTATCACTAGACTATCACTTTCTTTCTTTATATCCCTAACAAAGTTTTATACTCATACCAAATTTTTTAAAAAAATTCACATTATATAAGGATGTTTAAGATTAATAATGGAATCGTTATGTTTGATATGGAGTGTTGTCAAAGAAATGATGCTTTATGTTTTAATGTTTTATATTTTTTAAATAGAAACAATTTTTAATAATACCCTCTTGTTTGATTGTGGTATGTCATGTGTGTAAGGAATCCTAATTCTATAAAACTATAAACACAAAAGATCCTCAATGTGTAATAATGTTTTTCCTTGAATATAATACATGATTAAGTAATGTAATAAGGCTGGGTCTTTAGAGTTGGTATCGAAGGATGGTTTAGATAACTATAGGGGTTGGGATGATATTTAAATAATACCATAACTAATTGTTACTCAATTATTAATTTGAAATGTTATAGAATTTAAGGATTACCAAGTTTCTTCATTTAATTTATGTTTGTTGATAATGGTTATCTGCAAAATAAATAGGGAGGCTGAATTAGGAAGGCACCAAGAGGCTGATTTCTATCCGTATCTATAAATCAAAATGGTGGGAATCAGAACCAAGCTATTTGTGGCAGCAATGGCTCAGTTGATTAGAGAAATAAATTTGGGTGGAATCCATGCTAGAGAGGAACATTATAAACCACAAATAATCATGTATTTTTTGGCACACTTTATGAGGAAACATCCTCCAAAATTTAGTGGAACCGTAGATCTAGTGATAGCAGAAGGATGGATGAATGCTCTAGAAAATATATTTGATGTCATGGGATGATCAGAACGTCAAAGGGTAATACTAGAAATTTAAAATTTGGATGGTGAAGCTGATCAGTGGTTGTCTCTAGTTAATAATATGAGAGAAAATGATGATCTTAACATTATGGAATGGGATGATTTTAAGAGTAATTTTTTGGAAAAATATTTTCCCAAGACTGTACAACTTAGAATGGAGAAAAAATTCATGAAACTAAAGTAAAATGATGATGATTATGTGGTATCATATGAATCCAATTTTACAACACAATCTAGGTATGTACTATATTTCACTCAAGATTTTGAAAGTAAAATTAATAGATCTTACTCTGGTTTGAAACCGTTTTTGTGAAGACATTTGGCCATACATGAGTTTTAAAAGCTCTGAGAAGCTTGTTTGTTGTCATGAAAAAGTTTAGATAGAGTTCTTTGAAACATAATTTCATCGCGGTGACAATAATAAGAAGTGATCATGTTGGAAGGAAATGGGGAAGAACTCATCAAAGAAGTATGGAGGTAAGAAAATGAATTTCCCTTCTTTTGATAAGTGTGGTAAAAGGAATCCTGGTGAATATCTTGTAAATTATGGGAAATGATACCGATGTGGGATGTTTGGACACATGTCTCATGAGTTCATGGAAAATGATCTGAAAACTAATGAGAAGTCGATGGTGATATGCTTTAACTATAAGGAATTTGGTCATTTTGATAATGTTTGTCGGAAGCTAGTTACTCAAGCAGGGAATCCTCAAGATTAGAAGCAGAAGTGTTTGGTAAAATCTTTTACAACCACATAAGTAGATTTTGATCCCTCAAATGAGGTGGTATCATGTACATTGCTTGTTTTTTTAGATTTCGCAAAAGTGTTGTTTGATTTAGGTTCTATACATTCCTTTATTTCTATGAAATTTTAAAAAAATTGGGAATTCAACCTCCTGAAATGAAACCAAATCTCATGGCAAAAAGAACTGTAGGAAATACTTTGGAAAAAAGAAATTATAAGAATATTCCTATCCTTGTCTGTGGAAATAATCTACCTGCAAAAGTCTTTGTTTTTCCTCTAGTAGAGTTTGATGTTATTCCGGGTATGGGATGCCTTTATTTTTATCATGCTAAGATAGATTTTAAAGAAAAGGAATTTGTTTTTTATATAAAATTTCAGTTTGTGTACAAGAATGAACCAACACCATTAATAATATATCCGGAAGCTAAGAAACTGATAATGGATGGAAATGAATGTTTTCTTGCTCATAATTTTTAAGAAAAGGGAACTATCTAGATTAATGTTGTACCAATGGTAAATGAATAATTTGAGGTTTTTTCTAATTATTAGCCTAGTGTTATTCCTAATTGAGATGTTGAGTTTTCTATTGGCTTAGCTCTTGATTCTAAAACAATTTCCAATCCTCCTTATAAAATGGCCCAAATGAAACTTTAGGAATTAAAAAAGCAGATACAGGAATTATTAGATAAAGGTTTTGTCTGAACTAGCACTTCACCATGGGGCGCTCTTATCTTGTTTGTTAAGAAGAAAGAGTGTTCAATGAGATAGTACATCGATTATAGAGCCTTGAATAACATTATGTTTAAAAATAAGTATCCTTTTCCTCATACCTATGACTTGTTTTATCAGCTCTAAGTAGCGTAGTATTTTTGGAAGGTTTACCTGAGGCCGTGGTACAATTAGTTGAAAGTAAAGGATGAAGACATCTCAAAGATTGTATTTTGTACTAGATATAGTTATTATAAATTTGTAGTTATGCCTTTTGGGTTAACTAATGCACCTACTGTATTCATGGATCTTATTAATAGGATTTTTCATGAGTTTTTGGATAAGTTTATAGCTGTTTTTATTGATGACATTCTGGTATATTCTAGAACTAAAGAGCAGTATGAAAAACATATACGAGTTGTTTTGCAAACTTTAAAAGAAAAGATACTGTATGGAAAATTCAAAAAGTGTGATTTTTTGTAGAAATTTATTTCCTTTCATGGGAACATTATAAATAATGATGGAATAATTGTTGATCCTGTCAAATCACAAGTAGTTGATGAATGTACAAGAACAAAAAATGATACAGATATTCGTAGTTTTCTTGGTTTAGCAGGTTATTACAAAAGGTTTGTTAAAAATACTACATGGTTATCTAGCCCGCTAACTAAGATGACATAAAAAGGGGTTAAATTTGATTAGACAGAATAATGTGATGTTTGTTTTAAGGAACTAAAGATGAGATTGGTGAATACTCTAGTTTTGGCATTGCCTTCCTGAAGTAGTGAGTATGTCATCTACAATGATGATTCATTGAAAGGGACTTGGTTATGTTCTGATGCAAAATGATTAGGTAATTGCATATGCTTCAAGACAACTAGAACCTCTTGATTTAAATTATCCAACACATGATTTGGAATTGGCAGTTGTGGTTTTTTCTTTGAAAATTTGGATGCACCATTTATACGGAGCCAAATGTAAAATATATACTGACCATAAATGTCTGAATTATATATTCACTTAGAAGGAATTAAACATGAGGCAGAAAAGATGACATGAACTGATAAAGGATTAAGATTTCACGATCAATTACAATACATGAATAGAAAAAAAAGTGGCGGATTCCATGAGTCAAAAACATCATGCATCATTCTCCAAGTTATATTTGGAACATGAACCCTTGGTTAATGATTTGATGAAATTTGGCTTAGATTTTTTTTTGTTCAGGGAATGAATCTATTTTGTTTTAGGTTTCATTACAGTCATTGTTATTAGGCATAATTAAGAAAGCGCGGAAGAAAGACCATGAGCTAAAGAAAAAATGTATAATTGGTTAAAATGGGTAGGTTTCCAGAATTTAATCTTGATAATGATTGTGTTTTATGATTTAGAAAAAGGTTGTGTATGCCTTGTGATTCCTAGTTGAAGAAATACATGTTGTATGAAGCTCATAGTTCTCTATTTTCAGTTCATCCTAGCAGTACTAAGGTGTACAAAGACCTTAAGGAGTATTATTGGAGGGATGGAATAAAAAGAGATATTGCTGATTTTACTGTGAAATTCTTAACCTGTCAACATGTTAAAGTAGAGCGGCAATTATCAAAGTGGATGCTTCACCCTTTTCCAATGACTGAGTGGAAATGGAATAATGTATCCATGGAATTTGTGGTGGGACCACCAAATACTTATTGAGGTAATAATGAGATTTGGGTTATTGTTGATCGGCTGACAAAATCTACACTTTTTCTTTCTATTCAAGATACAAAGTGTTTGGATCAGCTTTCTCTATTTTACCATAAAGAGATTGTCAGGATACCGGGAGTTCATATTTACATTTTATTTTACTAGGACTCTAGGTTCACTTATATCTTTTGGAATGGGCTTCAGAAGTCATTGGGAATAGAATTAAATTTCAGAACAACATTTCATCCTCAATAAAATGAGTAGTAAAAATGAATGATTTAGACTTTTGAGGATATGCTTTAAGCTTTTTTAATTGAATATCAGGGAAGTTTGGATCAACAACTTTCTTTAGTTGAGTTTTCTTATAAAAACAATTTTCATTCCAATATACTAATGGCATGTTTTGAGGCATTGTATGCGAAGCGGTGTCAAACTCCAGTGTTTTGAGATGAAGTCGGGGAAAGGAAGTTTATGGGACCTAAATTATAAGAGGATGTGGCTGAGAAAGTGAAGATTATCCAGCAACACATGGAAACAACTTAGAGATGGAAGAAAAGTTATGCAGTTAATAGAAGGAACGACTTCTCTTTTGAGGTAGGTGACCATGTTTTCCTTCAAATTCTATTCTTGGAAAAGTGTGAAGAGTTTCGGTAAGAAAGATAAGTTAAGTCTGCAGTTCATTGGTCCTTTGTAAATTCTAGATAATGTTGTAACAGTTGCATACCTAGTAGATTTGCCTCCAATTTTGTCTCAGGTACACAATTTTTTTCTTATTCCGATGTTGAGGAACTATGTGACAGATTCCTCACATGTCTTGAGCCGAGAAGTAGTTCACCTGGAAGAGAACCTTTCTTATGAATAGAAACAAGTTGAAATTCTTTATCGATTCAAAGAGGTATTGTGGAATCTTGTAATCCACCCGGTAAAGGTTTTGTGGTGAAACCACGTGGTTGAAGAAGCAATAGGGGAGTCTAAAAATGCAATGAGGGAAAGGTTCCATCACTTGTTTAATGAGTAAATAAAATAGTGAGGATGAAATTTCTAGAAGGTGTGATTAATGTAACACCCCAAGGTTTTAAAAATAAATTGAATTCTTGAAAATTCGTTTTCTATAGATATATATAACTATCCTTTAAACATAATTTGGAAGCTTCTATGTTTTGAATTTCGAAAAACAATCATCTACAATTGTGTTCAGTATGTTATTTAGAGTCTGATGGAACTAATTTTTTTTGGTGAATAGTAGCATACCCTTATGAGTAGAAATATGACCTAATTAATAGTATATTGTATTAATATTTTATTTTTTAAGGCTTTATGATAATAACATCTTGGTTAATTTTTCAATGTGATATAAAGGTAGTTATAGTTTTAAAATTGCTTATTTTTAAATTAAGTTTGATTTTATTTAAAAATTAAAGTAATAATATTTAGAAAATTATTTTCAAAAAATTGAGTTCATTTTTTAATTATTCATCTTCAAAATGGTAAGGGTAAATTCTTGGGATATTTGTGATACAGTTGATTTTTCAGTGAATAGTAAAAAATGGTTTTGAGTTTCGGTGTATTAATGACAACATTAATGATGTAATAATGACATAATGAATCTGGTCGACCTAGGTATAGTACAATAATATTCTAGGTTTCAAAAGTGTCTAATACCTTGTATAAATACCATTTTCAAGCCCATGGTTTTGCAAATACCACTAATGAGGTGTCCCTCAGAAATTATTAAAGTATTCCCTCACTTTTTCTATAAATACCATCTCATTACTTCATTAAATTCATTCCCAACTCCTCGTCAATGAATATATCACCTCCATACCTCCCTATTAGTCCCCCCAATGTTTCTTTAATCCCCTTTGGTCCCCAAATTCATGTTCTAGGAGTTACTCTACAAGGTAAAAAAATTCTACATTTCTTTGTTTTTTCCATTAAAGTTCTATTCTATGTGGTATAAATTTCATGTTTCCATTTCTTGTTATTATTAACTTATTATTCTTGATATATTATGTATTATGATTCATTTCTAGATGGGTGACCCTTTTCCCCTCTCTTTTTAATATTTTCTAAAACCATGTTGTATAGCCCTTAGGCTGCTGAATTTTTGTAAGGGATTTCTCAATTATTCTTTTATTTTGAGTTTCATTGTTTTCATATTCATTCCCCATATACTCTTACCCAAGATGCATAAAAGATCCAAAAATTATTTTTATTATGTATGTTCTCATATTCACAGAAAACCAATCATCATTCTTCTGTCCTCTCCCACTTATTCAAGGAATAAAAAAGTTGTCTCTGATGTGTCGAATTACCGACATCATGGACGATGTGATTTCAATTTGCATTAATTCTTTCATGTCTGGCCATGAAACCATTTTATGGTCTAAATAGGTTATTATATATGTATTATGACTCATCCAGAGTTCTGTAAATCTTTTTTACTCGTGATTTTAATTTATAAAACCAAATGATGTCGTTATTATCAAAGAACAAATAAAAAGATTTAAACGAACATCATTAATATTTTAACTTATGAATCATCCCCATATGAAATTTACAAATTATAAATTGTATAAATTATGATACTGTTAAATATGTAAATACCTTCCTATTCCAATTCTATAGTTTCACTTCCAATTGACAATAATATCCATCGTGAACCAATCACAGAAAACATGTTAAGAAAACACCCCAAAACAATTCACGAAACGAAATACTAACAAGTAAAGGGTGAAATGATCTAATTAAATGATCATATAATATATTATAAAGATTTATATGTTTCTATAAGATATTAATAACAATATTTTAACCATTATACAAGAATTTTAAATACATTTGATGTAAGAAGAACTTAAGGAAAGAGAATTCTTAACCCAATTTCCTTTCCTTCGATTAACCTTCTTCTTTATCCATTATATTTTATTAATATTATTTTTGTGATGATTTTTTGATTATATAATGTTGTATTATGTGTATTTACAATGTATACACATTTATATTCCATTATATTAATTCACACTTCAATTATATTTTTAAGGTACTTTCCTTTTAAAATCTTTTTAAAAGTCTCTCTAATAAATTTCAAAGGGATTTTATTTTTATATGTATATGGAATGAGTGATATTTCCAGATTTAAATAAACTTTATCAATATGATATGTTCATTGGACATTATTTTTGATTTTTAGACTATTATAGCTCAAGATATGTTGGGTTGAGCCCATTATATCTCAATATATGTTGGGTTGAGCCCATTATAGCTCAAGATATGACCGGTGAGGCCCATTAAAGTTCTCCAAGGCATTGAGTAATGCAGAGATGGAAGTTGAAAAAAAGGATATTACATATATAAGTGGAATTGTAAGAGATATATCATAAATATGTCACAAGGAAAAAACATGAGTATACCATGAATTCATGTTTTTATGATGTGATTTTTATTGGTTTTTATGTTATCACTAGACTAACGCTTTCTTTCTTTATATCCCTTACTGAGTTTTATAATAATCCCATGTTTTTAAAATGTTTTTCAAACAATATAAGGATGGTTATTTAAAGGAATGGAATCGTGATGTTTTATATGGAGTGTTGTCAAAGAAATCACGCTTTGTGTTTTAATGTTTTATAATTTAAAAAAAATGGAAAAAGTTGTTAGTGGTATCTTCTTGTATTATTGTGATATGCTATGTATGTAAGGTATCTAAATTCTCTAAAACTCTAAACTCAAAAAGATCATCAATGTGTAATAATGTATATTCTTGAATTAAATACAATATATATTAACGTCAAAACGTCGGGTCCTTATAGCTATAGTGGGCCCCAGCCGACACTTACAATGTCCAACGCATTCCTCATATGAACGACCATAAACATAAACCACATATACATTCATATTAAAATTAATATATGAAATGAAAATAACTTTCCCTGAACATTAATTATAAACACTAACCATTCAGAGTAAATTGGTGAATGCTTTTAAGATATCACATCCACATCCACAATAATCACAATACATTTAATTAAACATTGATTATGATAACATGGAATACTAATCCAAATAAAACATAATAATTAACAAGAGTATTGAAATAGTTGATGATACTCTTATAAAATCTTCGAGTAAATCATGAGATAATTACACTTTTACTTTGAAAAGAATAGATAATTTGGGAAACAATTTGTATGAAACCATAAGTGAGGTAAGATAGTATTTTCATAATAAAATTAGAGATATTATAAAAATAATGGTTTCCAAAATTGGATTGTAGAGTTCAATTTAAAATAGGTATGAATTAGAGAAATTCCCTTAGACCAGGCTTGTATTTTGGAAACAACTTCGAATGTTCCTTTTAAAAAATGTAACCATCAATAAAATAAGGAAATATTGAGGTTGTAAAACATATATATAACCCACACACATAATTTTTTTGGAGTAAATAATAAAACAAAAGAGTTTCATTTAGGTAATTAGACAATAAAAGTTGTCCGGATGAAAATGGATGTTCTGCTAGAAAAAACCTGACAACTTTGTAATCAATAGAATCGTATGCCCCAAAATTAATGATCATAAAATGATAAATTAAATATAATGAAAATAGATATATTCATGATATGAATCATTAATGGTTAGTATACATAAATTGTACACAATTAATAGTAGTGATTATGGAATACCTCACAACAATGGAAGTGAGATGAAGAAACCCTTACCATAAGTCCGAATGTGTTCTAATCTTAATCTTAAGGTCATGGAATATGAAATTAGATTTATTAATATATTATTTTTGAACCTAGTATACATGTATTTAGTTTATCATAATTTTTTTTACTTCATTAATGCCCTTATTGATAAGTTATTAAATTTAATTTTGTCATTCTGGAGTGTTGTTTTCTTTATTTTCATAATTTGTTCACTTGTTCATGAGTAATGGAGATTTTGTGGAATGGACGTAAATCTCCCGAATTTAAATTAAATATTATTTATGAACACCCAGATGTTTTAATGGTCATTTATATCATTTGGATACATGGAATGAGGATGATTCATTAGATGAAATATTTATGATATTCACTTAGATTATTTTAGCAGTATTTTTGATTATTTAGATATAGTTTAGTCATACGATTTAATAATATGTAAATATAATAGTTCTTAAATATTAATTAGATTGTATTACATATATTATACTCTAGTTAAACCGTCAAAATAGTTTAATGACCAGTAATGAAGGAGAAATTAAAGAACGGATCTTCGTCATCCATGAAGGTTATAAATTGGGAAATCATGGACATCGATTTTGTTTATAAAATAAAGGAGAGAGAGAGTAAGGATATCGATGATGGTTCTTCAATTCACATGATATAATTCTAGTATATAGATGTTACTGGATATTTCATAGTCATTTGGATAGAGGAGGTTAGGAGAGGATAACCAAAGAGGATAAATTTAAATGCAACTAAATGAAAAAGAAGGGTATTTTACATCTTGAAATAAACTCCTTGAGATCCTCCTTAATGGAAGGGATTTTGGTCTTTTTGCAAGATCAAGAGGTTCCTGGACTTGGGGAGTGACTAGGTAAGGTTATTTGGGAAGAACTTTGAGGAGTTTCAAGTCTTAGAGGAGTGAAGAGAAGAGAGAGTGAGTTGGGGATTTTATAGTGGTGGAGTGGAGTGTTTTCATAATTTTATAATTATTAGATTATTGATTTCCCTCAAGACCATCAATAGTGATGACTCCATGACCAAGAATAGTATAAAAAGGCATGTGATTTCGAACCAAGTGGGTTTACATCAGTTATTTTGTCATAAATAGTGTATTTAATTGATAATTTGTATATATAGTATTTTGCCGTATTTTACTATTCAGAAAAATTTGAGTATTTCAAAAAAATACACAAAATTCACCCTCACCGTTTTTTATATGTAGAATCAATAAAATGAAGTCCATTTTTCAAAAATAATTTTCTATATATTATTTATTTAATATTTAATTAAATTCATAATTTTTTCTTAATAAAACAGTTTTAAAACATTTATTTACTTATTCCAAAACATAGGTATATCGTACTTCCACTTGGATGTTATTTATATACAATCATAGGTAAGGTTACTAATCATTGGGGTATATCACTATTCATAAGGGAATATTACTATTAATAAGTGTAGGTTATTATTCACCAAAAATTACATTTTTCTTATCGGACTCCAAATAACATACTGATCAGAATCGTGTATGTCATATTTTCAAAATTCACATCACATAAGTGTTAAAATTATGTTTACATGGATAGGTTATAAAAAAGTGGTGTTTGTAGAGACTCAGTGACCCATGCATTCAAAAATAAATCTATTTTTAAATTCTTTGGGTGTTACATTATCCCCTCCTTACAAAAATTTCCTCCTCAAAATTTTAAATTGAACTTCGAATGTTAATGGTTGATACTTGAAAATTATCTTATGGAAACCCATATTGGAAATAGGGTTAATAAATATCCCCCTAAAAATCTTAAGGGAGATTTGGTGGTCACCCCAAAAACTATTCTTTCGAATGAGTTGACATTAGTTGGAAGTAAAAACCTGGGCATGGAAGAAAAATTTAACTATGAAGTTCTGATAGAACATGATAGAGGACATGTTCTGATTAAGGTTTATTACTACAAAACTATAAACTAAAAAAATAATCGATATTATCAATGATTATGATAATAGGGAAAAAATTTATTTAATACTATTTACCTTGATTCAAGGAATTATTCCACTCTATAAGAGTATAAATATACATTTCTACTTATAAAATTATCCTCTTATTGCAGTTGAACTATCTATACCTCATCACATAGTTTGGGTTACACCATTTGGTGAATAAATACATTGACCTCTAAAATATCATATAATGATCAACACAAACCCTTACATAAATGGTAAAAAATATCTTAAATATAATGATTTGACACATTATAATGAATTCCTCTAAATTTCAAAGATGAACTTATCACTAACCCTTCATAAAAAAGAATTAGCGCTATAATTCACATTACAAACAAGTGAATAAATTCCTCATGTATCCTCTTGAAATATGTTGAATTACCGTAAAAACCATATTGGAAACATGCATTCTTTCATATTCCTTATGTAAGATACCTGTTACTGGATATTTTCCTTAAATCCAAAAGTGGTGCAAACTTCATTGATGATATCATAGACCAATTATCGACAAGTCAATAAAAAGTTCCATGGTTGTTATTACTTATCCAAATCAATCATTTCTTCATTATTATCTCAACATCAGATATATATTAAGGGTTGTCTTTCCCCCAATCATGTTTTTTCAAAAAAGATTAACTTTATACTGAATTGCTTTTCCTTCGTACCATTAATTATATGTCCTAAAATACTTAATGAAAGAGTATTGTAGTACAATCCTTATATATATCATAATTCATACAACTAGTATAATAAATAAAAAATATAAAATGGAATGATATTTGACTATGCATATTAATCATTCTACATCATCTGTGGTAGCATCATAACTTTATAATTATCCAAAATCAACATTTGGTGTATATTCCTTTAATGATTGAGACATTGATTCACATAGTGTCACATATCCTTACAATTTAAGCACTGTACATTAGAATCCATTTTCATACCCTTACAATCATGAACATGGTGCCATTTTTCTCCACACTTGTAGCAAACAGCCATTCCCTTCAAGAATTTACCAGGGAAATTCTTTCCACAGTTATCACATTTGGGAAAACACTTCTTTCCCTTCTTCCCTTTATCCGCATATCACTTTTCCATCCTCTTATTCATTGTGTTCCCTGAAAATCCATATTAATAAAATAATTCCTTACATACCTTGTTAACACATGGTATTATTTCATCATATGATGAGGATACATGGGAGACAATCTTCCTTTTAAAAGATGGCTTAAGACCATTTTAGATATGATCCTTCTTACTCGTCACATCTCATGCATTGGTAATGTTCTCAATCCTTATACTAGGCAGAATATCTAATCAATTAAATATAATATATTAACTCATAAAATTATGAACATTGTATAACAATAAACATGGTATACCACATAGCATAAATTTATGGATCGTAAATCCTAGAACCATATACTTTGGTTACTTTGGGCGCATAAATACTTCACAATGGTGGGTAAATAAAATGTGAATTATCCTAAGAATATCCCTTAAGATCGTCAAACTAATAGTGTATCAAAGACTATTTTCATGTACCAGGATACCTCGGGTCAAGCCCAAAACTCCTTGTTTGAGTTTTCACTCCTAGGTACATATCTTCTAGAGCCACCTCTACTTGTTTGTATCAAGACAGGTATGTATTTGCAAGAAATTTCCACATAATATATTACATACCAAAATTCTTGGATGTTCTTGTTTTTTATCCTCAAATACCATCTTAGGGATTTGTTCCCTAACCCACCTTTCATAAATATAGTTCCCAAGGTTTCTACTAATCTATCTTTGAGACAAACTGTAACGCCATATCATCACAAGCTCGGATCTGGTGCATTATTTTAACACATTGTTATGATTATAAGGAATTAAATCCCAAATGACCAATCAGTTTAGTAGTCTTGAAGAAACTGGATACATACATGGGACCCATTTTACATTTTGAAATGAAACAAAACATAATACATAACAAAACCTAATAAATTGCATCCTTGAAAACACAGTAAGAGATCTTTTCTTCTTAACCTGGGGAAGGAAAAACCAATGAAAGGGGTGATCTAAAACTCTCAGTAAGGTTAAGTAAAACTGTATAATATATCCTAACATAAATATTAGTCATGGTGAACAACTGAAAATACATTCCTTCACAAATAATAAACTTGAACACTTTATGGAAGGAATATCAGCTGGGTAAATAATTCCATTATAAAACATAATCATGGGTATTCTAGTAGCCATATAACCACATGAACCATCAATAATATTTTCATAATTAGGGAATTCATAATTAGGGATAACATAACCATAATGTCAAGGCCTTGTACCAAGAACATAATTCATCATTTTGTCATGGACTTATGCCAAGACAGTAGTTTGTCTCATGAGACTTACTGATGCACCAAAGGGATATAGCAGGCCCCACCCTACACTTATTATGTCAAATTCATTTCTAATATGAATTGGGATAAACATAAACAATATATACATTCATATTGAAATTAATATATGAATTGTAATTAACATTCCCCAAACATTAAGCATTAACACTAACTATTCAGAATACCTTGGAGAATGGTTTTAAGATAGAACATTCATAGCCAAAATAATCATAACCCATTTAACTAAATATGGTATATGATAACCCGGAATACTAATTCTAATAATACATAAGAATCAACAAGAGTTTCGAAATAGACGAAGATACTCTTATTCAATCTTTGAGTAAATATTGAGATAAATACACATTTACTTTGAAAAGAATTGTTCTTTTTGAAAAATATTTTAAAAAAAACAGAAGTTAATTAAGATATTAATTTTATAATAAAATGAGTGATTTTATAAAGATAATGTTTTCTAGAAGCATTTTATATAGTGCCCTTGAAAATAGGTAAGAATTATAGAAATTCCCTTGGTTTAGGATAGTATTTCGTAAACAATTTCAAATGTTTCTTTTAAAATGTGTATCCAAAAATAAAATAAGGAAATATTCTAGTTGGTAAACATATATATAGCCCAAATAACATTATTTTGTAGGATTACATAATAATACACAAGTATTTCATTAAGGTAATTAGGAAATAAAAGTATCCCAAATGAAAATTGAAGTTTGGCTGAAGAAACCATTACAACTTTATAATCAATTGAATCGTATGGCCAAAAATTAATGATCATAAAATGATAAATTTAATATAATTAAAATAAATAGATTCATGATGTAAAAAATTAATGTTCAGTATACATACACCATACACAAGTAATATTAGTGATTACGAAATTCCTCACAAAAATGGAAGTGAGAGGAAGAAACTGTTACCTTAAGTCTGAATGTGTTCTGCTATTGAACATAAGGTCCTAGAATATGAAATTAGACTTATTAATAATTTATTTCAGAACCTATTAGACATTTATTGAGTTTATTATAATTATTTTTAGTTAATTTATTCCTTTATTGATAAGTTATTGTATTGAATTTCGTTGTTCTGGAGTGTTCATTTTCTTTATTTTCATAATTGGTTCACTTGTTCTTAAGTAATAGAGTTCAGGTGGAATGGATGTAAATATCCATAATTGAAATTAAATATTATATATTAACATCCATAAGTGTTAATGGTCATTTATATCATTGATTATATGGAAATAGTATGAATCATGTGATGAAATATTTATGACATTCACTTGGATTATATTAGCGGTATTTTGATTATTAGGAACTAGTTTGGACATAAAATTTAATAATTTGTACTTATATAAGTTACTAAATATTAATTGGGTTATATCATATATTTTATAGTCTGGTTAATCCATAAAAATGGTTTCATGTTGTCACGACCCGTCCTCGGGGCCCGTGCTGTGACTACCCCAAGCCCGCCTTCCATAGGCCAGGGGCTGGCGACTAGCACCAAAGGCGTAAATTCCGATAACTAGGAAGGAATTTCATTATAAAATATAAACACATCCAACCAGAGTATAAGAGGAAGTAATACACTAAGTATAATAGAAAGTGCTTAAAAGTAAATGGGCCAGAATACAAACCCAACTGAGAACTACAACTATAACTGAACGAAAGTACAACAGAAAAGACAACAGCTGGAAGATAGAAGCACCTCCTGGGTCTCCCACCTCAGATCCTACCTGAAGGGTAGGTACAGATAGACTTCTCAACACTCTCACCCGCCATCCTCCTCTGAGTATCGTCTCTTCATGAAGTCCACCTCCGGGTACTGACTCGTTGTGAGGTCCACCTCCGGGTACTAACTCGTCGTGAGGTCCACCTCCAGGTACCGTCCAGTCCTTGTACACTCGAACACTATCAGTAATGTCTGTCGTCTGCATCAGACACAATGAGGTGCGGGCATATCCCATGCAGGGGTGAGTATAACGATACTCAGTAGGGTCCCTGAGACCCTCAATGTCTCACTAAATCCAACAAGGATAAACCACAATGAAAGATCTCAAAAGATAACCTTTACTTAGGTATATGCCCATAAATTTACCTAAGTTATCAAGTAACCCATATCAATCATGAGGTAAATACAAAGGTTATTGACTCAGCTCAAACCAAGATTTTCATAATTAAAACCACAACTGCTGGAGAACTCCTCCTTTGTCGAGTATAGTAGCCTTGTCACGACTCCGTGGTGCTACTCTCTAACCATAGACTACTGAAGTACTCCACCTGTCGAGTATTGTGGTCCTGCTGCTACAACCAAGCACTTCCCACCATGGGTCTACCACTACAACCAGGCGCACCCCCTCACAGTCTATAGAGGTACACCTTCTATCGAGTACTGCGGGTCTGCTGATATAACCAAGTGCCGCTCCGCCATGGGTCTGCCGCTACAACCAAGCACACCCCATTGGTCTATCTGAATCACTCCGAGTCGATCGATCACCAGTCTTCAAGTCTCAGCCAGCTACTAGTTCTCTGCACTCTGCTAGCTCATCACTGGGAGGGTTTTCTCCATGAGCTACTGGTCAATACACCAAGTATCACATGGTTCCGCTAAGAAGTACCCCAAAGGTCTGCCACGTCATAGGAAACTCAACACAACAGACGTCGCCTCAATCGGATGCCCAGTCTATGTGTTATTATCCTTTTTGTCCCGGGGCCCTGGTTGGTTTCGTGTACAAACCAACCTGACCATATCATAACTGTACCCCGAACACTCATAGGGTGTACTCCTACGGACCGTTTCTCAACATGATTACCAATGCCCCTGATGGTTTTCTAAATGGACGTCCGATCTGAAAGTTATCGGTCTTTCCATTCTAGGGGCCCGGTTGGATTTCTGGTACAATCCAACCCAGCGTTACTCCAACTGCGTCCAAACCCCAGGTGAAGTATTCCAAAAGTTATGTCTCACTAAGGGGAATCCAAAAAAGTTGATGGCACGTCAATCGGATGTCTGGAGCTCAAGTTATAAGTGTTTCTGCTCCGAGGGCCCGGTTGGTTTCATGTTCGAACCAACCCGGCTGTACCCAAAGTTCTCCGAAACATTGAGTGTAACAAAATGAAATGACCGTCTCGATCCAAGGATCACTATGCAACTGATGGTGCGTTGATCGAAGGTCTGTAGCCCATGTTATGGGTGTTTTAATGGATCTGTCTGGAAACAGGGGGTTTGGGCCCGGTCCGATCCGTCCCAATACCCCCTGGGTCGGCCCGAACCGGGTAGACCCAACCCGGGTCCGGGTCTAGCCTGGTTGGGAGTGGCCCGACCCGACATGGGGGTCCGGCCCGGTACGGGCGGCCCGGCCCGACGCAGGCGGCCCGTCCCGGCGCGGGCTGCCCGGCCCGGTGCGGGCGTACCGGCCCGGCGTGGGTGGTCCGGCCCAGTGCGGCAGGTCCGGCCCTGTGCAGGCAGACGCCAAAGGGGGGGCGCTGCCCCTCTATTTTCGCGAAATGACGGACCCCTGTGGGGTCCGTCCTAGGCATGCTGGCCGGGGGTTACGACCCCTGGACCTCCCGAATCGGTTGGCCATAATAGCCGGCCGGAGCCGTCGCGGGACCTGCTGATCCCGCCTCCTAGAGCACCGGCGACCGGCGGAGTCTACCTGCCCTCCTCTGCACCGCCGCGGCCTTAGGCCATGGCCCTTTTCCGAACAGCATGGCGTGATGGCGCCGCGCCCCTCCGTCGCGGCCCACCCTGGTCGCGGCCCTCCATGGCGCTCTGGCGCGACGTGATGGCACCGCGCCCCTTCGCTATGGCCCAGCTCCACCCGTGGCCTCTTTCGACCTCAACGGCGCGGCGAGACGACATCTCGCTCCTTCGCCGCATCCCGCACCAGTCGTGGTTCCCTCGTTCCTGCACGGTGCTGTTGCACCGCGCCGCCTCCATTCCAAACAACAACGAAGTCCAACAACAAAGGGGGAGGAGGGTCGGGCGTGTTCGTGAGGTCCGACCTCCTCCTGTTATAATGATAACAATCATCCAAAAAATAAATAAGAACGTCAAATAATAGTTCTTGAACGATGAAAGAACCCCTACCTCAAAGAAGTTCGAAGACGCTCGCGTTGCGGAATACAACGTTATGGGTGAGGCTCCATGTACGTCGACGGAGAACGTCCGTAGAAGAAGCGGTGTCTCTCTTTCTTTGACACTGAGGGAAGATGAAAGGTGTGACGATGTTCTTCATCGAGGTAGAGATGTTCTTCGCCGAGAAGATGAAGTTCTTCAAATGTTGGCACTCAATTTCCCCCAAAATCTCCACACAACGAAACAACCACCATAAAATAAGGCTTTTGCCTTATTTTATTTATTTATGCCAACCTTTTTTAAATTCAAAAACCTTAACTCACTTAATTAATTAGTCTTGAATTGAAAAAATTAATGGTGTTATAGGTTGGCATGCATTTATGAGGAAGATAGGTAGCCACAACATTTAATACAAGGGAGGTTTAGAGGGGTTTGGGAATTTGAAGGGGTGGGGATCATGTGGGACCCACCTCACTAATATCCTACCAAGGGTTAGGATTTTAGTGGGTCCCACCCCGACTCCCACACATGAGGTTTAACCTCTTATAAGTGAAAAAAATTGTAACACAACTTATTTCACTTAATTCATAATCCACAATTTTTTACAACTCTTTCTGAGTAAACGCAACTCTAGAAAAGTTCTTCTTAAGCAATTACTGACACTACGGTTTCATCGGTGCCCTTGGATTTCTATTCCGAGCACCAGTTTAAAAGTTAGAAAAACCCGCTCCTCTGTTCATTGAACGTACACGAGCTAAACTTAAAAAATTAATTTCGGGCACACCGGGCCTCAGAATCAGGTGCCGTCAGAAACTGCGTACTCGTAAAATCACATAGAAATTAAGAAAAAAAATTCCTTGAAATTGACGGTATTTACATTACTCCCACCTCAGGGCTTTACATCCCCGTAAAGCTCCAACACACACTAAGGAAAACAAAGAGGTACTATGCACGCATCTGAGCCTTCTACTCTCATGTGATCTCCTGGAGGTTCTCGAGCTACCTGTGAAAGCGCACTTGAGGAATCGACCATGCACGTAGAATCTGCTCATGTCGATCCTCGATCTCCATTGGAACCTCCGCAAAATTTTCCCCATCATCGATGTCCAGCTCCCCGTGATCGATGGTATGGGTCGGGTCATGCAAGTATTTCCTCAATTGTGATACGTGGAAGACGTCATGCACCTGGTGCAACTGAGGTGGATGGGTGAAGCGTTAAACCACCTCACCTACCCAGTTTAGGACCTAGAAGGGTCCGATAAACCTCGAAGATATCTTGCTACCCAGGCCAAATCTTCGTAATCCACATCGAGGTGAGACCCATAAAAAAACGTGGTCGCCATCCTCAAAATCTAATTGTCTATATATCCTATCAGCTTAGAACTTCTATCTGTACTGTGTAGTCTTCATCCGCTCCTGAACAAATTGTTTTTTCTCCGTCATAGTCTAAACCATCTCTGGTCCTACAAGAGCTTCTATGATTTCTTCTTTTCCGATAAGAGAAATCCAGTCTCATCCCATGGATGAACCAAATTCTTTTACCTAATACATTCAATCCTGACATGAATGCTACTAATAAATTACATGGATGACGTCGTAAGGTCTTGACGCTATTACCAAGAGATTCCAACTGTTACTCTCTCCTCAAAGGGTTGAGTCACACTATCGCCATCAGTGTGTGGTCACTGGGTCTCCTCCAGTAGGAATCTCAAAAGTGAGGGTCAGGTAAAAAGTTTAAACAGAAACCCCTTAGTACTCAAAAAGAAAGGAAGAAAACGTCACAAGGAAAAGTGTCTTCTATTACTGCAACTCAAGTACAAAGACACCCAACAACCACAAACAATAACAACAACAAGGAAACTAGAAGCACCAAGATCAAGGGTCCCAAGCCTAGAACTAGTCCCGCTCTTGTCCGCCAGCTTCTGGATCTTCATAGTCATATGCTTCAGCTGCCTGAAGCTGAGATCTCCCATGTCCACCTATTACCTAAGGTCGGGGTGGACCTCCTGGTGGTGGTGGTGGAAACACCTCAAATCATCGTCCGCCACCAGCTGCACGGACAACTCCCCTGCCTCGATCTCATGCTCCTTGCGGTCCACCTCGATCAAACCTCAGCCTCTTCCTGGGAGGTCCTTTGTTTATCTGCTGGTCATCTGTATGGCGGGTCATACATTCACGTGCCATGTGAAAAATTCCTCCATAGTATTAACATTGTCCACTCCTGGTAAGTCGTTCTCCACCCTCGGTGCCTCTCACACACGATCCTGTGTCATGTGGTCGACCACCTGTAGGTCTGGTCCTATTGGACATCTGTGTTATCTGTCTACTTCCCGCTGCAGAAGACTCTGATGCATACCAATTAGCGGTGACTCCTGCTGATGGAGATTGCGCAGTAAGGAAACTCTCCACTAAGAGGGATTGCTTCAACACCCCTATCTGTGTCGGAATGCTGTGAGAAACAACTGAAGCTCTAATATCTCTCCTGAGCCCCTGCTCGAAGGTCTGGGCCTTGAAGAACGGGTCTCATACCATATCTGTGGTGTAGCGCAAGAGATCGGTGAACCTCGCTGAATATTGCGCCACCGACATGCTACCCTGTTGAAGGTTAAGTAGCTCTTTTATATGTACCGCTCGAAGGGTGGCTGGTACAAACTATGCCCGGAACAAGATCTCGAAGTCTGCCCACAGAAGGTTCGCCTCGTCATGCATCTAGGGCATCAGGATCCACCATCTGCCTGCTGCTTCCTGAAAGAGGCTAGAAGCAAGGATCACCATGAGGTCTTCTGGCATCCCTACTAGCCTGAAGACTCTCACCACAGCCTCCAGCCAATCCTCAGCTGCCTGCGGGTCCGTCTCTCCCCTGAACCTAGGTGGGCTCTGGTACTGGAACTCGTGCAGTGTGCTCAAGCGATGTGCACTCTCTGCTACTGGGGCTGGTGGCATCGATGGATCAATAGTTGGTAGTACTGCTGGTGCCACCGCTGGTGCTTCAACTGGTAGAGGGCCCTGTACTGAGGCCTCTTCGCTCAGTGGGCTATCAGTACACACAACTCTTGGGGCTCTTGATGGTCGTCTGTGGGGAGGCATCCTGAATGAAAGAAATGTGACACGATCAAAGATTATACCTGGTGAGCTGACCTGTATTGAGTTGACTTAAGGAAAACTTTTAGAAACACACACACAATCAGTGTTTTCATGCACTTGGTTGGAAATCAGTAGTCAGGGTCTTGATGTATGGATACATCGGCTGCCGCACCAACACTGGACTCCCTAAACTGAAGACCACACTTCGTACCCTTAACACTATTGCTACACAGAAAAGAATTATCAGAGTCCTGAGTTCTGCGGTAGAACCAAATCCTCTAATATCAATTTTTCACGACCCATCCTCGGGGCCCTTGCCGTGACTACCTCAAGCCCACCTTCCATAGGCCATGGGATGGTGACTAGCACCAAAGGTGTAAATTCTGATAACTGGGAAGGCATTGACGTATAAAATATAAACACATCCAACCAGAGTACAAGTGGATGTAACACACTATGTACAAAAGAAAGTGCTAAAAAGTAAATGGGCCAGAATACAAACCCAACTGAGAAGTACAACTATAACTAAACGAAAGTACAACTGAAAAGACAACAGCTAGAATATAGAAGCAGCTCCTGGGTCTCCCACCTCGGATCCTACCTGATGGGTAGGTATAGATAGCCTCATCAATGCTCTCGCCCGCCAACCTCCTTTGAGTACCATCTCGTCATAAAGTCCACCTCCGGGTACTAACTTTTCGTGAGGTCCACCTCCGGGTACTGACTCGTCGTGAGTTCCACCTCCAGGTACCATCCATTCCTTGTACACTCGAACACTGTCAGTGTTGTCCGTCCTCTGCATCCAACACAATGAGGTGTTGGAATAGCCCATGTAGGGGTGAGTATAACGATACTCAGTAGGGACCCCAATACCCTCAAGGTCTCACTAAATCCAACAAGGATAAACCACAGAGAATGATCTCAAAATATTTCCTTTACTTAGGTAAATTCCCATATATATACCTAAGTTATCATGTAACGCATCCCAATCATGAGGTAAACACAAAGGTCCTTGACTCAGCTCAAACCAAGATTTTCATTATCGAAACCACAACTGCTAGAGAAATCCTCCTCTGTCAAGTATAGTATCCATGTCATGACTCCGAGGTGCTACTCTCTATCCAAAGACTACTGAAGTACTCCACTTGTCGAGTACTGTGGGTCTGCTGCTTCAACCAAGCACTTCCCACCTAGGGTATGCCGCTACAACCAAGCGCACCCCCTCATAGCCTACAGAGGTACTCCTTTTGTCGAGTACCGCGGGTCTACCGCTATAACCAAGCACTCCTCTTCCATGGGTATACCAATATAAACAAGCGCACCCCACTAGGCTATCTGAATCAGTCCGAGTCGATCAATCAGCAGTCGTCAAGTCTCAGCACTCTGCTAGCTCGTCCCTGGGAGGGTCCGATCCACAAGCTACTGGTCGATACTCCAAGTATCACAACATTCAACAAAGAAGTACCCCAAATGTCTACCAAATCAAAGGAAACTGAACACAACAGACGGCACGTCAATCAGACGCTCGGTCTGTGTGTTATTAGCCTTTTCGTCCAGGGGCCCCAGTTGGTTTCGTGTACGAACCAACCCAAACATATCACAAATGTACCCCAAACTCTCATAGGTTATACACTTAGGGAACATTTCTCAACATGATTACCAACGCCGCTGAAGGTTCTCTAAACAGACAACCGGTCTGAAATTTATCGATCTTTCCATTCCAGTGGCCCGGTTGGATTTCGGGTACAATCCAACCCGGCCTTACTACAACTACATCCAAACCCCAGCTTATGTATTCCAAAAGTTCCTTCTCACTAAGATTAATTGAACAAAATCAACTGCACGTCCATCGGACTTCTGGAGCTCAATTTATAAGCATTTCCGCTCTGAGGGCCCGATTGGTTTTGTGTTTGTACCAACCCTACTATACACAAATTTCTTCAAAACCTTGAGTGTAATATACCAAAAGGACTGTCTCAATCCAAGGATTGCAACACAACTAACAGTGCGTCGATCGGAGGTACGTAACCCATGTTATGGGCGTTCGAACGGATCTGTCCGGAAACAGGGGGTTTGGGCCCGGTCCGACCCGGCCCAATACCCCCTGGGTCGGCTCGAACCGGGTCGAACTGACCCGGGTCCGGTCCGGTTGGGTATGGCCTGGCCAGGCCCAGCGTGGGGGTCTGTCCAAGCACGGGCTGCCCGGCCCGGCGCGGGCGGCTAGGCCCGGCCCGACGCAGGCGGACTGGCCCGACGCGAGTGGACCTGCCCGGCGCAGGTAGTCTGGCCTGGTGTAGCCGGTCTGGCCCTGTGTGGGCGGACGCAGAAGGGGGGGGGGCTACACCCTTGTTTTCCCAAAACGGTGGACCCCTGTGGGGTCCACCCTAGGCACGCTGGCAGGGGGTTACGACCCCCGGACTTCCCGAATCGGCCGGCCGTAATGGCCGGAAAGGGCCACCGTGGGACCTGCTTGTCCCGCCTCCTAGAGCACCAGCGGTCGGTGGAGTCTGGCCGCCCTCCTCTGCACCGCCGTGGCCTTCGGCCGCGACCCTTTTTCGACTGGCACGGCGCGACGGCGCCGCACCCCTCCACAGCGGCCCGCCCCGGCCCTAGCCCTCCTTGGTGCTCCAGTGCAACGCGATGGTGCCGCGCCCCTCCACCGTGGCCCAGCTCCAACTGTGGCCTCTTTAGACCTCAACGGCGTGGTGTGACAGCGCCACACTCCTTCGCTGAGGCCCGCACCGGCCGCAGTTCCCTCATTCCCGCACGGTGTTGTTTCACCGCGTTGCCTCCATTCCAAACCCCAATGAAGTCCAAAAACAATGGGGGAGGATGGTTGGCCGTGTTCATGCGGTCCGACCTCCTCTCATTATAATGATAACAAGCGTCCAAGAAATAATGAAGAACTTCAAATAATAATTCTTGAACGATGAAACAACCCCTACCTCAAAATATTTCGAGGAACCTCACGTTGCGGAGTACGACGTCGTTGGTGAGGCTCTGTGTACGTCAATGGAGAACGTCCATGGAAGAAGTGACATCTCCATTTCTTTGACGTGGAGGGAAGATGAAAGGCGTGACGGCGTTCTTCGTCAAGGTAGAAATGTTCTTCACCGGGAAGATGAAGTTCTTCAAATGTTGGAACTCACTTTCCCCCAAAATCTCCACACAATGAAACAACCACCACAAAATAAGGATTTTGCCTTATTTTATTTTCTTATGCCAAGTTTTTTTAAATTTAAAAACCTTAACTCAGTTAATTAATTAGTCTTGAATTGACAAAATTAATGGTGAGATAGGTTGGCATGCATTTATGAGGAAGAGAGGTAGCCACAACATTTAATAAAAGGGAGGTTTAGAGGGGTTAGGGAATTTGAAGGGGTGGGGCTCGTGTGGGCCCCACCTCACTAATATCATACCAAGGGTTAGTATTTTAGTGGGTCCCACCCCAACTCACACACATGGTGTTTAACCTCTTATAAGTGAAATAAATTGTAACACAACTTATTTCACTTAATTATTAATCTGTAATTTTTAACAACTCTTTCCGAGTAAATGCAACTCTAGAGAAGGTCTTCTTAAGCAATTACCAATGTTGTGGTTTCATCAGTGCCCTTGGATTTTGATTCCAAGAACCGGTTCAAAAGTTAGAAAAACCCACTCGTCTATTCACTGGATGTACCTGAGCTGAACTTCAGAAAATGATTCCAGGCACACCGGGCCTCAGAATTAGGTACTGTCAGAAACTACGTACGCGTAAAATCCAAAATAAATTTAGAAAAAAATATCCCTTAAATTTATGGGTCTTTACACATGTCCAGTAATGAAGGAGAAATGTAAGAACAAAACATCATCATTCATGAAGGTTTTAAATTGGAACCTCATGGGCCTTGATTTCATTTATAAAATAAAACTGTGAGAGAGTAAGAATATTGGTAATAGTTCTTCAATTCACAAGATATAATTCTAGTATATATATGATAATGGATATATCAGGGTCATTCAGATAGAGGAGATGAAGATAGGATTACAAAAGAATATAAATTGAAATGAAACTAAATGAAAAAGAATGGTGTTTTACCTCTTGAAATAACCCCCTTGCGGATCTACTTAAAGGAAGGGATTTTTGTCTTTTGGTAAGAAAAATAGGTTACTGGACGTGGGTAATGACTAGGAAAGGGTATTTGGGCAGAACTTTGAGGAGATTTAAGGCTTAGAATAGTGAAGAGAAGAGGGAGTGAGGGGGGGTTATAGTGGAGGAGAGGAGATTTGTCATAATTTTTTAATAATTAGTTTATTAATTCCCCTCAACACCAGAAATAGTGATGATCCCATGACCACGAATAGTAACAAATGCATGTTAGTTGGAACCAAGTTGTCTTACATTAGTTGTTATTTCATAAATAGTGTACTTAATTGATAATTTGATTATACGATATTTTACCATATTTTACTATTCATAAAAAATTCATGTTTTTCAGAAAAAATACCAAAAATTCACTCTAACCATTTTTTGACGTGTATTATACAATAACGAAGTCCATTTTTCAACAATAATTTTATAAATATGTTTAATTTAATATTTAATTAAAAAACATAATTTATTCTAAATAAAACTGTTTTAAAACATTTATTTAATTATTCCAAAACATAGGTATATCGTACTTCCACTTGAATAATATTTATAGAAAATCATAGGTAAGGTTACTATTCATTTGGGTATATCACTAATCATAAGGGTATGTTATATTCATAAGGGTAGGTTACTATTCAGAATTTTTTTTTCTTATTAGAATCCAAATAACTTACTGATCACAACTATGTATGTCAGTTTTTAGAAATTCCTAGCAAAGAAGTGAAAAAATTATTATTACATGGGTAGATTATAAAATGGTGTGTTTTTATAGACTCATTGATCCATGAATCCTTTAATAAATCTATTATTAAATTCTTAGGGTGTTGCATTCTTCTGGAATGATTTTTATTACTTTTATTGGCGTATAATATAATTAATATATTGAACTATAAGAAATTTTATTTAATGGAATAAAATTAATTTTTGATATTATAATATCAAAATTATCCTATGGTAGAATTTTGATAATTTTCTGAAAATATTGTTTTTTCAACGAATAGTGAAAAATACCGATTTTATTGAAAATATTATTTTATATTCTGGTATTTACAAATTAAAATTAAAATTTAGTTTCATTATAAATTTTAATTTTTTTATTATGATTTTAAATAACATAATTATGGGTTTTAGATGGATTTTTTTCTTGAATTTAGTATAAAACAATTTATGTTTAAAATGGACATTTTTTTGAAAAAGGTGTTTTGTTGCGTTTTTTCAATTTAATTTTAAATTAATTAATGAAAATTAAAAATATTGAATTTGGAAAAATTTACTCCATATTTGTAATCATTTGTTACAAGTTTATTCTATAGTTATATTTTTTTACGATAATATGAGTAGTAACCTTAGTAATTTTTATTTCTATGGTGAAGGGTAAATTTGATAATTAACCATAAAAATTAAATGATATGGACTGTAAAATGACACTAAAATATACCAAAATATTATTGTATTATTATTATACATTAATAACCAGTCAAGGATTGGATATATGACCATTTATGGCCACTTGGACATGATTATGACCTTTATAAAATATTTTATAAAGAAAGTCAAACATGTCACACTATTTGTTTTTAATAAGTATAATATTTATAATATAGTGTTATCCAAAACATGTGTTAGATTATAAATATAATTTTAAATATAATATATTTATATTCATCATGGTAATTTATTTTTTATTTTTAGTAAATACATAATTACCTTAAATTCTTGCGTGACATTGATAGAGTAATTATTTAATTAAATGAAAATCTAAACAATGATATTAAAAATGTTAAAATAAATATAATATGAGTTAATTAAATAAATTAAATTGTTTAATAGATGATTTTACATGTTATTTTAGTATAAAAACATTTATTTTTGGAATTTATTATACCATATTTATATTTTTAAAAGTCAATGTAATGTGTAGTATCAAAATTGACATTAATGATATTTCAAAATATATAATATTTTATTAAATGATACAAAATTTCCAAAAACCATAAATTATTTCCAATTATTATGATAAGGTTTAAAATTTCATCTATGATCCAATTATAGTTATTTTGGAATTTTATTGTAACGATATTGACCCTCTAAGAGTAAATATCAATGTTGTCATGGGAAGAGTTAAGTGGCCCACCCCTCTCCTAGAAAGGGAAGCATTTCTTATTTCTTCACACTCAAAAACTCATTTTTTTAATAAACATATTACAAAATAACTACCAAGACTCCTTAACCTATTTATATATTCCTTATTTCAGTCAAAACATGAACATTATTAGTCTTTAGGTGTTAAGAAGAAGAGGTTGTTTGAAGAAGATGTGTCATTTTAAATCAAGTGTTTATATTTTATTTCTTCTAAAAATTCATAAAAATCTTTATAAAACATGATAAAATAAAAAAATCAGTAAAATTTATATAATTATATGTTTTTATGTTAGTTTTATGACCCATATCCTTATGTGATTCCATCACATGGGAAAATAATTCATTATTCGTGTGTACAACAGACAACTACCTCAAGAACCGATTAATTTGTTTCCATTTACCATATCTCAAGAGTGGTTATAATTATAGAAAAAAATTTAATAAATGATACTCATTACATATTTATCATTCTAAAATATTAATATCTCATTTACGTGCTTAGATTTCCATGCACTGAAAAATGATAACATCGTTTGTGCGTACGTGTGGAATACCACCTTCATGAAGCGATGCGATTCTTTTTTAATCACCACATCACATGGAAGATATATATAAGTATATTTAATGAATTAATATGATATTTAAGTTATTATGTTCATATTTTAAAGTTAAAATAATACTTTACTTCTTTCGATGATGATCATTGGAAAATGAAAATGATACATGCATACGTACGAACTACAATCTTCATGATTGTAACGTAGTTCATTTTTCATAATCATATTTATTGTTTGGATTTAAAAGTATAATTTATATATATAATTAATAATTATTAAATTTTTATTATTATTTATATGGAGTATTAATGATTTCTTGGACCAAAGTAAACATACATAAGTCATTTTTGTACTTATGAATAGAATATCGTCCAACCATTTTAATTGAAATTTAAAAATTAAGTAGTTTTATATAACATGGAAATAAGTGTTATAAAATGAAAAAAAACATGAAAAACGCCCTAATAAATTATAAATTAACCTATGTCTATTATTCAAGAAGATAAATATTATATGTTATGATTTAAACTCAAGGTAAGAGATTATTTAACTAAAAAACCTCAATTTAAAGGATTTAATGATTTATTTTATAATTAATTATATTTCAAGACCATGATTTCAAAAAAAATTATAAATGTATTTATATGATCATTAATTTTTTGTGTTCTGACAAAATTTTTCAAAAAGAAATTTTTTTATATTTTATTTAAGAGAATTAATTTCAAAAACCCTCTTTCAAAGTTACTATTTCAACCATTTTTAGAAAATTCCAAATGAATGGTTTCTATCTTATATGAAATTACCTATTATTCTTGATGTAATTAGGCCATAATTTTTTTAAGCTTCCTCTACAATTTTTCCACTTTACTTTCAAATAAAAAGTTTTCAATTATGGATGTGCATATTTCAATAAAAATAAAAGTGATTTAAAACTGGAAAATTCATTTTCCTAATGAATGAATTTTTTTTGAAATATTTATGTGTTATGAGTATGCAATTGTTCATGAAAATATTTATGATTATGGTTGGTTCTGTTATAAACGTAGGGTGGGTGGTATCATTATATCTTTCCAACGCATTGGGTAAAGGTACAGAGTTAACCAATTTGTACTATCCTATGTGATTATGGGAATATAATTTGATGGTTATTTCAAATGTAACTATGATGTTTACTCCATGTGTAGCTATGTGATATACCTAATATGTAAAAATTATATGAAAATGATTCCACAAGTTACCTTTAATTTTTATCATTTTTAGGGATTTGATAAAAAAACTTATGTTTTTATATATAATCTATAACGCTATAAATTTATGGATGAAAGTTATAACTTTGTGAACTGTTTTCAAAAAAACATTGTAATTTTTATTTTTTATTTATTACTTATTATTAAATTTTCTATGGTAATATAATGTGATATCTTTGGAAAGTAAATTCTTATTTTTAAAAACAAAATTTTATTCTGAAAATTGAAATGTTTTATAAGAATTTACAGGCTAATGATTTATTTCTTTATTTTTATGTCCTTTTCTCATATTTTTGTTCTTATCAAATGTTTGAAAATGTTTTTCATGGTGTTTAAGGGATATTAGGTACAAGAATGACTATAATAAAATTATAAATATTTATCATGAAATTAAAATATGTTTTATTCTACTGATATTTTTTTTATATAAAAATGAATATTTTGGAGTAGTCTCCACTTTTAATGTTTGAGTTTACTTTTTATGATTTGGACCATCTTCTCTAAAACAATAAACCTAACAGATAATTGGAAAAATAAAATGAATTCTTCTTTAAAATAACAATAATATGTATTGTTTATAGTCAGATCCTTATAGTTGGTATTAGAGAAAGGTTTAGATAACATTAAAGAATATTAATATTGGATAAACATAGGTTAAGTTTCAATGTATATTATTTTAGGAAAATAATTATTTTGTAACTCTTTCAGATTGAGGAAAAGTAGTTACCAATGGTATGAGGAGGAACTCAAACTACACTTTTATCTCTTCCTGATGACTTCCATGTAATCATTCTTTCTAAGTACTGTCATTATGATTTAGAAACTTTTTCTAACATACAACTCTCCTGAAAGTAATAATATCAAATATCAACACCTCTTCTATACCTTGACACCATCTTTGTTCACGGTTTGTTTTTAATAAAATATTAATATCCCAAATTTTACATATTACCGACAAAGATAAATATTATTATGGTATTTTTAATTAATTTACCATTAACCAAGACATTGAAGAATATTAATAATTTAATATGGCTACTGAAGAAGGATTCCCTTGCACATGATATTTATATTTGGTTTTAAATTAAATTCTATTGATACATACTTATGGTATTTTATAAGGTCCCTTGATTGATTGTATCAAAAAAAACTCTTTCTGCCTATTTTATAAAAATGATATTTTATCAGATGTTTTGAAATTATTTTCCATAAAAAAATATCTTCCCAAAAATTATCTCTTCCAACATCCGTACAACCATTTTTGTCCTAGGATTATTTTTAAAAAAGTATAAAATTAATTTGAAGATGCTCTAAATCATTATTATGATGCATGGATCATCTCTTTAAGTGAACAAAATGACAATGAAATCAAGTTGACCACATGATATAGGTATAATATTATTTTATCTAGGAATGGTTTTATTTAAATCATAGTGAGTTGGAATATCTATTGTAGATATATAAAAAACATCATGAATTAAGAATTTGAGGTAATTATGGGTTATTAACTTTTGGGATGAAAAATGAATGGTAAGAGATAACCTTTTAGGTTAAATCATTCAATCTAATGATGAATTTATTTTTGAATATATTCATTATATTTTTGGGAATTCTGTATGAATTATATAGTTTTAGAAAAAGGATAACCATCATACTCGGTAACAACCTGTCACTTCCATAAAGGCCTTGGGTCATGAACCCATAACCAAAGGGAAAAAATGGTGTAATTCCCACCACTGACTTACGTGAAGTCTCAGTTTGTAGGAATTTTTCTTTTTTATTTAAATGATTTTATATTTAAATAATAAGATTATTTTGGGGACATATGTATAATTATATAGAATATAAAGTGATTTAAAATTGATTTTGTGATTAATTGATTAATATTGTTTTGGATGGAGTTCACTATAATTTTCGGAAGCATTACAAGAATAAGGTTAAAAGAATACCATGATCTGTTATTTAAGGAATTAATGTTGAATTATATTTTCCTGGATTTATGATGTATGGAAATTATGAGAATATCTTCTAGATTACATGATTTGTGTATATACTTTTTGGCATGAGAATTAAAGTTCGAATTATGATATTTGGAGATAAATATTAAAATTATATTGGAAGTCTACATGATAAAATCCTCTTTAGATTTGTATTTAAAACATTATATTGAATATTCTTAAGGAATTTAAGAATAATTATTTAATGATTTATATTGAACTTTGGGTATTACTTTTTAATTAATGAGAATAAAATTAGTTTATATTGTTTTGAAGGATTACAATTTTTGGTTAATTATCATATATTGTTTTAACCATTTTTTTAATTTATAAAGATATGATTAATATATGTTTATACTTTTTTTGTATTTAGTGGTCAGTATGTTTCTGGAATGAGAAAATCATCTTAAAAAAAATCCTTGTTTGTAGAAAGAAATATGTTATTGTGGTGTAAACAGATTAAAGGATGAAATTATACTTATCAGGTAAGTATATTTACATATTTGCTTAGTCTAGAGATAATTTTTTTTTCTGAAACTCCATATAAAGGATTTTTAAATAAAAGAGTTTTACCTTTTCTGTTCCAACAAAGAAATCAATGACCTTTTAACCCATCACATATTTTTAGATTTATAATGGTTCTCTTTATCTTGACCATTTTGTCTATCAATCTCTATTAGTACATGGGTGTTATATTCTCTCTTCAATATATATATTTTTCTATACTGAAACATAGTAGGTGTTATCCAATGCATCCTTAGTAATTCCATTTTCTCTCTTATTAAGTGAATGCTTTTGTGGTACTTTTTCCTGAAGTGGGATTTCAATAAATGTATTTTAAAAATTCAAAACTAGGTAAACAATATCGAATTAAAAATTTCACGGATTAAAATTCAAAAGGTGTAGAATTTAACATCTCAAGATTTTTCTTAAAGGAAACACTGTGTTTGATTGCATATAAGATACACAACAATGAGATTAAATGAACAAATAAATATTTTTATAATCTGGCTGTTATAACATAGCAATTAAATAGGTTAGAATGAATATTTTTAACTGAATTATAAAATATTAAATGTTTCAACCCATTAATAATTTATCAATTAATTTTTATAAAATTGAGCACTTAATTTTAATAATGTTATTTTATTCTACCAATACACTTTTTCAAGAATGTTTTTTATTGATTTTGTGAGAGAATAATATAACTCATTTATCAAAAATTTAGAAATTTTATTGAATTAAATAAATATTACTTTTTAATTAAACTTATACAAATTAGTCTATGGAATTTTTTTTATAATTTTCTAAAAATATTGATTTTTCAATAAATAGTGAAAATACTGATTTTTATTCAAAATTATATTTTCTTATCGAGTATTTTAAATTTCAAAATATATTTTAGATTAATTTTAAAATTTATTTATTTATTTTTTATTTAAAAAATTCTAATTATAATTTGTTGAATTAATTTTATACTTGATTTTAGTATAAAAACATTTTAGGTTTTAAAAGTGATTTTTTTCCATAAAACAGATTTTCAATGCATTTTTTCAATATAATTTAAAATTAAATGGTAAAACATTATTTTTTAAAATTTTTAAAAATGGAATAAATATTTTGAATCATTAACTCCAAATTTAGTTAATAGGTTTCTTTTTGGACAATTTGAATCGTAAACATAGTAATTTTTGTTACCATGGTAAAAGCTAAAATCTAGTAATTAATGGTAAAAATAAAATATAAAGGACTTCAAAATAACACTAACACAGAAAAACAACATATTTTATTAAAAATTAAATTGGGAAGTCCAAAAGAAAACTAAAAACAAAAACAAATAAGGGAGCACAAATCATGGAAACAGGGAGGTGCCTAGCTCAAGGGGGCCTATAGAAATGGAGTTCAAGTGCATCACCTTTGATAATTCTAGAACACATTGGAAGAAAGGATCAAAAGATAAATAAATAAACAATATTTTCATCATTGGTGAACTAAGAAGCCATGAAGTCTATTACATTGTTTCCCTCACACCATGTATGTAATAGTCTTGGGCCGCTGACAATGAATTATTTGCATCGCTTGATATAGTATGAGATTGTCCACAGAGTGACCCAGTTATCATTAAAATAATCATATATAATTTTGGAATCAGTTTCAATATTGGAGAGAGGGAAGTGAGGAGAAATGAATAGTTGGATCCCTTTGATGAAATCTAAGGCCTCCCTCTGAAGAGAATCTCCTCTGCCAAACCTTGCACTGAATGAAACAACAACACTTCACCCTGGATTACGAATATCCCCTCCACCTCTCATGATACGCATAACACAAGACTCATCTGAGTTTAGTTTCCCCAATTTTATTTTGATAGAATTATTCAACAATTATAATTCAATGTTCAGTCATATGACTATTTATGGCTAATTTGATTATATTATGACCTTTATAGTATTTTATTCAAATAAAAGTCAAACACGTCTCACCCTTGTTTTTAATAAGTATAATATCGTGAATATCATGTTATACATAATATACGTTGACTATAAATATTATTTCTAAATCTAACAGATTTCACTTCAACATGGTAATTTAGTTTTAATTTTTTGTGAAGAAATAACAACCTTAAGTACTTGTACGACACTAATGGAGTAATTATGTAATTAATTAAAAAAATAAATTAAATGATAAAAAAATATTAAATTAATTATAATATAAGAAAATTAATTTAATCCACTAATTTAATAGATTATTTTAACATTTTAGGAATATATTAAAATATTCTTTTGAATTTATCTTGTTGTATTGATATTTTTAAATGAAAAAGTAATAAATAGTGTTAGAATTTACATTAATGGTATTTAAAACATATAATAAATTAATAAATGATATAAAATTAAATAAATTTTCAAATTCATAAAAATAATTAGGATAATGTATAAAATTTCAGCCATGATTCAATTATTGTTCTTTTAGCATTTTATAGTAACAATATTGACCGTCAAAGTTTAAAAACAATGTTGTCATAGTAAGAGTTAAAGGTGTTAAATAAGGTTTAAAACTAAATGATAAGGTTATAAAGTGAAATAAGCATTTATAAAATTACTTTTATGTGATTATTTCTACCCATACAAATATTATATTATAAATTACTCACTTTTAAACCATTTTCAATTGAAAATTACTTTATATTAATTTAGTATTTGCAGAAATTCCAAGAGTACCTCTCCTATATCCAATAAAAGGGAACCTCTTCTTATCAAAAAATTAAAAAATAATTTTTTAAAACAATATATACCAAAATAACATTCTAGAATCAATACCCTCATTATAGAGTCCTTATTTTAGCTATAACACCAACCTTAGTTATCTTAAGTTGTTATGTAAAAGAGGTTGTGCGAAGAAGAGGTGTTGTTTTTAATCAATTGTTTCTATTTTATTTATTATACCACCACCCCCAAATATTATTAAAAAATAGTAAAAGAATCAGTATACTACATATAATGAGATGTTATTTTGTCAGTTTAATGACCCATATCCATCAATAATTCCATTAAATGGGAAACCAATTCAACATTCGTTCGTACGACAGACTATCACCTCGGGAAGTGATGTAATTTTGTTTCCATCACCAACCCTAAAGTCTTGTAATAATGATAAAAATAATGATTATATATTATATTAATCAAAATTTTATCAATAAGAAATGGTAATATACCATTTATGTCCTTAACCTTCCCTGTACCAAAAAATTTTAATGTCGTTAAGGGGTGTGTGTGGACTACCACCTCCTCGAAGTGATGTGATTCATTTTTCATCACCAAAATAGATGGATGATATATATAAGTATATTTAGTTAATTAATATGATATTTAATATATTATTATCATATTTTAAATATAAGAGGATACTTAACATCTATCTATAATGGTCATTGAAATTTTAAAATGTTACCCATGCATACGTACGGTCTACGTTCTCCATGATTATAAATAGCTCATTTTTCATAACCAAATTTAATGGTTGTATTTAAAATAATAATTTATATATATAAGTGATAATTATTTCATGAATATTATTATGTATATGGTGGAGTAATGACCACTTTGACTGTATTCAACACACCGAATTCGTTTTTGGACTTACGAAACAAATATCGTTAAAAATCTGACACGAAATTATATAATTAAGTAATCGTATATAACATGGAAATAAGTGATATAAAAGGAATAATGAAAATGAAAATGGTTACAAAGTATGTCTAAATTAACCTAATTTTATTATTAAATTATTAAAATTTTTCACATGATGATTCAGACATATGGTAAGGGACTCTATAACATATCCAACGTCATTTCAAATGGGTTAATTATTTATTTTCTAAATAATTATATTTCATGTACATGATTTTAAAATGATATTTAGGATTGTATTTATAGAAACATGAATGTTTTATAAATATTTTTTAAAATTTATCCCAAATTTTTTCAAAGAGGAATTTATTTTATAGTTTTATATAAGGGACTTTCTTTTAATAATATTTTTTTAAAGATACTCATTTATAAATTTTTACAAAAGTGAAAAGAAATGTTTTTTAACAAATATGACATGATCAGATTTTCCTTCCATCATTATGATTTAATTTTTTGAAGATTCCTCTATATGTTTACTTGATTTTTTTCAAATAAAAAAATGCAATTATGAGTGTGCATATTTTTATAAAATGAAAAGCGATTTAATAATGGAAAAGTTATTTTCCTCAAGAATGTTTTGTATGTAAGCTTTATGTGTTATTATTATGTTACAGTTCTTTTAATTTTTTTACGATGATAGGTTGTCCCAATATAAAATGTTGGTAGGTGATCCTACTATATATTTCCAATGCATTGGTTAAAAGGAAAGAGTTAAATGATTTCGTTTCTTCAAAGTGATTATTAGAATATACTATGATTGTTTTTCAAAATGTAATTATGATGGTTACTCAGTATATATCGATGAGATATAAAAAATATCTAATAATAATATGAAAATAATTCAACTTGTTACCATAATGATTTATTATTTCTCTGAATTTTAGAGGATTTTTTTTTTCAAAAGTTATGATAAAAAACTTATGATTTATGGATGAAAGTTATAACTTTGTTAAATGATTTAAGGAAACTTGTATGATTTTTTACTTTTACTTTAAGATTTATTATGACATTTTTATAAAAAAATTCTGGAATATAAAGAGATTTCTTGGGTAAGAAAATTTTTATTTTGATCCAAAAATTTTATTTTGAAAATGGAATTTTTTTATATGAAATTATGGACTAAAAATTTCGTTTTTTATTATTATGTCTCATACTAAGATTCTTGGGTTCATCCCATGTTTTAAAAATTATTTATGGGTTAATGGGATCTAAGGGAAAAATATGAGGTCAATATTAATGGTGAATATTTATAATGAAAAGAAGACATGTTTTATTTTAATGACTTTTGTTTATATAAAAAGTGGATACATAGATGTATTGTCCACTACTAATTTATGATTTTATATTGAAAGCGTTTTTCCAAATTCTCTAAAACTCTAAAACTAAAAGATATTTTAGAAAAGAAAATAAATTATTGTTTAAAATTAGTTGAATATGTATTATTTAAGGTAGGATCATTGAAATAAAAATGCTAAAAGAAACACCATGATAACTAATCAATAAAACTACCTACATAGAAGATATCTCCAAAAACAAGTTTCATAATGGGAATAATAAGAACTCATAAGTTGATGCAAGCTAATTATAGTCAATTAGAATATATTATCACTGAGGAACTTGTTTACATCCACCTTTTACACTATAATGACATTGATAATTATAGTAAATACAAAATATAAGTTCAATAATGTTAAATTTAGTATAATTATTATAATAAACATAATAAAATGTATGATATTTTGAAAGATAAAATCAAATAATAAATATTTAAATTAAGATAATATATTTTGAAGTTGATATCAATTTTAAAAAATCCAAAAATATGTGAAGATGAAGATATATATAATTTTATTGTATCAGTTTTTAAAAAAATCATTTTTGAAATTTCCACTAGCCCTCAATTTCGATTTTGATGCTAAAAAACATTTTTTCATACATCACGGGAATTACAACCAACCCCAATGAAAAACAAATTGTTTTCTTTTTCAACCAGGTATAGAAAAATGAATATCTTATATAATACCATAAAATATAAATGAGTATTCCATCATAGACCACTTGTTTATCAATAAAAACCTCCTTATCATGTATAATTACCTAGGGAAATAAGGAAACATAAGAAAAGAGTGATATCAAATGATAAAAAAGGTGTAAAAATTTACAATGAGAAAATCTGTCATAAAAATAAGAGACATCATCATGTGATAAATGGGATGATTAAATGAATAAGATCATAAAATCATAAGAAGTGATAATGATACAAGAAAACATAATCATAAATCATAAACTAGTTTATAAAATGTCTCACTAAAACATTGAATAATATTCAAGCTGCTATATGAGCATGATAATCAAGTTATTCATAATAATATGCAATGACCATAAATCATGTCATAAACAAATTTGATGGTCATTGTTATGATATAGTAACATAATGTGTTATGTTCACTATATATTCACCAAACATGGTATCTCATGAGAAAAAAGCATTACCCATTGTTAAAGGGGATATATAATTCTTTTTCCACACATCTCATGTTAATACATCATGCATATGTGTTCCACATGAATAGGAAAACAATAAAACATCCATTAAAATCATAACATCATTACCCATGGAAATAAAATTGGTATCCAATAAAATAAAATAACTCTCAAGGTAAATACCCTTCAATAAATTTAATAAATGATAAGGTGTTTACACCCAATAAAATAAAGTATATAGAGTCTATTAAATAATTTTTCCAAATAATCGATTGTATGGGTATTTAAGTGAACACCATTCAATTAAAATAAATAAGTAAAAACATTAAAAAAGGAAATAAATTGGTATAAAATTTATTTTTATGCATAGTTACTGATTAGGTAAGAAAAAAGTGATGATGGATCATTTCTCTTATAATAATTTCATTGCCACCACATTTCATATACATAGGAAGATGGATAAAAAATCATTGCATTATTTTGACATAGTAATCATTTTTGACAAAGAAAAAATTCAAGAGAATAAATCATAAGAAATATTCAAATGGGTGGAATAAGAAAATATTATTATCATCGAAGGAGAATATTTCATTAGAATATATGAAATTGAATAATGTTTAAGAAAACAATAGATTGTTTTTTAGGAATTAGTGTAGTAATTAAATAAAATTCTATTTTCAATTAAGGATATAATTATTAAATTTAATTTCGAAATACAATATCCAAAAATATATAATTTTTTAAACATATATTATAAAAAACAGCTTTTAAAAAATAACATTTATAAGAATAGTGAGGTGAATAAGAGATTTCATGAATATTTATATCAAAACATTGGTTACCTTTTTCATAAAAAAATAAAATGAGTCAATATCAATGATTATTTACAATAAAAGTATAAAAGGATTTTTAAATATAACTTTATAAATAAATATTCTCAGTAATGTAATATTGAAAATAATTATATTTAAAATAGAAAAAAGAATAAAGTGAAGACAAGAAAAATGTATGAAATAATTTATAGAAAAAGTGTGGTTTATCTTAATGAAGAGTATGATGAGAGTCATATAGACATAAGTATCATCATAAATGGACAAAATGGGAATCCACAATAGAATAAAGGAATAATATTATAAATAGTAAATGATGTAGATAGTTTGTTATATAGAATATATCTTCAATAAGAATAAATAGTGGGAAAGGTCACCTGCAAACCACGTAAGGCATAAACCATGAATATGTATATGAATAAAGAAGAGAAGTAAAACATAAAAAGTAGATGGAAATTGATTTTTTATACATTCAATATTTTGGATACAAGACATATATGAGAATATAGACTATATAAAAACAATATATGAATTTAATAAGGCTTGTAATATAAAATACCTTACCTCTAGTATCATCTCGGCATAGTACGCATTCCCTACCACCTGAATAATCAAATAAATTTTTAAAATAATTTTGCAATTTTTTTTTTCAAGTTTATGAAATATATTATTATTATTTTATGTTCATATTTAATTATTTAACTTAATCTTCATGTTCGTGTACTTCGTCTCCGGGGTGTTTATATTACAATTCAAATTCCACATTTATTTTCTAATAAAAATGATATTCTTTTAGAATGAATCCTTACTCCAAAAGAGTGATGATATTAATTCCATGTCATTCTAGAAGTTAATATGGATATAAATATAATTTTTTTACAATTTATATAAAAATAATTAGTAAAAGGGTTATTGTTTTTTGGTGTTTTCATTTATACGTTTTACCAAATATTGTAAACTAAATATGTTTTAATTTAATTTTATTATTATTCTCCCATTCTTGAATAAGAATCATATAATAATATCAACAATATATTTATGTTTAATAATAATTTTTTTTATTTAAACCCAATATAGAGGCTGTGATGGTATTTTGAAACCAAAATCATAATAGGCAGTTATACTAGCCATGAATGGATGTCTGTTTTAAAGAAACAAATATTATGTTTAATCTCTATTTTCAATATTCTGTTGGAACCAAGGTGATATAGGCTATATATTGGTGTTGTGTTTTCTTAATCTGGTTTCTATGATTAAGGATTCAATGACTGAGACTTATGGTTATAAATGGAGTTGAAAAATAATTCTTATAGAAGTTTGTGATTCAAAAATTTCATATGGTTTAAAATTAAAGGGAGTTTCTGGAGGGTGTTTAGAAGTATGTAAGTTAGTGTAAAATTGTTACAAGATTATTTTAGTTTCATGGGGGAGTTTCATTATAGTAAAAGATATTTCATTCTTATCAGGACACTTAAGGTATGTTGGTAATTGTGGCAGTCAGGCATCATGTATTCTCCTCTCATGTTGGTTAGATGATTGCCATTGGTTATGTGTCATAAAAGTTGATCTATGTTATCTAAGCACCATGAAAAATGAATATTCAAATGGTTCAATGAGGATTCATATTTTACCTTAAACCCCATCTGATCCTTTAATTAATAGAATTAGTACATTGTGATGAAAAATTTAGGTAAGGGATAAAGGATGTGTCTTTTTAAAAAAGGAGTTATTCCAAACAATTACCTTAGAAAAGGAGGCTCCACAAAATAAAATTGAGTGGAGATATCCTGGAAAATATTTTTTGAGGGAAGGGTTGAGTGAATATATATTCTTGAAGTAATTTAGCTAAACATACGTGACAGAAAGTGAATATTTTTATAAAAGAAGAGAATGATACACTAGGGAATTAGGGGGTATATAGAATGGAGGAAGAGATCATCACCAATGTAAATGTACACACCCCCATGGGAAAGGGAACCAATACTATCAAACACCATTAAGGGGACCTCCTCAAAAACCTTTAAATCAAAAAATCAGCAACCCGATTGTCTTCTTGCCACGTATATGAAATCTTTATCTCATGGAAGAGATAATGTTTTCATTTCTGGTTCAAATAGGTGATTTCCCAAGGAGTGGGAGTGAGCCATTTGAGAGACCTCCATATAATCTTTAAAGCTGTCTCAATTACAGATAAAAAAAATTGCTTGGAAGAGCATAAGACTAGGACACTAAAAAAGTCCTCCTCTTCAGACCGCAGCGAGTTGTTAGCCCCATAAGAAGAGTTGAAACCACAAAACACAGAACCCATTTTTTCGGACCACATTGCCCCCCGCATGCTCCCTTGGCTATATAATCTGTCAGTATTTAACTTAATCCTGAGAGTGGGGGGCATCCATTTCCCCCAACAACCCACTGAATGGGAATTGAGAGTAGCAGAACCTTGCCTTCTGGTCATGAAGAGCCTAAGAGAAGTGAAACCCTCCCATTGATCATTTATGATGGATATATATTCCACTAGGAATTTAGTTCTCACCATCATGCCAACGTCAGTTGAAGGGGATTTGTGGTGGGAGAGGTTACTTGCCTCCCAGATACACTAGCAACCCACAGTGAGTAGGAAGGCCCATGCTCGCTCCTCCTGTTATTTCCATCCGACCCATTGAACTATTTCATCAAAAAATACTCCATGAAATCAACCACCGAGTTAAATCCAAAATACTCACCCAACATTCTCCACACCTTACAGTCCCACTCACTTTGGAAGAAGTGGTGGTTTTATGTTTCCACCTTCGGATACTTGCAGTAGGAGCACCAAGAGGCCAAACAGATCCCTCTACTTTTGATCGCCACTTTAGTGGGTAGAGTGACATTCCAAATCCTCCAAATAAGGATGTTTAATTTCATTCGAATGTATTTACACTAGAGAGTATCACCCCAAAAATCACAGAAGTGAAGATAAAAAAGTAATGAGGATTATAGAAGGGATTATTATGATGGTATATGCATGAGAAATACTCTGGTGAGTTCTTGGGTAAAACAACCATTAGTAGAAACATTACTTGGTCAAATCATACTTGGGAGAAGGCATATACATGATTGAATTTAGAGATCTAAGTAAACATACTTGAGAAAAAGAAGATACTTGAGTGATTGTGGATATCTAAGAGGACCTACCTGACTGAAAGTTATTGTTGGGTGAAGGATTTAGTTAGTGAATAGTTTAGACCATTTAACATACATGTCAATTTCTAGTAGCTAATATATATATTGAGGACTACAATGGATCATTAAATTTCGTGATACATGATTTAAATTACCCAATACATTTTTTATGATATAAAAGTGATCTTCATATCTATAAAATGATGAGACATTCATCTAATGTAGTGTGCAGAGGAGGAGTTAGTGAAAGTGTTTCAAAAGAGGTAGTACACTATTCCTTGAATTCATTTATAATGGAATTTCCCTAGGAATGATGTAAGAATGGTAATAAATCTATACCCAATAAAATTATTTAAAAATAGTATCTTTTGGTACACTATCACAACACCATGTGAATAATCTTTTGGTTATACCTTATCATGGAACAAAGTAAAATTTACATGACTTGTTTTAAATTTTTCATTGGTATTTCTGGTAGATTTTTAATAAACTATGATATGTTTAATGAGTTCCTACTTTAATGCGGACAAGATCCTATGTCATGATAGAATAATTACACAGCCTGATTCACCCCCATCAAGGTTTCTCAATTTACAACTAGTGGTATCATAGCCGAGGATAATTCATTGAATATATCATTTGAAGCTCATAAATATGTAAAAAAATAATGTCAATGAATTTCCATTAATTTTTTTGATAGAATGAATTATCAAATCCTGAATAATAGAGTAAGATCACACATAAGATCTCTTGGTTTAGATATTTTTTCTAATACAATACATGGGATACATATTAGTGATCTTATAGAATTTTTTATTATTTAGGTTGGTATGAAGTTTCAAAACACTGATTCCAACCCAAAAAATGATTTATTTAGATCTATATCAAACTATAAGTACATTAATGCCATGAGATTCATCAATGATAAGGTCATGTGGGATAAATTACCCAAACAATATTAAGGTGATAGTATGTTGAAGAAGAAAAATCTTCAAGTGATTCACAACCAATTCCATAACTTGAAAATATTTCCATATGAAAATGTTTATGGGTTATTCAACTAAATCATTGAGGTTATTATAGATATTCATGTACATGGTGAAGAGATAAAAAATGATGATAGTGTAATTAAGATCATGAGATGACATGAACCTCTCTATCGTCTAAATGAATCATCCCATGGAGAATGGAATTTGAAGAAGTGACATTGAATTATCTATAAAGTAGTTTGTGTCATGACCCATCCCTTAGGGCCCATGTTGTGACTACCCTAATCCCACCTTCCATTGGCAAGGGGTTGGTGACTAGTACCTAGTAGAAATATCATAAATGGGAAGGAATTTTCCTGTAAGCATGTACACATGCAGAAAGCTAAAACTATGGAATGTAAACACAAATTGTACCACAACTGTCATTGAGACAACAATAAAGAGTAAAATACAAACTAAATGGAAAAAGGCACCGGGATACATGCCCAAAACCACCAAGTAAAGTACAACTATCATGGTCCATCTGCATGAGACCCTACCTAAAGGGTAAGTGAAGGGTAACTTCCTGTAGCTATAGCAGTACGCCCGTCTATCCCGTTTCACAGAGCACCACCTAGTCATGGACCACCAAGGTCTCCATCAAAGTGTCTATCACCCACATAAGACAAGACACGTGCAGACGAAGCTAGTGTAGAGGTGAGTATCACAATACATAGCAGGGACCTCAAACCACAACATAAAGACCACAAATCAAAGACCATATAGAAAAACCAACAAGAAAATTTAGTTCAAACAAGGTATAACAAAAAATATAGAATGTATGATTAATTAGTCATAGAACTAAGTTATCTTGTACTGCTGAAGGAATCATCCCTGATGAGCAACTAATATCAGCTTGTCTGATGGAACACTATGGTCCGCTCATTTTTTGAACCATTTAGGAATACACATATACAAAACAATTAAGGTTTAGACAAGGTATTGTTAGCTCATGTAGGTGTAGTCTAAAGTATGGAAAGCAAGACTATCAGTCAACCCTGAACACCTTGGAATGATGTGGTACTCGTACATGATGAGTATCGTGGGTCTACTGAGACACACAGATCCACTCCCAATTAGGGGACTTCCAGGTCACACAGAGCCTCTCCCCACATAGGCCATCATATTAGGTCCAAACAGGTCACTTATTGGTGGTCAACATAGGGATTCTTATAGCCTATCCCCACAAGGATGCTTATAGCAGGTTTACAAAAAACCTCTTATATCTAGTTCACACAGAGCCTATTATAGTTGGTCCACATAAGGATGCTTATAATATATGCCAACAAGGTCACCTAGACCCGCTCGTCCGCAGACTTCATGTCTCAACCAGCTGCTGGATTCCCACACATAGTGTGTTTGATTTATAGATAATCCACTCCTCAAACCATTTGTTTAATTTCAACTACTATGAAAGCCTCCTTAGAGCATACCAAAAGAACCGCCTCGACGAGAGGGTTCCAATTCCATAAACACCTCATCAATGGGATGTTTGGTTTAAATGATATTGGCATTTTAGAAAACTAGGGTCAGTTGCATTCGGACCTGGTCCGACTAGGTTGGACCGACCCGACTAACCTTGCTTGAGGGACCCACATGGGCTGACCAGTTTTTGATCAAACCGACCCTATTGGTTTTGGAACAACCTAGTCTGGCCTGGCCCATTAGGTTTTGTTATACCCAGTCCAGTCCAGCCATCGGTCTAGCCCATAGGGTTGCCCAGTGACCCGGTCCAATTCCTCTAGCCCGATCTGACTTGGTTGAATGGTACTACCCTTCTGGGCTGCCCAGCTGCCCAGATTTTCCCATTCGGGCTGGACCAGATTAAAAGGCCGATTTTTCCTCCAGCCAGGTCGCTCGAGTGGCCCGGTTGGCGGGCCAACTTGGAACTAGCCAAGACACCCATGCTGGCATACAGTTTGGTAGTGCATGGATTGAAGGTGGCTTACTCATCATCCATGTGGTCAACCCACAGGTTGAGAGGTCAGACATGGCACCCCACTGATGTCGATTGCCTCTTCTACTATTACTTGAGATGGTCGTGGCCTCTACCACCTCAGTGTGACACCAGGGAATGTCATCTCTGACCTATTGTCATCTCGGCCTGGCTGCTTTGTCCTGGTGCTGTCGTCACGGCCTCCTTTCACCACCACCATGGCCTTGTGTTGTGGTCTATTTCCACCACCATAGCCTTGAATTCTGACTTATTGCCAATGTTACGGCCCACCTAGCAGTGACTCTTCTCGCCTTGTGCTATGGGCCAATGCGACATCGATCATTGTGCCATAAGGAATGGGAAGAAGGATAGGATAGGAGATGGGAATGAGTCACACATAAGAATACCCAAAGAATGATCTGGGACATTGTCCATATAGACCCATATACATTCTTGTCATTAGGATCATGAAGAACCATAAATGGTGGGATAATAACTAAACAAAGATATCCCCTTTTTCCTGCATCATTAACCATCCCACATGAGCGCTTGATCCGCATGATAACTTGATTGTGACTTAACCCATGTTCTTTGTTTAAAAGAGTTAAGGGGGAAAAAATTCACAATGATATTCATCCAACCCAATACTTTGAAGGAGATTGCTCAAGGATGACCATTCGTCATCGTCTATGGATATCTAGTTCTGAATCCTCCTCCATGTGTGTCATCACCGTCATCTGATTCACCTATGATCATAGTTGGAGTGGTTTTCCTTTGTCGTTCATCGTCACCACCCACCAAATCCTTAGAGCAATTCCTGGATTGTGCCAACAATCGTGAATTTCTTGTTAGACTATTAATTGACAAAACGTGAATAAACATTTCTATTGTGTTGTGTTTTAGCATCGTTATGCTGACTCATAAATGGGGTTCATTAATGAGATTCATCATTGACTCATCTCTTCACTATAAAATTGACATGCCACTTCCCAATGATGAAGAAATCAATTAAGATAACTTTTTATATTATTTTATTTTTCATCCGAAAAGTAAAAAAATTACCTTTTTTCCTCGGCCCACACTGGTTGATTTTAAGTCCTTATTAAGGATAACGTATCATTACAAACTCTATGGTGGTCTCAGATTTCTATTCTAAGTTACCATTTTTGAGTTATGAGGATTCAAAAATAAAATAACATTTATATAAATTATTTTACTTAAGGTTACGTCCAAAAACCAACATTCACAGTCGGACAACGTCGGATGATGTTAGGATCTACCTAAGAGAATAATACCCTCACAAACTAAATGTTACTCTTGGATTTCCCATTTGAGTTACTATTTTTGGGTTATAAGTGTTTGATAATAAAATAACATTATTCAATTAATTTATTTATAGGAAAAAAATTCTTTCCACTGTGGACCCTTGCTATTCAATATTAGGCTCTTCCTAATTAAGAATACCCTCATGAGCTCAATGGTGGTATACGATTTTCAATCCCATTCACCATTCCTAAGTTATAAGAATTTGAAAAATAAAATAATTTTATTTAATTATTTTAGTTATAGTTATGCCATTTTTGGGTTTTCTCACGGGAGGCTCGCACTAACTAAACGTAACTTGCACCTAGGCTAAACCTGAAATCCTCACTACAACAGTGCCATTATATTTCTGATCTGGGCAACCATTTAAGAGTTATTCCACTTTCTTAGGAAAACTGCTCAAACACACTATATAAAACACAACATTTTTTGACAGATCATTCTAGGTACTCTGGGTCTCGTAATTTTACTCCATCTCTACACCATTTCTTGGCATAATCCAATTTAATTTTCAAATAAATATTCATGGAATTATAGGGTATTACATTACTCCCTATTTAGGGATTTACATCCTCATAAGCCAAAACAAGGTATAAGTAAACAAAAAGGGGGTATTAGGATCAAATTTGGGCCACCCTGCTCCCATGTTCCCATCTATAGATTCTCGTGTTTCCAACGAACATGCACCAGAGGAATCGACTATCCATGAAGGATCATTCAACCCTCCATCTCCAATGGATACTCTACAAATGTTTCCCCATATTTAATATTTCACTCACCATGGTTGATGACGTGAGAAGGGTCATTCATGTATCGACTGACCTGGGATATGTGAAAGATGTCGTGCACCCTCCCTAACTATGGTCGTAAAACTAAGTTGTATGCTACCTCACCCACTCTATGCATTATCAGGAAAGGTCTAATGAACTTCAAATATAACTTTCCACCCTGAAAAAATATATGTATCCCTCATTTATGTGAGACCTGTAGGAATATGTGGCCCCTCTTTGAACTCCATGGGTATCCATCACCTATCAGTATAGGACTTTTTTTGGCTATGTGCAGTCTTCATATTCTCTTGAATGACCTACACCATCTCAATGGTATCCTATATCATCCCTGGACCCATGAGTGTTGACTCTCCTAAGACTTTCCAGCATAATGGTGACCTTCATAACTATCCATAAAGTGCATCAAATAGTTCCACTATGATGGTGGATAGTTTGTTGTTGTATGAAAACTCCACCAGTGGTAGGTGGTCCTCCCAAATGAGACCAAATCCAATAATGTAGGAACAAAGCTTGTCTTCCAAGGCCTATATGGTCTACCCTATCTGACCATCCATATGTGGGTAAAAGACTACGCTCAAGCGCAACTGAGTCCCCAAACTCATCTTATAATAACTTCCCCAACCAAGATGTAAAGTGTGCATCATGATATGAGACTATCATAGATGGGACTCAATGGAGTCGAACTATCTCCTACACAAAGTGGTGTCCTAAGCTCTACACTGAACATTGTTCTCGAATGGGTAAGAAGTGGGCCAACATGGTGAGTCAGTCTATGATCACCTATATAGTATCATGTCCAATGGAAGTATGTGGTAAGAATGTCACGTAGTCTATCCATATTCTATCCCACTTCCACTATAGTACCTCGATGGGTTGCTTTAAGCCTGTTGGAACAAATTTCTCAGCCTTCACTTGTTGACAAGTGAGGCATTTTGGTACAAAATCTTCCTCTTCCATCTTCTTCCCTGGCCACTTGTCTTGATGAAGGAGGTCCTGGTACATATTTTTCACACATTAATGTACCATAAAAGGGGATGCATGGAACTGCCTCAATTTCTCCTTATGTAACACCACTGGTACTACAGTGCGTCCTCGGAAAATGATGACGTGCTCCCCAACTTTTTGAATATCCATCAGGGGTATGCACTGTGGAAATCTAGGCATGTGTAGTCTCACAGTTAGTATGTCTGAGTTGGTCCTCCCTGAATCACTGTAACAGTGGAGGAGAAACTACAATAGATTAATGAATAGTTTTCTTCTCTCAATCCATGAAGGATATCCAAAGTGAGGCCAACAAATATTATTCCTCGTTCAGTAGCTGGGAACTTTTTCTCCTATTGAGACGATCTTCCACAATGTTCCCTTTCCTAGGATTAAAGACAATATCTAAGTCATAGTCTTGGAGAAACGCTAGCCAAAATCACTGTTTTAGATTCAGATCCTTTTTCAAAAAGATATACATGAGACTCTAGTGGTCATATTTTGCAATGAATCATTCACCCATAAGGTAGTGTCTCCACACCATTAGTGTGAAGACTACCATAACCAACTCAATATCTGTGAACTCATCAAACTCTGTCTTAACTAATAAAAATCCTCATATCACCATTCTATCCATGTGAATGGCCACCAATTTCAACTGATAAATTTAACTCAACATCCCTTTGGTAGTGGGAACTCATTCTCTACGAACTTTTGGTTAAAGGGTCTGATAATCCAAAAATGACCTCGAACTCTAGGTCTTACTAATTCATTCCTCTGTAAGTCTCCCACCTACACCATTATCTCACGAATCTCTGATTATCCATTCTATATACTGATACTAATATCAGTGCCATCTCGAGGTGCATAATGTTGAAGAATTCCATCCCAATGCGGGTAGGAAATCCTGGAAACATCTTCTAGAAAGGCGTCCCCATACTCTACATCTATTGTTGGGAACTAAAGACTCAAAACATCCACTACCACATGGGTATGAATGGACACATGAATCTAACCCCTTCCCCAGTCCTACAGATCCCTAATCCTAGTGTGTATCACATTGGGGTGGTCATTGTAACATGTAAAAATGTATACCACCTCTTGCTACTCTCCCATCTCTATTGACACATCTTCCACCCTACAGATTAATTTGTTCTTGCCACTGTTTCTGCCCTGGTGGCCCATACACCATTTCACTAGAAACATGATATGATGGAAAATATTTATTTTATGTCCCCTACCGTCTCATGAAAAGAATTACCTATTTCTAGGCCAACTAGACTCACCCTATGAGCTTGGAGCAATAGATCCCCTATATTGGGACATCTTCCTAGAAAATATCACACATCCAAGTCTCTAAGACTAGCTTTGACTTCCTGATTTCCCAATACAAAAATCCAATGGATATATATAATGATCCAAATGACATTAAAACACAAAGGTTCTCTTTATAACACTAGCATATGTAGGAATGAAAAGGGGAACTGTGATGTCCTAGATGTCCCTAAACACATCTCACATGGAGTTCTGAGCCCTGAAGCACCGGTTGTGTTGTATTTATCGAGTAACTAGAAAGGTCGGTACACCTCGATGAGTACTCATTTATCTACACGGTTTCCTTCCAAAGCCGTAGAAGCTATTGGGTAGGCATATCCCCTATATTTTTTGGAAATATCCCCTTGTCGGAGAAAGATTCTCAAGCCCTGATCACAAAAAAGTCACCTCATCATAATATCAGGTAATCTAAACCTCACAATCACACTGCTAGGACATATAAGAAGCCTAACTGTGAGGTCTTCCATCTAATAAACAGTGCCCTAACTACATGAAAAACGTGGTAACCACCTCAAGCGAGTCCTTAGACACCTATGAGTTGGGCTCATCTCGAAACCCTAGGGGTCCCTTTCACTAGAACTCTTGTATGGAATTGAGCCTACATCCATCCTCTATCTTTAGTGATGGTAATAACTATTAACCAACGGGTGGTGGTTTCACTGGGACACCACCTGAAGGTACCATTTCAGGCAATGTTCCATGTCATAACTCTTTGGACCATCCTCATGGTCACGCACTGGAATCCTAGCTAGCTTTGTGCGTGGAGGCATACATAAGTATCTCAAGATATATAATGATTAATAGATTATACACGATGAGCTAACTCTAACTCATTATGATCATGAGAAAACATTCAAAGACGCATGTAACCTATTTTTTCATGTACAGATTCATAATATAGAATTCAGGGTTCTGCTGTATAGATTTTTCGCCTACCACTCAAACACTAGACTCCATAGCCTGAAAGACGATCCTGAAACACTTAACATCGTTTCCCCATAATATATTTTATAGGCTCTTAGTTCTTCTGGTAGAAAATACCTCCTATGATACCACTTTTTAAAGACCCATCCCCCAGGGCCCGTTCCATGACTACTTCTAGCCCACCTTCCATAGGCCAATGGATGGCGACTAGAAATGAGTAGGCATATCCCAAAAGGGATGAAATTTTCTTCTAAACCTGTACACATGCACAAAGATCAAACTAAAAAATGTAAACATAAATTAAACCACAACTATCAATGTAAAAACTACAGAGAATACAATACAAACTAAAAGTACAAAGGGGCTAGAATACAAGCCCAAAACCTCCAACAAAAGTAAAACTTCCACAGTCCATCCGCTCAAGACCCTTCCTAAAGGGTATGTGAAGTTTAGTTGCCTGTAGCTATATAAGTATTCTTGTATGTCTTGTATCACTGAGAACCACCTAGTCCCAGACCACCAAGGTCTCTGTCGAAGTTTCAATCACCTGCATGGGACACTAAATGTGCAGGAGAAGCCTATGTAGGGGTGAGTAACACAATACTCAGTACAAACCCCAAACCCCAAAGGGAAGATGAGAAATCAAAGACCAAATGGAAAAACCACAAAGCAAAGGTAGTCCACACCTATTATAACTCAAAATATAGAAATTAAGATTCATTGGTGATAGATCTGAGTCATCTTATAATACTGATAGACTTATCCCAGATGAGCCACTGAGGTCTGCTCATCTACTAGAAAACTAAGGTCCACTCGTTTTATGAAAAACTAAGGTATGATCATACGTAGAACCACTAAGGTATGGACAATGTATTTTCAGCTCACATTGGTATAGTCTAAAGTATGGAATGAAAGAATATGAGTCTAAACACTGTACACTTTGGACTACAAAGGTACTCATCCCTAATGAGTATTATGGGTCTGCTGGTTCACACAGAGCCGCTTCCCATAATGGGTCTACAGGGTCACATAGATATGCTCCCTGCTAAGGCCATCATAGAAGGTCCACTCATGGCCACTTATCAATGGTCCACATAGGGTTGTGTATAGTCGGTACATACACGGATTGATATATTTGGTTCACACATAGACACTTATAGCTGGTGCTAATAGAGCCGCATGTAGCTGGTCCACACATAGCCTATTATTATCGAGGCCTATAGGGTCACTTAGATCAGCTCTTCAGCAGTATTTGGGTCTCATCCAGCCAGTAGATTCCCACACGTAGTGCACTTGATTCTAGGATAATCCACTCCCCATGCCATTCTTCAAATTTCTATTTCTATGAAATACTCCTAAGATAATTCAAAAATAACTGCCTCATTGCAAGGGTTCCAACGCGGCAAATGGATCATCAATCGTATTTCTAGTCTGAAACATATTTGTGTTTTAGTAAATTGGGTCTTATTGCATCCAGACTCAGTCTGACTTGGTTGGTATCAACTGAACAACCCAGCCCGACTCGCTTTGCTCGACAGGACTCGGTTTGGTCTGGGCTGCCCTGTTTACCCTAGACTATTATCGAGGGCCATTGGGCTTTTCTGGACCCGACTTGTTTCAACAATGGGTTTAGCCCCTAGGTCACCTAGAAACTTGGTCCATTTCCTCTAGCTTGGTATTACTTGATTTGACTTGTATTCATCTGCTGGGCTGCCAGAGTAGCCCGGTTCTATCTTGGCCTGGCCTGGATGGTGGGTCGATTGGGAACCAGACCAGAAAGCCAGGCCAGTTTTCTGTTCACGAGCACGTGATCGACAGGTGGCTAGTTGCTCCTCCGTATTCGGTCCTCGACTATGTGCCACGTTTTCCCCATGGTCAACATATTGGTTGACTGGTCTGACGTGGTACCCTACATAGGAAATGAGATTACTCGAGGATGATCATTCTTTATTTTTCATTGATCTCTGGTTCTAAATCCACTCTCAAAGGGTATCATCGCCATCATCCGATTCACAGACATTCATCTTTGGAGAGGTTTTCCTTCATCATCTGTTTTCACCACCCACCAAATCCTCAAATCAATTCCAGGATTATGCCAACTATCCTGCATTTCTTGTTAGGCAACTAATTGAAGAAATGTGAATCAATGTTTCTATATACTACATTATAGTGTCGTTACATTGACTCATTAATGATGTTAATTAATTAGATTCATCATTTCCTCATCGCTGCACCGCATCACTAACATGCCACTAATCAACGAAGAAGAAAACAGTTAAAATTTCTTTTTAATTTATTTTATAAGTTTTTTGAATAGTCCGAAAATTAACTTTTTCCATTGACCTGCATCGGTAGAGGATAAGTCCTTCATAAAGAAAATATCTCATCATAAAATAAATAGAAGTCTTAGATTTTTAATCCAAGTAACGATTTGTGAGTTATTATGAATTGAAAATAAAATAAATTTTATTTAAATAATTTTATTTAAGGTAATGTCCCAAAAACCAACATTCACACCTGGACCACACTGGCCAATGTTAGGCTTTGCCTAAGAGAATAACACCCTCATTAACTCAATCCTACTCTCATGTTTCCAATCTGAGATACCATTTATAAGATATAATTATTTAAAAATAAAATAACTATATTCAATTATTTTATTTATGCCCAAAAACAATATTCCACTATTGACCCGTGCTGGTCAATATTAGGCTCTGCCTAAGGAAAACAAACCCTCACGAGCTCAATAATGGTCTCAAATTTTCAATCTATGTCACTGTTAATGAGTTATAAGTATTTGAAAAATAAAATATTTTTATTTAAGAATTTTTTTAATGGATATTCCATTTTTTAGTTCTCTCACTAGAGGCCCCCATAAACTAAACATACGTTACACCAAGGCTAAAACCTCCATCTTGACCGCGATTGTGCCCTCATATTTCTGATCATGGAATTTTGTTAATAGTTATTCTAATTTTCTAGAAAACATCCCACAAGCTCTATTTCAAACTTAACATTTTTTGACGGATCATTTCAGGAAGTCCTAGCCTCAGAATCAGATGCCATCTTAGTGCCTGGTCTTGAAATAATCCCATTTAATTTAAAAAAATCACGGAATTCTGGGATATTACCTTTTGGTTACATAAGAAATGTTGGTTAATCTAGATGATATATTAAGTCCCTAAAATTAACAGATACCTCAAAAATTTAAGGAAATAGTTGATATTGGAAAAGATGGTGATGATGAAGAAGAAGTATTAAACTCTTATCTCTTGTGGCATGGAAATTCAATAGAGGAAAGGGTATATTCTAAGACCATCTACCCATATCATGTTTCTTGAGTTATAAATTTCAGCACATAATAATATGGTGTTTATGGAGTTTAAATGTAAATAAAGGATAAAAATAAAATATATACAATCCATGAAACAGGTTCCCTTATAAAAGAGACTCCAAATAAGAAACTTCAACAAGAATGAAGTTTCACTAGAAGATCTTAGTGATCAAAGAATAATGAAATGATGAAAAGCATAAAGAATAAGTAGAAAAATAGATTAATCTAGATGTATATGATTTTATAATGGATATAGTTGAATAATAAGAACCTAAAAAAGAGGTTTAACACAATCCAAAAGTTATTTTTGATCTCAATATAGAATTTCAAGAGAATATCAATGTGATCGATGCTAAAATAAAGAAAAATCATAAAAAATGGTCATTTTTTGCTAGAGAATTATGAATATATTGATGATATTAAAGTGGATATTGACTTAATAAAAAATAAAATATCAATTAGTTAATTTGGTGAGACTATAAGAATTAGTGAATTTCAATTTGAATATTGAAAAACTTGCTAATGTGATTAATGTCCTCAATGATTGTGTAAAGGTTCTTAAAATGAAAGTAGAGTCCCTTAGAGAAGAGGTAGTAACATTGATAAATAAACATTTAGCCTAAATGAAATCATGTGATCCTAGAATGAATCTATATTTTAGAAATATTCTCAAATAAATAATTATTATAAAGTATAAAATGAGGTCAAAAAAGAATTGAGGTAATTATGAATGATGAATGACTCAGGTACATGGGTAAAAGTTGAGTTTGATTTGATGTTGATGTAGTATAGTTATGAATAAACAAATATAATAAGAGAAGAAACAAAAGGTTGCGCATGTTTCTTTCATCTCTACGGCACCAGAATCCTAAAAAATTATTTATATAAAAAAGTGAAGGAAATGTTTGAGGAAGAATCTTCAACCATTAGCGGTTAACTGATATCCAATGATCTATAAAAAGGTTAGGTCATGAGGAGGAAGTAAAATGATAAGATATATCACCTAATCAAGTGTTAATTTGGTGACTATCTTAGCAAATCAATGCTATATTGGAGTAGGAGGGGATCTATATGGATATAGAAGCACCCAATAGTCTATAAAGAATAATAATACTATATCATTAATCTCATAGAATAAATTATTTCTATGGATATTTATTTCATTGTTCTTATTTTGGGTGACATAGAAGTCAAAGATAAATATTTCAAAACAAACTAGAAATATTTCATTGAAAAATAGATACTATGATATAAGAATATGATGAGTATAAAATCACTATTTATTCTGAATATAAAGAATATACATCATTTTATTCCCCAACACAACAAGGCATGTCACGGAAAGAAAATAAAGAGAATAGGGAGGCTAGCACAGATGAGATTTATCTCTAGTAAATGAAGAACAAAAACATATGTATAATTCATAGTGGGTGTTCTTACCACATGACTAGTAACATGAATAATTGGAAAAAAATGAAGATATGAGTTTATGGGATGGTGCATTTCAAAAATGAATATTTTTAGAAGAAAAAAATGCAATGTAAATACCTATTTAGCTAGATATGAACTAAAGAAGGCTAAATTAATATATATATATATATATCATGTGACACAAAGTATTTAGATTGATTCAAATTTATGACTCAATATTTGAGGATAATTCTAATTTTAAGGAACACTTAGTCAAAGAAAATATCAAGAACTCAGTCATGAAATGCTTAAGAAAAATGAAAATCTATACCAAGTGGACAGTACTAAAAACACTGCACCTATAATAGTTTTGGAGGAAAATATTTTTTGGAATCATATTCTTGGAAACATTCATAAAAAATCATGGAGAACTAATCAAATATTAAATTTAAAGTAGAAATTCAAAATTTGAAGTGTTATCATTAAAATACATGTTATGCAAGCATGTGGGGAATGGTTGTATGACCTTTATTTTGGTGAAATATGTACCAACTCCAATTTTTTGGATTAAGTATTTTTAATATTTCTACATATATCTTTTTTTTATAGAGTAGGCACTATGTTTGGGTGTCTCGGGACACCAAAATTAATACCATAAAAATATTAATATATATTAAAATCATGTTCATGAATCATTTGGAATAAATAATTTTCTTGTTGTATAGCACCTCATATATAAAATATTAGACCATAGTTGATTTTGGAACATGGGGTTTGCCCTAGGCATGAAATAAGGTTGGTCTTCATCGTCTGATTGGTTGAGGAAATCATTGGCGGGTGCATTTTGTGAATTGATTTATTAATTTTAATTTCTATATTTTATAACCCTAAACCTAAAATCCTTTATAAATAAATAATTATAATGTTTTTATATGATTATCAGTATACCAAAATGAGAATTAGAGGATGTGATATATTTCCTCAGTGTCTTTGGTTGATCGATGATCAATGATGAATCAAATTGAGGTGGAATGTGAGATGGATAGAGAACATAGAGGATCATTTTCTCTATCACTGAAGGATGGATTATTAACCAAAAATTGATCTATCATTGATGAATGGATAACTATTTGTATTTTTTCACCTTTTATTAACAATTAAGAATGTAGTATTGTATTTTTTCGTTATTATAGGAAATTTTTCATTATTCGCATGGTCCCTTAATTGAAAAATAATCTAAATTTAGTTTATTTGTTATTATTGTGCCTAAGTTAACTCCTTGGATTATGAATTATGTAATCATTGGTCATGATCCTATTGGGAAATGTTTGATTCAAATAATTTATATTCATTTCTTATAACTATTCTTTGCAATCTTTTTTTGGCCCACGAGGTCTTCGATCGAAATTTATGAGGTGGGTTCGAGCAAGATTGAAAACCCAAATTCCTGTAGGTTGTAAAAAATATGTACAGAATGACAATTTGGGGATGGATCATTTTGAGATTTTGATTTTGGGTGATGGAAACATGGATTGGGTGTCGACTCCTAGTTTATCATCCTCGAGAGAGGAACAATACAAAGGGATAAAGCATCACATGGTGCGGGTGGCTGGAATATGGACACCAGTGGTGGATCAAGTATGTTAAGACCTAGATATAGAATCCTTGGTGAAATTTTAGGTGGAATTCATGGCGGTGGCGGTGTCAGATAGACATTTGAATATTTCTTCACATTCGAGAAATTCTAGACAAACACAACATGTAGTGTAGTAACACATGTCATATAGTACACTGGCTGCAGTGATTAGGGTTTCTCGAAGAGATATATATCGCATGCCACAAATGGAACAATACACCTTGTGTGACACAGTGTTGGTATATCAGTGTGTAATCCAAGATTACATGTGTTGAGACATGACCATACACAAATTCATTCCTAATGTACATGGGTTCGGTCATGTACTTAGACTGAGTTGTGGCACCCAGACACAACTAGTGTACAGGGACATGGGCTAGGGTATGCTAGCATGGGATGAGAGGATGTGAGAAGGATCTAGGAGACTAATATACATTGTATACAACCTTTAAATGTTGTATATTACCATATTTGAAACCAATCCAAGTGTAGTTGAGGACATATATGGGTGTCTAGGCAAGGTCACATGTCATATGTCCATAGCTACAGGTTGTGTACACTCTTTAGGAACTTTCTCCCTATGTATCTCCCTCTTCTGGACTCGAATTTTAGGCAACATAAAACCTATCTTGAGAATTGTTTTTTATATAACATTATTGATACCTTCATTAAAAAACATGGATATGGAACAAGGTGTTATGGGAATGATGTGTCTTCCATTGATGTTTGGCCGGTGGTAGTGATTGTGCCGATGTATTAGAGAAACAATGCGTATATCAAGTCCTTTTCACAAAAGGGTGTAGGTCCCCTATAATCTTTTCATAAGATGAGTGATTCCCCCTGATGCACTAGGTCATGGGTCATATACCTAACCAGTGGAATCCCCCGATTCACTAGGGAACAAGTCCTCTACCTACATAGTGGAACCCCCTAATGCGCTACAATGTGTTTCATCCATTGTAGATTGTTCCCCCTTGACTATGGAGTGCAGTGAAAAGATGTGGACCCTCCACATAGATTCTTGTTTGGTTTCATGTAATGGTATACATTGGAGATGGACCATAGGATCTACTGGAAGTCTCATCATCCTTAGTTGTGTTGTGGATATGGAGATCCCCTTTCTTTCTCACATCGACTGCTTTATAAGCATATATGTGTATTGGGTTGAGGTGACTTCTTTTGTATCTTTCCATTTCTTCCTATACGTTTTTTCAGGTATCCTACTTGGTATGTATATAATCACTCCTGGATAGGATTTTCATGAACATGTAGTGTCTTATAAAGATGACAGTAATATTGATGGTAACATCAGTGGATAATAGTAGTACTTGGGTATATTTTACATATTTGGGGGCCAGACATTGAGATCAAGAGCTAGGAATTGTCTAGTTTTCCATCATTTAATTTAATTTTACTTAGGGACATTATTTCTAATTGGGAATGTATATTTTTCCCTTATTTATTTAAATATATTATTATACTTTTATTTATTACACAAAGGTTATATCAAGTAGGGTTATACTCTAGATCTTGTAGTAATTTATTATTCTTTTTTAGTTTTTCAAGGAGATGGTTGTGTTTGTGAATACAAGTACTTTAGTACAAGGCGTCCCATTTTTGTTTATGCATTCTCAATGATTGTCTCCAAACCCTAGTCTATCGGATGTAGACTTGGGGTTTTTACAGTCATCCTACTTCTATCTATGTGGGCACTAATGGGAAGGGTTACGATACAGTGGTATTAGAGGAGTTATTCCTCAGGTTAGTGATGGAGTGGGACCAATGGTGAGGATTTGTTGGGAACTAAGGGAAATGGTGTTGGACTATCAAAGTGTGTATTTTAGGCTAGAGAAATTAGTTTTGGTGCGATTGTCGATGTATCCATTCACAAGGACAGTTACTACCTTATTGTCAACTCAGCATACTAAGACTTCAATTAAAGACAACCAATGGTTCATGAATCATATAGGATTGAGTCATTTGACTATACTTCTTGAGTCATCTCCACTTATGTTCTCATCTAACTATGGTATGTCTTGATAAAATTTAATATTCCTTCACAAATTTTTGCTACTAGGATACCGATAAAGGAACATTATAATGTTTATTTGAGTGATGAAGCCTCAGTTCAGGAACTTTTTGATGAGGTGTTTCCACTAAGTTGGTAGGGATTAGTCCCACCACCTGGCGAGAAACCAATACTACTAGTAGGATGGGATGATGATGCGTGCAGGAATAGCGTACAACATAAGTTCCTATAATAGAGACCATTGAGGTTCCATGGTGATCTAGATCCCTAGGAAGTAGAGGATTTGCTTGAGTCAGTAGTCTAAGTCTTTAAGATTGTTTAGAACCCAACCCATCATATGGTTTCACTTGCATACAACTTTCATCATAGTGCATTAAGACATTGGTAGAGTCTGATTACCTAGAAACATGATGAGACAATGTTCTCATGATTATACTTCCAATAGCTATTTCATGATGATTACATCCCCTTGATCTTTCACTCTATTTAGACTTGGGATATTCTCAAGATATACAAGGGTGATATGATAGTTTTTGATTACTTTACAATGTTCATTGACCTTACATGTTACTCCCTCTATAAGGTGTCAGATAATTTCATTCGGTCATGTATGTTCAAGCAAGGCCTTCGCTGATCCATCAACATCGTCATAATATCCTTATGCATTCCTACGTATGTTCGAGTGATAGAGTGGTCTCTATTTATAAATATATTCATAGTAAAGGGATTCCAAGAAGATGGATCCAAAAAAGGATATCAAGGGGTGGATTGATCTACCTCATCTAGTAGAATTATATCATTAGGGTATCAATATAGAAGACCTTCTTATTCCTAGAATCAGAAATGTGGATCTTCAGCCTAGGAAACAGTCAGGGGAACCAATCATCCCAAAGATAGGAGATTTTATTCTTGCTATGGGTGAGGTCACATGGATGGGGATTTCCCAACATAACATGATGAAGAGGGAAGAAAGGTAGTTGATAGACCACAACGATAAAGGTAGAATTGTTATCATGGATCTCCCAAACATGGTAAGGCCGGTCCCCAAAGAGGTGATGATGTTATAGAAGTTGGAGATTCTTATGGAGACATTATTACAGTTTCTATGACAAGAGGTTTCTATAGCGATAAATTATTCTATATTTTATATTTGCTAGAATTGTGAGTTTTTATTTGGTGGAGATAGTTTCTAGAGGGACCACTCGATCATCATGATGAATCCATATTAAATCATCTTGGGTATATACTATTTGTACATGGTTTTTTCCAAGATTTACTATCACCACTGGTGAGTTAGATTCCTTAATCAAAATGGGATGAGATTATTCTTTGTGGATGAGAGAGATCTCATAATAATAAAGTAGTCTTTATGGGAAACAAGATGAAACCAATAACCCATTAGTTGGGGATCATTGACCTTGGTACAGTGGGATCTTTAGGAATATTTCTTCCATAATTAGTGTTTGAATACATGGATTTACCTAAAGATGTTTTGGGATTACCTTCACAAAGAGAGATATATTTTTTAATCAACTTGAACCTCTAGAAAACACTGATAGATTTTATAGCATATCAGTTGGACACTATTGAGAACCAATATTTTAGGGTGAAATCAATGGACTTTCGGGATAAATGTATTATTATACCTAGTGGGTCCTCATGGGAAACAGTAGTTTGTTTGAGAAAAAGGAGGTTGTGATATTGATGATTTTTGTTTATTATTGTTTCCTTAATCAGATAATGATAACAGATCAAGTATTTCTTATCAATGTTTGATGCCCTCTTCAACCAATTTAGTGGTGAGATTTGGTTCTCAATGACCGATCATAGGTCGTGCTACCATATATTGAGGGTTCATGTGAAAAATATCATGAATATGGCATTCTAATGTCTCTATAGACACTATGAGTTATTGGTGATTGATTTCAGTTTGAAAAATCACCAACTCCATTAATAGATCTCGTGAACTGGATCTTCTAACCATACTTGGACTAATTTATGTTTGTCTTTGTTAACTACATTATCATTTACATTGAATCAGAGGAGGATCATGTAGATAATTTGAGGTTCATCCTAGGATTAATCTCATTAGATTTATGGTAAGGTCAGGAAGTTCCATTTTTGGATCCATGAGGTTAACTTTTTAGGGAATTAAATCTCTAATCTTGGTTTGGATGTGGACCCAGAGAATTTTAATGTGGTTTTTTATTGGGATTCACTAAAATAATGACATGGGTTAATAGTTTCATTATCCATTCAGGGTACTATAATAGGATCATAGAAGAATTCTCTAGGTTGGAATCTCATTTTACTTCTTTGAAAAATAAAGGTTATCTATTAACATGGAACAAGTAGTTATAGAGATCCTTCATGGAGATGAGTCAGATGTTGACCAATGATCTTATGTTGGAAATACCAAAGTATGATATTGAGTACACAATGATTTTTGATTCCTCTAGATATGGTATAGGCAGAATTTTTATGTACAGGAAGAAAATGATCTCATATGGGTTGAGGTATTTGAGACACAATGAGTAGAACTATCTAACTCACAACCTAGAGTTGATAGTGTTAGTTTCATGTCTAAAAATGTAGAGGTGATATCTTATGGGAAATTGAATTTTTTTACTCAGACCAGTAGTGTCTCATGTACATATTTACTCAAAGAGATCTTAACCAGAGGCAGAGGCACTGATTGGAGTTCCTGCAAGACTATGAATTTTAAAGAATCTATACTTCTAGGAAGAGAAATGTGGTGGTATATTCCAATAGAAAAAATTCATATTATTTATTGGTATGGGAGGTTTATGAGAAGTTGGGTTCATTATATCTATTACTGGTGGAAGAGAGGGGTATAGTTTTTCTTCATTTGATGGTGGTGCCTCCACAACTTCTTCATCATGTGAGAGATGATCAATTGGGAGACAGCAATTGTGAGGTTCTACATGAATGTATGTCATAATTAGATGTACTAGATGGAATTTCTGAATGATGGAATCATGTGTAGGATCGAAATAATGATGTAGATGCTCAATATACAAGATGGGGGTGAATTGTATACTTTAAAAATTCTTTTGGAACCTTTAAAGTTAGTTACGAATAACTGTTTTCCTTAAGCAAAGGAAAGAGCTAAGTTTACCAAAGTTAAACTAAGTAAATTCATAACACCTCTTATACCAATAAAAAATTTGAATAATGAATGAAGTTATAAACTTCAAGTTCTATGTACTTGCTTAATACTGGAAAGAGATTCCGAAAGTAGGTTCCGTAAATATGGTTCTGGAGGTTGAAACTTAACTAAAGATTACAATATGAGATTCTACCTTAAAGAGTATGGAATATAAATGAATCAGAGTACAAGTAGGGAAGTATAAGAAAGTTATACTTTCATTACAATACAAAATACAGTGGAAACAAACAAGTAGTGAAACTACAAGTAACAAGATATAAATCTTTTAACCCAAAGAGAAGGGTATCCAACAACCTTGGATAAAGGTCCCTTGATTTTTACTTTCAAGTAAGTCTGTCATACCCACACCAGGGTAAGCCCTCGATATGAATATTGGAATCTCTGTGTTGCTATCCCCGCAAGCCCTCAACTTCAAGGTAGTTGGCAACCTCTATCTTACTTAGTAAGGAAGCCCTCGAACTTCAAGGTAGTCGGCACCTCTGTCTTCCTATCCCCGGAATTCCTCGAATGTAATCACCAACATTCGGAGTCACACGAAGATTTAAGAGTTAATAAGAGCCTCTCTCTAGAAATCACTTCATCATCATGTGTTAACAATGTTGAAGAATTCATTATGAGATCTTTCAAATGAGATCCTATTTATAGGTAAGGTCGGCCTCCTTCCCAACGGTCATATTTTCCTTAAAAACCGGAGGGACCTGTACACGTTTCACTTAACCAATGGTTAGTTTATAACAGAATAGACGACATCATTTTTATAAAAAAACAGGTGTAACAGAATGTACAACATTGTTCTAAGTCTAACTGAAAAGTTCAGAGTGAAGGTTCGGAGTGTAAACAAAAATATTATTCAGAGTCTAAATAAATTCGGAATGTATAAAGCAAAGATGATCAGATTCTGTTTAATAGGTGAATTCAGAATGAGAATACAGAATGAGAATTTGTCATCAGAATTCGTAATGAGAATTCATCATCAGAATTCATAATGAGAATTCATCATCAGAATTCTTACTAAGAATTCGTACTGAGAATTCGTATCCAGAATTCAGAGTAGAACTTTATCAGAGTTCGTATCTGGAATTCAGAATAGAACTTCATTACAGTTCTCATTTGAAATTCAGAGTGAAACTTCATTACAGTTCTCATCCAGAATTCGAAACCTAAAACAGAATGCTTCATATCAAAGTTTCGAATGATTCCTAGAATCTAGAAATAAATCCGATACTTATAATTAAGAAATATATGGATATGGATAATGAAAATATGATAAGGATAATTTTAATTACAAAAGAGATATTCATTATAAAAGAAATTTTCCTTATAAAAGTGATTTTCCTTATAAATAAGGTGTTTGTGATTTTCAAAACAAGAAGTAATGGAATAGTCATAAGGAAACCCTTATTGACTCAACAATATCCCCCTTTTTGGAAAGCACAAACATCCTTACGAAAAATAAATTCTAAGAAGAAAGAAAACATTAAGTCTTATCTCCCTTTTCTTATGAATGTTGATGAATACGACTAACTCCACCTTAGGCTTTGAAACTCTAAGGATCATATTCTAGATTTCCGGAATGATATTTCATTACGAATAAGAATGTATTATTTAATGAAAAACTCCCCTTAGATAAACTCTATTAGAGTTCTTTTTTCTTTCTCACCCTTTGTTAGGGTTCTTTTTCCTTCTCCATTAGGACTCTTTTTCCTTCTCCCCCTTTTTGATTTTCAAAAAGAATTTGAGGGAATGGAAAATATAATAAAGTTCCTGAAAAATTAGTACCAACAAAAAAAGAGACGAGCAGGCACAATTTTCATTATGTTTGTATGTTCAACAAAAACGAAGTTAAGAGACAACAAAAGATTGGATCTGTCTATTTTGGATCTTTTTCCTTCGCCATGAGACCCTTAAGAATAGTCTTTATCTTCTTCAAGTCTTTATGGTATTCCTCGGCTTGATTCTCTGACACAATAATTCTTGCATTTTGAGCTTCAATATTTTCTTCCTGGGCCTGAATCTTTTCTTCTTGAGCATGAAGATTTTCCTCCTGAGCCATCAAGATTTGTTCTTTCTTTAAAAACTTTTCTTCAAAATCAATCCGATGATCCCTTTCATACTTCCAGTTTTGAGAAACAGAATTCAGCTTCCCATTCAGATCTCTGAGTTCTTGAATCTGGAAATTCTTTTCATCTGTCAACTTTTCTTCAAAGGATGAAGTAAGTTCATTTATCTCCTTGTCTTTTATCTCAAAGGCATCCTTCACATTATCTTGGAATTCATCAAAGAGCCTCATCTCTTCTATAGTCTTCCTCGACCAACTAGTCATCCTCTTGCAAGATCTCTTGTGAGCTTCATAGACAACAAAGAAAGTTTTGATCTGAGCCTCAATCTCAACACATTTTTCCATAAACATGGATACAGAGTCTATTTTCTGATTCAAAGAATGTTGGAGCATCTGTCATCTTGAATCATTACTTGAGAAGGTTGGAATAGAACCCACCAACTTCTTTAATGACTGAACAACAAAGTCATGCCCCAACGAAGATGACTCTGAATCCGAGACTTTGCTTGGAGAATTTTCTTCTTCAATATGCTCAAGATTTCTCTTGTAAGAACAACCAACTTCTCTTTTCTTTGCAACTACTGAGCTCGGGGTATCAACAACATGTTTCTTTCCCTTGTTCTTTTTTAGAATAGATTTCTATTCCGGAGTTCTCTTTTCACTATCAGACACTTGAACAACATTTTCTTCATCATCAACAACTTTTTGAGCACGATCCTCTACATTCTCCATTTGAGAAATATCATGTAGAAGTTGTTCTTCCTCTGCATGATAAGATACATCTTCTTCTCCTTTCTCCTCATCGTTCCCTGGAGTGACTAACTTAAAAGACTCAACTTCTGAGGTTCGAAGTGACAAATGTTCTGAGGGTGTCCCCTTATAATCATCTACTTGGTTCAAAACATCTCTGGTCTCACCACTACCTTCAAAAACTACTTATTCCTCTTGAACTTTCTCAAACTGCTCAACTTCTTCAACATGCTCAGCAACTGCTTCTTCCAGAGTGAAAAAGTCTCTTCCTGGAGTCTTAGGAAGATATTCCAAAGAAAAAGATCTCAGAACTGGAATGTTTCCGGATTCCATCTCGTTAAACTTTAACAATGCTTGAACCACCTCAGCTTCTAACATCTTCTTCATGAGATTCTTTTCTTTTGCTTGTTTTTCTAATTCATCTGTTGTTCTCTCTTTCAAGGCCTTAGCCTCCGCAGGATCCAAGCCAAACTGAGGCTCTCCTTGCACTCTGTTCTCTTTTATTTTCCTCCACTTAGCAACTACCTCATCTTGGTAAGATTTCTTCTTCTTCGGTTTAGGATGTGCAGAATGAACTTCCTTAGATTTGGGATTATCTTCTTCAACTACAACTTCCTTAAACTTTATCTTCTTCACTGGTTTAGAAGATTCAGGTTCAGCAACTTTCGAAACCGCTTCTTCTTGAGTAGATAAATCAACAAACTGACCAGTCTTCTTGTCAAAGGCTACATCCATCCTTTTGAGAGTACCATCACTAACCAACATAATCTTGCAAACTCTTGGCTTAGACTTGCAAGCATCCTTGAAAGACTCAAGGCACTGAACTATCAACTTTGAGGGGATTTCTGGATACATTATGATTTGGGCTCTCAAATTCCCTTTCTTTACATTCCCAAGAGTAATAAGAATGTGTTTCATCAGATTAAACTTCCTCATATTTATCAGAAAATCTAGGATGTAGATCTCACTCATCTTCAAGATATCTTTGTCACCCTTCCTCAGTACGATAAGGCCTTGTACCCATTATTCTAGAATCCGGAAATATGTAGACAGAGAAGCAATCTTCATAGCCTTATCATCTGATAGTCCGAGAGTTTCCAAATCCTTTTCCTTGTTGAAGCTTCCCTTTGAATCTAGAAATACGTGAGATATAAACTCATATTCTCCTTCATAGGTCAGCCCTACCAAGCTGGTTGCCTTGGTATATGAGAGCTTATAAGTCTTTCCATAAGACTTAAATGAAAATTTCTCCCTATTATCTTCCTTAAATAAGGATACTATCTCATAGAATTCTATAAGAAAATACGAAAAAACTTCATCTTGATTTCTGGGCTTAGATAAAACAATATATTCCCATCCGTTAAGCTTAATATTCTTAGATATAAGAGAATCATACTTGTTAAAGAAATTAGGATGAACCAGGCATTCTCTATATACTAACCTCTTGGAAATCAGCTTAGAGGAAGACATGTCTTGAGAAGATGCTTCCACAGACATTCAGATCTGAAGACCTCTGAGAAGTTCAGAACGGAGATTGGTGAAGTTCGAAACGACCTTAAAACAGAGAGGCAGAGCTTCGGGACGCTGGATCTTGATAACCGATGTGGGACAACCATTTGGGGTATCCTTTATATAGTCAACGAGAAGACGGTTCAACTACCTCATTTGATCAAACGGTTGTGATAAGCTGATATCAGATCTGACATTTGAAAACCAAATCTCAAGAAAACTTGAATCCGATCTTTTGAGGTTTTTATTAAAACAAAGATTTAAGAAAACTTATAAACCGAGAATAACATATAAGAAGATATCAGCAAGTAAAGTATGATTAAAAAAACTTGAGTGAGGAAATCATACCCTTCGGATTGGCTTTGAACGATTATTCGTAATGGGTAATATTTTTCATGGAGGAAAAATTGTCTACGAAAAATCTTTTCATAGTTCGCAAACTTACTACGAAAAAGTCAACTAAAGAAAACAAAAAAAATACAAGATTTTTAACAAGAAAAAAACATTAAAAAATGTTTGAATACGAAATTATCATCATGAAAGTTTCAGTACAAAAAACTCGTTACAGAAACACCAGCACGAATTTTCCATTCCGGAATTTTTAAAAAAATTTCCATTCTAGAAATCTTCTAAACGAAAATATCAGTTCTAGAAAATTTTGGTTTCGGAAATTTCTATTCCGGAATTTTAGTTCCGAAAAGTTTGAAAAACTAACTTTTGAAAAAAAAAATAGTTATTCTAACAATCAAATGTACTACCCCTATAAAAAGGAGTTTATTACTGTAAGGAGAATTTTTCAACAAGAAGTTAATGAAGAATGATTACCTTATGGTTATCATTCCTAACTCTTATTGAATGTATTCAAATCTATCAGAAGGCAAAGATTTTGTAAAAATATCAGCAAGTTGATCTTGCATTCTGATAAACTGAAGAATAATATCTCCTTTTGTTTTGATAACATTTTCAAAATAGATTTTGTTACCAGTCATGTGTCAGGAACATCCACTATCCATGTACCATGTATTGTTGCTGGTATTCCCTTTGTTTTCCTGAAATTGAGAAAAGAGTTAGTCTTTCGGAATACAAACTTGTTTGGATCCGAGATTTCTAGATAACAAAATTTTAGGAACCACATCATCTTAGGGAAATAGGCTTTGTGAAATCCAAGAGACTGGGTTTTGTTTAAGGAACAATTCTTTGCCCAGTGACCACCACATTTACACTTGGTAAAAAATGGGGCACATTGAGGAACAAAATAATTGTTACTAAAAATTGGTTTTGCATGGGTATAACCAAATCGGAATTTATTTCTTAAAGGTCGTATTTGGGAATACATTTTATCAAAGTTTTCCTTACCATGGGTAAAGTTTGATAAAAACCTCATTAAGGAAAAAATTTCGGACTTGAGTTTTATAACCAAATTTTTATCTTCAAAATCATTAGGCTTAGAACTAGAGTTAGGCTCAAAAACACTTTTCTTAGAAATTACCTTTTCTAACTCTTTTGAATGTTTGTTCTTCTCAGAACTTACTTCCTCAAGATTTTTTGAAATATTTTCAAAATCAGCATTTTTATTGTCAAGATATTTAGAAAGATATGATATTTCTTTCGTAAGAATAGAATTCCTAGTTTTTTCCTTATCAATTTTTTTATTGAGTTTGGAATTCTCAATTCCAAGAAGTTCAAAAAACCAAGAAACATCTTCATAAGTAGGTAAAGTATTTTCTTTATCAGAAGAAGATTCTTCATCAGAAGAGTTATAATATTCTCTATCATTAGAATTTAAAGAAACATTGGTCAATGATTCAGCATTTCGTACCTTAGCCATAAACAATGATTGTCAATAGGTAGTCTGGCTATAAGACCAAGATTCTTCTGTCCTGAGGATTCATAATCAGAAGATTCATCTGAAGAGTCACCACCACTGGCACTCTAGGTTTCATTAGCTTTCAATACTTTCTTATCTTTGGCTTTATAATACTTCTTTCTATTCCTGTCTGAATGCCTTTCTTTCCTTTCTTTCTTTTTTAGAATAGGGAAATCTGATCTAATATGTCCATCTCTCTTGAATTAATAATAATTAACTTCTCCATCTTTCATATCTTTCCTTTCCTTTTTCTTATACTTTGATTGGAAATTTCTCTGGCCAACTATCTTCTTCATCCTACGAGTAAGATTTTCTAAGTCATTTTCAGAGACTTCACTCTCACAAGATTCGGATTGGAAAATAACTTTCTTAGACTTGGATCTGGTTACTCTCTCTGGAGTCTTGGCTTTCATCTGATTTGAAGTTGTTGTAAAAGCAACAGTACCATTTCCATTTTTCTTTCTTGATGTTGTCAGCATCTCTCTTCATTATGGTTTTATGTTGGAGAAGAGTTCCAAATAGATCATCAAGAGAAATTTGAGTGACCTTCCTGTTCTCATCTATAGCAGTTCTCTTGGATTCCCACTCATTGGGAATGATATCAATTATCTTATCCACAAGAGCTTCATCATCTAATTATTTCTCTCACATAGACTATAAACTGTTGACGATAGTCATAAATCTCTATTGAACTTTACAGATTGGTTCACTATAAGGAAAATTGAATCCATGGTATTCAGCTCTAAGCATAGCTCTTATAGTTTCAATCACTTTAGAAGTTCCAAAGTGTGTAACTTCTAACTTCTTCCAGATACAATTGGCTGTTTCACAAGAAGATATTTGGCTATATATATTACGAGTCATTGAACAAAGTAAGGTGTTGCGTACCTTATAATTGAGTTCATATTCTTTCTTTTCCTAGTTAGTGAAAGTTCTGACATCCTTATCAGGAATTTTATAATCACCAGTAAGCAAAGAAAAAATGTCCACTCCAGTATTGATAATAAACGTTCTCATTCGATCTCCCCAATACTCATAGTCATTACCATAAAATATTGGTGGTCTTGTAGGATTTATATTATCAATGGAACCAACATTGATTCCTGCCATACTTTAAAAAACTTTGGCACACAAACTTTTTAGTAGAAAAAATATTCGTAATAACAAAGTTCAGAATGAGAAAGTTCGGAATGGGAAATTTCAAAATGGGACAGTTCTGAATGATAAAGTTTGGAATGAGCAATTATGAAAAAAAATAGCAGGAAAAAACTTGTACGTGAGTATAAGTATTTCAGAAACCTACTCTGATACCAATTGTAGGATCGAAATAATGATGTAGATGCTCAATATACAAGATGGGGGTGAATTGTATACTTTAAAAATTCCATTGGAACCTTTAAAGTTAGTTACGAATAACTGTTTTCCTTAAGCAAAGGAAAGAGCTAAGTTTACCAAAGTTAAACTAAGTAAATTCATAACACCTCTTATACCAATAAAAAATTTGAATAATGAATGAAGTTATAAACATCAAGTTCTATGTACTTTCTTAATACTGGAAAGAGATTACGAAAGTCGGTTCTGAAAATATGGTTCTGGAGGTTGAAACTTAACTAAATATTACAATATGAGATTCTACCTTAATTTTTATAGAATCTAAATGAATCAGCGTACAAGTAGGGAAGTATAAGAAAGTTATACTTTCCTTACAATACAAAATACAGCGGAAACAAAAAATTAGTGAAACTACAAGTAACAAGATATAAATCTTTTAACCCAAAGAGAAGGGTATCCAACAACCTTGGATAAAGGTCTCTTGATTTATACTTTCAAGCAAGTCTGTCTTACCCACACCAGGGTAAGCCCTCAATACAAATATCGAAATCTCTGTCTTGCTATCCCCACAAGCCCTCAACTTCAAGGTAGTTGGCAACCTCTATCTTCCTCAGCAAGGAAGCCCTCAAACTTCAAGGTAGTCGACACCTCTGTCTTCCTATCCCCAGAAGTCCTCGAATGTAATCACCAACATTCGGAGTCGCACGAATCTTTGAGAGTTAATAAGAGCCTCTCTCTCTAGAAATCACATCAACAACATGTGTGAACAATGTCGAAGAAGTCATTTTTAGCTCTTTCAAATGAGCTCCTATTTATAGGTAAGGTCGGCCTCCTTCCAAACGGTCATATTTTCCTTAAAAATCGGAGGGACCTGTACACGTGTCACTTATCCAACAGTTAGTTTATAACAGAATAGATGACATCGTTTTTATAACAAAACAGGTGTAAAAGAATGTTCAACATTGTTTTATGTCTAACTGAAAAGTTCGGAGTGAAGGTTCGGAGTGTAAACAAAAATATTATTCGGAGTCTAAATAAATTCAGAGTGTATAAAGCAAAGATGATCAGATTCTATTTAATAGGTGAATTCGTAATGAGAATTTGGAATGATAATTTGTTATCAGAATTCGTAATGATAATTCTTCATCAGAATTCGTACTGAGAACTCGTCATCAGAATTCATACTGAGAATTCGTCATCAGAATTCATAATGAGAATTCATCATCAGAATTTGTAATGAGAATTCATCATCAGAATTCGTACTGAGAATTCATACTGAGAATTCGTATCCAGAATTCGGAGTAGAACTTTATCAGAGTTCGTATCCGGAATTCGGAATGGAACTTCATTACAGTTCTCATTTGAAATTCAGAGTGAAACTTCATTACAGTTCTCATCCAGAATTCGGAACCTAAAACAGAATGCTTCATATCAAAGTTTCAAATGATTCTGAGAATCTAGAAATTAATTTGATTCTTATACTTAAGAAATATATGGATATGGATAATGAAAATATGATAATGATAATTTTACTTACAAAATGTATCTTCCTTATAAAAGCAATTTTTCTTATAAAAGTGATTTCCCTTATAAATAAGGTGTTTGTGATTTTCAAAACAAGAAGGAATGGAAAAGTCATAAGGAAAACCTTATTGAATCAACATCATGTTATCATTTTCTAGGGATGGACAGCGGTTTTGATCATGGTGTGAGAGGAGGTGAGGATGGAGTTTCAAACATCCCCTCTATATACATCCTGGTGTGGAAAAGATGTAAAATGAGTCTCAAAGGATTTGTTAGTGGGTTTTAATGATGCAGAGTCTCACTGATTTTTTCTCTCAGTGTCTCACATGTCTATAGGTAATGGTTGAGCATTAGTTTCCAACATAGTTTGTGTTTCTACTTGAGATCATAGAGTGGAATTAGGGTAGAATATTTATGGACTTTATAACAGGGCTTCCAAAGATGGTGAAAGGCCATGGTTCTATTTGGGTGATTCTAGACTAACTTACCTTTCATGCACAATTTCCTTCCATTATAAACCATAGTTTTGTTGAGATCATGGTGGATGTTGTACATGTGTGAGATCATCAATCTTCATGGGGGTAATCAAGAAGATTTTTTCTGAATATGATGCTCATTTTAGGTCATCGTTGTGAAGAGATTTATAAGATTTATTTGAGCCCCAATTATATATGAGAATGGAATTTTTTCCCCAAATTGACGGGTAGACCGAACATTCTATCTATGTATTGGAGGATACGCTGATAGACTACATGTTGTAATTTAGTTAGACCTAGGAGGATCAATTTAAATTGGTAAGGTTTTCTTATAATAATAGTTATCATTATACTATCTGCAGGGAACCTTTCACATCCCTATATGGGAGACCCTATAGGTCACCTTTATGTTGGACTAATATTGGCTATACATCTATTTTTAGGCCAAATATATTGTTGTAAATGAAGGAGAAATTACAAGTGATCTATGATCATGTGAGAAAAACCTAGACTTGAAATAAACCTTAAACATATTAACATTATAGGCCCTTAGAGTTTAGGCAAGAAGACCATTTTTTCTTGAGAGTCTCTCCATGATGAGGATTGTGAATATTTGGCTAGATATGTAAGATATACATGAGTTTCATCTATACATTCAAGATCCTACATAGTTTTGGCGAGGTTTCATACCATGTGGCCTTTCCCTCATAGTTGGACTGAGTGTTTGAAGTCTTCCATGTGATGCAGATGAAGAGATACATGCATGATATTTTCCACACTACGGATTGGTGTGAGCTAGACATTGAGTATGGATCCATATTCATGGAGTATCCAATGTAGACTAATGATCAAAAAGAGAAGATCCTATATGAACTAATCATTACATTGGTATATCTTCTATGGCTACATAAGCCTACACGTAAGATATCATGGGTGTGTTAGAGTCATATACTAACTCGGTACCCCTACATCTTTGTGTAGAATTTTATTTTTTGAGAGAAAATCCATGAAGAAGAGGATACTTTAATGAATTTGGTTTGTTATATTTACTCCTTTGAATAAATCTATATATATCCATGGATTTTCCAACAAATTTAGTGCTGTGTTTGGATATCATAGAATCCTGGAATTAATATATATAAAAATATTTATATTTATTAAAAACACATGATCACAACATTTTAATATAAATTGTTTTCTTGTTTTTTGTGACAGTGGATGGAAAATCTATGTTATGGGTTGATTTGGAAATATGGGTTTTACCCTAGGCATGACATAAGGTTTATCGGTGCTTGATTCTTAGTTGAGTAAGTTGTTGGTGGTTGTGTGAAGTGAATTTAAAAATTAATTATAATTTATTTATTTAACAAATATAAACAGTAAATAATCTTTAAATTCCTTGTTATGATTTTTTCAAGGGTTAAACTTAAAGAATTAGAGAATATGAGAGAGTTATTCATTATCATTGGCGGATCGAGGATCAATGGTGACTCAAATCGAGGTGAATAATGAGTCAGGAAATAAACATAACAGAAATTCTTATTCATATCTAGAAGACAAATTCTTCACCCAAGATTTATCCATTATCAATGTAGGGATAATTATTCATGTTTACACCCCTTGATTATCGGTTAAGCATATGTTATAATCTAATTTTTGTATTTCTAGAAATTTTTCATTCATCACATGAGACCTAAATTGAAAAATAATTTTAAATAAGTTTAATTGTTATTAGTGTGCTTGATTTCACCCATTAGTTTAAACATTACGTCATTACTGTTTGAGAATGTATAATAAAATGGTAGTTTTACTTTGATTATGTGCATTTCTCTCCACCTTTCTTTATGTTCTCTAATTTTAGCCCATGGGGAAACATATTGACATTTCTAGGGATGTTTTGAGTGCAATCAAACCCCTAGATTCATTCTAGTTTCACTAATTACATATGGATCGCAGGTTTTGGGATGGATCATTGTATAATTCAAATTATAGGTGATGCTGAAACAGATCAGATGATGAACCCCAATTTCTCATCCTCAGGAGAGGCATGGTATGATCATATTGAGCTGCATGGGGGTTTGAGTAGCTAGAATCTAGCCACTGGAAATGGATATGGTCTGTTCAACCCTAGAACTGGAATCCCTCTTGTGATTTTAGACTGATGTTATGGTGGCAACGATATGGGAGATATGGATGAATCTTTCATAACTATCTTGAAATTCCAAATATACAAGGTGTGTATTCTAGGAACACACATCATACATTCCATTAGCTATGGCGGTTAGGGTTTCAGGTGGAGATAAACATTTCATGTCATGTATGGTGCTATACACATCACGTGACCCATTACTGGTGGATCGATGTGTACTCCAAGAGTACATGGTCACTGATATGGGCATGCACATAGACACATCCAGAGTAAATGGGCATGAGCATGTACTCAGCCATGGATAAGGCTTCGAGACATGACTATTGTACACAAGCATGAGTCGGGGTATATGGGCACAGGACTGGAAGACAGGGGTATGCCCTTAGAAATTCAAACAATTCATGTACCACATATTCATGACTTGTAATCCCACATGTCCAGTCAATCCATTTGTAGGGGAAGACACAACCAGGTGTCCAAGTGAGGTCCCGCACCATGTGTCCCTAGGTACACTCCATATACCCTCTTCATGAAATTACACCCTTTGTATATCCCAATTTTGGACTCAAAATTTTGACCACAGGTTGACTATCTTGAGATGTGTTCCGATTAGAACTCAATGGCAGTCTCTATTTTTGGCAATGAGGATTTGATATGAGCTATTAATGGCATGATTTTTCTTCCAGCGATTCTTGGCCAATAGTATTAATAAATTTAGTTTATTATAGATACATCGGGTTTCGCAAAACCCCTATCACACTAGGGTGAGATCCCCCTATATGGTTTTCATAGGATGGGTGGTACCCCATAATAAAGTAGGTCATGGGTCCTTTACCAACTGATTGTAACCACCCTGATGCACTAGGGTGTAGTTTCTTTACCTATTGAGTGGAACCCCCTGACACAATATGGTGTGGGTCCTCTACTGAAGACCTTTACCCCTCGATTATGAAGAGTAGTGGTGAGGTGCGAGTCCTCCAAATGGAATCTTGTGTAGTTTCACATTATACTGGACATTAGAGTTAGAACTTTGGAGCTGCTAGCAAGCTTATAATCCATATCAGGGTTGTGAAGATGAATATCTCATTTCAATCTCTTTATATTTTTTTATCATACCTATGAATTGGGTCGAGCTGAATTCTATATTATATTTTGATTACTCCCTTTATGGTTTTTAAGGCATCCTATGGGTATGTATATACTCACCTCTTCATTTTTTTTATCCACACATGTCACATATTATGAATACAACATGCGGATCAATGGTGACTTAAGTGGATCATACAGGTACTTGAGTACATTTACCGCGTATGGTGGATGAACATGGAGATCTAGATTTGAGATCCATTTAGATTTCCTTTTTTATATTTTTTTGGTTGGGAATTAATTTCTTGTTGGGTTTTTACTTTTTAATTTTTTTCTCTGGCTATATATTATAACACTCTAATGTATTCCCTAGTAGTTATTGCACGCTTGTTTATATTCAAGATGTTGTAGTCTTTTATTATTCATATTCACTTTTTTATGGAGACTGTTTTTTGTGTACAAATAGGTACATTAGTATATGGCCTCCTATTTCAGGGTATGCCATCTCAACACTGGTTAATATCCACAATCCTATTGAAGATAAACTTGGTGTTGTCAAAGTTAGATTTAAACTATCTAAGAGACCCCCAGTGGGTAGGGTCATGAAAAAAGAAGAAAGGGGTATCCAATCTCATTTATTGGTTTCACAATGATGTTTGTGTTCTAATTAATAAACCTATAACATTTTTATAGAGGAATGCCATTATTTTTTATGATTATAGTATAATGGAATTTTTTATGTTCATATAGAGAAAAAGAGAGGTTATGGAATGTATGAATAGGTATCAGAGGCGAGTTCAAAATATTGTCGGACACATAATACAAATTTTTATGATTTGATAATGAAAAAGAATCCACATCTATTGAATTAGAAAACTACCTTGAGAAATATTATATCAAACTTGAGGCATCTTCAGTAACAACTCCAAAATAGAATAGATTTATTTAATTATAAAATTAGTTGGTGAATAATACATCCAGAAAATTTCTCATTGAGAGTGGTTTCACTCACAAATATTGGAAATAAGTAGTTCAAGTTGGGATGTATACTAAAATCAACGAAATTCTAGGCTCTAATAAGGATAGAACACCTTATGGAACATGTCATTGAAGGAAACCATCTTTGAAAAATTTTGAGTTTTTAGAAGAAGATGCTATACTCTGAATAATGAGGGAAATGAAGGTAAGTATAGTGATATTTTAAAAGGATTATTTTTAGGCTACTTGAATACGGTTAAGGCCTAATATGGGTATGGAAAAATACTGAATATGTTTATTAAATTAATGTTGAAAAAGTCATTGTGGAGAATAGTGGGAAAACCCTAAAGGTATAAAATTTATGAGTTGTGAGGAGAAGAGGATAAAGATGATACAAATAATGTGGTTATACAATTTTATCTAAATGATAAATATTTCAAGGATGAATCATAGGAAGAGACTACATGCGAAGGTATTCAGTCTTCACCGTAGTGGAGAAACTAGAGAATTGGGCTCAATTGATCCAATATAATCGAGGAAAGAATTACTCTAATATGGACATGAAGGATAGGAAATATACATAATTTTTCACTTTTGTAAATGGTGTAACCATTATCATTTGGAGAAGCATCATAAGATTAATCATGGGTTAGATCTACGAATAGGTAATTGGATCAAATTGAAAACAATCATACATGGGAACTTATGAAAAAGCCTAAAAATCACAATGTTATTGGAAGAAAAGTTGTTCTTTAAGAAAACGGTTTATGAGAATAATAATGTGATCTGAAATAATGTGTTTTTTTTGAGTAAAGGCTATGAAAACATTTAAGGTTTGGATGTTAGAGAAACATTTTTCTAATGCATAAACATTAATAAATCAAGTTATTCATGGTTATTGTGGTTAGAAAAGGTTGTATAATTTAATAGATTTAAATTTAAATGAAATTATTGAATGGTGTGTAAAATGAGGAGGGTTTTATTGAATAACTAGTGTTCTTATTGATTAGAAATGTTGAAACCAACGTTTTTCAGTTAAATAAGCATTTTAAAATCTAAATCATGCACCACGAGCATAGTATGCAGGATTAGAATCAAACATAATGAATCCAAAATTCAAAAGAAAAAGTGTTGATAACAATATCTATGTGAAAACATAAATAAACAATAAAAAATAATAGTATTATTTTATGTGTATTATATAAAAATTATTGGATGAAAGAAAACAACTACAGTAGAGTTTGATAATCTATTGAGGTCATAATTTGAAATGTCCATGATTAGAGAACTCACTTATTTTCTAGGGATTTAAGTGGGTCAATAATAGAAATATACTTTTATCACTTATGCTATGCATGTGAGAGAAATTATAAATAAATTTCATATTCATGATTCCAAACCAATGTCAACTCTAATTGTTTTTCAAAAAAGGCTTTGAATTCATGGAGATAAGAAATCTATGGATCATACCTTGTATAAAAGGAATATAAAATGGTTGGATATTATTTTTACAACATCTTTGGTGCCCTATTTCCAAATTAATGAAATGGACGAGCCTCTATTAATAAGGAAACAAATCATAAGGTACATCCAAGTTACAATCAATTTTGTATTATTATTTGGAATATGAAGGGATGACGAATCATATACATTTTATGATGTATTCTAGGCTAGTTATATGGTGAACATAAATTCTAAAAGTGGAAGTTCATTCTTCAATGAAACTAAATGTGTAGTATGTTTGAGTAAAAAATTATTAAATATCTTCTTTGAGTATGGAAGAAATAAAATATATCTCAATAACCAAGACATTCACTCAACTTATATGGATGAATAAACAATTACGGGATATTAGTGAGGAAGTGAAGGAGACTATCGTGATAGTATATTATAAAAAAATTGTGATTTAACTCACAAAATATTTCATAAAACAATCTAATATAAAACATAATGAGATTTAATATAATTTTAATTATGAAAAGGAAAGGCATGTAGTGATCAAAATAGACCATGTTGAAACTAATAAGAATGTGGAGGACATCATGAATAAGAAATTGTTTTTCCCGACATTTGAGAAACACTAGTTAGCATTAGTGTTCAACCACATCACTCAACATGAGGAGGATCAGATATTCCCCTCTCCCCATTATGAATATATTTCTTTATATATATTTTTAGTGGTTTGTGAGGTTATTTTCTCTTAGAATTTATTGTTAAAGGGGAGAATAGTTATGGTAAAATTTGGTGGAAATAGGGTAGAATGAAAATGTTTTCTAATGAGTGATTTCAATGATAATATTTTATGGAAAATTGTAGAGAATGACTATATTTCTGAAAATTTGGTTTCAATGCTAATATTCTCAAATCAAGGGGGTATAATGGTATGAAATTCAAGTGGAAATAAAATCCATGGGGAATTAAAATTTAATGATCTTTAAGACAGGGGGTTATGTAAAGAGGAATGAAAAGAGGCATGGAATTATATCATTAAATCCTGTTTTCTACATTAATAAATACTCATGTTGTCATATATTTATGGATGAGATATTCTATTATCATATCTTAGAAGTAATGTGTGTGTATGGAATTTAATTTTACTTTGGATTTCTTACCACCCAAAAGGAGGAGAATATTTGAACCAAGGTGATCGAGGATAATTAATTTTTTTGTGATTGTTTTCAATAAATTTGTAGTAGATAAGGTTTAAGTGATTGAATATTATGGGAATAAATAGAATTTAGTGATAGGTTTTTAGAGTTAATGATGTTGTATTGGTGTATCCTGATCTATTTGGATGATGTTGGGCTAATAGCTTACAACACATACTGTGCACCAGAACGAAACACTCAGGGGTAGAGCTACATGGGGAGAACATTGGTGGTTATAGGGGAAAAATTCCCCTAGCTTTTGGGATCCAGTGGCCAAAGGTCCCTTTCTCAAAATTTAGAAGATTTTAGAATCTATGACCTCCTATAACAAATCTGACCAGACAACACATGCATGGAATTATAGTAGTGTGGTATATGGCATAGTTATTGTAGCATCTCATAATTTTGAAACAAGGGTGATGTAGCTCTGTCAAATTATTTATACCATCCGCTATAGAATTTTGTAATTGGGTGGTCTCACCACTGTTGTAATGTGTATATCCAAACACAGATCATTGTAGCATAGTGTACTTAAAATAAGTTTAGTGTAACATTTTATCATTTTCTTTATTAGCTCATTTCAAGATAGGGTTTCTTTGTTGTGAGTCTCTGATATTTTTTCTACATTTTTTCTCTTGATTCATAGTGAAATTATACCCATATTTGGATATATGGGTTATTTTTTAACCATGTAAATCATTGTTTCCTAGGATATATTCTTCTCTTAATTTTCTCATGGTTTTATTCCATATTATCTTCATCTAAAAACATGATCTATCATTGGGACTCCTGGAATTTTTTTAAAAAATGGTATCAAAGGTTGAGTTCAGATTTCACAAATAGAATGAAGGATATGAAAGAAGGAATTTTTATGATTGACCTCTTTGATAGAAACTAGATGAATTGAGATTAGGCTGGGAGAAACCATTAGAAAAAAATGTGAAATTGTTATGTTTTGGGGCCCGCAGCAGAAGTCGGTGGACTCGGGATTTTAAAATTTTTCATCAGTGGGAAGATGGAACTTGTCATCGCCGATGATCTGAGCCCTAGAGAGTTCTGAGGATCTCACGTAAATTATTAAGGGCACAGAACTAAAACAAAAATGTACCCATCTCAAATCTGAAGCCACAATCGACTGCAACTAGTCGATGGCGAATGTCTCTTGAAGGATCCAAAGCGTCATCCCTCCAGATCATCCACACATGCTCCAAAAATCCTCTATAATGTCTATCATCAAATTCTGGGTGCTGTCATGGTGATCCAACGAAGCATTCGACGTCTCGATGATCACTACATCGATATCTCTTCGATGCTTAATGAAGAACTTGATCCAAACTTTTGGATCATCAGCTTCTCTCTCTAGGAAGTGGGAGGAGAGAGACGCTCTCAATTTTCAATCCATGAAAATGAATGAATAGTGAATTGAACAACATAATAGAGATCCTCCTCTTGTATTTATAGTGGACTTGTTAAATACCTGGTTGGGTTCCCCGGCCCCTGTTTATTTCAACATTCACTAAATAAATAATTTTAACAAACTAAACTACACCAATATTATTTATTATTTTATCACATACTTGTAATATAAATATATATACGTATTATTACATGATAAAACTAATTCATTTAACTCGACTCACTATTCCACTTAATATTAAATAAACCTTGAATAATAAAATAATATTCTTTCGGTTAGTATTTTTCTCGTACTTACTAAACTAGTAAATATATTAAATAAATTCAATCCCAACTATTCATAACTTTAATAAGGATGAATTTATTTAATTCATCAGTGATCGATAACTTAGAAAATGCTAGGACCCCATGGTGGGGCCCACTAAGCTCATATTCCTATTCAACTGAATAGGGTGGATTCTTGAATATTCTGTTGTGTGTGACCCTCTAGGCCCTTACCACTATAGAAGTGAATAAAATCCACAGACTATGAGTGGAGTTTAGAAACCCATAATGGACCCTAAAGTGATAAGGATAGTCATATCAACGACTACCATCCTACAAACACTGACTGTGTACTATAATATCTTTGTCATTAAATATCTCATAAAGCAGGACTCAATCTTGAGTCACCATCCTTATCTTGCTTTATTATTTTTTGATCTATCCAGATGGATTTTCCTTTCAACTGCTTTGGCTAAAGACTTATGAAGGCAGCACCATCCGGATCAATTAGTCCTGAGATATACAACTTCCTGTACATGGAAATGACAAATCATTTCTTGGCCATTTGGCCAATGTCATACCACCAACGACGAACCCAACACAAACTACCTCGCCATGGAATCACTACCATGGGTTTCATATTTCATCAAAGTAAGTAATCAAATGATATAAATTGGTAATGTTCTCAACTTAGGAGACCAATACACATGTTCGTATATAGGAACAACCAATGACCCCCAAAACATGTGGTGTTTTTATTGATGTGTCTGTCCTCATTATCTCACTACTAGAGAACACCATGTGTGAACTTCATGAGAAGAACTCTCAATGATTATGATCCCCCAGCACCTAATAGTCAGATATCTACTATTTCTAGTCAGTAATATGTATCTATACCATATAAAATTTATTTAGGATTATTATTATAGTGTCTTGAGGATCCCATTATAGCCTAGGATCTGCTATAACCTATCTACATGACAATTAACCTTTGGACATTACCATTGTAATAGTTGATGCAGAAAAGTCTACACTATAATGGTAAGATAACAACATGCATATATAACTTCACACATGATATGGTAATCAAAAGTACTTCATAGTTGGGTCTAGGGCACCAACAATTTCAACACACCCACTTGCACAAGATCCAACTTGTTAACCAAACAAGTTGGCTACTCACATGATAAATATCATGCTTCTACTGAGTAATGTCTTTAACTTCTGGGCCTACCATGTTTTCGCCACATAGAATGTCTACTATATGTGACCACAAATGCTTGAGTAAAACATCTCAAGATAAGGTATCCCTAAGTATATCACTTTTTCCATTGTCATAACTTTACAACTTGGCTAGTGATAATATCATAATTTACATTGTGGAAATACTTTTCTCTCTTGGTGTGAATATAAGAAATGAATAAAATCATTGCATTTTACTAAATCTTAGTTGTCTTAGAAGCTGCAACGTACTCAGTATTTGTAGGTATGGCTACCACTAGCTTTTATGAACTTGACTCGCTCATCTCCTTTTCTTAACAACAATACTAGATCAAATTGATATAAGGATTACTAGTTTGAGTCCCACAAAAACTAGTATGCCTTCCTCTCCATATTTTAGGTACATATAATTTGTACTTGTAGAAGTAGATGATGATAGTTCTGACTGCATCACTTGCAGTACTCCTAGAAATAATTGATATCTACCTACAATAAATTATATCCTGGATATGTCAATTATTTTACATATTATGGCATATGGGATTGATCCATCGCTGAAGCGTATGGTACTCAACTCACAAATTTAATCTCTTCCAATGTTATAAACAATTTAACATGAAGAGATAATGCCATGTAACATGGGAAACAATTCATCTCTTGAATTGTTCCAACTTGTATTTTTCAATACAATATCACTATATGAACGAGATTGACTAGGTCCAAGAAACCTATGGATCTACGTCAGTAGATCCTATTCCCATGAACTTAGGTTTATACTTTAAGTAAATCATTGTAGAATTTATTTTATTCTAATCTTATCTAACTGTATGATCAAGATATATTTTCCTTATTTTTCAAAACATACTTGGAAAGCATTGGCGCTCCCACTAACCTATGGTAGACACAAGACAAAGATTCATTTATAATGAATACTCTAAGATCTTGTTACATACTTTAATCCCGAATTGGATCATTTGATGTCATTATCTATTTCTGGTTGCATCGTATAAAAACCTTCCATGAAAGATGATCTTGACATATAATGACTAATAAAAGGATCTTAGATGTTTGTATATGAAAAATAAAATTCTAATAGATTTAGGCATACAAACATGGTATAAACAATCGATCCTTATTAGAACCATTCTTGTACCATTCATGTATCATCTAATTTGAACACCCACCATAGTATTCAATTTATAAGACTCCTTGCAATTCGATACATGTAATCCATTATTGAATTTTAGTTGATCTTGTCAATCTTAACTCATTGGCTTATACTGCTTACTTGTAGTATTTTTTATTATTAATGAATAACATATCACCATCCATGGTGAATATAAATCCATCACCAAGGTTTCATTATTCCTACGTAGTGTGTTTCACTGGAACATACCTATTCCATTTTTGGAACTTATTCCCTTTTCCAACCATTTGTGCATCTCTAGCATTGAATAAGTTCAAGTCAATTCATCTCCCATTATCTTTAATAGATATGTGCACCCTTATATAGAAATGTAGTCTAATACTTTACTACAAATTTTCTATCTTAGGGACTTATGTAATATCCTAAGAAACTATTAGAATATTTACATAGATGAACCATGTGTTCAGTTTGATGCATGTTTTTTATATCTTAACAAATGCTTTGAATCTAAACACTTCCTATGACATAATGGATTTTCCATCATACTATGACTCATATGATATCCATTTATCATTTTAGTTGGAATATTGGTTATGGGTTTATTCCATTATTTGCAAATCACATCTTGAAATATAAAGGAAGTTTCTTCATTTTATAATATTAATACAACTTACATCATAACTTTGATGTATAAAAATGTGTGTTTTCAAATTTCTCTACGCTGGATTTTTTTGAACAATGTTATCATGTAAGACATCATCATCGATCCTCCTTAGGAACATCAATACGATGATTTAGATAAGGTAACATGCGTTTAGGAATTACTCCATGCTACATTACCAAGGTCGATGATTTCATAGTCAATATATTATTCGACATGCTGATCCAAAGCAACTCATATCTTCTGACAATGCATATGCATCCCTTTTACATACCTTAATAACTTAGAGGAATCTTATGAAGTATTTCTACCTCTAGACTTCTTTATAATCATTCACACTGTCTTGGTGAACTGACCTCGAATGCTTTGTCGCATACCTTTATTTCTAAAGGTTTCTTTGTCTAAACTAGTGATGCCAATAATAAAAAAGGTGTTTAGCTGTGTCAAGCCTAAATACCTTACAAGGTGTATATTTGACATCCACTTTTAGTTTTACTTGACAAATAATCAAATTTCACAACTAGTTAGGTGTTACAATTTTTATATCCATCATGTATTTCCTTTGATTCAAGTAGCAGTGAACTATTTGTTGAGTATGTTACCAGAAAAAACATTCATTCCAAAAACATGGAATGATATCTCATCATGACCCAATGGTCACATGAGATAAATGTTTTCGGTTATACTCCACAACTTGTTCAATTAGAATCAATCACTTGGCAATTAGAAGTTATGTGTTTCTCACCGTTGACCTAAGAATCGTCGTTTCTCCACTGCTTGGAGAAGACACTTTACTTCTAGTAATGTTTCTCTACTCACTTGGTTAATGTATATATTTATGTGAAAATCATATTGTATTTAATACCCAAGAAGTATGTGAGAAACAATACTCTTATTTGATGAATATTAACTAAATGAGAAGCGGGTACTTGCTTCTTGTATTTCAATTTATTGCATTATTTAACTTCCACAAATTTATTATGTGATGCAAATAACCTCCTGATAAATAACCAACCATTTTTCTTTGAAGGACATGACGCAGATGCCTTCGGTGTAACTTTCCATAGGCCTTTCTGCCTTGTCTTTCAATTTATTCACCATAAGAATAAAAGAGGGTGTTATCTCCAATATTATTATTACATAGAGAATGTTACCATAATGGTAATGAAGTACTTACTCTATATCATTCATTGGAAACCATAAATGAAACTATAGTAATTGGGTGTAAATGTATAAGAATGGGATGTCATGAAAGATTGTGAACTATCTTTCCCTTTACACAAACTAAGTGTTATCACCACATTCATATATTCCTTAGTTGTCTCCTCAAAAATTTATTGGAGATGAGACTACATGTGATCATCATCCATGTCATGATGTAGCGACCACGACTAACATCAAATGTTGATGATAGCATTATGAAAAATCCATCATATGATTTGTTCATGAGTCTCTTGTACAAAATTTTACACCCTTCTTCATAAGTTGGTTTAACAGGTTGGGACACAGGCACCATGAATTTCTATTATGGTAGTAATGTATGCATGTGCCTACACTTGGAATTTCGTACTTGTTTGGACTTTAACTATGTCCAATATTTATCATAGTTTTATTGTGGTATTACTTGTCATTCTCTATAAATAATCTTTAGCATATTGTACTTTTTTGTGATTACCTAATGGTACATTATTGATTATTTAATCATTAAATTTCTCCCAATAATTTTTTTCAAATTCTATGAACCCTCTGTAATAGAACTGGAATACTCTTGAGTATTCTGCAGGAAAGGATACCTGAACCTCCTTCATTATCTACATGATATGGATATTCCTCTACTTAGAGGGTTCAAGTTAGGCTTTTGGATGGCCAGCCGCATTAATTTGTGGTTCCCTGATCTGTTGAGTAAAGTTGCAGCTTCAAAAATCATTTACTGATTTACTCATTTCTTGCCTCTAAAATTACATCAAGCTAGATATGGATATTTATTTGATGAAATTTTAGTTAAGTCGACCCACCACATGAATAAGAGCTTTTCTGTAGTAAGAGGCACCCTCAGCTAAGGCATGACCGGCACCTCGAACACCCGGTATGTTTCAAACTTGAATTATGGAAGGCTGTTTGTGACTTAATATTTTATTTAAGGGTTTTATTGGTTTTCTCTTTTGACGAATGTAATCCATTTCTATCAAAAATGTTCATCTAGGTTGTCGCATGCACAATTATACATTAATAGAAAAACATACGCCACTTCTTTATGAATTTTATTATCCATTATTTTATGTATTTTCTAACTTTTTCAAAATGCATAAAATAATATATAAACACATAAAGGAAAAAAATTACCCAACTGGTCTTGAGAATCAAAACGACCTAAGCGCATCGTACCTGAGTTAAATCTTGACTCAAAATGTAGCTATCCCTCTATCTTGTATGTTTGATTCTTTGAAGTATTGCCCCATCTTGGAGGAATCCATGTGTCATCTTGCATCATCTTGATCAATGTGCACCTCCTCGTCTTGGCCGGGACCACATTGTTTGTCGTCTTCGTCCAAAGTACAATAATACTCATGCGCAGGTCAGGGGAACTATGGTATAAATGTATATCATGTGAATTGGACAAGCAAGTCCATATAAATTTCAACCTAAAATAGAGACGATGCACAAACCGTATATTTAATAAATTATAATCATCGTAGGAAATTAAATAATTAATTAAATAAAAGGCAACATACACGGGTCGATTTTGGTTAAAAACAACTTATAAGGACGTATTTTTCTATCCTAATTCTTATTAGATGAATTTAAATTTACCTTTATCTCATTATTCAGGATTTTTTTTATATACACTTGTTCATTAAAATGATCTATATAGCAAGAAATTTTAGGACTCAAGCAAGCTCTGTCCTAAAAATTTATTTAAGAAAATATAAGTACAGTGGAACACACCCAACACGCGGTGCAAAAACACCACCAAATCAATACAAAAACACACATGTAACCCCAAAACACCAATATTTAAAAAACCCACACACATAATGACCCTCAAACAATAGCCATAAGGCCCTGCATCAACTAGAAACCCATGTCCTAGCCCAAACCCTGATGGTGACACAGAAGGCAATCCTCATGTCTGATCTGCATCACCTGGATCCTGTTCAAAATCAACTACACAGGTCATGCCCAGATCTCAATGTATCCTCAAAAAACACAAATAATGACTCCTCATTGTCGCCAATGCTTTGACACCAAAATCATTGTATATTCTGAAGTCAACAGCAACCCAAGAAAAAATATGCTCCAAGAAAAAACGCATTCCAGCTGTAAGCTAATGCAAACACCTCCACAACAGAGGTTGCCTTCTCAACACATCACATCCATCTGCAGTTCACTCCGGCCAAGGATAACTAGTCCTCCACCACACAGAGCGTCGATCCCCCTCTCTGCACCCTGCAGGTCTCCATCTTCATCCACCCATCATCCATGACAGGCCTCTCTCTAAGCAACGTTTCCAGTGACCCCAACACCTCCAACTACTCCTAACCATCATTCTTCTCAAGCAGCATGAATCTTTCATCATGATGCAATATCTGAAAAACAAGTCATACAACATTTCAAATCACCATCATAGGCCTCTGTCTCCATTCCTTCCATCTAGAAAGGGTTCGTTGGAGGTCCTTTGTGTGTCCCGACATATCGTCATCGTCTGCCACATCGGCCTGAACAAGTGTTGTCTACTGGGATCTCACCATCGGGATCCCAAGTCTATCTTCATCCTACTCCCTTTATCATATCACCAACAAACGCATCACAAAACCTTGCCTTCATCAATGTTGGGGTCCCATAACCAAGCCGCTCAACAAAAAAACCAAATCGATGCTGCAAAAGCATGCTAAACCCTCATCGACACCCTGAGACCTATGCAAAGCACCAGCACATCCTAACCATCCCTGTAGAAAATAAAAGAGACTTTTATCAATGCCCCTCGATCCTCAATATCCATCCACCATCGTCAGGGGGCCATCATTTAACATTGCTGACATGCCGCTATCATTGTCCACCTTCATCAAGGCATCAACTGAGACATCTATCTCCCAAAACTCATCTTCAACTTCCAATTTTTTCACAATATGGTGCCCTGGAAGTGAAAGATGCCAGCTTCCTCAAGCTGCAAATTAGTCATAATGACCAACAATATCATCAAACCCTCCATTGTCAAAGCCATCAACAGGTATAAGATAAAGAGTCTCCTACGGTCTGAGTAATGAATTCCCCATATTTTATATATCAAAAATGTGTTGATGGGTAATGAGGTATTGGGATGGCCTACCCACCTACGCGCCACACTTCCCCAGCAAGTACTAAGGTGGCCAACCCTTGGGATTAGGCAAGTTTCCAACGTGGTAGAGGGGCCCATGAGTGGTTTTCTAGCATGTAGTACATGTTGCCTTGCGAGGACTTGAACTCGAAACCTTGGGGTTTGGACGCCACCGCCTTTAACCAACTCACCTGTGCCCCACAAGCATGATCATTATAATAATTAAGAAAATGAAATCTACAAAATGTCACTCTCTTAGATTTAAATATCTCTTATATGTACTCGTAGGGAAAAAAGAATATTATAAATGGTTATAAATTTATATACTTATATAAATGAAATTATTTTCATTATATAAATTTAACTTTAATTTTTATAAATTATATAATTTCCTTAAATTCTTGTGCAATGCTAATACATTATTGATTAAATTAAGAGAAAAATAAAAAAAATGATATTAAAAATATTAAAAGTGAAATAATATGAAATATGTATTATGAATTTTATATATCTATTTTAAATATTATGTACACTTTAAATAATTATATTTAAAACCCCTTTATCTTGATGTATTTAATGTCAAATTAAATGAATAGTGTTAAAAATGAAATTAATGATATTTTTTAATGGATAATATAAATAATATAAAATTAATTAAAAGATTAAATTTGAAAAAATTAATGGGGTATTTTTTTAACATCAATAATGGTCCACTTATAGGTCCTTTTTTTATTTTATAATTACATTATTGACCCATAAAAGACATAAAACATAAAAATTATGAGATTTGTCAAAATGGTTAACTAATGGTTAAATAAAAATGATAAAGGTAATAATGTGATCAAGAATTGTCAATATTTTATTGTATGTGATGATTTAGAGTCATAATAATCATATATTATTTTATTATCAATTTTTTTCAATTTACACATCAAAATTAATTTAAATTAATTTAATATTTTTAAGAAATTACAAGATTTCTCCTCCTCTCAATTATAAAAGGGAACCTATCATTTCTGGTATTACTACCACTTTGAGAAATAAATATGGCAGAAAATCTGACAAGTAATTTTATACACTCCCATATACACATTTTAAAGTTTCTTTTCTTCCAAAAATACAAACCCTGGATCTCTTTAGAGGAGCTCTGATGGAGATATTTTAGAGAAGAGGTAATCACCTTAACTAATTACTTTATTTTTAATTATTATTATAACTCCTTTAAGTATATCGTATTGTTCATAAAATATTAAATTAACTATGAAAATTATAATTATATATTTTAATTATTATGAAACCAACATTATTCTCCCTCTTTCTATCAAACAGGAAGTAAAAATATTGCTCATGTGTATGTATGGCTATTTGTCTCCAAATAGAAATACAATTCATTTCACATCACCATATTTTATATGTGGATATTATGGTGGGTTTAATGTTTATTTATTATAATTATTACATAATTATACTTTTTTAATGATAATATCATATCTACCTTCTTACCATACAAACTATTGGAAAACAATAATGTCAATCGTCTGTATATGTGGACTACCATCTTCATAAAGTGATGTGATTCATTTTTCATTTTTATTTTACATGGATGGTACAGAGGATGAAATTAGTTAATATATATTTTATATATGATATAATAATTAGTTTTTAATTTTTATTTATTATTTACCTTTCTTTTTTCCCATTCATAAAAAAATGAAAACATTATTCATGCGTATGTATGACCTACAGTCCCAATCAATAGTATAGTTCATTTTTTATCTCTATATTTTATGAATGAATATAATCATGTATATAATTATTAAATATTATAGTTATATAATTATTATCATTCTGGATATAATGTAACCATGATCAATATACAACTACCAAAACTACCGAACCAAAAAAAACATAGAAAATGAAGAAGATGTCCCTTGGAATAGTGATTTTAATAAAGAATTGTTAACAATTTGGAGATAAAAGTTAATAAGTAAATAATAGGTGCTGTGATATGTAACACCTCAAGCTTCCACAATACATTTTCTTTTGAATAATACAGTAAATTTTGTTTGACAGAACTTTCAGTTCAAACACACCACAACCAATCAAACTAGCCGTTATGAATAGTAATACCCACTTTTTAAAATTTTATAAATTTTATCTTTCAAAATGGACTTCATTTTTGGATTTGGAATATCTAAACTATCTTAGGTTTAAATTTTCGTATTTTTCTGAAAACATTCAATTTTTTATGAATAGTGAAAAACACTAAGTTATTTTTTAAAACTGAATTTTTATTTAAATAATTATTTATTTTATATAAATTTATTTTAGTTCAAAACAGATACATATTACCTATATAATTTCAATGTAATTCATTGGAGTCATTGTATAATAATTTTAGATATATAAAAATTTTGTTGAACTTTTTACCGTCTTTTACCCATCTCCTAGGAGCATTTGCAAATTTTAATAAATCATAATTTTACAGCTTCTGTGAGAAGAATTTTGAAAATACTTGAGACAAGGATGATATCAATAAGTACTATTTGGTTCAATAAGATAAAAATAATTTTTTTGAATAGTAACTTTTGACTTTTATTTACCACAGTTAAAAGTAAATAGGGTAATTAAACGTAAAAATGATATTATTATTACCCTAAAACATGTCATAATTCTATTTGATAAGTGTTATTTGACTAAAAACAACCTTAGTAATAAAATTTATTCCTTTAAGTCCACTTGGATTAGATTAGGACAGTTATTATTATTTAATTGAAAGAAGTGTTAAAAGTGGTAAATTCAATGTTTAATAACTAAACCATTTTTAATTTAGGGTTACACATAAGATAAATTAGAAAATAAATATTTATTAGTAAGATTCAAAATTTACTACACAATGATATTTTATTTATAATTTTTAGACATTAAATAATTTAATTTATTTACGACACAATGATGATGTAGTAATTACCTTATTAATGGAATATTAAAATAATTGATATTTTAAATACCCAAATAAATGTAATTTGAAACTTATTATAAATTCCATTAATTTTATAGGTTAATATGAATGATAGGGTTTATTATATGAATTTTTTCTAATTAATAATTCTGTTATGAATTTAACAAAAACAAAATAGTAAACAGTGTCATAATTGACATAAAAGTGTTTTTAAATAAAATAAAATATTATTAATTGATATTAAATTCCTAAATATCTAAGGATCTTCCAAAAGAATTATTTAATTATATTTTTATCATTAATTAACAACTCGGGGTTCTCTTGGAAGTTTATAGTAAGTTTATTAACCATATAATTTAAAAATACAAAGAGACATAGTAAATGTCAAACTATTTAACTAATAGTTAAATCTAAAAGATAAGGTTAATATAGTGACACAAACCTATCTAAAACCTATTGGTTGAGAGTTTTTAGACCCATCCCCACCATACCCTTTAAATAATTCATTGTTTAGCCATTAGAAATTGAAAATTATTTTATTATAAAATAATATTTTTAGATTTTCCAAAGGATCTCCTCACCCCTCTTAGAAAAGGGCACTTCCCCTTCTCTCTAATTCACATATTCGAAGCCATTTGGGTCAGCCAACCCCTATCCAAATACCCTATAAACTATCCTACCTTAATTCAATAGTCCTTACTTTAGTTAGAAATCCAACATAAGGAGCCCTTTTGATCAAATCAAATGGAAGAATTCGAAGAAGAGGTAAATATCTCACCACCTCTTTCATGTTTTTTTCATCTTCCACTTCTTATTTCCTTGTTGTATACATTATAAAATAATATCTCTAGTATCTTATATATACTAGGACGTTATTATAAATATGGTACAACCATATTCATTATTCTATCCAACCTTTGAATGACATGTCACCATACATGCGTACGTACGTCTTACCATCTCAACGTCGTGGTGTAGTTGTTATTCAATACATTATTATTTGTATGGGTATAATAATGATGTGTAATTGATGTAAATAATAAATATAACATGATAATGATTATGTATATATGATATACCATCCAATTATATACGATTTTAATATCAAAAGAATGATATTGTCGCTCGTGAGTACGTACGGGCTATCGTCTCCATGAACACGATGAGAGTCATTCCCCATCATATCCATTCAAGGATAATTTTCATTAGATGATTAAAAATAATGTTAAAATACTTAATATAATTCTGAATATTAATAATTTTCATCCTATCCATAACAGACTTTACATACATGACAAATCATATAATGGAAAAAGAATCAGTTAACACCCAAAATGACGATAATACTAAAATATTATTAACAAAGCAATACTAAAAGATCATATATGATATCATATTAATATATATTGGTATTTAATAATTTAAGAAAAAATATTTCACCATTATACAAGAGGTTAACCTACCCTCAACCAAGGAAAAGTACAAGGTAAGGGTTGATTCTACAACCTCTTCATTATTCAAGGTTGTTTATATGTAATTATCTACTGGGACCTCTTTATCATCCATATCCATGTTTTCATAAAAATATATTACAAAACATTTTTAATATTTAATATACAATGGGTTAATGTCATTTATACCCTTTTTTTAATTTTTATACGATGTTTTTTAAAGAATCCTTCTGTCGTTTTCCAAATAATGTACTTTATGACCATTTCGACAAAATTATGGTAAGAATGTTTTTTTAACTTATACAGTAGGTGGGGAAATTTTTTGCCATTATAACAATGTTAAAGCTTCCCTTACATTCTTATAAGAATATTTTCAATATAAATTATTCATTATAATTATGTGACTCTTAAATGATTTCAAGAGAGAAAGAGATATTTCTCTAAAAAAGGTTTTGATTTCATCTATGTCAACATCCTTTGATGGATTTTAAGATTATTTGAAGTTGATTTGTTATGATACAAAACATCCATATTGTATTGGTTTTTTTGTGATATTTTTTACTGTGGATGTGTTATTTTTACACCATTAATGGCTTATGTATAAAGTATTGACATTTCGTTTGCTAGCTTTAATATGAATGTTAATGTTATGTTTAAACCTTTTCATATGAGGAATGCATTGGACTTAGTAAGTGATGGGTGGAGCCTGTTATAGCTCGTTGATGCATCGGTAGGTCTCATGAGACAAACTAGTGTCTTGTCACAAGGCCTTGAAAAAATCTTATTTGTAGTCTCGGACCAAGGCCTTGACTATGAGGTTATGAAGTCTGGGAATATGCATTCCATCATTATGAAAGTGGATATTGATATTGAATGTGATTATTTGACTAGTAGAATACCCATGTGAGTAAGTAAATGACATTATATTGACTTATATTTTCCAAATGATAATGATTTTTATGTTGAAAAGGCTTTTGTTTTAGTTTTATACATTGCCTTAAATGATCATTCATATTTATGATATTTTCTACTATATTGTTATCCTTACTGAGCATCTGAGCTCACCCCATTCTATGTTTTATTTTTCCCAAGATGGGAGAAGTATATTATGACTGACCTGCAGGGATAGTCTACGAGATGTCAATGCTCTATATGGAAACAATGTTGTTGTACCATTTTATGATATAATGTAAAACATATGAATTTATTTAGAACTTCCAAGGCTACTAAACAAATTCGTCTTTCGAGACTTGATATTTTGTGATCGTGCCAATGATACGTAATAATGCACCGACTCTAGGTAACTGGGGTCAGGGAATTATAGTTGGTATTAAGGGAATATTAGTACAAACCGTCGAAACTAGATTTAGATAAACTCTGATCAGAGCACATAGCCATAAGATAGACTTTGAGGATTAGTATAGGAGAACATCCTAGAATTTTGGTATTGTAGATATTTTGTGATTTTTCCAAGAAATACATCAATGTCTGGATATGAGCAAGTAGGGGTAGCTCTGGCATAGATATACCTAGGGTTTAAACCAGAAAACATCTCTTTGATCTTGACTCGAACAGGAACTGGTGCAAGACAATGGGCCTTGCTGCACTCTTGGTTATGACACTCTCAAGGAAAATGCTTAGGATAATTCTCAGTTTCTTTAAAAACCATTATAAATGGTTTATGAGTATTTACAACCTCAAAGATTTTTTTTTATGATTATTGATTATATCTATAAACTGTTCAATTTATGTTAAGTCTTTTACAAGTTTAGATTTATTTATTGGGATACATAAACTAATCTAGTGTATGTTATTGTTTAGAAATGGTGCCTAGTGGAAGTAATGGAAACTATATCAATGCATGCACTCCATGTATGGATTTCACTCCTGCTCAAGATAATTATAGTGGAGTTGGTGAGACAATTGGTGCTGATCATTTTATCACTATATTGGGACAACCCACTCAGGTTATGAATAATAACCTTACCCCTATGGAGCACCCTGATCCACAGCGTGGAGGAACAATGTTAGATCACTTCATGAGGAAGAAACCACCAAAATTAAATGTGGCTACAATTATATTAGTATCTAAGCAATGGATAAATTCCTTAGAGAAAATATACCACGCCTTGGGGAGTATAAAAATGGAAAAATTTGTCATGGCAGTTTACCCCCTCACTAGAGATGCTGATTAGTGGTATTCATTGATTCAAAACACAAAGGAAGATGATGAAGTATCAAATATGGAATGGAGGGAGTTTAAAGAAATTTTCTTAGAAAAATACTTTCCTCATGACTATTGAGTGGATATAGAAAGGCAATTTCTGAGTCTGAGGCAAAAGGAGGATGGGAATGTCACAAAGTATGAAGCTATCATTATGAGGATAGAGAGGCATGCTTCAGATTATATATGTAACTCAAGAAGTATGATTGATCATTTCTTTGATGGGTTGAAATCATTTCTCCATCGAGAATTAGTGTCACAATCCTTCTCGTCGTACGAAGATATTATCTCATGTGTTATCAAGACAGAAAACGAAATCTCTTAGACTTATGACCTTAAAGAAAAGAAAGAGAAGAATAGATATGATAAACACTCTTTAAATAGAAATAAAGGGAATAAGGGAAAAGATGAATACCCACCCTATAATAAATATGGGAAGAAACACCATGGTAATTTTCTAAAGGGAATGAGAGTCTGTTACATGTGTGGTGAAAAAGTCCATGAAGCTTGTGATTACAGGGCAAGAAAAAGGTTGTTAATGTTGAATGCTAAAATTGTATAGAATGTGGAATTTAGGAAAATAAATGTCCTAAGAATCAGAGGAAATTACCACAGTAAAGGCCAAGGGATCATGTTCAAGATTATACTATCACTATTGTAGAGGTTGATTGTTCGAAAGATGTAGTGGTAGGTGATTTAATGGTTTCCTCAAGTTTAGCCAATACTTTATTTTATTCTAGATCATCACATTGTTTCATATCTTCCCAGTTTTCAAAGAAAATTTCATATTTCCAATTTGATTTAACAATGGAGTTGTCAGTCAAAACTCCTAAGGGAAGTATCATTACAACAAAGTTTTGTGAATCAGTTCCCATTAAGGCATATAAACGTTATTTATCTATTGATCTCATCATCATACCCATGATTGAATTTGATATAATCCTCTATATGTATTGGATTTCGGACCATGATGTGAAAATTTATTGTAATGAGAAGGAGCTTACAATTTTTCATAATGATAAGGAGTACCTTATCTTTAGAGGAGTAACATCACCACCTAATTCTTATCTAGATCCACCCCCAATAGCTCAATTAAATTCAATTATTGGAGAGGAAGAGAATGAAATAACTATACCTGAGGAAAGGAATGCTAAAATATAGGATGTACATATTATGCAAGAAAATGTTGATTTGTCTTCATAGGATTTACCTAGACATCCTCCATAACAAGAAATTGAGTTTTCCATTGAATTAATTCCTGGTTCAAGCCACATATCGAAGACCCCTAACTGAATGGCCACTGTGGAATTAGTAGAACTAAAGAAACCACTAGAGGAATTGAGTAATAAGAGATTTATTATACCTTGTGTTTCTCCATAGAGATCCCCTGTTCTTTTTGTGAAGAAGAAAGATGGATCTATGAGTTTGTTCATTGATTATAGGGAGATCAATGCTATAAAAATATAGAACAAGGATATCGTACCACACATTGATGATTTGTTTTACCAACTTCATAGAGATCAACAATTTTTAAAGATTTAACTTTGATCTGGATATCATCATTTGTGTGTGAAGAAGGAAGACATTCCGAAAATAGCATTTTGAACCAGGTACATGCATTATGAGTTTATAGTAATTCATTTTGGATTTACAAATGCACCCTCTGTCTTCATGGATCTAATGAATAGAATTTTTAAGGAATATCTTGATGAATTTGTAGTGGTATTTATTGATGATATTTTTGTATACTCAAAAATCTACTAAGATTAGGAAAATCACTTGCACATTACTCTAAAGACTCTTAGAAGACAAGAATTATTAGGGAAGTTTAGCAAGTGTGAATTCTGGATTCAGGACATATCTTTTCTTCGCCATATTGTCTATAAGGATGGAATCTCTGTTGATACTTCTAAGACCAAGGCAATCCATGAATGGCTAGCACCAATGATTATAACCGAGGTATGAAATTTTATTGGTTTAGCAGGTTATTATTGATGTTTCGTCCAGAATGTTTCCTATCTGACTAACCCATTAACAAATATCACATGAAAAGGGGTTAAATTTGTTTGGACAAAAGAGTGTAATGAATATTTTGAAGAACTGAAGGGAAGATTAGTTAATGATCCTATCTTGACTCTACCATCAGGGAATGATGGGTTGTTTATTTATAGTGATGCATCAAAGAAAGGAATTAGTTGTGTCATTATGCCGAAGGATAGGTTTATTTCATATGCATCATGACAGCTAAAAATTCATGAGAAAAACTATCCTACTCATGATATTGAGTTATCAATTGTAATATTTGTTTTGAAGATATAGATACATTATCTCTATGGTGAATAATGTGAGATATATACTTATAACAAGATTTTGACGTATATTTTCTCACAGAATGAACTCAACATGAGGCAAAGGTGATGGCAATAACTACACAAGGATTATGATTTCACAATACAATACCACTCGGGGAAGGCAAATAAGGTGGAAGATGCTTTGAGAAGAAAGGATCATGGAGTTTTGAACAAGATGAGAGTTGAAAGGGATCCTATTTTCATGGATCTAGTAAAGATAGATATGGTAATAACCATGGAAGGTGAAACAGCAATGGTTTTTCAAATTATTGCCAAACCATCCTTACTAGAAAGGATAAAATTTTCTCAAGTTGATAATGAGGAATTTCAAAATAAGATTAAATATGTGAATGATGGTAGATTGATCAGCTTTGTATATAAAGATAGTATTTTGAAAGTTGGGAAGAGACTTTGTATTCTGGATATACCTGATCTAAACATGGAATTGTTAGTTGATGCTCATAGCTCCAATTTCTCTATACACCCTGGTAGAACTAAGATGTATAAGGGTTGAAGGAACATTTTTTGTGGGACAACATAGAGAGGGAGATTGCTGATTTTGTGTCAAGATGTATGGTTTGTCAATAAGTGAAAGCTGGAAGGCAACAACATGGAGGAGTCATGCAACCTCTTCCCATAACTGAGTGGAAATTTGATAATATTACGATGGACTTTGTCACGAGACTACTAAAGACTCCTAGAAGAAACTATACAATATGGGTCATTGTTGATTGTCTTACCAATTCAGCACATTTTCCTTCTATAAGAGATGATTTACCACTTGAACGTCTAGAAATACTATATATTAATGAAGTTTTGAGACTTCATAGAGTACCTCTATCAATTGTTACTGATCATGATCCACATTTTACATCAAGATTCATGAAAAGTCTTCAGAAATCCCTGGATACTGAACTTCGTTTGAGCACTGCATACCACCCCCAAACTAATGGACAATGAAATCAAACTATTAAAACCTTAGAAGACATTTTGAGATCATGATCACTTGACTTTCAAGGTATGTGGGATCAATATTTACCTCTGGTAGAATTTTCCTATAACAATAGCTTCCATTCAAGTATTCAAATGGCACCATATGAAGTGTTATACAGAAGGAGATGTCACACACTAACTTGTTGGGATGATTTTGGTGAAAGAAAACTCGTAGGCCTAGAACATGTTGAGGAAATAATGGAAAAGGTGAAGGTAATACAAACCCACATCAAATAATCGCAAAGTATGCCGAAGAGCAATGCCGATAACTGAAGGAAGGATTTGGAATTTTAGGTAGGAGATCATATTTTCTTAAAGGTATATCCATGGAAGGGTGTTATACATTTTGGTAAGAAGGGTAAATTGAGTCCCAAGTACATCAGAACTTTCGAAATTCTAGAACGAATTGGGGCAGTAGCTTACCATTTGGTAATGCTGCCAAGCCTCTCCAAAGTTCATGACGTGTTCGACGTATCACTTTTGATAAAATACATGTTGGTCCCAACGCATGTACTCGCCTATAAGGAAATTGAAATGAAACCAGATCTATCTTATTGTGAAGAGCATGTCAAGATTCTTGAGATAAGAGAACAAGTGTTGAGAAACCGGACGACTCGTCTAGTAAATGTTCTATGGAGAAACCACAAGATAGAATAGGCAACGTGGGAACACGGGGAACTTATAATGGAGAAGCACCCAAATCTTTTTATGCAGTAATATTATAGAAATTTTAAGAGTGAAATTATTAGAAGTAGTAGAGAATGTGACACCCCAAGCTTCCATGGTACGTTTCCCTTTAAAAAATACAGTTACTTGTGTTGTACGCAACTTCGAGTCCACAACCAATCAAACTAGCCGTTATGAATAGTAATATCCATTTTTTGAAATTTTATAAATTTTATATTTCAAAATGGATTTCATTTTGGGATTCAGAATATCGAAATTATCTTAGGGTGAATTTTTGTTATTTTTCTGAAAACATTAAATTTTTAATGAATAGTAAAAAACACTGTGTAATTGTTTAAAACCGACTTTTTATTCAAATAATTAGTTATTTTATTTATATTACTTTTAGGTAAAAATAGATACATAATACCTATATAAGTTCAATGTAATTAATTGGAGTCATTTTATAATAATTTTAGATATATAAAAATTTTATTAAACTTTTTACCATCTTTTACCCACCACCTAGGAGCATTTGCGAAATTACATAAAACATAATTTTTCTGCTTTTGTGATTTGAATTTCAAAAATCCTAGAAACACAGTTAATATCAAGATGTAAAATGTGGTTCAATAAGATAAAAATAATTTTTGGTGAATAGTAACTTTTGTCTTTTATTCTCCACGGTTAAAAGTAAATAGGTTAATTAAAGGTAAAAAAATGATATTATTATTACCCTAGAACATGTCATAATTTTATAGGATAAGTGTTATTCGACTAAAAACTACCTTAGGAATAAAATATGATCTTTTAGGTCCACATGGTTTAGATTAGGACTTTTATTATTATTTAATTAAAAGAAGAGTTAAAAGTGCTAAATTTAAAGGTTCATAACTAAACCATATTTAATATATGGTTACACAAACAATAAATTCGACTATAAATATTCATTAGAAAGACAAAAATATTTCCTAGACAATAGAATTTTATTTATAATTTTTAGACATTATATAAGTTAATTTATTTATGACATAATGATGATGTAGTAATAATCTTTTTAATGAAATATTTAAATAATTGATATTATAAATAGCCAAATAAATGTAATTTGAGGATTTTTATGAATTACACTAATTTTATAGGTTAATATGACATGTTAGGGTTGATTAAATGGATTTTTTCGATGTGATAATTCTATTAAAAATTTAATAAAAACAAATAATCAAATAGTGTCAAAATTGACATAAAATACTTTTTTAAAAAAATATTATATTATTAATTGTTATTCAATTCCTAAAAATATAAAGTTTGGGAAAAAAACTTATATAATGATAGTTGTATCATTAATGAACCACTTGGGGTTCTCTTGGAGGTTTATAGTAAGTTTATTAACCATATAATATAAAAATACAAAGAGACAAGATAAATATCAATCTATTTAACTAAGAGTTAAATTTAAAAGATAAGGTTAATATAATGACCCAAACCTGTATAAAACCTATTTTTTGAGCATTTTTCAACCCATACCAACTATATATATTTAATAATTCATTTTTTATCCATTATAACCTAAAAATGAGTATATTATAAATTAATATTTTTAGCTTCTCCTAAGGCGCCCCTCACCCCTCTTATAAAAGGGAACTTCCACTTCTCTCTAATTCACAACACCAATGAAATTTTGCTTAGCCAACCCCAAACCAAATACCCTATCAACTACCCTCCCTTAATCATAGAGGCCTTCCATTAGTCATAAATCCAACCTAATGATTCCTTTTGATGAAATTAAAAGGAAGAACCCGAAGAAGAGGTAAATATCTCACCACCTCTTTCATGTTTTTTTCTTCTTCCACTTCTTCTTTCCATGTTGTTTCCATTATAAAATAATTTCTCCAGTATCTTATAAATATTGTGATGTTATTATAAATAGGGTACAACCATAATCATTATTCTATCCATCCTTTGAATGACATGTCACCATACGTGCGTACTTATGGCTTACGGTCTCCACGTCGTGGTGTAGTTGTTATTCAATACATTATTATTTGGATGGGAATAATAATGATGTATAAATTATTTAAATAATAAATATAACATGATAATTATTCTTTAAATAGGATATTCCATCCAATTATATATGATTTTAATATTAAAAGAATGATATTTTCACTCGTGCGTACGTACGGATTACCGTCTCCACGAACACGATGATATTCAATCCCCATCGTATCCTTTCAAGACTTTTTTTCATTAGATGATTAAAAATAATGTTTAATAACATAAAATTATTTTGAATGTTAATAATATGCATCTTATACAAAACAAATATTTCTTATGTAACAAATCATAAAATGGAAAATGAATCAGTTAACACCCCAAATGATGATAATACTAAAATATTATTAACAAAGAAATATTAAAAGATCATATATGATATCATATTGATGTATATGATTCTTTTATAATTTAATAACAATTATTTCACCATTATACAGGATTTTAACCTACCCTCGACCAAGGAAACGTAAAATGTAAGGGTTATTTCTATAACCTCTTCATTATTAATGGCTATTTATATGTAATTATCTACCAGGACCTCTTAATCATCCACATTTGTCTTTTCCTAAAAATGTATTCCAATTTTTTTGTACTATTTACTAAACAATGGTTTAATGTAATTTATCCCCATGTTCAAATTTTTATAAGATTATTTGAAAGTAATCTTTCCATCATTTTCTTAATCAATGTACTTTATAATATTTTTGAAAAAATTAAAGTAAGAATGTTTTTTTAACTTATACGGCGGGTACGACTATTTTCCGCCATTATAACATCATCGAAGCATCCCTTAAAAGATTATAAGAATATTTTAAAAAAAATGGTTTCTTTATAATTATGCGTCTCTTAAATGATTTCAATATAGAAAGAGTTATTTCTCTAAAAAGGTTTCGATTTCATCTTTGCTAACATCCTTTGAGGGATTTTAAGCTTATTTAAAGTTGATTTATTATGATGCAAAACTCCCATATTGTATTTAATGTTTTTTGATATGTTTTAATGTGGATGTGTTATTTTTACACCATTCATGGATTATAGATAAAGTATTTATATTTTTAGTGATAGTTTTAATATGAATATTTATATTATGTTTAAACCTTTTGATATGAGTAATTCACTAGACATATTTAGTGATGAGTGGTGCTTGATATAGGCCCTCAATGCATCGGTAGGTCTCAAGAGACAAACTAGTGTCTTCGCATAAGGCCATGAAAAAATCTTATTTGTAGTCTTGGCACAAGGACTTGACTATTTGGTTATGAAGTTAGGCATTATACATTCCATCCTAATGAAAATGGTTGTTGATATTGCATGTGATTATTCTACTAGTATAATATCCATGTGAGTATGTAAATAACATCATTTTGATTTATATTTTCCACATTAATATTAATTTTATGTTCAAGAGGCATTTGTTTTAGTTTTATACATTATCTTAATTGTTCATGCATATTAATGAAAGTTTCCATTGTATTGTTATCCTTACTGAGCATCTGAGCTCACCCCTTTCTATGTTTTCTTTTTCCCAGGATGCGAAGAAGTATATTATGACTGACCTGCAGGGATAGTCTATGGGATATCAGTGTTTTCTATGGAAACAATATTCTTGTAGTTTTCTATTTTATGATGTAATGTAAATCATATGAATGTATCTAGTACTTACAAGGCTACTAAACTAATCAGTTTTTCATGACTTGATCTTTTGTGATCATGCAAATGATACATAATAATGCACCGACTCAGGGTAACTGGGGTTGGGGTGATGCATGATATATATGATTATTGATCTGTAATAGACTAATAAAAAATATATATATTATAATGGGGATTCCAAAGCGTATGAAGGATTTCATACCTAAGGTAATTTATTTTTCTATCACTTTTATTTATATAGGACATATACCATATTCACCACTTCTTTATTTTTTATCATCAATATACTACCCATTAATTTATTATACGATTATTATAATGAAAAATATGGGATATAAATTTCCATACATGGTTCATTATTTTATGGTAATTATTATTTAGAAGCTACCAAAGTGGTAAGGGTTTAATGTTAAAGTCTGATTATTTATCAAGATTATTTATGATTAAGTTTTGATGATGAAATATTATAATAAACCTAAAAAAACTTATTTCTTTTATTATTATTTTTTATTTCATAAAATTAAATGTTTTATTTTCATTTTTCTCATCGTTATTACTATATATATAAAAAATATGTTTTTATGGAAAATTTTCTTTATTTCTCCCTTCGTTCTAAAAATATTTTTTGATCTTGATATGTAAGGTATGATTTTAAAATGTTATAATCATGTTACCATACCCTTATTTTCATGTTACTCTCAAGTGATCGTTTATATCACCCGTGTTTCCCCTTACGAAGAATCTGATATCACTCTTTCTTATTTATCCTTTCATTTGTGTAAAAATAAAGGTACTACGTATGATATGTCAAACAAGGGTTCTAGTTATATAGAACTTAGTGGGAGATGATGTAGATCTTTTATGAGCCAGTGGTTTATGTGTCCATCTTTCCAAAGGCACAAGACCTATATGATTTATCATGGGTTGTTATGTTATGTAATGTATATTCATCTATAAAGATGTGATATCAATATATTAAAAGTATGGGTTGTCATAGTTGGTATCCAAAAAAAGATTAGTTAACCTTTGGAAACTAGTATAATATAAATTTAGTGAAAACCCTATGGATAAGTATAATTTAATGATAAAATCCTAAATAATTGGTAATGATCATAAATGAACAATGTTAAACCTAAGGTGTAGTAGAGTAATATTTCATCATTTAGATATATACTATAAATGATTTTTCATGATTATGTGTTTTTTCACTATGATCATTGCTTCTCAAACAATTTTGTTTAGTCAATAGATATATACTAAATGAATCATGTTAATGATGAATGCAATAGACAATTCATTGATTTTACTCGTGAGAAACCAAATATTATAGGATATAAAATGAAAAATAAAATTTCTATGTTCACCCATCATTAACAAGATATGAATCATTTTGAAAACTAAAAAGGTAAAAATATAGAACAATATTATATTTATCCAATTATGAGAAACATTTGTCCTTATTTTAGTTGTTCTAGATCAATTACATTATGAGAAATGATCAGTACTACTAGAAATATATTTTCCATTATTCACTTCATAGAATATGATAAATTTATTCAGGTTGTTTATTATTTGGAAGGTAAAGTATATCAATGGTGAAGTATTATCAAGAATATGAGGAAATATAAATAAATTGACTCTATGGACTGTAATACATTTATGAGATTATTTTTTTAATAAGTATTTTTATCATATTCTTCACATGAAAATGGGGAATGAATTCCTTAAGATAAACTACAAGGATGATAAATTTGTGGGTACCTATGAAGAAACTTTTGCAAGAATTTAAATGTACACTTCCAAAATTATCATCTAACCTAAAAGTAAGGTTATTCAGTACTTAAATGAATTAAAATAAAGTATCAAAGGTTATTGTCTATAAGGGACTTTTGTAGATGTAATTATTCATTCAATGTTCCATTACGGTGGAGATGAATATTGGAGTTACCCATCATTCTAGTGGTTTTGATAAAAGAGAAAGAAAAAATTCATTGGGAATTCTAAAAACTATGGAGAAAAAATATATGAGCCTTCCCTTATGCACATTGGGTGGAAAGAAACATGGAATAAATTATCGTAATAGAATTAGTAAATGTATCCAATTTTTAAAGGAAGGTCATTAAAAAATTTTAAATATATTGTGGTTGGAAGAAGTTTACTAATTATGTGAATAAAGTGAAAGCTTCAAAGAACACACAACTCATACTCTAGTGTTGTAAATTCAAGGTGTTTAGGAATTATTTGAATTAATGGCCTAACATAAGGGATAGTGAATATAATAATCCACAAAAACCATTAACGTTAAATTTCAAAGGGAAAGTTTTTTTAATCACAATAGTTGAAGTAAAGCATGATAATTAGGGAACATTTACCCTCAAATCCAGGGTTAGGGATTTTATGTTAATGTTTATATGAATTCAACCTATTAAAATATTATTGTTTGTAATTTAGTGAAATTTTATGTTATTATTATCATTTATTATCTCTATATACATTGCTTTTATAATAAATAAATAAATTTTTATATATTGAATCAACTTATGATCATTTATCGCTCCATGGATGAACACATAATTCCAATGGAAGTGTTTTTTGGATAAGAAATTATATTATATAAGGAATAAAAGTTGAATTACTTTTTGGAAACAAATATGACTTTATTATGACATTATTTTGGGAAATTATTTGGCTATATACATTTTACTATATTAATTTGAGAGTGATTAAAATTATTTCTGGATAATCATTATGTTAATAATTGGAGAATATGACATAAAATCATTCGACTCATTGGGATTTAATTTTGGTGAGATGTAATTTAAAGGATCACTAAGGTAAAATATTTCTTTAATGGATTAATTTAATCCTTATATTTTATTAGATAACTTTTTCTAGCTATTTTGGTTTTCATAAATATTTAGAGGTTGAAGTAAAGACTTATGGATCTTCTGATTTATTAAAAGTTAATTTTTTGGATTTATTCTTGAAAAAATAATCTTGAGTGTTCATTTCAATATCTAAGAGTTCAAGTTTAAATTTTATAAAGAAAAAAAGGATGATATTATATAAATAAATATATTGAGATAACAAAAAGTTGGGTAAATGATAGAGAAAGTTATATCCATTTAGTAGCACACCAAGATAGATTAGAGCTAACAGAAATGGTATGCTGACAATCATCAATGTGTCCTGGAATTTAAAGATATGTGAATATCTCCATCAAATAAGGTTGTGATATTTAAAGATAATATAAAATTTTCCCATATGTATATTATCCATTCCATGATTTTTGATCGAGTATGGATGGTTTCTTATCACTTGGTGCTTCCTCAGTACCGCTCTCAAATTCATAATGTTTTTCATGTATCTCTCTTAAGGATATACAAAACTAATCCATCATTAATACTAACATTAAAAATAGTACCCCCTTGATCATAATATTTTGTATAAAGAATAACTAATAGAGATATCAGATCGTAGATATAAAGTGTTATGGAACTATACTACTCACCTGGTGAAATTTCTTTGAAGAGAACATAACTTTAAAGAAGATATGTGGGAGACTAAGGATGTAATGAAACAAATATATCCCCATTTATTTATATTATAATGGTGAATTTTGAGGGATAAATTCATTTTAATGAGGGTAGAATGTAACACCCTTATATTTTATGTAATATGTTATCAAATAAATTTAATTTATATGATTGCTTTTGTTACACACAAAATCTAGTTTAAATAAGGCATGACATATTATAAAAATATTATTATGTGACTATCATAACCAAGTCTCTTATTTTGAATGTATAAATATTTTAAATTACATTACAAGATATATAAAAATATCCTAGTGAAAGTAATTGTGTTGATTAATGCACATGAAATAAGCATTCAATTTTTAGCATGTTTATATTATGATTAAAAAATATATTTACTGAAAAATGAATTTTATTGTGAGAAAATATTACACATAATAATTTAATGTTTTATAAATTTTATTTCATTAAATTAACTTAATTTTGGAATTATCATAAAAAAAATAATCATAGGTTGAATTTTTAGGATTTTTCTGAAATCATTGATTTTTCAATGATTGAGAAAATATTAATTAGTTATTAAAACTATATATATTAGTTTCAAGAATGTAAAAAGTAAAATTTTTTAAAAAAATGTTTCAAATTAAAATTAAATCTCCTTTATTATAAATAATCCAATTATGTTCATTAGAATAAATTTTATATATCAATTTGGTATAAAAACATTCCTATATGTAAGAAGACATTTTTCTAAGAAGCTATTTTTTGCGCACAATGTATTTATTTGTAAAATATTAAATTGATAAAAATTTATGAATGATTTTAAAAAAACATTCTTATATTAAAATAAATTAAAATTCATTAAATATTTTTTCTATGCTTGAGATAAAATAAACCATTTTTTATACTTAAAAATGTTTGTTTCTAAAAAGAAAGTTTCATTTCATATTTCAATATTATTTTATAATTGATTTTATAAACATATAGAAATTTAATTTGGTAAAATAGATTCTACATTTTTAATTTGGAGGGTCAAATTTGGTAGATTTTTCATTTTTTTGGTCGATATGAATATTAATTTTTGTAAAATTTATAACCTCTGTAAAGGATGTAGGATCGAAATAATGAATGTAAATTCTCAATCTATAAGAGTGGGGTGAATTGTATACTTTAAAAATTCCTTTGGAACTATTAAAGTTGATATACAACCTTCTATTGTTTGACAATGTTAAACAAGGTAAATTCACAAGACCTCTTAGTTTTATAGTCTTGCTAGATTCCAGAAGTGTGCTTCCAGAAATGAAACTTAAGAAAAGTTTACAAGGAAAAAGATTCTACCTTAAAGTGTATAGAATCTTACTAATCAAAGTACATGTGTAATAAAGTATAAGATAGTTATAATTTCCTTATCAATCAAAATGCAATGGAAAACTTGAAACAAAACAAGTAATAAGTAGTAAATCTTTTAACCCAAAGAGATGGGTATTCAAAAACCATGAATAAAGGTCCCTTGATTTATACTTTCAAGAATGTTTGTCTTACCCACACCAGGGTAAGCCCTTGATACGAATATTGGATTCTGTCTTGCTATCCTCGCAAGCCCTCGAACATCAAGGTAGTCGGCACCTCTGTCTCCCGATCCCCGGACGCCCTAGAATTTACTTAGCAACATTCATAGTCGCATGAATCAATTCTGAACAAGATGTTCAGTACTCACAAATTTTGAAAGTCTCTCTTTAGAAATCACTTCAGCAGCATGTAATGTCTAGATTGATCAATGTATGTTGAGCTCATTCAAATGAGCTCCTTTTTATAGTCACATATTCAACGGTCAGCTCCCACCTCCAACAGTCATATTTTTCCATGAATTTCAGAGGGACCTATACATGTGTCACTCAAAAAAAGGTTGGTTAGAAACAAAATACACGACATCATTTTATAACTATAAGAAGAGTAGGAAAATTATTGTTTCTTAGCCAAATTCATTTTTTCAGAGTGTAAGGAAGAAACAAAAAAATCAGAGTCTAACAAAAAACCATTAGGTGTCTATAGTACATGAATATTCATATTCTGTCGTGAAAATAATTTGGAACCAGAATTCTATAGAATTTCTGAGTTTGAATTTCCAGGAAATTCAGAGTCTGAATTCATAAGAATTTGGAGTCTGAACTCAGAACGTTCAGAGTCTGAATTCAGAGAATTTGGAGTCTAAACTCAGAAAGTTTAGAGTCTGAATTCAGAGAATTTGGAGTCTGAACTCAGAATTTTAGAAGTCTGAATTCATATAATTTGGAGTCTAAACTCAGAATGTTCATATTCTGAATTCAAAGAATTCAGAGTCAGAACTTAGAAAGTTCGGAGTCCGAATTTAGGGAATTCGGAACCTGAATTCGGATCCTGAAAATAGAATGCTCTATATCAAAGTATTTAAAATATTCTGAGGTTTTAGATACGAAACTGAATTTTATAATTAGATAGAAAATGAGTAAGATTATAATATGAACAATGAAAACATTTTAAGGATAAATTTCCTTGGGGTAGGAAAATTTTCCTTATGAATATAAAATATAGAATACAGGTAAAAAGAATGTTTCCTAATGATAGAGTGTTTGTGATTTTCAAAACAAGAAGGAATAGAAAAGTCATAAGGAGACCATATTGACTCAACAATATCCCCCTTTTAGAAAGCACAAGCATCCTTACAAAAAAGAATATAAGGACTTAGAAAATATTTTTCTGGACTTTTAAAATATAACATATCTTCCATAACACATGGGAAAAGAGGAATACAACTAACTCGCCCTTAGGATTTGGAAACACTAAGGATATTTTCCTTGATTTATGGATTGAGACTTAGAATTTTATAGCATATGAAAATATTATTGGATAAGAACTCCCACCTACATGAACTCTCCCTTACTTAGGGAAATTTCTTCTTTTACTTTGTATTCTTTTTTAACATTCCTTTCTCCCCCATTGTGATTTTTAAAAAAGAATTTAGGGAATGGAAAAGGAAATATGATACCTGAAATATTATTACTAAACAACAAAAAAATGAGCAACCAAAAATATCATTTGGATTGGAAAAATTTATACAAGGAAGAAATACAATAAAAGATCGTAATTGAACAAGAGTATCCTTCCTTCTCCTTTGGAATCATCTTCTTCTCTATAGTTTTGAGCTTCTTGAGCTCCTTGTGATCTTCCTCTCCATGTATGAGAAGATGATCTTGATCTTCTATTTTATTCACTAAGGCTTTGAATTTTTCTTCCTGATCCTTATGAGATTCTACCTAACCCTTTTTAACTTCTTCTTGTTTAACTAGATTCTCTTCTATCACAATCCTAATATCCATTTCTCTCTTCCAAATCTTAGAAACTAAATATAATTTACCATTCCGATCTTTCACTTCCTAATTCCAAGTATTTTCTTTAAGAGATAACTTTTATTCAAAAGACTTGGTGAGATATTTGAACTTACTATCTTCTATTTAAATTTCATCCTTGACATTATCTTGAAAATCATCATGAATTATCATGTCTTCCACAGTTGTCTTTGACCACCTAGTCATCTTTTTGCAAGATCATTTGTGGGCTTCATAGTTTATGAAAATGGTTTTAAAATCAGCCTCATGTTTGATGCACTTATCCATCGCCATGGATACTTAATCCGATTTTTGTTCTATGTAATGTTGATGCATATGATATCTGGAGTCTATGATTTCATATGATTAGCGGTGGTTGTAAAAGAAACACTTCTATTCCCATTATTCTTCATAACAATGTTATCATCTCTCTTCATTCGAGTCTCATGTTGAAGAAGAGTTCCAAAATGTTCATCAAAAGTAATCTGTAAGACTTTCTTATTGTCATATATAGCTGTTTTCTTGGATTCCCACTCATTAGGCATGATGTCTATAATCTTGTGTACAAGTACCTCCTCATCCAAATATTTTTCACCCATGTATTGTAAGCTGTTAACAATAGTCATAAATCTCTTTAGTACCTTACATATAGGTTCTCTATAAGAAAAGAAAAAACCAAGGTACTCAGCTCTTAGCATAGGTATTCTAGTTTCAATAACTATAGAAGTTCCAAAATGAGTTACTTGAAGCTTCTGCCAAATACAATTTGTAGCTTCCCAAGAATAAATCTATCTATATATAGTCCTATTCATGGAACACAACAACGTATTGTGTTCCTTGTATTTTAGTTGATATTCTGACTTCAATTGATTAGTATAAGTTCTGACTTCCTTATCATGAATATTGTAATCTCCAGTAAACATAACAAAGTTGTCCACTCCAGTGCTAATAACAAAAGTATTCATATGATATCTCCAATATTCATAATCATTCCCATCAAAAATAGGTGGTATAGCAGGATTAAAATTTTTAATTGAACCAACATTCATTCCTGACATTTCAAAGAAAATATATTTCCACACATTCTTCTTAGTAAAAATAGTTTGTAAACAATGATAAAAATATCCTAAGCATGGAAAATATAGAACAATGAAAAATTGAGCAAGAAAACTTATATGTGAATATAAATATTTCAGAGACCTCCTATAATACCAATTGTACGATCGAAATAATGAATGTAGATGCTCAATATACAAGAGGGGGTAAATTGTATACTTTAAAAATACCTTAGGAACTATTAATGTTGATATACAACCCTATATTGTTTAACAATGTTAAATAAGTTAAATTCACAAGACCTATTAGTTCAACAAACTTGCTTGATTCCAAAAATTTTGTTCCAGAAATGAAACTTAAGTAAAGTTTACAAGGAAAAAGATTCTACCTTAAAGTATATATAGTTTTACTAATTAGAGTACAAGTGTAAGAAATTATAAGATAGTTATACTTTCCTTATCAATCAAAATGCAACAGAAAACCTCAAACAATACAAGTAACAAGTAGTAAATATTTTAACCCAAAGAGTAGGGTATCCAAAAACCTTGGATAAAGGTCCCTTGATTTGTACTTTCAAGAAATTTGATCTTACCCACACCAGGGTAACCCTAGAAACGAATATCGGAGTCTATCTTGTTATCCCTAAAATCCCACTAACTTCAAGGTAGTCATCACATCTGTCTTTCTATCCCTGGAAGCCCTTGAATGTACTCAACAACATTTAGAGTTGCATGAAGAAATTCTGAAGAAGATGTTCAGTATGCACAAAGCATTAAAGTATCTCTCTCAAGAAATCACTTCAGCAACATGTAATCTCTCTATTGATCAACAAATGTTGAGCTCGTTCAAATGAGCTCCTACTTATTGGCTCATCTTCAATGGTCGGCTTCCTCCTCTAATGGTCATATTTTTCCTTGAATTTCAAAGGGACCTATACATGTGTCACTCAAGCAACGATTGGTTTAGAACGAGAATGCATGACATAGTTTTATAATTATAACAAGAATAGGCAAAATATGGTTGCTTATCCAAATTCATTTTTTTGAAGTGTGAGGAAAAAATAAAAGTTCGGAGTCAAACCAAAAAATCATTTGGTGTCTATAATACATGAATATTTAGATTCTGTATCCATATGAATTTGGAACCTAAATTCAATTGAATTACTGAGTTTAAATTTCAAGGAAATTTACTGTCTGAGTTCATAATAATTCAGAGTCTAAACTCAGAATGTTCGCAGTCTGAATTTAGAGAATTCGGAGTCTGAACTCAGAATTATTGGGGTCTGAATTCAGAGAATTCAGGTTCTGAACTCAGAAATTTTAGAGTCTAAAATTTAGGTAATTCGGAGTCTGATCTCAGAAAGTTCGATGTTTGAATTCTAAGAATTTGGAACTTGAATTTGGATCCGAAAAATAGAATGCTCTATATCTAAGTATTTATAAAATTCCTAGGTTTTAGATACGAACCCGAATATTATACCTAGAAAGAAAATGAGTTAGATTATAATATGAACAATAAAAACAAGGTTAGGATATATTTCCTTGGGGAAGGAAAATTTTCTTTATGAATATAAAATATAGAATATTGGGGAAAAGAAATTTTTCTTAAGATAGAGTGTTTGGGATTTTCAATACAATAAGGAATGGAAATCTCATAAGGAATCCTTATTGACTCAACAAAGGTTAAATCAGGTTAATCTATGTTAAAAATAAGTGATAATTCCATATATTTTCATCTTAATTATTATTGAATTAATTATTTCTAACTTATCTCCATAGTCATAGAATTGATTTTTTTAATAAACACTTGTCCATGAAAATGACCTATATAATATTTAAAGTAGTGAATATTACAAAATTCCACTCTCTTATTTTTAAATATCTATAATATGTATAGATCGGGGAAAAATGAAGTTATATTTTAATATAAATTTCTATTTTGAGATTTATAAAGTTAGTTTCATTAATTTTTTGAAATTATATAATTACCATTAATGATTATGTAACGTTATTTTAGTATTTATACAATTAAAAGAAAAAAAATAATTTTAAAAATATTAAAATTGATATAATTTTATTTATTTAGAATTTATCAAAAATTTAATATGTGTATATAGTATATTAGAGATATTTAAAATCATTAAATTTTATATATCCCTTTTTGTTATGTGTTTTAATTCAAATTAAATGATTTTTTTTAAAATGACATTATTGGTTTTTTTAAAAAAAAATAATTCAGTAAATGATTTATAATTCATAATAATATTATATTCATTCCAATTAATTTTATATGGTATTAAATATAAACTATGTTACTTTTATAAATATTTTTCCATTTTATAGTAACATTATTGACCATTAAATGGAAGAAGAAATTTAATATTATGGTTTTTGTCAAAAAGGGTTAATGAATGGTTAAATGATAAGGGTACAAATGTGATCCAAACATCTCCAAATTTTATTCTATGATTGGATTTATATTAATCATAATATTATATTATAATATTATCATTTTTTATCTTATTGGATATCAAAATTAAATTATATTAATTTAATATTTTAAAAAAAAATCCAAGAGTGTCTCTCCCCTAAATTATAACACCCCTCATTTATCTTATTCTTGCCACTTTGATACTTATATATCAATCAAATATTAAAAAACTGTCTTATAAAATATAATTTACATACCATATAGGTTATTTTATTCCCAAAAAACAAACCCTATAGCTCTTAATAAGAGATCTAAATGAGTTATTTCAAAGAAGATGTAATTTCTTTAATTGATCACATTATTTTAAAATATTATTTTACAACATATAAATATATTATATTTACTTAAAATAATAAATTAAGTATTTTAAATTTACATAAATGTTATTATTATTAAGAAACCACCTTTATTCACTGGCTTTACATCAAATGGGAAGTGAAACCATTTCTCCTATATACGTACGACTTATCATCACCACATAGAGATGCAATTCATTTCTCATCACCATATTTTATGGATGAAGAATATAATGATTTTATATTTTATATTTTAAAATAATGACATATTTATTATTATATAGTGATAATATCATATCTATCATCTTACTTTCAAACGTTTGGAAAATGATTACATCGATTGTGTACACGTGTGGCCTACCACCTCCACGAAGCGGTGTGATTTGTTTTTCATTTCTTTTTTTCTTGTATGGTAGTAAATATGGATTTAATTAATATATATGATATATATTATATAATAATTATTCTTTAAAGGTGATTGTTTTTACATTTCTTTCATTCAATCCATTGAAATAAATGAAAAATATTTTTCTTGCATATGTATGGTCTACCATCTCCAAGAATTGGGTCATTCATTTTTTATCTGTATATTTAATGAATGGATCTAATAATGTAAATAATGAAAAAATATTATATTTATATTATTATTAAAATGATTTATATTATGTAACCATGATCAAAATACAAGTACCAAAATTTTTGATTTATATCATACTAAACAAATGAAGTAGATATCACCCAAAATAGTGATTTAAATAAATAACTATTTATAAAAGATTGAAAAAATGTTATAATATATTTTTATTATTAAATTATATATTTAAAATAAATATATATTTATTATAAAATTTATTATTGTAGTTATGACGGTATTTGGACCTAAGGTATGAGATTTTGTCTCACTTTTATTTCTCTGGGACACATGCCATATTCACAACTTGTTTATTTTTTGTAGTGTATACACTATCCTTGAATGTATTTTATTATTCTTATCATCAAAATTATGTGATATAAATATCTATATATAGTTATTTCTTTTATGGTAATTGTGATTCAAATGTTACCAAAGCGGTAAGGGTTTTGTGATAAAATCTCATTATTTAGTGGGATTGTTTATCATTAAGTTATGATGATAAAATATAATTATCTACATATAAATAAACTTATAAATTTTATTATAATATTATTATTCCTTTAAAATACATTTTTTCCTTTCAATTTCCTCACCTAAAGTTCTCAAGAGACTAAAAAAAGTTTTTAAGGAAAATAAGCATTATTTCTCTTTCCAATAGAAAAAAAAATTCTTCAATATCCTAGTTTTCAAAAAATGTTTCAAATAATATTTTTAATATTATAAAAATATTTTTTAAAATTCACTTTTACACATTTTTAATTTTTTTTTAAAAAATAAAATTAATCTTCTTCTTTTCTGAATGAGTTATCTTTTTACCTTTTTTAAATAGTTTGAAAGGAATGTTTTCTTTTAAAATATACTTAACGAATAAAATTTATTTCCATCATGATTAATAAATGATTTGAATATTACATTACATGTTTCTAATTTTTTTTCAAGAAAATATATTCCTTATTAATTGAGAAATTTTTATGCTTTAAAAAGGTTATTTCAATGTTAAAATTATATTTTCCTATAGAAATGTTCCAAGTGAACTTTAAAAAACATTTTCTTTATAATATAATATCTTTTTTATGTTATTTAAGTTTTAATAGGATTATTATCCAATGATTTCATCCTTATTTCAAAAAATATATATATACATACCTAATTTTATTATTTTAAAAGTAACATAAGTTTACAATATTTTATAGGATATTTAAGTATAAATTATATTATTGTTAAACAAATGTATATATATATCTAAATTTTATAAATAGATATAAAATGATGAATACATAAAAAAATTCTAATATATAGAATTTTATAGATTCCATTGTTTTTTTTTGGAACAAATGATGTAACAACCTATAAATTCTAAGGAGGCCATATAGTATGCATTCACCCATCATTGATATTCTAGGGGGTCCATAAAGAAGTTGGCATAAAAAAATAAAACAATACAATTTTGATCAATATATGTAACCCTTACAGAAAAATATCACAACATAGTAAAATAAATAAAAACCCAAGATAATTTTGAAAATAGAGGTCCTTTGAAAATAAATAAATATGGTATCCCCCATTATAAGATTTATCATAAAATAAAAGAACAAAATTTTGAGTTACTAATGTTTTTAGGAAAAAACCCTTTCACTGGAATATTAAAATAAAATTTAAATAATCAAATTCCCTTACATGAATTACATAAAATCAGCTTCTTTTGCTGCTTTGCACCATCATCAAACAAGTAATTGATTTGATAAATCAATTTTCTAGTTCATTTAAGGTTTTTATATAAAAATCCTACACTATTTATATAGTTGAATAAATATTTAATTAATTGGTTTATCTACAGATCAGAGTTGATTCACTAATATTTAAAAATAGGGACAAAACAAAGCCTAGAGAGCATGATGGGGTATAGATGTAGGCCGCAAAGAAAATTGATCCAAAACAACAATTTATAAAGGCCAAAATAGGATATCCAGAATATTAGTCAAGAAAACAATAGATAATAAATAAAATAAAAACAATATACAACAACCATTGCACAAATACAGAAATAAAATCAAACATACAAAGGATTTTCAGAAACCCTATGATCCAGATGTCGAAATAAAAAATAAAGAAAATAAATCAGAACCTATAAAAGAAAACACAATCCTACCTCACTAGGTTAAGGAAAATCGAGACTCTTTGATCTAAATCTTTAAATTTTCTATGTAAATCCTAAATACAACTTAACATTGGATGCCAAACGATGTTTGAGAAATTGGAGGTGGTGGGTTTGTTTGATTTCAGTTGGTTTGTGTGATTTGATCTTCATTTTACTGAGGAGGGGCACTGAAAATGGGTGGATTCCCTTGAAAGATTCTAATATCATAGTGGGTTTGCAAGAGGTTTAGTTTTCCTAATTAGATCAGGACACTTTTATCAATTCTTTTAAAAAGTGCTGATAAAGGTAGGTATTATCAGTACTAAAAAAAAGAGATGATAAAGAACTTATTTATGAGTGCTAAAAAAAGAGTTTATAAATGGTTAAATTTATCAGTTATTTTTTTAACGTTAATAAAGATTTCATTTATCAATGATTTTTCTAGCATTGATAAATACCAGTGCTTTTAATTTTTGGTTTGGTAGTTGAGGATGGTATTTTTCTTTCTTCATTATTTGGTGATGTAGAGGTTCAAGTTTAGTTTTCATTGATTGTTGACTCAGAACATGTATGTTTTTATGGTATCTCCTACATTTCATGGATAAGGTTCATAGTTAGAGGGAAAACATGTTACCTCTCATCATGAGGATATTTTTTAGTTCATTTTAAATTATGCATAGTTTGTTATCAGTTGTTGCGCATAGTTAATACCAAAATATACGAACCCCTATGAGAAAATATGTGGTCTATGTGGTGTGTCTAAGATATATAAAATATTTTGTTAAACTATAAGGTAACCATGTGGTTAGATTTGTTATTTTTTATAGTGTTTTATGGAATGGTAGGATCATATTTTTCTCAATTTTTTTGGTTTTAAAGGATAATAATGTGATGGGGTTCCTTGCCTAGGTAGTGGCCAACACAAGATTTAGAAAATTTTACATCCATAATTTTCCACCTATCTAGATGTTTAATTTTTAGGGTTTCTCATTTTACCAATATTTTATTTTAAGGGTTCTTCATCCCCATATATCTCCACTGTTGTCATTCGACCTTTGGGAAGTCATGTATGAAATCCAAATTCCTTCACCTTGGATTCTTTCCCATCCTTTGATGATTTACAAGGAATTTGTAGTGATTTCTTTCCATCATTATCTTTCCCTCTATTCTCCCTCCATTCACTCTTAGTTTTGGATTCCCCCATGACACTTAGATATCTACAGGATGACTTTATTATTTTAGAAAGATCTAATGATGAGGTTTTTGTGTATAGGATTTTTAGACACTATTTATTTTCTTATGTGTGTTTTCATCCTTGAAGGCAACACATTCTGAAGCATTTTTTCTTGATTATCTACACTTTAATGTAGGTATTTCTCTGAAATTGCTTAATTTTGTGACTCAAGGTGTTCTTGTGCTTTCTAAATTCTCTTTTTATGAAATTATAAATATATGTGATCTCTATATGGTGATTTGAAACCATTTATTGATGTTTTAATCTTGGAATAATTTATTTTCATGTGAATTCCATGTTTCTATGTTTAAAATGGAATTTCATAAGGTGATAAGCTTTTTGGAATTCTCATATGGCTTTTTGAAATGGTTTTTTCAGTTATGTAATGTTTTTTACCTAGTTTTTGTTTTTTAAAAGGAAATATAGGTTTTAAAGGGAATTTTGTTTTAAAGTGAGGTGTTAACCACAAAATGATTTAGAAAGGGGGTTTATTATGAGATTTCAAATAGTGATTTTAAATGTTTGTGTGCTTTTATACTTTTGAAAATTCCATGGTGTCTTGTTTTAAAATGGTTTGATGGAAATTGATGGCCTTTGGCCTTGTTTTGGTTCACAAAGGGGAAGACCCTTATTGAAGGGTAATATTGAAATATTTTAAGTGGTGTGAGTGATTTCCATTTTTTAAAGAAATGTTTTAAATGGTTTTTTAGTAAATGATGAGGGTCATGGAATTTTGATCCCTATTTTAGTGTTAAATTCTTGGTTGGAAATTTGGTTTTTAAATGGTGAGAGACACCCCTTTATTCCAAATTACTTTTTAACACCTTATGTGGGTTTTTTATCTCTATCAGATTCTTATTCTCCCCAAGTGTGTGAATGCTCTTTTAATGCCTTTGGTTCATTTTATATATGGGGTAATTCATCTTTTGGTGTTATGGGTGAGGGTGAATATGGTTATTCCTTATGTGTTAGACATGGATAATTTATTCTTGTGACTCACTTATTTTATTGGTCATGGGAAACTAGGTACTATGGGTAAGACCTGATTTTTTCTGCTATTTGGTACACACGTCACTAGTGTCCCACCAATCGTGCTAGGAATAAAAGGATTAGTTAGGGTCTTCCTCATAATAAGGCTTATGTGGTATAATTTGGTGACTTTGGTTTTGGACTTTAGGACATATCTATTGCTAGTTCATGAGTGGTGTAGTCTTATACTGTTAGACGCTTCACATATTATGAATCCTAGGATAGATCTTGTGATGCATTTGATTGTATAGATGATTATTGACTGTGAGGAGTTTGATATAGTTATTTTTTATATCATTATTCATGATTTCATTGGTATGGAACCTTTATTGGTTTATATCTGTAATATATTCTATGATGTGTTGTTATTTCTTTTTTATTCTTGAACCATGTGTGTGTTGTGTAATTTATTTGGAAAAATAGTTTTTAAAGATGTTTTAAAACCAATTTTGAAATTAAATAATTTTTTGAGTTCTTTAAAGTGGGTTTCAAAATATGTGATTTAATTTGAAAATGGATTTGGTCGAGTTGATGTTTTAAATTGAACATTTTTATTTAAAAAAATAAAAATGGGTTATTTTTTAGAAATGTTAACAGTGTGTGTGGTTTTTAAATGGATTAAGAAAGTGGGTTCATTTTCATAATGTGTGTCAGTTTTTTAAAAACAAAGATAAATTTTTTTAATAGTGATTATGGATTTTTTCGAGTTTACATGTAATATATGTGAAAATATTTTTTACTATATTTATTTTAAATATATCATTGATGAATTTCCTAATATATAATGTTTCATAGATTCAGTGGGTTATGGTGACCCACTTTGATTTTTAGTTCAAGTCTATATATTTCAGGTTTCGTGCTCTTGTTTGGATCCTTTCTTATTTGTCATGGAATACATAGAATGATTTTGGTAGTGGTGGGAAATTATTGGTTGCATAGAGATTGTATGGTATTGGATAGATCTGTTTTATAGATGTTCATTTTCAGTTATATTTATTTTTCTTTTTGGTAAAATTATCTTTTGTTCATCGATGTTGTTTATGTATATGAAAATGTGTCAGATCATTATAGTTGGTTATGAAATATCATCATATTTTTTCTGAAATCCTTTATCTTTTATTTGGGATAAATCATTCCCAAAGGGATTCTTGTTATGCTCTGGCACTAGTTTCCGGCCCATGGAGATTAGGAACACCATTCAGGCCTTGTGGAAAATTAGTTCAAGTGTCAGGATTGGTGGAAGCATGTGACAGTTTTTTATAATTATACCTTGGTGAACCTTGGTAATATTTTTTTATGACAAATTAGTGATGAACCTTGTTGATATGCTTATAATTGTCTCATTTTTATATGGTATCTATATTTCTATGTTATGAATCATGTTCTTGTGTTTATAAACCCACACTGTTTTTTACAAAATAAGAGAAAGAAAGTGTTATTTCACTCTTATGTGAAGGCAGTTTGAAGCATATTGAAGGAAAGGGATTGCATGAATGTTCATGTATAGAACTTGATTCATGTTGGGAATTGTTTAATATACTTTTTCATAGAACAGTGGCATCCATATCCATGCAGTTGTTTTGAAAAATTTCATTTGAGAAGTCTACTTTTTGAATTACACAATGAATATGGTGGATATGGGTGCATACAAGAATTCATTCAAGCATTTGTAAGTTATAAATCACATGAGAAACATTAAAAAAATTTGAATAATAACAAATAAAATAATAACTATAATAAATAAATATGTGTTGGGGTTTAATATTCTGATAATACCATGCAATGATTACATGATGTACAATTAAGATACTTGGATTAAGAATTACAGAAGATAACAATTTGGGTTGTGCAAGTTATATATTTCATAAAAGTATCATTGAGATATTTTTTTCACTAATTGAACATGTCTATGTGAGGTCAGGACTTCAGCATAAGATAAAAGAATTTATTGAGCATTGTTTCAATAAAGAAACTAGTAATACACAAGTGATCGAAATTATTATAGAAAGACTAGAAAGTTACAAAGGTATATGAAGTATACTTGATTAAGTGTAATCCCGAAATCTCAAAGAATAATATCAAGATATCATCCTATAGTGGATCATCAAGAAGAAAAATGAGTTTTTGATTGGGGTTATAACATGTTACTAAATAGGTTTGAGGTTATGTTTATAAAAAGTCGAGAATAAGAATATGTTAAGGGTATAACCAATAAAGGCATAAGAGTTGGATTGTTGGGGTGTATAACCAAAATCAAATTGAGTATCAATTACTGAGGTTCATCACTAGTTCATTACTAAACTATTATAATTGATTCTATTAATATAGTTTATAATCAACGATGGAGGGTATAACCAATATGGAATAGATTAGGTGTTTGTAAGAAACCTTGTAAATATGATATGATGTGATCTCACATATCATTTTTCTATATGATATGAGACTAGGAGAATAGTTAAGTGGATCGAGAACCTTAAAAAATTTATGTTGTTGAATTCAATAGAAAATAAATCATAAAAGTAAACCATTGATTCATCTCACCCCATTATCGATAAATATGGAAAGGGGATATAAACATTATTTAGTATTTTTTTGTCAATTATAACTTTTTTGATTACCTAGTTATTTTCCACCAAACCTGTACTACATCCTTGGTAATCAAATTTCAAAACCCATTCATTTATGAATTTTAGAAAGTCAAATATTAAACTCTAGGCATAGATATCCCCATTATTCTATATTTTATCACTCGCTATATTATTATTATTTACTTTTTTTGATTTTATTTTTTTAGGGCGTACAATTGTCAGATATCAGGTACCCAAGCATATATCAATTCAGAATAGTGACGAAATTGATCACAAGATAAATGGAAATATGGGAATACTATTTTTTTAATCTAAAGAAATATTTCACTTGATTATACCTTCAATTGAATTGAAAATTTATAAAATTCATGGTCATGTTTGTTGTTTAATAGAGAAATAAAATGAAATATTTTACTATAAACCAATATAATAAATAATGGTATCAAAATCTAAATGGTATTATAATTATATAGTCAATCAAATTTTTGAAAACAAAATTTTTTACAAAAAAACATTGATCAAGAAATATTGATCATTCTTAACCAGATACCAATGAGAATAGTAAAATAAAATATGCATTTTATGTTAGAACCACACCAAAATAAGCATTCAATATGATTCATTATTTTTTATAAATAGAAAAATAAAAACACATTGTCTAAAATGGTGTCCCCTCCCCCATACATAAAAACGTTACACTACCCTTAATTTTACACTATTAAATGATATACCCTCTTTAAATATAGGATTTTAAAAAGGAAAATTGAAATAAATGTTAAAGGGTTAGGTACAGTCATATGTTATTATGTAATGATTGGGTCATATAGTGTGACGAAATCTACTACATGTATAGTAGGTACCTCCATGTACTATTTCAAACGATACCCATTAATTATAATGATTCTTATAGGGGCCTCATAATTTATTTACACTAAATCAAAAGGAAAAACATTATATAAAATATATGTCCCTAACTATCTATAATTAATATTATCAGGCATCAACTTTAGTTGTAAACAGTAGAGAATGACTTTATCTCTCTCATGAAACTACCTTTTTTATATCATACTATCATGTACTATATTATGTTTATATTTATAGATCCTTGAGTTATCATATGATGATAAACAACTCACCATATTATCTTGAAATTCTATCTTCATTTGTTCTCCAACTTTTGATAAATATATGTTAAATTTATTTATAACCCAAAATTCATGATGCTCTACATCCATAGGAAGATTGAAGGCCTTCCAAAACAAAATCCAATATGTTTACATAATAATGTTAGTGTAATATTAAATCTTATAAAATAAAATTTCATTATCCAAGAATATACTCTAATCTTTTCTATTCAACTATATATTTTTCTTCAATATCATCTTCAACTCCTAATTTAAAAAAATGGCCATTTTTTGGGGGTATCAAGGAGTTGATCCTTTTTTGTGTCCCCATATACAGATTAATGAAGGAAGAAAATTTTAGGTTTCAAAATTGTGGCCCTTATTAATTGATGATAGCTATAGGTTCTCCAAATCTATTAAAAAAGTTGATCCTTGAAAAAATCCGCAACAATATGAGAATTGTTAGTCCTGGTGGCCTTAGTCTCCACCAATTTTCTAACATAATCATTATCAATAAGAATTTATAATAAATTGGATGATATTTCAAATATACCCATAATATCAATGCCCCCAAACATAATAAGATCTCACATAATAATTTGGGTTATTGAGGTATCTCATGTCTCCTATATATGTTTCAAGTGTATTGAAAATGTGAGTATGAAATATAAAACACATGGAAATCATGGAATAATCTAGAAAGATATAATTTAGATTCTAATACATTCCATGTAGTATGGTTTTAATATAATGAAGGTTCTGGGTATAGTAGAAGAGTGTGATGGGTTATGCCCAACATTTATTTTTATTATTTTAAATGATTAAAATGTGATTTATATGACAATAAATGATATGATCAAAAGAATTCATTCAAATAATATATGAAATTGATACAACATTACAACCAAATCATGGTAACATCACATATTATTTATAGTTAATTTAATAAATTAAATAATTACCTTGTGAGAAATTTTTTATTCATTTATCGATCTAACAACGGATCTATGTCATAACATCATAGCATTGTATGAATGAAGATTATATTCCCTTTATGAGTGATCCACATGTGTTCCACAAATCTCTGAACATCACTACTGGAATCTTAGATTACTATCACAATAAATCATATCATTTTCGTTGTTTTCCTTTAATAACCCTAATAATCTATTCCATAGAATTCTCTTTGATCTCTCTAGACTCGAGAGTGGATGGTGGAGGAAGATCATAGTCAATTCTTAGGATTTATCTGGGAGAGGGATCTCTCTAGGGATTAAGAGTATTCTCTCTAGATTTCATTGTGTGTAACCCAAAATAAATTGGATCTTTGAAAAATAATATGATTTGGTTTATATATCACAAGGTGTTAGAGATCAAAATTCCACCAGTTCCCATATTTTTTATTCCTTGTATAACACCATGTCTATAATAATAATAACATTATTATTTCATTATAAGAGCTTAACATTAATGTTAAATTAAAAATTATTTAATTAAATAATATTCAATATATATATTATTTCAAATAGAACTTATAATCTCGGTTCTCTATTCCTCTAACATATTTATCGGGATTTGAATAATGACTATTTATTAAATAAATATCATTATAATATTCCTCAATAAATAAATAAATATTTTATTCAATACATATAAAATAAATATTTATTAAATATTATGTTCTCATAATATTCTCTCAAATAACTCCTGATAGAGTATATGTGATCAACAAAACAAGAATAATTTTTAAACCGCATATTGTAATAATATTTATTCAACTTGATAAATAATAAATAATAATATATTATTTAACTAGGATTCTAGATATACTGTGTGTGTGACCCTCTAGGCCTCAGTATTAGTGGAATTAGGAGAACTAGCCTAATGTCCAAGGTTATCATCTAGCAACACACCAAGGCACCCATTTAGATGAATTTAATGTCAAAATGAAATAATTCTTCATAAGGATGATTACTATGAAATATAATCCCTTTATCATGATATCTTTTATCAAGTAGGTTTTATGTTAGGGCCATCAACCTATCTTCTCAATGTTACTTTTTTTTTACTTTTTGATAATCAAACATGCCTATAGAAAACCAAAACCACTAATTTATTTAGAAAATATCATTTCAATAAAAGGGATAGAGATATCATCTTATGATAGAGAAAAAAATGGGAAAATATTTTGACATATTATTCATTAATTACATATTACTTATGACACACCATATGTATCCTAACATTCCATGATCATATGTATTCCTGGTTTTTTAATACATAAAAGTTTTTAACTTATAACACTCAATAAAAATAATATTAATGTAAAAGGATAAAAACACACATCCATGTATATGATCATCTAATGATGTATATAAATGTATATTTCCTACTGGTAGGTCTCGTTCTCAAAAATTCCCACGCTGGATGTTACCAAGGGATTACACCAAGATAAGGTTCCTAAAATTTCAATGAGTCTCCACCCATGATAGCATGTAACATTTGTGTTCATCAAATGATATGATCAAGCTATATAATATATATTTAAGAATATTATTAAGTCACTTCTAGATTTTCATCATAGTGGGGAACTACTACACCCTTTTAGAGTGAAGATTACTCCTAGTATAGTATCACATACTATATTATGAAAATGAACAATCATAATGTGACAAGAAGTTTATTGATATTATAAATCTATGAATACAAGCTATCATAAAGTACATAGAAGTTGGTTATATGGAACTAAGACAAAAAAACACCCAAAATTAACTGGAGACAACTACTAACAACCATTTTTTCACTTTCTCTCATGTGATATTCATGATTCTACTAATATTGGCCAATATTAAAGGGGTGCACCATGTTTTCTTCCATGGAAACATTGTTTACTATAACTTCACCCCTATGATAAAAACCCCTCATGTGGTGATACTTATAGAGTATGTGATGTTTCTCTTTTGAATGATCCACTATTGTATTATAAAAACAACACAATGTGATAGGATATTTATTGGTAGGTACTCCATAAAGATCCTATACATTATATCCAGACAACTTCCTTGGATGCATCATAAGCTGTTGTATATTTAGACTCTACTGTAGAATCTGCAACAACAAGATTTTTTGAAGTTTTCCATCTCACATATCCTCTACTAAGGCATAATACATGACATAATTATGACTTCCAATCATTCGGGTCTATATGAAAACTAGCATTAGTATTGCCCCGGATGACTAGTTACTCATATCCTCCATACTCTAGGAATATATCCTTATTTTTTCTCAGATACTTAAGGATATCCTTACCATAAAACAATTTTTGTTCTCTTAAATCATCTTGATATCTCCATACCATACCCAATACATAGGCAACATCATGTATAGTGCATAACATGTCATACATGATTGATCCTATCGATAAAGCGTATAGGATATTACTCATTCTCTATTTCTTTTTTTGTGTCTGGGGAAACAATATAGAGACCTTAACTTCTTATACAAAGACATTCAATCATTTTTGTGGAATACTTAAAACTTTACACAAATGTGCACCCAAAGACTATATTAAATTGGTGAATTTGGAAACATGAAAACATAACCACTAATACATGAGTGATCTAAATTATCTCCCACTAATTTCTCCAGGACTATAACCCTTCAAATAAACATAAAAAATAATATATATCTTCATAACCTGGTGAAAGGAATCATAAAAAAGGAGTGATCTCAGATGCTCAGTAAGGGTAAAAATGGATATTTGTTATAAAAATCATGAGCATAAGGGAATTATAACAAGATCATGAAATTAGAGGTTCATACCATGCATATCAAAGATAATAATTAAGAGTAAGGTCATAAATATTTTCCATTCAGAAGACATGAATCATCAGGGAATCAAGAGAATAATCCAGGAAAGAATAACATAATAATAAGACATGGAATTGTGGAAGACACATAATCATATAAAATTACTTCCATAGTATACAAGGATTAATTCCAATGACATCTTAGTGGAGAGGGTTCACTCCCTAAACCATCATAGTGGATATAGTTCACTCCTATGATAGTCTTATTAGTCAAGGTTCACTCCCAAGACCATCTTTGCAAAAATATTCCATTATTTAATAGAGTTCACTCCGCATTCCCTCCATGTCTATCTCATGAGATATAAATCATTACCTAATTCATTGTAGGGGGATATAGGTCCCACACATCTCATAATGAAATCATACATATGTGTTCCATGATATCATAAACAATCATATCATAACCCATGAAATGAAATTGGTGTGTCAACATATCATAACCTTTGGAAAAGAGACAGGTTACATGATCATTTAATCAATGCATAACTCGTGAAAAGAAGTGTGTTTCATAAGAATATACCTTATTAAAGAGAAATAGGTTTCAAAAACATAGAACCCTTGAAAAATAATTGAGTTTGAAAAACATCACGTCATCAAAACATAATCCAAAAAAATAGATAATATGACTAGAACCCTGAGATCATATTCTGAGAAAAAAAATTAGTAACACTAAAGTATGTCATAGTATATGAAAAATATTTTTGAAAAATATTTTTAAAAATATTTCTCAATGAAAATATCATTTCTTCTCTAAAAACATTTTAAACATAATAAATTATTAAAAAACGTTTTCTTTAAATATAGATTTTAAATCATATTAGGATGATTTGAAAACCATTAAAGATATTTAAGTACATTTTTCCTTGAAAATGTTCTTAAAATAAAAATTTTAAATATATTTTTTGAAAACTTTTTTGAAAACATGGTTTTAGAATAAAACTGATTTTTGTTCGAAGAGAGAAATAAAGTCATGATTTATTCAAAACACATTCTTAATTTTCTTAAGTACAAAAGAGTGGAAAATGTTAAAAATAGATGAATATATTATAAAAAACACAGGATAAAAACCATGATAATTTTTGAGAGTTGTATAATAATATTTCTTCAATAGAAGCGTATTCGTAAACAATCCCAATAAATGATGAGATTGTAGCAATAAAATTTACCACTTTGGTAACATTTAATTGTGATCCCCAGGATATAATTAAATATATGAGGCTTAAAATATCATGTAAATAATTATATTTATGATATTTCATTTCAATTGGAATTATATACAACTTGTAAAAGAATATAGGTTCAAAAAAACATGTGTCTCGAAGAAGGAAAATACACACAAAATTGCCTTCCCGATTGGGTAACTTTTGAATCGTAAAACACCATGAAATATAGATCATAAAATGGATAACTAAATACCCATAAATATAAGGGTAAGAATCATATAATACATTAATTGTTAGTATATAAACAAAACAAAATAAATTAGTGGTGAATAAGGTATAAGTCTCGCATAAATAAAAGTGAGATTAGAAATCCCCTTAACTTATGTCTTGACTCTCATCATACTCGTATAAACCTCCTGTATTGTAAATATAATTGTATTATAAATCAATAATATATCCATATTATTATAAATAATTCCATATATGATTTACTCATGACATTATAATATCCTTTTATTAAAAATTCTATGTTAATGTTACGTTTCGAGTATATTGCTTTAATTTTTCATTCTTAGTCCTTTTACATAGATTGTAATTTATTTAATTAAAAAAATTAAAACATGTATATATATCATATTTATTCAGTATATTAATTTTTAAAATAATCATTAAAATATAGTAGTTGGAAATGATTTACACCCTTCATGGTGGCAGTAGGCTTTACGTATGCATGAACATTGTTTTCATTTTATTGTTATATTTTTTAAATAAAGAATAGTAAATGATATATATATATATACATATATAATCATTCCATTATAATTATTATTCAATATATATCACATGGGAATATTAAAACTATCCTTTATACATTCTATGTAAAACATCAATGAATCGCGTCACTTTGAGGAGGTGGTAGTCTGCATGTTCACATACGATGTTATCATATTCAAAAAAAATTTAAATCATGAATGTATTTATTATATAATAATTAGAAATTCATAAAGGTGGTATTGTAAGAATGAATGATATCCATTCGTGAGGTGGTAGTCCTCTGTACACACGAACGATGATTGTGTATCGCATTTGATAAAAGTATGTATGAGTGTAGGTAAAACCCTTAATAGTAAGACATCATAGTATATTGGTGATTATATTGTTATTATATAATCATGATATAAATTAATTTATGGGGTGGATAACAAAATAATAAAAAGTTCTTATGGAAGGATGTTACATCTTCTTTGGGTAACTCCTAGTTTGCACCAAAGGGATTCCTTGGATGTGATTATGAAAAAAATTTGGCTTATAGGTTGAATTTATGGAATATTAGAGGATATTTGGGTAGTTTTTGGATAAGAAAAATGGATTTATTGGTTTGAATAAGTGAGTAGGGAGAGGGCCCATTTATAGTGGTGGAGGAGTGGCATTCTTATAAATATAAAATGGAATACACTATTTAGAGGACTCCCTTACATAATTTTCCTTCAATAATAGTCTATATTATATAAAAGGAAGGATATGTTTGATATATTTCCAACCAATAGATTTTGGATAAGTGTCTAGGACAGTTAGTCTTTTAAGATTAAATTTTAACCACAAAGAAAACTCATTTTTCCTTAATTGATGTAAATAATTTCCATTAATTTCACCAATATTTTTGGTCCAAAACTAAATTTACATTAATATAAATTATAAATTGTTCTGATTAAAAATATGGAATCCATTTTTTCAAATAATAATCACTGAAGTGTTAGAAATTAATTCAAAAATTAATCCCACATACGGGATGAGATGACGAGTTTTTAAAGTGAAAAGTTCGATAGATTGAAATGTTTTTATATCCAAATTCAATAGGAATTTTTTTACAATGACCTACATTATATTAATGGATATATAATTTATCTAATTATACATTAAAAAAATAAAATACTATTTAACTATATAAATAAATTGCATGAAAAAGATGTTTTCATTTAAAATCCAGTATTTTCACTATTCATCAAAAATGATACGTTTTAAAAAAATCCAAAAAATTAAACCTAACATATTTTTAAAATTATGAATTAAAAAAAATATTTTATCAAATTAAATTTTTTTATTTTCTAAAAATAAATTTATTATTTTCCAATGATGTTCATAAAAATCAGTTATTTTGTGAAAATAATATTTTTTAAACATATAAATACTCTTCCATAAATTATATATTTCATTACCAAGGTTGTTTATTTATATTAATCCATTATAAATCATATTTCAAAAATTATTTATTTCTATTCATATTACTATGTTTGACATATAGGTTATAAATTTCTCATCAAAATAATAATAATGAAAATAAAATGTTATTTCGTAGAAACTCAGTGTTGCATATAACACACGATAAGCCGATGTTTCATGTAGTGAAAGATTAAATTGATGTAGAATACAAATAAGTTTAACTTGGTATAGGGTAACATAAAAGAGATCAAATAAATTTAATTTATTTGAAAGTAATGGTTTATAAAAACTTTGGGTGTTGCATTCTACCACCCAAAAATGAATTCATCCCTCAAAATTCATCATTATGATATGAAAAAGGAGGATAATTTTGCCTCATAAAATCCTCATGTTCCCACATATCTTTCCATAACTATTTATTTTTCCACAAAACATTGATCAGGTGAGTGGTTTTGTTTCCTACAACTTTCCCTATAGGATCCATAATTTAAACTAGTTTTTACTCATAAGAAATATCATGCACCAATGGTATAACCTATGAGTTTAGTAAATGTGATGTGTCAGGTATGTAAATAATCAACATAGATATATGGAACACATCATGGACATGAGAGAGATATGGTGGAAGGTCCAAGCAATAGGCTATCATCCCAATACAATCAATAATTTCCAAGGGACTGATATTCATATGTCTTAGTTTCCCTATCTTCCCAAATCTCATAACCATATTCTTGGGAGAGATTCATAAAAGAAACTTCTCACAAAAATCAAATTTTAGATCACACATATGGTTATTATCATAAATTTCTTTCCAACATTTAGCTACCTTGATATGATGATGAATAGTTCTAACATTCTCTACCATTTCTCTAGTGATATCAGGTCCCCATATCTTTCTTTATCCAACATCATTCCAAAACATTTGAGCACTACATTTCTTTCCCTAGAGGGATTCAAAATGATCCATATGAATTCTTGAGTGAAATCTACTGTTGTAAGAGAACTCAACTATAGGAAGTTGTCGATCCTAACCACCATTGAAATCCATGGAACATGATCTCAACATATCCTCTAGAATTCGAATTTTTCTTTCAATATTCCATATTTATGAGGATGATAAGTAGTGTTAAAACTCAAATATGTTTCATTGGAATACATAAAACTTTTCTTGAAATTTTAGGTAAACCTCAAATCCTAATCAGGTATAGTGTAATATGGTACTCTATGAATCCTTAAAACTTCCATAATATATATCCTAGAAAGTCGATCCTTAGAAAAGTCTTATAATATTACGATAAAGTGTGTTTTATTAAAATGGTGATCGACTACCACCCATATAGAATTATTCCCTATAGATGTTTTAGGTAATCCAATGAAAAAATCTTTAGTTATTTTCTCCTATTTCCATTCTCGTATGGGTAATGGATATAATATCACCTTAGACATCGGTCTTTAAACAATAAATTACTAGAATACCAATAACCAAGATACAAAATCTATGATATCTATCTTCATTCTATCTAACTAGAATTATTATTTCAAATCTCTATACATCTTCTTACATTTAGGATGAACAGAGAATAAAGTTCTATGATCTTCCTCTAACAGCTCCTTCTTCAAATCTAATATAGATAGAACACATACATGGTGTGATAACCTTATCATTCCATCCTGATAATGGTTAAACTCAGGAACATTCATACCCTGTTTCTACAACTTTACATCTTATTTTTTCACCTCTATAATCTTCACTCGAATAGATGGTTAATTTTTAAATTGATCGAGATAATATTTTTCTCATTCCTTCAATATTTCCTTATCCATCATTTTAAAATGTATAAATATTGGATCTTTTGTGATCCTCATCATAAATAAGATATCATGACCCTTTAAACTCAAAGCATAGGCCACCTTTTTTGCTTTCTGTAGTTGGTAATGTATTGAGTAATCATAATCATTTATCATCTCTAACTATCTTCTCATGTGCATTTTCAACTCCTTTTGTGTGAATATATACTTCAAACTTTTACCATCGGTATATATCTCAAACTTTTATCCATAAATATAATTCATCCAAAACATTAATGTAAAAATTACCGCAGCTAACTCCAAATCATAAGTTGGGTAATTTTACTCACGAATGTTAATTTTCATGAGTCATATCCTATAACTATTTTTTTCTTCATAAGAACACATACAATTACTTTCATGGATGAATCACTATAGATTATAAACCCTTATCCAATATAGGGTATTGTAACCACAAGTTATTTGACTAAATTTATCATTATTTCATTTAAAATTTCCTCAGATTCATATATCCAGAGGATCATGGTACCCTTCTAAGTTAACATGGTTAACGTATTCGATTATCATGGAAAAGTATTCACAAAATGTCGATAATATCCAGCTAAATCAAGAAAACTATGGATCTCAATCATTGAGGATAGTATAGGCCAACATTAAATAACCACTTTTTTGTATGGATCTACTACTATACCGTCTCTTGAGAATATATGGCCCAAAAATGAATCATTTTTCATCCTAAATTCTCACTTTGTAAATTCTTTATATATTTTATACTTCATTAGGGTTTTTTGTGAAATTCTAAAGTAGTATTTATGATATTCCTTGATCATTTAATAGATAAGAATATCATTTATCAATACTACCAAAAAATGATTAAGGTAATATCTAAAGCCTTTATTCATAAAATCCATGAAGATAGAAGAGGAATTATTAAGGAAAAAAGGCATCCCTGTAAACTCATAGTGTCCATAACTTGTATAAAATCCTATCTTTTGTATATCCTCCTTTTTTACCCAAAATTCATGATATCCAAAATGATGGTCAATATTAGAAAAGTAATGATCTCCGTGAAATTGAGCAAACAAGTCATCAATATAGAGAATATGATGCTTGTTCTTGATCATGATCTTTTTAAAATCATAATAATCATTACAATGTCACATTGATCCTTCTTTATTTTTCCAAAAAAATAATAAGTGCACCCAAAGGTGACACACATGAATGAATTAACCCCGTTTTAAGGTATTCTTACAGTTTTTGATTCAATATTGGAAACTCAATCACGTCCATTCTACTGGTAGTCTTTAAAATTGGTTTGGAACCAGGAATGATTTGTATTAAGAACTAACATTCAAGTTTTGGTGTAAGTCTAGGAAACAATTATAGAAAATCATCCATAAATTCCTCAACAATAGGAATATCATCATTGCAAATTTTCTCCCCAACCAAATGGGATAATCAGCCCTTTTGAATGGGAATTAAGACCCATACACAGGATATAATCTCCAAAGGAATTATATACTTATCTTAATATTGATAAGAAATCATAGGTTGGTTTGAAATATAAAATTTATATTCCATTACTCAGTAATTTATGTGGTATTTATGTTGATAAATCTAATCCACGCCTAAGAATACACCAAATTCAACCCATGAAAGAATGACAGGATTTTCAGGAATCACATTCCCACAAAAATCAACATGAGAGGAATCATATACTTTAGATGAAATCATCATTCCATTAGGGGTTTCTACTACTTACACTACATATAATAATTTCGGTGGAATATTAATACCCTTATTAAAATATTTAGATAAGAATGAGTGGGTAGATCTAGAATCAAATAAGACATTAGCAGTTCTAGAGTGGATGGTAAGTGTACATTTCACCACATCGTTATCTCACTCTTCATCAGAAATAGTGATTTCATGAGATTACCCATTTTCTATTGGCTTAACATGTTTATAATGTTTACCATCATCATTAAACTTCTAGATTTGGCACATTTTATCATAATTAAAATTATCTTTACACATGAAGCACTGATGTTGGGGAGATATATCATGTGCTTCTTTCTATCCATTTACTTTGTTAGCTAACTTTGTCCCATCACTTGGGAAATAAAATACCCAACAGACATCCATTAAAAACATAAAAATTTTATTAGACCCCTTGATAGAGTTTCCTCCATGATTCCTCCCACACTTAGACCACAAAGAAAAGGTCATATTCTTTTTTCAATGGTTTTTATATTTTCCTTTGAACTCTATCTTATGTTTCATGTTAATCCCATGAGATTTATATGTAACTCCAACCTCCATTTAAAACACAATTTCAAAATTCACAAAATCGTCATTGACACTGAATTATCTTATGGATAACGCCCTTCTGAGACTTGGATTTAAGTCACTAAAGAATTGGTCAAACTTACTTTTAGGTTTGATAATAATCTCATAAGAATACCTCAAAAGTAGTGTAAAATAGGATTTATAGGCACCAATGAATTTATCATCCCTTGTATTTTACTCAGGAAAACCCCTCTCTATTGTTTTATGAATAAAATAATGAATGTACTTATTGAATAATAAGTTATTGAACTTTTCCCAATCCATGGATTCAATATCTTCTTGTTTCCTCATATTCTTTATTAGATTCCCCCATTGGTCTGCTTCTCCTTCAAAATGGTAACTATCTAGAATTAATTTCTCATGTTTTGAAGATTGTAGAATATAAAATATCTTTTTAGTGGTACCAATCCATTGTTCATCAACTAGTGGATCAGAAGACCCACTGAAAGAAGGTGGGTGTTGCCTCATGAAGGAGTCAACAGAATGTTTTCCCTCCTTTTCTCATTTACAAGTTCAGCATGATTCATAGCATGGGAATGCTATGTAAGCATAGCAATGTGTTTTATCATTCTAGATCCCATTGCATTAGGATTTTCAAGAGAACAATCATGGAATTTTCCATCACACTTAGCATTGACGTGGTCCCTTTTAGGTTCCATCCATTGACCAACACCAAAATTATAGAGTTAAAAATAATCATCATCGTGGGAACCCACATAATTATTGAAATCACATATAGGATTCCTAAATTATGACACATTGTTTAAAATATGTCACCTTATGTTTATCCTATATTATTCATAGTGTAGTACCCCCGGTTTCTGGTAAGTAACCCTTGTTTTATGCTTTTTATGTGCATGAAGTTTATGGGAGATGATTGGGGAAAGTTTGGGAGTCTTTTAAAGCATAAAAGGGAAAAATTTGGGGACACACGGGCTTCGCACGGTTGTAATGACCCGCAAATTCTCATTGGGTTGAGAGTGAAACGAGTCATTACGGGGCCTTACGCAACATCCCCAAGATGCCAAAGGCTGGAAATAAATACCGAAGGGTTTCAAATACAATTGGGGGGACGATTTACCCTTTAAGAAAATAAACCTATCCATTAACCATTAAAAATATGATGCATGAATAATGAAGACCAATGAACAACTTAATTTATAATAAACCACAAAAAAGTACCCAATAGTGGAAGAATTACCAAACATCAAAGTACACAATAGCGGAAGACCAACCAAACATCAAAGTACATAGCAAAAAGAAAACAACACAATACTCTCAATAGATGCCACGACATAGTGGTCTGCAAGCTCCAAGCACCACAGCATCTCCCAAACATCACCATAAGCCACTAGTAATGAGATGTTTTACCTTTACCTGTGTCTTTGAATACAACATCTGCAAAAGCACCAAAGTTCCAAAGCATGGGTGAGTATAAAACCTAGTAGGTTTTCCCAAATGACTTCCCAACACACGCCACTAGTATAGAAGAGTTTTCCACATTCAAATAAAAACAGTTTATATAGTGCGTTTTTACCAAAGCAGTTTATACTAACTATAAACTAGGTTTCCAAAACCATCCATATGCAAAGGTATCAAAGTGAAATTAAAACCACCCTTTCCAATACGTTATTTTTCCAGAAAATAACCAAAAATATTTCCAAGCCATTTCTCAAACATCCCGTTTTGCAATACCCAACCATTTCACAACCCATGAAATCAACCATGCATGCAACCCGAACCTCCCTATACTCGTGAGTGGTGAGCTATCCTTCCACTAAGTCGTCACTTAGTGAAATACCATGATGGGGGTACTTCGCGACCTTATCTATACCAACATTTTGATGGGGGTACTTCTCACCCTTATCCATCCCAATGCATATGAACACACACCACAACCCATGCAACTCCATGCCCAAAACCAAGTGTGTTCAAAACCTTTCAACCATTTCAATAAAACTCCCTTCTTATTGAAAACCCAAATCCATCAAAATCATTTCAATCAAAAACCATTTCAATAAAACACCCCTTTTTATTAAAATTCCATTTCTCATAAAACCAATTACAAATTCAGAAATTTCATAATTTTAAATCAACATTTTAAATTCAAATAGCCAAATCACTTTTCACAAAAATTCACCCAGATTTAACAATTTCATCAATCCATAAATCATCCCTAAAGAAGATTTACTCCATGATTTTTACAAAAAATACTATTCAAATAACCAATTTGAAAATAAGACAACCAATTCTAGCAAGAGGAGTTGAGAGTGAAGCCACCTACCACAACAAAAAAGGGAAAAACCAAGCAACGGACAAAGAACGCTCAAGAACGCCGTGTAAAAACTCCAGGAATCCTCCTTAGATCTCCCCTCCTAACACAACCAAGACCAAATCTTGTCATATTTGGAATCCACACCCTTAGATCTACCCATAATGGGTGTAGATCTAAGAAAACGAGAGAAGAGAAGAAGTAGATCTAAGTAAATCTAAGAAACGATCAAGAACGATCACATACCTTAAGACTTTGGCTTCTATTCACCAAGAGAACCCTTCAAATAACCTTCGGAACACCTCAGATAAGTCCTATAACCTTCCAGGGAGAGTAATCCCGAGTTAGGGCCGCATAGGGGCTTTAAACAAGGAAATTAAATGAAAAATGAGTTAGATCCACAATTTTAGTATCTAACTTTAAGTGACCACACGGTTAGTCCGCACAGTTTGACAAATCGTGCACTAACCTTGTGTTAGATTTTGCCTCAGTCATCCTTCATGCACTGCCTCATTGCACAGTTTTCCCAAACCGTGCGCACACCATGTGCTCTCTTCTGTCCAAGAGACCACCACCTGCATGGCTTCAGAATGGTTTGGGCAAACCGTGCGCAGCCCGTGCATCCCCACATTTTTCCCTTTTATGCTTTAAAAGTCTCCCAAACATTCCCCAATCATCTCTCATAAACTTCATGCTATTAAAAAGCATAAAACAAGGGTTAATTACTAGAAACTGTGGGTATTACATTCTCCCCACCATTAGCCTTTCTGTCCTTGGAATGTAGAAAACCAATGCTTTCCTAAAAGAGTTTTGGCCACTGCTCTTTCATTTCTTTCTCGCGTTCCCAAGTTTCCACCTATATCTGACCATGTTGCCACAAAACCCGCACTAGACCGATGCTTTTTCCAAGAAAGACTTTATCCTGCCTATCCATAATCTACACCGAAATATGTACCAAGGAAGCATCTGGCTCTAGGTCAACATGATCCCATCTGATCACATGGTCAGGATCAGGCTGATAATTCTTCAACTAAGATACATGGAACACATTATGCACTACACTGAACTGTGGTGGTAATGCCAACCGATATACCACCTGTCCAACCCGTTCTAGTATCTCAAAAGGGCCTATGTAATGAGGAGATAATTTTCCCTACTTCCCAAACTGACGATGTCCAAGTCTTGGAGAGATCCTCAAGAAGACATGATCACCCACAACGAACGCCAACGGTCTACGACGATGATCTTCATAAGATTTCTGATGACTTTGAGCAATCTCCATCCTCTTTCTAATCAACTTAATCTTCTCCATTGTTTCTTGGAAATGCCTTGGCCTGACTAGTGGAGTTTCACCAGTTTCCACCCAACATAGTGGAGATCGACAAGGACGCCCATACAATGCTTCAAACGGAGCCATACGTATCGAGGCTTGATAGCTGTTACTTTATGAGAACTCCACTAAGGGTATATGCTCCTCCCATGAGCCACCAAAATCAATTACACAAGCCCGCAACATGTCTTCCAACGTTTGTATCATCCGCTCAGATTTCCCATCTATCTGAGGATGATATGCCACACTCATCGTCAACTGAGTCCCCAGGGCTTGCTGTAATGATTTCTAGAAACGAGATGTGAACCTCGCATCTCTTTCTAAGACTATAGACAGTGGTGCACCATGTCTCTTTACCACTTCCCAGATATATATTTTTTAAAGATCTTCCACCGTATGAGTTTCACGAATCGGGATGAAATGGGCTGACTTGGTTAGACGATCCACTATCACCCAGATGACATAGTGTTTTTGAACCATTCATGGAAGACCTGTAACAAAATACATTGCTATTTGCTCCCATTTCCACACTGGGATAGGTAAGAACTGTAACATACCAGCTGGTCTCTGATGATCCACTTTAACCTGCTGACAAGTTAATCATCGTGAGAGGAACTCTGCCACCTTCCTTTTCATGTCGCTCCAACAAAATTGCATCTTCAACGCCTTTTACATCTTTTGTGTACCCAGATGTACAGCCCATCGGGAATGGTGGTAAGAATGAAGGAGTTGTTCCTGAGCAGTTAAAGGTACAACTATCCGATCTCAAAACCACATAACTGAACTTCCATCCAGCTTCCATCCCTCAATGGTCTCCCCACCATTGATTTTTGAACTCATTGCAACACAGTCGAGATTGGATGCCTGTGCCCCCTTTACTCTCTCCACTAAATCAGGAACAAGCATAGCTTAAATGAAAACTGCAACATCCCCTCAGTTTTCACATTCCACATGCATGTCGGCTAAGACTGATATCAATAGCCATTCGTCTGATGCTTCTTTCTCCAACTGAGCATACGACTTTCTGTTTAATGCATCGACCACCGAATTGCCCTTACCCGGTGTATACATCAAGTCAAAGTCGAACATTTGAAGATACTCCATCCATCTTCTCTACCTCAAATTCAAATCTCGTTGTGAGAAAACGTGTTTCAAGCTTTTGTGATCCGTAAACATAGTAAATTTTTCACCAAAGAGATAATGTCTCCATGTTTTCAAAGCATGGATGATTGCAGCCAATTCCAAGTCATGTGTTGGGTAATTCTTCTCATGAAACCTCAACTCCTTTGACTCATAAGAAACAACATGGTCTCCTTGCATTAGAAGACATCCCAAACCTGATCTTGAAGCATCACAATACACCACATACCCCTGTCCTGATTCTGGAAAGATCAAGATGGGTGCTGATGTAAGACAATCCTTTAACTATTGAAAAGATTTCTGACATTCGTTATTCCATTGATATACATTGTTCTTCTTTTTCAATTTTGTCATAGGTGAGGATCGTCATGAGAAGTCACACACAAAGCATCGATAATAACCAGCTAGACCAAGAAAAATGTGTATCTCAAAGACATTCTTCGGCGGTTTGCAAGAAAGAATTGCTTCTATCTTTTCTGGTTCCACTAAAACACCTTTCTCCAAAAAAACGTGGCCCTAAAAAGCGTATCTCTTGTATCCAAAAATCGCACTTTGATAATTTGGCATACAACTGATTGTATCTCAAGATTTCCAACACTATCTCCAGGTGTTGCCCTGCTCTGCCCTTGTTCTTGAATACAACAATATGTCATCAACAAACACCACAACAAAAGAATCCAGATATTGCTGAAATATCCAATTCATCTAACCCATGAAGACCGTTGGTGAATTTGTTAGGCCAAAAGGCATGACTACGTATTCATAGTGGCCATATATGCTTATGAAGGCTGTCTTCGGAATATCCTCCTTTCGAACTCACAACTGCTGATATCCTGACTATAAGTCAATCTTGGAGAACCACTGAGCTCCCCTCAATTGATCAAACAGGTCATCAATGCGTGGAAGTGGATATCTAGGTAATACCCCCAGTTTCTGGTAATTAACCCTTGTTTTATGATTTTTAAGTGCATGAAGTTTATGGTAGATGATTGGGGAATGTTTGGGAGAATTTTAAAGCATAAAAGAGAAAAATGTGGGGATGAACGGGCTGCGCACTGTTTCCCCAAACCGTGCAGAAGCCATGCAGGTGGTGGTCTCTTGGACAAAAAAAGTGTGCATGGTGTGCGCACGACTTGGGAAAACTGTGCGATGAGGTCGTGTGTGAAGGATGGCTGCGGGAGAAGCTAATGCAGGGTTAGCGCATGGTTTTTCAAAACGTGCGGACTAACCGTGCAGTCACTTAAAGTTAGATCCTAAAATTGTGGATCTTACTTGTTTTTCCTTTAATTACCTTATTTAAATCCCCTAAGTGGCCCTAACTCGGGATTACTCTCCCTTGAAGGTTGGAGGACTCCTCCCAGGCATTCCAGAGGTGATTTTAAGGGTTCTCTTGGTGAATTGAAGACGGAGACTTAAAGTATGTGATCGTTCTTGATCGTTTCTTAGACCTACTTAGATCTACTTCTCCTCTTCTCTCGTTTTCTTAGATTTACACCCGTTATGGGTATATCTAAGGGTGTGGATGCCAAATATGACAAGATTTGGTCTTGGTTGTGTTAGGAGGAGAGATCTACGGAGGATTCTCAGAGTTTTAACCCGACGTTCTTGAGCGTTCTTTGTCTGTTGCTTGGTTTCACCCTTTTTGTTGAGGTAGGTGGTTTCACTCTCGACTCCTCTTGCTAGATTTGGTTGGCTTAGTTTCAAATTGGTTAGTTGAATGGTATCTTTTGTGAAAATCATGGAATAAATATTCTTTAGGGATGATTTATGGTTTAATGAAATTGTGAAATCTTGGGGAATTGTTGTGAAAAGTTATTTGGCTATTTGAATTTAAAATATTGATTTTAAATTATGAAATTGCTGAATTTGTAACTGGTTTTATGAGAAATGGGATTTCAATAAAAGGGGTGTTTTATCAAAATGGTTTGTGATTGAAATGATTTTTATGGATTTGGGTTTTCAATAAGAAGGGAGTTTTATTGAAATGGTTGAAAGGTTTTGAACACACTTTGTTTTGGGAATGGACTTTAATGGGTTGTGGTGTGTGTTCATATGCATTGGGATGGATAAGGGCGAGAACTCCACCCATCAAAAGGTTGGGATGGATAAGGTCATGAAGTACCCCTGTCAAGGTAGTTCCCTATGTGACAACTTAGTGTAAGGATAGCTCACCACTTGCGAGTATAGGGAGGTCCGGGTTGCATGCATGGTTGATTTCACGGGTTGTGAAATGGTTGGGTATGCCAAAATGGGATGTTTGTGAAATGGCTTGGAAATTTTTTTGGTTATTTTCTGGAAAAATAACCTGTTGGAAAGGTTGATTTTAATTCCACTTTGATAGTTTTTGACATGGATGTTTTTGGAAAACTAGTTTATATTTAGTATAAAATACTTTGGTGAAAATGATCTATATAAACTGTTTTTATATAAATGTGGCTAACTCTTCTATCCTAGGGGCGTGAGTTTGGAAGTTATTTGGGAAAACCTACTGATTTTTACACTCACCCCTTATTTGGCACTTTGGTGATTTTTTAGATGTTGTATTCTAAGACACATGTAAAGGTAAAACATCTCATTACTAGTGGCATGTGGTGATGGTTGGCAGATGTTGTAGAGCATGGAGCTTACGGACGACTGTGTCGTGGCATCTGTTGGGATTCTTGTGTTGTTTTGTTTCCGCTATGTACTTTGATGTTTGGTTGGTCTTCTGCTATTGTGTACTTTGATGTGGTTTATTATAAATGATGTTGTTTATTGGTCTTCTTTTGTTCATGCATCATATAGTTAATGCTTAATTGATAGGTTTATTTTCTTAAAGGGTAAATCGTCCCCCAATTGTATTTGAAACCATTTGGCATTTATTTCCAGCCTTTGCTTGATTTCGCCCTTTTTGTTGAGGTAGGTGGCTTCACTCTCGACTCCTCTTGCTAGATTTGGTTGGATTAGTTTCAAATTGGTTATGTGAATGGTATATTTTGTGAAAATCATGGAATAAATATTCTTTTGGGATGAGTTATGGTTTAATGAAATTTTGAAATCTTGGTGAATTGTTGTGAAAAGTGATTTGGCTATTTGAATTTAAAATGTTGATTTTAAATTATAAAATTTCTGAATTTGTAATTGGTTTTATGAGAAATGGGATTTCAATAAAAATGGGTGTTTTATCGAAATGGTTTGTGATTGAAATTATTTTTATGGATTTGGGTTTTAAATAAGAAGGGAGTTTTATTGAAATGGTTGAATGGTTTTGAACACACTTGGTTTTGGGCATGGACTTGCATGGGTTGCGGTGTGTGTTCATATGCATTGGGATGGATAAGGGCGAGAAGTTCCCCCATCAAAAGGTTGGGACAGATAAGGCCATGAAGTACCCCTGTCAAGGTAGTTCTATAATTGATGAATTAATGGAAGGGTAGCTCACCACTCGCGAGTATAGGGAGGTCCGGGTTGCATACATGGCTGATTTTACGGGTTGTGAAATGGTTGGGTTTGCCAAAACGGGATATTTTGGAAATGGTTTGGAAATTTGTTTGGTACTTTTCTGCAAAAATAACATGTTGGAAAGGCTGATTTTAATTCCACTTTGATACTTTTGCACATGGATGGTTTTGGAAAACTATTTTATAGTTAGTATAAACAAATTTGGTGAAAATGCTCTATATAAACTGTTTTTATATAAATGTGTCTAACTCTTCTATCCTAGTGGTGTGAGTTGGGAAGTTATTTGGGAAAACCTACTGAGTTTTACACTTACCCCTGCTTTGGCCCTTTGGTGCTTTTGCAGATGTTGTATTTTGAGACACAGGTAAAGGTAAAACATCTCATTACTAGTGGCTTGTGGTGATGCTTGGGAGATGTTGTGGAGCTTGGAGCTTACATACCACTATGTCACGACATCTTTTGGGATTCTTGTGTTTTTTTCTTTCCGCTGTGTACTTTGATGTTTGGTTTGTCTTCTGTTGTTGTGTACTTTGATGTGGTTTATTATAAATGACGTTTTTTATTGGTCTTCTTCTGTTCATGCATCATATAGTAAATGGTTAATTGATAGGTTTATTTTCGTAAAGGGTAAATTGTCCTCCAATTGTATTTGAAACCCTTTGGCATTTATTGTCAGCCTTTGGTGTCTTGGGTAGTCATCCTAGACAGGAGTAGGAATGTCAGAACTTGAAATGTATAGAATAAAAGGACGTAGCTAACCCGTTTATGCTGAACTTCAAGTTACCAGGGTTTTGGGTATATAAGTGTTTTGGATACACTTCTAGAATGTTATAAATCTCATTATCATGGGTTTATCCAATGAGAAGAGCATGGAAATCATTGTAGAAGAATGACATCCCACTAGGATTTCATATCTCATTGTAAGTAATGAGTAAGAATTTTGTGAAAAGTGCCAATCTTTGAAGAATGCAGAAATTGTTTGCATTTGAAAGACTTTGAAAACATGATATTTGGTGTATTTTGAAAATGGATTGACTTTCAAAAATTATGTTGAATGTTTTCAAAAATGGTTAAACATGGAAAAAGTTTGTTTGAGAACAATGTTGTGATAGTTCATGTGATAGAATTTGAAATGTGAATCCAACAGTTGCTAGAGAGTGAGATTGACAGAGTTTGTTGTTGCTTTAGAAAATGGAACCTAGTAGGCATCATCGAAACCAACCCGAAGAAGCTGTGGGGAATTTGGTTGCACCTGAACCACGTGTGAAACAAGATCTAGTTCAGAGTATCATTCAAGCGTTCCAGGCTGTGGACACGGGGAATCAAAGGGATGAGTCAAGGTATATAGACCATTCCATCCAGTTCCAAAAGAAAAACCCACCCATCTATCGGAGTGATTCTGAACCAGAAAAGGAGGAGGTGTGGCTAAGTAGGATGAATCATATATTTGATTTCATCGACACACCAGTAGAGCAGAAAGTAAAGCTGGAAATGTATATGCTGGAGGGTCTTTCATGACAGTAGTGGGAGCTGGTGGTGCAGATTAAAGTGGATCACGACCTGAGTTGGGATGATTTTAAAGAATTGTTTAACAAAAAATTCTATCCTCACACATTCAAAATCCAGAAGACGATGGACTTCTTTAGCTTGAAACAAGAGAGCCTCTCTGCCACAGAGAATGCTGCTACGTTCATGAATTTAGTCTGTTTTTCACCAGAGGATGCGACAAGTGCTTCTTTGAAATCACGCATCATTGAATCGGAGCTAAGGCAGGAGATTAGATCAAAGATTACAGTACTCTGTATTACGGATTATACAGAGATGGTGAACAGAGCAACGGTTGTTGAATGTGACATCTCGGGATCGATAAGAGGAGGCATGATGATACCCACAGGAACAAGTGGGAACTCTAATGCTGGGAACAAGCGGAAGAGGGACACCTACTTCCATGGTGGGAGTGCGAATCAGAACCAGACGACAGGATCAGTCAACCTTCTTCCACGACCCCAGAGTAAAGCATCTTTCATTCAATGTGGCTCTACTGATCATATAAATAGAGAGTGTATGGCGCAACCTAGACAATGTAACAATTACAAGAAAATGGGACATCTACAGTGCTATTGTATAAATACCCTGAATTCGGGTGCACATGACACTTCTCAAGCGTCGCAAGCATCGTATGCTTCGATAGGAAGAGGATAGCAGAGTCAGTCACATCAGCATAACAGAGCTAGCCATGGTGATTCTCAAAATACCATGAATCCTCAACTAGGGAAATCTCAGCAAGGCAACAAGGAGAACAATGCAGCGACGAAGAAAATGTATGGATCTGATCGGATGATTATTGATGATCAGGCTGTACCATCAACAGTAAGAGGTACGATTCTTTTGAATTCTACCTTTGTGCAAGTGTTTTTCGATACTAGTGCATCGCATTCCTTTCTTTCTTCTTGTATTTCTGATTAGATGAACTTAAAACTAGAAATGATGCCTTCTGTCGTGAAACTGCAAACACCTCTTGGTGAAAGAGAATGTCAAGCTCTCATTTGTAGAGCATGTGCTATAACTGTTGATGAATATGAGCTCAAATGGGACTTCTACATGTTGGATATGGAAGTCTATGATGTAGTCCTGGGTATGGAATGGTGGACAACATTTAAGGCTCACATTGACTATTATAGGAGAACGGTTAGTTTCACAACAGAGGACAACATCAACCATCCCTTTAGAGGAGAGAGAATGGTAAAAAAAAGTGTGCAAATACCATGTTGGAACCAATGGTGGGAACAATCTCTTACCAACTGGAATCTTTGACTTTGGCATCACTGGAAGAGAGTGAGGAAAATAGTTTTCCAGCTATGGTGGATCAATTTCCTAAGGTTTTTCTTGAAAACTTATCAGGGTTACCACCTGTAAGAGATGTGGAGGTTATGATTAATCTCATTACGGGGACCAGTCCTATCTAACTTCCATCTTATAGGATGGCACCAATAGAGTTAAAGGAATTTAAAATACAGTTAGAGGAGCTGGAATGCAGGGGATTCATTCGCACAAGCGTCACCCCTTGGGCAGCACCGGTTTTGTTCATGCAGAAGAAAGATGGAACTCTTCAGCTGTGTGTTGATTATCATAAGTTTAACCAAGTTACGATAAAGAATAGATATCCACTTCCACGCATTGATGACCTGTTTGATCAATTGAGGGGATCTCAGTGGTTCTCCATGATTGAAATGCGGTCAGGATATCACCAGTTGTGAGTTCGAAAGGAGGATATTCCAAAGACATCCTTCAGAAGCAGATATGGCCACTACGAATATGTAGTCATGCCTTTTGGCCTAATTAATGCACCATCAGTCTTCATGGATTTGATGAATCAGATATTTCAGCAATATCTGGATTCTTTTGTTGTGGTGTTTTTTGATGACATATTGGTGTATTCAAGAATAAGGGCAGAGCATGAGCAACACTTGGCGATAGTGTTGGAAATATTGAGAGACAATCAGTTGTATGCAAAATTATCAAAGTGCAATTTTTGGATAACAGAGGTATGCTTTTTGGTCCATGTTGTTTCTGAGAAAGGTGTGTCAGAAGACCCAAAAAAGATAGAAGCTGTTCATTCTTGGCAACTGCTGAAGAATGTCTTTGAGATACGCAGTTTTCTTGGTCTAGTTAGTTATTATCAATGCTTTGTGAATGAATTCCCATGACTAGCCTCGCCTATGACAACATTTACAAAGAAATACAATGTTTTTCAATGGACTGATTAATTTCAAAGATCTTTTAAAGAGTTAAAGGCCTGTCATACATCAGCACCCATCTTGATCTTTCCAGAATCAGGATAGGGGTATGTGGTGTATTTTGATTCTTCAGGATTTGGGTATGGCTATATTTTCATTCAAGGATACCATGTTGTTTCTTATGGGTCAAGGAAGGTGAGTGTGCATGAGAATAATTACCCAACACATGACTTGGAATTGGCTGCAGTCATCCATGCTTTGAAAACACGAAGACATTATCTCTTTGGTGAGAAATTTATTGTGTTTATTGATTACAAAAGCGTGAAACACATTTTCTCACTACGATATTTGAATCTGAGGTAGATAATATGGATGTAGTATCTTTAAATGTTCTACTTTGACTTGATGTATACACCGGGTAAGGGCAATTCGGTGGTCGATGCATTAAGAAAAAAGTCGTATGCTCAGTTGGTGAAAGAAGCTTCAGACAAATGGCAGTTGATGTCGGTCCTAGCTGACATTCATGTGGAATATGAAAACCGAGGGGATGCCGCAGTTTTCTTTTCATCTATGCTTATTTCTGATTTGGTGGAGAGAGTAAAAGAGGCACAGGCATCCGATCTCGACTATGTTGCAATGAGTTCAAAACTCAATCGTGGGGAGACCATTGACGGATGGAAGCTGGATGGGAGTTCAGTTCTTCAGTTTCGAGATCGGATATTTGTACCTTTAGCTGCTTAGGAAAAAATACTTCATGCTTACCACCATTCCAGAAGGGTTGTACATTCGGGTACACAAAAGATGTACAAGGCATTGAAGATGCAATTTTGGTGGAGCGGCATGAAAAGGAAGGTGGTCGAGTTTTTTTGCGATGCTTAACTTGTTAGCGGGTTAAAGTGGAGCATCATAGATGATATAGTATGTTACAGTCCTTACCAATCCTTGTGTGTAAATGGGAGTAGATATCAATGGATTTTGTTACAGTTCTTCCCAGAACGGTCTGGAAACACGATGCCATCTGGGTGATAGCGGATCATCTAACCAAGTTGTCCCATTTCATCCCGATTCGTGAAAATCCTACGATGGAAGATCTTTCAAAAATATATATCCGAGAAGTGGTAAAGAGAAATGGTGTACTATTTTCTATAGTCTCAGATAGAGATGTGAGGTTTACATCTCGTTTCTGGAAATCATTACAGCAATCCCTGGCGACTCAGTTGATGATGAGTATGGTGTATCATCCTCAGATATATGGGCAATCTGAGCAGATGATACAAATTTTCGAAGGCATGATGTGGGCTTGTGTAATGGATTTTGGTGGCTAATGGGAGGAGCATATAACCTTAGTGGAGTTCTCATACAATAACAACTATCAAGACTCGATAGGTATGGCTCTATTTGAAGCATTGTATGGGCATCATTGTAGATCTCTACTATGTTGGGTGGAAACTGGTGAAACTTCACTAGTCGGGCTGAGCCTTATCCAACAAACAACGGAGAAGATTTAGTTCATTATAAAGAGGATAGAGACGGCTCAAAGTCATCAGAAATCTTATGCAGATCACCATCGCAGACCATTGGTGTTCCTTGTGGGTGATCATGTATTCTTGAGGATCTCTCCATGACTTGGACATCGTCAGTTTGGGAAGCAGGGCAAATTATCTCCTCGTTACATAGGACCTTTTGAGATACTGGAATGGGTTGGAGAGGTGGAATATCAGTTGGCATTACCACCACAGTTCAATGTAGTGCATAATGTGTTCCATGTATCTCAGTTGAAGAAGTATCATCCCAATCCTGACCACGTGATCAGATGGGATCACGTTGAACTAGAGCCGGATGATTTGTTGGTACATATTCCGGTGCAGATTTTGGATAGGCAGGATAAAGTCTTTCATGGAAAAAGCATCGGTCTAGTGCGGGTTTTGTGGAAACATGGTCAGATATAGGTGGAAACTTGTGAAGGTGAGAAATAAATGAAAGAGCAGTGGCCAGAACTCTTTCTAGTAAGCGATGGTTTTCAACAATCTAAGGACGGAAAGGCCAATGGTGGGGAGAATTTAGTAACCATAGTTTCAAGTAATTAACCCTTGATTTATTCTTTTTAAGTGCATGAAGTTTATGGGAGATTATTGGGGAATTTTTGGGACACTTTTAAAGCGTAAAAGGGAAAAATGTGGGGAAGCATGGGCTGCGCACAGTTTTCCCAAACCATGCAGAATCCGTGTAGGTGGTGGTCTCTTGGATAGAAGAGAACACATGGTGTGCGCAAGGTTTTGGCAAACCGTGTGATGAGGCAGTGCATAAAGGATGGTCGAGGCAGAAGCTAACGCATGGTTAGCGCATGGTTTGTCAAACCGTGCAGACTAATAGTGCGGTCACTTATAGTTAGATCATAAAATTGTGGATCTAAATCGTTTTTCTTTTAATTAACTTTTTTGAAGCCCATAAGTGGCCCTAACTCGGGATTACTCTCCTTTGAAGGTTAGAGGACTCCTCCAAGGCATTTCAGAGTCGATTTTAAGGGTTCTCTTGGAGAATCGAAGCCAGAGTCTTAAGTTATGTGATCATTCTTGATCGTTTCTTAGATCTATTTAGATCTACTCCTCCTATTCTCTCTTTTTCTTAGGTATATGCACGTTATGGGTAGATCAAAAGGTGTGGATGCCAAATATGGAATGATTTGGTCTTGGTTGTGTTAGGAGGAGAGATCTAAGGATGATTCTTGGAGTTTTCACCCATCATTCTTGAGTGTTCTTTGTCCGTTGCTTGGTTTCACCCTTTTTGTTGAGGTAGGTAGATTTACTCTCAACTCCTCTTTATAGAGTTGGTTGGCTTAGTTTAAAATTGGTTATTTGAATGGTATCGTTTGTGAAAAGCATGGAATAAATCTTCTTTAGGGATGGTTTATGGTCTGATGAAATTGTGAAATCTTGGTGAATTGTTGTGCAAAGTTATTTGGCTATTTGAATTTAAAATGTTGATTTTAAATTATGAAATTTCTGAATTTTTAATTGGTTTTATGAGAAACGGTATTTCAATAAAAAGGGTTGTTTTATTGAAATGGTTTGTGATTGACATGATTTTGATGGATTTGGGTTTTCAATAAGAAGGGAGTTTTATTGAAATAGTTGAATGGTTTTTAACACACTTGGTTTGGGGCATGGATTTTCATGGGTTGTGGGGTGTGTTCATATGCATTGGGATAAATAAGGGCGAGAAGTCCCCCCATTAAATGGTTGGGATGGATAAGGTCGTGAAGTACCCCCATCAAGGTATTTCACTAAGTGACAACTTAGTGGAAGGATATCTCACCACTCGCAGGTATAGGGAGGTCCGGGTTTCATGCATTGTTGATTTAACAGGTTGTGAAATGGTTGGGTATGCCAGAACGGGAGGTTTGTGAAATGGCTTGGAAATTTGTTCGGTTATTTTCTGGAAAAATAACGTGCTGGATAGGCTGGTTTTAATTAAACTTTGATACTTTTTCACATGGATGGTTTTGGAAAACAAGTTTATAGTTAGTATAAACTGCTTTGGTGAAAATGATCTATATAAACTGTTTTTATATAAATGTGGCTAACTCTTCTATCCTAGTGGCGTGATTTGGGAAGTCATTTGGGAAAACCTACTGAGTTTTATACTCACCCATTCTTTGGCACTTTGGTGCTTTTTCAGATGTTGTATTATGAGACATAGGTAAAGGTATGACATCTCATTACTAATGGCTTGTGGTGATGGTTGGGAAATGTTGTGGAGCTTGGAGCTTGCAGACCACTATTTCATGGCATCTGTTGGGATTCTTGTGTTGTTTTATTTCCACTGTGTACTTTGATGTTTGTTTGGTATTCCGTTGTTCTATAATTTGATGTAGTTTATCAAAAATGATGTTGTTTATTGGTCTTCTTTTGTTCATGCATCATATAGTTAATGGTTAATGGAAATTTTTATTTTCTTAAAGGGTAAATCATCCCCCAATTGTATTTGAAACCCTTCAGCATTTATTGCCAGCCTTTGGCATCTTGGGAATGTCTCTTAAGGCCCAGTAATGACTCGTTGCACTCTCAAGCCAATGATAATTGGCAAGTCATTAAACATAGCCCCTTCTATTTAAATAATTCATTATAGTTTGGTAAGAGTTTGCGAATTCCAAAAGCATATCCCCCAAGAGTATCAAACTAGGTGTGCAGCAAGTCCAATTTTCAAGCACTAATTCTTGATTAAGTCTACCTCTTTACAGTGTTTTTGGGGTTGTTACCTATATATACATCTTTTCCATATCCACATCCACTTGTAGTATCTAGATAGTGATTTATTACTAGGAAACCACTCACTCTATCATTTACCAAAATTATAGGGAATTTTTCTATACTTTTCCTCATCCATATACTTATCCCTATACATGTCCTATGGGTTCTCACTAAGCTTTTCCCACCCAAGTTTCCAATATTTTACAAAACTTTTGATTTGATAAAAAAATTTATAGACCCTCGGTTCTCATACATATAAATTACATCATTTTTATAAAATACTTAATAAATTACAAAAACAGACACCCAAAGACCATATTATATTAGTTACATTGAATTCATATAAACATAAAAACTAATATATAAGTGATCTGCATTATCTCCCACTATTTTAACCATGACTGTTATGCTTCTAAGAAATATAAAACATAATATATATCTCAAACCTGGGGAAAGGAAACATAAAAAGGGGTGAGTTTAGATGCTTGGTAAGGGTAAACACGGGAGATATATAAGTATAATTATGAGCATAATGTTATGAGAACATAAATATAACCTTAAAGAATCATACCATATATATAAAATATCATAATAAGGAGTCATGGAATAAATATTGGCAGTTCACAAGACATTAATAATAAGGGAATCAAGAGCATAATCCATAAAATCATAACATTGGAATAATTCATGGAATTGTGGCTGAAAAATAATATTATAAAATGATTTACATGGTAGTCAAGGATTAATTATGAGGCCATATTAGTGGAATTTTCTCACTCCCCAAACCATCTTGGTTTTCATGGTTCACTCTCATCACCATCTTATTAGTCAAGGTTCACTCACAATACCATCTTAGTAGACAAAATACTTTACTGAACTGATTTCAATCCCCATTTAAACCAAGTATATCTCATGCAATATAAATATTTACCCAATTAATTAGAGGGACATATATGTCCCACCCATATCATAATGAAATCATACAAATTTCTTCTATAAGATCATAAGTAATCATATCATAATCCATGAAATGAAATGGGTATCATAAACATTTCATCATATCTTACTTTGTAATAAAGATATAGGTTTCATAATAATTTCATCAAATAATAAACTAGGAAAATAATAGTGTTTCATAACAATATAACTCATCAAAGAGAATTTTTTTTCATAAACATATTACCCATGAAAGATAAATGTGTTTCATAAACATCATGTTGTCAAAACATAAACCATTAAAAGAAATAATATGAATGGAACCCTTGGATCATATTCTCATAAAGGAATTATTAACATCAATTGATTTTATATTATATTGAAAATAATTTTAAAATATCTTTTTAAAAACATTTCTTCGGGAAAATATTCTTTCTTATTTGAAAAACACTTAAAAAAATAAAACATTTTGGAAAAATATTATCGTTAAAAATTCATATAAAAATACATAAAGAAGTTTTGAAAACCATAAAGAGTTTTTAAAATCCTTTTTCCTTGAATATAATCTTAAAATATAAATTTAAAAAAATATTTTTCAAAACACGTTTTTTTGAATAAAACAAATTTCCGACCAAAGGGATAAATAAGGTCATATTTTCTTAAAAGATCATTCCTAATTATCTTAAGTACCAAAGAGAGGTAAAATTGTACCAATACATAAATATGTCGTGAAAACCCAAATTAGAATAAAATCATGAAAATTACTGAGATATAGATCATAAAATTTAATTGATGTAATCATATTTGTGACGCCCCAGGTTTTATAAACTGTTCCAAGTGAACAATGTTGTGTTTTTAATGATGTCTCTTGTATTATTTTATTTTATGCTTTGTGTGCTGATAAAGAATACGAGTGGAAATCAAACATGAAGAATACAATAAACTGTTATATATTTAAAAGATACATTACAACAAGACCCATCTAATTGAAAGTACCATGCACAAGACCTAACACGGCCACAACAAGACTACAAAGAACCACAACACGGGCAATCAGATAGTCGTCATCTTCAGGGTCCATCAGTGTGAAAAGTATAACCGCCAGAATCACCGCGCACGCACTCAGCACCAGAGGTATGAGGAGAGCCATCCGCCAAGGGTCCAGTGTTTTGAAAATGTTAAACATCCTACCCCTTGCTTTTATAATATACCTCTAAGGGAATATGACCTTTTTTTTGACTGTTGGGTTCCAATGGATAAAGTGAATCATTTTATAAAACTTTTGTCTTTATAATGCTTTTATAATATTATGGTATTTCAATATTATAATAAATACAAAGTATCATAATTATATCTTCAAGTATTAAAATAAAATATTATTCTTGCAAATTAATCTATTTTGATCATGATGATATTTATTTGATGGAAAACTTGGTTTTTTTTTTAAAATGTGTCGAACATCAAGTCTACAGCGGTATCAGCAATAACTGAAAAAAATGTATCTTTTCAGATCTCTAAAGCTATGTGTTTTGAATTAGAGAAAAACTACGGGTCTTTTAAACAGAATTTTATAAATAAACAAGTGAATTAAGTTATAAATTGGATTTTAATCGTTAGAAGATCATAGTAGTTATAAAAGTGTGGTATTAAAAATATATCTTTTTAAAAAAATAATAATAGATATATCAAATAGTATAATTTGTTTACTAAAACTAAAATGGGATTTTTGGATTTGAAAATTATGAGTTAAAAGTACTTATTAAGTTTTATAAAAAATCAAATTATAATGTTCTGGTTATATATGTATATATATTAAAAAAAATTGAAGTAGTATAATGTCTAATTTTAATGTTTATTAAGCTGTTTTTTTACACACTGTTCCTACCTGGAGAAACTCGGTTGGCCACGCAATAGCCCCACGCATCTTCCTCCGTCCGATCTCACCATGGAAGATCACGGCTGTTGATATGTTTTAAAACTCTCTTTTCTTTTCATTTGTCCGATCATGACAAGGTCGAATATCATCCATTGTTTTTTTCCTCCATGTCTTCTTCTACCTCGCTCCAGGGACCCGCGAACTAGTGCTTGGTTTGCCCGATACGCCTCTCTCTCCACTATTCATGTTGACCTCACGCACCCACCTCCATAGGACACCATAGGCTCGGCCTAACCTCCCCCGTATCATGTTCCCTTAAGAACCGAGAAACCCCAGTGTAAACGGGGACCTCCGGAGCCAGCCTCGCCGCCGCCTCGCCGTCGCCTCGCCACAACGAACCACCTCCAGTTTCGCACCTCACCCCCGTGCACGACCACACTAGTGCCGGCGCTACGCTGCTGGACACCAGGCCGTCACCTTGCATCGTTTCTAGGAGTCCTCACCGGACTACCACCGGCCACCAAAGCTCCTCCTGGTTCTCCGTCCACCCAGCAAGCCTCCCTCCGGCGAGCTCCTCCCTTGAGTGGTAAGGGTGCCACATTTGTGGGTTTTTTTCCCACATATGTTTCTCGGTTCAAGTTTGTATATACATGAGTATATATATATAAATATTATAGTTAAAGGTATATATATATATATATATTCCATGCAAACCATACAAAATATGTATCTAAGATTTCCTTATAATTCAGTATTTTATGTTAAGAATTATACCTTTGAAAGGGGTTATTTTAAAACAAGTCCAAACGTGTACGATCTTTATGTAAGCCTTATATATATATAATTATATAATTTTAGAAGTTATGTATTTCAATGCAAATCAGTTTTTGATTCTTACTTTGTCTATGAATGATATTGGATGCGAACCAGGTCTTTGTTTTAGGTGCAAACATGTAATAGTTGAAATTGAAGTTTTATATATTTATAGTTTCATGAACATTTAAACCCCCATGTGGTTTTGAATTTCAAACTGAATAAATGATAAGTAGTTAGAGGTATTAAGATTTTAATTGTACCATGTTTAATTTATGAGAAACCCTATTTATATACATTGTGTATATATATCCCTATGTAAGAATGTGTTTTTAAGATTAATATCTGAAAACACTAGTTTCAAGAAATGGTTATTAATATTTTTATGCATGTAGGATTTTAGCACTTGCCTATGCTGTTTTATAATTTTGTGTCTAAGGGTACAGCAATGAACTTGTCTAAGGTTGCCCTTGAAATGATTTATGTTTTTTTAAGGATATGCTTATGCCTGTTTTAAACTCATTTTAAAAGGATAGGGGTTTAAGGGTTATGTTAATATGTAGAAATCCTCTATTATTTTTATACCAAACTCGATGAAATGATTTTTAGTGAGCAGAGTGTAACTGAAAATTCTATGACCGGTGAAGAATAATAATTAATGACAGGTATTATTTTTTAAAAGTGGTTTATTTCCAAGTGTCAGAATTTTAAAGATTGCAAGTGTTTATTATTTTTATACCAAGCATGCCGTAGTAATTATTAGTGGATGGGGATTTGTTGCAAGTACTGTGACCTGTGAAGTACAATAGTTAATTCCAAGTAGTTCTTTTCTATGTACTGGAATTTTAGAAACTCATCATTTAATACCCCTTGGGATCAAGTCTCACACATTCATCATCTTATGTGATTAAATAATTGTTCTATGCACATAGTATTCTTGCTTGACCGTTCCTGATTTTATTACACATTTTCCATTTTATCTGCCGTATCATGTATTTGTAAACAAATTATATAATTTTTTCCTTATTCATATTGTTCATACATATGACTCAACATGATAAGGAACTAAGAACTAAATTACCCAAAGTGGTATGTGACACCTTGGGTAATATGAAAAGAAAATTAAATATTCAAAGTGGTATGGGACACCATGAATATATAACCTTGTCAACATGTGATAAATGTATGGGACTACCTGGAATGGGGTCCGGTAAGAAGAAAACCCTCCAGGTTGGGGACTGGTTAAAGTAAGCCCTCCGGGTTGGAGACCGGTAAAAGTAAGCTCCTCGATGCATCGATAGTTCTCGAGACTGTCAGATTGGGTTTTTACCATTAGGTCATGGCACAAGGCCTTGACACAGATACCATGAGTCCTTCAGCATAAATTTCTTTGTTTATGACCAACCTAGTGATTATTCCGATTAGAGGAATAACCTTGGTTATAGAACCTTACCTATGAGTATCAGATTAAAAAAAAAGAAACACAAGACATGTGATATGGCAATGTTGATGCATGACCAATTTCTTTTCCAGAACTTCATTTCAAATGTTGTATTTCAATTATCATGTCATAATGTGCATATTTTGTGTAGATGATGCACTTGTGCGCGACTCTGATGACATTTTCATCTTGTTGTTCATACACACCTTTCTTGTTTACGGACACTTTACTTCGTGCAACCCATGCCTTTTATTATTATGCTTATCTTGTTTACTAAGTGAGTTACCGCTAAGTGTTCTAGTGCATACGTATGAAGTACATTAACTCTGATGTATCAACCTTTGTTTAGTCTTGAAGTTTTTCTTTTAAGAAAATTTTCTATGTATGGAAAAGTATTTCTCAATGTAGTTTTCAAAAGCTGTATTTATGTATTTTCAAAAACCCCTTACTGAGTATTTCAATTCTCACCCTATGTTTTATGTTAAATTTTTACAGGTTGATAGAGCCTTTCCAAGACTTGGATGTTTGTTCTTAGCTCAGAAAATAAAGAAGCAAAGCTGTTGTCTCTGATTCTCCAGGATCTAAACCAGAAAGTTCCTCCTGATGGGTTATGATGTGTGACTTATTTGTTTCATTTGTGAGAAATAAATTGCACACTATAACCGAAGCACCGGCACCGGGCTACTGGGGTCGGGGCGTCATAGTTGGTATTAGAGGAATGGTTTAGGAAACCATGGAAAATTAGGACAACACAAAAACATTAATAATGTTTTACTAAGTAAGGTTTGTTCTTAAATTTCTCAGATGGCAAGACAGCGAACCACGCCTAGACTCTTGACTCTCCCTACAGAAATCATACAGACTATTGTAGAAAAATCCTACTCAACAATTTACCAACCTTTTGTTAACTTACGACTCACGTGCAAAACCCTCTATGAAATATCGAAAAGATCGAATGTCCTTTAAATCTTCCGAGGGTCGGAAGTTGCGTATAACCAAATGGCCAGTGCACTATTTGAGAATTATAAAAAGAAAGGGAAGTACTATGAGGGACTCTTCTTGTGTTTCATCATGAACAATAAATGGTTGGCCTTCCCGGCATTTGGAGAAGCAGCAAAGCAGTTGGACTTCCACGCAGTCTTTATGTACCAAATCCTGTGCTTCATCATGCTTAGGGAGCTCTGCGATTTTGGATCTTTCATAGAATCCTTCAATTATGAAGTGGTTCGAGAGATCTTCAGGAACCAAATCCAAGCGGATGTTGCGAAGCTTGATGTCACTCGTTCCCATCTCTGGAAAACCACCTGTATCAAACGGGAGCTTGGCTTCAACCACGAACCACTTTGCCAAAAATGTATTTGGGAAAAGGAGACCCACAAGCTTTGTTCATCCCTGGGGATTGAGTTGAATAGTAACTTCTTCCATGGGCGGTGGAGGTAAAGGGACATCACCAAGGGTGTTAGAGAAGCGGTGTGAATAAGTCAGTGTATGTACGCCGATCGAATTGCAGGGACGCAATTCTTTTAAGAGGGGGATAATGTGACGCCCCAGGTTTTATAAACTGGTCCAAGTGAACAATGTTGTGCTTTTAATGATGTCTCTTGTTTTATTTTATTTTATGCTTTGTGTGCTGATAAAGAATTCGAGTGGAAATCAAACATGAAGAATACAATAAACTGTTATATATTTAAAAGATACATTACAAAAAGACCCATCTAATTGAAAGTACGATGCACAAGACCTAACATGGCCACAACAAGACTACAAAGAACCACAACACGGGCAATCAGATAGTCGTCATCTTCAGGGTCCATCAGTGTGAAAAGTATAACCGCCAAAATCACCGCGCACGCACTCAGCACCAGAGGTATGAGGAGAGCCATCCACCAAGGGTCCGGTGTTTTGAAAATGTTAAACATCCTACCCCTTGCTTTTATAATAGACCTCTAAGGGAATATGATCGTTTTTTTGACCGTTGGGTTCCAATGGATAAAGTGCATCATTTTATAAAACTTTTGTCTTTATAACGCTTTTATAATATTATGGTATTTTAGTATTTTAATAAATACAAAGTATCATAATTGTATCTTCAAGTATTAAAATAAAATATTATTCTTGCAAATGAATCTATTTTGATCATGATGATATTTATATGATGGAAAACTTGGTTTTTTTTAAAATGTGTCGAACATCAAGTCTACAGCAGTATCAGCTATAATTGAAAAAAATGTATCTTTTCGGATCTCTAAAACTATGTGTTTTGAATAAGAGAAAAACTACGGGTCTTTTAATCATAATTTTATAAATAAACAAGTGAAGTAAGTTATAAATTGGATTTCAATGGTTATAAGATCATAGTAGTTATAAAAGTGTGGTATTAAAAATATATCTTTTTTTAAAAAAAAGTTATATCAAATAGTATCATTTGTTTACTAAAACTAAAATGGGATTTTTGGATTTGAAAATTATGAGTTAAAAGTACTTATTATGTTTTATACAAAATCAAATTATAATTTTCTGGTTATATATGTATATATATTAAAAAAATTGAAGTAGTATAATGTCTAATTTTAACGTTTATTAAGCTGTTTTTTTACACACTGTTCCTACCCAGAGAAACTCTGCTGGCCGCGCAATAGCCCCGCGCATCTTCCTCCGTCCGATCTCACCATGGAAGATCACGTCCGTTGATATGTTTTAAAACTCTCTTTTCTTTTCATCCGTCCAATCATGCCAAGGTCGAATCTCATCCGTTGTTTTTTTTCCTCTGCGTCTTCTTCTACCTCGCGCCAGGGACCCGCGAACCAGTGCTTGGTTCGCCCGATTCGCCTCCCTCTCCACTATTCATGTTGACCTCGCGCACCCACCTCCATAGGACACCGTAGGCTCGGCATAACCTCCCCCGGATCATCTTCCCTTAAGAACCGAGAAACCCCAGTGTAAACGGGGACCTCCGGAGCCAGCCTCGCCGCCGCCTCACCGTCGCCTCGCCACCACGAACCACCTCCAGTTTCGCACCTCACCCTCATGCACGACCACACTAGTGCCGGTGCTACGCTGCTGGACACCAGGATGTCACCTTGCATCATTTCTAGGAGTCCTCACTGGACTACCACCGGCCACCAAAGCTCCTCCCGGTTCTCCGGCCACCCATCAAGCCTCCCTCCAGCGAGCTCCTCCCTTGAGCGGTAAGGGTGCCACGTTTGTGTGTTTTTTTCCCACTCATGTTTCTCGGTTCAAGTTTGTATATACATGAGTATATATATATAAAAATTATAGTTAAAGGTATATATATATATATTCCATGCAAACCATACAAAATATGTTTCTAAGATTTCCCTATAATTCAGTATTTTATGTTAAGAATTATACCTTTGAAAAGGGTTATTTTAAAACAAGTCCTAACATGTACGATCTTTATGTAAGCCTTATATGTATATAATTATATAATTTTATAAGTTTTGTATTTCAATGCAAATCAGTTTTTGATTCTTACTTTGTCTATGAATGATATTGGATGCGAACCAGGTCTTTGTTTTAGGTGAAAACATGTAATAGTTGAAATTGAAGTTTTATATATTTATAGTTTCATGAACATTTAAACCCCCATGTGGTTTTGAATTTCAAACTAAATAAATGATAAGTAGCTAGAGGTATTAGGATTTTAATTGTACCATGTTTAATTTATGAGAAACCCTATTTATATACATTGTGTATATATATCCCTATGTAAGAATGTGTTTTTAAGATTAATATCTGAAAACCCTAGTTCCAAGAAATGGTTATTAATATTTTTATGCATGTAGGATTTTAGCGCATGCCTATGCTGTTTTATAATTTTGTGTCTAAGGGTACAACAATGAACTTGTATAAGGTTGCCCTTGAAATGATTTATGTTTTTTAAGGATATACTTATGCCTGTTTTAAACTCATTTTAAAAGGATAGGGGTTTAAGGGTTATGTTAATATGTAGAAATCCTCTATTATTTTTATACCAAACTCGCTGCAATGATTTTTAGTGAGCAGAGTGTAACTGAAAATTCTACGACTGGTGACGAATAATAATTAATGTCAGGTATTATTTTTTTAAAGTGGTTTATTTCCAAGTGTCGGAATTTTAAAGATTGCAAGTCTTTATTATTTTTATACCAAGAATGCCGAAGTAATTATTAGTGGATGGGGATTTGTTGCAAGTACTGTGACATGTGAAGTACAATAGTTAATTCCAAGTAGTTCTTTTCCATGTACTGGAATTTTACAAACTCCTCATTTAATACCCCTTGGGATCAAGTCTCACACATTCATCATCTTATGTGCTTAAATAATTGTTCTATGCACATAGTATGCTTGCTTGACCGTGCCTGCTTTTATTCCATATTTTCCATTTTATCTGCCGTATCATGTATTTGTAAACCAATTATATAATTGTTTCCTTATTCATATTGTTCATACATATGACTCAACTTTATAATGAACTAATAACTAAATTACCCAAAGTGGTATGGGACACCTTGGGTAATATGAAAAGAAAATTAAATATTCAAAGTGGTATGGGACACCTTGAATATCTAACCTTATCAACATGTGAGAAATGTATGGGACTACCCAGAATGGGGTCCGGTAAGAAGAAACCCCTCCAGATTGGGGACTGGTTAAAGTAAGCCCTCCGGGTTGGAGACCGGTAAAAGTAAGCTCCTTGATGCATCGATAGTTCTCAAGACAGTCAGATTGGGTTTTTACCCTTAGGTCATGGCACAAGGCCTTGACACAGAGACCATGAGTCCTTCAGCATACATTTCTTTGTTTATGACCAACCTAGTGATTATTCCGATTAGAGGAATAACCTTGGTTATAGAACCTTACCTATGAGTATCCGATAAAAAAAATGAAACACAAGACATGTGATATAGCAATGTTGATGCATGACCAATTTCTTTTCCAGAACTTCGTTTCAAATGTTGTATTTCAATTATCATGTCATAATGTGCATATTTTGTGTAGATGATGCGCTTGTGCACGACTCTAATGAAATTTTCATCTTGTTGTTCATACACACCTTTCTTGTTTATGGACACTTTACTTCGTGCAACCCATGCCTTTTTATTATTATTCATATCTTGTTTACTAAGTGAGTTACCGCTAAGTGTTCTAGTGCATATGTATGAAGTACTTTAACTCTGATGTATCAACCTTTGTTTAGTCTTGAAGTTTTTCTTTTAAGAAAATTTTCTATGTGTGGAAAAGTATTTTTCAACGTAGTTTTCAAAAGCTGTATTTAAGTATTTTCAAAAACCCCTTACTGAGTATTTCAATGCTCACCCTATGTTTTATGTTAAATTTTTACAGGTTGATAGAGCCTTTCCAAGACTTGGATGTTTGTTCTTAGCTCAGAAAATAAAGAAGCAAAGCTATTGTCTCTGATTCTCCAGGATCTAAACCAAAAAGTTCCTCCTGATGGGTTATGATGTGTGACATATTTGTTTCATTTGTGAAAAATAAATTGCACACCATAACCGAAGCACCGGCATCGGGCTACTGGGGTCGGGGCGTCATAATATTCCTAAACAATCCTGATAAACGATGTGATTATAGTAACAAATTCATACCCCTTTAGTAACCTAGAATCATAATACCCATGAGATAATTACATTACATGAAACATAAAATATCATGAAAATAATTATATTAATTATATAACATGTCAAATTGAATTATTTACACATACTAAAAAATATTGGTTTTTAAAAAAGATGTCTCAAAGAAGCAAATTGAGGCATATTTACCTTACGATTTGTTAAATTTTGAAACCATAAAACCCTATTAAATAGAGATCATAAAATGGATATATAAATACCCATAAATTTAGAAATAATAAACCTAGAATACATTCATGTAAATTATAAACACCACACCAAATAAACCAGTGGTGAGTAAGGGAAAAGTATTATAGAAATAAAAGTGAGACTAGAAATCCCCACACCTTGTGTCTTAGCTCTCACCGTACTCATCCAAACTGACAGTGAAATAAATATAAGTGTATTATAAATATATAAAAAAACATATTAATATATATAATTTAATATATGATTTACTCCTGGCTTTATATTACCCATTTAATAACAATTCTATGTTAATGTTACATTTCAGGTAATAACTGCTTAGTTTTTTTTACATGTTTTGACTTGTTATTCATATTAATATTAATTAATAGTTATTTAATTACATAAAAAATGTAATAAATGATATAAATATCATATATATTCATTATATATTCATTTATAGTAATATTAAAAATATATTAATAGTAAATTGTTTACATCATTCATGGAGACGATAGGTCATACGTACGCATGAACGTTGTTTTAAATTTCTAATCATATTTTTTAAAGATATAAGAATAAATGATATATATATATATATTCATTATAGTATAATTATTATTTAAAATATATCACATATATATATTAAATCCATCCTTTTTATATTCAATGTAAAGCGTGAACGAATCACATCGTGTTTAGTAGATGGTATTCCACACATCCACACATGGTGTTATAGTATTCTCACTAAATGTAAATCATGATGTTATGTGTTATATAATAATTAAATAAGTATAAATACATCATAAATATTATATACATCATAAAAAAAATAATTCCATAATTTTTCCTAACCTTTAAAGGCTGTAATGGATGAACTAATGACATCGGTTTGCGAGGTGGTAGTCTGTTGTACAGACGAATGATGATTCTGTATGCCACTTGATAGAATTGTGTGTGAGTGTATGTAGAAACCATAACATAAAAAATAGGTATGTTTATGATACTAATTTTATTATATAATCTTTAAATATGAATAATTTAGTGGGTGTAGAAAGAAGTAAACAAAAGTTCTTATGGAAGGATGTTACCTCTTTGTTGGGTAACTCTTTTTGGTTTTACCTAAATGGATTCCTTGGAAGGATTTATTTTAATAATGAGGCATATAATATGAATAAATGGAAGTTATGAGTATATTTATTCAGGTTTTATATAATAAAAATGTCTTGAGTGGTTTTAATAAGTGAGGGGGTGAGTTCACTTTTGTGGTGAAGCAGGAGTGACATTCGTATAAATATAAAAATGTAAACACTTTTGAGAGGTCCCCCTTAAATAATGTGACTCTAGTAATGGTCCATATTATATAAAATGGATTTTACTATCGAGATATGGCCATCAAATTTATTCGGTAAAATTTCCTCATTCATTTATCCATTTAATATTAAAGTATAACCATTATGTAAACTCTATTTTTTCTTCATCGATGTAATTAATTTTAAATAATTTCACTAACATTTATGGGAAAAACTAAGTTAAACTTATTATAAATTATAAATTATAATATTTAAAAATATTAAATCCATTTTTTTAAATTCTAATCACATAAGTGGTAGAAATTAGTTTAAAATTTATATTGCATAAGGGATGAGACGATGGGTTTTTAAAGTGAAAACTTCAAAAGATTGAAATATTTTTTTATCCAATTTCAATGTGAAACTTGTTTTATTTATCTAAATTGGATTAATTAATGTATATTTGATATAATTATACTTTAAAACCAAATTAAAAAATTATTTTACTATTTAAATAAATTAGATGAAATAGTAGTTTTCAATTAAAATTCAGTATTTTTCATTATTCATCCAAAAATGAAACATTTTAGAAAAAACCAAAAAAATACCCCTAAGATAATTTGGACATTAAAAATTCCAAATTTTTTTTTATTTTATCAAATTAATTTTCCAAAAGTTTCTAAAATTAATTTCTCTATTTTTCAAAGGACATAAAAAGATGTTATTTTGAGAAAATTCTATTATTCAAACATATAAAGACTTTAACAGAAATTATATATTTCATTAAAAATATGTTTCATTTCTATAAAATCATTATAAATAATATTTAATAATAAGTTATTGATATTTATATTATTAATTTTAATTTCTATAAAATAAATTTCTCATAAAATAATAATAATAATAAAATCTTGTTTCATAGAAACTCAATGTTGTGTATAATGAAAGATAAAAAAATGTTGTATGTAATGAAAGATTATCTTTTTGGTATATAAAAATGTTTAACTTGGTTTAGGTTAAATTTAATACATTAATTAAAATAAATTTATTCCAAAAAAAGGTTCATAAAACACGGGGTGTTACACACATTTTCTTACAAAGATGTACACCCTATGAGATTGGAACCAATCCCCACATGGATTTTTCCATACAAAGCCTATTTAGAATTTGGTCAAAGTATGTACTTTTACTTATTCAAAGTATAATATTGGATCTAACATTAATAATCTTTATCCCTAGAATATAGGTTTCTTCACCTAATTCTTTTGTGGAGAAATACTTGTTTAATTGGTCCTTAATAGACAGTAAGACTAGTATGTTATTTCTAAGATGTAATTATTCATCAGTAAATACCATAAGGATAATGACCACATTATAAATAATCCTCTTGTAAACACATGGATCACATTGATTCATAATGAAATAAAATTATTTTAAATCTTCGTTGAATTGAACGTTTGATGACCTAGATGTTTTCTTCAATCCCTAAATAGATATATGAAACCTTAAAAAAAATTAGAATTACATGGAATCACAAACGATTATGGTTGTGTCATATAGAAATCTTCTTGAAGGTTCCCATTATTGAAATCAATTTTTACATACATATTCCATACATCATATTAATGGTAAGCTGCTATATCAAGAGGAATTCTGATGGCTTTAAACATGTAAACTGGTGAAAATTCCTCATCATAGTCAATTCATTAACATTGTTTAAACCCTTTAGTAATTGGGATTACTTTATAGGTATTTACTTTACCTTCCATGTCCAGGTTTCTCTTGAATACCAATTTGAAACCTATGGGATTTACATCAAATGGCACATCAACCAGAACCCAATCATGGTTCTAATACATTGAATCTATTTCAAAATTCATCACTTCATCACATTTTTCTACTTAAATGTTCTTATCAACATTTTTTTAGGAGATATATTAATTATTGTCAACGAATAATGAGTCACCATCTTCGGTGACTAGAAATCCATATATCTCTGGTTCCCTTACCTATCTAGTTGTCCTAGATAATCCTTGTGTTTGAGGAACTATTACTTCTATGGGGAGATATATATTACATTTATATACAAAATATTTTTTTTCTTGAGCATCAACATTGTCAAAGTCAATCTTTCTATCACTATCATTTTTTGGGATGTTCTCCCTATCAAAAAAGATTTTTTTTCTAGTGAGGGTCAATATTTTCATGAGAGTATGTATAGGAATAATCCCTTTGTTACCTTAGGATACCCTATAAAGAAAAACTTTATGCCATGGGTTTCTAGTTTGTTTCCTAAGAATGACTAAAAAAACTCCTCACAATCCCATACAAGTTTATGCGACAAAATGGATTTATTTCCTCACCATAACTCAAAGTGAATTCTGTTTTCTTATTTAGTTAGTACTCAATTCAATGTATATTCCATAGTTTTTAATTCATATATCCAAAATAATAATGGAATATCTTCATGAGTCATCATCGAATATACTATTTCTAATAAGATATGGTTCCTTCTTTCACTTACACCATTCCACTATGGAGTGTTAGTTGTATTGATTTGAGATAGAATCCAAAAATATCATATAATGTTGATAAACTCTTGGTAAAGATATTCACCACCTTTATCCAATAAAATATTTTTTATCTTCTTTATAAATAGATTATATAATTTAGTCTTGAATTATTTTAATTCTAAAAGGACTCAGACTCATTCCTCATTTTGTAAACAAAGTTATATCAACTCAGTTCATCAGTAAAAATTAAGATGTATGCACATTCACCTATATATTATACTAGAAATGGTCCATACACATCAGTGTGTACCAATTCAAAAATATATGTGTCCCTTTCAACCTATCTATTGAATGGTAGTTTTTTCATTTTTTCCATGTAAACAAACATGGCATATTTAAAGTGGTTTTAGATTATAAGATTATAAATAATCATATTAACATATCTTTTTCAACTGATTATCATTAATATAAACATTATGGTGATGCGATAACTAGGTGTAATATTATTAATGTGAATATGATTTATTACCTATTTAAAATAGTTTTTTTCTATAATTTAATAAATAAATACCATTATTTATGTGATCAATACCATAAAATACATTTTTTTTAATAATGAAACAAACTTTTATTTCCTAACATTAAAATAAAACCATCTACATCTAGTTATTACATAGAAATTACATTATTGGTAATATTTGGAATATAATAAGAACCCCTTAACACAAATATCATTCATGTTGGTAATGAAATTTTGTAGTCAACAATGGATATAGAATGTATCCTAACACAATTTTCTTCTAACAAATCCACCTCTCCTCAAAACATATTTCAGAATCTACTTGGTTACAAAATTTGGATCTATATTTGAGCACTATAGGCTCTATCTAATACCTAATGTGTAGATATTAAAATATTACACATGATAAAAAATTCACCTTTAGATTCCTCTAACTTTTGGGTGAATTTCTTCTTTTAATGACCTTTCTATATTCCAAACATACTGCCTCCTTTCTTTTCCCTACCTCTAGGTCTTCCAATTATTAGAATGACTAAGCTCATGATAGTTAGACTTTTTATGAGTCTTTATACCCTTTACCTTATTTTCACTTTTATTATTTACCATAAGGACCAATGTTTTGTCACACAACATGTCCTTATCCACATTTTGAATCATAGTAATAAGTTATGAAAGGATCTTCTCATTATTTATTATGTTATAATTAACAATAAAATTTGATTAGGTCTTGTGTAGTGATGAATTTAAAAGATACATATGAAAATAATAAATGAATTTAGTCCCAAAGATGTATTGGCGTTCAATATAGACAATAATCTTTACTTCCTGGGGACCAGCTGGTGCAGACTCTCCATGATTAGTTGTAAACTTAATTTTTGAAATCTTATATTTCTCATGTCCCTCCTTCTCATGATAGAGATCTTAAAGGTGAGATATCATGCTATGAACATACATCTCCTCATGTTGCTTCAAAATATCATTGGTTATGGATGATAACATGAAACACTAAACATCTATATCATTTTCAAAATTTTTCTCATAGAGAGTTAAATCTTCCTCACTAGCCTCATTACTATGTGCATCACAAACAGGTTCTTCCAACACATAAAATTTTCTTTCTTGGTGTAGGATAATGTGTAGCCTTTTACACTCTTGAAGCTTTATACTGGTGATAAGTTTGTATTTATCAAGTATGTATCACATTTATATGTTTTATGTCATTTTAATAATTGTTTCTAAAAATAATATGATCATATTTTTGTACATAATTTCATAAAAAATAGGAAAATAAATAAATAAATTATATGAATTAATATATGACTATTTTTTTGAAACATAGTTTCCCTCAACATTGTCTTTAAAATATCCAATTTTGTGGAAATTCGAGTGTGATGGATACATAATCCCCTTTTCATCACCCCAACATTATATTTTCAAGAAATTTGAGGGTTTTAGGTAGGTATTTCAAATTTGAACTGCATTAACTCAGAGTTCCTCAATCTTCTGAGCAGTCTCCCCAAACCTTAAATCCTTAAATTGGATTTCTTAAACATTTTACTATCATTTACACCAATTCCTACTCCAGAATTGAGCCCTTCATGTGACCTAAGTTATGTCAAATCAAAACATAAAGTTATAATTCTTGGATGGTTGAAATCACTTAAACATTGGCTGGTCAAGAACATTGAAATATGGTTCATCATTCGCTGAACTAATCGAAGGATATACCAAAATAATATATATAATTTAGGTATTTAATCATTTATGTGTAAATTTCCAATTATTATCTTTATTACATTATTACTAATATTAAATGAATTTACTTACATGATTAACCATGTCTTAGATAATGTTAACAAATAAGAAAATTTATTTTAGTTCTATCATGAATGTTTGTTATTTAACTAATTCATGTGATTATGAAAAAACATCAATAATGAAATAACCATTAAACTTGAAAAAAAATAAAATTAAAAAGTCATATGATCTTGATATTTTACTAATGGTTAGTTTATCTGTCAGAAGTTAAAATAATTATCAACCTAGAGGAAAAACAACTTGATCAATTTATTGTTCTTGTAGTATCCTTCCACTTTTTAACCAATGTATATCTCTTTGATTGGTTTCATGTCAGATCTAAAATTGAACCACCACCACAAGCTTGTAATCTCCATCCATTATATATTCTTTTTCTCATATGAAGGTGAGGGAAACTAAAGGATTGGTTAAGGGATTAACAAAAAAGAAACCATGGTCACACATGCCCTTATATAATGAGACTAGAGATAAAACACATTCCAAAAATATAATTTTATAATAAATTAATTGAAACAAATCATATACAATGGTTTGTTCAAGGATCATGATCATCTACATGCATTCAACGAATTATACTTTTAATAAAATTATCATTCTATTATAATAATTAATATTTAAGATAAATCATGCCCGAATTAATTAATTCTCTTCTTTAATTAATAAATTATATATATTAATTATCATCCAAATTTTCATTATGTTATCATCCTTCATAATTTTAATCAAATTAAACAAATTTATTTAAAACTCACTATGCAAAATAAAAAATATACCTTGTTCAAACTACCTAATGTGTATTATAATCATATACGGTTAACTCTAGAGACATATGGAATGAACAACATAATCCCTTAATTTCATAACATGTACTATCAACATTATGATCACATGGTTAACATGTTATTTACATAGGGTGTTATGATTTAATTCATGTCAAGTAATAATTGTAATTTGAATTATACATGATATGTAGATCTAAACATTACACAAAAATTAATTATATATATGTGGGTGTATAACTCATCACATTTCATGTCCTATCATCTTAATGACTGCATGAATGAACATGTTGATAAGGATTTCATAGTATAATAAATTAATTTTAATTTTTTGTAATTTGGTAAAATTACATGGTGTGTACATTGGAGCTACACAACATGTATATAATTTTCACTGTCTATTTGTGGCATGCACCTAGGGACATAGAATTTAAGTTTCCCATATAAAATATTTGATTTCATAGTATGTACATGGGATACACATAATTTGGTCTCTAAATTACATGTTCACCTGTCATATAGGTCATGTAAGAAGATACATGGCCCTTCTATGACTACAGGACTACATGTCATGTACATAAGTTTCATGGAGTGTACTCTCGCTGACCGTGCACCGGGTCGGCCCGATCAACATCTGTTGTATAATTAAATTCACAGAGTGTAAAAAATTCCCACACCTTGAATTAATTTCTAATTAATTTTTTTATTAAACACTATTACACGTCATGTACATCTGGGTTATATGGTGTGTACTCTTGTTTTATCCAGAGAGACTCCTCAACACCTTCAAAAGAAATCTTTGAATTTATTTCATTCCTTAAATTAATGGATTTAATTATATTTATGTGAAATGAATATGAATAAATTAGATCTCCCAATCTAGATTAAACAATGATTAAAATGGAATTGAAAATCAATAATATATACAAAAATCAGTCAATTGTCTTTAAATAATAATAAATAATTATGAAACTCACTTTAATACCGCTTGAAGGTTCTAGGGGAAGAAGATGTGTTTGATGGGTCTGCCTAACATTTCTTTTTTCATGATCAAGGATTAATATGAGAATAAAATGATGATAAATTTCATGATCAACATAATTGAATCAAATAATATACAAAATGGAAAAAATACCGGAACCAAAGCACAGGATCATCACATATTTTTTCTAATTAATTTTAGTAATTAAATAATTACCTTATGGGAAATCATTTCTTCTTTGATGTACTTAACAATGGATCTATGTCAAACCATTATTCCATTGTAGGAATCAATATCATATTCCTTTTAGTGGTGATCCACATGTGTTAAACAAATCATGAAACATCATCATAGGAATCTTGGGGTACTATTACGGTAGATCATGTCGCTTATGTCGTTCACCTTTTATCACCCTTATAATATCTTTCATAGGATTATCCTTGATCAATCTAGAATCGAGAGTGGATAATAGAAGAATATTTCTCTCCATTATTAGGAGCACTCTTAGAGAAAAATCTATCTAGGTCTTGAGTGGATTATCTCTGGATGTTATTGGGAACAACACAAAATGAATTGGATCTCTTGAAAAAGAATATAATTTTCTTTATATACCACTAGGGATGGTACTAAATAATTTTACAAGTTCCTATTAATATTTATTTAATCATTTTGGAACTTCATGTCTATAATAATAATATTATTATTATTTCCTGATATTCTCTTAACATGCAAATTAAATTAAATATTACTTAATAAAATAATATTATATATATATATATATATATATTATTTCTCATCAGACCATTAAAATTGGTCCTCCATTCCTTCCCAATATTTATTAGGACTTGAATAATTATTATTTATTAAATTTATATTACTGAATTATTTTCCAATAAATAAATAAATACTATATTCACTAAATAGAAAACATATTTAATATTCCACTCAAATAATATTCTCCTGAATAGTTAATGATGTAATATATGTAATTAAGTAATCATGAATAATTAGCAATCCACATGTAAGAATAATATTTATTTATCTTGTTAAATATATATTATTTAATTGAGATTATAGATACACTTAATATGTCAACCTCTAGGCCTCTTTCTCGGTGTCATTTGGTGAAGCATCTTAAATTTCAAGGTTAGCATCTAGAAACATGCTAATTAAGCCATAGAGAAAGAAGTTAATGTGGCAATGAAATTATATCTTATACATACACTTAATGTGTAATATAATCCCACTATTGAAATATATCTAATAAGTAAGGTTTCATGTTTATGTCATCATTCTATATTCTTGACGCCTCATTCTTTGACTTTCCCAAAATCGAACATTACTATAGAACACCATGTCCATGGATTTATTTAGGCTATATCACTTCCATCAAAGTGACTAAGATATCAACTTCCTTTAATGAATAGAATATACAAATCCTTTTTCACATTAATCATTAAAAAAATATTACTCATTATGTACCTAACATATCCTACCTCACCATGAACATATGTCATCATGGATTTTGTCGATTCATAAAATTTCATGACTTATAACACTCATTAATAGTCATATTAAAGTCTATGGATCCAAAAACACATCGACATATAAGAACATCAAATTACACATATGCATGTGGATTTCCTACTAATGGGTCTCAATCATAATATCTTGCATTTGATAATAGTAAGGGTGTACACCATGAGAAGTTACCTCAAAGTCCTGTGAGTCTCCACCCCTAATTTCATGTATCATTTGTGTCCCTAAAATGATATCATCTTATTATAGAACATGTATTTAAGAATAATTTTGTGGTACTTCTATGTTTTCATCATAATAGGTAATTGTAACGACCTTTTAGTGTGAAATATACTCTTAGTATATTATCATATACTATGACATTGAAAATAAAAATAATTATGTGATAATAATTTTATTAATATTCAAAAATATGAATGCACGTTAATTAACAAAATGTACACAGAAGTTGGTTCTAGAGTACCAAATTTGACATATAATTCTTCATATCATAATCAACCGATAATTTCATGATTTATAACAACAGTTTCACTTCATTACATTCCCATAATCTTTTAGTTTTATATTTACAAATAATTTAGAAATACCGTTACATTATAGAGATAATACTAACACATAGATTCCATTTTTTTCAAAAAAAATATGATTATTAATTTTATACACTTTTTTCATCCATGACGTACTTGCTTCATTCAAGGAAAATTTCTGTTTTCATACATAGACTTCATAATAGTTCCTACACAACTTTAGGTCATATGAAAACATTTGAGAACATCAGATGAGTATAAAAAATCTCAGTAAGAGATATAAAAATAAATTAATCTTGTTAGTCTAGTGAAAATTGTAAAAACCCTTGAAAATATTTTCCGTTTTAACAATAAAAAATTTAACACATAAATAAAAAATATACACATGACAAAGTAAAACATTTATTTGGGAAAATATTCTTTCTTCTTTGAAGAAAACATTAAAAAAACATTTTTAAAACATTTTTCTTTAAAAATAAATATTAAAACATATAAGGAATATTTGAAAACCATAAAAAAATTTCAAAAACCTTTTTCCATTAAAATTATCATAAAATATATATTTGAAAAAATATATTTGAAAACACGGTTTTTAAACAAATAAATTTTCGAAAAAAGAGAGAAATAGGGTTGGATTTTCTTAAAAACACATTCTTAATTATCTTAAGTAACAAAGAGTGGTAAAATGGTAACAATGCATAAATATATCTTGAAAACCTATAGGAGAATAAAATCACAATAATTCTTGAGATATGTATCATAAAATTTCATTGATGTAATCATATTCATAAACAATCCTGATAAACGATGGGATTGTGACAATAAATTCATACCACTTGGGGAACTTTGAATCATAATAACCATGAGATAATTACATTTCATGAAACTTAAAATATGATGAAAATAATTATATTCATAATATAATATATCAAATTTAATTATATACACCTCTTAAAAATATAGGTTCATAAAAAAACATATGTCTCAATGAAGACAAATTGCCCCAAAATTACCTTACTGATTTGGATAATTTTGAAACATTAATAACCCATGAAATTGAGATCATAAAATGTATATATAAATAACCATAAATATAAGAATAATAATAATAGAATAAATTCCTGGAAATTATATATACCACACTAAATAAATGAGTGGTGAATAAGGAATAAGTCTCACTGAAATATAAGTGAGACTAGAAATATCCTTACCTTATGTCTTGACTCTCATCATACTCATTCAAACCTCGTGTATAATAAATATAAGTTTATTATAAATCTAAAAATAATAATATTCATATATATAATTCCATAAATTATTTACTCGTGAATTTATATTACCCATTTACTAACAATTCTATGTGAATGTTCCATTGAAGGTAATAACCACTTTGTGTTTTGTACATGTTTTGACTTGTCGTTCTTAGTAATGTTACTAAAATATTTATCTAATTACATAAAAATGTAATACATGATATAAATATCATATATATTCTTTATATATGAACTTATAAAAATACTAAAAATATATTAATAGTAAATGAGTTACATCGTTCATGGAGATGGTAGGACATACGTACGTATGAAAGTTGTTTTCATTTTCATATCATATGTTTTTAAAGAAAAAATAATAAATGATTTATATATTTTATCATTATAGTATAATTATTTTTTAATATATATCACATATGTATATTAAAACTATTATTTATATATTCCATGTATAGCGTGAATGAATCACATCATGTTTAGAATATGGTAATCCACACATCCACAAATGAAGTTATCGTATTCTCACAAAATGGAAAGAATGGATTTATGTATTATATAATATTCATGTAAGTATAAATACATCATAAATATTATATATATCATTAAAAATATTAATTTCATCATTATTACCAACCTTTAAAGGTGGTAATGAATGAACTAATGACATCAGTTTGTGAGGTGGTAGTCCATTGTACACATGAACGATGATTGTTTATTCCATTTCATGGAATTTTGTGAGAGTGTAGGTAGAAAAATTAAAATAAAAAATATGTTCAGTTATTACAATATTATTATTATTTAATCTTTAAATATGAAAAATTTAGTGTGTGTTTAATGAAATAAACAAATGTTCTTATGGAAGGATGTTACCTCTTCTTTGGGTAACTCCTTTTGGTTTTCCCTAAATGTATTCCTTAGAGGGATTTATTCTAAAAGTGAGGCATATAATTTGAATAAAGAGAATCATGGAGGATTTTTTTCAGGTTTTATCTAATAAAAATGGCATGAGTGGTGTTAATAAGTGAGGTGTGAGTTCCCTTTTATGGTGAAGCAGGAGTGACATTCTTATAAATACAAAAATATAAACAATGTTGAGAGGTCTCCCTTATATAATGTGACTCTAGTAATGGTCCATATTATATAAAATTCATGATATTATCTAGATATGACAATAAAATTTCTATTCGAAAATTTTCTAGTTCATTTATCTTTTTAATATTAATGTTTAACCATTATGTAAACTCTATTTTTCCTTAATCAATGTAATTAGTTTTCAATAATTTCACTAATATTTTCGGTCAGAAAGTGAGTTAAACTTATTATAAATTATAAACTATTATATTTAATAATATTTAATCCATTTTTTCAAATTCTAGTCACATAAATTGTCAAAATTAATTTAAAATTAATCATACATAAGAGATGAGACGATGAGTTTTTAAACTGAAAATATCAAAAGATTGAAATATTTTTATATCCAATTTCATTGTGAAATTTTTTATAATGAACTAAATTGGATTAATTCATGTATATTTGTTCTACTTATAATTTAAAACCCTATTAAAATATAATTTAACTATATAAATAAATTAGATGAAGTAACAGTTTTCAATTAAAATTCAGTATTTTTCACAATTCATCCAAAAATGAAACATTTTAGAAAAATAAAAAATATCACCCTATGATAATTTTACATTAAAAATTATAAAAATGAGTTTTATTTTATCAAATTAAACTTTTAAAAGTTTCAAAAATTAGTTTTACTATTTTTGAAAGTACATAAAAAGTAATTATTTTGAGAAAATAGTATTATTAAAACATTTAAAGTCGTTACCAAAAATTATATATTTCATTAAAAATATTTTTTATTTATATAAAACCATTTTAAATCATATTTAAAAATAATTTATTAATATTTATATTACCAATTTTAATGTCTAGATTATAACTTTCATATATAAATAATAAAAAAATCATGTTTCATAGAAACTCAATGTTGTGTATAATGATAGATTAGACAATGTTGAATGTAGTGAAAGATTAACTTGTTGTAGATTATAAAAAAGTTTATCTTGGTTTAGGATAAAATTTAAGACATCAATTAAATTAAATTTATTCCAAAGAAAGGTTTAAAAAACTCAGGGTGTTACACACATTTTCTTACAAAGATGTATACCATGTGATATTTGAACTGGTCCCCCCATGGATTATTCCATACTAAATATATTTATAATCTAGTCAATGTATATACTTTTACTTATTAAATGTATAATATTGTACCTATCATGAATGATCTTGATCCCTAGAATATAGGCTGCTTCACTTAATTCCTTCATGGAGAAATACTTGTTTAACAAGTCCTTAACAGACTGTAAGACTGGTATGTCATTTCCAATAAGTAATATGTCATCTATATATACTAGTAGGTTAATGACCACATTCCAAATAAAAATCTTTTAAACACATGGAACACATTGATTAAAAATTAGATAAAATTATTTATAACTTCATCAAATTGAAAGTTTCATGACCTAGATGTTTCATTCAATCCCTAGATAGATCTATGAAATATTAAAAAATTTCTAGAATTACCTAGAATCATAAACCATAATGGTTGTTTCATATATAAATATTCTTGAAGGTTCCCATTATAGAAAGTAGTTTTTTACATCAATATTCCAAACTTCATAGTTATGGTAACCTGTAATAGCAAGTGGATTTCTGATGCATTTAAACCTGGAAACTGCTGAAAATTCCTCATCATAGTAAATCCCTTGAAAATGTTTAAACCCTTTAGCCACTAGCCTTACTTTATAGGTATTTAATTTACCTACCATGTTCAGTTTTCTCTTGAATACCCATTCAAACCCTATGGGATTTACTTAAAATCGTACATCAACCAGAACCCAAACATGTTTGTGATAGATGGAATTTCATTTAGATTCCATGGCTTTTTCACATCTTTCTACTTCAATGATCATTACATCCAATTTTTAAGAGATGAGTTAGTCATTATAAACCAATAATGAGTCACCATATTCGGTGACTAGAAAACCATATATCTCCAGTTCACTTACCGCTATATTTATCTTTCATAATACCTGTGTTTGAGGAACTATTTCTTCCATGGGGGCTCTAGAATATATTCTTATAAAAACTCATGTTTATCTTGAGAATCAACATTATCAAAATCAATATTTCTACCAATATCATTTTTTGTGATGTTCTCCATATCATGAAAGATGGGTTTTCTTATGAAAGTCACTTTTTAGTGAGGTTTTGTATAGGTATTATCCCTTTGTTGCCTTAGGATACCCTATAAAGATACACTTTATTCCTTTGGTTTCTAGTTTGTTTCTCGAGAAGTAATTATAAAACTCCTAATAATCCTATACAGGTATATGCGACAAAATGGGTTTGTTTCCACTCCATAACTCCATGTGAATTCTATTTTCTTCTTTAGATGGTACTCAATTTAATGTATATTCCATATTTTGTAATTCATATATCCAAAATGATAATGGAATAACTTCATGAATCATCATTGACCTTACTTTGTCTAATAATGTATGGTACATCCTTTCACTAACACCATTCCACTATGGAGTATAGGGTGTATTTATTTGAGATAGAATCCAAAAAATATCATAGAAAGTTGATAAACTATTTGTTATGATATTCACCACATCGATCCAATCAAATATTATTTATCTTCTTTATAAATTGATTATATAATTTATTATTTAATTATTCTAATTCCTAAAATTACTCTGACTTATACCTCATTAATTAAATATAGCCTTATCTCCTCAATTCATCAAAAAATATTATAATGTAAGAATGCCCACCTCTAGATTCTACTAGAAATGATCCAAACACATCAGCGTGTATGAATCCTAATAGATCTGTGTCCCTTTCAACCTATCCTTCAAATGGTAGTTTGGTCATTTTTCCTTGTAAACAAACATGACATATTTAAAGTGGTTTTTCTTAGAAGATTCTAAATAACTATGAGTTATATTATTCATGTGAACATGATTTATTATCTATTTCAAATATTTTGTTTCTATAATTTAATAAATAAATTCCATTATTTAAATGTTCCATATCATAATATACATTTTATTTAAAAATGAAACAAATCTCATATTTGGTAACATTAATATAAAACCATCAACATCTAGGCATAACATATAAATTATGTTCTTGTTAAGAGTTGGTACATAATAAAAATACCTTAAATCAAATATCATTCATGTTGGTAATGAATGGTGGTAGTCACCAATGGATAGAGAATCCATACTCACACTATTAACTTCTCACAAATCCTCCTCTCTACTAGAAATATTTTGTAATCAACATGGTCACAACATTTGGATATATATTTGAGCAGTACACGCTCTAGCTAATACCCAATGTGTAGATATTAAAAGATTAAACTTGACAAAAAATTATCCTTTAGATTCCCCTTGCTTCTTGGTGAAGTTCTTCTTCCAGTGACCTTTCTTTATGTATATAAAACATACCGCCTCCTTTCCTTGCCCTACCTCTGGGTATTCCTCTTATTGGAAGGAATAATCTCATTATATTTAGACTCATTATGAGTCTTGGGACCCATTACCTTATTTTTACTTTTCTTATTCATCATAAGGACTGTAGGTTTGTTACACCACATATCCTTATCCACTTGGTGAATCATTGAAATAAGTTCTCAAAGACTCTTATCATTATTAATTATGTTATAATTAACAATAAAACTAGATGTGTTCTTGTGTAGTGAGGAAAGTATGAGATATGAATGCTAATCATCTATGAATTTAATCCCTACGATGTATTGGCGTTCAATTTTTTCAATAATCTTGACTGCCATAGGACCAGTAGGTGGAGACTCTCCATGATTGGTTGTAAAAATAATTTTTGAAATCTTATATTTATCTTGTCTCTCCATTTCTTGATAGAGATCTTGAAGGTGAGATATCATGCTATGCACATACATATCCTTATGTTGCTTAAAAATATCATTGGTTATGGATGATAACATGAAACAATAAACATCTATAGCATTTTCCAAATTTTTCTCATAGTGAGTTAACTCTTCCTCACTAGCCTCATTACCAATTTCATCACAAATTAATCTTCCAACACATAAAATTTCCTTTCATGGTGTAGGATAATGTGTAAGTGCCTTTTCCACTGTTGAAACATTATACTGGTGATAAGGTTATCCTTATAAATTATGGATCATAGTTATTTGTTTGATGTTATTTTGATTATTGTTTCTACAAATAATATGATCATATTTTAGTACATAATCTGATAAAATTAAGAAAAATAAATAAATAAATTATATTTATTAATCTCTCACTATTCTTTCAAAACCAAATATCCCACACCATCAGATTCAGAATATCCTATTTATGGACATTAAATTGTAATGGATACATATTCCCCTTTTTATGACCCCAACATTTGATTTTCAGTCAATTTGAATGTTTTTAGATATGTATTCTAAATTTCAACTGCATTAACTCATAGTTCATTGATCTTTTGAGTGGACTACCCAATCCATATATCCTTAAATAGGATATCCTTAACATTTTACTATCAGTTACTCTATATCCTACTCTGGAAATGAACCCCTGATGTGAACTAAGTTAATTCAACTCGAAACATAATATTATAATTCTCGAATAGTTGAAATCACACTAACATTGGTTGGTCAAGCACATTGAGCTATGGTTCAACTTTAACTGATGTGGTGGAAGGTTATACCATCTTAATATATATAATTGAGTTATTTTATAATTTATGTGTAAATTACCAATTATTATCATTACTACATGCTTGTTAAGATTAAGTTCATTTACCTAAGTGATTAACCATGTCATAGATAATATTTACAAGTAAGAAATCTTATTTTAGTACTATCTTCAAAGTTTGTTAATAACTAATTCATGTGATTGTCATAAAACATCAATAATTAAATAACCATGAAACATGAAAAAAAATAAAGTCATGTGATCATTATATTTTAATAATGGTCTGTTTATCTTGTAGAAGATAAACTAATCTTCTACCTAGAGGAAAAACACCTTGAAAATTTTATGGTTTGTGTAGTATCCTTCCACTTATTCAGTGGATCCCTCTTAGATTGGTTTCACCTCAACTATAAACATAAACCACCTCCACAAGCTTGGAAACTCCATCTATTACATATTCTTTTACTCACATGCATGTGAGGGGAACCAAATGATTGGTTAAGGGGTTTACAAAAAAGAAACCATGGTCAGACATGTCCTTTCATAATGAGATTAGAGATGAAATGCATGCTAACGATTTAATTTAATAATAGGTTAAATGAAAGAAATTGCATAAAATGGTCTTTTCTAGGCTCATGATCATCCACATGCACGCAAACAATTATGCATTTAATAAAATTATCATTCAAATCTAAAAATTATTTTTTAAGATAAATCATGATCAAATAAATTAATTATATTCTTAAATTAATCAATTATTTTACCATAATTCTCATCCAAATTTTCTTGAGATTATCATCCATCATAATTTAAAACAAATTAAATAAATTTATTTAAAATTAACTAATGTAAAATAAAAAATGTCTCATGTCCAAACCAGCCAATGTGTATTATAATCATATATGGTTTACTCTTGAGACATATGGAATGAACAACAAAATCACATAATTTCATAACATGTACTATCAAATTAATGATCACATGGTTGAAATGATACTTACACAGCGGGTTCTGATTTAATATGTGTAGAGTAATAATTGTAATACTAATTATACATGATATGTAGATCTGAACATTACACAAAAATTATATATATATATATATGTATAACCCATCAAATTTCATGTCCTATAATCGTAATGATCGCATGAAAGATCATGTTGTAAAGGTTTTCATAGTATAATACATTAGTTTTAATTTTTTATAATTTTGTAAAATTACATTGTGTGTATATTGGAGCTACACAGAATGTATATTTTTCTCACCATCTATCTGTGGAATGCACCGAGGTACTCAATATATAATGTTTCCATAAAAAATATTTGATTACATAGTTTTTACATGGGATACACATCATGTGGTCTTCAAATTACATGGTTACTAGTCATATAGGTCATGTAAGAATATACATGGCCCATTTGTGACTACAGGACTACATTTCATGTACAAAAGTTACATGGAGTGTACTCTGGCTAACCATGCACTAGGCAGGTCCAATCAACATGTGATGTATAACTAAATTCACCATGTGTAATAAATTCACCCATGAGGAATTAATTTTTAATTAATTTTTGTGTATTAGACACTAGTACATTGTGTGTACCTCTAGGTTATACGGTGTGTACTCTTGTGTTATATAGACCAACTCCTTAGCACCTTCAAATAAGATCTTTTAATTTATTTCATTTATAAAATTAATCAATTTAATTATATTTATGTGAAATTAAGATGAATAAATCAGATCACTCAATCCAGATTAATGAACAATTAAACTGGAATTGAAAATCAATAATAAATACATAAATCAATCAATGATATTTATATAATTATAAATATTTATGCTACCTGCTCTAATACCACTTGAAGGTTCAAAGGGAAGTATATGTGTGTGATGGGTCTGCCTAACATTTCTTTTTGTTCATGATCAATGATTAATATGAGATTTAAATGCAGATAAACTTCATGACAAATGTAATTGAATTAAAAAATATAAAAATGGAAAAAATACTTGAACCAAAGAACATGATCATAACAAATTATTTCTAATTAATTTAAGTAATTGAAGAATTGCCTTATGAGAAGTCATTTCTTCTTCGATGGATCTGACAATGGATCTATGTAAAAAAATTATTCCATTATAGCAATCAATATTATATTTTCATTAGTGTTGATCCACACATGTTTAAAAAATCATCAAACATCATCATAGGAATCTAGGGGGTACTATTATGGTAGATCATATCACTTCTGTTGTACACATTTTATCATCCTTATAATCACATTCAAAGGATTCTCCTTGATCTCTCTAGAATCGAGAGTGGATGGAAAAATAGTATTCCTCTCCATTTTTAGTAGTGCTCTTAGAGAGGATCTCTCAAGGTCTTTTGATGATTCCCTCTGGATGACGTTGGGAACAACACAAAATGAATTGGATCTCTGAAAAAATAATATAATTGGGTTTATATACCACAACGGTTAGAAATAAATAATTACAAAAGTTCCATTTAATATTTGTTTAATCCTTATGTAATTCCATATCTATAATATTAATATTATTTTTGTTTCTCGATATTCATTTAACTTGAAAATTAAAATAAATATTATTTAATCTAATAATATTTTATATTTATATTACTTCTCATCAGACCAATAAAAACGGCCCTCCATTCCTTCCCAATATTTATCGGGACTTGAAAATTGAGTATTTATTAAATTAATATCACCACATTATTTTCCAATAAATAAATAAATCTTATATTCACTAAATAAAAAAATAAATATTTATTAAATATTCCACTCAAATAATATTCTATTGAATAACTGGGGATGGAATATATGTGATCAAAAAAATTAATTATTATTAAACCACATGTGGGAATAATATTTATTCAACTTGTTAAATATATATTATTTAACTGGGATTCTAGATATAATTATTATGTGACTCTCTAGGCCTCTTTTTCGGTGGCATTAGGTGAAGCAGCCCAAAGTCCAAGGTTAGCATCTAGAAACACGCCAATGAACCCACAGATAAAGAAGTTAATGTTGTAATGATATTATTTCTCATACAGACACTTAATGTGTAATATAATCCCTTTACTGCGATATCTCTAATAAAGAAGGTTTCATGTTGATGACATTAATATATATTCTTGTTGCCTCTTTATTTGACTTTCCAAAAATTGAACATTTCTATTGAACATCATTTCCATGAATTTATTTTGGCTATATCATTTACATCAAAGGGACTAAGATATCAACTTCCTTTAAAGAATTGAAGGTACAAATTCTTTCTCACATTATTTATTAAAAAAATATTACTCATGATGTACCGAACATATCATACCTCACCACGAATATATGTCATCACTGATTTTTTATATTCATAATCTTTCATGACTTATAACACTCATTAATAGTATTATTAATGTCTAAGGATCAAAAAACACATCCATGTATGGGAACATAAAATGAAACATATAAATGGAGATTTCCTACCAGTGGGTCTCATTCACATAATATCTTACATTCGATATTACTAGGGGTGTACACCATGAGAAGGTTCCTCAAAGTCCTATGAGTTTCCACCCCTAAGAAAATGTATCATTTGTGTCCCAAAAATGATATCAATTGGATATAGAACATATATTTAATATTAATAGTGTGGCACTTCAATCTTTTCATCATAATGGGGAATTGTCAAGACCATTTAGTGTGACAGATACTCCTATAAAATTATCATATACTATGATATGAAAATGAATAATCATGATGTGATAATAATTTTATTAACATTAAAAAATATGAATAACGGTTACCATAAAGTACACAGACGTTGGTTCTAGGGTACCAACTCTGACATATAATTCCTCATATCATAATCCACCCATAATTGCATGATTTATAACAAGGGTTTCACATTATTACATTCTTTTAATCGATTAGATTTATATTTTCAAATAATTTCAAAATACCATTAACTTATATAGGGAATACAAAAACATAGATAACATTTTTTACAAAAAAATAGTATTCATAAGTTTATACTCTTGTTTCAACCATGACGTGCTTGCTTCATTCAAGACCAATTTCCTTTATTCATACCTAGACTTCATAATAGTTCTTACTCATATATAGGTCTTATGTAAACATTTAAAAACATGGGATGAGTAAAAAAATATCAATAAGAGATATAAAAATAAATTAATCTTTATAGTTTAGTGAAAATTATAAAAACCATTGAAATTGTTTACCTTTTTAACAATAAAACATTAAGCATGTAAATAAATAATACCCACATGGAAAAATAAATCTTTTCTCAATGAAAACAACTAAAACCCACTAGTATCACAAAAAAACCATGATTTTAATATGAGGGATATAATACCTCATGAATATAATTCCTTAAAAATCTAACTGTTCACATTTAAAAGTTCATAAAATTTTCTTTCCTCGTGAAATAAAAATATTTTCTAAAAAAATTAGAAAACATAGAATTTGAGTATTGGGGAATAATATTCATAACCGATGTTTACTCATGTATTTTCAATGTTAAAGTAATTTTTGATTAGTTAATTCCATAGGATTAACATACCTGGTTATCTCCCTCATTTTTTCTATTTAAGACTAACCATTACTCAATGCATTGGATAGCTATAACAAGATCACTCCACATCATGAGCTATACCAAGATCACCAGTAATAATATATAATGAACAAGTACTATATCTTGAAAAAAAATTAATCTTTCACATTTTTATTATAAAACACCTGAGAAACTCATTTGAAGCCATGAGAAAATGACTTTCCAATTTCATATAAAAATAAATATAACCCTTTTTATTGATATTAAAATAAAATTACTTATAGCTGAATGTTAACCTTACCTTCGGGCATGGGATACAATTTCAATGTATCCAAAAGGAACATAAAAATTCAAAAAATTCACATCATTCAACGAAACCTCGATCCACACTTCCATGGTCACGTCATATTGCCTGCCATACCCACTATTGTCTTCCATCTTTTCAACACCCTCATCGATATCACTATACCTGTCACCAAAGAACATCACCACCATCAAACAAAATAACATAATAAAACTCCATCCATATTTATTCAATCTAAATTCCCACCATAATGAAAGATATATTCGAATACTGCATCCATATAATATTCATCCCCTAGAAAACCAGAAAAAACACCCAAAAACTAGTACAGTATGAGCTCACCGCATCAGAATGCTCAACATAGTTCTATTGTCCATCAAAACCAACCATTAATAAAACCACTTCTTAAATAAAAAATTAGTTCATCACTAATCAAACATCAAGTAAACTGACTATCATTGAAGAAGAACCAAACCTTCACAAATGACATAAGGAATAAATATGAAAGAACTAAAACATACCATTGAAGATGTCAGAACCTAAACATCAAGGAAGAGGAAAAATAGATAATTTTAGACGAGGGGAACCTTGAGCCATAAAAACTCACATCCCAAAACCTCTTATAAGACACCACCCTTGATCCTTATAGGAGATGAGCCAAGGGACATGAAGTCATGGAAGTGATTTAAACGGTCGAGGTCTCTGAATGATGACATTACAATGAGGAAAAAAGTATCTTTAAACAACATTAATTTTAGTAAATAAATGATAAAATTAATCTGTAAGGTAGTATATACACTACATAATACAAAACATGTGGTGAAAATGTCATGAGTCACAATGTAAGGAATATGAGATGAGAAATACCTTACCATAAATATCATTTAGTTTTGTGTGTTCTTTAGATCCTAAATAATAAAATTTGATTAGTTATTTACCTGATTAAGAATATTTTTCATTTTAATTCCATTATTATTATCTTTTTAATGTCTTTTATGACCATATTTTTTTAGTTACTTAATTAGTTAAATTTACATTGAATGTTTTGAGGAAATTCGGTTCATAATCCCAAAACATCTTTGATCGGATGACCATGGTCAAAGGGTTCATAGTTCCATAATAAAAAGAATATTAATCATTGAATAATTATCATTTTTATGCATTAAATAAATTTTTATAACTACAGTGAAAGGTGTGCGTGAAAATTTAAATATGTCGTATTATTGAGGTGGTACTCTACATGTATACATGAGTGACATTTAATCTTTTATACTATGTAAAAAAGAAACTAATTAGATAAAATTTTACTTTTAAAAAATATTATTAAGGTTATACATGTCATATTTATTCATTATTTTCATCCTTATTACAATTTATGTAAGGAGGTAACATAAAATGGATCGCATTGTTTCAAGGAGGATGTAGTCCACATGTACTCACGAGTGACATTACTTATTACAACATATAGAAGGGTAAGAAGTTATTTAATATATTATCATTACATAAGTATAAATATGTCATAAATATAAAATATGTTCATTTAATTCATAGTTTGTACTAGTCAAATTAGGTGGTGATGAAAAATGATACCCATCACTACATGGAGACAGTAGTTCATACACATTCATGAGTGATGATTTCACTTTCTGTTTTATGAAAAAGACGTCGAAAAAAGGTTTTTCCATCAAAAAAATAAAATTTCGGTATATGGAAGATATTTATGTTATAATATCAGCATTCTTAAATAATATTTGTAGGAGGTTGAAGAAGAAATAAATATGAAACACTCAGTTAATAATTATACCTCTTCTTTGGAAAACCTAATTGTGATTACACATTAATTCTTAATGGTTTAGTCTTTTATTAATACCAAGTCATATAGAATTTTTATAGGGATGTTGGATAGAGGTTTGGGTAGGGATTGGTGGAGCTAGAGTGTTTAAAGGGTGTGAGGAAGGTAGTAAGGGAGGTTCCCTTTTATAAGTGTGGAGAGTGGAACACTTGTAATTTTAATAAATATTTAGATATTATAAATGTATCACTCATGTTCAATACACTTAAAAAATGAAATTTTCTAGCCTAATCATTAATTTCTTAACTTAATTGATTTGATTTACCCTTTACCATGGTGAAAAATATTTACCATGGTTGATATTCATAATGAAAAAAATGAAATTGTGTTATTTAAAAAATTTGAACCTCCTGATTTAAAATATAAATACCATTTTCTAATATTCAATTTTTATAAGTGATATAAACTACTTTAAATATAAATTTAAAAAATACAATGTAAAATAGTTTTTAGAAAACACTGTTTTTCAGCATAAAAATGAACTCATAATAAAAATAATGATTATTATTATGGAATTATTTAGATTGTTTTTAATAAATGGATCATATTTAACTTTTTTATTTATTCCAAAAGATAATGTAACTTTTAAATTACCTGATTTAAATAAAATATATAACAATTTTTTAAAAATTTATCTTTTTCACAGTTCACTCAAAAACCAATCATTTCAAAAAAAAATCCTAAACAAATATTAATAATATTTTGAAATGATTATTTCATAAATTATTTCAATTTCTTCAGATATAATTTATAATTTTTTCAGAAATTCATTATAATATCCTCACATAAAATTCAGTAAAACCCCATTTTTGAAAAAAAATGCATTTTTTGATGCATAAAATGAATTTATTCATATTCCATTGCTAATAAAAATAATTAAATGGATGTTAATTCATTAAATGGAACACGTGATATAATTATTTAATTATAATCATTTATAAATATTTATTACTTTAAACTATCAAGATAAAAATACATTTCCCACATAAAAACTGTTTTATTAAAAATATCTCTTTTACCTTTAAAATGTATTATCTTTATTTACAACCAATTATTAATTAATGTATGATTAATTATAAATTTTATTAAAGAAAAAATTCTGCATATATTTGATAATACGGTAATTTTTATTCATACCCACTAAACTGATGACTAGGTCATAACCATCAAATTTAAATAATAATATTTATATAGTATATTGTGGTTTGTTTAAGCTTGGTATTCCGTATAAAACTGGCTATCTAATATATTATTTAAAGAAAATAAATTCTAAAACCATGGGGTATTACATCAAAATTTTCCACTATAATATATTGAATGAAAAAAACTCCATACAGACTCAAGATCCTGATCAAGAATACACCTTCTAATAACCTGGTCGTTACGCATACTCCAAAGGTAGGGATCATCCAAAACAAAAAACCTAGACTCACTTATTTATTTATTAAAATTATTTTTATTAGTATTTATATGTATTTTATAAAATAAAATATTGTTTAAAAAATAAACATGCCAAGGATGCATACCTTAGAGTGCATAAATATGTTCATCAGAAAATGAGTCTTAAATTGGTACCTGGTCCAAGGTTTCTTCTGTTGGTGTGTGAGTGATCCAACTAATACGGGGTTCCACCATGTTATTTGCACCTTTTTTCCATTATCTAAATGTAAAAATCTTATATAATTATCATCCAATGGATATGTCTAGGCTTTTCATTGAGCTTCATCAAGAGGTGCCTCGAAGCTGCAAGATTTGGAAGAACAACAACATTATTTCCTAAAAAATATGTATGGAATTTATCTAAAGAAAATATTATTGAATAAAATATTTTTCCATTTTTTTGTGTATTTCATTTTGGATGAATCCAATGTTCTTGAATCATATTCAATCACATGAGAACATCCCTCCACCCTCTATGATAAGACTGCTCCAACTATGAATTTAAATACATCAGGCATAAGGTTGAATGAAAGAACCCACTGTAGGGTATGTATGATCAATAGAGTGTGGATATTCTTATTTATTTCATCTAGTAATAACCTTCAAGAATCATAAAAAAAATCAATGTCATTTGGAAGCAATCAAGATAAGGTTGGAGCTATCTTTCTAAAATATCTGATGAAACATTGATAAAAACTAGCATGTTCAAGGAATGATTGAACATCCGGCACACATATATGATATGGAAATGATAAAATAATTTATTACTCATATTTATAAAACTCAATTAAATTTTTTGACACTAAATAACCTAGTAAAATTCCATTATAAACCATGAAATGACATTTTTCAGTGTTTAAACCAGATTCCCCTTAATACATCAACATAAAACATTTCCCATGAATGTTATAAATTGATTGAATAAATATCCATACATTGTGAACTCATACATAAATACCAATATTAAAGTCTCAAAAAATTTGAAAATATATACTCTATAAATATATAGAAGGTACTTACTAAATTTAAAAGTCTAAATGGAATACTTTGGTAAGAAAAATTATGGAACAGGAAAGTGAATGACATATTCTCTAGGTGCTCACCTACAATGGAAACCTAAAAACTATTGAACCTATCCAAGAAACAATTTTTCTCCTACCCACAAGTATCTCAAGCATGTGTTTAATTAATTAAATGTTAAATGGTTCATTAAAGTGGATTGATTTTGTTTCCTATAATCAGTGAAATCTTGCAAACTATGTTTCACTCTAATGAAAACTTACTCATAATTTTCATTTTTAACAATATTGAAACTGGTTTTCTTTAGTGCACCTAGGACAAGGCTTACCCATTGACATTCAGGGATGGGATTAATTATAATTTCCTCCCTTGATTTTTTTCACCACTTTCATCACATATATTAATAGTTTAGTGTTAAGTCTTGTTTGTGGTTACCTAAATAGTTTATCTCCATCTTTAAAAAGAATCTTATGCATGAAAATAGAGGGGATGATACATTTTATGTTTTAAATTTTCCACTGAATTACCCCAATATTATCCATTAATATATTTCAATGTTATATTTATTATTCATGAAGGAGATTATTAGTGATAATGATTGGAAATATTTTATCATTAAATGGGTATGAATATTTCTAATTTTGGGTAAATGGTTTATGTTATAGTTTTGGTGGGTGTTGTATTAATGGAAATTTCATGGGAACTGAGATATGTACATATTTTTTATTGGGATATGAACATAAATCATCAACATCCATGAACAATGCCTTAAATCCATATACAAAATCAATAGCTATTTTATAATCAGAAATTAAATTCACAAAATTATAATAAGGTTATATAAAACTTTCATAACTGAGAACGGATTGATCATAAGAAATCTGCATGTAAATGTTTAAAGATATCAAGAAATCCCAAATACTAAAAATCTCCCTATGTATTGAAAAAGAACCTTGGAAAAAGACTAAAAATAAATATTTGGAGAATTATTACAAGATGGGCTAGAGTGGGTGATGAAGATAAAAGAATGTTCTTATATTGGGTAACTCTTATTGTTCAGAAAATAAAATATTACAACTGGATCCATTGAATCTATATAAAGTTTATGATCATTTAAATTTATGATTTTCATGGTTATTTTGAGTAATGGTCTATAATGAATGATGGGATCATGAGAACTTACCTTATCAACCTCCATATTAAGCATGTAAAAATCATTAAGAAATATAATATCTCTCACCCAAGCTATTACATTCTTAAGGACTCTTACTGGGTATTTCATGGGTTTATTTTCTAATTTCACCACCACCCTCATTGTTTTAATATCTCTAACTTGTAAATAAGTGAAAATAGAGTGAGGTATGAGATTAATAGAGGCACTAAAATCATTGAAATTAAACTCTATTGTGGTTAATGTCTTTAGGTCCCTTCACATTTAAGGAATGTCCTTGGAGGGTGTGATTAGCATAGATACATTCCCCTCTAGGTTGATCATATCATTTACCTTTATCCTTATTTTATTTGTACATTATTCTTTCAAGAACATAGAATACCTAAAAATTTGATTGATTACTTCAAGGAGATGGTTTTTTATATCAACAAAATGTAATTTATCCAAAACCATCATCTATTTATCCATCTTCTTGGTTTGTATAACTTTATTCATAAATAAAATATATTTAGGAGGAAAATCATCAATATTCTACTTACTATTATTTATCTCCTTTGGTTACTCAATGATTGGTATTGAATAGAGTTAATTTAGAGCTAAGTTGAATTGTATTAGATATATTGGAGTGGATATATCATATATTTTTTCCACTTCTTAGTGTTATGGTACTAACATTCCTCTTGGTATTTAGATTAGTTTGGGAAGAACGATTTCCAAAGTTCTTATTCACTAGTTCAAGGAGGGAGGTCGTAATCTGACTCATTTGAATCTCATCTCCCTCAACTTCATACCTTGACTCTTTAGATCATTATATTTATTAAGAATAATTTATTTCATAATTTTATTAGAATTATAATATGTAATTTATTTGGATGACCCTTGATGTTGGTGAATTTTTTTATTCTAGGGATTTGAATCACTTCTGGGGTTATTGAAAACCTATTTGGTAAGGTAGAGGTTGTTGAATGTTTTTTTTAAAAGGGGTCCTTTATTATTTTTTAGAGCCATACCTCAAGTCTATGTGATATTTTAATCTTGTTTTTTACATTAAATCGAAGGGATCATATGTTTTTGGCGGTTATTATTGGTGATACGGAAATAGTCTACCCAGGAAAACAATTACACAATCCTATAAATTTTGTAATTTGGGGAAAAAGATAGTAGGGGGATTTGATTCAATGAGAATTACATATGTCCTTATAGAAGTGGTTTGGGATATATTTTATCAAAATTAATCTATCTCATCAAATTTTTAAACTCATTTAATTTGGTATCATTTAAATTATTATAAATAGAATAAGGACTTACCTAATATACTCCTATAATAGGTGGTGTGCCTTTATAACCAAATTTTTGGGTTTTTTGTTCCATATTGACAATAAATTGACATGATTTTGTTGTTGTTTTGTAAACTAATTCTCCTCTTACCATGGAATCCACCATGATACTCTTCGTATGGGCAAGGCATTCATAGATGTACTATATGGGTAGTTTCTCACTGATTTGGTGATGTGGGTTAATTGCACACAACTTCCTAAATATATCCAAACACTCATATCATAAATCCCATTATACTTTATTTATCCCTGATATATCCTTAAAAATTATAGTGGTCCTTTATGCTATAAAAACGGTATGAAAAATTGTTTCAAATCATTCCAAAATGTTATGTCTTGAAGTTTTGAATAAAATATTAAATATTTTGTGCTTACCTAAAATGACAATGGGAATGATCATAGATTGATTTGGTCATCAAATAAATTTATTGAATTAATTATTGTGGAAAAACATTAAATTATTTATTATTTTTTCTTGTATCCTCACCAGAGAGGCTATGATATTTTGGATGAAAGTAAATTAACCCATATTTCAGTTCAAAGTATGATTTGAGAGTTTGATAAGAAATGTGTGTTGGTTGGTAATTTATTTCTAGTGTAGATTATTATTTAAGTTTCTATTATGTACATTTTTATTATTTTCAACCATTTTTTTGGTTTTAAGTTGGATTTAAATGTACTTCCTACATTAATGTTCCAAAAATTCAATGAGAATATATATTATTCGATTTTTTTAAAACATAATAAATTTCACTCTACCACTTCAAAAACATATTAATATTTACCCTATTAATTTAAATAATTTATATTATAATCCACTAATTCATCAACTTCCAAACCTTTAGGAAATTGATTTTACCGCTATGATGAATAAAATTAAACAATATGATAACATTAGAACAAGAAATCTTTTCACGCTACCTTGATTTTCTCTACTAGTCTAACTTATAATTAGTGGTTAATTATGTAACTAATCTATACAATAAATGTGAATTAATTGGGTTGAGGAATTAACTTTTATCCATAAAAATCAATCCATGTTGATTAAGTTTTATCAATTAAGGTTACGCTCCCATGATTCACACATTAGTCGACATCACATGTAATTTGATTATCATTTGAAAGCTTTGTATTAATTAAATCCCAAATCATATATTACAATTATATTAATTATAATGATATTTAGATTCAAAAAAACTCATTTTATGCGGTGATAATTATATTGACTAGTAATTTACTACTCTTCCATTGGAAAAGTAGACATCATAGATCGACTTACAGGTGCAAAGGACTATAAATTGTATAGCCTAATATCAATTCTATAATTGATTATTATATCAAAAAATTAAATTTTAACAAAATAAAATAAAATAAAAGAATAAATTCAATATAAATAGATATTTTTTATAATAAATGAAGGTTACAACATAAATTAGAAGAATAAGTCATAGTAGAATGGATCATTTCTTGAATAGTTATCCCTCTTATAATTCCTCGATTAATGGAATGAAACCAATTCTAATTTTAACACCCCAGGTAAATAAAGAATATGACATTTTCACATTTATCCATATTTGTGAATAAAATATTAATATTACTTTAAAGTGGACACTATGCTTGATGGCGTATCCAATACGCAACAACGAGTTTCTTGGGAATCATACGTTGCACTCTAATAATAAAATAATAGTATTTTAAATGGTAGTTAACGCCTAGCCATTGTAATGGAGGGAATGAACAGAACTAACTACAAAATTATTATATATGTTTTTCATATAGTTTTACTTTTTACAATAAATGTTAGAGGATTAAAAATGCGAATGAATCCAATTTTAAGCATAAACATTCTAATATTCTTTAAAAGGTCGATTAGCCGCTTTTTGATGGCGAACCTCTTTTAAATTCAATTTTTTAAAATTTTATGTGTTATATTTGACAAAATAAAATTCTTCTTTAGAATCGGGACATCAAAATTTACTTTGTGTTAATTTTTGGTATTTTTCCGATAATGTTTATTTTTTTAATGAACAGTGAAAACTGTTGTATTTTAATTCAAAACGTCTTTTTAATCTAATTTATTTATACGATTATATTATCTTTTGAATTGTTTTTAAAGTTAAATTAGAATTTATTTTTCCCATTTAATCCAATAGTGGTCATTGGAAATGATTTCACTTTGAAATTGGACTTAAACTGGTGTCAATCTTTTAATAGATATTGTTTCTTAAAAACACGCTATTTGTTTTGACAAAGGGAATTAATTATTAAATTAATTAATGCAACATATGTGTTTTGAATTTTTTAAAATAGACATTATTTTTTAATTTGGAATATCAAATATAGATTAGGGTGAATTTTTGGTATTTTTCTGAAAAACTACAATTTTTGATGAATAGTGAAACCACTAAGTGGTAGTTTGAAAACTGTTTTTTCGTTTAAATGAAACTTCACAACTTCTTTGGTTTGAATTTCAAAAACATAACATACATGGTTGTTATTAGGATGTAAAATTTGATTCAATGGGATTAAAATAATTTTTTGGTGAATAGTAACTCTTAAGTTTTTAATCGCGATTAGAGGTAATTAGTGTAATTTAAGGTAAAGATAATGTTATAATAATATGAAATGACCTTGACACATGTTCTACTATTATTTTATGAGTCATGTCCGACAAAGACAATCAATGGGTCAACTTGGGGACCCCATGGATCCACTTTGGTTCAAAAATTACATTAATACCTTTTTATTTAATGTTAAAATTAAAATGTCAAAAACATGTGTTGTTTTATTAAAACTATTATTACATAGGGTTATATAAGTCATATTTTTTACTATAAATATTCATTATAAATCTAAAAAGATTTCTAACATCATGATATTTCATTTATAATTTTTATACATTATATAAATTAATTTATTTATGACACCGTGATGATGCATTGATTACCTCATAAATGAATGATTTAAAAAAAATGAGAAGATAGGGTGAAACATAAGTCTTAAACATTTCAAAAACCTATTGTATGGATGGATTTATAAACCTTATCACCTTATCCTAGAAATATATCCTTTTGGGACCTTTAAAATCTGAAAACCATTTTATAATAAATTAATATTTTATAACTTTCCAAGAGTGCCTCTTCCACCTCTTATAAAAGGCCCCCACCTCTACCACCTTACACACACCTCTCAAGCCTTTTTGTCAGCTGAACCCAACCCATTTCATCTATCCACATCCCTATCTTCATAATTTAAGCTTCACTTTGGGCATAATTTTTCCGAAGGAAGCCTTTGAGCTCAAATCAAAGAGAGTTACTCGATTTAAAGGTAATGTCTTCCCTGGTGATCTTTTATTTTATTTTGCTTCTCCAAACCCGTAAAATCTTTTTATTACTTTTTTAGTAAAAAAACCAGTATCTTAAATATACTAGGATGTTTTTAGAAGACATATTTGAGCTACACTTTCACACACCTCCGTCTAATGGTTAAAGAACATACTGTTTCTATGGATGGCGAATTACTGCCTCATGAAACGATGATTGTTCAATATTCTTTTAATACATTCAAAGGTGGCCATTAAGATGTCACTATATTAATATATGATATATAATATGTTTATGTTTTTCTTAATCTTATGTATTTTTTATTTATGGCATACCTTTATGGTTTCCATTATAGGTAAACGCGATATCTTCATTTTAGGAAGTGCGGACTACCGCCCCCTCAAAGTGATTTGATTCGTTAATGTCATATGAGGGATGTATAAAGGATGTAATTAATGGAATTACATATGATATCCTACTGTAACTATAATATAACTTTATATCATTATTATTTCATTCCATTTAAGACAAAAATAAATAAATAAAAGTACCGTTCATTTGTACGTACGGCTTACCGTCTCCATGAACGGTACATTTCATTTCTTATCTCCAAATGTTATGTACTATTATAATTACATATATATAATGGATATATATGTAATATATTACATCTAAATTATGGATATCATTCTGAAATTATAATATATATATCTCTAATTTTGTTTTAATTCCATTAATATGACAAAAAATAAAAGTAGCGTTCATGCGTACGAACGGCCTACCGTCTCCATGAACGGTGCTTTTAATTTTTTTATCTCCAAATTCTATGAAATAGTATAAAATGAATATATACTGGATATATATGATTTTTAAAACATCAATACTATTCTGGATATGATGTACCTATAACTACATGGAAAATTATTTTCCAACAAGTTCAATTTTTACTCATGTACCGAACATCGACAAAAACGTCTGATATGAACTCACTTTATTAACCAATTATTATAACATTATAATATGTGATATGAACTGAATAATAATCTTTAAAGGAGGTTCTTAAGAAATTATAAATTGAACAAATTTTATTATTCAGGAGATTAAAGAATGATCGAGTCATGTCGGACAAGAGGTAAGGGATCCTACCCCTCTCCTTCTTTTTAAGTAAACTCTTTTATGTCATTCCTTTTAAGCTCATATTTCTTATGATTGGGGTGTTATTTTATATTAATCTTACTATAATTTTTATTTTCATATTATTAGAGACCCTACTTTCTCTCATCAATAAATTTTGGAAGTTTTGAGTGGCGCTGTTAGGCTGCCATATTTTTGTAAGAGATCCAACCTCTCTCTTTCTTTTTAAGTACTCTCCTTTATGTCACTACTTTTAAGCTTCTCTTTGTTATTTTTGGGGATGTTGTTTTATATTCCTATTGATGTACATTTTATGTTAATATTATGAGAGACCCTATTTGATCTCATCCATCCATTTTTGGATGTTTTAAGTGGCGCTGTTAGGCTGTAGAGTTTTCGTAAGAGATTTTTCATCTCACATTTATTCCCGTGAGATTTATGCTACATTTTCCACCATTCTCATTGAGTTTTATATATACTGACCATTATTCTACTATTTGTTTAATATACTTTTGTTTATGAGTATTTACATAGATGTTGTTTTTTCCTTCTTTCATGGGGTGTATTTTTCGAAAGATACCCAAGTCGGTAAGGGAACCTTTCACCCTCCTCTTTTTAAAAGACTTCTTTTGTTGGGTATTTTAATTTACATATTGTTATGTTGGAATATGTTCTTATTGATGTAAATTTTATGTCCAAGTGATGAGATACCCTTTTTATCTCTCATCAACTCATTTTCTGAATTTTGAAGTGACACCGTTAGGCTGTCGAATTTTTGCAAGGGAACTTCCTAACCCAATTTTGATTCTTAGGGATAAACATGCACTCCATGAATATGTCGTTCTATGAATATGTTTGAATAAACTATGATTTGTTTACGCTTAATATCCACTTATATTTGGTGTATTCATTTGTCACACATAATTATGTAAATGATTTATCCTTAATCGGAGGATACCGTCTTTGTAAGGGAATCCGTCTCAATCTCCTTTCATTGAGGCATATTTTGTTTTATACACAACATTTTTTTATACGGTGTATAATCCCCTTTTACTTTTATGATTATTCAAAAGGAATCTTTTTATACGAAGTGTTTACAAAACGACAAAAGGGAATGTTTTTTTGTCGTACGTATGCGGCGACAACGAATTCTTCTCCGCCATGACCATTATTTGAGTTTCGGCTTCCTCTACAAGCCATATCTTTTTTTTAAATGAAAAATAAATACCATGTTTTACTTTTCTTTTATTTTGATATTGAAAATGGTTTTTAAAATGTTTTTATATCAATGTGTTGTATTGATATCTTTTGATTGAAAAGTGGAAATGTTATGTTTCCTTTATGCATGTTTTATGTGATACGATTATGTTATGGTTATTGGGCATTATTATGAAGACGGGTGGTTCCGTGATAAACTAAGGGCGGGTGAGCCTGATATAGCTCTCCAATGCATTGGGTAACGTTAGGGGTTTAAACGTTAAGGTTTATATGAAGAGATTTTAGGGAATATACTGTGATGGGTAATCCAAACGTAACCAAGAGGGTTACTCCCTACGTAAGAATGTTATGAATTCCTAAAGTTACCTTTATGCCTTATGATTTCTATGATTTATTCATGATTTGATGAGGTATGTTAAAATGCTTATGTTATATGAGTAAAGTATGATTTCATACATGTACTAATTTTTTCTTTTCGTACTTTTATATCCCTTACTGATCTTTTTATGCTCATCCCATTTTTTTGAAATGTTTTTCACAGGTCAAGGGAAAGGTGCATGATATGATGATAGTTTCAAGGAAGTGTCAAGAAAGAATCCATGTTTTATTTTGAATTTGTTTCCATTGATGGAAAAAAATGAATACTATCTTTTATGTAACCACTTTGTTTAAATGTGGAATGTAATTCATGATTTATGATCTAATTCTCTAAAACTATAAGCCTGAAAAGATCCTCAATGTGAATTATTCATTTTATTCCATATTAAGTGATGTTTAAGGCCGGGGCCTTATAGTTGGTATCAGAGGTCGGTTTAGGTAACTTTAGAGGTTAGGGTATTCTCTAAGCATAAGTGACATTACCATAATAGTTAGGATTTCAGAAAGTGTCCTAGTTTTAGATAAATTGATTGAGAAAGTATATCCTAGTGTTTATCTTCCTCATTATCACATGATGGTTTTGTTGATATACTCACACTAACATTTCTATTTTTAGAGAATGGATGGATATATCAGGCACCAAAGTGACAATAGGTTTGAAGGAAACTGTGGTGGTTCTCTGATTAAGAGACTGGATGAAATGGGTGATTCAATGAGGAAACTCGTGTTTGTTCTAAACCAACTATCAAGGAGTCATGATCAACCACTTGAACATTGGTATGTTCTATAATGCATCATGTATGAGATGACTAATCGATGTGGAATTTCAGGTAATAATTATAAAGGTAACCATTAGAGTTTATATGATCCTTACTTTTGAGGTAATTATGGGTTATTATATGTTATGATGGAAAATGAAAGGAATGATATAAAATTGAGGTTAAAATAAGTTATGATTATTTTTGAAGATTTTATCTCGTTTTGGGGAATGTTTTAAGAATTATATAGTTTTGGAAAGAGGACAACAAGCAGACTGTGTGACAACCAGTCGCGTCAGACAAAGCTGTGGGAATCGAACCCACAACCAAAGTGCTACTGGTATTTATCGCCTACCACTGGACTACGTGAAGGCCCTGGTTAGTTTGACTAATTCTTTTTTACTTAGATAATTTTAGGAATCAAGAGTAAGTTTATTTTTGGTTATCTATGGAAAGTATTAACCTATCATGGAGGATATGTGATTAGGTTAATTACTTTTCAATATGAGAATTTAAGAGAAACTGATGTTATTTGGAGATAAAAGTTAATTTGTACCTTGGAAGACTATGTGATTAAATACTTCAAATATTTTGGTTTCAATCTTAGTTTTTTTTACTTTGAAAAATTTTATGGACAATTGTTTATCGAATGGTCTTCGTTGAACTTTGGGTTTTTTTGGACAAATTGTGGAGATTAATAATAGATTTTCTTTTTATAAAGGATTTTACATTTGTGGATTATCTGATCACATACTAACAATTTTGGTTTTGTTTTTTGTCTAAAGTCATGGGAAATGTATAGTTCTCTTTGTGGATTGGGTGATTCTCAAGAAGTTGATTGTGGTACTCTTAATGCGAACAAGTCTTCCAAAATACTCGTCTTTTGGAGAAAATATGGGTTTGATTAAGGAATCTAGTAAAATTTGAAAGTCTACGTGACAAGTAAGTATGTTTCATTATGATTTAGTTAAGCTCATAAATAAATTTCTCAAGGAAGAGTAACTTAAATATAAAATTTTGTCTATTAACTTTTCCTATGGGGAAATCAAATACCGTTTATCCCATCAAAAGTTTGTGATTTTCTTATGGTTAACTTTCTCGTAGACATGTTTACTATCAATCTCCCTCAGAACATGACCCTTTGTTTTTTTCTCCATATCCATGTTTTCCTACATGGAATCCTAGTATGGGTTAACTCAGGTGACCTTTTTACTTCTCTTTCTTTATTTTAAAGTGATTGTTTTACTGACTCTTGTTCCGATGTGGGATTTTCAATGAAGTTTCCAAGCCCAATTTTAAAATTGCGAGGACACAATTCCCAAAAGGGGGAAGGATGTAACACCCCAGGAAAATAAAGAATATGACATCTTCATATTTATTCATATTTGTGAATAAAATATTAATATTACTTTAAAAGGGACATTATGCTCGATGGCGTACCCAATACGCAACAACGAGTTTCTTGGGAATCTTACGTTGCACTCTAATAATAAAATAATATTATTTTAAATGGTAGTTAACACCTAGACATTGTAATGGCGGGAATGAACATAACAAAATATAAAATGATTATATATGTTTGTCATTTATTTTTACTTTTTACAATAAATGTTAGAAGATTAAAAATGCGAATGAATCCAATTTTAAGCGTAAACATTTTAAAATTATTTAAAAGGTCGATTAATCGCCTTTTGATGGTGAACCTCTTTTATATCCAATTTTTGACAATTTTATGTGTTATATTTGACAAAATAAAGTTCTTCTTTAGAATCGGGACATCAAAATTTACTTTGTGTAAATTTTTGGTATTTTTCCGATAAAGTTCATTTTTTAATGAATAGTGAAAACTATTGTATTTTAATTCAAAACCACTTTTTAATCTAATTTATTTATATGATTAGATTATCTTTTGAATTGTTTTTAAAGTGAAATTAGTATTTATTTTTACCATTTAATCCAATATTGGTCATTGGAATTAATTTCACTTTGAAATTGGACTTAAACTAGTGTCAATCTTTTAATAAATATTGTTTCTTAAAAACACGCTATTTGTTTTGACCGCGGGAATTATTTATTAAATTAATTAATGAAACTTACGTGTTTTGAATTTTGTAAAATAGACATCATTTTTGAATTTGGAATATCAAATATAGCTTAGGGTGAATTTTTGGTATTTTTCTGAAAAACTTCAAATTTTGGAGAATAGTGAAAACACTAAGTGGTAGTTTAAAAACTGTTTTTTTGTTTAAATGAAACATTACCACTTCTGTGGTTTGAATTTCAAAAATACAACATACATGGTTGTCATTAGGATGTAAAATGTGGTTCAATGGGATTAAAATAATGTTTTGGTGAATAGTAACTCTTAAGTTTTTAATCGTGATTAGAGGTAATTAGTGTAATTTAAGATAAATATAATGTTATAATAATATGAAATGACCTTTACACATGTTCTACTCTTATTTTATGAGTCATGGACGACCAAGGAAATTCATGGGTCAACTTGGGGACCCTATGGAGCCACTTTGGTTTGAAAATGACATTAATACCTTTTTATTTAATGATAAAATTAAAATCTCACAAACATGTGTTGTTTTATTAAAAAAAAATTACATGGGATTATATAAGTCATATTTTTTACTAAAAATATTAAATATAAACATAAAAAGATTTAATACTTCATGATATTTTTTTTATAATTTTTACACATTAAATAAATTAATTTATTTATGACACCGTGATGATGTAGTGATTCCCTCATAAATGAACGATTTAAAAAAAATGAGAAGATAGGGTAAAATATAAGCCTTACACTTGTCACAAACCTATTGTATTTATGGATTTAGAAACCTTATCAAATTATCCTCTAAATATACCCTTTTGGGACCTTTAAAATCCAAAAATCATTTTATAATAAAGTAATATTTTATAACTTTCCAAGAGTGGCCCTCCTCTCCTCTTATAAAAGGCCCCCACATCTACCACATTACACACAACTCTCAAGCCTTTTGCTCGGCCAACCCATGACCATTTCATCTCTACACATCCCTCTATTCATCATTTAAGACTCACTTTGGGAATAATCTTTTTGAAGGAATCATTTGAGCTCAAATAAAAGAGAGTTACCTGATTTAAAGGTAATGTCTTCCCTTGTGATCTTTTGTTTTATTTTGCTTCTCCAAACCCCCAAACTCTTTTTATTACTTTTTTTGTAACATCACAAGTATCTTAAATATACTAGGATGTTTTAATAAGATGTATTCGAGCTATACTTTCACACACCTCCGTCTAATGGTTAAAGAAGATACTGTTTCTGTGGATTGCGAATTACTGCCTCATGAAATGATGATTGTTCAATATTCTTTTAACAACTTAAAAGGTGGCCATTAAGATGTAACTATATTTATATATGATATATAATATGTTTATGTTTTCCTTAAGCTTCTGTATTTTTCATTTATGGCATACCTTTATTGTTTCCATTATTGGTAAACGCGATATCTTCATTTTAGGAAGTGCGGACTACTACCCCCTCAAAGTGATTTGATTCGTTAATGCCATATGTGGGACGTATAAAGGATGGAATTAATGATATTACATATTATATCCAACTGGAACTATAATATACCTTTATATAATTATTATTTCATTCTATTGAAGACAAAAAAATGAAATGAAAGTACCTTTTATGCATACGTACGACTTACTGTCTTCATGAACAGTACATTTCATTTTTTATCTCCAAATGTTATGTACTATTATAAGTACATATATATAATGGATATATATGTAATATATTATATCTAAATGATGTATATCATTCTCAAATTATAATATATACATCTCTCATTTTGTTTTAATTCCATTAATATGACAAAAAATGAAAGTAGCGTTCATGCGTACGTACGGCCTACCGTCTCCATGAACGGTGCTTTTAATTTTTTTATCTCCAAATGCTATGGAATAGTATAAAATGAATATATACTGGATATATATGATTTTTAAAACATCAATACTATTCTTTATATGATGTACCTATAACTACTTGGAAAATTCTTTTCTAACAAGTTAAATTTTTACTCATGTACCGAACATCGACAAAAACGTCTGATATGAACTCAATTTATAAACCAATTATTATAACATTATAATATGTGATATGAAATGAATAAAAATCTTTAAAGTAGGTTCTTAAGAAATTATAAATTGACCAAATTTTATTATTCAAGATATTAAGGAACGATCGAGTCATGTCGGACACGAGGTAAGGGATCCTACCCCTCTCCTTCTTTTTAAGTACACTCTTTTATGTCATTCCTTTTAAGCTCATATTTCTTATGATTGGGATGTTATTTTATATTACTCTTACTGTAAGTTTTATGTTCATATGATTAGAGACCCTACTTTCTCTCATCAATCAATTTGGCACGTTTTGAGTGGCGCCATTAGGCTGTTGAATTTTTGTAAGAGATCCAACCACTCTCTTTCTTTTTAAGTACTCTCCTTTATGTCACTACTTTTAAGATACTATTTGTTATGTTGGGGGATGTTATTTTATATTAATATTGATTTAAATTTTATGTTAATATGATTATAGACCCTATTTTATCTCATCAATCCATTTTTGGAAGTTTTAAGTGGCGTTGTTAGGCTATAGAGTTTTCGTAAGGGATTTTTCATCTCACTTTTATTCCCGTGAGATTAATGCTACATTTGCCTCCATTCTCATTGAGTGGTATATATACTACCCATTATTCTACTCTTTGTTTATTATACTTTTGTTTATGAGTATTTACATCAATTTTGTATTGTCCTTCTTTCATGGGGTGTATTTTTCGAAAGATACCCAAGTCGGTAAGGGAACCTTTCACCCTCCTCTTTTTAAAAGACTTATTTTTTTGGGTCTTTTAATTTACATATTGTTATGTTGTTATATGTTCTTATTGATGTAAATTTTATGTCCAAGTGATGAGGTACCCTTTTTATCTCTCATCAACTCATTTTCTGAATTTTGAAGTGACGCCGTTAGGCTGTCGAATTTTTGTAAGGGAACTTCTTAACCCAATTTTGATTCTTTGGGATAAACTTGCACTCCTTGAATATGTCGTTCTATGAATATGTGTGAATAACCTCTCATTGTTTTACACTTAATATCCACTTATATTTGGTGTATTCGTTTGTCACACATAATTATGTAAATGATTTATCCTTAATCGAAGGATACCATCTTTGCAAGGGAATCCGTCTCAATCTCCTTTCATTGAGGAATATTTGGTTTTATACACAACATTATTTTATATGGTGTATAAACCCATTTGAATTTTAAGATTATTCAAAAGGATTCTTTTTATACGAATTGTTTACTAAACGACAAAAGGGAATGTTTTTTTTGTCGTACGTATGCGGCGACAACGACTTCCCCGCCGCCGTGACCATTATTTGAGTTTCGGCTTCCTCTACAAGCCATACATATTTTTAAATGAAAAATAAATACAGTGTTTTACTTTTATTTTATTTTGATATTGAAAATGGTTTTCATAATGTTTTTATATCAATGTGTTTTATTGATATCTTGTGATTGAAAAGTGGAAATATTATGTTTCCTTTATGCATGTTTTATGTGAAATGATTATGTTATGGTTCTTGGGCATTATTATGAAGACGGGTGGTTCTGTGATAAACTAAGGGCGGGTGAGCCTGATATAGCTCTCCAATGAATTGGGTAACGTGAAGGGGTTAAACATTAAGGGTTCTCCGAAGATATTTTAGGGAATATACTATGATGGGTATTCCAAATGTAACTAAGAGGGTTACTCTCTACATAAGAATGTTATGAATGCCTCAAGTTACCTTTATGCCTTATGATTTCTACGATCTATTCATGATTTGATGAGGTATGTTAAAATTCTTATGTTATATGAGTAAAGTATGATTTCATACATGGACTAATGTTTTCTTTTCGTACTTTTATATCCCTTACTAAGCTTTTTATGCTCATCCCATGTTTTTGAAATGTTTTTCACAGGTCAAGGGAAAGGTGCATGATATGATGATAGTGTCAAGGAAGTGTCAAGAAAGAATCCATGTTCTCTTTTGAATATGTTTCCATTGATGGGAAAAAACGAATACTATATTTTATGTAACAACTTTGTTTATATGTGGAATTTAATTCATGATTTATGATCTAATTCTCTAAAACTCTAAACCTGAAAAGATCCTCAATGTGAATTATTCATTTAATTCAATATTAATTGAGGTTTAAGGCCGGGTCCTTATACTAATCTACCATGAATCTCCCAATGTATAGACTACACCCTTCAAATTCGAAAGGAATGAATTTATATTGTGGATGGGAGGATAGGGTTATAATATTTTATAAGTGATAAAGGAAAATTCAGAGAAATATTTAATAAAAAAAACTGACTTTTTGACATCTCAGACGTGTGAACCAACTACCCTTATAGAAGGATTATTTGTTCAGACATGGATTATCTATATTATATCCAAATTATATCCCAATAAAATACTTTATGAAAAATATATATCCCAAAATTTGAATTTTTGTCTTTGTTGATGAGTCTAGTCAATCTTCGAATTCGTGGACCGTCTTCTCCTATAAAATGTATGATACAATATGAGTTGTCTAAAAGAAAATAATAGACCATATATATCAAAATATTTTCATAAAATTTAAATTCCAAATAAGTTCTATAAAAATAGTTACATTCAAAATACTAAAATATAATTTAATATATGAAAACTACAATTTTTATCAAATTTTCCAATTCATGATCTAATCATATGTTTTCTATAAATAAACAAATGTAAGACAATAATGAGAAATTTTATTATTTATTATCAATAAAATATTCAATAAAAATGTGATTTATCATGTAATTACTACACTATTTAGATTATATTATTATTATTAATATTTCTTTCATGGGTTTACAAATTCATTTCATGTTCTCTCCTTCAATGTCATTTGATTAAATAATTACCAAAGTTGTATGGGTTTATCAACACAATCTCTTTTTAATTAAGTCCTAGTTTATTTATATTCACTATATTGGTAAAATAATCTTATATTATTCAGTTTATTTAATTTATTTATGATTATATATTTCCCTTTTGGTAATTTATATTTTCTTATCAAAAAATCCTTCTATGATGGATTTATTACATTATAAAAATAAAATGTTATTAAAAATAACTATCATCCACTCAAATAAGACATTTCTCTTCCATTTCCATAATGTTTCATTCCATAATTTTTTTATTTTCTTATTCTGAAACCCAAGTATTTATTTTCTGATGTGGATTTATTATTTTTATTTATCTATTTTCAAAAGGAAGTTTTATTGTTATATATATGATGGGATTTCGATCAATGTATTTGAAAATAATTAAAAAAATCTCTTTCATATATTTTATCTTCCACTAATAATTTATTGACTTGAAATAATTATTAAAATTTCCTTTTAAATAATGATTTAAAATTTCTATATATCATCTTCTTAAAAATAACTTTTCCAAGTGACTCGTGACTATATTTTTTATGAAAATGTTATGTATTATGAAATTTTATTTTTATTATTTCCATTCCTTTTTACTCTTAAAATTTAAAATATATAACACCCATGGAAGTTATTTTTCATGTATTATCCTTAAAATTGTGTTTTTAATTTATTTTCATTACCCCACCTTGTTCATAATGGTTTTTTCTCTATTACTCTTCATCCCAATCTTGACTTCAATTTTCTCCTTCATGTCTATATTTTTTAATTGCATGGATGTATTCTATATAATTTACATTATTGACATAAATGTATATCCAATAGACTATGTGGTGTGAATCAAATAAAAATTTAAGTGTTTTCCAATAAATTTAATCCATTTTTTGATTGAGTAATTATTGACAATTTGTATTCTACTGATTTTAATATAGATATTTACTGAATACAATTCATGTTGATTGTGTATTTTATATTCATTAGTTTCATATTGTGGTGTATTGAACTTATTTAGTTATGGGTTTGGCCCCAATTATTATAATATCCAAAGGAATTAGTCACTCTTATCAGATAAACTAGTTTGGGTATTTGGTCTAAACCACACCAGTTTATATATGATGTCCTAGCATTTAGCCTTGATTTTATATTTAGGATTTTTTAAAATTATGCATTCCATAAAAATGAAATAAATTATTATTATTATACAATTTATTACTTATTTTACTATGATTTATATGGATATATTATATTCTCATATTATTAGTTATAATGAATAATTAAATTATTATTTATTCTTCTGTTATTATTATTGTCTTGTTTATTTCAAGATAGCTTCTGTTATCCTCTATCCCTTAGTCAGCATTTGATCTCACTCTTTTTATATTTACATTTTCACCAGGGTATGAATAAAAGGATTAAGTATGGAATGAATATATGGGTATCATGTCTGGATAATGTTTTAGTAGATTTTGAAGAATTATTATAAAATAAATAATTCTTTAGTTTGGTGGGAAAAGGCCTATTGGATGGGAAATATATGGAATTTATTAGTAAATATACTTTAAAAACCCTCTAAAACTCTAAATCTAAAATTTATTAGGTATTTAAGAGACTTGATATTTTTTATTGATATTTTAATTATGGATGGTTATGTTTGGATCACATAAGTTGGTTTCAAATATGGTATACAAATAATATGTTTATTAGCACCCGATTCTAGAGTGTCGGTCAAGGTCACCACACCTCTAGGATTGATAAGTCAAATACTAATCCTATGAGAACCAAATAGTGTAAAAATACCAATTTTTGAGAATCCCACACAAGTATCAAGCTCTAGAAGTTCATCCACTAAAATATCACAATGGTGGGAACATATCACTGGATATAATTTTTACAATGTCAATGTACGGTAACAATGAAGAAACACATTCACCCCAATCATTGCTATGGATTTCAATTAATCAATCCGAATTACTCTAAAATCACACAAAATATTTAAATACAATTATGGAAATAAATCAAATAAAGTAATGAACTTAAAGGTTTTACAATGTTGGTAGTTTCATCTTGAATCATTGGGAGAAGCTTTGCACACTTTCATTTCATTAGAATTATAATATTACAGTAACTATGACTATGCTTCCCCATAGATCACTAACATTTTTAATTCCAAAAAACCATAAGTTTTTTTTCCACCAACCATATATAATGGGTCTCACTCATTTGTTTGGTAGCACAGATATCTTATAATCATGAGAGTCTTTTTGATGTATTGTGACACTGTTGATCCCATGTTTCTTTCCATGGATTAACCACCAATCACCAATAATATGATAGTGTTCCCTAACCCTCACTCTTTCTCCACAAACACTATTCTATGAGCAATCCAAACATTGATACTACCCCCTTTGGGTGATTTTAACACTGGAAGAACTTATGGTGGAAAGAATAGTGTACCTCATCCATTAGAAATTTATAACTTCCAATAACCTCAATATTATCCTACTATCGACCACTTTCGCTACCTTGAAAAGTTCAAAGGATCCTCTATATTTTTTCCTTTAGGAAAGATGAATCTAGGTCAAGAAGAATCTTTTATATACCAACACCAACATATTTATGTATTTAAAATTTTTTGTGATATAATGTTTATAATTATTATATATATTTTTACTATTGAAATTAATGAATTGTGTATGTTTTAAATATATCTATATTTTAAATTGTAGGATTTATTATATTCATATTTCCAATATTCCTTATTAAAATTTTCTAGTGTTTTAACAACAAAAAAATTAAAAAAAGTTTCATTAATTATATAGTGGTGGTTCTGACCACCATTACCTATTACTAAACTATTGGTAAATGACGGTATTCACTGCTAAACCATTATGAAATATTTTAATAGTGGTTATATGTAACATCTCATTAATGATCTATCATGTAATACTTTACCCTCATTTTGGTTTTCCTTTTTCTCATTGTCTGTATATGGCCAAGAAGGATTTGGGAGGATACATATAATGGTGAAGTTAGAGATTTGTTAGACACTTACCTTTAACCTTATTTTTTCTACAATATGTAAGAGGAATTCATGCCTTGTAACTAGGTTATATGTGATGTAAGAGTCGATAGATGCAAGTTGTTAAATAATTCAGACTATGAATGGTTAAACAACATTAAGATATTTCTCACATCGTGAATGTTTTAAGTAACAGATTTTTAATCTAAGGTGTCAGATTTCTTGGCATACTTAAACACTATAGACTACATGATGTGTAAAGGAATTACACACATTGTAATTCCCCAAGAAGGGATGTTTTATTGAATCATATGGGTTTTTTGTGACCATTAGGCTACCAGTTTTCCATTTCTCTAAAACCAAAGCTTCTCTCGTATGATTTTTGGAGACTCTAATCCTTCTAGATCGATCTATTCAGCATTTGATCTTTATTTCAGTTATGGTGCATCTCTTTGTGTAAGTGATCCTTCCACTTATTCATTTTCCTTGATCTTGGTAGTGCCCTTGAATTGTGTTATAGCATATATTGGTCCAAGTTTTTGTTTTCTCTTGTCTTCTACTAGATGTTTTGTGTGACTCATTCTGGGGTTCCTTCCTTTATTGTTCTTGGTGTGGCAGGCCTTCATTCTTGAGGTATGTGGTGTTTCCCATTCTCATTCAACCCTCTTTCTCAATTGAATCTATCATAGGAAGTGTAGATTATATTCTAGGTCTTTCATAGACACCATTGGGTTTTAATTGTTTTTGGATCCTGGTGCGAGCGTGTGTGACCCAAGATTTGAGGTAAGTGGTTCTGTCTCTATCCTATGTTGATGAACCATTTTATTCCTACTTTATAAATTGATATATACAAGGAATTGGTATAATTTATTTATATGTGTGTTGAATAGTTTTTGAAAGAAAAATAGTTTTTCCTTTATAGTTGATAAATTTAAATATGAAGGGTATTTTCAAATCATTGAAAATGGTTTTGTGAAATGGTTTTGAAATGGATATTGAATCATTGAAATGATAGAGAAAGTGAAAGTAGCGTTCATGCGTACGTACGGCCTACCGTCTCTATGAATGGTGCTTTTAATTTTTTTATCTCCAAATGCTATGGAATAGTATAAAATGAATATATACTGGATATATATGATATTTAAAACATCAATACTATTCTGGATATGATGTACCTATAACTACATGGAAATTTTTTTTCCAACAAGTTCAATTTTTACTTATGTACCGAACATCGACAAAAACATCTGATATGAAATCACTTTATTAACCAATTATTATAAGATTATAATATGTGATATGAACTGAATAATAATCTTTAAAGGAGGTTATTAAGAAATTATAAATTGTCCAAATTTTATTATTTAGGAGATTAAAGAACGATCGAGTCATATCAGACACGAGGTAAGGGATCCTACCCCTCTCCTTCTTTTTAAGTACACTCTTTTATGTCATTCCTTTTAAGATAATATTTATTATGATTGGGATATTATTTTATATTACTCTTACTGTACTTTTTATGTTCATATGATGATAGACCCTACTTTCTCTCATCAATCAATTTTGGAAGTTTTGAGTGGCACCGTTAGGCTGTTGAATTTTTATAAGAGATCCAACCTCTCTCTTTCTTTTTAAGTACTCTCTTTTATGTCACTACTTTAAGCTCCTATTTGTTATTTTGGGTGATGTTATTTTATATTCCTCTTGATTTAAATTTTATGTTAATATGATGAGAGACCCTATTTGATCTCATCAATCCATTTTTGAATGTTTTAAGTGGCGTCGTTAGGCTGCAGAGTTTTCGTAAGGTATTTTTCATCTCACTTTTATTCTCATGAGATTTATGGTACATTTGCCACCATTCACGTTGAGTGGTATATATACTTCCCATTATTCTAATATTTGTGTAATATACTTTTTTAATGAGTATTTACATCAATGTTGTATTGTCCTTCTTTCATGGGGTGTATGTTTCGAAAGACACCCAAGTCGGTAAGGGAACCTTTCACCCTCCTCTTTTTAAAAGACTTATTTTGTTGGGTATTTTAATTTACATATTGTTATGTTGGGATATGTTTATATTGATTTAAATTTTATGTCCAAGTGATGAGATACCCTTTTTATCTCTCATCAACTCATTTTCTGAATTTTGAAGTGATGCCGTTAGGCTGTCGAATTTTTGAAAGGGAACTTCTTAACCCAATTTTGATTCTTTGGGATAAACTTGAACTCCTTGAATATGTCATTCTATGAATATGTGTGAATAAACTCTGATTGTTTTACACTTAATATCCACTTATATTTGGTGTATTCGTGTAACGGCCCAAGATTTTATAAAGAAATATTCTTTTTAATTTTATTAATGTTTTGTGTTGTACGCTACACCAAAAGGAGCTTGCACAACACACATCCTTGACTTGACTTGCATTACACGCAATCGCGACCTTCCTCGATAGCGTGTGTAGTACGCAATACCGAGTTTCACTAAACAACGATATGCTATAAAAATATTATTAAAACTAGCCGTTATGAATAGTAATAACCACTTTTTGAAATCCAGTAAATCTTATTTTTCAAAATGAACTTTATTTTTGGATTCGGTGTATCGAATTTAGCCTAAGGTGAAATTTTGGTACTTTTCGGATAACTTTCATATTCTGATGAATAGTGAAAATTACTAAATTATAATTAAAAACAACTTTTTTAATCGAAATAATTAATAGTGATAAATCATTAATTTGAGTGGTTTTAAAGTATATTTAGAATATATTTTTACAATTTAATACAATGTTGGTCATTGGATGTAATTTCACATTTAAACTAGACATAAACAAGTGTCAATCTTTTGATAGATATTGTTTCTTAAAAACACGCTATTTGTTTTAACAGCGGGATTTAATTATAAAATTAATTAATGCAACTTCTATGTTATGAATTTGGTAAAATAGATTTCATTTTTGAATTCGGAATATAAAATATAGCTTAGGATGAAATTTTGGCATTGTTCTGAAAAACATCAATTTTTGATGAATAGTGAAACTACTAAGTGGTAGGTTAAAAACTGAATTTTGCATAAAACTTAATTTTACCGCTTCTGTGAATGGAATTTCAAAAATCCGACAGACACGGTTGATATGAGTAAGTAAAATGTAGTTCAATGAGATAAAAATAATTTTTTGGTGAATAGTAACTTTTTACTTTTTTTACCACGGTTAATAGTAAATAGGGTAACTAAGGGTAAATATGATATTACTATTACCCTAACACATGTCCTAATTCTATTGGATAAGTGTAATTCGACCAAAAACAACCTTATGAATAAAATATGACCATTTAGGCCCACTTGGATTAGATTAGGACATTTATTATTATTTAATTCAAAGAAGAGTTAAAAGAGACAAAATCAAAGTTTATTTACTAAAACATTTTTAATATAGGTTTATACATAATATAAATTCGATTTCAAATATTCATTAGAAAGATAAAAAAGTTTCCTACATAATGATATTTTATTTATAATTTTTAGACTTTATATAAATTAATTTATTTATGACACAACGATGATGCAGTAATTACCCTTTTTAAGGAAATATTAACATAATTGATGTTATAAATGCTCAAATGAATGTAATTTGAGACTTTTTATAAATTCCACTAATTTTCTAGGTCACTATGATATATTAATGTTGATGTAATCAACTTGGTTCGAACATATAATTCTGTTATGACTTTCACAAAAATCATATATCAAATAGTGTCAAAATTGACACAAAATAGTTTTTAAATCAAATATTATATTACTAATTGTTATTTTATTCCTAAAAATCTATGGTTCGGCCAAATGACTTAGATAAGGATATATATATTAATAATAAACAATTTGGGGTCGTTTGGAATGTTATAGTAAGTGTATTAACCATATAGTGAAAGAAAACAAAAAGACATGGTAAAAGTTAAATTATTTAACTTAGAGTTAAATCTAATTGATAAGGTTTAAAATAATATCCAAACATGTCTAAATTTGATTGGTTGATGAGATTAAAACCCTATCTCATCTAATCTTCGAATATGAGTCATTTTTGGAGGTTTTTAAGTGGGGTTAGAATTATTATAAATTAATATTTTTAAGAATTCCTAAGGTGCCCCTCTCCTCCCCTATAAAAGGACACCTCCTCCCCCTCCTCCTCACACCAATTTGAGCACTCAAGCTCGGCCAACCCCTGCCAAAATCTCTTCTCCACTTCCCTAGCAACATCCTAGAGGTTCTGGTCTTCCTCAAAGACCAATTCTAGTGCCCTAAGAAGAGGTCTCAAAGAGGCACTTCAAAGAAGAGGTAATTACCGTTACCAATTCTTTCATCTTTATTTCTTCTTCCACTTCTTCTTCTTAGGTTGTTTCATTATGAAGTAATAACATCAGTATCACTCATATACTGATATGTTATTATAAGTATGAAACAACCCTATTTCACCATCTATCCATCCTACGGAAAAAGAAATCACCGCGCGTGCGTACGTACGGAATACCGTCTCCACGCCGTGGTGTAATCTATTTTCCACCACCACCTTACATGGATGGGTATAATGGTGTAAATAATAACTATACATAGTTATTACAACATCATATTGATTCTGATATATTGTATAATCCACTCCAATTCAATTCAATATTTATAGAAATGATATCATCGCTCGTGCGTACGTACGGAATACCGTCTCCACGACGCGATGAGATTCATTCTCCATGTTAACCATTTAAGAATGATTATAAAGTATATATAAGAAATAATAATGAAATATATGACATTATAAAGCTACTGGATTTATGTATATATATATATGTATGTCATCTACTTAGTTCCATTCAAGAATACAAGGAAAGGAAAATAGCGTTCATGCGTACGTACGGACTACCGTCTCCATGAACGGTGTTTTTCATTTCATTTATCTATCTATTATATATGTATATATACTGAATATATATGATATATAAATAATATTTTATATTCTGGAAGTATTTAAATCATGATATAAGTAATAATAATGTCAAGAACAACAAGTCAGAACACCTACGATAAATGAAACGATTTTACCCAAAACGCTTCTTTAACATGGAATTTACAAAAGAACGGGTAATATAATGTCATAAGTGAACCATATATGATATCATAACAATGAATATGATTCTGTAATAAGTAAATGACATTATTTAAATCATTATACAGGAGGTTCGGACACTTACGAAGCAAATTGGACCTAAGGTAAGGGAAATATCACAATCTCATTTTTATCCGAGATTGTTTATTCGTAAGTATTTACTGGGGTGTATTTTATCATCCACATCCATGTTTCATCAATATGTAATATTATTTCCATCCACCTAAAATTGTTTAAATCCATTTTTACCCTTTGGTGAGTTTTTAGTAATACGTATGAAAGGAATCTTTTGTCGTTTTTCGTACGAGGTACTTTTTGACTTTTCCGACAAAAGTACGAAGAATGTTTTTTTTAACTTATACGGCACGAACGGATTTATACTGTTTTATAAAGTCTTATTTTCATGAAGATTCCTCTAAAAGATTTCATGACTATTTTCAATAAAATCTCTTTCTTTTAAAATTGCATGATGTTTTGTGAAAAGAAATTGATTTTGAAGAAGAAAGGATATTTTCCTCAAGAATTCAATTCAAGTGTTTTATCAAAATTATTTTCCATATAAGATAATAAAGGTTTCTGTTTCTATCCATATTTTTACATTGATTTGACTATGTTGTGATGAAATTATGTTTATGAATTCCATTATCTTATATGAATGGTTTTATGATGTCATGTTGTTTAAGAATCCCATTTTTATTACATGGGTTATGCAATGATGTATGATTTATGATTTTGTGGCACACATAAGAAAGGATTCATTAAGAGATGGGTGGGACCTATATATCCCTCCAATGCATTGGGTAAAGATTTCATATCTCATGAGATAGACATGGCTGGAATGGTAGGTTATACCGGTTCAGTGAAACAGGACTGAAACGAGGATTACTCGATTCAGAAAGGGACTTTGTCCACTAAGATAGTCTTGGCAATGAGTCTTGACTAACAAGAAATGATTCTCTATGATTATGTGTGTATGCCACAATGAGTAATGTTTTAAGTTATGATTTCATTTCACTACTATGATTTATCCCATGTTATGAAATTATGCTCTCTTTTGCAGGTTAAGATTTCCAAAAATATTATGTTCTTATGAAAATTATGTGATTGATATTTCCTTTGTTTACCCTTACTGAGCATTTGAGCTCACCCTTTTATGTTTTCTTTTCCCCAGGATATAAAGAAAGGTTTTTAGGTAAAAAAAGGGAAGATATTTATGGGATATGTTGAAGATCTTTCCCCACGATTAGAAGATTTTATTCCGAGTTTCCAAAGACACTAAACTATTACGATCCTTGTGTGTGTGTTTTTATTATGTACTAAGTATTCCGCAAAAGTAATGTAATGTTCATGTACGTTAGGCTTCGGGTCTCTACAGTTGGTATCAGAGGAAAGGTTTAGTCAGCCTTTGGAAACTAGGATGTGAGAACGTTAGTGAGATCCCTAGAGATATTTCTAAGGTATGTCTAGGGATGTCTCTAAGGTTAAGTATATGTATAGGTTATAGTAATAGAATTACGCTAACGATCATAGAATTAAACCTAAGATGTTAGATATTGAGAGTACTAACCCTTTATTATGTTGTTTTCCCTAGCATGATTTTTGCCTCTCACGCTATTCTTTTTGGGTTTTAGAAAATGGCTGGAAACAAGGTGATTCACGATAATGGAGGAAATGATGGACAATGGAATGATATTCTTTATGAGCAACCAAATGAAATGGGATTTGGAAGTCCAAACATCATTATTATGCCGAATCAGCAATCTCATAATATGATCAATAAAGTAAGTTTCCTGACTTGGCTAATAAGAGAAAGATGGAGTTTCATGATGATCATAGAGGAAAGAAAGTTCAATTTCCCCTATGTAAATCATGTGGGAAGAGGCATCAAGGAGAATGTTTCAAAGGAACTGGAAGATGCTTTGGGTGTGGAAAAGAAGGACACAAAGCCAGTAAGTGCAAAGGAAAAGGTTCAGTTAATACCAGGGATGAGGATAATGGTATTGCTACGACATCAAAAATGGTTAAGTGTTTTAAATGTGGAATGTATGGGCATTATGCAAACAAATGCCCTAAGGGAAAGACTCATGAAGAGAATCAGTATGGTCATATGGGAAGTATTTATGTGGATAATGATGAAGAGACTACCAATGGTATGTGAGATGAAAGAATTGTTGAAGCTCGGTCAATGGTTTAAGAATGTAGTGGAATGATTACATGTTTATCATGTGTAATGTTGTATAAGTAATCTCATGGTACTATGGAATAAAGAGACATGTAAGGATTGTAACATTGTTGTCTGATTAATGTTACCAGTATCCATGAAAGGTTATTCAGATATTTTTGGAATGAAGATGATATGCGCATAATGAAAGGATAAGGGGAAAATGAAATGTTTGACAGTATTCATGAGCTCATGATTGATATAAGGACTAAGTGATATCATGGTTTGAGTATATAGAATTTTGAGGATTTCGGTATGTGAAAAGTGTTAACTTTTAACTGCATTCAAGTTTTCACTAAGGTTCAATGGGTATTCAAGAGAGTACAAGATTAAGGCCTTTAAATGTTTGGAATGTGACCAACAAGATATATCTTATGATATATGGGGATCAACGATGGTATTAAATCTCTGGTAATCGTTTTCACTATGTTATGAGAATGGACTGCAGTATTATGAGCCTAATGATTGGAATGAATTATGTTGGACATAAGTTAGTATTGTTTAAGGATAGAAGTTTTTTTTTCGATATTATTGATGGGATGTTATAGTAATATAGTTTTATAAAAAGGACAACCTGCAGGACGGGCAACAACCCATCGCTTCGGACAAGGCTGTGGGAATCGAACCCACAACCGAAGTGCGACTGGCCTTTATCGCCTACCACTGACCTACAGGAAGTCCCTGTTTAGTAGAAACTAGTTTTATTATATTAAGCAGTATGATATGTGCTGTATAAGTTCATTTTAGGAACCATATGTGATTAATCTCACTATAGAATGACTTATGTATATTTAATAACTTTTTCTAACCTTTTGTTTGAGACAGATGGAATGACCCATCATTCTATCACATGATCTGCTAACACTTCACGAATAAAAAATTCAACTTCATTTATTTAAGAGATGAAGTAGAAATTGTTCAAGGCACGAACAATAGTGAGATTTTACCAAAATAAAGTAAGTATTTATTCTAATTCAAATTCTTCAACTTTAGGGAAACGATCTTGAAAACCAAAAATGTCATCCTAGTGATCTTATATCTGATTAATCCGATGGTACCTTAGATCGTCACAAATTTATGGATTTGTGATTGCTAGCTTTTCCATAGCCATGTTCTCTACCACTCTCCATCAGAACATGATGGTTAGATTTCTCTTCCATATCCATATTTTCACCTATGTGGAAACCCAGTGATTAGTTTATTTGGGTAACCGTTACGTTTCATACTGTTGTTTTTAAAGATTGGTTTTGATATTCCTTTTTACGGTGTGGGTTTCTATTAAATAAACTTTCGAATAGTAAACCATTTATAACCCCGACGAATTTCGAGGGCGAAATTCATTTTAAGGGGGGTAGAATGTAACAACCCAAGATTTTATAAAGAAATATTCTTTTTAATTTTATTAATGTTTTGTGTTGTACGCTACACCAAAAGGAGCTTGCACAACACACATCCTTGACTTGACTTGCATTACACGCAATCGCGACCTTCCTCGATAGCGTGTGTAGTACGCAATACCGAGTTTCACTAAACAACGATATGCTATAAAAATATTATTAAAACTAGCCGTTATGAATAGTAATAACCACTTTTTGAAATCTAGTAAATCTTATTTTTCAAAATGAACTTTATTTTTGGATTCGGTGTATCGAATTTAGCCTAAGGTGAAATTTTGGTACTTTTCGGATAACTTTCATATTCTGATGAATAGTGAAAATTACTAAATTATAATTAAAAACAACTTTTTTAATCGAAATAATTAATAGTGATAAATCATTAATTTGAGTGGTTTTAAAGTATATTTAGAATATATTTTTACAATTTAATACAATGTTGGTCATTGGATGTAATTTCACATTTAAACTAGACATAAACAAGTGTCAATCTTTTGATAGATATTGTTTCTTAAAAACACGCTATTTGTTTTAACAGCGGGATTTAATTATAAAATTAATTAATGCAACTTCTATGTTATGAATTTGGTAAAATAGATTTCATTTTTGAATTCGGAATATAAAATATAGCTTAGGATGAAATTTTGGCATTGTTCTGAAAAACATCAATTTTTGATGAATAGTGAAACTACTAAGTGGTAGGTTAAAAACTGAATTTTGCATAAAACTTAATTTTACCGCTTCTGTGAATGGAATTTCAAAAATCCGACAGACACGGTTGATATGAGTAAGTAAAATGTAGTTCAATGAGATAAAAATAATTTTTTGGTGAATAGTAACTTTTTACTTTTTTTACCACGGTTAATAGTAAATAGGGTAACTAAGGGTAAATATGATATTACTATTACCCTAACACATGTCCTAATTCTATTGGATAAGTGTAATTCGACCAAAAACAACCTTATGAATAAAATATGACCATTTAGGCCCACTTGGATTAGATTAGGACATTTATTATTATTTAATTCAAAGAAGAGTTAAAAGAGACAAAATCAAAGTTTATTTACTAAAACATTTTTAATATAGGGTTATACATAATATAAATTCGATTTCAAATATTCATTAGAAAGATAAAAAGATTTCCTACATAATGATATTTTATTTATAATTTTTAGACTTTATATAAATTAATTTATTTATGACACAACGATGATGCAGTAATTACCCTTTTTAAGGAAATATTAACATAATTGATGTTATAAATGCTCAAATGAATGTAATTTGAGACTTTTTATAAATTCCACTAATTTTCTAGGTCACTATGATATATTAATGTTGATTTAACCAACTTGGTTCGAACATATAATTCTGTTATGACTTTCACAAAAATCATATATCAAATAGTGTCAAAATTGACACAAAATAGTTTTTAAATCAAATATTATATTACTAATTGTTATTTTATTCCTAAAAATCTATGGTTCGGCCAAATGACTTAGATAAGGATATATATATTAATAATAAACAATTTGGGGTCGTTTGGAATGTTATAGTAAGTGTATTAATCATATAGTGAAAGAAAACAAAAAGACATGGTAAAAGTTAAATTATTTAACTTAGAGTTAAATCTAATTGATAAGGTTTAAAATAATATCCAAACATGTCTAAATTTTGTTGGTTGATGAGATTACAACCCTATCTCATCTAATCTTCGAATATGAGTCATTTTTGGAGGTTTTTAAGTGGGGTTAGATTTATTATAAATTAATATTTTTAAGAATTCCTAAGGTGCCCCTCTCCTCCCCTATAAAAGGACACCTCCTCCCCCTCCTCCTCACACCAATTTGAGCACTCAAGCTCGGCCAACCCCTGCCAAAATCTCTTCTCCACTTCCCTAGCAACATCCTAGAGGTTCTGGTCTTCCTCAAAGACCAATTCTAGTGCCCTAAGAAGAGGTCTCAAAGAGGCACTTCAAAGAAGAGGTAATTACCGTTACCAATTCTTTCATCTTTATTTCTTCTTCCACTTCTTCTTCTTAGGTTGTTTCATTATGAAGTAATAACATCAGTATCACTCATATACTGATATGTTATTATAAGTATGAAACAACCCTATTTCACCATCTATCCATCCTACGGAAAAAGAAATCACCGCGCGTGCGTACGTACGGAATACCGTCTCCACGCCGTGGTGTAATCTATTTTCCACCACCACCTTACATGGATGGGTATAATGGTGTAAATAATAACTATACATAGTTATTACAACATCATATTGATTCTGATATATTGTATAATCCACTCCAATTCAATTCAATATTTATAGAAATGATATCATCGCTCGTGCGTACGTACGGAATACCGTCTCCACGACGCGATGAGATTCATTCTCCATGTTAACCATTTAAGAATGATTATAAAGTATATATAAGAAATAATAATGAAATATATGACATTATAAAGCTACTGGATTTATGTATATATATATATGTATGTCATCTACTTACTTCCATTCAAGAATACAAGGAAAGGAAAATAGCGTTCATGCGTACGTACGGACTACCGTCTCCATGAACGGTGTTTTTCATTTCATTTATCTATCTATTATATATGTATATATACTGAATATATATGATATATAAATAATATTTTATATTCTGGAAGTATTTAAATCATGATATAAGTAATAATAATGTCAAGAACAACAAGTCAGAACACCTACGATAAATGAAACGATTTTACCCAAAACGCTTCTTTAACATGGAATTTACAAAAGAACGGGTAATATAATGTCATAAGTGAACCATATATGATATCATAACAATGAATATGATTCTGTAATAAGTAAATGACATTATTTAAATCATTATACAGGAGGTTCGGACACTTACGAAGCAAATTGGACCTAAGGTAAGGGAAATATCACAATCTCATTTTTATCCGAGATTGTTTATTCGTAAGTATTTACTGGGGTGTATTTTATCATCCACATCCATGTTTCATCAATATGTAATATTATTTCCATCCACCTAAAATTGTTTAAATCCATTTTTACCCTTTGGTGAGTTTTTAGTAATATGTATGAAAGGAATCTTTTGTCGTTTTTCGTACGAGGTACTTTTTGACTTTTCCGACAAAAGTACGAAGAATGTTTTTTTTAAACTTATACGGCACGAACGGATTTATACTGTTTTATAAAGTCTTATTTTCATGAAGCTTCCTCTAAAAGATTTCATGACTATTTTCAATAAAATCTCTTTCTTTTAAAATTGCATGATGTTTTGTGAAAAGAAATTGATTTTGAAGAAGAAAGGATATTTTCCTCAAGAATTCAATTCAAGTGTTTTATCAAAATTATTTTCCACATAAGATAATAAAGGGTTCTGTTTCTATCCATATTTTTACATTGATTTGACTATGTTGTGATGAAATTATGTTTATGAATTCCTTTATCTTATATGAATGGTTTTATGATGTCATGTTGTTTAAGAATCCCATTTTTATTACATGGGTTATGCAATGATGTATGATTTATGATTTTGTGGCACACATAAGAAAGGATTCATTAAGAGATGGGTGGGACCTATATCTCCCTCCAATGCATTGGGTAAAGATTTCATATCTCATGAGATAGACATGGCTGGAATGGTAGGTTATACGGGTTCAGTGAAACAGGACTGAAACGAGGATTACTCGATTCAGAAAGGGACTTTGTCCACTAAGATAGTCTTGGCAATGAGTCTTGACTAACAAGAAATGATTCTCTATGATTATGTGTGTATGCCACAATGAGTAATGTTTTAAGTTATGATTTCATTTCACTACTATGATTTATCCCATGTTATGAAATTATGCTCTCTTTTGCAGGTTAAGATTTCCAAAAATATTATGTTCTTATGAAAATTATGTGATTGATATTTCCTTTGTTTACCCTTACTGAGCATTTGAGCTCACCCTTTTATGTTTTCTTTTCCCCAGGATATAAAGAAAGGTTTTTAGGTAAAAAAAAGGGAAGATATTTATGGGATATGTTGAAGATCTTTCCCCACGATTAGAAGATTTTATTCCGAGTTTCCAAAGACACTAAACTATTACGATCCTTGTGTGTGTGTTTTTATTATGTACTAAGTATTCCGCAAAAGTAATGTAATGTTCATGTACGTTAGGCTTCGGGTCTCTACAATTCGTTTGTCACAAATAATTATGTAATTGATTTATCCTTAATCGAAGGATACCATCTTTGTAATGGAATCCATCTCAATCTCTTTTCATTGAGGCATTTTTTTTATACACATCATTAATTTATACGGTGTATAAACACCTTTGACTTTTACGATTATTCAAAAAGGAATATTTTTATATGAAGTGTTTACTAAACAACAAAAGGGAATGTTTTTTTGTCGTACGTATGCGGCGACAATGACTTCTCCGCCGCCGTGACCATTATTTGAGTTTCGGCTTCCTCTACAAGCCATACCTTTTTTTAAAATGAAAAATAAATAACATGTTTTACTTTTCTTTTATTTTTATATTGAAAATGGTTTTCATAATGTTTTTATATCAATGTGTTGGATTGATATCTTGTGATTGAAAAGTGTAAATGTTATGTTTCCTTTATGCATGTTTTATGTGATACGATTATGTTATGGTTCTTGGGCATTATTATGAAGACGGGTGGTTCTGTGATAAACAAAGGGCGGGTGAGCACGATATAGCTCTCCAATTCATTGGGTGACATGAAGGGGTTAAACGTTAAGGTTTCTCTGAAGAGATTTTAGGGAATATACTGTGATGGGTATTCCAAACATAACCAAGAGGGTTACTCCCTATGTAAGAATGTTATGAATGCCTCAAGATACATTTATGCCTTATGATTTCTATGATTTATTCATGATTTTATGAGGTATGTTAAAATTCTTATGTTATATGAGTAAATTATGATTTCATAAATGGACATATAATGTTTTCTTTTTGTACTTTTATATCCATTACTGAGTTTTTTATGCTCATCCCAAGTTTTTGAATTGTTTTTCACAAGTCAAGGGAAAGGTGAATGATATGATGACAGTGTCAAGGAAGTGTCAAGAAAGAATCCATGTTTTATTTTGAATATGTTTCTGTTGATGGGAAAAAATGAATACTATCTTTTATGTAACCACTTTGTTTAAATGTGGAATGTAATTCATGATTTATGATCTAATTCTCTAAAACTCTAAACCTGAAAAGATCCTCAATGTGAATTATTCATTTAATTCAATATTAAGTGAGGTTTAAGGTCGGGGCCTTATAGTTGGTATCAATGGTCGGTTTAGGTAACTTTAAAGGTTAGGTTATTCTCTAAGAATAAGTGACATTACCATAATGGTTAGGATTTCAGAAAGAGTCCTAGTTTTAGATAATGTGATTGAGTAAGTATATCTTAGTGTTTATCTTCCTCATTAGAACATGATGGTTTTGTTTATATACTCACACTGACATTTTTTTTTAGTGAATGGATGGATCTAGCAGGCACCAAAGTGAAAATAGGTTTGAAGGAAACTGTGGTGGTTCTCTGATTAAGAGACTGGAAGAAATGGGGGATTCAATGAGGAAACTCATGGCTGTTCTAAACAAACTATCTAGGAGTCATGATCAACCACTTGAACCTTGGTATGTTCTGCAATGCATCATGTATGAGATAACCAATCAATTTGGAATTTCAGGTAATAATTATAAAGGTAACCATTAGAGTTTATATGATTCTTACTTTTGAGGTAATTATGGGTTATTATATGTTATGATTGAAAATTAAAGGCATGATATAAACCTGAGGTTAAAATAGGTTATGATTATTTTTGAAGATTTTATCTCGTTTTGTGGACTGTTTTAAGAATTATATAGTTTTGGAAAGAGGACAACACGCAGACTGTGTGACAACCCGTTGCATCGGACAAAGCTGCGGGAATTGAACCCACAACCAGAGTGCGACTGGTATTCATCGCCTACCACTGGACTACATGAAGTCCCTGGTTAGTTTGACTAATTCTTTTTAGTTATATGATTTTAGGAATCAAGAGTAAGTTTATTTTGGGTTATCTATGGAAAGGATTAACCTATCATGGAGGATATGTGATTAGGTTAATTACTTTTTAATATGAGAATTTAAGAGAAACTGATGTTATTTAGATATAATTGTTAATTTGTACCTTGGAAGACAATGTGATTAAATCCTCAAAATATTTGGGTTTCAATCTTAGTATGGTTTACTGTGAAGAATTTTATGGACATTTGTTTATCGAATGGTCTTCGTTGAACTTTGGGTTTTTTTGGACAAATTTTGGAGATTAAGAATAGATTTTATTTTTATAAAGGATTATACTTTTGTGGATTATCTGATCTCATACTAACAATTTTGGTTTTGGTTTTTTTCTAAAGACATGGGAAATGTATTATTCTCTTTGTGGATTAGGTGATTCTCAAGAAGTTGATTATAGTACTCTTAATGTGAACAAGTCTTCCTCAATACTCGTGTTTTGGAGAAAATATGAGTTTGATTAAGGAATCTAGTAAAAGTTGAAAGTCTACGCGACAAGTAAGAATGTTTCATTATGATTTAGTTAAGATCAAAAATAAATTCCTCAATGAAGAGTAACTTAAAACAAAAATGTTGCCTGTTAACTTTTCCTATTGGGGAATCGAATACCATTTAACAAATCAAAAGTTTGTGATTTTCTTATGGTCAACTTTATCCTAGACATGTTTACTGTCACTCTCCCTCAGAACATGACCCTTCGTTTTTTCTCTATATCCATGTTTTCCTACATGGAATTCTAGTATGGGTTAACTCGGGTGACCTTTTTACTTCTCTTTATTTATTTTAAAGTGATTGTTTTACTGACTCTTGTTCCGATGTGGGGTTTTCAATAAAGTTTCCAAGCCCAATTTTAAAATTGCGAGCACACAATTCCCAAAAGGGGGGGAAGGATGTAACACCCCAGGTAAATAAATAATATTACATCTCACATTTTTCCATATTTGTAAATAAAATATTAATATTACTTTAAAGGGGACACTATTCTTGATGGCGTACCCAATACGCAAAAACAAGTTTCTTGGGAATCTTACGTTGCACTCAAATAATAAAATAATATTATTTTAAATGGTAGTTAATGCCTAGCAATTGTAATGGTGGGAATGAACAGAACTAACTACAAAATGATTATATATGTTTGTCATATATTTTTACTTTTCAAAATAAATGTTATAAGATTAAAAATGCGAATGAATCCAATTTTAAGCGTAAACATTCTAATATTCCTTAAAAGGTCGATTAACCGCCTTTTGATGGAGAACCGCTTTTAAATCCAATTTTTGACAATTTGATGTGTTATATTTGACAAAATAAAATTCTTCTTTAGAATTGGGACATCAAAATTTACTTTGTGTAATTTTTGGTATTTTTCTGATAAAGTTCATTTTTTTAATGAATAATGAAAACTACTGTATTTTAATTCAAAACCTCTTTTTAATCTAATTTATTTATATGATTATATTATCTTTTGAATTGTTTCTAAAGTGAAATTAGAATTTATTTTTTACCATCTAATCCAATATTGGTCATTGGAATTAATTTCACTTTGAAATTGGACTTAAACTAGTGTCAATCTTTTGATAGATATTGTTTCTTAAAAACATGCTATTTGTTTTGACAGTGGGAATTAATTATCAATTTAATTAATGAAACTTATGTGTTTTGAATTATTTAAAATAGACATAATTTTTGAATTTGGAATATCAAATATAGCATAGGGTGAATTTTTGATATTTTTCTGAAAAACATCAATTTTTGATGAATAGTGAAACCACTAAGTGGTAGTTTAAAAATTGTTTTTTCGTTTAAATGAAACATTACCACATCTGCGGTTTGAATTTCAAAAATCCAACATTCATGGTTGTCATTAGTTTGTAAAATTTGGTTCAATGGGATTAAAATAATTTTTTGGTGAATAGTAACTCTTAAGTTTTTAATCGCGATTAGAGGTAATTAGTGTAATTTAAGGTAAAGACAATGTTATAATAATATGAAATGACCTTGAAACATGTTCTACTCTTATTTTATGAGTCTTTTCCGACCACGAAAATCCATGGGTCAACTTGGGGATCCCATGGAGCCGCTTTGGTTCGAAAATGACATTAATACCTTTTTATTTAATGTTAAAATTAAAATGTCACAAACATGTGTTGTTTTATTAAAACAATTTTTACATGGGGTTATATAAGTCATATTTTTTACTATAAATATTCATTTTAAAGATAAAAAGATTTCCTACATCATGATATTTTTTTATAATTTTTAGACATTAAATAAATAAATTTATTTATGACACCGTGACGATGTAGTGATTACCTCATAAATGAACGATTTAAAAAAATGAGAAGATATGGTGAAATATAAGTCTTACACTTGTCAAAAACCAATTGGATGGATTTATTTAGATACCTTATCACCTTATCCTTTAAATATATCCTTTTGGGACCTTTAAAATCCGAAAATCATTTTATAATAAAGTAATACATTATAACTTTCCAAGAGTGCCCCTCCTCTCCTCTTATAAAAGGACCCCACCTCTACCACCTTACACACACCTCCCAAGCCTTTGGCTCAGCCAAACCCTACCCATTTCATCTTTCGACATCCCTCTCTTCATCATTGAAGCCTTACTTTGGGTATAATCCTTTCGAATGAGGCTTTTTAACTCAAATCAAATAGAGTTACCTAATTTAAAGGTAATGTCTTCCCTTGTGATCTTTTGTTTTATTTTGCTTCCCCAAACCCCTATACTCTTTTTATTACTTATTTTGTAACAAGAACAGTATCTTAAATATACTAGGATGTTGTTATAATATTTATTTGAGCTACACTTTCACACACCTCCGTCTAATGGTTAAAGAACATGTTGTTTCTGTGGATGGAGAATTACTGCCTCATGAAACGATGATTGTTCAATATTCTTTTAACACCTTCAAAGTTGGACAATAAGATGTCACTATATTTATATATGATATATAATATGTTTATTTTTTCCTTAAGATTCTGTATTTTTCATTTATTTCATACCATTATGGTTTCCGTTATGGGTAAACGCGATATCTTCATTTTAGGAAGTGCGGACTACCGCCCCTTCAAAGTGATTTGATTCTTTAATGCAATATGTGGGACGTATAAAGGATGGAATTAATGGTATTACATAAGATATCTTACTGTAACTATAATATAACTTTATATCATTATTATTTCATTCCATTTAAGACAAAAAAAATGAAATGAAAGTATCGTTCATGCGTACATACGACTTACCGTCTCCATGAACGGTACATTTCATTTCTTATCTCCAAATGTTATGTACTATTATAAGTACATATATATAATGGATATATATGTAATATATTACATCTAAATGATGGATATAATTCTGTCATTATAATATATATATCTCTCATATTGTTTTAATTCCATTATTATGACAAAAAATGAAAGTAGCGTTCATCCGTACGTACGGCCTACCGTCTCCATGAACGGTGATTTTAATTTTTTTTATCTCCAAATGCTATGGAATAATATAAAACGAATATATACTGGATATATATGATATTTAAAACATCAATACTATTCTGTATATGATGTAGCTATAACTACATGGAAAATTCTTTTCCAACAAGTTCAATTTTTAGTCATGTACCGAACATCGACAAAAACGTCTGATATGAACTCACTTTATTAACCAATTATTATAACATTATAATATGTGATATGAAAGGAATAATAATCTTTAAATTAGGTTCTTAAGAAATTATAAATTGACCAAATTTTATTATTCAGGAGATTAAAGAATGATCGAGTCATGTTGGACACGAGGTAAGGGATCCTACCCCTCTCCTTCTTTTTATGTACACTCTTTTATGTCATTCATTTTAAGATAATATTTCTTATGATTGGGATGTTATTTTATATTACTCATACTGTAATTTTTATGTTCATATGATGAGAGACCCTAATTTCTCTCATCAGTCAATTTTGGAAGTTTTTAGTGCTGCCGTTAGGCTGCCAAATGTTTGTAAGAGATCCAACCTCTCTCTATCTTTTTAAGTACTCTCCTTTATGTCACTACTTTTAAGCTCCACTTTATTATGTTGGGGGATGTTATTTTATATTCCTATTGATGTAAATTTTATGTTAATATAATGAGAGAGCCTATTTGAACTCATCAATCCATTTTTGGAAGTTTTAAGTGGCGTCGTTAGGTTGCAGAGTTTTCGTAAGGGATTTTTCATCTCACTTTTATTCCCGTGAAATTTATGCTACATTTTCCACCATTCTCATTTAATGGTATATATACTGACCATTATTCTACTCTTTATGTAATATACTTTTGTTTATGAGTATTTACATCAATTTTTTATTGTCCTTCTTTCATGGGGTGTATGTTTCGAAAGATACACAAGTCGGTAAGGGAACCTTTCACCCTCCACTTTTTAAAAGAATTCTTTTGTTGGGTCTTTTAATTTACATGTTGTTATGTTGGGATATGTTCTTATTGATGTAAATTTTATGTACAAGTGATGAGATACCCTTTTTATCTCTCATAAACTCATTTTATGATTTTTGAAGTGACGTCGTTAGGCTATCGAATTTTTGCAAGGGAACGTCTTAACCAAATTTTGATTCTTTGGGATAAACTTGCACTCCATGAATATGTCGTTCTATGAATATGTGTGAATAACGTCCAATTTTTTTACACTTAATATCCACTTATATTTGGTGTATTCTTTTGTCACACATAATTATGTAATTGATTAATCCTTAATCCAAGGATATCGTCTTTGTAATGGAATCCGTCTCAATCTCCTTTCATTGAGGCATATTTTGTTTTATACACAACATTCTTTTATACGGTGTATAAACCCCTTTGACTTTTATGATTATTCAAAATGAATATTTTTATATGAAGTGTTTACTAAATGAAAAAAGGGAATTTTTTTTGGTCGTACGTATGTGGTGACAACGACTTCTCCGCCGTCGTGACCATTATTTGAGTTTCGGATTCCTCTACATGCCATATATTTTTCTAAATGAAAAATAAATACCATGTTTTATTTTTATTTTATTTTGATACTGAAAATGGTTTTCATAATGTTTTTATATCAATGTGTTGTATTGATATCTTGATTGAAAAGTGGAAATGTTATGTTTCCTTTATGCATGTTTTATGTGATATGATTATGTTATGGTTCTGGGGCATTATTATGAAGACGGGTGGTTTCATGATAAACTATGGGCGGGTGAGCCCGATATAGCTCTCCAATGCATTGGGTAACACGAAGGGGTTAAACTTTATGGTTTATATGAAGATATTTTAGGTAATATACTATGATGGGTATTCTAAACGTAACCAAGAGGGTTACTCCCTACGTAAGAATGCTATGAATGCCTCAAGTTACCTTTATGCCTTGTGATTTCTATGATTTATTCATGATTTGATGAGGTATGTTAAAATAATTATGTTATATGAGTAAAGTATGATTTCATACATGGACTAATGTTTTTTTTTCGTACTTATATATCCCTTACTGATCTTTTTATGCTCATCCCATGTTTTTGAAATGTTTTTCACAGGTCAAGGGAAAGGTGCATGATGTGATGATAGTGTTAAGGAAGTATAAAGAAAGAAACCACATTTGATTTTGAATATGTTTCCGTTGATAGGAAAAAACCAATAATATCTTTTATGTAACAAATTTGTTTGAATGTGGAATTTAATTCCTGATTTGTGATCTAATTCTCTAAAACTCTAAACCTGAAAAGATCCTCAATGTGAATTATTCATTTAATTCAATATTAAGTGAGGTTTAAGGCCGGGACCTTATACTAATCTACCCTCAATCTCCCAATGTATAGACTACCCCCTTCAAATTGGAAAGGAATGAATTTATATTGTGGAGGGGAGGATAGGGTTATAATATTTTATAAGTAATAAAGAAAAATTCAGAGAAATATTTAATCAAAAAAGAACTGACTTTTTGACATCTAAAACGTGTGAACCAACTACCCTTATAGAAGAATTATTTGTTCAGACATGGATTATCTATATTATATCCAAATTAGATCCCAATAAAATACTTAATTAATAATATATATCCCAAAATTTGTATTGTTGTCTTTGTTGATGAGTCTAGTCAATCTTCAAATTCATGGACCGTTTTCTCCCATAAAATGTATGATACAACATGAGTTGTCTAAAGGAAAATAATAGACCGTATATATCAAAATATTTTCCTGAAATTTCAATTCCAAATAAGTTATATAAAAGTAGTTACATTAAAAATACTAAAATATAATTTAATATATGAAAACTAAAATTTTCATCAAATTTTCCAATTCATGATCTAATCATATGTTTTCTATAAATAAACAAATGTAACACAATACTGAGAAAATTTATTATTTATTATCAATAAAATATTCAATAAAAATGTGATTTATCATGTAATTACTACACTATTTATATTATATTATTATTGTTAATATTTCTTTCATGGTTTTACAAATTCATTTCATGTTCTCCCCTTCAATGTCATTTGATTAAATAATTACCAAAGTCGTATGGGGTTTTCAACACAATCTCTTTTTAATTAAGTCCTAGTTTATTTATATTCACTATATTAGTAAAAGAATATTATATTATTCAATTTATGTAATTTATTTAGGATTCTATATTTCCCTTTTTGTAATTTATATTTTCTTATCAAAAAATCCGTCTATGATGAATTTATTACATTATAAAAATAAAATGTTATTAAAAATAACTATCATCCACTCAAATAAGATATTTCTCTTCCATGTCCATAATGTTTCATTCCATAAATTTTTTATTTTCTTATTTTTAAACCCAAGTATTTATTTTCTGATGGGATTTATTATTTTTATTTACCTTTTTTCAAAAGGAAGTTTTATTATCCAATATATGATGGGATTTTAGTCAATGTATTTGGAAATAATTAAAAAAATCACTGTCAAATATTTTATCTTCCACTAAGAATTTATTGACTTGAAATAATTATTGAAATTTCCTTTTAAATAATGATTTAAAATTTCTATATATCATCTTCTTAAAAATAACTTTTCCAAGGGACTCGTGACTTTATTTTTTATGATAACGTTATGTATTATGTAATTTTATTTTTATTATTTCCCTTCCTTTTTACACTTAAAATTTAAAATATATAATACCCATGGAAGTTATTTTTCATGTATTATCCTTAAAATTGTGTTTTTAAATTATTTTCATTACCCCACCTTGTTCATAATGGGTTTTTCTCTATTACTCTTCATCCCTATCTTGAATTTATTTTTCTCCTTCATGTATATATTTTTTAATTGGATTGATGTATTCTATATAATCTACATTATTGACGTAAATGTATATCCAATAGTCTATGTGGTGTGAATCAAATAAAAATTTAAGTGTTTTCCACGAAATTTAATCCATTTTTTGATTGAGTAATTATTGACAATTTGTATTCTAGTGATTTTAATATAGATATTTAATGAATACAATTCATGTTGATTGTGTATTATATATTCATTAATTTTATATTGTGATGTATTGATCTTTTTTAGTTATGGGTTTGGCCACAATTTTTATAATAACCCAAGGAATTAGTCAGTCTTATCAGATAAACTAGTTTGGGTACTTGGTCTAAACCGCACCAGTTTATATATGATGTCAGAGCATGTGGCCTTGATTTTATGTTTAGGATTTTTTAAAATTAGGCATTCCATAAAAATGAAATAAATTATTATTATTATAAAATTTATTACTTATTTTACTATGATTTATATGGATATATTACATTATCATATTATTAGTTATAATGAATAATTAAATTATTATTTATTATTGTGTTATTATTATTGTCTTGTTTATTTCAAGATAGCTTCTATTATATGCTATCCCTTAGTCAGCATTTGATCTCACTATTTTTATATTTTCATTTTCACCAGGGTATGAATAAAAGGATTATGTATGGTATGACTATATGGGTATCATGTTTGGATAATGTTTTGGTAGATTTTGAAGAATTATTATAAAATAAATAATTATTTATTTTGGTGGGAAAAGGCCTATTGGATGGTAAATATATGGAATTTATTAGTAGATATACTTTAAAAACCCTCTCAAACTCTAAATCCAAAACTTATTGGTGTTTAAGGGATTGATATCTTTTATTGATATTTTAATTATGTATGGTTATGTTTGGCTCACATAAGTTGGTTTCAAATATGGTATACAAATAATATGTTTATTAGCACCAGATTCTAGAGTGTCGGTCTAGGTCACCACACCTTTAGGATTGATAAGTCAAATACTGATCCTATGAGAACCAAATAGTGTAAAAATACCAATTTTTGAGAATCCCACACAAGTATCATGCACTAGAAGTTCATCCACCAAATATCACAATGGTGGGAACATATCACTAGATATAATTTTTACAACGTCAATGTACGGTAACAATGAAGAAACACATTTACCCCAATCATCGCTATGGGTTTCAATTAATCAATCCTAATTACTCTAAAATCACACAAAATATTTAAATACAATTATGGAAATAAATCAAAGAATGTAATGAACTTAAAGGTTTTACAATGTTGGGACTTTCATCTTGAATCAATGGGAGAAGCATTGCACACTTTAATTTCTGTAGAATTATAATATTACAATAACTATGTCTAAGCTTCCCCATAGATCACTAACATATATAATTCCAAAAAACCATAAGTTTATTTTCCACCAACCATATATAAGGGGTCTCACTCATTCGTTTGGTAGCACAAATATCTTATAATCATGAGAGTCTTTTTGTTGTATTGTGACACTGTTGATCCCATATTTCCTTCCATAGATTAACCACCAATCACCAGTAATATGATAGTGTTCCCTAACCCTCACTCTTTCTCCACAAACACTATTCTATGAGCAATCCAAACATTGATAATACCACCTTCGGGTGATTTTAACACTGGATGAACTTATGGTGGAAAGAATAGTGTACCTCATCCATTGGAAATTCAGAACTTCCAATAACGTCAATATTATCCTACTGTCGACCACTTTTGCTACCTTGAAAAGTTCAAAGGATCCTCTATATTTTTTCCTTTAGGAAAGATGAATCTAGTTCAAGAAGAATCTTTTCTATACCAACACAAACATATTTATGTATTTAAAATGTTGTGAGATATATTGTTTATAATTATTATATATATTTTTTTACTATTGAAATTAATGAATTATGTATGTATTAAATATATATATATTTTAAATTGTTGGATTTATTATATTCATATGTCCAATAATCCTTATTAAATTTTTCTACTGTTTTTACTACAAAAAAATTAAAAAAGTCTTCTTAATTATATAGTGGTGGTTCTGACCACCATTACCTATTACTAAACTAATGGTAAATGATGGTACTCACTGCTAAACCATTATGAAATATTTTAATTATAGTTATATGTAACATCTCATTAATGATCTATCATGTAAGACTTTAACCTCATTGTGGTTTTCCTTTTTCTCATTGTCTGTATGGGGCCAAGATGGATTTGGGAAGATACTTATAATGGTGAAGTTAGAGATTTTTTAGACCCTTACCTTTAACCATATTTTTTCAACAAGATGTAAGAGGATTTCATGCCTTGTAACTAGGTTATATGTCATATAAGAGTCGATAGATGCAATTCATGAAAGAATTCAGACTATGAATGGTCAAACAACATTAAGATATGTCTCACATCGTGAATGTTTTAAGTAACAGATTTTTAATCTAAGGTGTTAGATTTCTTGGTATACTTAAACACTATAGACTTCATTATGTGTAAAGGAATTACACACATTGTAATTCCCCAAGAATGGATGTTTTAGTGAATCGTATGGATTTTTGTGACCATTAGGCTACCATGTTTCCATTTATCTAAAATCAAATCTTCTCTCATATGATTTTTGGAGACTCTAATCCTTCTAGATCGATCTATTCAGCATTTGATCTTTATTTCAGTAATGGTGCATCTCTTTGTGTAAGTGATCCTTACACTTATTCATTTTTCTTGAACTTGTTAGTGCCCTTGAAATGTGTTATAGCATATATTGGTCAAAGTTTCTGTTTTCTCTTGTCTTCTACTAGATGTTTTGTGTGTCTCATTTTGGAGGTCCTTCCGTTATTGTTCGTGGTGTGGTGGACCTTCATTCTTGAGGTATGTGGTGTTTCCCATTCTCATTCAACCCTCTTTATCAATTGAATCTATCATAGGAAGTGTAGATTATATTCTAGGTCTTTCATAGATCCATTGGGTTTTCATTGTTTTTGGATCCTGTTGTGAGCGTGTGTAACCCAAGATTTGATGTAAGTGGTTCCGTCTCTATCCTATGTTGATGAACCATTTTATTCATACTTTATAAATTGATATATACAAGGAATTGGTATAATTTATTTATATGTGTGTTGAAAAGTTTTTGAAAGAAAAATAATTTTTCCTTGATAGTTGAGAAATGGATATATGAAGGGTATTTTCAAATCATTTAAAATGGTTTTGTTAAACGGTTTTGAAATGGATATTGAATCAATGAAATGATAGAGAAAATGAGTACATTGGTTATCTTGGGTACTAGGTTGAAGGGTTAGCTTCAAGCCATCGTCCATTTTGGGGGTTTGATTTATGGGGTGTTCCTATTATCCTAGAGTGTATATCATTGACTCTTGGTACATATATGATTTTTGGGATTCACTTTTTGGTGTGTCTCCCAAGTCCTAGAGTGTAGATCATTGGTTTCAGGTACTACAGTTCATTGTTCATAGATTAATGGGTTCAAGTAGTTTGCAGCCTGCCCTTCTGTATTCCTTAGTTTTGTGATTCCTATATTACTATTTTTGAACTTTTATTACTTGGATTTGTATTTTTTATCCATTATTTTTATGTTGATGATTGTGAAAGATGATATTGAAAATGTTCTTTGAAATTGATATACCTACCTTCTTTCATAACTGGGATAAGAGGGAAATGATTACCATGTTTTCTATAAAAATTAATAAATGCTTATCATGCCATGTTATATTTAAAAACATCATGTAGTAATTTTTATAATGATAATAGTTATAGAACACATAGGGGGGATCCTACTGAATATGTTAGCTCACACCCTTGTCACCTCTTAAGTGGTGCATCAACCTTTGTATTTCTTCCAATGCAGGGAAAGGCATGGTGCTGTAGTGAGGTGGTGAGGTTTCATGTCAGCTCAGTTGGGTAGATGGAGGTATGATGGTGGGAGTTCATCAACACCATCACTTGGAGTAGCTATTTGATTCTAGTCATTTGAAGTTGGAATTGTCTTTTGGAATTTTATCTACTTTTAATGTTTTTTTCTTCTTCTTTATTCTTACAGTTATGGTATATATTTCTTCATCTTTCATTGTTTATTTCCCTTTAGTGTGTATATATATGCCATTTTTTGTACAGTTGGGATGAAATCATTCCATCTAGTTTGTTGATTGATGCCCCGGTGCTTGTCACCAGTCCATGGTGATCGAGAACACCCTTCGGGAATTTGAAAAATCTATTGAGGTTCCAGTTTTGAAGGTAACCCAATTCAATTCATTATAATTTTGTATAAAGGGGTGGTTTCTCAATATTACTTATCTTAGGACATTTTTTAGATTGTAGATATTATTTCCAGGACTTGAGAGTTATGTTGTGATAAGTGCCTTTCCAGGTATTTCCATGATGAGAGTAAAGTTCCCATGGGAAGTTTGGTTTGGTGTCTCTAGTGTTGTGTTTTTTTAAAATATTAGTTTTTGCTTATGGGTTATATTGTGTATGTTGAAATATACTTTGTTGTCTAATAATTAGTTCTTTTTTTAGTAATTGTATTCATCTGAGAGGTCTTTCACAAGTACCTCCTCAAGGTGTAGTTGATGTTTCATAAGGAAATACATAATTGAATAATAATATCATTGAAACAATCAACTAGGTAGTTCATGATGTTGATCAAGATGCTCCATGATTTCAGAATGCACTTGTTGAGGTATAGCCAGAAGATGGAGAAGATAGAGATCGATTGGAGGAATTCTTACTTGAGAAGCTACCATCATTTAAAGTAACGAATGAACCCCAAGAGGTGGAGGACTAGTTGGATAAGAACAATAAAATCATCAAATTTCTAGAGAAACCTAATAATATTTTTGTAATGTCTCAATCATTTTGGCTTGATGGTTCTAGCAAGCGATGGTGGGATTCTATGGTCCAGGCAGACAGACACGTGGATCTCGATTGGAAGGGTTTTAAAACCCAGTTCTTCCAATAGTTTTTTCTAGATTCACTAATGTTTTTAAAGTCTTTGGAATTCCTATATTTTCACTAGGGATAGTTTTTGGTTTCGTTTTACACCAATAGGATTTCTGAGCCTGTCTGTTTTACTCTGGACATGGTGAAGAATGACCAACTGAAGGCTCGGAAGTACCTACAAGGTTTGAGACTGGATATCATATCATAGGTATTTATGTTGAAACTTTATACCTATACGTAGACGGTAGATAGAGATATAATGGTATAGATAGATATATAAGGCACGGTTGGTGTTCCTAATTCTCCTCTTCTATCTAGTTCCAGCTTCAGTGGTGTGCCTGGGAAGAAGAGGAAGTGTCGGGATCATCACAAAAGGGGTGGTGGTGGGTCTCAGTAGCGAGCCTCCTCCACACCATCTGATACATCTAGTAGTGTTCTTTTAACTTGATATTAGTGTGGAATGGTTGGACACATGAGATGTTTTTTCCCTATGCTCGTGAAGACGTTCAAAAACTGTGGAAATGTTTTTATATACAATGGTTCTTTCAGGCTATGACTAGACCTCATTATGGTCAGGTTTTGTTAGCTCCAAAAGATACTTTAGTGTAGTTAGAAGCTTAAAAATCTATATGGGACCAGCAATAGGCCTTAAGAGTGAAGCAATTTCATGCAGTATATGAGTGTCCAATGGAAGTCAATGCAGGTCTAGTAATAGTAAGAGATACTCTAATTATTTCATCTTTAGTATAAATTTCTTTATTTTATACTGGTTCCTCCCACTCATTTATATATACAAAAAAATTTATATTCATAAACATCCAATGGACTTATTTCCTTTGAAATGGAGTTATTCAAACCACTTGAAAATAAGATAGAGTAGGGGTTGCGTTGTCCTTTTTCATTAATGTTTTCTAATACGGAGTAGGTCTTGGATTTTCTCATTCCTAATCACGATCTGTTTGACGTCATCACTAGTATGGATTGTTTTGCCTCTCATCAAGCCAGGGTAGATTTTTATCATCATCTTGTCTTTTTTATTACTATCAATCAGATCTCTCATGTGTTTCAAGGATAGTAGGACATGAGATTAAGATATATAGGGACATACCACCTAGAGATCTGGAGTTTTTTTCTATTGTTTCATTTGATACAGATGGTTTTTCTCCTATTTTTGATCTTCCTATTATTATTCAAGAATTTCCTAATGTTTTACTAGATGAATTATTCAGTCTTCCTCTAGAGGGTGAGGTAGAGTATATAGTTGATATGGTTCCAGGTACACAGCTGATATCAATACCTTATAATCATATATCACCAGTGAAGATGAAAGAGCTCAAAATTCATTTGGATTGCCTGTTGGAAAAAGGTTTCATTCACCCTTGTGTTTTTTCTTGGGCAACCAATCACACTTTTCCAAGAAAGAATATAGTTCACTTTGGTTGTGTGTGGACTATCAAAAGTTAAATCAAATAATATTTAACAAAAATACCATTTAACTCACATTGATGATTTGATTGATTTGTTAAAAGGGGAAATTGGTTTTCAAAGAATGATCTTTAGTTGGGTTATCATTAGCTCGTATTTTTGGATTCTATTGTACCGAAGAAAACATTATAGAGAAGGTATAATCATTAGGAATATCTTGTGATGCCTTTTGGTCTACCTAAGAAGCCTATATTTTTTTGGGATTTGATGAATCAGATATTCCATCAAAATCCAGAAACTTTTTTGGTAGTGTTTATTGATGATTTTCTGGTCTATTTGAAATATGATAATGAGCATGAACACCATCTATTTTTGGTTCTGGAAATTAAAATAATTCATCATTTGTATGAAAATATTTTGAAATGTAGTTTTTTGAATTCAAAAATTGAAGTTATTATAGAAAACAAATTTGAGACATGGCTTATCATTTCACCTCGAGAAGGTGAAGGATGTTTCGTCATGGAAAGAACCATAAAATGTCTTCAAAATTCAGAGATTCCTTGGTCTTACAAGATGCTACCAATGGTTTTTTAAGGATTTATCTAAGTTGGAATTACCTTTGACTTCTCTTACTAGAAAAATAATTGAATTTCACCTAGGATGCGAAGTATTAGTCTAACTTCGATGAACTAAAATGACTTCTGATATCAGCTCCTAATATGATCTTACCTAAGCACGATAATGGGTACGTTGTATTTTTTGATGCTTCAGGTACGGTTTTGTTATGAGTGGTTGTACAGGATGGCCAAGTGGTGTCTTACTACTCTCATAATCTCCAACCACATGATAATAATTACCCTACTCATGATTTATATCTTTTTGTAGTTATTCATGCTCTTAAATATTAGTGGCACTATCTTTTTGGGGAGAGGTTCAGAGTCTTCTATGATCAAAATAGTTTTATATATATCTTTTCTCATAAAGGCTTCAATAAAAGGTAGATATTATTTGTAGAATATTTTAATAATTTATACTTTTATATCGCTTATCTCCTGGGTAAGGGGAATGTTATTGTATATTCTCTTAGTAAGAAAGTACCATCATAGGTTATTCTCGAATCGAAGGAGGAGTGGAACTTTATGGGGATTTTTTCTTAGTTTCACCTAGATTCTCAAGAGGATTCTTTATGTACGGATCTAACCTGTGTTAAATTATAATCGTCTCTCCTTGAGTCTGTCTTGATGTTTCAACTGCAAGATGTTGAGTTTAGTAATGTTTGAGAAGTCCTTTATGGTGGGGAGACTATTTATGGTTGGTCTTTGTCTTCAGATAGTATACCCCGCATTGGGAAGCAGGTTTTCATCCCAGTATCCATGAGGATCTTAGTCTTGTTTATTTGTCACAACACTTTTTGGTCCATCCATCCAGCTTCTAAAAGATGCATTATGATATGAGATGATGATTTTGTTGGTCGGGTATGAAGCATGACATTGCAGATTATGTGTGCCTCCAGTTTTCTTTAACCGCTTATGGTGCCGGTATGTAAATGGGATGGGGTATACATGAATTTTTTTTTGGGTTACTATATACTCCCATAGGGAGTAAATCTATCTTGGTGGTTGTTGATTAGTTTATGAAGTGTTCTCACTTAATTCTGGTCAAGGATACCACTAAGGTTGATGATCTGGGAAAGATGTATGTGCAAGAGACTGTGAGGTTTCATGGGATTCCTTCTACATTGTTTTTTATAGGGACCTTAGGTTTACCTCAAGAATAAGAATAAGTATCCAAGAGGAAATGGTAACTCAGGTAAAGTTGAGCACATCTTACCATCCACAGAAAGATAGTTAGATGGAGCATGTGATTCAGATCTTGTAGGATATGATTTGTGCATGTGACTTGGATTTTGGAGCATTATGGGATAGCCATTTTGGACTTGTTGAGTTTGTTTACAGCAATGGTTATTAGTCATCTATAATAATGGATCCCATTGAGGAATTTTATGGTCACCCATTTAGATCACTGATTTATTTGGAGGAGGTGGGAGAAGTAGATTTGGTTAGATCAAGTTTGGTTAAGGAGATATTGGAAAACATTTAAGAGGTACATCGATGTCTAGTTAAATCCTAAAGTCAATAGATATTGTATGTGTATTGAAAGAATCATCCTCTAGAGTTTTCCTTTGGTGATTAGATTTTCTTGAAATTTTTTCCTCGATTGGGTCACCGTTGACATAGAAAACAAGGAAAGTTTGATCCAAGATATGTTGGACCATTTTAGATCACTGAGCAGCTTAGATTTTTTTCTTATTGGTTATCATTTCTAGTTTATTTGATAGGTATTCATAATTTTTTCCACATATCTCAGCTTAGGAAGTACCATCCATATCCTTCTCACATTCTGATTTGGGAGGAAATTGATTTAGAGTTAGATGCTTTGTTTTGGAGATTCCAATTGAGATCATTGACTCTCAGGTGAATGTATTGTGTGGGAAGACAATATTGTTGGTCAGAGTACTATAGAAACATGCTTCAGATTGTCATGGGACTTAGAAATGTGATTCAATTATGAGGGAGTAGTGGCCTCATATTTTTCTTGGGATTACATCTTCCTTATGACGTACTGGGGATAGAAAATCTTTATGGTGGGGAGTTTGTAACATCCCATTACCAATATATTAGTTACATCATTAAACATGACGTGGTTTTACTTTTTCTCATTTTTTAATGGGAACAAAAATGAATTAAGGGGGTACCTATAATGGTGATGTCATATATTTATTAGACTCTCAACTTTAACTAGCTTCTTCTGGAGGTTGCAAGAGGATTTTACACTATGTAACAAGGTAACATGTCATGTAAGATTCGCTGAATTAATGTATTGAAAGACTTTCCTCTATGAATGGTTACATGATTTGAATATGTGTTTCATTTCATGAATTATTTATGTAATGGTTTTATAATTTAATGTTATGGATTTCTTGGCATACTTAAACACTTTGGACTTCATGATGTGTAAAAGAATTACAGATCATGTAACTCCCTAAGAATAGAATTTTTACGGCACCATATGGGTTTTTGGTTACCATTAAACTACCAATTTTCCATTTCTCTCAAAAAGTATATTGTCTAATGATTTTTGGTAGATACTAATTCTTTTATATCGATCTATTAATTATTTGATCTTTATTTTTTTTGTGGTGCATCTCGTTGGGTAAGTGATCTTTCAACTTCATCATTTTCCTTGATTGTGGTAGTACCTTAGGGTTGTGTTATCATATTTATTGGCCTATGTTTTCGTTTTCTCTCATCTTCTTCTAGATGCATTGTGTGATCTCATTCTGGAGGCCTTTCCTTTGTTGGTCGTGGTGCGGCAGCCATTCTTTCATGAGGAATGTAGTGTTTCATCTTCTTCGCTGACACACTTTCTCAATTGAATCAATACTAACATGTGTGGATAATATTCTTGGTCTTTTGTAGACATCTTTGGGTTTTCATTGTTAGTGGATTCCATTGCGGGCATGGGTAGTCTGAGTTTTGAGGTAGGTGCTTCCATCTCTAGCCTATGTTGATTAACCTTTTTATTTTATCTTTATAAAATGATTTATACAAGTAGTTGTCATAATTTATTTGTGTGTGTGTTGAAAATATTTTCTAAAGAAATATGGTTCTTCCCTGAATTTTGATAAATGGAATGAAAATGGTATTTTCAATGCATTGAAAATGGTTTTGTGAAATTATTTTGAAAAGGTTTTTGAAACATTGAAACGATTGAAAAAAGAATACATGGGTTGCCTTGGGTACTAGATGGAAGGATTATCTTGAGGCCTTCATCCATTATGGGGGTTCAATTTCTTGGGTGTTTCTCTTGTTATAGAGTTTATACCATTGGTTGTAGGTATATATATGATATTGGGGTTTCACTTTCTAGGGTGTCTCACTAGTCCTGGAGTGTACATCATTGGCTTCAGGTACCACATTGCACTATTGGTAGATTAATGGGTATGTGTAGTATGATGCCAAACCTTTTTTATTCATTAGTGTTGCGATGCATGATTTTCTAATGTTTCTTTTTTATTTATTGGTTTGTACTATTTTAGCCATGATTTTCAGGTGGATTCTTTTGAAATATGATATGGAAAAAATTTCATTGAAATTGATATACCTACTTTATTTTATAACTGTGATAAAAGGGAAATGATTACAGTGTTTTATATAAAACATATTTAGTTCTTAACTTGCCATGTAATATTTAAAAAGAGAGTATATGATTTTTTATATAAAATCTGTTTATGGAACACCTGGGTGGGATCCAACTTTGTGTGTTAGCTCACACCCTGTGCACCTCTTCGGTGGTGTGTAGACCATTTTTTGTCTTCCAATGCAAAAAAAGGCAAGGCACCATAATGAGTTGGTGGGATTTCATGTCTGTTGAGTTGGGTAGCTAGTGGTGATATGCTGGAAGTTCGTCAACTCTATCACTTATAATAGCTATTTTCTTCTAGTCCTCTACAGTTTGACTTGACTTTTAAAGTTTTAGTCACTTCTATAGTTGTTTTTTTCCTCTGTCTTATTACAGTTATAGAATATATTTCTTATTCTTACATTGTTTATTTCTCTTATATGAGTATATATATGACTTGTGTTTATACAGGTTTGGTGAAATCGTTCCCTCTGGTTTCTTGATTGATGCTCGGGTTCTTGTCGGCAGCTCATGGGGATCGGGAATGTCCTTCGAGTATGTGACAGATCAGGTGAGGTGCTGGTTTTGAGGGTAACCTGATTTGGTTAGTTAAATTATAATTGATTACAATATGTAAAAAATATAATTTGTCTAACAAGTATAAAATATATTCATGGATGTTATAACTGGAGCTAAATATTAAAATAATTCCATAATTTTAATAGTCACATTCATTGTAGCATCAGTTTAAAAACCACCACCAATAAAATATTTATAATAGTCATACAGGAAAACCACTAATAAAATACCAATGATAATTAATATTAAACTCTATAAACTATGGTGGTTTAATAAAATTCTATGAATCCATTAGCGGTGGTTTAAATCATAACATAATTCATAAAAACCCGCTGCTAGAAGTTTTTATTCTTATATTGATTCTTCAATTTTTTATGGTATGTGATACTAAAAATATTTTTTACAAGTGTTATAAATATATATGAGTTTAATATCAAGGGTATAATTGATAAGTATTGTTTTTTTATTCAAGTGATAAAGTAAAGATTTGTTATATCAATGATTTGAATGTAAATGAGATTTTCAATCTCAAATGAATCTAAATAAAGGATGTGTATAGTTAACATACTTATCTTATATTATAATAGAATTTTTTTTGATAAAAAGAGTTGAGAAAAAAAATATGAGATGATACAACTCGTCTATGATTCGTCAATTTTCTTGACATGTTCTGAAAATGTGAAATGGATAAAAATATTATATCCCGTATAAAATTGTTTTATCCTGATATTTGTTAAAATATGAGGGAAGGTGTTCTCACAACTCATAATTGGTATATTTTAAAGAATTTAGCCTTTTTTATAGATATAAAATTCTCCATGAACATAAAATTCCTTATCTAATTTGGAAATAATAGGTTATTTGTTAAATATTTCTACTGAAATGAAATAATATTTTTTTCTTAAACACAGAAGTGTTTATATAAGTTATAAAGATAATATACATTGAATATTTTGTCTATGTTTTTAGTGGTAGTAAGTTTTAACTTATAGAAGTTAAAAGTTAACAATAAAATTTACTATACTAGTCAAATATTAATGTGATCTTCACTTAATATTTTAAAGAGTTTAGGATATATGGTAGTAAATAGAAATTTAAAGAGTTGTATTTAGTTATTGTTAGAAAGTGAATGTAACTATTTAATAATGGATTACTATAGTAAAAATAAAATTTTAATTTCACTTAATTTCATTAAGGATATTATGGTACAATTTTAAAGAGAAATATAAAGTGTTTCGTTTAAAAACTGTAAAAAAGTAAATGTCTATTTATTCTAAAGAAGTTTACGATGTTCTAGTATGTAATAATATAATCATTTACATTCATTACCATAATATCTCAAAGGAAATGTTTAATGGAAAGAGTATCAATCATGGTGATGTCAAACATAGAAATATTTCTAAGTATAAAATATAATTTGATATTGTGAAATTTGATGTAGTGAAGTTAAAGAGTTTGAATATGTTCAAGATGTTGAACATTAGGAATATAATTTCTAAATATTAATATTATTCAAACATTCCTTCATCGTATATATTACTCACTAATGTGTTATATGGGAGTATTTTTTGAGGTCATCATGTAGATATGTGGAAAGAATTATATAAAAATGTAATAACTTCATAAAAAACAAGAAAGTACAACAAATATAAGGTTGATCTAGAAGTATATCATATATGATATGTTAAATGGGTTCTTATGTAGGGTTTTGTTATGTATTTTTAAAAATTTTAAGAATAAAAAATGTATCATATAAAAGAAATTTTTTACTTTATGGGTTTTTATGTTTTTTTCATATATGTATATATTGATATACATTTTGTGTACTATAATTATAATTTACCTCTCAATGTATGCTTTGATTTATACCTAACCAATATTTTCCATGTTGTATTATAGGTTATAAAAAATGTTTATGTTTCCTTGAGTATGATTATCATATGAAGATATAAAATATGTCCATGAGGTAAAAAAGTGTTTTTGTAAGCTGGATGACCCAATAAGTATAACACAAGGAGTGTCATGAACTATTTATTATGAATACTAGGGTTTTATAGATCACATTTTAAATTCCCACTAACTATGATTGTTGAGATACCTATAATGAAAAACTTCATACTTTAATATGCAATCCACGAGGCTTAGGTAACCATGGATGGATGTGTATGTTTTTGGTAATCATCAGTTGGAGATGAATTAATATGGTATTTATCCTCTAATGTGATGATTATTAAATCTATGACCACGATTAAAATATACTGGACAGTGTATGGTCTCACCTTGATGGAACATATAATGTTCTTATCTTATCAAGTGAGGTACATGTGATGTATTCATCAACCTGATCAGTCTATACTTAGAGAATCAATAACATATGACTTGGTTATATGGGATTGACATACATTGTGTCCCATGTTCACTTCATGTCTTGGTCAGATTTAATGTATGATAATGATTACTAGCATGTGATTCAATGGGTGGACACAAGTATAGTGATATTTTTGTTTGATAAAAATCATACCAGATCACTTTTTTTCTTTAGTAGCATTGATTTTTTAGTAGAGGTTGTATATTTCCTATATTTAAAAATTTAGTGATTCATATCTATTGTCAAAGTTAAAAATTTACAAGAGGTTACACTTTATGTTAAACCAAATAGGGATTGATTTTTTCTCAAAGAGATTAACTAAAATACTTTTAGAGTTAATATAAATTTTTTTAGATGGGTATTAAAAGGTTATTTCATATGATATGATACATGGTGAGGTTAATGATATCTGTCCAAAAGTGTTATGGAAGATATAAAAATGGGTTTGGATATGATATCAAAACATGTAGTACATGATATGATATAAGGTGAAATGGCACATAATTCATCAAAGGTCCTTTGTATTTTATTAAATAAAGAAAAGATATAGGAAAGAAAGCCCAAGGCCCAATTATGGGGGTATGTAATAGTATAAGGTAAGGGAATCCCCATAACAAAATCCATACCCTTGGGAAGAAAGGAATTCAGAGAAGTTCATAAAGTTAAATATGTGGAAGGAGAAGATGACGAAGCTTGGATAACTGCTACCTTGTTACCTTCCCGCTAGGTCAGGAAGAAACTCATTTAACTATTATAAACCCATGGAATTTTCAGTTGAAAAAAATTATATACCAAAGTGCTATGCCAATTACATTAAGAAACTCAAATAGAATCATAGAATCCATTTCAATAACTTCCTAGGGGATCTATTTCTAATATAAAATCTAATTTCCAGTAAATAGCACCAAGGCTTTTTCTTGAATGGAATGACCTTGGTCGAAGAAACTACTAAAATCAAGAACAATTGAGCTGTTGAAATATATAACTACCCCACCACTTCTAATCATACCTGATCTATAATAGTCATCCATATTTTGTTTGAGACCCCATGGATGAGGTTCCTATCTCACCTAGTTCCTCTATAATATGCCACAATTGGGGGAATATGGGTAGCAGAAGAACATAGAGACCTGAGAGAAGGGGAATTATCCATGTTTTTCATAAATCTAACCATATCAGGAAGAATTTTTTTTATGCGGATTAACATAGTCTCACCCTAACAATAAATCCCTTCAAAACAAGCTGAGTTGAGAGCTCTCCAAATACACTAACAACCCGCAAGAAAGATAATGTACATCACTTTCTTTTCCAGTCCAGTATTACCCGCACTATGAAACCAACATTCAAAAAAGTTCAAGCCCAGAGGATTTGGTCAGGTGAAACCAGTGAAGTCACCAAATAAGCTCTATGTGATGCAATCCCGACCACTTTTGAAGAATAGTTGGCTCAATGTCTCTTCTCTTATAATTTTCCAACATGAACATCTGGAGACCAATGTTATCCCCATGCTTTGTATGTTCTAATCAGTGCTCATCCATTAGTTTCTAATTATCCAAATCAAAAAAACTACATATTTCATGTACCTCTTTACAACACAATACCTCCCCCAATTCATCGGAGATTTCATAGGGGGGTGAAACCTTGCATTAGTCCTTTGTAGAGAAGTCTCCAGAACAAGACGTAGTGAAGAAGCATTTATTAAAGTCTAGATTGAGCTCAATGGTGTTAAAAATGTCACTCTACGTTGGGATAAGAATATAATTGATGATGATCAAGAAATTTCATGCCTCATTCAACATTAAATCAGGGACCAAACAACTAGGGAACCCAAGAAACGATCCAACCTAATTGTGATACCAAAAGTAAATGTCACCCCACCCTGAGATCCAATGAGAGTACTCAAGATTAAATTAGACGTGGGGGAATAGAATAGGACTAATGGTAGAGGAGATGACCATCGATTCACCCATACCTTCCTTAAATTTTTCATTCATGTGTTTCCCCAAAAGGGTACATTCATTCATGAACTCCCAATAAATCCTTGCATGCTTGCATCATAGAGTTTCCTTGAAATTTTTCACATTAATCTCTCCCTCATTTAATGGTTTGTCCAAACTCTTCTAAGAGTCCCAATGATGCTTTATTTAGATTTTGTGTCCCATAAAAAGGATACGAGAATACTATCAATATTTGGCATAAGAAACTTAGGGACCACTTTGGAAGACATCTCATTCACTGGAATGGAAGTGAGAACACTATTAATGAGCATTATTCTTCCACCTAATGAGAGGAACGTTTTCTTCCAGTTCATGATCTTGGATGAAATTCTATTAGAAATATGATCAAAGTATTGAATTTGAATCCTCCTTGAAGATATGGGGCACCCAAATAATCCTTTGGGAAGAGTCATATTTGTATAAGTGGTAGATTAAAATAAATGTTACATATAATGTAATATAGATGTATCATATACTATGAATAAGGAAAATTATAATTCAGGGAATGTGATATCATTTCACTACCTTACCCAAACATGTTATATGGGTAGTTAATATCATTTGATGTGTTTTTAGTAAAATAATAAGGTATGATATGCACATTTATCCTACAATGTATATGGTGACTAAACATTAAGTGTTAATGTTCGTGCCATCTTATATATAAGTTATCATATAAGAAATATTTTATAAGATGAATGAAAAGGGAGATACATTCATTCTAGTGAGGCATGAACTATTTAAGGAATTTAATCATGTGTTACAATGCTTGAGTAAATGTATGGACACCCGAGGAGAATCCTAGGGGTTTAATAAATCTTACTATTATGATCTAGTGTGTGTGGGTTTTCTCTTTCATTCTTGAAAAATAATCCCTCCACCCCAATCTCCCTTCATCATCTACCTTTACCAAGTAAGGATTTAACATTTAATAGTGAGATGATTAGTCCCACTCATATAAAAAGTGATTCAGTTTCAACCCATGGATACCTATAAAAGAGGGACATGTTTTGGTTGCCTCTTTTTTAGCTTCTTCAAACATGGTTGAAGATAGTTTCAAGTGAAATAAATGGTGTAAGGTACACATATAGTTAATCATATCTTGTTTACTCGTTTTTTCATTTATCTATCATGGTAGATCTTGGTTTTGGGTTTATTTATTAATTTTATTATGATTAAAAAGTGTAATTATATACCTTTAGATATCTAGAAAGAATTTTATGGATGTAAAATTCATTACCTGTAAAGAAATATTGGTTTCTAAATGATTAATGTCAGTTAATGTGTGTAAGAATATTTTCACCGATAGAGATACTGAAATCCATTTTAATTTAGATTTACATTATAATAGGTCCATTGTTATTATTTTTTAAATTTGAATGTCAAAACCAAAAAATTCTAAAAAATATCATTTAGAAAATATCATAAGGGTTTGTGAAATCAAAATTTTTGAGTATAATGTGTATGTTATAAGGATAAATTTAAATATAAATACTGAAAAAATCAAATGATCAAAAAATTTCCATGTTTTAGAAGTGGTTAGTGAGAGTTTGATAGTTTTCCAAGTGACATGTGTAAATAAAATATGTGAAATCATTATTATTTATACAATTAGTTATGTATTAGTTGAAAGTATCTCTACAAATTTTTAACTAAAGTGTCAATGAAAGTTCTAGGGAACAAGATCCCCTAAAATTGATCTATGGGTTGCATGGTCCAAGTCAAAGTATATATAATGAAAAGGTAAAATACCATATGAAATAGTTGAAGAGGGAATTTTTTATATGAAATATCGAATAAATATCTCTAAGAACATGTTTTTAAGAAATACGAGGATATTAAGAAGATGAGTAGAACTCCATATAATTTAGTGACGGATCTATCACATATGTTAAGATATTTAATAGATTTAATACTTCTAATATATATATATATATAGTGGGAAAATTTCAAATAAATATAATGGAACTATACGTGGAAGCAGTTAGAACTATCTAATAATACTTAATGAAGTACAAGGGATATATACCCGATACTTGGAGAGGAGGGAACCCAACTTATCATTAATTTATATAAAAATATCACCCTTGGAGATAATATTTGATTTGATATTTCATTTTATCAAAGTAGATGATCAATATAAGCTAATTAAAGCAAGTTATATCCATGTCTATAAAATATGAGTATGTTAGGTATTTTGATGTAGTAAAAGAAGAATTATAAATATGAAAATATTTTTTATAGTTTTTATGATTATACTAAGAATGTAAAGTGTTGTCTCAATATATACTGTGATAACATTAAAATAATGGTATTATACAAGAAATTAGGTTTTGATAAAGTAAACTAGGTGTATATTTGATATATTTCATATCATGAGGGATTTCACTCAAAGAAGTGAAGTCATATATAATAGGGTATCCATGGAATAAAAAACTATAAAAAACCAATAAAAAAACCACATCTCAATAGAAGAATGATTTTTCCATGTGAGAGCTAACAGTTTGATTGTTATCAAGCTAGCTCTATTGGAAGTGATAGTGTTGTAAAAGTGGGTTCCCTAACCCAGCTTTATGAGTAATTTTTAATTACCATTTCATGTATACAAAAAGTTTTTAATAATATGTTCATGCCATAATAGTATTATTATTTTTCATATTCTATTCACATGGTAATATTCCTAGATTATATATCTTATAAAAAAGTCAGATCAGTTCCATACTATAATGAGAACCTCGATATATTGTGGCAGTAATCTTAAATATATGTCCAATGGTCTAGATAAATTATACTGAAAGGGCTAGTAATGAAACAGGGTTTCTTACATAAGTTTTTTATTTTAAATATTAGTTAATTATAAATGACTTTATAAGATACCTAAATATATTTTTTTACATCAGTTGTTTTAAATGATGTAAAATGTATTTTTTACATTGGTTATTATAAAAAACTTCTACAAAAGCCCTTAAAATGAAATATAAGATGGATTTTTACATCAATTATTAAATAACCGATGTAAAAATTAATTTTTTTCAAATAATTTAAAAAATATAGTTCAACCAACATGTAATAAATCAAAAATTAGTATAAAATACAATAAAAATAGTAGAAAATACATTTCCATAAAAAATATTAAAATCACATCATTTTTCAAGTCACGACTTATTTACAACTTTAAATTCAAACATCAAAATATATATTACAAATATAAGTAAACTAAAATTGAATCCAAATTATAAAAAATTAGACCCATGAACCTACTAAATGATTTATCTCATTTTATTTATAAGGGTGAGGGTCATCAAAAACCTAAAAATTAAAATAAAATTGTTTAACATGTAATTTTGATATAATTACAATATAAATAAAAATAATGATCCTAACAAAATCTATCATTGAAAAAATTTGAAACTATCATAAGTCTAATTATTTTATAAATAAATATTAGAACATTATATTCACATTTGATTACTCCTTATTAATTATTTCCTTTTTAATTCAAAATAAATTATCATTTGAAAATAACATTTTAAGTATCTCCTAAATTATACTACTTATAAATAAAGTCACCTTTTGGCGCACATATTTGATGTTTTTTGTATTCTTTCCAATTAACATATTATTTTTCACCCATGCCCTATTTGAAAATGATAAATAGTAATTTAAATAAAAATATATTATAATATATAAGTATTAAAATAATGAAACATACATCTCTAATACTTATTTAAAATGTTATTCCACATCAAAATAGATAGATAATAAATAGTAAGTTATCTCATAATATGGGAAAAATACACAACATCCAATATCCAATGATATAAAAAATCAATGTGATTGGTTTTTTAATTAAGAGATATAAAACTTTATGAAATATAAGTTTCATAGAATTCGATATGTGGAAGCATCCAACACTAAATTGCATCATTCTTAAATATTTCAGAAATATATTTTGTTCTTTGATCATCCTTTATTTTCCTTTTTATAGAAAAAATAAATTCTTCATCCATGAATCCATGCATGAATTTCATATCATACTGGATACAATTTTTATAATGATAATTGATAAAAAACATAGGTATTAATTTTAATCAAATTTATATAGTTAAAATAAATGTGAAAAAAATAATTACAGGAAAAATACTTAGATCACTACCAGACCCATCATATTGAATATATATGATCCATAATATATACCTTTAAAATAACCATTTTATACTCATGGAAAAAAAATTCATAACTCATTGGAAACTCATAAACACACTTCAATATAAATTCATATGATGATAATCAAGAAATTTCTTTAGAAAAGAGGTATGTGAATTCGAATGGGCCTCAACATGTTTTTTTTGTATAACACGTATTTACCTTTAATGTATTATAATAAAATATATATGAAAACTATATTAAAAAAAATTAAATAAAATATGGAATAAAGGATATAATATATTCATATTTTAGTGGTAAGTGATTGCATTGTTGAGCATGTCAATTTATATGTTTCGTTTACTAGAATTTCTGTAGTAAAGTAGTAACCCTAGGTTGTCTCTCGAAGGAGTATTAGATAATTAATTCAAAAATAAGGTTGAAATTATAAATATATAAGGGGAATGGGATTTTTTAAAACATGGTGTTTGATAATTTAATATGCCAATGGAAAAAAAGAAAGCAATAAACTGAAGTGGAAATTAACAAAATTAATTAAGCGCGATCAACCTGGAGAATTCTCATGATCCTCATCCTTTATAGCTTCAAGAGAAAGGGTATAGATATTTTAATCCCTAGTTTTAACACCTAATATTATAATTTTACAGAATTTATGTTAGGATACCTCCTAGGGTTCAGTTATAAACACACAGTGATTCACCGGATACCACTGATGATTTGGTGATTTGTGTTCGACTTTATAATTAAAACTCACCAAGGAAACACATGAACAACTAGAGGTGCTATCTGGGTTTGTATGTTATTTATTTTTGATACAATGAAATAATATGTCATGTCCTTGAAATTTCATATGTGAGTTCAATTGACCAATATTAACCACACAAACATCACAATTGAAAGAGGGAAGAAAAAGGAATGAACGGTGTGTGAAACATCACATGAAAGAGTACCCCAAATATGATCATTTGAGTTTGAGTATAATGTAATAGTATATAACACAATTAAATAATAATAGAGGATGAATAAAAACAACATAAAACCTATAATTAAAAATGTAATTCAAAATAATACAAACATGAAGCTAGAGATTACATCACATTCCTCCCCGGGTGATCACAAGGAGTTTAGAAATCCATGGGAGGGGAGAAAGAAGAAGATGTTGAAGTAGAACTTTCCATAGCATCCATAACTTCTAGGTATGATGATAAGACTCCATTGGTACTCCAAAATGGTATCACCTTGCCTCCAGGTATATCCTCAAAATGGGGTTCCAAAATTCTCTTTTTATAAGAAATTTTGAAGGTTGTTTTGAGCACACAGATTACGTAAAACTAATTGAACATTTGACTTCTACATCTAAAAAGTATTATCTCACTTTTTAGAAAACTGAAAGGTTATATTCCTCTTATTTTATATCTCCACCTAAAATTTGGCACCATTTGTAGAAATACAGCTAGAGATAATGATAAAATACAGAACATCACTTTTGACTTTGTGCAGATTTGATTTTCTAGACAGATCAGTTGGGATGGTCATCGTATTGGCCGAATTGGGCTTGAGTTCCTTCATATGAAATGTATCTCATTAAATATTATACCATACCAAAAACTCTCAGACCATTTGGATGCATGTTATTGTAGTATTATGTGGTTTAGTCTAGAGGTATGCTTGAATCCTATGCAGATTGGCCCATTTTTCTTGGACTTCATCATGGGCCCTACAAATCACCTCCACCTACACTGTAATTATCAAAACAAGTAACTTTTACCTTTTTAATAGTGTTACAGAAAAAAATAATTGAATCAAACAATAATTTAATTTTTTTGTAATAATTTTAATTTTCATTACAAAACTAGTTTAATACATTGGTATAAGGGTGAAATAAAATAGTGAATCGTGGTACGAACACACCCCCACACTGAAACATTTTCCCTCCTGGGAAAAGTCTAACATTTTACTAAATTTTAATTCCTAAATAAAATTATAGAGAACTTCTGATATTATTCTGAAATTAAATTAATCATTTCATGTTTATGAAATCATTTTTCCTGCTATTTTTTTTCTCACATTCAATTTTGTTCAACATCATTTATTTACCCATGCAACACATCACAACCAACCTCACCTAGATATTTTTCCTCTCCACTAAAGGAACATATTATATTGTAGTTATTCTATTTTCCTAGAGTTCATGTGATCTTACTATATGCTTTCTATGATTATCTGCTCTCTACCAGCAGAAACTACTGTGTTACTCAAGAGGACTTCCAACAGGTTGTTCTGAGGTTCAAGGGTTGGTGGGAATTAATGTTAAAAAAATATGAGGCAGAATAGGATTGTTTAATCTCTTATGTACAAAACATGTCAAAATTCTGTACATATTAACAATTAATTTACACACTCAACCACTAACAATGTGTATCACATCTAACACACTATCCCCATTTTTCTTTTGTGTGGGTCACAACCAAGCAGTGAATAATAATGATTAAGAATCCTATTTTCTCTATTTTATTCTTTTGTTCTACTTTTTTTTCTCAATGTACAGAAATATATTTTTTAATATATAGTTTTTTTATATAATAAGGGTAACATTTGTAAATAATGATGCGACATGGATTGTGAACCCATTGCCTAAGGAAAATGTATGAACCCTTTATATCAACCCATAATAATGATCATATCCCTATAACTATTATAAAATCAACCTCTCTCCCACTTTTTCTGAAAATAAAACAAGAATATGGACAATATATGGGTACTTATGGATAGATTTTCTTATAATGTGGCTACCTAACAGGAATTTCATGGTCTTTAAGGCTTAAGAAGGATAAAATGTCAAGGTGGTAGAAAATAGAGGATAATTATACAAAGATATTTTCAATTAACGATTGCCTCTATCATGAATGTATCAAACTTGAATCTTATGGGTTTAAACAAAATCAAGCCAAGTTCGAGTTTCTTTACATGACCCGAGACTCTCAAGAAAGTGATTAAAAATAAGAATATTCAATAAAGGGCTCAAAATGTCTCTAGGGTAAGGGATTATGATATTGGTATATAATGATGAGGCGTGGGATTAAAAAATACATTAAAAACATATGAATTATTTTAAAATAAAAAATCTAGAAAAAGAATCCATATCAATATTCATTTGAAATTTTTTTTCCTATAACAATGTAATTTTTGGCATAATCAACTCAAGAAAGAAAAATGATTTTTTATATTCATTTTATAATCAATTTTTAAAATAAAAAAGTAATGAAAAAGAAATAAAAAATGAAAATATATTTTTATTTGTTTTTTTCTTAGTTTTATTAATCCTAACTATGATATGTCACCATAGCCCACCCTGAAAAAATACATTATCCTCAAAGAAAGTATTTTAAATAAATAGTCAAGTGAATAATGGTAGGGAGAAGGGAACTCCTGTTATATGGTGTCTTATGTGGTACCTATTAGTTAGATTTCCTCAATGAGATGCTTTAGAAAATTCTCATCGAAGTGTTTGAGCCTCTACACATTGAATGTAATCTGTTCTCCACTATTCTCATGAAAAACCTACATAGCACTATAAGGGTAAAAATCAATAACAGTATATGGTCTGAGCCATTTAGAATGAAGCATACGTGGGTGTAGATTTAGACTAGAATTGTACATGAGGAATTTCTCACCAATATGAAACATTGGATGATGAATCATCCCATCATGGATAGCCTTTGTTTTCTCTTTATGTATTTGGGAGTTCTTGTATCCATCATGTCAACTTTATTCCAACTCCTGAATCTGCATCTTCCTATGTTCATTTGCATCTGAGAGACACATATTATATTAGTTAACATCCCAATATGCACAGTAATCCACCTCTTCTGTGAGGTGAAAATTATTTCCAAAAACAATCCTATATGGTGACATTCCTATTTGGGTTTTAATATTTGTATGGTACTCCCAAAGTGTATCATCAAAGAGCAAACTCCAATTGTCCCTATTGGGTTGTACCATTTTTCCCAATATTCACTTAAATTCCCAATTGGAGATTTCTGCTTGTTTGTTAGTTTAGAGGTGATATAATGTGGAGACATTATGAACAACCACTTACTTATGAAGAAAATATTTCATGTTGTGATTTCAAAAATGTGAACCTCGGTCACTAATGATGACTCATGGAAAACCAACCAGACTAAAAATCTAGAACCACAAAAAATCAATAACCACTCGAGATTCATCGGCCCTGGTATCCTTTTCTTCCACCCATTTATAGAGATAGTCCATATTTTGTAAGATATACACAAATCCAAATGAATTAAGAATATGCCCCAATGAATTCAATTGCCCTGCATTGAAAATCTCACAAAATAACATGGGATGTTGGGGAATTTCATTCCTCTTGGTGATATTCAATTTGAATTGGCATCGAGTACACGACATAAAAAACCAATGGGAATATCTATACAATGTTAGCCAATAAAGACCTGGGATAAGGACCTCTCGGGCCGTACTTTGAGAGTAAATGTGACCCCCACAAAACAAAGTGTGTAAAAAGGTCCAAACATAGGTAAACTCATGGTCAAAGACATACTAAAGAACAACTTTCTCACAAAAAATTATCTAAGAATATGGGTCATCCCAAATGTACCATCAAGAATCATTCTTAAGTCTTTGGGATTGTGAAGTGATTAAATCAGTGGAGACTATAGATGTAGCTATAAAATTAACCATGTCTGCATACTGGGGGTAAGGCCCACAACATCACAAAGGCTATCATGAAGGAATAATTCTCCAATGGGGAGGGGTGAGACAACATGAGGGTCCAGTGGTGGGAAAATCCTACTAATGTGTTCATTTACCACATTTTACATTCCTCTCTTATCTATAATCTAGAAGTCTAAATCATTGAGGAGGAGCATCCACTGAATGAGGTAGGGCTTGGCTTTAGGTTTCTTTAAGTGATAATTAAGGGATGTATGATCAAAAATGAAAATTATTCTTGACTCGATAAGATATTAACATAATTTTTCAATGCAAATCACAACTAAAATAAGTTATTTTTCAGTGGTTGTGTAGTTTTCCTAGGCATGGTCAAGGGTACGTGATGCATATAAAATGACATGGGGAGCCTTCTCAACCCTTTGTGATAAAACTGCCCCAACTGCAAAGTTAGAGTCATCACACATAAGTTTGAAGGGGAGATCCCACCTTGGTGGTTGGATGATGGGAGGTTATGTGATACTCATTTTTAGTGAATTGAAATAATCCTCAAAAAAAATTTCAAAAAAAATTCAGAATCCTTTTGCAACAATTGAGACAGGGGATGTGTGTAATAACCCAAACTTTAATTAATAAAAATTCTTCCTGGTCCAATTAACTGTTTTATTATGTAAAATGGTTATATAGAATATAATCTATTCATTGGTTTTAGGTTTTTGTATTTTAATATACCATTATAAAATGTTACTATTGCTAATACAGTTGTTGAATAGTGATCAAATGATTAGTATAAATATACAGCATTAACAAATCCAATTTACTCCCATGAACAAAGATATGGCCTCATATAGTATAATTTCTCCATAAAAAGCTCATTATTTGAGCTCTCAAATAATTTAGCATCATTGGGATTCTCTCTTGACCAATCCCAAGACAGTCATCAACACATTAAGCTTGACTGGAATTGCCTACAGGAGAAGTGGAAGTTAATAGAGATTACTACCCGAGCGATGTTATCTGAGGCTCCTCATGAGATTGTTACTATCTAACACCTTACCCTTATCTATTATACAAGGGTTATAAGTGGTTATTTAAAAATTTCCTAGCACTATGATTATGTGCATTATTTTTGTATAAATAATATACACTGATTTTATCAGTGTTACTTTGTAAGTGATTTTATAACGCAAATAGTATTTTTAGTTAATATAAAAAATTCAATTGAGAGATATATTTTGATTAATTAATGGATATTTTACTAAAATAATATTTTAATAATATAATATTATTAATAAATTATTTTGTATTAAATATAAATTATCGTATGATTTTTATGAATACAATTGCAATTTTTATTAAGTTTTGAAAAATGTTTTTGTTAAAACCCATGAACATTTAGTAAATATTGGTTTTAATATTAAATGTTTAAGTTCACATGTTTAGGAAAATATTTAGATCAAATGAATATTTCTTTTGGAATCAGGATGTCTAAATTATAAAATAGGGAATTTTTCATGATTTTCTGAGATAGACGAATTTCTGGGTAAAAATTAAATACTGTTTAAATATATAATGTGTTTTATAACATAATAATGACCCAATACTGATTTAATAAAATAATATAAAAGTTATTTTTTCCCAATTTATTAATAATATTTAAAATAATTTAATTTTAGATACGTTTTATTTATTTTACAAAGCCTTAGTGGACCCTCTAAGACTTAAAAAACATTTTGTCATTTTAAAATGATTTCTTTTATAGTGTAACTCACCTAAACATAAGAAAGAATAATATTTTAATAAGTTCGGCCATTTTAGATATAAAATAATATTTTCCACTCCCCTTTTGAAAAACCGTTGGGTAAAAACTATGATATGGTTTGTGGTTTGGATTAGTTTAATGTGTAATGTCCAAAACCTAATTGTTAAATAATTCCCTGTATTTTCATATATAAACCCACCCAAGATCCCACTTATCTTTACTAACAAAACATGTCGAATGTCACTAATCTCCCAAACCCTCTTTATAATCCCTTAAATGTTCCCCATTTTCTAAATAGACCTCTCTCAATCCCCTCCCATGCCTTTGGGATCACATTTCAATGTAAGGGATTTCTATTTTCTTATTTTTTCCAAATTTCATTATATTGTTAAATGACTTTATTTTCAACTAAAAATGTTGGGGTATAATTTCTCACCTCCCTCGTACTTCCCTACTTATGTCCGAATTATGAGCTACATCTTTCTCTCTCATTAATTCCTCCCATGTACACCCTTTACCATACTGAAATTCTGTTAGGAATTTCTCTTTTCTCATTTACATTCAATAAATTGTTTTATATTATGCATCTAAATTCCAATACACATGTTGGGATATTTTTTTCCATAACCCCTTACTATCCAATTCATTTATAAATGATGATATACCCCTTTTTTTCTCATAAACCCATTTTATTATTTCTATTTGACGTTGTTATACTGCTGAAGTTACTCCAAAATTTCCAATTCCAAATAATTGTGTAAGTGAATACCATACCCATTTCTCTATCAAGGGTATTCACATTTATGCACTTTTACATGTTGATTGAGGAAATATATTTTTCTATTCCACATATCTTATTCAGAATATCAAGCAATTTTGATTCCTACTATTGAGAGATGTTATTGGAAATAATGAACCGAAATTGTTAAATATCCTTAAGATATAAATATTTTAAATTGGATAGAAGTGGTTTTAATTTTAACACAATTTGTTTTTGGATTGAGGGAGGGGATTTATGGGGAGGGAGTTCTGTGAAAATGTCTTTATTCTCATGTTTATTCTCTAATAATAGAGAATCTATTGAAATGATATTTACTGAATCATCGACAGTCATTGGTACCATATGATGAACACAATCATCAATTAATGAAAAAAATTACACTTTTCATAACCCACACAACACTCAAAACATGAATCAAAGATAAAATAATCCAATGTTGAAGAATAGTAAAATGAATCAGAGTATGGGTTAAGAAGATAGTTATTTATGTGTGTGTGTGTGTCATTTGAGAGAACATCCATTGAATATATAGGATGAGTGGAGTTCTATTCAACAGGGTCTTTCATAGCCTTAATGATGTTAAAACTTTACTTTTCTCCACTGAACACTATGGATAGCGTACCATTATGAATGTTGATGATCGCCTTTTCTATTTTTAGGAATTAAATACCATGTATGAGAGGTTCATGTTCTTAGGTTTGCGTAACCTACATCTCAAGAATATAGAAATCAACAGGGAAGGTGAGATTCTTCACTCTTACAAGGAAATCTGAAATCACACATGTTGGATGTGTAGTACTCTAGTTGGAAAGTTTCACAACAATGCCTATCAGTTGGATCTCTCCAACCTGTAGAGAAGTATACATGGATTGGGTCATTACATTAATGGAAGCACTTAAATGTAACATATCACCTAAAAATAATGTATCCCCTATGGTACTAGGTATTGGGAAAGTTCTCGGATCCTTGTACTTGGTTGGCATTTCTGGTTGAATCAAGGCAGAGACATTACTTCCCATGTTGACTCACTTATTACCCTTTGGTCTCTATCTGTGGGTGAAAATCACTTTAAGAAATTTGGTATAGTGAGGGATTTTTTAACTGTATCCAATAAAGCAATGTTAACTTGAACCATTTTAAATTTATCTTTTATTTCGTTATCAATTTTATTATCAAAATTATTCTTATATTTAGAAAGTCTTTGGGGGAAAAGAAGAATAATGGATTTTTCATGGGAATCCTAAATTATAATTGGTTTACCCTTTTGGTTTTGTTTTTCTACACATGACTCATTTAAGGGTGGAGAAAGAGTGTTTTCAATAGGGGGCATACCTGTTGTGTAGAATTAGTAGAAATAGATAATTCTTTTCTACATTGAAGTGTAATTTCACATACATTACCTTTTTCCTTTAGAGTAGCAATGGGTTGGGATGGTAGATGTCCAGATCCTTGTATATTGATCTCACTGATGGTGTTTTCCAGTTGTCCCACTTGAGTTCATAGGTCTTGAATTGTCAATTGTGATGTCTGTGGGAACTAGGGGTTCAAGGTTTCCATTTGTTTCACCATGTCCTTGAGACATGGTTCAGATGTGGGAGGAGTAGGATTTTTTTGAGATATAGATGGATAATAAGGTTTCATACCTTCTCCTTGTTAATACCTATTCTTTGTAGGTATAATTAATTTCCTCCTTGTCGGTATTGTTGTTGTGTTTTCCACTCAGGGTTTGGATTTGGCCTAAATGGTACTTTCTTGATGGTAGTTGGTTGTTGGAATGGATGCCAAAGTAATATTGTTGCACGAGTCTTAGTTGAATCCTGAAGTTATGGGCACTGGTCAATAAAAATGATTATTATTAGAACAAATACTACAATGTAATAGAACAGGATGAGATTGTGAGTTACATTATGCTTGATCTAATTTCCATAGAGGGGTATTCATCTCATCAAGATTGTTATCTACCTTTTGTTCTAGAGATTAATGACATACCACATGAACTATTTTGGTGGGTTAATTAACTCATGTACCAAATTGTTTTTCATTTTGAGCCATGTTGGACATTAAGTTGCGAGTGGTGGAAGGATTTTTATCAACTAGGAAACCACTAGTTGCAGTATCAATAATTCCATGATCTATGGGGGTAAGTACCTCATAGAAGTATAGGATTAATATTTTTTCACTAATATGGTGGTGGGGTAGCTTGAGAAAAGTATTTTGAATCTCTCCAAGTATTCATGAAGGTTCCCTTATTGTGATTGCCTAATGCCATAGATTTCATTCCTAATCGATGCAGTTCCGGAGGTAGAGAAGAACTAGTATAAAAAGGATTCTTTTCAGGTCATTTCGTCCCCCAATTATGGTAGGAAGATATTATATCTAGTCTTTGGCTACACCATCAGGGGATAAAGCTAAATCCATGAACATAATGATATCCTCAGACACGTTTTGGGGTTTCATGGTGGAGCACACTATGTGAAACACTTTAAGGTGTTTATGTGGGTCCTTACTGGGAAGACCGTGGAATTGAGGTAGTAGGTGGATGAGTCCTAATATTATATCAAATTTGGATGCTTCTTTAGGATATTATATGTATGCAGGTTGGTACTCCACATCCAATGTGGTCAGTTCTTATAAGGTTTAGTTACTTGCACCATGTTTTCTTGGGAATTATTTGATTTGTTTTTTGATTGGTTTAGGACCACTTGAGGCTCAAAAATGGTTTCCTAATTGTTAAATGATGTTACTAATCTATATGAAATAATGTTTTAGTGAAGTGAATTTTCAATTTTAGGGTCAAATTTAAGTAGTGTTCCTTTGCCAGATCTTGTCACGCAACAATGATGTTCAGTTTTATTGATTAATTGATTGTTGTGGTTTTTTTATTTTTTTAAATTTTTTTATAGAAGTTAAATAAAATAAAAACACCTAATAAATGAATCAAGAAAATAAAATTGAATGATATACTAAAAATTTAGAGAGAGAGAGAGAGAGAAAAGAATAAGATAGAGAGAGAGATAAATAACACACAAAAACAAACAAAATTAAAAAACCATAAAATAGGGGGATGTGATATTAAAAGGAGTATTAATTAAAAAGAAAAATAAATGAAAAAATAAAATTATATTGTCTTCCTATAAACGGTGCCAAAATTTGATCGCATTGTCCAGTGCATCAAATTAGATGTTTAGTTTACTAGAATTTCTGTAGTATAGGGTAACCCTAGGTCATCTCTCAAAGGAGGCTTAGATAATTAATTCAAAAATATGTTTTCAATTATAAAAATATAATGGAATGTGATTTTTTAAAACATGGGGTTTGATAATTTAATATGCTAATGGAAAAAAAATAAAGTGATAAAACGAAGAGGAAATTAACAAAATTAATTAAGTGCGATCAACCTGGGGAATTCTCATGATTCTCATCCTTCATCGCTTCATGAGAAAGGGTATTGATATTTTAATCCCTAGTTTGTAACTCCTAGTACCATAATTTTAATGATTTTATGAAAGGATACCTACTAGGTTTCAATCTAAAACACACAATGATTCACCATATACTGCCGATGATTGGGTTCTTTGTGTAAGACTTCATAAATAAAACTCACTAATGAAACAAATAAAGAACTCTATGTTCTATCCAGGGTTGTATGTTATTTTTTAGTGAAATCATGAAATAAACTTTCATTGCCTTGGCAGTGCATATGTGAGTTCAATTGACCATTATGAACCACACAAACACCATAATTGAAAGATAGAAGAAAAAGGGATGAGAGATGTGTGAAACATCACATGAAAGGGTACCCCAAAACATGATCATTTAGATTTGAGTATAACATACTAGTATATAACATAATTAAATAAGAAAAAAGGATGAATAAAAACAAAACACAATATGGAATTAAAAATATCACTCAAAATAGTAAATATATGAGGCTCAGGATTACATCGCGTTCTTCCCCAAGTGGTCTCAAGGGGTATAGAAATCCATGGGAGGGGAGGAAGAATAAGATGTTGAAGTATCACATCCCATAGAATCTATAACTTATAGGGATAATAATAAGACTCCTTTGGTACTCCACAATGGTGTCACCTCTCTTCTTGGTCGAACCATCAAATAGGGTGCCTAAGGTCCTTTTTTATAGGCAAATTGGAAGGTGGTTTTGAGAGAACGTATTTTGTAAAACCATTTGAAATTTTTTTTCGAACTACAGAAAGTCTTATCTAGATTTGATGAAAAATTAATATTTGTATACCCACCTCTTGGATATATCCATAAAAAATTTTGTACCAGTTGGAAAAAATACCGAACACTGCTTTTGACTTTTTCCATATTTGATTCCCAATACAAATATGTTCAAATTAGAATTATTGAGACCTAATAGGGGTTGTGTTCCTTAATATTAAATATAGCCCATTATATAATGTACCATCCCATAAGAGTTAATACCATTTGTAGGAACGGTATAGTAGAAGTATGTGGTTTTGCCTACTAATATGCTGGAATCATTTACAAATTAGAACATTTTTCTAGGACTTCATCATGGGCCCTATAAATTACCTCCACCTATAATGTAATTATCATAAAAAATAACTTTTCCCTTTTTAATAGTGTTAAACACAAAATAATTGAATCAAAAAAGAAGTTAAATTTCTTATTATACTTTTAATTTTTAATACCAAACCAGTATAATACATTGGAATAAGGGTGAAATAAAATAGTGAATCATGGTACAATCATTAGGTTGTTAGAAAAGACTAGATAACCATAGTAAAAAATGTTTGACACTTTGAAATTTTTTAGTAACCTCATTAGTTGATAATTGTACTCCAGATGTTTCATATATAGAATCATGTAAGGTTACTCCAATCTTATCCATAATTATCTATTGATAATGTAGAGTATCTCAAATAGAATATATGATCCCATATACTATAATATGATAATTCATATCTTCAATAGATAACTTAGAAGATATGGGCGATAATGGAGGAGGAGGTGTTGGAGTGGGATATAAAGGTATGGGATATACCAATAGAGGTGGAGGAGTGGGATAAGTAGCCTAAAACTATATTTTATGTTTGTAAACATCACCCATATTTAATATATAATCCTTTCCTTCATCATCTCACCCATCTACTGAACTTCAAATTCTAAAGAATCTATTTTTCCTTCATATTCATCCTTAAAGAAGTTATGGAATGACAAAAAAATTAAATGATACACCTACCTTGTATCCTAATATGCAGCCTGGGTGTTTTAGATTTACTAATATAGTCACCAAAATATCCTCCGTACCCTCAAGTGTGAAGGTTCCCTATGAGATCTACTTCTTAATTGATTCATGTACATAATATTTAAAAAATTTATTAGTGAATTAAAAAATATAAACTGTTCAAAATAACTTAAATAACTTCTTATAATCTAATTTTTTGTATTCTTTGATTCTTTTATAATATATATTCTCTTTTTATTCGGTTGATTCCTTTTCCATTTTAATATTTGGATGGGGGAGGTAAAATCTACACTAAGCCTAAAGACTAAGCCCTTAGTATTTAAAAAAATTCATCAATGATTTCTTCTTCTAATAATGGATACCCTCTATGAGATAAAGTATGACCGTATACATTTCTTGACTGGATATTTTGATGAGGTATCCATAGTTTATATTAATTGGGGACAAAAAATCATTAATATGAACATTTTAGAGATTATATAAAAAAACATCAAAATTTTGGCATTCCACTTACCAAAAATTATTCTTATCATCAACATTAAATAAAATTATCCTAGGTATCTTCATCAATAATTTAATATATATCACGTGGATTTTCATTTTTTTCATAACCAAAAATGAAATTCGAAGTTATGGTTGATTTAAAATCCCTCCATCTCAAAGAAGAAAAATATAAACAATTCCTCTTAATATCTTTGGTGTTTTGGAAATAATATATCATTTAATGAGAAGGAAAAAAATAACCTATACTAGTAAAAATGTGTCCTGATAAATCAAATAATTATTATTTTTATTACTAAAATAGTCTCCAAAACCTGAGCTAGTGTTATATTGTTGACACTTCTCCAATCAAAAATTAAAATAATTACTTTCCCTTGATATTCTATAGAAATAAATCTCTTAAATAATTTTGAATTTGGACCCCTAGGATTTCCAGTTCTAACAAACTCAATTGATATTCTTTGTTTGTGGCTATGTGAAATTTATAATTTAGGAAAACATGTGTTACCTCATTTTCTAGCCCGAAAAGCCTTCTATTTCCCTATGAAATTAAAAGGATTTTGTGCATAAGAATGAGGAAGCAACTTATTAGAAGTATGTATAGCGTTCTCTATAAAATATCATTGTTACTTGGATGTTTTATTTTTCATTATATTAAAAATCCAATTAATAAAAACATAGTAAAATATTATACAAATACAACTATTACATATAATCTTAGATGTTTGTTGAGAATTTATCCAATAATACTAACGTAAATTCATTATTACTCACATTTATTAAAATAGTTAAATAAAATGCGAAAAAATATTGAAAACCTTAACAAAAAAAGAAATGATATAGACATAAGAAGAAAATTTTGAAACATATTATAAAAAATAATCTATTATATATAAAATTTAATGAAAATTGAAGAAAGATATAAAGAAAAAAAATTAGTAAACTATTTATAGCATTTATTAGAATAGATAACAACAATATTAAAAGGATACTGAAAACAATTATGGTACATGAAATAATATAGATAAAATATTAAAATTATGTAAATATTTATACAAATATAATAGTTTCATATAAAATTAAATAATAAGGAAATGAAAAAAAATTAAATATTCATAAAAAATAATTTCTGATATTTTTTGAAATAGTCAAATTAAGTAAAAAATAAAATTATAAATAATATATCTATCATTTTGAAAAATGATAATTTAAATTAGAAATAGATATATATTACCTATAATATTAGGAGAGAACTAAAGTATTGTTTTCCCATATTCTATATTCATGATCATTCTATATGAAACAAACCGTGTCTATAATTTGGTCACCATTATCCTATGATTATATTTTGATAGAAGTAGGGATCTCACATAATTCATTTTCATCATCTAGTTTTTCATCACAAAATACTATTTATTTATTTAAATATAATATACCAATGCACATTTGATGGATCAAGAAAATATAGAATTTCTATTTCATGTGTTTCCATGATAAAATGGTCATTTGCATATTTCAATCCATTCAGGTTTTCTATTATCATACGGAATTCATCATGTTTAACATAGTTGTTACCGATAACCCTTTTGTAGTTGAACACAGGAAATCAAACTTAAATGTAATAAGTATCCCTTATTTCTTCAATAAATACATAATATGCACTTGATGCATATATTGGATTTTTATATTTTTCACTCAAAAAATTCACTGCTTCTGTAAACGTAAATTCACTATTCTTATACACTGCACTTCTATTGTCTTTATCTTTGGTATAAAATGTATAGAAAAAAATTTCATACCCAGACCATGTTATAAAAATTAAACTTTTTCCCAAATATAACCATGTTGAGGTTTCTAAAACATCTAATCAATAATGTATGATGTCTTTAAAACAATGGGAAAAAATATGCTCATTCAATACCCGCATATATTTTTTATTTGGATGATGATATTTCATTAAATTAATATGTAGTGTTAGATATGGATTAGAATCATCTATGTTACTCAAGATTTGTAAATTTTAATTATTTATTTGTTCACTGTTCAATAATTTATTTTCATGAAATGGGTCTCCTTTCCCCAAAAAATGACTTGTTCATTGTGAGATATAGGAAAATCAACATTCTTTACTATAAATAATTTATTTATAAAAAACTTTTACTCTCTCTAAAAAATATACTTCTTAAAAATAGATTCCTCTATAGATTCTTAATAAACCCTTTAAATATATTTGTATACCTTTCGAAATGATACATCCAATATAGATATATGAGACTAAAAAGAATTATTTCTTACACCAAATAAATCATTAAATGCACTATTATATCAAAAAAGACAGTGGAAAGTACATTTTTAATTAATAATGTATGTAAACAAAATATTTCTCTTAATTATTTAATGAATTTATATCCATCACTTTGTTATAGATGAAATTGAAAAAATAAAACACCTGGATGATATTCAATCTAACATGGATGGGTATTATTCCATGAAATGAAACTAGTAGTAGTTGTTGCATCATAACATAAAAATAAATATATTTCATGCCTATTAACATCAAATATTTTAGTAATATAGAATTTTATATACATTTGAATAATAACCCTAAGGCACTTTGATACCAAGTTGGTACTAAAAAACTATTTTTCTCCCTCTCTAATAATGTATGAAAACCTAGAGGTACGTATGTTCATTTTACTTCAGGGTTGGGAGATAACTCCAAATGTATTCTCATTGATAGAAAATCCACTCTTTTATTCAAACCATCCTTTGACTTGCCTTTAATATCTAACAATGTTCAAATCAAACTATCATAGATATTATTCTCAACATTAATCACATCAATATTATGTTTGATCTCAACATATCTCTAATATTGAAGCTCAAAAAATATTTATTTTTTTCTTCCATGTATTTTTATCATTACTAGATATTTATAAATTTCCAAATATCACATCAAGGTTTTTACCATCTCAAAATATTGATCAGATTGAAAATAATTTGGAGAAAAAAAATTCTTTTTAGTTGTTCATTATATTTTTTAATCTTTGATAAGTTAATTCTATAGACAAAAACATTTTAAAAACCATGTAAATTATTTTTCTACCATGTTTTTATTGATAAAATGAATCCCCTTATTCATAAATTGGACAATATTTATACCTCTTAACATTTTGAACATCAAAATTTCAATATTCTATGAATTCATTAATAGTGAACTTAATCATTTCATGAAACTGAAAATGTTCCTTTTTATATTAATCATTCACTTCGAAACCTTCCTCCCATAAGAGTTTCAAACCATCAATTTGTGGTTATAAGTAAACATTAATATCATTTCTATGTTGTTTTGGTACCGAAATCATTAAACTCAACCTGATATATTTCCTCTTTATATAAAATTTAGGAGATAAGTTATAAGTTACTAAAAAATAGACCAAGAACTAATTTTTTCACTATGGATTTAGTATGAATTCATTTGATCTATGCATATTCCATGTATGATATTTTTAACATCATTCCTAAATATAGAAAAAAATTTATCAATTTATTCCATTATATAAAATCATACAGATGACATAATTTTATATCATATATTCACTCATCATCATTCAATATTAATGTTTTACATCATTTGAATTTGAAAATAATTATTTCAGACAAGGAATTATAGGAAGATACTAAATTTCATTAGTAAGAGTCTTAGTACATTTTATAATAAATAAATCTACTTTTGATCCTTCTTTAAATTTATACCATGATGTCCCATATTCAAAACACTCTGAAAGTTCTTTTTATAATATACAATATAACTCTCAATCATTAGGGTAGGCATGTATCTTCTTGTTCTCCATTCCTATCGGTTATTATATATATATATATATATATCCATTATAATTTGATCTAGAAGATAATTTTCTTTTGGAATTATTTCTTTCAACAACTATAGAAATTTTTTAAAACTCATGTCACTCTATGAGCTCCTAATATTAAAATTCACTAATTTAACAGTGTTGATAAAACTATAAATTTCAAATAACCTGGATGTGGTAGTTTTTCAGCATCTTCATATAAGCATATAATAAATGTTGTTCTCTCAATTTCCCCACTTAAATATCATGAATGATTTCATTAATTTGACCATAATTTTCATTTTGAAAATATCCTTCACCATCAAATCATGAATTCTATCCAATTTCACCATGCTAAATCCAAGGACTACAGTTCAAACTATAACCATTTTTAATCAAATGATCTTTGATTTCTATACTTTATAGTTTTATCATATTTAAAAATTTAATGAATGGATTGAATAAAAGGATATTGTTTAGAATAAATCATTTTTAAAATTCCACAAAAAAAGATAAAACCCTTCCTCATATTCATCACTTGTTCATCATAAATTAATCAATCTAAAATTCATTATTACCTATTAAAAATTTAAAGTATTAAATATAGGTAATTTTTTTCAAAATTTAAATTTAATATTTCTATTATTTGTAATCCAAAAAAATAATGTTAACATTGTAAATAAAAATAAAAAAAAATTATAAAATCAATTACAAAATAGAGTATGAATAATAAATAAATTATATTTTTTACAAATAAAATAACAATTATATGTTATTGGTAACACTATACTTTATCTATAATAAAATTTTAAGAGAATTTAAATTTATTATTATATAATAAAACTATAAATAAAAAAATAGTTATTAATATAAATTATTAAATTTCCAATATATATTGAATATGTATTTCTTATTAGATAATATTAATTTCTTATATTATAAAACAATTAATAATAAAATGTTTTATTCATAAAAACTAGAATTTTAAAAATAAAATAAATGGGAATAAATTATTATATAAATAATTTTTATATATTGAAAATTAAATAGAGTTATGATGGATACTAAGAAAACTAAACGACAAATAAGAATTTAAAAAATTTATAGTTGATTTATATTATTAATGTAAGATAATTCTAAAAACATACCAATTATTTGAATGAAAAAAATTAAAAATATGCAAATCCCTAAATTTATAATATATACCAAAATCTTACAACTAAAATGAGTGTAATTAAATACAAATAAAAGTGGACTAGATCAATGTGGCCACCAATGAAAACATCCAGAGAAAAAGGTCATCTGGTTTTTGAACCTCATATCAAATTGTTTCAAATCAACAACCTAATTCATTTAGCTATTGAATGTTTTGTGACTAAAATTTATACAATGATACATTACAAAAACCCTAATAAACAAATATTTCATCAGGATAAAGTGGAATAAATATGAAAAATCAAAAATACAAAAATAATGGGCCAAAAAAACCATAAATTTTTCTGAAAGGATAAGATAGGGGGATCCCAAGAAGAAGTGGTGAGGATGAATTAGTGGCTGGTTGGAAATAAAATCATGGTCAAGAAGATTTATTAAGGTTAGGTTTATATTCATTCTGGAAAAAATTTTGATAGAGAACGAGTGAGTTAAATGAAACAAATGCCTTGCTTGACACCAAATATTTTTGAATAATATTTTCAATGTGAGTTATATAAATAATTTACATTGAAAATATATTTTTTTACGTCATTTATTGAATAAAAAATGTAAAAAAACTAACTTTGATTTTTTTATATCATTTATAAATTAAATGAAGTAAAAGACTATTTACAATGTCATTATGATTAATCAATTTTATAAGTGTGTCATTTTAAATTCTTTTTGTACATATGGAAACAAATTATTTCGGATTATCATGTTTTGGGGATCATAATCATTGATAAATTTTCTCATCATGCTCACACATGGTGATATCGAGTAGAGAAGATCATGAGTACTAACCCGAAAATTGGAACACCACATGTTTTGGGTGTTGTTTGATGCTTCTATTTATGAGAATTTTTATTTGTATCTTGACATGAGATTATTTAAAATTTATTTCATTTGATTATGTAATTTGATACATGATGAAAACCATGAAAATTTATATTTTACGTTATGTATCTTGATCTGGATGTGTCATTGGTGTCATGAAATTAATTGAATAACCAAGATAGTATTTTTCACTTTTAATTATAAGAAGGATATATCTTTTGTCACTTGACTAGGATTGTAATGACTTGAATAATTCCATGGCCATATATATGAATTAATTTATATAAAATACATTCAATAAATGATAAAAAAATCACAAAGTGTGATTACAAAATGTATATATCCTTCATTATAAGATATCATGAGATAATGAGATTATATTACACAATGTGTGTTTATAATAGGTTTTCATGGTCATGAATTATCCTTCTCTCACTACAGGTCACGATGTGGTTCTTGATACCACTCTTTGACTGTGAGTTTGACTCAATGCTATCATGATAAGGGACTAGATGATATCACAAAATGTGTATCCACGAGTTTCACTAATTTAGATGAATTGGATTTTAGGATAAAGCGAACCTCGTGTATGGGGTCTGATAGAAGATTGAGTAAAAAATTTAAAAATAATTAAATTAATAAATTAATTTATATTTTATTAAAGTTTATAATAATGAGAATTTAATTTTTTTTCTCAATGTACTAAAAAATATTTTTTTATAAATGTTAATATGAGGAATGAACATTAAATTCTCAAAGTTCATTAAATAATTATGAGAGGAACAAGACTATTTGATGGATCGTAATTTATCACATCATATTTAACACTGTCAAAAGTTATTGGTAAAATATTCATGAAATTTATATGATAATTATTGAGTTATTCATCTTCTTTCAGGTTAGTTTAAGAGGTTTAACTTATCTGAGGAATAAAATGTAATTTTAGATAGTTAAACCTAAATATTTAAGCTCATTTTGATCCATGAATTATGAAGGTAACCATTTTCATGAATTTATCTCTTATAAATTCATATATTAAGATTTTTATAGAGAAATATAAATGAAGAAAAAAATATTATTAATTTTATCAAAATAATTGATCTTGTGTTCTTATCATATTCAATAAGCATCGTAAAGCACATTGATCATCCATAATATCATCCTAGAATCAAAACATAGCATTATATGGGTTTTGGTACAAGTGTCGATGATCTAGAGGTTTTGTTTCATGATTCCTTCAATCAATAGAGATCTAAAGATGGCTGATGTACACCAGAATCTGGTCATTCCATTGAGATGTCATCTATTCCATTTTTTATTTTTTCCTTTGTGCTTAAATTTAATTTCACATGATCAATGGATGAAACTAAACCAAATATGATAGATCAGGGGTTTCAATTCTGATCCAGATAAAAAATAAAAATATTTATTAAGAACACTTATGTTACTGTAAAGGTCCTTTAAGGACACAATCAAGGATCCATAACTAAGAATTCAAGGATTATTAACAATGAATGTTAAAATAAAAGGTTTAATCATCAAGAGATATTTTTTTGAAAATAATCTAATGCATCAAATATAAATTATATTAAAATTAAAATATATAATAAGTTTTTGAAAATATATTAATATATACCTCATATATGATGGTTTTGTTAAAAATATCAAAATGGATTATATGCAGTAGCATATCATGATTTTTTTAAACCTATTATATGTGTCTGTGTATGTGAGAATTTGGGTGTTATTGAGAAACGTTATATGTATACATATATATACACACACACACACACACACACACACACACATATATATATATATATAATATTATAGTTTATTAATAAAATTATATATTTATATGATTGAGACTTTTTATTTTTTATATATTGTGCTCCTTAATAAAATTTTCCTATATTGTTTATCAGTTTTGAAATTATTCTATAGTGGGGAACATAATGAAAAGTTAAAAAAAAGTAATGATATTCCTTCTCAATATAAGACAACATTATACCTTCTATGTCCTAAAATTAATATTATATTGTCCTAACACAAAAAACAAATTATTGACTATAAATGAAATTTTAAACATTTAACAAGTTCTTTTAAAACAAAAAAAATGGATATATAACATGGAAATGAAAAATTTTGTTAAAAAATATAGATAAACATTTTTAGATTATAAGAAAAGAATAAAGGAAACCATGATATGTTATCAAATATAGATATAAAAACCTTATTATTGAATAATATATCATGAAATGAATCAAATCTCACAATTAAATTCCATTTAAAATAAAATATTCTCACTAATGAAACAACCTATAAAATAGATTTTTCCGAAAATGAAAGATTCACAATGTTCACCATAGATGAAAAATAAAATAAAAGAAAAACATTCATTATGAAATTTTACTAACATAATTTTTATACTCTAAACAAAACATCAGTGAGTAAAATAATTTACTTAAATAATAAATAGAGATCACTTTAATTCACATGATTTATCTTATTTTTTAGAATGAAACTATTATTTTTATTTGAAATTCATTAAAAATATTGAATAAATTAAATTATGCATAGACTTTTTATTATTTTATAATTAAATAAAATCCACTATTTATAACAAATTAGTTAAAATCACCATTTATTTGTTGTGTTTGTGTAGTATAATAATGATCAATTCATAAAAATATACATTGAATGAAAACATAGTTTTTTTCACAAAACCCCCACTCAAACAATACAACTCATTGTCTTCTTAACATGCTCCCCCCCCACTGAATTTGGCACTATACTATAAGTCCCAAATGAGATCCATGAATCAATTGGGTAACACTAATAAAAAATCACGTTTTTTTTGGAAATGGGATACCACCAAATGGAAGTTGCTAATGCTACAAATAGTAACCACAAAATGGTGGTCACAACCTTTTTCAACCAATACCCCACATCTGGTTCTAATCCCCACATACCCCATCCCCCCCACCTTAATTCCTCCCATTTACCCATCCCCCTTACCCTAATTCCTCTCATAACCCCAATTCCTCAAACATGATCGAATCCCACACTTCCAGTTTTTTATTTATTCATCTTACCTTAGTTTTTTATCATAATCGATGGTTTTAAATGATTCACTTAAAACATACTAAAGTAGTTTCCTTTTTTCCATATGCATAATATTTTTTTTCAAAAATGTGATTCTAGTCAGGGTTTTTTCATTATTTCAATATTCACAATTCCATATAGAATTATTTAATGTTTCTATCTGGTGATATATTAGGTTTGCATCACATTATTTTTTATTGATTTTTCTTTTACATTTATCATTCCATTGGCCTTAAATTAATAGTGATTGTGGTAATTATTCATTGAATTTACTATATTCATGTTCCTACTTCAACTCTATTTTACCATATAGAGTTCTTATCATTTCCTCTATTGTTTTTAGTTATATCTATGTTCAATTTATCCTTAGAAACATTCATGTTAGTGTTTTTTATCTTCTATTCTAACTATTTTTTATTATGGTTTCATGTTTTTCTTGTTTTAATTCAATAAAATTAAGTATTTTAGGTGATATCTTCCCAACATGTATTTGAGGATTCATATATTTAAAATAGTTTTAATTGTTTAATATACTCTTAATTACAATTTATACTTTTTTTTCTTATCTTATGTCGTTAAAATAAACATTAACATTGGGATAATGTCTCCTTCTTTATCCCCATCCCTTTTTAGAAATTAATATTTTGACTAGAATATTTTGAAAATTATACTAGTGTAGTATATTCAATTTTATTATCATAACTATTAGGATCTTTGATTTTGAATCAAACATATTAGGATTGGAATTCTCCTTCCATGTTTAATTTAGGTGGTTCTACACAACACCTATAATTGTATCCAAGAACCTATAAACCACACATAATAATAATACATCATCTCTCAAATTCCTTAAATATCAGTGAAATTTTATCAGTTTTGTTTCTATTCATTAACATCCATTATATAAATTAATAAATCATTGGTAATCACTAATTTAAAATTGAAGGTGTGTTCTTCCTTCTTATACTAGTGACATTTAATCTCAAATTTTCCTAATTCAAAACATTCAATATGTTTTAATGTGAAATATGAATTAAAGAGAGTGAATAATCTCTCATTATGTGCCTTGTATTTATAAGTAAAATATCCTACAGTTTCATTATCCAAAATACATTAGATCGATCCATGGAAATATGTTTTTGGTCTTTTTAATCAAAAATTCTATTTTTTAAACCTAATTTTGTAACTATTATAGGAATTGGGTTTTCTACTCTTTTTATTGGACTTGTATTATATACCTTGAAGAAAAATAGAATATATGCTCGTATATATTACATAATGAACAGTGGGATGTTAATTTACAAGCTGAAGAGGGGCCTCTAGAGCTCCATGAAGCTTCCTTAGGTATCAAATTTTCTAGGGATGGGATGAAAGATAATGATTTGTTTTCTAAAGTTGGTGTGCATGGAGATGCATGGTTTCCATTTGTATCCTTCTATTTAAGTGTTATATTTGGTTTTGAGAAAATTAATAGTTATATATTAACACACTCAAAGGTCATATTTTACAAGGAACTTCTAAGGATTGATATGTGCTATGGTTTCTGATTGATGCTTAGAGTATTTATTTTCCTCACATTATTTGATGCTTATTTTAAAAAACATTATAGTGGAATAATAATTATTTATCAATTTTTATTCTTCTTTCAATTTTTCAATGGTTGATAAGCTGATGGTTTTGTGGTATGTTTCGGCATTAAATTATTTTATTCTATATTCTTGTTTAATTTATAAAACAACTCTTCAAAATGTAAATGATCTACCAATAATGTGTGAGGTTGTAACTGGAGTTACTAAGAACCAAGTAAAGGATAAGTCTATTAGAATAAAAAAACCATTACATCCCTGAAAGGGGTAAGTGATGAATTGACTATATAGTTTCAAGTGGTGCATCAATCATGGTTTTGTTACTTTCTTTTATTCACCATTCATTGAATCATTTTTAACCATAGTATAAATGGAACTAAGGTTTTAATAATTTTTCTTTGATTTTCATTTGAAATAATGATTTCTAATTAAGATTAAATGGCATGTCCCTTTAGGTTCACTCTTAATCACCAACATTATCATTCTTATTCAAGTGAAATGGTGTTATATATATTTTGGGATAGTTGGTTTTATGGCCTCATTAGTATCTTATGCAGTCCCCATATTTTCATTTTAATAAATCAATATTTCTTTAACTATCATAATTAATGCGTATTTTTTACATGATCCAAATTTTTAATAAGTATATTTTGTTCAATAATATATCAAAAATAATATGTATCCTCTTTCTTTGGATTTAATTGAGTACAAAAAAACCAATCCATTATTAAATTTGTATTGTTTAATATAATAGATTTTTGGTGTTTCTTTTCGATATATTGGTGAGAACAATTTACTTATAAAAAAATAAAATCACTCCTAAAACCCCCATTACATGGATTCTTTGATGAAATTTTGATTCATTTCAATACTGAAAATTTATTGTATTTCATTTCTTATAACCAAATGTGTTAATAATTTAGTTGATTGATTTTTATAAAACCATATTCATTTTTAATCCAATTCATTCCCTTTTTTAAATGAACCATGAAAAGCTTATGTTTGTTTGATATTTATCATAGTATTGAATAGAATGATCATTAATGGTATATGATGGAATAAAATTAAATATTTAATCAGTTATTTCCATACCTTTTTTTCAACATTTTAGAAAATTGGTTGTTGTTTGAATTTTCCATTTAACATATAATGTGTTTCTTATTTCTCTACTGTATGTATCTATAAACAATAAAAACTAAATCTACATTAATCCATGTTATCTTTTTCTTAGGATGGTCAAAAACACATTTTTAGTGATTTAAAACACTAAAATGTGTGTATACCAGTCAAAGCCATTGAAAACAACATTGAAATGATGTGAAATCATAAAAAAACTGTATTTGAATTATTTTTAATGTGTACCAATAGATTAAATGTCAATATGATGTTCAAGGTGGTCAAAATGACTAAATAAGAAGTTTTTAAAGATTTGATGCTCAATAAAAATGTGTTTTGGGGGGTTAAAATGAAGAAAATGACCTCTGACTCCCATGAAATCATAATAAAATTAACATAGATTGATTTTTTAAATATAGAAACTGACTCCATGTAAATAAAATTTGTTGTTCATTTGGGATAACTAAAAACACTTTTTTAGTGTTTTAAAACAGTAAAATATGTTTATAATATGAAGTACCCGATGATCAATTTGGTACGAGTGAGAGGGAGGGTGAATAATTGGTACACTATTTTTATAAATTATTACACTTTTTATTAAAACTAAGTGAATTATTAATGATTTGATCAATAATATTTAACTATCAGCCTCACCATATAGGCAATAGAGATAGAGAGACCATAATACACCAGAATTTTACAAGGTTCGGTCAAAACACATACTCCATTCAATTACTGGTTATTCCACCCAATTATAGATTTTACACTACATATGGGTGGTTTCAATCAGGTCAATTTCCAATCCCATAAATATTTAGTCCCATGATGTTACCACTCTATATTCCAACTAGAGATCATTAATTTCCGCCTACACAATAAATTAACACAGAGTTCCAATGTGTCTTATATTGCTCTAGAGTTTCATTGGAGACTTCCAATTATCCTCAAATATGATCCTCTAATTGGAATAATATTTTTTTTATTTTGATAGATTTTTTACTACCAAGATATAAAATATTCCTCTATAAATATATTGGATCACAAAATATATTCATGTATAAATTCAAGAACATCAGCAATTGATAATCAACTACCAAATTGTTCTCATACACTACAAATATTTAAAAGATTTAGACTTATAGCATCACACTAACAACTTGGGTAAAAATTCATTCTAAAATACTATATGGATTTAGTCTGAAACTTCAATGCACACTATTCATGAACAAAATATTTCATGTGCTTCTAAAAAACATCATGAATTTAAGATACAATGCATGTTCTTCTCTATTATTTTTCACTATAATTTGTGAAACAAAAAATCACATGCTTCACAGTTATCAATATTTATATATATAACATGTGTATTTAAAATCTCAATGTCAAAATAATTCATAGATTAAAATGTTATAGTATGTGTATGAAAGTATACTCACTACCTTCACTCTAGGTTCACAAGACCCTCATAGTTTCACATGAACTATATATCACAAACTGAACTCTTATTTGAGAGTCTCAACTGAACTTTCAAACATACGTTGTCTTCTCTTGTTCAAAAATTAATGCAAGTATCTATGTATTCTCAATATATTCATGTAATGAGGTTATGCGAACTCTTACTTGAAACATACACACAAAAATTCTAGGTCAATGTAAATTTTCACTCTAACTCATGATCGCATATTATCACATGCATGGTTCATATAAATTCTCTCCATGAAAGTTTTTAATTCACACGAATATCTCAGTCTTGAAATAATTCATGTAATAATAATTTGTGTCACATCTATTCTTATTCTTCTTCATGTATTATTATATGCAAAATATGTTCTCATATGGCTTAATGAATGTATTTCATATACTAATAAGTGCATGGATATGTCTAAGCATCATGTGATCATGAAGGATTGGAAAAGTACAACACTAACATTGCATAGAATCCTTATGTGAAGTCAAATAACTCCTGAGTATATGTTTTCCACTCTCAAATATATCACATGGTACACCCATAAATAATCTCTTCGATGTGTTTTATAGATGACGCACACCGAATTACATTACCTTCAGATTCGTTGATCCATGTGATCCATCACCTCACATCATCATCATATAAATCCATACAATATACTTGACTTAGCCTCTATACTCCTCAATTTCCACTAACTACACTATATTCAACACAATCCAGTCACATGATTAACTCTTTTAGATGTTCCCAACCTCATAAAGCCATAATATTATTGTCAAACACTTGTGAATGTAAATTCAAAAAAATTAACATTTTCATTATTATCTCACATTATCAACATGATCATGAAGGTGGCTAAACATTAGAAGCTCTGATATCATGAGAATATTGAGGTATAAGGTGATTTTGTGGCATGTTATCATTCACTGGTGTATTATGGCTATATTTTTTAAGAAGGATGAACAATGTTCCATATAATCGATGACCCGCATCGATATCACACTTAGTCGATCACCCATTAATAATAGTCTCTACTTAAAAAACCTATTGAACCATCACTGGGGTGGGTACCCAGATAAACATTCACACACAAGCCCAACAAGAGCCATGCCACCCCAATTCTTTGTCCACCTAACACACTCTTGTTCACCCTATGAACAAGTTATGTGATCCCTATGGGAGCTATTCAATCCCTCATGTAATCAGATGCTGCCATGGATGGATAGTTTGACCTACCTCCCATGTGGTATACCTAGGTCTAAAATGTGCTTGAGGTGGGTTATTCATTTAGTTAGGGCTCTCCCATTTTTTGGTAACATATCATAAAAAGTGTTAGCTAAAATATATAATTCTCGACATCAGATACCTATCCACACTTCTCAAAGTAAACATTTCCAATATCTCTTTTTAATATTCGTCAGTAAAAATTATAAATATTTCTTCCATAACCATCACAATAAAAATTCACATGCAATAATATTATATTGAATGGCCTTCTTCAAAATATTTCTTTTCTTATTTAAATGCTCTATATAATGAACACTATCCTAGTGTAGTAGGAACATGTTATTGGACATTATTATTGGTTCGATAATCATCACAATTAAGTTGAGGATTTTTTCATGACAATCCTTCAAAAAACATCACTCACCTCAACACATATTTACATGTTCTCACAACCCAATAAAACTTTCTAATTGTCAAAAAATATAATTCACCAAATGGGAAATTTAACCTCCACTTATGGATTTATTTCTAATTACTCCAAAACACATTATATTTCTATATGTATTCTTTTATTTCTCTTCTTTATTGAAAATAAATAAAAATAATTCATAGGGAATGACTCTTCTCATCTCCTTCCCAATGATCATGTTCTTCTCTATTTCAGATGATGCCATATATTTTCATTTACAAAGAGCCTTTAGCTTCGCAACTCTATGTCTATATGGGTGAGCCTGATGTAGAAAATAAGATTTTATAACCAAGGTGGTCAATGTTTTCTATAAATAAAATTTATTTTATACCAATTACAAATAACTCTTACATCATACCTTTTATCTACTCAGATTATCAAATCATGAAAAATATTTATCATGCACTAATCTAAACTAACACATCATAATGTATAATTGAAAAACAAATAGCTCCCATATTTCAGATCAATATCAACTCTATTTTGATATTAATTTTTCAAAAATATTCAAATTTTGGATTTAATGTTCATTCATGAATATTTTTAGGACTTTCATATTCACTAAGTTGTGAATATTTGACATATTCAAATCATTTATTCTCAATATTAAGGGATTTATTCTACTCTTTAAATTTACTTCATGTCAGTACAAAATAAAATATATAATAGAATAAGAGCGGACTTGTTTATTTCTCAAAAATATCACTCAATACTAAAGAATACACTTTTAACAGCACTAGTACTAGTTTATATTTGTACTCAAAAATTGTTGAATACCAAAGCGATGTTAAATGGGGCATTTATCCGTACTTTATTCTAGAACTGATAGAAATTTAAAAAATATTTTTTTACCCTCTTTCACTGCTTTAGACCCCCTTTCTTAGTTCTCCAACTAACCACCCCACACTCACCCCCTTCCTCAATGCTCACAACACCCCTTCTGTAGTACTAGATAGATTCACACCCACATGTCTATGTCTGGATTTGATCTCATGACCCCAATGTTCTTAGAAAACCTTTTTAAAACTTTCCTACTTTATTTTCTTGTATATTTTGATATGTCTATTTATTGACATATATTTACATAAATATTTATTATTCATATGTATATTTATTTTTAAATACATTTATAAAATATTTGTGTGTGTGAGTGTGAATGTGTGTATGATATATATATATATACATACTTAAATTTATTTAAATATACTATATATTAATATTCAATTACATATATTAGAATATGAATATAAATATATATTTGTTTATAAATAAATATATATATATATGTTTGTATGTATGTGTATATTTTCACATAGTTTTAGTATAAATTCATTTATATAATATATTTAATGATAATGATATATTTACATAAATATTATTTTATATATGATGTATACACATAATATTGATACACACACATATGCACATATTTACACACACGAGTACACATTTATATTTCTCACATACGCACACAAATATTTACATATATATGTATTTATTTACATATATTAGAATATACTAATAAATAAATATATTTTTATTGACACAAACATGATTATATATAAATATTAATTGTATAGTTATATATTAATGCATTTTTATAAGGTAAATAAAATGGATATTATTTATTTAAAATAAATAATGAATAATAAATATTTATTTCCATATGGTTTATATATTTAAATGTAAATTTTCATGTAAATATTTATTTATACATGTTGATTTATTATATTTAAATATAATTAAATATACATATATTTAATTATAAATGAACCTGCAGTATAAATAATGATAAGATTTTAAAACATTAATATCAATATTAATGTAATACTTGGTAATAAATTAAGTCTCCACTGAAAAAGGTCATGAATACTTTCTTAAATGATGTTTAAATACTATCGAATATTAAAAAATTAGGGTATCCCAACTAAAAACTCAATTTTAGGGGCATTATGGTCCTTTTTTCCCTCTAAAAAACAATTATCAAGGTCCACCGAGTCAAAAAAACATCGATATCTCTACAAGATCCAATTTGATATGTTATATAGCTCAAACAAACACACAGATAAAAATTTATGGTCGTTTCAAGTTCAATTCATGTTTTCAACTTATCTTAGATTTTTCATTAGTTTATTGGATATCTATATCTTCTAATTGTTATAAAATGACTATTACTCGATAATAAATAGAAACATATTAATTAATATTATTTTCCAATTATTTTATAATCCTGTTTTTACAAAATATGTTATATATTAAGTGTAAATGCATATTAAGCCTAATCTAAATCATATTTAAAAAAAATATCTTTTATTTATATCAATATAAATATATTTATAAATTATTATATTAATTTAATGAAATGAAATTTTTTTACTGAATGCACCTTTTATCAATGCCAGTAGAAAAAACACTAATAAAGGCCCACTTTAGTAGTTCTATTTTGTTAGTGCTAAAAAGGTCCCCTATTATCAGTGCTTTATTATTAGTGTTGATAAATTGAGGACCTTTATTAGTGATTTTGTATTAGCACTAATAAAGGGACACCTTCATCATCTCTTTTTTATTAGTGCTGATAAATGGACCCTTTATAAATGCTTTTTATCACTGATAAAGACCCCCCCCCTCTATCATCACTTTTTTATGCATTGATAAAGGGGACCTTTATCAATTCTTTTTATGAGAACTAATAAATTCTAGAATTGGATAAACCCAAAATTTTAGTAGTGACTCGGAGTGAGGGTTTACTCTCAACCTTGTCTTATCCTTCCTCATTTGGATCTCAAATTTTGAAGATTTGACCTTTTCATTAATATTTATCTCATATGGCATATTCACATTCTTACCATAAACTATTTATTCATGTGGTATAGTCTTCTCCACCTTTATAAATGAAGAAACTTTATTATATTCTAATTTTATAATGTTATCTATGTCATATCCAACTTGTTTACACTAATTATTTTGATTCTCTAAATCACCACTAATAGATTAATTCTTATTATATTCAACATATTATTCTAAAATAACATGATTACCTGCATTTTTAGCATATATTTCATCTTTATACATTTTTTAGACATTATCAATGGATCTATCCAAACTATCAAGCATTCCATCTTTTTTTGTTCATTCTTTTTGGGTCTCTCGCACTTCTTCTCCGAAATACATGGCTTCCTCTCTTTTTCCTTCCAATTTTTTCCCTTTTATATCATAGGGAACATCTCTAGGTAATTTGGTTGTGCCTAACTCGACTCTATGTCCTTATAATCCATATCTTCCATTATTAGAGGTTTTTATACCTATGGTTTATGTCCTATTTTCCACAACACCAAAAAACATCTAAATTTAGATTTTCTATTTTATTGATAAACATATCTAGAAAATTCTTGATTTTATATTATTTTAAACCAAGATTTATTTTTACTAGGGTAAAATGTTATTCCTAAAATCTTCCTTTCATCATTTGATGTGTTATAATTTGTATATCTTGAATTCTCAATATACATATATTCACCTATTCTATTACTGATAACATATCTATTTTGACACTATTTAGAAAGCAAATGTACAGTGTTTATAGTAACCCTTCATCTTACCCACCTGAGAGGAATAATATTTTACCTCAACATACTAGTTTAATTCTATTATATTCTTATTCAATTCATGTTGGACTTCCATATACATTGATTTTTTATCAAACAACTCTTCCTCCCTATGAACCAATTTATCCTCAAGATCACTTAATATATTCTCATTCTTGACCATCTTTAATTTATACTTATTATTCCCATCAACGAAATATATTTAATTTTTTACATTCTCATTATTTTTGGTAGACAATTTTTATTTCCTTTCTCTAGTATCCTCTTCTCTTTCTTGATCATTATGTTTTGCTAAAAAGAAGATTCCAACTCTTCTTTCAGCCTCCAGTCAAGATATGTTCTTTCTTCTACATCATTATCGGTACATTTATAATAAAATAATTTCTCAATACAATAAATGAAATTGAGTTCATATTTTGAATAACTTCTAGATGATTAATTATCTTGTTGATACATTCTCATCAAATTTCTCTTCCAATAGCTAGAATAATTCTTATTATTCTTATCTTTTTTTAGGTTTCTCATTTTCTTCATTTAATTATGATTCAACAATTTCATTCGGTAAATTCATGAAAAAAATTATCTAATTCTATTAAAATTGTAGCACTTGATTAGTTTTGTGCCTTTTCCTTTTCATTTTCTCCTTATGAACCCTCTTGGAATAAGATTAATAATTTTACTAAGGTATTTATCAACATCATCATCATTATAATTACATTATTTCTGAACTTCTACCTCTTTAAAAGTTCCATTTATTATATCTACAATGGATATCTCATATTTTTCTTCTTTTAAAAAGTCATTGACTATATTATTTAATAATATATAATTATATTGTGTAACTAGTCCATTGAAATATCATCCCTATCTTCCAAAGCCAAGACTTTGGGATCAAATATGTTAGAAAAAATTCTCATAAGAATCTTCACAATTGTTTAATGTTCCAAATTATGATCAAAAGTATGAATATTACTTATTATCCCATTGAATCTAATTAAATAGCCATTAATTATTTGATCATACTCTATTTTAATATCCCCACACTTTTTCCCTAAATTTTCAACTTAACATAATTAACATTAAGATTTCCTTCATAACTACTTTTCAATTTATCCCAAATCTCCTTAGCAGTTTGGAGACTCATCACTTTAGTGTATAACTATTATTATACATCCATCAAGATAGAATTTTTATCATTTTTATGAAATTTTATATTTCTATTGTTATCTTGAGTCATAGTAACATCCTCATTAGTAGTTGTGAAACCCACTATTTTTGTATTTCTAACTTCCAATATGAGAGATAAGAGGTAAGAAATCATCCTATTCATCTAGTTTTGGTAGTTCTTACCATCAAATGTTTTTATTCCTTGATTGTTCACTGAATTCATTTTTTATCTATTTCTCAAATAACCTCTTATATTTATAGGAAACCTTCCTTTGATATAAACTGAAACACCCAAGTATTACTTAGGAACCACTGAGAGGGGGGATGAATCAGTGATATGCTATTTTTTAAAATTATTTATCTTTTAATTTTACCGCAATTACTAACTAAAATATTTATCCCACATCTTTAAATATCATACTAATCATATAAGTAACAGTGGTAGGGAGAGAATAATATACAAGGATTTTAAATTGTTTGGTCAATATACTTACTCTTTATTCCAACCAGTGATTCCCCCAGGTTAGTGATTCATCACTATATATAGTTGGTTACAATTAGGGAATGTTCCATTACCATAAACACTGAGTCCGATGGCATTACCACTTTTGATTCCAACTATAGATCCTAATTTACCACCTACACAAGTGATTGCCACAGAGTCACTCTATGTTTTATCCTACTCTAGAGTCCCACTAGAGACTTCTACTTCCCTTCAAATATGATCTACTCATAGAAAATATATATATTATAATATGATAGATTTTTCACTACCTTGAGATAAAATCTTCCTCCAAAAACAAACTGGATCACTTTATCGATTCATTAACAAATTCAAGAACATTGGAAATTGATAATCAATTGTCTGATTTCTCTAACTTTCCATGGATATTCAAATTACATGGACTTACCTCAACACACTAATAACTCAACTATGAATGCCTTCTAAAATACGGATTGTATTTAGTCTCAAAATTCACTTCACATTATTCATGAAAAGTATATTTCATGTGATTCTCAAAAACTTCATTCATGTAATATATAACTCACAGTCTTCTATATTCTTCTTCACTAAATTTTTTGTAACACTAATTCACACGATTCACACTGATTATTATTTATACATATAAAATGTATGTTTCAATATCAATACTAATAGTTTTTACATGAAAATGTTATTGTATGTGCATGAAAGTACACACGCTTCCTTTTCTTTAGGTTCACAACACCTTCATAGTTTTACGTAAACTGTATATCTCAAACTCAACTCTTCTTCATGACACTTTTATCAACATGTTCACATAAACTATCTTATCTTTTTTTTAAATAATACAAGTATCCAAGACATATTAATATCTTCCCATAATAATGGTATGATAACTCTCCCTTAAAACTTCTTTGAGAAACATGGATAATTCATTACTGTTTCACTCTATCTCCTGAATGTATATTATCACATGCATGGTTCTTATCAGCTTCCTTCATGAAAGTTACTACTTTTTAAAACTATCTCAATATTGAACTTATTTTCTTACCAAGAGTATGAAACACCTCCATTCTTCTTATTCTTTACATATCAGTATATTTTGGATCTATTTTCATGAATCTTAGTGAATGTGTTTTTAATAAGCATGAGCTCATAGATCAAACCAAGTTTCATGCCATTGTGAAGGCTCTGGAAATCATAGTATAAACTTCGAATAGAATCCTTATATTAAATCAGAGAACTCTAGAGCATAATTTTTTCACTATAATCTATCTCATTGGTATGATCACTAATGGGTATTTTGAATCCTTTTAAAGAATATCTTCATTGATATACCTTTCCATCTAACTTAGTGATCTGTTCAATCCCCCACCTCAATTAATCATCATAGACAATTGCATGATATTCTTAACTTTTCCTTTGTACGACTTTATTTCAACAAACAAAGTTGCATCTAGATAAAACTAGTCATGCATTTGTACTATTTTACAAGCACCCAACCTCACAAAACTAAAATTAACTATCACATTTTCATAAATGTACCTTTATAAAAACTTAAATCATTCTCATTTTTTATCTCATGATGCTAGAATGGTCATGGAGGTGTCCAAACATCAAAATCCCTAAGATCATGAGATGATGTGAGGTAAAACATGAATTTATGGATCGTTCCCATTCACTGGTGCTTTATGTTCCCATTTTTAAGATAAAGGAACAATGTTATGCATAAGATGAGTCCCACATAAATCTTACACGCAGCTGAGTGCCACTTAATAATAGTCTCTTATTCAGCAACCTCCTGAGTTGGCATCAAATTTGAAACCTAGATACACCTTCACACACACACCCAAAATAGGTCATGCCACCCCATTACGCATTCCATCAATAAATCACCCATTCACATGCTATCTACTTTATGTGGCCAATATGAATTTCCTCAATCACTAACCTACTGGTATGGATGGCCAGATCAACCTACCCCTGCATGGTAGACCTAGGTCATATAAGTGGTTAATGTGGGTCCTTGTTCGGCTTATAGTTGGACAGTTTTTTATAAACTCCCATAAAAAGAGTTATCCAAAATATAGAATTCTCAACATCAAATGAAAAATCCCACTTATCAACAAAAACATTTCTAATCTCCCTTTATAATATTCCTCTTAAAAAAATATAAATATTTTTTGTGTGACCATAATAAAACTTTTCATCCAATAATAAAATATTTCATGGCCTTCTTCAAAATATTTATTCACATATTTAAATGTTATTGTTAGCTTAAACTAGAACCTCATTATTTTAATGATACCAAATCATGTTTATGTTTTTATTAATGAGTTACATGTTTTCTAATTAAAAAATGGTTTATTGGAAAAAAGTTTAAAAATTTGTTAATTCTGGGATTGATTGTTCCAACCTTACCACATGAAGAGTTTGAACTGACCGTGGAGATCAGCTAACCATGTATAACCTTACTATGCCTTAAATTTCACCTGAAATCATGCAAAAACTGCTTATTGTGAGTAATACGAGAAAAATATAACAAATTCATGAACTGATCATGAAGTGGAGTTTAGCTTACCATGGATTGAGAATCACATTACCACACGAACAGTCAACCTACATTGATATAAATATATACCTTTCCACATTAGGAAATCAAGTTACCATGGAAAGTTATGTATAATTTTTTATAAATTAATATATTTATCATGTTTATTATTTTAATGACCACATGAAGAAATAACTTATCGCATGAATTCAGAAACCTTCCACTTGAGAAAATGAACTGACCACATGAAGTGATAAACCATCTTTTATGGCCTTGATGCATCAAATGACCATTCAAACTAACTGTATCTAATTTTCATGTAAACTAACTATTTTTTATTTGAATAGAGCATACCATGTTTAAATAATTAGTGTATTTTTTTTAAATCTTCAATGGATATTTTTTGAATTTTTAAATGAAGCATTGGTGTATTTACTATTACATTTAAAATTCATTAATGGATCATTTTGGATTAAGATCATTTTATGAAAAAAAAATATGGCCATGAGAAGTACAAGCAAAGGGAAACAAACATATACTCTCATATAGAGAATATCAGAGGCCCCTACACGTGCACCTGTTCTATAATGAAGATTCCACGACTCTCTGTTTTCAAAAACCTCCTAAAAACATGTTTGAGGTTCTTCCAACGACAAATTCAAGTACACCAAAAAAATTAAATCTATTCAGATCCAGGTGCATCACATTTTTCCATTTTATATATCTTTCCCTTTCTATTTATGCTTTATATTTGAGATTTGTTTCTTTTAGTCTCTTTATTTTTAGCCTCTTCTGCAAAAAATGAGAGTACATGATAGATCCTAAAATATTTTATTTTTACTCCCATGAATAACTATAGAAGAAGTCATGTGTGACCTGATATCGTTTTCATCCCATGCATAACTATGGAAGTGGCTATATGCCTAGAAATCCTTGTGCATTATTTTCTATAAAAACACTATCTAGGTTTTGGATTAGTTTATTTGATAACAAAATTTCAAGAAGCATGTGATTGGAAAGCCGATAGAATTAATTATTAGCATGAGACCGAATCCCTTGTTAATTTTCACTATGTTATATGTGTTGTAACTTTATTACTAATTTTTATCTATTTTTTTTTGTTTTTTTTAAATCAAAACTATTTCATTTTTTCATAATACAAAACAAAAAATTACCCTTATGTTTAACTTTATCTATTGTTCTATATACTATTTTTGATACAAGTATATTAGTTTCAAAAGTTAAAGTATTTTCCCAAGTATTTTAACTAAGATGTGGTTGATATTTTTAGAACCCATTCCAAAGATCAAATTATATATTTATACTATTTTTATTAACTATATTTTATTATATAATTGGGTGATTTAGTTTTTAATATTTTTCCAATATAAATTTTATTAGAAACTCAGTTCACCCCTCTTGATTTTTCCACTCTAGCCAACATTTGGTATCAGAGGACTTTCAAATATTTCTTTACTGTGGTCTAGTATTATCTAAATATCATTCATTTATATTTTATCTAAATTTATATATTTATGTATGAAACTAATATTGAAGGAACTACCACATATTATACTCTTTATTTTAATGGAAATAACTATGCTCAATGGAAAATTAAGAAAAAAAATCCTATAGAGAGCATACAATTTAATATTTGGTCTACTATTGAGGATAAATATAAAATACCTAAATATCCTAGAAAATATTAGACTGGTGATACTAAACCTATATATAAATGTAACTATAAATCTATGAATTCTTTGTATTGTTCCTTGGGATAAGAAAAATTTAATTGAATATTTGTTTGTTCAACTGATTTTAAAGTATGGGATACAATATATGTTTCTCATGAAGTAACAGTTTTTGTTAAATAAATACACATCAATACTTATATTATTAATTATGATAATTTTAAGATGAATCCTAATTAATATATTTCCAACATGTATCTCAGGTTTAATGAAATAGTTAGAATTATACATGCTCATGGAAATATTTTGGCTTACAAAGATCAAGTCATGTGAATTCTAAGATGTATACTAGACCGATGGATAAGAACACTTATTTATAAAAGGGAATCATATGACATTAGAATGTTAATAGTAATTGATCTCATAGGGAATCTTATGATGTATGAAGAATAGTTATATGTGAATAAGGAAGAATATGATGAACCTAAAAAGAAATTAGTATCCTTAAATACTTTTGATTAAATATAAAAAGAGATGATCAATGTTGAAAGCTCAAGTGATGATGAATTACTATCTATTAGTGATGAATAAATGTCTAAATTGGATATACATTTTATAAAATTCTATAAGAAAAAATAAGTTCATTAAGAAACCAAATTATGAAGGTAAATATGATAATATAGGGAAGTGGAAAAAATATTTGAAAAAGGATGATTCTGCCAATGATTTAATCATCTATGAATGTGAGAGAAAAGGACCTTTCAAGACAGACTATCCTAAGTAAAATTATAGTAAGAAATATTAGTAAAAATGAAGTAAATACAAATATTCAATGAAATCTACTTGGAGTGCCTCTGAGGATAATTCAATTAATTAAAAATCAATCATAGAAGATAGAAATAGAAAATCTAATATGTGTTTGTTTACAAACATATCTATGTTATTAATTGTTTTTCCTTAATATCTTTCTCAAATATCAAATCATTCTAAAACTGAAAATAATGATGATAATATTTCAAGTGATGAATTATTTGAATATTGTAACATGTTGTAAGATAATTTTAATTAATTAAAATATAAATATAAAAGTTTAAAGAAGCTTCATGCTATGTTTTCTCACTTTAAAAATGATCATACAATAAAAAAGGACATGAATATAAATTTCATAAGGAAAATAATGAGTGTAAATTATCTAATGAAAAATTAAAGAAAGATCAGGAGAGATTGAAAAATGGAAGAAAAACAATTACCCATATATTTGGGAAACAATCAACTCCTAATTCCACTACTATTATAGGATATCAACCTAGATAAAGGAAGATATATATAAAAAATGTACTAGGTAATAGTTATGTCTGCACTTTTAACATTTCTTATTATTTTAGACCTAATGATGTGTTTTTTTCTAAAATTTTATGATCTTATTATAATAATCTAATAAAAAAATTAAGGATTCCTAAATCATTTATTACTAACATTTCTGGACCCAAGTAAATAAGGGTATAAAAATAATTTTTTATTCAAATCTATTTTTTAGGAAGCATAATTGAAGAGTTACAGTAAACAACTATGGTACCGAGATAGTGGAAGTTTCAGGCATATGAATCTACTCAAATTTCAATAACTTTATCAATGTGGATGGTGGATATGTCACTCTTGGTGGTAATTAAAAGGGAAAATAATTAGTCTTGTCCAAATCGGTAACTCTATACAAATTTATTTTCTAATGTTTTATTTGTAGATGGATTAAAATATAATCCACTAAGGATTTCATAATTATGTAACTATGGTTTTCATGTTAAATTTGAAAACAATTCATACAATGTTTTTAATGCCAAAAATTATTTATTTTTTACTACTATGGGAAATTAAGATGTTTATGATGTAGTTTTAAGTTTCTCATTTTCTAACAATGTTTCTTGTTTGAGTGCCTTTCATAAAGAATATTGGATTTGGTATAGGAGACTAGTCCATTGTAATATTCAATCACATATAAATATAAATAAGAAAGGTTTGTTTAAGGATAAACTCAAGATAAAATTCTCAACATACAAAGTTTATAATCCCTTTTAAAAAGGAAGGCACCAAAAAATATCTTTCAAATCAAATAAATATGTTTCAACTTCTCAACCGTTATAGTTAGTTCATATGTATTTGTTTGTACTGTATAGAGGTTATAGTTTAGTTTTAAAACATTATACTTCTATTTATGTCGATGATTATTCAAGATATACATAGTTGTTTCTAATTTATAATAAAATTGAAGTTCTTTACTATTTTTATAAATATTCTAGATATGTGTAGAATATTAGTGGACTTATAATTAATACCTTATTAAGTGATCATGTTAATGAGTTTGAAAATCATGATTTTGAATCATTATTATAAAAACATGGATATAGTCACAACCTTTCTTCACCGAGGACCCTACAGTGGAATGGTGTTGTTGAGAGGAGGAATGTACCCCTTCATGAAATTTCTTGGACCATGATCAATGATTATGATTTACCTATTTATTTTTGGGTAGAATATGTAAACATATATTGATATATATTTAATAGAGATATAAGATCACTTTTAAAGAAGACCTCTTATAAAATTTAAAATTGTAGAAAACCAAAGGTTAATTACTTTAGAGTTTTTGGTTGCAAATTCTTTACACTCAACAAAAAAGAGAATTTAGTCAAATTTAATTCCCCAAGTGATGAACGATTTTTCCTTGATATTATACAACTGGTGAATCATATAGGGTTTTTAATAAAAGGATTAATCTTGTGGAACAATATGTACATGTCAGGTTTTGTGATATATATCCACATGAACCTAAGAACTATTTAGAAAATCTAGAAGATGATCGTTCTGATTTGAACAAAAATTTGGCCAGACCTCCTATAAATAATTCCCCTAGTTCTGATGAATATCCTGAACCCAAACCTAGAGATAATAAATGAGGTGTCAAACACTTATATTCCTAAAACTATTAGGAATGATATATATCACCCCTTATATGTAGTTGTAGGTGACCTATAAAAGGGAACTCATACTAGAGATTCTCTAAGAAACTAAGTTGAAAATCAAGATTTCTTATCACAGTTTGAACTTAATAACGTCAATGATTAAACTAATGATGAGTTTTGGGTAATGTATATACAAGAAGCGTTAAATTGGTTTGAATGAAATAAACTGTGGGAATTAGTTTAAAGACCCAAATACTACCTAACTATTGGAACTAAATGGATGTTGATAAAGAAGGTTGATGAGTTGGGCACAATAGTTTGAAACTAATGTAGGTTAGTTTCACAAGGATATAGTCAAGAAGAAGGTATTGACTATAAGGAAACCTTCTATACAGTAGCTAGACTTGAATCCATAATAATGTTGTTTTCCTATACAACACATTTGGATTTCAAATTATATTAAAGAGATGTTAAGAGTACATTCTTAAATGGTTATATATATAAGAATTTTTTTGTTGAACAAATCCTTGGATTTAAAACCCCTCACTTTCCAAATCATGTTTTTAAATTAATAAAAGCTTTATATGGTTTAAAACATGTTCCTTTAGATTAGTATGGTAGGATCATCTCATTTCTAATTTCAAAGGGGTTTGTTAAAGGAATAGATAAACCTACTTTATTTATGAAAATAATTTCAAAATATGTTTTATTAGTCCCAATATATATTGAAGATATTATTTTCTGTTCTTTAAGAAATTATTTATTTACTGAGTATATTGAAAAATGAATTTGAAATAAATTTTATGGGTGAACATAAAATCATTCTTGGTTTTCAAATTTTTTAAAATAAATATTGAATTGTTTTAAATAAAAGAAAATACACAATATATATCTTAAAATATTTTACTGTGGACAACACTAAATGTATTGATACTCTTATAAATACTAGATATAAGTTGGATTTATATGATACTAGGAAATAGGTTGATTAAACCAATTATAGAGGTATTATTTAAAGTTTACTATAATTATTTTCTAGTTATTCAAATATAATGTTTGGTGTGTGAATGTGTTCTCATTTTTACGAATATGTGAAATATTTACATTTACTAGCTATGAAAGTAATTTTCAAATACATAAAAAATACAACCAACTTAAGATTGTTTTACTCGAAAGGATAATAATTTTAATTAGTGTGTTATTAAGATATTGATTTTATGGTTTTAAGTTAGATAAGAAAATCACTTATAGAAAATGTCACTTTTTGGGAAAGTCTTTAGAATCATGGTTAGTAAGAAATATAATTATATTTCATTATTTACTACTGAAGCTGAGTACATAGTTGTAGGAAGTTGTTGTGCATAGATTTTTAGGATGGAACATATATTACTAGACTATGGATATAAATTATGGAATGTCCCTATAAATTGTGATAATACATGTGTGATAAATATTTCTAAGAATCCTATATCACATTCTAGGGTAAAAAACATTGATATAAGATATCAATTTTTTAGAGATCATTTTCAAAAGGGAGATATAACTCTTGAATTCATTGGTATCGAACGTCATCTTACTGATATATTTAAAAAACATTTTAATATTGAAATAATCTTTCATATCATACATGAATTGGGTATGATAAATTATCCCTAATTTTTTTAATTAAATTTCAGAATTTGAAGGTATTTAAGTTCTATTTTACTATTTTATTCTGAGTATTTTCTACAAATAATTATGAATTGAAGTTCACATAGTTTGTATGTTGACTGTGAATTTTTGTTAACATGGTCTGTATGTCTACCATAAACACTTAATAATGTGGGTGGCATACTTAATATGAGTATTAACTCACATGATTACTATAAAAACCATGAAACAAAATTCATATGGTTAGAATGCCTACCGTGAGGTCATTGATAGCATGTATATCATGCTTATGTTATTATCAATCCACAATCAGCAGATCTACCAATTCAATTTTATTTAATTTTTTTGTGAAATATTTTTTGTGGGATTTTATTTAAGTTAGTTATTATTTTTATCCCTAAATTATAGAAATAAAATTCAAATCGGAATCTGAATTGAATTCATCTTTTCCCTTAGATCCACTTTATCCTATTGAGATCTTTTTGAGAAAATCAATTTATCATGTCTCAAAACTCTCACTCTCTCTATATCTAACCTCTCTATTTTTTATCCCATATTCAATCCTTCTACACTCGAACCAAACTAGAAATGTTGAAAGTTAAACACTTCGTTAATATCATGCCTTTTATCGAGCTGTCTCCTACTAACAAATCAAACAAATAAAAAAGGAGGTACTAGTGCATATGTAAATACAAAGAATCTACACATAATTGATCTTCCCATTTCGATTGAAAAATAATTCAATGCACAATGGTTTAAATTGAGTAGAAATTTGGTCTTGAATGTGAATTAATATTAGGGATAGTTTACCTAGTATAGAGAAAATGGTATGCATTTTTATCTAAAACATTTCCATGATTTTTATATGCACCTATATTTTTTCCTTGGGGAGAAAAGAGATTTAATTATAATAATGGTTAGTTGTGAAGTTTTGTAATTTCCTATGAAACATTGGGAAAATTGGTTGGGTCTTATTCACAAATAAGAATATGAGTATTACCAATTCTTGTATAGAATTAATCATATACACTTTGTGTTTCAGAATGATTTGGATGAACAAACTAGGATTAGAACCCTAATAAGACCTACTAATGTCAAACTTAGTGGAAAGTCTATGTTTATAGTCAAGTTAATTCAATATTTTATATGTCCAAAAAGGGGGATTTCAGTATTCTAAGGCATTAGAATATTTTTTTCTTATTTTTGATGAATAATGATACTCAAATTATTATTTAAAAATATTTCATGAGACAAATGGTTGAGTTATGGAATCTATCTTCAAGGTTCATTTCATTACATTAACCTAATCTCATTTTATCACGGTTTGTGTATAAAGGATTACATCCCCAAGGTAAGAAGAATGACTTCATCTGATGTATTTTTTATTTCAAAAGAATTAAAAGAAAATGATGGTAAACCAGAACCCATGGAAAAAGGAATGGATTCCTAACTCAGAAAAACTATATAAAATGTTAATTTATAGAAGTAACATGTTAAACCTAGGGAGATGGTGGATCCATGTCTCGAACTTGATGAATTTTTGGAATATTCAGATTATGGTGTTTCTCCATCTAAAGAATCAGAAGAGGAAGTAACTATTGAGGAAGAGGAAGCATAAGAAGAAAGAGAAGTTGTACACCCTGTTAAAGAAGATAGATATAAACATGAGGATGAGCCAGAATAGGATAATTATTTTTAATATGATGAAGTTAGTGATGACTCATAATGATCTCCTGTTATTGGTAGTACACATAAATAGCATATGACATGTGAACTTTCTAAGGGGGATAATTCCCCTTGATCTCTCATTTTGGTCTTAGACTATCTTGATTATAATGATGATGATCATGGAGGTAGTCCACCTGGACATGGTGAACCTATAATTCCATTTATTCAAATAAAATTTTAATAATCTTTGATTTCTAAGGTTCATAATGAAGAATGAACTGAGGTGTCTTCTGAAATACCTTCTATTTATCATACCATTCAAGGATTCTTTGGTCCTACTCCCACTAAAGAAGGTGAGGAATCATAGCGTATTATTTATGGGGATATAGTTGATTATTCTAATAGAGATTAATTTTAAGATTTTCATATAGTTGAAGATCATATTATGAGAAATAGATCAATGGAGGATGTACCTATGAAAGATGGTAGAGATCAGGCAAGTGATCCATCTCCCTCAAACCCTTCACCATTTATTCATTCTACTTTATATGTCACTAATATAGGCTTTTCTATGTTCAAATCAGAAATGATAGATATATTCAAAAGGTATTTGTTAATTTTGAAAAATACTTACAATAAATTATAAAATATTAAATTTATAATGTTGTTACATTAGTGATAAGTCACCTTCATCCTCATTTTTAGTTTTGGATAGAGATGATGCAAAATGTGGGTACAGATTTAAGAGCCCATCTTGGTTCTCTCTAAACCTATCTATCTGATATGATGATTTATTTAGAATAAATTTTATGAATTTTGTATTAAAACCTACTCCTATGACTCCTCCTACTCCTTCTATCCAGTCAATTTTTGATGAAGATAATATTAGACTACTCATTTAGGATGAGTTAAAAGTTATTCATCGAAATTTTATAATGACCAAATAATATGTGGTTTATGGTTTTCAAACCCATTTTTCCATTCCCTTGGAAATAGTTTGAAAGGATGTTAAGAAATTTGGTCAAGATAGAGAAACCGTCAAGAGTGAAATTGATTATTTCCTGACTAGGATCTTCACAAATTCATATATGAAAGAGTTTTTTATAACTCTTCCTTAAACTCAAATATGGAACCTTTGACTTGGGATTTCAAGTCCCAACTTAAGAATCTTAGGGCTATGAATATAGCTTTTGAAGCTTTCATGGAAAATAGTTATGATTTTCTTTAGTCTTTGGATCATGGTTCTTGAGTATTTAGTGACTTTAATCCGTTTATGGAAAATTATTTATAAACTTCTTTGATATTTTTTCTAGCTTGTTCAACCATTCCATTATCCCTACCTACTCCCTCCCCTACCATCAATCCTTTTGTATTGAATACTGCCCAAATCGTTCATCAACTCAGACCAGTTTCCAAGTTTATAGTACTTAGAGAGTCTTCATCCTCATCTTATACTCATACAACATCTACTCTTGCTTTTACATCCAAATGAAAATACTCTCTCTTGCCTATAGATGTTATAGGTGTACCAAATTAAAATTCATATATGGATCTCTACTTTTGTACCTTTTTGTAATCATATTGTAATATTGATTGATATATTAATGAATTATTTCCTTATGTTATCTTTTTTATATTAATTTATTACTTTTTAATATTCTCAAAAGGGGGAGTAAGGAATGAGTAGTGATTAGTGTTAAATTAAAAAAAAATGAATAGTTATTTCAATCCTCTTTAAATATACTTTTGTTATATTCAATTAATTTCAATTTAAATGTCATGATTTTTTATCATTAAAAGGGGTAGATTGTTGTCTTATACTTTCACCTCCTTATTATATCGATCCCAAGTCATTTTGATATTGTTATTAATGAATTTAATGTTCTATAAATTAGAAAATTGATTACTGGAAAAAATTGAAAAATAGGTAAATCTATAACAAATCATGGAAATGTAGCTATATGAAAAGTTTGAACTAATAGAGAATCCCAACTAACCATGTGGAACCTTACAACATTTTATATTTCACCTAGAAGCGTGAACAAACTACTTACTATGATTCAGTTGAGAAAAAAATTGTTGTCCTGAACTAACTGTGCAGTGGAGTTAAGCTTACCATGTGTTTAGAATCACCTTAATGCATGTAAAATCAACCTATCATGAGATAGATATGTAACTTACTACATGAAGAAATAAAGTTATTGTGAAGAAGTATATATAACTTTTCACAATGTAATATACTGAAAATGTATATTATTGTAGTGACCACATGAAGAAACAACTTTCCACATGAATTCATGAACCTACCATATGGGAAAATTAACTGAGCATGTTAAGTGATAAACCAACCATGACAAAATTTCCACATAAACTGGTCATTACTGAACATGTCATGTTTCCATGCCTACTAACCAAGTTTTGAGAAAAGAAATCGTTCCATCTCTAACTTATCAGTGTAGTATTTCAAATCTCCAATGGATAGTTTTTGAAACATTAAATGAAGCGTCAGTGCATTTAATATTACATTAATTATTCTTTAACTACTAATTTTGGAAGAAGATCATTTTAAGAATAAAATATGATCTTGAGAAGTACAATAATGAGTTATTGAACATATTCTTTCACATATAAAAAAATATAGGATCCTATATCTGCACCTTTGATTTAGTGAAGACTCTACGGATCCCTATTTTCGAAAAGCTTCTAGATAAACTTCCTAATCTTCTTCAAAGTCAAATTTAGTGACACCAAAAAAACAATGAAATTTTGATTGAGCTACATCACATTTTACAGTCATATATATCTTTCTATTTCTTTTCATACATTATATTCATGTTATGTTTTTTTACTCTTTTTATTTGTAAAAACAGATTCTCTTATGCTAAATTGGATAGTACTTGATACTCTCCCAAATAAGTTATTTATACTCCCACGAACAACTATGGAAATTGTCTTTTGTGGAAAGATATCTTTTTCAACCCATATATAACAATATAAGAGGCTCTATGCTTGGATAGCTTTGTGTAATTTTGTATTTAGAAACCTGATCCAGTTTATGGATCGGTATATTTAATTATAAAATGATTACTAGTATGTGATTTCCAAGTGAAGTGGATTATGTCTTAGCTTATGCCTGAAAGACTTGTTGATTTTCACCATGTTATATGTGTTGTAACTTTATTACTACTTTTAATCTATTTTTTCATTGTTTTAAATCAAACTAGTTTTAATTTTCCAAACCACTAAAAAATCATTACTTAGATAATTAACTTAATATAGTGTTTTATATACATTTTTTGATAAGAGTATATTAGTTTCAAAAGGAAATGTATTTGACAATGTACTTTAACTGAGATATAATTTTGATTTGAAAACACTTTCCATATATCAAATTATATATTTATAATATTTTTGTTAACAATGAATTTTTACTAAATTGGGGGATTTAGTTTTAAAATAATTTTAGAATGGAAATTTTATTGTATACTCAATTCACCCCTCTTGATTTTTCCACTCCAACCAACATTTATAAATACTGTGCACTTTCCTAATATAATTGGAACATGTCATTGGACATTAAAAATGTCACTCGAATCATCACAATTATGTTTTGGATGCTTTCATAATAATCCGCCAAGCATCATCACTCACCTCAAAAAATATTTACATACTCCAAGCACCATCACCCACATCAACACATATAGAGATCTTATCACAACCAAACCAAACATACTTATTGGAAATAAATTCAATTCACTCAAAGGGTACTTCATAATGATAAAAACCATATAAAAAAACCTAGAATGATGTGAAATCTTATAAAAACTATCTTTGAATTATGTTTGAAGTGTATGAGTGTGTCAATCCCATGTCTGGTGTTCTCAAAATGACTGAATGGTCAGTTTTTAAATATTTTATAGTCTTTAAAAGGATATTTCAGAGAATCAAAATGAATAATATAACCTCAAATTTTCATGATATCATAGGTAGAAACTATATATTAATTTATAAAATGTTGAAACTAACATTTCATCAATTTGAGTTTTTTTTATCAAGGTGACCAAAGATATTTTTTTAGTTTTTTAAAAAACAAAAATGAATTTATAATGTTTTAAACCATAGATAAACACATTTTATTGATTTGAAATCATATAATATCTATATTTTAATTATTTTTAATGTGTATGAGTATATGAAACCTCTATACAGCCTACAGTGTGCTCGGAGTGGCTGAATAAACAATATTTAAAGGGTAGATAGTCTTTAAAAACATGTTTCAAGGTACCCAAAATAATAAAATTACATTTTATTATTATGAAATCATTTTAAAATAACCATTTATTTATTTCTAAAATTTATGATTTGATGGAACATCAATTTGAGTTGTAATTTTTTAAAGATGACAGAAAATTTCTTTTAGTGTTTTAAAACACTAAAACACACATGGAATAGTCAAAACCATATATACCAACTTAAAATTAACATGAAATAATAGTATATGGGTATTGAATTATTTTATGATGTGTAAGATTAGACATAACATAAATACGATGTGTGGTGTGATCGAAGTGATTGAATAAGATGTTTTTAAAGCATTCATGCTCCTTAAAAATAGAAACCAGGGGACAAAACTAAGAAAATTACATATGATTATTTTTGAATCATGTAAAAAAATATAGATTTATTTTTAAAATTTTGGAACTGACGTTGTGCCAATACAAGTTTTTTTTTCTTGGGATGTCAGAAAAGGCCTTTAATTGTTTTAAAACACTAAAACATGCATATAGTGATTAAGCCCATGTAAAATTACCATATGTTGACATAAAATCATAATAAAACTATCATTGAATTATTATTTATATATAGAACTTGTCATAATGTCAATTTGACATGCGGTGTGATCAAACTGACTAAATTATATGTTTTGAAAATAATTGACAGTCTTTGTAAATGTGAAATAGTAGTTGAAAAATGATAAAATTACATCTTATTATAATAAAATCATAGAAAAATAATCATAGATATATTTTTTCAAATTTAGGAATGGAATTTTCCCCAATTTGAGATGTTGTTTTATCGAGATGACTAAAAACACCTTTTGTGTTTTAAAACACCAAAACATGAATGTGAAGGTCAAAACTATATAAAACGTCCTCTAATTGATGTAAAATAATAGTAAGACTATATTTTAATTATTTTTAATTTGTAAGAGTGGATAGAATGTCAATTTCCCATGTGGTGTACTTGAACTGACTGTATAAGCAGGTTTTAAAGAATTGGTTGTCTTTAAAAATGTGTGGAAAGGTTGAAAAGTAAGAAAACCACCTTTGATTATTATGAAATAATAAAAAAAATATTGATTTATTTTTTAAAAATATTAACTGAGAGAATACTAATCTAATTTGTTTACTTGAGATGACTAAAAACACATTTATGGTGTTTTAAAATGATAAAACAACTGTATAACTATCAAAACCCTATAAAATGACCCCAAATTGATTTGAGGTCATAAGAAAATTTTATTTTAATAATTTTTTATATTTATGATTACACAACATGTCAATATGATATGTGGTGTGCTAGAAGTAACTGAATATATTTTTTTTAAAGAATTGGAATTCATTAAAAATGTCTGTCAAGGGGTAAAACCCAAGTAAATGGCCTCTAATACCTATTAAATCAGATGAATACAATAATAGATTTATTTTTGAAATGTATAAATTGATGATGCATAAAATTGAGTTATGTTTTTCTTAGGGTGGCCAAAATTTACATTTTAGTGTTTTAAATTAATAAAACATACATATAATAGTTAAAAGTAGAGAAACAAACTTATATTGAAATGAAATCATAGGAAATAAGTATTTGAATTATTTTTGATGTGTATGGATTGATGAAACATCAATCAAATGTGTGGTGTGCTTGAACTGACTAAATAAGCAGTTTTAAAAGAATTGATAGACTTTATAAATGTGTGACTCAGGGAAAAACTGAGCAAAAGACATAGAATTACAATATAAACAATGGGAAATTGTTGTAGATTGATGTTTTAAATGTTAGAATTGAAAGTGTGTCTATTTGAGTTATTGTTTTCATATTATAACTCAAAAAAACTTTCTTAGTGTTTTAAAACATTCAAACATGAATGTAATTGTCAAAATTATAGAAAACAACCAAAAATTGATGTAAAATTATATTAAATTAGTCTTTTAATAATTTTTGATGTGTAAGAGTGGATGGAACATAAATATGACATGTAGTGTTCTAAGAATGACTGAATAAATAGTTTTTAATGAATTTGAGGTTTTTGAATACATGCATTAATGGATAAAAACAAATAAAACAGCCTTATATTCTCATGAAATAATTTGAAATCAATTGAATATTTATTTTTGAAATTTTGGAACTGAAGATGTGACAATTTGAGTTATTATTTAACTATGAATACATAAAATTCCTTTTAATGTTTTAAAATATTAAAACATGTGGGTAATGGTTAAACCAAAATAAAATGACCTTCCATGGATTGAAGTCATATGGAAAGTGTTTTTGGATTATTTTTTATTTCTATGAGTAGAAAAAATATCAATCAGACGTGTTGTGAGATCAGACTGACTAAATGTATAGTTTTTAAAGAAATGAAAGTATTTAAAAATATGTTTTATATTGTCAAAACCAAGTTAATAAAATTTTATTATTGTGAAATTATATAAAAAGAATCTTAGATTATTTTTTGAAAATTTAGGAACAACCATCATTTTTATACAAGTTATAGATTTCTCAAGATATCCTAAACTGTATTTTTAGTGTTCTAAAACACTAAAATGTGTGTGTAATAGTTTAAAGCGTAAAACCAACGTCAAATTAATGATAATTCATAGGAAAAATGTATTTATATTATTTTTAACATGTATGAGTAGAATACACATCATACCTATATGAATTGTACTAGGATTTACTGAATATATAGTTTTTAATGTTTTGATGGTTTTTAAAAACGCGTTTTAGGGGGTCAAAACCAATGAAACGGCCTCATATTTCAATGAAATCATAAAACAATAATATATTGATTTGAGAAATAATGAAATTTATAGTGTGTCAATTAAATATTTTTTTTCTTAAGATTACTATAAATCCACTTTTAGTGTTTTAAAATGCTAAATGTGCAAGTAAGGGTCAAAAACTTAAAAAAGGGAATTAGATTGATGTGAAATCATTGAAAATTTGTTTTCAAAATATTTTTTCCATGTTCGAGTAGACTACCCATCAATATAATATGTAGTATAATCGGACAGACTAAAAAGAAATTTTTGATCAAAAATTATAAAATGTTGGAAAACAAACACACACTAACTATTTGTTGTACTAAATTTTAATTCAATGGTCTAGTAAGTTCTAATTATTATAATTTTTTATTTTTTACTATGCTGGCATTTATTTTTAATTTGTTTGATCTTTATTTATATGAGATGATGAGTGTAGAGTTTGTAAAATGATTAGATGAGGTTATTTGTGAGCTTATTTAATTATATGTGATACAGTCCATTGGGGAAAACATTAAAAGGTATTAACCCATGAAAAAAACTAGGATCAACTTGATATACAATTGGTTTCCACTAAGTTGACGCAAATAAATACTGAATGAAAATGTTATGATAAAGGTTGTAAGAGAAGCAAGATTTAGCATGTCATGATAAGAGAATCTAAGAATAAATAATTAAAAAGAAAAAAGAAGAAAATGAAACAATTATTAAACATGTTTTAGGCCAATTTGGTGATGTATTCTTAAAAATAACACCACTCACATCTATAATTTTATTAATAATAAGAAAATAAAGTACAAGAGATGATCAATATAAAACAAATCAATAATACAAGTACAAGAATCTTAACTGAAAATAAATCTTTTAATAGTCCTAGTAAAAGGGATTTCTTAGCACTATAGAAGAACTGATAATGCATGTTATGTTAAAGGGTTGGCTTTAATGGCACTCATAAAAAGCATTGATAAAGGCCCCCTTTAACAATGCTAAAAAATCCCTAATAAAATGGTCCTTTATGAGTTCTTTTTTAGCACTGATAAAGGGGGACTTTATCTATTCCTTTTTTAGTACTGTTAAAAGCCACCTTTATTAACATTTTTTTAGCACTATTAAAGCCCCCCTTTAACAGTGATAAAAAGTTGTTGATCATGTCCCCACTGATAAAGGCGGTAATTTTTTTACACCTCACCTTTTTATCAGTGCTTCCCAACCCCACCCCTATGTTTATCAGTGCTCCCCCACCCTGTTATTGGTGCTTTAGATAATCCCACCCTCCTGCGTACACCTCTACCTCCAGTGTGTTTTGATCCAGAGACCTCTAGCTTATACACCATCACCTTTTCCACTCCCCTATATTGTTTTAATTTACATTTTATGATATATATATATTTTTTTTTATATTTTTTTATCCATATATTTATATATATGTTTATATATATGTTTATATATGTGTTTAAATATATATTCATATATATTTCTATATATGTGTGTGTGTTTTTTGTGTGTGTTTATGTGTGTGTTTATAAATACATAAAAACATAAATATATATTTATATATATGTAGATGTGCATCTATAAATATAATTATATATATTTATATTTATTTACATATATTATATATTAATATTTATATACATATATTAGAATATATAGAAATATATATATATTTTTCTGTCAATTCACACACAAATATATATATATATATATATATATATATTATATACATTAATTTTATAGTTATATAAAAGTTCATACAGTTTTATTTTTAATAAAATGGATATCATTTTTTATTTAAATAAAGATTATATATTAAGAAATATATTTTATATGTAAATATGTTTTAATATTTATTTACAAAATTAATTTTTTATTTTTTATTAAATAAAAAAATTATACATTGTTATATATTTGATTATAAATAACATAATAATATAAAAAATAGTAAAATTATAAAATCATAATATCAATATTAATGTAAGCCCCAAGAATAAATTTATTCCCCACCCAGAAAAGGGAAAAAATATCCCCTTAAACGCGGATGAAATTTCATTGAATGATTAAAACAATTGGGGTGCCCCGACTAAAAACTCTGTTTTGGAGGCCTTTTAGGGCAATTTGGCCTCGAAAAACCTAATCGGGTTATGTTTTCAACATATTTTAGATCTTTTAATAATTTTTTTAATTTTTATTTTTAAATTGTTATTAAATGACAATTACTCGATAATAATTAGAAAATTAGTAATTAAAAATATTTTTTATTTATTTAATATTCCATTTTCACTAAATATCTTATAAATTAAGTGTAAATGCCTATTTATACTTATCTACAAAATATTTAATAAAGATATATTATTTTTATATTAATATAAATATATTTATTTTAATAAAATATATTTTATTTTGAAATATAACATTTATCATTGCTTATAAAAAATTGCTAATAAAGGGAGTCATTATCAGCATTTCTAAAAAACACTAATAAACACCCCCCCACTTTATATGTGCTTTTTTAAAATCACTGATAAAGGCCCCCCTTTATCATCACTTTTTTACAGCCTCTAAAAAAGGCCCCCCATTATAAGTACCTTTTTACTAGTTCTGATAAAGGGGGGAATTCATCAGTATTTTTTTACAAGTACCGATAAAGGGCCCATGTAACATCCCCCAATCTAGCACTCTCTCATGTAGATAGAAAGAGTTTGTTACAAGACCTCCAGTCCGCCTCCCCGTATGCTAGAGGCTGCCGACTAGCAGCACGGGTGTGAAAAGTATAGTGGGTATACTAACCCCCGTGTATAAAGTGTGTTAACAGTAGAAACAATTCATAATAAAACTGAAATAATCAAAGTAAATAAATAGTGGAAGAAAACAACAAAAGCATACTAAATAATCCAATAAATAAATAAGGATTAATTTAATGACATGTTGTAATGTTACTAAATCTCATTCTAGAAAAATAAATGAAAAATACTAGAATACTTGAATAGAAGACTCAAATTCCCGAGTCTCGATCCCTATGTTGGTCCCATGTCCAATCTCAATCCCATCCATAAACAAGAAATCAATAGCAAGGTCCTTTACCATTGTCTAAACTAGCATCCACATAATTTTCTTAGGTACCAAATGGTGGAACAAATAGGATGTGAGTATAACTCATTATGTCATCCCCACCATGTCTTAACCAAATCTGTCATATAATAGGTGTATTAAATAAAGTGATAACTAGGTGTAATAATTAATTTACCCATTAATAAACTACTACAAAAACCTGATTTGGTTCAATTATGGAATATCTCTTAGTATGTATTATCAAAATTCCAACTACAACCATATAACCGAAGTAAAATAATCTGCTTCGACACCATATCAGAATATCACTGAGCATGTCTTATGACCATGCCAACCACAACCATATAATTATAGTATATCCACAATAATCTGATTCAATGCTTTATAAGCATTACAACATGGTACTGGGTATAGCCCACTCTCTATAATCATTATATTATGGGATTGAGCTGAGCCCACTCAATATCATCATTAAAACATATAAGTGTACAATTTCTTGGGCTTATCTCGATATTCATTGCATCATGGAACACAATCTTTATCATACAGAAAGGATATCACAATATCACATCACAATTTTCAATGGTTAATTATGAAAATTACAATTCTTCATCCATATTTCACTTGAAATTTATTTCATAATTGATTAAAATTTATATTAATAATCAATAAGCAAAAATTTAGGGATTCTATAATTGAAAATCACCCTAGGTCACATGTCATGCTAAAAATTCCTTAAACCATTATCCAATTCAATTATAATCATGGTTCAATCACCCCATGGGAATCCCTAATCTAGTTAAAAAACATTTTGTAACAAAATGACTTCAATTAATAATTTTATTTGTTTATTTAATTGATTTGGCCACATAAAACGATGGTGCAATCAAAATATTGCATCAACTTGGTAATTACCAAACCATAGGGTTAAAATTTAGACCCCATGCCTTTAACTGGGGATATAAAAACACATAAAATGGCCATTTAACATGAGGAAGAAGGTGTGAATTATTCGAAAGAGGTTCCTATATCAAAACTGGTCAAGAACAAAATAAAAAACTCAATCGGTTAAAGGATTTTACCTCAATAGTTAGAAGAGAAGGAAGAGAAGGAATAAAGCTAACTAAAAATAATTACCAAGGATATATCACACAAAAGATATTTCCAGAAGGTAAGTTATAACCCCAATAACCCATATTTCATTATTCTTACAAGTTTTCATGGGTAGTTATGTCAAAACATCCATTGTCACATCATCCCATTTCCACTAAGGAATGGGTAAAGGCATAAGAATCCCAACATACCTTTGAAGCTCAGTTTTCACCTACTAACAATTAAGTATCTAGCCATAATTATTTCCACCTTCTTCTTTATTCCTTAACATCATTTCATTCTATGGATATCATGATAAATATTTTTTAAACTAGGATGCACCGCCCATTTAGAAGCATGAAAATCCGTCATTATCTCCTCACACAAGTTTGTAGGAACCCGTACTCAGCCAAAAAAAAGATGGGAATTTTCACAACCAAGAGACCATCCTCAAGGAATCTACCCACCATATAATTTTTCTCTATGAACTATTCCCTATTGATCAGAAAATTTCTCCATATTAATCTCATCCAAAAGTGCGGGTATAAATTATTTCAAAGTCAGAGCTACTCACCCTTGAGTTTCCTGAACATCCAGATGCATGTTTGTAAAGAGGTCCATTATCCACCACTCAAAAGAAGACTCTTGTACTTCCTCTATCTGTGTATTTTTTCTTAATTCATCAAAAACTATGCTTCCCTTACATGGTGTATAAGCCAATTCAAAGTTGAAATAATGCAGATACTCAACCAACCTACTCTTCCAAAGGTTTAGGTCCTGCTAAGAAAAGATGTAATTAATGATCTTGTGATATTTTTATACCGAAAACCTATCACCCAATATATTGTGTCTCGAACATATTAGGGAATTTAACACTGCCTCTAACTCCAAATCATGAGTAGGGTAATTTCTCTCATGCAGTCTGAGTTGGCTAGAGCCATAAGATACCATTTGATCCTCCTATATGAGAATAACTCTGAGTCAACTCCAGATGTGTCATAGTACATAGTATGTTCTTTACCCATAATTGGTAAAGTGATGATATATTATAAGGTTATCCTACCATTCATCTCTTGGAAAGCTCTCTCATAAGCATCAATACAAAAACATTTCACCCCATTCTTGGTCAGTCAAGACACTGGTGCTTCCAAATGGTGGAAATCTTGGATAAAATGCTGGTAATAACCATCTGAAACTAGAAGGATCCAAATTTCATAGACATTCTTGGTATTTTCCCAATATATAAAATCTTATACATTTATCGGGTCCACTGACACTCCTACCTCTAATATGACATGGCCTAGGAAAGTTCACTTCAATAATCTAGAAACATCATTTCATTATCTGGGCATAAAGCTGATGATCTCTCAATGTACTCAAGATGATATCAAGATTTTTGGCACGGTTATAAACTAAATAGACGTAAAATAAGATATCATCAATGAAAAATACCACAAACTGATCCAGAAAAGGATTAAAGATCATATTCATTAATGCCATGAATACTACAGGTGCATTAGTCAAACCGAATGATATCAATATGAATTCATACGGTACATACATGCTCTTAAAATCAGTCTGAGGTATGCCTGATAGTCTCACCCTAAAATTATCACATCCTAATCTCAATTAAATCTTGGGGAATCTCTTACCACCTCTCAACTAAACAAAAAAAAAATTCAATGCATGGTAGATGGTACTGATTCTTGTCCATCATCTGGTTCAACCTCTAATAAGCCACACATAGACAAAAAGATCCATCCACCATTTTGGAAATGAGAACTAGAGAACACCAATGGGATATACTCATTTTTATGAAGACTTTATATTCTAGGACTTCCAGCTAAACTTTTAACTCCCAACAATTTGTTGGTTCCATTCAGTAAGATGGGATAGAAACTGGCTCTGCTCCTGTTACCGACTTGATCATGAATTCGATATCTCCCTCATAAAATAATGCATACAACTCGTTAAGAAATATATACTGAAAATGGTCTACCACTATGGAAAAATAATGTTATTGCATTCCACCATTATCTAGAGAATGATCGATGATATAAGTCATGATACAATACAATATACACTGAATTGGTCCCACACAACCATCCTAAATATCCCACTCACCCTAGTGAGAACAAATGATTCTTTCTTAAGATGAGAAAGTAACTCTCCTTTTGTAACATTTGATATGAGCTAGGTATCGAACTAACTAATCATTATGAAGAATCATGTCAAATCTGATCATTTATTTTATGAATGGATACCAAAAAAAGTGGTAACTAGAGAACACCCCTTGCAGCATTTGATATTATCTAACCTCACTCCCAACGGTGTGTTAATGGTTAAAACAACATCTAATATTTCCACATATAAGCCCAAAACATTTGAAAATATATAAGATAGAAAACAATGAGATGCTCTTATATCAAACAAAACAAAATATAAGGTAGATGATACATAAATCGTACCTCTAACAATAGACAGTCATGCATCCATGTTAGCTAGAAAAGTTTATATAACGTGAAACTGACTTATCCCTCTTCCCTAGGCTCCCATATGACTACCTTGATCTATTTACCTTTCTTGGTACTATTGATCATGTACTGTGTACCACGTCCTCTACCTCGGCCTGAACAACCTATATAACTTCTTCTACTAGCCTTCTAGGGGGTAGTTGAGCCCTTTCCTGATTAAGGTTCCTATATTGATCCTCCTCCACTCATATTCAATTAAAAAATCATCAAAAACCTTTAAATATTACCCAGTCTTCCACAAATGTGACACTTGACTACGGGGTAAAGAATATGTGGGTGCTCGCAGCAAAACATGCCACACTGATAGTACTAGAATGGTAAACAATATTGATATGGTTATCCACTTACCAAAAGTCTCTTACCACTATTTTTTTGGTGCAAACTATCATAACACCACTTCTTACCACTCAAAGAAGAATTCCTATATCACCCTACTAAAATAGCATGGCCACTTCTCGGGGCCTTTATCAAATCCCCTTTGGTGATGAGTATCTGATTCATCATGTATTTAATGATGGTTAAAAAAACTTTTACCTATGACCTGATCTCATAATTAAGACCACCCTTGAAATATCTCACCCTATAGATCTCATCAGCTTCCAAATATGGCACAATGTGTTGTGGGTTAGTAAAATGTCTAACATAGTATAGCACTGACAAACCCTCCTACGTTAGATGCATGAACTCATAATATGTTTCATCCTTCACATTATTTGGATATAAATGGCTTAGGAACTTTATCTCAAAGACCTTACAAGATAAATCATCATGCTGCTCAGCATCCACCAATGCTTTGTAGGTCCACAAAGAATATACACAAAAAGCTTCACCCTCTTATCCAAGGGTGTCTCAAAATGCCTGAAGATCATATGGGCTAACTCAATTCATAAATTAGCTACTCTGGGTCCCCCTTCCCCAGTAGATATAAGATGATGTTGCAGTTGAAACACTCTCATCATCTCAGACATCAAAGGAATGGTTTGAACGGTCTCTCTTTACATGGATCGCATGACCCTTATTATGTTTTCACAAAGATGAAATTTTTTATTATCTTTAGGAACTATTGGATGCTCCAGTTCAGCTGCATTAGGAGTGTGATTATTTCCACTCTCCTGTCACTAGATTCGACTATGATGAGGATTCATTTTCTCTATAAGAAAAATGTAGACCTTAAAGAACTGGCTAGAAATAAGGTCAACCCAACAAGTGACTGCAAAAGAGAATCACTAACTCTTGGTCTCTATATACATGGATTACAAGTATTTTAGTATGACATGATAACTCATTTCATTTATCTAGTGGAATAGATATTTCATATCATAGTTCTACAGGCAAGTATATATCACATGTAAAAATAGATATGCCCCTATCATGAGCCATTCATGTCAATATATCCTTATGTGCCTATTTTGAAGCATGTATTATCATAACATGTCATACCAAGTCATGAGTGAAAATATCAAGAAACAATAACATCATAAAACAATAACCACACGCAACATGTGAATCACCCAAGGTGAAATAACATCAACTGTAAGAAGCACCCAGTACAAATAGCAATCCCATCCCTGGGCACTCGGATTTTTCCTTGCACATGAGTTAGCTACTCCAATGCACAAGCTCATTACAAAGTATCAAAACATACTAGTATCCTTTTTACATTTCCCATAATATAATGAAAAAGAAAATAAAATCTTCTCCTCTAAATCCACTTTGTAACATCCCCCAATCTTGCACTCTCTCACGTGGCTAGAAAGGGTTTGTTTCGAGACCTAAAGCACACCTCCATGTATGCCATAGGCTAATGACTAGTAGAAGGGGTGTGACAGGTATAGTGGGGAGACTATACCCCATGGTATGAAGTTTCATATAATTAGAAACAATTCATAATAAAATGGTAATAATCAATGTAAATACATAATGAAAGAAAAAAATAAAAGAAAACCAAATAAAACAATAAATAAATCAAGAATAATATAATTACATGATATAATGTAACTAAATATCATTCTAGAACAATATAATAATAATAATAGAAAACTCCAATAGAAGACTCAAAGCCTCGGGTCCCAAACCCCACATCGGTCCCTTCTTTAAACTTCAGCCCATCCACTAACAAGAAATCAACAGTAAGGTCCTTTTCACTTTCCCAAACCTGCATCCACATGATTTTCTAAGATACTAAATGATATCCCAAATAGGGTGTGATAATAAATCAGTTGGTCAACACCAAAAGGTCTAAAAACCCATTCAGATAAGAAATGCATACAAAAAAAATGATAACCATGTGTATTACTTAATTTAACTATTAATAAAATACAACAACAACCTACTTAGACTTTGTGCCGAACTATCTCTGAGCATATCATACGACCATTCCAACCACAACCATATAACCAAGGTAAAATAACCTACTTTGGTTCCATTTTGGAATATCTCTAAGCATGTCTTACGACCATTCCAACCATAACCATATAACCATGGTATGGCCACAACATTCTATGTCAAATCCCTATAAGCGTTAAAACATCCTGGTAAAATCCCTATAAGCATTACAGTATGAGACCGGGAATATCCCGCTCTCTATAAGTATTATTATATGGCACTGGGCCAAGCCCGCTCAATACTATAATTACAACATATAAGTGTGAAAGTATCTGGGCCCAACCTGATATATAAGCATTACATCAGGTAACAAAATCCCTATCATACAGCATGGATATCACAATATCACGTCACAATTCACAATGGTTAATTATGAGAATTACAATTCTTCTTTCATATTCAAATTTCAATATGATTAATAATTTATTAAAAATTATATCAATAATAAATAAGTCACAATTTATGGATTCTATAACAATAAATCACCCTAGGTCACATGACATGCTAAAAATACCTTAAGCCATTATCCAATTCAATTATAATCATGGTTCACTCACCCCATGGGCATCCATAATCTAGTTAAAAATATATTTCAAACTAAAGGTCATCATGGAAAAATTCCATTCAATTATTAAATTAATTTTATCACATGAAACGATGGTGAAATCACAATATTGTATAAACTTTTAAATTATAAAACCATAGGGTTAAGATTTAGACCCCCTACCTTTAATAAAAGATCCAAAAAATGCTTCCAATGTCCAACACCCATGAGGAAGAAGGTGCATGTGATTTCAAAGAGGCTCCTATATCAAAACTGATTAAGATCAAAACCAACAATGTAATCGATAAAATGATTTCACCGCAATGGTTATAGAAAAATGACGAGAAGGAAGAAACACAACTGAAAAGACTTATTTGGAATAACTCACACAAATGGGACATATAAAAGATAATTTGGCACCCCAAAATCACCTGGAGAAATCCCTAAGGTTGAGAGGAGAGGAGTTGTGGCTGAAGCAAATGAGAATTCAATCGCACATCATGTTTAAAATAGCAGTTCAGGTATTTATATGACATGTAATGTTGTTATATATTGTTTAAATTTTTTTAATGGAAAATTTTAAAAAAACTATCACCTCAGATTTATGTTAATAAAACCCTTGAATAGTTACATGACGTGTAATCCCTTCACATGACATGTAAATGTTCTAACGTTGATTTTTAATCCTATTTTTTTTTAAATAAACCAAACCACTTTTAATGTTTTTCAACTCACCAAGAACCCATAAAAACATAACCCATTCATACTCAGAATCCATTAATTCAAAAAATCATATATCCCCAAATATTAAGTCATTTTATCCAATAAAGTCTCATCAAGAATACTCTTGAATTATTCTCAGGTTTCCTTGAAACCCAAGACTTCATTTTTTCAAATGATAGACTTTAATGATGAAAACACATCTGAAATAAAATATTAACGAAATACACAAATAGATATGTACCAAGAAAAATAATAGATCTTACAGCCCACTTTAACATTGATAAAAAAGTGTTGTTAAAGACCACCTTTATCTGAACTTTTTTCGCACTGAAAAAGGGGGTTTTAAATGGCTCTTTTAGGTAGCACTGTTAAATCCCTATAACTAGATAAACTCAACTTTGTTGTATTAAATTAAATAAAATAACAGAACCAATAAGAAAGTAGAATGAAAATAAACTTATTAGTTAGATTACCCATAACTAGTTTACCTTCTCTATAGATTTAGTATAAAGATGTCCCTGATTTTGAATATGGGGATTCATATAGACAATCTTCCTTGCTAAATGTGAGATCTAGATCTCCCCCAAATCTATACACTTATATTTTTTTGACTCTAATATTTTGAAACTAAGTTAAAGGTCCTCCATAGATTATGTGAATGAAATAGATTAGGAAGATATCCCAGCTTCCTCTCTTGATTACTATAGAGTTTTCACCAAAACATGAAGGATAGGCGAGGGTTCTTAAGATAATAGTGAAGGGTTTTTTCACACATAAAAATAACATCCATCTAGGGAGGTAAAGATGTGTATGAATAAGAGAAACAACTGAAGAGTGGCTTAACATCCCATTCAATGAGAAGAGGCCACATGGATGTCCTAGATGAGGCCGATGGATACATCTGATAAATGTCTCATATGTGCTTGAGGTAAAAACATAGTATCTATGTGAGTGAATTGGAAAACTTAGCACACATCAAAAGGTCGTGGAAATCAACCTAGTTATGTGAGAATCAATAGAAAACCAAAATATAAAATGGGAAAAAGAAGTAATTATGTATGATAAATATAAATGGCATATTTTCAAAGAAGTAATTTTATGAGTAAATCAAATTTCACAAATCTATACTATTTAGAAATAAAATTGAATTTAGTGACATTCTTGAACCTAATGTTATTAAATTAAAACCATCATCAAAATATTTAAATAATGATTAAACTTGGACAATCTCACAACCTTAATCAAATTATCAAATAGGTTATCATCTATGTGTACCTTATTGACACACATCATTCCAACTTCAATAACTTCTCAAATGAAGTGTAATAAAATATCTATATCTCTAGATATACCATAGAAAAATATATTTTTAGACAAATTTATTGTAGATTGGATATCTCTATAAATTTAAATAACATAATTTCATAAAGACATCTTATAAGGTAACCCTTTTAGCTTTATGGATTCTTTAATAGCCTTAGTTAAATGAAATATATTTGGCCTTAGTGGTTGAGAGGACCACCATGAACTAAATATTGTATTTCTAGGAAATGGGTCCTCCACAGGTAGTAAACACATAGCCTTTAAGGATTTTTAGTTATCAATGATTCATTCATAGTTAGAATCTATAAATCTAATTAGGAATTCATTAGAATTAATATTTCGTATATAAAAAATAGATAATTTCAACTTAAATGAGATATACCTAAGAATCCATTTAAGTCATGTCAATGTGGATTTTTGAGATTAACCATGAACCTACTTAATGTGAAAACAAAAAAAAAAGAAACATTTGATCTTGTATAAATTATAGCACACATAAACTACCCACTATACTGGAATAAGGAATTTTGCTCATGTGATCAATAGCTTCGTTTATTGTAGGTGACTGGGATAATGATAGTTTAAAATGTTTTCCAAAGGGTACACTTATAGGTTTATGATAATAAAATGGGTATCTCTTCAGGATCATCAAAATATACACATACTGTGATAGGTGAATAATTTTCTTATTTCTATCCATAAATATTTTCATCCCTAATATTTGTTTTACATTACTAAGAACCTTCATTTCAAAAATAGTTTTAAATTGTAATTTTATAATAGGGACGAGTTTCATGTATGTATAAATAATCAAAATTTCATCGGCATATATAAGTAGATAAAGTATGGGGTTTTAACAGACTTGTAGTAAACACATGCATCATATTTTCTCCCATTAAAATTATTTTTGAGAGAGAGATAAGAGAAAGAGAGATCCCATTAAAATTATTGTATAACATGAATGAATCAAATTTTCTATACCATTGGTGTGAATATTGATTCAAAACATATAATGATTTATTGAACAGGCATGCATGGTTTGGCTTGAATTAATTTCTAAAACCATCAGGGGAATTCATATATAATTTCTCACCAATATCACTGTGAGGAAAATAAGTTTTAACATCAAGATTTTTTATATAAAGGTAATGATATGAAAAAAAAAAGAAAGGAGTAAATGAATAGAAGAATGATTCACTACATGAGAAAGAAAATAATAATAATAAATTTCTTCATGTTAAAGGAATCACTTGGATACTAGTCTATCCTTAAACGTAATTTGCATATCTCTAGTGCTATTTTCATTCCTTTTGAAAATTCACTTACAACTAATTACTTTAAAACTTACCTATTTACCAATAATAGACTTGATGTGGTTCTTTCTTAAGGAGTTTGTTTCATCAATCATAGTAGTGATCCAATGTTTGGAATCAATGTCATTAACTACTTGTTTTTAGTTTTGCAGAAGCTCAGTTATATGATCCTGGCCAATATTAATAGTAAAAGAGACCATATAAGAATGGACATAAATAGGAGGAGGACAAATAATTTTTTTATATGTATCTCTAGTGAGATGGTAGTCATTTGAAATATTAAAGAGATCACTTTTCGAATCAAAATTAGATCCAAACTAAGTTTGAGACTCAGGTTGTGGATGAGGAGGAGAGGGATCAATGGGAGCATCAAACTGGGTAGGTTGTCCGGTCAAAGCATCCTCATTTTGAGGTGAATTGACGATTTTTCAGTGGGAGACTTGTACTAGGAGAAACTAACACATAGAATATTACATTATGGCTAATTATACATTTTTGATAGTTTGGTTTATCAATACAGAGCTTATATCTCTTGACCCCTTCAATATATCCTATGATATTCACTTAAGTTCTCTAGGTTCCAACTTATATGTTTTAATGTTGGCATAGGTTGTGCACCCCAATACCCATAAATGATTATAAAAATAATTTAAAATACACTAAATTTACTGTTGGGCAAAAATCCCTCAGGCTATCATTGAAGCATTTTTGAGGTGATTGTGTTTGTTGACAATGTAGACATATGTGCTGTGATTGTTGACAAAGCAAACCATGGAATAAATTTTTGTTGTAAAAGGGGATTTAATGGTGGAATGTTGAGTTCAAGAGGTGTGGTCAATGATTCATGTATGATTCAAGAGCGTCGACAAAGGAATGGATGATCTGGAGGCGGTACAAAAAGAACAGATACAAGGTGGCGCCATTTTCCAGTGTTTGCCAAATTTTTGGGCCTAAAAATCAACAAAAGGAGGAAAGTGGTTTTGGAAAAGAGACTTGAGCGCCCTGTACTTGAACGAGAGGAAACTTGCGTGCCTAATGTTTTTCAGGATCACAAGGTCAAAATATGGCAAAGGAAAGAGGGTCGCGCATGTATTGGTGTGGTCGCGCAGGTGACTTGTGCGCCAAGAAGAGACTTGCGCGCCAATTCCTAGGAGGCTTGGGAACTTGCGCGACTATTTTTTTTCATGATTATAGGATCCAAATTTGGAAAAAGAAAGTTGGTCGTGCAAGTGTCTTGCAGGGGAAGAAACATGCGCGTCGGGACATGCGCGCCGAGGGGATACTTGCACGCCGCCGCATAGGTTGACCAAATGCCTATAAATATTGGACCACCCCTCCTCATTTTTAATGTAGTTCAACACTTATAAAAATCAGAGATCTCTTCGCGCTGGTGTGGTAGTCATGCATGTGGTGTGTGGTCGTGCAGGTGGACTTGCGCGCTAGTGTTTGAAGTTTTGCGCCAATTGGTAGTTGCGCGCCAATATTGGTTTGGGCGTAAAAGGGGTTGAGTCGCGCTGGTCTAGAGTTGTCGAAGATTGTGTTGCACAGGTGTTTTAGGTAGACCTGCATGCCAGTATTGACTTGCGCACCGATACTTTCACACCGGCTTAGACTTTCGCGCCAAGTAGTGTTGATTCCCCGACAGTGTTTTCGAGCTGTGTGGAAGCTGGAAGTTTGCCTGATACCTTCGGTGCAAAGTAAGATTCATCTACAGGTGAAAGTTGGACTTCAAAAGAGCATCCACATACAGAGGAAGATGCATTCCTTCATGAAAATGAAGAGACCTATAGGTCTATAAACTGTGAGCGGATCCTTTCTAGAGTATTGAGCAAAGGAAGAGGAAGAAGGTGATCATATCCACCGGTAGTGAGCCAGAGAGAGAGAAACATGGAGTGACCCTTGGGAAAGTATTGAGCGGACCCTAAACCTTTTAAAGGCAGTGATCCTTGGACAAAATGAGTTTTCTCGAACCTTTGTATCCACATCTTGTGAAGAATAGTGGAATTTGATTCGACCGGCAACTTGTCGGTGTATGCTCCTTGGACGTAGCCCAGTGAGGGTGAACCAAGTAAAAATCTATGTGTCTGGCTGCTTACTTCCCTGCATTGCATTTAAAGTATCATCATCAAATAAAGAAGAAAATAAGTGATCATTATAAACACAGAAGTTCAAACAATGTGACCCTTGTAATAAAGAGGTCAAGATCCAGTGGGGCAGCAAGACTTTGAAAAAGAATATTCATACCCGGATTCACCCCCCCCCCTCTCAGGGTATATAGGCCCCTATTGGTCCTAACATTTACTCTAGAGTTTTAAACTGATTAACAATATTGTGACATTGATTAATTAGGTGAACAAAAGTAGTAGCAGATTCAGCCCCAAAGTATTTGGGCAAGAACAAAAATTAAAGCATGTTGCGGACCTCCTCAAGAATTATGTGATTCATTCACTCAGTCTGACCCATATTTTAGGGAGTATCTCTAACAATATGATGTCTAATGATGCCTTGAGACTCAAAAAATTGAATAAAACCTGATGAAAAATATTCCACACCACTATCAGTTCTCATGGTGTTAATTTTCCTTCCATCTTGGTTTTCAAGAGAGGATTTCCAAGTTTTGAATGTATCAAGCACAAGAGATTTATTTTTGAGGATATATATGTCGAGACATTTAGAGAAAAAATGTCTATAAAGGTAACAAAATATGTGGCTTCACCATGGGAAGAGTTCCTGGGAGGACCCCACAAGTTAGGGTGAATATACTCTAGTGGAGGATTGTCCTTAAAAGATGATCTATTAAAACATACTCTCTTGGATTTACCCAATATACAATCTTCACAAAAAAATAATATCGTTAGCTGTTATATCAATCAGAAAACCCTTTAACTTTACTTCTCTAGACCCTTAGAGCAAACAGTCCCTAACATATTATGCCATAACATAGTGTTGTCACTATTGGTGATATGTCTATTGTCGAACTGCCTACAATGGGTTTTCTTATCTAACACATAATTGCCATTAGCTAGAGAATCTTTGATGGTGGTATGAGTGCCTTTGGAAATTGTAAGAAAATCATATTCAAATTTAAAGGTAAAACCTTGATCTTGAACCCCTGTGGAGATAAGATTTCTATTTAGGTTAAGGACCCACCTTAACACCAAGTAATGAGACAAAGGAATGGTCATTAAGCTCTGATAATACAAAGCCTCTACCATGGACCAGAAATATCATATTATTACCTAAAATGACTTGTCCCTCTACTATCTTGGTCAATTCTAAAAAGGACTATCTATTGGGACACGTGTGGAAGGAACACCCTGAATTTAAGACTCACTAATCTAACAGATCATGCTTAGACATATTTAGTACATTGACATTGTCATGTCATGCATCTACAAAGAGGGAATTATGTCATCAGGTTCATCGGGTTTTTTGTTTTTTTTAGGCTTGAGTCATTTTGGACTTATGTGGCCAGCCTTACCACAGTTATAACAATTGGATTGTTTACACATGGACATAGATTGACTACCCCTAGATGGTTTGTATTATTAATTCTTTTCATTACTTCTATGATTGTCTTTTTTTACCCATATTATCCGACATACCCTTTGTGTGCACACATTATCCCTCACACTTAACCTTGGGTTTTTTGTGAAGTTCTTTAGAAATTATGGCAATGTTGACTTCTTCGAGAGTTGAGGATTCATGTCCATACATCATAGTCTCAACAAGTGTGATATGTGGATTATCTAGAGAAATAAGCATAATGATTGCTTGATCTTCATCTATAATTTTGACATCAATGTTAGATAAATCAATAATTATTTTATTAAATTCAACAAGATGTGGTTTTATAGGAGTTCGAGGACGCATGAAATTTGATGATTTTTATAAGCAACCAGATAGGATTGACGCTGCCCCATGCTCTTTAACATAGATCAAATAAACTGTTGGCCTTAGACGGGACAAACACCAAAAGGAAAATTAATTACGTTATCAATTCAAAGCTGGCTCGGATTCTGGGCACAGGGATCCAGACCCAGCAGTTTATATAATCAACAAGAACAGCCGCCGGCAGGCCCACAACTCGACCCAGTGGTGGGTGAGGGGGGAGGATGGGGTGCCACCACGGGATGTCGCAGGGTCTCCGTCTTGACGCCACCCAGCAGCAGCCGCAACCTACGACGGAGGCGGAGGAGGAGGCCCATGAGATGTACGAGTGCGGGGGCGGGTGCTATAACGTGTGCCAGGTGGACAAAAAAAGGGGAGCTTAATGTTTATTAGGGGTGGTTCTAGAAATAACCGCTATATATCAAAATGTATTTATTATTTTATAAAACTAGTACTCACCCATTCATACACACTGCGTATTGGATTACTGGTTATTTTTTAATAAGAGAAAATTATTTGTAAAAATTGAGACGAAACAATAATGTTGAATAAATTTTAATTATAAAGTAATGGGGCATGATAATAGAACATGAAAAGATAAAATATGGACACACCATTAAAATAAATGAAAAAAAAATTAATTTTAAAGTAACAGATTTTCTATTTTTTCAGGATGGAGATTTCATTTCATTCTCAACTTCATTCATGAAAACAGTAATGCATGCAGTGACAATGAAAGTGACAGATAAATAAAACAAAAGAGTGGTTGCAATAAAAAAATGACAAATGTGAAAATGAGTAATTTTAATATAGAATGATAAAAACCTAGTCAGTACATGGTGCATAAATATTGATGATTATATTTGTAAAATATTTTCATCAAGTTCTAGTTATACATTCATCAAGTAAAAAAGTTATATTGCAAGAAGTCTTTGGCTTGAAAATATTCTGGCCGCTACATTCTGCCGATACAATAACATTTAAAAAGATAAATTAATACTAATGAATATTTAAATATGATAATCATGGAATATTTATAAGCATGGAGTGACACCTCCATGTTTACTAATATAAATTTTTATCACTTTATTGTTTTCCAGAAAGAAGTGTTTCATGTGCAACAACCATGAAATAGAAATTACCATGTCTGAATAGAACGAATAAGAAATTGAAAAATTCTAAAAAAGCATACAAAATTGTTAATCCACACAAGGCACTGAAAAAATGTTAAATTTTCAAATGGGGAAAATTGAAACAGTCTGCTACATGTGACAACAGGCCCTTAACTGTAAGTGTCGGGAAGGGGGATTGGAGTTGTTATTGTTCATGACTCGAGTACCGAGCCACTTCCCCCCAGGAAACTTCCACTCCTATATACTTCCACTAACCTACTCTCACCAACTACCCTACACCCTCCTTCGTCACGCCACTACCCTAATCCTATTCCTGTTATCTTGCGCCATCCCCATTTCCAAGAACCCCATATTCTCACATTCCTCGTCATGTGCCCCTCAATTTCCCCTCCCTCATCTACCACGCCACTGCTCCTACCATTATTGCTAGGATACCCTACCTGTCCCCCATTCCAGCATGCCTCATCCTATACCCGACTACTACCCCCTCTGATTCCAACATTCCTACCCAGAACATACCTCGACATTGCCCCCTTCCTCACATACCCTGCCACTGGCCCCTCCCTCAAATACTCGTATGTTTCCCCTCCCTCATCTACCACACCATTAGCCCCACCATTACTGATAGGCTACCCTACCCGCCCCCTATTCAAGCACGCCTCATCCCATATCCCCATACTACACCCTCTGATTCTTACATTCCTACCCAGACCATACCCCACCACTACACTCTCCCTCAAATATCTCACCACTGCATCCTCCCTCACATACCCGACCATTTCCCCTCCCTCATATAGCACGCCACTGCCCCCTCCCATTGCCGCTAGGCTACCCTTCCCATCCCCCATTCCAACATGCCTCATCCCATACCCCATTACAACCCACCTTTGATTTCTAGATTCCTACCCTGACCATACCCCGCCACTGCCCCCTCCCTCACATACTCGATCACTGATCCCCCACCCACAACCCTAGAAGATGAGCAGTAAATAGTTTGGGTATATTAACTGGAATGTAAATGGAGTATAAAATGAGTTTCGTATGTAAATCATATATAAAACCAAAACGATGAACAATAAATAGTTTCAAAAAATTATTCAAATTAGGATACTCTATTGTATAGTTTACAAAACATTAATGTCATGAAGATTTATGAAAACATAAATGAAAAACAAACGAAACAGAAAAATATATAATTACCATGTGATTGAAGCATAATACTTCATTCAGATTTTTCAGTTTGGGTATGTAATTCATATACATCATGGGGATATGTTCATGAATATACTCATATTCCTAGTAAATAAAGAGATAGATGTAATATATAAGGGACCATAAAATAGTTTCCAATTTTAAAGAAGATGACACATATAACTCCCCCTATGATTTGTTAAGATTTTATTAAATTTAATGGTAATGTGAACTCCAAAGAGAAATACTGTAATTGAAATTAATATTTAATCTAATAACATATAATAAATTAGAAGAATTAATTCCTAGTTGTAGTATTACCTTTCATATCAGCAGAAAATATCAATCATTCTTTTTAGTTTTGTCTTTTAATTTATCCTTGATTCGGATTTCCATTTTTTTTCCTAGCAGGTTCTACCCACAATATTCAACGATAATTGATGAATTTCCTCGAAAACATATTCACTTTCAAATTCATTGTGTAGGTTTTTCTGCATATACAATATAGTTTAAATATTTAGTAATTGTCGTAGTAACTGTAAACGCAAAATAATTTTTGGGCTTGCTAAACAACACGTATAGAAGATAAAATATATTTACTAAACTGTTGATGAAACTGTAGATAATGTTACAGATCCTATATCATCCTTTTCACCAAGTCGAAATGATTCAACACTCTGATGATCCAATGATGCAATGATAAAAGCAATAGTCCAGTACAATGTTATTTACTAGTAGGGAAAAAAATTAAGAGAATTGAAAATATTGTACCTGATTCTGTTCAATATGACTACTTACTCATGTAAAGTGTAAAGACCAATAAATTTTAGGGAAATGTTTTTCTTAAATTCTTTGGGATTTTACAAGTATGCAATTTCTAATGGCACTTGATTCTGAGGCCCGATGTGCCAAGAATCAATTTCTGAAGTTTAGCTCGGGTACGTTCAGTGAACGAACGAGCGGGTTTTTCTATCTTTTGAACCGGTGCTCAAAATTGAAATCTGAGGGCACCGATGGAACCGCAGCGTCGGTAATTGCTTAAGAGAACCTTTATCAAAGATGTGTCTGCTCGGGAGGAGTTGAGAAAAAATGTGGATTAAAGACAAAGTAAAATAAAATTGTGTTGCAATTTTATTTATTTTTCTAAATGGATAGATCCTAGGTGTGGGAGTTGGAGTGGGATCCACTAGATACTAACTGTCCATGAGAGGATTAAAGGTGAGGTGGGGCCCACATGATCCCAACCCTTCACTTTCCCTAACTCCCCCTTTATGTGAGTAACTCCTCTCTCTCTCTCTCCCTCATTAAACTTGCCAACATAACACCCAATTAATTAGACAACTCAAGTTTAATTAATTAAGTGATTTTGTTTCTGAATTTTGGAATTTGAAATGGATGCCATGATTTAATAAAATAAGAGGAGTCTTATTTTATTTGGTGTTGGCTCGTTGTGTTGAGGATTGGAGGAGAGAGCTTAACTCCATTTGAAGAACTTCATCTTCCCGCGAGGAATGACACCCTTTGACGAAGAACACCGTCACCACAAGGAGAGACGACATTTCGTTCCTTCATCTCTCCGCAGCTAGTGTGAGACGCCGTTCCTTCCTTGGACGTACACCAACGCCATCTTCGAAACCTCACCCCGCAACATCGTCTTCCACATCGCCGGAAAACGACATCGTTAAATCGAGGTAGGGGTTATTTACGTTCATGATTAATTTAACGGTCTTCGTTAATTAAATTGGCCGCTTGTTATCGACATAACGGGAGGAGATCGGACCGCAAAAACACGACCAATCCTCCTCCCCTTTTATTTGTTGATCCTCGTTGAACTTTGCAATGAAGGCGGCGCGGTTTCGTTGCACCGTGCGGGAACGAAGGGAACCGCAGCCGGAGCGGACCGCGGCGGTGGTGCGAGGCAACGGTGAAACCAAAGGAGGCCGCGGCTAGGAGCGGGCCGCGGCAGAAAGGCTTGGTGTCGTCGCGCCGCGCCGGAACTTCAAGGGGGCCGCGGTGGAGGGGCGCGGCACCGTCGCGCCGTGCCAGTCGGACGGGAGCCGCGGCCTAAGGCCTTAGCGGTCTTCAGCAGGGGCGGTCGGGCTCGGCCAGCTGTCGGCGCTCTGGGAGGCGGGACCCTGAAGGGACCCGTGGCAACTCAACCGGCCGGCCATAATTACCGACCATTTACCAGAAAAACTGGGGGTTGAAACCCTCAGCCAGCGCGTAGGGCGGACCCCACCAGGGGCCGCCGTTTTGGAATCAAGGGGGTGGCGCCCCCCCCCCCTTTGCGCCCCGCTCGGCCGTGAGCCAAGCCATGGATGGCTTCCAAACCAGGCCGCAGGCCTCGCCCAGCCGTGGGCCGGGCCGCGCTGAAATGGGCCGGGCCCAGACCCGGTTCGGCCGACCCAGGGGGTATTGGGCCGGGTCAGACCGGGCCCAAACCCCTTATTTTCGGACAGATTCGTTCAGACACCCATATCTTGGGCTATGGACCTCCGATCGACGCACCACCAGTTGAGTTGGGATCCTTGAATCGAGACGGTTTTTTTGGTCTTTTACACTCAAGCTTCGGTAAAGTTGGGGTACGGCTGGGTCGGTTCGAACCTGAAACCAACTGGGCCCTTGGAGCGGAAACACTTATAACTTAACGACCGGCCGTCCGAATGACGTGATGTCAGTTACGTTTAATTCCTCTTAGTGAGACGGTTCTTTTTGCTTACTCCACTTGAGGTTTGGATGCAGATGGAGTATGGTCGGGTTGGTTTTAACTTAAAAACCAACCGGGCCCCTTTGACGAGAAAGCCAATAACTCTCAGACTGGGCGTCCGATTGACACGCCGTCTATTGCGTTGAGTTCCTATTTATGAGACAGAGCTTTGTGATATATCATCTCTGGAATTCGTGACAGTTGATGTATCAAACCCTTGGCTCGTGGAGCGGACCCTCCCGGAATCAAGTGTGCTGTGTGCGGGAACCCTAGAGCTGGCTGTGACTGCGACAACGATGGCGACTGTACTTGGATCTTACGTGGGTTCGGCAATGAGGATGAATGTACTTGTATCCTCCGTGGGTTTGGCAGCGATGACGACTGTACTTGGATCCTACGTGGGTTCAGCAAAAATGGTTTCTGTACTTGGATCCTACGTGGGTTCGAAAGCAACGACATCTGTACTGGGATCCTTTGTGGGTTCGGCAGAGGAGATGATTCAGAGGCTACATCAATCATCGCCATCCCTCTACGTGACTAGTATACCTGTGTGAGCTGAGTCTTGACTTTCAATCATTATCGTCGATATGATTGACTTGCTTTCCTGTGTGGATTGGGTTGTGCTTTCCTGTGTGGATTGGGTTGTACTTTCTTGTGTGGACTGGGTTGAACATGGACTTGGAAGTTGGAGCCGAACTGGAATTGATGACTTAGGTATATGTATGGGAATATACCTAAGTAGTGTTGGTTGATACTTCATATTTGTATCTTTCCTTTGTGGTTTATGCTTTGTGGATTCTGGGAGACCTTCGGGGGTCTCGGGGTCCCCACTAAGTATCATATACTCACCCCTGCACGGGCAATTACCGCACTACGTTGTGTTGGTTGCAGATGACGGACAATGTTGATCGTTGTTGAGGCCTGAGGAGTATGATGATATATTTAGGTGGACTATCAGGTGGAACGTATACGGAGTGGACGACCGGACCCGAGGAGCCGATGAGACTATCTGTACTCATCCTTCAGGTGGGTGTTCCGGAGGAAGTCTTGGTGGTTGCTGCTTTACTTTTCAGCTATTGTACTTCCTTTTCTCAGTTGTATTGTACTTTCAGTTGGGTTTGTATACTAGCCCATTTACTTTCTAGAACTTACTTTTGTACTCAGTTTACTTAGTGTTTACTTCAGCTTGTGTACCCTGTGGTGTTTGTATTCTTATATAAAGGCAATTCCTTCCCTTTTATTGAGATTTACGCCTTTGGATCTAGTCGCTAGCCCCTGGCCTATGGAAGGTGGGCTTGGGGTAGTCACGGCACGGGCCCCAAGGACGGGTCATGAAAAATTGGTGTCAGAGGTGTCAGTTCTACCGTAGAACTCAGGACTCTGATAATTTCATCTATGTGAAGCAAGAGTGTTAAGAGTATTGAGTGTGGTTATCAGTCTAGGGAGTCCAATGTTGGTGTGGTGGACGACATATCCATACAACAGGACCCTGACTTTTGATTTCCGACTCAGTGCATGAAAACAATGATTGCATGTGTGTTTCAAAAGTTTTATTTGTGATTACTTTGTGTCAGATCACCAGGTATACTGTATTAACCATGGCACACTTGTTTCTTTTTACGATGACCCCATGACAGTAGCCAGTTAGGGTTCTGAGATTTATGCAAGATGGTAGCCCACCGAGTGATGAGGCCTCAGTGCAGGGGCCCATTACAGTGGAGGCACCAGCGGTACCTCTACCCGCCGAGCCACTAATGCCACCAGCCCTAGCAGCTGAGAGTGTAGGTCGCCTGAGTGCACTGCATGAGTTTCAGCGTCAGAGGCCGCCCAGGTTCTGCAGAGAGACGGATCCTCAGGCAGCCGAGGATTGGCTGGAGGCTGTTGTTCGAGTTTTCAGATTAGTTGGGACACCAGCTGACCTCATGGTGATCCTTGCAGCGAGTCTCCTGCACGCGGAAAAAGGTAGATGGTGGAGCCGGATGCTCCAGGTGCACGACGAGGCATCACTTAATTGGAAAGATTTCAAGAGCCTCTTCTGCTCAGAGTTCATTACAGCCACCCTCCGTGCAGTGCACATTCAGGAGCTACTACAGCTGCGGCAGGGCAGCATGTCAGTAGCCCAGTACTCGGTGAGATTTACTAATCTCTCGTGCTACTCCACAGACTTGGTACGGGACCCATTCTTTCGGGCCCAGACCTTTGAGCAGGGACTGAGGCATGAGATTAGGGCATCAATGATCTCCCTCAGCATTCTGACGCAAGCAAGAGTATTGGAGCGATCCCTTCTTATAGGGAGCTTTCTTGCTGAGCCTACACCAGCAGCGAGACCTACCGCAGGGCGGCACATAGTAGAGTCTTCTACAGATGGCAGTCGATGGATGTCACAGGGGTCCAAGCGGACCAGACTATCAGGTGGGCGACCTCAAGATACTAGTTCAGAGGTGCGGGGCACATGCAGTAGAGCCAGTCATTCGAGAGGCAAATAGTGCTATGCATGTGGAGGGTAGGTCCACATGGCTCGTGACTGCCCGACCCGCCATGCAGAGGAGCCGCAGATAGTTGAGGGACCACTCAGGCAGAGACAGAGGTTCGACCGTGGAATTCTGTAGGGAGCAGGCGGACGAGGTAGAGGAGTTGGCTGAGCAGCAGGTGGTGGACGACGCTTCGGGGCTCTACCACCACCACCACCAGGAGGTCCACCCCGACCACAAGAAGCTCGCAGGCAGAGGCAGGCTCAGCTTTAGGCAGTGGAGACTTATGACCACGACACACCTGAGATGATTTGAGGTACTATCTGTGTCTACTCCATCCTTGCTGTAGTTCTTATAAACACAGGAGCAAGTCATTCTTTCATTGTCGCTGCCCTTGTTCAGAGCTTGGAGATTCTGACAGAGTCGTTGGATCAATACTTACGGATAGAGACTCATATGAGAGTAGACTCGATGATTACGCACCGGTTCCGGCAGTGTGAGCTTACTCTAGGAGGCGAGAGCTTTAGCTGGTATCTTTTTGTAGCGGCGTCGATGCCTTATGATGTCATCTTGGGCATGGATTGGTTATCTACGGTCCATGATCAGATCGACTTTATTAGGTGCAAGTTGCGGTGCTTCCGCATCGATGAGAGCAGATTCACCTTCACTGGTGATAAGGGAGCCTTTGCAACACAGGATGGACTCACACAGAGGAGAGGACAACTGATCACTCATCAGTTGGCTAGTCTCATCCTAGGAGCAGTTGATGTGTGGAGTCCAAGTTTTCCTGTTGTGGTGGATCTGTATGAAAACATTTTTCCTGACGACATTTCAGGACTACCTCCTTACAGAGAGGTAGACTTCTATATTGACCTGTATCTCAGGAAAGCCCCGATATCTACTCCAGCATATCGGATGGCTCCCGCTGAGCTTCGAGAGCTACGAGTACAGCTGGAGGACTTGTAAGGCAAGGGATTCATCCGACCCAGTGTTTCACCCTGGGCTTCCCCAATTTTGTTCGCCAAGAATGCGGACGGGAGCCTGCGACTGTGTGTCGATTACCGTTTCCTGAACCAGGTGACCGTGAAGAACAAGTATCCGCTTATGAGGATTGACGACCTCTTCGATCATCTCAAGGGAGCACGATGATTCTCAAAGATAGACCTCAGGTCAGACTATAATCATCTCAGAGTTCGAGATGAGGATGTTCAGAAGACGGTCTTCAGGTGTCGGTATGGCCACTATGAGTTCTTGGTTATGCCTTTTGGCGTAAAAAACGCTCTAGCAGTGTTCATGAGTCTCATGAACCGGATCTTCCAGCCTTACCTCGATCGATTTTTCATAGTCTTCATCGACGACATATTGATTTAATCGACTACTGAGGAGGAGAATGCCTACCACTTTCAGGTTGTACTAGTTACACTCCGAGAGCACCATCATTATGGTAAGCTCTCGAAGTGTCAGTTTTGGATTCAAGAGGTCCACTTCTTGGGGCACGTTATCTCTGAGGCGGGAGTTGCAGTGGATCCTGCGAAGATCAAGTCAGTGCTAGCTTGGGAGCCACCCAGGAGCGTGACGGAGGTGTGGCCTTTCCTAAGTCTGGCTGGGTACTATCATAGATTTGCGCTAGACTTCTCCAGTGTTGCAACACCACTTTTAGCTTTGATGAAGAAGTGGAAACCCTTCGTGTGGTCCGATAGATTTCATCAGAGCTTCCAAGAGCTGAGACAGAGATTGACCAATGCACCCATCTTGAGGCTACCAAAGGAGGGAGTAGGGTACGTAGTTTACTGTGATGCATCAGTAACCGAACTCGGGTGTGTCCTGATGCAGGAGCGAGTAGTGATCACCTATGGTTCACGACAGTTGAGGCAGCATGAGAAGAACTATGCTACACATGACCTGGAGTTAACAGCAGTGGTCACTGCCTTGAAGATGTGGCAGTACTATCTAATGGGTGAGCACTTTACAGTCTACTCTGACCACCATAGTCTCTGGTACATCTTCTCATAGAAGGAACTGAACCTGAGATAGCAACGATGGCTCAATTTCCTCGAGTACTATGACTTTGAGATAGTCTATACTCCTGGGAAGGGGAACGTAGTAGCTTATTCTCTCGGCAGGAGGTTGGACATTCAGCTACTTGGAGAGGTGACTGAACAGTTAGCCGCTTTACAGATATCCTTCATAGATAGAGATGGGGTAGCCTTTCTTCAGTCGCTCATAGTCACCCCTCCACTACTTCAGCGGGCCAGGGAGGCACAACGTGGAAACATTGACTGTGAGACGCGACGTGAACAGATATCCTCAGGATAGGAACCTGATGGATTCTCAATAGGAGGAGAGTAGGTCGTCTTTTTCAAAGGATGTACCATGGTACCAGTTGCATTATAGGAGGAGGTTATGAGAAATTTTCACACTTCCCCATTGGCGGTACATCCTAAAGTAGCAAAGATATACCAGGATCTCAGGAAACATCACTGGTGGCCAGGTTTGAAGAAGGTTGTAGCAGCGTTCGTTTCACGATGCCTCACCTTCCAGCAGGTGAAGGCGGAGCACCAGGTACCAGTAGGCTTGGTATAACCCTTGGAGGTCCTGGAGTGGAAGTGGGATGGGATATCTATGGATTTTGTGACAGGGATTCCACATACTTCCAGAGGACACGACTCCATCTGGGTGATCGTAGACCGACTCACCAAGTCGGCCCACTTCCTACCTATCAGAGAGTAGGGCTCGGTAGAGAGATTGGGACGCCTCTACGTTCAGGATATTGTATGGCTTCATGGTGTACCATAGTCTATTATCTCTGATCGAGATGCTCACTTTACTTCTCGGCTTTGGAAGGGGTTACATGAGGCATTTGGGACGCAGCTATGCCTCAGCACCGCCTTTCACCCTCAGATGGATGGACAGATGGAGAGGACCATTCAGACTCTCGAGGACATGCTCCGTACATGTGTCCTCGACTTTGGTCGCAGCTGGGAGGATCACCTACCCTTGGTGGAGTTTGCATACAACAACAGCTACCACTCCACCATCGGGATGGCACCATACTAGCCATTGTACGACTGACCATGCAGATCACCTCTGTGCTAGACAGACCCTGGAGAGTCAGCACTTGTAGGACCAGAGATGGTCTAGACCACGATAGAGAAGGTGCAGATCATCCAGGAGTGGATGAGGACTGCACAGAGTCAACAGAAGTCCTATGCTGATAGGAGGCAGAGACCACTAGAGTTCAAGGATAGAGACCACATTTTCTTACAGATCTCAGCTCGACGTGGATTATAGAGATTTGGATGAGGTGGCAAGTTATCTCCGCGCTTCATTGGACCATTCCAAGTTCTCAGCAGGATAGGCGAGGTGGCTTATCGCCTGGCTCTTCCACCTCAGCTGCACTGGGTGCACAATTTCTTCCACGTTTCTCAGCAGAGGAGATATGTGCACGACCCAACGCATATCATTGATCATGGCGAGCTGGACATCGATGACGGGGCGACATTTTTGAAGGTTCTGATGGAGATCAAGGATCGACAGGAGCGGGTCCTATGTGGATGGTTGATTCCTCTAGTGCACATTAGGTGGCAGCACGGGAACCTCCAGAAGAGCACATGAGAGCGAGAGGCTTAGATGTGTGCACAGTACCCCCATTTGTTTCCCTAGTTTATGATGTATCTTTATGGGGACGTAAAGCCCTGAGGTGGGAGTAATGTAAATACCCATAAATTCCAGAGAAATTTTTTTCTTAAATTCTTTGGGATTTTACAAGTACGCAGTTTCAGACGACACGTGATTCTGAGGCCCGATCTGCCCAGAATCAATTTATGAAGTTTAGCTCGAGTACGTTCAGTGAATGAACGAGCAAGTTTCTCTATCTTTTGAACCAGTGATCGGAATTGAAATATGAGGGCACCTATGGAGCCGCAGTTCTGGTAATTGCTTAAGAGGACCTTTACCGAAGATGTGTATACTCGGGAGGAGTTGATAAAAAAATGTGGATTAAAGAAAAGGTAAAATAAAATTGTGTTACAATATTTTTTCTTTTTCTAAGTGGATAGATCCTAGGTGTGGGAGTTGGAGTGGGATCCACTAGATACTAACTACTTATGAGAGGATTAAAGGTGAGGTGGGGCCCACACGAGCCCAACCCTTCAGTTTCTCCAACTCCCCCTTTATGTGAGTAACTCCTCTCTCTATCCCTCATTAAACATGCCAACATAACACCCAATTAATTAGACAACTCAAGTTTAATTAATTAAGTGATTTTGATTTTGAATTTTAGAATTTGAAATGCCTGCCATGATTTAATAAAATAAGAGGTGTATTATTTTATTTCGTGTTGGATTGTTGTTTTGAGGATTGGAGGAGAGAGCTTAAGTCCCTTTGAAGAACTTCATCTTCCCGCAAGGAACGACACCCTTCGACGAAGAACGTCGTCACCACAAGGAGAGATGACGTGTCGTTCCTTCATCTCTCTACAGCTAGTGTAAGATGTTGTTCCTTACTTGGACGTACACCCACGCCATCTTCGAAACCTCACCCCGCGACACCGTATTCCGTGTCGCTGGAAAATGACATCGTTAAATCATGGTAGGGGTTATTTACGTTCATGATTATTTAAAAATTCTTCGTTAATTAAATTGGCCGCTTGTTATCGACATAATAGGAGGAGATCAGACCGCACAAACACGGCTGATCCTCCTCCCATTTTATTTGTTGATCCTCGTTGAACATTTTGGCGAAGGCGGCATGGTTCCATTGCACCGCGCGGGAAGGAAGGGAACCACGGCCGGAGCAGGCTGCAACGATGGTGCATGGCACCGTCACGCCGCGCCGGTGAAACCAAAGGAGGCTGCGGCCAGGAGCGGGCCGCGGCGGAGGGGCTTGGCGCCATAACGCCACGCCAGAACTACAAGGGGGCCACGGCTGGGGTGGGCCGCAGTGGAGGGGCGCGACGCCGTCATGTCGTGCTGGTCATATGGGTGCCACGGCCTAAGGCCGCGGCGGTCTTCAGCAGGGTGGCTAGGATCGACCGGCCCCCAGCTCTCCGGGAGGCGGGACCCCGAAGGGTCCTGTGCAGCTCAACCGATCGGCCATAATGGACAGTAGTTTACAAGAAACGGGGGTTGAAACTCCCGGCCAGTGCATAGGGCGGACCCCACCAGGGGCTGCCGTTTCGGAATCAAGGGGGCGGCGCCCCCCCTTTGGGCCCCGCTCGGCCGCGAGCCGAGCCGCGGCTAACTTCCGAGCCGGGCCGCAGGCCGCGCCCAGCCGGGCCGGGCCATGCCCAATTGGGCCGGACCCAGACCCGAGTTGGGTCGACCCGGTTCGGCCGACCTAGGGGGTATTGGGCCGGGTCGGACCAGGCCCAAACCCCCTATTTTCGGACAAATTCGTTCAAACACCCATATCTTGGGCTACGGACCTCTGATCGACACACCGTCAGTTGAATTGGGATACTTGGATCGAGATAGTCATTTTGGTATATTACACTCAAGCTTTCAATAAAGTTGGTGTATGGCCGGGTTGGTTCGAACCCGAAACCAACTGGGCCCTTGGAGCAGAAACACTTATAACTTAATGACCGAGCGTCCGAATGACGTGCCGTCAATTGCGTTGAGTTCATATTGACAAGAAAATACATTGTGATACATCAAATCTGGACTTCATGACAGTTGATGTATCGACCCCTTGGCTCGTGAAGAGGACCCTCCTGGAATCGAGCGTACTGTGTGCGGGAACCCTAGAGCTGGCTGCAACTGTGACGATTATGGCGACTATACTTGGATCCTACGTGGGTTCAGCAGCGATGACGACTGTACGTGGTTCCTATGTGGGTTCGGTAGTGATGACGACTGTATTTGGATCCTACGTGGGATTGACAGTGATGGTTACTATACTTGGATCCTACGTGGGTCTGGCAGCGACGACATCTGTACTTGGATCCTACGTGGGTTCGACAGAGGAGATGATTCAGAAGAAACATTAATCATCTCCACCCCTCTTTGTGAGTAGTATACTTGTGTGAGATGAGTCATGAATTTCAATCATTATCTTTGAAATGATTGACTTGCTTTCCTGTGTTGATTGGGTTGTGCTTTCCTGTGTTGATTGGGTTGTACTTTCCTGTGTGGACTGGGTTGAACATGGGCTCGGAAGTTAGAGCTGAACTGGAATTGATGACTTCGGTATATGTATGAGCATATACCTAATTAGTGTTGGTTGATACCTCATATTTGTATCTTTCCTTTGTGGTTTATCCTTTGTGGATTATGGGAGACCTTCGGGGGTCTCGGGGTCCCTAATGAGTATCGTATACTCACCCCTGCCCGAGCAATGCCCGCACTACGTTGTGTTGGTTGCAGATGATGGACAACACTAATCGTGGTTGAGGCATGAGGAGCGGGACGGTATACAGAGGTGGACTATCAGGTGGAACATATACGGAGGGGATGGCCAGACCTGAGGAGCTAACGAGACTATATGTACTCACCCATCATGTGGGAGTTTCGGAGGACGTCTTGGTGGTTGCTTCTTTACTTTTCAGCTATTGTACTTACTTTTCTCAATTGTATTGTACTTTCAGTTGGGTTTGTATACTTGCCCATTTAATTTCCAGCACTTACTTTTGTACTCAGTTTACATAGTGTTTACTTCAGCTTGTGTACTCTGGGGTGTTTTTATTCTTATATAAAGGCAATGCCTTCCCTTTTATCGGGATTTACGCCTTTGGTGCTAGATGTCAGCCTCTGGCCTATAGAAGGCGGGCTTGGGGTAGTCACAACATGGGCCCCGAGGATGGGTCGTGACATAAAGCCACTACTCTAATGATCATTTATAAAAATTAAAATATGAATAATGATTTTCAATTTATCAAAATTGTTGAAACCATGATATGCGTTCCATGAACTTTTCTGTAGAGTGAGGATATGATTCTCACATAGACAACAACTGTCAAGTATGGGTAGAGATCATTTCACATTGAAGGAGAAAGATTCAAGATGGATTTCTACATGCCAAAGTAAAACTCCATACCAATGGATAAGTGGAACGGTTTCCCCATCTATAACTATGAAGTGGATTTCCAAGATCGAGGATGAAAAGATGTTGATTTATTAGATTTCAATTTCTGAGATTCATCTAAGAAGTATTAGTGTATCCACCATCTCATGGAGTGTATATATCTTTGAGAGCTTTAATTTTATAGCTAACAGAGCCCAAACAGACATACAAATCAAATGTTATGGCACTCGGAAGACTGATAAATTTCTAAAAGGGACCTATGTTGTAGACCTACCCGTAGGACCTATACAGAGGACCTACGCGATAAGAATTTTTCTATACCCCTATGCGGAATACCTACATGAAGGACCTATGAGGATGACCTGTGCATACAACCTCCCTTCGGCCAGGTCCCCTCTATTCCTATAAATAAGAACCTTGGAACCCCATTTCACAGATGAAAAAAAGTTGGAAGAAGTCTCAAAGCCCCCGTTGTGTAGCTCTTTCACCAAGATCCCCCAAATATTCTCAGGTATCTCTCTAAAACATGATATAAGAGATAATTAAAGGGAATAATGTGGTTCAAAGTCCCATAAGGGTCTAGAACATATAGAGTTGCGCGGTGCACATGCGTGGAGCACCTGTGCGGAGCAGTTGCGCGCTACACTTGCGTGGATTACTTTTGCGGGGGAGCTACGCTGATTACCTGCGCGATTCACCCTGGAAAAGATCCTGTGCGACCCTACTATTCTAAAATGAGGTGACTGCACCCCTTCACCCCTGATCAGGGTTAGTGCCGGGCTGCGGTCCAGGCCCTTCGGGTTGGGCCACTCGCTTCTGTCACTGACCCCCATGAAAAATAGAGAGTCGCACCGCTAACTTTTCAAATCTGGTGAAGGACATTTTCCATTTCCCCCTTTATTCTTCAAGACTTCCAACCATGCAATACCATGATCTGAGACACTCCATCACACTCAATATAGTGCCCTGAGTCAACTTAATCCTCTTAGTTCCTTTCGTAGGTTATGATTTTGGAGTCTCCTTATGAATTCTTTGAGTACCTTGAGTCGATATAATCATCAAGAAACTCCTCAAACCTCATCACCTGACTTCTTTGCCAGGTTAAACCTAAAATGGGCATCCTCCTTAGAATTAAGCCCCAAAAAATTCTTAATGGGCATCCTCTTTAGGAGTAATCCCCATGCAATCTCAAATGGGCATCCTCCATAGGAGTAAGCCCCAACCAAACCACAAATGGGCATCCTCATTAGGAGCAATCCCCAACCAATATCAAATGGGTATCCATCATGGCATAATCCCCCCCACCTTAATTCCTTCCTCCTTACATGGGATCCTTGTCCAATGTAAATAGAACAGAGGGAAGGCTTGTCGCCTCAACCTCTTCCATCAGTGGAGGATGAAAATATGAATGACTTTGTTGAATCTTTGATATTCTCTTGTTTCTCACACCGAGCATGACTCACATGGGCTTAGAGATTTTTCATGATCACAACATTTTCACAATGGAAGGAACTATGAGAACTCTGATTCCCACCATAATAGGGATACGTAGGAATCCGTCTCAAGGTCTGAGCTCATTGGGCATCCTCCTCAGGAATCCAATCCTAATTCCCCTAATTTGGGCATCTTCCTTAGTAATAAGCCCCAAATTCAATCTTCAAATCACCAAGGTATATTTTTCAAGAAGTAATCCCAAACTTATTTCTCTCAAAGGATCATACTCTCCTATGAGACTTATCGAACTACGTGGGCTTTGATTCCCATCTATATGGGATACGTAGGAAGCCTCCCTAAAGTTCAAACCCAACACTTCAAATCAACCCTGTTCTGTAACAGCCCGAGATTTTATGAAAAATATTCTTTTTAATTTTATTAATGTATTGTGTTGTACACTACACCAAAAGGAGATTGAACAACACGCATCCTTGAATTGCCTTTTATTACACGCAATTGTGACCTTCCTCGATAGCGTGTGTAGTACGCAATAACGAGTTTCACTAAACAGCAATATGCTATTAAAATATTATTAAAACTAACCGGTATGAATAGTAATAACCACTTTTTGAAATTTTGTAAATTTTATTATTCAAAATGGACTTTATTTTTGGATTCGTAGTATCGAATTTATCCTAATGTAAAATTTTGGTAATTTTCGGATAACTTTCATTTTCTGATGAATAGTGAAAATTACTAAATTTTAATTAAAAACAACTTTTTTAATCGAAATAATTAATAGTGATAAATTATTAATTTGAGTGGTTTTATAGTATATTTAGAATATATTTTTACAATTCAATACAATGTTGGTCATTGGATGTAATTTCACATTTACACAAGACATAAACAAGTGTTAATCCTTTGATAGTTATTATCTCTTAAAAACACGCTATTTGTTGTGACAGCGGAAATTAATTATAAAATTAATTAATGCAACTTATATGTTGGAAAATTTGTAAAATAGAAATCATTTTTGAATTTGGAATATCAATTATAGCTTAGGGTGAAATTTTGGCATTTTTCTGAAAAACTTCAATTTTTGATGAATAGTAAAACTACTAAGTGGCAGTTAAAAAAATTAATTTCTTCATAAATCTTAATTTTACCACTTCTGTGAATGGAATTTCAAAAATCCGAGAGACACAGTTGATGTCAGTAAGTAAAATGTGGTTCAATGAGATGAAAATAATTTTTGGTGAATAGTAACTTTTTACTTTTATTTACCACGGTTAAAAGTAAATAGGGTAATAAAGGGTAAAAATGATATTAATATTACCCTAACACTTGTCCTAATTCTATTGGACAAGTGTATCTAGACCAAAAACAACCTTAAGTTTAAAATATTATCATTTAGGCCCACTTGGATTAGATTAGGACATTTATTATTATTTAATTCAAAGAAGAGTTAAAAGAGTTAAAATCAATGTTTATTTACTAAAACATTTTTAATATAGGGTTTTACATAATATAAATTCGATTGTATAGATTAATTAGAAAGCTAAAAAGATTTCCTACATAATGATATTTTATTTGTAATTTTTAGACATCAAATAATATAATTTATTTATGACACAAAGATGATGTAGTAATTATCTTATTAATGAAATATTGACATAATTGATATTATAAATACCAAAATAAATTTAATTTAAGACTTTTTATGAATTCCAATAATTTTATAGGTTTCTATGATATATTATTGTTGATTTAAGAAACTTTGTTAGAATATATAATTATGTTATGACTTTCACAAAAATCATATATCAAATAGTGTCAAAATTGACACAAAATAGTTTTTAAATCTAATATTATATTATTAATTGTTATTTTATTCTTAAAAATCTATGGTTCGGCAAAATGACTTATATAAGGATATATATATTAATAATAAACAATTTGGGGTTCTTTTGGCATGTTATAGTAAGTTTATTAACCATATAGTGTAAGAAAACAAAAAGACACGGTAAAAGTTAAATTATTTAACTTAGAGTTAAATCTAATTGATATGGTTAAAATAATAACCTAAACTTGTCTAAATCCTATTGGTTGATAGGATTTTGACCCATACCCACTTTAGATTCGAAATAAGACCCTTTGGAACCATTATAAACCGATTTTGACTTTAATATAAAATAATATTTTGAGATATTCCTAAGGTGCCCCTCTCCTCCCTTATAAAAGGGCACCTCCTCCCTCTCTTCCTCACAAAACTTTGAGCCTTCAAGCTAGGCCAACCCCTGCCAAAATCTCTTCTCCACTTCCCTAGTATCATCCTAGAGGTCCTGGTCTTATTCAAAGATCATCCATAGTTCTTTAAGTGGAGGCTATGAAAAGGCGCGTCAAAAAGAGGTAATATCCATTACCGATCTTTTTCAATTTATTTCTTCTTCAACTTCTCCTTATTTAGTTGCTTCATGATAAAGTAATAACATCAGTATTTCTTATATACTGATATGTTTTTATAAATATGAAACAACTCTAATTAACCTTCTATCCATCCTACGGAAAAAGGAAATCACCGCGCGTGCGTACGTACGGAATGTCGTCTCCACGCCGTGGTGTAATCTATTTTCCGCCACCACATTAATTGGATGGGTATAATGGTGTAATGAGTAACTATATATGATTATTATAAAGTTATATTGATACTGAAATAGTATACATACACTTCAACACAATTCCACGACCATGGGAACGATATCATCGCTCGTGCGTACGTACGGACTACCGTCTCCACGACGCGATGAGATTCATTCTCCATGTTAACCATTTAAGAATGATTACAAAGTATATATAAGAAATAATAATGAAATATATGACATTATAAAGCTACTGGATTTATGTATATAGATATATATATGTATTTCATCTACTTACTTCCATTCAAGACAATAAGGAAAGGAAAACAGCGTTCATGCGTACGTACGGACTACCGTCTCCATGAACGGTGTTTTTCATTTCATTTATCTATCTATTATATACATATATATACTTAATATATATGATATATAAATCATATTTTATATTCTGGAAGTAAGTAAATCATGATATAAGTAATAATAATGTCAAAAACAACAAGTCGAAACACCTACGATAAATGAAACGATTTTACCCAAAACGCTTCTTTAACATGGAATTTACAAAAGAACGGGTAATATAAAGTCATAAGTAAACCATATATGATATCATAACAATGAATATGATTATGTAATAAGTCAATGACATTATTTACATCATTATACAGGAGGTTCGGACACATACGAAGCAAATCAGACCTAAGGTAAGGGAAATATCACAATCTCATTTTTATTCGAGATTGTTTATACTGTAGTATTTACTGGGGTGTATTTTATCATCCACATCCATGTTTCCTCAATATGTAATATTATTTCCATCCACCTACAATTGTTTAAATCCTATTTTACCCTTCGGTGAGTTTTTAGTAAAAGATATGAAAGGAATCTTTTGACGTTTTTCGTACGAGGTACTTTTTTTTACTTTTCCGACAAAAGTACTAGAAGAATGTTTTTTTAACTTATACGGCATGAATGGATTTTTAAAACATTATTTCCAAGAAGATTCCTCTAAAAGTTTTCAAGTTTATTTTTAATCAACATTTTTTATTTTAAACTCGTATGACATGTTATGAAAGGAAAAATGTTTTTGAAGAAGAAAGGATATTTTCCTCAAGAATGGAGTTCAAGTGTTTTATCAAAATTATTTTCCATCTAAGATAATAAAGGGTTCTGTTTTTATCCCTATTATTACATTGATTTGATCATGTTGTGATGGAAATATTTCTATGAATTCCTTTATCTTATATGAATTTTTTATGATGTCATGTTGTTTAAGAATCCCATTTTTATTACATGGGTTATGCTATGATGTATGGTTTAGGATTTTTTGGCACACATAAGAATGGTTTCATTATGTGATGGGTGGGACCTATATCTCCCTCCAATGCATTGGGTAAATATTTTATATCTCATGAGATAGACATGGCTGGAACGGTAGGTTATACCGGTTCAGTGAAACAGGACTGAAACGAGGGTGAGTCGGTTCAGAAAGGGACTTTGTCCACTAAGATAGTCCTGGCAATGAGTATTGACTAACAAGAAATGATTCTATATGATTATGTGTGTATGCCACAAAGTTTCATGTTTTAAGTTATGATTATTGTGATTACATTTCACTGCCATGATTTATCCCATGTTATGAAATTATGCTCTCTTTTGCAGGTTAAGATTTCCGAAAGTTATGTTCTTATGAATATGATGTGATTGATTTTTCCTTTGTTTACCCTTACTGAGCATTTGAGCTCACCCTTTTATGTTTTCTTTTCCTCAGGATATAAAGAAAGGTTTCAGTTAAAAAAAAGGAAGATCTTTATGGGAGATATTGAAGATATTTCACCACGATTAGAAGATTACGTTCCGAGTTTCCAAAGACACTAAACTATTACGATCCTTGTGTGTGTGTTTTTGTTATGTACTAAGTATTCCGCAAAGGTAATGTAATGTTCATGTACATCAAGCTTCGGGTCTCTACAGTTGGTATCAGAGGAAAGGTTTAGTCAACCTTTGGAAACTAGGATGTGAGAACGTTAGTGAGATCCCTAGAGATATTTTAAGGTATGTCTAGGGATGTCCCTAAGGTTAAGTATACGTATAGGTTATAGTACTAGAATTATGCTAATGATCATAGAATTAAACCTATGATGTTAGATATTGAAGGTACTCCCCCTTTATTATGTTGTTTTCCCTAGCATGATTTTTTATTCTCACACTATTCTTTTTGGGTTTTAGAAAATGGCTGGAAACAAGGTGATTCAAGATAATGGAGGATATGATGGACAATGGAATGATATTTTTCATGAACAACCAAATGAAATGGGATTTGGAAGTCCAAACATCATTATTATTCCGAATCAGAAATCTCATAATATGATCAATAAAGTAAAATTTGGTAAGTTTCCTGACTCGGCTAATAAGAGAAAGATGGAGTTTCATGATGATCATAGAGGAAAGAAAGTTCAATTTCCCCTATGTAAATCATGTGGGAAGAGGCATCAAGGAGAATGTTTCAAAGGAACTGGAAGATGCTTTGGGTGTGGAAAAGAAGGACACAAAGCCAGTAAGTGCAAAGGAAAAGGTTTAGTTAACACCAGGGATGAGAATAATGGTATTGCTACGACATCAACAATGGTTAAATGTTTTAAATGTGGAATGTACGGGCATTATGAAAACCAATTCCTTAAGGGAAAGTCTCATGAAGAGAATCAGTACGGTTGTATGGGTAGTATTTATGTTGACGATGATGAAGAGACTACAAATGATATGTGAGATGAAAGAATTGTTGAAGCTCGATCAATGGTTTAAGAAGGTAGTGGAATGATTACATGTTTATCAAGTGTAATGTTGTACTATAGAATAAAAAGACATCTAAGGATTGTTACACTATTGCCTTTCCATATGTTTTGAAAGTTTATTATGAATGGTATGAGTAACAATGAAAGGTTATTCAGATATTTTTGGAAAGTGGATGATATACGCATAATGAAGTGATAAAGAGGAAATGAAATGTTTGACAGTATTCATGAGCACATGATTGATATAAGGACTAAGTGATATCATGGTTTGAGTATATAGAATTTTTGGATTTTGGTATGTGGAAAGAGTTATCTTTTGACAGCATTCATGTTTTCACTAAGGTTTATTTGGTATTAATTTTTCAATAGAATACATGATTAAGGTATTCACATGATTGGAATGTGACCAACAAGACATATCTTATGATATATGGGGATCAACGATGGTATTAAATCTCTGGTAATTGTTTTCACTATATTATGAGAGTGGACTGCAGTATTATGGATAAGCCTAAAGATTGGAATGGATTATGTTGGACATAAGATAGTATTGTTTAAGGATAGAAGTTTTTCGATATTATTGATGGGATGTTATAGTAATATAGTTTTAGAAAAAGGAAAACCTGCAGGACGGGCGACAGCCCATCGCGTCGGACAAGGCTGTGGAAATCGAACCCACAACCGAAGTGCGACTGGCCTTTATCGCCTACCACTGGCCGAAAGGAAGTCCCTGTTTAGTAGAAACTAGTTTTATTATATTAATCTGTATGACATATGATGTATAAGTCCATTTTAGGAACCATATATGATTAATCTCACTATAGATCGACTTATGTATATAATTTATGATAACCTTTTGTTTGAGACAGATGGAATGACCCGTCATTCTATCACATGATCTGCTAACACTTCACGAATAACAAATTCAACTTCATTTATTTAAGAGATGAAGTGGAAATTGTTAAAGGCACGAACAACAGTGAGATTGTACCAAAATAAAGTAAGTATTTATTCTAATTCAAATTCTTTAACTTTAGGGAAACGATCTTGAAAACCAAAAAATGTTGTCCTAGTGATCTTATATTTGTTGAATCAGATGGTACCGTAGATCGTCACAAATTTATGGCTTTGTGATTGCTGGATTTTCCATAGCCATGTTCTCTACCACTCTCCATCAGAACATGATGGTTAGATTTCTCTTCCATATCACTATTTTCACCTATGTGGAAACCCAGTGATTAGTTTATTTGGGTAACCGTTACGTTTCATACTTTTGTTTTTAAATATTGGTTTTGATATTTCTTTTTACGATGTGGGTTTCTATTAAAGAAACTTTTGAATAGTAAACTATTTATAACCCCGACGAATTTCGAGGGCGAAATTCATTTTAAGGGGGGTAGAATGTAACAGCCCGAGATTTTATGAAAAATATTCTTTTTAATTTTATTAATGTCTTGTGTTGTACACTACACCAAAAGGAGCTTGCACAACACGCATCCTTGACTTGCCTTGTATTACACGCAATCACGACCTTCCTCGATAGCGTGTGTAGTACGCAATAACGAGTTTCACTAAACAGTAATATGCTATTAAAATATTATTAAAACTAGCCGTTATGAATAGTAATAACAACTTTTTGAAATTTTGTAAATTTTATTATTCAAAATGGACTTTATTTTTGGATTCGTAGTATCGAATTTAGCCTAAGGTGAAATTTTGGTAATTTTCGGATAAATTTCATTTTCTGATGAATAGTGAAAATTACTAAATTTTAATTAAAAACAACTTTTTTAATCGAAATAATTAATAGTGATAAATTATTAATTTGAGTGGTTTTATAGTAAATTTAGAATATATTTTTACAATTCAATACAATGTTGGTCATTGGATGTAATTTCACATTTACACAAGACATAAACAAGTGTTAATCTTTTGATAGTTATTATCTCTTAAAAACACGCTATTTGTTGTGACAGCGGAAATTAATTATAAAATTAATTAATGCAACTTATATTTTGGGAATTTTGTAAAATAGAAATCATTTTTGAATTCGGAATATCAATTATAGCTTAGGGTTAAATTTTGGCATTTTTCTGAAAAACTTCAATTTTCGATGAATAGTAAAACTACTAAGTGGTAGTTAAAAAAATTAATTTCTTCATAAATCATAATTTTACCACTTCTGTGAATGGAATTTCAAAAATCCGAGAGACACGGTTGATGTCAGTAAGTAAAATGTGGTTCAATGAGATGAAAATAATTTTTGGTGAATAGTAACTTTTTACTTTTATTTACCACGGTTAAAAGTAAATAGGGTAATAAAGGGTAAAAATGATATTAATATTACCCTAACACATGTCCTAATTCTATTGGACGAGTGTATCTCGACCAAAAACAACCTTAAGTGTAAAATATTATCATTTAGGCCCACTTGGATTAGATTAGGACATTTATTATTATTTAATTCAAAGAAGAGTTAAAAGAGTTAAAATCAAAGTTTATTTACTAAAACATTTTTAATATAGGGTTGTACATAAGATAAATTCGATTGTAAATATTAATTAGAAATCTAAAAAGATTTCCTACATAATGATATTTTATTTGTAATTTTTAGACATCAAATAATTTAATTTCTTTATGACACAAAGATGATGCAGTAATTATCTTATTAATGAAATATTGACATAATTGATATTATAAATACCAAAATAAATGTAATTTAAGACTTTTTATGAATTCCACTAATTTTCTAGGTTTCTATGATATATTAGTATTGATTTAAGAAACTTGGTTCGAACATATAATTCTGTTATGACTTTCACAAAAATCATATATCAAATAGTGTCAAAATTGACAGAAAATAGTTTTTAAATCGAATATTATATTATTAATTGTAATTTTATTCCTAAAAATATAAGGTTCGGCCAAATTACTTAGATAAGGATATATATATTAATAATAAACAATTTGGGGTTCGTTTGGCATGTTATAGTAAGTGTATTAACCATATAGTGTAAGAAAACAAAAAGACACGGTAAAAGTTAAATTATTTAACTTAGAGTTAAATCTAATTGATAAGGTTAAAATAATAACCTAAACCTGTCTAAATCCTATTGGTTGATAGGATTTCGACCCATCCCCATTTTAGCTTCCAAATAAGACCCTTTGGAACCATTATGTACCGATTTTAACTTTAATATAAAATAATATTTTGAGATATTCCTAAGGTGCCCCTCTCCTCCCTTATAAAAGGGCACCTCCTCCCTCTCTTCCTCACACAACTTTGAGCCTTCAAGCTCGGCCAACCCCTGAGAAAATCTCTTCTCCACTTCCCTAGTATCATCCTAGTTGTCGTGGTCTTCTTCAAAGATTATCCTTAGTTCTTTAAGTGGAGGCTAAGAAAAGGCGCGCCAAAAAGAGGTAATATCCATTAGCGATCTTTTTCAATTTCTTTCTTCTTCAACTTCTCCTTCTTTAATTGTTTCATGATAAAGTAATAACATCAGTATTTCTTATATACTGATATGTTATTATAAATATGAAACAACTATAATTAACCTTCTATCCATCCTACGGAAAAAGGAAATCACCGCGCGTGCGTACGTACAGAATACCGTCTCCACGCCGTGGTGTAATCTATTTTCCGCCACCACATTAATTGGATGGGTATAATGGTGTAATGAGTAACTATATATGATTATTATGAAGTTATATTGATACTGAAATAGTATACATACACTTCAACACAATTCCACGACCATGGGAACGATATCATCGCTCGTGCGTACGTACGGACTACCGTCTCCACGACGCGATGAGATTCATTCTCCATGTTAACCATTTAAGAATGATTAAAAAGTATATATAAGAAATAATAATGAAATATATGACATTATAAAGCTACTGAATTTATTTATATATATATATATGTATTTCATCTACTTACTTCCATTCAAGATAATAAGGAAAGGAAAACAGCGTTCATGCGTACATACGGACTACCGTCTCAATGAACGGTGTTTTTCATTTCATTTATCTATCTATTATATATATATATACTGAATATATATGATATATAAATCATATTTTATATTCTGGAAGTAAGTAAATCATGATATAAGTAATAATAATGTCAAAAACAACAAGTCAAAACACCTACGATAAATGAAACGATTTTACCCAAAACGTTTCTTTAACATGGAATTTACAAAATAACGGGTAATATAAAGTCATAAGTGAACCATATATGATATCATAACAATGAATATGATTCTGTAATAAGTCAATGACATTATTTAAATCATTATACAGGAGGTTCGGACACATACGAAGCAAATCGGACCTAAGGTAAGGGAAATATCACAATCTCATTTTTATCCGAGATTGTTTATACTTTAGTATTTACTGGGGTGTATTTTATCATCCACATCCATGTTTCCTCAATATGTAATATTATTTCCATCCACCTACAATTTTTTAAATCCTATTTTACCCTTTGGTGAGTTTTTAGTAAAAGATATGAAAGGAATCTTTTGACGTTTTTCGTACGAGGTACTTTTTTTTACTTTTCCGACAAAAGTACGAGAAGAATGTTTTTTTAACTTATACGGCTTGAATGGATTTTTAAAACATTATTTACAAGAAGCTTACTCTAAAAGTTTTCAAGTTTATTTTTAATCAACTTCTTTTATTTTAAAGTCGTATGACATGTTATGAAAGGAAAAATGTTTTTGAAGAATAAAGGATATTTTCCTCAAGAATGGAGTTTAAGTGTTTTATCAAAATTATTTTCCATCTAGGATAATAAAGGGTTCTGTTTTTATCCCTATTATTACATTGATTTGATCATGTTGTGATGGAAATATTTCTATGAATTCCTTTATCTTATATGAATTTTATTATGATGTCATGTTGTTTAAGAATACCATTTTTATTACATGGGTTATGATATGATGTATGGTTTATGATTTTGTGGCACACATAAGAATGGTTTCATTATGAGATGGGTGGGACCTATATCTCCCTCCAATGCATTGGGTAAATATTTTATATCTCATGATATAGACATGGCTGGAATGGTAGGTTATACCGGTTCAGTGAAACAGGACTGAAACGAGGGTGACTCGGTTCAGAAAGGGACTTTGTCCACTAAGATAGTGTTGGCAATGAGTCTTGACTAACAAGATATGATTCTCTATGATTATGTGTGTATGCCACAAAGTTTCATGTTTTAAGTTATGATTATTGTGATTACATTTCACTGCCATGATTTATCCCATGTTATGAAATTATGCTCTCTTTTGCAGGTTAAGATTTCCAAAAGTTATGTTCTTATGAATATGATGTGATTGATTTTTCTTTTGTTTACCCTTACTGAGAATTTGAGCTCACCCTTTTATGTTTTCTTTTCCTCAGGATATAAAGAACGGTTTTAGGTAAAAAAATGGAAGATCTTTATGGGAGATATTGAAGATCTTTCACCACGATTAGAATATTACGTTCCGAGTTTCCAAAGACACTAAACTATTACGATCCTTGTGTGTGTGTTTTTGTTATGTACTAAGTATTCCGCAAAAGTAATGTAATGTTCATGTACGTCAAGCTTCGGGTCTCTACATGTTCTCCATGGGCCATATTCCCAATAGGGACTCATCCTACATGGAAACCCATATCCTCTCTAAGTTCCTTAGGCTGCTTCATCATAAGTCCCACATTATGTTTTGACTAAGCACCTTTAACATAGAGGTCCTCATCACATGACCTTAATAGGTTTGATGGGTCCTATTAAGAGGCATCAAACTATGAGGGTTCTGATTCCTTTCACAAGGATATGTAGGTAGATCATTTTATGGGCACGATCCCAAGACCAAAACAAACCTTCATCTCCTTGGATGATAATAAATTCCAGAGTTCCTCATTGAGTGTCTTAAAAACCCGTATCACCACAACGGTGATTAAAAGAATCTCTAATCAGTATATTAGAGGATACCATTGATGGAAGAACACTAATACCTATGGATATTTCCATCAATGATGAACCTTGAATGCAAACTGATGATTCTAAATTTTACATTTGTTAATAAGTGATTGTAAATTTCAAGGGATACTTATGATATACTTGTTGAATTAATAAGGATTCATGAAAATATCTTAAATTTACAAAGAGTGTCCCAGAGTAGATAATAATTCCCCCCAAAAGGGTGTGATGAGTCCGACCTCCCATCCTCTCATCCAATGCATGTTCTTATATATCGTAAAGTTCTAACTTAATGAATGACTACCTTTAGAAAGTAGGTCCCCTTTGGATAAATAACTGTTGGGAGTTTCCGGTTCCATAAATAAATCCAATGGAAACCGTCTTGAAATAATGATTCTTAAAACTTGAACACATCTTTCAAGGAACAACGAAACAAAAATAAATGAATTTTGGAATATATAATATCTAGTACCTGATTGTATGTAATGCTTTCATTGATTTTACTGATGTAGTTTTCATTGTTTCTAATGAAAATTACCATGTATGTGTTTTGTTTTGTTGAACATTTAAGATTTTGAAATTTAAAACTTGATACTTAAATTGATAACAAAACTTTCGTTGATTTCAAAATGTTCAATCCTAGAAGAAAACCATACTATTCACCATCCTAATTATCAAAAAATAAGCAATGTTAGGAAAAATATTTTAAATTCTATTGAAATAATAGAAAAAGTTGGTTCTACCTGTATTAAAGTAGTTCCCAACTCTACAACTGTCTTGTGTACGAATTGCATGACTTGTTTGTGAAATAAAAATACTAAAAATGAGTCTTTGTTATCAATAACCATCAGTTTCACTTTAAATCTATTGAATTTAAAATTATGACCACACTCATAGTGATAATGAATAGTTTTATTTATTAGTTGGAAAGTAACAAAGTTATAGTAAGAAATTTAAAAATCTTAAAGAAGGTAACCTGGGAGTAGTGCCATTATGAGATAATTTGAAATTATGGCACCATATTTGGTCATCTAAAAGGAGTACTTTATTCATGCAAGTGTTTCATGACTCATAAAACTAGATGTGGGTGCTTTGAATTTTTTGTATGTTTGTTGAAATTAAGCACTGTGTATGCTACAATATATTGAGTACATAATATTATGGTCATTAGTTCATGACATAACTGTACAATTCATAATACTGCATAATGAATTTCCAGAATTTTGGATATATTACTTTCCTCTTGATAGCTTTTGACTTCTTAAATTGTTTTCCTATTGTTAAGATATTGTACATCTGTAGAAGGGTTGCCACTTGTTGGTGGTGGACTATTAAACTGTGATGCAATTGCCAAAACAAACCTAGTAAATATAGAATAAGTGACTTAAAATAAATAATAACAACTTGTGGGGATTATATTTGCGATGCATAGAGAAACGTATGTAAAAATAAAGAAGTTAAAATAGTTAAAATGTCACCTACTTCTGAAGTTGTTTATTTCTAGAATATCTAGATTGTAAATAATTTTTGTAGCATTTAGAATAGTAGTCACAATAATAGATGCTGAATGAAGTTTGAATTCTTAGAAATCATTTATATGAAGTATAATTCCTAAGAAACATATTCAAATAATAATGATTTAAAAATATAACAAAAGGTTCAATGTAGATAGAAACCATATTGCTCAGTAACTTCACCTGGACAAGTTGTAACATAATAATGGTTTATGAAACTTTGATATTTTCCAAATAACATGTCATTTCATTTACAAAGTCTCCCCATAAACTGTAGGTGAATTGTATCTCACTGTAGGGAAGGAAATCAATAGTAAAGATTAATTTTATTTGTTATAGTCATATATAATAAGAGCACAAAATTAATGACCTGTCATCGTCTTGAACAATCTACATCCTAAGGTTGTAATGAACCCTAGATTGCATTGGATGTGTGGAATGTAGACGTCCAATTATTTCTAAATCATAGATGACCAAAAAAACTTACTTTGAATACATTATGGATGAATTAGAAAATACTGTAATCTTAATTTTATTGAAATCAACTACACATGAAAGTGACATAAAAAGGTTACTAAAATATACTTATTAAATGTTCCCATAGAATCCTCCTTTGAATAATGGTATCATATAATGTAAATTTGAAACTAAAAAGTGGAATTTCTATATCACATGGACAGAAAAATTTTGGGGATGAGAACATGATTCTATAGGAATGTCTACTTGCCATGTAAGTTCCTTGGGTTGAAGCTATTTGGATGTTTTGTATGATACAACACATTCCTTAACACAAAAGATGTTAGTACTTGGAGATAAGTTGACGGTTAGTTATCACACACTGAATCTTGGTTCCCCAAAGGTTTGTTGAAATGTAGTTTAATATGTAAAAAAGAACTGATGATAGAGGACATAGAGATATAATATATGTTTATATCAAAATATGTACCCAACATAACAAATCAATATGGAAATAAATCAAAAATAATAATTTAATGTAAAATTAACTCTTTATCACAAAGTATTATATCAAACACAACGACATCATTAGAATATTTGGGTGACGAATTGCACCACATGTTCATCACACAATCTATAATCCTTAGTGTTCTATCATCCTCTGGTGTAATCTCATTCAATAGGGTTATTGACCAGGATAGTTTTTTTACTCGGATCATTTACATTTACTAATGAAAATAGAAACATAGTAAGTAGGTAAATAAGTGATCGAAGTACACATATTACATATCCAAACCCCAGTAAAATATCAATAGTTTAATTTAAATGATACCTAAGACAAGTTATCAAATATTTCATTATACGCAATATTTGTTTTATACCCAAATGACGTTTTAGTGTTATCATGAACTAATATTTTCAAACCATTTACAAATGTAACCCTAGAAATTGCAACATATAATTGAAAATCAGAGAACACATGATTTCAAAGATATAACCCAAAAGAAGACAATAATTTCCCTTGATTTTTATTAATAGTCATTGCATAAGAAACTGTCAAAGGATATTTAATTTTTGTAATTTGAAAGCCCACATAACATTATAGTGTGTCATATTTAGTCTTGGAATGAATGAAAAATACCCCGAATTACAGCCACACAAAATTTTTACTCCAATCACATGATCAATTAAGTGATTAAAAATCATATGGGTGTCATTTAATAAACCAACATATTGATCTAAATTTCATATTAACATAATAGGAGCACCAATATTTATTGTAATTTTGTGGGTAGCTAACCCAGAGATGCTGATACCATTTAACAATTCAGAGGTGTATATGTTTTCCGCCCAATCAGTATCAAAAATGGAATTGTAAAATGAATCAAAGTTTAAGTAATCTTTCTTTTCAGAGTCTATGAGAGATAACATGTAATCATTTACTTGTTGAACAACATCACAGGTTGGAGCTAAAATTTAATTCTCTTTTAGATTGGATACCTCACCATATTTGTCACTGAAAATAGGATATGTATGGTCAAAAATTGCAGCCATTTCATTTTCATAGTAGGTAAGAAGATATTTTGAAGGAATTTTCATGAGTGATTCACCATCATTAGATTCTCAAACTCTACCTTTTCCAATATCCAAGGTCCATTTTGAAAACTCATGGACTGCATTTGAATCATCCCTAGATGTAGTCGAATGAAATCTCATGTTCCTTGTTAGAGTTTAGACCTCACCTTGTTTTCAAAGATATGATGACTTAATACTTGAAAAGACAATGTCATTTCTGTTTCCACTGGGTATTACCAGTAGTATTTTCCTAAAATCTCCCCTAATACAACTGTTAGACAAACAAAAGGTAAATTTGGAGCATTAACATTTTCTACTGACATTATATTTCTCAGAGTACGGTCTAGAGCTTCAAAGCAGTACTTATGTACAATTGATGACTCATCCCAAATAATAAGCTTTTTAAAATGTAGAAGTTCCACAAGATCACTTCCCTACCGAATATTGCAAACTGAATACTCAGTAATAGAGATTGAAATATGAAATTTAGAATGTGTAGTTCATCCGCAGAGAAGTAGTAATGATGCTATTCCACTCAACGAAATGACAAGAACAACAATTCCCTATGACCTTATAAATGATGTTATTATTTTCCAAATAAATATTTTACATGTGCCTCCATATCCATGTAAGAAGAAGAAACTCCCAGAATCAGAAGAAAATGAATACAAAATGAAATTCATCACATGTTTCTGTTCATCAGTAAGCAAACTCTATAAAGTTCTATATTCATTCTGATGTATCTCTCTATTGTAATTTAGTTATTCTTCAAATAAACGATTTGGATGATTATCAATTATATAATCTGTAACTGGAATAAGAGGATAAAACTGAAGAGAACTACCATTGATCTGTAAAATATGGTCTATTTCAAAGAGAATACATATGTCTCTGATGATATATGAGTGTCAAATCTATAAAATTGTTGAATATTGATTAATATTAGTGTAAAATAGACTGTATGTAGTCATTAAAGTTATGAAGACTAATTAAAATATTTCATCTATGATGGAGACTGAGCTGATTGGAGAGAATATATTAAGCATTAGGTAATTTAATAGTACAAAAGTGTGTCCCTAACCTGTTCACCTCAGTATTGCAGTATGTCTAAATAATAACAACTACAATATATAATGAATTGATTAGTTTGAATCCACTAAGCAGTAAGTAATTTAGTAGTAAATAAGAATATCAATAACCTAATGACAATAATATTGAATAGTAGTAAAATTAGGTGAGTAGAATATACAAAACATTGTACTAATAATAGAGGAAAATATAAAGAAAAAAACATTATTCATCTATAGATAGTCATTTTTGGTTAATATATGGATGAAAAAAATAATATTTAATTTGAAATGAAAACATTAAATAATATTTTGGAATAATGTATTTGAGAAATTGGTGATTTATCACATAATATAATTAAACTTTAGTAACTTATTTTTATAAAATTACTTGACCAACATACAAAATTACCTTGAATTTGTAAAGATCTTCAGAAAGAAGTTAACAGGTTTGATTCCAAACAATTTATGGCCAAGATATGTTAATCAAAAGTAACATGCTTGTGAATAGACATCATAAAAAATGTCCCATTCTCCAAGCTAAAACCTCCATTATAGCTTCAATAAATTCAGTGTCATCGGACAGTAGTCCCAAAGCATAACAAACCTCTCTAAATGTTCCATGGATAATATTGTTCTCTATTTTCAGATATTCATAATAAGTTTCACCATGAATTTTTGTTAGAAGTAACTGCTTGTAAAACATCTCTCTAGTTCTTGGTTGCACATAGTATAATCCACCAATACCGAATCCCTGTTTTCGAGGATTCGATTTTCATCATTTGAGTGGAAGACCAATCTAGTTGCAAATTATGTATAACTAAGACCTATACCTTCTGGGTATGTTTGATTTTATTAAAACCAATAGGTGAACATTGTTTTAGAAATATTATTGTGAGTCAATAATTCTTCAATATTATCATTGCCACTATAGGCCACACAATTTTGTCCTAGTAAATGGAATCTTAACCTCTCAATTTATGGATATCTATAATGGAAATCATAAGAACATATCCTCCATGAAGCCTCACAAGTAGATATATACCGATAGTCATAGTACATCTTTATATCATTTACATTGTTGTCTGGGTACTCACTGTTGTTGCTCTGATAATGTGTTGTTGTAACATGATCATTTACTTTGCTAATATATTTGAAGAGGTATTTGATAGAAGATGAGTGATTAAAAACATAAATATTCAGATGATGTTGATACTTTAATGGAGAAACAGGATAGTATGGTGTGACAAATCAGTTATCCAAAGGGACACCATTTCTAATAATATTTTTCCACCATCCCTTCTGTGATAGACAACAAAACCATAATCATCAATGCTAGTATGTATGAAAAAAAATTGGATAAAATTTTGTACATTTTCCATTTCTTATACAAGGATAAGAATAGTTTTCATAAACATAAGGGCAATGCATCATGAACTTTTTAAAAGCTTCAGGTAGTTTTGGGTATGCACAATTATTTGAAAATTCAGCACATACAAATTTGTTAACATCTGTAGGATTGTTAACTTTGTTGTCATGATATAGAAATAATAGGTTGTGGACTTGGGGCAAGAAACGTTTTTGAAACTCCATAGTTCAAATAACTACATGAAAAAAATAGGGTTATAGATAGTTAATAAGGGATGATATAATATTAAATAGGAATCTAAAGACAGTGAATATTAAATATAAAAATCATTACCTACCCGTGACTTTCAAAATGAACAACTATCTCTTAAATATTTTATTAGATTATCGAACTTAATTTTGAAAACTCGAGATAATATTAAAGGATAGTACACTGGAAGAAGATTATTATTTATAACAAATCAAGTAATTTCAGGCCACATTGGGTTACATGTGAATGTTAGAAAAAGATCTGGATACCCTACCCAATTAGAAATAGACATTTCATCTTGGTATTTCTTGATAATATACCTGATACCAACGATAAATGTTGATGGTAAAATGATACTCTTCCCACATGATAACCCTTCACAGTCACCTCGTAGAAATGAATCTTGCACTCCATTGTATGATTCAACCCTGAATAATTTTTTTTTTTGAATTGAAAGAAAGATAGTATTTTAGACTAAATAATATTATAATCATCAAAAATAAACTGTTGCAATAATATTTTAGAATGTAGAATGGTTGAGTCATCATTTTCACAGAATTTCAAGTGAAAGGAGAAGTACTCTCTCATTGTTACCTTCTTGAGTGTAGCACTTATTGTGAAAGGAGTAGCTAGATGCAGTACATTTTCAATATATCAATTATGACCTCCTATGAAAATCAAGGGGTATTGCAATGATAGATACAATTGGTGAAACTCATAAATTAAATGTAAATCACCACTTTTCCTTTGAATGATTATATCCCATTCTTGGATGTGATCTTCAATATCACCGACAATCAGCATTTCAATTCCAGAAGTCATTGGTAGGATATATGTGGCTTCATTTTTTTGTCTTATCTTAAGTAGACGTAGCTTTAAATTTGGTACTTTATGATTATTAAGAACATCTCTTGCACTTATGAATTATAAATCCAAATCATTGTGCTCATGTATCATTTGTTGTAGGTTCTCTACAATATTATAGTTAATAAAGGATTGTAGATTACTGTCGTCAAATATGCATAAAGTACTTTTTGTTAATATTAAATGATGAATGGTTTGAAAATATAGTAAATATTGTTGAATTAGACCGATACCTAATTCCGCAGACCCTGTTATGACACTCTTGTGTAGTATCATACACATATTGTTGTTTGAACTTTGATGGTTTTCCACCAGGTGGACATAAACTACCTATGTGATGGTAGTTTTGTCTATTTAATCTGAATATACATATATCTTGACCATAATTGAATGACCTATATAACTTCCCACCCATGGATGTGAATTCAAACATTGAATTATAAATATTCATGTGGTCTTGGAATGCTCAGGCCTCTACAGTAGTTTAATTGAATATCAGCATCCTTAGGTATTCAGGACATGTTAGTAGTAAGTCCAAAGAAATCTTTCCTATCGAGAAGAATAGTGAGAACCATGGGATTTGTATGTTGTTGTAGTTCTTATTTCTCTCATCAATAAAAATAATGACTGGCAATATTGACAGGTGTTAGAAGGGTCTCTAATATCTGAATAACCTGATTGAACAATAATATATTATAGAATATATTCATCAAAAATCATTGACACAATCTATAAAGATGATGGTTTATTATAGAACCATCAATTCAGGCTTACTAATCACACTAAACTATGCTCTCGGAATTTTGTTGTTCAAGTGATTTTCCTGTAATAGTAAATGGTAGGTAAACATGTATAGGAATAAATAATAAAAAATTTAATTCTGTTTGAAGTGAATCATGTAAATCGACATAGCTATATTGTAGTCCCCTTGAATAGTAAGCATCACACATAATCTATTAGTTTAGGGAACCAAAATAAATAAAATGAACAAACATGGATGATAATTTGCAGAGACAATTTTTGTGATTACATTATTGAAGAGACAGGTAAATAATCTAACAAAAAAATTTCACCAATCCTGAAACCTATGAATAATATTGAGAAAACTGTTATATGATGATTACAAAGGTTGTACAACAGACATTTTTTCATCAAAGATAATTTATATCAAACATACAAAATGGTAGTGGCGGTTGTGCCAAGTTCTCTGGTCTTTGTTTTCACTTGTTTGATCATGAACACATTTTTGATCGAGGAGCAGATGGTTCAGGAACTATGGTCAAAGAAGAAGTTAAATAGTATTAATTTATGTAAATCTTAAATGCAGCGTGATGAATAATGATCTATAATGGTATATTTAAATAGAACTATCCATCGATACATAAATGTGATAATGGTATGTGTGTGAATCCATCTATGTATCCAATTGTTGATAATGGTTTAGTTATAGGAGTAGAAGACAAATTGGTACACATCATTGAAGAATTTCTAGTAGGTTTCAGTACTGATTTTGTGGAAACTTTAATAATTAGAGTTACTTCAAGAATGTAAATATGTTTAATATTTTAATGTGAATAATTTATAGAACTTACAAACTATTTTTCATTCCATTATAAGGATTTTTCATTGTAACCTTGCATATGCAGAGTTTACCTAGCAATTTATGTCTATATTTGGCCAAGGAGCAGACTGTTCAGGCACTGTTGTGAAAGAAGTAGTTGATTAAAACGACCTTAATTTTTCTATCTCTATAATTCAGTATGAAGTGTATTGTTTTATAGTTTGAAATAGAAACAAAACTAACCCTTGACACGCAAATATGATAAATCCATGTTTGTGACTCTATGTGTGAAGTCATAAGTTGATACTGGTTCATTTATTGGAGTAGTAGACACATCAGTAGATGTCATTGAATAATTTTCTATAGATTTAGACACTATTAATGTTTCTGTTGTAATAAAATCAATTATTGAAATAGTCATAATAAGTAGGACAATTTAAAGTGAACATAATAGAGTACTTACACACTTTATATCGTTCCCTCATCAGTTGCTTCCACTGTAACCTTGCCTCTCTTGAGCTTGATAGGATATACATGTTTGTATTTGTTTGAGAAGTAGCCTTTCCAGGGTCTGTCATTAAATAAGAAGTTAAATATCACTCATTTGTGTTATTCTAGAAAGAAATTGGAAGTAATGTGATTTATTCTATTTTAAATCATCAGAACAAACCATTGACATAGAATGATGATAATGGAATTTGTGTTACTCCTTGTGTGATTCCATCAGCTGATACTAGTTCAGTTAATGCAGTACCCGACATATTGGTATATTTCATTGAATAATCTACAGTAGATGTCGACACTGTTATATTACAAGTTGTAATGAATACTACTATTAAAACAATGAGATTAAGTAGGACATTTTAAACCGAACATAACAGAGAACTCAAAATTTTTGTTGTTGTTATTTCATAATTAGTAGGACAATTTAAAGTGAACATTATAGAGTACATACAAATTTTATGTTGTTCCTTTGTAAGTTTCTTCCACTGTAACCTTGCATCTCTTGAGATTTACGGGCTATACATGTTTGTACTTGGTAAAGTAGATTATTTTTCAAACACGTTCATCAAATAAGAAGTTTATTATCACTCATTTGTGTTAGTATGAAAATCAGTTGGTAGTGTAGTGTTTTCTCATGTTAAATAAAATCAGAACTAACCATTGACAGAGAAAGATGATAATGGAATTCCTCTGACTGCATCTGTGAAGTAATCAGTTGATACATGTTCAGTTGTTGGAGTAGTAGATAGATCAGTAGATGTCTTTAAAGAATTTCCAATAGATGTCGACACTGTAATTGTGTCAGTTGTAATGAATACAATTATTGAAATAATGATATTAAGTAAAAATATTTAATGTGAAAAAAAAACAATGAACTTACAAACTTTATATAATTCCTTCCTAAGTTTCCTCCATTATAACCATGCATCCCATGAGTTTGACTAGCAAGACATGTTTATATTTGGTCGAGGAACTGAATTTCCAGGAACTATCATAAAAGTAGATGATAAATTCAAATAATTTGTGTTAGTCTGGAAAGGATTTTTTAGTGAAGTGTTTTGTTCTGCTAAATATAATCATAACTAACCATTGAAACATAGAGATGATAATGGAATGCATGTGACTCCATGTGTGATTCCATCAGTTGATACTGGTTTAGTTAATACAGTACGAGACATATCGACAAACTTCATTGAAGAATTTCCATTGTATTTTGGCACTGTTATATTTCCAGTGGTAATGAATACTACATTTGAAACAATAAAATTAAGGTGTACTTTTTTAAACCGAATATAATAGAGAACTCCCAAACATTTTGTTGTTTGTTCATAACTTTACTCAACTATAACGTTGCATCTCTATAGCTTGCTGGGAAAGACATGTTTTTATTTTTTTCTTTAAATATAATTGTCAAGGTCTATTCTCAAAGAAAATTATACATGGTGGAATTTACTGTTAATGTAATGTACATTAAATAGGAAAATAATAAATTGTCTAAATTTTCAATGGAACAAGAGTAAAATGTTAGTAATGACAAATACATGAAATGTGGAACAATAATACACTGAAATATATGTACTCAAATTAAAAAGGTAAGCATAACTGTGTTAGATGATATGATGCAGTATAAAAGAAAGCTCTAAATACTAATATTGAGAGAGGTTGTAGAAACTATGTAGCAGTAATTTTATGGTGATTACTTAGAAACTGTACTGGAAATAGAGTTTTAGGTCAGGTGAGAAAATTATGTTAATGTAATATACATTGCCTAGAAAAACACTGAAATGCATAAATATGTAATTGTAGAGGTTTATATTAATAGTAACAACAGATATTTGAAATCATGAACATTAAAGACATGAAATATTTTTATGTAATAAAATAAGGTTAGGCTACATGTGTTACACAATATGATGCGGTGTAAATCTATTAATCCTTCTATTCAAAGAACATGTATAAGATATGTGATAACATGACTTTATTGTTGACTGAGTAAGAGTAGTAAAAATACAGCTTTCCTAGAAATATGATAACACATTTAGTGATGAATATATGATTAATTATGAAATATTTTAAGAAATGTAGATGAAAATGTAAAATAAAATGATGTAATAACACATACTGGTGTCAATGAATTTGAACGTAGAGTGGGGCATGATATAGTCGACAGAGTAGTCAAAATCTGCAGTGGCAATGAAGAGAGCTACAGAAGGGAAGAAATGAAAGTGTAATCAAAAGTAGTTGATGGTGGTAAATCCCAAGAGGTGTAGGTTGTGATTGAAATTGATAACTGGTGTGGATGTTAGGGGAATCCCAAGCGACAATTGTGGTACTGTGATGGAACCCCTGGAAAATGTAGGGAAATAACGATTTGGAGGGACCAACCGATGTATGCGGGAACCATAGGTCAAAATGAGTGATACTTGAGTGGGAGGAAAAACTCAGGGAAATCAATAGTTATGGATGTGAAGAAAACATCAGGCTAAAATATGTGTGAATCCATGTGTGGAAGAGGGATTGATGGGAATTGGGATTACGAGGTAGTCGACGACTAGGGTGTACTAGAATAATAGGTCAATAGAAGATGATTCATGGGTGGGATGACAGTCAGAGTGAAACTGCATGCGGTAGAGAGATGGAAGAAAGAATTTTTTTTGAGACAAAGGTAGATGATGACTATGTGTAGAAAGAACCCTAGTTAGACAGTGCGAGCGGGATGAGACAGTGAGGGTAACGTCATAATGAAGAGGGATATAGTGAAAATAGTGGCTTTACATAGATAGAATACATGGAAAAGAGGCCATATAGTAATGTGGATGGATGTAGGAAGGATGCGTGGAAGGGACGGTAACTTAAGATTAGTATAGTTAGTAGATATAGTAAGATCTTGATATAACCAACATTACCTTTTTTAAATGTTTCAATTTAACAACGATTTTGTTAACCATCGCGAAATCATTTAAATAAAACCTAATTGACCCCTTCACACCCCCACCCCACCCTATGATGACCAAACCCTAACCCCTCCACGCATTACACTTCCCACTCCCATTGAGGGTGCAATTTAAATCACTTGAGGTTGGGGTTTCAACCTGACCCACATGTTGGATTTTGGGATGAAATTGCTCCAATTTTCATTTTTTTTCATGTTGTAGTGCTGGATAAGAGTTTCATTATATATATATATATATATAGTAATATTTACTATAAATATTTAAAATAAATAAACATATATTTAATATGATATTTATTATATAGATTTATTATATATATATATTAATAATATAAATATACATAATGATATATATATAAACATTGAAAGTTTGATATATTTTTTAAATACTATTATAATGTAATTAGTATATATTTTTTAATATTTATAATTATTATATATTGTTTATAAATATATATTTTTAATATACATAAAATTATTATATATTGTATTGTTTATATATATATATATTGTCTATTATTTATAATTAGTATATATATTGTTTATTATTTATAAATATAACTGTTGAAGGTATTATATGTTGTAATAATTACTATATATTTATAATAAATAAACATATATTCAGAATGAAATTTATTGTATAGATTTATTATCTGATATTTATTAATAATATAAATATACATGATGATATAAATAAAACTATTGAATGCATTATATATTTTTTAAATTATATTATAATGTATTTAGTATATATTGTTTATTATTTTTAATTAGTATATATTTTTTATAAATATATATTGTTTATATTCATATAGTTAGTATATATTGTTTATAAATACATATTGTATATTATTTGTAAACATAACCATAGAATGTATTATATATTGTAATATTTACTATATATATTTAAAATAAATAAACATATATTTAGTATGATATTTAGAATATAGATTTATTATTTAATAATTATTAATAATATAAATATACATAATTATAAAAATATATCTATTGAATGTATTATATATATTTTAAATTTTATTATAATGCAACCAGTATATATTGTTTATTATTTATGAAAAATCAGCATATATATATACATATAATTTTTATTACATATATATTATATTTATTATGATATTTGTTATATATAATATTGATTATATATATTTATAATATAATTTTTATTAATTAAATTAAAAACTCCACAGGGAAAATTCCATAGGGAAATTTACACTTGAAATTTCTAGTATAAATTTCCACTACAAATTTCCCTATGGAATTTTCAAAACTTCCACAGGAAATTTACAATTCTAATTTTCACATAGAATTTCGTTGAAAATAAATTAAAACATATATAAAAAATTTAATTTTTTATTGGGAATTAAGACTTAAAATTTCCCCCACATAAAAGTTATGGTAGTATAACTATATAACTAAATACATTCATGAATTTATATTGGGAATTTCTAGTAAAAATTTACATTGAGAATTTTCTATTCAAATTTTTAATGGAAATTTCCACTGTAAATTTATACTAGAATATTTCAGTGAAACAAATTTCAATGTATCATTACTACACAGTAATAACCTTATAAAACTTTACTAAAAAACATACATGCTCAAATACACTAATATATATATACATCATAATATTATGTTTCACATTTCAAGTACATACATATAGAAAATTTACTATGCAATTGTACATAAAAAAAATTCATTGAATGTTTTCAGAGTATATTTGAATGAATATTATAAAAAAAACATATATGTATATATATAAATTTATATTTACAATGAAAGTTTCTAGTATAAGTTTATAATTGAAATTTTTAGTGCATACATACATACAAATAAATTTCCATAAATAATGTTCATTAAAAAATTTCAATTTAATTTTTATATATTGTTTATTATTTATAGAAAATATTTATATATATATAATTTTTATTATATATATTTATTATATGTAATATTTATTTTATATATTTGTAATATAAAATTTATTTATTAAATTGTAAATTTACCTATGGAATTTTCCAAATTTTCATTGGAAATTTCAAGTGAAAATATCCACTGAAAAATTACAGTGAAAATTAACATAATAAATTTAGAATTCTAATTTTACCTTTATATTTAATTGAAAATATTTTAATATATAAATAAAAAACAAAATTATTTACTAAATTTACATTGAAAATTCCCACCACTTAAAATTTATTGTAACATAACTATATAACTAAATACATTCACAAATTTATATTGGGAATTTCTAGTGAAAATTTAAAATGAGAATTTTCAAATCAATTTTTCAATAAGAATTTCTACCATGAATTTATACTGATAGTTTTTAGTGCAAAAATTCCAATCAATCTTTACTACAAAGAATGATCTATAGAAATTTGTACGGAAAATCACATATGCATGCCTACACTGATATCAATAAATAAAAAATTTTATTTAGTGACAATTTATATAACAAATTTTCATTGTATGCATATATGATATCTTAATATAAATATGAAACATTTTTAATTTTCACTTGAAAATTTCAATAACAAATTTCAGAGCATATTTCCACTAGAAAAGTGTAGTTCAAATTTTCACATGAATTTCTATATCATATTTTTAGTACATGTTCCTACACATCAAATATTTTCTAATACAAATATAAGATGTATTTTATTGAATGAAAATTTATTGTTTAACTTTTCAATAAATAAAAAAATGTAATGAAAATTTGATTATTGACAAAAATTCCAATGTAAATATAAAGTGAAAAATTTTTTAGGTGAAAATTTTCACTGAAAATTTAAACTATAAATTTCATATAGAAATTTCAAGTGCGGACTTCAACCAAAAATTTTATGTGCGAAATCCCACTAGAAATTTGTGGTGCAAACTTACATTGAATATTTTTAGTGTAGACTTGCACTGAAAATTCCCAACTCAAATATTGCCTTAAAATTATAATGTAGATATTTTAATACATAATTAGAAAATTTAAAATTTTATTAAAAATTTACATTGAAAATTTACAACATAATGTTTTACTAGAAGTTTCAAATTGAAACTTTTAGTACAATTTTCTATTCAAATTTCAAGCACAAATTCTCAATTCATATTTTGTAGTAATCATTTTCATTTAATATTCATAGAGAAAATTTACATTGAAAATTTTCATTTAAATTTCAAATATATTTTTATTTATCATCATTATTAGGTCATTAAAAATATATTTATTATTAATATTAAATAAAAAATGTTTTTAATAATTTTTTTAATAATTTTTTTATTAAATATAAAATATTTAATTAAAATATATTGGTTAGATTAAAATTTTGTGTTACAAAAAAATTATTTTAAAACATTTAAAAACATATTATTATAATCTAATGCAACATATATTTATTATTTATCTTTATCATTAATATTTTATAATAATAAAAATTATTAAATATTAAATATTTATCTTATTAATACTTTATAATAATTTTTTAAAAAGAACATTTTATTGTTAATTTTTTTTCAAATCATTGGTGATGAGGAAAGACATTGTGATCTAACCATTTTAGATTTATTAATTTGTTTTTTGAAAAACGATGCACCAAAAAATGGATCTGACACCATCTTTTTTTAAGATGGGAGTCATCCTATCGTGTACCTTACCCTCAAGTCCACTTATAGACCTAAGACGATGTAAATACTTGATGATCACTCCCTCCCTGACACCATCCACAACAACCCCCATATACGACCCTCTTCCTGCCACTGCGGGCCCCTGTCAAATTTTCCTAACGATCGTGACACCTGAACCTAACACCATCCCTACTCCCTTGCAATAATACAAATATAACTTTTAGAGATCACAATAAGTTTTTTCTATTACCTTATAGTGACCACACAACGACCACCAAATGTCGAGCACTTTTAGGACCTATCAGTACTACCTATAGCGACCGCCATTTGGTGATACTTGTATATCAGTCCAAGGTGTCCTATAACAAACATCGTTCAGTGGTCTGTATAGGGTCCCATGGCCTAATCTATAGTGACCACTAAAAGGCAACCCCTATAGGCCACCTCAGGTTGGTCTATAAGAACCGCCAAATAGAGATCGCTATAGATATAAGTTTTAAAAAAAAGTAAAATAAAATTAAAATGACACAAAAACTACCACCATTCAAATATTCAAAATTTTCAATGATATATAAATTCACAAAATCATAAATAAACTTGTCCAATCATCATCTAATCTCTGCGACCATCATCTAATATAACCAAATATGAATTTTTTTTATAAAAAAATAGACGAGTGAAAAAAATCATAGAAATCTAATAATTGATGTTCATTAGAATATTTCAATTAAAACATAGTACAACAACCCGTGGTAATTTTAATTTAAATATATTAATAATTTTAAATCTTTTTAAATTTAAAACTATTTATTCAATCATTTTGAACAGACTGCATATTGGATTTAAAATTCATCTACTCATGCACATCACAAATAATGAAAAGATAGTTGTTCTACGATTTCACATCATTTTGAAATCTTTTTATATAGATCATATCACTGAAAGCACATTATGGTGTCTTAAATCCCTAAAATGCATTTCTATTCATCCTATGAAAAAAAACTCAAATTAAAACTCCATAATCTCTATTTCACAAGTCACTGTACATTCATTATTGTCCAATTTCACAGTGTTCAGATGTTAATCAATTGGTTTTGACCCTCTGACACACGTTTTAAAATGGCATCAAACCTTTAAAACTATTTATTTGGTCGTTCCGGACATACTACAAGTCTAATTGACATGTCATATGCTTTTACACGTTACAAATAATACAATGATGGTTTTCCTATTATTTCACATTATCCTGAGGTCTATTCATATGGATTTTCTTGTTAAATTCATATTTTGACATTTTAAAACAATAAAAGTGTGTTTTTGGTCATCCCAAACAAGAAACATCTTAGATTGATGTTCCATCAACATTTCCATTTCAAAAATTAATGTATAGATGTTTCATTTTATTTTACATCATTTGGATGTCGTTTAGTTGGTTTTGACCCCGAACACACATTTTTTAAAAAAGGTTAAACCTTTACAAACTGCTTATTTGGTCATTTTGGGAATAACAAATGCCCGATTGATGTTCAGTATCCTTATATGCATCAAAAATAATACAAACACAATTTTTCTAGGATTTAAAATCATTCTATCATTGTTTTCAATTGATATGGTCGTTAAATGCATGATTTAGTATTTTAAAACAATAAAAGTGTATTTCTAGTCATCCGTGAAAAAAAATAACGACTTAGATTGATGTTATATAAACTCCACCATTTCAAAAATTACTTTATGGTTATTTTCATCTAACTTCATATCATTTATATTTCATTCAGTTGTTTTTGACTACCTAACACACATTTTTAGAGGGGGTCAAACCTTTAAAAACAACTTATTTGGTCATTTTGGGAAGAGCACAAGTTTGATTGATGTGTCATCTACTCGTGAACATCAAAAAAATTAATGAAATTTTTCCTATTATTTCACATCATACTAAGGCCTTTTACTATGGATTTGACTATTAAATGCATGTTTTGATGTTTTAAAATAATAAAAGTGTGTTTCATTTCATTTTGGGTAAACGATACCTTATATTGATGTTTGTCAGCTCCATAATTTCAAAAATCAGTATGTAGTTGTTTTCATCTGATTTCATGGAATTCAAGGGTCGTTTGGTTGGTTTTGATGTCATGATGCATGGTTATAAAGGATATAAATGCTTTAAAAAATGTCAATTATCTGATTGTTCCAAGTAGACTGCTTGTCCGATTGGAATGTCATATGCTCACCCAAGCCACAAATAATGAAAATACATTTTTCCTATGATTACAAGTCATTCTAAGTTCATTTTCAATGAATTTGATCGATAAATTCAAGTGTTGGTTTTTGAAATAATGAAATTATGTTTTTGGTCATCTTAAAAAATGGAACTTTGGATTGGTTTTTTTAAATCCACCATTTCCGAAATTATTATACATTTTTAAATCTAATATCATTCCATTTAGTGGTCATTTGGTTGGTTTTAACCCCTGGACATTCATCTTTAAAGGGAATCAATCATTTAAAAATTTCCTATTTGGTCATTCTGGGAAGACCATACGTCTAATTGACATGTCATCTACTCATGCATGTCAAAAAATATAATGATATATTTACTATGATTAAACATCATTTTGAGAATATTTGTCATTTATCTGTCCATTAAACACATGTTTTGGTGTTTTAAATCAACAAAAGTGTGTTTCCAGTCATCCTGGGAAAATCCACCTCGTATTGATATTCCGTCCACTCCACCATTTAAAAAATCATTGTATGGTTGTTTTCTTCTAATTTCATGGCATTCAGTGGCTGTTAAGTTGGGTTTGACCTTCATTCACATGTTTTTAAAGGCCATAAAATATTTAAAAACTGCATATCTGGTCGTTTTAGTAAAGCCTCATATTCGATTGACATGATGTATACTTATGTATATGAGAATAATACAAAGATATTTTCCTATGATTTCATGCCATTTTGAGGTATTTTTCGATGGATCTAACAAAAAAATGCATGTTTTTGAGTTTTAAAGAAATAAAAACGTGTCTTTATCATCCAAATATAACAACACCACAAATACGTTATGTCAGATACAACATTTCAAAAATCATTGTACGTTTATTTTCATCTAATATTTCTACATTCAAAGGTCATTTGATTGGTTTTGACCCCCCCCCCCCCCCTGACGTATGTTTATAAAGGGCGTCAAGCCTTTAAAAAATTATTATTTGGTCGTTTCGGTTAGATCACTTTCCTGATAGATATTCTATTTACTCATACACATCAAAAATAATAAAAATATGAATTTTCAAGGATTTCTTGTCATTCATAGGTTTTTTCTATGGATTTGACTTTTAAACACATGTTTTGGTGTTTTAAAACAATAAAAGTGTGTTTTAAGTCATCATGGAAAAATAACACCTCAGATTGATGTTTCATCAGCTCCACCATTTTAAATATAATTGTATGGTTGTTTTCATCTTGTTTCATAGCATTTAGAGGTCAGTTAGTGGATTTTAACCCCTATATGCATGTTTTTAAAGGGTGTCAAGCCTTTAAAATATGATTATTTGGTTGTTTAGGGAAGATCACAAAACTTATTGACATGTAGACTACTCATTCATGTAAAAAAAATATGAATATGTTTTTCATTTTATTTCACATCATCCTAAGATCATTTTCTAAGGATCTGATCATTAAATATATGTTTTAGTTATTTAAAACAATAAAAGTGTTTTCCCGGTCATTTCATGAAAAAGTTACCTCTTATTAACATTTTATCCACTCCACTATTTCACAAATCACTCTATCATTGTTTTTATTCTTAATTCATAGTATTTAGAGGTTTTTCGATTGGTTTTGACCCCCTGACGTGTGTTTTTAAGGGGAAGAAAACCTTTAAAACTACATAATTAGTTGTTTTGGGAAGAATGTATGTCTGAATAATGTTACATCTACTCATGTGAATCAAAAATAATACAAAGATGGTTTTCTTATGTTTTCACATCATCCTAAGGTCATTTTATTTTGATCTGATTGTTAAATTCACAATTTAGTGTTTAAAAACGATAAAATTGTTTTTCTAATCATCTTAGGAAAACATTACCTTGGATTATTTTCCTCTCAGAAACACCAATTAAAAAATAATTATAATGATATTTTCATCTATTTTCATGGAATTTAAAAGTCTTTTGGTTTGTTTTAACCCTTGGATGCCTGTTTTACAAAGGTATCAAACCTTTAAAAATAGTTTATTTGTTAGAAGTGTGAAACATGATATGGGCCCATGGTTTAAGAGAGCTTGGGGTGGGTTTGGGGAAGGATGGGTTTAATATATATATATATATATATATATATATTATAAATACTCTTGGACAAATATACCACATGGGAAACCCGACCATGGAGGTTTACCTACATGGATATGGGCTCACCCATGCACTATTTAATTTTTCTTAAACATGTGAGATTTTGCATTGTTGTTCCAACATGTAGTGTTGTATGTTCCAAGACTCACACCGCACCATCCATTCCTCTCTCGATACCCTATACTTTTTCACCACCCCCCTACAGACTCTTTATCACCCACCTCATCCTCCCCTAACCAGAGAAGACTCATCATACCCCCTCTAGTCAAGCCATCGCCCGCCTCAACCTCCCACCTCTAGGCACACCATCGCCCGCCTCAGCCTCCCCCCATGCTGGACCATCCACACTAACTGCCTCCGCCTCCTCTCGCACCATCTCCCAATCCCCCCCCCATGATGGACTAACCCCATCACTGGCCTATGCCTCCACCTACACTGTCACCCGCCTCAGCCTTCCCCCATGCTGAACCATCTCTGTTGCCTGCCTCTATCTCCTCGATGTCATCACATGCCTTCCCCCACTAGAATAATCCAGTTACCCTCCTCCACCTACCCCATGATAGAAAATCCACATCTCTAGCCTTCACCTCACTTACATCGTCACCCACCTCACTCTCCCCCCATGTCGGACCATCCCTGTCACCCTCCTCCTCCACCCCTATGTCGTCTCCTACACCCACCTACGCATGAAGTTGTTATTTTTTTATTTTTCTTACATTTTTATCGTGTATATATATATATATTATAACGTTTTCATTATATTAATAATTAAAAAATATAATAATAATAATAATAATTAATGTTGGTTTCCCATGGGCTTTCCCACATCTATTGTGGGGCAGACAAAACATGATAAATCATCCTCTTTAACATGCATTCATTTTTTATCTCAGGCCTACATGGTCCCAAACCAGCATGATATTGGCTTTTCCCACCCTAACATGTTCGCTTCACATTGCTATTATATAGTCATTTCGGGCATGCCGCACATCCGATTAACATTACCTCTATTCATACACATAAAAAATAATACAAAGATGATATCCCTATGATTTATATCATTTATATTTTTTTATGTATTTGACCATTAAATGAACGTTTTGAGTGCTTTAAAACAATAAATGTGATATTTTTATCATCTCGAGAAAAAAAGACCTCTGATTGATGTTCCATTAGATCCACCATTTCAAAAATAATTTTATAGTTTTGTCTTGTGACTTCATAGCATTTGTAAGTCATTCAATTGGTTGTGACCCCACCAATGTATGTTTTTAAAGGGCATCAATCCTTTAAAACAACTTAATTGGTCGTTTTGATCAGACCACATGTCTGGTTGATGTGTCATCTAATCATGCATGTATAAAATAATACAACAATGTCTTTATTTTCATTTAATCTCATTTTGTGGCATTATAATATGAATATGACTATTAAATTCATGTTTTGCAGCATTAAAACAACCAAAATGAATTTCAAGTTTTCTCAGGAAAACGACACCACATATTGTTGGTATGTAAGCTCCACCATTTCTGAAATCAATGCACGATTGTTTTTGTCTGATTTCAAAATATTATGAGGTTGTTCAGTTGGTTTTGACCCCCTAACACATGATTTTATAAGGTGTCAAATAATTAAATATTGCACATTTGGTCATTTTAGGAAGACCGCATGTCCAATTGAACTGTCTTCTATTCATCCACATCAAAAATAAAACAAATAAGATTGTGTGGATTAGAGATTAATTAAATGGAATGAATGGGGGGGTGATTTTACCTTTACAAATTTAATGAAAAAAATCCAATTGAAAAAACTTCTTTACAAGATATTTATGAAATAAAAAAAGAATCAAAGTTGAAATCACTCTAATATAATTAAATATAAAATCAAAAGATAAAGAGTAAAATGAATATAAATTTGATTTATAATTTTTTAAATAAAATTTTTAAGCAATTAGAATATGAAAAATGATTAAGTGATTAATAATTAATTTATGAAAAAAATATTAATAAAAGAAAGATTGAAAGTGATAAATAATTGAAAATGTGTAAAATAAATTAGACAATATATTTTGTAAGGAAATTTGGATATTTTATTCGAAGGTAACCCTATATATAACACCCCAATCACTAGATGATTTAATGTGTTAGTACCTTAAATTTATTGGTAGTCATGATTCCAAAAAGATCCATTTATTTTTAGGTTATAGTAAGAAACCAAATACAGTAGACACAATCTCTTTAATGGTAAGTCTAGACACCTCAAGAAGAGTAGTCTCTTTCCTTTTAAAAAAATGGTATGAAAACCATGTTCACATACTTTAATGGTAGTTAGCACCAAAAAATACATAAAAGTGGAAAAATGGATATTTGTATCTTAGACTTCAATTTCCCAAAGAATATGATGAAACACTGCGAGATATTGATAAAATAGAGAGAGTGAGTAAGATATACCAATTTAGAAAACACTCTTCAGAGAAAAAATAATATCAATAAATAGAGATTTTTTATATCAATTTGAGAATTAAGTGCCTTGGAGCATGTGAAAGTGTGTCAATGTAGATTTCCAAGGCAGCCATGGATCTAGTTTTGGCCATCAATTTATTTGGTGATGTTTTGGAATTATTCAAGGGTTATAAAGTCAATGAAATCCATGTTCCATATAATTTTACTATATTCAATGACATTCTAAGATTATCCTGATTAACGTTACCAGATAACCGGCAGCATCCACTAGGTAGTCGATGGCCTACTTACTATCGGGTGCTTGCTACTTGCTTTCACCAGTTGGTAGGTGCACCTCTTGCATCTAGACTATGATCTCCTAGTGATTACCTACTCACTACCCATCTGTATCAGCTATCTGGTGCACCTCCACTGGGTAGTAGATGGGTTCTTTCTAAATGGGTATGGTTTTGGGCATGCCACTGGTTGGGCAATGGCAGTACACCAGATAGCCAATACTACCAGTGACTTTCCACTTCATAAAGTTTCTTCCCTCCTTCCTTCAAAAAGCCTCTAAGGAAATTATAGCCTTCTTCTAAGGCATACAAATCACCATTAACATTTGTTCAAGGTTTCTTTTAAGAGTTCTAACGAGAGTTTTTCAAGATAGTTGTACATCAAATATATAAAATAGTTAAATACTTAAGAGTTTTTGTGATCATTAAAATCAAACAATTTTTAGAAGTGCAACAATATACCCCTATCTGATGATCATAAATAACTTAATAATTATAAAATTTATACAATAATAAAAATAAATAGTTACTATATAACTGAGATTTTCTTATCCTTTAAATAATAAAGAAAAAATCTCCCCTCAAACATAACTTCTTAGCCAAAATCATTTTTAAAACACTTCTCCCCAAAAAATAAACTCCACGCTTTGATGGAAAGACTAAAAATTATCCCCCTTTGATATTATAAAAAATAATTCATACATGGGGTTATATAATAAAGAGAAGTATAATTAATACTATGTAAGACATCATTAATGATCTTTAAAAAGATATAGAAATAATGTTTTGAAAATATTTTGAAAATTTAAATATTTTAAAAGATGTATTTTCAAATAATATCAAGATAAAATAAAACAAATAAAAAATGTTTAAAATTAAAAATAAAATGTATAAAAATATTTTTAAAAAATCTAAATAATTTTTTTTGAAAAAAAAACAAGATTTTAATTTTGGAATTTGATTTTTAAAATGAGTATTTCTCATCTATGATCATTTAAATATTAAAAAGACATTATTTCCCTCAATTAATTCATCAATAGAGTTTAGAGGGATCATGTATATTAAACAATACTGAAATAAAAATACATAGAAAATAAATATTTTGAAAAATATTTTAAATTATTAAGGTTTAGTAATGAACGTATTAATAAACTATATAAAACTTTATGAGAGATTCAAATATGGTATTCATTAAGGCCCACTCACTATGACTAGGATGGAGGAACGGTTAACAAAACCAATCAACTATTTTTATGATAATCTATTAAGAGTATCTATTCTAGAACCACATCTATTTGTTTGTATCTAGGAATAAATTCTTTAATTGGAGTATCATACTCACCTCACTCCTCTAAAATTTTGACTAGTTTTTTAAATTTTCTAAATTGTTTGAAATCCATTTTTTGAAAACATTTTAAAAATAGATTCTATAAAAATTATAAACTTCTCACACTTTCAAATTGATTAAAAGATAAGTATAACAAGATAATCATACCCAACTCAGATTTAATGAAATAAAATTGATCAATAAGATGGGTTTTAGTGAAGATATTGATAATTTGAAGGTTTGTGAAAACAAATTCATGAATGATATTACCTTTATAAAAGCGATCTCATAGAAAATGGTGTCTTAATTCGATGTTCTTAGTGTGAGAGTGTTAAATAGGATCTATATAAATAATTTCTTCACTAGTGTTTTCACACATAATATTTATGGAAGAGTATGTTATATCAATGTAAAAAAGTGTACATTTCATTTATATAACTTAGGCTCAACAACTACCAATAGCTACATATTCCTCTTTGGTTGTAGAAATAAAAATATAATTTTACTTCATAATACCTAATGAGATGAGGTATTTTACTAGTTTATGAGAAATTTCACTAGTACTTTTCATATCTAGTTATAATCCTCAAAAAACATGATCATAAAAAACAAGATAGTTAAAAAGTTGTTTCCTTAGGGTAAAATAATACAATGTATTTTTTTTTCTTTTCAAACAATTAAAAAATTATTTGAGGGATTTTAAATGTGATTTCTTTATATTGGATTGAAAATTATCACAAAGGCATACACTAAACATGATTTCTAGATAGGTTATAATAAGGTAATGTATAATTCCAATCATACTTCAAAAAATCATGTGGTTAATCAATTGAACAAATTTATCCAACATCTGCTTTCAAGTTTTACTTGAGGGAATTATAATCTCCTTATCATGTTCCATGAAAAATATTATTTATAAGTTTATTAGTGTAATTACATTGGTTTTAAAATGTTCCACTAGATTTTGGGAAATTTTAAAACCAAGAAAGAATTTTAGTTCTCCCATAAAACTCATTTCAATTTTTTTATTCATTAAATAAAAAAAAATTGCAAATAGATTCATTATTGATCCAAAAATAATATATTAAACATAAATTTGAATGATTAATAAATCATTTGAAAATGTTTAAAAAAATCAAGGAATCTTATTTTCCCATTTAGAAATAATTAGATAAAATAATTTTAGTTAACCTCTCATACGAAGCCTGAGGGGCTTGTATCAAACCATAAAGATATTTGGAATGCTTGAAAACAGAATTTAGAAATTAAATATTTTCAAAACAAGGTGGTTGGTCCAAAAAAATATTTTATGAAATAAAACCAATAAAAAAATCACTTTTGACATCCATTTGAAAAATTATAAAATTAAAATGAGAATCAAATTCCAATACGATTGTAGTTTATTCGAGTCAAAAAACAGGTGAAAATATTTCACTATAATTAATACCTTATTCTTGATTATAGCCTTTAGAATCTAATTGATCCTTATTATAGATAACATTTCCCTTTTCATTTTATTTTCAAAAAACCCACTTAGTGATAATAATAATATGATTATCAGTATGTTCCAGGAGATTCAAAAAATTGTTCCTTTGAAATTGGTGAAACCCATATTTCATGGAAATTATAAAATTATTAAAATTATTATCAAGGGAATTAGGTTCACGGTTGGAGATAAAATCTTGATGTTCAACCTCATTTAGTAATTACATTCTTGTATGAGTTTAAGATTATAATTATTCGATATAATTCTCAAAAGTATGGTATTTGTATTGGAACAAAGACTTGGGTAAATGGGAGGATATAGTTTCCCGAGTATCTCCAACTACTTTATAATATTGATATTCTGGAAGGGTCAAGCATGATTAGTCAACATCATTATCACTTTTTGGATGTGATTTAGGAATATTCTCATCTAATTGTATGTGAACTGACTCATTAGTGTCTCAGTCCTCTTATTTAAGACTCATAAGGACTTACCTATGTTTGAGTACCCAAGGAAGATTTCTTCATTGAATTTATGTTCAAAATTTCCTTGATTGTCTTATTTATTATGGATAAATAATTTAAAAATGAATGCTCTAAAGAATCCAACTTTGGGAATTTTTATTCCAAAGTTAATAAGGGGGTTTTCCAAATATGGGTCATATAAGGACACAATTAAGGATACAATTTATTGACAACTTCATAACAAAAGTATTTAGGAAGGGAAAACTCATTTATTAGTTTTATTTATATTTATTGGAGGTACAAGTTTCGTCTTTCAACAACCCCATTTTTTTAGGTGTTCTCAGAGAGGAAAAGGAGTTATGATAACCTTGGGAAGAAAAAAATTCATTGAAGTATTTGTTATCAACTTCTCCACAATGGTAACTTCTAAAGGAAAAGAGTTTGTATAATTTTTTATTTTTGACATTACCTGAAAAGTTTATAAAGACATTAAGAGCCTCATTCTAATGATCTATAAAGAAAATCCATGTAAATATAGTAATGTCATTGATAATTACAATGGTGAATTTTTTTACATTTGATACTAGCAACCTGAGTTGACCTAAAGAGTTAAAGGTGGACTAGTTTTAGGTATTTAGAAGTGGAAATAAGGTTTTTAGGTTTGAAGGAAGATTTTTTTTCTTTACTAGTTATAAAGGTTCAAAAACTATGTTATATTTAATAGAAAATATTTTTAAATATCATGTTAGTTATTTGGTTGATCTTGGTACGAGAAGAAATATTATAATAACCTAGGTTCTGAGGCCAAATCCTAGAATAATTATCCTGTACATTTAAACACTTATAATTATGACTTGTAATATATTTCAAATATATAATATAAACATTTTTAAAATGGGATACGATAAATAAAATTTTTCCTTTTGAATTAAAATATTTACAAAAAAACATTATTATAAGTGATTTTAAAACTATTATCACATAATTGACTAATATATAGTAAATTATGCTTCAATCCATTCACAAATAAAAAATCATCAATAAGATTAGATTCTAAGAAAATAATTTTACCTATACTGATAATTTTTTATTTTGAATCTTCTCTAAAGGTCACATGTCCTCCATCAAAATATTTGAGATGGTTAAATTTAGAATGATCACCACACACATGACTTGAGAAAAAATATCCATATACCATGTATATTATTGTATTTTTATTTTTAAATAAAATATTAAGAAATTATAGCTTTTGGTACCCATATATTGGGTCTTTGTAAGTTAACTAATAAAGGTTTTAAAATACAAACATTCTTGAAATAATTGTTTCCATTTGAAATATGAAATGAAAGATGAATTATTTTAGGTCTAACATATCTATAATTCTTATAATTTAATTCCAAAACTATATGAACAACATTATTACAATAATTAGAAAATTTAATTTTATAAATTCCCTTTACAAAAGTAGTTTTATAATGGTTAGGGAAACTATGTTGTCTTGAAAATATGAAACCATTTCCATTTTTATAGGTTTTAAGAGCCCAAAATCATATTTAAATTTTATTCTCCTTGGGTAAAATGATAAAGAGAATTTTTATGGTATGTTATTTTAAATTCTAAATTTTTAACTTTTTTTTTCTGTTAATTTTAAAATCAAATTATATTTTTAACAAAAAGTTGAACTTTTTTGTAAACAACATGTTTATATTTATTTTTAAGATCTTTAAATTTTGAAAGAAGATCAAAATAACCATTTTGAAGTTCATTTTAGGAATTTAAAAGGTCTTAATAAGTTAAGGAATAGGTATAAGAATAATAATAATAATAAGAGTAATTATAAGAAGAAAATGAAATTGTAGAAATAACCTTAATTTCATCCTTAACACGTGTCTTGTGATACTTGGTGGTTCAATCACCTGATTTTTATTTTGAAAATGAGTCCTCATTAAAACTTTAATTTGATACCTTTAGATAATTATTACCTTGATTATTGTATTTGGACTTTTTCTTATTAAAGGTATAATTTGTTTTGATGCGGCCCTTCTTTTTAAAACTAAAATAAATTACCTTGTATTCTTAATTTTTCTTTTTGAATTGACAAGTAGATATCTTATTTTTTTTGCACTTTTTATTCATTTTGGTAAATTTAGAAACATCCAAGTCACTTCTGGATGAGTAATAATTTTTTTATTTAAAATAAATTGTTCTTTTAGTTTCCTTGACATCCTTTTTAGATTTATTTCTCATAGTAATCACATATGTCATGAGAGAATCAATGAGTTCTTCAATTTCCAAGTTTTTCACATCTTTAGCTTCTTGGATTTTGGTGTATTTAGTTTCCCAATTACTTTATAACACCAAAACTAATTTTGTTGACTTGAGTTTCTATAGATATATAACCACTAAGATATTTTATCCCATTATGAATATCAATAAATTGAGTAAACATTTTAGTGATATATTCACTAGGATACATGAAAAAACTCTAAATGTTTTGTAAAAACATATCTAAATTGGTATATTTGGATTTTTTAGTTTCTTTATGATTTACTACTAAAAGTATCCAAAATTCGTGATCCATTTTTCATGAATAAATTTGATTAATTTTTTTGGTCAAATTTATAGTGAAGGGCATTCACCCATTTACCATTTAATTCAAGAGAATAAATATTATCTGGGTTCCATTTATCATGCTTTTCAGTTTGAGGAGTATATCCATGTATACCAATTCTATAAATGGGATATTTAATAGATATAAAAAAATAGACATGTGATTTTTCTAATAACCACAATTGTTACCATAAAAATGGAGCATGACCCAAATATTTCCCTTTAAGACCACCATGGGTGTTCGAGAAATCCATTTAAAAAAGAGATATTTATTTGAAAAATTGGTTAAAATTTTTGAAAATAAAAGCACTGAAATAATTTGAAAACAAAAAAATTAAATAAATAAAAAAATCATGTGATACAAAATCTGGGTCAGAGATGAATTAAATAGAAAGAGTAGGTAAATTTACCTTAAATAAGTAAAGAAAAACAATCCAATTTAAAAATATTATTTATAGAAGAGTGAAAAAATTAATAGTAGAAACAAAATTTAATGTAAAATGATATAATTAGATATAAAAAAAATAGGAAGAGTAAAATGAAGAGGGATTCAATTTAGTGATTTTTAAATAAAATATTTATGTTTTGAGATTACAAAAAATGATTAAAAAATTATGTGTTAATTGATTTATTAAAATATTTAATTAAAGAAAAATTGAATGTGATAAATAATTAAAAATGAAGAAAATAAATGACATCAGATATTTTGTAAGTTAATAAATAGCACCTAAAGATAAATCATTTTCAACCACCCCAATATCATGATGATTTAATGTATTAGTCCCTGGAATTTATTAGTAGGAAAGATACCAAAAATATCCTGTTATTTTTTTGGTTATAGTAAGAAACCAGATAAAATAGACATAAGATATTTATCTCTAAAGAAAAAAACCTTAAGAAGAGTATTCCATTTCCCTTTTAAATGAAATGTCAAGAAAACCCTAATCCCTCACTTTATTTGTGGTAATCATAAAAAAAATAAAAGAAAGAGGAAGAGTGAATTTTTATAGCTTGGCCACTAATATTTAAAATAATATGAAAAACAATAGAAGAGATTGAGAGAATATAGAGAGTGAGTAAGATATACCATTTTTGCACACACTCTTTAGAGAAGAAAGAAGATTTAGAAAGAGAGATATTTGAGAGAGATTTGAGAAATTTTGAACCTTAGTGGATGAACAAGTGTATCAAAGTAGATTTACAAGACACCCAAAGACTCTATTTACAACCTATAATACTTGTAATAATGTTATGGAATTATTCAGTGGTCATAAATTTGAAGACATCCTTGTTAGATGGACTTTTATCGCATTAAATGTGATTCTCATATTAGCCTACTTGACGCCACTGGATACCTAGTAGCCGTTACTAGGTAGTCGGTTGCCTACATAGAGCTACGTGCTTACTGCCTAATTACACTGATTGGTTGGTGCACCTCCACTAGCTGGATGATGGTCTTCTAGAGATTACCCTCTCACTTCCCATTTTCACTGGTTATTCGGTGCACCTCCGCTAGATAGCTGGTGGGGTTCTACTGTATGTGGAAGATTCTGGGCATGCCATCAGTTAGGCAATGGCACTACACCAGCTAGTTTGTGCTTATAGTTACCTCCAAATTCATAAAGTGTCTTCCCTCATTCCTTTAAGAAGCCTCTATGGAAATTCTAATCTTATTCTATGGTTTCCAAACAACCATTAATATTTTTAAGGTTTCTTCAAGGAGTTATAACATAATGTTGTCAAGCTAGTTGAAAATCACATAAATGATAGAATTAAACACTTTATGAGTTTTTATGATCATTAAAATAAAACAATAGTGAGAAGTACAATAAGTTTTTCTATGATTTCACATCATTAAAATGTATTTTTCTATGGATATGACCGTTAAACGCATGTTTTAGTATTTTAAAAGAATAAAAGTGATTTTCTTCATCTTGGGAAAACAACACATTGTATTGACATTATGTTAGATCAAATTTTTATCAAATAAATGTACAATTATTTTCATTTGATTTCATGATATTCAGAGGACGTTACGTTGGTTTTGACCACGTGACATGTTTTTAAAGGGCATCAAACCATTAAAAGCATCTAATTCAGTAATTATAGAAATACCACAAATCCAATTAATGTTTCTTCGTTTTTTCATGTTTAAATTAATATAATGAAATTCTTCATATGATTTCAAGACATTTGAAGATTATTTTCTATGGATTTGACCATTAAACTTACATTTTGGTGTTTTATTACAATAAAAGAATATTTCCAGTCGTCTCAGAAAAATGATGCCTCAGATTGATGTTTCATAAGCTCCACCATTTCAAAAATAGTTGTATGATTATTTTATTCTGACTTCATGAAATTCATAGGTCATTTGGTTGGTTTTGACCACTTCATGCTAGTTTTTATAGGGAGTCAAACATGTAAAACCTGATTAGTCAGTCATTTTGGGAAAACTACACATCTGATTGACATTTTATCTACTTTCACAGATCAAAAATAATACAATGATTTTTTTCCTATGATTTTACCTCATTAAGAGTTTATTTTCAATGGATTTGATTGTTAAATTCAGGTTTTGGTGTTTTTAAACAATAAAATTGTTTTTATGGTCATCTTGGGAAAACAAAACCCCAAATTAACATTTTATCTACTCCAAAATTTAAAAAATAACTGTAAAATTTTTTGTATGATTTTATATCATTTCAAGGTTGTTTGGTTCATTCTGACCCCCTGACGCACATTTTTAAAGAGCGTCAAACCATTAAAAACCACTTATTCTAAAATTTTGGGAAAAAACATAATATTGATGTTTCATCTACTCATGAACATCAATAATAATAAAAATATAATTTTACAATGATTTCATTTCATTCTGGGGTTTTCTCTAGATCTGAACATTAAATTCATGTTTTTTGGTGTTTTACAAATAATAGATGTGTGTTTCCATTCATCCTGGGAAATGACACCTTAGATTGATGATATGTCAGCTCCACCATTTCAAAAATTACTATACGATTTTTTTGTCGGATTTAATGTCATTAAAAGGTTGTTTAGTTATTTTTGACCCCCTAACACATGTTTTTAAAAAGCATTAATGCTTAAAAAACTACTCATTTGGTCATTCCAGGTAGACTGCATGATTGATTGGCGGGTCATCCTCTCATCCGAGGAAAAAAATACACAGATATTATTCTTATGATTTTAAATCATTATGAGATAATTTTATATGGATCTAATCATTAAACTCACATTTAAGTGTTTTAAAATAATAAAAATATGTTTTCTATCATACTAGAAAAACAGACCCACAAATTGACATGTCTTTAACTCCCCCATTTCAAAAATCACTTTAAGTTTGTTTTCATATGATTTCACTACATTATGAGGTCATTCAGTTGGTTTGGACACTCTGTTGCATGTTTTTAAAGAGCGGTAATCCTTTAAAAACTGTTTATTTGGTCATTCAAGGAAGATAACACATATGAATGACATTTCATTTACTCATGCACATAAAAACAAATAAAAATACAGTTTTCCTATTATTTTATATCATTTTGAGGTTTTTTCTACAGATATTATTTTTAAATGCATTCTTTAGTATTTTTAAATAATAAAAGTGTGAATCTAGTCATCATAAGAAAAATTTTCTTTATATTGATGTTATGTTAGCCCCATAATTTTAAAAATCATTTTATGGTTGTTTTTATAAGGCCCCGGCCTTAAACCTTACTTAATATTGAATTAAATGAATAATTCACATTGAGGATCTTTTCAGTTTTAGAGTTTTAGAGAATTAGGACATAACTATTTCATCTCAAAATATTACAAAGTAGACACTTCTACTAAGTTTCCATAAAATAAAAAATCTTAAAAATAAACATGTCTAGTTCCATGTTTTAGATAGCATGAATTTCCCTTGATACCGTCCTTGACCCTATTCCACATTAAGTCCTGTGAAAAACATTTCAAAAAAAAACCTGGGGTGATTATAAAAAGCTTAGTAAGGGATACACAAAGAATGAAAATTGTTAGTTTTTCAAACATCAAGCAAATCATGTATACTTTATCAAAGTAATACCTTCACCTTCATGAAGTAGTAAAAACTCTTCACTGAATAAAATATCATTACATACCCTTTTGTAACCAAAATATTACCATAAAACCCATATAAAGAACACATAACATATAAAGGTAACTTGGGACATAAACATACATAAGTGGAATAACCATACGGTCGACTTCCACACATATCACTTAATGGAATAGCCATACAGCCAACTTTCACACATACATAACGGAATAGCCATATGGCCAACTTCCATACCCAATGCATTAGAGGTTATAATGTAACCACCCATCCTGGTATTCACGGCACCACCCGTCATATGGTTTATTACGTAACCACCCGTCAAACGTCCAAGTACCATTATAAAATCATAAGACATAAAACAAATATAATGGAAAGAAACATTTCCACACTTTGATCACAATATATCACATAAATATATTGACATAAAAAATCCATTATAAAAGCCATTTTCAATACCAAAATACATAAAAGAGTATATGGTATTTATTTCATTTTAAAAACATTACGGCTTATTGAGGAAGCCAAAGACCAAATAATACTCATAGTGGTGGAAAAGTTCATTGTCACCACGTACGTTAAAAGAAACATTCATTTTTGTCGTTTTGTAAAATGCTTCGTAGAAAAATATTCCTTTTGTATAAAAGTAAAAGTAAAAGGGGTTTATACACCGTATAAAAGAAAGTTGTGTATAAAACGAAATATGCCTCAATGAAAGGAGATTGAGACGAAGTCCATTAAAGAGATAATTTTTTAAATAAAATAGATCTATTATGTGTTTTCACTATAAGTAAACATAAATAAAGTACAAATACAAGATAGGAAATAATAATATCATGACATAATTTGAAAGTAGGAGATTATCCCAAAGAATGGAAATTGGGTTAAGAAGTTCCCTTACATCGGGTCCGACTTGACTTGATCGTTCTTTAACCTCCTAAATAATAAACTTGAGTTAATTTCTACTTGCTTAATAATTTTTTCCAAGTTCATTATTCCTTTTATATCACTTATTTCAATGTTATAAACATTATGTAATCATTTATGTTAATAATGTTTGTTTTGTCGATATTTGGTTCTTAAGTCGAAAGTGGACTTCTTACAATTACATGTTGTTCGTGTGGTCAAAGTTTCATTATATCCAGAATGATATTCATGATTTTGATATCATATATATCATATATATCCAGAATATACATGTATTTATAATATTACCTAATCATTTTAGTGGTAAGAAATGAAATGCACCGTTCATGGAGACGGTAAGCCGTACGTAAGCATGAACGCTGCTTTCATTTCTATGTCATATTAATGGAATTAAAACTAAATTAGAGATATGTATATTTAAATTCCAGAATTATATTAATCATTTATATGTAACATACATCATATATATCCATTTTATATATGTACTTATAATAGTACATTAAATTTGGGGATAAGAAATGAAATGCACCATTCATGGAGACGATAAGCCGTACGGACGCATGAACGCTACTTTAATTTCGATCTCATAGTTTAATGGAAAGAAAATAATAATGATATAAAGGTATATTATAATTATAGTATAAAATAATATATAATAACTTTAAATCCATCCTTTATACTTCCCACATATGGCATTAATGAATCAAATCACTTTGAGGGGGCGGTAGTCCGCACTTCCTAATATGAAATTATCATGTTTACCCACAATGGAAACCTTAAAGGTCTATCATAAATGAAAAATACAGAAGCTTAAGTAAAACATAAACATATTATATATCATATATAAATATATTTACATCTTAATGGCCACCTTTGAAGGTGTTAAAAGAATATTGAACAATCATCGTTTCGGGAGGCAGAAATTCGCCATCCATGGAAACAGTATGTTCTTTAACCATTATATGTAGGTGTGTGTATGTGTAGATAGAATCCTTATTATAAAAACATCCTTTTATATTGAATATTATGGAGTTTTTATAAAATAAATGAATAAAAAGAGTTTAGGGGGATGGAGAAGCAAAATAAAACAAAAGAACACAAGAGAAGACACTACCTTTAAATCGGGTAACATTTTTTGATTTGAGCTCAAAGGCTTCCTTGGGAATACTTCTGCCCAAAGTGAGGATTCTAAGAGTAAGAGAGGGATGTGTAGAGACAAAATGGGAAGGTTTTGGCCGAGCCAAAGGCTTGAGAGGTGTGGTTAAGGAGGTAGTGGTGGGGGCCTTTTATAAGAGGAGAGGAGGGGCACTTTTGGAAAGTAAGGAAAAGACACTTTATTATAAAATGAGTTTCGGATTTTAAAGGTCCCACATTGATGTGTTTTGAGGATAAGGTGATAAGGGTTTGAAATAAACCCATCCAATAGGTTTTGGACATTTGAAGGTCTTATATTTTTCATTATCTTTCCATTTTATTTAAATCGTTAAATAATGAGGTAATCGCTACATCATCATGATGTCATAAATAATTAACTTTATTTAATGTCTAAAAATAGTAAAAAAAAATACTATGATGTAGGAAATGTTTTTATATTTCCAATGAATAGTTATAGTCAAAAATTTGACTTGTATAACCCCATGTAAAAATTGTTTTAGTAAAACAAGTCATGTTTGTCACATTTTTATTTTAACTTTAAATAAAAAGTTATTTATGTCATTTTCCTACCAAAGTGGATCCATGGGGTCCTCAAGTTGACCCATGGATTTTCTTGGTCAGACATGACACATCCAATAAGGGTAGGACATGTTTCATGTTCATTTCATATTATTAAAACTTTATTTTTACCTTAAACTACACTAATTACCTCTAATCGCGATTAAAAACATAAAAGTTACTATTCACCAAAAAATTATTTTAATCCCATTGAACCACATTTTACTTTTTATTGACAAACATTTATGTCGGATTTTTGAAATTCAAAACACAAAGGTGGTAAAATTTTATTTAAATGAAAAATCAGTTTTTTAAGTACCACTTAGTGGTTTCACTATTCATCAAAAATTGAAGTTTTTCAGAAAAATACCAAAAATTCACCCTAAGATATATTTGATATTCCGAATTCAGAAATGATGTATATTTTAAAAAATTCAAAACATATAAGTTACATTAATTAATTTAATAATTAATTCCCGTTGTCATGACAAATAGCGTGTTTTTATGAAACAATAAGTATCAAAAGATTGACACTAGTTTAAGTCCAATTTCAAAGTGAAATTAATTCCAACGACCACTATTGGATTAAATAGTAAAAATATATTCTAATTTCACTTTAAAACCACTTCAAAAGATAATCTAATCATATTAATAAATTATATTAAAAAGAGGTTTTGAATTAAAATACATCATTTTTCACTATTCATTAAAAAATGATCTTTATCGGAAAAATACGTAAAATTTACACAAAGTAAATTTTAATGTCCCGATTCTAAAGAAGAATTTTATTTTGTCCAATAGAATTTATAATAGTGACCAAAACTATATTTAATGACGGTTCGCCATTAAAAGTTGATAAGTGGACCTTTAGTGAAAATTAGAATATATATGCCAAAAATTGAATTCTTTTCCTATTTTAAGCCTTTATCCTTTATTGGATAAATGTAAAAACATTTAACAAACATATATAATAATATTTTTATTATTTATATTCATTCCCGCCAATACAATAGCTACATGTTAACTACCATTTAAAATAATATTATTTTATTACTAGTGTGCAACGTAAGATTTCAAAGAAACTCTTTGTTGTGTATCCGGTACGCTATCAAACATAGCAACCCCTTTAAAATAAAATTAATATTTCATTAAGAAATATTAATAAATATGAAAATGTATTATTCTTTATTTACCTGGGATGTTACATCCTTCCCCCCTTTTGGGAATTGCGTCCTTGCAATTTTATTCACTTATCGAAATAAGTGGGGGTATTTATCCCTCATAGTATTTTCAGATTCCCACGTTGCCTCTTCAACCATATGTTTTTTCCACAAAACCTTTACCTGGTGAATTACCTTATTTAGGAACACTTTCTGTCTTTGGTCAAGAATCTGGACTGATTGTTCTTCATAAGAGAGATTCTCTTCAAACTGAACTACCTCCGGGATCAAAACATGAGATGGATCAGGCATATACTTTCTCAACACTGAAACATGAAAAAAATTGTGTACCTGAGATAAAATCGGAGGTAAAGACACTCGATAAGCAACTGATCCAACTTTCTCCAGAATTTCATATGGTCCAATGAACCTTCGACTCAACTTTCCTTTCTTACCAAATCGTATCACACTTTTCCATGGTGAGACTTTGAGAAAAAACATAATCACCTACCTCGAAATATAGATCCTTCCTTTAGTTATCCACATAACTCTTCCATTTACTCTGAGCTGTTTTCATGTGTTTCTGAATCAACTGAACTTTTTCTACCATCTCTACTACCAATTCTGGTCCCATCAGCTTCCTTTCACCCACTTCATCCCAAAAAGATGTAGTTTGACACCGCTTCCCATATAATGCCTCAAACGGTGCCATCTGTATACTGGAATGAAAACTGTTATTATAAGAAAACTCTACCAAAGAAAGATGTTGGTCCCAACTTCCCTGATAATCCATCGAACAAGCATGTAGCATATCCTCCAAGGTTTGAATTTTTCGTTCTGACTACCCATCTGATTGTGGATGAAAAGCTGTACTAAAATTTAATTTAGTACCCAATGACTTTTGAAGGCCTTTCCAAAAGTTAGAAGTAAACCTGGGATCACGATCAGATACAATATAGAGGGGAACTCCATGAAACTATACTATCTCTTTAAGATATAATCGATAAAGTTGATCTAGAGATAAGGTATCTTGAATAGGAAGGAAATTAGCAGATTTAGTCAATCGATCAACAATAACCCAAATTTCATTATTACCTCTAGATGTCTTTGGTAATCGCACAGCAAAGTCCATGGATATATTTTCCCATTTCCACTCTGGAATTGGTAAAGGCTGAAGCATCCCTTTCGGTAACTTCCGCTCTACTTTAACCTGCTGACAAGTTAAACACTTGACAGTAAAATCAGTAATATCCCTTTTTATTCCATCTCACCAGTAATACTCCCATAGATCTCTATACATCTTAGTACTGCCAGGATGAACTAAAAACGGGGAACTATGAGCCTCACATAACAAATCATTCTTCAACTGTGAATCACCAGGAACACATAATCTCTTCCCAAACCTCACAACACAATCATTATCAATGTTAAACTCAGCCAACTTAACCTTCTTAACCAGCTCTACCTTTTTCTGCAACTCACTGTCTTGCTTCTGTGCTTTCTTAATTATGTCTGATTGGGAAGATCTCACTGATACCTGAAACAAAACAGAAGAACTTCCTACACCAACAACTTCTATGCCAAAATTCATCAAATCAAAAACCAAAGTATCTTGTTCCAAACGTATCATGGTTAATGAAGCATTACTTTTTCGACTCAAAGCATCAGCCACTTTATTTGGTTTTCCCGGATGGTAATGAATTGTACGATCATAATCCTTGATTAATTCCAGCCATCTCCTCTATCTCATGTTCAATTATTTCTGAGTGAATATATACTTTAACCTTTTGTGATCATTATATATTTCACACTTACTCCATACAAATGATGCCTCCAAATTTTTAGAGCATGAACAACAGGAGCTAATTCCAAATCATGTGTGGGGTAATTTACCTCATGAGTTTTCAACTGACGTGAAGCATATGAAATTACCTGATCATTCTGCATTAGGACACAACCAAGTCCTTTCAATGAAGCATCACTGTAGATAACAAACTCACCATTCCTGGAAGGAAGTACCAAAACTGGAGCATTCACCAATCTTCTTTTCAACTCATTCTTTAGTAACCTGAGTCAACTGAGCCATCACTGCAGCAAACTGTTTAGTTCTGATTATGATAATCTCAAGATACTGATTTGAAAGGTCATTTCCCTCTTTATGCCTTCCCAGAAAAGCTATTCTATTTCCTCAATGAAAAACCATTCTTAACACAGAAATATCTTAGGCGAAGCAACATGGTAATCCGTAAATGCTATATCATTTCAATCATATTATAATTTAACACATTTATAACTCCTAAAGTTGTCTAAACCAACCTCTGATACCAACTATAAGGCCCTGACCTTAAACCTTACTTAATATTGAATTAAATGAATAATTCACATTGAGGATCTTTTCAGGTTTAGAGTTTTAGAGAATTAGGACATAACTATTTCATCTCAAAATATTACAAAGTAGACACTTCTACTAAGTTTCCATAAAATAAAAACTCTTAAAAAGAAACATATCTAGTTCCATGTTTTAGATAGCATGACTTTCCCTTGATCCCATCGTTGACCCTATTCCACATTAAGTCCTGAGAAAAACATTTCAAAAAAAACTTGGGGTGAGCATAAAAAGCTCAGTAAGGGATACACAAAGAATGAAAATTGTTCGTTTTTCAAAAATCAAGTAAATCATATATAATTTATCAAAGTAATACCTTCACCTTCATTAAGTAATAAAAACCCTTCACTGAATAAAATATCATTAAATACCATTTTGTAACCAAAATATTACCATTAAACCCATATAAAGAACACATAACATATAAAGTTAACTTGGGACATAAACATACTTAAGTGGAATAACCATACGGTCTACTTCCACACATATCACTTAATGGAATAGCCATACGGCCGACTTCCACACATACATAATGGAATAGCCATACGGACGACTTCCATACCCAATGCATTGGAGGTTATAACGTAACCACCTATCCTGGTATTCACGACACCACCCGTCATATGGTTTATTACGTAACCACCCGTCAAATGTCCATGTACCATTATAAAATCATAAAATATAAAACAAATATAATGGAAAGAAACATTTCCACACTTTGATCACAATATATCAATTAAATATATTGACATAAAAAATCCATTATAAAAGCCATTTTCAATACCAAAATACATAAAAGAGTACATGGTTTTTATTTCATATTAAAAACATTACGGCTTATTGAGGAAGCCAAAGACCAAATAATACTCGCAGTGGTGGAAAAGGTCGTTGTCATCACGTACGTTAAAAGAAACATTCCTTTTTTTTCATTTTGTAAAATTTTTCGTAGAAAAAGATTCCTTTTGTATAAAAGTAAAAGTTAAAGGGGTTTATACACCGTATAAAATAAAGTTGTGTATAAAACAAAATATGCCTCAATTAAAGGAGATTGAGATGAAGTCACTTACAAAGATAATTTTTTAAATAAAATAGATCTATTATGTGTATTCACTATATGTACACATAAAGAAAGTACAAATTCAAGATAGGACATAATAATATCATGACATAATTTTAAAGTAGTAGATTAACCCAAATAATAGAAATTGGGTTAAGAAGTTCCCTTACCTCGGGTCCGACTTGACTTGATCGTTCTTTAACCTCCTGAATAATAAACTTGAGTTAATTTCTACTTGATTAAGAACCTTTTTCAAGTTCTTTATTCATTTTATATAACTTATTGCAATGTTATAAACATTATGTAATAATTTAAGTTAATAAGGTTTGTTTTGTCGATATATGGTTCTTAAGTCGAAAGTGGACTTCTTACAATTACATGTTGTTTGTGTGGTCAATGGTTCATTATATCCAGAAAGATATTCATGATTTTGATATCATATATATAATATATATCCATAATATACATGTATTTATAATATTACATAATCATTTTAGAGGTAAGAAATGAAATGCACTGTTCATGGAGACGGTAAGCTGTACGTACACATGAACGCTACTTTCACTTCTATGTCATATTAATGGAATTAAAACTAAATGAGAGATATGTATATTTTAATTCCAGAATTATATTAATAATTTAGATGTAACATACAACATATATATCCATTTTATATATGTAATTATAATAGTACATTACATTTGGGGATAAGAAATGAAATGCACCGTTCATGGAGACGGTAAGTCGTACGTACGCATGAACGCTACTTTCATTTCTATATCATACTTTAATGGAATGAAAATAATAATGATATAAAGTTATATTATAATTCTAGTATAACATCATATATAATAACTTTAAATCCATCCTTTATACGTCCCACATATGGCATTAACGAATCAAATCACTTTGAGGGGGCAGTAGTCCGCACTTCTTAAAATGAAATTATCATGTTTACCCACAATGGAAACCATAAAGGTATGCCATAAATGAAAAATACAGAAGAATAATTAAAACTTAAACATATTATATATCATATATAAATATATTGACATCTTAATGGCCACCTTTGAAGGTGTTAAAAGAATGCTGAACAATCATCGTGTCGGGAGGCAGAAATTCGCCATCCACGGAAACAGTATGTTCTTTAACCATTAGATGTTGGTTTGTGTATGTGTAGCTCGAATACTTATTATAAAAACATCCTAGTATATTTAAGATACTGTATTTGTTACAAAAGAAATAAATAAAAAGAGTTTATGGGGTTGGAGAAGCAAAATAAAACAAAAGAACACAGGAGAAGACACTACCATAAAATCGGGTAACTCTTTTTGATTTGAGCTCAAAGGCTTCCTTGAAAAGACTTCTGCCCAAAGTGAGGCTTCTAGGAGTAAGATAGAGATGTGGAGAGACAAAATTGGTAGTTTTTGGCCGATCCAAAGGCTTGAGAGGTGTGGGTAAGGAGGTAGTGGTGGGGGGCTTTTATAAGAGGAGAGGAGGGGAACTCTTGGAAAGTAAGGAAAAGACACTTTATTATAAAATGAGTTTCGTATTTTAAAGGTCCAAGATTATTTGTTTTCATGGATAATGTGATAAGGGTTCTAAATCCACCCATCCAATAGGTTTTGGACATGTGAAGGTCTTAGATGTTACATTATCTTTCCATTTTATTTAAATCGTTAAATAATGAGGTAATCGCTGCATCATCATGATGTCACTAAAAATTAAATATATTTAATGTATAAAAATTATAAAAAAATACTATTATTTAGGAAATCGTTTTAGCTTTCCAATGAATATTTATAGTCAAAAATATGAATTCTATAACCCCATGTAAAAATTGTTTTAGTAAAACAACTCATGTTTGTGACATTTTTATTTTAACTTTAAATAAAAAGTTATTTATGTCATTTTCCTACCAAAGTGGCTCCATGTTGTCCCCAAGTTGACCCATGGATTTTATTTGTCGTCCAAGACACATCCAATAAGGGTATGACATGTGTCAAGTTCATTTCATATTATTAAAACATTATTTTTACCATAAACTACATTAATTACCTCTAATCGCGATTAAAAACTTAAAAGTTACTAGTCACCAAAAAATTATTTTAATCCTATTGAATCACATTTTACTTATTATTGAAAACCATGTATGTCAGATTTTTGAAATTCAAAACACAGAGGTGGTAAAATTTCATTTAAATGAAAAATTAGTTTTTTAAGTACCACTTAGTGGTTTCACTATTCATCAAAAATAGAAGTTTTTCAGAGAAATACCAAAAATTCACCCTAAGCTATATTTTATATTCCGAATTCAAAAATGATGTCTATTTTACAAAATTAAAAACATATAAGTTACATTAATTATTTTAATAATTAATTCCCGCTGTCATGACAATTAGCGTGTTTTTATGAAACAATAAGTATCAAAAGGTTGACTCTAGTTTAAGTCCAATTTCAAAGTGAAATTAATTCCAACAACCAATATTGGATTAAATAGTAAAAATATATTCTAATTTCACTTTAAAACCACTTCAAAAGATAATCTAATCATATTAGTAAATTAGATTAAAAATAGGTTTTGAATTAAAATACAACATATTTCACTATTCATTAAAAAATGATCTTTATCAGAAAAATACCTAAAAGTTACACAAAGTAAATTTTGATATCCCGATTCTAAAAAAGAATTTTATTTGTTCTAATAGAATGTATAATAGTGGCCAAAACTATATTTAATGACGATTCTCCATTAAAAGTTGATAAGTGGACCTTTAGTGAAAATTAGAGTATATATGCCTAAAATTGAATTCTTTTTGTATTTTAAGCCTTTATCCTTTATTGGATAAATGTAAAAACATTTAACAAACATATATAATTATATTTTAGTTATTTATATTCATTCCTACCAATAAAACAGCTACATGTTAACTACCATTTAAAATAATATTATTTTATTACTAGTGTGCAACGTAAGATTTCAAAGAAACTCTTTGTTGCGTATCAGGTACGCTATCGAACATAGAAACCCCTTTAAATTAAAATTAATATTTAATTCACAAATATTAATAAATATGAAAATGTAATATTCTTTATTTACTTGGGATGTTATAGTTTTTATCTAATTTCATGGAATTAGGAGGTCATTTGGTTGGTTTTGTCCCACTGAAACATGTTTTTAAAGGTCATAAAACCATTATGAATTACTTATTATGTCGTTTCGGGTAGAACACACTTTATATTGAGGTGAAATCTCTTCATGAAAAAAAAATAAAAAAATATGGGTTTTATATGATTACACACCATTTTGAGTTCTTTTTTGTGAATCTAACCATTAAATTCATGTTTTTTTTTGATTTTAAACAATAAAAGTGTGTTTTCAATCATCTCAGAAAAATAACACCTCAGATTGTTTTTTAGTCAACTCCACCATTTAAAAAATCAATACATGGTATTTTTCATCTAATTTCATTGAATTAGAAGGTTGTTTGATTGGTTTTGACTACCTAACATAAGTTTTTAGTGGGTGTAAAATAATTAAAAACTACTTATTCAGTCATTTTAGGAAAGACTAATGTTTGATTGACATACTTTATCCTCATACACATAAAAAATAATATAAAAACAATCTTACTAGGATATTACATCATTCTGAGGCCATTTTTTATGGATCTGATAATTAAACACACATTTTAGTGTCTTAAAACATAAAAGTGTGCTTTCAATCATCCCTAGAAAAAACCACCTCCCATTGATGTTTTATTAACTCCAATATTTCAAAAATCACTTTATATTTTTTTCATCTGATTTCATGGAATTCAAAGGCCATTTAGTTGGTTTTGACCCCCTGACAGATCTTTTTAATGGGTGTCAAACCATTAAAAATAACTTATTTGGTCATTTTGAGCATACAACATTTTCTATTGACATGTTTCTACTCTTTCACATCACAACTAACATGAATATGGATTTCCTATTATTTCATGTCTTTTTAAAACATTTTATATAGATCTAAGAATTAAATGTATATTTTTGTGTTTAAAATTAATAAAAGTGTGTTTCTTATAATCTCAAGTAAATGAAACCTATAATTGACATTCCATATGGTACACCATTTCAGAAATTATTGTACGGTTGTTCTTGTCAGATTTCATGGAACATTGAGGTTGTTCGGTTGGTTTTATCCCCCTAACACACATTTTAAAGAGTGATAAACCTTTTAAAACTGCTTATTTAGTCGTTCTAGGAATTAGGCATGTCTGGTTGATGTGTTGTGTAATTGTACACATAAATAATAATACAAATATGGTTTTATATGTTTTCATGTCATTATGAGGTTGTTTTTTATGGATTTTATCGTCAGACACACATTTTTGTGTTTGAAAACAATAAAAGTGTGTTTTTGATCAACCCAAGAAAATGACACCTCAAATTGATGTTCTATCAACACCACCATTTCAAAAATAATTCTAAATTTTTATTTCCTTATTTCACAACATTCAGAGGTTGTTCGGTTGGTTTTGACCCCCTGATTGAAGTTTTTAAAGGACACCATAGCTTTAAAAAATGATTATTTGGTCATTACAAGAAGATCACTTGTCTTATTTATGCCGTATCTCCTTTTATAGTTCGAAAATAATACAAATATGGGTTTCTAGTGATTTCAAATCATTATGATGTTTTTTCAGAGATCTGTCTGTTAAACACACATTTTCATGTTTTAAAATAACAAAAGTGTGTTTTCTATCATATTAGCGAAACAATACATTAGATTGATGTTTATTCAAATCCACTAATTAATAAAATCACACTATGGTTTTTTCTTTTGATTTCATGGCATTTGGATGTCATTCGGTTGGTTTTGACCCCCTGATTCACATTTTTAATGTGTGTTAAATGTTTAACAACTATTTATTTGGTTGTTCTAGGAAGGTTGCATGCTCGATTGACATGTTCTATCATATTAAATGTTAAAAAATATATAAATATTGTTTTACTATGATTTCATATAATTATTTGGTCAATGTTCTATGGATTCAACCATTAAAAACATATTTTGGTGTTTTAAAACAATAAAAGTGTTTTTTTGTCATCCCATGAAAATGACACCATTGATTTAAGTTATGTTAACCCCATAATTTCACAAATCATTATAATGTTTTTTATGCTTTCAAAGAATTTAGTGGCTGATTAGTTACTTTTGACCCCCCTAACACACATTCTAAAGGGAATCAAACCTTTAAAAACTACTTATTTCATCGTTCAGAGTGTAACTCATATCTGATTGACATGTCTTCTACTCATCCAAGTCAAAAATAATATAATGAAAATTGTATTATGATTTAATGTCAGTTCGAGGTTCTTTTCTTTGAATATGACTGCTAAATGAATGTTTTGGTGTTTTGAAACAATAAAAGTGTGTTTCTAGTCATCCACGAGAAAGATAATATTGTATTGGCATTCCATCAGCTCCACTATTTCAAAAATCAATGTACATTTATTATCATCTGATTTCACAGAATTCAGAGGAATTTATGTTTATTTTGATTCCCTAATGCACATTCTTAAAAGTTACCAAACCTTTAAAAACTGATTATTCAGTCATTCTGAGTAGATCACATATCCAATTGATATTTCATCTAGTCATGGATGTCTAAAATAATACAAATACAGTTTTTCTACGATTAACATCATTCCGAGGTCTTTTTTATAGATCTGACCATTAAACACACATTTTGGTATTTTAAAACAAATAAAAGTGTTTTTCCACTCATCTCAGGAAAAATAAACCTAATATTAACATTACAATAGCTCTAATATTTCAAAAATCATTATTCAGTCATTTTCATCTAATTTCACAACATATACAGGTTTTTGGGTTGGGTTTTTCCCCATAATGCACATTTTTAAATGGTGTCAAACCTTTACAGACTGCTTAGTTGGTCGTTTTGTACATACTAGATGTATGATTGATGTGTCGTCTATCATGTACATTGAAAATACTAAAATTATATTTTTAATATGATTTTACATCATTTTTAATTCATTTTATATGGATATAACCATTAAATACACATTTAAGTGCATTAAAACAATAAAAGTGTGTTTTCGATCATTCTAGACAAATGACTCCTCATATTTCCATTCTGTTAGCTCTATCATTTCAAAAATCATAGTACAATTGTTTCCATCTGATTTCACTACATTCATAGTTTTTTCAATTGGTTTTGACACAATGGTGCATATTTTTAAAGGGAATAAAACCTTTAAATATACTTATTTGATCATTTTGAACATACCCCATATTCGATTGATGTGTTTTCTTCTCACACACGTCATAAATAATACAAATACGATTTTCCTATGATTTCACATCATTCTGAGGTTGTTTGTTTTATACATGACCATTAAATGCATGTTTTGGTATTTTAAAATAATAAAAATGTGCAGTTTTTAGTATCATGTGAAAATTTCACCTCATATTGGTGTTCTGTTTTCTCCACCAAAGGTAAAATTAATTACATTATAAATTGAAAGTGAGCTCAGATTCTGGGCATGGGGATCCAAACACAGTGGTTTATAAAATCAACAATCATTTCTAGCATACCCATTACACAAGCCTATGGTGGATGTGGGGATTTCACCATGGGATTCCAAGGATAATGATGGAGTCAAACCTTTATTTATAGTAATAATTATAAATAACTAAATAAATATTTATTATATATATAATTTTATAAATATATATAATAATATAAATAAATTATTAACATTAGGTCTTTATCAGTGCTAAAAAAGTGCTGATAAAGGTCAGTTTTATCAGTGCTTACTATTTTAGTGTTGATAAAACTGACCTTTATCAATGATTTCCAATAAAAAAGATGATAAAAACCTTTCATGTTCTTATAAATGGAACCCTATCAAAACCCTCTCAGTACTTGTGCCTCAAGCTTTCACGGAACTAGAGCTCTACCACCGCCATCATCGCCTCTGATACCACTGCCTCCAGAACCTATTGATGCAGTCAAACCTCCAAATCTAAGGAATAATATCTAGTTTTTGTCTATTTTTTTCATCCCCACATCACTTTCACATGTTTCACATTTTCTCGATGAATTGAACTCTTAACCTTTGTATATGTGTGCATCTTAATCCTCCTTCTCTGTTCCTCACTTTCTCGATGCCCTATCTTCATATCCAGTTGAAATAATTTGTTATGTAGATATTAATTCATTTTTATTCCGTTCCATCATCAATTTTTTGGACGAACTCAAGGAATTTTTTTGAGTTACTTCATCCATATCGACCCTCCTTTGATCTGTTGGTTTTTATGGATTCCTATTTGTGGTTGGTGGTCATGCCTTCAATTATACTAGGTTGTTTTCATCCATTCTTCTCCAAATGATCCACTATAGTGGTTTATTTTTTTGTGTTGAGATTTTCTACATTTTAATGCCACTAGGCTTTAGTGTGGGTTGATGGGTTATCTGAGGTCATGTTGAGGGGGAAAAATGTACATTTGTGATGTGGGGGATCATATGGTTTGTATGTGTCCATGATGTGGGGTGGTGATGTGTGGTTGGTTAGTGGATTTGTTGTGGGTATGTTATAGTGTTTTTGGTATGGGTTTGTCAACTGGAGAGGAAATTATATCTTTGGTCTATGGTCGTGCTATGGTGTTGTCATGTAATTTCATGTTATGTGGTGGATGAGATGAGAGGGATTGTGTTTTTCTACATGCCTATGTAGTGATGGAATAACTAGTTAAAAATGTTTAAATGGCTTGGGATGTCCCAATAAAACTAAATATGAAATTTCAACAATGAAAACCATTAAAAATAGAATTTATAATTTAATTTCTAATGTATACATGTAATTTATATAGTTTATCACAAATATCATTCTCTCCATAGAATAGTATTACCTATATATTTTGAAGGATAGAAATTCAATATATATAATATTGTTATTTCATAATTTGTTATTAATGATACAGTTTTCAATTACAATGAATATAATCTCATTGTCCATAATTCATAGAAAACTCATTTTATATTAAATAATGTATTTTTTTAAAACAACCGGTTTTCTATTAAAGTATTTTTATGCATTTAATAAGGAAAAACATTAATAATTTGTCAATGGAACCTCTATCAACTTTTTTTAAAAAATTATAAGAATCACTAAAAATGCATGGTATGAAAATGTCTTTTGTCATATTTAAAGTGTTTCAAGTTTATAATTTTATAGTTTTATACGATTTTAAATTAATATACTTGTATAAATTTTAAATTATATCGTATTATAATAATATAATTTAATAATAAATTTTTACTAAATATTTATACTTTTATAGTTTTATTCATTTATAAAATTATATACTTTTATAAATTTTATAGAATATCATATTTACATATATGGTTTAAATATAAAATTTTATTAATTATTTATTCATTTATAGTTTTCTAGATGTATAAATTTATATATAATTATAGTTTTATTTCTTATAAATTATTATAATTTTATACTTTCATTAATTTTAATTGTATATATTAAATTTTTAATGCTTTATAAATTTGTAAAACAATATGCTTCTATAATTTATGTATACTTTTATAACATATATGTACTTTTATACAGTTTTATAAATACACTAGGAAACATTTTTCATTCTCTGTGATTCAAGAGACTCACACAAATCCCTTATTGAAATGATCCAGCTCAGGTGACCAAAACCCAACAATGGAAACCTTTAGCACTATCTTCACCTTCTACATAATATAGATTGATACTGACACCATGGCAAGGGTTTGTCACTAAATCTATCCAACCCATAGGACATCCATCATGACCTCACTCCTGCCAAAGGTGAATTAATGTTTAACCCCATTGCAACTTGAAAACCTACTTTGCATCCAACACCACCTATATGGTTTAAATTAGGGGAGTCCTCAACAACTACATCTTCTCTCTGGTTTCGTGTTAGCTTCTACATGGATGAGTATCAGGAAAAAAACTGAAATAATAACCATCATCCTCGGGAGATTCATCTCTCAAATAGTTATTATTGCATTTTATACTCATCCCCCATCTCTTCTACATGAATTCATAGGAAAACACCTACCACCATTGGAGTAATTATTTACATAAATTTAATTACCCATTCCTTCAAAGCATGATGAAATTATTTGAAACATTAAAATATTGGGTTCCCCTTATTTTAAAGACCCCCTTTTGTATTTATTTATTTGGTTAAATATTAATATTACTGAATCAAATAGGAAGGATATGAATAAATAATGGATGAATTCAAATCGTATGACAAAATAATATGAAATGGTGTGAAAGAGTTCCTATAGTTTGCAAAATATCATGCATATGACCATTATCAAATCTTTTTCTATGTTTATTATATTATTATTCAATATTAATGAGTATAGAGGAGTTAGAAGAACATTTAATCTGTCACAGAATTGATAATTGTTATACATGTTGGAATAGACATGGGGAAGAGAAAAATGTAGCTAGTGTCTGGGATAACACTATGTTGTATGGATTATTCGATATGATTACTCGTGTGAACAATGAAGAAAGTCGTATTGAGGATGTTATTACTACTATGAATGATGGTGAATATTATATTGAGGGAATATCAATGATAGTTGAAGATGAACTTCATTATTTTAAAAATATGTTTGCGAAGTTAAAGAGTTGTGAAAATATGCCATTTTATTCTAGTTTCACTAAATATATAGAATTGTCAGTAGAACTGAAGCTATATAATTTGAAAGTACACAATGGATGGAGTGACTCCAGTTTTCCTAAACTTATTGCTTTCTTGAATGATATGATCCTAGAAGACAATGACATCACTACAAAAATATATGACAGTAAACGAATGCTATGTTTGATGGGTATGATCTCTGGAAAATACATACATTTACAAATGGATGTATACTACATCATAAGGATCAAAAATCACTTAATGAATTCCCAACGTGTGGTGATTCTTGATACATGAAATATGAATAGGGTCTTATGAAAGTTGTATGGTACTTTCCTATCGTTCCAATGTTTAGAATCTTATATAGAAGTGAAGAGATTTAAAGGAAATTGACTTGGCACACAAATAAAGGAAATAAATAAGGTAAACATCATCACCCAACAGACTCTCCTCAGTGGAAGAGAATTTATACTAAGTATCCTGAATTTGGAAATGAGCTGAGAAACCTTCTTCTTGTGTTATCTATAGATGGACTAAATCCTTTTGGTTTTCAAAGTAGCACTCACAGTACATGGCTGGTTATGTTGGTAAATTATAACTTGTCATTATGGTCATGCATGAAATAAAAATACATCATGTTATCTATTCTTATATTAGGACCAAAACAACCAGGTAATGATATTGATATTTATTTAGAACCATTTATTGAAGATTTGAAATTATTGTGGGATTCAGGTGATATGTTGTATGATGCTTACAGAAATTAATATTTTATGTTGAGATCCATGTTGTATAGGATGATAAATTAATTTCATTCATGGGGAATTTTTTTTGGATATAACATTAAAGTAACTCAACGGTGTCCTGTTTTCAAAAAAGGTACACATTAAATTAGGTTAAAGCATTTATCAAAGACTATGTTTCTAGGGAATCACATATTTATACCTCGATGAAATTAGTACATATATTGTATGATATCATCCAATGGAATATCAGAGGAACTTACATCACCATCCCCACAAATAGGTGATAAACTATTTGAGAAAGTAAAAGACATGGGAACTACTTTTGGTACACCATTTTCGAAAAACCTTAAAAAAACCAGTTGGAAAAAGAGATCGGTTTTTTAATTACCATACTGGAATTGGTTTTACGTCAGACATCTTCTTGATGTTATTAATTTTGAAAAAAATGTATGTGATAGTGTAATTGGAACATTTCTAAATACACTTGAAAAAAAGAGATTGAATTATGGCTAGTTTGTACTTGGTTGACATGAGAATAAGGGATGACTTGGCGTCGATGAAGGGTAAAAAATGAACCTTTCTTCCTCCTGTTTCCTACACTCTTTCCAGGTATGAGAGATATCAGTTTTATAACATCTGGAATGATATAAAGGTTCCATATGGGTACTCATAAAATATCAAAAATGTCATTTCAATAGATGATTTAATGTTAAAGGGTCTAAAATAACAAGATTTTTATGTTGTAATGAAAGATATAATTCATGTAGTATTATGTTTCATTTTTACTAATAATGTTCATCATATGATAACCAAAATAAGTTTCTTTTTCAAAGCTACAAGGAACAAAGTTATAAACCTAAAAAAATTACTAACTAGAGAAAAGGTAATTACCATTATATTATGTGAATTATAAATGTTCTTCCCAACCAATTTCATTGATATAATGGTTCAATTGGTGAGATAGATTTGACTATGTAGTCACATATATAGATGGATATACCCCATTGAATGGTATATAAATATTTTTAAAGGGTATTTCAAATATCATAGTTATAAAGAGGGTTGTATTGCAGAGCAATATATTGTTGAGGATTCCGTTGAATTCTGTACTGAATAACTGTTTGTTGTGTAAAACATTAGTTTATAGAAATATCATCACACTGGGAAGCTTATGGGTTATGTAATTTTCAGAATAAATGTTTTCAAAATCAATATTAAAAATTGGGGGCATTCCCACCTTTATGTTTTTCATAACAATTCAGAGGTTTCCCCATATGTTGAAATCCAAAAACAAATTATTAGTAATTTTAAACTGTCATGGGATAAAAAATTGATATCAAATACACAAAATAAATAATTGATATGATGGTTTTGATTTCATATTTTGAAGGTGTCAGATGAAAATTTGGATTTAAATATAGAATGAATTTTATGGATAGATAGAGGACCAAGTGTGTATATATTATCTTACAATTGTTATATAATTAATGGTTATATGATCTAGACAAATGATCATGATGAAATTAGTATCATGAAAAATATTGGAGGTACACTTATGGATGAATCGAAGTATGATTCTGGTACTAAGGACCAAAATCCAATTTATAAAAAGATATTATAATTTGGTATCATCAAGAAAATATGAGAGTTGGATCATACAACATTCCAAGTGCCTATTTCATAATTCACGTGGGTTGATAACATGAGTTCTATTAAAAAAGATGAATAGGGATTCATGAAAGTGGATTTTAGTAAGGAAGGGTACAAAGATGAACCCTTTGTAATGGAATCACACGAAGTAAAAGTATTTTATGTTTTAGATACTGAAGAGAGAAAGTGGAAAATTGTACTATTATTGAGAATAACTAATGAAGGGTCAGATGAAAATTCATTTGAGGAAAACCCTTTCATTGGGATGTCACAATAATTTCACAGTGGTACCAATATATTCGAGGGGTTTTTATGTTAGAGGAGACCAAAAAGAAGGAATTTGGATAGTCAATAGAGGGTAAATCCCTTCAACCTTTTAAAAAATAGATTTCAACAATGATGTCATATATTTTTTGTAATATAAACTGTGTTACCTCATGTTATTATCTGTTCACTGCTACATTTATGTAATCTAAATTAAATGTTAAACCAAAACTATAGATAATGACTTCTATACATGATGATGCTCTTAATACTAAGGAACAACATGTTTCTAAACTTGTTGCTTCTCTAAATCCTTAGGAAAAACAAGTTTCTCAACTTTTTGCTGCTTCCAGTGTAGAGGTATTATTACCTTTTACACATTTCAATTCTACAGATCCATAGAAACAACATATTTGTTTTATTGAATCCAAGGAAGTGGTAGGCGATTAAGTAATGATGGTGTAGAAACATAGGAGCACCGTAGTGTCATGGGGTTAACTAAAATTATTAAAGTGAAAATAAAAGTCATAAAATTCAAGGTCGGATGGAATGTGCAGGTCCATCATGTTAACCCCAACATGGCCATGTTCAATAGTTACATTGGGCCCATCACTTGGCAACACATGCCGATTGATGTTGATTTGTGGAACTATGTTGTGACCATGAGGAAGACACTGATTTTGGAGGATATTATGGTTACATAATGATATAATTTCTTTATTTTACTAAAAAATTAAATAATGAAATTTTGACTTACAATTCATCATCCCTTGTAGAGTGCATTTATAGCAGATGACTCCCAAAAGAAATATGTATTAATTCTTGTTGGAAGAATTGAGAAAGGCTCCCACACAATTTTAATGATATTTCATATTAATGATATTGAAGGGAAAATAAACCCCCACCCACCACTTATGTATGTACACATGTTAAGCTAATATGTGTGAGATTCATTTACTATCCATCGTGCCAAAAATTCATTTCAGTTACATTGTGGCTGGTAATACATTTTTTGGAAATATGTGTATTCATCACTTTAATTGAGAAATTTTTATTTATGAAACAAAAACTAAGTGTTTAAATATGGAACGGGAAGAAAAACCAATATACTCCTACCATAAAGCAAGGTTGGGATACACTTCTCTTGAATATAAATTGGTACATATTTTAAATCTACCATAATACTTTTATGTGACATGAAATAAGAACTTAATTCTATTCCTTATTTTATATATAGATTGATGAATCCAAATCCAAATCAACTTCAATTCGAGTTAATTTCCAATGGATGTAGAATCATGTAAATAATGATGGGATACTAGTAGATATAAACACACAAAAAGTGTCAGAAACTTGTGTAAATATGACATATTAAAAATTTGTTTTACTTTAAATCGCTATTACATAATAATGATTACTTATTTTTTAATAAATTTTACCTGATATAGTAACAGGAATCATTAACACATATAATAGATGAATACCTAATATTTCTTGTCTCGTAGTGTCAATACAGTATGTCCGCATTAGAGGTTCGGGTTTTGGGGTGACAACCTGGACATATTTTAAGAAAAAAAATATGAGGATAATGAGAATGAAATGGAAGAGATGAAAGAAACATTTTATACCCTTAAAGAAAAATTTAATGGGTTGAATGAGTTGCTATAAAATATTATGGTGGGAATCAGAGAGAAGACACATCTCAAGATTAACCACTGCATGAACATCCCACCCCACCCCACCATCTTTAAGGTGTTTTATTCCCCTCAAAGAGCTGTCTTAGTTGAGGTAATCAATATTCTAATATTTTTTTCTATGAAATGATAATTAGATAAATATTGATAACTTTATTGTACTGATATTATACAAGGTGAAAATGATTTTGATTTATATCTATAAACACCAAACCGTTACATTGTAGTGAGGGAAACAATGTTCATTATCTAAGATGACCATCTACAAAATAGACCACTTCCAACAAGCCATTTGAGAGTGGCGATTAGAATATCTCCTGAGACGAGGGCCGATCTACCGTTTCCACTTGATGATTAAGATATATATATGATTGACCAAGCTATTAGAACATTTTTCTTATGTCTATCAGATCTTGTAAAAAACATTTCAAAAATGAGGCATTCATTTCCAATTTATTTTTCATGCTAAACCTTTAATAAATAATGAAAAATGGGTTGAACCGATGAAAGTTATTATAGATGGATAAAGGTAAGGGTTTGAAATTAAAGGTAGACTCAATAAAATTTAATGTATCAACTAACCAATTGAAAATATCATCAAAAATAACCTTTACCCTGCCAATTTAATATTTGAATTTACTAACATTGAAGGTTCATGCAGATAAAAAGTTACAAAATGGTGGTAGTCCTGTATTTTATTTTGAAGAAAAAATGTACGGAGAGGAAGTTATAGACTAAATTGTTTTTGATAATTTAAATAAATATTCAATTATGAATGGCTTGGAGGATCAATTGTAAATGTGTAAATGAGGTATATTTTCCTGATTTGTTTTTCCAAAAGCTAAAAAACTATGTTAATTATGACTAAATACATTTCATATTTTTTCAGGTGTATATATCAATACCAATTGAAGGAATTACCTAATGAAAATAAATATGGACTTATTAGTCCTCATTTCACTTCTATATAACAAACAAAAAATAGATTAAAAAAATGGATGAAATAGTGGCAGGCTTGGACAAATTGTTTGAAGGAAAACTTATGGATGACAGACTCTTATTAATACCAATGATCATGGGGTAAAACATTATAATTTACCCATATTAATTTTATTTTCATTTCTTTCATTACTTATTCCTTTTTTTAGGAAGCCTTATATACAAATTGTGGTCAATTTGGATACTCCAAGGATTTATTTTCTGGATTCACTACATGGATAACCAACAAACATACAACACATGCTGAGGTTTGCCAATTTTTAATACACTACATCCAATTTTTTAGAACTAAACATCATGTAATGTATTTTATAATTTTTTTAATGATAATTATGTTATGATAGGGCAATGTTTAAATATCATGAAATTATGGCATGAGGATACTTCATGCACATAAGGAGCCTAACAAGTTCTACAACTAGACAAGTATCATGGTATATATAATAATATTTCACTATCTAAAAACATATAAAAAAATTACATATTTTTATTAATGTTTCTGCAGTGTCCAAAATAGAAAAGGAAAAATATTATGGATATTATGTTTTTAAATTTATTAGAGATATCATATTCCATCAACAAACTAACATTCCTGAATAAATTTTAATGATGATAATTAATATTTAATTTAATATATATATTAATTGTACTTTTATTACTACCGAAAAAGATCGTATTCACAAGATGATATAGATTTGACTAGAAATAAATGGGTAACATACATGATGGAATAATGTACACAAATAAAAAAAACATGTGACTTCCATAGAAGTAATGGAATAATTTATATTTATGTTTAATTAATTTATTTTTAGTATTAATCACATAATTTTTTTAGTATTACTCACATAATTTTTCTTCTTATTATTTTTAGTATTACTCACATAATTTTTTTCCCATGATATATTTGACTTCGAGGCTGCAATAAAGATAATAACAATAAATAAATGAGTCAAGAATGTATAAAACCATCATGAAATGGTGAATTCATACTAATTTTTTAATTAAATTTTTCATCATTTTAACTACTATTTGTAAGTTAATTTCCTTATCATTTTTATCTAATACTTTTTTTCTTTCTCTCAAAGATCTTTTTTGATGTCATATTTTTCTTTCAACTATCTGCAACAATCCACAAAAGAGATAACTTGTTCCTTTATTCCAACATTACCATGATTTAATTTAATTTTCATTATCGATATGAAAAAATTTCATATTGAGTCGATGTTATTATCCAAAACAATTTTCACATTACTGGAAACTAGATGTGTAGAGGAAGGTTTTTATACTAAGAAAATCAACTCAATATACATGGTTAATAGTCAGAAAAAGAAAGGAAATGGATTGTGTGGTAACATTGGATGTTTGTTAGTGTTTTTATACTTGAATACAATGATCTATATTTAATTTGGGATGGGTAAGAATTAATATCAACTAAATCCTACATATATCATGACTGGTATGACTCACGGTGTGTGTTTTTATTTTAAATTGACATTAGTTTTAGGAAAAAAGGCAACTGAAATACTCAAAAATGATCAACTTCATTTATATTGTCATGATAATTTATGAAAATTATCCATAAGAAATTTTTGATGTGTATAAATTATACTCACCTTAATCTAATGCATGGTGTGGCCGGTGTGACTCCAAGTGTGTCTTTTTATTTCAAATTGACATTAATTTTTGTAAAAAATATAGATAACATACTCAAACAAATAAATACATTTATACTATTTTTATACATTATAAAAAAAAATCCATAAATAATTTTTGAGGTGTAGGAATAATTCTCACCTCAATCTGATACATGATGATCCCGATATAACTCAAAGTTCTCGTTATCAGTTTAAAATTGATATTTCAGTTCAAAAAGTTTCACTCACAGAAAACTAAGAAAATTGTATTATATTGAGTTGATTATTTATGAAAACAATTTATAAGACATTTTTATGTGTATGAATTAGTCTCATATCAAACTGACACATAATTTTACCGGTATAACTCAAAGTGCATGTTTCTAGTTAAAAATGACATTTTAGTAAAAAATAGAATGATGTACTCAAAACCAAGAAAATGAATTAAAATTTATTTAATACTTTAGGAAAATAATCCATAACTCACTTGGGATGTGTAGTAATCATTCAAACCTCAATCCGATGCACAATGTGGCTGGTATGACTCAAAATGTGACTTTTTAGTTAAAATTGTCATTAATATTAGTAAAAAAGATAACTGACATACTCAGAACCAAGAAAACACCTTCATATTGTTTTTATACTTTAGGAAAAGGATCCATAAATAATTTTTGATGTGTACAAATCATCTGAACGTCAATCGGATACTTGATGTTCCTGGTATTACTCAAATTTCCTGTTATCTATTTAAAATTAACATATTAGTTCAAAAATTATCAGTCAATGAAAACTTATAAAATCTTCTTAGATTGTATTGATAATTTAGTAAAATGATTCAAAAGTTATCTTCAATTCATAGAAAGAAGTATCACGTCAAACTGATGCATGATGTGACCGATATGACTCAAAGTGATTGTTACCTGTTTAAAATGATATTTCGATAAAAAACACAAGTGAAATATTGAAAACTAAGAAAACAAGTTTTTATTATTTTGATACATTATGATAATGATTCATAAGTCATTTTTAAAAAATAGGAATCATTTTTACCTCAATCTGATGAACGATGTGAGCAATATAATTAAACGTGTGTCTCTTTATTTAAAATTGGCATTAATTTTAGTAAAAAGAACAAGTGGTATATTAAAATTGAGAAGACACATCTATATTGTATTTATAATTTAGGAAAAATACAAATAGTTCATTTTTGATGTGTAGGTTTCACCCTCCCCTCAATCTGATGCACGGTGTACCAGTATGACTCTATGTGTGTCTTCTTATTTAATATTGACATTGATTTTAGTAAAATGAATAAGTTACATACTGAAAACTAATTAAATATATTATAATTATTTTTATAGTTTATTAAAAAGATCCATGAGTCATTTTTGACATGTAGGAATCAACCACACCTCAATCCGATGCATGGTGTGACCAGTATGAATCCAAGTGTGTCTTCTTTTATATAATTGACATTAATTTTTTTAAAATGAATATGTGACACAATGGAAACCAAGAAAATGAATATATATTATTTTCATACTTTATGAAAATGATCGATGAGTCATTTATGATGTTTAGGAATCAACTACACCTCAATCTGACGCACGTTATGACCGATATGAATCTAGGTGCATCTTTTTATTTTAAATTGACATTAATTTTTGAAAAAAGAACAAGGGACATATTGAAAAATGTGAAAATGCATTCAGATTCATTTAATACTTTAGGAAAATGGTACATGAGTCATTTTTGACATGTAGTAATCATTAAAACCTCAATTTGACACATAGTGTGACTGATATGACTCCAAGTGTGTCTTTTTTAATTAAATTGACTTAAATTTTAGCAAAAAGGACAAGTGACATACATAAAATTAATAAAGTACATTCAGATTGTTTTTATACTTTAGTAGAACTATAACTGAGTCATTTTTGAATTTTAAGAATCACCCTCACCTCAATTTAATGCATAGTATGATCGGTATGTATAAAAGTGTCCATTATAAGTCTAAAATTGACATTTTAGTTCAAAATGTGTATCACTAACTAAAAATGATTAAAATATGCTATGATTGTATTGATAAATTTTGACATCAATTATTAAGTCATTTACGACATGTAGGAAGTAGTCTCACATCAAATTGATAGATGATGTGACCGGTATGGCTCAAAGTATGTGTTTATAGTTTGAAATGATATTTTAGAATAAACACAAATGACACAATGAAAACAGTGAAAACCCATTCAGATTGTTTTGATACTTTAGGAAAATGATCTATAAGTATTTTGTGACATGTAGTGATTAGTTTCATCAAAATCCCATGCATAGAGTGAATAGTATAACTTGAAGTGGGTCTTTATTTAAAATTGACATTAATTTCATTAAAAAGAAAAATTGACAAAGTCAAAACCAAGAAAACATAGTCAGGTTGTTTTGACACTTTAGGAAAATGATCCATAACTCATTTATGGCATGTTGGTGTCAAATTCACCTTAATATTATGAATGGTGTGGCTGTTATAACTCAAAATGTGTTTTTTATTTAAATTCGACATTTTATTATTGTATTATTTCATATCAATGTTTAATTTATTTCTTTATAATATCACTAACATAATATTTATTTTCTTATATAGGTGGATTATTTTTCTCGGTTGAGGTGATTAGTTTAGCGGTAGATACCATCAACGAACATTTTTGAGAGGGGGCCACAGGTGCCAAAGGCGATGAGAAATTAATGTTTTTAAATGTTTTTAGATAGTAATTATATATATATAATTATACAAAACATTTCTTGAAATTTATATAGTAGTGTATTTTTTGTATTTCTGATGTAAAATTTATTTCAATTTTATTATATATTTTGTGTATAGGTTACGGGTTGCTGCAATGTGTTGTTATACAAATAGCACATTATAGCAGGTTGGCCCTAAAGTAGTGCTAGAAATAGGGCTGATAAATGGGGACCTTTATTAGTAATAAACTAGTTCTGATAAATGGGACCCAACCTTAAGAGCACCAAAGATAAAAACTCTTTTTTAGCAACATTAAAATCCTTTTTACATGAATTTAAAAGGTATATATATATTAGTTTACCATCCACAATGACCCCCACCCTTCGAAGACGACCCTTTACCCATGATGGTGTCCCCCCTTCATATTTTCTCGATGATTGTGACACCCAAACCTAGCATAATCCATAACAAACTAAGTTACTAGAAATATCACTTTTAGCGACCACCAAAACTGGTCATTATGGCCAATTAGTGACCACACAATAACCACCAAATGACAGACACTTTTAGACCATCGTTATTTCCTATGGAAGTCATCATTTACGACGCATGTAGATTAACTTGAGGTGGTCTATAGAAGTCCTCATTTGGCAGTTTGTATAGGGTCCCCTTGGTCTAGGCTATAGTGACCGTTGACTGGTGTCCGCTATAGGCCACCTCAGGTAGGTCTTTTGGAAATGTAAAATAGCGACCGCTATAGATATAATTTTTTAATAAAATGAAAAGGAATTAAAAAAGGCACAAAAACTAACCCCATTCTAATATTCAACAATTTTTTTAATGATATGTAAATTCCAAAACTCATAAATAAGCTTTTCTATTAATTTCTATGCTCTTGACCCATCATCTAATAGAACTAAATATGAAAGAAATCATAAATAAAGTAGAGTGAAAAAAATCACAGAAATATAATAATAGATATGCATTATATTATTTCAATTAAAATGTAGTACAAAAACCCAAGGTCATTTGATTTTAAATATATTAATAGTTTTCAAATTTTTTAAATATAAATAAGTTTATTTAGTCGTTTAAGATAGACTGCATGTCCAATTGAAAATTTGGTTTCTCATGCACATAAAAAATAGTACAAAGATATTTTTTCTATGATTCACATCATTTTGAGATCATTTTCTATAGATCTGACTACTAAAACAATGTTTTTATGTTTTAAAACAGTAAAAGTGTATTTCTTGTAATCCCAAGAAAACAACACCTCAAATTGACAATTGATCAGATCCAACATTTAAAATATCATAGTAAAGTTATTCTTGTCTAATTTCACAGCATGTATAAGTCATTCAATTTGTTTGGTCCCCCTCACACACGTTTTTAAAAGGAGTCAAACATTTAAAAATAGTTTATTTGGTCGTTTTGGGAAGACTACATGTTTGATTGATATGTCGTCCACTCATACATATCAAAAATAATATAAATATGGTTTTATAATGATTTCACATTATTAAGAAGTTTTTTCATATGGATCAGCCCTTTAAACGCATGCTTTGGAGTTTTAAAAATAATGAATGTGTATTGTTGGCCATCCCAAGAAAACAACACCTCAAATTGACATTCCATCAGTATTATCATTTCCAAAATCATTGTAGAAAAGTTTTTTTGATCTCATAGAATTCATAGGTTGTTTAGTTGGGTTTGACCCATGATGTACATTTTTAATGGAGGCTAAACCTTTAAAAACTACTTATTTGGTCCTTGTGAGAAGACCACACTTCCGATTGAAATCTTGCCTCCTCATTCACAAAAACAATAACACAGAAGATGGTTTTTCTCTGATTTCACATCGTTCCAAGATTTTTTCAATGGATTTAGATGTTAAATTCATAGTTTAGTATTTTAAAATAATAAAAGTGTATTTCTAGTCATCCTAGAAAAACAATTCCTCATATTGATATTATATGAGCTACACCATTTCAAAAATCATTATATTGTTATTATTGTTTGATTTCACAGTATTCCAAGATTTTTAGTTTGGTTTTGACCCTTTAATACACATTTTTAGAGGGTTTCAAACCTTTAAAAATGGCTTATTCAATTGTTTTGGGCAGAGCACATGTCCAATTGGCTTGTCGTCTACTCAAGCACATCAAAAAATAAAATCACAGCTGTCTTATGATTTCACATAATTCTAAGTTTGTTTGTTATGTATATGCCTTTTAAATGTACATTTTGGTGTTTTAAAATAATAAAAGTGTGTTTTATGTCATTTGAGGAAAAAGACACCTCAAATTGATGTCTTGTTAGCTCCAATATTTATAAAAATCACTATGCGGTTGTTTTCATCTAATTTTAGGGCATTCAGAGGTCCTTCAGTTGATTTTAATGCCCTGATGGATGGTTTTAAAGGGCATCAAACCTTTAAAAACTTTTTATCTTATCATTTCAGGAAGACTGCATGTCTGATTGGAGTGTCTAATGCTCATCCAAGACAAAAATAATAAAAATATGGTTTTCCTAAGAATCCACATTATTCTAAGGGTGTTTTCAATGTATTTGATTGATAAATGCTTATTTTTGTGTTTTGAAACAATAAAAGTGTGTTTCTAGTCATACAAGACAAATAGAACCCCAAATTGATGTTTTTCCAACCCCACTATTTCAAAAATCATTTTACATTTTTGTCTTTTGATTTCACCAAATTCAAAGATCATTTGGTTGGTTTTTACCCTATGACACACATTTTTAAATGGCATCAAACATTTAAAAACTGCCTATTCAACAATTTCAAGAAGTCAGTATGTCTAATTTACATGTTGTATACGCAGGCACGGAAAAAAATATTCAAAGGCAGTTTTCCTATCATTTATCCTCATTCCGAGATTGTTTGTTATTGATCTTATTTTTAAACACACATTTTGGTGTTTTAAAACAATAAAAGTGTGTTTCCATCCATCTTGGAAAAAAGGCACCCCATACTAACATTCCTTCTCCTCCACAATTACAAAAATATTTATTCAATAGTTTTCATCTAATTTCATGAAATTCATAGGTCTTTCATCTAGTTTTGACCCCCAAGAACATGTTTTTAAAGGGAGTTAGGACATTAAAAGCTGCATATATGGTCATTTCATTAAATCGACACATTAAATTGATGTGAAGTCTACTTGTGCATATGAGAAATAATAAAAATATAGTTATCCTATGATTTCATGTCATTTTAATGTTCTTTTATATAGATATGGCCGTCAAATGCATGTTTTAGAGTTTTAAGGCAATAAAAGTGTGTTTTTATTATATAGGGAAAAAACATCTCATATTGAAATTCCATTAGCTAAAATATTTCATAAATCATTATATGGTTGTTTTCATCTGATTTCACTGCATTCAAAGGGAATTCAGTTGGTTTGGACCCCCCTGATGTATGTTTTTATAGGGCATCAAACCTTAAAAAAAATTTATTCGATAGTTTCTAGTAGATCACATGACTGATGGATGTTTTTAAATAGAACACACATTAAAAATAATAAAAATATGGATTTTTTATGATTTCATATCACTCTTAAGTCGTTTTCTTTGGATTTGGCTGTTAAATTTGTGTTTTGGTTTTTTAAAATAGTAAATGTGTTTTTAAATTCATCCTCGGAAGAAGACACCACATATTGATGTTCCATCATCCCCACCATTCCAAAAATAATTCTATGGTTGTTGTCGTCTAATTTCACATCATTTTAGAGGCCTTTAGGTTGGTTTTAACCCCGATGCTTGTTTTTAAAGGGCATCAAACCATTAAAAACTACTTATTTTGTTGTTTCGGGAAGACCACACATCTGATTTACATGTCACATACTCTTTAACATCACAAATAATATGAATATGTTTTTCCTATTATTTCACATTATTTCAAAATCATTTTCTAGGGATCTGACCATTAAATACATGTTTTTGTTTTCAAAAATAATAAAAGTATTTTTCTAATCAGTTTGAGAAAAATCACCTCAAATTGACATTCTATCCTCTCCACTATTTCAAAAATCAATCTATGGTTATTTTTGTCTGAGTTTACAATATTTGGAGGTTGTTGGGTTGGATTTGACCCCATAATGTGTTTTTTATAGGGCGAAAAACCTTTAAAAACTACATAATTTATTATTTTATGAAGACTACACATCTAATTAATGTGAAATCAACTTTTGCACATCAGAAATAATACAAAGATGGTTTTATTATGATTTCACATCATTTTGAGGTCTTTTTTGTTTGATCAAACCATTAAATACACATTTTAGTTCTTTAAAATAATAAGTGTGTTTTTGATCATCTTAGGAAAACAATGCATTGGATTAATGTCCCTTCAGCTCCACCATTTCAAAAACCATTTTATGGTTATTTTAATATAATTTCATGACATTCATTGTTCATCCATGTAATAACTCATATTTCCAGGGTATTACTTTTAAATATTATATGGATAAATTTCGAGACCAGGAGCTGAGACAACGTGCGATTAAGAGGCCCAGTGTTCTCGGAACAAATGTTTTGATATATATTAAAACATCAAATAGGACATGCATGCATTTTTTTCTGAAAAATTGAATAACTTCTAAATGTGTACCCAGATCAAAAATATGAAGGCACCTTAGCATTCCGAAAAATGGATTTACCCTAGGATCGAAATGACATTGGTTAGCGCAGGTTGTTTTTGGAAAGTCATCATGAGCATTTAAAATGCATACAATAATTTAACAAAAAATATTTTATTTCATTTGTTGATGCAGCGACATGTTTTCCCTATAAATTAATCACTTTTTATGAGAGCCAAGGTTAGGCTCATTACGCTAGAAACCTCTGGAGGAATTGTAGAGAGAGAGATATCTGGAGAATCCACTTGAGTAGATGATGATAGATCCTTGAATCGGTGATTTATGAATGGAGATTTTGACAGATCTCACCAACAACAATGATGTAGTGACCATTCTTTGTCAGCAAGTAATTAAAATCAAGGTAGGATGCATTATTTCAATTTTACTTCTCATTCAAGAAATCCTATGATGAATGTGTACTAATCCATGAACATATTGGTTGATGAATCGATTGTATTTGCATGATTGGTTATTTGTGGGACTTATTGGGAATTGATTCTAGATAATCACATTGATTTATTTTCTATTATAATGGTGATAAACCATGATTGACATGAACATTGATAGAGGTTCATTCCTCTCATTTTTTTTATTCTCCCATAATTCTTATGTTTGTTTATACACATTCTTCATTCTTCCTCACCTTGAATCCGTTGAGAACAATTGATCATTACACATTTGATTCATAGAACAATGATCTAAAATCTTAGATCCGGTATCGGGACAACCCAATAGAGGTGTGATGGTGGGAGCGATAGGTAATTTAACAACAGTGGGTGCTATATTCATTCTCTTCAGTGGTAATGAAGAATATCTATGATTCCATTTTAAGATATGGTTTTAGGCCTGAATCCCATCGGTTCGGTGTTAGAGTGATCATATGAGCTTAGATATGGAGTTTTGATATGAATGGACCACCAGAATGGAATCCGAGTGATCAATGGTGTGAGTGGGAGGTAGAATACGGGTTTTTGGAAACACTGATACACATGACATGTAGTCATGACTACACAGTTTGTGTCCCCTAGTCGAGCTACTCGATGCGTACATGGGAAGTTCAAGACCCGAGGTAAAGTACACGGGTTTCCTACACGGTTTGTATCCCCCCCCACATGGCATGGCCTGGACCAGTTACATGGACTACCCCATGTACTGGTACACAGGTAGAGACACACAGACTGATTCCGTGTACTAGCACATGACAGAAGTAAACTGAAGGACCTCAGATGCAAGGACATGATGTGTAATCCCTTCTACACATCAAGTACCCATATTCTACACGTCATGGTTTTGAATGACATTGGTCATTAAACACAATAAATACCTGGGGTGAAGGGACTTGATGTGTGACCACACTACACGTTGTGTTCCCCTTCTTACATAGATTGAGCCTCTTGTCCACTATATCTTGGACAATTTTCATTAGGGGGGTTTCCCCTTTACTGTTTCCTTTAAGGTATTTATGAATCTTTTCCAACTCCTAGGACCTTGATTCCTTCAGCAGGAATTCCTCGATTGATTTGTTGGAATCACCCTGAGAGGTCCATAGTGGGATCCTCTATTCATCTTTGTGCCCTAGGGGGAGTTATTTGTATCAATGTGACCAACACTCTATAGGCATAGATCATCGACTTAGTAGGTTAATCTATATTTAGTTGTTGGTATCACCCCATGTCCTTGGCTGTGATTCTCATTTGTTATATCATATTCTCTTCAGATCTATCAGCATGTATCTTTCCCATGACAATTCTCGATGAGAAGTACCTCTCGGATGAACATCATCAGTGTTATCGGACTCCGGAGTGTTTTCTACCAGATGAGTAGTTCATTGAATCTTCGAGCTAAATTTATAATGTTTGTATACAATGGTTGTGAATTACCTCTAGACTATGTGTCTTGGATTCATTATATGTGGATATTATTTATATGTAATGTTAACATATAACCATGTAGAGATTACTGTATATTTCCTTTGTTGTATTGCTTTTTGGTTTCAGGGCACCCTACTGAGTATTTTTATACTCACTCCTGCATGGTATTTTGTCTCACATGTCAGGTATTATATATATGATCAACATTTTGATAGTTTCCTAGGTGAACTAGGACTAGACTATGCTTTGTTATACCAGGCAGGCTGAGGAGTGTTCCTGTGGCTACAGACAACAGTCCCACGACCTTTTTATTACAAGTTGGACTTGTGTTATAGAATCATTGTGGAAGGATTTTTATTTGGCCTTGTTTACTTTAATTTAATTGCAATAATACTCTAGTTGTGGGATATTTATGTATGCATGCATTGCTTCTTAGTGATTGTTACATTTCATCATTTTGTGTGATTAGAGATGTTTGTGTTTGTTTAGGTACATAGGCAATGCTGCCCATGCTTGTGATTTGTCTAATCGGTGCAAGTGAGTAGCCTCTGAGATATTGGAGGTGGAATTGTGGAGTCCCGACATGGGAACCCCTAGGACGGGTCATGATAGAGTGGTATTAGAGGATTCAGTTATACCATAGGACTGGGATTTTTGAGATTGGTTCGGGGTGACTGTGTTATGTTTTCAGAGTCAGCTTTCAGGATACAGACTACAGTGTAGGTGTGGTGGCTGAAATATCCATACAACAGAACTATGATAACCAATTTTTTAGATCGGCACATGATAACACTGGTAGCAGGGTAAATAATTCTATATGCATCATATAGGAATGGGTTGTGGTTTTCATGTTCTTCTTGAGTAAGCAATCCATATATACTCAATAGTCATGGTACATACTGTTTTTTAGGATACCTCCATGCTGTATACATTCTAGGATTAAATATCTTGATCATGAGTATAACCCCCTCAGTGATGAGGCTTTGATACTGGGACTGGTTCCCCACATGATACCTTCAGGCAGTGTACCAGCCATACCACCACCTTTTGAGAAGCACGTAGTACTTGTAGTACCAGTGGATGTGGAGCTTAGGCTAAGCGCACTTCATGAGTTCCAGGAATAGATATACCTTAGGTTCATAGGTTATCCCGACCCACATGTGGCTGAGGACTATCTTAAGGTGGTGACCCGAGTTTTTTGTCTAGTTCAGACACCAGCAGATCAGATGGTGTTCCTAGAGGTGAGCCTTCTACATGGCTCCACAGAATGATAGTGAAGTTTGACTACCCAGACTTACAATGATGCAACTCATGTATGGATAGATTCCACGGTCCTCTTCATAGAGGATTTCTCACCAGTTACACTAAGGGTGGTGCATATCTGGAGCTTCTTTAGCTCCAACATGGTAGCATGTCAGTGGTTGATTATTCATTGAGGTTCACCATCCTTTATAGTTACTTGATGGATATGGTTTTAGATCAGTACTTCAAGTCATGGACCTCTAACTAAGGTTTTTGTAGAAATATTCAAGCCAGTGTTATCCTAGAATGCATTCAAACTTTTGTTGGGGTCCTTGAGTGGGAATTGGAGGTTGAAATATTCTTCGTTAAGAAGATAATACCAGTGATAGTTCGTGGTGGGAATACATGAGAAATGACCTCGATAGTAGGGATCCAATGTCAGTCCTAGATACTAGGACATGGGAGACATTTCATGAGGAGGCCGTGAGACATAGGATCTACAGTCCAGGGCTCATAGGGTGGGTTCAGTCAATCTTTTGAGCGGGATTTTCTATTCATGTGACAGTAGGGGACATCTCACATGAGAGTTTCCAACCCGCCATATTATTGACATGGAGATTATGGATGGACTACCGAGGTAGAGACAATGAAATAAGTAGGTATATCCATATGTTGTAGAACATGGTAGAGGAGTTGGGAGAGTAGTTGGAGGTGGTCAGCGTTTTGACCTATTACCACCACCACACCCAGGTGGTCTGCGCAGGGCTGAGGGAGTTGGAGGATAGGGCGATGAAAACTTCATGTGGTCGAGGCATATGACCTAGGGTATCCAGGAATGATTCAATGTATGATATGTGTATTTTATATTATATATGCAGTACTAATAGACACAAGTTCAAGTCATTCATTTATCATCACATATCTTGTAAAAGACTTAGTGATTCTGGTTTAACCATTAACATTACCCTTATGCTTTGAGACACCTACCAGAGAAGACATAGTGATCACACACTTATTCCAAAAGTGTGACATGACCCTTGAAGGAAAGAGTTTCAGTTGGAACCTATTGGTTGGGACATCAAGGCCTTACATTATAATTCTTGGTATGGATTGATTATCTACAGTCCACACCTTGATTAGCTGATTTAGAAAAAGGTTTTGGTGTGCATGCAATGACAAAACACAGGTTTCATTAGTTATAGAACATGAATCCCCGGAAGCATAGGATGGACTCATGTGTAGGATGGTGAATCCAATTACTCATCATTTGGATAGCCTGACCCTTGCTGTAGTGGATGTTATGAGTTTCCAGTTTCCTATAGTAGTGGCAGAGTGTGAGGAAGTATTTATTAAGGATGTTCCATGTATACCTCCCCGCCATGAAACATAATTTTTCATTGATTTACACATTGGGATTACACTGAAATCAACACCATCTTATTGAATGGCTCCGGCAAATCTTTGTAAGCTGAGGGTGCAGTTGGAGGACTTGTAGAGGAAGCGCTTCATGAGACCCAGTGTTTCACCTTGGGACAACCCCAGTTCTGTTTGCCAAAAAGGAGTATAGCATCTTGAGGTTGTGTGTATATTACCATCACTTGAACTAGGTGATCGTGAAGAAAATGTATCCACTACATATTATTGATGACCCCTTTGATCATTTGAGAGGGTCCCAAAGATCCTCAAAGGTTAACCTATGATCTGTCTATCACCATCTACGAGTATGGAATGAGGATATATCAAATAAAGCCTTCATATGTCGTTACCATCATTATGAGTACTTAGTGATGAAATTTGGCATGATTAATGCCCCATAAGTGTTATGGGACTCATAAACTAGATATTTTATCCTCACTTAGACTGGGCCATGGTATTCTTCATCGATGATATCCTTTTATACACGACATCTGAGGAGGAGCATGCGAGACACTTAATGGTATTTCTGAACATACTAGAAGAGAAAACTTTTTTGCATACTCTCAAAGTGCCAATTCTAGTATTAGGAAGTCCACTTTATGAGACATGTTATCTCAGTGGATGGATTAGTAGTGGAAATTGCCAAAGTTGAAGAAGTGTTAGTATAGGGACCACCTAAGAGCGTAAAATAGGTGCAGATCTTCCTCGGGAAAGATGATTTCTATCAGAGAATCATACCTAATTTCTCAAAGATATCAGCAACTATGAAATCTTTGAATCAGAAGGGGAATCCTTTCATGTGGGTAGAGAAGTGCCAACTGGTTTTTAGTAGTTGAGGTAGAGCTGGGTGAGTGATCCAATATTAAGACTACTGGAGGACGGTGTTGAGTAATTAGTGCTCTGTGATGCATCAGGAACCAGATTTGGTTGTGTCCTGATGTAGAGGAAAGAAGTGATTGCCTATGGTTCACAAAAATTGAGACTATATGGGCATGACTACATGACCCATGATCTTGAGTAAGCAATGGTAGTATTCACATTGATGATGTGGTGACACTACTTGATGGGTGGGAAGTTTATGGTCTAATCTGATCATACAAGTGTCAAGTATATCTTCTATTATAAGGATCTCAACTTGAGATAGAGGCTATGTATTGAGTTCCAAAATAACTAGACTTTGATATTTTATATACTCAAAGGAAGGGGAATGTGGTAGTGGATGCTCTCATTAAGGGATATAGTTTACAGTTTCTAAATGAGACATCTGAGTAGTTATCCATGTTACAGATATCCTTTGGGGATAGAGATGGAGTATCCTACCTCTAGTTAATGGTTTTAACCCCTCCACTCTTATAGTGAGTCAGGAAGGCACAACATGGGGATACTAACTATGAGACCCTAAATGACTAGATAGACATATGGAATTCTCTTGATATATATTCAAAAGGTGGAGAGAACGTCATTATTTTCATAGGATGCATGGTGCTTCCAGTGTTGTTGTGAAGGGAGGTTTTGAGTGAGTTTCAAACATCTTTTTGGGTGGTATATCCAAGTGTGGAAAAGATATATTGGGACCAATGATGTCTGTTTTGGAGGAGAAGGATGAATAATGCATTTGATGATTTTGTTTTTTGATTCCATACTTGTTAGTAAGTGAAGGCTGAGCACTAGGTTCAAGTGGGTTTAGATCAACCCCTTGAGGTGCTGGAATGGAAGTGCGATGAGATATGTAGGGACTTTGTGACAAGATTACCACACACATATAGGGGACATGATGATATCTAGGTGATCATAGAATGACTCACTAATTCATCCCACTTTATATCTATATAAGATAAGAGTTCAGTAGAGAGCATAATACACCTATATGTGTAGGAGATATTCTGACTCCACATGGTTCCTGCACTGATTGTTTCAGATCATGATTATTTAATTACATCTCAACTATGGAAGGAATTTCTGGAGGCATTTGGGACCCAGTTGCACTTGATTATAGTGTTTTATCCATTAATTTATGGCTAGACGGATTCAATGCTCTGTTCGGACGACCCTTCAGGTCAACACTTTGTTGGATTAACCCAGAAGAGTCAGCACTCAGGGTATCATGGTTGGTGAGAGCTAATATAGAGAAGTTTTAGATTATCTAGGAGAAGATGAAGACTATAGAGATCCGTCGTAAGTCTTTTGGTGACAGACGATGGAGTCCTTTGGAGTTACAGGAAGGAGACTGTGTGTCACTACGAGTTTCACCTCGATGCAGATTGTAGTGATTTGGCCGGGTCAACATGATATCTTTGAGATTTATCATCCCTTTTCGGATACTACATAGAGTTAGAGAGGTGGTGCACCTCTTAGATCTAACTCCATTGTTAGACGAGGTACATGACATCTTCCGAATACTGTATCTAATGAAGTAAGTGCACGACCTGTCACACATCATCGACAGAGTCGAGATGAACATCATATATGGAGTAGATTTTGATGAGTACCTAGTAGAGATCAAGGATACATAAGATAGGATCCTTCATGGGAAATCAATTCCTTTGGTGTTTTTCAAATGTTCTTACAGGAATCTCTAAGAGAGAACTTGGGAGTGGGAGGCTCAGATTCATTCTTTGTAGCCTCATATTTTTGTGTAGTCTTTGTTATAACTTTCCCATGACATAAATCCCCAAGGTGGGGAGAATGAAATGACTCATATTTTCAATGTATTATTTTTACATATTATATAGATTATTTTCTAGACTAGTCACGAAGAAGACATGCATTTTTGAGGTCCAGTGTACTTGGAAAAAATGCCTGATATGTATTAAAATATTAAATAGAATGTGCACATGGTTTTTTGAAAAAAAGTGAAATAACTTATAAATGGGTTCCCATATTATAAATATAAGGGCACCATTTCATTCAGAATAGTGTATTTTCCCTAGTTATAACCTAACATTAGTCGGCATAGGTTATCTATGGAAATTTGTCACGAGAATTTAAAATTAATAAAATAATTTACAAATATTATTTTATTTTGATTTCTAACGTACCAATGCTTTGATAGGTTGTATCTTTAAATGAATCCCTTTTTCAAAGATCCAGGGTCATAATCATAACCATGGAAACCTTTGGAGACATTAGAGAGAGAGAGATCTAGAGAATCCTCTCGAGAAGGCGATGACAGAACCACGAATCGATGACTGTTGAACGCTAATATTGATAGATAATTCCAATGACAATGAAGATGAGACCATTATTTGTCAGTGAGTGATTCAAATCGAGGTAGGATGTGTTATTTAGATTTTATTTCCTATTCTTGATATCATATGACAAATGCAGACTAATACATGAACAGATTAGACCACAGATCGATCATATTTGCAGGATGGGTTAATTGCAGGATTTATCAGGAATGGATTCTAGAGAATTTATTTGATTTGTTTACTATTCTAATGATATAGAACCAAGATCACTACAAAACATCAATCTAGGTTCATCCCTCTAGATTTTTTGTGTTTTTCTATCCTGATTCTTTCATTCTTCATACACATTATTCATTATTCCCCGTCTTTTAAACCCTTTTTGAATAACTGAACGTTATACCTTCAATTCATGGAACAACGATATAAAACCATAGATCTAGTATCAGGACAACACAATAGAGGTGCATAGGTGGGCGTGGAATTCGATCGAATGACAGTGGGTTCCAAATCTATGCTCTTTTTTGGTAATAAAGAATGACTATGATTTATTTTTTTTGAGCCGATTAAAGGACCCAATCCCATAGATTTAGTGTTAGAGTGACCAGAAGAGCTTGGATAAGGAGTTTCGAGGTGAACGGACCACCAGAACAGAATCAAGGTGACCAACGGTGCGAGTGCGAGGAAGACAATGAGTTGTTGGAACACTTGATACACACGGCATGTCAGGAGAATGTGTACCCCAATAAAATGGCTCAACATGTACATGGGAAGTACATGGACATGGGTTATAGTACACGGGTCCCCCCCCCACACACGGATTGGCCATGAATGGTTACCCAAAATACCCCATGTACAAGTACACGAGAAGAGACACACAGGCTAACATCGTGTACTATCACCTGACCAGAGTACACATGCAGACCTTGGATGAAAGGAAATGACGTGTAATCCATTCTACATTCCATGTACCCATCTTATACATGACACAGTTTTGAATTTCATTGTCCATTGAACATGGGTAGTACTCGGGGTCAAGGGAAATAGTGTGTTACCCCAGTACAATTTGTTTAACCTTTCCTACATGGCTTGATCCTCTTGTACACCATATACTGGACAAGTTTCATTAGGGTTTTTTACCTTTATTATATCCCGAAAGGTTGGTACAAATCATTTACTACTCCTAGGACCATGATCCCTTCAGTAGGAATACCTTGATAGAGTTGTTGGAATCCCCCTGAGAGGCCCAGTATCGTATCCTCTATTAATATTCATGTCATAGGTGGATTTCTTGGTATCGATGTGACCAAAACATCATGGGCGCTGATCCTCTACATAGAGAGTTAATCCATATTGAGTTATTGGTATCACCCCATGGCCCCATCAATGATCCTCATCTATATTATTGTTTTATCTTTAAATATATCAGCATGTATCTTTCTCATGATGGTTATTGATGAGTAGAACCTCTCTAATGGGCGTCATTAGTGCTATTGAAATCAAGAGTGTGTTCTCCAGGATAAGATCTTCGTGGAATCTTCAATATGAATTCCTAGTGTGGGTATACAATTGTTGTGACTTACTACTAGACTATGTGTCTTTGATTGAGTATATATGAATATTCTTATTTTATGTACTGTAGTCATATACCAGTGTAGAGATGACTGTATCTTTCCTTTGTTGTATTGCTTTTTGGTTTCAGGCTGTCCTACTAAGTATTGTTTTACTCACTGCTGCACATACTTTTCCTACATGTGTCATGTCTTGTGAAGACTATCGACCTTTTGATGGAGTCCGTGGTAGACCAGGACCAAATGGTTATTTATGATACTAGGCAGACCGAGGTGTGTCCCTATGACTATAGACAATAGTCCCAATACATTTTTCTTACAGGTTGGACTTTTTTTATAGAATATTTGAGGCGGGCTTGTATTTGGCCATATTTTAAATCACTTTACTTCCCATTATACTCTGTTTGTGGGATATATATGCATGCATGCATTGGTTCTTAGTGGTTTTTATATTTTAGCATTGTGTGGGATTTAAGGAGTGTGTGTGCATATAGTTACATAAGAAATTCCTCCCATGATAGTGATATGCCTACTCTATTCTGGTCACCTTCCCCTTTTCTATTGGAGAAGGGCTTGGGGGTCGTATAATGGGACCCACTGGGATAGGTCGTGACAATTTGGTTGGTCTTAACCCCATGATGCATGTTTTAAAAGGGTATCAAACAATTAAAAACAGTTTATTCAGTGGTAGTGTGAAATGAGCTACGTGCTAGTAGTTTATATTGGCTTGGGGTGGGGTGGGTTTAAAAAAATGTATTGTGAAGAAGCTTGGACAAACAAACCACATGGGCCACCAGACCATGTAGTTTTACTTGCATGGATATGGGCTCTCCCACGGACTATTTTAATTTATCTTAAACATTCAGGGTTTTATATTATTGTTCCCACATGCAGTTTCATAAATTCCAAGAATCACACCTCTCCATCCCTTCCTTGATCAAGACCTAATACATTGTCCCCCTCTGGACTCATCATCACCCACCTCTGCCTCCCCTATCCTGAACAGAGTTTTGATCACCCCCTTTGAATAAGCCCTCACCCACCTCAGCCTCCCCCCTCCTGGCTCTCAGTCACCTTCCTCAGCCTCCCCTTCCACTAGACATGCCTTGTCACCCTTCTATGCCTCTATCTCCTCCCATTAAATCATCTAACTTTCCCGCCCCCCATGCTGGACTAACCCCATAACCTACATACACATCCCCATAGATCCTTGACCACCTCATCATATCCCTACATCAGACCAGACCCACCACCCACCTCTACCTTTGCCTTTGTTGTCACCCTCATCAACCCCCCACTAGACTAGTCCCATCCCCCACCTTCACCTCCCCCCAAGCTAGATAAGACCGGTCACCCACATCTTCCTACCCCCACATCATCACCCACTTCATTCTCCCACCACATCGGACCATCCCTATCACCCTCCTTTAATTTTTTATAATTAAAACATTGAATGTATTTATTAATACAACACCTCCATATAAAACAACTAATTCCAGATCAAATCTCCCCACAACCAAAAAAATGATAGGGTGAATGGTGATAAATAAATACAGAGGGTAGAGACGAAAGAATCAGAATATGCAACAGTAGTGCTGCACAACCTGGGGGTATTAGGTTTCTATAGTGTAATATCAGCTGACAAGTGTATGTTACTAAAATTAATTTATTTTATTTGATGTGGAGGTAGAGTTAATGATGAATTACTTTTATTTTTATCCTCAAATTTATCTACAAGGATCCGAATAAAAGAGTAATAAAATAATTGGTTGAGGATTTTTTATAATTCTTTTTCATTAAAAATTTGATTTTTAATTGGTTTTATTTTATTAATGAAATTATAGGTTTTTATATGAATGGAAAATGAGGTCTATGGGGGAATCAGTCACACCAAAATCTGACGCATGGTGTGCCTAATATTACTAAATGTGTCTGTTATAAGTTTAAAATCGACAATTTAGTTCAAAACATTTCACTCACTGAAAACAAAGAAAACAATATCAGATTTTCTTGATAACTTAGGAAATTAGTTCATAAGTCCTTTTTTACATGTAAAAATTTGTCTCACATCAAACTAATACACAATGTGATCAGTATTGGTTAAAGTGCGTGTTTCCAGTTTAAAATGACATTTTAGTAAGAAAACAAGTGATGTACTCAAAACCAATAAAACACTTTTGAATTGATTCGGTACTTTAGTAAAAACATCTATAAGTAATTTTAAATGTCTATGAATCAGTTTTACATCAATCCGACATACGATGTAACTGTTATGAATCAAAGTGAATCTTTTTATTTAAAAATGACAATAATTTTAATAAAAGGACAAATAAACTATTCAAAACTAATAAAACACATTCATACAGTTTAAATACTTTAGTGAAATGACCCATATGTAATTTTTGACAATTAGGAATCAGATTCACCTCAATCTGACAGATGGTGTGCCAAGTATTACTCAATCTGCCTGTTATCAGTAAAAAATCGACAGTTTAGTTCAAAAAATGGCACTCAATGAAAACTGATAAAACTCGCTCATACTTTCATGATAATTTATTAAATTTATTCATAAGTAATTTTTAATGTATAGGAATCAGTCTCACATAAAATTGAAAAACTATGTGATCGCTATGAGTCAAAGTGTGTGTTTCTAGTTTAAAATGACATTTTGGTAAAAAACAGAAGTGGCGTACTCAAAAATGAGTGAACACATTCAAATTAGTTAGATACATTATGAAAATGATCTATAAGTCATTTGGGGTTTGTAACACCTCAATCTAAAGCATGGTGTGACTGATATTAGTCGATGTGCATCTTTCTATTTAAAATTGACATCAATTTTAGTAAAAAGAACAACTCGCCTACTAAAAAATGAGAAAACACAATAATATTATTTTGATAATTTATGAAAATAATCCATAACTCATTTGGTACATTTCAGAATTATCCTCACCTCAATCCAACACATGGCATGACTGATATGACTACGGGTAAATTTTTTTAATATATAAGTATCATTTTAGTTTATAATGCGCATCACATCGCAGAAACTAAGAAAAAGGGCATAAACTGTTTTCTATTAATTTAAATTTTATATTAAAATAATTATAACACATTCATTGGTATATCACAATCATTTCATGATATTCCCAATGTAAACAATGTCTTGTATGTTAGAGGGTACCATAAAGAGGGGATTCTGATTCTTGATAAAGGAACCATCTACTTGAAACCATTAAAGAAAGAAAGAGAGTTGATGTGGAGGAAAAAATGTTTTTTAATATATTATGTTTTTTATTATAATATTATATGTTCTCTACTGCATTATCATAATCTAAATTAAATGTTTGACTACTCTTGTAGAAAATTTCTTCAACACATGATGATGTTACCAATCTTTTAGAAGAACAATTATACTATCTATGCTCAATCACTATCTATACTTAGTCAGAGAGGTAATCTTTATGTTTTCAAAATAAAATCAATGCCTATATAATTGATTTATTATTTCATATTTATGTTTAATTTATTTATTTTTAATATTAATCAAACAATAATATTTTTCTTATACAGGCGGATTATTTTGTTCGAGTTGGGGTGGCCTGTTCATCTTTCATTCCTTTCTACACCAAAACATCCATAGAATTATTCTACCTCCAAACCTTTTCTCCCCTATAGTGGTTCATTTATCACTTTATTTCATGTTACCTCCGTTGAATTTTTAGAATAATCAATCATTTTTCCTCTGATCAATCACATAGGTAATCATAATGTTTTCATAGTAAAATCATTATCAATAGAATTAATGTACTGTTTCATATTAATGTTTAATTTTTTTCTTTTTATTACTAATGACATAATAATTATTTTATTATATAGGTGGATTATTTTGTTTGATTTGGGGTGGTTTGTCCATCTTTCATGTCTTTCTACACCAAATATTCCACATACTTCTTCTCCCTTAGAACCTGTTCACCCCTACAGTAGTGCATTTATCACATTCATTCATGTAACCTCCACTACCTTTGTAGGAAGAGAAATGATGCTACCTATGCTCAATTGTAGAGGTAATATTATTGTTTTCATAGTAAAATAATTTTATATAATGTTAATGTGTGTTTCATATTTATGTTTTATTTATTTATTTTAGTATTACTCACATAATAATTGTTTACTTATACTGGTGGATTCTTTTGTTTGATTTGGGGTGCTCTGCCCTTATTTCATGTCTTTCTACACGAAAAATTCCATAGACTTCTTATCCCTCAAAACCTTTTCACTCATGTACTGGAAAATTTATAACTTTCTATAATGTTACCTCTACTGCCTTTTCATGAAGACCAATGACATTGTCTATGCTCAATTACAGAGATAATATTAATGTTTTTACAGAAAAATCATTGTCCATATAATTAATGTACTATTTCATATTTATGTTTAATTTATTTCCTTTTAGTATTACTCACATAATAATTGTTTTCTTACATAGGTGGATTATTTTGTTCGAGTTATGGTTCTCTGTCCATATTTCATGACTTTCTAGACAAAAACAACCAAAAAATTCTTCTCCCACAAAACATTTTCACCCCTACAGTCTTGACATTTATCAAATTCCTTCAAGTTCTATCACCCTATCAATAATAGAGGTAATATTTATATTCTTATAGAAAAATAATTATCCATATAATTAATGTATTATTACATATCTATGTTTAATATATTTCTTTTTAGTATTACTCATAATAATTATTTTCTTATAAAGGTGGATTATTGTTTTAGTTGATGTGGTTTGTTTGAAGCTACTCATTTATTGTTGGCAGTTCATTAAATAACATCAATTGAATTTATGGAAACATTTACATTTAGGATTTTTTTGAGTCTTTGGAATGTGTAAAAATTAACCTCACCTCAATCTGACACATGATGTGACCAGTATGAGTCCAATTACATCTTTCTATTTAAAATTGACATTAATTTAAGTAAAAAAACTAACTCAATGTATATGTTATCAGTTTAAAATTTATATTTGAGTACAAAAACTGTCCCTCACTAAAAACCTATCAAATGTGCTTGGATTTTCTTGATTATTTAGGAAATTGATTCATAAGTCATTTGTGATTTTTAGTAAACCATTTAACATAAAAACGATACATGATATGATTAGAATGAGTAAAAAGTTTGTGTTTTATGTATAAAATGTAATTTTAGTAAAAAAAGACAAGTGTCATAATCAAAAATCTGAAAAAATATTCATATTATTTTGATACTTTATGAAAACAATGAATAAGTGGTTTGGAACATAGAGGAATCATTCATACATCAATTCGATGAAAGGTGTGACTAGTATGACTCTGAGTGTGTCTTTATTAAAATTTGAAAATAGTTTTAGTAAAAAAACAAAATGACCTACTAAAAACTGAAAAAACACATTCATATTGTTTTGATACTTATTTTAAATGATCTATAAGTGATTTGAGAGGTGCATGAATTAGCCTCACCTTAATCAGACACATGGTGTGACCAGTATGACTCCACATGCATGTTATTATTACAGTTGACATCAATTTTAGTAAATAAGGCCAACTAACCTACTCAAAACCAAGAAAATTAATTCAAATTGTTTCAATTCTTTTATAAAATGACCCATAAGTCATTTTTGATGTATATTAATCAACCACACTTTAATCTGATACACAATGTGATCATTATGATTCAAAGTGCATGTTTCAGTTTTAAAATGAGTTCTTAGTAAAAAAGGAAAGTGGCATACTCAAAAAAATCATATTGTTTTTATACCATAGTAAACAATCCATCAGCCATTTAAGACATGTATTAATGAACCACACCACAATAAGATGCACAGTGTTATTGGTGTGAGTCAAAGTGCATCTTTTTATTTAAAATTTTAATTAATTTTAGGATATGGATATTCGTCCTACTCAAAACCAAGAAAAACATTTGGATTATTTTTATACATTACGAAAATGATCCATAAATCATTTTTGATGAGTAGGAATTAACCACACCTCAATCAAATACAAGATGTACCTGCTATAACTCAATATGTTCGTTATCAGTTTAAAAACAACATTTGATTTCAAAAAGTGTCTATCATGGAAATCAGAACAAACATGATTGTTTTTTTTTTGATAATTTAGGGAATAAATTTATACATCAGTTGGGATGTGTAGGAATCTGTTTCACATCAAACTGATACACAATGTGATCAGAATGAGTCCAAAGTCTGTGTTTCAAGTTTAAAATGACATTTTAGTAATAAAAGATAGGTGACGTACACAAAACTAAGAAAAGACATTCATATTGTTCTGTTAATTTCGGAAAGCAATCCAAATGTGATTTGGAACATGTAGGAATCATCCTCACCTTAATTAGATACACAATGTCATCGGTATGAATCTATGTGTGTCTTTATTTAAAAATGACATCAATTTTTATAAAAAAATAAACAGACCTACTCAAAACTAAACAAAAACTTTTTTATTGTTTTGACACTTTTATAAATTGATTCATAAGTAATTTGAGATGTACATGAATCTATATCACTTAAATCTGATGAATGGTGTGACTGTTATGACTCAAAGTGCGTGCTTTTATTTCAAACTGACTTCAATTTTAGTAAAAAGGCCTTCTGACCTACTCAAAACTGAGAAAATGCATTCAAATTGTTTAAATACTTTAGATAAAATGATCCATAAGTAATTTTTTATGTGTAGGAATCATTTGAACCTCAATCTGAAACACAATGTCATTGATATGAGTCAAAGTGAATGTTTCAATTTTAAAATGATATTTTAGAAAAAAAAATACAAGTGATATATGCATCACCAAGAAAAAACCTTCATATTGTTTTGATACATTAGGAAAATGATCCATAATTCATTTGGGAGATTTAGGAATCAACCTCAACTCAATCAAACACACTATGTGACCGGTATGACTCAAAGTGCATCTTTTTATTTAAAATTGTCAACAATTTTAGTAAAACGGATAACTATCCTACTCAAAACTAAGAAAACACATTCATATTTTTTTTGATACTTTACTAAAAGGATCCGCAAGTCATTTTTGATTTGTGATAATCAATGGTACTTTAATCTAATACAGGATGTTCTGGTATGACTCAATGTGTCCATTATCAATTTAAAATCAACATTTTATTTTAAAATGTCTCACTCAATGAAAACTGATCAAACACATTTTTATATTCTTTATAATTTAGTAAAATGATTCGTAGGTCACTTGTGATGTGTAAGAATCCATTTTACAAAAAACTGATACACAATGTGATAAAAATGAATCAAAAGTACGTGTTTCTAGTTTAAAATAAAATTTTTATAAAAAAGAAAATAGATGTAATCAAAAACAAGGAAACACATTCAAATTGTTTTGATAGATTAGGAAAATTTTACACAAGTCATTTGAGACATGTTGGAATCATCCAAACCTAAATATAATGAATGTTATGACCATTATAACTTCAAGAGAATCTTTTTATTTAAAATTGACATCAACTTTAGTAAAATTAACACTTTATGTTAATTTACTTATTTATATTATTAATAACATAAAAATTGTTTTCTTATACTAGGGCATTGTTTTCTTTCAATCAAGGGTGGTTTGTTCAATAATAGCATGTGTCGGGTAAGGATTAAATGATAAAGGAACATTGATGTTTTTGAATGTATGTAATAATTTTTATTTATGTAATTGTATAAACCAATGATATAAATGTCTATAATATAGTGTTTTTTAGGCTTGTTTTGTAAATTTCTTATAATTTAACTCCTATATTGGAACTTATTCTTGTTGATATCTGGTGTGTTTCTTGTGTTGAGGTGTGCTGTTACATCACACTATAGTAAGGCCCGTTATTTTGGCTTTTGAAAGCCCCAATAAAGGTCAAATTTATCAATGCTTCTATGGGCACTAATAAAATTTCCTTTATAAGTGATTTTATAAGAATTAATAAAGGTATAATTTATCAGTTCTAATAAAAGATCATTTATTATCACTTCTATAAAGGATGGTAAATGTTTCCTTTAGAGACTCTAAATTAAAGTGCATATAAATTATTCCTTTACTAGTGCTTTTAAAAGCACTGATAATCGTTCCTTTTATTAGTTATTTTTCAACGATGATAAAAGAACATATATTTTAACCTAACTGGTGTATTTAAAACTTTTCTGTCACTGATAAAGTTCATCTATAACACTGTTAAAGGCCTATTTTGTAGTAGTGTAGCGAAAATAAACCACATCTTTGGTTAGAAATTCCTATACAGTGTGTGTCTCTGGAACAACTCCTCCAACTAAGATCAACAGATTCTAGTATTCCTATGTTAACCTTTTTATATCAAGATCCTTAACCTATATATGTTAATTCTTCTACCACAATATTCAAATATATAGGCTTCCATTATATAATTATTGTTGAGCATGACTAATCTTTATTATACTTAGTTGCTATAGGGTTGTTAAATTAGATGCACCTTAGTGTTTTGATGATCATTTATATCTTAGAAAAAATTTTAACATGCACTTTTTTTAGTTTCCTAATATATTATTATCACATCGCAATTGATATGATATCCATTAGGCAATATAGTTGGCATATAATTATTTATTGCAATTTTATTTTCAAAATATTTCTTGGAAGGAATAATGGAAGATTTTTAATTTATATAAGACTCATCACTGGTATTCCTTATACTTCCATCATGACATTGATATATATAATTAAATATGAGTTATGGATAACCTTTACTCTATATATATGATCAATGATTACTTGAATATGATATACTCTAACAAGCTATCTCAAAGATTCCTTTTTTCATGTTCACTCATTTACTTCACTGAGCATTTCTAAAATTTATCATGAAATATATGAAGTTACCTTTATCATTATAATAGTTCAAATGGCTATGTTAAACTATATCTATATGTTTTATGAAAAACCTTTATTTAAAATGGTTTACTTATCTAAAACCTGATAAGTAGTTTGTTTTTATATCCAATATCGTATCTCAATTGAGACAAAAATTATTTAATATAAATAAAGAAGTAAACCACATTCAATTTTATTTGAAAAAATATTATCTCTCATTAATTTTGTAAGATTATTATTTTATATTCATCATTAAATATAATTAATATTTATGTTTCAAGAGTCACTAAACCATTAGTTTAATATTAATGAACCATAACAGAATTTATTCCAAAAGATATAATGTCTCATTGTGTCTATCCAGACACTGAGATAAATGTTTGGGTATCACTTGTTACAAACTTAAATCAATCCACATTGGCAATGAAAATAGTGATCTCCCATTTTCTGATATAGAAATCACCATTTCTTAGATCCTTTTGATTTCAGTCTATAACCTTTATATTCATTATTGTTTCCTTTATTTAAATACATGTATTTTGTAAGCATGTTTTATTTAATACACAAGCTATGAATAGAAACTTGATGAATATACATGAAGTGGGTGAAACTACTTTCTTCTTTAATTCATTTTAATTTATTTTTTAGTGTCAATTTTTTCCACATAAGAATCAAATTTCATACTATTCATTCTCCAAACTTTGAATCTTTTGCCTCTTTGAAGGATGACATAAAAGATATTTTTTTTTTGATTTAGATTACCTATGGGATCATCATCCTTTTCATGAAAACTTTTCACCACAAGGGTGAGAGAAACAAGTTTCAATCAATCCTTAGCAGCTTGGAAGAGTATGGGAAATAATTTCCTAAGAGAATTATCCATTTTGTTAATTTGGGCTTTGAGAAATAAGTAAAATATTTATGGTAAGTATAATAAGATAATATTAATGGATAATTTCTTATCTATGTGGAAGCCAAATTTTGTTAACTGAGTAATATAACCCAACATTTTGAAAGCATAATCGTCATTTAGATTTCCTTCTTCCGGTTGAAACTGATATAGTGCATCAATGATATAATTTATTTCAATCTTTTACTTATCTTTCTCAAGAGAAAGAAGATGAGATGTTCTAGTGTAATCATCTAAGTCTTTATATTGTATCATAAAATCTCCAGATATAGATGACAATATAATATAACAGACAAAAGAATCTTCCCCAACATATATCTAGTAGGCAACCATTTCACCTTTTCTCACTAGCTGTGATGGAAGAATATGGGTAGTGGATTCCAACACACAATAAAAAACATTAAAATAATAATTTATCACATAAATGATTGTATGATATTCCGAATTTTTTATTCGTAAGGACATACCCCAAGTTAAGGAATGATCACACTATTTCTGTGGGTTTTCATTCCATTAACTATAATAATTAGAATATATTATTTGTACTTTACGTGAGTAAAAATTATGTGAAAAATAGTAATAATATAATTTCATTAATTGTCACACTATTTTATTATGTCCTAATAGACTTCATCATTAAACTCAGAATGTATAGTTTCTAGGAAATTCTAGTGGAAAAGATCCATATTACCTATCTTAAGTATCCATAATTTGTCCATGTAAACCATAAGAAGGTATTTAGGTATACAGTCTGGCCAACTATGGGCTTGTAGCTCCTTGATCTTTTGAGTAGATTACACAATCTTGAAATCCTAACTTTTATTTCTTAAATAATTATCTCCAAATTTTCATTGAATGGACTTTGGTTTTTAAATTTAATAAAATTCTGGTTAATTTAACCCAATAAACTCATGAGAACTCTCTGATAAAAGTAAGTGTCCAGAATTTGGACATGCAAACACTTAATTCTAGGGTTTCATTACCAATAAAGTAATTGAAGCGGTAGCCTTACTGAATAGAAATTTAAGAGATTTTAATTTATTATGCCTAAATTATATCTTATATTATCCTCTATATGTATTGTTAATATTAATTAGATTTTACTTAATTATTTAACCATGTTGGGTAAAAAATTAGACATATTCAATTTATTTAAATTCTATATTACTCACAAATTGATTTATTTATGTGATCACAATCATGCATCCATAAAATAAATAATTCATAGAAAAAATTAATTAACTAATTAAATGACCCATTCCTGAGTATATCAAACATTTTATTTAATTATCGAACATTAAATCAACCAATTAAATAGCGGAAATAATTTCTATTTCCCTTATTTTCATGAGTTAAAATATTCCATCTATCCACCTGTTTAACACATGGGTTTGAATCATTATGGTTTCATCTTGAACTTCCTCCATGCGTCTTGAGAAACTCCATTGATTGCAAGTATTTATAACTAACATGAAAGTGTGGGGAAATAAAGTATTGGATAAAGGGGGATTACATAAATAACCATGGACATGAATGTCCTACAAAATAGAAGGAGGAAGGATAACATGAAAGTCATAATATTAATTTAATAATTAATATTGTATGCTTATGTAATAAATTAAATTAAATAAATTCCAACACATATTCTAGTCTTATTCTAGACCATGAACGACAATACATGCAATGCGTACATAAAAGTAACCTAGCTAACATTCATTTCTTATTTATTCTTTATCATTAAGATAAAAAATATTCCATTAATTAATTGCATTTCATCTTAATAAACATATGAATTCTCTTAGAGAGGACCATCATTAAGGTAGTAATGGAAAATAAAAGGAAGAACCAATTATTATAGCTTATTAAAAAAAATTAATTGATAATTTAAAATTATTTAAACCTGTTATTAAATTTTCAAACACACTTGGTGTCAATAAATAAAATATGTTTTTAATCCTATAATTTTCAATTTAATTTAATTTAGTTCTATCATAAATTGGGAGGCTATGTAGCATGTATTATCCAGATACACAGCATGTACCTCGACATTAATGTATCTAAGTCAGATGTCTAGGGATTATATGTGTTAACTCAGCCAAACTTCACAGTGTGTAAATGCTAGATACATGGCACATATCTTATTTCCATTTGACTACGATAAATGCCTGGTCTTAAGCATGTATCTCGAATGGACGACACGATGTGTACAAGATAGATACACATCGTATATCCCATTTGTCATGTGTCTTTTTCTCTCACTGAATGGATCAACGTATATTTAGGATGTGGAAAATGATGAACTACATGACATTTACACTGCATATAGATCATACATATCATAAATTCTCCAAGCTATCTGTCTATTGCAGTTTGACCATGTATAATGACCACACTAATTGCACGATTTACGACACTAACCCATATAGACTACACAACATGTACACCAGCTACATATTGTGTAATTTGATATCCTGTGTGATAGGTTGGCCTTGTCGACACGCGGTGTGTAATAAATGCACCCCATGTAATTAATTTCTCAGCATGTCCTATATCCCGTGACATATCTAGGTGCAGCGCATATGTATACACAGTGTGTACTCTAACAACATGCAATATAACTTACATTTAACAAAATAATATTGGCACTTACGGATGGAATATTTGTCCATTCTTCAACTATTTTTAAAACATTATAAAAATGTAATGCTAAAATAACATTATTAATATGTCAATGACAAATTAATTCAAATCAGATTAAAGAATAAATAATATGAAATTAAAAAAAATCATCCATTATTGCAGGTAGATCAACAATCACTTAAATAAATATATATTTAAAGCATGCCCCCTATGAAACCACTTTTAGGTTTTGGGTATAACATAAACATGTGGGGGTGGGTGATATATTAAAATTTATTTTAATATTTCGTTGCTCAAAACCCTCAGCAATGATCTTTCATGTTAAATTTATCATTAATATACATAGATATAAAGAAAATAAATACCTTATCTTAGGATCATTTATTCTATCATGATGTTGATCTTCCAAAATACCCTTTCGGATTTCCTTTCTTTAAATGTGAGGATCCAAGGGTAGAATCCCACTAATGTTGATCCACATGTTATTTTTTGATATCCAAAACACACCAATTAATTTTTAGATGTTATCGTGGTGAATCAATTTTACTACAACATTTGCATTGAACGTTTTACCTTTGATCTTGGAGGATTCTATCTAGTGTTCCTCATTATTGAGAGGGAGGTAAATAGAGAAAGGAATTTGAGAGAGAACTTTTTAGGTGAAAAAATTCTTTCTATCTCATTTTTGTTACATAATAGACATAACCATATATTTATAGAGCTATGGTATAGGTTAAAATATTATTTAATAATGTAATGACCCTTAAATAATATAATAACCATAAAAAAACCTTAAGCCATAAAATAATAATAATATTATTATAATTTCATGGCATATGCTAACATGAGTAATGATGAATATTATTTAATGGGTTACAAATAAATATTCATCGCTTAACACAGTCTTGGTCCATTTGAAATCCTCAACATTTATTGAATACCCTAGTAAAATATTTTATTATCTCAAATAAATATTTTATTCACAAACTAGTAAATAAATATTTATTAAATATTCAATAAAATAAATAAAATATTTTATTCAAAATTTAGTGATTAGATGTTTATTTAATTTATGAAATTAATAAAATGTAAATAAAATTATTCATCGGTCTTGATAATAATATTATTCCATTAATTAAATTCAAATATAATTTAATCGAGATCAAAAGAATCACTTAATGTGAGACCCTCTAGGATTCATTCATGTTAATAATAAGATGGATTTACTAAAGTCCATGATTAATATCTAGAAATGGATCAAGGCACCGAAGATAAAGTACTTAATGTCTCAATGATGACAACCACATATGAATTATCCTTGTGTAATATAATCTCTTTGTCACAATATCTCATCTAACAGGTTGCACATCAATGCCCCCAACATATTTTCTTGACAAGTATTTCTTGGAAAATCTAAAATAAATGTTGTTACACCATAGACATGGAATTTAATGTAATGGTTTTATTCCAATAAAATGGATTAGATATCAACTTCCATAAATATAGAAGCGATAAATCATTCCTTGACTTATTGATTAACAAAATTTCATTGGTGACGTACCCAACGTATTCAACTGCTCCCTGAAATGTTATCATCATGGTTTATGAAATAAATCTTATTTCATGATTCATAACATGAAATAATAATAATCTTAAAGTCTAAGGACCATTACATATACTCGTAAATATGAATATCTGGTGACACCAAAACTTGTGGAATTCATACTAGTTGGTTTATTATCATAATCTATCATCTTGGAGATTACCAAATGTGAACTTCATAAGAACAAGACTTATCAGATTATGATTACTCACACCTAAAAATTTATATACTATGTTCCCTATCACAGTAAATTATCCAACTATAGACCTATATTTAAGAGATACCATCATAGAATCTTTTGTTTCACATCGTATCGGGAAACTGAAACGAACTTATCAATGAAACAGATAATCTAGGACCTTATCACATCAATTTTATGAAAAATAATAATAAATATGTGATAAGATATTTAAATTCATATTTAATTCTTTAAATATAAAAGTAATCTAATTTATAAAGTAGTTGGTTCTAGGAATCCAACTCTAACAACCATAACTCACATTTTGAAAGGATGTCAATAATTTAAAACTGCTTATTTTGTCATTTTGGGGAGATCACATGACATATTTATGTTCCACCTACACATCCACATAGAAAATAATACAAATATGGTTTTCTTACGATTTAATGTCATTATGAGGTCATTTGTTTTGGGTATAGCTGTTAAAATCATGATTTTGTGTTTTTAAACAATAAATGAAAGTTTCAAATCATCCTAAAAATGGAACATTGTATTTATTATTCTTAATCTACATAAATTAAAAAAATATTTAAATTTATTTTTATCTGATTTCATGGTATTCAGATTTCATTTGGTTGGTTTTGACCCCCTGGCGCAAATTTTCAAATAGTATAAACACTTTTAAAACTGCATATTTGGCCATTTCTGATAGAACACACATCCAATTGATGTTTCATCTTCTCATAGACATAAAAAATAAAGAATTATGGTTTCCATATTATTTCATTTCATTTTTAGGTTATTTTATATGGATCTCACCATTAAACACCTTTTTTTCTTTTTAAAATAATAAAAGTGTATTTCTAGAAATTCTAAGAAAAAAGAACCATGTATTAAAATTATACCAGCTTCAGCATTTCAAACAATTTTTTACGCTTTTTTCATCTAATTTCATAGAATTTAATGTTGTTCAACTGGTTTTGAACCCATAACACATGTTTTTAAAGGGTCCGAAGCCTTTAAATTTTCTACTTTTTCATATAAAAAATAATACAAATATAGTTTAATTATTATTTCACATCATTCCAAGGTCATTTTCTATGGATCTGGTCATTAAATGAACATTTTATTATATTAAAATAATAAAAGTGTGTTTCTGATAATCTTGGGAAAACAACACCTCAGATTAATGTTTTTTAGTATCCACCATTTCCAAAAACACTATATTTTTTTCATGTTATTTCATGGAATTAATAGGTCATTTAGTTGGTTTTGGACCCCTGACTCATGTTTGTAAATGACGTCAAACCTTAAAAAATAGATTATTCAGTCATTCCAAGGAGACTACATGACTGGTTGACATGACATCTACATTTACACATAAAAAATAATACAAATATGTTCTTAATTTGATTTTAAATAATTCTAAATTAATTTGATATGGATCTGACTATTAAATGCATGTCTAAGTGTTTAAAAAAAAGTCTATTTTTAGTCATCATGGGAAAAGATACCATATATTTACATTCTGTTAGCTCTAATATTTTAAAAGTAAGTGTATGGTTTTTTTCATATTATTTAAATACATTCAGAGGTTATTTTATTGGTTCTCACCCCTTGATTACATTTTTAAAAGGCGTCCAACCATAAAAAACTGGTTATTTTGTTGTTTCCCGCATACCACACATCTGATTGGCAGGTCATCCACATTTATGAATCAAAAATAAAATAAAGATGGTTTCTCTATTATTTCACATTATTTTGAGTTTGTTTTCTATGTAACTTAGCATTAAACATAGGTTTTTGTGTTTTAAAACAATAAAACTATGTTTCTAGAAATCTCAAAAAATCAGCACCAAGGATTGATGTTGTTTCAAATCCACTATTTCAAAAAACATTGTGTGGTTATTTTTATTAGATTTCATGGAATTTAGATGTAATTTGGTCTGTTTTTAACCCATAACACACTATTTTTAACGGGTGTCAAACCTTAAAAAACTACATATCAGAACGTCTTGAAAAAATGCATTCTTGATTGACCTGTTGTCTACTTGTATCTATTTTAAATAACAAAAATATTGTTATTATAGGATTTCATATCAGTATGAGGTCATTTTAAATGGTTCTAATAGTTAAATGCCCATTTTAGTATTTTAAAATAATAAAAGTTCATTTTCAATCATCTCAAGGAAATAGAACATCATATTGAAGTTCCATTAACTCCACTATTTCAAAAAATCACTTTAAAGTTTTTTTTGTTTGATTTCACCACATTCAGAGGTCATTTGGTTGGTTTTAACCCCCCAATGCACATTTTTAAAGAGCTCTAAACATATGAAAACTACTTATCTTGTTGTTTTAGATATACCACATGTTTTATTGACATTCTATCTACTTATGCACATCAAAAATAAAATAAATATAGATTTCCTATAATTTTATATCATTCAGAGGATGTTTTCAATAGATATTGATATTAAAACATTTTTTGGTGTTTAAAAAAGTAAAAATATGTTTTCGATCATCCTGATAAAAGAAAACCTCATATTGACATTTCTTCAAATCCACCACTTCAGAAATCATTATATTGTAGTTTTCTTATAATTTGATGAAATTCAAATGTTGTTCAGTCATTTTTCATCCCCTAAAACATTTTTTAAAGGGTTTCAAACCTTTAAAGACTATTTATTTAGTCGTTTCAGGGAGACCACACATTCGATTGATGTGTTGTCTACACATGCATGTCCAAAATAAAAAAATATGGTTTTATTTTAATTTCACATCCTTTAAGGTTTTTTTCTATGTATCTAACTATTAAACCCATATTTTGTTGTTTTAAACAATTAAATTTTGTTTACGGTCATCCTATGAAAATGGCATGTCAGATTGATATTCTGTCTGCTCCCTTATTTAAAAAATCAATGTAGGGTTGTTTTTATTTAATTTTATTAATCTCAGAGGTTGTTAGATTAGTTTTTAACCCTAATGAATCTTTTTAAAGGGATTTAAACATTTAAAACTATTTATTTTATCGTTTTAGGCAGACTGTATGTCTGATTGACATGTATTCTAATAATACACAAAACAAATATATATAGGGTTATCCTATGATTTCACGTCTTTATAAGGTTGTTTTAAAGGAATCTAGCCATTAAACATATGTTTTGGTGTTTTAAAATAGTAAAATTGTGTTCTTTTTAATCATGAGAAAAGGAGACCTTGGACGGAAATTCCACAAATATTATCATTTCAAAAATAATTTTATAGGTGTTTTTATCTGATTTCATGGAACACATATGTTGTTTGGATGGTTGTGACCTCCTGAAATACATTTTTAAGGGGTATAAAACCTTTAAAAACAACTTATTTAGTCATTTAATGTAGGCCTCATATTTTATTAGTGTTCCATTTACTCATACAGATAAAAAATAATATAAATACAGGTTTCCTTTCAGTTCACATATTTATGAGGACATTTTCTATAGTTTTGATTGTTAAATGATTTTTTGGTGTTTTAAAATAATAAAAGTGTGTTTCCTATCATCATATGAAAATGAAACCTCATATTAATGTCACATTAGCTCCACCATTTTAAAAATCACTATATGATTATTGTTTTCTTCTAATTTCACAACATTCAAAGGCCATTTAGTTGGTTTTTACCCACTTATACACATTTTTAAAGGGCATCAAACATTTAAAAACTAACAATTCAATTATTTCAGTCCAACTGCATGTTTGGTTGACATTTATTCTACTTATAGAATTTTTAAATAATTAAACATTATTTTCTAATTATTTCTTGTCATTTAGAGGTCATTTGATATGGATCTAGCCATTAAATGCATGTAATACTATTTTAAAACAATAAAAGTGTATTTTTGGTTATCTTGGGAAAATAGAACCTCAAATTGACATTTTTCAACTCCACCATTTTAAAAATCACTGTACCTTTTTTTCTCTCCAAATTTCACAGCATTCAGAGATTGTTTAGTTGGTTTTCACCCTGTAACATACATTTTTAAAGGGCGTCAAACCATTTAAAACTACTTATTCATTCATTTTGGATGAACCACAATGACTCATTTTTCATCTATTCGTACACATAAAAAATATAATTTAATGTTTCCAATGTTTTCATATCATTATAAGGTAGTTTTCTATGGATCTAACCATTAAAAACATGTTGTAGTGTTTTAAAGCTATAAAAGTGTGTTTACAATCATCTTGGTAAAATGACACCTTAGATTGATGTTTTGTCAGATCCAAAATTTAAAAAATCATTGTATAAGTGTTTTTATAATATTTTATGGTATTTAGAGGTCATTTGATTTGTTTTAAACCCTTAACATGCATTTTTAAAAGACCTCAAACCATTTAATACAGCATATTCCACTACTGGAAAATCCACCTATACCCATGGTTTAAAACCAAGGGTATATCCCATAATTCTATGGGTATAGGTTCTACCTACAATTTTCAAAACAATGGACTCTTGAGGCATCAGTATAGACCTCTACCCATAGTTTTATAAAAACTGGGGTTATTGGTCCCATATATTTTTCCATACCCATATTTTTAATGAAACTATGGGTATAGATATGTACCCACAGTTTCAAAAACTATGGGTATATCTTTTTCCATCAGAGAACATATAACCACGGTTCAAAAAACTGTGGGTATAGGTGTCTTTCTACATTTTTCAACAGCACCACAACTTCTTCCTCCAGCTCCTGAACCTTTAAATAAATTAAAACATACAGTATACATTCAATGAAATAAAAATTCTCTACATTTATCATCCATCCAATATCTTGTAATTTTTTTCAAACCATATAAAATACTAAAACATGCATATACATTCATAAAAAAAATCAATTCAAGTCATTACTGAACTACACAAGTATCATTCCTAGTAAGTCAAAAAGAGAGGGGACCAATATCTCCCCCGTCTCCAACATCCAAATCATCTACAACAACAAAATCATCATCATCATTAGTAACAATATCCTCACTAACAAAATCCTTTGGAGTAGCAACGTCATAAACCAAATCACCACCACCTCCTCCAGCTTGATCGCCACTAGGACCCTCATTGGAATCACTAAAGGAATCATTTAAAAAATGTGTCGATGCCACATATGAATCAATAGTATAAGTAGCCTATGATGGAATTGATTGAATTATAACTAACATATCATTCTGAAATATTTCAGTGGTCATCTTACTTCATTCACACCTATGTTTACTTCTTTTGCGGTCCTCTAAATCTATTTTTTTGCATCAGATACTTCTTCATGAGTGATTTGTATCTCTAGGGTTTGAGAGTCTTGAGAGGATCCCAATGAGGTATAATATATAGAGGGAATGATTTTCCCTGGTTAGCATCAGACTCTGCCTTGGTGCTCGTCACCTAATACCTACCACGAATGATTGTTCAGCCTGAAGTTGTCATGTTCTTTATCATCAAGACCCTCCAGGGTAGTCTGTTGAAAATATAAACAAGATATTTAAAAATTTATTTCATATAAATTTTTTAAATATAAATAAAAAACATAAAATCTTTTCTTCTTTTTTTTTCTTTTACTACACTTCCATCCTTCTTCTTCCTACTAGAGAAAAATAATTTAGCTTGAGGTACATGATCCTCAATGCCCAATATATATTATTGTAAATGAAATTGATTAGTATAAATATATTCATTATGTAAACATTTTATAATCTTGAATAATAATAAAAGATAATAACTATTCAATTAATAAAAAATTCATAAATTAAAATATGTGATAAAAATTGATGACAAATATTTATATATAAAAGATAATCATAAAGGCTTTATAATTTTAGGTACTCATTATGAACATTAAATAATCTTGAATATGAATATTTTATATTCATTTAATAATGACCAATTTTCCTACATTCATAGAGCCCAATTGACCATTAGGCCTAGAGGTCAATTGGCCATTACGCCTATAGGATTATTGCCCACAAGGACTAATGGCCAATTGGCCACTAGGCCTATATGCCAATCGACCACTATGCCTATTTTAAAACATGCCATTATCCCTATAGTCCTATAGTCCAATAGTACATTAGGCCTAGAGCCTAATTGAACAATAGGTTAATGGCCAATTGGCCTCTAGGCCTAATGGCCAATTGGGCTCTAGGACTATTTGCTAATTGGCCTATAGGCCTAATGAAGAATTGTCCTGTAGGCCCAATGACCATTTTAATGGGGTATTTTAAGCCTTATATTAAAAATATTAATGAAAATAAAACTTAAAATTCAGCAGACAAAGCTAAATAAGTAACAATAAAAATAAAGAAATTATTTCAAATCAGATTAAAGTAAGTAGTGCTTCTCATGCTCACACACTGTAGCGCGCCCTGATGTGTGTACAAATGTCATTGAATCGTTGTTCTTTTTATACTAGATGGTTCCTAAAATATAAATACAAGTAATAATAATTAAATTTTATATGAATACCATTAAATATTGGGAATACCATAAAATAATTAGTCTTCCAATATGCAATCTATTTTTGTAATTGAGTTTTTAGACAGTCAGGGAATATGGGTACAACCACTAAATCAGAACCAACTCTACTCTTTTAATTAACATACAACTCATGCTTGTATGATCACCACGACTCCCTAAGATCAATCAACATTTTAGTCTTAGTATCTACACAATTAGTAGAGTTAAATTGACTCTGTAATGGACATGTTAATTCATATACATAAAACAATAATTTAGATTTAAATATATAAAATCTTATTATCCATATTTAAACACATGATTTGTCCTTGATGTCATTACTGATATGTATCCATCAAATCGGTTAAAATGGAATAATATCAAGGTAATTGGCTAAATTGGAATGAAACATCTACACTGTCTAGAATTTTTACATACCATCAACTTATTTTCATTGTAATCCAACATTATCTATGTCTGGTGGTTCCAGGATTCTTGCATACGAGTACACCCATGTTGCCTACTAGAAGATCCCACTGAATAAGATAAGTGGGAAAAAAATAATAAATAATTCATTGTATAATAAAAAAATGAAGTGATATAATATTATAGTATTATAATAAAATAAACCTAATACAGGCTATTCAATATTCTATGATTGATTTTTAGGATGTCATAGATTAGAAACCTCTGAAGTAAGTGTCTATTCCAATGCATGATCTGGGTGATATTCATGCAATGGAGTTAAATATGAAGGAATACACTCATCAGATGTTTGAAGGATGGTAGTGATGTGAGCATTTTTGTCGTGAAACACTCAATCAATATTTTCCCTTTTTATGTAGCACAGTGGTGACCACAGGGTTGTCTCTCGAGGAGGTTGCAGTTCGAGTTGTAAAACTGTCACTTTTGTTGTTTTGTTTGTTTTTAATGAAATGAAAATGGGGGTTTGATTAACAATTTGAAAATAAAATTTTAATTAATTTCTAAACTTAAATAATTTTAAAGGAAAGATAATGTGGGTTTGAAATCAAGAATAAAAATAGCAGTCACAGACAAGCTTCACCCTCTCGGACACTCCCCTCTTCCTTGTATATAAAAAAATACCTCTTATTTTAAATTCCTAAATGTACCCCCAAGGACCCCCAAGTTTACACTCAAATTTGAAAAGACACCATATTTAAGACTTCAATATGATTGTTGTCCCGCCTATAGAAGTGATTCAATTACTTATATACCTCCAAGTAATTGAACCTAATTGAATTCGCTATGCTCAATGACAAAACCTCACCAAAGAATTTTAAATAGAGAAGTCAATTGTTCTACTTTATAGATGGAACAATGGTCAAAAAAAATTTGTTGAAAATATATTTAAGAAATAAAACTGTTGGACGGAGAAAAGTGATGGAAAGAGGGGGGGTGAATTGCCTTTTAAAAAAATTTAACAATTTAAAACAATTATCAAAGTGCAGCGGAAATAAAGAAGGCAAGACACAAAACATGATAACGGAGTTCGGCTTAAATCCCAAGCCTACGTCTCCGCTCCCAACTCAACCATTGAGAGATTTACTACCGCTTGCTTTTTAATGGTTTTAGCAAGAAACCCACTTTCTTTTAATGGTTGAGCAAGAACCCACTAGACTTTTAGGTAGTCTAGAACCTATTACAGCTTGCTTTTAATTGGTTGAGCAAGAACCCACTAGCCTTCTTACAGGTGAAGGCTAGCTCACCTTTGACTCAAGCCTTTTAAAGGGAAGGCTTGACTAACCTCTTCACACCTTGAAGGTGGTGTGAAAATCCAAACAAGAGAGGAGATGAGAGAAAGAGGGGTTTGTAGGCACAAACCCAAAATGATGCTCAAAATGAATAAAACAAGAAAAATCGTAATGTGGAGAAGTCTTGGGCGCCAATGGATTGATTGGAGGTGATGAAGAGCGCTCCCAAGCTTCTATGGTGGTGCTCCTTGGATGTGGAAATGGGTTGGAGCAATTGGGGGTTCCTTGGAGGAATGCGCCGGAGGTTCGCCAAATGATCGAACAATATTCCTGTGGGCTACCGTGCATTGGATATGGTTCCACTATTGTTCCATTCTTGTTTTGGGGATTCCTAGTCCTTTATTTATAGAGGGGTAACCCTCAAATGGCCGTTTGGGGTCTTCGGAGCCGTTGGAAAAGGCTTTGGAGCTGTTGGGAGCAGGCTGGTCAAAGCCCAACGGCTAGTTTGACTGGCTCCACCGGCTGACCGGTGCAGAGCCACCGGTTGGCCGGTGCTTTGAAAAATGTTGAGGCCTTCTGTCCAGGCACCACCGGCTGGCCTGTGAGGAGGCCACCGGTTGGGCGGTGCTGAGGTAGTAGCTGTCTCTTCTGTCTGGGTTCCACCGGCTGGCTGGTGGTGGGACACCAGTTGGCCGGTGGTCATCCACCGGTTGGCTGGTAGGACTGAAATCAGTCCACTGTCCATTCTTGCCTTCTGGCATTCTTGGCCCAATTCCTTGGCAACCTGAAATCATGCCTATCATCCAAAAACACTTAAAACATGATTAGATAAATAAGAGAGTGATTGTGATCATGAAAATTAAACCACGAGGGGTACGAGAGGTACAACAATCTCCCCCTATTTTGATGATCAAAATCACTAAAAACAAGAAATGAAAAAGATTGAAATGAGAGGCATGCATTAAAAGATTAATTGAAAAGTAAGCAAAGAATGAGATAAAAATTTCTCCCCCAATCAACCAAGAATTTCTCCCCCTTTGTGATTATCAAAATAGCACGGGGCAAACCGATCAATGTTCCAAAGAACATCGCCTTCAAAGGATTTGAAAAACAAGATAGAGATTTTAAACCAATTGAAATTTTTGAAATTTGAATTGAAAGTTTTGAAATGAAAGTTTTGAAATTGAAAGTTTTGAAAAAAGTTTTGAATTGAATGTTTTGAAAATAAAGCAAAAAGTCTTAAACAATCCTAACTCCCCCTATATAAAAACAACAAATCACCGGGGAGAGGAATTTGAAACCGAAACAAATTTTGGCCCGGAGAGACTCGCTAAAAGGGATTTTTCAATCCACACTTGTCTAGTGACGGGTCTTCTCCTATGAAATTCATCATTAAAGAAAATAGTTTTGGGCCTTCCATACCGGGCATTTTTGCAATCGCACTCATAAATTAGGTGCCCGGGTTTTTTACAATAGTTGCAAAATTTATATTGAGAGCTCCCCCTTACAAAAAGAGTTGGAGCATGGGAAAAGGAAGCTTTCTTGGAATAGCCAAGCCCTTGGGTGGTTCTAGATATTCATTGGGAACCAAGTAATTTGGTTAAATTTTGTTCCCCTTGGGTGAACTTGGCAAGAGATTCCCTTAAATCTTTGATTTTTGATTCCATAGAATCAATATCGGGAAGGTTTTGGATCTTGAGGGACAACTCCTCCTTTTCTTTGAGAAGATATTCTCTTTCGGAAGAAAGTCTTTTGAAATTCTTTTTTAAAGCAATAAATTTGGAAGAATGTTCGTGAAAACCTTCCTCCAATTGATCTCTAGCATGTTGGAGATCCTCATATGATAAATGCTTGAAAGAATTGGAAGAACAAGAGGATGAGGAGTCGGAAGAGGTTACCTCATGAAATGCCATTAGGCATTTTTTACCATTGTCACTTGAGGAGGAGGAGGAGGAGGATGTAGAGTTATCACTCCATGTGGCCTTGAATGCCTTTTTCTTTTCCTTTTTCTTGGCCTTTTTCTTGTTGAGTGGACAATCAAGCTTGTAATGGCCTTTCTTGCCGCACCCATAACATGTTACCTCGGGCTCGGAGTTTTCGTTGGGTTGAGCCTTGCAGGATTTCTTCTTCTTGTGCTTCTTCATGAATTTGTGCATTTTGCGGGCATGATTCTCCATTTCTGAATCGCCGCTTGATGAGGAAGACCATGAGGAGGAGGAGCTTTATTCTTTTTGAACTTTGAAGGCGATGTTCTTTGGAACTTTGATCGGTTTGCCTTCCTTTTCAGCTTGCCTCCTCATGGTGATCTCGTAGGTCATGAGGGATCCGATGAGCTCTTCGACCGGCATGTTCTTGATGTCTTTTGCTTCTTGAATTGCCGTGACCTTTGGTGCCCATGAGCTTGGTAGGATCCAAAGGATCTTCTTGACCATCGTCTCTGCAAACACATCATCACCAAGGGACTTTCTCCCATTGCAAACATCAGTAAAACGTGTAAACATATCAGAAATATTTTCAGTTGGATGCATGGTAAAAGATTCAAAATCTTGACGAAACATATCCAATCGAGTATCCTTAACTTTGTTGGTCCCCTCATGGGTAACCTCCAAAAGTTTCCAGATTTCATGAGATGAGGTGCAAGTGGAAACTCGATTGAATTCATTACGATCAAGGCCGCAATGAAGAGCATTCATGGCTTTGCCATCAAGCTCAAAATTTTTAATATCGGCTTGGGTCCATTTGGATTCATCGGGAGAAGAAAGAGAATAACCATGCATGACAATTTTATAAATAGGATAACCTATACTTCTAAGAAAAGTGGTCATGCGGGTTTTCCAATAAGTATAGTCGGTTCCATCAAAGAATGGAGCACGACCCAAAGAATAACCTTCGGGGGCGAAAGAAGTAGAAGCCATCACAATGGATCTTGAATTTGAAACCGGTGAAGGTATTACTCAAATTTTTCCTCTGATACCAAATATTGGACGGAGAAAAGTGATGGCAAGAGGGGGGTGAATTTCCTTTTAAAAAAAATTAACAATTTAAAACAATTATCAAAGTGCAGCGGAAATAAAGAAGGCAAGACACAAAACATGATAACGGAGTTCGGCTTAAATCCCAAGCCTACGTCTCCGCTCCCAACTCAACCGTTGAGAGATTTACTACCGCTTGCTTTTTAATGGTTTTAGCAAGAAACCCACTTGATTTTAATGGTTGAGCAAGAACCCACTAGACTTTAAGGTAGTCTAGAACCTATTACAGCTTTCTTTTAATTGGTTGAGCAAGAACCCACTAGCCTTCTTACAGGTGAAGGCTAGCTCACCTTTGACTCAAGCCTTTTAAAGGGAAGGCTTGACTAACCTCTTCACACCTTGAAGGTGATGTGAAAACCCAAACAAGAGAGGAGATTAGAGAAAGAGGGGTTTATAGGCAGAAACCCAAAATGATGCTCAAAATGAATAAAACAAGAAAAACCGTAATGTGGAGAAGTCTTGGGCGCCAATGGATTGATTGGAGTTGATGAAGAGCGCTGCCAAGCTTCTATGGTGGTGCTCCTTGGATGTGGAAATGGGTTGGAGCAATTGGGGGTTCCTTGGAGGAATGCGCCGGACGTTCGCCAAATGATCGAACAATGTTCCCGTGGGCTACCGTGCGTTGGATATGGTTCCTCTATTGTTCCATTCTAGTTCCGGGGCTTCCTAGTCCTTTATTTATAGAGGGGGAACCCTCAAATGGCCGTTCGGGGTCTTCGGAGCCGTTGGAAAAGGCTTCGGAGCCGTTGGGAGCAGGCTGGTCAAAGCCCAACGGCTAGTTTGACTGGATCCACCGGCTGACCGGTGTAGAGCCACCAGTTGGCCGGTGCTTTGAAAAATGTTGAGGCCTTCTGTCCAGGCACCACCGGCTGGCCGGTGATGAGGCCACCGGTTGGCCGGTGCTGAGGCAGTAGCTGTCTCTTCTGTCTGGGTTCCACCGGCTGGCCGGTGGTGGGACACCGGTTGGCCGGTGGTCATCCACCGGTTGGCCGGTAGGACTGAAATCAGTCCACTGTCCATTCTTGCCTTCTGGCTTTCTTGGCCCAATTCCTTGGCAACCTGAAATCATGCCTATCATCCAAAAACACTTAAAACAACATTAGATAAATAAGAGAGTGATTGTGATCATGAAAATTAAACCACGAGGGGTTTGAGATGTACAACAAAGACAACCAGATTCATTCTAAAATATAGGTTCAAGAGAAATTCAAAAAAAGAGATTACACATTAAAATCCAAACTCGGAAGAGAGTGTCCGTCGGGTGTTGTCGTCCGCAACCACTTGACGCTTAGCCTTCCATCACTTGAGAAGACTTCAACTTTTCTATTGAATATTCAAAGAATTTCATCTTCTTAAGGATGAAAATATCCACCTTCCCCTTCGCTCTCTCAAGCCAACTCCCTTTTGTGAGAGATGGTGTGGTGAAAAATAGAATATCTTGAGAGGTAGGAGCTCTCCTCCTTTTATAGGCAGATGTTATCTTCACAAAGTTGTCACGTTTTAGACCCATTAAATGGCCGCTTCACGCATGGACCTCTTCATCAATATTGTTCATCATTGGCTTGGTCGTCCACCCTCAACATTTCAGATTAATTGGACCCGTATTGAAGGATTTATGGTTTTTCTATTGAAAATAGATTTCTCTGGATGAAGCATTATGGAAGCTTCCTTCAAAAATATATCACTAAACGGCCATCATAAAGGAATCCAAACGGCCTGAAATTTATTGAGGAGACGGGCCTTGGAGTCCTTTGTCATAGCCAGGTAGAATCGCATCATTTGGAGTAGTGTAGGCCGAAATTTTCTTCCATTACTATGGTGGAGTCAATGCAGTCCGCCCGGAAAAACTTGTCAACTTCATTGATTTTTTTGGGCACCATTAATATTGATTCAACCCCTGGTCCTGAAGACAAAGTTGAAGGAAATACAATAAGGGTTCAAACAAAATTTGAATCACAAAATTTGGAAATATATTTTATAAGAAATGACCAAAATACCCCTGTGATAAAAATCTGTTAAAAATCCAGAATTATGAAATTTAAACTTTTTATCCCAAAACACACTATAAATCCAAAATTGTTACAAATAAGATCAAATTGTTAAATTTGTGAGGTTTAAATCATTTAAATAGACATTAAAAATATTGGAAATATTATCTCTATCAATTCCCCCACACTTGGCTCTTGGACTCCTGGACAAGTGAGCACGGTATCAAGAAAAATAAAACACATACCAATGGAGTTACCAATTTACCACAATGAATTAAAAAGATATCATGCCTCATTAAAGAAAAATATTTAAAATTCTAAATTCATATCATTCAATCCATTTCCACTTATTTTTTCTTCTCATGGACACAACACACTTACCTCACATTCATTTTTCTCTCAACACACAATATAGATTTGCAACAAGGCTTTTCTCGTCCAACTCATGCAAGAATTATCATAGGCTTGATAAATTTCTACATCTCCACCCGATGTGAACCAAGAACATGTGATTATCATGAGGACTTTACTGGGCTTTTCTGTGGCTTGGAGTTGGTAGGTTTCAAATGTGAAAAATTATGTGGCTAAATAAGGAGGGTTTGGCTCTTTTTGAAGCAGAAATGCATGATTCTAATTTTTACTCAAGTATGGTCTCCTACATATTCTCTTAAAATAATCGGCTCTGATCTTCTGTTTTCCACCCCATTTCTTCAATATTTCAGTAGAAAGTATGAATTTTTTTTAAAAGCTCCAGATAGGCATAGCTCCATTTCATTTGAGAGCTCCAGATAGGCACAGCTCCATTTCATTTGAGAGCTCCAGATAGGCACAACTCCATTTCATTTGAGAGCTCCAGATAGGCACAGCTCCCAGAAAAATATATTCCAGCATCACAAATATGCCTTCAATGTTTAAATATTCTCCCAAAGCAACACCAAATGAGGTAGCACATCATGAGTCATCTTCCCCTTCACACTTAAGTTCAACTAGATCATGCATTTATACTTCCAGAGCAGGTTGGAAAGGGAAATTTGGCTTGTAATGTGGCTAACCTAACAGGCTATACATGGCTACTAAGGGCTCACGAAGGATAAACTGTTCAAGGAAGGCCATAATAAAAAGGATAATCATGAAAAGAAGGCTCCAATATTCAAATAAATGCCTCAATCATTTTAATCACACGTATCTCAGCCCTCAAGTTTTGATAGAAATAAATCAAGTTCTGGTTTAAACAAACACGAATTGGTTCTCTCAAGAAAGAGGTAAATGTGAAGAAGATGTAAAAATGGGTCCAGAGGCCTCACAGGAATGAGAATTTCAATCACAATGCCAGTGATATGTGCCATGATATTTAAAAATCATTGGTCATTTTAAGAATTTTCCAAATTTTTGAACTTAAAACAATGTCGTATTCACCATTCATTTATCTTTAGTTTCAAAGGATAAGTTGGTTCACTCCATGGCATGAGTTTCAAATGAAATTCAAGAAATTCCAAAACCCCTTTTTTTTGAAAAATAAACACGAATAAAGAAAAAAAAATTGAAAGAAATTTTGACAACAAAAAATTTCAAAAAAAAAAAGTTCGTAAAAAAAATCTACTCTACCCAGAATTGTGGCCCCCCACACTTATTCTATGCAATGTCCTCATTGTGTAGTTTTTTTAGCATGAAATTCAGGAAATTAAAGACAATGCAAAAATAAATGATAAGGAAAGACACAACCTGGAATCAATTATATTCTGTGTCATGAAGTTGAATTTCCTCCCCTGGATGATCATGAAAATTTTCTAGAAATAGCTTCAACCGATGCCCATTGACAAGGAATGATGTCTCTTTGTCTGGATCATTAATCTGTATTGCACCAAAAGGAAAAACATGAGTAACAATGAATGGGCCAGACCATTTGGAACGAAATTTACCTGGGAAGAGTTTCAATCTGGCATCAAATAGCAGAACTTTGTCTCCCTACTTGAAGTTTTTGTTGAGAATCCTCCCATAATGAAAGGCTTTGCTTCTCTCTTTGTATAACGTGGAGCTTTCGTATGCATTATTTCTGATCTCCTCCAACTCCTGCAAACAATATTTTCTTTCTTTCCCAGCAGAATATAGGTTCATGTTACATGTTTTTACAGCCCAAAAGGATTTCTCTTCTAACTCAACTGGTAAATGACAAGCCTTTCCATAGACCAATCTAAATGGTGACATTCCAATGGGGGTTTTGAAAGCAGTTCTATGGGCCCAAAGAGCATCATCAAGTCTCAAACTCCAATCCTTTCTATGTGGGTTCACTGTTTTTTCTAGGATTTGTTTGATCTCCCTATTAGACAACACATCCATTCCATTTGTTTCAGGATGATAGGGCGTAGAGACCCTATGATTAACACCATATTTCTTCAAAAGTGATTCCAAAGTCCTATTAAAAAAATGGGTACCTTGATCTGTAATTAGAAACTTTGGAAATCCAAACCTTGAAAACAAATTTCCTTTCAAAAATTTAGACACAATCTTTGCATCATCAGTTCGGGTGGGGATAGCCTCTACCCACTTGGAAACATAATCAACAACCAACAAGATGTAGAGATATCCAAATGAATTAGGAAAAGGCCCCATGAAATCCATTCCCCATACATCAAAAACATCACAAAACAAAAGTGGGTTTTGTGGCATCTCATTCCGCTTGGAAATGTTTCCTTGGAATTGACAATTTTTACAGGTTTTGCAGAATTCGAAAGCATCTCTAAAAATGGTGGGCCAATATAATCCAGAATCAAGAACTTTTCTTGCTGTTCTTTGTGGTGCAAAGTGTCCTCCACAGTTTAATGTGTGGCAGAAATGTAGGATGGATTGAAATTCAGAGTTCGGAATGCATCTTCGTATCATTTGATCACTACCAATGTGCCATAAATAAGGATCATCTCAAATGTATTTCTTTGAATTGCTCCGAAGTTTATCAATTTGATTTTTGGAAAACCAATTGGGGTGTTCATTAGAATCCAAATAGTTTACAAGATTACCGAACCATGGTATTTCACTTTGAGCAGCAAATAAATCCTCATCTGGAAAGGTTTCCTTAATTGGGAAAAACAACTGAAATTTCCTATTCCCAATAGATGGTATCCTGCTCAAATGATCAGCAACAAGGTTCTCACATCCTTTATTATCTTTTATTTAAACATCAAACTTCTGTAAAAGTAAAATCCATCTTAGAAGTCTTGGTTTTGCATCATGTTTCTTCATCAAGAATCTGATTGCAGAATGATCAGTAAAAACAATCACCTTGGAGCCCAGCAGATAACTTCTAAATTTGTCTAGAGCAAAGACAACAGCCAGCAGCTCTTTCTCAGTTGTTGTGTAGTTTGATTGGTCTTGATCAAGAGTTCGGGAGGCATAGGCAATCACATGAGATTTCTTTTCTATCCTTTGACTCAATAACGCCCCAAGAGAAAAATCAGATGCATCTGTCATTATTTCAAAGGGAATGTCCCATATAGGAGGTTGAACAATGGTAGGGGTTATCAATCTTTGTTTTAGATCATGAATCGAATTTATGCAATTCTTATCAAAGACAAATGGGACATCTTTTTGGAGTAATCTGGACAATGGAAGTGCAATCGTACTGAAATCTTTAATGAATCTCCTATAAAATCCAGCATGCCCGAGGAAGGATCTCACATCTCTGACAGTTTTTGGGTATCTTAATGAAGAAATGACCTCAACTTTGGATTTATCAACTTGAATTCCATCACGGGACACAACATGTCCAAGAATGATCCCTTTAGCAACCATAAAATGGCATTTTTCATAATTTAGAACAAGGTTCTTTTCAATGCATGTTTTCAGGACACGTTCCAAGCTTTTCAAACAACTTTCAAAAGATGATCCATACACAGTGAAGTCATCCATAAAAACTTCCATGCATGTTTCCAAAAATTCAGAGAAGATGCTTATCATACACCTTTGAAAAGTTCCTGGGTCATTACATAAACCGAAGGGCATCCTTCTGTAAGCAAAAGTTCCAAATGGGCATGTGAAAGTGGTTTTCTCTTGATCCTCAGGTAAAATGTGAATCTGAAAATATCCAGAGAATCCATCCAAAAAACAGTAGTGGGTTTTTCCAGCTAGTCTTTCAAGGACTTGATCAAGGAATGGTAACGAGAAGTGGTCTTTCCTTGTAACAAAATTGAGTTTCCTGTAATCAATGCACATTCTCCATTTATTTGGAAGCCTTATGGGGACAAGATCACCAAATTCATTCCTTGAGATTGTAAATACACTTTTTTTAGGAACAACATGGACTGGACTTACCCATTGACTATCAGATATGGGAAAAATAATTCCAGCAGCCAACAAGGTGGTGACTTCTTTCTTCACAACCTCCAAAAGTGTTGGGTTTAGTCTTCTTTGAAATTGTCTTACCGGTTTAGTGTTCTCCTCTAGTAAAATTCTGTGCATGCAAACTGAGGGGCTGATTCCTGTTAGATTAGAGAGAGTCTATCCTATGGCTTCCTTGTGGGACTTGAAAACTTCCAACAATTGGTTTTCCTGGACTTCTGACAATTCTTTTGAGATTATTACAGGGAATTGTTCCTTATGACCTAGGAAGGCATACTTGAGGTTATCTGGAAGGGGTTTCAATTCTACCACAGGTGGGTTGGTTTCATTGATAACTGGGAACACTTCAGATGTTTGATTGTTTGGTGAAGCTCCATGTTCATCATAGTTATCTCTTTCTATGATATCATGACTTGTTTCATGTGAAAAATTGGAAACCTCTCCTGGAATACCACTAACAGATTCAATGGTTTCTAGAAATTCATCTTCATCATTTCTCAGATATCCAGTCTCAACATCCCAAGACTCTTCATAGTCTCCAATTTCATCCTCATTTTTATCTGATTCGGTATCATACAAATATCCCTCTTCTTCCACATCAGTTGGTATTTCATCACAGAAAAAATTAGGTAACATGCCAGAGGAAAACCAATCAATCATGTTTACATGGGGAGTTGAATGATCCTCAACTGGGTGTTTCATTGAATGAAAAATGTTGAAATGAACAGCATCTCCTCCAAATTCCAGGGAAAGTGTTCCCTTGTGAACATTGATGATAGCTTTTTCCGTTTTTAGAAATGGCCTCCCTAGGATGAGGGGAGCATGTGTGCTGAAACGATCATCTTCCATATCCAAAACATAGAAGTCAACAGGAAAAATCATGTCTCTCACTTGAACGAGAACATCCTCTATAACTCCAGCAAGTTTGGTGGTACTTCAGTTTGCGAGTTGAATGATAATTCCAGAGGGTTTTAAGTCTCAAACCTGAAGAGATGAGTAGACAGAATGTGGCATGACATTGATTGAGGCCCCTAGATCAAGCATCACATCTTTCAATTCACATTTCCCAATGGTACAGGGAATGTTAAAGTCCCTGGGTCTTTACACTTGACCGGAAGGGCATGTTGAATCAACGATGAGACATTCCTTCCTAAGTTTAATTTTTCTCCCCCTTTAAACTTCCTCTTGTTGGTACACATGTCTTTCAGAAACTTAGCGTACCTCGGAATTTGTTTCACAGCATCGAGAAATGGAATATTGACTTGGCCTTTCTTGAATGTTTCCAAAACCTCCTTATCCAATTCTTTTTCAGCACTTGACTTTGGTGGTGGTTCACTCCTTGGATAAGGCAGTGGAGGTTTGAATGTTTCTGGGGTATTCTGAGTATGTTTTGGATTAACATAAGGGCCAGACATCCTCTTCCAATCATTCTTTGTTCTTTCAAACAAGATTTCTTCTCTTGACTTTGAGTTTCTATCAACTTCAGATTTTTCATCATTTTATCAAGGGTAGGATTTTCATCAATAGTATCAGAAGAAGGCTTGATGTTCTCAATCTGAGGATTTTTCAATTTTGTTCCACTCCTATGTTCAATTGTACTCACATTTTCTTTCCCATTATTCCTGGGATTTACTTGTGGCTGTGAGGGTAAACCACCACTCATTTGATTTGTTATGAAATTAATACCAGAGGCAAGTTGACCCATTTGAGTCATCAAGGTATTCATTTTGTTATCTTGCTATTTTGTGTATTCTTTTAGTTCCCTCATTTCCTCTTGTTGTTTCCTCATTGCTTCTTCAAGGTTCCTATCAGAGTTTTGAGTGGGAGGGGTAGGATGAAAATTGCTTCCAGAATGAGCATTGGCTTGCTCATTGAAATATCTTGGTTGAGAATTACTTGATTGTACTTGGAAGAATCCTCTTGGATGTTCAGGTTGACGAAATCTTTCATTTGAGTTGTTGTTCCATCCTTGATTGATATTTTGGTTGTTTTGAAATGGCCTTTGCTGGTTTGGTTGAAATGGTCTTCCAGGAAAAACTGCATTGCAGTTCTCATGAGGCTCTTTCATTTGCAGGCATTGGTCACTAAAATGTTCATTTGAAGAACAAATCCCACAGTGGACATGTAGTTGGAAAGCCGCTTCAGGTTTGGGTTGGGTTGGTGGGGTGTTAGACAACATTATTGACCTTACCATGGTGGTGAGATCAGATAGTTGACTTGCAATTGTGTTGTTTTCGGGACTAGTAGTAGGGAATTCTTGTGCAGCTTTGACATGAAGAAGGCCTCTGGTTCCAAATTGTTGGGCATTCTGGTCCATGTTTGCAATTAAAATCCTAGCAGCAGCTGGTGTCTTATCAACTAAAGCTCCTCCTGCAGCAGCATCGATCATACTTCTATCAGTGAGACACAATCCTTCATAAAATTATTGAATGAGAAGTTGGTCACTGATTTGATGATGGGGGAAACTAAAACAAAGACGTTTGAACCTTTCCCAGTATTCGTGAAGCGTTTCTCCTTTTGTTTGCCTAATTCCACAAATCTCCTTTCGAATGGAGGCAGTTCTAGACGCAGGGGAAATTTTTTCAAGGAAAATCTTTTTTAATTCATTCCAATTTCTAATCAAGGTTGAGTGAGAATAGAAAAACCATTCCTTAGCAACTCCATCTAGAGAAAAAGGAAACGACCTAAGCATCATTTGATCGGCATCAACTCCATGAGGTTTCATATTGACAAACAGATAACTAAATTCTTGGAGGTGTTTGTGTGGGTCTTCACCGGGAAACCCATTGAATTTGGGAAGCTGGTGGATGAAACTGGACTTTATTTCAAATCCAGCAGGGGCATCAGGGTACTCAATAGGATTCTCATGATTTTCATCATAGGACGAAGCCAGTTCTTTCAAAGTTCTATTTTCAGCCATTTGGATTTCAGTTTCAACTAAGTCCCTCCTAGGTGTATTGGTAGAAGATTCACAACTTGAAACTTTTGGATTATTACCTCTAACCCTAGTGTGAAAAGTTCTATCAATTTCTGAATCTAAAGGTTACAAGTTCGGTTCAGAAGTTCGGGTCATGCAAGAGAAAGGAAATATATATATATATATATATATATATATGTGTATATATATAACTAAAATAAAATCAACTCTAGCAACCTCCCCAGCAACAGCGCCAGTTGATGTGAGCGTTTTTGTCGTGAAACCCTCAATCAATATTTTCCCTTTTTATGTAGCACAGTGGTGACCACAGGGTTGTCTCTCGAGGAGGTTGCAGTTCGAGTTGTAAAACTGTCACTTTTGTTGTTTTGTTTGTTTTTAATGAAATGAAAATGGGGGATTGATTAACAATTTGAAAATGAAATTTTAATTAAATTCTAAACTTAAATAATTTTAAAGGAAAGATAATGTGGTTTTGAAATCACGAATAAAAATAGCAGTCGCAGACAAGCTTCACCCTCTCGGACACTCTCCTCTTCCTTGTATATAAAGAAATATCTCTTCTTTTAAATTCATAAATGTACCCCCAAGGACCCCCAGGTTTACACTAAAATTTGAAAATACCCCAATATTTAAGACTTCAATATGATTGTTGTCCCGCCTATAGAAGTGATTCAATTACTTAAATACCTCCAAGTAATTGAACCTAATTGAATTCGCTATGCTCAATGACAAAACCTCACCAAAGAATTTTAAATAGAGAAGTCAATTGTTCTACTTTATAGATGGAACAATGGTCAAAACAAAATTGTTGAAAATATATTTAATAAAGAAAACAACCAGATTCATTCAAAAATATAGGTTCAAGAGAAATTCAAAAAAAGAGATTATACATTACATCCAAACTCGGAAGAGAGTGTCCGTCGGGTGTCGCCGTCCGCAACCACTTGACGCTTAGCCTTACATCACTTAAGAAGCCTTAATCTTTTCTATTGAATATTCAAAGAATTTCATCTTCTTAAGGATAAAAATATCCACCTTCCCCTTCGCTCTCTCAATCCAACTCCCTTTTGTGAGAGATGGTGTGGTGAAAAATAGAATGTCTTGAGAGGTAGGAGCTCCCCTCCTTTTATAGGATGATTTTATCTTCACCAAGTTGTCGCGTTTTAGACCCATTAAATGGCCGATTCACGCATGGACCTCTTCATCAATATTGTTCATCAATGTCTTGGACGTCCACCCTCAAAAGTGCAGATTAATTGGACGCGTATTGAAGGATTTATGGTTTTTCTATTGAAAATAGATTTCTCTGGATGAAGCTTCCTGGAAGCTTCCTTCAAAAATCTATCACTACACGGCCGTCATAAAGGCTTCCAAACGGCTTGAAATTTATTGAGGAGATGGGCCTTGGAGTCCTCTGTCATAGACAGGTAGAAGCGCATCATTTGGAGTAGTGTAGGCCGAAATTTGCTTCCATTACTATGGTGGAGTCAATGCAGTCCGCCCGGAAAAAATTGTCAACTTCATTGATTTTTTGGGCACCATTAATATCGATTCAACCCCTTGTCCTGAAGACAAAGTTGAAGGAAATAAAATAAGGGTTCAAAAAAAATTTGAATCACCAAATTTGGAAATATATTTTATAATAAATGACCAAAATACCCCTGTGATAAAAATCTGTTAAAAATCCAAAATTATGAAATTTAAACTTTTTATCCCAAAACACACTATAAATCCAAAATTGTTACAAATAAGATCAAATTGTTAAATTTGTGAGGATCAAATCATTTAAATAGACATTAAAAATATTGAAAATATTGTCTCTATCAGGTAGGAAATGGAGGGGGTGTAAACATGGTAGAATATGGGTAGTATATTGGGCGATACATCAACAGACATGGATATGGTAAAGACGGTAACATTCGTGAAGGTAGTGTAGACATGGTATGGGACGAAGAGGATAAATATGTTTATGGAGGAAAGAGTTGGAACATCCCTGGAGGGATCAAGTGGAGGATTGAATGGTGTGATATATGGGGTGTCCCCAGGTGGGTCAGTGTGGGAACGGGTATGACTGGATCTTCATCTAGGTCTAAGAGCATCCCCGCTCAGGCCCATGCAACAAGATGAGGAGGCAACTCTAATGGAACTAAATGTTCTTAATTTTTTATGATAAATAATATTAACATGGACTTTTATATAATTCAAAAGAAAAGTATTACAATTATTATAATCACAAAGGGAAGTGAAGGAGGAAACACATTGTCTCACACCTATCGATCTAGATCAAATAGTCACTTTCTTCAAAGTTTTAAAGTATTTGTCACAATCGGCATAAGAATGAAATGTACATTTTTTTAGAAACAGTTTTTAAAATCAATTCATTCAAATTAGAAGTGAAATAAGGCATAATAAATGTCATAATATCTTTTAGTAAAACCAAGTTATAAATTTTTAAAAAACTCATTTTAAACGTAGTTTTCTGAATTGACATAAACATGATTAAATTAAATAAAACTAGATAATAGTAAAAAATATCATTCTAAATGGAAAAAAAATTACAATAATACTAACTTGAGAAACTCAAGTCAATTTAAACTGAATGAACATTGAACATATATGGTTGCTTCTATATATTACCCACCACAACATCAGGTTCAACATAAACTCTCACAATGGGACAATTTGAGTCATCATATGAAATATTTTGTTCAATATAAATGGGGGCATAAATGGTGTAAATCTCATCAACAACATCACAAAAAATATGTTTTGGGATTACTTCATTAATGACACCATAATTAGGTATCATATGATCTTTCACATGAAATACTTGTTTTCCCATTGATGCCAAAATGTATGGTTCATCGGTTTGTAGGAATAAACTCATGTTAATAACTCTTAATCGATATTTATCAATAAATGTACCATATTTTATCATTGAATAAAACCATTTACATTTCATTAGAGTGACTTTACCTTGAGAGTACTGATCTAATAACAATGTTTTTTTAACAAGTTTATAATAATACACATCTTTATATCAAGGATGACTATTTGATTCACTAGCATGACAATCCATTTTAGCTGTTAATATAATTCAATAATGATGTGTTCTCATTTTCACAACACAATTAGTGGTAAAAAAATTATACCTATTGATTATTAAAGCTTTGCAAATACAAACCAAATAATTTAGACCAAAATACAATGCCCTTAATTCTTGAGAAACTGAGTCAATAGGTAAACTCAATACCTAAAATATATATGAATAATAAAATTAAATGGATATATATATTTTAATCTTATTAAATTAATATTCATACCATTGATTTCAACCAAGATAGAAACTATAGGATATGAAAAGTCTATCTCCTTCTCAAAGGAATATATCGATGAATTCTATTTATAAATTTTTTATGTTCCCTACATAAAATGATAATGAAAGTCTCTATTATATGTGAAATTCCATAATATGAGATATCATATAAATATCCAATTTACTTACTTGATATAGTCATTGAAAAAACCATAATTAAATAAGACCGTGTAGTGTGTCATATCACGCTCTTCAAGGATCAATGTAGACAATGTACGAAACCCAAAAATTCCTTCTATTTTGGGAAATGATGGAAATAAGGGATCAATTTCCCCATAAAATTTATCTTTATTTATCATTGGCCGGTTATGTCTTATGCTCACATCAGACAAATACATCAAACAAAAATCCATACATTCTTATTCGAGATTACCTATCACATTCAAGCCATTAGGATTATTATTATTTCAGACATATGATTTCATTGTGCACATATTTCATTCAATAAGATAAATCCACTTAAAAAGAAACTGGTCCTCTAAGAAGTGTTCTAGTAGGAAGATAGACTATAATATACAGCATGCTGGTGAAAAAGAATGGATGAGTTCTTTTCCATCAAATAAAAAATTAAGGAGACCTCCTACATTATTTTTAAAAGGATTATCTAGATAACCTTTTATCAAAAAGGTCTCTAAAAAATGGAATAATAAAATCACTATTACCATTTCTTTATTGGATAGAAAATGTCAAATTTCTATTGGAATAAATTCATGAAGAAGGATGCAATAATCATGAGTTTTTAGGGAATTTAGTATCGAATACCTTCTATTGAATCGTTTTGATAAGTTCTTGGAATAACTATCAGGAACCATGATATTATCTTATACTTCCAGAAATTGATCTTTCTGTGATGGTGCCATCACATAAGAATCACAAGTAACATTCCATTTGTTTTCAATAAACTCAAAGGATGTAGTTTTGGTTGAATACCTCAACCCAAAAAGCCCCAACGAGATCAGAACCTATCTTTTTTAAACCCATTTACATTTATAAAAATCACAAGCAATATTTCCCACATATTTTCTCAATGTTCATTAAATCTAAATAATGATATATCAAATTGGTAGACCAATATGTCTCAAAAAATATACTTCTCTTTTTCCAATTGTAAGTGGCTTCAGTGTCAACATTATTACTCTTTTTAGATTTTAGATTACCTTTCCCTAATGAAAAACTGAAATATTTCAATTTATTTAGCACATCTCTACCATACATACAATGAGGTGGTTGTTTACTTTCAGAAGTATTTTCAAAACTTTGATAATTCTTCCTATATTGATTATCTGTCAGCAAGAATCATTGATTCCCCCATGAAATTGAATCTATGACAATATTTAAGCCTTTATGGTCATGTATTATTCATATGTTTTGGAATAATAGTGTTCCCTTAATGCTCCAACCATACATAATTTCATAATAAAGGAAATCATTTACAGTCCATAGACTGGAAACACACATCTAATTTTTTTTTGCAGAAGCATCGAATGTCCGTGCACCCATATCCTAAGGCTTCTTAAAATATATTATTAAAGGCTTTATGTAGATGTCTTTATCATTGTCGGGATTAGAAGGTCAAAATAATAGTATACTCAATAAAGTGTAAGGTTTTTTTTATAAAAGTCCACAAAGGAAGATTATTAAAATTAATAAAAATGGGGCACATGCTGTGAGTAGTAAGAATCTGAAAAAATGGAATAAAACCATCATAGGATAGACCCAACATGAAATTACAAAATTTAGATGGAAAATTTTGATTTTTTTGCATCAAGTTCCCACCATGCTAATCCATCTACATGATGAACCAAATCATTATTACTTTTTATTATCACAACATCATTCCATCTCTTTTTGGAATATATTTTTATAGACGTGAATAGATTTTGATGTTTTGGAATCACTGGAAAGTTCCACAGGATTTTTCTGGCATATGAGATGGTGTTAAATCTTTATTTTACTTCCATAGTGTTGTAACAGATTCTTTATAGTAATTATAGTCAGTTGTTTCCTCCCAAAATAAATTACAATCTTTTGGACAATCGTGAACTTCATTAGTAGAAGATACAAACTTTTTAATTAACTTCGATGCCTTATAATGATTTGAGGGAATATCTACACCATCAGGAGGGGGAGGTGCTGACTCTTGGAGCAAGGAGAAAACTAATTACCCATTAGGGTGCCAATATGAGGAAGACTCTGTCTTGTATTAATTTTATAACCCCCTTTTCAGTTTTGAGTTCTTATTGAGGGGTTGAATGCAACTCCTTTTGTCTCTTAGAAGTAGATTCTGATGAAAAAGGAAAAAATTTGGGTGAAAATATTTTCGGAGGGATCATCAAAGGCCTGCAAAAACAAAGGGGAAAATGGTAAGTAAAGAAAATAGGGCCCTGAGGTGCTTCATTGTGTCTAAAAAATAGAAACCAAAGGGCAGCATAGACTAATCTTATCTCCCTAGTCCAATGGAGACTTGGCCTTCTAAAGAAAGGTGATATATCCAAGGAACTAGAGGTCCAGAAAGTGGTAGGAGAGTTGGTCCAATAATTTTGAGACTCTAGATCTCAAGATCATGGAATGGAGATTTCCAAGGAAGAGAGTAGTTGCAACGTTTTGGTAAACCCATCGGGGGATATACTCGAGAGGGAGGAGGTTTAGTTCAAGGAGATTCCACTACATTTTGAAGCTATGGATCTATGGAAGGAGTCCACATACCCTACTATATTGTCTGCCGAAGGGGAGATATGGGATGTTATTATCCATTCTTAGGAAGAGATTTTGGATAAATTGATTTCATTCAACTCCTCAAAAGAGGACGATGATAAGATATATGGGAGAGCACTTTGAGTGGCCACTAGCGAGGTGTAGACAAAGTGGTTCGACACACAAGACCATATTTTAGAAAGATGATTTAATACACAGAAGTTAAACATGAAGGAGTTCATACAGACCTAGGACACATTTCTTATTTGGTTCGAGGACCCCATCAAATATGATCTAGATTTAGAGGTAAGTGGAATTATTTAGAAACTACTTAGGATTAATGAGTCTAGGAATAAATTACTTCAAAATAGTAATAATATAATTAATAGAGGTATTATAAATTCCATATATATATTTTCCAAACTATAACTGAATTAACACTTCATACATTTTCATTTTAGTACATTCATGATATACTGGAGTTATAACGTCATCCATTAAAATTATCACTATATCAATATCATTGTCCTCAGTATTTTTCACATATGTATTGAAATAATTACCATATTTCACTAACATACCATCTCTCTCATGATGATGCACAAATGGAAACTAATCAAATATCAAATTTCTCTATATAACTTCATTATTTTCATTCATGAATAGTATAAGATCATCATGTCCCTCCATGATTATTCCAAACATAATAGTTTTTTAGAAATATAGCCTTTTTATACTGTATTTAACTTCTTCCCATCTTAACCATATTTTTACAACATAATTATAGCATGGAAACTATATAAAAACTCCATCTGAAGCATTGTAAAATTAAAAATCTAAATAAATATAAAATTTATTTTGAAACTTGATTGAAATCCAATAGGTATAATACATCCGTCTTATATCCATTCTATTATAAGAAAACAATGTTATGTTCCAATAAAAAATGTAAACCATAATAAAAAAATTCATCACAACCAAATTTAATATGAAAGTCATCAAATTATACAAGTATCGAGTAAAAAAAGAATATGAGAACTAAAATATGCTATAAGCGATGACTACAAATAACAAATATAGGTGGGTATCCCTGACATTTTAGAATTCATTATCATGGTGGATAAGTTGATTAAATTTAACACTAAAATCCACATTATTCCCTTCTACTCATTAATTTATTAATAATATAACCCTATATATCTATCCATATACTCGATCTTGTATAGTAATGTGAAACAGGAAGGTTATGGTGGTGTGGGAAAAGACCGCATGAGTTTGAGACCATATGGGTTTGTCCACAAAGCCCATAAATAATGGAAAAAAATTTAAGCCTGTCCCACCTCGCATAAGACCATGGGTATCCCACGGCCTTTCCTGAATTTAAAAAATATACTATTTATAATCATTTAAATTTTGTATTTTGTTCTGATTATTAGTGGTAGTTGTTTTAAGAAGTTTGTATTGACAATAGTTTGAGTTTTAAGGGATGTGATGGAACATTTTTCTATGGGTTAATAGTGGAATGTGGTGACACCGATGTAGTGGAGGACTATTCAATGTAAAGTAGGTGAGTGATTAGCGAGGAGAGATGAATAATGATGTTGGTTGTATGGTGATGAAAACGGTTGGACCTATGAATGAATGATGACATTCTAGGTAACAACCCATTTTAAAAAAGGCAATTAAGGTTCCCATGATGTCCTTTCATATTTTATTAATAACAAAATAAAATTTCATAACACAATTAAATCATCTGAAGAAATATTTGGATTATAATAAATCTTTTATACTGAAACGATGATTAGGGGAGATGAATTCAAATTTTTTAGAGGTGGAATGAAACACCATGTGAATATGATTAATAATTACTGTATATAAATTATAATATCATTTTAAAATAATAAACCTATACCTATTTAAAATTCACATGTGAATAAATGGTGAATAATTATGGCCATTATGGTAATAAATTATATGTCCTGGTTTATTCATGATTTTTTTAAAAAAAAACTAAAATGTTAAAAAAGGACATATTGTAAAAAAATTATTTTTTTAAACAATTAGGCATGAGGTTATGCCTTCACCCATGCAACATCAACCCATCTTGGACCACACTCACGTGGGCTCAACCCACATTGGACCATTCTCTAAATAGTCAAAAATTTTATGCCCTCCCCACCCCACAACCACCCCATACCTGAGAAGCCCATGATTCTTGGGCCCATTTTTCATCACTAATCTTGTACAAAATAAGGATTAAATTTCATTCATGATCAACAAGGGATAATATCAAGTTCCAAAGACATCAACATACACAATGAAAATTATTTCACCTTAAAAAAATAAAACGAAAAATTCATTAAAGGGAATAGAATGAAATTTTCAATGAAAGTGGCCCAATAGTGTCATATGGATAAGGAAATGTCATTAATTATCTCATCCACTTGTTTAATACAAAAAATGGAATTATATTTATTTTTTTAACACATAAAATGGTTCTCTAATGAGAATAATAATATAAAACTTCAATGAAACATTTATATAATCAAACAATTCTGTTAAATACAATATTTTTGTTGCATTGATTATCATTTGTGAATTATATTATTTTCAACTTATTACTCAAATATAAACATCATAAATATACCTATTGGAGATTTTCCTAGCCGATGACCATATATTGAATGACCTTAGTCCCAATAACCATATTTCTAAGCATACATATCAAGTGAAAAAATATACAATGGTATTATTTAATATTGATATAAATTATTATAAATATTTATAAAATAATTAATCATTAATAATTTTTATTTTTATTTCATTATATCTCAATATTTCAATTATATTTATATTACCTAGTGGTTGAAAACTATGATTGAGTGATTTAATAAACCATTGTGAGTTTTTTCCACAAATACATAAACTAAAATAGAAAATCATGCATATATGATCTAAAATTGTTGAAATATATTAAAAAATATAGAGAAAAATATTAAGCTTTATAAATGTTACTCAACCCATTAAAATGGAGGAAAATAAGAAAATAAATAAGAGCAAGGAAAGAAATCATACCTCTCAAAGATCCCAATAATTTCATTCCAAAAATAGAGAAAAAACATCATTGGAAAGGTGAAATGTCACCTGGGTGATTCCAAATTTTCTTTATGAGGGAAGGGGGAGGCTAATATTGACTGAGGAGGGGAGGGGGATGCCAAATCAACTTGAGGATGGGAGGGAAGAGGCCAAATTCGACCAAGGGGAGGGGGGAAGTGCGAACACATGAGAGCCATATAGTTTAAATGAGGAGAAGTAGAGGAGGATCACAAGTGGGCCTACAATACCCAAACCCCTATGTCAATGGGTTTTAAAAAACAATTTTTATATCATTGGACAACAACACTATAACCATAGTTTTCCTAAACTATGGGTATAGATCTATGGAGATAGATTGATTTTCTAGTAGTATCCGGTTATTCTGGGTTGACCGGACACCCGATTTATATTCCATATACTCATACACATAAAAAATAATACAAAGATGGTTTTTCTATGATTTCATGTCATTTATTGGTCTTTTCTCATGGACCTGACCATTAAATTAATGTTTTAGTGTTTTAAAATAATAAAAGATCATTTCCAATCATCCTGAGGAAACGACAATGATGGAGTGTTGATAAACATGTATCAATAAATTTGAACCCACCTAAAGTAGAACATATCAAATTTTATTTCTTCTCCAATTGGAAATTCATCAATATGGGAGGGTTTATCTTACTATGTTCAAACTCATCAAAATATTAAGCATATAAATTATTTCACTCATCCATCAAATATCCCTTAGAAAATGAAGCTTCTAGACTTGATCTGTTGTGAAGATACTATTTAAATTTATTTAAGGATCTCTATATAATATATATCCAGCTAAATTACATGGGACATCTAATAATGACATCAACTGTTAAATTCATAGTCATGTAAACAATGAAATCCAAAAATAGATGGAGAAAATACTTTCTCCAAGTGATATAATATAATCACAATATTATCTTGTAGCTTTTCTAAATCACTCGAACAATAGTTCCTTGAAAAAATCTATATAAAAATTTAGAAACACCAATCAATATCTCAAAAACATGGTTAGGAAAACAATAAAAAATTGTAATTGGGATTGACTATTGAAGCATAATATAATTTTCATGACTTTCCAACCCATGTAATGTTATGCTCTTCACATTGAAATGCTTGGAAATATTATAGAAATAGCCCAATAAAACCTTGATGAACATTAAATTTGATATAAATGTTTCTTTCTCTTTTTTTGACATTTTATAGTATGTAGTATGCATATTTTCATGACCCCCTCCCTTAAAGGTACCCCTCCTAGTCTAACAATGAAGAAAAAAGGATAATGACCCTTGAGTCCCGCATCCAGTAGGCCCTGGGTTAGTGACTAGCACCAAGGGTATAAAATGTCACATATATAAATAATTAACCTTTATAACAATATAGGATGGGGAGATAAGATATCAATAATAAATCAACTCTATTATAGATACAAAAGAAGGTAACCAAAATCATTCCACAATGAAGAATAATGTAAAAAAGTTTAAGGAATATCAAAATAAATAACCAAAGGAAAATTACCATAGTAGTGACTCAATATAATCTCTAAAGTACAAGATAGAAATGTCTAACATTGTCCAAAAATTCCTCCTGGAAACCTGAAAAATAGTTTATGTATACATAGGGTGAGTATACTATTATACTCAGTTGGATCCTACCCACGGTCTCTCATTTAAATGTGAAAGGAGTATATTAATGCACCGATGATCAAACAGTTGAACCGACAACACCTAAACAAGTCAACTAACCAATCCTATTATCACCATGGCATGCTCACCAAATAAAACATCCTAGTATAGTAACATAATAAGAATTATATCGATAAAAAGGGTATACCACACCACTTTTCCACTCCTTTTCCACTCTGACACCCCATCATCATACATCCTTATACTCCCATCCCTTACGTATGGAAACCCGGCCCAAATACACATTTTTCATTAGATCATGTCAAGCAACAAATGTGTAGCTAGTGATGAAATCACATTTCACCTGAACAAACCTTGACCATCACATCATTCCAAGAACCCACACACAATTTTCCATCACATCACACCTCACTCGAAGAAACTTGGGCCATCAAATTAAAACAACCATCACGACCAAAATAGTAGGGTATCATGAGCATGAAGGACATCAACCTCACTACCTCCTCTTACTATGCATGATCCCCAACCTTATCCACCTCAACAGAATTTTAGTTTGTGTCCTAATAACAACAGATTGTACTTTGATTACATATATATTAAATGTATTGAGTATTAATTAAACATATTATTACATATTTGACATTGTTATACATGGATTTAATGTATTAATTTCTTATAGTATTTTTAAAATTGATATGGTTATAGAAGTTCATCACTTTGATGATAACCTTTATGTGCTATGAAAATATTCTTAATACAGTTTAGCGGTTGGATAATGTACTATGAAGGGGAATATAGTATTTAGACTATCATGTATGAGTACTCATAAGAGGATAAAGATTCTTCTAATGAATTTTGAAATTGATAATCTCCAAGATGGGAGATTATGAGAACATACCTGCTATTATGAATTATATATGTTTTTGTGTCATAAGATATTCCTATCTATGAGCATGCGTGATGGTCTTTTGACTTAAATATTTTTATTAATTCATGTTATAACTCGTGTAATTAGATGTATTTCATAAAACAAGACAATAATAGTTCATAGTGAAGTTTGATATGTTTATTACATCATGAGAAACATTTCATTAATGAATAATCCAAGGAAGGATGTGTTCATTCCATATTTATAGAAGCTGATATCTCAACCCTTTGATTAGAATAAGACCGTAAAATTAAATTATATGGTCATTGTGTAATGAATTGTTTATTTCAAATAGTCAAATAAAGCCATATTGAGTATATATGTTGGTGACACGAATGTGCGACCTGCATGATGAGATATTGTTACAAAGAGATTATATTGCACAGTGAGCATTTGTATGTGGTTTTCATCATTACGATTGTATGTTCCCTATCTTGGGTTCCTTGAATGGTTACTAGATAGTAATCATGGAATTTAGGAAATCTCCCCTAATACTAATGAGATAGAATCATATTGAATCACACACTATGTGTTTCTATTGATCTCAATTAAATTCTATTTGAATTAAATTAGTAGAATAAATATTATTCTCAAGACTGAGGATAATTTTATTCAAGTTATATTAATCGCATAAATTAACTAAATATTTATTCACCATCATGTGAATAAAAATATATTTAATTATTTAATTGAGTATTTAATAAATATTTTTTCATTGGTATGTGAAAAAAATATTTATTTATGAATAAAATATTTATTTGGGTATAACATACATATTGAGGAGTTCAAATGAACTAAGACAATGTCTGATGATAAAATAATTATTGATAAGCTAGTAAATGTTATTTTTAAATGTGTATAAGTTAGCACACCACAAAATGATAATATTATTATTATGTGGAATGGGGTTTATTAAATTTTTTTAATATTATTTAATGGATAACATAAAATTAAATATTATTTTATCTTAAACCCTAACCAAATAAATAGGCAGTTATTTCTATTGTGTATAGCATCCAAAATTAAGAATAGATAATTTTTCCACACAATGAATTCTCTCTCAAATAATCTTTCTCTCTCCCTCTAAATAATGAGAAATGCAAGATAGAATTCATCAATACAGAAGAATGAGTGATCAAGAATGAACAATTTAAGACATCAAATTCTCTGTTATATCACTCAAAGATTGATTTTTATTTCTCATAGATCATTGGATCATGTGTGGATCACCACTAGAGTTATTATACCTTGGATACTTACAATCCTAGTTGAGGAATTCCAAAAGGGTCTTTTTAGATGATTGAAATCTACTAAAAATAATGAATCCTAAGATGAGGTAATTGCATTGTTCCAATATAAATTAATTAATTATGAACTCAACATGGAAGATCCTCTATATGGGTTATTGGAAAGAAAAATTAAAAGAAATTTTAATTATCACATCACTAATTGAGAGATTATATTGTACCTTGAACCTTCAAGTGGTATTAGAGTAGTCACAATTAAATTTATAATGATTTATTTGATTGCTGATCTATGCATAATGGTGGTCATATTTTCATTTATTTTATTCAATATTTAATATGATTTAAATTATCATGATTTGAAATATTAATCATGTTCATTAGAGTATTTAATTTTATTAATGGTCTATAAATTGTTTAAGAACAATTGGAGATTCCATCAGGAATTTCTAAATTTTGGCTGGCAAGATAGGGATACATGCCATGTACTCAGAAGTACACGTTGTGTACCCTAGTGCACTATATGAAGATGTGTAGAGGGATATACTTCACACCACACGTTAATTAAACATGTTGTACACCATGTTTTTACCGGCCAACCTGAAACAAAGTTGTTGGATTATAGTACATTTATTCATGTACACACCATATAGTCTATATAGGTTAGTGGTTAAAATCGTGCAATCTGTGTGGTCATTATACACAGTAAAAAATATGTGATACCAAAAACATTGAGAATTTATGATATAAATGACATGTATGTAGTGTACACTATGTTTAATTCATTAAATCCCACATTTAAAGAATACACCGAGCCACTCAGTGAGAAGACGAACACACAACTCAAAGAGATACACTAAATGTAACTCGCATGTACACACTATGTAGTCTTCCGAGGCATAGGCTGAAGACCCATGCGTGTATCTCAGGAACATAGAAATTGGATACATGATGTGTAGCTAGAATTTACATTCTATGTTGTTTGGATGAGGTACACACTGTAGACCTAGGTATGTGACTTTTATACATGAAAACTGAGATACCTGACGTGTATCTAGATGTATAGACTGTGTAGTCTCCCATCAAATGAAAAGATTAAAATTTACATTGAATTCTAAAATTACATCATTAAAATATTATTTTATTGATTGGAACACCATTATGTGTTTGAAAATTTAATAATTGTTTTAATAATTTTAAATGCTCAATTAATTTATTATAATAAATAATTCATTAATTATTATACAATTTATTTTAAATGATTTACACAATTTATGAGTACCTCTAATTAAGTTCATATGACCATTAAGATGAAGGGGAATTAATTAATTAATGAAATTACATTTATCTTAATAATTAATAATGAATAAAGAAATGAATTTTAGTTATATGATTTTGTGTATTCATTGTATATAAGACCAATAAAAAGATTAATCAAGACCTATGTATGTGTTTACATTTATTCAATTTAATTTATTGCATGGATTTTCAATTAATTATTGTTAAATTAAATTATGGAATGTGTTACATACCTCCCTCCTATATTATGTAGGACCTTCCTGTCCATGGATATTTATATAATCCTATTTAACCAATCCTTTTGTTCCCTCATCTGCATGTGAGTAACAAATTATTGAAATTAATTGGATATCCCAAGGAATGTAGAGTCAGTTCAAGATAGAACCATGATGATGCCGACTTAGTGATACAAATATATATTGGTGGAATATTTTAACTCACAGAAATACCAAGAAATGGAGTTACTTCTATAGGTCATAGTATGATTTAAAGTCCTCTCATTAAATCAACCATTATATATGCTCATGATCAGTTCATTTAATTTATGTTTTTATTTCTATCTATGCATTGTTTATTTTATATATGCAAGAACACAATCACATATATATATATAAGTGAGTTAATATGAAAATATTGGATTTAAATAAATGGATTATGCATAAATGTTTTATCCAACATGGTTAATTAAATATGTAAAATTAACTTAATATTAAAAAGACTTGAAAATGATAAAACAAGAAAAAATTGATGCATAATTAATGAAAAACCCTCACACTAATATTATGACATACTAATTTTTCCATTACTTAATTGGAAATGAATCCATATAACTAAGGGTAGTGCATGGCCAATTTCTAGAAACATACTTTTATTGGGGAGTTCTCATGAGGGTTTCAAGTTAACTTAACCTAACATGATTTGAGTTTAATGGAAAAAGCTTATTGGACAAAACTATGGAGCCAAGTGTTGAGGAAAATCAAGTTAAGATTCAGGATAGGAGAATCCACTCAACAAATCAAGGATTTACAAGTCTGTAGTTATAAAGACCACCTACCTAATTACTTTCTTATGGTTTTCAGGGACAAATAAAAAATCATTAAGAAAATTAATTGGGATCCTTTCTACTAGAATGTTAAAGATACAAGGAATTATGAGTTCAATGGTGAGGGCTATTTGGACTTGAAAAATACTGCGAGTTTTAATAAATACCTTTAATTTATTATATATAACCTAATTTATAATCAAGGAAATTTCTAATAATCCACACTTTTTAATTGAAGAATAATATGAAAGTTTTATCACCCAAACTATCTCTATGATCAATATAGGAGAAAGAAATCCTTCTAACTAAAAGTAACATACAATAGTGTTTTAGACACCTTCAGGTTATACTGCCCCATGAACAGAAATCTTACATGCTAGAATCCTCAATACCTGATCCACCAGCTAAAGAGGTAAGTTATGAAGAGTTACTAGTATGTGAAAAACATTTAAGAGATGTAGTTTAAGTTCAATATTTGATGCTTTTGTCAAAGTCAAGTGAACTCATGATGTCTGACAAAAGCATAGATGTGTATATCATGCTTTAGGACCTTTGTGGTCTATACTATGAGATATATAGATAGGAATAGTTTGATATTTCCAAGGAGTTTTTCTAGAGATATCTTGGATAGGGTTTCCCTATTGGACCTCATTTAGTCAAGATCATAGGCTACATTGAGTGCTAATAGGTTATAGGTTTTAAACTCCATAAATAATAGGGAACTGATATAATTATAACATCACTCCATCAGGGATTCTCAATCATTATTATTAATTTTAATATGAACAACATTGAAAAATATCTTTCATTTCATCATACTCTTCTTTTCCAAGTATATAAGGATATAAATCATGGAAAGACATTCAGGCTTAGAGTGATAAAATGGAAAGAGAGAGAGAAGAGATTTCAACCCAAAGATTCTTCATGACCTTCCGTGAAAAGGAACATCAAGGGGAATGTAAGGTAACAAGATTCTGTCTATTTCTCATGTGGTAAGAAGGGACACTGATGAAAAATTGCACCCAGCCAAAGAAGCAAGGAGAAGATTCAGGTGAATTTATTATTGAGTTAAATTTATCTATTTCTAAAAATTGATTATTAGATACAACATGGTGTGTTCACATATGTAGTCAAATATATGTACCATGTTGTTTTTGAAATACTAAAAAAGAATAGGTAGATTAAGAAGAGTCTAATAGAGCTCAAATTGATGTTGTGGCTATCAGGGACTACCACATCACATTGTTGACTGAAATGATCCTGGTTTTGAAGGGTTTTAATTATAATCTATCTATTACAAAAAACGTTATTTATGTATCCAAACATGATACTGATGGATTTATTTCTATATATGAGAATAAATGTTGATTATTTTATAAAGATAGCATTTTTTATGGTATGTAACATTTAAATAATTATCTTTACGTGTTGGATTACATGAACTAAGTAATAAAAATTAATAACAAAGTTACTTCACATGAATCATACCCCAACCAACTTTGGATTTACAAGCTATGTCATGTAAATGAAAAGATCTTGACTAAATTTCATCAAGATGGATATTTATATCCTTTTGAACTAAAACTACTTGGTTTATGTCACGCCTATTTTCAAGGAAAAATGACCAATCCGTATTTAGTGGGATAATTGAAAGGGATAAAGAGCTTCTTTAAATAGTTCATATTGGTGTGTTTGGGAAATTTACAACTAAGGAAATGGGAGGGTACTCATAATTGGTAACATTTAATAATAATTTCAATAGATATGGATATGTCTATGTAAGGAGGTATAAGTCGGATTCTTTTGATAAATTTAAGGAATACACTAATGAAGTTGAGAATTAGATTTGTAAGAAGATTAAGAAACTACACTTGATTCATGGTGAAGAATATCTTAATCTAGAATTCATTGATTACTAATGAGATTTTCAGATCCTATCCCAACTCACTCATCCTATCACACCTTAGTGGAGAAGTGTAAGTGAAAGGAGGAACCACACCTTGTTAGACATGATGATATAAATGATGAGTCATGTGAGTCTTCTATTATTTTAGGGATATGCATTAAAAATATTATAACATATACTAAACCATGTACCAAATAAATAGATAAATGGTATTCCATATGAATTTTGGAGGCGAAAGAAAACCATGTTATCAAATTTACAGGTATGGGAAAGAAAAGCATTTCTTAAGGTCTCTATAGGTAAAAAACTTGTACCATGATGCACAAAGTGTACCTTTATATTAAACCCCAGAAAAAAAGGGATATTACCTATAAAAATCCTCAGAAAAATAGGTTATAGTAGAAAGACACTATGTTCCTTAATAGGGAGAACATCTATAATAAAGATAGTGGGAGCGAAATAGACTTTGATAAAGTCAAGGATCATTGAACACAAGATTTGGTATAGGAAAAGATTCCATAAAGCATCATGGAAGAATAAACAATTTCAGATATACAATTACAATGTAGAAGTACAAGAGAGTTTAGAGAACTATAACATTATGGTTTTATAGTTACCAAGGATGGTGAATAATTATCACTTGATAAAAATGATCCTATGACCTAAAAAGAAGTACTAAGTGGAACTGATATTTCCAAGTGGAAAGAATCTATGAATTATGAAATGGATCCCATATAAAGAAACCATGTATATATTTTCTGACTGTCTAGTTGATGTAAATCCTGTTGGTTATAAATGGGTATTCAAGAAGAAAATAGACATGGAATGAAAAGTCAGTACCTATAATGTGTAACTGGTTACAAAAGGGTTTAAATAACATCATGGAATTAATTAGGAAGAAACTTTTTCACCAGTTTCAATGTTAAAATCCATTATAATTATACTTTCCATTACATCCTTCCATGCTTATGAGATTTGGAAAGTGGATGTCAAAATAACTTTCCTTAATAATATCCTTTAGGAGGATGTCTATATAAAAAACCTAAAGGGGTTGTGACTATAAATTATGTAGATTAGGTATGAAAGTTGTAAAGATTCATTTATGGATTAAAGAAAGAATCCAAGGCATGGAACATTCATTAGGATGAGGCCATAAGAGAATTAGGTTTCATAAAGAACGAATGTGGTCCGCATTTCAATGAATGGTTTAATGCGAGTGTGGTCATTTTCTTGATAATATATGTTGATGACATACTACTTATTAGAAAGGAAACATCAGTCATATTGTATGTTAAGGAAGGATTGAAAAAATATTTCTCTATGAAGGACATTGGTGATAAAACATATATTATCGAGATCAAGATCCATCATGATTGATCCAATAGGTTTCTTGGACTAATTCAAGGTACATAATTTGACAAGAAACTGAAGAGATTCTGTATGGAATAATTCAATAGTGGGACATTTATATCATCATAAGGAATTCAAATTTCTATGAAAATGTTTCCTTAGAAACATGAGGAAGGAAACATAATTGAAATGATTCCATACACTTCATTGATTGGGTCAGTAATGTGTGTTATTCTATATACTAAGATAGATGTTGCATACACATTGATTATGGTAGTAAAATATCAATTTGATCTAGGATTCCACCATTCAACTGCAGTTAAGAAAATCCTTAAGTATTTGAGGTGTACTAAGGATGTGTTCTGGTTTAATGGAGGAGATGAGAAACTAGTCATCATAAGATATTCATATGCTAGTTTCCAAACTAATCAATATGACATGAAGTCACAAACATGATACATATTCAATTTGAATGGAGTTTATGTGATCTTTAGGATATCAAATAAGGTTATGGTCATAGATTATATTATAGAGCACAAGTATATTATAGCTTCCGATGCAGCTAAGAAAGAATTATGAATGTGAAACGTTTTCCATGATATTAACATGTTACTTAGAAGTAAAGATCCCATCACACTCTATTATTATAATACTACTGTGGTGGCTATCAAAAAAGAGCCAAGGTCACATCAGTGGAAAAAACACATACTTTAAAATATTTATCTTTTAAGGGAATTTTCTCAGAGAGGTTAGGTTATAGTGAGAATTATTTCCATGGAATAAAACATTTTGAACCCCTTGACTAAATCCTTGACTTATAAAAAACATGATTATCATGTGAGGTCTTGAAGACTCAATGTCATAGGAATTTGTCTATAGTTCATGTGGGAGTTTGTTTGAGTTTTTGTCCTTTGACCGACTAAACGTACTTTGATTATATATATATTTGATGTATTTAATATTAATTAAATATATTATTACATTTTCTTCATTTTTATTCATGGACTTAATGTAATTCTTTCCAAGAGTATTTCTCACATTGATAAGGTTTTAGTAGTTCCCTACTATTATGAGAACCTTGATGTGCTTTGAAAATATGATTTATATAGTTCCATGGTTGGATAATATAATATAATGGGAAACATAGTCTTTATAACATCATGTACGATAAAACTTAAGAAAATGAGGCTTTTTATCATGAAGCTTTCTCATGGTAATCTCTAAGATGTGAGATAATGAGAATAGACCCACCAATAGTAATTCCACATGTTTTGGTGTTTTTGGATATTTCTATATGTGAGCTTGTGTGATGATCCTTAGAATTTAATATTATTATTAATGCATGTTACAAATATTGTACTTAGATATACTTTGTAATCCCTGATGATAAAAATTCATGTTGATGTCAGATACATTGGGTGTGTCACGAGTAACATGTCAGTAATGGATAAGTCAAGGAATGATTTTTTTCAATTCAATATTTATGGAAGATGATATCTCAAACCTTTTATTAGAATATATCTTTCACATTAAATTCCTTTTTCTTGTTTAAATGAAGTGTTTACTTAAGATTGTTTAACAAATACATATCAAGCATGTAGGTTGGCGACACGGATGTGAAGCCCGCCTGAAGAGACATTGTGAAAAAAGTGATTATATTAAATAATGAGTATTTTTATGTGGTTATCATCATTGTGACATTAATTTCTTTCTCTTGGGTGCCATGACCCATTTCAATATAGTAATCTTGGACTTTAGGAAAGCCCACATAATGCCAACGAGAAAGATTCCTAGAGAGTCACATGCTATGTGCTTCTGTTGATCTCTATTAAATTCTATTTTAATTTAGATAATTGAATAAATATTATTCTCAAGTCCAAGGAATAAATTTATTCAAGTTACATTAATCAAATCAATTAAATAAATATTTATTCTGTGCCATGTGAATAAAAATATATTTGTTTATTTAATTGAATATTTAATATACATTGATTCATCAGTATGGGAATGAAATATTTATTAATGAATAAAAAAATTTAATTATGTATTTAATAAATTATAATGAGATCAAATGGATCAATACTGTGTCCAGTGATAAAATAATTATTTTAAAGTTGAAAAATATTGTTTATCAATTTTTTCATATTGGTGAACCAAAAATAATAATATTATTATTATATGGAATGAGGTTTATTAAATGTTTTAAATGTTATTTAATGGAAGACATGCAAGTAAATAATATTTTACATATACCCAAACATTCTAAATGGACGTTTATGTCTATTGTTTATAACATCCAAAATCGAGAATAGAGAATTTTTGCACACAATGAATTCTCTCTCAACTCCTCCTTCTCTCTCCCTCTCATGAATTAGAAATTCAAGAGATATTTATTTAAGACCAAAGAATGAGGGATCATGAATTTATAATTTAATAAATTTTATTTACTATTCTAGAACCTAGAGAAGGTGTTTCCCATAGATCATTGGAGAACGTGTGGATCGCCACCATAGGGATTCTACCTTGGACCCTCACAAGCGTAATGAATGAAATCTAAAAGGGTCTTTTCATATGATTGACATCGACTAGGAATAAAGAAACCTAAGTTGAGGTAATTTCATTCTTTTAATATAAACAAATATTTATAAACTTAACATGAAATATCCTCTATTGGGGTTTTGGAAAATTGAAATTAAAAACTAATAATTATCATATCGCACACAACGTGCTTCCAATATGCATTGAACTTTCAATCATCTCATCAAAATCAACCACTAGTTCACTTTTGACTTATGTCTTTCATATCTCGTACATATCAACTTTCCTAGAAAGGAGAGTTAGAAATAGTGGTATACATTCATCCATCCTCACCACCACGATTTTGGGGAAAACATCCCCAAAGAATATGGTTGTCAGCACATTGTTCTGGATTTGAGTGGGTTGTGTGTAGAAATAACAATTAAAATACAATGTATATTTAATAGCATAAACACACAAGTACAACCTATGGTTTCACTATAAGAGATCCTGCCCATCTAATGAAAATACTCTCATGTTATTGTAACCCTTCGTAACTTTCACTGCCACCAATAAATTCTTCACACCACACAAACATGCCACACCACAACCACATTCCCATTCTTTTAATGTTAAGAAATTTTCTATATTTCCCATTAACACTATATTTCAATTTAATATCCCAATTCTTCCAAACATATGCATCAAACATTTAATCCAAAAAACCCATATTAATTTATTTATTCAACCCATACCATTTGGCTTTAAATATTAATAATTTATTCCCTCACTAATGGGAAACCAACATAACCAATAATACTGAACACCCATATTTCCCAAGCTAACAAGACATGAATTACCACCATTTCACAACCAAAACCACCTCCTCATCACAATCACCACATTTAATGTCCACATATAATATTTATATAACTTTTATAAGAATTACCAAGGGTATTTTCATCACATTTCACTATACTTTTCAGGGGAATTCTCACACAATCCTTAATTTCCAAGGGAAAAAATTATTTATCAGAATATAAGTGATTATCCAATTCCATGTAAGGTGATAAAAACATACACATAGTAAGGGTTCAAGAATTATGACTACCACATCACAGAAAAAACCCCCAATGACTATAATTTTCAATAAGTCTTCAATCCTTTACAATCAAAATATCAATAATATCAAAAGTTGTAATGCATGAGATTTATTTACCCTTCACCTTAAATTTGAATTTAACTAATTCATTATCATTATTAGGCTAGTGCATACTATATTAAAAAAAAGATAATAAGAGAATATTTCCTTTTGCATGATACAAGAATACGATAAATGAAGAATCCCCTTCATAAAATGAAGCTTTCGGAGTCACTACACAATGTTGGATCAATAGGAAGGCCACCAACAAGCACCAAAATGAAGGAAAACACCCTTAACAGCCTATAACACAAAAATAACACCATTACCTTACCAAATATCACAAATATAATAGTTTTCTTGATAGCAACCTTGCCCCAAATGAAGTACATGGAGGAAAACAAGGAAAGGAAAGAAGGAAACTCACTTAGAAACACCAATGATTGATTCCCATGATCAAGGTTGAATTCCACAGAAAGCGGGCTAAAATTCCTCCTTGGAATGCACTTGGGTCACCCATGAATCGATGATAAATTCTAGAGAGTGAGGGGTTTGAGAAGGGTTTTTGTATTTATAGGTGGTCTATAAAACATAAGACCATAACACAACCCCCTCCATCACACCATTAGGTTGTTAAAAAAAGATGACTATGGTGAAAAGTGGAGGGACCATGACATATCCTGGATGGTAAAAATATCTCTACGAAACATAGATATTTCTACATTGTATATCCTATAAAATAGAGAATTGACCACATCCTAGTCTTAAGGAACATGCTATGGAACCCTTTGATTAAGAAGAGGATACCCTACAGCCCCATATCCATGGAATAGATGTGCCTAAAAAGTTAAAACCACTGAAAATTCTACCTTGAATCACTGCACTACAACTAACAACCCTATGCCAGAAAAAACATGGGTATGAAACTATCTCTACATTACAGAATCTCTCTACACCATAGATATATTGATTTTGGAAGTGGCATAAAAAACCTTCTCCTGAGCCACTACAACGCAGTCCACCTTTCCACAGCACAGTTTGTAACACCCCAAGCTTCCTCGGTATGTTTCCTTTCGAATAATGCAATGACGTGCATTGTACGCAACTTCGAGATTTTAACACACCACAACCAATCAAACTAGCCGTTATGAATAGTAATACCTACTTTTAGAAATTATATATATTTTATATTTCAAAATGGACTTCATTTTTGGATTCGGAATATCGAATTTAGCCTAAGGTGAAATTTTGGTACTTTTCGGATAACTTTCATATTTTGATGAATAGTGAAAATTACTAAATTTTAATTAAAAACAACTTTTTTAATCAAAATAATTAATAGTGATAAATTGTGAATTTGAGTGGTTTTAAAGTATATTTAGAATATATTTTTACCATTTAATATAATGTTGGTCATTGGACATAATTTTACAATTAAACCGAACATAAACAAGTGTCAATCTTTTGATAGTTATTATCTCTTAAAAACACGCTTTTTGTTTTGACAGCGGGAATTAATTTTAATTTAATTTCTGCCACTTCTGTGTTTTGAATTTAGAAAAATGGATTCCATATTTGGAATCAGGATGTCCAAATTGTGTAAATAGGTAACTTTTATTTTTAGACATTTTGAATAATTACTGCGGTAAATATTTTATTTACCATGGTTAAGGGTAAATCCGGTAAATAAGGGTTAAAAAAATAATATTATAATAATACTAAATTACCCTAAAATGTGTCTTAACCCTATTGGTTGATACATGGTCGACCATGGGAATCTTTGGGTCAATTTTTGGACCCCATGGATCCACTTGTAAGTGATAATGACACTTTATATTAATTAAGTTAAAATGAATACAAAAATGACACAAGCATATATCTTTTAGCAAAACAATTTTTACATAGGGTTATATATGCTGGATTTTAGATTATAAATATTCATTAGAAAGCTAAAAAGATTTCCTACATAATTATATTTTATTTATAATTTTTTGACATTAAATAATTTATTTTATTTATGACACAATGATGATGCAGTAATTACTAAAATAGTAAAAAATTAACATAATTGATATTATAAATACCCAAATAATTATAATATTAAACTTTTAATGAATTAAACAAATTTTCTAGGATAATATGATATATTAGGATTGATTTATTTGACTTTGTTCGAAGTAATCAATCTGTTATGTGTTTCAAAAAAATCAACTAGTGAATAGTGTCAAAATTGACATAAAAGAGTTCTTAAAACAAATATTATATTATTAATTGATATTAAATTCCTAAAAATCTAAGGTTCGGCCAAGAGACTTATATTATGATAGGTTAATCATTAATGGACCACTTGGGGGTCTTTTGGATGTATATAGTATGTTTATTAACCATATTATATAAAAATACAAAGAGACATTGTAAAAGTGAAACTAATTAACTTAGAGTTAATACTTAAAGATAAGGTTAATATAAGTACCCAAACCTGTCTAAATTCTATTGGATGAGTTGTTTTCGACCTATCCCCACCTCAACCTTTGAATAGTCAACTTTGGAGCCATTGGAAACCGAATATGAATTTATTATAAATTAATATTTCTAGCTTTTCCAAAGGTGCCCCTCACCCCTCTTATAAAAGGGCACTCCTCCTTCTCATTTCCTCACACCTCTCAAGCCACTTGGCTAGTCCAAACTCTGCCCAACTAAGCTCCCCACATCCCTCTCCTCCTCCTTGAAGCTTCTCCTTAGGCAGAAAGCATTTCAACAAGTCCTTTGGTTCCAACCAAAGTGAGTTACCTAAATTAAAGGTAACGATTTCTCTTAAATTATTTTGCTTCTTCAACCCCCAAACTCTTTTTATTTCCCTTCTTTTGTAACAACACCAATATCCTCAATATACTAGGATGTTGTTATAAGAAGTATTAAAACTACACATACACACAACTCCATCTAATGGATGATGAACATAATGTTTCTGTGGATGGCAAACTAACGCCTCACGAAACGATGATTGTTCAAAAACATCTTACCGCCTCTCATGGTGGCCATTATGATGGAACTGTAATTAAATATGATATTAATGATATATATTTTATATATAAGCTTCTGTAATTCCATTTTATTTCATACCATTATTCGTTTCATGTCGTATATACATACGATAATTTCATTTGAGGAAGTGCGGACTACCGCCCCCTTAAAATGATATGACTCGTTCATACCACACATGGAACGTATAAAGGATGGTGTTAATGAACATAAGTAACATATATAAAATATTATATTATACTGGAATAGTAATATACCTATGTATCATTTGGATTCGATTCTTTTAAAATAAAAAATTAAATGAAAGTAGCGTTCGTGCGTACGTACGGACTACCGTCTCCACGAACGCGATGAGATTCATTATCCATCGTATCCATTCAAGTATAATTATCATTTAATGATTTAAAAATGATATTTAAGGACTTGATATCATTCTGGATATGAATAAGATACAACAAACATGACTTATGTAACAAAACATATAAAAGAAAATGAGTAAGTTAACACCCGAAACGGCGTTAATACTAAGATATTATTAACAAATCAATGTTAAAAGATCATATATGATATCATATTAAAGTAAATTATTCTTTTATTATTCAATAAAAATTATTTCACCATAATACAGGTGGTAAACCTACCATCGACCAAGGAAAAAGTACAAAGTAAGGGATTTTCTTATCTCACTTTCAATTCCGTGAGATTTCCATTTTTCGCCACTAAATTATTGAAAGTGGTGTATTGTGTACTGCCATTTGATATATATTCATGATTCCATTTATATTCATGTTATTCTGTAAATCATTTGGTGGTTATTAACTTTTGGCCATACGACTCAGTTGATTAACGTGGTAAGGGGTTTCTTATCTCACTTTTAATTTCGTGAGATTTCCATTGATCACCACTTAATTATTGTATGTGGTGTATGTGTACTGCCCATGATTGTATTCATTGTGTAATATACTTTAATTTATGGGTATTTACATCATCATGGTATGATACTTCTTTCATGGGTGTATGTTCCGTATGTTACCTAATCGATAAGGGAATTTGAGATTTCAATTCCCACTCATTTGGCTTTACGCATATTTCATTGATTATATTACCCCAAGATTATGTGTGGAATCACTATTCATTTGATTATGTCATAATTTCCACTCCCCTTCCTGTGGATATAAGTTTGATACACATAATCACTCCATTGGTAATTCTCAAGTCATTGATAAGTATTTGATAAGAGTAATTTTAACTCATTCTCCATTTGTTGAGTTAAACATCCAATTCGTTGGTATTGTTTTTACAAGAATATGTGTGAATGTACTTTGATTGTTTTACACTGAATATTCAATCATATTTAGTGTATTTATATTTGTCACACATAATTATGTCATTGATTTATCCTTAACCTAAGGATACAACCTTTATGATAGATTTCATCTCAATTTACATTCCATTGAGACTTCTTTGATGATATACACCAAATCAAATTTATGTGGTGTATATAATGTACTTTGACATAGAATATCATGATTCCCTTTATTCTCATGATATTACAAAGTTTTGATTACCTCAATTATTTGTATTCAAGTGACTCTTTTGGTTAGAATCTCTAACTAAAATACCATTTTTAAATGTTTTAAAGTCTTATTCATCTAAACCTTTCTCATTAATGTCCATGTTTTAAAAATGGTTTAAAGGATTTATTTATATGGACATTAAAGTTTAGAAATCAAAACTCCTTTTAAAAAGTTTCAAAGTGGTATGGGACACTTTGATTCAAAAATCTACTTTTAAATGGCTTCTTGACAAATAGTGTGACTTTTAAATGTTTTTAAGAAAAGGGGGATATTTTTCTCAAATAGTTTTGATGATTATTTTCATCTATGTCAACAACCTTTATTATTCATGATTGAGGTTAATGTGATACAATACAATCTTCCATATTGTATCAAATGAGTTATGTTTGACTGTGGATGTTCTATTTTTATACCATTCATGGTTTGTGGTTAAAGTATTGACATTTCGTATGCTAGTTTTAATACGAATGTTTATTTTATGCTTAAACCTATTCATATGAGGAATGCATTGGACTTAATAAGTGACGGGTGGAGCCTGCTATAGCTCCTCGATGCATCGGTAGGTCTCATGAGACAAACTAGTGTCTTGGCACAAGGCCTTGGCAAAATCTTATTTGTAGTCTTGGCACGAGGCCTTGGCTATGTGGTTATGATAGTCTGGCATTATGCATTCCATCATTATGAAAGTGGTTATTAATATTGCATGTGATCATTCGACTAGTAGAATATCCATGTGAGTAAGTAAATGGCATTATTTCATTTTACTTTTGCCATACTATGTTGAAGTTCAATTTTAAAAGGCTTTTGTTTTAGTTATAAATTGCCTTAAGTGTTTATGCTTATTTATGAAAGCTTCTGCTATAATGTTATCCTTACTGAGCATTTGAGCTCACCCCTTTCAATGTTTTATTTTTCCCAGGATTATGAAGAAGTAATTTATGAATGACCTGCAGGGATAGTATGAGGGGATATGAAGACAAGATGTTTTTTTTATGATGTAATGTAAAAATTTATGGATGTATCTAGTTATTCCAAGGCTACTAAACTAATCGGTCTTTCGAGACTTGATCTTTCTCATGATCATGCCAATGTTATGTAATAATGCACCGACTCTAGGTAATTAGGGTCGGGGCGTTACAGTTGGTATCAGAGGAAGTTTAGTACAAACCTTGGTAGCTAGATTTAGATAAACTCTGATTAGAGCATGTAGACCTAAGATGAACTTTGAGGATTAGTATAAAAGAACTTCCTAGAATTTTGGTATTGTAGAGATTTTGTGAGTTTTCCGAGCAATACATCCCTGTCTGGATACGAGCAGGTAGAGGCGGCTCTGGCACAGATGTACCTAGGGGTAAAACCCGAAAACACCGCTTTGAGCTAGACTCGAACGGGAACTGGTGCATGACAACGGGCCTTGCTGCACTCTTGGTTACGACACTCCCGGGGGATATGCTTAGGATAATTTACATTTTCTTTACAAACCAATTTAAGTAATATATATATAAGATGAGAGTAAATGATCTTGGTTAATCATAATATGTTTCAAATTGAGAATATGGTGACATTTTAATCTCTAAATGATTTTACGACTACTATTACTCACACAATGCTTTATGGTTTTAGTCAATGGCTGGATTACAAGGAAGTCATAGTGACTTTGAGAATGATGTACAAGATGGGAACGGTGGTGGCAATGAGCAACAAAATGGAATGTTGATAGGCGTAAAAGATATCGTCTTTATGCCAAATCAGTTTTCCAAAAATATGATCAACAACATATATATTAACCAACTCCCAGACTCAACAAGGAAGAGAAAGGTGATAAATGATAAGAGCTCCAGCAATGGAGACCATGGAGAAAAGAACCCTCAATTTTCATCATGCAGGAAATGTGGAAAGAGACACCCAAGAAAGTGTCTCAATGGGACAACGAAATGTTTTACGTGCGGCAAGGAAGGACATAAAGTAAAGAATTGCCGAAGAAAAATGAAGAGTACTATGGAAGAAGATAAAAATGGTCCCAAGAGTCCATTTACAGTCATTTGCCGTAAATGTAGGGGACCTGGCCATTACCCGAGTGAATGTCCTATTCTATAGGATATTTCCTTGGTCAAAGAAGAAGCTATGTGGGAATAAATGGTTGGAGAAATGTTTAAAAAGTATTAGCACTCCTTGTTGATGGGTTTACTATGGAATAATTTTCTCTTGTATTTGTAACCCCGCAGTTTTCCATGTGAGAATGATATTTGAGGAAGAATTGTCTCTTCTCTTGTGGATTTGGGTATAAATAACCATTTGGATTTATATGATCATTGGGGTTTGAGAGAATTATAAGTTATTCTAATTTGGGATGAAGATTCAAGGTATGATATAACATTTGTGGTTAAAATTATGATATAGTATTTTGAGGAATTTATCTCATTTTGGCAATATTATAAAATATAGTTTTTGAAAAAGGACAACACGTAGACCGTGTGACAACCCGTCGCGTCGGACAAAGCTATGGGAATCGAACCCACAACCAAAGTGCGATTGGGATTTATCGCCTACCACTAGACTACGTGAAGTCCCTGGTTAGTGTGACTTTTTTTTTCTTAAATGATTTTATTGATCAATAATAAGTTGATTTGGGTTCTTATTTCATATCAAAAGAATACCCTTGGTATAGGAAAATGATTTGGTGATTAAGTGATAAATGTTATTTTGGAAGATGTTCGCTTTGTTGGAAACGCTATATGTCCAAGGAAAATAGAATACTATGGGGTTTCATTTGTGGAGTAATGATAGATTTTTATCTACGTTTTTATTGTGGATTTATAGTGATTTGGGTTATTTATGGAAATGATTAACCTATAATAGAGAATATGTGATTAGGTTAATTACTTTTGAGTATGTGACTTTAAGAGTATCTGATGTCATTTGGAGATACAATTTAACATGGGAGACTACATAATCAAATTCTTCTATGTTTTGGGTTTCAATATTAGTTTGGATTATATTAAAGGATTTTAAGGACAATTGGTTATTGAATGGTATCTATTTAACTTTGGGGTATTGTTGGTTTAATTTTAGAAATTAAGATTAGTGCATATTTATCTCAATGAATATCCTTTTGGGGGATCATTAGATCATTCACTGACCATTTTGGTTTTGATTAATCTTCAAAGACAATGTAAATATATGGTTTATCCTTCATGGATCATGTGATTCTATAGAAGTTTATTCTATCTCTTCCAATGTGACCAAGTCTTCTTGAATACTCATCGTTTTAAAAAAAAATGAGTTAGTGGTGGAAATTTATTAAAGAATGAAAATATACTTAAAATGTAAGTATATCTCATAATGTTCTTAGTCAATATCATAAATTAATTCCTCTTCCTTATGTAATGTAACTTAAAAAAAAAATGTTGTCCGTTTACTTTCCTACTAGGAGACTAATGGTCGTTTGTCCCAACACAAGTTTGTGGTTTTCTCATTGTTAACTTTATCCTGATCATGATTTCTATCCCTCTCCATCAGAACTTGACACTTAGTTTATCATCCATATCCATGTTTTCTTACATGTAATCCTAGTATGGGTTATCTTTGATGACCCTTATACCTCTCTTCCTTTCTTTTAAAGTGACAGTTTTATTGACTCTTTTTCCGATGTGGGACTTTCCATTATATTCCCAAGCAAAAATTTAAAAATTGCGAGGACTCAATTTATTGAAGGAGGGGAGAATGTAACACCCCAAGCTTCCTCGGTATGTTTCCTTTCGAATAATGCAATGACGTGCATTGTACGCAACTTCGAGATTTTAACACACCACAACCAATCAAACTAGCCGTTATGAATAGTAATACCTACTTTTAGAAATTATATATATTTTATATTTCAAAATGGACTTCATTTTTGGATTCGGAATATCGAATTTAGCCTAAGGTGAAATTTTGGTACTTTTCGGATAACTTTCATATTTTGATGAATAGTGAAAATTACTAAATTTTAATTAAAAACAACTTTTTTAATCAAAATAATTAATAGTGATAAATTGTGAATTTGAGTGGTTTTAAAGTATATTTAGAATATATTTTTACCATTTAATATAATGTTGGTCATTGGACATAATTTTACAATTAAACCGAACATAAACAAGTGTCAATCTTTTGATAGTTATTATCTCTTAAAAACACGCTTTTTGTTTTGACAGCGGGAATTAATTTTAAATTAATTTCTGCCACTTCTGTGTTTTGAATTTAGAAAAATGGATTCCATATTTGGAATCAGGATGTCCAAATTGTGTAAATAGGTAACTTTTATTTTTAGACATTTTGAATAATTACTGCGGTAAATATTTTATTTACCATGGTTAAGGGTAAATCCGGTAAATAAGGGTTAAAAAAATAAAATTATAATAATACTAAATTACCCTAAAATGTGTCTTAACCCTATTGGTTGATACATGGTCGACCATGGGCATCTTGGGGTCAATTTTTGGACCCCATGGATCCACTTGTAAGTGATAATGACACTTTATATTAATTATGTTAAAATGAATACAAAAATGACACAAGCATATATCTTTTAGCAAAACAATTGTTAAATAGGGTTATATATGCTGGATTTTAGATTATAAATATTCATTAGAAAGCTAAAAAAATTTCCTACATAATTATATTTTATTTATAATTTTTTGACATTAAATAATTTATTTTATGTATGACACAATGATGAAGCAGTAATTACTAAAATAGTAAAAAATTAACATAATTGATATTATAAATACCCAAATAATTATAATATTAAACTTTTAATGAATTAAACAAATTTTCTAGGATAATATGATATATTAGGATTGATTTATTTGACTTTGTTCGAAGTAATCAATCTGTTATGTGTTTCAAAAAAATCAACTAGTGAATAGTGTCAAAATTGACATAAAAGAGTTCTTAAAACAAATATTATATTATTAATTGATATTAAATTCCTAAAAATCTAAGGTTCGGCCAAGAGACTTATATTATGATAGGGTAATCATTAATGGACCACTTGGGGGTCTTTTGGATGTATATAGTATGTTTATTAACCATATTATATAAAAATACAAAGAGACATTGTAAAAGTGAAACTAATTAACTTAGAGTTAATACTTAAAGATAAGGTTAATATAAGTACCCAAACCTGTCTAAATTCTATTGGATGAGTTGTTTTCGACCTATCCCCACCTCAACCTTTGAATAGTCAACTTTGGAGCCATTGGAAACCGAATATGAATTTATTATAAATTAATATTTCTAGCTTTTCCAAAGGTGCCCCTCACCCCTCTTATAAAAGGGCACTCCTCCTTCTCATTTCCTCACACCTCTCAAGCCACTTGGCTCGTCCAAACTCTGCCCAACTAAGCTCCCCACATCCCTCTCCTCCTCCTTGAAGCTTCCCCTTAGGCAGAAAGCATTTCAACAAGTCCTTTGGTTCCAACCAAAGTGAGTTACCTAAATTAAAGGTAACGATTTCTCTTAAATTATTTTGCTTCTTCAACCCCCAAACTCTTTTTATTTCCCTTCTTTTGTAACAACACCAGTATCCTCAATATACTAGGATTTTGTTATAAGAAGTATTCAAACAACACATACACACAACTCCATCTAATGGATGATGAACATAATGTTTCTGTGGATGGCAAACTAACGCCTCACGAAACGATGATTGTTCAAAAACATCTTACCGCCTCTCATGGTGGCCATTATGATGGAACTGTAATTAAATATGATATTAATGATATATATTGTATATATAAGCTTCTGTAATTCCATTTTATTTCATACCATTATTCGTTTCATGTCGTATATACATACGATAATTTCATTTGAGGAAGTGCGGACTACCGCCCCCTTAAAATGATATGACTCGTTCATACCACACATGGAACGTATAAAGGATGGTGTTAATGAACATAAGTAACATATATAAAATATTATATTATACTGGAATAGTAATATACCTATGTATCATTTGGATTCGATTATTTTAAAATAAAAAATTAAATGAAAGTAGCGTTCGTGCGTACGTACGGACTACCGTCTCCACGAACGCGATGAGATTCATTATGCATCGTATCCATTCAAGTATAATTATCATTTAATGATTTAAAAATGATATTTAAGGACTTGATATCATTCTGGATATGAATAAGATACAACAAACATGACTTATGTAACAAAACATATAAAAGAAAATGAGTAAGTTAACACCCGAAACGGCGTTAATACTAAGATATTATTAACAAATCAATGTTAAAAGATCATATATGATATCATATTAAAGTAAATTATTCTTTTATTATTCAATAACAATTATTTCACCATTATACAGGAGGTAAACCTACCATCGACCAAGGAAAAAGTACAAAGTAAGGGATTTTCTTATCTCACTTTCAATTCCGTGAGATTTCCATTTTTCGCCACTAAATTATTGAAAGTGGTGTATTGTGTACTGCCATTTGATATATATTCATGATTCCATTTATATTCATGTTATTCTGTAAATCATTTGGTGGTTATTAACTTTTGGCCATACGACTCAGTTGATTAACGTGGTAAGGGGTTTCTTATCTCACTTTTAATTTCGTGAGATTTCCATTGATCACCACTTAATTATTGCATGTGGTGTATGTGTACTGCCCATGATTGTATTCATTGTGTAATATACTTTAATTTATGGGTATTTACATCATCATGGTATGATACTTCTTTCATGGGTGTATGTTCCGTATGTTACCTAATCGATAAGGGAATTTGAGATTTCAATTCCCACTCATTTGGCTTTACGCATATTTCATTGATTATATTACACCAAGATTATGTGTGGAATCACTATTCATTTGATTATGTCATAACTTCCACTCCCCTTCCTGTGGATATAAGTTTGATACACATAATCACTCCATTGGTAATTCTCAAGTCATTGATAAGTATTTGATAAGAGTAATTTTAACTCATTCTCCATTTGTTGAGTTAAACATCCAATTCGTTGGTATTGTTTTTACAAGAATATGTGTGAATGTACATTGATTGTTTTACACTGAATATTCAATCATATTTAGTGTATTTATATTTGTCACACATAATTATGTCATTGATTTATCCTTAACCTAAGGATACAACCTTTATGAGAGATTTCATCTCAATTTACATTCCATTGAGACTTCTTTGATGATATACACCAAATCACTTTTATGTGGTGTATATAATGTACTTTGACATAGAATATCATGATTCCCTTTATTCTCATGATATTACAAAGTTTTGATTACCTCAATTATTTGTATTCAAGTGTCTCTTTTGGTTAGAATCTCTAACTAAAATACCATTTTTAAATGTTTTAAAGTCTTATTCATCTAAACCTTTCTCATTAATGTCCATGTTTTAAAAATGGTTTAAAGGATTTATTTATATGGACATTAAAGTTTAGAAATCAAAACTCCTTTTAAAAAGTTTCAAAGTGGTATGGGACACTTTGATTCAAAAATCTACTTTTAAATGGCTTCTTGACAAATAGTGTGACTTTTAAATGTTTTTAAGAAAAGGGGGATATTTTTCTCAAATAGTTTTGATGATTATTTTAATCTATGTCAACATCCTTTATTATTCATGATTGAGGTTAATGTGATACAATACAATCTTCCATATTGTATCAAATGAGTTATGTTTGACTGTGGATGTTCTATTTTTATACCATTCATGGTTTGTGGTTAAAGTATTGACATTTCGTATGCTAGTTTTAATACGAATGTTTATTTTATGCTTAAACCTATTCATATGAGGAATGCATTGGACTTAATAAGTGACGGGTGGAGCCCGCTATAGCTCCTCGATGCATCGGTAGGTCTCATGAGACAAACTAGTGTCTTGGCACAAGGCCTTGGCAAAATCTTATTTGTAGTCTTGGCACGAGGCCTTGGCTATGTGGTTATGATAGTCTGGCATTATGCATTCCATCATTATGAAAGTGGTTATTGATATTGCATGTGATCATTCGACTAGTAGAATATCCATGTGAGTAAGTAAATGGCATTATTTCATTTTACTTTTGCCATACTATGTTGAAGTTCAATTTTAAAAGGCTTTTGTTTTAGTTATAAATTGCCTTAAGTGTTTATGCTTATTTATGAAAGCTTCTGCTATAATGTTATCCTTACTGAGCATTCGAGCTCACCCCTTTCAATGTTTTATTTTTCCCAGGATTATGAAGAAGTAATTTATGAATGACCTGCAGGGATAGTATGAGGGGATATGAAGACAAGATGTTTTTTTTATGATGTAATGTAAAAATTTATGGATGTATCTAGTTATTCCAAGGCTACTAAACTAATCGGTCTTTCGAGACTTGATCTTTCTCATGATCATGCCAATGTTATGTAATAATGCACCGACTCTAGGTAATTAGGGTCGGGGAGTTACACAGTTTACACCCTTTACAGCACAACACAAGACTACATGCCATAACATCCTCCATAGCTGGATTGTGTAGTTATAACCTCCTTCTCCCTCCAAAATTCATATAACCTCCCCCAATCACCTAAACCACCAGAATTACCCTATAGAAACCAGTTTTAAGGTCCTAACAATTAAATTAGAAACCTCTCAATCTATTCTCATCCTCAAGAATAAAATTAAATCCTAAAATGAAGAAAGTAAATCTGGGTCCAAAAAACCATCATACATGACACCTCTCTAATATCTCATTACAAATGAACACCCCCACAAAACAAACACACCAAATCTAGCTGAAAAAAATAACCAATAATCCCACACAACCACTTTACCACACCGTTCTACTATCCACAAATAACATTCTTTTCACATAACCATCCACACCACAATCTCAACCTCCACAAAGCCCATCCAATAATCAGCACAACCATGACACATCGGGAGCCCAAGAACCAAAATCAAGGAATATTGTCTCCCATATCAAGATATTATCCTCTTTGGGATACATTGACTCACCCACATGGTTTACAAAATATCATAATATAACATGTGTTGGCTTAGAATAAGGTTTTCCTCTCTATATATGATGTAATATTTAAAACACATAACAGTATCAAGGAAATTCATGTTTAATAACAAAAAAGATCCAAACACCACATCAACAATGAAAGAAAAAATAGGAAAAAATAAAAAAAATCTGGGTAATGGGAACATATTTTGGTCTCATGCTCCCAAGTACTCTCCTCTTGCCCACCATGACTTCAAAACACATGATTCAAGGGAATGTTTTTCAATATAGCACTTTATCTTAGTGATCCTAGATCTATACCTACTTCTCAAGGAACATTACATCATCCTCGAAATATAGCACTCCCCATTCAATGAAATAGTTATCATCATTATGATACTGATAGATATGAGAGACCAGGAAGATGTCATCAATCTGGTCTATTCATGGTGGAAGTTCCAACTGATAGGCCACCTTGAAAATAAACCCCAACACCTCAAAAGGATAAAAAAATAAGGGAGTGATATTGCTACCCCTACCAAACATCCACTTAAAATGTTGAGAAGAAATCTTAAATAACATGTGGTCTCTAATCATGAAATCCAAGGGCCTCCTCCTTTGATCGACCTAATGATATTTTCGATCCAACGTCACTTTCATCCTCTCATGAATACCATAAAACGTCTCTATCATGATTTGAACCACATCGGGACCATGAACAAATGACTCCTTTACCTCAACTTAGCAAAATAGTGAATGATATGGCCACCCGTATGAAGCCTCAAATGGGGCTATACTGATCGATGGGTGGTATTTGTTGTTATAAGAAAACTAAACCAAAGGAAAATGTTTTAATTAGATTTTCCGATTTCTATGATGATCTCTTTTAATATATCCCCCAGTGTTTGGATAGTCCACTCCTTTTAAGGGTTCGTCTAAGTGTGTAAAGTAGTGTAGAGGTGTAACTGAGTACCAAAAGCATGTTTCAATCCTTTCCAAACTCACAAGGTAAAATGGGTATCCTGGTATGAGATAACAAACCTCAAGACTCCGTGCATCCAAACAAATTCATTTACATTCCTCCTTACCAAAACATTTATGGTGACCAACTCCTTGATTTCTAGGAAGTGGGTGGACTTCATTAACTGATCCATGATTACCCAGATATAATAAAAATATCCCTATGATATTGGTAACCCTATGATGAAATCCATCAAGATGTAAACACATTTTCACATAGGAACATCTTAGGGGTGAAAAACACCACTTGGAACACAATTATATACCTTCACATGTTGGAAAACTATGAATCGATCTATAAACTCGACGACTTATTATTTTATCCCAGGAAACCAAGAAAATACATCCTCAACTAATAGTATATCTTAGACACTCTCAGGTGTTTCTCAAAAAGCGATTTATGAAACTCATGAAGGAATCCCTCTCACATTGCTATTGGAATAAACAACCTCCCCTAAAACACCACCCAATTCTTATTATTATTTAACCATGGCCCCAGAGTATGAGCATGAACAACACCAACACACATCACCACAACCTCAAAGTCTCCCCAATAAGACTCCTCCACTTTCTATAACATATACAACTAAACTTTCATCTGAAATAAGAAACCTCTACCATTATCCCCCCGTTCATCTAAATCTAGGGATTCCAACTCCTCTATCACCATCTAAGCATCTCCAGAATCCTAAACATCATCTTTCAATGAATGTTTACTCAATGAATCTTACATGACATTACCCTTTCCTAAGGTGTGGTAGTTCTGAAATTTATAGATTTGGAGAAACTGCATCCTATTCTATTTCTTTGGATGTAGATCACTTTGAAAAAAGATATACAACAAACTCTTTTGATCTGTAAAAACCAAAAAGTGCACCCCAATATTGTAATGTTTCCATAGCTTCAAAAAACACTACTACTACTAGCTTCAAATCATGGGTGGCATAGTTACACTCTTTTTTATGTAATAAAAAAGTACCATAAGAGATTTTTGTATTCCGCAGCATCAAGATGCATCTCAAGCCCAGACGGTAAGCATCACAGAACACCTCAAACATCACCAAATCCTCTAGAAACTAAGGTACTTGAGATTTGATTAAACTCCCCTCCATGTAGTCAAACACTTATTGAAACTAATCGGACTATATAAAATCACGGTCCTTCCTTGTAAATTCTACCAATGGATCCACAATATATGAGAAATTGGATATGAACCTCATGTGTAAGATTATAAGACCAAGGATGCTATGAACCTCTACCCCATTCTTGGGTGTTACCCAAGAAATAACTACCTTGATATTTGATGGGTCCACAACCACACCATTTTGGGACCCACGTACCTAAGGAAATATACCTCTCCTGAATAGAACATACACTTAGACAACATTCAATAAATCAGGTGGCATAGAATTACATACATGACAACTCAGAGATGATCGACATGATCCTCCTTTAACATTGAGTAGATTAACATGTTATTGATGAACATGACAATGAACTGGTCTAAAAATTCATGGAACATGGAGTTCATGAGTCCCATGAACAAAACTGATGCATTTGTGTCACCAAAAAACATAACCATGAACTTGAAGTGTGCATACCTACATATATTGATTGTCTTCATGATATTATCCACCTTCAACCTCAACTAATGATATCCAGACCATAGGTCAATCTTACGAAACCAACTATCTCCCCTCAAATGGTCAAAATGATTTTTGATATTCAAAATAGGGTAAGAATTCTTGATTTTCACATGATTTCACCTCTTTTAGTATATAACCAAACTCAAACTACCATATTCCTTCTTGGAAAATAATAGTAGAGCACCCCATAATGACACACTAGGATGGATGAAACCTTTTTTGCATTACATCATTTATCTAAATCCTCACATATATTACTTCAAAGGAATTAATTTCATACGGATCCATTAAAATCCTATAAGCATTCGAATATAGATCTATCCAGAACATAATATAGTGTTGAGGGGGTAGTATCACAACCTCTTTCGAGAAAACATCCACAAACACCCTAAAAACCCTCGAAGCCTCCTCCATCATAGTGCCCAACGATTCCATAGAAAAATCATCCATAAAATAAATAAAGGGATGTAAACCTCTACTTCCCAACATACAAATCCTCTCACAAATGAAAACCACACAATTTCCACCCGCATACAAGAACATAATTCTCCTTTAAAATCAGTTGATAACAACATGCATAGAATACAACAATTTGATGTTGTGGATGGCATCGTACAAGTGAATATGTAGAAAGATATTGGAATAGTCCAAAAAGTACTTAAATTAATAAAAAAATTATGTTATTTTAAACCTATTTTATGTTTTATGAAATTAAATTCATTTTTTATAAAAGTATGAAAATTTCACTAAGTCTTGAATTGACCACATGGGACATGAAATTGACTACATGACCTATGTGATTGGTTGTACGAACACCTGATAAACCATGATGAATTTATGGAAAAGTAACCATGAAACCATAATATATAACTATGAAAACACATGAAAAACCAATCTACCACATGTTATATATCAAGTGACTATGAATATCAAGGGTTTTTGAAATGTAATGAATCAATTGCATTACAAATAGAAAATTTGTAACTTTGTTTCACAAACTGATTAGATCAACCACATAATAAATTTATCCACTAAAAATATATAAGGAAGAAACCATGGTTCAGGAATCTCCCCAAGTAATAGTTTGAATGAAAACTGATTTCTTATTGATTGTAAGACCAAATGAAGAAATAATGGTTAGTAGTCTAATAATTGATAAATATTAGATAAACCACAATTAAAAGGTGATCAACTCTAAGACAAAATGATCAAACATAGTTACAATTGATCCACCATAAATCATATCAAATAATTTGAAAAGTATTAAAGAAACCATGGATACTGACATTGAATCCTTTAAATCAACCATGTATTTTTTTAGACAAATAGAGACATGAATTAGTCACCCAACTCAAACCCCTAAAAAATTTATTTATAAATAAGAGTGTTACAGTTATAAAAACGAGGTGTAATGAGTTTCAACCAAATATAAAATGAAAATGATTACACAGATATGCCAAATATTACAAACCAGTGGAGAGGAAACTAGTGGAACACATATAAGGGGATCCGAACCAGTCCATTAAATATATTAATATATTATCATATTGTCAAATATATTAATCCAAAAAAATTTCTATACATATTTAAATGTTGATCAGAGGAACTTAGTGTTCCAAGATTTCCAACCAAAATATGAGGATCTCCAGTGATGATTTTTCAATAGTTTTTTTAGATAAATCTTCTTCCATTAAATGTACCAAAATATTCATGAAATAAAGAAGATAGACATAGTGACATTAGAATTTTTTCTAAATGAAAATAAAGAACATGAACTCTTTTTTGAATGTCTACGACCCCTTACACTCACCAGAACACAAAAAAATCATATGCGAACTGTATAACATCTTCACACATCTATTCTATATAAAAATACAATAATGAGAACATAACAATATTCTATAGAACAACATAACAACATAATATTATAATCCAATTTATTTTCCTTATCTTACTATATTTTTATTACTTTTGAGTTGTGTGTGTGCTTTTTTCTATATAATGATTAAGAACCAACTCCTGTGATAAACTTTAGAGTGTAAGAAACTCTCTTTATCATTTATTTATCCATTATCCAATTAATAATAATGGAAGAGTCAATGTATCCTAGAATAACATTGTTCGGTGTATATTCCTTTATTTCTCCCATGTAGAACTATAGAATAGGATTTTTATAGCCTAGGTATCCTTATTTATTGTAGTGTAAAACTTGATATGAGTTTTGGATCAATTTATTTTATAATAAACTACTTTTTAGTGGGTTATTTCCAAGAGGAAGAGACTAGGTCTTGTCTTGACACTGAACTGCTTGTTTATTTTTGTAGTGTTTTTATCTTTCTTTTTTTAATCTATTTTTCAAATAATATATGTATATATAATTTAAACAATATAAAAATGAATTACATTGATATTTGAAATTAATTTTTGTGTTACATATCATGTTAGATTAAATTAAAACTATTTTTAAAGTTAAGATAGTTTTAAACGTTATTTTAACTGAGTTGTGATCAAACTTAAAAATGATTTTTAAAAAGATCAAATTATATAACACTACTATTTTAGTTAACTGTGGATATTTTATAAATTGGTGTATTTAGTTGTTAAATTTGTTTAATGTAAATTTTAATTGTATACTCAATTAACCCCTTATTGAGTTTTCCAATAAGACCAATATTTTGTATCAGATTGTTGTTAATGTACTTTTAACTATGATCTAGTTTTACCAAATTGTTAAATATTTCTATAATATATAAATTTATATATTTATGGATAATTATAATATTAAGGAAGCTAATACGAACTCGTGTCCTTATTTTAATGGTAAAAAATATTCTTAGTGGAAGATCAAAAGAGAGTATGAGATTTGATATTTAGACTACAATAGAGGAAAAATATGAAAAACCAAAAAATTAAAGAAAAAATGTGATGCTAATATAAAATCTACCTATGATTAAAATTTTAAATATATGAATGCATTATACTATTATTTATGAGAATAAAATAAAAAATATAATATTTTCTTATTCTAATACTTTTGAAATATAGTACATACTAGTTATTTCTCATGAAGGAACGACTAAATTAAAAGAAAATTTCTCAAATAATTATTCAATTAAATAATATAAATTCAAGATAAAACCTTATGCATCCATTTTTTACATTTATCTTAGGTTTAATGTTATTTTTAACATAATTAATTTTCTTTAGAATAAAAGTGTAGATAATGATAAAGTGGCCATACTTCTGAGATGTCAACCTAATTAGTGGAGAGGAAACACTAATTCTATCTAAAAATCCTATGGCATCATACAATTACCAATAAAATATATTATTATAAATATTATGGTGTATTATGAGGACATCAAAGTGAATAAATAAGAATAATATTATACAAAGAGGAAATCAATTGACTTCAATACATCAGACTTAAAAATTATAGATAAGATCAAAGATGATACTTTTAGTGATAATGAATCACCTTTGGATAGTGATGAGAAAATTGATAACATAGCTAGTAGATTAAAAAATTTATACAAGTCGAATAAATATTAAAGAAATAAAATTACATACATATGTTTGAAAATAGGTGAAATTGGAGGGAAGAGTGGAAAAAGGATTATTCCACTATTGAGATAGAATGTAATTAGTGCAAAAGAAAAGGACACATAAAGGTTTATTATACCATGATGAAATATAATAAAATATATGTGGATAAATTAAGATGGTATAGAAAGGATATAAAAGATACCTTGATCCCCTATTAAAATATTTCAAGTGACTTTGACTTGAGAAAAGAAGATAAAAATGGAAAATATAATATTTATTTCATGAAAAACACATCCGAGGTAATAAATAATATATCCACAACTCCTATTAATATTTCATATCTTTCTAATAATGAGAATTTTGGAGAAAAAAGAGTGTTGATGATTTATTCAAGTACAATAATATGCTTAAAGAGACATCCAATTAACATAAAGATTAATAAAAAAATTCTAAAGAAATGACATTCCCTAATAGTTCATTTTATATCTAACTTTTCTATAGATAAAGATAAGAATGGTCAATTATTAAAAAAATTATATTAAGATGTCTAAATAGAAATTTAATAAATATCTAGAAATATTTAAAATGGTATAGAAACTATCACTGTAATTCTTGGAAAACAAACAACACCTATGTATACCACTGGGATTGGTTACCATCTTGGAGATAAGAAGGTTTATATGAAAAAATTTGTAACAAGTTCAATTTATACCAACACTATAAAAGATATTATTATTATGGACCTAATAAATGGTTTATTTATAAAATTAAAAAGTATGTTTATGGAAAAATACTAAAACATTGAATTCCTAAATCTTTTATCACTAACATTTCTGGAACTAAGAAAATATGGATATAAAAATCATTTCTAGTAAAATTTTCTAATGTAAACCTACTTAAAGAGTACCAATAAGAACTTATAGTGTCCTGATAGTGGATATTCTAGTCACATTACTGGGGGATAATCAATCTGAAAAAACCTTACCAAAGTAGATGGTGGACATGACACCTTTATTGACAATTCGAAAGGAAATATAATTATACATTGTCAAATTGTTAATTAATGTACTATTTTTATTTCTATTTTTTTGAATAAAGTTTAAAATATTATATTATAATAATCTCATAGTTATGTGATGATGAGTATCGTGTTAAATTTGAAAACAATACTTTTAAAAATTATTATTCCAAGCATGCTTTAGTTTTCACTACCCTATGTAATGAAAATGTTTATGGTTTTTATTTAAAACTGTTATTTTCTCCAAATATTTATTGTTTACGTGAATTTTATAAATATTCATGGATTTTTATTAAGATTATAGTCCACTAAAACCTTATCTCACTTAGGATTATAATCAATAAAGGATTAGTCAATGATCTTCTTTAACTATAACTCCCAATAGACAAAGTCTGTAACCCATGTTAAAAGGGGAAATAACACATGATCTATTTCAAACCAAAGAAAGATGTTTCAAATTCTCAACCCCTATATTTGGTTCACATGGACTTCTTTGGACCGTCAAGAGTTTCTACCTTAAATGGGAATAACTATTATTATGTTCTAGTAGATGAATTTTCTTGATACACATGAGTATTCATTTTCTTGATACACATGAGTATTCATTTCAGCTCACAAAATTCGTGCTTGTTCTTGTTTTTTTCAAATATAAAAAATCTATAGAAAATATTAGTTAAATTTCAATCAAGACCTTAAGAAGTTATCATGGATGAGAGATTAAAAATAAAGAATTCGAAAATCAATGCTCACAACATGGCTACAGTAACAACTTTTCTACTCTATGGACCCCACAACAGAATGGTGTTATAGAAATAAGAAATAAAACTCTTCAAGAGATTTTCTAAACCCCAATAAATTGGTATGATTTACCTACTCATTTTGGGTAGAGGATATGAATATAACATTCTATATTATAAACAGAGTTCTTATTAGAACACTTTTAAAGAAACCCCTTATGAGTTATGGAATTGGAGAAAACCAAAAGTTAATTACTTTATATTTTTTGATTATAAAGTTTTTATACTGAATAAAAATTATAATTTAAAAAAAATCACCCAAAAGTGATGAATTAATATTTCTTGGTTATTCAACATCAAATAAATCATACAAAGTATTCAATAAAAGGAACAAAAATATGAAATAATCTACACATGTGAAATTCAATGAAATAGATCAGCATGAGCCTAAGACCCATTTAGATAACCTTGAGGATGACCTTTAAAATTTAATTGTCTATGAAAAATTGTTTCCAACAATTTCACCAGGGTGTGAATCCATCTGTTTTGGAGGACGTGCATCTGTTTCCCCGCATTCTTGCTTTTCCAAAGGCAGGTGGCATATGTCTCTTATTCAGGGACATTTGCTCCTTGATCGAAACAAAATGATGGTATGTCAGTTCCTCCTTCCAGGGATTTCTCCTTGGAACTCATTTCCTAGTCCATGTCTCCCTCATAGGCTGAAGACATTATTTATGAAACTCTCCCCAATTCCATGTATTCATGGATGCTGGTTAATCACACTGCTTCTCTCAAGACATTCCTACTAGTCTTGTAAGGGAAGCAACCTTCAGTCAGTGGAGTAGTCATGTTGGACATTATTGAAATGTCTACATGCTGGAACACTAATGCGTTTGGGTTTCTCACCCATATGATAGGGCTTTTCAAGGGAGAAGAATCCTGAGGAATCCCACATCTAATGCATTTAATTTTAGGCCATGGGATTGTCTCTAAAGTTTTCTTCAATTTTCTGTATTTAACAAAGGGTATGTGATGAGTTTAATGTATAGAAGAGATAGATTAGACTGATCAGAATGATAATGGGAGTGGATTAGGTGGGTGAAACCCCTGGAGAGAAAACCAATGTAGTGACTAACGCGTGGTTAGTTACCCAATTGATACAAGAAATAGTGAGAAAGTGGGTGACATGATCACATAGGGATGTGGTGGCCCAGGTAAGAATGAAGATGGATATGGATGGTTAAGATTGGATGAAGAATGGGAGGGAACCGTCACGAGGATGACAATGATACTGGGCTTGATCCTTGAAGAGACCACCTATATATCTCTGTGGTAGAGAATCAAAGTCAATGTATTTCAGAGGGGTGATTGGACACCTGAGGAGGTGGCCCATGATAATTGACACAAGGATAGGGTCTATAGGAAGTAGATACTACAGGTTGTGGCATGACCTTCTCGAAAACATAGGCTTGAGGGAGAGACCACTATGGGACATGAGTGATGGGCTTGAACCTCAGAGTGGCTTCCTACGTATCCCCGAGGTAGGGAATCAAAGTCCATGTAGTTCAAGATGGGGGTATAGAATCAATGTGTGTGAATAGGACAACAACCCAATGATATGCTGGGGCTTATGTTTGGTTGGCGTCCTGGGTTGGTCTGACCCCAGGGGGCAGACTAGAGATGTGGGTCCCAGCGAAGGGGAATACAATAGTTTTTCATTAATTTTGGACTACAATGGCTTACCATTGGATGGGGAACACAACATCTTACCATCAATTGGGGGAATACAACAGCTTACCATAAATTGGGGGAATACAACAACTTATAGTCAATTGGGGGAATGCAACGACTAACCATTGATTGGGGGAATGCAATGGATTACTGTTAATTGGGGGAATGCAATGACTCACCATATATTGGGTTTGGATCTCAGGGAGGCTTCCTACGTACCTTACCTTGATAAGGATCATATCCCACGTAGTTCAAATGGGTATAGTTTAACGTCCTGTGAGACAAAAATGGGCGTACGGTTTAAAGTCCTGCAGGACATGGATGAACCAATGCAAAGATGGTCGATATCAATGGGTGTTCGGCTTTAACCGCAGGGAGGCTTTCTATGTACATTTTCTTCTAGAAAATGATCAAAGACCACATAGTTCGGGATTGTGGATGCAGTTTAATGTCATGCGAGATGAAGGTGAACTGATGTGAAGGGATCAGGACAAGTAGATGTTGGGATTGAACCTTAGGGAGGAATCCTATGTACCATGCCATAGAATGGATCAATGTTCACATAGTTAGGGATGGGGCTTGGGGGTTACACTCTTGGGAGGCCCAGAGAGGATTTCATGGTCGATGATTAATCTAAACCCATGTGAGTCATCCTCGGCGTGAGAAACAAGAGGCATCAAAGGCATGACGATCACATCGTGAAAGGTGAGTCTATTGGACATGGATTGAGGATTACACATAGTTAGAGGCCCAATGAGGAAACATGGGATTATGTGTGGTTAGCATCCCTGGGAGATGGAGATCGGGACTTACTTCTGGATGGAGGCCCAATGGAGACAAAGACTATGGGGAGAGGGACGATATAATGAATGTCCACGTGACCCTCTCTCCTCTAGTCTTTGGCAGCAAAGAAGAAATTAGGAGCATGGGTGATGCCTCTAGTAAGAAAGGATAGAGGATTACACCAATATATTTTCCCTTCCTCATGGATCGGTGCCTCTCCTGTAGATAGGATCTCATTCCATGTAAGGAAGATCTTATTGATGAAGGGAAGGCAACGAAAATTCCACAGTGGGGGGGGGGGGTGTTGTATAGTGATCCACTTAGGGGCCCACATTAGTAGGGCTATGCGATAAATAAATATCAATTAGCATTATTATACAAATAATAATATGGCTAAGCAATGCAACTTGATGCACAAACTAAGGGACCTTGAAATCACTTCGTACAAACCTAGAGGTCCCCATGGAAAAGAGGTGTCCAAAGTATTCAGTCATAGAAAGAGGCGCTTTGGGAAGATGATATGATTCACGAATAAAAAAAACTTCATGAAGAGGACGGACTTCGCAAAGAGGCTAGTTTTCGTGAATGGAAAAGACTACCCCGAGAGGATGGGATTCGTGAAGGTAAAGGGACTTGTGAAGAGGAGGGTATTTATGAAAGGGTGAGACTTCATGAAGAGGGAGATCTTTTCAAAAGACCATGGTTTTGAGAAGTCATACCCTTAAGGGATAAGGGGTTCACCTTAGTGAACACCCCTTTGTTTTAAAAGAATTTTTCGAAGGCTCTATGCTTCACGAAACCTTGAGATAATTTCACGAAGGATCGACGCTTCGCGAATCCTCAAGAACCCCGAAGGGCCCCCTTCCTCAGAAAAGGGAATATGCCCACGTGAAGGGCCTCTCCACCATAGGTATTGTTTGAAAAGCATACAAAGGGAAACAATTCACAATGGACAAGTACCTTTGACAATCTATTTGATGGTTTTGTGAAGCTCGATGAAAAACTGGAGTCGAGAAGTTCAAAGGTCAGAGTAAAAATGGTATGGAAGTGTGGGGGGACCTTCTATTTATAGGCATCCTCGGTCATAGGGGCACATAACTTGTTGTGTAGGAGAGTGATGATGAAGATCCTTTCGTGGAGGGGCCTACATGGAGTGCTTCATGCCAGACCCTTTTGAGAGGGCTTGGAGGTTTTTTTCAAATAGTTTGGGAGGAGGCTTCCTCTGACAATAGAATTGTATCTGTGGAAAGGGAATGATTCATTTTTTGGTGACAAAAAATTCCCCCTCAGAATTGGGGCTGACAGAATATGAGGGTCTAATTCTGAGGGAAAGACGCTGAAGAAGATGGGATGGTGAAACTCACGGCGGATCATGAAGGTTGGGGTGAATCCAGTTCACTATGGTCATAACATTTCCCTCCTCGTGAAGGGTTCCTCATAATGTGTGTGTGGTTCACGGGGATACAGGGGCCACAGAGCCCTTGGGGGGGGGGAAACCAATTGCGGAGTGCGCCTCGATGCCATGTGGCACCACAAAGAGCGCAAGGCTCAACATGGAGCAAGGGGCGCCGCGAAGCTAGGGATGCCGTGAAGAGCATGGGGCTCACTGCTAAGACAGAACCTTTAGAGGAAATATATAGGGGCTCATAGGTGTCTTTTCTACACCACAGTCTTCGCAAATGATTGTTCTTATACTCTCTTTACAAATAATCATCTCCATAATCGCACTAGGGAACCAGAGTTTTTGGTCTGGTGCTTTGGAGAATTCTTTTTAGTGAACCAAACAATCTTGATCCACTACTTTCTTTGCAACGTAGGTTGAAGCCCCATAATCTTTGTGGGGTAAATGGGAGGTGCAATAATCTCCACGAAGGGTCTTCACGAAGGGTCATTGTGAATGGTTCTTTCTTGAATCTCGTATCCCAGACCCAGTTTTATCAAATTCCTTGGGCTCAATGGCCACTTGGGAGGCTATTCAAGAGGTTTGTGCTGATGATTCTCAGAGGGAGGACATGGACAATAAACTAAAAATTTTTAGTACATCTCGAGCACTTCTGATCATAAATCTCTAATAGACCAGCTAACAGAGGTGCAGAGGGAATGTCCACTATGGAAGTGCCTTCCATTATATATTTTTGTCTTGTGATACGAAGTCTTCGTTCCTCATTCTAGCAAAGATGATCTTGCTTACTGGTTCAGGGGTACCCCCCTAGAAATATCAGTGGAATAGGGCCACAGATGGGCACATTAGGAAAGATCGAACCCCAGTCACAAAACATTGTCTATATAATCATGTCAATAGCATCGAAGACAAGGAACTGGAACATTTGGTTTCTTTAAGTTTCATTTTTAGGTAATGTGATTTGATTATATTGATGACCTGTTTCATGAAAACTGAATGTGGATGAAATCTTGGACTGGAGAGCACTTTTTGAAATACTTGGATGACCTTACCTCTTTCTCAATTTGAATCAATTCAAAGATAGAAAGGATTAGCATTGATTGAAGTCCAGGGATCTCTTTTTGCTGGTGTATTGGTAGCTTAGGTATTCTTGAGCCTTTATTTTTGTATGCTCGTTAATTCCTTGCTGGTGTAAGCTCATTGCACCTTATGTTTGTAACGCAAATTTCTTGATTTTAATAAATTCTCTTAGGGGTATGAATTGGGAAATCAGTTCATGTCACCACTTTTCTCAAAAAAAAAGACTATCATCAAGGACAGGATCATAAATCCCGAAAAGGGGTGGATCACAAGCAGGGACTTATAGCTGGGTGGTTACATCATAGAAGACCAGGCCTGGTGCTACTCGGCATTCACATCCTATGGATAATTCGAGAATGTTCTTGAGGAGGGTTGGACCATATTAATCATCCTGGGCTTCCTCATTTAGTATCTCCCAGCTGAAGGAATTCATACCGGAGTTGTTTAGTTGGTGGTCACCAGATACCAACACTTTTCCCCTACATCATGGGGAGGTTGGAATCATCCTCTTGGACCTCCATCAAATTTCTTACAGCCCAATCCTGGGAGGGAAGTATGACAAGTTCCTACCTACCATGAATTCCTTGGGATATAGGGAGAATATGATGCCTTTAGAGATTGCATTTCATAGGCTTGTGCTCAAAATAGATGAGAAAAAACAGAATACTCGAGACATCCACTTTAAGCAGTGGGTTGGTTACTTAATTAATTTCGGCATGGAGGAGGGAACATTGATGGCGAATCCCTCTATTTTCCCACGTGGAGCTCAGTGGGGTAAAGAGGGTTCGTACTTGTGAATCCTGGAAGATAGCCAGTCAAAGATGTGGGGATACATTATCACGACTAAGCAACGACCTATACTCATGTTTGCCGGGTTTATCTCAACACAGATCTATGGATGGATATTACTGATAAGAGATTCCCATATGGGGGTGATACCAAGCACATTTATCATGGAGGCTCAACTAGCCATTGGGGACAGAATCAATCTGGGTATACCCATGCTGGAAAAGTTTTACTGTTTTCTCCAACATGTCAGTGAAGGGAAAAGGTCCCTGCCAATGCGCGGGCCATTCCACTTTTTATATAGCTGGATCACGGTGCACATGGGGGGTTATGAATAACATAACCCCATTTCTCTATCGGGCATTCATTCTTACCCAGTTATTTTGAACATTGCGAGTAGCGCCACATTGATGCTAGATGCTATGATCGTGCGTGGTTAGATGGGGTGATTAGAGTAGTTCATATTTCATCCATTCCCCTTGCCAATCGAGGATTATTCCCATGTAGAAACAAATACGATAGAGAAATGGTCGTATCAATAGTCCTTTCTTGGTGGTGTGTTGGTGGAACAAGTGGATTGCTATCCCATATGTGCGCGATACACTATGCACTAGTTTTCTCAACATTCCATTGTCTTACGAGGCTAACTCCCTAGTTGTATATGAACGTGCACCACCAGAATCACTTTTGTGTGATGTGAAAAATGTGAATGATGTTTATAAGAGAGGAGGAGAAGATTTTGAACAAGATTCCCCCACCTGATGTTGCATTTGGATTGGTCCATGAGTATTCATAGGGTTGGGAGGCTACCTACCTTTGTGAAATACTGAATCAAGTGATGATCTAAGCCAGCAAGGTGGTTCCAATGCCACGATGCCATATATGTAGAGACCCTAAGCTTAACGTACATGGACATTACATTACTTTTTCATAATACATAGTACATAACAAAAACACACACACAAGGACCGTAATAGTTTAGTGTCTTTGGAAACTCAGAACATAATCTTCTAATCGTGGTGAAAGATCTTCAACATCTCCCATAAAGATCTTCCTTTTTTTTAACTAAAACCTTTCTTTATATCCTGGGGGAAAGAAAAAATTAAAGTTTGAGCTCAAATGCTCAGTAAGGGTAAAAAAAATAAATATCAATCACATCATATTCATAAGAACATAACATTTTGGAAATCTTAACCTGCAAAAGGGATCATAATATCATAACATGGGATAAATCAGAGAAGTGAAATGTAATCCCAATATTCATAACATAAAACATGAGACTTTGTGTCATACACACATAATCATAGAGAATCATTTCTTATTATTCATGACCCATTACCAAGACTATCTTAGTGGACAAAGTCCATTTCTGAACCGAGTTCACTCCTCGTTTCAGTCCTGTTTCACTTAACTGGTTTATCCTGCCGTTCCAGCCATGTCTATCTCATTTGATATAAAATCTTTACCCAATGAATTGGAGGGTGATATAGGTCCCACCCATCTAATAATGATACCATTCTTATGTGTGCCACAAAATCATAAACCATACATCATAGCATAACCCATGTAATAAAAATGGGATTCTTAAACATTGTGACATCATAAAACAATTCATATAAGATAAAGGAATTCATAAAAATAATTCCATCACAACATAATCAAATCAATGTAATATTAGGGATAAAAACAGAACCCTTTATTATCTTAGATGGAAAATAATTTTGATAAAACACTTGAACTCCATTCATGAGGAAAATATCCTTTCTACTTCAAAAACACTTTTCCTTTCTTAACATGTCATACAATTATAAACTAAAAGAAGTTGATTAAAAATTAACATGAAAACTTTTAAAGGGAGATTCTTGGAAATAATGTTTTAAAACTCCATTCATGCCGTATATGTTAAAAAACATTCTTCTCGTACTTTTTTCTGAAAAGTCAAAAAGTACCTCGTATGAAAAATGACAAAAGATTCCTTTCATATATTTTACTAAAAACTCACCGAAGGGTAAAATTGGATTTAAACAATTTTGGATGTAAATAATATTACATATTGAGGAAACATGTATGTGGATGATAAAATACACCCTAGTAAATACCAAAGTATAAACAATCTCGGATAAAAATGGGATTGTGATATTTTCCCTTACTTTAGGTCTGATTTGCTTCGTAAGTGTCCAAACCTCCTGTATAATGATTTAAATAATGCCATTGACTTATTACAGAATCATACTCATTGTTATGATATCATATATGGTTCACTTATGACTTTATTTTACCCATTCTTTTGTAAATTCCATGTTAAAGAGCGTTTTGGGTAAAATCGTTTCATTTGTTGTCCGTGTTTTGACTTGTAATTATTCATATGATTACTTAGATCATGATTAATTAATTACAGAATATAAAACATTATTTATATACAATATATATTCAGAATATACATATATATAATAGATCAGTAAATGGAAAGAAATACACCGTTCATGGAGACGGTAGGTCGTACGTTCGCATGAACGCTGTTTTCGTTTCCTTATTGAGTTGAATGGAATTAAGTAGATGACATACATATATATACACATAAATCCAGTATCATTATTATGTAATATATTTCATGATTAATTATTATATATAATTTATAATCATTCATGAATGGTTAATGTGGAGAATGAATGTCATCACGTCGTGGAGACGGTAGTCCGTACGTACACATGAGCGATGATATCGTTCTCATGATCGTGGAATTGTATTGGAGTGTATGTATAATATTTCAGAATGAATATCACTTTAAAATAATCATATATAGTTATTATTTACACCATTATATCAATCCAAGTAAGGTGGTGGTGGAAAATAGATTACACCACGGCGTGGAGACGGTATTCCGTACGTACGCACGCGCGGTGATTTCATTTTCCGTAGGATGGATAGATGGTGAAATAGGGTTGTTTCATACTTATAATAAAATATATGTATATGAGTGATACAGATGTTATTACATCATAATGAAAAAACCTAAGAAGAAGAAGTGGAAGAAGAAATAAAGTTGAAAGAATCGGTAACGGACATTACCTCTTCTTTGAAGCGCCTCTTTGAGTCCTCCTATTAGGGAACTAAGATTGGTCTTTGAAGTAGACCAGGACCCCTAGGATGTTTCAAGGAAAGTTGAGAAGATAATTTTGTAGGGGTTGGCCGAGCTTGAAGTCTCAAAGTGGTGTGAGGAAGAGAGGGAGGAGGTTCCCTTTTATAAGGGAGGAGAGTGGCACCTTTGGAATTCTTAAAAATATTAATTTATAATAAATATAACCACACTTAAAAACCTAAAAAAATGATTCATATTCGAATATTAGATGATATAGGGTTTTACTATCATCAACCAATCAAATTTAGACATGTTTGGATCTTATTTTAGACCTTATCATTTTGATTTATCCTTATTTAATCTATTTAAGTTTATTTGTGGTAAAAAAATTCTAAATTTTAAATTATAACAAATAATTACTTATTTGTTGTGAATTTTCCATAATTGGTTACTTAATAACATTACAGACCATATAAATTTAAATTTATAATTTTTAAATATTTTTGTGATTTTTAATCAATTTTATAATATGTTATTTTTATAAAATAACAATAGTGTCAATTTTGACACTATTCATTTATTTGAATTTAAATAAACTATATATAGAAGATATGTTCTAAATAAAAGCTTTAATAGATTCATAATATGTCATATGTATCTATAAAATTAGTTTATCACATTAAATAGTTCATATAATATTTATTTTATTATTTTTAAAACCATTTATTTTGTTTATCTCTTCATAAAATAATTACTACAACATTTTTGTATAATTATTTAATATACTTATTTGTTGCATAAAAATTAAAAATAAAATCCTATGATTAATATAAATCTATTAAATTTCACAATAAAACTTTTACTAGAATTTATCATCTTAAAATCATAATAGTTAAATTGTTATATTTAGTAAATTATGAAGGTGACAACTTTGGCATCATTTAAAATAAAATAATATAAGTGTCATAATCACTTTTATAAGGATCCAAATGGTTATATATTAGCTAATTAGATGATCAAGGTGTAGATATACACTACCAAAAAATTTTGGTCAGGTTTTTGGGCCTTTTAATCGGTATTAGTATTTCAATAAAAACTATATTACTGATTTTTCACTTAATAAATAATTTCTGCGTCATTAATGTATCACCATTAATGACAATTATTTAATCCCTAAAAATTCTCAATAAATTATCATGATGTATATAATTTTATTATATTTCTTGAGACTATTTATGTTAGAAGTTTTATGATTCTTATCACTATATTAAAATTATTATACTTATAATATTTAAGAGAGTGACATGTTGTCACTTTCTTTGGTTTTAATAATAATTAAATTATTTTCATGGTACAAAGTCCATAAAATGAATCTAATATTACCCTTAGGTGATATGGGTCGACATTTAGTCATCCAATAGAATATTGGCATCTGTTAGGGTAATTTTATAATATTATATTTACCCTTAATTACCCGATTTACCTTTAACTATGGTAAATAAAATTTACCGTAGTTACTATTTATAATTCCCAAAAATAAAGAGTATCTTATTAACATAATTTTGAACCACTGATTACAAATATGGAATCCATTTTTCCAAATTCAATACACAAATATTTCAGAAATTAAATTAAAATTAATCCTGTTGTCGAAAGAAAACGGGTTTTTCTTTAAAACATTGCAAAAGATTGAATTGATTTAACTTACGAATTCAAGGTAAAATAAATGATAATGACATACATTATATTAAATGGTAAAAATATATTTTATTTTTACTTTAAAACCATTCAATATTATAATTTAACCACATAAGTTATTATGATGAAAAAAGTTGTTTTTAATTAAAATATAGCGTGTTTTTACTATTAATTAAAATATGAAAGTTATCAGAATAATATGAAAAATTTATCCAAGGTAAAATTTTATATCCTAATTCCAAAGAATAATTTTATTTTGTAAAATTGAACTTATAAACGTGTCAAAAAGTAGATTTAAAGTGGGTGCGCCATCAAAAGGCGGCAAAACTGCATTTTTTGAAAAATACTTATTTTAACTGAAAAATTTATTTTGTTCTTATACCATGTTCTATAAAATGTGTAAGATGAATAATAATGTTATAAAATTAAAAATATAGTTATTACTATTCATAACGGCTAGTTTATAATAATATTATAATAACATATCTTTGTTTAGTAAAACCCGGTATTGCGTACAACACACGCTATCGAAGAAGGTCACGATTGCATGTAAAGCATGCCAAGTCAGTGTTGCGTATAGTGCAAGAACCCTTTGTTGTTTCGTTATAACAGAATTCAACCATTATTTTCATTTATGTATTTAATATATATATATATATATACTCAATGTTGCGTAGAATGACTATTATCAAATGAACTTGAAATTGTGTGTAACACAATCTAAGAATAGTGTTGCGTATACTGGAAGCTAATATAGTGTTGCGTATAGAGCAAGAAAATATTGGTGTAGCGTACAAAAAAAGACATTAATGAAATTAAAAAGAATATTTTTCATAAAATCTCAGGGTGTTACATTCTAGCCCCCTTAAAATGAATTTCTCCCTCGAAATTCGTCTCGGTTATAAATGGTTTTCTACTTGAAAGTTTCTTTAATTGAAACCCACTTCCTAAAAAGGAATACCAAAACATATCTTTAAAAACTAAAGTATGAAACGTAACGGTTACCCAAATAAACTAATCACTGGGTTTCCACATAGGAGAACATAGGTGAAAATATGAATATAGAAGAGAAATATAACCATCATGTTCTGATAGAGAGTGGTAGAGAACATGGCTATGAAAAAGCCAACAATCACAAAGCCATAGATTTGTGATGATCTAAGGTACCATCTGATTCATCAGATATAAGGTCACTAGGACAACATTTTTGGTTTTCAAGATCATTTCCCAAAAGTTGATGAATTAAAAGAAATACTTACATGATTTTGGTACAATCTCACTGTTGTTCTTGAATTGAACAATTTCCGCTTCATCCCTTAAAGAAATGAAGATGAATTTTTTATTCGTGATGTGTTAGCAGATCATGTGATAGAATGATGGGTCATTCCATCTGTTTCAATCAAAAGGTTTGCAAAAGTTATAAGTCTATCATATGGTTAGATTAATCATATATGGTTCCAAAAATGGACTTATACTTCATATATCATACTTCTTAATATAATAAAACTAGTTTATACTAAACAGGGACTTCCTGTAGGCCAGTGGTAGGAGATAAAGGCCAGTCACACATCCATTGTGGGTTCGATTCCCACAGCCTTGTCCGACGCGATGGGATGTCGCCCATCCTGCAGGTTTCCCTTTTTCTAAAACTACATTACTATAACATCCCATAAATAATATCGAAAAAACTTCTATCCTTAAACAATAGTAACTTATGTCCAATATAATCCTTTCCAATATTTAGTCTTATCCAAAATACTGTTGTCCAATCTCATATTATAGTGAAAACGATTACCAAAGAGTTCATATAACAAGCATGTTAATACCATCGTTGATCCCCATATATCATGAGATATGTCTTGTTGGTCACATTCCAAACATTCGAAGGCCTTAATCATGTATTCTATTGAAAAAAAGAAAAAAATGAATACCCATTGAACATTGTTGAAAAAATGAATTTTGTTAAAAGTCAACTCTTTCCACATACCAAAATCCTCAAAATTCTATATACTCAAACCATGATATCACATAGTCCTTATATCAATCATGAGCTCGTGAAGACTGTAAAACATTTCATTTTCTCGTTTTCCCTTCATTATGTGCATATCATCTTTTTTTTTCAAAAATATCTCAATCACATTCCATGGTTACTGGTACCATAAAATTATTGAAACCACAATAGACCAATACATAAATATTCCAATATTCCACGATACTATATACAACATTATTTTGGAATCCCATTACATAAACACTTAATCATTCCACCACATCGTTGTCATATTCAAAATCACCAATAGTTATCACATGTGACTTCCCTTTGTCCTTTGCCTTAAGTGGTTGCTCATGTCGATCATCACTAACCCTTGGATTAGGGAATTTATTAGTATAATGCCCAATTTCCTTGCACTTGAAGCATTGAAGTGTTGGTGGTGAATTCTCTGTAGTCTTTTCTTTATTCACATCATTAGAAACCATTTTTCCATTACTTCGACACACAGCTGCTCGATGACCTTCTTTTTCACACTTAAAACATTTTCTAGTCCCTTTAAGACAATCTCCACCATTCTTCTTTCCACACATTGAGGATAAGGAAACATTCATCTTCTTTTCACAATTATTCTGAGATTTCTCCTTGAACTCTATCTTTCGTTTCTTGTCAAAACTATGAGATGGATAAGTAACACCAACTTCCATTTCTACCTTGATATCACAATGCACAATTTCTTCATAGCTACTGAAGTCTCTTATATCTATTTCCCTTTGAAGATTTGGTTTTAAGCCACTGAAGAATCGATCAACTTTACTTTCAGGTTGGATGATAAATCCAGATGTATACCTTGCAAGCCTTGTAAAATTCGCATCGTATATACCAACAGATTCATCATCCTTTTTCTTTAGTTCAATAAACTCATTCTCCATCTTTGTTCGAAGAATACGAGGGATGTACTTATTGAAAAATAAGTTCTTGAACTCGTCACATTCCATAGACTCAATTTCATCTCTTTGCCTCGTATTCTTGATAAGATTACACCATTGATCAGCTTCACCTTCTAAATGATATACTACTACGATGACTTTATCATGTTCAGAACATTGAAGAACTGAAAATATCTTTTCAGTGGTACTGATCCATTGTTCAGCAACAAGTGGATTAGAAGACCCACTGAAAGAAGGTGGACGTTTCCTCATGAAGGACTCAATAGAATATTGTTCCCTTCTCTTCTCATTTGGAAGTCCGGAATGATTCATATCTTGTGTAAGTATAGCAATAATATTTTGCACTCCATATCCCATAACATTTGTTTGTTCAGGAGTACAATCATTGCATTGTCCATTGCATTGATCAACATGGTTCCTTCGGGTTCCAGCCATCGTCTAAAACCCAAAAAGAATAGTCTGAGAGGAAAAAATCATGCTAGGGAAAACAAAATAATAAAGGGGGAGTACCTTCAATATCTGACATCTTAGGTTTAATTCTAATATCGTTACCGTAATTCTAGGACTATAACCTATACTTATACTTAACCTTAGGGACATCCCTAGACATACCTTAGAAATATCTCTAGGGATATCACTAAAGTTCTCGCATCCTAGTTTCCAAAGGTTGACTAAACCTTTCCTATAATACCAACTATAGAGACCCTAAGCTTAACGTACATGGACATTACATTACTTTTTCAGAATACATAGTACATAACAAAAACACACACACAAGGACTGTAATAGTTTAGTGTCTTTGGAAACTCAGAATATAATCTTCTAATCGTGGTGAAAGATCTTAAAAATCTCCCATAAAGATCTTCCTTTTTTTACCAAAAACCTTTATTTATATCCTGGGGAAAATAAAACAGAAAAGGTTGAGCTCAAATGCTCAGTAAGGATAAACAAAAAAAATATCAATCACATCATATTCATAAGAACATAACATTTTTGAAATCTTATCCTGCAAAAGAGATCATAATATCATAACATGGGATAAATCATAGAAGTGAAATGTAATCCCAATAATCATAACTTAAAACATGAAACTTTGTGTCATACACACATAATCATAGAGAATCATTTCTTATTAGTCAAGACTCATTACCAAGACTATCTTAGTGGACAAAGGCCATTTCTGAACCGAGTTCACTCGTCGTTTCAGTCCTGTTTCACTGAACCGGTTTAACCTGCCATTCTAGCCATGTCTATCTCATGAGTTATAAAATCTTTACCAAATGCATTGGAGGTAGATATAGGTCCCACCCATCTCATAATGATACCATTCTTATGTGTGCCACAAAATCATAAACCATACATCATAGCATAACCCATGTAATAAAAATGGGATTCTTAAACATCGTGACATCATAAAACAATTCATATAAGATAATGTAATTCATAAAAATAATTCCATCACAACATAATCAAATCAATGTAATAGTAGGGCTAAAAACAGAACCCTTTATTATCTTAGACGGAAAATAATTTTGATAAAACACTTGAACTCCATTCTTGAGGAAAATATCCTTTCTACTTCAAAAACACTTTTACTTTCTTAACATGTCATACAATTATAAACTAAAAGAATTTGATTAAAAATTAACTTGAAAACTTGTAAAGGTAGCTTCTTGGAAATAATGTTTTAAAAATCCATTCATGTCGTATAAGTTAAAAAAACATTCTTCTCATACTTTTGTCGAAAAAGTCAAAAAGTACCTCATACGAAAAACGAAAAACGACAAAAGATTCCTTTCATATCTTTTACTAAAAACTCACCGAAGGGTAAAATTGGATTTAAAAAATTTTGGATGGAAATAATATTACATATTGAGGAAACATGTATGTGGATGATAAAATACACCCCAGTAAATACCAAAGTATAAACAATCTCGGATAAAAATGAGATTGTGATATTTTCCCTTACCTTAGGTCCGATTTGCTTCGTAAGTGTCCGAACCTACTGTATAATGATTTAAATAATGTCATTGACTTATTCCAAAATCATACTCATTGTTATTATATCATATATGGTTCACTTATGACTTTATTTTACCCGTTCTTTTGTAAATTTCATGTTAAAGAGCATTTTGGATAAAATCGTTTCATTTGTCATCCGTGTTTTGACTTGTAATTATTCATATGATTACTTAGATCATGATAACTTAATTCCAGAATATAAAACATTATTTATATAGAATATATATTCAGAATATATACATATATATAATAGATCAGTAAATGGAAAGAAATACACCGTTCATGGAGACGGTAGGTTGTACGTACGCATGAACGCTATTTTCGTTTCCTTGTTGAGTTGAATGGAATTAAGTAGATGACATAAATATATATACACATAAATACAGTATCATTATTATGTCATATATTTCATTATTACTTATTAGATATACTTTATAATCATTCATGAATGGTTAACGTGGAGAATGAATCTTATCGCGTCGTGGAGACGGTAGCCCGTACGTACGCACGAGCGATGATATCGTTCTCATGATCATGGAATTGTATTGGAGTGTATGTATACTATTTAATAATAAATATCACTTTACAATAATCATATATTGTTATTATTTACACCATTATAACCATCCATGTAAGGTGGTGGTGGAAAATATATTACACCACGGCGTGGAGACGGTATTCCGTACGTACGCACGCGCTATGATTTTGTCTTCCGTAGGATGGATAGATGGTGAAATAGGGTTGTTTCATAGTTATAATAACATATCAGTATATTAGTGATATTGATGTTATTACTTAATAATGAAGATACCTAAGAATAAGAAGTGGAAGAAGAAATAAAGTTGAAAGAATCGGTAATGGACATTACCTCTTCTTTGAAGCGCCTCTTTGAGTCCTCCTCTTAGGGCCCTATGATTGATCTTTGAAGTAGACCAGGACCCCTAGGATGTTTCTAGGGAAGTGTAGAAGATAATTTGGCAGGGGTTGGACGAGCTTGAAGGCTCAAAGTGGTGTGATGAAGAGAGGGATGAGGTGCCCTTTTATAAGGGAGGAGAGGGGCACCTTTGGAATTCTTAAAAATATTAATTTATAATAAATCTAACCCCACTTAAAACCCCCAAAAAATGACTCATATTTGAAGATTAGATGATATATGGTTGTAATATCATCAAAAAATTAAATTTAGACATGTTTGGATCATATTTTAAACCTTATCATTTTGATTTATCATTATTTAATCTATTTAAGTTTATTTGTGGTAATAAAATTATAAATTTTAAATTATAACAAATAATTACTTATTTGTTGTTAATTTTCCATAATTGGTTACTTTATAACATTATAGACCATATAAATGTAAATTTATAATTTTTAAAAAAATTTCTGATTTTTAAACAAATTTATAATATGTTATTTTTATAAAATAACAATAGTTTCAATTTTGACATTATTCATTTATTTGAATTTAAATAAAATATACACAGAAGATATTTTCAAAATATAATATTTAATAGATTCATAAAATGTCATATGTATCTATAAAATTAGTTTATCACATTAAATAGTTCATATAATATTTATTTTTTTATTTTTAAAACCATTTATTTGGTTTATCTCTTAATAAAATAATTACTACAACATTATTGTATAATTATTTAATATATTTATTTGTTGCATAAAAATTAAAAATAAAATCCTAATGTGAGTATAAATCTACTACCTTTCAAAATAATACTTTTACTAGAATTTATCATCTTAAAATAATAATAGTTAAATTGTTATATTTATTAAATTATGAAGGTGAATACTTTGGCATCATTTAAAATAAAATAATATAAGTGTCATAATCACTTTTATAAGGCTCCAAACGGTTATATATTAGGTCATTGGATGATTATGGTGTATATATACACTACCAATAATTTTTTGTCAGGTTTTTGGGCCTTTTAATGGGTATTATTATTTCAACAAAAACTATATTACTGATTTTTCACTTAATAAATAATTTCTGCGTCATTAATGTATCACCATTAATGACAATTATTTAATCCCTAAAAATTCTCAATAAATTATCTTGATGTAGATAATTTTATTAGATTTCTGTATACTATTCATGTTTAACGTTTTATGATGTTCATCACTAAATTAAAATTATTATACTTATAATATTTAAGAGAGTGACATGTTGTCACTTTCTTTGGTTTTAATAATAATTAAATTATTTTCCTGGTCAAAAGTACATAAAATGAATTTAATCAGACATTTAAGTGATATGGGTCTACTTTTAGTCATCCAATAGAATTTTGGCATGTGTTAGGGTAATTTTATAATATTATATTTACCCTTAATTACCCAATTTACCTTTAAGTATGGTATATAAAATTTATCATAGTTACTATTCATAATTCCAAAAATTAAAAAGTAGCTTATTAACATAATTTGGACCAACTAATTCCAAATATGGAATCCATTTTTCCAAATTCAATTTACAAAAGTTTCAGAAATTAAATTAAAATTAATCCCGTTGTCGAAAGAAAACAGGTTTTCTTTAAAACATTGCAAAAGATTGAATTGATTTAACTTACGAATTCAAGGTAAAATATATGATAATGACATAAATTATATTAAATGGTAAAAATATATTATATTTATACTTTAAAACCATTAAATATTATAATTTATCCACATAAGTTATTACGATGAAAAAAGTTGTTTTTAATTAAAATATAGCATGTTTTTACTATTCATTAAAATATGAAAGTTATCAGAATAATATGAAAATTTTATCCAAGGTAAAATTTTATATCCTGATTCCAAATAATAATTTTATTTTGAAAAATTTAACTTATATTCATGTAAAAAACTATATTTAAAGTGGGTGCGCCATCAAAAGGCGGCAAAACTGCATTTTTTGAAAAATACTTATTTTACCCAAAAAATTTATTTTGTTCTTATACCATGTTCTAGAAAATGTGTAAGATGAATAATAATGTTATAAAATTAAAAATATAGTTAATACTATTCATAAAAGCTAGTTCATAATAATATTATATTAACATATCATTGTTTAGTAAAACCCGGTATTGCGTACAACACACGCTATCGAAAAAGGTCACGATTGCGTGTAAAGAAAGCCAAGTCAGGGTTGCATATAGTGAAAGACTCCTTCGTTGTTTCGTTATAACATAATTCAACCATTTTTTTCATTTATACATTGAATATATATATATATATATACTAGATGTTGCGTAGAATAACTATTATCAAACGAACTTGAAATTGTGTGTAACACAATCTATGAATAGTGTTGCGTATACTACAAGCTAATACGGTGTTGCGTATAGGGAAAGATAATCTTGGTGTAGTGTACAACATAAGACATTAATGAAATTAAAAAGAATATTTTTTCACAAAATCTCAGGGTGTTACAATATAGTGTCGACGGGCGGGATCAAGAAGTTAATGCAGATATTCACGGTGATGAGGTTATAACAGCTAGGGTGACAAGCCATGAACTGATAAATACCAAGCCAGTGATTCCCAGATATGAAGAGGGTGAGGGGGGAGTGCCAGGCCTGATGGCTCCATCTAAGAGGTCCCAGGAGGGAGGAAAATCTTTTTGGCTTTTGATGGATTTCCCTTTAAGCTCTTGGGAAGAAGCTGCTTTCGTTATTGACCCTCAAAGATTCCATCTTCTCAGAGGCATGGAAAGAATGGGGAAAGAGAAAATAAGACCATGGAATCAACAGTTTATGGGAGAATCATAACACACACGGGATGTATCTAGGGGATCTCTTATTTGTGAAAGGAAGATTCAATGCTGCCCATACCGAGAGAAGATAATTTGTGATGGAGATAGAAGAGGAAATACATTTTGTGGTGATATGCAGTTAATGTTGCACCGGGCAAGGGTGCTGCTGAATATGACTACTCCCGCAGAACCAAAAATAGCTTAACTGGTAGAGCGTTTCCCTTACCCATCCACACAGGAGAATCATGGAGGGAAGAAGTAATCTTTGGAGACTCCAATCATGCAATATAGGGGACCTCTAGGGGAACCTCTCTGAAAAAAGAAGAGATACCAGCCTCAGGGGAAATCTCTTTGGTGGATTCTGCGCAACTCTGGAAGATGGTTTCTTCCCCCTTTCAGTGCACTAATTTCATCCCTACCTTTTCTTTCTTTCTCCAAGAACACGTACCAATATAGGAGAACCGTTAGTTGGACACTCCCTAGTGATGAGGATGAAGGTGTGGTAGTCGCATTGGACCCAACACCGGCACCCATAATCAGGTGGATGGTGGTTGTCAAGTCCAGCGATGCTGGAGGAGTAGGGGTGGCCTTCTCAGAACCCACAAAACCCATAATAATATATGGGGGTCTACGCCCCGACCTCCCAATGATGGTAGACCTGATGCGAGACCTAGGGGAAAACTAGGGTAAGTCTCATACTCCAGAGCTGTACCCATCATCTGGTCGGTCAAATTGGCTAACACAACCTTTTCATACATAGTTTCCAGGATGATGTATATGTTGATAATGAATGTGGTTGGAAGACTCGAGGCTCCACTCTGAGTCGAGGTTCCACTCCGTATTGCCTTGAGCGCCCTAGCTGACTAAGCCATAGTTCCCTATGAATGTCCAATGGAAGTGGGCGATATTGATGATGGGACAAACTCTAACATTAACCAGGAGGACTTCATAGAAGTGGAATCCATCAATGAAGACCTACTCTAGGAAGACCACATGTAACACCCCAATATTTCATAGTATGTTATCTTATTAAAGTAATCAATAGTTTGTGCTACACGCAACACCAAGTTCGAGCGCACCACAACTTACCAAACTAGCCATTCAAAAAGCAGTTATGAATAGTATTAACTGCATTTTAAATCTTATAAACTATATATAATTTTAACACCCATATTATTTGTTTCTTTGGCATAATATAAGAACATATTCAATTTTTCAGATAAAGGAAGTATTTTTCAAAAATGTAATTTTACTGCCTACTATGGGTGACCTTTTTTTAAATGAAATATCTACCACTTTTTTATTAAATTTGACAAAATAAACTTCTTATTTAGAAGTGGGGCATAAAAATTTAGTTTGGATAAATTTTTGGTGTTTTTCTAAAAACTTTCATATTTTGACGAATAATGAAAGATGCCAAATTTTAATTGAAAACAACTTTTTTAAACAAAATTTTTTATATTGTTAAATTATACATTTGAATGGTTTTGAAGTATAATTAGATTATATTTTTATCATTTTATATAATGTAGCTCATTAAAAGTAATTTTACATTTAAATTTGACATAAACAGAAGTCAGTCTTTTGATAGTTCTAACTTTTAAAAAAACCCTCCTTTTGGTTTTGACATTAGGAATTAATTTTAAATTAATTAATCTGACTTGTATGTTTTGAATTTTGTAAAATAAATTTTTTTTTGAATTCATAATATTAAAATTAGCTTAGTGTGAAGTTTTGGTATTTTTCTAAAAACTTTCAATTTTTTGATGAATAGCGAAAACCACTGCGTTTTTGTTTAAAATTGAATTTTTATTTAAAAAATAGTTTATTATATTTAAATTTATTTAATGTAGAAATAGATAAATAATACCTATATAAGTTCAGTGTAATTAATTGAAGTCATTTAATAATAAAATTAGATGTATAAAATTTTATAGAATTTTTTTACGTCTTTTACCCATCTTCTAGGCACGTTAGCAAATTGGCATAAAACGTTATTTTACCGCTTCTTTGAGTTGAATTTCAAAAATCTGAGAGACACGGTTGACATCATTAAGTAAAATATTATTCAATAATATGAAAATAATTTTTGGTGAATAGTAACTTTTGACTTTTATTTACCACGGTTAAAAGTAAATAGGGTAATTAAAGGTAAAAATGATATTATAATTATCTTAACACATGTCCTAATTCTATTGGATAAGTTTAATTCGACCAAAAACAACTTTAGGAATAAATTACGATCCTTTATGTCCATTTGGATTAGATTAGGACATTTATTATTATTTTATTTAATGAAGAGTTAAAGGTGTTAAATTCAAAGTTTATTAACTAAACCATTTTTAATATAGGGTTATATATAAGATAAATTAAAATATAAATATTATTTATAAATCTAAAAATATTTACTACACAATTGTATTTTATTTATAATTTTTAGTCATTAAATAATTAAAATTATTTATGACACAAAGATGATGCAGTAATTACCTTCTTAATGGAATATTAAAATAATTGATATTAATTTTTTTTAAATAAATAGAATTTGAATGTTCTGATGCCATCCATGAATTTTCAATGTGAATATGACAAGTTAATATTGATTAAATGTATTTGGTTCGATGTATTCAAGTTGTGAATAGTTTCACAAAAACCAAATACTAAATAGTGTCAAAATTGACATAAATTAGTTTTTAAAACAAATAATATATTATTGATTGATATAATATTCCTAAAAATATATTTTTTGAACAAAATACTTGTATAATGATTAATATGTCATTAATGTACCACTTGGGGTTCTCTTGGAATTTTACAGTAAGTATATTAACCATTTATTTTATTAATACAAGAGGACATTGTAAAAGTTAAACTTTTTAACTTTGAGTTAAATTTTAAAAAATATGGTTAATATGGTGACCTAAACTTGTATAAAACCTATTGGCTTAGAGTATTTTGACTTATACCCACCTTAGCTTCATAAATAATTAATTTTTATCCATTATAAACTAAAACTGATTTTATAATAAAACAATATTTTATACTTTTCCTAAAGTGACCATCACCCCTCTTATAAAAGGCAACTTCCCCTTATCTCCAAATCACACCTCGAAAGCCATTTGTCTCAGCCAAACCTGGCCCAAATATCCTCCCAAAATCCCTCAAATCATCCTATAATCCTTACTTTGATCAGAAAGCCAACCTATGGAGCCCTTTTGATCAACTCAAAAGGAAACACCTGAAGAAGAGGTAATAATTTCACAACCCTCTTTCAAGTTCATTTATTCTTACACTTCCAATTTAATTGATGTTTCCATAACAAAATAATAACTCTAGTACCTCCTAAATAATTTTATGTTCTTATAAATATGGTACAACCATATTTTTTATTCTATCCATCCTATAAATGACAATGTCACTATATGTGTGTATGTACGGATTACTGTCTCCATGTCATGGTGTTGTTTGTTATTCAAACACTTCATTATTTGGATGGGTATAAAAATGATTATAACTGATGTAAATAATAAATATAACGTGTTAATTATTATGTATATATGATATACCATCCAATTATGTATGATTTCACCATTAATATTATGATATTATCGCTCATACGTGCGTACGGAATACTATCTCCATGAACGCGATGTGATTCATTCCCCATCATAATAATTCAACAATAATTTTCATTTTATTATTAAAAGAAATGTTTAAAAACTTAATATCATTTTGTATGTGAATCAAATACATTCTATCCATAACAAACATGGCTTATGTAACCAAGAATATAGAGAAAAATTGATTAGTTAAAACCCGAAATGATTATACTACAAAAATATTATGAACACAGAAATATTAGAGGATAATATACGATATCATATTTATGTATATAGTTCTTTTATAATTTAATAACAATGTTTTAACTATTATTTAGGAGGTTAACATACCATCGACTAAGGAAATGTACAAGGTAAGGGTTAATTTCACAATCTCTTTAGTATCTAAGGTTTTTTTTACGTAAGTATCTACTGGGACATATTTATTATCCATGTCCCTATTTCATAAAATAGTTTTAAAAGAGATTCATTTTAAGGGACATTTTTACTAAAACATTATTTTAAATGTTTTAATGATTCATTCTTCTAAACCTTTCTCATTAATGTACATGTTTTCATAATGGGTTTAAGGATTTATGTATTTGGACATGAATATTTTAAAAGGTTAATTTCTTTAAAAAGTTATAATGTGCTATGGGAATTATTGATTGAAAACTATCTTTTAAATTACTTCCATTATAAATTATGTGACTTTTAAATGATTTCCTGAGAAAGGGATATTTCTATCAAACATTTTTACAGATCATTTTCAACTATGTCAACATCCTTTATAGAATATTATTCTTGATCGAGGTTAATTTATTATGATACAAATCATCCATATTGCATTAAAGGTTTTGTGATATGTTTGATTGTGGATGCATTATTTTTATACCATTAAGGGTTTATGGGAAAAGTCTTGAGGTTTTGTATGCTATTTTTAATATGAATTTTTATGTTATGTTTAAACCTTTTCATATGAGGAATTCATTGGAATTAAAAATTGATGGGTGGAGCTTGCTATAGCTCCTTAATGCGTCAGTAGGTCACATGAGACAAACTAGTGCCTTGGAACATGACCTTGACAAAATCTAATTTGTATTCTTGACATAAGGCCATGACTATGTGGTTATGATGTTTGGAATTATGCATTCCATCAGTATGAAATTGGCTATTGATATTTCATGTGAGTATTTGACTTGTAGAATATCCATGTGAATAAGTAAATGGAATTATTTGATTTATATTTGACATATTATGTTGAAGTTTAAGTTTAAAAGGAATATGTTTTAGCCTTATAAATTTACAAAAATGTTAATGCTTATATATGAAATTTTTCACTATATTGTTATCCTTTCTGAGCATATGATCTCACCCCTTTCAATGTTTTATTTTTCCAAGGAAGTGAAGTGTATATTATGATTGACCTGCAAGGATTGTCTAATAGAAATGAATGTGTTCAAATGAGACAATGTTGTTGTTGTTTTTCATTTTATAATATATTGTAAAACTTATGTATGTATCTTTTACATCCAAAACTACTAAACTGATTGGTATTTCAGGATTTGATCCCTTGTGATCATGCCAATTTTCTGTAATAATGCCTCGACTCTGGGCTTATGGGGTCAGGGCGTTACAGTTAGTATCATAGGAAGTTTAGTACATACATTGGAAACTAGATTTAGAAAAAATCTATTTAGAGAACATTATCCTAAGATAGACTTTGATGATTAGTATAGAATAAATACTGAGAATTTTGGTAATGTAGATATATTGTGTATTTTCCAAGCAATACATCCATGTCTAGATACGAGTAGGTAGATGTAGCTCTGGCACAAATGTACCTAGGAGTAAAAAACCTGACAAGAAGTTTCGGTCTTGACCCGGGGTATCCAAGTATACGACAACGGGCCTTGCTGCACTCTTAGTTATGAAAATCCCATGGGATATGCTTAGAATAATTCAAATTTTCATTACAAGCAATTATGATGGATTTAGGAGAAAATACTTACCAAAGAAAACATTTTATGTTTATAGATTATAAGCACAATATTTTTAATTTACAAGTTTAGAATTATGCATTGTGTTTAATAAACTAACCTAGTGTATTCCATTGATTAGAAATCGTACCTAGTAGAAGGAATGAGAAATACAACAATATGCATGATCGAAATATTAAGAAGGATCATATCTTTCCTGGTATTAAGACAACATTTAAAGGGAAATAGTATCCCATGTATTATCATCATATGAAGAAATAGTATCATGTGTTAATAAGATAAGTAAAGAATTATATGAGTTATATGGCTTTGAAGGGAAGAAAGAGAAGAAAAGGATGGAAGAGAGAAAGATGGATAAAGGGAAGAGAGGAAAGAAGGATTTTTCCTATATGTGATAGTTGTGGAAAGAATCACCTCAGTAAATTCATGAAGGGAATGTGAGTTTGTTATAAGTGTGGAGAAAAAGGACACCATATACGTGATTTCAAGGGTAAGAAAAAGGTATCAAATGTACAATGCTTCATCTGCAAGGAGTTGGGACACTACACAAATCAATCATCAGAGTATACCCTAAATGATTCTATTGGATAATAATCAAGTTATGATACTATCAAAGATGAAGAGGAATGATTAGATTTCATTTGTTGTTATTAAAGTATTTTTATATTTGATTATTTTATTAACTATTTAAATGTTATAAGAATTATAGAGTATATAAGGATTGTATTGCAGTACTATTTCATTAAGGACTTGAGGTTGTGTGGAACTAAGAAAAGTGACTCAATATCAAGTCAATTTTTTTTAGAAAATATATGGTTGAGAGAAATATTGACCATAATATTGTTTTGATACTGAGGTAGTGATTTTGGAATAATATATGATTTATTTGGGTAAATTATATTGGATATTCTTGACTACATTGAAACTGATTAATGATTTGTATATTCCATCATTGTTGGAGTTTTCAACATTTTTGGATACAAGTATATCCAATATTCTATAAGGAATAAGGGAGCGTGATTGTAATAAATAAGGTTTTATGGTAATTCATGTTGTTACTGTGTTCTAAAAGAATACATGATGAAGGTATTCCCATGTTATTACATGGAAAAAAAGATCTTCATTATGATGACCTTCCTTATAAATTTTGGACTGTGAGTTTGGACAGAAGTATTTTGGATAAGACAAAAGGTTGGAATGGATTAAGTTTGACATTTCAAACTATTGATAAGGTTAACGATTCTCTTAAGATTATTTTTGGATGGTTATAAAAATTACAACCCAGAGGTCAGGTGACAACCCGTCGCATCATGTAAGGCCGCGAGACTTGAACCCACAACTGAAAGGCAATAAGGGTGCGTCACCTACCACTGGCCTATGTGATATCCTTGTTTGGATAATGTAGTTTTTTTAAATATTCTGACAAATGATATAAAATTCATTATTTTTTGAATCCTATATGAATAGGATAAATAGAATATTTTTGAATTCTATTATCTTTTGGATTGAAAGATGAGTTTGTTGTAGGAATTAGTTGAAGGATGAAACTCTACTTGTCTTGTATATTTTTTTCCTCTTATTCAATAAATAAATTAATTCTTAAACTTTAGGTAAGGGATCATATAACCAAAAATGTGTTTTCCTAATATCTTATGTAATGTTGAACCGATGATATTTTAAATTATCATAGATTGGTGGCTTTAAGGCCCTTAATTTTACATTTGTTTTTGATTGATGACTCTAATAAATCCCTATAAATATTTACATTTTCTTCCTATTATGTGTCCCTAATTTCCACCAATTTTCACCTAATCAAGATCATAATTTTGTGGTGACCTTTTAATTCCCCTTTCCCTCTTATTAAGGTTAAATTTTATTAACACAATTTCCAATGTGGGCTTTCCACAAAGGTATTTTTATATTTTTAACAATTTTTTTTTGAAGAAAAATTTTAAATTGAGAGGACATATTTTATTTAAGTAGGGTAGAATGTTACACAACAATATTTCATAGTACGTTATCTCATTAAAGTAATTCAACAGCTTGCGCTACACGTAACACCGAGTTTGAGTTCACTACAACTTACCAAACTATCTGTTCAAAAAGCAGTAATGAATAATATTAAGTGAATTTTGAATCTTATATACTCTATATAATTTTAAAATCCATATTATGTGTTTCATATAAATAATATAAGGACAAATTCAATTTTTCAGATAAAGTATTTTTTAAAAATGCAATTTTACCTCCTACTAATGGTGAACTTTTCTTAAATGCAATATCTAACACTTTTATATTAAATTTGTAAAAATAAACCTCTTATTTAGAAGCTGGAAGAAAAAATTTAGTTTGGATATATTTTTTTTGTATTTTTCTGATAACTTTAATATTTTGATGAATGGTGAATGTTGAGAAATTTTAATTGAAAACAAATTTTTTAATAAAAATAATTTATAGTGTTAAATTATACATTTGAATGTGTTTTAAGTATAATTAGATTATATTATTATAATTTAATACAATGTATATCATTATAAGTAATTTTACATTTAAATTTGACATAAGCACATGTCAATCTTTTGATAATTCTTACATTTTAAAAACATGCTTTTTGGTTTTGACAATGGGAAATAATTTTAAATTAATTAATACAAATTCAATGTTTTTAATTTGGTAAAATATACTTAATTTTTTAATTTGGAATATCAAAATCAGCTTAGGGTGATTTTTTGGTATTTTTATGAAAACTTTTATTTTTTGATGAATAGTGAAAAAACACCGCGATTTTGTTTAAAATTGACTTTTTATTTAAATAATTAATTATTTTATTTAAAGTAAAAATAGATAAATAATACCTATATTAGTTAAATGTAATTAATTGGAGTCATTTTATAATAAAATTAAATGTATAAAATTTTATTGATTTTTTAATGTCTTTTATCCACCTTCTAGGAACATTCGCAAATTTGCATAAAATGTAATTTTACCACTTCTGTGAGTTGAATTTTAAAAATCTGAGAGAAATGGTGGATATCAGTATGTAAAATATAATTCAATAAGATGAAAATTATTTTTTTTGAATAGTAAATTTTTACTTTTATTTACCACAGAAAAAATTAAATAGTGTAATTAATGGTAAAAATGATATTATAATTTCCCTAACACATGTCCTAATTCTATTGGATATGTGTAATTAGACCAAAAACATATTTTGGATTAAAATATGATCATTTAGGTCCAATTATATTAGTTTTGGACATTTATTATTATTTTATTTAAAGAAGAGTTAAAAGTGTTAAATTTAATGTTTATTAACTAAACTGTTTTTAATATTAGGTTATACATAAGATGAATTCACCTATAAATATTATGTAGAAATATAAAAATGTTTCGTACACAATGGTATTTTATTTATAATATTTAGATCTCAAATAAATTAAATTATTTTTGAAACAACGACGATGCAGTAATTACCTTATTAATGAAATATTAAAATAATTGATATTATAAATATTTAAAGAATAATAATTTGAAAGTTTTGATGCCATCCATTAATTTTCTGGGTGAATATGACATGTTAGGGTTTATTAAATGTATTTGGTTCGAAGTAATCAAGTTGTGATGACTTTCACAAAAACAAAATACTAAATAGTGTCAAAATTGAAATAAATTAGTTTTTTTAAAAAAAAAATATATTATTAAATGATATAATATTCCTAAAAATATAAGGCTCACCCAAAAGACTTATATAATGATTAATATGTCATTAATGAATCAGTTGGGGTTCTCTTGGAATTTTTTAATAAGTTTATTAACCATTTATTATAAAAATACAAGAGGACGTTGTAAATGTTAAACTTTTTATCTTAGAGTTAAATCTAAAAGATAGTGTTAATATGGTAACCTAAACTTATCTAAAACCTATTGGTTGAGATTATTTTTACACATACCCACATTATCTTTGAAATAAATCAATTTGGATCTATTAGAAACTGAGAATTATTTTATAATGAAATAGTATTTTAAACATTTCCTAAAGTGACCCTCACCCCTCTTATAAAAGGGCACATCCCCTTCTCTCCAAATCACACATCCAAAGCCATTTGGCTCGGCCAAACCCAACTCCAATATCCTCCCAACTTCCCTCAAATCAAATTATAGTCCTTAATTTGATCCGAAATCCAACTTAATGAGCAATTTTGATCAACTCAAAAGGAAACACCCGAAGAAGAGACAATAATTTCACCACCCTCTTTCAAGTTCTTTTCTTCTTCCACTTCCCATTTCATTGTTGTTTCCATACAAAAATAATAACTTCATTACCTAGTAAATACTGTGATTATTATAAATATGGTACAAAAATATTTGTTAATCTATCTATCCTATAAATGACAAAGTCACCATACGTGCGTAGGTACGTCTTACCGTCTCCACATTGTGGTGTAGTTTGTTTTTCAAACACTTCATTATTTGGATGGGTATAATAATGAGTATAACAGATGTAAATAATAAATATATCATGTTAATGATTCTGTGTATATGATATACAATCCAATTACATACAATTTCACCTTCAATAAAATTATATTGTCGCCCGTGCATACGTACGGATTACCGTCTCCATGAACGCAATGAGATTCATTCCCCATCGTAATCATTGAAGAATAATTTTCATTTTATGATTAAAAAATAATTTTTAATAACTTAATATCATTCTAGATATGAATCGAATACATCCTATCCATAACAAACATGGCTTACATAACCATGCATATAATGTATATCAGATCAGTTAACACCTGAAATGATGATACTACAAAAATATTATTAACAATGCAACATTAGAGGATAATATATGATATCATATTTATGTATACAATTATTGAATAATTTAATAACAATGTTTTAACTATTATACAGGAGACTAAAATACCATCTACTAATGAAAAGTACAAGGTAAGGGTTAATTACACAATCTCTTTATTATTCGAGGTTGTTTTTATGTAAGTATCTACTGGGACATATTTATTATCCATTTCCACATTTCATAAAATACTTTCCAAAGGGATATTTTTTAGGGTAATTTTTTACTAAAACATTATTTTAAATGTTTTAAAGATTTATTCTTCTAAACCATTCTAATTAATTTCTATGTTTTCAAAATGGATATAAAGATTTATTTATATGGACATGAATATTTTAAAATGATAATTCCTTTCAAAAATTTGAATGTGGTATTGGACAATTTGATTCAAAACTTTCTTTTAAACGACTTCCTTTATAAATTATGTGACTTTTAAATGGTTTCATTAAAAAGGGATATTTCTGTCAAATAATTTTACTGATCATTTTCAACTATGTCAACATCCTTTACGCGATAATATTCTTTATCGAGGTTGATTAATTATGATAAAAATATTCCCTATTGTATTTAAGGTTTTGTGATATGTTTGACTGTGGATGTGTTTATTTATACCATTCATGGTTTATGTATAAAGTTTTGACATTTCATATGCTAGTTTTAATATGAATTTTTATGTTATGTTTAATCCTTTTCATATAAGGAATGCATTGGACTTTGTAAGTGACAGGTGGAGCCTGCTATATCTCTTCGATGCATCGATAGGTATCATGAGACAAACTAGTGTCTTGGCACAAGGCCTTGACATATTTTATTTGTATTCTTGGCACAAGGCCTTGACTATGTGGTTACGAAGTCTGACATTATGCATTCTATCATTAGGAAATTGGCTATTGATATTGCATGTGATTATCTGACTAGTATAATATCCATGTGAATAAGTAAATGGAATTATTTAATTTATATTTTCCATATTATGCTGAAGTTTAATTTTAAAAGGATTTTGTTTTATTCTTATACATTGCCTTAAATGTTTATGCTTATTTATGTATGTTTCCGCTATATTTTTTCCTTACTGAGCATCTCAACTCACCCCTTTCTATGTTTTATTTTTCCCCAGATGCGAGGGAGTATATTAGGAATGATCTATAGGGATAGTCTAAGGGAAATGAATGTGGTATAAGGAGAATGTTTTTTTTGTTATTCATTTTATAATGTAATGTAAAAATTATGTATGTATCTAGTACTTCCAAGGCTACTAAACTGATCATTATTTTGATATTTGATCACTTGAGATGATGTCAACGTTATGTAATAATGCTCCGACTCTGGGCTTCTGGGGTTAGGGTGTTAGACCACACTACTGATCTATTAGAGGAATTACATGAATATGAACCTACTGGCCCATGGGATTGGGATGAATCTACTTTCGAAGAAGAGAACAACAATTCCATTCATCGATGATCATAGAAGTTCATCAAGCGCTTTATCAAAGAGGCCCAGAAATCAAAATGGGTAGATTATGTGGGGAGGCTTCATACCCAGATGCATGAATTATGCACTGGAGGAGTAGGTGCCCAATACCTGCATGCACTTATTTGGGACTACCTTGCTAAGAGGTTGCAGGAAGACGCGTGCAGTCTCAGTGTCCACTAGAAGTGGATAAGGTCGGTTAATATTCAAAGGCACCAGGAGGCTAAACACAATATCCAACATTTGAGGAAATTGGCGAAAGAGAAGTCTGCTATCCTTAAGGCACAATCAGGGATCATATTGTGCATGAAGTCCCGACTGAAAGAGGAAGAAGAAAAGATGAGAAGATCCTATGAAGAAATAGTCCTTTTCTGAGCAGACAAGGATTGTGCCAGAATAGAGGCTGATGAACTATGCCCTGTCTCCTTCAAGGTTGACCAGGAGCACAATAGGCAACAATAGGTTATGGACGCCATGAGTCAGTGAGTGGAAAAGTGGAAACGTTCCCTTGAATTGGTCATCCCATCTTTGTGAGGGGCTGATCCACAGGTGTTGTGTTTGGTGTGAGATTTATAAACACTCCTTCATGATCTACTTAAAAACAATGATTGCATGCATGAATTTCACTATCCATTTTTATTGTAGCATATCCATCGCATCCATGAAATATCTATTGATAAATCCCTAATCTTCGGTGGATCATTCCCAATGAGTGAGGAAGGAATGTTCGTATCATTACATCATTTGAATTTGGGAGTACAACCAATCTCTGAGCATCCAAAATATAAATAACCAATATAGGATTCCGGGTAAAAAATGAGGCCTGAATGGAGAATGATGTTCTTAGGATAGTTGAATTTCACTCTTCCCAATGTTCTCTAGGGCACGAGTGGGGTAAATCTAGGGGTGTTAGAACCAGTCCAAACATAGTGGTGTGGAAAGTGTAAATTATGATATCCATTATTCGAGATACTGTGAGGTGGAATAAAAATGAAGAATAACTTTTGAACGTGTTCGAAACACAGTAATCCTATTGCTTTTTCTAGAAATGAGGATAAAAAATGAGGGATTACCACTGACCATGATTGAAACACATGGCGGGACTCAAAATGCTATCCATTAGTCTTCTAGAACGTTGGCCCATAATAGTAAGCGAGCCATAGGCCTAGCATCTGTACTATTAAGGGATTATTTTAGACATGAAATAGGATGAGGGCCTAAACAAAGGACACACAAAGCATGGATGGTGGAGTAATGCATTGTTCGAATAGACTCAATAAATCTGTAAATTACGCCACTGTGATGAAAGCACATTAGGGGAGAGAATCAGTATGATCAAGGATCAAACCTATATCTAAACAGGATCTATCTAGTATGGACCTGTGGCTGGAACCAAGGATAATTTCCTGGGCATTGCTACGTATCCCATACAGATGAGCATCAAGGGAAAAAGTTCTTAAAGGATGGCATGGTCAGAGACCAACATTGGTTGGGATAATTATCTCTGGTGAGGAAGCTGATGCATCCCACGACTATCATCGGGCATATTGAACATGTTTAGTGTAGAACCACATATTAAAGTCATGAGTTGAGGAAATGGTCACCCATAAAGGAAACACATGGTGTGGTACATATCCCAATGTGAATGAGGAAGAGATCCACACCACACAACGTATCCTTAGAGGTAGTATTTTAGGTCATGTGACAGAAAGTGTAGGTTTGGTTGGGCCTAGGGCCAAGTGCCTGGGTTTCCCTACATACCCCATTAAGATGGGAATCAAACCGCAAATTGTTCTGGAATAACATTTTAACGTCCTGTGGGATGAAAAGACTATGTGTCATACCTTCACCAGCACACACCCCACCAACACTACTAAGCCCGTGTGAGTCATGCATGAAGTGGGAAACAAGGAGTAGTGATGAGATTTTCTAGGTACATGGAGGCACACATTAGGGGCATAGAATGCTAGGAGAGTGATATCCCAAAATTATTAACCAAGTTTATTAACACACATATATGCACAAAGGTGTAAAACTGAGTGTGATGGAACTCAACATGAACATAAGGGAGTGGAAAGATGCAAGTCATGGTGTCAAATATCTTGATCACAATGGTGGTGACATGGAGATAGGGAATAACTGCTACCCATGTTCGAAACACAATATCCATTTTGCGTTAGCATGAAATGGGGATAGACAAATGAGGGTTGACCGCTGACCAGGATTGAAACATGGGACCCATCACAAATTTTGTCATTGGTATTCAGTGGCGTTGACCCAATACGGTAGGTGACCCAATGTGGCATGAAACCAGGATGTAAGGGGGACCCATTAGACATGTAAGTGGATGGGGATTCAAATAAAGGGGTCGTGAATCTTGGACATGAAATGAGGAAATTTCATTGTGAAAATTAAACACATTGGGATCTTTTTCATGAAACATTTGAGTATGAAAATAAGACACATTAGATAGAGAGAGTCGAATCCCCTTCCAAGGACAAGGGTTCTAGGGTGGCACGATCTTAACTTATGGTCATAGGGTATGCCATTAAGAAGGGACTAGATTTAATGAAATTCATGATGGGTGGTGAAGTATCCAAACCCGATGTGTATTTACCATATGGAGGTCTTAGTTTAGGGTTGTAGAACATGGAACAAGCTAGAAAGAGACAAGGATGAAACATGATGCAGTTATCACAAAACAAAATGTGAATGGGAAACCAAGAGGTTCTCGGCACACCACATGTTTCCAATGGAGTTTGGGCCCAAGGGCCGAAGAAGGGGTACAATTTGAGGATCTTGTGGATGGAGCTGTAAACGTAATGTTTAGGTGTTCCTACGTATCCCTTAAGGATTGCAATCAAGACACATGTAGTTCTGGAGGATGATGTACAGTTTTACATCATGCGGCATAGAATCATATAGAGGTATGGTATCTCAATGAGGGATGTGTATGGCATGGAGAGTAACCTGACATGAATAATGACACAAGCTCATACCACACCGTACAATCCCAAATGAGAACTTGTTCCTAGGAGATGAAAATTTTAGGGGATATAAATTTGGAATTCCCAACTAGTCCTCAGTTTAACATCTTGGGGTGAGGATGACAGTGCCCTTAGTTTAAGGTCATAGGGCTCAAACCTTAGACAGCCAGTTTCATGACATGTGTGTTGGGGAGATTGGTAGAAAGAATGAATTTGTGTCTACTATGTGGATGACCACAGAACAACAACAACGATTGAGAATAACTTCTAACCATGTTCGAAATGTAGTATCTGTATTGTGTGACTAGGGATGGGGGAAAAACTGAGTGTCAACCATTGACCATATTTGCAACATAGGACTTGTATAATTTTGTTTGCTTTAGATACTTGAGGAAGTTGGCCAGAAAAGGATGGAGAGCCCTTAGGCCAAACAACAGTTCCATTCGAGGGTCCATTTGGATGTAAAAGATGGAAGAAACCCAAATGATGGGACACACTAAAAATGGTGGGACCTGTATAGTTTAACATCTTGTGACAAGGAAAAAGATAGAGGTGTCTCAAATGGATTTATACAGCATGGAAAAAATAGCCCGATGTGAATGTAGAAAAAGAGTCTACACCACACCGCACAATCCTAGGTGAGAAACTGGGCCGAGGGCCTGGGAAGGCCGAGGAAACTAAGACGGGAAGTCCCAGACCGTTTTTAGTTTAAAGTCTTGCAAGGACGATGATGGTGATATTAGATTAAGGTCATAGATAACATAACATGGACACATGGCCCTTGATGTGCGTATTGCCTTACCAAAATTCCTAATCCCACGTGAGAAATGCTTGGTGTGGAAAAAAAGAATGATATATGGATCTCCCCAACATATAAGGGTAAGACATCCGGACTAACACTCCTTTCAGATGCAGACTGATGTTTGAAGGGATAACAGGACAAAATGAATCACTGCACACAATACATGGGATATATGGGGGTGGTGGCAATGATGAAGGATGACTATTGAATATATTTGAAACACAACAACCATATCGTGTACCCAGAAATGGAAACAAAAAATGAGTGGTAACTGCTAAATATATTCTCTATGTGGGAATTGTATCAATTTATCATTCGAGGACCTTGAGGGTGTCATCTCTAAATGATATAAAATCCCTTAGACTAAGTATATATACCGTTTGGGGGACCTTTTGGATGTGAAAGATTATGGAAACCCAAATAAAGTGAAGCATGAAGCTTGAGGATGGGAGATAACATGTCCATGTAGGATTAAACACTCTAAGTGCTGAACCCGAGTGCTCCTGGGCTCATTGGTGAACTTCCAAAGAGGGTTGAGGGGCTCAACATAAGAGAAGGCGACTTGAAAAGAGATGTGTGGAACAAACACATGAAGAGATATTAGGGAATGTAGGTATGTGGCGTTGTTGTTTCGGACCCGACATGAATGAGGACATAATCCCATACCACACCACATGCCCATATCGGAAGATAACTCAAGCCAAGAGGCCAGGAAGGTAAGGAGGTTCTAAATAAATGGGGTTGGAACCAAAGGATAAATGTTTGGGTAGTCCTACGTATCCCATAAAGATGGGAATCATGCCACACATAGTTCTGGAGGATGCTGTTCAATTTTACGTCATGTGGGAATGATGTAGGTAGGGGAAAAGTATCTCAATATGGGATTTGTACGACACCGAGATTAACATGACATGAAAAAGGACACAACCTCATACCACACTATATTATCCCAAATGATAACATGAGATAGGGAGATGAAATTGTTGAGGGATCTAAGACCAGAAGTCACAACAAGTATGTATTTTAACATCTTGCAGGATGAGGGTGGTGGGGAGATTATAGTTTATGTTCCTAGAGCTTGGACCATAATGGTATACGTTCCACTCACAGTTTAACATCATGCAGAATGAATAATGGGTTGTTTTACATCCTCCAGTTTGGAAGAATCACACATTTTATCATCATGTGGCATTGATGGAGTAGTTTAAGGTAATTTGGGTCCATATATATCTTAATTTTTTGTCATATATATCAGACTATTTTGACGTTTATTGTCATGTGGGACGGAAAATCAGTTTAATTTGATGAAAGACATAACAGTTTATAGTCATGTAGAACCATCTATAACTAAGGAAAATTACTTCTTGAGGAATTTGGAATTGGTTGGAGGAGTTATACACTAACTATCCATGGTAACCTGAGAATACATGCCATTGGGGTAAACCTTGTGAATGATGTAAGGTCCTTCCCATTTGGGATCAAGCTTTAGTGGTTTTCTACACTGGTTCCCTCAGGGCCAACACTAGGTCACCATTCAAGAAAGAGATGAGGTGAACCTTCTTGTTGAAAGCTCTTGTTATCTTGTTCTGATGCCTCTTCAGATTGTGCAGGGCACGAAGCCTTTTCTCATCAAGCGCTTCCAACTTATCTATACAGATTTCAGATACCTTATCTAGTTCTTTCTGATCATATAAAACAATTCATAATTAAGGCAATTCAATATTGATGGGATGTACGTTCTTTGTACTATACAACATGGAATGTGGGGTCACCTGTGTGGAATTGCGAGTACTTGTTCTATATGCCCAGAGGACGTTGGAGAGTTTTTCCGGCCAATTCTTCTGGTTATGACCAACCATTTTCTAAAGGATGTTGTAGAGGGTTTTGTTAAACACCATGATCTAACCATTCTCTTTTGTGTGATTGTGAGAGGTATGGTTAGAAAAAATGTTGTACTTGGTGTACACTTTATTCAACTCACCCACCCAAAAGATGGTTCCTTTATCAATGAGGATTGTGTGTGGGACTCCAAATCGATAGATGATGTTTGAGCTCACAAATTCAATCATAGAATGGGCCTAGACCTCCTTTATAGGAATTTCCTCTACCCACTTGGAAGATAAATGCATAGAATTCAGGATGAATATGCATTCGCGAGCTGTCTCCAGTTGATATGGCCCTATGACATTTAGTCCCCAGGCCGCAAAGGGCGAAGAGTAATTGGTAGGGTAGAGAGGCCCCAGTGCCCGATTCACAAAGTTAACATGGATTTATCATGCATGACACCACTTGAAAAACATGATATATTTTCGGATTAGGGAGAGCCAAAAATACCCTAGTATCCTGATCTAGTGGGAGAGTTTCGGGCCGGTTTGATGAGCCCCACAGGAACCGACATGATCCTCCTTCATGACCCATGGAATATCAACTCCTTGAATGTAATGGAGGAGAACCCCATAAAACAAACGCTTTTAGAAGAACTACTAAAGACTAGGACCAATTTGAATAGTAAACTACAATGCGCGGTGTCAGATTATATCATGCTCGGCTCAATCTATCAGGATATTACCATGTTGAAGGTACTCGATAAAGGAGGTCCTTCAGTCTGGGGTCACTTACATCACAACAAAGGGGGACTTGGAGGTCTTTATGTGGAGGATATGGTGGTAAGCTGTCTTACCTATGGGCTATCATAATCTTCTGGAGTGATAGAGGTAATGAATATTCAGTGTGCCAGATGGATAATTAGATCATCCTGATCAGGATTTTCAAGAGACACAACTAGGCCGGCCAAGGCGTCACTTGACCATTCTGGGATCGAGGGACATGGGTAACTTCTGGATGAGATGGGAACATGGCCATCTGCTGGAGGGTGTATTCAATATTGTTATGAACTCTATCTTCCTGACAACATAGGTACCATTGATCTGATTGATGACTAGTTCAGAGTCCCCTTTCAAATGCATGTGGGTAACGTCAATCTCAAGGTCCAGCTCAACAATAGTGATGAGAGCCAAGTACTTTGCCTCATTGTTGGTAGATAATTCTAATAACAAGAATGAATATAGAAGAATGGCTTGTGCTGGCGTAATGAATATGATATTGGGACCAACACTTTTGAATTTGTGGTCATTGTGCCTTGTGTCGTTAGGGCTCTGAGAAGTACCATAAACGATCATTTTCCAACACATAGTGGTTGGTATTCTAAGAGGATTGCCTCATCAAGAAAATAAAGGTCTAGAGACTTTTCTATTGGGGTTTGATGGGCAGAAAAGTAGTCTTCCATTTCTTTCCCCTTAATAGACTTCTAATGAAAAAACCAGATGTCGAACTACTAGAGGATCACTACCCACTGAGCTAGACAACCTATAAATATGGGGTGGTTCATGATGTACTTCAATAGATCCACTCAAGACACTAGTTGTACCTCATGGTGCTGTAAGAAATGTCACATTTTCTATACTATGAATACCATAGGAAGATAGATCTTCTTGATAGGTGTGTATCTGGTCTCCATATTGAGAAACATGTAGCTGAGATAGTAGAGACTATTATCTGTTCTCTCATTGTTCTTCTGGGTGAGAAGGGTGACAAGAGATCATTCCAAGGATGTCACATAAGGGACCAGTGGCTTTTTGGAAATGGGAGGCATTAGGACTAGAGGATGGTGGAGATACTTCTTGATTTTATTGAAATAATTCTAACATTATTTGTCCCACTGATAGACATTTCATTTATTAATGAGGCAAGAAAAGGGAATACACTTTCTATCCAAATTCGCAATGAATTGGTATATGTAGTCCAAGTGACCTATAAATCCTTGAAGCTCCCATTTTTTTCTCAGGGGAGACATTTGACTGATGGTATTAATCTTCTCTAGGTCGATTTTGATGCTCCTTTATCTGATAACAAAACTGAGAAATATTTCAGTGGTGACCCCAAAGGCACACTTCAGTGGATTCATCTTCAGATGAAGGGAATAGAGGAAGCCAGACACTTTCTCAAGGTCTTTGAGATGGCCTTGAATCTACAGAGATTTGACCACCCAATCATACACGTAACATTCCACCATTATCCTGAGGATCACCTTAAATATGCGATTTATAGAACACTGATAGGTGGAACCTTCATTCGTTAGGCCAAAGGGCATTAACTAGCAGCAGAATGTACCTTCTAGTGCCCTGAAGTCTATAGAATCCTCACCCTCGAGATCCATTTAGATCTTGTTATACCTGGAATACCCATCCAAGATGGAGAGGTCCTGGAACCCAGTGGTGGTATCAATCAACCACTCTATCATGGGAAGGGGAAAATTATCCTTCAAAAGATCATGGTTGAGATCCTAGAAGTCGATATAGACTCTAATTTGTTGGTTCTTCTTCCTGAATGGAATAATGTTGGATATCCAACTAGGGCACTAGAACTCCCTGATGAAGTTGAATATGATGATCTTATCAACTTCGGCCTCGACCATGGCCCCGTGAGAAGGGTGTATCTTCCTGGGATGCTTTTTAAACCCGCATTGATTTGCTGGGAAACCGAGGCGGTGGATGGATACTTAGGGATATAGTCCCAAAATTTCATTATAACTCTAGGAAAATACATAACAATGTTGTTTCAATAATTTCACATACTACTGTTTCTCTTTGATAGGCATAACATCACTGAATAATGTGGGTTGGATATTTGTCTCACTCCTGAGGTTCACCTACACTAGTTTATTGACCGTGGTAGAGACACCCTCTTCAGAGGCAGGGGTGAATCATCCAAATCCTCTCCTTCACTTATGGAAGAGATATCCTTGGTGGAAGGAGATTTCTTTGAGTCAACAAATCCCAATGGGAAGCTAATACCAGCTTGAGCGGTAATAGACACTACATAGGGGAAATCCTACATTGCCAAAACTATATCAATGAAGGTTGTCGATCCAATCCCATATGGTATTTGGCCCAAGGGGCCACACATGAAGATGTCTATGTAATAGTGATTCATAATCTTGATCTAGTTTATCCTATTGCAGTAGAACGAGCAAGCATGTCACAGTACCGTTTCTAAAGGGATGATATCCCGATACCTTATAGGGGTAGGGGCTCTGCGATCACCCGAACTGGATTTGTGTAGGAATATGAGGCGATATTCACATGTCTCTTAGACTTGGAAAGGTTCTCCCCCCTCATTCCAAAAAAATGAACAATTGTCCCATATCAGGGGTTGCTTCCTCCAATAAGTGGATCCGAAAAATGAAGGCATCATCCTGGTATTTTCATAGGTCATTCACAGCTATAGCGTGTTCAACCTCGTTAGCTAGAATCTACTTATCCGTGCTCTTGTAATAGTCAGAATATAGGTAGAGGGATTCACAAGAGGAAAAGGGTGACACATCACCTTGGAGTACTCCCCGTAAACCATTAATGGATTACTTAAGTCACTTGTGATATGATGAAGGGATCACTGCATGTAGGTGGATCCATGGACTACCCATTAGTGCGTTATAAGTGGTGTCCTGAGAGACAACCATGAACTCAATGCTGAAAAATAGGCCACCAAACTGGATCTCCAGGTGGATCTTTCCGACTGGTGTCTATGAATTTCTATCATAGCATTGTATTTTCTGATCAGAGGGACTCATATCATCCATAGACAATCCCTTTTTTTGATGTTTCTGGATTGGGATTAGGTTGTTTCCTTACCCTATGTCGATAAGAAAATGGAAAACCTCTATGTCATTGAAGGGTCTAGCGATGTACAATGGGAGAATGTGCCTCTATATAGGAGCGCCTTCATCTTCTTCAGAGAAAGAGATAATGGCCAGTCATTCATCATGATCGTCTACCACAGTTGGGAAGGATTCTGTAGCTACTACATCCGTCTTGAACTGAAGGGGGCTTATTAATGATTCAGTGAGGTATTTATGCATATCCATTAACAGTAAAAGGGCCTCAAAGATAAATATACTCATTTAAATACTATAATTATGATTAAGAACATCATACTTCCCTGCCAAGTGTGAACTTCGACTTACAGGGGGTCGTTCTGCGGCTGAAGGCATGATTGGCCCTTCCGGTTGAACCAGTGGCTGGCTGGTGTCGGGAATGTTCTGCTGCTCACTAGTCGCAACTCATGGAGTGACTGTAGGATGTGGCTTAGATGACTAAGGATGGTCTGTAATAGAGCGTGTTTGATCATGATGCAGTTGAGGCGGCTCCACCTAGTAAAGAAACATAGACGGTGATGAAGGTAGACCCGATCTGCATTAGACCTAGTATCTGGTTTCTGTGGCATGAACAACATGGCTATAATTACTGACTGAGGCACTCTAATGACCCATATATCTGTGGTCGCATCGACACTGGTGATAACTGGGGACATTGGGAGGATTCATTTGGAATTTTTCACCATCAAATATAATGTAGGGGTTTACCAGCTCCACAGTGTTAACAGAGGCATACCCTAGATCATTACTTGAAGAATCATCCACTACTATACAAGGTATGGGATGAATCACCATCTCTGGGGTCATAATTTCTCTAAGAGTTTGGGATGATGATGACATTGGCAGGGGACTTCGTTTTCCCTTACATTGCCGATGCTTTCTCTTCTATGAAGAATAATGTTGACCTGTTGACGCAGAGGTACTAGTTGTGGGTGATGAGAAATATTCTGGAGGCTCAAGTCAATTCAGATGGGCATGGATAACACCTTGTGAATGATCGAGTTCCTTACTAGCCATCCAATTATCATACATATTGGACTCATAGATAGGGACTTGATTCCACTCACCTTCGTTGTCATTGCCGCTGTCTGGCATCACAAATACACATGCCACCTGGGCTAGAGCTGGGCCTAACCTAAATATGTTGTAATCATCTTAGTCTTGAAGCTAGTATTTAAACACATAGCATGGTTTGAGGGTGTTCTCCCAGATCTGGTGATAGGGGAAGTAGTTGGGGAGATCAGTGAGATCTGCCTCGTCAGGCCTCCTGCATTCAGGCAAACGTACAAGTCCTTATTCCAAGGCTCTTTAGAAATAAGTGGGGATCTAAGCCTCATTGAATGATTATATCTAGTTTCCTATTGGGGAAGGAGACTATGGGAGCCTAGCCCTGACGAGGGGCTAGAGGATCCTGTCAATGAGGGGGAACATGGTTATCTCACATGGGTGGTGGTGGTGCATTATGTGGGGGTGCTTACCGAATCTAGGGTGGGCGCAGCTTGGCTGGAGGCTATACTTGAGGTGGAGGGACCTTGAGGAGCTGTGGTGGTGGCTCCACTAGTAATAACACCAGTTTCCTAGGGGACTCTGTTTGGGTCACCGTGGTGGGCTCAACCTTAGCGGCCCTTTCCATAGGAATTTTAAGAGGCAATGGACAAGCCTGTTTGTCCTGCTACAAGGCTTCCTCCAGATGTTGGGCCTTATCAACGAAGTCTCAGAATCCCCGAGAGTAATTATAAGTAATGTGAGAGGGGAACTATTTGTTTTTATCATTCCCCACATGCATTGTTAGCAACTGTTCCTAAGTTAGAGACATATCAGAGGAGTAGGTAAGGCCTTTATACTGGGTGAAAAAGTCTGTGATGCATTGATCATGCATCTCATTGCACTTGAAAAGGTATGCAATAATTGTCTTCCAAGTGGTAGAGATGAACTGGTAAATAAATTGTCTATGGAGATCTTCCCATCCAGCGACTGACCCAATGGGTATCTGGCTGTACCAGATAAATGCAGGCCCTTCCAATGTCTACACGAAACATTAGTGTTTGGCCACTTCTTGCTGCTCTCAAGTTTGCAACATGGGTTTTCACCCTGTGATGATGTGGGCAAGATGATCATGTGGGTCATATGTCTCATTTAAGGTGGAGAAGGTGGGGTTTCGGAGACATGGGGGTGATGTAATATCATAGACCCACACCGGATATGTCTTTCCATCAAGTGGGATTACCACCTTTCGAGTTTCCAATGCCTCAAGGTGAGAAATAAGTGCCACCATTGGATCATCTATGCAGGGATTCCTATCTTTATTAGGATCTCTAACCACCAGTGTGTTAGCAGGTTTTTAAACATGATAAGCAGGGCCAACAGATCATGGCGTGGCTAGTGGGATGACTTGCGGAGCGTCTAGGAGAACCTATGCTTAGTTTTGGGGATTATCAACCCACTCAGGAAGATTTAGAAACACATACCACACCCTATTTCCATATTTCATGGCCTCTATCCTTTCTATGTGGGAATGATGGTCAAGGTCACTCGGAGTCAATTCGCTGTGGGATTGTTGTACCTACCCCTACTGCCCTGGTTGAGGATCATCGTAGTTTAATCGTTGCTTCGTGGTACATTCAGTAAGGGGGTCATCGACCGTCTTCTTGTTCTTTGTGAGCAGTTGACGCAACATGGATTTTTCAGGATTAACCTCCATCTTATACACTGAGCTAGATGGGTCAGAAGGTTTGACAACCCCAAGATGATCTTTACCCTTATTGGGATTCTGAATGATGTCTAATGACCCATTAGGTATAGGAAGAGATAGTAAATTTATTTTCTAGATTGTGATCCTTCCCAATAGATCGAATAGGTGAAATAAGTTCTAAGGGGGTATGCCATCTCCAAGGAGCTCTAGATCATTCTCTCCCCATGGTAGGTTGTCCATGTTAACCGCGACTCTACCTGGAGGCATATCCTCAATATTGCCCCAAAAAATCCAGCTGAGGCCAGATAGAACTGAAATAGAGGGCATCATACTGCCCCCAACCATAGACCTGAACATGAGAGAAAGACTCCTTGATAATTTTTTGGAGCACTTTAGTGTTCTGAAATCATCTTTTCTGGAGGGTATGGTGGAGACCTGACGACTTGGGGTATTGGGCCACATGGAGTGTAGGAAATTTTACCATACGACATTGTTGTCCAATATCTTTAAAGTGTTCCTCATACTTGTGATAATCCACCCACAGATAACGGAGATAGAAGTGTGTTGCCCAGAGGGTTTGGCAAAAGCATGTGGCTTCTTCTTAAGTAAGATATTATGGCTCACTGAAGTTTGTGGCTATAATTGGACATAACATTTCTTGGAAATGATCCGCTATAAGGATATCCCAAAATCTCAATGGATCAAACTCAAGATATGGAACTTGGTTGCCCCATTCATCAATTGGGGGAGGTTGGGGGATCAACAATGGTACTGAAGCATACCGCTGAGATATTAGACATACCATTAGAATATACAGCGGATGTATTGACAAGCCACCGCATATTGGGATGTCCTGCGCTGAATGAAAATACTGGGCTACCACATCTCGGTACAACAGGCTAGCGACTACATGTTCTAGCATGGGGGATGCTATTACTAATGGTATGTCAAGGTGCTATTCATCCATTATTTGTCCCTAGAACAACTATCCATGATCTCTTGTTAATGAATAGAATGAACCTGTGGATGATAGAGAGGATTGCTTAGAAAGGCCATGGGATGGGGGGAAATCTTCCTTTTCCTGGATGTAACTGTAGAGGGAGGTGGGAATCTGGTGGAATTCACATTCTAAAAGGATGAGGATGATGTTCCTCATTCCTGCCCTGACCCATGACATAGAATATCGAGGTGAGGGTTCCATTACTGAGTCACATTTCTCCTTGGAATCCAAGAAGCAGGAAAACTAAATTATAATATGAATCATCTCAGCACTATTTTTATGGTATGAGTGACCCTCCCTCCTAACCCAAGATAGTTCTTCGAGACATGGTAGATTTTTTTCTTGGGATGGACCTTCTTTAATATTGATGTTGGGGTAGGGAGGACTTCTGCCTCAGTGAGACAGGGTGTTAGGAACACCTGGACATATGTCAAAGGGGACACGGGGTGGACCTCTGTGTCCACTGGCTGATGCATGGATGGAATCTCCTTAGGTAGTGCTGGAGTTGGTAGGACCACCGCTGAAGCTGGTAGGAGCATGGGTAGGGCCTTCATACTTGTTTCTATTGGCAGTATCAGTTTGAGGAGTGTCCTCATACCAGTTTGGCATAACATGGGTAGGACATCTGTGTCGGGTGCATATGAAGTGAGGAAAGCCTATGCTTCTATGGTTTTCGGGATGAGTAAGACCATAATCATTTACAATAAGGACATGGGGAAGACCCCCCATGCAGACGTTTGGTGGAAAAAGTATCATCTTCACATCTATGACCCATGACCGGAGGAAAGACTCCATACGTGAGGTCATCAGTGTGAAAGAGACTTTCATAATAAGCATCACTAAAGATAGAAGGACCCCTGTTTGAATTGAAGCTAGTGTGAAGAGGACCTCCACTCTGATCATTGGAGAGGGACAGACCTGTGCTCTCATTGGTGATGGTATAGAGAGGTACTTTGTACTGGGTTTCATAGCCACGGGTCGGCCCGTGGCGGGTGTAACTTGTGTCAGTGACTAGGGGAGTCGATCCAGCCTGCCTGTGGGGTGGATAGGGCCTCGATCCGGGTCAGGCATCTATGTTCCCCTACTCGGCATAAAAAGGGAACCATTGGTATACACCAGTGGTGGCACGAGTCATGGTAGCCATTGATGATGATGCACCCTGGTGGGCATCCTCCTCAATCTGTGCTCAACGCTTGCTTTGGGTCAACAAGACAGGGGCCAATGGTGCATGTGCATAGCTTACCTGCTTCTCAGATAATGGGGCTGGGTGGTGATGTTAACGTGGCCTTGTGGGAGCCCTCCATAGAATCCCCTGGGATGGTATTCTAGTAAGGCTGACCAAGACATCCCTCACCTCATTATTATAGGGGAGGGGGTCATCAAAGTGTTATAGGGAGAGGGTCCTGAAACGGTTATGCATCGGAGTGAGAAGCAGTGGCTCCCTGTGTGGCCCTTGGGGGAAGTGGTGGTGAAAAGGTTATGAAGCCTTTATGTCTTGTTGGGCCATATCCTGGGTTGGGATAATCACTCCTTCTCATATCATTGAACAAGGTCAGTAACCACCCTTCTCTGAATAATTTCAGAAGGGGAGATAGGGATCAAGCACCCAACAACTGGGGATGTGGAGGCTACCAAGGAGGAGATTAGGTCGCACTAGATCTCTGTATTGACATTTACCCTACCACTAAGTTGGTGGGTGGGCGGTGATTGGTTTCCTATCATGAGAACATAGGTCCTAAAAAGTAGAGAGATTTACCATTAGTGCTGAATGAAGTTAAGCGACCTCCAGTGCCCCAGTTCCATTCCATCTTCCCTGGTTGGTAAGAAGGATACTAGCTAATAGCATCCCAGACCGGTATGTACAATGCTCAACTTTCCCACTTTATAGTGAGTTTTCAAACATTCCCACTAGTTTCTTGGTGGGACCTGGTTCCAGATACATGGATCCATTGACACATCAATCCATTGATGTCTCAAGCGCTATTAGTAACCACATTTAGGAGAAGAAGTTCACATCAGGCTCACCATTTCTGTTTCCAATGCTTTCACTGGGGCACACATCCATCTATTTTAGAGGACGTGCAGCTGTTTCCCCACATTCCCCCTTTTCTAAGGTGGGTGGAATCCGTTGCTTATTATGGGATGTTTGCTCCTTGATCAAAACCGAATGATGGGATGTCAGTTCCTCCTTTTGTGGATTCCTTCCAGGAACTCACTACCTATTCCTAGTCTCCCTCATAGACATAAGATGTTGTTTGTGAAACTCTTTCTAGTTCCATGTCTTTAGGGTTTCTAGTTAATTACGCCGCTTCGGTTATGGAATTCCAAGGGTTCTGGTTAGGGAAGCAACCTTTGGTCAGGGGAGTTGTCACATTGGACATCACTAGCGTGTTAGGACATTGGAACACTAATTCACTTGGATTTATTCTTCTTATGATAGAGATTATCAAGGGCGCAGAATCTCGAGGCATCCCACATCAAATGAATGGAATTTTATGCCATGGACATATCTCTAAGGTTCTCATAAGCTTCACATGTTTAACACAGGGTATTCCATGAGTTTAACGTCTAGCAGAGATGGATCAGATTGATCAAAATTCTAATGGAAGTAGAACAAATGGGTGAAACCCCTAGAGTGAACACTGAAGTTGGGACGAACACATGGGTAGTTACCATAATGCTTCTAGGAGCAGTGATAAAGTGGGTGAGATGATATCACCAGGATGTGGTGGCCCTGGTAAGAATCTGGATGGATATGGATGGTTCGGAGTGGATGAAGAATTAGAGGGAACCATCGTGAGGATGACAGTGATGTTGGGATTGAGCCTCAAAGTGACCTCCTATATATCCCCATGGTAGGGAATCAATGTTCACATAGTTTAGAGGGTTGATGGGACACCTATAGAGGTGTCCCATGAGAGTGGATTCATGGATATGATCTGGAGGAAGTAGAAACTCTGGGTTGGGGCATGACCTTCCCGAAACACATAGGCTCGAGGGAGATACCACGATGGGACATGAGTGATGAAATTGATCCTCAGGGAGGCTTACTACATATACCCAAGGTGGGGAATCAATGTCCACGTAGTTAAGTATGGGGGTATAGAATCAGGGAGCATGCATAGAACAATGACCCGATGATATACTGGGGATTATACTTGTTTAGCAGCCAAGGTTGGTCTGACACCCGGGGGGTGGACCAGAGATGTGGGTCCCAATGAACGCGAGTACAATTGAATACCTTCAATTTCAGACTACAATGGATTACTTCTGGATGGGGAACACAACATATTACCATTGATTGGGGGAATGCAATAGATTACTATCTATTGGGGGAATGCAACGACTTACCATCGATTAGGGGACTTCAATGGATTACCATCAATTGTGGGAATGTAATAGATTTCTGTCAATTGGGTTTGGACATCAGGGAGGATTTCTACATACCATTACTTATCAAGGATCAAATTGCACATAGTTTTACTTGGTAATGTTAAACATCTTGCGGTACAAAAAGGTGCATATAGTTTAACTTCATGCAGGATGAGGATGAATCGACACAAAGATGGTCGGGACTGATGGGTGTTGGGCTTGAACATCAGGGAACCTTCCTACATACCACGTTTGGGAGACAATGATCAAATTACAAGTAGTTCAGGATGGTGTATGCCGTTAAATGCATTTGGTATGAAGTTGAACTGGCGCGAAGGGATCGAGACACATAGATATTGGGATTAAACCTCAGGGAGGCTTCATAAGTACCATGCCTTAGAAATGATCAAAGTCCATGTAGTTTAGGATGGGGCTTGGGGATTACACTTTAGGGTTTCCCAAAGAGGATGTCATGGTCAATGCTTACTCTAAGCCCATACGAGTCATGATTAGTGTTAGAAAAAAGTGGCAACAAAGACATCAAGATCATGTCGTGAAAGATGCATCCATGGGAAGTGGAGTAGGGAATACATGTGGTTAGTGGCCTAAATATGAAATAGAGGATTTTGTGTGGTTATAAACCCAAGGAGATGGAGATTGGGACTTAGTCCAGGGTGGAGGCCCAATGGCGACAAAGCCCAAAGGGAGAGGGATGGGATAACGAAGGACCCTATGCCCCTCTCGCCTCTAGTATTTGGAACCTAAGAAGAAAGGAGAAGAAGGGGTGATTCCTCATGCAATAAAGGCTATTAGATTACACCAATATTGTTACCCTTCTCTATGGATAGGCACCACTCTAGAAAAAAGGATATCATTCCATGTGAGGAAGATCTCACTCCCGTGGACATGACCAGACGTAGAGAATATCCGAGATAGGGTGCCCCATGTATGATGCACGAGGCTCATCCATAGTTTAACGCCAAGTGCTAGGGATAATGGTTCTTAGTAGTTTAAGGTCCCATAGCTCGGACGAGGTGAGTTCAATCCACACCCCCAATACATACATAACTGGCACTCTTTAACCCTTAGTGAAGGGATTGCCTCAGCAATTCCGTAGTGATGGGGAGTTGTGGAGTGATCCACTAAGGGTCCCACGTTAGCATATCTATGAGAAGAAGCAATACCTATTAGAGTGCCTATGGAATGAAGCATATGGATATGAAACACAATTTGGTGTACTGCCCAAGGGACCTTGAAATCAAATCTTACAAACCTGGAGGGCCACACAGAAAAAGGTGTGTAAATCATTCAGTCTTAGAAAGAGGTTCTTCCCGAAGATGATAAGATTCATAAAGAAAACATACTTTGTGAAAAGGATGGACTTTGCGAAGAATCTAGTCTTCATGAAGAGAAATGACTACCCATAGAGGATGGGATTCATAAAGGAAAAGGGCCTCACAAAGACGTGGGTCACTGAAAGAGGTCAAGACTTTTTAAAGAGGGCGATCTTTGCGAATAGCCAAGGTTTCACAAAGAGCCTCCCTTATGGGAGATTGGATTTGTATTATTGAACAAGTCTTTATTTTTAGAGAATTTTGTAAAGGATCTAAACTTTGAAAAAACTTGATAGAATTCCACGAAGGCTCGTCTCTTGGTGAGTCCTCGAGCACCCCAAAGGTCCCCCTTCCTCTACATAGGGCATGTGCCTTTGCGAAGGGAATATCCACTACATGCGGAGGCTGAAAAGCATAAAACATGATAAGGTTCGCAAAGGCCAAGTACCTTTTGACAATCCATTTGAGGGTTTTGTGAAGGTCTATGAAAAATGGGAGCCAAGATGTTGAAAGGTCAGAGTAACAATGGCTTGGAAGATGGGGACCTTCTATTTATATGCACCCCAGGTCAGAGGGGCGTAGAATTTGATACAGAGTGGATACATGCCGTGGAAATGTGTCTTTATATCGGCCCAAATATGCATCACAGAGGAGAGTGACACTATGGAGGGGCCTCAGTCAGTGTTGGACTCCTGTTCCACCATGATTCCATATAGCCTTTCGTGGAGGGGCCTATATAGAGTGCTTCACGCCGAACACTTTTGAGAGGTCTTGGATGTTTTTGTTCGACCCGTTCAATAGGAGGCTTCATCCGACTGCAATGTTGATTCTATGGAAAGGGCCTGATGCATTTTTTTGATGCCAACAAAATCCTAGTGATAATTCTGTAAAACCTATCCTGGAAAAATTTAGTAATTCTAAGAAAATATTTGATCCTGAACCTATATAATAAATTTAAATGTCAAATAATTTTATCCCTATAATTATTACGACTCATAGAGATCATCCCCTAGATGACGTAGTTCGAGATTTATATATAGGAACACATAGCTGAGATAATACTAGAAATCAGGTTGAACATCAAGCATTATTGTCAAAAAATAAACCTAAAAAGATAATTGAAGTAACAGATGCTGAATTTGGGGTAATGTAAATTTAAGAATAATTGAATCAGTTTGAAAGGAATATATTTTTGGAACTAGTAGAAAAACCTAAGACTTCACATCCATTGTCACGAAGCTAGTGTTTAGGGATAAGGTTGATTATTTAGACACTATAATTAGAAATAATGCTATATTAGTTACATAAGGATATAGTCTTAAAGAAGGTGTTTACTATGAGGAAACCTTTGAGCCTTTAACTAGAAATGAATCTATTAAAATATTTCTTTCCTATACAACACATTTTAATTTCAGTCTATATCTAATGGATGTTAATAGTTCATTCCCAAATGGTTATATAATTGAAGATATTTTTTAAGAGCAACCCCCTAGATTTCAAAAACCTCATTTTCAAAAACATTTATTAAAATTAAAAAAATATTTGTATGAATTAAAGAAAGACCATACATCAAGGTATAGTAGGTTCAAAATTTTAAAATTTAAAATCATTTTACAAAAGGTGTTGCTGACTCTAATGTATTTATTAAAATAATTTCTAAAGATATGTTAGTAATATAAATTTGTGATGATGATATTATTTTTGGATCATCCAAAAACACCTTGTGTATTTAGTTTTCCAAAATGATGAAAAATATATTTGAAATGAGTCTAACAGGTGGGTTAAAATACATTCTTGAATTTGTTTTATTTAAACAAATAAGGACTGTTTTTTAAATAAAATAAAATATAAAAAGTATAATTTAAAATGTTTTGGATTAGATAACACCAAAAGTAGTGATGCTTCAGTTATTATTAGTTTTAAATGGCATCTTGATGAAACATGAAAACATGTTCATCAAACCAGTTATAGAGGTACGATTGGAATTTTACTATACAAAATTTTTTATGCGACCAAATGTAAATGTTAGTGTGTGCTTGTGTGCACATTTTCAAAAAAACACTACAGAATCTCATTTAAATGATATTAAAATAATTTTTAAATAAAAAAATAATACATCCAATTTTTGATTGTTTAACCATAAAGGACATGTAATAGAGTTAGTTATTAAAATACTGATTTTTGTGGTTTTAAGGTAGATATAAAAATAACTTATAGAACATGTAAATATTTGGTCAAGTATCATGTTTCATGGTGTATTAGAAAGAAAAATTTTGTTTCATTATCTAATACGAAAGCTAAGTACATAGTTATAGGATGTTTTTTTGCACAAATTTTCTAGATAAAATATATATTATGAGACTATAGATATCAATTCCAACATGTCCCTATAAATTGTGATAATAAAAGTTCTATAAATATCTCTAATAACCATGTATCACATTTTAGGAAAACCATATTGATAAAATTCAACTCTTTTTGACATACCGTTTTCAAAATGTGGATATCACTCTAGAATTTATTGGCACAAAGAATTATCTTGCTAACATTTTCACAAAGCCATTAAATTAAAAGAGAATGAATTATATCAAACATAAACTAGGTATGATTAATTTAGTATAAAATATTTTTAGAACTATTTTAATATTATTTTTTTATTTTTTTGTTTTTTTTATAGATTTATAAGTTATCATTTTATTATGTGTTCAATTATGTAATTTCATTTTAAAATATATAATTTGGTTTAACAAATATATTAAATGAGTATTATTATTTAATGCATGTTACTATACATGTAAATCCCTCAATTATTTAAATGTAAAACTAGAGTCGAATTGTTGCACCCCTTCTAACCCAAACCAAACACTTTTTATCAAATCATTCTTTGAAAAACTAACTTTACAAAAACGATTATCAATCTGTGTATTCAAGATGAAGAGATATTTTATTGAAGATGTACCTAAATCATCCATGATATAGAAATCCATCTCAATTAAATCGAAAAATATTTCAAATATGCATCTATTAGAACAAGAACTAGTATTTGAGAGAGAATTCAATGTTGATTGGTTCAGAACAAGTAATTTGTTATTGTGGAAAGCCGGTTTACATCAGAATAAGAAAAGTTGTTTTTTTATGAAAATATCCCCTATTAATCATGCATATTAAAGTATTTTTACCTCAACATGGTGTTTTAATCTAGTTAGTATGAGGATGTGAGTCGAATAATTATTGACGGTCAAAAGTATGAGTTCGCCTCAACCTTCTAGGATGATTGTCTATGAGAATCACATATTAGAGAATATAGGGACTACCTGTGCCCATACCCTATAAAACATCCCCATTTTGAGATTATAAATTCACTGGAGGAAATGACAGATGAAAAAACCTACTAAAGACTTGTCGCAAATGAGCTAAGTGCAGGATGATGGTTTTTTTTGAAATTCATTCTACACTCTATCTGCCTAAGGAAGGGAGATTTTATCTATGGTAGGTATGAAGATCTATTTTTCCTATACCTAATGATACATAGAATTCATATATGTCTAAAATGTTTCTTTATTAGACATATGTTGGTGATAACCAAACCATCCTCTCCATCCAACATCCAAATATATATCCTAAATTCATTTCTATTTTACTGAGGGAATTTTTTTTTCTATAAGAGTAGAAAGGGATGTGATTTTGAGTGGTGTCTATTTGAATGTAACTACTTATAAGAGGATTAAGATCATCAAGAATCCTTTTAAATGAAAGTGGGTTTTTGATAAGGAGATACTCTATAAAAAATCCAATTTCGTCTCACATACCTCTTGGCCAACAGATATGATTGAACATAGTTTGGAAGCATATGAAACTATTGATACCGATTACTCCATTGATGAGGATGAATATCAGGCTATGAATATGACTATGTAATCCAAAAGTGATTTTGAGGAGATCTTTTAAAGGACTCATGTTCTTGATGCTACAGATGATGGAGAGTTAATGAGAGAAGAGGTATCTCCTATTTATGTTATTCAACAATCTTCTGGTGTTATGTTTGAAGATTTTAGAGATATTTAATTTACCTTAATGGTTAAATAATTAATAGAATATTAACCTTATGAGAGGTATATGGTTCATATATACATGTTTTTTGGACAAGCTCTTATAGCCTCAGAAATTGACAAGGATATGGATCACGTTGTTGTGGAGATTCTGCCTATGTTTGAGATTGTTAGAGCTACCATTTTTTAATTTCGCTCATTACGATAAAGGATCCCTTCTAGATAACCTTTTATGTGATATGGTTATATTATCCTCAAGTGATGTTAATGGAAAGAAGGATGATAAAGATGATAATAAGGATGAAAAAGATAATAAGGGTTATGGGGTTAGAAATGATGATTATGATGACACTAATCCTCTAAATCTAGATGAACCTGTCCATAATATTGTTATAATGGAAGAAGAATTAGTTTATTCAAATCTTTATACTCCTATTTTCGGAAGACCAGTAAGTCCTGACTCCTCTTAAGATCTCTGGAGCTATTGAAAATGCCAGATTCACCAAGATATGTTCCTACCAATCTTTCTCAAGAAGAGCCTATTTATGACTCTACTCCCAGGATAAAATTTGTGGACATGGAATATTATAAGGAAGAATATGAGGCCTCTATTAAAGATATTTCAAGACATATTTCTTTTTTCTCTTCAAAATAAGAATCCTTGGGAAAGACTTCTTAGGTGAGTGATCATTATTCTAATTAGAATGATGATTTCTTTCCTAAATCTAATCCTGGTCAAGATCAAGATACTCCATGTCAAGAAGATATACCTTAATCTACTTATCCTTTAGTAATAACTTCATCATACTTTATTAAATTCACGAATGATCTATTAAAAGTCTTAAAATATGTTTTTCTGAGTATCAGTTGGGATAATACTCATGTCAGATATGATGAAATTTCATATAATATTGAATGTGTCGTTTCACACATCCATCCCAAGATGTTTTTAAAAATATATCATATTCCCCAAGAGATTCAATATTTTAAAAGAGAAATAGAAAGTATTAAAATCCACATTGAAGCCATGAAAGATGATTTTTTAGATAAATTGGTTACCATGGATGAAAAATATCTCTCTATGATGACAACTCCATCCAAACCATTAGATTCTAATCAAGAACCTCCTCCTACTTTAGATTCCATTGAAGAGGACTTGATTTGAAGGTTCATTCATAAAGAGAATCAAAATATCTTTTGTAGTGTGAAGGATATTTGTAACCAAGTATAAAAGGATATTGCTTCTCATGGAGAAAAGTAGTATTATTTGGTTAAATATGATTCCATTAAGTCTTTCAAAGATAAGGTTTTTATCAAGGGTTTCATAAGAATTATATTAAAATAATTTACCCCAAATAAAATATAATGACTCTTTTCTTGTCATTGGATATAGATTTTAGGATTCCACCTATGACCACCTCATTCAAATCCATTGTAGAGAAGTTATTAGTTATAAACCCTCATCTAAATAAATTCATTTTAGAGAAATATGAGTTCCAACAGGTTATGGAACATTGGTCTAGATCAGATGATATCATAAGGATCCTATATCCTTCTATGTATTGTTCTAATTCCCCTATGCTAGAGCCTCCTATTCTTCCTTTACCTAACACCATGCCTCTCTTTCCTAAGACTCAACTACAATTTTAGTTTCTTCCACTTAATATATTCCAACATCTACCTCACCAATACTGCTTAGAGGACCCTTTGGTCTCACTCTTTCCCAAGCCCATGGCCACATCTTTCTAGATACAAATGGTATATCTATTATGAGAGCTACTTATATTCCTCAACCTTCTTCTCCATTACAAGGTCCTACTGTTGGATAAGGGATACATCTCCATGACCCGTCTACCAATATCGTAACAAATGATTCTGATTATTATTAGGCTCTATTACATCATATTTAACCTTTTTATCAATAAAATAAATATTAGTTTATTCTGATTTCTTGTCTATTTTATTTTTATTCTATCTACTTTATTTTTTATTTATTTCTTATTTAATATTTAACCCTTTATGAATCCATTTTGTTAACCCCAAAGGATAAGTAAAATGTATGACATAAAATAGTATAAAGGTATGATTAATTATTTTTAACAAAAAATATTTTTTAATAATATATATTTGATTAATCAATATTATTATTTTATTACTAAAAATGATTATAATATTTAATTTTGAATATTTAACTATTTGATTAAAAATTTATTCCATGAATTATGATCATAATAAAGTGTGATATTATTGGATTTGTACATAAATTAGTTGTCTTAATAATCACAAATCATAAATATTTTTTATTTTATTTTTTAATCCATTTTATATTTTATGAAAATAAATTATTTTCTTGAAATTTATGAAAAGTTTTCAATGCATGGAATCGAGCACACATTACTTGCAATTGAGCACATGACATATGTGATCGACTGCATGACCACCTGATCAGCCATTAAAAATTTATTCAAAATGAAAATTGTAAAAATAAGATTTAATTTCATGGTCTCATGAAAAACTAAGTGATAATAAATATAAAGTTTTTTCACAAAGGCATGAATCAAATTCATGACAAACAAATAATCCGTAACTATTTGATTATCAAATTTATTGGATTGACCACAGAAAATATTTATGAACTGGAAAGTAATAAGAAAGAAATATTGGTTCTATCAATAATCTCTCTAAGTAATGGTTCAACCACACATTTATTTATTAATGATTGTCAGACCAAATGAAGAGACTATGGTTAATAGAATCAAAATTGAAAAATTATTGGATCAACGATAAGTAAACAGTGACTGATTGTAAGAAAAAAATGATAAAACATATTTAAAAGTGATAGATCATATGATAAATAAATGAAATCATAAAGTATTATAGAGACTGTGCATACAGACGTGGTAACCTTAAAATAGACCATGTCTAAAGGTAATTATTGTATTATTAAATTACTAAATATATTAATCCAACCACCTTTCTAGGAAGAAATAAATTTCGAAATAATGTTCTTGGATTTTCTGCCAAATTAAAGGGATCTTCATTGATTATTTTTCAATGGATATTTATGAATAAAGATTAAACATTTAAAATAACTAAAAGAGGTGGTTCATAATGAAGATAGACATAGAGACATTAAAATTTTTTCTTGATTGAAAAAAAGATCACATACTTTGCATCCAATGTCTCAGACACCATATTCTCACCAAAACATCAATGAAACATCTGTGAACAATTGAAATTATTTGTTCATTGATTCCAAATCAAAAAATAACAATAATAATATAATAATATTCTATAGAATGACATACTATACTGTAAAATGTTCATTACCTTCTCTTACTCTTTTTTATTACTTTTGAGTTATATGTGTGCTTCTCGTTGTATAAATTTTAAGCATCATCTCCATTTCTGAATTAGAGAGTGAAGGTCACCCTCTTTATTATTTCATTATCCATTCTACCATGAAGATCTATGGAATAGGTTTTGTATCATGGAATTTCTATGTGGAGTTTATATTATTTTATTTCTCTAATATAGAACTATGGAAGAGTATCCTTATATCTTGGAAAAACTTGTGTACTGTTTTGTAAAACTTTATCCACATTGTGGATAATTTTATTTTATAATAATATTATTGGTAGTGGATGATTTCTAAGTGGAGGGGATTATGTGTTGGCATGAGAGTGAACCCTGTTATTATTTCCACTATGTTTTTATCTATTTTCATTTAGTATGGTTTTCAAAAAATATATATATATATTTTCAAACTAAATAAAAAAGATGAATTTTATAGTTGAATTTAATTTTTTTGGTATATACTGTGTTTGATTCAAGTAAAAGTATTTTAAAAGAAAAGATATATTTAAATTGTTTTTAACGAAGTTGTTGTTAAACTTTATATAATATTTTTGAAAATATTGAATCATATAACTCTAATATTTATGTTAATTGGGCATAATTTATAAATTTAGGGATTTATTTTTTTAAACAGTTTTAATGAAAATTTCCGTTTGAAACTCAATTCACCCCACCACTTGAGATTTCCACTAAGAAAAATACAGTAAAAGGTCCCCATGTGACTGATGTGGCCCCATCATCAGTTTATACCCCCAACCCAAATCATACAAGCTGATCCGACCTTCGACTAATATAGTAAGAAACATGGGCATGTGAGGCCTCTCTACGTCTAGTCCTAAAGAATGAACTATTGTGGGTGGAAAAAAAGGAGTGTAATGATCCTAAATTATAAAAGTCACAAACATGGGTAAATTTTAAATTGATTGAACCTATAGTGGTCTTTATCCCCTCTAGTGCTACCACCCCTACTACAAGCAACTAACCACACCCATATCCTCCCCCTCTTTAAGGATTAATACCTCTATATCCATGCTCAGGTTTAGGTCCTTGAAGATAAAGAATATCTCAAGGTTGACATTTACCTACTCCATCCCCTCATGGAAGAGAATAATCTAGTTTCTCTTATTGCTGAAATGACATCACTGGGAATTACTATTGAGGATGATGTTATACTGGTCCACCTCTACAATACCATGCTCAAAGAACTATGGGGAACTGATTATGATGATGAAAACAATCACCATAGTAAAAATATACCAGCCTAAAGCCCCCAACAAAATCAGGGATATCCTCATCCCTAGAAGGATGGATGAGAATCTACTAAGCTTGATTCCATGCAGGTTGAAACCTAGAAGGCCTTGGTACCTATGAACTACCATCGAAAACTATGATCCTCAAGGTAACTTATTGGTCCCATTTTCATAATAAACATCATCATGAAATTATACACATGATCACCTATACCTTATTATAAACCTCTATATATGTTGGAAACATAAAAGGAGTAACTGCACACTTGATAGAAAAAAAGAATACCTCCACAAGATGTCACACTCAAGACTCCTCATTGGGAAAAAAATCCTCTATAAAATGAAAAAGATCCCTGAACATGATCCCAAGACATCATATATACATGATCCTTTGATGAAGAGAGAGCATCTCCAACCTATTCATTTCCTTCATGGTCAATGAGAGGAAATCCACTAGAAACTCCTTCTGAAATTAGATCCCTGATACAACTTCCTTCTTCTGCTCACCATGATACAACATTCACCACTGATGTGAAACTCCCTACATTTGGATCACATACAAAGCGACCCAATACTCTACTATGACCCATATTGAACTGAATTCAATCTATATCTCCTATAATCAGCTATCCATCTCCATATCAAAAATGATTCCCTCGTACTTTTTCAAAGCCTATCGTCGAAAGGCATGAAAATTCCTCTTCCACAGATCCTCCTCCTAAGCTCGGTTGACTCTTTTTTGGTCAATTAGATTAGCCTTATAAACCTCCACTACCTAAACTACACACAAACAATGTCCAAGAGAAATAAATTAAAGGGTAAGAAGGAAATTCAAATCCTAATAGTATGTAATTTTGTTATGATTTAATTAATTCATTTTAAATTCCCCAAAACCACCCTATTCAAACAAGAAGAAAAGTTAATTATTAAGAATGTACCACTCCTAGGTCACTACCCTAAAAGTGATTCCACCTCACTTAGTCATTCAATAGTCTCATAGTCCTTTCATTGAATCATGGAGGGCCTAAAATCCCATGTCAAAATTAGTATTCCCTAGCTTATGTCACAAACCATAATCAAATGACATTGTTTCCACAGAAACCCTTGAATACCTCACTATTAAAAACTCCAAACATCATCCTATCCCACAACCTAATTTCTAATACCACTCTTCCACAACCCCCTCCCACCACTGGTACCCCTCCTAGGCTTACAGTAAAGGAAAAAGAATAATGACCCCTTAGTACTACCTCCAATAGGCCCCAGGTTGGCAACCAACATCGAGGGTATAAAATCTCACATATGTAAGGAATTTCCATATATAACAATATTGGATCATGAGATAGGATATTAATGATCATTTAACTCCCTGACATAAAACAATTTAATTTAACCAAAACCATTACATAATGAATGAATAATGAAAACAATTACAATGAATCTAGAAATTGATACCCAAAAGAAAAGTATAATAGTAGAGACTCAAAAGAAGATCCTATGTTTGAGATAGAAATGTGGACAATGGTCTATGATGTCCTATAGGAAACCTGAAAAATAGTTTTTATATACATTGGTTGATAATACTAGTATACATTGTAGGATCTCACCCAAAGTCTATTGCTCACATGTGAAAAGAGCATACTAATGAACCAGTGATAAAAAAAACACCTAAACAGGAAAACTAACCAATCTAATACTCATTATTGAATACTCACTAAATAACACATCAAATCCTAGTAACATAATAAGAATCATATCAATAAAGAGGGTACCCCATGCTTCTTTCCCGTTGGTTTGTTGCTCTCACACCCCAACTGATTATGTCACGACACACTCATTTGTTCTGTATGGTGACCCTATCTAATCACATATGGGCCATAACATCATGTCAATCACCCTATGTGAAACTGGCCATCACATAACATCTTTTTTGAAGATACCTAGGCCATATCATCATGTCATGTACCCCATGTGCAACTAGACATCACATCACACCTCACCGAAAGACACATAATCCATCACATCATAGCCACTTCCATAACTTGAATAATAGGGTATAGTGAACATAATGTATGTCAACCTTGTTCCCTCCTCCTACAATGCTTGACCCCCACGATAGCCACCTCATAATCTCATAAAAAATCACTATTAGTTCATTTTTTCATTCTAACCATCATTGCTCATAAATATCACCTCTTCTAGAAGAGAGAGTGGAAAAAGAGGGGGTATCTTGAAATCCATCCTCACAAAGAGATATTGGAAAATCACCCCAAAGCATTTAGTTGTCATCACATGGTGCTCAATATGGGTTGGGTGCTTATATAAATCACAATGAAAATATAATGTATATATAATATCCTCAACACACAATCCCAACTTGTGGTCTCACAATAAGAGATCCAACACAACTAAAAAATACCCGAAAGGTCTTGAAATCTTTCACCACTTCCATGGCCACCATTAAAAGAATCACATGGGATAAAAAAGCCACACCACAACCATATTCCATTTCTTTTATGTAAGGTTGATTTCTATATTTCCCATTACCACTCAATTTTGATTAAATATAACAGTTATTTCACACGTAATCATTAACCATTTCAACCACATGCCCCATTTTAATTCATCCATTCATTATCCAATCAACCCATACCATTTTGGTTTTGTTTTTAATTATTTATTCCACATCAAGAAACAGTCAAAACACATCACAATGACCAACCATCTTTCTTATTTCCACGATCCCCACGTTACTACTATTTCAAAACCATAACCACTTCCTCATCACAACAACAACATTACATGCCCAAATATCATATTCACACAACATTTTTCTAATTTACCAAGGGGGTTTTCATTACATTGCAATTTACTTTTCATGGGAACATTATAAAAAATTGAAATTTAGAAATGTTTTTAGCCCTTTTATTTAAAAGTGTGTATGATTTACTGATGTTTTTTAGCCACATTTAAAAATGTGGCTAATTTTAAATTTACCAATATTTTTATGAAAAATTTCTAACTTAGCCATCTATATGAAAAATAGGGCTATTTTTAAATTTATTGATGTTTTCTAGAAAATGAGGATAATTAAGAGTCTTTTAGTTAGCAATGTTTAAATATATTGTTAAATTTAAAATATCCACCTTTTCTAGAAATCATGTCTTATTTAGTAATGTTTTGAAGAATGCATGCCTAATTAAAAACATTTTTAATAAAAAATTTTTAATTTATTCATGATTTTCTTGAAGGCATGGATAATTTAAAATTTAGCGACGTTTTTAAGAAAACAAGGTTATTTTAGTGAAATTTTGTACAAATATTTTAAAACATCACTAATTATATATATATAATTATATTAATTTATACACAAACATATATATAATTTTATAGTTTTATTTATATATATTTATATATATATAAATGTATATTTATATTCAAATAAATTAAAATATATTTAAATATATATATATAAACACAAACACACAAACACACACACACACACACACATATTCAAATACCCCTAGGGTGTATCTCAATGGTAGATACCTCTATATCTATGGGTGAAGTCTCAAGTTCGAGTCACGTCGAGTTCTTCCCGACATTTGTGTGTAGAATGATTTTATTAGTAATGTAGCTCCCTTTCCTACATCTATGTAAATATATATATATATATATATAAACACAAATTCATATAAAGATATATAATATATATAGTTATATAAATAAATAAATAAATATATTTATTTAACACATATACATTTTAAATTTAGCCATGTTTTTAATAAAACATGGCTATTTTAGTGAAACTTTTACCATTGTTCTAAAACATGGATAATTATATATATATAATTATATTAATTTACATATGTATAAAAATCAAAAATAATAATTAAATAAATATATATATATATATATATATATTAATTTATATTAAATATAATACATTAACATATATGAAAATATCATAATATATATATATATATATATGAAAAATATATATAAACATACATACACATTCATATTTATATATATATACACACATATTCATATATAAATACACACACACACACATACATATTTATATGTGTGTGAATGTAAATAAACACAAGAACACATATATATAAACACATACACACATACACATATACAAACACACATATATATAGAAATATATATACATTAACATGAACACACACACACACACAAACACATATAAACATATTAATTATTAATCGACATGGCTTGCAACCTATCCCATATTAGAAAATCGATGTAGGTGAGGTATCACCCAATCTTAATTGGTGTTTTTGTTTTATAATAACCTCTATTAGTAATAAATAATACATATATATTAATAATTTTACTACTAAAACATATTAATATTTGTATAAATATAGGATTGTATATTTTTATAATCAAATGTCTTTTAGGATAGTTGGTTCACTTGTAGTCTGTGAGAGGGCCAGTGTGACCTTCGAATTCTTCATGGGGCGATCTCTTATGAATTGAGTGGAGGGTTTTAATATGGGAGTAAGGAAGATCAGGTGAGATTAATCTTGAAAAATATATCTTTTTATCATGTATTTTTATTGAAAACATGGATACTTAATAACTTATTTACCTATGTTTACATAAAAGGATGATAAAGAATGTGTCAATAATTTTCAACATTTATAAATGTTTCTAATTTTCAATGTTTATAAATGTAGCTAATTTATAAACTTCTCTAATTATCCGGGTTTATAAATGTCTATAATTTACAATTTTTATAAACATCACAAATTGACGATGTTTATTTACTTCACTAATTAGAAGCACACTATTTCCCAAGGTTTTTTATATAAATTAATTAATAATTCTTTATAACATTTCTAATGATTTAAATGTCACTAAATTTAATTTTTTAGTGTCATTCTCACACAATAGATAATTACTTGTGGAATCCAATTCATTAGTAGGATATAAATGATTATCCACTTCCATTTTAGGTGATGTAAAGCCGTTACACAATAAGGTTTCCATAATCAAAACAACAAAAATTAAAAAAACCACAACACTCATGATTTTTAACATTACATAAAAAATGTATGACCATAATATCAATAATATCAAGAGCTGTAAATCATGATATTTCATTCCACTTCCCAATAAATTTAAATTTAACGAATTCATTATATTCATTAGGCTCATGCATATTATATTGAAAAAAGATAACAAGATCAAAACAACTCTAACATGATACAAATAGATGAGAAATAAAGGATCCCCTACCTGAAATGAAGCTTTCCAGTTAACTGCAAAAGGATGGATCAAGAGGAAGGACCCCTCTAAGAAACAAAGTGAAGAATAACACCCTAACACAACAATAATGTAATTATATTAACCAAAATCACCCAACTACTAGTTTTATTAATAATGGAGTTTCCCAAAATGAAGAACAATGATTTAAAAAAGGAAGGTAAAGAGGGAAACCTTCATAAAGACAACAACGATCGATCTCTCAAGGATGGGGTTTAAATCCACTAAAATGGGTCTTAATGGCCCATATGGGATGCACTTGGGTCACCCCAGAACTGAGAAGAAAGTTTGGATAATGAGGGAGGTTTTAATTTATAGGTTGTATTAAAAACATAAGGCCACAACATATGCCTCTCCATTATACCAAGGAATTTCTGAAAAAAGGTTGATTTTGGTGAAAATGGGAGGGACCATGCTATAGACATTGTAGTCAGAATCCCTCTAATAAACATGTATATATCTGTGCTTTAGATCCCATAATATAGGGTAGAGGCCATGGTGCAATGTTAAGGACCACACGACATAACTCTTTGGCCAATAAGATGTTACATCATATCACCATCTCTATGAAATAGGTCTTCCTAAAAATCAAGAACTGTTGAAAACTGGAATCTGGTCCACCACACCACATCCACTTGTGTAAGAAACCATCTCCACACCATAACTTCTTTATATTCCACAATTATGCTAATTTTGGAAAAAGAAGTGAAAACCTCCTCCCGAGGCTATATACCACAACGGGCTCCTCCATGACATAGCTAAAACCCTTTTTAGTGAATCATAAGACTCTATTCCATAGAATCCCCCTCTGTAAGATTCTCTGACTGTAACCACCTTTCTCCCTCAAAAAACCTTAGGACCTTCCCTAGACACATATTCCCTAGAATTCCTGTAATGTAAAGGGACATAAGGTCTAGTACATTACACACGTATTCGATATTACCATCAACCAACTATAAATGTAATGTTTTTCTCAATACCATTACTTAAAAATCACAATGGTCAATAGAATTATCCATTTATTTCCACTTGATGCCTAAAATGGTGCACAATATATTAGAACACACAACTTTTTCAATGTTTATCAACCCTAAATTATGCCTTAAAATATTATACGTCTAATAAAGAAGTTATAATAAAACACTCCACTTCTTCCAGATATGATTGCGTTTTCTACTTTAAGAAGGAATGGAAATCAATGTAAGATCCAATAAATCCTAAAAATCAGACATTGTACGAATGTTTTCTTGGTCAAGTTATTCTATAATTTGAACTGAGACGTTATTTATGATGATGGGTCATAGTCTCTATTCCAATCAAATGATACAATATCTTTTATAAATATTTTCATTAGAGGAATAAATCATATGTGTCCAAGGTATTTATACTTTCTATTGTTCTTAATCTATATAGATTTTTTACATTTATTAAAACAAGGGTAGGAGAAATATCATTTTGTACTCCAACCTGATAAGTTAGCTTACGTTGTAAATTCATTAATTAGACATAAAAAACTTGATTATTTTATATACATTTCATTAGATACCGAATCAAAAATAATTACACCATCTTCCAAAAAAAATTAGTTTATCAATTACTGGTTTCATATAAACATGGATTTTAATGTTGGGTCCGCTCAGTCCATCAATAAGATTAAAATGTAATAAAAATGGTTGATTCATGCATAACCAATGGGGAAGGGTTTATAGAACCAAAAATACTATCCACATAGTATGTAACACACTATGATTTTAAAATTAGAATACTATGTTCGATAACGTATAATACACACAACACTGACCTTAAATGTACCACAAAATATTATTTTTTAAATATGATTGTTATAACCTAAATGTGAAATTGTAGGGTATGAATATGAATAATCATATTATAAAATATATAGTGGTCCTATGTAAAATCATATATTGATTAATTATTAGAAAATAAACATTATTTTTTTAGTAATGTCATTTTTTGCTTCAAAAATAAATTTTTTCCTCAAAATGGTTTCTATGGATTTTTGTGACCAAATATTATAATTAATTTCTACGAATTTAAAAAAATATATTTTGTAAAATTCTAATCATTTTTGAAATAATCATATCAAAGTTAATTTATGGTGAAATTTTTATATTTTTTGAAATGATTAATTTTGAAGTGAATAATGAGAAATACTAATTTCTCAAATACTATAATTCCTTTTCATTAAACCAAATAATTTAATATTATCATCTGATTATGTATTTTTTCTTAAAGTGCAATGTGATCCATTGGATTTTGAATAATATAATTAATTTAATTTTGTTAAAAAATATTCATGATATTAAAATAAGTTAATTTGTATGATTAAAACATCATTATTTAAAAACTGCTTTCCATTTAGTATTATGAATTTATATTAAATCTAATTTCCTCCAGCTCTAGTGATTGAATTTTAAAAAATATATATTATATTTGGAATTTGAAGGATAAAGTTTGATAAATAGGCCTCTTTTGTAAATCCCTTTGATTTAAAGTATATTTATTTTTATATAAATTTAATCTATTTGGAATATTACAATACACACAACCATTAGATTTTAAAATATGAAAATTGTGTTTGATATCATATAAGACATTCAACACCGAACATAAATGAAGCCCATAATATAATAATTAAATATTACCATTATAAACTAGACATTGAATTGAAGGTTATAAATAGGGTTAATTAATTTATGAAATATATATAAAGGTCCTACCTGATATAAATTTATTGATACATCCTTAATAAATAAGCACTCAACTTTTAACAAATTTATTTTATTCTACAAAAAATATGTTTCCCTCAAAAAATGTTTGTAATTATTTTTTTGGAGAAAATTTTATAAATAATTTTTTGGCTTTTTAGAAAATTATTTTTTAAAATGAAAATAATTTTTTAAATCATTATATTGAAATTAACATATGGTGAAATTTGTGGATTTCTCAGAAAATAACAATTTCATAGTAAGTAGTGAAAATGCCAATTTTTGGTAAAACTGTGATTTCTTTTTAAAAAATTAAGTATTTTAAATGTAAAATTATTATTTTAATAATATTTCAAAGTAAAATGTTATTTTTAGGTATATTTAATTAAATATTTACATTTAAATAATTTTTATACTAGATTTTAATCTAAGTTTATTTTTTGGGTCTCAAACACATTTTTTGAAAAAAAATTTATAGTGAATAATGTTTCTCTATTTTAACTAATTAAAATAAAACCTAATGGTAATTATATAATTGAAATTTATATATTTTATATATCTATAAATATTAATTTAATTATTATTACTTTTCATATTGTTATTATAAGATCATTTTATGCTTGAAAATTATATTTTTTGAAAAACCCTTTTTAATAAGTTTACGGGTAATATTTTAAATTAAATTACATCACTTTAATGAATTTAATTTTTATATAATGGTTTAATTTTTTTAATAATCATAATTAATATTTAATAATAAGGTTAAATTATATTTTTTTATACTTAATAGTTAAAATAGTAAAATATTTTCAATGTGATTAAGGTAAAAACAGGTTTACCGAGGGTTAAACTGAGAAGATAAGGATTAAGAATAACCTAAAACTTGTAAAATTATTATTTTATGTCATTATTTTGTCCTTATATCCTACATGTTTTGAATATGGAAAATACTTTATCCTTTTTTCTTGTAAAAATTGTGGGGGTAATTCATTCTTGTCAAATATTCCAAGTTTGTCCTCTCCCCCACTAATAAAAGGCCACCGCCTCTTTTACCATATTCACCCCTCAAAATGCATTTTTTAGACAAAAAATAACCAAATTTAATTATTAATTCCATAAAAATCATATAGTTCATTTTTGATCATAAATCCAACTAAGGAATTCTATTTTTCCAAACCTAAAAAGTTTTCCGAAGAGGAGGTGACTTTCTTAAACGACCACTTTTAATTTATTTATTCTTCCAACTCCATAAAATCTTGTTTAATCAAGATTAAATAATAACACAAATATATAAAATATTATAAGATGTTATTATATTAATTTAATAATATATATCCATCTTTTACTCAATCAAATAGCTAACAAAATTGTCGATTGGGTGTAAGGCAGACAATCGCCTCACGAACCGCTGTAATTCGTTTTCCATCACCACCTCTCACTGTTTGATATAATGATATATTTAATATATATATTTGATATTTTTTACATAATTATTCTCTTATAATTATATTATCCCATAAATCTTATTATTTTAAATTCCGTGGGGGATATGGTAACATCGATCGTGTGTACAACGGACTACCACCCCACAAAGTGATGTGATTTAATTTTCAGTAATGTTTTACATTGAAGTTAATGAAGGATAAATATTTTGAATATATGTGATATATATTATATGATATTTATTCTTAAAAATTAATACTCCAACCACTTAATTACCCTCTCACTCATTAAGGGAATGATATTTCTGCTTGTGCTTACGTAAAACCTACCATCTCCAAGGAACAATGTGATTCATTTTCCTTGTAAAAATTTAAATAATGGTTATAATAATCTATATAATTAGTAAATATGATATTTATAACATCATTATAATTATGTATATTATGTAACTATATCCTGTTTTCATGATCCGGAACACTCATGACAAAACATGCGTGAGAAAACAAGGCAACTAACACCAAAAACAATAGTGATAAATAAAATTGTTTAAAAAGGGAAAATTAGATGTTATAAAATAATCATATATGCTATTATAAATATTTATATGATTATATTATAAGTTATTAAAATGTTTCATACCACTATATAAGACTTTAATGAATTCTTAACTAATGGGAACCATATGGTAATGGATTTCATCCCAATTTTCATTTCATTGAGACAAATTTGTTAACATGCACCTATTTGCATTTATGTGGTGTATATACTACCACATTGATGTATTAAACATGAATAACTATTTATTGAATATGTTAAAATTTTCAATACAATTTTATTCTTTCAAGGGATTATAATTTAAAGTTACCAAAGTGGTATGAATATATTTTACAATTTCATGTTCTTTTGGGATTTCTTTTACTCCTGTTGAAGAAATATTATCATTTATCCATCATGGGATCTAATAATTTTCTTATACTATGGATATTTATGTATTTTCTGTATTTTCTTAAAGAATTTCTTATTCTTGGTACATGTATAAATAAAATAAATGTTTAAAAGAAATATTGATTTTATTTCACATTAAATCGAATTTATTTTTCTTCTGTTTCCATTTTTTTCAAAATTGTTTTGTAGTAGTCCTTTTATTTACTCAAATGAATTATTAAGGAAATTTTAATTTATTCGTGAAATTTAAAAAGTTTTTTAGAGGAATATTTATACTATTTTTTAAATGGAGTGTTTTTTGATAAAAATTCAAAAGGGATTTTTTTTAACGTACACAGTGATAATGGACTTCCTCGTCATTATAACAACTTTACAAAATATAGGTTCTTCAACATATTTTCAATGGGTTTATAAAGAAAAATATTTTATGAAATCATATTTTATTATCTCTCTTAAATTATCTTTATTCTTCAAAAGTACATGATTTTATTTCAAAAAAATATACATTCCTCATGAACTGATGATCACCTCTCATTTATTGATTAATTTTTCAATTGTTTACTTTTTCTTGGGACAATTACTTTCTTATGAACATATTTCAATGGAAATTAAATTTCTCTTGAATATACAAATTATTTTTCTTATTTATATGATTATTTATGAAATCTTATAAAATTTTTACATACAGTTTTTACTTTTAAAGTAATATGATTACTTGGGGAAATATAGATAAATATGTATTATTTACTCAATGTGGATATTTGATTATAAGGCATATTGAATGATGAATTAAATAAATCATTCGATATATGGGGAATTATTTGGACATGTAATTTTGGGTGGGGAAGAATTATATATCCCTTAGATGCATCAATAGGTCTTAGGAGATAAATTAGTTGGCGAAATTAAATGGGCTTTACCCATAGTTTTAAATGATATTGTGAAAAGACTTGACAGTAGAGGTATCATGATTCCTGAGATCATGAATTCCAATAATTGGCAATTTCCTTCATTGAGAATTCAGTTATTATTATTATCCATGATATTTTCACATTGATATTATATCTGAATGCATTTCATTCTCATTTTATTGATTAAATAGAACATGTTTTCAGTTATTTACCTTACCATATTGATTATGCCTTATCAAATCATGATAAATATTTTATTGATTAAATAGAATGTATGTTCAATTATACACATTTAAATATTGATTATTCCATATTGATTCATGATAGCTTCCACTATAATTAAACCCTACTGAGCATGTGAGGTCACCCTTATTTTGATTCTTTTACCCAAGATATGAAGAAGAATTCATTGAATGGGTACAAGGATACCAAATGTTTTCCATTAATATTTTTTTATTTATAAATGTAAAAGTTTATCATGTATTTATCTAGTTCTATAAAACTTCTAAATTGATTTATCCTTTAGGATTTTCCCCTTATATTTATATTAATATAATAAAGTAGATGTCGAATCTGGGTTACTAGAGTCGAGGTCATTATAGTTGGAATCAAAAAAAATTTAGTAGAAACATTAAGAACTAGATTAAGGAAAACATATATTAGATAACACTATCCTATGATATACTTAAAGATAATTATATAATAACATACTAATGTTTTTATAAGGTAGATATTATGTAGTTTTTCTTAGCAATACATCTCTATCTGGATACTACAAGTGAACGTTATTTTGGTATGGTTGTACCTATGACTAATAACTCTGAAAAAGGTGCATCATGATTGAATTTATCATTAAATAGTACGTGTTAATGTTACTTACTGTGAACTTGGTTTGATACATTTATGTGATATGATTAGGATATTTTAAATATTATTTACAAAACATCATAACAGATTTGATTAGATGATTGAAATGAATAACCTAGGTTAAAACTAAGGTGTTTTATATTGAATATTATGTGACATGATTTATATATCAAATAAATGATTATATGGTTTTACCACTATGATTATTATTGATCACATTATACTTTTCTTAGTTTTATTAAATCATTGGAACACGAAGGAATCATGTTAACATTAAATATGATAGAAAATGTGGTGATTATGAGAAACCAAATGCGATGATGACTAGAGTGATGGATATCATGATTATTCCTAATCAGTTATCATGATATATGATTAAAACTCAAAACCTTAATAAACACATCGATTCACAAAATAAGATAAGGATGGATTCTACTATGAGCACAAGTGGGGGAGATAATATAGTAAATAAGGAACGATTTACTTTTTGTCATAAATATGGAAATTGGCACTTGGGAGAGTTTATCAAAGGAATAAGAATCTGTTTTATGTGCATAAAAGAATATCATCAAGAAATGAATTTTTTAGGAAAGTTTAGGAGTTTAATGTTGAGAAATAAATTTAATTCATGAGATCTATTTATAGTGTGTTGTGTTGGGTGTGGGAAGGCTAGGTATTATCTAAGTCAATATCCTCTTTTATTGGTTAACTCCTTGATGAAATAAGGACTTATGTTGAAGAAATTGGGATGAATTATTTAACTATATGTATTTAATAATTTAATGGTATACATATTTTTATCAATGGTATTTTGGTTTTAAGAACCATAAAACAACTAATGGATGTGTTAATTTTTGGAAGCATATTTTTCTTCATCTAAGATTAGCTCTAAATTTATTTATACCATCATGAATTTATGAGTTTTAGAGTTTAATTTCTTGAACCCAGTTTTTGTTGATATTTTATATGATGGTGTTTTATCAAGAATAATGTTATTTTTGGAGGCATTTATGGTAATAAAAACCATTGGTTTAGTATATGAAAATCTTATTTAAAGAAAAACTCCATTACATTTTGTGGACATAAGAATAAAGGTATTGGTAACCATTAAGGTTTATCTTATCTTTGATGTTGTAGTAATTATGGGTCATCGAAATTTGAGAACATAATAGTAATTATATGAATATATTTTTGGAAAAAAGTACAAACCACTTGTTGGGTAACAACCCATCGCATCTGGAAAGGTTACTGGGCTTGAACACACAACTGAAGGGCAACCAGTGTGTTTTACCAACCATTAGACTATGTTATGTTTTGTTAATATGTCATTTTTTTACTTAAAAATATTTATGTATAAATATTAATGTATAACTAGTGGTTTTACTATTCAGGTTTAGATATTTTTGTATTATATTGGATAACTAGTGTTAACCATATTGGATTTTGAAAATATTTAGAGATGGACTAAAAGACTTATAACTCTTTTATGGATCTTTTGGTCTGTTAAAAGTTAAATTTAATGTTTCAGACGTAAAAAATAAATTTTTTGATATTTATTTCTTACAGTAAGTGACGGATTTGTAATTGATCGAAGCAGAACCAAAATATTTAATTGTTCTTATGAAAAAGTAAGATATCATGTATGTATATTTCCTTATATTCCTAGATAATAAAATAATTACTAAACTTTAGGAAAAGGATCTTGAAATGAATATTTTCTCCTATTATCTTCTTATCAGATGAATTAAAGGGTATTATAAATCATCACAGATTTATAGTTTTGTGATTTTTAACTTTCCCTTGATCATTCACTTTTTTGTGATCAATGACCTCTATCAGTCTCCAAAATTATTTATACTTTTCTTCCATGACCCTATGTTCACTTCCCACCAATGTTATCCAACATGGAACCCTAATTATGTGTTATTCTAGATGACATTCATAATATATTTTACCTCTTTTATGAGGATATTATTTTAACTCTTTTTATCTTGTGCATTTTCAACAATGTAATATTCAAATATCAAAGTCTTTATTTGCGAGAGCAGGTTCAAATTGCGAGGACACAATTTGTTGAATGTGGGGGGAATGTAACACAAAAATATTTTATATAATATTTATTTTAAATAAATTTAATATCTTTGATAGATTTTGGTACCCTCAACCATGATATTTTAAAATAAGAACATTTTTTTGATAGGGTATACAATACACAACACCGAGCTTCAACGTCCCACGAAATATATTATTGAAATATGACCATTATAATCCAGCCATTAAATTGGAGGGTATGAATACATTTAAATAAATTATGAAACATATATAATTATCCTAACTACTATAAATTTATTGATAAACCATTTATAAATAAGAACTCAATTTTTAAAAAAGATATTTTATTCTACAAAAAAATATGCTTCCTTCAAAAAATGTTTTTATTGATTTTTGTCATTAAATATCATAAATAATTATTGGATATTTTAGAAATCAAATTTTATAAAATTAAAATCATTTTTGAAATCATAATATCAATATTAACATTGGTTGAAATTTTGGTTTTTTTTTCTAAAATTGATTTTTCATTGAATAGTGAAAAATAGAGATTTTTTTAGTAAATCTATCATTTATTTTTAATATATTAAGTATTTAAAAAGTACCATTATTATTTTAATATGATTAAAAAATAAGATAAGTTTATTAATTTATATTTAATTCTATTTCTTACCTTTAAGTTATCTTTATACTGTATTTTAATAAGAGTTTATTTTTTGGATCTAGAACACATTTTAATGAAAATTGTTTTAAGTGAATAATGTATCTCCATTTTCACTATTTAATTTATCCCCTAACAAGGAATTGTCATAAACCATCCTAGGTACCATGGTAACCTGATAACTAACAAGGTCTTGACAAATCCCGAAGGTCATTCCTAAACCCCATGGGTTGTTGATGAGTACCTAGCATCATTCAACATAAAAGTGGGAACGATTTTTCCACTATCAATGAGGAAGTAAAAGAAGTAGGACAATATGAATATAAAAAAAACTCCCCTAGGAAAAAATTACCATAATTCAATAATTAAAAAATAATCCCAAAGTACTATAACCCAAGTACTAAAACAGGGAACCACAACCTAGGTCCCTATGGATACAACTCACCAAGACCACTGTTTATTAGTTGGATCCACCTCCAAGTGATCATTTCCCTTTCCATGAGACTGAAAGAAGATAATATAAAAACACCTAAAGAAACATGTATGGTGTGAGATAGAAATCCCAGTAGGGTCTCACCGTGGATTCCATAATATATGCCAATAATTTATTAACCAAAGGAATGATTTTAATTCTGAAAATTAACAGTTTTGGAATTTTAATGAATAATTAAACAAACCATTCTATACAGTTCAAATGATTGAAAAATAATTTAAGAAATTTTTTTGTAATAATAGAATATTTCTAAAATAAGTAATTAATCAAAACATTTAAATTAAACAGTTTATTTAAAATCAATTGCATGTAATGCAGTTCAAAAGTAATGGCATACATTTATTTCTCAAATATAAATAACAAGAGAGAAACATGGTCATATTCCATATTGGTACAATAGTATTTATGGCTATAGGACACTACACTATCTAAGTGATCTCAACTAAATGTGTACACACATCCTAATGACACTGGCCAAAATAGCCTTATCACCAACCCATTGGGGATGTGACCCGGGGCACATGTTTTCGAACATTGTAATACCACAGATTATATCCAAACAACTCACCAACCACCTAAGTATTGCATGTTTTCTTATATAATGGGGAAATTATTTCAAGAATTCTCAAAATACAATTAATCCCAATTTCCCAGATTAAATTACAATTTTCCATTCAAAAATCGAAATGAGGTTTTAATAAAAATACATGTCTCATTCAGAAGATAAAAATATTTTGGTCTCTATCAAGACATTTTAAATCCATTTTCCATATTTTGAAATCCATTCAAAACCTATTCCCTAATTTCATAATTAATTTCCAAAATTATATTTAATAATTTAACAGAATTCATTTGCATCAAATCTATAATTTAAATTTAACAATTTAAATCATCCAATTTACACAAACACACACCCCTAATCAATGGAATTTGGGTTTTTCCAAATTTTCATGCTAAACCCAATTCAAATTTCTCAATACAATGGAATTGTATTTTATTAAATAAATTTAAACAATGTTAATTAATTGAATTTAAATTAGAAGTTGAAATAAATCAATCAATAAAATGTTAATCAATTTAGCAAGAATGGGATAGAACCACCTAACTCAAAGGCATCGATGTTAGTGGCAATGATAAACCACCAAATGTGGTTCAATACACCTATCCATAGCCCTATTATCGTAATCGTCGACACACCAATGATTGAAGTTCATCAAGGGTTCCTAGAACAAAAAAAATATTTTATTTCGTAAGGAAATAAAATATCAAATGTAAACATATTTTCTCTCTCATGGATAATATTTAGTTTATCTTTTCAATTAACACTTGTGATGATAATTTATCTCAGCAATATAATTTTCAAATTACATATATATTATCACATACGATAATATTTATCTTTCATGGAAACGTTTTAGTTTATGGTTAGGTCAATGCAAGAACTCACGATTATCCACTAGAATAATTGTATTCAATAAAGTCACAATTATCATTTTAATAATAATAATAATTAACCTTTGATAATATCAAAATTATCATTCGATAATTATATTAATTATCCTTTGATAATATATGTAAAAATTATCTTTTATATTTCAAAGAAATTGATCTTTGATATTTTGTTGTAATTATCATTTAAATATTTCATATAATTATCATTGATAATTTCATGCAATTAACATTTTGGTAATTCACACAATTATCCTTTTAAGGAAAAATATAAATAATGTTATCATGGAAAATCTATTTTTTTCCATTTTTAAAAAAGTAACTTTAAGGATAAGTGAAAACCAAACATTTCCAAGATTGAACAAAAAGCAACAGCACGTCCACAAATTCACATTTCAAAAATCAAACTTCATCATCACCCTTATGTAATCTCGAGCCAAGTGCCTTCCTTGAATCGTACACCCATCGCGTCGAGCATCTAGACCATACGCCTCCCATCATTACAACACCAGTGAGCCAATTTCACCATCTTCACATAGGAGTCCACGTCATCATCATCATTGTCGTCATCCCCGATCCATTTCCAGATCACTGATGAGCCCTTCAATCGGAGTCCATCGTTGCCGAAAAAACCTTCATCACCTCCTCCATCATCAACGAACACTACATCGATCGCCAAAAACTGTCATAATAAATAATGTTATCATAATTATGCATAATTATCATCCTATAATTCCATGTAATTATCCTTCGATAATTTCATAAATTACTCCTAAATAACTTAGGTTTACCGATTTATTTTATTTATTTTTCCATATTTTTTTCAAATTAAGAAAAATAATCAAATAATTAAACAAAGAAATAAAATAATAAACTAGGAACACCTATTCATAGAACATGAAATGGAAGAAGGGGATCTGGGTTGCACATCCAATAGATGAAGTAGAGCAGATATAAATTTCAAAGTTCTCCCAATTAGGTGCAAGGATGTTTTTAGGGGCACCATAACTCAAAGGAATAAACCAAATAAAAGGTAGAACTGCTTGGCAACATGGAACCCCAAAAATAACTAGAAAATTATCAATCAATTGAAACACCCCATTTAATTCATGGTTCAACCAAAAATTAATCATTGATTCATTCATTTCCCCTTACCATTACATTACAATAGAGACAGTTAATAAACTAAAGCTTTTGGGTTTCTCTCTGGTTATAAATGGTGAAAACACCTTAAAGATGATGACCGAAATAATAGAAAATGAAAATCCATGATTAAATTTGGGTTTAAATATTAAATTAAATTAATTTTTTAATATAGAAATATTAAATTACATCAAACATTCATTGGGGATAAAATTCATACCCTATCTAGTTTAAACACCACATTTTAGACCCAAAGGAGGTCTCAAATTTCCCATAAAATTCACCATTTAAGAGATATTAATCATTTATTATTTAAAAAATGGAATAAATAATTAATCAAAATAAAAATTTTATTTTTGTGTGCAAGGCATCCAAACGCCCGACACATACAAATATTATACCCTTTTTAGGGTAAAACACTCATTCTGGAACTATTGATGGTCTCATATTTTTTATACGATGCACAATTTGGGAGATATTTAAATTTTTTTAATAAATTATATATTAAATATTATTTAATAATTTTATCTTACAAGAGAGACATCCAAATGTGTTGACCCTTTGAATGTTATACCCCTCATTCAGTAAACACCATATTTTAGACATAATAGTGGTCTCTAATTTATCAAATGAACCAACATTTTGGAATTACTCCAATATTTTGACTAAAAAGTGTGTTCTTAATATATTCTACTCAATAATTTTATTCCGTCTTCACTGAGCCTTTTCGGGCCTCATAATCTTTCATAAATGTAGTATGGAACCCCAAAAAAATTCAATTGAATATTGAATGATGTTAACCATTAGTTAAGTACTTCAACATATTTATCAAAAAATTCACTGATAAATCATTATTTTCCAACTTAGGATATTAATAATTTAACACAAGATGGTTTAAAAATACCTGAAAAATTAATTGGATGTTACAAGAATGATATAAATTAAATTTATAGATTAAATATATGTATGTTTGATTATAAATCCATTTAACTATGATTACTTTTTATATAGTTATTATAATATAATCTTAGGCTTGAAAAATGCATTTCATGAAAACTCGTTTTTTCGACACGTCTACAGGTTTAATTTTAAATTATATTCTACACATATAATTTTGATAAAATTTATTACCTATTTTTAATCATCATAATTAATATTATGTGATAATTTCAATTTAAATTTTTTCCCTAATGGATAGTGAAAACAGAAAAAATTAATTATCGCAATTAAGGTGAAAATAGGATTACTTGGGGGATAAACTAAGGAGATAAGGATTTATAATTACCTAAAACATGTCAATTTATTATTTTATGGCCATATTTTGATGTTATCTCATAAAAGATTCAATAATGGGACATTTTGGATCATTTTTCTTGTCGAAATATGTGCGTGAATCATTCTTTTCAGAAATTCTATGTGTGTCTTATCCCCTACTTATAAAAGGACACCCACTCTCCTCACCTATGAACACTTACAAAGACATTTGATTCAACAAAATCCCTACCAAAATCACTTCTTTAAATCCCTAAAAAATATTCTATTGAACTTTTTTATCAAAATTATAACCTAGGAAGGTTTTTTTTACAAACCTAAAGAAATTTTCCGAAGAAGAGGTAACTTTATTAAACAAGTGTTTTTATATTATTTCTTATTACAACTACTTCCAATATTATTAAATCATGATGATTTAATAAAAACAATATCTACCATATTTTGAGATATTATTATGTAAATTGAATAACCTATATTCATCTCATGTTCAATCAATTTATAAATGAAACCATTGGTAATGTGTACGGCAGACTACCACCTCGCAAACTGATGTAATTTTTTCCATCACCACCTCAAAAATTTGGATATAATGATGGATTATATATATATTATTGTTAAAATAACTATACTCAAAATTATTTTATTACATATACCTTTTTTACTTTCCATTCAATGGGGGATACGACAATGTCGATCGTGTGTACGACATACTACCACCCTACAAAGCGATGTGATTTGTTTTTCACTATTTTTTTATATGGAATTTAATACAAGAAAAATGTTATGAATATATGTGATATATATGACATGATATTTATTCTATAGAATTAATATACCATCCACTTCCTTACCCTTTCACTCATTAAGGGAATGATAAATGTCCAACTTTCAAGAATTGTTTTAATAATGTATATAATGAATAAATATGATATTTATAACATATTATCATTATGTAGAAGATGGAATTATATATTATGTTAAATATTGTGAAATATCATGAAAAAAATGTTTGAGAAAACCAGGTAATTGATACCCAAAGCAATAGTGATAATGAATGATTGTTAAAAAATTGGTGATGATATGTTAAAAAAGGACCATATATGATATTATAAATATTTATATCAATATTTTATAATTTAGAAACATGTTTTAAACCAATATAAATGTAACATCTCTACCTATATTCCAATAAACCAATATTCAGAGATGATTCGTTATGAGGCCATAAGAGCACCTCCCCATATGCAAGAAGATGTCGATTAATAGTAAGGGCCTAGGTTTTGATGGTGGGGAGACTATTCCTTCACAAAAATTTATGAAAAAAAACATGAATAGGTAAGTATTATATATATCAGCAAATGAAAAAAGTGTGGAAGTAGTAAATAAAATAAAATTGAACATGTTGTAATAAAAATGAAAATTTTATAAAATCCTAAATATCATTTTCATATATACAACACTAGTCACCCACTGGGATGAATATACAGATACAAGAGTAAAAAAGATACTGAAATAAAAGTACAAGGATCTTCTACTAACTCTGAGCCAAACCATATACCCAGTCTCTAAACACTCTCGAACTACTCTATCTAGATCAGAAGAACCCACTCATGTAGCTCCATTCAATCATACAACTCTGGGCATCAGCCCTATCCAGCATGAAAACTAGGATCAACCTAAAAAATAAGACATAAGGTATACATGCATAGTGAGATGCACAAACTGGTGTAATAAATAATCTAAGTAGGATACCCCAATGATGAACCTATAATCATGCTTCCATAAGTGAATGCAAATGCAATATTCTTGGCCTAGATGAGAATCAAATGAAAAGAAAAGTAAATCCAAAAATGTGAGGCCACAATCAACCCTCAAGTCCATAATCATGATTAACAGGAAAAAGTGTGATCATGGATATCCATAGTTATATGTGAATATATGTATATCCCCACACCTATACATATATACATAAATATGAATATACATGGGTAAGGTGAAATAAATCACATTAAAAATGCAGTAAATCCTTGGGTCGGTAAACTTGATTTCCTATACATCCTTTGTAAGGGAATTAAGATGAATGTCATGTGACTAAAGTTAGGCATCCTTAAGTTTATCTCTAGTTCTGTAATCCCAATCAACATATACGTACTTCGACCAATGTCATAAATGTGTCTGATCAGGTAGTGTCGTAAGAATGGGATACTCATCCTAAACCTAGGATCACCCATACTCACCACTAATTACTATAAAGAAGGATTCCAAGGAACTACATATATAAATTCTGTTAATGGTCACTGAGATAGAACCCATGATACTCATTCCATGTAAATTCATTAAAATATATGATCCTATGTCTTAATCCATATGTGGTCATGAAATTTTGAATCAGACAATCCCTAAGGGGATATCCCTTAAGTGATCCATAAAAGGAATGCCATCTGGACTAAAGTATATTATCAACATCCATTCATAAGAATAGTATCACTGGTGCTTCCACCTGAACATAGGAGGAATCCTAGGCATCTCTCAAGGAGAGTGTAATCATATATCGAGTATATCTCATATCAATGGTGAGGAGTTCCATGTCTACTACCACGATCTAGTAATCAACTAGGGAGAGTGTAATCATCCTTATCACTCGGGAGATCACAATCATCCAGGGGTACACATCAATGATGTGGAACACCATATCCAAGACCATGATCCAGTAATCAAATAAATAGATCATAATAATCCTCATTTCTTGGGAGATCATAATTATCCATGAGTATAATCTTATTGCGTTGAGTGTAATCATCATAACAACATGTCAAATAGATGATAGAGGAATCATCCTTAGCATTCAAGAGAGTATAATCATGCTTGAGTATCATTAATAGGGATCACATGCCCTAATATCCTAATATCAATCCCAACAACTAGATACTATGAATCCCCTCTATAAAGACCAATAACATAATAATCAAAATATACATGCCAATAGTATAAAATAGGCCTTTAATAACCCTAACAATTTCCTTTATCGGTGTTAGAGAAGTGCTGACTACTAGAGTGAGATTAAAAACCCAAATCTTTTATCAGTTCTAAAAAAGCACGGATTAAAGACCATTTATCATCTCTTATAAAAGCATTGATGAAGGGGCATACTATAGTGTGCTATAACAGAACCCCTTAGTACAAAAAACCTAAAAAATTAGAAAAACCAATTATGACTATAGAATTTTAATGAAGAGAAACCATTATAGGCTCCTTTGCTCTGTTTTGGAAATGTGAAGCGCGTTTTAAACTAAAATGATAATTATATATTGAGAAAATACATTTGGAGTCATAATGGTCACACCATGAATTATATTGAGGTGCATATGATTATTACACATCTCAAATGAAATATGAATCTTTTTTCTAAAGTATCAAAATAATTTGAATGTGTTTTCCCAGTTTTGAGTACATCACTTGTCTTTTTTACTAAAATTTTATTTTAAACTGGAAACAAAAACATTGACTCATGGTAGCCATATCATGTGTCAGTTTTATGTGATACAAATTCATACGCATCAGAAATGAAAAATGAATCGTTTTCCTAAATTATAATGGCAATCTGAGTGTTTTTTCATAGTTTTCAATGAGTGACACTTCTCGAACTAAAATGTTGATTTAAACTCATAACAGACACATTGAGTCATAAAAATCACATTGTGTATTAAATTGAGATGTGGATGATTCCTACACAAAAAATGACTTATTAATCATTTTACTAAAGAATCAAAACAATCCAAATGTGTTTTCTTGGTTTTGAGTTGGTGAGTGGTCTTTTTTACTAAAATTGATTTCAATTTTAAGTAAAAAGGTACACTTGGAGTCATATCAGTCACACCATGAGTCGGATTGAGGCGAAGTTAATTCTTACACATCCTGATGGATTATCTATTATTTTCATAATGTATAAAAACAATCCGAATGCATTTACATTGTTTTGGGTATGTCACTATTATTTTTTACTAATATATCATTTTAAATTGGAAACACAAACATTGACTCATATCGATCACATCATTTTTTGGTTTTACGTTAGGTTGATTCCTACAACATCAAAAATGAATTATGAATCAATTTACTAATTTTTTTAAGAATATTCAATCATGAATTTTTGGTTTTCAGTGACTGAAATTGTATGAACTAAACTGTCAATTTTAAACTGATAACAGACACATTGAGTTATACCGGGAACATTGTGTATCACATTGAGGTATGGCTGATTAATATACATAAAAATGAATTTTTGATAATTTCTCTAAAATATCAAAAAATATATGAATTCATTTTTTCAGTTTTGAGTAGTTCGTTTTTCCTTTTAATTAAAATTGATGTCATTTTTAAATAAAAATATGCACATGGAGTCATACTAGTGACACCGTGCGTTGGATTGAGGTATGGATGATTCCTACACATCTAAAATGACATATGGATATTTTTTATAAAGTATCAAAACAATATGAATTTTTTTCTCAGTTTTTAGTAGGTTATTTTTCCTTTTATTTAAAATTAATGTCTTTTTTAAATAAAAAGATTCAATTGTAGCTATACTGGTCACACTGTGCATCAGATTGAGGTACGACTGATTCTTATACATCTCAAAAAACTTATGAATCATAGCCCTGAATTATAAAAACAATATGAATGTTTTTTCTTAGTATGGAGTATGTCACTTATTTTTTTTAAATATCATTTAAAATTGGAAGATCACGCTTTGACCTATATTGATCACATCGTGTGTCGGTTTGACGTGAGACCCATTACTACACATAAAAAATGAATTATAAATCAATTTACTAAATTATTAGGAAAATTTGATTGTGTTTTCTTGGTTTTTAGTGTGTGATATTTTTTGAACTAAAATTTCTATTTTAAACTGATAATGAACACATTGAGTCACATCAGTCACACCGTGCATCGAATTGATGTACAACTAATTTCTATATATCTCAAATGACTTATGGATCATTTACCTAAAGTTTCAAAACAATTAAAATATGTTTTCTTAGTTTTGAGTATTTTATTTTTCCTTTTACTAAAATTATGGTCAATTTTAAATAAAATGAAGCACTTAGAGTCATACTGATCACATTGTATTCTAGATTGAGATGTGGATGATTCCTGCCTGTCCCAACATCTCAAAATAATCCTAACTGCCAGTGTTACTATATTTGCGTTGTATTTGTATGTATAACTACCAAAACATAAAATTTAATTGATGTTCTCAGTAGAAAAACGTTTCTCATTATTGAAAGTTAGAAGAAAGGAGGCTTTCAACAAGAAGAAATGTTTTTAAGATAATAACATAGAATCAATCTGCAGTACTTATAGTTAGACAAATTAAGGAAATGAAAATGAAAAAAATTGTAACATTGGTTGAAATAATCATTTTATCTCTTTTTTGACTGGTTGTGGATCGTTGAAAGAAAAATATGACTTCCCAAATGATCTGTGGAAAAAATAAAAAATGTATTAGATAAAAATAAAAAGAAAATTAACATACAAATAGTAGATAAAATGATGAAAAAATTAATTAAATAAGTAGTATACATCCACCTTTTCTTGATTGTTGTATTCATTATTAACACATTTCCTTGTTTTCATTATCTCATTTGTGGGCTCGAAGTCCAATCCCTTATGAGCAAGAGAAGCTTCAAATGAATCACCCAAACTCAAAAAAAATAATCCAGAATTATTATATGAGTAATAATAAAAATAAATAAATAAAACATAAATATGAAACAATAAATTAATTCTATGGATAATTATTTTACTATGAAAACATTTTTGACTATAGTTATATGTCGATAGTAAATCAAGAATCATAGTAAAAAATGAAAATAGATCTCACCAAAAAAATAATCAATGAGTGAGGTGGATGTGGGAAAAATAAGACACATTGGATTGAATCTTTGAATTTTCCATAATAAAGTAAATATATATTATTAGGTTTATTAAATAATAATTTTGTATAATAATTAAATAAATAAACATATGATATTCATTATCAATGATGAATGTCTCCCATTTGTGAGAATTAAATGGATGGAAATCCAAGATTACTAAGGGTGGAACCTAAACACAAAGTCAATGAATGTTATATTTTTAGATGGATTAAATTAAAATGTACATAATATTTATTAAATGTGTGTTGAAGGAAATAAATTGATTTTTAAGAAGTAAGAATGAGTGGGATATCATTTAAAATATGGCTATATTTGTATCAACTAAAAGACAATCAAGAAAGGATAAAATCAATGAATAAAATGTCATTGGTGATTGGAAAGTTTCTGTGAAAAATTGGAGTAAAATCTAAAAGGAAACATCATTTTTCCACAATTAGATCCAAAATAATTTGGAGTGGATTACAAGGATTATAATTGGATCAAATATATGCATGGGGAGCTTGATTCAAATAAGAACAATGTGACATGAGGAGCTTGATCCAAATAATAAAAATTAAGGCTTCTTATGGATCAAGTTGTTTCATATATGGTTCCAAAAAATGTCCACTATTTTAAAAATACATGACTTTTTTAGATAAATTTTTGACCTAATTCTATGAAACTCTTAATATAAAGGTTCATGATAAAATATTATAATTAAACATTTTTTATGTCATGTAATAAAGTTGGTCACATATGTGGGACATAATATTACCACTAGAAGGACAAAAAAAGGATATATGTTTATGTTAGTAAACCATAAAATTAAATAGAATTAAGAATTCACAGTGAACATATAATTTTATTAAATTTATAAATCCAAACTAATAAAGTTGAATTGAAGTGGGATTTTAAAGGTTTAATGATTTTATCCATGAAAAATATTTCTAATTTCAACAAAAAGAATCTATTAAAACTTATTTATTAAATTTACATCAATAAATAATAATATTTTATTTTATAAAAATTAGTTAAATCTAGTTGTATAAGATTGATTCATGAATGATTTAAAATATTCTTTAAAATTTAAATAATATAAAAATTTTCTCGTTAAATAAGTTACTTTTCAATGAAAACATAAAATTTAGAAAAAAATTCATCAATCCTAAAGGATTGAAAATAATAAATTCTATCAACAATGTACTATTATTCTATACTAAATAATGAACTAATATATTTTATCTTCATGCACCATGATTCTGAGGTTTTTCTGAGAAAATGACACATTCCAATTGATTATTTTTTGACTATATTTTATAGACCCAAATTAATCTATCAAATAAATTTTCTCTCCAAATTTTTTTTCCTGCATAATATTTTCCAAGGATTATAGAACCTTAATAAAATTTAATTTTTATTTTATATAAAATTTACGTCATAGTATTTAAATTTTAATAGAAATATTTCAAAAATAAAAACTGAAAACATAATTTTTTTTCTAGAAGTAGTTAAATAAACAAGACAATAGATCAAAAATCTATAATGGTTTTTCTCACCTGATTTTACAAATTCATCAGAATCAATTGTTTGTTTCATTTCATACATGAACCTTAAATCTATCCCAAGCCTCATTAAATAGTTCACATTTATCCTAAATAAATCCATTAATTTGACACCATGTTTTTTTACTCATTATCATAGGGAAAATGTTCTTAAAAAATAATTATATAGTTGTTCTCATGTTTCAGTTATTTCATCGTCCATTTTTTGGAAAAAAATTCTAGAATTACCTTTAAAATAAAATGGGATAACCCAATATTTGAGTTCCTCCTCACTCAACCCTCTTAGTTCCAATTGTTTCACAACATAATATAAGACACCAATGATGTGAGTTATTTTATCATCAATGTGATTTTCAATGTAATATTCCAAACCAATGACAACACCGACCACTATATAGTTGAATTTTTTAAATGTTTATGATTAAAAAAGTGGTATATGTCATGGAATATTGGTATTGGGATCCTATTATACCTCACAACAACATGACCCAACATTGGGATTGATAAATTTCAATTCGTACAGTACCAATGTTTCCCCAAAGAGAACCACATGATATCGGGGAAGAAGATACATCAATATATCTAAAATATAATAAATTTTTGGTTATTTTATTATAGGATAGTGAAACGATATTTTTTGGAACATGCAGATGTGGAATGAGAAGGTTTAGTGGATAAATGAGGAAAATTAGAGATATCAAAAAACCTGGATCTCATTCGAGCCTTGGTTGCGTTCAAACATTGAATCGCTCGAGACATGGATTTGAGCCTTAGAATAGTTGGAGCCTTGATTCAACCCTAAATTCAATCTTGGATTCGATAATGTGGAGTGTCAGCATTAGGATGATTATTTGGAGAGATTTAGATATCTTGAACTGGTGCGCGAGGGTAAATATTCTTAAAATATACCGTGACACTTTTATTAGAACTAAGTTAAAAGTCATTGATAAAATCAATCTTTATCAGTGTTTTCTTACACTGATAAAGATTGATTTATCTACTCTTTTTTAGCACTAATAAATTTGTATTTTTATTATCACTAAAAAACAAGTGATAAATAATTATAATACTTTTCTAAAAAAATAATTTTTTAAAAAAGTATAATTAATATATATAATTATAATAATTTTAATAATTTCTTTTTATAAAACAACAATTTTATAATTATTTGAATATATAATTATTTATTTATAATTATTTATTTATAATTATATAAATAATTTTTATAAAAAATAATATTTATATCATTATATATATTTATATAATTAAATATATATAAACATAATAAATATATTCATTTCTTAAATAAATTTATTATAAATTTATGTTATTTATTTATAATTATATGAATACTTATTAAATAAATATTAGTTAATTTTTTATAATTATAAATAAAACAGTAAATATACATTTTTGAATATATTTATTTATTAATATTTTTTACAATTGCATTTTTTACATTATAGATTAATTTTTAATCATATGTTAATGCATGTAAAAAATTAATGAAAAGGATTAATTAAATATGAGTATAATATTAAAAATTTGGATAATTTTGATTAATATAAATCATTAAAAAAGGATATATATTGAAATAAAGAGTAATACATATTGAAAATATTAAAACATAGTGAATAAATAATTATATATAAAATTTTATAAACTGATTAAATTATAAAAAGTATATTTATTTGTATGTATATAAAAATTCATTAATTACGTATATGTGAAATTAATATAATATATTTGATCTATTTTATAATTTGAAATATCAAACGACATTCAGTTATGTTCATTACTTGACGCAATTACTCAATATTTTTAATTCATGTTAATTTTTAATTATAAACCATTATTCACTAAATATATTACAATTTAATGCAAAGAATAAATAATATTCTTTATTATATAAATATTATTTATATATATTTATATATATCTATATATTTACTATTTACTATTTATTAACATTATCAATAATCATCTAATTAATAAAATGATTAATATTTTTCTCAATTTAATTATTTTTTTTAATTTTTATTTTGCATATATCTATATAGTTAATACCTACTATTTATTATTATTTATAACTTATATATAATATAATCAATGAATTCATTTTTATCAATAATTATTTAATTAATAAAATTTGTAATATTTATTTAATAAACTCATTTATATTTTTTATTTATTTCAAAATTTCATTTTATATATTCAGACTGTAACATCCCAGGTAAATGAAGAATAATATATTTTCATATTTATTAATATTTTCGAATTAAATATTAATTTTACTTTAAATGGGTTGCTATGTCTGATAGTGTACCTGATACGCAACAAAGAGTTTCTTTGAAATCTTACGTTGCACACTAGTAATAAAATAATATTATTTAAAATGTTAGTTAACACGTAGCCGTTGTATTGGCGGTAATGAATAGAAATAAATAAAATATGATTATATAAGTTTTTTAAATGTTTTTACATTTATCCAATAAAGTATAAAGGCTTAAAATACGAAAAAAATTCAATTTTAGACATATATACTCTAATTTTCACTAAAGGTCCACTTATCAACTTTTGATGGCGAACCTTTATTAAATATAGTTTTAGTCACTATTATAAATTCCATTGGAACCAAATAAAATTCTTCTTTAGAATCGGGACATCAAAATTTACTTTGTGTAAATTTTTGGTATTTTTCCGATAAAGATCATTTTTTAATGAATAATGACAAATGTTGTATTTTAATTCAAGACCCCTTTTTAATCTAATTTATTAATATGATTATATTATCTTTTGAAGTGTTTTTAAAGTGAAATTAGAATATATTTTTACCATTTAATCAAATAGTGTTCGTTGGAATTAATTCACTTTGAAATCAGACATAAATTATTGTCAATTTTTGATACATTTTGTTTCATAAAAACACGCTATTTTATCTGACAGTGGGAATTAATTATTAAATTAATTAATTCAACTTATATGTTTTGAATTTTGTAAAATAGACATCATTTTTGAATTCGGAATATCAAATATATCTTAGGGTGATGTTTTTGTATTTTTCTGAAAAACTTCAATTTTTGATGAATAGTGAAACTACTAAGTGGTACTTAAAAAACTGATTTTTTTCGTTTAAATGAAATTTTACCACCCTTTTGTTTTGAATTTTAAAAATCTGACATACATGGTTTTCTTTAGGAAGTAAAAGGTGGATCAATGAGATTAAAATATTTTTTTTGGTGAATAGTAACTTTTAAGTTTTTAATCACAATTTGAGGTAATTAGTGTAGTTTAAGGTAAAAATAATGTTTTAATAATATAAAATGACCTAGACACATGTCCTACCCTAATTTTTTGTGTCATGGCTGACCAATAAAATCCATGGGTCAACTTGCGGACCCCATGGAGCCACATTGGTAGGAAAATGACATTAATATCTTTTTATTTAATGTTAAAATTAAAATGTCACAAACATGAGTTGTTTTACTAAAACAATTTTTACATGGGGTTGTACAAGTCAGATTTTTTACTATAAATATTCATTAGAAAAATAATAATATTTCCTACATCATAGTATTTTTTTTATAATTTTTAGAAATTAAATAAATTAAATTAATTATGACATCATGATGATGTAGCGATTACCTCATTATTTAACGATTTAAATAAAATTGAAAGATAATGTAACATCTAAGACCTACACATGTAAAAAACCTATTGGATGGGTGGATATCGAACCCTTATCACCTTATATTCAAAACACATCAATGTGGGACCATTAAAATCCGAAACTCATTTGAAAATAAAGTAGCATTTTATACCTTTCCAAGAGTGCCCCTCCTCTCCTCTTATAAAAGGCCCCCACCTCTACCTCCTTACCCACACCTATAAAGCCTTTGTCTCGGCCAAACCCTACCCATTTTGTCTCTCCACATCCCTCTATTACTCTTAGAAGCCTCACTTTGGGCCTAAGTTTTCTCAAGGAAGCCTTTGAGCTCAAATCAAAAAGAGTTACCCAATTTAAAGGTAGTGTCTTCTCTTGTGTTATTATTTTTATTTTGCTTCTCCAACCCCCTAAACTCTTTTTATTCCATTCTTTTGTAACAAATACAGTATCTCAAATATACTAGGATGTTTTTATAATAATGATTCGAGCTACAAATACACACACCTTCATCTAATGGTTATAGAACATACTGTTTCTATGGATGACAAATTTCTGCCTCACGAAACGATGATTGATCAACACTCATATAACACATTCAAAGGTGGCCATTAAGATGTAACTATATTTATATATGATATTTAATATGTTTATGTTTTACTTAAGCTTCTGTATTTTTCATTTATGGCATACCTTTATGGTTTCCATTATGGGTAAACGTGATATCTTCATTTTAGGAAGTGCGGACTACCGCCCCCTCAAAGTCATTTGATTCGTTAACACCATATGTGGCATGTATAAAGGATAAATTTAATGATATTATATATGATAACATAGTGGAATTATAATAATATTATGTATCATTATGTTTTAATTCCATTAAATATGAAATATAAATGGAAGTAGCGTTCAAGCATATGTACAACTTACCGTCTCCATGAACGGTGCATTTCATTTCATAATCTAAATGATTATGTAATATTATAAATGCATGTATATACTAGATATATATGATATATATGGAATATAAATCATGAATATCATTCTTGAGGTAATGGATATTTGACTACATGAACAACTTGTAAATATAAGAAGTTCACTTTTGACTCAAGTACCAAATATCGACAAAACGACCATTATTATCCTAAATAATTACATAGTGTTCATGACAAGATAATAGGTGATATAAAAGGAATAATGAACTTGAAAAATATTCTTAATCAAGTAGAAATTAACTCAAGTTTATTATTAATGAGGTTAAAGAACGATCGAGTTAAGTCGGACCCGAGGTAAGGGACATTGTCTCAATCTCCTTTCATTGAGGCATATTTTGTTCTAATACAAGGCTTTCTTTTATACAGTGTATAAACCCCTTTGAATTTTAATTTTATACAAAAGTAATCTTTTTCTATGTAGTGTTTTACAAAATGACAAAAAGGAATGTTTCTTTTAATGTACGCGGTGATAATGACTTTTTCTGCCACTACGAGTATTATTTGGTCTTTGGCTTCCTCAACAAGCCGTGAAGTTTTTAAAATGAAATAAATACCATATACTCTTTTATGTATTTTGGTATTGAAAATGGTTTTTATAATGGATTTGTTATGTCAATATATTTAAGTGATATATTGTGATCAAAGTGTGTAAATGTTTTCTTTCCATTATATATGTTTTAAGTCTTATGATTTTTTAATGGTACTTGGACATTTGACGGGTGGTTACATGATAAACCATATGACGGGTGGTGCCATGAATACCAGGACGGGTGGTTATGTTTTAACCTCCAATGAATTGGGTATGGAAGTCAGTCGTATGGCAATTCCATTAAGTGATATGTGTGTAAGTCGACCAGATAGTTATTCCACTTAAGTATATTTATGTCCCAAGTTACCATTATATGTTATGTATTCTTTATATGGGTTTTATGGTAATATTTTGTTACAAAAGGGTAAGTAATGATATTTTATTCAATGAAGAGTATTTTCTTCTTCATAAAGGTGAAAATTATTACTTTGATAATGTATTCATGGTTTACTGGTTGTTTTCAAAAACTAACAGTTTTCCTTATTTGTGTATCCCTTACTGAGCTTTTTATGCTCACCCCAAGTTTTTGAAATGTTTTTCACAGGAATTAAAGTGGAATAGGGTCAAGGATGTGATCAAGGGAAAGTCATGATATCTAAAACATAGAACTAGACATGTTTCTTTTTAAGAGTTTTTATTTTCTGAAATCTTAGTAGACGTGTCTACTTTGTAATCTTTTGAGATGTAATAGTCATGTCCTAATTCTCTAAAACTCTAATCCTGAAAATATTCTCAATTTGAATTATCTATTTAATTCAATATTAAGTAAGGTTTAATGTCAGGGCCTTGTAGTTGGTATCAGAGGTCAGTTTAGACAACTTTAGAAGTTATAAAATTGTTAAATTATAAATTAATTTAAGGTATGATTGAAATGATATAGCATTTAAAGATTACCATGTTGCTTCGCCTAAGATATTTCGGTGTATAGAATTGTTTTTGAAGAAGAAATAGGGATTTTGTGCTAGGAAGGTATACAGATGGAAATGAACTTCTAAATCGACATCCTGAGATGGTCAGAATTAGAATTGAATAATTTGTTGCAGTGATTACTCAGTTGACTCAGGTGATAAATCATGGTTATGTTTACTGACGATATTTTGGTTTATTCAGAAGGTAAAGAGGAGCATGAAAGTCATTTAAGGGTTATCATGTAAACCTTAAAAGAAAATAAACTGTATGGAAAATTCAGCAAGTGTGAGTTTTGGTTGCAACAAATATCTTTCCTTGGTCATATTATTTATAAAGATGGAATAACTGTTGATCCTGCAAAAACAAAGGTTGTGGAAGAATGGCCAAGACCCACAAATGTCACCAAGATCTGTAGTTTCCTTAGTTTGGTAGGTTACTACTGAAGGTTTGTTGAAAATTTATCATAGTTATCTAGTCCAATGACTAAGCTAACTCGGAAGGGTGTTATGTTTATCTGGAAAAAATAATGCGATGATTGTTTTCAGGAATTGATAAGAATATTGGTGAATGCTCTAGTTTTGGCACTTCCTTCCAAGAATGTTGAGTTTGTTATCTATAATGATGCTTCATTGAAAGGACTTGGTTTTATCCTAATGCAGAATGATCAGGTAATTTCATATGCTTCACGTCAGTTGAAAACTCATGAGGTAAGTTACACCACACATGATTTGGAATTAGCTGTTATTGTTTTTGCTCTAAAAATTTGAAGGCATCATTTGTATGGAGTAAAGTGTGAAATATATCCTAAGCACAAAAGTATAAAGTATATATTCACTCAGAAATAATTGAACTTGAGATAGAGGAGATGGCTGGAATTAATCAAGGTTTATGATTGTACAATTCATTACCATCTGGGAAAAGAAAATAATGTGGCCGATGCTTTGAGTCGAAAAAGTAATGCTTCATTAATCATGCTACCTTTGGAACGAGATCCTTTGGTTTTTCATTTGATGAACTTTAGCATGTAAGTTGTTTGTGTAGGAAATTATTCTGTTTTGTTTCAGGTATCAGTGAAATATTCCCTATCAGATAGAATTAAGAAAGCACAGAAGCAAGATAGTGAGTTGCAGAAAAAGGTAGAGCTGGTTCAGAAGGGAAAGTTTTCTGAATTCAACATTTATAATGATTGTTTATTGAGGTTTGGGAAAAGATTATGTGTGCCTTGTGATTCACAGTTGAAGAATGAGTTGTTATGTGAGGCTCATAGTTTCCCGTTTTCAGTTCATCCTGGAAGAACTAAGATGTACAATAATCTGCGGGAGTATTACTGGTGGGATGGAATGAAAAGGGATATTGCTGATTTTACTTTGAAGTGTTTGACTTGTCAACAGGTTAAAGCAGAGTGGCAGTTACCGAAAGGGATGCTTCAGCCTTTACCAGTTCCTTAGTGGAAATGGGAAAATATATCCATGGACTTTGTTGTGGGATTACCAAAGATATCTCGAGGTAATAATGCAATCTGGGTTATTGTTAATCGCTTGACTAAATCTGCTCATTTCCTTCCTATTCGAGATACCTTTTCCCTAGATCAACTTTCTCATTTGTATCTTAAAGAGATAGTCAGTTTTCATGGAGTTCCCCTCTCCATTGTATCTAATCATGATCCCAGGTTTACTTCTTAACTTTTGGAAAGGCCTTCAGAAGTCGTTGGGTATTGAATTAAATTTTAGTACAACTTTTCATCCTCAATCAGATGGGCAGTTAGAACAAACAATTCAGACCTTGGAGGATATGCTACGTGCCTGCTCTATGGATTATCAGGGAAATTGGGACCAACATCTTTCTTTGGTTGAGTTTTCATATAATAACAGTTTTCATTCCAGTATACAGATGGCTCCGTATGAAGCATTATATGGTAAATGGTGTCGAACTCCATCTTTTTGGGACGAAGTGGGTGAAAGGAAGCTGATGGGACTAGAATTGGAAGAAGAGATGGCATAGAAAGTTCAGTTGATTCAAAAACACATGAAAACAGCTCAGAGCAGACAGATAAGTTATGCAGATAACCGGAGGAAGGATCTATCTTTCGAGGTAGGTTATCATGTTTTTTTCAATGTTTCACCATGGAAAAGTGTGATGTGATTTGGTAAGAAAGGAAAGCTGAGTCCAAGGTTCATTGGACCATATGAAATTCTGGAGAAAGTAGGATCAGTTGCCTACCAAGTGGATTTACCTCCGAGTTTATCTCAGGTACACAATGTTTTTCATGTTTCGATGTTGAGAAAGTATATGCCAGATCCATCTCATATTTTGAGCCTAGAGGTAGTTCAGTTGGAAGAGGATCTCTCTTATGAAGAACAACCAGTCCAGATCCTTGACCGAAGAGAGCAAGTGTTGCAGAATAAGGTAATTAACCAGGTAATGTTTTTGTGGAAAAAGTATATGGTTGAAGTGGCAACATGGGAATCTGAAAATGCTATGAGGGATAAATTCCCCCACTTATTTTGTTAGGTGAATAAAATTGTAAAGACGCAATTCCTAAAAGGGGGGAAGGATGTAACATCTCAGTTAAAAAAAGAATAACACATTTTCATATTTATTAATATTTACTAATTAAATATTAATTTTACTTTAAATGGGTTTCTATGTTCGATAGCGTACCCGATACGCAAGAAAGAGTTTCTTTGAAATCTTACGTTGCACACTAGTAATAAAATAATATTATTTTAAATGTTAGTTAACACGTAGCCGTTGTATTGGAGGTAATGAATAGAAATAACTAAAATATGATTATATATGTTCGTTAAATGTTTTTACATTTATCCAATAAAGGATAAAGGCTTAAAATATGAAAAGAATTCAATTTTAGGCATATATACTCTAATTTTCACTAAAGGTCCACTTATCAACTTTTGATGGAGAACCATCATTAAATATAGTTTTGGTCACTCTTATACATTCTATTGGACCAAATAAAATTCTTCTTTAGAATCAGGACATCGAAATTTACTTTGTGTAAATTTTTTGGTATTTTTCCGATAAAGATCATTTTTTTAATGAATAGTGAAAAATGTTGTATTTTAATTCAAAACCTTTTTTTAATATAATTTGTTAATATGATTCGATTATATTTTGAAATGGTTTTAAAGTTAAATTAGAATATATTTTTACCATTTAATCCAATAGTGGTCATTGGAATTAATTTCACTTTGAAATCAGACATAAATTAGTGTCAATCTTTTGATACATTTTGTTTCATAAAAACACGCTATTTGCTCTGACAGCGGGAATTATTTATTAAATTAATTAATTCAACTTATATGTTTTGAATTTTTTAAAATAAAAATCATTTTTTAATTCTGAATATCAAATATATCTTAGGGTAATGTTTTGGTATTTTTCTGAAAAACTTCAATTTTTGATGAATAGCAAAACTACTAAGTGGTACTTAAAAACTGATTTTTTTCGTTTAAATGAAATTTTACCAACTTTGTGTTTTTAATTTCAAAAATCCGACATACATGGTTGTCTTTAATAATTAAAATTTGCTTCAATGGGATTAAAATAATTTTTTATTGAATAGTAACTTTTAAGTTTTTAATCACGATTAGAGGTAATTAGTGTAGTTTAAGGTAAAAATAATGTCTTAATAATATGAAATGACCTAGACACCTATCCTACCCTTATTGTATGTGTCATGGCCGACAAATAAAATCCATGGGTCAACTTGGGGACCCCATAGAGCCACTTTGGTAGGAAAATGACATTAATATCTTTTTATTTAATGTTAAAATTAAAATGTCACAAACATGAGTTGTTTTACTAAAACAGTTTTTACATGGGGTTATAAAAGTCATATTTTTTACTATAAATTGTCAATGGAAATCTAAAAATATTTCCTATATCATAGTATTTTTTTATAATTTTTAGAAAATAATAAATTAAATTAATTATGACATCTTGATGATGCAACGATTACCTCATTATTTAACAATTTAAATAAAATAGAATGATAATGTAAAATCTAAGACCTACACATGTCAAAAACCTATTGGATGGGTGGATTTCGAACCCTTATCACCTTATCGTCGAAACACATCAATTTGGGACCATTAAAATCCGAAACGCATTTGAAAATAAAGTAACATTTTATACCTTTCCAAGAGTGCCCCTCCTCTCCTCTTATAAAAGGCCCCACCTCTACCTCCTTACCCACACCAATCAAGCCTTTGGCTCGGCCAACCCATGCCCATTTTGTCTTTCCACATCCCTATCTTACTCTTAGAAGCCTCACTTTGGGCAGAAGTCTTCCCAAGGAAGCCTTTGAGCTCAAATCAAAAAGAGTTACCAGATTTAAAGGTAGTGTCTTCTCTTCTGTTCTTATTATTATTTTTCTTCTCCAACCATCTAAACTCTTTTTATTCCTTTATTTTGTAAAAAATACAGTATTTTAAATATACTAGTATGTTGTTATAATAATTATTCGAGCTACCCATACACACACCTTCATCTAATGGTTAAAGAACATACTGTTTCTATGGATGACGAATTTCTGCCTCACGAAACGATGATTGTTCAACACTCATATAACACCTTAAAAGGTGGAAATTAAGATGTCACTATATTTATATATGATATGTAATATGTTTATGTTTTACTTAAGCTTCTTTATTTTTCATTTATGACATACCTTTATGGTTTCCATTATGGGTAAACGTGATATCTTCATTTTAGGAAGTGCGGACTACTGCCCCCTCAAAGTGATTTGATTCGTTAACACCATATGTGGTACGTATAAAGGATAAGTTTAATGATATTATATACGATACCATACTGGAATTATAATACTATTATGTATCATTATGTTTTAATTCCATTAAATATTAAATAGAAATGGAAGTAGCGTTCATGCGTACGTACCTTTTACCGTCTCCATGAACGGTGCATTTCAATTCATACCTCTAAATGATTATGTAATATTATAAATGCATGTATATACTGGATATATATGATATATATGGAATCTAAACCATGAATATAATTCTTGAGATAATGGATATTTGACTACGTGAACAACTTGTAAATATAAGAATTTCACTTTTGACTCAAGTACCAAATATCGACAAAACGACCATTATTATCCTAAATAATTACATAGTGTTCTTGAAAAGGTAATAGGTGATATAAAAGGAATAATGAACTTGAAAAAGGTTCTTAAGCAAGTAGAAATTAACTCAATTTTATTATTCAGGAGGTTAAAGAACGATCGAGTCAAGTCGGACCCAAGGTAAGGGACTTCGTCTCAATCTCCTTTCATTGAGGAATATTTTGTTCAAATACAAGGCTTTCTTTTATATGGTGTATAAACCCCTTTGACTTTTAATTTTATGCAAAAGAAATCTTTTTATATGAAAATTTTTACAAAACAACAAAAAGGAACATTTTTTTAACGTACACGGTGACAAAAACCTTTTCCGCCACCGCGAGTATTATTTGGTCTTTGGCTTCCTCAACAAGCCGTGATGTTTTTAAAATGAAATAAATACCATATACTATTTTATGTATTTTGGTATTGAAAATGGTTTTTATAATGGATTTTTATGTCAATATATTTAAGTGATATATTGTGATCAAACTGTGGAAATGTTTTCTTTCCATTATATATGTTTTATGTATTATGATTTTATAATGGTACGTGGACATTTGACGGGTGGTTACGTGATAAACCACATGACAGGTGGTGCCGTGAATACCAGGATGGGTGGTTATGTTATAACCTCCAATGCATTGGGTATGTAAGTCAGCCATATGGCTATTCCATTAAGTGATATGTGTGGAAGTTGAACAGATGGTTATTCCACTTAAGTATGTTTCTGTCCCAAGTTACCTTTATATGTTATGTATTCTTTATATGGGTTTTATGGTAATATTTTGATTACAAAAGGGTAAGTAATGATCTTTTATTCAATGAAGAGTATTTTCTACTTCATAAAGGTGAAAAGTATTACTTTGATAAAGTATTCATGGTTTACTAGTTGTTTTTAAAAACTAACAATTTTCCTTCTTTGTGTATCCCTTACGAAGCTTTTTATGCTCACCCCAAGTTTTTGAAATGTTTTTCACAGGACTTAAAGTGGAATAGGGTCAAGGATGGGATCAAGGGAAAGTCGGGCTATCTAAAACATGTAACTAGACATGTTTCTTTTTAAGAGTTTTTATTTTATGGAAACTTAGTATAAGTGTCTACTTTGTAATCTTTTGAGATGTAATAGTTATGTCCTAATTCTCTAATACTCTAAACCTGAAAATATCCTCAATGTGAATTATTCATTTAATTCAATATTAAGTAAGGTTTAAGGTTGGGGCCTTATACAGACCATTATCAGCATTAAAGAATGTGATGATAAATAATTCCTTTATGAGTAATAAAATTTTACCACTAATAGTGGTTACCCTTTATTAGTGTAAAAAATAAAGCACAGATAAAGTGTAAAATTTATCAGTGCTTTCATTAGTGCTGATAAAGATTCTATTTATCAGTGCTTCTCTCTAGCGCTGATAAATACCAGTACTTTTAAATGATTTTTTTAGTAGTTGGATCAATATCCTGATCTCATGTAGTACCTATGGATATAAAAATAAATATGGAAATAACATGGTTTAGAAGCTGGATCCTATGAAAATTCATTTAAGCATCCTAAAGAGAATGACAGATACATCGCATTATGCTGAACAACAACAAACTAGGAAGAACCATGGGTAACATTTTTCAATCTATAATAACCAAGTTAACATATAAGAAAAATATTGAGGGTGTCCAAACTACTAAAACCATAACTACTATCACAACCCCATTGTTTAAAAATTCAGCATGGGTTCTAAGTTGACACCTACTTCCATCTTTACCCATACCCGATGTACTAGATCAAGGTCGACCAAACATCAGGTCACCCACTTGGTCCTCTAGGACAAACATTAATAGGTATACTACTTGGGATCCTTTAGGCATACACATAACTGAATGAATCCTACTTAGGATCCTCTTATTGGAAGGTAAGGAAGGAATACTACATGGGATCCTCGAATGGAGCTTCTGCAGAGGCATCCAGCAAGGGATCCTCAGAATAGTACATAGGTAAATGGATCCTACTAGGGATTCCATATATAAAAATGTAAGAAAAGGAATCCCCTTGGGGACCCCCCGGTAATAGGGAGAAGATAGACTCATCCTACATAGGATCCTCTAGGCTGAAACATAAGCAGTGGAATCCTACTAGGTATCCTAAAAAACAACTGCTCTCCTGACCTCATGGGCTAGATGGGAATATCTATAAAGGGTGAAATCATCAAGGGAAAAGCTACAAAATCATTGGTCAATAGAGATAGCTAATGTCCCATCTCTGATCAAGGTCTCGAACTAGGTTGGTTTTAATGCCAAACATTTTAATCTCATTCAAGTCTCTCTTAGTAGATGAATGAATTTTATTAGTGGAGGAAAATCCTATCCATTTAGATAATGACTTGAAAGAACTCCCTAGTGTCCTCAAACCATCTCAAATGTTTCAAAATTTTGATCTATGTGAAAAGATACCCAGGATGGACGACTCGGGGGTCAAATTCTGAATCCTAATGAATATATGGAAAACTCTCAAAGGGTAAGAAGAGAGGAGTGCACATCATGTGTACCCTAGTACATGAAATATACCAATGTAGAGGTCAAAAAAAATTATATGAGATCATATACTAGGTGAAAAAAACTATTTTACCACTTACTATAATCCGAAGAAAAAAATTCAAATTTATGCTCAAAATTCTAGTCCCAAAAAATACAGGTTCTTACAATCTTCCCACCATAAACCTTATCATCCCTGAAAAGCCTGGTGGCAAGACTAGTAACCATTATATTACCCCAATAATCATCACAATAATCTAAATTTAATTTCTAATGACTAGTCTTATATTGTCAAAAATTGTCTCCTATATGGGAGATACATAACAGTTACTGATCTGTAACTCCCCAGCATAAGAATACCCTTATTGTCATAAAAAAAATCATATTTGGGGTTAAAGGCTCATGAAAACCATCGAATTTAAATTAAAATGAGGGTTACCACCCTTATACAGCCAATGGTGTACTCCACACCATATGTATTAACATATACCACTCTTTGAATGTAACCTCAACATGTTTCCTCCCGCAAATTGGGATGAGCATTTAAAATATAATAAGCTCAAGGCAGGGTCGACGATCTCTCAGTGTATTGAGGATGAATTCATGATTAAAAATGATCATCTCTAACTATTATTACACTATGGTTCAAAATGGTGTGTATATTTCTTTAGATCCCTGATCACAATAAATAGGCTAACTTGCCTTTAACCAACACTAGACACCACATCTCCTGAAAATGCGTCTCTAGGTACAGCCATGGGTTAAATATATTTTGGTACCCCATTCACTATAAATTTAACCTATACCATAAAGTTAAATTTTCAACATAACCACAACTCTCAGGCATCCAAGCCCACAAAAATTATTTTAAACCATAAGTCCTTAGCTCGTACTTAGCCACTCACCAATTTACGAATCAATAGAATTATGTGAAATCGATGCTACCTTTATCACCTAACACCAACTATAATAAGTCTTCCATTACAAGGCTATGATTATCTTGCTATAAGTATTTTCAATCCCATTAAGCTAGAATATTCATTGGAAATCCTCTTTAAAAAAAATCACCTCACCATGCAATAATTTATTCCATGACCACCCTTCACCCAGTTTCATTCATGTCATGAGTGTATATCCATGTTTTGATAACATTATCTTTAGTGGAAACATTTTTTGACCATGATATGCTCCTAAAAAATCATACCCTTCAAATCCAGACATGATACCAAAATACCTATATTCTTGTCAAATTATAAAGGCATCAACATAACTATATTGAAAAACCTTAGCGTTACTCATGCATCAGTTTCAAAACAAGCATATAAAAAGTCTCACTACCTAAAAAGGAATCCAAAAAAATAATGCCATCCTCTTACTTAGGTCATCATCAAACTAAATAGACATCGACCTACAAGGTTCTGAGTCAAACTAAGGACCTCTAGGTCACCCACCAAGCTCTACAGAACAAGTCTCACAACTGGGTCACAAGGTCTAACCACCTATCCAAAAAGATCAACATCCCTAAATTAGGGGAAGACAAAACCGACCTATTAGATTCATAAACATAGCCAACAAGGGCATGATCCTCACTAAGAATCCTCATAACGAACTGCTCTCCAGATGTTATGATACCAACATAGACGAGACAATAAATTAACACTCATCGAGAATTTGTATATGGAAATACCCATTGGATGTCCAGTTCAAGAGAAATGGAAATGATGACTATCAGCATTATACTCATTGATATTACTAGATTACCATAACATGAGGTGTTAAACACATTGGAATCACTTGACCTATCGACCTACTAGGGTCCCTACACCTCCAATGCATGAGGACCAAGTCATCAATCAGACCACAAAATGCCTCATCTTAGATCAACATTAATTTTCTTTAGAAATAAATATATTCAAGTTGGCTCAATTTAGGATAATAAAACCAAAACTCTATATGGGAAAACACCATTTAGGTTCTTGATGACACTACAAAAAATTTCCCTTAATCATCATTAATAAAAACACACTAGAAGGCCTATATTATGTGAATCCTATGTGTAAAATATGATGCATGAGATGCCTCTTTCCTTTACCATCCAAGAGTAAAAATCCATCCCGGACCTCTTTCTAATAGTCCAAGATCTAGATATCCACAAAAAAATTATAACATCTACACAACATGTAAATCGATCAACGAGAAATTCATATACAACTATAACATCACATATCAGAATATAAATCTCATACCCTTGGAAACCTGAACTTCTTACCAAAACAAGTGTTCTTGACATACTAGTCCAATATCCATCATTGGTTCGGACCCATTCCTAATACTCATGTATACCATATCCTAAATAGTAAGGACCAGGAAAATAATAGATTTGATAACAATTAGTAATATCCCATCCCCGATGCCACTAAACCGGTGATCCAAGATGGCTCATTATAAGGACACAAGCATGCCTATCTATACACTAGAGGATTCTGACTAGCAGTGAGGTCCTAGGGTGTGATAGTGGGGAGATTATTCCCTAATACTAGAGTAAGAAAATAATAGAAAAATCTAAGTATCATATACAGTGGTAAATAAATAGTGTGTGGAATCATTAAATAAAATGAAATATACCATATTATAATAAAAAAAATGAGAATTATATAAAATTACAAATAGATATTTCATTCATATATCATTGATCACACATTGGGTTGACCATATTGATACATGAGTAAAAAGGAAACTGAAATAAAAGTATAAGGATATAATACTAACCCTATCCAGAACACATACCCAGTCACCAAACACAATTGAACTGTTCCATCCCAATCATAATAACCCACACGAGTAGCTCCAATCCATCATGAAACTCTATCCCTCAGCCCTATCCACTATACAAAACATGCTCACCCTGAAAAGAAGACATAAGGCCCACATGCACACCGATGTTCATGTGAACAGGTGAAAAATAAGCTCAGCTGGACACCCCAATTATGAACCTATAATTATGCTTCCATAAGTGTGTAAAAATGAAATATGATCAACCTACATGAGACTTAATTTAAATGATAAGTAAAGCCAATAATGTGAGGCCAGAGTCGACCTTTGGGTCCACAATCCAGATCAACTGGGAAAAGTACCATCAAGGATATCCATACTTATATGTGTATATATGTATTGTCCCATACCTATATATATATATATACATGAATAGTAATATAAATGAGTAAGATTAATGAAATCACATAAAAACTAAAGCATAAAATACTTAGGTCTGTATTCCCAATCGCTTGAACATGATGTGAAAGGGATATGAGATAGAAATCATGCCACTAAATCCATGTATAATTATGTAGATATCTAGGTACGTTATCCCAATCTATATATACCCACATCATCCAAAATAAAAAATGTCTCTGAGAAAACTACGTCACCACAGGGGGATACTCTTCATAACCCTAGGTACACCACTACTTGCCTCTAATCAGTGTCAAGAAGTATTCTACAGACATCAGGACATCCTATAAATGGTAACTGAGCTAGAAACCATACTACTCATTGAATCTAATTATAGTCCAATGTATGAGCCCTAGGTCATGGTACATAGGTGGTCATGACATTGAAACACAGATAATATCTAAGGGGATATCTATTAGGTAATCTGTAAAATAAATTACCTCGAGACCCATGTACCTGCTAAACATCAATTCATTAGAAGAGTATCATTGGTGCATCCACTTGAATATAGAGACATCCTATTCATTGCTCTAGGAGAGTGTAATCATCCATCAAGTATAATTGACATCAATGTTGAGGAGCGCCATGTCCACCACCATGATCCAGTAATCGACCAAGGAGAGCATATTCATCTCTATCGCTTGGGAGAGCGTAATCATTCCAAAGTATAAAACAATGTTGTGGAACACCATGTCTAACATCATGATCTAGTAATCAACTAGGAAGATCACTATCATCCTCATTTCTTATGAGAGCATAAGCATCAAGGAGTATAATAAGATTATGTAGAGTGTAATAATCCTCATCACATATCAAACAGAGGAGTGAGAAATCATCCTTATCACTTGGGAGAACGTAGTCATCCATGAGTATCATTAATTGGGATATCAGGCCCGTATTTCATAATCTGAACCTCAACCATCAAATACAAATAATAACCTCCATAAATCCCAATAATACATTAATCAAAACATACAAACTCAATAGACAGATCCCATGTAGTACCAATGGGTATACAAATAAATATGGTAATAACATGGCTCAGAATTCAAACCCTAGAAATCACATCTATGGATTTTAAAGGGAAATAGTGACACATCATGCAGGGCTCAATATCTAGTAACTAGGAAGCACCTTAGGCTAACATTTTTGTATCAACAATAAAAAAGTGAATATATAAACAAAAGAGTGAGGGTGGTCAAATACCTAAAACCAACAATATTTTCATATCCCCATGGATTAAAAGTTTGGAATGGGTTATATGGTGACCCCTAGTACCATCTCTACCCTATCTGATGAACAATATTAGGGTTAGTAAAACATCGGGGCACCCATTGTGTCCCCTAAGTCAAAGACTAAGAGGAATCCTACTTGTGATCCTTGAGGCTTACACATTAGCGAAGGCATCCTACTTGATATCCTATTCTAGAAAGCTAAGGGAAGAATCTTACATGGGATCCTCAAATGGAACATTAATAAAGGAATCAAACATGGGATCCTAAGAATAATACATCGGTGAAGGGATCCAACTAGAAATTCCTTCAGTCATCATGTATGAAAATGAATCCCAAAGTGGACCCCTAGTAACAATGAGTAGATAGAGTCATCCTACATGGGATTCTCTAGGTCAAAACATAAGTAGAGGAATCCTAAAAGGGATCCTCATAAAAAAATGTTCTCACGACCTCTTTATCCAGAAGGGAACATCTCACAAGGGATATTTTATTAAGGGGAAATATAAAAAAGAATTGTTCAAGAGAGATATCCCATGTCCCATCTCAGATCATGTTCTTAAACTAGGTTCTTCTGAACAACCAAACTATCATTCTCATTCCATTATCACTTTGGAGATTACTAAATTTTATTATTGGAGGAAGAACCTCTCCATTTAGATAAACGCTTAAAATTACTCCCAAGAGTCTTCAAACTATCTCAAGGGTTCCAATTTTTTGATCTATGTGAAATGATATTTAAGGTGGACTACACATGGGTCCAATTCTTGACTCCTGGGAAAAAAGATACAAAAAAAATCAAAGGGTACCAAGAGAGTAGTACATGGAAAGTTTACCATAGTACATGGAGTGTACCCTCAGGGCCTCTCCAATGTGTGAACTTCGTCCAATCATGGCATGTAAATTCCTAATCACATGGTGTGTAAGTCCTGTACATGGTATGTATGCTACATAGGGTAACATATCATGTAACTCACATGGCCTAGCCATTCATAATACCTAGTAATGTTCATCTATATTCCATGCATCCCACATGAGTTTTGGCTGTATACTCTACATGGAAAGTGCCCCTTACACGAGCTGCTCAATTGGGTACTCAACTATATGGTCGTGTCCCATTACATGAATGGTAATTCACATACATGGTGTATACATTGAAAAATTCATCTTCCTAGAATAATAAGAACACATAGCATGTTTTCTATAATCCATAGACCATATAGATGGTATTTCCCAAACCAAAACCCTTAAAAAACCCCAAAACCCCTCTTTTCACCCTAAAAGTAGTAGATCAGCCCTCAATGGGTCATAAGAAACTATAATAGGAGATTAGAACATCAAAGTTATTTATCTATAAATATTTACATCAAAACATAAAAATGGAATATATTTGTGTGGAATCCACTAAAAGTTTCCCCATTCTATAGTACACAATTCTCGCATGACAATCTCTCACATCTTGAGCTCCACGGTGGTACATCTTTTTTCTTCCCTCTCCCTCCCTCTCTCTTCATCTCCCATTTTATCTCTTGGTCATGTGAAGGAGGACCTATAGGGGGTGTGCATGAAAATAAAACGTGGATAATGGAAATAAAATAAAATAAGAAAAGAAAAAGGTAGAAAAATAAATGAATTAGGAAATAAAAAGGGGCTTGGGCCAAACCCAGTGCCGAACTCGAGTTTATGCCCCACCTAGGAAAGACACCATGTTATTGAATAAAAAATAGTGATGAAATATAAATATGAATCTCTATTAAAAATATATTTCCAAACAAACCTATGTGAATAATTTAACATTTAATTTATTATATATTAAATATTTATTATTTCGGTATAATTTGAATGGATTATAATTCTACCCAACTTCATTCCTAGGATAAAAACCCAATTCAGGGACCAAAAAAGTGGTCATAAAAAATTATATGAGATCATCTATTAGGTGAAAAATCCATTTTAACCATTAAAAACATCCAAAAGGAAAAAAAATTATACTCAAAATTCTAGTATGGAAAATCCAGATTTCTTATAATAAAAGAGGTTTATTAGTACTCAAGTAAATAGAAGCATGAGGTTAGAGGATTCATCTCAATTCCCATTTCATTGAGACGTATTTGTTAATATGAATATATTCACTTTTATGTGGTGTATATACTACCCCTTTGATATATTAAACATTTATACTTATTTCTTCATGATGGTAAATGTTTCGATATATGTTTATTCTTTCAAGGGGGTATAATTTGAATGTTACCAAAGAGGTTAGAATATATTTTACAATTTCATTTTATTTTGGGGTCTTTTACTTTTGTTGATGGAATATTTTCCTTTATCCTTAATAAGATCTAATAATTTTATTGTCCTCTATATATTTAAGGATTTTCTATATTTTCATACAAAATTTCATCTCTTTTGTACTTGGATCTAGAAAATAATTTTTTAAAAGAGAAATAGATTTTATTTACCTTTAAATTGAATATATTTTTATTCCATATCCATGTTTTCCAATGTTATTTTACAATTTTTTTATTTTCACGAATTATTTATTACAAAAAGTTTTAGTTATCCTTGACTTCTAAATATGGTTTAAAAAGAATATTTATACTCTTTTTCAAAAGGGATGTTTTTAGCAAAAAGATACAAGGGTTGTTTTTTAATACATATTGTGATAAAGAACTTACCCACTGTGGTAACCATTTTAAAAAGGTAACATCTTATATAGATTTTCAATAGTTCTACAAAGAAAACAATTTTATGAAATATTATTTTAGTATCTCAGTTCCATTTCAATTATTATTCCAAATGAAATTATTTTGTTGCAATAACCTCTATTATGGATAAACTAATGGTCACCTCACATTTCCTGATTAATGTTTTCATTGTAAACTTACCCTTGAGATAATCACTTTATTGTTATTATTTTTCATTAGAAATTAAATTTTTCTTAAATATCCATATTCATTTTATCATGGATATAATTATTTCCTAAATTGTATAAATATTTTACATATAGTGATTACTGTGAATATATTTTGATTTACTAGATAAATATTGATAAATATATATTCTTTACTCAATATAGATATTTGATGATAAGAAATATTTATTCATTAATCAAATTGATCATTAAATATGTGAGAAATACTTTGGACATGCAATGACAAGTGGACCCCAGAATTTTATAGCCCCTCAATGCATCAACAAGTCTCTTTAGAAAAGTCAACTTCCCAAATTAAATGGTGTTTCACCAATAGATTTAAACTTTCTTGTGAAAGGTCAAGACAATATAGGTATCATGATGCCTGAGATTAGGATGCCCGATAATTAAGAATTTTTTATTGAGAAATTATTTATTATTATTATCCATGATATTTTCTCATTGTTATTATCTTTGGATTCATTTTATTATTAGTTTGATGAATAAATGACGTGTGTTTTTAGTGATTTACCTTTCTATATTAATTATTCATTATCTAATCATGATATTTAAGTTATTTATTAAATGGAATGGGTGTTCAGTTATTTACCCTTTTATATTTATTTTTCCTTATTGTTTTTGAATATCTTCTGATGTATGAAACCATTAATAAGAATTTGAGGACACCCTTATTTTTTCCCTTTATTTGGGATATAAAGAATAATTCTTTGAATTATTTAAAGGATGTTAAACTTTTCCCATTACTATGTTTTATTTTATTTTTCTCAATGTAAAATAGGTGTGATGTGTGTATATGGATATCCAAAACTAATAAACGGATTAGTCCTTTGGTATATAACCTCTTGTATCTACGCTGATGTAATAAGGTAGTCACTAATTCTAGGTTACTAGAGTTGGGGTTTTTACAATTTTAATTTTGGTTATTATAAATAATAACCTTGTTAAATCTTTTTCACATTAGTAAGGGTAAAATGGGTAAAATTAGGTTTATGCTTTGTGTAATGATTTAAATTTTCTCTAACACTTTCTTTTGTCATACTGGATTAGGGGATTTCATCCATTATCTTCTATGTTTCAGTAATATGGAAACTTGGTACAATTTTTCTTTGATTATGAACTTTTATTTATTTTATGAACATGATAAATACAGAAGATCACTCTCTTGGTATTAATATATCAAATATTTTCTAATAAGGATAAAATGATGTTATGGTCATTTATAAATTTTTATTTTAATTCATATTTTTTTATCATGATAATTTATTTTTAATTTTTATTGATTTAATAATTACCTTAAATTCTTATTCCACACCAACGGGGTATTTTTTCATGTAATTGATGAATAAAATAAATGATTTTATAAATACTAAAAGTAATAAAAATTGGATAAATTATTTTGTTCCATGAATTTTATAGATAAATAAAAAATATTATTGACGTGTTAAAGGTTTATATTTTAATTAAATTCCATTCAATTTGCCTTTAATGTCAAACTATGTTAATAGTCCTGAAAATGACATTAATGGTATCTTATGTAAAATAACATTTTATTAAATGAATTAAAATTCACAAAAAATATTATATTCATCCAATTTAATTATATTTGATCAATAATATCCACCATTTTCCATGTATGGGTCACTTATCCTTTTATAGTAACATTATTGATCCATATAGAGGAGAAAACATTGATATTGGTGTAATTGTCAAAAGGGTCAATGATGGTTAAAACATGGAGATAATGGTTAAAAAATAAAATAAACATAACTTTATTTCATTTTATGGGAGTATTTAGACTTATCCTCATACTAAATTATATATATAAATATAAAGTTTGATCGACTTTAACCTGAAAATTAATTTTTATTAATTTAATACTTTAGGAAATTTCAAGGGTTCCCCTCCCCTCACTTGTAAAAGGGAACCTACTCTCTTACCTTATTCACAAATTTTGAGAACACTATAATAGAAAATCCCAAATATAATACAATAATAGATTATTTTTTAACATCCTATATATTATGGAATTTCAAAAATACCATCTTCTAAAGGATTTAGGTGAAAGCTAAAGGTGGTTTCTCAACAAAGTGTTATATGTCTTAACCAGAAACTTTCAATTTTATTTCTTTCTCTACTTCCTATAAATATATTATAATCATTTTAAAATAATGAATAAATTATAATATATATTTTTATACAAAAATATATATCATATTTAATAAAAAATTATTGTTCTATAAATACAATAAATCATTTAATGTCTTGCCCTTCCACCTGTTAAAAATGATAACATCACTCACGCGTTCGTATGGAATACCATCTCTATTAAGCAAAGTGACACAATATTCATGTATGTGTTTCATGGAGGATAATAAATATGTATATAAAGAATATATATGATCTTTATATTTTTATTAAAATTTTAGAGATGGTGGAACCCTAATCAATTTTTGAGGATCAAAACTACCAAACCAAAACATATTTGAAAAATAAAATAGCAGACATTCAAAAACATTGATTCAAATAAAGAATTGTTAATAATGGTGATTTTAAATGTTATAATAATATCACATATGATATTAAAATTATGTATATAGTTATATTATATGATTTTAATAAATTTAAATTTATTACACCTATGGCTAGAATTAAATACAAATCAAGTCAAACAAAAGGTAAGGGTTTCTCATCTCGCTTTTGTTACTGTGAATAATATATCATATTCACCACTTGTTTATTTCATGTGGTGTATTTACTACACCATTGATTTTTTATATCCTTAATTAATTTATATTCCTGGTATTTAAATATTTTTTGAATTTATTTCTTTTAGGGTGGTTATGATTCAAATGATACAAAAGTGGTATGGGGTTTCTCAACTCAATTTTTATTCAATGAGTTTTACCACTACTTCATTGATTGTGTTGTGACAAGATTATGTGTTAAATGACCATTTATTATTTTATATTTTATATATACTTGTTTTTATATACATTTTATACACATAATCACATAATGGATTAATTATCATTCTAATGACACGATCTTTGTAATGGATTTTTTGAAATCTCATTATTTTAGGATTATTTAAACTTGAATTTTCATTGAAAGAAATTATATAATCATTGTATATTAAAACCTTTAAATATTATTCTACTGATTTTATTCATGGAATTTTAATTTAATAGTTAATTTTACTCTCTTGGGTACTTAAAATAATTGGCAAAATGTTTTAAATAAAAATGGACAATATTTATTATTTAGTTAGAATATTTTTCTTCCATATACATGTTTTATTTAAAATGTTTTAAATTATGTTTTTATTATTATATTATGACTATTTAAAGTATTTTTATACGTGTATAAATTTGAATAAAAATTAAAAGCAAAATTATTTTCATTTTCTAAGGGAGTTACTTTTTACTAAAAGTGTGAACTATACCTTTATTTTCATATTCATTACATGATCAGATTTTCCCACGATCATGAAAAATATTTAATTTTAATATTACTTTATAATGTTTTATATTTATTTACAAAGAATGATTTTTTTCCAAATATTCTAAATTTGTAAGATTTTAAATATTTTTTTTAAATGGAAATAGTATTTTCCTCAAGAAGTATTTAGTGATATTTTAAAGGTATTTTAAAATATGTGAACACCCATTAATGTTATTATGGATATGATACATTGATTCCATATTGATTATTTCTCTATAAGGTTTATGATGATGAAATATTGTTTTTTGTATTCTTGATTCAAGACGAATAATTGTTGGCTTATGAGGAACTTTTAGAATGAATTTTATTGATTATTAAAAATACGAGGAATGCGTTAGATGTTATAGTGAAGAGTGGGGCCCAGTTATAGATATCCCCTATATTTATCGATAAGTCTCAGGAGAAAAATTAGAATGGAATTATGTATAGGATGAGGCTGTAAGATCAGGTCATTAAAGTTGGGTATTTGGTGTATACTATTTCATATAATGATATTGTCTTGGTTGAGAGTCCTTAAGAGATGATAATATATTTGTTGAGAAGCCTTTATAATGAGATTCCTGATTTTATGGTTGAGTTAATTTGATTATTAATGTCAATAAATATGCATTACCCTTATTAATAATCCAATTTTAACTATCCATGTTTTTTCTATGTTAATTTTAGCTATTTATTCTCATTAAACTCATGTTTTTGATTGAATGGAATGTGTTTTTTTATCCCCTATGCCATGATTATTATGCCTTATTTACACATGAATGATTCCACTGTATATAACCCTTACTAATCCTCTGAGTTCACCGTTTATTTTTTTCCTTTCCCCATGACATGAGTAAGGGTATTATAAATGATATCAAGGATTAAAAGATGTTTCTTATTCTATGTTTTCTATTAAAAATGTAATATTTGAATCATGTATGTATCTAATTTTCTATGACATCTAAACTTATCAATATTACATACTAAAATCCCTTATATCTTTTACTAATGTAATAACGTAAAAACAAGCTAAGGGTTTTGGGGTTAGGGTTTCTAAAGTTGGTATCAATGTTAGTTTTGTAGAATGTGAGGGAATAAAATTTTAAATAATAATAGAATTAAGATAATCTCTTATAGTATTTGATTAATTTTACCATTATATGGATTTTTATTTTTTAAATCAATAAGCATGATGATTTTGTGATAAATAAGTGTATGCCATTGTTTAGTGATAGAACTAAAATTAATTAATGGAATCAACACCTGTAGTCAAAGTAGGGATTTCATTGTTGATCAAGTCAATGTAGCATGTGTCTGAATTGAGTATATCATGGCCATATTAGTTCAGATCACTCAGGTTATGATGAATAACCTTACACATATAGAATATTTTTTTTCCACTATGTGATTCACCTATGTCAGATCACTTCTTGTGATAGAAGACTAATTATTTTTATAGGGATAATATTCCATTGGTAGCTAAATAATGGCTTAATTCACTCGAAAAAAATTCATGACTTTGGGATTTAATTAAAGTGAAAGGGTTATTATAAATGTATATCTACTGAAAAGAGATACTAATAAATTGTGTCCATTGGTTCAGAACAATAAATATGTTGATTAAATAGAAATCGTATAATAGATATCTTTTATTGTGATATTCTTTGAGAAATAATTTCCGCATGAACAGTGAGATGAAATTGATAAGAAGTTCCTCAAACCAAAGTAGAAGGAAGAGAAAAGTGAGGAAAACATTATATGGTTTGTAAGGAATGCTATAAACTACATATTTAATCAATAAATGATCATTGGATATTTTTTATGGTAATAATCCAATATTATAAAGAAAACTAGTCTCTCAAACATTTTTACTAAGTGATGAAACAGTATCAAGTGCTATTAGGGCCGAAAAATAATTTCCCTTGTCATATATTTTCAAAGGAAATAAATTGAATATATGGATGACTGAGCACAAATAAAAAAAATAAATTAGTAGAAGGAAAAGAAGGGAAGGATGTAACTTCTCACATGTGTTAATTTAGGAAGGAAACACCCTGGTACTCAATTAAAGGGAAAGGGAGACTGTTCTAAGTGTGGATGGAAAGGCCAGTAGACACATAAGTGTTATAGAAAGAAAAAATATACCAATGAACAATGATTAAATTGTATGGATATGGGTCACTAATCAAACCAATTGCACATGAATCATGAGAATTTATCACAAAAAATAAAAAGTGAGAAATGATAGACTTATGAAATTTCTACTACAAAAGTTGAAATATATTAAGTTGTGATAATAAGTATAAAAAACATGTGATTTGTTTTATTAAAGATCTATTTACTATTTAAAATTTTTCATGGATATCAAATCAACCTTTGAAACTTTGATAAAATAATTATCAATCAAGACACCTAGTAGGAATCTGGATATCAAGCTATTTCTATTAAGATGAACAATTATTCTCTAGTTGCAAAAATGGTTGTTATACTTATGTTTATATTTGAAAAAATCCTTATTTTTTGGTTTTGTTATTATTTTTTGGATTCCAGAATTAGTAAACACTGTATTAAATAAAATACGAAAAGGATATTAAAATAAAAATTTTATTCTTTTAACTTCCTTTCAAATTAATTTATGGTATTTTAACCCCTCAATGATTTATCATTTAGATTTCATTAACATTATCATGACTATATTATATATAACTCTTTATTATTCCTTAGATGTTAATTTTTCCTCCATGCATATCTTTTAACTTCCCACCTATGTTATCCTTATCCGGTAACCTGATAATGTGTTATTTTAAGAAACCTTTATGTTTCCCACTCCCCTATTTCAGTGGAAGTTTTAATATCCCTCAATATGATGTGGTTTTTCCAAAAAGGTATTTTCAGATAATGAAAATTTTATGATCAAGATAAAATTATGTAGGAACAATTTATTTGTTGAGTGGAGAGTTTTAATGTAAAATCCCTTGATTTTAAAATAAAAGAACACTTCATTTGATTGCATATACGAGACGCAAGCCCAACTTTAAACAAACAACAAAATATTATTATTTAAATATGATCATTATAACCTAACTATAAAATTGGTGGGTATGAATAGGAATAACAAAATTATGAAATATATAAAGGTCCTAGTCAATTCATATGTAATTATTAATAATTGTTAAATAAGCATTCAAATACTAGTAATGTCATTTTATGCATAAAAAATGGTTATTATTTCTTTTTATGAGAAAATATTATAATTAATTTATACCCATTTTAGAAATTATATTTTATAAAATTAAAATTATTTTTATAATATTCAAATCAAAATTAACTTATGGTTAAATTTTTTGATTTTTAGGAAATTATAGATTTTTTAGTGGTTGGTGAAAATATCTATTATTCAAATGCTTATATTTCTTTTCAATAAATTTAGTAATTTATAAGTAATATTCTATTTTGTATTTGGTCTTAAAGTGAAATATTATAAATTTTATTTTTAATAACGTAATTAATTTCATTTTAATCAATAATATGCGTGATTTTTATATAAGTTAAATTTTTTTATAAAAATGAATTTTCAAAAAAACAATTTTTCATTAATTTTATCGAATTATATTAAAATTCATTTATTCAACTTCTTAATATAGAATATTGAAAAATGGATGACATATATGGAATTATTAGGATCAGTGTTTTTCAATTAATACCTTTAAATTTTTGTGATTATAAATAAAAACCTTAACAAATCTTTGTTAACTTGGTAAGGGTAAAATTAGTAAAACAGGGTTAAAACTATGGATAAGGATTTATTATTTCTCTAAAACATGACTTTATCATATTTTATGAGTATAGTTATTTTATTATCATACAATTTTAAAAAATTTGCTAACTTGGTACCATTTTTCTTGGATTAATATATTTAAATTATTTTAAGGAAAGGATCAATACAAAATGTCAATCTCTTGACATCAATATCTCTAATATTTTTTCAAAAGGATAAAATAGTATTATATTTGCTTATAAATTCTTATTTTAATAATGTATTAATTTTATATCATTGTAATTTTTATAATTTTTAGTGATGGAAACCTAAAAATATTACACAACACCGATATAATATTTTTTGTAATAGAAAAATAAAAAAATAATTTAAAAATATTAAAAGTAATAAAATTTAGATTAATGATTTTTTATATTAATTTTATATATAAATAAACCATATTAGTGATTTTTAATGTTTTATATTCAAATTTTATTTTAATCAATTTATTTTTAACGTCAAAGTAGGCGAATAGTCTTGAAAATGAATTTAATGGTGTATTTTGTTAAATAATAATTTATTAAACGTATGAAAATTATTAATAATATTATATTTAGATAATTGGATGATATATGGCTAACCATATAAATTATTTTCCATTTATGTTTCATTTTTCATTTTATATTAACATTTTTGACCATTAAAGAGGGACAAATTGATATCACCACTATTTTCAAACGGGTTAATAGTGGTTAAAACATAGAGATAAGGTATAAAAATCACCTAAACTTACCATTATTTCATTATAGGACATTATATACACTTATTTCTATTATATATTCAAAAAAGATCATTATTTGATCCACTTTAACCTAAAAATTAATTTATATTAATTTAATGCTTTAAGTAATTACTAGGGTGACCCTCCCTTTACTTTTAAAAGGGAACCTTTTATCCCCCACATTAACAAAATTTTAGAACTCATTCTTAGGAAATAACTACCCTATTACCATATTAGATTCCTTACCCACATCATAGAGCTTATGGACATTCCAAAATGCCAACCTTTTAAGGCTTAATGTGTAAGTCTAATGAGGTTTTTCAAAAAAGAGGTATAACAATTAATAGAGTACTTTCGATTTTATATATTATTCTAATTCCTATAAATATATTTTAACCATCATAAAATAATTAATAAAATATCACACACACACACACATATATATATATATATTATGGTAAAACCATTTTCCAAAATTTTCCATCATATAGAAAGAAATAATATTTCTCGTGCATATGTACGACTTACCATCTCCCTGTAGCATTGAAATTCATTTTTCATAAAAATTATATTAGAGTTGGAGTCTTAGGACAGAGTAGTTTTACATTTATTGATTGTATATTATATTTATTTAATAATAATATGACATCTTATTACATATTTTTCATTGTTTCTTCATGGATTTAATGTAATAATGTTCTAATGTATTTTTATAATTGATAAGGTTACAACTGTTCTCTTCAAATATGAGAAACATAAAGTTTTATAACAATATTATTTATATAGTTTTGTAGTAGGATAACGTAATATGATTAGACACATAGTATTTATAGCATTAGGTGAGTATTTTCATAAGAGGATGATGATTATTCTCATGAAGTTCACACTAGGTAATATCCAAGATTAAAGATTATGAGAAAAGACCCGCTGAAACAAATTACAAAAATTTTGGTGTCATTACATATTCTAATATACGAGTGTGTTTAATGGTCCTTAAACATTAATTTAATCATTAAATTATTTCATGTCTCACATGCTTAGATTTATATACCAAAACCATCATGCCCTATGTTGGTAGGAAGTAAGGCATGCTGAGTGCATCACAATTGACATATCATTAATAGATAAGTCAACTAAGGATATCTCCCTTTTATATTTATAGAAGATGATATATCATCCCTTATATTGGAATAAAACTATCACATTAAATTCCATGACCGTAGTGTAATGATGATTTTATTTTAGATAGTCAAATAAAGAGGTATTGAGTAAATAGGTTGATGACTGCATCATAGAACCTTCTTGATGATATATTGTGATAAACAGATTATATTACATAGTGAGAATTCGTATGTGTCTATTGTTTTTGAGAAATTTAGTTCCTTCTCTTGGGTTCCTTGAACCATTACTAGATAGTAATCATGGACATTAGGCAAGTCCGCTTAATTCCAATGAGAATGAAAACTAGAGGGTCACACACTGAGTGTTTCCATTGATCTTGATTAAATTCTATTTGAATTTAACTACTAGAATAAATATTATTCTCAAGACTAAGGAATAATTATATTAATGTTATATTGATTTCATAAGTTAAATAAAAATTTATTTTCTAGAATGTGAAAAACAATATATATATTTTATTTTATTTAATATATAAAAAATATTTACGCATTGGTTTATGAATGAAATATTTATTTATAAATAAAATTTTTATTCAGATATACAATAAATAAATAGGTGTTCAAAGAGATTGAGACCTTGTCAAGTGATAAAATAATTATTTATAAGATGGTATATATTATTTATCAATTTACGCAAGTTGGCACACCCCAAAATAATAATAATATTATTCCCTGTCATGAGGTTTATTAAAAGTAATAAATGATATTTAATGGAATACATGAAATTAAAAAATCATTTAACCTAAATCCTAACTATAAAAATAAAAGCATATATCTATTGTGTATTGTATCCAAATATTGATATTAGAGAATAGTTTCCCACTATGAATTCTCTCTTGACTCCTTCTCTCTCCCTCCAAAGATTGAGAAGTGCAAGAGAGAATTATACTAGATGAAATAACAACCAATCAAGAATGAATAATGAAAGAAATTCTACTCATCGTGATGGAACCAAAAGATAAAGTGGTGTTGTTCTGAGATTATATGAGCACATGTGGGTCAATTCTAGTGTGATTCTATCCTTGGATCCTCACAGTGCAAGAAAGGTAATCAGAAATAGTATTTTCAGATAATCAACATTCACTAATGAAGAATGTTCCTAGTACCATGTATCTGGTACTTCAAATATGAAATAAATTTATTTTAAAATTAATGTGCATGATCCTCACTCTTGGTTTCGAGAAATAATTATTAAAAGAAAATTTAATATAACTCCCACTACCACATGATTCTGATGCACCAAGAACCAAGAAGTGGTATCAGAGCGGTGAAATTTAAGTTTAAAATTATTTATTTAATTATTAATCTATGTGAAATTGTTGTTATATTTTCATTTCATGTTATTCGTTCATTAATCTAATTTGAATTAACACGTTATCGATATATTAGTCAAGTTAGTTCAGTGTTTTAATTTCATAAAGGTTTAATAACATATGAAAAATGATTAGAGATGCCATCAGGAAGTGCCCAATCATTAACTGGTAAAACATGGTCACTAAGAAGTTAATTACACATGATTCATTTATTTCATACAGCATATTGACCAGGCCTACCTGGCACATGAAAAGTGGATATATGGTGTTTAGTTGTCCTATACACATAGTGTAGTCTAACTGAGTTAACATGAAAAATCCTTAGTCATGTGACTCGAATACACAAAAACCAATGAACATGGCATGTATCAAGACTGTACAAACTATGTAGTATCCCATTAAATGATAGAATTAAAAATTACATTAAATTGAAAATTATAGTATTAAAACCTTATTTTATTTATTGGAACACCAATATGTTTTTGAAAATTTAATAATGGTTTTAAATAATATCAATTGATCAATTAAATTATTATAATTAATATTTCATTATTGGTTTTGTTGTTTATTTTCTATGAAAGCAATAAATTATGGATTTCTCCAATTATGTTCAGATGATCATTAAGTTGAAAGAAAATTAATTAAATAAATTAATGTAAGATCCTTCATCATAAATAATAAATAAAAATTAAATAAATGAAAGATAGTCAGTTAATTTTGTGTATTATTTTCATGTATGATCATTCATAATCTTGACCAGGACCTTTTAATTCATTTAATGTTTTAATTTAATTTATTTCAAGATTCTTCAATTATTTATTATTATATTAATAATGATGGACTATATGTCATTCGTCCCTCTATTATTATGTAGGACCTACATGCCCAGGGATATTTATGTAATCCCCCTTTAACAAATAATTTATCTACCCTCACTTGTGTGTGAGTCATAAATATATGTAATTAATTTAGTATCCCAAGGCGTGTAGAGTTAGTTCAAGATGGGACCACTATGATACAAACATAGGTGATTCACAGGTGGATTGGTGGAATGGTGTAACTCATACCAAGAATGGAAAAAGAAGATATTTCCCCAAAGTTATAGGTTGATTTAATATACTCTCTTTAAATCAACGATTAGATAATGATCAATTATAGATCATTTAATTTTTTTCAATTATATTTATATGGTTTCAAGGCCACAATCACATATATAAATGAATTAATTTAAAAAAAAGGAATTTAAATAAATGTATTATGCATAATTTTTTTATCCAGAATGGTTAATTAATTATGTAACATCAACCTAACATTATAAAAACTTGTAAATGATAGAATAAGATAAAATTTATGAATAGTAAATTAAATAAATTAATTATGAATAAATGTTTTATCTAACATGGTTAATTAATTATGTAACATCCAATTAATATGAAAAATAAATGTAAATGATAAAAAAGATAAAATTTATGAATAATTTATTAAAATCTGTCAACCAACTATAAATTCAGGCTTGGAATTCCATTACTTTATTGAGAATAAAACTCAATAGAATGAAATTTTTGACCCACCCTTGTTAGGATACTTACTTTTATAAGGGGGTTTTATGAAGGTTTTGGGTAAAATTCACCATTTCACATCGAGAGTAGTATCCCTTTATAAACTTAGTGTGATTTGAAATAAAGTGTTGAGGAAATCCATTTCAGGACTTGGGATAGGGGATTCCACTCAATGGATTAAGGAGCTTCAAGACCACCGTTAGAAATTACCTTCCCACCTAAATAACTTCATGTATCCTGACCAACCCATATAGGGTTACGTGAAGGGGAATATGGATCCTTTAAACTATATTTTCAGACATACTAGATATTCCTAGTTCAATAGAGATGGATATTGAAACTTCATAAAATAGTTGGATATTAAAAAAATCAATTAATTTATTAAAATCTTGCCCAATTTGTAATCAAGCAATGTAATTATAATATGATATTTTAATTTTAGAATAAAATGGAAATATAATCATCCAAACTATACCTATGATCAATATTGGATAAATACAATCCCCGAAATGGAAGTAACTTCTAGTATTGATACAAATGTCTTCAGGTGATCCTACGCCTTGAATAGAAATATTATGTTATAGAATCCTCATTTCCAAATCCAAATGCTAAAGAGGTGAGTGATGAAGAGTTCCTAACATATGATAAATATATGAACACCATGTTTGGTGTTAAATTTTTGATGCGTTCATCTATTTATAGTGAACATATGAAGTGTCATGAAAACATGGATGTGTATATCATTCTTGAGCACCTCTATGGTCTTTACATATAGAGAGATAGACTGGAATGGTTTGTGATTTAAAGGGGATATTTTAGAGATATTTCAGAGAGGTTACCTCATCTATGACTCATATTTTCAATCATATTGACCACATTGAGAGCCTATAGGTTCTAGGGTTTAAAATACTAGAAATAATATGCACCAATCTCATTCTGGTATCACTTCCTTAGAGCTTCTCCAGCTTTGTGGTGAATTTTAATATGAACAAAATTAAGAAGTATCTACCAGATTTTACCATTCTTCGTCACCAAGTAGATAAGGATATGATGAAAATCCATTTATCCTTATGTAGAATGAACATAAAGGGAGAGAAAAGAGATTAAATCACAAAGCTTCTCAAATCCCTTCCATGAAGAATGAGATCAAGTAGAAAGAAATAGAATTGGATTTTGTCTGTTTCACATGTGGCAAGAAGGGACACTAGAAGAATAAAATCACTCAGCCAAAGAAGAAAGGGGAAGATTCAAGTGCATTTTTTATAGAGTGAAATTTAACTATTTCTAAAAATTGGGTATTAAACACAACTTGTGGTTCTCACATATGTATTCAGATACAGGAACCAAGTAGATTCAAAATGAATGATCTAGGTGAGGTATATATATAAGCTGCAAATAGATATAAACAAGTTTTTGTAGCTATCATGGACCACTACATCACATTACTAACTGGAATGATCATGGTTTTAAAGGGTTTTTATAATGTGTCATTATTTACTAAAAACACTGTTTATATATCTATAATAGATAGAGATGGATTTATTTCCTAATTTGGGAATAAATTTTTATTTTTTTTATAAATATTGAATTTTTTATTGTAAGGTACAATTAAATAATGGATTTATGTATTATATTACATGAACCATGTAATGAAAATTGATAATGAAGTTACTTAACAAGACACATACCACACCCAACTTTGGCATTACCAGCTAGGTTATTTAAATGAAAAGCACTTGTCTAAATTATTTCAAGATGGATATTTAAATTATTTTTAATTAAAATCACCGGTTTTATGTCACACATGTTTATAAGATAAAATGATTAATTCTCTATTTAGTGGGAGAAGTTAAATGGATAATGATATTCTTGAATTACATCATACCGATGTGTGTGTACCAATTCCTATTATAAAAAGGGGTGGGTACTCATACATCATATCATTTTTTGATGTTCTTAGTATATATGGATATGTCTACATAACGAGGTACATGTCATATTATTTGGATAAATTCAAGGAACACAAGAATGATGTTGAGAACCATATTAGTAAGAAGATGATGAAACTTCACTTAGATTGTGGTGGATAATATCTTAATCAAGAACTCATTGATTACTTAAAAGGGTTTGGGATCTTATCCCAACTCACACCTCCTTACCTGTCTCAGTGGAACGGTGGAAGAGAAAGGAAGAACCACACTATTATGGACATTGTGAGATCAAGGATGAGTCATGCAAGTCCTTCATTATCATTTTGGGTATACACGTTACATACAATAGCACACATACTAAACCATGTACCAACTAAATCAATAATTGGTTTACCATAGGAATTTTGGAGTGGAATAAAAATCATGTTATCAATTTTACATGTGTTCATATGTGAAGAGTTTGGTAAGGCCTCTTTACGTAACAAACATAACCTCAAGAGACAAAGTGCACCTTTATAGGATATCCAAAGGAAATAAGGGGATATTATATATAGAATCCCTCATAAACAAGGTTAGAGTGGAATGACATGCCATATTCCATGAGAGATAGAACATCTCTAAAATATATAGTGGGAGCGAGATATACATGAATGAAGTTGAGGCTCAAGGAATAAAATAGTTGACACATGAATAGATTCTACAAAGCCCCATGGAGGAATAAACCATTCTAGAGACAAAAGTATTACGTTGGAGTATAATAGAGGATAGAGAACTATAATGTTATGGCTTTCATGTCACTGAGGATGGTGGCTAATTATTAATTGAAAATAATGATACTATAACCTACAAGGAAGCAATATGTTTCACATAGGTTTCCACGTGTCAAGAATCCATGAAAATGAAATGGATCCCATGTAGTAAAACCAAGATTATATTTTGGTAGACCCTCCTATAGATGTAAATAATATTGGTTGGAAATGAATATTCAAGAATAAACTAGACATAGATGTATGAGTTAGTACCTATATGGTGCTACTGGTAATAAAAGTGTTAAAAAAATGTAAGGCATTAACTATGATAAAATATTTTAACCATTTTCAAAACTAAACTCCATAATAATACTAATTTACATTGTGTTTTACCTTGAATATGAGATTTGGAAAATAGATTTCAAAATAGCCTTCCTTAACAGGAACCTTCAGGAAGACTTCTATATGACACAACCAAAAGGGTTTTTGACTTAAAAGGATGCCAATAAGATATGAAAATTACAAAAATCCATTTATGGATTAATGTAAGAATAAATGTCATGGAATATTAATTTTGATGAATCCATATTAGACATTCAATTCTTAGAGAATGAATGAGATCCCAATGTCTATAAAAAATTTAGTGGAAATGCAGTTATTTTATTAACAGTTAATATTGATGACATATTACTCATAGGAAATGAAATAACATTCTTACAATATATTGATACATGGGTGAATAAATGGTTCTATATGAAAGAATTTGTTGAGGAAACATATATTCATGGGATCAAGATCCATCATGATAGATCCTAGAGGTTTCTTGGCCTAAATGAAAGTATATACATTGAAAAAGATATTGAAGAGATTCATTATGGAACAATACAATATGGGGTTATTTCCAAAATCACATGACAATCAAATTTCCTAGAAAATTTGTCCTCAAACACCCGAGGAAGGAAAAATAATGGAAATTATTCCATACACATTAGAGATTGGATTAGTCATGTATGATATGTTATATATTTGGCTAGATGTTTCCTACACATTGAGTGTGGTGGGAAGATGTCAAGTTGATCTAAGTGACCATACTTAGATGGAAGTCAAGACTATCCTTGTGTATCAGAGATGTACTAAGTATATTTTTATAGTCTATGGAGGAGATGAGGAACTAGTCATCATATGATATACAAATTCTAGTTTCCAAACTGATCAAGATGATATAAAGTCACAAAAATGATACCTATTCACTTTGAATGGAGGTTCTATGAGCTATAAGAACTCAAATCAGGATTTTGTCTCAATTATACAATAGATTATAAGTATATTGTAGCTTCTATGGAAACTAAGTAAGAAGTAAGGATTAAAAACATCATCCAACAAATTGACATGGAACATAGTAGTAAATATCATTTCACCATCTATTGTGATAATATTGCAATGGTGGCTCTCAAAAAATAGTCATGTTCACATCAATGGATGAAGAGAACACTTCATAATTATTATCTCATGTGGTATTTTTCTCATAGATTTGAGGTAGTAGTGAGCATTATTTCCACAGAAAACAACATGAAAAAACCTTGGAATAAAGCCTTTACTCGGTAGAATCATGATTATTATGTGAGTTTTAGAAAATTAAAAGTGATAGGTAGTTGGATCTAGTTTAAGTGGGATTTTTTTAGTGTTGGTTTCCCAAGAACAATAGATTTTACTTTTAGTGCATGAATATTCGATGTATTGAATAGTTACATAACATCTTATTATATATTTTTCATTGTTTATGCATGGATTTAATGTAATAATGTCCTAGATTATTTTTCATATTGATAAGGTAATAGCAGTTCCCCACAATAATGAGAACCTTGAAGTACAATGAAAATATTTTTAATATAGTTCTGTGGTTGGATAATGATCTATGATGGGAAAAAGAGTATTTTTACTATTAGGTGAGAGTACTTATAAGTCTATGATTCTTATTCTAATAAAGTTCCACATGGAAATCTATACGATGAGAGATTATGAGAACAAACTTTCTAGTAGTAATTCTGCATGTTTTTTGTGTCATTAGATATTCCTATCTTTGAGCATTTTTAACAGTCTATATACTTTATGATTATCATTAATGTATGTCATTACTCAGGCACTTAGATTTACTACCGGAAATAGTAACGCTATAAGTTGATGGGAAGTAGGGATCATTGGTTGTGTCATGATTGACATGTAATTAATGGATAAGTAGAGGAAGAATTTTTCCCTTCCACCATTATGGAATCTGATATGTTGACCCTTTGATTGGAACAGAACCACTGCATTAAATTACATATACATGGTTTAATGATGTGTTTATTTTAGATAGTCAATGAAATATTTATCATGTAAATTTGTTGATGTAACCAACGTGCAACCTTTTAGATGAGATATTGTGGAAAAGGGATTATATTACATAGTGAGAATTAGTATTTGGTTGTTTTCATTGTGACATTAAATTCTTACTCTTGGGTGCCTTGATATATTGTTAGACTATAATATTGGACTTTAGAAATGTCTGTCTAATGACAACAAGAATGAATCCTAGTGGGTAACGCACTATGTTTTTCCATTGATCTAGATTAACATTAATTTCAATTTAATTAATGGAGTAAATATTAGTCTCAAGACCGAGGAATAATTTTATTCAAGTTATATTGATTGTATAAATAAAATCAATATTTATTCACTGGATTGTGAAAATAATATATTTTTTTATTTTATTGAATATTTAATAAATAATTAATCATTGGTATGTGAATAAAATATTTATTTTTGAATAAAATATTTATTTGTATATTTAATTAATATCATGAAGTTTGAATGAAAAGACTATTTCTGGTGATGGAATTATTATTTTCAAGATGGTAAATATTATATATCAATTTGAACAAGTTAGATCACCCTAAAATAATAATATTATTGTTATGTTTATTATTTTATAATAAAGGTAATAAATTTTATCTAATTGTTGAAATAAAATTAAATAATTTTTTAACATAAATCCTAACTCTATAAATAGATGGCTAGGTCTATTGTGTATTGCATCCAAAAATTGAGAATAGAAAATTTTTGCACACAATGAAATCTCTCTCAAATCATCCTTATCTCTCCCTCTTAAGAAAAATAATCCCAATATATATTTCTTCAAGACCGAAGAACAAGATATGAAGAACGAGCAATTGAAGACATTCAAATCACCATGCTATCACTCAGAGATTTAGTGGTGTTGCTCGGAGATCATTGTATCATTTTTGGACCACCACGAGAGGGATTCTATCCTTAGATCCTCACAATGTTATGATGGTAATCCAAAAGGGTCTTTTTAGATAATCAATATTCACCAATGATGAAATTTTATTATGTCTGGTTATTTATTTATTCAAATATTAAATAAATTAATTATAAATTTGACGTGTCAGATCCTCGCTCTTGGATTCCGATAATGATTATTAAAATAATTTTTAATATATCACCCACCACGACATGCATCCACTGCGTCCAGAATAAAAACATTTTACTTGGAAGGTAATAAATATGTAAATATTGAATATAATTGATATTTATAAAATAATTATGGTTCTTTAAATATAATATTTCTTACCCTTCCACCCATTAAGAATGATAACATCGCTCATGCATTCATGGGGATTACCATTTCCATAAAGCAATGTGATTAATATTTCATGTTATTATTTCATGGTTGATTATAAATATACATATAATAATATGTATGATAGTTATATTATGATGAGAATTCTATAAATGATGGAACTATGATCAAGATTCAAGGATCGAAATTTTCGGACCAAAACTTACATGAAAAAGGAAACAATTAACCCTCAGAAATGAAAATTTAAATTAATAATTATTAATAAATGAGTGTTTAAATTTTATAAGTGGATAATATTTGATATTATATGAATGTATATGGTTCAATTATAGAATTATAGTAAATTTAAATTTATTATATGGGAGACTAAAATACTTACAAATCATGTTGGACATGAGGTAAAATTTTCTCATCTCACTTTTGTTTTCCTGATACATATGATATATTAAGAACTTGTTTCATTCATGTGGTATATATAATATATATTTGATATGTTGTATCATTAATCCCTTTATATTCATGGTATTTAAAGATTCATTTGATGTTATTTCTTTCATGGGGGTTTTGATTTAAAATATACCAAAGCAGAACATGGTTTCTTAACTCAATTTTTATTCATTGAGTTATACAACTACTTCATTGATTATATTATGATAAGATTATATGTGAAATTAACTTTGATTATTTTACATTTTATTTCCATTTTTTTATATAAAGTTTTGACACATAATCACTTCATGGATTAATTCATACCCCAATGATACAATCTTTGTAAGGGTTTTTTACAATCTCATTTTATTTGGGGATGATTTATACTTGAGTATACATTTAGAGAAATTTTATAATATTTATCTAATAAACAAATTCAATTTTATTCTACACTTTTTATTAATTTAATTTTTATGTAAGATTATCATTCTCTTCTATTGTGTATTTTAAATTATTCAGAAAATGTTTTAAAGAAAAACAAAATTTATCTCCTCATTAGTTTTAATATTTTTCCTTTATATCCATGTTTACTTTAAAATGTTTTCATTGACGTTTCTATTATTCTCATATGATTGTTTAAAGTTATTTTTTTACCGATGTTAGATTTATATAAAATTATTTAAATGTAATATTTTTGTAATTTTTCCAATAATGTACTTTTTACCAAAAGTGTTAACGATATCTTTGTTTTAATGTACACTTCACGAAATTCATTTCCTCCCATCACGAATACTCATTGATTTAATGATTCCTTTTTAATTTTCCATGTTTATTTTCAAAGAATATTGTTTTCTTAATCTTATAGAGTTTTTTATATTTTAAATAATTGTTTACATAATGAAAATGGTATTTTACTCAAGATAAGTTCTAGTTATATTTTAAAGGTATTTTCAACTATAAAAACACCCATTGATGTTTTCAGGGATATAATCCAATGAAACCATATTTATTCTTTCTCTATATTTTTTATGATGATGAAATATTAATGTTCAATATTATTGACTCAATATGGATAATCGTTGACTTAAAAGGAATTTTGAGAATGAATTTTATTGATAATTTAAAATATAAGGAAAGGATAGGATGTGCAAGTGATGGGTGAGTCCTAGTAATAGATAGCCCCTCGATTCATGGATAGGTATTGCAGAAAAAATAAGTCATCATTAAGTATAGGATAATTCTGTAAGATTACAACATAATATTTGGTTATTTGGTGTATACCAGCCCATACAATGATAATTTATTGGTTATGACGCATTAATGGTAAGATTAATGTTTTTTTTGGTTGAGGGGTCTTGATCACGAATATTTAAAACTATGAATTTTATATATTAATAATCTATTTTTTGTTTCCATGTGTTTTTTATGATGATATTATCTATGCATGATCGTTGAACTGAGGTTGTTGATTGAATGGAACATCTTTTATTTATCTACTTCGTCATGTTGATTATGACTTATTTATTCATGATTTCTTTCTTTGAATGTAACCCTTACAATGAATCTGAGCTCAATATTTATTTATTTTCTTTTCCCTATGATATAAATAAGGATATTATGAATGATATAAGGGATGAAAGAAGTTTTTAAATGATATGTTTTTATATTTCCAATGTAATATGGAATTCATGTATCTATCTATATTTCCAAGACTACTAAACAGGTTGATCCTGTATGGTGAGTTACCTTATATCATGCATTGAGGTAATAGAGTAGACACTAGCTATCATTTTAATATATATTTTTTTGCACATTTTCTTCATGTAAAAATAGTCAAAACACTTTTAAATCCACTGATTAAATCAATAAATTGCTTAATCCCCTCATAATACTAAAAACCCTATATTTCATATCAATCCAACTCTTATCCATATTTTTCTTTAATATAAAGCATATAATTGAAATATATAAAAAATATTTTCACAAAAAATTTAAAATTCACATATATATAACAATATACATATTAATATGAAAAAAACATACTACACATTTTAAATATATCAATAACTAGATATAACAACTTTTAAAACACATTAATATATTACGAAATTTAAATAAAAATAAAAATGATAAAATATTAATCCTTTTTAAACCGTTATTGTTTTTAAAAACCATGTACCTTATAAAAAATTATACTCTATTAAAATCAATCAAAATTTAAAAAATTTGTTTTATAATAAGTTACAACAAAAAAATTCTCATAAAATTATATTTAACCATATATGAATAAAAATCATATAAAATTATAAATTATATTATTTTATAAAAGTTTTCATAATTATGCCTATGATATGTGAGTTCATAATTAGAAAAAATAATGAACAAAATTATATATTTTCAAATATTATAATCTAATAAAAATATAATTAGGGAAATTATCACACCAAAAAATTTGCATAAATATGTCCATGATATGTGTGTTCATTATTAAAAAAATATTTCATAAATTATGTTTATAAAAATATGGTTAATTTTTCCATATATTTACCAATGATATGAAGCAGATAATGTCATAAATTAAATTTATCAAACATATTTTTAGTGAATAAAATATTTGAAATATATATTATAAATAAATGTGCCAATGCAAGACTGAATCATTTATCGATTGATAAAGAACATACATTACTATAAAATATAACAAGATCAAAAGAGAATATCCATTAATATAATAGTTATAAAAATTATTTTTCATGTCCATGGAATTTATAAATGGGTGAAATGATATTCATTCTAACATAAAATATATTTTCCTAAAATATTTAGATTGAGATATCTTAAAAACAATTAAACTAATAAATCATAAGTCATCAAAGCTATAAAATAATTAGTTGTACATGAAATTTAGACATGTAGAATTTATCCATTGGCAAATAATTTATATATTAATGGAAAATATATCATGTTCATTAGAAATAAATTAACACATAGAGATAATTAATTAAACATTTCATCATAGGAACAAAAAATTATAAAAAAAGTAATGGGTATTCAAGAAATTTCATTAAAAATAGTTATTCATGTTTGGATTTCATTAAAAACTCTATTTAATTAATTTTCATCCATAAATCCATAATTTTCCAATTAACTACAAAACTCTATTTCCAAAAAATATTCAATCCATGCAATGAAAAGCTTACTTGGATAATAGATAAGGGATCACAATTGTTCTGGGAAGTAGGGGATGTTGAGGGGGAATGAGGTTGTGAGTAGAGTGGTAGGGGGTTGGTGTATAGAAGAGGAATCAGGGTCAGAGAGTATGGGTTCCAAAAGAAGGGGATAGTGGCTAGGGGGTTTGATATCATGAGAGGGTCAGCTGTCTGTATGGGGGGATCCATGGTGTTGTAGGTTCGGTAGCATAGGGGGCTCAATAGGGGTAGAGGGGTGGATGGGGGCTCGATGGTGGGTGGGGATAGGGACTCAATGGTGGTGGATCTTTGATAGTGTGGGATAGGCTTAAATATTGTAGGAGGTGGAGTTAAACAAAGGTGGGGGAGGGGTCTGGATGAATGAGGGGGAATGGGGAGGGGAATTTGACACAGGAGTGAGAAAACCTAGAATCTGCCACTTATTTATCACTAATAGTGTCAATAGATCTATAAATAGAAGTCACTCGAACCCATCCTCCTCAAAAGTTCCATATTCTAGTAGTGCTTCTCCCCGTAACCTCATCCCCATTATAAGGCCCCGACCTTAAACCTTACTTAATATTTAATTAAATGAATAATTCACATTGAGGATCTTATTAGGTTTATAGTTTTAGAGTATTAGGACATAACTATTACATCTCAAAAGATTACAAAGTAGAAACTTCTACTAAGTTTCCATAAAATAAAAACTCTTAAAAAAACATGTCTAGTTCCATGTTTTAGATAGCATGACTTTACCTTGATCCCATCCTTGAACCTATTCCACATTAAGTCCTATGAAAAATATTACAAAAAAACATGGGGTGAGCATAAAAAGCTCAGTAAGGGATACACAAATAATGATAACTGTTAGTTTTTCAAACATCAAGTAAACCATGTATACTTTATCAAATTAATACCTTCACCTTTATGAAGTATTAAAAACTCTTCATTGAATAAAATATCATTAATTACCCTTTTTTAACCAAAATATTACCATAAAACCCATATAAATAACACATAACATATAAAGGTAACTTGGGACATAAACATACTTAAGTGGAATAACCATACGGTCGACTTCCACACATATTACTTAATGGAATATCTATATAGATGACTTCTATACCCAATGCATTAGATTTTAGGACGTAACCACCCATCCTGGTATTCACATAACCACTCGTCATATGGTTTATCACGTAATCACCCGTCAAATATCCAAGTACCATTATAAAATCATAAGACATAAAACATACATAATGGAAAGAAACAATTTCCACATTACGATCACAATATATCACATAAATATATTAACATAACAAATCCATTATAAAAACCATTTTCAATACCAAAATACATAAAAGAGTATGTGGTATTTATTTCATTTTAAAAAACATTACGGCTTGTTGAGGAAACCAAAGACCAAATAATACTCACGGCGGCGGAAAAGGTCATTGTCACTGCGTACGTTAAAAGAAACATTCCTTTTTGTCGTTTTGTAAAACACTTCGTAGAAAAGGACTAATTTTGTTTAAAATTAAAAGTCAAAGGGGTTTATACACCATATAAAAGAAATCCTTGTATTAGAACAAAATGTGCCTCAATGAATGGAGATTGAGATGAAGTCCCTTACCTCGGGTCTGACATGACTCAATCATTCTTTAACCTCCTGAATAATAAACTTGAGTTAATTTCAACTTTATTAAGAACCTTTTTTAATTTAGTTATTCTTTTTATATCACTTATTACCTTTTCATGAACACTATGTAATTATTTAGGATAATAATGGTCCTTTTGTCGATATTTGGTACTTGAGTTAAAAGTGAACTTCTTATATTTACAAGTTGTTCTCATAGTAAAATATCCATTATCTCAAGAATTATATTCATGATTTAGATTCCATATATATAATATATATCCAGTAGATACATGCATTTATAATATTACATAATCATTTAGAGGTAAGAAATGAAATGCACCGTTCATGGAGACGGTAAGCCGTACGTACGCATGAACGCTACTACCATTCATATTTCATATTTAATGGAATTAAAACATAATGATACAAAATAGTATTATAATTCCATTATGGTATCATATATAATATAATTAAATTTATCCTTTATATGTACCACATATGGTGTTAATGAATCAAATCACTTTGAGGGGGCGGTAGTCCACATTTCCTAAAATGAAGATATCACGTTTACCCATAATGGAATCCATAAAGGTTTGCCATAAATGAAAAATACAGATGCTTAAGTAATACATAAACATATTATATATCATATATAAATATAGTGACATCTTAATGTCCACCTTTGAAGGTGTTATTTGAGTGTTGAGCAATCATCGTTTCGTGAGGCAGAAATTCGCCATCCACAGAAACGGTATGTTCTTTAACCATTAGATGAAGGTGTGTGTTTGTGTAGCTCGAATCCTTCTTATAACAACATCCTAGTATATTGAAGATACTGGAGTTTTTACAAACGAAAGGAATAAAAAGAGTTTTGGGGGTTGGATAAGAAAAATAAAACATAAGAACACAAGAGAAGACACAACCTTTAAATCGGGTAACTCTTTTTGATTTGAGCTCAAAGGCTTCCTTGGAAATACTTCTACCAAAAGTGAAGATTCTAGGACTAATATAGGGATGTGGATAGACAAAATGTGCAGGTATTGGCCGATCCAAAGGCTTGAGAGGTGTGGGTAAGGAAGTAGAGGTGGGGGACTTTTATAAGAGGAGAGGAGGGGCACTCTTGGAAAGGTATAAAATGTTTCTTTATTTTCAAATGATTTTCGGATTTTAATCTTCCCACATTGATGTGTTTCAAGTATAAGGTGATAAGGGTTCAAAATCCACCCATTTAATAGGTTTTTGACATTTTTAGGTCTTAGATTTTACATTATCTTTCCATTTTATTTAAATCGTTAAATAATGGGGTAATCGCTGCATCATCATGGTGTCATAAAAAATTTAATTTATTTAATATCTAAAAATTATAAAAAAAATACTATTATGTAGGAAATATTTTTAGCTTTCCAATTATTATTTATAGTAAAAAATCTGACTTTTATAACCCCATGTAAAAAGTTTTTTAGTAAAACAACTCATGTTTGTGACATTTTCATTTTAACATTAAATAAAAAGATATTAATGTCATTTTCTTACCAAAGTGGCTCCATGGGGTCCCCAAGTTGACACATGGATTGTCTTGGTCGGCCATGACACATAAAATAAGGGTAGGACATGTGTCAAGTTTATTTCATATTATTAAAAATTATTTTTATCATAAATTACACTAATTACCTTTAATCGCGATTAAAAACATAAAAGTTACTATTCACCAAAAAATTTATTTTAATCCCATTGAAATAAATTTTAATTCTTAAAGATAACCATTTATGTTGGATTTTTGAAATTCAAAACACAAAGGTGGTAAAATTTCATTTAAATGAAAAAATCAGTTTTTTAAGTACCACTTAGTAGTTTCACTGTTCATCAAAAATTGAAGTTTTTCAGAAAAATACCAAAACTTCACCCTATGATATATTTGATATTACAAATTCAAAAATGATCTATATTTTACAAAATTAAGAAAATATAAGTTGAATTAATTAATTTAATAATTAATTCCCGCTGTCAGAGAAAATAGCGTGTTTTTATGAAACAAAATGTATCAAAAGATTGACACTAATTTATGTCTGATTTCAAAGTGAAATTAATTACAACGACCACTATTGGATTAAATGGTAAAAATATATTCTAATTTCACTTTAAAACCACTTAAAAATATAATCTAATCATATTAATAAATTAGATTAAAAAGAGGCTATGAATTAAAATACAACATTTTTCACTATTCATTAAAAAATGATCTTTATCGGAAACCTTTACCTGGTGAATTACCTTATTTCACAACACTTGCTCTCTTCGGTCAAGAATCTGGACTGATTGTTCTTCATAAGAGAGATTCTCTTCCAACTGAACTACCTCCGGTCTCAAAAACATGAGATGGATCTGGCATATAATTTCTCAACATCGAAACATGAAAAACATTGTGTACCTGAGATAAACTCGGAGGTAAAGCCACTCGGTAAGCAACTGATCCAAATTTATCCATAATTTCATATGGTCCAATGAACCTTGGACTCATCTTTCCTTTCTTACCAAATCTCATCACACTTTTCCATGGAGACACCTTGAGAAAAACATGATCATCTACCTCGAAAGATAGATCCTTCTTCCGATTATCTGCATAACTTTTCTATCTCCTCTGAGCTGTTTTCATGTGTTTCTGAATCAACTGAACTTTCTCTGCCATCTCTTCTACCAATTCTGGTCCCATCAGCTTCCTTTCACCCACTTCATCCCAAAAAGCTACAGTTCGACACTGTTTACCATATAATGCTTCAAACGGAGCCATCTGTATACTCGAATGAAAACTGTTATTATATTAAAACTCAACCAAAGAAAGATGTTGGTCCCAAATTCCCTGATAATCCATAGAGCAGGCATGTAGCATATCCTCCAAGGTCTGAATTGTTTGTTCTGACTGCCCATCTGAATGAGGATGAAAAGTTGTACTAAAATTTAATTCAGTACCCAACGACTTTTTAAGGCCTTTACAAAAGTTAGAAGTAAACATGGGATCACAATCAGATACAATAGAGAGGGGAACTCCATGAAACTTGAATATCTCTTTAAGATACAATTGAGAAAGTTGATCTAGAGGAAAGGTATCTCTAATAGAAATTAAATGAGCAGATTTAGTCAATCGATAAACAATAACCTAGATTGCAATATTACCTCTAGATGTCTTAGGTAATCCCACAACAAAGTCCATAGATATATTTTCCAATTTCCACTCTGGAACTAGTAAAGGCTGAAGCATCCCTTTTGGTAACTGCCCCTCTGCTTTAACCTGCTGATAATTCAAACACTTCACAGTAAAATCAGCAATATCCCTTTTCATTCCATCCCACTAGTAATACTCCTGCAGATCTCTGTACATCATAGTACTGCCAAGATGAACTGAAAATGGGGAACTATGAGCCTCACATAACAACTCATTATTTAACTCTGAATCACAAGGCACACATAATCTCTTCCCAAACCTCAAAACACAATCATTATCAATGTTGAATTCATGAAACATACCCTTCTAAACCAGCTCTACCTTTTTCTGCAACTCACTGTCTTGCTTCTATGCTTGCTTAATTCTATCTGATAGGGAAGATTTCACTGATACCTAAAACAAAACAGAAGAACTTCCTGCACCAACAACTTCTATTCCAAAGTTCATCAAATCAGGATCTCATTTCAAATATAGCATGGTTAATAAAGCATTACTTTTTTTGACTCAAAGCATCGACCACTTTATTTGCTTTTCCTGGATGGTAATGAATTGTACAATCATAATCCTTGATTAATTCCAGCCTTCTCCTCAATCTCATGTTCAATTATTTCTGATTTAATATATACTTTAAACTTTTGTGATCAGTATATATTTCACACTTTACTCCATACAAATGATGGCTCCATATTTTTAGAGTGAAAACAACATCAGCTAATTCCAAATCATGTGTAGGGTAATTTACCTCATGAGTTTTCAACTGACGTGAAGCATATAAAATTACCTAATCATTCTGCATAAGGACACAACCAAGTCCTTTCAATGAAGAATCACTATAGATAACAAACTCATCATTCCTAGAAGGATGTGCCAAAATAGGAGCATTCATTAATATTATTTTCAACTCTTCAAAACAATCATCACATTCTTTTGTCCAGATAATCTTAACACCCTTCTGAGTTAGCTTAGTCATTGGACTGGATAACCATGAAACATTTTCAACAAACCTTTGGTAGTAACCTGCCAAACCATGAAAACTACGGATCTCGGTTACATTTGTGGGTCTTGGCCATTATTCAACAACTTTTGTTTTAGCAGGATCAACAGTTATGCCTTTTTTTGAAACAATGTGACCAAGGAAATAAATTTGTTGTAACCAAAACTCACACTTGCTAAATTTTCCATACAGTTTCTTTTCTTTTATGGTTTTCAAGATAACCCTTAAATGACTTTCATGATCCTCTTTACTTTTAGAAAACACAAAAATATCATCGATGAAAATAACCAACATTTTTCACCTGAGTCAACTGAGCCATCACTACAACAAACTGTTTAGTTCTGATTCTGACCATCTCAGTATACTGATTTGAAAGGTCATTTCCCTCTGTATGCCTTCCCAGAAAATTTGTTCTGTTTCCTCGCTGAAAAACGATTCTTAACACAGAAATATCTTAGGCAAAGCAACATGGTAATCTGTAAATGCTATATCATTTCAATCATACCATAAATTAATTTATAATTTAACACTTTTCTAACTCATAAAGTTGTCTAAACCGACCTTTGATACCAACTATAATGCCCCGACCATAAACCTTATTTAATATTGAATTAAACGAATAATTCACATTGAGGATCTTTTCAGGTTTAGAGTTTTATAGAATTAGGACATAACTATTACATATCAAAATATTACAAAGTAGACACTTACACTAAGTTTCCATAAAATAAAAACTCTTAAAAAGAAACATGTCTAGTTCCATGTTTAGATAGAATGAATTTCACTTGATCTCATCCTTGACACTATTCCAAATTAAGTCCTATGAAAAACATTACAAAAAAAACTTGGGGTGAGCATAAAAAGCTCAGTAAGGGATACACAAAGAATGAAAACTGTTAGTTTTTCAAACATCAAGTAAACCATGTATACTTTATCAAAGTAATACATTTACCTTTATGAAGTAGTAAAAACTCTTCACTGAATAAAATATCATTTTTTACCCATTTGTAACCAAAATATTACTATAAAACCCATATAAATAACACATAACATATAAAGGTAACTTGGGACATAAACATACTTAAGTGGAATAACCATACAGTCGACTTCCACACATATCACTTATTGGAATAGCCATACGACCGACTTCCATGCCCAATGAATTGGAGGTTATAACGTAACCACCTGTCCTAGTATTCACGGCACCACCCGTCATATGGTTTATCACGTAACCACCCGTAAAATGTCCAAGTACCATTCTAAAATCATAAGACATAAATCAAACATAATCGAAAGAAAACATTTCCACATTCCAATTACAATATATCACTTAAAGATATTGACATAACAAATCCATTATAAAAACCATTTTCAATACCAAAATACATAAAAGAGTAAATGATATTTATTTCATTTTAAAAAACATTACAGCTTGTTGAGGAAGCCAAACACCAAATAACACTCGTAGTGGCGGAAAAGGTCATTGTCATTGCGTACGTTAAAAGAAACATTCCTTTTTGTTATTTTGTAAAACTCTTATTAGAAAAATATTCCTTTTGTTTAAAATTAAAATTCAAAGGGGTTTATACATCGTATAAAAGAAAGCCTTGTATTAGAACAAAATTTGCCTCAATGAACAGAGATTGAGACGATGTCCCTTACCTCGGGTCCAACTTGACTCGATCATTCTTTAACCTCCTGAATAATAAACATGAGTTAATTTCTACTTTCTTAAGAACCTTTTTCAATTTCATTATTCCTTTTATATCACCTATTACCTTGTCATGAACACTATGTAATTATTTAGGATAATAATGGTCGTTTTGTCGATATTTGGTACTTGAGTCAAAAGTGAACTTCTTATATTTACAAGTTGTTCACGTAGTCAAATATCCATTATCTCAAGAATGATATTCATGATGTATATTCCATATATATCATATATATCCAGTATATACATGCATTTATAATATTACATAATTATTTAGAGGTAAGAAATGAAATGCACAGATCATGGAGACGGTAAGCCGTACGTACGCTTGAATGCTACTTCCATTTCTATTTCATATTTAATGGAATTAAAACATAATGATACATAATCGTATTATAATTATATTCTGGTATAATATATAATATCATTGAATTTATCCTTTATACGTACCACATATGGTGGTAACGAATCAAATCACTTTGAGGGGGCGGTAGTCCGCACTTCCTAAAAAGAAGATATCGCGTTTACCCATAATGGAAACCATAAAGGTATGCCATAAATGAAAAATACAGAAGCTTAAGTAAAATATAAACATATTATATATCTTATATAAATATAGTGACATCTTAATGGCCACCTTTGAACATGTTATATGAGTGTTGAACAATCATCATTTCGTGAGGCAGAAATTCGTCATCCACAGAAACATTATGTTCTTTAACCATTAGATGAAGGGGTGTGTATGTGTAGCTCGAATCCTTATTATAACAACATCCGAGTATATTAAAGATACTAGAGTTTTTACAAAATAAAGTAATAAAAAGAGTTTAGGGGGTTGTAGAAGAAAAATAAAACAACAGAACACAAGAGAAGACACTACCTTTAAATCGGGTAACTCTTTTTTGATTTGAGCTCAAAGGCTTACTTGGAAAGACTTTTGCCCAAATTTAAGAATCTAGGAGTAAGAGAGGGATGTGGAGAGACAAAATGGGCAGGGGTTTTCTGATCGAAAGGCTTGAGAGGTGTGGGTAAGGAGGTAGAGGTGTGGGCCTTTTATAAGAGGAGAGGAGGGGAACTCTTGGAAAGGTATAAAATGTTACTTTATTTTCAAATGAGTTTTGGATTTCAATGGTCCCACATTGATTTTTTATAGTATAAGGTGATAAGGGTTCGAAATACACCATAAAATAGGTTTTTGACATGTTTAGGTCTCATATTTTACATTATCTTTTCATTTTATTTAAACCGTTAAATAATGGGGTAATCACTGCATCATCATGGTGTCATAAATAATTTAATTTATTTAATGTCTAAAAATTATAAAAAAAATACTATGATGTAGGACTTGTTTTTATCTTTCCAGTGAATATTTATAGTCAAAAATATGACTTGTATAACCCAATGTAAAAATTAATCTAGTAAAACAACTCATGTTTGTGACATTTTTATTTCAACATTAAATAAAAAGATATTAATGTCATTTTCTTAGCAAAGTGGCTCCATGGGGTCCCCAAGTTTACCCATGGATTTTCTTGGTCGTCCATGACACATCCAATAATGGTAGGACACGTTTCAAGTTCATTTCATATTATTAAAACATTATTTTTATCTTAAATTACATTAATTACCTCTAATCGCGATTAAAAACATAAAAGTTACTATTCACCAAAAAAATATTTTAATCCCATTGAACCATAGTTTACTTCTTAAATACAACCATGTAAGTCGGATTTTTGAAATTCAAAACACAAAGGTGGTAAAATTTCATTTAAATGAAAAAAATCAGTTTTTAAAGTACCACTTAGTAGTTTCACTATTCATCAAAAATTGAAGTTTTTCAGAAAAATACCAAAACTTCGCCCTAAGCTATATTTGATATTCCAAATTCAAAAACAATGCCTATTTTACAAAATTCAAAACATATAAGTTGAATTAATTAATTTAATAATTAATTCCTGCTGTCAGAGCAAATAGCGTGTTTTTATGGAACAAAATGTATCAAAAGATTGACACTAATTTATGTCCAATTTCAAAGTGAAATTAATTCCAACAACCACTATTGGATTAAATGGTAAAAATATATTTTAATTTCACTTTAAAACCACTTCAAAAGATAATCTAATCATATTAATAAATTATATTAAAAATAGGTTTTGAATTAAAATACAACATTTTTCACTATTCATTAAAAAATGATCTTTATCGGAAAAATACCAAAAATTTACACAAAGTAAATTTTGATGTCCTGATTCTAAAGAATAATTTTATTTGGTCCAATAGAATTTATAAGAGTGACCAAAACTATATTTAATGATGGTTCTCCATCAAAAGTTGATAAGTGGACCTTTAGTGAAAATTAGAGTATATATGCGTAAAATTGAATTCTTTTCATATTTTAAGCCTTTATCTTTTATTGGATAAATGTAAAAACATTTAACAAACATATATAATCATATTTTAGTTATTTGTATTCATTACCGCCAATACAACGACTACGTGTTAACTAGCATTTAAAATAATATTATTTTATTACTAGTGTGCAACGTAAGATTTCAAAGAAACTCTTTATTGCGTATCGGGTACGCTATCGAACATAGAAACCAATTTAAAATAAAATTAATATTTAATTTGAAAATATTAATAAATATGAAAATGTATTATTCTTTATTTACCTGGGATGTTACACCCATCCTACTTCAGCATCTACTTAATTGAACCTATCCTAGGTTCATCCATAGGTCAACATTGTTGGAAATGTCTTCCTAACCTCCACTTATTTTCCCTTGCATTGCCTCAATGACCTTCTTCCATGTCATTAATCCTCATTAATTGTGAGTGCTAATATTTCATCCTTTATGTTTTTTATGTTTTTCATGTCGTATTGAATCATTCTTCATGTTATATTTTTGTTTTGTCGAATCAAGGTGCTATAATAATTAATGATGAATTTGGGTGAAGTTAATAATTGATTTAACTTATGTTATCAAACATTTATATCTTTACCATTTAATGTATAGGCAGAAGTGTAGTAATACAAGTAGAATCCCTAGGCATAAAAATTTCATAATCTTGAGCTATGTAATGAATTCACATTGATGATTTTTTAGGTATAGAGTTTTAGAGAATTAGTACATAACTAATATATAATAACTCAAATTTATTCAAAGTGGATACCACTACTACATTATAAATTTCTTCCACAATATAAAACATTTAAAAGTAAACATGATTTTTTTGATGAAAATATTATTTACTTCTTTCTTTTTATCACCCATCCTTATACCCTATGAAACATTTTTAAAACCTAGTATGAGCAGAAAAAGCTTAGTAAGGGATATAAAATAAGGAATGAAATCATTAGTACATGAATATTTATAAACCCATGAAATCATAAAAATCCTAAAAAAATCATACCAATCCTAAATTATAATGTTAGCTTGTGGAATCCATATCATACTTACACTATAGCTTTCACAGCTACATAAGGAGTAATTTGAAAGGTTATATTTGGAATACTCATCACAATATATTACCTAAATATCTTAGGAGAAACGTTATTGTTTAAATATATCTCATTTCCCAATTATTTGGAGAGCTATCACAGGCTCACCCACCCGTGGTTTATCAGGAAACCACTCGTATACTTATGAAATTCCCAAGAACCATAAAATAATCATAACACATAAAACAAGCATAATCGAAATATATTGTTTCCATATTGAAATCACAAGAAATCATTTGACGATATTTAAATAATCAATCCTTTATCGAAACCAATTTCAAAAACAAAATACATTAACTTGGAATATGGTATTTATTTTATTTTTAAAAACATTATGACTTGTAGTGGAAGATAGATATCAAATAATGGACATGGTAGTGGAAAATGTTGTTGTCACCATGTATGTTAAAAAAATTTATTTTTTAATTTAGTAAAACACTTAATATAAAAGAGAATAATTTTGAAAACTATTGAATGAAATTTAAATTGAAATGGGTTGATTATACTCCTTATAAAATAAGGTGGTATATAACATCAAAATATGCCTCATTGAAAGGTGATTGGGAAGAAGTCCCTACAGTGAGTCCGAATCGTCAAGTGAAATATTTATATTCCTGAATAATAAACATAGATTAATTTCAATATTATTGAGATCCTTTTTAATGTATATTATTTATTTTCTATCACTTATTATCATGTTATAAAAATTATATAATTATTTAAGTTTATATTAGACGTTTTGTCGATATTTGGTACTTGAGTCGAAAATAAACATAGTTTTGATGTCACTGGTCCATGTGGTAATAAGTCCATCATCTCAAGAATAGTATTCATGAAATAATCATCACCTGTATATATTAATAATACTTTTTTAAGTAAAACCATAACATATGATTATGAAAAATGAACAACATTATATTCATGGAGATGGTAGGTCATACGCATGCATGATTAATGTTTTCACTTTTCATTGATTATTATGGAAATAAGGTAATTATTATTTTATATTCTGACAATAATAATAATATTATTATAATAATAATAATCATTTAAATATACTTATATATATCATACAATTTATGTGGTGAATAAAAACTATTCAATCGCTTCGTGGAGGTGACAGTACACACATACGCATGAACGACGTTATTGTTTTTATGTACATGAAAGGTAAGAACATAATTGAAATTTTATTATTTTAAAATGAATAATATTTAATGAATGCAATATATGAATATTAATTCTATCTGTATAACAGGTCTTGATAGAAATAGATGGAAAATGAACATAATTGTTCTGTGGCGGTGAAATTCACAAGTAGGAACAAATGATTTATTCCGTTCCCATTTGAAGGATGTAGATATGGATTTAGGGGATGATATTGAAATTATAAAAACTTATTATATTTAGGAAAATATATTAATTATTTCAACTTGTAAGAAGTATATTTAAAGTAAGTGGAAGAATAAATAAAATAGAAACTCTTAAAAAATGATACCTCTTCTTCAGTTGATCACATTTGAAGAACACCTTAACACCTCAAAGAAGAGTGATGTGCCAAAAATAAGGGCCCAATAATGTGGGTAGGGATTCTTGGGCGATTTTTGTGTTGATATTTGAAGAATAAAAAGGATTTTTAAGTGTGAGTATTTGAGAATAGAGAGTACCTTGTTATAGGGGAGGGCAGAAGTTCCCGTGGAAATTCTTAAAATATTAATATAATTTAAATTAATTTTTTTAATAAAAAAACTTCCAAATTGAAATATGTTAATGATAATATGAGGTTAGTTTTGAATACCCTAATCCAATAATTTTTAGACATGTTTTGATTTTATTTTAAATATTATCTTATAAGTTTACCCTTAATTATTTACATTTAATTTTTAATGTCGTTACAAAATTTTAATTATTAAGAGGATATTAATTTTACAAATATGAGATAAATTTACCATAATTGGACACATAATTAATTATAGACATTATCAAAGTCACTTTTTTATTTAAAATATTTTTTATGATTTTTAGATAATTTAATAATTTAATATTTTTATAAAACATGAATTATGTCAATTTTTACACTATTCATTTTATTTAATTTAAATAAAATATAAACTAAGAGATAACTTTAAAAAACCATTTAATAGTTTTATAACATGTCATATTAATCTATAAAAATTCATAATGACAAAAATTATGTCATATAATTTTTATTTTACTATTTATAAAATCATTTATCGGATTCCTTCAATAATAATGTTATAACTACATCATCATTGTATCATAATTAAATTTAATTATTTAATTTATAAAAATTAAAAATAAAATACCTTCATATAGGATTTTTTTAATATTTATAATGTATATTTATAGTTGAAGATATCACTTATATAAACCCATATTAAATTTTTTAGTAAGAAGATATATTTTTATAAGATATTTTCCTTTACTATAAATAAAAAGATATAAGTGTCATAATAACACCCATGTGGCTTCTAAAAGACAAATTTTTATCCCAAGGGCTGTATTGGTCGGAAATATATCTTCCAATATTATTAGTACATGTTTTATGGTTGTCTTATATTATTATAATATTATTTTATTCTTATATACCTGATTTATCCTTTCACCGTGGTAAATAAAAATAATTACTAATGTTACTATTCATTATGTCCAAAAAGGGATCTATTTACATAATTTTTACATTATGATTCCAAATATGTAATAAATTTTTCAATTTAAAAACAATGTAGTTTCAGTAATTAATTTAAAATTAATTCCCATTTTCAAAACAAGAAAACATGTTTTTAAAAGTAAGAACCATCAAAACATTGACATGTGATTATACCAAATTTCAATGTGAAATTAGCTCAAATTACAAGAATTTTATTAAATGATAAAAATTAATCTAGATACATTTTAAAAACAATTAAAATTATAATCTAACAATATAAAAAAATAGACGAAAAGATAGTTTTGAATTAAAATGCTGTATTTTTCACTGTTCATTAAAAATAAATTTTGTGTGAAAAATACCAAAATTCAACCAAAGTAAATTTTGATGTCCTGATTATAAATAAAAAGTTTTTTTTCAATTATAACATATAAAATTCTCCAAAACTAAATTTAAAATTGGTTCTCCATCAAATGAGGTAAATCTACCTTTAAAAAATATTATAGTATTTTATGCTTAAAACTGGATTTATTATCATTTTATTCCTCTAAAATTTATTAGATGAAATTAAAAAAAATTAATAAAAATTTGTAGAAATAATATAGTAAGATATTTTCATTCTGACTAATACAACGTCTAGGCAATAACTACCATTTAAAATAATAATACAATTAATGTAAAAAATTTTATTATATATCAGTCTTGTGTGCAACATAAGATTTCGAAGAAACCCGCTGTTATGTGTCGAGTACGAAATCATAGATAGAGTCCCCTTTTAATTAAAATTAATATAAAATTCAAAAAAATAAATAGATATAAAAATTTATTATTTTATAGTTAGCTGGGATGTTACACCAATACATATAGATAATAGTTGGATTAATTTACCCTGAACCAAACCTCGGTATGCTAAGGTTTTAATAGAATTTTTAGATTATATAATTGGAAATTTATCATTGGATGGTAGAATAAAATTCTCATGTACTTATTATAAATTAATGGGTTGTATGAATAAAAATTAATTACATGATCATTTCATATTGAAATAGTTTCCTTCTCGATATGCATATTGGATTTTCAATAGTGAATCCAATTTTATAGAAAGTCAAAATAAAATCTGTATTTTCAAAGAAATACAAAGTGATTTAGATATGATAATTCAGTTTAAAACATGATAAATGACATATTTTGATTTATAGGATATAATTAATAAGATTTTAATAGATCAATAGAACCTCCAGTTGATCTTGAGTAGGTTAATCTTTCTTAGAACATTAGTGACCAAATAATGAGTTTTATGAATTAGTTGAATAGGAAAACAAAAACTATATGAAGGGTGAGATAAATATTGAAAACATTATTTTCATCTTAACTTGTATCATATTATGCATCCTTATGGGATTATTGAAAAAACTGCTGATAAAGCTAAGATACCTACATCATTCTATGAGATGATGAAAACCATAAAAAATATATAGTTTATTTTACAAAGATATGTTCATGTCTTAATGATTACATTTTTTATTGGGTATAAGAGTTTAATAATGAAGAATTCACAAGATTCCATACAAGTATATGGAATTAACGAGAAAAATTATAGTACAAATGAATTCAATATTAGAAATAAGTTGAAGAAGGACACTCTTGAAAAGTTATTATGTCAATTTTATATGAAACCATTCTTTAAAATATTATTCAAGTCATATAAGACTGTATGTGACATGAAGTTTCATTATCAATATAGAAACAATGATGGATTTAGGAGAAATCAAAAATATTCAACATCATGGATGGTGTTTGATTTAATATATCTATTTTTTTCAGATTCTAGGAATGTACATTTGATATTGTCTTCATATGGCTTTAACCCTTTTGGTAATTTAAGTACTAATCATATCATATTTCTAGTTGTTTTTATACCTTATAATCTACCTCCATGGCTGTGTATGAAGAAGACACATTTCATTACTTTAATGATTATTCTAGGTAATAAAATGCCTAGAAATGATATTGATGTATACCTTCCACATCTAATAAAATAATTTTCAAAATTATGGGGTGATGGCAGGAAATATGTTCTGGTTTAATGAGAAAACTATTCAAAATGAACGTTTCATTAATTAGTGACGTTCCTAGAGTAATAAAATTCACTAGTAAAAATAATTATACCAGTTTGGCATGTCTAGTTTTTAATTTTGATTTGGGACCTCATTAATTACCTCATAATAGAAAATGGTGTTTTATGTATCATCATCAATTTCATTACAAATATCATAAATTTAGTTTAAAAAAGACACAATTCAATGAAGATATTGAATTGATAATTTCACCAAATGTTTTATCTAGTTTTGAAATCTTATGATAATTAATTAATGCCACTGTATAATTTGGAAAATTTGAGCATTTGGAAGAAGGGGGAAAGGGTACAAAGTACAATATCTGAAGTAGTTGGAATACATAGTGGATGAAAATGAGTATATTTTTAAAACATCCTTATTGGGAGTTTAATTTTTTACATCATATTAATTAAATAATTCATGTTGAGAAGAAAATATGTGATAATTTAATGTTTACATTTCATAATTAGATAGGTAAATCAAAGGATAACTTTAATGCTAATAAGGATTTGAAATCAGTGGATATAAGGAATGGTTTATAGGAAAATGATAACATAAAGTATCCTTAAGTTATTTTTCCATTGAAAAATGATGATAAATAATTATTCCATAAAACTTTAAAGAATTTAAATGTTTCATATGAATATTCAAGTAACATTTAAAGGTATAGTGACTTAAAACATTGAAAGTTACATTGATTGAAAAGTCATTACTCACATATTCTGGTGAACTAGTTATTATCATTGGAATTATGTAATAAATTACATAAAATTTAATAGTAATTAATGTTTATTTTTTAACCTTATTCAGATATATTGGAAGAAAACTCTAAATATATCTGATCTTGAAAAAATTTAAGAATGAATTGTGTTGAGAGTTTCTCAATTGGATACATTCTCTCCCTCTTCATTCATCACTATCATGATTCATTATAATATTTATTTGGTTGAGGAAGATAAACATGGTGGACTGATATACTATCGATGAATTTATTCAATTGATAAGTGTTTAAAATTTATTTTTATTTTTATTGATGAATGTAATTTCATCAAATAATCATGTAAATATTTTAAATATGTTTCTTATATATTTTTCATTAGGTATTTAGGTAATATTAAATCATGTGTGAGGAATAAAGATCTAATATAAATCACTATTTTTCATGGTTACCTAGATGAGGAGTATATGTCTTTATGTTATAGGTATTTTTATAGGATTGAGATTAGATTCAATCATGTTGTATATGTTGAAAAAAATCTCTCGGAATTTTTATTCTTAAAAACAATCATTGGTATTTCGTAACATTAGATGATGAGTAGGAAAGGGATAAAATTAAAATTGATATATTTGAGTTACTATATGTGCATAGATATATGCAAATCAATAGTCTTATTGTAGGTCTTTTTATTAAAGAATTTAGATTTCAATCAACAAAAACTAAGGGGTCAAGCTTAAAATAAGTTGGGATTAACAAAATTTATTAATAAGGAGATTGTAGAATGTTCTACCCATCATGTAAGTATATAATCATATTCATATTATTGATGTATATTTATATTTTTTATATTAAAAGTAATACCTTATATATTATTTTCCTAATAATTAATGTTGACAATCAAGCTAAAATTTCAAATGATTTGATGTTTTTTGGCATAAGGATCTTTAAGGCCAGAAAATGGATTTAAGGATTACATTATTCATGGCTTCATGTTTCAAAAAATTTACCACAGGGAAGTCTTGAAAACAAAAAATAGTGGTGTTTTTACACTTAAAAAGGTAGGATACTATAGAAATATGGTATAAATAATTAAATTAAACTATCATGGTTGATGTTCAATTATCTTATTCAAATTAAAATGGGCCATCATTGATAGGGGTATAATGAAAGGTTCATTATATTTTACTTCTATAAAATTATCTCACTTGATCCATACCTATGAGAATGAAGAGGATGATCAATTTATCCAGGATTATTAAGTAAATATGGCTTATTATTTGGATGATGAATTACATGAAGTCTATATTTCTTTTGTAAACATAAAATCATGAGGTATATGATATGGGTGATGAAGTTCGACTAGTAATTTGGGAATGTGAACCTCATAAATTAAAAAACATTCAATAGTTTTCCCCTGATGATATTGAAATAATATAACTTGCATAAATGGGTAAAAATGAAGTACTCTTCACAATGAAGGTTGATAATAATGAAGACAATTAAGATGAAGATAATTTACTATATATATTTTTTTAATGAAACAATATTAAAATTTCTCTTATATATAAGTGATTCATACATATATATATTGTTCTATTTTTTCATGTATAAATATTTTACTTCAATTTTTTTTATATTGAATATATTCTAAACCATTTTAATTGAAGGAATGTTGATAATAAAAAAACAGGATCCTATCTGATCATTATCTAGGATCACACCACCTCTAATATCACCTTCAGTGGATTCAAGTGATTTCCTAGTACCATATACATTTAGCATTCCAACAGGTTCTCGAGATGTTTTCGGTGGATCATAATCTAACGCACCTCTGGTGATAGAGCAGTTGGGCAATCCTCTATCTAGGGGATATTATAGAGTTACCATAATTGGTATGTATTTCATTATAAAAAATATATATATTTTATTAATCATTTATTGAATTTGTAAAATATACAGGGCATGTAATGGGTATGGGTTCTGGACTTAATCAATCATATGACTTTGGTAGGTGGTTATCATAATTTACTATTACACCTTCTAGTGGGGATTCCAGTAGTTTTGTTGACCGAGATGCATAGTGGGAAATTTCAAGGCTAAAAGAAAAGGTGCAAGGCTAGGAATCTTATAGGAAAATAAAATATCAGTGGTTGTTGGTAATGGAAAACTTCATTGATTCTATATTTTATAAGATGATAGGAATAATCCCAATGGAATTTTCATGTTTTTCTCATCATTAAAAGGTTAATTCTAAACTCAATCCATGTCATGTCAAAAGGACTAGTTTCTTTTTTGATATAATGATATTGTATCTTGTTGGGGTTTCTTCTATGAGTGGGAGTTGGGGTAATGTGATGTGAATGTTCAATTTGAATTATGTGGGATCATATTAGCATGAAATCATTAGAAAACCACCAATGAATGATTTATGGTATGTATAAGTATACAAGTGTCATCTTGATGTGCAGTATGCTAAAAATGCGATAATATGCAGTTTTTAATGATATGAATGTCATTAAATACAAGTCTTTAATGGTAAAAATAATTGAAAATGACCTCATATTAGAATAAAAGCATAAAACAGCATCTTTAGAATAATTTTTTACATGAACAAGAAGAAGACACATTAGTCTTCCATGTAGTGTACTTAAAATATTTGAATATGTTGTTTTTAATGATAATAAAGTCATTAAAAATGTGCATTGAGGGGGTTAAAAAATTGAAAACGTCCTTGGAGTTTAATGAGAGTATAGGAAAATGAATTTATATTTATTTGTGAAATATAGTAACTGACTGTACATCGATCTGAGTGGTATTTTTCTTGGGATTCATGTAAATTACTTTATAGTGTATAAAAACTATAAAACATGTGGGTAATGGTAAAAATCATATAGAAAAACATCATATTAGAATAAAATCATAGGAAATATTCCATTGAATTATTTCAGATTTTTAATGACAAACATCATATTCATCTGACGTGCGGTGTGATCGAAATAACTCAATGTGCAGTTTTAAGAGATATAAAAGTTTCTATAAGCATGTCATAGGGGATATAAACAAATAAAAAGACACAGAGAGTCGTGAAGTTATCTGTAAATGACTGTAAATTTATTTTTTAAATTTAGGACCTGATGCCACATTAATACAATTTATGGTTTCCTAGGATGATAGTAAACACATTTTTAGTTTTTTAAAACACTGAAACATGCATATAATAGTTAAATCTATATCAAAAAACCTCATATTGATGTAAAATCATATGATATAATCATATAATTATTTTTGACATGCATGGCTAGAAAATACACCAATCTGACATCCAATGTGCTCAAAATGACTAAATAGACAGTTTTTAATGATATTAAAGTCTCTAAAAATGTATATCAAGGGGTTAAAATAATGGAAAGGCCTTATGGTGTGATAAGAACATAAGAAAATTGTGTTTGATTTATTTTATAAATTTAGGAATTGACTACATATCAATTTGAGTAGTGTTTTTCCATAGATACCCATAAATACATTTTCAGTGTTTCAAAAATCTAAAATATCTATACAGCTATCATAACCATAGACTAAGACCTCATATTTGAATAATTTCATAGGAAACATATCATTGACTTATTTGTGCTATGTATGAGTAGACAGTATTCCCATATAATATGTAGTGTTCTTGGAATGACCCAATAAGAAGTTTTAAAATATATCATCGTCATTAAAAATGAGACTTGGATGTTCAAAACAAAAAAATTACCTATGAGTGTCATTAAATCGTAGAAAAATATCCATGGATTTTATATAATTTTAGTAATCAATTCCCTATAAATTCTTATTGGGGTATTCCTGGGATGATGGGAAAAACATTTTTAGTGTTTTAAAACACTAAAACATGCATGAAATGATTAAACTAAAGAAAACAACATCATATTGTCATTAAATCATAGTAAAACCACCTTAAAATGATTATTGACTTGTACAATAAGAAGAAACGTCAATATGATGCACAATGTGTTTAAACTGTCTGAATATGCAATTTTTAAAGATATAATGGTTTTTAAAAAAATGTGTTCGGGGGTCAAAATCAAGAAACCAACCTTAGATTATTGATATATTTTAGTAAAATGACTGTAGGTTCATTTTTGAAATGTATAAAATGACTACACATCAATCCAAGTGGCAGTTTTCTTGGGATTCCTGTAAATTAATTTTTAGTGTTTCAAAACTATAAAACATGTGTGTAATAGTTAAAATCAAAACAAACATCCTTAAATAGGCATGAAATCTGGGGAAACATTTCCTTGATTTTTTTTGTGTACGAGTAGACTAATCATTCATCTTATGTGTTGTGTGATCGAAATGGATCAATGAGTGATTTTAAGTGATATCAAGGTCATTAAAAACACAACTTAAGAGGGTTAAAACTAATCAAATGACATTATAGTGCTATCAAATCATAGGAAAATAACCATATATTTGTTTTTAATATATAGTAACAAAATCCACATTAATATGATTTTGATTTTATTGGTATTATAGTAAAAAAAATAGTATTTTGAAACACTAAGATGTGAATGTAACAATCAAAACCATATCTAATAAACACGAATTGGAATGAAATCATAGGAAGACCACCATTGAATGAATTTTTATGTCTGTTAGTAGAAAAAACATCAATATGACATGTGACGTGATCAAAATATCATAATAATGAGTATTTAATTATATTAAAGTCTTTAGAAACATGAATCGGAGGGTTAGAACCAAGAAAACAACATCAAAGTGTTATGATATCATTAGAAATTGACTGTAGACTGATTTGGGAAATATAGAAAATCACTACACATCAATTCAATTGGAAGTGTGATCAAGAATCCCCTAAATTCAATTTTAGTATTTTAAAACTATAAATCATGCATGTAACAGTCAAAAACATTGAAATACCTTATATTGGACTAAATTATTGGTATAAAACTTGTCAAATAATGTGTGATGTGTATGAGTAAATACCATTTCTATCCAATATGGCGTGTTCTCAAAATGACTCAATAAGAAATTTTAAAAGATATCAAAGTCATTAAAAACGTTCCTTAGGAGGTTCAGAACCAATTAAATATCATATTATTCCATAAAATCATATAAAACTAACTTTAGATTAATTTTTTAAATATAGGAACTGATTCTACAGCAATTTGAGATTTGTTTTCCCTAGGATGATAGTAAAATCATATTTTTAAGTTTTAAAACCCTAAAATATGCATCTAATAGTAAAAATAAAATAAAATAGTCTCATGTTGATGTGAAATCATTGGAAAAACACCGTAGAATAGTTTTTGAAATATATAAATCGATTCCATAAGAAAGCCTTTTAAATTTGATTATTATGTAATTTAATTCACAACGAATATTAGTTTAAAAAACGATTAGATTGTTATATACTTATCCCTTTCGGGTTCCTAGTGCTTAATCATATCTTTAATAGGCGAGTTTAAATTTTTAGTGCATTATAGATGATATACTAGTTGTTTAATGTTAAAATTTCATCTGTTTGATTAGCATAATAATAAATGTTATATGAAAAATTCTGAATATATTTTTTTTCCTATTCTGTTTTTATTTCTTTTCTTAAATGGCCTAGTTTATATTTTAGGTTATATATTCTGGTAGAAGGTATGATATTGATGGTTATAATCTATGACACTCTTTAAAAGGTAGACTTGATGGATTATAGTTTTTTTGGTATGGTTAAACATTTTCATTTATTCTACTATAATAATTATTTATTATCTTCAAATGTGATTTCTATCTTATTTTTATTTCATTTTATGACTTTATGTGGTTTTTTTCATGTACGATGAGTCTAGCATTGGAGGTTTTGGGACATAGTTATGGTTGTGAGATAGTCATGACGGTCATGGGTTGATGGGGGTATTTTGTACTTATTCAACATATATATATATATGATTACTGAGCTTGTGGTTGATTGTTGTTCTTGTATGTATGAATGATGGTTATATATATATGATTGTTTTATATATATGACTATAGATATATCATTGGGTTCATTTTATATTTATTGTTGATTTAATTGTATGATAGAGTTTATTTTATGCATTTTTTTAAATTAATATTTTATTGGTGATTATAAGAAACTACTTCTAAAATAAACCACCACCAAATACTTATTGGCAGTTCATTTATTTTTTCAATGTTAAAATTAAAACCACCACTAAATAATATGATGAGGATTATTTTATTTTACCCTAATATAATTTCTAAAAAAATCATACTCTTTTCCTAATACATGAGAAACCGTCATTAAATGCATAAAAATGAAAATTATAAAAACTGTTTGTAAATATACAAAAATGGAACATATAGAAACTACTATTTAATAACATGGAGCGGCCTCTAATTAATTTTTGATCATAAAATATGATGTGGTTTCTATGAAAACCTCCAATTTATTTAGCGTTAGTTAATATATCATCGGCTGTAAAAAAAATATGTCGTAGCCTCTTGTTTTCCCTATAGGGTGGGATGTTTGATTTTAAATTATACTTAATAAATTTATTATTTTTTTATAGAGGATAGAAAATGGATGGTAGGAATTTTATATAGAAAAATTTGATAAATTGAGTCAATCCTTTAAAGGGGATCATTTTGTCATTATTTAAAATTGATATAATCTTGGATAAAATCCTTTATGGGTATGGTCACAAATCATCCTCCACAAGCCATGAACCTAGTAATCTGACCCCATGAGTCTCCTATAATACCATGATTATCTTCCCAACACACCACAATCCTTTACCCATTGGGTCACTTATAAAAATGATGACTATCTCAACAGATCAGCACATGTGATTTCAGTGTATTTTGTCTTCACTCACACACCACTAATACAGATTTTACCTTATTAGACACTACCATTTATCAACACAAAAAAAAGCACCAATAATAGTGTATTTTTTCAATGCTAAAAAGTTCACTGACAAAAGAATAACTTTTTCATCCCTTTTTTTAGCACAGACAAAGGGTGACTTTCATCAGCACTTTTTTAGCACGGGTAAATGGAATCCTTTTCCATCACTTTTTTAGTGCTTATAAAACCCCCTTATTAATGATTTTCAACTCTGATAAAACTGTCATTTATAAGAAAATATTAAAAATGACATTATAATATAAAATTTATATATATATATAATATTTGTTGAAATATGATTTATATAATATTAAATATGTATTTACACGTAATAGATGATATTTTTAGTGAAAATATTTTATAAAATAATTAAAAATTAATACTATTTTGTAATTTTCTAGTTAGAGTTGAGTAATAGAAATTTAACAACAATTTTATGATATAAAAAATTCATAAAATAATAAAGATCTTATGAAAAGTTTTAAAAAGATGTTGAACCTCAAACGATCATAGCTTTTGATTCGGGTGTTCATTTCGAACCCGTGAGATGTCAAATCTACTATTTCAAATATTTCTATGTCATTTAAATATGGGGGGACCTAATAAATGTTTTGTCTAAATAAAAAATTCCTAAAAGGCCTCCAAAACAGATTTTTTAGGTGGGATGCCCAAATATTTTAATATTCAGTGGAATTTCGGCTTCGTTTAAGAGGGTCTTCTTGCATTTTTTGTAGAGATTAAATATATTCTCTTATATTACTTTCATATGGATATTATGGTATTGTAATTTTATCATTTTTCATGTTTTAGTGTTATTTATATTTAAATATATGCATAAATATTCATATTTGTAAATATTTATATTTAAAATTTTTATTATATTAATTAATATTTAATTATATTTACATTTAAAATATATTTTTAAAAGTCTATAGTCAGTATCCCATCCATGTGAGAAAAACATTGCACATATATTTTTATAGATATATATATTCATATGTTTTCATATGGTGAATAAAAAGTTTAGATCTTTTTTAAAAATAAAATGGATGATAATCATTTCCTTGTGGTTTATATATTTAAAAATATAGTTTTCATGTAAATATTTTTAAATAGTTATTTATGCAATTAATGTTTTATATGTAAATATCTATAAATATGAAAATATTTGTATATATTTAATTATAACTATATAGATTAAAAAGATATATCTAAATATATATACATAAATAAATAAAACAACATAAAATATAGAAGAAAATGAGAAAGAGCAATGGCAAGAGAATTCAGTTTTCACATGGAGATCCTGGGTTTGAATCCAAGCTCATATAGGTGAGCATTGAGTGGGGAGAAGGTCAATCACTAAAAATGGGTGATGACACTGATATGGGGGCTAGAGTGTGTCACATGTGGGCAGGAGTGACGAATGTTGGTAGATTCCTAGAAAAGGTGGGAGTAAGAGCTGAAAAATGTCGGTAGTGTGTGAGCATAATACCTAAATATTAAAAATATATAAATTTTTATAGTTTTATCAATACCTTTTTATCATTGATAAACTCAATCTTTATAAATGTTTTTTAGTGCTAGAAAAGAAGTGTTTATTACCACATTTCTAGCACTAATAAAAGTCTCATTATTTTAAAGGTACTCCACAAATCAGTGCTTACAATCCAAAACTTTAGTAGGGAAGTCTAGGAAACATTCTTGTGAGATTGCTCTTCCTAACACTACTCTAGGCCAAACATTCTGAATTGTTATGTTCTAATCTGATAGGACCTTTAAAATAAAGTCACTCCTTGTTAACATGGATATTACCAATTAGTCTGTTAAGAATCATTTTTCCTGGGGAGTTACACCCCCCCTTTAAAGCATAACATCATCATTTAGGGCCCCAAACCCAAAACCAATGTAGTTTTATTACACCTCTGGATAGGTATTGGGTATGATGCCATTTCTCATGAACCAACCTCTATAGGCCATGAAACTGGTCATATGACCCCATGGGTCTCTTATAATACTATTGTTATCTTCCCATCTGTAACTTCCTGGTTCCGAAAGCTACCTAGAAGTGCCCCATTCCCAGTTTTCCACATGGATTCAAGCACATTTCCATGAACACAGGAGGTTGCCGACTAGCAGAAAGGGCCTTGGGTGTGATATTGGGGAAACTATGCCCTCACTGGCAGAGTAACACAACGAAATTAAAACAGATAATAATAACGGAAGCAGTAATATTACCATACCAATGTAAATAGAAAGATAATGAATGAAATAAACTAGAGCACACATATATATGATTCATGATACATTTTTCTAGGAATATAGACAACCAACTCACGATGTTGGAATGCAATACTAAATCAAAGTACAAGGAAAATCAAGTAAACAGCTCCCCAACATTGCAAGACTCATCTTGGTCCCATGCTTTCCAAGTCTAAAGTAGTAAAGTACCTGAAGTAGAAGGGCACATTGCCTTATATAGACCTGCAACAATATAATCTGTTTGGGCCCAAAAACATTACCCATATAGGGTGTGAGACGATTCCCAGTAGGCAACCACCCAATGATCTGCGCCTAACCATCAGTAAATTTATATGGTCGGAAATAAGCAAAAAGAAATAGTAAACAAGGAAGTACACAAAAGTAAACAATCCTACAATTCAATTGCATTCAATTTCATATATTAGATAAGCAACTAATCAAAAATAGGTAACCCTCTGGGAAGTACTCATAGACTAATCCCTCTAGTTCATCCAAACATCACAAGCAACCCTCTAGGATGTATACACAGTCTAACCCCTTTGGTTCAGCTTTATCCAAGACTCTCTGAGGAAGCACTCACCGTCAATTCCCCCCTGTAGTCTCATATCGGTAAGTATAGACACTCTAAGGAAGCACTAAATGTCCAATTCCCTCTGTGGTCTCGCAATTTGGAACTACATACACTCTAAGGGAACACTTATGTCCATCCCCCAGTAGTTTTACAATGTAAAAGTAAATAGACACTTTGGAGAAGCCCTCAATGTCCATTCTCCCTATGGTCTACTACCCCAGGTTCCCACAGCCCTATGCAAGTCAATTGTGCACAACGATATATGGCATCCGAAGTAAACATCAAGAACTACTTGAAAAACAGTCTATAACTTATCATAGAAGTTGACAAAGTAACTCTATCCTAACAATACTAGGCATGGAAAGCAAAGTAGCCAAACATGAATGCTTGGCCAAATGGTCAATACAAAGAAACATGGGAAAAACAACCATAGCATGGAAAATTTAACCCTATTCATAAATAATTAACCTCTATCTAAACAATCAAGGCATAGCAGGCAATAGCATGGCTAAAAACCATAAACACACAATACCCCAAACAAGGGTATTGGGAACTTTTGCACATATAACCGAAATACTAACTACGAAAAGGCACAAACCACCTACCTTGACATTGTGAGATCAATATATGTGAACCACATATATTGAATCAATTTATAATGTTGTAGATCTACAAAAATGATAAAAAAGTTCAAACTAGAATATATCTTCAAAGAAAAGAAATTATAAGAGGTTGTTATAGAAGAAGGAAGAACATACCAATGTGATTCCAATGCAACTGATGGAGATCCAATTAGAGAATGGACAAAGAGTCGGGGGTCGGTGAAGATTCCCATCGTACGATCTCACCTGGACAAGACAGGAAAAGAAGAATATTGTTCTTTTGAATAGGCGTGACCCAAGTCCTTTTATGGACATAAAAAAAAGTACATGACATGTTCATTAAAAGTACATGGTGTGTACATGCCTTATTCGGCCACCGCATTAGGTGACCTCCAGGTCACCACACGCGACCATGTACTTGGCCGTTACACGACCAGTACATGGTCACCTGTGGCAACTAGGAATATGATATGTACTTATAAGTACACGACGTGAACTCCTGAAAGTTGCAGAACACCTCTTTTTCTAAAATTCAACAAAAAAAGAAAAAATACATAAAAATAAGATCTAGGTTCTTACAAAATTCCCCTTTAATGAAATTCATCCCTATATTTCCCTAGCAAGGCAACATAGAAGATGAAACCCTGAACATATTTGGCCACTGTGATTGTACACCTGCCTCCCTCTCCCAGGTCTCATCATGTACTCTCACATACTGCCATAGCACTCGTAATAGAGGAAAAAACTAGCCATAGAGAACCTTCACACTTCGATAAACTATCTAGTTATGATGATCCTCAAATGAGGTGTCTACATTGAGCTCAACCTCCTCTGGTTGGAAAACATGAGACGAGTCTGAGAAGTAAAGTTTTAGTTGAGAAAAATGGAAGATATCATGAATAGACCGATACCTATGAGGTAACTATAACCGATATGCAACTGGCACAACTGTCTCCAACACCTGGAACGGTCTGACGTACCTTGGTGAAGGCTTACCCTATCTCTTAATACTTCTGTGTCCCAACCTCAGTGCGACACATAGAAAAACATGATCTCAAACCTCGATCTCTGGAGGCCTTATCCATCGATCAACATAAGAATTCTGTCAGGACTGTGTAATAGACAGCCTCTTCTAAGTCAACTCTATCTGCTTCGTGTTATCCTGAACAAGACAAGGTCCCAACATAGCTACCTCTCCTACCTCTATCCAACATAAAGGTGATCAACATGGCCTACCGTACAAATCCTCAAAAGGTTCCATGTGAATAGTTTCTTGATAACTATTATTGTATGAAAACTCTACAAGAGGTATGTGATTCTCCCATGAACCTCCAAAATCCATTATGCATTCTTGAAGCATGTCCTACACCACCTGAATCATATGTTTGGACATGCCATCTGTCTGGGGGTGGTAAGTTTTACTCAAAAGTACTTATGTACCCAAGACCCACTGATGCCCATGATAGACCTGATAAGTAAAACATGCATTATTATATGAAACAATGAACTATGTAACAATATGTAAATGTACAATATCTCAGATGTATAGCCTTCCAAGCTCATCAACACTGATGGTCTCCTTGATTGGAAAGAAGTGATCAACCTTTGTGAGTCTGTAAATGACAACCCATACTGTATCATTCACTCGAGGTGATCTCTATAAACCTATCACGAAATCCATTGCGACATCATTACACTTCTTCTTGGGAAGAGGTAATAGTTGAAGAATCCCTGCTGGTCACTGATGCTTCACCTTCACCTGCTAATAGGTGTAACACCTCATCACAAATCCAACAACATCTCCTTTCATACCTAGCCACAAATAATGATGGTGCAGATCTTGAAAAATCTTGGTGACACTAGGATGAACTTCCCAAACTGAGGAATGAATGTCCCACATCAGCTCCTCGCGTATGTTGGCTAGCACCCACACACATACATGAAAATTAAATATCTCAACCTCGCCTATAGTCCATCCAAGAATAGGGTCCTCTACTAACACACTCTCCCATAGGACTAGGCCTTCAGAATCTGATAGCTAACTCATTCGCAATTGATAAATTAGAGTATAGGTAATAGCTATAGAAGTAAGGAAATTCTTCCCTTGTCTGTCATGCACCTCCAAATGAATAACAAAGAACATATCCATTAGTTTCCACTCAATGCTGGCATCCTGGACTGCCTATATCTGAGTCCTCTTTCTCAACGCATCAACCACTACATTGCCCATCCCAGGCATGTTGGCAAGCTCATGTCAAAAGTCTGAAGGTACTCAGCACACCTTTGTTGTCTTAAATTCAAATTTCCTAGAGTGAAGATATACTTGAGACTCTTGTGGTCCGTGAAAACCCCAAAATACTCTCCCAACGGGTAGTGTCTCCAACAGTGTAAAGCATGAATAACCACAGCCAACTCAAGATCGTGTGTCGAGTAGTTCCTCTCTTGTGGCCTCAAATACCAAGACCCATATGCAGAAAACCATTCTCCCTGTATAAGCACTACTCCTATCCCAATACCTGATGCATCATAGAAAATAATATATCTCTTTCCTGGCTCTAGAAAAACTAGTATCGGTACTGAAGTCAACCTTACTTTCAGCTTCAGAAAGGCTGACTCACAAGAATATGACCACAAGTACTTCATACCCTTCTTAGTTAGGACCATAAATGGTGCTACTAATCATGAAAAGGCATGTATGAAATGTCTGTAGTAACAAGACAACCTTATAAAACTCCACACCTCAAATAAGTTCTTCAGATACTCCTTGGAAACTACTGCTCTCACATTCTCTGGGTCTACGAATACTCTTTTATCTAAGATAACATGAACCAAGAAGTTAATTTGGTCCATCCAAAAATGACTCTTTGAGATCATATCATATAACTGATGCTCTCTCAGTGTACTCAAAATCATCTCAAGATGGGTGTCATGGTCGTGTCGAGTGTGAGAGTGCACCAAGATATCATCCATGAAGACCACCATGAATGGTTACAAGTTTTGATGGAACACTTGGTTCATCAGTTCCATGATGATTGTCGGTACGTTCATGAGACTGAATAGCATAACCACATACTCGTATAGACCATATCAGATCCATAAGACAGTATGAGGTATATCAGATGGTCTAACATGCAAATGATGTTAACCAGTCCTCATGTCAATCCTCAAGAACACTGGAGCTCCTAGAAGCTGATCAAAGAGATCCTCAATCCTTGTAAAGGGATATCAGTTCTTTACCATCAACCGGTTTAGATTCTGATAGTCCACAAAAATTATGATGGTACCGTCCAACTTCTTCACAAATAGGATGGGCGAACCCCAAGGAGAAGTACCGGGTCAGATGAAACCCTTTTCCTGCAACTCTTCCAACTATTTCTTGAACTCATGAAATTCTGGTGTAGCCATCCTACAAGGATGATTGAACACCGATGCCACTCCTAGAACAAGCTCAATCAAAAATTTCACCTCTCACTCCGAAGGAAAAGGTGAGAAGTCCTCTAGAAAGAAATCACGAAAACAATCCACCACTAGAGGAAAGTCTGTTTGTGGAGTCCCCTGGTCATCCAGATGTAGACTAGAATTATGTGCTATAATTCTTCCGAACCCATGATGCTCGGGTCTTTCTTTTCTCACCTAGACATCCCATTCACCCTTATGTAGAAACAATCCACCCTCTGGAGATGTGAAACTCACCCTACGGTGATAGAAATCGATAACAACCTGGGAGGGAACTAACCAGTCCATTCTGAGAATGACATCATAGCCTGTCATCTCTAGGACATAGAGGTCCTATAATTAGTGACACCCACTAACCTTAAGATGGAACTCCTTGCACTGATGTACACTAGTCTTCCTTTTCCCCAACAGTGTGTATAGTGCCAAAATATTAGTAGAAAAAAAGATACAGAGCCCAAGGCTCTCCACAACCAAAAAAGATTTAAGCTATGGGAATAACCTATATCAGTATGAAAAGAAGACAAAACTAAGGAAACTAGTATCATACCTCGAACTGTAGAGTGTCCGAGATACTACTTCTGTTGGGTCTATTCCACTGCAAAATATTGGCAAGTACCGCAGCCCAGTGACCCTGCCTGACCACTCTGAGCTGATCCAACCTATTATTGCTGAATGTCGGGCAACTGGATACCATGGCCACGACCTCGAACTCATCATGAACTATCGAAATAATTCTAGTTCCCATATTGAGAATAAATTTTTGGTGATTATCCTAAACGAGGAGTCATAAAAGAACCCTTGTAACCAGCTTCTAGTGAGAAAAATGGAGAGAAACGCTGAATATGACCCATTTTACCACAAGATTGGAACTCCAATAGGTCTCTCGGGAAATGTTTCCTCATATGCCCACTCTTATTTCCCTTGTAGCACACCACTAGAAGAAGTATCCCACCTACTATGATCTCCATGTGTAGACTTCATAAAGCCCTTCCAGCTATCAGTCTGAGAGGTACCAACTCTGGATGCTGAACTGCCCTAGCTCACAGCTCCAAAATCTCTCATATATTTCTTTATGATAAGTGTCTGGTTGACAATAGAGATGATAGAAGTCAACTTGAATGTTTTCACCTGAGATCAGATGTCGTTCCTGAGACCATCCTCAAACTTCCTTTCTAGAAATAACACATCACCTCCTGGGATGGGCGTGTAGTGCTGCAGCTCTGTGATGTGAGAAGAATACTACATAACTGAAAGAGTACCCAGCTCCAGACTAATGATCTATTGGGATCGATCAGCCCTCAAAGTATATGGGTTAATGTAGTCATAGTAGGTACGCTTAAACTCATCCCAAGCCAAAACCTTCTGGCGTCCTTCCTGTGATATCACATCTAACCGTCTCTTGGAGGAGTCCCATAGCTTGTACGTAGAGAGATTCACCCTACTATATAGAGGAGTATCTAGATGTTCTACGATATAAAGCATGGATTCTAACCATGAATCTGTAGCCTGAGGTCCTCTGTCCCCTGTGAAGGTGGGAGGATACTGCTGCTGGAAAACCAGCAACAACTCTGCCATAGAAGGGGCAGAATGTGGTACTCAACAGAATGTATGCATGAAAATCATAAATCCCTCTCGGAAATGTGCATCATCACCTATGACTTAAATGACATCTAGTTCTAAGACTGTTACAACTAGAGGATCTACTGGTAGTCCATGTTCTTCCATGTCTGGTGTCTGATCACTACCCATAATCTAGCGTACAACCAGAGGATGTCTTGGTGGTAGGACTCAGCAAGGTAAAGCACACTCCCTAGATATAGATTCTCAATGACTGAAAACTAGGAGAGTAAAAAAATAACAAGAGAAAAAAAGAATTCATGTTTTTCGAAACTTGAATACCTGGCATGTATAACACCTATACAACATTTTCCCTTAAGCCTTCACATGGGCGTGTAATTTTTCCAACCCAGATCGTGTAACACCCCATATAGAAGGCATTTTGTCCTAACACACAGTGTGTACTTGAATCCTCTTCCCCTGTCTGAGTTCCCTTACACAGTTATGCCACGTGGTTCTCCTAGAACAAAACTACATGGCATGTTAGTTCCAAACACGATGTTTACTAGACGAACTTCATTGGCATGTGTTGTTAGTCACATGATCGGTTACACGGACCACTATACACGGTGTGTTCGAGATAGACATGACGTGTACTTTAAGGATTTCATGGACCCGTGTTGTTTGTTACATGGTCGGATTCAAGGGTTACACTACACGACATGTTCATTATTGACACAACGTTTATAGCCTATGTTTTATTAGTCTCTGTCATCAGTCTCATTGGTGGACACATGGTCTACACTAGACGATGTCCACATCCAGTACACAGTATGTCTCACCAATGATTTCCTAACCCCGTGTCTCTTCCCACATAGCTAGTGACATGTTTAGAGACTACACAACGTGTACATATAGTACACGACATGTACTCATGAAAAATAATTCCTTCCCAAACTGAAGGACACATGGCATGTATTCATCACTACACTCCATGTTTTATGAGGTTTTTCAGATATTATGCCTTAGAAACTAATCAGGAACCCTAGAAAACACTGAAATGACATTAAAGATCCAAATTACGATTAGTGAGGGACCATACTCCCTATAGATCAAAGCTTGGCATCTTATACATGTCATACATAATCTTAATAGAGGAATGATCCCCCAAATTCTAGTCCATGAGGGCCCATAACACCTTAAGAACCAATGTTTGGTGTCCATTAAAACAATGTCTTACAAATTCGAAATACCCTATCGAATAATAGGTATTCTAAGAAGGCATCTATCACAACAACATGCATATCTAACACTACATCTATCACAACAACATGCAATCAGTAATGCACCATAAATGGCATGGAAAAAATCCATGACATGTGATCTCTAAAAAGTGCCTATAAGATGGATGAGATGCCATACCCTCATCTCATCGGGTATCAACATAAGTAGAACCTCAATAGTATCAACAATAACAACAAAAAACATGTGAATCACCCAACTATAAAATCAAATCAACTGTAATAATTGAAGTACTAGAAAAAATTGGAATAAATGAGGTAAATTGGATTTTCCATATACATGGGTTAGCTACTCCCAAGGACATCTTATTACCAATAACCTATTCAGTACTATCCCAGGGTATAAGCTCCAAATAGTAAGTCATAAAGAAATGAAAATCCTCTCATACCACTTTCTAATGTCTTGGTTCTAGAAGCCACCCAGAGGTGCCCCGTACCCTGTTGGTCATATAGCCTCAAGTGCATTTCCTCAAACACCAAAGGCTACCGAATAGCAGCGAGGGCCTTGGGTGTCATAGTGGGGAAACTATGTCCTCAATGGTAGAGTAACAAATCAGATGTAAAATAGATAACAATTGTGGAAGCAGTAATAATACCATACGAAAGTAAATAGTAGGAGACTAGAAGAAATAAACTAGAGCACATATATATATGATGCATGATACATGTGTATAAGAATCAAACCAATCAAGTCACAATGTTGGCATACAATACTAAATCCAAGTACAAGGAAAAGCATGTAAATAGCTCCACAACATCGCAAGCCTTAGCTTCATTCCAGGCTCTCCAAGTCCAAAGTAGTCAAGTACCTAATGTAGGAGGGCACTTGCCCTTATCTAGACCTGCAAAAATATAATTTGTTTGGGCCCAAAAACATGAACCAAACCGGGTGTGAGACGAATCCCAGTAGGCAACCACCCTAAGTTCTGTGACAAATAGTCAATGAATATATACGGTAGGCAATAAGAAAAGAGAAGTAGTAAACAAGGAAGTACTCAAAAGTAGACTATATAGTAGTTCAATTGCATTCAATTTGATTTGTTATTAATGAAACTAATCACAAAAAGATTACCCTCTAGGAAGTACTCACAGCCTAACCCCTCTGGTTCAACCAAAAACACAAGCAACCCTATAGGAAGTACACACAGACTACACCAGGTTCCCATAGACCTCTTTCAGTCAATCGTTCCCTAAAATACATGGAATCCAAAGTAAACCTCAAGAACTATTTGGAAAAAGAGTCTACAGTATATCACAGTAGCTGATAAAGTGAATCCATCCTAACAATACTAGGCATGGAAAGAAAAGTAGCATAACAGGAATGCTAGACCAAATGGTCAAAACAAGAAAACATTGAAAAAAATCCATGTCATGGAAAAATTAACCCTATTAATACAAAATTAAACTATATCCCAAAAAATAAGGCATACCAGGCAATAACATGGAAAAACCCAATACACACACAATACCCTGAACAAGGGTATTGGGCACTTTTGTAAATATTACTCAAAGACTAAATACGGAAAGGAACAAAACACCTACATCGACATTGTGAGATCGATATACATGAACATAAGACCATGAATGCCCCTAGAACTTCTTAGATCTACAAAACACTAAAAAATTTCAACCGAGAATATCACGTGAAAGAGGAGAAATAAAGAGATGATGTTCTAAAAGAAGGAATAACTCACCGATGTGATTCCAACTAAACCGATAGAGTAAAAACCAGAGAACAAATGGAGAGTCGGGGTCTCAGTGAAGATTCGCACTGTATGGTTGATCCTTGATGATACAGGTGAAGAAGAAGATAGTTCTATAGATTAGACGCAACCTCGAACTATTCAATGAAAAAAAAGAAAGAACACAACATGTTCTCTAAAAGTACCCGGCGTGCACATGCCTTATCCAGCCTCTGCTTTAGGTGGTATCCAGGTCACCACACACAACCATGTACTCAGCCATTACACATCCAGTACACGGTCACCCGTGGAAATCTGGTACACAATGTGTACTTTTAAGTGCACGACGTGTGCTCCTGAAATTTCAAGAACTCCTATTTTTTCTCAAAAACAACCAAAAAAGAAAAATATACCTGAGAAAAAGATCTGGGTTCTTACAACATCACTCTATATACTAATAACCACCATGGTCACTTATCATACTAGTGATTATCCCCACATTCCAACGCATGTTCTTTTAGTGTGTTTTTTCCTCACTCACAGACACCCTATGAAACATCTCAGGAGGTGGAGGTCACCCATTCTAACACTACTCCAAGACATGTATGTTTAACTGTGGAGTTCTTATCATAAAATCTCCAAAAAATAAAGATTTAATGTAGCACCCCAACCCCAGTGACCCATAATCAACATATTATTACATAACATTGTCATGATACAAGAAATCATGTCTTGAAAGATTGATCAGTTTTGTATCCTTCTAAGTACTAGATACATACACATGTTTTACATTACATCATTAAATTTAAAAAATACTTTGTGTTCCCTTTGAACACTCTTATATCCCTTATCCTATTCCTTCAGGTTAATTGTAATATACTTCTTTTCATCCTAGAAAATATAAATCATAATTAAGGGGTGAGCTTAGATGCTCAGTAAGGATATCAATATAGTGGAAACTATTATATATAAGAATAAAAATTTAAGGAAATGTATAAGACTAGAACACAAGCCTTTTAAACTTAAACTTAAGAATAATATGGAAAAGACAAATCAAATAATGTCATTTACTTATTGACATAGATATTCTACAAGTTGAATAATCACATGTAATATCAATAGCCAATTTCATAATAATGGAATGCATAATTCTAGACATCTTAAAAAGATAGTCAAGGCCTTGTAACAAGACTACAAAGAAGATTTTGACAAGACCTTGTGCTAAGACACTAGTTTGTCTCATGAGACCTACCGATGCATCGAGGAGCAATAGTGGGCTCCACCAATCACTTACTAAGTCCAATGAATTCTTCATATGAAAGGGTGAAATATGATCTAAATATTTGTATTAAAACTAGCATACAAAATGTCAATATTTTATCCACAAACAATGAATGGCATAAAAATAGCACATCCACAGTCAAACATAACTCATTCAATAAAATATGGATGATTGTATTATGATAAATCAACCTCAATAAAAATTAAAATACAATGAAGGATATTGATATAGATGAAAATAGTCATTAAAAATACTTGAGAGAAATATCACCTTTTTCTTGAAAACTTTTATATGTCACTCTATTTATCAATAAAGTCAATTAAAATATATTTTTGAATCAAAGGGTTCCATTCCACTTTGAAAATTTTAAAAGGAATTTTAATTTCAGAAATTTTATGTCCATATAATTAAATACTTAAAACCATTTTTAGAACATGGAAATTAATGAGAAATGTTTCGAAGAATAAATATTTAAAACTATTAAAACAATATTTTAGTTAAAGAGATCCTAACCAAATAATAGATACTTGAATACAAGTAATTGAGGAATAAAATTAATCAAAACATTATCATATCATGAGAATAAATATATTCATGATATAATATGTCATAGGAAAGTATATAAACAATGTAAAATTGAATTGGTGCATACCGAGAAAGACGTCTCAAAGGAATATAAATTGAGATGAAATACCTTATAATGATCATATCTTTAGATTAAGGAAAAATCAATGAAATAATCATGTGTGGAAAATATAAATAAACACAATATAATTATATTTTCAGTGTAAATCAATCAGATTACATTCACAGATATTCTTTTAAAAACAAAACCAATCACTTGTATATTTAATCCAATGAATGGAAATTGGGTTAAGATTACCCTTAAAAAGTTCATATCAATGAAATGAGAATTTATCAATGGAGTGATTATGTGTATCAAAGGTATATCCATATAATGGGGAGTTCATATTACTACACACATAATAAATTGTGATTCCACACATAATATTGGATTAAAATACTCAAGGAAGTATGTGTAAATCCCAATGAGTGGAAATTGAAATTTGAAATTCCCTTACTGATTTGGTAACTTACAAAAAATACAACCTATTAAAGAAGTATCATACAATGAATATTTAAATAACTCTAAATTAACGTATATTACAAAAATAATATAATCATGTGAAATTCATACACCACACAAAAGTAAATAGTGTCAATATAGTATGAATCTCATTGAAATAAGAAGTGAGATGAAAATCCCTTACCACATTGTAATCAGTCGCGTCTTATGACCAAATGTTAATAACCAAAAAATGAATCACAGAATACCATGAATATAAATAGAATCAAGATAATATATATCAAATGGTTGTACATGATACACCACATGTAATAAATAAGTGGCAAACAATTTAAATCTCACGGAATTAAATGTGAGATAAGAAACCCCTTACCTTATCTTTTTCCATAGTATAGGATTGTTTACCCTCCTGTATAGTGGTGAAATAATTTTTATTAAATTATTAAAGAACCAAATACATAAATATGATATCATATATGATCTTCTAATATTGCATTGTTAATGATATTTCAGTAGTATCATTGTTTTGGTTGTTAACTGATTCGTTTTCCTTTATATGTTTTATTTTGTAAGTCTGGTTTGTTATGTATAGGTTGTATTTGATTCATATACAGAATGATATTATGTTCTTAAAAAATATTTTTAATCATAAAATGAATATTATTAATGAATTATTACGATGGTGAATGAATAACATCATGTTCCTAGAGACAGTAAGTCGTACATTCGCACGAGCGACAATATCATTATATTGATGGTGAAATCATATATAATTAGATGGTATATGATATATACAGAATCATTACCATGTCATATTTATTATTTCAATCAGTTATACTCATTATTATACCCATCCAAATAATGAAGTTTTTGAATAACAAACTACACCACAACGTGGAGACGGTAAGTCGTACGTTCTCACGTATGGTGACTTTGTCATTTATAGGATGGATAGAATAAATAATATTGTGGTACCATAATTATAATAACATAACAGTATGTAGAGGGTACTGGATTTATTATTTTTATGTAGAAAAAAAAAATAAAGAGGAAGTGGAAGATGAGAAGAACTTGAAAGAGTGTGGTGAAATTATTACCTCTTCTTTGGGTGTTTCCTTTTGATTTGATCGAAAGGGATAATTACGATGGCTTTAAAATAAAAGTATGGACACTAGGTTTTTTTAGGGAAGTTGGGAGGATATTTTGGAAGAGGTTGGTAGAGAAAAATGGCTTTGGATGTGTGATTTTTAAAGAAGTATAAGTTCCATTTTTTAAGAGGGGTGAGGGGCACTTTAGGAACATCTTGAAATATTATTTTATAATAAATTCATTTTCGGTTTCTAATAGCTCTAAAATGATTTATTTATAGGATAAGGTGGGTATGAGACGAAAAAAATTCTATCAATAGGTTTTATATAGGTTTAGATCAAAATTTTAAACTTATATTTTAGATTTAACTCTAAGTTAAATAGTTTGACATTTATCATGTCTCTTTGTATTTTTATATTATATGGCTAATAAACTTACTAAAATAAGACAAGATAACCCCAAGTGGTTCATTATTAATATATATGACATTATATAATCTTTTGGATGAACCAAATGTTTTTACGAATATTATATTGATTAATAATATAGTATTTGTTTTAAAAACCCAATTATGTGAATTTTGACACTATTTTGTGTTGGATTTTTTCTGAAATCCATAAACACTTTATCACTTCGAATAAAATTTATTTAATCAACCATAACATGTGATATTAACATATAAAATTATTGGAATTTATCAAAAGACTCAATTTACATTTATTTGGATATTTATAATATCAATTATTATAATATTTCCTGAATAAGGTAATTACTGCATCGTCATTGTGTCATAATTAAATTAAATTATATAAGGTCTAAAAATTATAAATAAAATACCATTATGTAAAAAACATTTTTATCTTTCTAATTAATATTTAGAGTCTAATTTATATTCTATGGAACCTTATATTAAAAATGGTTTACTTATTAAACTTTTAATTTATCATGTTTAACTCTTCTTTAAATAAAATAATAATAAATGTCGTAATTTAAACGAAGTGAACCAAAAAGGATCATATTTTATTCTTAATGTTGTTTTTGGTAGAATAATTCTTATACAATATAATTAGAACATTTGTTAGGGTAATTATAATATCATTTTTACCCATAATTACACTATTTACTTTTAACCGTGGTAAAAAAAGTCAGAAGTTACTATTCACAAAATATTATTCTCATCTTATTGAACCACATTTTACTCACTGATGTTAACCATGTTTCTCGGATTTTTTAAATTTAACTCACAGATGTGGTAAAATTATGTTTTATGCAAATTTTCAAATACTCCTAGAAGGTGGGTAAAAGACGGTAAAACGATAAATAACATTTTATATATCATAACATATTATTAGATGACTCCAATGAATTATATTGAACATATATAGGTATTATGTATCAATTTTTACTTAAAATAAATAATTATTTAAATAAGAAGCCAGTTTTAAACAATAACATAATGTTTTTCACTATTCATCAAAAAATTTAATATTTTCAGAAAAATACCATAAATTCCCCCTAAGCTAATTTTGATATTCTGAATTCAAAAATTTATTCTATTTTACTAAATTAAAAACATTTAAGAGTCCTTTATTAATTTAAAATTAATTCTAGTTGTCAAAACCAAAAAGAGGGTTCTAAAAAAGTAAAAACTATCAAAAGATTGACATGTGTTTATGTCAAATTTAAATGTAAAATTACTTATAATGACCAAAATTGTATTAAATGGTAAAAATATAATCTAATTATACTTTAAAACTATTCAAATTCAGGATTTTACACTATAAATTATTTTGATTAAAAAAGTTGTTTATGATTAAAATTTAGTATTTTTCAGTATTCATCCAAATATGAAAGTTATCAGAAAAGTACCAAAAATTATTCCAAAATAAAATTTTATACACCGATTCTAAAGAAGAATTTAATCTTATTAATTTTAATATATAAATGTGTCAAATATTGATTTTAAAAAGGGTTTTCCATTAAATGGTGGTAAAATTGTATTTTTTAAAAAATAATTCTTTTATCTGAAAAAATGAATCTATTCTTATATTAAGTATAAGAAACACATAATATGGATTATAAAATTATATGGAGTATATAGAATTCAAAATTTAGTTAATAATATTCATAACCTCATTTTTATTGGCTAGTTTAGGAACTCGTGGTGCGCTCGAACTCGGTGTTTCATGTAGCGCAAGCTATTGAATTACTTTTAAGAAAATAACTTACTATGAAATCTTAGGGTGTTACATTATTCCCCCCTTTTGGAAATTTCATCCTTGAAATTTTAAAACTGTCTTGGGAACTTCATTGAAAGTCCCACATTGGAAAAAGGGTCAATAAAACTATAACATTAAAAGAAAGAATGAGAAGTACAACAGTCACTCGAGATAACCCATACTAGGATTACATGTAAGAAAACATGGATATAGAAGATAAACTAAGTTTCATTTTCTGATAGGGAGTGATAGAAAACATGATCAGGAGAAAGTTAGCAACAAGAAAACCACAAACTTGTGATTTCATAAACAGTCATTAGTGTCTTAGTAGGAAAAGTAAATGAACATTTTTTTGTTTTGAGTAACATTTCCTAAATTTGAGGAATTTTTTTATGACATTGACTAAGAACATAAAGAGGTATACGTAATTTTTACATAGATATTCATCCTTTAATAAGTTTCTACCACTAACTCATCATTTGTTTTCAAATGATGAGTATTCAAGTTGACTTGGTAACACCCAAAGCACTAGATTCATCTTTTAGAGAATCACATAATCCACAAATGATAAACTATATATTTACCTTGTCTTTAGAGATTATCCAAAACTAAAATGGTCAGAACAATATTAGATGATCCCCAAAAAGGATAATCCTTTAGAGAAAGAAATACTAATCAAAATTTCTAAAACAAACAATACCCAATGTTCAATAAATATCTTTCAAAAAACAAATCCCCTTAAAATTCTATAATATAATCAAAACTAATATTGAAACCCAAATCATAAGATAATTTGATTACATAGTCTTCCATGTAAAATTTAATCTCCAAATAACATCTACTTCTCTTAAAGTCACATACTCAAAAGTAATTAACCCAATCACATGTTCTCTATTATAGGTTAACCATTTCTATAAATATCCCAAATCACTATAAATGCACAAAAAACATAGATAAAAACCCACCATTACTTCCCAAATGAAATCCCATAGTATAATATTTTTCGTAGGCGTAAAATGTTTCCACCAGAGTGAACTTCTTTCAAAATTACATTTATCACATAATCACAAAATCATTTTCCTATAATAAGGATATCAATTTGATAAGTCATAATATACCAAATAAAATTATTATTGATCAATAAAATCATTTATCAAAAAATAATTAGTCACACTATCCTGGGACTTCAGGTAGTCTAGTGGTAGGCGATAAATCCCAATCTCACTCTAGTTGTGGGTTCGATTCCCGTAGCATTGTCCGACATGACGGGTTGTCACATGGTCTAAATGTTGTCCTTTTTCAAAAACAATGTTTTATAAAATTCCCAAAATGAGATAAATTCCTCAAAATAACCATAACATAATTTCAATAAAAATGTTATCTTATTCCTCGCATTTTCATCCCAAACTTTAATAACTTGTAATTGGCTCAAATTAAATGATCATATAAACACAAATGGTTATTTATAATTATATCAACAAAAGAAAAGATAATTCTTCCTAAACTAGAATTTTTACATAACAAACTCCAGGGTCACATATACAAGAGAAAAGACTTCCAATGTAATCCCATAGAAAAAGAGTAATAATACATTTAAACATTTAACCATCCATTTATTTCCGCATAGGTTCTTCCTTGACCAAGAGGTTATCCTATAGAATAGGGCATTCACTCGAGTAATGCCCATGTCCCCTAAATTTACAGAAAATGACTGTAAATGGATTCTTGGGATCATTTTTATTTTCTTCCATAGTAATCTTCTTTTTTCCTTGGTAATTATTTACTTTATGTCATTATTATCCACACATAAATATTTTCTTTGTTCTATTGAGACACTTCCTTAGGTTTCTCCTTCCACATTTCCTGCATGATGGAAATTGAGCTTTCTTTTCTCCATGGTCTCCACCGTTGGAGCTCTTATCATTCATTGCCTTTCCCTTATTTGTTGAGTTCTGGTGTTGGTTAATATATATGCTGTTGATCATATTTTTGGAATACTTATTTGACATGAACATGATATCCTTTACACCTATCAACGTTCCATTTCATTGCTCATTTCCACCACTTTTCCCACCTTGTACATCATGTTCAATGTTACCATGACTTCCTTGGAATATAGACATTAACTAATATAATAAATCATAGTGTGAGTCATAAAATCATTTAGAGAATATCATACCACTATATTTTCAATCTAAAACACATTAGGATTATCCAAGGATATTTATTCTCATCATATATTAAAATCCTTCAAATCCATTTGTAAAAAAAATGTGAATTATCCTTAGCATATCCCTTAGGAGTGTCATAACCAAGAGTGTTGCAAGGCCTGTTTTTGTGTACTAGGATACCCCAAGTCAAGCCCGATACTCTTTATTGGAGTTTTCACTCATAGGTACATCTTTTCCAGATCCGCCTCTACCTGCTCGTATCCAGACAAGGATGTATTTATTAGAAAACCCACATAATATTTACATTACCAAAATTTTGGGATGTTCTTCTATACTAATCACCAATGTCTATCTTAGGGTAGTGTTTCCTAATATGATTTTTGTTTTCTAAATATATCTTCCAAGGTTTGTACTCTACTTCCTTTAATACCAACTATAACACCCCCACCCCAGTTACCAAGAATCGGTACATTATTACATAACATTGTCATGATAAAAGGAATCATGTCTCGAAAGACCAATTAGTTTATTAGACTTAGAATTATTATATACATACATATGTTTTACATTACATAATTAAGTAAATAAACAAATTTGTGTCCCCTTTGAACACTCTTATATCCCTTAGCGTATTCCTTCAAGTTAATCATAATATACTTCTTTGTTTCTTGAGAAAATAAAACATAAGAAAAGGGTGATCTCATATGCTCAGTAAGGATAACAATATAGCATAAACTCTTATAAATAATAATAAACATTTGAGGAAATGTATAAGAGTAGAACACAAGCCATTTAAAATTAAACTTTAGCATAATATGGAAAAGACAAATCAAATAATGCTATTTATGAATTCTCAGGGATATTCTACTTGAATAATAATAACATGTAATATAAATAGAAAATTTAATAATTATGGAATGCATAATTCCATACTTCATAACCACATAGCCAAGGTCTTGTGCCAAGACTACAAATAAGATTTTTTCAAGGCCTTGTGACAAGTTTGTCTCATGAGACCTACGGATGCATCGAGGAGCTATAGCATGCTCCACCCGTCACTTACTAAGTCCAATTCATTCCTCATATGAAAGGGTGAAATATAATATAAACATTCATAATTAAACTCGCATATGTAATGTAAATATTTTAACCACAAACCAGGAATGACATAAAAATAGCACTTCCACAGTCAAACAAAAATCATTGAATACAATAACGATGTTTGTATTATGATAAATCAACCTCAATCATGAGTAAAATACACTGAATGATATTGAAATAGATGAAATAGTCATTAAAACTTTTTGTTAGAAATATCCCCTTTTTCTTGAAAACATTTATATGTCTCTCTATTTATCAAAGAAGTAATTTAAAATAAATTTTTGAACCAAAGTGTCCCATACCACATTAAATATTTTAGATAGATTTTTAATTTCAAAACATTTATTTCCTTATAATTAAATACTTAAACCCATTTTTAAAACATGGCCATTAATGAGAATGATTTAGAATAATAAATATTGAAGGCATTTAAAACATTTAAAACAATATTTTAGTTAAAGACTTCTTAACCAAATAAGAGATGATTGAAAACAAGTAATTGAGGAATAACATTAATTAAAAAATTATAATATCATTAGAATAAAAGGATTAATGATATAATATGTAAAAGGACAGTATATACACCATATTAAAGTGAATTGGTTTATAACAACAAAGATGTCTCAAAGGAATATAAATTGAGGCGAAATACCTTATGAAGACCGTATCCTTAGATTAGGGATAAATCAATGAAATAATCATGCATGAAAATTATAAATACACTCAATATAATTAGATATTCAGTGTAAACCAATCAGATTAAATTCAAACATATTCTTGTAAAAACAAAACCAATGACTTGGATGTTTAACTCGATGAATGGAAATTGAGTTAAGATTACCCTTAAAAAGTTCATATCAATGGAATGTGAATTTAACAAGGGATTTATTATGTGTATCAAAGGTATATAAACATAAAGGGTAGTGGAGATTACTACATAAATAATAATTTGTGATTCCACACATAATCATGGATTAAAATAATCAAGGAAGTATGCATAAAGCCCAATGAGTGGAAATTGAAATTTAAAATTCCCTTACAGATTTGGTGACATACAAAACATACATCCCATGAAAGAAGTGTCATAAAATGAAGATGTAAATAACTATAAATTAAATTATATTACCCAAAGAATAAAATTAGGGGAAGTACATGCACCACACAAAAAGAAATAGTGGCAATATAGCATGAATCTCACGGAAATAAGAAATGAGATGAAAATACCTTACCACGTTGGAATCAATCGAATCGTATGACCAATAGTTTATAACCACCAAATGAATAATAGAATAACATGAATATAAATAGAATCATGATAATATTTATCAAATGGCAGTACACAAAACACCACATGCAATATATAAGTGGCCAACAATGGAAATCTCACGGAATTAAAAGTGAGATAAGAAACCCCTTACCTTGTACTTTTACATAGTATATGGTAGGTTAAACTCATCTATAATGGTGAAATAATTTTTATTAAATTAAACAAGAACCAAATATATAAATATGATATCATATATGATCTTTAAATATGGATTTGTTAAGGATATTTTAGTAGTGTAATTGTTTTGGTTGTTAACTGATTATTTTTCCATTATATGTTTTGTCGTGTAAGCCATGATTCCTAAGTATAGGATGTATTTAATTAAAATCCAGAATGATATTATGTTCTTAAAAATTATTTTTAATCATAAAATGAAAATTATTCTTGAGTAATTAAGATGGGGAATGAATCTCATCGTGTTCATGGAGACGGTAAGCCATACGTACGCACGAGCGAGAATATCATTATATCGATAGTGAAATTGTATGTATTTAGATGGTATATCATATATAAATTATAATTAACAGGTTATAGTTATTATTTACATCAGTTATAATCGTTATTATATGAATCTAAATAATGATGTGTTTGAATAACAAACTACACCACGACATGGAGACGGTAAGCCATACGTACAAACGTATGGTGACTTTGTTATTTATAGGATTGATAGAAAAAAAATATGCTTGCACAATATTTAAAATAACATCAAATTATGTAGAATGTAATGGATTAATTATTTTGGTATTGAATGAAAAAATGAAAGAGGAATTGGAATATGAAAAGAACGTGAAAGAGGGTAGTGAAATTATTACCTGTTCTTTGGGTGTTTCCTTTTAAGTTGATCCAAATGGATCCTTAGGTTGGCTTTATAATAAAATTAAGAACTCTAGGTTGATGTGAGGGATGTTGGTAGGATATTTGGTCAGGGGTTGGCAGAGCCAAATGGATTTGGAGGTGTGATTTTTGGATAAGGGGAAGTTCCCTTTATAAAAGGGCTGAGGGGCACTTTAAGAAAAGATTAAATTATATTTTATAATAAAATCATTTTCGGTTTATAATGGAACCAAAATGATTTATTTCAAGGATAAGGTGGGGATGGGTCGAATACCTTTAAACCAATAGGTTTTAGACAGGTTTCTGTCACCATATTTACCATATCTTTTAAATTTATCTCTTAGTTAAATAGTTTAACATGTACCATGTCTCTTTGTATTTATATATTATATGGTTAATAAACATACTATAACAAAAAAAGATAACCCTAAGTGGTTAATTATTTAAATATATAATCTTATCTGTGTCCTTTGGCCAAAACATAGATTTTTATAAATATTATATCAATTAATAATATATTATTTGTATTAAAAACTCAATTACGTCAATTTTGACACTATTTAGTATTTGATTTTTTTGAAAGCCATAAAAACATTATCAATTTGAATAAAATTTATTTAAACAACCCTAACATCTCAAATTAAAATATAAAATTATTTTAATTCATCAAAAGTCTCAATTTACATTTATTTTGATATTCATAATATTAATTATTTTAATATTTCATTAATAAGGTAATTATTGCGTCATCATTATGTCATAAATGAATTAAATAATTTAATGTTTAAAAATTGTAAATAGAATACCATTATGTTTGAAATATTCTTAGATTTCTAATAAATATTTATATTCTAATTTATCTTATTGGTAACCCTATATTAAAAATGGTTTAGTTATTAAATATTGAATTTAGCACGTTTAACTCTTTTTTAAATAAAATAATAATAAATGTCCTAATCTAATCCAAGAAGACCAAATAGGATAATATTTTATTCCTAAGGTTTTTTTATCAAATTACACTTATCCAAAAGAATCAGGACATTTTAGGGTACTTATAATATAATATTTACCCTTAATTAAACTATTTAATTTTAACCGTTGTAAATAAAAGTCAAAAGTTACTATTCAAAAAAATTATTTTCATATTATTGAACCAAATTTTACTTACTTATGTTAACTATTTCTCTTTAATGTTTTAAATATAACTCATTGAAGTGGTAAAATTATGTTTTATGCAAGTTTTCAAATGCACTTAGAAGGTGGGTAAAAGACGGTAAAAAGTTCAATAAAATTTTATATATCTAAACTTATTATAAAATGACTCAAATGAATTAAATTAAACATATATAGTAATTATGTATCTATTTTGACTTAAAATTAATAAAATAAATAATTATTTAAATAAAAAGTCAGTTTTAAACTAAAACGTAGTGTTTTTCACTATTCATCAAAAAATTGAATGTTTTCAACAAAAAATAAAAAATTCACCCTAAATAAATTTTTACAATATGAATTAAAAAATGAATTCTATTTTTCCAAATTAAAAACATATATTTTTCATTAATTAATTTAAAATTAATTCTCGTTTTCAAAACCAAAAGCGAGTTTTTAAAAAGTAAAACCAATCAAAAGTTTGACATGTGTTATGTCAAATTTAAACGTGAAATTACTAATAATGACCTAAATTGTTTCAAGTGATAAAACTTTAATCTAATTATACTTCCCTACCATTAAAATTCATAATTTAATACTATAAATTATATCCATTAATAAAGTTATTTACAATTAAAATTTAGTATTTTTCAGTATTCATCAAAATATGAAAGTTATCAGAAAATGCTAAAATTTTTTCCAAAATAAATTTTTATGTACTAATTATAAATGATAATTTAATTTTATTAAATTGAATATATAAAAGTGTCTAATATTGGTCTTAAAAATGGTTTTCCATTAAAATTTGGAATTTTTTTAAAATACTGCTTTTATCTGAAAAAATGATTTTATTCTTTTATAATGTCTAAGAAAGACATAATACAGATTCTAAAATTATATGGAGTATATAAAAATCAAAATTTAGTTAATACTATTCATAAACACTTTTTAATGGCTAGTTTGGTAAGTCGTGGTGCGCTCGAACTCAGTGTTGTGTGTAATATAATCTATTGAATTATTTTAAAGGGAATAACTTACTTTAAAATCTTGGGTTGTTACATGCATCTTATTTGTATTTATGGTACCATTTAGTCTATTAAGGTTCAATTTTTTGGGGTGTGACACCCCCATTAAATATCCACACCCTCACTGTGAACCCCAAACCTCAAACATAGGTAGTGTCTCTACACTTTGGGATGGGTATTGGCTTTGATACCATTTTTTATGATATGGACTCCACAGGCTATGAACGTTGCCACATAACATCATGGTTCTCTTGTAATACCATGATTTTATTCCCATCACACCACATGTTTGTACCCCTCAGGATCACTTATCAGATTAATGAATGTTCCCAATCTCTAACACATGTTATTTCTGTATATTTTTTCCTTACTCACACACATAATGAGAAACTTCTCAGGTTAGAATCAATTAAATTGGGTACCCGATTCGGGTTGTGACATGGCTCAAGGGGTGTTTTCCATCCCTATGGGCTGATAAATAGTTTCACGTATCAATATATACAACATTGAGAATAACTTTTCTTGATTAATTTAATAATCCAACAAGGTAATTCCACATGGTAATCCTATATGACCATTCTATATTTTGGAAGGTCGCATGAATAAAGTAAGACATCATAAAATAAAAGAAAAACCAAATTTGAAATGATAAAAGTGAATTTCACACATGATAATAAATATTTCCCCAAAAAACATCTCAAATACTTCCCAACATCATATAAATCCAATTAATACAAGACAAAATAACTCTAAAGGATATAAAGTTGATAAGTTTAATATATTAGTTGAACCAAACCTCAAAATGAAAACTAGAACCACAACTACCCATCTCCAAGAATACGTGAAACATATTCACTTACCATTACTAACCAACCTGAACAATAATTTTATAGTCAATCACTTCATCCATGTGTAACCTATAACAAAACTTAAAAGTAAATGTATTATTTTCACACATTTTTGAAATAGAAGTATAAATATATTCTTTTCACCTTTTATTAAGAACCAATTATGGGCTACTATCACTGAAAACAATCAATTTAAAATCTAGGTGAATCATTTTTCAAACAATTAATTTCTTTACACTTTTAAAGATAATAGAGGCATTTGATATAAGAAAACATTTTATATCCTCAATTTCAAATTCCCTTTTATAAAACAAAATGGCATATAGTTCAATATTTTATAAACCATTTCATTTTAAACAAAGAATACAAATTTACTATTTTAAAGAAAAACACCACTATTCATAAACACTAATCACAACATTCAGAATAATTGTAATAAAGGATTCAATAAAAAATAATCATAAGTCAAATATTATAGAAATAAAAAATTTAATCATCATAGTATAATAAAGAACAAGTGATCATGGGAACAACTAGAATCTCAGTGGAAGATCTAGGATAACGATAAAATGGAATAAATTCTATTTGAATGCCAGATTAGATTCCACCACAGTAAAATTCAGTATTTACCTACATGGCCTAATCGAGGGGTAAATTATAGAAAAATGGCGCACACAATACTATGTGCAACACCCTAGGATATTGGAATATTTGTTTTCTCCAAAATAATAATATGTTTGATAGCTTTCTCTACACACAATACTAATCTAAAATGAATCATGACATATTATATGAATATTAGTAATAATACCATCAGAATAATAAAATTTATAGTAAATATAATGATATTACTCAACTAAAATTTCTTGCATTTAGGGGATAAATAAATAATTGGATTTAATATTAAAAAGGCTTATCCTTTTTCAAATATTTTTTTAAAATATTGTATATTTTATCTTAATAAATTCAATTTACCACTTTAAAAAAATTATATATGAAAAAATATATTATAAATCATTTGGATAGAAATTTATATGAAATAATATTAATGACATTTAATGTTTAAAAGTATATTTTTTATAAAAATATTTCTTCTTTATATTTTGTATTTTCATTTCAAAGTTCAATTTCAAAATTTTCAACTTTAATTTTAAAAAACAATTCATTTTTTGATTCAAAATTTCTAAATTAGATTATGCAGATTTTTTGAGTTTTTTTTTAAAATGTTCAAATTTTAGGTGAATAAGTGAAAATACTGATTTTGGAAAAGATTATCACTTTTAGGAAATTTTCTTAATAAAAGAATGATTTGAAAGTTTATAAAATATTCATGATATGAAAAAAAATATTTTAAAATTAAAATGAATCATTTAAAAATCCAATTTTGAATTTATAATACTCATGTTTAACTTCTTGGAAATATAAGTAGTATTTTACTTTAAAAAACCATTTTTGATCTATTTCATTAAATTAAGTATCCACAAGTGAAATTAAGTTTTGGATTGCCTTTAATGCCAAATAAATCTTATATGGTGAAAAATAAACCAATTAATTTCAAAGAAATTAACAAAATTTATAATTTTATCATAATCTTTATTTTTATGCTTAAAAATACAATTTTTCTAAAATCGGGTGTTAACATGTTACATGAACTAATGTCAAAATTAATTTTTATTAAAAATATAAATTTCATTTAAGATAATGGATATCATATTTGTAATAAATATTTATAATTTAATTAATAAGGTCAATTTTATTTTTAACCATCAAATGTAAATAACTTATGTAAAAATCAATTACCACAGTAAAAACCAAAAATGATAAATATGATAAAACTAACAGTAAAAAACATAATTTTTTTAATTTTTTTAAAAAAAATAATATTTTAGGTATTATTGACTTTATTTCATCCCACACCCCAATAGTTTTTACTTTAATACCTATTTTCATTTGAATCATGTGCTCTATTTATATTAAAATGTTTTATTTCCAAAAATGACATTCCCTTAACCTATAAAATGATCTCACCTCAACCCAATTTAAACACTCATTATAAAGTACTAACTCAACCAAAACTCTTGCCTAGTTTCTCATAAAATCTATCACTATTTCCTATAGTCCTCGGTGTTTTCAAAAGACTAATCTAAAGATCCTTAAAGTATTACCCAATGTAGAACGTCCTAAGGGATATGTAATGTTATCAACCGAACACTCTTAATTTATTTCTTCTCCCACCCTAAAAAACTATTCTATCTATAAAATTATTATAAAATCAATATAAATAATATTCTGAAATGTTATTATACTATGTTAATGTCCAATTTTTACCTTCATTCAAAACTATTCTAAAAATGAAGATGTCGTTATGCATACGTACGGACTACCGCCTCCGGAAACAGTGTGATTGATTTTTCATCACCACCTTACATGGGTAGTTCTAAAAGTATATTTAAAGGATTAATTTATAATTTATAACATTATTATGTTTATAAAATTGTAAATAATTCTCTATCTCCATCATGATCTTTGGAGAATGAGCATGTCACTCGTGTGAACGTGTAAACAACCACCTCCACAAAATTGACATATTTCATATTTAATCTAATATTTTATTATTTATAAAATTATCTTAAAATATTATTCACCATATTAAAAATTATAACTAATATCATTTTTATTTATTAATAATTATATTACTCCAAAAGAATAACTTTCTTAAGCATGATCACCCATAGAGTATAACTTGTACTTGTTTGGGTTGTTTTAACCAACTACTTAAACAATGCTATAAATATATATCAAATATGGATAAAAAAAAACTCAATTTTTTTATTGATAATTAATGAGAAGATAATTTTAGGCTTGTGGTTCTAGAAAGGTTATATTAGTATTTAATTTACTATTTATATATCTCCCTTTTTATTCATTATAAATTACCCAAAAAAGATCATCATCGGCTTTATTATCATGAATAATATGTTTAATAATTATGAGATGAAGTCAGAACATTATAAATAATTATTAAACATATATTAAGTACCATTAATGATCTCAGATTGATTAAATTTTAATATTTAAATAGCAATCAAAATCTCCCTTATGAATCTAAAACTGAAAAAAACAGTCGAATCTAGTAACATCACATAATGAAAAAAATAAAAATAACTAATATATTTCTTAGAAATACTTATAAATGATGTTAATAAAAATTTATTGATACAACTACATGAAAAATAAACTATATATACTGACATATGGTCTCATTCACATAGTTTTATGGCTATTGATTGAGATATATCCATGGGAATTTAAATCATGTGGTTACATGTTATCTATAGCCATAGTCATCATTTTGTTTGTGGTTTAATATAGAAATGGGATAAAAATACCATAAAAATAAGGCACTTAAAAAATAAAAGTTTTTTATAATAATTTAAATTCTTACATCCCACCCCTATTACATAATCTATCTTCCAACTCTCCTAGTTGGGCCCAATCCCATCTTTGTTACCCAATAAGTATGCCATTAAGTTACACTATCCCTCACATGATCCCTCCTCCATACCCTTCATTACAGATTAAATTACTTGGTTTTCGCTACTCTATACACTTCATCTCCCATTCCTCAATAATTTGACATGTTAGACAAACCCTACTCCTTCCATTACAGTACCATGCATGAGTACAGCAACTGAACCTAAACCTTCTATGAACGGGACTGATAGGAGTCAACCACTACTCTTTATGTGAACCCTACTACTCATGTTACAAATAATCATTCTTATTCCTTCACTTACATGAATATAATTCGTCATTCTCCCCATTTTTTGAAGGATCCTATTAATTTTTTTGTTTAACTCTTGTATTATCTATTCTATAATATTAATAATAATTTACATTTATTTCAATTTGTTCATATTTTCATCCTTATTAAATGTCCTATTTTTTCATTGTATTTGGTGTATTTTTACATTATCATTTTTATGAGTATACATTAGTGTTTTTTCCCACACATGAGGATTTTATATCACATCCACAATTGTGATTTTATATAAATATTAAAAATGCTGTTCAAAATAATTTTATAAATTTTGACTTCACCTTCAAAATTTTCCTATAACACATCATCCTATTTGCTACAAACTCCTCTCTTAATTTATTATCATTTCTATACCAAAAAAATTAATTTGTATCAGTTATATTGAAAAAAACACCAATTATTATCATTTAATTCTACCATAAACTTTAAATAGACAGTAGAGGTTTAAAACATGTATTTTCATGGATAACTTATTAAAGGAAGGGTTCACATAGAGTGTGAAATTATTGTAAAACATAGTGACTAAAGAAGAAGATAAATATTACTATATTGAAATTAACATATATTGGTTAATAATTACCTGAAAGTCCATGTTAAGTTGTTATCAACACTAGCTATCAAACACGTTGTGATAAATTAGTAAAGGATCCCATACATTAAAAATTACATCATAATAGTCTTTTGGATACTTTTGTGATGGGGTTTTTTTCATTAATCATGATCATACTGAATAAATAATTATATTTCACTATGGAGTATAATTTTTTCATGTTATAGATTGTTCTATTTGGTTGGTTATTTTATCAAAGTAGGTAATATATAATGGACAAAAACATCACGGTGAAGTTAAATCCATATTTATCTTATAATACTATTCTGAATTTATAGATTAGAATTTCTAGTTATGAAGACATTAAAAGGATAATAATGCATAAAAATAAAAAATGAATTATTGAATTAGAATGTCTCTTTTTTTCACCATTGTATGTACATTTTATATTTATATATCATGTTCTTTCATATTATTTATTTTTTTATCTTCTATTTTACTTTATCATCAATGTTATTTTAGGATACATCATTGAGGGGATGGGTATATTTTACTATAGATCCTAAGATTATGTTAGGGGTACCGGTATGATAGATTCTACGATTCGACTACCACTAAGTCTCTTTATTCACCGGTAGGTCATCCAGTTCATCTTCTAACCATGAAACTTCTATCACCATAACTAGTACAAAAACAGGTTTTTTAAATATGTTTTTTTATATTTTTAATGTCAGTTCTTGAGGTTTTATCTTTTAAGGAGATGTTGTAAATATCTTTTTTAACATCAGTTAATGAAACTGACTTTTAAAATTTTATTTATGATTTTTCTTGTAGAATTTTTAAAAATAGAGGTGAAATTTCATCTTAATATGAGGTTTTTTTAAGAAAAAGAGAGGTAAAAAAATATTTTTCATGTCTCTTTTCATAAAAGTGACATGAAAGACCTAAATTTCATGTTGAATTTTAGAAAATCAACTTGAAAAATAGGTCTTTCATAATAATTTTCAAAAAACCAATGTGAAAAGTATTTGTTTCTAAAAATATTATTCATGTTAGCTCACTCCATCCATGGAAAATAAAATATCAACAAAAAATCATAGAAACCATAATAAATCTAGACAAAAATCTTAAATCCCTGACATAAAATTCCAGGTTGTTGAAGGCTTAGTTAATATTATTTTATTTAGAGGAAATATTTCTTGAGATAACAAAAGCTTAATCTTAGAAGGAATTCAAGAATCTAATAGAAGATTTATAGTTTTATTATTATATGAAGAATTATTCTTTATTATAAAAAAATCAGAATCATTAACCGTTATATCAATTAAGAAAACATAAAATTAAAATAAATCATGAAAAAATAATAACAAATTCTTTGAAGAGATCACCGAAATTACGAATTGAGTAATAAAGATGAAGATTAAACAAGTTGAGTTGGTGTATTGATTATGATCTAAATAATTGATCTAGAAAATTATTATATATGGAGCATGAAAACAAATAAATGACATGGAAAAAGAAAATATGGTATTATAAATTTTAGGTAGAATTTTTTTTGATGTCGCACTATAAAAAATTCGAATTACACATTAAAGGGATATTAAATTTATATTTCATGTCGGTTTTATAATAACCACCATGAAAAAATAATAAAAAATTACATTTTTTATATAGGTTTTATGATAACCAATGTGAGAAAACTAGATTTTAACACGGTGTTTTTTTAGGAACCTATGATAAAATTTTGTTATCACAGTGGGTTTTCAGAAAATGATGTTAATAATGTTAAAAAAAATATAGTTTATTTATCAATATTTTATTTGACTAGCCTTTGAGCTCAAACAGAGTTATGGATCAAAATTCAGGGCTATCAGAATTTGGACTTCCCTAAGACTTCATTTAGAGATGATCAACTTCTGGTGTCCATAAATTTTGACCTGTAAGTCTGTTTTAGCTCCCCAACCACTAAAATCAAATATTGGTAAATAAACTCAAAATATTTCAACATTATTAAAAAAAATTCTATAAACCCAACTTGAGTAATTAATTTTAACATCAGCTCCTAAAAATGGATGCTAATTTTTTTATGAGGAACTTTAACATCTGTTTTTCAAAAAATGGCGTTAAATTTCAATTTTCATTTTTTTTAAAAAAATAAAAGTTAATAATGTTGAAAAAGTTTCATTTTATTTCCCGAATATCTATTATCTTGTTAGTTGGTCTAAAATAGTCTTATGAATCAAAAGTTATGGATGTTAAAAGACGATCATCTCTAAACAATTTCTTTGAGATGTCCAACTTCCGATAGCCATAACTTTTGATCTGTAACTTCGTTTGAGCACCACGACCAATAAAAGTGAAGATTAGAAAATGAAATAAATGTTTATGAACATTATTAACCTTAATTATTTTAAAACAATACGTGAAAAGCGAAATGTGTCATATTTTTTAGGTTGGTTATCATAAAACTGACATGAAAAGGATATTTTTAATAACTTTTGAGGACGATTATTAAATAACCAATGTAAAAAAGACATAAATGAGGAATTTTAACATCATTTATCATAAAAATGAAATGAAAAATAAAAATTTTAATATATTTTCTTGAGGTTATTAAATAACTGACATAAAAAGCCTTTAGTGATGACTTTTAACATCAGTTTATCTAGATCCAACACTAAAAGTGGGTTTAACTATCGATTACTAAATAACTGATGCTAAAAGTCCTCACAAAAGACTTTTAACATCTTTCTTAAAGAACTAACATTAAAATGGTGATGTTAAAAACCATTTCTGTACTAGTACAAGAGATCACCTTCCAGTTATGTCATATCCATATTTTCTATACTCACCTCTTCCATATCCATTTCCACCCACACCCAGATAGGATGGTAGTTCTCACACTTTCATTCCCCCATATGACCCATTCCCACCATCCAATATATAGGTCACATCTCCTCTATATATCCCACCACCATATCCATATCCACAATCATCTATAGAGGGATATCCATAATGTTTTTTCCCTATATTAGAATATTTTACTTCATCGGCTATATAGAGTACTCCTGTTGTAGATATACTACCTCACATAGAAGATAATCCTCATATTCCTCCTCATGTACACACAACACTCAAGGGGAAAATAGATCCACCCATCTACTGGTATGTTTAAAAAAATAATGTGATTAATGATAAATTCATATATAGAATTTTCTTTTACTAATTGTCTATTTTTTATGATTGGTTTCATATTATACCCTATGATGTGGTTGTATAAAAATTAAAGACATATAGAATTAAAACACACTGATTATAGTTTAATACAATGATGATGGTACTACCATTGAGAAAATGTTAAGGAATGTAAAATATGTATGGGTACACTTACTAAACACATTAATATTATTTTATTTCATTTAATAAGATGGAGGGAATTTGGAAACCAAATAAATGAAAATATGTGGGCTGAGATATGGGTTTTTAATGATAATCACAATTTATATATTTTAATTTATAATATATTATTAACAAATATTTTTTCCAATTCAATTTTGATACAATTTTTCAGATGATAAAAATTTTAAGTCTGTAAGGATAATAGAGTTGGGTGAAATGGGGTGACCATACAAGTATGACTTCTATGCTGGTAGGAATGAGAGAGTAGTTACTAATTGTGAAGAAATAGATATCATTATTCTTTTCCCAATATCACCGTAAAGAGAGATGATCGGGTATCAAAAGGGTCTAATGTTTATGGTTTTAGTTTAATATATATATATATATATATATATATATATATCCATTTATTTATTTGAATTTTTTAAAGTATAAATTAATTAATATATTGATATTATTGAAATTATATAATTTTTTTATATGGGAATTATGACAAAAACATAACAAATAAAACTGCAATGAAATAAACTCACACGCTCGAAAACACTTCTCTCAATGATCATGAGAAATCGTGGGTAATTTATTATTTAAAATATTTAACTTTATTTTCTTGAGAATTATATTTATTAACATTAATGTTTTGTGAGTTTGTCAAATTGGTTTAAATTTTTATAGTTTTATGTTTATTGGCACAATAGTTTTTCTTCTCATATTAATTTATTAGAATATTTATTTCCACATCAATATTTGTTATTTATCTAAATAGGATCATGAAATATAAGTAAAAATGTTCTCCACATATGTTATTGGTAATTATTAGACAACATTTCCATGTTGTATCATTATATATGGATAATATTTAAGTCAAACCGAGTAATTGTTCATGTGTTGAAATTGAATTTAATAAATTAATTGTATAACTAAATGATATATAAAGATGATATTGTTTGGTGGTCTATCTGAAGGATTATCATATCTTAGATGTCCTGTTACATTATAGTGACATAATCATGTACTGGTGATAGCAAAACATTTTTTTGGATAGATGCATTAGAACTTTAGATCAAGGTTTATAATATTCATCCTCTACATGTTCTAATTCATTATTTGATGTTTTCATGCATTGAGTATTAAGTTTGTATCAACTTGAAGATCCCAATTAATAACATTTGTGAATTGGACTAAAAATATAATCTTAATTTTTTTTGTTTAGTTGGTCCAAAAACCTATGATACTAATCTTCCCTACTTTGATCGCATGCGAAAAAATTATCAATTTAATGTTCACAATTGCAATCAAACATGCATGAAACAAACCGCTAGGGAGTGTCTATGGGGGACCAACCCCCATTGGATATTTATTTTTAATGCTTGATTGGGATTCTCAATGAAATAAATATATGCTAAGGATTTTATAAGAGATGGTAAAAATGAAAAAAATGTAATTCCAAACAAAAGAACAAATCTAACCTTAAGAATAATGGAAATATGGTTGAAATTTTTGAGTTCTATAAACATCTTGATATGTTAGTCTTATAGATTATGAAAAACCATCTGAGAACTAAGAAGAACTTCATGAAGGGTCATGTGATGAGTGGGGGGAAATTTTTGAATTTTAGTTGGTCAATGAGACACTGAGACACCAGTGAGATTAGGGAGGAGGACTTGTAGGTTTTTAGTTATATTAGTAGTGTTTTCGTAGTGTAGGGACTGTTAAATTGGGAATATGAAGATAAATAAGTGAAACATGAATCATCATTAGAGGGAGGAGGCATCTTCAGTAGGGGTGATTCATTCAGGAGAGTAGAAATGATCCATAAACAAATAAATAAGTCCAATATATGTGTAGTGAGTATAATTTTAAATGAATTAATTCCATCAATAATCCCTAAAGCACACATAATTAATTAAGAAGGCCAAAAATTGGAAATTATAAGCCTGTGGGGTGATTGATAATGAAAAACGTAATCCCATGGGTCTATAGGAATAACAACAACGAGTTTCCCTATGATTGGTAGATTATAAAATTAATCTAATGACCTTCAATAAACTAACAAAGGAATCATCTTATGAACCAATAAGAAAGACCAAGTACACCTGAAACATTTGAGTGATCAAGACTTGTAATAATGGAAGAATATGTTATGGTTTTTAATATTAGAAACAGTATTTGTAACAAATTTATATATGCATCACTATAATTTAAGAATGATAAGGTATATTGTTCTCTCTCAGTTGCCTTATTTTATTTTTTTATTTATAATGTATGATACATGGAGAATGGGCATGTTCATATACTGAATCGCATGTGATATTACTAGGAAATTGATAATTCACATAAGAGACACATATTAGAAATAAAAATATATAATATTGTTAAATATCTTCCAATTATTCATGTCACACTTGGGATTTCAACTTTTACTTCGTTCCGGTTTAGGTCAGTTTCTTGGTTATTTTCTCGAGATCTGAGTGTGATAGATTTGAAATTTTGGGGAATTTTTTCCCTCCTATTCATGACATAATTTTACTCCAAGGTTTCCCCTAGGCTCCCCTTATAATTTTGGTAGAATATGCTGATTTTTGTGTGTATAAAACTAGGCGTAGGGTTTGGCCACACTCTTTACTAAACCGTGCAGTCAAACCATGCATAGTGTCCATGTGTTAAAAAAAGGGTTTTGACCATTATTCCATTCCAGAAATAATCCTAATACATCCCTATTCTTCTCTATTCATTGTGACATCCATGGTAGGTCTCCAGGCTCCCTCATGATCCCTTATCACCCATTTTTAATGTGGTTTTCATTGGGGAAACATCAAGATTATTCAAGAAAATGAATTCTTCACCAGTTCCTTCCTACTATTTATGGATTCTTCTCTCCTTGATGTTTTAAATTTCAGTCAGCTTTGGTTTCATCTCTAGGGTCCAATATTTAGTTCCATGGATCAATCTTGTGGATTAGGTTTCATTTTCACTCACTTGTTGTGCAGTTGGGGTGCAGTTGAAGTTTCGTACCAAGATTTTGGATTTTGATATTCAAGGTAGGTGGTTCCATCTCTAAAAAGTATTTGATGAGTTGATTTTCTATATTAATTTCATTAAAATGTTATTTTAACTATATTTTGGGTACTAATGTTGTCTTACAAAGATATTAACTTGTGTTTGATTTTTATATGGCATGTTTATGTGAAATGGGGTGTATTTTTGACGTAAACCCATTTGGTATAAAATGGTGGGGCTTTAGAACTAGTGAAATTGGCTTCTTAAATGATGAAATGGATAAAAATTATGTTTTTGTGTGGTTTTAGTATGTCTTTGATTCAAAAAGATGGATTTTGGGAATGACATTGGTGTAATGCCATCTTGTCTTTCATGGGATTGTTTTATAAGTTGTAAAAATATGTATTTTACTAATATATGAGGTTTAAATCTTGTAGGAAAACTATTTTGTTAGTTTACTTTTTTTTAAATGTCTCATTTTGAAGTTCAAGGGATATTTGTGATGTCTAATACTTTGTAAATGTCTTATAAAATTGAGTAAAGGATTTATTGAATTTTAAAAGAGATGATTTCTTATAAAATTGTTTAATGGATTTAATGAAATGTGAATGAGATGTGAAACATGTTTTCAGGGTTTTAGGTGTATGTATGGAGTTTAAATGAAAATTTAATTTGAAAATTGTATTCTATAACATGTGGAACGTGATTGAGCACAAATGGGAATCCCAAGTATCTAGGTGGGTGGACTATGACTAATATACAAGTGATTCGGTAAAAGCCTCATCCATGATTCACTTATGATGATTGATGATGATAACAATAAATAACCTATAATGATGTTTGGGGAACACTAGTCCATTGGGGTTTACCATCATAGTTGCTTATGTATGATATTATTGTTGTTTATGGTTACTATTACACCGAGATTCGATCTGCATCGGGCCCCATAGCTTGCTAGTTCTTAAGGGTGTTCCCTTGACTAGTTATCACTGGATATTTTGTATTAACCATTGGAATAATGTGTGTTTTGTTGGTAAATCCAGCACCATGTGTGTTTTCTTTTAAAAAAACATTCATTAATGATTCTTTCTTAAAATAATGTTTTTATTTTTAGTTACATCCCTTTAAAATTGTTACTATGATTTCTTATTTATGAAAACATGAAAAATATTTGTCTTATAATGAGTATATCATGGAACCATGTTTGTTGGAATCTTATTGGGCTTATTCTCACAACCTTCTTACACCATTGGGTTTAATTATACTTGGAAATGTTTGTTTTAGGTTTGGGTCATGCTTTTCGAGCCAATGGTTCAGGTTACTAGTGTCCCTTCTTGCTGTGGTGTCATGAAGATGGATTAAGGGTGATGTACCTATTCCATGATGTGGTTATTGGGATGTTTTTTTGGATTTCTTCCCTTGGGTTATTCTTTGGGATTATGTATAAACATTTTTATTCAATTCTAAAAATTGTTTAAGTGTTGTTTGTTTAATATTTTTATATTTTGTTTATTTGTTATGGTGGGTTGTTTTATGTTTTTATACACAGGTAAATATTTCCCAAACCTTTATTTCTGATAACTGGGTAGTTTTACCAATTGGTGGGGACCATGAATTCCTCTATGGTCATGCCACTGATAGGATCAAGCTCTAGTTTGGATGATGAAAATATCTGGTTTGTGACAAAAATGGTATCAAGGGTGGTTCTCTCTTTTTGGTTCAGGTTCTTCTAGGAATGATTCTAGGTAGACCAGAGCTAGGATTATCAGAACTCGATGTTCTGGTTATGAGTAATGGTCTTGGGTATCACACATCATGGTGGGACAAGAGTTATTAGGGTAATTTGGGTTCCTTCTAAGCATTTTTTCCCTTGTGGTTGCTCATTGGTTGGGAAAAGAAATGGGAGGTGGGTCAACAGTCCCAGTGAGCTCATTGGTCTTGGAAATCCATGTGGAGCCAGGGGCATGTTCCCAAGGAACACCTCATGATGGTGGTGTGATTTTCACATGTCTTCCAAACATATGGTCATGACACCCATTGACACTATTTTACCTTTGTGTGTTGTTTTGGGTCATATTTGATTCTGATTTTTTTTGAAAAATATTATTATTTTAATTGTGAAAAGTTGAGTCTAAAGTGGTTATGAATTTGATTTGGAAAGTGGAAAATGAATTTTGATAACCTAATTTGAAGAAGGATTATAAAATTGGGTTTTTGTAAAAAGATTTTTTGGGTGTTAAAAAATGGTTTAATGGGATTGGATTTATAAAACCTAAATATGATTATTATTGAAATTGTTTATTTATAAAAATAGAAATTTGTTTTGAATAAAGTTTCATAATTCCTTCTAAACAAGAATAACTGAGTTTTTATTCAAATGATTCTTAATGACAATAGGTTTCTTGAATTAGTGAAACTGTTTTAAATGAGATAGATTTGTTCTAAAGGGATTCATTCTTGTATTATGGGTTTCTCATTAGAGTTTGGTGCGATTCATATTTAAATTTCTATTTATCGGGTGTTTTCCCATCGGTGCATGGTTAGAGCACAGTTTCAGAAATCCATTGGTCTTGCTCTAGGTAACTACATGAGTGCTGGTATTCATTTGGTTGAGGGTGAAAAACCTACGTACGATTAGTTAACCAATGTTTAAAGCATTTGAGAAGCCACATCCTTGGACTAGAACTATATCACATGGTTTTCTAAACTGTGCAGACAAACAGTTCTGGTGTCCACATTTTCTAGTAAGGGGTGCATGGTTGGGACTTGTTTTGATAATCCATGTGACCTAACTGTGCACAGTTCCCACGTGTCATAATAATGTGAATAGATAAGGTTTATGGAAATGGTTTGTAATATTTTGTTTGGGTTTTGATTTTGTGTTAGCGGTTTTGAGAAAGATAAAGTGTATGTAGAATGTTTTTAATTTCAAAAGAAGATAGGTTCAGTTTTAATCTTTGGTAACATCACTGGTGACAACATGCTTGGGTTTACATGGGTAGATGGATGGGTAATGACATGATAGGATGAGTTCTGGGCTGGATAAGATGAGGGTGCCTGATGTGGCAGGAAAACATGCATGTGTGAGACCCATGGGATACTATTAGAGAATGTGCTAACCACTGACCACATTTACATTCTAAGAAATGATTTATTTTAAGTAAAATTTGATGTTATGATGATTGGTGTTTTGGGGGTGAATCTTTTGGGTTTTGGTAATGTTTTTGTGGGATATTTTGAGTTCAAGAACCTATATTATTTGAATGCTGTTTTGGGTTTGCGCTTTGTGGGTATGTTGGGTTAAAGTGTTGGTTAGTGTTATTTTGTGAGAAATATTCTTGGAAGCCTTTGTGGTCATTCCCCACTTGTGTTTGGTTCTGGTTTGTGGTATGTATTGACAAATGGTCTAGCTTGTGTGGGTCCTTGGGATTTGTTATTGGCTTGGGTACACCCCCAAAATGAGTTAATGAACGATGGAAGTGTGACCACATGTTATTCACCATTGTCAAATCCCCCAGTTGATAAATATAATGACTTTATTCTTAAAATTTTGATATTGGGTCTACCCCCTATTTTTTTTGTTAAGTGGATCCTCTTATAGCGGGATAAATTTTGTGGAAGGTGGAAATAGACCTTAGTCTCTTATGTCACATGAGTCATCAAATGTGAAGTTTGACACCGTTGTGTCTATAGGTTCCATCTAGAAGCAGTGAAGGGGAATTTTAGTGTGGAAAAGTAATGTAGTCCAGAGTTGATGATTTTGGCTGCAATATTTATGGGACTTTGGGTCATTCATTAGTTTCTCATAAGAAAATGATTCTTGTTTGGCCACATGTGTAAAAAATATAGTAATGAGAGGTTGTTATGGATACTTGTGGTAATCTCATGTTGTATAGAACTCAATTCAAGGTCCCTCTCCTTGTATTTTTTATATAGTTTACTAGGGTCATGTTCTGTTATGTGTTGTTGTGTTGTGTTTTTTAAAAGAAAATGTGGTTTTTTGGTTCTTTTAATGTAATTACACTTAAATAAAAAGTATTTTTTCATCTAAGAATTATTGAAATTATCTGTCTTAAATGAATGTGTCTTCCTTGTGTTCTTTTTTTTATTGTTCGAGGTGAAAGGTGTAATGCATATGCATCATTGAGGCCCCTATCATTGTGAAGGATCCATGAAAAGGTAAGTTTTTTGTAGGATGTGTTGTGTTCTATTGAAAATATTGGATTGTGGTGTATTTTCTTGTGGGAACAGAGGAAGAAGTTCCATTCAAATGTTTTTAGCACCTGACTATGAGGTAGAATATGTTTCAATCATCTTAACTCTAGCCGTATGTCCTAGAGTGAAGTTGGCACATAGTCTGGAAACCCTAGGTGTGTGAGGGACCATGGCTTAAATTCTATCTCCAGTGTGGGATGTGGAGACATTTTGAGGTTTCAATGAGGAAGCTTCTTTTCATGTTTTCCTATGTGGTGGAATGGTAAATTCGGACCCTATCCTTAAGGGTTGTAATCAATATCATTGGAAGAGTCCCACCTTGGTTTCAAGGAGGCAGCGAGATTTTTTCTTCTCAAAAACCCAATGCTTGAACCCTATGGGTGATACTCTTAGTATGGTTGTTCATGTATGAATAACCTTGTAGGTCCATTTTGACCTTAGGTTTGGATGGACTGATCTGAGGATAGTAATGCTCGTGGGAGTGGTGAACCGTGCAATGTCTATGTGGGTTTTGGTGTTATGTTGAATGGGCCTCTTGAGGTGGGAGAATAAGTCATGCGGGAAGCAACCAAGCTATCCCATGTTAGGTTTCTTTTTTCATCCCATGTCAGTTGGTTAAAATGGTTTGTTCTTATGGTGGGGAGATTTACTATGGGTCATATATAAGTTCTTTTGGAGTAATTTTAATGTTAGTTTACCCCTTATAGTGAAGAGTCTGTTCGGATCTCCCGCTATTGTTGTCCCGGTTATATATCATGAAATTAAGTGGTCTCTTATGGTGGGGAGTCCATCTAGACCTCCCCATGGTGGTTTTCTAGTTCAGTATCTAGAATTAGTTTGTTTCTTAGGGGGGAGAGTTATTTGGGTCTCCCCATATTAGTAATTTGGTTGTGTTGTTATTGTTGTCTTAGTAGTAGGTAGTATTTTTCGGATCTATTTAACCCAAAACTTATTTATTGATTAAATTATGGGGTTGTAGCACACATAATAGTTTTATAGAAGTTAGGATAAGGTAACCTCACTCAAATATGTCGATCATTTCAGGTATACTCCTTGAGATTCTTGGGAATGTCTAAGGTTATTGTCTTGGGATGTTGGTTTGAGTGTGATGATATTATCCTTCCTTTTTCTGGTCAACTATAGGAGTTATGTATTTTGGTGGTAGGTGAGCCTTAATAGGGAGTCCATATTGGTCTCCAAAATTATCTCGTATACCTCTTTTCCAGTTGGTGGTGTCCTTTTTGTCATTTCTTTTGGAATTCATGGGGAAACCCATTTAAACCTAATAATGGTATAGGTTTTGTTTTTTGCATCTGTCCATGTCGTGGATTTATAGGGGGAAGCATTATGGTGCGGAGAATTGTCACACCCGAGTTTTTACCTCTTACTTCATTCCAGTTTGGGTCGGTTTTTTGGTCATTTTCGTGGGATCTGAATGTGGAAAGATTTAAATTATTGGACATTATTTACCTCATATTCTTAGCATATATTTCCCCTTGGTTTCCCCTAGGATCCCCCTTTAATTTTGGAAGAAAATGGGGATTTTTTGGTGGATAGAACTTGGCACACAATTTCACCACAGTATTTACTAAACCATGCAACCAAACTGCTCACATTGTCCAGGTTTTAAAAATGGTTTTTGAACATTTTCCCATTCATAAATAAACCTTATACATCACTATTCTTCCCCATTCACGGGTTTCATCCACTAAAGGCCTCCAAACTCCCTTAAGATCTCATAGAACCCACCTTTTAGGGGTTTTGATTGGGGAAACATCATGATTATTCATGTAAGTGAATTCATCCATTGATCCTTCCTTCTTATTTAGGGTTTCTTCCCTCCTTCATGGAGTTATAAATTTTTAGTAGCTAGCATTTCTTCCCTAGGGTCCAATATAGAGTTTTGTTGTTCAATATTGTGGATTAGGCTTTGTTTTCACTCACATGTGGTGTGGTTGATGTTTAACACAAATATTCGGGGTTTTTGATATTCAAGGTAGGTGTTCCATCCCTAAAAATTATTTGATGAGTTTGTTTGATTGATTAATTTATGTATCTTGTTATTTAAACTATATTTTGGGTGAGAAAGTTTTTTTCGAACGATATTTAGTTTTTTTGATTTTTATATTGCATGTTTATGTGAAATGGGGTTTATTTTTTATGTAACCCCATTTTTTATTACTCATAGGAGATTTATAAATTATGAAATTAGTTTATTAAATAATGGGAGGGCTGAAAATTCTATTTTGGTGTGGTGTTAGTGTGTGTTTGTTTCCAACATGGGGATTTTAGAAATGATTTTTATGTAAGGCCATATTGTGTTTCTTTCAATTGTTTTATAAGTTTTCAAAATGGTTTATTAAGTGATATAAGAGGTGAAAATATTGTTGTAAAACTATTTTGGTCAGTTTATGTTTTTACAATGGTGATTTTTTAAGTGAATGTTTTTTTGAGATGTGTACCATTTTGGAAATGTCTTAAAAAATTGTTTAAAGGATTTATTAAATTGAGAAAGAGATTATGTCTTACAAATTTTTTTAAAGGATTTATTAAAATGGGAAATAGATGTGAAACATGTTTGCGATATTTATGTTGTGTGTATGATGTTTAAAAGAAAATTTAATGTGAAAAAAATATTCTATGACATTTGGAACATGACTGAGCACAAATTGGAAGCCTGAGTATCTAGCTGGGAAAACTATGACTAGTATGCTAGTGATCCAATAGTTTCCTCATCCCTGTTTCAATTAGAAATAATGATGTTGACAACACTAAATAAACTATGATGATATTTGGGGACCACTCGGTCATTAAGGTTTCCCCTCTTACTGGCTCGTTTATGATACTATTATTGGTTATGGTTACTTTTACACTGAGATAAGATTTACCTAAGGCCCTATAGCTAGCTAGTTACTAGTGGTGTTCTCTTGACTAGTGATCATTGGATATTTTTTAATTTCCATAAGAATTCGGTGTTTTTGGTTTCTAAATCTAGAATCATGTTTTTTTTAAAATATTTTATTCTCTAAAGATTCCCTCTTGCAAAACTGTTTTTATTTAATGTTTCCTCCCTTTAAATGGTTACTAGCATTTTCTGTTTATAAAAACTAGCAATGTTTTTGTCCAATACTGTTTATAGCATGAAACAATGTTGGGTATAATACTATTGGGATTATTATCACACCCTACTTACACCCTCTGGTGTAATTAGACTTGGTAATGTTTTTCATGAGTTTTGATAAAGCTTTTAGCGCTGGTGGTTCAGGTTACTAGTTGCCCTTCTTACTGTGGTGACATGTAGATGGATTATGGGCATTTCACCCTTTCCATGAGGCGGTTCTTGGGATATTTTTTTTGGATTTATTTCCTTTTGTTAGTATTTTTACTTTTTTATAATCCTTGTAATTCAATTCTGATTTTATTAAGAGTTATTTGATTTAAATTTTTAGATTTGGTTTATTTTTTATTATTGCTTATTTTATTATTGTAATCTTGGGAAAATCGTTCCCAACCCATTATTTATGATACCTGGTCACTCTTTCCAAACCATGGGGATTAGAAATACCCCACATGCCATGCCACAGACCAGGTTTGGTTCTGGGTTGGATGAAGAATAGATCTGGTTCATGAAATTTCATATAAATAATGTAAACAACATGAATAAATGACAGAATAATCCACTCAATGAATTGGTTATACAACATGATTCTTGTATTGTTTATCAAAATGGACATTATATTGGGTATTTCACTATAAAAATAAATACCTGTGACAATAACCCTCTGACTACATGTTCACATGGAAGAGTTATGTTACATGAAACAGGATTTGGATGTGAATTTAGAAGTGATATAAGCTGGTAGGATTAAATAAATGAAGTGAAAAGCTAAGTAGGACTGTGTTGTCGGTAGATATTAAGTCTATGAATCCATTATCTAAAGTAAAATGAATTGAAATCAAAATACCTCATATGATATTTTTAAACCACAGAATATGTTTTTTCTTAAAAAGACATTATATAATGAGATATGTTCTCACATTAATTACATTATATGTTTTCGATAATTAAATGTGTTATTATTGATATTAAAATTTTAATATTTGATTAACTCTAATATTTTTTTATTACTTTATTTTTTCAGAAAAAGAAATTTAATATTGTGTTTCACATTCCATACTCTACCTTGTTTTGTATAAGAAAGAAAAATAGAGATGGTATCATAGTGAATAATGAATCCTAATAAATGATCATAAATATATTTCAATTGTTTTTTATTTTGAATAAATTTAATTATTTATATTATTTAATATTAATTTTATTATCTATATTATTTTTTTCATTTAACTTATATTATATTTCACTCAACATATTTCTTTATATGAATTACTTGAAAAATAATAAGACATTTTGGTTCCAAAGGATCATATTCATTAGGTATTAGGATATGAACATAATGGATAGGTACATTGTAAAACTAGGAAGAAGATTATACCATCTAGATACTGGTCTTTAAAAACCATTTCTATGAGTATTATTTCTAGTATGGTCACATAAGATAAAATGTATTTTCAATCAAACATGAAAAATTAAAAAAAATTTGAAGACACTCTGTTTGAAAATATGATAAATTAATAGATGATGAAATATATATATTCTATTTATTTTAAACTTAAAATGGAGGGTTCTATGGTGATGGATGCTTGTTTGATGATGATGTGTTTGGTTTATGGGGAATAATCTACTCATAGAATTTATTTAGGTGATGATGTTGGTGCTGATTTAGATGTTGTTGCCCATGATGATGATCATATTAGTGTTTCTATATGATATATTGATGTGGGTCATAGAGGTTTTGGTCATACTAATATTGAGGGTCATTGTTTATTTGAATTTTATTATTTGTTTATAGATTAAATATTATTATGTAGTTGTTCTCTTTTATTACAATGATACTAATAATGATTTTTTTATTATTTCTATTGGAGATAGATTAAATTCTATTGATATTGAATACTAGATATATATTGAATTGTATTCTGGTGATATATATGATTTTGTCTTGTTTTTCTCTATAGGAGTTGAGTTCTAAGTAGTTGGTTATTTTTCTAACATAATACCAATGAAATGTCAATGGGACTTTACCATGAATTGATTACTTAAACTATGATCATATATATAAATTTGGAATGCACAATAGCCTCATACATGTTAGTGGGGGCTCCAAAAGTTAATCCTAGCAACCCTACATCAAATCTTTCTAGAGACATATTTCTAGTATTGTATAAGGTACTATTCAGTATTGTAGTATCTAGAACAATTCATCCTCTTTGGATTTTGGGCCACTGTTTGGTCCTTAGGTCCTTCAAGGCCTTATAAACACCTAATACCTTCAAGATATTAAGTATTTGAGGCCAACTCAAGGCCATTAGGATACCTAAAGGCCTTTGATCCTCCTTAAGACCTTCAGGCCACATGACCTTGTGCTTAAATGGATCAGACATACTCTACAAGGAGAAGGATCCAGATGAGGATGCAGAGAAGTGTGTATTCACCAGAGAAGATCTAAAAAAATTGGAAGAATGAGAGGGTATGGGAATTTCTTTTGGGCCCAACCTATGCATTAATGTAAAGCCTAACTGAACAATTATGGGAAGGTGGAGAGTTGACATCATTTTGTAGACATTGTGGATGATCAGTTCCTTGTACTTATAGTCTTGATGAATTTATCTAGACCTTCGGGTCATGTAATCTTGTGGAGCCTACATGCCACGCAAGGGTTATCCTTTACCCATAAAAGGGGTATTATCATAAATGAGTAAAAATAAAAGTTCTTTTGTCCATTTGGGGTTATAACATTTGCCCTATTATCACAGCAATAGGAGTCACGACCAACTAGACCATGGAAATTACCTATATCCATGATTTGTTTTCCTATAACCATGGTTTTTTACATTTTTATAGGTATATTTATATCTATATATGAATAATGTTCTAAAATAGGTGATTAAGATAGTTATTTTTTTATACAGGAAGTTAGAGAACATTTGGTTATGCCGGAATAAAAGGTAAGGGTGATTTGTCTCAATTTACTATCTTTGAGACTTGTTTTCATGTAAATAATTTCATTTAAAAGGTGTTCACATTGACTATTGGATATATATATATATATATATATATATTGAACTTTATTTTATTAATGGTTTTTTAAGTTTAATTTCATTCCCTATATTTTATGCTATATATTTTTATTAAAATTTTTCTAAAGTCATAAAGGATATTGATAGCTCAAAACATGTTTCTTTGAGTTATTATATTTATTCCTAAATTCTTAGGTTTTCATACCATAAAATTGTATTATATTTTATTTTCTCCTCCTATATGGGGAAAGTTAATTTTATATTCAAATATCCTTCCATGATGGATTTCCTTCTCATGAAAGTATAACTTTGTTAATAATAATTTTCAACCTTCACAAGTGATCTTTTTGTCTTCCATATCCATATTTTATATTCCTGATAATGTTCTAATTTATAATTGGAAACCCAATTATCTATTATCTCATTCAATATACAAATTTTTAATTTCGTCCATTAAAAAATACAATATATTACCCTATTTATGATGTGGGGTTTCAAAAATGAATTTTAATATAAAAAAAGTTTTCTTAAAATATTCATTTTTTTATCTTTCACTCCACATTTAAGTGAGAAAGTCTTTAAGTGTTTTCAAGACTTTACTTTTGAAAGTGGGTTTTAAAAGTAAATTATTAAAAAAAATCACTTCACCTTTTTGAAAATGAATTTTCAAAGTGATTAAAACTTCATATTTTACGCCAACAATAAAATCATTTTCTAAAAACTCTTTTACAATTTCACTTACTTTTATCTATTTATCAATAATGATTTATTTATATTGGAATTTTTTTCAAAAATTACACTCTAAATGTTATTATAAAATAAAATTTTTGGGGTGATTTATTTTTGGGTATCAACCATTTACATTCTTGAGGTTAATTTTAGTGATACCATATGGAAATGTTAAAAACCCCAATTTTCCATTGGTTCTTTATGATGTTATGAATGATTGTTTCCAATTAGAACACACATATATTTATTATTGAATAGTGGGGCCTTATATCTCCCTTTAATACACTGGTTATGTTTTTATATCTCATGAGATAATTTGGTTGTGTGTGGACATGATCATGTTATGATTTGTTCATATGATAGTTCATGGACATGATAGTATATAGTTGGGTTCACATGATGGAGCATGGACATGATAACATATAGATTTTCTCACGTGATGGTGTATGGGAATGATTTTCATATATCATTTTTCACATTATTGTGTATATACATTATTGTGTTTTGTTTTTTACACAAGATTATGCTTGGTCATGATTTCTCTTTACTTTTTTTCACAATATTACAAATTCTCACACTTTTGATTCTGCCATATTTTTATTATATTTTCCTATTATTATGATTCATGGATCATTTTTATCATATTGCACACTTATGATGTCAAATATTCTCTAGTACAACCCATACAACTAGGCTCTAGATTAGACTGTGGAAAAAACCAAAGGGCATTCTCGATCCCCACGAGATAGCGACTTGTAACTGAGCAATAAAAAAACCAAGGGAATGATTTTCCGAACCGGAAACATATACATGACATATATATAGAAATAAAACCATAACATAAATATTTTATAAACAAAATAATTCCAATAGAATAGATTCAACCAAAAGTGGAAAGATAAAAACCTAAGGTACATGTCCACAAAAGACTAAAAAGGACCACAAAAAAACTACCAAGAAAATACTCCACGTGATATGTGGGAAACATCCCACAATCTCAAAACCATCAACCCATACCCAAACAAAATAATCTTCATCTTATCATTAATACTATGTTCTCTTTATTGAATCGGATAATACGAAGTCTATACAAATCCAAGGTAGTGTGCAAAGTGTGAGTTAAATAGGCTCAGTATGATCTCACCCTGGAGTTTCATAACAAGTATTTGTCAAATAATCCTAATATTCTCAATTAAAAAAAATATTTCAGGATAAGAAATTACACATGTTTATATCAAAAGAATGTTAAACAATTCCTATTTTTCACTATTCTAAAATAAATCTCCGGTAATACAATTTCAAAGAATAATTCAAATAAACCATTAAATTAATCAAATATTGCATCATATAATATCAAATCCATAATAGTTAAAAATCCAAAGAATAGTGGTAACCACCCCTAAGTTAACAATGGTCAGGATATCAAGGTCCCTCATACATAAAAAAAAATAATGACTAGTTAACAATTAAATCCCAAGATTCAATTAATCAATAATCTATAGGTGGAGGAACACCCTAGAAATTGATCCCCCTAAAATGTCAGAATAAAGTTTCTAAAGCTAGTGCATATATGATCTAAGAGCATAAGAACACCATAGAATGTGACCCTTTAAAATTCTAATGGACAAGGCCCAACACTAAACTGTCCGCCTAGGTACCCAAATCTCCCTTGTATAGTATATATTAAATTAATTTTTAATGTCTTAACAAATTTACCAAAAAATCAAAAAAAACCCTTTTCATAAAAAATATGCTTTGAAAACTCATTTCACTGTGCTTTGAAAACACCTTTCTTTTACCAAAAGACGGGGAAACCCATATTTTCGTAAAAACTCTTTTTACATGTGCATATTAATCAATTAATGGATGGTTAAAATTCATTTAGAAAACAATTTAGAAAACCAATATCATTTATGACTTATGGAATATATCCAAAAGACGGAACCAACTACCTTAAACTTGAGTTGCACACCGACCGCAACGGGATCCACACACACTGGGAGGAAAGGGAATATAAGAATGAATGGTAGGAGAACATAGACAATGATTCTCAAACATTAGAATAATTATTCCAAAAGAAAAGGGTTGGAAGACTAGGTAAGATATCACACACCTAAATAGAACACACAATTTTAAATGAACCCAATAAGAGTGTGTCTCTAGTAGCCAACACACAGTAAGAAAAATTGACGATGGCCTAATAAATTGATGAAAAACACCAAATTGATATCAGAAAACGTAGAATGGTTTTCTTAAAATATTCCAAAAATATCCTCCAAAAACCTCTGATTCAAACCGCAGATCCAGAAAATAGGAAGGAGGGATTAATAGAGTTGAAAACAGATTTAAAATTGTATTAAAACCCTATTCACAATGATCCTCAAAGTTTACAAAACTAATCATAATGATCTCCAGAAAAATGGGCAGCTAAATTGGAAATTTTATTTTCAAGATTGGATGGAACCATAGAATATTACTGCTAACAATGTTGGTAGTGGCCACAGTGGAACTTCACCACACCACTCAATCCAACCAGCCAAAATGGAATAGTGTGGATACCTTGGCAATATTAGGTAGGCCATGACCACCCCTATGTTGTGGTGTGTCCTTGTTGGACATGGTGGATAGGTTAGACACCCATGAGACATTCCCAAGGCCACACCCTTGTCTGAGTGTGGTGACTATTTTCATGGTAGACAAGAGACACCAAGGTGTGAAATTGCTTTGACCATGTCAAGGTCCAACCTGTTTTAACCTATAAAATATCCAACACCCAATTTAAGCCACCAAGACACAAAAAAACATCTTGAACCTCAGAAATGACCAAATCAATGCTCAATGAAAAATCAATTTACCTCATTTCATTATGTTACAACCTCCCCTCAATAGCAATTTCTATCCCAAAAAATTCATGTAGAAGAAGGAAGATCCATGAAGAGTTGAGGCTATTTCTCATTCATTAATGATTCCCACTCCCATGTTTCATTTGAATATGATATGTACGGCCATAACACCTTGACCAAATGGGTATGAATTATACATAGAACTTTAATTTTGGGATAAATGATCTCCATGGGTGGATTCATAATAGAGACATCTAACTTCAACTAAATCTCCTCCTAATTTAGAACATGGGAAGGATTATGGTGGCACTTATTAATCTGAGATACATCATGAATATCTGTCAACTAAATAGGTAATTCTATCTAATAAAAAAAACATTACAAATTGCTTAATCAACTTAAAAGGTCTAATATATTTCATACGCAATATCCATTTTTTCATTATCTAATGGTTTTCCAACCAAGGAGAAACATTCCAGAAGACCTGATAACCAAAAAAAACTCTAAAGTATGATATCGATGATCCACATATGATATGTTCAAACAGTAATATGTAAAAAAGTATCAATTTATATGCTAAATCTCCATCAATGTCCCCTAAATTATAATTAGATCAACAAGAGATGTCTAACCCACCTTTGACCAATAAAGAGGTGACATACACGAGTGAACTTACAAGGCCTCAAAGGGTTCCCTTATAATCGAAAACTAGTAAATATTGTTATAAGACAACTCAAAAAGTCCCATATAGTTATCCTATGATCCACTGAAATCCAAGACGTAGGCATGGGGTATATTCTCTAGAATCTGAAAATGCACACTCTATCTTGCTATTAGTAGATGGATTGTAAGTTACATATAGTGTAAACTGAGTCCTCCACACCCATTGGAAACTCATCTATAATATATAAGTGAACATTGGATCCTTGTTAGAAACAATGTTATAGGGTATCCCATGTAACCTCACTACCTCTTATATATACAACTTACTTAGATTTTCAAACGTAGTGGTGTCTTTGATTAGAATGAAATGAGATAATTTCTTCATCTGATCGATTACTAACCAGATAAAATTACTTTCTCAATGATTCCTTGGTTATATAATACTGAATTCCATGGAAACCTCATTATATTTTCATACTGACACCAGAAGAGGTTAGAGTAGACCTGGAGGTTTTTGGTGATATATCTTTATCTTCTAGTTGGTGTGATACTGGGAAAAATAATAAATGGTTTAGTACTTCATACCTGACCACCAAAAATTTAATCTAATGTTATAATAAATTTTAATCATGCCATGATGAATAAACCATATAAAATTATTGAAATCATGTGGCACTAAATTCATGATGGATAATGGTATGACTAGACGATTTCCAATGTGAATAATCTCATTGGAAGGGAAATACCAGCCATAAATGGTCTCCATAACATATAGAGGTTCGATGATACATTTAAATAGATCATCCTGCTACTAGACTCAAGAATTTATGACGATAACATAGAATTTGTAATAACCATGCCAAATCATCCTCTTGCGTGTCCATATACAACTATGTGAAAATACCCATAGGTTTCAATCCTCTATCGATTCCAAGACAACCTAAGATGGGTACTTCTTAATGAGAGTATCCATAATGACATTCCCCTTTCTTGAAGTGTAGGAAATCTCAAAGTAGAAAATTTGAATGTACATCTCCCAAAATATCTACATAAGGATTAGGTCATTATAAGAAAAATGAAACTCAAACTCTTGTGATCATAAAAGAGTGTGTACCTCTCCACAATGAGATATTATCTCCAACACTTGAGCTTATGCATGATATCAATGGGGGAAAATTCATGAGTGGGGTAATTTTTCTCATACATATGAATTTTATAAAAGCTATAGGCCACAACATAATCATAATCCATAAATACACATACCATAATAGCACTAAAATAATCACAGTATGACACATATAACTTACCAGTTTCTAGAAATATCATAACATGAGATGATGTCAAAAAAATTGTAGCTCCTCAAAAGAGGTCTAATACTTTGAATTCCATTTCAATTTTACCCAATTATTGGTAAGGTAAATTTAAGTTATTTTCAACTCTGAAAAATCCTTGATATACTATTGATAGTATTCATCTGGTCCAAAGATGCTCCATATCTTGGAGATGTTATGTGGTTCTTCCCATGACCAGACAACCATTAACTTTTTTGGATCTACTAAGAGACAATGTTTTAAAATCACATACCCTAGTAACTTTACCTCTTGGATCTAGAAATTTATTTTCAACATTTTTCTAAAGATGTGGTGACTCTTAAAGAATTCTATATCCAAAATCCAATAGTGCTCATGATCACACTAAGATCATGAATAAACAAGGATATCATTAAAAAATACCATGATAATGGTGTCGAGATATTGATGGAATATCTAATTCATCAAATCTATAAACACTGTATGATAATTATTTATTCCAAAATGAATTATTATATATTAATAATGTCCATAACTTCTTCTAAAAGTATTCTTCATGATATTTGACTCCTAAACTCTAATACGGTGATACTTATCAATTTTCAAAAACCACTTTCCCCCCTTAATTGATCAAATGGGTCAACCACATGTGTAAAGGGTTACTTATTCTTAATATCCACCAAATTCATTTTTAATATTCTACAAAAGTATGAAAATAACCATCATTATTCTTATTAGAGATCATGGGGGCCACCCATGGTGAAATACTAGGATGAATAAATCCATTCTCAAGAATATTTTGCAACTGAATATTGAGGTATTTTAGCTCAGAAGGTGCTATAGAATAAAATAGTATAAAAATAAACTACATACCCAACACCAAATTTATTGGGAAATCTACCTCCCTATATAAAGGAAGGAAAAATAATTCATTATGGAAAGCCTTAGAGAAATCCAAAACAACCAAGGGAAGAACAAAAATAAATTAAACGTCATCAGGGTCAAATGTATTGGTTGACAGTAGACTTATAATATTTTGGTGGAATGGTCAAGCAAGACTATCCCTCAAATACCACACTATCTAAAACACCTGAGATCTCTCATATATAGAAAATAATCTGACATGATGATGATAAAAATAAATCTCATCTCAGTGATAAAAAACCTAATATATCCCGATGATGATGTAAAAAAGATCTATATTGAGAACTCTGAAGACTTAGACTAACTCCACATCATCTATCTAAAGAGAACAAGATGGAAAATAGAACACATTCTCTTTCATCTTCCCAAGAGGTGTTGTCATCTCCATACAAAATTAAATAACCTCCATTAAAAGTCTTATAACATCCACAAAATAGGAAGATATAAAAGTGTGTAAGGTACCTGAATCAATTAGAGAATTTGTTATAGAATATGCCACAATTATGGTACCTCTCACTGTGTTCAGCTCTGTATTACCTCCCACCAAAAACCCATACACAAGGTAAATGTGCTTCACTTTTAAGCCCTATAGTTAGAGCCTTTTGGAATTTAAATATTCTAACTGCACCAAAGTGGCCTTTGGATCTGAAGTTCCCAGACCATATAATGGAATAATCAAATCCTGGAACAAACTCTATAGATAGACTCCATGGCCACAAGCCCTACAATTATGTATGGGTGTTCCCAAGACCATTGGGTATAACCTACCTTTCCATACAGATACAAATTATTGGGCACACTACTGGTTGATGCTGATAGTGTAGAGGAAGACCACTACTTGGAACCAAATCCACCACCGTTTAGATTATCATTCCACTTCCTCTTTTTCCTTGAATTCAATTGAAACTGTCACTAGGTGGGCCTGAAGAGCCATAGATGCGAATATTTCCTGTTATATCCATTTTCATCATCAAATATTTTCCAAATATGTCAACATAGGTGATAAGATACCACATATATGCATATAATCATATTTAAGTTCATAAACCCTGCATTTATTTTTGAGCCCTAAGTGGATCATTCATCATCACCTGTGAAGAAAAGTAATCATCTCTTTGTAATGGTTGGTATATTTTGACACCGAACACTCTCACTACTTAAAGGAGAGGAACTACAAATACTTAACTATCAATAGATATTTTGGGTAGAAATACTGAAATTAATGATACTTTAATCCCTTCCACTCTAATCACACATATTAATTTTTCTGTACAATAGAATCACACCACTACTTGTTAAGACCCTCAAGCTTTGACATTACACACTTCACCTGGAAAGAAACAAGTTTCTCCATGAAGTTGAAGACTTTATTGATCTTCTCTAACTAATTCATTTCCATTTTTTGTTAATTTTTACCTTTAAAAGATGGGGTCTTCTTACATAGTAACTCTTGTGGTTGATTTATGTCTCCTCCATCTCCAGGTTTAACCTCAATATATTGGTCTTGAACCTGTGGTAAATTCTAGTCCACAACTCGAATTACTCATATGATAACCTCTAAGATATTGTGATCCATTAGAGGATTCTCTTAATGTGTATTTGACGTTTTACCCTCTTATATAACCCTCATAAGATGACTCAAAGGCATGTTTATACATACAAAAAGTAGAAATAAATGATCCTAAAATGAAATAATATTAGTTTAAACCAAAAGAATATAAACAAAATTGAGATCATGGAAAAACCCAACACAAGAGACACACATCCCACATCCCAAGGAAAATTAAGGATCATCATGAAAACAGTAGGTTAGGAACTCACTACAACCAACCTCACAAGTCCTAAAAATCTTATATCCTGTCAACCAACATCCCAAGACTGATCATAACCATGTTTTGATACGCAATCATCACATCCTAGCCTGGAAAATCTATCCAACCAGGATCTGAACTAGGCCATGACCAGACCCTAAGGGTGTTCCTGATCCCCATGGGTTGGTGATTAGTACCCAATCAATCATAAACAACCCGAGGGAATTATATTTACATATGAATATAAAATACATGGAATATATATATATATAATGAAAACCAAAAGGGAAATATTTCATAAACAAAATAGTGTCAACATAAGGTATATAACCAAAAGTTGTATGATACAAACCCAAGGTACAAGTCTAAAAACAACCAAAAATGATAACAAAGAAAATTTACAATCAAATAATCCAAGTGATATGTGGGAAACATCCCACCATCTCACCACAAACTACCTATACCCACCTGACATATGTCTCTCCACCTAACTGCATCACCTTCTCTTTCCTGCATCAGATAAACAAGGTTTACACAACACAAAGGTAGTGTGTATGGTGTGATCTAAATAGGCTCATTAAGATCCCACCAGAGTATTCCATAACAAGTAATTGTACAATAATCTTGATATGCTAAACTTAAAATAACAAGACATGATTAACAGTTACATGGTTTTATATCAAAATTATAATAAAAAAATCACCCTTTTTATAGTTCTAAAACAAAATCCACGTAATATAATTGAAATCTTAATTTTAATAAACCATTAAACTTATCAAAGCATGAATCATATCATATCAAAACCAAAATATTACAAAATCTAAATCAAAATGGTAATAACCCCTAGGATAAGAATGGTTGGGATAATTAGGTCACTAGAACCTCAATAAAAAACAATGAATATTGTGTACTCATATACCAAGAGTCAATGCATCCATAATCTAGGGATGGAGGAACACCCCAAAAAATGAACCACATACAATGTCAAGATCATGTTCTTAGAGATAATGTATCCATGATATATGAATGAAAGAACTCCCTGGAATGTGAACCCCATTACAATTCTAATTGGAAAGACATAATACTAAACTCTCCACCAAGGTACCCAAGGCCCCCTTTTGTGGAATGTATCAAATCAAATTGAAATGGATTATCTCATTTCCCAAACAAATCCAAAAAACCCTTTTTATCCAAAACATTCTTTGAAAACATGTTTCACAATCCATTTCATAATGCATTGAAAGTGCCTTTATATTACTAAAATATTGGTAACACCCTCTTTTCTCATAAATCAATTTTACACACACTTATCAAACAATTTAAAGATCATGTCAATTCATTTAGAAAACAATTTATTTAACTAGGAGAACCCATGGATTACATAATATAGCCTGGATAAAAAACCACCTATCTCAAACATGGTTAGAACACCACACACAAAAGGATCCACACACAATGGGAGGAAATGGAATTCTAGAACAAATAGTATGAGTCACTAAACATTAATTATTAAACCTTTGAATCAAGTCTCCAAAAGAAAAGGGTTGTCAAAGAAGGTAATTGATCACATAACTCATTTGAACACATGTTTCACACTCAACACAATTAGAATCATCCATTAGGGGCCAATAAAAAGTAGTAAAAAATATGGTGACCAAAAAAATGGGAATAAGTGCCAAAAAAGGATCAGACTTGGTTAAATAATCATCTAAATATATACCCAAAATCTCCCTCGAAAAATTCCTGATACAAACCCTAGATTTAGAATAGGGGAAGGTGGAATTCATAAAGGATAAAATCAAGTCAATTTATTTTAAATCTTCTTCATAAAGATAGCCAAATATTTCCTGACCGGGAGTAATTCTCTCCTCAAAAATAGGTGGCCAAATCAACCGTTTTCAAATTTCATGATCGGATGACACCGCTATATAGTGTTGCTCACTACACCCACGTTGGCCTTGGTGGAACTTTTCCAAACCACCGGACATGCCTAGCCAAAATGGAAGAGCATAGGAACCTTGGCTATCTTGGGTAGGCCATGATCCCCTCTACATCAAGGTGTATCCTTATTTTCCATGTTGCATAGGGAATCCACTCATGAGCCACACCCTACTCTGGGCATGGAGACTATTCCTGTGGTACATAAGAGACACCATGCAGAGAAAAATATTGGGCCACACCATGGTCTATCTCAATTTCTATATAAAATTCCAAAAACCTATTTAGGACACAAATCCACTCAAAAACATCATCAATTCCATAAATAACCAACCCAAAGCTCATAAAAGAATGTACCTCAAGCTTTGATGTTACATGTTTCATGGTACATGGTTGTTCAATTGAAATTACAATTTTTTTCTATAATGAATTATAGACAAAACTTGTTGTTATGCATTATTTTTAATAATATATTTCTCCCATGCTCATATTTTATCACATGATTATGATTTAACCCTTTATGACATGTTAATGATTTTTTCCTTTATTGTTTTTTTGATCTCACCCCTTTATTATGTTCACGTTACCTATATTATAAAGATAATTATAAATTTTGATGAGTCTAGAAATGGGTCTAGAGGGATTCAATTATGGAGAAAAGTTCATAAGTATTTCCAAAAAAGTTACTTATATAGATATTCCACAAATAAACATAGCCTTTAATTCTTGGGATAGTGTTATTATCATGAAATGTAATGTTTAACTATTATAAATGATATAAAATAATGTTTTGTTTAGATTGGATCATCTCACTTGGTATCAAAGCCTATCTGTAAAGTCTTTTATTCACACTAGTCCTAGTATTGTGGTTCTGGGTTTCCTTGGTTGGTATTAGAGCAGGGTATAGTAATGTTTTAGGATTATAGTAGTTTTTTTGAGGATTAGAATGAAAAACATTTAGTGAAAATCTAAGGGATGAGTCTACATGTAGGATAACATCTTATAATTTTGGTGATGTTTTGAGTGTATGTTTTTCCATGCAATGAAATCCCTATATGGTTACTAAATTTGGATAAAGGATCTAGAAAACATGTACCAAGGAGTAGTAACCCGAAAGGGTTTTTATTAGTTATTAACCCAATCATCACTTAGTGCATGAAAAAGTTTCATAACTACATGCCTGGTTTAAAATTACCAAGGGATGCACTTTGGTTGATCACATTCACATTATGAGTCATTGAAAGGGATTTATTATGTTATGGAATTACATTAGGAAGTATGAGAGAAACTTACTTGAAGGAACCAAGATTAAACTGAGAGTGATTTATGTTGAACTAAAAGATAACATGATGATTTCATAGAGTAATATATTTCATGGTTGATTTTTTAATGAGATTGTTATGATAATTCTCTTATGATGTAAATTTTTCATCACTCATATTAGCCACTTTTAGTTTAAGTAATGTATATGGAAAGGATAAATCTAGTTAATAATGGATTTTATGGGAAATGAGGTGATTTTCCTAATGAGAAATCAAACAATATGGGAGTAAGAATACATAATCTTTTGGTGATTCTCACTAAACTCTCTCATCATATGAATAATAAAAATGATCACGATGAGCTCTTGAAAGATCCAAGGAAGAAATATCATACTACTGGTTCTTTCATGTGGAAACCTTCCTTTAATGTCTATTCCAATCCACCAATTGGTTATCAATGGATCAATGTGATGGAAAATATATTTTTCATTTTCATGTGCTTAGAACATGAGATGGTTTTTTTAGTCATTTAGAGTATGGATGGTGAGGTAGGCCAATGGTGGACTCTAATTATGAATACAATGGAAAATGAAGAAGCAAACTACCTGAAATGGGTGGAGTCCAAGAAAGTATTCTTCACCAAGTACATTCCTCAAACTCTTTACATTAAAATGGAGTGATAATTTCTATAGATGAAATAAAAGTAGGATGAATCCATTAAAACTTATGAGGATAACTTTACAAGAATTTCAAGGTATTCCTCTAGTTTTATTACAAAATATAATGTTTCTTCAGTGGATCAAAACCAAGTCTTCAAAAGACATTATCTACTAGAGACTTTGGTAGCTAAAAATAAATTGTTCAATGTGATGTTAAGGTGGTTATAGAAACTCGATATTCATAGTTTCAAAGATAAGAAAAGGAAAATGGAGTTTCATGGAAATTAAAATGATAAGTAATATAGGGTGAAAAAATTCTTATCACATACATGCCAAAAAATTGGAACAAGTATCCAAGTGACTTCCAGAAAGGATTTATATAATGTCAGGGTGAAAGTATTGTCCATCAAGCTCATGATTTTCACAAAGGGTTGAACAGTCTAACTGATGAAACATGTGTGGATAAGGTCCCAACTAATGATCCACACACACATCAATGATTATTTTTCAAGGATTTTAGGCATTATGAAAATCAATTCCATGACCCAAAGTCTATTGGGTATAATAGGTACGAACAATCTCTAAAACCAATGGAATAAGGATGAACCTATGTAATGACTATCATTGAAGTGGATTTTGGAAATTAAGGAACACTAACCCTACACTCTAAAGTTGTATATGTCTTATTGGAATTGGATTTATGGGACCCTAGTATAAATAGGAATTCTGTAAGAGAATTAAATTTCCTCCCTGATTATTTGACTATTGTATCGTTATTGTTCCCCGATATGATGTTTTTTGGACTATAATTCATATGAATCTTATTAATTCTTTCTTTAGAAGAAATTTATTGAGGTTTTGTGAAATGATTATCTCTCACTATATAGATCCAAAAACAATTGTGAGAATAAGGAAATCACATTTCATATTTCAATCCAACCAATGATCATATATCATTGCAAGGATGAATATGAACTCTCTAGGAAAACCAATTCTATTTTATGAGACATGATACCTAGACATGAGTGATGCTTTATTCTAATTATTGGATAAAATTCAGTATTAAAATTGAACTATTGTAAGAAAAATATATATCTCCAAATATTCAAAGTATATCATCTCTCTTAAAATAACATATTGATCTATGTATATCTGTTAGATACCCTTTGATATTTTAATTAGTATGTTATAATTAAAATTGTGAGGATTCAACTTATTTGGGGGGATGTAACACCCTAAGATTTGGAATATATATATTTTTCTCTAAATAAATATTATGTATGATAGCTTACCCTACTCCCATCACTAAACTAAAAGAAGTCACCACATATTAGATGAATATTATTTTGAAAATCATAATAATAATAAAACCTCTAGTAACTAAAAAAGGTATTACTAAACTAAAATAGCCTAAATTGAGGATATAAAACAATAATATGATTTAATATTAAATGTATTGCTCTTTCTCAAATAACCATTTTTTAAAATCTAAAAATTTTATTCTGATAAATTTATTTGACTACTTTTAAAATGTTATTATATATAAATATATATAATAACACCAACTTAGTTAGAAATTGATATTAAATAAGATTGAAGAAATTTAATATATAAATGTTTATTTTTTCTATAAAAATAATAATAATAATTATTTTTTATTTTCATTTAAATGATAAATTAATATATTTTATAATCTTAATTTGAAAAATGAAACTTTATTTGCAGATTCATAACTTTATAATTAGATTAGGATGATTTTTTTAGTACTTTAAGGTTGAATTTTGAGGTGAATAATAAAAAATGCCTATTTTTCAAAATATTAAAACTTTTATGAAATTTTCATAATACAAGAATTATTTAAAATTTATAAAATATTTTTATTTAAAAATATATATTTCTAAATCAAAATAATTCATTTAAAATTACAAGGTATTCTTTATCAAACATATGTTTAATGTTTTGTAAACTTAAGTAATATTTTACTCTAACAAGAACATATTTTTGGTCTATTTCTTTGAATTAAGTATCTATAAGCTATAATTAAGTTTTGGCCTTCATTAAAAGACCCAAAATATTATATAGTTAATAATAATCCAATAAATATAATATAATTCAATAGAATTATTAATTATATCATAAACATATATTTTACGCATAAAAATACACTTTTTCTAAAAATAGGTTTTTACCTCTTATATTTGTTAATGTTTAAAATAATTTTTTTTACAAATATAAATTTTATTTTGTAAAATGGATATATTATTTTTAATAATTATGTCCAAATTATTTAATAAGGATCATTTTTATTATTAGTAATTGAATGTAAATTACTTGGGTAAATATTAATTATCACAGTAAAGACCAAAAATGGTAAAAATATACAAGTAAAAGACATAAAAAATATTTAAAACTTGTTTGAAAATTAATTGTTAAGGAAAAGAAAATTTTAAATTATCCCTAAGAACATTAGTTTTTAATTTGCTTCCACTTTCCAAGTGAAATGTGTTCCCTATTTACATTAAGATGTTATATTTACAAAACGTTCATTCTCTTCACCTATAAAAGTAGCTCACCTCCACTTCATCTATCCACTAATTATAAAGAATTATATTTAAAATAAATATTCCTTAGTATATACTAAGAATTTTTACCACATACTATATTCCTTATTCTTTTAAAAATACCAAGATGGGGATCCTTAAGGTGTTACCCAGGAGAGAACATCCAGAGAAAGAGGCAATGTTCTCAACTAGACTCTCTTAAATCTTATTTTACCCCATAAAACCTATTATATCCATGATTTTATTATTATATAAATATTAATAATATTCTGAAATTTTATTATAATAATTCAATATCCATTTTCTACCTTCCTCTGAAACTATTCTAAAAATGAAGATGACGTCACGTGTACTTGCAGACTGCTGACTCCATGAACATTGTGTTTGATTTTTCATCATCTCCATACATAGTATGTTATAATAGTATATCTAAATTATTAATATTATATTTATAATTTTATCAAGATTATTTAATTATATATAATTCCGTATCTTCCTCTTGGTCTATGGAAAAAGAATGTGTCATACATGCATGTGTGCGGACTACCGCCTCCACCAAAGTGACATATTTCATTTTTCCTGTAGAATTTTCTTATTTATAAAACTCTTTTAAAATCTAAATAAACACATAAAAACATATAAATGATATAATTATGATTATTTAATAATGATATTATTCCAAAATAATCACTTTCTTAACCATGATCACCCATAGATTATAACTTTTTATTCTCTAGTTCGGTTAACCACCTAGTTGAACAATGCTATAATTTTTTTATCATGATTGAATATGGAAAAATAAATACCAATGTTATGAGAAATTGAGGATAAAATAATATTTTTATGGTTCATGAATTTTATATTAATATTTAACTTATTATTAATATACCACCATTTTTTTAATTATAAATTATCAAAACAAGCTTATCATTGACTTCGTCGTCATGTAATGTAACTAAAATACTTATAAAATAAAAAATAATCATTAAAAAAGAATAAATGATCTATTCCATTAATATTAATGATCTTTTGATGATGATATTTTATTTTTTTAAATAATAATTGACCATTCTATTATGAATCTAGTAGTAAACAAAACAATCGAAGCTGGTAACATCTGGTGATGAAAATGAAATATAACTATAGAAACCCAGTTTGTTCCTTGTAAGACATTGAAATATTTCTACTTATATTTCTATAAATATGCATTTAGATGATGTGAAACTCTAAGACAGTGTGTTATCAGAATTAGTTTTATAGAAATATTAAATGTATTTTATATTTTGAATGTGTGGTACCATAATGAAAATGAGATAAATCTTAAACAGAAGAGCATATCAGAAATTTGATGCCGTAGTTGAGTCTATAAGGTAGTTGTTACCCTAGAAATGGCATAAAATGGGTCAGCGTGGGGAATTCGGATCCCTCAATAATTGGTGGTACGTTCAGTGATTTTAATTAATTAATTAATCCCATTTGACCAAATGCATTCATATAAATGTGTCTTCATGGGAATTTTTTTAATTTTAGCCTCATAATACTATAATTCTCCCATGATTCTCTACTGCCTCTACTATTTGGAGATCATGTCAAATGATGATGAAACTCCAGATCAGATCATATCCAAATGCATTGAACACAAAATCTTATCTCAAATCATTACCGGATGAGTTATTCATCAATAAATGAACCATAATCAAGGAAGGGATTTTCAATTGGTGTTTTTTCCATTATGATTATATATTTTGAGTGGATTATCAACTTCAATTGATTTGCACCATGTTGCAGCCCTTTCACGTGCTTGGGTACCGATTTGTTAGATTATCTCAATTGTTTTCTAACCATGGTTTCTCATTATTGATTATTGGAAAAGAATGATTTTACAATGATATTTAAACATTTTTTCTTGAGATTTTAAACATTTTTTATTCATGTCGTTATTGTTTGTACTCTGAGGCCCTTGTTCAACAATTGTAGGGTGGTACTGAGCCCAACCAGACCCCTAGATTCATAGTGATTTCAAGAACGAAGAGCGGATTGAAAATATTATCACATAACTGGTGTATTTTCAAGTTATTGATATTTTTTTGTGATTTAATATCAAGGAATTGAGGGTTGAATGTGTGGTAGTGTGTGAGACATGCGACATACATCCGACAAACCTACAGATCCGATTTCCATTGTGTGGAAGTTTTAATATACAAATCATGACTATATATACCATTTTCGGACAATGATAAGACAAACTAGATGTTAGAGTGGAAAAATTCAAGAACAGATATCATATATGGATTTATGGGGAAGACGTGACTACATGCCACGTATAAGGATGAACACATGGTGTGTATCCCCTCAGTGATGGAAACTATTTTTTTCAGAAAAGTTAAGGATGATGTGGGGTGTAGTCCTCCTTCACATCATGTACCCCTTCTTTGGATGGAAAACCTGTGTGATGGATCACATGAGAAGGATGTTGTGTGTGAGTACATGAACATTTCATATGGGAGGCACCCTGTATGAGGCAACATAATGTGTGTAGAGTACATGGGGTCTAGTACATGGAAACAACGAGCATGACATGACCCTGGTCCTAGTTAGCCTAGACATTCCCTATAATCCACCTACACGGTGTGTAGAGATTCATGGAGTGGAGCCATGTGCTGTCTAGAGACACTGACATGCAGTGGAGTGGGACAACACATTGTGTGAGTCCCCTCGCATGTTGTGTATCCATAATTCCAATTTAAGGAATCATGAAATATTTTTATCTGTTTTATTTGAACATAGATTTTGGCCCATGAGTAGACTATAATATCTGTTTTTTCACATTTAATGTGATGGTACCCTCATTTGTGGATTAAGAGATATGATGTGGAATATTCCTTGCATGATTATTATTGAGGCGACGCTCGATGAAGATAGTGATTAGGTGGGATCACTAGAGGCTTCTTTGAAGTGAACCACCTATCAGATAGTTTATCGGTTCTGAGTGATCATATTAGAACCTCGATGGAATCAGGGAATGAGACATTGACCAATATAGTGGAACCCCCCATTAGTATGGGTTTGGGTCCTATACATCTACCTTCCAAGTGGATCCCCCTAATCATAGAAGGTGTGGGTCCTCAATGACTAGAGTGGAACCTCCTTGTTGTTCCAAGGTGTGGGTCATCGACCTCCAAGTAGAACCCCCTACGGAATAAGGCCCAAGTCCTTGATGATTAGAGTGAAACCCCCAATCGGTATGTGTATGGTTCCTCTAGCATATCGAGTGGAACCCCCCATCAGCATAGGATTCGGGTCCTTATGACACTAGAGTGGAACCCCCCATCTATATGGGTGCGATTCATCGATGGATCCTTACAGAGTAGAGCCCCCTGATGTTCTTGGGTGTAGGGCCTCTACATTGAGTTTGTGGCCCCTTGACTATGTGTAACTGTGATGAGAAATTGTTAGAATTTGATGGATACATCTTGGAAAACATGTGAGATGTTGGACATCTTTTATGGACTTTTGGAATTGTTGGGTACACTTTATCTTAGGATGATTTGTTAGATTTAGATCTCCTTACCTAGTCATTTGGACTGCTGAACTAAGAATATATATACAATCATATTTCATTCCCAAACCACGTATTTGGTTACTCTCCATCCAGGAGAGGAAAAGAAGTGTGTGGTATGCCACATGCTTCCCATATCTAGATTCTCATGATCAGATGAATCTAATCTCCTACTATAGGTGGTGAAGATTCGAAATTTAGTTCATCTACTCACCATTTTTATCCCCATGTGTCTGGATGATCTTACATTCACTCTATATTTGGGTTGAGATATTTTATTTGAATGTATGTTGTATATATTTCCTTTATATTCCTATTGTATATCTTACTCCCCCTTTAGATTTCGAGGTGTCCTACTGGGTATGTATATACTCACCCATATATGGGATTTTCCTACATGTTTCATGTCTTATATAGATGATAGAAAAGTCGACCGTGACTTCAAAGGAGCTCTGGGATACTAGGTTATTTGGACTGCATAGAGTAGTCATAGATTGGGATTAAAAAGCTGGGATATCTCTATAGTTTACTTATCTAGTTTTTTTAGATTGGGAAATTTTTCTCTATGGGCATGTAAATTTTCCCCCATTACATTTCAGTTTCACTACCTTACTTTTTTTAATCTTTATAGGTTCATACATGATAGGTTTACTTTATAGTAGTGTTGCAACTTTAACTCTTTCCCTTTTTTCTTTTTCATCAAGATAGATATGTGTGTTCATTTAAGTACTTAGGAAAATTCATAACCATGTTATTTATTCATTCAGTGCGGGTCGCCAGACCTTGGCCTATTGAGGTAGTTTTAGGGTAGTTACAGATCGAGACCCAACTTGGGTTGGGTCCTAAAAGATTGTAATCATAGGAGGGTTGATCCTTAAGATATTACTGGGACTAGTCCCCTTTATAAGATTTGGTTGGGTTTGGGGAGAAAATGTTGAAGTGTCTCTAGTGTAGCTCTCAAGCCTTGGAATCTAGTGGTGATGCAGCAACTGAAACATCTATTCTCCAGGACCCTGACCACCTACATTTTGACTTGGCATGCTGATAATTTTTTTGTAGCGATCAATGGTAAATGCATTATATAGGATTGAGATTTTGATTATCCTTATTGAGTCATATACCAATTATTTTTGTATATATATATATATATATATGACCATATGAACATGGTACAACTTGATAAATATCAGGATTCCTCCATGATGATAGCCAGCTAGGATACCAGCTCTGGTTTTTGATGATGACCTGATGAGAGATGAAGCCTCAATTTAGGGTCCATCTGATAACCCCCTTCCCCTGGGAGGCAATGTTGCAGCACCTCCACCTATTGAGCAGCAAATCGTCCTAGTAGAGTAGGATACGGATGCATGGAGACTAAATGTGCTCCATGAGTTCTGATGCTAGAGGACACTGAGGTTCTGCGAAAAGATATATCCTCAGGATATAGAGTATTGGATAGGGTTGGTGGTCTATGTTTACAGGTTTATTCGGACCCTGATGGATCTGGTGGTTGCATTGGTGGCTAGCCCTTTCCATGAAGAAGCTAGGTGTTGGTGGTTCCTTATTATAAAAATGTATGATGAGTCGACACTCTTATAGACTGACTTCCAGAATCTATTTCGTGAATATTAATAACCCTCTTTCATTTTATGATTCCATATCCAAGAGATTTTGGAGCTACAACAATGGTGGGTGATAATGGTTGAGTACACAATGTGGTTCACAAACCTTATGTGGTACTCTCTTTACATGATATAATAAGGCTACTTCTAGGCATGGATGCTTGATAAAGGAATCTATAAAGATATATTTATCAGTGTAATTCCTTTGTTCATCCCCACCTATGTTAGGGTTCTAGAGAGTGCACTAGTTATAGATATATTTCTAGCAGAGGGACCCCATATAGTTAGATTAGGCAGTAGGTGTCATAGAGTTGAGTTATCTCTAAAAGCAAGCAAATGCAAGGTGTTAGGATCTTGGCGTAGGAGACCTCCTTGTGATAATACTCATGAATTTATTCATAGGAATCATAGAGGACCAGGGAATCCCATAGAGGTTAGGTTCTTTACATGTGATGGGCTATGTAACACGGAGAGAGATTACCTGAAAATTCAAGTTGAGCAGCACATGAGGATAGTTGATATCCCTCCATGGATGAGGCAACACCGTGTTTAAGGATATCCCAGGTGATGATAGGGTGGTCCCTAGGGAGGCCGAGCTATTATAGGAGTAGGAAGAGCTATGGGTGGTGGACGCCTCTATGAGATGCTTCCACCACCACCACCATGAATCCCACCTCAGGCTCCTGGTGGTGGTCGTCGGGACTGCGGATAGCCACAGGATTTGGATATCTATTATCTCTCAGCACATAAGAAGATAATAGGTACAATATGTGTGTTTTATAGTCTTTATTTAGTATTAGTATACACAATTGTCAACCATTATTTTATCTCTGTACTCTTGCTTTCAGAGTTGGGGCTCTCAGATGAGGCGTTAGCCCAGAAGCTTAGTCTTGATGTTCCTACAGGAATTTTTATTCTGTATCTTTCATCGGTCGGTTGTGCGAGCTATCACTTAGTGGTGAGAGGTTCACATGGTACCTTTCAGCCTTCATAATAGAACCCTATGACGTTTGTTTCATTGTTCCTTGAAACATATATTCTAGTTTTAAGAATCATGGATTCCAGGTAGTTTCTATTGGATTTAGTCAAGGAAACAGAAACATCCAAGAGTTCTTAATCCCTGGAGGACCGACTTTCCAAAGGTATGTTTTCATTATGTTTGAACATTTATGATACTTAGGAATGTGTAATGGACAAGAGGATGGGAGGTCAGACTCATCACACTCTTTTGGTGGAAATTATTGTCAACTCTGTGACTCTCTTTGAAAATTTAAGATATTTTAATGAATCCTTATTAATTAACCAAGTCTAACATTAATTTTCCTTGAAATTTTCAATCACTTATTATCCTATGTAAAATTTAGAATCATTAGTATACATTCATGGTTCTTCATTAATGATGATATCCATATGTATTCGAGATTTTACATCAATAGTATCCTCTAATATACTATTCATTGATTCTTTTAATAATCATTTTTATTAGGATATTGGTTTTTAATCCACTCATTGAGGCGCTTAAGAATTTACAGTCACCTAGGGAGACAAATGTTTGTTTTGATCTTGGTATCGTGTCCATAAGATGGGCTACCTATGTATCCTTATAAAAGTAATCATAACCCTCATAGTTCGGTGTCTCTTAATGGGACACATCATTCCTTTTAAGGTCATGTGATAAGGACCTATAAGAGGAAGGTTCATAGTCAAAACATAGTGTGGGACTTATGCTGAAGAAGCCCAAGGAACATAGAAAGTATATGGAATTCGAAGTAAAATCAGACCATATTTATAACATGTACCATGAAGAATAGGGTTGATTTGAAGTGTAGGGTTTGAACCTAAAGGAGGATTCCTACATATCCTAGATGGATGGGAATCAAATCCCATGTAGTTCGATAAGTCTCACAGGAGAGTATAGTCCTTTGAGAGAAAAAAATGAGTTTGTAATTACTTCCTAACAACGATAACATGGTGATTTGGGGTTTTAATTTGGGGATTATTCCTAAAAAGGTGCCCAAATTTAAGGGAATTAGGGTTTGATTCCTAAGGAGGATATCCAGTTTGCTCGGGCCCTGAGAAGGCTTCCTACGAATCCTGATTTTGGTGGGAATTAGAGTACTTGTAGTTCATTATATTGAGTGTTTGAGCATATGTTGGAATCATCACGAATCTCTATACCCACGTGAGCCATGCTCGGTGTGAGAAACAAGAGGATGTGAAATATTCCACAATGTCACATGCACGCTTCCTCCTCTGCTGACCGAAGAGGGCGCACCAATTGCGGTGAGAGTGGATGAGGGTGAGGATATGAGCCTTCCCTATGTTCTCTTCACATTGGATAAGGTTACAATGGAAGAAATAAGGGATGAAGGTTAGGAGGTTACACCAGGATGGATCCCCATGGTGAAAGAGCTCAATGGGAGAGGGAGTGGGTAATAAATATCCCTATTCCCATCTCCCCTATAGTCTTTAGAACTGAATAATAAAGGAGAAGCAATTATACTACCTCCTGCAAGAAAATCTAGGAGATTGCACTAGGATGGTTGTGCTTTGAGATTGGTTAGGGCTTACTCCTAAGAAAGATGCCCATTTGAGATTTCTTGGGGCTTAATCCTAAGGTGGATTCCCATTTGAGATTGTTTGGTGATTACTCCTAAGGAGGATGCCCATTTGAGATTTGGTTGGGGCTTACTCCTAAGGAGGATGCCCATTTTATATTTAACATGGCATTGGAGTTAGGTGATGAGGTTTGAGGAGTTTCTGGTGGAGTTTATCGACTCAAGGTACCCGAGAAATTCATAAGGAGAGTCCAAACTCATAACATGTGAAATGAACCAAGAAGAGTTAGTCAACTCAAGATGCTTCATTGAGCATGATGGTGTGTCTCAAAGCATAGTATTCTAAAGTTGGAAGTTGGGTGACATAATGGTCATAATGGAAGACATTGTAGACCTGTCCCGAATAGTTCATGATGAGACTCTCCATTTTTAATGGGGGTTAGTGATGGAAGGGAAGGGAAGAGCCCAAAGGGTAGGGACTGTAGCATGGAACTAATCCCAAGCAAGGGTGTGGGGGCACAACCCCCTCAGTATGGACTAGCAGGGTCACATAGGTACTCCTCACAGGTGTGGCACGCAGGTGCTCCACATAGGTGCTCCACATAACTCCATGTGTTCTAGACATTGATCTGAATTTGAACCATGTTTCCTCATTTAATTCTTACTTCTCTCATGTTTTAGAGATATAACTGAGAACCTTTGGGGATCTTGGCGAAAGACCTATGCAATGGGAGATTTGTGACTTCTTTCTACTTTTTCTACATTGAAATGGGGAGCCCAAGGGTACTATTTTAGGTATGGAGGGGAACTGTTTGAAGAGAAGTTGTCTGCGCAGATCCTCCACATAGGTCTTCTACATAGGAGTGTAAAAATTTATTCTACCACGTAGGTCCTCCACATAGGTCTTCATCATAGGTCCCCCATGTTGGTCCCTTTTAGAAATTAATCCGTCTTCCGAGTGCCATAACTTTTGATCCATAAGTCTTTTTGGGCCCCACGACCTGTCAAATCAATGGTCTTGAAGAGATATATACTTCTTGAGATGGTAAATACATCATGTCCTCTCGAAAGAAATTCATAAATTGAAATTTAATAAAATGACATATTTTCATCATCAATCTTGGAAATCCACTTCCTACTCTTATATTGGAGAATAATTCCACTTATCCATTAGTATGGGGTAATATTTTGGCACAAAGAAATCTAGAATGTATCTTCTTCCTTCTTGGTGAATATATATTTTCTAGTACATGACATTTTTTTCTATGTGAGAATCATATTTTTAATTGTTTAGAGAAGTGTATGAAACAAATTATGTGGTGTCAACAAAATCCCCCCCTTAGAATTTGATTTGTTCAGAACGAAAAGAATCATGTTCTAAAGTTAAATTCGGGCACTTTGACGCATTCCAACATAGTTTTGTAAGATTTGTAGCTACATAATGTTTGGAAGGATGCCAAAAAAATTTCCTAAGACATGGGGCCTAGACAGTATAGTTTTATTGTTGCTAGGGTCATATGGAAAACCATTAAAAGTTTGTGTCTTTTGAATTTATTTTCTCAAAATTATTTAAATCATACAAAATGTGTGTTTAGTGAGTTGGGACTCGACTTTTCTTTAGAGTTCTCTTTGCCGGTTCTCAGTCGGGTGAGTACTACATCTCTTGTTGTTGGTAGTTAAGAGTCCTGCATGTTGGACTATAAAGGGATAATTTTTAAAGTCGAACAACTTTGAACATAAATTTTGAAATTAAATCCCAAAAAAGACTAAATGGATAAGAATTGATTTAATATTCTTTAAATATGTCCAAGGGGAATCGTCAGCGATGATTTTTATGGTCACCAAATTTGAAACCTGTACCAACATAAGGTGAGTCTCTTCCACGAACAAAGTTACCATTATTTGACAAACCCATTATGGGGGTTCTGTTATGAAGGGCCACATGGGGCAAATGCCGCATAGCCAAATAGTGTCATCATTTGATTGAAATACTTGTTATGTATAAAACATATGAAAGGCCACCTAGGGGAACGTACTGTATGGTCAAGAAAAAGAGCTCCTAGGAATTTAACATTTTACTGCGGATAGATAGGGGAAAAATAAGATTTCGATGACTCATGATCATAGTGGGTGGTTTTTTCAAGGAAAGTAATTTTATAAATGAAAGCGCTACTTTATGAAAACATATGTCATGAATAGTAAAACAATTTCAATACAAATTTGGTGTATGAGGAATGGTTATCAAAATGAGGAATTTTTTATATGATATTGTGCAGTTTTAAGTTATGCATTGAGGACATTTGTACTGTGTAGTTTTAAGTCATGCAATGAGGACATTATGTGGCTTTAATTTAAGGTCTTTATCTCTGACCAAAGGTATGAGACTCTCCCATTTCTTGATATTTTGTTTAGAAATATACAACTATATCCAGGTATGGAATGGAAAATCATAAACTATAATTTAAGAGTTTCTGAATCCAAAGGATGATATGTGAAAAGGGATAAAATCATTAGAGGAAGTCTTTTCCAAGAACAATGTTACCATTATTTGAAAATTCTGTTATGGGGGATATGTTATGCAGGGCCAACTGGGGCATATGCTACATAGCCAAATAGTGTCATATTTTGATTGACAGACCTTTTATGTAGGCAACTTATGCAAGGCCAACTAAGGGCACGTACTACATAGTAAAGGAAAAGGGATCTTTGAAGTTTGACATTCTATTTCTAAAATCTAAAGAAATCTTATGAAGATTAAGATTTTATAGTTCATTGAGTTTTGTTAATGGGGAAAGGTTCCTAAATATAAGGAAGTTATTTCCAATCAATATTACCAATGAATCAGAGGAATATGACTCATACGAAGTTCTGACACAAACATAGGAATTATGGTGTCTGTAGTTTTAGGTCATACAACACAGAACATAAATGGAAACAATATATGATATGTGGTCAAGTGATTCCAAGGTTATTTCATATTTCATTGAACACATGGTAAGGGAAATGGGTAAACTATGGTCTTGAAGACTTTCAGATTGGGAGAAAGATAATGGGACAAGTATTCTTGAATGACTGTTTTAAAATAAAGATTCTTGTATATTGTCATCAATATTTGAAGGGTACAGAGATACTATATCCAATAATGAAGTTACCATTATCATAAATACCCATTAAGGGGGTTGTGTTATGCATGTCCAAGTGGGGCATATCCTGCATAGCCACATAGTGGAATCTTTTGGTTGAAAGGCCCATTATGTAGGGAACTTTGGCATGGCCACCTAAAGGCTCATACTGCATAGTCAAGACAAATAGATCTCATGTATTAAAAAACTCTGTCACCAGAATTAGTAAGAAATATTATGAAGATATAGAATCATTCAAGAGTAATAGTGTAAAATATGGAATGGGGTTACGCTCAATGCACATGAAAAATATTCGAATCATTATCAGCCATGAGTTTGAAGTCCTTAACATAGATCTAACTCGTATGTAAAATGAATACATTCTTTTTTTCTTCTGAATTAATATTGTGATGTTCAGTTTCAATGTCTTTCAACTAGGACATTGTACTTAATCACTTTTATGTCATGTAGTGGGGACATTATACTATGCAGTTTTATGACATATAGTGAGGACATTCTACTATGCAATTTTAAGTCATGCAAAGAGGACATTATACTATGTAGTTTTAAGTAATGCAGTGAGGACATGGTGTAACGATGTGAAAAGAAAGACTTGATGTAGCTGGATGAAGTGATAAAACTCAAGTGTCACTATATTTTTTAACGAGGGGAAGAATGAAGTCATACATAGTTCTTAAAATATTCCCCATGCGGGTTTGATTCTTACATATGGAATAATGGGGTTTTTTTATTATGGTTGGGTCTATGATTAGAGATATAAGCGTCTCTATATATCTCAAATATAAGAAAATCAAGACATAAATAGTTCTCTAAACAATATTTCCTTACGACAATCGAGTTTGACAATAAGAATGAGAGTTTTTGACATGTTCTAACAGAATAGTTAATCTTAACACATAAAATGGTATAAGGACCAAATCATATATCTTAAAGAAACACCCTATATAGATATTATTTATATACAGGAGGGTAAAATAAAATAAGATAATTTTGTGACTATGGATGGGCCCAAAAATTTGAGATTTAGGTGTCTCTATGTATCTCAAATAGATGATAATCATGCCATACATATTTCTCTAAACAATCATTCTTTACACCAATCAAGTTTGACATGAAGAATGGGGTTTATGACATGTTCTGAGAGAACAAATAATCTTAAGACATAAAAAGGTATAAGGAGCTAATCATATATCTTACAGAAACAATATGTATAGAATTGATTCATATACAGGATGGAAAAAGAAAATATGAAGATTTTGTGACTATAGCTGGGCCCAAAAATTGGAGATTTAGGTGTCTCTATGTATCTCATTGAAAATGAGAATCAATCCATACGTAGTTCTTAAAACAAGGTCCCTATGATGATCTAACTCAGGTATAAGCAATTGAGAGACTCATATACCACTATAGAGTAGCAATGATGTTTTCTTAGAGAAGCTCATAATGCCAAGTATAGAAGATGTTAACTGTACTGTTTAATGTCATGTAACAAAGACAAATGGTGTCTTGTAGGTGAATGTCGTGTGACAAGGAAAAATATTCTACACATTTTAATGCCATGCAGTATGGACACAAATAGTTGTTATGAAGTTTAATTTCTTACAACTAGGACTTGAAAAAGAAACAAAAACAAAGAATTGTTTTTTATTTCGGTTGGGCCAAAGATTGGAGATCTAGGTATCTATATATATATCTTGAATAGACGAGAATCAAGCCATATGTAGTTATCTTAACAATCAATACTTATTCCAATCGATTTTGTCATGAATAATGGTAGTTTTAGACACATTCTGAGAGAATGATTAATCTTAAGACATAAAATGGTATAAGGACCAAATCATATATCTTATGAAAACACTCTATATAGATCTGATTCATATACCGAAGGATAAAAGAAAATAATAATATTTTTTGACTATGGATTGTGCCAAAAAAATTAGAGATTTATACATCTCTATGTATCTCAAATAGATGAGAATCAAGCCATACATAGTTCTCTAAACAATCATTCCTTACACCAATCAAATTTGATAAGATGAATGTGAGTTTTTTACATGTTCTAAGAGAACAATTAGTTATAAGACATAAAATGGTATAAGTACAAAATCATATATCTTAAGGAAACACTCCGTATAGATCCAACTCATATAAAAAAGGATAACAGAAAATAAGAATATTTTTTTACTACAGTTGGGCCCAAAAATTGGATATTCATGCGTCTCTTTGTATCTTATTGAAAATGAGAATCAATCCATACATAGTTCTTAAAACAAGGTACCTATGATGATCTTACTCAGGCATAGGTAAGAGAGGGACTCATGAATTACTAAGGAGTAGCAATGATGTCAATGATTTATTCTTATGGAATCTCCTAACGTCAATTACATAAGATGTTAACCATACAATTTAATGTCGTGTAAAAAAGACAAATGGTGTCATGCAGGTTAACATCGTATGACAAGGGAAAATATGCTGCACATTTTAACATCATGTAACATGGAATCAAATGGTTCATATGTAGTATAATGTATTGCAACTAGAACTTTCTACTATGTAGTTTTCAGTCTTTGTATCTAGGAAAAATTATTTATGCAATTGCCAAAGTATTTCTTCAAAATTATCACATTGGTTGGAGTTGTAATGAGTTATCCTTCTATTGAGATTAAGTCATAATATCCATTTGAGTAGACCATATGTATAGAATAAGTCCCTTCACACTTTGGCTCAGGCTTTGGAGGTCTTTTTCCTGGTATCAATGGATTCCTGAGGATCAATACCATTTCTCCTTGATGAAATGAACAGATGTGAACTTTCTTGTTAAAAGATTACACTATTCTGTCCTGGTAGACTTCCATGTGATGAAAAGTATGCAATATTTTTTCATCTAACGATTCCAGCTCATCAAACCTTATATAATACTTCTCATGAATAGATAAACGATCACATATTGAAACTCTGGGGGAAGGAAATTGCACATCAATTAAAAAAACAGATTCTGTTTCATATACCAATGAATAAAGAGTTTCTTGGGTGGTAGTACGGGTAGTGGTCTGATAATTCCATAAAGAATTCAAAGGTTTATAAGGCCATGATTTCTTCTCTTTATCCACTATCTTATAGAGTATACTTTATAATGTCTTAATGAAGGCCTCTATCTGTCCATTGGCCACTTCATGATATCAAGATGAATGGTTTGATTTAATATTACATTCTTGATATAACTTTTTTACCTCATAAGAACAAAAATTGGTGCCATTGTCCATCAAAATAGTATGAGGGACACCAAATCTAGTGATGATATTAGTTCGGACAAAACAAACAATGCTTTTTTCTGTGACTTCTTTAATAGGTATTGCTTCAGCCCATTTAGAGAAGAAGCCGGTAATAGTAATAATATACTTAAACTGCTTAGCTGTTGCTGGAGGATAAGGCTCTACTACATCTATTCCCCATGTGGAAAATGGCCATGAGTATTTAGCTATAGGTATTATCTATAGGGGTTGATGAATGAAGTGGGCATGCACATGGCAGGGATGAAATTTATTAGTGAAATCTATGTAATCAAGTTTCATTGAAGGCCAAAAGAAACCAAGCCTTTGGATCTGATAAGAGAGTTTGTGCCCTGACTGGTGGGCACCACAAGCTCCTGAATGTACTTCATTCATGAAATCTTCAGTCTCTTCTCCATAAATACATATGAAGATAATTACATCAATGGATCATTTATAAATCATCTTCTAATGGTCTGGACTATCAAAAATAGTAAAATTGGCTGATTGTCGTTAGATCTATTCTTTTTAATCCCTATTTAGTGGAAATACTCTATTTTGATGATATTCCATGATGGGTGTTCTCGACCCCATGGTATGACCATAGGGCTCATAAATAGGGCTAATTTAATTAATTTTATCTATTTTGATTTGAAAAAAAGGTAATATCACAAGATGATGGGCAGTGATGATAACTGTCTCCTCCTGATTTGGATCTGCTAAAGTTGTAGCTGCATTATCCAGTGCATCAATGTGGGCATTTTGTGATCGCGGGAAATAAGATTGTGTCATCTCGGAGGGAAATTCCGCCATTAACCATTGGGTGTAATCACAATAATGGATTAACTCTTATATTATGTTAAAATATACCCCATTGATTTGCTTGATTACCAATTCTAAATCACCTTTTACTTTCTAGTGATTCACTCGCACCTGAAGGGTCAATTCTAACCCTGTGATGAGAGCGTGATATTCTACCTCATTGTTGGTAACACCTTCTGACAACATAAATGAATAAGAAAACACTTCCTTTTCTAGGGAAATAAGGACAATTCCAAACCCAAATTTGTTGAGTGTAGGGTTTTCCATTATATTCCCTATTAGACTTCAGGAAGCACCATCAAAGTACATTTCCCATGTTTTGGAATTATCTCGAATAGAGAAGACCTCTTCATTAGGAAGTTCAGTATTTAAGGATGTATCTTCTGTATATGGATTCTCAATAAGGAAGTTAGAGTTTTTCCCTTTATTGCCTTCTGATGTACAAAATGGATATGAAAATATTGCAGAATAATCGGCCACCATGCTAGATGCCCTATAAGCATAGGATGACTGAGGATAAATTTGAGCGGGTTACTACGGTATACCAATTTAATCTCATGATGTTGTAAATTGTGACTCATTTTTTGAACTGAAAATATTAAATCCACGCATCACATTTCAATACTTGAATACCAAGTTTCTGCATCAAGAATAGTTTTACTGAGATAGTAAAGACAATTTGCATTTCTAACATCGTTATTTTGGGCAAGGAAGGCACCCAATGTTCGCTCTAAAGCTATCACATAGAGGATAAGCGGTCTTCCTTCAACCTGTGGAATTAATACCAGTGGAATCAAGTGGTATTTTTTGAGAGTATCTAATTATTCTTGGAAATCTTCATTCCACTGATAGGTGAATCCCTTATTCATTAATCTGGTGAAGGGAAAAAACATGCCTTCCAAATTAGCGATAAATTGCTAAATATAGGCCAAGTTTCCTTGTAGTCCTCCTAATTATTTTAAATATTGAGTATGAGAAATTCGAAGGATTGATTTTGTTTTCTCAGGATCAACTTCGATACCATGATGTCATACAATTAAACCTTGGAAGTTTCCTGCGGTTACACCGAAAGCACATTTCAAGGGGTTCATCTTCAAACTATGCTACCGAAATTTATTGAATGTAATCTACAGTGATTGGAATGTTGTCTAGATTTGACTACCAAATCATCCCCATAACATTCAACAAATTTCCATAAGAAGTGTTTGAAGATATGATTCATCACACGTTCATATGTTGCTACTGCATTCATTATGCCAAAGAAAAATACCTTATAGAAAAACACAACTTGAGGGTCTCTGAAGGCTGTAGATTATTCATCTCTTGAGTCCATATGGATTTTATTATACCCCGAATAACCATCCATGAAGGAAAGCACTTCATAACTAGTAGTTGCATCAGTTAAAAGTTTTTTAATCAGAACGAGAAAATCATCTTTAGGACAATGTCAGTTAAGATATCTAAAATCAATGTAAACTCTGATTTGTCAATTCTTCTTTGTCACTGGGACAATATTGGTCAGTAATTTGCGATATTAAACTTCCCCAACAAAGTTAGACTTTATAATCTTATTAACATCAGCTTTAATTTTAAAGGCATAAGTTGGGTGTGTTCTTCTAGTAGCCAACTTGAAATCGTGATGTTCTTATGGAAGACCCAAAAGATGGGTGGCTACATTAGGATTAAGAAATGGCATTTTTGTATAATTCCATGAAAATATATATTGATGGTTCTTTAGAAATGATGTATACACCTATTTCTCTTAATAAGTCATGGCCTCACTAATTAGAGTTGGGCATGGATCTTATTATATACCAATATTAATTTCTCTAATATCATCAACAGTGGTAGAGAAACCTTCCTCAAATGATAGAAGAGCATCCCTAAGATCTTTCTATTCTTCTTTATTACATGTCACATCTTCTTTTTCTACATTCATAGTAGATGATGTGGGAAAAATTCTAGAGTTAAAGGAGGAGTCAGTATTTGATCATCCTGAAGAAGAGGAAATCATATCAGACACTACTGATGATGAAGTGACTTCCTGTGGTTGTAAAGAGGAGATGATGGATTGGGAATCAACATATTTTTCTTCCTCTACCATTGCTACATTTTATTCTACTCTAATTAACAAAGTAGAGGGTTTTTGTAGTTTAGTGGATGAAATTAATACTTCTCCATTTAACCTTCCATCATTACATGGTGAATCAGCAATTTCTCCCATTTGTCAGGCTAAGTTTCCATAATTGACATAAAGTAAGTTATTGGATGCGTGCTTATATTTGGTTTTACCCATTCAATTTTATTGATGGGTAGCACATAATCATTGTTCAAATGTATGAATGGATTTTCAAGGATCTTTTTCAGTCCATCCCGAGCATTAACTATGGTTATCTTCTCTGTTATGGACTTTTTTCCTTTTGTATGATTAAAATCTACAACAATTTATTGAGATTCACAATTTTTGAATGGAGCCTTCTCACCATACAACATTTCAATTTGAACAATGAAATAGTACATAATACACTAGTGGTATGATGAAGGTATGGCCACATGTCGATGAATCCAGGGCCATCCAAGTAGAATGTTGAAGGCAGTGTCCTGAAGAACAAACATAAAATATGAATTAGACACAAGACCTCCAAATTTAGTTCTGAGTGTAATTTCACCCAGAGGATCTTTCTCAATCTTATCATACCCTTGCAACATTAATGTGTATGGAGGTACGTTAGATTCAGTTAGGCACAATCAAAGAAGTGTAGGAATGAGAATGAGGATGACTCCAGAGCCATTATCAATGAAGGCTCATCGGATGTCAATTTCATTGACATTTCCATATAAATACAAGGGTTTAACATGTCCATGAACATCATCATCTTTATCCTCACTTTTAAAAGATATGACTGCATGATATTCAGTAGGATCATTCTCTATATGGTAAACCTTGACAGCAACAACTTTGGTTTCAAACTCTCAAGGACATGACAAAGCCTCAATAAGTGCTTCTTGAAGTTCTTTTGACTGACTTAAGGCATCCAAAATTGATTATGTGGCTGGTACATAGGCTAATTGTTTCAATAAATAATACTTTTGGTTCAATGGTATGTATTTCCCAACAAGGAGATGTAATTTTTTAGGTGATTTGGAAGCTAATGATTCTGATATTGAAGTACCTTGTGTTGGAGCAGAAGCTGGAAATACTACAGGATTTGGTAGATTAGACTGACAAGGTATATTCATCCATTGAGAGGAAGAATATGTGACTTCTAATAGGTCCCCCAAAATAATTTTTCCATAACCGAGCCTATCTTTCATGGAAGAAACTCTATCTTCCTGTTGATCACGCTGAAGGGATCTTCCATGAGTTTCTACCGCATATACGGTTTGAGAAAGGGTAGAGTTAAAATGATGATTTATAGAATTTCCATTTCTTCCGTTATATCCTTGACCTTGGCCTCTTCTTCAGGTTCCCCAGTTAGGTACATGGAATTCTGGATCATTATAATCAGAATCTCCATTGGTATAAGGATCTGTTAAGTGGATAACGTTGATGGAACCAAAGATCAACTCTTCATCTGATGATGATGATTCTTCTTGATAGGTTAATTTTGGTTGTTCCATTTAGTGGGGCAGTTCCCATGATTTTGAAATATATGGCATGAAATCTTACAAGGTCAAGGAAAACTTTTTCCTTAACATAACCTTGTCTTCCACTGACTTCTCTTTGTTCTTCTGAACAACACATTTCTGAGGATTGACCTTTTGATGAAGGTGGTTTTATTATAGCAGAAGTAGCAGAAGACACAATTGGTTGTTTCAAATGTGTTCATAAAATTTCATGATTCCAGTTGATTGTTTTCCAAATCATCAAATCATCATATTTCTACACATATTTAATTTTGACTTTTGGCCATTCGCCTTCTTCCTCTGGATCGGTAGCAATAACTGATGATATTTGAGCTGACGAACTTTTTAGTTCCACTTGTCCAGAGTCTACCATCTTTTGCAGGAGGTCCTTAAAAACAAAACACTACTGGATGGAATGACCTAATATCTGGTGAATGTGACAATAATTCATAAGATCTTCATCTCCTTCTTTATTTGGTTTCTTCAGACTTGGCAACTGAACCAAATTGTTCTCCAGAGTTGAGATGAAGTAACTAGGGAATTTTTTTTAGATGGAATAAAGTTTGTTTTTTAATATATCAAATTGTTTTTACCTTTGGTATCTTTTTTCATCATGACGAGAACATCATATCCTATGATTCTATGGAGGTAGATCCCTTCTATATGATATTGTTTTTGAAGTGGAAGCAATTATAAGTGCTTGCTTGATCATAACTATAGCATCCTCTACCTTTCATGTTCTCCTCCCCAGAGCTAATGGAATTACAAAAGTTTTAGCCTTAGTTTCAATAATATAATTTTCTATCACTTGAGAAATTGATGTAAGGTCTCAAAACCCCCCTGTGTATTTCATAGGGATCAGTGGTGTGTGTATCTCATTACAAATAATTTCCCCCAAATTGGGGAAAATTCTTCTTGAGGGAGCACCAGACTTAAGAAGTATGTTAATACTTTCCATAACGCAATGAAATCTAAAACTCATTCATTATCCCACATTTTACAATTTTTAAGATAAAAAACCATTTTCCTTAGTAGCGTTGAGCTAAATTGAAGAATGAATTTCTGACAAAGATCTTCTAATCCAGTAATTCATCGAGATTATAATCTTATATACTAGGGAAAATCTGATCCTTGTAATAACGGCCCAAAACAACTAATCTTAACTAATTTTTTTTGTTTAGGAGTTCCCATAATGGGATCAGAATAAGAAATAAAATGTGATAAGTGTTGTCCTGGATCTCCTGAGACACTAAAAATTGGGAATGGGGTATTAACAAAATTTGGTGGGGGAGGAATTGTATCCACCCATTTAGGGTAAGCTTTATTTTCTGGATGAACTGCCGCTCGTTGTTCCTCTATAAATTCCAATCAAGTCATTAATACCTCAATTGTGTTCATAATAATTTTGGGAATACTCGGATGAGTTGGAACCTGTGTAGGTACAAAACCTTGAGCGGGAGATGGTGTAATGACCAAAAAAACCATTTATGGTAGTGCTGATATTTTACATGGATAAACCTGGAGAACAAGCCTATCAGGATGTTTTTGATCCTACCTTAGTTTTGTATCCAATAGAGGGAATTCATTATCCGAATCTTTAGTTATTACAAATCCTCTTTGCTGAGGAGATCCTATAGTATTTTCATGTTGGGGACCTACCTAGGGAGTACATCTTCCAGAAATGATGCTTTGAAGTAACTCTGTATTGAGTCTTTTCAACTCATTAATTACCTCTTCTTACTGTGAAAATCTCTCATCAAGTGAAAAATATTGATCTTCCCTAGGGTAAAAGTAAGATACAATTTGAATTTTGTCTTTCCCTGTGCTAGATGCCTTTCAGAGGGGTTGGAGTTGGTAACTTGAAGGCATACCAAGATTCTCGGTAAGCCTCTAATTTCAGGTATGTACACCTTCTTCATTTTACTCAGTGTGTACTGTATTATTAATAATAACATTATGTTCTAATTCCCTTGAACTATACTCATTTTCTAGAGTATCCTTTGCAGTGGTGTTAATAACATTCAATGACGCATAATGCATCGATGGAATTCTGTTAGTATTTTTGTGAGAATGTCTCTCTATGTATCTTCCATGAGGATCTTTCTCCAATATTATGGATTCCCATGAGATATTTTATGGAAATTAATCCAAAGGGAATCCTTGGATATTTCAGTTGTGTGCTCTCCTTTTGATTATTTTCTTAATTGGGAGAAAACTGACTTTCGCTAAGGAGGGGATTGTAGAAGTGAAAAAGCCCCTAGCCCTGTAGGCTATTGATGTTCTTGTTCTTTTTCTTCAAATCATTGAACATTGATTAATTAATTTGAAGGTTGAATTAAACAATCCTCTAATCTTGCAATCTAGTGTGATTCTTGAACTTTTATGGCTAAAATTCCTGCAACTCCTCTTCTGATTTTGCGAATTTTGGTTCAGACATTAGCTGGGTGCATTATCTGACAACCACTCAAATCATTGGTTTTATAATATCATTGTTTTATTTCATACATTGGCATTATTTGATGGCTAAAATCCTCTAAGAAAGATTCCTGCACAAGAATCATATATGCTTGATATAAAAGTAATTTCAATAACTTTTTTCTTTGGGCCTGACTCTGATGAGAGCTAGAGGAGGTCTGTTCTTGAGCATACATTCGGTTACATATAAAATCTATTGATTGTGGCCGACTGTGGGAAAAAACATTTCATGAAACCACTTTGGGAAGAATTTTTTGATTCTGGAGTGCAGTGAAATGAAATGATCCTTGTGCACCCCATCCTCTTATACAAACACTAGATGGGGAATCAGAAATTAAATGGCGTAGCATCTTTAGAGCATTGAGTCATGCATGATGAAGCGTTCTCTGTTGTTTTTTTGCAATTGGATTTTGGGAAACTAAGAGATATGAAAAATCAATTTGGTGTTGCAACCCTTATATTACCTTTAAATGATTTTTATTTTTATCATATGGTAATACTTTAGTTTTCAAAGGAAGAAGATTCTTCCATAAGTTGAGGTGGACATCATGAATTCAATCTTATTACATCAATTCTAGAATGTTATACTGAGAATTTTCCAAAGGCTAGAACATGACTGGTATTTCTCCTTTAACTAATTTTTTTCTCATGTATAATATATATCTTCATCAATTTTCACTAGAGGACATTCCAGATGGTCTAACCAAAGTGGATGCTCTGTATTAGAAGACAAATGACCCAAGGGATGTTTATAGAATAACTGTTCCCTTAACATGTCTTCTGGTTGAGAAATCACTTCACCTTTCAATGACAAGGAATCAAACATGACTGGCTTTGTGTTTTTTAGTGCCTCAAGATAATAGGGATTTCTCATCACTACATTATCAATTATATAATTATCGTGACATTGTGAAATACTACTTCAGAGAGGATTTTCGCAGCGAATACCATCATGGGGAGGATCACCCTGGTATATTATAGAAACAGATGAATCCTATTGATCCATAGTATTTTAGCTATAAGGAGGGTTGTCATGGCTCTTATCCAAAGATAGCCACTTCATATTGATTGAATTTTCATGATTCAAGCCTTCATAATAATGTGTCTGATGGGTATCTTCAGAATTACTATTACCACTCTCTTAATTTGGTAATGAGAAGATAGGATCTTGAGATGCTAAAGATAAATGTTGGAGGGCTTTAATAACTCCAGCATTTAGAGGAGCCAAATCGTAGCTTGAATCTTGATTTTCCAACAGGGCATGGTGTGACTTCTTCATAGATGTACTCATATACTTTGTTGGAGCCCCTTATTGGGAAAAGTGGTTATCATGTGTATGTGTATGTGCCTGCCTTGGAGCATCCATCTTAATAGAATGATTACCTCCAATTGAAATGGGTGTATTGAAGAGACCAGTGGTCGTTACGGCCCTCAAAATAACATTTATTACTCCTACACTAGTACAATAGTGTAGGGTCGATCCACAGAGAAGGAAGATGAGTGATTTCTACACTTTTTGAATTTTAAACCCCCACCATTGTCAGCAGTGGAGAAAACATCTTCTTACTTTTTATATTTTTTTTTATTTTATTGATGAAATGGAAACATGATAATGATACATGTATTTTTACATAGAAACTAAAATTTAGACTATGTATGATAAACTAGAGAAATACAGTATACTAGTATTAAGCAGTAAGACAAAGAAGAAAGATCAACAAAGTACTCATGAACTTTAAACTACTAGTTACAAATGAATGTTTTCTCCACTGCTTACAATAGAATCACACATCAAGAAAAACTGAAGAATTTCCCTCTCCAGGAAACTCAATAGGCAAAGGATTAATTATTGGAGTTCGCCACACCAAAACATAATTGAACTGTGAGAAGTTTTTAAAAGATAAAATTTGGAAAATAACTCACCATAAATTTCCAAAGTTTAAGTTATTAATGATATGAAAAATGCATTCAAGATCAAACTCGCAAGTCGATATTGAAGTTTGAATTGTAAACATAGAAGTGTGAATAATCAATGATTAGAAACAGAATCAATCTCACAAACTGATTCAAATTTTGTAAAAAGAATAGAAAATGAAGAATTAAAGATCATAACCAGAAGGTTTTAAAATTCACGAGCTGAGAAAGTTCAACCTATGATAATATTGTCTAAATCAGTGAATACAACCAAGAAACAGAGTGCAAGAGTTATAGACAGAGTGAAGAAGAACTCCCCAAATACTGCTCTGTTCTCGGGCTCCTTGGTCTCCTGGTCTGATCGTCTCTAGTGCTACTCCTCAGAGTCCAAATGAGAGTCATGATTCGCTCTCGTCTGATGTGATCATGGAATGAATGAGCGTCCCATCGGCCCCAGATGGATGTGATCGTGGAATGAAAATTGAGATATTTTGAATCAGATTCTCCCCCAAAATGAGTCTGTACAAAATTCTTCTGCTACTCTGCTTTATATCCTCTGTCATCTGCCGCTTGTCACCAACCACTTCCACCGACGTCAAAAGTCTATCAGTTGTGCACCACACACGTGTGATTTTTTCGTGACAAGCACATCGTTCTAGAATTTCCCATGTAACTAACTCCCATTGAGTTAGTTTGATGAATTTGGACGTGTTTTAGTCCTTTGAATGAACCTGCAAAAGAAAAACACACATAACATTAAAAAATACGAGAATGAAATAAATTAATCTCTAAGGTCTTTAGTTAATTAAATTTGTTAATAGATTTATTTATAAAGTTATTAATTCTTATTAATTAAAGTTATCAATGTTAATTTAAAAGTTAATTATTATTTATAAATTAAATTATTTACTAATTTATGTTAATTAGATTAGTTTAATTAAGTTCAAAATAAATTATTATTATGTAATTAATTTTATTAACAAATAACTATTTAGTATGCCAAATTAAGATAAATTTAATTTAGATATTCTTATTCATTAGTTTAATTTAATGTTTTATTTATGTTAAAGAATTTATTAATTCGGTTTTATAAGTCAATTATTCTATTTTGATTATTTTTTATAAATAATATTATTTTACATTTTAATTTAGTTATTTTTAATTTAGGTTTTTAATTAAGTATTTCTTAAATTAGTTTTTAGTTTTTTTATTCATTAACCCTCCACCAATTATTGGCACAACCCAACCATGGGGAAGGGTTTCTTCTTCCTCTGATCCTTCTCCAAGTTCGCGACTCGACATCCTCTTACTCCAACACCGGTGTCACTTCATCCTTGCTCTGCTGGCGTCACCTCTTCTCTAAACATTCAATCGTGACATAACATGACTCCCTGCTCGATTCTTCCTCTTCTCAACCAATTCAAGAGATCCAAAATGTCTTTATGTTAAAACCCTCATCAACAAATTCGGATGAATATCCGATTAATAGTCTTCGATAGCAGTTATCCAACTCATCATCGACGAACATATTCTTCCTAACTACAGTTGGCTTCATCTTTGGAAGGAAGTATCTTCACTTGTGGCATCGTGGTTCAAACAGCACAAAAAGTCCTTCTACAAAGCAGCGGTAAGGGTTCCGTGAATAGATCTTTTACAGTGAGGGTGCAAAAAACTATGGATTGACCTCGGTTCAACCGCTCTAGTGGTGGGGAAGAGACCGTGAGGTGGAAATGGAGGTGAGGTAAAGGTAGGGATAGTGTCATGAAAGGGAATCCGCTTTGATGCATGAAGAAATAATGGGAAAGTGAAACTGAATTCACGGTGGCGTGAGAAAACTGGTGAAACCAAAAAAAGTTGGAGTTACAGTGGCATGGTTACAAAGGCACAGTGAAGGGAAATAGTTAGAAGAGAGGGGAGAAAGAATGGTGAAGTGAAGGGAAGGAGAGGAAGGGGAGTAAGGGCTATCGGTGAAGAAAAGAGGGGAGAAAAGTTTAGGAAAAATAGTTAGTTGTAAAAGAAATTGGGTAATGGTGAGGAGGAAATGCGACGCGATGGTCACCATTTTAATTGATAAAAACTATTGTCAATTTAAAATAAAAGGTCACTGGTACCCAAAACAAAATCTCACCATTAGTTTAAAAAAAACAAAGGACACTAATAGAAATAAAATAAAAATTGCACTGATGCATAATAAAAATTAAGGCAACCAGTAGACTGAAATTAAAAAGGTCACTGTTAGATTAATAAAAAAGGGAAACAACAGCGTGGGGGTCACTGTTGAAAATAAAATAAAATAAAAAGAGGTTACTGGTTCCAATAAATTCACTGTTACAAATAAAGGTCCAGGTCACTATTAGGAAAGAATGAAAGGAAAGAACTGACACATGAGGGTCACCGGTAGAATACTAACAGTGAACCTTAAAATAAACACAAATTGAACTTTACAAAATTAAAACATAAGATAACTAAAACAAATATTGAAAATATTTACTAGATAAACATCATAATTTAAAACAATATTTTAATTAACCCTTAAAACATTAAAATTTTTTATTGACAACACTAAAATTATAAACTGAATAATTGTTAAACTAAATTAATAAAAGTCTTAAAATTAGAATAACTATATAATTAATTAAATGGTAAGCTTTGAGTAAAAAAGAAGAGCATCGGGGAACCAAATTAGTCACCTCAAGCTCTTGTCTACCACATCGGTAGACTAAAATCAATATTAAATGAATTAATAATAAAACTGCATACATAAAATAATATAATTAACGTTTAAAAACTCTTAATTAATTAATAAAACAACTATTTGAGCACATAAAATTAAAAGCGAACTATTTTATTTAATTTAGAAAACAAATTATTTACTTAAATTATTTGTAGGATGACTAAACATATTGATTAACATTGTTAACCTATTCTAATTTAACTAGATTAAAAGATAAAATATTGAAATAAAGTATAAGTTAATTAAATAGAATTACAACAATTAAATAGTTGTTTTATAAAAATGTCAGTTTGTTAAAAAGGCAGGCAGACTTACATTAACCAAACTTAATTAGACAAAATTAAATTAGAAAAGTAATGTAAGATTAAAATTATTAATTCAAAGAGTAAAAATACATAATTATTTATAAAAATTAATTAATTAACAAAGTTAACTATAAAAATACAAAAGTACAATTATTTAGTATAATGTGATTAAATAATTAATTAAATCATTAAAAATTAAGTAAAAAGATGTTTTAAAACTATGCAAAAATAGAGCCACATCAAATTCCCCCACACTTAAGCATTGTTTTTCCTAAAAAAATCCCATGTTTTATTTTATTTGAAAAATAGAAAAATGTATTTAGTATTAAGATCACACTATAACATGTCTAGAACTCACAACAGAGGACAAAACATAAAAACAGGCTTTAAAAAAATGAATTACTCATATGAATCTTGCCTATAAAAAATACTCAAGGGTAATTAAGAAAGCTATGAATCATCAAACAATGAAGATGTCATGCTTCATATGGTATACAACTTAATGACTCACTTAAACCCAATCTCAGGTTCTTTGTCCAGGAATGAAAAGAGATAAAATATAAATGGAATTTAGATCTTATTCAAGTAACTTTGTACTTTGAATTTTTCTCCTAGGTTTCAAAAAATAAAGAATTTTTTGTGAATCACCTCAATGATACAACCTAAATGACTCCCATATAAACCAATTGATCCCTTCGTCATATGCAGTTCATCATTCCCCTCACCTTAATGAGCTCATTTTTTACCCTACAAACTTTATTAATTTTTCCCAAGTCATGTGTCATTATGATAATCACTGTGCAAATGCACTTATTCAAAGTGTACAGAGGGATTTTAGAAAATAGAAACACACCCAGCATCTTGGGTCTTAGAGATTCACCATGGGATCCCAGATTCCCAAACTACTCCAGTTTCAAAAGATTTTAATGAAAACCATTTGCATTGGATCATTAAGGTAATTACTTTAATAAGTTAAATAAAAATGAGTCACCTATGTTCAAAATCAAATTTCCAATTCCAAGAGTTATGATCATAATTCCATTAATAGACCACCCATGTCACTCTCAAAAATTGTTCCTAAACCAAATTTCCTTAAAATCACTAAGTAAGAAAACTCAGCAATATTCCATTATCATCAATTTCATATTATAAGGAGTTCTTAACTACCAGCAAGGAACTTGTCATATGGCAAGACCCAATTGATTATAGTGTACAACATAAAATTGTGTAAGAATTTTGGAAACATTTAACCATTTTTACAAGAAAATTAGAGTTGAAGTGAGAATTTATGGGCTTTCATTAAAAAACAGTTTAGCACACTCATGAATTGACCCCCTCCCCACACTTAAAACTCAACTTTGTCCCCAAAGTTGACTTCTAAAATGGAGAAGAAAAATTAATCAACTAAGGTTCAAAAAATATTTTCAATTAAGAAGATTTATGACATGTATAAAGGGTCTCTGGGAAGTTCAAAAATTTAGTTTTCCACAATGAATAAATTATAAGTAGATTCATTAGCAACTATATGCATTAACATTTATGTCCAGTGAAACGTATTTTCCATTAAAGTTAAAACAAGGCTTGTAACCTATGGGTGGAGAGTGAATATGGTGTAGCAATCTGAAATGTTATGTTCAAAAGATCTTCAATATAACAGAAAAATGCATTCTAACACCCCTTAGCAATAACTAGCAATCATGTACCCCCCACACTTAATTTCAAGAAATTAAAATATTTTAATAACAATGAAATTCAGTTTTTCAGCATGGAGGCACATGCAGAATCTATGCACTACATAGTGACATGTAGAAAGATTTTTTAATACATGCAGAATTTCCTAGACAAGTAGAATTTTTTTATGTAAGCAGAATTTTATTAACATAAACAGAAGTAGTAATAAATACAGAATGTTGAAATACTTCCCTGACTAATCTCTTTTCCAAAAATGATCATGGGAATTCAACTCCATTATTACACAACAATAGCATCCTAAAAACACAAAACATGAAAACCAAGAACAAAAATCCCGCAGAGACAAAGCATATAGAAGACAATAAAGAAGCACTTTATTCAACACTAAACATTACAAAAAAAATGTAAACAAAGAAAAAGATTGGGTTCAATCCCATGAATCACTGATTTTAAAGTCTTTAGTTCGACTTAATCTAATTACAATTTTTTAATTTATTAACACAACAAAGAACATGGGTTTCATCCCATGCAGTGCTAGATTTATAGTCCCCAGCCAGACTCACCTAGAACTAACCATAGTCACTATGTGGATGTGGTTTCTTTAATAGGAACTTCCACATGTGTTTGGCCGATTTGTTTTGAATAGAAAGATGAATTATGAGGGCATCAAAACATAAGCAGACTAAAACCAATTTCTCAATAGCTACATAAATCCCTAAACAGAACCCATTAGTAGTTATGGACATTTTTCTCTCAACTACCACAATTGTTTTAGATTTGAAAATATTAAAATTTTTAGGTATTGGAAGTAATGTATTAGGTGCTTTGAAGGGTATGAAAATGTCCTCACAGCTATCTTCTTCAACTTCAACACTAACAGGTTCACATTCAAGGGTGAAAATGAGTAAATCCTGATTAGTTGGTTCAAAAGGGGATTAATTAAAGTGATGAAAAAAAATCATGAGCATTGGAACTCACATGTGATTTCTCCTCTATACCGTTATCATTAAAACAAGAAGGATCAGTACCCTTCATAGTTGAGGATGAACGTGACAGAAAAGGAAGAGAATTTATTTGAACAACAGTAGATTCAAGTTTAACAATGTTGTAAATCTCTTCCAAAAGTTCCTCATCAGTGAATGAACGTTGAACATCTAGTAATTAAAACAAATCAGTTCTTCCTAACTCTAGTGTGTGCTCAACCTCCTTTTCATATTCAAATTCAAAAGTCTCACTTTCTAAAACCAAGTCATTTGAGTGTTGCAAAAAGTTTATATAAAGAGGAGTAATGTCCAATTCATCATAAATAAATTCAGTTTCTAGAATGTTCAAATAATGAAAATTCACATCAAGTTGGCCAACACTGATTTCCATTTCATTTCCCAGTGATTCAGAAAAGTGATTACTATGAGAATTGGGAAATGAAAACTGATCAGTTAGTTTTTCATCAAATATAACTCCCTAATATTCATTATCCATCAACATTTCAGAGATTATTGTTTTTGGAGTTTCAAAGCATGAAAGAGAAGTGTTCAGTTCATGTTCAAAGATTTCAGATTCCATGATATCCATTTTAAGATTCTCTTCCAAATTATACACAATATCAAATTTAGGCTTACTGTTTAGAACAATAGAAAAGTTGGGTGAAGAGGTTTTAACATTAAAATTTTCATTTTCTAGTATATCTTCAACCCGAGTGACTTTATTCTCAAAACTTATAAAATAATGTTTTCTCTCCAATGTAAGAATTATGAAGAGAACTGGATATTTATTTTCAATCTGTTTCAATTCATCTTCAAAATTTTCCAACTCAACAACATTAATGTTAGTTATTGGATTATCAATGTTGTGTTGTTAACTTAGAGAGTTGGTTACTTCCAGATTTAGTTTAACAGAGTCAGATTTTCAAAGAAAATGTTTTCTTTTCCAGTTTCACTATCACTTTCCTCTTCCACATGATTTTCAAATCTTTTAAAAACATTTTCCTTTTCTTTTTCATCAACTTCTTCTTGTTCTTTAACCCCTTGTTGTAATTCCAAGAGTATGTTTTCCAATTTTTTTATTCTTTGATCTCACTCTTGAAATATCTAATATTAATTTCATGGGGTTGAATTAACCAATTATTAATTAGTTCCACCCTAGCTTCCAGTTTAGAATCAATTTGATCAATTTTAGCCAAGGTGTCAGGACTGGGCTCAAGATATTCATCCTCTTCAATGAATGAAGTCTGTTGTGGCTGGATATAGGCACATTTCTAGGAAGTATGTCCATAATTCCCACAAAAAATGGTGTAAGGTCCAGTGTAGTAGTTTGAGCCTTCAAAACATTCAATTTTTTTAATTTTAAAAATAAACACATAGAGTTTCACAATTGATGTAGAATATTAATGAATAACTTAAGCAGTAGGTTCTAGTTCACTGTTTTATTTTTTTGATTTTTTTGTAGATTTTTTATACGATTTTTTATGTGTGTTTTTATGTTTTTTTTATTAAATCCTTAAATTCTCAGTTTGTGCCTTCCCTGGAAATGACACCAAATTTTGAACAGTCTGAATGTCATCACGACCTTCAAAATTACATTTATTACTCCTACACTAGTACAACAGGGAAGGGTTGATCCACAGAGATGACAGATGAGTGATATCTATGGTTTTTGAAATTTAAACCCCAACTATTGTCTGCAGTGGGGAAAACATATTTTTACTTTTTATATTTTATTATTTTATTGATGAAATAGAAACGAGATGATGACACAAGTATTTTTACATAGAAACTAAAATTTACACTAAGTATGATAAACTAGATAAATACAATATACTAGTAATAAGCAGCAAGACAAAGAAGCAAGATCAACAAAGTACTCAGGAATTTTAAACTACTGGTTACGAATGAATGTTATCTCCCCATCTTACAATCGAATCACACATCAAGAAAAACTGAAGAATTTCCCTCACCAGGAAACTCAACAGGCAGAGGATTAAGTATTGGAGTTCACCACACCAAAACATAATTGAACTTTGAGAAGTTTTTAAAAGATAACATTTTGAAAAGAACTCTCCCTAAATTTCCAAAGTTTATGTTGTTATTGATTTGAAAAATGCATTCAAGATCAACCATGCCAGTCGATATTGATGTTTGAATTGTAAAAATAGAAGTGTGAACGATCAATGATTAGACAGAGAATCAATCTCGCCAACTCATTCTAATTTCGTAAAAAGATAAGAAAATGAATAATTAAAGATCATAATGAGAAGGTTTTAAGCTTCCTGAGCTGAGAAAGATCAAGCCATGACCATATTGTCTAAATCAGTTAATACAACCAAGAAACAGAGAGCAAGAGTTATGGACAGAGGGAAGAAGAACTCCCCAAATACTGCTATGTTCTAGGGCTCCTTGGTCTCCTGTTGTGCTCGTCTCTAGTGATGCTCCTCGGAGTCCGAATGAGAGTCTCGATTCGCTCTTGTCTGATGTGATCGTGGAATGAATGAACGTCTCATCACCCCATAATGGATGTGATAGTGGAATGAAAAATTAGAGATTTCGAATCAGAGTCTCCCCCAAAATGAGTCTGTACAAAATTCTGCTGCAACTCTGCTTTATGTCCTCTATTATCTATTGCTTATCACCAACCACTTCCACAGACTTCAAAAGTCCCTCAGTTGTTAACCGCACACGTGTGATTTTTTCATAACAAGCAGATCATGCTATAGTTCCCTTCGTAACTGACTCCCACTGAGTTAGTTAGATGAATGTGGATGTGTTTTTTTAGTTTAAATGAACCTGCAAAATAAAAACACACATAACATTAAAAAATACGAGAATAAAATAAATTAATATCTAAGGTCATTAGTTAATTAAATATGATAAAATATTTATCTATAAAGTTATTAATTATTATTAATTAATATTATCAATGTTAATTTAAAAAGTTTATTATTATTTATAAATTAAATTATTTACTAATTTATGTTAAATATATTAGTTTATTTAAGATCGAAATAAATTATTATTGAGTAATTAATTTTATTAAAAAATAAATATTTAGTATGCCACATTAAGTTACAATTAAGTTAGATATTTTTATTAATTAGTTTAATTTAATGTATTTTTAAGTTAAATAATTTATTAATTCAGTTTTATAACTCAATAATTCTATACTGATTATTTATCTTATATTAATATTGTTTTAAATTTTAATTTAGTTATTTTTAATTTAGGTTTTTAAATTTATTTTTCTTAAATTAGTTTTTAGTTTTTTTATTCATTATCCCTCCCCCAATTATCGGTGCAACCCAACCAAGGGGAAGGGTTTATTCTTCCTCTGTTCCTTCTCCAGGCCTGAGACTCGGCCTCCTCTTCCTCCAACATCGGCGTTACTTCATCCTCGCTCCACTGGTGTTGCCTCTTTTTAATTCCTTCAATCGCGGCATAGCATGACTCCCTGCTCAATTCTTCCTCTTCTCAACCAGTTCAAGAGATCCAAAAAGTCTTTACGATAAAACCCTCATTAGAAAATTCGAATGAATATCTGATTAATGATCTTCGACAGCATTTATCCAACTCATCATCGACGAACACCTTCTTCCTCACTACGGTTGGCTTCATCCTTAGGCAGAAGTATCTTCACCTGCGGTGTTGTGGTTCAAACTGCACAAAAAATCCTTCTACAATGTAGCGTCAAGGGTTCCATGAACAGATCTTGTACAGTGAGGGTGCGGAGGACTATGGATTGACCTCGGTTCAACCACTCTATTGTGTGGGAAGAGACCATGTGGTGTAAATGGAGGCGAGGCTAAGTTATGGATGGTGCCGAGAAAGGGAAGATTCTTTTATGTGTGAAAAAATGATGGGAATGTGAAACTAAATTCATGGTGGCGTGAGAAAACTGGTGAAACCGCAAAAAGTTGGAGTTACAGTGGCACAGTTGCAAAGGCAAAGTTAAGGGAAATAGTGAGACGAGATGGGAGAAAGAATGGTGAGGTTAAGGGAAGTCGAGGCAGGGGAGAGGGCTATCAGTGAGGAAAATAGGGGTGCAACAGTGAGGAAAATGGTGAGGTGTAAAAGAAATTGGGTAACAGTGAGGAGGAAAAGTGACACGAAGGTCACTGTTATAAATGATAAAAACTAATATTAATTTAAAATAAAAGGTCACTAGTAATCAAAACAAAATCTCACCATTAGTTTAAAAGAAAACAATGGTCACTGATAGATATAAAATAAAAAGCACACTGATGCATAATAATAATTAAGGATACCGGTAGACTGAAATTAAAAAGGTCACTATTAGCATAATAAAAAAGGGAAACAACAGCATGGGGGTCACTATTGAAAATAAAATAAAATAAAAAGAGGTTACGTATACTAATCAATTCACCGTTACAAATAAAATTCCAGGTCACCGTTAGGAAAGAAACAAAGGAATGAACCGGCACACGAGGGTCACCGGTAGAATACTAATGTTGAACTTTAAAATAAACACAAATTGAAATTAAAAAAATAAAACTCAAGTTATCTAAAACAAATATTGAAAATAATTAATAGGTAAAAATCGTCATTTAAAAAAAAGATTCTAATTAAACTTTAAAACATTAGAATTTTAAATTGACAGCATAGAAATTATAAACTGAATAATTGTTAAACTATATTAATAAAATACTTAAAATTAGAATAAATATATAATTAATTAAAAGGTAATCAGTGAATAAAAAAGAAGAGTATCGGTGAACCAAATGAGTCACCGCAAGCTCTTGTCTACCTCAACAATAGACTAAAATCAATATTAAATGAATTAATAATCCAAATTAATACATAAAATAATATAATTAACATTTAAAAACTCTTAATTAATTAATTAAACTACTATTTGAACACATAAATTTAAAAGACAACTATATTATTTAATTTAGAACACAAATTATTTACTTAAATGATTATCTGGATGACTAAACATATTAATTAACATTGTTAAACATTTCTAATGTAACTAAATTAAAAGATAAAATGTTAAATTAAATTCTAAGTTATTTAAATAGAATTTCAAAAATTAAATAATTGATTTATAAAAATGTCAGTTTATTAAAAATTTAGGCAGACATAAATTTGCCAAAATAAATAAGACATAATTAAATTAGAAATGTAATGTAAGATTAAAATTATTAATTCAAAGACTAAAAATACATATTTAATTATAAAAATTGATTAATTCACAAAGTTAACTATAAAAATACAAATTTACAATTACTTAATATAAAGTGATTAAATAATTAAGTAAATCATTAAGAATGAAGTAAAAAGTTGTGGCAAAACTATGTAAAAATAGAGCCACATCATGTATGTTCCTGATCTTGTTGTCCATATGATATGGGGGTGTATGCCCCATGACCATCTTGGAATCAAACATAGGTGTTTAGTTTCTCTGGGATGGCATGCCGATATGTCATCCCATGTGTGGGGATAGATTTATGTGTATGTTCCCCTGGTACTGTTGAAGTAGTTGATATAATATACTAGCATGCTTCTAGGATATGGGTATGGATTTGCGAATACCCTTTCACCATTGATAAAATATTTTTGGTGACATCAGCAGCCAGAACAGGAATTTACGTCCATTACGTACTTGGAGTAGGTGTATGTGCCTGCTCCTACCCTCTTTTTATCAATGGGTATTGACTATACTGATGCATGGGGGAAGAGAGTTGGTTATGCCCTAGATTTTTTGTCAAATCTCTCCGACTGACTTCTCCAAGTGCTACCAAATGAGACTGTTGGAAGACATGATGAACATTGGAAGGTGTGTATGGCATCTCGCCTTTTTATTACATAACATTTCAGTACATTTTACAAATAGAGTATCCTTAAATTCTAGTGTCTTGGAAATCAAGAACATAAAACAGGAGAAAAACATAAAACATACTTCTAATCCAGTAGTAAGGCCTCATAATAGGTTCATCCTATGTACATTTACTACATCTCATATCCTAGAGACAGACATCACAGGAAAGAGTGAGCAGAAGGCCCAGTAAGGACAAACAAGGGAGTTAATGTACTTGTAATATCAATAAGAACATGAATAAAAACATGAAGACATGAGCAATGGAAGAATAGGACTATCATAAAGAAATGAACTTCGAACATAAAATAAATATGTGGCTACAAAATTTCATTTATACATTCATGAAAATATAGTCAATGTTGATCCCCAGGGTGTCATAAAAATTACCAAGATATTCACCAAGGTATTGTAAAACTTGTCATCTCTATAGATTAATTCGTTACCCAATGCATTGAAGCGCTATCAGGGAACACCCTTAATATGTATTTAATTTCATGTGATCCACATAGATCATAATCAAAAAATTCATAAATAACCCAAATGGAATCAAAGAAATCGGTTTCATGTCAAAATCGTGACGTTTAAAAACAACTTAAAAATAAGATCATTATGTCATTTATTACCCATTGAAATGGAGTGAGGGTTATATGTATGTCAATTATAGAATAAAAAATATCATCATTATATATTTATGAACTCCCACGGAAATGATATAAGTCTGGGTATTCACATAAATAAAAAATATAATTTCTTCAGAGAAGATAGAAATTTTGAGATGAAATTTATACAGTATAATGGCTATATAACATGGTTTTAGAAAACATTGAATAAAGAGGGGACATGGGTCACCAACTCATAAAAAAACTCATAATACAGTATGGGTACTGAATAAGATCATGGTATGGATATTTTAATGATATACCACATGAAACGAAAGCATGAAAGAAAATAGAATATGCGAGTTCTTTTATGAAAAATTCGGCAGCCTAACGGCGTCACATAAAAATTCAGAAAAGAAATTGATGAGAGCGAAAAGGGTCTCTCAACAATTATACATGAAACTGATAGAAATTTGAACAAATAATAACATACCATCAAAATAAATATATGGAAATTAGAAGACACAACATAAAGGAAGTCGTGACTTAAAAGAGGAGGGTGAAATGATCCCTTACCTTGAAGAGTAACTTCGAAGGCTTGAATGTCGGGACCTTGGGAGGCTTGAGGTAACCTTGGGAGGACTCCTTGGGAGGTAAAGAGACCAAAACATTGTTGGGGAGAATTTTAAAATTAAATGAATGAGGTAATGTCTGGGTATTTACAAGAGATGTGAGGGGACAAAGCATTAATTGCCAAGGGACACCTCATCGCTGGTATTGTCGAAATCATGGGCTTGCCCATGGTATTTTCCCATGGTATTGGAAACTAGGGAAACCTCATACCTTATCTTACTATTCATAAGTCGACCAGAATTATTTCATAATTATTACATCTTTAATGATGTCATTAAACACCCGAAACACAAAAGCTGTATTTTCACTATTCACTGAAAAATCAACTTTCTCAGAAAAATCCCATAAATTCACCTTAACCAAATATCGATGCTATAATTTCAAAAAAAAACACTATTTTATGAAAATAATTTTCTAAATATTTTTAATTTAATTTTTAAATAAAAAAACTATTCACTAAAAATTCAACTATTTCAGAAAAACACCAAAAATTCACCGTAACCAAATATCGAAGCTCTGATTTCAAAAATGATCTCCATTTTATGAAAATAATTTCATAAATATTTTCAATTTAATTTTTAAATAAAAAACACTATTCACCTAAAAAACTAATACCTTACAAATAATTTTTGAAACAGTTATTTACATATTTTATTGAATCACATTACTTAATCAAGGTGCCTAAATTATATTAATGCATTATTAAGTTAGGTCAATTAATCTATTTTATCAAATTACTAATCATAAGTGTAAAATCACAATTCATAATTTAAAATTACTCAAAAATTAAGTAGATCTTGTTAGACTCTAAATTTTTTTCTGAACATAACTGTAGAAGACCATTTTTTGAAAATCATTACACATTATTAATTATTTAAGGTTTATATAAATATTTTTAAAATATCATTTTTCTAAAATTCATCAATAGTATGCATACTATATTTATCCAGACATTTGAAAATTCACAAACTTTACCATAAGAAGAAATCAAAAATTTTATTTAAATCAAAGGATTACACAAGGCAGTTATAGTCTCGTTACATAGCCCCTTATAACAACAGCATAGGACATAATAGTAAGGTGTGTAAGGGTGATAGAATATTAGGGTGGCTTATCCAACATTACCTGAATAGTGATTTCTATCAGCTTGAACTTTTCATGAAGGCGATTCCATTCAAGCTTTACACGATGAAGTTCGGCTTGGGTTTGGTCCAGAGTAAAGCGCAAAGGTGTAACTCCTTCCCAAGTTTTGTTAGATGGGCTTCGATCAGCCCGAGACTACTGAATGGGGACATGGAATCTTCTTTCTATATTAATTATTCATGATCAATTGTATTTATAGACAATTATCGCAACATTTAGTTTCTGAAGGTCATATTGAGCAATGATCATATAACAGTCGAAACCCAACAGTCTTATTTTAATTATACTCATTTTACTAAATGAAATAGTTGTGTTGGGTATAAAATAAAATAACACACAAATTTAGGAAACAAAATTTTTTCAAAATTTCGGGTCGTTACATTCTTCCCCACTTAAGAAATTGTGTCCTTAAAATTTTAAAATTGGTCAAGGAAATTTCATTGAATGTCCCACATCGGAAAAAGAGATAGTAAAACTATTACTTTAAAAGATAGAAAGGGAAGTGCAAAGGTAACTCGAGTTAACACATACTAGGATTCCATGTAGGAAAACATGGATATTGAAGAGAAAAAAATTGTTATGTTCTGATGGAAAGTGATAGAAAAAATGATTATGTGAAATTTAACAACAAGAAGATCACATACATAATATGTGTTAAACGGTATTTGAATACCCAGTAGGAAATGTAAACAAACAACGTTTTTGTTTTATGCTCCTTTTTATAATTTTGAGGAATTCATTTACTACATAGAATAAAAACATAAGGAAATATACTTACCTTCTTGTAGAGTATTATCCCTTAACAAGTTTCCACCAAGACTAATCTTTTCTCCAAACAATGAGCATTCAAAAAGACTTGGTCTCATCAAAAGCACAAGAATCATCTTTGAGAGAATCACATAATCCCCAAAATAAAAACTATATTTTTCCCTTGTCTGTAGTCATCAACTAAAACTAAAATGGTTAGTACGAGATCATATAATCCACTAAAAGGATAATCTTTTATAAAAAGAAATATGACTATTAATCTCCAAAATTCATCCAAAAGTACCCAATGTTTCTGAAAGATCATTCAATACAAAATCATACTTAAAATTCTTCAGAATAATCCAAACTAAGATTGGAACCTAAAACTCAGAAGGATTTAATCACATAGTCTTCCCCAATTAATCATAACATTTATCTCCAAATAACATCGACTACTATTAAAGTCTCATATTAAAGTGTAATTAACCTATTCACATATTCTCTATGCTAGGTTCATCATTTTCCATAAATAATCCAAATCACTATATGTCCACAATAAATACATAAATTCTTTCAAAAAACATTCAATCATTCCTCCCCAATTTGAATCATGTATTATTTTATTTCCCTTAGGCATATAGTACTATAAAATAGAAAATATCATCCAAAATAACCTTTATCATTTAATCATCAAAACATTTTCCTATACAAAGGATTTCCATTTGATAAAAAATAAGTTTCCAAAATCAACTTATTCATGATCCATTAAAATAGCAGGTGTATTAGTCAGCCTGAAGGGCATAACAAAAAACTCATAATGCCCATATCTTGATTGGAAGGCAGTTTTTGGAATAACATCATTCTTCACCCTCAATTGATGAAAACAATAATGAAGATTAATCTTAGAGAAGAATTGAGCCACCCGAAGTTGGTCAAATAAGTCATCAGTTATCGGAAGAGAATATTTATTCTTCATTGTGATCCCATTAAGTTCTCTATAATCGATGCATAGCTACATCGATCCATCCTTCTTCTTCACAATGAGAAATGGTGCTCTCTAAAGAGACATACTTGGCCAGATAAACCCATTCTCCAAAATATCTTAGAGGTGTTACTTTATTTCCTCTAGCTCCACATTTTCCATCCTATAGGGGGTCTTTGACATCAGATTAGATCCAGGTACGAGTTCAATGGAGAACTCAACCTCTTCTTCTAGGGGATGTCTAGGTAACTCCTCAGGAAATATGTCAATGAATTTCTAGATGATGTGGACATTTTCTAAAAGAATAAATCCTTTGTGAGAAACTTATTTCATTTACAGAATTTTTAACTTAAAAGGATTTTATGTCTTAAAACATAATTCATAGAAATGTAAATTTTTCTATAATTTCTTCATAATGATTCATAATAAGCTTGTGATTACCCAATCATATCCCTTGGGAGTGTCGTAACCCAGAGTGCAGCAAGGCTCATTGTCATGCACCAGTCATTATGGGAAAAATCAATATTTGCGATGGGAATAAATCTTGTAGTAAATAACCCGTCGAAGAAGTTATTTGTGACGGGGAAACATCCCCGTTGCAAATAACCAATTATTTGCGACCAGATTTCGGCTACCATCTCAAATAGTTTGGTGCAACTTGCACGCCAAACCGCGCGAATATTATTTGCGACGGGGAGATGTATCCCGTCGGAAATAGTTTAGCGTGACTTGCGCACCAAACCACGCGGCTTGCACGCCAAACCGCGAAAGAGTATTTGCGAAGTTACCATCACAAATACCTGGTGGCAGTTAATTTATTTTTTGGGATAAGATGTCGACCCGTCGCAAAAGGAATGTCAGCCGGAACTATTTGCGATGGGCCTCATCACAAATATCATTTTAACCACCGACTGTAATTAATGTGGGTGTGGGTATTTGCGACGAGGCTCGTCGCAAATACAACCATTTGTTACGGGAAACCCATCACAAAAAACCCCATCGCAACTAATCTATCCTATATATACCCTCACCAGTTTTTTTCCAAATCACTCATATCTTCCTCTCCCACTCTTTTCATTCTTCAGTTTTAAGGAAAAAATTTATTTTAGCAAAAAACATTTTTACGAGAGCAATTAGAAGGCACCAATACCTTCATAATATCAATGATTAAGGTACTTATATTATATTTTTTATATTTATTTTATTTTTTATGTTATTTTTAATTGTTGTTTATTAGTTTTAATTAATGTAGATTTGAATTGATTTTTTTATATTTATTTTTTGTGTAAGATTTTGTTATGACTGTGAATGAAAATTGGGGGTTGAAAAATTGTGCTCTGGTTGGTATTCTTGGTCCGCGACAGTTGCTCCTTCTCTTTGCAGATGAAGATAATTTGAGAAGGGAGTGGTCCAGAAGCAGGAAGGATTCTTCTGGGTATCATCTGCTTCGGTTTTCATTCGAGTATCACATGAATCGCGACTCCCCAAACATGGAAATCTGGTTGCTGCTGCCTGGACACCCCATTCCGTTCCAAAACCCAGGATTACTCAGGTACGTAGGCAATTCAATTGGACGGTTTATTTGTTGTGACCAGAGGACGGCTTCTATAACAAATCTGGCCACCACAAGGATCTGTGTTGAGATGGACCTCTCATGTATTCCACCTGAGATTGTATGTGTCGTCGTTGAGGGTGAGTACAAGTATGCTCATAAAATTCTATATGAATCCTGGACATCGTATTGATCCAATTTTCATAAGCAGGGACATGAAACCGAGAGATGTTGCATGATTGTCATGGATGACAGGCTGGGTGTGGCCGCAACTACAGGGGGTGGTGTTGTCTGCCAATCAGGTACTTTTCGTGGTATTGCTATGAAGGACCAGGCTCAAGTTGCAGATGCATATAAAACCAATCCTGTCCAGACTGGTGTCACCCCTGCAAGTAGGGTGAAGTCTCCTACAGTGGAGAGGTGGGTGACATCAAGAGATATGTTGAATGGAGTCTCCATGGCAGTGGGGTATGTCGGCCATGAGGTTGTGGAGGATGTTCGGTAGGTTAATGGAACCTCCATGAGCCCAGCGGTGATAGAGGGATAGGAGGGCTTGGATAAGTTTAAGAATAATCTGAACTTTCATGCTGCTGGTTTAGGCATGGATGTTGTAAGCTCAGATTTTCAGTTTATGGGAAGGGGTCTTGAGTAGAAACAGATCTCTTATGAACCTAGGAATCCACATCAATATACACCTGTTATCATGGCATAGGTAAGTTCTAATGACTTGATAATTTTTTCATCAAATCGTTTTGCAGCTTTGGTGGAAGTTGAGATAAAGGAAAATGAAGGGCTGGCAGAGGGGAGGACTCTCTGCTCTGCAATTCATGAAAGCACCCTCAATACTTGCTTAGTGATAGATGGCTATGATGCTGAACAACAAGGTGCGGCAAGGACGGCCAATCCACTTGTTGGAAGGAATAGTCCAAATGATTCCAATCCTTTCAAGGAAATCCAATCGGGAAGTGTGCGGATGAACATGAAGAAAAGTAAATCTACCTCTCTCCCTGTGGTTCAACATAGGCAATGGGTAGATGATTCTGATAATGAGAAGGAATGTGGCAACAACAGATCATCCTATAGTTACATTGTGAAGAATGGGATTAAAGAGATGATGGACAAGGAGATGAGTGAGAAAACACAAGGCAGGAGAAGGCTGCGAAAGGACTATTCGAATCTCCCCAAACCAATGGTGACTAGGTCTTCCTATAAGAAGGGTGGTGGAGAGAGACCTGATTTGGAAAAAGGTAATGGAGCAAGGCGGACTTTCCAGGATCATCTCACCAATGAGAAACTTGTCCACAAGAACCAGTACTGTGAACTTTTCAAGAGAAACGAGACATCTGAATGGGAATCGGTTACACAGGATGACGAGGGACCTGATTATGGGTATGTAGATGGGAATGGGTTCGATGTGATGTAGTCACCTTACTTTTCTTTGCTTCGCACTTTACTTTTTTCCAATCATAATTTGGGAGATCAGACTTTTGTCTGATCTGAACCATCATGGTAGATATAATTAGTAGTAAATAGATATAATTAGTATTAAATAGATATAAATAGTAATAAATAGATATAAATAGATATAAATAGATATAAATAGATATAATTCGTAATAAAAATATATATTTAGTAATAATTATATATAATTAGTAATAATTAGATATAATTAGTAATAATTAGATATAATTAGTAATAATTAGATATAATTAGTAATAATTAGATATAATTAGTAATAATTAGATATATTTAGTAATAATTAATAATAATTAGCTTAAAATAGTAATAATTAGCTAAAATTAGTAATAATTAGCTAAAATTATTAATAATTAGCTAAAAGTAGTAATAGTTAGCTAAAATAAGACATAACTATTAATAATTAGTAATAATTAGATATAATTAATAATAATTAGTAATAATTAGTAATAATTAGTAAGAATTTGTAATAATTAGTAATAATTAGATATAAATAGTAATAATTAGTTATAAATAGTAATAATTAGTTATAATTAGTAATAATTAGATATAATTAGTAATAATTAGATATAATTAGTAATAACTAGCTAAAATTTGTAATAATTAGCTAAAATTAGTAATATTTAGATATAATTAGTAATAATTAGATATAATTAATAATAATTAGAAATAATTAGATATAATTAGATATAATTTGTAATAATTAGATATAAATAGTAATAATTAGTAATTATTAGATATAATTAGTAACAATTAGAAATAATTAGTAATAATTGTATATAATTAGATATAATTAGATATAATTAGATATAATTAGATATAATTAGTAATAATTAGATATAATTAGTAATAATTAGATATAATTAGTAATAATGAGATATAATTAGTAATAATTAGTAATAATTATGCAAAATTATTAATAATTAGCTAAAATTACTATTAATTAGCTAAAATTAGTAATATTTAGATAAAATTAGTAATCATTAGATGAAATTAGTAATAATTAGCTAAAATTATTAACAATTAGCTAAAATTAGATATAATTAGTAATAATTAGTAATAATTAGATATAATGAGTAATAATTAGTAATAATTAGTAATAATTAGATATAATTAGTAATAATTAGATATAATTTGTAAAAATTAGATATAATTAGTAATAATTAGATATAATTAGATATAATTAGTAATAATTAGATATAATTAATAATAATTAGATATATTTAGTAGTAATTAGATATAATTCGTAATAACTAGATATAATTAGTAATAATTAGATATAATTATATATAATTAGATATAATTAGATATAATTAGATATAATTATATATAATTATATATAATTATATATAATTAGTAATAATTAATAATAAAAACTATATTATCAAATATTTATGAAAAAAATTAATATTATTAAAATAATAAAAAAATTATAAAATATTAAAATTATCAATATTCAGAAAATGATTTTCTCTATTCTTAACATGTTCAAATCCCAAAGGGTCACCAATTGCCAGGTCATGCGCAATAAAAAGCTTGTGTCAGGCATGTCCAATTTAAACACTATAATTGTCTTTGCATGGTTGATCACCTCGCAAGTATTGTTGCAATAGGACAACCCAAGTCATTCCCTTCTCATCTATAAGAATTATCTCACATGACACTTTACATTGAAAATTCATCCTTGAAAATTTAACGGAAAGATACTGATATCCCCTCAACTTTTTATGGAAGAATGATCTATGTAAAGGGAGTGAGATGATTCTTAGAGACAAGAACGACATTAATTTTGTCGTCCTATTACAACACTACTTACGAGGTGATCAACCATGCATGTAGAATTATAGTGTTTACATTGGACATAGCTAACACAAACTTTTAATTGCACACGACCTAAAAATTAGCGACCCTTTGAGATTTGAACATGTTAAGAATAGAGCATAGTTTATTGAAAATATTGATAATTTTATATTTTATAAATGTTTTTTTATTTTAATAATATTAATATTGTTTTTTCATAAATATTGATCATATTTGTTTTATTAGTAATAACTAGTAAATGAAAACTGCTTGGATAATTAACGAAAAATTTGTAATCATCTCCACAATGATGATTACCAAATTTACATTCATTATCCTAACAGTTTTCATATTGAAAAGTATTGCTAAGTATTTTAAAATTAGTAATAAACTGAAATAATTAGTAATAATTAGTAATAAATTGTAATAATTAGCAACAAATTGTAATAAATTGTAATAATAAGTAATAATTTTTAATAATTGGTAATAGTCAGTAATAATTAGTAATAATTAGTAATAATTATAATAATTACGAATAATTTGTAATAATGTGTAATAATTTGTAATAATTAGGAATAATTAGGAATAATTATCAATAATTAGGAATAATTAGGAATAAATAGGAATAATTATGGATAATTGGGAATAATTAGAAATAATTAGGAATAATTAGGAATAGTTAGAAATAATTATAAATAATTAGCAATAATTACTGTAAGAATGATGCAATTAAATGAGCCATCGGAAAAAAGAGTAGCCGACAATCCACTGGAAATTGTGTCACCCTTAATTAATTGAAATTATTAATTAGTTGAAATTAATTATTTTTTTGATAATGTTTTTATAATTTAAAATTATTCAAAAACAGTGATGATTTTATATTTTATGTGAAAAAATATGGAACAAGGATGTTGACATTATTCATTATTAGATGATCATGCTTGGATAAATCAGTGCAGAAATCCAAATGGTTCTGGTTTAAATCCTGTATATATTGAGGGTGTTGAATCTTTCTTCGCATTTGCATCATCAAAACCTGAATATGTTTTAGAAGGCACAATTAAGATTCCTGGTAAAAAATATGCTATGAGAACGTTTGACACTTTTGAAAAGGTTTGGGGACATCTCTTGCGGTTTGGTTTTCAACCAGATTATGTTTTTTTGGTATCAACAAAGTGAACACCATTCTAGAGAAGATCCTAATAACTTTATTCCAGATCCATCACGGTTTCAAAATTTATTACATGATGTTGCAGGTCTATATGTGCAACAAACTGAAACTAATGATGACATTGATTTAACTCTTTATTTGGAACTATCTGAATTGTATGAGTTTTTGAGGTCTCATGAGGATGTATTATATCCTGGTTGTAATATATGAAAATTAAAAGCGTTTACAACATTTATTGCTATTAAATCAGATAATGAAATGTCAAGTAACAGTTTTGATCAGATATTTTCTTTGGTTAAAACATTATTACCTTAAGGAAATGTGTTTCCTGCAAATTACTATGAGAGAAAGTGGCTTATTTATAAACTGGGCCTTACTTATCAAAAGATTCATGTGTGTCCAAATGATTTCATCTTGTATTCTAGCGAAAATGAGTCTTTGGATAGTTGTCCCACTTGTGGAAAATCGAGGTATAAAGAAGCTCAACCAAGGAATTCTAGATCAATTCCAGTAAAAAAGTTGAGATATTTCCCCCTTACACCTAGGTTGTGGTGTTTATTTATGTCTCAGAACACAACATCAATGATGTCAGGGCACAAAACCAAGATTTCAACTGATAAAAGCTTGAATCATCTCTCTAATGGTGATAAATGGAAACATTTTGACCGCATGCATCCGTCCTTTTCTATAGAAGCCCGAAACATGTGATTGGGTCTTTCTATTGATGATTTCTTTCCGTTTTGTTCGTATGGTAGTCAGTATTCATGTTGACATATCTTTATAAATCCGTACATTTTGCCTCCATGGATGTTGATAAAGGATACTTATATATTTTTGACTCTATTAATCCCAGGACATCCGAAAAAGAATATTGATGTTTATTTGAAACCATTGATTGATGAGTTAAATGCATCATGGAGTGATGGTGTTAATAAATATGATGTTGTTGCAAAACAAAATTTCATATTAAAAGATGCATTGATGTGGACGATTAGTGACTTTCCAGCATATGGCATGTTATCTGGTAGGATTACACATGGTCCGAAATCATGTCCTTACTGTATCATAGAAAAAAAGCCTTTATTCTCATCAATGGAAAAAACCTTTCTATTTTTATTGTCGCCGTATATTTCTTCCAACCGATCATCCTTTTTGGAGAAACAAATCTCATTTCTGAAAATGTATAATATAAAGGGATGAACCTCCAAAGATGATCTCTGGTATAGAGTTAAAATCAGTTGTATTTTCATTACCCCCCATCACATTTGGAGTAACAGTAAACCAACATAAAATTCATGGCTTTGGGAAAGAACATAATTGGATAAAATGGAGCATTTTTTGGGATCTTAAGTATTTTTCTATTTTGTTTGTCCGCCACATTTTGGATGTTATGAATATTTAGAAGAACTGTTTTGATAATTTATTTCATATAGTTTTGGATACACTAGGTAAGACCAAAGATACTATTAAGGAAAAATTAGATCTTCCCCAAATTTGCAGTTGACCAGAACATGAACTATTTGAAAATGTCAGATCACAAAGGTTAATGAAGCCAAAAGCAGCTTATACACTTTCCAAAGAGAGTTGCATATTATTTTGTCTGTCGATTATAGATTTGAGACTTACAGATGGCTATGCTTCCAATTTGGGCAGATGTGTTAAGAATGGTTATATTACTGGATTAAAAAGTCATGATTTTCATGTTATAATGGAAATAATAATGCCGATTATATTCAAAGGTTTGTTGAATTCTATTATTTGGGATTCGATAACATACATATAATATTTTTTTCGAGACATTTTTACAGTGACAGCATTCTATGATGCGCTAAGAAAACTGGAAGAAGATGCTGCTGTAATTATATGTAAACTAGAAAAAATCTTTTTGCCGAATTTCATTGACTCAATGGAACATATGATATTACATTTTCCACATAGATCTAAATGTGGAGGTCTAGTACAGTTTCGATGGATGTAATCATTTGAGAGATGCATGCAGAAATTGAAGAAAAACGCAAGTAACAAAGCATCCGTTTAAGGCTCAATTGCTGAAGCTTATTTGCAAGTGAAAATTTCATTTTTCTACTCTCATTATTTTGAATCTAAATATCCCTCAAGGAAAAACAACACGGGAATAAACAAAGGGAATTTTAATGATGAAATGGAAAATCAATTAATGGTTTTTAATCATCCAAATCTTCGTTTCAGTGCAGTTCATGAACTATGGATTTCAGATGATGAACATCACAGAGCTCATACATACGTTCTTCTCAACTGTGAAGAAATGACATCATTTGTCTTGTGAGTGATTCTATCACTTATTCTATAATTTATGTTATATTATTTAAACTTATTTTATATATAGTTTATATGATAATCACATCAAGAAACAACATCGACAAATTATATTAGCTGCTCTTGAAGAACGTAGACAAATTTTTTTTATCAATGGTTTCAAAAAATGGTAACATAAATTATTGATGGTTTACTATCAATTATGTTTAGTATTTATTTTATTGATAATTTTTTTAAAAAATTTTAGGTGTCTCAATATACTGATAATATTGATAAGCGACTATGTATATTGAGTAACCCACCATCCAAAATGGTTAAATCTTATAATGCATATGTGGCGAATGGTTTTCAATTTCATACACATGCATATGGGGAATAAAAAAAATGAACAATGGATTTTTCTTGAGAGGATCACATCACAGTGAAACTGAAGTTGAGTTTTATGAAATTTTGGATGAAATTATTGAGCTGTGTTTTCAAGGACAAAATTATATAACAATGTTTAAATGTTGGTGGTTGGATACTGAGAGAGGATTGCGTGTTCATCCGACTCATGGAATCGTCGATATTAAATATAAAAGTCTTATTGAAGTAAATGAATTATTTTTACTTGCTCAATAGACACATAAAATTTATTATGCAATGTACTACGCTACTTCAAGAGACTTGAGTGATTGGGGGATCATAATAAAAATGAAATCTCGGGAAAATCAGTTTACTCAAACTGAATTTGGTTCTGCTGAAGTGGAATGAATTGATATTTTTCAAGAGATTTCTCAAAATTCATCTAATTCACAAAGAGATGTGAATATCGAGGATAACACCCCACAATTAAGAATCGATGGTGATGAATATGTTAATTATGTTACAAATGAATTTGAAATGATAAGAGATGCTGAAACTCAAACTCAGATGGATATTGATGATGCTGAGGAGGAATATGAAGACATTGACATTGACAACTATGGAGAAGAGGAAGAAGATGAACATTGTCACTGTTAAATGCTGGTTATAATCATAACTAATATATATCTATATTTAATAGTTATTTTTAACTATCTACTTACAACAATCATTTTGTGTTTCATATGGACCCTGAGATATATATCGAGTTGTAGGAGGCTGACCTACCATTGGATGAGGTGGATTTTGGATAATCTGACCCTCAGCCTACTGGTGGTTCAGGGGGTATGCGGAGGGGGAACAGTCTTGCATGACTGATGATTCCTGACCTTATTCTCGAGTGATTTCCACATGTTGGTTTCGATACACGCACACAGAGGTATGGTAACCTGTATATTTTAGTTATATTTCATTAATTTATTTATATACATACTAATTGTTTGATTATTTATTCCTTTTTCACAGTTTTGATCATATAGTTATTTGATAGGGGAGCTCTATCTTGCGCAATTATTTTTCTCAGTTATGGATCACATGGGAACAGATTCCTGTTTATGTGCGACGCGACATGTTCCATCATTGGTTGATACGTAAATAAATAATATTTATTTTGAAATTTATTTTATCAAGAACTTGATATTATAAAATATTTGCTAGATTTATGGCATCCTATCGATGATAGCATGCATGACGCTATCCACGCGGCATGGTAGGTTTCTATGCATGACCGTTTCCATCAGTTTTTGCACAATTTGAGAAGGACAACCATTAAGAAAGCAGGAGTGATAGAATTTGATGAGTCATGTAGAGCCCACCGAACAGAGTACATTTCATCTCACATTTGGGATGGATTATGTTTACACTTGTTGGGCGGTGGATTTCATAGGAGATCTTCAGTGGGATCACAGAACCGGGGGATATAGGAGGTGACACATCGAGCCGGTATCCATAGATTCAGTTTTCATAGAGATCATCTAGTATGTATAATTTTTTAAAATTTTTTATATAACTTTAAATATAAAGAGTTTATTTTTTATTTATGTAGGCAATCAAGCATCCTGATATTACGGAGTACGGCATTTATAGGAGGATGTACATTGATCCATCCACTAGAGAGATTAGAGGTGATCGCTAGAGTCAGATTGTGGTTAGTATTATTTTTTCAGTTTGAAAATTTACTCCATTTAATATTTTCATAATTTTAATTTTAAATTGGAATTGAAGGAGTCATATAAGTTTGTAACCTCTCAAACACAGGCTTAGGGTCAGGACGAGATGACTGAGCAGACCCGTGATTACCATTTCAATGAGGCGGCATGGATGCAGGAGACTCATTATGGATTTGAGAAGGGAAGAGTAGTTTGTATCAACTCTCATTTGACTCATGGTACTTATTATGGTACTTATGCGATTTCGGCGTCTAGTTCGAGATGAGATCGTGGAGAGGCATCATCTTCTGGCTCATAGTATCAGGAGCAGTTTCAAGCTCATGCTGAGCTTATAGAGACTTTGCAGAAGGAGCAAGAAGAGATGTGTCGGTTGTAGCAGCAGCAGGAGTAGAATCACGAGGAGCAGATGCGTCTATGGAAACAGTAGCAGCAGCAACAATATGAGGAGGAGATGCATCGATGGCAGCAGCAACATCACGTGTAGATGGAGTACATGTACCATCTGACTCTTAGTTTAAGGATTGAGTTTCCTCCACTATCTCCTTCAGCTTCTCCACCTCCTCCAGAAGACAACCCCTGGTGATTTTTATGTTAAAAACTTCTGAATTTTACATTGTAATATGAATTATTTACATTTTATGTCTATTATATTGGTGCAAATATTGCATAATTTAATTTTTAGTATTTTATTAATTTTTATATATTTTTTTTGAATATTGAGAATTTTAATATTTCTTAATTTTTTATTATTTTATAATATTAATATTACTTTATTAAATTTTTTTTTTTATTTTTTTTAATGTTTGTTTATTTAATAATAATAATAATAATAATAATATTTTATGATTTATTTAATTTTTTTTGTAAATATTGAGAATTTTAATATTTTTTATTTTTTAATAATAGTAATATTATTATTTCATTAATTTTAATTTTATTAAATTTATTTATTAAAAATTAATTTATAATTTCTGACGGGACATTTTGCGATGGGACCCCATCAAAAATAGTCTAAATAAATATTTTTAAGAAACATATTTGCGACAGGACTACTTACCCGTCGCAAATAATTTGTTGCAACAGGCCCATCGCAGAACATTATATATATATATTTGTGACGAGATGGCGGTCCTGTCACAAAAACTATTTTTGATGGGCCCATCAGAAAACATTTTTTATATATAACGCATATAATCAAAGACATATTTGCGACGGTGATGTTTCCAGTCGCAAATACCATTATTGGCGACGGAACCGTCGTAAATAATGGTATTTGCGACAGCATTTTCTACGACGGGGTATTTTTGATGGGGCTCTATCGCAAAAGCTTATTTGCAACGAGATCCCATCTCAAATAGTCCATCGCAAATACCAATAATTCTAGTAGTGAGTTACTGTTTGAGTCTAGCTCAACGCGGTGACTTTGATTTTACCCCTATGTACATCTCTGCCAGAGCCCCCTCTACCTCCTCGTATGCAGACAATGATGTATTTGTTTTATAAACAACTTACTCAATACTCACAAAAATAATAGGAAGACTTCCTATATTTAAACGTTTCTATAATGTTCTTCCAAAATTATTCATATCCTAATTTTCATAAATAACTAAACTATCTTTTGATACCAACTATGGCCTCCCGCATTTTTTTTACATAACATTTCAGTACATTTTACAAACAGAGGATCTTTAAAGTGTAGTGTCTTGGAAATCAAGAACATAAATCATGAGAAAAAACATAATAAATTATTCTAAACCACTTGTAAGGATTCATTATAGGTTCAAACTGTGTACAATTACTACATCTCATATCATGGAGACATACATCAAAGGAAAGGGTGAGCAGATGGTCCATTAAGGGTAAACAAGGGAGTCAATGTACTTGTGATATCTATAAGAACTTGAATAAAAACATGAAGAAATGAGAAATGGAAGAATAGGAATATCATAAAGAAAAAAACTTGGAACATAACTTGAATATGTGGCTACAACATTTCATTTATACATTCATGAACATATCACCATGGTCCATCCCCAGTGTGTTATAAAAATTACCAAGGTTATTCACTAAGGTATCATAAAACTTGTCATCTCTAGAGATTAATTCTTTACCCAATGCTTTAGAGAATTACCAGGGATAAAAGTTAACATTTCATTACTTTCATGTGATCCACATAGATCATAATAATAAATATCATAAATAACCCAAATGGAATCAAAGAAATGGGTTTCATGTCAAAATTGTGACGTTTAAAAAGAGCTTAAAAAAAGATCATTATTTCATTTATAACCCATGGAAAGTGAGTGAGGGTAATATATATGTCAATTCCAGAATCAAAAATATCATCTTTATATATTTATGAACACCCATGGAAATGAAATAAGTCTGAGTATTAACATAAATAAATAGTAGAATTTCTTGAGAGAAAGAGATATAACTTTTGAGACAAAATTTTTGCAGCATAATGACTATATAACATGGTATTAGAAAACATTGAAATGAGAGGGAACATCGGTCACCCACTCATAAATAAATCATAACACAGTATGGCTACTGAATAAGATCATGGTATGGATATTTTAATGACATACCACCTGAAAATGAAACATGAATGAAAATAGAAGATGCGATTTCTTTTACGAAAAATCTAACAGCCTAACGGCGTCACTTGAAAATTTAGAAAATTAATTGATGAGAGTGGAAAGGGTCTCTAAAAAATTAGACATGAAACTTAAAAGAATGATAACATATAATAACATACCCTCAACATAAATATATTGATATTAGAAGACATAACCTAAACAAAGTCATGACTTAAAAGAGGAAGGTGAAAGGATCCCTTACCTTGAAGAGTAACTTCTAAATCATGATATTTGGGAACATGGGAGGCTTGAGGGCACCTTGGGAGGACTCCTTGGGAGGTAAAGAGACCAGTACTTCATTGGGGAGGATTTATAAATGAAATTAATGTGGGAAAGGCTTGGTATTTATGAGAAAAGTGAGGGGGACAAAGCATTAATTTTCAAGGGACACCTCATCAGTGGTATGTGAATAACCATGGGCTTTCCCATGTTATTTTACCACAGTATTGGCCGCTAGGGACACCTAATGCCTTATATTACTATTCATTGGTCTACCATATTTATTTCATAATTATTACATCCATAATGATGTCATTAAACTCTCGAAACTCAAAAACGGTATTTTCACTATTCAGCGAAAAATCAACTTTCTCAGAAAAATACCAAAAAATCACCTTAAACATATATCGATGCTATGATTTCAAAAATGAACTCCATTTTATGAAAACAATTTTCTAAATATTTTTAATTTAATTTTTAAATAAAAACACTATTCATTGAAAATTCAACTATTTCAGAAAAATCTCAAAAATTCCCCTTAACCAAATATCGATGCTATGATTTCAAAAATAAACTCCAATTTATGAAAAAAAAATTCTAAATATTTTTAATTTAATTTTTAAATAAAAAACATTATTCACCCAAAAAAATAATACTTAAACATTAATTTCTGAAAAAGTTATTTACCTATTTTATTGAATCACATTACTTAATCAAGCTGCCTAAATTATATTAATACTTTCTTAAGTGAGGTTACATAATCTATTTGATCTCATAATTAATCATAAGTGTAAAATAACTATTCATAATTTACAATTCATCCAAAATTTAGTTGATCTTATTAGAATCTAAATTTCATACTGAACATAACTATGGAAAAACATCTTTAGAAAATCCCTACTGATTATTAATTATTTATGGTATACAAAAATATTATTAAAATATCCCTTTTCTAAAATTCATCAATAATATGCATACTATATTTTTCCTGAAATTTAAAAAATCACAAACTTCACCATATGATGAAATCACAATTTTATTTAAATCAACGAATTACACAAGCCTGTTATAGTCTCATTACATAGCCACTTATAACACCATCATAGGACCTAAGAGTAAGGTGTGCAAGGGTGATAGAATCTTGGGGTGGATCGGCCAACATTTCCTGAGTAGTGATTTCAATCAGCTTTAACTTCTCGTAAAGGTGATTCCATTCCAGCTTCACACAATAATGTTCGGATTGAATTTGGTCTAGAGCAAAGCCCAATATTTCTACCTCCTTCCCGAGTTCCATCAGATGGGCTTCGATCGGCCCGAGACTACTGGATGGGGCCAAGGAATCTTCTTTATATATTAATTAATCAAGATCACTTGTATTTGTAGATAATAATCGCAACATTTAGTTTCCAATAGTCATATTTACCAATGGTCATATAAAAGTCAAAACCCAACAGTCTTATTTTAATTACACTCATTTTATTAAATGAAACAGTTTTGTTGAGTATAAAATAAAATAACACACAATGTTAGGAAAAATAATTTATTCAAAATTTCGGGTCGTTATAGTGTGTGTATCTGATAGCTATTACCTATCAGGTACGGTTTATGGACTTCCATCGATACAGGTGGATGTGACTACTAGTAGATTTGGTGATTATAAGTAGGTGTATGTTCATGTTTACCAGTGGCCACGATTTTGGATTGGAAAGCTTCTTTAAATGCAATTAGATGATCCTGATGACTAGTTGATGATCTGTAAACATGTGTATGAGCTTATTCGTGGTACTCCATCGGGTTTATCTAGAGAGATTGGTGGGTTTTTTCCAGATGAGTCTGTTGAAAAAAATTAGGATGGACGTGTGTAATGGTCCGCTCATTGTTTGATATCAAGTTAGGTTGATGGGATTCTCTAGAAGGGGTTGAGGTAAGAACCTACTCCCTCTTGATCGAATGTTGTCCACAGGGGTTCATATTGCATGCTTGGGTCTGAGAGACCTAGGCCAAATGTCCAGAGGAAAACCCCCCATCATGTTATTGGTTCACTACCACACGATTCTTCTAGCTGTGATTGTTGGTGGGAGTTCTTAAGAAGGTTCCCTTCTTCTTTGGATTGAGGCCCTGAGGGACCTCTTTATCCACCTCTCTATAGTAAGGGAGGAACTAGTTGTTTCATTCTATGGATAAGGACCTAAAATAGTTGAAGACGGTGGTTGTCACCTTCTTCTTCATGTTCATTAGTCATCCTTGGCCATATGATCGATGATTGTTATTGACCTATAGGGCCTTCCAAGAAGCTTCTAAAGTTCAGATTGTACCATGTTGGTGATATTACTTTCCCAACACATTAGAGACCCATTGTTGAAGACAATGGGTTGGTGATGAAATCCTTCCTGTGGATGGGGATCCAACTTGAGCAGTGGTGGGGATGTTCACAAATTTTTTTTTGATGAAATCCATTTTGGAGGGAAGGGAATTATTATAGAAACTGAGAAACAACAACAAACTCCATTAAAGAAACATTTTTTAGATGGATACATGTGTGATTTATTCCATTTTCTAGCATTCCTTTATCAATTTGATAGGGGCCTAACAGGTGGGTAACATTATTTATATGGTTAAGGATTTACGTGGGGTTGACCATTTTTTCCTTGTTCCATGAAAAATGTGTTCTAGTTATTGTAATTGTTACATCCAGGAGGTTTCTATAGGATTTATTCATTGAACCAGAAACTTCCAACAATTATTTATCCAAGGAGGACCTACTTTTTAAAGGAAGCTGTTCGCTATGTTTTAACTTTTATGATACATAGAAACGTACATTGGTTGAGAGGATTGGATTTTAGACTAATCAAACCCTTTTGAAGGAAATTATTGTCTACTTTGTGGATCTCTTTGTAAATTTAAGATATTTTCATAAATCCTTATTAATTTACCAATTATAAGATATGTTTCCTTGAAATTTGATATCACTTATTAATATGATTAAAATTTATAATCATTATTATGAATTCAATGATCTTCATTAAAGAGGATATCTATATGTATTCGAGAATATCCATCAATGGTATCTATAATATACTATTTAAAGATTTTTTTAATAATCATTGTTATGCTGATACTAGTTTTTATGCCACTCAGTGAGGCATTCTAAAATTTACCATCATCCAAGGAGACGAATGTTTGTTTTGATCACAGGGTCATGCCCATAATATGGGCTACCTAAGTATCCTTATGAATGGAATTAGAACCCTCATAGTTCGGAGTCTCTTAATGGTAAACATCATTCATTTTAATAACATGTGATAAGGACCTCTAAGTGGAAGGTTCACAGTCAAAACTTAGTGTGGGACTTATGCTGAAGCAACCCATGGAACATGGAAAAGATATGGGGTTCCATGTATAATCAAACCTTGTTTAGAACATGGTCCAAGGAGAAAATGTTTGATTTTAAGTATTTGATTTGAACCTCATGGAGGCTTCCAACATATCCCAGATGGATGGGAAGCAAATCCAACATAGTTAGCTAAGTCTCACAGGAGAGTATAGTCCTTTGAGTGGGAAAAATGAGTTTGGTCTTAGTTAACGACAAGGACGCCTTGGTTATTTGGGGGATTAATTTAGGGATTATTCTTAAAGAGGAATCCTAGATTTAATGGAGTTACATTTTTATTCTTGACGAGGATATCCATTGAGATTGGGCCCAGAGATGGTTTGCTACGTATCCCGATTTTGATGGGAATCAGTGTTCTCATAGTTCATTCTAGTGAATATTTGTGTACATGTTTTAGTCATCACAAATCTCTAAGCCCGCGTGAGTCATACTCAGTGTGAGAAACAAGAGGATGTAAAATATTTTACAATGACACTTGGACTTTCCTCCACCTATGATGGAAGAGGGAGAACCTATGGTTGTGAGAGTGGATAAAGGTGATGGGATGATCTTTCCCTCTGTTCTCTACACATTGGACAAGAATCCAATGGAATAAATAAAGGATGAAGGATAAGGGCTTACACTAGGATGGATTCCCATGGTGACAAAGCTCAACGGGAGAGGCAGAGGGTAATGAAAGTCCCTGTTCCCGTCAATCCTCTGGTCTTTGGCACTGAAGAAGAATGGAGGAGCAATGATGCTAACTCTTGAAAGACAAGTTAGGGGATTATGCCATGATAGTTTCACTTTGAGATTGGTTGGGGTTTACTCCTAAGAAGGATTCCCATTTGAGATTTCTTGAGGATTAATCCTTAGGAGGATTCCCATTTGAGATTGGTTGGGGATTCCTTTGAAAGAAGATTCCCATTTGAGATTTGGTTTGGGATTACTACTAAGATGGATGCCCATTTATGATTTATCCAGGCATAGGAGTCAGGTGATGATGTTTGAGGTGTTTATTGAGGAGTTTATCGACTCAAGGTACTCGAGGAATCCATAAGGAGAGTCCAAACACATAACATGTGTAATAAACCAAGAGGAGTAAATCGACTCAAGGCACTTCATTGAGTGTGATGGACCATCTCAAAGCTTGGTATGTCGAGTATGGAAGTTCGGAAACATAGATTTAACAATGGGAAATGTTATAGACCTAACATGAAAACATCATGGTGAGACTTTCCATTTCTTATGGGGGTCAGTGAAGGAAGTGAAGGGACTGACCGGAAGGGCCGGGACTGCAACCTGACACTGATCCCGAGTAGGGGTGCAGGGGAACAACCCCCTCGATAAGGACTAGTAGAGTCACACAGGTTCCCCCACAAAGGTTCCTTTCTTAGGTTCTCTATGAAGCTTCCCTGTATAGGTACTCCACACTGGTGCTGTGTGAAGGTGATCCACACAGGTGCTTCGTGCAGGTGCTCCGTGCAGGTTCACTGTATAGCTCCATGTGTTCTATACATTAGTGGGACATTGAACCATGTTTCCACATTTAATTATCTATTCTCCAATGCTTTATATATCTACATGAGAAAATTTTTGGGATCATGGTGAAAGACCTACACAATAGGAGCTTTGGACTTCTTCCAATTTTTTTCATCGTTGAAATAGGGATCCCAATGGTCCTATTTATAAGCATGAATAGGAATTGGTCAAAGGGAAGTTGTCTGCATAGGTCTTTCATGTAGGTATTCCACATAGGGGTTCAAAAATTCATTCTGCCTCATAGGTCCTCCATGTAAGCCTTCCACGTAGGTCCCCCTCATAGGTTCCTTGGTGGAATTTATCCAACTTCTAAGTGCCATATCTTTTGATCTGTAAGTCTTTTTGGTCTTCATGACCAAACAAATAAAAGGAAATGAAAAAATATATAGTTCTTGAGATGGTAAATACACCATGTATTCTTGAAACAATGTTATAAATTGAAATATAGTCAATTGAAACATTTTAATCAACAATCCTAGAAATCCATTGCCTACTCCTGTATTAGAGAATCATTACACTTATCCATCTATATGGGGTAGTATTTTTGCACATAAAAATACAACATACATATTATTCCTTCATGGTGAATATATCTTTACTCGTACTTCAAAATTTTTGCCTTTTTGAGAATCATATCTTCAATTTTTATGTGAAGTGCATGAAACAAATTACGTGGTGTCAACAACCCCATCATGGGTATGGATTGTTTGTCCATGGTTTGATCCCATATTTCCTTTCACCGAAGAAATGTTGGATACCTACACACTGATGGGATAAGAATATCATTTTACAACAAGGTAGATCTCATGGCCGGGAAAGTGTCTTCTATGAGAAGGAGGATGCATCCTATCACCCATCAGTTGGTGAGTATATCCCTTTGTGTAGTAGAATATTTAGGAATTTGAGTTCTTTCATTTATGTAGGATTTCCCAGAAATCTTCCCTAGCGATGTTTCGAGACTACCTCTAATGTGGGAGAGGGATTTTTGCATTGACTTGCATCTCATAACCGCTTTTATGTCATCTATGTCATATCTCACAGCCCCTACAAAGCTATAGAAGCATCAATGGTAGTTGGAGTACGTTTGAGAGAAAGGTTTCATCAGACCCACTGTGTCCTATAGGGAAGATCTATTGTTGTTTATGAAAAAGGTGGATAAGAGCCTGTGACTTTGGGTGGATTATCATTGCCTAATCTAGGACACAATAAAGAATGAGTACCCATTTGCAAGGATTGATGACCTCTTCGATGAGTTGGGAGGCAGAAAATTATTCTTTAAGATTGATCTCAGGTTCTACTACCACCAATTGATGTTTCATAGTGATGATATTTCAAAGTTGGATTTATGATGTCGCTATAGACACTAAGAGTTCATAGTGATACCCTTTGTTGTGATGAATTTCCCTATCGTGTTTATAGATTTGATGAAATATGTATTCTAGCAGTACTTGGACCTATTTTTTAGTCATTGAAAACATACTCATCTACTCTACATCATTGGACGAGCATACATAGCACTTGAGGATGATCCTAGACTTTCATTGAGAGAACCATCTTTATGGAATGCTCATGAAGTTCCAGTTTTTGATTCATGAGGTTAACTTTATATGGAATGTAATTTATGAGCATGGTTTAGTTGTCAATCCATCAAATATCAATGTATTTCTTTCTTGGGATCCAACCAATATCCTGATTGGGGTGTGGATATTTCTTGGATTTTTGAGGTACTATAGGAGGATTATGTAAGACCTCTTCAGAATTGCATCCCCTTTTACTACCCTGTTGTGGAAAGGGCGTATATTTACCCAGTTTGTGTAGTGCTAGATGTACTTTAAGAATTTGAGGATGAGTCTGAAGAGTTCTCCAATGATGATTTTATGAAAGGAAGGCATGGAGTTCGTATTTTATTATGATGCCTCATGAGATGGGCATGACTGCATGTTAATGCAGTGATAGATAGTTATCACATCGGGTTGAGGAAGTTAAGACCCCATGAGCAAAATTATATGGATCATTACCTAGAGATGGTAGTATTATTATTCACCCTAAGGATGTGGAGATACTACCTTCTGGAGGAGTGCTTTGTGGATTACATAGACCACCAGATTCACAGTTACATCTTCATGCAGAGACATGAACCAGATACAATGATGTTTGTTGGAGTTCTTGTAGGACTACGACTTAGTGATATACCATAATCTGGGGAAGTGAAATGTTATACCATATTCTATTAGTTAGGAATCCCTTTTATTCTTGGTTCAGGAGGCTTTAGATCTGTTATCTTCCCAATAGGTGACCCTGGTTGAGCAAGAGGGTAAAACCTTTCTGCAGTCATTGGTGTTGACTCATCCACTTATCGAGCATGTGAGAGAGTCCCAACTGGGATGTGTTGAATAAAAATCATTATATAATCATATATCCACAATGAACTCACCATATGGATATTCTAAATTAGGGAACAACAACATCTTTATCTAGGGGTGAAAAATGGTTCCATTCATGATGTGGGAGGAGGTTATGCGAGAGTTCCACATATCTCCCCAATTGTACATCCTGGTGTGTGGAATATGTATAGATAACATCAATATTAGTTTTACTAGTTCTACATGAGACAAAGTTTAACTGATACTTTCTCTCAATGCCTCACATATTAGTAGGTGAAGGCTAAGCATAAAGTTCCACCATGTTTGTAATATTCCCTTGAAATCCCAATCAAGAAGTGTGATGGAATATCCATGGAAATTTTTATAGGAATTCCACAAATAGAGAAGATCCATGACATCATCTGGATGATATTTGACTAATTCATGAAGTCATGACACTTCCTTACTATCATGGAGTAGAGATCAGTGGAGAGTTTGGAGGAGCTAAATGTGTAAGAGATCATTCACTTTCCTAGGGTGACCTCAAAGATTGTCTCCGACCATGATGCATTGTTTATGTCACAATTTTGGAGAGGCCTAAAAGAAGAATTTGGGACCCATATGAGGAATATTACATCCTTTCACCCCCCAAACTTTGGGAAAAACAAGCACACTATCTTGGTTTTGGAGAATATAGTGAGGGTGTGTGTGTTAGACTTTGGTCGGAGCTTGGAGGATCTCCTTCCCTTGTTATAGTTTTCATACAACTAAATATATCACCCTACCATCAGCAAGTCACCTTTCAAGGCCCTGTATAGGAGACCATCTAGGTCATCCTTATGTTTAACAGAGATCTGTGAGACATACCTCGTGGGCCCAGAGATGGTGTAGGTGATGATGGAGAAATTCCAGGTCATCCATGAGCAAATGAAGAAAACCCATAAAGGACATAACTTTTATATAGACCATCATCATAGGGTGTTGTAGTCTGATCAGAGAGAGTATGTTTTTCTTAGAGTATCCCTATGATGAAGATTACATTGGTTTAGTTGTGGAATAAATTTATCCCCAAGGTTCATCCAGCCATTTGATATTGTGCTTAGGGTGGGAGAGGTTGCTTACCACCTCACCCTACCCCCACAGATGGAGTGGGTGAAGAACATCTTTCATGTGTCTTAGATGAAGAGATACATGCATGACCATATTTATGACATTGTTTGGGGAGCACTGGACATCAAGGATGGAGCCACCTTTGTGTATCATCTGGTGGAGATCATGGATCAATAGGAGAGGACCATGTATGGATAGACCATCCCCTTGGTTTTTATGATGTGGCAACATAGTAACATTTAGGTGAATTCCTAAGAGAAGGAGATCCTAGTATGGGCTCAGTATCCTAAGTTATTTTCCAAGTTTTTCTTTCAGGGAATAAAATATTGAAGGGGGGAATGATATAGATACCATGTTTTCAAATTGTTATACAATGAAATATATATTGGGAGAGGGAGATATTCACTAAGGAAGAGTGAGTTTATGAGGTGTGGTGTGCCTATAGTTAATTTTATAAAAATATTAAATATATTTATGTTGCACACACATGATACCTCAATGAAAACAAGGTAACTCATTAATTGAACTCATATCAGACATATAAGGCCACAATTAAGTTATAAATGTGGTATTTTCCCTAGGTGAAATATAAAATGGATCGGGGTGGGTCATTCAGATCCCTTTACCATTGGCGGTACATTCAGTGAGTTTAATTAATTTATTAAATTAATTAATTTAACCATTTTGACAAAATATGTTTCTATAAATGTATCATCAAGGAAAATATTTCAAGGATACCCTTATAATCCAAGAATTCTCCCATGACACTCTCTTCCCTCATTCATTGGCGGATCATATCAAAAGTTGATGAAACTCTAGATTGGATCAGATGAAGAAACAACAAACACAACAACTTCTCTCAAATCATTGAATGATGCGTTCATCAATAATGAATGATCCATAATTGAGGTAGGACTCATAAATTTGTGTTTTTATTCTATTTTTATTAAATATTTTGAGCATATTGACCCCTTTATTTGATATGGGATAAGTTGAAGCTTTTTAATGCACTCGTGTAATGATTATTATGATTATATCAATTGTTTTGTAACCTCGATTTCCCCTTATGGATCATTGGAAAAGAAAATTAGGCCAAATTTTTTTAAAACACTATTCTTGTCATTTCCCCCCATTTTTCTACACATTTGTCACCGGTTGAACCCTGAGCTTCTGGTTCGACAATTGTAAGGGGGTACAGAGCCCGATTGGACCCCAAGATTCATAGCAGTTTCACGAATGAGGATTAGACCAACGAATGTAGTACAAATATGGAGTGTTTGTCAGTTTTGGGTCTTTATTATGGTGATTCAATATCATGGTATAAAATTTCGAAGGTTTTGTGGTGTGAATGATGTGTGACACACCTCTAACGAACCTATTGATCTGATTTCTAGTGATTTAAGGCCAATATCTACCAACAACAGCTAATCCATCATTTTCAGCCGAAGATAGGCTGAAATCAAAGGCATAATGGACATATTCAAGAAATAATCATAAATATAATTTTTTGGTGAAAACATGAGTACAGGTCATGCACAAGGATGAACACACGATGTGTATCCCCTTAGTAGCGACATCGACTAGGGTTTTTATAAAACATAAGGATGACATGGTGTGTAGTCCTCATACACATCATGTACCCCTACCCCAGATGGAAAACACGTGTGATTGATTACACAGACATGGATTCATGTGGGAGTACATGGCTAGTTACAGATTTATGTACCCAAGTATAGAAACATAGTCAGGTCACAAAGGTTGTACCTCTTGTGAGGCAACACGTCATGAATAGATTACTTGGGGTCCGGTAAACAGACATGGCAAGTAGGACATAGCCCTAGTCCTAGTTAACATGGCCACAACATGTAGTCCACATACATGGAATGTAATACTATATGGGGTGGAGCACTGATCCAGTTATGGACACAACTAGTTTGTGGATAGGTACCAGACACTATGTGGGTTTCCTCACATGCCATGTACCCTTAGTTCCTTTTTTTAAGAAACATCAAACATTCATATCTCTTTCATTTGAACACATATTTTGGACTATGTGTAGTATATACTTAGTGTTTTTTGCATATAACACAATAGTGACACCAGTTGTGGATTACCAGATATGATATGGTATGTTTTGGGCACTAAGAATACTTAGGCGATGATCGATGACAGCAGTGATCATGTAGGATCACTAGAGGATTATTCTGAGTGGAACCCCAAATCAGATAGAGTGTGGGTAATCAATCAGTAGAGTGAAAAACCCTATGGTATCAGGGTGTGTGTCCATGATTACTAGATTGGAACCCCTGTCATCACGGGCACGAGTCCTCTGCAACCACCATCCAAGTAGAACCCATATTCATATAGGGTGTAGTCCTCAATGACCATAGTGAAACCCCCTTTGTTTACCAAGGCGCATGCTCTCGACTTCCACGTGTACCCCCTATCAGATAGGGTCTGTATCCTCCATGATTAGAGTGGATCCCCCCATTATAAGGGGTGCAGGTACTCCCAAGTGGAACCCCCTATCTGCATAGGATGCGAGTCCTTGGGACACTCGAGTGGAACCCCCACAACAATGTGGGCATGGGTCCTCTACAGATTCTTATTGATTGTAAACCCCCTGAAATACTAGGTTGAGGGTCCTCTCCTCCTTGTTTGTGTCCCCTTGACTATGCGGCATAGTGATTAGGCATGGGTAGACTTGGATGGATACTTCTAGGTAGAAGTGTGAGATATTGGGAATCATTGATGGGATTTTGGAACTGTTGGATACTCTTATTCATCGGCTAATATTAGAGATTATGATCCCATTACTCCATCACTTGGGCTTATTTACTAAGAATAAATATAAATATATATACATTCTATCTTCATATCCACGCCTTGTATTTTGTTACTCTCCTTCCAGGAGAGGTGAATATGCATGGGGTATGTCAGGTTCTTTCCATGTCGAGATCATCAAGATTGGATGAGTCTAATCTCCTTCTATAGGTGGAAAATAATTGATGGGTGGTTCATATACTCACCGTGTTTAGCCCCATGTGTTTGGATGAGCATACTTTCACTCTTTTTTTCGGTTGAGATATTCATTTTGATTGTATCATGTATCAACTGCATTTCTATTCTTATTGTATCTCTTACTTTTCCCTCTTCATCATTAGGGGTTTTCTATTGGGTATGTATATACATACCTCTATATGGGATTTTCCCGGCCTTGTCATGTCTTATATAGATGACGAATAGGTTGACCATGACATCAAATGAGCTTATGGATACATGGTGCTTTGGACCACATACGGTGGTCATAAGTGATCTAGGAGATGGTATTTCTCAGTATTTTACATTTCCAATTTTTTTATGTTGGGATATATTTTTTGTTGGGCGTGTATTTGTTCCCCTTTACATTTCAATTACACTACCATAATTGTGTACTCTCTATAGGTTCATGCTTTCTAGGTTTATATTATTGTAGTGTTGAATATTTTACTCTTTCCCTCTATACTTTTACATTGATATGGTTGTGTGTGCCAATTCATGTACTTAAGAAAATGCCTCCCCATGTTAGTAATTCCTTCATCATTGGTCGTCGACTCCTGTCCTATGGAGGCGGTCTTGGGGTAGTTGTGGCTTAAGCCTTTAGTTGGGTCTAGTTTTGACAATAAATAACTATTATTTTTGTAATAAATAATCATAAATGAATGTTATAAATGGTTATAGGTAAAAATAAAGTTCTAAAATAGGTGATTGATCATGTTACATTGATTAAAATAAAATGTTGGAGCATGTTTGGTTGAGTGGTAATAAAAGGTAAGGGTTTGTCATCTCAATTTCCTTTCATTGAGTCAAGTTTCTTTTATACACCTAATTTCATTTAAATGATGTGTATACTATATATTGGATATATAATATAATTTAATGTATTTTATTCATGGTATTTTATGTTAAATTTCAAGCTCTCAGTTTTAGGGGATTTTTAATAAAAAAGTTCTTAAGTCCTAAACTATATTGATAAGTCAAAACATATTTCTTTGAGTTATGTTATTCTTTATTCCATGCTTGGGTTATTCCACTATAGAATTATATTATATTTTATATTCTCTTCCACTATAGGGAAAAATTAATCTTTTATTCAATACACCATCCATGATAAATTTAATTCTCATAAAAGTATAACATTGTCAAAACTAATTTAAATCCTACTCATGTAAGCTCTTTGACTTCTATATTAATGTTTTTCATTCCTAAAAATGTTATCCTTTATATTTGGGATCCCAGTTTTGTGAAATATATTTCAATTTTCACATTTCTATTTTCATCTTTATAAAAATAAATTTTATTACCCTTTTTACAATGTGGGATTTTCATCAAGATTATTTAAATATATTAAAAAATGTTTCCATTCATGGTACATTGTTTTATCATTCACTAAACCTTTCATTAAGATAGAATTTATGTTTTTATGAATATAATACAAAATTTTATTTTTAAAAGTAAATTATTTCAGTAGTTTTCACTCAAACTTTTTGAAAATTATATTTCAATTTTATCATAACATTATCTTTTGTTCCAATGATAAAAGTGATTTCTAAAAACACTTTTACGATTTTACTTCCATTTTATATTTATCTATAATGTATTAATTTACATAGATATTATTTTCTATTAACCACCATATAATTGTTATTATAAAATACTCTTTATTGGTTATTGATTTTTTTTGTTATAAAAGGTTTATATTCTTGAGTTCAATTTTAGTGATACCATTTAGAAATGTTATGAAATCAATTTATGTTTCTATACGTTATTTAACATGCGATGAATAATTATTTTCTACTAGAACATGTATGTATTGATAATGAATGGGTGGGTTCCTATATCAACCTCTAAGTCATTCGCTGTTTTTTTATATCTCATGAGATAATAAGGTTGTGTGTGGACATGATCATGTTTTTCTCTATCACAAGATGGTGTGTGGACATGATCAAATATAGATTTGGTCACATGTTGACATGTATACATGATTAGATATAGATTTATTCATGTGATGGTTTGTGTACATGATAATATATATATATTTTCACATTATTATGCATATACATGATCACGTTTTTCATTATCACTTGATTGTTCCTGGACATGATTTATTGTAACATTGTTCACAATATTAAGATTTCCTATGTCTTTGCTTATGTCCTATTTTTATGCAATACACCTGTGATTATTCTCCAGGGATGATGTTTATCATCTCACACTCCTATTTCATGGTACATGTTTGTTAAATTGAAATTATATAGTTTTATACCATTACTTAGGGACAACTATTATTGTTATATGTTATTTTTAATAAGATATTTCGGCTCTACTCGTGTTTTATCATACGCTTGTGATCTAATCATCGAAAAAATATTGATGAGTTTTTACCTTACATAGAATTTGAGCTCACCCCTTTCTTGGGTTTCTATTCCCCAGGTTATGATGAAGAGTATAAATTATGAAAATCATCGAAAGGTTTCTTGAGGGGTTCAATTATGGGGAAAATTTTATAAGCACTGTAAAATAAGTTACATAGGTATATAGTCCTCAAAGACACTAGACCTTCTATTCTTGAGATTGTGTGATTTGTGTGAGATGTAATGTTAAAATTATGTAAATTATGTAAAAATAAGTTATGCTTATCTTGGATGATCTCACTTGATATCAAAGCCTATATTTAAATTATGTGTTTTTAGTTTTAGACATGGGAGTGTGGGTCTGGGGAATCCCACTAGGGGTCACTAGCTCGAGAATAATAAAAAAGTAGTGAAATATGTAAGAAAATATATACTAACTAACTAATCTTGGTTCCACATGATATATATATATATATAATGGGGGTGATCCATCATATGAAAATAAGTTAATATTATACTAAATGAAAATTTTCCCACACCCTCATCTCCGAACACACGTCGTAGAAGAATCCCATTTCTCAAGGATAATATATCACAAATTTATGACAAACTTGTCCCCTAAATGGAACTTTTTCATAACATGATTATAAATAGAAAAATAATGGGCACACTTAAAGGATGATTTTACATCATTGATATCCTTTTAATAAAGTGACAACCTGACATTTAAATCAATCTGTTAGAAAACATTTTATGAAATAATATTTAAAAAACTCACATTACCATCATCAACATCACTCAACAGACTAATCAAAAAAGGAATATAAATAAATGTAATAAATCCAATAAATCCTTTAATTTTAATGAAAACCTTTAAAAGGTCATACAAGATCCCCTCCATACATTAAAATAGCAGATTCCTTTGAAAATACCAATTTTGGAAATTTTATCAAATGGTGTATTTGAATCCATTGACAAATATATATTCAAACTACATGAGTCACATGAAAACACTTTCATAATAGTTTGGTGACCATGTGAAATAATCAGAATAATTTATTAGAAAAATAACTATACATAATACATTTCATAGAATATTAAAACATTAATTTAAAGGGGCAATAAATCCTGGTCTTAAATTTAAAAAAAATCATCCATGATGAAAACCTACCTCAAATTAATTACTTTTACTAGCCACAATATTAATACATATTAAGAAGGACATAATATCCTTATAGGACTTAGAGGAACCAAAAATCAAGGATACCCTTAAATAAATTAAATCAATTTGAATCCCTAGGTTCTCATGACCATTCTAGGGTATGAAAAAGGGTGTAGAAGAGAGAAAAAATTGAGTGGAAATGATATCAATGAATAAACTAGAAAGAATCACTAACAATTGATGATAAATCTCCATGTAAATGATAGAGAGTGGTGAAGAACCCTTAAGGGTCAATGCCTGGTGGATACACAACCGCGAGGGAGAGAAATAATAAGTAGGATCACATAAATAGAGTTTAAAAAATAAAAGTTATTCATGTTTTAATGGGATATATGATTTTTCTACATAGTTTAGAAAACCATTCAAGAAACTGTGCAGATGAAATTGGAAACTCATTTTTGACTTATATGGGAATGTTTCATTGTTTGTGAAAACAATTCTCAAATCATGTATCTTGTAAAAATTCCTAAAAACTAAACAAACTCCCCGCAAACACCTAGGAAATCCACCCAATTATAAGTGAATGAAATATGTTTCATGTAGTTACACCATGGTTGTTGTAATTCAACTTCCCATGCCACTATATGCCTCTATAATTTCTTATGAGAATCAAGTGATAAAAGGATAGATGTGGTTAAAATTACTTATGTTTGTATAAATTTATTAAACTAAGGAATACCTTGACATCAAACAATTTTTTTTGAAACTTATATGAAGAATAAAATGATAAAACTCAATCAAATCTCAAAAAGGGCTTTAAAACCAACAAAAAATTGGAACACCTTCATTATTGAGAATTGAGTGTACCATAGGCATCCACCGTTAATACATACTGGAAACCAAAAAAAATTCTAGATCAAATTATTTGAACGGATCATGGTTTCTAAAACTAGAGATCAATAAAAGGTAGGGTTGGGTCAGCGAAACTGAAAAACTCACCCAATATTTTTACACCACTACCACCCCTAAGGGAAAAAAGGAACAAAAAAAGATGGAATTTCCATAGTGGTCTATCACCCATATCAAAAATCCATTAGTTAACATACTCTATAAAAAACCCCACTTACTCCCAAAAAATATTAAGGACAAGATCATCTGGGAAGATGAAAACTCAGTTGAAGAAAAAAGGTTTGAAAGGGACATCATAAAAATTTAGAAATACCATAATATGATGTAATCTCTAACAAGTTTTTACTAATCCATTAAGGTCGAGATATTATGATTAATATCACCTCAACTAATGTTAAATAATATAGACTAGGTAGGAAAAGATAAGGTATAATTGGAAATACATCAAACAAAACACACCTTGATAAGAAAAAAACTCCAGTCTGGGGGTTAATGTTGAAAAGGGAGTTCTCTGGGACCCCATTTTTGGATTACTAGATCTTTGTGAACCCCTATGAATAAGAAAGTCACAAAATAAGGGACAAAATAAGCTATAGATAACAATTATCACAGTTACTCAAGCGAACACCCAAGAATTATCACACACAACCACTCAATGGAAAAGCCGCATAATGAGGCTAGAATCCCAGAAATGATAAAAAAGTGAAACCAATAATTGAGGTGTATGAATTATAAAAACAATGAACACTATAAAAGGAACAATCATGGGTTTTCCAATAGAATACACCATAAAAATACTTTGTCATATTCTTTAATAGCTCTAAACTCCATAAGCGTAAATCCCAAAATAGATAATCATTTGCTTCCTAATAAAGAGTTACACCTAGAAAATGGGGGGAATCACCTGATGGATAATAAATAGAGACAATTCTTCAACCTTTAATCAGGACCATTCTTGGAAGAATTATCTAAATAATATGTAACATGAATTTGATATAAACAATATGATGAATCCCAATGCATAAATACACCAAAATTAACAGACTAAAAAACTCTATTTTCTTTTAGAAGCCACCTACATAAATTTATGTGTTTAAAACCTAAAATTTAAAAGTAATTACAACTTGAAAACAATTCACCACTTATAAAAAATAAAAACCAAACCTCAAAATATTTTCACCTCATTTAGAAAACCAAACAAAATTTATTTCACAATTCAACTATAAAATAACTCATAATTTCCTACTAAAGTATTTCAAATCATTTATAAAATTCCGCTGCCTATATACAGAATACTACCCAAATTTAACTATAACGTAATACTCCTTTGAAACACACCACAAGTGTCGAAATCCTTCCACCATTGAACCATAAAATTTGTTTTTCAAAATAAAAACCTTTAAATTAGTTTCTAAAATCTTTCACAATCCAAAACCACAAAAGTGACTAAAAAGATTTTATAAGACTCCACAATAAACACTTTAAAATATTTTACCCATCCCATCATTCTTATTAAAATAAAACCATTATCAACTCATATTATTTACTATATAACAAAAATATTTTATAAAAATAATATATTTTGAAGAATATTCATAATCATAATCATATTTTTAACATATTTTATACTATATGGGAAAACAACTTTTACCACTCAATCATTCAAAATCAAATGTAAAAAATACAGAAAATTTTAAAACAATTTTTTATTATTTAAAAAAAATTAAAAACCCACAAAAAAATCTAAAAAATATAAAATTCCTAATTTTTTTCATCGAAAAACTAAATTTTATTTTATATTTGAAATATTGTATAAGCATATCTATATTTAGGAAACTCGTCCTTTTTTAAAAATAATACCATGAATTTTATCACTAATTTCAAATAATTCTAACCCATTTAGAATATCTCAATTAATATTAAATCAACCATGAATGAAAATAAATTTTTTTGACTCCTCAGGGAACTAAAATTTCAAAGACCAAAAAAATTCACCACTAGACATGGTTTGAATAATCAGGCACCAATAGTGAAAAGTCCACTATAATCTATTATAATTAATCCACATGTTCCATGCACTGGGTTCGATACCATTCACAGTAAACCAATAAACTCCAGATCTCTTCCCAATTATTCTTAAAAGTAATAAATTTATCAGTACAAACTATATATATTCAAAATAAAGAAATAATAACCAAATAAAGGCTAAAGTATCAAAAATAATTAAGAACAAATATTGATTTCAAGACACATCCATCACGTACAACCCTGTAAAATCAAGGGTTAAATGAGAGAAGTGTTGGTGATACACTAATTCACATATATATACCATATGTTCTGATATTACTATCTCATGTATACTATGAATCCCAAAGTAAAAAATGAAGATTTGATACCATTTTATCATGAACCAACCCAGAATACCATAGAGTTAGGTACGTTATTCGGCCTGTGACATGGCCAAGAGGGTGTTCCCAATGCTGATGGTCTGAAATATAGTGGAGGGCATAAATATAAACACCATTGATTTTTTCTTGATATATTAAATAAAAAATCATGGGACTTCCAACCATAAATCTGGTATGACCCATAAATAATTTGTAATGATAAACGAATAATGTGAGTATTTTTAAAATAAAACAGAAACCGAACATGAAATAGGATAAGTAAACATCACACATGAACATAAATTATTACCAATAAAATATATCAAATACATCCCAACAATATAAAAGTTATCTAATAGAAGATAAAATAATTATAATGGAGATAAAGTTGATAATTTTGATACATGAGTCAATCTAAACACCAAAATTAAAACCAATCCAAAACTACCCATCAATATGTACAAGTGAAACATCCACACTTTCCACACTGAGCACCCCAAACAAGAATTTGATAACTGGTTTTCATATCCATACAGAAAATGAATTGAAATTGAAATATAAATAGGCATAAGAAAAATATTCCCAATAGGTATCCTCCAAAAATTCCTTGTGTATACTTTATGAATAGATCCTTTTAATGCTAGATAAAAATTCAAGTACAAATGTTATATTTCCACATCTTGTTAAGAACCAATAACATGCTACAATTATTGGAAACATGTTATATATATATATAATGAAGGTGATCCATTATATGAAATAGGGTAAAAATTATACTAAATGAAAATTGTAACACACCCACACCTCTAAACAAACTTCAATAAGGTATCCCATTTCCAAGAATAAAAATTCACAAAGGAATAAAAAACGTGTACCCTAATCAATACTTCTCTATTCCTTGATTTCACAAAATAAAACAAGGGCACACTTCAAGGGTAGTTTTACACAGAGAAACCCCTTTTGTAGAGTGCTAACTAGGCCTTTGAATTAATATTTAAGAAATTTTTATATAAAATCATATTTGAAAAAAATCACATAACCATCATCAACATCACTAAGTGATAAAGAAATTGATTGATATAGCTTTAATAAATCCAATAACATGTTTAATATGAAATCATTTGAAAATTTCATAAGATTCCCACAATACATATGGAAGAATGATCCCTTTAAAAATACCCACATATATACGCCCCTCGATTAGGCACTCATTCATAAGTCCAAATCAGGTTGGTAACTGGACCTCAAACATGCCTCCATGTATTAAAGAGGTTTCTGACAAGCAGCGAGGGAGTATAGAACATAGAGAGGATACTATACCCCATGGTACAGATTTATAATACAATAGAAATAATCTAATATATCAAATATCTATGTAAGGGAAAATAGCCAAAAAAATACAGCATAAAACCAGAAAATAAATGAAGAACCCATAAACCAAATAATAGTGAGCCATATAATTTTATTTAGGAATGTAGATAAATATAAAACTAATGTAATATAAATAATATAACATTTTGACCCAAATAAAAAAAATACCCTAGTCCCAAACCTATTTTCAATCCTATCTCCACATTTCAAGCCATCCAAAAAGAAAAAATCGACAACAATGTCTATTTCCCTTATCCAAACCTGCATCCATTTAATCTTCTCGTGTACCAAATGGTGGCCTGAATAGGGTGTGATTAAAACTCAGTAGGTTGACATAACTATGCATAAACAAAACTAGTATGAATGTAAGTTCACGCACTAAGGTAATAAATATGTATACTAATTAAACAATTATTATAATATAACAATCAACCTATTTTAAAACCATGCCCAAATACCTCTAAGCATGTTTCATAACCATTCCAACCATAACCAAATATCCATGGAATAATTTCATAGCTGGGTCAAGCCCTATAAGCATTAAAAAATAACCAGGTGAAGCCCTTTATATAATCATTTAAACATAATTGAGTAAAGCCCTTTATATAATCATTTCATCATAACCAGACCAAGTCCTTTATATAAGAATTTTTGTATAACTGAACAAAGTCCTGTATATAATCATTTTAGTAGAAATGGACCATATCCTTTATATAATAATTTTTGAATTACTTGACCAATTCCTCTATATAATCATTTCTACTTGAATCACAACACAAGTTAAAATGGGAAGAATTACAAAACATAATATCATAAGCCATAACGGTCAATTCAGCCAATTTTCATTTGTCTTTAAATTTCCAACACATTCATTAAATTATATATTAAGTAAATATCATGATAGGGTAAACAACAATTTCATAACAATTATCAGCAATCATTTTACTGATAATGTAATCCATTTTCCAATGCGATTCTACCATAATAAATCACCTGATGTCTCATGTCATGATAAATCATACATTAATCCATTATCCATTTCTTTATTATACATGGGTAGGATCTACCACTGGGTAGCCATAGGCTAGTTATCAACATAATTGGACCCAAAAAGATATAAGGAATAATCTAAAACAATATTTATCACCACACATTATAAAATTAATTAACACATATGTTATGTCGGTGCAATCACCCCATATTTCACATACTTAACCATTTAGAAATAGACCATAGGGTTTCATTCTATACCATGTACCACTAATATGGTGATCAAAAAAATGTTTCCAAGAGGTAACACCAATAAGAATGAAGGTGAAGAAAATCACAAGGAGAACCTAGGTTACACAAGATCCAAATAAAAATCAGATTCAAGAGTGGTTAAGATATAATATCGCGACAATAGAGAACAAGAGAAATAGCGGGTAAATCCAAAGAAATAATGCATACCAGATATTGAAAACTTTATAGATACATATAGATGTGAAGAAATCACTCCAAAATCACTTAGAGTTTCCCTAGGGTCTAAGGGAGAGAGTTTCACCATGATTGAAATATAAAAGATTCACAAATAATTGTTTAAAACTATTGATCCAGTGAAATTCACGATGTGAAATCCTTTCACATCATGTATTTATCAATTTATGAGTTATGCTTATTTTTTTCACCTCAGGTTAAAATAACCATAATAGACCATTTCACATTGCAAACCAGTTTCATAATGTGTAAGTGTTTCAATTTCTGAACTAGTTCACGAAATATGATTGGAAACATTTACATGTTGTCTAATATGTTTAGGGTTTGTAAATGTCTAACAAAGAGCTCTCAACCCAACAACTATAGGAAAATCTTAGACCTCCTCAGAATCATTAAAATAATTGAAAATTCATGTAATACTTTTTACATGCTTAAAATCAAACTCCATTAATTAAAAAAAATAGATTCCTGAAATTTATGTTATTTTACCTTGAAATTACTCTCCATCCCCAAAAGAGACATGACCACCAATGTTTAAAGAATAACTACAACCCCACAAAATGTTGTTCAAACAAAACTAAAATAGGGATTTCCCTAGAAAATAGACAAGATCTTACAACCTCCCCACCATAAAATAGATCATCCCCATGCTAGTCCAAGAATAACTATGGGTTCGTAGTGAACATGTTTGGTGAAACCACTTTTATTTTCATGAGGGTATGGATAGTTTGTTTTCCAATTTGATTATTTCATTTTATCTTGGTCAACATGAACTATGGCCTAAGGAATGTTTTATGAGTGTTCAAGGACCTTTCAAAGCATGATTCTATGGGAATGGGGAAAACATAGTAGGTTGGAGTATTAATGAAAAGTTATTACAGACTACTTGAGGTAACCATGTGGGGATCTCAGTGGAATGTAAGAGGTCACATGGCTGTTTGAAACTATGTGGTCCTGAGTTCATAGTCATGTAATTTATCTCAAACAAATTGTAGTGGAAATTTTCACCGGCTACACATGGGTACCAAAACTATGTGTCTAGCCCTTGTGGGGTCCTCCTTGGACAGTTCCATGGTGCATGGTTGGTACACAGTTTTCTCAATCATGAGGACCAACCATGAAACCCTATCAGAATGTGTGATTTTAAGAAAATAATCTTAATGAAATTATTTCATAAACCCTTCTTTTTGTCCTCCCATTTCTAGTGGAGGAAGATTTTTTATTCTCCTATAGCTCTCCCTCAAGAGTCTTCTAGATAATATGATAACTCATAGATCTGTACACTGAATCAATTTTCATTAGAATCATAGGATAGATATAGGTAAAATCTCATATCCTCTTCCTTTAGTTCTTATTTTATATATTTATTATTTGTGATATTTTTGTGCAATCTCATCCACCTTATTTTTATAGAGTGTATATGTTCTTAATTTTTTTTCCCAAACTACATAAAATATGAATCCAATACCAGATGATGATTCATCCAATCCCACAAGGTAGGTGGTATATATTGTTGTTTAGAGAGGAATCTCAAGAGGGGCTAAATTGAGTTCCTATATAAAATTTATGTTGAAAAAATTCTTATAACGATCCCCCAAATTTTGAAATGGACTAGTAAATTAAGGCCGTAGAGATATAAATATCTAGTTTGTCAATAAGTTTCTCAAATGATGATTAGAACTTAGGGGAATTAGTTTAAAACACTTCTCAACTTTTGAAACAAGTTTACTCAATTAAAAACATACACACAATAACCAAAACTAACTATCAAAAGTGAAAGATGCAGAAAAGTTTTATGTTTTAGCTTTTATAAGCAGTAGAAAATAGATAAAACAGAGTATAAAAAATGTATAGAGAACAATGATGTTAAATAAGAGGATTAGTCTCAAGATGAGACTTAATCGTCTCTACTTGGTGATCACCTACCACCACGGAGTTTATATTAACAATAAATTTTATACCCAACCTGTATCAAGCTATACAATAGTTTTCACAAGCTGTCCTAGGTTCACACCATCTACCATAGTCCTTCGTGGATAAAACAAACAATATAGACCACACATGGTCTCTTCTATAGCTATATGTGGGAAATAATATGTAAGTGAAGTTTCATTTTAGGATATTCTCTATCCTCCAGTTTAGGCACAAGAGACAATGTCGTTAACTAACTGACAAGCACACTTATCAAAAATTTAAAATTAAGGAACACAATATAGCTAAGATTATAAGCTTGAGTTTAAAAAGCAATATTTGTTTGCAGTTCTTACCTTGACTACTTGGAGTGAATAATTTATTGTTCGAGTCTTTCTATGAAAGTTATCTCCAAAACGGAGTGTTGTAACTCTAGGTTCAAGTTTTTAGGATTTGAGTGTTCTTCTTCTTGTGTTGATTTGGAGTTGATGAGGCACAAAATGAAGTCTTGAAATTTGTCTCCTGAAATGATCTTCTTGATTTTCTTGAGTTCTCAGTGTAAGCATTGAATGGTTCATCTTTGATCTAGCATGTAAGCTCCTTCACATGCCCAGACACGTGCTTCACATGCCACACATTATCTTTTCTTCCTTAGTCTTCTATTTTATATTTTAGGTATAATAGTAGGAATACGTATATCATGTGAAATATTTCCCGTACCTCATTATACCCCAAGATGCAATCTCTTGATATGTCTACAATCGACATTAATTATTTTCAGAAGCATTAAATTTACAAAATATGACAGTTAGAATAATCTTCATAATTTGACAATGTTTGGAGTAGGAGAGTATGGTAGACTGGTAACAGTAGCCTTCAAAATGTTATGATTCAACAATACGTGCACATCGGTAGCCTTAATCTATATCCTTTCCAACAGTAACCTTCCATTGGTAGCCTTCATTGGTTTACTTTGCATCGGCGACCTTTTCATCAATGACCTTTGCATCAGTGACCTTTGCATCGGTGACCTTTGCATCAGTGACCTTTGCATCGTTGACCATTGCATTGGTGACCTTTGCATCGTGACCTTTGTATCGATGAGCTTTGTACTTAGTGAGATTTTGCACTGTGAACATAAACAAGAGATTAGTGAGATTAAAATTACATAGTTATTACTTTAATATAAATATGATTTCATATAAATTATTATCCTATAAGAGAAACAAGATGATTTATATAAATGAAACATAATTTCACATAAATGATTACCTGTAAGTGAAACAAGATGCTTTATATAAATGAAACATGATTTGGGATTATCAATACAGGTGAATCCAACAATCACCCCTTTTTTGATAATCACAAATTATGTCAGTATGATTGAATTAGGGTTAAGCACATTTTCTATAAGTAAAATGGAACTAGATTCATTATTGGTATATATATGCAAAAGAGTTCAGTCAATATATAAACTTCTCATTCTTTTAGGTTAGGCAACTAAACAAATTGACTACCATAGACTTGTTTCTCCCCCTTGGTGATTAAAAAAATAAGTAAAGACAAAAACAAACATAAGAGGATTTTCCATTAATGAAGCAATTAAACAATATACAAAAAATGTTACGAAGATCTCTACCAACTAAGAAATACCACATTCAATTGATATCAGATATGTCTAAGGGAGATTTTTCTTTGGATTTTGAGGTGGCATGTTCCGAATATGGAGGGATAAGACAAGGTATGGTAGTCAGTAAGGATGGGGGAGCTACAACAGAGGCATCATAAGACCTACAGTGGGTGGATCTCTAAGGAATCATAGGGGTCAAAATTTTGATGGCCTCTGCAGGAGTCATCATTAGTGCAGCACTGGTAGATCCTGAAGCAGACGAGGGAGAAGGCATGGGTAGAGGAACAATGATGGGAGTGCAGTCCACATGGAGGAAGAATAGAATAATATTTCTAAAATCCATAATAATACATCATCCACTTTCAATAGCTAAAATAAAATCATCCTTATTCTCCACGAATTTTTCTAAGGCAGGAGTCAACTATCTAAGCCTACCAACCTGATCATTAAATGCTTGAGTGACAGGTAGAATCCTCATGTTCTCCAATAAGAACTTGAAGTGACTATCCATCTGATGCTTTGTATACTCCCTTTTTTACTATAAATAAACTTGCTCTTTGATGGCCTTCTGATCCTGAGAAGCTTCACTAATATAATTTCCCACTAGGCAATGAATTTCTCTGGTAGTAGAAATGAATTGAGTCATAGACTGAGGGTATGAGGTACTAGCTCAAGATAACTTCTACAATTCTTCTTGAAAAAGTAATTTGAATTCTTCTAGATCAACATGACCAGTAGCTGAAGATGAAGCAGATGCACATAGAGGTTCCATAGTGAAAGCCACTGTCTCCATAAAGTATTTGGTCAGCCCACTGTCCAGCCTCCGCACATCATCATCTTTTCCACTCACATGTGTCTCCATGGACTTCTTAGAGTCCTCAAACAAAGTGACCATTTGTGGAACCTAAATTTTAAAATATCAAATATCTTTGTCCACATAATCCCATGAAGCCATATCGGATTCTAAAATGGCCATAGACTACATAAATGATTCCATAGAACCTTCCATGGTTCGGATCTGATTCTGAAAGTCCCTTACTCCCTATAATAGGATGGGGTGAGAGGCAGAAACTTGCCTTTCCACTGTAGAAGTTACATCTCCTATATTGTGAGTCATAGACCTTTATAACCCAACAAATATCTCATGAAAGTGGCTCTTTAGATATGATTTTATTGATTCCAAATCATACTTCTTCACATAGACTCGAGGAAAAAGAAACTCTGGCTGCACAATAGTAGTTTCTGAAAAATTTGGAATTAGAGGACTTCTTATAGTCTGGTCATTGTCAAAATCTCTATATTCTAAACCCAAAACCACAAAACCAGGGTCTTCTATCCAGTCTTCAACCCCCTGAGCAACAACAACTGAACCTATGGAAATAGGTTCCTCCTCCTCACTTGGAGAAAGATTTTGACCAACCACATTCACTGCATCCATACCTCTTTGATCTACTGCATCAATAGAAGGGTCCACAACCCCTTCCTTGATGGAATCCTTAACAAATTCAAAAACAATTCCAACTTTAACTGAATCAGCAACCTCTTCATCCAAAATTTTAACCTTTTTTGTATTCCTGATTAAGGGACTAATACATAGTATTTCTTCTTCATTTTCACCAGAAGCTGTCTCAAAGTCATCATGGCTAGATTCAATATCCTCATCCATATCTTAGGTCTCTATGATTCCTCTTAAGAAATTTTTCCCCTTCTTTATTACTAGTGTCTTCATCATCACAGTCCCTTAGGACTGCCTCCCTTCTAGGAAATCACTTTGGTGGACTCGGGTCACCATGGATATAGTATTAGCAGAAGGATTTGAGGGAATGTTAGTATCACTCATGTTATCTATAATAGAATCCTCTCTTTCTTACATTGTAGAATCCTCTTTAACTTCCTCTGAATATGCATTATCCACTTCATTAGGATTTAGATCAGTATATCGGTTTTCTTTAGGCCTTGTAAGATGAGTAATACGACTGAATTCCAAATATAGATTAGCCTCATCAGGCACCTATATTCTTTTACAAGGATTCCAATTTATCTTCATCAACTAGAAAATCACTTTTTTATTGCAGAAATTTTCCCTTACTACCATTTTTTCCTCCTTGTTTCTAGATAATAGTTTCACCTTCAACATCAATGATATCAATCTAACATGAAACAAGGCACTGGACTTGGAAATGGGCTTTGTCATATTTTCTAATTGAATCATCAGCATCCTACGCAAGTTTATCTTCTGTCCATGCTTCAACGAATACAAAATAAACACGTCCTGATACTTCAATGTAAGAATATACCCTCTCATGGGAATCAAGACATACTAGAAAAACATAAAAAGTATATTTTCCTCTCATTCCATCTAAGCGGTAATGACTTACCTAGGTATCCCACTCCCTATTAGTTCATCTATGGCTTCTTCTTTACAGAAAAACATAGTAGTGGAAGGCACCACTCTTGAGTAGTAATCATAAATCCCATCATGTGGTACTCTAAGACACTCAACCCATTAAATAGTCGAGAATCATACACTAACACCATTTACCCTTTAAGGCATTATTTTCTCATCCTCAGTCTATTCAAACATCCAAAATTCAAAGAAATATTTCAATAACATCGGGTAATAGGGTCCATTGTTGTCTGCAATGCATTCGACCCATCCTTGAGCTTCAAGTGCCTTAAACACTAAAGATCTGCTCCTCAACAACCATTTAGAACATAGCTATTTTTAAACTATGATTTCCCTCTTTGAAATATGAGGGATGATCATCTTTTCCACGACCTGGGTTCCACTACTCATCATCACTTGAGGCCTCGTTGGATTTAGTGCATCTCCATCATCACTGACCAATAGTTGCTTCAATATTTCCATTTTAATCTAGAGCGGTTCAATGGTCTCGTCAGAAGGTGAGGTTCTTAGGTTAGAGAGTAATAAGTTCAAGAGATAAGTGGATCAATATGTGGTATGTTATTTAATTTTATCACTTAGGGATCCAAAAACAAATCAGATAAAATAAATAAGTAAAAAATAAAAATTTCATATTCCAGTAGAGAAAATACTATGTCCTGGAAAGGTTCAACTATAGGTAAGGTGACAATAGTGAGGTCCAATAGTGAGGTATATCTGTGAGGTCCTAATGGTGAGGTCCAATGGTTAGGTCTATCAGTGAGTTTCAAACGGTGAGGATATAACAGTGAGGTTCTAACAGTGAGGTCCAACGGTGGGGTCTATCGGTGAGGTCCTAACGGTGAGGTTCAAACTCCGAGGTTCCATAGCTTAACAGATTATCATACCTAATTCATGTTTTATGTAATTTAACCTCTCAGAATTTAAAGGCTTTGTGAATATATCATCCTATTGATGTTTAGTGCCAATGAATTCAAGAGTGATATGACCTTTTTGATAATGATATCTCAAGAAGTGTTGTCTCACATCAATGTGATTTGTCCTAGAATGGGATAATGGATTCTTAGAGATGTTAATTGCACTTGTATTATCATTATTTATAGAGACAAGTTTGTATTGATATCTATAGTCTAGTAATATGTGTTTCATCCATAGAATTTTCACAGAACAACTGCCAGCAGTTATATATTATGCTTTAGTAGAAGTTAATGCAAAAGAATGCAGTTTCTTACTACACCATGATACTAGTGACTTTCCTAAAAAGTGGCATTTTATAGATGTTCTCTTTCTATCTAAGTTGCAACCGGAAAAATTAGAATCTGAATAACTTATTAAAACAACTAATTATCCTCTTAGATAAAATATTCCATAGTTTGTATTATACTTGATATATTTATAAATCCTTTTAACGTCAGTTAAATGAGACTCTTGGGAATTGGCTTGAAAATGAGAACACATACATACACTGAAAAAAATATCAGGTCTGCTAGAAGTAAGATAGAGAAGACTCCCAATCATACCTCTATAATGGGTTTGATCCATCGGTTTACTAAATTCATATGCATCCAACTTATATGTGGTACTCATAGGTGTATCACTACCTTTATTGCAATCCAACCCAAAATGTTTCCAAAAAACATTAGTATATTTACTCCGATTTATAATAATAAGATTATTATTTATAAAAATTTTAAATCCAAAGAAAAATTTTCCCCCCATTATACTCATTTATAATTCATCTTGCATCATTTTATAGAAATTAGTACATAAATAATATTTTGTGGATCAAAAAATAAGGTCATCTACATAAAACTGCACTGTTAAAACATCTTTGGAAATATTTTAAATAAATATTAGGATTATCTATTCCCTTAGTAAAACCTTTTGAAATAAAAAAATAACTATGTCTGTCATACCAAGCTCCTGGAGCTTGTTTAAGACCATATAAAGCTTTAAACAGTTTAAAAGAATGATATGAAAAATGGACATTTGTAAAACTAGGGGTTGTTCAACAAATACATCCTCAACTATGTAACCATTTAAAAATTCACTTTTGACATCTATTTGATAAAGTTTGAAATTTAGATGAGATACATAAGCAAGTAGTATCCTAATGGCTTTTAGTCTAGCTAAAAGTGCAAAGGATTCCTCATAGTCTATTCCTTCTTCTTGACTATATCCTTATGTAACTAGTCTAGCCTTATTTTTAACTATGTTTTCAGATTCATCAACATTATTTCTAAACACCCATTTAGTGATTATGGTCAAAGTGTCTTTAGTTATTTATACTAATTCCCAAACCCTGTTTCTTTCAAATTGTTTCAATTATTCATGCATAGCTATCACAAAAAATTCATCATTGATTGCATAATTGATATTTTTTTGTTCAAGCTATGAAAGAAATTCTTGATGATCAACCTGCTTTCTCAGAGAAGCTCTAGTATTCATTCCTCTATTTAAATAACCTACTAAAAAATCTAAAGGATGATTCTAGAGAGTTCTAATACCTCTAGAAAGTGTTGAACTAGACTCCTCAAGATTTTTTGTAGGTTTGATTCACCATGCACAGATTCAAGAAAACCTCATGAACTAGTTTTCTTCACTAAGGGTTCACTATCTTTATCAGTAAGGTCCAAAATTGATATATATTCTTCAAGATGTTAAATAGTATTTTTGGGTTCATGTGGATCAGTCACATCAAATTTTACATGAACTTATTCTTCCACTAATTTGGTTCACTTATTGAATAATGTATAAGCTTTACTAGAGATTCAGTAACCTAGGAAAATTCCTTCATCACTTTTGGAAGAGAACTTGTCAATATTTTCATTAGTATTAATGAATAATACATTGAAACTGAAAAATCTGAAGGAATTAACCTCATGATTCCTATTATTCCAGAGCTAATAAGGTGTCTTCTTAAGAACATGTCTTATTAAGACTATATTGATAATGTAACAGGCTGTATTAATAGATTAAACCCAAAAATAGATAGGTAGATTATAATCATTTAGCATAGTCTGAGAAATCTCTTGAAGTGCCATTTTACTTATTTCTATGACTCCATTTTGTTGAGGTGTTCTAAGAGCAGAAAAATTGTTAGTGTAGCCATTTTGTGAGCAAAAAGATTCAAATTCCGGATTTTCAAACTCACGGCCATGATCACCTCTCAGGGTCTTAATTCTATGTCCACTAATATTTTATATTGACATGGAATATTTAATGATGTTAGAGCATGCTTATCTTTTGTGAGCTAGAAGGAATCCCCAAGTATATATAGAAAAATAATCTACAAGAACATAAACATAGTGCTTCCCATTTAAAATTGAAAGTCTAGATAATCCAAAAAAATCCATGTGAACCAACTTTAGTGGTTGAGAAGTAGAAATTTCTTTCTTCTGTTTGAATGAACCTTTGTTTTGCTTTAACTTTTTACAAGGATTACAAACATTGTTATGTGGGAATTCCAATTTAGGTAAGTCTCTAACTATGCCTTTCCTAGTTAGTTTCTTAAGTGTGTGCTTATTTTTGTGTCTTTATCTTCTATGACATAAACAGGATTCCTTATGAAAGGCATTTAATCCCGAAATAGTGTTCTTAGCTAAGGAGTTTTAATCAACCACATATACAGTTTCATTTCTCAGAGCAAAAACTATTAAATTATTTTTAGAATTAAAAACATTTCATGAATCATTTTCAAATTTAACATTGATTCCATCATCACACAACTGGGAGATACTTAGTATATTTTATTTCAACCCATAAAAAAGAACTTTTGAAATTAATATATTATTACGGTAACCAATTTGGCCTAAGACGATGATATTTCCTTTAGAATTATCACCAAATGTAACATGTACACTATCAACTTTATCTAGGCTCTTGAAGCTTAAATAGTCTTATGTCATATGTCTTGAACATCCATTGTCCAAGAACCATATAGTTTTATAGGATCTCCTCAAACAATTTTTTTTCAAAATAGATTAAGTGTACGGTAACTATGTTACCCATGTTTTCTTGGGTCTATATAGGTTAGTAAGCAATGCTTTGAGAACCCATTCTTGTCTCATAGGCTTCCAATAATCAACAGATATGTTTTAAGACATGAAAACATTGTTAGGTCCTTTCAAAAATCATTTTTGGAAAGGCGGTCCAGAACATGGGCAAGTAGGGAGTTTTCTAGATTTTGGGGAAAATATATTTTTATCAATCCTTCTCTGTCCTGGTTGATTCCTATACCAGTTGTGTATTTTAGAGCAATTTGTTTCCCTTGGAACTGAGTTAAGGTATCTCATGATTCAATAAACATTTCCAAATCCATTTTCAATTGATCATTTAATAATTTAAGTTCATTATTTAATTTTAATAGTCGAGCATATTAACCTTTTTCAATATCAATCTCAGACTTATAATCGGATTTTAAAGCATGTGGTCTTTTCAGTAATTTTTATTTATCCTTGAGTTTATTAATGGTATCCTTAATCATTCCACTGTATTCAAATAGTTCATCTTTATTCATATTCTAGTCATTATTTTATTAAATTTCATTCTAAAAATAGTAAGCATTAGGTATATGGTAATTGGGTGTTACCTCATAAGTTGTTTTTCAGGAAACACATGTTTTCATGTTTGTTCTTCTCAATATATGATGTGTCAGATTCACTTGAGCTATCTTCTAAGGCACTCCAAGTATCATTCATAGCCTTTTTATATCCCATTCCATTGTCTTCATATTTCTTCTTAAATTTATGCTTGGGGCAATTAGCCTTCACATGGCCTTTTCATTTACACTCATAGCAGACTATCACATTAGTGTTTTCATGACATTTTGAGTCCTTTTTCCACTTTCCATTATTATCATTCCTTCAATTATAGTTTTCTTTTATAAATAAATATTTCTTGTGGTAGAAATTATTGAATCTCCTATAAAGATGAGCCATATCATTATCACTTTCAGAATCTGAGTCTTCACTGGTATAAGTGTATATAGGATCTTGAACTTTTTGTTAATCCTTGATCTTTGAGGTAGTAGTCTTGAATGCTACAGATATCTTTCTTGATTATTCAACATCTTATTGATTTACCTTAAGCTCTTCTTCACACATAATATGTTTTCTAATATGTTCCTTTATTGGTAGCGTTCTTATGTCACAAGATTCTGGAATAAAAACAGATGTTCTTCTTTATCGATCAGGTAGGAATTGAAGCAATATCACAATCTGATCCCTACTGTCCACTAGTTTCCCAAGAAGACTCATGGTATTCACTATTTCATTGAACCCGAGATACATTTCAGATATAGGTTCATCAGGCTTCATTTAAAAATTATCATATTTAATGGTATTGGTATTTACACTCATTTATTTTACATTGGATGTTCCCTAATGTGAAACAACTAAAGTATCCCAAATTTTATATGTAGTTTTATAGGAATCTATTTAATTGAATTCTTCATCACCTATAGAACAGTACAATTCATTCATTACATTACAATTATTTTTATATGTGGCTTTAGCCAACTGAGACCATGTGTCCCAAGAAGTAACAAGAAATGCATATCGTTCTCCAATTGTGTCCCAGATTTCATGCCCCATGCTCCATAGATACATTTTCATTTTTAATTTACACTGAGCATAGTTATTACTATTCAAGAAAGGAGGACTCTTAGTAGTAGAAACCTCAAATCTGTTATCTATTGTTTATTAGAATTTTAAAAAACTGAAAATTTAGATATGACCTAAATTTTAAGATCTTTAAGATACAACTAAAATCATAGTTAAATAATTTGAAAACTTGCACAACAGTTTAGATAGTAGTTATAAAAATTAATCCCTCTAATACAAAATTATGGTCATAGTAGAATTTCAAGAGGTAGGGGGGTTAATTGAGTTCCTACATAAATTTTTTGTTACAAACATTCTTATAATAATCCCCTAAATTTTAAAATGGCATATTTAACTGAGGAAACTGATATATAAATGTCTAGTTAGTCAATAAGTTTCTCAAAGAGGGATTATTCCTTACGTGAATCTGTGTAAACAATTATTCAAATTTTGAAACAAGTTTACTGATTTAAACACATACACACACTAACATAAACATACTATCAATGTGAATGAAAAACAGTTTTATGTTTTACCAATTATATGCTACAGAAAATAGATAAAAAAGAGAATAAAAAAAGTATAGATCACAATGAAGTTAAACAAGAGGTTTAGTCTCAAGCTGCGGCTTAATCCTCTCCAATTAGTGATCACCTACCACTAAGTAGTTTATAATATCAATAAACATGATACACAGCCTGTATCATGCATTAAAATAGTTTATACAAACTATATAGGGTTCACACCATTTACCACAGTTCCTTATGAAAAAAACAATACAGACCGCACATGGTCTCTTCCACAGATATACGTGGGAACAATATGCAAGTGATGTTTTATGTGAGGATATTTAATATAATCTAGTTCAAGAATAGGAGATAACTTGTGTAAAAGATAGGCAAATACACTTCTTAGAAATGTAAAATATATGAACACAGCAGAGCTAAGATTATAAGCTTGATTTTAGAAAGATCTATGTGTTTTCAGTTTAGATCTTAAAACCTTAGAGAGAATAATTTGTTGTTCGAGTCTTTCTCTAGAAGTCATCTCCAAAACATAATGTCGCAACTCTAGGTTATAGCTTTCAAGATTTTAGTGTTCTTCTTCTTGTGTAGATCGATATTTCATGAGGAAAAGAAGAAATCCTTGAAATATTTCTCCTGAAATGATATTCTTGATGTTATTGGGTTTATAGTGTAAGTGTTGAATGGCTTTTGTTGATCTATAAAGTAATCTCCTTTACATGCACAGACACGAGCTTCACATAACACACCTTTTCTTTTCTTCATCAGTCTTCTCTTTTATATTTCAGGTCCAACAATAGGAATATGTACATCACATGTGATCTTTCTCGTACCTCATACTGTCCCAGATACAGTCCCTTGATATGTATACAATCATCATTAATTAATGATAGAAGAATTAAATTTACCACATATGACTGTTATAATAATCTTAACAATTTGAAAAAGTATAGAGTAGAAGAGTATGGTAGATTGGTAACGGTAGCCTTCACAATGGTAGGAATCAACATTAGGTGCTCATCAAAAACCTTCATTGACAACCTTTCCAATGGCAACCTTCCATTGACATCCTTCATTTGTGACCTTTGCATCAGAGACCTTTGCATCAGTTCCCTGTGCTTCGGTGACCTTTGTATCGGTGACCTTTGCATTAGTGGCATTTGCATCGGTGACCTTTTTACTTAGAGAAATTTTGCACTGTGAGATTAAACAAGAGAGCAGTGAGATTAAAATTACATAGTTATTACTTTAATATAAACTTTATTTCACATAAATGATTATCCTGTAAGAGAAATAAGATTCTTTATATAAATGAAACAAGATTTCTCATAAATTATTATCCTGTAAGAGAAACAAGATTCTTTATTTAAATGAAATGTGAATTGGGATTATCAAAACAGGTGAGTCCAACATATATTTTATTCCCAAATGTTTTGGTGGTTTCATATCCTTTTTTGTTATGTCATATGGAGACCGTTGTTGTGTATCTCCTTAAAATGTTTTCATAATTTCTAAATTGATATAAGAATGATTTAATACTCATGAGAGACCTCTTTAGGAAATTAGAGGATGAAAATCTCAATCATGGACACCCCTAGGGTGTTCCATCGTGAAATTCTACATTACATTTAATTTATTAAGAGATCGAAACACATTTAATGTGTACAACATGGATTTCAAATGGGTTTCCCTCCACTTTTTAACAATTTCATTGTTTTAAAGAACATTCTCTGTCAATGTATCTTATTAAATAGAATGTTCACCCAATGTTTAATTAAATTTTGTTTTCATATAGAATGTATTAGCTTTATGATGGTTTGATTTTCTTACTGAATTAAATTGATTAATTGTAACAACTTTTAATGGGTGTAAAGGCCACACCTAATGATTCATGCTTTATTATATGCTTTATATGAACCGTGATGATTAAGTTATATTGGATTTAAAGATTAAAATGAATATGAGTTGATTCCTTAGTTATTATTATTATTATGAAAAGTGATTGATATTTTTTTGTGGAATAGTGGTTAAGGGATATGTTGAGCATGATGTTTCATGCTCCATTACATTGGGTTTTTAGCATGATGTCTCTTACCATTATACTATCATTCTGGTGATGGGAATGACATTCCATGTTCCTATGTTTTGGGTGTGGGTCATGAAGTCTCTCCCCACCTATCTCAAGAAATGATCATGAAGTCTCACATTCATTTTGAGATTCAGGGCATTTACCCTCCACTTAAGCCTATCATCTCATTTAGAAAAGTTATGGATGTCTGAGTTATGCCAGAGTCCATCCAGCACTGAGTATCTAGATATAAGCCTACTTATATCCATTCCTAATTAGTTCATATAGGTGGATACAATATAAAACTATACAATATATAAATATATATTATTACTATGTATATATAGTTACAAAATAAGCCTATTTGGTCTTATGCCGAAGCAGGTAGATCCCACACAATGTTCTTTTGGTTCCTGATCTATCTGTGGGTTATTTTTAGAATTTTTTATTATTCATTATTACCGAAACACTTTTGGTGCTATGTACACTGCTTGGATTATTTCGGGACACCACCGGTGGGGGCTTACTGGGATTTTATCGCACACCCTACTCGGGATGCATTTGGTGTGTAAGTAGATTACTTATCTGCAGGTATGGATAAGTGAAAGATACCTATTAGTGAATCTTGATTTTATTTATTATATCAGGGATCATGGGAGTATAGAACCAAGAATATTCTCGAGACACTAGTGGAGAAGTCATTTGTACTTTTTGATGTTCTGTATAGCTTGTTGTATATGCCCATCCCATGTTTCCCCATTTTGTATACTAGCATGCCATAACATTATCATTGCATATGAATCATCTTTTTTTATTTTGATACTATTATGGTTGTCGATTATTTATGATTCTGTAGTTTAATTTTTTTGTCATACTCTACTTCTGCTATAGTGGGTTATTAGTCCTTTGTTATTGTGTCTTATTATATATGATTATGCTATTGTTTTTTTATTTATTATTTTTTGTATGAAACTCTGATATGATAGTTTAGTCTCCCCACTACACCACCATTAAACACTAGTTACTACTTTGAAACCTCTAAAATATGGGGAGGGGTTTGCGAAGTCATTTGACACACCGACTTGGATCACATGTTAAGTGGATCCTAGGTTAGGATGTTATAAAGTGGTATCATAACTCTTTTATTATTATCTATGTTACTTAATTTCACTAAAACAACTTACTAGTCCTACCTTATTATGATATTCTTTTACACTACTATATTTATCTATAGAACATTATTATTATCACCACTAGTGGGAATATTCTCCCCAATTTTCACCTCATCACACACTCACTACAAGTCTATAACCATTGGCATAGGGGGATGCATGCATAAATCCTAGTGGAACACCAACCCAGAGCACTGTTTAAGTTAAATATGGGTTGGGGTGGTACATTTGTCCACTATGATTTCATACAATACTCCCTCTCAAAGGTATCCTCTTTAGCATGCCCATGTTATCACTATAGTCGAATTAGAGGTATAGTCTTTCCCCGATGATACTTCTCACTATGGTCCATAATACATATCAGATGATCCTCAAAGGATTCATATACACCGATATAGGCATAATAAATATCTACCACATGATAAGGGCCTGAATGGTATATCCAAATATGAGACACATGAAATACATCATACATTTCACTGTAGTATTGTGGAAGGGCTCATCTATATGCCACTAGACCGACCCATTCCACTATCTCAAACATCTTGACAAACATGGGTGTCATATTTCCCTATTTGTTGATATGGTGGTTCCCCAACCCAAGAGACTCTGAAAGGAAAACAATATGACCCACCTCAAACTCCAGAGGTCATCTATACTGATAATCCAAAGATATTTTTCTACATTGCGCAATCACCAACAACCCCCTGATCAACTGAACCTGTCCAACAAGCATTTACTCTCCTACCTAAAACAAAATAATAGGTGAAAAATGAAAAATTCAATAAAACGCGTTGAAATATTCCATTTGGATCAATTATAAGATCTGATATTATAAGAGAAGTCCATATGTTCTAAATGATGCTCCCATGAACCACCAAAATCCAAAAATAAAGGATCGTAACATTTCCTCTAGAATTCGAAGAGTCCATTTATATTGGAATTCAGTCTATATATGATATGTTGTACGAAAAATGGGACATAAATATCCAAAACTTATGAAGACCCTCTAGAACTGATACATGAAGCAAAGATCTTTATCAAAAATGATACTCCTCAGTACACCATGAAACCAAACTATCTCACACATGTAACGACTATCCTGATCATCAACTATGAAGGTATCCTTGATAGAAAAATGTAGGACACCTTCTCTAGTTGATCTATAATCACATATATTGTATATTTCATATGATGTGTCCTTGGTATTTCTAAAAAAAATCCATTGTGAAATCATCTCATTTCCATTCCCAAATGTGTATATGCAGTAACAACCTAGTAGGCCTATGATGATCGGCTATCACCTACTCACAGGTGAAGCATATCACCATGAAGATCACTACCACCTTCTTCATTACTATACACTAGTGGTTTCTACTGGGATCATGATACATTTTTTCAAACCTGGTTATACCCCCCTTCTAGAATCATGAAACTCACTCATTATCTCCACACACAATCCCATAAGAACCCATACACAACCACAAAAAAATAAGAGAATTTTCACTACCAATAGACCATCCTAAAGGTATCTACACACCATATATGTTTTATCTAAAAGATAATCCCTCTGGATGAGATAATTGTTCTGTTATGATCCTGTTATGAAGAATAGGTATAATAGATGTTTATGTCATAGCTACTCATCCCCGAGAATCCTGGACATCTTAATGAATGTATTTAAAAAGGTCGCTCATCTACCACTTTTCATAGGACCCCCAAACATCATCCATCTACATATTACATATCAAGGGACTGGAAATAACATTTCCCATTATCAGGGTATATGCCAGATCAAATTCGAAAGACTTTATATACTCAACCCACATCATCTATATATGGTTCAGGTAATTCTAAGAAAAGATGTACCTAAGCCTCTTGTGGTCCATTTACACCATAAAACTCTCACCCAAAAGATAGTCACTTCAATATATCATGACATGTAACACCACTATTAAATCTAGATAATTCATAGGATGATTCCACTCATGTGGAATTAGTTGTCTAGAGTAATAAGAAACCACATGGTCCTCCTACATCTTAAATGTTCTTAGTCCAACTTCGGATGTGTCACAATTATGGAATATGCCTTAACTGACACAATTTAGGTGAGGATTGTTGTAATGGTTAGACTACTCTTTAGCTCCTAAAAATATCTATCACAAGAATCAAACCAATCAAAATTAAATCCTTTCTTGATCTGTCAGGACATTGATGTATCCATATGGGAGAAGTCTGAGATAAAATTCTGATAATAACTTGTAAAACCTAGGAAACTCAAAATAACAAAGTCATTCATGGGACACGTACAAGATACCATAGCTACAACCTTATATGGGTCCACTAAAACTCCATCCTTTGAGTTGAAATGGCCCAATAAGTTCACTTTGTCAGTCCAGAAGCATTATTTGTTTATCTTGGAATAAAGAAGATGCAATCCCAATATAATCAAGACGATTCCAAGATGTTTGGAGGGATTATATGTGAACAAAGATTACAATAATATTTCATCAAAAAAACACTAAAAAATAGTCCATAAAAGGATGAAATATCTGATTCCTTATGTCCATGAATATTGCTGGTGCATTCATTATTCTAAACGACATCCCCAAAAACTCATACAAGTCATACCATCTTCTAAAAGAAGTTTGAGGTATGTTTTATTGTCCCACCCTCAATTGGTGTTATCCTAATATCAAATAAATCATGGATAAGGTCTTAGAACCTCCCAACTAATCGAATATATCATCGATGTAACACCCCAAGATTTTATGGTATGTCACATTTTAAATTCTATTTTCTTGATAGATTATGTTACACATAACAATGAGATTAAAAAAACTATTAAAAAACCATTATTTAATTATGATAGTTATCACATAGTCATTGGAATGGTAAGAATGAATGTGATTAACTAAATTTGGAAAATATTGTTTACAGAAGTTTATAAAATTAATTCATTGATTACCAATTAAGTCAAAATGAAATTAAAATCCAATTGAATAATTTTTTTTTCATATATAAAACTAATTTGTATGCCTATAAAGTTATTTTAACATAATAAATTAATTTAATAAATATTAGAGAAAGATATTTTTGAAACATATATTTTATATATTCAATAATGTTTTTTAAATTCATCCAACGAGCTTTATAGGCATAAGATTAGAATAAATCCAATTTTTAGCGTAAAAAGCTATACATATTTTTAAGGTGGTTTTATCGCATTTTGATGGCGTACTAATTTTAAATCTAAATATAGACAGTTTTATATGTTTTATTTTACAAAATAATTTTCATTTTTGAAATAAAATTATCAAAATTATCATAGGGTAATATTTTGATTTTTTTCATAGAAGTTTCATTTTTTGATTTATAGTAAAAAATATTAATATTTAACTGGAAACCCCTTTTTAGTATAATTTATTTATATAGTTAAATTATATTTAAAATGGTTTTCAAAGTATAATTAGTTCAAAAATACATCCATAAAACTAATTTAGGTCATTTTATCCAATTTCACAATGAAATTGGATATAAAAAAATTTCAATCTTTTGAACTTTTCACTTTCAAAACACATTTTTCATTGCATCTACTTGATTAATTTTAAATATAATTTTTATAATTATGAGAATTTAATTTGGAAAAATGGATAATTTATACATAATAATATGGTTTAATTTATGTTCAAAATTCAATTTCATTTTTATATATAGAAAAGTTACCATGGTAAAACAATTATTTACTACGGTATAGGTAAAATAGTGAAAAGGGTAAATGTTAAAAGGTAATTGATTAACATCCATAAAAATTACAAAATTTAATATTTGGATGAGGTATTGATAGATCCAAACCATCCTAAATATAACCAATTAACAATATAATTTTATTAAATTAATGCCACCTTAATTTGGTTGGCTTTAATTATAAAATAATCACTATTTTTATTACTTATACCCACCTCTCCTCAAGTATAAATACAACCCCTCACCAACCCATTTTGAATGAAAATCCATGAATATCGTAAAACAACTGAAAAATACTCTCCTCCCCACTCTCCCCATATCCAAGTTCTTATGGTATCATAAAAATACCAAATCCAAGGTCCTTAATGGTCTTTCGAGGTTGTTGTATCCAAGAGATAATTTTCTCAAAACACATCTCTTATTGTCAAATATTCTTCTAATTTATCCTCATATACTTCATCCATAAAGAAATAATAATTCAATAATAATTTAAATAATGAAATTTTTAATTTTTAATGGAATATATTTTATCCATCCTTTTTATTACAACCACTTTTTCAGAGAAATAAAACTATTGTCCATGTAATGTCTGTTAATTGCCTCTGTGAATAATGAATTTGTTCATTTTTCATTACCAAATTCATGTATGGTAAAAAACATCTTTTTTATGGTTAAATAATATTTAAATAGGTAAATTATAACTTATTTAATGTTTTATAACTAATATATACTCATAATAGTAAATAAAATGAATCTATTCTATGTTGTTTAGAAAAACTACCAAAATTATCTAAATAATTTCCATTAATATTTTATCTAATGATTCATCATCATATAAGAAATAAAAATTATAAATGGGGATATTTAGAAAAATTAATGTTCATTAAAACCATTTCATTACACTTAAAGAGCTTTATTTCCAATTTAAAATAAAATCCTTAATTTAACATAAATGAACCGATTGTGAATCCAAGAAACGAACACACCCAAAACCATGAAAATAATGATATATTATTAATGAATGGGTCATAAGGTGTTATAAAATCAACACATAAGGTTTTATAAATATGAATATAGTTCTATAATGAGTTAATAAATTATTTAAATCATTATACATGATGTAATTCCCCAACCCCAGTTACCCACGGATGGTGTATTATTACATAACATTGGCATGATACAAGGAATCATATCCTAAAAGACCGATCCGTTTAACAGCCTTGGAAATACTAGATACATTCATAAGTTTTACATTACATCAAGAAATTTAAAAAAAAAATTGTCTTCCTTAACCACATTCAAATCCCACAGACTATCCATGCAGGTTAGTCCTAATATATTTCTTTGCATCCTTTAAAAAATAAAATATAACAAGGGTTGATCTCAGATGCTCAGTAAGGTTAACTATATAAAGGAAACTATCCTAAACAAGAATAAAAATCTAAGGAAATGTATAATACTAAAACAAAATCCTTTTAAACTTATAATTCCTCGTCATATGGACAATATAAATCAAAATAATTCCATTTACTTACTCACATGGATATTCTACTATTCGAATAATCACATGCAATATCAAATATCCACCTTCATAATGATGGAATGCATAATGCCAGACTTCATAACCACATATTTAAGGCCTTTTTTCATTACTAAAAATAAGATTTTATCAAGGCCTAATTCCAAGACACTAGTTTATCTCATGAGAGCTACTCATCCATTGAATAGCTATAGCGGGCTCCACCCGTCACTTACTATGCCCAATGCATTCCTCATATGAAAAGGATTAAACCAAACATAAAAATTCATATTAAAACTGGCATAATAAATGTAAATAATTTATCTATAAATAATGAAGTGCGTAAAAATAACACATCCAAAGTCAAACATATCATAAAACATTCAATACAATATGAATGTTTTGTATCACAATAAATCAAATTCAAATAATCTTCAAATCTATCGAAGGATGTTGACATAGATGAAATCAAAACATTTTTTTAGAGAAATATCTCTTTCTACTTTGAAATTATTTAAAATTCATTTAATTATAATACAAAATAATTATTTTTGAAATTATTTTGATAATCTTGTAAAGGATGATTCAACGATATTATAACAGTGGAAAATAGCCGCACCCGCCATATAAGTTAAAAAAACATTATATCAATATTTTTTTTCAAAAAGGTCATAATGTACATTGTTTGGAAAACAAGGGAATGATTCCTTTCCAAAAAATATAAGGGAATATATGGGTATAAATGAATTTAATCCATTGTATAGTATATAGTAAAAATGTTTTGAAATATAATTTTAAGAAACACAGATGTGGATTATAAAGAGATCTGAGTAGATAATTACGTATAAACAACCTCGGATGATAAAGTGATTGTGAAATTAACACTTACCTTGTAATCTTCCTAAATCAAGGGTAGGTTAACGTACTATATAATTTTTAAATCATTTTTTTTAAATTATACAAGAACCATATAAATTAATATTATATCATATATGATCTTCTAATATTGTTTCCTAAATGATATTTCAGTAGTATCATCATTTCAGGTGTTTACTGATTCGTTTTACGTTAATGGTTTTGTTACGTAAGTCATATTTACTAGGGATAAGATGTATATAATTCATATTAAGAATGATATTATGTCTTTAAAAATTATTTTTAATCATCAAATGAAAATTAGTCTTGAATGGATATGATGGGGAATTAATATCATCGCGTTCGTGGAGACCATAATCTGTACGTATGCACGAGCGAAAATATCATTCTTTTGATATTAAAATCGTATATAATTGGATGTAATATCATATATACATAAATATTATTATGTTATATTTATTATTTTAATCATTTATACTCATTATTATACCCATCCAAATGATGAAGTGTTTGAATATCAAACTACACCATGACATGAAGATGGTAATCCGCACGTACGCACGTATAGTGACTTTGTTATTTATAAGATGGATAGAATAATGAATAGGACTGTACCATTTTTATAATAACATCATTGTATTTATTATTTTAAAATGGAAATAACAAATAAAGAGGATGTGGAAGAAGAAATTAACTTGAAAGAGGTGATGAAATATTTACCTCTTCTTCTGGTTTTTCCTTTTGATTTGATCAAAAGGGATCCATAGGTTGACTTTTTGAATAATTGAAGGCCTCGAAGATGAAGGTAGGATAGTTGAGAGTATATTTGATTAGTGTTTGGCCGAGCCAAATGGGTTTGAAGCTGTGAATTTGAAAGAAGGGGGAGTGCCCTTTTATATGAGAAGTGAGGGGCTCCTTAGGAAGAGATTGAAATATTATTTTATAATAAAGATATTTTCGGTTTCTAATGGATAAAAAATGTTTTATTTCGAGGATAAGTTGTGGATTGGTTGAAAACCACACAACCAATAGGTTTTTGACAGGTTTGGGTCACTATAATAACATTATCATTTAGATTTAACTCTTAGTTAATTAGTTGGACATATACCATGTCTCTTTGTTTTTTAATATTATATGGTTAATAATCTTACTATAAACTTCGAATAAAACCTCAATTAGTTCATTAATGACATATATAATATTATTAAAGACATTTGGCCGAACCTTAGATTTTTAGGAAGAGAATATCAATTAATAATATTATATATTTTTTAAAAAGTCTTTTATGTCAATTTTGACACTATTTGATATTTGGGTTTTCCTAAATTAATTAAAACATTATTAATTCAAAAAAAGTTATTTAATCAACCTTACCATGTCATAGTATCCTATAAAATTAGTGTAATTCATAAAATGTCTCAAATTAAATTTATTTGGGAATTTATAATATCAAATATTTTAATATTTCATTAATAAGGTAATTACTGCATCATCATTGTGTCATAAATAAATTATTTTATTTATTGTATAAAAATTATAAATAAATTAAAATATAATAGGATATGTTTTTATATTTATAATGAATATTTATAGTTGAATTTATCTTATGTGTATCCTTATATTAAAAATGGTTTAGTTATTAATATTTGAATTTATCACTTTTAACTCTTCATTGAATTAATTAATAATAAATGTCCTAATATTAAAAAAATAGACCTAAATGATCATATTTTCTTCCTAATGTTGTTTTTAGTCAAATAAAACTTATCTAATAGAATTAGGACATGTGGTAGGGTAATAATAATATCATTTTTACCTTTAATTACCCTTTTTTCTATTAAACGTGGTAAATAGAAATCAAAAGTTACTAATCACTAAGAATTATTTTTATCTTATTGAACCACATTATACTTCTTGATATTAACTGTGTCTCTTGGATTTTCTAAATTCAACTCATAGAAGCAGTAAAATTATGGTTTATGTAAATTTGTAAATTCTCTTAGGAGGTGGGTAAACGACGGTAAAAAGTTCTATATATATATTTTTATATATAAAATTATTATAAAATGACTCCAATGAATTACAATGAACTTATATAGTTATAATTTATAAATATTATCCAAAAGTAAATGTAAATAAAATAAATAATTATCAAAATAAAAACACGGTTTTAAACAACACCTTGATGTTTTTCACTATTCATCCAAAATTTACCAAAAAATCACCCTAATCTAATTCCTGTATTCCGAATACAGAAATGAAGTCCATTTTGAAATATAAAATTTATAAAATTTGAAAAATTGGGTATTACTATTCATAACAGCTAGTTTGATTGGTTGTGGTGTTTTTGAACTCGAATTTGCATACAACACAAGTTACTGTATTATTCAAAGGGAAACGTACCTTGGAAGCTTGGTGTGTCACATTATCCCCTCCTTCAAATAATTTCATCCTCAAAATTTCTAGAATATTATTACAGAAAAATATTTTGGTGGTTCTTCATCATATGTTCCTTGGGTTCCCACATCTCCTTTTCCATCTTATGGTTTCTCTATAGAACAATCACTAGACGAGTCGTAAGGTTTCTCAAAAATTGTTCTCTTGTATCAAGAATCATGAGAAGATCTTCAAAATAAGACATATCTGGTTCCAGTTCAATTTCCTCATAGGTGAGTACATGCATTAGGCCAAACATGTATTTTCTCAATAGTGATACGTGGAACACATCATGAACATTGGAGAGACTGCGTGGCATTGCGAAACGGTAAGCTACATCCCCAATTCATTCTAGAATTTCGAAAGGTACAATGTACCTAGGACACAATTTACCCTTCTTACCAAAATGTATAACACCATTACATGGAGATACCTTCATGAAAACATGATATCCTACCTGAAATTACAAATCCTTCCTTCGATTATCAGCATAAATGTTCTTCCTACTTTGAGTTATTTTGAGGTGGGTTTCGATTACCTTCGCCTTTTCCATTGTTTCCACAAAAAGTTCTGGGCCTATGGGTTTTCTTTCACCAAATTCATCCAAATAGGTTGGTGCGCGACATCTCTTTCCATATAATGCTTTATATGGTGCCATATGAATCCTTTAATGGAAGCTATTGTTAAAGTACAATTATACCAGAGGTAAATATTGATCCCACATACCTTGAAAGTCAAGTGAGTAAGATCTCAACATGTCATCTAAGGTTTGAATAGTCCATTCTGATTGTACATCAGTTTGAGGGTGGTAGGCAGTGCTCAAATGAAGTTCTATATCCAGGAATTTCTAATGACATTTCTAGAATCTTGATGTAAAACGGGGATCAAGGACTGAAACAATCGATAAGGGAAGTCCATGAAGTCTTACAACCTCATTAATATACTGTTTTTCTAAACATTCAATTGTTAAATCTTCTCTTATAGCAAAAAATATACTAGCTTGGTAAGATGACCAACGATGACCCATATTGCAACGTTCCTTCAAGGAGTCTTTGGTAGTCCCTTGACAATGTCCATTGTAATATTATACCATTTCAACTCAGGTATGGGAAGAGGTTGCATGAATCTTCCATGTTGTTCTCTTCCAACTTTCACTTGTTGGCAAACCATACATCTTGACACAAAATCAGTAATATCATTCTTCATGTTGTCCCACCAAAAATGTTCTTTAAAATATCTATAAATCATGGTGCTACAAGGGTGTATAGAGAAATTGGAGCAATGACCATCATCTAACAATTCCCTTTTTAGTTCAGGTATATCGGGAACACAAATTCTCTTACCAAATTTCAGAATTCCATATTCATATACGAAGTCACTCAATCTACTGTTATTCACAGCTTTAATCTTCTTTTGAAACTCCTCATCATCGATCTGAGAACTTTTTATCCTTTATAGTAAATATGGTATGGAAACCATTTGAAAAAGCATTGATGTTTCACCTTCCATGGTTATTTCCATATCCATCTTTACTAGATCCATATATATAGGATCCTTTTCCACTCTCATCTTATTCAAAACTCCATGATCCTTTCTACTCAAAGCATCTTCCACCTTATTTTCCTTCCCCGAGTGGTAGTGTATAGTGAAATCATAATCCTTGACTAGTTCAAGCCATCGCCTTTGACTTAGGTTGAGTTCTTTTTGTGAGAAAATATAATTCAAACTATTGTGATCGGTATATATCTCGCAACTTTCACCATAGAGATAATGTCTCTATATCTTCAAAGCAAAGATTATAACTTCTAAATCAAGATCATGATTAGGATAGTTTTTTTCAGGAATTTTTAGCTCTCGTGATGAATAGGGAACAACTCTATCATTCTGTAGAGGGGCGCAACCATGTCATTTCATTGAGGAATCACTATAATTAACAAATCTATCATTCCCCAATGGCAGAGTTAATAAAGGAGCATTGAATAATCTTTTCTTTAGTTCATCACATCATTCTTCACACTCTTTTTTCCAAACAAATATAACCCATTTACGTGTGATCTTGGTTAATGGGTTATCCAATTGGGCAAATTTCTGGATGAAACGTCGATAATAACCTTCTAAACCAATAAAACTGTGTACCTCAATTATACTCAACGGTGCTGGACATTCTTGTATTTCCTTGGACTTTGAAGGATCCATAGAGATTCCATCCTTAGAGATAATATGTCCACGAAAAGATATATCCTTAAGCCAAATTTCAGACTTGCTAAATTTCCCATATAATTCATGTCTTCTAAGAGTCTTTAGAATAATGCGCATGTGATTTTCATGATCTTCGTATATTTTGGAGTATTCCAAAATATCATCAATAAATGCCACTAAAAAGTCATCATGATATTCCTGGAAAACTCTATTCATTAGATCCATGAAGACAAAGGGTGCATTTGTCACTCTAAAAGGAATTACTGTAAATTCTTAATGACCATACCTGTTTCGAAATGCTATTTTCGGAATGTATTTATTCTTCCCACACAACTAATGGTATTCAGATCGATGGTCAGTCATTGAAAAGTATTGAGCTCCATGAAGTTGGTTGAACAAATCATCATTGTGAGGTAGGGGATACATGTTCATTATTTTTATAGTGTTGATCTCCTTATAGACAATGAACAACCTAATAGATCCATCTTTCTACTTAACAAAAAGATCAGGGGATCCCCATGGAGAAACACTAGGGGTTAATAAATCCCTTATTACTCAATTCATCTAGTTGTTTCATTAGTTACACTAATTTAATAGTGGCCATTCTATAAGGGGTCTTCAATATGGGCCTTGAATCTGGAATTAACTTAATAGAAATCTCAATTTCTCACTCTGGAGGATGTCCAGGTAAATCATTTGGAAATTCATCAACATTGTCTTGCACAAGAGGTACATCCTCTATTTTAACATTCTTTTCCTCACCCAATGTAATTTCATTCTCTTCCTCCCCAATAATAGAAATTAGTTGAGCTAATAGGGTGGATCTAGAAAAGAATCTGGTGGTGAAGTTTCTTCTCTAAAGAAAATGTGTTGTTTATCATCGTCATTAAAAGTCATAACCTCCTTCTTCTTACAGTATATTTTTGCATCATAGTCCAAAATACAATCCATACCGATATTTATATTAAATTCAATCATGGGTATGATGATGACATCAGAAAATAAATAAAATTTATGTGCCTTAAAGGGAACTTCTTAAAAAAACATTGTTGCAATGATAATTCCCTTAAGATTTTTTTACTCACAACTCCTTTGTTAAATAAAATTAGAAATATTTAATTTTCTTAGCAAACTGGGAAGATATGAAACAATGTGATGATCTAGAATAAAATAAAGCATTTTATAAACTTGAGGAAACTATTAAATTTCCTGCAATTATATCTTTCAGAGCTTCAACCTCAACAGTAGTGATACAATAAGCTTAAACATGATCCGTTGGCCTTTCAAAGGTATGTTTCCTTGGCGCTTCGGACTTTTATTTTCATAATTCCCCCTTTCTCTTCAAATTTTGCATTCAACATTGACAAACTCTTTCTTCCCATAGAAATCTCGAGGTTGGTGGCATTTTTCACCACACTTGTAATATACTCCCATACCTTTAAGACAATTACTGGGGTGTTTCTTCCCAAATTTACTACAGAATATATATTCATTTTTTCACATCTTCCCCTTATTTCAATTTCCAGAGTGTTCATCATATCTCTTATTCTCTTTATTTTCTTTAATGTCTTAAGACATAGAAAATTCTTTTTTTATATTGATAGCACATGAGAAAATATCTTCGTACGATGAGAAGGATTTTGAGACTACTTTTTAATGGAGAAATGGTTTTAAACCATCAAATAATTGATCGACCTTACTCCATGGGTTACATATATAATCTGAAGCATGCCTTGCTAACCTTGTAAAGTTAGCCTCAAACTTTGCGACATTCTCATTCTCCTTTTGCCTCAGACTCAGAAATTGCCTTTCCATATACAGTTGATGGTCACGAGGAAAGTATTTTTCTAAGAAAAGATTTTTAAACTCCATAAATTACACAATTGAGACTTTTTAATCCTCCTTTATATTTTGAATCATTTAACACCACGAATCTGCATCTCATGTGAGGTGATAAACTGCCATGACCACATTTTCCCTTTCGCCACACCCCAAATTAGGAAATATTTTCTCTAAGGAACTTATCCATTGCTCGACTACAAATGGATTTCTAGTCCCATTGAATGTTGGTGGTTGTTTCCTCGTGAATCATTCTAACATTGATCCTTTAGGTTGTGGATCTGGGTGCTCCATATGGATAAGGTTATTATTCATAACCTGTGGGAGTTGTCCTAGTATGGTGATAAGCTGATCAGCACCAGTTGCTTCACTAGCTCCACTATAAATATATTGAGTTGGATGGAAATCCCTATATTTATTACATGCATTGATACGGTTTTCATTTATTATACATGGAACCATTTCTAAACAATGGCATAAACTAGATTAGTTTATGAATCGAGACACATAATTCCAAACTTCTAAAACACATAACATAAACTGAAAGGATTATGGGTATAATCCATAATCATAAAAATGTTTTCTTTGAGAATTATATACTCATAAACCCTTCAAATTTTTTTAATGAAAATGAGAATTATCCTAAGCATATCTCCCGGGAGTTTTGTAACCAACAGTGCCGTAAGGACCATTTTTGGGCACCAGTTCCCGTTCGAGTCTAGCTCAAAGTTGAGTTTTTGGGTTTTACCCCTAGGTACATATGTGCTAGAGCCTCCTATAACTGCTCATATCCAGACATGGATGTATTTCGTGGAATAATAAGAAAATATATACACTACCAAAAGTCTAGGAACTTCTTCTATACTAATCCTCAATGTCTATCTGAGGGTAATGTGCTCTAATAAGAGATTATCTAAATATAGTTTCCATGGTTTGTACTAAACATTCTCTAATACCAACTATAATGCCCAAACCCCAGTTACCTAGTGTTAGTGCATTTTTACATAACATTGGCACGATACAAGAATCATGTCCATAAAAACCGGTCAATTTAGTAGCTTTAGAAATACTAGATACATTCATAAGTTTTACATTACATCATGAACTAAAAAAATAGCAACATTGTCTTCATTGACCAAATTCATATCCAAAAGACTATCATTGCAGGTCTGTTATAATATACTTCTTCACATCCTGGGAAAAATAATAAATAGAAATGGGTGACCTCAGATTCTCAGTAAGGTTAACAATATAGCCGAAAATTTTATAAATAAGCATAAACCTTTAAGGAAATGTATAAGACTAAAAAAATACTTTTAAACATATAATTCATCATTATATAGAAAATATTAATCAAATAATTCCATTTACTTACTCACACGTATATTCTACTCGTCGAATAATCACATGTAATATCAAATATCCACTTTCATAATGACGGAATGCATAATTCCAGACTTCATAACCACATAGTCAAGGCCTTGTGCCAAGACTGTAGTTTGTCTCATGAGACGTATCGATGCATTGAGGAGATATAGAGGTCTCCACCCATCAAATACTAAGTCCAATTCATTCCTCATATGAAAATGTTTAATGATAACATAATAATTTTTATTAAAACTAGAATACCAAATGTCAATAATTTATCCATAAACCATGAATAGTGTAAAAATAAAAAATCCACAGTCGAACATATCACAAAAACTTCAATATAATATGGATGTTCTGTATCACAATAAATCAACTTCAAATAATCATGAAATCCATCAAAGGATGTTGACATTGATGAAATCAAAAACTTTTTTTAGAGAAATATATCTTTATATTTTTAAATCATTTAAATTTCATGTAATTATAAATGAAAACATTTATTTTTGAAAATATATTTATTAGCTTGTAAGAGAAGATTTGATGATATTATAATAGTAGGAAATAGCCGCACACATCGTATAAATTAACAAAAATTCTTGCCTTAATTATTTCTAAAAGGTCATAAAGTACCTTGTCTGGAAAATGACAGAATGATTCTTTTCAAAATCATATAAGGTCAAATAAATGTATAAGTTAATTTAAACCATTTTTTATTAAATAGTAAAATTGTTTTGAAATAAATTTTTATGAAACATGGATGTGGATGATTAAGAGATCCCAGTATATAATTGCTTATGAAAAACCTCAAATAGTGATGTTATTGTGAAATTAACCCTTACATTGTACTTTTCCTTGGTCAAGGATAAGATAAAATCCTGTATAATGGTGAAATAATTGTTAATAAATAAATCAAGAACCATATAAATTAATATGATATCATATATGATCTTCTAATATTGTTTTGTTAATGATATTTCAGTACTATCATTGTTTCACGTGTTAACTGATTTGTTTTCCTTTATATGTTTTGTTACGTAAGTAATGTTTTTTATGGATAGTATGTATATTATTCATTTCTAGAATGATATTTAGTCTTTAAAAATTATTTTTAATCATCAAATAAAAATTATACTTGAATGGATATGATGTGAAATGAATGTCATTGTATTCATGGAGACGGTAATTCGTACGTACGCACGAGCAAAAATATCATTATTTTGATATTAAAATATTATATAATTGGATGATATACCATATATAAAGAATCATTATCAAGTTATATTTATTATTTTCATCATTTATACTCATTATTATACCTATCCAAATGATGGAGTGTTTTAATAACAAACTACACCACGACGTGGGGACAATAATCCGTACGTACGCACATATGGTGACTTTTTTATTAATAAGATGGATAGAAAAATGAATAGAGTTGTACCATTTTTATAATTACATCACAGTATATATAAAAGTCTGGATTTATTATTTTATAATGGAAAAAAAAGAAATAAGAAGTGTAAGAGTAAGACAACCAAAAAGTGGTGATGAAATAATTACATCTTCTTCGGGTTCTTTCTTTTTATTTGATCAAAAGGGATCCTTAGGGTTGATTTATGAATAAAGTAAGGCCACTATGATGAAGGTAGGATAGTTTGGAGGATCTTTGTATAGGTTTTGGCTGATCCAAATGGATGTGATGGTGTGAATTTGAGAGAATGGGGAGTGCCCTTTTATAAGAGGAGTGAGGGGCACCTTAGGAAGAGATTGAAATATTATTTTATAATAAATTTATTTTCGGTTTATAATGGCTCCAAAATGATTTATTTCGAGGATATGGTGGGAATGGGTATAAAAACACTCAAACAATAGGTTTTAGATAGGTTTGGGTTGATATATTAACTTTATCTTTTAGATTTTACTCTTAGTTAATTAGTTGGAAATTTAACATGTCTCTTTTTATTTTTATATTATATGCTTAAAAAATATACTAAAAACTTTCGAGAGAACCTAAACTGGTTCATTAATGACATATATACTATTATTTAAGACCTTTGTCCAAACCATATATTTTTATGAATATAAGATCAATTAATAATATAATATTTTCTTTAAAAACTCTTTTATGTCAATTTTGACTCTATTTACTCTTTGGTTTTTGTTAATTTCATAACAACATTATTACTTCCAAATGAAATCATTAAATCAACCCTAAAATTTTATATTAACCTTTAAAATTAGTTTAATTCATAAAAAGTCTCAAATTACTTTTATTTGGGTATATATAATATCAATTATTTAAATATTTCATTAATATTGTAATTAATGCATCATCATTGTGTCATAAATAAAATAAATTATTTAATGTCTAAAAATTATAAATAAAATACCATTGTGTAGGAAATATTATTATATTTCTAATGAATATTTATAGTCGAATTTATCTTATTTGTAGCCCTATATTAATAATGGTTTAGTTGTTAAACTTTGAATTTAACACTTTTAACTCATCTTTGAATTAAATAATAATAAATATCCAAATCTAAACCATGTGGTCCTAAATGATAATTGTTGGCGCCAAAAATGTGGCCCGAAAAGAAGGAACAAAAAAGACAGCCGGCGCTCTGCCTCGCGAAGCACAGCCACGGAGCACAGCCGCGAAGCCCCGCCGCGAAGCGCCCCAACCATGGCGACCCCGCGAAGCTCCGGAGACGGTAATCCTCCGCGAACCTGTTTGACGTTCGCGAGCCGCCGCGAAGCTCCGGAGGCGGTAATCCTCCGCGAACCCCTTTGACGTTCGCGAGCCGCCGCGAAGCCCCGGAGGCGGTAATCCTCCGCGAACCCGTTTGACGTTCGCGAGCCGCCGCGAAGCTCCGGAGGCGGTAATCCTCCGCGAACCCGTTTGACGTTCGCGAGCCGCCGCGAAGCTCCGGAGGCAGTAATCCTCCGCGAACCCATTTGACGTTCGCGAGCCGCCGCGAAGCTCCGGAGGCGGTAATCCTCCGCGAACCCGTTTGACGTTCGCGAGCCGCCACGAAGATCCGGAGGCGGTAATCCTCCGCGAACCCGTTTGACGTTCGGGAGCCGCCGCGAAGCTCCGGAGGCGGTAATCCTCCGCGAACCCGCTTGACGTTCGCGAGCCGTCGTGAAGCCCCGAAGGCGGCGCGCGAGCCCTGCTTCGCGGCGCCCCTTCCCTATAAATACTGGACTCCCCCTGAGTCCCAGAAACGGACAATCCGACCTTTCGGCTTCTCCTCTCCCGAATCGCGAAGCACGCTTTGCCCTGAGAATCATGAGCTCCGTGAGGTATTTCTACTTCGCGAGACGACTCTGATTTGTTTCGTTTTCAGGCCCTCTTCCGAGAGGGATGCCCTTCACGAAGCTGAAGGGCATTCGCGAAGGAAGGGGATTCCCAAGGGAACCCGGGCAGCCGCGGAGCACTTGTGCTTCGCGAAACACCCAACCCATGCTAGTAATCCCTATTCCAAGGCAGGATAACTATGCATCGCGAAGCACATTGCTTGGCAGGACCCTGCTTCGCGAACCACACCTTCTTCGCGAGGCAGTGCTCCGCGAACACTGTTCCACTTCGCGAAGCACCTCCCACTCCCACCTATGCCCCATGTTAAGGCCAAGGCACCCCACTTCACAAAGCACACTCCTCTTCTTAGCGATTCCTCTTTCCGTGCGACCCTCCAGGTTTGCACGATGTGATTTCAAAGTCCCATGGACAACACCTCCCGTAGCATTGCTTCGCCTAATGCTTCTTCGCATAGGCACGCTAACGGCTATTGCTTCTTCACATAGCCACGCTAACGTGGACCCCTCGATGGTTCGTCCCACGACCCCCCTTTACCATGGCCTTACCAGCACCTTCCCTTCCCCAAGGACCAGAGGGTACCTGTTTTGTAAGCCCTAGGGGTGTGGAGTGAACCCACCTCGTCTGAGCTGCAGGACGTTAAACTGCCAAGCACCACGTCCTCAACACATGACGTTAAACTGTGACCCAACCTCGTCTCCCTCACGAAGGGTCCCCCTAGCACGAACATTCTTTACACCACTCGTCTCCACGGGAATGGAACTCTTCCGCACATGGAATGAGATCCTCCTTGTCGGAGTGGCTTATGTTCGCGGGGGAAGGGCTGCCTCAGAGCGTAAGCCCCTAACCTTTGGTATGGATGATTGCACCCGTGCATCTCTATACTTCCCCACTACCAAGGTCAGTGGAGGACGTGATAGGGAACGAGGCACCCCCCTCTGGGCCTCCATCCTGGAGTAAGTCCCAACACCATGGGCCGCCCAACGCGTAAGCCCCTCTTCGCTTCTCACGGACGCACCCTTCACGACGTGATCATCAGGTCCTTGCAACCTCTTGTTTCCCACACCGAGCATGACTCACGTGGGCTTAGAGTGAGCACCGACCCTGACACCCACCTTTTGAACTACGAGGTCTTTGATCCATGTCAAGGCATGGTACGTAGGAAGCCTCCATGAGGTTCAAGCACGCCCGTCTTTGACGTCGGGTTTCACCCCCGTCCAGCACGACGTTAAACTGCACCTCGGTCCAGTGGTAAGCCATTGCGACCCAACCCACCCGAACTACGAGGTATTTGATCCATGTCAAGTCATGGTACGTAGGAAGCCTCCACGAGGTTCAAGCCCACCAACAGTGGACCAAGGTCTACTTTCACGTCGGTTCACCAGCGAAGCCCTCCTGAACTATGAGGTCTTTGATCCCTGTCAAGGCATGGTACGTAGGAAGCCTCCACGAGGTTCAAGCCCACTCGTCGCTCATTCACGTCGGGTCCCATTCCAGTCCAGCGGTAAGCCGTTGTGACCACCTGAACTACGAGGTCTTTGATCCATGTCAAGGCATGGTACGTAGGAAGCCTCCACGAGGTTCAAGCCCACCCGTCGTTTATTCACGTTAGGGTTCACTATCGTCCCGCATGACGTTAAACTGTATTCTCCGAACTACGATGTCTTTGATCCGTGTCAAGGCATGGTACGTAGGAAGCCTTTTTGAGGTTCAAGCCCACCACCCATTGGACCAAGGTCCACTTTCACGTCGGTCCATCGACAAACCCCTTTTGAACTACAAGGTCTTTTATCCATGTCAAGGAATGGTACGTAGGAATCCTCCACGAGGTTCAAGCTCACCCATCACCCAATTCGCGTCGGGTCCCATCTTCGTCCGGCATGACGTTAAACTACATTCTGGTCCAGTGGTAAGCCATTGCGACCCAACCCACCTGAACTACGAGGTCTTTGATCCATGTCAAGGCATGGTACGTAGGAATCCTCACAGAGGTTCAAGCCCAACTCCCATCGGACCAAGGACCATCTTCACGTCGGTACGCTGACGACGCCCGTCGGACCAAGGTCCATCTTCACATCGGTACACCGACAACTTTCATCGGGCCAAGGTCCACCTTCACGTCGGTACGCCGACAACTTTCATCGGGCCAAGGTCCAGCTTCACGTCGGTTTACCGGCACCATCCCGAACTACGCAGACTTTGATTCCCTGCCACGGGGATACGTAGGAAGCCTCTTCAAGGCTCAAGCCCGACTTCACTGTCACCCCCCCTGCGATTGTCCCATTTCACTCTCATCCGTCTCCGCTGGACGTTAAACTCGCGGCATACCCTGTGTTGAACACGGGAAGCTGAGGAAAACCTCAGATACGTGTCTATGACATGTAATTTCCCGCGCTCGATGTGGGATGCCTCGGGCTTCCACGCCCTCGAGAAGCCTTGTGGTCAAGGATAACAGACAGACATGCCAGGTACCCCAGCATCCAGACACGCTACTGATGCCTCAACGTGAATACTCCACTGACCGAAGGTTGCTGCCCTGACTGGACCCTTTGGAATGTCCCGATAGAAGCAGTGTAATTAACTGGCGTCCATGGAAACATGGCACTGGGAAGAGTTTCACGAACTACATATTAAATCTATAAGGGAGACCCGGACTAGGTGACGAGTTCTGAGGAGGAATCCACAGGAGGAAGAACCAACATCCCATCATCCCGTTTCGATCAAGGAGCAGACGTCCCTGAATAAGGAGAGAATGCCGCCCGCCTTTGGAATGAGGGAATGCGGGGCAACACACAAAGCCGCGCGTCCCCCCTCCACGGACGGATGCGCGCGCGCCCCGGCGAAAGCGTCAGAAACAGAAATGGTGAACCCGACGTGAAATTCTTCTCCTCAGCATGGAGATTAGTAGCGTTCGAGACACCAGTAGATTGATGTGTCGCCGGATCTAGATATCCGTTGCCTGGTCCCGCCAAGCACAAAGCGGGCCTGTCGTGGAACTCACCGGAAGTCGGGGTAGTAGAGCGTGGGGCACTCCGCTCTGCAGCGTGTTGGCGTGGATCCTTCTCATAGACATGGAGGATGGATGAACGCTGGGGCACTGGCTGTCAATCCTTTTCCTCTCAGTACTAATGAGTTGATCCCTTCACTTGCCAGGAACCAGGTTGCTATTTCAGAGATGCGGTCACCATCCGCTCCTCGCCCACGCAGGGGCAGGGGAAACACCACGACGGCCACTCCACATGGAGCCACCACCGCCACGACGGCTGCCACATCACGGAATACGGGATGTCCACGTCCCCTTTCCCCATCATAGGTCACCCAACGAAGGGTGATCAATAGCCTCGTGCGCAGGTACGAGGAGGAAGGGGTCATCCCGACTAGGGATATGGCCCGTTTGGACCTAGAGGCCTCCAGGACCCACCATCAACGTCGCCCTAACCGACCGCGCAGGGAGCCCCTGCTCCCCACCCAGACATTCAACCGTTTCGGGAGCCTATCTCCGGAACGCCTTGACGACTCTTCGCCTTACGCTGAAGAGGCAGGCGCCGTCCGGCTCAGTCCGCTCAGGGTCCCGATCCAGGGCCCCCAGGCGAGAGCTCCCGTCCAGCCGCGTCAGCGCCGCCGTCCGGCCCCGCAGGAAGAGCAGGCAGACTACGTCCCTGCACCACCTGCACCGGCCCGCCTGACCCAACGTCAGCGCCGGGCCCTGGTTGAGGACGCTCGCCTAGGCGCGTCCACGTCGACAGCTACAGTGGCCCGAGCCACCGCCGACGTACATTATGAAGCCCCAGCGTACATTGAGCAGTGGCACCCCTTCGCCCGACCAGGATCGAGACCCCAACCGCCCCACGGGCAGGCTGGGTTGACTCTCCGGGTTGCAGGCCCAAGTAGTGATCGCCGCGAGCTAACCCGCGGTGATGCCACCCCGTATGGAGGTCCTCCCCGTACCACTACTCCACAGAGCGTGGGCCTTCCCCGCCCCGAGGTTCTTCATGGAGGCATGCCTCATGCTGCCCCCATCCTGCAGGAAGACCCGCCCCGTGGCAGTGATGCTCAGCGCGGAAACATTTCCCGTGCCCGCTGTACAGGGTATGGAGTCCATCCTTCTGAAGGCACCGTCCATCCGGTCCTTCAACGTGGGGGTCCCCCCTACGTCCTCTCCACGACTGCCGAGGGTCCTCCTCGCCCCAGCAACTCAAGGAGTAAAGGTCAGCCTCGCTCCACTCGCATCGACCATGGAGGCCTTCCCCATGCTCCTGCCAGTTCCAACAGAGGCCCCGCCCACATGGGTACTGTTCATAGAGGTCCTCCCCATGTACCCTTCGACATTTGCCCTGGTGCCCCCCGCACCCCGGCTGTCTCGAGTGGGGGCCCTCTCCGCCACGGCGCCAGCGCCGCCCCAAGGCTGCCTGATAGGGGTCAACCCTGTCTCGAAGAGCCACCCAGGGGCAGAAGAGCGGGTCGTCGCCGCCACAAGAAGAATCCTGGGAAGGCCCAGGTGGAAATCAAACCTTCCCGCTTCTCCGATTCGGAAGCGGAATGGGATTCAGTGATGGAACCTTCTCCCAGCTCCTCCGTATCAAGGACTGGGGCAGGAACCAGACGCGTCATCCTCGTTCTCCCAGAATTTTAGGTCCCCCGGATTCCCGTCTCTCTCCGCAGGTACATTCAGGAGGAAGATATTCTGAGAACTTCGCAGGTTTCGACCGCGCAGTCACCGCCATCGACACCCGAAGCGCCCTCTACCTCTACTCGGGATTATGAGGAGCTGTTTTGGGGGTCAACGGTGGTAGAGCCACGACATGACCGGACACCGGTAACGGCAATTCCCGTACACAAAGCAGTGGTTGTTAGCCCGTCCTATCGTGACATTGTTGTCAGGTCACCTCGCTCTTCAGAGGAAGGCCCAGAATTCGGTGGCCAGTCAGCTCGCGCACCGTATTCTCCACCGCCGAGTTTTCTATCCCAGAGGTCCGCCTCGGTACCGCTACCGGTCCCTCAGCCGCCCCCGGTTGATGAGTGGGGAAATGTAGGGCCGAACCCCGAGGACGAACCCAGGAGCTTCTGGAGTATTCTTGCAGTGGACTACTTCCCAGAGAAGTTTTGGCCCACGGCGGCACTGAATTTCCGCGTACCCGAGTCGCTTACCCCAGAAGAAGTGGGATGCTTTTGTCGAACCCTGTGGGCGACAATCATCCGCCTCCGGTGGGAATGGGTAGTATACCCCAGGAGTCAAGAGCACTTCGAGGAGATTGGCAAACAGTGCCGCCTGATTGATGCAGCGGCGCTCCTTGTGGCCCAGCACCCCGAGTCGCCCGGTCACCAGAGTTCCCTCCAACGAAAATGCATTCAGAGTTTCAAGGCACTCCGCAAGATCGTCAGGGAAGCCACCCCCCATGTGCAAGTCCGTGGTTGGGGACGCTATGCCGCTCTCCTCTTCGACCCTATCCGACGACAGCCCGATTCGCTATGCGACATTGAGGATATGCCCTCAAGAGGGGTCACAGTCCACATGGCCGACGTTGTGGATAAGGAATATGAGCTTGAGTCTATCCGACGACAGCCCGATTCACTATGCGACATTGAGGATATGCCCTCAAGAGGGGTCACAGTCCACATGGCCGACGTTGTGGATAAGGAAGATGAGCTTGAGTTCCTTGATGGGGACTTACCATCCGAGGAAATACCTCCACTACTCGACCCATCAGGGAGAGTCACCCGTCAGCAGAGGAACCTGCTAGGCCTCCCCGTACCCACCGAGTCACTGGCACTCGGTCGAAGCACTGACAAGGGTAGGGAGCATGTCGGAATAGTCAAGCACTCTGACCTGTCCGCCTCTGTGCAGAAAACAGATGAAGATCCTGAGAAGGCCACGTTGCGCCAGCAGCTTGCTGAGCAGAAGAGACTGGTTGACGAACTATTGGCTGAGCGCGCCGTAGAGCGGCGACCCGACTATGGTAATCCCAGGCCGGGGCAGCAGGGGCAGGAACAATTTCCCCCCGGCGAGGTGCCTCCAGGCAACCCTGATCATGCTACTGTCGCAGACATGGAAGAAGCCGGAACATATGGAAAGAGGGCGCGATACGTCTAGCCAAACCCCCCTGAGCGACGGGGCAATCTGAAGAATCCAACCCGGGTTCCCCCAGTCGCCCAGCAGGTCGTCCAGCCAGTTGATCCGCGAGCAGCCGAAGTCGTCTACCGCGTTGAAGAACCTGGCAATGCGCTTGTTGTTAGGGATCCCTGTCAAGACAGGGACCCTCACCCAGAGGACCTTATTGAGGCACTCACAGCCCACCTCGAGGCGTTGGAAACACGGCAGGTGGCGGTCCCACCGGATGGAAAGCCTTATCCCTCGTGGGTGGATGATATGCCCGCGCCGCCGGGTTTTGGGAACCCCAATTTCTCGCCTTTTAACGGGACAGGGGACCCACCCCATCACTTGGCTCATTTCTCTTCCAGGTGTGGCCCCATGCTGGGGACCTCGGCTCAGCAAGAAGCCACTAAGCTCCGGTGTTTTGTACAGACATTGGAAGGTCCGGCATTCGTCTGGTACAGCCAGCTCCATATCGGATCAGTGACCGGTTGGGAAGATCTTCGCCGGCATTTCTTATACCAGTTCAGCTCCACCACGTGAAAGACCAGCATTGCGGACCTCTTCAAGTGCAAACAGAGGCCTGGTGAGCGGGTTGCGGACTTCATCGCCCGGTGGAAAGGACATACGTATTCCCTCGATATTCCACTGACTCAGGAGCAATTACTGACGATGTGTGTGGGGAACGTCAAGACAGAGCTGGTACCCTCCTTGATTACCCAGAACTACCCTGGAGGGTTCAGAGATTTCTTGGATAAGGCCCAGCGCCTCGAGGAGGCCCTGCAACAGGCTAGTCAGGCACGTTTTCTGCCCCCTATGATCCCAGCCAGGAGGGCCGCCAGGGCTGAACCCGCCGCGGTGGCCCAAATAGAAGGCCCGAGGCAGCTGGAATTGCTACCGGCGACACTACCCCCGCAACCCCGCAGAGGTCCTCCACCTCAAGCACAGGCTCCTGCCCAGCAGCGCCCGCCTCAGAACCGACAGGTTCCCCCGCGCAATGCGCCACCGCCACCTAGGCGAGACAACCAGGCGCCGCCTCCTTGGCAGGCCCCTCCGGTCCTTTGACAGGACTAGGCCCCCAGGGCCCCTTACCCGGAAAGAAAGTACCATACCTATTCGTTCGACGAAAATCAGGTCCCTGGCTACTTCCGAAGTGCTCTAGAGCAAGGGATCGTGCGTCTACCTGAGTGCAGGAGGCCGGCAGAGGCGCACCTCACTGATCACCCCAACTACTGCCCTTATCATCGAATCCTGGGGCACACCCTCAAGCGATGCCATGTGTTTAAAGACTGGCTTCCGGACCAGGTCAACAACAACATAGTCAAGTTGGGCCCAGCACCAGCGCAAGTGGCAGGCGTCTTTGCAGGATCAGAAATCGGCAGCGACAGCGAAGGTGAGTGGCAGCAGGTCCCTAGCCGCGGATCTCAGAAATATGACAACTGGATGGCTCGAAAAACCGTCGTCCGTGCCCAGGGTATCATCCGGGCATGCCTGAAGTAGTCGGAACCTTCGGATGAAGTAGCCTATGCCTCAGCATCGTCTTCACAGCCGACCTCTGCCCAAAAGGGCAAGCAGCGGCGACGCAAGAAGAAGCAAAGTGCACCGCCAGTGCCGTCGTCATCCCGCACTCTTGGCGACTTTATGCCTCTCGAAATGGGCATTCCCCCCAGAATCCACCCAGCGGTGGATGACTCTTCGAGTGACAGTCAAGGGTACGCTTCGGTTAACACCGTGGAGCTGGTAAAGCCCTATATGACCCCCGACGAGGGGGAACCCCAGGCAGACCTCCCCAACGTTTCCAGCTGACGTCAACGTCGGCGGAATCGCAATCACGCCGGTCATCGAGGTACATCAGCGGGCACTTGTGACCAAGACGTGCATGCTACCGAGACCAGGCAGCAGGCTCAGCACAGATCTTAGCACGCGCAGACCCATCCAGCACCCTCAGCTCTACCTCCACCGCCGTTCGTGTTGCTGGATCAGGGAGATCCGCCTCGTTCATATCACAGCCAGTCTTGCCCGGCGACAGGCCAGCCTCTGCTGTCCGATCCTAGTCCGGCGACTACTCTTTAGGCTTCTACTGGTAGGCAGCATGATGTACCCAGTACTAGTTACGCGCCAGTTCAACCGGCAGGACCCACTGTGCATCCAAATGACGAAAGACCTCCTATAAGCAGAGGTTCGCGTTTGGCACGCAAGTATGATGTCCTAAAGCCCCTGACCGGCATTCCGGTGAGGCTTTCCATCCTTGAAGCCCTGCGCCTGTCATCTGAAATCCGCGAGGCACTTACCGAGGCCCTAAAGAGCCCCCTCCAGTTCGAGACGGATGTGGCAGCTGCGGAAGCCTTCCATACCGAGACAATTGAAAACGCCGAATGTCAGGCGGTTATCTCGTTCTCCGGCGAAGATGAGGACCCCCCTATACAGGGACACATTCGCCCACTGTATATCACTGGCCACTTCAACGGTGTGGAAGTCTGCCGATGCCTCGTTGACACGGGTTCTGGGATCAACTTAATTCCGACCCGGACGCTGCGAAAGCTGGGTCTTTCTGAAGGTGATTTGACTCCCTCTGACCTCAGGATCCAGGGGTACGACAAGACAGAGCAAACCCCAGTCGGCAAGATCCGCCTAAAGACCCAGTTCGGTGGCTTAATTGCCAGCACCGAGTTCATGGTTGTTTCTCAGGACACCGCCTACAACGCATTGATGGGTAGGCCATGGCTCCATCTGCATGCAGCGGTCCCCTCGTCGTATCACCAGTGCCTTAAGTACTCGCTCAATGGTCGAGTAGGCGTGCTCCAAGGAGACGCGTCCCCTTTCGCTTCTTGTGAGGCCCGCTATCTGGATACGGGTTATTACAAAAGTAAGGACAAGAAAATCCTGGTAAGCGAGCATGAGCCTGCCCCGATCACAAGTGATCCCTGGGCAAGCATGGACGATGCCTATATCCTCTCGATCCACTGGTTGGAGGCCACAACCCCCGACACGGGACAATGTTTTGTTGTTTCGGGTATGCAAGGAAGTCATGTTCCCGTGTCCAAGCGACGACGGAAAATCACCTCGTACTCCTACATCAACCAGGCTCAGGTCATCCCGGAACCTCCTACCCCTGTACGGTACCAGGACGTCAAGCTGATGACAATGGTGGTGCGCCATACGTGCCTATTTCGCCGGGCTGGAATTAACCGACTCAGGCCGATGCGTCACCACTGCTTTGATATCATCAAGCGTGGCCCCTTAGGCCGAAGGCCAGATGGGATCGGATCAAATGCATTCATTGCAATGGTCTCAACGACAAGTGAGTCTCCTGATGTGATGACCGCTACTGCCCAAGCCGGAACCAGCTGCCCCTCAGGTTTTGAGAGCCCAGAAGCATCTTCCGTCGCAAGAAGTCCCCCCACGGCTGGGGAGGAAGACTTGGAAGATGCTCCCCCAGCCATTGAAGAAGGCGTCTCTACCACGGTTGATGAACTGGTACAGGTGAACCTTGGTAGTGAGGCAGATCCGAGACCCACATTGATCAGTGCGGCCATGTCCCTCGAGGAGCGGCAACAGTATGTAGACTTCTTCAAATAGCACCGCGATGTGTTTTCCTGGAGTTACGATGAGATGCCAGGGCTGGATCGCCAAGTGGCCGTCCACCGTCTGGGTCTCCCGGCAAAACACCGTGGGTTCAAGCAGCCTCCCAGGAAAATGCACCCTTCTCATGGTGCTATGGTGGAGGCCGAAGTTTACAAGATTATCAAAGACAACTTCATTAAGGAGGTCCAGTACCCCGAATGGCTCGCCAACATTGTGCCGGTCAGGAAAAAGAATGGGCAGATCAGAGTCTGCATCGACTTCCGCAATCTCAATCACCACTATCCAAAGGATGACTTCCCACTCCCAGTGACAGAACTGTTGATTGACGCCACGGCCGGGTTCCAAGCCCTCTCTTTCATGGATGGGTATTCCGGGTATAACCAAATCCGGATGGCCCCCAAAGACGAGGAGTCCACTGCCTTCATGGCTCCCTAGGGTACCTTTTGCTACCAGGTAATGCCATTCGGTTTGAAAAATGCAGGTGCCACTTATCATAGGGCCATGCATCGCATATTCAAACCGATCCTCGGGACATTGGTGGAATGCTACGTGGATGACCTTGTAGTCAAATCGTGCCAACACAAGGACCATCTCAAAGACCTTGAGAAATTGTTCGGTTTCCTCCGTTCCCGTCACCTGAAGATGAACCCGCTGAAGTGTGCCTTCGGAGTCACCTCCGGGAAGTTTCTGGGCTTCGTTGTCAAATACCGAGGTATCGAGATCGACCCGGAGAAGATCAAGGCCATCAGCCAAATGCCTCCCCCGAGCAACATTCGGGAGCTTCGAGGCCTGCAAGGCCACTTAGCCTATATACGCCGATTCATTGCGAATTTGGCCGGCAAGTGTAAGCCCTTTTCCCGGCTCATGAAGAAAGACGCTGCCTACGAATGGGGTGAGGAGTGTCGGGCTGCCTTCGAGGGAATCAAGCAGTATCTTCTCTAACCTCCGGTCTTGATGCCACCCATCTCCGGAAAGCCGCTGGTCCTTTACGTGACCGCCCTGGAGAGATCCCTCGGTGCACTGCTCGCCCAGAAGAATAATGAGGGCACTGATAACAGTCTCTACTATCTCAGCCGCATGCTTCTCGATACGGAGGTCAGATACTCCCCTATCGAAAAGAGCTGCCTTGCGCTGGTCTTCGCCGTGCAGAAGTTGCGGCACTGCCTGCAACACCACGAGGTACAACTGATCTCTCGGGTAGATCCGCTGAAGTACATCCTGAACCTCCCCATGCTGACTGGCCGACTAGAACGGTGGGTGGTGATTCTCCAGCAGTTTGATATCAGGTTTATACCTTAGAAGACCATCAAGGGACAGGTGTTGGAAGACTTTTTAGCTGCCCATCCAACCCCCGTGGATCAATCCCCGGACCTGGACTTCCCCGATGAGACGATCCTCTCAGTCGATCTTGCTGCCCCATGTTGGCAAATGCATTTCGACGGCGCCTCCCGGAGCCCCACCGGTAGAAGGCTCAACGACCCCAAGCTCAACAGAGTGGGTCTGGGCATTGTTTTTATTACCCCGGCGCAAGCCGTCCTGCCGTACTCGTTCCTGTTGTCAGAAGGTTGTACAAACAACGAGGCAGAGTACCAGGCTCTCATCACCGGCCTCGAGATTGCCCTTGAGATCCATGTTCCCCATCTGCATGTGAAGGGAGATTCCAAGCTGGTAATCAGACAGGTTAATGGCGACTACGTCGTCAGGAAGCCAGAGCTTGCACCATTGCTGGAGTACACCCTCCTCCTAATGGCCCAGTTCTCTTCTCGGCCAGAGGTTACCCATGTCCCGCGGTCGCAGAACGGCCAAGCGGACGCCCTGGCTGGCTTAGCCGTGTCGCTCGCAGAACCCGAGCAAGATGATTTGGTCATACACGTGGCCCACCGGAGATTCATTGCTCCCGTCACCCAAGAGGACCGTGATGGCCTGCGGGTAAGTCATCTCACCGCCGGACCCTCCATATCGGGAGTCCCGGGTTCGTCAGACGCAGTGGTTGAAACCACCCCGACTGGAGAGCACCTTTTGTCGAGTATCTCCAAAATGGTCAGCTCCCGGACGATCGGGCCGAACGCGAGCGAATACGACGCCGCGCACTGCAATTTACCCTCCAGAGAGGCCCCAGTCTTGAGCAGATCCTCTATAAACGGAGTTTCGATGGTGTCCTCCTCCGTTGCATCCAAGGAGTAGAGATACCTCAAGTTATGCAAGAGGTTCACGCCGGTTCCTATGGCGCCCATCAAGCTGGGCCGAAGCTGTCCCAGCAAATCCGGAGGTTAGGGTACTTCTGGCCCTCCATGATCCACGATTGCATTGGATACGCCAAGAGATGCCACGCGTGCCAAGTACACGCCAACTTCTTGCATCGGCCGCCAGAACCCCTCCACCCCACCATGTACTCTTGGCCATTTGTGGTATGTGGACTCGATGTAGTGGGACCGTATCCACCGACAACAGCCCGTCAGTGTAGGTTCATCCTGACCGCTACAGATTTCTTCTCCAAGTGGGCAGAAGCAGTTCCGCTCAATGAGGTCAAGGCCCGTTCCATCGTTGACTTTGTGAGCTCCAACATTATCCACCGGTTTGGAGTCCCTCACGCTGTCCTCACCGATAACGGCACCAACTTCCGGGCAGCTGAATTGAAGAAATTGTACGCTAAGTACGACATCCAGTCGAACCATACCTCCCGCTACCACGCACAGGCGAATGGACAGATCAAGGCGTTCAACAAGACCCTCTCTAACATTCTGCAGAAGATGGTTGGTCAGAACAAGAAAAGTTGGCCGGAGAAGCTCCCCAACGCCCTCTGGGCTTACCGGACGACGACTCGCAACTCTACCCAGGTGACCCCATATTCCCTGGTGTATGGAGCTGAGGCCGTCCTACCCATTGAGATCCAGCTGCCGTCGCTACGCACCGCAGTTTATGATCACCAGACATCAGATAAGGTAGCCGAGATCCGTCTAGCTAAATTAGAGGCACTGGACGAGAACCGGCTTCGTGCCCTGCACAATCTGTAAAGGCATCAAGACAAGATAGCGAGAGCTTTTGACAAGAAGGTTCGTCTCCGCTCTTTTCTACAGGGTGACCTGGTACTGGCCCTGCGAGCGCCAATGATTCCCGGTAGGAAACCGCCCATGTTAGAACCCAAATAGGAAGGGCCTTATATCATCCATAAGGTTTACCCCAATGGAGCATACTCCTTGGTGACCACAGATGGAGAGCGTATAACCCCTCCCACCAATGCCAAATTTTTCAAGCAATACTTTGTCTAGGGAAAAAAATTGGTCCTGCACGACCCTAAACTGCGAGAGGGTCCTGCATGACCCTAAACTGCGACTTGGTCCCGCATGACCATAAACTGCATCTCCGTCCTCACTGCAAGACGTTAAACTGCAAGCCAGTCAGGTCTTCCTGACCGAGGCTCAGCCTCAGGCCCCTCGGCCTCTTTGGGCCCCTGGCCCCGTCTCCACCGCAGTCTGGCCCTCGGCCCCCTCGTTTCTCTCCGATTTACCCTCTTACGGGATTGTACGGTATGGTGTAGGACTATGTCCTCACGTTGGGATCATGTACCATACCGTACACATCCCCGAATGAGATGCCCCTTGTCCCGGATGACGTTAAACTGCATGTCAAGAACTACGTATGGATTGATTCCCATCTTCATGGGATACATAGGAACGCTCAGACGCCTCGTCTTGAGCCCAGCCCCAAGCTTTTCTCTTCCACTATTCCCCCTGGGGATAGTCTCCTTGGAGGATCTTTGTGTAGCAGGGAGTAGGCTTTCTTGGCCCCGCTCATGCAACCCCACTCGCGCAAAGATTGTAAAGGTCGCACCATGCGCCCACTCCCGTTCTTCTACCCTCCCACGTCCTCACCGCATGACGCTAAACTGCATGGCCTTCAAGAACTATGTATGGCGTGATTCTCATCCTTATGAGATACGTAGGAACGCCCGGACATTTCGTCCGTTGGCCCAGCCCAAAAGCCAAAATCTTCCCCTCGGGTCAAGACATGGCAGGGTGAACACTTTTGCCCCGACCCACGTCGAGAAAGCCTCGACCCGGCTGCACATTCCCCATGGAGGTGTTTGCCCCTTTCGTGGATGAACGCAACTGAGCTTCACCCACTCCTTGACTGGGATTCTGTCACATTTTCACACCCGGGGGGACCCCCGATAACGGCTTGGATACAATGCCCAAGGGCTCTCCTACCGATACGGGCCAACGCCCCCGAGGGTTTTCTTAAGCAACAAGTCGACAGAAGTCCCGCGTTGCGAATTTGGTCAGCGGTCGACGCTCATTTGTTGCCCCCATGCGGGTCACCATAGGAACGCTATGTTTCAAACATGGTCAACAGTGTCCTGGATCTTCGGGTCCACCCCGAGATGCCCCAGGCATCAAGAACAGTGATCCCCTCTGCCCCATCCCAAGGTGAGAAACTTCCCCCAGGTGGTGCTGGCGATCCGGGCCACGGCCCATGATTCCTCATAAGGGTGTACGGTGTGATGTGGGACTACGTCCTCATTCATGTCAGGATCATGTACCATGCTGTGCAACTCTTTTTACGAGGCTCAGGCTCAGGCCCTTTGGCCTCCTTGGGCCCCTGGCCCCCGTCCTCATGTAAGACGTTAAACTACAAACCAGTCAGGCCTTTCTGACTGATAACTTCCCCTTTTCTCCGGGCCACGGACCAGGATTCCTCACCTGGAGTGTACGGTGTGGTGTGGGACTATGTCCTTATCCACGTCGGGATCATGTACCATGCCGTACGACTCCCCTTACGAGGCCCAGCCTCAGGCCCCATGGCCTCCTCGGGCCCCTGACCCCCCGTCCTCATGTAAGACGTTAAACTACAAACCAGTCAGGCCTTCCTGACTGATGCCTGACCTTAGGCCCTTTGGCCTTTCCGGGTCACAGCTTAGGTCCCTTCTTACCCGGAGTGTACGGTGTGGTGTGGGACTACGTCCTCATTCACGTCGGGATCATGTACCATGTCGTGCAACTCCCTTTACGAGGCCCAGCCTCAGGCCCCTTGGCCCCCTCGGGTCCCCGACCCCCATCCTCATGTAAGACGTTAAACTACAAATCAGTTAGGCCTTCCTGACCGAGGCTCAGCCCCAGGCCCCTTGGCCTTTCCGGGCCGCGGCCCAGGACCTATCTTATAGGATCGTATGGTGTGACGTAGGACTACATACTCATTCACGACGGCCTCTTTACCATGCCATACACCTCCCTTTTCTAGGGGTATATTACTCCCCTCCTCGTCCTGCATGACGTTAAACTGCATTTCAAGAACTACGTGTGGCTTGATTCCCATCCTAATGGGATACGTAGGATCACCTGAACGTCTAGGCTTCGGGTCCAGCCCCATCTCTCGGGAATCCCCATCCCATCTCGGCCCCTTGGCCTATCCTTCCTCCATGAGGGGACCATATGGTGTGGCAAGGGATCATCTCCTCATTCATGACGATTTCGTAATGACTACGCCATGCTCCCCCCCTACTGAGCTGTTTCATCGATCCTTTTTTTCGGCGGTTCACCAATGTGCTTACGAGTACTCTGGTTTATTACCTGGAATGCCAAGATTTACTCGGACACGTCCGCACCCGCTTTCCAGGCTTTGCGTATCCCCGCATCAGGGATTTCATCATCTTTCACACCCGGAGGGACCCCCAAGAACGGCCTGGATACTACGCCCAAGGGCTCTCCTACCGATACGGGCCAACGCCCCCGAGGGTTTCGAACAACAAATCGATAAAATCCCGCATTGCGAATATGGTCAGCGGTCGATGCTCGTTTGTTGTTCCCACCTCAGGCTAACGCGATACAGACGCTGTGTTTCCATGATGGATAACAGTTTTCTACTGTCGTCACGCCAACCCATTAAGCCCAAATGTCGGGTACATGATTCACACCCTTCATCACTTCATCATGTCCAAGTAGAGTCTCGGGACTCTTGGTACTTTTCCCCCGTGCACATCTGCGCGTTGGAGGAACAAGCTACATCAAAAGTGTCCTTCGGAACTCTCTGCTGACTCCCCGTTGGCGGACGCCCCATGTATTGCGATGAGGATGCCCCCCTTGTTTCCCACACCGAGTTTATCGCACGTGGGCTTAGGGATTGGGTTAACATCTATGCTTACTCGGGAGTTGTCACCATCCACGATCCGAGCTCTAAGACCACAAACTAAGACTCTCATCTGGAACTACGTTCAAGACCCCTTGTCTTCGGACCCAGCCTGAGTTCAGTAAATTTACCTCTCTAATCCTGCCTTTAGGACCCTGATCACATGACTGCGTGGCGCAGTGTGGGACTACGTCCTCATTCACCTCGGGTTTGCAATAGCTGCACCACGCACGCCCCATTCTGAGGTTCAGTCCTCCTGTTCCCTGTCCTGCATGACGTTAAAAGGCACCCTTTAGAACTACGTATGGCTTGATTCCCATCCTAATGGGATACGTAGGACCACCTGAATGTCTAAGATTCGGGTCCAGCCCCACCTCTTGGAGATCTTCTGATTTCCCGGTCACCTAGGCCACTTGGTCCATCCCTCTCCAGCAGGGGGGTGTGTAGGTACGATACAAGGTTTTGGGCACCATGCCCCCTTCCCCCGGGGACCTGCCTTCTCTCGGTCACCCTCAAGGTTGAGTCCCTTGACTCCCTGCAGTGGTTCACCCATGTATTAAGAGCACTCTAGTCTAGGACCAAGAGTGTCAGATCCAACTTGATCAAGTTCCTTCCACTTGTCAAGCTTCGTGTTCCCCTCTATTCGGACTTCCATCATCTTTCACACCCGGAGGGACCCCCAAGAACGGCCTGGATACTACGCCCAAGGGATATTCTACCGATACGGGCAACTCCCCCCAGGGTTTCGGACAACAAATCGATAAAATCCCGCGTTGCGAATATGGTCAGCGGTTGATGCTCGTTTTGTTAGTCCTCATTTCAGGCTAACGCGACAGGATGCTGTGTTGCGAACATGGTCAGCAGTAATCCTCTGTCATCACGCCATCCCCTTCAGTCCTTGAATGTTGGTTGCATGATTCACATCATTTTCCACCCCATCATGTCCAGGTGGAATCTCGACACTTTTGGCGCTATCCCTCAGTGCACCTTTGCATGCTAGGGGGACAAAGCTGCAATCTGGCGCCCTTTGAAGCTCCCATGGTCCGAGCTCTAAGACCATAAACTAAGATCCATTCGGGACTACGTTCAACTTGATTCCCATCCTCATGGGATACGTAGGACCGCCCAGACGCCCTGTCTCCGGGTACAACCCATTCAGGAAGCCAGTCTCTCTCCCTGTTTCACCTCTGTGTAGGCCCCTCGGCCTAAGGTTTCCCTCTCCAGATGGAGTACAATCTGATGTGGGATCATGTCTCCGTCAATTGTGTTTTATAACACTACGCACATTTCCCGCCTAGCATCGTCTCTGCTACGTCTGCGCTGCATGACGATAAAATGCTTGCTTGGTCCTATCATACGACCCTAAACTGTGACATTATCGTCCTGGCCGCACGACGAAAAACAGCACTGCATTGTGGTGACCTCGTTGTAGAGGACATCACGTTGGGTATTGGTCACGTGCCATGCCATTTTCCAACGCCCATCACAGCTTGATTCTTGTGGCGACATCACGACCTATAGTTCTAGGCCTGTCGCTTCACAAAAAAAACATTCACCTTAAAGAACAAACAAGATACATCAAATTCCGCTTCTTTTAGTGTAAGGGCTATGCCCACACTTCCTTTCTCCCCTGGTACTGGTACCTTACCGTGCCACCCTCTAGAACTATGTATGGCATGATTCTCATCCTTATGAGATACGTAGGAGCGCCCGGGTACTTCCCCGCGGGCCCAGCCTAACCCTTGAGTTCGGTCCCTCGACTCGGGCATTTCCCCAGAGAATGCATGGTAAGTAGGATTATGTCCTCATTCACGTCAGGTTTCGATGTCATGCGTCCCCTGATCCCTTTACCCATCTATGGTCCGAATTCTATGACCTTAAACTAAGATCACCTCAAGGGAAAGGAATCTGCTCCCTCTCTCTAATACGTTTCGTTGACGTATTCAGATGTGTTTTGACAAAAAGCCCGAAGCATGGAATTTTCACAGGGACATTCCCCTCATCTCATGACCAAGGTTCGTGAGCTCTCTATTTGGATCCTCATCCTCTTCCACATCCCAAAAGGACCCTCGGACGACGTGGATACTAAGCTTAAGGGCTCTCCATGAATGCTGGACCTAAGGGCCCTTCAATCGTTTCGGCCCAATGTCCCTACGGATATCTGACAACATTTGTGACACGGTCCCGTGTTTCGAACATGGTCAACGGTCGACCCTCATTTGTTTGTCCCCATTTCAGGCTAATGCGACAGGATGCTGTGTTACGAACATGGTCAGCAGTAGTCCTCCATCGTCACGCCACCGTCATTGTGATCTGAATCTTGAGCACCATGATTCGCACATTTCCACTCCCTCATGTTCAAGTGGAACTCCATCATACTCGGCTCTTTCTCTTCGCGCATCTAGGTGCGCTAAATGATCATGTTAGTGTCATTGGGCCGGTAGTCACCGAGCATCCCTTTTCCCTAACCTGCCCCTCTCTGCGTCGGGAAATTCCCACCACTACTGCTTGTTTCCCACACCGAGCACGACTCACGTGGGCTTAGTAGTTTTGGCTGGATGTGTACCAACACGGTCAGGCTGCTCCTCGTCCAGTATGACGTTAAACTGCTTTTCCAGAACTACGTGCGGCTTGATTCCCATCATCACGTGGGATACGTAGAGACACCCAGGCATTTCACCTAGGGTTCAGCCCCTGGAATCATGAAATCTTGTTCCTCCCCATTTCCAGCCCTCGCCAGAGAGGCCCTTTCTGGAAGAAAGAATGATCCGTGATCAGGCCGATGCGCCCATCTGGTGTACTCCCACCACGGTGGTGTAACTACCGAAGTGTTGTATTTTGTTCGGACAAACCATCACTCCATATTCCACGCTTTGCGTGCCCCTTATTCGGACCCTCGTCCTCTTTCGTGTCTAAAGGAACCCCCTAACGGCCTGGTCTCATGCCGCATCGGCTCACCTACCGTCCTGGGCTAACGTTCCGGAAGATGGATCATGTCTGGAAAGACCCCCTAACAGTATGGATGTCTGACCTATGGTCCACCAACTGTCCTGGGCCAACGTCCTAGAAGATTGATCGACAACAAATTGATAAAATCCCGCGTTGCGAATATGGTCAGCGGTCGATGCTCATTTGTTGTCCCCATTTCAGGCTAACGTAGTAAGGATACCGTTTGTCCGCCACGTTTAGCGGTTGTCCTTTATTGTCATGCCATCCCCACAGTGTTCCGAATTTGGGCATCGTGATTCACACTTCCCATTTTCATCTGTTTGAACCGATTTCGGCGCCCCTGGTGCTGCCCCGTTCGTGCATAAGAGCACGTTGGAGAAACAGTAATTCGGCTATCTTGGAAGTTCCTCCTCCGATCAAGCCTTCCCCATCTTTCGGGAATATGGACTGGCTTGAGGGATTGTCGTCAAACGTCCCGCATACATTGTAGGGATGTAACAAGGCAATTCAACAGTGGAAATCGTGTGTGCCACGGAACTCAAAACAAAGGAGAAAGAAAGAGTTGAAGCACAAAAGTGTTAATAAAAGTTTCTTTCGGGTTCGCTACAATACTCGGGGGTTGACTTCCCCCATGGATGGGTTGACTCCGTCAAAAGAGCGTTGTAGCTCCGCCACCCGTTGACTTGCGGCGTCCAAAGCCTGTTGCCGCTGATTCAAATCCCGCTCCTCTTCAGCAGCGGCGGGGCGTAATTCGTCAACTCTGGCCCTGGCCCTTCCCACCTCAGCCCGAACGGCAGCCATCCTTCTAGAGGTTTGCCCCATATGTTCCTCAGCCTCCGCTAGCTGGGCCTTCAATCGTGAGACCAGCTCGGACTGCACATCGAGAGTGGCTCAAAGCTCGTTGGCCCGGATCTGCATCTGTTGGACCTCGCCTTCAACCTCCTGGAGCTTCCTAATGCTGGTTGCCTTCCTCCGCTGCCATCCCACGCTCAACCCACGATCATGCTCCCGGATCTTCTCAGCCATGAGGTCTCAGATGAGCGCGTGAGGACGTTGGGCATCCACTCCCCCGGTACACAGTTCGCGCAACCGCGAGCGGAGCCTATCCATTTCGGCCAGACATTGCGCTTGGGGAGTTTCCCTGATAAAGCGCGTGATCAGCTTCCACGACCGGCGGCAGACAATGCTGCTGTCTTCCTCATCAGAGGCCGTTTCGTCCCAATCCGCGCGGTCGGCAGGCTCGTACGCAGGATATGCCTGCAGGAATTCCTCAGCGGGATCCGCATCTGGTGTTGAGTCTGGTACGACACCTGACGCCGGCGCAGGCACGACTGGACTAGGACTGACCGGTTGATCCTCTTCCTAAGAGTCCACCTCGATGACTTCATGTATGGCCCTGATGGTGGTCCCGCCAGTGATGGTGTGCGTAGCAGCTTGAGGAGGTGAAGGGACTATCGTCACCATCACCGGCATGCCCCTGGGAGGGACGCCGCCAGACATCCCGACCAGCCTCGCTGCAGCAGCCCACGCCAGTCGGAGAACTGTATGATAGAAAGAGACATAAACGTTAGTTGGCATGGCCCACATGTGGCAACTAGGAGACCGGTGGAGGAGACTTACGAATATCGACTTCCGAGCGCTGCTCCTGGGCCGGTACTGATGGGACCCCAAGACGAGGCCCCCCGTATACTGTTGGGAGGTCTGGAGATTCCAGAGGAGCCGCCTCAGACCCCCTGGTCCCACCAGACGCAGAACTGGATGCAACCATATGCGCAGGTTCTGAAGGTCCCGCAACATCACCTGCCAAGGAGCGAGAACGAGGCCTACAAACAAGTTCCTCCTGCATGGCTCAAACATTGGTGAGAAGTCCGTAGGGATTCAAAAACAGGTCATAAGGAGAGAAGTTCGGAATGCTCCCTCGAGAGCCTCCGCGAAGTCGTCGGATTCTGAGCTTCGGTCTCCGACCTCGCCCTCCTCCAACAGGCTCCCTCCTCCAGCCTCATCCTCCCGAGAAGAGTCCCCTGATTCCTCCGGCAAGGGGAAGCGCTCCCTCAGATCGGCAGCCGATAACTGTGGAGGGACCATCTGATTCAACAGTACCCTCACCCGGTCTGTCATTGGGCGAGGAACACCGCTGGAGTGGACGTAATCCTCCAGCTCGTTTAAGTATTACTCTGCCTCCACCGGAGACGCCATGAATCCAGCCCGAACTGGGCCTATGCCCGGCAGTTCCATCCCGAGGCGATTCAGGTGGGCCCACATCTCAGGTGGGCTGAGGAATTGCCGGTTGACATCCCAAAATGTCCCAAGCTTCCGGAAAGACAACATCTTCTGCCATGTCGATGTGACGTAGCCGCTTCCCCGGAGCCTGAGTGGGTATCCTACGGAACCCCCTCGATGGCCGCCCCTCCGGATGACCCTGCTCTCCCGGAACCACCGGATCCGCCGCTGCTGCCATACCCTCGGCCGGTGCGGGTCTCACCGCCATGGCAGCCCCACTGCCGCGAGCGGCCCTGGCTGCCCTCCGACCCCGACCTCGAGATAAAGGAGGCCCACCGTCACCAACCCGGATCGTTGGCTGCTTCAGCATCTCCCCGGGATAAGCGGCCTCCCAGCTGATGGCGTACTCCTTCACTAAGCCGAAGGCGGCGGTGGATCGAGGCAATGCGATCTGCATCTTTCCATCATCACGTGTGAACATGAGCCACAGCTGCCTCATCACACACGGGTGATCCTCGTGACGCACCTCCCAGTATACCTGCGGGGTCAGCCGCTGGAGGCACCGAAACTGCCTCGCAAAACGATGCGGGGTGTACGGTTCACAGATTGGCTCGCGATCTATCCAAGACATCAAAACTCCACCTCGTAAGGCCAGGAGGTAAGCCCGATGTTCTTTCGTTCCCCGTCCATCATCAGTAAGCCTCCCCGTCGGCAGTGGGAAGGGATGAAAGTTGAACTCGTCCGCCCTCCACACCCTATTCAGCACCATCGAAACGGCCAGTTTGAATGGGAAGCTCCCAACTGCGTTCAGAATGGAGGGGCGAAAGTCTGATCCCGGCGGCGAAATGGGGTTTGGATACTCGTAAATCCCCCTGATATGCGCCGCGATCCACCCATACAGGAGGTGGAAGGGCCCGCATATTCTTGTCGGCTTCTTTCCCTCGCTAATACGCCGCAACATCCTGTATAGTTTGGCAAGCATCGGGATCCCCAGGTTGATCCGCTGCCCCATGGCCAACACCGATGCCATGATAAACGAGCTGGGCCGTACCCCCATGCTTGTATCTCTCACCGGTAGGATCCACCCACAAATGAGAGCCGCGATGAACGCCGCCAGCCTGACTATTGGCTGTTGCTCAGTGATAACACTGAAACCCCAAGTCTTCCATTGGCTGTCCTCCAAGACCCGCCAGTACGAGTGCCCCTTGCCCCGCTAGGCTGCCCTTGGACAAGTTCGAGGCCTTGGAGGGAACTCTGGATCTTCTGGGAAGTTCAGGAAGCGTTTGAACCATCTTCTGAAGTGGACATCCTCACTGCTTCCTTGTCCTCTCCAGGGACAAGCGCCATCAGCGCTGACGCCAGCCGTGGCATTTGCTCAGCATCTCCCCACACGCTGGCAACGGGGAGGAACTCTTCATACATGGCCCCCAAGATCGGGACCCCAGAAACCTGGTAGACATCCCACAGGCTGATGCCCACCTCCCCGTGATGCAGGTGAAAAGTGTTGGTCCTGGACGACCATCTACTCAGCAGTTCCGGCATCAGCTGCTTTGGCTGGTAAATGTGGAACTGGGAGGCCCATGCTGCCTCATACAATCCCACTCTCCTCAGCTCGGCCTTAAACTCCTCGCACGAGGCGCCTACCCAGTAGGCCCTGGCCCAGTCATCGGTAAAGTTGCCGCCCTGGCGTAGGTCCCACTCATCGGACCATCCCTTCTTCGGATCCTGCAGAGCCGCCTTCAGCATGGTGCGGTAGAGAGGAGGAGACGTCTCCGGTTGCAGTGGCCTCCCGTCAATGTCGTTCACATGATTGTAGAGGCAATCAGCGGTGACGGGTGTGAAATCCTCCTGTGCATGACCATCGGCCGCCCTGAACCATTGGTGCTGGCATGGTGTGCTCCTGAACCAGCAAGCTGGTTCATCCCTTCTTGCCTCAGGGATGAAGACGTCATCCCTCAGCCCGAAGCCGTACAACGGCAGTTTCTTGCATTGCGGGTAATCCTTCTGACCTTCCGACAGCAGATATGTCAGAGAAGTGTGGTCCGAATGGCTGCGAACCATTTCCCCCAAGCCTGGAGGGTTGGCCATCTCATCCCGGCGAGCAGCATCTGTAAGCACTCCCAGCGCAGCCTCTTGATGGGCCATCTTAATGTCGACCCTTAGAAAAGTTTTTTCCCCCTGGATCTCGAAGCTCGGCCGCAAAGTTGAATCACGAAGCTCGACCACGAAGATCGGTTGCGAGACCAAGTCGCGAAGTCTGGCCAAGGCCGACAAGAAGTTCGCCTAGCGCGGACGCGGAGTCGGAGACTCACGGTTCGCCGCGAAGCTCGATTCGCGGTGGGCTGTCGCGGAGTACGCGGAGCTTCGCGAAGTCGAGAGCACACAAAAAAGACAAGGCACGTGAAGACAAAAGAGGTCGGACCCCCTATTTATAGGCGACGACCCCGGAGCATCGCGGCGCGCCTCACCCGCGCGAAGCATCGCGGCGCGTCCGGATCCGCGGACCCAGCAAGCAGCGCGGGTCCCCCTTCGCGATGCAGCATCGCGAACCACCGACAGTTTTGGCGATTGTCCCTCAGACTTCGACCCTTCGCCCACCGCGGCTCCAAGTCTGAGGGGGGGACATTTTTTGGCGCCAAAAATGTGGCCCGAAAAGAAGGAACGAAAAAGACAGCCGGCGCACTGCCTCGCGAAGCACAGCCGCGGAGCATAGCCGCGAAGCCCCGCCGCGAAGCGCCCCAACCATGGCGACCCCGCGAAGCTCCAGAGGCGGTAATCCTCCGCGAACCCGTTTGACGTTCGCGAGCCGCCGCGAAGCTCCGGATGCGGTAATCCTCCGCGAACCCGTTTGACGTTCGCGAGCCGCCGCGAAGCTCCGGAGGCGGTAATCCTTCGCGAACCCGTTTGACGTTCGCGAGCCGCCGCGAAGCTCCGGAGGCGGTAATCCTCTGCGAACCCGTTTGACGTTCGCGAGCCGCCACGAAGCTCTGGAGGCGGTAATCCTCCGCGAACCCATTTGACGTTCGCGAGCCGCTGTGAAGCTCCAGAGGCGGTAATCCTCTGCGAACCCGTTTGACGTTCGCGAGCCGTCGCGAAGCCACGAAGGCGGCGCGCGAGCCCTGCTTCGCGGCGCCCCTTCCCTATAAATACTGGACTCCCCCTGAGTCCCAGGGACGGACAATCCGACCTTTCGGCTTCTCCTCTCCCGAATCGCGAAGCACGCTTTGCCCCGGGAATCATGAGCTCCGCGAGGTATTTCTACTTCGCGAGACGAATCTGATTTGTTTCGTTTTCAGCCCCTCTTCCGAGAGGGATGCCCTTCGCGAAGCTCAAGGGCATTCGCGAAGGAAGGGGATTCCCAAGGGAACCCGGGCAGCCGCGGAGCACTTGTACTTCGCGAAACACCCAAACCATGCTAGTAATCCCTATGCCAAGGCAGGATAACTATGCATCGCGAAGCACATTGCTTGGAAGGACCCTACTTCGCGAACCACGCCTTCTTCGCGAGGCAGTGCTCCGCGAACACTGTTCCACTTCGCGAAGCACCTCCCACTCCCACCTATGCCCCATGCTAAGGCCAAGGCACCCCACTTCGCAAAGCACACTCCTCTTCTTAGCGATTCCTCTTTCCGTGCGACCCTCCAGGTTTGCACGATGTGATTTTAAAGTCCCATGGACAACACCTCCCGTAGCGTTGCTTTGCCTAATGCTTCTTCGCATAGGCACGCTAACGGCTATTGCTTCTTCGCATAGCCATGCTAACGTGGACCCCTCGATGGTTCGTCCCACGACCCCCCTTTACCATGGCCTTACCGGCACCTTCCCTTCCCCAAGGACCAGAGGGTACCGGTTATGTAAGCCCTAGGGGTGTGGAGTGAACCCACCTCATCCGAGCTGCAGGACGTTAAACTGCCAAGCACCATGTCCTCAACACATGACGTTAAACTGTGACCCAACCTCGTCTCCCTCACGAAGGGTCCCCCCAGCTCGAACATTCTTTACACCACTCGTCCCCACGAGAATGGAACTCTTCCGCACATGGAATGAGATCCTCCTTGTCGGAGTGGCGTATGTTCGCGGGGGAAGGGCTGCCTCAGAGCGTAAGCCCCTAACCTTTGGTACGGATGATTGCAGCCGTGCATCTCTGTACTTCCCCACTACCAAGGTCAGTGAAGGACGTGATAGGGGACGAGGCACCCCCCTCTGGGCCTCCATCCTGGAGTAAGTTCCAACACCATGGTCCGCCCAATGCGTAAGCCCCTCTTCGCTTCTCACGGACGCACCCTTCGCGACGTGATCGTCACGTCTTTGCAACCTCTTGTTTCCCACACCGAGCATGACTCACGTGGGCTTAGACTGAGCACCGACCCTGACACCCACCTTTTAAACTCCGAGGTCTTTGATCCATGTCAAGGCATGGTACGTAGGAAGCCTCCATGAGGTTCAAGCCCGCCCGTCTTTCACGTCGGGTTTCACCCCCGTCCAGCACGACGTTAAACTGCACCTCGGTCCAGTGGTAAGCCATTGCGACCCAACCCACCTGAACTACGAGGTCTTTGATCCATGTCAAGGCATGGTACGTAGGAATCCTCCACGAGGTTCAAGCCCACCAACAGTTGACCAAGGTCTACTTTCACGTCGGTTCACCGGTGAAGCCCTCCTGAACTACGAGGTCTTTGATCCCTGTCAAGGCATGGTACGTAGGAAGCCTCCACGAGGTTCAAGCCCACCCGTCGCTCATTCGCGTCGGGTCCCATTCCAGTCCAGCGGTAAGCCGTTGTGACCACCTGAACTAAGAGGTCTTTGATCCATGTCAAGGCATGGTTCGTAGGAAGCCTCCACGAGGTTCAAGCCCACCCATCGTTTATTCACGTCAGGGTTCACTATCGTCCCGCATGACATTAAACTGTATTCTCCGAACTACGAGGTCTTTGATCCGTGTCAAGGCATGGTACGTAGGAAGCCTTTATGAGGTTCAAGCCCACCACCCATTGGACCAAGGTCCACTTTCACGTCGGTCCACCGACAAACCCCTTTTGAACTACGAGGTCTTTGATCCATGTCAAGGCATGGTATGTAGGAAGCCTCCACGAGGTTCAAGCTCACCCATCACCCAATTCGCGTCGGGTCCCATCTTCATCCGACATGACGTTAAACTACATTCTGGTCCAGTGGTAAGCCATTGCGACCCAAACCACCTGAACTACGAGGTCTTTGATCCATGTCAAGGCATGGTACGTAGGAATCCTCCCAGAGGTTCAAGCCCAACTCCCATCGGACCAAGGTCCATCTTCACGTTGGTACGCTGACGACTCCCGTCGGACCAAGGTCCATCTTCACGTCGGTACGCCGACAACTTTCATCGGGCCAAGGTCCACCTTCACGTCGGTACGCCGACAACTTTCATCGGGCCAAGGTCCAACTTCACGTCGGTTTACCGGCACCATCCCGAACTACGCGGACTTTGATTCCCTGCCACGGGGATACGTAGGAAGCCTCTTCAAGGCTCAAGCCCGACTTCACTGTCGCCCCCCATGCGGTGGTCCCATTTCACTCTCATCCATCTCCGCTGGACGTTAAACTCGCGGCATACCCTGTGTTGAACACGGGAAGCTGAGGAAAACCTCAGATACGTGTCTATGACATGTAATTCCCCGCGCTCGATGTGGGATTCCTCGGGCTTCCACGCCCTCGAGAAGCCTTGTGGTCAAGGATAACAGACAGACATGCCAGGTACCCCAGCATCCAGACACGCTACTGATGCCTCAACGTGACTACTCCCCTGACCGAAGGTTGCTGCCCTGACTGGACCCTTTGGAATGTCCCGACAGAAGCAGTGTAATTAACCGGCGTCCATGGAAACATGGCACTGGGAAGAGTTTCACGAACTACGTATTAAATCTATAAGGGAGACCCGGACTAGGTGACGAGTTCTGAGGAGGAATCCACAGGAGGAAGAACCGACATCCCATCATCCCGTTTCGATCAAGGAGCATACGTCCCTGATTAAGGAGCGAATGCCGCCCGCCTTTGGAAGGCGGGAATGCGGGGCAACACACAAAGCCGCGCGTCCCCCCTCCACGGACGGATGCGTGCGCGCCCCGGCGAAAGTGTCGGAAACAATAATATTATATTCTTATGGATGTTCTGGGTTGATTAAAATTTATCCAATAGAATTATTATTTGTGTTATGGTAATAAAAATATCATTTTTACCTTTAATTACCCTATTTACATTTAACCATGGTAAAAAAAAGTCAAAAGGTACTATTCACCAAAAATTATTTTTATCATATTGAACCACATATTACTTCTTGATATTAACCATGTCTCTCATATTTTTGGAATTCAACTCACAGAAGTGGTACAATTATGTTCTATGTAAATTTGAAAATGATCCTAGGAGGTGGGTAAAAGACGGTAAAAAGTTCAACAAAATATTTATATATCTAAAATTATTAGAAAATGAATCCAATGAATTACATTGAAATTATACAGGTATTATGTATCTATTTTTAATTAAAATAAATATAAAAAAATAAATAATTATTTAAATAAAAATTTGGTTTTAAACAATAACTCAGAGATTTTCAGAATTCATCAAAAATTGAATGTTTTCAGAAAAATACCAAAAAATCACCCGAAGATAATTTCGATATTCGGAATCCAAAATTGAAGTCCATTTTGAATGATAAAATTTATAAAATATCAAAAAGTGGGTATTACTATTCATAACAACTAGTTTGATTAGTTGTGGTGTGCTTGAACTCGAAGTTGTGTACAATACAAGTTACTGTATTATTCAAAGGGAAACATACGATGGATGCTCAGGGTGTTAAACATGAGATTAAACTATGTGAAACTAAATAGAAAAGTGAGGTAAGGGTTTCTCGGCTTAATTTTACTTATGTGATATATATTCTTTATTCACCACTTATTTTTTGTGCTTTATATACTAATCCTTTGATATTTTATATCATGAATCAACTTATTATCATGATATTTTATGTTTAATTTTCTATTATTTCTTCATGTGGAGTATAATTTAAATGCTTCAAAGTGGTCTGGGTCACATTGGAATCTTTAATGATTATATTCCTCAAAAAAATTCAAAGATATCATTAAATTATTTTAATATATGTCAACATACCTTTTTGAATATTATACTTCACTGAGACTAATCTATTATTATACATTATTGAATATTTTATTAAAATATTATTTTTTAGTTTGACAGGGGATGTACTATTTGACACAATTCACCATATTACTCTGGATGGTTTATGATTATGTTTACTAAATGGGGAATGTTATTATCATTTTTTATAATATTTTCAATAAAATTAATATGTTTATAATGTTTCAACATATTCATATGTGTACTTAAATAGACTTATTATGTGATAGTTGGGGCCCACTATAGACCCTCAATGCCTCTATAGGTCTCATTAGACATACTAGACCAAGTTTTGGATGAGGATTTACCCATTCATATAGACTTATAGGTCTAGGATTTGATTGTATGTTTTAAACATCCCACATTATTCATCAGCTCAATATGATATTATCTATTTATATTTCATTTTATTATTCATTTAGAATAGTATCCATGATTATGTTTTCTAACTCATGTGATTATTTATGTGGTATTATTTGATCATATTTTATTCCAACAATATTATGTTCATGTTATTGATTAAATGATTTATGTTTTAGTTATTTTCTATTCCATAATTTTATTACTTATTTAAGGTTGCTTTTACTCTACTTAACCCTTACTGAATATTTGATTTCACACATTTCTTATGTTTTATTTTTCACCCGGATTATAAGTCGTTTTTATGAATAATAAGAATAGATGATCTAGGAGAATAATTGTTTCCTTAAAGTATTCCCTATGCCGTATTTTATATTTTATATTTTATATTGTAAGATAAGGTTAAAGTATATTTCTAGTTTTCCAAAACATATTATCTATTCATTCCTTGGTATTGTGATTCCTTGTATATTTTACCAATGTAATAAATTAAGGAACCAACTCGAGACTACTAGGGTCGAGGTCATTATAGTTGGTATCATAGGGAGGTTTAGTAGAAACCATGGAACTAGATTTAGGAAAACATAGATTAGAGAATATAACCCTATGACTGAATTTGAAGATAAGTCTATGTATAGAATAATATCCTATAAATTTGGTAATTAACATTGATAGTGTAGGTAAAACATAAATACATGTGTATTAATAAGAATGTGTCATTATTTAGACAAACTTTTCATAATATTATCTCGCACTGATTAGTGTAGTTTGATGCTTACAATTTACATTTTATTTTTGGAAAATGGTGAGAACTATAATGAACTAGGTCAAAATTGAATGTTATAGATAATTAGTAGTTGATTAACCAAATGGGATGATGACTATATTAAAGGATATTATGTTTATGCTCAATCAGTTATCGTGATATATGATTAAAAACATGCACCATCACTAACTCTCAGACTCACCAAAAAAGTGAAGGATAAAAGTATGTTGAGAGATTGAGTGGTGTAGATTGTGGAGAAAATAAGATTCAGTTTACTATATGTTGTTAATGTGTAAATGAAGATGTTTTGGGAGCGTAAATAAGGTTACAAAGTAAGTTATTTCTGAGGGATTTTTTTTTTGGAATAATAGTCTCTCTATGTTATTATTAATGGTTGAATGTTTCAAATGTCAAAGGTATGAGAATTATGAAAACAGATGTCCTAGTAGGAACTCATGAAGATAATAAGAAATGTTATAAAAGTAATGGTTAAACTATTGATGATTAAGAGACTTCAAATGAAAAATGAAAGGAAGGAGTTATTGTTGAATAAAATGATGAAGCGCAGTTAATGGTTTAAGAATGAATTAGAATGAATAATGTTATAGTGTATTGGGATTTTAGAATTGACTTATCATTGATTTATTGGTTATATATATCATGAGATACATATAGATTGTACTATGGTACTTCATCTGTTGGGATTTTAGAGCACATGTTGAATGGTACTGATAACCACAAAAAGGGATTCATCAGAATGTTTCCATTTTGGAAAAAACATGACTTGGGGAAGATAAAATTAATATTTGATTGATGTTGATATTATAATTTTAATGATATTTTATGGGATATTATTGGTGACCATGAAAGTTGTTAGTGATTTTATGAATTATGTTTTGTTTACTACTTTTTTGTTTTTATGGAATATATTCGACAACCTGAGATTTTATTTTTGGAAGCATGCATGTTTTCATTAAGGTTTTATGGTATCAGGGTATTCATATATTTGGTATGTGGGAGTAATAGTTAGATTATTTTTTTTTCGAATGTTATTATATGATGATTTTGGAAATTTAGTTTTCTTCCTTCTAATCTATTATCCATTTAATTTGGACTTACAAGTTTTGGAAGAGTTATAAGATTTGTTTCTTAGGGAATGAATTAAATTAAAATTTGGATATTATTGTTTATTAATAACATGTGCTTACCATTTTTGTTTTAGTAAATATTTATAGGTATATTGAATGGCTTGTGTATCTTGTGATTCATAAAAGTTCTTCAGGTATACAAAATTCATCTTGAATATTTATCTTCTAGCACACGAAATGATGCGGGGATTGATCTAAGCATAACTAGTGTTTGAAATTATTCTTATAAATATTTTTTTTTCTTTCTAAAGTGTTTAATAGAATATTAAAATAATATATAAACTCTTGGAAAGGAATTTGGAATGAAAAATTATATTCATCTAATTTCCATATTGAGAAATCAATTGGCTCTTTCGTCCATCATAGATTTATGGATTCATGACAGTTGAATTTTCATTGACTATGTTCTCTATCACAATCAATTAAAAATTTATTTTTTGATTTATATTATGAGTCATAGTTTTCACTTAAATCTAATTTTATTCTATTCGAAATCCTAATTTTTTTGTGACCTTCACATTTCCCTTTCCCTCTTTTTATGTAGGTGTTTTATTAACCCTATTTATGATGTGGGTTTCCCACAAAAGAATTTTCAAGTATCAACCTTCAATTTTTTGCAGCAAAATTACAAATTCTGTTGATTTAATTTATTGAATGAGGGGAGAATGTAACATCCAATATTTTATGGTATCTTTCTTTTTAAATTCAATTTCTTTGATATCTTATCGTACACCTAACACCAAGCTTAAATAAACTATTAAAATATTATTATTTTATAATGATAGTTATCTCCTTGTTGTTGGAATGGGGGTATTGAATGTGATTAAATAAATTATGAAAATATAGTTTACATATGTTTATAAAATTAATTCATTGATTAGAAATTAATTAAAAATGAGAATAAAATCCAATTGAACATAAATGATGTGTTTTTTTTTAAACTAATTTTTATGATCGTAATGAAATTTTGACTTATCAAATTAAATTAATAACTATTAGTGAATGATATTATTGAAACATATGTGTCCTATATTCAATAAAATGTTTTTTAAATTTTTAACCAAGTTTTATAGACTTAAGATAAGAATAAATTCAATGTTAAGAATAAAAATCTATAAATGTTTCCAAAGGGAGTTTTGCCACCCTTCCATGATATAACTATTTTAAATATAAATCATGACACTTTTATATAGAATAATTGAACATATATATATTTTATTTTTGAAATTAAAATATTAAAATTATATTAGGGTTAAAATTTGGTTTTTTTTTATAGAAGTTGGATTTATTTGATGAATAAGTAATGAAATTGAATTTTAATGGGAAACCGATTTTTCATCTAATTTATTTATATAGTTAAATAATATTATAAATTGGTTTTAAAGTATTAATAGCTCAATAATATATTTATCCAATCAATTTTGTTTATTGAAACCAATTTTACAATGAAATTGGATATAAAAACATTTCAATCTTTTGAAATTTTCACTTTAGAAACCCGCTTTTTTATTATGTCTATAAGAATAATTTTAAATATAATTTTCCAAATTATGTGAATTTAATTTGGTAAAATAGATTCCTTATTTGTAATAATAAGGTTTATATTAGTTTTTGAGGTCAATTTTATTTTTAATATATAAGAAATATATTGTGGTAAAAAAAAATTCTTTAATAGTATATGTAAAATATTAACATTGGTTAAAGATAAAATGTAAAATATTTGAATACCTAAATTTTTTAAAAATCTAATGTTTTTTGACTATTTATAGACCCTCAACAAACTCCACATCATTAATTAATAATATAATTCATTGAAATTAATTTCACCTCAATGTGGTTGGCGTTAATTATAAAATAATCATTATTTTAATCACTTAAACTCATTATTCCTCAAGTATAAATACCACCCCTCATCACCCCATTTCATCTTGAAAAACTTATATTTCCTAAATTATATTCCAACTCCTCCCTAACCCTAGTTCTAAGTGATTTTGGTATCACAAAAAGATCAAATCCAAGGACCTAAAAGGTCTCCAAAAGAGGTGATATCCAAGAGGTAATTTTCTCAAAACACTGCTCTTATTTTAATTTCTTATTCTAAATTATCCTAATCAACTTATTAAATAATGTAATAATAATTCCATAATAATTTACATTCTCTTATTTTATGTTTAAAATGTAATATCTTATATCCAACCTATTTATTACCTTCTCTTATTCAAGGAAAGAAAACTATTGTCAAAATAGTGAATGAGTGATGGTGTCTGGACCCGATACAAACCTGAGTTTCCTTGTGCAATTGGTTTGAAGGCCTCGCAGAGGCTGATGTGAATTATGATTTCATTACCCTGGGTGATGGAGATGGGACATGAGTGAAGGTTTTCAAAGGGAGTGATCATGGCCAACAAAAGGTAGATGAGGATTTAACTCTAAGGAGTAATAGGGGTTTCTGGAAGAGGAAGGGGAAGAAGAACTACTCCTCATTACCTCCTCCTTTAGAGACCCGCATTGAAAAGAAGATGAACGATAAGAAGATAGAAAATGAGTCTCTATTCCATCAGAGGCTTGGGAAATAGGGTGATCAAGACATAGTTATCCTATATAGCTCTGAAGAAGAAGTGATGGAGCAGGTCTTGATGCTAAATTCAACTGAAGAGGAGGAAGATAAGATGATGTGAAGGTCACTAATGGTGTCTCTTATTGAGGAAAAACATTCATAGATTAAAATATATGAATCAATTCTGGTTGGGGGATTCAACAGATGGAAAAAAAGCATTGAGGAGTACATTCAGACGTGGGACCAACTTGCTTCTGGGTTAGAGAAGAAGATATTATATGTTACTGATTTACATGTTACACATCTATCCAAGAAAATTTATAGGGATATTGATTCATGTGATATTAAGTTTCTCCTTAATGGTCCTGGTTATGTTAGTGGTTTTGGCTAGTTGTTTTGATAGGGTTGTTAGATGTTCTTCCCTCTAGTTCTCCTGCCTTTTGTCTTTATTTGGATGTTTAGTGGTTTTTTCCAGCTTTCTATGTGTACTCCATCTTTCTACTTGTACCTACGCTGGATGGGGACCAGTGTGTGAAGTCTTCATTGATGCAATACTTTGTATTGGGATACTTTATAGGGTATGACTATTCCATCGGTACCATACCGGTGAACTTCTGCACAGGACTGCTAGCTGAAGGGTCCTGTATTGGTGAAGACTTGTTATTAGGACTCAATTGTTGTGGTGGGGCAGGTCCGGTTGTTTTCTTTGGTTTATATTTTTTTGAAAGTGTTGTTATGAGTTTTCATTGATTGTTTTTTCAATTTCGCACTTTCTTCCTAAAATGAGTTTTGATAATAATAAATAATTTTCAGTTAGTCCGTCCATGTAATGCTGGTTAATCACCTCAGTGAATAAGGATTTTTTGTTTTCCATTACTGCTTTCATGGATGGCCATAAAACTATTGTTCTAGTTAAATAATATTTTAGTTGTTATATTATAATTTATGTAATCTTCTTGAACTAATATATACTCATAATAGTAAATAAAAGAAAACTAGTCTTTGGGGTCTGGAAAACCCGCAAAAAAAATTATTAAAAAATTATCATTAGCGTTTTCTCTAATGAACAATCATCATGTAAGAACTAAAACTGATACATGGGATGATTTAATACACTTTATATGAATTAATATCATTTAAATACACTTTTTGATATTTTATTTTCAATTTGAAATAAATTCCCTAATTCTACACAAATGAACCAATCATGAAACTGTAAAATGAACACTCCTAAAACCATGAAAATAATGAAATATAATCAATGAATGGGTCATACGATTATATAAAATCATCACATAAGTTATTATAAAATTGAATATAGTTATAAAATGAGTTAATAACACTATTTCAATCATTATATAGGATGTTAATATAAGTGAATCTAAATAGAAGCATGAGTTAATGGATTCTATTCTCGCTTTTATTCTATGATATATATGGCTTATTCACTGCCTATTTTTGTTGTGTGATTTATATGCTAGTCTTTTGAAATTTTATATCATTAATATAATTATTATAGTGATATTTTAAGTTACATTTAATGTTATTCCTTCATGGGGATTATTATTCAAATGTTCTAAAGTTAGATAAGTCACATTGAATTTTTTATGATTATTTTGCTCTCGAATTTTTCAAAGATCTCAATTAAATTATTTTTGTGAATGTCAAAATCCTTTTCCTAATCTTATGCAACATTGAGTTTGATTTGTTCTGATACGATGTTAAATATTTTTTAAATTAATATTTAATAGATTGACCGGGGATGTACTATTTTATACCATTCACCATATTACCCTAGATGGTTTCTGATTATATTTACATTATAGGGAAATTTTTTTAAATATTTTATTCTAGTTTCAAAAATAAAATTTCATTATGTTTCACTAATATCATATGAAGAATGTATTGGACCTAGTAAGTACTAGGTAAGGCTCGCTATATCCCCTTGATGAGTTGGTAGGTCTCATGAGACAAACTAGACCAGGTTTTGACCGAGGAATTATTAAATTATATAGACTTCTAGGACAAGGCCTTGATGGTATGTTTTAGACATTATGAATTATGAATTCCATCATTATGATATTTTTTATTTATATTCCACGTGATTTTTCAATTGGTAGAGTATCCATGGTTATGTTTTCTAGATCATGTTATTATTTATGTGTCATTATTTGATCATATTTAATTCTAACCATATAATTTTTAAGTTATTTATTAAATTAAATGTGTTTTAGTTATTTTCCTTATCATAATCTTATTAATTATTTATAATTTTTTTCTCTATACATTACCATTACTGAGAATTTGATATCACACCTTTATTATGTTTTAATTTTTCCCCAAGATACCGAGAAGTTTATTATGGCTAATAGGCAGATACAAGCTAGGATAATAATGGTTTTGTTAATGTATTTCCTATGTTGTATATTATATTTTATTCTATAATGTATGATTAAAGTAAGTTTCTATTTTTACAAAACAACTATACTATTTGGTTCTTTTGGATGTAATTCCTTGTATATTGTATCAATGTAAAAATTCTAGGCACCGGCTCTGAGCTATTGGGGTCAGGGAAGTTATAATCGACGAACAAAAGGGGATACTGCTTTTTTACCGCCATCTAGTTTAATCTACGATAATCAACATATATGTGCAAAGCCCTATTAGAATTCTTAGTGAAATACACTAGATAACCCCATGGTAATGTACTTGGCTATATAAAATTCTTGTCTTCTAGATTTTCCAATAGGACTTTCAACTGAAAAAGATCTATGGGTGTCATCCTCTACAAAACCTCTATAGTGGTAAACCCTACCACAAGGAAGACACTCCAAATAAGGATAAGTCACTGAGGCCACTTGTAGATAAAAATTCCATGATGATACCATTATAATGAATCACTACCCTGTGAAGGATGTACACTAACTTAAATTCTTTTACCATTGGTTCCTTGGAGATAACTATCATAGAAGAAATTCTTTACTCCAGAGGAAGAGCTCTCAGTTTGTCCTACTGAAATAGCCTTATCAATGTTCAGGGTGTCTCTCAGATTCCATTCCATGATGAGGGACCGATTCATCACATTCTAAAATATATTCAAGAAAAACCATTCATCTAAAACCTGATTTCATATAGAAAAACATATTGAAAATTCCTTACACTAGAGATCTCATCTATAGCTAATGATGGAGAAAAGCGCAGTAAGTTGGTGAAATGTCGAATGTAGTCCATCACTTAAATACTCACCTATTTCAGATGCATGGAATCATGAGTCTTCTCATCCATCAATGTCTCAGAATATAATTGGATCCAAAACATTTCCATGAAGTCCTTCTAGATAACTCTTCTTGTTTCCCACCATTCTCTCGAATATCCCAAAAAAACACATAGCAAGTCCACAAAGAATGTATTCAAAAAGCTTCACCCTATCATCTATGCAGGTGTCTTGAGGTGCTTGATGATAATCTAGATTAACTCAATCTAGAACTCATCTTCCTAGGGGCCTCCCTCCCCAGTGAATGAAGGCATATGCTATAGTTGAAACCCTCTAGTCATCTCGTATATTGAATGTTATGTGTGAATAGTCTCTCATTCCATGGATCACATGAACTACAATAAGTTGTAAATAAAATGAATTTCCACTTAATATTTAATAACTACCTGATGGTTTGGATATAATATGTTAGGACCATGTTCATTTTCTCTCTAATGATTTTCCATTTGAAGATGAGAAGAATACATTATTTCTATAAGAAAAAAGCACTCCTTTGAACACTGTATAATGAAAAGGTTATCCTCAATGGGTTATAAAAATATAGAACCATTACCTAATGGTATCTCTAAACATTAACTATCAATTTAATTAGCATGATATAATAGTTCTTTCATATCATTTGTAATATATAATAGGTATCTCATTTCATAGTTTATACAGGAAAATTTATCACATGCAATAAATATATCCCTATCATGATCAATGCATACCGATATATATCCCTTTATGACTATCATGATTCAGGAATACTCATCTCGCACCATAATAGGCCATGTGTATAAATTTAATGAAATAACAACATCACAAAACATCTAAATCACCCAAGGTGAAATAACATCAACTGTGAAAAATGAACATCATGAACAATAATCACATCCCCCAGTACTCAGATTCCCCCACATACATAGGTTAACTACTCCAATTAACATGGACATTACCATGTCCCAACACATATTTATCTTCTTTATACCTTTCCCAAAAAATTGTGCAACAAAAAAATAAAACCCAATCCTCTAATCAGACACTATATCATGTGTCCAAATCATGTTGATTACTAGACATAAAGTGTGCCTCCCCATATGAGAGAGACTACATAATAGCAGTGGGGCTATAAAAAAACATAGTGAGGAAAATATATGCCAAGTACTGAATTACAATATAGTGGAAACAAACAAATATAATAAATATTAGATTAACAAAAAATACCATAAACAGTACAAAATACAACTAGAAGATAATGGAAGAAACAATAAACCAAATAATAGTGAACCATGTAATGATAGGCTTGAATGTATATAAATGTAAAAATTTATTAATATAAATAAAAGATCATGTTGAAAAAAATAATCTTAGAATACCCTGGTACTAAACCCCATGTCAGCCTTATCTCTAAGCTCTAACCTATCCAACAAGAAACAATAAAAATGGTCTTTTTCCCATGTCCAAACCTACACCAATTTATTCATCTTAGGTACCAAACAATGGCTCAAATATGGTGTGAGTACAACTCAATAGGTTGACACCGCTGCACCTAAAAAAAACTAGTCTAATAATAAGTGCAAGTAATATATTAGTAAACAAGTGTATTATTTAAAAAATTATTACAATATAAAAATCCACCTACTTTATAACCATGCCATAATATCTCAGAACATGTATCACAACCATGCTAACCAAACCAAGTCTTGTATATAAGAATATCATCATAATCTCACCAATTACTGTACATAATAATTCCTGCATAACCACACCATGTATTCTATATAATCATATTAGAATAACTAGACCAAGTACTCTATATAATCATTTTATCATAACTGGACAAAGAGCTCTATATAATCATTTCAGCATGAATCAAAACACTTGTCGTAATGACAAGAATACAAAAACATAATATCATAATCCACAATGGTCAATTAAAACCAATTACAATTTGCCTTTCAATTACCCACCCATTGAGGAAGTTGTATCTTAATCTGTTTTTAGGAAAGTGTACTCATCCATTTAATAACAATTACCACCAATCATTTCAATAATCATGTAATCCGTTTTCCAAGGTGAACCTATCACAACCAAAAACCTAAAGTCACATTTCATTATAAATCAAACATCAATCCATTAGTTAGTTCTCTATTATACAGGAGTAGGATCACTATAAGGGTATCCGTAATCTAGGACTCAACCCCATTGAACCCAGAGGGATCCAAGGAATAATCCAACACAAGATTTATCATCACCCATTATTCTCTTAATTAACTAGAAAATTATATTTGTTCAATCACCCCACATTTCAAATACATAACCAAATAGAAAAGAACTATACGGTTTCATTCTAGACTACATTACTTTAATCTGGAATTCATAACAACCCTTCCAATAGGTAATTCTAACAAAAATAAAGGTGAAGAAGATCACAAGGTGTACCAAGATGCCACAATATCTAGATAAAAATCATATTAAATAGTGGTTAAGTTATTACACCATGAAAACAGAGAGAAACTAGAAGAGAAGGGGACACTAATGAAAAAACACTCATCAGAGATTGAATGCTTTATCGGGATGTTCATGAGGAAAGAAATAACTTCAAAATTTGTTGGTGTCACCCTAGGCTTTGAGGGAGAGAGTTTCAAAAGTAATGAAATTAAAAAAAATTATCACATCCCTATTCAAAATCACCCAACCCATGATATTCATGATGTGAAATTTATTCATTTCATGTAATTCTCAATTTATGAGTTATGGTGAAAAATAAATTGACTTAGGTTAAAATAACTGCGATCAATCATTTCACATAATGAAATAGTTTCACGATGTGTAAATGTTTTACATCATGAACCAGTTCATGATATCTTCTTGAAAAAATGCACAAATCCTATAACATTTTTACAATGTGTAAATGTTCAGCAGATATCCCTCAGCCCAACTTCTGTAAGAAAATTTTGAACCACCACTAAAACCTTCCAATCCACAAATGCTAATTTAAGACCTTTCATAAGTTTAAACTTGAACCCAAACAATTCAAAAACAAATTACATCCCCAAAAATTATGTTAATTTATCTAGAAATTTCACTCTATCCCCAAAAGGAACTCAACCACCACAGTTTAAAGTCAAATGAAAACCCAAAAAAATGTGGTTCATCCAAAACTGAAAGAAGGATGTACCTCTAAAAAATATGGGATCTTACATTGAAATTTTACCAAACACTAGGCATTCATCCTTTTAAGAAAACACATCTAAATGGAAGTAGATACCTGAAAATGGATTCATAAATCCTTGGTGGCCATAATAATGAAACCAAATCTCCTAGAAGACAGATAACTTTAATTAATAAAATTCATAGAATATCATAGCATGAATTTAAAGGGGAAAGAAATCGTGGTTCTAAAATTAATGTATCATGCATTGAGAAAACCTTCCTCAAATTCCTTTTTTTCTAAAGTGTTAATTCTTCTTGAAATGGGAAGAAAGATCCTTAGAGTTCCAGGAGAAACCCTAGACCAAGGAAACCCCCAAATAAATTCGATTAATTTGAAACCTCAAGACCCATGACCATTATAGTGTGATAAAATGTGAGTATAAGAAATAAGAAGTATAGTGGAGGTTATATTGATGAATAAACCAGGAATTACCACCAACCTTTGATGGGAAATCACCATGAATAGGGAAGATAATGTATGTGAACCCTTGGGAGTCGATTCATGGTGGATACATGACTAATTTTGGAAAATGGGTGGTTGAATAGAATTAATTGGGTATATGAAATAAGAGTTATATAGGTTTTAATGGGATGCTTTACTTTTTTTGCATGGTTTAGCAAACCATGATGAAATAATGTAGATTCTACTGGAAAAATATTTTCAACCATTAGGTGATAGTTGCACGATCTAGGAAAATGGGGCTCAAACTATGAAACTTTGAAACATTCCCAAAACAAAAAAAAAACATCTCACCCCAAATACCTAGGAAGCCACCTAATGAAAAATGAATGAAATGTGTATCATATAGTAACATTGTGGGTGTAATAGTTAGAGTGAACCAAATTTTACACACTTCATCAACACATTTTTCACTTCATACAAGGTTTAATGTTTTTTTTGAGAGACCAATTGGTTTGTATAGGTTCGAGCCCAATGGTGTATTTGGTTATTCAATTAAAGAAACCGAACATGCATGATCTAGACCATTAATATAATCCTCAATGATCCAATGGAAGCATCTATTAATTGGGTGGTTATGATAAATTCCACTTATTCAATCAAGTGCGATTTGACATACATTGTTAAATCCTAATTAGACATGTCTTTCTCGAATAGATGTCCATCAAAATTCCAAGGGTATGGTAGCTTATACGAAGGGGTATTACTATTATTATAAAAGGAAGGTGCATTTAATATAAAATTGATTATTAATTCACTATGAAATTCCAATTCTTCCCACTACCTTTTATGACCATGTAAGACCATTTTTTTGGCATGTAACAATATTGTTTTTCTGAAAACTCCCTAGAATTACTATTACAATTTTTTTATTAACAGACGATAGCATTTTTATAAAAAATTATAAATATATATATATATATTCAAAAATATATATTTTTTACCTTCAATATAATCATTGATAAAACTATACCAATTATTAATAGTTTTCAAAAAAATGATATAATTGTTAAGCAGCCGCTGATGGAGGTTACAATATTCAACGGGGGTGGACTACCCACCCCCACCAAAAACACTCCTCTAAAGTAGTGAAATACCAATAAAAGGTATTGAATACCCCTGTAAAATAGATTATGGTTTAGGGAATGAAACTTTATGAATATTCAATTAAATACCTGTCTTTAATTTTTCCTTACTTTTCTCTGGTCATCTAATTTTACTCATTTCAATTATATTTTTACAATACATTACCAACACGAACACTCTGAGAAGGATAAATTTATGTTTTTAATTTTTAATTCCTATTACCACCACCACATTTGATGGTTCTAATTATTTATTCTTTTTTATCATAAACGTCATTTTCACCACCTTATTGGATGGTTCTAATTATTTATATAATACTATTTATTTACCACCAGATTAGATGACCTAAGTTGTTTATTTAATTTTTGTAATAATCTTTTGGTCATTTACTATTTGGAATTTTTTAATTTATTTATTTTTTACCACTTTATTGTATGGTTTAATTAGAAAATCATTATATGTAAGAAAGTTTTAAACGAGTAATGAAATATTTTAATTTATTTATTTTAAACCCCAATGTGAATGAATTATAAACCCATTAAGGTGGGATATATATATTTAATATTAAATGATAATATTAAACATGATTTTAATGTTTTTGATAATATTTTATGTTCTTTAACCCGAATATAAACTATTTTTGTAATAATATTTTTAATAATAATATTGTTTTTTCTTACTCATGTTTCTCATCATTTCAAATCTCTGAAAACTTGAATTCACTACTCTTGATATTACTAAAAGAAATTACATTTAGTTGATGATGGATGTTGAAATGAATCTAAAATTTATGGATATCATAGAAACAATTAAAAATAATAATTCACAAACCCTCCAAAATAATGAAAATTCGATGATCTTATTCATAAGACATGTCTATGAGGGTTTAAAATGTGAATACATCAACAAAAGAGATCCATATAAGTTATGGAATAGTTTAAAAGAGAGGTATGATCATCAAAAGGAGGATTTTCTTCTAGTGACCCATGAAGAATGGAATGATTTATACTTCTAAAACATTAAAAGGGTTAATGATTACACTTTTGTCATGTATAGAATTATATCATTGATAAAGTATTGTGGTATTGAGATTACAGATGCCGATATACTTGAAAATACATATATGAAATTTCAGGCATCTCACATTACCCTACAACAACAAGATTTGTCACTTGTGAGGGTATATAAAGTACTCTGATCTCATATCATCATTACTTGCAACAGATAAGAACAATGAGATTTTGATTAACCACCATCAGTCTCATCCTACTAGTTTAGAAGAAGTATTTCCTAATGAAAATGTTATATTCATGTAGTGGATATGGTTTTGGTGGCATGCATGGTCAAGGCCGTGGTCCTAACCATGGTCCTACTTGAAATGAATATCAAGATCAGAGAAATATCCTCTCTAGAACTACATGGAGTCCTAAAGATTCATATTATAGGTGTGGTTCTAAAGGACATTGGTCTTATGTTTTCGGAACACCATAGAATCTTTCTAACTCTATAAAGCATTTATTAAAGCATATAAGAATTAACCACAATTTTATGAGACATCCTATAAAGGGAAATAATAGTAGCTAAATTTTATTAAGAATCAAGTTTCATCAAATGATGATTTCACTTACATAGAAGTGGGTGATTTGACTTTTGAATTTGATGAGATGATAGCTAGAAATAGTTCAGAAAAGTTATAGTCATTATGATATATGATATGATATTTTTTTCTATATAGTTTATATTTTGATAATTGTATTATTTAAATTTCACAATATCTTTCTTATAATATTATTATCTTTTTTTTGAATCATTTAAATGGATTTTTTAAATGGGACAGATATTTTCATACTAGATAGTGGAACAATGCACACTATTATTAAGAAAAAAAATATTTTTATAATCTAAAGTCCACAAAACCAATTGTGAATACTATAAGAGATGCATTTTTTTCCTTAAATTACAAACCAAACTTATTAAGTTTCAATGATTTTTACCCACATGTGTATGATACCCAAACTATATCTATGATAAATGAAAATTATATGTGTATTAATTTTAATAAATCTGGTAAGAGTCGTGTACTAGAAAAACTGTTAAAATTATCATATAAATTGTATTATATATAAAAGTGCAATAAAAACACATATAGTTTTAAACAATGGACCAAAAAATATTAATTTGTTGTATGATTGATTCGGTCATCCTGGTTCAGGAATGATGCGAAAAATAATTGATAGTTTTGATGGACATTCAATGAAGGTCCAACAGACCTCTCCACTAAGATACATTCCATGCGAGACTTGTTCACATGGAAATTTTATTACAAGACTATCTCTAGTTATAATTAATCCCAAAACTTCATACCTTCTTGAACGAATTAAAGGGGATATATGTGGTCCAATTCATCTATTAGGTGGGAAATTTAAATATTTTATGGTATTAATTTATGCATCCAGTAGATGGTCGCATGTATGTTTTCTCTCAACATGTAATGTTTAATTTTCCTATTTTCATACTCAATTAAATTAATTGAGAGTACAATTACCAAATTATTTAATCGAGAAAGAAAGTATTAAAAATTATGGAGTGATTTCCTCTCAGGATTTTAATAATTATTTTATGGCGATGGGGATAACGGTGGAGCATCATGTCTCCCATGTGAATACCCAAAATGATTTAGCTGAATCATTGAAAAAATTCCTCAAACTTATTACCAGACCATTAATAATGAGGAAAAAGTTTATGAGCTCCTGAAATATTTATTAATTCGATATAAATTCACATTTAATCGAGTCCAGGTCATAAGAACTCTCCACTCCAATTGGATTTTGGTAAAGATCCCAACATCTCCTAATTAGGATTGTTTGGAAGTACAATATATGTACTAATTGTTGCCCCACAACGTACAATGAGAGGACCTCAAAAGAGGTTGGGAATATATATCAAATACGAATCCTCATCCATTATCCCATATCTCAATCCAAAAACAATTGATGTATTTATATCATGTGTTGATGATTTCCACTTTAATAAAAAATATTCCCAACATTCTGGGAGAAAGGAAATAAAGGGAGGTGATTTCCTAGAATGTGAAAACATTATCATTCCTCGATCCTCCCGCCTTCCAGTGTGAGATAGAGGTGAAAATTTTTTCATTTTCCATATATATAAAATTACATTCTTGATACATTTACTGATTCAAAGTGTGTGACTACATCACATGTACTATCTATTAATGCACTAGCTATAATTGATGTCCTAAAGGAAGAATTACCTAATGATGTTATAGAAATCTAAAAAACACACATGAATCATGGAAGACAAATTGGATCCTAGGATAGAAATACAAGGAAAAGAAATGGGATGAGTATAATTGAAAATCCCATTATGGAGGCATGTATTCCTGAAGAAATACGTAATTCCAGTGTTCTTAAGGAAACACATCATGATAATCATAAAAAGAATTCATAGAATATAGAAAACCCTGAATATTTTTAAAAAAATGTAATCTATCTTAATTATACAACTATAGGTGATATATGGAATATTATTATTATAGGAAATATTGATAAAATATTATTATATTCTATGTCACATGATATAGAAAATGAAGTCCTTGAAAATAGGTCAGTTTTTGAATGTCCAAAATGACATTATTGGAGTAAATGGAAAGATGCAATGCATGTTTTATTAAAATCACATAATTTGTGAATGGTTTTTAGATATATCATTCCCACACAAGGATATGTGATGCCTGTTGGTTATAAATGGGTTTTTATGTATGTATAATGAGAAAAAAATGATATTTTAACATACAAATATCATCTTAACACACAAGGTTTTTCATAGAGACCTGGTATTGATTAAGAGGAGAAAAATTTTCCTGTTATGGATTCCATTACCTTTCGATATCTAATCATCCTTATAGTAGATAAAAAGTATAATATGAATCTTATAGATTTTGCTACAACTTATTTATATGGGTCACTAGATAGTGATATATATATATATATATATGAGATTCCCTAAAGGATTCAAAATTCATGAAGTGCTGAAATCAAAACCCAAAGGCATGTATTCAATTAAATTGCATAATTCCTAATACAGATAAATCAATCTGGGCATATGTGGTATAATTTTTTGAGTGAATATTTGTTAAATAAAGGGTATGTAAATAAACCCATACACCAATGTGTTTTTATACAGAAAACAACATATCGATATGAAATCATTGTTTTTTATGATGATGATTTAAATATCATCTAGTATCCAGAAGATAACAATGAGGTAATGTTAATCTTAAAGGATGATTTTGAAATGAAATACCTAGTAGAAACCAAATATTATATTGGATTACAAATTACACATATTCCAAGTGGTATGTTTATTCATCATTAATACTATACTAAAATGGTATTAAAATAATTTAATGTGAAGAAATACAATCTTTAAATACTCTAATGGTTTTTTGGCCTTTAAATACCGAGAAAGATCAATTTCAACCTTGTGATGAAAATGAGGAATTGGTTAGTCTATAAGTTTCATACCTCAGTGCTATTAGAGCACTTATGTATCTTTCTAATAGTACTTTTCCTAATATATCTTTTTCTACTATTTTTTTGGAAATATTTAGTTCAGCACAAAAAAGAAGGAAGTAAAATGGAATTAAACATATTTATCGTTAACATAATGGAAGTATTGATTTAAATTTATTTTATTCTAACAAATTAAAAAAGAAGATGATCCGTTTTTTAGATGTATGTTATCTATCTTATCCACATAACATGTGATCAAAAACATTTTATTTGTTCACAGTTAGAGGCACTTCCATATTTTGGATATCACAAAATCATACCCTCATCGCATCATCTTCAAATCAAGAGGATGTGATAGAATTTCTTGAACAATGTCACGAATGTGTTTTCTTGTGGTCTATGACTCAATGAATTCGAGCAGTAAGTGGATTGCCTATGGATTCTATCTCAAATATTTTATTCAAAGATAATACTACATGCACCAAAAAATTGATGGAATATTTCATCATGAATGATCAGAGAAAATACATACCAACAAATTTTTTATACTTTAAACAAAAGACAATAAAGAACAAATATATCAACATGAAATATGCTTGATCCAACAACAATGTTGCAGATTTATATACAAAGTCACTACCATTCATCATCTTTAGAAATCTTGTACATAAAATAGAGGTGTGTAAATTGTAAAATTTGTAATGTAATATGACTTTCAGGGGGTTCTACATGAATGTACTATTTTCCATATTTAAAATTTTTATCCCACTAGGTTTTATAAAATATGTTTTTAATGATTCATTATCAAAACATGTATAACATTGGTAAGAGTGTACATCTAATTGGGAAGTGTTAAGTAGTCATTGATGGCTGCTGCACCATTCAACATGTGTGGGCTGCCCACCCACACCAAAATCCCTCCCTACTCTATCGTGGTGAACTGCCTATAAAAGGTAGTGCACCACCCCTCCAAAAATAGATCATGGTTGATAGGAAATAATTTTTTAAAAATTCAATTAAATAACCTTCCTTTCCTACTCATTTTCTCTACTCTTCTAATTCTACTTGTTTCTATATTGTTTTGAATTAGATTTTGTTTACTACCATTTTATATCAAAGACAATATGGTTCTAGCATCATTTCCCTCAAGTTCTCACTCACACTTCCTCTCCCTCCTTAAAACAAGGATCATCTTCCTCATTCTTAAATCCCCTGCCATAATCTGCCAAGTCAAGGTATGGTTTGATATTATTTATGCCCTCATGGATCAATTGGGATCATGGAATGTCTTTTTCTTACAAGTATTTTTAGAAAACTGATGTTCAAATCTCTCCACCCTATCCTAGTACACGATTTCGCAAGAATAATGAATTCTTGAACACCACCTTAATATAAGAAGAGGTTTGAAATCTTCCATTTGGATTTTGATTTTCATTTGTTGGAATTTCTTTATAGTCATACAATGTTTGATAGAATTCAGTGGTTAGAGAAAATGATAATGTTTTTTGATTTCACTATGGGTCTCTTAGATTCCACCCATGCCCTCCATAACATCAGCACTGAATTAGAATTTTATCGGTGTTAGATTCAACAACCTTACAACATATAAAGAGATGGATTTTAGCAGATATTTTTTAAACATGGTTTTAATTTTTTTTTGAAAAAAATGGATAGGATTTGAGGTATTTTAAAAAATGGGTCTCGAGATGCCTGAACCCCATTCATGAATCTACCCTCACCAAGATGCCTAAATGGGGTTCATGCTTCCTGTGTGAGTTTTCTGAAGGTTGACTGATCAACATTCACTCTTCCTGCAGAATTTATTTATTTATAAATATTACTAAATAAATATAGATAAGTATAAATATAATTTAATATTAAAATAACTATTAATAAAAATTAGTAAATATTAATAAAATTACAATGAAATATAAATAAGTATTAATTAAAAATTAATTATTATTTATAATACATGAATTACGATTAAATAAAATTTTATAAGTATTAAAAATACAACTAAAAAGTAAATAAATATTCAATAATATAGATAATATGAATAGATATTTAGAAATATTGATTAAATGTTAAACAAAGATTCCTAAGGACTAATAAATATTAATGAATGTAAACTAATATAAATAAATATTACCAAATATAAATAAAAAACATAATCTTAATAAAATATTAATATATATTGATTAATTATTCCCAAATATTAATTAAACATTAATAAATATTCAAAAATAGAAAAAATATATTAATAAAAACCACTACATATTAAGAAATATTAACAAATATTAAATAAAAACTCTTAAATATTAATCAAATATTAATAAATATTCATTAAATATTCCTTAAAAGTAAAACAAAAAATATTAAATGTTCATAAATACTCTTAAATATTAATAATTATCAATAAATATCAATAAATATGAATAAATATGAATAAATATTAATACTAATTAACAAAATAATCAAAAATATAAATAAAATACTAAAACATATTAATATATTGAACCAGAATATTTTTCAACATTTATAAATATTTATATATATTAATTAATAATAAGTAAAAATTAATAAAAATTATAAAAATATTAATAAATATTCATTAATATCAATAGATATCAATTAAATATCAATTAAATAATAAATAAATATCCATAAATTTTAATAATTTTTTTAATATATATATGGTCAATACCTCTTTTATTAATAATACACATATAAATTAAAAATTAATGAATATAAATAAATATTAACTGAATATTAATATATTTTATGTAAATATTAATAATTGATAATAATTGTTAACAAATATGTTAATATATCAACTTTACATTACCGAAAATTCATTCCACTTCCTCTCCTGTAAATTAACAGAAAGTAAAAAAGTTAAAGTGAAAATGGTATCAGTTCATAGTTATGAAATGTGTCATCCATTATTTCAATCTAAATCTACGCAAGTCGTACTTGGTCTAGAAAGCAATAGGATTTTGTTCGTGAAACAATATTGTGTTCTACTAATTGATCATGGTAGAACATGAAATGTGAACTCATATACTTATCCTAAATGGTAATCCAATTTTATTTCAAGATGAAGATATTAAATGAGATATGAATATTTTATTAGAAAAATCAACCTAAAACTCATGCACTCAGTTTAATAAATAGATTGAAAACATTAAAGTGAAATAATAAGGATAACCGGGGTTTGAGAACATCCATACAAAAACTTTTCTTATGTCGTTGATTAATTCAATTTCAATCCATTTCTACTATGTTTATTTTTTAGTTAATAAATTATGAGAGATTTAGAAAAATATACCTCTTTCAATAACATGATCTTCCTAAACATTCTACAATAATTAGATTTGATTCTTATTGATATAATAATTGTTTCCATAATTTAAGATCTTTTCACTGACCTACCCCTCATGGGAAACACTCATAAACACCTTTATAATGGTTGATCTCTTTAATAGTGGTTTTCAAGATATTCCAATATAGAGAATACACTAGAATACTTCTTCTGATTTTGACTATCTATATTTAAAAACATGTATAACTTCATGAAGAAAGATCTTGTTTTCAATACTTATTATTCAGGAAACCAAAAATATGATCAAACAATGATGATATGTTCTTTATAATTTTTTCTCTTCGATATGCTAAGACATTATTAAAATATATCAATGGTGACCCTATTTTGTTATTTTTATTTTCAAACAAATTGAGGAATTATTTAAGGAAGATAAATTCTTCCTATTTATGATAAAGAATTGATAACACTCACTGCTTCTTATGTTCTCCCCCTGATAACATGGTTCACCATCAATTACTTATATCCTAAGAATATACAAAATAAATAACTATTAAGGAAATATGGTGGATCTTCCTTACATTTTAATATGAATAGAAAGGTTGAGTTTTTTTCTCAATGAAGGTGGTCAAATTCCTCTAGTATTTATGATTGCATATTTGAACATCAGTTCTGATTTATAATGGTGCATAAGGGATCTCTTCACATTATATTCTGATTTTTTTGGAAATTTTCTTTCATTATTAGCCTTCCTAGATGATGGAATCTTAACATTCTTGAGGATTGTTTCTTATTCTAGAAGAATAACAAATCATCATTTTCCATAATGTTCACAATTTTATCACCTGAGGGATGTATTTTGACCATAAAATCCTCCAATAATGATTTTAAACAAGTGAAAACTATTTACTTTCATAATGTGTCAATATGTATCTTTTTAAAATTCGGGAAACAAACTTGTAATTTCATACATCTCATATTTTGGTTTCTATGATTCTCAAGCATAATCACCTAATCTTCATAAATATATATAATTCATTCATTTTCTTCTTCATGATACATTTTCTAACAAAGATTCCCGTTTCATGATCTTATATGACTTTATATTCGATTTCAAATCATTGAGATCTATAATATTTTTAAATTTTTCTTTTAGTAACCAAATATTTTCATCCAGTCTTTGAATTCAAAATAATTAATATTATTAATACTTATAAATGAATTTATGAAAATTATTTATTATACATATATAGATAACCATACTAAGTATTATTATGAATATCAAAAGCATAATTAGTTATTTAGGTAGATACTATAATAATAATAAGACACTTATTAAAAAAGAACAAAAATATATAAATTAGAATAGTAAGGCACATACAACATGTATCATAAATCTAATATCAATCTATTATAAACCTCTGGTGTTGATCCTCCTCTATCGCATAGCTAGGAATATACTAGATGCATCCACAATGAGTCTTTTTACGTCTCTGGTCTGGCATACACTTCCCTGTATATCATCATCAACAACCACCTCCAAATCCTTATGTGTTACAGGTGGTGGTTGTACAATCATCATGACTGTACCATATCGTAACTCTAAGGATAGTGGATGCTAGATGGAACTCTCACCAAAGTGTGAATAATATGGTTATTTTTATGTGAATTTCTACATAGTAGAGATTAATAGAACACCCATCTCATTCCAGTAAGCATCTATATCTACCTCTAGAGGTGACTGAGAAGCTAGAGAAGGATTTGACTGATCATGATGAACACCATCCTTTTGTATAATAATAACATCTGGATGATCATGATAAACACCCTCCTCATGTGAGACAACATCATCCATAATAGGGTCGCCAACCCCTAATACATCTATATCAAGCTCGTCTTTAACTACAACCTCATCCACATGTGGTGAATCAAATAAAATTCCATGATAAATATCATTAATCATAGAAAGGAACTCTGCAAAAGTGCTGTGAAAATATTTCTGGTCAAATACGCATCTCTCTACAAGATCGGACATGTTAAGTAGATGACAGATACGAGTATACTACAAAAACAAATTCTATCGTTAATTAATGTAAACAAAAAATATGTTAAATATTTGAAGGAAGAATTTATAACTCTTGAATTCCCCGTTCATGTCATGTTATAAAAATGATTGGGGACCTGCAATACAAGGACACCTAATCCAGCTGATCAAACAATTGAAAATGTATTGTACCCATCCCCTCATAATCGGGGCTCTTGTTGTCATTTATATAGATCAATATATGTGGCATGGTATTTTTCCAATCAATGACCCTCTTCCCTGACATCTTCAGGGAGTGAAGTGAATCTAACAGACTGGGAAGGTAAAAAATAGTCTAAAAGAATCTAAACTGCCTCAAATCTCAGTCGGTCTGATGTCACTCGACTATATGAAAATGAATCAATGGAACAATGCATGTGCCAGTAGAAATCATTGTCATACTATATTGTGAAAGACTCTAGATGATATCATCTATATATGGAATCAATGTATTCTAAATTAAAAATTGAATAATAAAATAATAAAAGAAAATATTTACTGTAATGGGTAAATATTTAACAATATGAATAATAATCTCTTACATTGCCTGATTGAAGGTTGTCCAATATAATTTTATAGACTTGGACATCTTGTTTGGGGGAGTCTGAATGTCGATGTGCTTGACCCCACTAGTAGATAACATTTTTATAGTTACATTTCAAAATAGAAATAAATACAATAAAGTTAGACATTAGAAAGAAGGAATAATATACTATCATCCACACAAAGCATCTTCTACAACAACTTCAAGCAATGGTGCACGAGCATGTGGAGATAAATGAGGGATGTACTTGCATACCCAAATCTATAGAAGAATAATGCATCTTGTGATATAAATCTTATCGATGCAACATTCACTACATAGTACCCTATATTTATATACTAGATAAGAAGACTACCCATCCATACTATCCTTCTTGGTCCAAATCCTCCACTAAAGGTAAATACATCTGATGTAAAAATGCAGTGGGTGATCAAAGAAAAGTGTGCCACTAACCAGCCTCAAAATATATGCATGAGAAAATAGTAACACAATGATTTCATCATCATCCTCTACTATATGTGAGAAGTCATGGTCTATCCAGGGCATGAAAAATCTACCATTGATGATGGACTTTCCATAATCGTGAAATGATGTTCTTAGTAATCAATGAACAAGCACGAACCAATCTTCTCCAACTCGAACTATCAGAGTCGCAATGTCGATGGGGAGGGCCAACCTAATGGACACATCATGCAGGGTAATATTATTACCCCCTCTCTAAAATGAAACATATGCGACTCTATCCTCAATATCTCTATCAGTGAAATAATGAGTTAATGGTAGAAAAAGATGAATTTACACTTCACAACACCATATAATCCCATGCGATGAAGACGTGGATGATGGCAGGAGGTGGTGCGACTTGATAGAAATGATGAGATCTAAGTACACTCAGAGGAGGCATACAACATCCCTCTAAAACCAGCCATGATACACGAGTGGCCCGAGATGTGAGCAATGAAAAACATACCATCTCCAAAAATGATACCACAATTTCATTTTTATATAGAATTTAATAAAATTTATAAAATTTTATTAAAAAACCACAACAAGGAAAATATGGTTGAAAATATATGTGGGTGGTGATATTGGTTTAGGTTATAAATTTCTTATTTTATTGATCTCTAATAATGTTTAATTTATTCTGATTTTTTTTATAAAACACAAAAGTGAAGAAAAACACATGCTGAACATGTGGATACATGATATATTTATTTTCTTGCTATTTTTTAAATATTTATAGTATCACAAAAAAATATGATAGAATCCAAAATTGAGACAAGCCAAAATAAAAACATGTCAGAAATATAGACAATCAGAAATAAAATGGTCTATTACTGAAAAATTCACATACGAAACAAAACATACACATTAATGATAAAATACACAGAATCTATCATGTATGATGGGATGTGGAGCTCTGTCTTACCACATGAGGAAAACTATTATGAGTATTTCATTTTTCATGAAAAATACTGCATCGTAGTCCCCTTTCTTATTATTAAGTCCAATCCATATCATTTCAAATTTAAGTTGACTTTGTTCTTCCTAATGAAAACAATATAGTAGTATGAAGCTAATAATTTAAAAAATAATAGAAATTGAAAAAAAAACAACACTGAAAACAACACCAACTTTAAAACATGGAAATATCAGGGACGATAGTCAAATGATCAGCATGCAATGAGCTAAAATAAAAGTCACCAACAACCATCCAATCTGCACTATAATAATTAACCAAAGTGATAATGTGATACAACAGGTCAATATAAGGCTCGCTGATATATTTAACGAATCAAAATCTGTAATAACATCTGTACGTGGATATCTTAATCCCTAAAAGTGGTCATAATCACAGTACCTGTTATCTAAAATCACCACAAGCACTTGAACACTGTTGCATGTAGCCTGTTCATAGAACTCCATTACCTGAAATATCTTCTTTTACCTAAAAAGGATACAACACTCCACCTTGAAGCCTCATTAAATATCTCATCAATGTCACTTTGGAAATACTAAGTTAAATGCATTCAATTTTCTAACATCTGATAGGCCTTTAGGGACCAGTCAATAATATAATGCACATATCTATAAAATGTATCTTGCACTAACCATGTGATTGGGAGTTTTCATGCACCCTTGAGGACCCCATTTATGAACTTCAATATATTAGTGGTCATATGGACATATCTTTGACCATCATCATATGCTAATTACTATTCTTCCTTTTAAATTTCCTTCATATATTCATACACATCTTCATTAGCCCTTTGAATCTCTTCATGACGTCGATCATACATATTTTGTTGGGAATAATATGATGAAACCATAAAAAATAATTTATTAAAAAGGATATAAAGTTTTCATTAAAAAAACTATGTTTTGAATACCATACCCCACTTGATGATAGCCTTAATTATTGTATCATATCTAAAATACTGATGTATATTACTTGAAATATGTCTATTTGAATATCGATGATAAGCAATCGAATCAGTCCATGAAACCACATCACTATTTGTGACTCTATAATCTCTCGACGGGCATCAAATATTAGACACACACACTTGTTTTGGGTGACTTGAATGCATACACATGCTAGGAACTAGCTCTAACATTCCAAATTTTCATTTTCAACAATAAATAATTCATGTGGTAGAGGGGAATGTTTACCATCCGATGTGGAATTAATTAGTAGAACACCAATATACATTCCATAATAGAAAGTTCCATTATCCAGAATGAATTGTTTATAATAGGGAAAATCATAGATGCATAGCCATAATACCCAATAGTGTCCAAATGATAAACAATCTGATTATTGATAGAAAACAATTCTATAGGTTGTCGAAACATTGCATAAGATTCATCCCAATGAAAATACAATTTTATAATTTCATTCTATTTTCCATTCCAATATTTATTGTAGGATATCATATTACTATACAACTATTTAATTTTATCCTGATCAAGGGAAATGTGAACATCCTGGCAAGTTCGTATTATCTCAAATATAATAGATGATATAAACTATACATAAATTAAAGTGTGATCCTGTGAAAATCTTGGATGCACACAAGTGTGTGGGCCTTCTAGTTTGGTTATCATCAAACATGAATTTTTTTATCATATCTTGATCTTAATCAAAATTTACTTTCTTACCATATTTTTCACAATGAATGTGATATTTTTTCTTCTTTTACTCAGCAACCCCAAATGTGAAATTCTACTCTATGCAGTATTGGTTTATCAAATATTTCATGGAATGTTTACTTTCAAACTCCTTCTATGACATTTTCGTTATTATCATTTGATGCCAACATATTACCTATAATGATATAAAATTCAGAAACTTGTGTAATGACATCACAATAAAAATGTTTTCCACAAGACATTCTTTAAACTGAGGAAGTCAATACTGAGGGATGATTAGTTGAAAATTGTGGATTTCGTGGATGCATATCTATTAAATGAACCTCTGTAGGTTTATTCTCCACACCAACCTCACCCACATCATATCTTAATTCCACATTAGTTCTCCTTCCTCATATAGACATTCATTCACTATATATGTAGTACACAAAGGGATGTCATCAACATTTCCTCCCAAATTCTGAGCATCTTGATAATTTGGTTCTATCATAGGATTCATATGATAAGGTGATAACAAGAAAGAATATTTTAAGGGATTGACGTCTGTAGAGCTCACAAAACATTGTTTTATATTAATCAGTTGCACCACATCAATATCACAAATCAACACATAAAAATCCATCACACCATTAGTTCACTATTTGTTGAATAACATATATGCATTCATCGAATCCTCATCATCGACCAAAGAGTACTCGTTGTTTCATAAACGTTCAGGATATTGAATATTTCGATATGTTATTGAAATAATGGATTGATCAACCACCAATTTAAACTGACTATCAGTCTTATAGTGTACTTCATCCAATTTCAAAAAACCATGATGATTTTTCACTCTTACGAATGGAAAAGTATAGATAAGACCTTCCACAGTATAAATTAAATCAACATTGCAATATATTTTCATAGAAACGATTACATAGAAACAAATAATTAATAAAACATGTTATACTACATCAAAATTTTAATTTATTTCAATTCTTTAGGATTAAATAATTTAATTGACATTGAGACCTTTTCTATGAATTGGTTTATAACTAAGGAGGTGTGGTGATGTTGATATTATTACCAAAGAAAATTTAATATAACATTGTATATATTTTTGCCACTTATCAAATGTTTCAAACATCAACACCTCTTGTCGAACGTCTGTTCTCAAACACCTTTTCAGAAAAACCACTTCAATGATGCCTCTTTGGGGACGCCTCTTCGAGGATGCCTGTTTGGGGAAGCCTCTTTTTGGACACCTCTTGTAGATCTCCATTTAGATTCAAATTTACTCACACGCATGGGAGAGGGTATATGCATATGAAATACGTTACTTTTTTTAAGAAGACACGTATATCCATACAAAAATAGTGAGATATGACTCACATGTCATCAATGTTGAAACGAAAATGAAATTATTACAATTTATATAACCATATACACAAAAAAAGACATCCAATTTCTATTATGCATTGGATGATCATATCAAGATAAGTCATCACACAATAATCCTAACATGTTTTTTGATATACTTATTATGTTTTACATATTATATTATACTACCTATTACTAGATGAATTATATATTAAATATCTACATCTTTTTTTTGAAAAATTTACCTTTTCAATTTGTATGTATATATATATTTAATAATAACTTTTATTAAATTTAATTAAAACTAATATAATTTAAATTTACCTAACATCCATTAAAATATTTAACATTTTTGTTATTTTCCATTTTATAAAATTGCATATATATATATATTGTTTTTTTTCATTCTACTATTATAAAACATATATGAAAAAAATTATATACATTATTACTTGAAATAATAATTATTTATACTTAATATTATTTACATTGATTTATTAATATCATTATTAGTAGTTATAATTAAAACATTCAAAAATACCTTTAAAATAATATAATCTATTATTTTTTGGATTTAATAAAATTACATGTATACAATTTTTTTTACATTTTTCTATTTTAAAATATTTAATTAATTATATATCATACTTTATTACTTCAAATAACAATTATTTGCACTTAATATTATTTAAAATTATTATTTATAAGAAAATGTTTTTATACCATTAACCAAATGAAGTTTCTATATATCTTTTAATAAATATAAATATGATACTTAATATAACAAATATATATTTAATAAATTATACAACTAATGTATAGAATTATATAATTTAAATAGATTTTACTTTAAAAATAACATATTTTACATATAAATATGTTAAACTCACCATTTAAGTTAAAAATATTTAAATTTATAAAAAAAAATTTTATTACCCTAAATATAATTAGAATTATAGAAATATCATATTTAAATTTACTAAACATTCAATATGGATTCATAAAATATACAATACCTCCTTCATAAATTAAATCTTACAAAAGACAATAATTTATACCTTACTACATTCTACAATAAATATTAAATAAATAAAAAATAAAGGAAAACAATATTTTCTATATATGAAAAATAAAATAAATAAATAATAAAATTAAATAAATAAGAATAATTAAATAATTAAAAATTTAAATAGAAAATTTACCTTCTTAAAATCAACAAATATTTTTCAAGCAAAAAATTCTGCAAGGCTTCGTAAAAAATTTTAGAGGAGAAGAAAATGATTTGAGGGGGACACTTATTTTTATAAAAACTCATCCGGATGATGGGAGAACCCCATTTAAAAGAACAAATACCCTTTCCCCTTTCAATAAAAAATATAAAAAATCCTATTTAAAAAAATTGATTGCAGCTTGAGGTAGTGATCGAAGGTCATAGTTAACTTCATCTACAAGTTATCATCTCCCATGATTTTTTTAGTTTCTATTTATCCTTGTATAAAGGTTCACTTCTCTAGATTTTGGAGGAGCACAAGGAGATGGATGGTAGATTCTTGAAGGGGTCTCTAATGATAGTTTAGAATCTCACTACAAATCATTTTTGGTGCTTTCTCTACTTCATAAACTAATGGTTTGTGAGATGTCCCAAAAGTAAATTTTAGAGTTCATGGCACATTAATTTTCTTGTTAAGGAGTAGGCACAATCCATTCTATTTTTTTCTTGTATGAAATTCAGGTTGAATTTTTTTATCCAACTCTATTAGAATGTCTTTGTTTATTTTTATCAAATTGGTTATTTTACCGAGAATTTTTTAATTCTTTAATTTGTTAATTCAAAGGGTTGGAAAATTATAGTTCCCTTTATATTTTTAAGATGAAGGAAAGTTATTTAAAAAGTTAATTTTTGTAGTTATGGGTTAGTTTAGCCCCAATCATGGACACACCAATTTTCTTTCACGTGTGATCTATTACATGTGCATCATCACCAGAAACCATTATCTATGTTTCATTATTCACTCTCCTAGTTAATATTAAACACGATGTTAATTATTTGGGAATTTAAACAACATCATACCTTAAGATATAATAATGTTTTTTGGATTTTTGAGGTGCTTCCAAGTGTCATTTTAAATTACTAGTAACACAAACATAATCATGAATAATGAAATTTGGAGAGAATTGAATTTATAGAAAAGAGGATGATGCATGTGAGTTAATTTTTACCTCTATATAAATATTTGTTTCATTACATTCATATATATATATATATATCATTAATTTGTTTTTAGTATTTTCATTCCTAAAATTCTAGGCTATACGGGAGGAGATAGGTTCTGCAGAACAATATGGTAAGGAAGAGCTTTGAACACACAATGAAACAAAAATTATATTCAAATACAAATCGATTCTTCTAAAACATCTAGGGTTTCATTTGAAAACACTTATTTAAATTTAAATTTTTTACCACTTATTGATGATTTTATATTTCACTTTTCAGTCATGACATGTGTGTTTTAATGATTATTAAATTATTATAGTAAAAGTGCTTTATAAGACACATACTTATTTTTTCTTTCTGTAAATTTAATTTAAATTATTTTTTCAGATTCAAAAAAATCCTTAAATATTTTTCAAAATACTTTTCATTAATAAAAAGTAGTATAAATACAGTTCAGTAAGTGTTGATATCCGGAACTTTAATAGTCTTCTTGTGGATAACTCCCATGGATTTATGTTCCCTAGATTTAGTCATGTTATTAAAATTTTGTGTTATGGGATTTTTGGTTATATTATATTGGGATGTTCCTAATAATGTTTCTTATTTTAGTGACATGTTCACACTAGTGGGAAAATTTCAATAATAATTATGATTTTATTATTTTCATATTTTGCTTTAACAGTGCTAAAATTTATAGTACACCATTCAGATAGAGGTGTTGTCTCACATCGACATTTATTTCTTTCTTAATTATTATCGATTCTATTGGGATATTGTTAATCTCAAATGTCATTGTTAATCTCTACTGCAAAAGGTTTCTTTTTTAAATTGAAGGTTTCATGTGTTGATTTTATTTTTATTTTAATTTATTGGTATCTACTCGTATTTTTGTGGTATTTTCACTACATATTTTATGATACATGGCTAGATGTCATTGGCCCTAGGGGGTGCTCATGTTTTGTGCAGTGTTATTGCATTTCAGTATAAAAATTTATGATTTTATACATTATCACAGCTGGTTGTTATAATGTAGCTGAATTTCAATGGATCCTTGTATTTCCTTTTGTATTTTTGGTTCTTTGGTAGGGGATACTTTATTAGTATTTCTGTTTTTTCCTTTTTTGCATGATTCTTGATCAGGTTGGTTGTTTAGTTGGTTTGTTTCATATAGAGTTTAGGATTTTTGTTCTATATGTTGTCATATGACCTCATCGTATTATCTCTTGACATGTTTTTAACCATTGTTGAGATTATTTTGTTTGTTTCTATTATTTGGGTTCTTTCACCACAACGCTTGACTTTTTTTCTGCAAGTAGAGATTCCACAATTTTTACTAATGGAAACATCAGTTGTGTTTCCATTTAGTTTTATGTGAATTTTTAAAATAACATAACATGTGACTAGTAGTTATTCTTTATGTTCGGGAATAATATCTATTGACATATAGGGGATATCGGTGATGCAAAATGGAACATTTTGAAAGATATACCTAAAAACTTGTTAAAGTGCATTATCCTTGAAAATAATGAGAAAAAATCTATCTACATGTTAACACCAACCATATATATAAGAACAATGCACAATTTCTAGATCAGTTTCATCTTGGGATTTATTGGGTCTTCTACTTGATATACAAGAAGATTCAGCTCAGCTTCCACATCAGTTTCGTTCTCAGATTATAGATATGAGGGCACTCTATACATAAACTTCTTTAACTTCTTCCTAATCATCAATCCCACCAATTACTTCTTCATGAATACCATCATGCACATTGTATCTTCATCCAAGAGACTATTGAATTTTAGCATTAACACCCATCAGGTCTATCATATCATTTCATGTTATCTATGTCTTGAATCATCACAGTTAACATAATACCTTTCATGTCTTTATTTTTTTGTAATCAAAACTGACATAATTTAAGAAGAGAGGGAAGGATATGAAATATTCTTATAATGGACTCACTATTCCTTATAAATCCTTTTTTCATTTCTAGGAAATAGACGTGTTGTGGAAAATAGTATAGATTATTGTAACATTGTTGTGTTCTTATATAACGAAACCATTGATATCCAATAAATAATATTATTCACCCATTTCCATCCACTTGGTTGTAGGTTCACATGCTGTCAAATTTTTCAAATATCATTCAATATAGGAAAAACCGATAAAAAATGATCGTGTATCTATTTTCTTATTTTTTTTATGGAAGTTCAAGTGTTGTGGAATCTTTATGAATCCACATTTCAAGTACAACTCCTCATTTTATAATCACATTCTTGGATATTTTCCATGTGTTATTATGTGGTTGTGTCACTATCACTTTGCTGCAATTAGGTTCCCAAAGTGTTTAGATTTTCACAAAATGTAGTGGAATACTCTATTCTCAAAGGAAGAAAACATACGAGTATTTTAGAAATTTATTGATAGTGGTATCTGGATCATCTCTTAGTGATTGATTCATGGTAGTAAACTAGGGAAAATATATTTTTGTGTGGTTGGATTCATCAAATCTATAACCATTACATTCTTGGATTGTTACATGCAAATCAATGGATAAATATGAAATTCTTCATGGTGGTTTGTATGATATAGTTTCATCTCTACACTACCAATATGAAATTTCTTTTTATACGTATATTATGTTTTTTAGTGGTGGCATTGACCACACGATCTAGGACATTTTAGTTACTAGGTGGAAAATATAGCATTTGTTTCTAGGAAAACTCATCAGTCATATCTATTTAATTTTAAAAACTATCCAAGTGATAGATATGAAATTACACTTTTTGATTATTAGTCATTTCAGTAAAAGAAAATATTTTTAATTGGGTGAAATAAGAGACTTAAAAATAATAAAATTCTTGGATGTTTTTTATCAAGCAGTTAGTGTAATACTAATACAAACTTTTGAAGCATTATAGAATAGGTGGACTCGATGAATTTCTTGTTAAATCCAAAATAAGTCTTCTCACCATCCAAGTTATGAAAACATATAATTTGATGTATATTTTATTATTTACATTATTTGATGCAGTGCAGTCTTTGTTTTAGTTATTGTTGGGTAACTCGATAATTTATTGTTTAAGAAATTCTTGAAAAATAAAAATTATGATGTTTTGTCTGAGTTTAATTGATAATAGATTCATTTTTTGTGATTTATGGTTGTGATTTGACTCTATATTATCATAATAAATAACTTTCTTTTGTATATTGTAACAAATAAATATTATGGTTATAATGTAACCTTCCTTTTAATTTATAATTGATATATAAACATGTTGGCTCTAGTCCTATTACAAATTTTCTGTATTTGTTTTGTTCGAACCCCATGAATTATGGTAATTTTTTTAGTGAATCTTTTGAAGTATCTAGATGTATTATTATTCATAGATTATTCTTTTCATGGGTTTTTATAAAAAAAATTAACATATTTTTAGTTCATGTAGACATGATAATATATAGATTTAGGTTTTTTTGAGTTGGTTATCCCTATAGGTTAGAACGTGCATTAGATTTAAACAAACTAGCTTAAATGTAGATAAAACAATGATATCATTTTATTTATATTTTCCTAAAATTCAATGTTTCTTTCCTTTTCTGCATGACATATATTTTTTATGTTTATTTATTAATGGTAAATTTATTTCATATGGTTTTCCCTTTAATATTGAATTTCAGGTAGGGGGTGTTGGGAATCTTTTTATGTCTCTCGTGATTCTTCATATAGAGTAATGATTCTGTAAGAATGGAACCAGGCTACTTGTATTCCTAGAATTCATCAATCATCATCTTTCCTAGTTCCTAGTATAACGATGTCTTAGAATTGCTTCAACCAACACAGAAACAATTAATTTTGTACATAAAAGGCACACCATAAATATAATAAAACGTAGTCTAGTAATATACCAAGATGATATAGTTTATAAAAAATGAAAGAGGAATATTTAAAAAAATAAAAATGTTTGTAGGGGTCAAGATGGATTGATTTGGGTGAATTAAATTTAGCATAAATTTTTTTTACATTTTGGGAAATAATAAGACAATGTTCTTTAAATATGAAATTTAGGTTATTTCAGGATGTTGATTAATATACATGTTTGTAAATAAAATTAATTTTTTGAGAATCTGACATATTTCATTGTATTTGGAAAATCTGTCAATTAGTTGACATATAGATGAAAAAAATATTCGACCTCAGAAATTATTTGATGATGAATTACTTATTACTTATAATTTGAGTTCATGTTGGAAAATAGTGCTTATAATATTTATCACATAGAACCTATCACTTTAACAGTTTTGTATAAGAAATGAAAAAAAATGTAGAAAGATGACAATGTGATCCTTATTTAGGAAATCATGTTTGGAGAAATGAAATCGGGGGGATGGGGACATTTACAATTCTATCATGTCAATTTTCTATTGGACCAGAACCATTGGTACAATTTATGACATATTTATCATGATCTGGACTTGTGGGTTAATTCATTGATCTAGCATCATATTTCATATCTCATGAAATTATTATGTTTCATTATGATTGGTTGAAAATGGTTTGGGTGAATGACTAGTATTTCATGAACAATTAATTAACATGAAGTCATAAAATATAATTCCAACAACATGTCGTGTTTTTATAGGTCAAATTAATAGGTTTGTTGTAGTAGTTTCCACCTGATCGTGTTTTTGAGCATGTATTATTACATGATTAGTTTTTACTAGAATTCTTGTAGTATAGCAGGAACCCTAGGTCATCACTTGTTGGAACCTTAAATAATTAACATAAAAGGATTTTTTTATTATGAAAAATGAGAATTATATTTTATGATATTTGTGTTTCGTTGATTTAAGATGAGAGAATGTAACAGAAAGTGATAAAAGAGAAAAAAATTTAACCAATTTGATTAATCGTGACCAACACGGGGAAATCTCATGATAATCATCCTTCATCACTCTAAAAGATATGGTTATGATATTTTAATATTTGGTTTGTAACACCTTGAACTAGAATGTTACTGAGTTTAAAATCTGAAACACCATAGAGTTCAATAAAAAAACACAGTGATTCATCGGATATCATCTTTGATTTTGTGATATGGGTTCGACTACATAACTGAATCTCATTAATAAAACACATGAAGAATGTGATGAACTATACACCTTTGTATGTTATTTATTTATGAAACCATGAACAAAATTTTCATGGCCTTAAAAGTGTTTATGATAGTTTAATTGACCAATATGAACCACGTAGACACCATAATTGAAAGGGGTAAGAAAAAGAGATGTACGGTGTGTGAAACAACACATTAAAGGGTACCCCCAAACAATGATCATATGAGTTTGAGCATGAAATAATTGTACGTAACTTACTTAAATAACAATATAGGATGAATAAAAACAACACACAACTTGGAATTAAATAGATTATTCAAAATAATACTAACACGGAACTTGTGATTACATTACTTTCCTCCCAAGGTTATCATAAGGAGATTAGAACTCCTTGGAAATGGAGGATGACATAGATGTTAAAGTAACACCCATAGATACTAATGGATTAAATTCCTGTTTACACATACACATCCATATAATAATTCTATTGAATAAATTTTGTCTTGAAGAAATCCTATTGTATATCATTAAGAAGCTAAGAAGGGAAAATAATCTCACATCATACTCAAATTTCCCCCAATCAAACCAACATCATCATTCACCTATGAGGGTTCATGATGAATTAAATAATTAATGGTTCCCTCGATACACTTTAAATGATCCATATCCTCAATAATTCCTTAATCACCATGGAAATAAAGTTGACAATAATTCATGAAACATTGGATGGGGTCATAGAACGGAGAAGATTCCCACTCTTCCATTCTCTTTAGTGTCTTGAGATAGTAAAAAACTAAAAGGATAATTCTTAATAAATGAGATGAATCACCCAATGGATTATGTCTAATGATATACCTTCCATGTTCCATAGAACCTTTATGAGAGGCATACTATAAATATCATGGAACATTAACCAAAACCATTTGTTTTTGTTAAGTGAAAATAATCCTATTATAACCATGGTATTCAACTTAAAATAATAAATTCACCAAATCATGTAACACTATATAAAGACTCCTTTATTTTAAATAACACCATTTGAAAAAGGGTTTATAAACTCATTTCAAAAAAATCATACATGCTTTTGTAACATTACAAGTCATTTGAAAAACTAACGAACCACTTAAATTCCAAAATGTTTTTAAAATTCCATAATTAAATAATGTACTTTTGAATACACTTCATGGAATTAAGAATTATTTAAAAAAATACTATGAGACCAATTTTTAAAAACCAAAACATTTCAAGAAATTATTCTTGAAAAACAATCATTAAACACCATGCTAAACAACATCCACACATCATAATACCTTATTTGATCCATTTTCAACAAATAAAAATCATTTAAGGGAAAATTGGAACTACAAATAAGTCTAAATAAAATTTTTAGGAGGAATACAGAGTTGTTTATGGTTTGGATGCATGGTTTGAAGGACTGTGTGAAAACTTATAAGAGGTTTCATTGACCATGTGCACTAGCTCCACACAGTTTTCCAAACCATATGAGATAACCTCATAACTATGTTTACTTTATAATAACACCCCAAAAAAAATCAAATCCCCAAAAATATCTAAAATAAATAAATAAAGACTATAATACCATCACAATAATGAAAAACAAAACTAAAATACATGACTCAACTCTTGAATACCCCCTGAAATTAAATTTTCATCATTAAATGTGATTATTAGATACCTACCTAGGACCTTATTATTGATTATTGATAATACTAGGTCCTTACTAAGAGAATACCCAAATAACAGGAGAGATCTAATACTAATTTTTAATGAACCGAACTATGTCAACATAACATGTCACCTGAGTCAATCCTCTAAACAGCTTGATGCATGTTCCCAATCACCCTGAGTTAGAAATTAGTTCTAAGGTATCACACTATGATACGTGGGAATAGTTTCACCATTGAATAAAAACAATAAATTATAAGAATCAGACAATGAATCTGTTATGGTGCAACAATGCATTGAACTTCCATTAATATAATTTAATTAAAATCATATTATTAAACATTCCTACCATGGAACAAGTATAATGAAGTACATAACCAAACTCACCTTTACATATAAACATCAACTGTATAAATAAATATGATTGGCACAAAATTACAAAACATAAATACATAAAATAATTCAAAATCAGAAAGAACAATAAGAAGGAAAAACATTCCAAATTTAATGTTATATAATAATCATAGAAATAAACTAAAACCCAATACAAAATGTAATTTTACCTCCATGAGAACCGTAGTCATTAAACACAAAAAAAAACCATAAACAAATGAAATATTTCAAATACCTGTCATATTAATGGATATCTAAGAGTTTCTTACTCATCCTCATCTGTTTGTGCATGGAGTGAGGTAAACATACCCAGTATGATTTCACCAAAAAGTCTGTATAATTTCATTAATTAAAAATTTCATAAATTCTTGTTTGAATATCATTATAAAAATATATTATTTTCTACAAGAAATTATATATAAAAAACTTACCACTCTTATCATTTTTCCAAAAACCTATGGTAGAACCTCGTAGGAATATAAAATCACAACATTCCTTTAAAACAATGGTTGCAACTATTGAAATATTTCACAACTTTTCTGTAAAATAATTCTTTCGAAATCCCATTTTTATCTAAAATGGGGAGTAATCTACCGTTAAAAATGGAAAATAATTTATAACATTAAAAGGTGTACTTCCATGATCATGATCGAAAAACAAACCATTTATCATTTTTATAATAATTTTCATAAAAAAAATACATTTTTAAATAAAATTTAAAAAGTAAATCATGCCATGAAAAGTAAAATTAACAAAAAAAATGGGAACCATCATGTCAAGGAAGTATGAGATAAGTTAAAAAATAGTGTAAATGGTACCAATACACTTAGGATACTTGGGGATGAAAAAAAGTATGCAGGAATAATCCATAAGATAATACCAACATCAATGAGTATGTGTCATGGGAAACTCACAAGGTCCTAAAATGAGGTGGAATTAGAAATAATCATGCGGAACCAATAGTTTTAAAATATCATAGTCTCATTAGGGAACTCCTCTGAATTAGCTCCCATAATCTATCTCGTATCTTATTTCGTAAGAACAAAACCAGCAATAAGGGTCACTAGCTAATGCTCAATGTGTCCAGTAACCAATAAACTAAATCCATCTCTAAGTAACCTATATGATTATGACATATTCAAAGTGGAGGTGAGTAGAATATAATAACATGATAATAACATAAATCAATAATAAAACATGGGTAATAAATCTCACCTCTAATCCAACTCCCTCTCAAGAAAGAATTGATTTTCCAATATTATAAGCACCAAATAATATATCATCCCAATATAGGAAATAAGTATTTGGAATAAACAATATAAATTCATAATATCAATCCTAGTGTATAAAGACATAAATAAAATCATTTTTTTCAATAAGTTCCAAATGATCCATTGAAAAAAACATATAATAACAAGTTACAATTCTATTTTGATAACCGAATAAGTGTCAATGATTTGAAAACAAAATCTATATCCCACAAGAGTCAATTAAAAACCCCAACATCTCTTTGGTTAAAAACATCAATTTAATCTGGGTTATATCCTTTATAAATAAGATTGGGTCCAAACCCTTTCTTTTTTAACCTTAAATTAATTTAATAAATCCTTAATAGAATTTTCAAAAATAGTTGGCAAGAAAACTATTTAGTTCCAAATGAATACTATAATGTTCATTGAAAATTACTCCATGGAATGTATAGAAATATTTTGAAACATTTTATAAACCACTAGAGGGTATCATATATAGTTATAAAAAGAGTATGCCTTCAATAAGAGAGCCTAAACCATTTATCATCCTACCTCATCACTCACGCTTACACCCGAATCATGCACATTACTAACTCAAGTCTTCAAAGTCCACTATCTATAATTTTAACATTTATTCTTGCATCATTAATAGTATAATGTTTTTTAAATGGTGTTTTAAAAAAATTATAAAATTGTTATATGGTAAAAATTATTTTCCAATATAGGTCTTGGATTTCATATACCCCATTTACACAAGCAATCATAGGCATTGTTGTGAATGAGATTCACATAATCTATTTAATGAATAAATAGCTAGCGTGAACCCCATTCATGAAAACTCTACATCAAACTAACAAGAATGTTGTTAACGCAAGACTACCTATGCTGAAGGATGCATGAGATATGATTAAACCTCTAGGAAATCACCGATATAGGAGGCATAAACAAGGTTTATGCCTCAAACTGGTCTATTCCTAAAATATGGGCACCCCCACCTCATCATTCACATTCTCCATCTATTTTTTTGTAGCAAAACTCTAGAAGTTTGGTATCCTTATCAAATTATTATTTATTAATCTCAAAAAATGTATTATTTACTTTAAATATTTAAATAGTTTATTTTATTATTATGTTTTTGAATTTATTTTCTTGATTTGTTTTTTTAATTAGATTTTTCTATGATTTAAATATAACGATAATGAATTTTTTTTAAGAAATTTATTAAATTTATATTAGTGGATAAATTTCAAATTAAAATATTTCAAAAAATTATTAAATTTAGAAATATAATTTATCAATAGTTTTAATAAAGGTAATAATAAGTTGAGTGAATGATCATAATCTAGACCAACCAATAAATGTTTGGATATTTTTATTGTGTTTATAGTTTTTAATAAATTCTTATAATTTTATTTTTGATGACTTCTGTATAATCCATTTCCCTAATCTGTTTGACATGTAAGTGGCACCCCCATGTCACATTTATGGCATTTTCATGATTGTGGTTTTAGAAAAATATTATTTTTAATATAAATAAATAATTATTTATTAATATTTTACAAAATTATCATCATTATATTTATCTATTATAATTTCAAAATTTTTTGTGATATATATTTTTAAAATAGATTATTTTTCTTTCCATTACATTAGTGACCCCCAATTTGGTTGGTCAAAATAATGGGGTCTAAGATGACCAAGGATGGCTTGGGTAACAATTATCTCTATCTCAATCCCCCATAAAAGACACCAAAAATGGCCTAATGTAATAAACCCATCCAAATTATTTCAATACATTTATATTAGAATGACCATATAGATTCTTATTGACTGCAAGTGGCTCTTTATTGATAAAAATATTATCATCAGAGGTCTTTTGTTTTCAGGTTTTCTTTACACTTTTTTTTTAATTTTTTTTGTTTCAAAGAAAAATGCCCAAATGGGTTTCATTAAAAAAATGTTTTTTGTAATATATATCATCTTGTTTTAGCATACACATATATTGTTTGAATGGCCTCCACACTAGATGTTTAATATTTTTATAGTTTTTGGAAATATCATTCATCCATGATTGTTTTTATGTTTAAATGTTTTTTATTTCATTATATTTTGTATGTTTTAAAATTTTTTATATTTTTTCATAATTTTATAAATCACTAAATAAGTTTTTCATCTCGTTTTTTCTATTATTTAATATTTTTATGCTTTTTCTAACACTTTTATGTTTATATTTTGAAATAATAGTTGATTCAATAAGGTTTCCTTATGTAATTTCCATTACATCATGTTTTAATAATCCTAAACATTATATCTTATGGAAAAATTTATTTTATCCTAATAAGGGTAATTTTCCTTCCCTAGGGAAATTTTCTCCTTAACCTGTTTTTATTTCATAAGGGAAAGTTTCCTTCCCTAGGGAAATTTATCTTTATCATGTTTTCATTATTTAGAATCTATGTATAAAATTAGGTTTCCTATCCAAAACCACAAAATCATATAAATACTCTGATATAGAGCATTCAGTTCTCATGATTCGAATTCAGACTGTGAATTTCCTCAATTCAGACTCCAAAATTTCTATGTTTAAACTCCAAATTCTCTGAATTCAGACTCCAAACTTTTTGAGTTCGGACTACGAATTCTCTGAATTCAGACTCCGAACATTCTATGTTCAGACTAGGAATTCTCTGAACTCAGACTGTGAACTTTCTGAATTCAGACTCTGGATTCATCTGAATTCAGACTCTGAATTTCCATGGAATTTAGACTCCGAATTCCCTAGGTAAAATGATTTTTTATAGGGTGGATCCCTAGCCCAAACTCTTATGAATTTTCTTGAAAAGTGGGGGTTATATATTTGTTTCTATAGGTTTAATATTGTAGTAATTGTTGATTTCATAGAATTTTGAGACAATACGTTAAATAGTTTCATACACCTTATGCAAAGGATTCATTTAGATATGTAAGAATATAGTTTAATTTTAATTTGGGTTATTAAGATAATCTCTATGTTGTGTAAAGAGTTACACAATAATATAGTTTTAAATTATTTATATAGTGGGATGAATAATATACCAAAATAAATCACTATAATAACCCATAAATTATATGGTAATACATGAGATGATATGGTGAGATTAAATAACGTTTAAATAATACATAGTGTCAGATTCCATCCAAAGTAAAAATATTTTAAGACCTCAATAATTTAACTAGGTAGGTTTTTCTATGTCAGCGTGGCCATGAAATATCTAAGGTAAGTAATTATGAAAATGGATAAGCTTAAGAGTTAGGTAACCAAATATAGATCTGTGATTTTGGTTATTCATAGCTGTGAAACCCTTAAGGAAGGTTAATGTAAGAATTGTGTTGAGTTTATCTATACAATGGATATGATAATTATTTTTCCTATAAACAATCCACAATTCATTTATGATATGATTTGAATGATTTCCTATCAAAATAGCCAAGTTCTGAGAAGAAAACCAATGAAAAATCATTAAGTAGTTAAATATGGATCTTTATCCAATAATGGATATGATGAATTTAAAATGGGTTATCAATTTAGTGGGAGAAAATTTAATAAAAAAAACATATTAAATGATTTTAAAAAAAATGATACTCATCTTATAAAAGTTTATGTTGTAGATATAAATGTAATTATCGTCATACAATATGACTTTGAGTTCAATATTTTAAAATTAGATACTATATAGTTGGTTCTTCTTCGCCTGGTACAAAAATATGAGAATAATTATCAAACAATAATTGAAATTATATTTGTTAGATATACTAATTACCAAGGAAAATTCTGATAAGGATGTTATTAAATTGGAGAGTAATGATTGTTATAAAAATAATATAGATTCTCTTGAAGTATCCACATTGATTGTACTCCCTATATATCTTCCTAATACTTTTTTTTAAAAAAATTCAATAAACCACATAAGGTTTTACTATGAAACTTATCTAAATATGAATAAATTTAAAGCATAATAATTTAATATGTCTTCCAGAAACATATATTCAAAATAGATCTATAAAAAAATATCAAATTACAAAATGGGTGAGCACTTAGTAGGGATCCCAAGGTGTGACAAGGTGTATCCTAATTTATGCCTCAATAAATATTCCTCATGTGTCATCCATTCTTCATGAAACTCCTGGTTATAAATTATTTTCAAACACTAAAAACCATTTAGCATGTCTTTCTTCCAGAAAATCCACCAACGAAGCCACCTTTGTTCTCATGGATCAATTTTCCCACCAATGAATGAGCCCTCAGAATTATCTCATGAAAAGACTTGATCTGCATTCTTTACCAAACCAAACCGATGACCATCCTAATGCCATCAAATGTAATCATAATTTAATGATTTCACCTAATAATTATATGAAAATGTGTGACAGTTTTTTCACCAGAATCAAAAAGGGTGTATCTATACATTGGACTTCCAAGCATTTGAAATAAGCCGTTTTAAAATAAGGAAACAAGCCACAGAAGGAATATCTATAAATAAATATACAATTCACATTCATAATATAAATGAAGAAAAATAAAACTAGACATGATCCTAATTTATAAAATATGTATGAAATGACTGATAAAAAATGGATACAATAAAAGAAAATAAAAACTAAAACATAAGAGAACAAAAGTGCTCTCATGACCCATGATCACCCACCAACACATCGACTCCATGAGTTTATTGAACCAGGATGACCGCCCATGGGATTTCCCAATGGCTCTTAACATGAAAATGAAATTTCTTTAAAGTCATGAATAATGATCCTAGAAGGAATCCTCTACACATACCATGTATAATCATTAAAAATAAAATCCATTAATTCTAGTTTTCAAATACCATCCCAAAGTAACCCTTCAATTTAGATTTAAAGAAAATAACATTTATAAAAATTCTTTATTAATTTCATTATAACACCACAATTTCTCATTTAAATCGAAAATAATGATTTAAAATGTTTTTATAATAATAATATACTCATAGAAAAGAAACCATGAAAACATACTCACAATATCGATGAAATTACAAGGGAGGGGGGTGAATCGGTGATCAAGAATTTATTTTATGTTTTCAATTTTATACAAACATTCTAATTGGTATGAGTAAAAAAGTTCCACTTTTAAACACACCAAGATGATGACACATACAATGAAAAAAATATTTTAAAATCTTTACTACTCAATAAGTGATGTTAATCCTTGGTATGATTTAGTAATACCCAAGATCACAGAGTCCAATAGAGAAAATCCTATGAATTATAACAACCAGAGGATAACCAGGAACTTGTGAAACTCTATTATCTCTGGAATGTCTAATCTTATATTTCATATTAATGATAGTTAAGAGATTTATTAATTAATAAAAATCTATCTAACGACATTAAACATGTAGAATGTTTTTATCAGGCTGCTTTATTCTTCCCAAATCATACTAGATAAAGTCATATTTTTTCGTCCTTCCTCATTCTTTTATGACATGGTGAGAAAGAATAAATTATTTTCCTTCCTCTAATTCTTAGTTATTATTTGAAAAAAAATTATCTAGGTTTTTAGAATTATAGAAATAAAACTCTATTTTCCTTATCATAAAAATATATTTTCATTGAATAATATCAATAATATTATTTTCATAATTCATATAGAATCTTCATAAATGTTAGTAGTGAGAAATTTCCCTCTTTGAAATTATGAAAAAATTTTAAAATTGAATTCAATCATTCTATTTAAGTATCCTTAAGATTTGAGATCACAATTCTTATATGATATTATAATATATGAAGAATTAAATTCTCCACAAACCGCGCAAATTTAATTATTTTAATTATATCCATGTCCATGGTGACATGAATATTGTTCCATATAGTAATTAATTTTGGGAAATGGAAATCGCCTTAATTTACATAAAAATTATCTTACATGAAATTATTATCACTATAGTAAAATATAATTCACTACATCATGGATAATATCAAATATACCAACTTTAATTTTAACTTGATCTTATTTAATCTCAAATAATCACATATAGTTCGATAATTTTATTCTAAACAACTTGTATAGAGATCCATTTTATAAATAATGATAAATAAATACATTAGTAACAATATAATCATTTTCTGATTCATTGATTCCTACATAGATGGTTACAAATCACTGAATTCAGTCTTATATAGAGAATGCTCATTATACAATGAGAAACTCATATTTACACATCACTGAATTATGATTATGTAGAACTCTCATGATGGTTATGATTCACTTGAAACATGTTTATATAGAATCAATTGATGGTTACATAGAAAATGAATTCATGCTTACACAACCATGCTTTAGTGATTTACCACATTTCTCAGTCCGGATTGACTGCATGTACAACCTATCAACCATGAAGATTTACCATGTAAAGTAGAAAAGTGACAATATTAGATCAACAAAATGAAATAGATTGATAGAAAGTATTGAATATGATGAAGTGAAGTGAAAATATGAAGTGACCATCTTGATCATCTGTATGAAAAGGAATCAATTTTGATGATCGACCATGTGAACTAGAACTATAGACCATATTAATAAATTGACATAAAAAATTCACCATAATCTGAAAATTCTACACTTTCGTCATTTAAAACAAGGTACTCTATAAAATAGCTCCAAGACTTCACAAACCACTCAATACTACTTCCAAAAATGTTTTAGACAGTATCCTTACGTCCACCAACATTTACCTTTAGTTTCCATAGAAAAAACAAAAAAACATTAATAATATTAAATTTGAATATGATTTATGTATTGACAATAAAATCGAAAACTATTGACAATATTCACTAAAAACTTCTTAGAAAAAAACTATTTTAAATAATGGGATAAAAAATAACCCCATTCGATTTTTTGGAAACCGAGGAATATAAATAACCTTCAAACATTAAAAACTTAGCAATGAATCATAAAATAATAGCTATAACACTATTTGAGTTAGCTCAACATAGGAAATAAGAATATTGAACAACAATCTACTCCATCATGCTACAATTCTCCTCATTCACCCTCTTTAAAACCTATAAAAAAGGTCATGTATGTACTTCAACAAAAACTATTAAAAAAGTTAACACATGAACATATTGATTTCACAAATTAATCCATTTAATATCCCTAAATTCATACTACCACTAAATATATGATCCCCCTGTTTAGGAGATAAATATATCTATATAATTACTACAAAGTGTTTTTTCCTCCTTTTTAAATAAAGATGATAAATTCATAATGAGATAAACACAAGAATATTTATAATACCATTTCAACCACTTTGAAAAAAAATATCAAAAGTACAAGGTGAGAGTGGGGGAAAACAACAATTCATTTCTCTTATAAGAAGGGAGATCTCTTATAATCAAAATCATTCAAAATCATCATTCAATAATGGTTTGGTGAAAACATTGACTATTTTCTCCAAAGTATAAAATATTTACAGCTTTAACTCACTTTAATCTATAATCTCTTTAATGAAGTGAGATTGGATATCAATGTTCATGATTATTGAATTATAAACACAATTATATGATAAGGGTATTGAACTATTATTATCATAGTATAAGAGAAGTAGAAATATCACTTTCAACACGAGGTATTTTAACTCGGTTTTCATTCATATCAACTATGTAATGGATAGACTCCCAACTACATACTATGCCTCATCATTACTCAAGGTCACATAATTCTGATTCCTTGTGTGCCAACAAACACACCTATAACCATGAAATAAAACTCCTCTAGATTTTTATTTTTTATTATCAACGCATCCATCCCAATCAACATTTAAAAAATCAAAGAGTTTCAAGTCTAAGTTCTATAATATTTTAAACCAATATCCGTTATCCGTTTTATGTATATAAGGATTCATTTTCTTTCCATAAGATTTTAAATATTTGTAGTAATTTGGACTCTATCATATATAGTGATAGTACAGACTATATCCAAAATTGAATATATTATTTGTATCAAAATTACAACCAGTCATTGAAATTCAATATGATCCACTTACTTTCTTAACCCATATTTTTATAGCTCAGAACCTACAAACATGGGTATAGAAACTAGTCTTGAATCCTCCATGACAAACCCATTAAAATGTTTTTTAGAATATATTTATTATGAAATAATGATATTATATTTATCTTGATAAATATATAAGCTATGAAAATATATCATCTCCCAAATAATTTACATTTCAAGAAAATGATTAATTTATTTTGAAAAAGATTCAGATAAAATAATAATGCAATCTACATTATTTTCATCTATCTGAACTCGCTTATCTAAAATTCATCTTCTTCAAGAATGTTTCAAACATAGTACACCCAGATATTGGATCTTTTTTTAACATAAATAAATACTTATTTATCCTAAAAAATTATTTACATCTTCGCAAAGAAAATAATAAAAAGGTTTTTAAATAAAAATTTCCTCTTCTAGCTCACCACTATAGAAGGAAGACTTGACATAAAGTTAAAAAATATTTTATTTACATTGTGAAGATTTATAAAATTACATTATTATGTTCTTTAGTATATAAATTAGTGATAATTACTCATAAAAATCTACTCTTTCAACCTAATAATATCCTTCGCCAAAATATTGATTATTTCTCACCACTTCACAATTTTTTCAACTTTTTTAGTAAAACCCATCTTGTTCAATATATAAAATTAGCATAAAATTTTTGTATTAAATCAAATGCATAATTCTTTTATAAATGACATAATACATCATTCATAGTATCCGACAATTATCGGTTCCTCGTACATTCTTTAACATTTATCAGTTCAAGCTATGAAATCATTAAGGTATTTTATGCTTTCTACAATGTTCTCCTAGTTTTAACTTTAGGTCTTAGATTTACAATAATGTTTCAGACATATAAACATATTATTATCCTTATATGAGATTATTAGAGTTTCTACCCGTCACTATTTATGGATGAATCAACACATTCAAATTTAACTTCATTATAACATCCATGTTTTTTCAACATCATTGTAACATCCCATTACCAGCATTCAGGTGATTTTAAAATTTTATTTTGATTCATATTGTTGTGGATATTGTTCTAGGTTTTTGTTGGAGTAAGGTTGTGTTTATAATGTTTTTGGGCCTGAACATGGTTAGTGAATATTTATTGAAAATAAAAAAAACTTTTCCAGGAAACTGTACACCATTCGTTGGAGATCCTAAGGAGGGCACATAGTTGACACGTGGTTTGTCAAAAAATATGTCCAAACCATGAATCCTCATCCATTAGTCAAAGTGGGGATGAGCCATTGGCACATAGTTTTTCAATACATTCCTCCAAACCATGTATCCATTTTAGTCGGTCTATTTGGGGTGCACAATTAGACACATTGTTATTACTAACCAGGTGGCATATCCAACAAACCTTGTAAATGTGTTTTTAATTCCCCTCAAATTATATTTAAAATCCTAATTCCCCCCCCCCACAAAATTAACCCCAAACACCTCCCATTAGAACATAATTTGAAACTTTAGGTTTTGGGATCCCACTTGAGGCTTTTTGGCCCTCACAACATCATCTCTAGGTAGATCGAAGTTCCGATCAATACGGAGATCATCTCTTGATTAATTCTTCTAATATGGGCCTCCAAACACTCTTCTTATTTTTATTCATTATTCATAGAGGTTATGATGGACTTTTCTTCTAATGTATCATGGTTTATTTATGTGGAATTATAGATCTAGGGTATTTTCATTATTTTATCAAGACCCCTCTTTCTAGATTAAAAATATCCATCAGAGGTGACATATTTCAGACCCATTATAGGTGGATTCCCGAATTCCAAGTAGTATTTATATTATTTAAATTTATTCTGAAATTCAATATTTATTGATAATTTATAAATATGGTCCTTTTTATAATACATGTTCTGCAATTTGTGGTCATGAATTTCCTTACGAAATTCTCTTTGACCCTATTTTATATAAATTGATCATGACATGGTTTCCATCTCATGATTTCATAAATTTATGAATTCTATGTTGATTTTAATTCACTTTAAAATCATATTTTAGGGTTATATTGTGTAAAGTGAGGGATTAGTCCGAATTTTTGGTTTAATGTAAAATTATTTATCATTTACGAAATGAGTTAAAATATGTGATGATTTCCAAAGAGTTTCAAATGAATGAATTTTTGAAATAACCAAGAACCCTCTTAGAATTATGTTACCCTTATTTTGAAATGGGAGTTCTTGGGTAATTTGAAATGGGTGATTTATTCACATGGGAAGAGGGTTGAAACAGTTGTTTTGAATTGAACTTAAGCCTTTTATAATTTCAAAACATACATGAATGACATTGGGATGTTTTTAAATAAATTAATATTTTAAATTACCATTTGGAATTAGCATGATTATTTTTGAAAGGAATATGGTATGGATTCCATTTTTTACGGTTTAATTTATGAAATTGATTTTAATTTAATTGATGATGTTTGATGGCCGAGTTAGCACTTTATGATGATCTTATCTATTAATAATCCATTAATTAATGTTTCATAATTCATCTACGTCCCATTGATGGGTGTTGAAAAAATGGACTATTTACTTTGACATATCACGGGGTGAGAGAGTGAGATTTTATTTGAGGTCATGATTTCATGATTAATATTTATAAGGATCCCCATCTTGATCCTCACAACTTTATTATCTCACTCACCACTTTTGAATAGTCTTGGGAACTATTTTTTTTAGATGAGATGACCAGGATATATGATTTTCTATCCAAATCATACCCTATCGAGTGGATATATATATAACATTAATGTTTCATGCTGTGGAAGTCTGAGAAGGAAAGATGTTGTTTTTGTTGAGACCCATGAGACAATATGTAATCTTGACAATTAGCCATTATATATTTTTATTAGCTTGAATATGGTATAATTACTATCATATCTAGGTTTAAATCATGATATCCATATACATGATACTCGATACAATAAAATGTTCATAATCCCAACTTGGAATTAGGGTTTCATTTCTTGATAGATTCTTTCTCAAGATTGAGTTGTTTATTAATGTGATGAACCATGACTTACAATATTTATTTTTCGATTAGAAATCGTTTCTATATTTTACTTTGATTATTGTTTTATATTATGGGTGAAATAATTCCCGAAGTCTAATTCTATATTCCTAGGTGATTGTCATAGACCTTTAGAGATAGGGAATTCTCTTTAGGTTAGTGGTGAATTGTCTCAGATATTGGTTTAGATGGAATTCATGTCTTTTTCATTACAAATGGTATCAGAGGGAGGTTTTTTCTTGATATTAAATACATATCCATGAAATAAATTATGTTATTTAGGGTGAGTCATGGTAGGAAGAGGATTAATAATTTTTCGAGACATTAGAGGTAATTCCAGAATGAGAGTTTGATCTCCACCTCCTCATGAAGAGACTTGCATTACCAGGGAAGTGTTGACTTGAGTATTTATTTTGAGTTAATGGTTTCATAATTATGATTGGGATTTATATTCTTAATTATATTATCATTTATTTTGGGAAAATATTATTAGATTTGTGTTTTAATAGAAATATGAACATAGTTACTCTATGATTCAATGGTCTAGTAAAATACTTGGAATTAGCGTGATTGTTCTATAATTCAATCTAGGATCTTTTTATGAAGTTGGATGACTTCACATGTGTGAGTTTTGAGATAAATGTTGTGGATGTGGGGTTTTATGTTTTTTTGGGTCATTTCATATTTAATAATTTGTTTCTTATTTTAAATCATTTTAGATAACCAAATTTATGTCTTAAGACATGTTTTGTTGAATGCGTTGAATATTTTTTTCAGTTACCAAAAAATTAGTTCTTATGAAATGTTTTGTTTGGGAAAACTAATTTTCAATGTGTGATGTGATAAATAATGTTTTAAGAATATATTTTGGATTGTAATGGATTTAAAATGAGAATGGTTTTGGAAATTGTAAAATGGGATTAATTTTGTTAAAACCTTGGAAATTTTTCCATGAGGCGGAAACGTATTTTTGAATCCTTTGTGAAATTTTATTAAGATTTAATGTTTTGAAGAAAAGTGTAATGTTTCAAAATTTGGGAAATATTTTGGGATTTGCAATACATGATGCATTTATAAAATTGGGTTATTAATTCATTAAAAGAATTTGTTCTCTCCTTTAATTTCACTTAATTCATTAGCTGATAACCCCATGTTTTGTGATGTTATGAAATGTCTCCAAAATATTTCTTCATGAAATATCGAGAGTTGGTCCAATGGTCTGGTCCTCATTGAATTGTTTCATGTTTTATATAAGTTTCCACTAACCTGACGGCTCTACCCAAACTATATGTCGAGTTGTGGAGCTGGAACCTTTCTAGTATTTGGAACCCATGCAGGATTTCTTGGATTGTTGACTACCTATTTATAGGGGTTTGTAGGGTTCTCCTAATTTAGTGAAGTGGTTTGAAGATGTTGATGGTATTTTTGATTCTATAAAGACTCCTAGTGTTATAAAGTTCATGTTTATCTAATCCTTATTTGAGGGAACTGCCCAGAACTGGTAAAAATTTGTGTTTCCTAGTCATATATATGAATGAATTCCTTGGACATTATTTATGTTAAAATTTATTCAGTGGAAATATATTGAAAAAATTTAGAAGGAAAATGTTTATGAGTTCTTTAGTTTTAGTCAATATGATTGATTAGTGGTATGTTATGCCAAAAAATTCTAATGATTGGTATGTTTTACACATAGTATTTTTGGTAATGAATTTTGATAGGATATCTATTTTAGAAAATTTCTTTATCATATCCTTGTAATCGCCATGATTACGGGCATGTTGGCCTCTTATTTAGAGATGATTAAAACTACCTTTTTAGATGAATTAGAGCTTGATAAATGACATGAATTGAAGAATTATTCATTCTTTGTTGAAGAAAGATAGACTTATTAGTGAATTAGAATTCATGTTGTGTGCTTCCTGTGTGGATCACTTGGTAAACCAAAGAAGTAATGTTTGGAATTAGAAAAGTTTTTAAGATGTGTGGATATTTGTGTCACTTAATGATTTTCTATATTTTGGTCTGTTGGAGGGGGAAGCTTCAATTAAGGATCATCATCTCCTGAAAGTGGGGAATAAAATTCTTCAAGATGATATGAATACAGTATTAAGCCTCAGAGTAATGATTTTCGTGTAGTGGAGGATTTTGTAGTTGTTATGGTTTTTTACCCAACTATTTGTTTTATGAAAATTTATTGGGAACCATTTGATATTTCCTTTTACTAATGTTTTTTCTTAGGGTTCCTCATTGGTGATATATTTTGACCTTGGTTATGATCATGTGTATCAGTTTACTTTGAGGAGACTGTTGTGGTCTTGCCTTGTAGACATGAACCCTTGAATGATTAACCTTGTATTTTGAATTACCTTAGTTCCTTAAGGTTCATTGTTATCCCAGAAATGGGGTGGAATCTTGTTATGAGAAATATCACGATTATTGGGGATTCTTTCTTCAAAATCACTTCTTTTTTCTACTTCCATGGATGCCTTCTTATGGACAGTGGTGGATAGACTTTGGGTTGCTTAATGTTCCTTGGAATACTAGTTGTTTTTCATTTGTGGTTAGAGAAAAATTTTAATATGATGTATGATCTCCTTTGTGAGAGTATAGTTCCCTATTGTGAACTGACCATGATGTCTGAGATCTTTCTGAATGAACATGGATTGAACCTGGGCATGTACTATAGAAACTAGGATGATGTGATTAATAGATGGAACAGACACCTAGTGGTTCTGAAGCATGATTTGATGTGCTCATCGAGTGGTGAGGCTCAATGTTTAATGTATTTGGTTACAATTTAGTACGTACCTTGGGTATAAATATTGGTTAGATATATTCCTTACATATATACATTTGAATATAGATGGACCATAAGAGTGTTTTTGTAATGGAAATAATTATTTTTTGGATATTTTATTAATTTAAGGGTTTTTGGAATAATTCCTTAGATTTACCCCTTACAGAGTGTTTGGAGACAATTTTATGGATTGACGGGACATTATTTTTTCATCCTACTCCATTTCCATGAATCATTAAATGGTGAGGAGACATATGCAATGTCTCATGTCTTTCTCCAGTTTGAAAGCATTTGTTGATCTTGACTGAGTATTTCATATGGACTATGGTTTTTTCACCACACATGTTGAGTGAGAAAGATATTTTTTATTATTTTATTGAATATTTCAGGATACGAATATTTATTTGGATAGATAGTATTCATGGTGGAGAGAATCTAACATCCAATAACTAACTTTCTGGTTCCTTGACCATTTGTTTTGATTTCCCTTTGTGTGGATCTTGTTCATTGTTGTTGTTGTTAGAGGAAGATGGTGTTTATTTAGTGACTGGTGCATGATTTTTCAATTTGTGTAGCCAAACCATGTATCTGTTCTATTGGGTCTATATGGGGTTAATGGTTCAGCACACAATTATTACTAACTATGAAGTATACTCATAAAACCAAGTGAATGAGTTTTTAATGCCCTAAAAATTATAATTAGACTATTGATACACACTTCTTTAACACCAAACCACCCGTTTTAACAAAAATCAGCCCTCTAGATTTTGGAAGCCCTTTAGAGTTGTTTTTACCTCACAAACTCATCTCTTGGATGATCTAAGAGCTCATTAATGTGTATTTACTCTTCTAGTATGTTCTTCTCCTCTCGGCCTCTGATTACTCTATTTCATTTGATTAATTCTTAATAAAGATCAATATGGCCTTGTGTTCCATTGGACCATTATTTATTGTGTGTAATTATGGATATAAGGTCTATTCTACCTATTTAATAAAAATCCCTATTCATAGATTCATTGATATCTATCAAAGGGGAAACATATCGGATCCATTGTGGTTGGATTTCATATTTTCCAATCTGGTGTTTCTATTATTTTACTTTTTTTATAATTCATTACTTCATGATAATTTGTAGATATTTTCTTCCTTGTAACACATGTTATATAATTTTTTATCTTGATTTTTCATTATAAATCTTATTTGATCCTATTTTAATGAAATTTAACATGGGATGGGTTTTTTATAATGGTTTTATAAATTGATGAATGGTATACTAATTTTATATCATTTTCAAACAATTTTTCACAGTTGTCTTTATAGAAAGTGAATTATTATGCTGGGTTTTGATTTCTAAAGTGAAAATAATTGAATTTAATGAAATAATTTATAATATGGGATTATCTCCATAGAGATTCAAATTCATGATTTTTTGAAATAACCAAGAACCATCATTGATTGCTTTTACCTTGTTTTGAAATAGTTGTTCTTTTGTAATTTGAAATGAGAGATTTATTCATAGGGAAATAGTGTGTAATACTGTTTTTTAATTTACTATATGGAATTACAATGCAGGTTTATGAAATGAAGTGGGCTTAGATATCCTTTTTAATGGTTTAATTTATGTGAAGATTATTAATTTAATTGGTGATATTTGGCAGCTCAGTTATCACATTATGATCATATTATCTTGTAATAATACTATAATTTAACTTTCCTAATTCATATAATTATCATTTATGGGTGTGGAAAGAGTTATTATATACATTTTTGGAGCTAGGGGGTGAGAGATAGGTATGATTCGAGGGCATGAGCCCATAATTTATATTGATAAGGATCCCTATTGTGATCTTTATAACTTGATTATCCCACTCACCAATTTTGACGTTCCATGGAAACTATGGTAGTTAAATAAGATAACCTATATATATGATTTACTAGTATACTGACACCTCATCTAGTGGATCCATATAGAAAATAAATGGTTTAGGCTATAGATGTGTGACCAAGAACGTGGGTGTGTGTGGAATTGGTTTTCTTGAGACTCATGAGATTATATTTTAGTTTAGAGATCAATCATAATGTATTTTGATTAGATTGACTATGGAGGGCTCACATTTATATTTAGGTTTTACATTTTACATCCATATACCTGATACGTGATACATGATAGAATTCTTTTTAACTACGTGACATTAGAATTTCCATGATTTCTTGATTCCAACTCCTGATTTATTTGTTTATTGAAGTGATAAACCTTTAATATACCATATTTATTTCTTTATATAAATTCTTTATAGTGTAATTTTATAATTATATTCTTTTAAGGGTGAAATCATTCCAAATGTATAATTCTGGATGCCTAGGTTCTTGTCGTTGGTCTGTGGATATTGATAATTCTCTCCAGGATAATGGTCAATTAACTTGGATGTCGATATAGATGTAATTATGGTGTTGTTTGTTACAAATGTTATTAGAGAGAGGTTTTTCATTGAAAGGAAATATATATAAATGAAATACATTATGTTATTTGAGGAGAGTCATTATAGTAAGGTGATTAAGTATGTGTAAGTACTCAATTGGTTATTTATGAATGGGTGCTTGATCACCACATCCTCATGAAGGGGCTTGAGTTAAAAGGGAAGTGGGGACTTAAATCTTTCTTTTGAGTTATTGGTTTCCTAATTATGACTGATAAATATATTACTTAAGAGAATATCATTTACTTTCATAAACTATTATGATTTTTTGGTTGGAAAGGAATGATTTCAAGAGCTTTATTGTGCCTTCAGGGTCTGGTAAACTATGAGGAATTAATGTGACTATTCTAGAAGTCAATATAAAATATATTTCAAGTGTGGTTTGTGGTATACCAGTCCATGTGAGAAGTCCATTAATTTTTCAACTATATCACAAACATGATGACCTATCCATTGTTTCTGGGATGAATTACCATGTGTGAGGATAGTTGTAATGGTTATAGAAGTGGTTTTTGTTGCTATTATTTAGTCATTTCAGCTTTAATAAATTTTCCACAATTTTAAATCCTTTGTGAAACCCAAATTTGTGCCTTAATTTTTATGAGTGCCATTAAAAGTGTTTCCAATTACAAATAAGTATGTTCTTATGAAATTCTTTGTTTGGAAAAAATGATTTTCAAAGAATCTTTTATAGTGTTCTACAAAATATTCTAAAAATAAATTTTAGTTTTTAATGGATTTAATAAATAAATGGGATTTGAAAATGGAAAATGGTGTTATTTTTTTTGAAACCATGGAATGATTTCCGTGAGTATGTAAAAGAATCTTAAAAACTGTTGTGGATTTTTACAAATATTTCATGCCTTTAGGAAATTTTTAATGTTTTAAAAACTAAAAAATAATTTCTACTATGAAATATATGATGCTTTGAAAATAATGGGTTATGTATTAATTTAAAATACATTGTTCCCTTCTTGATTTAGCTTTGAGGCCTTATTTGAAAAGCCTATGTTTTTTTATGTTTAGAAATGACTCCATGAAAGTCCTTCATGAAAGATATAAAGTTAGGACAATGATCTGGTCCATGGGGTAATTCATCATGTTTTCCTGAATTCATTTACATTGTTGATGAATCTAACATAAATGGAAATTGAGTGGTGGATCTAGAACCTTTCCAGTCCATGAAACACAATAATGATTTCTTGGATTGTTGACCACCTCTTTGCATGGGTTATAAGGGTTATCCATAAGAAGTAAAGTGGATTGGAGAGTTGATGGGATCTAAGATTCTCTCAAGACTCATGATTCTTTAAAGGTAAAGTATGTCAACTCTTTTTTTTGAGGGACTTGGTAATGAGGGATGGGATGTTGTTATACCATTTTTGTATTAATGAATAAATATCATGGTAAATTTTCATGTCAATATATATTGGGTGGCATTATAATAAGAAAATGAAGAAGGAAAAAGTTTCTAAGTTCTTGGTTTTTAGTCATGACAAGTGATCAGTTGCATATTCTGGAAAGTAATTTTATTTTTCATAATGTTTCTTACCTAGGGTTATTAGTAATGAATTTAATAAGGATCTCTATTATAGAAAAGGTATACACCTAGATATTTAAACCGTTATACTTATGGGATGGTTCACCAATTATTTGAAGATGCTTGAATGCTCCTTTTCAGCTAAAGCAGAGTTAGAAAAATGACATGAATGGAATAATTACATGTTTATGGTTGATGAAGGAAAATGTTCTTAGAGACATAAGATTCAATTAATGTGCTTCTAGTGTAAATAAACTAGTCATCCTACGAATTCATGTTTGAAAGCTCCAAAAGATTGCAAGTTGTATGTCCATTTGCATCACCTCAAGAGGTTCTATAAGTTGGGATGAAAGAGGGGGAATCTTTTCTCATGGATCATCATCTCCTAAATAATGGGTTGTAAATTATTCAAGATTATAGGACTCTAGACAAAGCCCTCAGATTCAAGCTCCTAATGTATTAGAAGAGTTTCCAATTTTGAAGGTTTTTGACCCAACCTTTTTTTTCCAAAGATGTATTGGAAACTATTTGCTTTTTATTTTATTTTTTATTTTCTTTATTTTGGGATCCTTACAGATGATCTATTTTGACCTTGGTTATAATCTCATGCATATTTTGATTTTCATGAGATATATATGGTTGTACCTTGTGAATGTACAGTCTTAAATTTTAAACATTACTTTTTTAATGAGTTTAGTTCCATGATATTCAATGTGCTTTTGATTATGGATTGGAATATTGTGTTCAGATATATAAATATTTTCATCGGTTTTGGTTCTTTTAAATTCCTTATGATTTCTTCCATGGGTTCCTTCCTATGGTCGGTGTTGGATTCTATTCAAGTAGTTTTATTTTTCTTGGTATTCCTCTTGTTTTTATAGGGTGGTTAGAGATCAATTTTGATGTGATGGATGATCTCCCTTATGTGAGTGTAGTTCCATGTTGTAAACTACCCTTAATGTTTGAGCTCTTTCTGGATAGACATGGATAGAACATGGGAATGTAATATGACAACTAAGATGATGCGATTACATGATGGACCAAACACCTGGAGGTGTCAGAGTGTGATTTCATGGGCTTATCAAGGGGAAAGGCTCAATATTGGAAATTTTATATTACCTTAGAGTACTTACCCTGGGTAGAAATTATTTTTAGATATGTCCCTTCATTATGAATTTTTGATCATATATAGACCATGAGAGTGTTTTTTATAATGGAAATCTTGATTTGTTTGGATTTTCCATTCCTTTATGTTTTTCAGTGTCTTCCTATAGATTTCCTCCTTAGAGAGTGGTTTATGTCTCTTCTTTGGAACTAAGGGCCTTGTTTTCATATGTTAAACTATTTTGATGAATCTTTAAAAGGTTGGGAGTCCTATTTCAGGTCTCCACAAATTATCTGATTTATATTTTTTTTATTGATCTTTAAATGGCCTCTCTTTTGGATTATGGACCATCCACCTCACAAGTTGGGAGATAATGTTCTTTTGTCTTGTTTTATTTTATCCTTTAGACTGGAAGATTTTTTTAGGAAAGGAAGTGTTCTAGGTGGGGGGAGTGTAAAATCATAGTATCAAATTTACGTGATTTTGAAACCTTTTTTAATTCCCCTCTAGGTGGATATTATTCGGGGATTTTTTTGGAAAAATTCGAAGTCTTTAAAAGTTTCCAAGCCAAATCCTGGTTGCCATGGGGTTAGTGAAAAACATACAATATTTCCTAATAAACGAGACACCTTTTGTTAGAGATCCAAAGGAATTTTCATAGATAGCACATTGTTTTTCAAATAGTTTTGACAAACAATGAAACCTCTTCTAGTTGTACAAGTTGGGGGGCCAGGTTTGTGCATTATTTGTCAAACTATGTGGCTCTTCTAGTGGGTCAGTTTGGGATTCATGGTTAGTTGCATGGTTAGTAATAACCAGACATCCTACCTAGAAAACCATGTGAATTGTTTTTTATGAAACAAAATTGTAATTAAAATCATGATACATCAATATTTAAACAGAAATACCTCCCATTCATAACTAATTAAAGATTATAGGTTTTGGGAGCCCTCTAGAGGCTTTTTAGTCCTCACAAACTCATCTATTAGAAGATCAATGTTTTAATTGAATCATTGATTGTATTACATTATGTTCTTCTCCTCTCGATATCTGATATCTAATATTATTTTTATTAGTTCTTCTAATATGTTATGATTTCATTGTATTCCTTTGGATCATGTTGTATTGATTTGGAATTGATAATTTATGTTCTTTTCTCCCTTATATCACAACCAATCTTCTTAAATCTTTTAATTTCTATCAGAGGTGACACATCTTGGATTCAATGATATTGTATTTTTAAATTTCCGAGTATGTGTTTCTATGTATTTCCTTTTTTTAATTCAATGTTTCGTGAGAATTTATATAATTTTTTCCTCTTTCTAACGCATGTTCTACCATTGTTAATCTTGAATTTCTTTATGAAATACTCTTCGAACAGCTTTTTAAAAAATTGAACATGGAATGGTTTCCCTATCATGGTTTTATATGTTGATGAATTCTATATTTATTTTAATTCCCTTGCAATTTTTTTTGTCATTAACTTTTGGAATGAGAAGTATTAGGATCAGTTTTAGTCTCTAAAGTCAAATGATTTTAATTTTAGGAAATGGGTTAAAATATGTAATGACTTTCATAGTGTTTCAAATTCATGAATTTTTTAAAATGACCAAGTGCCATATTTGAATGATGCTACCTTTGATTTGAAATAGGTGTTATTGGATAATTTTTAATTAGTGATTTACTCATATGAAAATAGGTTGTTAACCCATGTTTTGAATTGAATTTATAAATTTTGTAATTTTAAAACTTCCTTGAATTCTATTTGGATGTTTTGAAAGAAATTACTATTTTAAATTAAGATTTAGAATTACCATATAGGTTTGTGAAAGGATGTTTTTATAAATATCCTTTTAATGTTTTAATATAAGAAAATGTTTTGAATTGAATTAATCGCATTTGGCAGCCTAGTTTTCACTTTATGATGATTCTATCCTCTAATAATCCCTTAGTGAAACTATTTTGGTTCTAGTAATTCCCATATATGGCCATTGAAAAAGGGATTATACACTTCTAGGGAGATTAGGTTTGAATGTTATATATTATTTATAAGGCCCCAGCCTTAAACCATACTTAATCTTGAGTTATTACAAGATTACACATTGAGGATCTTTTCGGGTTTAGAGTTTTAGAGAATTAGATCACAAAACCTGCATTACATTCCACATATAAACAAAGTGGTTTCATAAAGATAGTATTCTTCATTCCCATCAATGGAAACATATTTAAAATAAAACATGGATTCATTCTTGACACTTCCTTGACAATATCATCATATCATGTACCTTTCCCTTGACCTGTGAAAATCATTTCAAAAAAAACTTGGGATGAGCATAAAAAGCTCAGTATGGGTTATAAAAACATGGAAAGGAAACATGGGTACATATATTCATAAGAGTGAAATCATAAATTACCCATAAAACATAATCACATTTACATACATCATCAAATCATGAGTAAATCATTGAAATCATAAGACATAAAGGTAACTTGAGGCATTCATAACATTCTTACATATGGAGTAACCCACTTGGTTACGTTTGGAATACCCATCACAGTATACTCCATAAATCTCTTCGGAGAAACCTTAACGTTTCACTCCTTCGCATTACCCAATGCATTGGAGAGCTATATCGGGCTCACCCGCCCTTAGTTTATCGCGGAACCACCTGTTTTCATAATAATGCCCAAGAACCTCAACATAATCGTATCACATAAAACATGCATAAAGGAAACATAACATTCCCACCTTTCAATCACAAGATATCAATACAACAGATTGATATAAAAACATTATGAAAACCATTTTCAATACCAAAATAAATGAAAAGTAAAACATGGTATTTATTTTTCATTTAAAAAGAAGGTATGGCTTGTAGAGGAAGCCGAAAATCAAATAATGGTCACGACGGCGGAGAATTCGTTGTCGCCGCATACGTATGACAAAAAAATTCCCTTTTTTCGTTTAGTAAACTCTTCGTATAAAAAAGATTCCTTTTAAATAAATGTAAAAGTCAAAGGGTTTTATACACCGTATAAAATAACGTTGTGTATAAAACAAAATATGCCTCAAAGAAAGGAGATTGAGACGAAGTCCCATACCTCAGGTCTGACTTGACTCGATCGTTATTTAATGTCCTGAATAATAAACTTGAGTTAATTTCTACTTGCTTAAGAACCCTTTTTAAAGTTCATTATTCCTTTTATACCATGTTATGAACATCATGTAATCATTTAAGTTAATAATGTTCATTTTGTCGGTATTTGGTTCTTAAGTCAAAAATAGACTTCTTACATTTACTTATTGTTAATTTGGTCAAAGGTTCGTTATATCCAGAATGATATTAATGATTTGGATAACATATATATCGTATATATTCAGAATATACATGTATTTATAATATTACATCACATTTAGAGGTAAGAAATGAAATGCACCGTTCATGGAGACAGCAAGCCGTACTTACGCTTGAACGCTACTTCCATTTCTATTTCGTATTTTATGGAATGGAATCATAATTATATAAGAGTATATTATAATTCTAGTATAATAAAATATATAATATCATTAACTTTATCCTTTACACATCCCACATATGGTATTAACTAATCAACTCACTTTCAGGGGGCGGTAGTCCGCACTTCCTAAAATGAAGATATCGTGTTTACCCATAATGGAAACAATAATGGATTGACATAAATGAAAAATACAGAAGCGTAAGGAAAGAATAAACATATTATATATCATATATTAAAATAGTTACATCATAATGGCCACCTTTGAAGGTGTTAAATGAGTATTGAACAATCATCGTTTCGGGAGGCAGAATTTCGCCATCCACGGAAACCGTATGTTCTTTAACCATTTGATGTATTTGTGTGAGAGTGTAGCTCGAATAAATCTTATAACAACATCCTAGTATATTGAATATACTGTTGTTGTTACAAAAGAAGTAAATAAAAAGAGTTTAGGGGGTTGGAGAAGCAAAATAAAGCAAATGACCATGAGAGAATGAATTACCTTTAAAAGTGTAACTCCTTTTGATTTGAGCCTAAAGGCTTCCTTTGAAAGGATTCCGCCCAAAGGGAATCCACTAAAATGAGGAGAGGTATGTGGAGAGAGTAAATGGGTAGGGTTTGGCCGAGCTAAAGTCTTGAGGTGTGTGTGAAATGAGGTTGAGGTGGGGGCCTTTTATAAGAGGAGAGGAGGGGCACTTTTGGAAATCATGAAACTATTATTTTATTTTCAAAAGTGTTTCGATTTTCTAAGGTCCCACATTGATATATTTCTAAGATAATATGATAAGGCTTCAAAATATTCCCATCCAATAGTTTTTGGGCAATTGTAGGTCTTAGATATTACATTATCTTTCCATTTTATTTTAATCGTTAAATAATGAGGTCGTCGTTGCATCATCATGATGTCATTAATTATTTAATTTAGTTAATGTCTAAAAATTATGAAAAAAAAATTGATGTGGGAAATATTTTTAGATTTCTAATGAATATTTATAGACAAAAATATGATTAGTATAACCACTTCTAAAAATTGTTTTAGTAAAACAATTTATGTTAGTGTCATTTTCACCTTTATTTAAAAAAGGCATTAAAGTCATTATCTCACCCAAGTAGCTCCATGGGGTCCCCTAATTCGACCCATGGGTTTTCTTGGTCGACAATGACACAACCAATAGGGTTAGGACATGTGTCAAACTCATCTCATTTTATTAAAGCATTATTTATACCTTAAACTACACTAATTACCTCTAATCGCGATTAAAAACTTAATAAGTTACTATTCACCAAAAAAATTATTTTAATCTCATTGAACCACGTTTTACTTATTAATGACAACCATTTATGTCGGATTTTCAAAATTAAATAAACATTAGTGGTAAACATTCATTTAACTGAAAAATCAGTTTGCTTGATTACCACTTAGTGGTTTCACTATTCATAAAAAATTGGAGTTTTTCTGAAAAATACCAAAACATCACCCTAAGCTATATTTGATATTCTGAATTTAAAAATGAAGTCTATTTTACAATATTCAAAACATATAAGTCACATTAATTAATTTAATAATTAATTCCTACTGTCAGAGCAAATAGCGCGTTTTTATGAAACAATAAGTATCAAAAGATTGACACCAGATCAAGTCCAATTTCAAAGTGAGATTGATTCCAATGACCACCATTGGATTAAATTGTAAAAATATATTATAATTTCACTTCAAAACCAATTCATAAGATAATCTAATAATATAAATAAATTAGATTAAAAAGCAGTTTTGATGTAAAATGCAGTATTTTTCACTATTCATTAAAAAAATGAAAATTGTCAGAAAAATACCGAAAATTCACACAAAGTAAATTTTGATGTCCCAATAATAAAGAATATGTTTATTTTGACAAAAATAGTTTATAAAATTGTCAAAATATAGATTTAAAATGTTTTTTCCATCATAAGGCAATAAAACAATCTTTTAAGAACTTTAGTGTATTCCATGCTTAAGATTGGATTTATTTTCATTTTAAGCCACTAAAACACTATCTTAATCATTAATAGACATAGATAAAAATATATATTATTCATTACATACTTGGGATGTTACATCCTTCCCCCTTTATAAAATTGCGTCCCCGCAATTTATTTACTTATCGAATAAATGCGGGTACTTATCCCTCATTGCATTTTCAGATTCCCATGTTGCCTGTTCCATCATGTGGTTTTTCCACAAAACCTTTACCTGCTTAATCACATTATTCCGTAACACTTGCTCCCTGTGGTCAAGAATCTGGACTGGTTTTTCCTCATAAAATTGGTTCTCTTCTAGCTGATCTTCCTCTGGACTCAAAACATGAGATGGATCTGGCATGTACTTCCTTAAAATTGAAACGTTAAAAACATTGTTTACCTGAGATAAACTCGGAAGTAAAGCCACTCGGTAAGCAACTGATCCAACTCTCTCCATAATTTCATATGGTCCAATGAACCCTGGACTGAACTGTCCTTTCTTACCAAATCGCATCACACTTTTCCATTGTGATACTTTGAGAAAAATATGATCACCTACCTCAAAAGATACATCCTTCCCCCTGTTGTTTGCATAACTCTTCTGCCTACTCTGAGCTGTTCTCATGTGCTTCTGAATTAGCTGAACATTTTCTACCATCTCTTCCACCAATTCTGGTCCCATCAACTTCATTTCACCCACTTTATCCCAGAAAGCTGGAGTTCGTCACCGCTTCCCATATAACGCCTCAAATGGTGCCATCTATATACTGGAAAGAAAACTGTTATTATATGAAAATTCAACCAAAGAATGATGTTGGTCCTAACATCCCTGATAATCCATAGAGTAAGAACGTAGCATATCCTCCAAGGTCTGAATTGTTCGTTTTGACTTCCCATCTGATTGAGGATGAAAAGATGTACTAAAATTTAATTCAGTACCCAAAGACTTCTGAAGGCCTTTCCAAAAGTTAAAAGTGAACCTGGGATCACGATCAGATACAATGGAGAGGGGAACTCCATGCAACTTGACTATCTCTTTAAGATACAAACGGGAAAGATGATTTTGGGAAAAAGTATCTCGTATAGCAAGGAAATAAGAAGATTTAGTCAAGAGATCAAAAATAACCCAGATTGCATTATTACCTCGAGATGTCTTCAGTAATCCCACAACAAAGTCCATAGATATATTCTCCCATTTCCACTCTGGCACTGGTAAAGGCTGAAGCATCCCTTTCGATAACTTCTGCTTTGCTTTAACCTGTTGAAATGTCAAACACTTCACAGTAAAATCAGCAATATCTCTTTTCATTCCATCCCACCAGTAATACTACCACAGATCTCTATACATCTTAGTACTGCCAGGATTAACTGAAAATGGAGAAATATGAGCTTCACACAACAACTCTCTCTTCAACTGTGAATCACAAGGCACACACAATCTCTTCCCAAATCTCAAAACACAATCATTATCAATGTTGAATTCAGACAACTTACCTTTCTGAACCAGATATACCTTTTTCTGCAACTCACTGTCTTGCTTCTGTGCTTTTTTGATTCTATCTCATAGAGATGATCTCACTGATACCTGAAACAAAACAAGAAGAACTTCCAGCACCAAAAACTTCTATGCCAAAGTTTATCAAATCCTTAACCAAAGGATCATGTTCCAAATGCAACATTGCTAATGAAGCATTACTTTTTCGACTTAATGCATCAGCCACTTTATTTGCTTTTCCCGGATGGTAATGAATTGTACAATAATAATCCTTGATTAATTCTAGCCATCTCTTTTGTCTCATGTTCAATTCTATCTGAGTTAATATATAGTTTAAACTTTTGTGATCGGTATATATTTCACACTTTACTCCATACAAATGATGCCTCCAAATTTTTAAAGCAAAAACAACAGTAGCTAATTCCAAATCATGTGTAGGGTAATTTACCTCATGAGTTTTCAACTGTCGTGAAGCATAAGCAATTACCTGATCATTATGCATTAGGACGCAACCAAGTCCTTTCAATGAAGAATCACTGTATATAACAAACTCATCATTCCTGGAAGTTAGTGCCAAAACTGGAGCATTCACCAATCTTCTTTTCAATTCCTGAAAACAATCATCACATTCTTTTGTCTAGATAAACTTAACACCCTTCCGAGTTAGCTTAGTCATTGGAATAGATAACCATGAAAAATTTCTAACAAACCTTCGGTAATATCCTGCCAAACCAAGGAAGCTACGAATCTCAGTTACATTTGTGGGTCTTGGCCATTCTTCCACAAATTTTGTTTTTTCAGGATCAATAGTTATTCTATCTTTAGAAACAATGTGACCAAGGAAAGAAATTTTTTGCAACCAAAACTCACACTTGCTGAATTTCCCATACAATTTCTTTTCTTTTATGGTTTGCAAGATAACCCTTAAATTTCTTTCATGCTCCTCTTTACTTTTAGAAAACACCAAAATATCATCAATGAAAACCACCAAAAACTTATCCAAGATCTCATGGAAAATTCTATTCATTAAGTCCATGAATAAAGTAGGTTCATTGGTTAGCCCAAAATGCATTACTACAAATTCATAATGGCCATATATCGTACGGAACATGGTCTTCGGAACGTCTGCTTCTTTTACTTTCAACTGATGGTACCCCGACCTCAAGTCAATCTTTAAAAAATACTGAGCTCCCTGGAGCTGATACAACTTCATTTGATGGCCCGACATCTGCTGAAGTAGTTGCAAAGGATTTCACCACCCCTTTCTACTTGTATTCTAACTGCTTCCCATCACTCAATCTCTTTTTCGGACACTCATTTTCATAGTGACCCATCTCATTGCACTTATAACATTTCACTAACTATAAATTGAATTTGGTATTACCTTCACCTTGATCCTTTTCAGTGTAATCACGAGCCCTATGTCCCATCTTACCACTTCGGTAGCACTTGCCAGATTTCAGAAGACATTCCCCAGCATGCCTTTTGCCACATTAATCACAAACTGGATTCTTAGTTTTCTTACCATCAGACTTTTTTGAAGAATTCTGACCTTTCTCCTGCCACCTTGGTCTCTTCTTCTGTTGTTTGTTATAGAACACTTGATCATCGGCAAACTCCATTTCCACCTTCTCCGCACATCAAACAAGCTTTTCATAACTTTTAAACTCACGAGAAGCTAATGCCCTTCGATATTTTGTCTTTAATACTGAGTAAAAATGATTGATTTTACTATCAAGGTCTCGGAAAAAATTTTGAGCATACCTTGCCAATCGAGTGAACCTTTCTTCATAGGCAGCCACTGAGTCTTCCTCTTGCCTCAATTCCAAGAATTTCTTTTCCATCCTAAGTCGAATAGCCTTAGGAAAATACTTCTCAAGAAACATACCTTTGAATTCATCCCAGTCGAGAGCATCAATCTCATCAGCGTCCCTGATATTTTTAACCATCGACCACCACTGATCTGCCTCACCCTCCAAACGGTAAATAGCAAGACTAAACTTTTGATTGTCTAAACACCCCATGACATCAAAAATATTCTCCAGTGATTTAATCCACCCTTCAGCTACCTTAGGTTCAGATGATCCTCTGAATGATAGGGGATGTTGCATCATGAAATGTTCCACCACTGACATGTTCCTCTACGGTTGGTCTGGCTGATCTCGTGCATGGATACCACCACCATTTATAGCCTGAGTCAACTGCGCCATTACTGCAACAAACTGTTCAGTTCCAATTATGACCATCTCAGGATGCTGATTCTGAAGGTTATTTCCTTCTGTATGCCTTCCTAGCACTGCTTCCCTGTTTCCTCTGCGGAAAACCATTCTGAACAAACATGTCTTAGATGAAGCAACATGGTAATCTTCAAATACTATATCACTTCAATTTGACCATAAAAAAAGTATTTTTGGATAATCATTTAATAGAATTATAACTCCTAGGGTTATCTAAACCGATCTCTGATACCAACTATAAGGCCCTAGCCTTAAACCATACTTAATCTTCAGTTATTACAAGATTACACATTGAGGATCTTTTCGGGTTTAGAGTTATAGAGAATTATATCATAAAACTTTCATTACATTCCACATATAAACAAATTGGTTACATAAAGATAGTATTCTTCATTCCCATCAATGGAAACATATTTAAAATAAAACATGGATTCTTTCTTGACACTTCCTTGACACTATCATCATATCATGTACCTTTCCCTTGACCTGTGAAAATCATTTCAAAAAAAACATGGGATGAGCATAAAAAGATCAATATGGGTTATAAAAACATGGAATGGAAATAGGGGTACATATATACATAAGAGTGAAATCATACATTACCCATAAAACATAAGCACATTAACATACCTCATCAAATCATGAGTAAATCATTGAAATCATAAGACATAAAGGTAACTTGAGGCATTCATAACATTCTTACGTAGGGAGTAACCCTCTTGGTTACATTTGGAATACCCATCACAGTATATTCTCTAAATATCTTCGGAGAAACCTTAAAATTTTACTCCTTCGCGTTACCCAATGCATTGGAGAGCTATATCGGGCTCACCCGCCCTTAGTTTATCGCGGAACCACCCATTTTCATAATAATTCCCAAGAACCTCAACATAATCGTATCACATAAAACATGCATAAAGGAAACATAACATTCCCACCATTCAATAACAAGATATCAATACAACACATTGATAAAAAAAATTATGAAAACCATTTTCAATACCAAAATAAAAGAAAATTAAAACATGGTATTTATTTTTCTTTTAAATAGAAGGTATGGCTTGTAGAGGAAGCCGAAACTCAAATAATGGTCACGATGGCGGAGAAGTCGTTGTCGCCGCATACGTACGAAAAAAACATTCCCTTTTGTCGTTTAGTAAATGCTTCATATAAAAAATATTTCTTTTGAATAAATGTAAAAGTCAAAGGGTTTTATACACCGTATAAAAGAAGGTTGTGTATAAAACAAAATATGCCTCAATGAAAGGAGATTGAGACGAAGTCCCATACCTCAGGCCCGACTTGACTCGATCGTTCTTTAATGTCCTTAATAATAAAGTTGAGTTAATTTCTACTTGATTAAGAACCCTTTTTCAAGTTCATTATTCATTTTATACCATGTTATGAACATCATGTAATCATTTAAGTTAATAATGTTCATTTTGTCGGTATTTGGTTCTTAAGTCAAAAATAGACTTCTTACACTTACATGTTGTCAATTTGGTCAAAGGTTCATTATATCCAAAATTATATTAATGATTTGGATAACATATATATCATACATATTCAGCATATACATGTATTTATAATATTACATCACATTTAGAGGTAAGAAATGAAATGCACCGTTCATGGAGATGGTAAGCCGTACGTACGCATGAACGCTACTTCCATTTCTATTTCGTATTTTCTGGAATGGAATCATAATGATATAATAGTATATTATAATTCCAGTATAATAACATATATAATATCATTAACTTTATCCTTTACACATCCCACATATGGTATTAACGAATCAAATTACTTTCAGGGGGCGGTAGTCCGCACTTCCTAAAATGAAGATATCGTGTTTACCCATAATGGAAATAGTAATGGTATTCCATAAATGAAAAATACAGAAGCTTAAGGAAAGAATAAAAATATTATATATCATATATAAAAATAGTGACATCATAATGGCCACCTTTGAAGGTGTTAAATGAGTATTGAACAATCCTCGTTTCGGGAGGCAGAATTTCACCATCCACGGAAACCGTATGTTCTTTAACCATTTGATGTAGTTGTGTGAGAGTTTAGCTCAAATAAATCTTATAAAAACATCCTATAATATTTAAGATACTGGTGTTATTACAAAATAAGTAAATAAAAAGAGTTTAGGGGGTTGGAGAAGCAAAATAAAAAAAAATGGACATGAGAGAATGAATTACCTTTAAAAGTGTAACTCCTTTTTATTTGAGCCTAAAGGCTTCCTTTGAAAGGATTTTGCCCAAAGGGAATCCTCTAGGATGAGTAGAGGGACGTGGAGAGAGTAAATGGGCAGGGTTTGGCCGAGCCAAAGGCTTGAGGAGTGTGTGAAATGAGGTAGAGGTGGGGGCCTTTTATAAGAGGAGAGGAGGGGCACTTTTGGAAATCATGAATCTACTATTTTATCTTCAAAAGTGTTTCGAATTTCTAAGGTCCCAAATTGATATATTTAGAAGATAAGATTATAAGGCTTCAAAATATTCCCATCCAATAGTTTTTTGACAAGTGTAGGTCTTAGATAATACATTATCATTCCATTTTATTTTAATCGTTAAATAATGAGGTCATCACTGCATCATCATGATGTCATAAATAATTTAATTTAGTTAATGACTAAAAATTATAAAAAAAACATATGATGTAGTAAATCTTTTTAGCTTTCTAATGAATATTTATAGACAAAAATATGATTAGTATAACGCCTTCTAAAAATTGTTTTAGTAAAACAATTTATGTTAGTGTCATTTTCACCTTTATTTAAAAAAAGGCATTAAAGTCATTATCTCATCCAAGTGGCTCCATGGGGTCCCCTAAATCGACCCAAGGGTTGTCTTGGTCGGCCATGACACAACCTATAGGGTTAGGACATGTGTCAAACTCATATCATTTTATTAAAGCCTTATTTTTACCTTAAACTACACCAATTATCTCTAATCGCGATTAAAAACTTAATAAGTTACTATTCACAAAAAAAATTATTTTAATCTCATTGAACCACATTTTACTTCTTAATGACAACCATGTATGTCAGATTTTCAAAATTCAATACACATTAGTGGTAAACTTTCATTTAACTGAAAAATCAGTTTGCTTGATTACCACTTAGTGGTTTCACTATTCATCAAAAATTAGAGTTTTTCAGAAAAATACCAAAACATCACCCTAAGCTATATTTGACATTCTGAATTCAAAAATGAAGTCTATTTTACAAAATTCAAAACATTTAAGTTACATTACGTATCAAAAGATTGACACCAGTTTAAGTCCAATTTCAAAGTGAGATTGATTCCAATGACCACCATTGGATTAAATGGTAAAAATATATTCTAATTTCACTTAAAAACCAATTCAAAAGATAATATAATCATATAAATAAATTAGATTAAAAATCAGTTTTGATGTAAAATGCAGTATTTTTCACTATTCATTAAAAAATGAACATTATCAGAAAAAATACCAAAATTTCAAACAAAGTAAATTCTGATGTCCCAATCATAATGAATAATTTTATTTTGACAAACATAGTTTATAAAATTTTCAAAAGATATATTTAAAAAGGGTTTTCCATCATAAGGAAGTAAAACAATCTTTTAAGAATATTAGTGTATTCCATGCTTAAGATTGGATTTATTTTCATTTTAAGCCACTAAAACACTATCTTAATCATTAATAGACATAGATAAAAATATATATTATTCATTACTTACTTGGGATGTTACATGATTTGAGGGAATGATAACCTTATTGATACTGATAGGGGTCCCCATTATGATCCTCATAACATGATTATCCCACTCACCACTTTTAACTAGCAGTAGGAACCTTGGTAGTTAGATGAGATAACCAATATATATTATTTCTAGTGTAATCAAACCATGCCTTGTGGATCCATAGATGACATGTATGGTTTAGTCTAAAGAAATGTGTCCATAAATGTGGGTGTTCATGTAACTGGATTTCTTGAGATTCATGAGACTAGATGTAAGCCTGATGATCTGTCATGGTGTATTTTAATTATCTTGAATATGGTTGAATCACAATCATATCAACTTTTTACCCATTAAATTTAAATAAATTATACTTAATACATGAAAACCATCATTTTCACTACTTGGAACTGGATTTTCCTTGGTTGATTGATTTCCACTCTTGACTAATTTGTTTATTACAGTGATACACCGTGACTCTATTGTATTGATTTGTTTTTCTGATGTTATATTAGAAGTGTAATATGATTAATATTTTATATTATAGGTGAAATAATTCAAAAAGTTCAATTCTTGAAGTCCATGTACATTTTTATAGCCCATGGTGATAAGAAATTCTCTTCAGGTTAGTGGTGAATTGACTCTTTTATCTATTTAGATAGAATATCAGGTTGGTTCATTACATTCATCCTTCTGTTTAACCAAACATGATTCATCTTCATCACATATTATTTTTAATTTTTCATGTGTATAATGTATATTTTAATGGTCTAGTGCAATAATATTAGTAGTATAAGTAATATTCTTTATCTCCTTCTTGTATAATTGGTATCCTCTTACATTTTAGGGATAACCCAAGAAAATTCCATTAATACCTCTTCTATAAAACATTTAAATATTATCACATATGGCATTGATTATTTAGGGTATTACATATACCATTAAATAATTCAAACATGAGATATTATTTCTGTACATAACATATGGTGACATGTTAGATTGTTTTCTGTATAGGTAATGATTTTGAATATGATTTGCTGCTGTAGTAGTTTATTAAAAAAAATAACGAGAATTACCATTTTGTATCAACATTATTTGATCCATATCCCCAAATTTTCTACTAAAACATTCTACCACATTTTTTTGTGTTGTAAAAGATCCACTGATTTCATGATTAGCCATGTTTCTCTATGAAATTTTAAAATATACCATTTGAGTATTCATTACATTGGTTTATCCAAATCATCATTACGGTGTGACCAAATTCCATGTCATCAATTCTCCTAAAAGACATGAACATATCAAAGGCTAATGATTTATATTTCATAAATTTTTTGAATGAATTATGAGTAAAGTAATCGATAAAGAAAATAAAATACTTATCTCTATTCATTGAATTCTTTATCATGGGTCCACATATGTCATAATGAATAAGCTCTTGTGAACATGATTTATGAATTTAATCATAATTATGTAATTAATTATTAATCTTCTCATTAATGAATTTGGATCAAAGTTAGTACCTTTCTTGAATCATCTAACAAAAATCATATAAAATTTCACATTGAGTAATCCTTCTCATACTCTATTTGTAAATATAGATGATCCTTATTTGACACAATGAAGTTTATTATTTCATACATATGTAACATGAAATTTGAGAACCTCCCACATAGGATAAGATACCCTTAATTCGATATAATATTATCATAATCATACCATATTAAATCCTTTTAACTATGAAAACTTATTCCCTAAAATAAAACCATTTAATTAATCATAGTATTGAGATAAACGTAAAAATTTGTGTTTTAATCCATAGAAAATGTATTCCTTTACTCCATTTTTTCTTTACCAAAAAACCATTTAATAAAATATTTTTATTACAAGTGACACATCATTTTAAATTATCACCAAGACCAATTTTTTACCTTCAATATCAATTAACATCCTGAAAACATTATTCATATGTAAATTGAAAACACTATAAAACATCCATGGACATTACCCTTTCAAATCCTTTAGAGAAAATACAATAATAAGGGCATTTTACTGATCATTAATCTCTATTTTTTGAGGATTTTGATAATTAAAATTTGTAATATAATATGATGGAAAATGTATGAGACATTAAATTTATTCATGACCATCTCAGTCAAATCTACACTAGACTTACTCAATCACTTATAACATATTTTACAACTTCTATCCATAATTCATTACTTTCTTCTAGACATGTCACATTTTATTGGGACAATTCCTCTTAAATATTTATTTATAAATCATTTTAGATTCATAATACTTTTTATGGGTAATAGAAAAATATTCTTAGTGTATCTTCGAAACATTTAGAATACTAATAGTATCCACAAAAGGTATACTTTTTTCTTTAAGACCACTATTTTATAGTTTCTATTACATTAAATTCTTCGTTATTACAATTAAAAGATTTGAATTATTTCTGTGAAAAAAAATTATTGTGATCCTGTGGAATATTATTTCCTAAATTATTCCTTTTCTAACCCCATTCAGTGACCCCAGTTGTATCATTCTTTTATTTTATGTTCAAGTTTCAAAAATATCTAGAATTTTATGATTTACATGATTTAGCAAAAACAATTTCTCACCAACTAGATTTTTCTTTTCAAACTTGCCACTAATAAGTTTAGAAACACATTATTCCATTGAGGGTGGGTTTTTATAGTCAGGAAAAACTTATTTCTTTTTTGAGAATTTTATAATGTGTTAAATAGAATCTTTCTAATTCGATCTTGAGTTTTATTATTTTTCATTAGCTTTGACTAGTATTTGGCGAACAGTGTATAGTTCCTTATATTTATCATAAATTTAATTTCAATTCCTGATGTTCAAAGTATTTTAACCGTAAATCTATTATTTTATATGATTTATTTCTTTTAAAAACATGAACATTTCTTCAATATGTTCAGATTCGTGGACATTAGAATGTTGATCATCCCTTTTTAGCTTATTATAAACCTTTTAAAGCCTAGTAATTTTTTATATAAATTATTTCAACTCTATTTTTAGAATATAATCCATATGAGTATCTTTTATCTAATTCCAAAACCACATCTTGCATCACTAGTGAAATTTTCATCATTTTCCTTGGTAATTAGTAGCTTCACATCATCATCATCATCGAAAGTCTCAACATCCTCTTCCTCTTCACTATCATCACTTCATTCATGATTCGACATGAAGTTTCACATTTTATATTTATATAACTTCATAACCATCCCGTTATGATTAGGTATTGAATTTTTGGTATTCTTTTAAAAGGATCATATTTGCTGTCTTATCTTCATCATCACTAGCTTCTTCTTCTTTCATTTTTGGGAAATGTTCTGCAAAGTGTGTAATATATAAAAAAATAGATAATTTCAAACGAATATTCCCATTCACATTCCTAATCCCAATCATACTTTTATAGATAAAAATATAATAAGATCCTAAAAAATAACATTTACCGCTTTTCACAGTTCAGAAAATTTATATTGATCATATTTAACTATCTTCTTACCATTCTCTTTCTTAGATGATTTAAATGAAATATATTTCTAAGAATTTACATAATTTCTGATAGTATTATCCCTTATCATCTCATAATATATGGGAATACTATATAAATTATCAATATGGATAGAAAAAGGATTTTTATCTTTTAATGTTGAAACCATTGGATCAACTATTTTTGGAAGAATCAACAATATATTCTCTACCATAGTTGAGTATTCAAAATTTTCACCAAAAATCATGAGAATAATTATAATATATTTTAATCATGTTATTAATTTTTTAATATATTCATTATTCCACATATTTAAATCTTTATATTTTAATCTTACTATCTATAACATTTCTTTCTTTACTTTATAGTTCCCTTCATAATAATTTTATAGCTTGCCTGAAAAAACAATAGTTATGACTATTCCATTCACTTTCAAAAATTCACTATCTAAAATTGAAGATAATATATCATTTCTAACACATCCATCATTTTCATGATCCCTCTTATCTATAACTAGAATATAATTACCTTTAAAATTTGGTGCAACCACATTAGTTACATCTCTTAGGAAATGATAACTATGAGCTAATAGATATGGTAACATCCTATCATCCCAAACAAGGTAATTATTCCCATAGAATATGGGAATCACATTTTTTGTTATTTATTTTCTTAGTATCAATTGTTGATAGTGGAAATCATAACAAAAATACCACTTTCTCAATTTTCAAATATCCTTTAGTAAATAAATGAACCTTTCTCTATCACTAATTAAAAATACACACACAAGATTAATGAAATCACAATTTGGTGGGGGTGAATAAGTGATTAATGGTTTATTTTATGTTCACACTTTTAAATAATATCTATTCACATTTAGATTAAATATATTAATCTATTAAACATACCTATATTCACACATTGAAAATGCACAATATATTTTACAATGTTCACTACTCAAAGAGAATATCCATTCCATGATATGATATCGAAAACCCCAAGATCACATAGTCCTCTAGAAACAATACAATAAATTATAGAAAGTAGGGTATAACCATGAAATTGAAATACACCATATTATGCAAATTATGTATGTTTATACATCATACTAATGATAGTTCGTAGGGTTTCATAATAATAAAAAGCCTATCATTACTTAATACTTTGAGTATGTTCATACTATACTGATTCATTCTTCCCAACTAACACTAGGGAAAGTCTTCCTTTTATTCCTTCCATAATATATTTAATAGTAGTGAGTAAAAAAACTTCCTTTTATTAATTCTATCTCAAATTTCTTCTTTAATAAATAGTGAATATTCTATAGGGTTTCACCTCTATAAAAAATAAATCTTGTTTTCCTTCTCATGAACATATATATTCATAGAATAATATATAGAATATTATCCTCATAATTTTTATGGAAACTATATGATTCTAGCTTGTGAGAAATACTCGTCTTTTTAATTATTCAAACTTGTTTAAATTAGAGTGGAGGATTTCATTTAAATAACCTTATGTCTTAGGATATTAATTATCATGTGATATTTGAATATCCATATAATCAACTTCTCTACAAAACATAAAGAATTACTTTATTTAAATATATATAAGTATATAGAAGAATTTATATTTTTTACCCATGAAAACTCTTTCTATATTATGGAATTCACCTTACATTCATAGAAAATTATCTCACATGAAACACCCAACACTACAATCATATATAACTCACTAGGTGTGGAATATCTCACACATACCAAATTCAATTATTAATGAAAATTATTAAATCTCAAAGAATCACCTTTGGTTTAATGCATCGATTCTCAACATCTTGGAAGAAATTTTTTTTTATAAATCATGACACTATAATCCATGAGGAACATCCTAATCATCATCTAATTCATTAATTCCTTCATACATTTTTACATAACTCTTAATTCAATATTACTTAGAGAATGTTATTTACACAGAAGAAGACTCATATTTATGTAAGTGTGTATAATGGATATAAAAATCTTGCATGATGGTTATGGAAAAATTACATCAGGTTTACACAGGATCAATTGATTTTTGTTAAAAACAAATATTTATTTTTACACAACCATTATCAATTGATCGACCACATGCCTTAGTCTGGATTGACTCTATATACAACACAATTAATCGAACACATATCTTAGTCTATACAGACCACAAATACAACCTATGTACAATGAAGATCAACAATATAAATAAGACATGATATTGTATTGGATTGACCACATGAAATTGATTCATAGAATTAATCGACCATGATTCATTTAAGTGGCCTTATAAAGATGCCATATGGATCGAATACATGAACAAAGTATCGATCATAATGATTGATCATGTAATGTAGGAAGAATGACCATATCAATGGACTTACTATCTATATCTACCATACTCTAGAAATTATTGATGTTCTTTATTTCAAACTAGGACCTCCTAAAATCATATATAACCATTCTTAACCAACTCATATCAACTTCCAAATTTTTTTAGATTGTGTCCCTACATAAACCAACACTTGCCTATTATTTACTTGCAGAACAATACAAAAAGCATCAAATTTTCATTGAATATGATTTTTGCATTGAAAATAAATCCAACATAATAGAACATATACACATAAACCTTCTCCATAACAAACTCTTTTCAAACATGGGCTCCAAACCTCATCCTTTATATTTTTTATAAACAAAGGAACATAAATAAACTCATCCAACCAAAAATGAATCATCATACAATATTTCTACACACACATGATATGAACAAAGTGTGGTAAAAATTTATATTGAACAAAAATATCATTCTACCTATAAGACAATGATTTTTTTCAACCACTTCATGATATGATTCTCTTCATTTAGACTCTTCAAACCCTATAAAAAGTTCATTCCATTCATAAAAAAAACTATTCAAATTGTTTTCACATAAAAGATTAATTCAAATATTACCCCATCTCCTCTCCCTAAATACGTGTCCCCCCCTAAATAGATGAGACTCATATCTATGGAATTACCCCAAATTGATTTTCACTCACATTATAAATAATCTTGACGAATTCATAAGGAAATAAACAAAAAAATTATTGATGTTTTAATTTCTCCCACATTGATAAAAAAATCCTAATAAAATGGTGAGAGAGGGTTAAAAATACTAATACCATAGTCTCATGAAAGGGGTGAATAAACCCCCCACAATATTTGAAAAGAATCCTTTAATAATGGTTTGGTGAAAATATTTACTATTTTCTCTACTATAGGAAAAATTATAGCATTTCTCATTTCCCTACAGAATATCATTGATGAAGTGTTATTTAATATCAATTTTCTTGCTTCATCAATTTCCGACATCATTATTTTTTTGGTTTATATCACTTTTATTATAAAAAAATAAGATAAGTGGCTACATTTGTTTCCCCTTTAAGTTATACAATTGAGTTCTCATCTATATCATTTGAGTAGTTTCTAGAAATACAACTATATACTCTACATTATTAGTTATCAGGGTTATATAATTATGCTTCTATGCATGAGAATAGATACACCTATCACTAATAAAGAACACTCCACCAGTTTTTTATTTTCTATCATAAACACTTCCCACCAAATAAATATATGAAAAATCTTATATATTAAACTCTATTTTGTTGACATATCTTAACAAAAAATCATTGTTCCATTTAATGTAACTATGTATCATTTTCTAGATATAATATGTGTCATTCATAGAGAAATAAGAAATATTTAACATAGGATGCAAACATAGAAACGGTCATTCCTTGAATCTATTGAGTGCAACAGACATCCAATAAGCTTTTAAACCAATCTAAAATCCACTTCCATTCCTTAATAATATTTTTGATAGATTTTTTCCTTCTGATGTGGGTGTAAAAACCAATCATGAATTCTCTATACCAAACCTTTTTATAGGTTCTCTATTATAACATTCTTATGAAATGTGGATATGATATTTCTCTTGGGAAATTTGTAATCTAAGATAATATATTATGTCAAAAAATAATGAAATTTTAAACAAAATTTTTATTTCTTTAGAAAAATATTCACATAGTTCTTCATTATTCCCTTGAAAAATGAAATCATATACATATAAAATAATAATGACAGGTACCTTATTGTCATTGTTGATATATATATTCTTTTCCACTGTCACATTCTTGAAATTAAACTTCTTTAGGTACATGTCAAGCTTAGAATACCACTCCCTTGTAGTTTTTTTCAACCCATATAAATCATTATTAATCCAATAAACATGATTTTTATCTTATATCCACAAGAAAACACATGAATTAGCTATAGAAAATTCTTAGTATGGCTAACCATTTGGGAAGGAATACATGACATCCATTTGAAAAATATTGTATTTATTTTGGGAAGAAATAACAAGAAATATTATTAATGTCTCTTATATATAAAATAGTGTAATTTTCACATAAAACCCACTCCCTTGACATGAGAACATCCCTTGATAATGAGCCTTAATTTTTTTTCTAATCACTTTACCTTTTTCATTCAACTTTTTCTAGAAAACCCATTTATTAAAATGATTTTATTGCATTCTGGTTTGAGTACCAACTCTTGTGTGTCATTCCATTATATTTAATACAACTTTTCAATCATGTAATCATCCAATTTTTCATTCTCCATAACTTATTCAACATCTATTATTTTAACTTGTGAATCAGTGAGGTATGTGGTGCTGTCCTCAATGTTCTTCTAGTTTAAACTTGATGTGCATGATCTCCAATGATGTTTTGGAATTCCACCTATCTTTTTAACCTGAAGTTAGATGATTTTATTTTCTAATAATTACATGATCTAGATGAATTATCATATTCAAACTAAACATATTCCAAACATCTATCATTTTATGTAATTATATCATTTTGTTTAACTAAAATAGATTCATCTTCATCACCCCTGATACTTATTATTTTTTCTACATCTTATTTTTATTTCATGTTCCATCACTTAAACATAAAAAACATCCATAATATTAATTTTTATGTATTTTATCATTAATATCTTCTTCCATTTGGTGGATAAACTTGTAAGATTCCATCAAGACCTCTTATATCAAATTTCTAAAAATTTCAAATTTGATATTTATTATGTTGGGATTTCCAAATACTATTAAATACATTATACCTTGGGGTTTATTTTAATAAATTTATATGGGGATATGTCAAAATTTTGTTTTTATATGAAATAAATTGGAATATAAACTCCTACTATAATATCATGTCTCTAACATTATTGAGAAGAATCATTAACAATAAATTTTTTAAACATATCCACTATGATTCTATTATTACAATACATTTCACTAATTTGCTGTTTTTTACATGGGTTATTTAGTTCATGAAAAATACCTTGCTTCTCTATGTAGGATTTTAAATATCCCATTTTTTGTATTCAATACCATTTTTTTCAAATCTTCATTATTGGGTTTCCATATTCCTTTAGATCACTTCTCCTAAAAATATTGATATTTTTAAGGGATTATGGATTATGTTTTATAAACAAAATGCATAAATTGTGTGTAAATTCCTCAAAAATAAAAATAAAATACTTATCTACATTCCTTGATTTCTTTCACATGGGTCCACAAATTTCTGATTGAATAAGCTCCATGGGACGAGATGTATGAATTTCAACATTAATATTTGAAGAAATAGTAATCATCCTCATTTGGAACATGAAGAATATGTAGTCAAATTCTCAAATCATATTAAGAACATCACAAATAATTTCTCTTTCTGTAAGATTGTTCACATTCCATTGGAAAATATGGACAAGACTTCAATAAACAATTTTATTTTTATCTTTATTACATAGGTTTCAAGAATATTGAGCATCTCCCAGTTGAAATAAATTTACCATATATCATTTTCCTATTATCATAATCTTTCCATTTTTAATCGTTCTCCTAATAAAACTATATTTCTTAAAAATCACCTCATTATATTCATCACAATGTTAGAAAATACTTAATAGATTGGGATCAATCCAACAACAAACATGGTATTCATTAAATGTATATATTTTTATTTATAACCATTAAACCAACATCATTTATCTTTAGTGATCCATTGTAAAGCCTTCGAATATTGTTCTTAATATTAAAAGACCTATTTTCACATTCTCCTTTAATATTTGGAGTTGATCCATTCCTGGGTGGAACATTGTGATATTAAGTAGATTTTGTAATCTTTAATGTGGGTTATAAAGGTTTTTGGACCAAAATGGTGAACTCTACACTTATGGATCTGGATATGGAGGTCCATTTTGTAAAATGTTCAAGGGAGAGAATGGGGAATCCAGGATGTGACTTGGCTATGGTGCTTGAGAATGGTGTTTTTTTTCATGGCATAGGAAACCTAACTATACCCATTTTGAAGGACATGGTGAGAGAAAGAAACTCAAAACCTTTTCATATTCCCATAATTGGATATCCATTTTTTGGTATGTAAGAAACACCATATCCATGTCTAGGTTATGGATGAGTGAATGGTTGAATCATGAGATATTTTGAAATTGGAAAAACAATCACCTTTAATATCAGATTTTGACCGATTCAAAAGGGAAAATATGTGTGGATTAAATATAAGGAATTTAATAATTTTTTAATTGGTTAGTAACCCTATTAATAAATTCATCCCTCATCCTTAATGATTCATTTTATTTGTATGAATTCTGGATACTCCTTGGATAAACCAAGGGAAACCCTATATGTGTTGAATTGCTACCTTTGAGAACCCTGATTCTTCTTGAATGACTTCCTCAATATTGATAGAATAATCAAAACCCATAAGAGGACGTTTTTCTTTACTGATTCATACCCATGGGATCCTCATATATCTTATCTTTTTGATTTATAAGTGTTAAAATTTTCTCCAATCGTCATCCAAATTTGACATTTTTTGTTTTCGATAAATAATATTGGGTATGTTTTGTTTTAACACATGTCATTTTATTTCTTGATTATTTATCTAAAAAATTATGTACTTTTTTTATGAAACAATTTGTAGGAGTAAATAAAATGTGATTATATTTCGGATGGTGCGAGCATATGGTTTTGGGAGACAAAACAATTGATGAACCTTGAAATTGATGTTAACAATCTTGATGTAGGAAGTTCCAAACCATGAAGAGGATATGTTTATTATTTGTAGCAATATATGATGTTGTGTGATTAAATAATTTAGACCATTCCTTAGTTTGATCATATGTGTGTGTGTGTATCTTGTGAGACCATGTTTTCTTTTTTATCACATGTTTGTGTGTGCATAGTTCATGAGACTCATGTATAAATTCAATCACATGTGTGTGTTTCAACACCTTCACCTATACTTGATGTGTCATAAATTTGGATATAAGTGAATGATATGATGAAATAGATTCTATATTATGTATTTTCAATATATTATTTTTTTATTATTCTATTGAAGGTACCACTAAGATAGGTGAATCCATCAAGGCTCAATGGACTTTGAGGGGGAGCATGTTCAGATGTTTCATGAGACATGATGACATGACCGAGTTAGATGATGGGGAATTATGACCTTCCTTGTCCTGACCTAAAGGCATGAAGGCCTTATATAATTTTACTTGAGTGGTAATAGTGGGGAATGGTATACAATGACCTATAATGGGACATAGTACTAAGATACAATGTCATTGTGGACTGACCAAAGGTAATGTCATAATATGATATCCATTTGGACCAACCTAAGACTCATTGGCCTTTTTGAGGTAGCAGAGTATATGTGGTGAATTTTTTTTCAATACTAGTTCATATATTTTCTATGACTACATCTTAAAAATGGATCCATAATAGGTATGACCCCAGATTTTTAGTGTCTTGGTTAGTTCACAATTGCTCAGTATTTGATTTCATGTCATTATTGGTAAAATTATTTTTTATCATGACATAAACTCATATAAATATGAACTCATATTAAGGATGAGTTGGTAGTGTCCTACTGGGTTTCTAATCACACCCTTCATAGGTATCTTCATGTGAATGATGAAATCATGTTGAGGGATATCAGAAAGCAAAAGGCCTAGGATATAGGGAGATAGAAGAAGGAGTATGGTGTTTAGAGGTAGTATCTGGACAAACTCTAGGGTGATACCATGTTTTGTATTTACATACCTATCTAGAACACTCTTTTTTTGACCATTCACTCTAGGGGTCCTTTGTTTATTATTCTTCCCAACTTATGACATGTTCCATGCCATTATTTTAACATTTTTTATTTATTTCTCCATGTTATTATTTATTGTTTTCTTTACTAATATTGATGGTATAGTATACCAACTGATGGAGTTCAGACCCACATAGCTAGTTCGAAACCTCTGGCTTATGGGAAAGTGAACACAATACCATGTGGTCTAATTTCCATGTTAAGAAATCTGTATAATTGATAGGGGTGAATTATTTAAATATTTTTCTTTTAGGTTTCCTGCCATATGAATCAAAATTATCCTCTTAGTAAGGATTTATTTCTATAATGAAAAAAATTAAATCACCACTCCATATGAAAATATAAATTTACAAGGTTCACTATTCAAAAATAATAAAAACATCCTTGGTATGTTATCGAAATGATCCAATTCCACACAATCCACTTGAAAGCAATCATTTTGTGTGGAATTCAATGAGTAGGATATACCATTACACTTGTGTAGCACTATGATCAGTAAAAAATGCACTTGTTTCAAGTGGTACAAAAATATAGAAGAATGTTTTTGTAACAAACAAGTTATGGTGATTTTTTACCAACATTCACAAATAATATATTTGAATATTATTCTTCACTTTCTTATACATATTCTTGTAATAACATCCTAGACATTGTAATAAAACATAGTCATATATCTTAGTGTAATTATCATAGCCCAATTGATCAATATATAAAATATAACTTTATTAGAATATGGGTGATACACTTCTGAAGAACTTCTTATTCAATCCAAAAAATCCCAACACGATTTTTCTATTCCGATAATTCAGCTCAATATAATGACCAACTGAATAAAATCTTGTATCTTCTCTTATGTTTCTTCTGTTTGAAAATATTCTTCTAGAAACTCAATCCAGAAACCTCTTTTTCTCTCTATAGATCCTCATTCTCTCTTCCTCACTATCAATGATACATCTATTAGAAATTTAAAAATTAGATTTCATATTATACTCCCCTAAAAAATGGTTTGGGGAGGATTCTTTAAAACATTCCCTCTCAATCAAAATTTCTGATTCTATATGTTCCATTGAATTTTGGGTGAATCTTGACATCATCAAATCATTTCAACACTTATCAAATCATTGTAAATATTTTAGAAACATCTGATCAATTTTATAAATATTTTTAAAAATAAATCATATTCTGATTCCATATTATGATTGTCATTATGATCTACCTCATTATGATGAAAAAAATGTGAAACAGTAGATTCTTCTTCTCCTTTTATCTCAACCCATTTGAATGAAAAACAAAGTAATTCAACCCATTTTAAATGGTTGACTACATTATTTATTAAACTCTTAAATTCTACATCATATTGGTCACCACATACATTTATTTTTTCTTTTCATTCATAGGTCCCAAACAATTATTTATGAGATGATTATGATGGAATAAAATTTTTAAAGGACCAGTATCCACAACTTGTACTTTAGAAACTTCTTTCTCTTCTACATATGATACCAATGAATTTTTATATATAAAAAATATGCCTTTGATGAATATGATGACACACAGAATTCAATGGATTAGTAACAATGGATTACTTTATTTTCGAATAAGACTCTAATCAACTCATTAATTTTAGGATCAAAATCTTTTGGTTTTTTTATATCTGAAAACCAAAAACTTTGTCATGATCTTCCTTCTCATCCATTAAAAAAATATGCATTCAGAAAGGTAATTAGGATGATCTTGAGATAAAAAATCATTGAATTCACCAATATTCATCTTTATAAAACAGTCATCTAGTATCATGAATTCCATCATGACTATGAATATTTTGAAGATAAACTTCAACATCTCCTGACTTATAAAGGAAAGTATTGTGACTACAATATCAACATCTTTCTTTCCTGCTCATCCTAAATATAGTTAGCATGTATATGATCAGATTGAATATGATTGGTAGAAAACAATTCTCCCCCTTTATTCCATCTATCTTGTCTCACATGTTTTACAACTTACATATAATTTATGAGAACTCCATGTTAAAAAAATAATCATAAAATTTATATTGGATTTTGGTAGTCTCTGATACAAAACTTAATTATGATCTTCTCTTCCCCTCTGAACTTGAGTTAAGAACGATGAAACATTTAATTTTGAAAAACAATCCTAATACAATGGAAATTTATAACCATTGTGAGTATTATTTTCATGGATATAATGGTCACCATGATTTTTAATAAATAGAAAGTGAGGTGATTTCTTTTATTTTTTAACATCCATGAAAACAAAAGACAATTTATGAATAAGACCATTTACCTAATCAGATTGGTCCTAACAATCTCCACCTTTAAATTTTTTTGTCATAAAAGGATCATAAATCACTAAAAATTGACTTTTTAACCTCAATATATAGATTAATTATCAATAATTTTAGCCTCTATGATCTATCCCATTAGAGGAAACAATAATGATTAACAATAAAAAACATGTTGTCTAAATGTAGTGGTTATGAAAACATCCAATGCTTTATTCATATGCTTCCATAGATTTTCCTCCCCACCTTTTAATCATTTTTTGAATACACCATTTTGTTTCCTACAAACACTCCAACAAACAACTAGAATATTTCACACACATACAATGATGAGTTCATAGCTTACCCACAATCACCCCTTTAAGCATACTTCCATTAAGGATAGATTTAGGAAACAATTATCCACCTTAAAAAAATACCCAAATATAAGATAAGAGAGGGGGAAATCACATACATCGAACTTGGTGAGAATTAGTTTTTATACCCATTTTAAACATCAATTTAGAAAAATGTTCCTTCAGTAAAAGTTTTGTGAAAATATCAAAAATCATCTTCCAATTTTGGAACATATTATATCTTCAATACATTATTAATAACATGATATTTAATTAAATTATATTTTAATTTCAATATATTTTGAATGATAATTTTGTATTAGATTCTTGTTGAGGTTGATCACACTTTGATTATCAAAACCCTAGAGAAAGGGTAACTTCACATCAATGAGTAAATATTCTAACAGAAAATTCATCCACATAATTCGGGTAGTGTCTTCAGTAGTGGGAAAATATTCAGCTTCATCCATACAGAGTGTTACTGAATTCTATTTCATTTTTACTCTAACTAATAACAATTTTCCTCATAAAGAAAACTACCCCTGATGTGGATCTTAAATCATCAACATTTCCTACCCAATCAGTATTTGGATACGCAAAAAAATCAATACTTTATGACCTATGACACCTGATTCTGGATTTTTTGTGCTTCATATTTTTCTAAGAATTGTTTTTATAGAATGTTAATGGGATTCATTAGAAGAAATTTGAAATGTTTCATATAAGATAATAACATAAACAATGTCGGGTTTTAAGGTAGTAAAACAAACAAACATACAATCATCTTTTGAAACTCACTCTGATCAACTTCCTTACCTTATAGATTTTTATTCAACTTGGTTCCCACTAACATTTGTGTGGAAACTAGTTTATTATTTTCTATATCAAAATTTTTAATAAGTTCTATGGTATAAATTTTTTGAGAAATAATAATGAGTTTCTTCTTTTTTAAAATTTGTAACCCAATAAATTATTTTATTTCCTCCAGTATAGAAATCTCAAAAAATGTTTTCATTTATTTATTAAATCATTCAAAAGACCATTCTTCATTCCTAGAAAAGATAATGTCATAAACATAAGAAATTATGATAATGGAAAAATATTGGCTTTCATTGATGTGAATATTGTATCAAATATTCCTTTCATAAAACTCATAGTTGTTAAGAAAGTATACAATATGGAATACCATTCTCCTAGTTCATGATTCAGCCTATACAAGGATCTTCCCAATTTATATACATATTTTTCATATTTTCTAACAAAAAATCCACAGGTTTGTTCAATTTGAGCTCCCTTGCCAAGATCTCCCATTTTAAATGCATATATTACATCCATTTGAAAAATTATGTTACTTCATTGTGAAAAAAATACCATGAAAAATTTGAATAGTTTCTATCCTTTGTATCAGAGAAAAAATTCCATCAAAATAAACACCTTTACATTTTTAGTAACCTTTTCACACTAATCCTTTGTTAATTCTTATCATTTCAGCTTCTTTATTTATATTTTTTTAAACCCCCGTTTCACCAAAAACATTTTGGTTATCTGGCTTAGGAATGTGTTCCCATGAATCGTTATTTCTACCAGATCCATTACTTCTTTCATAGTGCAAAACCATTCCGGAAACATAGAAACATCATTCACATTATTTAGCATAACTTTTGAATACAAAAAAAGCATGTGAAATATCATTTTTTATTCTTCTTGTTTGAAACATTTGATGCTATTCACCAATAATGTTCTATGTTTCTACATGATTCATCGTCTTGGGATGAGATTTTTGAGACTATTCCTAATCAAATGCAATAAATGAGTCTAATTATTCTTATTGACTTAGATTATAGTTATATATATATTTATCAAAAAATTTAACAAAAGATTCGTTGTATTACTCAACTTCCTTCTTTACATTAGTATTTTTATCCTTCTCCAGTTTCCAATAACATTTACATCATCATAAGAAAAAATTATTCCAATTTATTTATTGAAACATTTGGATCCTCTTCCTTTTGTATCATAAAGAAAGAAATTACTTCATCACCTTTCAGTTTAAACATTACATGATTTCAACATTTCTTCATTTTAATGCATGAACCCTAAAAAACTCTTAAGTATTTCAAATAAAGAGTTTTTCCATAAAACATTCCATATAGTTTCATATCTAATATTTGAATGTAGAAAAACTTTTTTTAAAGTATAAAACATTACTCATTACTTGCCTCAAATAGTAATGTGATAGACCATGTTCAAGAAACATAGTTCTACCCATTTCCACAAAACTTATATTATTCCTTTAAACGACCCCATTTTGTTGAGAAGTGCATATGGAACTATAATCATGCCTAATTTCATTATTTTCCATATAAATTTAAAATTATTAATTTTTTACTCACAACTATTATTAATTGTCAATTTTATCACTGAATACTCACATTCCTTCCCACATTACCACCTGATACATTTAAACATTTTCATTGCATCTAATTTATGCTTTATATACATAACACAGGTAATACTAGAAAAGTTATGAATGAAAGTGATTATGTACTTATCTCTATTTTTTATTATTTTCTCATTATCCCATACATGTCAGAATAAAAATGTTTCAGGGTTTGTTTTGATCATATTTTATCTTTCCTATGCATTGGGTTTTTGATTTTCCCATTCTGTCAAATAGTGAAATATGAATCTCTACATCCTATAAAATCTGGAACATCACGAACACAATCACTCTTTGATAAATTGATCATTTTTCATTGAAACATGTTTACTAGAAATTTATTCCACAATTGATTCTCATTCACTATATCCAAGTAACAATAGTTTTGAATTTTACTAACTTGATATAGATCACATTTTGTACATTGGCCTCTTGTAACTATCTTTCCAACTTACTCACATTTACAAAAATCCATATTTTATGAAAATGACTACATTACGTATAACAAATTTTTTTGAAAAACTAAAAATGTTGTGTTTCATCCCTTTAAAAGAAACATATTTCTTTGATATACACATTCCTTTCCTAATGATGGAAGATCTAACACATTTTATTCATAGGAAATAATAATTGAAAAATGTCACAATTCAATTTTTAAAGTCTTTTAACTTATTAAAAAATATTAAATATTCTACCATATGATAAAAACACCCATTATCAATAATCCAAGGTTGTTATCCTTTTTTACTTTTTTGGTGGTTTCAATGACAAGAGATATTTCATTATTCATCCTTCGCATCTCTGAATTGTTGAAATACTTTTCTTGCACCTAGAAAAAAGCAAGACAAACTTTAACAAGATTTACAGGTTGTCCAAACCTTTTACATATTGTTTCTAGGGGTTGGAACCCACTCTCATCTTTTACTCCATCCTTCCCACATTTCTTCCTTTGAATAGATCGACTCCCCCACAAACTTTTTCATCATAAATATTTGGATAATAATAATGTTGTTAGTTAAAAAAACACATATTTTTCTTGTTCCTAAATCCACCATAATACCTATAGTATCTATAGAAATAATATTTTCCTCTGAAACATCTATACATATCATGGTTGTAAACTTGTTTATCACAAACCTTCTTTGATTTCTTACCAATATTTGTATTATCAATTTGAAACTTCTTTTCCAGGTATGTTTTCTTTTTAGACATATCAAAACAATATGTAATGGAACCATTTTTTTATTTAGATTGTTTAGAATCATTTTTGGACCCATTGTTTTAAAAAACTAAATTCTCCACATTGCTAATCTTTTCCACGTTCATCACTTTCCTGTCCTTCTTTTCAGAAACATCACCACCTTTCCTGTCATATCTTTAAGGTAACTTTTGTTGGTCATTATTTGGTTTCTTCTTATGATAAATTTCAACAAAGTCAGATATAGAGTTCATGAAACTTATAATTTCATGTTCATCTTTAGAATGTTTTTTTTGAAAAAAATATGACTCTTATTATTTTTACATAATATTTATTTCCAAATGTTCATTAAAATTATATTTTTATTAAAGATAGTTTTTCAAATTATCAATCTCATCCATCAACATGACTTTATCATCAAGAAAAAATTCTTCTTTATTTGTTGAGGAACTTTAAAATTTCAACATCCTGATTTCTTTCTCTTACCTTCAAATATTTCTCAGGTGTTATTTCAATTTTTCTTTTAGATGATATTCTAATAATGTTTCTCTTTCTTCAGAACTACTACATCCAAAATCTTTATTATTTTCTGTTTTAATAAAATTATTCATTCCTAAATATTTATTAGAATATTGTATTCAACGTCACGATCTTCGTCTTCTTTATCTTTAGAAAAGAAACTTCTTCTTTTGAATTTTAATATCTTTTTATCTTTCCCTTTATAAAATTATTTATATTTATCTCCATATTTTATCCTTGATCTTCTTGGCCTTTTTTTCTTGATTATTATCCTCATATTTCATTCTTAGAGGAAAATTAGCTATAAAGATCCAAATGTATCCACATTCGAAACATTTAAATGGAATTTTATGATGTTATTTACTTATACCTATTCTCACATTTTAAATAAAAGGATATAATATAATCAAGATTTTTGCATAACTCATTTTTGGAATTATAATTTCCAACTTCTTCTTTAATAAGTATATTCTTTGAACTCTCTATCTTGGTAGCCTTGAAAGAAATTTCTCTAACATTTTTTTTTTCATTTCATAGATTTATCCCTTCTCATTTTTAGGTAATTAAACTTCTATGAAAATCATCTATAGATATTCTTTTAGGATATCTATATTCTAATGGATAATATTTAGCATAAAACTTATTGAGAAGAATTTTTGAGATCTTTTCAACAACTATGGAATCCTCTATCTTTTCACAAGACATATGATACCGATTACTATGGAATTGACCTTGGTAAATAAGCCCCCAATAGATTCATGCTCACCTATTTTCAAATATTCATACACCAACCTCCAGTTTATTAATTTTTCCTTATTTACTTTTATATTCCCTTTTAATATGTTTTTTAACTTATCCCATTCCCCTTTGGATATGAACACACCATTCACCATTATAAATTTACTTTTAGAAAGTGATGATCGTAATACTTTCTTGCCCTTTATTTCATTCACAAGATTTTTATTATCAAGATATTTAGGGGAACTTTATCATCAATAGAAGTAAAAACATCTACTTGAGCATCAAGAACAACATATCCAATGTACATGAGATTAGGAAACATTCTATATTTCTATATATGAGAGTTCTTTCCATCGAAAAATATGATACCTTTTCTGTTGTCCCAATTTGGATTCTCCATAACATTATTTTCAAAACATAATAAAAAGAAAAAAAGGTAACTTTCACTCTGATATCAATTGTAATTTATCATTCACGATAATTTTAGCATTGAGAGGGGGATGGGTGAAATTGTGATACATATTTCTTTTATTTTTCCTTAATTATGAGACAACCTCAACCTCCTATTAAGGATTTATTTCTATACTACAATCAATTTAATCCAACATCAATAAGAACACAAGATTTTGCAAGGTTCACTATTCAAAAATAATATAAGCATTATTGGAATGGTTTGGAAATGATGCAATACCACAAATCCACTACAAAACAATCCTATTTTGTAGAATTAAACTATTAGGATATACTCTTACACTCTTTTAGCACTGCGGTCATAAAAAATGTATGTTCATGAAGTAGTACAAAAAGATATTATAAATTTTGTGTAACAAACGTGCTACCATTCTTCTTGACCACCTTTCACAAATATGATATTTCGAAACAATTCTTTACTTTCTTACCCATATGATGGTAATAAATTTCTTGACTTAGTAATAAAACATAATTCAATTTCCTAGTCCAATTTCTCAACATGGAAAATACAACATGATCAACATATGGTTGAGAAAATTTTGAACATCTTATTCTTCAATCCAAAAATCCCAATATGAATTTCCCAATCTAATAATTCAGCTATAAAATATGACAGGTTGAATACAATATTATCAATTCACTTATGTTTCTTAATTCCTGGAAAATTCTTCAAGAAACTCAATTTGGAAACCACTTCTTCTCTCTACAAACCTACCTTCTCTCTTCTTCACCATGAATAATACATCAATCAGAAAGCACAAAGTAATTTTCTTTTTTATACTCTCCCCAAAAAAGGGTTCGATGGGATTCCTAAAAAATTTTCCTCCTAATCAGATTTTATGAATCTACATGTTCCATTGAATTTTGAGTGGATCTTGACTTTGTCAACTATATAAGACACTTCTATAAAATTCTCAAATATTTTAAAATCTTCAACTCTGATTCATAATTTATTTAAAAAATTCAGTCTAATTTTGATTCACCATTCCAATTTTCCTTAAAATCTTCCTCATTACAATAAAAATAAATTTAAACAATAGATTCGTATTATACTTTTCTCTCAAACCATTTGAATTAAAAACAATGTCATTAAACCATTTTGAAATTGTTGACAAAATTGTCTATTAAAATTGGAAATTTTTATTTGTATAGGTCACCCAATTTCATTTTTTCTTTTCATTCATTGTTTCCAAAAAATTCTTCTTCTAATGATTAAATTGGCATAACGAGTCTGATGGACTGGTATCATCATCTCCAACTTCATCAACGTATTTCTCTTCTAAATATGATACCAATGAATTATCATACACAAAAAAATCTTCATTTAAATAATATGATGACACACTAAATATGATAGATCACTATCAATGTATTATTTTATTTTTGAATACAAATCTCATCATTATATTTCATCAGGAATTAAAATATTTTGGCTTTTGTTTTGTCCAAAAACCAGCAACTTCATTATGATCATCCTCCTTAGACTTTTAAAAAATATGAACTCAAAAAGATCATTACAATGATCTTGATACCAGAATGATTTATCTTCACCAACATTAATCTTCTTAAAATATTTAGAGATTATCCTAAATTATTTCATTACTTTGAATACAATTAAGATCAGCATCAATATCATCTTACTTTTAAAGGAATGTATTGTTACTAACCTATCAACATATTTCTTTCCTTCTCAGCTCGAATATGATTAGCATGATTATGATCAAACTAAATTTGATTGGAAGAATGTTTTCCACCATTTATTTCATCATGATTTCATCACATCTTTTACTACTTAGTTATGATTTATGTGAATTCCAAGATCATAAAAGCATCATCACATTTATATCTGAGTTAGGAAGACTCTGAGGCATCACCTCAAAAATATATTCTCTTCCTCTCAAGACCCGAGGAAATTCTGATGAACCTTTTAATTTAGAAAAAAAATTCCCAATATGATTGAATTTCGTAACCACAGTGAGTTTTATTTTATTTAATACAATGGTTTGTTTGAATTTTACCAAATATAATGTTAGGCGATTTATTGTCATCATAACCATCCTTGAAAAGAAAATACTATTCTTGAATATGATCATTAACATTATTGGAATTGTAAGAACATGTGGTACTCCAAATTGAACATGGTGATTCAAGATATGGTGCCACAATGTGGTATTATATTGGGATTTCTATCTTTCATTATTATTGAAAATTTTTAAGTGAAAAGTTATTAAGGATTTAGTCTATGTGGGACTTGGGTAGGGAAGTTTCATGTGAAGTTTTCCAATAAATATGTATTAAAAATATTAGTTACCTTCGTTGGGACTGCAATTATGGTTATGGTTTTATGGTATCATATTTATCATGAGTAAATTGTAATGTTACTATTTTATGGTATTTAAGTACATTCATGAATCATGGATAGGTACTTAGGATCACATTTCACATATACATACCTATTGTGTGCTTTATTCCAACTCATTAATTAAAATCCTTGATTATGGTATCTATTTAAGATAGACTTGTATTGTAAATTGAATGATACATCTATGTGTATTATATTCTGATATATCTATGTTGGAATTAGTTAGTTAAACATTATAATTCTTATATTTCACACACACACACACACACACACACATATATATATATATATATGATTATTATTAATGTCGATGTATGGGGAGCCTTGATTAGTGCTAGGAGGGTTGTACCTTCTTATCATGGGTAGCCTCTTAGTATAGTTTTTTTATAGAAATCCCTTATATGTGTCTTATAACTACATTCGTTTTTCACTAAGTGAGTTGCTATAGTCTACATAAGAATACATTGGTATTTCATACAATTATTCCTCAACATTGTATTAGGATACCACCTAGAAAATCATTCTAGGACACTACTACAAGTATGCATGTCTTGATTCTACCACAAATTATGTAGTATAATGATCCTAAACCCACTCCAATGGTGTTGGAAGAAGGGACACATAAGCTAGGAGTCTTCCTACTAGTACCTAATCAAGGAATAAAATGTTTCCAAGACTATGGTTTCCTATGTATGAGAATTTTATATCCAAAAAACTCAATCCTTATAGGGAATTGGAGTCATTTCGGATGTAGATGATTGGATATGAACCATTAAATATTTATTTGACCTGGTTGAAACTGTAAATGATTAAAAGGTAAAGCTTATGAACTATATGAGTTTGGAAGATATTTGAAATTTGATTGATGTTATGGTTTTGGTTTTGAGACATGAAGGTTTTAATTGGAAAACATTCAAAGAACATTCCTTCAAGGAGTTATTTCTGGGTATGATATAGCTAGACTGAGTGCAAGAGTTCATGGAATGTCATTAAGGGATAATGAAAAATTCTACTTACTCGGCACGTTTCATATAGTTACTTTTCTTCTCTCTTTTCATGGAAGAGAATGAGGCATTGAAGTCTAGTAATTTTGATATTGGCCTTTGTCTAGAGTTGAGGTTCCATGTCAGAAATTTCAAGCTGACAATATATATATAGGTGCTCCGCCAGGCCTTGATGATCGAGACGTGTCTAGAGGAGGACAGATCTAGGGGATTTATTTTAGCCTCCAATGGAATTCTTTGTGATACCCTTTGTGGTAGGAAGATAAAGGAATATAATTCAAGCTAGGGTTGTATTAGATAGCCAAATATTATCAAAGTGACTTTAGTACATCTATGGGAGATGGAGGTCCCCCTTTTTTGAACTATATATTGAGTTGGAATTATCACAAATTTTTTTCCAAAAAAATTATCATTTTTCATTGGTGTGGAATGATAGGGAACCTGTAACATATTTTATTGAAATAATCATGGATGAGGTTATAGGGGGGTTAATATCAGACACATACATCGAGACAAGGAACATTATAGGGTCCTTAGTAGTGGGTTTAGACCCCTTATAGGATGATGACTCAGGTGAGTCATGCATATTAGGGAATATACTGTGGGGCTGAGGTGGTTTGAGTGTTTGTGATAGATAAGGTTACAATAGACTATGGAGTGGGAGCATCAACTATTATGTGTACTATCATAACCACCTCTTACCTTTCTACCACAATCATTGATACTAATACTTTCTACTCATTTATATTTTTGAATATTACTTTTATACATGACATAGAGTACAAGTTATATTTGATGTTTCTTTTTTTTATTAACACATAGAGAAGAGAGTATATTATCTTTAGAGATATCTATGGTGTCCCATAGTAGTTTATGAATTTATAAATCTATGGGATATGATTATCCCTTAGATGACTATATTTAATGTGATCTTTTACATTGATTGGTTAACTAGTTATCAGGAACACATCGACTGCTACCAAAGACGTGTATTCTTTACTACACGTGAAGGGGAGAAAGTTTTTTTCACCGATGATTGGGAAGTTAGAGTGGGAATATTGGGTCCATACATGAGCCAGATAAGATCTATTATGAAATAGGTGGAAGGCTCGACTATTATGTCAGATCCAACAAAAAGACTCTTATATCCTTCCTCCAATGGCAGATCATTATCAAGTTATTTTCCAAAATGAATTCATAGTACTTCCTCTAGGCAAAGAAATAGATTTTGATATAGAACTTATTCAAAGAGAACAACTGATATCAATCTATCATTCTCATATAAATCCAACTGTTATGGAAGTGTAAAATCTAAAGAAAGTGTATTTGGATGTGAATAATTTTATCATACCAAATACACTACCCTAGGGTGCTCCAATGTTTTTCAAAAAGAAGGCAGACAATATTCATAAATTTTATACAGATTATATGAGACTAATTAAAGTGACTCTGAAGAATGAAAACCAATTTCAATGTGTTGATGTCTTTTTTTCTCCAATTTTGGGAATCTGGTTGGTCCTATAATATTTAATTATGACTAGTCTGTCATGAGTAGTCGGTTAGAGAGGAGCATATTTGGAAGATAATGTTTAGTAGTAGATATAAACTGTATAAGTATCTTTCAATTCACTTCAGGTTGAATATAGATCCAATGGTTTTCATGGATATCATGAAATAGATTTTCCATCCCTATATTGACCCTTTTTTTATTGTGTTCATGGAAGATATATTGATATTCAGAAAGAATTAAAACAATCATTGTTGGAACCTAGAGATTTTATTGAGTATAATTTTTTCAAATCAACTTTATTAAAAACTATCGATGTTTCACTTTTTGATTCAAGAGTTGAAATTCCATAGGCATGTGATCTTTGTGGTGAAAATTGATATTGACCTAGAGAAGGTATATGCATTGATGACTTGGGTATCCCTAGAAATGTATTTTAGACCAGGATCTTCATTAATTTCATTGGGGAATGTAGATGGTTCATATAAGGCCCCATTATTTGTAATAACCTTTGATGGTGATAAAAAATAATTTAGTGAAGTTTAAGTTGAAAATCTAGTATAAGGAATTATGCCTAGATCTAAAGAGAAGGATGGAAATAATTATATTTTTGACACTTCTAGAGCATGTGTTTGGTTATGTGGTCTATTTTTATGCCTAAGAAGTTGGGAAGGTTGTTTTTATAATGAAAATAGATCTGGTAGTATCTTATGGTTCACATCAACTACAATCTCATTAGTGGAAGTACTTAAAAAATTACTTGTAGTTAGAAAGTGTGGTATACACTCTAATTTCATGGAAATATTATATCATCAGTGATAGATTTTTTTTTCTACATAGGCCACAAGATATTGTGATATATGTTCTTTGAGTTGTATATAATCTTGAGGATGATATTTTGGGTGAATTATCATCATACATTACAATTTTATATTGCATATCCTCTTGGGAAATGTAATTTCACTACAGATGCTTTTAGCATGAAAATATAGGAGATAATGGATCATGGAGAGTATAATTAATAAGAGAAATTCCATATGATGCATTTGATGGCTATGCGGCTTGTGGATACATCATAGGATAATGGAGCTATTTTTTCCTTTGGTTATCATGTATTCCTTGGTGGACTATGAGAAAGTGAGCTAAGAGTTAGACCCAAGTGTGTGGGGATTAATGAATTCATGGTGGTGTATGATTCTATAATAATATGTTCCCTAAATGATTACAGCATGATGTACTTCCATGGGATGTTATTAGTGATATTATTTTTAAGGTTATATCTGATGAGAGACTCTCAAGCATAAAAGTGGGAAGTGCATCTAGGGTTGATGAAGATGTACCAAGAAATTTGACATCAGTTTTGGTGGCCATGTATGAAGAGAGAAATCACATGTTTTTTCTTGTGATTCCCTACCTACTTGATGGTAATGGAACGACATCGACATCCTAGTAGTTTTCTTTATCCAAATTTGGTACCTATTTGTATTTGGGATGATGTGATGACAGAATTAGTGATTGGGTTACATTGTCCCTTGTGGAGTCATGATTCCGTTTGGGTGATAGTTGATAAGTTGATTAATGTGTCAGATTTCTTACCGATCTGATAAACTCACTATATAAATGATTTGGGAAATATGTATGTCTTAGATATTTTATGACTTTATGGAGTGAATTCCAGTATCGCATCATACAAAGATGTGCTTTTTATGTCATAGTTTATAAAAGGCTTATAGAAGTCTTTGGGAACTGATTTGAAGACGAGTATGGTGTATTATCCATTGAAAAATGAAAAATAATATAGGTTGAATCATATCATTGATGATATGATTTGGGAACACATCATGGAATTTATTGGCGAATGGAATGAGAACATCTAAATGGAAGAGTTTTCTTACAAAAATATTTTATAGGATTCAACTCATATGGAATATCTTGTGGATCTCTTTAGATGGCTGTGCTTCTTACCATTATGTTGGAACAAGGCTAGTGAAGCAATAATTTTTTTGCTGAGTATTGTGCAGTAGACCTTTGAGAGAGTTCATTTGAATTCGAAGTGGTTGATTACTAATCATAATAAGCAACAATCATATGTTTATCAAAGGAGTCATCCTTCAAAGTTTTCTATTATTGAATGATATTTCTCTAGGGTGTCACCTATGTTGGGGAATATTCATTTACTGAAGTAGTAGAAGTTGGAATCAGAGTTCGAGATACCATTTTAGACTATTAAACATGTTAAAGAATTTAATTACCAAACAGACCTTCCTCCAAATTATCATGGAATACATGATGTGTTCAACATTTCTCTACTATTATGGTACATGAACACTTTTATGTATATGACTGACTGTGATGATGTTGAGCTAGAACCAAATGAACATTTTTGGGGTCCCAATGCTGATCATAGAACGGATCCACAATGTGTTGTGGGAAGAAAGTGCCACTTACTCGTGTTTTATGGTAGCATGGGTAGATCCAGGAAGGGACAAGGGAGTGATAATCTGCTGTTTGATATTAGTGGCCTATATTTTCAAATATAGACATTTATTAATGCTTCATGTGTTCATGAAGTCCATAAAGGGGGGATTGTAAAGTCTCATAATTTTATTCATAATATGAAAATTATTTTACCGAACTTATCCTTTATGTTTTTGAGTTTATCAATTCTTGGGTGGAACCTTAGGAGATTCAGTATAATTTGGAATCTTAAAATTTGGGTTTTTAGTTTTTTGGTCCAAAATTGGTAACACAATAGATGTGATTTAGGATGTGGTGGTCCGTCGTATAAAATGAGCATGGGTAAAAATGGGGAGTCTAGGGTGTGTCTTGGCCATGGTGTTCAGAAATTTCTTCTGTCAGTGATGACATGGGAAACCTCATTATGCATGTTTTTGATGCCATTGTTAGTTGAAAATTCCCAAAACCATTCCACACATATTCAGTGGGGTGTCCATTTTGGGGTATTTCAAGAACACCCCAGACATGGCTAGTCCATTTCCACATCATGCGGCGTTTTGAAACTCTTCAAACAATTTCCTTTTATCTCATATCATGGGAAATTTAGATGAGAAATGAATTTGAATTAAATTCAGTGTTTTAATGATGTTTTTAATTTATTCCTACTCATATTAATTGATCCATCCCTCCACCATCACAATTCAATTTATCCTAGAGAACTCAATATGCTCCTTGAAAAAACATAGGGAAAGCCCCCTTGCATTGCGTTACTATATTAGAGAACCATGACTCTTCTCAACCTCCTCTATCATCCTTGATAGAAGAATTGAAACTCAGATTATGAAGTTTGTTCTCATTGATTCAAACCCATATTATTATCACATATCTTATCTTATCTCAATCCAAGAGTGATGAATTTATCCTTCCATTAATTGGACTTGAATTTTACTATTATCCACAATTGAACTCGGGTAAGTGTTTTTCTACACCATATATAATTATTTCTTGAGTCTTAATCTATAATCCATGTTGTTTTATGTTTAACTGGTTCTAGGAATTCATACCACGAAATATTATTCTCGTGGGTGTGTGAACATGGTTTGGTTGATGACACCCTTGAAGAAGCTTGATGTTGATGTCTATAACATTGAGGTAGTAAGTTCCTTACCATGTAGTTTACATGTATATGATTGTTATAATAATATGAAATTTTGTTCTTATACTCTTTATAACATGATTGAGTTTTATGGAATGTGTATTAGTTTATATCTTCGAAGACCGTATTTGATGTTAGATCGAATATATGAGTGTTAAAAGCTCATAAGAAACAAGTTTGAGTCCAATACATGTGCTTGTTTGGATACGTTTACATGTGATTTTTGTTCCATGATATTGGATATATGTGATTTATATGATGAAACTATTTATATGAAATATATTTGGAATATTTTATCTTGTTATTGTTCTTTGTATTTTACCAAAGTAATTGGTAAACTCATCATGGATCACTGGAATTAGAGTTGGAGTGTGTTCAGACACTACATAAGACATATTGATAGAACTTACATAGATGGTAGGGTATGATGGCCTTAGGTGATCTGAATAAAGAGTCAAAAATGGGGAATGATGTTCTTGAGTGACCTGCCCTAAGACATAGTGTCAGGATACTATGAACTTGTATCCTGAACAAGGGTATTGTTGGAATAAAAAATAATAATGGCCCAACCTAAGACTCATTATCCTTGTGGGGTTATAGAGTACATATGGTGTCCTTATGGTAGAAACTGGTTCACGAGTAATTTATGACAAAATTTCTAGAACAGATCTAGATATAGAACAACTGAGGGTCTGTGGTAGCTTAGTTAGTGTAGGAAATAGCATCATGTGAACGTATTTTTTTGGCTTCACATTTCGTATTATTGTGATATAAAATATTATATATATATATATATATATATATATATATATATATATATATATATCCACTCATGTTATAGACACATAGGCGGTGTCCTATTGGGTTTATAATCACACCCTACATAGGAATATCAGTGTGTGTGTATACATCATGATCAAGGATATAGTAAAGGGAAAGGCTCTAGAAAAATAAAGTTAGGATAAGGTGCATGGTTTTCAGATGTGGTACCAAGATAGACTTCCTGAGTGATACCATGGTGTTTATTTACTTACCTATCATGCACACTCTTTTTTTCAAATTTCATATTATTCTGTTTGAATTCTGAAAAAATTCCTGCCATTGTTTTATCATTATTTATTTATTATTAAATTTTATTATTTATTATTTTATTTACTAATACTAATGATATAGTATCACCACTGAAAGAGTTTGAACTCTCACTGCAAGTCGAAAACCTCTTGTGTACGAGGAGGCACATGTGAGGTCACGTGTCACTCTAGCTTGATCATGATTATTGAGGCTGGGGCATCACACCAATTCCAAAATATCATTGAGTATCATTTTTTTCATCAATATTATTAAATAGATTTTTTTATTTTATCATATGTCACAAAAATTACTATCAAATTTCAATAGACATTCCCATTTTGAAGCCTTGAGAGCCACATTAATAATAATTTCCATTTCCTTAATATCACATTTTATTTCCCAAGGCTTCATGGATTTATAAATTATATTGTTTTTTTGGTAGAAGGATGAAAAACTTATTTTCATGATTAATATATTGGTTACATATATCACATAATTACTCATGAATTTGAAAACCATTATATGACATTTATCTAAAAATATATAATTTCCTCTCAACATATCTCCTTTGAGTGCTATGAATCACCCTCAATATTTTGATGCCAAGGCTTCTGGGTTCATAAGAATCTTTATGGTGAAACCAACAATTTTTTTATTTGTATAAAACCTCCACATTATCAGTAATATCCATAAACGGCCTATATCCATGTATAACTCATTTGCTACGCAGAATATGCGACATTGCATTCATTCTTTTAATAAAAAATTTTGGATTTTTATTGTGAACCAAAATTATTAAGAGCCCAAGAAATATTATTTTCCAAATTATTCTTTTTCATTCTTCTTCACTGACACCATTTTTAGTAATTTTTTAGTTTGAGTTCATGTTTCCATAATTTCTAAATTTTTAATGATTCACTTGATTTATCCACAACCTTAGTCTCACCAAATTTCTTCCAATTTAAAAACATACCACCAATATTTTTAGAAGCATTTTCTTCCTTTGAGTCTATATTTTTTTATAATCATATAACTTTTACATCATTAATCATTCCCCAACAAATTGTATAAAATAATTGAAATTGGATCCAATGTTTCCTAGTTATTCTTCATCTTTAATTAGTATTTTCATCCCATTCTGGGTTTCGTATACTTCAATATAATATTAAATTATTTATTGCTGTTCATATATATTTTACCATCAATAAAATTTTTTTTATTTTCAATTTATTTTAAAAAATTAGGATTTTATTAAATATGTTTATATTCCTATCTGCCTGTAAGTTGATAATCCATTGTCAACTTCCTTTTCTTTTTTTTCCATATTATACTTTTTAGATAGAAAATATTTCAACTATATTTTAAGCATAAAACCTATATGATATTTTTATTATTAACTTCTTGACCCACTAGTTTCATCATTAGTGATATTTTAATTATTCACCCTATTAATTACTAGGTTCTAATCACAATTAGTAGAAGTGTCAATTTTGTCTTCATATTCACTGTCATCACATCCATCGTGCTTTGATTACAATTTTATCTTCTTATATATAGAGAACATACTATCCTTCCCTTTAAAATGTGTTCTGACATATCAGTCTACTTTTTACAGGATATTATTTGTCTCACATATTCTACATTGAGGGATTATTTTTTACATCAATATTGGGAAACTTTATGAAAAATGTCCAATAGCTCCAATCTTCAATAATTTTAAAGCAATATTATCCTGGATCTTTCATATGTCGCTTCTCAATTTTTTAAAGAAAAGTTACATAAAATTATCAAACTTTTCAATTGCCTCTTCTTACAAGACATAGTAGTTATATTCATTATATTTTCTGTTATATATACCTTTCTCCTTCTCTAAATCATTAAAGGAAATATATTTCTCAGGTTTTATATTCTTCTTAGCAGAATCATCCATCCTTGTATCATAATATATGATAACAATATAAAATTTATTATGGGGGTATAACATGGATAAATATCTTCCAAATTTATTACATTTGCATCATAAGTTTTAGGTATAATCGAAAAGAACTTATCCAACATAGTTGTTTCTTCTGGTTTTTCAAAGAAAATCCTAAAAGATATTATAATATCATTTACCCTGGTAAAATTTTTTTCAATAGACTCATCATTAATAATTTTCTAATATTTATATTTCAATCCCCAAATCTATAAAATATACTTCATTACTTGGGTTTACCCTTCATAAATATTTTCCATCTTACCCTTAATACCTATAGTCATGTAAACTGATTTAACTTTTAGAAATTCATTCTCTTAAAAGGGATGATAATATATAATTTTCATCATGTCAAAAATTTTCATGATTCCTATTATCAATTGTTTTCATAGAAAAAATTTCTTAATGAAGGTCAAAACCATTAGTAGTAGATTCCAGGATATTATAAATAATAACCAATCGATATAGAAATATAAAATCCTTATAAACATGTTAATTCTTCCCATAAAATGTGGGAAACCCTTATTGTTTATTGAGTTTATATGATTCTTTATTAAAAGATTAAATCTATACCAAAAATAATTTCTCCTAAATCATCAAAGAAACATGACTCAATAAAGGATCCTCTCTCTAATACCAATTGAAAATCTCTCCAAATGAGCGATGTAATCACTTGGGGTGAATTAGTTATTAAAAGATTCGTTTAGATTTTCCCTTTTAAGACTCCATCATTACTAGTTATATTAAAAAAATTTAAGAACAACCCCCATGCACACAAAAATAATACATAATATATTTTACAAGTTTTACTACCCAATAAGAGACTATAGTCCTTGTTATGATCTATAGACACCTACGATCACACAATTCAATAGAAGCAATCCCATTAGTTTAAAAAAGTATTGGATAAACAAAATATTCTAATACACCATAGTCTCTCAATAGGGTAAATTTATCCCATAAAATGATGATAGTATAGAGAGTGTTGTGATAATTAGAAAATATATCACAACTTCAGACTTCTAGTATGTTTTTAATTTTCTTCTTTATACTTCCCAACACACATTGGACAATGTATTATTTTTCTTTCTTCATCAATATCTTGCCAAGTAATGACAATGAATAAATTCTTCTTCTCCCTTCTATCCCTTATTTATTATTTTATACATAATGAATATTCTCTACAGTTTCAAGAGTATTAAACATATTAACTTTTTTTACTTCTATTTTGAATATATATTCATAGAAAAATATTGAGAATATTATTTCTATAATTCGTATTGAAACTCAATTATTTCTGTATAAATAAATCCTAATCATTTAACTTATTCATGATTATTTAAATTTAAGACCATTATTCTGTTTAAATATCTTCAAGTCTCATGATATTAATTATCATGTTATATTTGAATACCCATAGACTAAAATTCTACAAAAACCACATAGAGTTAGTCCTTTATATATCTCCATGTGAATTCAATAATGGAATTTTTTCATATAATAATTCCTTTTATTATATGGGACACCCCTTAATTTTTAAAATAATTATATTTCGGGAAATTCCCAAACAAATGGTCATAGACAATTCACTATGGTTTGAAGCATCTGATACAATCCAACATCAACTTTTATAGGATCATCTTTAATCTCAAAGTATTACCTATAGTTCAACGCATTAATTCATAGAAACATGGATAATTTTTCATTTTTTAAATCATCATACATTAATATATAAGGAAATTCATATGAATCATTTCATTCATTGTTTCCTTGGAATATTAGTATTAATTTCCCAATTAATTCTTATGTAGAACATGATTTTTTTTAGAGTGGTAGAATCGTGTTTATGAATGAGTGTATGATGATTATGAAACACTTGTATGATGGTTATGAAAAAACACATTCTTGATTATATATACTCAATTGATTCTTAAACAACACATGTACTCATGAATATAAAACAATAATCAATGGATTGATCTCTTTTATTAGTTTAGATAAATCATATATACATCTCAATGAACTAACCACATGTATTAGTTGAGATTTACCACATGTAAAACCTATCAAAGATGAAGATGGACCATGTAAAGTAGACAAGAGACCATATTGGACTGAATATATAAAATGTAATAATGTCATGAATCGATCGTGAGGCAGTCAAGTGACTGTGTGAAGAGACCATTTGGATCAACAATGGGAACAAATTATCGACCATGAAGATTAACCATATGAAAAATATAGATAGAAAATATCAATCATTAAACTGTACTATGTAAATTTTATACTCACTTAATTTAAAACCAGGGACTCCTAAATACATCTTCATCCATTTTCACAAAACAAAAACCACTTATGAAATATTGTTGATAGTGTCTCGTGACTCACTAATACTTACCTTTAGTTTCCTTGAAGAGAAACACAATAATAGACAAATTGTTTTGAATATAATTTTTACATTGACCATAATATACAACACAATAGTTCACACACACTTCAATATTCTTAAAAAAAATGATCTTTTCAAACCTGGGATCAATAAATCATTTCAAATCCAAAATCATTTTGGACTAACCACTTCTTTTGAAAATGAAAGAAGGAAACACAATTTTAAATACACATAAATAAGAGGTAATAATATAAAAAGAAATAGTAAAAGAAAAAACAAAAAGAATAAGTGATAGTATATGAGTAGTAAAGGAATTCAAAAATAAAGAAACACACAAAAACTAAACAACCATATAAGCAATAATATAATAATATCTCAAAGTACTATCATCATTGGAGTGTCCCTAGAAACAAAGGCCATAATGGACTAGGATCCTCATATCTTTGGTTATAAAATCAAAATAGATCCAGTTTCACAAATCAGTTACTAAGTTGTACATTCTTTGACCTAATGTCATGGTAACAGCCAACCATATCCCCGTAACCATGTTTGATGCCACTATGGACTGCATTCCCCTAGCCAGGAGATATGGTGACACCCAAAAATAGATACCCAAAAAGTATCACAATTTTTTATGTATTATATCAGAGTTTATTTCTAGGTAGGGAATTCTAGGACAAGAATTATATATCTCAGAATCCCTTACCTAAGTCCCAAGATTCCCATGATAAATTAAAATGGATATGAGTGCATTGGATATAGTGAACCACAAGAGGAACCAATAAAATATAAAATATCAATCACCTCCATTCTAAGGATACCAAAAATAACCCCTCTTTAATCAACCCTTATCACGATAAAAATATTAAAAATAAATGTATTATCATAAGAAACATTCCTAAAGTACTATCCGGGACTTAATACACCTTGGAACACTAAAGCATGAAAATTATTTGGAAGATTCCAAACATTAATTTAAGCATCAAACCATGATTTGAAAAATATTGATCCACTTTTAAAACTAAATAATACTCATTAGTTTGAAAAAAAACATTAAAACCAAAAAAGGAACTGATTCCATGATTAAATAAATAAGTAACCTAAACAATGAACCAAAACACCATTTAAAACATCACTACACATTAAAATAATCAAAGCGTATAATCAAAATTATAAAATCATAAACCTTGAAGATGCTCAAAAATAATAAAAACCCCGTTGATATCTAAGACATCCTTTTTTGAAATAAAATTACGAGTGATGAAATCATTGAACCATTTTACCTAGTACCTAAGGGGGTTTATAAATAAATTTTCAACTATATATGATTTAAATTCCATTAATCTTCCATTTTCATGAATTCAAAATAAAAATAAATATAACAAACAATTTCACATTGCAATCCTTATTAAATACAAGATACATCTTAAATAAAACATAGCAATAAATCAAGGTTCTTATGTATAAATAATTATACATGGATAAACCTACCTCAAACCATTGGAAACTCATCTCCTTCTACAAACAAACTCGTAAGAGGATTCATGAAACAATTTCAAAGAACTAGATTCTAAAAAATAATACTAAACAAACCCCAGGACCTAGGGTTCTTCCAATATAGATGTAACACCCCCAATATTTTAAACTATATATTATTTTAAAACCAAATTTGTTCAATAGCTTGCTCACATAAAACATCAAACCAAAATAGACCATAGAACATTATATAACCGTAAAAATGTATTCATTGAATTGGTGGGTAAAAATAGTGGTAAAATCATTTTGAAATATAAGAATAAATAAAATAATAGTCATTTTTAGTACTAACTCATTGAAAAAATTCAATTAATGTGGCTGAAAAACTATTTCTAAAAAAAGTGGCTAAATAACTAATAATATCATTTTAATGCTAGAAATATATATATTTTCAAAAAAAAATTATGTGATTTATTTTAAGAAACTAAATATATTATATATAAGATATACTTTTGATATTAATAATATATTAACACCAGTCTGATTAGTAATTTATAGGAACTAAGAATAAGAATAATTAAGATTATAAAAATTTATTTTCTTATAAAAATATAATTTTTAAAATTTTTAAGTTTTTGTTAAAAGTTATATTATAAAATTGAATAATTATAATTTGAAAAAATTATATTTTTTTCTACTTACAATAAATATATAATCATAGTATAATTTTTTGATATTTTTCTAAAATAGTTGGTTGTTAGTGAAGTAGTGGAAAATAATGTTTGTATCTATACTAGAGCTTTTAAAGAATTATAATAAAATAAGTATTAATTTTTATCTTATAAAACATTATTCAAAGAAAAAACTAATAACTATGAAAAAAAATTATCCATTTAAAATAAGCTTGTTGAATTTATAAAACCCATTTGTAACATTTGGAAACATAAGTAATCATTTTTTTTTCTAATAAAAAATTGGTTTTTGTATTTCTCGTGAAATTATGACATAATAAGGGAAAATTACATTTTATATTGATTTATTATCCCTATAACTATACATTAATAATAAAATTAAAAATTTCATGGAATTCAACAAAATCGATAAGTTTATCATAAGCCTATATTTTATGCTTAAAAAACACTTTTTCTAAATACTATTTTTTACACATTATATGGGTCAATATTAAAATTATTTTTTATCATTTCTAAAAATTTTATTGGAATTTTTTTATTTTTAATAATTTGATTCAAATTATTTAATAAGGATAATTTTATTTTTAGGAAATAAAATTAAATTACTTAGTTAAAAATTTGTCACCATAATAAAAATCAAGAATGGTAAAAGTGAAAAATATAAGACGAAAAGACTAAATACATGTTTTAAAAATCATGGTTGAGTTTTTATTGAAATTAGACATTACATAATACATTATTCTCCATTATTAGATCCAAATGATCCTTGCATAGTGTCTTTACTGTTTATATTTTTATAAAAATTTCACTCCTATAACTTATAGAAGGAGAAATAACCACCCCACTTATCCTCACACCCCATAAATATTATATTCCGAAACAATATACCCAAATAACACTCTATACCACTCATATAAAATATATGGTAGTTTGGGTATTCACAAAATACCATCTCTCAAATCCTTAATCTTTTTTGCAAAGGACCTCTTCCAATGAGTAAGGTAAAATTCTAAAATAGTATTATTCCATTTATTTTAATTTATTTATTCCTCTAACTCATATGAATATAATATAACCATGTTAAAATAATTAAATTTTTTTCATAATTATACTAATTTTTTAACGGATTATAATTTTATACCTTCTTCCCAACCGTTGTAAAGCATAAATGTCTCTTGTGTTACACGCAGTCGACCACCTCCATAAGATATGTGAGATGTTTTCCATAACTTCATTCAATAGATTGCTAAAATGTATTATTTAATGAATTAAATATATATATATTTAAAATTTTTAATACTCTTAAATTATAAACAATTCCATATTTTCCTACCATTCTTTGTAAATAATTGTGTCCCCTGCGGGTACTTGCGTACTACCACCTCCTTAAAAGTGACGGATTTTATTTATCCTATATTATTTTATTACTTGTAAATAAATATTAAAATATTAGTGAACACCTTAAAAAAATATAAATAATATCATTATACTTATATAATAATGATATTATTATAAATGGATCACTTTCTAAACCTTAAACACATAGAGATTATAACTTATCCATGTTTGGTTCAGTTTAACTTGCAAAATGCTATAAATTTCAACCATGGATGATAATAGAGACATAAATACGGGTTTTATTATATATTAATGATAAAATTAATTTTTTTATGGTTTTGGAGAGGTTATATTAATAGTTATCTTATTATTAATAAACAACCCATTTTTTAGTTATAAATTACCAATTCAAGCTTGTCACCAACATTGACATCGACAATCATAACCAAAATACTTTAATATTAAAATTATAGCATTAAAACAATTATAAAAAATATATTAAAGTACATATAATGATTCATAAATGATTAAAAGTTATTCAATAAACAATAATCATCATTATCATAACAAAACTAGCACTAAACAAACACCCAGATCTAACAACCTTTGATGATGAGAATAAAATAAAAATGACTAATATATTTGTATTAAATGATTAAAAATGATGTTTATAAATTTATATAGGTATTAATAATGTAATTAAATAGGTTATTATAATAAGTATTTTTTTAATGAGGTAAAATTAGGTTTCACTAAGTATAATTAAAGGAAATGGTTTCAAAATCTCAATTTTTCTTCATTGAGATATGATTTGTATTCAATACTTATTCACTTTTTGTGAAGTAAATAATTACTTTTAATAGATTTTTATGATAAATTTATTTAAATATAATGAATTTTAAAACTTATCTCATGTTCTACCTTTATGGGTTTTTTATTTGAAATATTAAAAAGTAATAAGTGGTTTGTTGACTCAATTTTTTTTTCTATTTGAGTATTTAGATATATTTATTGAATATGTTTGTATAAGAACAATTATTATGATATATATAAATTATAAATGGTAATTGATAATTTTTCTTTAGGATAAATTAATTATTTGAAGAATAACATATTAATTTGTTAATTTCTTCTTAAATGTTACGACCTTGTTTGGATTAATACCCATTCATCTAATGGACTCCCCCCCACCAATAACCATATTTTCCATTCCCACCAATATTATAATTTCTAATTTGGTAAATGAAAATATGGTTTATCTCCAATGATATTTAAATTTCTACTAACTCATTTTTAAAATAATGTATTTTTATCAATTTTAATGATGTAGGTTTAAACAAAGGTATTCTAAAATATTATAATGGAATTTCATTTACATTAATAGTATTCTCTTCCATTCCACATTTGGTAACATGAGATTTATTTATTTTAAAGTTCCTATTATTTTAGTTTTCCATAAATTAATATTTTTATAATTATTCCCTCAATCTTCTTAATTTGTTTTTTAAAAGGGGAAAAATTAGGCCTTTTATGATGATGTTAGGAAATTTTTTCGATGAATTTTCTTTCATGATATCACTTTGATTTTCGTATAAAAAAGAGAAATTATCCCTAATTGTTTTGTATTAATTAATAATTCACTATTTATAAACATTATTTTTCTTCCAATTACATTCCTCTATGAATTACCTAAGACAAATTTTATTGATTAATGTGGAATAACCTAAATACACAAACATTTATTAATTACGGAATTTTTTAATATATCATATACCATTTATCTATATAGTGTAAATATAATATAATTTATCATATTAATTTTAGGTTATTTACCTTGAAGATTACCTAATGTCATTAGATATCCATTTAATTTTCCCTGGGTTTTCATGTTATCATAATCGATGTGTTTATAAATGTTTCTGTATAGGATACCATTTGAAAAGGATATGAAACATATTTTTATTTCCCTGGTTTTTAAGATATGATGATTACAATCTTGTGGAATACATATGTATGAATTTAATTATGTGAGGATTGGGACAAAATTTATATAGCCCTACAATTAATTGGGTAATATCTTTATCTCAGGAGATACCATGTATAGTGTAGAGACAGTAAGCCTAAAACACTATATTATATTGTCTAGGTAGTGATCCTAGGCTTATAATTATAACATCATGCTTTATTTGTGTACCAAATATTTATGATTTCAAGAAATTATTGATGGATATATTCCCTAAAAACTTATATTATATATAAATATATAAATAAATAATTATATATTTTATTAAAAATTTTATTTGCATTCACATACAGGTATATTATTTTATGAAATATGTGATTGTAATTTTTTTTTAAAAAGTTACCATTATTTGTTTCAAACACATAAGTAACAATTAAATTAAATTGGTTTATATTTATATGTAGTGTATATAGAGTAAATGAAAATGATGTATAAACTGTAAATAAAATTTATATATTAATTTTAACACATGAGTTAATTGATATTCCACCCAAGATCATCCTCAACTCTATATAAACCCTATAACCACATAATGTAATGGTGTGTGGATATTTGAAAATTAACTCCCAGGAACCTGAAGATCTCTTTTTTATTTCTTATTTGAAAATGTGATACTAGCACATTGTGAATGGAATAGTAATCCCATCCAAGAATCAACTGATTCAACAGATCCCATGGATAGATTATAGAGGTGGGAAGCTTTTTTTTCTACTTTGTGATCTCTTGAAATATATTCTAATGAGGATTGATAAAGATATAGTGGATCTATAGTGTAAGGTAGGCAGGTTGACAATATGTTATTTTTTTTATTTTTTATGTGTTTTATATTCATTACTAGGTTGATCCTCAGACAAAGTTTTAAATCATTTATGATAATTTTAATAATTATTATTAGACTCTAACAAAAACCTTAAATGCTATCATAGAGAACCATGATTATGTTTTACTAAATCATGTATGGAAATGATTACGAATTTAAAAATAGGGTAGAGTTATTTTCTAGTTTTATGTAAATTCAGAATAAGGTATTACCCTTATGTAATATGCTACATAAAGGTAACGCAAGACTTACCCTTACACAGTTCGGATTCATAATGGTATCCATGTAATTAAAATTAAACAAGTGCTGACACCCAAGGCATACCATTATGTGAAGGGTTCATGTAAAATTACACTATTTTTGTCCCTTACGCAAATAGTTCACATAAAGGTGTTACATAATGGTATGATATTTATTACCCATAGGTTTAATGGTAGTAAATGGTATTTAATATAACATAAAGGTAAATGGTTTATTTGTGAAAGTAATAAATTTTTTAAAATTTTTAGGTAAAAGTCACTCGTTTCTTGACCTTATGAGAATTGAGGATGTGTAATGGTTACCAATATAGTACCCTTAAGAAAAATTTCTAGAAGGTCGTGTAAAGGTAAATCGATACCTACCAATTCCTAAAGAATTAATGTAAATATAGTATTATTTATACCCTTACACATAATGAGATGTGAAAAAGTAATATTTGTATTACCTTTATTAAATGTGGAATTTTTATGCTACGTAATGATATGGAGTGACCTAACATTACTTAAGGGCTCCCGAATCAGATTTCCTTTATGTAGAGTGTCTATGTACGAGAAGAGAGATCTTATCTTTACACAGAAATTCATTTCTAGATAAGTGTATGTTGAAAAGATTTTAATTTTTTTAAACTAATAATGATTTTAATGGTTTATAGAATGTTTATAAATCATTTTAAAAGGTGATTTGTGATATTTCAATCAATAAAATGTTTATAGATTTATTAATTAAAAATTGTATACAATTAAATAATTGTTTTAGAAACATGTTTCCAAAAATACTAAATGTTAATATTTAAAAAGTATTTTACCCAAATTATAAGGAAATTCATATTATATGAATATGAAATTTTTATTTTTAAATATAATTATATAATTTATAGGGGTTGTAAAATAAAAAATAAGGCAAATTGTTTTAAAAAAACTAATTACATTATGAATTTATCATAATTAATTACATTGAATTGTCCAAAATAAAAAGGTCCTTATTTATATATTATTTAATCAACATAAAAAATGTTTTGATGATTGATATTATCAAAGTTTAAATAATAATGAATCATATTAAATTTAGTTTATATTAATAAATTTTATAATAAAAGTTGATTTATAAATTGTTTATAATTCATATAACATTATAAAATTAAATTATAAATGTCATATAATGATTAATATGAAAGAGTTAATATTTAAATGATTATAAAATGATTATATTAATTATTATATAACTTTAATAATGTTAAATATGAAATTATAAAAGGGATTATAGTTGACGTTAATTTATAAAATTTATTCATGAATGTTTATCACATGCTTAAATATTTTAATTCATCTTTTATTTAAAAGTATATTCCATACTATATTCATGTTTAGAAAATAGTTTAATAATTTTAAATATAATGTATTATTTTTTTAAAATAATTATTGGATAAAGTATCACATTACATTCTTGGATTGAATTTATATTGAATTTAGTTTTTCATCCAACTTAACCTCAGCTTGTAATTGAAGTTATGTCCTTGAATTTTGTTTTTGAACATAGTTTATTACAATTATGTGTTATATTTATGATTAATTTGATTCTATATTTAATAAAGTATCCCCTATTAGAGAGATTTGTGGTAATACTACCTAAATACCTAGAGGCTTGTCCCTTTTCTAGGCTGGTGAATAGGGATGGTCATATATTTCTCCAAGCTTAATCATGTGATGATTTGAAATATATTATTACTATATGAATTAACAAAAATATTCCATGTAACTTATGAATATGATGCAAGATTATGTGTATAAATAAACTTGACTTCTAATTTTAGATGAGTAATAAAAACATGTGAGTTTTATTACGTGTTACAAGTCAATATGGTTTGAACATTTGTGTTTGGTGAAGGGAATATGATTCCAAAGTAATTAATTATAATCATGTATTCATAAAAGATATAACATGAGTTTATATTTTCAGATTAAATCCCATTGAAATACTATGTGTCATATTCCTTCAAAATTTGGGTTCCTCTAGATTATATTGTGCTTGAAAAAAATATAATGAGTGATATTGGATCATCCTTGGTTAGTTTCACTCTAAAGTGGGGCGAAAATATACTGTCTTATGACAAATACATTTTTAATGTTTTTTTTGGATTACACTAGATTGGATACCATAAGGGTTGGGATACTATAGGAATAAATTCGGGTTTAAAAATAGTATGGATTTGATAGAGAGTTATCTACATGAATATTCAAGATTCATTTAGGTTGCGATTATGATAATTCCTTATCTAGATAACTAATTAGGGAGTTTCATGCCAAAGTAACATAATTTTATTAATTATTTATGGATCATGACCCACTAACGAGTATAATTAATTTACAGAATGGGGAGATCATTTAAGTAGGATTCCATTTAATAAAATTCTTTATTAAAAGGATTATAAAAAATGATACTCATATGATAAAATCTTATGTTGTAGATAGTCTCATCATTATCATCTGGCTCATAATTATGTTCAATCCTTGATAAATATTATCATAATTTAATTATCTATTAATATTTTTAAATTATGAAAAGTTCATATGAAATATTTTTGATTTAAGAAAAGTTCTTAAGAAAAATTCAATGTGTCAAAATTGTTTCCTCCTCAGTAACTACATATTGATGTTTTAAAAATTTGAATATAGATGAATATATAAATATAGTGATTAATCTGATGTTTCAATGTCATTAGATCCATAATGATTTAAGGAATCTTAGTATCCAATCAATATCAATGAGTACATTAAATTATAGTCCCATATAGTCAAATATGATTGGGTATTTCATATACTATTCAATTTGATTGTCTAAATTGATGACTCAATGATACTAAAGGTTCACTTTAAGAATTATTAGATATAGAAATAAATAAAATTATTATGATAGATATATATGATATTGATTTTATGATTTAAAAGTGTTGTAAAAATATTGAAAAGTCAGAAGATAAGAATGAATTTAAGGCTAGAGATGATGGTTGGTTTTAAGTAATTGATTGAAAGACATAATGCATTGATAACCTGTATCTTTAAAGCTTGGATAAACTATTCATATGATGTGTATTTTGTTTTCTCATTTATCTATTTATAAGAGATTATAAATATTAGTTCTTTATATGAAATGCAATGAGTGTTCTAATACACATGGTTTATGATTTATATAATTCAATAACATGCTTTAAGTGGTTTTTTTTGTTATGGTTAAGAAATTTATCCTATTTTAATATATGGAAATGTTATCATTCTATGATTTAATAAAAATAAGTTTTACCTGATATTTTAAATGTTTCAGGATATATATGATATATGATTATTATTTCTGGGTTCTAAAGTACTGTATGTATAGTAAAAGTTGGTAAATGTACAAAATAAATAAATAAAATTATGATGAAATGTTCAAAAATATTTTATCAAGAATACGATGAAAGAAATTAAAACATAGGGTTTTCAAGAAGGAATAATAATAATTAGATGTGATTGGATTATACATGATATGTGAATGAGTGTTTTTTAAACTGGATGGAATGTCCATGTTAGGTATGAATTTAACATCAAATAATTTTTAAATTCATGTGATACAAAACGTATATTTTAATGACATTTTATTTTCAAATTAAAATGTTCCAAACACATATAATACCATATAAGATGTTGTTTATTTTAACAATATTACTAAAAAATGAAATAAATTATATTTATTTACAAAAAAAGGTTTTTGTATCTTATAAATATATTCTAAAGAGAATATAATATCTTAGAGTCTAGTAGATGTATGTTTGTAATAAAAGAAGTTCAAATTTATCAAATATAGAATTAAAATAATATAAGTATAAACTGAATTTTTCTTAATAAGAGTGTTTTTGAGGTTTTATAAATAATTATGTAATTAGTTATGTTATTTAATAGAATCATTTTGACAGAATAGGGTTCTAAGGATGATGATGATGAACTTAGAAGGAATTATATGAAAAATATTGGAGTTAACATCATAAATTTTGATGTTGTGAAGTTAACAACATTGAATATGAAATTTTTTTGAATAATTGATAATATTATTAAAAAATATCACCATTATTAAAATTGGATCACTTCATAGATGTTTCTCATAAAAGAGTTTAGTGTGTTTTATCCTTTAATTAAGGAATTTTAACATTAAAAATTGTAATGAAATTTTAAATCATAAAAGGGTTATAATTTAACATATAAGTTGATAATTGAATCATTAATGGGGAAGGGGTTACATTTTTTATCATATATTATCCAGCTTTTCTTCTTTGAATATTTTTAGTTTTTTTAAATAATTTAATTAAATATTATTTTAATAAAATACCATTAATGTAATTCTTGAAACTATTCATTTAATTGGACATTAATGACACCAATACAATGATATAATTCAAATATATTACATTGACAAGTAAATAATGTGTTATATTAATCTATAAATTTGTATAATACAATAGATCAGTAAAATAATATTGCTTTTAATATTTTCACAATCAGTTATGTATTTTTTTTATTTATTAAGGAAATATCATGTTCGCATTGTGTAAGCATGTGTAGTAATTATATATTCCCTAAAAATTAAAAAAAATTACCATATTTACAATTATTTCTTTATGCTCAAAATAACCACTTATATTTAATCACATCTTTTTTCATCTATTTTAACACATTATTGATATTTAAATGTACGAGAGTGACATTTGGTTTATTTTTTCATTAATTACCATATAGAAAATTTTCATATAAAATTGTACCTTAAATAATTAAATTTCGATTATAAGGATATAAGTTCTATGTTAGATTCATCTAAGAATAAATAAGAAGAGAATTGGTGACCTTAACACTTGGTTTTGACCTAGGATAACATGATTTTACCTTTACTGAGGTAATAAATTTTACCACGGTTAATATTCGTAATGACTAAAAAGGGGAATATTTAACCAATATTAACCTCAAAATTAAAAATTTATATTACATTTTTAAAAATTATATTTATATAATTGCTAGAAATTTATTTTAAAAATAAGTGTGCAAACGTGTGGAAAATTATTTTATAGAAACATATATGTTTACATATAAAAATGAATATCAATTCTTTTATAATAACTAGAAAAAATTAATCGACTATTGAAAAATTATATTAAATAAATAATATATGCATTATAATCATTCCACAATAGCAATAAATTTAATTTATTTATAAAAAAACACATTGCATGCATAAAAATAGTTTTTTTAAAACATAACTTTTACTTAAAAATGATATTTATTTTCATTTCTAATCAAATGAAGATTGATGGATTTATTTTATTGGTGTGTAAACCATATATTTTTAATAATTTATATATCACTTTTAACACCCAACAATTTAATGGCTAGTTTTTAACACTATACTATATTACAGTTCATGTAGAATTGGGTTTGGTTGTATTGAAAGCTATCGAAGAAATTAAATTTTATTTATAAAACTATATCTTAAAATATTTGTGGGTTACATTCTAGAAACCATGAAATGAATATTACATTTTAAACTCTATTACTATAATATAATCAAATGAGGATATATTTTTTTCATTACATCCTCAGGTTCCTAAGTAGCTTCTTCGAATTTTTGATTCCTCTATATAAGTTTAACTAGGCAGGTAGAATTGTATTGTAGCACCTTATCTGTATGATCCATGATTTATATCCATTTTCTTCATAATAAATAAAATTATCTAGTTTTATAACCTATGATTTTAGTACATGTTATTGATCATGTACGTACTTCCTCGTGAGAGATACACAGAACACACCGTGAACTTAAGAGAGATTCGCTGAAAACACCAAGTGATGAGATACGATCGCAACTTGATTCAGAATTTCAAAGTGGAAAATATACCTTGGGATTATATTTCCCTTATTTATAAATCAAAAAATATTATTCCATGGGGAAATTCATAGAAACTCCTTCTCACTAACTTTGAAATCTACATCTCAATGATAATTATCATCATAAATTTTCTAGTGACTTCGAGCTACCTTGGAATGATGTTGAATGGATCATGATTTATCTATCATTTAAAAAATCGATTAGTTCCTCATATAATTATTAATCTAAATTCATCCCATCACATTGGAGTTATACACTTCTTTCTATAGAGGGCTTCATATGGAGCCTTATGAATGATTGAGTGAATGAAAATTTTATAGGAAAATGTAACAAAAGGAATGTATTGATACCAACAACCATTAGAATACATATAAAGGATAATATCATATCATATATGGTTTGAATATTTCTATTAGAATGGATATATATCTGATGACGATAGGATGTACTGAAACTTAACTATTTCTCAAGAGCTTGTTAAATACTTTTCATGAATTCATAGGTAAACCATCGATCCAAAACAAATAATATATAATGTGGTTATCCATACAACTATAACACCTCATTAATATTATGGAAATATAATCAAGATAAAAATATTCTCTAATTGCAAAATAGTGTGCTGAATTTTTCAGTCAATTGACTATAACCCATATAGAATCCTTTCCTTTAGATGTTTTTGGGAGTCTAATGAAAAAATCAATGTTAGTGTTTTCCCATTTCCATTCTGGTATGGACAATGGTTATAACACTACCTTATAATTATATCTCTTATCCTTAACTTGATTACATTCCATGAATAAATATACTTACTCTGCAATATCTCACTTTATATTTCCCTAGTAGAAATAATCTTTTAGTTCTTTATATATCTTCATAATTCATTTATGAAAATATAATGATGTACTATGAGCATCATCCAAATATCCTTATTTAGATCTGGTATGGATGGAACAAATACATGGTTCATAAACCATATTATTCCATTACAATCATGGTTAAACTCAAGAACAGTTTTTATATTATTTTTCAGTTTCACATCTTTCTTTTACACCTATTTGATATTCACTTGGATAGATAATTAAATAATAATTTGAGTAAGACATGTTCCCTAACGTTACTTTTATATCTCTATATCCATCCATTAAAATTTATAAAAATTATATATTTTGTGATCCTCATCATATATAATCATGAATGATCTTTTCAACTTAGAGAACCAGTCACCTTGTTTTCTTTCCCAGGGTGGTAATCTATTGAGAAATATCAATCTTGGATCAACTCCAAACATATTATTTAGCACATATTCAACTCCATTTGTTTGAATCAATACATCAATATTGTGAGATATAGTATATATATCAAAACATTCACCATAATGAACATGCCTCCTTATATTTATTAATAATAATTAAAACTACCAAATCCAAATCACATGTCGAGTAATTTTTCCCCGGAATTTTTAATTGTAAAGAGGCATATGCTATCTCAAAGTCATTATACATGAGTAAACATCCCAGTCCTTTCCTTGATGTGTCCCTATAGATTACAAACCCTTATCCGCAGTAGGGCGGTGCAAGAAGAGGCACACTGACCAACATTCAATTCATTTTTTTGAAACTCTCTTCATATCTTTTGTCTATAAGAACTTAACCACCTTCCAAGTCAACTTGGTGAGTGTATTAGTTCATCATAAAAAAATATCTCACAAATCATCGATATTTTCCAACTATCCCATGGAAACTAAGGTCTCGGTTAACATGGTTTTGCTAGGACTTTTCTCAATAACTTCATTCTTTGAAGGGTGTACTGATATACACTCAATTGAGTTTATATCACCCTAGAATGAATCTTTATGAATCCAAAATTAACAATTGGTAAATATAGCATACAAGTTATCCATCCTCAGGGTCTTCATCACAATTCTCAAATATTTTCATGAACTTCCATTACCATTTAATATATAAGAGTGTTGTATTAATTATTACAACAAAATGATCTAGGTAATATCTATTGACATTATTAAATAAATCCATGAAGATAATATGAGAATTGGTAAGTCCGAATGACATTACTATAAATTCATAATGACCATACCTCGTAAAGAAGGTTGTATTGGGTATATCATCCTTATGGATCATTAGATTTTGATATCTATATTGAAGATAAATATTTTTGTAATATAAAATTCCTCATAATTTATCAGACATATCATCGACACCTGGGAGAGTATAATTATTCTTAATAGTGATCTTGTTATGTTATCGATAATCAATACAAAGATGCATTGACCAATATTTCTTCTTAATAACAATAAAATGTTCTCCCCTTGGTGAAGCAGTGGGCCAAATAAATCCCTTTTCTAGATTCTCATAGAGTTTCTTATTCAATTCATGCAACCCAATCAGAGCTATTATATATGGACTCTTTGAAATAGGTATATAACTAGATACATGTTCTATTGAAAATTCAAATTCATAATTTAGTAGAAGACTAGTAAATTAATTAGGAAATTTTTTATCATATTATAAAATAATAGTAAAATTTTAAATGTTTTCCCCCAACCATTTGAGATAAACATACCACATTAATAGGCAATAAAACCCATGTGATGGAAGTAATTTACATTGGGTGTTCAGGTTCATCCTCACACTGATATACCACTGAAGGATGATTTATAATATCAAATATAACCTATACTTATCAAAAATTAATATGGGATCTATATTTAATGATCCAATCAATTCAAAAAATTACTTCAAATTCAATTAATTCATGAATAACAAGATTTTTAGGAAGAAAATCCCCACAAACATCTATTTGTGAGGAGTTATATACATGAGATGAGGTAATAATTCCATTATGATTTTTCACTTATAACTTAACATCTATTATTTGAGGTGGTTATATGATACCCTTAAAAAATTATTCACATATTAAAGATTAGGTACAACCAGAATCAAATAAAAAAAATTTAATCTTGGTGTGGATGATAAGTGTATCTTTCAACACGTCAATAGGAAATTCCACATTGTCATGAACCATCCACCGGGGCCCATGCTGTGACTACCCCAAGCCTTCCTTCCTTAGAACATGGTCTCTAGAATAACACCAAAGGAGTAATTCCCTAGAACTAGGAAGACAATGCCTTTATAACCTATAAACACATAACCAAGATCACAGCAAGGTATGAACTCAAGAAAACTAAATAGTACAATACAACTAAAAAACGTAATAGAACATAATAGGTCATACACTAGGTTCCTACTTGAAGGGTATGTACGAATATCCTCCTAAACACTCCACGTTCACCCATCTCCTCTGCAAAATGACATGTTGTATGGTCCAACTCCAAGCACCGTCCAGTCCAGATACCCTCATCCTCAGTCAGCATTGTCTTTCATATGCATCCAACACAATAAGGTGAGAGCATAGACTGTGAAGGGGAGAGTATAACAACACTCAGTAGGGACCTTAATACCCACAAGGGATCACAAAAACCACCAAGGATAAGCCACAAAGTATGAAATAAATAGATAACCCTATGCAGGTATTTACCCATACATATACCTAATTTATCATGTAATCCATATCAATCATGAGTAAAACACCGAGATACTAACTCAAATCATTCAAGGATTTATTTTATGGGTAGTAATGGGTAACATCCCCATTCACATCATTGAACACCTCAGCTACTGGAGATCCCCTCTTCTATCGAGTATAGTGGGCCTGCGGTGTCACATAGAGGTGCTTCCCACTAATCTTGGACTTCAGAGTTACTCATCCTATCTACTACATGGGTCTTCCCCATCACACATAGGTGCTCCTCACCATGGGTCTGTCACGTCACACAAAGGCGCTCCCCCTCGTGACTTGCTTATGTACTCCTCTTGTCGAGTATCGTGGGTCTGCCACATCAAACAGAGGCACTCCGCACCATGGCCTGTTGAGGTAACCCTCCCTTCATGTACAATGGGAGTACCGCACCACATAAAGGTGCTCCACACCTTGTATCTTCCAATTCATAAGGGTGTCAACGCAATAGACGACTCGTCAATCAGATTCCCGGTTTGTGAGTTATTAGCCTTTTAGTCCCAGTGGTTTTGTTGGATTCGTGCTCAATCCAACATGTCCATACCCCATCTTAATCCAAAACTCAAGTGGGGTATACTCAAAGGGACCATCTCATTCCAAGATTTCAAGTGCCGCTGACAGTTCATCAAACAGATGACTGGACCCAATGTAATGGCAAAAAGAATGTAAATGGGTCGTAGTGGGCACGTATCCCATCCAGCCCGACCTAGGCTGACCATGTTCGGGTTGACCAGTATTGAACCAATGGGACTGGCCTGGTCTGAAGCGTGGCCTGGCCCAGCGAACTCGGTCCGGCCCAGCCTGTACTGGGCATCCCAGCCCGTTGGGTGGTCCGAAAGGCCGAGAAGGGCCATAGGGGTTCAGTCATGGATGGCACGAGGCCGTAGGGTGGCTTGGCCAGGGCAGATCGACCAAGAGGGCGGAGGCCATGGGGCGGATCAGCTAGAGCGAACAGGGTCCGTGGGGAGGCACGGCTGGACGGCGGGGCGAGGCTGCGACTGCGGTTTAGCCGGGGCGGTGCGGAGAGGCCGCAGCAGCGGTGCGACCGGGGCGGTGCGGTCAGGCCGCAGCGGCGGTGCGACCACGACGGTGCGGCGAGGCCTCGGCGGTACGGGGCTGGGGTAGAGCGGATAGGTCGTGGCGGTGGTGCAGCCAGGGCGGTGCGTCGAAGCCGCGAAAATTGTGGGTGTAGTGCAGCACCTTAGAATTGTCTCCTTTGTCACGACCAGTTGTGGTGCCAGCCACTGTTCTCATGCCATTCGGTTGGTCACCATCCACCTCCATCTTGAAGAACACCACAATTTATAACAAGAATTAAGGGGAGGATGGTCCATGTTAGTTTGGAATGCACTCTCTATATTTGAGTGGTAGCATGTGGCTCTACCAGAACATGATTAACAAGAACGGGTAAAAAAAATAATCAAACACCCTCATAATAAACCTATTCAATCACTATTCCCAATCCTAAAAAAGAATCAGAAGGGGAGAACATGGAAAGTGATAATTATATTGTAGTAAAACCCTAACTTGTTAGCTTTATGAAATCGACGAGGTTGCAAGGAAGAAGACAAATCATTGTGGAAAGACGAATGTCGGTGTCATCGGTGTTTTCCTCGATCATCGGTTTGTTGAGGCTGAAGACATTTTTCATCAATGAATGTCCCATGGAAGAAGAAATCAAAGTTGGAGTTCTTCTTTGGCATTATTTTTTGGAGAGGTTTTCTCCAAGAGCTCTCCCCATTGCCTATCCTTTCCCTCAATCCCACTAAAATGAAAATATCAAACATAATAATTTAAGTTTTACAAATTAAGTTCTGTGGGTACATTTCAAGTTGGAAAAAATTTAATTGGATTAATTAAAGTATAGTTTTGTTAAAATTTATGTGGTGGAATCTCCAGAGGCTCCTCAACCTTAATGAGGGAGTTGAGAGGTTTCTCCCTCATTAAGAGGGGAGGTCAAGATGTTTAAGTCATGAGTGGTCCCCACCACCATAACCTTTCATGGGAGTTTAGTTCTGGTGGTCCCCACCATCAAAACCTTTCATAAGAGGTGTAGGTCTAGTTGTCCCCATTTCTCAACATCCAAAAGGAATAAAAATAAAAATAAAAGTTACAGAATTTTTTATTTATTTTATTCTTTCATGAATATGTGAAAAACTAACTTCCACCCTCAAACTACTGCGGTCAAGGTGATGGTCTCCTTATGTGAATATTGACCCGGTGAGTTCAATGGTGTCCTCAGATTTCAATTCCAAGCCACATTTCAAATGATAGAAAAACCCGCTCACACCTTTACTAAACATACCCAAACAAAATTTTAGAAATTTATTCTGGGCACTATGGGCCTCAGAATCATGCACCGTAAAAATTCGTGAAATTTTAAAATTCCCTTATATTTGAAAAATAAATTTATGTGGAAATTACTTGCCTTTACATTCTCCCCACATCCGGGCTCTACGTCCTCGTAATCCACAACTCAAACTAGGTAAACAGGTGTGGGTACTGAGCACACATCTGAGACTCCCTCTCCCATGTGCTCTCCTAGAGGTTCCCGTTCTGCTAGAAAACACACACTAGAGGTATCAACCGCTCACATAGGACCCAATCCTACTGATCCTCAATCTCGTCTGGAACCTTCGAAAATGTTTCCCCATCGTCAATCTCCATCTCACTGTGGTCGATGACGTGGGAAGGGTGGTGCACGTATCACCTCACCTGGGATTCTTGGAAGACATCGTTCACCCAGTGCAACTGAGGTGGAAGAGATAAGTCACAATCCACCTCTCCAACTCTATTGAGGAACTGGAAGGGTCTAATGAATCTCGCAGATAACATGTTACCTCAGCGAAATATCCATAAACCTTATTGAGGTGATACTGATAGAAAGGCATGGTCACCATCATTGAACTCTAGAGGTCTCTATCTCCTATTATCATATGCCTTCTGCCTTCTCTATACAGTCTTCATCTTCTCTTGGATGATCTACACCTTCTCTTTGGTAGCCCGTACCATCTCTAGTCCCACTAGTGCTGACTCCCCCATGTCAGTCCAACCCAAAGGTGATCTACAAGGTATCCCATATAACTCCTCAAAAGGTGTCACTCCAATGGTGTAGTGATAGGTTTTGTTGTATAAAAACTCCACCAAAGGCAAGTGATCCTCCTAGTAGCATTTGAAGTCGAGGACACAAGCATAAAACATGTCCTCGAGGGTCTGAATGGTCTGCTCAGTCTGGACATCCGTCTGAGAATAGAAGGTGATGCTCAAATGAAGCAGCATCATGAAAGCCTCAAGCAACCCCTTCCAAAGCTAGGAAGTAAAACATGCATCATGATCGTAGACAATCATCACGGGTACTCCATGTAGCCATACAATCTCCTACACCTAGAGGCATCCTAAGCTCTCTACGGAACCCTGATCTCTGATCGGTAGGAAGTTGGATGACTTGGTGAGTTGGTCAACGATCATCAAAATCGAGTCATGACACCTAGATGTATGTAGAAGTACTGTCACGATGTCTATTGATATCCCATCCCACTTCCACTCTGGGACCTCTAAAAAATGAACCAAGTTTTCTGATTTCGGATGCTCCTCCTTCACTTCTTGATAAGTGAGGCACAGAGAGATAAACTCTTCTACTTCTTTCGTTCTTCCCGGCCACTAGTGCTGTCGTTGGAGATCATGTTACATCTTCACAACTCCAGAAAGTACCGCTAGAGGGGAAGTTTGGAACTCCCTCAACACTTCCTCCTGAAGTGACACTGGTACCATGGTACATCCTTTGAAGAATATTACATGCTCCCTACCTCTAGAAAATTCATGAGGTACTTGTGTTGTAGAAATATGAGCATGTCATGTCTCGCAGTCCACATCCCCATAATGCACCACCCTGAGTCACTGAAGAAGTGGGGGAGTGATTGTAAGAGATTGAAGAAAAACTACTTCATCTTGATCCACAAAGGATATCGAAAAAGCGGACAGCTACCCTATAGCCTTGCCTAGCAGCTGTATACCAGATCTCATGTTGAGTGCATCTACTTCAACGTTCCCATTCCCATGAGTACAGACTATCTCGAAGTCATAGTCCATCAGGAACTCATGAAAACATTGATGTCTCAGGTTCAGGTCCTTCTAAGGGAATATATACCTGAGACTCTTTTGATTCGAGTACACTGTAAAGCGCTTTCCCATCAGATAGTGTTGCCACATCATCAAGGTGAAGACCACTACTACTAACTCCAGGTCATGGGAATCGTAGTTCTGCTCATGCTGTCTTAGCTGTCGAGATCCATATGCGATCAATTCTCTCTCCTACATTAGAACACATCCAAGTCTAGTCTCTAATGAGTCACAGTAAACTACGTAACCTACGCCCTCCTCTGGATGCCAGAATATGGGGGCACTAGTCAGCCTCTGACTCAGCTCCTGAAAACACCACTAGTATTTCTTCGACCAAACAAAGATTTTCCCCTTCTTTTTCAATGCTAATAGGGGTGCTGAGACTCTAGAGAAGTCTGGCACAAACCTCCAGTAGTATCTAGAAAATCCCTGAAATTTCATACCTCTGTTACAATCCTGGGTGGCTCCCAAGAATGTACTGCCTCAATCTTAGCTGGATCCACTGCAACTCCAGCCTCCAGTATGACTTTTCCCAGAAAGTGAACCTCTCGGATCCAGAACTGACACTTCAAGAGCTTACCATAAATCTAGTTCTCTCAGTGTGTGTCCAGTACTACCTGCAAATGACAGAGATGCTCCTCCTCAGTAGTTGAGTAGATCAGAATGTCATTGATGAAGACTACTACAAATAGATCATGGTATGGATTAAATATCATGTTCATGAGTCCCATGAACACTACTGGAGCATTGGTCATTCCTAATGGCATAACAAAGAACTTGTAATGGCTGTTCTGACCCCTGAAGGCCATCTTATGCACATCTTTGTCGCGTACTCTATGTTTTTGATAGAATCCTCTAAGTTATATCTTTGAGAAACTCCATAATCCCATCATCTGATCAAAGAGGTAATCAATCCATGTGAGTGGGTACTTGTTCTTCACAATCACCTAATTCAGGTGCCGATTGTCAACACAAAGTCTCAACCTCCCATCTGCCTTCTTGGCGAACAAAATCGGGGTGGCCAAAGGTGAAACACTAGGCCAGATGAATCCCATCCCCTGTAAGTCCTCCATTTCTACATGTCAATCATGAAGTTCCATAAGATCAATCTAATACACTGGTGTAGATATCAGTGTCGTCCTGGGGTACAAGTCAATGTAAAAGTCCACCTCTTTATGAGGAGGTAGTCCCAAAACATCATCAGGGAAGACATCTATGTTCTGATCCACCACTACAGGATAGCTCAGACTCTCCACATCAATAGTTCTGAGGGTAAGACTATCAAAATGATTAGTGATCAGTTGCACTCTCCTTTGGGTAACTCCATCCAGTGCTGCAAAGGCACCTTTCTCACTGGTGAAGGTAAATCTGTTCCCATCCATGCAAACAAACCACACTTTGCACCTAATATAGTCAATCTAAGGATGGACTGTAGATAGCCAGTCCATACACAAGATGAGGTCGTATGTCCTCGACGCTGTTACTAGGAGATCCCAACCGAAGCTCTCTCCTCCTAGTGTAATCTCGCACTACCAGAACTAGTGAGTAATGGTCGAATCTTCTATTGTAGGAGTCTCTATGCTTAAGAATCAAGCCAACAGATCAATAAGATTCTACGAGATCTGAATGTGGGTAGTGGAAATAAAAGAATGACTAGAACCTATGTCTATATGTACTACAAATAAGGTGGATTAGGCACAGATTGTACATTGTATCATCACCAGAGCGCCGTGATCATAATCCTCAGCATCCTGGAGCTGATATCTCCCCATTCCACCTACTCTATGTAGTATTGGTGGTCCTCCTGGTGGTGGTGGTGGTAACATCTAGAATCATCGCCCATAGTCAGCTGCACGACCAGTTCCTCTACCATGTCCACCTACTCCTTACAGACCTCCTCAGTCCCACCAATATCTCTACTTGGGCGGTCATTCGACCATCTAATATTCATTCATACTAAGGGTCAGACATTAATGAGCCATTTGACCCTACCCACCGCATGTGTAATAATACATGCTCTATACCTGACTTGTTTCGCATCGGGTGCCCCGCACAACCGATCCTGAGTCACGCTGTCATCCACCTGTAGGTCTGGTTCTCTTGGACCTCTGTGACGTCATTTTACTACCAACTGCAGAAGGATTAACTACATGTTGACAGGTAGTGAGTCTCGCAGCTTGTGACTGCTCAGCAAGGAAACTCTTCACCAACAGGGCTCTCTCTAACACCCCCGCCTACGTCGGGATGCTAAGTGAGATCATCGAATCCCTAACCTCCGGCCTGAGCCCCTTCTCAAAGGTCTGAGCCCAGATGAAAGGGTCTCGAACCATATCGGTGGAGTAACGTGAGAGGATTGTGAACCTAGCTGAATACTGAGCTACAGTCTTAATGCCCTACTGCAGATGAAGTAGCTTCTAAATGCACACTGCGTGAAGAGTCGCTGGAATAATCACAGCCCAAAATGGGCTCTCGATGTCTGTCCAGAGAAGTGTCACCTCATCATTAACCTGGAGCATCAAGCTGAACCATATTCCTATTGATTTCTGTATAAGGAAGGAGACAATCATCGCCATTACATTTGCGGGTGTCCCTACAAGTCAGAAAACTCTCACAACAACCTCCATCCAATCCTCAGCTGCCTGTGGGTCCATATGTCCCCTGAACATTGATGACCACTAGCACTAGAACTCGTGAGACATGATAAAGCAACATGCACTCTCTTCTACTGGGGCTGGTGGAATCAGCAGCCCAATGGGTAATGGTACTGTTGGTGCCTCCGCTGGTACCTCTAGTAGAAAATTCCCCTGCATAGAGGCCTCGTCACTCGGTGGGATATCATTGTGTACAACTCTTGGAACCCTAGCTGGCAATCCACATGTAGGCCTCCTGAAAGAAAATAGGTGTGCCATTTTCAATAAGTTATACCTGGTGAGCTGACTCAAGAGATAACAACAAAAACTCTTGGAAACACACACACAATTAGTGTTTTTGTGCACTGAGTCAGAAGTTAGAAGTCTAGGTCCTGTTGTATGGATATGTTGGCTACCTCACCAACACTGGACTCCCTAAATTGAAAACCAAATTCATTAACCTAACACTATTTATTTGTAGAAAAGATCATATTCCTAGTTCTTTGGTAGAACCGACCCCTCTAATACCAATTTGTCCTGACCCGTCCCTCGGGGCCCATGTCGTGACTACCCCAAGCCTGGCTTCCATTGGCCAGGGCATGGAGAATAGAACTAAAGTTTCAATTCCCTAGTAAGGGGAAATAATTTCCTTTATAGCTAGTAAACACACATCCAAGCACACAAAAAGGTACAAACTCAACAAAACAGAATAGTAAACAGAGTGATTACAGTAAGAAAAAGGGGCCAGAATACAAGCGCAACTGGAATGTACATGAAACTGAAAGTACAATTCAACTGATGAAAAAGAAAGGTAGTTTCTGTGTTTTCCTCTAGGTTCTTACCTTAAGGGTAGGTACATATCTCCTCCTCATTACTCCACGTTTACCCATCTCCTATGTGAATCTAAAAGTAGTGTGGTCCACCTCTAAGTACCGTCCAGTCCTGGTACTCTCGTCCTCAGTTAGCGTTGTCTGTCGTCTGCATCCAACACAACAAGGTGGGTGCATTGCCCGTGCAGGGGTGAGTGTAACAATACTCAGTAGGGACCCTGAGACCCTCAAGTTCTCACAAAAACTGCCAAGGATGAACCACAATGTATAAAATCAACAGATAAGACTACTTAGGTATATGTCCATACATATACATTTGTTATCATGTTATCTATCTCAATCAAGAGGAAAAAATAGAGATACTAACTCATCTCACATCAGGATTTATTCTAGGGGTATTTACATGAAACATCCCCAGTCACATCGTCAAACACCTTGGATGCTGGAGATCCCTTCCTCTTTCAAGTATAGTTGGCCTTCCACATCACACAGAGGAACTTCCCACTAATATTGGACTACTGAGGTACTCCTCCTATCAAGTAATATGGTTTGACCACATCATATAGTGGCTCTCACCACCATGGGTCTACCGTGTCAGAAGGAGGCGCTCCCCCTTGGGACTTGCTGAGGTACCCCTCCTGTCAACTACCATGGTTCTGCCAAATCACATAGAGGCGCTCCCCACTGTGGCATGCGGAGGTTCCCCTCCTGTAGAGTACCCTGGGACATTCACGTCACATAGAAGAACTCCCCACCATGGGTCTGCCATGTTATAGGGGTTTCAATGCAATAGACGGTGCGTCAATTGGACGCCCGGTATGTGAGTTATCAGCCTTTTAGTCTCAGGGACCAGTTGGATTCGTGCTCGATCCAACCTGACCATCCCCCATCTTAATACAAAACGCTAGTGGGGTATAGTCAAATGGATCATATCAATCCAGGATTTTTAGTGCAATTGACAGTTCTACAAATGGACTATAGGTGTCGAAGTTATGTCCAAAGGAAAGTAAATGGGTCGTAGTGGGCCCGAGGCCGGACCGACCCGGTCAGACCGACCTGACCTGACCCAGCCTAGGCCAACCTGATTCTGGTTGACCCAGACTAGCCAACTAGCTCTGGCCTGGTCTATAGTGTGGCCCATCCCTTTTGGTTCGTCCCGGCCCACTGGGTCCGACCTAGTGCGTACTGGGTGGCCCAGCCCACTGGGTGGTCCGACAGTCCGCGAGGGACCATGGGGGTTTAGCCACAGATGGCGCGAGGCCACATGGCAGGTTGGCTGAGGTGGCATGACCAAGAGGTCGGAGGCTATGGGGCAACTTGTTCGGAATGGGCCAGGGCCGCGGGAATCACGGTGTGGCCGCGACGGTAGCAGACGTAGAGCGGCGCCGGTTCTCCATTGCCGGCACCGTGGCCGGCGGGGGGGGGGGGGGGGATGACCATTGTTATCATGCCCCATCAGATGGTTGTTATCCACCTCCATCGCGATGAACACCACTATTCATCACAATAATTACAGAGAGGACTTGTCAAGTTAGTTTGTTCGACACTCTTCGCATTAGAGTGGTAGCAAGTGGCTCAACCAGAACAGGAGTAACAAGAACGGGTAAGAAAAATAATCAAACACCATCCCAACAATCCTTGTTAATCACTATTCCCAATCCCATAAAAGAATTAGAAGGGGAGAACATGGAATGTGACAATCATATTCTAGTAAACCCCTACCTCGTTCGCTTGATGACGTCGACAAGGTCGTGAGGAAGAAAGAGAATCGTTGGGATAAGATGGACGATAGTGTCTTTGGCATTTTCCTTGTTCTTCAGTTCATTTTTTCTGAAGAAATTCTTCATCAACGAATGTCCCTTGGAAGAAGAAGGAGTTGAATTCGGCGTTCTTCATTGGTGTTCTATGATGGAGGGCTTTTCTCCAGGAGATCTTCCCTTTTTCAATACTTTACCTCAATACCACCGAAATGAAAATATCCAACTTAATAATTTAAGATCGATAAAATAAATTATTTGGGAATATTTCAAGTTGGAACAAAATTAATTAGCATAATTAATGTATGGAGTTGGCTCAATTTATGTGGAGGAAGCTCAAGAGTCTCCTCCACCTTAAAGAGGTAGTTGAGATGTTTCCCCCTATTAAGAGGGGAGTTCTAGAGGTTTATGCCTCAGGTGGTCCCCACCACCATAACCGCTTATGGGAAGTTAGTTAGTGTGGTCCCCACGATCATGACCTCTCATTGGAGGTTTAGGTCCAGTGGTCCCCAGTTCTCAGCATCCACATGGAATAAAAATAAAAATAAAAGCTGCACAATTTTATTTTTATATTATTTATTCATGAATATGTGAAATGATAACATCCCCCTCGACCTACTACTATCTAGGTGAAGGTCTCATTAAGAAAACAGCAGTGCTGTGAGTTCAACGGTGTCCTCATATTTTAATTATGAGAACTGGTCCAAAAGTTAGAAAAATCCGCTCACACGTTTTCTGAACGTACCTGAAAAAATGTTCAGAAATGCAGTCTGGGCACTCCTGGCCTCGAAATCATGCACCGTCAAAATTTGCAGACTCGTAAAATTCCCATATATTTGAAAAAAAAATTAAATGAAAATTCCAGGACATTACACACTTCCGTTGTAGTAATTGTATATCCTTGGCCATCTCCCCTTGGATTCTCTTTTGGAAATTTACCTTGATGTTTGGGGAATTTGTTAGAATAGTTCCCCATATCATTATAGTGTAACCACTATACTTTTGTGGCTTTAACCTTAACCTTGTATTCATGATCATGATTGTATTTTTCACTATATTTTATGAAAACTCCTTATTATATTAAGCATATACCATGGTGTTTACTTCCACAAGTCTCACATTTTAGAAAATTATCTTATCTAATTCCCATTATCTATTGTTTTCACTACAATCCTCATCTTCTATACATTTACTTCAAGTCCATAAAACATGTGAAATTCATTCCCTATCTTGAAATCACATGATACTATATCCTTATATGATTATAATGTTTGGGATTGTAGCATCCTTTGATGGATTGGATCACACCCATAAAATAAATAGTTAATATTTCTCTTTGGATTATGTATTTTTTCCACAACATTCCTTTCGATAATTTTAAATTTAGATTCATTCTTAGCAATATTTTCCTCTTCCTTTTTTCTTATATATAAAAATTCTCTCTTTGTTTCTTCTTTTTGTTTACACGGTAAATATTTTTCATTGAAAATTTCCTAGAAATACATCCATTATATGTTCTTTATTTCCTCATCATAATTAGTGTTTTTAATTAATGGACACCAATATCCACAAAACTAGAGATAAGATAAACAATAATAGAAACCTTAACCCTTTTTTCAGTTCACAAAGTGAGAAATATCTTTTCTAAGGAACTTAAATATTTCTCAGTTACAAATGAATTTTTGTTCCCATTGAATGATAGTGGTTACAGATTACTGAAATAGGATAACATTGTTTCCCCACACTGTAGATCAAAATAATTCATTGTACTAGAAATTTTAGTGCCCATAACTTGAGTCATCTACGCCATTATAGTTATAATTTATTCATCTCCAACACCATCTATAGTTCAATCTTTATTATCTTTCCTAGGAGGGAAATCCCATTATGGATTACATGAATTGATAATATTTCCATTTTATCATCTATGAAGAATTTCAAAATAATGGAATATACTAGATTAAATCATAACATTATGAATTATAATATATATTTTCAAAACTAGTGAAACAGATAACATAAATTGAATACATTATGCATAGCTAATCTTAGAATCACAAACTGGGTTTCTTTTGGAATATTATCAAATCAAAAAAATATTTTCAAATACTTCATAATGGGTTTTAAATAAAATATGAATTAACCCACACATATCCCCTAGGGCAGTTAAACATGGTGTGTAGTAAGGTAACACTCACCATACACCAAAATGTTGGATGAGATATAATCGACCAACTCTTTTAAGTGTTATTACCCCTAGATGCATCTCTGCCAAAACCACATCCACTTGTAGTATCCAAGTAGAAATGTATTTATTAGAAAACTATATAGTATCTATATTACAAAAACATTATGATATTATATGATACATAGACTCATCCTCAAATTCAGTCATAGGGTTATTTTCCTGTATTTATGTATTCCTAAATCCAGTTCTAAAGGTTTCTACTAAAATTTATCTCATACCAATTATAAATATCCCAATCGTAGTAGCCCAGAGTTAGTGGTTACTATATTAAAGTATTACTATAAATAATCCATCACATCCAAAAGAACAAAATTGTATATTAGTCTTAGAAAACTAAATACATACTTGAATATCAGATTGTATTTGAAAAATAAAAATACAACATAGTATTTTCTTTGAGATCAGTAATATTCCCTTTATAGTATACCTATATATCAATAATAATACGCTTTATAACCTCCTAGGGAAAGTAAACGAAATAAATGGGTGATCTCAGAATCTCAAAAGGTCATGCGTACATCCAAAATTAAATAAGGCATGATTAGTATGTAAAGAATCAATAATAATCAAATAATTCCATATAAATAATCACATAATTTTAAAAAAATTATATGGATATGATAACTATACAAATAATTACATGGAAATAAATTTAAAATTTCATAATGATGGGATGCATAATTACAGACATCTAAGACTTACTATTGAGGCCTCATGCCAGGTCATCTAAAACATACTATCATGGAATCATGCCAAGGTATCTTATATTAATGGATAAGGCCTCAGCCAAATTCCCAAAATAGTTTGTTTCATATGACCCACTGATCAAATTAGTGTATATAAATTTTTTGTCCCACCCATTAATTAATAAGTCCAATATATTAATGATATAAATAAATAACATAAAATAATCTACATTCCTTAAAAAACAATAACTATCTATATTGAATAAACTATATTCATAATATATACTATCTCTAGTCAGACTGATAATAAAACATTCAAATAATTATGGTGGACGGAAACATTAGTGTATATCCATAGTAAATAATAATATTTAATACAGTATGTGGACATAGATGAAAAATATTTTAAAAAATTGATTAAAAATTTCTTGGCAAAATTAATCTTTTCATTTTTGAATAACATAATTAAAATAAAAAAATTGTAAAAAATATTAATGAAAAAAATTTTATTTGAAAATATCCATCTAAAATTGTAATGTTGGATTCAAATAAATTAGTGGTCATGATTGTGGGATATTCCATTCATGTCATATAAGTTAAAAAAACATTCTGTTCACTCATTTATGAAAAGGTAAAAAACTCATTCAGAAAATGATCAGAAGATTCCTTTTAAAAAAATTTATAAAAATTAATACATTGGTAAAAATTTCATTATTAAATAATTGGAGAATATTAATAATAATCTTTAAAACGTTTTATAGAAAATATGTACATGGAATAAAAATATTTCTGAAAAAGTAGAAAAAAGTCATTTTTTATTAAAAAAATATGTCGGTATGTTAAGTACATAAAAAGAAGAAAATGAGTGGGAAAAATATAATTTTAAAAAATAAAAATATTATAAGACAATATATTGTTTATAAGATATAAAATCCAGAATTTTTTCATTAATGGATACTTAAACATTAGAAATGCAGAATAATCTTGAGATTTTGAAATAAAGTCCTACCTCAGATCTGACTTCCTTCAAACATGGTTAAAAATAATTGATAATATAAATATTGGTTCTAAATATATTATAGAACTATAATAATATATATCATACCATATATTATTTAATTAAAATATTATATCACCCATTTATAAACAACTATTTGTTTAAATCATTATTCTGGAAAAAAACTACTTTGTTTTCCATGTATGTTTTGGTTTGGTGGCTTTGATCCATGTACTTCAATCATCCATACATCATATATAGAATTATAATTATGATATAGATATCTTATATAGTCATTATATATGTATTTATAGCAATCCATAGTATATGGAGAGAGAAAATGAATTACACCATTCATTGAGATGACAGGTCGTATGTACACATGAACATTGTTTGCACATTTCGATGAATGTAAACAGAATAAGTATATATTATTTCAAATTTTAATAAAAAATTATTATATATTATAAATATATAATATATTCATTAAATAAAACCATATTACCATCCATGTTAAGATTAAATCAAAAACTAATCACATCACTTTGTGGAAGTGATAGTCCACACTTATGCACCAGTGGTGTTAGAATTTTTCATTTGATGGAAAAGAGGGTATATAATGATAGTTTAATAATAATAATAATAATAAAATTTCTGTATATTTATTATTATGAAGAAATTATTTTACGATAAAAACAACATATTTAGGGGTTTTAAAATTATAATTCAAAAGAAAGTGATTAGTTAAGACGATTACTACATATTTGAAATAATTCCTTTAGATAAATTTTTAAAGACCCCATGTTTGATATTTTGGGATGGAAAAATCCAATAAAACATTGATATGGATGTTTATAATATAAATATTTATGGTTTTTTTGATAAATGTTTCTCAATATTTTTTAAATAAGAGAGTGAATGGTGTCCTTTTATAAGTGTGTGGAGGGGCACACTTGTAATTTCATAAAAGATTAAAATTATAAGAATTCGTTTTCTAGAAAAATTATTTCAAATTTATAAAGATTCAAGATAAGGTTTATTTTGGTTTAAATCTCATAAATAAGAAATTTATATAGCTTTTTGTGGTGTTTTTAAAACATATATTTTGGTGAAACACCTTAGTTAACTTATTTGAACCTTAACTGTGATAATGACCTTTTCAATTATAATGTTTTATTATTTTACTAATAAGGTGAAAATTGGAACATAAATGTACAAGGAATAAATTTACGATCATATATTATCCACCATTTCCTATTTCAATAATTTTTAATTTTTAATTAATTTTATAAAAAATTATTATCATAAAATATCATCACTGTCATTTCTGACACCATTCATTTAATATGACTTTAAAGAGACCAAGAAAAGAATTGAATTTTAATATAATCCATTAAAACATCAATAATATGTTATATTTATTTATAAATTTTGTGTAACACTATATCTCAATCAAATTTTATTACTTTTAATATTTTCAAAATCATTTATTTTATTTTTCTATTAATTGAAAAATAAAATGACGGTGTTGCGTAACCACTTAAGGTAATGATATATCACTAAAATTTAGAAAAAAATATAAAATCTTGTAAATAGTTTCATTATTATTAAAATAAATATCAATATTAATTCACAAAATTTATTTTGTCTGTAAGACCCCAAAATTCTACTATATGCTTCCCTTTGAATATTACAGTAGCTTGCTTTGTACGCAACTTGGAGTGTTAACACACCACGACCAATCAAACTAGCCGTTCTGAATAGGAATACCCACTTTTGGAAATTTTATAAATTTTATTTTACAAAATTGATTTCATTTTTGGATTCAAAATATCACTATTAGATTTCCGTGAATTTTAGGTATTTTTTGAGAACTTTCAAGTTTTAGTGAATAGTGAAAAACACTGCGTTATTGTTTAAAACCACCTATTTATTTAAATAATAAGTTATTTTATTTTAATTTATTTTAGGTAAAAATAGATACATAATACCTATATATTCCCAATTTTACTCATTGGAGTCATTTTATAATAAGTTTAGATATATAAAATTTAATTGAACTTTTACCGTCTTTTACCCATCTTCTAGGAGCATTTGAAAATTTTCATAAAACATAATTTTTCCGCTTTATTGAGTTGAATTTCATAATTCCAAGTTAAATGGATGATATCAGTAAGTAAAATTTGGTTCAATAAGATTAAAATAATTTTGGGTGAATAGTAACTTTTGACTTTTATTTACCACAGTTAAAAGTAAATAGGGTATTTAAGGGTAAAGATGATTTCATAATTGTCCTCACACAAGTCTTAATTCTATTGGATAACTGTAATTCGACCAAAAATAACATGATAAATAAAATATGACCTCCTTTGGTCGACATGGATTAGATTAGGACATTTATTATTGATTTATTTAAAGAAAAGTTAAATGTGTTAAATTTAAAGTGTGATAACTAAAAAATTTTAATATAGGTTGGAACACAATATAAATTAGAATATAAATATTCATTAAAAATATAAAACAACTTCTACATAATGGTATTTTATTAATAATTTTTAAATGTTAAATAATTTAATTTATTTTTGAGACAATGATAGAGCATCAATTACCTTATTAATGAAATATTAAAATAATTGATATTATAAATATCCAGATAAATGTAAATTGAGAAAACTGATGAATTACACTAAGTTTATATGTTAATATGACATGTTAAGATTGAATAGATAATTTTTTTCGATGTAATCATGCGGTTTTAAATTTCAAAAAAACAAAAAACAAAAATGTTTCAAATTGACATAATTGACTTTTTAAAACAAATAAAATATTATTAGTTGATATAATATTCTTAAAAACCTAAGGACCAACAAAAGGACATAGATAATTTTATATATATTTAAAATGAACCACTTGGGGTTTTTTTGTCTTGTTATAGTTATTTTATTAACCATACAATATAAAAATACAAAGAGACATGGTAAATGTCAAACTATTTACCGACAAGCTAAAACTAAAAGATAATGTTAATATGTTGACCCAAACCTGTCTAAAACCAATTGGTTGAGTGTTTTGCAACCCATACCTACCTTCACCACAAAATAAATCTTTTTGGAGACATTAGATACCTAAAATTATTTTATTATAAAATAATATTTCAAGCTTTTCCTCAAGTGAACCTCACCTCTCTTATAAAAGGTTACTTCCCCTTCTTTTAATTTCAAACCATGAAAGCCTTTTGGCTCGGCCAAACCCTGTCCAAATATCTCCCAACATTCCTCCTTTCATCCTAGAGGATTCTGTTGTTCGTAATTCCATCCTTAGGAGCTCTTTTGATCAAATCAAAAGGAAGAACCCGAAGAAGAGGGAAATATTTCATCACCTCTTTCAAGTTATTTTCTTCTACCACTTCCTTTATCTTTGTTGTTCGATTATAAAATAATAACATTGTAACCTTCTATATACTTTTATTTCATTAAAAAAAATTGTACAACCATATTCATTATTCTGTCCATCATATGAATGACAAAGTCATCATATGTGCATATGTACGGCTTACCCTCTCCAAGTCGTGGTGTAGTTTGTTATTCAAACACATAATTATTTTGGATGGGTATAATAAAGAATATTACTGATGTAAATAATTAATATAACATCTTAATGTTTCTATATATATTATGTACCATCAATTAAATAATATTTCACCATCAATATAATGATATTGTCACTCGTGCGTACGTACGGATTACCGTCTCCCTGAATGCGATGAGATTCATTCCCCATCGTAATCATTTGAGAATAATTTCCATTTTATGATTCAAAATAATGTTTATTAATATAATATCATTATATATATGAATCAAATATATCCTATTCAAAACAAATATGGCTTACGTAACGAAGCATATAAAGAAAAACGAATCAGTTAACACCTGAAATGATGATACTACTGAAATATTATTAACAAGACATTATTAGAGGATCATATAGGGTACCATATTATGTATATAGTTCTAGTATAATATAATAACAATTAATTAAATATTATTATGAAGTTAACAAACTATCGACTGATGAAAAGAAAAATGTATGGGTTTATTTCACAATCTCTTTATTATCAAAGGATGTTTTTAGGTACGTATGTCTACTGGGGCCTCTTTATCATCCTCATCTATGTTTTCCAAAAATTGTTTCTCAAAAAAAAATTAATATTTACTAGACAATGGGTTTAAGTAATTTATACCCTTTTTAGACCTTATATGTTTTGAAAGGAATCATAGCTTCACTTTCCAAACAAGGTTCTTTATGACGTTTTTGAAAAAATTAAGGTAATAATGTCTTTTTTCAACTTATACTGTCGATGCTACTATTTTGCACCATTATAACATCATAAAATCTTCCCATAAGATCATATAAGAATATTATAAAAATAAATGTTTTCTTTTATAATTAAATTACAATTAAATGATTTCAAAATAGAAGGATATATTTATCTAAAAAAGGATTTGATTTCAACTTTGTCCACATCCTTTGATGGATTTTAATCTTGTTTGAAGTTGATTTTTTATGAAAGAAAACATCCATATTGTATTGATGGTTCTATGATATTTTTGACTTTTTATGTGTTATTTTTACACCATTCATGGTTTATGTATAAAGTATTGACATTTTGTATGCTAGTTTTAATATGAATGTTTATGTTATGTTTAAACCTTTTTATATGGGGAATACATTGGACTTAGTAAGTGAGAGGTGGAGACCATTATAGCTCCTTGATACATCAGTAGGTCTCACGAGAAAAACTATTGTCTTGGAACATGTCATTGAGAAAATAATATTGGAATTCTTGGAACAAGTCCATTATAATGTGGTTATGATGTCTGGCATTATGCATTCTATATTTATGAAAGTGGCTATAGATATTTCATGTGGTTATTCAACTAGTAGTATATCCATGTGAATAATTAAATAGAATTATTTGATTTTATATTTTCCATATGATATATATTTTTATGTATAAAATGATTTTGTTTTAGTTTTTTATATTGCCTGAAATGTTTACGCTTATTTATGAAAGTTTCTGCTATATTGTTATCCTTAATGATCATCTGAGCTCACCCCTTTCTATGTTTTATTTTTCCCATAATGTGAAGCAATATTTTATGGTTGACCTATAGGGATAGGATATGGATATAAGTGTGTTCAAAAGGAGACAAAACTTTGTTGATTTTTTTTTCATGATGTAATGTAGAACTTATTAACGTATCTAGTACTTCTATGGCTATTAAATTAATCAGTATTTTGGGATTTTATCCCTTGTGATCATGAAAATGCTATGTAATAATGCACTAAATCTGGGTAACTGGGGTCGGGTCATTACAGTTGGTATCATAGGATATTTAGTACCAACCTTGGAAACTAGATTTAGAAAAACTCGGATTAGAGGACACTACCCTAAGATAGAATTTGAGTATTAGTATAGAATAACATCCTAGAATTTTGGTACTATAGATATTTTTTGAGTTTTGAAAGAAATACATCCCTATATGGTTACGAGAAGGTAGAGGCAGCTCTGGCACATATGTACGTTTGGGTAAAACCTGAAAACATCACTTTGAGCTAAACTCAAACGAGAACTAGTGCACAACAACGGGTATTACTGCACTGGTTTTTACGACACTCCTAGGGGATATGCATAGGAAAATTGTAATTTTCCTTACAAACCATTATGAAGGATTTATGAGTATATACCTCCTCAATGAAAATATTTTTATGATTATGGATTTTATCAACAAATTGTTCAATTTATGTTATGTGTTTTACATATTCAGAATTATGTTTTGGGATTCCTAGAAAATTATACTATATTCCATTGTTTAGTAATGGAACCTAGTGGAAGGGATGGAAACTATATCAATTCACATAATATATGTAGGTATTGGCCTCCTACTCAAGATAATTATAGTGGAGATTGTGATTATAGTGTTGTTGATCATCTTATCACCATACTGGGACAACTCACTCAAGTTATTAATAATGACCTTACCCGTATGAAGAACCCTGATCCACAATGCCGAGGATTAATGTTAGACCGCTTCATGAGGCAACAACCACCACAATTTTATGGGAGTACAAATTCATTAGTATCAGAGTAGTGGGTAAGTTTATTAGAGAAAATATTTCATGCTTTGGGGAGTAGAGAAAGGCAAAAAGTTGTCATGGTAGTTTATCACCTCCCAGGAGATGAAGATCAATGGTTTTCATGGATTCAAAACACAAAGGAAGATGATCAAATATCAAACATGGAATACATGGAGTTCAATGGGATTTTATTAGAAAAATACTTTCCTCATGACCATCGAGCAGATATGGAAAGAAAATTTCTGAGTTTTAGGAAAAAGGAGGATAAGAATTTCGCAAAGTATAAGGATAACATTTCAATGTTAACAAGTCATGCTGCAGATTATATACATAACCCAACATGTAATGTTGATGATTTCATTTATGGTTTAAAACCATTTCCCCATCGAGCATTAGTCTTACAATTCTTCACATCATATGAAGATCTTGTCTCATGCGCTATCATGACCGAAAAGGAATTTTTGTTGCCTTATGACTTTAATAAAAAGCAAGAGAAAATGGGATTTGACTAACACAATGGAAATGGAAATAAGTGGAAGAAGGTAAAAGTTGAATATCCATCATGTCTTAAATGTGGGAAAATCTTCATGGTACTTGCCTAAAGGGAATGGGATTCTGTTACAAGTGTGGTGAAAAAGGCCACCAAACATGTGATTTTTAAGGGGAAGAAAGAGGCTGTCAATATTAAATGCTACAATTATAGAGAAATGGGGCATTTTCAAATGAATGTCTTAAGGGCCAAGGGAATGTACCTTAGAAAATTCCAAGGGAGCAAAGCCTAGCTCATGTGATCCCTACTCCTGAGGTTGATGCTCCAAAAGACAGGGTGGTAGGTAATTTAATGTTTTTATCATGTTTATCCAATGATTTATTTTATTATAGACCGTCGCATTATTTCATATCTTCCCACTTTTCTCTAAAAATTAGATATTTTTAGTTTGACTTAACAAGGGAGTTGTTAGTCAAAAACCCTTTGGTAAGTATCATCGCAAGAATGTTTTGTGAATCAGTTCCCATTAGGGCATATAAATGTTATTTATCTGATGATATCATCACCAGACCCATGATTGAATTTGATTTAATCCTTATAATTGATTGGCTTTTAGACTATGATGTGAAAATTTATTGTAAAAAGAAGGAAGTTACTATTTTACATGTTGATAAGGAGTACCTTTTCTGAAGAGTATAAATGTTACCACCTAATTTTTATCCCGATCTTCCCCCTAAAGCTATACTAAATTCAATTATTGGGGAGAAAGATACTGAAATAACTATGTGTGAGGAAATGAATGCTCAAATAGATGACATACCGGTTGTACAAGAATATGTTGACATGTTTTTGGAGGATTTACCTGGACATCGTCTAGAACGATAAATTGAGTTTTCCATTGATTAAATTCCTCGTTCAAGGCACATATCAATGAATCCTTATAGAATTGAAACATTAGAATTGGGTTAACTAAAGAAACAACTAGAGGAATTGAGTAACAGGAGATTTATTGGACCTAGAGTTTCACCATGGGGATCCCCTGTCCTTTTTATGAAGAAGAAAGAAATATCTATGATGTTTTTCATTGACTATAGGGAGATAAATGCTATAAAAATAAAGAACAAGTATCCCCTACATCGCATTGATGATTTATTCGACCAAATTCATGGAGCTTAATATTTTTGAAAGATTGACCTTAAATTTGGATATGAATAGTTGTGTGGGAAGAGGGAAGACATTCTGAAAACACCATTTCGAACCATTTACGGACATTATGAGTTTACAGTAATTCCATTTGGATTGATTAATGCACCCTCTATCTTCATGGATCTAACGAATTGTGTTTTCAAAGAATATCTTGATGAATTTTTAGTTGTAGTTATTGATGATATCTTGGTATACTGAAAAATCTATGAATTTCATGAAAATCACTTGCAAAGGATTCTGAAGACTCTTAGAGGAAATGAATTATTTGGGATGTTTTGAAATTGTTAATTCCAGCTTCAAGAGATTTCTTTTCTTGTCCATATTATCTATATGTATGGAATCTATATTGATACTTGAAAGACCAAGGAATTCCAAGAATGGAATGTACAAATGAGTATAACAAAGGTATGAATTTTTATTGGTCTTGCAGGTTATTATCGACGTTTCGTCAAAAAATATTCTTGTTTGGAGAACTCATTAAGCATGATCACACGTAAAGGGGATAAATTTGTTTGGAAAAAAGAGTGTGATGAATGTTTTGAAGAACTCAAGATAAGATTAGTCAATTCTCCTATCTTGACTCTACCATCAGGAAACGATGGTTTTGTTATTTATAATGATGCTTCAAAGAAATGACTTGGTTGTGTTCATATGCAAAATGATAGAGTTATTGTTTTTGCATCATGAAAAATAAAAATTCATGAGAAAAACCATCCTACTAATGATCTTGAGTTACCACCGGTAATCTTTGCTAAAAAAATATGGACACAGTATGTCTATGGTGAAAAATGAGAGATTTATACTGATCATAATAGTTTTAACTATATCTTCTCACCAAAAGAACTCAACATTAGGTAATAGAGATGGCTGGAACTACTCAATGGCTATGATTCCACAATACACTACCACATGGGGAAGGAAAATAAGGTGGAACATGATTTTATCAAAAAGGATCATGGAGTTTTGAACAAGGTGAGATTTGAAAAGGATCCTATTTTCATGGATATTGTAATGATGAATAGGGGTATAACCATGGAAGGTGAAACTTCAATGATTTTTCAAATGGTTGCCAAACCATCTTTAGTAGAAAGGTTAAAATGTTATCCGATTGATGATGAGAATTTTCAAAAGAAAATTAATGTTGTCAATGATGTGAGATAGATCGAATTCGTATATAAAGATAGAATTTTGAAATTTTGGAAGAGACATTGTGTTCCTGATATACTTGGCCTAAAAATGGAATTACTGGATGATGCTCATAGCTCCAATTTTTCGATACACCCATGTTTCACTAAGATGTATATATATTTGAAAGAACATTTTTGGTGGGACAACATGAAGAGAGAGATTGCTGGTTTTTTGTCATGATGTATGGTTTATGAACAAGTGAAAGCTTGATGGAAATATCCTAGAGAAGACATGAAACCTCTTCCCATAACTGAGTGGAAATGTGATAATATTACAATGGACTTTGCCCTGAGGCTATCAAAGACTCATAGAAGGAATGTTGTAATATGGTCCATTGTTGATTTTCTTATGAAGTCAGCACATTTTCTTTTTATAATTGAAGATTTACCACTTCAACGTTTGGTAAGACTATATATTAATGATTTTTTAAGACTTCATAGATTACCCCTATTTACTGTTTCTAATCGTGATCTTTGTTTTACATCATGATTCTGGAAAATTGTTCATAAGGCCCCAGAAACTGAACTTCGTTTGAGCACTACCTACAACCCTCAAAATGATAGACTATTAGAAAAGACAATCAAAACCTTAGAAGACATTTTGAGAACATGCTCACATGACTGTCAAGGTATGTTGGATCAAAATTTACCTTTGGTAGAATTTTCCTATAAAAATAGCTTCCATTCAAGTATTCATATGGAACCATATGATGATTTACATGGAAAGAAATGTCGCACACCAATTTTTTGGGATGATTTTTGTGAAAGAAAACTCATAGGCCCAAAACTTAATGAGGAAACAATGGAAAAGGTTAAGGTTATCCAAACTGACATCAAAGCAGCCCAATGTAGGAAAAAGAGCTATGCAAATAATCGAAGGAAGGATTTGGAATTTCATGTAGAAGACCAGGTTTTTTTGAAGGTATATCAATGTAAGGGTGTTATATATCTCAGTAAGAAGGGTAAATTGTGTCCCATGTACATATGACCTTTTGAAATTCTAAAATTAATTGGAGTTGTAGCTTATCGTTTGTCAATGCATCCAAGTCTTTCCAATGTTCATGATGTTTACATGTATCATTGTTGAGAAAATACATGCCAGACCCAATGCATTTAATTACCATTAAGGAAATTAAATTGGAACCTGATCTATCATATTATGAAGAGCCAGTCAAAATTCTTGTTACCAAAGAACAAGCGCTGAGAAATTGGGCGACTCGTCTGGTGAATGTTCTTTGGAGAAACCATAAGATGGAAGATGCAACATGGGAACCTGAGGAACTTATGAAGAGGAACCAACTAAATCTTTTTATGAAGTAATATTCTATAAATTTTGAGGGTGAAATTTTTTAAAGGATGGGATAATATAACACCCCAAGCTTCCATGATATGTTTCCTTTTGAATAATGCAGTAGCTTGTGTTGTATGCAACTTGTAGTGTAGACACACCACGACCAATCAAACTAGTCATTATGAATAGTAATACCCACTTTTTGAAATTTTATAAATTTTATTTTTCAAAATAAACTTCATTTTTGTATTCGGAATATCAAAATTAGATTAGGGTGAATTTTTTCTATTTTTATCTAAACTTTCAATTTTTGATGAATAGTGAAAAACACTGTGTTATTGTTTCAAACCGAAATTTTATTTAAATAATTAGTTATGTTATTAAAATTAATTTTTGGTCAAAATAGATACATAATACCTATATATGTTCAATGTAATTCATTAGATTAATTTTATAATAAGTTTAGATATATTAAAATTTATAGAACTTTTTCCCGTCTTTTACCCATCTTCTAGAAGCATATGAAAATTTGGATAAAACATATTTTTACTGCTTCTGTGAGTGGAATTTCAAATCTCCGAGAGATATGGTTGATATCAGTATGTAATATGTTGTTCAATAAGATGAAAACAATTTTTGGTGAATAGTAACTGTGGATTTTTATTTGCCACGTTAAAAGTAAATAGGGTATTTAAAGGTAAAAATGATATCATAATTACCATAACACATGTTCTAATTCAATTTGATAAGTTTTTTTCGAACATAATAAACCTTATAATGAAAAAATGACCCTCTTTGGTCCACTTGGATTAGATTAGGACATTTTTTATTATTTTATTTAAAGAAGACTTAAAAGTGTTAAATTCAAAGATTAATAACTAATCCATTTTTAATATTGCGATACACACAATATAAATTTTAATATTAAAATTATTTAGAAATATAAAATGATTTTATACATAATTTTATTTTATTTATAATTTTTAGACATTAAATAATTTAATTTTTTATGACACAATGATGATGTCATAAATACCTTATTAATGAAATATTAAAATAATTGATATCATAAATATCCAAATAAATTTAAATTGAGACTTCTAATGAATTACACTAGATTTATAGGTTAATATGATATTTTAAATTTGATTAAATAACTTTTTTTTCTAAGTAATCAGGTTGTTATGATTTAAAAAAAACCAAATACTAAATAGTGTCAAAATTTACATAATTGAGTTATTAAAACAAATACTATATTATTAATTGATATAATTTTCATAAAAATATAATTTTGGGCCAAACGACATAGATAAAGTTATATATATTAATAATTAACCACTTTTGGTTCTCTTGGATGGTTATATTATGTTTATTAACCATATAATATAAATATACAATGAGACTTGGTAAATTTCAAATTATTTAACTAAGAGCTAAATCTAAAAGATAAGGTTAATATGGTGACCTAAACCTGTTTAAACCTATTTTTTGAGATCATTTCGACCCATACCCACTTTATCATCTATATATGTCATTTTGGATCCATTAGATGCCGAAACATATTGTATTATAAAATAATATTTCATGTTTTTCCTAAAGCGACCATCCCCTCTCTTATAAAAGGGTACTTCCCCTTCTCTTAATGTCACTCCTAAAACACCTATTGGATCGGCCAACCCCTACCCAAACATCCTCCAAACATTTTTCCCTTCCTCCTAGAGGCCTTCCTTTGGTCATAAATCCAACCTATTGATACCTTTTTATCAAATGAAAAGGAAGAACCCGAAGAAGAGGTAAATATTACATCTCCTCTTTCAAGTTTTTTTCTTCTTCCACTTCCTCTTTCTCTATTGTTTTCACTCTAAAATTATAAATAAAGTATCTTATATATACTATTATGTTATTATAAAAATGTTCAACCATATTCATTATTCTATCAATCATATGAGTGACAATGTCACGAAACGTGTGTACGTACAGTTTACCGTCTCCACATCGTGTTGTAGTGTGTTATTCAAACTCATCATTGTTTTTTATGGGTATAAAAATGAATATAACTAAAGTAAATAATAAATATAACATGTTAATTATTTTTTATATATGATATACCATCCCATTACATATGATTTCACCATCAATATAATTATATTGTCTCTCATGCGTACGTACGAATTACTGTCTACACAAACACGTTGAGATTCAATCCCCATCATAATAATTCAAGAATAATTTTAATATTATGATTCAAAATAATTTTTATGAACATAATATCTTTCTTTATATGAATCAAATATATCCTATTCATAACAAACATGGATTATGTAACCATTTATATAAAGGAAAACGAATCAGTTAACACTTGAAATGGAGATACTACTAAAATATTATTAACAATGAAATATTGGATGATCATATATGATATCATTTTTATGAATATAGTTATTGTATAATTTAATAACAATGTTTTATCTATTATACAGTAGCTTAACATACCAATGACTAAGAAAAAGTACAAGGTAATGGTTAACTTCGCAATCTCTTTATTATCTGAGGTTGTTTTTACGTAAGCTTCTTCTAGGTCCTCTTTATCATCCACATCTGTGTTTTCCAAAAAATTTATTTCAAAACATTTTTACTATATAGTAGAAAATTGATTAATGTCATTTGTACCTGTATTTTACCTCACAGGATTTGAAATAAATCATTCCATTGTTTTTCCAAACAAGGTACTTTATGACCTTTTTGACAAAATTATGGTAAGAATATCTTATTTTAACTTATACTGTAGGTGCTTCTATTTTCCACCATTATAACATCATCGAAGCTTCCCAAACAATCTTATAATAATGTTTTCAAAATTAATGTTTTCATTTATTATTATATGACTTTTAATTGATTTCAAAATAGAAAGATATATTTCTCTTAAAAAAGTCTTCATTTCATCTATGTCAACATCCTTTGATTGATTTTATGATTGTTTGACTTTGATTTATTATGATCTAAAACCTCCATATTGTATTGAAGGTTTTGTGATCTTTTTCAGTATGGATGCATTATTTTTACACATTTCATGGTTTATGGACAATGTATTGACATTTCGTATGCTAGTTTTAATATGAATGTTTATGATATGCTTAAAAATTATCATATGAGGAATGAATTGGATGTAACAAGTGACTGGTGGAGCCTAATATAGCTTCTTGACGCATCAATAGGTCTCCCAAGACAAACTTGTGTCTTAGCACAAGGGATTGACAAAATCATATTTGTAGTCTTAGACCAAGGCCTTGAAAATGGGGTAATCATGTCTGGAGGTATACATTCTATCATTATGAAATTGGCTATTGATATTTCTTGTGATTATTCAACAAGTTGAATATACATGTGAATAAGTTAATGGAATTATTTGATTTTATCTTTTCCATATTATGATGAAGATTAATTGTAAATGGCTTTTGTTTTAGTCTTATACATTTTCTTAAATGTTTATGCTTATTTATGAAAGTTTCCACTATATTGTTATCCTTACTGAGAATCTGAGATTACCCCTTTCTATGTTTTATTTTTTCAATGATTTGTAGAAGAATTTTATGGTTAACATACAGGGATAGGCAATGGATATAAGTGTGTTCAAAATGGGACCAAATGTCGTTGACGTTTTTATTTCATGATTTAATGTAAATATTCTGAAAATATCTATTATTTCAAAGTCTACTAAACTGGTTGGTCGTTTAGGGTTTAATCCATTGTGATCATGCCAATGTTATGTAATAATACACCAACTCTGGGTAACTGGGGTCAGAGCATTAAATTTTCTCGACCAGACCGATTTCAGCACCTCAGGCGTTTCACCGTTCGTGCGCAAGAGCATGCTGAAAAAACGGTAATTTGGCTGTTCTGAGAACTTCTTTCTCCAGTCAGGTCTCTCCTACTTTCTGGAAGTCTCGAACAGTTATCCAAATCCCAAATTCCTGAAGCCTGGTTTACATTCCTATGTGGGGAGGGACGACAAAGGGCCTCAACCCACGTGATCTTATGGAATTCTCACTGGACGTTCTGCAAACATTGTAAGGATGCAATGAACCGGTGCGAATAGTGGAAATCGTGCATGCTACAACATACAAAAAAAATAAATCGAAGCACGAGAATACCATTAAAGAGTCTTTAATTATTACAGTACCCGGGGGTCAACTCCCCCCATGGATGGATTGACCCCGTTAAAAGAGCATTGCAGCTCTGCCACCCTTAGACTGGTGGCGTCCAGGAATTGTTGCTGTCGACTTAGCTCCCACTCCTCCTCAGCAGAAATGGAAAGTTGTTCATCAGCCTCAGCTCGGTCCCTCTCAATGTTAGCCTTAATGTTGACCATCTCCCCAGAAACCCACATCAAGCCCTCTTCAGCCACTGCTAGCTGGGCCTTCAATCGCATGATCAGCTCAGATAGTGCATTGAGAGACGTAGAGTATTCATCCACCCACACCTGCAGCTATTGGACCTCATTTTCAGCCTCCTGGAGCTTCTTTTCATTCATCGCCTTCCTCCATTACTAGCCCATGCTATGCCCGTGATCATACTCCTGAATCTTCTCTGCCATAAGATCTCAGATGATTTTATGAGGACGCCGGGCATCGACTCCCCCAGTACACAGTTCGCGCAACCGCGAGAAAATTCTGTCCATCTCATCCAGCCAATGCACTTGGGGGGTGTCATTGATGAAGTGCGTGATTAGCATCCATGATCGGTGGTGGACAATTTTGTTGTCCTCTTCATTGGAGGCCATTTCGTCCTAGTCTGCGCAATTGGTAGGTTCGTATACGGGATATGCCCGCAGGAACTCCTTGGCGGGATCTGCATCTGGCATTGAATCTGGCGCGAAATCTGGCACCAGAGCAGGCATGACGGGACTTGGTTCAGCCGGTTGATCCTCATCATTGGACTCCACCTCAATAACCTTTGGCACGACCCTGCTGGTGGTCGATCCAATGATAGTGTGTGCTAAAACTCGGGTAGCTGGGGGAAATATCTCCATAATCACTGGCATGCCCCTAGGAGGGATGCCACCAGACATCCCGACCAACCTTGGCACAGAGGCCCATGCCAGTCGAAGAACTGTATGACAGAGAAGGGCTTGGTCCTTAGTTGGCGCAATCTACATAAAACAACAATGAGTCAGTGGAGAAAACTTATAGAGATCGAACTCCTAGTGCTGATCTTGAGTCGATGCTGATGGGACCCTGAGACATGGCCCTCCACATATAGTTAGAAGGTCTGGGAATTCTGAAGGAGCCACCCCAGGTGCTCTGGCCCCGCTAGACACAGAACTGGATGCAGCCGCAGGCGTGGGTTCTGAAGGTCTTGCATCATCACCCGCCAAAGGGCGAGATCAAGGTCCACGTACATGTTCTTCCTGCATGGTTCAGATGTTCGGGAGAGGTCTGTGATGGCCTAAGAGCAGACCCCGAGGAAAGAGATATTGAATGATATGTCGAGAGCCTCCATGAAGTCATCGAAATCTGAGTCCTGATCTCCAACATTGCCCTCCTCCAATGGATCCCTCCACTAGCCTCATCCTCCCGAGAGGATTCCTATGTTTCTTCTAGCAGGGGGAAGATCTCCCTCAGATCGGCGACTGACAGCTATTGGGGAACCGTTTGATCCAGCAGTACACTCACCCGGTCTGTCAATGGGCGTGGGACACCACTGGAGTGAACGTAGTCCTCCAGCTCATCCAAGTATTGCTCCACCTCTGAAAGAGACGTCGTGAAGCCAACCCGGACTAGTCCTATGCTCAGTAACTCCATCCTGAGATGATTCAAGTGTTCCCACATCTCAAGTGTACTGAATAATTGCTGGTTGACATTCAAATGTCCCAGGCCTCAAGGAAAAAATCATCCCTTGGAATGTCAATATGGTGCAACTACTTCTCCGGAGCCTGATTGGATATCCTGCGAAATCCCCTCGGTGGCTGCCCCTCGAGATGGCTCTGCCCTTCTGGGATCACCTGGTCCACTACCACTGCTGGACCCGCTCCTACTCCCACACCCTCCACCGGTGCATGTATCGCCACCACGATAGCCCCGCCCCCGCGAGAGGCCCTTGTCTCTCTTCGACGCCGACCTCGGGATAGGGGAGGCCCACCATCACCAACTCGAATTTTTCGTAGAGAGGATCACTGTCCACCTGCACCACCAAGACTCCACCTCGAAAGGCCAAGAGATAGGACCGGTGCTCTTCAGTTCCCCGGACGTCATCAGTAAGCACTCCTGTCGGCTATGGAAATTGGTGGAAGTTGAAATCGTCCGCCTTCCATACCCGGTTCAGCACCATCGGTACAGTTAGTTTGAATGGGAAGCTCCTAGCCGCATTCAAAATGCAAGGGAAGAAGTTTAACTTCAGTAGTGAGATGGGGTTTGGATATTTGTAAACCCCCTGATGTGCGCTGCGATCCACCCATACAGAAGGTGGAAGGGCCCGCATATCCATAGTGGCTTCTTGCCCTCGCTAACATTCTTCATCATTCTATACAGCCTGGTAAGCATCGGGATCCCCATATTGACCTGCCATCCCATGGCCAGCATGGATTCCATGTTGAACGAGCGGGGACGCACCCCCATGTTGGTATCTCTCACCGGTAGGATCCAACTGCAGATAAGGGCCACGATGAAGGCCGCCATCCTGACTATCAGCTGCTATTCAGTGCTGACACTGAAGACCCAAGTATTCCATTGGCTTTCCTCCAAGAGCTACCAGTATGAGTGCTCTTTTCCCCACTTAGCCCCTTTCGGAAAAGTTCATGGCCTTAGGGGGAACTCACAATCCTCTGAGAAGTTCAAGAACCGCTTGAACCACTTCTTAAAGTGGCATCTCTTACTGCTTCCTTGTCCTCTCTAGGGACAAGTGCCATCAGTGCCGACGGTAGTCATGACATCTGCTCTAGATCTTCCCATGTGCTCATGATGGGGAGGAACTCATCATACATGGCACCCAAGATCGGGACCCCTGAAATCTGATGGTCATCTCACAGAATGATGCCCACCTCCCTATGGTATAGGTTAAAATTGTTGGTCCTAGACAACCATCTTCTTAGTAGCTCCGGCATCAGTTGTTTCTGTTGATAAATGTGGAACTGTTAAGCCCATGCCACCTTATACAGACCCAACCTCCTCATCTCTGCCCCAAAATCCTTGCATGAGGTGCCTACCCAGTAGAACCATGCCCAATCATTGGTGAAGTTGCCGCCCTGGTGTATGTCCCACTCACCGGACCACCCCTTCTTCAGATCCTGCAAAGCCGCCTTCAACATAGTGCGGTACAGAGGAGGGGATGTGTCCCGCTGTAGTGGCTTCCCATCAATATTTTTCACATGGTTGTATAGGCAGTGGGCGGTAACAGGTATGAAGTCCTCCTACACATGACCACTAGCCGCCCTAAACCATTGGTGCTGGCATGGTGTGCTCCTGAACCAGCAAGCTAGTTCGTCCCTGCTTGCCTCAGGGATGAAGACATCGTCTCGTATCCCGAAGCCATACAAGGGTAGTTTCATGCACAGTGGATAGTTCTTCTAACACTCTGAAAAGAGTCTCGTCAGGGAATTATGGTCTGAATGGCTTTGGATCATCTCCCCCAAGCCCAGGCTATTGGCCAGCTCATCCCTCTGGGCAGCATCTGCAAGGACCCCCAACACTGCTTCTTGATGTGCCATTATGGTTCTAGGACTCAAAAATTTTTGGGTTGGGCCACGAAGGATGATCGCGAAGATTACTCGCAAATCTTGGTTGCAGTGCCATGATGCGGATCCCGACCTCTGCTTGTAAGAAGATGTTCTCTTGGTGCAGTTGTGGAGTTAGAGACTCACGTTTCGCCATGAAGCTCAAGTCAAGGTGAGCAGACATTGAGTGCGCGGAGCTCCGCAAAGTTGAGAGCACAAAAGAAAAAATGTCACAAAGAGAAAAAAATAGAGGTCAGCCCCCCTATTTATAGGCGGCGAACCTGGAGCTTCGCGGCGCGTCCCGACTGCACCAAGCATCACTGCACGTCCAGACCGCGCAGCCACTCTCCACTCCGCGCAACCCCTTCGCGAGTCCACACCGCGAACTGCATAGATATTTTGTGATTTTCCCTCAGACTCCAACCCCTGATCCCTCCGCGGCTCCATGTATGAGGGGGGCAGTTGTTGGCACCAAAATATTGGACGCAGAGAGAAGAATGAAATGAATCTCGCGCGTTCCCTCACGAAGTGCAGACGCGGAGGACCCCCCCAAGCAACGCGGCTGCCACGAAGCGCAGGAGGTGGTAATGCTCCGCGAACGCCCTGAAGTTCGTAAACCCACCATGATGCAAAGGAGGCCGTAACCCTCGGCGAACCCGGTTGACGTACGCGGCCCACCGTGAAGCATCCTTAGCCCCTTCGTGCCGCGTGAGCGCTGCTTCGTGGTGCCCCTTGCCTATAAATATCGGGCTCCCACTGAGCCCTCAAGAGGGACGATCCGACCTTTCGGCTTCTCAGCTCTCGAATCGCAAACAACCGTTCGCCCTGGGAATTATGAGCTTCATGTGGTATATTAGTTTCGCGAGATGCCTTCACCTTGTCTCGTCTTGAGCCCCTCTTCTGAGAGGGATTCCCTTTGCAAAGCCTAAGGGCATTCGTGATGTAAGGGGATCCCCGAGGGGTCCCGGGCAGCTACGGAATGTTCATTCTTCATGAAACACCCATATGGTACATGTGATCCATATGCCAATGTAGGATCACTGTACTTCATGAAGCACATTGCTGAGTGGCACCTTGCTTCGCGAGGCCCCCCTACTTCGCGAGGCTGTGCTCCACGAACACCCTTCCACTTCGCGAAGCACCCCCCATTCGCACCCATGCACCATGCTAAGCCCAAGGCACTCCACTTTGTGAAGCACATCCCTTAGCAAGTGTTTTCCAATACACAGAGCAACCGAGTCCTACACAGTCCAAACCTGTGGACCCCTCTTCTTGGAAATGCCTTTTTTCCATGTGGCCCTCGAGGCTTGCACGATGTGATTTCAAAGTCCACTGGACGACACCACCCATAGTGTTGATTTTCCTAATTCTTCTTCACATAGGCACGCTAATGGCTATTTCATCTTCGCATAGCCACGAAAATGTGGACCCTCGATGGTTCGCTTTGTGACCCCCATTTTATATGGCCTTGCCGATGCCTTCCCTCCCATAAGGAGCAGAGGGTACCAGTTATGTAATTCATATTGATGTAGATCCAACCCACCTCTTCTGTGCTACATGACGTTAAACTGCCAAGCACCTCAACCTCAACACATGACGTTAAACTGTGATCTGACCTCGTGCTCCACACAGAGGGTCCCCCCGTCTCGGACATTCCTTATGCCGCTCATCTCTACAGGAATGGAATCTTCGTCACATGGAATGAGATCCTCTCTTTTGGAGTGGATTTCATCCACGAGGGAAGGGCTTCCTCAGATCATAAGCCCCGAGCCTCTTCGGTGGAAGGGTGAACCCATGCACCTCCATACTTCCCCACCGCCAAGGCCAGGGAGGGTGTGATAAGGAACGAGTAATCCTATTTGTTCGGTCCCAAATCCCTCTCCCTTTTTTCCTTGTCACATACTGGGCCTCCATCCTGGAGTAAGTCCCCACACCATGGGCCACCTAACACGTAAGCCCCTCTTCATTTCCCACGGATTCACCCTTCACAACGTGATCTTCAGGTCCCTACAACCTCTTTTTTCTCACACCTAGAATGGCTCACGTGAGCTTAGACCAAGCACCGAACCTAACCCCCACCTATAGTGAACTATGAGGACTTTGATCCATGTCAAGAAATGGTATGTAGGAAGCCTCCATGAGGTTCACGCCCACCACTCGTTCGTTACTTCATGACTAGTTCCACCCTCGTCCAGCATGACATTAAAATGTATGCCCCCATCCAGCATGACATTAAACCGCACACCGGAACTATGTCGTTTTTGATTCGTGCTAAGGCATGGTACACAGGAAGCCTCCATGAGGTTCAAACCCACTGCTTGTCGTTTATTCACGTCAGTGTTTACCTTCGTCCCTCATGACGTTAAACTGCATTCCAGTACAGCGGTAGGCCGTTGTGACCATCCTGAACTATGAGGACTTTGATCCGTGCTAAGGCATGGTATGTAGGAAGCCACCACGAGGTTCAAACCCACCCGGACCCCTGGTTCCCTCATATCAGTTCGTCGACCCCATATCCTTGGGTAGTCTAGAGTGTAATCCACATACCATCTGGACCAAAGACCTTCTCCGCATCGGTTCTCTGACATGCCCTCGTCCCACATGACGTTAATCTACATCTCAGTCCAGTGGTAAGCCATTGTGACCTCATTTGAACTACGTGGTATTTGATCCATGTCAAGGCATGGTACGTAGGAAGCCTCCATGAGGTTCAAGCCCACCTGGACCCCTGGTCCCCTTCACGTCGGCCTCCCAGGGTGCAATTTGAACTTCGTGGTCTTTGATCCATGCGAAGGCATGGAATGTAGGAAGCCTCCATGTGGTTCAAGCCGACCTGGACCCCTGTTATCCTTCATGTAGGCCTCGTCGCATCAAAATTGAACTATCTGGTCCTTGATCCATTTCAAGGCATGGTACTTAGGAAGCCTCCACGAGGTTCAAGCCAACCTGGACCCCTGGTCCCCTTCACGTCGGCCTCCCGACATCCAATTTGAACTACTTGGTCTTTGATCCCTGTCAAGGCATGGTAAGTAGGAATCCTCCATGAGGTTCAAGCCCACCGACACCCATGGTCCCCTTCACGTTGGCCTCCCGACATCCAATTTGAACTACGTGGTCTTAGATCGGTGTCAAGGCATGGTACGTAGGAAGCCTCCATGAGGTTCAAGCCCACATGGACCCCTGGTCCCCTTCATGTCGGCCTCCCGATAACCAATTTGAACTACGTGGTCTTTGATCTATGTCAAAGCATGGTACGTAGGAATCCTCCATGAGGTTCAAGCCCACCTAGACCCCTGGTCCTCTTCACGTCGGCCACCCGACATCCAATTTGAACTACGTGGTCTTTGATCTGTGCTAAGGAATAGTACGTAGGAAGCCTCCACGAGGTTCAAACCCACCTGGACACCTGGTCCCCTCATGTCGGTTCGCCGACCCGATATCCTTGGGCCGCCTCAGAGTGTACGACCCATTCCATACTAAACTACGCAGACTTTGATTCCCTACCATGGGGATACATAGGAAGTCTCTTTGAGGCTCAAGCCAATCACCTCTTCCGCCTCCATGAAGGCCCCCATCTCATCCAACCTTAATATCACCCAGGCCACAACATCCCAGTGAGATCTTGCCACCCTATTCCCTTCTACAGCATTCGGGAAGCCGCCCATGTGCTGGGCCCAATATCAGTGTTCCCTCTAGGGGGTTCTTCAATCGGATCCACTCCAGTTAGTGTTCTGATCAGCCCTCATCCCTGTTGGACGTTAAACTTGTGGAATACCCCGTGTTAGACATGGGAAGACGAGGAAAACCTCAGATACATGCCTATGGCATACAATTCCCCGCGTTTGATATGGGATGCCTTGGGATTCCACGACCTAGAGAAGCCCTATAATAAGGGACCAACAACAGACATGCCAATCCCCTAGCATTCAGACATGTTAATGATGACTCAACGTGACTACTCCCCAAACTGAAGATTGCTGCCCTAAGTAGACCCTTTGTAATGTCCTGATAGAAGATGTGTAATTAACCATCGTCCATGAAAATATGGCACTGGGAAGAGTTTCATGAGAAATGTATTAAATCTATTAGGGAGGCCCGACTAGGTGATGAGCTCCAAGGAGGAATCCACGAAAGGAAGAACTGACATCCCATCATCCCATTTTGATCAAGGAGCAGACGTCCCTAAACAAAGAATGTCTGACGCCCGCCTTTAGAAATCAGGAATGTGGGGTAACAAGAAAAGCCTCCCCGTCACGCCCAAGAAGACGGATGCGTGCACCCTGGAAAAAGTGTCAGAAACACACGGTTTGACATATAAAGATATCACATGTTTTTAGTGAGTTCTACTAGAAGTCACGTGACCTCAAATTTTCATATTGTTTCATTGATTATGACATACACATGGATTTGTAGACTAAGAGACAAGTTTGTGATATTTCACTATAATTAGGCTTTTCTAATTTTAATGGTTAGTGTGTAGCTAGGATGTTAATGTAGAGTCTCCTGTTAGAAATTAGGTGAAGTCCTTTTTCTCAGGTAGTTCCAACTAAATAGTTTATCAAACCATGTGGCTAAACCATAGAAGCTATCCAAAATAAATTAAAAGTGATTTTATAATGATTTCTCTTTTGATTTTAAGATCCCAAAGCATCTCTCCTATCCCCACTCTCACTCATCCTTACCATGCACCATTAACAAGGCTAATCACTCTAACCTTTGATATTTAAGATTTTCTAACATCATTTCTTATAGACACCGTCAAGGTAAGATCTCATTTCCCCTTCTCTATCATCTCTCTTCCCATTTCCTTGGGTTTCTCTCTTTCCTATGAACCATATGAGATAAGTGTTTGGATATTAGGTTTTTTGGGTGATTGAATCCTGGGGTTATTTCTTCTTAGATATTTCTTGGGAATCCTTGAGTATTTTTAGAGCATTCATTATCATATGCGATCACTTTATAAAATGATGTCATTAAAAATAGGCATGTCTTTTGTGCTATTTCTTGAAATGGCATTCCATTGAGTTCTTGGTATTCATAAATTCATTATTTTTTTACTTCATCCTATATGTGGTGGTTCTAGTGGGTTTTCACTTGGAAAAATGGGTTTTACCTATAATTTCATGTGGTACTTGAAATGATAAGTAGTGATAATTTTGGAATATGGTTTTAGGTAAAATGTGACATTTTAAGTGTGCTTTGAGCCCATTTATATTGTGAAATAAATTGATAAGTTAGGTTTTGGGTTTTAAAATTCTTTTTCTTGGTGTTATTGGGGGTGACAAAAACTGTCCAGTGTTTGGAAAATGTTAAATTAAGTGTAATAAATGGAGTGTGGTATTTTTAAATCCCTTTACCCCATTTCAGCCAGGAATTGAATAGGAAATTGTGTTATAGGATTTTTGGGGATTTTTAATGTTAAATTTATTGATTCATGGAATTTCTCATTCAAACGGTTGTAACTTGTTTTCTTTGTAATTTTTTTGAATAAATTATTTCAAGGATTGGTTTTTAAATAATGGTTTGACATGAGGTTTCAAACTATTGAATGTTGACTCTTTATTATAAGCCCCTTGGATAAAGAACCATTTAGAGATTTTAGAAATATTGAAATGGTGTGTGTGTGTGATACCCTCATAAACCTCTTATTATATAGTTTCCCCCAAGGGGGATATTTTTTATTTTATAAGGTAAATTATGACATGAAGTTCATGGTGTATATTTTTGGAGAAATGAATTTATAGCAATGGGTTTCTTCTTACGAAGGTATAAGATGTGAAATAATATTTAGTTATTTTAATATATGGATTCGTGTGATTGATCAACTCTAATTGTTATATGTCACGTGGATTCCTAGGGGACTATATAGAGTATTCTATAAGTTCATGAATTAGTGACGTTGATGTTCTTATTAAAGATAGTGGCTTTTGAGATCAAGGGAGGTAAAATAATTTAGTGTGTCTCTATAGAATGAATGAGTTAGTTAAAAATTACTATGGATCATGGTAGAATTTTTCTTTTTTGTTATTGATATATAGATTGTTTTATGGGATTTATAAGGATGTGACAGCTTTACTAGTGTTGACCTAGGTATCATGTCGCTAATTTTGACCATCGTACATGAGTCCGATGTGGTTTCCCATGATTCTTAGATCCATTATTGATGAATTAAGGGATTCTGGATAATATGATTTTTTATACCCCCATTCATTTATTGGAATATTGTTCCATTTATCTATTTAGCCACATTGGCCTGCATGATTTAATTTAGGATCCATGCTTGTTACTATTATTTAAGTTGTGGTTTTTTTTAACATTAAAATTGGTTTGCCAAATGATTTACTATGAGTATTTATGAAGATAATGTGGTGTACCACTAAAATTGGTGCATGATAAATTCTTTTTAAGGGCATAAAAGGGGTTTTTATATTGTTATTGATTTTCTAGAAAATGGTCATTTTTCATCATTTTATAATGGTTTTTAGAAAAAAAAAGTTTTGATTATATGCTTATTTATTTTAGAACAAGGGTATTAGTTTTATTAAAATTGATTTGAGGCCTGATAAATGGCTATGAGTGATTGTTTTCATTTTATCCAAATAAATGGATTTTTATGAAATAATAGTGTAATTTGGATTTATTATACTTTTGAATTGAAAATTTATTTTCCATTATAAATTCAAAATATAATAAAGTGGATCTTAATTTCATAAGGAATTATGTAAACTCTATGGTTCAATTGCATTAGGATCGGTTAATCTCACACAATCTATATACTACTTAGTGAATATATATTTTATAGTTTTCATTCATGTTCGTTAGATTTTCTATCTCTTTTGTTCGGATGAATGTTGAGATGGATGTTGTTTTAGGATGTGAGGTGTGATCAGGGGACCCATGGAGATTATAGGTAGACATTTTATTTTTTTCCCCTTTGGGTTATATATGCACTAAATTTTATTTATCCCTTATGAATAATGGATCTGATGGTTATTAATTTATGTCTCATGTTCCTATGTATACGATATGGATTCATTTGTATATTTAGTAGCCTATATGTCTCCTTTTATTTTAGATATGTACTCAGATTCATGTTTTATTTTCATTCATGTTTTTTGTATATTTATGGTCAAATCTTCCCCATTGAATATGCTCTGATACCTCAAAAATAGTTTTTAGTTCGAGGTTATTGGGAACATGCCATAGGTATGTCTCAGACTGGCTAGGGTATCTGATAGATGGATTTCATGATTTTTTTTGTGATAAATAAAAATGGTAAAGAGCTAGTTGGAGTCTCTTAAGTATTATCTCTCATGTTCTGACACTCTTATCTCCAATCTACCATTACATCCCAGCAAACATAGGGTGATCCAAGAGCGTAGTCATTTTTAAGCATTGAAGTTATGATACCATTTTTTTTAAAAAAAACCCCTACCACCATTAAAATAGTCACCCACATAGGCATGTGAAACGACCTATGGTTCATTCCTGATGACCCAGAGTTAGTGATAAGAACCAAGGATTCAAAAATAAGCATGATATAATTATTTATCACAATTATCACCACACATGGTGCATAGTTTTCACTAGAAGCAATAATTATGAGTCCATACAGTGGACTTCTATGAATATGAAATAAGTATTTTAAAAAATAAGGAAACAATATAAAAATTCATAGATATAATTAAATATAAAACTCAATTAAATAATACAAAATAAGAATAGAAAAATAAAAAAGTATTAAAAGTAAGAAAATATTTTTGAAATGGCAGATACAACTAGGATATAAGATTAAAAAAATGAGTGCTATTTTATAAAGATTAAACACATTATAATGAATATAAATCAAAGAATTAAACATATAAATCAAAAAAAATAGAATATTAATTATGACACTAATTAATCATATAAAAAATGTCTAAAACCTTTAAACATAAGAAATTAAAAAATCAGATAAGGCTCATATGATACTCTTTCCCCCTTCATTCCATTATTTTGGTTTTTAAATTTTCATTTTAAAAAGACACAATTTATTTAGATGAAAATAAAAATATGATAATTCTATTATTTATAAAAAAAATATAGCATTATTGAATCTCATACGTAGAGTTTAATGGAGACTTAACTGTGTAAGAAAACACTGGATAAGAATTGACTGAAAGGCAAATAACTTGTGAGGAAATATTCAGTAACCTATATTAAAATAGACCCCATGAAACCATGACCCTAAAACTGAAGCAAAAAAACAACCACTAATAAAAAAAATTAATGATTAACAAGGGTAAAAAATGGATTAATAGAAAAAAAACTAACCTTAAATCACATGGTTATTTATCTCTCAATACCAATATCCAAAAATTATCAAAGTTTACTCAGATATCTCCAATAATTTATCATTAGTGATTTAGGGTTAAAAATTCATATGGGAGACTTGAAATAGAGGATGGAGATATAATATTTAAAAAATATGGATTTGTGAATTTCTTGTAGGTTCTCATTGGAGATTCATAATTTTTTAAAATCCAAATTAACCATGTAAATTTCAATATTAATTTTATTGAGTGAACTATCATCACTTTAAAGAAGTTAAATTCCACAAATTAATGTTTACATAATGAAATATAAAAGGTATTATATTATATATTTGAATATTCAAAACTAATTATATATATTTTCATTCCAAAATCATTAATCATAAAATACATTTCAGGATAGATTTATTTAAAGGGAGATGTATTATGCATCATGTGTAAGATAGTACTTTGAATTGAAAAATCATGAATTGAAAGATCCTCTATATGATTTTTAATATATATATATATATGTCATGTGTAAGATATTATTTGTTAACTAAATTCCATATGTGACATATTTTTGTTCAATAAGATATCTTCCATAGATAAAAAATTGATACATATGAATGTATAGAGAATATATAATATATTTTATGACGTGAAATATATTTATATTGAATAGAATACAATAATTAACATATTTCTCACAGTGCATAATATATGTAACTTTTTAAAAATATGAATATGTAATACATTTTAGCAATGAATATGTTTTTTTTCAATGATTATGGTTTCAGTACAATTTATAATATTATTAATTTAATAAAAACCAATTTGTAAATTTCTTATAAATCATACATAATATATTTTTTAGAGTTAAAATAATCACATAAGAAATTTATTTCATACATAATATATTTTTAAAATTTAAATGAAATATTATTTACTTAGGAAAAAATTGACCTAAAATATAAAATTTATAGTGAATTTAAATCATAATTTAATATAAAACAAACCTTACCCAACCTTAGGAATTACCAAAAACTACAATCGGGCACCCTTAAAAGCCATCAAATATAAAATAATGTGTTTTAGAAAATCTAGGCCAATAAAAATTATATCTTAATGGTTTTTTGGGTATGATGGTAAACAGATATGTGAAGAGTCCTATTAAGTTACTTTAAAAAAAGTAAATTTATATCATAAAAGGGTTTAGGATATGTTGATAATTAAAATGTAAAGATTTTTATTAATATAAAAAACAATCTCAAATAAACACTACTTATTAGAATGTTCCAATAATAACATTGATGAACACAGAAATAATTCTAAGAAGGCCGACTGAAATTCATGATTTTTTATTCCATCTAAAAAAGGTAATATAAGTTTAGGAGGGAAGAATAATATAAACCAAGGGAATCAGCCCTAACAACATTTTTACTACTATATGGGAATCCTCCATAAGAAGAAAATAGTTGCCATTAATATTATAAAATTTGATTTTATAAATTAAATGGGTTTTAATACTAGTCCAAGGAGTTAAGTATTTGGAGTATAATTACATGTCTCTCTATTATTCAAACTACATTCCTTAATACATGTTACCCACAAAACAATTTTGGTAGGATAATTTTATCAGAAGGTCCTACAGAGATGTTTAAGGAATTTAATATAGATTTAATGAGATAATTAAACCATAATGGTGTAGTAAGTATAAGGATGATTCATTGGTTTATCATATGAGATATTATTATACAAGCTATTATGTATGGTTTTTATAATTTTATTAAAGGAGTTTAGGATTAAAAATGTATCATGTTAATACAATAGAATGTATCCATTTTTTAATGATTAATTCATATATTAAATTTTTTTAACCTCTAAAATTATGACTTTGAGTTATCCGTTACTGATTTTCATCATAGGGTATAGTATCTTAGGATGAAATGTTATGGTTAACATGATTATGATTTCATATAGAGTCAAAAAACATGCTCCTTAGGAAATTCTTTTTTATGTTCTAGATGACCCCTAGGTATACCTCAGTTAGTCTCATACACAATTTCATTGGTATAACAGGGTTTCGTGATTCATATTGACATTTTACCATACTTGAGGTTGGTGAGATACTGAGTACGAGAACTTTCATAATTTGATACCTTTATTTCATAAGCCTTATGTGTTATATAATTAAGTGGTGGTTGGTTATTTTGCTAATCATGTCATTGATTGGAGATTATCCCATGAGAGAATTTTCCTCTCATATGATTGTTATGACATATTGGCCCTTGATTTAGATAGACTAAGGAAATTTAGATTCATATAAAGAAGTTACACATGACGTGATTATTTACATGAATTAGAGAATGTGATGTTCTCATCTAGACAGATGGTTGAAAAATGATGTATTCATCGTCCTGGTCAGTCTATATTCATAGAAATGAGATATTATGAGTAGGCTATGTATGATTTATATACATCGTGTACCATGTCTACTTAATTTTTAAAAGAGAACTCATGAAAATGAATTCTTGTATATGACACACCTAGTGGAAAATGTATATAGATACAAGTTTCCAAGACCCAAATCATGTTGTGGCTTGATCCGTAACAACCCCAATCCTGCCTCCATATCTTAGGGGTAGTGAGAAGCTCAAAAGGCATAAATAACACGGGAATGCATTTTCCTAAAACCCCGTATGCACACACACAACCAACTCAACAAAAAAATGAAGAGGTAATGAAGAAAATATGCAGAAAAACTATAAATTAATCCAAACATGAATGAACCTCTAGAAAGTAAAATGTATTGTAATTTATACTAAAACATAATGGTGAAAAATACACACCCAACAAGAAATGTGTCCCAACCTGACAAAAAAATGGAAAGAGTAAATAACCAAGAGAGCCATACTCCTGAATCTCAGTCAATAACCATCGTACGTGGTCAAGACACACCGTGGCCCTAAGATCCAATGTAGTCATTTTCTACATACTGTTCATCATTAGAAGACACAACATGTTTGGGAAAATCCCATTCAAGGGTGAGTATAAGCATACCCAGTATGACACCCAAAAATTTGGTGGGGGAGTAGTAAGAGATAAATTATAATAGAAAAATATTAGCTAGAACATGGTATAATGAAATAGTACAATGTAACGCAGTAAGTGTGAATGTAATATCATCCAAGAACAATGGGCTAAACATAGTGAGTAGAGAAACTACTCATCGAGTCTCCACGACCTATAGTAGGAGATTGGACTCATCCAACCATGAGAAGCTAAAAATGAAAAGCACATGGAGTATCCCACAAGTCTTTACATCTCATGGAAACAGAGTAGCAAAATCATAGGAGTGGATATTGAAGAAGGATATATATATATATATATATATATATTATCAGTCAAAAGAATCCCAAATGTGAGAGTAAGAGGATCTCAATCTCACAAATCATCCCAGGAAAAAGAGTAGCCAAAAGTTACAAAAGTACCTCAATGATGCCAAAAATCACACTCTTTAACTCTAAACAGACAAGTCTAGGGGAATCGTTCACCACACCTAGATACAATTCACTTTAGGTACATGTAATGACCTCCACAGTTTAGTTCATGACTAAAAAATGAATCTTTGTGGGGGGGAGTGACCATATTTTTTGTGAGTCCAAATTTACATCAAACCACATCTCCTCGCTATTCAGCATAGTCATGGAGACACAATTTAAAGGTAGAGGACCCGTTCTATATTACAATAGGTGGGATCCACTCTAATAGTTGATGGAGGACCCATGCCATACCCAGTTGGAGGGTTCCACTCTAATGGTAGAGAACCGATTACAACATAGCTAGTGGGATCCACTATAAAAGTATGTAGAGGATCCATGAACTATGCCGATATGAGGGTTTCACTGTAGGACTCAGTGGAGGACCAATTCCCAACCCATGTAAAGGGTTCCATTCTATGTCATTGAGAACCCATTCTCATCGAAGCATGAGGGTTTAACTCGAGAGACTGTATATGACCAATTCCTAGCCCAACTAGAGGTTTCCAGTCTAGAAGTCTATGATGAACCTGTATGACCACTACCATCATCGAGCATAACCTCAGAGGTGTTGTTAGTAGGACATTTCATATCACAAATTCAAATTCACAACTGAGAGAACCACCACATTCTACGCGGTAAAACACTCAGTATTGGACACTCATGAGCCAAAATTCGAGTTTAAATGAATGAGATATGGATGTTTGATGTTTGATTAGAAAATCTCTAGGGGTACATGCCATGTGAGGGGATCTAAAAAACATGGGGTCCCGCTCCACCACCTAGTCATGTTCCTAGCCAGCACATAGATCCATCCCATGTAGTTGTACCTACTGCGTAGGTGGACTATACGATGTGTCCAGGCTAACTGGGTCAAGGATCATGTGTTGATCGCTATATCCATGTCCTAGAGTACACAAGAATATACCTTACCGCATGTAATTTGTCACGGGTTCCCATCTGTGTGACTAATCATATGGGTTATCCAATAGGGAAGGGGGTACACAATGTGTAGGAGGGACTACACACTATTTCATCCATAATTTTTCTGAAACCCTATCACTGCCAATGAGAGGGATTCATGTCATTTGTTCATCATAGAATAAGTCTTATAATTGGGATTTACACAAAAATCCCAGATGTAGATTTTCTCATCAAATCTGTTCAAATTTCGATAAATCCTTCCTTGACTCAATATTAAACTCATATATCTGGTATTGATTTGTTGATTTTGTCTGCCTTTCATTAGAAATTGCCTCCATGGAAGATTCAGGGTTTCACTAATCGTTATGCAGGCCTCAACACATCTGTTCATCACGATCCTGATGTTTAAACATTGTATCATTCATCCTTGTAATGCAACTATCAAAAATCAATGTTCTCAATGTAAAAACATTCTTTTTTTATCAATCCACTTTGAATACAGGGGTCCGATTGGGCTCTGTACCTCCCAAAAAATTCAGAATGGGATCATTGGGATTTTATAGGTGAATAAAGTGATATAGATTGAGGTGGAAGGCCCCAAAACAAAGGATAATTGATCAATAAAATACTTCCTTCGTCAGTAAATCTCAAATGAGAATTCCCTATAAGAAAACTAATGAACTAAACATAGATTTAATTACTCGAGTGCATGTAATGGTTTCTCAAGGTCACAAATCAAGAAAAAAATTTAGATATGAACAATCAAATTTAATAAAGGTCATAAAAACAACAATTGATGAGTCCTACTGTGACTTTGGATTGATCACTGATAAAGTACAAATCGACCAATAATATGAAAGGGGTAGCTATGGTCATTTCATCCTGATCTGATCTAATCTATAGATTCATTTTCATTTGATTGAGATCAAACAATGGAAGTGTGAAGAGAGATCTCACCAGTGATTTCATAATTATGAGTGAATCACAGAAAGTTATACATAATTATATATTTATAAAAATATCATTTGGTAAAATATGATAATAAAAAAATTAAATTTAATTAATTAATACACTAAAATGAACTACCAATGAATGAGGGGTCTGAAAGTCCCATGCTGGATCAGTTTATATGACACCTAGGGAAACCACCACATTTCATGCTCAACTGTGGTCTCAGATTTCTGATCTGATGTACCATTTTAGAGTTATCAATTTTTCCTTATGAATCTATGAGCACACATTGTAGAATATATTTAACATTTTTATAAAATTAATTTTGTGAACACAAAGCCTCATAATAAAAAATTGTCTATTGCATAGCTCTAGAAATATATATAGAAATATTTAAAATCCTATCAAGGAAAAAAATCGGTCTCTACCTCAATTAATTCATTAATTATTTCATCCCCTAAAAGAAAAATAATGAAAAAAACTCAGGATATTGAGACCAAACATGGCTCTCTTGCTCCGAAGAACTCACTATCACATTTCTATGATACCATATTACACGAACCAAAGGTATGTTCTATCCACACAATGTATTATCCAAATGATCATTGATCTACACTGGGTGATTCGCAAAGGTGGCTCTATCCTAATGTCAAAATCATCCCATTCAATGATGTGCGTGAGGCCACGTGTGTATCTCCTCAGCTGAGACATGTGGAAGACATCATGCAACTACTATAGTTGTGGGGGTAAGAGGAGTGATAATCAACCTTTCCAACCCACTGTACAATCTCAAATGACCAGATAAAGCTCAAGAATATCATTCCTCCCCAACCGAACCTCCATAATCTTTATCATGGGGAGACTCTCAAGAAGATGTTGTCTCCTTAATCGAACACCAAGAGACTATGAAGTAGATTTGTATAATATTTATGTCTTCTATGGGAAATCCCCATATTTTCATGGATGACCTGGTCTTTCTCCGTCCTCACCTGCACCAACTCTAGGCCAACCATAGATGACTCGCCAATCTCTGTCTAGCACATGGGTAACCTACATGGCCTCCCATACATGGACTCAAATGGTTCCATGCCAATAGTCACGTGTTAACTATTTTTATATGCACACTCTATAATGGTAAGGTGATCCTCAAATCCCCAGCTGATGTCTAATATGCACTCCCTCCATATATCCTCTATCACTTTGATAGTGTTCTCAGTCTTCCCATTGGTCTAGGGTTGAAAGGTTGTACTCATTCGTAATAGGGTCCTGAATTTCTCCTGCATGACATTATATAATCATGACATAAAAAAATGTCACGATCAAATAAAATCTTCAAGAGAACCCCATGATGGTGAATGATATCCCATACGTACAACTTCCCCAAATTCTCAATCAAACTTTGATCCTAGGTAGCGAGGAAGTGTTATGAATTCGTGAGTCATTAAACAATCACTCAGATGGAGTAATGGATATTCACTTTGCATAGAATCCCTATGATTAAGACCATGGATATGCCATCCCACTTCAACTCTCATGTCTTAAAGGGATATAACAATCCTTCTAGAACATGGTGCTCTGCATTCACATGCAAACAACTATAGCACAAAGAGATGAACCCAACTATGCTTTGTCTCATGAAATTTTAAAAAAATTGCCAATACAGGTCACTTTACATCATTCCAAAGAAGGATGTAAAAATAGGGGAGAGGAGTGGAACTCCCATATCACCTCCTCCCATAATTTAATTAGGACATGTATTCTCCCACAAAACAAGATGAAGTGATTCTATCCTTTAAAATATCCATTTGGTGAGTCTCTTATGGATATTAAATCATGTAAGGCCTAATAATCAATTCATTGTTTTTAAGATGCTCTCAAATGCTCAAGATGCAATGGAATCAGCACCATCAACTAAAAAAATTTTGTACCCTCCTGCTCCACTATGGTCACCTACATAGAAGATAACTACTATGAAGCATCTTGTACAGTGGGAGCAAATGAAATCCTATTAAGGGAATCAAAAAAAATTTCCCTTCCCTTTAGCATAGATTGTCTCTAATTCTTAGTCATAATGGAACTCTAACCAAAGTTGATGTCTCAAGTTTAAGACTCTTTATGTGAAGACATACCCGAGAATCCAGTGGTTTGAGATAACCACAATGCGCTCCCACCATAAGGTAGGATATCCACATCCTTAAGTCAAAGACTACCACTTCTAGTTCAAGGTCTTGATTCATATAGTTTAGCTAATGGGGTCTCAAATTTATTTTATCATAAGGGATAACTGACTATTATTGCTTCATGAAGAATCTATGTACATCTCCCTAGGTGTGAAAATACACTACAATCTTCATGCCTTCCTGTAGTATTCTCAAAACTGGAGCACTCATCCGCTTCTGGCTCAACTACTCAATGGCCCTATGGAACTTCCGAGACTAGGTACAATTCTTCCCTTTTTGCATCAAGGTGGCTAAAGGTGCTGTGATTCAGGATATTTCTACCAAAAACATCGTATAGCACCCTTTCAAACCAAGAAATCACTACACCTCTAACATTTTATTGTGTGGATACAATGATAACTCTAATTAGATCTTTACTAGATCAATGAAAAAACCATTCATAGTAATGAAATATGGCATAAAGTGATCCTCATGTATCAAAAATTGACACTTCATGATTTTTCCATTAATCTGGTGCTCTCGGAGAAAGTATAGGACAGTTCTCAAGTGCTCGGCGAGCTCCTCTTATATTGTAGAGTAGATGAGAATGTCATTTATGAATTAAAGAAAACTATTTCATGTATGGCTAGGAAACCAACTTCATCAAGGCCATAAACATGGTGGGAGTGTTTGTCACAACAAAAAGAATCAGAAGGAACTCATAGAGTCGATAGAAAATTCATAATTACCTCTTTTGAATATAAACCTCACAAACCCTCATATGTAGGGAGCCAGACCTAAGATCGATTGTGAAGAACCATCTTATTCCATACAATTGATCAAAGAGATTATCAATCCTATGCTTCAGGTAATTTTTATTTATCGTGGACAGGTTCAAGTGATGATAATATATGGAAATCCATAGTATCTCATCCTCCTTTTTCATGAACATGATTAGAGGTTCCCAAGGGGAAAAAGTGGTTACGGTGAAACCTTTCTCACAATGGTCCTACAACTGCAACTATATCTCTCGGAGATCATTTGGTGGCATCTGATTTACAAAAAAAATATATCTAAGTGGTCCTAGGATAATTGTTAATACATAACATCATATCTCTCCATAGAGGTATTACCAGAACATACATAGGGATGACATCCATATAATTATCTAGAACTGAATTAATACAGATGCATGAAGTGCCTAATAAACTAAGGGATATATTCACTAACTAAATATAACGACCCATACATTGCATACATTGTTATTACTTCAAAATTGAATCATACGTATTTCAACATATAACAAAACACATATTGAACCGTATTGGTATATTGTCTTTAGAAACTGGGAACCATAAACAACTGGTTCATAAATAATCTACATTATCTCCCATTTATTTCATTATATCTAGACTCCCATTTTGCATATCCTACATAATACCCTTTTTCCTGACTTGGGGAAAAGAAAACATAAAATATTTTGAGCTCAAATGCTTTGTGAGGGTAAACAAAATAAATATCATTCTTATCATATTCATAAGAATATAACATTTAGAAAATCATAACCTACAAAAGAGATCATAATATTGTAACATTGGATAAATCATAGTAGTGAAATGTAATCCAAATAATCATATCATAAAACATGAAACCTTGTGGAATATACACATAATCATAGATTATCATTTCTTATTAGTCAAGACTCATTTCCAAGACTATCATAGTGGAAAATGTCCATTTCTGAACCGATTTCACTTCTCATTCGAGTCCTGTATTGCTAAATCAGCTTAACCTGTCATTCCAGCCAAGTATATCTCATGAGATATAAATCATTACCAAATTCATTGGAGGTAGATAGAGGTCCCACCAATCTCATAATGAAAATGTTCTTATGTGTTCCACAAAATCATAAATCATATATCATAGCAAAACCCATGTAATAAAAATGGGATTCTTAAACATCATACCATCATAACGTAAACCATATAAGATAAAAGGACTTTATGAAAATAATTCCATCATAACATAATAAAATCAATGTAAAAATAAGGATATAAATATAAAACTATATTATCTTAGATGGATAATAATTTTGACAAAAGACTTGAACTGCATTCTTGATGAAAAACATATATCTACTTCAAAAACATTTTTCCTTTATTAACATGTCATAAACTTTTAAACAAAAACAAGTTAATTAAAAATTAACTTAAAAACTTGTAAAGGAGCCCTCATGGGAATAATGTTAAATGAAATAATAAAAATCCATTCATGTTTTATAAGTTAAAATAACATTCTACTTGTACTTTGTCCGAAAAAGTCAAAAAGTAACTTGTACTGAAAATGAAAAAAGATTCCATTCATATATTTTACTAAAAATTCAACAATAGGTAAAATTGGATTTAAAAAATTATAGGAGGATTGAAATAATATTACATATTGAGGAAACATGGATTTGGATAATAAATATTCCCCAGCAAATTTATAATTATAAAATCCTTGATAAAAAAGAGATTGGGAAATTTTCCCTTACCTTAAGTCCGATATGCTTTGTACGTATATGAATCTCCTGTATAATGATTTAAATAATTTCATTTACTTATTAAAGAATCATATTCATTATTATGATATCATATATGGTCATATTCTTATCTTCTTATTAGTAATATTGCAACTTCTTATTCGGGTGTTCATTACTTTATGTTCTTATTCATGTTTTGTCTAATAAATTTTTATTCCCCTTTTAAGGTTATAGATACCTCATTTACAGAATGGTATTAGTTAAATATATATCATATTTATTAATTCAATTCATTTATATAATCATTATTCAATAAAGATCATGTAGAACGAGTCGCATCACATTGTTGAGACGGTAGGTCGTACGTACGCACGAGTGATGATATCATTCCCTTGATTGTGGAATTGCATTGAAGTGTATGGTGTATAATATTTCAGAATCAATATTACATTAAAATAATCATATATAGTTATTTCTTCCATCATACACCCATCCAATTATGTTAGTGGTGAAATAAAAGATTACACCACGTCGTGGATACAGTTGGTCGTATGTACGCACTCATGGTGATTTCGTTTATTTCATAGGATGGATAGAAAATAGAACATGGTTGTTTGATATTAATAATAACATATCGGTATAAAATTGAAACTGGAGTTATTACTTAATAATGAAACAACTCATATAAGGGAATTAGAAGAATAAATAAGTTTGAATGAATCGATAAAGGATATTACCTCTTCTTCGACGCGCCTCTTCTTATGCTCCTCTTAGGACACTAAAGCTAGTATTTGAAGAAGACCAGGAAATCTAGTATGTTTTTAGGGAAGTGGAAAAGGGAAATTGGCAGGGTATGGCTGAGATTTATGGCTCAAAATGGTGTTAGGAAGAGAGGGAGGAGGTGCCCTTTTATAAGGGAGGAGAGGGGCACCATTGGAAACATAAGATTTATTAATTTATAATAAATTTTAAACCCATATAAAAACATCCAAAAAATGACTTAAATCAAAAGATGAGATGAGATATTGTTTTAATTTCATTATCCAATAAAAGTTATACATGTTTCTAATTTAATTTAATCCTTATCAACTTGATTTATCCTTATTTAATCTATTTAATTTTATTTGGGGTGATAATTTTCTAAATTTTAAATTGTTATAAATAACTACTTATGTGTTGTGAATTGTCTATAATTGGATAAATTATGACATTTTCAACCATATAAATTTCAATTTATTATTTTTAAATATTTTTGTTATTTTTAAACCATTTAATAATATGTTATTTTAATAAAATAACAATAGTGTCAATTTTGACACTTCGTTTATTTAATTTAAATAATATTCACACATAATATATGTACAATTTTTTTTTAATATATTATAAAATGTCATATTTATCTAGAAAATTAATGGGGCACATTAATTAGTTCATATAATATTTATTTTCATATTTTTAAAACCATTTATTTGATATTTCAATCAATAAAATAATTTCTACATCACAATTGTATCATCATTAATGATAATTATTTTATCCGTAAAAATTTTAAATAATTTATCATGATGTAGATAATTTTATTGGAGACTATTTATATTCTATGTTTTATGAATATTATCACTGTATTAAAATTATTACACTTATAAGATATAAGAGAGTGAAATGTTATCACTTTCTTTACTTTTAATAAAAAGTATTTCATTTTCATGGTCAAAAGTCGATGAAACGAATCTATTCCAACCCTTAGAAGATATGGGTCGACTTTTATTCATCCAACTGAATTTTGGCATGTGTTAGGGTAATTTTATAATCTTAGGTTTACCCTTAATTACAAGATTTATCTTTAAATGTAGTAAATACAAATTACCATAGTTACTATTCATAATATCAAAAAAAAAATAGTAACCTATTAACATAATTTGGACCCACTGAATCCAAATATGGAATCCATTTTTCAAAATTCTTATCACATAAGTTGCAGTAATAAATTTAAAATCTATCATGTAGTTAAGAAAAAGAGTTTTGTATGTTAAAACATTACCAAAGATTGAAATGTTTTTACCTATGAATTTAATGTAAAATTCTTGATAATGACATAAATTAAATTAAATGGTAAAAATATATTATTTTTATACTTTAAAACCATTAAATATTATAATTTAACTATATAAATTATCTTGATGAAAAAGTTGTTTTGAAATAAAAGTTAGCATACTTTTACTATTCATCAAAATAAGAAACTTATCAAAAAAATACCAAAAATTTATCCAATGTAAATTTTTAAATCATGATTCAAAAGAAGAAGTTTATTTTTAAAAATTAAACATATAAACATGTCAAAAAATATATTTATAAAAGGTGCACCATCAAAAGGCGGCAAAACTAATTTTTCATGAAAAATACTTCTTTTATCCGAAAAATTGAATTTTTTTTCATTCCTCATTCTTGAAAATATGTACGATGAATTATAAATTTATAAAATTCCAAATTCAGTTAGTACGATTCATAACTTCTAGTTTATAATATTATAATAATATATCATTTTTTAGTGAAACTCGGCATTGCGTGCAACGCAAGCTATCAAGGAAGGTTGCTCTTGCGTGTAACGCAAGCTAAGTGAGTGTTGTGTGTAGTGAAAGATTATCTTGGTGTTCCGTATAACATAACACATAAAAAATATTTCTCACAAAATCTTAGGGTGTTACATTCTTCCCCCCATAAAATGAATTTTTCCTCCAAAATTCGTCATTTCATAACAAACAGATGGGGATACCTCTCCCTCATCCTATCCTCAAGTTCACATTTAGGTTCTTCTAATTGTTGATTCTTCCATAAAACATTAACCAAGAGAGTGGTCTTTTTTCGTAGAACTTTTTCACTATGATCCAGAATCTCTATCAGTTGTTCTTCATATGAAATTTCTCGCTACAGCAGTACAACATCTGGGCTCAGTACATGTGAAGTATCAGGTATGTACTTTCTCATGAGAGATACATTGAACACATCATGAACTTGAGAGAGATTTGGTAGAAGTTCCAATCGGTAAGCTACCATCCCAACACGATCAAATATTTCAAAATGACCAATATACCTAGGGCTCAGCTTGCCCTTCTTTCCAAATCTCATTACTCTCTTCCAAGGAGATATTCATAAGAACATTTTATCACCCACTTCAAACTCTAGGACTTTTCTTCGGTTTTCGGCATAAGTTTTTTTTGACTATGAGCTGCTCTTATGTGTTGTTGAACAGATCAGACCTTTTCTGCTATCTCATCAACAAGATTAGGTCCTAATATCTTTCTTTCCCCATCTTCATCCTAGCAAGATGGAGTTCAGCATTTCTCTCCATAAAGACCTTCATAAGGATCCATGTAAATACTCGAGTGAAAGCTATTATTATAATATAATTCCACCAAAGGTAGGTGTTGAACACAAACACCTTTGAAATCCATAGATAATGCTCTCAAAATGTCTTCTAGAGTTTGAATTGTTCTCTTAGACTGACCATCTGTTTAAGGATGACAAGCAGTTTTAAAACTCAACTCTGTATCCAGAGTATGCGGAAGACTTTGCCAAAACTTCAAGGTAAAACTCTGACCCCTATCAGATATAATGGAAAGTTGTACTCCATGAAATCTTACCACATTCATTCACATATATCCATGCAAGCTGATCAAGAGAGAAATATTCTCTAATAGAAATTAAGTGTGACGACATTGTAAAACGATCAACTATAACCCATATATCATTATTACCTTTGGATGTTTTATGAAATCCAGTGACAAAGTCCATAGTGATGTTTTCCCATTTTCATTCTGGTATGGGTAATGGTTGTAACATCCCCTTAAACTTCTATTTCTCAGATTTAACTTGCTGACAAACCAAGCATCGACAGACATATTCAGCAACATCTATTTTCATTCCATTCCACCAGAAGCACTCTTTCAGATCCTTATACTTCATTGTGCTTACAGGGTTAATAGAGATTGAATAACTATGAGCTTCATACAATATTTACTTCTTTAATTCTGTGATGAGAGGAACACAAACTCGATTCCTAAAACTTATTATTTCACCAAAATCAATGTAAAATTCAAGAACATTTTTCACCTTCTTTTGTAACTCTACATCTTGTTTATGTGCCTCTTTAATCATCACATGTGTAGACGGTTGAACATTAATTTGAGAAAGGTATGATTTTCCCCTTCCATTATAATTCCATGATTCATCCTTTGTAAAACCATAAATATTGGATCTTTTGTGATCCTCATCATAGATAAGCTTGCATGGTCTTGTCGACTTAATGCATCTGCCACCTTGTTTGCTTTCCCAGGGTGGTAATGAATTGAGCAGTCGTAATCCTTAATTAGCTCCAACCATCTTCTTTGGGTCTTATTCATCTCTTATTATGTGAAAATATACTTTAATATTTTATGATCATTATAAATATCACACCATTCACCATAAAGATAATGCCTCCAAATATTTAATGAAAAGATTACTGCAGCTAATTCCAAATCTTGAGTTGGGTGATTTTTCTTATTGATTTTCAACTATCGTGAGGCATAAGTTATCACCATATAATTTTTCATGATAACACACCCCATTCCCTTCTTGGATGCATCACTGTAGATCACAAACCTTTCTCTAATACAAGGCAGTGTGAGAACAGGTGCACTGGATAAAATTCTTTTTAACTCCTTGAAATTCCCTTCACACTCCTCTATTAAAATGAACATAACTCCTTTTCGAGTCAACCTGGTGAGTGTATTATATAATCATGTAAAATTTATCACAATACGTCGATAATATCAATCCAAACCAAGAAAACATCAGAGCTCGGTTATTATTGTTGGCCTCGACCATCTTTCGATAACCACTGTTTTTGCTGGATCCACAGATATCCCTTATTTGGAGATTATGTGACCCAAAAAATGAGACTTTTTTGATGCCAATATTCACACTTGGTAAATTTGGCATAAATCATATCTTTTCTCGTGGTCATAAATACAATTCTTAAGTGGTCTTCATGTTCTTACTTTCTATTTCAATAGACAAGAATATCGTCTGTAAATACTACCACAAACTATTCATGATATTCTCTAATGACTATATTCATTAGATCTATGAAGATTGTAGGGGAATTAGTAAGACCAAATGGAATCACTATAAATTCATAGTGTCCATACCTTTTACGGAAAGCCATATTTGGTATATCCTCCATTTTGACCCTTAATTGACGATACCCTGAATGAAGATCAATCTTGGAAAAGTATTGAGCTCCCCTTAGTTGGTCAAATAAGTCATCAATGTGTGGGAGAGGAAATTTGTTCTTGATAGTGATCTTGTTATAGATAATAAATGCAGAGTCTAATTGATCCATCTTTCTTCTTAACAAACAAAAAAGGTGCTCCCCAAGGATATTCACTAGGGCGTATGAATCCCTTATCAATATTCCCTTGGAGTTTCTTTTTCAATTCCTGAAACTCAATTGGGTCCATTCTATAAGGTGTCTTTGAAATGGGCATAGCACCCGGTATGAGATCTATTGAAAACTCAACTTCACAAGTTGGTGGAATACCAAGAAATTCCTCTAGAAAGACATCATCAAACTCACGTACAATTGGAATATTTTTAATTGTGAGTTTTTCTCCAACCCTTTGAGATAAATAACATTCATTTATTGGAATCAAGACCCATAAGATAGAAGAAATTTCCACTGGAAGGTTATATTCATCCTTACATCTATAGATGATCATAGATTGATAGGGAATATGAAATGTGACTTCCATTATTGGGCAATCGATAAGAGCTCTATATAAGAAAGTCAATCCATGCTAAGAATCACATCAAATTATACTATAGGATGGATCACAGGATTTTCAGGAAGCACTTTCTCACAAAAGTCAACTAAAGAAGAATTATAAACGTTTGATGCAACAATTGTGCCATTAGGAGTTGTCATAGCTAACTCAACAGCTAATTATTGAGTTAGTAAGCCAATATCATTTCAAAATTCATCAGAAATAACAAAGTTGTTGGGTCCAGAATCAATTAAAAAATTTTCTACTTTAGAGTGGATGAAAAGTGTACCTTTCACCACATCGTTATCATACTCCACACAGTCGATAGAAATTTCATGTGGATTTACTTTTTCATTGGCCTTAAGAGGTAGTTGACATCGATCATCATCAACAACCATTGGATTATGGTAGTGATTATCATAATGCCCCATTTCCTTGCACTTCTAACATTGAAATGTAGGAGGTGCATTATGTGAATCCTTTTCTTTGTTTGACTCACTAGACATCTTTTTCCCATCAATGCGGCATTCAAGTACCCGATGACCTTCTTTTCCATATTTGAGACATTTACATGTCACATAGAGACAATTCCCCCCATGTTTCATTCCACAATTTGAGCATAAGGGAAAACTCATCTTCCTTTCAGTGTGGTATTTATATATCCCTTTGAATTCCATTTTCCTCTTCTTATCAAACCCATATTACTGATGGGTTTCTCCGATCTCCATCTCAACCTTGAGAGCACATCAAATAATTTCCTCGTAGCTATTGCAGTCCCATATGGCTAACGCCCTTCAAAGAATTGGTTTTAAGGCACTAAAGAATCGATCTATCTTACTCTCAAGTTGGATAATAATCCCAGAAGCGTAGCTTCCAAAACTTGTAAAATTTTCTGCGTAGGTACCAATAGATTCATCATCCTTTTCATTAGTTCAAGAAACACCTTCTCCATCTTTGTTCGAAGAATACGAGGGTTGTAAATATTAAAAAATATGTTCTTGAACTCATCCCATTCCATGGACTAAATTTCATATCTTTTCCTCATATTCTTGAAAATATTCCACCATTGATCAGCTTCACCATCATAACGATATACTGCTAAGATGACATTATCATGTTCTTAACATTATAGAACTGAATATTTCTTATACGTGGTACTGATCCATTGTTCAGTGACTAATGGATCCGTAGACCCACTGAATGAGGGTGGGCGCCACCTCATGAAGGATTCAACAGAATGTTACTCCTTACTTTTCTCTAATTATGTCCAGCATGATTCATAGATTGAGAATGTTTGGGGATCATGGCTACATGATTTTGAATTCCAGCTCCCATAACGTTTGGTTGCTCAGGGGGACAATCCTCTCATTGCCCATCACATTCAGCAATAACACAGTTCCTTTAGGTTACAACCATTGACTAAAACCAATAATCATATTGTGAGAAACACTAATCATAATAGGAAAACCACATAATCAAGAATAAAATTTTACACTTATGGTCTTATCATAGGTTTTTCATGGAAATTTCTAAAATACTAATATTGTGTTCTATGCTTAGATATATCCTTAGGGTTTTTACTAAGGCTTTCACATCATAGGTCCCAAAGGTTGACTAAACCTTTCCTATGATACCAACTATAATGAAAAATAATTTAAATTAATTGTTAATAATTCAGAATCGAATAATACTTATTACAACATATAACAAAACCCGAATAGTACCATATAGGTATAATGTCTTTAGAAACTGAGAAACATAAACAACTGGTTCATAAAGCATCTACATTTCTCCCATTTATTTCCTCATATATAGAGTCCATTTTGGCATATCCTACTTAATACCCTTCTTCCCGACCTGGGGAAAAGAAAACATACAAAAGGGTGATCTAAAATGGTTAGTACGGGTAAAAAAAGGAAAAATAAATCAAATCATATTCATAAGAAGATAAAAATTTGAAATTCTTAACCTGCAATGAAGATCATAATATCATAACTTGGGATAAATCATAGTAGTGAAATGTAATCGCAATAAACATAACATAAAACTCAAAACATTGTGGAATACACACATAATCATAGAACATCATTTCTTATTAGTCATTACTCCTTTCCAAGACAATCATAGTAGACAAAGTACATTTCTAAACTAAGTTCACTCCTCGTTCCATTCCTGTATCACTAAATCGGATTAACTTGTCGTTCCAGCCATGTATATCTCATGAGATATAAATCCTTACCCAATGAATTGAAGGGAGATATAGGTCCCACCCATCACATAGTGAATCCATTCTTATGTGTACCACAAAATCATAAATCATAAATCATATAATAACCTAGGTAATAAAAATGGGATTTTTAAACATCATTCCATAATAACATGAACCATATACGATAAAAGGACTTCATAAAAATAATTCCATCATAACATAATCAAATCAATGTAAAAATAGGGATCGAAATATAACCCTATATTATCTTAGATGGAATATAATTTTGATAAAACACTTGAACTCCATTCTTGAGGAAAATATCTTTTATACTTCAAAAATAATTTTTCTTTCTTCACATGTCATAAAATTATAAACTAAAAGATGTTAATTAAAAATAAACATGAAAAATTGTAACGGAAACTTCATGGAAATAATGTTCTTTGAAATAATAAAAGTCCATTCATGGCATATAAGTTAAAAAAACATTCTTCTCATACATTGGCCTGAAAAGTCAAAAAGTAACTCGTACTGAAAATGACAAGAGATTCCTGTCATGTCATTTAATAAAAATTCACCAATAGGTAAAATTGGATTTAAAAATATTATGAGCTTATAAATAATATTACATATTGAGGAAACATGGATGTGTATGATAAATATTCCCCAGTAAATTCAGAAGTATAAATAATCTTAGATAAAAATGAGATTGTGCGATTTTCCCTTACCATAGGTCTGATATGATTTGTACGTATCTGAACCTTCTGTATAATGATTTAAATAATGTCATTGTATTATTATTGAATCATATTAATTTTTATGATAACATATATGGTTATATTTTTATCTTCTTCTTAGTAATATTACTACTTGTTATTCGGGTGTTCATTGCTTTATGTTCTTTTGTGTGTTTTCTCGAATAAATTCTTATTCCTATTTTTAGGTTATAGATACCTCATTTACAAAATTGTATTAGTGAAACATATATCATATTTATACATTCAATTCATTTATATAATCTTTATTCAATGAAGATCATGTAGAACGAGTCACATCACATCGTGGAGACGGTAGGCCGTACATACGCACGAGCGATGATATCATTCCCATGATTGTGGAATTGCATTGAAGTGTATGGTGTATAATATTTCAGAATAAATATTTATTTAAAATAATCTTATATATTTATTTCATCCATAATATACCCATTCAAGTATGTTAGTTATGAAATAACAGATTACACAACGGCGTGGAGACGGTAGGCAGTACGTACGCACGCGTGGTGATTTCGTTTCTTTCATAGGATGGATAGAAGATAGAACATTGTTGTTTCATATTCAAAATAAAAAATCAGTATACAATTGATATTGGAGTTATTACTTAAAAATTAATCAACTCATATATAGTAAGTATAAGAATAAATAAGTTTGAAAGAATCAGTAAAGGATATTATCTCTTATTCGACACGCCTCTTTTTAACCTCCTCCTTGGACTCTAATGTTGGACTTTGAAGAAGACCAGGACCTCTAGAATTATTATATGGATGTGGAGAAGAGTACTTGGTAGGGGTTGACCGATCTTGAAGGCTCAAAATGTTGTTTGGAGGAGAGGGATGAGGTGCCCTTTTATAAGGGAGGAGAGGGGCACCTTTGCAAATATAAGAAATATTAAATTATAATAAATTCAAATCCCACATAAAAACCCCCAAAAATCCCTTAAATCAGAAGATGAGATGGGATAGGGTTGTAATATCATCATCCAATAAAATTTATACATTTTGGGAATTTATTTTAAACCTTATCAACTTGATTTATCCTTATTTAGTCTATTTAAAATTATTTGTGGTAATAATATTCAAAATTTTAAATTGTTATAAATAAATACTTATGTGTTCTTAATTTTACATAATTGGATACATTATAAAATTTTAGATCATATAAATTTCAATTTATAATTTTTAAATATTTTTGTGGTTTTTAAACAATTTAATAATATGTTATTTTTATAAAATAACAATAGTGTTAATTTTGACACTATTTTATTAATTGAATTTAAATAAAATCCACACAGAAGATATGTTCGAAAAAAAATCTTAAATAGATTTATAACATGTCATAATTTTCTATTAAAGTAATGTAGAACATTAATTAGTTCATATAATATTTATTTTAATATTTTTAAAACAATTTATTTGATATTTCAATACAAAAAATAATTTATACATCACTATTGTGTCATCGTTAATGATAATTATTTTATCCCTAAAAATACTAAATAAATTATAATTTTGTAGATAATTTTATTATATTTCTGGAGACTATTTATATTCTATGTTTTATGAAGTTTATCACTAAATTAAATGTATTACACTTATAAGATATAAGAGAGTGACAAGTTGTCACTTTCTTTTGTTTCAATAATAATTATGTCATTTTCATGGTCAAAAGTCCATGAAAGGAATATATTCCAACCCTTAGGTAATATGGGCATACTTTTATTCATCCAATAGAATTATTGAATGTGATAGGGTAATTTTATAATCTTTGGTTTACCCTTAATTAATTGATTTATCTTTAACTGTAGTAAATAAAAATTACCGTAGTTAGTAATCATAATATAAAAGAAATAAAATTAAAATATTAACATAATTTGGATCCATTGAATCCAAATACGAAATCCAGTTTTCAAAATTAAAATCATAGAAGTTTCAGTAATTAAATTAAAATTTATCCCATTGTTAAGAAAACTGGTTTTAAAAGTTAAAACATTCCTAATGATTGAAATGATTTTACCTATGAATTTAATTTACAATTAATGGTAATGACATAAATTATATTAAATGGTTAAAATATATTCATTTTATCTTTAAATATTTTAAATATTATAATTTATCCATATAAATTATCATGATGAAAAAAGTTGTTTTTAATTTAAATTTAGCGTATTTTTACTATTCCTCAAAATAAAAAACTTATCAGAAAAATACCAAAAGTTTATCCAATGTAAATTTTTATATCATGATTCATAAGAAGAAGTTTATTTTGTAAAATTTAACTTATAAAAATGTCATAAATTATATTTATAAAAAGTTCACCATCAAAAGGAGGGAAAACTGCATTTTTTAAAATTAATTCTTTTATCTAAAAATTGATTTTGTTTTCATACATCATTCTTGAAAATATGTCAGATGAATAATAATGTTATAAAATTATAAATTAAGTTAATACTATTCATAATGGCGAGTTCATAATATTATAATAATATATCATTGTTTAGTGAAACTCAGCATTGGTTGTAATGCAAGCTATCGAGGAAGGTTGCTCTTGCATGTAACGTAAGCTAAGATAGTGTTATGTGTAGTGAAAGATTCTCTTGGTGTTGCGTATAACATAAGACACAAACAATATTCCTCATAGAATCTCAGGGTGTTACACTAAAGTGTGTAGGGCTACATCCTCTTTGTCTTAGAACCCACTAGCCCAAACATGTGATCTATCTCACCAGAAAAGGAGAATCTCATCCCCTTGATGCGTCAGAATCTTAATTGTCTACGGTGACAGTCAATCTACTATCAGACCATGGAAAACCAATCCATACCCAATATTAAGTCATATGTAATTCCCTAACCCCACAATCCAGGAGCTGGTTACTTATTTTAATACATTAGCTTGATTACAAGTAATCAAGTTCCAATGGACCGATCAGTTTAGTAGTTTTGGAAACAAGATACATACTTAAGTTAAATATAACAACATGAAAAAAACAACACTGATTTAATCCATTAGAAACATCTAATCTTACAAGATTATTCTTGTAATTAAATCAGAACTGAATTCATCATATCTTGGGAAAATGAAACATGAAAAGTGGTGAGCTCAGATGCCCAGTAAGAGTAAGAAATATAGTGAAAGATAATATAAACATTAGGCCTGGTGATTAATTGAAAACACATGCCTTATCGAATAATTAAAATGAGCATTTTACGATAGGAATATGAGTTGAGTAAATAATTCCATAATAAAACATACTCAAGGGTTTTCCACTAGTCAATTAACCACATGAAATATCAATAGATATTCTCTAAATGATGGAATGCATAATGTTAGACATCATAACCACATAGTCAAGGCTTTGTGCTAAGACTAAAAATAATATTTTGTTAAGGCCTTGTGCCATGACACTAGTTTGTCTCATGATACCTAGTGATTCATCATGGAGCTATATCAGGATCCACTTGACACATGACAAGTCCAATTCATTCCTCATATGAAATGATTTAAACATAACAAAAACATTTGTATTAAAACTAGTATACAAAATGTCAATACATTATCCACAAACAATGAATGGTATAAAAATAGCACATCCATAGTCCAAAAAAACTCATTCAATAAAATATGGAAGTTTGTATTCTAAGAGAATAACCTCAATCAAGAATAATTAAGGATATTTACATTGATGCAGATAATCATCAAAACTATATGAGAGAAATATCCCCTATTCCTTGAAAACATTTAAAATTCACACTATTCATCAAAAGATATTTAAAAAAAGAATTTTTTTGAATCAAAGTGTCCCATTAAACTTTGAAACACTTAAAAGGAATTTTAATTTTCAAACTATATTTTCCATATAAATAAATCCATAAAACCATTTTTAATACATAGAAATTAATGAGAAAGATTTAGAATAATAAATCTTTAAAACATTTTAAAATGATATTTTAGTTAGAGTTCCTAACCAAAAGAGAGACACTTGAATGAAAATAATTGAGGTAATAAAAAAATTATAATATCATGAGAATAAGGGGATTTATTATATAATATGTCAATTAAAATTATATACAAAATATAAATGTGAATTGGCGTATAACAACAATGAAGTTTCAATAGAATATAAATTGTGATGAAATACCTTATAAAGACTGTATCCTTAGGTAAAGGATAAATAAATGATATAATTATGTGTGAAAAATATAAATACACTCAATATTATTGGATAATCATTTTAAATCAATCATAGGACATTCAAACATTTTCTTGTGAAAACAACACAAATGAATTGGATGTTTATCTCAATGAATGGAGATTGAGTTAAAATTTCTCTTATCAGGTTTATATCAATGACTTAAAAATTTATCAATGGAGTCATTATGTGAATCAATAGTATATCCACATAAGGGGTAGTCTAAATTACTAAAAATAATAATAAATAGTGATTCCACACATAATCATGGAGGAAAATAATCAATGAAGTATGCATAAAGCAGAATGAGTGGAAATTGAAATTTGAAATTCCCTTACCAATTTTTTAACATATGAAACATACAACACATGAAATAAGGATCATAAAATGAAGATTTAAACACCCATAAGTTAATGTATATTACACCAATAATACAATAATGGATAGTATATATTCCACAAAAAAGAAAATAGTGGACAATATAGCATGAATCTCATGGGAATAAAAAGTGAGATGAAAAAACCCTTACTTCATTGTAATCAATCAAATTATATGAAAAAAAGTTAATAACCAAATAATTCACAAAATACAATGAATATATATATAATAATGATAATATATATCAAATGGCAGAACGCAATACACCACATCCAATAAATAAGTGGCGAATAATGGATATCTCACAAAATTAAAAGTGAGATAAGAAACCCCTTACTTTGTACATTTCCTTGAATTAGGGTAGGATAAACTCTTATATAATGGTGAAATAATTGTTATTAAATTATAAAAGATTCATATACCTTAATATGATATCATATATGTTCTTTTAATATTTCTTTGTTAATAATATTTTATTATTATCGTCTTTTTAGGTGTTAATTGATTCGTTTTCCTTTATATGCTTTGATTCGTATGTAGTGTTTTTTATGAATAAGATGTATCTTATTCATATTAATAATTATATTTTGTATATGAACATTATTTTTAATTATATAATCAAAATTATTCTTGAATGGATTACTATGTGGAATAAATCTCATCGCATTCATGGAGACGGTAATGCGTACATACATAGGAGTGACATTATCATTATTTTGATATTAAAATAATTTTTAATTGTACAGTATATAATTTATACAGAATAATTGTAATGATATATTTATTATTTACATCAATTAAACATCATTATTATACCCATTCAAATAATAATGTATTGAATAACAATTACACCACGATGTGGAGACGGTAATCCGTTCGTATGCACGTATGGTGAAATGTCATTCAAAGGATGGATAGAATAATGAATGTGGTTGTACCATATTTATAAAAACATCACTTTATATAGAAAATAATGGATTTATTATTTTATAATGGAAACAACAAAGAAAGAAGAAGTGGAAGAAGAAAGGAACTTGATTGAGGTGATGAAATATTTACCTCGTTTTCAGTTTCTTCCTTTTGATTTGATCAAAAGGGATCCATAGGTTGGTTTTAGGCCAAAATAAATGCCTCTATGATGAAGGGATGATAATTGAGAGGGTATTTTAGAATTGTTCGGCTGAGCCAAATGGCTTTGAATGTGTGAATTAAAGAGAAGGGTGAGTGCCCTTTTATAAGAGGGGTGAGGGGCACCTTAGGAAAAGCGAGAAATATTATATTATAATAAAAACAATTTCGGTTTCTGATGGCTCCAAATTGTATTATTTAACTACTAGGGTGGTTGTGGGTCGAAACCACTCAACTAATATGATTTATATAGGTTTGGGTCACTATATTAACCTTTTCTTTTAAATTTAACACTTAGTTAATGAATTTGACATTTACCATGTCTCTTTGTATTTTTACATTATATGATAAATAAACATACTATATACTTAGAAGAGAACCCCAAGTGGTTCATTAATGATACAACTGTCATTATATAAGTCTTTTTACCGATCCTCAGATTTTTAGAAATAGAATATCAATTAATTATATAATATTTATTTTAAAAACACTTTTATGTCAATTTTGACACTATTTGTTATTTTGTATTTTCTAAATTCATACCAGAATTATTACTTAGAAAAAAAATCATATAACAAATCCAAATATTTCATATTAACCTAAAGAATTAGTTTAATTTATAAAAAGCCTCAAATTACATTTATTTGGATATTTATAAAATTAATTATTTTAATATTTCATTAATACAGAAATTACTACCTCATCACTGTGTCATAAATAATTTTAATTATATTATTTCTAAAGATTATGAAAAAATACCATTATGTAGGAAATAATTTTTGTTTTATAATGAATATTTATAGTCGAATTTATCTTATGTTTAACACTATATTAATAATGGTTTAGTTATTGAACATTGAATTTACACCTTTTAAATCTTCTTTGAATTAAATAATAATAACTGTCATAATCTAATCCAAGTGGACCTAAATAATCATATTTTATTCCTAAGGGTGTTTTTGGTCGAATTACATTTATCCAATAGAATTGAGACATGTGTTATGGTAATAATAATATCATTTTTACCCATAAATACCCCATTTAATTTTAACCATGGTAAATAAAAGTCAAAAGTAACTATTCAGAAAAAATTATTTTTATCTTATTGAATCACATTTTACTTATTTATATCAACTATTTCTCTTGGTGTTTTGAAATTCAATTTACAGATGTGGAAAAATTATGTTTTATTCAAATTTGTAAATGCTCTTAAGAAGGTGGGTAAAAGACGTTTAAAAAGATAAATAAAATTTTTATATATCTAAAATTATTATAAACTGACTCTATTGAATTACATTGAACTTATATAGGTATTATTTATCTATTTTGACATAAAATAATTTTAAATAAAATAAATAATTATTTTAATAAAAATTCGGGTTTAAACTATAACTTAGTGGTTTTCACTATTCATAAATAATTGAAAGTTTTTAGAAAAGTACCAAAAAATCACAGTAAGCTAATTTCAATATTACGAATCCAAAAATGAAGTCCATTATGTAAGATAAAACTCACCAAATTTCAAAAAATTTGTATTACTATTTATAACGGCTAGTTTGATTGGTCGTAGTGTGTTAGAATCTCAAATTTGCTTTCAATGGAAGAAATTACATTATTCAAAGGGAAACATACCATGGAATCTTGTGGTGTTACATCATATTTTCCATCGTAAAAAAAAGTCCCACTTGAACCCCTCTCCACAAATCGATAACTCACACTACCGGTAGTTGAAATATAGAAAAGAATCATTCCCCGCAGGAACCACAAGATGAAGTAGTTATGTTATTGCCTCAATTTGTTGCTCCAACTGTCACACAGTGAGTATTATCGATAATGTAAGAAATAGACCATGTTTTTACTAGTAATGAATCATGAGAATAATAAACACATACTATACCTCTCATCATCTCATGCGCTATCAGATCATAGACATCCAAAGAATGCTGATTTATATGGCCCCATATGCTATCTCCCTAAGCCTGATATAAGCTACATGGTGGTGGTGGTGGAAGGAACTCATGAATAATTCCATCAGACATAGCTCCTCATACAAATTTACCTGCTCTATGTCCCTGGGGACCACCCTTCCCATGCATGGGAGATTTCTAATCATGACACTGCCTCTACTACGGAGGTCCATCAATTGTCTTCCTGTGATTCTCAATACATCTAGTTGTGTAGTCTCATGCCTTATGACCTCATCCATCACATGTAAAGTAATTCCCCTATTGGGTCTAATCTAGTCTTCTACAATGGATATGAACACATGTCTGAGTCTAATCATAGATGGATCTCCTCCACAGAGATCTTGATGCCTGGGGTCTACTAGCTATTGTAGATGACTCATCTATATGGCACCCACTACCGGCCTCATCTATCTGGAGTCCCACTAATAGAAATATCTTTGACACTATTTCATTTGCTAGTATCCTGGTATAGGTGGAATTCACAAGGGAACAAAATTGTCTTGGATCTCATTGTAGAGTCCCTGCTCAAACTACTATAATCAAAAAATTTCTTCTCAAATCAAGTCATAAGAGTACACCTTGTGGTCTATGAACCTCACCGTGTACTCATCCACCAACATCCCTCCCTTATACAGCTCCATAGGCTGATGGAAATAGGTTGAGTATAAGAAGGATGGGTTTTAATCCTCACAAGACCGATGTTGGATGTTGGACTACGATAGTGTTGACTCATCATGCATCTCTGTAACAAAGGCTCCACCCACACCCACATGCTCTGTGAAGGAGGAAGGATACTATGGAAACTACCTAATACACTAGGGATTGATAAATCCTATAGATATAGGACATTGACTCTAGAAAATCCTATATGTTCTGAGGATCTATCATTCTATAAAACCTCAACATTATCTAATGCTGGAACTCGGGTAGCATGCTATGACTGTGCACATCCTCAACTAGCCCTGATGGATCTTTCTACTACTTGATTGGGGGGGGGGGGGTTCTTCAACCTTTCGACCTAATGGAAGTGGATCTCAGGATGTACCCTGAATAAAGTCCTCTTCACTCATAGGTTCATCTTTATAAATTTGAGCTGGTATCATGGATGAGTATCATTGCGGAGGGATCCTAGAAGTTATTAAAGAGTATTACGGTCAGATGATAATATATAAATATATATCCAAAAAATGGGGAGTTGAATCAAGAATAATAATCAATTAATAAATCCTTTAAGATGCATGTAACATTAACCCAGGAAAAAATGCCTAAGCATGCTGAGTCGACAAGTAGGTATTCAAGGCCCTGGTGAATGCAACATCAGCCACCACACCATCACTAGATTCCCTGGTCTAGGAGCCATATTTGAGACACCTTGGATCTGTTGACAAAAACCCCCCAATACTATTTAAGAAGATATTTCCATATAACCTATCAAGGATTAAACTTTTTATTATACCAATCTGTCATGAACTGACCTAAGATGGGGCTTGAGCCACAACCACCCCATGCCCGATTCTATAAGCCAGGGGTGGTGACATGAACCAAAGACATAACTAACTTAAGGGGGGTTTTCCTAAAACATGTACATGTGAATATTACCAAATCAATGTAAAAATGAAAATGGAAAGAATGAAATATGAAAAAGTAAAATAAACTAAATCAAGCATTCATGAACCTCCAGATTTCAAAAATGTAAGGTAGTGTATACTGAAAACTAAAGTGAAAAAATACATACCCAAACAAAAATGTTTCCAAAACATGATAGGAAACTGGAAAGAGTAAACATATGATAGAGCCCATCTCTTGAATCCTATGCTATGGACACGATACATGGTCTATAAACCCAGTATCCCTAAGAACTTCTATAATCATGGTTGACTTGTTTTTCATCTACATAAGATACAACATGTGTAGGTAAATCCTGTATATGGGTGACTATAAGAATACCCGGTAGGACACCCCAAAAGTTGAAGGGGGTGTAGTAAGAGATGATATAAAAGATAAAAATAGTGTATATCACAAAATATATTGATATAGTATAGCTTAAACTAGTAAGAGTGAACGTAATCTCATCCAAGAACAATGGGATAACCATAGTGAATAGATGAACAACCTATTGAGTCTTCTCCACCTATAGGAGGAGAGTAGAATCAACCAACCATATGAAGATAATAACAGAAAGCATGGGTCATGCCCCATGTTTTTTCACATATATCGTAAGGAGAGTAACCAAATACTAGGAGTTAACATAGAACAAGGATATATATATATATATATATATTTTCTTAGTCATAAAAACCTAATGAGAGAGTAAGGGGAACTCTATCACACATCTCATTCTTAAAATAAGAGTAGCCAAAACTCCCAAAATCCATCAATGATTCCCATCATATCACAAATATACATTGAACACTCGAGACTAAGAGAATCATTTACCATACCATGATACTACCCTATTGGGATGAACTAAATCGCCTGCACAGTTTTGGTTGAGCCTTAAAAAATGAGACTTAGTGGGAAAATAATGCCTCTTCCTCATGAGTCCAATTCTACATCAATCCATGTGTTATCACTATACCACACAGTCAAGGAGCTATAATATATAGTTATAGGAACTGTGACCATGTAAAATAGGAGGTTTTCACTCTGATAGTCAATGGAGGACCCATTCCCTACATAGTAGGAGTGTTCCACTCCAATGGTAGAGAACCCATGCCCAGCCTTAATGAAGGGTTCCACTTTACATCCTATAGAGGACCCATTCCATGTGCCGATGAAAGGTTTCCAATATAGGATTCAGTAGAGGACCCATGCCTATCCAAGCTTGAGGGTTCCACTCGGGAGTCTATAGAGGACCCATGCCTAGCCCTACTGGAGGGTTCCACTATAGAAGTCTCTATTGATCCTTCCTAACCACTTCTATAATCGAGAATCACCTCAAAAGGTGTTGTGCCCAAAAAATTTCAAACACAACCTTATATCCTCAACCAAGTGTACCATCACATTCTACATGGGTAAGAATCTTGGATAATCCACTCTGTGGCTTAAATTAGAGTTCAAATGAAGAAGATATGGATGTTCAAAATTTTCTCAGAAGAGATCAAGGGATAAAAAATGTGTGAGGAGACCCACATGGTGGGCAGTACCACTCCACCACCTGGATGTGTCCCCGGATGACACACAAATCCATCATATGTAGTATTAGACACCATGTTGGTGGACAACAAAGTGTGTCCTCGATAACGGGGAATGGGGCCACCTTTCGCTCGTTGTGTCTTTGTATTATAGTACACATGCGCATACCTCACCTGATGTACTTCAACATGGGTTTCATTACAACTGACAGAGCACATGAGTTATACAATCGTGAAGGGTTAAAATGATTTTAGGAGGAACTACACTCCATTTCATCATTACTTATTCTCAAAAACGAGCACCACTTCGAAGGGGGCTACTCACCGTGTGTTCATCCTGTAAAATGGTGTGTATTCTGAATTTTTATATAAATCATAGATATGGATTTTACCCTCGGATTAGTTCAATCCCCAATATATCATACATTGAATCATTTTAAAACTCGTGAATCTAGTAGTGATTTGCAGATCTATTCCTCCATTCATCCGAAATAATGTCCGACAATGATTTGGGGTTTCTCCATTCATTCAGCTTGTTGATGCACCTTTTTTCATCGTGATCTTGATTTTTAAAAATGTAATATTTCATCCTCACCTCATAATTATCTTGTATATTTTTTATCCATGTCAAAATTTTCTCGTTTTTTCAATCCTCTATAAACCTAGTTTTTCGATCGAGCTCAATACCTCCCGGTGAAGTGAAACCAGGACTGTGGGGACTCAACAGTGAATGAAATGAAAAATATTTTGGAAGAAGGCACCATAAAAAGGTTATTTGATTGATTCCAAGCATTATTGATCTACCAATCTAGAACAAGGATTCTAGTTTAGAAAAAAATGAAATAATCTCAGATTTCAGTACTTAGTCGCATGAAATGGTTTCTCAAGTGTTCATATTAAAGAATAATGATCAATCCGATCAATTAATTATAATCAAGGGAATAAAAATCCATTTAATGAGTCCTACATTAAATCATGATCGATCAGTGATAAATAATGCATCTTCTAAAAATATAAGAGTCTCTTCCACAGTTGTTTCATCCAGATCTAATCTGATCCAGATATTTATCATCATTTGATTGAGATCGAACAATAAATGGAGGAAAATAGCTCTCACCTGCGATTTCAAGATTATGAACCAATCATGGAAATTTATACATACTGATATATTTACACACATATCTCTAGTTAAAATGAATGAATGAATTAATTTAATTTTTCTAATTATTCCACTTAAACACACCTTCAATGAGTGAGGTTCCAAATGCCTTGCACTAACTCAATTAATGTCATTCCTAGGAAAAACAACACATTCTAGACACACTCATGGTCTTCAATTTCTGATTTGATAATCCATTTAAGAGTTATCAAATTTTCTTTATGAAGTTACATGAACACAGAATAAAATATATTTTCTATTTTTATAAATTTAATTCTTGGCACTCCGGGAATCAGAATCACACCTCATCTCAGCACCTAGCCCTATAAATATTAATATAAATATTTTAATGTATTACATTGGAAAAAAGGTGTCTATACACCCTTGTTTGATGGAGACCATACCAGACCCATTTGTATATTGATTAACACATATGTTTTTTAGAGGAGGATCTTTTCTTAATTTTTTTAATTTTGTTAGTTAATCATTGTTTTCAATGCTACAAGGTCATGTTGGGTCATGCATTATGGTTGGGAAAATTAGGATCATGTTTATTAAACTTATTTAGCAAACTCAAAAGTGTATTAAAGATATCCAAAATAAGTAAAAATAAATTTCTCATTTTTTAAATGTAACATATGGTGAAAATTAATGATTGAGTTACCAATAGTTGTTTTGGAAATATCCAAAAAATTTAATAGATATAGTTTCAAAATATTTTTTATATAATGTGATATATGGTGAACGTGTGTCAAGTCTAAAATACTTTTATTAATGTTGGATATTGATTGAGAATTGGTCTAAATACACAAATATAGTTTAGTGTTTGGATCATGTCATCTTCTTCCCTATGATACACCACATCATAGTGAGTTTCACTTTTCCATTGTACTATTCTTATAACAATCTTTATATGTGACATGGTAGGGTTAAATATTTTTGTCCACTCTAAATATCATATTTTATGTATAATCATCATAATATGATGACTCCAAGAATTTTTAGGTATATAATAATCTTGTAAAAATCAAATTATTGTTTCGGTAATTATGTTTTATATTATAAAGAGTTATAATAGTTGATCATTTATCATTAAATTTATCAATGTAGATGAATATTTGAATTAAAAAGAGGGTATTTTTATTGATATATAAATTTTATCAATTATGTTATTAATATTTTCATTACTTGTAATAAACCCCCTTTAATGATTTTATATGAAATGTGCATAATTTGTGTGAAATATTGATGTTTTAGTACTACGAATAATTTTTGAGCATTTTTAGAAGTAGTCCAATTGAGTTAGTTTACTATTTTATTTATTACTCTCCCCCTAATGATCAAAATTGTGTACTTATTGTTTTTTAGGATTCCTAATACAAAAGAAAACATTTCATTACAAGAGCTCATGGTCCAATTCTTCCTTTTGAAGGATCACATGGACCACACAAGATGACCCATTGAATTTGTGAAGAAACTGGAAAAGCCCTGATGATTGTTGTAACACCCGAGACTTTTATGTTATATAAATCATCAAAGGAATCTTTTTCTACACAACACTTTCTTGGCTTGCTTTACACGCAATCGCGACCTTCCTCGATAGCTTGCGTCGTACGCAATACCGAGTTTCACTAAACAACAATATGCTATTAAAACTAGCCGTTATGAATAGTAATAACCACTTTTTGAAATTTTATAAATTTTATTTTTCAAAATGGACTTCATTTTTGGACTCAGAATATCGAAATTAGCCTAGGGTGAAATTTTGGTATTTTTCTGAAAACTTTCAATTTTTGATGAATAGTGAAACCACTAAGTGGTAGGTTAAAAAAACTGAATTTTGCATAAAACTTAATTTTACCGCTTCTGTGAAAGGAATTTCAAAAATCCGAGAGACACGGTTAATATCAAGGACTAAAATGTGGTTCAATGAGATAAAAATAATTTTTTGGTGAATAGTAACTTTTTACTTTTTTACCGCGGTTAATAGTAAATAGGGTAACTAAGGGTAAATATGATATTAATATTACCCTAACACATGTCCTAATTCTATTGGACAAGTGTAATTCGACCAAAAACAAACTTAGGAATAAAATATGACCATTTAGGCCCACTTGGATTAGATTAGGACATTTATTATTAATTTATTTAAAGAAGGGTTAAAATAGTTAAAATCAAAGTTTAATAAGTAAATCATTTTTAATATGGGGTTATACATAAGATAAATTCGATTTTAAATATTCATTAGAAAGCTAAAAAGATTTCCTACATTTTGGTATTTTATTTGTAATTTTTAGACATCAAATAATTTAATTTATTTATGACACAACAATGATGCAGTAATTATCTTATTAATGAAATATTGACATAATTAATGTTATAAACACCAAAATAAATGTAATTTGAGACTTTTTATGAATTACACTAATTTTCTAGGTTAATATGACATATTAGTGTTGATTTAATCAACTTGGTTCGAACATTTAATTCTGTTATGACTTTCACAAAAATCATATATCAAATAGTGTCAAAATTGACACAAAATAGTTTTTAAATCAAATATTATATTATTAATTGTTATTTTATTCCTAAAAATCTATGGTTCGGCCAAATGACTTAGATAAGGATATATATATTAATAATAAACAATTTGGGGTTCGTTTGGCATGTTATAGTAAGTGTATTAACCATATAGTGAAAGAAAACAAAAAGACATGGTAAAAGTTAAATTATTTAACTTAATGTTAAATCTAAATGATAAGGTTAAAATAGGAACCTAAACTTGTCTAAATTCTATTGGATGAGAGGATTTCGACCCTTCCCCACCTTAGCTTCGAAATAAGACCCTTTGGAACCATTATAAACCGATTTTGACTTTAATATAAAATAATATTTTGAGATATTCCTAAGGTGCCCCTCTCCTCCCTTATAAAAGGGCACCTCCTCCCCCTCCTCCTCACACCAAATTGAGCACTCAAGCTCGGCCAACCCCTGCCATTTTCTCCTCTCCACTTCCCTAGAATAATCCTAGAGGTCCTGGTCTTCTCCAAAGACCCATCTTAGTTCCCTAAGTGGAGGATTCAAAGAGGCATTCCAAAGAAGAGGTAATATCCATTACCGACCTTTTCAATTTCTTTCTTCTTCAACTTCTTCTTCTTTAGTTGTTTCATGATAAAGTAATAACATCAGTATTACTTACATACTGATATGTTATTATAAATATGAAACAACCCTAATTCACCTTTTATCCATCCTACGGAAAAATGAAATCACCGCGCGTGCGTACGTACGGAATACCGTCTCCACGCCGTGGTGTAATCTATTTTCCACCATCACCTTACAAGGATGGGTATAATGGTGTAATGAGTGACTACATATGATTATTATGAAGTAATATTGATACTGAAATAATATATATATACTCCAATACAATTCCACGATCATAGGAACGATATCATCACTCGTGCGTACGTACGGAATACCGTCTCCACGATGTGATGCGACTCGTTCTACATGATCTTCATTTCATAATGATTATATAAATGAATTGAATAAATGAATATGGTATATACTACACTAATACCATTCTGGAAATGAATTATCTATAACCTAAAGATAATAATAAGAATTTATTCGACAAAACACGCATAAGAACAAAAATTTATAAAGACCCGAGTAACAAGTAACAATGAATTATTACTATCAAGAAGCTAAGGATATGACCATATATGATATCACATCAATATGTATGATTCTGGAATAAGTCAATAACATTATTTAAACCATTATACAGGAGCTTCGGACACGTACAAAGCAAATTGGACCTAAGGTAAGGGAAATATCACAATCTCATTTTTATCTGAGATTGTTTATTCGTAAGTATTTACTGGGGTGTATTTTATCATCCACATCCATGTTTACTCAATATGTAATATTATTTCCATCCACCTAAAATTGTTTAAATCCATTTTTACCCTTAGGTGAGTTTTTAGTAAATAATATGAAAGGAATCTTTTGTCGTTTTTCCGTACGAGGTACTTTTTGACTTTTCCGACAAAAGTACGAAGAATGTTTTTTTAACTTATACGGCATGAATGGATTTTTAAAACATTATTTCCAAGAAGCTTCATTTACAAGTTTTCAAGTTTATTTTTAATCAACTTCTTTTATTTTAAAGTTGTATGACATGTTATGAAAGGAAAAATGTTTTTGAAGAAGAAAGGATATTTTCCTCAAGAATGGAGTTCATGTGATTTTCAAAATTATTTTCCATCTAAGATAATAAAGGGTTCTGTTTTTATCCCTATTGATTTGATCATGTTGTGATGGAATTATTTTTATGAATTCCTTTATCTTATATGAATTGATTTATGATGTCATGATGTTTCAAGAATCCCATTTTTTGTTTCATGTGTTATGCGATGATGTATGTTTTATGATTATGTGGCACACATAAGAAAGGATTAATTATAAGATGGGTGGGACCTATATCTCCCTCCAATGCATTGGGTAAAGATTTTATATCTCATGAGATAGACATGGCTGGAACGGAAGGTTATTTCAGTTCAGTGATACAGGACTGAAACGAGGAGTGAACTCGGTTTAGAAAGAGACTTTGTCCACTAAGATAGTCTTGGCAATGAGTCCTGACTAACAAGAAATGATTTTCCATGATTATGTGTGCATGCCACAAAGTTTCAAGTTTTATGTTATGATTATGGGGATCTCATTTTCACTTCTATGATTTATTCCATGTTAAGATATTATGATCTCTTTTGCAGGTTTTGATTTTCAAAAAGTTATGATATGATTTTTATTTCCTTTATTTGCCCTTGCTGAGCATTTGAGCTCACCCTTTTATGTTTTCTTTTCCCCAGGTCAGGAAGATGGATATTAAGTAGAATATGCTAAAAGGGACCCTAGATATGATGAAATAAATGGGAGACACTGTAGAAGATTTATGAACCAGTTGTTTATGTTTCCCAGTTTCTAAAGACACTATACCTATACGGTCCTTTGTGGTTTTGTCATATGTTGTAATAAGTGTGCTTCAATATTGAAGTATTAACAATGTATGTAAAGTATGGGTCGTTAGAGTTGGTATCAGAGGAAAGGTATAGTCAACCTTTGGAAACTAGGATGTGAAAGCCTTAGTAAGAACCCTAAGGATAAGCCTAAGCATAGAAGACAATCTTAGTGTTTTAGAAATGGCCTTGAATAACCTAGGATAAGACCATAAGCATGAAAATTTTATTCTTGAATTATGTGGTTTCCTATTATAATTAGTGTTGCTCACACTATTCTTCTTGGTTTTAGTCAATGGCTGGAACCCGAAGGAACCGTGTTAATACGGAATGCGATGGGCAATGCAATGATTGTCCCCCTGAGCAACCAAACGATATGGGAACTGGAATGCAAAATCTTGTAGCCATGCTCACACAACTTTCTCAAGCTATGAATCATGCAGGATTTCCAAACGAGCAAAGGAGGGAGCAACATTCTGTTGAATCCTTCATGAGGCAGCGTCCACCTTCTTTCAGCGGGTCTACTGATCCATTAGTTGCTGAACAATGGATTAGTACTATTGAAAAGATATTTTCAGTTCTTCAATGTTCTGAGCATGATAAAGTCATCCTAGCAGTGTACCGTTTGGAAAGAGATGCTGATCAATGGTGGAATCTTGTTAAGAATACGAGGCAAAGGGATGAAATTGAGTCTATGGAATGGGACGAGTTCAAGAACTTATTTTTCAATAAGTACTTCCCTCGTATTCTCCAAACAAAGATGGAGAAAGAGTTTCTTGAACTGAAGCAAAGGGATGATGAATCTGTTAGTACCTATGAAGCAAATTTTACAAGACTTGCAAGGTACGCTTCTGGTATTATTATCCAACCTGAGAGTAAGATCGATCGATTCTTTAGTGGCTTAAAACCAAGTCTTCGAAGGGCGTTAGCCATAAGGGACTTCAATAGCTACGAGGAAATCGTTCGATGTGCTCTCAAAGTCGAGATGGAGATTGGAGTAACCCATCAGTCACATGGGTTTGATAAGAAGAGGAAGATGGAATTCAAAGGAAACTCTAAAGAGCACACTGAAAAGAAGATGAACTTTCCATTATGCTCAAAGTGTGGAAAGAAACATGGAGGGAGTTGTCTTAAAGGGACAAGTAAATGTTTTAAATGTGGAAAGGAAGGCCATCGGGCATTTGAATGCCGTGATAATGGGAAGAAGATGTCTAATGATTCAAACAAAGGAAGGGATACACAGAATGATCCTACTACACTTCAATGTTTCAAGTGCAAGGAGATGGGGCATTATGCCAATCAATGCCCAAATCCAAGGGTTGATGATGATGGTCGACGTCAACAAAATCTCAAGGCTAAAGACAAAGGAAAGTCACATGCAATTTCAATCAGCGATGTGGAGTACGATAACGAAGTGGTGAAAGGTACACTTACCGTCCACTCTAAAGTAGCAAATGTTTTATTTGATTCTGGATCCACCCACTCTTTTATTTCTAAAGAATTTTCAAAGGGTATCACCGTATTACCTCAACAATTAGATGTTGAGTTATCTGTGACAACACCTAATGGCACATCAGTCGCATCAAAAGTTTATAATTCTTCTCCGATCGAAGTTTGTGGGAAAGTGCTTCCTGCAAATCTTGTGATCCTTCCTTTAGTGGAATTTGATGTGATTCTTGGCATGGATTGGCTTTCTCTACATGGAGCTCATATCAATTGCCAAAGAAGGGAAGTCACATTTCATATTCCAGATCAATCTACGATCGTCTATCAATGCAAGGATGAACATAACCTTCCAGTGGAAATTTCTTCCATCTTATGGGTATTGATTCCACTAAATGAAGGTTATTTATCTCAAATGGTTGGTGAGAAACTCACGATTAAGAATATGCCCATCGTACGGGAGTTTGATGATGTCTTTCCGGAGGAATTACCGGGTCTTCCACCAAATCGTGAAGTTGAGTTTTCAATAGAACTCGTACCGGGTGCTTTGCCTATTTCAAAGACACCTTATAGAATGGCCCCAATTGAGTTGCAGGAATTGAAGAAGCAACTCCAAGAGAATCTTGATAAGGGATTCATACGCCCTAGTGCGTCACCTTGGGGAGCACCTGTTCTTTTTGTTAAGAAGAAAGATGGATCAATGAGACTCTGCATTGATTATCGAGAACTTAACAAGATCACTATCAAGAAAAAATATCCTCTCCCACGCATTGATGACTTATTTGACCAACTACGCGGAGCTCAATACTTTTCCAAGATTGATCTTCGTTCAGGGTATCATCAATTAAGGGTCAAAAGGGAGGATATACCAAAGACGGCTTTCCGTACAAGGTATGGACACTATGAATTTATAGTGATGCCATTTGGTCTTACTAATGCCCCTGCTATCTTCATGGATCTAATGAATAGAGTCTTTAGAGACTATCTTGATCAATTTGTGGTAGTCTTTATAGACGATATTCTTGTCTATTCAAAGAGCAAGGAAGAGCATGAAGATCACTTGAGAATTATATTGAAGACCCTGAGAAAGGAGAAGCTTTATGCCAAATTTACCAAGTGTGAATTTTGGCTTCAAAAAGTTGCATTTTTGGGTCATATAATCTCAAAAGAGGGGATATCTGTGGATCCAGCAAAAACAGAGGTTATCGAAAGATGGTCGAGACCAACCACAGTAACTGAGATCCGAAGTTTTCTTGGTTTGGCTGGATATTATCGACGTTTTGTAAAAGATTTTTCACGATTATCTAATCCACTCACCAAGTTGACTCGGAAAGGAGTTAAGTTTGTCTGGACAGAGGAATGTGAAGAGAATTTCAAGGAGTTGAAAAGAAGGTTATCCAGTGCACCTGTGCTCACACTGCCTTGTAGTGGAGAAAGGTTTGTGATCTACAGTGATGCATCCAAGAAGGGATTGGGGTGTGTTCTTATGCAAAATGATATGGTGATAGCTTATGCCTCACGACAGTTGAAAATCCATGAGCAAAATTACCCAACGCATGATTTGGAGTTGGCTGCGGTAATCTTTGCATTAAAGATTTGGAGGCATTACCTTTATAGTGAAAGGTGTGATATTTATACTGATCATAAAAGTTTAAAGTATATTTTCACACAAAAGGAGTTGAACATGCGTCAAAGAAGATGGTTGGAGCTGATTAAGGATTACGACTGCTCAATCCATTACCACCCTGGGAAAGCAAACAAGGTGGCAGATGCATTAAGTCGACAAGACCATGCTAGTTTATCCATGATGAGGATCACAAAAGATCCAATATTTATGGATTTACAAAGGATGGATCTTGGAATTATAATGGAAGGGGAAAAATCTTATCTTTCTCAAATGAATGTTCAACCATCTATACATGTGAAGATTAAAGAAGCACAGAAAGAAGATGTCGAGTTACAAAAGAAGGTGAGAAATGTTCCTGAATTCAACCTTGATTGTGATGGGATAATAAAGTTCAGGAATCGGGTTTGCGTTCCTCCCATCCCTGAATTAAAGAAGGAGCTGCTGGATGAGGCTCATAGTTCATCATTCTCTATTCATCCTGGAAGCACGAAGATGTATAGGGACCTGAAAGAATACTTCTGGTGGGATGGCATGAAAAGAGATGTTGCTGAATATGTCTCTCGATGCCTGGTTTGTCAACAAGTTAAAGCTGAGAGACAAAAGTCTAAGGGGATGTTACAACCATTACCCATACCCGAATGGAAATGGGAAAACATCACTATGGACTTTGTCACAGGACTTCCTAAAACATCCAAAGGCAATAATGCTATCTGGGTCATAGTTGATCGTCTTACAAAGTCTGCACACTTCATTGCTATTAGAGAGGATTTCTCTCTAAAACAGCTTGCCAGAATATATGTAAAGGAAGTGGTAAGATTGCATGGAGTACCACTTTCTATTAAATCTGATCGGGATCCAAGATTTACCTCGAAGTTCTGGCGAAGTCTTCAGCATACTCTGGATACAGAGTTGAGTTTCAGCACTGCTTATCATCCCCAGACAGACGGTCAGTCTGAGAGAACAATTCAAACCCTAGAAGATATGTTGAGAGCTTGCTCTATGGATTTCAAAGGAGGTTGGGATCAACACCTACCTTTGGTGGAATTTTCTTATAATAATAGCTTTCACTCCAGTATTCAGATGGCTCCTTATGAAGCTCTCTATGGAAAGAAATGCAGGACTCCAACTTGCTGGGATGAAGTTGGGGAAAGAAAGCTATTAGGACCTGATCTCGTTGATGAAATGGCAGAAAAGGTCAGATCTATTCAACAACACATAAGAGCAGCTCAGAGTCGACAGAAAAGCTATGCCGACAACCGAAGAAAAGACCTAGAGTTTGAAGTGGGTGATAAAGTGTTCTTACGAATATCTCCCTGGAAGAGGGTTATGAGATTTGGAAAGAAGGGGAAGTTGAGCCCTAGATATATCGGTCCTTTTGAAATACTGGATCGTGTTGGGAAGGTAGCTTACCGATTGGCGCTTCCACCGAATCTCTCTCAAGTTCACGATGTGTTCCATGTATCTCTCCTGAGAAAGTACATACCAGATCCTTCACATGTACTCAGCTCAGAAGTTGTACCGCTGGAGCAAGATCTTTCTTATGAAGAACAACCGATAGAGATTCTGGATCGTAGCGAAAAAGTCCTACGAAACAAGACCACTCGCTTGGTGAAAGTTTTATGGAGGAACCACCAACTTGAAGAAGCTACATGGGAGCTTGAGGATATGATGAGGGAGAAGTATCCTCATTTGTTTGTTGCAAAGTGACGAATTTCGAGGGCGAAATTCTTTTTAAGGGGGGTAGAATGTAACACCCGAGACTTTTATGTTATATAAATCATCAAAGGAATCTTTTTCTACACAACACTTTCTTGGCTTGCTTTACACGCAATCGCGACCTTCCTCGATAGCTTGCGTCGTACGCAATACCGAGTTTCACTAAACAACAATATGCTATTAAAACTAGCCGTTATGAATAGTAATAACCACTTTTTGAAATTTTATAAATTTTATTTTTCAAAATGGACTTCATTTTTGGACTCAGAATATCGAAATTAGCCTAGGGTGAAATTTTGGTATTTTTCTGAAAACTTTCAATTTTTGATGAATAGTGAAACCACTAAGTGGTAGGTTAAAAAAACTGAATTTTGCATAAAACTTAATTTTACCGCTTCTGTGAAAGGAATTTCAAAAATCCGAGAGACACGGTTAATATCAAGGACTAAAATGTGGTTCAATGAGATAAAAATAATTTTTTGGTGAATAGTAACTTTTTACTTTTTTACCGCGGTTAATAGTAAATAGGGTAACTAAGGGTAAATATGATATTAATATTACCCTAACACATGTCCTAATTCTATTGGACAAGTGTAATTCGACCAAAAACAAACTTAGGAATAAAATATGACCATTTAGGCCCACTTGGATTAGATTAGGACATTTATTATTAATTTATTTAAAGAAGGGTTAAAATAGTTAAAATCAAAGTTTAATAAGTAAATCATTTTTAATATGGGGTTATACATAAGATAAATTCGATTGTAAATATTCATTAGAAAGCTAAAAAGATTTCCTACATTTTGGTATTTTATTTGTAATTTTTAGACATCAAATAATTTAATTTATTTATGACACAACGATGATGCAGTAATTATCTTATTAATGAAATATTGACATAATTAATGTTATAAACACCAAAATAAATGTAATTTGAGACTTTTTATGAATTACACTAATTTTCTAGGTTAATATGCCATATTAGTGTTGATTTAATCAACTTGGTTCGAACATTTAATTCTGTTATGACTTTCACAAAAATCATATATCAAATAGTGTCAAAATTGACACAAAATAGTTTTTAAATCAAATATTTTATTATTAATTGTTATTTTATTCCTAAAAATCTAAGGTTCGGCCAAATGACTTAGATAAGGATATATATATAAATAATAAACAATTTGGGGTTCGTTTGGCATGTTATAGTAAGTGTATTAACCATATAGTGAAAGAAAACAAAAAGACATGGTAAAAGTTAAATTATTTAACTTAATGTTAAATCTAAATGATAAGGTTAAAATAGGAACCTAAACTTGTATAAATTCTATTGGATGAGAGGATTTCGACCCTTCCCCACCTTAGCTTCGAAATAAGACCCTTTGGAACCATTATAAACCGATTTTGACTTTAATATAAAATAATATTTTGAGATATTCCTAAGGTGCCCCTCTCCTCCCTTATAAAAGGGCACCTCCTCCCCCTCCTCCTCACACCAAATTGAGCACTCAAGCTCGGCCAACCCCTGCCATTTTCTCCTCTCCACTTCCCTAGAATAATCCTAGTGGTCCTGGTCTTCTCCAAAGACCCATCTTAGTTCCCTAAGTGGAGGATTCAAAGAGGCATTCCAAAGAAGAGGTAATATCCATTACCGACCTTTTCAATTTCTTTCTTCTTCAACTTCTTCTTCTTTAGTTGTTTCATGATAAAGTAATAACATCAGTATTACTTACATACTGATATGTTATTATAAATATGAAACAACCCTAATTCACCTTCTATCCATCCTACGGAAAAATGAAATCACCGCGCGTGCGTACGTACGGAATACCGTCTCCACGCCGTGGTGTAATCTATTTTCCACCATCAACTTACAAGGATGGGTATAATGGTGTAATGAGTCACTACATATGATTATTATGAAGTAATATTGATACTGAAATAATATATATATACTCCAATACAATTCCACGATCATAGGAACGATATCATCACTCGTGCATACGTACGGAATACCGTCTCCACGATGTGATGCGACTCGTTCTACATGATCTTCATTTCATAATGATTATATAAATGAATTGAATAAATGAATATGGTATATACTACACTAATACCATTCTGGAAATGAATTATCTATAACCTAAAGATAAGAATAAGAATTTATTCGACAAAACACGCATAAGAATAAAAAGTTATAAAGACCCGAGTAACAAGTAACAATGAATTATTACTATCAAGAAGCTAAGGATATGACCATATATGATATCACATCAATATGTATGATTCTGGAATAAGTCAATAACATTATTTAAACCATTATACAGGAGCTTCGGACACGTACAAAGCAAATTGGACCTAAGGTAAGGGAAATATCACAATCTCATTTTTATCTGAGATTGTTTATTCGTAAGTATTTACTGGGGTGTATTTTATCATCCACATCCATGTTTACTCAATATGTAATATTATTTCCATCCACCTATAATTGTTTAAATCCATTTTTACCCTTAGGTGAGTTTTTAGTAAAGAATATGAAAGGAATCTTTTGTCGTTTTTCCGTACGAGGTACTTTTTGACTTTTCCGACAAAAGTACGAAGAATGTTTTTTTAACTTATACGGCATGAATGGATTTTTAAAACATTATTTCCAAGAAGCTTCATTTACAAGTTTTCAAGTTTATTTTTAATCAACTTATTTTATTTTAAAGTTGTATGACATGTTATGAAAGGAAAAAAAATTTTGAAGAAGAAAGGATATTTTCCTCAAGAATGGAGTTCAAGTGATTTTCAAAATTATTTTCCATCTAAGATAATAAAGGGTTCTGTTTTTATCCCTATTGATTTGATCATGTTGTGATGGAATTATTTTTATGAATTCCTTTATCTTATATGAATTGATTTATGATGTCATGATGTTTCCAGAATCCCATTTTTGTTTCATGTGTTATGCGATGATGTATGTTTTATGATTATGTGGCACACATAAGAAAGGATTCATTATAAGATGGGTGGGACCTATATCTCCCTCCAATGCATTGGGTAAAGATTTTATATCTCATGAGATAGACATGGATGGAACGGAAGGTTATTTCGGTTCAGTGATACAGGACTGAAACGAGGAGTGAACTCGGTTCAGAAAGGGACTTTGTCCACTAAGATAGTCTTGGCAATGAGTCATGACTAACAAGAAATGATTTTCCATGATTATGTGTGCATGCCACAAAGTTTCAAGTTTTATGTTATGATTATGGGGATCTCATTTTCACTTCTATGATTTATTCCATGTTAAGATATTATGATCTCTTTTGCAGGTTTTGATTTTCAAAAAGTTATGATATGATTTTTATTTCCTTTATTTGCCCTTGCTGAGCATTTGAGCTCACCCTTTTATGTTTTCTTTTCCCCAGGTCAGGAAGATGGATATTAAGTAGAATATGCTAAAAGGGACCCTAGATATGATGAAATAAATGGGAGACACTGTAGAAGATTTATGAACCAGTTGTTTATGTTTCCCAGTTTCTAAAGACACTATACCTATACGGTCCTTTGTGGTTTTGTCATATGTTGTAATAAGTGTGCTTCAATATTGAAGTATTAACAATGTATGTAAAGTATGGGTCGTTAGAATTGTGATACTTGTTTAAATACCGATGACAAAATTTTATGAAACGCTTCCATATGTTTGTGATTATCATAAAGAAACATGGATAAATTTTTCCAGGCCCACCTCCAAGAACAAGGGTCCCAAATGATGCTTTTAATACTAGCTCACCATTATGGCCGGGAATTAGAATCCGGACAATATTCATGACATATCTCATGGTGTAATCATCAAATAGAGCTAAAATATTTCAGTGTGAAATAGGAGACACAGGTGGCCTAATTTGTTGAATAATTAATTCGTCTTTTAAGGCATCTTTCTATTCAAAAACCCTTTCAAATTTTAAACATCAAAAATATGGAATTGAAATGGACAGATTAAAATTGTTTAATCAAACGGCCATAACTTTGGATCCATAGGTCCAAATCACTCCACATTTTGAGAGAGGTCGGAAAACATTATTATATAAATCTATGAAAAATTAGATATCCCGATATTAGGCTGTCTGAATAGCTAACCTGGAGATGAAATTGGAGGGACAGATTGGGAATGAAAATAGTCCACTTCATTGGGCTATAAATACATCCCCATCCTCTTCTTCATGGGGGTTGGAATTTCAAAAGAGAGGATCACATATTGGAATTAACAAAGACTTGAAAAGGTTTGGGAGGACCTTCCATACTCATTTTTTCACTTGAGATAACATTCCTTCTCTCTTTGTTTTCTTTCACTTTTGGGTTGTTCTTCGTTTGTAATCTTGTAAGTTTGTGTTTTGTAATTCTGTTTTAATGAAACTTTATTCTTTAATATCTCTTCTTCTCATCCAAATTCTGTATATTGATATTAATTTTCTCAAAATAGGTAAAATACAGTTGATCCCCTTCCCTTATTTTTCTTCCTCATTCAATTGAAAGTCCCTTTTTTTAATTCTCATCATTGTTCGTGTGTGTCTGTTCGATGCACCACTCTTTTCTTATCCCTTTCATTTTCATCTCTTATTAATTTATCATCACAATAATTATAGATATATTATTAAACACCCAAATGTCTGAGTAAATATCTCATTGGGGTGAGTCAAAATTTAGGGATGTTAAGTTATTGAGAGTATTTTCTCGATGAGTATTCGTTAATTTAACATTTTGTGTGTTGGACTTAACATGTCATGAATTAATGACATATTTTTTTTACATGTTCCATGGAATATTGGAACAATAGATACACTACCATAAACAACTAATGTTAATTATAAGAATCCTATGTTTTGTTAATGCTTGGATTAAAGCCGTAACACTTAGTAATTACAATCAACATTATCTTGTGATGTGGGTATTAATTTAAATGTAACATAAAGCAAAGCTAAAGGATTTCACAAGATTAACTCCTTAATGAAGAACTCACCCCAATATTTATGATTTTTTAAATCAATTATAATCAATCAATAATTTCAATTAAGCGCTGCAAAAAAAAACCCCTAGTCAAAATACAATCAACTAAAAACAAATGACTATTACAAAGTATCATCACAGAGGATTCGACCCGAGTGCTGCAATACACATTAGCAGAGCATAGAAACCTTGACCTGTCGATAGGCGAAAAATGGACATGCATTTAAAATGGTGCTATGTCTGGAGAGGGTGCTTTATGTAGTCATTAGTTTCTGGTTATTGTGAAAAAAACAAAAAAAAACAAAATTTTGAAAAAAAAAATTAAAAAAAAACAGTAAGAAAAACCCGTCTTCTCAAAAAAATGATAAACAGAAAAAATGAAAAGAAAAACCCATCATCCCTTTCCTTCCAAAATTTCTATTAATTCCCTGTAGCCTCCTAAATAATCCCCTGGATTTGTTTTACCCAGAAATTGAGCGAACACTTCACCAACATAGGAGGAACAAAAGAGACAATCAAATAATTCAAGAACCAGTCTTTGTCCAACCAATGGAATTAGATATGGCCAATCATAGGGAAAAATGATTAAATAAAATGTTTCTCATGATATGAATTACCAAACTCTATGCATTCAATATCCAAATAGAGAGGCTGACATTGAACTCAAATCGGGTTTGATTATTCTTCTCCCTCATTTCCACGGGCTAGCCAGTGGGGTTCCACATCTCCTCCTTAAAGAGTTTCAAGTAGTGTGTTCTACCATGAAGCCTCAAGGGGGTTTTGAGGAACAAATAAAAATCTGAGCATTCCCATTATCCCTAGATGACACTGCCAAGTCATGGCATTACTACCTCCCTTTTGGTTCCATAACCACATGGAATGACATGAAGCATCTTTTCATAGAAATTTTTTTTCCTGGTTCTTGTACTGCTTCTATCTGAAAGGAAAGAAGTGGTATCGATCAGTTCGAAATTGAATCACTCCAGGAATATAGGGAGAGGTTCAAAAAACTTGTTTCAACCTACCCACACCACCAAATCTCTAACCAACTCATGATCCAATACATCAAAGATGGGTTATTAGCTATGGAGAGAATTCTCATTGATGTCGCAAGTGGTGGTTCTCTTGTTGATAAAACTCCTACAGCTGCAAGAGATCTCGTAAGTAACATGGATTAAAACACACAACAATTCCATACTCTAGAAGATGCTAAAGTCAAACAATCCCAAGATAATCAATTAATTGAGCCGAACAAGATGACTGAGTGGATTAGTGAACTTACATGTCTTGTGCGACAACTAGCTGTGGCATCCAAATCCCCAACCTCGTCTTCCTCACAATAAATGTTTCCTGGAACAGTAAAAAATGGTTGAATCTACAACTCTCCATCTCATCCAACTGACACATGTCCAAAACTTCAAGATGATAAATCCAAATCATCAAGACCAATGGAGCTCAATGTATCATTTTCTCAGTGGAACACCAATCCTCAACTATCAGGCCAGTTTGTTAGAAACATCAACCAACCTTACTCTGATCCCTTCTCTTCTTCCTATAACCAGACCTTAGGTATGGTAATCCCATATCTCATCCCCCTCAATTCACTCCTCAAAACCCAAACCAGTTTCAATATGGTCATGGTGTTGGTATCTTCAAACATCCTTATCCTTTTATTACTCAACCTCAAAGGAACAATACTCCTCCTGGATTCCATTATCCTAGCAAGCATTCCCAAATCCAAAACCAATACAATCGCTTTCCCAAGAACCAAAATCATGGTAATCAAAATTCAGTACAAGCCTATTCTTCTATGAAACCAGGGGAAAGTGCAGTAGAAGATCTTGCCTCTTTCACCCGTTCTGGCCTCATGAATATTGAAACCCAAATTGGTCAACTAGCATCCCAACTTAGTCAGAAGCAAAAATCTAATTCTTCCCAACTTCCAGCTGAACCATTACCCAACCCCAGGGGTAATGAAAGTGCAATTTCACTTAGATCAGGAAGGAAAATTTCTATTCCTCAAGATAAATCTTCCAACCAACATTTAAATATTGACCTAGAAAATGAAAAGAAAAAAACTTTAAAAGGAACCTGAATCCATTCCCTCACCACCTTCTATTCCACATAGGAACCCAATTACTTTTCCTCAAGATGTTTCTATGACAAAGAAGTCCTTTGAACCTGATCCAAAAATTATTGACATGTTTAGATGTGTTGAAGTCAATATTCCCCTCTAACATGCCATAAAAAAAATTCTGAAGTATGCTAAGTTTCTCAAGTAGTTGTGTACCCACAAGATGCAACTTAGGACCTTCGAAAATGTTTCCACCCCGTAGTCTATTCCAATATAGTACAGGGATCTACGGACCATTACGGTTCCATGGAAAATTCTAAGTTCCAACATTGATGATGCACTCATAGATTTAGGAGCCTCAATTAATGTCATGCCAAAATCCATCTTCTGCAACCTTGGTCTAGGTCCCTTATATTCAACGGGTGTTGTCATTTAGTTAGAAAATCTAAGGACAACTAGTCCTGAGGGAATAATTGAGGATGTCCTTGTTCGAGTAAATGATCTTATCTTCCATGTTGATTTCTATGTCCTTGACATGGAAGGTGAGATGAACTCTTCTCGATCTCCCCTCTTTCTAGGAAAACCATTCCTCATGACTGTGAGAACCAAGATAGATGTCCATTCAGGCATTTTATCCATGGAATTAAGTGGCCAACTGGTCATCTTCATCATTTTCCAAGCCATGTGATACCCATAAGAGGATCACTCTGTATTCTCAATGCATGATTCTGAGGACATTTATAAGAGTCAATCATACCCCAATCCACCATGTTCATCACGTTCTAATGAAAAAGGATCTTGTGAAATCTGCACGATAATTAATAAAGTCATAAATGGTGAAGTTAATGTGGACCTCTCTTTCATTGACTCCATCAATATAGATGAAATTGAAAACTCACTTGAATCCCACATCAACTCTGATATCTACTGCTCTTCCTTTGAAAGTATTAAGGAGAAATTATTTAAAGTAACTAAAGTCCCTTCCTCTATTCTTGTGTTTTCTAACCCATAAAGAAAAGAGGAGACTGATCTAAAACAACTTCCTGATCACTTGAAATATGCATTCCTTTTCCATTATCACTCTTATCCAGTCATTATCTCTTCTTCACTTATCAAAACTGAGGAGTCCAAACTTGTTCAGGTGTTATAGGAAAACAAAAAGGCCATAGTTTGGACCCTATATGACATACCAGGAATCAACCCTACTCTTTGCATGCATCACATCCATCCTGATGAATCATCCAAACCAATTATACAGCCACAAAAAAGAGTCAATCCACTCATCCTTGAGGTAGTTGGAGAAGAGATCACCAAGCATATTAAATATGGTATTATCTACCCAATTTATGATAGTGAATGGGTTAGTCCAATTAAAGTTGAACCTAAGAAGGGTGAAATAATTGTCAACACAAATGAACATAGAGAGGTAGTCACAACTCGAGTGAAAAACAAATGACGTGTGTGCATCGACTATAGGAAATTGAATATTGAAACAAGAAAATATCACTACCCTCTTCCATTCCTTGACCAAATGCATGAATGATTAGCTGGAATGTCACACTATTGCTTTGTTGATGGATACACCATCTACTTCCTAATCCCAATCGCACCTCAGGACCAAGAAAAGACTACTTTCACATGCCCCTTTATAACATATTCATGTAGAAGAATGCCTTCAGAACATTGCAATTCTCTTGTAACATTCCAGAGGTATATGATGAGTATCATTTCAAAATTCATTGAACACTTCATGGATGTCTTCATGGATGACTTCAACATTTATGGTGAGTCATTTGAAACTTGTTTGAATTCACTCTCTCTAGTCCTACAAATCGGTTTCAATTTTAACATTGTGTTAAATTTTGATAAATGTCACTTCATGGTTGCAAATGAAATTGTTCTAGTTAACATAGTTTCAAAAGATGGTATTTAAGTCAATCTGGACATAATTAAAGTGATCCAATCACCTTTTCAACCCAATTCTATTAGATACATTCGTTCATTTCTCAGTCATGTCGGTTTCTATTAGAGATTCATCCATAATTTCAGTAGGATATCCCTCCCACTCACTCGGTTGCTCCAAAAAGATGTCACTTTCCATTTTGATGATGTTTGCAAGAGAGCCTTTGTTGAACTTAAAACTGCTCTGACATCATCCCCAATAATACTACCCCCAGATTGGTCCTTACCCTTTGAGTTGATGTATGATGCTTCTGATAGAGCAGTTGGAGCTGTTCTTGGTCAGAGAAGAGAAAATATTCATCATTTCATCTATTATGCCTCAAAAACATTGGATGAAACTCAATTTCACTACACTGTCACTAAAAAGGAACTTTTCACAGTGGTTTTTTCCTTAGATAAATTCTAGACCTATCTCTTAGGTTCCAAAATCATCATCCTCACAGACCATTCTGCTATAAAGTTCATACTTGAGAAAAGTGATTCCAAACTGAGACTAATAAGATGGATCCTAATGATCCAAGAGTATGACCTTGAAATCAATGATAGACTAGGAAAATAAAACCCTATGGCTAATCACTTGAGTAGAACTTCTAATTATTCTCATTCTGAAATCATCGATCCTGAATTCCGAACTAAGCACATTTCATCTCTCACTCCATAAATACAATTGTATGCCCCAATTGTAAATTACTTGGTTTCTGGTGTTTTTCCTAATTTTTTTTTCAAAAGAACAAAAAATAAAGTTGAAAAGTGATTCAATATACTATTTTTGGGAAGAAAATAAAAATTCAAAAACTGGGGCTCACAGGGTAATAATGAGATGTGTCGATGAAAATGAACATTCTTCCATATTAGAATTTTATCACACTCTTCCTGGAGGTTTCCACTTAGGACCACAAAGGACCTCTCGAAAGGTCATAGACTCTGGATTATTCTGGCCTTCACTCTTCAAGGACTCACATGAGTTCTATCAATCATCTCCCACTTGCCAAAAGTTTGGCACAATTTCAAAGAGAAATGAAATTCCCCAAAAGCCTTTAATTTTTTGTGAAATCATTAATGTTTAGGGTATCGATTTCATGGGACTATTTCCCCCTTCCAATGGATTCTCATACATCCTTCTTGTGTATGATTATGTTTTTAGGTGGGTTGAGGATAAACCCACTAGAAAGGATTATTCACACACTGTTAGTGAGTTCTTAAAGACACAAATATTGCACCGATTTGGCCCACCAGATGCCTTGACAAGTGACTTAGGAACCCATTTTTGTAATAAAACCGTGGAATATCATTTGAAAAAGAATGGTGCTATATATAAAACATCAACTTCATATCACCCCCAAACAAATGGAATGACTAAACATTCTAATAGATAAGTGAAAGGAGTTCTTGAGAGAATTGTAAAACATACCAGAAAAAATTTTCCTGAAAGACTTGGTGAAACACATAGGGATTATCAAATTGCCTATAAAACACCCATTGGGATGTCTCATTTTAGGATATTTTTTGGTAAAGCATGTCATATACCAGTTGCAATCCAACATAAGTCTTTTTGGGCTGTGAAAACCTGTAATTTTGATTTTGAAAAATCTGGTGAAGAAAGATTGTTGTAATTGGCTAAACTAGAGGAGCTTTGACTTGAATCCAATGAGAATTACAATATGTACAAAGAAAAGGCTAAGGTACTCCAAGACAAACACGTCCTGAGAAAGTTATTCCATGAAGGTGAAAAGGCAATGTTATTCAATTCTCGATCTCAGCTTCACCCATGTAAGCTTAATTCTTGTTTGGAAGGTCCTTTTTTTATTACTAATGTTTACCCATTTGTTGGAGTACAAGTCCAAGACCCCTCTTCCAAAAGTACATTCACAGTTAATGGATAGGTTAAAGAATCACCATGAGAGGATACACAGTATTAGATCAACAAAAACTTCCACTAGATCCCCATCTTCTTCAATCGATCTACCACTAGATTGAGATGGAAACCCGCCAAATCCAAACCAGCGGTCACCTCTATCCCTTTAACTCTCTATCTATCTCTTCCTCTCTCTACCTCTTTATTCTTATTCATATCTCTTTCATTTTTTTAACACTTTCATTACCAAAACATTCATTATTCACTTTCTCTTTTTTGTGGTTGTATCTATATTAAAAACTAATAAAAACCCCAAACAAAAACCAAACAAAAAAAATCATCATAACAAAAAAGATATTTACAAAAAAATCAAGAGTCATGATTACTCACCTTCAAATTTTCAAATTTTGTCCAACCATTTTGGGGACTTAACAGACATGTTTTTAAATCAAAAATTTTGAATTTTCATCATGACTTTGGATAAATAATTTTTTTCAAAATTAACAAATTTTGAATGCTCAATTTTTGATTTGGAAAATTCTTTTCCAAAACCTTAAAGAACAACATTTTCTTTCATAACAAGGCCACCTATGGAAATCTTTTCAAAATGTGTGTTTTCACCCCCATTTGTGTGTCTTGATTTTGTGTACCTTCAAGCTAAATTTCCTACTTTAGTGTGCATTAATATGATAGAGGAATTTTTTGAACCACATGAGAATCATAATAGACAAATATCCTCCCATTTCTTTTAAATTAATCATCATTTTAAAATCCCCTTTGAGCCTAGGAAAACATCTTATATGACATCCACATTACAAGCTTAATACATTTTACCACCCTATATCAACATGGATTTTCATTGCATATTTGTTTGAAATATAAGTGTGGGGGAGGGGGGATTGATTTCATAATGGGTACCATTTGTTGATTTCACTGTGTTATTATTTGCCTGAGGGAAAGCATTTTTAAATTGTAGGGGAGAAGTTTCTATTCAGTGTGTTTTGGGGAATGTAATTTACTTTAATTTATGTGACAATTGTTCATAAAAATTTAAAAAAATCAAAAATAAAATACTTGGGTTGTTTTTTGGGTAGGTCAAAAATCACCCTTCCTCAACATTTGATCTTGTTATAACTATTACCAAAAGTGTTGTTAAGAGATCAATCATGGGTTGCGATATGAGTGTGAGATTTTTTCCTTGTTCAACTTTTATAAAAATAGAAAAAAAATAAGAACACTTGCATTATATTCTTATGTCATTGGAAACAGTTTTTTGGTTTGTAAATATTTCATCTTCTCATCCCCTTCAAATTTTCAACCTCTATTGTGTCTTTCTTCACAAAATCATTCCCTAGTAATATATGTGTTTTCATTTCCTTCCATGTTTTATTTCAAAACAAATTTTCATTTCTTTTTCTAGGTTGGTGTTTTACCCCTTTTCTCCTCTCTCTTGGACATTATATTCCAACTATCCCATAGCCATAGACAAAAACCATTAAAATACCTCTTTATTCTAGTGCACTTTGTTTATTTATTGGATGCTGAGAGCTCTTTCAAACTCTATGATTTTCAATTTTGGTTGGTGAAAGATCCAACCACCACAAACGAATTTTATCATATTGAGAGGTGTGAGTTTTGAGTGTCCAAATTTTCCATTTCTAAATTTGAGCATGAATAATTGAATTATTTTTGGAACATTTTTTCTGTAACAACTTGTGGTGGAACTCAAAATGATTGAGTGAAATAGTCTAAATCTCCCCTGATTGGTGAAAACAAAATTTTAATATATGTTGGTGAATTAAAATTATTTTTTTATGTTTTTATATTTGTTGCACATGGGGAAATGAAAAAGACTAAGTGTGGGAGATTTGATGTTATTAATATTTTAATTACTTATCATATACCTCCATTAGTGATTTTATCTAAAATGGGCAAAATGTTTGTGAAATATAAATGTTTTAATACTAGGAATACTTTTTGAGCATTTTTAAAAGTAGTCCAATTGATTCAGCTTAATATTTTATTAATAACTCTCACTATAATGATACAAAATGTGAGTTTCTTATTTTTTAGGATTCCTAATTCAATATAAAATATTTCATTAGAAGGGATCATGGGCCAATTCGGCCATTTGAAGGATCACATGGACCACACAATATGACCCAAAGAATTTGTGAAGAAAACTGGACCAGCCATGATGATTTAGTTACTGGTCTAAATCCAGAAGCCAATATTTTATGAACCCCTACCAAATGTACTTTATTATCCAAAATAATCATGGAGAAAAATATCAGGTCCCAACTCCAAGAACAAGTTTCCCAAATGGTGCTTTGAAATCTATCCCACCATTTTGGCTAGGAATTAAAATCCAGGAACTATTCATAGAATATCTCATGATGTAATCGTCAAATAGAGATAAGAGTTTGCAGTGTGAATGAGGTGATATATAAGGACCAATTTTTTGAAGAAAGAATTAGGCTTTGAAAGAATCTTCCTATTCAAAAACCCATTCACATTTTTGACTTAAAAAAATTTGGATTGAAATGGACAGATTAAATATTTTTAATCAACTGACAATAACGTTTGCTCTATAGGTCCAAATGAATCCATATTTTGAGAGAGGTCATCCAAAGTTATTATATACAACTTTGGAGAAGGAGATATCTCGAGATTTGGCTGTTGGAATAGCCAACATGGAGATGCAAGTGGAGGGACAGATTGGGAATTAAAACAGTCCACTACCTTGGGCTATAAATGCATCCCCCTCCTCTCCATTAAGGGGGTTGGAATTTAATAATATATGAGCACATATTAACACGAAAAAATACATGCCAAAGGCTTGGGGGTACCTGCAATACTCAAGTTTTCATTTGATATACCTTTCCTCCTCTCTTTGTTTCCTTTCACTTTTGTGTTGTTTTTCATTTGTAATCATGTAAGATTGTGTTTCGTAATTCTGTTTTAATGAAATTTATTCTTAAATATCTCTTATTATCATCAACCTTTTTTAGATTAATATTAATGTTCTTAAAATATTTTAAATACAGTTTAATCTCCTTCCCTTCTTTTGCTTCCTCATTTAATTGAAAGTCTATTTTTTTAATTCTCAACATTGTTCGTTTTTGTGTGTTCGAAGAACCACTCCTTTTTTATCAATTTCCTTTTCTTCTATTATTAATTTATCATAATAATAATAATAACTAGATTATTAAACACCCAAATGGATGGGGGTTTAGTCAAAATTTAGTTATGTTATGTGATTGGTAGTATTTTCTAGATTAGTATTCGTAAATTTAACATTGTGTATGTTGGATTTAACATGTCATGGATTAATGACATATTTTGTTTGAAATGTGGTTTCCATGGATTATTGGAACCATAAATACACTACCATAAACTTGTAATGGTAATGATTAGAATTCTATGTTATGTTTAGGCTTGTATTAAATAGTTAAAACTTAGGAATTCCAATCAATGTGATATTGTGATGTTTTTGTTAATTTAAATGTAATATAAATCAAATCTCAAATATATTACAATCTTTACTCCCTAATGATGAAATAACCCTAATATTTATCAATCTGTTAAATAAATTATAATCAATGAATCATTTCAATTAAGCTTTACAAAAAAACAACCTAATCAAAACACAATCAATTAAAAAAATGACCATTACAAAGTATCTTCGCTGAGGATTCGACCCGAGTGCTGCTATACACATTAGCAGAGCATTGGAACTGTGACCAGTCAATAGGTGATAATCGGCCACACATTTCAATAAATCCTCAAACAAGAGTGTCTTTTTATAAGACTAAAATTAAATATTCCAAAACATTATATTTAATTATTATCTTATATCCTTAAAATATGTTTATACAAGAATTAAACAATGTATAAATCATTTCCATGCATCAAGATATTCCCATGATCCATAGATGCCTCCAATTGAAGGATTATTTTTGGATTATTCTTTGTGATCTTAATAAAATTTATGTGAATGTATTTTGAATGATGCATGTACTATTTTAATATACATGATTCATATTATTCTTCATTTATAATCATTCCAACCAAATTGATATATTATTGGTTTAATCAGGTTTTGGAGTTGTTCTTTAATTATGTTTTTCTTGTGACTGATCCCTATAAAAACTAAGAATTATCATGAGATATTATCCTCTATTTTTTCAACAAGAGATGATAAACCCATAAACACTAATATATATGATTTTATTACTGATTAAATAATTATTTTACCAGTTCTTTTAAATGGACTGATAAAAGTAGTCTACATTTATCAGTCTCAGATTCTAACAGAGTTAAAATTATTATATTGTGAGATTTATAATCTATCGTTGATAAAGTAATTTCTATGAAAAAAATATAAGATAATAAGATCATACATATAATACAAAAACATGAATTAAATGAAAAAATAATAACATTTCAAGAGCACATTTTCAATAAATAACATGGTGTAGATGGAGACCTAGAAACATTAATAATGAAAGAGAACTAAAAAGACATTATTAACCTTGATAAATATGTATTATATCTCAACACGAAATTTGAAAATGTAAAACTTTTATAAATATTTTCAGTACCTCATAATCATTATCAATAATCTTAGATATTTCGATGCAGATAGAGACATCATTATTCAAATTTGTATTTCATTATTAATATATATATCTATATGGTGTTATTTTCATTCAAACTTTGATAATGATATTTCATGAAGTTATAAGATATAAATTTATATTTGGGGTTTTAATTTAGGTTAAATTCAATAAACATATAGCATGAACATTTTAGACATATGTTAATGGTTATTTAAAAAGTTTTTATTAATGTACATAGAAAATAACACTTTTATAAGATAAAATAATGTATTATTTACACTCTTTTTCGAAGTTCTAAACCTTACACTATAAATAAACTAATTGTCAAAAATTCATATTTTATATTGTTTAAATAAATCCACAAAACTTCCATGAGTGTTGTGGAAAGCTATATGGATACAAGTAATTACCATTGAAAAACATGAAATGTTTGTTATTATATGTTTTTAATAACATATACAATGTGTTGAAAAAAAAATATATGAAAATATGAAAATATTTTATATTGTATATTTTTTATAGTTAAAACATATTATAGAATATTTTTCACATTATTTTAAATATAAAAAAATTAATAGTAATTATTATTTATTGTAATATTTTTTTGACAAGACCAGACTCAATGGGCCCCTTTCTAGGATAGAGGTTTGTTGATTGTGCCACCCGAGGCCCACCTTCAATATGTTAGGGGTTGGTGACTTGTAATGAGTAAGATTATAAAACAATGTGTGATGCTTTAGCCAATATCAACCCATAAGAAGAACATATCTCTAATGCATAAAATAACCAATAACACAAATAATACATATATATGAATAATTTAATTATATATAATACCTGAATGAGACATAAAATTCATCCAAAATTACACATAGGAAAATTCAGTATTAATTTTATATTTGAAAAGACTCTAAATTGGAGAAACAGAAGATCCCAGACAACTCCTCACTATGTCTACTCCATTATCGATCTCCAACCAAAATAACAGTCACAATAATTTAAGGAACCACGTTCCATAATTCATCCCCATGCGTCACTAAGTATATAATTATAATTAGACACATCATCCCCACATCAACCAAGTCTATCCCTAAACCTACATCACTATACTAACACCACAAGTGTGGGCACAAAGCCCATGTAGGGGTGAGTATAAGCATACACAATAGGATTCCTTAAAAAATAGTGGAACCGAAATAAACTAGTCATCTTATGCTTTTATATTGGTAGGTAACCCAATTGAAAACCAAGAAATATTAAGATATGATCTAAAACAAGAATTATTCGTGGTGAAAAGAAGACCTAATCATTTGAGATCCCATCATCGTAGGCCATACCTCACACAAAACTACTGATGTTCAATGTACAAAAAAAACCTTAAATTATGAATTTGATATCCCAATTATACATCACATATCAAAGGAAAACCATTAGTTCCTATAGAATCACAAGAATCAAAATATTCAATATTCTCCTTAATTATCTCACACCACTACAAAAATACATAAAGGTGAACTCGCCCCTCACGGAGGTATGCACCTAAGTCAAGGGACTGCCAACACTTATATACACCATTATTATTCCACTGCTATTTAGATTCATACTGTATCCCACACCTTATCCAAGGCTATATTTTTGAAATGTTAGTACAAACCACTACTACCATAACTACCCCTCTATGAGAAAAATCATATCATCTCCATGGAATAATGGTGGGGGTCTCATGCCTCACTGAAGGATAAGTATCAGTCGGGGGGGTGGAGGAACCCCAGTGGAGGACCCCCACCTTGTTGAGTACCACACATCAAATGAGTGTGGTCATAACCATATAGATATTGGACTATCCCCCATGCATGTAAAGAAATACGAAAATCTATAATATCTGTGTCAGGGACCTGCACCTCATCAATGCCCAGGGGGTACTGACCCCTAACCAATATGGTTGACACATGAAAAAAGTGTATGTCTATGTGAGGGGGGTTATGAAATCCAGGAAGAATATTGATGTCCCATTCCAAATCATAATCAAACATCTTGGGGAACCAACCACATTAATTCTCTAATCATCGGGTCTGCTTCCCATCATCTAACCGAGGGAGTTGAAGAGATAAAAAAATCATATCACTTTGTGCCAAACCTATGATTCCATAGAGAAGCTTATGCCTCACCTTTAGCATCTAATATAAAGTCACAGTAATTTATTACATTAAACCACCCTCTATATGGACTAATAATTCATCCAAACCAATGTATTGAGAATGAAATTTTGAAAATCCACTTTGGATGGAATTTTACATTACATGTACTATAGGGGTACATGCTGTGTATCCGCACCATGGAAGCCTCGTTGTAGACAACTATTAATATGAAATAAAGGGATGAACAACACAATATGTATTCTAGTGGATATGGAATGTCAGAAAAACTGGTCTCTCATGGTGTATCCCCAATACACAGGTCCTGTCATCTTAGGAAACATGAGATTTCCAAGATGGTACATCATGTGTAATTCTTGCATGAGTAATCTATTTTTACCACTATCTAGTCAAGTCCTATAGTAAATATAAGTTGTGTACTTGAATAAAAATCAATGTTTCAGTGAAAAGTTTTCTTCTTAAATATATAAACATGCTGTCATAATCTATAAAACACACATAGTGTGATATTAATAACATTCCAAAAACCTAGCATGAAATCTAGAGGGATATATGACATGTGTTCGTCTAGATTACACACAATATAGTTAGGGGTTTTCAACCATATTTTTATCTTATTCAAATTTTTACACAACCACAACCAAAATGATCCCCGTTTATATCACAGAACTTTTCATAACTATTTTAAACCGCTGAGGGTCTTACCCAGTGATCTTTTTGTCAGTGTCTTCCTTCTTCTATAGAATCATCTTTTTTCATTTCAACCAAATAACTAATTATCTAAAAAGAATCATTCTTCATCCATAAACATTCATAAGATGATACCATCACTATCAAGAGTCCACTAGTCTTCTATTTTGATCATCTTGAAGCCGAAACACTATCCAAAGCATAGACCATTGTCGATCCTTTTCTGTGCTAGGTAAGAAGGGGAATCAAAACTTTAGTGATCAGTGTCAATACATGTCACCAAAAACACCATTTTCAATGAACATCATGAATTCAGGATATAATAATGATATACGAATTATTGGAGAACATATTGATGATGAATTCTGGAAACACATTGGATAAAAACTATTTCAAGAAATTCCAACAGTTAGAGAAACAAACTCCCAGATAATGATCTCAACATTTCCATTGGTTTGTAATCCATGGGTAAAATGATGATAAATCATAGTCATGAAGAATGAGTAAAAATAAAAAAATAATGAATCCATACCTTATGGCATGATGACCATCAATTTAATCTGACCTCAAAACCATGGTTTTTCTCTTTATTATCATGTGGCATGATAACTGATGTCACAACATATCCAATTTCATTCCATCAATCCAATGAATAATCTTACTAGATTTAGTAACATTAATCGATCACTCTCTCTAGGGTTATATTCATGATAAATAAATCCAACGATTAATATAGATCATAATTAGGGTTTTATAGTGAGATTTTAGGTTTCCTGGATTGACTAAAATAATTTTAGTAAATAATTTTACTGATTCACCTATAATAGTTTCCTAAGGGAATATAATGTCAATGGGGTACATGAAACCCCTAGGATAACCTTGTATTACAGAAGTCATTAGATATTTCTAAATTTCTATCATATTATCTATTTAAGTGATATTTCCATCAAAAACACATGGGGTAATTATTCATTTAAATAATAAATATTACAAATTCCTTAAAAATAAACACGTGTTTAAATAAATAAAAATTTAAACAGGGAGAAAACACCACATCAATAGATCAAAAAATTATAAGAAATTATTTTAGGTTCTATGATATATTAAATTTAATGTTTTACCGCCAAGAGGTTACAAAACTCAAAAATCACATAATTGAGTAATTCATTGATCAAGATAATTCTATGTCACTACAGATTCAAAAACCACAAACCATTTCATCATTGAAAATGAAACTAGGGATTCTAAAAAAGGAAGTTCATAAGTCAACACTATATAAAAGACAAGCCACTTTTATACACACATCTTTTATATTTAGTTTCTCAATATCTAAATTAACTCATTACACAACCACCCAGGAATAGAATAACCTCTATCGTCACTAAGGATCCCACTCTAAATAATCTTGAAATAAGAACATAGTGGAAGCCTGAGATTATTCTTCATATGTATTGTCCAAACATTATACTCAAAGGATGTAAAACCCCAAATGAACATAATTTACAAGAACTACTAATACCCACCTAAAAATGGCATGTTTCCAGGGTTATATATGATAGGAGTTCTTTTATCCCCAATTTAAGGAGAGTTCTTGATGGTTTTTTCAGAGAATATCCCATCTATATTACACTATAGTACCAATTTATTATAAAATATTTAATTTAGAAACTAGAAGATCTACAAGGATGAATGATTCCTAGGATCCACATCAACCTCTCTACCCACCCCAACTATCAAGGCACATTCACCAATGTCAATAGATTGACGAAATAAAATACACATTCCTTATTTCTAAAACCTATCCAAAAACATTCATGGTAATTATCCATCTATGTCTCGATCTCAAATAGGATCACAGTCACTTTTGAAGATATCATAATTATTTTTCCATCACCCATTCATGGAATCTTTGTAAAATTACATCAGGAACAACAGTAACACCCTATCACTAATCAACATCACACCACTTCCCATTGGGTGACACAACCTATCAAAATCTAATGTGGGTAGTCTTCAATATTTAAATTACCCTTCTCTATAATCTAACGACCTTGGGATAAACTCACCAAACTTGTGAAATAGGTAACAACAAATTCTGAAAAAAATATCATCCTCTACTATATAGAATGTGTTTCCCTATGATGGTAATATCTATAAATATCTACTAGACATACCATATTGAGGTCTTCTCTCCACTATAGAATTATTCAATTGGGATATACTTAAATATATTCAATATGAATATAAATAACAACCCACTCTATACTGAGGTATGTGGGTGATGTGATGTACATATTTTGGAAAACCCATTCTTTGTATTCTACATCAGATACCTCCACTACAATAGAAGGGATTCCCCAGGTCTCTTTTTGAAAAAGAAACCTTGAAATATTCTCAACAGATAAAGCTGCATGGGTTAGAAATTTAAATCAATTAACTTTATGGGGAACCAATCAAATCGAGAAAATATTGAGAATACATACACCCTTATAACCCAGTTTTGAAATTTATGAACTCTTATAAGGAGGAAAGGACGTCGATGTTTGAAAATAGAATGCATGTAATTGACATTGCTAAGAGGACCCTAAATTCTGAAAAAATATCTTGGAAAAATTCATTTGGGAAGTCCGGAAACTAAAATGGCTCACAAATATCATCCATATCTATAATAATAATGGAAAAATCATTGTTTTTATTGAATTTAGAGAACATAACAGACAATATCAAAAAAGTATTGCCTGGTACTAATATGAGGTCTATTGATCAATGAAACCACTAATTTTCAGTCCCTTCTCTTCATGGATGTTATTCAAGATACAAACAGATCCATATGGCCACTAAATATGAGGTAGCCATTCCTTTTATGGTACCCCAAGGAATATAAAACGATTTATTAATTCCATATTTCTTGTTGAAAGTAGAACTACATTCCAATTCACCATACACCATATCTTCAAGACCCTCTTGGGGAAACAATGGAATGATATTTTTATGATATAGAAGTAAATTTTCTATAATAATGTGACCAAATTTCAAATCATAATTTTTTTTTCATTAAAATATGATAATGGAACATCAAAATGAATCCCCTAAAATGTGATTTTTGGATGACAACATGAATGTTTCGTTTCTACATGATATGTAATCTTTACATTAAATATTATTTAATTAATACCAAGTTGATCCTTAAAATTACACCTACTCAAAATCTCAAATATTTTACAGTTATTTAAGGATTCCTCATCAATATCAGAAATTTCAAAGCTAACCTTAAAAGTAAGTCATTAATCTTCATGAAGTTAATGAAGAAGGTATTCCTTTATTAGTTGGAAAAATATTTTCAACATTCTTTCCACAATCTCAAATAGTACCTCATGATCCCACTAATATTAAAACCACTTATATAAGTAAAATTTCTACTTCTATATATGGTAGCATTAGAATGATCACTTGGTTCCCTTATTTCAAAGAATAATTATGTCTATAAAGAATGTAGTCTCTACTATCATATCGGAAGAATACTATATTTTGTAACTTATTACTATGAAATCATAAATAATTTTATTACATTAATATTTGTAGTGATTTTTTTTGAAAACTATATGTAACATCCTGATATATATTTGTTCTCGTAATCTGACTTTGTCAAATACATCCTATAGTGGAACATGTATTTCATACATATATATTAAATAATTTTATATAAATATTAAATACATATCACAATGATCCATTACATAACTATAATGGTTTAGTTTTTTTGGATACTAGATACATAAAACTATTATTTAGGCACATTCTTCAAAATAATGCATCAATTTCTTCTAACTTCTTTCTATTCATAACAGAACCTACATAAAACCATTCTTTATAACATATGGGAATGAAACATGACAAAAGATGAGCTCACATTCATAGTAATAGTAAATAAGGGAGATATAAATAGATGGTCATATGAAAGAATAATATAATAAAAAGGGTTTGAAATCAAGAATATAACTTACAAAGTTCATACCTTTTCTATCATAGATCATAAACATGAGTCATGGTATAAAATATTATCATTTCAAAATACATGATTCATAAGAGTGAGAAAACAACATAATTAGTCATGAACCATAACTTCTATCAAAGATATTTCATAAAAGTGTGGCACCACCATAGGTATAGAACCCATTTTATATTCCAATGTTAACTAACAAGACCACAAAATAATAGTTTATTAGAAATTAAAATCTATTTAGTATATCATTAAAGACTAAGAATCATTACGTACTTCCCATAACATATTACGAATCTCTACCCATTTCGAATAATGGATCAAGAACTTGTACATGTTTCTTATAGTTATCTTATGAGATATAAAAAATCACCCAATGCATAAGAGGGTTATCTAGTTCTATAAATACACATAACACAATGAAAACAATATATATATGTTCCACGATATCTTAAAACATCCATTATAACTTATGCAATGAAAAAAGTTTTCATTAATATTTCATTATTTCCTCAAAGAATAACCTACAAAAACTAAACATGTTTCATTAAAAATATCATTATCATAACCATAAGACATATAGAAAAATAATAAAAATAGTATCATTGGATTATACCCCATTAAATAATAATGAACATCATGGTTGTTATAAATAGTTAAAATTAATTTAAAATATAAATGTAATATTTATTGAGTAAAATACCCTTTCGAAATTGAAATATGTTCCTTAAAATCTATAAATAGATAAAGATTATAAGGAAAAATTCATTTCAAAATATCTTTTGAAAATTGTTAAGGAATATTCAAATCATTGAACAGTTATGAAATTGTGAAATTCCATTCACGCAACGTAATTTGAAACAAATATTCCATTAACCTTTTTTGGTAAAACGTAAAAGGTTACTCATTCAGAGAAAGGAATGAAAATTACATTAAATATTTGTTAAAAATAATAACATGGGTGAAAATTAATTTAATAAATAAATGTATAATAATAAAAACATTATGTTAAAATATTTTTAAAAAACATGGATATGGAAGAAAAATTCATTTTGACCGAAGAATAAAATAAAGACGGTTTTCCTTAAATCAATTCTTTCAGAATATTGAGTACATAAAGTGATGAAAATGAAAGGAAAAATGTATTATCGATAAATAATCATAGGAGTAGAAAACTCAATAAATTTTTTTTGATATATTATAACTTTTCACTATAAAAACTTCATCATAGATAATCCAGATAAAACAATGAGGTTGCAACGTTAATCTTTACCTCTTTGGGAACTTTTACATCACAATCCCTATGAAATAATGAATGAAATATGGATACGTATATCCTATAATATTCCTGATTATAATCATAAGATGCATTAATGGGTAGTATATACACCATATAAAATATTCAAGTGGTGTATGTGGCATGTGACTCAAAAAAATAAAAGCGAGATGAAAATCTCTTACCACAAGTATAACTTGGTTGAAAGTACCATAACACATCTAATAAATTTATATTAATTATAATTACATAATAGAACCATATGCATAGTTAAAATATAATAAATTATACACTTATGATATTTTAACACCCATTTATTAATTATTCCTAATTTAAATAATTATTTTCGTGTGTTAACTGTTATATTTTTCTTAAGAATTTGGGTTATGTAGTTTCCATCCTTGAACTATGATTATGGTAAAATAATATCGATAATATTTATTATTATATTAATATAATATATATTCATTATATATATATATTTATTCATCCATAAAATATGGAGTTTGGAAAATTAATTAATCTTTTATAGAGATGGTAGGTCGTATATACATATGAACGCTTTTTTCACTTGTCGAAAGATTAAGAAAACAAAGATAAATAATAATTAACCATTACGAAATCATTATTATATCATATATATCATATAAATTCATTTCATATTTCCACATAATAATCCATGTAAAATTAAAGAAAAAAAATCTCATCACATCATGGAGGTGGTAGTCCGCACGTACGCATGATCGTCGTTATCATTTTGCAAATAATTTTTAAAAGGTCGGTAATGGTTTTTATATAATAATAATAAAAATTATGTATATTTAAGATAATTAAATAAATATTTTATAATGTATACCATATATTTTTATGATCTATAATAAGAAATAAATTGAAAGAGGTCAGGTAAGACGATTACCTCTTCTATATTAGGCCACCTTTATAACCCTTCATAAGGACCCTTTGAATGGTAGTTTAAAAAGACCAAAACTTATAATTAGTGACTAGGGAATTATATAATATAACAGTGAAGGTTTTGTTTCGTGCTATATGGGTCAAGATTTTAAAGAATATATGATAAGAGGTGGCCTTTTATATGTGATCACAGGGGCAGTCTTGGAATTACTTAATGTTTTAAATTAAGAGATAAAATATATCAGGTTCAAGGGGTAAAAAATTTTTATATTTAAAATATATGGTTGTTATTAATCAAAATAATCACATAAAATATAATTTAGACAAGTTTAGGGGATGTTTTATCCTTATCTCTTCGTTTTAACCTACAATTACACCTTTTGACAAAGTCCACAGTATCAATGTTTTTACTATTTAAGGGTAAAGATTGTTACCATAAAGAAAGTGACCCATAAATGAACCATTTTTTATATTTTAAACCATATCCCATTATATTTTCTAAATATAGTGTATTTTAAAATATTTAAATAATTTTATAAAACATCATTTTTTATAAAATGTCATTAATGTATTTTTTGGATCTATACATTTAATTTGACATTAAAACAACACGACAAAAAATATGTTTAAATATAAACCCTTAAACATCCATAATATATTATATTTATCTATAAATGTGTTATAAAAAATGTTTCATTTAAATTTTATTACTTTTAATAGTTTTAAAAATTAAAAATTATATTTTTCTATTAATTGAATAAATATTTTTTTGGTGTTCGGTAAGCATTTAATCTAATTATTCAATAAAAAAATTTAAAAATATATTTATATGATAAAAAAATTAATTATTATAATAAATAAATATGTATATGTTAAATTATCCTCTTTAAACACTTACATAAAAATGTTCTAGATATTAAAGTAAAGAGAGTGACATTTTGTATTAATTTGTTTCTTAAATTAATGTAAAATAAATATTAATAAATTGGAACCAGGTGGACATATATTAAATATTTCGATGGAAAGTCTCAAAATACACTGATAAAATTGGTAAAATTCTAGTGTTAGGAAAATTTTAGAACCTTATCACAAAAGACTAACCTGGTTTTACTCATACTGAGGGGACAAATATTTACCAATGTTAGGATCCATGATGACCAAAAATAAAATGGAACTATTTAAAAAATATAAACACAATGATTCAAATTATTGAATAAATTTTTAGTGTTTCAATTTACATAATAGAAAGAAAATAATTTAAGTTAAAATTCAAAAAAATGCAATAAAAAATAGTATTGCAGAAAAATTTGTTTTTAAGTATCAGAATGTATTTATAAAAAAATAAACCATAAATTTGATTCAGATGAAATTAATTAGATTATTAATAATATAATCAAACTAATTCTACTTTTAAAACAATTTAAATCAGATTTTATCTTTTAAATTATAGAAATAAAAGAATTTTTTTAGTACAAATTAGTGTTTTCACTATTCACTATAAAATTGATCTTTACTGAAAATTCCCAAAAATTCACCAAAATATAAATTTTATATTCCAATTAAAAAAATAAATTACTTTTTATAAAATAATTTTTTTAATGTTCCAATAATTAATTATAATATTCACTTGTAAAAAGAATTAAACCACATTTTTGAAGAAAATGTATTTTCATAGCGTATAACGACATTACAAAAAAATAGAATTGCATAATCTAAAAATTAAACCTTCTTAAAAAATGTTGTATTAAAATTATTTATAAAAATTTAATTAATAATTTATAATGGAGTACTATATTATTGTTCATTTAGACTCATGGATTCATGTATCATAAGCTATCAAAGAAATAATTTTTTTAATGTTTCATAAAATATTGGTCTGTTACCTTATACCCACCGAAAAATAATTCCACCATCAAAATTAAATTACATTGATAAAAAAATAAGGATAATTTATCCTCATCACATCCCCAGTTATCCCACACAACTTCTTTTAAATTATGGTTTCACCCCAAATGTTTTACCAGGTGAGTGGTCTTGTTTTATATAACATTCTCTCTATGATCCAAAATGGCCACCAATTGTTCTACATAAGTGTGTTATCTCTCTTGTGGTATAGAATTTTATTTCATTATATGTGTAGGAATAGGTATTAATACCTCATTATATATAAACATAACACATCATTTACTTGAGATAGATTCAATCTAGGTGCCAAATGATGAGATTTCATAATATATGACCAATAATTTCAAAGGTACTGATATATCGTTGGATAAACATCCCTTATTTTCAAATCTCATATACTTATTCAAAATAGATATTCATATGAATATATTTTCAGAAAATTGAAACTCTAGATCATAATGGTGATTTTCATAAATAGTTTTCTATTGAATTTGAGTTTCTCTTATGTGTTGCTGAATAGATCAAACCTTCTCTGCCACTTCTTTAATTAGATCAATTAAAAGTAGCCTTATTTCCTAATCATTATCCTAGTATATAGGGTTCATTACCTCCTAACATAGATGGAATCATAAGGATCCAAATAAATTCTTGACTGAAATATATTCTTTTAATAATATCCCTCAAAAAGATGGTATTGATCTAAACCACTATTGAAATCTATAGACAAATCACTCAACATGTCCTGTATAGTGTGAATGGTCTTCCTAGGTCAACCATATGCCTATGGATGATATGTAGTACTAATATTCATTTCTCAATCGATATCCTACTAAAAACTTCTATAAAACATAAGGTAAAAATAATATCTCAGGAATATACAATAGAATATAATAATTCATGAAATCCTTCCACTTTCGTAATGTATGACCTAGAAATATGATCTAGAGAAAGAAATTCCCTTATTTAAATAAAGTGTCCTAAATTTATAAGGTGATAAACTACCACCCAAATAGTATTGTTCCCTTAACATGTTTTAGGGAGTGTGACAATTAAATACATCGTAATGTTTTCCCATTTCCATATAGGTTTTGGAAATGATTGTAACATCCTATTAGTGATCCATATTTATTCATTAACATGCTGACAAACCATACATCATGAATCATACTATGTATTATTCCTCTACATGTTTTCCAACCATAAATATTATTTCATATCTCTATACATATTATGATGACCACAATGAATAGAAAATGATGAACATCGATTTATCAACTAGTTACATCTTCAAATATAATATGGATGAGACTAATACCTAGTTTTTAAACCTTGTCATTCCATCACAATCATGATTGAACTCAGGAACACTAATCACATTCTTATTTACTTCTAAATATTTATTCTATGCAACTTTATTCTTCACATGGATAGATGGTTGAACATTCATCTGATAAATACATGATCTTTCCTATTTCATGAGTACTTCTAGTTCCATATTCTATAAATTCCTAATTATTGGATCTATTTCAACCCTTATCATGGAATATCTATCTCAGACTTTCTAAATCTGAGCATAAACTACATTTTTCTCCTTCTAAAGGTGGTAACGTATTGAGTAATCATAATCATTAAACCATTATAACCATATTATCTAGTGCATATAAAAATATTTATATGTGAAGATATACTTCCAAATTTTATGATATTTATATATGTTATTTAGTTCACCATAAAGATAATTCCTCTATATCTTGAACACAAAACTTACTATAGATAACTCCAGAACATGAGTTGGGTAGTTTTTCACATGTATTTTCAATTGGAATAGGGCATATGAAATCATTATTTCATCTACAAATACTACCACAAACTGATCAAGTTAATCTCTAAATAAAATGTTAGTTAAATCTGTAATGATAATAGTGGAATTATTTAGTCCAAATTTAGTTGATATAAATTCATAATGACCATACCACTTATTAATGATTGTATTGGGTATATCCCTTTTCTTATCCATTAATTGATGATATCTAGAATAAAGGTCAATCTTTTAAAAATATTGAGATCCTCTTAATTGATCAATCCAATCATCAATATGGGGTAGTGGATACTGTTTCATTATAGCTAACTAGTTATATTCCAAATAAGAAATGAAAATACATGTTGACCCATATTCCTTATTAATAAAAAGAATAGGTTCACCCCATGGTGGTCCACTAGGGAATATGAATCCCTTATCATGATTCGCTTGGAGTTGTTTTTCTTCAATTCTTGTAACTCAATTAGGGCTATACGATAAATAGTATTTGAAATAGGTGAAGACCTAGGTATGAATTATATAGAAAAATAAACAAATTCATTCAAAGGAATACAAGGAAGTTAATATAGCAAGACATAGAAAAATTCTTGTTCAATAGGTATTTATTAAAAGTAATGTTTCTCCCCAACCATCTGAGATAGATACAATTCACGTATTGGAAGTATAGCTCACATGATTGAAGTAATTTCTATTGGACGTTTTTATTCATAATTTCACTAGTAATGCACATAGGTTTGTTCAAAATATGAAATGTGACAACCCGTCATTGGAAATTGTTATGGGATCCATATAAAGGATACAATTCCATTCATAAATTCACATAAAATTCAAATAAATGAAGAATCAAAATTTTTTTGGATGAAATTCCCAAAAGAAATTAAGTAGAGATGAACTATAAACATTAAGTGTGACCATGGTACCAGTAATAGGTTTCACTAATAACATAACATCTAATAATTGAGGTGGTAAACTTATACCCGTATAAAATTCTTTATATAAATATAGTGGGTAGATAAAAAATTAAATAAGAATTTAGTTATTCAAGGGTGGATAATAAGTTTATATTTCACCATTTCATTATCATAACTCACTTTGGATACTGTTATCACATGAGATTTCCCTTTTTATTTGGTTATATGAGGTTATTAATGCCAATCATCATAGAAAACCTTTAGATTTGTACACTATTTAGTTAAATTCCATACTCTATATATTTTATGCATTGAAGCAAGGGTAGTGCATTAGCTAGGAACATCATTTCCTCTGTTTTATCAATTAACCTCTTTATCATCATTTTAAATTCATAGGCTTTATAAACCATCGTTTATCATTTAAATTACCCCCCCCCCCCCCAAAACCATTCAGTGAATTCGATTGATGTTTATTCCCACATTTATGATGTCTAAATTGATGGAATTTCTTTCAACCATGTTATTTATTTGAGTTTTTGTATGTCTTCATCATTGTTTTCTTTTCAAAGTTATTGAAATGGATGGAATATATAAATTTTATTTTTACCTTTATTGAACATTGAATGATATATTTGCATCTAATAAAGTCTATTATAGCTAACCCCTTTCAGATACTTGGTTTTAAGTGACCAAATAATCAATCAGTTTTTCTTTCAGGGCATATGATTAAACCTGATTCATACCTTACAAGTCTTTTAGAATTTTCCTCATGTGTACAAATGGATTCATCATCTATATAATTCTTCTTAAGAAATTCCTTCATCCATTTTATACATACAATATAGGAGCTGTACAAACTGAAAAATATTATCTTAAAATCATCCCATTCCATGGAGTCAGTTTCTTTCTCTTGAATCATATTGTTAGTAAGATTCCAAAATTTATCTTATTCTCCTTCCAAATGATAAATGGTTAGGAAATTTTTTTCATGATTCGAGCAATGAAGAATAGAAAATATTTTCTCAATGGAACTGATCCATCACCCTGCCACAAGTGGATAAGAAGACCCACTAAAATAAGGTATATTTTTTTTATGAATGACTAAGTAGTATGTTTTTACCTATTTATATCATTTTCAAGATCAACATGATTCATGGAACGAGAAATATGCATGAACATAGATATAATATTATGAATTCCATCAGCTATAGCATTTTTTTCATAGGTGGACGATTATTGCATTTTCTATCATATTCACTTTAAGCATAAGGACATTTGGTTATAGCCATTTACCAAAACCAAAACCCAAAGTGTATGAATAATGCTATATGGGTCAGAAGGGCCAATCATATAATCAGGAAAAATCATTCAAAGGATGTATAAATCATGAAACATTCTTATCAATCTTTGGATCCTTTGGTTTAACCTGTGTTATTTGTGTTCCTTAACAAAACCTTAGGATGTATACCTATACATAGACATATCCATAGGGGTTTAAAAAAATTATAACCATAATCTTAAAATATTAACTAAAACCGGAGTTGATACAAACTATAGATGACCAAAAATTTCATACATAAATATTACATAATTTTACATGAATATTTAATACATGCCAATAAGATCCATTCCATTACTATAGTGAATTAGTTATTTGGAGACTAAATAAATTAATATATTATTTATTCAAATTCATCAATATATATCATTATTTTCTCACTTTTCACCCTTAGATAAATACCCTAATTAAAACATTTCTTTATAACCTGTGGAAGGGAAACAAAAGAAATTTTGAACCTAGATGTTTGGTAAGGTTGAACATGGAAGATATCAATCGATGATCTAATGAAAGTATAAGATAATAATAAGGGTATGAGATCATGAAAAATTTTAATAAAGATTATACACCTGTATCATAGATATTAAACATTAATCATGACATAAACCATTATAATTTCAGAAGAAATAATTTATATGTGTGAGAGTACCTGATAATAAATCAAGAACCATATATAAAAGTGAGGTAATAAAATTATGGAATACTAAATGTATTGAAAATATTTCATAAGTCAATTTTAAATATGAAGACCATAAAATCATATTGGATCCATCATTGTATCCTCTTTACCATACCAAAATAGATTAGGAATCGTCGCCTATTTCCTATATTGGATCATGCATCCCTTCATGTTTCCCAATGTTCATAAATCACAATGACTTGATTACCTTAGTTAATTCATGATATATAAAACATTAATAAAATTATTAGAGGTAGATTTAATTATAGGCCCACCTATAACCTTATTAAAACATTATATATGTGTGCCACAAGGTCAAAAATAATTTATCATATCATTATAACACATGAAAATAAGACAATTTTCATAAAAGTTTCACCATTTAATCAAATCATTACCCATTGAAAATAAATAGATTTTATAAAGACTTCATAATAATAATAATAAATTATATATATCAATAATAATTATGGAATCATTTGATTATATCCTCATTAAATCATAACAAACATAAAGGATTTTTTCAAAGGTGAAAATTCTTTTAAAAGATCAATGGAATATTTATAGATGAAACTGCCTTTTTCATTTTGAAAAAACATCATTAAAATATAAATATTACCAACATATTATGGATATTTTTCTTTGAAATGATCCTTGTAAACTTATAACGGATGATTCAAATAATTTAATGATCATAATGTTAAGAAATTATGTTCATGTTGTGTATGTTGAAGCAATGATTCCTTTCATTTTTTTGGTAAAAAGTCAAAGGCGCCTCATTCAAAAAAAGTCAAGGTGTTTTCTTTTTGTGTATTTATAAAAATTGAAAAATGTGTATAAATGAATTTAAAAAGATCATAAGAGAAAATAAAAATATTCTTTAAAACATATTTAGATAACATGTATATGGAATAGAAAATATATCTTTGATTAAAGCGTAAAATAAATGTGATTTTCCATAAAAATGATATTTCAATCTATTGTGTACTTAAAGCAAGAAAAATGAGAAGAAAACCTGTATTCTCAAGAAATATCCATAGGATAATAAAATTATTCATATTTTTTATTGTTTTATTATAAAATTTCACAATTGTAATCATAATCATAAAAAACTTCGATCAATAATGATATTGTAATATAAATGACTTATTTTTTTGGTAACGTTTTAATAATAAGTCTCATGAAAGTAATAATAACATATGGATATTTATATCCCTTAATTTTTATGATAATCATCATTAATTAAATTCATGGGTAGTATATACACTACATAAATATATAAGTGGTGAATATGACATGTGTGTCACCAAAATAAAAGTGAAATGAAAATCCCTTATCTCGAGTCTGACATACATCATAAGCTCTCTAAAATCATGTACAATAAATTCTTAATAATATTAATTTTATAAGAAAAAATTTAATTTCTTATAATAACATATATTATCCATTTGTAAAATTTCAACACCCATTTATTCATAATTCCTTAATTAAATCTTTGTTTTTGGGTGTTAACTGTTTAATTTTTCTGGAGAATTTTGATTCAGTAGTACTAGTCCATGAAATTTTATCATGGTCCCATAATCTCAAAAATATTAATCCTAATAAAAATACAAAATATAGAAATCTTATATATTTATATTCATCCATAAATGGTATATATTAAAAAATGAATTACCTTAATCGTGGAGATGGTAGGTTGTATATATGCATCAAAGTTGTTTTTAATTTTGAAAAGATCGAAAAAATATAGGTAAATAAAAAATAACCATTAATGAATAATAATTATATCATATATATCATATATATTCATTAATTATATCCTTATTAACATCCATGTAGAACAAATGTGAAAAATTAATCATATCGCTTCATGGAGGAGGTAGTCCAAACCTACGCACTGGGGGTGTTATAATTTTACAATGGATGGGAAGAAGGTGGGTAATATTAAATATATATAATTAAATATTTTATAATTAATACAATCGATTTATTGGATGTGGAAGTGGAAATTAATTGAAATAGGTCTGGTAAGACAATTATATCTTCTTCGACAAGCCACCTTTAGATCCAATCTTATGGACCATTTGATTTGTCTTTTAAGATGAATATAACATTTAAATAATGTATACGGATTTTTAGGAGAAAATTGGGTATTTTTATATATATAAATATATATAAGGCTCAAAATGTGTGATTAATAGAGAAGAAGAGGTTTCCTATATAAATGAGAAGAGGGCACTCTTGTACTCACTTAATATATTAAATTAATATAAATTAATTTTTAGGTTCAAGTGGATCCGAATATATATATTTCATATATATGGCAGGGATGAGATTAAATAATATAATAAAATAAAATTTAGACATGTCTAGGTCATGTTTAGATTTTTACATCTACATTTTAACCCCCATGTTACTCCATTTGAAAAATACCTATGATATCAATGTTTTTTACTATTTAAGGGTCTAGAATGTTTTCATAAAAACAAAAGCGACCCATAAATGGACCATGGTTTATATTTTCAACCATATCCTATCCACCTGGCTAATTATAGTATTTATTTCTTTTTCAAATCATTTAATAAGATATTATTTATTATAAAAAATCATTAATGTTATTTTTTCAACTATTCATTTATTTTGACTTTGAATATAACATGAAAACAAAGAAATTATAATATAATACTTTAAAACTCCACTAATTTATTATATTTATCTATAAAATATATGTAACACAGTAATTCATCCAAATTTTCTTACTTATAATAATTTTTTAAATCATTTTTTTCATATAAAAAAACTATGTCAACATTTTATAATAATTTAAGGTAATTTTTCAATCACTAAAAATTAAAAATAAATTATAATGATAAAAAATTATTTAATATATAAAATAAAAGATTATAAAAAGACATTTTGTCTTTTTTCTTATGAATTTATATTAGAGATATTAATGCCAAATCGGGTGAAATTTTAAATTTATTATTTTCATAAATTTACACAATGGTCATAATCAATGATAAATGGAACAAGGTGGAAATATTTATGATAATAAGATTAAAATGATAGAACATATAACATACAATTGTATAAATGAAAGGGTTCAGGAAATTTTAAATCCTTATCCCCTAGTTTTAACCATGTTTCACCCATTTTACCCTTACATTGGTGACAAGTATTTAACAAGATTACTGTTCATAATGACAAAAAAGGGAAATATTTAGAAACTTTAAACCCCCATTTTAGAAAAAATTAATCTATTTAATAATATTCAATTCATAGTATTTAAATAAATTAATTTTAGATAAAACTGCAAAACACATTGAAAAAAGTTTTTTTTTAGAAAAATACCCCTTTTATGTAAAAAATGTCATTATTCCAAATTCAACCAACAAAATTATTATAATAAACTTATTTAGACTATAAATAATATAATATAAATAATTATACTTTTAAAATATTTTAAAATAAAATTTAACTATTTAAATTCTGGAAACAAAATTATATATTCTCTAAAAATCAGTATTTTCACTATTCACTAAAATGTAAATCTTTTCAAGAAAATCCCAAAGGTTCAACCTATGAAAAAATTTATATGATTATTTAAAAAATCAATATTCAATCTAAAATATAAATAATTCCCACTTTTGAGAAAAAATGTATTTTAAGTCATATTATGACTTCACTAAAAATATATATGAATTATCTAACAACAATATAAATTTTGATTAAATTTCTTCGACGTATATTAAGTACACTATTTTGAAAACTATTTTATAATTTTAAACCATATTATGGTTCATTTAGACTTGGGGTTATTTGTATCAGAAACATTCGAAGAAATAAAATTTATTAATATATAATGAAATCATATCATATTAGACATCCTTAGTCATATGATGACAAATAGACATATGTCTTGGTTGGTGGCCATCCTACAATATTAAAATATTTAGTTCATATCTAAAAAGTATTTTAATGGAAAATAGCATGCTGATCTCCATGAAACACACCCTATCATAGGGAAATAATTTCTGAATACTAAGCTCTTCGATGAAGGAGTTTTTTTTATGACACTCCCTACACTTAGATATGTATTCTTATGTGTCCCCTAAAATATTTATACTTATATGGATTAAGGATCAAAACTCAATATAATTGTCTTAAAAATATTCCTTATTTCCCCCCAAAAGGTATTTCTTCTCCCATTTATTCCTATTGTTTAAATGTTACACATTAGTGAAGTAGAATACAATGCTATCATTATAGGATTGGATAGGAATAAATGTACTAGTGGTATTGTTAAGTATAAAGGGTGACTTATAGTTTTTGGTTAAGAGAATTAATGGAGAATATAAAATTAAGAAATAAGGAGTTTGAAAATGTTGACCATTCATTGATGGGACCCAGATATGAGATATGTGTGTCACTACATATCCCATGATACCAGGAATTAATCCATGTGTAATCCTTATAAATTATAGATATGTATATTATGATATTTCCTATGGCGGGGAATTGGCTTTGGTATAGGATCATAAAAATAATAAATTGTACACCAATGAATCCCTATGGGGATGAAGCTCTCATATAAGGGGTTAAAGATATAAATAGTAAGCTACTCTGAGCAGTTTAAAGTCATATAGGGTGGTTTCAACTATATGTAGTTTATATTTGTGTGGCTTGGACTTGTCTCCCAGTTCTTGAATATGATTCCAATCAGCCATAATATCTAGATAAAACAATGATATCATCTAATCTAACATGAGTCAAGCTCATGGTGGTAAACAATAGGTGATTAGAAGATTAAATGAATCACATGAGAGTAGATGATATGTGTAAATATTCACTATAATTTTTGGAATTAAACAATTAATAAATATAATAATTTTTTATTTTGTGAGATGGGGACACTCGTTCTATGTAGTTTCAAATCAAGCCTCCATGTTTTAGTTTTAATGTATTTTGGAATCTTGTTTCCATGAAATAGATGGGGACATACAGTTTAAATTTAATCATCTTGGACTATAGGGTTCCTCATGTAATGTAATTCAAATTATTTCATGAGAAAATTTTAAATGGAGGTATAAGGGATATTTTCTCTATCTATTATGATTAAGGATTATAATCTATTTATATGAGCCTTATGTATTCCCTATGGTCCATCCTACTATTGTTCATGATTTGGAGGATAAATCATTTTTGTCATTAGAGTTCTCCAAAGAATCATTAATTCTCCTTTATAAAATTATAATAAGAAATATTTCCTAGTGAATTCATGTATAATATATTTGTTATGCATTTTGATGTTTTCCATTATGCACAACATTTTCACAAAAATTCATTGCAATTCATCATGTTGCTTTTAGAACTGTTTATATTAATAAAAATGAATATAGATAATTATGAAAAGTGATGGTAACAAGACCTTGATGGGTACGATTTCCTCTATATCGTATACAAGAAAATATGGGGTCTCCTTTATTGTAGTGTAGGTCGTTGTATGATATTCCCCCCAATGCATTCACGATTTTTTGAGGACAACACTTGTTTTCATTGTCCACCATTTTTTGGAGTATTTTAGATAAGGCCTCATTGAGAGTCTCCATTAATCCATTTCTCCTTAAAGATAGTGGTATAAGAGGCTATAATAATTAGTATTCTATTCAAATAGCCTTTTATATTCATAAGATTTGGAATTGTTGTTACAATCCATTAATATTATGTGAGGGACACGAAATTAGGTAGTGATATTAGACTTTAGGAAGTTGATGATTTCCATTGTTAAGAATTCATTGAGGGATATAGGCTTGGCCCACTTAGAAAAATAGTCGATGGTAGTAAGGATGTACCTAAACTTCCTAGTTATGTTTAGGGGGATATAGACCCATGATATATATTCCCAAAATTGAAAATGAACGCTATCATTTAACTGTGTTAAAAAAACATGGGATTTATGGGTGAAATTGGAATGTATCTTGTAGGCATGTGATTTACTTGTGAACTCCATATAGTCTTGTGTCATCGATGGCTAGAAATAACTAAGACTCTTAATCTGATGAGAGATTGTGGTATTCAATAGATGATAAACACAAGATCCAACATGGAAATCCAATATGAACAAAAGGGTCTATCATCCTTTAAGGCATTTGAGGAGAACTCCATCCAAGCCTAGTTTGTATAGGAATTTCTCAGAGTTCATGCCATCATAGATAATGGTTTTTAGTCCCCAATATCAGATTTTATCCATCTTGTAATGATCCAATGGAAGAATTATGCATTGGAGACTAACATGGGGAATATTTATCTTGTACTAGTATCAATTAGAGAGAATATTTTCTCTCTATGATTATGATTGGGGCTGATTTCATTGATCGTTTCTATGCCTTTGTAGAAAAATTGATAGATCACCCAGTAGCGTGTGATGATGATGACTATTTAGTCTATATCTTCTAGGGTTGTGGTCGGATAATCCAATGCATTTTCATGGTCATTATATGAACATGAAGTGTAAGGTAGTGTTTACTTAGAGAGTAATTATTTCATAAACCCTTGTACACAACCAAATAGAGGGTTGATTTTTATATCATAATGGAATGTAATCAATTAATTTATATAAAAACCAAATTCAAGTCATCCATAATACTCAAAAGGGTAATTGGTATCTACCTATAAAACTATTTTCTTGTAATGAGATCTTGGTATTCATATTCAATATTGAATAAACCATTTGATAATAGGATGTAATGGGGTAGAACAACATTTTAAGGAGAGATGATGAAAATTTCCAATCCAATTCAATTGAGTATTGTATTTTATATCCTTACTCCTATTAGGATTCTAGAAGAACCATCACAATACATATACAATGTTGGGGAGTTTTAAGAATAGATAAAACTCCTTAATTAAGGGTATTTTTAGTTTTTAATGACATCTATAAGACATATATTTATATGAAGAAATCAACCATCACTTTTTCTTTAACATCATTTTGAGATAGGAATTGAATGTTTTATTATTGTAGGATGACCATTCAACATTCCATACACCCAGTAGTCATTAGAAAACTACGGATTTATTTAATTAACTCAATGTAAGAGTCTAAATGAATCTCATGATACTACATGTAGTGTATCAAAATTTGAACTATGAAGATTAATGAGATGATATTATTTTCTATGTTAGATTATCGAGTAATAATATAAAACATTATTATTCTAATATTCTAGTGACATTTTTCTTTCCCAGTGTAAATTTTTTTCATTTAGGGAACTAATTGTTTTCTATAATGCTTCAACATAATTAATAAGTGGGTCTCCTTCTGTAGGTGGCATTAATACCAGTGGTATTAATCGGTATTTTTTTGAAATTTATGAATGATTCTTGATAATATGTTTCCCACTAATAAGCGACTCTCTTATTCATCAAAATTGGGATGGTCAAACACTTTCTCATATGGTTATCTATGAAAACCTTGATATAGGAGAGTCATCCCTATATCAATATCAACTATTTGAGGATTTGAGGTTCTAGAATATCGAGGATCACCTTGATCTTCTTGGTGTCAACCTCGATGATGTGATAGCATACCCAAAATCCAATATAAATTCCTAATGTCAGACCAAAAACAAATTTTAGTGGTTTCATCATTAGTCTATGTTTCCATATTTTATTGAAAACCATTTCAAAATTAGTGTGGTGAACTAATAATTAATAAAACTTGATTACCAGATCATCATCATAGAATTCCATGTGTTTCTCTTAGAGGGGATTGGAGATCTGGTGTATGATACATTGGTATGTATCTCCATCATTATTTAATAAAAAATAAATTACATAATAAAATTATATGCCTTAGGGTTCCCTGAAAGTGGTGGACTCCACATTTTTAAGGGATATGGATAAAAGGTTGTATCATGAACAGAAATCCCTGTAGGGAATAGATTGAATACTATTAGTTGCATCAATTAATAGTTCAATGATTAGTACATTGAAATAAAATTTTATGAAGTACTGGTAAAGATCTATTAAATCAATGAAAACACTTGTATTCCCCTTTTTATTATTGATAGGGATGATATTAGAATTTCATTTTAGTAATTAGACCTTTCGAATAAAGTTGTTCTTAATAATATTGTCAACATCATCCTACATGTTGGTTTTTTAGTGAGATTCATGCCCTTTAATAGCTGTATAAATTTGTGATGATCATTTGTTAGGCCTAAATTATGATTCCCCACATTGATATCTAGTCTAGGAATGTCCATATAATTGTAGGAAAAGTCATCCCTGTATTTATTTAAGAAATAGATATATGTATCTTACTCTTCCATGGACATGAAAAAACTTTTTTATATAGGTTTTTAGTCATCTAATGTATTGAGATTTACTTGTTTGAGAATGAAAATGGTAGAAAAGGTACATTCCTAAATTTCTATAAGGTAATCCCTAAGATATTTTCCTCCTCCTTCTAAATATAAAGGTTTTTTGAAATAAAAGATGAAGGGACATTTCTAGATCCATGATATTATATGAGGAAATTTTGATCTCTTGGGAATAATGATGAGGCTTCCTTGGAAGTAGAGGGTGTTGATAAATGTGAATAATTATCAAGGGTACCATTTAAATGTTCTCCATATGGTCTTCTATCATCGAAGGAATACAATATTTTGAAATTATGAGATTCATTTGATGATGTGTGTGGTATTACCCACTCCAATTGATGATGAGGGAGTGTCTTGTTGTCCTGAAAATGAAGATGTGAAGGCATCATTGGATCCAAAAGGCGACAAAAAAATATTTTCATCCTAGTAATCATTATCTTTGTTGAAATAAGAAGCATTTTCTATCGGGATATATTCTATAGATAAAACCAATATCATGGGTATAGATATGAACATGTCCATATATGTGGTTATTCCCAAGATATAATTTGTTGGATGTATATAATTTAAATTGATATAATTGAATAGATTGATTGGAATCATTCATAGACTGTTTGGGGCAATTATATAGATGACATCATTGGTCAGCTGCCACTTTTCCCTCCCTCTAATATAATCATTCATCTATGTATTGATATTTGAGGGAGAAAAAAGGTTTATTATCAATGTATAATAGTTTCAACAATCCATTTATTGAATATTTAAGACACTGATAATATGATGAAGGCATAATCATATGAAAATGAATCCATGATCTTATGAAAAAAGACTCAAAATCCAAGTCATAGCGAAAAACCATGATCTAAGGTTCGAAGAAAAAGTCTCATTATTAGGATTTAATATTGATTCAACCTCATGTATTTTTATCAATATTATCATACAATTAAATTGATAGAGTGGAGGGAAAAAAATCATTTTTGGGCGGCCTAGATATAATAGGGTCTATAACGGTATGAAATTGATTCCAGAGTTGTTATCAATCAGATCCCAACAATCTTTACCATCATTAGGTTTTCTTGAGATGTACATGGGTATGATGTTCCCCTATATAGTGACTTCTTAGTATTACACTATAAAAGAGATGATATTATGGCATTTAGTAGGCCCAAACACTATATGATATACCTCCACCATAGTAACTTTAGCCTCAAAATCTAGAGTGCTTAAAATTTACTCAACCAGTGAATCTTAGAGTTCCTTCAAGTGATGGATGGTATCCAAGAACAAGATATTGTTTGAGACAATAGTGAGATATTTGAAGATGTAATATTTTTTTAGAAAAGGTGTAAAACTCTAACAACGAGGAAGCTCTATTGATTGGGATTTTGAAGAATAGGATTCTTGGGCTAGTGACTACTTTTCCTATCTAGAATTCATTGGAATTTTATTTTTTATATAAGTGACTGTAACACCCCAATATTTTATGATAAGTATTATTTTTAATTTCTTTTATGTCATGTGTTTTATTCTACAAAAAGATTAGCTTGTACTATACGCAACACCGCATTAGCTTGTAGTATACACAACCCTGACTTGGCTTGAATTACACGCAATCGTGACCTTCCTCGATTGCGTGTGTTGTACGCAATACCGGGTTTTACTAAACAGCGATATATTATTATAATATTATTATGAACTAGCTGTTATTTATAGTATTAACTAAATTTTTAATTTTATAACATTATTATTTATCTTACACATTTTCTAGAACATGGTATAAGAACAAAATACATTTTTTGGGTAAAATAATTATTTTTCAAAAAATGCACTTTTGCCGCCTTTTGATGGAGCATCCACTTTAAATCTAGTTTTTGGCATGTTTATAAGTTCAATTTGACAAAATAAAATCCTTTTTTTGAATCAGGATATAAAAATTTACATTGGATAAATATTTGATATTTTTCTGATAATGTTCATATTTTAATGAATCGTAAAAACACGTTATATTTTAATTCAAAACATCTTTTTTCATCATACTAATTTATATGGTGAAATTATAATATTGAATAGTTTTAAAGTATAAATATAATATATTTTTACCATTTAATATAATGTAGGTCATTAGCATTAATTTTACATTGAATTTATAGGTAAAATAGAATCAATCTTTAGCAATGTTTTAAAGAAAAAACTGTTTTCTATTGACAACGGGATTACTTTTAATTTAATTTCTGCAACTTTTGTGTATTGAATTTTGAAAAATGGATTCCATATTTGGAATCAGTGGGTCCAAATTATATTAATAGACTACTTTTTATTTTTGGGCATTATGAATAGTAACTACGGTAAATTTTATTTACCATAGTAAAAGGTAAATCGGGTAGTTATGAGTAAATATAATATTATAAAAGTACCCAAACACTTGTCTTAAAAATATTGGATGATTATATTTCATCCTAAGTAATATTTGGGTCTAAATGGAATCCATTATAACCCACTTGGAGGTGATTAAGACCTTTAGTTTATTTTATTTAAAGGAAAGTGAAATATGTCTTACTCAACTTTAATAATTAAAGTATTTTGAATACAAGTTTATACAGAATATAAATTCTGTTATAAATACTCATTTAAAATACAAAATGTTTTTATTTATCATGGTAATTTAATTTTAATTTTTTAGTGTTATTTAATTACCTTATTATCTTATACATTAATGATGCAGAAATTATTTATTTAGCAAAAAATCAATAATATTGTTTTTATTGAAATAGAAATAAATAAAAAAAGGCCCAAAAATCTACACATTACTTATTAGTAGTGTATATATAAACCCTAATCATACACTTGCTGAATTGTTGATCATTTGGTTTCTTATTAAGGCGATTATGAAACTTATAATATTTTATTTTAAATGATGCCAATGTTGTCAACTTCATAATTTAATAAATATATCAATTTTAATATTTTGATTTTAAGATGATAAATTCGAGTAAATGTATTATTGTGAAATTTAATAGATTTATCTTCATCATATTATTTTATTTATAATTTGTATTCAACAAATAAGTATATTAAATAATATACAAAAATGTTGTAGTAATTATTTTATTAAGAGATAAACCAAATAAATAGTTTCAAAAATAATAAAATAAATATTATATGAACTATTTAATGTGCCCCACTAATTGTATAGATACATATGACCTATTATGAATCTATTAAAGCTTTTATTTTGAACATATATTTTGTATATATTTTATTTAAATTCATATAAATGAATAGTGTCAAAATTGACACTATTGTTATTTTATAAAAATAACATATTATAAAATTGTTTAAAAAATCACAAAAATATTTAAAAATTAGAAATTTAAATTTATATGGTCTAAAATGATATAAAGTATCCAATTATATAAAATTAACAATAAATAAGTAATTTTTTATTATAATTTAAAATTTAGAATGTTATTAGCACAAATAAAATTAAATAGATTAAGTAAGGATAAATCAAGTTGATAATATTTAAAATAATTTCCTAACATGTATAAATTTTATTGGTTGATGAGATTACAACCCTATTTCATCTAATCATAGAATTTGAGTCATTTTTGGAGGTTTTATGTAGGTTTAGATTTATTATAAATTAATATTTTTTAGATTTCCAAAGGTGCCCCTCTCCTCCCTTATAAAAGGGAACCTCCTCCCTCTCTTCCTTGCACCACTTTGATCCTTAAAGATCGGCCAAACCCTAGAAAATTATCTTCTCCACTTCCCTAGAAACAACCTATAGGTCCTTATCTACTGCAAGGACCAATCTTAGTGCCCCAATAGGAGGTTTCAAAGAGGTTTATCGAAGAAGAGGTAATTTCTTCTATCGATTCATTCAAGCTTCTTTCTTCTTCAACTTCTTCTTCTTTAGTTGTCTAATTATAAAGTAATAACATCAGTATCACTAATATACTGATATGTTATTAAAAATATTAAACAACCCCATTTCACCTTCTATCCATCCCACGGAAAACAAAATCACCCTGCGTGCGTACGTACGGAATACCGTCTCCATGCCGTGGTGTAATCTGTTTTTCCACCAACAACATACATGAATGGGTATAATGGTATAAATAATAACTAAAAATAGTTATTATAACATCATACTTATTCTGATATATTTTATAATCCACTCCAATTCAATTCAATAATTAAGGAAATGATATCATCGCTCGTGCGTACGTACGGACTACCGTCTCCACGACGTGATGAGATTCATTCTCCATGTTAACCATTTAAGAATGATTATAAAGTATATATAAGAAACAATAATGAAATATATGACATTATAAACCTACTGTATATATATATATATATATGTATGTCATCTACTTAATTCCATTCAACTCAATAAGGAAACGAAAACAGCGTTCATGCGTACGTATAGCCTACCGTCTCCATGAACAGTGTATTTCTTTCCATCTATCGATCTATACTATATATGTATATTCTAAATATATATTATATATAAATAATGTTTTATATTCTGGAATTAATTAACCATGATCTAAGTAATCATATGAAGAATTGCAAGTCAAAACACGGACAACAAATGAAACGATTTTACCCAAAACGCTCTTTAACATGGAATTTACAAAAGAATGGGTAATATAATGTCATAAGTGAATCGTATATGATATCATAATAATGAATATGATTCTGTAATAAGTCAATAACATTATTTAAATCATTATACAGGAGGTTCGGATCCATACGAAGCATATCGGACCTAAGGTAAGGGATAACTTTTCCAATCTTGATTTTATCCAAGATTGTTTATTCGTAAGTATTTACTGGGGTTATGTTTATCTTCCAGGTCCATGTTTTCTAAAAATTTTTTCATAAAATTTTTAGTATTCTTCCATGTAGGATTATGGTCATTTTTACCCTTTTATGACTTTTACCACAATGTTTTGAAGGAATTTTCATTTGTTTACCATACGAGGTACTTTTTGACTTTTCTGGAAAAAGTACAAGAAAAATGTTTTTTTATATTATACGACATGAAAGGATTTTACGGTTTCATAAAGCCTTATTTTCACGAGGCTTATGACAAAATATTTCATGACTATTTTCAACAAAATCCTAGTATTATAATTTTTTTTGGCATTTTGTGAAAAGAAAATGGTTTTGAAAAAGAAAGGATATTTTTATCAAGAATTCATTTCAAGTGTTTTATCAAAACCATTTTCCATCTAAGATGGCATTATTTTATATGTGTATGTTTCAAGTTTAATGTCTCTATGATTTACATGTTTTCACTTTTCTTAGGATGAAATGTCCATTTTTTTATATGGATTATGAGATGATGGGATGATGTTTATGAAACCCATTTTATTCTTTGGGTAATGATGATTGTTTTATGTTTATTTTGTGGCACAAGTAAGAATGAGTTCATTATGAGATGGGTGGGACCAATATCTCCGTCCAATTCATTGGGTAAAGATTTATATCTCATGAGATAGAATGGATGGAATGGTAAGTTATCCCGGTTCAGTGTTACAGGACTGAAACGAGGAGTAAACTCGATTCAGAAAGGGACTTTGTCCACTAAGATGGTCTTGGCAGCAATGCCTTGGATACTATTGAAATCATAACAAGTGATGAATGGTTTCCACAATTACATGTTTTATTCCCATGCTATTTTATCGTGATTTGTGTTACTTTATGATATATTCCTTACGTACTTCCAAGATTTATGTATTTGCTCATGGTTTTAATGTTTAGATTTCATGTTCATGTTTTGGCTTTCAAATGATTATGGATTGTTTTATGTTCTCTATGTTTACCCTTACTGAGCATTTGTGCTCACCCTTTTTATGTTTTATTTCCCCCAGGAAATAATGAATGGTTTTAGGTAAGGAAACAAAAAGGGGAAGATCGTTATTGGAGATGTTGAAGATCCTTCAACATGTTTAGATGTTTATATTCCGAGTTTCCAAAGACACTAAAATATTACGGTCCTTGTGTGTTTTTTTATTCTAAAAAAGTAATGTAATGTCCATGTACATCAAACTTCGGGTCTCTACAGTGAAAATGAGTTGAACCTCACTTATTTTAATGACCCAACATTTTATCAATGGAAATTATATTTAAATAGTTATCTCTTTCAAAATAAAACTATGAAACACAATTCTAATTCTTGTTAAATTGAACTAATAAATACTATGTGACCATTATAACATAGCCGGTAAACATAATTTTTCCACTTTTGAGATTTTAATTTTGAAAATATGATATAAAAGGATGTGATCAGTAAGATATTTAGTGTATGATATGAAAAAATATTTTTTCGTGAATAGTAACAAACCCTTATGAATAGTAATGTTACCCTTATGAATAGTATTATGACCCTTATGAATAGTAAATCGGCCATGTAAATAGTAATTGTACAAATGATAGTATAAATAAATTTTATCTATCTTATAAGTTACAATATGATATAATTATATCATAGTATAATTAAATAAATATTTCAAAATTTATTAATTATTTGTTTATATTTTTATAAGTCCAAAATATTTTATGATTAATTTAAAATTAAATATATTTTCCCAAAATTCATTTATAATTTAATATTTTGATGTCTTATGATTTTGAGATAATTTTATGAGAGCTTATGTTATTTTACAAAGTGTAACAATATTATATATAATTTTACAATTTATATTTTCCAAGTTAATCATGACTATATATCACATATTTAGAAAATTATTTTGATAAAATGGATTCCATTTATGAATTCTATACATAAAACATGTAAAGGGTGAATTTTTTGGATTTTTATGAAATACTTTATTTTTTGGTGAATAGTGAAATTTGATAATTTACAAAATATGCTAAATAAATAAATTTCTACGACTTGTTGGAGTAATGGTTGATGTAAATGACTATTGCATAAAACTAACATTCACTAATTACTATATTATGTGAAAAAAGTTATCACAATTTTTTCCTTCAGAAAAATAATAAACGGATGATTAAAACAATATGAAAACACCTCCCTCCTCTACTATAAATACCACCCTTCACACCCTCTTCTACTCGCAAATCTCAATATTTGAGTCATTCTTATATTCTGCACAATTCTTTTTATTATTCCCTACCCCAATTCTAAGAGCTCTTGGTCTCATCAAATGACCTATCCTTGGTTCCTTGAGGAGGGTCTCATTAGGAGAATTCGAGAGGTAAATCCAGTCTATTTTCTTTTAATTTTCTTTCAATTTCAATTTACTTTATAATTCCCTCCTCACATATATTAATTAAAATTAAAGGATAACTCATGTACCATAAATATACTAAAATTATATCATGTCAACATAACATTAAAAATTAAACTCATATCTCTCTCTCTTATCATAAAATGGAAATCGTCTCCCTTGAGTGTAAATTTACCAGTATGTGAGCGATGAACATTCATTTTCCATAAATTATTTCAAGGATGTTAATAAAAACATTAAATTGTAGAAAATATATTTTAAATTTTATTTTAAATCTCTATTATGATCTAGATAAAACTTATACACAAAATACCAAATAATAAAACAAAACAAGCTCGTTGAGATCAAAAACCGCCAAAAGTAACCTGAAACGATCATCATTTTCATTTATCTAATGAATCATCCACATGGTATATAAAAAACATAATTAGATAATTTAAAATTCTGTATTATCATGAATAACATATAATAATGCTTCTGGGTGTTCATCCACATTATAAATGAACTTCTATTCGTGAATACAAAGTGAACCGAACATGGAAACCATGTAGATGAATGCTCCCAAATGATTAGATTAAACTCTAAAACTCATCCAAAGGCCCATGAAATATGATAATACACCCTAATTATTCATATTCAAATATAAAAGGTTCTTTAATTGTGTATTAATAAATTTAATGGGATTATTAACGTGAGGGAAGCTTTTAGACAAAAGGTAAGGGGAATTCTTCAACCCAACCCTATTTATTTGGGTTTTCTATATTTCACTCAATTTTTAGTATGGTTATTAAAAAATATATATTATTCATATATATATTTCATTTTTTGTATATAAATGTTTCTTACTTGATTTTATGAAAAACAAATTTTTTTCCAAAAGAACCCTTCTTTATAAAAAACACCTTTTACATCTCAAAATTGTTTCCTTCACTCAAGGATAATGATTATTTTATCACCTATTTTATTCCAAATTTAATTTTGGAACCCAACATTTATGAAATAATTCTGATGAAATGAAACCCATTCCTTTACATGAGTTATTATATATTCTAGATTGATATAGGTTCTATGTGTCATGCATTATAATGTAAATTTTGTGATGTGTCGGCTGCACCTAGAATTATATAGCTTAATGTAAATGTTATGATGTAATGGGTTAACCTAAAATTATATAGCACTCAAATGAATTTTCTTAATCTAAATAACATCACGATTAAAGTGAAATATTTTTAAACATGATGTTATTTTTTCACAACTATGTGCGGTATATGACCAATAAGTCATGATGTTTCATTTTTCTGCATTGCTGCATTCCACGTATTTTATTAATGATTCCTCTCATGATTATGATCCTATTACTATGTTATTATGACAATTTTTATGATCATAATATGTTATATTTTTTCATGTTCATATATATCCTCTTATTGGGCTTTTAGTTCACCCCATATTTATGTATATACTCAAGTGACTACTTATACTAAATAGAATTCAAGGGCCAATTACAAGCTAGAGAAGAAGTAATTAAATAAATGTAAATTTTTTATTTTTTAAAATTTATGCATTGTATAAGTTTTCCTTAGACACTTACATTTTAATCCTCATTGTGTAAACTTTTTATGTTTTTAAAATGATGTTATAGTAAGGTATGAAAAATCTGGTTCGGTATAGTTGGTATTAGAGGAAGGTTTAGTTGTTTTGATAATTATGATTTGAGAACCTTAGTGAATCCTATAGTATGAGACTTTTTATATGTAATCATATAAGAATGTTTTAAAAACATTTTGATCCCTCAATATATTCTGTTAGACTTAATTTCAAAAAGGAATAAATCATATATTAATGACTTGTTGACTTATGTTTTGATCCAACCTTTTCTAATTTTGAAAATCTAGGGAACCAGGAGAAACTAGGAAAAAACCCATGCGAGGGACAACACAACGGTCTCGCAAATGACATCCCCAAGGCATTAAGTGGTAGAGTTTAAAATTTTGTGGTGATCGTAACCCAACTATATCAAGTTATGAACAATAACCTATATAATGTTGAACATCCTCCTTTAACATTGAGGGAGAATCTAGCCATAGAGTGTTTTATTTGGTAACAACCACTGAGGTTTAGTTGATCTTATGATCCTCTATTTACAAAATAGAGGGTCAATGTAATGGAGAACATCGTTTTTGGGCATCATTCTTCTGATATGGATAATGTTACTCTAGTCATTTTTTATCTATATGGAAAGAGAATTCATAGATCTAAAGAAAAAGGAAGGAGAATCTATCGCAACCTCTGAAGAGAATTACACATGTTTTTCAAGGTACTCTTTGGGTTTTCTTATCAATAATGATAGAAACATTGAGAGATTATTTATTGGTTTAAAACCATGCATTTAAAAGGCTTTTTAAAATCAAAACATTGGGAGTTATGAAGAAGTTCTTCGATGTGATATCAAAGTTGATATAGAGTTTGGAGAATGATACCATGGCTATAGGTATAAGAAACAAAAGATGGATTTTAAATAAGGAGGATCTAATGAGAATGGTGGAAAGAAAACTCAACTAACCCCATGTCAAAAATGTGGGATCAAGGAACATGGGAACTGCCTCAAAGGGATGGGAAAATGAATCATGTGTGGGATAGGAGACATCCAAACTCATGAATGTTAAAAAGTCATGAAAAGGCTAGAAAATGTGGTAGAGGAAGGGTGAGAACCTCCCATGGATTAATGCTACAACTACAGGGAGCAAGGGAAGTATACAAGCAATTGTACTAACCTCAATTCTTTGAGGGAAATTAGGGTCATGATCCACCAAAACCAAATGAGCAATGGAGAAATTATTCCAACACTAATGCTGATATGGAGCAAGAGAATGAATTCATACAGGGTAAAATTACTATTCACTAAACAATGGAAATATTATTTTTTAATCTAGTTCAACACATCCCTTTATATCTCTCATGATTTGAAGATATATTAAATCGAATCCCCCAAAAACATTTTGTAGAGATATCTGTAAAAACACCAAGTTATGTAATCATTACAACCCAAGTGTTGGAAACATCACCTGTTGGCGTATGTGGAAAGATTATTCTACATAATTTCAGGAAACTTCCCGTAGTAGAATCCGATTATATATTAGGTATAGATTGTCTCTCATTATATACTTTACATATAAACAGTCATAAAATGAAAATATCCTTTCATATTCTAGACCATATCGTGCCCTTATACAAATTAAATGAAGATGAACAATCAACATTAAAAAATCCTTCAATGGTGTGTGTATTATTTCTTTATGAAGCGGGATAAGTCCTTCAAATGGTTGAGTCAAAGGATTTTATCCAACCAAGGGAAATTCTAATCATGAGGTAATTTTTTGATGTATTGTTTACAGAGTTATCTGGACTACCCTTGGATTGTGAGCTAGAGTTCTCAATATAACTCGTACCTGGAGCTACTCATATCTCAAAGTGTCTCTATTGGATGACTCCAATCAAACTAGAGGAGTTAAAGAAGAAGTAGCAAGAGAATTTGGAAAAATGGTTCATACTCTCTAGTGCATCACCTTGGGGTGTGCCAGTGCTCTTTTTCATGAAGAATTATGGATCAATGGGACTAAGTATTGATTATTGGGAACTCAACATGATCACCATAATGAACAAGTATCATCTTCTGATGATTGTCGACTTGTTTAATCAGTTGAGAGGAGCTCAGTACTTTTAAAAGTTTGATCCTTATTATGGATATCATCTGCTGAATGTAAAGAAAGAATATATTCATAAGAATGCATTTCAAACAAGGTACAGGTACTATATGTTTTTGGCAATTCCCTTAGAAGTAACTAATATCCATGAAATATGTATGGATACAATGATTAGAGTCTTCATACATTACCTCAACAAATTTGTGGTAGCATTTATTAATGAAATTCTTATCTAATCCTAGATAAATTAGGATCATGAAGAACATCTACGACTTGTTTTGGTGACATTGAAGAAGGATAAGTCAAAATCAAAGTTCAAAATTGTGACTTTTGGATGAAATAAGTCACGTTCTTGGGACATATGATCACAAGTTATAGAATTTGTTTGGACCCTTCAAAAACCATGGTAATTGAGGAATTTCCCAGACCCTATAGTGTGACATAAATCCATAGTTTTCTGGGATTAACACGGTACCTTCGACATTTTTTGAGAAATATATCATTATTGTACAACCTTATACATTAGTTAACAATGAAAGGGGTAATGTATGTCTATACATAAGAATGCAAGGAATGATTTAGGATGATAAAGGGAAGGCTGATCACTTCACCAACAGTGATATTACGAAAAAGTGGAGAATTTTCTTTTGTTATAAAGTGATTCTTCCCAGAAATTATGGGGATTATTACTCAGAAAAATTTATAATGTGATATCATACACCTTAGATAATTTTGAGATCGATGAGAATAACTACACTATGTATCATCTAGATCTAGTGGCTATTATTTTTCATTGAAAATATGGCGGCATTACCTCTCTGGTGAGAAGTGTGACATATATAGCAATCAAAATATCCTAAATTTTATATTCACACAAAAGGTGCTAATCATGTGTGAAATGATATGGTTAGATCTAATCATACATTATTATTTCTCTATTCACTATCATCTCTGCAAGGTGAACAAGGTAGATGATTCTCTAAGAAGAAATTCACCTTCTACTCTATACATGTTTCAGATTGAGAAAGACTACATATTCATGTATATAAAAATGATGGATTTTAAATAAAAATTGGAGGGAATAAATCATACCTTGAATAAATGAATTCCCAACCATATATCAAAGAGAATATTAAGGAGGGAAAAATGGATGATATAGTGTTTCAAAAGAAGGTGAATGTTTTAATGGAAGGGAAGCTTCAAGAGTTCAATTCCAATGAAGATAATGTAATTTGATTTCGAATAAGGCTTTGTGTGACTTCCTCACATGGGATAATGAAGGAGCTATTGGAATATTCACATAGCTAAACTTTCATTATCCATCCTAGTAGCACCAAAATGTACAATGATATCCGAGAACACTTATTGGAATAACATGAATATAGATATTTTATAATATATCTCATGGTCCATGATATGTTATCAAGTTATGTAGAGAGAAAATAGTACAAAATTATGATAAAACAATTTCATATAGCAACATAGAAATGGAATAATGTCACCATGGACATTGTCACATGTCTTCCGAAGACATCCTATGAGAATAATGTGATATGGTTTGTTGTGTACCAACTCACAAAGACTGCTCACATTATCTCTATTTGGGAAGATCTCTTGCTAGAACAACATTCTAGGATATATGAGAAGGATTAGGAGAGACTGCATGGGGTTTCACACTAAAATGTCTCTAATCATGATCCCATGTTCACATCCAAATTATGGAAGAGTCTTCAACATATCTTGATTACTCAATTGAATTTAATCTAGGCCTATCACCCCAAACTGATTGCTAATGTAAAATTAATATTTAGATTCTTGAATATATACTAAGATCATATGCATTAGAATTCGAAGTCTGATGTGATAAACATATCCCATTGGTTGAGTTCTCAAACAACAATAACATACAATCGTTTATTTAGATGGTTCCATATGAAGCTCTATATGGAAAGCGATGTATAACTCTGACATATTGGGATGAAGTTGGAGAAATAATGCTACTAGGAACTAATCCTTTATAAGATATGATTGAAAAGGTTCAATCCATCCTATAACATATCAATGCTACACAGAGTAAAAAAAGAGATATGATGAAAACCATTGATGGGACTTGGATTCCGAAAATGGAGATAAATTATTACTTCAAATATCACCAAAGAAGAGAGTCATGTGGTTTAGAAATAAAGGTAATCTAAGCTCACAGTACATTGGCCCCTTTCAAATCCTTAATCATGCAGGAGCTATGGCCTATCAGATTACACATCCACTGAATATGGATCATGTTCATTATTTGTTCCACATATCACTCCGAAGGAAAAAACCTATAATATCCCTCGCATGTACTAACCTCAGAGGAGGTATAGCAGGAAGATGATCTTTTTTATGAGGACCGATTTGTAATGATTTTGAATACGATTAATAAGGTTCAACGCAACAAGGAAACACACATTGTCAAACTCTTTCGGGGGAACCATAAGTATAAATAAGAAACATGGGAACCAAAGGTAGAAAATAAGGAGTAGTACCCTCACCTGTTTTTATAAAATAAAATTTTGTGGCAAACATTTCTGAAATGGGAAAAAATGCAATTAACCAAATCTTTATCAATGGAAATTCTCTTATTATAGTCATGTCATAGAAAATCACATTAAGAAACAAAATTCCACAACATGAATAAATTACCTACTAAATATCAAGTGACCTTTATAGGCTTTCCATTAAACATAATTTTTCCTCTTCTATGATTTGAATTTTTAAAATTTTTCATTCCCAGCTGTGATATGTAAGATACTTAGAGTGTCAAAGGTAAAATTTAATTTTTGATGTATAGTAATATACCCTTATTAATAGTAATTTTACCCTTAAGAATAGTAATAAGAACCCTATAAATAGTAAATAGGATATGTGAATAGAAATCATAACTATGATAGTATAAATAAAATTTATCCATCTTATAAGTGACAATATGATATAATTATGTCATAGTATAACTAATGAAATATTTTCAAAATTATTTATTAATTGTTGGTATTTTAATAAGTCATAAATATTTTATGATTAATTTATAATTAAACTTTATTTCACAAAATATAATCATAAATTTTTATTTTTATGCCATTTGATTTTAGGATATTTTTGTGATAACTTAAGTAATTTTACAATGTGTTATAAAATCATTAATAATTTAATTTTTTTTATTTTCTATTAAAATTATTTTTAAATTTCACATATATAAAATATTAATTTGATAAAATGGAGCCCATTTTTGAATTATATATATCAAAAATGGTTTGGGTGATATTTTTGGATTTTATGAAATACTTAATTTATGGTGAATAGTGAAATTTGATAACTTATGAAATATTATAAATAAAGGATTTTATGCAACATGATTGAGTCATAGCTGATGTAAATGGCCATTAGTTCGAACTCACATGCACTGATTTCTGTATTTGGTACCAAGGATACTCACTATTTATTTTAATTAGCAAAATAATAATCTAATAATTAAAATAATAAGAAAACACCCCTCTCTTCCACTATAAATACCACCTCTCACACCTTCCTCTCTTCACAACTCTCATGCTTTGATAATTGCCTATATTCTACCCAGTACTCTTCGGTAGTCCCTCTCCTTGGTTTAGAAGCTCTTGGTATCTTTAGAAGTCCCATTTTAGGTTCCATGAGGAGGATCTCAAGGGGACAATTCTAGAGTTAAATCCTCTCTCTTTTCATTTAGTTTTCTTTTAATTTCAATTTCATTTGTTATTCTCTCGTCACCACCTTTAATACAAAGGGAATTATAAATAAAGTAAATTAAACATACTAAAAATATATAATGATAATGTAAATATAAAATTAAATTCCTCCCTCTCTCTTAAATTAAAAATGAAATCAATGTCCGTAAAGTGTCAATTTACCATCATCGTGACCGAAAAGCATTAATTTTCAAAAAATGACTTCAAGAAACTTCACAAAACCATTAAATAGATTAATTTTTTTAAATTTTATTTTGTAACCTCTTTTATGTTAGGGAATTAAATTATACACATAATACTAAATGATAATACAAAACAAGTTCGTTGTGATAAAAAACTGCCAAAATTTACCTAAAAAGACCATCATTAACATATCTCTAATGAATCATACTCATGGTATATAACAAGATCCTTTATAAGAAAATTTAAACTTCCGTCATATCCTTAATAACATATAATACATATTTTTTCTGTTCATCATCATTAAAAAACTTCCATTCATGAATACAAAGTGAACCAAACCTGGAAACCATGAAAATGAATGCCTGAAACAATGAAATTAAACTCTACACCTCATACAAAGGCCTATAAAATAATATAATAACACCATAATGAATCATATTCATATATAAAAAGTTCTGGAAATTTTAATTAATTAATATAATGTGATTATATTGGATATTAATATGGAAAAAATATTTTGGATAATAGGTAAGCGGAATTCTTGAACCCAACTCTATTTCTTTGGGTTACACCTCTTTCACTCAATTTTAAGTATTGTTATTCATTATTAATAATTTATTCATCATCATAATAAATTTTATGGGATATAAATTTATTCTATTATATTTTATGTTAAACACATTGTTTCCCAAAAAAACTCTTTTTAAAAAAACAAACCTATTACATCTCAAGACTATTTTCTTCACTCATGGTTGATGATTCTTATAAAAAGTATGTTTTTCCATATTTCATTTGGGAATTAAATGTTTATGAATTTATGAAAATGAAATTAAAACCATTTTTTGCCATGTGTTATTATATGTTTATTATTGATATGGCTTCTACATGGCTTGTAATATAATGTAAATGTTTTGATGTGATAGGTGCACATGGAATTATATAGAACAATGTAAATGTTATGATGTGATAGGTGCACCCATAATTATATAAAAATCAAATGAATTGGGTAATTATAATAAACTAATTTGTAATGTAAAAAAAGTCTGAACATAAATCTATATTTGTTCAAAAATATGTCTGGTAGGTGACCACTATTTCAAGATGCTTCATTCTTATGCATTTCCACATTATAAGTATTTTCTTAATGATTCCTCTCATGATCATGATCATATTCCCATATAATGATGGTAATGTTTATAATCATAGAATTTTATATTGTTTCATGTTATTATCTATCCTCTTACTAAGATTTTAGCATACCCCTTATTTATTAATATCCTTAAGTGACTACTTGTACTAAGGAGAATTCAAGGGCTAATAATAAGCTAGAGAAGAAGTAAATAAATAAATACTTATATTTTATTTTTTAAAAGTTATTTATGGTCCTAGTTTTTTCAAGACACTAAACCTTTTTATCCTAATTTTGTAATGTTTATATGTTTTTAAAATTATGCAATAGTAAGGTTAGAAAAATAAGGGCCACTATACATATTTTATGTGTACATAAAAAGAGAACATTAATCTACTAATATTTCTATATGATTAGAACTAAATAGGTTCAATATGATTCAAGAGTGTAATATGTCTCCTATTGATCCCACTAAAGTGCATGTCTTTATGTTTCTGTATTATATAAGAATTTAGTTGAGATGTTGCTCAATTTTGGGATCCATTTCCTCTTCTTCTTCCCCAAACTCCTATAATTCTAATGTATCTTCCCATACTGCCTTTTTATTGGTAGGTAACATGTGATTGTATGATTACTCTTCATCAAATAAGGCATTTATAAACTGAATCAAATGATACTGTGATTCATCCTTTGCTATGTATTCTATGTGGACGGATGGTGCTCATTGGGACATTTAGTGGGATAGATACAATAGTTCTAAGAATGGAGGCAAGAATTCTTTGATAGTGAATTATCAATGGTTCATGCATCTATGATATTTTTATTTCTCTAGTTATTCCTACTCTTAGTAGACCTATTTTTTGGAATACTATGTTGGTGATAGTGATGGTTTACTCATAGATATGGGAATTGGGGTTATAAATAATTAATTTAGGTGTGCCTATGAATGTAATCCACATGGTTATTAAATTTATAGTAATTCAGTCCTTAAAATTTTGTTTTCTTTTTCTCATAACATTATTTTATTCAACTTTTACTTAGGTTTAGATGAAAAATAAACATGATGTTTCTGTATACAGCATGCCTCGTTTTAATTTTATATAATAGACAATATTTTTGAGGATGTATTTCAGGAAGAAGAACTCTTTTATTTATTAAACTAATAAATTATGGTTGGTGAATTAATTAGGGTCATAATTTAGAATTATTTCCTTGAGTTTCATATCCTTTTAGAATCTTGGGTGAGGTACTTTCGATGTCAATGTTAATGTTCATGGGGGAGATTCTCCTTTTTGAAGGAACACACATTATTATTCTAATTATTATATTGTGAATGTATATGATATTTAACCCCTCATTGAAGAGACACTACTATTATTGATTCTATTTAGGGAGAGGTGTCATATCATATTGTAAATGTTCAGTTGTTGGAGAAGGAATTGTGGATGTCATTCCTAGATATTGTCATTTCCACTTTTATAAACCTTCTTCATAGAGCTATAGACATTGGACATGATTTATTCTTTGACATTCAGATATAATCATCGAAATTTATTGAAAATACATGGAACTTTTAGAATATTCCTAGAAAATTTAATAGTCTAAAAAATGTTTACAACTCATTCCACATACTTTCAATGAAAATATATTTTATATGCACTTATATAAGTATCATGTTAAATGAGTATGTCAGAACCTTTCTTCAATAAAATATAACCCAATACCCAATTGTTTTCAAATTTTTTGAAATTTTATAAGTCAAAAATCATTATCTCTCTCAGTGATAATGTAAATTAGTAGAGAAATTTTTGAGAGAGGTCTTCTGGACCTATAATGGGTCTAGTTGGCTGGTTACTATTCCCTAAAAATGTTGGTCAATCTAGAGTCTAAATAAAGCATTAAATTTTACAACTTCTTCATGCTCAATCTTACCCCACATTAGTACATAAGGAAACAAGAAGTGCATTGGATGTCGTTTTGAGGCCATTATTCCATTAATGATCAAAGAAGTATGATTTTTAAAATTTTGTGAAAGAAGAGTTACATCCACCCATTTAGGATAAAACAACCATTCTGGATGCGATGGTTCACATATCCCTTCAATGGATATTATTTTAGAATCCAAGGAATTTTTGGTTGATCAAACCCTTATGTAGATGTAGTAGGTGGAAAAAAATATGTCCAAATTTTTCATGTTTTCTATTAACACCTATAATGAGTCATCCATAGGGTTCTTACCTAACTTGGTTTTTGAAGCCACCTTAATATAGGAAAACCCTAATATTTTTTGAATATTGAGTTTGACTACACAAATATTATGATCCCCACAAATGTTAGATGGTTAGATTTTGTAATCATGGGTTATGTACACTTAATAAATGTTGGATGATCTATTAGAGGGGAAATTCTAGTTTCAACCTAAATATTATACTAAGAGTGAATATTTCCTCTAATTAATTTGTAATTGATTCACCTTAATTAACCCAACTCTACTTTATAGTGGGAAAATAATTCCTTTTTGATTGGAGCTACTATTTCTTTAGGTGGTGGGTGGGATTATTCCATATTATTCCTCTTTTATATATTTGAATCTCACTGAAGATGCGGTAATTGGGTATTTGGGGGATCTTCCAAATTTTAAACCTATATGTCTTGTTGGGTGCACACATATTCTACAAGAGTATTAGTGTGTACCATTTTTCAAAACAGTACCCCCATCCCACTATTCTTCATTGGAATCATGTTATGAGCTATCTTTGGGGCCGAAGATATTGATGCTAGCCAAAGGAGCATCATGAAATTCAGAATCAATGTAATACATTAATGTGGTTATTATTCCCCCAAAAAGAAATAGAAGAATAAAATGGCTAATAGCTATGGATCATGTTATCCTTTGAGAGTCTCACGATCATGTGACAATTACAAAGGAATATAAAGACTACAATCGAAACACATAAACTATTGTGGATCATGTCGATACCCCTTTTTATGGGCCCCTCTACTTTTTGTGAAGGTGCTCTAGATAACCAGTAACCACACAAGTGGCAGCCATATTATCTCTGCTAGGCCACACGGGTTGTCAGTGATAAGCACTTGGAGATCCAACATGAAAATCCTCTAAAAATTTAATGAAGGATTCCTAAAAGGTGGATTCACCAATTAGTTTTAATGGTCATGAATTTCTTCATTGATGAGAATGTTAATTATGTTTGAAAACATCTAAGAACACTCTCATGACCGCCAAGACTTTGAAAAATAAAACTTCGTATATAAAAGCAGAGGATGTGGGAGCTACTCACCATCGTTGAAAGACCTATGACAGACCCCTCTTGATCCACAAGGCACTATATGTCCATGGTTGAATTTCTGACTCAAATCAAGGAGTCCTTTTGGATATTCAGACTCATTGTATGGAAATCCATAGGTATGTCTGGGAAACCATGCACTTCCCTTTAGCTCCCGAAAGAAATTCAAATTGGTTTCTATAATGACCCAATGTTTTTCAATGGAAATTCCCTCCTTATAATTTTGTCATAAAATCACATGAAAACATAACATAATTAACTACTAAGTGCTAAGTGACCTTTAAACAAAAGTTTTTCACTTCTGTGTTTGGAATTTTGAAAATCTGACATACACGGTTGTATTCAAGATGATTTTTGGAGTCCAATAAAAAACATTTGGTAAATTTTAACCTACCCTTATGAATAGTGACATTACCTTATGAATTATGATATACCTTATCGAATAGTAACCTTACCTAAGAAAGTATAAAAATAATATTCATGAGAAAGTATGAAGTACATATATTTTAGAATAAATAAATGAATTCTTCAAAACAATTTTTTAATAACAAACCTTGATTTTAATTAAATATAAAATTAATAATATTAAAAATATTATTTTTGAACAATTGACTTCATTTTTGGATTATACACATCGAAAAATGGTTGGGGAGAAATTTAGTGATTCATTTGAAATACTTGATTTTTTAATGAATAGTGAAATACCATAATTTACAAAATAAACTAAATAAGCTAATTATAGGGTCATGTGTGTTGTTCTGCTGATGTAATCCCAATTAGTTCAGGATTAAATAATAAAATTAATATTCTTGGTCATGAAAGACTCACAATTCCTTGCCTTTGGGGAAATTAATAAACTAATGAATTTTATATTGAGGAAGCCCCTCTCCCCTCCACTATAAATACCACCCTTGACACCCTCATTTCCTCAGACATCCCAATATTGAAACCTAGTCTAAAATATACCCAATAATCTTCCCTAGCAACTCCAACACAACCAAAATCTTTTTGTCTCATAAGAAGACCAATGTTAGAGCCCTTAAAGAGGATCTCAAGAGGAGGATTCAAGAGGTAATTTCTCTCCCTCTTCTTCATTAATTCCCTTTCAATTTCATGTTTTTTTCTTATTCCCTCCCTAGCTATCTTTTTAAAAATTGTATGGTAACTCCAGTATTATGAATATAATTTATTTTTATGATACTTATGGGATATTATATCATCCAACCCAATTCCCTCTTCCTTTTGTTTTATTAAAGAGAACGTAGTTCACGAGGTGTTAATTTGTCACCTTCAAGAACGACATGTTTTCTTCTGACATTTCTACCTTCGTATCTGGTCATGAAAATATTTTTATGGTTGAAACTGAATATGTAATATGTATTATGTCTTATTTGATGTTCTGTAACTACCTTATGTACATATTACTATGAGATAAATTAAAACATGTTTGTTGTGATCGATAAACCGCCCAAATTAACCCTAACAATCATCATTTAATTTTTATCTAATGATTCATCCACATGGTATATAATATAACTCATTATAATATATATATAAATTCTATAATGTCATTATAAATATTTTAAATCAGTTCTGTATTTATACCCATGTTCTACCCGATCATCAATTTATGAATACAAGTGAACCACCCAAGAAAAACCATAGAAACGAACCTCCACAAACAATGTTTCTAAACTCTATAAGTAAAAAAAAAGGAACGTAAATAGACATAATGAAACCAGAACGAACCTTATTCATGTATGAAGATTATAGAATTTATAAATAATGAATATAATGTAATTATACAGGATATTAAAGAGAAGGAAGTGTTTGGATACAAGGTAAGGGGAAAATCTCGAACCCAATTTTCTTTCTTCGGGTTCTCTCTATTTCACTCCAATTTGGTATGGTCACTTTTTAAAATTTATTTTTTCATCATTATATTACCTTTTTAGGGATATAAATGTTTTATAATGATGTTTATGTCTTAAAAATTGTTTTCAAAAATAACTCCTGTTTTATGAACTCCACTTTTACCTCTCGTTCATGGTTGATGGTTCTTGTATCAAGTAAGTTGTTCCCTATTTCTTTATAGAACCCAATGTTATGAATGTATTCTTATGAGATGAAACACATTACTTACCATGGGTTAGTAATGTTAATTATTGATATATGTTCTATGTGTAATGCATGATAATTATAATATTATGAGGTCACGAGTGCACCTGGAATTATATAGCGCAATATGAATATCTGAATGTCACGGGTGCACCCAGAATTATACAGCACTCCAATGAATTGGGTATTGAGATGAATATCACACGTAAATGTGAAATGATATGGACAAGATGATAGCTTTGTTCACAGGTATTTTTTGTAGTTAACCACTAAGACACGATGTTTCATTTTTATGCATTGCCACATTTTAAGTCTCATATTTATGCTTCCTATCATTTTATGATCTTCTAACGATGTTATGATTATGCTCAACCCATGCTATATTGTTATTATCTATCCCCTTACTGGGATACTAGCTCACCCAATATTACGTATATCCTCATGTGACTAAATTTACTAAGGAGAGGTCAAGTTCTTGTAAGAATATAGAGAAGAAGAAACTGAATAAATGATTATGCTCAATGTTGTAACTGTTATGTATGGTCCTAGTTTCCCCATGAAACTAAACTGTTGGATCCATTATGTGTAATAATATTATGTTATTTAACATTAAAATGATGTAATAGTAATGTAAGAAAATGTTGGGTCGCTATAGTTGGTATCAGAGGATTGTTTTAGTTAATTTGGGAATTAGGATTAGTGAACAATAGAGAAAACCTCTAGCATGAGACTAACAACAAATTGGCACACAAGAATCTTTACACAGGGATCCCATATGTTATGCTTTTAGTATTAATTGTACAAATGAATAAGTTATTTATTCATGACTTGTTTACTTATGTTTTGTTCTAACCTTTTCTATTTTAAAAAATGGTGGGAACTAGGAGAAATTAGGCCAACAACTCGTGCTAGGGAAAATGCAATGATTGTCCGAACAACTTCCCCAATGATTTGGGAGGTGGAGTTCATAATGTCATGGCGATACTTACCCAATTATCTCACTTTATGAACAATAATCAAAATAATGGGGAACATCCTCCTTCACCAAATAGAGAGAAACTTGCTATCGATTGTTTTATGTGTTAGTGACCACCGATGTTTAGTTGATCTTCTGATCTTATAGATGTGCAATAGTGGGTCAAATCCATGGAGAAGATCTTTTCAATGCTTCACTGTCCTGAGATGGAGAAGGTGACTCTAGAAGTTTATCGTCTAGATGGAGAATCCGATCAGTGGTGGGATTTTATTAAGAACATGAAGAAAATGGAGGAAATTGAAGAGACTGACTGGGAAGACTTTAAAATAATGTTTCATAAATAGTATTTCCAATGAAATCTTCGTAGGATGATGGAGAAATAATTCATAGAGCTCAAGAAAAAAGAAGGATAATATATCACAACCTACGAAGCGAATTTCACAAGGCTTGAAATGTATGCTTTAGGTTTTGTTATCAACAATGATTGGAAAATTGATAGATACATTAGTGGATTAAAAACATACCTTTGAAAGGATCATGAAATTCGGGACTTTTGGTGTTATGAAGAAGTTGTTCGGTGTGCTCTCAAAGTGAATATGGAGTTTGGATAATGGTCTCAAGACTATGGTGATAAGAAACAAAAGATAGAGTTTCATGACAGTGGATCTAATGATAAAGGTGGGAAGAAAACTCAACGACCCACATACCAATAATGTTCGAAGTTGCACTATTAGAACTGCCTCAAAGGGACGAGGAAATGCATCATGTTTGGGAAAGAAGGACATCATGCTCAAGTGTGTCAAAAAGATACCAAAAGGAAGGATAATGTAGCTGATGAAAGGAGAGAACCACTCATTGTTCAATGCTACAACTTTAGGAAGATAGGGCACTATGAAAGCGAGTGCACTAAACCTCTAGTTCTCAAGGGCAATCAGTATCAGTAGAAACCAAATCCAAAGGAACAAGGGAAGGCTTATGCAATTACTACTGAAGATGTGGATCAACATAATTATGTTGAACAAGGTACACTTCCTATTCAATCGTGAATGGAAAATGTCTTATTTGATTCTGGGTCTACACATTACTTTATATCATGAAAGTCTCCTTGAACTATAGAATCGAAGCCCCAAAACATTGATGTAGAGATATTTGTAAAAACACTAAGTGGTGCAATCATTGCGACCCAAGTGTTTGAATCTTCTCCTGTTGGTGTATGTGGGAAGAATCTTCCACAGAATTTCTCAATACCTCCCTTGTTGTAATTCGATGCTATAATAGGAATGGATTGGCTCTCATTTTATAGAGCACATATCAACTATTGGGAAAATGAATTATATTTTCATATTTCGATCCATCCCATGGTCCTCTATAAATGAAAGGAAGATCATAAATCTATATTAAAAATTCCTTTATCTATGTGAATGTTGATTCCCTACGAAGATGCATAACTCTCCCAAATGGTTGTGTCAAAGGATAGTTCCAAACTTGTGGAAATTCCCATTGTGAGGGAATACGGAGATGTATTTCCCGAAGAGTTACTCAGAATTCCCCCAGATGATGAGGTAGAGTTCTCAATTGAACTCATACCCAGAGCTACTCCTATCTCAATGTTTCCCTATAGGATGGCTCATATAGAACTATTTTAATTAATGAATAAGCTTCAAGAGAATCTGGAGAAAGGGTTTATATACACTAGTGCATCACTTCAGGTTGCACCAGTGCTCTTTGTGAAGAAGAAGGATGGAACAACGTGGCTATGTATCAATTATCGGGAACTCAAAAAGATCACCATAAAGAATAAGCATCATCTCCCAAGGATTGATGATTTGTTCGACACGTTAATAGGAGATAAATACTTCTCAAAGGTGGATCATTATTCTGGATATCATTAGGTAAAGGTGAAGAAGGAATATATTCAGAAGGCTACCTTCCGAGAAAGGTATGGGCACTATGAGTATTTGGTGATGCCCAACGGATAGACTAATGCCACTTCAATCTTCATAGATTTGATGAATAGAGTCTTCAGGAATTACCTTGAATTTTTTTTGGAAGTTTTTACTGATGATATTAGCATCTACTCCAAGTTCAAGGAGGAACATGAAGAACATCTATGAAATTTTATGGAAACATTAAGAAAGGATAAGTTGTACGCCATGTTCAGAAAGTGTGAATTTTGGAAGAATAAAGTCACGTTCTTGGGACATGTAATCGCAAGCGAGGGAATTTATGTGGATCCTTCAGAGACAGAGGTGAATGAGGAATATCCTAGGCCCTCTAGTGTCATAGAAATCCTTAGTTTTCTTGGATTAACTTGGTACTACCGATGTTTTTTTAGAAACTTATCACGATTGTCAATACCACTAACCAAGTAAACAAGGAAAGGGTTAAAGTATGTCTTAATGGAATAATGTGAGGTAATCTTCAAGGAGATAAAGAGAAGGCAGATCAATGCACATGTACCCACATTACCGAAATGTGGAGAATGTTTTGTGATATAAAATGATTTTCAACGAAAATCTTGGGTTGCATACTCATGAAAAATGAAAATGTGATAGCCTCCGCCCCACGACAGTTGAAGATCCATGAGCATAAATACCCGACGGGTGATCTAGAGATGGAAACCGTGATTTCTGCCTTGAAAATCTGGTGGAACTACCTTTATGGTTAGATTTGTCACATATACACTGACCAGAAGAGCCTAATGTATATATTCACACAAAAGGAGCACAAAATGCATCAAAGGAGATGGTTAGAGCTAATCAAGGATTATGATTACTCTATTCACTACCATTCTGGAAAGGTAAATAAGGTAGCTGATGCTCTAAGCAAATATGATCCCGCTACTCTATCCATGTTACAGATTGAGAAAGACCCAATCTTCTTATATAAGAAAAGGATGGATTTGGAAATCATAAGGGCAGGGGATACATCCTACCTTTCCCAAATTATTGTGAAACTATCCATCCAAGAGATGATTAAGGAAGCACAAAGGGATTATGAGGATATACAAAAGTGGGTGAATGTAGTAAAGGAAGGGAAGCTGCAAGAGTTCCATATCAATGATGATGGTGTGATTTGGTTTTGAACAAAGCTTTTTGTGCCTTCATCACCCAGGATAAACAAGGAGCTATTGGATGATGCACATAACTCAACTTTATCTATCCATCCTGGGAGTACCCAGATGTATTGTGATCTCTGAGAACACTTATTATGGGATAACATGAAGAAGGATATTGAGGAATATATATCATGGTCCCTGGTATGTCAGAAAGTTAAATCAGAGTGACAAAAGTCCAAAGGGATGATGTAAAAATTTCCTATACCCATGTGGAAATGGGAAAATGTCACTATAGGCTTTGTCACGTGTCTCCCAAAGTCATTTAATGGAAATAATGAGATATGGGTTATGGTTGACAGACTCACCAAGACTTCCCATTTTATCTCTCTTTGGGAAGATCTATCTCTTGAACATCTTGCAAAGATATATGTGAAGGAAGTGGTGAGACTGCACGGTATTCCAATCTCAATTGTCTCTGACCGTGATCCAAGATACACATCTAAATTCTGGATGATCCTTCAACATGATTTGAGTACTGAATTAAATTTCAGCACGACCTATCACCCCCAAACTGATGGACAGTCTGAAATTACTATTAAAATGCTTGATGATATGCTAAGAGACTTATCTCTATAATTAAAATGTGGATTGGATCTGCATCTCCCATTAGTACTATTCTCTAACAACAATAGCTCCAACCTGAGTATTTAGATGGCTACATATGAAGCTCTCTATGTAAAGAGATGTAGAACTCCAACCCGTTGGGATGAAGTTGGAGAAAGAAAGATACTTGGACCTGATCTTGTTCAAGAGATGACACAAAAGGATCATGTCATCCAGAAACACATCAATGATACTCAGATTCATCAAAGGAGCTATAATAACAACCATTGAAGGGACTTAGAGTTTGACATTGGAGAAAAAGTCTTTCTGTGAATATCACTATGGAAGAGAGTCATGAAATTTTGAAAGTAATGGAATCTAAGCCCAAGGTACGTTGGCTCATTTGAGATCCTTGAACGCATTGGATCCATGGCCTATCGACATGCACTTCCACTGAATATGGCCCAGGTTCAAGATGTGTTTCACGTATCACTCCCGAGGAAGTACATACTGGACGCCTCACATGTACTAAACTCAGATGTGGTATAGATGGAAGATGATATCTCTTATGAGGAGTAGACAATAATGATTCTGAATCGGAGAGATATGGTTTTTCGAAAGAAGACATTTCATCTTGTTAAAGTGTTTTAGATAATCCATATGTTTGCAGAAGCATCATGGGAATGGGAGGAGGCAATTAAGGAGAAGTACTTGCACCTGTTTGTGTAATGTGAGATTTTGGGGGAGACATTTCATAAAGGGGAGAGAATGTAACGACCCAAAGTTATTCAATGGAAATTATATTCTTATAATTATGTCATAAAATCACATTAAAACAAAACATATTGAACTACTAAGTGCTAAGTGACCTTTAAATATAATTTTTTCACTTCTGTGTTTGGAATTTTAAAAATATGACATAAACAGTTGTGTTCAAGATTATTTTTGGAGTCTAATAAAACATAAATAATTATTGGTGTATATTATTCTACCCTAATGAAAAGTAACATACACTTATGAATAGTGATATATCCTAATGAATAGTAACCTTAACTATGATAGTATAAAAATAATATTCAAGTGAAAGTATGTTGTTCCAATATTTAAGAATAAGTAAATGAATGTTTTAAAACTGTTTTTTAGTAATAAACCATTATTTAAATTAAATATTAAATTAATCATATTTTTAAAATTATTTTTGGAAAATTAACTTCATTTTGGGATTCTACACGTCGAAAAATGGTTGGGGTAAATTTTTTTGATTTTTATGAAATACTTGAATTTTTCGATAAATAGTGAAATACCAAAATTTACAAACTAAGCTAAATAAGCTAATTATAGGTTAATGTGTGATGTTCTGCTGATATAAGCCCATATGGTTCGGGATTAAATTATAAAATTACTATTATTTTTCATGCAAGACACACTATTCCTTGTCTTAGGGGAAACTAATAAACTAATGAATTTTATATTAAAAAAACCCTTCTCCCCTCCACTATAAATATCACCTTTCACACCCTCATTTCCTCACACCTCTCAAGCTTGAAGCACTGCATAAACACTGCCCATTAAACTTCCCTTTCCCCTCTCTCACGTACAAGAACTTTTGGCCTCATCATAAGATATATCTTAGATCCCTTAAGGATGATCTCAAGAGGAGGATTCAATAGGTAATTTTTCTCCCTCTTCTTCTTTAATTCCATTTCAATTTCAAGTCCTTTTCTTATTCTCTCCCCACCTATCTTTGTCCAAATGGTATGGTAACTCTAGTATCATGAATATATCATAATTTTATGATACTAATGGGATATTATATCATCCAATGCATTTCCCTCTTCCTTCTATTTTATTAAAGAGAATGTTGTTCGTGAGGGGTTAATTAATCACCTTCACGAACGACATATTTTATCCTCCAATTTCTACCTACATATCCTATCATGAAAAAAATTTTATGGTTGAACCACAATATTTTATATTTATTATGTTCTATTTAATGTTTTGGATCTACCATATGCTAATATTACTAAGTGACAAATTAAAACAATTTCACTGTGATCGAAAAACCGCCCAAATTAACCTATACAATCAGCATTTAATTTTAATCTAAAGATTCATCCACATGGTATATAATATAAGTCATTATAAGATCATTTTAAATTTTGGAATTTCATTAATAACATGTAATATCAGTTCTGTATGTTTACCCATGTTCCACCTGAACTTCAATTTATTAATACAAGTGAATAACCCAAGAAAAACCATAAAAACGAACATCCCCAATCAATGTTTTAAACTATATAATTCATCCAAAGGAACATAAAATGACATAGTGAAACCAGAATGATCCCTATTCATGTATAAAATGTTCTAGAATTTATAATTAATGAATATAATTTCATTATACAGGACACTATAGAGAAGGAAGTGTTCAGATACAAGGTAAGGGGAAAATCTCGAACCAGATTTTCTTTTTTTTTTGGTTTTTGCCTCTTTCATTCCAATTATGTTTGGTCAATTCATAAAAATCATTTTTCCATCATAATATTACCTTTTCTAGGATATACATGTTTTCTACTGAAATTTATGCCAAAAAAATGTTTTCCAAAAGAACTCTCCTTTTAAGAACTCAACTTTTACCTCTCATTCATGGATGATGGTTCTTGTATCAAGTATGTTGTTCCATCTTTCTTTGGGGAACCCAATTTTTATGAATGTATTATTATGAGATGAAACCCATTCTTTACCATTGGTTAGTTATTTTTATTATTGATATATGTTGTATGTGGCATGCATGATAATGATAATATTATGAGGTGACAGGTGCACCCGAAATTATATAGCGCAATATGAATGTTTGAATGTGACCGGTGCACCCAGAATTATATAGCTCTCCAATGCATTTGGTAAAGTAATTAATCTCATTATTAAATGTGAAATTATGTATACATGATTCTATATTTTTTCAGAAGTATGTGTGGTAGTTAACCACTAAGTCATGATGTTTTATTTTTTTGCAATGCCACATTTCATGTCTTATATTTATGCTTCCTCTCATTTTCATGATCTTCTGCCCATGTTATGATTATGCTCATTGCATGCTATATTCTTCTTATCTATCCCCTTACTGTTATTATAGCTCACCCCTTTTGATGTATATGCTCAGATGACTACTTACACTAAGGAGAGGTCAAGTGCCAGTAAGAAGCTAGAGAAGAAAAATTTGAATAAAGGTTTATGATTGATGTTGAAACTGTTATGTATGGTCCTTGTTTTCCCAAGACACAAAATCGTTGGATCCCCTATGTGTAATAATATTATCATATTTATCTTTAATATGATGTAATAGTAATGTAAGAAATGGCTGGGTCGCTATAGTTTGTCCATAAAATGCTCATGCACCCCCACCCCATATTTTCTTGGTGTCACATCACCAAAAATTAGATTAATTTTCATTGATATTACTCATTAAATCTCTCAGGACTCCCAATATTTTTCACATAAAATGAAGTCAATAAATCATGTAAGAGGTATAATCCTATATTTTTATAAAATGCATGATATGCTTTAAATATGTCCTCAATGTGGTCCTTCAAGATCCCCCAGACAAACCATACTTGTCTCATAGAAAGCCCCAAAAAAGTCCTCGAGCATCTCATGAATGCCTCTCAACATACTCCTTGATCTTTAAGAATCCACTGGAAATGTCAACAAGACAATAAAAAAGTACTTCAACCCATCCATGTCATTAAACAAGTCCCCTCTTATTGAAAATAATCCAATAATGGAGGCGTTAAAGAGAGGGACTAGTCGTCAATAAAAATCAAATGATTCGCTCTATGTTGTCAGTGATGGAGACTCATGACGCCATATGTCGCAAGATACCTTTGATGAAACTATAATAGAATCACGCTAGATACACTTCCAATGTTCCAAAAAACTAGGGTGGAGATGCCAATAAATTAACCACCCCAACATAAACAAAGTGTTGGAATTTGGATTGTTTTCATATTGACTTCTGGAATCTCTGGTGTAATTGATATAAAAGAATTCTTAATGTTCATAATCTAATGACTGACAAGTCATACTTTTGGTAATGTACCATTGAACAAAAAAATAAATCAAGTTCAATACATAAGCTACTTAATGTGATCATTCATAGATCATGCGAAGGACTGCTAGAAAGATGTGAGAAAAAACAAACTGCATGTACTCCAGATCACATGAGACTCAAAAAAATGATAATGGATAAACCTAAGGCCTTTACAATACATGGGTTATAACCATGATTTAAAGTGGTAGTGTTAATTAAAAACATGATAGATGTCCCTCATGCACATCACGTGAGTCATACAACGACACATGACCACATAAGGACATGGCACCTAGACCTCATGCAATCCTTAAATATGATATTTTCTATAAGTAAACTCCTCATACATGTTATAATATGTGATAAAACCCCATAAGCACACCACTTGGGTCTCTCATGACCCTATAGGTCTTTCACCCGAGCTTTGAGATGTCCTTCAGATACATCACCTGACACATATAATTATATATGATCATGTTAGTCAAGTGCCATGGTTTCATTTGGGCATGACAATGAAGCTCTAATGACACCATCTAGGCAAGCCAACTAAGGCCTTCATCTCCCTCCTAACATGATAGTCAAGTTTTGTGATTCCCTATATGAATGATAGCCAAGATAGGTGGCATCATTCGAGTCATTTCATACTTATACATGTGATACCCTCCATATGTGTTGATCCAAAACATGAGAATGAGACAAGGGAATCTCATTAAGATCATGTGACAACCCCTGAACAGGCCAATCGGTTCATGTGATGCCTTCCAGTACATGTTGAATGGTTCATGAGACACCCTCTAGACAAGTAGCGCAGGTCATCGGGGCATCCCAAAACTAGATAACATTGCATAACGTAGGTGTGTAAGCTCTAGTAATTAGGAAAACCTTCGTGTATAATCCTTGATAAAGGAAAATACGATGATTTTAATTAATTACATATTTAGGAATTGTAGGCTACTTCTCCTTGAGCTTCGATCTATATATCGATCATCATAGGGAATTCCAAGCACAGAATTCCCACATCATTAAAGAAAATGATCATTTCCATCCCTTGTTTCTCACACCAACCATGGATCACATGATCTTAGAGATTCACCATGATCATATCACATACATCATGAGTCTCTACAATGATTGGGGTTACCTCTATATATAAACCATAAAAAATGAACTATGATAACTCTGATTCATGATATACTCGGAATATGTATGAAGTCCCTCTAGGACTAGATCTTGATTACTTGGTTTCCTAGAGAACCCATATGACCAATTTCCACATGACATTGAACTACATAGGCAGAATGAACTACAAGGGCATTGATTCATTGAATAAATAGAATATGTATGGTTCCTCATAATGGATCAATCCTATCCTAGGAATATCAACTGCCTCTATTCAAGGAAGAACATTCCAAGGAACCTGGTTATGAATCTTCAACATATATATGCATGCTCCCATTACCAAAAAATAATGAAGAACCTCAGATGAATACATATATATTTTCTAAAGAGACCCCAATCATTTTTACATGAAGAATAATTAACATATATTCATTTTTATTGTAAAAATTTCTCTATCAAGATTAGGAAGAGAATAATGAACGTCTCTTAAATCTATAAGAGAGTCCCAGAGTAAGAAAAAATTCCCCCCAAAAGGGTGAAATAATTTCTACCTCCGATCCATTCATCTAATGAGAGTCCCCAAGAGTCGTTAGGCCTGAAAAAAAAAAGTGGTGAAAACATTTGGAAATTAGGTATGCACCCATTTACAAATAGCAAAATTATTATGAGTTTCAAGGGAAGTTTAAATAGATGGATAAAATAATTCATGTGATTTAGTGAGGCATTAAAATCCCCCATAGTTTAACCATCATGCGAAAACCATTCCATACCTTATACCCCGATGTAAGAAATATGGTGAACCTTACATGAATATCTAAAAAAATGACTAGGTTATAATCTGTTAGACCATTTTTTCCAACAATAAACAAAAAAGAATGGTGAACCCGATGTGAATCTTTGTAGTAACAAATGATTGGGTTATAATCCATCGATCCATTTTGTATTCTCCCCATTTAAAAAAGACACTAAAAAACCCATCATGAATCAATTAGTCTAAATTGTTTTTAAAATCATATATAGACAAAGTATTAAGGCTTTTATGATAATAAATATGATTTTTTCTAACTGGGATTCTAGTAAGTCATCCTCACATTGAAAAGTCCACGTGAACAGAATGGCAAGATCTAGAAAATATGACAATTATATTAATCATGCCTATCTGATTGAGGATTTTATGCCTATGATATATCACTAATAACTAAAATTAGTCCCTATTTTCTATGTGATTTAATATACTTCTCCTGTTGATATCCTCCAAACCTAAGGCAATGTCTTTATCATGTAGTTTTTTCTTATTGTAAATCATCTGCAGTTGTGACCCACGCAGGTCAAAATTCAATCTCACAAACTCGACAGCTCCAACAGTAGGTGGAAAATATGATGGTTTATAAGTACCACTGACATGGTACAATTCTGACCATGGAAGATCCCCATAATGCTTTCCATGAACGGTGACCTGAAAATCTGCACAGTTCAACTAAGGGTCCAACTATGCTAGTTTCCATCATAACTACGACCAATCCTGTCAAGATATTATCATTGGAGAACGTCAATTTCTACCTTCCATATATGATGAAGGTGCACCAGGAATTAAAATATGGTTCCCTTTCAGTTCTGGTGCCATTGAGGAGGGTACCTACCAATTCCTGTCACCAGTATCATCCCGCTGGTACCCCTGAGTCACCTGCTAAGGTTACCACCTCACACACATCCACCTATGAAACCCATGCACGAGAAGAGATGAAATATAACCATGTTAGTAAGGAACTATATATCTATGAGAGGGATCATTTACTCGATCCTATTGACAATATCATTCTGCATATTTCGACTAGAACTTGCATGAAATCCCATTTACCTACCAGTTTAGAATATGTTTGTGGGAATATTACCACAAAATAATGGGATAGGCACACATTCGTACCACAAATCAGGAAGCCCATAAACATACTCTGATGGAATTAGGAGGGAAAAGGTGGGTCTATATACTTTCTTCAATCGAAGAAATCTTCTACTACATAACGGAGATGAGAAATGTGCTGGATTATGTCCCTGTATAGACATTGCTAAAATTAAATTATATTTTAGCAATGTTTAAAGAGATACACCAACATATTATGTCAACATTTCAAAAGAAGTAACATGCACATACTCCTATCCCAATAGCTAGATAAACTCAAAACTCTAGTCATTGTTAACAAGTGATTGTACAGATGTATGAACACACCCTTTCTCCAATCCAAGAATATTTTTGGAATAATATTTTAATGAAAGAGGCATCAAACCAGGCTCATACTCCCATTCAATCTGGGCTCACCATGTGAGAGAGGCGCACACCTCGGGACAGGGGAAGATTCCTATCAAAAAATTCTATCGACATATTCCAAATGTGTGATATCAAGCTCATATATCCATTCTAGCTTCAATTCACCATGTGAGAGGGACACAAGCCTTAGGACATGCTAATATTCCTATCCAAGATGTCCATCAGTACACTCCAAAGTCTTAGGTTAGGGAATATATTCATGTTCTAGCCGAGGCTGACCATGTGAGAGTGGAACAAGCATCAGGGATGGCTCATATTCCTATCAGTGACTCTTCCTGACATACTCCAATAAATCATGGATTAAAGATATATTTTTCTACATTCACTGATGAACGACTTCACAAACATCATTCAATTGTAATACAAGTGGAGTACCATATTCTTTCTCCCATTTTGAGTGTTCGTAGGCATATTCTGGTAAGAAATGCATATTTTTACCTTGAAAATATATCTATTCCTACTAGGGATCACCGGCTAAGAGTGTCGCATGCCTTGGGGTTGGCTCATACTCATTCCAAGAATGACCAGTGAAATATCCCAAAGTCTCAAGATAGGGCCCATAATCTCATCTTGACTGAGGCTCACCAAGTGAGAATGGAAAATGCATCCGGATATGATAATACTCCTTTCAATAATGATATAGCTCTTTGGCATATTCTAGTAGTTTCTCAGCAGTAGGATCATACTCATGAAACACCAGATTTTTATATTCATGTTTTATAAATCACCATATGGTTGGGTCATATCCCTACAAAATCTTAAGGGGTAGATTGGCATATTTAGACCATGACGCAAAACAAGGGCCATATTCCTAACATGCTCAATGCTAGTGTCCTTGCAGTCATTCAAGACACATTCTCAATACCATGAGAGTCTATCGACTCTTCTATCAAAGAAGATGTAGAATAAATTCATTGACAAAATAGTCCGCTTCATAGTAATGTGGAGATTAATCATAGTGACTCTACTCTTATTATCCACCATGGGCAACCACACCACAAAGATATCTGCCATAGAAAAGGAAATCATCTTCCTTCGAAGACAAATCTGTATATTGTGGTGTTCAAAACTCTAACACCTTCATATAGAGAGGTGATCGAAACATTGGGGTCAACTGTATATGGTTCCCCACCAACTTCTAGACACACTCCAATACTATTAGTAGGCATCCATTAGAGAAATATTCCATGGGCTAACTAGATGGAGCTGTGTAAGTCTAATCAAAAGAGGGATAATAATGAAATTTGGGGAATGTTTAAAGGAATCAGCCTCCCCATCACATTTTGGACCATCTAAAATTCTAGAAATGAGATCTTATATGAGCTTGAAATGGAGGTAATTCTTTATCAATGCCTAAATGTGTGGGCTACTCCATAGGATCTGATGAATATAAAATACCTTATCTAGGATATGAGTTTCATCATTATACAATCAATATACTCTGTTGTCAACGCAACATGGAAGCTATCTCCATGGTCTGGGATACAGAACTGAAAAGGAAAAGCACAAATATGAAACACCCTTTCCTCGATTGCATAATGATGCTTTAGCATTTTCTCTTCAAATCCATGTCATGCATCTTTATTAGAGGATGGGGGAAGTATAAAGTGTTACAATTTTTTCCACCCCTATAATAATAGATTCCCTTAGATTTAGCATCCTATATTGTTATACCCTCTAGAAAAATATGGGGATAGGGTAATAATCAAAACATTTGATCACTACAATTGAGTGATGGAGGAAGATTAAAGCTAATAGGACATCAAACTAGGTCCCTAGAAGTAATGAAAACACATTCCAAACATAAATAATAATGTTGAAATCATTCGAAAATATTACCATGAAAAACAATTCTCATCATGGTCTACCATTGCACCCAACTCCCATGTGATCATAGCTGCTCTACATCAGACATGCCATAATTTTAGCTTACATAGCATCCATATAGTAGTAGAATCCTCCCCTAGGATTGTAGAATATCTACCACCACCTCCACCCCTCAGATCATCTATTAATTGGAGGATTAAGGAAATATCCTCAGCAGTTTTATGTGAACCTCAACCTATTGGGATTGGGGAATTTTTATATCAATTACACTATCTAGGTGAATCATCTCTTCAGAGGATTCTAGAAGAATTATTTGTGATTCCAGATCACCCCACCCCACTAGGCTATGGGAATTTATATATTCATGTCTATCTCTAGAATCATCAAGTCCCCAACTATAGTCATTTGATCATTGATAATATGACTAATTAGTGCTAATGGAATCCCCTAATGACCCACCCCATAGGACCAGGGTAATTTCATAATCATTATCACCATAGAGATAATTAGTCATCTCATGGATGGTAGGGAATAATCAATGGATATCATCCCACATGTTCCTCCCACTATGAGCCATACCATTTCTGGTCGGGACTCTCTTGAAAATCACAACTAGATACTCCCCCAAAGTCAATATTCATTGGTTGATATGAGAGGAGCGTATGAACAAATCAGTCAGACCCCACTAGGGTAACAAGATAAAATGGACCAACATGGAAAATGGTTCATATAACGACCCTGATGAAGGCAATGAATGATCAACATGTTGCGTTGAATGTAATGGTACAACCACTATTTCTCGATATTCCTCTATTAATTTCATGAATATCAAAATGGTGGACATTGATCAAGATCAAAATGAGGAGTGCCACAAAATGGAAAATTTACCCTAGTTGGAGGGTGATCAGGATGCCTTAGATGAGTTTGAACACACTTGGAACCAAAGAAGGCATCAAAATCTGGGACCTCCAAATAACATGTTTCCAACTCCTTAGTAAAATACTATCAATGGACTAGGGAAAGGTATGGCTAAATGGAGATCACCACCCAAAATAAAAGATATTCCATCCCCATATGAACATTTATCACAATATGAGAGTAAAATACGAGATCTCCTTCACCTAAATGAGGAGCTACTCATGGGAAATATTATCTCTAGGTGTCATATTCAGACCGAGAAAAATATTCTCCCTCCCATAGAAACTACACTAGAAACAACTATATCTGAGAATTATATTGGATTTGGATCACGATATCTTGTCCACGTAAAAGAGGATGTCAAAAATGATCATGACTTCCCACCATTGAGTTGAAAACCTCTCCCTTATCAGTGTAATAATTTAGTCATAGGACAAATTGAGAATTAGTAGGAAAAAAAGGGAGGACCACCATATCAGCCCCCTCCTAGTCCATATAGATGAGAGGCATCTCTAACATCATTGCACCAAAAGTTATTTAACATCATCAAGTCCCTTGATACTCGAATGGAATCCATTGAAGGGAAACACACACCTGTACAACCTTAAAGGAAGTTATATTCTGAATGGTTGGTTGATACTACACCTCCACCCAACATTAGAAAACCTATATTCTCTGCCTTTAACAGTGCATGAGACCTAGAAAAATATCTCACACACTTTATATCACTATGTGGGCCGACGATGGTCCTTCAAGATCAACTGGAGAGAAAAAGAATGAATTTTTTCATACAAACTCTAGGAGGGCCAACCATTTTTGGTACAACTATTTTCCAGAGGGATCCGTTGTAAGATGGGAAGACCATCATTATCAGTTTAATTATTAGTTTAGTTTAGCATTTATGAAATAAATGATAATAAATATGAAAAATTACAAACAATTAGGGAAAGAGAGGGTGTCTGATATTATAATCGGATGGAAAGGTCATACACATGCTCTCAGTATCCCGCTCTTACCAGAGAAAATTCTTGAACTCTATACTAAAAATATCTATAATATTTTGTGGATTCCCCTAATCCCCATGAAATATATTGGTAGGTTCCAAGGCTTCAATGAAACAGAACAATGTCTTGAGAAGGATATTCTGTATACCCGATTCAAATCTCAACTCATGCCATAATCACAAGTGAACAATAAAAGTAGAAAATAATTTGCGGCTATCACCCTCAAGCCAGTGTATTTTTCAATCCATGACCCTAGGAAGTTCATGAACAACCCATCACCATCTGTTGAGTGGAGATAATAATATAATCACCCTCATAAAGAAGTAAAATGGAATTAGGGTCACTCTATATTTGCGGAACAGATGAATAAAGTTTACTTCATTTGGAATCAAAAATTCCCTGATTATTTCATGATAGCCATGGATAATAGTATTCTAAAAATTCTGTAGCCTAGAAGGCCTAATGATGTCAACCTTACCAACTCTCTCGACTACTACCCATACCATATAAGGTTGGGTCATAATATCTAGGATTTATTCTTCTTCATAGACATCCATAACGACATGGTCGACTATGTGTAGGTGACACTGGAAAAATACACAGAGCAAGTGTCCTACATAACCATCATCTAGTCACAAAAAGAGGATTATTGTTGTAGTGTTCTAGATAGGTATATGCAATATCTTTCAACTGGATGACTAAAAAAATATTTGATCGATCTTACACCATTCAAAAAGCACAATTGTAAATAATCATAGTATCTCAGCCACCTATGTACAATACATCAGATGTTCCACCAAAATGTGGGAATGAAAACTGAAAATAGTAAGATACGGATGAGGAAGAGTCATATTATACTCCAAAGAAAGCCCTAACTCTTGTAGATTTCTTCCATACAATATTCAAAAGATTGGAAACACCCCACCAAACATAATTCTAATAAAATAAGGAACATATCTATGGTTTAATCATTTTGATACACATGGATTCCCCCTTCTCCAATGGTGGTTCTTCCTCTGAATATGGTTTTACCTCATATAATTGGGGAATGAGAGGCTACATGCAAAAAAACAGAGGATACAAGGGACAACACAGACATTCCAGATCCAATATTCTTGTCATATCCACATATAAAAAATATATGTTGTTGAGACACATGGTAAAGTGCTCCAGGAATATCAAAAGATGATAGGAGGTGCCACAAATACCTATATTAGTCTCCCACATTGAATTTGATTTCATGACCGATTAGTGGTGGTCCAATCTGATTAACCCAAGAAACATGGATTTCTGGGGAATCATGAACCACTAGAAACAGATAATGCCTCAACATCAACAAAAACACCAAGTCAATCTACCTGAGTTTCTTCAACTCATAAACCACATTCCTATGAGAATCTTCAAATCAGAAAACAACAATTTCTAGCACAAAAAATGATGTTTTGAAATAGCGAGTTGTAGTCACATCAAAGATATCAATCATTAATTAAATCTTCCTTTAAAAACAACTTAGGTATTTACTTATTGAATCCCTCCATAGCCAAAAATAATTTTAGAAAGAAGTCATTGTAGCTGAGGTCTATCAAGTAGAGGCTATGTCCTTATAATTTCGTGTCACCATCTCATTCAAATTTTAAGATCAAGAAGTGTCCATCCAATGGAAAATATGGTCCTTATACATCTTGGGTAGACTCAATAATCTCAATGGCTAATGGGTGGTGATTAATAATGGATTTAGGATCAATATCATACCTGTTCGAACTCTTTGATGTATGGAATATAGTGTAGTGGGTTTATCACCAACAAAGGTGATCATTTAGAGGTATGATAAGCAAGAGAAAAGACTTATTTGGAATATCAAACTCGAAGCCCAAATTGGGGAACTCACACTTGACACTGAGTTGATGGTTATTCAGCAAGGCACTGCATATAATGTCCTTCTAATAAGAACCTAACTCAATATCCACTTGGCAGTACAATCATCATTCCATAAATATTTAATGTTCCCCATCAATTGAATGGTCGACATATTACAAGGTGATAAAAGACCCTTCAAGACATTCATAGACAGATATGATGATATGGAATTATACAATAAGGGAGTTAAGAAAACAATGGAAGATAATGATATACATGTTGTAGCTCTTAATGGATTGGGGATCACCCCTATGATTCCCTAGAGCATGCTCGATGATTACAATGTGCTCACTATAAACAGGGTTGAAGAATTATATCTAATCATAGAGGTCCAGGACCCTCCTATCATCAACGAAAATGTAAAAACAATATAATCTAAAATATATCAACAACGTATCAGATATAATGGGATGATTTTGTCTTTTCTAATATCCTCCCTCACCCTGATAGTGATGGATAATCCCCCGTATTACCTTCATCACCTAAAAATGTATCAACAATATTAGGGATGAATGAGGATGTGGATAACCTCAGGAAAACACCTCCTGTATTCCAGGAATTTGTCATTAATTCCAATGATGAGCCCAAACAATTAAATTGTTGAATATAAGAAGACCCACATCATAAACTAATTAGTTCCCCCATTCTCCTCGAAGTGGGAGATATGTACATTGCATTTCTAAACCATCCTTGATATGTGTTCATTTGAAACTATACAGAAATTATCTATCTAAATCTAGATGTGGATATACACCATCACAGATATCCTGATGAGCATCAAGGCTTCAAATAGGTAGTTAGATGGATGATTCCAAAAAATGACAGAAATGAAGAGGTGGAAGTTAACAAGTAGATAAAATACAACTTTTTCAAGAATTGTAATACCCAAGATGGATTTACAACATTTTACACATCAAGAAAAAGAATGGGTAGATTTGTGTTTACATTGATTTCAGAGATCTTAATCGACATTGCATGAATGAAAATTTCTTATTGCCAATCACAAAACTATTGATTGATGAAAATTCTAGCTTCAATGCCCTCTCTTTTATGGATGTGTACTTAGGGAACAATAAGATCATGATGTCCCTAGTAGATGAAGAACCCACCACATTTAGATCACCTCATGGGATCTTTATATATAAGGACATCCTATTGGGATTAAATAATTATATAACCTTGTATCACTACTTCATGAATTGCATCTTTAATACATTATTTGGAAGGATAGCAGAGTGTTATGTTGACGACCTAGTTGTTAAATCCTGACATCAATGTGATCAATTCAGGGAACTCTGAACAATCTTTGACAAGCTGTGACAGCACAGTTTAAAGATAAACCCACTAAATTTTGATTTTTGGGTAACATGAGGAATTTTGTTTGTCTTTATGGTACACCACCATGAAATTTAGGTTGATACATATAAGATTAGTCTTATTTTAGAAATGTCATCCCCCCCAAAATCTAATAGATCTAAGGATACTCTAGGAGAACCTCGTGTACATTCAATGATTCATTGACAAACTGGCTGACAAAGATCTCCCTTTCACTAGGAAAATGAAAAAGGGACTCAACTACTAATGGGATAATGAATGTTAAAAGCCATTTAATGTCTCATGTAGTACTTACTACACCCACCAGTTTTGATACCTCTGGTGTAAGGGTGGCCACTCTTATTTTATGTGGCCACCATGAAATGCTCCATGGGCCCCATCCTCATATAGAAAAATATCAAATGAAGTGAGAATAGTCATTACTATCTCATCTAGGTAATGTTCGGTGCTGAAACTAGATATTCTATTGTTGAAAATAACTTTCATGCACTCATTTTTGCGGTTAAAAATCATAGTAATTACTTAAAGTTATATAAAGTCAAGTCGGTCTCTCTTATTGATCATCTCAAGTACATACCTGTATTCCCTATGATTACTAGTTGATTAGCTTGATGGGAGGTCATTATTCATTAGTATGACATTCAGTTCATATCATAGAAGTTAGTTAAAGGGTAAGCCGTGACTTATTTCCTCGTAGTACATACTTCCCGGAAAAAACACCGGATGACACCGAGCTCCCGGATGAAGAGGTACTATTTTCCCATGATAGTCCGTGTATATAGAGATATAGTTTGATGGTGCCTTTCAGAGTTCTATCATCACAAGGATAGAAAACCCAAAGCTCATCCTAGTTGTTCTAAGGATTTTATTAGTTTCCACAAACGAATAATTGTTTCCCTACTCTTTCGCACCATCCAATGACCACCCAAATAACGAGGTAGAATGCAAATCCCTCATCACTGGATTTGAACTATACCTACAACTACACATAGCCAACCGGAATTCCATAGGGTATCAATATTAGTCATAGTGTAGATCAATAATGAATATATCACTAAAAAAAGGAATAAATTTCCCACTCTCTATCTATCTTAGGGGATTGATGGCATAGATCCTTTTTTAATACCACATTGAATCATGTTCCCTGATAGCATAATGATCATAACAAAAAAAATTTAATACAACCACCATCATGGATGAACTTGATTAGAAGGATGTAATATTTCATATGACACATCAAAGAATATTCTCATTAATCGTCATTTGTGACATAGAAGAAATCAATCAGGCCAGCACTACCTATGAGCATTATGAACAAATAAACACTCATCGAGGGGTGGATCCCATAATTGGTTACCTCCAAAATGGGATTCTCTGAGTATATTATGTCATAAGTGGACATATATAGAAAATGGTGGAAAAAATCACTATATAGGATGGTCTAAATGATGAAAAATCCCTTTATAAATGTGGATTTGATGGATTCCTCCTCAGGTGTTGAGTAGGAGAAATTTTACAATCATGGAAGATGTCCATGAAGACTCATGTGGCATCCATCATTCTGGAACCATACTATCCCACCAAATCAGGAGGATGGAATATTATTGGAGAACCGTGATACATGACTGTGTGTAATTAACCATGAAATGATAAAGGTTCCATTTCCATGCCAACATCATCCCTTATCCCCCATAATTGCTACATGCAGCTAAAAATCCCTTGCTATTTTCCATCTAGGGGATGGATGTTGTGGGGCCATATCCCCTTAGTCACAACTGAGCAGTTCATGTACATCCTTACACCTATTGACATTTCTTCCAAGTGGTATGAGGAAATACCCCTCATGGAATTAATGGGGAATATTATCATATACCTCATGAAGTTTAATATTGTTACCAAGTTAATCATCCCTCATAAAATATTGACAGATAATGACATGAATATCTTTTCCAATGAGTTGGAAAAGCTATATTTGAAGTATAATATCATGTCCTATTAGTCATCTCACTATAATGTAGTGGGAAATGTATATATAGAGGCTAAAAAAGACTCTGTAAAATATACTCTAGTAGATTGGGAATAAGGATATGAATTATTTTTCAGATAAACATAACAATTCCATATATTCCTACCGTACCACCACACATACTTCCACAAAGGAAACACCATACTCATTGGTGTATGGGTCCAATGTATTATTAAAAATAGTGGTTCAACTACCTTCACTCTGAATACCAATTTTTTAGTCTCTCTTAGATTATGAAAAATAAAAAAAACAGTTAAAAAATTGGTATGATGAGATGAGAGTAGATTTCAAACATTGAACATCCTAGAGGTCCATTAGAATCAGATAACACCTAAAGTTAATAAAATGGTTCACCTTCATTATTTCTTATATATGGAATTGGTGTGGGATCTTATAACCCCAATGATACTGGGAAAAAGGCCCCCATAATTGGAACTAATGTGGGAAGCCCCTAATAAAATACAGAGGATTTATTATAATATTTCCTATTCATTGTCCACCATGTATGGGGAGTGTGTCACACCAACCATCAATCCATGATTAATCGAGATAAACTGTTCATATTATGTAATAAATATGGTAATCAACATTTTTATAAGCTCCATCTTATATCCTAACCACGTGACATTAAACTATATAGATATTTTCCAAGCTGCATGATGTTAAACTATGTGGTGTCTTAATAACTATGTATGGCTAGATTCGAATCATCACAAGATACATAGTGATACCCAAATCACAATTCATAGACCCAAACGTAATATTAAATTCCTTCAGATCAGGTCATATACATCCTTACCACATGATGTAAAAATGTTGGATCCAAAATATCCATCTTTATTCACATTGAGTGTCCCACTTCCTTACCACATGACATTAAACTACACGATCTTCCTAGAATTAATTATAGCTTGTATGAAGTTTCAGTGAGAAACATAGTGATCCATAGATCTTATATCTTGTTCCTCCCACTACATGATACAAAATTCCCATATCTTGCACTTAAACACCACTGCATAGGACCCTTTCCATTTCGTATTTCTCACAATGAGCGTAGATCATGTGTGCTTAGGAATTTGGGCAAGGGCTTCCCCGCAGGAACAAGGTGTATCTTTTTTGACATGCTCATCTTGGTGTGGAATATGAGACCCTAAAATACATACTAGTTGTCCATGACACACGAAACTAAACTAAAGGGTTAATCTCCCATGAATGACATGAAACTGAACACTTCTGTGGGCCTCACCCAAGATGATCACTATATTTTGTGTTGGTCTTCTACCACACCTCAAACTACTCTATACATCTTTATAATCGAGGAGCCCACATCCTCACTGAAATTTGATAAATGACACATATTTTTTGAACATTGTGTGGTTTTATTCATATTTTAATTAGATACGTAGTGATACCCAAACATCCACATTTGGGAACAACCACAATATTCCCATGAATTCACATCAGTTCACCTCCATCCTCATCACATGATGTTAAACGACATAGGATTTCATGAATAGAGTATGGATTGATACTCATTATTTTTGAGATATGTAGCGATGTCCAAACATCCATCCTTATGCCTAGCTGCAACACTAAAAATTTTCACATAGTTCTGTATTTTTCCTTATCGCATGATGCTAAAATTCAGAGTACCTTAAAGAATAATGCATGACTTGATTTCTATCATTACATGATACCTAATGATTCTTAGTCATATAATCTAAGGGCCAGATACACCAATCAATAGAAATAATGCCCACCTCTCTGTACAGGCCAGACTGGGGAAGAAAAAGTTTCTCATTTATGAAATATGTATGTCTTGATTCCCATCACCATGGGATACATAGTGACACCCATAATTCAATTCCTGGCCCAAGTAACCATTCAACCATTTCACATTGGGGGATAAATTCCCTCATGAAAGGATGTTAAAATGCATGACTATTAAGAACTACTGGTGGTTTTATACTCATTTTTGTGAGATACGTAGTGATTCTTAGACTTTCACCCTTGGACCCAACTAAAACATTATCATCCATTCATTTATGTTTCTGCATATTTATTGCAGGAAGATAAACTGCAAGGTAGTACATCCTTCTATCATGATGTTAAATTCTTTGGAAAAAGTTTTTACAATACAATGATAAACTCCACACAAATATGTCCTTACCGCATGATGTAAAACTATATGGAAATTTTTTTGTTGCCTGACTTTGAAACTAAACAAAAAACTTCTCCACTAAATTATGATAAAAAACACTAACCATATCCCATTTTTTACTCCTTATTGAAGGACCACAAAAGACATACCTTCATCAACCTTTTATGTGGTTCTTCAACCATCTTTTAAAATCACCACAATCCATCTACCACACTTCATGTCATGTATACCTCATGTTTGTAGAAGCCATTCAATTTCCATAAAAATTTAAAAAATATATATATCTCAATTGGATAAGATATTGATGTATTGGGGATTTAGAACCACTATTTGATGATATCTTGGTCCAATATAAATTTCCTTCTAATTCTCATGATCCTGACCTCACTAAGGCATAACTGAACATTTTAGGGTGTTACAAGACATATCAATTATGATTGTCCCATATAATTTCTCATGATATGAGGATCTCAATCCATTATTTACAACATTTCTAACTCCCGATTAGAAGGTTGTTGTTGTACTCTTCATCTTGGGTCTCCTAATTAGTCTCTAGTGTAACATCGCCCATATTAGGTCCATATGAGTCATTAACATAAACTACCAACATTTTGGTTAAATCTGCATGGCCCTAAACTCTATCCTATAACAGGAAAAATAAAAAAAACCTAAACTATAAAAAAAAGAGTCACATAATGTTTCAGGTTGAAAACATGTAAAGGGATGCCTGGGAAGAAGAAAAGTCTTCACCTGCAAAAATATTAATCTACAGAGTTTAAGAAACAATTAGGGAGCACTTGTATAAGCCATAAAGATCGAAGTATTCAGTTAGTGGCCCTAATAAAACCCAATCTATGCTCGCTAGAACCCCTAGTCTTAGAAAAAGTTAGAACAATGATTTTTCACATTTTTTCACAGTAATAATATGTTCGCTTAGTGCTGGTGTGGGTTTTAGGTTTGTAAACCCTTCTTGGATCTAACGTTTTCCATAAACACACTTCAATATTTAATGTGTCCTCAGTCATTGAAAACAATTTATTTTCACTGAAAAATAAAATAGATCTTTCTACATAACCATTCTATCGATGTAGAATGGATTAGACCCACAAATGATACACATTTTGTTTTGATATAAAAGTATATCTTATTCTTGTGATCCTGAAGACATCACGATATAACATAAAACCTGGTATTTTTTTATGATATCTCATGTGTAACAGCCCCATACATTTCTCATGACCTAAGAAAATTGGACTATGATTTACAATCTAATAACTTACTATTCAATAAAATCCAAAATCGTCAATGTTGCATCACCATGTTTTATACCCTTTCACAATTCCATAATGCGACACTTCATTTGAAAACCTTTGATGGCACACACCTCATGATTCAATTCCATATGGGTAGGGATCAGTCTTCAAAATGTAATAGTTTTATTTCCCTATGGTTAAAGATCCCTTCCTGGATAACATTCCTTACATACCAAACTTCATCATCTAGATGTTTGAGTCTTCACAAATCATTCATGACCCCTAGAATGAAGTGGATATCAAATTTTCTTAGTCATGCTATCGATGCATAAGGTATTTAACCGACCAACTAAACGAATATCCTCCTCACAATAAAGGATATTCAAATCCTTGTGAGCACCAGAAACACCAAGGCAGAACCGAATGTCTCAAATTTTTATGGGACATACCCAACATTTCATCCATATCCCATATTTGTAGACTCAGTCTTTTGGGTTATTATTTATATCACCCAAACATCAATTATCTAGGCAGGCCTAGTATCCCAAATATTTCACACTGATCCTTATTTCATTCCATAAACCTTCCACAACCCTCATAAAAGTGTAGATATCATCTTTTCATTTCTATTTTATCGATGAATAATGGATTTTACAAGCTAACTAAAGGCATAACATCCTTACAAGAAACAAAATCCAATCCTCATGAGCCCTAACAATACCAAGGTGGAGCTCCGCACCCCATAGTGTTATGATTCATCCCTATTATGCCGACAACATATTTGATAAAATTCTAAGAAATAAGACTATAATCTACATAGAATTTTAAGGGTATAAGCTATAATACCTGAAATTAAGTACACCAAAAGCTCCAAGATAGAAGACCCTAAAAATATAGTGATTAGAAGGTCCAATCTAGAAGACATTTAAATATAGTACATGAAAGGTTTGATCTAAAAGACCTTAAACTAAAGATATAGAAGGTCTGAGCTAAGTGGCCTTAAGCTAGTGTGTTAGAAGGTCCTATTTAAAAGATCCTAAACTAAATTGGAAAAAGGTATGAGCTAAAATAACCTAAAAAAACATGGAAATTAAATATCCCGTGAAAGCATGTGAGGACGACTATACATACTTAAGACAATCAAGCTACACTAACCAAATACTTATCACCTTCTGTAAAAATACAACACACTCCCCCTATAGAACATATTTCCTACCTGGATGATCCATTTGAAAATCAAGTCATTTTAAGATAGCTAAAAACATTATCAATAATGAATCTCATATTGGTGGGAATTTATGATCATATCTTAGATGGAATCTATTATAATTTCAAAATTCAATTCTAGACATTCATGTTCATTAAATATAAAGAAAGGGATGGGTATTGATTAAAATTTACAAAATTTATAGAAAAAATATATCATACACATCATGAAGGAAAGAAAACTGAATATTATAATAAATGTTTAGAAAATTCATCCATTCACAATATACAATGGAGGGAGTAATCTACACATTTAAGAGGCTCTCCGTGGTCTTATCAGAAATAAGGGAGTGCAGTACAAAAGTCGAATCACGAAAAAAAAAAGTGATTAGATACACTGGTAAGATCAGTAAGTGTCTTGAGAGAGGCATCAATTGAACGTTGGAGTGAATCTATCTATGTATCATTCGCTTCTACCCGAGTATAGAGAGATTCAACTAGAGTAGTCAACTCATAAAACTTATTATGAATAGTGTCCAATGAGGAATATTATGTCAAATGGTTAGACCATAGATGAGAAATTATCTCCTCACATCTCCATATCTAAATAGTCCAGACACTATCTAAGCTTGCAGTTCAAATAACAACTGACAAACCTAATCCAATTCCCCCAATATCTCCCTTGTTTTCTTTGCTAGGGAAGAATCATTTATAATATCATGAAAATCCCTATAATTCATTGAAAAATATATTAAGGTCAAGATTATTTTCCACATAATTTCATTAAAAGGTTTCCAATTGAAACCACAAGCCCCCTAGGTCATGAAATAACTGGTGAAGGTGTTCCCCTAGGTCATAGATTATTTCCAAGGGGGTATCATTAATCAAGGCATGAATCTATTCCAATATAAATATATGATGTGTCTAATCCTCTATAATCAATGATGTGGGTGAAAAAAAGTATGAAATACCAATTATATCAGTGTAAAAATACCAAAAGAATCCCCATATTTTATTATCTTAGTAGGAACATCATTCATATCCTACATTGGAGGATTAAATTCCTCTGTACAATATGTTTCACCATCGGAGTGGTCATCACTCATACAAGGACTCTTTCTCAACATATCATCCAGATCATTAATTTGTTCCATCAATGGCTCTAATAAATTAATGGGAAAGGTGAATGACTTGTCCACATGACAAAACAAATTTTTGAACACACCATTTAGATAAGATCCTACCTAATCCGCGGCATAATAATGGGTGTGGAATGTGGAAGAATCATCAATAGAATTTATTGTAATATCATCCTTGGGGTCTTCAAGTGTGAACATCCTCAAAAACTGGTGGATATCCCAATGATTTCTCTCCCCAAAAATACCATACAAAGGATGTGGGGATAACCTTTGAGTAGAACCAAACTAAAGAGAAAATATATGTGTTGTATAAGGCATGAAGATGACCATCTCGATAACCCTGGATATGAGAACCCCATTCAGAAGGGAGATTATATTTGATATTTAATAAAGGGATCCCTTTACACCATCAATAATTATTCTAAATAGTGCATGAAAGTGGATTAATTCAATGATTTCAGGATGGCGTAGAACATCCTTAACATCCGCAGGGCTCAGATTCCGAGCATCAAACAAAAAGATGATAAGTAATATTGGATGGTATTTGGTATTCAATATCATATAAGTGTTGTAATATTCATATCAATGGAAATAATCTCCTATCCATCCAAAAAACAAACTGGAGAGGTACAATAATCCAATAAGGGGTTCTACCCTATTGAATATGGCCCAACATTTGATAATATATGGCATGGAATGGTACTACCATGTTTAGGGGCCTACCTTATATAAGTCAAGATGCCATCACCAACGTGATAACATAGATTCTGGAACATGTAACCCATGCAGGAAAGAGCCAGCCATTCAAGGACATGTCTATAAAAATTGTTATGCTTAGGCTTGGATATATCACCATGTTCCCACATTTTCCCCACAAGTTATAATCTTCAACCTCTAAGATGGCCCAATAAAAGCTATCACTATCACGGACATGATGAAAGGGGCACCAAAATGGTCAAATATAGGTTGGTCTAACTGCACTATTATAGAAGACACTATTTATAAAATATATGAACAAAATAAATGAGTGAATTGTTAACTATTTCATCAATTTTTCAATTAAAATAATAAGCCTCTCCCATTCCAAAACCGTGGTTTGCTGGGAATCATCCCAATCATCTACAATAGAGAGGAAGCCATCATACATTTCTCAAAGAGGAGGAATTCCAACCAATTAATAGATAACCCATAGGCTGATCCCCACTTCACCATGGGACAAATTCAATGTGTTTGTATCGGGGCACCAATGTCTGATCTTCTCTTGAAGGACATCAGGTTGGTATTAGAGGATAAATTGATATATTCATATAGATTCATAAATTTGGACCTGGTATAAGTTATTAACGAACTCCAAGAAGCATTTCCTAACCTAGAAGGGCCACACCCACTCATGAGAGAAATTACTTTTGGGATATAGAGACCATTTTGATTACCAAACACAATCTAGATTATTCATAGAAGATTCCATAATGTTAGAATAACTTTGAGAAAAAGGTTTTCAGGGGAAACCAAGGACATCTGGAACCATATTAGATTTGACCAACAGATAAGACAAACCCTATGATCAAGATGTAACCGACCAATCATCCCCAAAAATTGTTTTTTGAAGGCATTCATGAGAATCAAACACCAAACGGGATGAAATAATAAAATATGGAGGAGTAATGGTAGAAATATAAATTAAAATAAAAACTTATAGTGGAAGTCGATGGGATAAGGGATAGCTCTAGACACAAAATGAAAGGAATCTCATCAAGGATTCATTATCGGTATGAATCTCATATCAAGGATTGTCATTGAGATTCCTGGCAATCATGGATCTTTTATTAGCCACAACTGAAGAACCTTAATGAGAACTGGAATCCATCTTAAAATTAGTAAGTGTCACATGTCAGACAGAAATAATATAAAATAAAATAAAATAATATGCATCAAATGATCCAGTAGCATCATACACATAGCATGTAACAATAAGGAATATCTAAATCACAAAAAGGGTTTAAGAGTTTCCTTATAACTAGAGGGATCATGGGTTTCATAACTCCCACAATGCATTGGGTAATCACATGGACCCATTGGAGACTTTTGATTGTGTAGCCGTTACATGGTGATGTGAATCAATTGAATCGAATGATAGAACCTTCATACCCAGTGAAACATTCAAGAATATCATTGTACCTCACATTAAAAGTTCAAAAATAATTAATAAATCATGGTTCATATTCAGGCAGGATTAGCACCTGAGTGGAAGTAGTCATGTGGGAAAGGACATGCAGTGAAGGATCATGAAATGTGTCTCTTGATCTGGATTCATGGAATAGTCTCTCAATGGACTCACATGATGGAAACAATGGCGGAAGAAATATAGACAAGCGGTGACTGGTGGGTTGCATTTTTCTCTATCCCCTCCTATAGATGAGGAATTTCATGAAATACAAATAATTCCATGGTATACTAAACATCACCCAAGAAACCAATTCAGAACACCACCAACGAATCTAGAGGGAATTTACATTCCTCAGAATTGAGAAGAATGTAATACTCAAATGTTAGTATGATTCCCCCCACAAAATCAATAGAAGAATGTGATGGATGAGACCATAGAATCATATGAAACTATAATAGATTATAGATCGTGTAACCATTATAAGGGAATTTGAGTAATCCATGAACATACCATAAACTTTGATAGATCCCAAGGATCCTCTTTTCAATGATCCCCTCTAATTTTGTGAAGGAGTTTCAGACAACCAACAGCCATGAATGTGGAATCCTGATCTGATCCCCTGTGCCAAAAGGGTTGTCGGTGATATTCACCAGGAGATCCAACATGAAAATCCTTTAAAAATGGGAAGAAGGATTCCCAAACGGTGGAGACCCCTATAGGTCATAATGTTCAAGTGGCACATCATTGATGGGAAGGGTGATTATGCTTGACAACATCCAATTAGAATCTCTAGACCCACGATCCATTGTAAAACAAAACAAAGAAGATAAAAGGGAGGAGGTGGGAGCCACTCACAGTTGTTATAATACATGTGGCACGCCCCTGATGATTCTCAAGGTACCACAAGTCCTTAGAGTCATTTTTACCTCATCTCATAAAGTCCCTTTTTCTAGTTAACCACATTGCATGGATAACATATTGTATATATGGGAAAGCTTTTTCTTCCCTCATCTCCCTAAGGAAAAATATATGAGTTTGTACATAAAATGATCACACACCCCAATACGTCCTATATTAGTTAGAATTAACATATTAAAAAACTAGAGTAATTGTATATGAAATTACTCATGAAATATGATATGACTCACAAGTTTTTTGATATAAAATAATGGAAATAAAATAGGAAGGAGTTGGAATCCTCTCATGGTCGTAAAATTCTTTTGTTTCATTAAGGAAGACTGCATCATGGTCATGCAATTCCCCTTGAACAACCATCATTGTCTCATAAAAATCCTCCTAAAATCCATCAATCAACTAATGAATTCTATTCAATAGGAACTTGGATCTTGTAGAGTCCCTTGGACATGTTAGCATTACAAAAAGTATGTCCTATGACACGCCCGTGTGATAAAACAAGCACCCATTAATTAAGAATTATCCAATAATAGAGCCTTTGATTAGAGGGAATATTGGTTTCAAAAATTCAAGTGACGCCCTTATAGCAGTCCATGAAAGGGAGTCATAATGATACATGATGATATAGGCCTTTTCCAACTCTATCGTAGACTCAAAATATATTTATTTCACAAAGTGCCAAACAACTAGGGTAGAAATGGTTATAAATTCCCCACCCCAACATGTAAAAAAGTTATGGAAACTAGATGATTCAACTCTTGAGCTCTACACTCTCAGGCTCAAGGGGTACAGAGGAATTATGATAGGTGATGATCTCACTACTGGGAAGTCTTCCGTCAAGTAATGTACCAATGAACATATGAAGAAATCATTCACCATACATAAGGAACTTCATGTGGTCATTTATAAATCACAATAAGGAAAACTAGAATGGACTAGAATGAAAAAAATCATATGTCCTCTATATCAGGTGATACTAAAAGAAACTAATAATGAATAAACCTATGGCCTTCACAATAAAAGGGTTAAAACCAAGATTAAAAGTGGAACACATTAGTGAAAAATATGCTTGATGGACCTCATTCAGTTCATTTAAGTCATATAAAGACACATGATAGAACTTGAAAATATATCCTAGATCTCTCAAAACCCCTTAGACATGCTATTTGGGAGATGAGAAATCCTTAAAACAGATTAGAGGAAGTCATACGATCCCCCTACAGACACCATTTTGATCTTGCAAGACTCTACGTGTCCATCACCTAAGCCTTGTGATGTCCTTCAGATACATTGACTAAATAATATAACAACATTTGATCATGTTAGTCAAGTCTCGAGGTGGCATCTGGGCATGAAAACTAAGCTCTCATGACACCCTCTAGGCAAGGAAGCTCAGACCTTTGTCATTCTACATACATGACAGCCAGGTCTGAAGATTCTCTCCAAGGATGATATCCAAGATTTACAGCATCCATAATATAATTTCATAATAAACCTCATGTAACAAATCATATGTTTCTATATAACTATTTCAAATGACACCAAGGCATGTAAGCTGCATCATGGGACACCCCCTTAACAAGACAACAAGGTCAGGCGATGGATTCCACAACTAGTGGACTGGGTCATGCGACAACCTATGGACTAATAGGCACAGTCATCAGGTCTTCCTAGGACATGATAACATTATCATCCTCAACCTGTATGCCCCTATGAATATGTAAATCTATGTGTGTAATCCCTGATTAGAGAAACATTGATGATTCTTGTTCCTACCTTATTCAAGTTTTCTAGGAAACCTCTCCCTGAGGTTCATGATCTATATCAATCATCATCGGGAAATTCCATCACATAAGTACCACATCATGAGAAATAAAATGATCATTTTCCATCCATTATTTCCCACACTGGTCTTGGATCTTGTGAGCTTAGAGAGTCCCAAAGATCATGTCATATGTATCATGGGTCTCTACAATGATAGAGGTGTCCTCAATATATAATCCTTGAACAAATGATCTATGATAAATATTATTATCTCTATACCTAGGATACTAGGGAGGTCCCTTTGGTACTCAAGATTGAATACTTAGTGTCCTGGAGAACCAATATGAGTCATTTCCATGCGAAATTAAACTACACGGGACTAATGAAATGAGTGGGTTTTGATTCTTTCGATAACTAGGATACTTAGGACATCTCATAGTCCCTAAATCCCCACCTCAAAATATGAACCACATCCTTATAATGAAGAACATTTCATGGAACATAAATATTCATCTCAAATATATGTAATATGTCACCCATTACCATAAAATGATGGAGAACCCCAGATGCATACATATGGATTCGCTAAAGGGACCCAAATATTTTTTACATGAAGGAGAATTAAACTATAGTTGTATTGATAGGGTAACAATTCCTATATTGATATTGGTAACAGATTCACAATAATATTGTAATTCTATAATATAGTCCCGAATTAGGGATGAATTTCCCCCCAAAAGGGTTTGATGATATTGACCTCCTATCATATAGACCAATGCAAGTCCCCTAGAGTCATTGGGAATGAAAACCCTGATGAATGTCAGCCCTTGTAAAGTAGGTATGTACCAATTTATAGATTGTATAACCATTGGGTGTTTCAAGGGAAGAAAAAAAATATTGCAAACCTAATACATGTGATTGAGTGAATCTTTAAACCACCACCCCACTGCTATCATACCATTGAGTAAAACCCATTCAACATCTTAAATCCTTTTGAAACAGACAATAATGTCATCCCCTTTTGCATAATATATTACAGGAATGGTGTTTTCATCAAAAGTATCTGAGGATTTTTAACCATTTGAATAAATTTAAATTGAGAAATCTTAATATTCCATTGTATGTTTTTTGATGAGGGGAATATTTAGATTGAATCATCTTCAAGGATTTACTTTTACCTCTCAATGATCCCACAAATATTTATTTATAAATAGTAATCCAATGTTATATGTTGGATGTCTTCACCCAATATATTCTAAGAGAGAAGGATGGGTCACACAATAAAATAAACTATTAAGGCCTCTCTTGATATGTTTCCCTCAATCTAGAGATGACTTATTTCTATAAGGGGGGGGGTGGGGTGGTTGAGATATGAACGCCCCCAACCCTATGAGATAGTTTTGATTCTGTTCATCCACTGTAAAATATTATATTTTCTTAGTATTTGATGCTCATAGTGGTGGGGTGTAGGTAAAAATACACACATTTCCATGGGTTAGTATTTCTCTTGTATTGTTGTGATGGTATCCACTACTGATACCCTCATGATTTTGAATCATTTGTTCTAATAATAGGCTATATGTAGTTCATGCGGTGAGAATGAACTAATTACTATTGAGGGTAGCACCATATCCAAGGGTATCATTTTTATCATGTGAGATTCAAGTTCAACCTTTATGGAGGCCTAATGTGTATGTATATTAGTGGTCCACTCCCACCAATTTCACCACTAGTGTGCTTTGAAGATGGTGGGATTTATTTTCCAAATGAACAATTTTCATATGTGGATCCCATTCTTGGGACCTAAATCAAGGAAAAAAATTATATTCTACTTTCCTTGATGGAATGTGCTAGCTATAGAGTAGGCAAAAATTTTATTCTATATAATCACCAAAAACATTAATAATAACATATGGTAGAGCATCAATAATCAACTTGTGTAGATCCATTGTAGAGATTTTGTGTTCTTGTTAGAGATATTTGCCTCACCCTCTCAATTTTTGATACCATGTATTTTAAAGGGAATACAGGTCGATATAGTGATAAAGATTACCAATCACATTGACATGGATAGCATAATCCTCTTAAGAAAAGTGTTTTTCCTTGAGATGACAATGATTTGACCATAGGCTCAAACAAAAGTAATGTATACATTACCCAAAAAATGTCTCAATAATTTTTTACCGAGACGTGGATATGTGTTAGATAATACATTATATATTATCCAAGACTAGTTATTTACTCATAACCATAGTGTTCTTCTTATATTCTAGGACGGATTCATCGACTTGGTCATACCTGATTGGTTATTTATCTACTGACTTATTGAGATAAGTAGAATCAATTATAATAACCTTTGATAAATCAAAAGTTAAGTGGTCATATGTTTGAATAGATAATGATCATTTCCTTAGACTATCCTTAAGATGAGAATAAAAACATTCTAGATCTGTGGAGTATTTTTACAATATATTCCCTAGGGTGGACCTTCCAACTTAATGATAAGAATTATATTGATATGAACCTCATGGTTTCGAGCATTCAATTAATTGAAAAGTGGACGAACATCATATCAATTAAGATTCTATCAATGGGGAATATTTTCATAGATCACATTATAATAACATTTTCCTTTATAGATATATTTGGGTCCACTCAGAGGACATTATTTGTGGATTCTCTACAGTAGACCATCAATGTTATTAATTGAAACACTATGGGGAGGTCCATCACAAGTACAACTAATTAATTTTTCTTTCTTTTAGGAATTTGATTCTTGGGTCACTATTGAGATACATATAATTTCCTCAAGAACACTAGTGTTGATTATGGTAGGGATATGAGCATGCACTTAGGTTATATTCCACCCCCAAAGATATTTTTTCATGGATTGTCACATAATTCTAGCTAATGTTATGTATTGTGCATAATTACCTTCGTATGTTAGATTCCACCGAGGAAAATCTAATTTATATAACAAAATATTCTGATTCACTTCTTAAGAGTGGGTTGGAATATGATCCTTCCATTTTCTTACAAGTGGAAGATGTTGATAAGATCCTTCGGAATGGTTTGGGATATGTGTATTCATTTTTATTTTTATTTAATTATTTAGATGGCCATCCTCATATCAAAAGGGAGTAGTAATATGAGTCTGATTCTAAGAAACTATCACTAAACGTCAACAATATCCTGGGAACAATATATGTATATTCACCTACCCTAATGTAGTTGTTGGAATATGTAGAAAACTCTAGTTGAAATAGGGTTATGAGGAAGATCATATTCTTTATTCCTTATTGGGACCTGATGACAGTCCTTTTGAAAGGGAGTGGTAATATTGGCACACTCTTGAGTAGGTTTTGAAATATATTGATGATCTCATCTGATGATGGGGGTGGGTATCTACGTCAGACCCCTATTGACAACTGAGATATGCTATTACAGATCTATGTTAATACTTTCAAAATATGATGAAAATTCTATATTGAATGGGTAGGGTTATCATATTTCCCTTTGATCACCACCAAAATGTGTGATGTGTTTCTTCCATGTGGATTGTAATATAGGTCTAATACTCTATGGGAGTTGGAATATTAGCCTACATCACTCCTCTATTTTTATTAAAGATATGTTTATGGGATTTATAAGTGGGGTAAATAAAATTATATTTCCCTCCATTTATAATTATAATATGCCAACATGCACCTCCTTACAATGCCAGAGTGCCCTAACTTGACTGAAGAGTTAAATTTGAGATATGTGACTTCTCCTTTACTTTTTATAGTATTTTGATGGGTTCTTCTATAGGGGTTATCTTCCAAACACGTGTGGCCTTTCCCTCACTTTGATATATTTTTTGGGTTCCTTGGCCTATGTGGTTTAGGCCATGATCTCTTAAGAAAACTCTTCATTAAATTCATACGGGTATGAGATTTCAAAATGTTGGTGATATCAATAGTTAACAATATCCCTATGTGATTCATGGTGTAAAACGATGGCACTTTCTTTGACATAGTCATTGTCTACCAGTGAGGTGATCTATAAGGATATATAGATTGGGGGATTTCTCATACCACGTATAAGGTGGTGATAGTACATTTTAAGAGGTATACCATCACTATATGGTTGGTAACATATCATTGGACACATTTAATTAGTGTCATCACCCTCTATTTGGGACGGTACTTAGACTTTACAGTGGATGAGGCATACATATGATGTTGAGGTTCTTACTTATATTTTGATTTAAGTGGGATATTATAAGTGTTTCAAAAATTCATTTGAGAATCATCAAATACAGAATACTGTTGATATATTAACACATGTAAGATCATGTTTGACCCACCATTTTTATAGTTAAAGGATTCATATCGGGATCACCAATTTTTGTGATGTGCGAATGTACCCACAATTTTTTGAGTTGATGGAAATCTACTTTCCAAAGGTATGCAAGTGTCGAGACTTTACCTGCTACACCATGGGTTGTGAATTGTTCTAGAGTATGGGAGATCAACCTCATCTGCACATATTGAGGGGGAATTATTTCCTCCTCTGGAAATATCATATTAATTTAATATGTATTCACAATTCATTCTCAAATCCCAACACATGATTGGTAACCACTATGCTAATTATTGGCCATCGACATGCATCAATCTATATATATCTTCATTTGTCATATATTCTCTATCAATTTTAATTTTCTTATATATCAGATGTTCTCTATTGATAATACCTTATATATATATAAATTGTTTCCTACTTTTTTATTAGTAAGTTAGTTATATTTCTATTTAAACCCACATAGCAAGGTGTTCTAGAGTTTATCCCAAACCATTGAGGTACTGTATATTTATGGTTCATAGATTATGCCCGTGTGGTGTGATGGATCCATATCTCTATGAAGGGAAAATAATCAAACTTAGTCTGCGAGAATATAACATGATACATCATACCCTTTATATTTATTTTATAATGGATATCAGGGTTCATTTAGAGTTTCTTCTTTCTTTACCATTCCTGACCAGTTTAATGACATATAGTGTAGACATTTAGGTGAATGTAATCCACAATAGTTATGGTAATTATACATTAATGACCTTTTTTGTTTGAACTAAACGGGTATGAGGCCTAATTAGGATGGGTCTGTTTCTTCTTTATGTGGACCCATGAGAAATATGGTTGGTTTTTCTTGTGGGGACATGACCCATGAGTAGGATATGGCCTCATAAAAAACATAGCCCAATGAGTAAGGATTGATGGTATTAAAGCCGCCATGAGAGGTTTTATGGATTATAGAGAGTATTGCTTTTCATGTAATGGTTTGTGTGATTTCATGAGGAATATAGACCCATGAAGATACGTTTATAGGGAATATGGCCCATGTGAAGGTGAATAGGGATCTTAGAGGGAATATGGAAAAATAAGTAATGAAACATATGGTTATGATGTGGGTTATATAGGGATTGTGGACCAATTAAAATATAATTTATATGTTGTTTTTTATCCTAAATGAGGTTCCCCATATATCCTTCTTGTATACATTTCAAATCCCATGTAGTTTGATCTAAAAAATTTATATCCATGTGGAAGGACCATGCCATACTATTTAACATCTATGATAATGAATCATTAATGCACATTACATCCTGAAATTAGGATATCTATACCATAAAAGGAGTGAAAAACAAGGTTACACATTAGGCTCCCCTTTTGGACCAACCCATTTGTTGGTAATTAGACATGAGAAGATACAACTATGTATTACACTTAAGGAGTAGGGCTAAGTGTATTGAGTAGGAACTAAGAGAGAATTATTAAGGTTTATGAATGAGTATATACTTCCTAAGTAAACATGTCCCTGTTTTATTGATTTCTCATTACGATAATTAATCAATTGGAACATGGCTGGGGATTATTCCTTATGAGAAGCTACATTCCTTCAAGGATCATTAATTAGAAATAGGGATTCTACCTTGAATCCATGATGATCAATCCTAGGAATGGGTCAGTTATGTTGAACAATGTGAGCTAAGGGAAAATATCACTGACATCATCTTGATAGGTACCCATATTATTAAAAGAGAATATTATCATGACAACTGAATGGGTCTTTTCATGTATGGGAAAATTTTCAAGAGGTGGATTTTATCAAGAGAATTCATTATCAAATGAGGTCACTCTAATGTTCTCTATATCATGACCATGTTGTTAATGTTTTTTTGGGGTGGGCATTGATTTATTATATTTTGGGTTTTGACCATGGTGAATGGATGAAAGAAATTTTGTTTGAGTAGGATCAACATGGAAGGGTGATCCATGTAAACATTATGACATGGGAGAGGTTTGGCTTCTTATTTAAGACTACTATTTAATGCTATCATATGTTGTTCAGGTAGTAGTTGTGTGGTCACCAATAAGGTAAGGGTTTGAAAATCCCAAGGACCCTGACATCACATAGTGTGTAGTTTGGATAACATGGTCGCATAGTGAGCTCATATACAAGATCATGATAATATGAGTCTCACATTGAAATGAGAAGATAAGGCTCCCTATAGTAGTTTTTTCAACAATTATGCATGATGGATTCTTTAATATTGTCCTCAAAGAATAGAATGCTCCATGTGGTGGAATCACATAGTCACTACAGAAGAGGGAGGCCCATGTAGAGGAAAAGAGGAGGAGGAAGATCTATTTAGTAGGCTCATGGAAGACCCCTCTTGATAGTTGTTTGGAAGAATGAACATTGGATGATTTTTTTATATCATTGAAGTCTACATGCACTATATTTAATTATGGGCTTCTCTGAGACCTCAAGATATAAATTATTTACATACACTATTCACCTACATCCCTCCCCCTTCTTTATTTTACATTATGTTTCTCTTATAGAATTGGAAACCCTAGAATTTATAGGAATGGGTTGGGTAAACACAATACAAAATAGGTGTATGGATAGTAAGATGCCATGGAACCTCATGGGGATATATTAGGGGAATCATAGAGGTGTTAATCAATACACCACGTATGAATAGGCCAACATGTGGTGAGTTGATATCTACAGAGTAATTTTTCTTTGCAGCACATATGAGAGTGTCTCAAGGTGGTGGCTGGGTTACTGTATTAGTCAGTGTCTAGTCCATGCATATAAAATCACCCCAACATGATAATGCATTAGAGATACACCATTTCATAGTTAATGAAATACCTTTATGATATTAATGTAATGTCACTTTCTTATCAGGCCTTTGTGGGTTAAAATTCCCATTATTACCATTTGAATGGCATTAATTTTGGTTCTATCTCTTTTAGTGGATAACTAAAAAATTCATTAGTGTTTAGTTTATGGTTTTTATACATATTAATGATTATTTTTGAAAAATATTCTACAATGAAAACTTATTTGTTTCTCCTATAAAATAATTATAGTATTTTAGGTCCATATGAGAGAATTAGTTATTGAGATGTGTGTTACAAACTCATTGTTGGTTTAAATGAGTAGATAGTGTTTTTGGTCACTACCATAGGAGTGTTTCATAGATTATATTTAGTTTTTTATTTTCATTGTATGACATCATGTATTGGAATTAAAAAATTTTATTTATATTGTAGAGTTTTTTGGTGAATTATTATCATTCCTAGGAAAATTAATGTTAATTCCTTTTGTGCGATTATTTTTACCCTCTTTTCTAGTCATCAGCTTGTCGTCTAATAATGTTTGGAGTCAGGGATAAAATTTATCATTACTTATAGCTTAATATGGGTACTAGTGGGTCCAAATCATGATATATTAGTTATTAAAATCATATTATTATCATAGGAAGTATATAATGAAACAATATCATTGAATCTCTTGTAATTTGAATATTATTAATAAAAATTTCATACAATGGAATGTTATGGGAAATTATTTTGGTTGAGAGGTAATAAAAAGTTATAACCCTATAATTACTGAAACATTTCTTAACATTCAATTAAATGATAAAAATACCCAATAGTATCCCATGTTCATTATAAATAAGGAATTGGAAATTGAGATAGTTTATCTAATCTTGCTCAAGCCTCCAACCGTTTCTATTGAAGAAAAATCCATCCTTTACTATTTCCACTAAGATGTACTACCATACCATTATATTTTTGGAAAATTCTCCCCATTTGTGCAGTGATTCATGTCTGGCTTTGAATACAACAATGAGGAATGATTTATTATGTTTTTCCTTTTTTATATTCATAAATGACTTTGGTTTAAAAAAGAGACTCAACCATATATGATGAATGATGTATGTCTTCCATTTAATGTTTACATATTTTTTTCATATAATTGTGATAATGGGTTTCATGTTTCTATATTCTCTCATTTTATTAAATAAATTGTATATGATCATTAGATGCCTTTTTCAAATAACCATATTACAAAATAAATTTTAAATATTCTACAAACTGGTGATGTTGAAAAAAGTATTCACACAAATAAATTCTATGTAATAATTGTAATTAAATTTTTAATGTCAAAGGTGAAAATTAGATAGTTTTTTGAGAAGGATGGTCTTATATTTTTGTCTGAGAAATATTTTTTGGTTATGTATTGGGATTTCTAGTAGATAAGACTCCAGAAGCTAAACTTAAAGAAACCAAATAGAGGGAGATTCAATTTTCCAATGGACTTCATTATTTATTCCAATAGTTAAAGGTAAATATAAATCATCCTAGTATATAAATTTTGGTGGAATATATATTATCAAAAGGATGTTAACATAATTTAAAGTAGTATTGGTTTTTTTGTATGGTATAACAGAATGAGGAATTTGTAAAATATTACACTAGAGATCCAATACATTATAGGGGATTGAGTGAAATAAATAGAATTATCATATCTCAAATACAATTAAATTCTTTTATAGGGACTACATATTGGATGATCCATTGGATGATTTTATTTTAGAGGGTGAGTGCTTGGGATATTAAATGTAGATATCCAAAGGAATTGCATCAGGGTAACTCCAAGAATATGAAAGAGTGTTCAAGGAAATAATTTATAGTTAGTCCTTAGGTATTATGGAATGTATAATTGATAATTTTTAGGACTGATTTAGTTAGTTATTTTATTTGATTCAGTGATCTGTTTCCCATGAATGTTGTTGTAGGGTGGTATTTTCAACATAATGATCATAAGGTGGTGTATCTAGAAGTAACTAGAAAACTAATATTTAGTTTATTTATTTGTATTTGTGGATAAAAACAAGTTATATGAGTCTAATTTACAATAAAAATGAGTCCAGTGTTGAAATAGAACTTATATTTAATGCATGATTATGATATATAATTTGTCTCTATATGGGGGACTTTTGCAGAATGTGCTTGTGGCCTAAAAGAGTTACTGGAGGAGTTGTTGAAATTAATAGACCAGGGCGCTAAGAAAGAGTGTTCTATAAGGGTTCACTTGAAAATAATGATGGGTTAGGTTATTGAATATTATGGTTTTCCCATGTAACATAGTGTTCTCACCTTAATGGAATGATGTTGTGCATTCCCCTATGAATTATGACTAATTTCTAAACCAATTCATATATATCTGTAGTGATTTTCGATATTATCTCACACGTATTCTTGTTTTTTCCATATCATAAGATAAAAGATTTTATTAGATACTATGAGGTTAATATAACCCAAAGGAGATCAGGTCAGTGTGATGGTTAAGGTGTCAATACTTTTATGTTATGGACATTGAATCACATGGGATGTATCAGTAAGATGTTTTTTCTAATAATGATTTATTTTCCATAAAAACCCCAATATGAAATATTATTGCCATGTAATAGTATATTTAGGGAGTATTATATCCAAACATAGTTGTATTTTATTCTTGGTAAACTTATGGGAACCTCAGGTCACGTGGTTTACTATTTTTTATGAGAAATATTCACTATAAAGACGGAAAAGGTACCTTGTTGTACGGGTTTATTGAAAGAACTCTACGAGTGGTTGGATTTGGAGTTATGTTCCCTTTATAAAGGTGGTATAAAAAAATTATTTCGATGAATATAATAAAATTCTATAATATAGTATTGATCCTTTACGGTTTTTTGGTTTAGCGTGGTTTCATTGTCTCTTGAGGATAAAGTTTCAATGGGAAAGGATCAGATTTATTTTTTGATGGTGGAAGTATTGAAATTTGGAGGGTGTTTGGTTTACTATTATAGGAGTGTTTATAATTTTAGTTTATGCTGAATCAATCAAAAGTGAGGAATTTACTATAATGGGAAACCATGATATTGAATCATAAAGAAATATTTCAAAAGGTTTTTCTATAAAAAGTGCCCCATTATATAGAATGAGAAGGAGTTCAATGGTGAAGTAAATGATAAGAGATACAAACTGATTTAGTAATTATGAGTTGATGGGATTTGACAATTGTCCATGTTTCACCTCTATAATTGTTGAAGGGAATAGGGAATTAGTGAGTCTATGAGTTCTATTTATAAATTTTTAACTTTTGTAGGTTCCAAAAATTGTGTAGTTGAGAGGGGATGGCATTTTATATACCATGTTTTTTTATAGACTACTTCTGTATGGTTATTTTTTGACTACAAGGTTCACATCAAACGACACCAGATAATAGGAGTAGGTGATTTCTCTAGAAGATTTACCTGAGAGGTGACACTAGTCATTGTTAAATGGATTGGTTCCATCCAAAAATCTAATAAAAGAAAATAAATGTTGCACAATACAAGCTTTTAATAGTTTTGTTTTGATGGTTAGTTAACAACTAGATTTTAGTACAAATGTTTTTGGAGGAAAAAATATTCATCCATGGGGATCATTGTTGTGAAAAAGTGTAAAACATGTTTAATTTTTATAGATAAATAATTTTGGAATGAGTGATACATAGGTGATAATTATTTTAGCAGCAGATAGTGTTTGTGGCATGGGTGTCTCAATCAGATGAAATTAAAAGGATATGAAAACCCTAATCTCATAGAAGATCTATATAAAATGGGTAAATGGATTAAATAAATGTGGAGTAAAGTATTCCAAATTAGGTGAGATGTTTTGTTTCTTAAAAAGTAAGCACCGTAAATTATATCATAGAAATTTTTAGTTGTCCATATGAATCCATTATACTTACTACCTTCATTGATGAGGAGATATGGGATTGTGGGTGTTGTTTCCTAGGAGAAAAATTGTTAGGTGGTTTCGAACCCTCATTAAGTAGAATCTTGGGGTGGTTGGTATTGAAAGATAAAATATATGAATAAACAATGTACATGGGAGGATGATAGTTTGGAATTAGTGATAGTTTCATAACATATACTAATTGTGATTTCCAATATTTTGAGGTGACTAACCCAGGAATACTGAATGTTTTTATATAGAGGATGATGAATTAATTTTACATAGTATCTTCTATTTATTATTCATGTTTTGAAGTTGTAATGATGTCTTCTCTCTCATCTACGATGTAATTGGGAAATATATTATTAATTCATTAATGTTGGAAGTGAGAAAACGCCTAAGAACTAAGTGTATTTTTTAGAAATTAGTGGTGATGAAGGATTTGGTGTTTTGTTCTTGCAAAAATGAAATCTGAAAGGTCATCAAGGTATAAAAATTTAATTTTTAATGGAATAAATTGTTGAAGGATCAAACATTGGTGGGAATTTAGTAAGGGAAAATAACTACACTTATATTGATTTAACATAAAAATAATGAAGGGGTGGTTCTTGTCTTCTTAAGTTAGTGGTTTATATTGTGATGATACTTAAATTATCAGGAGATAATGTTCTATATGGTTGTTGGATCTAATGGTATCAATGCAGTTTGATATACAAAATAGTTATGGGATTGAAGATGCTCAATAGTAGAGTATTTCGAAGCATATTTTCTATAAGGAGTAAGGAGATGGACAAGGTACATGACCAAAACAATTGATAGGACTTCAACATTATTCTAATAGTGATCGGGCCTATTTGTTCTAGAGGTATACCATGGATGGATACCATTGTAGAATTTATAAGGTTTTGTAGGAAAATGAATTTAAGATCATGGTATAAAAGATTGGAGACAGTTCTATCTTAGTGGGGGTGTATATGATGGGTAGTATAGAGGGGAACAATGAATAAAATAGAAAGGGAGAAAAATGTAGGTTGGATAGTGGGACATTGATGGTATCCTTGATAATAGTCTTCTTGTTTATCATGACCTATCCTCGGGACCCGTGCCGTGACTACCCCAAGCCAGCCTTCCATAGGCCAGAGGCTGGCGACTAGCACCAAGGCGTAAATCCCAGTAAAAACGGGAAGGCATTGCCTTTGTAAAGTAAAAGAACACCACCGAGCAAGAAAGGAGTAGAAGCAAACAATAAGTAAAAACTGAGTACAACAGTAAGTGCAGAAAAGTAAGTGGGCCAGAATAAAAACCCAAACTGAAAGTAAAGTACAACTCGAAAGGGAAAACAACAACTGAAAGTAAATCCTCAACATCGAGCCGACCACTGGAAGTCCCACCTGAAGGGTGAGTACAGATTGCCTCCACAAATCCTCGGGTCCAACCGCCCACTCCGAGTACGCCCCGCCCAGTGGTCCACCTCCAGGTACCATCCTACTCCGCAAACCTCGACCATGATCAACGATGTCCGTCGTCTGCAACCAACACAACGTAGTACGGGCATAGCACGTGCAGGGGTGTGTAAAATCTACTCAGTAGGGACCCTGAGACCCCCGAAGGTCTCACAAAATCCACAAAGGATAAACCACAAAGGAAAGATACAATCACAAAGTAACATCCGACACTGCTTAGGTATATGGCCATACATATACCAAAGTCATCAATTCCCATTCGGATCCAACATCTGAGCCCAAGCACAACCTAGTCCACACAGGAAAGAAAAACGAAAATCCACACAGGATAGCACAACACAATCCACATAGGAAAGAAAAATAGGATTCAGCTCACACCGGTATACTTCTTCGTATGACGATAAATATGATCAGATATATCCATTGATTCATCTATGTCATTAGACCCACAAAGGATCGATAGGTACTAACCCCCACAATGACCCAGGAAAGGTCTGACCCACAGAGGATCGATAGGTAACTAACCCCCGCAATGAACCAGGAAGGGTCTGACCCACACAGGATCGATAGGTAACTAACCCCCGCAATGACCCAGGAAGGGTCTTACCCACCCATGATCGATAGGTAACTAACCCCCACAATGACCCAGGAAGGGTCTAACCCACACAGGACCGATAGGTTACTAACCCCCGCAATGACCCACATAGGATTGGACCCACATAGGATCTGTAGGTGCTGGCTCACACAGAACTGCTGAGCACTAACCCACACAGGATCAGATCCACACAGGATCTATAGCACTGATCCACGTAGGATCGTTGAGTGCTGAAGTCTTCGTCGTCGAATCCACAAGGGATCTCTGTACAGTCGTCGTCGTCGTAGTCGCAGCCAGCTCTAGGGTTCCCGCACACAGCAAGCTCGTTCGGGAGGGTCTGCCCCACGAGACGAGAGGCTGAAACATAAACTGACACGTAGTCCGGAGTTGATGTATCCAGAAGTTCCATATCTTCAACAGGAACTCAACGTCGCAGACGGCGCGTCAATCGGACGCCCGGTCTGAGAGTTATTGGCCTTTTCGTCCCAGGGGCCCTGTTGGTTTTTAAGTCAAAACCAACCCGACCGTACTCCACTTGCATCATAAACTCGGGATAAGTGAGCCAAAAGATCTGTCTCACTTATAGGAATCCACCAAAGTTGATGGTACGTCAATCGGACGTCCAGAGCTTACGTTATGTGCATTTCCACTCTATGGGCCCGGTTGGTTTCGTGCACGAACTAACTCGGACAAACCCAAAGTACTCCAAAACCTTGAGTTTAGTATACCGAAACGACCGTCTCGATCCAAGGATCATGTCGCTACTAACGTCTCATCAATCGGAGATCCTTAGCCCATGATATGGGCAAAAGACCGAAAAGGGTCCGAAAACGGGGGGTCTGGGCCCGGACCGACCCGGCGCGCTGGCACTTGCCAAGTGCCGCGCAAGGGAGCCGCGTCCCCCACACGGGGACCGCTCCGTGACACCCGGATGCAGCCTAAGCCGCGTCCCTCCTCTGTGGTCCCGCATGGCCTCGGGACCGGCCGTCGTCGCCGCGACTTCAGCCGCAGCGGGTCTTCCCTGCGTCGCGCCGGGAACCGCCCCATCCTGGCGGCCGGCCGCTTCCGGCCGCCGGCACTACTGTGCTGGCGTGGCGCGCCAGAGGGGGCTTCCGCAGAAAACCGGACGCGCTCCGATGGTCCGTTTTGCATGCAGTCTTCACCAGTGCTCATCCCGAGACCCGTTCTTCACTACAAAACCATCAAAAATAACTTGCGGCCCCATTTGTCATCGCTCGCCAATCCATGTATAACAAACAAAAAGGGCGATGGGTTTAGACATGTTTTTTGGTCCGCACCCACTGCGTTAGCGGTTTTTAAAGTCTCACTACAATCATATTTAACAACTAGGGATATAAATCACAAAGATTTAAATGAAACAACCCCTACCTCGTCGTTGCCGTCGAACGTGAGTTCTTCGCGGAATTGATCGTTGCGGTAGAAGCGGATCATCGCGTCGCAGAAGGGGAATCGCATCGATGATATTCGAGGGTTAATGAAAACACACAGATTTAATTTGAATGATTAAACCCAAGTTCAGGAATAAAATCCACAAAGAATTAGAGAACCGTAATCCCCTACCTCAAGCAGTTGATGATCGGAGATAGTTGCGGGGAAGAATCGTCGCGGAAGAAGCATCGCGGAAGGAGAATCATCGGCGTCACAGAACATGGCGTCACGTCGTCAATCTCAGACGTTTCGACGTTCTTCGCGTTCTTCGTGTTTTTCGTGAAGGAGGATGAAGATAGAGTTTCTCCAAATCCCCTCAACAATCCACACCCAAGAAGAACGTGTGTTGGTCTTATTTTGTTATTATGCCAACAGTTTGAAAAAAAAACAATTTAAGAAACGAACCATTAATTCGGTGAATTAACGGTAACATCTTAACTGTCAATTTAAAAGGAGCGTTAAGAGTTTAGAAAATGCACCAGTTGACTTTCATTCTAGAGGAGTTTTCGCGGTTGCATTACATAGGGAAAAGAAACGATGGGGATCGTGTGGGAACCACCTCACAAATATCCTACCAAGAGGGTAGGATATTTTGGGTTCCACCCTATCCGCTTCAACTTAGCTTAAGTAGATTTAAGTGGCTTTAAGTGGCTATTAAGTGAAATAAAAATAAAGTTGTCTCACCACTTTATTTTATTTCTTAACTTAATCCCAAAAATTAAAAACCACACCAGAGAAAACGCAACTCCGGAAAAGGTGTTTCTAGGAAAATATCGGCGCTGTGATTCCATAGGTGCCCTCGGAATTCGATTCCGAGCACCGGTTCAGAAGTTAGAAAAACCCGCTCGTTCGTTCACTGAATGTACCCGATCCAAACTTCAGAAAATGATTCTGGGCACACCGGGTCTCCGAATCATGTGACGTCAGAAACTGCGTTCTTGTAAAATTCCAAAGAAAATTAATATAAAAATTTATTTAGAATTTACAGGTCTTTACATTACTCCCACCTCATGGCATTACGTCCCCGTAAAGATACATCATAAACTAGAGAAACAAATGTGGGTAATCAGCATGCATCTGAGCCTCCCTCTCCCAAGTGATCACCTGGAGGTTACCATTCTACCATCTGATGCACACTAGAGGGATAGACCATCCACGTAGGACTCTCTCCTGTCGATCGTCGATCTCCACTGGGACCTCCGCAAAAGTCTCCCCATCATCAACATCCAGCTCCCCATAGTCTGTGATATGCGTCGGGTCGTTCACGTATCTCCTCATCTAAGATACATGGAAGACGTCGTGCACCCGGTGCAACTGAGGTGGTAGAGCTAGGCAATAAGCCACCTCACCAATCCTGTTGAGGACCTGGAAGGGTCCGATAAAGCGTGAAAAAATCTTTCCACCTCGGCCAAATCTCTGTAATCCACGTCGAGGTGAGACCCGCAAGAAGACGTGGTTGCCATCCTCGAACTATAGTGGCCTCCACCTCCTGTCAGCATAAGACTTCTGCCGGCTCTGAGCTGTCCTGATCCACTCTTGGATGACCTGGACCTTCTCTGTCATGGCCTGGACCATCTCCGGTCCCACAAGTGCTGACTCCCCAGGGTCTGTCCAGCACAAAGGAGATCTGCAAGGTCAGCCGTACAATGCCTCATATAGTGCCATCCCAATGGTGGAGTGGTAGCTGTTGTTGTACGCGAACTCCACCAAGGGTAGGCGGTCCTCCTAGATACGACCAAAGTCGAAGACACATGCGAGAAGCATGTCCTCGAGAGTCTGTATGGTTCTCTCCATCAGACCATCCGTCTGAGGGTGAAAGGTGGTGCTCAGACGTAGCTGTGTCCCAAACGCATCTTGCAACCTCTTCCAAAGTCGGGAAGTAAAGCGATCATCTCGATCGGATACAATAGATAATGGAACACCGTGAAGCCATATAATTTCCTAAACGTAGAGATGTCCCAATCTCTCTACTGATCCCTACTCTTTGATGGGTGAGAAGTTCTCAGACTTGGTTAGTCGGTCGATAATCACCCAAATGGAATCATGACCTCTGTAAGTTCATGGATGTCCAGTCATGAAGTGCATAGATATGCCATCCCACCTCCACTACAGTACCTCCAAGGGATGTACCAAGCCTGCTGGTACCTGGTGCTCTACCTTCACCTGCTGGCAGGTGAGGCATCAAGAAGCCAACTCTGCCACAACCTTCTTCATGCCCGGACACCAGTGCTGTCGTCTGAGATCCTGGTACATCTTCACCACTCCGGGATGTACCACCAAAGGAGAAGTGTGAAACTCTCTCAGAACCACCTCCCGTAATTCAACTAGTACCAAGGTACGTCCTCCGGAAAGGACATCGTGCTCTGCTCCAATGGAGAAACCATCTGGTTCCTATCCTGAGGATATCTGTGCACGCTATGTCTCACAGTCATCGTCCCCACGCTATGCTCTATGACCAAATGTAGTAGTGGAGGAGTGACTATGAGAGACTGAAGTTAGCCTACTCCTTCTCTATTCACGAAGGATATCTGCAAAGCGGATAGCTTCTTTGTCACCTTCTCAAGTAGCTGAATTCCTGTCCTCCTGCTGAGAGCATCGGATACTGTGTTCCCCTTCCCAAGATTATAAACTATCTCAAAGTCATAGTCCTAGAGGAACTCAAGCCATCGCCTCTATCTTAGGTTCAGGTCCTTCTGCGAGAAGATGTACCTGAGTCTCCGGTGGTTAGAAAAGACTGTAAAGCGCTCTCCCATCAGATAGTGCCGCCAAGTATTCATAGAGAAGACCACTACTGCTAACTCTAGGTCATGAGTAGCGTACTTCTGATCATGCGGCCTCAACTGACATGATCCATAGGAGATCACTACCTGCTCCTGCATCAGGACACATCTGAGTCTGGTCCCTAATGCATCGTAGTTGACTACGTACCCTACTCCCTCCTCTGGCAACCTCAAGATAGGTGCGCTGGTAAATCTCTGTCTCATCTCCTGGAAGCTCTGCTGACATCTGTCTAACCACACAAAGGGTTTCCCCTTCTTCGTCAAATATGAGAGTGGCGCCGCAACTCTGGAGAATTCCGGCACAAATCTCTGATAGTATCCAGCTAGTCCCAAGAATCTCTGCACCTTAATCACGCTCCTGGGTGGCTCCCAAGATAGCACTGCCTCGATCTTCATAGGATCCACCGCAACTCCCGCCTCAGAGATGACATTCCCCAAGAAGTCGACCTCCCGTAACCAGAACTGACACTTCGAGAGCTTTCCATAAACTGGTGCTCTCAGAGTGTATCTACTACAACCCGCAAGTGGTCGACATGCTCCTCCTCAGTTGTCGAGTATATCAATATGTCATCGATGAAGACCATGACAAATCGATCGAGGTATTGCTGAAATATCCTGTTCATGAGGCCCATGACCACTGCTGGAGCATTGGTTACACCGAAAGGCATAACCAAGAACTCATAGTGGCCATATCGACATCTGAAGGTCGTCTTCTGCACGTCCTCATCTCGAACTCTGAGCTGATGATAACCTGACCTGAGGTCTATCGTTGCGAACCACTGTGCTCCCTTGAGCTGATCGAAGATGTCATCAATCCTCAGTAGCAAGTACTTGTTCCACACTGTCACCTGGTTTAGGTGACGATAGTCGACACACAGTCGCAAGCTCCCATCCGCCTTCTTGGCAAACAATATCGGGGAAGCCCAGGGTGAAACACTAGGTCAGATGAATCCCTTGCCCTGCAAGTCCTCCAACTATACCCGTAGCTCTCGAATCTCAGCGGGGGACCATCCGATACACTGGGGTGGATATCGGGGCTGTCCTGGGGTATAGGTCATTATAAAAGACTACCTCTCTGCGAGGTGGTAGTCCTGGAACGTCGTAGGGAAAGACGTCCACATACTGATCCACCACTGCAGGAAAACTAGGACTCTGCATGTCAACTGCTCCTAGGATGAGGCTTGCCAACTGATGAGTGATGGGTTGTCCTCTCTTCTGCGAGAGTCTATCCTATGCTGCAAAGGCTCCTTTCTCGCCGGTGAAGGTGAAACTGCTCCCGTCAGTGCGTACACATCTCACCTTGCGCCTAAAATATTCAATATAAGCATGGAATGTGGATAACCAATCCATGCCCATGATGACGTCGTAAGGCCTCGACGCCACTACAAGAAGATCCCAGCTGAAGCTCTCGCCTCCTATAGTAAGCTCACACTTCCGGCACAGTGCGTAATCGTCGAGTCCGATCTTATAGGTGTCTCTAGCCGTAAGGATCGATCCAACGGCTCTGTCAGAGTCTCTGAGCTCTGAACAAAGGCAGCGGCTATGAAAGAGTGAATCGCTCCTGTGTCTATAAGAACTGCAACAAGGGTGGAATAGACACAGATAGTACCTCGAATCATCTCAGGCGCACCATGGTCGTATGCCTCTACTGCCTGGAGCTGTGCATGTCTCTGCCCGCCAGCTCCCTATGGTCGAGGTGGACCTCCTGGTGGTGGTGGTGGTAGAGCCTCAAAGTGTCTCCCACCACCCGCTGCTCGGCCAACTCCTATGCCTTGTCTGCCTACTCCCTGCGGACCGCCACGATTGACCCTCTACCTCTACCTAGGTGGTCCCTCAACCGTCTACTGCTCCTCAGCACGGCGGGTCAGGCAGTCACGAGCCATGTGGCCCTGCCCGCCGCATGCGTAGCTCTGTCTGCCTCTCGAAAGACTGGCTTCGCGCTGTGTGCCCCACACTGCTGAGCCAGTGTCCTGAGGTTGTCTGCCGGAGGGTCTGGTCTGCCTAGACCCATGAGTCAACCATTGACTGCCTGCTGTAGAAGACTCTGCCACCTGCCGCCCTGTGGTAGGTCTCGCTATGGACTCAGCAAGAAAGCTCTCGATCAAAAGGGATCCCTCTAGTGCTCCTACATGAGTCAGGATGCTGAGGGAGATCATCGATGCCCCGATATCATACCTCAATCCCAGCTCAAAGGTCTGGGCCCGGAAGAATGGGTCTCTTACCATGTCTGTCGAGAAGCGTGAGAGATCAGTAAATCCCACCGAGTACTGGGCGACCGTCAAGCTGCCCTACCGCAGCTGATGAAGCTCCTGGATGCGCACCGCACAGAGGGTGATCGGGACGAACACTGAGCGGAAGAGGCTCTCAATGTCCATCCAGAGAAGAGATGCCTCATCGTGTACCTGGAGCATCAATCTCCACCATCGGCCAGCTGCTGCGTGTAGTAGGCTCGCTGCGAGGATCACCATGAGGTCTGCCGGTGTCCTCACTAGCCTGAAAAATCGTACGACTTCCTCCAACCATTTATCGGCTGCCTAGGGGTCCGTCTCCCCATGGAACCTGGGCGGTCGCTGGTGCTGAAACTCGTGTAGGGCTCCAAGGAAACGTGCATCATCAGCAGCCGGGGATGGAAGAATCAGTGGCTCGGCGGGAAGTGGTACCGCCGGTGCCTCTGCTTTCAAAGGGCCCTGTACCGAGGCCTCGTCGCTCGGCGGGCTGTCGTCACATACATCTCTCGGAACCCTAGCTGGCTACCATTGTGGGGCCATCCTGAAAAAGAAACATGTGTGCCACTGTCAGAACAGTATACCTGGTGAGCTGACACAATGTAATCACAAAGAAAACTTGAAACACACATGCAATCAATGTTTTCGTGCATTAAGTCGGAAATCAGAAGTCCGGGTCCTGGTGTATGGATACGTCGGCTGCCCCACCAACACTGGACTCCCTAGACTGATAACCACACCCAATATGCTTAACACTATTTCCTTAAATAGAAGAAAGACTAGAGTCCAATGTTCTATGGTAGAACTGAACTCCTCTGATACCAATTTGTCACAACCCGTCCTCAGGGCCCGTGTCGTGACTACCCCAAGCCCGCCTTCCATAGGCCAGGGGCTGGAGACTAGCACCAAGGCATAAATCTCAGTAAAAAAGGGAAGGAATTTCCTTTGTAAAGTAAAAGAACACCACCGAGAAAGAAAGCAGTAGAAGTAAACACTAAGTAAAAACTGAGTACAACAGTAAGTGCAGAAAAGTAAGTGGGCCAGAATACAAACCCAAACTGATAGTAAAGTACAACTCGAAAGGGAAAACAACAACTGAAAGTAATGCCGCAACGTCGAGCCACCCACTGGAAGTCCCACCTGATGGGTGAGTACAGATAGCCTCCACAACTCCTCGGGTCCAACCGCCCGCTCCGAGTACACCCGACCCAGTGTTCCACCTCCAGGTACCGTCCTTCTCCGCAAACCTCGATCACAATCAGCGTTGTCCGTCGTCTGCAACCAACACAACGTAGTGCAGGCATAGCCCGTGCAGGGGTGAGTATAAGCTACTCAGTAGGGACCCCGAGACCCCCGAAGGTCTCCCAAAATCCACAAAGGATAAACCACAAAGGAAAGATACAATCACGAAGTAACATCCAATACTGCTTAGGTATATGCCCATACATATACCTAAGTCATCAATTCCCGTTTGGCTCCAACATCCGAGCACAAGAACAACCCAGTCTACACAGGAAAGAAAAACGTAAATCCACATCGGATAGCACAACACAATCGACATAGGAAAGAAAAATAGGATTCAACTCACATAGGTATACTTCTTCTTAGGATGATAAAGATGATCATATATATCCATTGATTCATCTAAGTCATCGGACCCACAAAGGATCGATATGTACTAACCCCTGTAATGACCCAGGAAGGGTCTGACCCACAGAGGATCGATGGGTAACTAACCCCCGCAATGACCCAGGAAGGGTCTGACCCACACAGGATTGATAGGTAACTAACCCCCGCAATGATACAGGAAGGGTCTGTCCCACATAGGATCGATAGGTAACTAAACCCCGCAATGACCCAGGAAGGGTCTGACCCACACAGGATCGATAGGTAACTAACCCCCGTAATGACCCACACAGGATCAGACCCACACAGGATCTGTAGGCGTTGGCTCACACAGAACCGCTAAGCGCTGACCCACACAGGATTGGATCTACACAGGATCTATAGCACTCATCCATGTAGAATCACTGAGTGCTGAAGTCTTCATCGTCGAATCCACTGAGGATCTCTGTACAGTCATCATCGTCGTCGCAGTTGCAGCCAGCTTTAGGGTTCCCACACACAGCAAGCTCGTTCGGGAGGGTCCGCTCCAAGATCCGAGAGGATGATACATCAACTGACATGTAGTCTAGAGTTGATGTATCCAGAAGTTCCGTATCGTCAACATTAACTAAACGTCACAGACGGTGCGTCAATCGGACTCCTGGTCTGAGAGTTATTGGCTTTTTCGTCCTAGGGGCCCGGTTGGTTCATAAGTCAAAACTAACCCAACCGTACTCCACCTACGTCCAAACCTCAGGTGAAGTGAGCCCAAAGTTCCATATCACTTAGAGGAATCCACCAAAGTCGATGGTACGTCAATCGGAAATCCGGAGCTTATGTTATGAGGGTTTCGACTCCGTGGGAACGGTTGGTTTCGTGCACGAACTAACCCGGCCAAACCCAAAGTACTTTGAAACCTTGAGTGTAGTATACCGAAACCACCGTCTCAATCCAAGGATCACATCTCCACTAATGGTGCATCGATCGTAGGTCCATAGCCCATGATGTGGGCAAAAGACCAAAAAGGGTCCGAAAACGGGGGGTCTGGGCCCGGACCGACCCGGCCCACGCCCCTGGGTCGGCCGAACAGCGTCGACCCGACACGGGTACGGATCCGACCTAGCCATGCGTAGCCCGGACCGACGGTCCGGCCTGGTGGCTCTCACAGCGCGCTGGCACTGGCCAAGCGCCGTACAAGGCAGCCGCGACCCCCCGAGCGGGGACCGCTCCGTGACACCCGGACACAGCTTAAGCCACGTCCCTCCTCCGCGGTCCCGCTCGACCGCGGGACTGGCCATCGCCGCCGCGACATCTTCCACGGCGGGTCTTCCTGGTGGCGCGCTGGGTGCCGCCGCATCCTGGCGGTCGGCCGCTGCCAGCCACCGCCTCCGGCCGCCATGCCGGCGTGGCGCGCCGGTGGGGGCTTCCGCGGACCACCGGAAGCTTTCTGGTGGTCCGTTTTCCGCACGGTCTTCGCCAGTGCTCATCCCGGGACCCGTTCTTCACTGCAAAACCTTCAAAATTAACTTGTGGCCCCGTTTGTTGTCACCTACCAATCCGCGCATCACAAACAAAAAGGGCGGTGGGTTCGGACTTGTTCGTTGGTCCGCACCCACCGGCTTAGTGGTTTTTAAAGTCTCACAACAATCATATTTAACAACCGGGGATATAATTCAAAATGATTTAAATAAAACAACCCCTACCTCGTTGTTGTCGTCGAATGTGAGTTCTTTGCAGAACTGACCGCCACGGCAGAAGCGGATCGTTGCGTCGCAGAAGGGGCGTCGCGTCGACGATCTCTGAGGGTTAAAGAAAACACACAGATTTAATTTGCACGATTATACCCAAGTTGAGGATTAAAATACACAAGGAATTAGAGAACCGTAATCCCCTACCTCAAGTAGTTGATGATCAGAGATAGTTGCGGGGAAGAAAAGTCGCAGAAGAAGCATCGCGGAAGGATAATCGTCGGCGTCACGGAAAACAGCGTCACGTCGTCGATCTCCGAGTGTTCGATGTTCTTCGCGTTCTTCGCGTTCTTCGCGTTCTTCGTGAAGGAGGATGAAGATATAGTTTTTCAAAATCCTCTCATCAATCCACACCCAAGAAGAATGTGTGTTGGTCTTATTTTATTATTATGCCAACAGTTTGAAAAAAAACATGTTAATGAACAAACCATTAATTCGGTGAATTAATGGTAACATCTTAACTGTCCATTTAAAAGGGGAATTAAGAGTTTAGAAAACGCACCAGTTGACATTCATTAAAGAGGAGTTTTCGCGGGTGCGTTACTTAAGGGAAAAGAAACGGTGGGGCTCATGTGGGCCCCACGTCACAAATATCCTACCAAGAGGGTAGGATATTTTGGGTTCCACCCTATCCGCTTCAACTTAGCTTAAGTGGCTTTCAGTGGTTTTAAGTGGCTGTTGAGTGAAATAAAAATAAAGTTGTCACACCACTTTATGTTATTTCTTAAAATAATCCCAAAAATTAGAAACCACACCTGAGGAAATGCAACTCTGGAAAAGGCATTTCTAGGCAAATACCAGCGCAGCGATTCCATCGGTACTCTCAGAATTCGATTCCGAGCACCAGTTCAAAAGTTAGAAAAACCCGCTCGTTCGTTCATTGAACGTACCCGAGCCAAACTTCGGAAAATGATTCCGGGCACATCGGGCCTCAGAATCAGGTGCTGTCAGAAACTGCATTCTTGTAAAATTCCAAACAAAATTAAGAAAAAAAATTTCCTTGAAATTTATGGGTCTTTAAAAAGTTTATGATTATGAGGATTTACCGGTTAAAACAATTATTAAGTGGTATATTGTAAGATTTTTGTGACAGAAATATTTTCGGGGTAAGTATTTGGTTTTCTAGAAGTAATGTCTCTAGAAGATACACATAAAGAAACTAAAAGTATAAATCTTCCCATTTCCCATGGATATTATAATTTAGGACAATAAATGAAGCAATATAAAAGTTATCCTTGAAGATGATGTTCTAAAAAAACCTAACCAATGATCATGTATCTATTGTGAAAAAAATAATTTAAATTTTTGGTTCGATACCAAGTGAAATGAACCATGAAAAACCTAAATATATTTCACCTTAATTATATAATTTTTACATTACATCTCACAAATATTAAAACAATTGATAAACAAATGGTTTTGGGTGTTTCTATATTAGCTACATAAAAATATTATTTCACATATTAATAAACATTTATATTTAATCACACCATAAAAGACTTATTTATAAACATATCATACGTTATAATCATCTACATAACTTAGGGAATGTGAAAATAGAATAAAGGGTGAGCTCAAATGAACTGTAGGGGAAAATTGTCAATATATATCATGGGTTATATCATTATCATGTTGTAAAAATCGATTATGAGTGTAATATAATACTAAAATGAAAATGAAAAAAATATTTGTATTACATAAATCATAAAAAAATGACATGTAATCTCAAATGATCAGGCAAATACCATGCTATAAGTTTGCAGAATGAGGAGACAATAATCATGATCCATGGATCATAACATAGGCATATAGAACATAAATGTGGATTTAGTATAGTAAATAAAAACATTGTAAACATATCTAGCCATATCATATCCATGATCAATATTTTGAGTAAAATTAACCACATCATGTCCACGCTCAATCTTTTCAGCATAGATAAGTTCTTAATGTCCACCCTCAATATTATGAATATAAATGACCACGTCATGTCCATGAAAAGTATTTAAAACATATATAAATAAATCATGACCCTGATCAACCTTGTGAGCATATCTAACGTCTTCATTTACATGATCAATATTTTTAGCATAACTAGCCACATTTTTTCTATGCTCAATATTTTGAACATAGCTAACCAAATCATAACCATTCTCAATATTGTTAACATAGAAAACCATATCATGCCAAAATCCAATCATATGTACATATATAACCAAATTATTTCCATGATGAGACATATAAACATGTGTTTTGTGTCCTAACACAATCTTTTAAAAATTTCTAACCCCATTGTGTCCATGTTTTGTAAAGACCTGACCCCAGTTACCCAGAGTCGGTGCATTATTATATAAAAATGGCATGATCACAAGAAGGATCAAATCTCAAAAGACCGATTAGTTTAGTATCATTGGAAGAACTAGATATATTCATAATGTTTTACATTACATCATAAAAATGAAAACTACAACAACATAGTCTCCATTGTCTACACTCTTATCCCATCATACTATCCCTGCAGGTCATTCATAATTTACTTCTTCACATCCTAGGAAAAATAAAACATAGAAAAGGGTTGAGCTCAAATGCCCAGTAAGGATAACAATATAGCGGAAACTTTCATAAATAAGAATAAACATTTAAGTCAATGTATAACTAAAACAAAAGCCTTTTAAACTTTAACTTCAACATAGAATGGAAAAAATAAAATGAAATAATTCAATTTAATTAATCACATGGATATTCTACTAATCGAATAATCACATTTAATATTAATAACCACTTTCATAATGATGGAATGCATAATGCCAGACTATCATAACCACATAGCCAAGGCCTCGTCCCAAGACTACAAATAAGATTTTGTCAAGGCCCTATTCCAAGCCACTATATTGTCTCAAGAGACCTACCGATGCATCGAGTTGCTATAGCGGGCTCCACCCATCACATATTATGTCCAATGCATTCCCATATGAAAAGGTTTAAACATAACATAAACATTCGTATTACAACTAGCATACGAAATGTCAATACTCTCACTATATACCATGAAGGGTATAAAAATAACATATCCATAGTCTAACATATCAAAAAACCTTCAGTACAATATGGAAGTTTTGTTTCATAATAAATCAGCTTCAAATAAGCTTAAAATCCAACAAAGGATGTTGACATAGATGAAATCAAAACTCTTTTTAGAGAAATATCTATTTTTATTTTGAAGTCATTTAAGAGACATATAAAATAAAACATTTCATTTGAAAATATTCTTATAATCATGTAAGGGAAGCTTCAACAATTTTATAATGGTTGAAAATAGCCGCACCCGCCATATAAGTTAAAAAAAACATTCTTACCTTAATTTTGTCGAAAAGGTTAAAAAGCACCTTGTTTTGAAAACGACAAAAAAATTCCTTTATAAACCTATTATAAAAAGTCAAAAAAGGGTATAAATGACTTTAACCCATATTATTGTAAATGATAAAAATGTTTTGAAATACATTTTGAAGAAACATGGATGTGGATGATAAAGAAATCCCAGTATATTATTACGTATAAACAACCTCAGATAATGGAGAGATTGCAAAATAAACCCTTACCTTGTACATTTACTTGGCTGAGGGTAGGTTAACCTCATATATAATGGTGAAATAATTGTTATTAAATTATACAAGAATCGTATATATTAATATGATATCATATATGATCTTTTAACATTGCTTTGTTAATAGTATCTTAGTATTATCGTCGTTTCGGGTGTTAACTTACTCGTTTTCTTTTATATGTTTTGTTACGTAAGCCATGTTTGTCAAGGATAGGTTGTATATTATTCATATCCAAAATGATATCAAGTCCTTAAACATTATTTTTAAATAGTCAAATGATAATTATATTTGAATGGATACGAAGTAGAATGAATCTCATTGCGTTCGTGGAGACGTAGTCCGTATGTACGCACGAGCGACAATATTATTCTATTGATATTAAAATAATATATAATTGGATGTTATATTATATATAAAGAATCATTATCATGTTATATTTATTATTTACATGAATTAAACATCATTATTATACCCATACAAATAATAAGTTATTGAATAACTATTACACAACGACGTGGAGACGGTAAGCCGTACGTACGCACGTATGGTGACATGTCATTCAAATGATGGATAAAATACTGAATATGGTTTTACTATATTTATAATAACATCATAATATATAGAAGATACTGTATTTATTATTTTAGAATGAAAATAACAAAGAAAGAAGAAGTGGAATAAGAAAGGAACTTGAAAGAGGGTGGTGAAAACATTACATCTTCTTTAGGTTCTTCCTTTTGATTAGATTAAAAGGACCCCTTAGGTTAACTTTCTTACTAAACTAAGGCCTCTAGGTTGTATTGAGGGAAGTTGGGAGAGTATTTGGGAAGATTTTGTATGAACCAAAAGGCTTTGAAGGTGTGAAGTAATGAGAAGGAGGAGTGCCCTTTTAGAAGAGGGGTGAGGGGCACCTTTGGAAACGCTAGAAATATTAATTTATAATAAATTAATATTTGGTTTATAATGGCTCCAAAGATGATTATTTATAGTTTAAGGTGGGTATGGGTCTAAAACGACTCTACCAATAGAATTTAGATAGGTTTGTGTTACTATATTAACCTTATCTTTAAGTATTAACTCTAAGTTAATTAGTTTCACTTTTACAATGTCTCTTTGTATTTTTATATTATATGGTTAACAAACTTACTATATACATCAAAGAGACCCCCAAGTGGTCCATTAATGATAAAAATATCATGATATAAGTCTCTTGGCAGAAACGTATATTTTTAGTAATTTAATATCAATTAATAATATAATATTTGTTTTAAAAACTTTTTTACATCAATTTTGACACTATTCAATAGTTGATTTTTGTAAATATCATACAGAATTATTACTTAAAAACAGTCAATTAAATTGAACCTAATATGTCATATTAACCTATAAAATTAGTTTAACTGAATAAAAGTCTCCAATTATATTTATTTGAGTATTTATAATATCAATTATTTTAATTTTTCTCCATTATGGTAATTACTGGATCATCATTGTGTCATAAATAAATTAAATTATTTAATGTGTAAAAATTATAAATAACATACCATTAAGTAGGAAAGATTTTTATCTTTCTAATTAATATTTATAGTCGAAATTCCAATATATATAACCCTATGTAAAAATTGTTTTTCTAAAAGATATATGCTTATGTAATTTTTGTACTTATTTTAACTTAATTAAAATAAAGTGTCCCTATCACCTACAAGTGCCTCCATGGGGTCCCAAAATCGACCCAAATACGAAAATGGTCGGAAATGTATCCACCAATAAAGTTAGGACACGTTTTAGGGTAATTTAGTGTTATTATAATATTATTTTTTAACCCTTATTTACCGGATTTACCCTTAACCATGGTAAATAAAATATTTACTGAAGTAATTATTCAAAATGTCTAAAAATAAAAGTTAACTTTTTACACAATATGAACATCTTGATTCCAAATATGGAATCCATTTTTTCAAATTCAAAAAACATAATTGGCAGAACTTAATTTAAAATTAATTCTAGTTGTTAAAACAAAAAGCGTGTTTTTAAGAGATAATAACTATCAAAAGATTGACACATGTTTATGTCCGGTTTAATTGTAAAATTATGTACAATGACCAACATAATATTAAATGGTAAAAATATATTTTAAATATACTTTAAAACCACTCAAATTTATAATTTATCAATATAAATTATTTCGATTAAAAAAGTTGTTTTCAATTAAAATTTAGTAATTTTCACTATTCATCAAAATATAAATGTTATCCGAAAAGTTCCGAAATTTCACCCTAGGATAAACTCGATTTCATAAATCCAAAAATGAATTCCATTTTGAGGGATAAAATTTATAAAATTTCAAAAAGTAGGTATTACGATTCATAACGGCTTGTTTGTTTGGTTATGGTTTGTTAGAACTCGATGTTGCGTACAACACACGCTATCACATTATTCAAAGAGAAGCGTACAGTAAGAAGGTTGGGGTGTTAAATTCTCCCCTCCTTCAAATAATTTCATCCTCTAAATTTATTGAATAATATAACAGGAAAAGACTCAGGTGTTTCTTCATCATAAGTTCCTCGGGTTCCCATGTCGCCTCTTCCATCTTATGGTTTCTCCACAAAAATTTTACCAGACGCGTCGTTCGGTTTCTCAATACTTGTTCTCTCGTATCAAGAATCCTGACGGGCTCTTCGCAATAAGACTGACCGGGGTACCAGTTCTAATTCCTCATAGGTGAGTACTTTCATTGGGTCAGGCATATATTTCCACAATAGAGATACATGGAACACATCGTGAACTTTAGAGAGACTTGGCGGCATTGCCAATCGGTAAGCTACAACCCCAATTCGTTATAAAATTTCGAAAGGTCTGATGTACCAGGGACTCAATTTACCTTTCTTACCAAAATATATGACTCCCTTCCATAGAGATTCCTTCAGGAAAACATGATCACCGACTTGAAATTACAAATCCTTCCTTTGATTATCAGCATAGCTCTTCTGCCTACTTTTAGCTACTTTGATGTGATTTTGGATTACCTTCACCTTTTCCATCGTTTCCTCCACGAGTTCTATACCTACAAGTTTTCTTTCACCAATGTCATCCAAACAGGTTGGTGTGCGACATCTCTTTCCATATAATGCTTCATATGGTGCCATCTAAATACTCGAATGGAATCTATTATTATAGGAAAATTCTATCAAAGGTATATATTGATCCCACATACCCTGAAAGTCAAGTGAGCAAGATCTCAACATGTCTTCTAAGGTTTTAATAGTTCATTCCGATTGTAAATCTGTCTGAGGGTGGTAGGCAGTGCTCAAATGAAGTTCAGTATCCAAGGCTTTCTAAAGACTTTTCACGAATCTTGAAGTAAAACGGGGATCACGATCAGAAACAATCGATAGGGTTACTCCATGAAATCTCACAACATCATTAATATATAGTCTTCCTAGATGTTCCAGTGGTAGATCTTATCTTATAGCAAGAAAATGTGCTTACTTGGTAAGACGATCAACAATAACCATATCGCATTGTTCCTTCTAAGAGTCTTTGGTAGTCCCATGACAAAGTCCATCATAATATTGTACCATTTCAACTCAGGTATGGGAAGAGGTTGAAATACTCTACCAGGCTGTTGCCTTTTAGCTTTCACTTGTTGAAAAACCATACATCTTGACACAAAATCGGCAATCTCCCTCTTCATGTTGTCCCACCAAAAATGTTCCTTCAAATCCCTATACATTTTGGTGCTCCTAGGGTGTATAGAGAAATTGGAACTATGAGCATCATCCAGCAATTCCCTTTTTAGATCAGGTATATCGGGAACACAAAGTCTCTTCTCGAATTTCAAAATTCCATCTTCATACACAAAGTCTCTCAATATCCCATCATTCACTGCTTTAATCTTCTTTTGAAATTCTTCATCATCAGTCTGAGAAATCTTAATCCTTTCTAGTAAATATGGTTTGGCAACCATTTGAAAAAGCATTGATGTTTCACCTTCCCTGGTTATTCCCATATCCATATTCACTAGATCCATGAAAATTGGATCCCTTTCAGTTCTCATCATGTTCAAAACTCCATGGTATTTTTTGCTCAAAGTATTTTCCACCTTGTTTGCTTTCCCCGGGTGGTAGTGTATCGTACAATCATAATCCTTGAGTAATTCAATCCATCTCCTTTGCCTCATGGTGAGTTCTTTTTGTGAGAAAATATACTTTAAACTCTTGTGATAAGTATAAACCTCACATTTTTCACCATAGAGGTAGTGCCACCATATATTCAAAGTAAAGATCACAGCTTCTAACTCAAGATCATGAGTAAGATAGTTTTGTTCATGAATTTTCAACTGTCGTGATGGATAGGTAATAACCCTATCATTCTGCATAAGGATACAACAATGTCCTTTCTTTGATGCATCACTATAAATAACAAACCCATTATTCCCCGATGGTAGAGTCAATATAGGAGCATTGACTAATATTCTCATTATTTCTTCAAAACATTACTCACACTCTTTTTTCCAAACAAATTCAACCCCTTTACTTGTGAGATTCGTTAATGGGTTAGCCAACCGGGCAAAATTCTGGACGAAATGTCGATAATAACCTGCCAAACCAATAAAACTACGTACCTCAGTTATACTCGTAGGTGTTGGACATTCTTGAATTGCCTTGTTCATAGAAGGATCAACAGAGATTCCATCTTTAGAGACAATATATCCAAGAAAAGAAATATCCTGAAGCCAGAATTCACACTTGCTAAACTTCCCATATAATACATGTCTTCTCAGAGTCTTCAGGATAATTCTCAAGGGATTTTCATGATCTTCCTAGCTTTTATAGTATACCATGATATCATCAATAAATACCACCACAAATTCATAGAGATATTCCTTGAAAACTCTATTCATCCGATCTATGAATACAGAGGGAGCATTAGTCAATCAAAAAGGTATTACTGTAAACTCATAATGTCCGTACCTGGCTTGAAATGCTGTCTTCGGAATGTCTTCCTTCATTACACACAACTGATGGTATCCAGATCAAAGTTCAATCTTTGAAAAGTATTGATCTCAATGAAGTTGGTCAAATAAATCATCAATATGAGGTAGGGGATACTTGTTCTTTATTGTTATAGCATTTATCTCCCTGTAGTCAATACATAACCTCATAGATCCATCTATCTTTTTAACAAAAAGAACAGGGGCTCTCCATGGAGAAACACTAGGGAGAATAAATCCCTTATTACTCAATTCCTCTAGTTGTTTCTTTAGTTCGACTAATTCCATAGAGGCCATTCTATAAGCAGTCTTCGATATAGGCCTTGATCTTGGAATTAAATCAATGGAAAACTAAACCTCTCGTTCTGGAGGATGTCCAGGTAAATCTTCTGGAAATACATTTATATATTCTTTCACAACAGGTACATCCTCTATTTGAACATTCCTTTCCACACCCACAGTCATTTCATTCTCTTCCTCCCCAATAATTGAATTTAGTTGAGCTACTGGGGGTGGATCTAGATAAGAATTAGGTGGTGACGATTTTGCTCTAAAGATAAGGTGTTCCTTATCATCATCATAAAGAATTGTAACATCTTTATTCTTTCAATAAATATTCACAACATAGTCTGAAAGCTAGTACATACCAAGGATTATATGAAACTCAATCATAGGTATGACGATTAGATCAGCAGATAAAGAACATTTATGCGCTCTAATGGGGACTGATTCACAAATCGTTGTTGCAATGATACTTCCCTTAGGAGTTTTAACTGAAAACTCCCTTGTTAAATAAAATTGGAAATATCTAATTTTCTTAGAAAACTGGGAAGATATGAAACAATGAGATGATCCAGAATCAAATAATGCATTTTCTAAACTTGAGTAAACCATTAAATTACCTACCACCACGTCTTTCGGAGCTTCTACCTCTGCAGTAGTGATAACATAAGCTTGGCCTTGATCCCTTGACCTTTTCTAAGGTACGTTCCCTGGATGCTTAGGACATTCATTTGCCTAATGTCCCATATCCCTGCAATTGTAGCATTGGACATCAGAAGATTCCTTCTTCCCCTTACAATCACGATCTTGGTGACCTTTTTCACCACACTTGTAACAAACTCCCATTCCCTTCAAGAAAGTACCGGGGTGTTTCTTCCCACATTTACCATAGGAAGGATATTCAACCTTTCCCTTCTTCCGCTTATTTCCATTCCTATATTGATCAGCAGATCTCTTATTCTCTTGCGTTTCTTTAAAGTCATAAGACTTAGAGAATTCCTTTTCGGTCTTGATAGCACATGAGACAATGTCTTCATACGATGAGAAGGATTCTGAGACTAATGCTCGATGGAGAAATTGTTTTAACCCATCAAAGAAATGATCAATATTACTTCTAGGGTTACGTATATAACCTCTAGCATACCTTGATAACCTTTTAGAGTTAGCCTCATACTTTGTGACATTCTCATCCTCATTTTGTCTCAGACTCATAAATTGCCTTCCCATATCTGCTCGATGGTCACGAGGGAAGTATTTTTATAAAAACAGATCTTTGAACTCCCTCCATTCCATATTTGATACTTCATCATCTTCCTTCATTTTTTGAATCAATGACCACCATTGATCAGAATCTCTAGTGAGGCGGTAAAATTCCATGATAACTTTTTCCCTTTTACCACTCCCCAAAGCCTGAAATATTTTTCTAGGGAATTTATCTGTTGTTCAGATACTAAGAGATGTGTACTCCCATTGAACGTTGGTGGTTGTTGCCTCATAAAGAGATCTAACATTGATCCTCCATGTTGTGGATCAGGGTGCTCTATACAGGTAATGTTATTATTCATAACCTGAGTGAGTTGTCCTAGTACGGTGATTAGCTGATCGACACCAGTTTCATCACCAACTCCACTATAATTATCTTAAGTAGGAGGTAAATCCCTACATGGAGTGTTTGCATTTATACGGTTTCCATTTCTTCCACTAGGCTCCATTTATAAACAATGGCATAAACTAGATCAGTTTATGAATCAATATACATAATTCCATACTAATAAAAAAATTAACATAAATTGAAATATTTATGGATATAATCCATAATCATAAAAATGTTTTCTTTGAGGAAGTATAAACCCATAAACCCTTCATAATGATTTGTAAAGAAAATGAGAGTTATCCTAAGCATATCCCCCAAGAGTGTCGTAACCAAGAGTGCAGCAAGGATTGTTGTCGTGTACCAGTTCTCATTCGAGTCTAGCTCAAAGCGGTGTTTTCCGATTTTACACCTAGGTACATCTGTGCTAGAGCCGCCTCTAGCTGCTCATATCCAGACCGGGATGTATTGCACGTAAAACTCAGAAAATATATACAATACCAAAATTCTAGGATGTTCTTCTATACTAATCCTCAAAGTCCATCTTAAATCTATGTGCTCTAATCAGAGTTTATCTAAATCTAGCTTCCAAGGTTTGTACTAAACTTCCTCTGATACCAACTGTAATGCCCTGACCCCAGTTACCCAGAGTCGGTGCATTATTACATAACATTGGCATGATCACAAGAAGGATCAAATCTCGAATGACGGATTAGTTTAGTAGTTTTGGAAGCACTAGATAGATTCCTAAAGTTTTACATTACATCATAAAAATGAAAACTAAAACAACATTGTATCCATATTCCACACTCTTATCCCCTCATAATATCCTTGCAGGTCATTCATACTTTACTTTTTAACATCCTGGGAATAATAAAACATAGAAAAGGGGTGAGCTCAAATGCCCAGTAAGGATACAAATATAGCGAAAACTTTCATAAATAAGAATAAACATTTAAGGCAATGTATAACTAAAACAAAAGCCTTTTAAACTTGATTTTCAACATTATATGGAAAAAATAAAATGAAATAATTCCATTTACATATTTAAATGGATATTCTACTAATCGAATAATCACATGCAATATCAATAACCACTTTCATAATGATGGAATGCATAATGCCAGACTATCATAACCACATATCCAAGGCCTCGTGCCAAGACTAAAAATAAGATTTTTGTCAAGTCCTTGTGCCAAGACACTGGTTTGTCTCATGAGACCCACTGATGCATCGAAGAGCTATAGCGGGCTCCACCCGTCACATATTAAGTCCATTGCTTTCCCATATGAAAAGGATTAAACATAACATAAACAATCGTATTAAAACTAGCTTATAAAATGTCAATACATTCACCATAAACCATTAAGGGTATAAAAATAACATATCCATAGTCGAACATATCGCAAAACCTTCAATACAATATGGATGTTTTGTTTCATAATAAATCATCTTCAAATAAGCTAAAAATCCAACAAAGGATGTTGACATAGATTAAATCAAAACTATTTTTAGAGAAATATATCTATTTATTTTGAAATCATTTAAGAGCGATATAAAATAAAAAATTTTCTTTGAAAATATTCTTATAAGATTTTAAGGGAAGATTCGACAATTTTATAACGGTGGAAAATAGCCGCACCTGCCGTATATGTTAAAAAAACATTCTTTCCTTAATTCTGGCGAAAAGGTTAAAAGCACGTTGTTTGGAAAACGACGGAAGGATTCCTTTATAAACCTCTTATAAAAAGTAAAAAAATGGAATAAATGACTTTAACTCATATTCTTCTAAATGGTAAAAATTTTATGAAATACATTTTGAAAAAACATGGATGTGGATGATAATGAAATCCCAGTAGATTATTATGTATAAATAACCTCAGATAATGGAGAGATTGTGAAATAAACCCTTACCTTGTAATTTTCCTTGGTTGAGGGTAGATTGAACTCCTGTATAATGGTAAAATACTTGTTATTAAATTATACAAGAATAATATATATTAATATGATATCATTTATAATCATTTAACATTGCTTTTTTAATAATATCTTAGTATTATCATCGTTTCAGGTGTTAACTTACTCGTTTTATTTTATATGTTTTGTTATGTAAGCCATGTTTGTCATGGATAGGTTGTATCTTATTCATATAAAAAATGATATCATGTCCTTAAAAATTATTTTTAAATCATCAAATGATAATTATACTTGAATGGATATGATAGAGAATGAATCTCATCACGTTCGTGGAGACGGTAGTCTGTACATACGCATGAGCGACAATATCATTCTTTTGATATTAAAATAACATATAATTGGCTGTTATATTATATATATAGAATCATTATCATGTTATAGTTATTAATTACATTAATTACACATCATTATTATACCCATCCAAATAATATGTTATTAAATAACTATTACACCACAACGTGGAGACGGTAAGCCGTACGTACGCACGTATGGTGACATGTCATTCAAAGGATGGATAGAATACTGAATATGGTTTTACTATATTTATAATAACATCAAAATATATAGAAGATAATGGAGTTATTATTTTAGAATGAAAATAACAAATAAAGAAGAAGTGGAAGAAGAAAGGAACTTGAAATAGGGTGGTGAAAACATTACCTCTTCTTCGGGTTCTTCCTTTTGATTTTATCAAAATGACTCCATAGTATGGCTTTCGGACTAAAATACGGCCTCTAGGTTGTATTGAGGGAATTTGGAAGAGTATTTGGGTAGAGTTTTGCCGAACCAAAAGGCTTTGAAGGTGTGAAGTAATGTGAAGGAGGAGTGCCCTTTTATAAGAGGGGTGAGGGGAACCTTTAAAAAATCTAGAAATATTAATTTATAATAAATTAATATTCTGTTTTTAATGGCTCAAAAGTTGATTATTTGAATGTTAAGGTGGGGATGGGTCGCAAAACACTCAACCAATAGAATTTAGACTGGTTTGGGTTACTATATTAATCTTATCTTTAAGTATTATCTCTAAGTTAATTAGTTTCACTTTTACAATGTCTCTCTGTATTTTTATATTATATGTTTAATAAACATACTATATACATCAAATAGACCCCAACGTGGTCCATTAATGAAACACCTTTCATGATATATGTCTTTTGGCTGAACCTTATATTTTTAGGAATTTAATATCAATTAATAATATAATATTTGTTTTAAAAATCTTTTATGTCAATTTTGACACTATTCAATAGTTGATATTTTTAAAAATCATAATATAATGATTAATTCTAAAAAAGTCAATTAAATCAATACTAATATGTCATATTAACCTATAAAATTAGTGTAATTCAATAAAAGTCTCCAATTATATTTATTTGGGTATTTAAAATATCAATTATTTTAATTTTTCTCTATTATGGTAATTACTGCATCATCATTGTGTCATAAATAAAGTAACCTATTTAATGTATAAAAATTATAAATAAAATACCATTATATAGGAAATATTTTTATATTTCAAATGGATATTTATAGTCGAAAATCCATCATATATAACCCTATTTAAAAATTGTTTTTCTAAAAGATATATGCTTTTGTCATTTTTGTACTTATTTAAACTTAATTAAAATAAAGTGTTCCTATAACCTACAAGTGGATCCTTGGGGTCCCAAAATCGACCCAAAGATTACAATGGTCGTAAATTTATCCACCAATAATTTTAGGACACGTTTAAGGTAATTTACTATTATTATAATATTATTTTTAGCCTTTATTTACCGGATTTACCCTTAACCATGGTAAATAAAATATTTACCGAAGTAATTATTCAAAATGTATAAAAATAAAAGTTACCTATTTACACAATATGAAAATACTTATTCCAAATATGGAATCCATTTTTCCAAATTCAAAACACAGAAGTTGCAGAAATTAATTTAAAATTAATTCCTGTTGTTAAAACAAAAAGCGTGTTTTTAAGAGTTGATAACTATCAAAAGATTGACACTTGTTTATGTCTGGTTTAATTGTAAAATTATGTACAATGACCAAAATTGTATTAAATGGTAAAACTATATTCTAAATATACTTTAAAACCACACAAATTCATAATTTATCAATATAAATTATTTCTAATAAAAAATTTGTTTTTAATTAAAATTTAGTAATTTTCACTATTCATCAAAATATAAATGTTATCCGAAATGTTCCAAAATTTAACCCTAGGATAAATTTGATATTACGAATCCAAAAATGAAGTCCATTTTGAGAGATAAAATTCATAAAATTTCAAAAATTAGGTATTACTATTCATAAGGTCTAGTTTGATTGGTTGTGGGGTATTAGAACTCGATGTTGCGTACAACACACGCTATCACATTATTTAAAGAAAAGCATACCGTAGAAGTTTGGGGTGTCACATGTTTAATATTCTGAAAAATATTATCAACATTATGCCAATACTCATTATTGTGAACATAGATAACCAAATTGTTTCCATGCTCAATCTTGTGAAGACAACAAATTTCATAATCTCTACACACAATCTTGTGAATATATCTAACTTTTTCATGTTCATGCTTACTCTTGTGGAAACAACTAACCACAACATTTCCACACTCAAAATAATTATATCATATGATATATAACATTAACAAATTCATTGGATGGCTATATAGGACCCACACATCTCATAATCATAATATATAAACTTATGTGTAGAAAATACAATAATATGGCATTTCATATATAACTCATCGAGATAGAATAGTTTTTGTAGGATTTCCAAATAACATCACATAAAATTACCTCAAAATTTAGATCATTTAAAATATAAAATACAATCATCCAAAATTATTATTTAACAAATAGAATTTAGAGGGAGATTCACAAAAAATTACTCCGAAGGAGATGTATATTTTTAAGATAAATAGAAAACAGGATGAAAATCATAAAAAAAAATTCATAAAACCTTCAAAATATTATAGTAAAACGGAAAAATGACAGGTCACATTCAAAATAACATTTATGATGTTTTATTGAAAAAATTTCCATCATTATTTGGAAAGGAATCTCAATAATAGAGCCTTGAAAAAAGAATAAATTTTTTCTAGAGGAAATGTTGATTGGAATATAAAGCATATGATCATAAAATAAAAAACCTTTATTTTGTTTAATACACATTGGTTGAAACCCACATAGTAAAATGGATAATAATTTTTTATTTTGAAAAGAAGTAAATAAAAAGAATAAGATCCTAAGAGAGAATGTATATATCGGTATAAAAAAATATGAATGTAAAATATATCTAGAATGAAATAATATGGATGTAGAAGAGAAACAATCCTCAAAGAGGATGAGTATTATTCAAAAAAATATTTTATATTTTATAAATAATGTAGTATGTTAAGGAATAATTGATGTAAAACTCATTAGTAAAGTATTTAAGGAGAATGAAATGATAATTACAAGGAGAAAATATTAAGTAGAATATAATTAAATAATAAGTCATATTATTCTCAAATTATAAGAATAAATTTCGTGAATATTTATTATAATTCAATGAAAATAAATTGAGTTAGCTAAAACCCTCATAAATACAAAAATAATTGAATCAAAAGAGTTAGATGGAGTGATTAACAAAATTGATTATAAATCTCTAAAAATAAACATTAACAATAATAATATAAACCAATGAGGTAGTAGTTAAACATTATATAATAATAAGTGCATAATATGAAAACATGCTTAAATGAATGGATATTGAAACAAAACTCTTACCATAATTTTTTTCTTGGTCAAACATGATCTATCATCCTTACTCCTAAATAAAACTCCTTGAGCCTTCTTAGAATGGACTTTTGGTGAAAGAAATACCTCTGAAAAATGGAAATTAGTGTTAAGAATAATTGGGAAGTATTTATTGAATCCGAATGGTTTTTTGTGTTAGGAGAAGGGGGGTCTCAAAAAGTCTCTTTTATATGAGAGAGAGTAGGCACTTTTGTGAATTCCCATAATATTATGTTAAAGGAATTTCAATTATAAATGAAAGTGGTTTCAATAGTGGAATATAATGGATATGGGTTTATTCATTGATGATAGACCTAATATACACACTAATAGTGGATACGGTTTGAGATATTTTTAGGTGATTCCCTTTAATTTATTTTTTTTAAAATAAATTACTTTAACCATGGTAAGTTTTTTTACGTAGGTAAAATATTTTTATGAATAAAAATAAAAATACCCTTATTAACAAATTTGGATATTATAACTCCAAATATTAAAAAAATTTATAATATTAAAATTCATAAAGTTATAAATAGAAATTTTTAAAAGATTAAACTTATAACACAAAAAAAACAGTTTTAGAAAAAATATATTCTAGTTTCGAAAATGTAAAATTTGTTTTCTAAATTAAAATAAAATATTTAAATGTACAATTTTACTTATTAAATACCGATTTTTTATAAAAAAGCTATCAAAAAAGTTTAATTCACATTTATATCTAAATGATTTCATAAAAGTTATGGTATTTGTAGAAATGATATTTTGTACTATTCAACTAAAAATCAATCAATCTAGAAAAACAATAAAAATCTTAAGGTATTTTTTAAATATTGAATTCATAAATGAATTTTATTATTTGAAATTAGAATATGTAAATGTATTAATTTAATGTTTAAATGAAAAAATAAAAGTAAGTATAAAATTTTTTATAGGAATATGGCTTTTTAAATATTATTTGTTATCATACTAATTTCCTATCGATTAAAAATTAAATTAATGTTAATACATTATTCATATATTAAAATATTTTATTCTAAATTTAACAATATTATTTTTAGTTTCTCAAAATAAACATTCATAGCATATAAAAAGGAAATTTTTTGTAAAATATATTTAAATAATAAAATGATTTTTTTCATATTACATTCCTATTAATAAATATTATATTATTCTTAATTTATTTTCATTTTTATTTACCAAATAAAATTAATTAAAATAATTCATTACTGTAATTAAAAATCCAGAAGACTTTAGACAACCTTATTTGAAAAAATTACTTTTATATTGAAAACTATTCATCAAATACCATTAAAATATAATATTTATTTTATAATTTTTTTAGAAAATAATTTATTATTAAAATATTTCTTCTAATTTTACTGTTACATCATATAAGAAAAATTTAAACATATATATATATATAATTAAATATCAAAATTAAATATTATATGTTTTTTTTTATTTATTTTATTCTAAAAATATATTAATGTTCATTTTATATTATAGTATTTTAATAAATAAAATGTATCAAGGTTTATTTTTGTTTTCTATTTCCTGTGAAAGAATCCTTAAAATATAATATTTATCTAAAGGGAAATTTATACAAATATCTCAAGGTGTTAAATTTTCCCCACGTAAATCAATTTCATCTTCATATAATTATATTATGAGCTATAAAATATATAAAGTATGTTTTCACATACCTTTTATGACGAAGATCACCAATTAATCCAATTATATCATCGTGAATTAGGCCACATCCTTGAGATTTTGAAATTCATCATAAGGTTTTAAAATTCCAAGAATTATTATACACACAAACAAATGATACAACATGGATGAAATGCGTGCAATTAATGAAAAATAGTTATATGAAACTATGGATTTTGAACATATTAATTTGAAATATTGTTCTAGACATATTTTCTGTAAACTTTTTGGAATGATCTGTGTGGAATGATTTAAGACATGGTAGGTCCTAAAAATATGTAAAACATCCTATATTTTTTAAACTAATATAGATATATTTATTATGGAGATAACTATCTTCTACAGCTATATAAAGGGTCTCAAGACCCTTTTTTGTTTGTGACATCGCAAAAGAAAGAAAATAAAATCCCAGGCTGTAATTTCGAAACGTAGTAACATGGAAATGTTGTGTCATTAAAATATGACAAAAATAATTTAAATAATAATATTAATATCAAATAATATGAGGAAAATTGGATATATGATAATGTAAATTTCAAGTGAAATGAATTCTAGAAAATTTGGTAGGATCGCATTTAATATATTTTGTTATAAGGATTGTAATTAAATCCTCTAAAAGTGATATCAGATTTGAGTGGGATTTTTTCTTCCATAATGATGAAATATTTTCAATAATATGTAACAAACATAGTTATAACATATATGAATTATCTTTTACCAAGTTATATCATGATTAATTATCTCATATTTCCTTCCACATACAAAAATAATCAAATTTAGGGATGATAATAGTTAAAATAGAAAATATAAAGAAGTAAAAATATAATAATATAATAATGAACTGATAAATGGAATGTATAACGAATAATATATATATATAAATGTAATACTGTGTTTTATAGTATATAAGACACACAAAATTGATCATTAAGAACTTAAATATATTATTATTTTTATATGATTGTTATAATCCAACTGTTGAATCAATTAGTATATATAGGAGTAAATTTATTATTAAATATATGTGTAATTTCCCTAATCACTAAATATTTATTGATTTATTCTTTGGAAATAAGAACACAATTTTTAGTAAAGTCATTTTATGCTTCAAAAATACATATACATTTAAAATGATTTTTATTATTTTTATGATCAAATATTATAATTAATTTCTTCTATTTTTGGAAATTTCAATTTATGAAAATGATTTAATTTTTAAAAACATCAATTAAATTTTATCTGAGGGTAAAATTTAATGAATTTTCTAAAGAGATTAAAGTTTCTGTGAATAGTGAAAACATACCGATTTTATAAACAATTTTCCTTTCTTTTCACATATTTACAAAATACAATTTTTCTTTTAATTTATTTTAAAATTTCATTAAATAAGTTTCATAGAAAATAATATAATTTACTTTATTATATTAATAATTATGATTAATTTTTTTATAAAACATTTTTTATATATAAAAATGCATTTTTCTCACAAACAATTTTTATTGTGTTGTTGGGGATAATATTAGATGTAACATATGAAAATTATATTGATTTAATATTATAAAATAGTTTCAATATTTTTAATAATCATGTCAAAATGAGGTAAATATGTTAACTTTATTATTGGTCATAATGTATAGTAACCATGGTAAAATTGTTGTTACTATGGTAAGGATAAAACTGGTGGAACAAGGTTAAAACAATGAAGGTTTGCTTCAAAATCATTAAGAAACTAAAATATAATTAAATATATGAGTTTTATTTAAAAAATTTATATATAAAAAAATATTTCATTTTGGATCCATTTTTCTTTTATAAAGAGCTTTATATTATATAATGTAAAAAACATTTCTTAATGAATCTTTCTTGCTATCAATATCAATAATAATTTTTAATAGGGATAAAAATGTTTTTAATAGTTATAAAACATTATTTTTAATGTTATTAAATTTACATTATATATTTCATTTATTTTAATTTTTTTAGTGGAAAAATAATTGTCCTAAATGCTTTCGCAACACTGATCAATGCATGTATATGCAGTACAAAAATCAAGAAAATGATTTAAAAAAAACAAACAAAGTATTATATTTGGGTGAGTTATGGTTTTACATAATTTTTTATATAAATATATTGTATTATTGATTCTTTAAGAGTTTATATTCTAACATCATTCCTATTTTTATTTTTTAAAATTCAATTATATGAATAGTCCTAAATGAGTTTAATGGTATGTTATGTTAGATAAAAAATTATTAATTGATTTAAAATTAATAAGAATATTATATTTGAAAATTATAAAGGAAGATAGCCTATATTATCTACCATTTTCCACTTATGGTTAAATTTTACTTTTATATTAATTTCTTTACCCCTAAAGAAAAAAACATTGATATAATGGAAATCATGAAAAAGGGTTGACATGGGGTTAAAACAAATAACTAAGGCTTAAAATAATCCCATAAAAATTTATAATTTTTTTAATGAGTGTTTTTATAATCATAATAATCTATTTTTGAAATATATCAACTTTTCCATATTATAATATAAATTAATATATATTAATTTAAAACATTTTTTAATTCTAAGAGTGTGCATCTCCCATATTTTACAACAACACCAACTATTCTCTCTTACGCACACTTATTTATACAATTATAACTACCAATATATAAAAAAACAACTTATTAACATCCTCATCCACATTATAGAGGTTCCATTACTCTTAAAATATCGTTATCCAAAGGAGGTTCATCAAATAGGATATAATCCTCTCAACCAATCATTTTTGTTTTTCTCTTTATTATACATCATTAGATTGTATCCTAACTGATAGAATAAAATAAATAATCATATTTTATATTCCTATATTTTATTATGTTAACGGAATAACATTTTTCATTTCCTTTTCCATCAAATGGGAAATAAAAAATCATTTGTGTGTATGTACGAACTATCATCTCCACATAGTGATGAAGTTATTTTTCAGAAATTGCCTTCAATAACTGGTAATGGGGATAAAATTGATGAATTTAATTTATTTTTAGAAAATGATGACTATTCTATAAATATAATATATATTTTTATTTCAATATTTTTCATCTAATGAAAAGTAAAAGCATTGCTGATGTGTAGATGTGGACAACAGCCTCACAAGAAAATGTAATTTTGTTTTTCTTTAATAAATTTAATGGATGGATATAATATTAACATTTATGTATAAAATTAAAATAATTTCAGGTTTATTATTCTAGATATTATGGTATCTTTACCATTTTTACTATAGTCGACCTACCAAAGTTGTTTTGGGTAATATAAACTGAATGACCTAAAAATGTCTGACGTGAACCAGATTAATTAGTAACAATATAAGACATTATAATAAAAAATAATTTTCATTATGATAATGGATTAAACCAGAAAAAGTTTATTAAAAAATTAATTAATTAATATAGTTTAATTACATACTAGTTAAATAACATATGTGGAATGTTGGGAGATAAGGTATCTGATTTCTCCTTTAAACCATATTTTACAATATTTAAAGTTTTTATTTAATTTTTACTATATATAACTATTCTATTAAATCTTTAAAGTATTATTTTAATATTCTGATAAGTATTTAAAAATCAATTTTCAGCAATGTCTATCTTTATTTATGATGGTTTTAATAGAATACTTTTAAATATTTTACTGATATATTATTTTTGAATTTTTTACAAAAGTTTGAATGAGATCTTTTTTTAAAGTATAAAAAATGATATAAATTTTCCACCATCATGATCATTATTACTTAAACGGATTACCATTATATTTTTAATTTTTTTTAAAATAATAACTCATTTCCCATAATTTTGGGTTTTTTTGATTAAATGGGTTTTAATGAAAAAGTATTTTAATCCTTATTTTTTATTGGAGGCACAAAAGTGATTTTTAATATTTGTTAAAAATAATATTATTTGAGATTTTATTATGAAAATGAATTATTATACATGTTTTTCATGTATTATAGTCTTTTTCATTGTTTATGATGATGGGTGAGCATGATATAACAATTTAATGCATTGGGTATTGATTGTGTTATCCAAAGAATTATGTTGGAATTAAATTAGCAGAATATTACATTCATAATTGTTCTAGTAATGGTTCTATAATGATTATATTCCAAGTAACCTATATTAATATTTTTATGATTTTAAATATCTTTTAATCAAAATATTTTTATTTCATAAGGTAAAATAATGAACTTTTGTTTAAAGGATTTATTACACCCATTAAGAGTAAAATGTATGTTTTTTAGAAAACATTTTTTCAAAGAATCTCATGTTTTCTATGAAACCATAATGATTATATTTTTTTCCTTTTTATTTTCTTATTAACATTTTAAGCAATAATTTTGGAAGTAAATATAATTTAATTTGTATGTAAATGATTGTTAGAACCCAAAGTGTATTATGTTAATGGAAAACACAGTTGTATAATATAATGGTTTTGAAAAGGAATAATGAGTGTTTTTTATTTTTTGTTAATAAACCTTACTGATATTTGTTTTTCTCATTGCATATTTTCAAATGATTTTTCATAGGGATTATGGATGAGTATAAACATTAATAAATTAAGGATTCTAGACATGAAAGTTACCATGAATTAATTAAGAGTGTCTTTTTAACGATCCTATTGTATTTGAAAAATAGATACTATGTGTTTGTCCTAATTCTATAAAACTATAAACCTAAAAGTTCCTTCATTATATAAGTGATCGAATATTTCTATTTGGTGTTGTATATTTTGGATTGAAAAAAATGGGCCACATTTATCATTATTCAATCCAAAAATATAAATAATATATTCTTAGTATCAGATCCTAGAGTGTTGGTTTAGAAATATTATAGTACATGTTAGAGGAATATCTATATAAATTTTGAGATCATGATGTTTTCATACGAGGATAACTAAATAATTATAGATACCATAATGAGTTTACAATTTTAAGGTTGATCATAAGTTAAAATACCTAGACACCTCTTTTGAGGGTATCAGGGATGGGATTGTTAGGTTATTAATGATAATTTTGGAGGCATTTATTGAGTTTTGATAATTGTTTGTGGTATAGGTTTCCCTTAAGTATTCATTTTTTATACTAAAATTGTTATTTGAGTACTAATTATTTTATATTATTTGAAGATAATTTGAATTATACTGATAATAATTAGGTTTAATATGGTCTTTCACGTTGAGGTAATTACAGGTAATTGGGATACAAGGGTTATTACATTTTGGGAACATATGTTTTATCATATATACCACGATGGAATTGAATAGTGTTTTGATGATTATATGATTATTGTTTTTTTAAGAAGTTTATTTTTTTGGGAACATTATATGATTAAGGTAAATAGAAATACTTTTGGAAAAGATGGGAATTTATTTTATGAATAATGGATAAATCGTCCTTTAGAATATATTTGATTATAGTTTGGTTTTAATTTAATTTAGGATATTTATGGGAATTATTATCATTTTTTAGAGATCATATTATTAAAGAATATATGATATTAGGTATATAATATTACCAGTTAATTATAGGGTTTGGAGAAAATTTTTAAATTAATATTAGAATAATGTGTGCTAAAGTACTTTTTGGTTTGGGTTTTGAACTCGGTTAGGAATATTTTAAGGAGTTTTAGGGTTAGTTTTTTACACAATGATTATTGTTAAACATTTAATGTAATTTTTTAGGCTTTTAAGAATAATGTAGTATTTCTGTATATTGTATATAATCTTATATTGTGTTAACAATTAGGGGATTTTTGTTAATTTATAAAAATAATAAGAATAACATGATATCGTTTTAGGGATCATGGAATTCATTAGAAGTTGATTATTTGCATGAAACATGAAAAATTCATCTTGAATAATCATTTCAAAGAAAAAAATGATCAATATAAGTGGAAATTTTTTTATACACAACCAAATGATGAAATATTTATTATAAAATGGAATTAAATAAAGTAATTATATTTTATCATATTCTTTATCTTGATGGTAAAAATACCCTCAACTAGAAGAAAAGTATCACAAAATAAAAATATTATCCTTTTATGATCATTTTCGATGAATTGATGGTCTCTTATATTCTCAACAAGAGTGTCACATAATCCCTTAAATGAATATTATTTAGAAGTTATGTTTTAAATTCTTGTCAATGTTATCTTTATTTGGGAAACTGATTATCTGTTATTTCTGGTGAACTTCCTATTTCCTTTTCTGTATTTTTAAAATAAAGTATTATACATCCATTTTATGACAAGGGATTTAAAAAAGGGATTTTGAAATATTAAACCCTTGAATTACCAATTTCAAGGTCAAATAATGAGGAAGAAAATTATTAAAGGAGAGATAATATAAATCAATAAGATTTAAAAATAAGACTATGTTTGATGTCTTATATTATACACAACACTAAGCATTAACGATGATGAAATATAATTATTTACAAATGAATTTATAACCAATTTGTTCAATTGGTAGGGTTAAATAAGATAAAACATGTCCTAAAATATATGTATAATGGTCATGTAACACCTTAATAATTTATATTATATATTTTTCCAACAAATTAATTTCTTTGATACCTTGTTTTATAAGAAACACCATATTTAAACTAACCATGCTATACATTAAAATCCTATTATTTAAATGTAGAAATTATATTCAAACTGTTAGATCATAAGATATGAATATGATAAAATAATATTTAAAAAATATGGTTTTTTCATGTATAAAATTAATTCATTGGTTATTAATTTATTGTAAATTAAAATATAATAATTTAAAAAAAATATAGATATTTTTAGTCTAAACTATTTTTATGCACGCATTGTTTTTTTTAGCTGAATAAATTAACTTAATCAATATTTATGAATATTATAAATGAATTTTATATATTATATATTGAATCAAATATTTTAATATTCATCTAATGTTTTTCACTAGGCATTGGATAAGAAAAAAATTCAATTTTGTCTTCAAATATAAATTTCTCTAAAAATGGTTTGTTTTTATTTCTCGCACTTTTTATAAAAAATATTTTAGATAATTTGAAACATTTTATTAAAAGAAAGCCGATATCAATTTTTAAATAAATATATCAAATTTATTTTGGATTGAATTTTTTTTATTTTTCGAATGTGGCTGATTTTTTTGGTGAATAATGAAAATACTGATTTTCAAATACTCAAACTTTAAAGAATTTAATATGATGTAATAATATCTTAATAATTTGTGATAACCTATGGATTGACCAAATATATTTTAAAGGATTTAAAAAATTTAGTTATAAAAATTAATTCTAGAATCCATGCATGACTTTTGGGAACATAAGTTATATTTTATTCAAATTAAAATCTAATTTTGAGTTTTTACAATTAATGGAATGGTTAAAAGATTATATTTGCTTTTTTATTTCTCAAAATTTCTTAAAAAATTTAATTTTAGTTATTGAATCGATAAAATTTCTAGACACTAATTTATTATATTATTTTTAGGTAAAATAAATTTTCGGCTTAAATCTTGGAATTTCATAAAAAACTTTTTTTCATTATATTTTATACAATTAAAATAAAATTTATTTCTCACATGAAAATAAATTAAATATTGAAAAATGGATCACATATTTGGAATCAGTTGGTTCAAATTTGTTAAATATTCCTCTTTTATTCTTTTAATTATGAATAATAACCATGATAAATATTTTTTTCCTAGTTAAGGGTAAACCAAGTGAAATATGGTAAAAACATTGGGACAAGGCATTAAAATTTATCTAACACATTACAATGAAAAATTAGATGAATTGAGATCAGGAATTTCATTCCATTATCGAATATATAGAAACTTTGTGCCATTTTTCATTGCATATGAATTTTATATTGTTTTAAGAAAAGAATAAATGCAAAATGTCACCCCTCTTAACATTAATATATCTAAAATGTTTACATATTGATAATAATATGATGTCTTTTTCTAAATATTTATTTTATAGATAAACTAATTTTTTATAAATGGAATTTATTTTCAATTTTCATTGATTTAATATTTACCTTAAATATTTGCACAATGCACACATTTTATTTATTCACATAATAGAAAAATAAAATAGATTATTTAAAAATATTTATAGTAATACAATTTGAACGTATTATTATGTTACGTGAATTTTTAAAATAAATATAACATATTTGGTTTGTTTTTTAAGGATTATATTTTTATTTCATTGCTATATTTATTGATTTAAAGTGGATGTAAATGAGTTTTTCAAAAAATGACATTAATGAGATTATATAAAAAATATTTTATTAAATGATTAAAAATAAATATGAAAACACATATTTGGCCATTTTAATGTAATCCTATTAAAATTATAAACATTGGTCCTTTTATAGGTCAGTATTCCTTTTTTGGTTACGTTGTTGACCGTTAAATAGTAGAAAGCTTTGATATTATTATAATTTTCATATAGATTAATGACGAGTTAAAACTATAATATAAGGGTTTAAACCTCAAATGAACTTGATTATGTTTTATCCGATGAGATTATTTATAATTATTCTAGTCATATATTCTAAAAATTTCAATTTGAGTCCTTTGATTATAAAAATTATGTTATATAAATTTAATACATTAATTAACTCTAAGAGTCCCCCACTTATAAAAGGGCACATCCACTCCTCTCTTCCTCAAATATTTTGAGCCTCTTATGTGGTAAAATCCCTAATATAATACCTTCTAATTTTATTTAATCACATCATAGATCTTTTATTATTGAAAAATACCATTCTTTTAAGACACAATGTGTAATACAAAATAGGATTCCCAATGAAGAGGTATAACTCTTAACTCAGCTTTTTCAATTTTATTTCTTCTTATAAGTCCTCTAAATACATGGTATCCTTTCTAAAATAAATAATTAAGAATATTAAATTAAATGAAATTAATTATGATGATTGAATGAAAATTATCCACCTTTTTTACGTCATGTAAAAAGAGATACACCGCCCATGCATACATATGAATTACAGTCTCGACATAGTGGTGTAATTCACTTTTCATCACCACTTTACTTGGATGATGATAATGATGAATTTAATAAATATAAATTTCATTTATTATATTTTAAATATTATAAAAATAAGAATTATTATTTACCTTTCTTTTGTTCAATCCATCAAAAATGGAAATAACCTTCATGCGTACATAAGGCCTAACACCTCCATAAACAATGTAATTAGTTTTTATATCTCTTACATTTTTTTAGGAATATAAATATAAATACAATTTATATATATAATATTTATAACATGGTTAAAATTATGGAAATTATTGAAACCTAATCAATGTACAAGGAACAAAAATTCATAACAAAAACATATATGTAAAATAAAACAATTAACACCAATAAATGATTATTTTAATAATGAATTATTAATAAATGGGTGTTGAAATTGTATAAGTGGAAAAAATATGATATTATAATTAATTAAATGATTAAATTATATTATCATAAAAAAAATTTCTTTATTATATATGAGGTTAGAGTGAATTCAAATCATGTCAAACTTAAAGTAAGGTTTTCTTTCATAGTCTCAACCATTTTTAGGGTTATTTATGTTTTAAGTTTACATTGACGTGATTATATGATATTTAAATCCTGAAAAAAATTTATTTGTATTCTAATATTTTGATTTATTATTTTTTCACATTTTACTTTCATTTTACCTAATTATGTTGTTAAGACACAAAATTATTGTTTATGGAATACAACCATGTTTATTTCATTTAGGAATATTTTTCATCCAGGAATATATTTTGTTTAAAATGTTATCAATAGAATTTCTACTGTTATATAATTATTTTTTTATTGTAATTGTTACCCAAGTTTTTCTGTTTATTAATATATTTTAAGGCATTCTTCTTCTTGTTTTCCATATGAGGAACCTTTTGTCAAAGGTTTGAATGAAATATTTGTTTTAATGCACACCACATAAACACATTTTCCCGCTATCATGATTAATTTTTTATTTAAATATTCTATTAAAAGATTCCAAATTTCTTTTAAAATAATTTTTTTACATATTTTGTAAATTTTTCTAGTTTAATTAATTTATTTCAAAATAAAAAGTTCATTTTCATCTAGAAATCTTTCAAATATATTTTCAAATTATTCTTATCTATGTCAACATTCTCTGATGAATCTTATGATATCTGAAGAAGTAATATAATGATATCGACCATCATATTTCAATATATGGTTTTTGTTATGTTTTTCTGGGTAAATTATTGACATATTAGTTGATAGTTCTTAGATTACATTTGTTTATTTATTGTTAAGGAATGTTGATTATATTGTTTAATCATATGATGAATTAATGGGAATTATTAATTGATTGGTTGTGCCTAGAATTACACAGCCCCTTGGATCATTGATGGGTACCATGAGACAATATGGGTAGGGTAATTGTCTAAGGTCTTACACATTTAAGTAATAATTCTTTGTATAAGGCCATGATGACAAATTTAAAATATCCTACATTAATTTGACCATCATTATAAAATTGGATAGTGGTTTCCTTGTGATTGTTTTAATAGTTATGATTTACATGGATAATATTCATGATCATGTTATTAATTATAGAGAATTATTTGATCATCATTTATCTAATTAATATTATTATTTGTGATCATGTTATTTATTAAATTACATGTGTTTTCAATTATCTAAATTTTCATATTAATTATGACTTATTTACTAGAGATATATTTCAATGTTCATAATACATACTGATCATTTGAGCTCACCCTTATTTTCTTTCATTTCCACAGGATGAAATGAAGTCTACTTTGATTAATATATATATTCATTCTAGACAGAATAATAATTTTCTCAAGGAAAAATATTTTTTTGTATTATATGTTTTCATATGTATGTGATATTAATGTATGTATATAGTTTACTAATAATACTAAACTATTTGTCCCTTTGGGATGTGATCTTGTGGATCTAGTGTAAAAATAATAATCTAACCAATGACTCAGAGATATTGGAGTATGAGTCTTTATAGTTGGTATCACATCAAATTTATTAGAATAATTTGGAATTATATTTAATAAAACATAGATTTGGGATCATAAACTGATGACATCATTTTAGGATTTGTCTAATTATAGGAAAATAATAAAATGATTTGGTTATGAGGATATTATGTTGTATTTCTAGCAGTACATCATGGTTTATAAACTATGAATGGATGTGGGTTTTATATAGATGCATCTAGGGGTAATAACGTTGTTTATAGTTGGCCAAATATATATCGAACATCATTTTTAGTTCATGGTCTCTGTTACCTTACTGCAGACCCGGTTTGATACTCTTGGGGATATTCTTAGGTTAATTCACATTTTTATGAACCTTTATGATGAATGAGAGAATATAATATATATAATCCTATAATATTCACCAGTTATAAGATATAATCCTAAATTTTATTTGGTTGATAAGTCTAGTTTTCATCATAAGAATAATTGTATATACCACTTTTCAAGTTTTATGTGATGAGATTTTCACATGATTTAGGATATTTAGGGAAACAATTATAGGAATTAAAAACATTTGTTCCGGATATAGTTAAGTGATAATATAATTTTAGGATTAGTCCTTTTATATTTTTTATACATAAATTTGAAGTTATTAATATCCAATATGGTTATTATGATCTTCAATTACAATGTAATAATAGTCAACTATGATTAATTTTTTTGTGGAATAAATAAGCTGTATACTAAATCGGAGTGGTTAGTAAGTGATCTAATGATTAATAATTTTTTGAGGGTGTTCATCGTATTTTTTGGAGGTTTATAATAATTACATAAATGTAGTAATAAAAAATTTCCAACCCAAAGTTAGGAAAGGACTCATCACATCTAGAAAGGAAACATGGTTTGAACCAAAAAATGAAAGGTGATAAGGGTGAAACACCTACCATAGGCCTACATGATGTCTTGGTCAGTATAAATATTTTTAGTTTAAATGATTTGATGGATGAAGATTAAGTTGATTTTGGGAATCCTATTATAAGATACTATATTTTTTAGTTGTTGGGTGTTTGAGTTGATTAATTATATTTCGAGAGATGTTTTATAGGTTTGGGGTATATCTACCCATTAGGTTTAATATAGAGGATTATTTGGGAATAATAATATTATGTTTTTAGAGAGAAATGATAAATTGTATGAGATGACATTTTAGGTTAAAAATTTATTTAATGTTTAGATTTTTTGGGTTAATTGGGATATAGGGTTATTTATCTATTGAATAACCCATGCTAAAACATTGGTTTTATTATGGAATTGTTGAGGTTAATGCATTATTTCATTATTTGACAAATTATTAATTTTGGTTATTTTCTTAAATTTTTCTATAAATTTTAGATTAGGTAATGAGAATAAGCATATATTGTTATTACTTTTTGGATTATATGATCATTTTCATGTTGATTTTAATGATTTAGGCATGAAATATTATCTCGAATACTCATCCTTTAGAGAAAATATGTGATAATAATAGAAATTAATTAATAAATGAAATTATACTTTTAAGGTGTGTATATTTACTTATAATATTTTTCTATATGATAAAGGAACTTTAATAATTTATAAAAATGATCTTGAAATATTTTTTTCCGTTTATCTTCATTTCTTGAGAATTGATGGTCTTTCCACCCTTAACTAATTAGTTATTTTGTGGTTGTTAACAATCACATGACCATGTTCTCTATCACTATATATTAGTCAATGGACATTAAAATTATCCCACATTTCTATATTTCTTCTTCCCACTGCTGTTATCCTTATCCATGAACCAGATTATGTGATATTTCATGTAACCTTTATGTTTACAGCTTTATCCTTTCAAAGTATGTTTTATTATCCCTATGTATGGTGTCAGTTTTCCATAAAGGATGAAGTATTGATAAATGAGATAAAATTAGGAGGGGTAAAATTATTTAAGTGTGTTATAATTTAACACCGTAATATTTTTTGTTGTATTTCTCTTTAAATAATTTTATTTCTGTGATATCTTGTTTTACACGCAACACCGAGATTGAACAAACCTTAATATATTATTAAAATACTATTATTTTATGGGGAAGTAATTGTATAGACATTTTATTGGTGTGTACAAATAATAATAACTAAATTATAAGAAAATATTGTTTACAAATGTATAAAATATATTCATTAGTTATAAATTCATTATAAATGAAAATAAATTTATTCTGAAAAACTGCTTTTATGCGTGCAATGTGTTTTTTAATAATTAAAAATTGTATTATTTACTATTTAAGAATTATTTTAATCAATAGTATATATTATATATTCAATAAAATTTATTTAAATTTTCCTTATGAATTTTATGATGCCTCTGATTTGAATAAATACAATTTTATGTTCAAATATCAATTTTTCTAAAAAACATTGTTGCATTTTGTACACATTTTATGAAATGAATTTCTACCAATTTTTGGAATAGTATTTTAAAATAAGGGTATAATTCTTCTATTAATTATATAAAATTTATCTGAGAGTTAAATTTTGAGATCTTTTTAGTGTAATTCTTTTTTGGTTAACATTGAAAATGATTATTTTTAAATACTCATGATTTTATGACAATAATATGATGTAAGCATGAATTTATAAATTTTGATAAAATTTTGAAAATAAAATATTTTATAATGAGTTATATAATTTATTTTAAATCAATATTTTTAATTTTGAAACCCATTCTTGACTTCCATGAATATATGATATTTTATTTAAATTATTATCTATTTTTTAGTCTTCGAAATTACTCGTATAGTTAGAAGATCTATTTGGGTTTTTCTTGATTTAAATGTCAAAAAACTGAAATTTTATATTATTAATGCATAAAAAATCATAGAAACAAATTAGTTATTTTTATGGAAAAAATATTTTTACTCTAAAAATAAGGTATTTTCCAAAAAAAGTAATTTTTCGTTTCTTTTTACACCTACATATTAATTTTTTTTCTAACACTTCTATGAATTAAATTTTAAAATTGATCCTATCATTGCAATCAATTGTTTTGAATTTTTATGCATTCTAATATTATTTATGGTCATGATGAATAATATCTTTGATAACATTTTTCCACAAGGGTAAGGTTAAAATAAATAAAATAAGGATAAAAATTGGCATAAGTCTTTAAAATTCACCTAAAACATGAATATATCATATTTTATGATTATAATTTGGACATTAATATACATTTATAAAATATATATTCACTTTCCTCCATTTATATTGATTATAAACATTCTATTATTTTATGAATAGAATTATTACAAATTGTCACCCTCTCGAATTTGATATATATAAATTGTTTATGAGGATAACAAGTGGATAACATTGGTTAAAATTTTTAATAGATAAATATTTTTTTTGTATTAATATTTTTTTAAATTTTTATTGATTTAATAATTACCCTAAATTCATTTGCAGCACAAACACAATATTTATTAAAATAATAGAAAAATAAAAAAATGATATTAAAAATATAAAAAATAATTACATTTAGGGAAATTACTTTGTTATGTGAATAATTTATATATATATATATATATATATCATATTATAGATGTTTTAAAGGTTTATATTTTAATTTTATAATAATCCTGATGATATTAGATTCAAAGTAAATGAATAGTTCTAAATATAACAATAATGATATCTTATAAGAGAAAATATTTCCTAATATGATTTAAAATTAATAAAATCATATATTAATCATATTAAATTTGATAGAGTTTAATATATAAACCATTGTCTTTTTATGGGACAATTTTTCTTTTATGTTTAGATTCTTTACCATTATATTAATGAAAACATTGATATTATAGTAATTGGAAAAGGGATTAACGGAGGGTTAAAACTAATAGAAAAGAGATAAAATATAACTTATATATGTCTAAATATTATTTTATAATAGGATTTAGAATTTTAATCATAATATTTTATAAATATTTTAATTTTTATTCACTTTAATATAAAAATTAATATATGAGAATTTAATACATTAAGTAATTCCAAGAGTACCCCTCCCTTCACTTAAAATAGGGATCCACCTCTCTGCTCTTGTTTATGCATTTTTATCCTTATAGGTCAAAAAATAACAACAATAATTCCTTCGTAGATCCCATAACCATATAATAAAACTTCTATTCTTGTTACAAGACCATCTATTCAAGGTTTAAGGGGTAATCCAAATGTAGTTTCTCAAGGAAGAGGTAGAACACATTACCAAGCATTTTCAATTTTATTTCATCTCATACATCCTTTTAATCCATGGTATACAATATTAAATAATTATTTCAGTATATTGATTATAATTAATTTTTTCTATAATGACAGAACTACCATTTTCCACTTTCTTTCCATCCAACAGAATGAAAAAACATCGTTCGTGTATACGTACGATGTACCATCTCAATATAGCGGTGTAATTTGTTTTTCATTATCAAATTAATTAGATGGTTATATTTAATGCTTAATATATTTATATATTTTATTTACTATATTATTATTATTATGAAAATTTTAATTATTATTTACCTTTATTTAATTCCATTCATGAATGAAAAGAAACAACATTCATGCGTACATACGACATACCATCTCTATGAACAGTGTAATTAATTTTTTATATCTCTACCTATTATGGATTGATATAAATATGTATATAAACAATATATATGATAACTATATAATTTTTAAAATTATTTATATGATTTAACCATTATTATAGAAAACAAACTGAAATTACAGAACTAAAGCTTCTGTGAAAAATTATACAGTTAACAACTAGAAACAATAATTTTAACTAAAAATTTTTAACAAATGGGTATTGAAATTTTATAATTGGATCATATATTATATTAAAATTATGTAAAAAATATTATATATATTATTAAGGAATTATATTTATTACACAAGAGGATAGAGTGCGGTAGAAGCAAGTTGAGCTTTAGGTATGGGTTTATTTGACAATATTTTTCTTATTGTTATAATTTATTTGTTAACATTAAATTAAAGTAGTTATATGATATTAATATATTAATAACCTTTAATTATTTATCTAATATAGTTATTTATTTAAATTTAAAATTTTAATTTTATTTTCCCCTCCTAAGTACTTAAGATTATGAAATAAGGTTTTTTATGAAAAAACCACCTTGTTTTTATTTTAATCAGATATATTATTCTTCCATGAGAATTTTTTCATTAAAAATATTCCAATATTGTTTTTAATATTATCTAATAAATTTTTAAGAAATTTTTTACCCATGTTTATTTTTTTAAAAAAGGTTTAATATGAATCTTTTTTCCCCTTTTCGAAATAAAGAACTTTTTACTAAAGGAGAAAACAAAATCTTTTTTAATGTATACTATAAGAATAAAATTTCCCACCATCGGGAATAATATTTAATTGGAACATTAATTTAAAATTTTCCAATATTAAATTAAAATAAAATATTTCCCTTAACATTTTAAAATTTTTTCGATTTTAAATAGGTGATTTTAATATTAAAAGGGTATTTTCCTCAAGAAATATTATCGTGATCTTATAATGTTTTTTCCATACATATCAAAAAATATTTATTAATATTATTATTTAACAAAGATATAATTTAATGATACCATCAAATATATATCAATGTATGTGAAATGAATAATTTTAATACAGATATTTTGGAAAGTTTTTATTTTAGTTATTCCGATATGGACGATGAATGACTTTTCAGACATGTTGATTAGGTTTTTTATTGATATAATGGATGAACTAGATTTATTATGTTATAGGTGGACCAGAAAATATATTCCACCCTTATGCATCAATGGGTTTTATAAGATAAAACATGTGGGAAATATTTTCAAGGCATTACCCATTTATGTAAGATGTTATAGCATTAGGCCTTGACTATAAGTTTAGAATGTCCAATTTAACGACCCAAAGTTTTTCAATGAAAATTACCTTCTTATAATTATGTCATAAAATCACATGGAAACACAACATAATGATCTACAATGTGCTAAATGACATTTAAACATAAGTTTGTCACCTTTGTGTTTTAAATTTCGAAAATATGACGTACATGGTTATGTTTAAGAGGATTTTTGGAGTTTAATAAAAAAATAATTTTTGGTGAATAGTAACCTATTCTTATGAATAGTAACATACCCTTATGAATAGTTATATACCCTAATGAATAGTAAAATTACCTATGATAGTATAAAAAAAATATTCAAGTGAAATTATGATGTACCTATATTTTAGAATAAGTAAATTAATGTTTTAAAACGTTTTTTAAAAATAAACATTGATTTTAATTACATATTAAATTAATCATATTTAGAAACTTATTTCTGGAAAATGGACTTCATTTTTGGATTATACATGAAAAAAATTGTTGGGGTGAAATTTTGGGATTTTTCTGAAAAACTTGAATTTTTCGATGAATAGTGAAATACCATAATTTACAAAATAAGCTAGATAAGCTAATTATAGGGTCATGTGTGATGTTCTTCTGATGTAATCCCACTTGGTTCATGATTACATTATAAAATTACTAATCTTTGCAATGAAAGACTTTTTATTCCTTATCTTAGGGGAAATTTATAATCTAGTGAATTTTATATTAAGGAAACCCATATCCCCTCAACTATAAATACCACCCATCACACCATCATTTCCTCACACAAATCAAGCTTGAATCCTTGACTAAAATTTTCCCAAAAATCTTCCCTATCCCATTCCCCACAACCAAGATCTTATGGTCTCATCAAATGACCAGGCTTAGGCCCTTATGGAATATTTCAAGAGGACGATTCAAGAGGTAATTTCTCTCCCTCTTCTCCTTTAATTCCCTTTCAATTTAAAATTCTTTTGTAATTATCTCCACAACTATATTTTTCCAAATAGTATTGTAACTCCATAATCATGAATATACTGTAATTTAATGATACTAATGGTATATTATATCATCTAACTCATTTCACTCATCATTTTATTTTTTAAAGAGAAGGATGTTCGTGAGGTGTGGATTTATCACCTTCAAGAACGACATGTTTTGTTATTCCATTTCCACCTTCAGATCTGGTCATGAATAAATTTTAATGGATGAACCATAATAGGTTATATGTATTATTCCCTAATTACCTTTATGGAACTAACTTATGTACATATTACTATGTGATAAATTAAAAGAAGTTTGTTGTGATCGAAAAACTTCCAAAATGAACCCAAACAATCATCATATAATTTTTTTCTAATGATTCATCCACATGATATATAATATAACCCATTATAAGATTATTTTAAATTTTGAAATTTCATTAATAACATTTAATATATTTTCTGGATGTTTACACATGTTCTACCCAAACATCAATTTATTAATACAAGTTAACAACCCAAAGAAAACCATAAAAACTAACATCCCCAAACAATGTTTTTAAACACAATAAATCATCATACCGGACATAAAATGACATAATGATACTAGAATTAACTCTATTATTTTATAAAAGGGTTTTTAATTTATAATTAATGAATATAATGTCATTATACATGACATTAATGAGAAGGAAGCGTTCAGATACAAGGTAAGGGGAAAATCTCGAACCCAATTTCCTTTCATCGTGTTCTCCCTCTTTCACACCAATTTGGTATGGTAACATCATAAAAATGATTTGTTAATAATTATCTTACATTTTATGGGATATAAATGTTTTATACTGATGTTTATTTCAAAAATAATGTTTTTCAAAAGAACTCTTCCTTTAGGAACTCAACTTTTACCTCTCATTCATGGTTGATGGTTCTTGTATCAAGTATGTTGGTCCCTCTTTCTTTTTGGAACCCAATTTTTATGAATTTATTCTTATGAGATTAAACCCATTCCTTACCATGGTTTAGGTATGTTCATTATTTATATATTTTCTATGTAGAATGCAAGATAATGATAATATTATGAGGTGGCGAGTGCACCCGAAATTATATAGCGCAATATAAATGTTTGGATGTGATGGGTGCACCCAGAATTATACAGCGCCCCAATGCATTGGGTAAGGTGATTAATCTAATGATTAAATGTGAAATTATGTACAAAAGATGCTATATTGTTTCACAAGTATGTGTGGTATTTAACCACTATGACATGATGTTTCATTTTTTTGCATTGCAACATTTCCAGTCTTATATTTTTGATTTTTCAAATGATCATGATCTTTTTCCAATGTTATGATTATGCTCACCCCATGATATATTGTTCTAATCTATCCTCTTACTGGGCTTTTAGCTCACCAATTTTTTGATGTATATCCTTAGGTGACTACAGGTACTAAAAAGATTGCATGTTCCAATAAGAAGATAGTGAAGAAGGAATTAAATGATTGTTTATGATTTATGCAGTAAAAGTTATAAATGGTCCTTGTTTTCCCAAGACACTAAACCATTGGATCTATTATGTGTAATTCTATTATTTTATTTATCTTTAAAATGATGCAATAGTAATGTTTGAAAAGGATGGGTTAGTAAATTTGGTATCAGAGCAAAGTTTTAGTTAATTTGGGAATTTGTATTAGTGAACCCTAGAGAAAACCTCTTGCATGAGACTATGAACAAATAGGCACATTAGAATATTTACATAAGGATCCCATATGTTATGATTTTAGGATAAATTTTTCAATTGAATAAGTTATCTATTCATGACTAGTTTAGTTATGTTTTCTTCAAGCCATTTCTAATTTATAAAATTGTGGGAAACAATAGAAATCAGGCCAACAACTCAAGTGAGGGCCAATTCCACTATTTCTCGAAAGACATCCCCAATGATTTGGGAAGTGGAGTTCAGAACATCATGGTGATGCTTACCCAATTATCACGGGTTATGAACAATAAACATAATAATGGGGAACGTCCTCCTTTACCGAAGAGGGAGAAACTGGCTATCAAATTTTTTATACAACAACGACCATTGATGTTTAATAGATCTTCTAATACAGTAGATGCAGAACAGTGGGTCAACTTCAAGGAAAATATCTTTTCTATTCTTCACTATTTTGAGATGAAGAAGGTGACCCTATCCCTTTATCAACTAGATGGATAAGCCAATCAATGTTGGGCACTGATTAAGAACACCAAACCAAGGGAGGAAATTGAAGAGATGGAATGTGAAGAATTTAAGATAATGCTTCTTAATTAGTATTTACTACAAAATATTTGTATGAAGATGGAGAGAGAATTCATAGAGCTCAAGAAAAAAGAAATAGAATTTTTCACAACCTACGAAGTGAATTTCACAAGGATTGCAAGGTTTGCTTCGGGTTTTTTGTCAACAATGATAGAAAAATTGATAGATTCTTTAGTGGATTAAAACCACACCTTTGAAAGACTCTTTAAATTCGATAAATTATGAGATATGAAGTAGTTGTTCGATGTAATATCAAATTATAGATGGAGCTTGTAGAATGGTCCCATGGATATGGTGACAAGAAATGAAAGATGGAGTTTCAAGCTGGTGGATATAACGATAAATGTGGGAAGAAAACGTAATGACCCACATGCCAAAAATGTGGAATGTTCAAACATGGGAAATACCTCAATGGGATGGGGAAATGATTCATGTGTTGTAAAGAATGAAATCGTGCTCAAGAGTGTAGAAAAAACCCAAAAAGGAAGGATAATGTAGCTGATCAAAGAAGATAACCACTCAGGGTTCAATGCAACAACTATAGGGTTCTAGGGGACTATAAAATCCAATGCACTAAACCTCGATTTCTCGAGGGTAATCAGAATCAACAGCCACCAAAGCCAATGGAACAAGGGAAGGATTATTCCATCACTATTGCAGAAGTAGAGCAAGATAATAAATTCGTAAATGGTACACTTCATATTGACTCAATAATGGAAAAATTATTATTTGATTATGGTTTTATGCATTAATTTATATCTTGAATGTTTTCTAGAACTATATAATCGAATCCCTGAAACCTTGAGGTAGATATATCTGTAAAAACACTATGTGGTGCAATCATTACAACCCAAGGGTTTGAATCTTCTCCTATTATAATATGTTGGATGATTCTCTGGTGAATCTCATAATACTTCCCTTGGTGGAATTCTATGCTATAATGGGAATGGATTGGCTCTCATTATATAGAGTACATATCAACTGTTGATAAAAGGAAATATCTTTTCAAATTCCGAAGCATCCCATTCTCCTCTAAAAATTTAGAGAAGATCATAAATATTCTTTGAAAAGTATTTCATCTATGTGGATGTTGATTCCCTACAAAGAATCATTCCAATACCAAATGGTTGGGTCAAAGGATAGTTCCATCCTTGTGGAAATTCCCATCACGAGGGAATACAAAGATGTATTTCCTGAAGTGTTACCAGGAATTCCCTTAGATCGTGAGGTAGAGTTCTCAATTGAACTCATACCTAGAGCTACTACTATCTCAAAGTGATTCTATAGGATGGCACAAATAAAAATGGAGGAGTTAAAGAAGTAGTTGCAAGAGCATCTAGAAAAAGGGTTCATACTCCCTAGTGCATCCCCTTGGAGTGCACCAGTGCTCTTTTTGAAGAAGACGAATGGAACAAACTGGTTGTGTATCGATTATCAGGAACTCAAAAAGATTATCATGAAGAACATGTATCCTCTCCCAAGGATTGTTGAATTGTTAAACCAACTAAGAGGTGGTCAATACTTCTCAAAGGTGGATCTTTGTTCAAGATATCATCAGGTAAATGTGAAGATATCAGATATTAAAAATACTGCATTCCGTACAAGGTATGAGCACTATGAGTTTATTGTGATGCCCTTTAGACTTACTAATGTCTGTGAAATATTCATGGATTTGATGAATAGGTTGTTTTGACATTACCTTGACAAAATTTTTGTAATGTTTATGGATGATATTCTCCTATACTCCAAGGGAATGAAGGAACATGAAGAACATCTAAGACTTGTGTTGGCGACAATGAGAAAGGATAAGTTATATGACAAGTTCAACAAGTGATACTTTTGGATGAATCAAGTAAAGTTCTTAGGACACGTGATCACAAGTGAAGTAATTTCTGTGGATACTTCAAATACAAAGGTGATTGAGGAATGACCTAGGCCCTCTAGTGTCACAGAAATCCATAGTTTTCTTGGATTAGCTGGGTACTACCGACGTTTTGTGAGAAACTTCTCACAATTGTCAAGCCCACTAACTATGTTTACAATAAAAGGGGTAATGTATGTCTGGATGTAAGAATGTGGGGGAAGCTTCAAGAAACAAAAGAAAAGGATGATCACGACACCTATAATCACACTACTGAAAATTGGAGAATGTTTTGTGATATACAGTGATGCTTCAAGGAAATTCTTGGGTTGTGTACTCATGAAAAATGATAATGTGATAGCATACACCTCATGATAGTTGAAGATCCATGGATAGAAGTACTCGACACGTGATCTAGAGCTAGAAGACATGATGTTTTCCCTGAAAATCTGGAGGCACACCATTTATGGTGATAATTGTGAAATATGCACTAACCACAAGAGCCTAAAGTATATATTCACTCAAAAGGAGATCAACATGCGTCAAAAGAGATGGATAGATATAATCAAGTATTATGATTGCTCTATTCAATACCATCCTGGTATGTATAAAAGGGTTGCTAATTATCTAAGAAGAAAATAACCCACTACTCTATCCATGTTACAGATTAAGAAAGACCCTATCTTCTAAGATACGAAAAGGATGGATTTGGAAATCATAAGGGCTGGGGATACATCCTACCTTTCCCAAAGTATTGTGCAACCATCCATCCAAGAGAAGATTAAGGAAGAAGAAAGGGATGATTTGGATATAAAAAATATGGTGAATGTAGTAAATTTAGGGAAGCTGTAAGTGTTCCATATCAACAATGATGTTGTGATTCAGTTTGGAACACAGCATTGTGTCCCTTCATCACATGGGATAATAAAGGAAATATTGGACAATTATCATTGCACAACTTTCTCTATCCATCCTGGGAGTACCAAGATGTATTGTGATCTCTGAGATCACTTCTGGTCGGATAACAAGAAGAAGGAGATTGCAGAATATATATCATGGTGCTTGGTACGTCAAAAAATAAAGAAGAGCGATAAAAGTCCAAAGGTATGATGAATCCATTGCCTATACCCATGTGTAAATGGGAAAATGTTACTTTGTAATTTGTCTCGGGTCTCCCGAAGACATCAATGGTAAATAATGCGATATGGGTTGTGGTTGACTAACTTACCAAGAATTCCCATTTTATTTCTATTCAAGAAGATCTCTCGCTTGGACAAATTGCAAAGATATATGAAGGAAGTGGTGAGACTACATGGTGTTCCACTCTCAATTGTCGTTGACTGTGAACCAAGGTTCACATCTAAATTCTAGAGGAGCCTTCAACATGCTTCGAGTACTAAATTAAATTTCAGCATAGCCTATCACTCTGAAACTGATGTCTAGTTTGAAAAGAGTATTCAAACACATGATGATATGATATGATCTTTCTCTCTAGAATAAAAAGGTGGATGGGATATGCTTCTCATATTGCCTGAGTTCTCATAAATCAATAGATTCCACTCGAGTATTCAGATGGCTCCATATGAACCTCTATAGGGAAAGAAATGTAGAACTCCAACCTATTGGGATAATGTTGGAGAAATAAATCTACATGGACCCTATCTTGTTCAACAGATGATAGAGAGGGTTCAAGTCATCTAGAAACACATCAATGTTGCTCAGAGTGAGAAAAAGAGCTATGCTAACAACCATTGATGGGACATGGATTTTGTCGTTGGAGATAAAGCCTTCCTGTGAATATAAACATAGAAGAGAGCCATGCGGGTTGTAAAGAAAGGGAAGACAAGCCCTAGGTAGATTGGCACCTTTGAGATCCTTGACGGCATAGGATTCATGGCCTATCAACTTTCACTTCCACCAAATATGGATCATGTTCCTGATGTGTTTCACATATCACTCCTAAAGAAGTACATACCGGACACCTCCAATGTACTAAACTCAGAGGTGGTACAATAGGATGATGACCACTCTTATGAGAAGCAGCCAATAGTGATTCTGGATCGGTGAGATATGGTTCTACGCAACAAGACAATGAACGAGAACTATATGTTTGAGGAAGCAACTTGGGAACTGGAGGAGACAACGAAGGAGAAGTACCCTCACCTGTTTTTGTAAATTGAAGTTTTAAGGGAGAAATTTTTTAATGGGGGAAGAATATAACGAGAAAAAGTATTTTAATGAAATTCCCTTCTTATAATTATGTCATAAAATCCATGAAAAAAGAACATAATGAACTACTAAGTGATAAGTGACCATTAAACATAATTTAGTCACTTTAGTGTTTGGAATTTTGACAATTTGACATACACGGTTGGGTTCAAGATGATTTTTAAAGTCTAATCAGCCAAAAATTATTTTTGGTGAATTGTAACCTACGCATAAAATTATTAACATACCCATATGAATAGTGATATACCCTAATGAATAGTAACATTAACTATTATAGTATAAAAAGAATATTCAAGTGAAATTATGATGTACCTATATTTTAGAATAAGTGAATGAATGTTTTAAAAAAATTGTAATAAACCATTATTTTAATTAAATATTAAATTAATCACATTTAAAAATTTAGTTTTAAAAAAGAAAATAATTTCTGGATTCTAAATGTCGAAAAATTATAGGGGTAAGTTTTTTTTATTTTTCAAAAATACTAGATTTTTTTGAATAGTGAGATACCATAATTTACAAAATAAGCTAAATAAGCTAATTGTAGGTTCATGTGTGATGTTCGACTAATTTAATCCCACTAGGTTCAGGATAAAATTATAATTTTCTTATTATCTGTCATGAAAGACTCTCAATACCTTGTCGTAGGGGAAATTAATAAACTGATTAATTTTAAATTAAGGATACCCATCTCCCCTACAATATAAATACAACCCTTCACACCCTCATTTCCTCACAGCTCTCAAGCATGAAGCCTAGACTAAACTCTACCCAAACATATTCCCTAGCCCCTCCCACACATCCATGATTTTATGGTCTCATAAAAATACCATGATTTGGCCCTTAATGATGATATCAAGTTAAGGAATCAAGGGGTAATTTCTCTCCCTCATATCCATTAATTCCCTTTCAATTTCAAGTTCTTTTCTTATTCAATCCCCACCTATCATTGTCCAAATGGTAGGGTAACTCCAGTATCATGAATATACTATAATGTTACGATAATAATGGTATATTATATCTTCCAACCCATTTCCCTCTTCCTTTTATTTTATTAAAAAGAATGTTGTTTGTGATGTGTTGATTTATCATCTTCAAGAACGACATGTTTTCTTCATCAATTTCTACATTTAGATCTGGAAATGAAACCATTTTTATGGTTGAACAAGAATATGTTATATGTGTTATGTCCTATTGAATGTTATGGAACTATCTTAATGTAATATTACAAAGTGATAAATTTAAATGAGTATGTTGTGATCGAAAAACCGCCCAAATTAACCCAAACCATCGTCATTTAATTTTTATCTAATGATTAATTCACATGGTATGAAATATAACTCATTATATGATCGTTTTAAAATTTTTAATTTCATTAATAACATGTAATATCAGTTTTGGATGTTTACCCATGTACTACTAGTACTTCAATTTATGAATATAAGTGTACCACCCAAGGAAAACCATAAAAATGAACACCCCCAAACAATGTTTTTAAACTCTATAAGTCATCAAAAGGAACATAAAATGACATAATGAAACAATAATTAACTCTATTCATGTATTCAATGTTATATAATTTATAATTAATAAATATAATGTCATTATATAGGACATTAATGAGAATGAAGCTTTCAAATACAAGGTAAGGGGGAAATCTCGAACCCAATTTTCTTTCTTTGGGTTCTCCTTCTTTCACTCCAATTTGGTATGGTCACTTATTGAAAATCATTTTTTCACCATTATATTACCTTTTATGTGATATAAATATTTTCTAATGAGGTTTAAGTCAAAAAAAATTTCCAAAAGAACTCTTCATTCAAGAAGTCAACATTTACCTCTCATTCATGGTTGATGGTTCTTGTATCAAGTTTGTTGTTCCATCTTTCTTTTGGGAACCCAATGTTAACGAATTTATTCTTATTATATGAAAACCATTACATACCATTGGTTTGTTATGTTCATTATTGATATATTTTCTATATGGAATGCATGAAAATGATAATATTATGAGGTGATGGGTGCACCCGGAATTATATATCGCAATATGAATGTTTGAATGTGAAGGGTGTGCTCGGAATTATACCGAACTCCAATGCATTGTGTAAAGTAATGAATCTCATGAATAAATTTGAAATGATGTGGAAAAGATGATAGATTTTTTTCACAACTATGTGTGGTGGTTAACTATTAAGACATGATATTTAATTTTTATGCATTACCACATTTCAAGTCTTATATTTTAGCTTCCCCTCATGTTGATGATCTTTTTCCCATGTTATGATTATGATCACCACATTATATATTGTTCTTGTATATCCTTTTACTGGGATTTTAAATCACCCGTATTTTGATGTATATCATTAGCTGAAAACATGTTCAATGGAGAGGGAACATGCCAATAAGAAGCCAGTGAATAAGGAATTAAATGATTTTTTATGATTTTTGTTGCAAATGTAATGAATGGTCCTTGTTTAGACAAGACACTAAATCATTGGATCATCACTGGTTAATACTATTATTTTTTTATTTTTAAAATGATGTAATATTAATGTAAGAAAGGTTTGGGTCACTACATCCAAAATCAAATATTAAATAATTATGAAATATTTTATTTATTTCTATGTCATTATTTTAATAGTTTTTTTATCCAGGGATAAGTTACATTCTCATGTTATTATTTATATAGAAATATTTTATCATTGTTTATTCCTATCTTATTATTATTCATTCTCATGTTATTTATTAAATAAGAAGTGTTTTAAATTATTTACCTTACCATATATATTATTTATTATTTACTAAAGATACATTTAAGTGTATGTAACCCTTATTGATTATTTGAGATCATCCTTATATTTATATTTCTAGAGGATTCTAGTAAATCTACAACAATTGATATGTATAGATATTATAGATAGAATAGTTAGGTTCTCAAGGAAAATAGTTTTTGGTAGTATATGTTTTTAAATATATGAAATATTCAAGTATATATCTATTTTACTATGACTAATATACTATTAATTCCTTTGGGATGTGTTCTCTTATATATAGTGCCAATATAATAATATAACAACCAAATTTGTTCTAGTTTAGTTGGGGTCATTATATTTCATATGAGAAATTATTTAGTAGAAACATTTCAAACTAGATTTAGTAAAATATAGATTAAGGAAAATAACCCTATTATAGATTTGGAGGATATTTATAATTGTTGGAAAATATCATAAAAACACATATAAGGTTGAAATTAATTTCGTTTCATAGAATTACATCTATTTATGGATACTATAAATGGATGTTATTTTAGAATACATATATCTAGGGGTAATAACCTAGAAAATATTTGATCAAATATATCTTATTCATCATTATGGTTAATGGAGAGTGTTCCCTTACAATATACCTAGTTTGACACTCTTAGGGGATATTCATAGTTATTTCACATTACCTTTATGAACCCTTATGACGAATGGGAGGATAAAACCTATTAAAACCTATAAATTTATATAGTGAAATTAGGTTCTCCTAAAGTGTATTGGGTTGATAATTATAAGGATTATCATGAGTTTAATGTCATAGATACCCCCTTTAATGTTTTCTTCGATGGGAGTTTAACAATACTATGGGTGTTTTGGGAGATGATTATGGAAATAAAAACCTTTGGTTTAGAATATTATTTAATTTAAATGTTCTCTAAAGAATAATGATTCTATATTTTGGGGAAAAAATGTTCAATGATATTGATAACATTTTGAGTTAATATAATCATTTATTTAAAGGTAATAATAGTTAATTATGATTAATTTATTTTTGTAGAAAAAATAACATGTATATAAATCATTAGTGGTTGAAAAGTGATATGATTATTTATATTATATTTCTGGATGTTCACTATATTTTTAGGATCCTTATATAAATTAAATTAATATTATTTCCGAAACAATACAATACATAGGCCAAAAAATAACTTCTTGCATCAACAAGGCCATGGGAGCCTGATCCCCTACCAAAGGGTGGAAAAGGTGTATTGACTTCCACTAGACAATGTGTCTACATAGTTAGTAATAAATGTTTTTATTTTAAAGTATTTTATCTATAAATATTTTGTTGATTTTCTAAATCATATTATAGAATAAAATATTATGGATTTTTGGGATTTTATGGTTATTAATGATATTTTGGGAGACATTTTATTATATTTAAGTGTATATAAACTTTAGGTTTATTACAAGTGATTATTTTAGAAGAATACTCTTATGTTTTTGGGGATATAAGTTGTAGGTTATGAGACAACATTTAGGGTTAAAACTATATTTAATGATGAGGATAATGATGTTATTATTCATATAGGGTTATTTATTTATGGAGAGATCTATAATAATCCTTAGTTATTATTTTTGAGTGTTAGAGAATAGTGTATTATTTCTTTATATAAAGGTTTTTTAATTTTTTTTATTATCTTACATTGTGCTAATTTTTTGGTTTTAGTAAATATAAGATGAATTTGTTTTATATTCTTTTTTGGATTATGTGATCCATTCAAATTTTATGTTAGTGATTCAGGCAAGAAAATAACCTCTTGAATTATAATTTTTTGGAGAAAAAAATGATATTATAGTGGAAATTTTTTAAATAATGAAATATTATTTGTCAGGTAATTATATTTTATTATATTCATACATTATATGGAAAATTAATTCTTTATTTTGAGGGAAATTATCTTGAAATAGAAATTCTATCCTTTTTCCTTCATTTTCAATGTATTGTTGGTATTTTCAGCCTTAACTGATTTATGTTTTTTTGGTCGTTAACATTCTCATAAATGTACTTTTGTTTCACTCTATATTAGTCCTTGTAAATTATAACTCTCACCCATGTATATATTTTAACTTCCCAACAATATTATAATTATATGGGAACTCGAATATGTGATATTTTAGGTAAACTTTTTGTTCGTAATTTTTTTCACGACCCTTTATAATAGAGCCCATTCGATGAGTACCCCATGCATTACATATATAGGTTAGGGACTGATGACAAGAATCATGTTACAATATCCCCAAAATTGGATGCATTTGACTAAGTACCTATACACACACATAGACACACAAACACAGACCCACACACACATCTCTACGCCTAAAAATCCGAAATTTAAAAAAATTAAGTAAAAAAGAATGCATACCATAAAGATACTAAAAATAGAGTACAATAACAGGGAAACTGGAAAGTAAATAGGGCTAGAATAAAATCCCACCATAAGTATAGTATGCCATAGTGAACGCATGAGTTACTGAAACTCATCACCCAAAAACCCTACCTCAAGGGTAGGTGTGGGATTGTTGTTTGACGTTGTAGGATAAAAGACCACATATCTAATCACTAAAAGAACCACGTAGTCCTGGTCCACCTAGGAATCCATTAATACAACGATCATCTACACAACACATGAAATGTGAGGGAAAATCCTATGAAAGGGTGAGTAAAACAATACTCATTAGGGACCCCAAAACCATAGAGTAAAATACCACTAAGAATTACACAATGTTTACCACAAAGGAAACACAAGAACTACACCATGTCGGAAACACATGAAGTACAGTCAATACGATCAGCTTACACTAGTGTTTGTCAAAAGCATGAATAGAAGGGTTTCCAGTTATAGTACATAGATATCCTAATTTCCATGACACAAGATGTGTTGATGGCGCATGGAGAGTTGATAGCGCACATAGATTCAAGGGTCAAAAGAGCTTTGATGTCGCACATAGCGTCGATTAAACCCAATGAATTACTGGATCCCAGAGTGATGATGGTGACCAGGGAATTGATGGTGAATGGAGACTTGATGGTGCATAGAGTATCAATGGTGCACGGAGCGTCGATGGTAGGAAGAGAATCAATGATTCATACAAAAACCCTATCACATAGTCACCATGATCACATAGTAATAACCAGCCAAATGATTCCCCTCATACCACTTTTATTCCGAGAGTACCTACTCTTCAAGCCATTAGGTCATAAAACAACTTCCAAAAAAACTCCCTTGGATTATCTCGAAAGGACTGTCTTGTAGCATGGGTCCCAATGCCGCAAATAGATCATCAAATTGACACATGGTTTGAAAGATATGACCAATTTAGTAAAAAAGTTTTACTTCGGTCCAGGTTCGACCTGACCCAGCTCAACCAACCCAGCCCAAATCGGTTCGGCTGACCCGACCCGACCCATCATGATGGGCTGCTAGACCACTAGAGCGGCCCAGTTCTCCAGCTTTCCCCATGTCGTGTGGGCTAGTTCTATTCCGTTGAATGCGTCTAGCCCTACTTTCATCCCCGAGTACACACGGTCACCCGACCATGTGGAAAGTCAACTCCCCTGGTCAATGTAGTTTTAGACTACCTTTCATGTAGTCTGCATACCTAGTCCGCTTTTCCCTATGACCATGCTGCCCCAGGGGTCCTTCGTCTAACGATGCACCAGGGCATGTACCAGGTGTCACCGTCACATCCTCCAATCAAGACCCCTATTCACCACCCAAATACTTTGCTGTTGTTATCCTACTTCGACATGGTCCCACCTCAACTATGTCCTGCCGCAGCTACTGGACGCTCTACCCGTGACCCATTATTGTTGCCTTCTGGATGGCCTAGTCACCCCTATCAGGATGGTTTTAACTCTACCAATGGAAGACTCACTAGTGGCCTTGCCTTTCCACACTCCACTTGAACCACTCAAAGCTGTCACTTCTGGGTTCTGCGTTTCACTACTATAGCATTGGACTAATGTGGGATATGATCCCCTATATCGGTTCATTATGCCATGGATCGAAGGTGCAATGATCCTCTAATTATTATTAGAATGGAAGGAGGTGTGAGGAAAGAAATTGACTGGGGGAATGCAACAAAACACATGAATGTACAAATGGACAATTCATGGCCTTATTTGGGTAGGCTGTGATCAGTTAATTATAGAATGTTTAATGAAGAACCATCAACCAATATTCACAAAGATATAATCAAACCATTATTCCCTGTAGCAAAAATTATCTATATTACAAGAATGATCGAACCACATATCAACATATGTGTGGGTTGGTTTATGTTCGTCATTGAATTTAAGAAGTATAAGAAATCATGAAGAGATCGACACACTACCTCGAGGATGGAGTGGTCATTGATGGAGAACGGTGGAATGTGTTGTCATCAATCCTTGATCTTCCGACATTTTTCATTGAGAGATATTCTTTCTCCTCAAATAAGGATAATTCCATGGTTATGATTATAACCCTGAATTTCCTTGAAATGTATTATTTAAAAAAGAAATTTTCACTACATAAACATGTAACATTCAATAATATATTTTTGTAAAATATTTTAATGACACTCACATACAAAAAATTATGTCCCACCCTTAACACATGTCACTTGAGGTTTAGGGAATTACTAATGTAAATCCACGACTCCAATTTTAACGGTTCCATTAGATCTATGATCCGAGAACCCATTTAGATGTTATTTCTATTTAATGATGAAATTTCCCACATGATTAATTTAAAACATTACATTTTTCACTGTATCATTATGGGAACACCAGGCCTAAAAATCTCACGTACTATCACTTAATAGTCCCAAAAGTTTTACAATTAATTTATATAAATATATCCAAAGAAAATCAAAGTCATTACATTCTCCCCACCTTAGGTCTTTTCATCTCCAAAACCTAAAATAAGTTCTACTCAAAAAAAATATGAGGGTACTGAGCATTAATATTAGACTCCCACTTTTATGTTCTCTCCTGGAGATTCTCATAATGCCACCAAATCAACTATAGGGGAATTGACAATCCATGAAGTATCCACTCTTATAAATCCTCGATCTCCACCAGCTACTCTACAAAAGTTTCCCCATCGTCAATGTCCATCTCTCTTTAATCGACGATGTGTGATGGATCATACATTTACGTCCTCATTTGTGACAAGTGAAAGAAATAATGCACCAGTTGAACTACGTGGGTAGAGATAGGTTGTATTATACATCTCCAACTCTATCCAAAATCTGAAAAGGGCCTATGCATCTCGAATATAAATTATCACCCCAGCTAAATCTCTACAATACCCATAGAGGTGAGAACTGAAGGAACACATGATCTCCCACCATGAACTATAGAGGACTCTATCTCCTTTATGAATATATTTTTTTTGGGATCTGTGTAGTCCTCATCCAATCCTGGATGATCATCATCATCTCGGTGGAAGCTTGTACCATCTCTGGAACAATGGGTGATGACTCTCCTGGGTATGTCTAGCATAGTGATGACCTGTAAGGTCGGTCATACAAGGCCTCGAACAGTGCCATCCCAATGGTGGAGTGGTAGCTATTGTTATATGTAAACTCCAAAAAATTTAACTGATCCACACAAATATGACCAAAGTCTAGGATTCCAAAACATATCATTTCCTCAAGAACCCAGATAGTCCTCTCCATCTAGCAATCCATCTGGGGAAGAAATGATGCGCTGAAGCACATATGAGTCCCAAATGCCTCCTACAATCCCTTCCACAATTGGGATTTAAATAGATTATCACAATTTGAGACTATCGCCAATGAGAATCGATGGATTTGAACTATCTCTTATATAGAGTGGAATCCCATGCTCTCAACTGAACTCTATTCATGGATCGGTATAAAGTGGGCCGACTTGGTGAGATTCTCAATGATCACCCATATAATATCATGTCTACTAGAACTTCATGGTAATATCATCAAGAATTCCATTGATATAAAATCCCACTTACACTATAGAACCTAAAGTGGTTGGGTTAAGCCCACTGGAACCTGGTGCTTGGCCTTCACTTGCTGACAAATGAGGCATCTAGAAAAGAACACTACCACTGTCTTTTTCATCCACGACCAAATAAAATGATATCGGATGACCTGATATTTCTTTGACCCTCCGGGATGTACTTCCAATGGGGATGTATGAAACTCCCTCAAGACCTCCTCCCATAAATTCACTAGCACTACTGTTCACCCTCCGAAGAGAACAATGTGCTCCCCACCATTCGAATATCCATCAAGAGAATGCTCTGTGGACATCTGAGCATGTTAAGTATGACAAATAGTTTCTCTAACCCATTAATCTATGACATTCTATAGGAATTGAGGGGTTAAATTAATTTAATGGAGGAAATATTATCAATATCCATCCACAAAGGATATATGTAACCTGACAAAATGCTCTAACTCCTCACTCAACACCTACAAGATGGATATCCACCTAAGAGCATCTAACACCATGATCCTATTCCTAAGATTATAAACAATATCAAAGACATAGTCCGGGAGGAAACCAAGACAATGCCTCTATTTCAAGTCCATATCCTTATTAGATAAGATATACTTGAGTCTCTTGTGGTCAAAGTAATTGGTAAAATGTTCACCCATCAGGTAGTGTCACCACATCATCAATGTGAAGTCTAACTCTGTTATCTTATGATCATGTGTCACATAGTTATTCTCATGGTAGCCCAACTCATGAAAACCATAGGCAATCACCATTTGACCCTGTATCAGGACACAACCAAGCCCAGCCCCTAATGAATCCCAGAACACCACATACTCAACACCCTCCTTTGGTAATTTCAATATGGGGCACTTTTCAATCTCTGTCTCATCTCTGGATATCACTTATTAATCTACATTATTAACAAGAATGGTTTCCTCTACCATATTAAGGATTTTAAGTGTGTTGATACTCTATAATATTTGGGTACAAACATCTGATAATACCGAGCCAATCTATGTAATCTATGTACCCTGATAACACTTCTGGGTGGCAACCAAGAAATCACCACTTCAATATTCACCGAATATACTACAACACCAGCCTCTTAAATAATGTGTACTAGAAATTGGACCTCCTAAATTCATAAATTAACCCTTGAGAGATTCCCATATATCTGGTGCTCTCAGATTGTGTCCAGAACCATTCTATAATGTATTGTATGCTCCTCTTCAAACGCCGAGTACAGCAAGATTTCATCAACAGAGACCACGATGAACCTATATATGTAAGGCTGGAAGATCATATTCATGAGTCACATAAACACTACTATGGAATTATTCATGCCAAATGTAATAACTAGGTACTAATAGTGGATTTACATACATCTGAAGGCTTTTCTTTTGGTTGTTCTCATCCCTTACATGAATGTGGCGATAGCCAGATCTGAGGTTCATATTCTAGAACCACCTCAATCCCTTATGCTGATGGAAGAGGTCGTAAATTCTAAAAAGTGGACGATAATTCATCACAATCACCTAGTTCATGTTCTGTAATTCCAAAAATATCCTCTTGCTCCCGTATGAATTCATGACAACAACACCAAGGCTGCCAAGGGTGATACTTTGGGCCTCACAAATCCCTTAATATTCTTGTCTTCCTACTATATCCTTAGTTCATGAATCTCTATAAGATCCATTCAATATTATGCTTTTGATATCGGTGTCTTAATATGGTATAGATCAATGAAGAATTCTACCGCACTATAGGGAGGTAGTCATGGAACATTTTTTGGAAAGACATCCTCATACTCCTCAACCACTGAAGGAAACTAAGGACCCATCTTATCTACACTACTAAGGGTCATGCGAGACAATTGATATGTGATTAGGAAAACCCTCATATATATGTGACTATCCATTGATCCATGTATTTTAATTTCATCAATAAAAGAAAATCTAGTCCCATCATCACGGACAGACTGCACTATGCCCCTAAAACAACCAATCATGGCTTGAGCTGTAGATAACTAGTCATTTCCAAGAATGTTGTCATAAAGAATATATTATTTCACTACGATATCCCAATAGAAACTACCTCCCAACTAGAGTAAGGGAACACTATAGGTACCAGTGTGGGATCATATAATCTCCCCCTGAAAGGTGTCTTTAATTATATGGATCAAGTAAACAGTTCCACAAAAATCAATATGTCTTGAACAACGATCATAGAGATAAAAGGGTGACTGGGACCCGAGTCTTTCAAAACTGTATCTAGCATGGAAAATACAAATATCATACCTCTAATTATTTATGGATGTTTGGGGATGTAAGCCTCCATCACCTGATGTAAACCTTATCCCAGACGAGAAGCTCCATGAGCCTGTGGTAGGCCACCTGTGGGTGGTGGTGGTAGTACCTCACTACTCTTCCCACCCCCTACTGCCCGTCCAACTCCTCTACTACATCCACTATATAGAATACCACCTTTTCCCCACCTTTCCTTCTTCCATAGTGGCCCCTTGAACATTTCAATATTGGTTATAAGACAGTTCGGACAATATATAGCCATATGTCCTCGACCGTAGCAAGAGTAACACAGCCTATCCTTCGGTTGATTTTCTCTACCCTAGGATCCTATCACCACTGACCCAATGTCTTTGGGGTATCCCCTGAACTGTATGATCTTCTTGGATCTCTCCTTCAGTTATCGGCTACCTACTAATGAAGTTTCTGCTACCTAACACATGGTGGTAGCTCACACTACCAATGACTATTTCTCCAGAAATATATCCACTAGTAGGGATCTCTTCAATACCCTACTATATGTATGCACAAGAGATAAATTGAATTTAATGTGGGTTTTGAACTGAAATTTATAAAGTTGATGTAAAAAAGAATATTTTGGGCATCAATTTTATAAAAACTAACATCATAAATCATTTTAGTTAAAGATTTTGACATCAGTTTTTAAAAAACTGACAACAATAACCCTCTCAAAATATGTTTTAACGCCTGTTTCATTAAAATCCCATGCTAAAACAATTTTTTTTTAAAAATAACATCTATTTTTAAAAAACTGACACCATATGTAAAATATATTTTAAAAAATTTGGAAACATTACACATCCAAAATAATCGATACCCCAGTAATAAAAACACAATATACAATAATCAAACATTATTTATCATTGACATAAAATTTATAACATACATTCTTTTATCTAGTTATTCAATAAATTATCTACACATTTTTATTATAAAGAATAATTAAAATACACGTACCTGAAAAGTAATACATGATCATTTTTTGTTATTGTTAAAGAATTCATGATAATAATTATATTCAAACAGTTATCATATCAATAGAGTATGTTTTTTGAACCCATATGTAATATTATTCTTAAATATTAGAATATACATACCAAAAATCCTAATCAAACAATACTAATAGTTAGTAAAAATAGATTGAATTTAGGTAAGAACAAATTGAGAATAAAAATGTGAATCATTGAAATCCTAAAACAACTATGATTCATATGAGATAAAAAAATAGAATAATATGGAAAAAACTATAAAAATAATTAATACAAATATACTTTTCATAATCAATAGTTTCCCCAGTTTTTATTATCTCATTAATGAATCGTAGAATATAATAACCACATTCAAAATGCCCTTTTTGATGATGACACTACAATTCTTAAAGATTAAACTGATAATAAAAATAATTATATACAAAAAAATATGAATAAAATCCAATATAAAAACTAATTACATTTACTTAAACGTATTTGATTTTATTTGGTGTCTTTATCGAAATGTATTCTTTGTTAAATGTTTTTGATGAACTGTATTTTCATATATATATAGGACCTAATATTACATGTCTAATGAATGTAAATTAATCATAATGATCTTTTAAATAACTAAAAACATATATGTCTAATATGGTGGAAAATATTTTACGAACATTCCCTGATAATGAGAAAAACCAATATAAGGTGCATTCTCATGGGCACAATACACCTAAATCCAATTCCCCCTACAATACAAAAAATATAATAATTAATGACATTATAATTATCATTAGTTCATAAATATGATTATATTATTACTTATCAAAAATGAAACAAATAACACTCAATCTGTTAATGGGATAATCTCTCACATATATAAGCAACTCTATCAGGATTCTTCAAATGTTGCACTTCAATGGAAATGATTTCGGGATCTATAAAACTATAAATTTTTATAATTTCATTTTGTAGAAGAACCAGGTGTATATATTTAATTTAAATACAAAATATAGTTAGTCAATTTAAAAAAATCCATTCTTAATTAAATATAAATTCAAATGTCAATTTACATACATGGAAAAAAACTACACCACATTCAGGCTGATCACTCTAAAATCAACAAGATGGATGATATCATATTTGTTTAATCTAAATTGATATTATCTTTTTCATATATCAGCCATCATCTGAAACTCGAAGATATAATTCATAGAGGAATTATCCAGAGATAATCTTTGTATCCCATAAGAAATATAAGATGTTTCTACAGTCAATTGTTTCTGAATATTTTGTTTCCTTTGTATAGTTTCTTTTTCTTTATGATAGTCCTATATAAGGTAAATTTCACAAAATATTATAGATAATTTTGAATCATTTATAATTAATATTTAAAAAACACACACCTCATATGAAATATAATGAGGAGACCAGATGTCCAATGTAATAAATGATTGAATAAATCCCCAACTTTGGTTATCTCATCAAAAAGAAAGGGTAGTGGAGAATTATGATCTACAATATCCTGTACTGATACTCTAACATGACTCATATTCATAGTATGGTGATTTATAGAATACCCCCAAAAAATTCATGAGTCATGATGCAACAATATGTTTAGGATTATCTCCATCAAACAACCCAAAATATATGTTTTGGCCTGAGTGAGGTGGTGGAGGGTCAAAGTAAAAAAAAGGGGTAGTGTAGTTTGGATGAGAAGGTAGGGAAAGATGAAAAATAAATTAAATTATATTAGTGTTTATAATTTATAAAATAGAAAAATTGATGACCAAAAATTATATACTAATTGTTATGAGTGAGGAGGTGGAGGATCAGTGTAGGTAGATGTGGAAGGGTAGTCCGGTCGAGCAGGCTTGGAAGGCTGAGAAATAAAAAAGTTATGTCAGTGTTTATAATTTATAAAATAGAAAACTTGATGACAAATAAATAATATACCTAGGAAGGATACACATATGTGGTAGGGTAGGCTGATTGGGCAGGGTATTCCGGGTTAGCATACTGGGAAGGATGAAAATATAAAAAGATATATTTGTGGTTATAATTTTAAAAATAAAATAATTGATGGAAAGTAAATAATATAACATGGATGGTTGTGAATAGTGTGACTATATTTCCAAATATTCTAACAAATCCTTATTAACTACTGCTTGAATTTGATCACCCATAGACTGTTTGATATCTTTTATCTTGGATTTTAAGGATTTTATTTCCAGGTCTCTTCATTTATTTATCTGACTAAAATCATTCTGAATACTAACACATACCTAATATTCTCTAACATTTCTGGGGTGTTCTGCCTTTCCCAAAGCAGTGGCTAGGATGTCCATCCCACCCTGAGAGATAATATATCCATGTGTTTCTGATTCCTAAAGTTCATCCAGAAATGAAAATTAAAAGGTTATATTAGTGTTTAAAATTTATAAAATATAATAACAGATGGCAAATAAATAATATTTAGTTATAATTTAATCAGCTAAATTCTTAGATTCCTCTATAAGATACTGTTCATTGTCCTTCTCCATTCTCGTTTCCATTTTCATGGTGAGTGGGAGGTGATGGATGTCACGACCCGTCCCCTGGGGCCTAATCTATTACAACCCCAAGCTCACTTCCCGATGGCCATGGGCTGAAGACTAGCACTTCTGGAGTCAACCTGCAAGTGGGAGGAATTTTCTTGGATACATGTACACACACAGACCCAACTATGTCCCAACTCACAAAATGGGAACAACATACCACTGAAAAACTAGGTTCAAGTACAACTGAATGTAAAGGGGGACGAATACAAGCCCAAGTAAAATTGAAAAAACTTCAAAAAGTGAAACAAACTACGGAGGTCTTCTACCAACGATCCTATCTGAAGGGTAGGTAAAACTCACCATTATGGCTCTCAATGTCAACGGCCACCTCCACCCAATGTCAGGTGCTGACTCCATGATTCTTAGTCAAAGATACACATCATCTGCACAAGACACAACAAGGGACATGCAATTCCCATGCATGGTTGAGTATAATAATACCATGTAGGGACCCAAGAACCTTGAAGGTCTCCTATAATTACAAAAAGGAAAAAACCACATAGCATAATATGAATCACAATCATAAAGAAAATATAGCTCACAAAAGTATATTCTAGGGTAGTAACAATAGAATCACCAATAACTTTTTTGTACACCTCATCTGCTTGAGAAATCCTCCTCTATCAAGTACAGTGGGTATGTCGGGTCACATAGAGCCACTTCCCGCTAACCATGAAATTTTTCAGTACTCCTCCCCATTGTGTACCGTGGGTCTATCAGGGCAGAAAGAGTCTCTCCCCAAAAAAGCCTACTGAGCTCTCCTCCTCTCAAGTACCATGAGTCTGCTAAGTCATGTAAATGTTCTCCCCACTATGGGCCTACCATGTCACATAGTGGTGCTTCCCACTGGGCCGTCATGTCACATATAGTTGAAAATTAGCAGACATTATGTCTCAGCTATTTGTAGGGTTATGTAGGTAGCACACTTGGGAGAAACACTTCTCAAGCCATTAGTCATATTTTAAGAATAAAAAAGTATCACAAGGGAGTAACCTGATGATCCATCATGTAATAAGGGTTCTAACGCAACAGACAAGTCAAGTGGACGCCCGATATGTATGTTATAGGAATTTTAGTGGTGAGGGCACAGTTGGAATAGGGTACAATCCAACCCAACCAAACTCCAAAATTTTACAACAGTTTCATAGGGTATCACTAAAGGATCTCATCATTCTAAGGGTTCTGGTGCCATTGATTGTTCTTCAAAGAGTCATCTAGTATAGGAGTTCTGCCTAATTAAACATCATCAGACTGAATGGGGTCCAGGTCGAGTTCGACCCAGTCAGACCAACCCAACCTGGCACATTAGGCCATGCCCAAAGGGGATCGGCTTGACCTGTTCGAATTGGCTTGTTCTGACCCTCTTAGTCATGGGTGGGCCCCGACCCACCTAGCAGGACATGGCCCACCGGGCCACGAAACTTCTTATCATGGTAGCTGAGCACGCGGGGGGAGGGGGGTATTCTACCATCCCGAACTAATGAATCTGTTAGGGACATAAATAAAGTGGTGCCCATTGGGGATGCCTCTCCATGATGGTACCACAATATCCTCCCACCTTAATGAATGAAACCCGGATCATCCTATTAGATGGTTGATCCGTGTTCTTCAACAAATTCAAGAATGGGGAAACAGGGAAGAATTAAACACATAACCCCTACATCGAGTTTGTTGGATGGAGTTGCAGAAGAGGAAGGACTGTCCACATCCTAAGGTGTTCTTCAACTATTTTGATTTCTCATCATTTCCCCAAGCAGTCATCTAAATCTCCATCAAGGATGGAGGAAGTCACAACAACACTTCATCATAGGTTCATCTCTTTAGTGACAAAAACCGATGCTCGAGATTTGTTTAAATAATGGGGAAGAGTGGATCAACACACAATAGAATTAACGAGGTTCATTAATGAGTATAATAAATGATCCTCTTTAATTCCCTCAATGGTGTGGTTACACATTATTTTAATTTCCCCCAATGGTGCGGTTACACAAAAAGTGGGTGAAGCCAAAAAATGGCTTGACGTTGCATTGCAGTCCCAACACCCTTATTCTAACTATTACAAAAACAGTAAAATATAAAATCTTCATCTATTTTATTATTTTTTTATAAAGTCCAAGAAATTTAATTTTTCTTCGGAACCTTTCTGGTCAATGTTTGGCTTCTCATAGTCGAATCTCGGCGCTACAGATGCAATGGTGCCAGCGAATTTTTAATCAGATCACCGGTTCAAAATATATATAAATTCCACATGCATGGTTACTAAACATACATTAAATAATGTTCAAAATACTATTCTGGGCACTCCAGGGCTCGGTATCAAATGCTTCCAATTTTTTCCAACTCATAATAATCCCAAATAATTAATAAAATATTATTAGGAATTTCTCTGTCATTAAATTCTTCTCTTCTTAGGGATTATCATCCATAAAATCTACCATAAAATAAGGGAAAAAATGGGGCAATAGGCATGTATCAATGCCTCCCTCTACCATGTTCTCTCCTAGAGAGTCTCATGGTTCCATAAAAAATGTAATAGACAGATTGGCCACCCGCTAATGACTCGGTCTTAGTGATCTGCTATCTCCTCTGGGAACTCTGCAAACGTCACACCATCATCGATGTCTAGCTTTCCCCACTCAATAATGTTAGATTGATCATGAACGTACCTCCTCAGCTATAAAACATAGAAAACATTATGCACCTGTTATATCAATTGGGGCATATCTAGATGGTATGCCCCCTCATATACTCTGCTGAGCATCTAAAAAGGCCAGATGAGCCTAGGAGATAACTTGTTTCCCTATCCAAACCTTAGTAATCCTTGTTGGGGTTAGACTTTTAGGATGAATCCGTCTCCCTCCTCAAACTCTTAGGGTCTCCATCTCATGTTGGAATAAGAGGTTTGCTGGTTATGTGTAGTCTTCGTCCTTTCCTAGATGATATGCACTTTCTCTGTGGTTTCCTATGCCAACTCTGGACCCATAATTTATAACTCCCCGAGGACTATCCATCATGGTGGTGATCTGTGAGGTTGTCGTATATGGCCTCAAAAGGATCCATGCCAATGGAGGAGTGATAGATATTTTGGTAAGAGAACTCCACTAGTGGTAGGTGGTCCTCCCTATTGAATCCAAAAACCAAAACTCAAGCACAAAGCATGTCCTTGAGTTTTTATATGGTCTACTCAATCTGACCATCAGTTTGAGGAGGAAAGGTGATTCTCAAGCGTATCTAAGTCTCGAACGTCTCCTGCAATCCCAACCAAAAACGAGATGTAAAACAAGCGTCACGATCTGAGATGATCGTATATAGAAATTTGTGAAGAAATAAAATATCATGTACATATATGTGTCTTGTTCTCTCAACAGATCCATACTCACAGATGGGTATGAAGTGGGATAACTTGGTGAGTCGGTAAATAATCACATAGATGGAATCGTGTCCCCTAGACGTACATGGTAGCCCTATCATGAAGTCTTTGGAGACAATATCCCACTTCTATTCTGACACCTCAAGTGGTCGAGCTAAGCCTGTTGGTACCTGATGCATGACCTCCACTTACTAAAAAGTGTGGCATCATGATAGAAACTCTTCCAAGACTTTCTTCATCCCTGGACACTAGTACTGACATAGGTGGCCCTGGAACATCTTCACCACTCTTGGATGTGCCACTAAAGGGGATGTTTGGAACTCCCTAAGAACCTCCTCTTGTAGAGTAACTAGTAACATAGTTCGTCCTCTAAAGATAATGACCTGCTCCCCAACATCAAAATATTTTTCAGGAGACTTTCCGGATGATATCTAAGTACACCGGTCCTCGAAGTCAATGTCTTAAACTGATCCACCTGAACTCACTAAAGAATTGGGAGAGTGACAGTCATATACTCGAGGCAGGACACTCCATCTCAATCCACGAAGGATATATGAAAAGGAGATAGATGCTCAGTCACCTCACTCAGGAACTGTAGACCAGACCTACTGATGAGTACTTCTACTACTACGTTCCCCTCCCCATGAATTTATACTATCTTAAAGTAATAGCATTGGTGGAACTCCAGCCATCATTGTTGTATCATATTGAGGTCCTTTATCAAGAATATTTACCTAAGACTATTGTGAATTGAATAAAGAATAAACAGTTCACCCATCATGTTGTGCTACCAGATCTCTAGTTCAAAGACCACTACAACTAACTCCATGTCATAGGTATCATAGTTCTACTCATGACGTCTCAAATGTTGTGAGCCGTATGTGATCACTGCTCACTCATGTATCAGGAAAGAACCTAGTGTGGTCGCTGATGCATCACAGTAGACTATAAAATCAACTGCCAATTCTAGTAGCATCAAGATGGGGGCACTCATCAGTCTCCACCTCAGCTCCTGTAAACTCTTACAGGACATCTTTGTCCATAAGAACGGATTACCATTTTTTTTCAAAGGTGAAAAAGGTGCAAATACCCGGAATAAGTCACATAAAAATCTGCGGTAGTACCCAACCAATCCTTTGAATCTCTGCACCTCAGCCACACTCCTGGGTGGCTCCCAAGATAGCACTGCCTCTATCTTCATTAGATCCACTACAACTCTAGCATCCAAGATAACATGACCCATAATGTGGACTTACCTTATCCTGAACCGGATCATAGAAATATTTCCATAAAGCTGTTGCTCTTGGATTGTATCTAGAATAATCTTTTGGTGTTTGTCATGCTCATCCTCTGACACTGAGTACACCAAGATGTCATCAATGATTACTACCAAAAATTGATTAAGGAATGTCTGGAAGATCCTATTCATGAGCCCCATGAACAATGTTATAGTATTGGCCACACCGAAGGGCATCACCAAGAACTCATAATGGCTATAAGTAATGTTGAATTTGGAGTTTCCATGTCCCGTTCAAAGAAATGATGATAGCTTGATATGATGTCAATCTTAAAAATCCACCATGCTATATTCAACTGGTCGAATAGATCATCTATCCTCAGTAAAGGATAATTGTTCTTCTTGATCACCTAGTTCTGGTGTCGATAGTCCACAAAAATCCTCAGACTCTCATTTTCCTTCTTGGTGAACAAAATCCGGGCTACCAATGAAGAATCATTGAGCATTTTGAACCCCTTCTTATGTAAGTCTTCCAACTATACCCCCAACTCACGAATCTTCACGGGATCCATCTGATTTGTTGATGTAGATATTGGTGTTGTCCTAGGGTATATTTCATTGTTAATGTCTAATAATCTAAGAGGAGGTAGTTTCAAAACCTCATCATTGATGACATCAGCATACTGGATTACCACTACAGGATAGCTCAGACTCCTCTCATCCATGACACTCTGGGTGAGGCTAGCCACTAGATGAGTGATCTGCTGCACCCACCTTTGAGAGAGCCCATCCTTTGCTGCAAAGGTTTCCACCTCACTAGTGAGGGAAAACCTGATCCCATCCTCATGGACACGCTTCCCCTTGTCCCTAAAATAATGAATGTGGGCATGGACCGTCAATAGCCATTTCATACCCTATAAGACATCGTAAGTCCTTGATTCTACAACTAATGTGAGCTCACACTACCTACAACAGTGTGTAATCATTGAATCCTCTCTTGTAATGGTCCTTAAATGTATGGAATGAGTGTCGTTGAAATGAAAGAGTGACTGGAACCTGTGTCGAGAAGAACTACAACAAGGGTGGAATAGACGTACACCATACCTCTAATCATCTTTAGAGAATCGTGGTCATAGGCCTCTACCTCCTGGAGATGCGCTAGCCCCTATCCACCTACTCCTCATGGTTTGGGTGGACCAACTAGGTGGTGGTGGTAGAACCTCAAATAATCATCCACCATCTACTACATGGCTTGCTCCTCTTCTACATTCGCTAGTCTGCAGATCTCCATGCTCGAACCATGGATGCTGCCTCGGTGGTCCCTTGTCCATTTCATGGTCATTTGTATTGTGGGTTGTCCAATAACATGACATATGTCCCTACCTGCCACCTATGAAGTGAATCATATCCCCCCCTCGTCTGACACCCTCTGGCCTGGGAGCCATGTACTTCCAACCCTGAGTCCTGGGGTCAGCCTCTATAAGACCTTGACTGCTTGGGGCACACATGTACTATTTATTTCCTACCAAAAACTCTTCCACCTACGATCTACAGGCAGCTCTAGCATTGGGCGCCTACTCCTCTGAGAAGTTCTCCTTCAGAAGGGCTCGCTCCAGTACCCCAACCAGGGTAGTGATGATATTAGACACTACCAAAGTCCTGATCTCTTGTCTGTGTCCCTGCTCGAAGTAACCGGTCCTGAATAAAGTGTCTCCCATCATGTCTTTAGATTAGCAATACAAGTCATTAAATATCGGCGTGTACCAGGCCACTATCATGTCTCACTACTTTACATGAATAATCTCATGAATGCGCACAAAGCACAACATCATGGGGGGGACTCATCTTGTAAAATCCACTTGAAGTCAACCAAGTGAGGTTTTCCTCATATTGAGTCTGAATGGTCAATCCCCCATCCCTCTACTGGGCCTTGTAGGAAGATATCCATCAGGCCAGTTGGTGTCCTCACTAAGCGAAATAAATGCATCATCGCCTCTAGGAAATCCTCAAAAACCTGAGGATCCGTCTCTCCCCAGAACCTGGGAGGTCTCTGTCTCAGAAACTCATATTGGAAACTGAACCTACAAACTTCCTCTACCGGAACCATCTCTAGTAGATTCTGACCATCAGGTGGTGCTAGAATTGGTGCACCACCTAGTGGGGCCATCTCAAACATTGGTCCTTGAATGAATGCCTTGTCGCGAGGTGGGCTATCCTCATGACCTCGTATTCGGATACTAGTGGCTTTCCCACATGGAGGTATCATGAGATATATCATGATGTACCACTGTTAGAACATTATACATGGTGAGATGAATCTTATTCAAAATCACGTGAAGTATATATAACTAGTGTTTTCATTTATTGAGATGAAACGAAAAATTCATTGTCCATGTGTATGGATACATCAACCACTGTACCAATACTGGACTCCATGAATTTGAATGTTAGACTCGCAACATATAACACTATTTCTATAAGGAATAAAATACACTCCTTTTCATTGTGGGGGAACTGACCACCCTTAGATAGCACTTTGTTAGGACCCATCCTCTGGGGCTCGTGGAGTTACTACCCAATTCCCACCTCTTAAAGGACAGGGACTGGAGACTGGCGCAGAAGGCATCAACATACATGCGGGTGGCATTTTACTAGATACCTACACATACACACACACACACATGACAAACCATGTCCTAACTCACAAAAGGGAAACAAAATTAAACTGAAAAACTATGTACAAGTACAACTGAAAGTAAAGGGGGCCCAAATACAAGCCCAACAAAAATGGAAAAATATAAGAAAGGGAAAAAAACTCCAGAGGTCGTCTGCCAAAGATCCAACCTGAATTCTACATATATCTCATCACTACAGATATCCACGTCAACTATATCTATCATCCACCATCAGGTCTTGGGTCCCTGAGTATCAGTCAAAGATGGTCGTCGTCTGCAAAAGACACAACAAGGTGCGGGTGAAGCCCTTGTAGGGGTGAGTATAACAATACACAATAGGGACCCCAAGACCCCCGAAGGTCTCCTATAATTCCATAATGTAAACAACCATACAAAATAATCTAAATGACAGGAACAGAGTGGAGATATCTCACACCAGGTATATTCTTGGGTAGTAACAGTAGCATTATCAGTCACATTTTTGAAAACCTCGGATGCTGGAGAAATCCACCTCAATCAAGTACTGTAGGCCTACCGGGTCACATAGAGCCTCTTTCCCTATCCTTGAAATATTTAGGTACTCCATCCAACCATGTATTGAGGGTCTACTGGGTCACACAGAGACGCTCCCCATCATGGCCCGCTGAGGTACTCCTCCTGTTGAGTACCATGGGTCTACAAGTCACACAGAGGTGCTCCCCACCGTGGGCCTACCAAGTCATTCAAAGGTGCTTCCCACTGGTACGTTGAGTCACACCGAGTCGAAAATTAGCAGTCTTTAGGTTTCATCAAGTCATAGGGTTCCGTACATAGCGCTCTTGGGAGAATCGCTCCTCAAGACATCAGTCGTATTTCAATCATAACCAAGTCTCACAAGGGAGAAACCCAATGATCTGTCATGTCAAAAGGGTTACAACATAATCTAAGGCGCATCAAACGGATGCCCAGTCTGTAATTTATTGTCATTTTATTGCCAAGGGCACGGTTGGATTCGAGTATGATCCAACCCAGCCAAACTCCAACATTCTTAGAATATCTCGTGAAGTATGTCTAAAAGACTGCCTCATCCTATGGGTTTTGGTTCCACTGATGGTTAATCAAATAGACATATGATTTTAGAGCTATGCCCAATTAAACATAACTGGGCCTAAATGGGTCTGGGTCTGGTCTGACCCAGTCAGACCAACCCGACCAGACCTACTAGGTCTAGCTTGAAGGGGCTGGGCTCGGCCTCGTTCAGCTGGGCCTGGTCCACCCCACTAGGCAGCGAGCGAAGTGCACTGGAAATGAGCCAACCTCACCCCCCAAGCTGGGCATGGCCACCAGGCCTCGTATTTTCTCATCCCACTGGCTGAGCATCGGGTTGGGCGGGGGGGGGGGGATGGTGGTTTTCTCTTTTTTGGAAAGTCCAAAGTTGTTTGGCCCTACATGGAAGCCGCGCCAGTTGGAACCATCTCCCCTAATTGGTACCACTGAACCGATCACATGTGGGACCCACAGACTACAGGTCTTCCATCTATTGTGGCTCTATGCCATGTCCTTCCATCACGGAGTGCCACAGTAGCATGCTCCAAGGATCAACATCGGCATTGGTTGGCGCCGCACTGCCCTGGCTGTTCAGCATGCACAATCCTGAAATGGACCATTGAGTGTCGATCCTCCCACCACCGCGGCTTAAAGACACTACCATCTACTGTAGTGTGATGCCCTCCTTCAATGTGGCTAGAAAAGGCCGACCACCGCCTTGTCTGTTGTGGCACCTTTAGGTGCCTCTGTCCCTTCAAAGATGGTGGTTTTCAGTCACCTCCTTCCTCAGTCGCTGGTGCCTCCATGGTGGCGAAGCCACCACATGACATTGGTGAAGCTATGGTGGTCCTATTTTATTCTCATCCTTGCCTACGGCCCTTGGTGTTAATCCAATAAGGTTTTCCTTATGACTTTTCCATTCATTCTTGTTTTGAAAATCACAAAAACCTTATACTAACAAAAATATAAGCTTTACCTCTATAAGTAAAAATTTACTTCTTTAAGGAAATTTACCCTAACCTAGATTTACATATAAATAAAAATATTTTTTCCATAGTTCAAAAACAAGATTCAAACCCAAAACTCCAAAAGTCATATAATGTAAAGTTTTGGAGTATTCTGTTTTTAGGATCCGAATTCTAGATGTGAACTGTAATAAAGTTCCAATCCGAATTCTGGACTCCAAACTCTTATGAAGATCGACTCAAAACTTTTATGTAGTTCGACTATGATCTCTTAAGTAGTTCGACTCCGAACTCTTAAGTAGTTCGACTCCGAACTATTAAGTAGTTAATCTCTGAACTCTTAGTAGTTTGACTTTGAACTCTTAAGTAGGTGTACTCTGAACTCTTAAGTATCTCAACTCCAAACTTTTACTGGTTTGACTCCGAACTCTGCAAGTTCAGATTCTGATCTCTGGTGAAACCAGACTCCTAATTCCTATAAAACAGAATCCGAACACTTCTTAACATAGACTCTGAATTTCATTTTGGTTAGACTCCAAACTTTTGACTTGCTTAGACTCTAAAATGTTGAATATATTTTACTCACATATGATTCATTTCTAAATGATGTTGTGGATTCAGTTATACATGATTTATTATTAAATGACGATGTTCATTCTATTTCTAATTAACCGTTGGTTGAGATACACGTGTACAGGTCCCTCCAAATTTCAGGGAAAATATGACCTTTGGAGGAGGGAGCCGACCATTGTAAATTTTCCTATAAATAGGAGCTCATTTGAAAGAGCTTCACGATAAGTTGATCGATCTAGAGACCACATGCTTTTAAGGTGATTTCTAGAGAGATAAGCTTTTCATGCCTTGTGCATACTGAACTACTTGTTCAGATTGATTCATGCAACTCCGAATGTTGGTGATTACATTCGAGGACTTATGGGGATAGGAAGACAGAGGTATCGACTACCTTAAAGTTCGAGGGCTTCCTTGCTGAGGAAGACAGAGCTTCCAACTACCTTGAAGTTGAGGGCTTGCATGGATAGCAAGACAGAGATTCTGATCTTTGATTCTAGGGATTACTTTGGTGTGGGTAATATAGATTTGCTTGAAAGTATAAATCAAGGGACCTTTATCCAAGTTTGTTGGATACCCTTCTCTTTGGGTAAAAATATTCATATCTTGTTACTTGTAGTTTTACTACTTGTTTTTTCGCTTCATGTTATATTGTAAGGAAAGTATAACCTTCTTATATTTCCTTACAATTGTAGTCTAATTAGTTTAGATTCTATAAGCTTTAAGGTAGAATCTTATATTGTAAATATTGGTTCCAATTCTCCAGTTGGTTATTAGAGGTGTTGTGAATTTGCTTTGTCTAGCTCTGTTAAATATAGTTTTTCCTTGTCTAGGATTTTTTTTAAGAATACAATTCACCCCCTCTTGTATATTGAGCATCTACATCATTATTTCGATCCTATAATTGGTATTAGAGGAGGTCTCTGAAATACTTATACCCACATATAAGTTTTTCTTGATCATTTTTTTTCTTTTTCATTCCGAACTTTGTCAATCCGAAAATTGTCATTCCGAACATTTCCATTCCGAACATTGTCATTCGGATCATTGTCATTCCGAACATTGTCATTCCGAACATTGTCGTTACGAACTGTATCTACTAACTGGTTTGGTTGCCATGATTTTATTGAAATGGCAGGAATAAATGTTGGTTATATTGAAAATCTAAATCCTACAAGACCACCAATCTTTTATGGTAATGACTATGACTATAGGAGAGATCAAATAAAGACTCTTTTTATCAATACTGGAGTAGATAACTCTGTTATGCTTACTGACGATTATAAAATTCCTGATAAGGAAGTTAGAACTTTCACTAACCAGGAAAAGAAAGAGTATCAACTCAATTATAACGTACACAATACTTTACATTGTTCAATGACTAGAAATATATATAGCCAAATTTTTTCTTGTGAGGAAGTTAATTGTATCTGGAAGAATTTATAGGTTACACACTTTGGAACTTCTAAAGTGATTTAGGCAAGGAGAGCCATGCTTAGAGTTAAATACCATGGATTCAATTTTCTGTATGGAGAACCTATCTGTAAAGTTCAATAGAGATTTATGACTATATTCAACAGCTTATAGTCTATGGGAGAAAAAGGGTTAGATGATGAAGCCCTTGTGGATAAGATACTTGATATTATGCCCAATGACTGGGAATCAATGAGAACATCTATAGATGAGAACATGAAGGTCACTCAAATTTCTCTTGATGAGCTATTTGGAACTCTTCTCCAACATGAAACATGAATGAAGAGAGATGCTGAAAACATCAAGAAGAAAAATGGGAATGGTATTGTCGCTTTTAAAACAACATCAAATCATAAGGAAGCTAAAACTCCTGAGAGAGTAACCAGATCCATGTCTATGAAAGTTATTATCCAATCCGAATCATGTGAGAGTGAAGTGTCTAAGAATGAGTTAAAAAATCTTGCTCGAAGGATGAATAATATAGCTGGACAGAGAAATTTCCAGTCCAAGTATAATAAAAAGGAATGGAAAGATAGGAAATATGGAGAAGTTACTTGTTATGAATGCAAGAGAGCTGGACATATTAGACCATAGTGTCCTTTGCTCAAAAAGAAAGAACGGAAAGAAAGGCATTCAGAGAGAAATAGAAATAAGTACTACAAAACCATAGCTAAGAATGTCTTGAGAGAAAATTACAACTGGAGTGCCAGTGGTGGTGACCCTCCATATGAATCTTCTGATTATGAATCTTCAGGATAAAATAATCTTGGACGTATAGCCAGATTACCCATTAACAATCATTTTTTATGGCTAAGGTACAAAATGCAGAATCATTGACCAATATATCTTTATATTCTAATGATAGATAATATTATAACTCTTCTAATGAAGAATCCACTTCTAATGAAGAAAATACATTACCTACCTATGAAGAAATTTCTAGGATTACTGCACTTCTTGAAATTGAGAATTCTTAACTCAATAAAAAACTTGATAAGGAAAACTCTAGGAATTCTATTCTTACAAAAGAAATATCATATCTTACTAAAGATATTGATAGGAAAAATGCGGATTTTATAAATATTCCAAATAATCTTGAGGAAGTATGTTCTGAGAAGAACAAACTTTCTAAAGAGTTAGAAAAAGGAATTTCTAAGAAAAGTATCTTCGAACATAGCTCTAGTTCTAAATATAATGATTTTGAAGATAAAAACTTACTTATAAAACTCATGTCCAAAATTTTTTCCTTAAATAAGTGTTTATCAAACTTTACCCATGGTAAAGAAAAATTTTGATAAAATGTATTCTCAAATACGACCTTTGAGAAACAAATCAGGGTTTGGTTATACCCACGAAAAACCAATTTTTAGTAAAAACTACATTGCTCCACAAAGTGCCCCATTTTGTACCAAATGTCAATGTGGTGGTCACTGGGAAAAGAATACTTCTTTAAATAAAACCTAATCTTTAGGTTTTCATAAAGCCTATTTCTCTAAGAAAGTATGGGCTCCCAAAATTTTGTTGTCCAGAAATCTCAGATCGAAGAATGTTTGGATTCCAAAAGTCCAATTCTTATCTTTTTTTCATGAAGATAAAGGATGTACCAAAAAAATACATGGTACATGGATAGTGGATGTTTCTGGCACATGACTAGTAACAAAAGATATTTTTTAATGATTATCAAAAATAAATGAGATATCATTTTTCAGTTTATCGGAACGCAAGATCAACTTGTTGATATTTTCACAAAATCATTACCCTCTGATAGATTTGAATACATTAAACAAAAGTTAGGAATTATAACTGTAAGGTAATCATTCTTCATTATCTTCTTGTTGAACAATTCTCCTAACAGTAATAAACACCTTCTCATTGGGGGAGTACATTTTATTTTTAGTGTAACTAAAATTTTCGTAGTTAGTTTTTCAAACTTTTTCAGAAGTGAAGTTTCTAGAAAGAAAATTTCTAATACTAAAATTTTTGGAATGGGAATTTCTAGAACTAAAAACTTCTTGAATGGAAATCTTCATATTGAAAACATTTGGAATGGAATTTTTCGTAATGAAATTTTCGTACTGGAACTTTCATGATGATTTTTTTAGATTATTACCAATTATGAACAATGATTCTAGCCAATTCAAAAGCTATGATTTCCGTACTTATAGTTTCATAATCAAATTTTTCTTGTTGGTTTTTTCATTTTTTTTAAAAGTTCAAATTCTAGTTTTTTCTTCAAATCCGAATGTTTTCCTTATAAAATCCTCAAAAGATCGGAGTCAAGTTTTCCTTGCGGGATTTTTTTCAACCGTCAGATCAGATCAATGCTTTTCCAACCGTTAGATGGCTATTGGAAGACCAAAGGTCACATCCATCACTTATATAAAGGGGACCCCTATTCTCATCCCACATCTGATTTTCAATATTTTACGTCTCAAAGCCCTACTGCACTTCTTTAGGCTAGTTCCAAACTTTTCAGAGCCGTTCCAAATCTTTCTTATTTCTTCACTCTGAATGTCTGCAGAAGCAACATATCAAGATATGTCCACTGTGAAACCAATATCAAGGTGGTTAGTCTTTATTTAAAGGTTAGTTCATCCAGATTTCTATACGATTGATTCTCTTATAAACAAGAATATAAAGCTGAGTGGATGGGAAGATGTCTGCATTACAAAGTCATATAAACAGGATCGGATTTTTACTGATTTACTGATCGAGTTCTACGAGTCTGTTTCCTTCTAGAAGGAAGATGGTAGAGAATGGTTTTCTTTCAAATCATATGGGAAGACATATAAGATATCATACACCAATGCTGCGAGCTTGGTTGGTTTATCCAATGAAGGCGAAGCTGAATTCTGCTCTCACAAAATTCCTGATATGCAAGGAAGTTTCAACAAGGAGAAGGCACTGAGGTGTCTTGGTCTTAAGGATGATTCAACTATCAAGATTTCTCGTCTCACTCCGAACAATAGAATCCTTCATCTTTTGGTGCAAGGATTTATGGTTCCAAGAAGTGGTGATAAAGACAATTTCAAAAAGAGTGATATCTATGTCTTAGATTTCTTGGTAAATCTAAGAAAGTTAAATTTGATGAGGCATGTCTTGGTTATGATCAAGAACATCAAAGAAGGAAATTTGAGAGCTCAGATTATCACATTTCCGGCCTTACTATCTAAGATGATAGTTCGGTGCATAGAATCGTTCATGGTCACTTGCAAATCAAAAGTTTGGAATTACAAACTTATGCTAGTCAGTGATGATACCCTCAAGAGGATGAAGATGGGTTTTTACAATGAATCCGGAGAATTTTACCCACTATATATGGAAGAGGTTGATGCAGCTCAAAAAGAATCACAGAATCTGAAACCATCCAAAAATCAAAGGAAGAATATAAAGGTTAAGGAAGTGGTTGCTGATGAAGAAAATCCTCAGGTTATGGAAACTCAGTCTGCTCCCCCAAGCTGAAGAAGCAGAAAACATATACAGATGAAGTGGCAGCCAAGTGGAGGGAAAATAAGAAAAGATTAAGGAAGGGGATCCACAATTCGGATTGGACCTTGTAGAGGCTAACGACTTAAAAGAAAAAGCTGCGGAGGAGCTAGAGAAACAAGCGAAGGAAATGAAAAAGAAAAAGAAAATGTCTGAAGCTGAAGTGGTGCAATCTTTGCTGAAAGATATAGATTTGTCCTTCGGAATGCATCCCGTTCCAAAAACATTTGGTGTAGAACCTTCATTACCAGAAACACCAGCCAAGAACTATATCACTCTGTATATATCCAAGGGTAAATAAATAGTTTAAGAATCTGAGAAAGAAATTGATGAAGAAGTAGAGGTAGAAGTTGAAGAAGAAGAATAAGAAGAGGAAAGTGATGATTTGGATACCCTGATTAAGCAAGTACAGGACTACAAAGATAAGACTGAATCCACAATGTTAGTATCTCCAAGAATGGTAGGTCAAGAAGCTAGTAAGTGTGATGATAAGAAACATCATGAAGAAGAAAATATCTTGTATGATGGGGAAGAATCCTTTGAGAGGAATTTCCTTGAGGAAGGACAAGAAAAATAGAAACCAGATGAAGACTAGATTATCCAAGTGTCTGAATCTGAGGAAGTATCCCTTAATAAAGAACCTATTCCCAAAGCTAATAAGGGGAATCAAACTCTCATGGATACACCTATAAAATATGTCATCAAGAGGAATGAGGTTTGTGGTACCCTTAAAAAGAAGCTAGTGCAAGTTGAAGAAGAGAAATCTCAAAGAGATGTATCTGATTCAGAATCATCATCTCATGGGAATGATTTTGTGGTTAAATCTCTAAGGAAGTTGATGGAAACCATTCTGATTTTCCAACAATAGATTCTAGATGCTAGATGCTGCAACAACGTATGAATCAGAAATCAGATTCTTTATCTATGGTCATGGATATGTTTGTAAAGTTGGAAGCTGAACAGAAAAGTTTTCTTATCGATTATGATGTGCATATAAAGTCCTGCAGTAATGTAACCAAGTTGTCTAAGAGAGTTGATGAATATTTAGTTCATTTTGATAATTTTCAGTCTGAAGATCAAAATGATTTTGAAATGAAGGATAAAAAGGTTAACGGGTTTTATGAAAAGCTGACCCAGGATCAAAATTCTCAGAATCCACAGGTCAGGGACCTGAATGGGAAGCTTAACTCAGTATCTTAGAATTGGAAAATATAAAGAGATTTCTGGATTGAGTTTCAGCAAAAGATGGAAAAGCAAGATGAGATAATAAATTTGCATAAAGAAGCCTTGGAGGCTCAGGCAGAAGCTTTAAAAGTCCAAGAAGAAAAGGTAAAATCCTTGGAGAGGCAACATGAGGAAGAATAAAGAGTCTTGAAGAAACTCAAAACCATGTTAAAGAAGCTCTTTCTGAAGGAAAAGGAAGACAAATGAACTCACTCTGATATTTTTTTTGTAATTTCCTTTCTTTTATAAAATTTTCCAACTCTAATGAAATGATTATTTGGTTGGTTTTATCTTGTCATATACTAAGGTTTCAGGTACCATGTTTTGTTTTCCATTCCCTTCAATTCTTTTTGAAAATCACAAAGGGGGAGAAGGAAAAAGGACTACTCCTAAGGAGGGGAAAGGTAAAATATCTAAGAGAAATATTCTTAAAGAAAGGGGGAGTTTCCCACTATGAAGTTTCCATTCATACAATAATGGAAACTCCACTCCGGAAACTCAGAATACAATCCTTAGGGTTTCAATGCCTAAGGGGTAGTTAGTTGTATTCATTTTCATCCATGAAGAAAAGGTTATAAGTGTTTAATTTCAAAGTCTAATGAAAATTTTCAAAATCCATATAAGAATTTTCGAAAGGATGGTTATGCTTTCCAAAAAGGGGGAGATTTTTATGTCAATAAGTTTTTTCTTATGACTTTTCCATTCCTTCTTGTTTTGATAATCACAAACACCTTATACATAAGCAAATATAAGTTTTACCTCTATAAGGAAAATTTACTTCTTTAAGGAAATTTACCCTAACCTAGATTTACTTATACATAGCAATATTTTTTCCTTAGATCAAAAACGGGATTCATACCCAAAACTCAAGAAGTTATATAATTTAAAGAATTAGAGAATTCTGTTTTTAGGATCCGAATTCTTGATGTGAACTATAATAAAGTTCCAATCCGAATTCTGGACTCAAGACTCTTATGAATTTCAACTCCGAACTCTTAAGTAGTTCGACTCCGAACTCTTATGTAGTTCGACTCCGAACTCTTTAGTAGTTCGAATATGAACTCTTAAGTAATTCATCTCCGAACTCTTAAGTACATTGACTCTGAACTCTTAAATAGTTCTAATCCAAACTCTTAAGTAGCTTGACTCCAAACATTTACTAGTTTGACTCCGAACTCTGCAAGTTAAGATTCTGATCTCTGGTGAGTCTAGACTCTGAATTCCTATAAAACAGAATCTGAACACTTATTAACATAGACTCTGAATTTCAGTTTGGTTAGACTCTAAAATTTTGACTTGAATACACTCTGAAATGTTGAATATCTTTTACTTACATATTCTTCATTTCTAAACGATGTCGTGAATTCAGTTATACTTGATTTATTATTAAATGATGTCGTTCATTCTATTTTTAATTAATTGTTGGTTGAGTTACATGAGTATCGGTCCCTCCGAATTTTATGGAAAATATGACCGTTGGAGGAGGGAGCAGACTGTTGGATGTTTTCCTATAAATAGGAGCTCATTTTAAAGAACTTTACAATATATTTATCGATCTAGAGACCGCACGCTGTTAAGTTAATTTCTAGAGAGGGAATCTTTTTATGACTTCTGTGTACTGAACTACTCATTCAGAATACTTCGTGTGACTCCGAATGTTGGTGATTATATTCGAGGACTTCTGGGGATAGGAAGACGAAGGTACCGACTACCATGAAGTTTGAGGGCATCCTTGCTGAGGAAGACAGAGGTTCCAACTACCTTGAAGTTGAGGGCTTGTAGGGATATCAAGACAGAGATTCTGATCTTCATATCAAGGGCTTACTCTGGTGTGGGTAATACAGACTTGCTTTAAAGTATAAATCAAGGGACCTTTATCCAAGGTTGTTGGGTACCCTTCTCTTTGGGTAAAAAGATTCATATCTAGTTATTTATAGTTTTACTAATTGTTTATCCACTACATATTGTATTGTAAGGAAAGAGTAACCTTCTTATATTTCCTTAAACTTGTACTCTAATTAGTTTAGATTCTATTCGCTTTAAGGTAGAATCGTATATTGTAAACCTTGGTTCCAATTCTCTAGTAGGTGATTAGAGGTGTTGTGAATTTGCGTAGTTAAACTTTGTTATACTTAGTATTTTTCCTTTTCTAGGATTTTTTTAAGAATATAATTCACCCCCCTCTTGTATATTGAGCATCTACATCGTTATTTCGATCCTACACTTGGTTCAAACTTTCAGCCAAATCTTCTGGTTTTCCACGGAGAATGCCACCACAACCAATTTCTGTAGAGGGACTGTGCCTTTTTCATTTGTCATGTTCCCTCCACATTAGCATAATAACATGGGAATGCTATTTTAATTAAAAAAATACCACAAAGATAACCCCGCAATATCCCCCTACAATAAAGAATGATACATGGATCAACCTGTTGGATGGTTGATACTTGTATTTCATAATATTAAATAATGGGGAAAATGGAGGAATTATGCACCTAACCCCCTACCTCGAGATCATTGTAAGGAGTTGCAGATGTGGAAGGAGTGTCCACGTCGAAAGGTGTTTATCAACGTTTTTCGTCACCCATCCTTCCCCCCAATGGTCATCGAAGCCCCATTCTAGGTTGTAGGAAGACACCGCAACACTTCGTTAGAGGTTTCTTTCTTGAGTGCCAAAAACTCATGCCCGAGCATCATTTAAATAGAGTGGAAGAGATGATAAATGCCCCACACAATTAATGAGGTTCATTAATGATTATAATTAATGAACCTCTTTAATTATATCAACGGTGCGATTACACATTCATTTAACTTCCCCCCATGGTAAAATTACACAAAAATAGTGTCAAACTATTAAATGGCTTGACGTTTCACCATAGTACAACCATTAGTTGTCCAATGGTTCCAAAAAAATCATCATTTATTTTTTTTATGTTTTTAATTCTATGAAATTAAATTTTTTGTCCGACCCTTGATGGTCGTTGTTATGCTCCCCTTTTGCGAAACTCAGGGCTACAGATTCAACAGTTCCATTACATTTTTAATCCAAGAACTGGTTAAAAATATAAAAAATCATGCCTGCACATTTATTTAACACACCTTAAAAAATTTTGAAAATACATTCCAGGCTCTTCGTTCCCTAGAATTATGTGCTGGAAATTTTTGCATACTCGTAATAATCACAAATAATTTAAAAATTATATGGATTCTATGAGTCTATAAATTATATGACCAAACTAGACCTCTTCTGAACCACTACAAGATTCATCTCTTAATACATCAAATTTTTCTTTAATCATTTTCACCTCCAAATACGAATACCCTCCACATGATAATGTATGAGGGGGTACATTTATCAACTGAATCTCTTAATGAGATCTCTAGTAGGCCAATTATATAAAAATAAACTACAATGTAATTATAATAATATATAATAAATTGCACAATATAAAATAATTATCATACCTGACATTTTTTGTGACGATTGTGTACAAATCACTTCCATGTATCTTCATCTATAAACTGATACTTGTGGCATGAGTATTCAAACATTCTCATTCCAAAAAGAATAATTTGTTAGTTTTGTTTTAAAATCTCTCAATTGAACCACTGCTAAAGAGAAATTTATTTTCTTGATTTCTTTGGTGTCCTCAAAATTGAATGACAACTGTAATTGAATAAATTAAAAATGATATTTAAAATATTTAATATTAAAAAATGAGAATAGAGAAATAAATTATGACATTTTACCATAACAGACTCCATAGGTTATTGCTTTTCTATCCTTTCCACTAACATCCAATCAGGTTATAAAATACTAATCCTGTAAGCACTTTGCATTGATATATAAGTGATAAACTGAACCTCATTTGGGCCATTTGTATTAATATTATCATAAAAATATACATGTAATATATCATCATTACAAGAAGGTTATTGTTATGGTAAACTTTTAATATCACATTTACCAACATGAGAACATGATATTTTAGTAGTAAGAGGAGATGTCTCCTCCGCTGAGGACACATAACTAGTCTTGCAATTTGATTTTGTTAATTAACAGTTTTATTTCATTGAATAAGTATATTACATAATATTAAAAAAAATAAAAAATATATATACCTATATAACATATCATATCTATCTGTATCTGAAATTACTAATATAATTGTTAATGAAAATCTATATACCTTCCTATCATTAGAAAACTAAATATTTTGAAACAAGAATGAAAGAAAAATAATCATGTAAAAAAAGTCATGCATTAGTGTGTTTCTAGAAAATATATAAATATTTTCTAGAAAAGTTAAGAGTCCAGTTTAGTGTTTTCCCACACGCCTTCATCATGATCATTACATATAGAATGCCCTATATATCTATTATAATCATTGTAATCACCCAAAAATTCTGTAATAGATGAATAAGGCTCATGTAAATCAATAACCTCATCAGCATCATCCCCATCACCCAAATGGTATCTTTTTTCCTTTAAAAATGATGGACAAATGATCATTCAATGGATTAATGTCATAAAATACTTGTTTTCATGTGTCTCTATGATAAATGGTTCCTCCTTGTAAATAAATATTTTCAAATCATGCATTTTAAACTAATATTCTTCATGTTTCACACCACTCTTACTATCAACCCAATTACACTTAAAAATGGTGAATCAAAATTTTATATAATAAATTTCCCATATGTCTTCATGAACTCCCAAATATGGAATTTATACTAAAATTGTGTTTTTATCTTTTCCACTTAAAAAATGCTCTACATTAGCCAAAACCATCCCAACACTACTTTGAACGGTACTCTTTTCATCCATATTTTTTTGTTTAAAATGTGCCACTATTAATTTCAAAAACAGACCATGTGATCACATTAGGGAATTCCCCCCTACTAAACACTTAAATGTTTCGGATGCAGATATATAAATGGTCAATTTCTATTTAAACCATGAATCAAATGTCTTATAATTCTAAATCATCAACTACTTTTCATTTCTATTCTGATATCGTAACATTAATTCAGCCATATATTAGGATATATATGATTGAACCAATCTGTATTGTTCAAAATATAAAAATGTGCATGCATCACTTCATCACATTGAATGAAATTTACCATCAAACCTCGAACCCCTATACATTCACTATCAACTATCATTTGTTGAGATATAGGGAGACCAATATGCTCAACCTCAAAAGAATAATTAGTAAAGAACTCAACCACCTCTTTCGATACATATTTTCAAAAAATAGAGGACATTGGTAGATATGTATTTTTAACATATACCTTCAAAATTTTCATACATCATTCAAAAGGATAAATCCCTCGTAAATAAATATGCCCATATATTCTTATTTCTCACACCAAATGAATCAGTAGATGAAACATTATATCAAAAAACATAGGTGGGAAATACATTTCTGGTTGACAAAAAATAAGAGTTACTTTATTCAGGAACACATCTAACAAATTTGGATCAATGAAATTCCTACAAATGGATTTGAAAAAATTTCATAACCTGATGATAAATTTTCTAAAAACTATCAGATATATGCCATACATTGTTACTGGAAGAAGATGTTTCATAAATACATGGAAATCATGAGATTCCATACCTATTAATTTCAAATACTTCAATAATACCAAATTATTCACATTTGAAGAATAAACATAGGGTTCTTTATTACCACAGAGACAATGACAAAAAATTACCATTTAAATCTTTCTTAATGTGTGACAAGCTAGAGGTAAACATGTTCGGTTTCCATACACAGTGGGAGCTAACACTTAATGTATTCTAATATAATATCAAGTACAATATAAATTGAAATCCATTTTTTCCTTTACTTATATGTCTCAAAATGTTCCAATCAAATTATCACATATGTTTTTATCAACATGCTGAACATCGCTGTTTGTTTTATCTCAAAAAATATCCAATAAGGTAGTTCATAAAAATAGACCGCTTCATTTAGATTTTTCTTTAAAGACCAAAATTTCTTTACTTTCCAAATTTCGAATCAATATTTTTAATCCAGACATAATATTCTTCACCTGAAAATGGCCAATGAGGAAGGTTTTACTCTTGTAAACCATTAAATGTTTTTTTTCAATCTATTATAATGTTGATAAATTCACAAAAATAATCGATGTAACCCGTACAAAATTTTTCATCCATTATTCCATTAATAATTGAAGTTAGTTCTTCACAAATTGGACATGATTTATGTCCCGTAACATTATATATAGATAATTTTCCATATGCAGAAATTTTTTTATAGTGAACATTATCATATCATGAAAATGAAAATACACTTTATCATTTGCATCAAAAAAATTAACACCTTCATCACATAGTAGTTTCAAATCATTAATCAATTGTGAAGGATACTCATCAATATCATTTTCTAGTTGTTTTGGTCACAAAACCATCAAGATCATGATAAAATATTTTTTCTTCAAACATAGATGTGGGGACAAGTTGTAAACTACCAATAAAATAGGCCACGAACTATGATGGACACTGATGCTTCGATGTGGATTCATTCCATCAGTACACAATTCCATTCTGATATTTCTATCTTCAATTCCAAAATCATGAAATTTTTAATCAAAACTCTTCCACTGTGGTGAATTAGTATGGTGACGTAAGATACCATCATAGATGCTCTCATCTAAAATCCATATTATGATTTTTACATCAATTGAATCTTTAAATAGAAGATTCAAATGATGAATTATTGTTAGGTACCAAATTTCATTTGCAATTGTTTGGAATCTAGTACCTACGATTAAATAAAAATTGAATTATCATAATTGAATGCAAACATTATTGGATGAGATAATTTGAGTGTAAATACTTGATTTTTCATGACATTTGATGACAGTATCGGAGAATGAATCTATGTTGACTTTCCCATATATCTTGTAGCGTGATGTCCCGCATGTTGGAAAACATGATAAATATTTACATTTATTCCTATATAATACGCTATCATGGGTCTAAGCATTTATCTTTTTATACCACAATCCCATTAGGCATAATATTGTCATCACAACATAATTGGAATCTCAATGCTCATTTCCCTATTGAAGTATCCCTTTTGGAAGCTCAAGTATGCTGGAGAATCATTTATCACTCCACCCATTTTTTACTTTTATGTTAACTAATATCAAAATTGCTTATAAAATTGTTCATTTATTAGACCTTGGGAATAATGGTTTCTCAAAATCTCTATATAATTGTTCAAAAGTTGTTGTATTTTTATTGATTGAATTCCTAAAACATAAATTAATTATTCAATATGATCCTCTACATCATTATCAATATTGTCATCAACATTGGTGGTTGAATATTTAGTTTTATCACCATGCCTGATCCAACATGTATAATTAAGGCTAAAACTCTAACAAGTGAGATTATCCATGATTTCTATTGAGTTTAAATTTGTTATATTCAAACACTTTACACATGGAAAAAAATCAAAACAATGTATTGAAGATTTCAAATAGAAAATTCAATGATTTCATTGACTCATTTTTCATATTCACTAGTTGTTCTTCATAAATGTACCGAACTAAGATCCATTCAATACATGATATCACAATATAATTGTTGAATCTATTAAAACCAATATATATATATATGTATATATATATACAGATAAATTGTAAATAGAAACACATTTAATAATTACTACTGATATTCCGATAGAAAATATCAGATATGATACTCATTAAAAAATAATAAACTATTCATTTTCATATTATATACATGTGTTATTTTGATTTTATAGTTTAATTATAATATAAATCTTCTAAAATTTATTTGATCATTTTACATAGTTGTTGCATTATTTAGATGTTGCATGTGTAAAATGTATTGATGATTACATTAATTTTATTGCATCAAAATTTGTTATTATAAGTAACATGAAATAATAATAATAGTAAAAGTTAATATTACAATTGAAATAAATCCCAATACTCCAAAAAATTTTATAGATGAAATTCGATACGTAAATAAATTGGTAAATATTATAAAAAATATGATTCATTATTATATGTTATTTATTTTATCTTGAAAATATTATTATTATAATAAGAAAAATAAGAAATAGAACATTTATGCCAATTGAGGAAACCCAATAAAAATAGAAATTCATTTTTTAGTCATTTTATATTAATATGAAATTCATATCATAGTAAAATATACCATTGAATCTATATGTTTTTGATCATTGGATGGTAAATTATAAATTTACTTCAATTAGATTTATTTAATAATTTTATTTGACCCAACAGTGCATGAAAATTATAACACCCCACAAGATCACAAGTAATAAATAAAAGAAAACATGATGTCTTTGTAGATATTCATGGAATACAAATATAGATTACTAACTAATCACCTAAATATGTAAAGCACATTAGAACCATTAATAAGTCTATATGAATGATGCACACTAACAAAAGTATATGTAAACATTCTAGAGAATAACCGGCATAACAAATATGAATGGAATGTGACTACATACGTAGGAAACACTCTATCATAGAATATATTCAAAGCATTATAATTATATAAATGAATCTTACATTGGAAACATGATTTCATATTAAATAAATAAAAAGTATTATATTAGTTTTTCTTATAAAAATCCTATCATGATATGTAAAATACATTCTAATGAAACATACAACGTATATCAGTAAATTTAAAATATCATTGTAATGAAACCTACATGGAATGTCATATTCTATACATATAAATTTTTATATTCTTATAAAGATACATGTAATTATACATCATTCTTATACTAGGACAAGTTTAAATACCATAAATATCATAAATCAGAAAAAAATAATAATATACTCACGTCAGTCAAGGTGAAAATATAATAAACCAAAACAAAAATCTACATGAACTTCAATCACATCCCGATACACATGGAATTTTCACCGTATATGGTATGATCACTCTTTGCGATGACTACTAAACATGTTCCAACATGTTTATAACAAACAATAAACTAATAGTTAAAGAAAATAAAATTAATAATTAAATGTTATATAATTTATCATCAAAATTAAATTACATAAAAAATTCAAAGTTTAACATGAAAATAGATCCCAATCCGAATATTACTCCATAGAATGATTTGTAAAATTAAACACTTCAATATCTATATAAAAAATGATTGTAAAAACTAAAAATAAAGATGAAAAAAACTAATGTCAAACCACTGTTGAGTGTCACCAAAAATAGGCATCAGAAGAAAAAATTATTTGTAAATGATGAAATAAGGGGAGATAATCATCAAATCATACCACATATCATGAAAATGGACGAAAATCGATAGGAATGGCCATTAGAGATCAGAAATATTCCTATGAAGTCATCATGAGTTGAGAAGAGAAACTTGATGTTTAGATTTCTTTGATCCAAAAACAAGAGGGTTTCCTAATCCCGACTATTTTAAAAATACTTTCGGCATCAGTTTTTACAAAAGTTGATCCTGAAGAGTATAAAAAAAATTCGGCATCATTTTTTTAGAAAACCTACCCAAAAAATATATTTTCTAAAATATTGTGTCATTTTTTATAAAATTCTACATCAGAAGATCCCGAACATGCAATATAGGGAATCTGTTTTTGTAAAAAAGGATGCTAAGGATTTTTTCTATTTATGGAATTGGTTTTTAGAAAAACTGATGCCATGAATTATTAATTTTGAGGTTTTCAGCATTGGTTCTACTAAAAACCAAATAAAAAAAACTCTTAAAAATATTAGGCATCGGTTTTTAGTAAAAAGAGACACCAAAAAGTTCTCACACATACTATTGGTGTTAGAGTAGAAAAAAACTGATGTCATTAATTCAACGTTAAATATGACATTTCCACTGGAGATTGATGCTGAGGGATATCATGGATGCCCTAACCTCCTGGAGTAACCTCGGATCGATGGTTTGGGCCTTAACGAATGGGTCCCTCAACATATCTATATAGTATTGAGAAAGATCTGTAAATCTCATTGTGTACTGTACTACTATCTGACTACCCTATTATAGATGCATTAGATCTGGAATACTCATAGAGCGTAATGTCGCAGGAAAGAACTCCTCCCTAAAAAGATACTCAAAGCCTATCCAAGTGAGGTTCGTCTTCTCATGCGTCTGTATAACTAATCTCCACCATCTCCCCTATATGAATTTAATAACACACGTGTCTATGGCTTCCATATGGTTGATAATATTCCTCACTTGGTGGAAGATACGTGTTACCTACTCCATCCAATCCTCAGCTGGCAGTGGTTCTTGCTCACCCATGAACATGGGAGGTTGCTACCTCTACAACACATATAATGCACTATGCCTGCATGATTCCTCTTCTAGTAGCACTGGTAGTAACCACTACTCTCTGAGTAGAGGTATCAATGGATAACCACCTTTGGTTTCTATCTTTAGAAATGGTCCATGTTCTAATGCCTCATCACTTGGAATGAAATCCTCATGATCACGTATCAGAATCATTGATTGGTTCTTGTGTGGAGGCATCCTAAAATAGACCAATATACACCATATTCAATAGAGTATACTTGGTGATATGGAACTCACTAAAGAAGTACATGATAGCACACTCAAATTAATGTTTGATTCATGTACCATTTATTTTACCTTCAACTATTTTTTTCATGTACCGAGTTGAAAAATAGAATTCCAACTCTCGGTGTTTGGATATGTCAGCCCTCACACCAACACTTTATTCCCAAGTTTGAAATCTAAATTCGAAACAATTAACAAAATTTCCCCCATCCAAAATAACGAACTCTTGGTTTTTTAGGAAGAACAAACCTCCTATAATACCACTTGGTCATGGCCCATCCAATAGGGTCTTGTTCCATGACTACCCCAAGCCCACATCTAATAGGTTAGGGTCTAGTGACTAACATCAAGTATTCATATCCCTCAAATGGGATGAATTTTCCTATGTACCAATACATGTGTACACATATCTAGGCCCAAAATTATGAAATGATAAAACAATTTGTAATAAATCTTACATTCCACTATGATACCATCAAAATATTTTTATAGAAGGAAAACTAGAATGTAAATAAGGATAAAATACATGCCCACCTAGAGTCAAGTCTACCAAAGTGCATACATGAGTTCTTGAAACTCATCCACCAAAACTCCTACCAGAAGGGAAGGTGTAGGATTGCAATATGAATTTGTAAAAACACACCTCACCTATATAGTCCCTCAAATAACTTCTAGTCCTGGTTCACCTAAGACATCGTCAAATCATTGATCATCTGAAAAAGACATGACACATGGAGGAAAATCCCATGAAGGGGTGTGTAAAACAATTACTAGTTGGGAACCCATAACACAATGTAAAATACCACAAAGAAATATATGAAGTATACCACAAAGGAAACACATTAAGTACACCAAAATGGAAACACATGAAGTACAATAAATATTGTCATCTCATATATGTATATTTTTATAGCACGATGAGAAGGATTTCCAGTTGTAGTCCATAGATCTCGTAGTCTATATCACACTAGAAGTGTCGATGATGCATGAAGCATCAATGGAGAATTGAGATTCGATGGAGCACATTGTGTTTGTGGCACTCAGTGTGGCAGTGGCTTTCGGGGCATCGATGATGCACAAATCATCGATATCACACAAAGAGTCGATGGCACATTAAGCATCTATGGAACACAGAGCATAAATTGTGCTTTGAGAGTCGATGGTACATGGATCATTGATGGAGAACAGGGGGTCAATGTATCATGGTGAATCAATCGGTCATAAAGCCCCTAAGTCACATATTCCCCAGGATCACATAGTCACATCTAGCCACGTGATTTTGTTTGTATCATTCTTATTTCTGGGCTAACTCCAACACAAGCCATTAGGTCGTAAACCAACATTTAAAAAACTCACATAGAGTATCTAAAATGTACCATCTCTTATCAAGGGTCCAAAAACTACAAACAAGTCATCAAATTGACAAACATTTGAAAAGATTTGAACAGTTTAGAAAAAAGGGACTCGATTAGTCTGGGTCTGACCAGGCTTGGTCCGACCAACCCGACCCGGTTTGGCTACACAACCTAACCTAGTTGTTCTAGGCTGGTACGCACTGGACCAACCCAATGCCCACTAAGACACATGGTCCATCCCACTATGCTACTAGAGTGGCCTAGTTCTCCTTCCTGACCCTCATCTTGTGGGCCAGTTCTCCTCTACCATACTTGTCACGCCCTGGCACATGTCCCTCTAGTCTACATGGTTGGCCATGCATGTTGCCAGCCATCATTCCAAGTTAATGTGGTTTCTCAAACTCACGGTCCAATGGCCACACTGTCGTGGGGTTCTCCGTTTGATGCGGCTTTGGGCCACATCCCAGATGCCCCCGCTGCAGCCTCCTGTCATAGACCTGGGTCACAACCCATGGCCTTTTACATTGTGCGCCTCCTTCGACACAGTCCCACTTAGACCGCCTTATCCCCACTACCATCCACCCTGTCGGTAGCCCATTCTTATCACATCCTACCTTGACCAATCAACCCAAACAGACTTGTGTCACCTCTACTTCCAGTCGCCCCAACAGCGGCCTTGCCATGCCCCGCTCCACATGAGCCGGCCAAAGCTGGTGTTTCCTGACACTTCCTTATACCACCACAGGATCAAATCCCTAGTCTCATATTTTTTCACCAAGGATCAAGGCCACAACAATCCTCTGATTATTATTTATAGGGAATGACAAAAAAGGAACAATGAACATTGGGGAATGAAACGAAAAACATGAACTCCCAAATAGATGGATCTTGGATTTATTCTTTTCATCCATGATTCATTCATGTTAGAAGTGATAAAGAAGCACCATCAACCAATAGTCACAAATATTGAATCATCCCTTTAGTCCCTATAATAAAAATTATCTATACCTTAAGAGAAATCAAACCGTGGATCAACCTATTCATGGGTTGGTCTGCATTCATCATTGAACTTAAGAAGGGACATTAAATCACAAAGTGATAGACATAGTACCTATAGTTTGGATCAGCCTTTGATGAAGAAAAGAGGTCTGTGCCATCGCTTATCCTCGATATGTTGGTGTTTTTCATCAAGAGAGATTATTTCACTTTACCTTACTGAAGATCTAGGTTTATGACGATAACCCTGAATTTCCCTAACATGTGTTGTTAAAAAAATAAAGCACTGCTGCATCAACAAGTGATGTTCAATTATATGTGTTTATTGAATATTTTTATGACCCTCATGTCAAAAAAATTTGACATTCACCCTCAACCCACAATGGATGATTTTAGGCCCTGCCTAAGGTAAAGTCACAGTTTTGGATGCAATGTTTCCATATGATTTTTGATTTAGGAAGCCATTTAGATGTTATTTTAATTTGATAAAGAAATCACGTGCACAATTTATTAAAAATTTATCATTTTTCACCATATCATTCCATGGAAACTGGGCCTCAGTATATCACGTTGGCTTAGTGACTGGTCTCAGAATTTTCACAATTAATATATAAAAATAAAACCATTGTAAATATGATTCATCACAACTTTATATTTTCTAAAGAAAGGTTATTATCCTTATGTATAATGTGGGGTTTAAAAGAGTTTGAAGCTTTAATAATGGAGAAAACATTGTGAGGGATTAATTAATTTGATGGGGTATAATGTTACACCCTATGATTTTATCTTATATAACTATTCAAATAATTTAGTTTCATTCATAGATTTATTTACATTAAACACCGTGTTAAATTGAACCATGATATAAAAATAAAATAAAATAATATAATGGTAAATTTATCATCTAGCAGTTCGATTAAAGGTTATAAATAATACAAATTATATTCTGGAATATGTTTAAAACATTTATAAAATTAATCCAATGACAATCAATTGATTATAAATTAATGTAAAATCATTTAAAATTAAAAAATTCATTTTTAAAGGCTATTTTTATGCACTCAATATGTTTGAATAATACTAACTAAATAATTAAATTTTTTCAAAACATTTATAAAAGTAATCCATTGATAATAGATTGATGTGAAATCATTAGAATGTAAATAAAGTGGGTTTTTTAAAAGCTATTTTTATGTGATCAATGCATCTTTTAACTTAATAAAATAAATTATTCACTATTGATGAATTATTTTAATAAATTTTAAATATTATATATGTAATTATATATTTTAATATTCATCTAAATGTTTTTACTAGGTATGAAATAAGAATAAATCCAATTTTATATTCAAATATAAATTTTTCTTAAAATGGAATCTATTTTGTTTTTCACACTTTTTATAAAATAAATTTCTTCCACTTTAATAAAATTTTATTTTAAAAAATTGATATAATATTTGGATTTTGTATATAGAATCTAGATTATCTCATAGTTAATTTATTAGATTTTTCTAAAATAGTTTATTTGTTTTGTAAATAGTTAGAATATTGATTTTTCAGATGCACACACTTTTATGAAATTTATAAGATGTAATCATGACTTAATAAACTATGATAATATTTTGTCAAACAAATATATTTTAAAAGAGTCATATAATTATTTTTAAAATATTATTTTTAATTATGGATCCCATTCTGGTCTTTTGTGAACATAAGTTATGTCACATTTAAATTTAAAACATTTTTTGAGTCTTTGTAATTAATGGCATGGTTGGAAGAATTCTATCAATTTTTCCATTATCAAAAAGTAATGAAACATTCATTTTTAATAGTTAACCAATAAAATTTTCGAAACTAATTTTTAACATTATTTCAAGGTAAAATTGTTTTTACTCTTAAATCATGTATCTTTAAAAAAACTATTTTTCATTGTGTTTTACACATTTATAATTAAATTTCTTTCATATACTAATGGGAAATGAATACTGACAACTGGATACCATATTTGGAATTATTAGGATAAAATTTATTAAATACAAAAAGTTTATTTTTATTCATTATGCATAAAAACCTTGAATAATATTTTCTATCTTAGTATGGGTAAAACTAGTAAAGTAGGTTTAAAACTCTGGTAGAGGGATATAAATTTTTTATAAACCCTTAAATTATCCAATTTTATGATTTGCGTTCGTTAATTTATTTCCATGTATCAAATATATTGAGATTTGGTAGCATTTTTATATGATTGATATGTTTATTTTATTATAAGAAATCAATAAAAAAATCTCACTCTCTGGACTTTAATACCTATTATTATTTTACATAAAGATAATAAAAGCATAAGTTTTATCCTAAATATTTATTTTATAGATTAATTAATAATTCTATCATGTTAATGTTTTTTTAAAAAATTAGTGATTTAATAATTACCTTGAATTTTTATACATCACCAACATAGTATTTATTCAATTAATAGGAAAATAAAATAAATTATAATACAAATATTAAATGTAATAAAATTTGGGAGAATTATTATGTTATATGAATTTTTTATAATAATAAAATATTAGGTATGTTTTAAATGATTGTATTTAAATTACATAACTGTCTTGATGAATCTAAAGTCAATGTAAATGAATAGTTATAAAAATGACATTAATAATATTTTATAATATACTATATATTATTAAATGATTTAATGTAAAAAAATCATATTTTAATACAATTTAATGGAATATGGTTTAAAATATGAACTATGGTACATATAAGGTTCAATTTTCCTTTTATGGCATCATTATTAACCCTTAAATAATAGAAATCATTGATATTGTGGCAATTATCAAAAGGACTAATGAGAGGTTAATACTAATAAATAATGTTTAAAACAACACGTAAAATTTTTTAAATTTTATTTAATGTGAGGATTTGAAAATATAATCATTAAATATTCTAAATATTTCAAACTAGATTCACTTTATTATGAAGACTAATTTTTATTAAATTAATACTTTATGTAATTCCAAAAGTTCCCCACTCCTCACTTGTTAAATGGATCAGTATCTCCTCCCATACTCACCCATTTGAGCATTATATATCATAAACTACCTACCATAATACCTTAATTTATTCATTTAACAAATCTTATATATTATATTTTTGGAAAAATACCTTCCCTTTAAAGAATAAGGTATAATCAAAAAGTGGGTTCTCAACTAAGGGGTATAACTCATAACAAGAATTTTCAATTATATTTTATCTTATTCCTCCTCTAAGTCCATGGTATCAATTTTAAAATAATAAATTTAGTATATTAAATATAACTAATTATTATTATACTGATTTAAAAACCATTATACAACTTATTTCCATCCAATAGAATGCCAAGAAGAAACTCATGCATATATATGGCCAACCATCTCCATATAGAGATGTAATTGGTTTTTTATACCCAATTTACATAGATGGTTAAAATGGTGGATTTAATAAATATCTTTGTTCTTTATGATATTATTATTACCATTTAAAGGGAAATTATTATTTACCTTTATTTCATTCCATCTATCAGAAAATAGAAATAACATTCATGTGTATATATGACCTACCTTCTCTAGGAATTGTGAAACTAATTTTTCCATATCCACCTTTTATGAATGTATCTAAATAGGTATATAATAAAAATATATTATATTTTTTTCGTTTTAACAATTATGAATGTAATATAACCATGATCAAATTATAAGGACTGAAACTATAGAACCTAAACTTCATTGAAAAAAAAGTTAGAAATGATTATTTTAACCACAAATTATTAACAAAATAAGTGTTAAAATGTTATAAGTTGATAATATATGAAATTATAAGTATGTAAATGAATCCTTTATATAATTATAATAACGTTAAATTTATTATATTGGAGGTTAAAGCACTTTGAAAGAAAGTCATTCTTGAGTTGAGGTTTTATTTCACAATCATATTTTTTTGGGTTTTGTTTATGTTATAAGTTCACATTAAAAGATTTATATCATATTTATATCTTAAACCCCATTAATTATTATTTACATATGATTATTTTTGATAATTTCAAATTTTCCATTCATTTTCCACACTTAAGTACTCAATATAATGAAATAATGTTGTATAAGGAAAATCGACTTTGTTTTTCTTTCATTTAGAAATATTTTTCTTCAATGTCCATATTTTCATTAAAATATTTTGAAAAATGAATGTACTATTATATTATACTTTTTAGATACATTTTTACCATTTTTTGACATTTTATAAAAAAATTAAATTGAATATTTTTTTCTTCCAAAAAAGGCACCATTTACTAAAAGTGTGAACACGATCTTTGTTTAAAGTATACCGTATGAATGAATTTTACACCATCATGAATAAAATTTTATTTTAAGATTCCTTTTAACGTTTCAAATATTATTATATAAGAATAATTTTTCTTTAATATTATACAAATATGACGATATTAAATAAGTGATATCAAAATGTAAAGGGTATTTTTCTCAAGAAATATTCTAGTAATCTTCTAAAATTATTTTCATCGTTGAAAAAAATTCTTTGATGAATATTATAATTTAATTACAATATAATATAATGATACCACCAAAAATATATTTATTTGGATGGTTTATGTTCATTTTGACTTTGGAAATATTTGACATTACGTATGGTATTTTTTCAAATATGGATGATTATTGATTGTTACAACATGTTGATTATATTTTTTATTCATATGATGAATTAATTAGAATTAATAAGTGATAGGTGGGGCTTTGAAATATATAACCCATCTAAGAATAAAGAAGATCTCATGAGATAAAAATATTGGGTATTTGGTCGAGGCCTTGCCTATTTATGTAAGTTGTTTTCTTATAAGGCCTCAAAGGCTACTTAAACATGTCTAGAATTATAACTTCCATCATTATACAATAATTTATTGATTGAAATGTGTTTATTTGAAAAGTTAATATATCCATGGATAAATTTCATACATATTTTATTATTTATATGGAATTATTTAGCATCATTTTTTCCGTACTTAATATTATTCATACACAAGTTATTGATTAAATTGAATTTGTTTTTAGTTAATAATCTTAACATATTGGTTCTTAATTATTTAATAAACATATATTCTACTATAAATAAACCTTATTGAGCATTTTATATCACCAATATTTCTTTCCCTTTTACTAGGATGTCAGGAAGGGCATTAATATGTAATGATATTAACGATAGAATAATGATGTTCTCAAGGAAAATAATTATTTGTATTTGATATTTTCAAAAAAATTTAATATTCAATTATGTATCAAGTTTACCAAGATTCCAAAACTATTCAGTCCTTTAGGATTCAATATCTTATACCCCTTTTTTGGTTTTATGTGATGTGAGTTTAACATGATTAAGAATATTTAATGAGACATTTATATGAATAAAACCCTTAGATTTAGTATTTGTTTAAGTGATAAGGTTACTTTAGGAATAATGTTTTAATATTTTTTGTCACAAGTTTAAAAGTATTTATTAGAATTAGGTTTAATATGGTCCTTGATGTCAATGTAATAATTTTCAATTAAGATTATTAGTGTTTGTAGAAAAAAATAAACAGTATAGAGAACCTTAGTGGTAAAAAATTGATTTTATGATTAATATAATTTTTGAGGATGATCATCATATTCATGGTAATTTTATAGTAATTGGAACATTGTAGTTTTAAAAAAAGTATAAACCATAGGCCAAGAAATAACCAATCAAATCAATTAGGCTATTAGTCTTGAACCCCCAACCGAAGGGTGATAAGGTTAGAGTGAAAACTACTAGCTTACATGAAGTCCTGGTAAGTAGAAAATTTTCTATTATATATCATTCTATATATAAATATTAAGATAATTTTTTTAATCATTTGATAAGATTAAATATTTCTAATTTTTTTTGGGATTTTGAGGTGATTAATGGTATTTTGGGAGTCATTTTATTAGGGTTTGGTATAAGGAACCTTCAGGTTTAACATAGATGATTCTTTGGGAACAATACTATTACATTTTTGATGATATAAGATGAATAGTATATGATAAAGTTTAGGTAAAAACTTTTTTATAATTTTGAGTTCATTGAGGATATATGGGTTATATTTTTATTTATTTATTGAATGATAAATGTGAAACCTTAGGTTTTATTTTCAAATTAATGATATCAATGTATTATTTATTCATATGAAGGTTTATTCATTTTTTGTATTATCTTACATTATGTTAAATTTTTTTGTTTTAGTAAGGATAGAAAAAATATTTTTTATTTAATCTGTTATAAGTTGATGTTGGTACTTTAGACATGAAAAATACATCTTGAATACTCATTATTTGGAGAAAAACAATATATTGTAGAGGAAGTTGATTAATGTATGAAATTATACTTTTCAAGTAAGTATATTTCTATATTTAATTACTCTATATGGTACGTAAATTCCTCAAATTTAGGGAAATAATCTAGAAATTAAAATTTTATCATTTTACCTTTATTTCAAATGAATTTATGGGCTTTTCACCCCTCACCGATTTATGGTCCTATGGTTGTTCACTTTATCAATAATATATCATCTATCACTCTCTTTTAATATTTATAAATTATTATTATACCTCATGACAATATTTTAAATTATATATAATTTTCTCCTTATATGGGAACCCAAATATGTGATATTTCAGGTAACCTTTATGTTTGTCACCTTCCCTTTCCAAAATAAGTTTTATTATCCTTATCTGTGATGGGGGTTTTCAACAAAATTTAAACCATTGATGACCAATATAAAATTCAGAGGATGAAATTATGTTAATGTGGGTATAATAAAACACATAGGGATTATATGTGAAATTTATCTTCAAGTAATTTAATTTCTTTAATATATTTACATTCAACTGTTAGTTTAAACAAACCTGAGTATACTATTAAAGTGCCATTTACTAATGGGGAGTTGTTATCTAAAAATTGAACTGATGGGTATCAATAAGACTAACTAAATTATGAAAAAACATGGTTTACACATTTATAAAATAAATTTATTGGTAATCAATTTATGATAAAGGAAAATAAAATCATTTTAAAGTGAATGATATGTTTTTTAGAAAACCTTTTTTTATGTGTGCAATCTGATGTTTTATCTTATCAAATTAAACTAATCGTTATTGATGAATGATTTTAATGAATTTTAAATATTATATATTCAATTAAATAATATAATATTATAATAATTTTTATTTCTAGGCATGTGTTATTAATCAATCAAATTTTATGTTCAAATATGTATTTATCTAAAATGGTTTTGTTTAATTTTTTCCACTTTGTATAAAATGAGTTTCTAACAATTTTAGTCTGATTTAAGCATGGATTAATAATTTGTTATAACATATGGTTAATATATTATTAATTTGTTAAATAATATATTTTAAAAAATTATTTTTAATTTTGAACCCATGCTTGACTTTTTTAATCATAAGTTATATTTTATTCAAAAAAATTATTTTTGAGATGTTGCAATTAATGGAATGCTAGGAATATTAAATTTAGTTTTGAGTTGATAAAAAATTATAAAGGTAATACACTGATTATTATTTAGGATAAAAATAAATAGAAACAAATGTATTACTTTATTTATAAGTAAATTTATTTTTACTCTTAAAAAGTGTGTTTCGCTAGAAAAATATTTTTCGTTGCATTTTATACATTTATATTAATATTAATTTTTTATTCTTCTAAAAAATGAATATTAAAAAATATGTCACATATTTTGAATTAGGAGTTTCAAATTGTGTAAATATGTCACTATTATTTATTTTCACTATGAATAATAATATTGATAAATATTTGTTACCTCAGTAAGGGTAAAAAATGTAAAATAAAGATAAAACCTCCGAAAAAGGATTTAATATTTTTCTAACACCATATTTACTGCTATATGTTGTGTTTATTTCATCTATTAACAAAAAATAAACGAATATATAGTAACTTGGTTCCATTTGTCCTTGATTTCTAACACAATATTATTTAAAGTAAGGAATATATAAAAAATTTCAATCTCTTGACCTTAATATCTCTAAAATATAAATACAAGTATAAGAAAATAATATATTAAGTTAAAAATGTTTATTTCATATTTAATTTTTTTTATCGTGGTATTTTATTTCTAATTTTTAGTGATTTAATAATTACCTTAAATTTATACACAAAACTGATACAACGTTTATTCAATTAATAAAAAATTAAACTAAATAATTTTAAAAAAATTAATGTGATAAAATTTAAATTAATTATAATGTTTCATGATTTTTTTATATATTTAAAAAATTTAAAGAATGATTTAAGTTTTTATTTTCAAATTTCTTAAGTTTCTAGAGGAGTTTAAATTCAATGTAAATAAATACTTCAAAAAATTACATTAAATATATTTTATAATAAATATTATTTTATTAAATAATTTATAATTAAAAAAATATCATCATATTAGTTAACTATATAAGGTTTAAAATATCATCCAGAGTCCATTTTTGGGCCAATTTTCCTTTTATGGTAAAATTATGGACCCTTAAATAGTTCAAAACATTGATATAGTTATAATTGTCAAAAGGATTAACACAGGATAAAACTAAGAGGTAAAGGTTAAAGATTAATTTATACTTGTATAATTTTTATTATATGAGATGATTTATATTTATCATCATCCAATATTAGAAATATTTCAATTTAATGTCAATTTATTATAATAATTAATTTATATTCTTTTAATTCCTTATGTAATTCAAAGAGTGCCCCTCCCATTAGTTATATAAGGAAACCATTTCACCTATATGAATCACCCCTTTTGAAGCTTATAGCATAAAAGTTCTTAAATAATACCTTTATAGATTCTTTCACCACATCCCAATGCTTCTTGTCTTGGATGTACACCATCCCTTTAAGGATTTCCGTGTAAGCCAAAAGTGGTTTCTCAATAATGATCTATTACATTTAATCAAACATTTTCAATTTTATTTCTTCTTATACAACCTCTAAATCTATGTAATCCATTATAAAATATTTACATTATTATATTTAACAAACTAAATTTTCATTATGATGATGTAACAACCATTCTCTATCTCCTTTCCATCATATAGAGAGAAGAAACATCAATTTTGCGTCAGTATGACTTATTGTCTCCATATAATAGTGTAATTCATTTTTCATAAGCAATTAACTTGGATGGTTATAATGAAAAATATAGTGAATATACATTTTATTTATGGTATTATTATGATTATAAAAAGGTGGATTATTATTTACCTTTATTTTGTTCTATCCATCAAAAAAACAGGAAATAACATTAATGCATACATAAAAACTACCATCTCCATGAATAGTTTAATTAAAATATGAATATAATGAAAAGATATGATATTTATATCATTGATAAAATTATATATATGATGTAACCATGATTAAATTATATGTACTAGAAATGTAGAAATAAGTCTTACTTGAAAAAAATTATTTAACACATGGAAATGATGATTTTAATGAATAATTATTAATAAATGGTTGTGGGGAAGTGACATCAGTCGCAACTCTCTTCTGATTCTAGGGTTTTCCTCACATTGAAGTTGGAGTTTCTCAATACAATACTTCTATAACTTTGTGTTATTCTATGGACATATTCGGCAAGGATGGTTGTTCCGGCAGCCATCATCTCACGGTAGCAGCTTGTGGTTGTCTAGAGGCAGTGCTTCGGAGAGGCTTTGTAGAAGCGATGGTTTGGAGCTTATATAAATGTTTCTAGTGGAGTTGTAAGCTCATCCTTGGCAGCATCATACAAGTGATATTTTAAGATATGCCTCTTTAAATCTGGTTTTTTGGGGTTGTTGTGGCTCATTCTCACTCGATCTATGCACGGTACACGGAAGTGATGCTTGAGCGTGGTGTGAAATTGGAGCTCAGGAGGCTTTGCAGTGGCTCGTTAGATATGATTTTGGGTTGGTCGGTGATGTCTGTCGATCCCTCATCAGCGATGGGTGGTGGTGTAGATGGCGGTGGGGATGTCATCGATGGTGGATGTGATTTCTCTTCTTTTGGGTGATGCGGGATGTGGGATGCGGGCAATATGCTCTCTTCCAGTGGGTTGTGGATCATGCGGGAGTGGAGGCATGTCAACGAAGGGTGTGTGTGAGGGCCCTTGGATGACCCTATAAGTATCTCTGATTACTTTGAAAGATGTTGGGATCTCTAGTCAGTGGAATGGAGGGCATCCAGTGGCTTTAGACTGGGTTGTGGTGTTTCGTGGGCTTTGAGCCTTCTGTTGTTGGACATGGAGTACTTGGCCTTCGGGTTGTGTGTTATTTTTTAGTGGTGTTTCTCAATTGTAATGGAATTTATTCCACTAGGGTATTGAGCTACTTGTATCTATGTCTACGTGCCTCTATATGTGATTTTTCCCATGAACTCTGGTCTCTGAATTTCAAGTCTGTGCCTCTGGGCCTACCGGCTTATTATGGGTTGTCCCTTACCTAGTACAAAAGGGATGTCTGCTTTATTTTTCTTTTTTAATAAATTTTATTTCTCCTAACGTTTTCAGAATTAATAATTGGGTGTTTAAATGTTATAATTGGATCATATATGATATTATATGTATGTAAATGATTATGATATATAATTACAATACATAAAAAAATATACAGGATGTTAGATAATTTTTGAAGAAAATCAAGATTGTGGTAAGAGTTTATTTCACAATGTTATAAATATATGATATTAGTTATGTTTGAAGTTTCCATTAAGGAAATTATATTATAATTATATATTCAACCATTTTATTTTCTTCTAATTTTTTTATTTCTTAAAAATTCAAATATTCATTTCATTTTCATCTCATAAGTACCCAGGATGCTAGAATAATGAATTTAATATAACAAGGACTATTTTTTCCATTAATAATATAATATTTTTAGTAAGTTTTTATTATTATAAATTTAATTATAAAATTTATTTTTTCCCATATTTTAATATTTATAAAAATGTTTAACCATCTTTCCATTAAAAAAGAAATATTTTAATAAATGTATAAACGAGATCATTATTTTAGAATACACCTCATGAATGGATTTTTTTTCACTTTCATGAATAATATTTGATTTGAAGCTTCCAATACATGTTTCTACTATTATTTTTATGGAAACTGATTTTATTAAAAAAGTTAAAATTTTATATTTTAAATTAGTGATTTCTAAATGAAGATGTTATTTTCCTCAAGAAATCTTCTAGTAATAATTTTTAAATATTATTATCTATTTCAATATCATTTCATGAATCATATGCTTTAATAAAGATATAATATATTGATTCCATACAAAATATTTTTATGGATGATTTATAATATATTTGGCTGGGGAAATTAATGAAATTTTTTATGTCATATCATCCAATATATATGATTATTGAAAGCTAAGGAATATTTATTAAGTAGTTTATTCATATAAAAAATAAATTGGACTTATTATGTGGTGGGTGGGGAATGTAATTACATACCCATCAATGCAAGGATAGGTCTCGTGAGACAAATTCGGTTATTTATTTGGAAGAGGTCGTACCCATTTAAGTATGATTTCATGGAATAAAGCATCGATGGTAAGATTGAGATGCAAATAATTATATATTTCATCATTATGAAATCAATTATTGTTGTCGATTTGATTATTTGAATATATCTTGTATCCATGAATATGTTTAATAATCATTTTATTATTTATATGGAACTATTTGGTCATTATTTATTTTGGATATATTATTATTTATTAAGAAGTTTTTTATTAAATGAAATGTGTTTTAAATTATTTATCTTCATATATTGATTATTCTTATTTAATAAAGATATATTCCATCATACATAACCCTTATTAAGAATAAGAATTAATACTTATTCCTTATATTACATTAGAGTTTAATACTTGTAAGGTGGTTGATAATTAATGATATTGTAGAGGGGATAATGATATTATCAATAAAATTATTTTTTTTTGTTTTCTGCATTCATATTTATATGATACTGATGTATGTATCTAGATTATGAAGACTGATTAACTATTTTTCACTTGGGATGCGATCACTGGTATCATGTTATTATTCCCCATTATATTTTTACCGCTGAGAGGGGAGGGTTTATTAACTAGATTATTTTATGAATTATTTTTCTTTTGAATTCAATCTATTGAGCATGTTATCATTCTCAACCCACTCAATAATATCTCTCAATATCACTTCATGTGCAATAGTATTAATAGATAGAGAAAAACATAATAGATAAATTGTTTGGTATAAATATAAACTCCATTCCATGTTGTTTATTCTACATAACATGGATTATCCAATATATTATTATTATCAATAACAATGGAAAATATAGAGTCACATTGTTTTTCTCATGAATCACTACAAGAGGTTCTTTATACTGGATCACATAGTGGTACCAAAATCCACAATGTCCTGCTCATAAATTTGGATTATAGACATCATCTCTAAAATCAGAGAAGAGACTTATCTTTCTCCTTGGTCCAACTTAGAGGCTTCCTCGTTTCATAATGCTTTGATCCACTTAATGTTTGTCTATTGATCTTCACCCTGGAGATATCTAGATCAAACGTGCTTGTGTACACTTTAAGAATTATTGTAGTTTTATGGCCTTTGTCACAAATCATTGATCACCTATATTTTATCAGTTTACTTAGTGTAAAAATTATATATATATGATCCCTTCTGATTATAAAGTTATAACCTCAATGGAATGTGTTCATGTTGTGCACACAAGTTCTTTAATATATGATGGATGTATAATAATTAAAGAAATTAATTCACTATCTTCCTGAATTATCAATTTAATACACTTCATGCATGGATTTTATAGAATCTAATACCTTATAACACTCGTTTATGATCTTCATTATTATGTTCTTAAAAATTATTTTTTAGGTATCTTTGTATGTGAATGTGTATTTATTATCACAAGAATGGAAGTGATTTCATTCTTTAATTTCCACTTCATTGTTTATTTTCAAATACTCATTGTCCACTTTTGTTTGTAAATGTATGTGTAGGTTCACATCCTCCATCACATAAACCTCATGAAAACAATAATCCAGGATCTTTAGATCCTTCGTAAAAGTGCCTCTTCACTATCTCCATGTGTACATGCAATTTCTGTTGCTCAATGCACATAAAACCCACTTCTTCTAAGAATTCTTTTTCACAAATAGTATTTATGTACAATATACATTAACTGGGTAATCCTTTTCTTTAAATGGAACTCCTCCTTCATGAAATATAGTGTGGGTGATAATGTATCACTGTATCTTAAGAACATTTACGCAAACAATGGGAATAACATGTGGGAGTATCACCTAAAATTGAGTGGATTCATAGAACCAGTTCTTGACAAGGACATCATGTGTGATATAAAAAAGTTGAATGAATTGTTAAATATCCTCTCCTCCTCTATGTAAGATTATCATGAAGATGGATTCTCTCATCATGTAAGCAAGGGCTATGTTGTAGATCTATTTCCTTTAAGAAAATGAGAGAACTCTCCAAAAAATAGGAAAACACTCATGTTCTTGGTTCTCCTCCATTAATAGGAATCCATCCACAAGTATTGATCTGATAATTATTCCATGTCATATCACTATTTTTGTCATTTCAATCACTATGTTTGAATTCCAACATTTATCGTCTTCTTTTAATTTTCAAGCAATCTAGGTGATGATGAAAATCAAGTCACCTCCTCTTATGTGACAAGGAATTCATCAAAGTTGCATTGTAATTCAAATTATCTCATGATGCTCATTTACAAGATCAAACACAACTATATATATCAGAATCCTTCTAAAACATCATTTTAATTTACATTAATATACATAATTTTAAATAATCACATCTATGAATGAAGTATATTTCATTCATGGTAATCCTTCATCTCATTGTTTATTAATATTTTCTTAGAATTGCCATGACCACCATGGATTCAATCAATGATGGTATGGAAATCTCATTCCTTACATTGGATATCCCACTATGTTCGAGTTAGAATATGATAGGGGGATTAAAGAATAGATTAGACGAATCAAATAAGATGGATTGTTAAATGTATGTCTCATTATAAAAATTTGATCATGAACCCACAATATCATTCCCCTCAACTAAAATTAGTCCATCCTAGGCTGTGATATATTGGAAAATCCATGCCGCAACACTCTTGAACTGGCTATAGGGTATTATCACTCGTCACACCTTCCCATACCACTATATTTGGCCATGTGGGCTACTAAACCAACCTATGCATGCCACCTTCCTAGCGTGCTCCCTGCATTCCTTATACATGGGCCCTCCAATGCTATGTCAACACTATTCCATCTGATGCTCCTGTGCTGGCCCAGTTTAGCTCACTTGGGTGTGGTTGAACTCTAAGTCCCACAGATCCTTGTTCGTTCCGATCTAGTGGCTTGGCCCCTATTTTTTTAAGAATTCCACCACATATAAATAATACTTAGAAATATCTATGTACAAATATGATATTCATGTCATTTTCAAATATACTACTCAATTCATCATCCTCATGTAATAAAATATATTTCATGTTCTTCTTCTTCTACAAAATAATACAAAAGAAAATTCCCTCCTTGACTAATGATTATTACATTATGACTAGTGAAATCAATCATCACAATTAACGTAGAAAACTTCTGATGAATGGAATCAAATTCCATCAAGTGAATCCATAACAATTTAACAAGAATCAGTACTCCATGAAAATTCACCAAAAAAATATTAAATCATTATTGAAAAAAATGCAATACCGATCCCCACAATCTTCTCCATTTTATTTTATTGGTTATATATCTTCACATATTTAAAATTCAATATGTGTGCTCAAACGTTATCACCCTTATTGAAAATCAAATGAAAATGGTATGTGGGGGGTATTAGCATCACATTTTTCTTCTAAAAACTTGTTTTCACCCATAACTGAAAAATATATTGTACACATCCATGAGAGGGATGTTCTTATATGATTTTATTTGAAATGTTCTTTTATATAATCAATACTAAGTATATGTGGAATAAACTAGTGTAGAAAACAAGATAGATAGAACCAATGTTTTATATGATGACTATAGAAATCCTCAGCGGTCCAAATGTTATTTGGTGATTAATATTTTTTAGGATATTCAAAATAATTTGATAATGTTATAGGAATTATATTATTATAGTTTTAGAAGAAGTAAAACCAATATTTATTGAATCAACCGATAAAATATGGAAAGGTCATAGGGATTGAACTCGTAAATGAAGGAAAATAAGGATAAAATTCCTACCACCAGATTACATGATTTCCTGGAGATCATGAATATATTATTTTAATCGATATTATGGATAAATATTATGTTAATTTTGGTATACATTTTATCTAAAAAAATATTTTAAAATTATTGGGATTATTAGTTGATTAATGATATTTTGGGAGACATTTTATTAGATTTATGTATATATAACCTATAGGTTTAACCTAGAGGATTATTATATAAGACTACTTTTTGGTTTTTAGAGAGGTATTATAAAGGTAATCAGATAAACTTGGTGGTTAAATCTTTCTTTAAATTTTGATGTTATTTAGAGTATTTGGGATAAATGTTTATTTATTTACAGAATGATCTATGTTGAGCCATTTGTATTATTGTTTAATTTTAGAGATTAATGCATTATTTATTCATATGAATGTTTTTTTATTTTGGTTATCATATTACATTGTTCAAACCATTTTTATAGTTAAGATATTAAGAATAACCTATTATTATTTGGTGGATAATGTGATATATTAGAAGATAGTTTTAGTGACAAAAAACCAAAAATTCATATTGATTACTCATTTTTTGGATTAAAAGAAGAAAATGTAGAGGAAATTGAATAAAGTATGGATATTTTATTTAATTGCAATTATATTTCCCTATGTGTATAGTCTGTATAGTAAATAAATTAATCAAATTTAGGAAATGTATCTTGAAAAAAAATGTTATCCTTCTACCCTTATTTCCAACGAATTGATGATCTTTTCAGCCCTCACAGGTTTATGGATTAGTGGTCATAAAGTCTATCAAGACTATGTTCTCTATAACTCTCAATTATTAAATCCATATTATCATTCATCCACATATCAAAAATTTTAATTATCATAAAGTTTTTCATTATCTGGTAACCAAAATATGTGATATTATAGGTAACATTTACATTTCTCACTTTCCCATTTGAAAATAAGTTTTTATTCTTATGTATTATGTGGGTTTTTAGCAGAGGATGAACCTTTGATGACTGAGATAATATTATGAGGGTTAAATTTAATTAAAGGGGTAGTATGTAAAACAAAATGATTTTATACTAGATTTCTTTTAAAAATTTTATTTTCTTTGATAATTTTATTCCCATGAAACACTTAGTTTAAATGAACCTTGATATAATATTAAAATACTTTTTTATAGGGAGTCATTGTATATCCATTATAATGAAGAGAATGAATAAGATAACTAAATTTAAAAAAAAATATAGTTTATATTTGTATAAAATCAATTTATTCATAATAAATTAATTAAAAATAAAATAAAATTATTTGAAATAAATGATATGTTATTTTATAAAACTATTTTTTTGAATAAAATCTGTTTCAGTATCTTAATAAATTAAACTAATAACTACTTGTTAAATTGTGTATCTCAAGAGGGGGTTAATTGAGTACCAAATAAAAAATTATATTAAAAATATATTAATTTAAAATCCATTAATTAATTTATAATGGACTAGTTAATCAATATTTCATATCCATATATGTTCTAATATTTCAAAATGTTTCTCTAGTGTTTATTACGTCATAGGTAAGTAATATAAAAAATTACATAGTCTATTGAAACAAAATTAGTTAATTAAAATTTTATAAAAACACTAATAATGATTAACTATCAAATTATTAGTTTTGTTTTTTTAAAATAGTTTTCATTTTCAAATCTGAAATAATGTAAAAAACACATAGATGAAAGTTTAAACATTTTTTTTCTCAATATGAGACTTAGTCTTCTAGACTTAGTGAAAACCTGCCACCAAGTAGTTTAAAAGAAAATAAACATGTTAATCCACAACCTAGATTGGGTTTTACAATAGTATAATATCTATCTGGGTCACCCATGACCACTTTGACTTTTACATGTCGGATTAAAAACAAATAGGTCAGACAGGGACATCTACCTTAGTTATCCACATTAATACATTTTTAATAACAAATATGAGATGATATCAAGTATCTATTAGTTCAGCATAATAAAAAATGTTCATGTTATAAAATAGAGTATGCACACTCACTTCATAATATGTAAGAGAAAATAAATATTACTCATAAATATAAAAATGTATGAAATGAAATTATCAATTTGTTGAATTGTAGATCATGAATCATTGATTTGATTCATAGTAAAGCTCAAGTCGGGTTCTCTGGAAGTCATTTGAAAAAATAGAGTCACAAAATCGTGTTCTTTAATGGCGGAATGCAGTAGATATGTTTGAGATTTTGGATTCTTTAGTCAAGTGATTATAGGATGTAACAGTTTAACTCTTCATCTCTATGCATGTTCTGTAAGCTTGACCTATAATCTTTATATCTACTTCATATAAACATTCAATTTTAATCTTTTTCCTCATGGTAGTTTTCTTCTCTTATTATTAGTTTTAGTAGGATTATCTAAATCCTCACTACTTCCTCATATTGCATGTCTGACATCCTTTTAATTGTGTTTTGATGATCATCTAAAATACAATCATTATAATATGAATTGGAATTAAATTAAATAATATAGACTTTATAAAATATTTAAATAAAATTATTATGTCTAGAAATAGTGGATATGAGTCCTGTAATTTTGAATTAATATTTGAAGTGTCTCATATTCAAGGTATGTCTTCTTGTAGCGCTGTCTTAGGATAATAATGTCTCGACTTGGAAGTTTAAAACCGGTAGTGTCTTATACTTAGAAAAAATTTCACGTCTAACTGACATTGTTTCGCCTAACGGTATGTCTATCTAGTAGGTTATCACACTTTCTCAATTTTTCATAATGGTGGAATGACATCCTAATAGTGATTTAGCATGGTGGTGTCTTAAACAGAGCAATAATTTCTTACTAATAGTGATTTATGGAATCTGGTGACTCATATAGAACATTTTCAGTCTTAATAGTGAGTCATCTAATTGGTGAGTCATTATTGATAGTGTGAGTCTGATGATGAATCAATATGATAGTGTCTCAAATTCAATAGTGACTTATCCTTGTCAAATTTTATCACCTATCATATAATATAGAATTCATTTAGAAAACATTAAATTCATTAAAATCATTAGAATCAATATTTTGTGATCATTAAAACAAGGTGGTCTACAATCTGTGCATTTTTTATGATCACAACTCATGGAATCAAAGGTATCATAACTATAAAACATGACATCCAACGTAACATCACAAAATAAAAATCATGGTATAACATTCCTATTATGTAAAAATGGTATCAAAATTAAATAATAATAAAATAGAGTTTATTATTAAGTATCAAAGGTAAAAATAACTAAAAAATTATATCAAGTTTAATCTAGAAACATAATTTTAAAAATATAATATTCCATAGGTTTTTCCCACTTTTTGGATTATCCAAAATGTATAACCTAAGGAGAAGTAAAAAAAGAAGACATATATAATAAATAAATATTAATAATAGAGTAATATTCAAAAAATGGTATCCAGAGAATTGATTAACAATAATTTAATTATAAAACATGTCCCATAAATATAGAAAAATTTAATTTCAATAACATCCTACAGTCTATGGTGAAGGATCCATTGGTTATTTTCATTTTTTCCTTGTCATTTTTAGGATTGGAAGTATAAGGATTAGAAGGTGTTGTAGGAAAAGTAGATGGAACCCCAATGGATTTTCCAACTATGCACTGAGGATGATCTTCTACAAGATTAATTGGCCTGAACATTGTTATATCTTATTAGAAGGAATTGTGCAAGGTTGGAATTTGGAAGCTAAATGAGCATTAGGATCCCTAGTAATTGGTGGTCTAGAAAATTATGTGGGGTGTTTAGAATTTATTATTGAGAAAAAAATGTAGTGTCATGAAAATGACAAAATGGATTCATCAAATTTATAAAATCCATAATGATCTAGCCACCTCTTTCTATTATAGTTAAAAATTCTAATTTTCCTCCATAAAACGATTGAGAATTGGGTTCATTTATTTCAACTCATAAACTAGAACCTCGAATGCCTGGGTAACTGGAGGAATTCTCAAATTTTATTATAGGAACATAAAATTACCATACATCACATTCTTGGAATAAATATGAAAGAGATAATATCTTATGGCCTTGGTTATTTTCACTCAATCAGATTTCATTTCATTAATCTATGAGGTAATCATCCTATGATCATGGTAACTATTATATCTTATTAAGATCAATGTTTATTGGGGATGATTAGTAATAACACAAGAAGCACTAGATAAGGCATCTCAGAACGTGTCTCTGACAATAGATCTAATCACCTAACAATAAAAAATTGGAGGAGGATGATCATAAATAGATGTAGAAGTGGATGAATATTTATGACTCATAATAATCCTATCAAAAGTTTATTTAAAATAATTCTTCATCTCTATAATCAAATATTTGAAAGACCAAGACTCACTTATTATCCTTTTATTTTCAATATTTATCTTTGGGATGTGTTGAATCCTTTTAGGTTGAATTCATTGAATTACCATCTAAAATATATTTCTTTTATCAATCTCACTAATCATGGCCAATAGAGGATCATTAATATTCAAAAACTTATAAAAATCAGAAAACTTTTTTTAACCAAAGCATGTAAATAATTTCCTGTGATTACATAAACTTGTACAATATGATCAATAAGATTAGGTATATGATTGATAACTAAGGAAACATTTATAATATCCAATAAACATCTACTTGAGGTATTATAGATCCCATACTATAACCTTTATTTTGAACCTATGCTCCATTATTATTTGGTGGACACCTTACTCCACATGATAATTTATACCACTCTTCAAACAAGGGATGAACCTAACTATCTATGGTTTTAGAAATGTGGGTTTTAGTAACAATAGTTACAAAAACAGAATATACAAATATCGGAAGGATAACAGTTGTGATCTCAACATCTTGAATAGAAGCATTATGTTCACCACTAGATTTTTAAATAATTGCATGATATTTTTCCTTTTCCTTTTAACTTTTCAATATAATAAGTTTCTGACCAATAATTGTTGGTAAAAATACAACATGGCCATCAAATGGAGTATTTTTGATAGAAATATCATCCAATTTTACATCACTGCCTAATTTAATATATGTAATATCGTTCTTAATTTTCTTAGCCACATGTTGTTCCATAACAATAATCAAAATTTGTTTCCAACCATAGCAGAGTCTGAATATACTTTTTCATCACCAAGTGAACTCATTTCAAATTTACCAAAATATGGAATATATTTAAAGATTTCCCAATATGTGGATTTACCCCCATAACAAATTCTTATTTCTTTTTAATCTTTGGGTCCATTTCTCTTGTAAAATATGATTTCTCAGAAGAAAACCATGTTGAAGTAAGATGCATTAGAGGAATTTATATATATATCCTTTTATTTTTCAAAATCAATTACCGGGGTCAGAATCATAATCATCAACTTCACTATCATGACCATTTTTATCATATCCATTTCCATTACTATAATCATTTCCATTTCCATAATCATCTTGTTCTTTTTCATATCTATTATCTTATACTTCATCAACAATATCTTCTTCATCATGAGAAGTTGTGTTACTTCTAAATTGTTCTTCCCCAGAATCCTCAGTTTATTCTATATCACTCTTCCTAAACATTTCTCTTTTTGGATGCCTCATATTTGGTCTAAGAGAATTATATGTAATTGGAGAAGTATTTGGAGACAAATAAATGTCACTAACTTCATGAAAAGAGGGATTAGTCTCTTCTTTATCTTTTTCAATAGATTATTCATCCGTATCTGAATAAAAAATAGGCTCATCATGCTCTAAACCAGAGTCAATTATATCTATTTTTCTTAATGGATGGTCTAACAGATTGAACTCATCATATAGTTTATCAGTATCTCCAACCCACCGCCTCTTATAGGGGTTCCATCTAGTCATCATTATTGTAAAAATTGATTTTTCAATGATAAAACCGCCAAAATCTGTAATTTTTTCTTCTTCCTTAGTAACTAGGACCTTCAAATTTTATATTCTAGAAATCATCTTTCGATAAATCATGTACATAGATCTACTTGATGACTTTATCATGTCTAACATATGAAACATAAGATATATATATATATATATATATGTTAATATTAAATACTCTTATAATAAGACTAAGAAAGTATAAATCATGGTATATCAACGTGAAAAAATCAACTTTTTCCAGTGAATAGCTTGTGTTGGATAAATATGAGAAGTATCCTACAATCCCAATCCAAATCTAAGGTATGTAGCCTTCTAATAGCCACATCATTTATTAGGTCTTCAAGTGATTTTTTATAAATATATTCATCATTATCGTCAACAATAGATCCCTGATGGTCATCATAAACTGCTTCATGAGAATCTCGCAAGTATTTATCCCATTGTTTTGAGGAACATATTAGCAGTGACCACAAACTATTTATCTCATCCAATATTATTTTCACGGTTAAAACAAAAAATAAAATATTTAAAAAACCAGAATACTAATGTAGGATATTTGTCTTTTTATTTGAATAGAACCATTATAACAAGTATTTTTATGGAATAACTCTCAACATGAGAGACTTACTTAACAAAAACCATTTCAATTAAACTTCACATTCAGCTACTAAAACTCTATATTCATGCTCAGGATGAAAAGGTTTAACTGGAGTATGAAAAATTGACTTTCTATTTGATTTCTAATCTAGTCTTGATCTTTATTGAGAAGTCTTTTAATAAAGATTCATTATTTGGAATACAGAATGGTTTGGGAATTTCAATCGAGGGTATGGATAATATTTAGAAGTTTGATGTTCAAAATAGGAATGTCACAAAGGGATCGAGAGAGAAATGGGCGACAATATAGGTGCTTTTGTAAACAGAAAATGTATTGTTTTTATTATTCTGGATTTTGGTATATAGAGAAATTCATATGAAAATGACACTGAAAAATAGGAATCGAAATTTCTATCATGAAAATATAAGCATCAGCTTACGAATATAAAATAAATCAAATGAAAATTAAATTTGCGGTTTGAAAAAATAAAAGGTAGAATAATTTTCAAAGGCATAAACATAATGGAATTAAAAGACAACAGTGTGTCGACCACTATTTTGAGACAATCCAATAGTAATACAAAAAATGTAAATACAATTACAATGGTGAGACAAAAAAATCACAAGACACCAGCAAAATTTAGACAACCCATTAGTGTGTCATACACAACGGTGTGTCAGTTAATGGTGTGTCATACCCAACAGTGTGTTAATCAATAGTGTGTCATAACCAATGGTGTGTCACTCAATGGTGTACCATTCCTAAGAGTGTCTCACTAAACAATAAACATAACCAAAATTAATCATTCTTAATTCATGTTTGATATAGTCTATTCTCTAATAATTCAAAGGCATAGTAAAAATATAAGATAACTAATGTTCTGTACGAATGTATTCATGTGTAATATCACCCTTTAGAAAATGGTATCTCAAAAATTGACTTCTTATATCAATATTCCTTATTCTAGAATGTGATACTGGATTCTTTGAAATATTTATAGTACTTTTTTTGTCCTAATTTATGGGGACATTTCAAAGTTGATATCCATAGTCTAGTAAAGTATGTTCCATCAAAAAAATATTTGTGCAACAATTACCTGCACCTATTTATTTAGATTCTGTATTAGAAAATTAAACAAATTTTTATTTATTACTACACCACGAAACTATATACTTTTCCAAAAAGTGATATGTTCCAGAGGTGGTTTTTATATCTAACTTAAATCCACCAAAATCATCATTACAATAACTCAACAGATCAAACACTTACCCTATAGGGTAAAAGAATCTTAAATTGTAAGTGTATTTTAAATATTATAAATACTTCAAGAGAATTTATGTATGAATCATGTGGATTATCTTGAAAATGAGCACACATACAGTCATTAAAATTTATATCTAGTTTTTAGAAGTTAAATAGAAAAGACTTCCTATCATAACATTGTAACTGGTATGATCAACTGGTTTCTTAGCTTTATCAAGATCCAAAATAAATGTAGTACTCGTAATAGTTTCACTACTCTTAGTTCTATCCAAGATAAAAACATTTAAAATGTATCTTATATTTTTAGATAGATTTAATGTAATTTCATCAGTATTTTAAAAGACTTGAAATATAATAAATAATTTCTTAACCCATTAAACTCAATTCAAACTCATTTTTCATCATTTTAGAAATATCAATACAAAATGAATTTCATGAGGATCCAAAAATAATATCATCAACATAGATTTGTACTACTTATACATCATCTAAGATACATTTTATGAAAAGAGTAGTATTCAATATTCATTTGGAAAAACATTTTGAAATAATAAAAATACTGATCCTATCATTCCAAGCACTAGGAGCCTATTTCAATCCATATAAATATTTAGTTATTTTTGAGAACATTATTTGGAAAATAAGGATTATGAAAACTAGGGTATGTTCGATAAAAACATCATCAATTATAAAACCTTTTAATGATTAAATCTTAACATACATTTGATAAAGATTGAAATCAAGATGATTTACATAGTATATAAATAATCTATTAGATTCATGTCTAGCTATTGGGGAAAAGGATTCCCAATATACTAGTCCTTCTTCTTGTCTTTAACATTTTATAACAATTCAATCCTTGTTCTCAATATTTTTCTTCACTCATAAACCTTGTACATAAACACTCATTCATTGCCAACAGTTAATATGTCATTGGGTATATCTACAAGTTCACACACATTGTTTATTTCAAACTAATTAAAATTTTCATTCATTTCTATCACCCTGAATTCATCATTAATAACTTCATTGATGTTATTTGGTTCTATTTGAGACATGAATGCTTGATAATAAACATGATTTATAAGATAATATATAGTTTGAGTGCCTCTATCTTGATATATTATAATATAATCTATGGTATAATAACTAAGAGTTATAAAAAATATTCATAAATAAGTTCTTATCACTCCAGGTTGTATGGGTTCAGGTTCTATATGTTTTTGAAATTATTTAAATTATGATGATTTTTATAACTTTTTACAAAGATGAAACTAAAGGTTCTGAATTTATGTTCAGAGTTTAAAATTCATCCACAAGGTTTTCTAGGTATTTCTTAGGTTCATGTGGATTTATTTCATCAAATTTAACATGGACATATTCTTCCACAATATTGGACTTTTTATTGAAAACTCTACAGGCGTTACTAGAGGTTCAAAAACTAAAGAAAATTCTGTCATCACTTTAGGAGGGAAATTTGTCCAAATTAACCGTATAGTTAATAATAAAGTCATTGCAACCAACAAATCTAATGAAATTAAACTTATGTTTTTCATTGTTTTAGAGTTTATAAGGTGTCTTTTCATGATATGCCTAATAAAGACTCTAGTGATAATATATAAGAATGTATTAATAGCTTATGCCAAAAAATAAACAGGTAGGTTATTCTCATTTAATAGTGTACATGATGTGATGTCACAGACCCGGCTTCCCCTCGACCCGAGCCCCAAACTGAGTTGGCCACATGACCCCTGGCTCATATCCCCATATGATAGGGGTTACCGACTAGCAGCGGGGGTGTATAGTTAAGTTGGTGGGGAGACTGTACCCCCATGCCCGAGTATACAATGTTATAATAACAAGTGATTAAATAGAGGAAGCACATCTAATGGATAAAAAAAGAAAAAGGGAAACATACAAACCAATGAGTAGAAATACGGAAAAAATGATAAATAATGGAAAGCCACATAGGCAGTTTCTGATAAAAAATGGATGCCTGGAATGCTGATAAAATGAAAATAGATGGAAAACATGCTATACAGCAATACAAAAAGAGAACAATGAACCAAAGCAGTCCATGAGAATCTCTATCTAAGCTCGGTCCACTACTCAAGAAATCCAGCTAGAACATATATGTATCAAAAAACTGAAGCAGGGCCCTTTTCCCTACTAGTACCTATAGCAACAAAGTCTACACAGGTGCCAACGACATCCCGGGTAGGGTGTGAGTAAGTCTCAATAGGCCCCCACCAACGGTGTCTTCATGTGATCCAAATAGGTTCCATAAGATAAAAATTCTGTAGTAAAATTCAAGTAAGTAAAGCAAAGTAATAAACAACCCTCCCGCTCTGGTTCCGGAAGGACACCTGGCAGGTCCACCTACTCTAGCACATGGCTGGTAATCTAAACAATGACATGAAGTATAAGTACATATATATAGTTTATCACTATCATGTGGTAAACATGCCTCTCTTCCATGCTTCTCACATATGTAATAATCATCACAGGAACGAGGTATGAATGCCTCCTGTCCTATTACACAGGAACTCATCTATCACGGGCTAAGAATGCCTCCCACCCACACACGAGGATTCCTCTAGTATGGGGTAAGAATGCCTCTCGCCCACACATGGAGATTCATCTATCATGTCAATGCAACAAAAGCATAACCATTCACATCACATTATATAAGTCATTACATCTTATATCATATCACATTAACAATGCATGAATTTTCCCAATCACATTATAAGTAAAACATACATCTCAATTCATTAAAGGGTTCATACTATCTCATCCTACAAAACCTATAACAAAACCATCTCTTTTTCCTAACATGGAAAATCCCATTCAAGACATAACATTAAGGTTTAAGGTTGAAAAAGGGACAAATCTCAAGGCATATCACCTATGGTTGGAAACCTCTAGTCTACACCTCATCTAAACACCCAAACAAGGTTACATTCATCAATCTAATACCACCCGGGTCATTTAGACATGAATAAGTCAATATAAATAATGGGTTCGGCGAAATAAACCCATGACATGATGATATAAACTCAAAATGATGAAAGCCCAAAATGGAAACCACTAGACCACCTAGCATAGATCTGTAGGCATAGACTCGCCTGATATCGACCTCATATTCCCAGTTGGTTGGAAGAGATCTGATTTCTAGTCCAATGGCCTGAAAATAGGGCTTATGATCCTATGGTAAAATATCACAATGGATACCCAGATTCACTAAGGAAAGAAGGTTTCATGAGGTAAGCCTTACCGAGGGTGATCCAATGCCTTTGACGGATCGAGATTCGGACACCGGGGGAAGGAAAAGCCAAGAAAAGATAAGGAGAGAAATTTTGGAGCTCAAGGAGGGCTCCCCTCTATTCTGTCTGCTGGAAGGAGGAAAAAGAAAGGCCTAAGGCCTTAAAAGTTATTTAAGGGGGAAATGGTAATTTCACCCAGAACAAGGTCGCACGGTTTAGGAACATGGTTAACCCAAACCATGCAGAAAATGTGTGCACCTCCTGCCTCCAGACCAAAGGCCGCATGGTTTGTCTAAAACTATGCGCAGGCAGTGCGTAGGCTATGCACGACTGTCTCTAAGTCCAATTCTCAAACTCTCGGGCTTCGAAAAAACCACAGACACTCCCCAGACATTCCTTAGGATGTTACACACATTATAAAAGCATTATTGAAGGATTTTAATGAAAAAATAATGATCCATACCTATGCTAAAGAGTAAGGTCATTACAACCTCACTCCTTAAAGAAACTCATCTCCGAGTTGGCATTCCAAGGGTACAGAGGTGTCCTCAATGAACAAATCAGTCCATTGAGAATGTATATCTGCCTCCCGCTCCCAGGTCTCATCACGTACTTGGATGTGCTAACATAGCACCCATACAAGAGGAACATACCTTCCATAGAGTGTCTTCATGCTCCGGTCAACAATTCGCATTGAATACTCCTCGAAGGAAGCATCCATATGTAGTTCAACCTCATTAAGATAAAAAACATGAGTCAGATCGGAAAAGTACCTACATAGTTGAGATACATGAAAAACATCCTGCATGGCCTGATATATCTTCGGAAGTGAAAGCTGGTATGCTACAGGTCTGATCCACTTCATCACCTCAAAGGTTCCTACGAACCTCAGTGAATGATTACCCTACTTCTGTATACATTTTTTCCCCAACCTGGGTAAGACCTTTAAGGAAACTGGGTTCCCAACCTCGAACTCAAGAGGTCGCCAGTGCTTGTTAGCATAGGACTACAGTCTAGACTGAGCTGTCTGCATATGATTTCTAATAAGCTGTATTTGCTCTGTAGTCTCCTACACAAGACGTGGTCCTAGAATAGCTGCCTCCACTAATTCATGCCAACAAAAAGGAAAACGACAAGGACCACCCCATAAGGCTTCATAGGGAGCCATCTCAATGGAATCATAGAAGCTATTGTTATAACAAATCTCGATAAGAGGAATGTGTTTCTCCCATGAACCTCCAATATTGAGAACATCAGCACGTAACATATCCTATAGTACCTATATAGTTTGCTCGGTCTATCCGCCAGTCTGTGGGAGATAGGCCATGCTCAAAAGTACATGCGTACCCAAGGCCTTCTGTAAATCCTGCGAGAACTGAGATGTAAAATGAGGATATCTGTCCGAGACAACAAAACATGGTGCTCCATGAAGGTTCACTATTTACTTGACATACAGTCCTCCCAAGACATCAACTGTGAAGCTATCCCGCACAGGTAAAAAATGTGCAACTTTCGTCAGACGGTCAACGATAACCCATTCTGCAACATAGCCACAAGGTGACATGGGTAAACTGGTTACAAAGTCCATAGAAACATTGTCCCATTTCCACTCTAGAATGGAAAATGGATGCAATAGCCCTGCTGGATGATAATGTTCCACCTTCACCTGCTGAAAGGGGAAAAACGCATCCTAAAACCGGCTATCTCCCACTTCATGTTAGGACACCATTACTATCATTGTAAATCACGATACATTTTGGTAATTTTTGGGTGAACTGGCCATGTTGAGGCATGGAAATCCCTCATCAGCTCCTCTCTGATGTCTTTTGGGACCAATACACGCCCACAGAATAATAAAATATCACCTTCATCCACAGTCCAATCTATAGAGACATCATTAGCAAGACATTCCTATAGAACAAGGCCTTTCGGATATGATAAATGTCTATCCCAGAACCATTACAAAAGAGTAGATGTCACTGATAAGGCCGAGATAACTATATAACCCTAACCCTCTTGAACCTCACTATGTATATCTGAAAATAGGGCCATCAGCCTCCACTCCTCATTACATTACCGAACCACTTGTGACTGAGTTTTCTGACTAAGTGCATCGGCTACTAAATTTTTTTCCCAGGAGTGTAGGCCCGTTCGAAATCAAAGGATTGCAGGTACTCAACCCACCTGTGTTTCTTGAGATTTAGATCCCACTAAGTGATGATATATTTGAGGATTTTGTGGTCAGTGAATAACACAAAATTCTCTCCCAACAAATATTTTCTCCAATAGCGTAAGGCATGTACAACCACTGTGAGATCGAGGCCATGCATTGGATAATTCCATTCATGAGGCTTTAACTGACGAGAACTATATGAAATAACTCGCTCTTCCTACATCAAGATAGCTCCAAGCCCGATACCAGATGAGTCACAAAAGACCATATAAGCTCTGCATGGCTCTGGAAAGATCAGTTTGAGTGCTGATGTTAGTCTACACTCCAGTTCCATACAATCTACTTCACAAGGTTATGACCAATCAAATCACACCCCCCTTATGGTCAAAGGTGTAAGTGGAGATGTTAGGCATGAAAAGTCTTGAATTAAACGCCTATAATAATCAGAAATCCCCAAGAAACTTTTGATATCAAAGACTTTATTGCGATGCTCTCACGAAATTACAGCACTCACCTTTCATAAATAATGTGACCCAGGAAGTGAACCTTATTTATCCAAAAGTGGCATTTACTGAGCTTAACATAAAGCCTATGCTCCCTTAGTGTATTCAGCACAATATCATGATGGGTTACATGGTCATGTCTCAAGCGTGTATAGACTAAGATATCATCCACAAATACAACCACAAATACAACCACAAAAAAATCATTGTAAGGGTGAAAAATCCAATTTATAATAGCCAGAAACATTGAAGGAGAATTCGTAAGCCCAAACGTCATGAATAGGTACTCATAGATACCATACCTGCTCATGAACACCATGGGAGGTATGTCCGAAGTCCTAAAATGTAGCTGGTGATAGCCCAACTTCAAAACTATCTTTGAAAACACCTTCTTTCCTCGGAGCTGATCGAAGAGGTCATCAATTCGAGGAAAAAGACATCGATTCTTAATAGCCAGCTGATTTAACTTACCATAATCAATGCAAAGATGAAGGGTACCATCTGTCTTCTTGGAAAAGAGAACTGGGGATCCCCAAGGAGAAGTACTGGGATGTATAAAGCCTTTTGTTTCTAGGTCCTCCAGCTGACTCTTGAGCTCCAGAAGTTCCTTAGGATCCATCCTATAAGGAGGAATGGTCACTAATGCTGATCCTAGTATATGCTCAATAGTAAATTCTACCTCTCGCACTATAGGTATACCAGAGTGATCATTAGGAAAGACATACCTAAAATGATCCACCACCAGAGGATAAAAAGAGGGTTTTAACCCTTGTTCATCGAGACAAATGCTCGCAACCTGTGTTGTGAAACCACATAAACTCTGGTGTTCTGGTCCTTCTCATGTCGCACTAAGATCCCATTCTCCCTTTTGTATATGCAAGTCTCCCTCTCGTGAAGTAAACGAAACCCTCCAATGATATCAGTCAATATAGGCTCTATAAGAAACTAACCAGTCCCTCCTAATTATTACATCAAAACCTGTCATATCTAGAACATACAGGTTCCACACAAAAAGGTAACAGCCCACATAGAGAGGGTAATTCTAACAATGATGGACTCCCTATGAATGGATACCTAAATGGGTATCTAACGTGACCATACCATGATATGACTCAACATCAAGGCCCAAACATCCAATAATTTCGTCTGATATAAAAGTGTGAGAAGTGCATGTGTCAAATAAAGGTGATACTAACATAGAGGCAACTAGAATCATACCTCATACAGTTGATGGTATGGTCTGTTTCTCTTGTGGAGTAGTCTTGACTGCATACAACTGGCCATTACCAAAGGCCAAAGTCACAACCTGGCTACCCTGAGCAGACCTACCCTACTGGTGCTGAGATTCATTCACCTGATTACCTCTACCTCAACTGCCACCACAGCCTGATCGCCTGATGGTATTCCAGCTGCCTGACTGATGTGATCCTACCAATCTAGCACCAGATCGTGGAGTAGGTATAGATGCCTTCTCCATAGGATCTGTGTGAAAAGTCTTGCAGAAATGGTGGAGATGAAACAACCTACCACAACCTCTGCAGTCCACTGGATTTCACGTACACTACCTCCACATATGTCTTGGCACTCCACATTGGTGACAGATACGAATACCACCTGAGAAAAGGGCTTGACTAGGACTAACACCATGAGAGTCCTCAAAACGCCACTTCTTCCCAAGAGCATATCCACTAGAACCCTTAGGTGATGAACCTCCCTAGTTCACACTGTATGATTCTCTCAAATTACTCTATCTAATCAAAGCTTGATTGAAAATCCCTTAAATGGTCATCAAACTAAACACGTTAACCAATAAATAGATGGCGTAGCACAGTCCATGCTCAAAAATCTTAGCGGCCATGAGATCATAAGCAGTTAGTCTAGGAGAAAAATGCTCTAACTCAGTGAAACGAGACGAATAATCCATGACTTTAATGGTCCCTTGTTGCCGATTCATAAACTCCATAGCTATGTCAGCCCTCAATGTCTGGGGAATGAAATAATCTTTGAAGACGGTATGGAAATCAGTCCAGATCATATTTATCTACTGTCCTGGCTGGGTGATGACATCCCACCACCTCCTGGCTGAACCACGTAGCATATAAGCCATGAGCTTGACCCTACGCTTTGGAGGTGTCTCAAGGTGCTCGAAGATGTTTAGAATAGCATCCAACCAAGACTCTGCAACAAGTGGTCCACTATATCCCATAAATATAGGAGAATGCTACGACTGAAACTCATGGGTCAACTCTTCCATACTCGTGGTAGGTCACAATCCACCCTGTATACTCTGCATCATACGTAATAACTCCTCATGAAACAAGGCATCGACACCCATCTCTGGAATAGAAAGTGGAGCCATGTGTGGCTCGACAGGATGATCAACTGGCGGCTCAGGGCCCTCCATCTCAAAAACGTGATCGTCGACGTCTTCAGCACGTGTCACTCGAGGAAGTCTCAATGGCATAATGCTAAAATTCCAAATGAATGTCTTAAAAGAAGAAACCAAGAAATTAGTGGTTGAAATATAGAATATAGGACAAGTAATAAGCCTTCTTACCTCTAATATCACCTATCCACACCCATATGATTCTTAGTAAAACCTAAATCTATTCAAATTTATCTTAATCTAGTGATATTGAATTTCCCAGCCCATAAGGGCCCATACTTCTAATGAATTGAAATATGACACACACTTGGATGTCATTTCTCACTTACTTATTCTATTTAAGTATTTTAATTTCCCTTTATGAAAATGATTGGTTTAGTTGGAATGTCATTTTTCGGTCCATAACGGCCCATACACCTTATGAACTAATGGTAGACACCCTCCAAAACCACATCATTCCTAAATTCACAACCTGTATGAAGGGTTAGCACAATTTCACACATATTAACAAGGTGTAGAAATAATAATAGGCAATGCTCACTGAAAATTCTAATGTGGCATGGCAAGATGCATGGTGTAATCATATTGTGCCTATCATGATGCATGTTCTAATAGATAACCCTCATTTCATTAGGTTGAACCATGCAATCCAAATTCCAACATTTAAAATCTCAAAAACATCAAAAAACATGTGAAGCACCCAATGGTGAAACGATATAAACAGTAAATAACAGAATCAATAACAACATAAAATAGGAATCTTTGCCCATACCCCGTCCATGGGTTCACGAAACCCATGAACGGCTCATGGATAAGTCCCTAAGCATTCCTAGTCTCCAAGTATATCTTTGGAAAATAGTAAATAAAGAAAGAAAGAAATCCCTCTAATACCATTTTGTGACATCCAGGACTCGGCTTCCTGTCAACACGAGCCCCGAACCCGGTTGGCCACATATCCCCTATATCGTCACCCCATATGCTAGGGGCTGCTATCTAGTAGTGAGGGTGTATTGGTATGTCAGTGGGGAGATTGTACCCCCCGTGTTAGAGTACATAGTGGTATAGCAGCAAGTGATTAAATAGAGGAAACACAACTAATGGATAAATAGGAGAAAAGGTGAAACATATAAACCAAAAAACAAAAATAAGGAGAACGCTAATAAATATACAAAATCCACATAGGTAGTGTTTGATACAAAATGGATGTATGGAATGATGATACAATGGAAATGGATGTAAAACATGCTATACAGTAATAAAAAATGTGAATAAAGAACAAAATTAGTCCACAAGCATCTCTAGCGAAGCTCGGTCCCCTTCTCTGGAACTCTAGTTAGAACATATATGTATCAACAACCTGAAGCAGGACCCTTTCCCCTACTAGTACCTACAGAAGGAAAGTCTACATGGGTGCCAATGGCCTCCGATGTAGGGTGTGAGACAAGTCTTAGTAGGCCACCACCAACAGTGTCTACATGTAATCCAAATAGGTTCTGTAAGGTAAACAATGTGTAGTAAAATAAAAGATAGTAAAGCAATGTAATAAACAACCCTCTTGCTCAGGTTCCAGAAGGACACCTGGTGGGTCCACCTGCTTCATCTCATTCATGGTAATCTAAACAATGACCATATGTATAAGTACATAGATATAGGTTATCATTGGAAAGAGGAAAACATGCCTCTCATCCATGCTTCTCACATATGTAATAATCATCACTAGAATGAGGTATGAATGCCTCTCATACTATTACACAAGAACTCATCTGGCATGGGGTTAGAATGACTCCCGCCCACACATGGGGATTCATCTGGTACTGGGTAAGAATGCCTCCCACCCACACACGGATATTCATCGAGTATGTCAACACAGCAAGGCATAACCATTCACATAACATTATATAAGGAATTCTATCTTATATCATATCACATTAACAAAGAATGAAATTTCCCAATAACATTATAAGGAAAATATAAATCTCAATTCATTAAAGGGTTCAGTCTATCTCACCCTAGACAACCCCTAACCAAACCATCTCATTTTCCAAACATGGGAAATCTCGTTCAAGACATAGCATTAAGGTCCAAAGGTGAAAAAGGGCCCAATATCAAGCCATATCACTTATGGTGGGCCACTGCTAGTCCACACCTCATCTAAACAACCTAACAAAGTTAGATTAATCAATCTCATACCACAAAGGTCATTTAGACATGAAGAACTCAATATAAATAAAGTGTTCAGTGAAAGACAACCCATGACACAATGATATAAACTCAAAACGATGAACACCCAAAATGGAAACCACAGAACCACCTACTTTAGAGCTTTAGGTGTAGGAACACCTGATATAGACCTCCAATTTGCAATAGGTCGGAAGAGATCTGAGTTCCAGTCCAAAGACCTAAAAATAGAGATTATGATCATATGGTAAAATAACACAAAAGATACCATGATTCACTAAGTAAATAAGGGTTCGTGAGGTAATCCTTACATACGGTTATCCAAAACCTTTGACGGATTGAAATTCGCCCACCGGGGGAAGGAACATCCAAGAAAAGAGAGGGAGAGAGATCTTGGTGCTCAAGGTGGGCTCCCCTCTATTCTGTCCGCTGGAAGGAGGAAAAATATATGCTTAAGGCCTTAAATGATATGTAAGTGAAAAATTGTAAATTCACCCAGAACATGGTTGCAAGGTTTTAGGCGCACGGTTTACCCAAACCGTGTGCAAATCGTGCGCACCTCACTGCCTCCAGACCAAAGTCTGCACAGTTTGTCTGAAACCATGCGTAGGCCGTGCGCAGGCTATGCGGCACTGTCAGCAAGTCCATTTTTCAATCTCTCGAGAACTGAACAAACCCCTGACACTCCCCGGACCATCCTTAGGATGTTACACACATTACAAAAGAATTAAGGAAATTTTTTAAATCAAAACTAATGATTTGTACCTTTGCCGAAAAGTTGGGCAGTTACACATTCTATCCTTTGAAATATTCTATTTATCTTTTAAACAACTCCATATTGTTGAGGAGTCTTAGGAGAAGAGAAGTTATGATTGTAACCATGTTGTATGACTATTTTTTAAAAATATTGATTATCATATTCAGGGACATGGTCACTCATTAAGGTAATAATTCTAAGTCTACTTAACTTCTCTACAGATCTAGCATACATGTTGAAATAAGAAGAATCTTTACTTTTTGGAGTTAAAAATAATATCCAATTATACATAGAGAAATCATCTATAAAAACATATAAATAGGATTCCCTATTAAAATATAACTCTATATGATCCAAATAAATTCTTGTGAATAAACTAAGGTGGTTGATATGTTGACACATCTATTGTTTATTTAAATGAAAATTAGGGATTTTCCCATTTTGGACAGGGGTTATAGACTTTATTAGTTAGGAACTAAAGCTCATGTTTATCCCAAACTTACCCTTTACTAGTCATCTTCCAATTTCTGTGGATATTTCAGTGACTTAGTATCTTATTCCAAATCAAATATTCATTGTGAAGTGAACTGAAGCTGGAAACCTTTTGTGAATCTAAAGAATTTAAATCAACTTTACAAACATTACCAATATTCAATGAAAAAAATTATTATATTTAGACTCATAAACATCTAATGCATCATTATCTAACATAACATAAAATCTATCATCACATAGCTACAAAATACTGAACATATTATATTATTAAACCATAAAAATATAATATTTTACAAATTAAAACTGAATTTTTGTACTGAATTTGCGAAGGCTGATGATTTTTCATTTTCAATTTTCACAAGTGGTGACGTGACCCCTAATAATCATAAAATAGAACTAGAAGAATGAATAATCTCCTGTTATATGTATTCAAACCCCATTGAACAAGTACAATAGACTCTTACAAGAAGTTATCAAACTTTTATTCTACAAAAAAATATTTCATGAAATTGATTTGGTACCCAGATCTTTTTGGGTCTAGATATGTTTGGGATTAAAGATTTGGGAACCCACCTTTTCTTAATGGGATTCTGATAAATGGAATCGAAACATTTAGAAATAAAAAAACGATTAGTTCCTTTAGAAGAAATATCTTTTTTTGAACATTCTGGTATGGACATGATTAGAAACCTTTTCTTTGATACTCTACATTGTCCAAGTGGGTATCATATTTATATTTTATACTTAGGTGTAACATGATTACCAAAAATACAATTAATATTTTCTCTAATATTTTAAAACACTTCTATGCCTCTCTTTAACTATTCATTTGAAATTTTATGTTATTTATTTTCTCTTAATAGTTGAGCATTTTTCTTCTTTTCTATTGAAAGATTACATTTAATATTTAGAGTAATAGAATGATATCTTTTGAGAACTTTTTATTTATCTTTATTCTCCATAAATTTGTATTAAATCATTCTACAATATTAAAATATATTATCATGAGACATATAATCATAATTATGTTCATTTTCAGAATATAATAATTTTGAATTGATAAAATAATAGAGATAGTAAGTACCACACTAAATGTTTTCACAAATCACAAGTTTTCTATTTCAAGCATTTCTTATGGTGATGGGTTAGAATCACATTATATATCCTCCAAATCACTCCATATAGCTTCCATTTCCTTTTTATAACATCTTTCCCAATCTTCATATTTATCTTAATACTTCATCTTTGGACATTTGGATTTTATATGAACTTTCCCTTTACATTTATAAATGACAACTTCTTTTGGATCATCATCCCTTTTCCAGTTTTCTTCCATTTTCCTCTTAAATAATTTTTTACTTTGTAGTTTTTCATCTTGAATAAAATTATTTTTCCACTTGTTAAATATTATGGATAGGTGATCCATATCTTCATCATTGTCACAAAAATATTCATTGTCACTTGAACATACAAATTGGAATTTTTCATCTTCTTTTTCATTTTTCTATCTTTTTGGATGTAGAAGTCGTGATAGCTATTGATCCTATTTTAGGATCTTCATATTCATCTTTGTTGAATTTCAGATCTTCTTCATACATCATACTCTTACCAATCATCTCCTTAAATGAACTACTTCAATGCCATAGTATTCATTAATTTACATAGATGTGGCTCTCCATTTTCTAGAAAACATCTCAATATTCTTATAATTTTGTCCTTGTTTGATATTGGTTTTCCATGTGACCTCACGGTATTCAATATTTAATTGAACTTGAGGTACATTTCTGAAACACATGCATCAGGAATTATCATAAAATTATCATACATAATAGTATAGGAAATAATAATCATCTTCATAACATTAAAAGTTTTGTTATGTGAAAAAGAAAAAGTATCCCAAATTTTATATACTATTTTACATGAATATATTCTATTAAATTATTCATCTCGCTATGAAAAGGAAAGGGAATTCATTTCTTTTTATTTATTTTTATAAGGAATTTTAGTAGCTTCATCCTATGTAGTTATAGAAGTTGTAGGAAGTTCACAATTATCTTTAATTATAGACCAAATTTCAAACCCGTTCATTCTATATAAATTTTAATTTTAATTATCTATCCAGAATAATTGGTACCATTTAAAAAAGAGGTTTTTAGTATAAGAACCTTATTTTATATTATCATTTTAAATATATATATTTATAAATGATAGAAATTTAATATCGTTCAAGATTAACTAAAATCACAGTTATAGCGGTTTGAAAAAATTAATACCAAATAAAAACAATCCTAGGATACCAAGTGATAGATAGAGTGATTATCTCAAGAGGGACTGAATTATGTACCCAAGAAAATTCCATGTTCAAACTATATTAATTTGAAATCCCCCAAATAATTTAAAATGTCCCAGTTAATCAATATAGTAGATCGTTATTAGTTTGAATATTTCAAGAGGATTCTTAAATATTGATTAGATCGTGGGTATGTAATATAAAATATCACTGAGTCCATTGAAATCAATTTACTTATGTAAAATCATATAAAAATACTAATGAATAAAAACTATCAAAGTATTAGTTTCAGTTTGGTTAAATCCATTTAATTTTTAAAAGAGGAAATAAATTAAAAAATACATAGTTAAAATTTTAAATAAGAGGTTCAGTCTCAAGGGTAGACTTATTCTTCTCCACCTCATTATCATCCACGACCAATAATTTTATGTAAAATTAAAAATATGATCCAAATCCTCAATACAATTTTAAAATATTTTATAAATTTTCCAAATCAAATTAAATCATCCAAAATTATACATGGGAGTAAAAATAATAGGTTACATAGGGACCTCTAAAACTATTAACCATGGGAGTAAAGTTGTAAGAAGAGTTTAGAGAAGATATCATATCACATCTAGTGTAGAAATTGAAACAGCATGCATGTGATAAAATAGAGTATGCAGACACACTTTTCAATATGTATGAATAATTGAATAGAACTAAGAAATATAAAATTGTATGGAATGAAATTCTTGGTCTGTTGAAGTGCGTCTTGCGATTCCTTGATTTGTTTTATAGTAATGATTGATTCAGGTTCTCTAGAAATCTTTGGAATAATAGAGTGTCATAAACTCTTCTTTCTGGCTAGATGAAAGTAGTAGATGTGTTTGAGATTTTGGTTTTCCTTAGTCCAGTGATTGCAATATTTAGAAGCTCAAATTTTTAGTTATATGTTTGTTCTGTAAGTGCAATCTATCAGTTTTTTGTCTACTTCTCATGAGAATTTACTTATACTCGTTTTGTACGACGGAATATAATTCAATATTATTTGAAGTAGCAATAATATACAGATCCTCTCTTCTTCCTCGTACTTCATGTCTGACAACCCTTTCAATGTGTTCTATTGATCATTTAAGAGAAAACAATTAAAATAGGAATAATAATTATCTTAAATAATATAACAATTACAAAATAAGTAAATGAAAATGTATAGTTTTTAAATTTTGGAAATGAGTCATGTAATAGTTACTCAATACTAGAGGTATCATAGCATATAACATTGTCTCGTTCTTGCTGTGTCTTAGGCTGATAGTGTCTATTATAGGCGTAATAAAACTCGATGTTTCTTAAACATAGAAAAAATTTCATTTTTAGTAATAGGTGTCATGTCTGATAATAGTTTAGTCTATAAGTGCGTCACATTTTGTTTAAAATTTACGTCTTAAAGGCATGAATTCCATATGGTTAAATATCTTGGCAGTGTCTTAGACATAACATGATTTTCATTTTGATAGTGATACGTGGACAATAGTGACTCATATGAAACTATGCCAGTCTCATTGACGTTTCAGCTTGGCGGTGAGTCTGTATTGATAGTTTCAGTTTAGCAGTGACTCAATCTAATTGTGTCTCAACATCAATGGTGACTTATCCTCAGCCAATTTTATCACATGTCTCGTAATATAGAATACTTACAAAAAACATGAAATTCATTAATATGATTAGAAGAATGGTTTAAAAATCATTAAAAAATATGGTCCATAATAACAATTGTTGAATGATTTTAATGAAGTCAAAATATTTTATATTCACTAAAATATTTTAATATTAACATAAGGGTTATTACTAGGCATGTGTTAAGAATAAATACAGTTTTTTAATATGTATTTTTCTTAAAATAGATTTGTTTTTTTGTGCACATTTTATAAATTTTACCTATATAAATTCTAATTATATTATTTCATTATGTTGATCAGATTTTTCTATTCAGTATATAAAATATTTTTTGGAGTGTTTTTGATATTTTTTTAAAAATAATTATTTTTTAGTGGATTGTGAAAATACCAATATTTTAAATACCCACATTTTTATGAAATTTTTATGATCTAAGAATGATTTAATAAATTGTGATAACATTTTTTTTTACAAAATATATGTTAAATCTGTTAGATAATGGATTTTATATCATTTTTTTGAATTTGGAACCCATGCTTGACTTTTTTGAATATAGGTTATTTAATATTCAAATCAAAAACTATTTTTGAGATGTTACAATTAATGGACTAGTCGGAAGATGAAATTCGGTACTAGGTTGATCTAAAAGTGTGAAAACAATAATTTTATTTTTATTTAACCCAAAAAACACATTTAAACCGATTTATTACTTTATTACAAGTTTATTTTGATTCACACATAAATCAGGTATTTCATTAAAAAATTATTTTTATTTTCAGTTTACACATTTATATTAATATTTATTTCTCACACATAAAAAAATTGGCTCTTGAAAAATGGATCCTATATTGGAATTAGTGGGTTCAAATTTGTTAAATATGTGACTATTATTTGTGGCCATTATTAATAATTTCATTTATATACGTTTGTCACTTTAGAAAGTGGAAAATGGGTAACATATGGATAGAAATTTTGGAAAATGCTATAATAATTTTCTATAACATGAATATATGATACTTGATGAGTTTATTTCTTCCATTTTCATCCAATAATTTAATATATTGTCACTTTGTGCCATTGATCTTTGGTTATGATCATTATATTATTTAATGAAATGAATAAATACAAAATGGCACTCTATTGACTTTAATAACTATTATATATTTACACAAGGATAAAAAGAGGATAAATGGAGTTATAAAATAATATTTGAAAAATAAATTAATATTTTAATCATTGTAATTAATTTGATAATTTTTAGTGATTTAATAATTACATTAAATGCTTATGAAATACCAACATAATATTTCGTAAATTAATATAAAAATAAAATTATTAATTTTAAATACATTAAATATAATAAAATTTCGATGATTTATTATATTACATGATCTATATTGATAAATATAACGTACTAGAATTGTGTTAATGTTTTATATCCTAATTTCATAAATATCGTGATGAATTTAAATTCAATGTAAATTAATTTACCTAAACATAAAATTAATGATATTTTATAATTAAATATATTTTATTAAACGATTTAAAATTTATAAAAATACCATAATTTTCCAAGTGAATGAAATATAGTTTTAAAATATACCATTGTCTTCTTATAGTACACTTTTCATATTATGGTATCAATCTAGACCCTAAAGTATTAGAAATATTTTATATTGTGGTAGTTTAAAAGGGATTAATGGGTATTCAAACTTAGTGATAAAAGTTAAAACATCACATATACTTGTCTCAATTTCATTAGAATAGATGATTTATAATTAAAATAATCATATATTATAAATATGTGAATTTGGAATTAATTTATTCTTATAAATAATTTATATTTATTTAATACTTTATTTATACCAAAGGGTACCCCTACCCTCACTTATATATGGGAACTTACTCTTCTATATTCCTCAAACCTTTTGAGAATTATATATTGTCCATGTTTTAAAATAATACCTTACTATATTCATTCACTAAATCCCAAATATTCTATTTGTGAAGAAATACCATCCCTTCAATGATTACGGTGTAAGCCAAAAGAGGCTTCTCAATGATGATGTATAACTCTTAACAGTGTGTTTTCAATTTTATTTATTATATATACCTCATGTAAATCCATCGTATCCACTATAAACTACTGAATTAAGTGTATTTACTTTACTTAATTGGTATTACCATTATTTAACAACTATTATCTATCTGCTTTTCATCCCATGGAATGTGAAAACATTGCTCATTTGTACATATGACATATTGTCTCGATATAGCGGTGTAATTCATTTTTCATCACCACTTTTCATGAACGATTATCATGATGGATTTAATAAATATATATTTTATATATTATATTATTATTAATATTATTAAGAGGTTATTTAATATTTACCTTTCTTTTGTTTCATCCTTTGAAAAATCAAAAAATCATTCATTCATACGTATGACCTACTATCTCTATGAATGGTGTAATTAATATTTGAATATCTACCTTTCATGAATGAATATAAATGTGAATGTAATGAGTATATATCTGATACTTATATCATGGTTTAAATTCTCTATATTATTGAACCATGATCAAATGATATGTTCTATAAATCTATAATCAAATATTCCCTAAAAAATGAATTATTTAACACATGGAAATGAAGATTTTAATGAATAATTATTAATAAATGTTTGTTGAGATGTAATAATTGGATCATATATGATATTATTAGAATGTAGATTATTATTTTATATGATTATAATAATGATAAATTTATTCTACAAGAGGTTATAATACATTTGATGTATGTTAGGCTTAATGTAGTAATGTATTTCAAAATCCAATCCTTATTGAGGACCTTTTATGTTTTAGGTTTCCATTAATGGAATTATATGATTTTTTATCTTAAACCCATTTAAATTTTCAGATCCTCTTTTTATTTTTGAAAATATAAAATTTTTATATCGTACATAACCAAGATATAAGCATAATGTTTTTATGTAAAATCTGCCTTATTTTTCATTAGCATGAGAATATGTTTCTCTAATAAATAAATTTGATTTTAAAAAATTTCTATAATGGGTTTAATATTCTCCAATTATGTATTAAATTCATTTATTATCATGTTTTAGTTTGTTATAAAAATTATTAAAATGCATCTTATTTTTATTTTCCAAAAGACGCCCATTTTACTGAATGTGTGATTGAAATATTAATTTATATACACACTACATGAATGGATTTTTTCCCCATAAAAAATAATATATTCTTTGAAGGTTAATTGACAGGTTTACAAGAATATTTTTTGCAAAAAATTCCAAAATATATTAAAAAATTTGGATTTTAAATATGTGATTTCAAAATCAAATGTTATTTTTATCATGAAATCATCCATTAATATTTTAAATGATTTTTTATCTATGTTCGCATAATTTGAAAAAGATTATGATTTAAAAAATATGAAATTTAATGAATCCATCCGTAATATATCTATATATTGGTTACAATCAATTTTAATTGTGAAATTACTTACTTTTTGTATGTTTCTTCTTCTAATATGAATGATTATTGACAGTGAAGGAATATTTATTAAGTTTTTTCATGATAGAAATAATGGGTTTGACTTATTAAGTGACATGTGGGGACTAAAATTACCAATAACCTCAATGAATCAATAAATATCATGACAAATATTTGGTTGGGTATTTCACAGAGGTTTTACCAAATTAAGTAAGATTTGTTATAATGAGGTCTCGATTATAGGTTTATGTTTTCCAACATTATGCATTCTTTCAATATGAAATAAATTACAATTGTCTATGTATGTATTTGAATAGTTATAATTTCCATGGATAAGATTAATTATTATGTTATTATTTATATGGAGTTTTTTTATCATCAATTATTCTAGAAATATTATTATTCAAGCTCAAGTTATTGATTAAATGGAATATGTTTTCAGATATTTATCATTCCATATTGATTATGAATTATTTAATAAATTAGCTTTTGATGTACATGACACTTACTGTGAAATTTAGCTAACCCTTTTTTCCCTTTCCTTGTGAATTCAAGAAGTGTACTATGATAAATATGCAAGGATATTCAAGATATAATAATGATGTTCTCATTGTAAATAATTTTTTTATGTTTTAAAATGTATAAGATATTTAAGTATTTATATAGTTTAATAATACTAATTATCAATTTGGTTCTTTGGGATGTGACTATAGGTGTCATGTTGTAGTTCCCCAGTTTAGATTTCCCACTCCGAGTAGAGGGGTGCAAAAGTTGTATTTTTTTATAAATTCTTATTATTTTAACACAATATATTGATTTTGTTAAGGTTCTCATTATACTCAATGATATCTCTAAATCTCACATCCTATAAAATGATAGTAATAGAGGGAGAATAATATTGTATTTATAAGGTTTGTTAGGAAGACCAAATCCTTAACACATTGATTATTCCCATAATATGGATCTTCTTCTATAATAGTATTACTAATTACAATGGCTGGTATAGAGTCGCATTGTATATCTCTTGAATCCACACAGGATGTTACTTATACTACATCCAACCAATTTATTAGAATCCACACTGGCCTTCTACAGAATCATCACTAGAGTATTTTTCTATAAAATCACAGAAGTTACTTAAATTTCTCCCATGTCAAACTTAAATACTTTCTCTTTTATTCAAGGTTTGATCCATTTTAGGTTGGTTATTTGATCATACTCCACGATCTTGTTGGATAATATTTTCTTCATTACACTTTAGAATCCTTTATACTTTATTTCTCTTGATTGAAATACTTTTATCAATTATATTTGATTTGTTTTCTTATAGAAATAATTCTGGGCTATGCTTCCATATAATGAAGAAGTTTGCACCTCACTTGAATGTGTGCAAGTGGTGCACACAAGTTATTAAACATATTATGTAATATTATTACTTGCACAATGCAATTCACTACCTTATTGAATTCTCAATTTTAGAACACATCATGTGTGGATTTTATGGTATTAGAAACCATTGCACACTCAATTATGATCTGTATTATTATGTGCATTCCAAATAAGTCTAAGGTATATTTTCATGTGCATGTTTATTGATGACCATATGCATGAAGGTGCATGTATCCTCCCCTATCCCCTTCTCCATTTCATTGAAAACTCACACACATTGTCCACTTCTTTTCTGAGTGTCTTTATAGGTTCAATCACACCTTCACATAAACATTGTGAAAATTTTAATCATGGATCTTAATGTCTTTCACAAATGTGTTAGTGTACTATCTCCATGTATTCATGTAATTTCCTTTACTCAATGCACAAACTGTACGCTTATTCTCAGAATTCTATTAGGAAATTAGTATATGTGTACTGAATAGATTCATTGTGTAATCAATATGTGCAAATGGTACTACTCTTTCATGAAATATAGTGTGGGTAAATCTGTATCAAGGTATATCAATTAAATTTGTGAAAATTTGGAGGATAACATGACAGAGTGTTAGATAATATTAAGTGTATATGCATAAAGGATTCCTCAAGAAGTCATTTAGTGCGATAGAAAGAATTTGAAATACCCACAAAATCACCTATTCACATTTATGGAGGATTATCACATGGAGGGATTCTCTCTTTATGAATGATAGAGTTTCATGTTGGATTTGTTTTCATTGAAAAAATGAGGGAAATATCAAGATAATAGTAGAATCCCTCAAGATTAAATATTCTCTTTCTAAAAAAATTTCTAAACCACCAATAATTTTAGAATATTTCTATACCAGACCGTTAGTTTTTATGACACATCAATTATCTTATTTCAATTCAAGAAGATACCGAGTTCTTAAAATATTTATACAAACTATGTTATTCTAAAAATCATGGTACTGCCTTTAACATGACACAGAATTCTTCTAGAATACATGTGCATGCCTAAAAAATTATTATCATTATTTAGAATCTCAAAAACATCTTTGTATATTGACGGACTTATGCAAAAAAAAAATTAGATTAATATTCATCCTTCTAAATAATCAAAAGAATGAAAGACGTAATGTGCATGCATGGTAATTCTTCATCTCATCACTTTAGAATATTGGTCTCAAAAAATCCATGATAATCATGGATTCAACAAATGGTGGTATATAAATATCATTTTATGCACTTTATCTCAAAATATGCTTATGGTATTAGACAATGGGAGTGGATGAACAGATGACTCGGATGAAGCAGATTGGACCTATCCCAAAATGTCCATAACATTTTAAATGTGGAAATAATATCCCATGATCGCTTGTCCCACATCATAGAATCATTTGTTCATGCTTACAGTTTATATTCATATCCATTATGCAACACTCTGGAGATGGATATAAGGGATCATCACACATCACACCTTCACAAAACAATGGTTTCATCCCAGCGGCCTTCTATCCCATCCTATGCATGACGCCTTCCTAATATGCTCTCTACGGGCCTCAAACGCAGACCTGAATGAACTATGTTTGAATTATGACTACCCATGATCTTTTTCGACACATGGGCTGGCCAATGATGTCTCCTATGGGCATTGTTGACCATTGGGTCCCACAGAGCCTTGTTCAAGCCTATATTGTGGGATTGTCACTATTTGTTTAATAAGACAGCCACTGATAAATAATACATATAAATATATAATTATAAATAAGAGCTTTAATTAATTCTCAAATATACCCATCAAGTCATCATCATCATGAAATAACTGTTATTTCATGGTCTTATTGATCCCCAATGTTGTACAATACAATGCGTCCTCTTTGACACCTGTCTTTATTATTAAGTGTAGTGTAATAAATCATCATATTTAACCAAAAATATTGATCAATAATGAATCAAAATAACATCATGTGAATCCACAAAAACATTCCAAGAATCACCACTTCATCCAAACTCATCAAATACACATTTACATTTCATTGACAAAAAATTCAATTCTGGGCCCAACAATCTCTTTTTTTTAATTTTTTGTCAATATTTATTCAGTTTTTAAAAAGTCAATATGTGTGTTCAAAATTTCACACCCATATTATAATTGAAATTAAATGAGTTTTTGCTGGCCTTATAATATAATTTTTGTTTCGAAAAAAATATTATTCTCCATTATATGAAAATTTATTACTCACTTCTAAGAGTGGAATGATATCACATTATTTTGACAGAAAAGTTCCATTTTTTAATCGAATCTAAGACTACATGTGCTAACTCGGTGTAGAAAATAAGAGAGATAAATCCAAGGTTCTATATGATGTCTATAAACAACCATGAATTTGATTATAGGCTCAGAAATTCTCAAATCATATTTTTTGGATTATATATATCAATTAAAGGCTAAATCATAGAGACACATTAACAAACACATCATACAATTTCAAGTGATAAAGATATATTTCCATATTTTCCTCATATTGACAAAAAATAAGTATTCCTCCTTCATTTATTTGATAAATAAAATTAAGAATGAGGGATTAAAATGAGACTAAAATTCCTCATCCTTTAAATTTTATAAATCTATTTGGAGTTTCACATTCACTATGTAGTGATGATTTAACAACTTTATATCATCAATGATGTACCTCAAGGGATTCATCAACATCATTTATTTTCATATTTGTTAGTATAAAATAATTCATATACTAGGGAATAGGGATGGTCCTCATTGTTCATCATGAGTTATATTTAGGCTGAATACTACCTCTCAATATAGACCATTATTATCTCCTAATTTCATAATGAGAAAAATGATTTGGACTCATATTCCTATTGTGAGTCTTATATTATTCATTAACTTTCTTATTAAATTAAAATTATTCATTATGTGAAATTTATTTTTCTATTTTATTCAATTGATCACAAAGTGAATTATGTGATTTAATTCTAATTTTTAAACAGTTCTAATTTTCCAATAATATATGTCAAACAATTATTGGTTGTATGTCCTGACATGTTGCACCATCCACAAAATGTACAATCATTATGTGGAATTGTTTTTTTTTTCACCTCATTTTTTAGCCACTTGATTTACTTTATCTTCATTATTTTTTCTCATTTTACTCCAACTGCTTATCAAATTTTTGATGATTTGGCTAAAAAATATTTATTATTTTCTGATATTTTTTTTTGAGAATATACAAATGACTTTCCAATGTTTCTCTATTAAATCTTATTTCCTTTCTAAGAATAAAAAATATTTCTTACCTATCTTGTTATGAATTTCTTTACTTTTTTAATCATATACTGAAATCCACCACATACATATTTGAACCATTCATATCAATTTTGAATTTGAATCTTAGATGGATTTCTTGTCAAAAAGTTATTTATATAAAATATTATTCTAATTTTTTCACCATGATGCCCCTTAATTTATGCCTATTTTCTAAAAATGAAATGTTATACTAGAAAGAGTAGTCTTTATGCCCCTATATTTCTTACCACAAAAAACCACTGAACCTATATTTCTTTCTTAATATGATTTTTATCCATACATATTTTGTTTTTGTACCTTTTCAAACTTATTGTTATTTTTCCTAGGGGGTAGTGAATTTATTGACTCATTTATTTATACCATTGATATAGGATATGATCAATAATTTTTATTCTTGGTAAAATTTATTTTAACCATATTATTATTTCGATCATATCTCAATATTGAATTTACACCCTTTTTTATTATATAACATACCTTTTTTGTAGTCTTATCTTCAAATCATCAGATTATTTTTTTCATTATAGTTAAATACTAGCACTCGTCAGAATGGTGACCACTTCTTAATGTAATCATAGAAATATTCAATGAATTCAAAAGAAATATTTATAGACATATTAATTTTTTGAGTCTTGCTTCTCTAGTTCTGGACAACTCTTTTAATCATATTTTATCCCCATAAATTTAGTATTTCAATAATATTCGTGAATTTTAATGTTATGAAAACATTCTAAATTTTCATCACCAAACTCCTAGAAACACCAAACATATATTATAAACCATATTATATTCTTTTGTGGTGCAATATGTTTAGTTTTCATAGATGGTGAACCTTTCTAATTTTGAGTGGAAATAATATAACACCCATTGATTTTATGGAATTTCTCTTTTTTAATTTAATCCCTTCTATATTTTACGTTACATAGAACCTAAATGATGTGTTTTTATAAAAAATTCTTTTATGCCCACAAAGGAATTTTATATTAATAAATAAAAATAATCAACATTATTTAAATATCATAATATAATATATATTTTATATTTTTTAAAAAAAAATTAAAATCATCCAATAATTTGGAGAGGCTTATGATAATTATAAATACAATTTTAACCATAAAAGCTATATTTTTATAAAAAGAAATTTTTACCGCCTTTTAGTGGAGAACCTATTTTAAAACTACAATTTTACCATTTTATAAGTTTTGTATGAAAAATTAAAATTTATCTTCTAAATCATAATATAAAAATTATCTCATGGTGATATGTTTGTATTTTTAGAAAAAGTTTTTTGATGAATAGTTAGAAATCATAAATTTTAACAGAAAACAATTTTTTCTTATAAATTATTTATATAGATAATTTATATTTAAAATTATATTTAAAGTATATATAGTTTAATTATACATTAAAAATATCAACATCAGTCATTGGAATTAATTTCACATTGAAATTGGATATAAAATCATTTCAAAATCTTCAATATTTTCTCTTTGAAAACATATTTTCTCACTGCGTCTCAGAGATTATTTTTAAATATAATATTTATAATTATGTGAATTTAATTTGGTAAAATGGATTCCATAATTAGAATAAAAATATATGAATTATTTTTTAAATCCAATTTCATTTTTAGACATAAAAAATTTACCATGGTAAAAAATTTATTTTATGATGTATTAATAAAATAATGAAAAGGGTTATAGTTAAAAGGTAAATGCTTAAAATACCTAACAATACAACCTTAAATGGTTTTTAGTTATTCATTGACCCTAATAAGCCTTTAAAACATTATTTATAATCCAAATTTATGTAAATTAATGCAACCTCAATGAGGATGGATTTAACCATGAAATAATAGTTATTTAATCACTTAAACCCACCTCTCCTCAAGTATGAATACCACCCCATTATGAATCTAATATATATATATATATATAATATTTTACCATCACTTATAAAATTATCATTTTGTACTAGTATCAACAAAATACCAAATCCAATGCCCTCATGGGGTCCTCTAAGCAGGTGATATTCAAGATGTAAATTTCTCAAAAACCCTCTCTGAATTTGTTTTCCTTTTATAATTTATTCTCACCTAATTTATAAATCTGGGATTAAAAACTATATTATCATGTATATACTTATTTTCGATATTTATAATGGAATATATTATATCCAAACCTTTTATTTCCTCGGGTTGTTTGATGAAATGAATCCATTGTCCATGTTATGGTGATTAACTATCACCATGAAAAATGATTTGTTCATCCTCTATTACTGCCTACATGTCTTGTCATAAAACTATTGTTTGGGTTAAATAATATTTTAATATTTTTATTATAACATATTTCATGTTCTAAAAATAATATATAGTCATAATAAAAAAATTGAACAAGTCTGTGCTTTTAGGAAAAACAACCAAAATTAACTAAATAATTATAATTAACAATTTATCAAATGAATCATACTCATACAAACAATAAAAAGGATATATGGGATAATTTTTATTTATGGAATACAATTAATACTATTACATTCCACTTATATATTTATAATACCAATTTACTAAAACAGCCATATTTTTACACAAAATAACCGATCATGAAACCATGAAACAAACACACCCAAAACCATGAAAATAATGAAATATTATGGATTAAGGGGAAATAATATGTTATAATATATTCACATAAGGTATTATAAATCATAATATAGTTATTTATTGGGTTAATATAATTATTTAAACCATTATGTATGAGGTTGAAGTATGCACCAATAAAGGGAAGCGTGAGGTAAGGGTTTCTGGTCTCATTTTTTTATGATATATATAACTTATTCACCACTTATTTATCTTGTTTGGTGTATATATACTTAAATGTTTTATATTATATCATGAATATTTTTATTTCATTGTATTTAATGTTTTTTTAAATGTTATTTATTCATGGGGTATCCAATTCAACTGATTACAAAGGGGTAAGGGATTCCGTCTTAATTTTCGTTCCATTGATACAAATTTGTTTTTCTGAACCAATTAAATTATATGTGGTTTATATAATATGCCTTTGAAATTAAATATACCTTTCATATTAGGGGATTTTACTAGATAATTACCATGTGATAAAATTTACTGAACAATATCACTCCCTTTATTTATTGTTAACTTTATCTGCAAACGATTATATTTCTATAATAATTTTTCATTCAACATTAAAATTTTTCAAAATATAAATTTTATTTTATAATTTATATTATTATAGTATAAATAGCTTTCAATTTTTACATATGGTGTTTATTTTTTAATTTATTCGATAAATTTTTGAAATATTGATAATTCTGTAACTTTTATTCAATATGGATATTTGATTATACGAATAACTGTTTATTATGTAAATCAATTATTAAGATATATGAGGAATGATTTAGACTCATATACATTAGGGGGTCATGGTTATAAATACCACCTTGATTCATCAGTAGTCTCATAGGGCAAGTTAGTTAAGCTAGTTTTAAACAGTATTTTAGCTGTAGATTAAACCATCTTGAGAAAGGTCGTAATGATTGCGGTTCTTATGCTAGGTACATGAGGTCCAATAATCAAGACTTGACAAAATTAATAATTCTGTTATTATTATTTGAGTAATATTACTATGAAATAAATATATGGATGCATTTCATTCTCATTTTATTTATCCAATGGCATGTGTTTTTAGTTATTTAACCTTCTATATTGATTATGATCACTGAGTCATTATTTATTCCACTATCTTTAACCCATAGTGAGCATTTGTGATCACCCTTATTTTTTTAATTTCCCCATGTTTTGATGAATATATCATTGAATGAGTTTTCAAGGATCCATTTTTTTTATATTTTTTATGTGTTATCTTTTATTTTCTATTCCCAATGTAAAATGGGTATCATATTTGAAATTTATATTTCTAAAACTACTAAACTATTTGGTCCATTGGGATATGAATATTTAATCTTTTCCAATTTAATTATGTAAGGAACATGCTTTGGGATACCAGGGTTGGGGTTATTATAGTTGGTATCCAAGTAAGAATAGTAATAACCAAGGGAACTAGATTTAGGAAAAAATATATTATGGAATATAACCCTTTGTTTGACTTTGAGGATAAGACTATGTATATGATATCATCAAATACATTGTAAATTTAAATAGATAACCTATTTTAAACCTATGGATTCATATACTGAGAAAATATCATAACTTATTCATCTTATAAATGATTCTTCATGTCTATATCACTCTGATTAGTTTTTCTCACACTGTGCTTTTGATTTAGTCAATGGATGAAATCCAAAGGAACTGGGATAATTATCAATGTCATAGAAATTATTTTTATGGTAAACCATATGGGATAATGACTGGAATGATTAATACTATGATTATAATAAATGAATAACAACACGCACATTAACCAACTATCAGACTCACCAAATAAAAGAAGGATATAGTTCATTGAGAAATCAGGTGGTAGAATCCATAAGGGAAATATGATTCAATATACAATATGTTTAAAATGTGAGAGGAAAAATAGAATTTAATTTTTTAGGGTAATGGAAAGAATTTTTCGATATAGAAAATAAGGGTATAAAGAATCTAATTTATGTGGAAAAATAATAAGTTTTTTATAATATTCCCCTTTAGGTATTACCAATGGTTGAATGTTTTAAATATATAAGACAAGGTAATTATTAAAATCAATTTCCTAGGTGAAAATCTCATGAATAGAACCAAAAATTTTACACAAGTAATGGTTATACTGCTTATAATGAAGAGACTACGAAAGGAAAATTAAAGGAATAAGGTTATAGGGAATAAGACTTTGAAACGTAGTTAATGGTTTAAGAATGAAGTAGAATGATTAAAGTTATTTTGTATTTTTATTAAATAATTTTTATATCAATAATGATGTAATGTCTCAGCCTTAATCAGATCTAGTTATAATAATCATGAGATATATATGGATTGGAATACAATAATTCTTTACGGATTTGGAAGCATGTGGGGAATATTACTAGTAAGCAAGAGAAGGGATTCTTTTGTAATTTGATCTTTTAGAATTCATATTTTTGAGGTAATATAACCCTTAATATATTATTTATGTAGATATAATAATTAAAAATAAATGTTTATGGGATAATATTAGTGAATTTTATATTGATTAGTTAATATATTGTTATGTTTATGGGGTACACTACATGTTTATATTTTATAAATATACCTAAGACTTTATTAATAGAAGTATTCATGTTTTAATTACGATTTAATATTGATAAAGGTATTCATATAAATGGTATGTGAATATAAGAACAATTTTTTTTAGCGAAAATATAATGTTAAGTTGATTTTATAAATTTACCAACCTTCCATAAATTTTTTTGGTCATTTAATTTGGACAGACATATTTTGGATGTGTCATAAAAGTAACTACTTATTTAATGGATTACGTTAAATATTAGATATTTTTTTATGTTAAATTAGGATTTATTATATTCGATATAATTAGCTAACAATCTTAGTTTTAGTAAAAATATGAAGGATGAAGGAATGAATTGTGTATCTTATGATTCACTAATGTGCTTCGGGTATAAGAAATATTCATCAATAACATTCATTTCCTGATGTAAAAAGTTAAAATATATCATAGAATGCCAAAAGGGTAAGAATATTATTGTGAAATGGAAAAAATATGGTAAGTTTATATTCTCATGTTCTTTATATTGAATATAAAATAATTCAACAATTCTATGAAAATGATTTTTGAATGATAATTGTATTCATTTGTGATTCTTACTAAGAAATCATTGGCCTTTTTAAAGCATCGCAAATTTATAGTTTCTTTATGGTATACTTTATAATGACCATGTTTTATATATTGATCCTTTTGAACTTGATATTTAGATTTATTTTTCATGTCTCATTTTTCACTTTTCACTAATTATATCCTATTCGAAAGCATAATTTTGTGTTGAATTTCATATTTCAATTTCCCTCTTATTAACGATATGATTTATTAACCCTATTTATGATCTGGTATTCCCATATTTCAATTTTCAAGAAACAACCATTGATTTTAGAAGTGAAATTTTAAATTTAAAGGTTTAAATTTATTAAAGAAGAGGATAATGTAACACCCCATGATTTTATGGTACGTAACTTTTAAAATTTAACCTCTTTGATAGCATACATTACACATAACACCAAGCTTAAACAAACAATGAAATATTATTATTGTGATACTTATCACCTAGACGTTGGAATGGAGAGAATGAATGATATTATCTAAATTACTAATATATAGTTAAACATGATTATAAAATGAATTCATTGGTAACTAGTCAATTATTAATTAATATAAAAACCAATTTAACATAATGGAGGTGTTTTTATGAAAATGTAATTTTTAATACCATAATGGAATTTTATATTAAAAAATTAAAAAATTCACAATTATTGAAAGATAATAATTAAATTAATATTTTATATATTCAATATTTTTTAAATTCATCTAATAATTTTAATATGCTTAAGACAAGAATTAATCTAATTTTAATCATACAAAGCTACATTTTTCAAAAAGCCAATTTTACCAACTTTTATTAGCACACCAATTTTGAAACAAATTTTTGAAAATATTATAAATTTTATTCAAAAATATAAACATCATTTTCGATGGTTGAATATCAAAATTCTCTTAGGGTTATAATTTTTTATTTTTCAAAAAGGTTTCATTTTTTGATGAATAGTAAAAATTATTGAATTTTAATTTGGAATTGATTTTTTTTTCTAATTTATTTATATAGTTATATTATATTTTAATTGTTTTTAATGTATAATTAGTTATATTATTAATAAATAAATATAATTTACATCATAATAATCATTTTCACATTGAAATTGAATATAAAAACATTTTATTCTTTTGAACAATATCACATTAAAAATTCATTTTTTGATTGCATCTGTGATATTATTTTTAAAACTATTTTTTTCAACTATGTTAATTGAATTTTGGAAAAATTTGTTCCATATTCGGAATAAAATCTTTAAATTCTTTTGAATTTTTTTTATTTTTATATATAAAAAAGTTACTATGATAAAAAAATTATTTATCACAGCATTGTTTAAAATAATGAAAAGTGTTAAAGTTAAAAGGTGAAAGATTAAAATACCTAAAAATATAACATAAAAAGTTTTTGAGGTATTTATAGACCCTAGATAGCCATTAAAAAATTAATTATCATTCCAATTCAGATAAATTAATGTCACCTCAAGGTGTTTGCCTTTAAACATAAAATATTCGGTATTTAATCACTTAATCCAACCTGTTCTCCTGTATAAATATAACCCATAAACACACCATTTTTACATAGAAGCCAGGAATAGCTCCAAAATATTTAAAAAACGTCTAATGATAACACTAACCATGTACAAGTGCTTATGGGCTCACTAAAATGCCATTTCTACAGTCCCTAAGGAGGTGATATTCAAGAGGTAACTTAGCTAAAACACCTCTCTTAATTTCATTTCTTTTTCTACTTTCCCTCACTTACTTCATCCATAAGAAATTATAACACTATAACTATTTATATATTGTAATATAATGTTTATAATGGAATATCATATACCCAACCCTTTTATTACCTCCTTTTATACAAAGAAATTAAATGATTTTCAATGTTATTGAAATTTATCGTCTTTATGAATAATGATTTTTAGTTTTATATAACCAATATAATGTCTAGTCATAAAAATATTTTTATAGTTAAATAAGATTTTTTAGTTATGTAATAAAAAAATTCAGGTTATGTAATTAATATATAAAAATAATTTTAAATAAAATGAAACTATTTAGTGTTGTCTAAAAACACCAAAATTAACAGACCAATTATCACTAACATTTTATTAAATGAAACATCCTCAAACAAGAACAAAAAATGATATATGAGATAAATATAAAATTATATAAGTGAATTAATAATATTCCATTCTATATTTAATGTTTTAATCCCCTTTTATAATAACATCCATAATTTAACACAAATTAGCCGATCATTAAAACCATGAAATGAATGCTCCTGAAACCAAGGAAATAATGAAATATTATTAATGAATTGGTCATAATATGTTATAAATTCTTAAAATAAGGTATCATAAATGTTAATATAGTTCTATAATTTTTTAATAAAATTACTTAAAGCATTATATAATAGGTTAAAGTATGTTCCACTAAATGGAAGTATAAGGTAATGGTTTCTCATCTCAGTTGTACTTCTGTGAGATATATGCCTTTTTCACCAGTTATTTATCTTGTGTCATGTATATATAATTACCTTTGTTATATTATATATTGAATATATTTATTACATGGTTTTTAATGTTATGTTACATTTAATCCATTCATTGGGTATATGATTCAACTGATTACAAAGGGGTAAGGATTTTGTCTTAATTTAAATTCCATTGAAACTTATTTGTTTTTATGAACCAATTCACTTATATGTGGTGTATATATAATCCCATTGACCTTTAATATTATAATTTCTTCGTTTGTCATGTTATTTTATATTTAACTTTTAATTATTCTATCTAAAGTAATTTTTCATGAAAACTACCAAGTGATAAATGATATAGTACTATATCACTCTCTTTTTTGATTATTTACTTTCTATAGAACCAATCAATTTATTCTAATAATTTTCATTGAAAATTTATTTTCTCTTAAATTAAAATTTTATTATATAATGGATCTGATTATATTCTAGTTTATATACCATTTTTACATATGGTGTCTACTTTTATAGTCATTTCATTAAATACTGAAATATTGATAAATCTAAATATTTTATTCAATAAAGATATTTGATGATCAAGAACATTTTATATTAAAAAAATAAATTATTCAATATATATGGAATGATTTGTGATGGAATACATAGGTGGATCCCAATTATATATAGCCATTCGATGTATCAGTAGTCTCATGGGACAAATCAGTTAAGCTAGCATTATATGGGTTTTATCCTATATATTAAACCATCTATTTAAAGACCTTGATGGTACTGGTTAATGTGCCTAAAACATTATGCGCAATAATAAAGAGTCCCTTACATTCAAAATTCAATTACTATTATCCAGTTTATTTTTACTATGAAAACATATATCGATGCATTTTATTATCAGTTTAGTGATTAAATGACATGTTTTTTGGTTATTTACCTTCCCATATTGATTATTATCATTGATTTATTATTTATTCCACTGTATTTAGTCCTTACCGAGCATTTAAGAACACCCTTATTTTTTTCATTTACCCAAGTTAAGAAGAAGATATATTTTAATGAGTTTTTAAATATGTAGTTTATTAGCTTTTTCTAGGTATTTTTTTATTCCCAAAGTAAAATGGGTATCATGTATGTAATATATTTTTTCAAAACTTCTAAACTATTAGTTCTTTTCGGATTTGAATATATTATCTATTCTAATTTAATAATTTAAGTCACTGCCTCTAGAATGCTGAGGCTGAGGTCATTATAACCACCATTCTTTGGGGAGCATCTTGGGGAACATTTCTTCATGATTATTTTCAAATCCTCTCTTGATGTGGTAGATTTAACCATATTTTAACTATATATACATTCTCATAGTTTGACTTAAAACATGTACTGGTAAATAAAACATTATAAATACATAAAATAGTTTCTAGGTTATGGGACACCTTTTCCTTTGGGTGATGATACCAATTGAATATATTATGATCTCATGTTATTTATAGAATCTCAATCCTCAATAAAAATTTGAGTAGAATCATCTCTTCATCATTTATTTGGGATGTTCTACATTGTTTTGGTTCCTATTTTTTCTGTATCAACCCCAACACTAAACTCTTTATATTTAATGATTTTTTCTCATCCTAAACTAAAATTAGCTTCATTTTCCAATCCTCCTCCAGATTAAATATTTGTTCTTCAGGAATGATTGTTGATTCATGAAAATAATTTTCAATCTCATTTAACCTATTATATTTATCTTCAAGTTGATAATTTTTGAAAATAATATATTACTTGTGTAGTTTTTTAAATTCATGTAAATATTCTACAAATATTATCTCCATGAAATATTTTTCCCAAACACTTACTTTATATTCATCAATAAATTCAACATATCATTCATTAGGAAGAAAAAAAGTTTCTTCCTTTTATTTCACAAATTTTGTGAGAGTGTTTGATATCCAAATCATTTTATGGAATTCCTTTTCCATAATAATAACCTCTTCTTCCAATAGTAATTTTTTATCATGATAACCCATTATGTTTGCAACCTTATGTTTTACTACTTCTTTTATGATATTATTAATATTTTATTTAAATAAAAAATTAATATCACTATTTTTTCTATCGCAACATGAATATGATTCATTAGAAAATATTAATTAAAATAATCACTAAAACATAAACCATTTTGATTACCTTAAATTATTGGTATGTCTAGTTATACTAGATGAATATTATTTATATTTTTTTCATATAACTTCTTTATATTATTTTGAGTATGGGAAGAAATTAATAGATTAGTATCCTAAATTTTATCATAATTATTCTCCATATTACTTATATCACATGTTTATTAAAATATTCACTTCATAAAAACTCTCTTGTTACATTATATGTTATACCCCCAGATTTCGGAGTACGTTACTTCTTCAATGTAATTCAATAACTTGCACTACATGCAACACCGAGTTCAAGCGCATCACGATTTACCAAACTAGCTATTAAAAAGCAGTTATGAATTGTATTAACTGAATTTTTAACTTTATATAATCCTTGTAATTTTATAATCCATATTATTAGTTTCTTAGACATAATATAGAAACCAATTCATTTTTTAGATAAAAGAATTATTTAAAAAAAATGTAATTTAACCACCTTTTCATGGTGATCCTTTTTAAATCCAATATTTTAAAATTCTATATATTAAATTTGACTAAATAAACTTCTTCTTTAGAAATGGGACATAAGAATTTAGTTTAAAATATTTTTTGATGTTTTTCTGATAACTTTTTTATTGGGGTGAATATTGAAAAATACAATATTTTAATAGAATACATCTTTTTTAATCAAAATAATTTATAATGATAAATTATCCTTTTTAATGGTTTGGATGTATAATTAGATTATATTTTTACCATTAAATCCAATTCTTGTAATTATAAGTAGTTTCGCATTGAAATTGGATATAAACAAGTGTCAATATTTTGATAGTTATCATTTCTGAAAAATAAACTTTTTAGATTTGACAATGTGAATTAATTTGAAATTTATAAATTCAACTTATATGTATTGAATGTGGTAATATAGACATTATGTTTGAATTTGGGATATCAAAATTACCTAAGGGTTATTTTTTGGTATTTTTCTAAAAACATTCAATTTTTTGACAAATAGTGAAAATAGTGAGTTATTGTTGAAAACTGACTTTTTATTTATATAATTATTTATTTTAATTAAATTTATTTTAGGTAAAAATAGATACATAATACCTATATATATTCAATGTAATTCATTGAAGTCGTTTTATATAAATTTTAGATATATAAAAAATTTATTGATCTTTTTTACCGTATTTCACCAACCTCCAAGGAGCATTTAAAAATTTGAATAGAACATAATTTTATCACTTATGTGAATTGAATTTCAAAAATATAATTGACATAGTTGATATCAATAAGTAAAATGTGGTTCAATATGAAAAAAATAATTTCTTGTGAATACTAACTTTTTACTTTTATTTACCATGGTTAAAAGTAAATAGGGTAATTAATGGTAAAAATGATATTATTATTATCCTAACACATGTCCTAATTCTATTGGATATGTTTAATTCAACCAAAAACAGTGTTATGAATAAAATATGATCTTTTAGATCAACATGGATTAGATTAGGACATTTATTATTATTTAATACAATGAAGAGTTAAAAGTGTAAAATTCAATGTTTTTAAATATTGGGTTACACATAAGATAAGTTCAACAATAAATAACTACTATAAATATAAAAATATTTCCAACATAATGGTATTTTATTTATAATTTTTAGACATTAATTAATTAAATTATTTAAGACAAAATGATGATGTGGTAACTACCTTATTAAAAAATGATTAAAATAATTGATATTATAAATACCCAAATAAATGTAATTTGAGACTTTTGATAAATTAATCTAATTTTATAGATGAATATTACCTGTTAGGTTTGATTGGATAATTTTTTTCGAAGTAATCAGGCTGTAATTATTTTAATAAAAAACAAATACCGAAGAGTGTCAAAATTGACATAAAAATAGTTTTTAAAACAAAAACTATTTTATTGGTTGATATAATATTATTAAATTCCTATGGTTCATCCATATGGCTTAAATAATATTATATATTTCATTTCTGAACAACTTTAGGTCCTCTTGTATGTTTATATTATGTTTATTAACCATGTAGTGTAAGAATAAAAGAAGACACAATAAAAGATAAATTATGTAACTTAGATTTAAATCTAAAAGATAAGGTTAAAATGATAACCTAAACTTTTCTAAAACCAATTGGTTGAGAGGAATGCGACCCATACCAACTTCATCTTCGAAATAAATCTATTTGGAGACATTATAAAACGAATATTATTTAATTATAAAATAATATTTTAATATTTACCTAAGGTGTCGCTCATCCCTCTTATAAAAGGGGACTCACCATTTTCTCAAATTAAAACCTTTAAAGCCATTTGGATCGACCAAACCCTGTCCAAGTATCCTTTAAACAATCCTACCTTCATAATAGAGGCTTTACTTTGGTCATAAATACATCTTATGGAGCCATAATGATCAAATCAAAATGAAGAACCCGAAGAAGAGGTAAATATTTCAGTACCTCTTTCAAGTTATTTTCTTCTTCCACTTCTTCATTCCTTGTTGTTTCCATTATAAAATACGAACTCCAGTATCTTCTATATGATGTGATGTTATTATAAATATGTTACAACCATATTCATTATTCTATCCATCCTATGAATGGCATGTCACCAAACGTATGTACGTACGACTTACCGTCTCCACATTGTGGTGTAGTTTGTCATTCAAACACTTCATCATTTGGATGGGTATAATAATGAGTATAACTAATGTACATAATAAATATAACATGATAATGATTTTTTATATATGATTTAACATCCAATTATATACTATATTAATTTCAGAATAATGATATTGCCCCTCGTGTGTGCGTATGGATTACAGTCTCCACGAACGCAATGAGGTTCATTCTCCATCGTAACCATTCAATAATAATTTTTATTTGATGATTAAAAAGAATGTTTAGAGGCTTTATATCAATCTATATATGAAAAATAAACATACCATACATAACAAATATGACTCACGTAACAATAAATATAATGGAAAATGAATCAGTTAACACCTGAAACAACGATAATACTAAAATATTATTAAAAAAGCATTATTAGAATATCATATATGATATCATAATTATGTATATGGTTGTGGTATAATTTAATTACAATTATTTTACTATTATAAAAGAGGTTAACATACCCTCGAAAATGGAAAAGTACAATCTAAGGGTTAATTTCACAATATCTTTATTATCTGAGGTTCTTTTATATGTGAGTATCAACTGGGACCTCTTTATCGTCCACATCTGTGCTTTCATAAAAATGTATTTCAAAAAATTTTTATTATTTAATAATAAAATTGGTTAAATTCATTCATACCATTATTTTACCAGATATTTTATGAATGTAATCCTTCCGTCGTTTTCCAAACAAGGTATTTTTTGACCTTTTTGACAAAATTAAGGTAAGAATGTTTTTTTAACATATACGGTGGGTGCGACTATTTTCTGCTATTATTAAAATCATTGATTCTTACCTTACAAGCATATAAGAATATTTTAAAAAAATAATGTTTTATTTTATAATTACATAAATTTTAATTGATTTCAAAATTTAATGATATATTTCACTCATATAGTTTTTATTTCATTAAGTCAGCATCCTTTGTTTGATTTTAAGCTTCTTTGAAGTTTGTTTATTATGATACAAATCTTCCTTAATTTATTTAATGTTTTGTGATGTGTTTGAATGTGGATGAGTTATTTATAGGCTATTTATATTCTATGTTTAATGTTATGACATTTAGTATGCTAGTTTTAATATGAATGTTTATGTTATATTTCATCCTTTTCTTAAGATGAATGTATTGGACTAGTATATTCTAGTTTGGGGAGTGGTTAAGGTAATCCCTCTGGGTTGGGGTTGAGTTACAGCAGACCCTCCACATTGGAGTCTGGTTATTAAGGCTCTCCAGTTTGGAGTCTCATTACAGAGGTTCTCTGGGTTGGAGTCCGGTTATAGAGGCTCTCTAGGTTGGGATCCGATTACAGTTATCCACTAGGTCCTATCAAAAGGCCGTGACACAGAAATTTAAGTCTAGTACTACACATTCAATCATTATGAATTAGTCATTAAATGTGAATATTCGACTAGTAGAATATCCATGTCCATGTTTATATGGTAATGTTTTATTTTTTCCATATTATGTTAAAGTTAACGTTTAAAAGGCTATTGTTTTTATAACACATCTTTCCTTCAAATTTTATAGATTCTTCTAAATTATTTAACCTTACTAAGCATATGAGCTCACCCCATTCTTATGTTTTAAATTCCCAGGATCCTAAGAGGTGGTTTATGTTTGAGAGGCTGGGTTAAGCTAAGGTAACAATGGCATTCTCAAAAGGATTAATTTTTTTTTGTTGTATGTTAGAAAGTGTAATGTAATGTTCATGTATGAAGTCTATTTTCCAAGAATTCTAAAATGATATGTCATTATGGAATTGATTCCTAGTAATCATGATAATGTAGTATAATAATGCACCAACTCTCGGTAACTGGGGTCTGGGCGATATAATTGGTATCAGAGGAAGATTAGCAATAACCATGGAAACTAGATTTAGAAATACTTAAATTAGAGAAAATTACCATAAGATAGTCATTGATGATTATTATAGAAAACCATCCTTGAATTCTGGTAATGTATAGATTCTGTGAGTTTTCTATGAAAATACATCACTATCTGGATACAATCAGGTAGAGGTGGCTCTAACATAGATGTACCTAGGGGTGAAACCTGAAAACACCTCCTTGATCAAGACTCGAATTAGAATTGGTGCATGACAATAGAACTTGCTACACTATTGGTTATGACACTCTAGGGGGAAATTCTTAGGATAATTATAATTTTCTTTACAGATCATTATAAAGGATTAATGAGTATAATCCTCCTCAATGAAAATATTTTTATTATTACAGATTATATCCATAAACTATTCAATTTACGTTAGGTATTTTAGATGTTTAGAATTATTCATTGCGATTCATAAACAGTTCCAGTGTATTTAATTGTATAGAAATGGTTCCCAATAGAAGGAATGAGAACTCCGAAAATACAAATGATTCAATGAGTAAGAATGATCATATCCTTCGTGTTATTAACCCTACTTTTAAAATGGAAATAGTCTCCCATGTATTTCAACATATGATGAAATAATATCATGTGTTAATAAGATATGTAAATAATTCTATGAGTCCTATGGATTTTAAGGGAAGAAAGAGAAGAAAAGTATGGTAGAGAAAAATATGGATAAAGGGAAGAGGGTAATGAAGGATTTTTCCATATTTGATAAATGTATAAAGAATCACCTTGGTAAATGTTTGATGTGAATGTGTGGTTGTTATAAGTGTAGAGAAAAAGGACACCAAGTATGTGATTTCAAGGGTAAGAAAAATGTTTCAAATTTAAAATTCAGCATTTGCATGGCGTTGAGGAACTATGAGAATCATTGTCCCAATCATCAGTGTATACCAAAAATGATTCAATTGTATAATAATCTAATTATGATTATACCTCTGATGAAGAGAAATGACTAGTGTTCTTATGTTCTTATTATATAATTATTTCATTTGAGTGTTGTATCAACAATCTACTGGTTATATAAATTATGAAGATAAATAAGGATTCTACTGCAGTACTATTTTATTTAGGATTTGAGATTATATAGTTCTAAGAAAAGATAACTAATAGTAATCTAAAATTTTGGGAAAACACATGGTTGAAGGAAAGTTAATCCGTAATATGGTCTTGATATTGAGGTAATGATTTTGGAATAAGAGATTGTTGATTTGGATAAATTATATTGGATATTCTTGACATCCTTGGGACTGATTAATAGTTTTTTTATTTCATCATTGTTGAAATATTCATAATTTTTGGATATAAGGAATATATCCAGAATTATATAAAGAATAAGGGAGCATTAAAGTAATCAATAAGGATTTATGGTAAATCGGGGTGTTACCATGTTTTATAAGAATACATGATGAAGGTGTTCAAATTTATTACATGGCAAAAATGATCTTCATTATGTTTAACTTCATTATAAATTTTAGACTATGAGTTTGGATAGAAGTATATAGGATAATTCCAAAGGGTGGAATGGGTTAAGATTGAAATTGTATAAAATTTTTGAGATTATTTTTGGATTGTCATTAAAAGGAGAACTATAAGGTCAGGCAGCAACCCGTCGTGTCCGACAAGGATATGAGACTTGAACCCACAACCAAAGGGCAACAAGGGTGAATCACCTACCCCTGGCCCATGTGATGTACCAGATTGAATAATGTAGTTTTCTTAAAATCATTGGTTGATGAATTATAAAATAATTGTTTCAGAACCCTATACTAATATGATAAGTAGAATATTTTTAAGTTCTACTATCTTTTAGGGTGAAAGATGAGTTTGTTGTAAAAATTTGTTAATGGATGGAACTCTAATTTTCAAGTATATATATATATATATCAAAATTTTATATTATTCTATGTATAAATTAATTCTTAAAAATTAGGTAGCGGATCTTATAACCAAAAATGTGTTATCCTAATACCTTATGTTTTGTTGAACAAATGATATTTTAAATCATCATAGATTTATGGATTTGAGGCCCTAAATATTACAAATTATTGTGATTGATGACCTCAATCACTCCATATAAATATTTACATATTTCCTCCAATTATGTTTCTCTAATTTCCACTAATGTTCTCCTAATTGACATCATAATTGGGTGGTGACTTTTTCATTTCCTTTTCCCTCTAATTAAGACTAAATTTTATTAACCAAATTTTCGATGTGGGTTTTCCACAAAGTTATTTTTCTATATTCAAACTTTTATTATAGAATAAAAGTTTTAAATTGCAAGGATGCAATTTTTTGATGATGGGAAGAATTTAACACCCCAAAATTTCGCAGTACGTTTTATCTTAAAAGTAATTTAATAACTTGCACTACAGGAAACGCCGAGTTCAAGTGAACCACGACTTACCAAACTAGTCGTTCAAATGTGGTTATGAATAATATTAACTGAATTTTAAACATTATATAATCCTTTTTATTTTAGAATCTATTTTATGAGTTTTTTAGAACTAATGTAAGAAAAAATTAACTTTTTTCAAATAAAACAAGTGTTTTTCATAAAATTGAAATTTTACCTCCATTTAATGGAAAACCTTTTTAAATCCGATAATTGAAACATATATATATAAAATTTGATAAAATAAACTTATTCATTTTAATGTGGACATAATAATTTAGTTTTAAAATTTTGTTGTTGTTTTTCTGATAACTTTCATATTTGGGTGAATAGTGAAAAATACTATATTTTAATTGAAAAAAATGTTGTTAATAAAAATACATTATAGCATTAAATTATACATTTTAATGGTTTGGAAGTATAATTAGAATATATTTTAACAATTTAATCCTATTATGGTTCTTGTAAGTAATTTTAATTTGAAATTGGGCATAAACAAGTGTCAATCTTTTGATAGTTATTATTTCTCCAAAATACGCTTTGTGGTTTTGACAAAGAAAGTTAATTTTAAATTACTAAATGCAACTTCTATGTTTTTAATTTGATAAAATAGACTTCATTTTTGATTCCAAATTTTTGGTATTTTTCTGAAAACATTCAATTTTTTATGAATAGTGAAAAACAATGAGTTATTATTTAAAATGAACTATTTATTTAAATAATTATTTAATTTATTTAAATTTATTTTAGGTCAAAATAGATACATAATACCTATATACATTCAATTTAATTCATTTTAATGATTTTATAATAAGTTTAGATATATAAAAATTTTATTTAACTTTTATATCGTCTTTTACCCTCCTCCTATGAGCATTTTCAAATTTGCATAAAACATAATTTTACCACTACTGTGAATTTAATTTCAAAAATCTCAGAGACACGGTTGATATCCATATGTAAAATGTGGTTCAATAAGATTAAAATAATTTTTGGTGAATAGTAACTTTTGATTTTTATTTACTACGGTTAAAAGTAAATAGGGTAATTAAGTGTAAAAATTATATTATTATTACCCTAAAACATGTCTTAATTATTTTGGATAAGTCTAATTAGAACAAAAACAATCTTAGGAATAAAATATGATCATTTAGGTCCACTAGGATTAGATTAGGACATTTATTATTATTTAATTCAAAGAAGAGTAAAAAATGATAAATTCAATGTTTAATAACCAGACCATTTTTAATATAAGTTTACATATAAGATAAATTGGAATATAAATATTATTTGGAAGGATAAAATTATTTCCTACATAATTTTATTTTATTTATAATTTTTAGACATTAAAAAATTAAATTATTTATGACACGATTATGATGCAATAATTACCTAATTACTAAATGATTAAAATAATTGATATTATAAATACCCAAATAAATGTAATTTCAGAATTTTGATAAATCCCACTACTTTTATCGGTGAATGTGACATATTTGTGTTAATTCAAACAATTTTGTTCAGTTTAATCATGCTGTAATGATTTTAACAAAAAACAAAAACCAAAGAGTGTCAAAATTGGCATAAAGTAGTTTTTAAAATAAATACAATATTATTGGTTGACATAATATTATTAAAAATATAAGGATCATCCAAAGGGATTAAATAATATAATATATGTCATTAATGAACCACTTTAGATTCTTTTGGATGTTTATAGTATGTTTATTAACCATATAGTGTAAGAATACAAGAAGACATGGTAAAAGTTAAATAATTTAATATAGAGTTAAATCTAAAGGATAAGGTTAAAATGTTAAACTAAGAATTACTAAAACCTATTGGTTGAGATTATTTCGACCCATACCAACTTTTTCATCTAAACAAATAATTTTGGAGCCATTATAAACCGAATACGATTTTATTATAAAATAATATTTCAATATTTTCTAAGGTGCCCCTCACCCCTCATATAAAAGAGAAGTCCACCTTCTCTAAAATTCACACCTTCAATGCCATTTGTATTTTCCAAAACCTATCAAAATATCCTCTCAACTATCCTCCCTTCATCATATAGGCCTTTATTTGGTCAAAAACCCAACCTACAGAGCCCTTTTGATCAAATCAAACTGAAGAACTCAAAGAAGAGTTAAATATTTCATCACCTCTTTCAAGTTCTTCTCTTCTTCCACTTCTTCATTCCTTGTTTCTTCCATTTTAAAATAATAAATCCAGTATCTTATATATAATGTGATGTTATTATAAATATGTTATAACCATATTCATTATTCTATCCATCCTATTTATCGAATGTCACCATAGGTGCGTACGTAAGGCTTACCATCTCCACATCGTGGTGTAGTTTGTTATTCAAACACTTCATCATTTGGAAGGGTATAATAATGAGTATAACTCATGTAAATAATAAATATAACATGATAATGATTTTTTAAATATTATAACCCATCCAATTAATTACAATATTTATTTCAAAAGAATGATATTGTTGCCCGTGAGTACGTACGGATTACCGTCTCCACGAACACGATGAGATTCATTCCCCATCGTAACCAATCAAGTCTAATTTTTATTTGATGATGAAAAATAATGTTTAAAGGCTTGATATCATTCTTGATATAAATATGAAACATCCCATCCACAACAAACATGAATCGTGTAGAAAAAAATATAATGGAAAACAAAATAGTTAACACCTAAAACATTGATAATATTAAAATATTATTAACAAAGTTTTATTAGGACATCATATTTGATATCATAATTATGTATATGGTTGTTGTATAATTTAATAAAAATTATTTATATATTATACATGAGGTTAACGTACCCTCGAACAAGGAAAATTACAAGGTAAGGGTTAATTTCACAATCGCTTTATTATCCGAAGTTGTTTTATACGTGAGTATCTACTGGGACCTATTTATCATCCACATACGTAATTTCATAAAACAAAATTCAAAACATTATTTCAATTCACTAGTCAATGGATTAATTCCATTTATAATGTTATTTTACCTTATATGTTTTTAATGGAATCTTTCCGTCATTTTCAAAACAAGGTACTTTAATACCTTTTCGAAAAAATTAATGTAAGAATGATTTTTTAACATATACGGAGGGTGCATATATTTTCACCCATTATAAAAACCATCAATGATTCCCTTATATGATTATAAGAATATTTTAAAAAATTAAATGTTTTATTTTATAATTACAGGAATTTGAAATGATTTCCAAATATAAATAGACATTTCTCTCAAATAGTTTTGATTTCATCTAACTCAGTATCCATTTATAGATTTTAATCTTGTTTGAAGTTGATTTATTCTGATACAAATCGTCAATATTGTATTGAATCTTTTTTGATATTTTTGACTATGGATGAGTTATTTTTAGGCCATTCATGGTTTATGGTTAAAGTATTGACATTTTTTATGATAGTTTTAATATGAATGTTTATGTCATATTTCAACCTTTTATTTAGATAAATGTATTAGAATAGTATGTTCCGGTTTGGGGACTCGTAAAAGTAAGCCCTCTGAGTTGGGGCCCGGTTATAGGAGACCCTCCGGGTTGGAGTCCAGTTAGAGATGCTCTCCAGGTTAGAGTCCGGTTATAGAGTTTCTCGGGGTTGGAGTCCGGTTACAGAGGCTCTATGGGTTGGGGTCCAGTTACAGTTAGCCCATAGGTCCTAGAACAAGTCCTTGACACAGAAATTAATGTACGGTATAATACATTTCCTCATTACGAAATTAGTAATTACATGTGATTATTTGACTTGTAAAATATCCATGTTTATGTTTATATTCTAATGTGAGATTTATTTTTTTCCATATTATGTTCATTTTTATGTTTAAAAGGCTATTGCTTTTATAACACATCTTGCCTTAAAATATTATATCTTCTACTAAATTATTTACCCTTTTTGAGCCTCTGAGATCACCACTTTCTTTTGTTTCATTTTCCTATGATCCCAAGAAGTGTTTTATGTTTGAGATGCAGGGTTAAGCTATGGGAACATTGTCATTCTCAAAGCATAATTTTTTTGTTGTATTTTAGAAATTTCAATGTAACATTCATGTATGTAATCTATTTTCCAAGACTGATGAACTGATCGGTCTTTTGGGACTTGATTCCTAGTTATCATTCCAATGTATTAAAATAATGCATTGACTCTGGGTAACTGGGTTCAGGGAATTACATTAGAGGTTATCTAATCCTTTAATACCAATTTTTGTACCCTAGGTCATATTGAAATAATAGAGGGGATATGTGAATTAGTGGTTTCATTTCATGAATTCATTTACTTATGAATTCAACCAGTTAAACATTTTAAGATTCCTAATCCACTCATTTATATCTCTAAATATCACATTACTTGCAATTGTAGTAATAGTGAAAGAAACACACATTATTTGCAGGGATGGATACATATACCTACTCCTTTATATATTGTTTATTACCCCATATATTGATTCTAAACTATAATAATATTATCATTTACAATGGTTTATACAGAGTCACACTGTATATCTCATGAATCCATGCAAAAGGTTCGCTATACGAAATCCCTAAGTGTTACTAGAATCCACATTGTCTTACTCTAATATAGCGTCTAGAGACATTTGATCCTAAATAACACAAGAGGCTTCTACTTCTCTATGGTCAAACTAAGAGGCTTCCTCTTTTCATCAAGGTTTTATCCAATGTAGGTTGATGTTTGGATATTCCTCCATGAGATGGTAGAAATCACAGATTCCCATATAAACTTCAAGAACCTTTATAGATTGATTGTCTTGCTCATAAATATTTTATCACAAGTATTTAATCGATTGACTTAGTGCAGCAATGCTTTGTCCATGCTTCTTTCTAATGATTAAGTATTTACCTCAATTGAATGTGTGCATGTTTTTCACAGATTTTATTTAATATATTTTGAATGATTAATATTTACATAACTAAATACATTATCTTCCTTGAATTATCAATTTATGTACACTTCAATCTAGGATTCCATGGAAGATGAAACCTTATAAAACTAATATATTATCATCATTATTAAATCATTATCAATTATTTGGTGGGTATCTTTCCACATGAATGTGTATTGATGATCACATATATGCATGTGCATGTATTCACCACTATCATATTCATTGATTCATCAAACACACACATTGTCAATTTTTGTTTCTAAATGTATGTCTAGGTTCAACGTATCCTTAACATAAAAATTAAAATAATGGAAATCATGGATATTTAGGTCATTCACACAAGTGTTAGTTTTTTTTCTACATGTGTGCATGTAACATGATTAACTTAAAGCACATAGTTGACACTTCTTCATAGAATTATTTCACACAAACATTATGTATGTACTTCATAAAATAAATGAGTAAAACTTTCAACAAAATGGCACTGATCCTTCATGAAATACAACGTGGGTCACACTGTATCATTGTATCTCAATTACGATCATGAAAATTTTGAGGATAACACATGACATTATCGTATAAAATAGAGTGTAAAAACATAACTATTTCTCCTCCAAAACATTGAGTGTGTTATACTAAAGTTTAAAAACCCTTGAGATATCCTATAATCCATCATTTAATAGTATCATAATGTGGTTCTCTCTCTTCATGTACTGATGAGCTACGTAGTGGCTCTATTTTATTCACATAAATGAGAGACCTCTCTAGATAATTGGTAGACTCTATATGCATTTCATATTCTATTTTTATAGTTAGCTCTCCACCACCACTGATACAAGAATTATTCTTCATTAGATCTCAAGTTTTTATGCCATGGCAATCAACATGTTTTAATTATCAATGATCTTGGTTAATTTGAATCTATATAATAACTAGGTGACATAAATGTCATTTTCGCCTATGCTTATTTGACAGGGCATTCTTTCTGGAAGCACATTCATGCTTATAATAATAAGTTCCATATTTATAAGATGAAACACATTTGCGTATATTGGTGGCCTTCTGAAACTGTTATTCATACTACTAAATATTTTTCCTTCAAAACAATCACATGCATGCCAGAAATAGATTTTATTCAAGTTAATACTTACTATTATAATATCCAAATACGGGTATCAATAAAATAAATGAAGACCACACATTGGATCAATGGTGGTTTTTTCAATTCCTTTGTTGCATTGGATCTCTGATGAATGACCTGGTAGATGAAAAAAATGCAAGGTCTAATAGAAGGAACACAAGTAGAAGATCAGAAAAATACCAAAATGCCAGAAACATTTTAAATGCAGGAAAAGTAACCCAATATCACTTTTCCAAAATAAAACATTCATCTGTTCTAGATAACATTTTTCTATAAAATCTTTCACGAAACACTCTTGAGCTGTCTATGGGGGATCATGACTCATCACACCATCACACACCATGGGCTTCGGCCCAATAGGCTTCTCTACCAACTTATGTGCGGCGTATTCCAATTGTACTCTCTATGGTCCTTATAAGTGGAATATCCCACACTATTTAGTAACTATGACATATCAGCATCTTAATCCTCCCATAAACTGGCTCGGGTATGCTCTATTGAGTGTGGTTGATCTTCGGGTCCCAAAGAGCCTCGGTCAAGTTTGTCTTAGGACGGCCAGTGGGTTAGCCTTTATTATATTAATAATACCATGAATAAAAAAATTACTTAGAAATATCTTAGTATAAATATTATCATTAATACATTCTCAAATATACCCATCATGTACTCATTCTCATACAATAAGAGATATTTCACGGTCTTCTCCTTCTCCAAAATTGAACTAAAAAAATTTTCCTACATAACACATGTCATTAACATTAAGACCAATGCAATAAATTGTCAAATTTAACATGTAAAAATGATCAAGTATGAAATTCAACTCCATAAATTTAATGAATAATAATTTTCCAAGCATCACCACATTATCCAAACACACCAAAATCATTTTTGACACATCATTAACAATAAATGCTATATTGGACCCAACATAAGTTCCAATATAATTAAGTAACTGCTGAATATATGCTAGTAGAGTTGGAATATTTATATCCCATAATCATTTTAATTTATTTATTAATTCTTATGAAATAAGAAGTCAATTTTTGATAAATCCACTTCATGCTTCAAAAATATATTTTCATCACAAATGATTTTTTTACTTTTTATGATAAAATATTTAACATAATTTATGGAACTTTTATAAATTTTATTCAATAATAAATGATATCATTTTTGAAATTAGAATATAAAATATTATGTAATGTTAAATTTGTAGATTTCTCTGAAATTAAAAATGTTTTAGTGAATGGTGAAAAATACATATTTTATAAAAAACTATCAATTATATTAAAGTATTTAAAAAATAATATTTATTGAATTAATTTTAAAATTTATTTATTTATTTTAAATTATAAACAATCCAATTAATTTCATTTTAGTTTTCATTGTGCTTAATTTTGTTGAAAAACATTTTTAAACAAATAAATTCATTTTCCTAGAAAACATATTTTCATTAGGATTTGGGGTTTTTTAAAGGTTATTTTTGAAAATAATAGGGATTCGATTTGATAAAATGAATCCCATAATTTGAAATATAATTTCCAAATATGGTATCTACTTCAATAATATTTTTGTTCAGAATTAATTGAAACCTTGGTAAAAATGTTATCACAACTGTAAGGGTAAAACAGGTGAAACATGGTTAAAAATAAGATATACGGCATAAAATTTATACATAAACTTGTATATATTTAATTTATGTGTTTAATGCTTCCACCAATTAAAATATTCAATAATTATTCATTTTGGTTTAGTTTTTCATTGATAAAGAACATTATATTAGTTTAAGAAAAATAAATTTTATAAATTTCTCGTTCATTTTATCTATATATATATAATGTTTTTGGTCAGGAAAAAAAATTATGAACAATTATAAAATTATGTTTTTAATAAAAAATATTTTATTATAGTAATTTATTTTAAATTTTTAATGATGAAATATTTACCAACAAGTTTTCTGCAACACCAACACAGACTTGTGCATGAAGTAAAAAAAAATAAAGTAAATGATTTCAAAATCATAAAAAGTAATATTTTTTGAGTGATTTATGTTGTTCCCATTATTTTATTGATAAATAAAATTTATTATTTTTTTAATCAATTTTATATTTAAACTATGTTGGTTTATTAATTTTTTTAAAGATAATTATGATAATAATAACAAAAATAACTTTAAATGTATTTTATGTTAAATAAAATCTTAATAAATGATTGAAAATTCCTAAAAACACATTTCTTTTCAAGTGAAATGGATATTGTCAATAATATCAATAATTTTATATTTATGGTTAACCTATCATTTTACAGTAACATTCTTTACCCCTAAACAATAAACACCATTAGTATCACGATAATCGTCAAACGGGTTAATGAGGGTTTAAAACAAATAGATAATGGTTAAATCATATCTTAAAATTAATTAAATATTATTTGATAATATTATTTTGAATCATAATAAATAAATATATATTTATATCAATTTTATTCCACTTTTATTTGAAATATTAATCTAATTAACAAAATAATTATGTAATTCAAAGGGTTGCCCTCTCCTCTACTATATAATGACACTACCAATTATATCTTCTTCAAAATTATAGAATCATATATAATAAATAAATAATCAAAAATATTCTAAACATCTATTGATGCATTATATATGTTCTGGTATTCATAAAATACTATCCCTAGGGTCCTTATAAAGAGATCTAAAGGATCTTCATCAAAGAGGAGGTAATCGTTTGTACCTATCATTTTCATTTTACTTATTATTAAAACCCATTAAATTATTTAATAAAAATTTAAATATAATAAAATAAATATATACCATATATTTTTATGTTATTACATTTATTTAATAACATTATTCATCTCCCTTTTCATAAAATGGGAAATGAAACCATTATTCATGCATACGTATGGACTTTCGTCTTCATAGAGTGGTGTACTTCGTTTTCCAAAAACAACCACTCATGGTTGGTTATGGGGATAATTCTGATTAAATTGTTTTATTTTTATAACATTATAATATTTTCAAAAACAACATTTTGTTTTATAACCTTATATTCCATCCAATGAAATCTAAAAAATATCACTCGTGTGTACGTGCAGACTACCACCTCATGAGAAGGTATGTTTTTTCCCGGATTGTTTTTTCACGGATGGATCTAAAATTTAATTAAATATATACAAATTATAAAAATATCAAGATTATTATTCAATATATTATTAAACAATTACTCCTTTGACCATGGTCTACATAAAAAAGTTTTCTCTGGATTATAAAACAAACGTCATTACAAATATCAAACATGTACTTAATTAATTTAATAATTATATAAGGAATTACATCAAATGAAATAAAAGATATTATTATAAGGTAATATACTTGAGAATTATATTTATAAATTTATTAATATATATAATTTATTTATATTGGAGTTAAACAACGTATGTGGAATATTGGAAGATGAGGTAAGTGATTTTCCAGTAAAACCCTATTTTAAATATGAAAAAGTTTTCTTTTATTTTTTTACCATTTATATGTTCTTTAAATTGTTTCAAGAATGTTAATAATATTATTAAATATATGTTAAATGTTATCTTATACCATGTTTTACTTTTTTTATGTTTTTAAAAGAATAGCTTTCATATTTTTCAAACATTTTATTATTTATATTTTTACACAAGTGTGAAAGGAATATTTTTTAACATATACGACATGTGATAAATTTTCTAAAGGGAAGATTTTTATTATTTAATAAGATCAATATTTATTTTTTTAATGTTTTAAAAATAATATATTTTTTTCTATTATTTTAGGAATTATTGTTAAAATATTTTTCAACGAAAAGGGATATTTATCTTTATTTTTTATGGGATGCCTAAAAGTGTATTTTTTTTCTTAAAATGTAAAATTTAATGAAATTATACGATGAGAATGAAAGATTATTTTTTTTATAATCAATTTATTATCCTTGAAATTTTTTATGAAAATGGGTTATCCATATTAAGCTCTCTAATGCATTGTCTAAAGATTATGTTCTCTAAAGAATTATGTTGTAATTAACAAAGAATGTAATTACCTTTGTAAGGTATATATAAAGACAATACCCAAATGAAACTACATTAATTTTATATTCCAGATATTGATGATTCATGGAAATATTTTTCTTTAATAAGGTAAGATAATTAAATTTTTTTTAATAGAATAATTATATCCTTTAAGGGTAATAGATATATTTTAAAGAAAAAGTTTTCTACAGAATCTCATATTTTATAAGAATCCACCATGATTTTTTCCTTTTTTTTCTTATAATGTGTTTTATGAGACAATTTTTGTTGTAAATATAATTTATTGTTTAAATGAACATTTATTTCTGAAAAATGTTTATTATGTTAAATAAAAACCCTCTTATATAATATCATTGTTTTGAAAAAGGCAAACAAGTTTCTTTTATTTTTTGTATATGTCCCTTACTTATATTTTTTTTCTCACCACGTGATTTAAAGTTAATTTTTATAAAGATTAAGTATAAGTAAAAATTATAATATTGTCCATGTTATAAATATGGGAGGTACCTTGAATAAAGTGATTGTGTCTTTTAAATGACATTTTCATAGGAAGATGTATATTGTGTAGAAATTTCAACATTGTTGTGTATGATTTTTCCCTAATTCTCCAAAACAGCAAACCAAAATGGTACATGGATATATAAGTGATACAATATTTTTTCCCAATTTGGTTTTTTTGATGAAAAAAATTCGGTAATGTTTATTTGTATAAAATCCGTAAATGTAAAGAATATGTTTCTAGCATCGGATCCTGGAGTACAGGTTTGAGGTTTTTATATAACATAAATTATGAATATTGATGTTTGAATATAGTATATACATGGTAATATTTCTAATTTTGTTCACTAACCTAACTAGTTAGGTTTTAAGTAATTATCTTTCATTTAAATACATTATAATGTTTCATAATAAGAAAGTAAATCACTAAAGCATATCTCCTGAGAGTGTAAATACAACTATGATTTTTGGAACACTTTTCCTTCACTTATAGAAGTTCATGTTATAATACACCATCATTTTTTAGGGTTATTTCCCAAAGGAGTATATTTTCTAGATCCTATATCCACATGTTAGTATCTATATAAGGTATGTTATTTCTAATAATCCACTCACTATATACTTTACCTAATTTTTAGGATGTTTTCATAAATTAATGAATTTTAAATGAGTTTTAACAAATATAATCTAGTCCTAATAACAAAAAGTAACTAATATAATCCCAAAAAATAACTAAACCCTACTATAATTCCAATTGAATTGCCCAAGACCGAAACTCCCATATCTAGTTCTTAAAAAATAATTCAATATCTCATTTCGATACCATGTAGGATAACCCATATTAATCATTCATATATTCTTAATTAATTCTATAATTTTAACATTGCATATCACAAATATTCAGTCAATTTCATAATTCAATGGTTTAGTGACATTGGATATTAGCTGTATAAAAATATTATTTCACATATATGGTATCATTTTTCTATATCTACATCATACTATAATTCCTTCTGGACATATAAAATGTTATTATTATCTTCAAAACCTTAGTAATAGTTGAACATAATAAGGGGTCGGCTTAACCATATAGAATGGGAAAAATTATCAACATGTTATCTAAGATTAGAGCATAATAATGTGAGAAAACAAGACTATGGGAGAAATGACTAATTGAAAAGAAAAGTAAAAAATAAGAGTTTTCTAAAAGGAATAATATAATGAAATGAAATATCAAATGATAAAACATATAACATGCAATATAAGTGAAGAATGATGAGACAATGGTCATTATCCAAGAGTAATAACATAGACATATAAAATTAAAATGTAGAATAAGGATAATCAAATAAAATCAAAACATTATGAACATATCTATACACATCTTGTATATGATCAAAATTTTAAAAATAGACAACTACAACATGTCTATACTCAATCTACTAAACATGGATAATCACATTATTTATACACTCACTATTGTGATAATATGCAACCATATCATGACAATGTGCAATCTTGAGAACATAGGTAACTGCATAATGTCCTTGGTCAATCATGTGAAAATAACTAAAAATATTTTTTCCATGACCAATTTTTTAAACATAACACTCAACATAAAATCAAAGATAAATATTTTAAACATATCTACCCACATCATTTCAATTTCCAGTATTATGAATATAACTAAATATATTGTTTCCACACTCAATATTTTGAATATAGCTAAACAAAATGTGTCAATGATCATACTTTTGAACATTGATAATCACATTATTTCAATTCTCAATATTATTATAATATATAACTATAGTTTTACATGATCAGTCTTGTGAACATAGCTAAAATCATCATGAAAATACTTAATATTTTTATTATAGATAACAACATCATGTCCACACTAAATGTTGTGAATATAGTTAAACACATCGTTACCATACTCAATATTTTGAAAATATTTCACCGAATCATGTCCCTGATAAATCTTAAAAACTTTTCTATCCTAAAAAATTCCATGATCAATCTTTTTAACCTTACTAGCCATATCATGTCAATGCTCAATATTTTGAACATAACTAACAATAGCATATCCACACTAAACAATATAATCTCACGAGATATAATACATTAAAAAATTAATTGGATGGTTATATAGGACCCAACACAATTCATAATGACATTACATATGCATGTCCACTACAAAAAATCTCCCATATACCAATTCATTTAGATCTCATGGAATTAAAATGGGTTTCATGACATTTTTAAAAGGTATCAAATAAAATAAACTCAAGTATAGAATTGGATGATAGAAAAAATTTAATTACCTAAAATATTAATTAAAAGGGATATTTATAAAGTGATTCATGAGAAATTAATCCAAATAAGATGGATATTTTGGTGGTAAAGAGTAATATGGGAAAAAAAATCATGAAAATTAATTTTATAAACCTTTCTTAATATTATCGCAATAAGATGAAGTTGCATCTCACTTAAAAAAGTTAATTTTTAAAAGTTTTTATTAAAAATAATTGAAAATACCATTTGAAATGGAATCTAGAGTATGAAGTATTAAAAAATAAGTAAATTTGTTTTGGTTGAAATAATGTTTGGGGGATAAAACAAATGATCATGAATGGAAAACTAACTAATTTTTTTAAATACATTTATTTAAAACCACATTGAAAAAATTATAATACAATTTTATTTTAAAAACATTTAAAGATTAATATGAATATAAAATGGGATAATAAATATTTGGGTTTGAAAAATAAGAATGGAAAAATATTGGTATGAAATAATAAGGACATGTAAGATAAGTAACCATTAAAAAGGATGATGATAATTCTTAACAACGTTTCATTTTTTATAATGAATGATAGTCATCATGAAAGAATATGTGTAACAAAATATTGAAAGGGACTTAATGGGAATAAAATTTAATTCTATAGGAATATAATATAATACACAATATAATTAAATCATAAAGTATATTTATCCAAACTTATGGAAATAAAGGTCAAAAATAATGATCCTAACTCGGTCAATGAAAAATAAATTAACAAAAAACCTTGCATGTTTGGTAATCCTTGAATCAAAAGTATTTGGAGGAGGAATTAAAAAAATGAAATATAAATCCCATGAAATTAAATTTAATAATAATAATATAATCCATTGAGATAATTTGCACATTATATATAAGAATATGTGCATATTATCAAACCATGCCTTAAGGATGTGAAATTGAGACAAAACCCTTATTTCGGATTCCTACATGGTCAGACACACTCTAACTTCTTTAATAATTGGGGAAAGTACCTTAGAATTATTATAATGAATATTTTGTGGGACAAAAACTTATAGAACATGGGGGTGAGTGATGGAGATTTATATGGGAAGATTTTGGGTGAGTTAAATGGCTTGTGGTGTTAGAAGAAGTGGGGTGGTGAATAGTCTCTTTTATAAGTGGGTGGGATATAAATTTTCTAAATATCCATAATATTTTGTTAAAGTAATATCACATTTAATGTAAATAGGCTCAAAAGGGAGAAAATAATAAAGGGGGTTAATTATTTTGTCATTAAACCACTCATCTACTCTAATAAGGGATAAGGGTTGAGAAATTTTTGGCAGTTTCCCCTTAATTTAACTTCTTATAAAAATTTACATTAGTGTGGTCACATATTTCTTTACCGTGGTTAATTTTTTTATACATAATAACATAATAAACATTTAATATATATATTTTTTGACATTCAGATTTCAAATATAATAAACATTATAATATTATATTTTTAAAAGTGATAAAAATTAATTGTAAAACAATAACTGTATAATATATATATAAATGTTTTTAAAATAATATATCAAGGGTTCCAAAATGTCAAACATAGCTTTCTAAATTAAAAAAAAATTAAAATTATGTTTTTAATTTTTAAATACATATTTTTTTAAGAATAATGCATCATAAATTTTTATGTCACATTTATATATAGGTGTTGTCAAAAAAGTCACCATATTTGAAAAAATGTAATTTTTTACAAATCACGTAAAAATTAATCATTCCATAAATATCACAAAAATTTACACAAAAATATATTTTTAATGAATATTCCATAAATTAAGATCATTTTTTTAAAATTCAAATTCATACATTTTTGAATTTATCTTTTAAATGATAACATAAAATCTAATGGAAAATATTGTTTTGTAGAAAATGACTTTAAAATAAAGTAATATTCATTTTATTATTTCATAAAAATTATAATATATAATATTGTTTATATTTAATTCATATTAATAGTACACAATATCATTGTTGAACCATAATATATTTAGTTTCTCAAAATAAAAAAATTTAGTGTATAAAAATAGTATTTTTTAAATATATATTTATGAATAAAATTAATTTTATATCTATCACATTCCAAGAAATTACTATTAGGTGTTTTATAATTTATCTAATTCCTTATATTTTCAATAAATTTAATTATAATCAATATTCCTTCAATGTTAATTAAAAATACACACCACATAAAAAATTTCTGTAAAAAATATAACAATTATAAAAAATAATATTTACAAAATACCATTAAAATGAATTAATTATATTCGTAAAAATTAAATTTTACTAACACATTAACATTAAAATTATTCTTTTAATTTTAAAAATAAATAATATAATATTATTTGAAACAAAAATAAATAAATAAATATATTTATTTATGTATTTATTTTTAATAATATATCTCAATAATTTTTTTGTTACATTATTTAATTCTCATTATATATTAATGTTTATATTGAATTATCATATTTCATCTCTATAAATTGTATCAAGGTTTTTTACCTTTATGTACAATTTGAAACAATTTATTCAAAATAGTATTTATTCAAAGGGATATTCACACTAAAATCATAGGGTGTTGTAATTTTTGTTGAAAATATTTTAATGAAAAGAGGTTAATGGAATAAACATTGGTAGATGCAGTGTTCAATGATGGGAATACATAAGGGTAAATGTTTGAATTATTTCAGAAAGAAGATGAAACATTCTAAAGGATATAGTTATGTTGATGAATGGATTATATCTCAGATGAGGCATGTGAGTTCTATAGGGTGTGGCTATTTACAAATCCATCAGAAGATTGTCTATTGGAAGGTGAGTCATTGGATGATGATTCTGGATGAGGTTTATAGTAGACATGGAACAGAAATTCATAATGGAAATTATAAAAATACATAAGAATATTCATAGAAATATATAAGAGCCAATTCCTATAGTTTTTGAATGGTGGAATTCGTCATTAGGGCTCCAGTCAATGTGGTGATTACCTTTGGCTGAGGGAAATTTTATCCTTAACGGTCATAGTGGAACGTACTTGTCTCTATAAAAATTGAAATATGGTTCAATAAAAAGATACTGACTGAATATTGAGGATTTTAATTATAAGGATGAGTTTAGGGGAACCATTTCCATGATTTAGATTGACAATAAAAAATTGTGGAGTGTAGGAAATTCACATAGATTGGAAGGAGGAGGATGAGATAACATATGTCCCCATGGGGGGAATCCCTAGAGAGTTATTACAACTTAAAGGAGTTATTGGCATAATTCATAGTGTTCTTTTAGTTTGTATTATAGAAAGAGTGTTATATAAAGCATCCCTTATAACACGCTATTGGTAGGGTTAGTTGATTTTATGGTTTTTCCTATTAACTCGGGTTTCTCACCTTAATAGACAGGTGTATTTTGTTCCCCATTGGACCAGGACTCATATCTAAACCTTTTCATTTTTTTGTCTTGTACTTTTCAATTTTATGATATGTACTTTTCTTTCCAGTTAATATTATTTTGATATATTATCTTGTTGGATACCATGAGGTGACTGGAACTAGGAGCATACCAGGTTGGTGTGGTGAATAGTGTTCGTAGAATTCATAGATTTAGAAATTATACCATGGGGTGTATCAATTGTATGTTCTATCATATGGTGATCAATGTTCTACACAATCACTCAATAGAGGGGGGATCAAGTGGAATAGTCAAGATATAATATTTTATTAATATTTATAAAATAATCAAAGGAGACTCTTAGTTCAATGAATAGGTTATGAAATAATTGATATTATGTTTAGTGAAATATTGTTTTTAAATTCATTAAAACTTATTACCATTGCTTCAGTTTTAAAGAACTAAAATTATATATCTTCAATTAATAAAACCACATAATTATTTCTTGATGTAGCAAAAAAAATGAAATTGGTTCTTGCATGTGTATTAATGAATGTGATAATAATGATTGTGTAGAACATATAGAAGATGTATAATCCTATGAACTAAAAAATTGATGTTGCATTTGTAGCCAATATAGGGGTATTATTAAGATAAAGAGTAGTAAATTATTTTTCTATTTTAACCTTGATGTAGATAATGATTAAAATAGACTAGTTTTTTATATGTAAGAGATAAAAATAAACGGGGAAACAAAAATAGATATATATTCATAAATAAACGGCCAAAACTAATGTAATTATTTTCTATAATAGCCTTACGATTTATTTTCAAAATAATACTGATCTTTGAAATTTATATTATTATCACTCCTTAATATTTACATTTGTGTGAAAATTTTATATAGTGACATCAATTTTAAATTTATAACTTGAACATCAGTAAAATAATATAATATTTACCCCATATAATATGAACATCAATACTCAACAACTAGAATGTAAAGTATAATAGAGAAAACCTAAAACTATTTTCAAAAATCATAAACTTCATCACAAAAATTAGAAAACATAGTATAAAAATAAACATATAAAACATTAAACTCAATGCTTGTAATATAAAATTCAACCCACAAAACCATTAGCTCAATATGTAGAACAAAAAAATTTAAACCCACAAAATAAATTTACAAAACATAACTTTAACATATAGAACATGTTTATAAAATTCGAAATAAAAAATATATCATTTTTAAAACATAATAAATTTTGAATATAATTTTGAGAGACAAATTATTTTAGAAAAATATATTTAATGAATGAAAATGAAAATAAAAATATGGTATAATAAAGATAGTCTAATGCGGTAAATTAATAAAGGATTTATCATAAAGGAAATGGGGAAAAGGAAAAATTAATAATGTATTGGCTTAATTAATGTATTTGGATGGGGAATATATTATCCACATATGAAAAAATTTGTTTTAGTGGAAGTATAACTTCATCGTTATTATAATAAAAAACAAGAATGTAGAAAATTGGGGAACATATTCTATATGGTGTGGAAATAAAAATTAAGAAGGAATAACATTTATTAATTTATCATGAATGGAAAATCATGATCTTGAAAATTGAAATATTTTTGGAAACACCATTTTCTGAGGGGATATGCTGATGGGAAAAATTATAATCAATAGTTGATCAATGTAACCACACATTATATTTTTTTATTGATTGTTTCTTTATATTTTTAATATACATTTTTATTTTTATTACCTTATTAATTATACATGTTACTATAAAATTAATTTTTCTCATATCATTAATATAATTGGATGACATTTTAGTAAACAAATATAATATTACTAAAATATAATTAAATTATTTAAAAATTTTAAAACATTATAATAACTATGTGTATCACATATTTTTAGACATTATTTTTAGTGAAACATGATTAATGTTGTGAATTAACATATAATAACATTAACACAAGTGTATTTTCTTATTGAAAATGAATAAAATAACAACTTACATATTTTGAATATTATTATATATAAAATTTAATATTATGAAATATATAAATATTATTAAATGTTCTATTAAAATTTCCATTATTAAAAATATATTTTCTTTTAGTGTTAGGAAAAATTTCAAAGAGATTTTTTTAACTTGGGTTATCACATCAAAAATTCTTATTTTGAGTCATCATTTCATTCACATTAGCTATATTATTGAACCATTTAATCCATTAAATCTTGATTTTTTATAATTTTAAATAATTTCTATAATTTGTTTCAAAAGATGAATCTAGTTATTAAATATTGGTATTTATTAAGGATACTATGGGTTGTAGAGAAGAAGAAAATATTGAAGAAGATAGAATTGCATAATAATCAATTGATGAAACTGATAAAGATACTAATCATATTTATAATGTTATATTCATGATTGATAATAAAGTGATGTTAGTTATGATGGAACAATAAGAAAACTATAAAGCGTTCATCTGAAGATATATTTTTCTCCATGTTGGATAGGCTGGAAGGCACCTAAATTCCCAAAATGAGAAAATTTGACTATAATGTGACATCAGTGTTATATTTTTAGGACCTAAATATGGATTTGAAGGAAATTCATAAGAAACTTTATTTCATACAACTTATCAAGATTCATAGTACATAAAATTATCTTTTAGAGGATAATTTCAAATAATAAAAAGAGATAAATGTGGATTAATGTCATGATTCTGATATTATGAGAGACTCTGTGAAATATATGAAAAATTAAGTTAATATGCTATAAATTGTGGGCAATTAATATCTGAAACATGTGTAGTAGAATGAATCCTTATTTGATAATGTTAATAATTTGAAATATAAGGACCAAGATAATGAGAAATAAATATGAGATATTATTAAAAAAGTTTAAATATTTTTAAAAATCATAAATAAGAAATTCTTATTGTAATTTTTTTCTTCGAAAACACCACATAATATTTTTTCTTTCAGATGATATGATTCATAATTATACAATTTATTTTTATCTTACATATATTTTAATATTACATGTGTATTTTAAAAATAACAAAGGGGAGAGAATTATGGGACAGTCTGTTTATTATTCTATAATGAATAATTATATTTTATTTTTATACAATCTAGGGGTGATTTGAATGAAGATGTAGTTTTTTCATTAATTATTTCTCTTCATTTAAACATTCATTTTTGTTGTGTCTTATGATTATAAAAAAACAAAATATTTTTTTGACATATTTGTTTGTGATTTATTCCCGATCATTGTTTTGATAAATAAAAATAAATATTATTTTTTTAAATGATTATTTGAATATTTTATTTTAGCATTTTATTTTTAGGAATGTTTCTTTCTAGTTATTCTTTGTCCGATACATTTTAGGTATCAAATCTCTTAAGCATTACTGAATCCTAACTAAATAGATGATTTTTTTTGAAGTGAACCCTATCATATTAGAGTGATAGTTATCACCCCTATTATCTTTGAATATTTTTATGATTTTGTTACACCTAGTTACAATAAATATAGGACCTAGACACTAGGGAGTTGTTGGTGATGTTCCTAAGATACCTCAGACCCGCACAACCTGATCATGTGCTAAAAGACACTCTTAACAGAGTATATTTTATACCAACTCATAAAATCCAAAAATAACATGATTATAATTTAAATCATATGTATAATTTAATTATATCACCTAATAGATAAATAGATAGTTCCAGAACCCAAAGGATTACTGCGTTTGGAGATTTTATTCAAAAAAATCTCAATTTACATAATTTCTTCAACATATCGAACATATAATCATCACATCTGATACTATTCTAGAAATATTATATTTAATAAAATTATTATTTTTGTTAGTTAATGGAAACATAAGAAAGGGTGAGCTAAAATACATTGATAGGATATATATTAGAGATATCAATCAAGGATCATAACTCAGCATAAGATGAACATATAGGTATATAAAATTAATCTAAGTGATTTGAAATGAAATAACCGAATCATATCCAATAAAAAATATATCATAATTTATGAATAATGATATAGGTCATTTTTAATAATTTAAATAAGAGAGATATATTATTGTGAAGATAAGAGTCTTTAATTATGGTCTATTAAAACCTAAAATAGGAATGTGAATATGGAATAAGAGTTTAGAGTAAACATATGAAGTAAATATAATCTCCTTTTTCAAGGCTCACCACCAAGACCATTATCACATTATGAATAAATTCCGATGGTGGATTTATTTTACTCCCCATTACAACAATCATAGTTGTCAGAATCCCATAATGTATTGTGTTTAGTTCCTATTCCTATAATCATAGTGGTCAGAGTCTCATAGTGGATTGAGTTTACTCCCAAGTCCCTTACATGTAATCTCATAAGATATAAATCATTAACCAATGCATCTTAATGATATAATTGTCCCACACATCACATAATAATAAACCATACATATGTGTTTCCCACGAACATGAAAACATTATTAATTCCATTAACCAATGGTAATGAAACATATTTTATGAAATCATTCACATAACATAATCATAATCAATCCAGAAAAAGAATGCGGAGGTTATAATTAATGAATATCCCCAATAAATCATAGAAAACATTTAAGGATACTGACATAAATAAAAAATATTATAATAAAATATTATAATTAATTTTAAAAATAAGATGAAATATCCATTTATTTTGATGGATTTTATTTTAAAATTAAAAATTGAAAAAAAACATTGTGAAATGGTATTTATTTTGAAAACCATGAAATATTGTAATGTAAACATAATAAAAAGAATAGATATAATTATGATAAAATGTGTTTATTTGGTAATAGTTATGAAATAGATTTTTTTCATATTTTAGTAAAAAAATTAAAATACAACCCATGTGGAAAACCATAAAAGGATTCATTTTAATCATTTATATATATAGACAATGGGAATAGAAAAATAAAATAAGAAATCATTAACTATATAGAATAACATCCCTAAGATAATATAGAGAGTATGAAAATAGAGGAGGAGGATTCCAGATCATAAAGGATAGATATTTCATGTTCCACATACACAAATATTTTTTATTGAATTATAAACCTAAGGGATGAAAAATGTTAAATAGATGTATAAAACAATGAAATAACCATAGGATTATAAAAAAATGTTGTTTGATATAGAAATAAGGTAAGGTCTTGTATCTAAGAAGACCTTTCCGTTGGGAGGTTTGGGTGTTAGAGGCACCAGGAGAAGGTTCCAAAATGTTTGTTGGGAAATACGTGTGTAAATACCATAAATGGAATAGATTCAGGATGGAGGGATATGTTTTTTTTGTTATAGTGGCTAATATATAGTATATCCATACTATAGTTTTGGGTATCTCATAGTGGATTTCAAGGATACTACCTTCTATTGGGTTGTTGTGTCATAGGGTGTATGATTTGGTGTGGTCGCTTTCTCGGTAGGAGGGGCTTTGGGGCATGGTTCTTAAAGTTGGGTTGTGAACCCCAAATACAATTTAATAAGATCTGTCTAGGTATATTAGAAGGGATTTGACTAGGGGGTTGTAACATGTTCTATAGATATTTTTTCATATATTATCCAAGGTAAACCAATTTTTTAACATGGTCCATTGGGTCGCACCATGGTCTTTAATTTTTCAGGGGGACTATAAATACCTTAATACCCTTGAAACCCATTATATACGACTATTTTCACTTGATCCTAAGAAAACCTAGATATGTTTCTATAAATATCTAAAACCCCTTGCAAAAGGGGTTTAACATTTTCTTTTGAATATCTGTTTTGTAATCCACGATGAGTTCTACCACTTTTTCTAATGATTTTTACCTATTTTATCTCATTTAATTATGTTTCTACTTTCCATGATTTTTTGCCTCATCTTATTTATTCTTATATGGGGTTTTCTTGTCATCTATTTATGTGTTCATGGATTGAAATCCATATGAGATCATAATTCTAAGAGGGATAGATGATCCTAGATCTGAAATGTTCGGTCATTCTCATGTGAAGAACGTTGATGCTTTCAAGTTAGGGGATTCTTTTATTTAATTTTATTTAAATTAAACATAAATATAAGGTGTTTTATCCCTTTATATGGAAATTTGATTAATCTAAAAATTATTTAACTTTATTAATAATAAATTTACTTTTGGTGATCACATATTTTTGTAATGTATCATGATAACAGTTTTCCTTTAGATTTTCTATATATTGTGTTATCTATGATATTATTTGATATGAACATTTATGACTCTATGGGTCAATGTGTTTTGTATGGAAGATAAAGACAATAATTCCAAAATTAATTGATTAATTAGTTTAAGAATTGAATAAGATACATGTTTATAATCTTATGTTCTATTTAATTTGATGGAAATAAAATTGATGAAAATGTGTATCATTAATTGAATATAAACTTCTATGTGTTACTGGATATGATAATTAATGTGAAGAAACATAATAATTTTTTATAATATTGAAATGAAAATTCATGTTAATGAGAATGGTTTTCTCTATGTTGTTGAAACCAAAATTGATACCAAGAGCATGCTTATATTTTTGATATCTTATTTTAGCATATCAGCATTGGATTCCAACAGTAATAACCTTTGAATAATAAAGTAGTTAATTCAGTATGGGATAATAACCATTTTTTAAGATTAATCTTTAGGGTCATGAGTGATCCATTTCTTATAAAGTCTATATTTCCTTTGATTGTGAAGCTTGAGAGATTGTTTGTGTACAAAGGATGAATGTATTATTTTAGGGACTATTTTACTTACTAATTATTATTGTTTTCTTGATTCGTTTTGAAGATATATAGATATGATGAATGGGATGTGATATGATATGGGGATGGATAATGAAATCTTGGTCAGGGTGGCCCAGATGATGTGGTAGTAGTTGATGCCTATGATGGTGAGATGCATTAGGATATGCATGAGGGTATTGGGGATGAAGCTGGATATTATGGAATGGATTGAATCATGGCTTACCCATTCATGTGATAAATTTATATGATTTCTTAAAATGGATATGTTCTATGTTCAATGTTTAGTTCTCATTTTTATCTCCATCCCTTTCCCCACTGTTTGAGAATGATTGGTTTTCATGGTTTCATGTTTACCCTTGGTGGTAGATTAGGATACCTTCCAATAGTACATAGATTATGCAATTATATTAATAGTTAATAATAAATGTTTTACACATGGGGTTTTATTGTTCTAGAATTAAAATGATATGATACACTTGAAAAATTGTGGACTCCATTTGGTTTATTCTTTGAAGTCCTCGAATTGGATTTGATGGATATTAATGTCTAATCTAGAATATTTTTGATGAGAAATTGATGTATAATGAATTAATTAACATAAATTTAATTTTCAATGAAAATAATTAATTTAACATAGCTCTTAAAATGGTTTTGTGCTTATAGAATATCTAATCTCTAATAAAGGTAACCAAACATCTGAGTGATGATATCTATAATTGAGCCTAGGACTGGGTGATATGTAAATTGTGGATGTGATATATATTATATCAGGTATATCCTATGATTTCATACACTGACACACCCATGTTTGTTAGACATAATTACACCTAGTGTACTCCAGGAGAGTGTTTTCTTTAGCATTTCAGTGGGAGGATAAATGGTTAACTAACCCCTTTAGCCCCACTATATTTTCTTGACAGTTCATGTCCTAGTATGCATGATTGTTAGTTTCCATAACTATATGAGTTTATAGGTCCTTGATATATTATGGTTATTCCACACACATGTATCCCAAAAGATACTATCCAAAGGATTATTATAATTAGGATATTCAAAGAATGTGATTTCATGAGGTACCTTACTCATTGTATAGGTTGTGTCACCTTGAGGCACAATACACAATGTATGATACACATCATACAGGTTGTAGTGGATCCTGAAAAATACTTGGTTACTATAGGGATAAGAGATATGGGATTATGTGATGAATATGGTTCATGTTGTGATATTTATCGTAGGTGTCCTCATGTTTGAGTACTTTTAGAGAGATATGTCTCAGTATGTTCAATTTTGGGGAAGAGTGGAAAACTAGTGGGGCACCATTGTTTTTTGTATTATATTATATGATCCCTTTTATGAGATACATGGTTATAGATAGACATGATGATACTAGGAACAATTTATACCTGTTTGGATGATGAGTTAGATTCACTATTGTTCATTGTAATTTAAAATGATTTATTTATCATTTCCATGAGAGGATCCAGGGAGGATCCTATTGAATATAATATTATACTCACCCCAAATATATATATAAAAACATTTTAGGTCAATAGAATAAGGTTGGGGAAAATTTATGATATTACAAGCTCGTGGTTTTTCAAGAGCTATATGGGCTTCATGACCACTTTCGTCTTAAGTTTTTGGGTACTTGTAGTTATCCTTTTAGTAGTTTTGGTGTTGTATAAGATTGTCTTTATGAACTTGGGGTTTCATTTTAAATTAATATGAGAATGTTTTTATTTGTTTATTTTCCTTCTCTCTCTCTTACACATGTTCTCGTATTGGGAAATTATTCCCATTTTTATGTTTATTATAACATCGGTGTTAGTCGCCAACCTTGGGCCATCTAGAGGTAGGACTTCGGTAGTCACCATGTCCCTTATCTATGGGCCAAAATATTAGGGGTCCCATTATGGGAGAGTGTCACTAGTTTATAAAGGGGTTATCAGTATGTTTTTTTGGTTTTCACGTCACTTTTTAGTCGACGTGGTTATAGGGGTTGTAGTAAATAATATTTTTCATGTCGGTTACTTAAAACTGAAGTAACAAAAAATTAGTGCAGTGCATTTTTAACATCTGTTATCCAATAACAAATATGGAGGAAAATTATACATCATTTATCATGTCAATTATTAAAATTAACACAAATGATAAATTGGTTTTCATATTGGATATTACATAACCGACCTGAAAACCCATGTGTAACATGTTTTTTACATCAGTAATCCAATAACCTCCATGAAAAAATATTATGCAACATTTATCACATCAGTTATTAAAAATATTTGACGTGATATATTGGTTTTCTTGTTAGTTAATACATAACCGACCAGAAAAAACCATGTTTAATATTTTTTCACATTGGTTATCCAATAACCGACATGGAAAAAATATTGTTCAACATTTACTAAGTCCACTATTAAAAGATAAAGACATTATAAGTGGGTTTTCATTTCATTTATCTAATATACAATGTGAAAAACAGATCACATATATTTTTCACATCGGTTATCCAATAACTCATGTGAAAAACAAGATATTATTATAAACAACACATTGATTATTCTCCTCCACCAAAATCTAGAAATTGAAAACAAATAGAAAAATAGAAGAATACAACACAAGAGTAAGAATATAGAAAAACCAGTAAAAAATAAACCATTAAAAATTAAAATAATCTAAAAAACAATGTACAGTGATTTAGATACAACACCAGCAATAGAAATAAAACAATACAAGATGCATCCCAAAATCCAGTAAAATAGACAATATATTAAACTTTCAAATAAAATAAAAACATATCAATCATGTGAAATTTTTTTTCAACTCAATTTGTAAATTAGTCAATTCATCTGCACTATATGGAAGTGCATCATCAATAAGATACAAAATTGTTATAGAGATCATAATAAAACATACAAAATTTTTCAAAAATCATTAAAATGAAATCACAAATTATGAAACTTTGTATCTGTACCAGTTAAAATTATTTCCAACATGAATATTAAAACATAATATCAACATTTAGTTTAACCTTATTGTATATGAAACAGATATAAATAGAATTTAATTTAAAATTATCTTTTTAATTAATATTTCCAAAATTTAGTAGTTGTAAATGATAATTCATCATAGCTTCTACATATTTGATCTTGGCGGTCTTTCTTATATTCTTTTTTTCATATATCTAAGGATCTCCCATGCCCTATTTCAAATTAATATTAAAATTAATAAATTTTATTTCTTATAATACAATTAATTATTAAAAAAGAAAACTAATTTGTTCAATATATTCTTAAAATTTTCTCTCACAACACAGTGGATAGAGCATAGCCAATACAATGTCTTCTCTATTTAAAAAAATACCCAACATCTAATGACCACTAATATGAAAGTAAATTCAAAATGATTTGTTAATATTATAAGTCCTACATAACTCTAATTGAAAAAATATTTCATACCTTACAATATATGGAAATATCCAACACTAAATAATGACATTCTGCTAAAAATCATTTAAATATATAAATTATATTTTAGAATTAGTCATTGTTTTAGATATTGGAGAAATAAAATGATAGTCTAAAAATCCATACACTTCTGTCTTTTAAATCCCTATACAAATTTTATATAGATGCCTAATACAAATAGTACATAATTATAAATCTTCAATAATTTAATGAAATGAACAAAACATTAATCTACATACATGGAATGAAATTACATCATGTTGATACCCAAGTTGTCTCCAACAACGAGCTATATGATATCACTTTGTAAAAGGTTATTATCCTTTTCACACCCACAAATAGAAGCATCAAATGGGATCTCATATACTCCTAATAACAAGTTATTGTCTGTTGAAAATTGATGCAGACTAGTGGAATCTGTATCTGAAGTCATGGAACATTGAATTTTATGTTGGGTAAACAATATTTCATTACCTTTAATGTATTCATGAACATATTAGAGAAATATATAAATATAAAAATAGTAAAAAAAAATTAATCTCATAATTAAATTATATATTACATACATACATACCTCTATGGTAATATGTAGATGTAGTATAGATGGACAAACAAAAAAATGGTTGATTCTTTGTCTAACTATACTCATATCATTTGTAGGACATGTTATTTTTTTGATCTATCTATAATATCTTGAACAATGGCGTTATGATGCTCTATATCAATATGTTAATTGGTAAATCTAATATAATATATCATCCCAATACAACAATATAATGAGGATCATCAAAAAATAACTCATAGTAAGTTGTAATCTCTGGAGTAGGGGGTGTTGGGGTTGGATAACATGGAGTGGAATCAGTTGGGGAGGTGGAGGAGTCTATCGGCAAACTAAATATATCCTTGCATGTCTACAAATATCACCTGTACAAAAGCTCGGATCCTATCCTCCATAATCACTTCTATATTCTGAAATTTTTCCCACAATGATTCTATTTTTGTATAAACATTCTCTTTTGAAGATTCATTTGATCCGAGAAACACATATCTTACCAACACACCTGTCGGGTATCCTAGTACATGACAACATCGTTGTCGCATTCCAAATGTTGAAGCTAATATATCAGTTCTACCCTCAATAATAAAGATCCCATGAGTGTTCTTCTTTTCAATAGAATCTGGTATGGAATATTTGAACAAATCAATTATGAATCAAATTATATAGAGAGTTTCATAATCTTTAATTAATAAATTATAATGTTAAAATCTTATCATCCACTACTCTTGACTTTTAATAAAGATATTGGCCCTTTATCTCAATCATCCACTCTTATATTTTTCATGTCTAGTGGGGGAGGTGGGTAACCACTCCAGATCAAGATGACTCAGCTCTCTTCTTTCGAATTTCATCTTCTAGCATGTGTTCTTCTGATAACATATACCCTCCTTGAGATAATGTATGTGGGTATACATTTTTATCGTGAATCTCCTATTGAGATCTCCTTGCTTTCTTAATATTATGATTAATAAATAATTAAATCAATAACATGGTTGCTAATTTAAAATGCCTCAAAAAATTTAACATTGAAATAACTAACAACTCATCTCATCGTCTACTATCAATAAATTGATTCCATGTATCATCAACTACCAAATCATATATCTGACATTGATCATCATGATGTCTACTCCCAAAAATTATCATTGGTGTTTTGGATGATTAAAACTCCCATATCTCCTAGCCTCTAGTGACATAAATTTCCATCTAAATCCTCCAATTTTAGTTATATCATGTGTCATTTGAGAAGAAGAAGAAAACATACATTACTACATACATTAATTAATGAGAAGTAATATAATAAAAAACATGCTTACCAAATTGGTCTCTGATAATTTTGATAGTTTCATTTTCTCAACACTTTTCCAATCATAAAACAATATAGTATCATTTCATTAAGCCTATACTAATAAAAATTTCATGAATGGTTTTTCCTTTGGACCTACTAGAATATCATTACCATCAATGTCTGATGGTATCCTTTGTTCTTGGGTATGGGCAACTTCTAATTCTAGTAAATGTGGGGGTGCATGTTTACCAACCCTTGAACACATTTTTCCTCCACGGAAGTAGATGTCTCAGGTAATGAATTATAAATAGGGCCATTAATGGGTAGAATTTGTATGTTCCACCCTAGAAATATGAGTATGATCATATCTAGAAATATATGGTGGATTGAAGGATTGATCTGTCACCATACAAATAAAATCTACATCAATTAGTAAAAAAATATTGAAATCCAACAATTAAATGAAAATACTACTAAAAAATGGAAATTTTCAAAGAAAAAAAATAAGCCAAATGCAACACATTTTTATTCGTATTTTTTATGGTTAACTAAAATACGAACAATATTAACTAGAGTTGAAATGACATAAATGAATGAAAACTAGCAGTATTAATAATAGATGAAATGACTTAGAAAAAATTCTCCAACATCTTAAATAATTTTTTTAACAAAAATAATTATATTATAATATACTCTTATACATTATATTTATTTTTATTTAAAATTTAAATTTAAAATAATTGTGTTTCAATAGAATAAAATAATAAATAAGATACTTAAGGGTAAAAATGGAAAAATAGACAAAACTAAACTAACATAAAAAACAATGAAACATATTTGTTATAATAATTGTTTTAATAAGTAAAATCAAATTAAAATAACGATGTTATTAAATTTTAAAAAGTAAATGATAATTAATTATATATTACCGATAATATTAATAATGTACTAAAGATTGTTTACCCAAATTCCTTCTTCCTGATTGTTTTGTATTGCAAAAACCATGTATTTGACATGTTCATCAATATTATTTCTTAACCATTCCATGGATGTAGGGATCTCCCATAAATCTGTATCTTCAAAAAGTTTATCATCACAAATGTAATTGTTTTTCTTGTAAACCAATAACCCAATTCATATAGGATTGATCAAGAATATTGAAAATTTGTTTTTTATGTGTGGACATTATGAAAGGATAATTTGTGTAATTAAATTTATTCACAACAACTAGTGTCATTCAAAATTCATCTTGTCGAACACTATTATTACTCATAAACCATTTAAGCATAAACACTAGAACATGAAATTTAATGTAATCAATATCCCATATTTTTTCAATATATCTATAATATGTGGTTAATAGAGAGACTGGGATCTTTTTAATGAAACATGAAAGATATATTTCTTCTTCGAACAATAAAACAATAATATTATGAAATACAATTCTTTTTTTCCTGGTATTTCATATGAAAATTATAGACATTAATGTCATTCTAGGACAATGTTATCAAATTTAAACTTGGGCCACCCACTAACCATGATCAAATTTATGATGCATTTGGGTTCATGGTCTCTTTAAACCAAGGCATAAATTTTTTTAGGCACATTCAAATTCCACATACGTTTCTTATTTGGATAATTTTTTTTCCACTCATTCAAATAAAATGTTATATATGGTTGAGAATCGTCTATGTTATTCAAGATGTATAACTGTATCTTATTTATCCCTTCACTTTCCAATGATTTTTCTTCCATGCCACGAATACCCTTTCCCCCAAAAATTAACTCATTCATGGTGATATGTAGGAAAATATATGTTCTCCACTTTAGAAAAATAGTTTGTACCAAACTTTGCAATCTCCATAGAAATATACTTCTCAACAATGTATACTTCAGGTTGATATGGATACTTAAAATACCCCTCAAATATTATCATATACATTTCAAAATGATACATCCAACATAGATAAATATTTCTTCAATGATTTATTTCTTGAACCAAATGAACCATTAAATGCACCATGATATCAGAAAAAAATGGAGGAAAATACATTTCTAATGGGGAATGTATTAAAACCACATTGTTCTCCAAAGTGTTCAAAGCATTCAAATAAATCAACTAATTACAATTTGAATTAAAAAAATTAATGGACCTTAATGATAGTCATTATAATATGGGTGGGGATAATTCCACACAGTGTAATTGGTAGGACTTATTGCATCATGATGTAATAGTCATGATATTTCATAAATGTCAGGTTCAAATCCTATAAATAATTTTTTTACATTTGAGGAATAAAAATGTGGCACTTTGATATCATGAAGAAATTTACAAAATATTTTCTTCTCCCTCTTGGATAAGTATGTCAATATGGGGTAGGAATTTTCATCATCCATGAGGAGTTAGAGCCAACTCTAAACATATTCCCATTGAGAGTCAATTAATTCATGCATTAAACCCATCTTTATTCATTCATTCAATATATAACATTATTCTAATTAAACATTCACAGACATTCTTCTCCATATGCATGATATCAATGTCATGTTTTACTAATGGTATTTCAGATATTGTAGCTCAAAAAATTGACTGTTTCTTCCAAATATTACTATAATTACCAGATTTATGTGTCTTTTGGAATATCACAACAGTGTTTTTCTCCCACTCAGAATACCAATAAATTAATAATGGTTTAGAAGAAATATCAATTTACAGTGAGCCATTGGAATACTTTTTCAATATTCTATAAGATCGATCCATATTTAAAATAATTTGATGACCCTTGTATTTGTTTTTTTCCCATGATACTATTGACAATATGAAGTTCTCAATTCACAAATTGGACAAGATTTAAGCCCCTTAACACTATATTAATAAAAATTTCAATATGCTAGGAAGTAATATATATTGAAAATTATCATTGGGTGTAGTTATAAATATTCCATTTTATAAGAATAATAACCCCATATAGCTTCCTCTAATAAAAATTTTAAATCTACAATTCATGGGTATAAGAAAACTTTAATATCATTTCCAGGATTTGTTGTTCAACTAATCATTAAAAACAACATTATATATTTCCTCTTAATAAAAAATTCAGGAGATATGTTTTAAATTACAAATAAAATAGTCCATGTATTATGTGTGCTACTAAGGCTTCGATATGGATTCATTCCATCTCTGTATAGTCCATGTCTGAGATTTCAAACATAATTTCCCAAATTAGGAAACTTTTGATCAATTGTTTTCCACTATGGACATTCAAATTGATGGCGTATTTTTCCATCAAATATCCTCTCATAAACATGGCTTCTTAACCTTTTTTAATTATGTGAATTAGAAAATAAACATCTCAAAATTGGAATTAATGGAATATACCAAAATTCTTTCTCTGGGGTCTCTGAAACATTTGAATCATTCTATAACTTATCTTTGAACTTATACCATGATTTCCCAAATTTAGGAAACTTTGATAGAAATTCATACACTTTCCTATATATCACATAGTCATTCAGGCATGCATGTATTTTGTTGTACACCAATCACTTTAGGAATAATATTTCCGTGGCCTTATAATGATAATTTATAAGATCATTGTGTTTAAGAAGAATTTATTTCAACTATTGTACATCTCTATAAAAATGTTTTCATTCCATACACATTTTGTCTTCAGGTTTATCAATCATAACACTACCGATAAAACATTATATACTATTCAACCTAGATACATTTTTGTGTTAGAATCACCATAAAAACAATCAATTTTCAGTTGTCTCTCAATTATCTCTACTTCAAGATCGTGAATCGTTTCATCTTGTCTATCAGATTTGGCATCTTGCAAAGCACCATCATCAATAGATCTGAAATTATACATTGTTTCACAATGCCAAATCGAAGGATTGTAGCTCAAATTAAAAAATGGGAAATTAAATGATATTTGATCTATCTACATTTCAAATTCATCAAATATATAAATTTAAAACATGGGTAGACAAACATTTTTTTGTTTGGAACATTATTCTTTGAAAATTCAAAAAAAGACTCGACACCTTCCCCATATTCATCACTTATTTGGGGTTCATTAATCCAACATGGATTCATTATCTATAAAAAATATAAAAAAATATAAAAAAAATGTAATAACTAATAAAATATTGACATTAGAAATGGCATAAAAAATAAAGAAAAACAGGAATGGAAAAATTAGAAGGAAAATAGAAAATTTTGATGCGAAAATTCATTCATAATGGAGGAATTACAAAAAATATTTCCTTAAAAAAGTATCAAGTGAAAATAAATGAATATAACCATAAGAAATTATTAAAAAAATATCTACAACGATATCTATAAAACAATTTTCATAAAAAATATATAGAATGAGAATAAATAATTCATAGTTGATAATTAATGAAAATATGTAATTTATTATATATTGTATTTAACAATATAATGCACTCATAAATTGAATAAATGTTTAAAAAAATGTCACATTAAATAAAATCAGTAACTAATTAACAGATTATAAAATCAAAAGTGTAATATACAATCTCAATCATGTGAGGAATGCACTGAGTATTCATATTTAACTTGTTCCAACATGCTATATACTAGAAAAATAGCTTCCATGTTTGACTTTACATTTATTTTACTTTCATATAATGACACATTCTTATAATTAAATAAATTTACTAGGCAATCAAAAAACGAAATTGTAATTTAAAATATAATTTACATTACACCGATCTACATGCTACAATTATTTCAAATTCTATATGTCATAGTACCATCTATTATCACTATATTTGGTTTTTTGCTATCAAGGCAACATTATTGACTAGAAAAAATATGGAGGTTTTCTATATGGAATAAGATGATGGGTTAGTGAAACTGATTAATGTCTATAATTTATGCTTTTTTTATTCTATTTAGGGATCAAACAAATAATCAAATAAAAAAAATATTTGTTAGATGAAGCCACTTGGGGGTTTGGTTTTATTAAGAATGAAAACGTTTCATGAAAAAAATTCCATTAGCTAGATTACTCTTACATATGGTATATTGGGAACTCTTATGCATCCCAATACATTTTCAAATATTAGAAATTTCATCCTCCTGTTAGACCATTCATAAGGTTTTACCCCATCAAAGAAATGTTTTTAAAAAATTTCTTGGTTCTTTTTCAATTCAAATATACCATCACTTTTCCAAATTAATTTATACACTATGAATTTCATCACATTAAATAAGTAAATATCATCTTTTCGGTATCTAAAAATTAAAGATACAAGATTCAATGTTTTGGAAGAAATAAAAGATACACTAATTAATACGACATTTATGTTCTAAATCAATTCATAGCATTAATATTTATATGAAAATGCTAAATCTTTCAAGGTAAAAGATAAAAAAAGGTGGTGAAAAATTTGTGAAATCATACATGAATATCTTATAATAAATAGATAGTCCCTATGAACTATTACCAAAAAAATATTTGTTTGTCCCATTAATTAAATAACCCCTTTATCTTTGAAGGTGTTACTAGTACCACATTCTAATACGTTGAATCATCAAATATACTCAAATATTTGTTTTTATATAATATAATCTGAATCAAATACCATAAATCCAAATAAAAACACCTAAATAACATAGAAAAATTTATACAATGTTCATAAGTAAAATCCTAAAACAACTAATATACATAATACAAAATATTTTCAATCCTTTTTTGGAAAAAATTAAAGATGCAAATATTTATAACCGAATGCACAGAGAAAAAGATGAAAAACCACAATATAAGAAGATGATAATGCGAAAAAATGAAGAATACCTCATTAAACAATAGTCAGTAATATATATGATGCCAAAAATGACCGAAAGGAGTGAAATGTAATAGTATGAGGCTTACATCAGATGTGTAAACTGAGTTCAATGATACCCAATGATTTGATTCAGATTATAAGGTGAGATTTTGACCACCAAATCAAAGGAAAAATAAATTTTTGGATTTTTTGAGAGTCAAACGAGAGGTTCATCATAAAATAGTCTGACTTCATAATGAAACCCTTAAGCTGTAAATAAAATCTTAAAAGGTTTTTTACATTTGTTATATTATAACAGAAATGAAAAATTATTAGTCAAGTTTTCTTATGTATGTTATACTATAACTTATAGAAATACCCACACTTTTATTTCAGTTAAATTATAAATCCGAAATTTCACATATTTTTTTATAAAATGGACCTGAAAAATCTGTTTTGACATCTGTTTTATAAAAATTACTGTAAAAAAGTAATATGTCCATATTTTCATTTCGGTTATAAATAACCGACTTGAAAACTGCATCGTGAAAAATTGTTTTTCTACTAGTGTGTGTCACAACATAGTGGTATTAATGGTTTATGTTAAGGGATTGTATGTAGTTTAGAGTTAAGAACAAGTGATATTGCATGGGATGGTAGGGAAACGGTGTTAAATTTGATTATTAAGTGATATAAAAAATATGAGAGTAGATGAGGCATAGGTATTTATGTCCCCTTTTAATGTAATTTACTTACATTTATATTAAAAATCCTATTGAACAATGTGATGTTGGTTGTAGGGTGTAGATCAATGAAATGATCATGAATCATTGTTCTATGTGCCTATGTTTGAAATGGGTTGACCATGGGATATGTTAAAACCTTAATGAATATAATAAATAAAAAATTAAAGTTAATTATTCCATATTCTATGTGTTGGAGTCTTACCATTTGTTCTTCTTGTAGAAACATATCTAGGTTCACATCGTAATAAAGTTCATGACAAAGATGTTCGGCTGGATAATATAGCAGTTCTCCAATGTGTGTATGTCGATCATAATGAATTTTTTAGAGGAAACTCTAAGAGATTCACCAACAAAGATTGTAGAAGTATGATGGATTGATTTCGTACCCGATCACCAAAGACTGGTTGCAGGAGGTCGATATAGCCTTCAGTTTTAATAATTCATAGGTCACCGAGTTTCATTGCATATTAAGAACCTATGTGGAGTAGTGAGGTAGTGGTGAATCTTGTTCCTTATGTATCCTGAGAAGTTGGCGGTCTCATGGGAGAAGTTATGATACTATTTCTAAGAATATTATCATTTTGCAACAATTAAGGAGGCCATTATCTATGAGAATCTTAACTTTTGATAAAGAATTTCAATTGTTTCATCGTTAGAAATATATTTTAGGACCCTTCTTCAGAATGATTTAGACTGATTTCCAAACAATGTGGTTAGGTTATAGAATTTTTGGAGAATTTGTGTCCAAATATCTAGTTCCATGTTAACTTGTTTATGCTGAAGACTTATCTTGAGGTGCTGGTGAGAGTAAAAGATATTGAGAGGATGATTTCTAGAACAGAATCATCATGATATTGGATTCATGAGTATTCCACATGAAGAAGAGTTGTGGTATAAGGTTACAATTTCTCTAGACATAAGATATGTTGGTCAGTCATAGGTAGGTCCCATTACTCAACAACTAATTTCAATAGGGAAGACATCTCATAGATGTTTTACAAGGGATTAGATGAATATTTTTATTATGGAGTATGAGTTCATCAGCAAATAGAGTTCTCGTACTTTTTAAGTAGTCATTGTACACTAAGAATTACATTTCAGGTTTGTTCATTGAGTCGGTTTCACCTAAGGAAACAGAAGTCGGGTTTTTCAGTTTGGGATCAGTATAGATGATATGGGGTAGGCCAAGGACAACCATGATATTCACTTCACCCCCAAAGAGCATAGTACTTCTATGTATGTGGTTTTCCATAGGGTTAGAGAGGCCATGAATCAGGTCGTGGTCTACTTTATCCTCTATAATTTCCATCATCGGGTGATTCAGAAATCATTTCATGTACTATCTACTAGTTTTCTAAAAGGATAAAGTATATTATTATACAATAATTATGTAATAATTTATATCACCATCACCTATTCGTGCTTTGGGAAATGAGGTGGATAGGATTCTAGTGCCCTTGTAATTGACTATGCTTGTTGGAGGTCAAGACGACTTTGATAATGTATGTAACTCCCTGCCCCTACCTCATTGGCTTGAGGAGGCGGTGAGGGTTACTTGGCCTTAAGTGACGTTCCCAAGGCGCCAAAGGCTGTCAATAAATGTTGAGGGCTTCAAGAGAGAAGTGTGGAATGATTTTCCCTCAATAGGATAACCCAATCAACCAACAATTAACAACGATAATGCATGAATTTGTTTTCAACCAACCATACCATAACAACCCGATATTTTCAAAACATTAGATTACAAAAGAAACTAAAAAAATCAAGAGAATATGTGACACCACCATAGCTCCACTACAGCTCCAAACTCCATGAACCACCAAGAATCATGAAGAATAGCTTAAAGATGGAGATGCCTTACCTTTGCCCATGTCCCGATATACTACATCTACAATGATAGCAAAGTGCCAAAGTAGGGGGTGAGTAGAACTACTCATTAAGATTTCCACAAATTAGTTCCCTACTCATGCCACTAGGATAAGTCGTTATCACATATATATAAAACATTTTATGTAAAACAAATCCATTTGCAAACTGATTAAAAAAATCCAAACATTCCACAAAAGGGAAAGCCACCACAACCAAGCCACACACTAGTTACCCTGTTCATATTTCAATCACAAGCCCCATCCACAAACATCACATTGTTAAGCAATCAACATACAATGGGGGTACTTTCTTGGCCAACCCGTTCACAACCCGACAAGTTGTACTTTCTCGGCCACTTTCCCTAATGGTGGCCCTTCTAACCATTATCCATCCAACTCCCTAATTATAGTGGCACTTTCTCGACCACTCTACAACATCACAACCCATTCCAATACAACACCCATCTATATCCACACAATCACAAGACACACAAGATCACACATTATTCGAAACACAACCAAATTCCATTATCATGATCAAGTTCAATGTCATTTTAAAATAAACATTTTCAAATCATCTAATTGATCTCACTCCCAACAAAACCCATTTTTTTCCCTAAAATCCCAATTTCATGCCAAAACTCCCCAATTTCTTCACCCATAGATTCTTCAACAAATTTTCCAAATGATTTACCAATTAAATTTCAAACAAAAAATTTAATTGTAAATGAACCATAAAATTCCACAATGTGGAGTCGAGAGAGAAGAAAAATACCTCATAGGGTTTGGTGAAATCGACCTTTCTCCCAAATGGACCTCAATCTAGTAGAACGCCTCCTCGAAAATCCCTTAAAAACCCTTTCCCGGGAGAGATCGCCTTCAAACCACCTTGAATCATCTTCAAAACCCTCCAAAACTGAGTGGGAGAACCCTTCTAGCCCCTGAGAACCGAAAATCCCGAGTGGGCCTTGAGTGGAAATAAGAGATTATTGAAAATGTGGGAATCCCGAGTGAACCCGGGTTTTATAACCCTAATTATAAGTGGCATCAAGGTTATCCCACACGGTTTGGAAAATCGTGCGCTAACAGTGCCCACTCCACTGCCTCGAGAGATAGAGTCCACATAGTTTCCTCACACAGTCTGGAAAACCGTGTACAGGCTGTGCGAGGCCTACTATCGTGAGAACAAGGGTCTGCACGGTTTCTTGGGGAATCCACATGGTTTACAATAACCATGCTCAAATCGTGAACCCCTTTAAAAGCCTCCAAACACATCCAAAACCAATCCAACCACTCCCAAACTCTTCCCAACTCATCTCAAGGACTTTAAATGTATAAAAAGGAATAAACAAAGGCAACATACTTCAAACCGGGGGTACTAAATTCTCCCCACCATTGGATTTTCTGTCCTCAAATTGTAGTGAACCCACACTTTGTAGAAAGAGCTAGGGCCACTATTCTCCCATTTCATTCTCCCATTCCCATGTTTCTTTCTGGATCTGGCGATGTTGCCACAAAACCTAAACTAGACGGATGCATTTACCACACAAGATGTTCTCTTTCCTATCCACAACACGCACTGGCACGTGCACCAACGAAGCATCCGGCTCTAGCTGAACATGATCTCATCGAATAACATGGCCGGTATCTAGCTGGTACTTTTTCAGCTGTGACAAATGAAATACATTGTGTACCGAACTAAACCTAGGTGGAAAAGACAACCAATAAGCCACCTCACCAACCTGCTCACCAATCTCAAAAGGTCAAATGTACCTCAAAGATAATATTCCTTGATTTCCAAACCGACAATGTCCCAACTGAGGAGAAATCCTCAAGAAAACATGATCACTCAACTCGAACGACAACGGTCGTCGACAATGATCTGCATAAGATTTCTGAAGACTCGGAGCCGTCTCCATCCTCTTCCTGATCAACATGATCTTTTATGTAGTCTCCTGTACAAGACTCGGTCCAACCATCGAAGACACACCCATTTCCACCCAACATAGTGAAGAACGACACGGTCGCCCATACAATGCTTCAAACGGAGCCATCTATATGTATTCTTGATAAATGTTATTATATGAGAATTCAACCAAGGACAAGTGATCCTACCATGAGCCACCAAAATCCATCACACAAGCTCACAATATATATTCCAAGGTTTCTATTGTTCTCTTGTATTGGCCATCCATCTGAGGGTGATATGCCATACTCATGCTCAACTTTGTTCGAAGATCTTGCTACAAATATTTCTAGAAACGAGATGTAAACCTGGGATATCTATCTGATACAATCGAATCTGGAACACCATGCCTCTTTACCACCTCCCAGATATAGATTTTGGGCAGATCCTCCACCGTATGAGAATTAAGAATTGGGATGAAATGGGCTGACTTCGTTAACTGATCTACTATCATCCAAATGGCATCGTGTTTTCTGAAAGTTCTTGGGAGACCTATGACAAAATCCATCGCTATCTTCCCCCCACATCAAAACAAGGATTGGTAAAGACAACAACTTTCCTACGGGCCTCTGATGCTCTTCCTTGACCTGCTGATAATTCAAGCATCTTGAAACAAACTTAGCCACCTTGCTTTTCATACTAGCCCACATGAACTGCACATTCAAAGCTTGATACATCTTCTGAATTCAAGGGTGAAAAGCCCACCTGGAATGATGGTACTTCCTGAAATGATCCTCTTGATAAGCCACCAGAACAACTATCTGATTACGGAAGCAAAAAACTAATTCATTATTCAGTTTCCAACACTCAATGGTCTCCCCACCAATGAGTCTTGACCCCATGGTCACACATTAGGGATTGGATATATATGCCCCTCTAACCAGGACAACCAAGTTAGGAATCAACGTAACCGGAAGGAAGACTGCTCTATCACCCAGGTCTTCACATTCCAATCACATATCGACTATAATTGACTTCAACTACCACTAGTCTGATTCCTCCTTCACAACCTGAGCATACGATTTCTTACTTAATATATCTGCCACCGAATTTCCTTTACCCTGTGTGTACATTAAGTCAAAATCAATCATCGAGAGATATTAAATCCATCTCCTTTATCTCAAGTTCAGATCCCATTGTGATGAAATGTACTCCAAACTCTTATGATCTATGTAGACCGCGAATTTCTCACTGAAGAGATAAATGGCACAACATTTTCAAAGCATGGACCACTGCCGCCAACTGAAAATCATGAGTTGGATTGTTAATCGTATGCAACCTCAACTTCCATGAGCCATACATGACCAAATGATACCCTTGAATGAGAACACACCCCAACCCTGATCCCAATGCATCACAATACACCACGTACCCTCTTCCTGGTTCTGGAAAAACCAAGATTGGTGCTGATGTAAGGAAACCCTTTAACTCTTCAAAACACTGCTGAAACTGTTCACTCTATAGGAATGGATCATTCTTCCTTGTCAATGCTATAATCAGTGAAGCCAAACGTGAAAAATCATGAATAAAATGTCGATAATACCCAGCTATACGAAGGAAACACTGTTTCTAAAACATGTTCTTTGGGGGATGCCACGAGATAACAACATCTATCTTTTCCAGATCCACGAAAACACCCCATTCAGAAATCACATGGCCATGAAAATGGAATTCCTGTATCCAAAAGTCACACTTTGACAACTTGGCATACAACTGATGATCTTGCAAGATCCCTATCACTATCACCATGTGCTGCACATGCTCCTCCCTTGTCTTCGAATACACCATAATATCATTCACAAACACCACCATGAATGAATCCAGTTATCTCTGAAATATCTGATTCATCAATTCCATAAACATTGCTGGCGCATTAGTTAGACCAAAGGGCATCACCACGTCTTCATAGTGGCCATATCTACTTCTGAAAGAAATTTTAGGAATATCCTCCTTCCTTACTCACAATTAAATATATCCCAACCTTAGGTCGATCTTGAAGAACCGTTGGGCTCCCCTCAACTGGTCGAACAAATCATCGATTCGTAGAAGTGGATATCTGTTCTTTATTGTCACTTGGTCTGGTCTTTGATAATCAACATAGAGACTAAAAGATCCATCCGTCTTCTTCACAAACAACACCAGCGCTGCCCACAGAGATGTGCTAGGCCAGATAAATCCTTTATTTTCCAACTCCTCCAACTGGACTTTCAGCTCCCTCAATTCTGCAGGTGCCATCCTGTAAGACGTAAGTGAGATAGGGATGGTACCTAGAAGGTGATCAATCATAAAATCTTCTTTTCTTATAGGAGTTACCCCAAATAATTCATCGGGAAACACATCCATGAACTGGTCGACCACTGCTGAAAAAAAACTTTTCCTGACACCCTATATCGATTCCAACGACAATACTAGCAACTAATACGATAATGTGCCACTGTCGGTGCCAACAAGCCTCCTGAAACCTACTTCTCATACCTCTCTCCTTTAAAGAGATGTCCAACGCCATCATGCATCATAAAACTCACTGTTCGCGCGTCACAATCAATGTTGTACATAAACGCTATTAGCCATTCCATGCCCAAGATTGCATCAAAGCCATCCATCTCAAATACTGAAAAATCCCACACTATCTCAATTTGGCCGACAATGATACAACATGCTCTACAAAAGAAGGATCGACACACTTTTCTACCCAGAGGGGTTGGATGTTTCAGAACCGAAGGAATAATCACTACTTTTAAACCCAGCAACTCAACAACGCGCACAATAATAAAAGAGTTTGTAGCACCCATATCAAACAACACTTGCAGGTAGGTAGAATTTAAAAGAATCATACCTTGCACCATGGATGGTCCCAACTGATCATCCATCACAAGATGCTCATCTCCGAACAAGGCCTTCTTTGTCACTCTCTGTTCTTTATTTCCCTATTGAGGGGTCATGGTATTTCGAGAATCACCATGACTAACCTTACCTTGCAGACGAAGGGTATTTTGGTGCCCCCGTCCCATCGAAGAAATGGACGCATACGATCCTTGTGGAGTGTCACACACTCTTGTCCTTGGATTATTCCTATAGTAGTGCTGGAGGTGCCCCATCTTCTTACAACTATAACATTCTCTGGGTTGTGTCATGCAATCCCGCTAGATATGCGTCGAGGAGCCACATTGAAAATAGCCAAATTTACTCTGGGGATTCAGAGTAAGGTTCACCAATCTCGTCGTCACATGTTGTGTCGTGCCCCCGCTCTGAGAATATGTGTCCCTCTTTCTCTTGAACCTGGCATTTGAGTTCCCACTAGCCCCTATGGGTATTACCACATTTCCTCTGCCCGGAGTTCCCAGAAGATCTCGCTCAGCTACCGAGGTTTGATTTACCATTTCTATGTAGTCCCCGATACACATCACCGCTATTTTAGAATGAATTTCCTACATCAAGCCCACCTCGAAAATCCTTGATTTCAGCAATGTGCTACCAACCACCTTGGTTGAAAACCGCACTATGCTCATAAATTTAGCTGCATACTCCATTACCGACATCTTTTCTTGGTTAAAACTGAAAAAGTCAGTTGTACACAAAATCTTGAATGTATGAGGGTAGAATTGTTTGTTAAAAAATTCCTCAAGGGTTTCCCATGTCATACCGTTGTCCATCCCTGCTTGGAAAACCATCTCCCACCATTGAAGGGAAATATCCTCCAGCTTATACGTTTCTAGCTTGACCTTTAACTCTGTCGGGGTTCCCAAAAATTCAAATATTCTATTTATTCAGGACATCCACACCTCTACTATTTCTGGGTCCGCATCACCCCTAAAAACGGATGGGTTCTGCTTCTGAAACTGAGGCACATAGTCGACATGCTTGAGATCTTCCACTCTATTTATACTTCCCACCACTTAGAATGCTTGGACTATACTTTGCTGTAGCTACTGGTTCACCTGGGGCTCAGGTGTAACCACATTTTCATCAGCCGCTTCTGGTTGGTCTTTATGATGCCTACCCGGGGCCATTTCTATAAACATAAAACAAAAAAGCATCATTCTCACTTCCATAGACATCACAAATCAACCATGTGAAATATCATTTCATAACAATCAATCATAACCAGGCTTTCCATTTTTTCACATTTCCCATGTTGCACCCTTTTTGAAAATCATGCATTTTCAAAATACTACTAGTTTTCATGTTTCAAATCCTTCTGGTTTGAAACCCAATTGATATTTTTAAAAATACACACATTCCTATCATAAAATAATTCATTATGTGCCAATGAAATATGCATCCTAGTGGGAATTCATTTCTACCATGCATTCCATGATCATCTCATTAGCTTCACCCACGACAATAATATTTCCAATACATACAAGTGTCTCCAAAACACTAATTTACCCAACTCCCTAGTAACATGGAGTTCAGTATAAAAGGGGTAGTTATGTTCTTTCATGCAATACATTCCATGTTTCGATAGTCCTACACCTTCCTACCATCCAGACTCAAGGAATAACCAAGAACGAATGTCAAATCCAAATCTGAGAATCAACTCCAAAGGACTGAACAAGCTAATTCCACTTGAAACACCCCACCCCTACCTCAATGGCTTGAGGAGGCGGTGAGGGTTACATGGCCTTAAGCGATGTTCCCAAGGCGCCAAAGGCTAGAAATAAATGTCGGGGGCTTCAAGAGAGAAGTGGGGAATGATTTTCCCTCAAGAGGATAACCCAACCAACCAACAATCAACAACGATAATGCATGCATTTTTTTCAACCAACCATACCAAAACAGCCCAATATTTCCAAAACATCAGAGTACAATGGAAACTAAAAGACAATCTGTAGGATCGAAATAATGATGAAGATGCTCAATTTACAAAGGGGGGTGAATTGTATACTTTAAAAATTCATTTGAAGCCTTTAAAGTTAGTTACAAATAAATATGTTTTCCTTAAATAAAGGAAAGGGCTATGTTTAACAACGTTAAACTAAGCAAATTCACAACACCTCTAACACCGAATCCAAACATGGAAACAGATTCCAAAAGTAGGTTCCGGAAATATGGTTCCAGAAATTGAACCTTAACAAAAGATACAATATGAGATTCTACCTTAAAGCGTATAGAATCTAGAAGAAACAGAGTACAAGTAAGGAAGTATAAGAAAGTTATACTTTCCTTATATTACAAAATGAAGCGGAGCTTAAACAAGTAGTTAAACTACAAGTAACAAGATAATAGTCTTTTAACCCAAAGAGAAGGGTATCCAACAACCTTGGATAAAGGTCCCTTTATTTATACTTTCAAGAAAGTATGTCTTACCCACACCAGGGTAAGCTCTCGATACGAAGATCGAAGTCTCTTTCTTGCTATCCCCGTAAGCCCTTAACTTCAAGGTAGTTGGTATCCTCTGTCTTCCTCAGCAAGGAAGCCCTCGAACATCAAGGTAGTCGGCACCTCTGTCTTCCTATCCCCGGAAATCCTTGAATGTGATCACCAACATTCGGAGTCGCATGAAGCTTTGAGATTTAATAAGAGCCTCTCTCTCTAGAAATCACTTCAGGCATGTAATCACATGAGTCGAAGAACTGTCAGCCTTTCAGCACCTTTCAGCCCCAAACTCTTTCAAATGAGCTCCTATTTATAGGTAAGGTCGGCTCCTTCTCCAACGGTCATATTTTCCTTAAAGATCGGAGGGACCTGTACACGTGTCACTTAGACAACGGTTAGTTTATAACAAAATAGACGACATCGTTTTATAAAAAAACAAGTGTAACAGAATGTACGACATTGTTTTAAAGTCTAACATAAAAAAGTTCGGAATGAAAGCTTCAGAGTGTAGGTTCGGAGTGTAATTAAAATAATAAAGAGTAGTCAAATTATAGAAATGAAGGCAGAATAAAAGTTCGGAGTCTAACCAAAATATTTTTTGGAGTCTGAATTAATTCAGAGTGTATAAAACAAAGATAACCAGATTCTGTTTAATAAGAGAATTCGGAATGAGAGTTCGTCATCAGAATTCGTAATGAGAATTCAATGTCAAACTTCATAAGAATTCGTATCCTGAATTTGGAATAGAACTTAGTCAGATTTCATATCCGGAATTCAGAATGATACTTTATTATAGTTCTCATCTAGAATCTGGAGTGAAACTTCCTTACAGTTCTTATCCAGAATTCGGAACCTCAAACAGAATACTTTATATCAAAGTTTTAAACAAATCTGAGAAAACAGAAATGAATCTGAATTTTATACTTAGGAAAAATATGGATGAAGAAAAATGATAAAGATAAATTTCCTTATAAAAGCAATTTTCCTTAAGAAAGAATTTTTCCTTATAAAAGCAATTTTCCTTAAGAAATCATTTTTCCTTATAAAAGAAATTTTCCTTTAGAAAGCATTTTTCCTTATAAAAGCAATTTTCCTTAAGAATTCATTTTTCCTTATAAAAGAAATTTTCCTTAAGAAATCATTTTTCTTTATAGATAAGGTGTCTGTGATTTTCAAAACAAGAAGGAATGGAAAAGTCATAAGAAAAAACTTATTGACTCAACAATCTCCCCCTTTTTGGAAAGCACAAACATCCTTATGAAAAATAAATTCTAGGAAGAAAGAAAAACAATAAAGCTTATCTCCCTTTGCTTTAAGGATATTGATGAATACTAATAACTCCTCCTTAGGCCTTGAAACTCTAAGGATCGTATTCAGATTTCCGGGGTGACATTTCGTTATGAATAAGAATTTCTTCTTAAATGAAAAACTCTCCCTTAAACAAACTCTTATTAGAATTCTTTTTCCTTTGGGATCTTTTCCTTCTCCCCTTTTGATAAACTCTTATTAGAGTTCTTATTTTTCTTAAGGATATTTTCCTTCTCCCCCTTTGTGATTTTCAAAAAGAAATTGAGGAAATGGAAAGAAGTAACAAAGTACCTGAAACATTAGTAGTAACAACAAAAGGAACGACAAGCACAAATTTCATTGAAATCTCGGCAACCAAAAAAATTACAACAAAAAGATCAGATTTGTTTATTTCTGATCTTTTTTCTTTGAAATGAGCCCCATAAGAATAGTATTGATCTTCTTCAGGTCTTTATGATCTTCTTCAGCTTGCTTCTCTAAGACCACTATCCTTGCAGATTGAGCTTCAATCTTTTCTTCCTGGGCTTTCAGCTTTTCTTCCTGAGCCTTGATCTTTTCTTCCTGAGCCTTCATCCTCTGTTCAAACTCAATCCGATGATCCCTTTCAAATTTCTAGTTTTTTGAAACGGAATTCAATTTCCCATTCAGATCTCTGACTTCTTTAATCCGGAAGTTCTTTTCATCAGTCAGCTTCTCTTCAAAGGAGGAAGTCAGCTCATTTATCTTTTTGTCCTTAGTCTCGAAGGCATCTTTAACATTATCTTGAAACTCATCGAATAACCTCATCTCTTCAATAGTCTTCTTCGACCAGTTTTTCATCTTCTTGCAAGATTTTCTATAAGCTTCATAGCCAACAAAAAAGGTTTTGAACTGAGCCTCAATCTCAACGAACTTGTCCATAACCATAGATACGGAGTCAGTTTTCTGATTCAATGCATGTTGGTGCATCTGGAACCTTGAGTCAATACTTGAGAAGGTCAGAATTAATCCCACCAACTTCTTTAAAGACTGGACAACAAAGTAATGCCCCACCGAGGATGACTCCGAATCCGAAACTCTGCTTGGAAAATTTTCTTCTTCAATAAGGTCAAGCTTTCTCTTTGAAGAACAACCAACTTCCTTCCTCTTCCTCACTTTTGAGCTCGGAGTATCAGCAAGAATTTGCTTTACCTTGTCTTTTTTCGGAACCGATTCTTGATCAGGGGTTTTCTGCTCGCCAATAGGCACTTGAACAATATCATCAACTAGTTTTTGAACAAAATCTTCCTCATTCTTATCCTTCTCTGGAGTTACTAACTTAGAGGATTTAGCCTCTGAAGTTCGGAGTGACAGATGTTCCGAAGGCGACCCCTTATACTCGTATACTTCTTTCAATAAGTCTCTTGTTTCACCACTTGCTTCAGCAACCTGTTCTTCCTCTTGCACTTGTTGAACCTGCTCGAGTTGCTCAACATGTTCGATTGTAACCAATTCCGGAAAATAAAGTTTTCTTCCTGGAGTCTCAGGTAGAGATTCCAAGGAGAAAGATCTCGGAACTGGAATGCTTCTGGATACCATCTCATTAAATTTTAACAACGCTTGGACTGCCATGGCTTCTGACATCTTCTTCTTGAGCTTCTTCTCCATTACTTGTTTTTCAAGCTGATCAGCAGTTCTCTCCATTAAGGTTTTAGCTTCCGCAGGGTCCAATCCGAACTGCGGATCCCCTTCTTTCCTTTTCTCATTATCTTCTCTCCACTTGGCAACAACCTCATCAGGAAAATCCTTCTTCTTCTTTGGTTTGGGAGGTGCGGTTTGAGCTTCCATAGATTTTGGATCCTGTACCTCAGTTGCAACTTCCTTCAACTTTCTTTTCTTTACTGGCTTGGAAGATTCCGGTTCAACAGTTTTCAGAGCCGCTTCTTCTTGACTAGGTAGATCGAAGAACTCACCAGTCTCCTTGTTGAAAGCCACATCCATCCTCTTAAGAGTATCACCACTGACCAACAAAATTTTTCAAACCCTTGGCTTAGATCTTCAAGCTTCCTTGAAGGAGTCAAGGCACCTAACTATCAAATTTGATAATATTGCTGGGTACATTACGATCCGGGCTCTGAGATTTCCGTTCTTAAGATTCTCGATGGTTATAAAAATGTGCCTCATGAAGTTAAACTTCCTTAGATTTATCAGGAAATCTAAGAAATAGATCTCACTCTTCTTCAAGCTGTCTTTATCACCTTTCCTTTGTACAATTAGACCTTGCACCCACAATTCTAGAATCCAGAAATTTTTAGGCAAACTTTTTGGAACTCTTCTACAACATGAAACCAGAATGAAGAGAGATGCAGACAACGTCAAGAAGAAGAATGTAAATGGTACTGTTACTTTTACTAAAACTTCAAAACAGATGAAAGCTAAGACTCCTGAGAGAGTAACCAGGTCCAAGTCTAAGAAAGTTATTTTCCAGTCCGAATCTATTGAGAGTGAAGTCTCAGAAAATGAACTAGCAAATCTTGCTCGAAGGATGAACAAGATAGCTGGCCAGAGAAATTTCCAATCAATGTATAAGAAAAAGGACAAGAAAGATAGGAAAGATGGAGAAGTTACTTGTTATGAATGTAAGAGAGCTGGACATATTAGACCAGATTGACCTATGCTCAAAAAGAGAGAAAGAAAAGAAAGGCATTCAGACAGGAACAGAAAGAAATATTATAAAGCCAAAGATAAGAAAGTTCTGAAAGCTAATGAAACATGGAGTGCCAGTGGTGGTTACTCTTCAGATGAATCTTCTGATTATGAATCTTCAGAACAGAAGAATCTTGGTCTTATAGCCAGATTACCTATTGATAATCATTCTTTTATGGCTAAGGTACAAAGTGCTGAAAGGTGCTGAAAGGCTGACAGATCTTCGACTCATGTGATTACATGCCTGAAGTGATTTCTTGAGAGAGAGGCACTTATTACCTCTCAAAGCATCGTGCGACTCCGAATGTTGGTGATCACATTTGAGGACTTCTGGGGATAGGAAGACAGAGTTGCTGACTACCTTGAAGTTCGAGGGCTTCCTTGCTGAGGAAGACAGAGGTTACCAACTACCTTGAAGTTGAGGGCTTGCAAGGATAGCAAGACAGAGACACCGATCTTCATATCGAGAGCTTACCCTGGTGTGTGTAAGACAGACTTTCTTGAATGTATAAATCAAGGGACCTTTATCCAAGGTTGTTGGATACCCTTCTCTTTGGGTTAAAAGACGATTATGTTGTTACTTGTAGTTTAGCTACTTGTTTAAGTTCCGCTGCATTTTGTAATATAAGGAAAGTATAACTTTCTTATACTTCCTTACTTTTACTCTGTTTCTTTTAGATTCTATATGCTTTAAGGTAGAATCTCATATTGTATCTTTTGTTATGGTTCAATTTCTGGAATCATATTTCTGAAACCTACTTTCAGAGTCTGTTTCCAAGTTTGGATTCAGTGTTAGAGGTGTTGTGAATTTTCTTAGTTTAACTTTGTTAAACATAGCCCTTTCCTTTACCTAAGGAAAACATAGTTATTTGTAACTAACTTTAATGGTTTCAAAGGAATTTTAAAGTATACAATTCACCCCCTTCTTGTAAATTGAGCATCTTCATCATTATTTCGATCCTACACAATCAAGACAATCTGTGACACCACCATAGCTCCACTCCAGCTCCAAACTCCATGCACCACCAAGCATCATGAGGCACCAATAAAAGATGGAGATGGCATACCCCTTCCCATGTCCTGGTATACTACATCTGCAATGACACCAAAGTGCCAAAGAAGGGGTTTGAGTAAACCTACTCAGTAATATTTCCCCAAATTAATTCCCTACACACGCCACTAGGATAAACCGTTAGCTCATTTATATATTACATTTTCTGTAAAACAAATCCATTTTCAAACTGATTACAAAATCCAAACATGCCACACAAGGGAAAGCCACCACAACCAAGACACAAGCTGGTTACATTGTTCATATTTCACTAACAATCCCCATCGACAAACATCACATAGTCAATCAATCAACCAACAACATGGGTACTTTCTCAGCCAACCCTTTCACAACCCGATAAGTGGTACTTTCTCGGCCACTTGCCTTGATGGTGGCCCTTCCGAACATTATCCATCCATCTCCCTGATTAAAGTGACACTTTCTCAACCACTCTACAACATCAAAACCCATTCCAATACAACATCCATCCATATCCACAGAAGTACAAGCCACGGAAGATCACACATTATTGCAAAAACCATCACATGCAATTATCATGCTCATATTCAATGTCATTTTAAAATCAACATTTTAAAATCATCCAATTGAACTCATTCCTATGAAAACCCATTTTCCCCAAAAATCCCATTTTCATGCCAAAAACCCCCAATTTCATCACCCATACATTTTGAAAAAAAAATTCCACATGATTTACCAATTAAATTTAAAACAAAAAATTTAATTGTAAATACACCACACAATTCCACCAAGTTGAGTTGAGAGAGAATCCGCCCACCTCTTAGGGTTTTGAGAAATCGACCTTTCAACCAAACGCACCTCAATTCAGTAGAATGCCTCCTTGAAACTCTCTTAAAAACCCTTGATCGAGAGAGATCGCCTTCAAACCACATTGAATCCTATTCAAAACCCTCACAAACCAAGTGGGAGAACCCTTCTATCCCCTAAGAACCAAAAATCCCAAATGAGGATCAAGTGGAAGGATGAGAGGAGTGAAAATGAGGGACTCCCGAGTGAGCCCGGGTTTTATAACCTTAATTTTAAGTGGTCGCACGGTTAGCCCACACGGTTTGGAAAATCGCACTCTAACCATGTTCACTCCACTGCCTCGAGAGATAGGGTCCACATGGTTTACTTGCATGGTCTAGAAAATCGGGCACAGGCTGTGCGAGGCCTACTATCTCGAGAACAAGGGTCTGCACAGTTTCCTGGGGAATCCGCACGGTTTACACTAACAGTGCTAAACCGTGCACCCCTTTAAAAGCCTCCAAACACATCCAAAACCAATCCAAACTCTCCCAACCTCTCCCCAGCTCATCTCAAGCACTTTAAACGCATAAAAAGGCATAAGAAATCCACATAACTCAAACCGGGTGTACTAAAATGTATGTAGAAACTGTGAGATATTAAGGAATTGGAACGCATCTATAGGAGACATAAAATTATTATGAATACTTCTATAGGACTTCATCCTCATTATGGATTATATGTATTTGAAGTAGGATATGGTTGATTTTTTTGAGACATGTTGAGTTCTAGGTTGTTGATGGAGTGCTAGTAGTGTTTGTTGGTGAGCGGGACCCTCTGATGGGTCAAATACGTGTATTTTTGTTTTCTTCATGGATGGATGAGATGAGGTTATGTTATTCAGGGTTCCATTAGATGGTGTTTCATTGGGTTGTGGAAGAGTACCATGATGTCTTTCTGTAGGGGTTTATAGTGTTACCCTGTCAATAAGAGATCGAGTTTTGGGATCAATTTTTAATTAGGTGTGTCTCCCAACTCAATTTATCTATATAGGATGAAACCATCTGAGTTATACTAGACACATGTACAACTATATGGTCTATATAATAGAATTTTTTTTTGGTTGAGTGTTTCACCTTGGGGTGCATTAATTTTTTTCATGAAAAAGGTTGATGGATTTTTTCTGCTCAGTATCAATTATTATTTCATGAAGTAGTTGACAATGAAGCAACACTATCCTCAAATATTGATTTATGATTTAATTGATCATCTAAAAAGAGAAATTTGTTTCTCAATGTTTGATGTATAGTCATGATATTATCCAATATGGGTGGAGGATGAGGATATTCTGAAGACTTATTTTTTATGTTATCATAGACATTATGAATTCATTGTGAAATTTTTTTGCTTTGAAAAATAATGTTGTCGTGTACATGGGTTTGACGAATGCAATATTAAAATAGTTCCTTGATATGTTCATGGTGGTTTTAATCAATGAAATCCTTGTGTAATATAAATCTATGGAGAATACAGAGCATTCACATGCTATTTTTGGAGTACCTCATCATCAAAATCTATTTGGAATGTTGTCAGAGTGTGAGTTATGTGATCATGATGTTCAATTCTTTGGGCATGTCATATCCATATAAGGAGTAGTTTTGAATCCTTGTATTATTGAGGAAATTGTTTCTTGGGTATCCCCAAGGCATTTTCAGATATAATAAGTTTATTTGGTCTTGCAGGATATTACAGGATATTCATATAAAATGGTTCATTGATTTTTACTCCTCTGACTACATTGAGCAGAAAAGGTCATGTGGCCTTGTGGACTGACATGTGTTTGGATGATTTTATGTTTCTAGAGTAGAATTTGGTTAGCACTTTAGTCCTCTATTTTCTAGAAGAATTTTTTAATTATTCTGGATTTATGTGACACTTCATGTATTGAGTTGGTTTCATCTCCAATGAAGCAAATATTGATTATTTCTAATGGTTTCTAATAGTTATTCTCCCATGAGCATAACTTTGATTCCCATGATCTTGAGTTAGTTGGAGTTGTGTTTTCCATGGATATGTGGTGACATTACCTTACAAAAGATCATTTTTATGATTTTATAGATCATAAGAGCATGAGGCATGTCTTCTCTTAGTGTGACTTCAACATGCAGTAACAAAGGTGGATGGAGTTCTTGTAGCATTACAACTTCGATATTTCATACATGCTAGGAAAGGGAAATATTGTGTCTGACGCTTTGAGCAGGAAGTCATATACTGATGCTGTATGTTGACTAGGAAATTTCTGGAGAGTGATAAAAGATCTCGCAGTGAAGCATCATGATATGGGAGAGATTTTAGGTAGGATTTATATTTTTGAGATCATAGTGCAGAAGGTAGAGGAGTCCCAACCGGGGGATTTTTAGGTGAATGTTTGGGGGACTTATGTGTTTTCGTTGATTCCCATGATGGTTGTTCTGGTGATTCTTAATATCATATGTTGTTTCAGGGAAGGGTTTGTGTCCCTTTGTTGATGTGTGATATGGTTTTCTATGAGTTCTATATGTCACTCTAGGTAGAACATCCTCATTGGAAAAAGATATACAAATATTTTAGAGGTTATTTTCGGTAGCATAGGTTGTATAATGAAGTTTCTATGTTTTTATATAGATTTTAGGTATTCTAAAAGGTGATAGTCAAGAACTACATTCCCAGTGGTTTTTTACCGCCATTAGATGATACCCAGTAGACGGGGGAGGACATCCCGATGGACTTTATAACTTGATTAACTCAAGCTTGGGGAGGATATAATGATGCATGGGTGATAGTGGGTCACTTGAAGAGATCAACTAAAATTATAATGATCAAGGATTTGATCTTATTGTTGGTTTTATCAAGGTAGTATCTGGTATAGTGGTTGAGACTCTATGGTGTCCCAAGGATGATCGTGTCTATTTTAGATCCTCGTTTTACCTCTTAGGAGTGCAGTTTTATTGAATATGATATTTCACCACATCATGCATTAATACTTATTTTCCTCCACAAATGGATGATTTGAAAGTTATTACCATCTATACCATTTAAAATATGATGCATTCTTGTGACTTTTATTTATCATGTTAGTGGATGAGGTGCCATCCTTTTGTCGAGTTCACTATAAATAAGAGTTTTCACTCCACCATTATAAAGGCACCACTTTAAGATTTGTATGGTAGTCCTTTTATTTCTATATTGTGATTGATAGGGGTCACATAGAAAACAATTACTGGACTGAATATGGTGAAGAATAAAATAGATATTGTTCAAGTGATATGAATGTTAATGAATGCAATACATGATCCTTCAAAATCATATTTTGTTCATAGTAGGAGACCACTATAGTTCGATGTTAGATTTTATGTGTTCTCAAAATTGAATCCATATCGTGGGATGTTATTGTTTAGTCATGGGAGAAATCTTTATCCTTGATCTCAAAGACAATTGATGGTGTTCAATCATGTTAGATATGTGGCGTATCAGATTGTGATTCCCCCATAGATGATCTAGATACATGATGTTTCCCAATGTTACAACTATTTCATTATCTTCATGAAGAATCTCAAATCAGGTATTGGGGATTGATCTTTGTTGAAGATGATGAGACCTTTGAGGAGTGGCCTATGGAGATCCAAGAAAACTGGGAGATGTTTTGTGTGATCATTTTTTTCCCTAGATTTGTGACTTTTGGTGAAATAGAGTTATGGAGGGGAGTACTTGGGAACATGAGTTCGAGACACATTATTATTACCCCAAACCATTTTATGATAATCTATTCACTTGAAACATTGTTAGTTTAATAGATGCAGTACTTTTGGGTTATGATATGGTTTACACTTGTTTTGTTTTGTGGTATTAATCTCCTTTGGGATGCATCTTCCCTATAGTGTGTTTTAGGATATTTTGGTTTCTATTATGTTGTATCACACATGTTCCACTAGTGAGGTGGTTGAGCTCCAATGACGGGAAGATCCTTGAGAAGTATATATTAGGGTGACTATTCAAATGATCCATATTTTCTTATATCTCTTCAGGTTTGGTTTTGAATTCGTGGGGATGAGAATTTTTTGAAAGGTATATGATATAAGGGCTTGGATACCATATATCATTTTCATTATGAGTTTTGTATGTTTGAGGCATATAGAGGACAATTCAAGGTGTCTGAAGGAAAATTGGAGTTCCACTTCAAATAATGGAATGGTTGCGGCATAGAGGGATACATTTCATTATATGTTTGGTGGCTACAGTGTAGTGGATCCATGCCACAACATAGAGGATCTCTTTGTGGATTTCAAAGATACTATATTTTGTGGGGTTCATACATTGTTGGCTATATGCTTTAAATTGGTCTCTATCTTAGTGGGTGGGCCTCTGTAGGGTTGTCCTTATGGTTCCTCTATGACCACCAGATCCACTTTAATATGATTTGCCTAGGGATGTTGGGTGGACATTGTATGGGGGTTCTATAGTGTAGTCTATGGATTTTACATCGTAGATTCACCCATGTCATCCAAATCTAGGATAGGGTCCATGGGTTTTTGTTGTGTTAATTAGTTTTTCAAGTATTATATAGATACACTAAGGCCCCCCAAAGCCATTCATTTCCACTATTTACACTCTAACCCATGGAAAATAGGGAGGTTTCTTGATGTATTTGTGGCCCCTTTTGTTTGGTACTGAATCTTGTCTCCTTGAGATCAACCAATTTTTTCCAAGTTGAGTTAGTCCACATTTTTTACAATTTGTTTCTCCCAAACTGATTTCATTTCCTCCAGTTTCTATCAAATAGTTCAATCTTTACCATGCCTTCTTCCATAGCCATCATTCAATTAGATAAATCCAAACTCAACTTTTCATACCATTTTCTATAAATTTCAGGACTCGTAGTGTTAGAACATATTTTGGGATGAAGAAAAAATGGAATAAAAACATGAGGAAATAAAAAAAATATGATCTCATAGGATACAATGATTTACATTGTTTGATAATAATCCATATATTTATATAGAAGTATAATTTCACTATGATTCATTAGAAATAATGTTGAGAGAATATCATAGATTCACAATATAGAAAATGAATCTCGAAATGAGCTATTGAAGAAGATGACGAGATGTTCAACTTATTGTATAATATGTACATCGTGCTATAATTATATGTGGTTGTAAGTCCACAATAATATTGTGATGAGACTAGCCAATTACAATATTCTACAATGGATGGTGGAAATATTTCAATTGAGCTACATCGCCATACTCTCCAAATTCTGAGCAACTATAGTAATTAAGCCAAAGTATGAACTGCTACAGTGGACTATCGGAGTCATCTGGTCAAATTTTCTATGGTTGTCATAATTCCAATAGTTACCTAAAATTAGGTTAGGGTGCCTTTAGCCATTGAACCCCTGAGCTGGGGAGTGTTTCCCACCTGAAACCTCTATTGTGATCACCATGATGATAGACCCCTGAAAGTTACTGTCTTTTTCACAGTATGGGTTGTAATAATTCATCCCAACATCATCCATACAGATCGAGATACACAAATACAACTTCGTTAACTAAAACAAAAATATTAAAATTCCATTTATTCACATAAGACTCAATCACATTATCCATTTCCACTATAAATTTATTGAAAACAAACATAAAAAATATCTATCCTTGATCAAATGGGATCTAATATTCCCATACTTTGTGTTTTTTGGAAATAAAAAGGTAAATTCAATTCCATACACACACTTTAATGCTTACAAATGATAATAAAATATATTAGCCTTAAATCTATTCCAACATGAGTATTTACTAATGTTGAAAATAGGAGTAAATGTGAAAATTCCATGCCTATTTTCATTCAAAATTATAATACCCCCATTTCTTAAAGATAAATAAAGTTTCATTCCACATGGATTGATTTGCCCCTGGAGTTTCATACCATGTGACCCCCTTGATTTGATAATATTACCTCTAAAACCATATTTTATGATATATTTTCAATCAATACTATATTCCATAAATTTTTATCATTAAAATATCTTAGGATAAAGCATTTTTGTTCTCCGTTATTTCCAACGAATTATACTATAGATATTTTCCCCCTATAACAGTAATTCCTAAGAGAAAAAAACATGAAAAAACCAATAAAAATATATAATTCAATATATTCATAATGGTGAGAGGGGAATATATGAACCTTGTAATGTCGAGTGATGTGGTTGAACACTATCGTAAACCAGTGTTTCTCAAATGATAGACTTGAAAAAAGCTTAGTCATGATGTCTTATACTTGCTGATTAGCTCAAACATGGTATAATTTTATCACTCTATGCCTTGCCTTTTATTAAATAATGTTATGTTTGATTTCAACATGTTGTCTATTATAGTGTTGTATGATTTTTTTTCTAAGTTCAATAACACTATTTTTATAATATATAATCATGATAGTCTCTTTCACTTCCTCACTAAAATACTTCATCTATTTATTCATTCGTATAAGTCGAGTTCAGATCTTCATTGTTGAGATATATTTTACTTATTCCATACTCAAAGATGTTCTTTCAAAAAATTTACTCATACATACTTCACATTTTGTTTCATTGAATAAGGAACCTCCACTTTTATAATTTATGTTCATCACATAACTAGCCTAAAATAAATCATAAAATTTATATGATTCATCATCCCTTCATATGAAAAATAATAATCCAAATTTTATTGTACATTAGATATAACTTATGATTTTTTTTTCCTATTGTGAGATGCTCCTCCTTTTTATTAATGGGTAAATAGGCCACCAAACATGTTGAAAAAATAATATCCAACTATTTAGTATTCCTCCTATTCATGTAAGGATCCATATATTTCATATATCTATGAATATGAATCTTTTTTTCAATAATAATCAGAATTGAAATTGGTTTCGAATCATGAATATGAATGTTTTTTAGAATTTATCTCACATCAAAGGATTAAGTGATAAATTTATATTTCTTTTTTGAACCACCTATATACACATAAATAAGTGAGTTCATGGATCATATAAATTTTTAATTATTCCCTCAAGAGATTAGTAAACTCCACTATAGTTGTTTTACTTTTTCCACTAATTTTTATTTAATACAAAAAAAATTAAACTGAATTTTTTTCACAGATGTTTTCAAAAATATATTGTTATCAACATTAGATCATATGAATTTCAACTTTTTTAAGTATGATTTTAATCATGAATAATATTCTCAGTGTGCCTTATTTGAACTGTAAATGGAATTATTTAACTGAAACACTTTGGTTTCATCATTTCTAATCAATAAGGCCACTGACTATTCTATAAAACCCACCGCATGTTGAACACCATTCAGTAATTTCATTTAAATTTTCATCTGTTAAATTATTAAACCCTTTATAACCACCATAAATATGAATAACATGATTTATTTATGTCAACTTATTAAGGAAATTTTTCTTTAACATCCCACAGATAAATTTTTTAATAGCATTTACACACTAGACAAACAATATTTTAGATCACATTATCATGCTCATAACATTTTTTCTTAAAGAAAAACTTTTCTTATAAGAATATTTTGATTTTTAGTCTTCTTCAAAATTTCTCATGTTTAATTGATTTTAATTTGAACCAATTACCCATTCATATCCATAACTAATGATTCATCTTAAGATGCTTCTCCAAATGATATTGGTGAGACCAAAGACAAAAGAGAAAAATTCCCTATATTTCTTATTCTTCATGTCTACATTAGATTAATTTTTTCCTCATTTATATTGTATTGATTATCCACTATTCTATTATTTCCCCACTAAGTTATAGGTTGAATACCTTCACTATCATACTCTTCCTCTAATTCATCCTTGAAATATTCATAATTTAGGTAACAGTTTTTAGCCACATGATATTTACCAACATTATCCTCTTGTCCTCACAATTCAAAAGATGTATAACTTTGAAGGTTTTTACAACTATTCTCCACAATTTATTTGACATCCTTAGTTTAAGTAAAATCATTCTTCTTTCATACTATCTTTATGCCTTACCCTTTTTCAAGTAGCCTAAAAATAACTCTTTTAAAATATCACAATAATTACCTTGATTTCCATATTTATTCTGAATATAGAATCTTCATCATAAACTCTAACTGTTTCAAAGATGGTTTTTTTAAATGAAACATTTTATAATGTGTTAAATCCTTCCTAGGGCCAATAATTTCATTTAATTTATTATACATTACAACTTGAACTTCTTCCTTCTAATAGTGGTGAGTGACAACAGTCTCAATGAGAAATGTCTTAGATATATTATTCACCCATAGAATTTATAATTAAATAACTCTATTCTATTTTGGATTTGTTACTAAAGAAACCTCAAGTTTGAAATCATATTTCTCAAGTTATATTTAAATTTTAATTTATGTGTATTCTTTTCCATTATTAGATCACAAAAATTTTCATTATGTTTCTGGTAATATTTCCAACTCTGCTATGATAACAATTCATTCATTCCATGACTTATCATTTTCCCTGTATGAACATAAAACATTTCATTATACTATAATAATGAAAACAAATTTTATCAACCTCTTTCAAAAATTTTAAGGATTATTTATTAGATCACAAAAATCAATGTGAATCCAATCAATGATATTGGATACCCCTTTCTTTTTTTCTCATGACCCTGTCTACTGGGGCCATACTCTCTAGTTGAAAGATGAGTGTGAAAACCCCAAGTTTTCCTTCAAGATTATTGGGGATGTCAAAAAGTGTTGATATGGAATACAGTAAAATGGGAGTCTATATACTAATGTACATGTATGTACCACACATCTACCTCCTTGAAAAAGAGAAGATATATAATAAAATACCAGAAAAATATAGTATAACCATTCATATAAGAACAAATAAGGAATAAATTAGTGTGTGATAATACATAGCAAAAAAAGGGGGAAATACACCCACAACTTGAAAAGAATTCCAAACTAGGAAAAAATGATAAAAAGTAAATCTATAGAGATCCAAACTCTTAATCTCCAATTTAATCCACCATACGTAGTCAATGAACTCAAGTACTTGTAAGCTGTACATAAGTAACCATTGATCTTCTTATTTCCTTCATAATACGTGATATGTGTTGGTAAAATTCAAGAAGGGTTGAGATTTTATACACCCAATAGGATTCCCCAAATACCATATATGGAGTAATAGAAAGTTACAATAGAAGTCATCTTAACCCAATGCATAAATATGATCACAAAAAAAAACAAATAGGGAGATATGAGATCTTCATCTCCACAACCCTAATATGGATGATGAGTCTGGTAGTAGCTCCAAAGGTCTATCTCTAATGTCTAGTTTAATCTGAAACCATAAGAGAATCCATTCATAGGACACACACCTCATCAATATGCTCTATATTTTATGGGAACAGTCTCTAGTGGATAACCCACACCATAGTGTGTCCGGGGGTTCCACTAGATAGGTAGAGGAACAACACCATAGTGTGTTAGGGGGGTTTCCGCCAGTTGGTATTGGACCCATGAACTAGTGCATTAGGGGGAACCAATCATCCTATGGAAAGAGTATAGTGCAGTGTGCCCTAATATGATTGGGGTTTTGTGAACCCTCGTGTATCTAAGATAAAATATCCTAATTACTACCACAATCCAAGAATCATTGGAATAAGAATTATGCTCATAATTGATCGTGTCATATCCCCGATGTCAAAATGATGAAATCCATCATGTTCTAAATAGAACAATACTCTATATAGTATACTTGTGTTAGAAAATATGAGTCTAAAATTGGGAGATACACAGGTTGAAATATCCTAGAGAGTGTACATGGAGTGTACCTAGGGACACATGGCGTGTAACCCAACTTGAAAACATGGTTGTGTCCTCTCTTGCACACAACTTCACTAGTCATGTGGGACGACATGATATGTATATGTGGTATATGGATTGTTTGGATTTCATGTGGCATACTTGTGTCATGCAGGCCCATTCCCATATACCTGTTCTCGTTCTCATGTACAATGGTCATTTACATGTGCCATGGCCATGTATGAGTACTTGTTCATGCATGTGTACTCTGAACGTGCATGTGTGACTGCCCGTATCTATGACCATGTACATAGGATATATAAGTTGATCCACTAGCACTAGGTCACAGAACGTATATAACACCATACAGAACATGTAATTTTTATCTCCACCTGATACCCTAGCTGCTATATCAAAGGGAATGCGTGATGTGTGTCCCTAGAATACATGCCATGTATGCTTGAAATTTCTAGAAAGTGAATAATGATTCATCCATATATCCCATATCGTTTCCACCATAATGTCAGTATGAAATCACTATAGGGATTATTGAACTAGGGATAACCACACACAATCCACTACTATGGGAAAGATTCCAACTACCCAATCCCCAAGAAACGCAATCTGGTCACACCACACCTCTCAAAAAGAAAATAAATTTGGAAATGTCACCGAATCCACTTCACTATCAACTATAATCTAAATTATACAATGATTCATCCCAAAACCACCGATCAATATGTTATTTTTGAATGTAGAGTGAATCTAGGGGATCGATCACCCTAAAAAATTACATGGAAATGTTGATATGCTTCCCCATGGGACAAACTTAAAGAACAAGAAGAAATATGTGGAGAAATACAAAAAAAACAACGTAAAACCACTATTTCTTATTACAGTCTCATACAATAATTACATAATGTAGAAACCAATGGATTAAATCAATCACACCAATCATAATTAAACTAATATAAGATTATTTTTCAATTCAGGTCTCATGTGAAGAATGAAAAATTTATGGAAATATATAGAGTAGATATTAACCTTTGCTTAATTGATAATTTAGGGGTTAAAATGAAAAAAATTATCCCTACTTTGATGATGGATCAATCATAGGTAATGAATGTGTTTGTTAGAGATGAATAAGAATATAATCTATGTTTATATCCCGAATCATGGTTCACTTTGATCTAAGTCACCATCGGTCCCCGATCCTCCAATGATAATGAAGACCTCTCTCATATTCTATAATTCTATAATTTTTATGGGGATAACAGTAGAAAAATCATAAAAATGTTTTGATAAATAATTTTAGGTTTATATTTGTCAAATAAATAAATTATAATTAATTTTTAAATTCACATAACACAATTCTTAACAACTTACTCAATTTAACATCCATCACCAAAATAATAATGATGTGCCTATGGTAAAACCTATATTTCTTAATGAACCATTATGTCATATTTTCCATCTGAGGTTGCAAAAAAAACATAAAACGATTTATATTAAAATGAAGTGTGAATTTGTTTTTAATATATATTAATATTTTAATATAATAATTCTAGGATTCTGATACATTCAAATACAACACTGAATTCATTGAAAAATAAATTGATATATATAGAAATATTCAAAGGACTCAATCCAAAAAACCAGATTCATTAAATTATCCCCTCCTTCAGGAATTTTCTCCCCAAAAAGATCATGTTATTAAATAAGTTGTGGGTTCTGAGTTAGCATATGAATCTCACACTCATAGGTTCTCTCGAGTACAATCTCATGCTGCCAAAGTAGATGGACCAAAGGGATGATCCTCCTATATAAGAACCTCTCTTGTTGATCCACAATCTCAATTGGGTAATACAGGAATATGGATCCATCCTCAATTTCTAGATCACAAAAATTAGTAATGTGGAGATGATAATGCGCATATCTCATCATCTACATCTCATGGATGACTTCATGGACTTGGTCCAACTACAACGGCAAGGCCAAGTGGTCTAAAACATCACCAACCCTCCATATAATCTTGAATAGATCAGTGAACCTAAGGTATATCATACATACCAAGACAAATATTAAAAATCCTCATCATGGAGAGACTCTCAAGAAAATATGGTCTTCATGCTCAAACATTAATGGCCTACTATGCTAATATGTGTAATATTTATTTGAGTTCTAGGTTGTTCTCACATGCCCATAGATATCCTATAATTTCTCATTCAATGCCTACAAAATCTCTTGCCCAACAAGATATTTATTTCCAATCATAGTCTAGATTAATGGTGACCATTATGGCCTCTCTTATAGGGACATTAACATTTCCATGATGATAGTATAGTGATAGATATTGTTATAATAAAACATTAAAAATGGAAATTGATCCTCCTAGCTCTGGATAATATCTATCATATAGGCTCGCAGTATATAAATCGACGCCTAGATAGCAAGCTCAGTCTACCAATCAATATGATGATAAAATTCTATTCTCATCAATAACTAGGGATCAAAGTAATATTTCAAGTCTCTTAACAACCATGATGTGAAATGGACATCATAGTGGGAGACAATCATCATGAGTACCCCATGAAGCTAGATGATCTCCCACATGTAAAAATTTCCCCATGATCTCAACCGAACTCTGATATCAAATGGAAAGAATGATTACCAGCATGTTAGGTTAGTATAAAATCACCCAAATGGAATAATGGCCATTAAAAATCTATCATAGAATTGTTATAAAGTCCATATATATTCCATCCTATATCCACTATTGGATCTCAAGTACTAGTATGAAGTCCACTAGCACCAGATACACAACCTTTACACACGGACATGTGAGACACCAAAAGACAAAATTTGTGACACTCCACACCATTCCAACCCCCTTGTAATCTTTTGAAGTTAATTTTACATCTTTTCAACATTGAGATTCACATTTAGTGGGGAGGTCTGAGACTCCATCCTGAACACCACTGAAACCCAGAATAAAACCACCGTCCATCTGTAGAAAAGGATAAAATTCTCCCCTACTTTTAAAAGTCTATCTTCTGCCTCTAGTAATGATATATTTTCATGTTGAACCACATAGTGGATGTCTTCCAATTTAGCTTATCTCTCGTACTCAAGAATTTATGTAGGCACCAACATAGACTAAAGAAAAAATACACCCCTCTCTTCCACTAGGGATATCTATAATGAAGCCAAATTTTCATACACCTCCTCTACCACGAAATAACATGAAATTGTGATAAGTATATTTTCCACCACATTTCACTTCATAGAAGTATAGGTTCTCTTGAATTCAAAGTCCTACTAGAAATAAAATCAGTGCCTCTACCTATTTTTAATATCTCTCAGAGTAAATATGTACATGAGACTATGGTGGTCTAAGTAAAAAAAATAAACATTCCTAGAAGATAGTGTCACCACATCATTAGATAGGATACTACCACTATTATCTCTATGTAATTATTGATATTGTTCTTCTCTTGGCGTCCCAAATTCCTCAACCCATATGAGATCATTTTCTACCTCTACTTCAAAATTCAACCAAGACGATGTCTAAAATAAAAAAACACTATGATGTCAATATCATCCTCATGTAGTCTCAATATAGACTCATTGGTCAATATCTAACTTATCTCATTAATGGTTCTCTAAAAATGCTTAGTCTAGGTAAATGGGAAACCATTATTTGTTAATGAAGTAAAAGGAGCACCCATCCTAGGGAATTATTCCATAAACCTCTTATAGTACCCCACCATGCCTAGGAAACATTGAACCTATATCATTATCATAGGTGAATAACAAGAAATAACTGCATTATTATTCTCTGGTCCATACCGAAACCAATATTTGATATTACATGCTTTAAAAGAGAACCTTGGTGATCCAAAAATGGTACTACAAGAACATACCATAAACTTGATTCTCTCATATTATTCTTAGGACAAACCTTAAATTCTCTATATGCTCCTCAAATGAAATTTAATTGAGAATATAGTTAACAAAAACAGTCATAAATCATTCCATGTATGGCTAGAAGATTTAGTTCACAAGATCCATTATTAATGATTGGGATTTTTCCAACTGAAATCAATCACCAAAAATTCATATATTCTATAGAGACATCGAAATTCCATCATCATAATATTTTCGACAGAATCCCTCAATTGGTAGTAGCCCGACCTATGGTCAATATTTGTGAACCAATTCTCAACTATAGATAGGTTGAAGAGGTCATAAATTCTCGATAATGGTTACTTGATCATTTATCATTACCTGATTAAGGTGAAAATAATAAACAAAAGGCCTCAATCTCTTTCCCTCATTTTACACAAAAAAACTAGGGTTTCCTAGGGGGACACACTGGGTCTAATAAAACATTTATCTCGATGTTCTGTTAACTGCACCCTAAAATCATTGTTATCAATTGGGGACAAACCATATGTTGTCGAAGATATTAGTGTGGTCTCGATGTCATTGTTTATGTAGAAATATATCTCTCTCCTTAAAGGTCCTCCAAAAACATATTCATGGAAATCAATGTAGTCCTAAACTACTGATGGAAGTAATATTCCTAAAGGTACCATTGTACCAAGGGTTAATATAACCAAATAATAGGTTATGGGTGGCATCTTGTTATCAAAAAACACTACTCACATAGTCATGAGATCTATCTCATCAAATAGGTAGATTATCATCCCTTTTTATGAAGGAATCTAGCTCAATAGTGATGATAATAAATCTAGGAAAAAAACATGTAAAAATAGTTGATACCCAAGATGATGTCATAGGGATTCATCATGATGACCTTGTGGTCCCCTGATAAACTCTCTTCAAATTTACCAACTCACAATTTTGGAAGATATATAGTATATAATAAATAACCCCTATAGGAACCTTGTATCATAGAAACTAGACTAAACTCTCAAAAAGAATCCCTAGCTCTTCTACTATCTTCGCCACTCTGGGGAACACTCCGACCATGCTTGGGAGATACCAGATCACAACGGTGCCTCTATCATGGTGTTCTATATACTAACTTCCTTACATCCTTATCAAGTTAGTTTGGGAAAGCACTATCCATGTGACCTCACCCATAACAAGCATAACATCACCCATATTCGGGATGGTAGGAACCCTGACCGATTCCTAGGCCCCAGTTCCACTTTCCTAAGTATAGGAATGGGTAGGTCTCATATTTTGACATCCTAATGACATAAGTCAACTAGATAATGTAGATAACTCCACCCTATGATTTCCAATATTGGATCCATCAACCTGGAATCCCTCTATTATGAATTTATCTATAAATAGATCCCACTCCATCACCCTAAAATATGTATGAATTCATATAGATACTATGATGGAATGGATGTATCTACAAAATCCATAATCAAAGATAAATTCCCGAATTAAATTATCACACTCAATTTCGAGGGAGTAACACATTAGGTCAATGAACCTTTCAAAGTAATCAAAAACCATCATATAAATCTTCGGCAGCTCGAGAATATCCCAAATCTACACAAAGTGATGTCTCAAGGAGAAATAATCATCATGAAATATCTAATAGAAGTATAATCATGAGAACATTAACTCATCATGTTTCTAGGAAATAAGACTCCATCAATGTCTTGCAGCTCCAAGAAGAAGGGTTGAAGCACATGCAACCATCTGATCTGTTGGGGTCTAAACAAACTTGAAGGCTTAGACTACTGACATAAGACAATGCTCTACTTCCTGGGTATCTGGCTAACCATTAAACCTCAATGTTCTCTATCAAAGGAACATGTGTAGTAAGAGATTCCAATAGGCATCATCATCATATCCTACTAGGACTATTCATTACATGATTGGTGGTGGGACTAATACCTACCGACATGGAGGAAATACCCCAAGAGAAGGTTCCTGAACTGAAGCCTCATTACTCAACTAGACATTATCATATTCTATTATATGTATCTTACATGGATAACTTTGTGAAGTAATCCAAATATTTATCAAAACATAACACATTTAGATTAGAACATATGGGGAGATGAATCAATAATGAAATTCAAAGGACTCAAAACTATATGATTCATGTACTATTGGTTCCTAGTAATTTATTTCAAAGTTTGAAGTGTCAAAAATAAGGTATTCAGAGTCCTAGTGAATGGATTCATCAACTGTTGCACCAATAATAATTTTTATAGCCTGAAATCCACACATTGATAGTCCAACCACATTTACCATTGTTCACATCCAATCCTCACCATTTGTCCCACTATAACACTAATCTAAGGAGTAAGTCCTCTGAAACAACCTTTTCATGACCCGATCCACTAGAGCCCACCTACATGGAAGAAGGTTGAGTGTGAAAACCCCAAGATTGCATCCAATTGATATGTGGCTAGAGACAAGTACCGGGAATGGATAAAAAATGGGAGGCCTTGGACCAATGTAGTTGTATTCACACACACAACCCTCTCCATGAAAAAAGTGCCGAAAAATAATAAAATAATACAAGATCTATAGTATAAACATGAATGCAATAAACTTTTTGGAATAAATATAATTATAATAATAAATAGATAAATAAAAAATGTAAAAAATATATTCCCAGTTTGAAATAATGTCCCAATATGACAAAAAATGAAAATAAGTAAAGCTTGAGAGAGCCTATCTCTTGATCTCGATGTCTGAAAACCATATATAGTCAATATAACCAAGTACTTCTATGCTACACTAAAATTTTTATCAATCATCCTGTCATCATTATAAGGAAAAACATGTTTAGGAGAATCCCATCACGGAGTGAGTATATACATACCAACTAGGATACCTTGAAACCCATAAAAGAAGAAATATAAAGATACAATAGAAGTCAAATAATCCCAATACACATATATTCTCATAAATAATCCCAAGTGAGAGATAAAGGGGATATTTTTCTCCCTAACCCATCTAAGGAAGATTATTCATCCTGTAGATCCTATGGTCGGTCTCCGATGTATAACATCACTTGAAACCACACAAGAATATATCTGGAGGATCCAAACCATTCCACTGCACTCCACAGTCCAGGGGAATAATGTCCAATGGTGGAAACACAACCTACTACATTAGGGGGAGGCACTAAGTATGTAGAGGACCCATTCCCTAGTGCATATGGGGGTTCCACAAGGTAGGTAGTTGACCGATGACCTAGTGTATCAGGGGGTATCACTCATCTTGTGAAAAGAATATAGGGGACCGACGCCCTAGTGTCATAAGGTTTTGATATACCCATTATTTCTTCGATAAATCAGTCTAATAACTATAATAGAACCATCAAAGATGAAATACACATAATTCTCATAAAACATTGTTTCCTTTTAGTGTTTTCAAATTATGGTCTCAATAATGTTCCATACAAAACACTTCTCACGATAGGTTTTATATGGGACAAAATCTGAGTCCAAAATAGGAACATACATAGGGTTGAATTTCATAAAGAGAGTTCAGAATGTGTCTTTAGGGACACATGACATGTTACCATACCTAGAAACCATGATATTTCCTCTTATACACATGTATTGGATGCAAATATGGGACTACACAACATTTATAGGTTGTACACAATTTTTATGGGTCACCTGGATCATTCTCGTATCCTCCCATCCCATACCAATGTAACATATCCCTTGTATGCATACATTAGATGTGTCTGGATTCCCTAGACCTATTCGAGTACATGAAAAAACCCATGTATTCCGGGCATCACTCTACGTTCATTCATGTCCATGCCCATGTACTCATGGATTACCCACTAATCATCGAACACTGGGTCACACTAGATGTATAGTGCTATAAGTGGCATGTGATATTTATCTCTACCAGAAACCCTAGTCACCACATCTAGTGTACTAAAGGATATGTGTTCCCAGAATACACATTGTGTTTGTCTAGAATTTCAAGAATTGTAAAGAAATTTTGAAACGTCTTGACCACACCACCACTCCATGGACATCCTTCTAAAATTTCACCAATGATTTTAGATATCATGTTGAACACACCTGATCCATCACTAGTGTCCAAATTTCGGCCACCTGCACCATGTGATGCTCAATACCATTGTATTCCACCTCTCCAAAGGAAAATAAAATGGGAATAAACACCTGATCCATATCACCATCACCTTAAATCTATAAATTACAATGATCCATCCACAAATTTCTGATTCGTACATCTTTCATACAACCTCCATGAATTTGTGGGTTTAATGATTCTCGATCACACCTCGTAAATGATGATCTAAGACCCCATGGGAAAAAAAGAATGAAAAGGACAATGAAGATAAATGAATATAAATGAATTGAATCTACCATTTCCCAATATGATCTTGAAAAATGAATAGATAATTCATAAACTAAGGATTAACATTTTTCATGAAAATAACTAATAAACTGAATATAGAATATTTTTCAATTTAGGGATCATGAAAAGTGTGAACAATTTCCTATAATAATGAAAGAAGACAATGATACTTTATTAATTGAACTTAAAATGATGAAGAATAAAAATAACGATCCTTTCCTCAATAAAAGAACGATTTTTAGTGAGGGATTAATATTCTAGTGACAAATGTGAAGATCTTCTGTATTCTCTATCCATCTCACATTCCACCTAAATTTGATTCATCATTGATCCTCGGTCAACCAAAGACACTGAGGAAATATCCCACCTCATCTATTTCACCAATGGTTATGCAGATAATACTATAAAAACATCATATATATATATATATATATATATTTAAAGAGTATTTTAGTCTTGGGGTTATTAAATAAAAAAATTTATAAAATAAATAAATTCACTAAATGCACCAGCTAACATCTTCCTTAACCAATCATCTGATGATGACCAACCTTATGTCATGCCTAGGGTAAACCCCTTGTTCAAAAATATACTATTATCTCGATATTTTTTATATGAGGTCCCAAACAACAAGAAAACCATTTATCTCAAATCATGCATGAACGTGTTTTTAATATATATTAATATTTTTATTATATTAATTCAGGGGTCTCGAGACACCCAAACATAGCTCATACTCTATCTAAAAATACAATGATATATTTCAAAATATTCAAATGAATAAATCCACTAAACAAGAGTTTTTACATCTTTCACCACAATATAATTCATACAACCATTCCCCACATGCATGCATAACATGTATTTTAATTATCTCACTTGAAAATTTGAATTTATAATATAAATTTAACCATATATTATTTCTCCATGGATTTTTGATGAATTTTTCAAAGACTATGATTCCAAAAAAAACATTTCCCTCCACATTTACAAGTGTACAAGTGTTTTCTATACTATCCACCTGGTAGAGAATCTATGTTTGGAAAAAATCCCTCAAGGTATCGTTGATGATTTTATGAGGTGATTGTGTTTGTTGACAAAGCAAAAAATAACATAAAAATTTATTGACAAAGGGGATTTCATGGTGGAATATCGAGATCAAGACATATGTTCAAGGATCCATGTTTGATTCATGAATGTCAACAAATGAATGGATGATCTCGAGGCGTTACAAAAATAACAGATACAAGGTGGTTCCTAATATTTTTCAAGATCGTAAGTTCAAAATTTGGCAAAGGAAAGAGGGTCGCATATGTATTGGTGTGGTCTCACAGGTGACTTGTGCACCATGAAAGGACTTGCGCGCCGGTGCCTAGGATGGTTGGAATGTTATGGACCATATGTTATTCAAGATCAGATCATTAAAATATGGAAATTGAAAGAGGGTCGCGCATGTGACATGTAGGGGCATAGACCTGGGTGCCAATACTTTCACACCGAGGGTAGAATTTACCACCATCGTGTAGGCTGACCAAATGCTTATAAATACGGGACCACCACTCCTAATTTTTAACAGAGTTCAACACTTAGAAAAATCTGAGCTCTTGTCGTGCTGATGTGGTGGTCACGCAGGTGGTGTGTGGTCATGCAGGTGGACTTGAACGCCAGTGTTTGAATTTGTGTTCTGGTTGGTACTTGTGCACCAATATTGGTTTGGTCATAAAAGGGGTTGAGTCCCGTATATTTAGAGTTGCAGAAGATTTTGCCATGCTGGTGGTTAAGGTAGACTTGTGCGCCAGTTGTGACCAGCACACGGATACTTGTGCGCTGGGTTAGACTTGCGCACCAAGTAAGGTGGATTCACGATGGTTATTCAGGGCTGTGTGAAAGATAGAAGGTTTCCCGATACCTTTGGTGCAAAAAGAAATTCATATATGGGTGAAATATGGACTTCAACTGACCATCTAGATATAGAGGAAGATGCATTCCTTCATGCAAATGAAGAGACCTACAGGTCTATAAACTATGAGTGGATTCCTTTCAGAGGAGTGAACAAAAGAAGTGGAAGAAGGTGATCCTCTCCACTGGCCGTGATCGAGAGAGAGAGAAATTGGGAGTGACCCTTGGGAAAGTAGTGAGCATACCCGGAACATTGTAATGGCAGTGAGCCTGGGAGAAAGTGACTTTGTTCGAACATTTTAATCCATAGCTAGTGGAGTTTAGTGGAATTCAGTACGACCGACAACCTGTCAGTGTATACTCCATGGATGTAGCCCTTAGCAGTGAACCAAGTAATAATTGTTGTGTCCTGTGCATGCTTTACTTTATGTTTAAATTGTGCAATGGGAAAGAGAGAGAAGGGTGGTTTTCTTAACTATAAAACATGATCAGAATCAGCTTTAATTTCAAATTAGTCATACCCTGATTCACCCCCCTCTCAGGGTACTCATCCTTGTGGAACTAACAATTGATATCAGATGGAAAGGTTAATATCTGTGATTCTCTCTCAAATAGAGATTACCAATCAAAAAGGGATTCCAATATTCGATGGGAAAAAGATTCAGCTATGGATGAATTGGCTACAACACTACTTCTGATCATTGGGAATGGATTTATTCACAACAACAATGCATGGTATAATAGCTGACATTAATATTTGTGCATTATCAGAAGATGAGTTTAGAGATTTGGATGCTGATGCCAAAGCAATTAATGCCTTAGGGGGAGCCCTATCTAATCCTATATATACAAAGGTGATATCATGAAAAACATCACATGCCATGTGGGAAATGTTATTGAATATATATGAAGGGGATACAAAAGTCATAGAGGTAAAGATGCAAGTTCTGTGGAACAGGTATGAAGATCTGAGAATGAGCGTGAATGAATCTTCTGATGCATTTTTCGACAGGGTAAATGTTGTTGTGGAAGACATGTGGGGTCTTGGTGAAGTTATTTAAGACATAAAAATTGTGAAGCACATCTTGAGAAAATAGCCACCTTGGTTCAATATGAATGTTTCTATTTTGGAAGACAAATATCCGAAAGAGCTGACATTGGATAACCTGCACATCACTCTTGTTGCGTATGAAATGAGAAATGATGATAACGATGTTGAGGAAAAGGAGAATCCAAAGAGGTGTCATTTAAGGCCATGAAGAATCTCACCATTGAAGATTATTAGGAGGAAGAAGAGACATATGATGTGATGTCATTCCTTTCTTCATATCTGCAAAGGTGAAAATGAAATTTCAAAGGGAAACTTCCACTTGCTTGCTTTAGATGTGGAAAAGTTGTTCATCTTGCTGTAAGATTCCCCAAAAAGTTTCAAGACGAAAATAATGAAGATGAAGTTGAAATTCCCCAGAATATATTTTCAGCCTATGTGAAAGGGAAGATGCAGTTCAAGAGAAATTTAGTCAAGAAGAAGAATATTCTTTCACATGAAATTGACAGTTCAGATGTGTCTGAGGTTGAAGAGGTTGAGGAAATAGAGAAATGTAAATATCGAGGATAAAATGAAATGGTGGCGGTCATCAGTAGTTCTTATGAATAGGAAGAAACTGACGCTGGAGAAGAAGAAGAAGAAGTTGAAGGAAGAGTTGATATGGAAGCCGAATTGGAAGCGGCTCTAGAGGAGATAGACGTTTGGAGAGGCAAAATAAAAAAAGGCAATAAAGTGGTTCGTGATTCCAAACTCTATATAAAACAATAGGATGAATAAAATTCTGAGCATTTAGAAAAAATTGAATGACTAAAATCCTCAACACCTGAGAGCTTAGAAATTATCATTGATTATAAGATTAAAATTGAGAAACAAAATAATGAAATTGATTGTTTGAATAACATAGGAAAGTAGAAGATCAAACATATAAAATAGATTGAAGAAGAAGTGGTCAGTCTGTGATGAAAAGTGAAGGATCAAGAAAAAATCTTAACCTCAAATGCGATATCAGGAAAGCATGTCATTCCGAAGACTAAAAAGATGAAAGATGAGGCTAGTAGTTCAATAGGAATGAAGCAGCAATTGAGCTCAGACATTAAGGCCGATTCAAGGCTTGATCAGAAGCAAAAGTCTGTGGCAATTGAAGTCAGACTGCAAACACCCGTCCCGAGATTGAAGGTTGGTTTGGTCACAATGTATAATCAGAATATTCAGATATCTCAAAGAGAAACTCGTAGTGCTAAAGTAATGCACCTTATTTTAGGTGTTATTTTTGTGGAAAGATGGGACATTCACAATATGCGGGTTCCATAGACAAGAGATACCGAAGGGAACAAGAACAGAAGTGGCAGCCAAACAGAGAACAGTTTTCTAGAACATATTTCTAATGACACTGTTTATGGTGAGGAGGATTTGGGAACATGGCTAGGTACTGCATTTTGACCATAGAGAGAAATGTGCCGAACCAAAATCAAAACATACGCAAGTATCATATCAATAAACCAACAGGTTAGTTATAAATGAAGTATAGATTTACTGCTTTGCAAGATGAATGTGGTCCATCAAACTCTGAGAAATAATAGAAGTCCCAATCCATGCCGATTGTGATGGAAAAAGTAGGGACCAATAAGAAGAAAAAGAGCAGGCTTTTGTGGCAGAAACTGCCCTTAAGGCATCATATCACTATGGTGTATAGATCCTTGATAGTGGTTGCACATCTCACATGACAGGTAATAAGGATCTTGTTACTGGCATAAAATATGACAAAGAAGGAGTTGTTAAATTTGGAAACAATGAAGGCCTAAAGATTGTTGGCTCAGGAGAAGCCAAGTTTGGGGGAAAAGAAATTCGACGTGATGATGTCTTGGTAGTAGAGGGTCTTAGTCGAAACATGCTCAATGTCAGTTAACTATGTTACTCTAGGCACTCTATCCGATTTACCAAGAAGATGTGTGTTGTGAAAGGAAAAGATGGAGCAGTTGTTCTACAGGGAAAAGGGACAAATGGAAATCTTTACCTTGTAGGTGGGGAAGAAGATACATGCCTTTTCTCCAGAGAGGAAGAAAATGAGCTGTGTCATAAGCGACTTGGTCATCTATGCCAACCATCCATGGAAGATTTGTTAAAGTGTGATTCTGCGAGGGACCTTCTCAATATATCACTTGATCGCACTCATATGTGTGATGCATTCTAATAAGGGATGATAATCAGAAAAACATACATGCCAAAGGAACAGAAATCAACCAGAGTGCTTGAATTAGTGCATTCTATGGTATGTGGACCTATCACACCATGAGCTATAAATGGGAAAAGGTACTAAGTTCTTTTCCTAGATGGTTATAGCGGAATGGCCTGGGTATTTTTCATTACCCTTAAGATAGAGGTGTTCAGTTCCATAAAGCAGTATAGGATGGAATCCAAAAGGATTCTTGGACAGAAAATTCAGATGTTTCGTACTGATAACAGAACAAAATTCACAAACAGTCATGTTGAAGACTATCTCATGAAACACAGAATAAGGAATCAAGTTTTATCAGTGAGAACTCACCAATAGAATAGAGCGGCTGAGAGATGAAATTGGATCATCAACTACATGTCCATAACAATGTTTTTTTAAAGGACCTACCAGCAAAATTTTGGAATGAAGCAGTTTTGACATCGGTCTATATTTCGAACAGGTCTCTGTTGTATCCAAAGAAAGGGAAGACTCTATATTAAATGTGGTATGTAAAGAAGCCAATGTGGAAATACTTTTGAATCCTTGGTAGTATGTGTTTGATACTCAACAAAGAAAATCACAGGAAGTTGGAGTCATGTGGAGATGAGGGGATATTCCTTAGCTACTCAGGAAAAATCCAAGCATATAAATGCTTCAACAAACTGCTAGGAAAAAATGTTGAGAGCGATGATGTCACTATAGTTGAAAATGAATAGAATGATCAATGACCCAGTGAATAGTTTCTGGATGAATGTGATGATGATGTAAGCAAAATAGGGGGAGTAGAAGTGGAAGAGGCTGACTCAGAAAAAGATACTGATGATTAACAAGAATGTGTCAAGTCTGTGTCTGCAAGGAAGCCAAAGAATCGAGCTAAAATTGATAGGGAAAATATCATTGGTGATCTGATAGCTCCAGTTCATACTCGAAGAATGAAATCATTACAGAAAACATCATTTGTTTCTCAGGTGGAGGTGAAATGTTTTTTCGATGCAGCTGAAGATGAAAAATAGGTTCAGGCTATGAATAAAGAGCTTGATCAAATTGAGAAGAACGAGACATGGGAGATTGTTTCGAGGCCAGAAGATAAAAATGTCATTGGGGCTAAATGGGTCTTTCTCAATAAGATGAATGAAGATGGCATAGTGATTAGAAACAAATCACGTCTAGTGTATAATGGATACTCCCATATAGAGGGAATAGATGTTGATGAGACATTTGCAGCATTTTCAAGGATAGGGAAAATTAGATTATTTTTGGCCATAGCGGTGGAATGAAAGTTCAAAGTGTTGCAAATTAATTTCAAATCTGCATTCATGAATGGAGTTCTAGAATAGGAGGTGTATATTGAGCAGACAAATGGTTGTCGCAATCATGGGGAAGAGAACAAAATTTTCATGCTGAAGAAGGTGTTGTATGGCATGAAACAAGAACCAAGAGCATGGTACTCAAGGATTGATTAGTAATTGAAGAATCTTGGATTCCTGATTGGGGGAGTAGATTAAAGTCTCTATTTCAGAAACGACAGTAATAAAAGGATGATGGTGTTGGTTTATGTTGATGACATAATATTTGGTGGATTAGATGAAGCTCAGTGCAGACATTTTTCCAAATTCATGAAAAATGAGTTTGAAATGTCAATGATTGGAGATATAACATTTTTCCCTGGTTTACAAGTGACACAATGAAGTAATGTCACTTTCATTTGTTAATCCAAATAATCCATAGTGGTTCTATGAAGGTTCATAATGGATAATTCCAAAGAGATGAAGACTTTGGTTGCTACGCGGACAAAATTATCAAAAGATGAGAATGTCAAGGCATTTAATATCACAGAATGGAGGAAAATTATTGGAATTTTTCTATACATGACTACAACAAGTCCTGACATTATTTTCACCACAAGCCAAGCAACGAGATCTTAGAGTAATCCAAATGAATGACACATGCTTGAAGTGAAAAGAATATATCGGTATATTAAGGGCATGATGGACTTCAACATGACATATAATGACAAATCTCAAACTGAGTTATTGGGTTCCACAGATGCAGATTGGGCTAGATCAGTAGATGACACAAAATCAACGTTAGGAGGTGTGTTCTATCTTGGTGGAATTTGTATTTCTTGGCTAATCTAGAATCAAGATTGAATTTCATTTAGCATTATGGAGGATAAGTATATTACGACCACTCAAGCATGCCCACAGTTATTGTGGATGAAGAAAAATCATGAAGATATGGTAGTTGAAGTGAAGTATCCGATCAGAATCCAGTGCGATAACTCCAGTGCTATCAATATTAGCACAAATCCTATCCATAACTCAATGACAAAGAATATTGAGATAAAATATCAATTCATCAAGGAGAATATTGAGCAAGGACTTTTGAAATTGGAGTATGTGCCTTTAGAACTATAGGTTTTAGACATTCTGACCAAGGCCTTACCCAAGGATGTGTTTGAAATTCATCAACTAGATCTTAGAGTTCAGTTGAATCCCATAACTTAAAATAGTGTGGATGTGGAACCACCCCCTCTCCCAAAGGTGTGATGTGTTTTTTTCTAATGCACTTATATGTGTTTTCTACTCTGTTACAGACTGTAAAGATGTGACCTTTGGGTTCGTTGGAAAAGGGGGAGAAAATAGTGATTGTTCAAGGGGGAGATAGTGTGGCTATTTTAACAATAATGACAAATAGCGGGTGAAGCTGACATGTGGAGCAGCCAGATAGGGGGAGTATTAAAATCTGATGATTCTAGAAGTGATAGAACATAGAAAAGATATCACGATAGCTGAGGATCGTGATAAAAACAGAAGAGTGGTGAAGATGAGTTGTGTTGGAATGTGGTAAGAATATTTCTTAAAATTGGTATTCCAAAAATTTGAATCAGTTTGGTGTCAATAGTGGGTGTCAGAGTTGAATTCATTGATGCACATTTCATTTACTCTTGTTTATCATGCTAAGGATTTCTCATGTGGGCATAGAGTATGTGTTGAGTAAATCCTTGATTGCTATCAGAATCACAAAAGGAGAATGGTGGATGAAGATTAAACGATGTATCTTTTTATGGAAGAGTTTTCAAAAAACCAAAAGGGGCTGATTTTTGGGTAAAAATGCTTCAAGGTATCATTGAAAATTTTTGGAGGTGACTGTGTTTATTGACAAAAAAACCATGACATACAAATTTGTTGACAAATGGGATTTCATGGTGGAATGTTGAGTTCATGAGCTATGGTCAATGATCCATGTTTGATTCAAGAACGCTAAAAAAGGAATGGATGATCTGGAGGTGCTACAAAAAGAAAAAATACAAGGTGGCATCGTTTTCCAGTGTTTGCCAAATTTTTGGGCTTGAAAATTGAAAAATGATGAAATGTTGTTTTTGACAATGGGACTTATGCGACATATACATGAATGAGAGGAAACTTGAATGCCTAATGTTTTTCAAGATCAGAAGGTAAAAATATGGCAATGGAAAGAGGGACGCGTAGGTATTGTTGTGGTTGCGCAGGTGACTTGCGCACCGTGAAAGGACTTGTGTACTGGTGCCTAGGAGGGTTGGAAAGTTGTGCGCCCTATGTTTTTCACGATCAGATCATCAAAATATGGAAGTGGAAAGAGTTTTGCATATGTGACTTGTAGGGGGATAAAACTATGTACCAAGACTTGCACGCCGAGGGTAGACTTGTGCACCATCGTGTAGGCTGACCAAATGAATATAAATACTGGACCACCGCTCCTCATTTTTAACAGAGTTCAACACATAGAAAAATCAGATCTCCCGTCACGCTGGTATGGTAATCGCGCTGGTATGGTGGTCGCGCAGGTGGTGTGTGGTCGCGTAGGTGGACTTCTGCACCAGTGTTTGAAGTTGCGTGCTAGTTGGTAGTTGCACGCCAATATTGGTTTGGGCATAAAAGGGGTTGAGTCGTGCAGTTTTGGAGTTGTAGAAGATTGTGCCACACTGGTGGTTGAGGTAGACATGCATGCCAGTTGTGACCTGCGCACCAATACTTGCGCGCTAGGTTAGACTTCGACACCATGTAAGGATGACTCACAACGGTTATTCTTGGATACGTGAAAGCTGGAAGGTTGCCTGATACCTCCGGTGCAAAGTGAAACTCATATATGGGTGAAAGCTGGACTTCAACAGACCATCTACATACAGAGGAAGATGCATTCCGACATGCAAATGAAGAGACCTACATGTCTATAAACTGTGAGTGGATTTATTCTATAGAAGTGGGAAAAGGAAGATGAAGAAGGTGATTCTCGGTACCGGCAGTGAGCCAGAGAGATAAATAGGGAGTGACCCTGGGGAAAGCAGTATGCTGACCCTGAACACTGTAAAGGTAGTGAGCTTGGGACAGAGTGACTATGCTCGAACCTTGTAATCCACATCTGGTAATGTTTAGTTGAATTTGGTATGACCGAAAACCTGTCAGCGTATGCTCCTTGAATGTAGACCTTAGCGGTGAACACAGTAAAAATTGATGTGTCTTGTGCATTCTTTACTTTATGTTTACATTGTGCAATGGGAGAGAGAGAGAATAGTGTTTTTCTTAATAGAAAAAAAAATTAGAACGAGCTTTAATTTTAAATTAGTCATACCCTGATTCACCCCCCCTCTTAAGGTACTCAGCCTTGTGGACCTAAGAATATCATTTGACCTCCTACCTTTCATGAGTGAGTTCTTTATATTTTCTTTCATTAATTTATTCCTTCAAGTTAAAATTAACCTCATGTATTGATTAATATATTGGATTCATAATAAATTAGTTGTGTCATATGATATATATATATATATATATATATTACATAATCCTTATTTAGTGCATCTCTATCTAAATTGGTATTTTAGTTTCATTTTTTTCTTCAAGGAATATTAATTTCTAAAAGGAACCATCCCATAAACTCTTATCTTAATGTTTTTAGATGTATCATATTGTTAGTCATATGGGAACAACACTCACTATCAAGGATCCATGTTATATTTTTATTTAATTACTTTAGGGAAATCTTATCTGGATTACCATACTATGTCTCATTCATTTCATTCCATGAGGTGCCTAGTTATGTTATGAAATAAAACGACCAATATTATATATATTCAGTTAAAATTGTAAAATTATACTCACCATATTCTTATAACATAGTATATATTATTCAATGAAATATTTTTGGATTGTTATGAATAAATTTATCCTTGAATTCTATGGTGGTATGTACCAATTCTTATTTTCCATTAGTTAATATCTTTATGCCCAAAATAAGAAATGTGAAATAAATATCTATAGATATAATTTATTATATGAGATGAAGGATATAATATCATTATTTTTTATTGACATTTGAGTGATTCTATATCCAAATAGATACACTCTTATTCTAATACGAAATCTTTTTTCAAAGATAGGCATACATTTGAGACTTCATTAAGGGAAATATCTTATCACTTTCCTTCCTCTTCATGGCCCATCCTTTTTATAGCTCCCTGGTGATTAGTTAACCTATGAGGATTGAGGATATTTTCATTCACATTTCTTTAAAATTTTTAGAGAAATCTTTTTCCATAATAATGGCACATTATAGATGACGTAAACATGTATAAACTTCTAGTTTTATCTATTCAAATCATTGGTTGTTCTTACCTCTACTATGTAAACATCAAATAGAACTCAAATTTTACACTTGTACCTAGGTCTTTGATCATTCAGAATTTCCTCAATTTTTTATGGACCACATTATACACTTTCTAATAATTCTTTATATAATTATATTCCATGATATGAATTATTATTAGGATCACATGATTGCATTTCGGTTACATGTTTATTTATCAATGTTACTAAATTTTCTCTAAGGGATTATGATTTCATTTTCCTCAAAATGACACAATAATTAACGACATTAAACACATTATCATGTTTTTCAATAATCAACTTGAAACTCAACAATTCTTATAGTCTCACCGAATTAAATATTTTTGTTAATATTTTTTATTTAGTCAATATCTACATCAAGAATATCGATATATTCATATGTCTCTTTAATCAAACTATCAATTTTTAAATTTTTGTTTATTTTATCATCGATCACTATAAGATCCCCCTCAAATTATATCTTGAGATCATAAATACCTTTTGGTTTTTGTTATTCCTCCATTTTCGGTTCTTACCATTCAATTATATCCACTATTACATCTTCTAAATTTGGATTAATCTATATTTGTCCTTCGTCTAGATTATGTTCATCATTTTATTCTTCTTTGAACAATATGATCTTCCTTTAACCCTCATTCTAGATAAATTTCCCCATTTGGAATCTCTTTTTAAAAGAAACCTATTTCAAGGATTCTATATAATTTATTTTTATCTTTTATTATCATTAAAACTTCATGACCACCTTAAAATAATGTGCTTAAATTTACCTATATTGAAACTATATAAGGGTGACTAGCCATTGAATCTACACTTTCCACTATTGAATTTACATGACACAACATATAAGAATTTATTACTTCTTCTTCTTCATCATCTCCATATTTTCCAATATCAATTTTTTCCATAACATTTTAAGGTATCTCTTAATTTTAGGGACATAATATTTCATCCATCTTAAACTAAATTTCTCATGTGAACAAACTACATTGTATCAAAGTTAGTTCTTCTAGATTCCTTTCTTTAACGGATGATAGCTTTAGATTATAGTGAGGTGCAAGTCATCTCATGATATGAATTACATTATCAACATTTTTTATCTCTTAAATATATACTTGAATATTTCTAACAACCTCAATGATTTAGTTGAATAACACATCAACATGTTCATATAGTAATATCTTCAAGTCAATGAAATTATAGTGAATCACTTGAGGACTTGCCTTCTTCAACATACTATCAACCTCATATATGTTGTGTAATATATCCAACATGAACTTAGAATTTGAAAAACACATGGAAGTCATGTACATATTGTTTTAATGAGATCTAGATATATAATTTTATGATTTTTTATTATTTTTTTAGAAACTTCTTATCTAGCTCTGCCATAAAAAAAATTCTATAACATCACTAATATGTATCCAATTTATTATAGTAGAGAAAATATCACACCCATTAGATATTATGTGTGATATAACTCTATTTTCATATATTTGATAATTAATTCTATCAAATAAATGAAATACTTTTTCATTATGGTTTTTTCAATATTGATGAGCTTTAAATTATAGAATAAATGAATTTAACCTCATCTATGAGACCCGTAATAGAAAATATAGACACCTTGATGGGGGGTGAATCAGGGTATGTAATTTTTATAAAATTACATAGAATCTTGTCCCCATGCAAGTAGGAACTCATTAAACCTATCATAGTTAATCATAAATCCACCACAAATATAGATTCAAATTTTAAAATAAGTGACTTCATTTTTACTTGGTTCATTAATAAGGGATACCTTATGGAGTGTACATATAATGTTTTGATAGTGTAACAAAATCCACTATTTATTACTCATTTTCGTGGGTATAGATTTATTTCCATTTCTAAATCATGTTGAGGGAACATACATAAAAATGAATTCAATATATAGTTCACTACCTCCATTATAACACCATCACTAACTCTTCCTCTTCCCATTACATTAGATGAATGTCTCATCAGTTTATTAAAATGAAGATCACTTATATATCGTAATGAATGTTTTAAGTAAATTAAATCATGTATTCTAAAATTTGATGATCTAATACAGTCCTTGATATCATTAATAGCTACATGAAATTTGCATGTTTGTTCAATGGGTTGTCCAACTCACTACTTAAATCCTTCAACCAACACTGCCTTCCACTTAAGAGTGTCTTCTTTGATATATACCTTCACTAATGTATCTTCCACAGATCATGTATGTTTTCTTATATCCCAAACTTCAATAATTCATTTTCTATCCCCAAGTATTATTTGACAAATTAATGTTTATTCCAATTGGGTTTTTACCCAAGTATCTCATACGAGTATTTCTCTTGCATCTACCATCATGATACTCCCTTTAATCTTCCTCTTCTCATTAAACTATTTTTTAATAACTACCATCTCTGAAGAATATTTTCTCATGTATGTTTAATGAAATTATTTCATGAATTACTATTCACTCATCCCTTCCCACAAAAACATTTTCAAGGATGTCTCCACTCAATTTCAATTTCTGAATCCTTTTTTTGTAAGGTAATTTTCTACAAGAACTAGTTTTTTCTGAGGACACAATCGTTGTCCATTATCTAAACTTTTATCACAGTTTAATAATTAAATTAGTTAAATTATTAGTTATGGCTTATGGAAAAAATCATCATTGAACTATTTAAATATTCATTTTTCATGGTGTTAAGATCACATAGACCGAATTGTATGATACCAAACAAATTTCAATCATCTAACCACCACGACCTAGACTAACACGATGCCTGACTACCACGATGCCCAAATTTCATGAAGTGTCCTAATAGGAAAAAATATCATCTATTATAATGAAACTCCCCATTGGCACAGAAATAATATTTTAATAATTTTAAACTAAATTATATACTTCCAAACATCCTCCAATAACTCACATTAATTTTAAACCATACGAAACTTTGGAATCACTAACTTCAATAAGACTTCTTTTTCAAATACAAATTTTAACATAAGTCTATGTCATTGAAAGCACAATCACAGAAACCAGATAAAAAATACCAATCTATAGCCTATATCACCTTGGTTCTACCAAAATGTGAAAAACATAATTTGATCATAATAGTTATTTCCTTAAACAATACCTCCATTCATGGTTAGTACAACTTCCTACAAGGATTTTGTTATTAAAATACTATAAAAACCTTTAAAGAAGGATTAAACAAACCAGTTTGTTGTTAAATATAAATATAGTTTTGATATTTTTATATGATTCATATTATAGAATCGGTGAATAATCATAAAATTAAATTAAAAGAAATTTAATTCATAATTTTCGGTAAAAAATGAAAATGAAAACATCAATATACAATAACATTTATACTAATTGAATTATATATAATTTTTAAAACAATTTTACATTTTTATTCATTTTAACTTCCCGAATAACAAAGAATTAATATCAACACCCTTTTGGAGTTAAGGATTCATTTTAAAAGAATATCATTGTTATTAAAAAATAAATGTGGCCTTTGAACTGTGAAACGAGCACCCCAGAGACAAAGGAAATGAACATGAAAATTAATTAAAATGATAAAAATTAACATAATATAATAATCATAGATTTAATAGATATGTAAAAGTTTATATAAAATTATTTAAATAAATTTATTTGATTATTTAGGAGGTATGATCTGCATACTAAGACAAGATGAGACTCTACGTAGGTGTTCTATATTCCAAGCCATCTTCAATTAATTTATTGTTTTTATATGGTCTATATTCTATTATATTTCATTTATCCAAAATATTTTAATATATAATATATCAATTTCCATTTTATTTTTATGTATTACTTCTCTCCATTATTTATATACATATTCAAGGTTTATACCATACGTGGTTTATATGGGGCCTTTTCCACTCTTTCACCTTATTGACGATATATTCTTTATAACTCTCTATCTAAATTTCTCAATATTTATAATAATATTACTTTATGCTGTTTTGGAGTCCCATTTTTTCCATTTATGGTGATACTCATGTCTTTATGACTCCCTTCCTACACATCGTTAAGTGAAACCATACATTGTTTATAAATGATTTTTCACATTTTACTTATCTTATCTTTTGACGTTTTCTCTTTTTTATAAATATTTATTTTCTGTATTATTTTATTTAGAATATTTATTTATAAAATTAAAATTATAAATCCTTTAACAATTTTGTTGAAAATAATCATTGATAATGACTCATTTTATGTTTTTAAGAAAATGTTAACAAAAGTTATGAGATAAATTTTCATGTGATATCTTATTCACATATATATTATCATAAATATCATTTTCTAAAAGTATTTATTTATAATATACATTTAAAACTTATTTATTTTAGATATTGTACATTGAATGAAAATATTATAATTATATTCTTACTTGAAAATGTAATTTTGTTTTATTACATCACTACATCATAAAAAAGAAGTTATTGTTTTCCTAAAATTTCTTCAGTTTCTTATACTCTTATGAAATATTATCCATAAAATCTAATAATGTTTTATTATTTCTCCAATTTGACCATTTCATATATTTTAGTCACTTGAATTGTAAATTTCTCAGAAATGATTACTATATCAAAGTAAACTAATGATTATTTATCCATGTTCCTATGTATAAACAATATAATGGAAGTAAAAATATTTTAAAATAAATGATCCATCCTAACTTTTTTCTTACCTAATTGTTATCTATGTATAAAAATAACATTTCTACAAATGTCTTTTCTTTTTGAATATGTTTACATCATCATTTTAATTGAACGGTGTTCACCTAGAATCCCATAAATTAAATTAATTAGAGAAATTATTTAATAGACTCTATATCCTTTATTTCATAGGGTGTAAACACATTATTTTTTATTATATTTATTTAATGTTATTTACCTTGAGTGTTATTTTATTTTATTGGATGCCTCTTTTATTTCCATTTGTAATGATGTTAGGATTTTTGATGAATTGTTTTTATTGTATTCACTTTCATGTTGAACACATATGCATGATGTATTATAATGTGATGGGTGGACAAAGAAATATATATCCCCTCTATGAAATGGCTAATGATTCTATCTCATGAGATACTATGTCTGGTGAATATATAGTGAACATAACACATTATGTTATGATATCTTAACAATGAACCTCAATTTTGTTTATTACATGATTTATGGTCGTGCCATATTCTTATGATTCTCATTATTATAATGTTCATATGACACCTATAATATTATTAAATGTTTCAATGTGACATTTTATGATATAGTATATGATTTATGATTATTTTATCATTCATCATTATCACTTCTTAGGATTTAATGATCTTATTCATTTAATCATTTCATTTATCACATGATGATGTCCCTCATTTTTTATGACATATTGTCTCATTGTAAATGTGTTACCCCTTTTGATCATTTCATATCACACTTTTATTAGGTTTCCGCATTTCTATAGATAATTGTAGGTGATAATGAAGTTATATAGGTTTTTCATGGGTCTAAGATGAATGATTCATTTATATTTCATGGTATTTTGTATGATATTGATTTTTTCTATATCCAATTTGAAAATGAAAACAAAATATTTATCTTTGGGGTTGGTTTTAATTCACATTATGTATGAATTAATGTATTTATAGCATGAAATTCTAAATTTTGGGCTTGGGTACATTTCACATGTGATTTTTTATTTAAAAAATGATACACTACAACTATATATATCATTAAGTTCTGATATTTATTGAGTTTTTTAAAATTGATATCAACTTCAAAATCAATTATCTTAATTTAAATATTTCTTATTAGAATTTATCTTTCAACGTCTCATTATTTTTATTACTATTATTTTTATAATTATACTGAATTTATCATTATTCACCTATTATTTTGTATTTACTATAAATTTTAGTGCCATTATAGTGTAAATGGTTGATGTAAAAGAGTTCCTTACATCTAACATATTCTAGCTGACTAAAATATGCATGCATTCACATATGAGTGTTATTTATTGCTATTATGACACTTTTTTGAGATCACTTATATAAAGGTAGTTTTATTGAGTAGTTGTCATGATGTTTAATTTAACATTATTATTTCAAGGAACCTATTATAGAAATTACATATTATATTGATTTTAAACAAGAATTCATTTTTTCCAAATATATTTTAGTATTTGAGTTTTAGAGAATTAATAACAACTATTACAATATAAACTCATACATTATAAGTGGACGCTACATCTCAATATCAAATTTTTATATAAAAAATTCATTAGAATAAAAAATGTTTTATTTTCATGGAAAATATTTCTAATTATTCATGGCCTCATACATGTCCCTATTATCCTTTTAACCACATGAAAAACACTTTAAAACAAGGGACAAGTATAAATGGATGGATCTAGGACTTGTTCGAATCAACCGTGATCCATTAATGTTAGAAGTTTTAAAGAATATCTTTCAAAAGATATTCATAGAGATTTAATCACCCATTTAATCCATAAAATAAAAATTATCCATCCAATAAGAATGATCGAACCATGGATCACCGTGTTCATGTCTTGGTCAATGTTCTTCATTTAATCTAATAAGGGACAATAAATAATGAAGATATTGGCACCCTACCTCGAGGTGGGATTATATGATGATGAATAAAAGAGTCTCGTGTCATCATCAATCAATAATCTGTCTGTGTTTGTCATAGAGAGAGCTTCTTTATCCTTTCATCTGGGGAAATCAATGGTTATGATGACAACTCTAAATATCCATGAAATGGATTATTAAAAAAGAAACCACCACTAACATTCACCCTCAACCTGCACCGGTCGAGGTTAGGCCATGCCTAAAGTAAATCCATTACTCTAAAATCAATGGTGCCCTCATATTTTCAATCCTAACAATAGTTTAGTGGTTATTACAATTTAAATATTAAATCTCCCATGATCCTAATTAAAAACATTATATCTTCCACCATATCATTTTGGGCACACCAGGCATCATAATCTCACATAATCTCAACACCTGGTATTGTAATATTCCTAATTAATTTATAATAACAAAATCCAATAAAATTAAAGCCATTGCATTCTCAATACCATAGGGATTTATGTCCTTAAAATCCAAAACAGGGGTACTAAATAAAAAGGTGAGGGTACTGAGCATGATTTTGAAGCTCCCACCCCTAAGTTGTCTACTAGGTGTTTCCATGCCGCCACTATGTGTGGACTGGAGAAATCGACCATCCATGAAGGATCCTCTCTGGTCGATCCTTGATCTCCACAGGGTACTCTAAAAATTCACCTCATCATCAATTTGTATCTCACCATATTCAATGATGTGGGATGTATCATGCATGTACATTCTCAAATATGACACATTCAAAAAATCATGCACCTGGTGAAACTGCAGAGGTAGAGTTAGGTGAAATTCTATGTCACCGACTCTTCCCAGAATCTGAAAATGGCCTTTGTATCTTGGAGATAACGCACCACCCTAACCAAATCTCCAAAATCATCATCATGGTGAGACATGAATGAATATATGGACTCCCTCCTAGGACTCCAAAGGGCTCCATCTCCTGTAACCATACAATTTCTGTCGGCATTGTGTAGTCCTCATCTACTCCGGGATGATCTGCATCATCTATGTGGTAGCTTGTACCAACTCTGAACCAATGATTGCATACTCTTCTGGGTCCTTCCAGCAAAGCAGAGACTTACATGGTCACCCATACAAGGCCTCAAATGGTGACATAAAAAGGTTTGAGTTGTAGATAATTTAATATGAAAACTCCACCTGAGGTAGGTGGTCCTTCCAGCTTCTTCCAAAGTCTAAGTTAAAGCACATAACATTTCCTCTAGAACCTGGATGGTCCTCTCCATCTACCCCTATGTCTAGGGATGAAATGCTATTCTCCAGAGTAGATGTGTCCCAAATTCCTCCTACAATCCCTTCTATAACTAATATATAAATGGGACATCATGATTTGAGACTATAATCGTTGTTACTTCATGGATATGATATATCTCTTTCACGTAGAGGCATCCTACGCTCTCCACTAAACTCTCCTATTAGATCAGTAAAAATTGGGCCGACATAGTGAGTTGGTCAATGATCACTATTATGATATCATGTCCACTAAAACTGCATGGTAAACTTGTCATGAAGTCCATCAAAATTGAATCCCACTTCCACTCTATTACTTTAGGTGGTTTGGTTAAGACTTCTAGAACCTGGTGCCAACCTTCACTTGGTGACAAGTGAGTCATCCAGAAATGAACTCTACCATCACCTTTTTCATCTCTATCCATTTAAACTAATGTTGTAGGTATGATATATCTTTTCCACTACTATATTTATTTCCAATGGGGATGTATGAAACTCCCTCAATACATTATCCCACAACATCACTGACACTACAGTTTACCCTTTGTATTGGACAATGTGCTCCCCAAAATTAGAATATCCAATACGGTAATTCCATATTTACATATGAGTACATACATTCTCAAATATGTTGTCTCCAAGCTATGTAACATTGAATCACTATAAAAATGGAGGGGTCAAAACAATCGATTGGAAGTAAGCTCCTCCATCTCTATCCAATGTTGATATTTGTAACACGACTGACTGCTCCAATGCCTCGCTCATCGCATTCTTTCTATATCTCCTTCTATGAGTGGCTTCTACCATATTCCCCTTCCTAAGATTATAGAAAATATCAAAGTCATAGTTCTAGAGGAACTCTTGACAATGCCTCTATCTCAAGTTTAGATCCATCTGATATAAGATATACGTGAGACTATTGTGGTCAAAGTAGATAGTAATATTTTCACTCATCAGTTTGGGTCCCCACATCTTCAATGTGAACACTATCACTACTAGCTCATGATCATGGGATGCATAGTTATTCTCATGCTTCCTCAACTAAACTGAACCATAGGCAATCACCGCATTACCCTGCATCCGAACAAAACCAAGATTGGTCCCTAATGCATCACAGATCACCACATATTAAAACCATCATTTGGTAATATCATGATATGGCTCCTGTCAATCTCTTACTCGGATTTTAAAAGAACTTATGACACTTCTATATCCACATGAAATGTTTCCCCATCAATGTCAGGTCTGTAAATGGTGATACTACTCTGGAAAATTCATGAATGAACCTCTGGTAGTACCCAACCAATCCATTGAACTCCACACCATTGTAACACTCTTGGTTGGATCCCAGGAAATATTTGCTTCAAAATTCACCAAATCTACTGAAACTCCAGCCTCTGAAATGAAAAATCCTGAAATGTGGACCTCCTAAATCCATTACTGACACATAAAAAGCTTCTCCTAAAGGTGATATTCTATGATTGTGTATCAAACTATCTTCAAGTGTATCACATGCTCCTCCTCATATGTCGAGTACACCATGATTCCATAAATGAAGTACTTAATGAACCTATGTATGTAATGATGAATGATCTTATTCATGAGTCCCATGAAATCTTATGGAGAAATCAACACACCAGATGGAATCACTATGTTCTCATAGTTTTCGTACCGACATCAGAAGGCTATCTTTGGGATGTCCCCATCTCATACACAAAGCTGGTTATAGCTAGATCTAACGTCTTTCTTCAAGAACCACCTCACTCCCTTCACCCGATCGAAGAGGTCATCAATATTAAAAAGTGGATACATATTCTTTATGGTCACCTTGTTCAGGCACTCTATGTCCATACATACCATCATGATATCATCTACCTTCAAGATAAAAAACACTGGGGTTTCCCTTGGTGAAACACTGGGCCTCACAAAGCCATTACTCTATAATTCATCCAATGGTACCCTTAGTTCACAAAGCTCTAAAGGAGCCCTATGATTTGAAGGTATAGATATTGGTGTCATACTAGTGTACAAATCATTGCAGAAATATACCTCTCTATGGGGAGGTAATCCTCATAAATTTTTCCTAGAGACAACTTTGTACTCCATGTAACACCCCAAGCTTCTACGGTACGCTTCTCTTTGAATAATGTGATAGCGTGTGTTGTACGCAACACCGAGTTCTAACACACCATAACTAATCAAACTAGCTGTTATGAATAGTAATACCTAATTTTTGAAATTATATATATTTTATATTTGAAAATGGACTTCATTTTTTGATTCGGAATATCGAATTTAGCCTAAGGTGAAATTTTGGTACATTTCGGATAACTTTCATATTTTGATGAATAGTGAAAATTACTAAATTTTAATTAAAAACAACTTTTTTAATCAAAATAATTAATAGTGATAAATTATGAATTTGAGTGGTTTTAAAGTATATTTAGAATATATTTTTACGGTTTAATATAATGTTGGTCATTGCACATAATTTTACAATTAAACCGAACATAAACAAGTGTCAATCTTTTGATAGTTATTACCTCTTAAAAACACGCTTTTTGTTTTGACAGCGGGAATTAATTTTAAATTAATTTCTGCCACTTCTGTGTTTTGAATTTAGAAAAATGGATTCCATATTTGGAATCAGGATGTCCAAATTGTGTAAATAGGTAACTTTTATTTTTAGACATTTTGAATAATTACTGTGGTAAATATTTTATTTACCATGGTTAAGGGTAAATCCGGTAAATAAGGGTTAAAAAATAATATTATAATAATAAAAAATTACCCTAAAATGTGTCCTAACCTTATTGGTGGACACATACCCGACCATGAGCATCCTTTGGTCAATTTGGGGACCCCTTGGAGCCACTTGTATGTGGTAGGGACACTTTATATTAATAAAGTTAAAATAAAAATAAAAAAAGCATAAGCTTACATCTTTTAGAAGAAAAATTCTTACATAGGGTTATACATGTTGGATTTTCGATTATAAATATTCATTAGAAATATAAAATGATTTCCTACATAATGATATTTTATTTATAATTTTTAGACATTAAATAATTTATTTTATTTATGACACAATGATGATGCAGTAATTACTATAATAGTGAAAAATTAAACTAATTGATATTATAAATACCCAAAAAAAATATAATATGAATATTTTAATGAATTAAACTAATTTTCTAGGATAATATGATATATTAGGATTGATTTAATTGACGTTTTTAGAAGTAATCAATCTGTTATGAGTTTCACAAAAATCAACTATTGAATAGTGTCAAAATTGACATAAAAGAGTTCTTAAAACAAATATTATATTATTAATTGATATTAAATTCCTAAAAATCTATGGTTCGGCCAAGAGACTTATATCAGAATAGGTTCATCATTAATGGACCACTTGGGGGTCGCTTGGATGTATATAGTAAGTTTATTAACCATATTATATAAAAATACAAAGAGACATTGTAAAAGTGAAACTAATTAACTTAGAGTTAATACTTAAAGATAAGGTTAATATAAGTACCCAAACCTCTCTAAATTCTATTGGTTGAGTGGTTTTCGACCTATCCCAACCTTAGCCTTTGAATAGTCAACTTTGGAGCCATTGGAAACCGAATATGAATTTATTATAAATTAATATTTCTAGCTTTTCCAAAGGTGCCCCTCACCCCTCTTATAAAAGGGCACTCCTCCTTCTCATTTCTTCACACCATCAAATCCTTTGGTTCGGCCACACTCTGCCCAAATAATCTCCCAACATCCCTCACTACAACCTAGAGGCCTTAGTTTGATCATAAAGCCAACCTATGGAGCCCTTTTGATCAAATCAAAAGGAAGAACCCGAAGAAGAGGTAATGATTTCACCACCCTTTTCTAAGTTCCTTTCTTCTTCCACTTCCTCTTTATTTGTTCTTACCATTCTAAAATAATAACTCCAGTATCTTACATATACTGTGATTTTATTATAAATATGGTACAACCATATTCAGTATTCTATTTACCCTTTGAATAACATGTCACCATACGTGCGTACGTACGGCTTACCGTCTCCACGTCGTGGTGTAATTGTTATTCAATATATTATTATTTGGATGGATATAATAATGATGTGTAACTCATGTAAATAATAAATATAACATGTTAATGATTCTTTATATATTATATACCATCCATTTATATATTATTTTAATATCAAAAGAATGATATTGTCGCTCGTGCGTACGTACGGACTACCGTCTCCACGAACGCGATGAGATTCATTCTCCATCGTATCCATTCAAGTATAATTATCATTTGATGATTTAAAAATGATGTTTAAGGACTTGATATCATTCTGGATATGAATAATATACAACCTATCCTTTACAAACATGTCTTACGTAACAAAACATATAAAATAAAACAAGTAAGTTAACACCCGATATAATGATAATACTAAGATATTATTATCAAATCAATATTAAAAGATCATATATGATATCATATTAATGTATATGATTCTTGTATAATTTAATAACAATTATTTCACCATTATACAGGAGGTTAACCTACCCCAACCAAGGAAAAGTACAAGGTAAGGGTTATTTCACAATCTCTTCATTATCCGAGGTTGTTTATAAGTAATAATCTACTGGGATCTCGTTATCATCCGCATCCATGTTTCTTCAAAATGTATTTCAAAACATTTTAAATATTTAAATGAATATGGGTTAAAGTCATTTATACCCTTGTTTGACTTTTTATAAGAGGTTTATAAGGGAATCTTTCCGTCGTTTTCCAAACAAGGTGCTTTTTAACCTTTTCGACAGAATTAAGATAAGGATGTTTTTTTTAACTTATACGGTGGGTGCGGTTATTTTCCGCCGTTATAAAATCGTCAAAGCTTCCCTTACAAGCTTATAAGAATATTTTCAAAGAAAATGTTTTATTTTATATGGATCTTAAATGATTTCAAAATAAAAGGAGATATTTCTTTAAAAAGAATTTTGATTTCATCTATGTCAACATCCTTTGATAGATTTTAAGATTATTTGAAGTTGATTTATTATGATACAAAACTTCTATATTGTATTGAAGGTTTTGTGATATGTTTGACTGTGGATGTGCTATTTTTTTTACCATTCATGGTTTATGGTGAAAGTATTGACATTTCGTATGATAGTTTTAATACGAATGTTTATGTTATGTTTAAACCTTTTCATATGGGAATGCATTAGACTTAATATGTGACGGGTGGAGCCCGCTATAGCTCCTCGATGCATTGGTAGGTCTCATGAGACAAACTAGTGTCTTGGCACAAGGCCTTGGCAAAATCTTATTTGTAGTCTTGGCACGAGGCCTTGGCTATGTGGTTATGATAATCTGGCATTATGAATTCCAACATTATGAAAGTGGTTATTGATTTTTGCATGTGATTATTCGATTATTAGAATATCCATGTGAATAAGTAAATGGAATTATTTCATTTTACTTTTGCCATACTATGTTGAAGATAAAGTTTAAAAGGCTTTTGTTTTAGTAATGCATTGCCTTAAATGTTTATTCTTATTTATGAAAGTTTCCGCTATATTGTTATCCTTACCGGGCATTTGAGCTCACCCCTTTTCTATGTTTTATTTTTCCCAGGATGTGAAGAAGTAAGTTATGAATGACCTGCAGGGATTTTATGAGGGGTTAATAGTGTGGATTGTGGAAACATTATGTTGTTGTATTAGTTCTTCATTTTATGATGTAATGTAAAACTTATGAATATATCTAGTGTTTCCAAGGCTACTAAACCAATCGGTCTTTCGAGATTTGATTCTTCTTGTGATCATGCCAATGTTATATAATAATGCACCGACTCTGGGTAACTGGGGTCGGGGCGTTACAGTTGGTATCAGAGGAAGTTTAGTACAAACCTTGGAAGCTAGATTTAGATAAAATCTGATTAGAGCACGTAGAACTAAGATGAACTTTGAGGATTAGTATAGAAGAACTTCCTAGAATTTTGGTATTGTAGAGATTTTGTGAGTTTTCCGAGCAATACATCCCTGTCTGGATACGAGCAGGTAGAGGCGGCTCTGGCACAGATGTACCTAGGGGTAAAACCTGAAAACACCGCTTTGAGCTAGACGCGAACGAGAACTGGTGCACGACAACGGGCCTTGCTGCACTCTTGGTTACGACACTCCCGGGGGATATGCTTAGGATAACTCTCATTTTCTTTACAAATCATTATGAAGGGTTTATGAGTATATACTTCCTCAAAGAAAACATTTTTAGGATTATGGATTATATCCATAAATAGTTCAATTAATGTTAAGTGTTTTATAAGTATGGGATTATGTATTTTGATTCATAAACTGATATAGTTTATGCCATTGTTTAGAAATGGCGCCTAGTGGAAGAAATGGAAACCGTATCAATGCACGCACTCCATGTAGGGATTGCCCTCCTGCTCAAGATAATTATAGTGGGGCTGGTGATGCAACTGGTGCCGATCAGCTAATCACCATACTGGGACAACTTACTCAGGTTATGAATAATAACCTTACCCGTATGGAGCACCCTGATCCGCAGCGTGGAGGATCAATGTTATATCGATTCATGAGGCAACAATCACCAACGTTCAATGGGAGTACAAATCCTTTAGTAGCTGAGCAATTGATAAATTCCCTAGAGAAAATATTTCAGGCTTTGGGGAGCAGTGAAAGGGAAAAGGTTATCATGGTAGTTTACCGCCTCACTGGAGATGCTGATCAATGGTGGTCATTGATTCAAAACATGAAGGAAGACGATGAAGTATCAAATATGGAATGGAGGGAGTTCGAAGATCTGTTTTTAGAAAAATACTTTCCTCGCGACCATCGAGCAGATATGGAAAGGCAATTTCTGAGTCTGAGACAAAAGGAGGATGATAATGTCACAAAGAATGAGGCTAACTTTACAAGGTTAGGGAGGTATGCTGGAGATTATATTCGCAACCCAAGAAGTAAGATTGATCATTTCTTTGATGGGTTAAAACCATTTCTCCGTCGAGCATTAGTCTCACAATCCCTTTCATCGTACGAAGTCATTGTCTCATGTGCTATCAAGACCGAAAAGGAATTCTCTAAGTCTTATGACTTTAAAGCAAAGCAAGAGAAGAAGAGACCTGCTGATCAATCTGGGAATGGAAATAAGGGGAAGAAGGGAAAGGTTGAATATCCATCTTGTGGTAAATGCGGGAAGAAACATCCTGGTACTTTCTTGAAGGGAATGGGAGTCTGTTACAAGTGTGGTGAAAAAGGCCACCAAGCTCATGATTGCAAGGGGAAGAAGGAAGCTACCAACATTTAGTGCTACAATTGCAGGGAGATGTGGCATTATGTAAATGCATGTCCTAAGTGTCAGGAGAACTTACCTCAGAAAAGGCCAAGGGATCAAGGCCAGGCTTATGCTATCACTACTGCTAAGGTAGAAGCTCCGAAAGACATGGTGGCAGGTAATTTAATGGTTTCCTCAAGTTTAGCAAATGCATTATTTGATTCTGGATTATCGCATTGTTTCATATCTTCCCAGTTTTCTAAGAAAATTAGATATTTCCAATTTGATTTAATAAGGGAGTTGTCAGTTAAAACTCCTAAGGGAAGTATCGTTGCAACAAAGTTTTGTGAATCAGTCCCCATTAGAGCACATAAATTTTCTTTATCTACTGATCTCATCGTCATACCTATGATTGAGTTTGATATAATCCTCGGTATGGACTGGCTTTCGGACTATGATGCGAAGATTTATTGTAAAAAGAAAGAGGTTACGATTCTTGATGATAATGATAAGGAACACCTTATTTTTAGAGCAGAATCGTCACCACCTAATTCTTATTTAGATCCACCCCCAGTAGCTCAACTAAATTCAATTATTGGGGAGGAAGAGAATGAAATAACTGTCGGTGAGGAAAGGAATGTTCAAATAGAGGATGTACCTGTTGTGAAAGAATTTGTAGATGTATTTCCGGAAGATTTACCTGGACATCCTCCAGAACGAGAAGTTGAGTTTTCCATTGATTTGATTCCTAGATCAAGGCCTATATCGAAGACCGCTTATAGAATGGCCACTGTAGAGTTAGTCGAACTAAAGAAACAACTAGAGGAATTGAGTAATAAGGGATTTATTCGCCCCAGTGTTTCTCCATGGGGAGCCCCTGTTCTTTTTGTTAAAAAGAAAGATGGATCTATGAGGTTATGTATCGACTACAGGGAGATCAATGCTATAACGATAATGAACAAGTATCCCCTACCACGTATTGATGATTTATTTGACCAACTGCATGGATCTCAATACATTTCAAAGATTGACCTTCGATCTGGATACCATCAGTTGTGTGTAAAGAAAGAAGACATTCCAAAGACAGCATTTCGAACCAGGTACGGGCATTACGAGTTTACTGTAATGCCGTATGGATTGACTAATGCACCCTCTGTATTCATGGATCTGATGAATAGAGTTTTCAAGGAGTATCTCGATGAATTTGTGGTGGTATTTATTGATGATATCTTGGTATACTACAAAACCTACGAAGATCATGAAAATCACTTGCGCATTATCTTGAAGACTCTGAGGAGGCATGAATTATATGGGAAGTCTAGCAAATGTGAATTCTGGCTTCAGGAGATTTCTTTTCTTGGCCATATTGTCTCTAAAGATGGAATCTATGTTGATCCTTCTAAGACCAAAGCAATCCAAGAATGGCCAGCACCTACAAGTATAACTGAGGTACGTAGTTTTATTGGCTTGGCAGGTTATTATCGACGTTTCGTCCAGAATTTTGCCCGATTGGCTAACCCATTAACGAAGCTCACACGTAAAGTGGGTAAATTTGTTTGGACAAAAGAGTGTGAAGAATGTTTCGAAGAACTGAAGAGAAGATTAGTCAATGCTCCTATATTGACTCTACCATCGGGGAATGATGGGTCCGTTATTTATAGTGATGCATCAAAGAAAGGACTTGGTTGTGTCCTTATGCAGAATGATAGAGTTATTGCCTATGCATCACGACAGTTGAAAATTCATGAACAAAACTATCCTACTCATGATCTCGAGTTAGCAGCTGTAATCTTTACTTTGATGATATGGAGGCACTACCTCTATGGTGAAAAATGTGAGATTTATACTGATCACAAGAGTTTGAAGTATATTTTCTCACAAAAAGAACTCAACATGAGGCAAAGGAGATGGCATGAATTACTCAAGAATTATGATTGCACGATACACTACCACCCGGGGAAAGCAAACAAAGTAGCAGATGCTTTGAGCAGAAAAGACCATGGAGTTCTGAACATGATGAGAATTGAAAGGGATCCAATTTTCATGGATCTAGTGAAGATGGACATGGGAATAACCAGGGAAGGTGAAACATCAATGCTTTTTCAAATGGTTGCCAAACCATCTTTACTAGAAAGGATTAAGAGTTCTCAGACCGATGATGAAGAATTTCAGAAGAAGATTAAAGCTGTGAATGATGGGAGATTGAGAGACTTTGTGTATGAAGATGGAATTTTGAAATTCGGGAAGAGACTTTGTGTTCCCGATTTACCTGATCTGAAAAGGGAATTGCTGGATGATGCTCATAGATCCAATTTCTCTATACACCCTGGGAGCACCAAAATGTATAGAGATTTGAAGGAACAATTTTGGTGGGACAATATGAAGAGGGAGATTGCTGATTTTGTGTCAAGATGTATGGTTTGTCAACAAGTGAAAGCTGGAAGGCAACAGCCTGGAGGAGTCATGCAACCTCTTCCCATACCGGAGTGGAAATGGGACAATATTACGATGGACTTTGTCATGGGGCTACCAAAGACTCCTAGAAGGAACGATGCAATATGGGTTATTGTTGATCGTCTTACCAAGTCAGCACATTTTCTTGCTATAAGAGAAGATCTACCCCTGGAACGTCTAGCAAGACTATACATTAATGAAGTTGTGAGACTTCATGGAGTACCCCTATCGATTGTTTCTGATCGTGATCCCCGTTTTACTTCAGGATTTTGGAAAATTCTTCAGAAATCCCTGGATACTGAACTTCATTTGAGCACTGCTTACCACCCTCAGACAGACGGACAATCAGAACGGACTATTCAAACCTTAGAAGACATGTTGAGATCTTGCTCACTTGACTTTCAGGGTATGTGGGATCAATATTTACCACTGGTAGAATTTTCCTATAACAATAGCTTCCATTCGAGTATTCAGATGGCACCATATGAAGCGTTATACGGAAAGAGATGTCGTACACCAACCTGTTGGGATGACATTGGTGAAAGAAAACTTGTAGGCTCAGAACTGGTGGAGGAAACGGTGGAAAAGGTGAAAGTAATCCCAAATCACATCAAAGCAGCTCAAAGTAGGCAGAAGAGCTATGCCGATAATCGAAGGAAGGATTTGGAATTTCAAGTCGGTGATCATGTTTTCCTGAAGGTATCTTCATGGATGGGAGTCATACGTTTTGGAAAGAAAGGTAAATTGAGTCCCAGGTACATCGGACCTTTCGAAATTCTAGAACGAATTGGGGCTGTAGCTTACCGATTGGCAATGCCGCCAAGTCTCTCCAAAGTTCACGATGTGTTCCACGTATCTCTGTTGAGAAAATACATGCCTGACCCAACGCATGTACTCACCTATGAGGAATTAGAACTGGAACCCGATCTGTCTTATTGTGAAGAGCCCGTCAAGATTCTTGATACAAGAGAACAAGTACTGAGAAATCGGACGACGCGTCTGGTAAAAGTTTTGTGGAGAAACCATAAGATGGAAGAGGCAACGTGGGAACCCGAGGAACTTATGATGAAGAACCACCCGAGTCTTTTCATGTGATAAGTATTCTAGAAATTTCGAGGATGAAATTATTTGAAGGAGGGGAGAATGTAACACCCCAAGCTTCTACGGTACGCTTCTCTTTGAATAATGTGATAGCGTGTGTTGTACGCAACACCGAGTTCTAACACACCATAACTAATCAAACTAGACGTTATGAATAGTAATACCTAATTTTTGAAATTATATATATTTTATATTTGAAAATGGACTTCATTTTTGGATTCTGAATATCGAATTTAGCCTAAGGTGAAATTTTGGTACATTTCGGATAACATTCATATTTTGATGAATAGTGAAAATTACTAAATTTTAATTAAAAACAACTTTTTTAATCAAAATAATTAATAGTGATAAATTATGAATTTGAGTGGTTTTAAAGTATATTTAGAATATATTTTTACGGTTTAATATAATGTTGGTCATTGGACATAATTTTACAATTAAACCGAACATAAACAAGTGTCAATCTTTTGATAGTTATTACCTCTTAAAGACACGATTTTTGTTTTGACAGCGGGAATTAATTTTAAATTAATTTCTTCCACTTCTGTGTTTTGAATTTAGAAAAATGGATTCCATATTTGGAATCAGGATGTCCAAATTGTGTAAATAGGTAACTTTTATTTTTAGACATTTTGAATAATTACTGTGGTAAATATTTTATTTACCATGGTTAAGGGTAAATCCGGTAAATAAGGGTTAAAAAATAATATTATAATAATACAAAATTACCCTAAAACGTGTCCTAACCTTATTGGTGGACACATACCCGACCATGAGCATCCTTGGGTCAATTTGGGGACCCCTTGGAGCCACTTGTATGTGGTAGGGACACTTTATATTAATAAAGTTAAAATAAAAATAAAAATGGCATAAGCTTAAATATTTTAGAAGAACAATTTTTACATAGGGTTATACATGTTGGATTTTCGATTATAAATATTCATTAGAAAGATAAAATGATTTCCTACATAATGATATTTTATTTATAATTTTTAGACATTAAATAATTTATTTTATTTATGACACAATGATGATGCAGTAATTACTATAATAGTGAAAAATTAAAATAATTGATATTATAAATACCCAAAAAAATTATAATATGAATCTTTTAATGAATTAAACTAATTTTCTAGGATAATATGATATATTAGGATTGATTTAATTGACTTTTTTGGAAGTAATCAATCTGTTATGAGTTTCAAAAAAATCAACTATTGAATAGTGTCAAAATTGGCATAAAAGAGTTTTTAAAACAAATATTATATTATTAATTGATATTAAATTCCTAAAAATCAAAGGTTAGGCCAAGAGACTTATATCAAAATAGTTTCATCATTAATGGACCACTTGGGGGTCTCTTGGATGTATATAGTAAGTTTATTAACCATATTATATAAAAATACAAAGAGACATTGTAAAAGTGAAACTAATTAACTTAGAGTTAATACTTAAAGATAATTTTAATATAAGTACCCAAACCTGTCTAAATTCTATTGGTTGAGTGGTTTTCGACCTATCCCCACCTTAGACTTTGAATAGTCAACTTTGGAGCCATTGGAAACCGAATATGAATTTATTATAAATTAATATTTCTAGCTTTTCCAAAGGTTCCCCTCACCCCTCTTATAAAAGGGCACTCCTCCTTCTCATTTCTTCACACCTTCAAAGCCTTTTGGTTCGTCCAAACTCTGCCCAAATACTCTCCCAACGTCCCTCACTACAAACTAGAGGCCTTAGTTTGATAAGAATGCCAACCTAAGGAGCCCTTTTGATCAAATCAAAAGGAAGAACCCGAAAAAGAGGTAATGATTTCACCACCCTTTTCTAAGTTCCTTTCTTCTTCCACTTCCTCTTTATTTGTTCTTACCATTCTAAAATAATAACTCTAGTATCTTACATATACTGTGATGTTATTATAAATATGGTACAACCATATTCAGTATTCTATCCACCCATTGAATAACATGTCACCATACGTGCGTACGTACGGCTTATCGTCTCCACGTCGTGGTGTAATTGTTATTCAATATATTATTATTTGGATGGGTATAATAATGATGTGTAACTCATGTAAATAATAAATATAACATGTTAATGATTCTGTATATATGATATACCATCCATTTATATATTATTTTAATATCAAAAGAATGATATTGTCGCTCGTGCGTACGTACGGACTACCGTCTCCACGAACGCGATGAGATTCATTCTCCATCGTATCCATTCAAGTATAATTATCATTTGATGATTTAAAAATGATGTTTAAGGACTTGATATCTTTCTGGATATGAATAATATACAACCTATCCTTTACAAACATGTCTTACGTAACAAAACATATAAAAAAACAAGTAAGTTAACACCCGATATAATGATAATACTAAGATATTATTATCAAATCAATATTAAAAGATCATATATGATATCATATTAATGTATATGATTCTTGTATAATTTAATAACAATTATTTCACCATTATACAGGAGGTTAACCTACCCCAACCAAGGAAAAGTACAAGGTAAGGGTTATTTCACAATCTCTTCATTATCCGAGGTTGTTTATACGTAATAATCTACTGGGATCTCGTTATCATCCCCATCCATGTTTCTTCAAAATGTATTTCAAAACATTTTAAATATTTAAAAGAATATGGGTTAAAGTCATTTATACCCTTGTTTGACTTTTTATAAGAGGTTTATAAGGGAATCTTTCCGTCGTTTTCCAAACAAGGTGCTTTTTAACCTTTTCGACAGAATTAAGATAAGGATGCCTTTTTTAACTTATACGGCGGGTGCGGTTATTTTCCGCCATTATAAAATCATCAAAGCTTCCCTTACAAGCTTATAAGAATATTTTCAAAGAAAATGTTTTATTTTATATGGATCTTAAATGATTTCAAAATAAAAGGAGATATTTCTTTATAAAGAATTTTGATTTCATCTATGTCAACATCCTTTGATGGATTTTAAGATTATTTGAAGTTGATTTATTATGATACAGAACTTCTATATTGTATTGAAGGTTTTGTGATATGTTTGACTGTGGATGTGCTATTTTTTTTTACCATTCATGGTTTATGGTGAAAGTATTGACATTTCGTATGCTAGTTTTAATACGAATGTTTATGTTATGTTTAAACCTTTTCATATGGGAATGCATTAGACATAATATGTGACGGGTGGAGCCCGCTATAGCTCCTCGATGCATCGGTAGGTCTCATGAGACAAACTAGTGTCTTGGCACAAGGCTTTGCCAAAATCTTATTTGTAGTCTTGGCACGAGGCCTTGGCTATGTGGTTATGATAGTCTGGCATTATGCATTCCAACATTATGAAAGTGGTTATTGATTTTTGCATGTGATTATTCGATTAGTAGAATATCCATGTGAATAAGTAAATGGCATTATTTCATTTTAATTTTTCCATACTATGTTGAAGTTAAAGTTTAAAAGGCTTTTGTTTTAGTAATGCATTGCCTTAAATGATTATTCTTATTTATGAAAGTTTCTGCTATATTGTCATCCTTACTGGGCATTTGAGCTCACCCCTTTTCTATGTTTTATTTTTCCCAGGATGTGAAGAAGTAAGTTATGAATGACCTGCAGGGATTTTATGAGGGGTTAATAGTGTGGATTGTGGAAACATTATTTTGTTGTATTAGTTTTTCATTTTATGATGTAATGTAAAACTTATGAATATATCTAGTGTTTCCAAGGCTACTAAACCAATCGGTCTTTCGAGATTTGATCCTTCTTGTGATCATGCCAATGTTATATAATAATGCACCGACTCTGGGTAACTTGGGTCGGGGCGTTACACTCCATCACTGAAGGAAACTGAGAACTAATCTCATCTACTATATCGACGATTAGGATAGCCATCCAATATGTTTTCTGGTGAACCCTCCTACAAGTGGGTCCATCCAATGCTGTATGTGTTTCCTTTTTTCCCAGAAAAATAAAAGATATTCCCATATATATGAATTCACAAAACTATGCAACCAAAAACAGTAAAAATGGGCATGAATTGTGGTTAACTATCATATATTGAGATTTATGTCCTAAAGCCTTGATGATATCACCATGAGATCCCAAAAAAACTTAATCCTCCTACAATACGGTCAAAAATTCAGTACCAGTGTGTGATATTTGAATCTCCTCCTATAGGATTATCTATGAATATATATTCAGTCAACAGTTCCACCGAAATATGTCTGTCTTGATCATGTTTCATGGAGCGAAAACAGTGATTGACACTTGTGTCTATAAAAACTATAGATATGGTGTAAAAGAAAAATATTGTACCTATAATCATCTATGGAGCATCGGAGTTGTAAGCCTCCATCACCTGAAGCTAGATTCATCCTTGTCCACCAAATCCCTGAGCCCGTGGTGGACCACCTTTGGGTGGGGGGGTGGTACCTCAAACCACTACCCAACTCATGCTCTCACATATTCCACATAACATACCACCTTGTTCTTGCCTCAATCACTTCCTCAATGGTCCCTTAACCATTTCCTAGTTGGTCAAACGATTGGTCGAATAATATACAACCATATCTCCCCAACCAGAGCTTAAGTAACACAACCTATCCTTCAGCTGAATCTCTCTAACATGGGTGCCTTGCACTGCTAACCCTATGTCATGGGGTCATCCCCTGAACTGTATCATCTACATAGATCTCTATGTCTACTTTCGGCTACCTGTAGCCAAATATTCTGCTACCTAATTCCCGGTGGTAGCTCCCACTACTAGCATCTGTTCCTATAGAAATCTATCCACTAGTAGAGCAAATTCTAGTACTCCAATTTATTTTGGGATGCTAATGGATATCATAGTTACCCTGATATCCTATTGTAGCCCCTAGTCGAAGGTCTGAGCCCTATATAATGGGTCATTCACAACATCTATAGAGTAGTGAGCAAGATCTGTACATCTTTTCGAGTACATTTCTACAATCTTGCTTCCCTAATGAAGATGTGGTCGCTATTATATATGCATGTAGAGTAATTTATTTGTAATATATCCTCCCATAAGAGATGCTCAATGTATATCCATGTGAGGGTCTTCTCCTCATACTTCTAGATCAATAAACTCCACCATCTCCCCACTAATCCCATAAGAATACTCAAGGCTAGGAATTCCATATGGTCAAGAGTCTTCCTCACTATGCATAAGACACATGTAACCTCCTCCATCCAATCCTCAGATACATGGGGGTCTGGAACAACAATGATCATGGGAATTCTCAATCTCTGGAACTCAAGAAATGCACTCAGCCTATATATATCCTCTATTGGAAGCACTAGTACAAACTACTACTCTCTGAGTGGTGGTATCACTGGTTCACCACATGGGGGTTCTATATTTGGTGTTGGTCCATCTAATAATGTATCATTTCTAGACAGATCATCCTCAAGATCACACATCGGAATCCTGGGTGGCTATCTGCATGGGGTCATCCTAAAATAGAACAAGATGTACCATACTCTATAGAGTATACCTGGTGAGATGACACTAACTCAAGAAGGACATGAGAACACACTCAAAATACTATACGATGAATGTAAAAATTATTTTCCCTTCAACTGGTGTTTTAATGTACCGAGTCGAAAATTATAATTTAGTGTCATGGGGTTTGAATAAGCTTTCTTCTGCACCAACACTGGATTCCATGGTCTGGAAGCCGAACTTGAAACACTTAACACTTTTTTATTTAATGGTTCTGATAGACTATTTGTTCGTTAGGTAGAACGTACCTCCTCTAATAACAATCTGTCACAACCCATCCTAGAGGGGTCCATGTTTTGACTACCCAAGCCTGCCTCCGATAGGCTAGGGGATGAAAACTAACACCGAGAAGGCATATCCAACAAATGGGAGGCATTTACCTATGTACCTATACATGCGAACAAATCTCTAATCCCAAAATGATGAAATATTAGAAACACTTTGTAAACAAGCACAAATACCAATATGATAAAAATTATAGATTACGATAGTAGGAAAATATGATGTAAACATGGCTCGAATATAGTCCCACTAAAAGTACAAACTTCCAAAGTGAATGCATGAGTTCTTGAAACTCATATGCCAAAAACCATACCTGATGGGTAGGTGTATGAGAGTTTTTAGACGTCATAGGACCACACCTAACCTACCTAATCACTCTAAGAACCACCTAGTCCTTTTCCACCATGATCTCCACTAAATCATCGATCATCTGCAAAATACACAACAAGTATAGGCAATGATCGTGTAGGGCTAAGTAAAACAATACTCACTAGGGTCCCCAAAAACAACAAATTAAAATTCCACTAAGAAATAAATGAAGTATACCATAATGGAAACACACAAAGTACACCTAAAATGAAACAAACTATGTATAGTCAATATGTTCTACTTACACAGGTATAAGCCTAAAGCAAGAAGAGAAGGATTTACGATTGTAGTATCTAGATCTCCCAATCTCCATGACACTAGAATTATTTATGGTGTATGAAGTGTCGATGAACACATAGTATCAATGGTGGATGGAGTGTTGATGGTGCATTGAGCGTCAATGGGGCACGAACAACTGGTGGTTCTCAGAGCGGTGATGGATCCCTGGGCATAAATGATGCACACAATGTTGATGGCACACATAGAATCGATGGAGCATGAACTATTGATGGTTCGCATAGCTTCAATGATGCAAGGTTTATCGATGGATGATGATACATCAATGGATCACAGATCATCTATGGTTCATAAACACTCAAGTCACTTGGTCACCAAGATCACATAGTCATGTAAATCCATAGGATTCCGTTCATACCGCTCCTGTTACGGGACTCCCTAGTCCACAATCAATTAGTTCGTAAAACAAATTATAAAGAAACTGAATTATGGTATCTCAAAAGGACCATCTCATAGAAAGGGTTCAAACACCACAAAAGAAATGTCTAATAGACACACAGTTTGAATGATATGACCAATTTAGTAAAAAGGGACTTGTTTATTCTGGGTATGGCCGACCATACTCGATTTGGCAACCCGACCCAACCCAGTCCATCTTGGATGTCACACTCTGGCCTAGCCTGATGGTATTTTAGGTTGTGTGGTCCCTTGTACTAGGACAATATTGTGACCCACTTCTCCATTCAATCATGGTTTTGTGGGATGGTTCTCCTTCTCCGGACACAGCTCACGCAGGCCGCATCCATGTGGTCCATGCGGTCACCCGATCATGTCTCCAGCTAGCTCCCCCATTCAACATGGTTCCTCATCCTCCTAGTCCCATATTCATTTTATTGTGGAGTCCTCAATCTGAAGCAGCTCTGGGTTGCTTCCCTGCCGCTACTGCCACCACAACCTCCTGCCAGATCTTCCAGTCATAACCTACGGCCTTTGTCACAACATTCCTCCTCCAACGCAGTCACGCATGAACCAATTATTTATGTTGTCATTTTTCATCCTATTGATGTCTCATTTCGATGGTATCTAACATGGATGAACTACCTTTCATGACTAGTTTTGCCTTCGCAGCTGGCCACCCCACCACCAGCCTTGCACTGCCATGCTCTAAATGACCCTGTTGGAGCTGGGACTTCCAACCACCACCTTAGATCACTACAGGATCAGATCTGCGGTATCAGATCATTGCACCACCGATCAAAGTTGAAACGATACTCAGATTATTATTCATGAGGAATGATAATTAAGGAACATTGGAGATTGGGGGAACAGAACCATGCACATGAATTCACAAATAGATGAATCTTGTCCTTGTTCATCTCGGCTGAGATTCATTCATGTTAGAAGTTTTATAGAAGAACAATCACCTGATATTCACAAATATTTAACCATCCCTTCAATCCCCGAAATAAAAATTATCCATCCCTCAAGAAAAGTCGACCCACATATCAACCTGTTCATGGGTTGGTCTACGATCTTAATTGAATCTATGAAGGGATAAGAAATCATGAAGAGATTGACACCATACCTCGAGGTTGGATCAACCATTGACAATGAACGGAGGTCTGTGCCATTGTCTATCCTTGATCCACGGGCGTTTTTCATCAAGAGAGATTTTTTCTGCATGCCTTAGTAAAATTCCATGGTTATGATGATAACCTTTAATTTTAATGACATGACTTATTAATAAAATAAATCGTCACTATGTCTACACATAATAGTAAATAAAATATTTTTAATAATTATTTTAATGATATTCACATCCAATGAATTAACATTCACCCTTGACCTGTGCCAGTCGAGTATAGGCCCCACCTAAAGTAATTCCACTTCTATGAATGTAGTGATGCCCTCATATTTCTAATATGTGTAACTATTTATATGTTATTTTAATTTAAAGAAGAAATTTCACATGTGCTTTATTAAAAACATTTCGTTTTTCATTGTATCTTTCTTGGCACACCAGGCCTAGAAATCTCATTCCATCTTCGTGATTGACCTCTGAATTTTAACTGTTAATTTATAATAATAAAACCACATAAAATACCAGTCATTACAACTTTCAATTTTCGAATGAAGTTTTATTATCCCTACATATGGCGTTAGGTTCAAGAAATGTTGAACCTATAATAATTGAGATAACATTGTGAGGGATTAATTTATATAAATAGGTATAATGTTACACCTCAAGATTTTGTGATATATTTATATTCAAATAAATTAATTAATTTAAAATCATTCTTTACATGAAATACATAGTTTAAACGAATAGTGATAAACTATTAAAATATATTTATATGATGTGTATGTTATCACCTAACTGTTGGAATCAAGGGTATAAATAATACTAAATAAATTCGGAAATATAATTAAATCATTTATAAAATCAATCTACTAAATATAAATTTATTATAAATTAAATTATATCAATTTGAACTTAAAAGTGATGTATTTCGGAAAAACAATTTTTATGTGCTCAATGTGTTTTTCATCTTAATAAATTTAATTAATCACCTTGGTTGCTAGATTTAAGCAGTGAAGGCCCTCGATGGATTCATTCGACAGACTCATCTTCGACACCTGGGATCTCCAGGAGCGGGCTACTGTTGGCTTGATTGGCAATTGGCATATCATGATCCACTTTGCTTCCGAGGAAGATCTCATCCTCGCCTGGTCTAGGGCACCCCGGAGTTGCAATGGATGCCGCTTCATCTTGTTCCGCTGGTCTTTTGACTTCCACATGAACCGTGACCCGCCTTTCGCGGCGCTTTGGGTGTTTTTTCCTAATTTACCATTACCTATTCAAAATCCCTCTATCATTAAGATGCTTGGTAATATCGTTGGTAAGTATCTTTGTTCTGATAATCGTACGCGTGCGGTGTGTCACCCTGTGAATCTGAGGGTTTGTGTGGAGATGGACGTGTCGAAGGCCCCGTTTGAGTTTGTCTGGATTACGATCGGCGATCAGTACAGATGTAAACAGAAAGTTATCTATGAGGAGTGGATGGACTTCAGTTCTAAATGTAGGAGACTTGGACATGTCTTGGAGCAGTGCCGGCAGGGGTCTTCTTCGAGGGAAAGTTGGAGAGACACCGTTCTTCCAAGGGAGGTTGGGAGAAATTATAATTGGGGCTCTCCCAATGGATGTGCAGTAAAGGGTGTGCGGGCTGATGGAACATCCAAAGTCGAATGCAGTGCTCCAGAGGAGGCCAGTGGTCCATCGAGTGCTGTTATGGTGGCCCGGAGTGAGGGTCTGGACAAAGGCAACAGAGGAGCTGTCTCATTTGCTGCTGTCTTGGGTTTCTCTTGCGGTGATACACAGGGGAGGTAGGACAACTTGCTGCTCATTCCCGATAATCCGAAAGTCCATGATGTTTTCAGTAGGTTGATAGGTGATCTCAATGGGGGGAGGTGTCCTGGTTCTGGGCCCATTGGCATTGTAGAGGCTGAGCAAGTTCAGTCTCGACCTACAGATGTTCAGCAGGTGGAGGCTCAGACTGAATCTGAAAGAAATAAGGAGACCCAGCCCATGGATGGCTCTTTGGACAGTGATATTTTCAATGAACAGTCGGTTGGAGTGGTTAATGGCCAGATGTTGGGAATAGCAGGAGGCAAGGAGGCAGTGGATAGGCTTACAGTGCCTGTGCAGGATGAGGATCCTGCGGAGGTTGCTGATGGATGTGTTAGGACCTTTCATGGGCTGAAATCTCACCATGTGCAAAAGGCTGATGGCATTGCTGTGAGCAACTTCTTTGCTGGTCTTGTGGATGCTGAAACTGAGGTGGATCAGGTTCAAATGGCGCCTGGTTTGGGTTCTGGCCAGGTGCCTACTGCAGCTCTGGAGTTGCATGGCAGTTCTCCAAGGATGAAAAGTTGTATCTGCAGGCTGGGGATATTATGCAGATTGAGACGTCTGGAGAGCTTGAGAAAGTGGCTCAATCTCAGTGTTTAACACTAGTTGGTCCTACCAGTCATGTAGAGCCGGAGCAAGGTGTGAACTTTTGTCCTCGGATGGTGTGCTTACCTGAGAAATGGGGGGATATTTATGATATTGAGAAGGAGGTTGATGGCAATGCCCGTACCTCTTTTAGTGATATTGTCCAACATGGGAAGAAGGTGATGGAAGAGTGTGTGGGTAACTCTACCTCCCCTCCAAAAAGAAGACAATGGAAAGATTATTATTCTTTGCCAAGGCCGATGTCCACCATAGCTTCTTTTAGCAATGGTAAGGTAATTACTTCTTCTGATGCTTTTGTACAATTGGAGAAGATGAATCTCAAATGGAAGTATGTGAAGCTGATAAAGCAATATGAATGTTCGGAATGGGAGTCGGAAACTGCAGATGAGGGGTTTGATTATGGAGATGGTGATGGGTATGATAGAGGGTATGGTTCCTAGCTTGTTTTCTTTTTCCTGCTTGTTTGTTGTACTTTTTTCCTTTATTTAATAAATGGTAAGAGACTTTTTCCCTAGCTGAGCCTTCCTGGTAAGTTATGTTTTATTGAAATTTAAAAAAATGTCCAAGTCTTTATAATTAATGGCATGGTTGGAAGATGCCTTTAAATTTAGGCATGATTGGAAAGTATAAAAACCTTAACTTTTATTAGTTAACCAAAAACATTGAAAACAATCTATTACTCTATTTCAAGGTAAAATGTTTTTACTCTTAAATTAAGTATTTTCCTAAAAACTATTTTATGTTTTGTTTTTTTCATTTTTATTTAAATTGATTTCTTACACTTTGCAAAATTGGATCATAAAAATTGATCCCATATTTGGAACTATTTGGATAAAATTTAGTAAATAGTTAACTTTTATTATTATTTATTATGCATAATAACCATGATAAATATTTTAAATCATGGTAAGGGTAAAAAAAGTAAAATGGGGTTAAAACATTGGTACAAGGATTTAAAATGTTTTTTAACCAACCATTATCCGATTGAATGAGTGTGGTTTGTCCATTTATATCCATGTATCAAATATATGTGCATTTGGTTCCATTTTTCTTTGATTAAGATGTTTATATTATTTTATGAGGTGAACAAAAAATATCACCCTCTTGACTTTAATACCTATAATTTTTTTATATAAAGATAATAAGAGCATAAGTTTTGTCACAACTATTTATTTTAAAGAACAATTAATAGTTTTATAATGTTATTTTTTTTAAAAGTAGTGATTTAATAATTACCTAAAATTATTATATAATGCCAACATATTATTTTAGTGATATTATGTTAATTATTAAATGGATGATTGAAGGGTTAGAACTAACTAATAATGTTTAAAAAACACTTTAAATTGCATATATTTTCTTTCATATGGGGTTTTAGAGTAACAATAATTTTATATTATAAATATTTCAATCTAGAGTCATTTCATTATAAAAAATAATTTATATTAATTTATTACTTTATTAATTCCAAAAGATCCCCTCTCCTCACTTAAAAAAGGTTACCTCCTCTCCTCACATCCTCCCTCTTTTTGTGCCTTATATATATGAAAAAATACCTACCATAATACCTTAATTTCTTCATTAACCACATCATAGATTTTATATTCTTCAAAAAATACCATCCCTTCAAGGAATAAGGTGCAATCAAAAAGTGGTTTCTCAATGAAAATGTATAACTCTTAACGGGAATTTTCAATTTAATTTATTTATTACTCACATAAATCCATTTTATAAATTATAAAATAATTAATTTATTATATTAATTATACTTAATTGGTGTTATAATGATATGACAACCATTATACACCTTCGTTTTGTCCTATAGAAAGCAACAAACATCACTCATGCATACGTATGGCCAACTATCTCAACATAGCGATGTAATTTGTTTTTTATCGCTACTTTACATGGATGGAAATAATGATTGATTTAATAGATATAAATTATATTTATGATATTATTATTATTTATGTTCAATTATTATTTACCTTTATTTCAATCCATCCATTATAACATGTAAACAACATTCCTGCATACGTACGACCCACCATCTCTATAAGTAATGAAATTAATTTTACCATCTCCAACTTTTAGGAATGTATATAAATATGTATATAATTAAGATATATTATATTAATATCATTTAAAAATTTATGAATTTAATAGATCCATGATAAAAATATAAGGACAGAAACTATTGAACCTAAACATCCATGAAAATTGAATAGTTAGAAATGATGATTTTAATAAATAATTATTACACAATGTGTGTTAATTTTTTTTAACCAGATAACATATGATATTATAATAATGTACATGAATCTATTATATAATTATAATAAATTTAAATTTATTATGTAAGATAACAAGTTTTTTAATCAATTAAAGCTTAAGGTGAGGGTTTATTTCATAATCTCGTCCTTATTTGGGATTTTCAATGTTTTAAGTTTCCACTGTGCGAATTATATTAATTTTTTATATAAAAACCCATTAATTTTTCTTATCGATTGATTTTTTTTTTGAAATTTAAATTTTTCATTCATTGTTGCCTCTTTTTTTGAAAAAGATGATAACTTTCTTGAAAACAGGACCCCTTTATTAAAAAATAGTAAAGAATCAATCTAGTCAAAGATAAGGAAAATTAAATTTGTCTTAAATTAAAATAGGTACAACATCCAAAGGAAGATGATCTGACCAAATGAGACTATTCTGATCGGCACCTTTTTTAGTAAGAGTGTCAGCCCAATCATTCCCCTCCCTAGAGACACGAGTAATAATATTATTAATTAATGAAAGGTACTTGAGATAATTAATTCATTGATTAGAAAGCCTCCAATAGGAAATGAGAAAAATATATTATGATACAATGCACAATATTGGTAGAATTACACTCAAACCATATCATATTCAGAGCTATTTATTTAGTATTTTCTAATGTAATGATCACACCAAGCATCTCAACTTTTAAATAGGATACAATTTCACAAGAGTCATAAAAACAACCAAACACATCCCTAGAACTATTTCGAAATACCCATAACATGTAGGTCACAACCTCATTTCTTTTAGTCGGGTATATTTTTCTGTCAAGTCCGTATTTTCTTTAAACTATTTTCAATTTTTTTTCTATGCTATAAAAAACTATATAATTTATTTTTAAACTTTTTTGACTTTTTATAAAATGTATTGAAAGGAATATTTTCATCTTTTTCTGAATGAGGCACATTTTATTGAAAGTTTTATCATGATTTTTGTATAACATAAACCTTATGAATGAAATTTTCATCATCAGGAATAATATTTTCTTTGAAGATTATTTTAAAATGGTCAATGATTTTTTTAATAGAAAAAATTTACCTTAATATTTTAAAAACTCATAGACGTTTTATAAGTGATCTCGAAAGGAGAAGGGAAATTTTCTCAATAAAAATTCCATCAATCTAGGATACCTCCCAACATATTTTTTTGTATAGTTTACGATCAGTTTTACAAAATAAAATTCTTGACATTTCTTATGCTAGTTCTTCCAACACTGATGATAATTTATTATCAGAGGATGTTGATTATGTTTTTTATTCATATGATGAATTCATTGGACATATTATGTGATGTGATTTGCCTAGAAATAATAACCCCTTGATGCATCAATAGTTCTAATAAGATTCAAAAATTTGGGTATTCAGTCGAGCTCGTGCCTAATTAACTAAGATTTTTTTTCATAAGGCCTCAACAATATGTTTAAGATATATAGAATTATGAATTCCATCATTATGAAATAATTTATTGAAGTATATGTGTTTATTTTAATAGTTATTATATAAATGGATATGTTTCATTAACATTTGATTATTTATATTGAATTATTTATCATCACTTATTCTTTACATAATATTATCAATACCAAAATTATTGATTAAATGTAATGTTTTTCCTATTAATTAAATTTCTATATTGATTATTCCTTATTTACTCAAGATATATTCCCATATGAATAACCATTATTGAGAATTTGTGATCACCCATATTTTTTTTTCAATTCACTAGGACGTCAGAGAGTGCATAGATATGTAACGATATTAAAGAGATAACAATGATATTAAAATGGAAAATAATTTTTTGTATTTTATTTTTTTAAATGTTTGTCATATTAAAATATGTATCTATTTTAACAATACACAAAACTATTAATTACTTTAGGATTTAGTCTCTTGTACCCAATTTGTGGTATTATGTGATGTGTGTTTGGAATAATAAAGGATATTTTATGAGAAATTTAGGGTAAGAAAACACTATAGATTAGTATATGTTTTAGTTATATGGTTACTTTATGAATAATTATTATATATTTTTTGGCACAAGTATAATGTTATTGATTACATTTTTTCAAATATGATTATTGTTGTTAATTTAATTAAATTTGTAACACGTGAGAAATTTATGAGAAATATTTTGTTTTTATGTTATTTAAATCATCAAAGGAATATTTCACTACACACAACACTAGCTTGGCTTGCTTTACATGCAACCACTACCTTCCTCGACAGCTTGCGTCGAACAAAATACAGAGTTTCACTAAACAATGACATGCTACTAAAATATTATTAAAACTGACTGTTATGAATAGGAACAACCACTTTTTGAAATTTTGTAAATTTCATATTTCAAAATGGACTTCATTTTTGGATTCTGAATATCGAAATTATCCAAGGGTGAAATTTTGGTATTTTTCTGAAAACTTTCAATTTTTGATGAATAGTGAAAACATTTGGTTACTATTTAAAAACCGACTTTTTATTTTAATAATTAATTATTTTATTTAAATTTATTTTAGGTCAAAATCAATACATAATACCTATATAGTTCAATGCAATTCATTGGAGTCATTTTATAATAATTTTAGATATATATAAATTTTATTGAACTTTTCACCGTCTTTTACACACCTCCTAGGAGAATTTCCAAATTCACATTAAACATAATTTTACCACTTCTGTGAAGGGAATTTCAAAAATCCGAGAGACACGGTTGATGTTAGTAAGTAAAATTTTGTTTAATGAGATGAAAATAATTTTTGTTGAATAGTAACATTTTACTTTTTTTACCACGGTTAAAAGTAAATAGAGTAATTAAGGGTAAAAATGGTATTATTATTACCCTAACACATGACATAATTCTATTGGATAAGTTTAATTCGACCAAAAACAACCTTAGGAATAAAATATGACCATTTAGGCCCACTTGGATTAGATTAGGACATTTATTATTATTTTATTTAAAGAAGGGTTAAAATAGTTAAAATAAATGTTTAATAACTAAATAATTTTTAATATAGGGTTATACATAAGATAAATTCGACTATAAATATTCATTAGAAATAAAAAAAGTTTTACTAGATATTTATATTTTATTTGTAATTTTTAGACATTAAATAATTTAATTTATTTATGACACAATGATGATGCAGTAATTATCGAATTAATGAAATATTGACATAATTGATTTTATAAATACCCAAATAAATGTAATTTGAGACTTTTTATGAATTACACTAATTTTATAGGTTAATATTTCATGTTAGTATTTATGTAATTAACTTTGTTAGAACTAATATTTCTGTTATGATTTTAACAAAACTCAACAACCAAATAGTGTCAAAATTGACATAAAAAAGTTTTTAAAACAAATATTATATAATTAATTGTTCATTTATTCATAAAAATCTAGGGTTCGGCCAAATGACATAGATATGGTTATATATATTAATAATAGACAACTTCAGGTTCATTTCGCTTGTTATAGTATGTTTATTAACCTTATAGTGTAAGAAAACAAAAAGACATTGTAAAAGTAAAATTATTTAACTTAAAGATAAATCTAAATGATATAGTTTAATTAGAATCATAAACTTGTCTAAATTCTACTGGATGAGAGGATTTCGACCCATCCCCACCTTAGATTCAAAATAAATAAATTTGGAGCTATTAAAAACTGAATATGACCTTATAATAAAATAATTGTTTTAGTTTTTCCTACGGTGCCCCTCTCCTCCCTTATAAAAGGGCACATCATCCCTCTCTTTATCACACCACTTTGAGCCTTAAAGCTTGGCCAAACCCTACCAAATTCACTTCTCAACTTCCATAGAAACATCCTAGAGGTCCTGGTCTTATTCAAATACCAATTTTAGTGTCCTAAAAGGAGGTCTCAAAAAGGCTCTTCAAAGAAGAGCTACTGTCTATTACCGATTCTTTCAACTTAATTTCTTCTTCCACTTCTTCTTCATTAGTTGTTTCATTATGAAGTAATAACATAAGTATCACTCATATACTGATATGTTATTATATGTATGAAACATCCCTATTTCACAATCTATCCATCCTACGGAAAACGAAATCACCGCGCGTGCGTACGTAAGGAATACCGTCTCCACGCCGTGGTGTAATCTATTTTACACCACCACTTTACTTGGATGGGTATAATGGTGAAAATAAAAAACTATATATGATTATTGTAAGTTGTTATTGATTCTGAAATAGTATACATACACTCTAATACAATTCCATGATCATGGGAACGATATCAGCACTTCTGCATACGTATGGAATACCGTCTCCATGATGTGATGAGACTCGTTCTACATGATCTTCATTGAATAAGGATTATATAAATGAATTTAATTAATTAATATGATATATATTACACTAATACAACTATGTAAATGAGGTATCAATAACCTAAAAAGAAGAATAAGAATTTATTCGACAAAACACACATAAGAACAAAAAGCAATAAACACCTGAATAACAAGTAACAATGAAATATTACAAATAAGAAGCTAAGAATAAGACCATATATGATATCATAAAAATAAGTATGATTCTTTTATAAGTCAATAACATTATTTAAATAATTATAGAGGAGGTTCAGACAATTACGTAGAAAATCAGACCTAAGGTAAGGGAAAATCTCACAATCTCATTTTTATCCGAGATTGTTTATACTTAATAATTTAATGAGGAATATTTATCATCCACATCAATGTTTCCTCAATATTTAATATTATTTCCATCCACCTACAATTGTTAAAATCCAATTTTACCCTTTGGTGAGTTTTTAGAAAACGATATGAAAGGAATCTTTTTTTGTTTTTCGTACGAGGTATTTTTTTACTTTTCCGGCCAAAGTACGGGAAGAATGTTTTTTTAACTTATACGGCATGAATGAATTTTTTAAAACATTATTTCCAAAAATCCTCATTTAAATGTTTTCATGTTTATTTTTAATCAACTTCTTTTAGTTTAAAATTGTATGACATGTTAAGAAAGGAAAAATGTTTTTGAAGTAGAAAGGATATTTTCCTCAAGAATGGAGTTCAAGTGTGTTATCAAAATTATTTTCCATCTAAGATAATATAGGGTTATATTTCTATCCCTATTATTACATTGATTTGATTATGTTGTGATGGAATTATTTTTATGAATTCCTATATCTTATATGAATTGTTTTATGATGTCACGATGTTTAAGAATCCCATTTTTATTACATGGGTTATGCAATGATGTATGATTTTTTTGATTCTATGGCACAAATAAGAATGGTATCATTATGAGATGGGTGGGACCTATATCTCCCTCCAATGCATTGGGTAAATATTTATATCTCCTGAGATAGACATGGCTGGAACATCAACTTAAACCGGTTCAGTGAAATAGGACTGAAACGAGGAGTGAACTCGGTTAAGAAATGGACATTGTCCAATAAGATAGTATTGACTATGAATCTTGACCACTAAGAAATGATTATCTATGATTATGTGTGTATTCCACAAAGTTTCATGTTTTATGTTATGATTATTGGGATTAAATTTCATTAATATGATTTATCCCTTGGTATGAAATTATGACCACTTTGCTGGTTAAGATTTCCAAAATGTTAAGTTCTTATGAATATAATGTGATTGATATTTCTTTTGTTTACCCTTACTGAGCATTTGAGATCACCCTTTTGTATGTTTTCTTTCCCCTGGTCAGGAAGAAGGTTATTTAGTAGGATATGCCAAAAGGGACTCTAGATATGATGACATAAATGGGAGACAATGTAGATTCTTTATGAACAAGTTGTTTATGTTTCCCAGTTTCTCAAGAAACTATACCTATACGGTCCTTTCATGGTTTTGTTATATGTTGTAATAAGTTTTCTTCAATTTTGAAGTAATAACCATGTATGTAAAGTATGGGTTATTATAGTTGGTATCAGAGGAAAGCTATAGTCCACCTTTGGAAACAAGGAAGTGAAAACCTTTGTAAGAACCCTCAGGATAAGTCTATGCATAGAACATGATATTAGTGTTTTAGAAATTTCCATGAACATCCTATGATAAAACCTTAAGTGTGAAACTTTATTCTTGATTATTTGTTTTTCCTATTATAATTATTGTTGCTCACACTATTATTCTTGGTTTTAGTCAATGGCTGGAACCCGAAGGAACCGTGTTAATGTGGAATGTGACGGGCAATGCAATGATTGTCCCCCTAAGCAACCAAATGTTATGGGATCTAGAATGAAAAATATTGTAGCCATGATCACACAATATTCTCAAGCTATGAATCATGCAGGACATCCAAACAAGCAAAGAAAGGAGCAACATTCTTCTGAATCCTTCATGAGGCATCGTCCACCTTCATTCAGTGGGTCTTCTGATCCCTTAGTGGCTGAACGATGGATCAGTACCACTGAAAATATATTATTAGTTCTTCAATGTTCTGAATAGGATAAAGTCATCTTAGAAGTGTATCGTTTGTATGGTGATACTTGTCAATGGTGTAATCTTATCAAGAATACGAGGCAAAGAGATGAAATTGAATCCATGGAATGGGATGAGTTCAAGAACTTATTTTTCAATAAGTACTTCCCTCAAATTCTTCGAACAAAGACGAATAAGGATTTTCTTGAATAAAAGAAAAAGGATGATGAATCTGTTGGTGCCTATGAAGCAAATTTTACAAGACTTGTAAGGTACGCTTCTGGTATTATTATCCAACCTGAGAGTAAGATTTATCGATTCTTTAGTGTCTTAAAACCAAGTCTTCGAAGGGCGTTAGCCGTAATGGACTTCAATAGCTACGAGGAAATCGTTCGATGTGCTCTCAATGTTGAGATGGATATTGGTGTAACCCATCAGTCATATGGATTTTATAAGAAAAGGAAAATGGAATTCAAAAGAAAATGTAAAGAGCACACTGAAAGAAATATGAGTATTCCCTTATGCTCAAAGTTTGGAAAGAAACATGGAGGGAGTTGTCTTAAAGGGACAAGTAAATGTTTCAAATGTGGAAAGGAATGTCATCGGGCATTTGAATGCCGAAATGATGGGAAGAAGATGTCTAGTGATGCGAACAAAGAAAAGGCTACAGAAAGTGCACCTCCTACACTTCAATGTTAAAAGTGCAAGGAAATGGGTGATTATGCGAATCAATGCCCTAATCCAAGGTTTGTTGATGATGATCGACTTTAACAAACTCTTAAGGATAAGGACAAAGGAAAGTCACCTGAAATTTCTATCAGTGATGTGGAGTACGATAACGAGGTGGTGAAAGGTACACATACCATCCACTCTAAAGTAGAAAATATTTTATTTGATTTTTGATCCACCCAATCTTTTATTTTTGAAGAATTTTCTAAGGATATCAATGTATTAACTCAATAATTTGATGTTGAGTTAGCTGTGACAACCCCTAATGGCACAACAGTCCCATCAAAAGTTTATAATTCTTCTCCGATTGAAGTTTGTGGAAAAGTGCTTCTTGAAAATATTGTGATCCTTCCTACAGTAGAATTTAATGTGATTCATGGCATGGATTGTCTTTCTCTCTATGGATCTGATATTAATTTCCAAATAAGGGAAGTCACATTTCATAATCAAAATCAATCTATTATCGTTTATCGATGCAAGGATGAACATAACCTTCCAGTGGAAATTTCTTCCATCTTATGGGTCTTGATTCCACTAAATGAGGGTTATTTATCTCAAATGGTTCGAGATAAACTCATGATTATGAATATTCCCATTGTACGGTAGATTAACAATTTCTTTCTGGAGGAATTTCTGGGTCTTCCACCAAATTGTGAAGTTGAGTTTTCAATAGAACTCGTACCGGGTGCTTTGCATATTTCAAAGACACATTATAGAATGGCCCCAATTGAGTTGTAGGAATTGAAGAAGCAACTCAAAGAGAATCTTAATAAATGATTCATACGCCCTAGTGCGTCACCTTGGGGAGCACCAGTTCTGTTTGTTAAGAAGAAAGATGGATCAATGAGACTCTGCATCGATTATCGAGAACATAACAAGATCACTATCATGAACAAATATTCACTCCTGTGCATTGATGACTTATTTGACCAACTACGAGGTGCTCAATAATTTTCCAAGATTGATCTTCATTCAGGGTATCATCAATTAAGGGTCAAAAGGGAGGATATACCAAAGACGACTTTCTGTACAAGGTATGGACACTATGAATTTATAGTGAAGCCTTTTGGTCTTACTAATGCCCCTGCTATCTTCATGTATATGATGAATATAGTCTTTAGAGACTATCTTGATCAGTTTGTGGTAGTCTTTATAGATGATATTATTTTCTATTCAAAGAGCAAGTAAGAACATGAAGATCGTTTGAGAATTATATTGAAGACCCTTTGAAAGGAGAAGCTTTATGCCAAATTTACCAAGTGTGAATTTTGGCTTCAAAAAGTTTCATTTTTGGGTCACATAATCTCAAAAGAGGGGATATCTATAGATCCAGAAAAAACAGAGGTCATCGAAAGATGGTCGAGACCAAAAACAATAACTGATATCTGAAGTTTTCTTGGTTTGGCTGGATATTATCGACGTTTTGTGAAATATTTTTCACGATTATCTAATACACTCAGCAGGTTGACTCGAAAAGGAGTTAAGTTCATGTGGATGGAGGAATGTGAATAGAATTTCAAGGATTTGAAAAGAAGGTTATCGAGTGCACCTTTTCTCACACTTACTTGTAGTCGATAATGGTTTGTGATCTATAGTGATGCATCCAAGAAGGGATTGGGGTGTGTTCTCATGCAAAATGATATAGTGATAGCTTATGCATCATGACAGTTGAAAATCCATGAGCAAAATTACCCAACTCATGATTTGGAGTTAGATATAGTAATCTTTGCATTAATGATTAAAAGAAATTATCTTTATGGAGAAAGGTGTGATATTTATACTGATCATAAAATTTTAAAGTATATTTTCACACAAAAGGAGCTGAATATGCGCCAAAGAAGATGGTTGGAGCTGATTAAGGATTACGACTGCTCAATTCATTACCACCCTGGGAATGAAAAAAAGATGGTAGATGCATTAAGTCAACAAGACCATGCTAGCATATCCATGCTTAGGATCACAAAAGATCCAATATTTATGGATTTACAAAGGTTAGATCATGGAATTATAATGAATGGGGAAAAATTGATTCTTTCTCAAATGAATGTCCAACCATCTATACTTGTGAAGATTAAAGAGGCACCGAAAGAAGATGTAGAGTTACAAAAAAGGTGATAAATGTTCATGAATTCAAACATGATTGTGATGGGATAATAAAGTTTAGGAATTAGGTTTGTTTTCCACCCATCCCCGAATTAAAGCAGGAGCTACTGGATGAGGCTCATAGTTATTCATTCTCTATTCATCCTGGAAGCACGATGATGTATAGGGACCTGAAAGAGTACATCTGGTGGGATGGAATGAAAAGAGATGTTGTTGAATAAGTCTCTCGATTCTTGTTTTGTCAGCAAGTTAAAGCTGAGAGAAATAAGTTTAAGGGGATGTTACAACCATAACCCATACCAGAATGGAAATGGGAAAACATTATTATGGTCTTTGTCACTAGACATCCTAAAACATCCATAGGCAATAATGCTATCCGGGTCATAGTTGATAGTCTTATAAAGTCTGTACACTTCATTGCTATTAGAGAGGATTTCTCTGTAGATTAGCTTGCCAGGATATATGTATAGGAAGTGGTAAGATTGCATGGAGTACAACTTTCTATTATATCTCATCGGGATCTGAGGTTTACTTTAATGTTCTGGCGAAGTATTCAGCATACTCTGGATAGAGAGTTGAGTTTCAGCAATGATTATCATCCCCAGATAGATGGTTAGTCTGAGAGGAAAATTCAATCTTTAGAAGATATGTTGAGAGCTTGATCTATGGATTTCAAAGGTTCTTGGGATCGACACCTACCATTGGTGGAATTTTTTTATAATAATATCTTTCACTCAAGTATTCAGATGGCTCCTTATGATGCTCTTTATGGAAAGAAATGCAGGACTCTAACATTCTGGCATGAAGTTAGGGAAAGAAAGCTATTAGGACCTGATCTTATTGATGAGATGGTAGAAAAGGTCAGATCTATTAAACAACACATTAGATCTGCTCAGAGTCGACAAAAAAGTTATGCTGATAATTGAAGAAAAGACCTAGAGTTTGAAGTGGGTGATAAAGTGTTCTTACGAATACCTCCTTAAAAGAGAGTACTGAGATTTGGGAAGAAGGGAAATCTGAGCCCTAGATATATCGGTCCTTTCGAAATATTGGATGGTGTTGAGAAGGTAGCTTACCGATTGGCACATCCACAAAATCTCTACGAAATTCACGATGTGTTCCATGTATCTCTCTTGAGAAAGTACATACCTGATCCTTCACATGTACTCATCTCAGAAGTTGTACCACTGGAACAAGATCATTCTTATGAAGAACAGCCGATAGAGATTCTGGATCGTAGCGAAAATGTCCTACAGAACAAAACCACTTGCTTGGTGAATGTTTTATAGAGGAACCACCAATTAGAAGAAGCTAAATGGGAGTTTGAAGATATTACGAGCGAGATGTATCCTCATCTGTTTGTTACCAAGTGAGGAATTTTGAGGGTGAAATTCTTTTTAAGGGGGGTAGAATGTGAAACCCGAGAATTTTATGAGAAATATTTTGTTTTTATGTTATATAAATCCTCAAATTAATCTTTCACTACACTCAACACTTTCTTGGTTTGCTTTACACGTAATCGCGACCTTCCTCGACAGCTTGCGTCAAACTCAATACCGAGTTTCACTAAACAACGATAAGCTACTAAAATTTTAATAAAACTAACCGTTATGAATACTAATAACCAATTTTGGAAATTTTTTAAATATAATCTTTCAAAATGGACTTCATTTTTGGATTCGTAATATTGAAGTTATCCTAGTGTGAAATTTTTGTATTATTCTGAAAACATTCAATTTTTGATGAATAGTGAAAACATTGGTTTACTATTTAAAAACCGAATTTTTATTTAAATAATTATTTTTTTTATTTAAATTTATTTTAGGGCAGAATTGATACATAAAATCTATATAAGTTCAATTCAATTCATTGGATTCATTTTATAATAATTTTAGATATATAAAGATTGTATTGAACTTTTCACCGTCTTTTACCCACCTTCTAGGATAATTTCCAAATTCAGATAAAACTTAATTTTACCGCTTCTGTGATTGGAATTTCAAAATTCTGAGAGACACGGTTGATGATAGTAAGTAAAATGTGGTTCGATTAGATGAAATTAATTTTTGGTGAATAATAACTTTTTACTTTTTTTACCACGATTAAAAGTTAATAGAGTAATTAAGAGTAAAAATGATATTATTATTACCTTAAAACAAGTCATATTTCTATGGGATAAGTGTAATTCGACTGAAAAAAACCATAGGAATAAAATATCTCCATTTACGCCCACATTGATTAGATTAGGACGTTTATTAATAATTTTTTTAAAGGAGGGTTAAAATAGTTAAAATTAATGTTTAATAACTACAACTTTTTTAATATAGGGTTATATATAAGATAAATTCGACTATAAATAATAATTAGAAATATAAAAATATTTCCTACATAAATATATTTTATTTGTAATTTTTAGACATTAAATAATTTAATTTTTATATGACACAATGATGATGCAGTAATTATCTTATTAATGAAATATTGACATAATTGATGTTATAAATACCCAAATAAATTTAATTTGATACTTTTTATTAATTACACTAATTTTATATATTAATATGAAAAGATAGTATTGATTTAATTAACATTGTTTGAACTAATATTCCTGTTATGATTTTCTCAAAAATCAATTACCAAATAGTGTCAAAATTGAAATAAAATAGTTTTTAAAAAAAATATTATATTATTAATTGTTATTTTATTCATAAAAATCTAAGGGTCGGAAAAATGACTAAGATAAGGTTATATATATTTATAATAAACAAATTGGGGTTAGTTTGGCTTGTTATGGTATGTTTATTAACCTTATAGTGTAAGATAAAAAAGACCCGATAAAAGTAAAATTATTTAACCAAAATTTAAATCTAAATGATAATGTTAAAATAGAAACATAAACTTGTCTAAATTATATTGGATGGAATTATTTCCACCCATCCTCACCTTATATTTTAAATAAATCAATTTGGAGCTATTAAAAACCAAATATGACTTTATAATAAAATAATATTTTTAGTTTTTCCTAAGGTGCCCCTCTCCTCCCTTATAAAAGGGCACCTCCTCCCTCTATTCCTCAAACCACATTGAGCCTTCAGGCTCAGAAAAAACCTGCACAATTCACATCTCCACATCCCTAGAAACATCATAGAGGTCCTGGTCTTCTTAAAAGACCAATTTTAGTGCCCTAAAAGGAAGTCTCAAAGAGGCGCTTCAAAGAAGAGGTAATGTCCGTTACCGATTCTTTCAGCTTTATTTCTTCTTCCACTACTTCTTCTTTAGTTTTTTCATTATTAAGTAATATCATCAGTATCATTAATATACTAATATGTTATTATAAGTATGAAACAACCCTATTTCACCATCTATCCATCCTACGGAAAACGATATCACCGCGTGTGCGTACGTACGGAATATTGTCTCCACACCGTGGTGTAATATATTTTCCACCACCATACCTTACTTGGATGGGTATAATGGTGCAAATAAATAAAAATATATTATTATTCTAAAGTGGTATTGATTCTGAAATAGTATACATACACTCCAATACTATTCCATGATCATGGGAATGATATCATCGCTCGTGTGTACGTACGGAATACTGTCTCCACGATGTGATGTGACTCGTTCTACATGATCTTTCTTGCATAAAGATTATATAAATTAATTGAATGAATTAATATGATATATATTACAATAATACCATTCTCTAAATGAGGTATCTATAACCTAGAATGAAGAATATGAATTTATTCGACAAAACACACATAAGAACAAAAAGCAATAAACACCCGAATAACAAGTGACAATGAAATTTTTCTAATATAAAGCTAAGAATATGACCATATATGATATCATAAAAATAATTATGATTCTGTAATAAGTCAATAACATTATTTAAATCATTATACAGGAGGTTTGGACACTTAAGAAGAAAATCGGACCTAAGGTAAGTGAAAATCTCACAATCTCAATTTTATCTGAGATTGTTTATACTTCAGAATTTACTAGGGAATATTTATCATCCAAATCCATTTTACCTCAATATGTAATATTATTTCCACCCACCTACAATTTTTGAAATACAAATTTACCCGTTGGTGAGTTTTTAGTAAATGTTATGAAAGGAATCTTTTGTCATTTTTCATACGAGGTACTTTTTGACTTTTCTGGCCAAAGTACGGGAAGAGTGTTTTTTTAACTTATACTGCATGAATGTATCTTTAAAACATTATTTCCTAAAATCTTCCTTTATAATTTTTCAGGTTTACTTTTAATCAACTTATTTTAGTTTAAAATTGTATGATATGTTAAGAATGGAAAAATGTTTTTTAAGTAGAAAGGATATTTTCCTCAAGAATGGAGTTCAAGTGTGTTATAAAAATTATTTTCCATATAAGATAATATCGGGTTCTATTTATATCACAATTATTACATCGATATGATTATGTTGTGATGGAATTATTTTTATGAATTCCTTTATCTTATATGAATTGTTTCATGATGTCACGATGTTTAAGAATCCCATTTTTATTACATGGGATATGCAATGATGTAAGAATTTTTTTTGATTTTGTGGCACACATAAGAATGGTATCATTATGATATGGGTGGGACCTATATATCCCTCCAATGAATTGGGTAAAGATTTATATCTCATGAGATATACATGGCTGGAACGGCAGGTTAAACCATTTCAGTGAAACAGGACTGAAATGAGGAGTGAACTCGGTTCAGAAATGGACTTTCTTTGCTAAGATAGTCTTGGATATGAGTCTTGACTAATAAGAAATGATTCTCTATGATTATGTGTTTATTCCACAAAGTTTCATGTTTTAAGTTATTATTATTCGGATTACATTTCATTACTATGATTTAACCCATTTAATGAAATTATGATCTCTTTTGTAGGTTAAGATTTCCAAAATGTTATGTTCTTATGAATATAATGTGATTTATATTTCTTTTTTTCCTTTACTAAGCATTTGAGCTCACCATTTTGTATTTTTCCTTTCCCCAAGTCAGGAAGAAGTTTATTAAGTAGGATATGCCAAAAGCGACTCTAGATATGATGAAATAAATGGGAGACTATGTAGATGCTTTATGAACCCGTTGTTTATGTTTCCCAGTTTCTAAAGACACTATACCTATAGGGTCCTTTCATGGTTTTTTTATATGTTGTAATAAGTGTTCTTCAATTTTGAATTAATTACCATGTATGTAATGTATGGTTCATTATAATATTCACTTTTTATTATTACATTCTGTGGAAAAAAATAAACTTTATATAGATCCTTAGTGGTCAAAATTTTATTTTATGATTAATATTATTTTTAAGGATGTTCATAATATTTTTGGAAATTTTATAGGAATTTCAATAATTTAGTTTTCGAAAATGTAAAACCACTAGGCCAGGAAAAAACCGTCTAATTTGACTGGCCATGGGTCTTGAACCCACAACTAATGTGTGATAAGGTTGTCGTGCCTACTACTAGAATACATGATTCCCAAGTTAGTAGGAAATTTTTTATTTTATAATATTTCATGGTTAAATATTATGCTAATTCTAGGAATAATATTTTGTTGAGGTATATATAATCTTTTGGTTTAACGTAGATGATAGTTTGGTAAGAGTACAATTTTGTTCTTTGAGGTATAAGATAAAATTTGTGAAATAACTATGAGGTTAAAACATTTTATAATGTTGAAACCATTGAGGCTATTTGGGATATATGATTATTTATTCATGTAATGATCTATGGGAAAACATTGGTTTTATTATTGAATTTTACTTATTAACATATTATTCTATCATATGAAGGTTTATTGTTTTTTTGTATTATCTAAAAATATAATTAAAATATTGGTTTCAATGAAGAGAGAATTATATATTTTTTTATTATTTTATGGTTTATTTGTGATTTTATAAGTATATTTTAGTATATTAGACATGAGAAAATCTACTTTAATACTCATTGTTTGGATAAAAAAAATATATTATAGTGGAAATTGATAAATAGATGAAATTGTACATATATAGTAAGAATATTTTCATATTTATTTAGTCTATATGGTAAATAAATTCCATAAATTTAGGAAAAGGATCTTTAAATTAAAATTTAATCCTTTTAGCATAATTTCCAATGAATTTGTGGTTTCTTCACCCCTCACAAATTTATTGTTTTGTGGGCATTGACATTATCATGACAATGTTATCTATCACTCTATTTTAGTCATTGGATATCAATATTATAACTCATGAAAATATTTTAAATTCCCACAAATTATCTCCATATATTCAAACCCATATATGTGATATTTCATGTAACCTTTAAGTTTCTCACTTTCCCTTTCATAGATAAGTTTTATTATCTATATGTATGATGTGGGTTTTCAACAAAAGTTAAACCACTTATAACCAAGATAAAATTATGGGGTTGAAATTAATTTAAGGTGGAATAATGTTAAAAATAGGTATTTTATGTTATATTTATCTTAAAGTAATTGAATTTCATTAAAAAATATCATTATACACAACATTGATTAAAAACAATCCTCAATATACTATTAAAAATCTTTTAGTTAATGGGGGAGTTATCAACTAGCCATTGGATTTAAAGGTATCAATAAGAATAACTAAATAATGAAAAAATATGGTTTACACCTATACAAAATGAATCTATTGTTAATAAAATTATTAGAAATGAAAATAAATTCATTTTAAAGTAAAAGAAATTTTTTCAGAAAAAAACATTTATGTGAGCATTGGGTTATTTTATATTAATAAATTAAACTAATTAATATTGATGAATTATTTTAATGATTTTATATATTATATATTCAATTAAAAATTTTAATGTTATAAAATTGTTTTTACTAGGAATGTGATAAGAATCAATCAAATGTTTTGTTCAAATATGCAATTTTATAAAAATGGTTTTGTTTAATTTTTTCCACTTTTTATAAAATGAATTTCTTCTAATTTTAATTTATCTAAATAAAATTTAATAAACTTTTATAACATTTGGATTGATTGAATATATATTGACGTCATTAAATTGTCTATTTTATAATTTTATTTAGGGTTTTGAACCCATGATTGAATTTTTTGAATATAAGTTATATTTTATTCAGAAAAAAAATTATTTTTGAGACATTGAAATTAATATCATTTTTTGATGATTTCATTTAGTTTTGGATCAATCTAAATGTATAAAAATAATCATTTGATTATTTTTTATCCCAAAAAATTCATCGAACAAATTTTATTACTTTATGTCAAGGTAAATTTATTTTTACTCATAAATCATGTATTTACCTAAAAACTTTTTTTGTTGCATTTTATAGATTTATATTAAAATTAATTTTTCTACTTATAGAAGTTGAATATCAAAAAAAATTAAACATTTGTAATTATGAGGATTAAAGTTTGTAAATATTTCCCTATTATTCTTGGTCATTATGAATAATAACATTGAAAAATATATGTCACCTCAATAAGGGTAAAACTAATAAAATAAGGTTAAAACATCATCAAAATGCATTAAAATATTCTAACAATAGTATCTAAGCAATTATATGATATTATTTCTCCTATTTATATCCATGACTAGAATATATGGTCACTTGGTCCCATTTGTCTATGATTTTGTTCAATATATTATTTAAAGTAAATAATAAATACAAATTGTAAATCTCTTGACTTTAATATATATAAAAGTTTTAGATAATTATAAGTAGATGATAAATTAATTTAAAAATGTATATTTTATATTTAAATAATTCTTTTATCATGGTAATTTATTTCTAATTTTTAGTGATTGAATAATTATATTAAATTCATAGAAAACACAGAACAAAATGTATCCAATTAATAAAAAATTAACATAAATGTTCTTAGAAATATGTAATGTAATATAATGAAAACGAATTATAAGGTTACATGAATTTTTAGACAAATATAACATATTATGAATGCTTCAAGGTTTCATATTCATATTTTATAACAATCTTTATGAGTTTACTGTAATTGTAAATGTATAGTTCCTAAATAGCATTAATGATATTTTATGATAAATAATATTTTCTTAAATAATTAAAAAAATATCCTCTTCTAAGTGAATTTCCAATGGTTTAAAATATCATCCATGTTCCATTTATGGTATAATTGTGTACCCTCATATAGTAAAAACATTGATATTGTGATAATTTTCAAAAGGATTAATGAGGGTTAAAAAATAACATAAACATGTCTAAATTTTAATATATCAGTGTATTTATACATATCATAATCTAATATCCTGAATATATCAATTTGGAGTAACTTTATTATAAAAAATAATTTATATTAATTTAATACTTTATATAATTTAAAGAGTGCCCCTCCACTCACTTATATAAGGGAACCGACTCACCTATACTAATCACACTGTTATAAACTTGTATAATAGAAAAGACCTTAAATAATAACTTTCTAGATAATTTTACCACATCCAAAATATTATAGTCTCAGAAAAAGGCTACCCCTTTTACAATTAATCATAATGGAAAAAGTGGTTTCTCAATGAAGAGATATAAATTTTAATAAAGAATTTTCTATTTCATTTCTTCCTATACATCCTGTTAATCCATGGAATCCAATATAAAATATTTATATCATTATATATAATATTCTTAAATTTTCTTATGAAATTTTAACAACCATTTTCCATCATCCACACATCCTATAGAAAACAGAAAACATCACTTGTGTGTATGTATGACTTACTGTTTCCTCATTATAGTGAAATTATTTGTTCATAACGAATATTAATGAATGTTTATAATTAATTATTTAATGAATATATATTTTATTTAAAATATTTTTATGATTATAAAATGTTGGATTATTATTTACCATTCTTTTTTTCCATATGTCAAAAAATGGAAATAACGTTCATCCATACATTAAAACCAACGTCTCCATGAATGGTGTCATTAAAATATGTATACAATGAATATATAATATATTTATATCATGGTTATAATTATGAATATTATGTAACCAAGATTAAATTATATTTATCAAAACTATAGAACAAAATATTATATGAAAAATAACATTTAACACATGGAAATAATGATTTTAATAAATAATAATTAATAAATGGGTGTGAAAATGTTTTAATTAGATCATATATGATATTATAGGGATGTGAATGATTATGCTATAAAATTATAATAAATAAAAAATATACTAGAGGTTAGAGCAGTTTCGAAGCAAATCAGGATCGAGGTAAGATTTTATTTTATAATCTCATCCTTATTCGAGATTTTTTATGTTTTATGTTTCTATTCTGAAAATTATATGATGTTTATATCATAAAACAATTTAATTATTCTTCTCATTTATTTACTTTTTAAAATTTTAATTTTTCCTTTCATTTTCTTGTCTTAAGTACCGAAGACACAAAAATAATGATTTTTGGAAAACCATGAATTCTTTTTCGTTCAGTCAGGAATATTTTTATTCATTATACATTTTTAATTTAAATTGTTATATAGAAGGTTTTTAATATTATAAATTTATTCATTAAGTTCAAATTACCCCAGGTTTTAATTTATATATTAAGGTTTAATCTTATTTTTATTTTCCAAACAAGGAATATTATACTAAATGTGTGAGAAAAATCTTTGTTTTAACAAACACCACATGAATTGATTTTCTTGATATCATGAATAATATTTTAATTGAAGTTACTTTTATAATTTTAGATGATTATTTATAAGAAAAATGAATTTATTAAATATTATATTTTTTATTTTTTTAAATTAGTGATTTTAAAAGAATAAGTTATTTTCCTTAAGAAATTTTCTGTTGATATTTTAAAATTATTTTAATCTATTTCCACAAAATTTTATGTATCTTATTATTTCATGAAGATATAATCTAATAATACAATACCAAATATTTCTATTGATAGTTTATAATATATTTTACTATGGAAATTATTGACATTATGAATTCTAGTTCTTCTAATAAAGATTATTATTGATTATAAATGAATATTGAGAGTGTTTTTTATTCATATGAAGATTAAATAAAAATTATTAAGTGGTGATTGGGTCATGGAAGTACATATACCTCAATGCAGCGATACATCTCATGATACAAAATATTTTGGTATTTAGAAGAGGACATACCCATTTAAAAAATATTCCATAACATGGGGCCCCGGTGGTAAGTTTAAGATTCCAAGAATTATATATTCCATAATTATGAAATCAATTTTTAAGGCCCCTGCAGTTATTTGAATATTTATATTATCTATTGATATGTGTAATTATTATGTTATTATTTATATAAAATTATTTAATCATCATTTATTTTGGCTATATTATTCTTCATGATGTAGTTTTTTTATTAAATGGAATGTATTTTAAATTATTTACCATTATATATTGAATATTTTTATTTAATAAAGATAAGTTCTATTGTACAAAACCCTAAATGAGTATTTGAGCTCATCCTTATTTTTTCCATTTCCCAATGATTTTAAAATGTGTATTTTGATTGATAAGAAAGTATATGTTAGATATAATAATGATGTTAGCAATAAAAATATATATTTTTTTTGTTTTATGTTTTCAAATTTATGTTATATTGAACTATGTATCTACTTTACCAAGACTAATAAACTATTTGTTCCCATGGTATGTGATCATTGATATCAAGTTATAATACCCCATTCTAGATTTACCACTAATAGGGGAGGGGTTAATCAGTGACTTATTTTTGTTAATTATTTTTCTTTTTAATTCAATATCTTGAACATTTTGTTAATCTTGATCCACTAAATGATATCTCTCAATCTCACGTCCTATCCAATTGTATTAATAGATAGAGAAATACACAATATTTACAACTTTTAGTACAAAGACAAACTTCATTCCATGTTGGCGATTCCACCCAACTTAGATTCCCCACTATAATATTTTTATCAATTACAATGGTCAATATAGAGTCACACTATTTTTATCCTGAATATATATAGGAGGTTCATTACATTGCTTCCCATTTTGTTAACAAAATCCTCAACGACCTCCTCTAGAATAGAAACTAAATACTTCTCCTTTCGAATCACGCAAGATAATTCTCTTGATCCCAGGTCCAAATGAGAGGGTTCATCCTTTCATAAAGCATTTATCCACTTTAGGTTGTTTTATTGACCTTCATACATGATATTTCTAGATAAAACATGTATGTCTGCACTTCAAGAATAATTGAAACATTATAGTCTTTCTCACAAATCATTGATCACCTATATTTGATCAGTTTATTTAATGTAACAATTCTATAGATTTTATTCCTTCTAATGATTAATTTCTAACATTACTTGACTATGTTTACGTTTTTCACACAATTTCTACAATATATAAAGGAATATTAATAATTTCACAACTTAATTCACTATCTACTTGAATTATCCATTTAATTACACTTCATTCATGGATTTTATAGAATACAAAACCACAGAACACTCATTTATGATCTTTATTGTTATGATCTTCCAAATTAGGATTCAAGTGTATTTCCATGTGCATGAGAATTTATGACCACAGTCATGAAAGTGAATTTAGTCTCCGCTTTACACATCATTATTTATTTTAACACACACATTTTCCACTTTTTTTCAATGTATGTGTCATTTCACATCCTTATTCACATAAAACCCATGAAAAATGTATCCATGGATCATTAAGTCCTTCTTAAAAGTGTTATTGCACAATATACATGTGTATATGCAGTTTCCCTTGCTCAAAGCGCACATTGTACACTTCTTCTCGTAATCCCTTTTCAAAAATAGTACTTATGTAGTACATACATTAACTGTGTAATCCTAGAATGAAAATGGAACTGCACCTTCATGAAATATAGTGTGGGTTACAATGTGTCATTGTATCTTCATTACATTCACCGAAATTGTGGGTATAACACCAATGAATGTCTCTAAAAATTGAGTTTCTTCGTAGAAATAGTTCTTCACAAATCCATAGAGGGTGTAAGGAAAAAGTTAAGACCTTCAGGATATCCTCTTCTCCACCATATAATATTTACATGAAGAAGGATCTTATCATCGCACAAGAAAAACCATAATGTAGGATATTTAAAAAAACAAGATCACTCTCAAGATTAGCGGTAGACTCTCCTGGGCTTCGTTATTCTCTTTAAAAGGAAACTCTAAAATATTATCGATCGATGTTTTATTCAATTTCATATCACCATTTTTTATTTCATTTCAATCACCATGTTTGAATTCATACAGATATCGACTTCTTTTAGTGTTAATACAAACTAGGTGATGAATAAAATCATGTCACCTCCTGTACATGACAAGGACATCTTCATTATTGCATGTGCATTACTATAATTTCATTCTCCACATTTAGAAGATCAAACACATCTATGTATATCAAAGGCATTATAAAACTTCATTTAAATTCATATAAATATTCATCTTCGAAATAACTGCATTCATGCAAGAAGTATATTGTATTCATGGTAATCCATCACCTCATCATTAAAGAATATTCATCTTAGAACTGCCATGAAAAGAATGGATTCAATAAATGATGTAATGTACATCTCAATAAGTATAATGGATCTCCAAATAATTCTATGTTAGAAGATGAAAGGTTGGATGAACGATTAAACTAGATGAATCAAATCATTTGGCTTCCTAAAAAAATTTGTAATATTATAAAAATATGAGCGGTAACCCATGAGAAGTTATCCCACAATAGTCATTATTCTATTATAGGGTGTGGTTTATTGTGAAATCCATTCCACAACACTCGCAAGCGGACTATGGGGTATTATCACCTGTCAGACCTTCAAAGACCACTGGATTTTCCCAAGTGGGCTTCTGGCCCAGCCAATGCATGGCGCCTTCAAGACATGATCCTTTCAAGCCTTACACATGGGACCTCTAACATTATTTCATAAATATTACTTCCTATTAGTCTCTTATAGACATGTGTTAGCTTAGGTTGGCTCCCTTGTGAGTGGTTGAGATTCGAGTCCCATAGATCCTTGGTTAAACCTAGTAAGTGGCATGACCCCTATTTTTTGAAGAACACCACCACTAATAAATAATACAAAGAAATATATAATTATAAATATAAGCATCATTATATACTTAAATATACCATTTAAGTCCTCATCCTCATACAATAAGGGATATTTCATGGTATTCTTCTTCTCCAACATAATACTAAACAATTTTCCCTCCGTGACACATGACGTTGACATTGAGACTAGTGCAATCAATCACCATGTTTATCCAGGAAAATTGCTCAAGAATGGAATGAAATTACATAAAGTGAATACATAAAAATTTTATATGAATCACCACTCCATCCAAACTCACAAAACAAATATTGAAACATTATTGAAATAAAATTTATCATTGGGCCCAATAATCTTCTCCAATTTATTTTATTGTTGATATATCTTCAAATATTTAAAATTTAATATGTGTTCTCAAAAATTCACATTGGGATTGAACTCATAACTTAATGGAGACATGGGTGTAGTTCATACCAATAGATTAAATGATTTACAAGTTAGTATGAATTCTTTATTTTATTTTATTTTATAGATAATGGTTCTGTTGATTTTGGTAATCATATTATTAGATAAAATCTTTCTGAATATTTGGGATTTTAAGATCAGTAATGATATTTTAGGAGATATTTTAATACTATGAGATATATATAACCTCTAGGTTTAAACTAAATTATTATTCCAGGAGAATACTATTATGTATTTGGAGATGTAATGAGAATGGTGTGAGATAACCTTTGTGGAAAAATGTTTTTTTTAAAGTTGGAGGGTATATAGATTATTTGGGATATAATTTTATTTATTTATGGAATGATTAATCTTGAACCATTGGTTTTATTATTGAATTTTAGATAATAATATATTATATATTTATATGATGGATTATTCAATTTGGTTATCATATTACATTATGCTAACTATTTTGTTTTTATTAAAGATATGAAGAATAACTTGTTATTATTTTGTGGATTATTTGATCTATTAGAATTAGATTTTAGTGATCGAGGCATTTAAAAATCAACTTGAATAACCATTATTGGGAGTAAAATAAGATATTTTAGAGGAATTTCAATTAGTGATGGAAAGTATATATCCTTATATTCTAAGACAATATGGTAAATAAATTCCTTAACCTTAGGAAATGGTTCTTGAAATAAAAATGTAATCCATTTAACATTATTTCCTCTGAATAGATGATATTTTTATCACTCAAAGTTAAGGTATTCTGGTAGTTAACATTATCATGACTACATTATATATAATAATTTATTATTACATTCTCATTATTATTTTCCAACATTTTAATATTTTAACTTATCAATGATTTTCCCAAAATTCGGTAACACAAATATGTGATATTACTGGTAAACTTTATGTTTCATATTTTCCCTTTTCAAAATTAGTGTTGTTTTCCTTATATATGATGTGGGTTTTTATAAAATTTTTAACCTTTGATGACTGAGATAATATTGTAAGGGTGAGATTTAATTATGGTGGTAGAATGTAACACACTAAGAATTTATGGTACATTTCTCTTTAAATAATTGAGTTTCTTTGATAGTTTTTTTACATAGAACACCATGTTTAAAAGAACCATGATATAATATTAAAATACTATTATTCTATGTAATGATATTATCTAGACATTGTAATGAAGGGTATTAGTAAAAAAACAAAATTATGAAAAAATATGATTTACATTAGTATAAAATGAATTTATTTATTATCAATCAATTATAAATGAGAATAAAATCATTTTAAAGTAAAATAGATGTTATTCTAGAGAAAAAATTATTAATCAAGTTTGTTTTATTATATTAATAAATTAAAAAAATAACTATTGGATGTAGTGATTACATAATAAGGGGGTGAATTGAGTACCTAATAAATTTTTTTATTCAAAATGGAATAATTTCAAATCACTTAATTAATTTACGATGGCCTAGTCATTCAATAGAATAAATCATTATAATTATTAATATTTAAAAATGATTCTCAAATATTGATTAATTATTATGTAATTAATTTGAAATATTATTGTGTTCAATGAAATAAATTTACCTATTTAAAATCATACAAAAAAATACTAATGATTAACTATCATTGTATTAGTTTTTGTATTGTAAAAACAGTTTCTGTTTTTAAAGAGGAAATAATGTTAAAAAAACATAGTTGAAATTTGAAACAATAGGTTCAGTCTCACGTTGAGACATAATGCATTCCAATTTTTGATAACTCACCACCAATAGAACTATAAAAAAATATACAAGTTGACCCATAAACTGGATTTGGTATTATAATAGTCTACAGACGTTCTAGGTCACACATGTCCTCTTCCACATTTATATGTGGGAGTACAAATAAATAGGCCACGTAGGGACATCAACCACTATTATATATATTATTATAGATGTAGGAAGATTTAATATAATATATCAATTATCATCCAATTCAATAGAGTAAACAATGTTCATGTTATAAAATAGAGTATGCCCAAACACTTCTCAATATGTAAGAGAAAATAAATAGAACTGAGAAATCTAAAAGCATAAGAAATGAAATACTTGTTCTATTGAAGTATTGATCATGTATCTTTGATTTGATTCATGGTAAATATATTTTCGGGTTCTCTTGGAATCTATTAAAAAATATATATTCACATACTCTTATTCCTGACTAGAAAAAAACTGCAGATTTATTTGAGCTTTTGGCTGCCTTGGTCGAGTGATTCCAATATGTAATAGTTTAACTCTTCTTCTCTTCATGTGATATGTATGTGTGACCTATAATATGACTATCTACTCTATATTATCATTCAATTCTACTCTTTTTTTCATAATGGAGTTTTATTCTCTTCATATGGGTGCAAGAATGAATATCTGGATCCTCTTTGATTACTCATACTCTATGTATGAAACGATTTTCAATGCATCATTCCGATCATATATGAGGAAGTAATTAAAATTTTAATTCAAATTCAATTACATAATATACCCTTTATTAAATATTCAAACGAAAATGTTAAGTTTATAAATAGTGGAGGTGAATCCTAGAATGGTGACTCAATCCCGGAAGTGTGTCAGATTATTGTTACATGTTGATCTATTGGAATCTCAGGCTGATAGTGTCTCATAATGGTGTCCTTAAACTGGATATCACTTATACATAGAAAAAATATCATCTCTGCCTGATAGTTTCTCGTCTAATGGTAGGTCAGTCTAGTGGGCTCTCACACTTTTCCAAATTTACTCCCGGTGGCTTCATATTCACATCGTGAGTTATCGTTGTGTTGTATAGGACATAGAAATATTTTTTCCAATAGGGAGTCAAGGAATACATTGGATCATATGTTACAATGTCAGTCTCAATGGTGTGTTAGCTTGGTAGTGAGTTACTATTGACAGTGTGAGTCTCACGATGACTCGATTTGATAGTGCCTCAACATCAATACTGACTTGTCATTAAAATTTTTTATCACCTATTTTATAATATAAAATAATTTTAGAAAACCTAAAATTAATTTATATAATTAGAATCAAAATTTTTTAATCATTAAAACAATGAGGTCAACAATATCCCTATTTTTAGGATTAAAATCATATAATAAAAGGTATCACAAATAAAAAAATATGACATAATAGGTAATATCAAAAAATGAAAAACGTGGTACATCATTCATAGTATGTATAGATGGTATAAAAATTAAATAATAAAAAATGAAATGTAATTATTAAGTGTCAAAGATAAAATGTTTAAAAACTAACTGTATTAATGTAAAATTAGAAACATCATTATAAAATTAGATTATTCCATTAGTTTATCCCACTTTTGGTACTTTCAAAAAGGTAGAACATAAGAATAAGTAAAAACTGAAAATATAGAATGAATAAATAAGAGTTAAAGAATAATATTCAGAAAATTTATTTAGATAAGTGATTAGAAAAAAATATTAAGAAAAAAGTGCTATAAAAACAGAAAAATCTAATATCAATAACGTCCTCATGGATTGGGTGAAGGATCTATATGTTATTATCCTTTTTCACTACCATTATCCAGACCATAATAAGAATTATTAGATGGTTTTATTAATAAAATAGGTGGAACTGTATTGTATAGTCCAACTCTTGATTGAGGATGATCTTATACAAGATTAAATGGCCCGAACTACCTCATAGATTGTGTAGAAGGAATAAGGAAATGTTAGAATATGGAAGGTAAATGAGCACGATGATCCCTGGTAACTCATGGTCTGAAAGATATATGGATCAATTGGAATGTATTCTTGAGAAACAATAATATTTTCATGATAATAAAGAAATAGATTCATCAGAATTATGAAATCCATAATGATATGGATACCTCGATCCATTGCACTAAATAATTATACTTTTTCCTCCATAAACCAATTGATCAGTGGCGACATTTCATTCAACTGGTGAAATTTTACATTGACGGCTTGGGTAACCAGTGGCATTCTAAAATTTTCTGGAAGGAACAAGAAATTAACATCCATTTCATGCTTGAAATTATTCTGAGAGAGATAATATCTTATGGACATTGTTATTGTCCCTTTTTCATATTTCATGTCATGAATATATTATGTAATCAACTTAAGAACTTGGTAATTGTTATATCTTATTTGATTCAATGTTTCTTGGTGATGATCAGACATAAAAATTGAATCATTGTCTGAGGAAGTAAAAAACATGCTTCTAACAAAAGATATGATAACCTCATAATTAAACAATGGAGAAGGATGAGAAGAGATAGAAGTGGAAGAGTATACATCTTCAGGAAACTTAATAATCAATTCTAAAGATGATTTAAAAGTAAACTAAATCTCTTCAATCAAATATTTGATTAACCCAAGGTCACTACTTATCATTTTATTTTAAATAGGTATCTCTTGAAGGTGATGAATAATTACAAGTTGAATGCATTGAATTAAAAATAAAAATAGATATATTTTATCTTTCTTACTAAGCCTAGTTAAGAGAGGATCATGATTCTCAACTACTTATCAAATTAAAAGAGTAAATTTATAATAAAAGCATCTAAGTCACATCTTGTAACTACATCCACCGGTACCATATGTTCAATAGGGTTAGTTATATGATATCTAATAGAGGAAAATTTAATAATAGCTCAACAAAATAAACTTTTGGTATCATAGATCAATTAGGATCTTCTTTATTCTAAACCATATATTCGCCATCATTTAATGTACAGAATACTCCAGTTGAGAATTTATTCGATTATACAAACCTGGGATCAACCCAAATATCTAAGGGTTTAGAAATAATGGTTTCAGAAAAAATGGATGCAATAGATATAGATACAAATGCAAGAGGAATAACAATAGGGACCTCAAAATCTTGAGAAGAAATATTAAGTTCCTTAATAGATTGTTCAATAATTTTTGGTTCTTTTCCCTTCAAATAAGAGCTTGTCTATATAATAGTTTATTTTCCAACAATAGTAGGTACAAATAATACCTTAATGTTAAAATTATGATCATCAATAGCCATATCATCCAATTTTACATCACTACCTAACTCAAAATGTGGCATCTTTTTCTTACTTTTCTAATCCACATATTGTTCTATAACATCAATCTAAAACATCATTTCTAGAATAAAATATTCTTAAAATACTTTTTAATCACCGTATTTACTCATTTAAACTCTATCAAAAGTTTTAATTTCATGAATTATTTTCACAAATGGGTACTTCCCCCCTTAAAAAATGTATCTTTTTTATTCTTTTCATCTACTTCTCTAGACAAAACTGATTTTTTACCAGAAGCACTAGGTGAAGCATGAAGCTCTAGATGAATCTCTAAATCTTTCTTATTTATCCAACTAAATTATGAGGATCAAGATCATCATCATAAACATCACTATTATAAAAATTTTTATCATCTTTATTTACATTACCACTTTCATTTCCATTTCCATTCTCATCTTTTTCTTCATTATCATCATTATCTTCTTCATCAGCTTATATTGAGCTACTTTTAAATTGATCTTATATAGAAACTTTAGTTTATTCTTCATCACTCTACACAAAAGTTTCACTTTTTTGAATCCTTCTAGGTGGTCTATGAGCTACATATGTAATTAGAGAAGACATGGGTGACAAATCAATACCACTACATTCATCAATAAGGGATTCCTTTTATTATTAATCTTTTTAAACAAATTCTTCTTCCTCATTTGAATAATGAAACAAGATCATTTGTCTATAAACCTTGATCAACAATATCTAATTGTCTTGTTGGATGATCTACCAGATGAAACACAATGTATACCTTATCCTTATCTCTAACCCAATATTTCTTCCAAGGGTTCTAACTAATCATAATTATTGTGAAAAATTCTTTTACAATAAAATAACCGCCAAAATATATAATTGTTTATTCTTCCACAACAAATAGGACATTGTCCATTAATATTATTGAAATCATATTTTGATAAATCAAGGAGTTAGATCTAGATGAAGGATTTATCATGTCTATGATTTTAACCATTATATATGAACATAGGGTGATCTTAATTACACTTTTCATTAGACTAAGAGAGTATAAATCTTAATATCTCAAGGTGGAAAAATCACGTTTTCCATGGAAGATCATGTTCTTAAAGAATTTTAAGAGAATTATATACTCCCCATCAAAATTTGAGGCAAGAAACCTTCTAATAGTTCAATTATTTTTCAACTAGTCAATATATTTTTCATAAATAATTAAGTCATTTTCATTAGTAATAGATCCATGATAGTCATTAGAAACTCAAAATAATTTAGCCTTCATTTTTGGGAAAATATTCTTCTCTGACCACTAACTCTTGATCTCATAAAATATTATATTTCATCATTAGTAAATCCCTACATATTGAAAAAACGAATGTATTTATATTCAATAAAAGTCCTCTTTTTTGAATTCAACCATTCTATATATCCTTTTTCATGAATTACATTCAATACCTGATACACTCTTGACAAATACTATTTATATTCAATTTTTATTAGCTACGTCAAACCTGTTTTCAATCATGTGTTTAAAAGGTTAAACTAGAGTAGGAACAGTCAACATTCTATTCAATTTTTTATTCAGTCTCAATTTTTTTGGGGAAGACTTTGAATGAAGATACATTCATGGAATACAGGATGGTTTGGGAAGCTCGATTAAGGGTAAAGAGAAGGTTTAGAATTTTGAAGGTCAGAAAAAGGAAGGTTACAGTGAAATGGAGAGAGAATGATGTGATAATATAGGTGTTGTTGGAAATAGACAAAGTTTTGTTTTTATTATTGGGGACATTTGTATGTAAAAAAATCAAATCCAAATGATACTAAAAAAATGATATTTTTATCATGAAAATATAAGTATTGGGTCATTAAAATAACATAAATTAGAAGAAAAATAAACTGGCCTTTCGAAAAAAATAGAAGTAGAAGAATTTTAAAATCCATAAACCTAATAGTTTGATAATCCAACAGTGTGTCGCCCACAATGGTGAAACAATCCAATTGTGAGAAAAAAATGAGACAACAACAATTATGAGACAACAAAAAACATGAGAAAATAATAAAATTGAGACAAACCATTGGTGTGTCATACCCAATAGTGTGTCATTCAATGGTGTGTCTTACCTAATAGTGTGTCACACAATGGTGTATCCTACAAAATAGTGTGTCACTCATAAATAAACATAACAAAAAATTATCATTCCCAATTCTTGTTTAGTGTAGTCCATTCTCTCATTATTCAATGGCTTTGTAAAAATATCAGCTAACTAATGTTCTGTACGAATGTATTCTAGAGTCATAACACCCTTTATAAAATCATCTCTAAAAAAGTGATATCTTATATCAATGTGACTTATTCTAGAATGTGATACTAGATTCATATAAATATTTATAGCACTTTTATTATAACATTTTATTGTGACATACCAGAATTGATTTCTATGGTATAGTAAATTTTGTTCCATCCAGAAAATTTGTGCATGAAAACTATCTCCAGTTATATATTAAGCTTCAGTAGTGGAAAATGAAACATAATTTTGTTTCTTTCTACACCCTTAAACCATATACTTTCCCAAAAAGTGACATATTCTAGAGGTGGTTTATTTCTATAACCTAAATTCACCAAAATAATTATTATGATAACTCATTATATCAAAGTCTTACCTTTTATGGTAAAAAATCCTATATTGGTAGTATAGTTAATGTACTTCAAATTTTTAAGAGAATTTAAGTTGAATCTTGTGGATTTACTTGAAAACAATCACACATACAGACCTTAAAATTTATTTCTAGTCTATTGGAAGCCAAGTTAATAAGAATTCCAATCATACCTCTATAAGTAGTATAATCAACTAGTTTCCCAGCTTCATCAATATCCAAATTAAATGCAATACTCATAAGAGTGTCAATAATCTTAATTGTAACCATGTTAAAAACAATTATAATGTCTTCTGTATTTTATATTTTTTAATGTAATTCATTATTTAATTTTAATGACATGAAATCTAAAAAATAATTTGAGTTCACCCATTAAACTCATTTAAAACTCATTTTGTAGCAATTAAGAAATATCAGAACAAAGAGAATTTCCTGAGGATCCAATAATAATATCATCAACATAAATTTTCTCTAATAATAAATCTTTTGAAATTTATTTTATAAGAAGTGTAGTATTTGTAAATACATTTTGAAAAAATAAAATTTTTTAGCCGGTAATACGAAGCTATAGAAGCCTTTTTCAAACCATATAAATATTTAGTTATTTTGAAACTTGATTTAGAAAATGAGGATTTTGAGAACTACGGGGTTGTCCAATAAAAGCATGCTCAATTAAAAAACCATTTAATGATGCACTATAAACATCCATTTGATCAAGATTTAAATCTTAATGATTTTCTTAGGAAATAAGTATTCTAATAGATTCTTGTCTGGATACTAGTGAAAAGGTATCCTCATAGTAAATTCAGTCTTCTTTACTGTAACCTTGTGTAATGAGTGTAGAATTATTTCTAACTATAGATACCGACTCATCAACCTTGTTCCCAATCTCCCATTTAGTGCAAATAGTTAATATTTAATTGGTTATATCTACAAGTTATGACATTATTTCTTTCGAAGTTATTCAATTATTCTCTAATCTCCATCACCCAAAATTCATCATTAGTATCTTCATTATTGTTCCTATATTCTGGATGAGATAATAATTCTTGATATTTAACTTGATTTCTAAGATAATATCTAGCCTGGGTTCCTCTATGTATATCTCCTATAATAATATATATGGTATGATACTTAAGAGTTCTAACAAATCTAGTAATATAATGTCTTATCACGTCATATTGTGCAAGTTTAGGTTCTTGATGTTATGGAAATTCATTAGAAATGGATAATATTTCTGACTATTCAATATTCAGAATCTTGGGGCATAGAATTTATGTTCAGAGTTGAAAAATAATTCTTAATGTTTTCTAGGGAGGTCTAAGGTTCATGGGAATCTATTTTATCAAATATTAATTGGATATATTCTTCTACCATATTTGTCTTTTTATTGAAAACTCTATAGGTATTACTAGAGGTTGAATAACCATGGAAATTTCATTCATCACTTTTGGAGGAAAATTTGTCCAAATTATCTTTAGTGTTAATAATAATGTATTTGAAAAAACTCAAAAGAAATTAATCATAGGATTTCTATCATTCCAGAGTTCATAATGTGTCTTTGTGAGGATATTTCTAATGAATACTCTATTGATAATATAACATGTTATATATGTGTGTGTAGTTAGATAATTCATTTTAAAACATTATTTTGAATTTGGAACCCATTCTTGACTTTTTTGAATATAAGTTATATTTTATTCAAATAAAAAACTATTTTTGAGATATTGCAATGAATGGAATGGTTGGAAGATTAAATTTCTTACAGGATTGATACAATAGTATTTAAATATTAATTTTATTATTATTTAATCAAAAAACTCATTTAAACCAATTTATTATTTTATTTCAAGGTAAATTTATTTATAACTCTGAAATCATGTATTTCATTTAAAAAAAAAATTTCCTTGTGTGTTACTCATTTATATTAAAATTGATTTCCCACAATTCTAGAAATTGGATGTTGAAAAAATAAATCCCATATTGGAATCAGCGGGTTACAATTAGGTAAATATGTTACAATTATTTCTATTCATTATTAATAATAACATTGATAAACATTTATAAAATCATAAAGGGTAAAATTGGTAAAATAGGGATTAAATTTTGGAAAATGATTTTATGATTTTCTATAACTTGACTCTATGCTGTTTTATGAGTTTATTTCTTCCATTTTCATTTAATTCAAGAATATCTGGGGATATGGTTCCATTTATCTTTGATTATGATCATTATATTATTTAATGAAAAGAATAAATTCAAAATGCAACCCTCAATACTTTAATAACTATAATATATATACATAATGATATAAATAAGATAAAATAAATTATAAATGTTTATTTTCTAAATAAATTAAAATTATAATCATTTTAATTTATTTCTAATTTTTAGTCGAATTAATATTTACCTTAAATGATTATGCAATAATGAAACAACCATTAATAAATTAAATGAAAAATTAAATATATGATTGTAAAAATATATAATTTAATAAAATTTGGATGTATTATTATTTTCCATGAATTTTAAAGATAAATATTTAGTATTAGGAATTTTTAATGGTCTATTTTATAATTTCATAACTATCATGATAACTTTAAATTAAATGTAAATGAATTTCTCTAAATATGAAATAAATGATATTTTATGGTAAAAATTATTTTATGATAAAAATATTTTATTAAATGATTTAAAAATTATAAAAACTAAAATAAATATACAATTGAATGAGATATGGTTTAAAATACCAACCATGGTCTATTTATGGGTCTCTTTTCTTTTTAAGGTAACATACTGGACCCTTAAATTGTTGAAAGCCTTTATACTGTGGTAGTTTTCTAAAGGATTAATGGGGGTTAAAACTAATTGATAAGGGTTAAAACATCACATAAACATGACTAATAATTTTTAAAAGATAGGATTTGTACTTATACTAATCCTATCTTCTACATATGTGAATGTGGAGTTATGTTATTATAAATATTAATTTATATTAATTTAATACTTTATGTAATCCCATGAGTTCCCCTCCAATCACTTATATATGGGAACCTACCCACATATATTCCTTAAAACGTTTTATCATTATATCTTATAAAAGTGATGAAATAATACCTTACAAAATTCATTCAAAATATCCCAATGATTTATGTCATGTAAAACTATTATCCCTTCAAGGATTAAGGTATAAGCCAAATGTGGCCTCTCAATGATGAGGTATAACACTTAACTAATCATTTTCAATTTTATTTATTCTAAATAACTCCTATGAATCTGTGGTATCAATTATAAAACATTGAATTAAATATATTTAATATACTTAATTGTTACTATGATTATTTATCTACTATTTTCTATCTTCCTTACATCCCATGGAAAGTGAAAACGTGGGTCGGGTATACATATTAATTATCATCTCTACATAGTGGTGTAATTCAATTTTCATCAACACTTTTCATGGACGTTTATAATGATGGATTTAATAAATATATATTCTATTTATGATATTATTATTATTATTATTATGAGGTTAATTGTTATTTACCTTTCCATTCATTCATCATTTTCAAAATGGAAATAGCATTCATGCATACGTATAGCATTCCATCTCCATGAATGGTGTAATTTATATTTCATTATTTAAATTTTATGGATGAATATAAATGTGATTGTAATGAATATATATATGATACTTATGTAGTTGATTAAAATTACTATATAATGGAACTGTGATCAAATTATATGTTCTATAACTACATAATCTAATCTTCACTGAAAATGGAATCTTTTATCATATACAAATAATGATTTTAAAAAATAATTAATAATAAATTAGTATTGAAATTTTATAAGTGGGTCAAAATGATATTAAAAATATTTAAATTATTATAGTATTGAATTATAATAATGAAAAATTTATTCTACCGGATGTTATAATACTTTTGAAGAAATTCAAGCTTGAGTTAGTAGTCTATTTCACAATCTCACCCATATTGAGGAATTTTTATGTTTTAAGATTCCATTGAGGGAATTATATGATATTTTTATCTCACACACATTAAAAATTTCTTATCCACTATTTATTTCTAAAAATTTTAAATTATAATTTCATTTTCCTCTATTAATTACCCAATATACAATAATAATGATTTTATCTAAAATTGGCATTATTTTTTATATTCATGGGAATATTATTCTTCAATGACCATATTTTATTTTAAAAAATCAAGACTGTTTTTAATATCCTCTAATGACTCATTAAATTCATTTTTCCCATGTTTTAATTTTTATAAAATGTATAAAAATTAATCTTCTTTTCATTTTCCAAATGGTACATATTTTACTAAAGGTGTGAATAAAATCATTGTTTTAACATTCACTACTCAAATGGATTTTCTTACCATCATAGTTAATACATTCATTGATGATTAGTTTTCATGTTTCCTAGATTATTATTTTTAAAAATGTTTTCATTAATATTTTGACAATTTTTAATGTTAAATAAGTGATTTTAAAATGAAATGTTATTTTCCACAAGATATATTCCATTGATATTTTAAAATTATTTTTTTCAATGTGAGAATAATTTGATGAATATTATTCATTACTAAAGATATAATCTAATGATACCATCTAAAATATTTCTATATATGTTTAATAATCAATTTGATTGTGGAAATTATTCATATTATGTATGTTAGTTCATCCAATGTGAATGATTAATGACAGTAAAGGTATATTTATTTATTTTTTTAATTGGAATAAGGAATTTGAATTATTAATTGATATGTGTGGAGAAGAATTAAAAATCCCCTTGATGCATCGATAGATATCATAATAGAAACTAGGTTGGGTATTTGGTTGAGGACTTACCCATTTAAGTAAGATGTATTTTCATGAGGCCTCAGTGAAAGAATTTAGCTTCCCAAAATTATGCATTCCATAAATATGAAATATATTACTGATATCTATTTGTCTATTTTAATAGTTATGATCTCCATGGATATGTTTCATCCTCATGTGATTATTTATATAGAATTATTTGATCATCTATTATTCTGGCAATATTATTATTCATGCTCATCTGGTAGATTAAATGGAATATATTTTATGTTTTTTGTCTTTCAAAATTGATTATTCCTTATTTAATGAAGATATATTCTATTGTACATAACATTTGATGAGAAATTCAGCTCACCCTAATTTTTCTTCCTTTCCACGTGATTTCATGAATAGTATTATGATTGATGTATAAGGATATTCAAGAGATAATAACGATGTTCTCAATAAAAATAACTTGTTTTTATGTTTTTTTAATTTATAAAATTTTTATATGTGTATCTATTTGACAAAAACTAATTAACTATTCAGTCCTTTGGATTTTGATTAGTGGTATAAGTTGTTGTGGCCCATGATATATTGACCAATGAGAGTGGAGGGGTGAACCATTGGTTAATTTTTATGAATTATACTTATTTTAAACATTGTATCTTGAACTTTTTAAGGTTCTCGGTCCACTGGTTGATATCTCATAATCTCACTTCCTATGGATCGTTAGTAATAAACGGAGAAGAATATAGTATTTATAAGGTTTGGTACAAATTCTTACTCCTTACCATGTTTATTATTCTTCCAAATATAAATTATATACTATAATATTATTATAATTTACAATGGTCGATACAAAGTCACAAGGTATCTATCTTGAATCCACACATTATGTTCTTTATACTACATCACGCAATATTATTAGAATCCACACAAGTCTTATCTTAATTTTTCACTAGAGTATTTTTCTCCTAAATCACATAAGGTACTTCTTCTTCTCCCATGTCCATCATAGATATATTCCCTTTTATTCAAGGTTTTATCCATTTTAGGTTGGTTGGATGATCATCCTCCATGAGATTATTGGTTCAATCTTTTGTGTATACTTTAATAACCTTTATAGCTTATTTATTTTTCATAGAAATCATTGATCAATTTTATTTGATTAGTTTCCTCTGAAAAATAGTACTCAAGCTATGCTTCATTATAATGATGAATTATGTACCTAACTTGAATGTGTTAAAGTTGTGGAAAATATTTCTTCAATATATTTTGTAATATTAATACATTCACAACCCAATTCACTAACTTCTTGAATTCTGAATTTAATTACACTTAATGTATCGATTTTAAGGAATTAAAAACCATTGTGCACTCATTTATGATCTTTATTATTATGTGATTCCCAATTAAGTTGCAGGTATCTTTTCACATGCAGGTGTATTGATGATCACATGCATGAAGTTGAATGCATCCTCTACTATTTGTTTCTTTGATTCATTGACCATTCACACACACTGTCCAATTTTTTTTCTCGGTGTCTTTATAGGATCACTCTTTCCTTTACAAAAACATTTTTCAAACTATAATCATGGATATTTAGGTCCTTCACACAAGGGTTAGTGTAGTATCTCCATGTGTGAATGTAATGTTCTTCTCTCAATGCATACATTGTACACGTCCTCTCATACTTCCTTTATGAAAATTGTATATATGTACTACATAAATTTACTATGTAATAACTGTGCATAAATGGAACTACTCCATAAAATATAGTGTGGGTGAAACTATATAATGGTATCTCAATTTAATTTACAAAATCTAGAAGGATTATATGATAGAGTATTAGATAATCTCAAGTGTATTTTCATAACAACTTCTTTATTAAGTATTTGATTGTGTTAGAAATAATTTGAAATACCCAAAGTAAAGCCTCTTCACATTCACAATGGATTAACACGAGGATGTATTCTGACATTGTGCAAGAAAGAGTTCCATAGTGGGTCATTTTTCAATGAAAAAATGATAGAAATCTCAAGATAATATTTTGAATCTCTCTACAATTCTTATTATCCTTTTATAAACATATCTAAACCACTACTAATTCAAGAATAATTCTTTTTCATATATTTATTTTTTATTCCATGTCAATCATCTCATTTATTGGTTTTAAAATAACATGTTCATTGAATATTTATAAGAACTAGGTGATGTCAAAAATAAATAAGCCACCTATTTCATGACAATTAATTTTTCTAGAATTCATTTTCATGCCTATAATAGTATGATACTCATTTTCAAGTTCAAACACATCTATGTACGTCAGCATCCTTCTTTAACATTGTTTTCATTCTGGAAAATATTCAGCCTTTTAAATAATCGCATGAAAGATAGATGTAGATTTCCTACATGGTAATCCTTTATCTCACCACTTCAGAATATTGGCCTTAGATAATACGTGATGATCATGGATTCAAATAATTCTAGCCTAGACTTCTCATTCCACGCATTGTATGTCTAAAGAAGTCTGCGGTAGAAGATAATTGGCAGGGACAAACAGATAACTCGCATAAAGCATAATGGACGACTCCCAAAATGTCTGTAACATTTTAAATGTCTTAACAGTAACCCATGCTTTCATGTCCCATATAATACTTTCATTTGTAATAGGATTCAGTTTATTTTCCAATCCATTCTACCACATTCCTGAGATAGATATGGGGTTCATCACCCATCACACCTTCACACAACCCAAGTTTTGGCCTAGCGGGCTTCAGTACCAACTGATACATGATGCCTTTAGATTGTGCTCTATGGGGGCCTCAAACCTAGGCATGAATGAACTATGTGAGAACTATGACTTCCCGTGATTTTCTACACACATGGATTCCCCCTAGATGGCTCTATTGGTCATGGTTTACATCTGGGTCCCATAGGGCCTTGGTCGAGCCTAGTTAGTGGGACGGCCACATTTTTTAATAAGAACCCCGATTATATATAATACGTAAGATATAAAAGTATAAATATGGGCTTAAAAATTCTCAAATATAACCCTGAATTACACATCACCATGAAATAATATAAATTTCACGATATTCTTCTTCCGTATCACTATAGAAAACTATGTGATCTCTTTAACACGTGTCTTTATCATTAATATTAGTGCAATAAATCATCATATATGGCCTTGAAAATTTATCAAGAATGGAATTTAATTATATCCCGTGAATCCACACCAACATTCCATGAATCAAAACTTCATCAAAACTCACTAAATACACATTAAAATATTGTTGGACACAAATTAAATTATTTCCCAAAAATCTTCTCTTTTTTATTTTGTTGTCAATAAATTTTCAATTTTTAAAAAGAAAATATGTGTGATCAATATTTCACACCCTTATTGGAAATAAAATTAAAATGATATGTGGTGGTCTTCTCATCTAATTTTTCATTTGAAAAAATATTATTCTCCTTAATATGAAAATTTCTAGATCACTTCTTTGAGAGTGATGATCTCACATAATTTTTGTAGAAAATTGTCATTATATAATCAACTCTAAGTATACATGGTCTAACTCAGTGTATAATATATGAGAGATAAATACATGGTTTTGTATTATGTCTATCAACTACCATTAATGAACAACCATGATCAAAAAATTTCAACACATCTTCAAGGTATTATATTTAAGAATTAAATGATAAATAATGCATTCAGATTATCAAACTCATCAGAAAAGGTCAAGTGAAATTGATATATCTTCCCATTTATCTCATATTGACATAAAAATGTACTCAAACATAGTTGATATTATAAATAAAATTATGAATGAAGGATGAATGTGTGATCAACATACAACATTATCAAATTTTATAAATCTATTTAGAGTTCCACAGTCACAATGTAGTGATGATTTAACAACTTCATCTCATCAATTCTCCCCCTCAAGGTATGCATCAATATACATAAATTCCATGTATGTTAGTAAAAAATAATTCATATATAAGGGAATAAAGAGGGGTTTCATTGATCATTAAGAGTATCATTCAGGATGAGAAATGCCTCCCAATAGTGACCATAATTTTTTCCAAATCTCATTATGGGAGGATTTATTTGGAATAATATTCATGTTTTGAGTATCATATTCTAATTTATCCTCCTTATTAATTTGAAATTATTATTTGTGTGAAATTTATTTTTCAATATTAGTAATTTTGTCACATGGTGCATCATGTGATTTAATTTTATTTTTCAAATAGTTCAAATTTTCTAGGAAAAAATGTCAAACATTTATTAAATGTATGTCCTGTCATGTTGCACCTTCCACACATTATACTATCACTATGTTTATTTTTTTCACCTATATTTTTTTATCAAGTTGATTTACTTTATATTAAATAATTTTTTCATCTTATCCCAACAACATATCCAATTTTAGAAGATATGTATAAATAAATTTGTATTCTTTTTTTATATTTTTTTCCTTCCGATAAACTAAAAATAACTTTCCACTTTTTATATGTCGAATCCTACTCCTTTTATCAGAACAAGCAATAATTACTAGATATTTATTTATTTATTTATCATCTTTTTGAATCATATAATTATGTCCAATTCTTACTTATTTAAAGAATTCATATTAGTCCTCAATTAGCAAGTTGGATTGATTTCTGGTCCCAAAAATTATTTCAATGAAAGACTATTATCATTTTTTCACCATGATTCCCCATTATTTATTCATATTTTCTATAAATGACATGTTAAAATAGTAATAATAGTTTCTATTCGCATATATTTTATAGAACTAGAAAAAATCATTGATCTTAGACATATATTTTTTAATATGTTTTTGTTCAGACATCTATTGTTATTTTACATCATCAAACTTATCCTTCTTTTTCCTATGGGGTAGTGAATTCCTCGACACATTTCATTCTACCTTTGACATGGGATATGATCAATAATTTTTCTTCTTTGTTATTTTTATTTTTACTATCATATTGTTTTGTTCATATCTTAAGAATGACTTTCCCCAAACATTTCATATATGAATTCCCTTTTTTAGACTTATTTTTAAACAATCAAATGAATTATGAATTATAGGTACATATCATCACTCATCATAATAGTTACCACTTCTTTTGTAGTACTCAAATGAATATTCAATGCATTCAGACCTATTCATTATAGATAGATTAATTTTCTATGTGCCTTTATTCTATAGTCTTGGTCATGTATTTTATTCATATTTTCACCCCCTAAATGTAGTCTTTCAATTATATTCATGAATTTTCATGTTATGAAAACATTCCAAAGATTTATTCACAATGATGCAACAACAAAAAAAATATCATATAAAATTTATTCTACTCATTTGTGGTGTAATATATTTTTTTAATAGATTGTAAACTTTTCTACTTTTGAGTGGAACCAATGAATGACCCCATGAATTTATAAAATGTCTCTTTTTAAATTAAATCTCATCGATGTCTTATGTTCCACATAGCACTGATCATAAACAAATAATTAAAGATTATTGTTGTGATAGTTATCACATAGACATTTGAATTAGAAGAATGAATGATATGTTCTAAATTAAGAAAATATGTTTTACAATGTTTCATAAAATGAATTTATTGGATACTAATTAATTAAAAAAGAAAGTAAAAACCAATAAATCATAGATGATTTATTGTTATAAAAAATCTATTTTTATGCCCATAATTGAATTTTATACTTTTAAATTAGAATAGTCACTATTATTGAAATATCATAATGAAATATATATTTTATATATCCAATTAAACATTTTTAAATTCATTCAATATGTTTAGTAGGTTGAAGATAATAATAAATCCATTTTTATGAAAAAATATCTATATTATAATAAAAGGTAATGTTTCAAACTTTTAGTGGAGGAACCATTAAAAAAACATTTTACTATTTTTTTGTTTTATTTGAAAAAATAAAATTTAATTTTGAAAAAATAATATAAAAAATATATTATGGTGAAATTTCGGTATTTTTCAGATAAATTTCATTATTTGGTGAATAGTGAATAATATTGAATTTCAATTGAAAATTGGTTTTTCATATTATTTATTTATATAGTTATGATTTATTTTTAAATAGTTTTAATGTTTAATTAGTTAAATTACACATAAATAAATTTAACTGGGTCAATAAAATCAAATTCACATTGAAATTTGATATAAAATCATTTTAAACATTTCAACATTTTCACATTAAAAGACAGTTTTTCCATTTTGTTTGTGAGATTTATTTTAAATATAATTTTTAAAATTAAGTGAATTTAATTCAGTAAAAGGCTTTCCATATTTGGAGTCAGAATATCCAAATAATGTGGTATGGTCATTTTCTTTTAAATACATAATACATTTACCATGGTAAAAAAATATTACCATATTATACGTAAAATAAAGAAAAGGGTTATAGATAAAATGTAAAGGTTTAAAATAAATAAACAATAACACATTAAATATGAATTTAAGGTATATATCAAACCTAACCATCCTTTAAAACATTTATTATCTTCCAAATTCTTGTAAAATAATTCCACCTCAATGTGGTTGTCTTTTAACATAAAATAATAATTATTTAATCACTTAATCCCACATCTCCTCGAGTATAAATACCACCCCTCACCACCACATTATCACTAAAAATAATTATACCTCCTAAAATCTCTAAAAAAACCTCTCATCATCACTTCTCCTAGCCTAATGTTCTACTAGTATCACTAAAATAGAAAATCTAAGGCCCTCAAGGGGTTCTCTAAGGAGGTGATATTCGAGAGGTAATATTCTCATAAACCCTCTGTTAATTTATTTTACTTTTCTAATTTAATCTCAACAAATTCATCCAATACGTCATGATAATTATAGAATCATGTATATACGAATGTTTTAAGTTTATAATGGAATATATTATATCTAAACCTTTTATTTCCCCCTCTTGATCAAAGAAATGAAACCATTGTCCATGTTATGGCTATTAAATGTCTTGGTAAAGAATGATTTTGTTCGTTCCGATTACCTCCTTCATGGCTATTCATAAAACTATTATTCCTGTTAAATAAGATTTAAATATTTATATTTTAACTTATTTAATGTTCTATAAATTATATATACTCATAATAATAATAATAATAATAATAATGATAATAATAATAATAATAATAATAATGAGAGTAGTTTGTGGTGTTCGAAAGGTCGTGATGATTGGGTTTCATGTGCTAGATACCAGATGTCTAATAATTAAGCCTCTCCTAAATTTAGAATGTAATTATTATTATCTAGATAATTTTCTCATGAAAAAAACCTATGGATACATTTAATTCTCAATTTATTTATTTAATGGCATCTGTTTTCAGTTATTTAACTTTCTATATAGATAATGATCATTGAATCAATATTTCATCCAATATATTTAATACTTTTTGAGAAGTTGAGATCTCCCATATTTTTTTCATTTCATTAGGTTATGAAGAATATATCATTGAAACAGTTTTCAAGGATGATGTTTATTATCTTTTTTATGTATTATCTTTTATTTTCTATTCCTATTATAAAATGGTTATCTTATATGATAACTATTTTTTAAAAACTGATAAACAATTCATTCGTTTGGGTTTTCAATCTACTATATATGAAAATTTAATAAATTATGGAACTAACTTTGGGATACTGAGGTAAGGTTTGTTATAGTTGGTATTCGAGTTAGTTTATTAGAAATAGTGGGAATTAGATTTTGGAAAAAATATATTAGGGAATATAACACTATGTTTGACATCGAGGATAAGTATAGGTATTTGATATCATATAATAGAATGGAAATGAAAATAGATAACGTTAGTTAAACCTAATGATTCATATATTGATAAAATATCATGATTTATACATTGTATATATTATTCTTCAGGAATATATCACTCTGATTAGTGATTCTAAAACTGTACTTTTGATTTTTTATAATGGATGGAAACAAATAGAACTAGGTTAATTATGAATTTAATAGAAATTTTTTTATGAGAAACCAAATGGGATAATGTCTGGAATTAATAATATTGGGATTATAATTTATGATTAACAGCATGCACTTTTACCAACTCACAGACTCACCAAATAGAAGAAAGATATAGTTTCTGAGAACATATTTTATAGAAACCAAAGAGAAAATATATGATTTAGTTTTCTATATGTCAATAATATGATATGAAAGAAGAAATTTAATGTTTTATAGGAAGGGGATGATGCTTTGGGTACAGAAAAGAAGGGTATAAAGCAATTAATTTATGGGGAAAATTTATGGTTTTGAATAGGAGTCCCTATAAATTATTATCAATGGTTGAATGTTTTAAATGATAAAAATAGATAATTATTAAAATCAAAGTCTCAGGGGGAAAATCATGAATATAATCAGAAATTTTATGTGCGTAATGGTTGTATTTCTCAAGATGAATATACTACAAAAGAAAAATGAATAGAAGGAGGTATAAAGAAAAAGATATTGAGTGTAGATAATGGTTTAATAATGAAGTATAATTATTAAAGTTATTTTGTATTTGAATTAAATAATTATTTTACCAATGATGATCTAATTATAAGAATCATGAGATATATATAGAATGTACTGCATTAATTCCATAAGGATTTGGAAGCTTGTGGGGAATAGTAGTAGAAAGAAATAGAAGTGATTATGTTTTAATTTGATCTTTTGGAATGGACATGATTGAGAGAACATAACCCATAATATATTATTCATTTGGAGATAATAATTAAATAGAGAAGTTTATGGGATAATATTAGTCCCTATAAAACTATTTAGTGACTTTATGGTTATCTTAATATGGTATACTACATGTTTGGGTTTAAGAAACATAACTGAGATTTTATTATTAGAAGCATTAATATTTTCATTACGTTTTAAAGGTAATAAATTTATTCATATATATGGTATGTAAATATATGAGAAACATTATTTTTTTGGTAATATCTAATATTATGTTGATATTATAAATTCATCGACCTTCCTTAAATTTTTAGGGTCTTTTAATTTAGACATACATATTTTGGATGAGTCTTAAAATTAAATACTTATGTAATGGATAATGTTGAACATCATATCTTATTGTATGAGGGTAAATTTTGATTTTTTATATAGGATATAATGTGATAACCATTTTTTATGAAAAAATTTAAAGGATAAAGGAATGAATTTTCAGTCTTATGATTCATTAAAGTGCTTCAGGGATAAAAAATATTCATCATGAACATTCATTTCCTCACGTATGAAGTGAAAATATATCAAATCAATCCCATAAGATAAGAATATTCTTGAGACATAGAAATGAATAAGGTAATATTTTTTTTCTCATGATCTTTATCTTAAATGTAAAATAACTGAAAAACTGTAGGAAAATTATTTTTGAATGAAAAGGTTATTCATTTCTATATCATACTCTGAAATAAATTGCCTCTTTAACCCAACACATATTTATGGTTTTGTGATGGTAGACATTATAATGACTATTTTTTATATATCTATGCATCAGAAATTGATAGTTAGATTTATCTTCCATGCCCCATTTTCACTTTGCATTAATGTTATCCTGTTTAAAAGCCTAATTTTTTCGGAGACTTCATATTTCTTTTTCTCTGTTATTTAGTGTATGTTTTATTAACCCTATTTATGTGGTGGGTTTTCTCAAAATTAAATTTTCAAGTATCAACATATGATTTTAGAATTGAAATTTAAAATTGATGGAATGAAATCTATTGAAGGAGAGAATAATACAACACGCCACTATTTTATGGTATGTCACGTTTCAAATTTAACCTCTCTAATGGCGTATATTACCCATAACACTGAGCTTTAGCAAACAATCAAATATTATTATTTTGATAGTTATCACATAGCCATTGGAATAGATAGAATGAATGATATTATCAAATTTATGTATATATAGGTTAAAATTGTTTATAAAAATTATTCATTTGTTATTATTTAATTATAAATTTAATTAATAACTAATTGAACATAATGGATGTGTCTATAAAAAAATATTTTTAAGCCCATAATGAAAATTTATATTATTAAAATAGAAAATTAACTATTTTTTAAGGATAATAATAAATTTATATGTTATATATTAAATAAATTGTTTTTAAAATAATTTGACATTTTTTACAGGATTAAGATAATAAAAAATCCTATTTTAAACATAAAATCAATATTTTTCTAAAAGTCAATTTTACAGCCTTTTATTGGAGTACCTATTTTATAACTAATTTTTAAACAATTATCAAATTTATTTGAAAAAATAAACTAATTTTTTGAAATTTAAATAAAAAATTTTCTTAATGTGAAAATTTGGAATTTTTCATAGAAGTGTCATTTTCTAATGAATAGCTAAAAATATTAAATTTTAATTAAGAACTGATTTTTTCTTCCAATTTTTTTAAATAGTAATATTATATTTCAAATTTTTTAAAGTATAATTAGTTTTATCATATATAACTCAATAAAATTACCATCATGATAATAAATTTTACATTGTAATTAAATATTAAAATAATTTTTTCTTTTGAACATTATCACTTTAAAAACATGTTTTCCCATTGCTTCTGTGATATTAATTTTAAATCTATCTTATCCAACTATGTTAGTTGAATTTGGTTAAATTTAATCCATATTTGGAGTAAAATGTATCAATATTTTCATGGTCATTTTCAATTTTTTAAATAAAAAAAGATATTATGGTAATCAAATTATTTATTGTAGTATTGGTAAAATAATGAAAAGGGTTAATGTTAAAAGGAAAAATATAGAAATACATAAAAATATAAAATTAAATGGATTTTTTATGTAATTATTGACCCTAAAAATCCATTAATAAATTAATTATCATCCAAACTCATGTAAGTTAATTCCACCATGAGATAGTTTTATTTAAACATAAAATAATCAATATTTCATCACTTAGACCCACCGGTTCTCATGTATAAATATGACCCATCGCCGCCCCATTTCAACTCATAATATATGAATATCTCCAAATATATAAAAGAAATATCATAATATCTCTAACCATGTACAAGTTCTTATAGTCTCACCAAAAGACCCAATCTAAGGTTTTCAATGGGTCCTCCAAGGATGTGATATTCGAGAGGTAATATTCTAAAACACCTCTCTTAATTTCTTTTCATTTTCTACTTTTCCTCACATCATTCATCCATAAAGGAATTTTAAATCCCAAAACATGTATATATTGGAATTTTATGTTTATAATGGAATATATTATACCCATGCCTTTTGTTACCTACTCTTATTCAATGAAATGAAATGAATGTCCATGTTATAGCGATTAATCATCTCTGTGAATAATGATTTTATTCAATTTACATTACCTCCTTAATTTATGATCATAAAACTATTTTTATGGTTAAATAATAATATTATAGGTATATAATAACCAATATTATGTTATATAACTAATATATACCCTTAATAGTAAATAAAATGAATCTAGTTTGTGGTGTCCAGAAAAAATAACCAAAAACTATCAAATCAATTATCATTAACATTTTATATAATGAAACATCCTCATAAAAGAATGAAAAATTATATATGGGAAAACTTATACTTATATAAGTGCATAAATAATACTCCACTCCATATATGGAGTTATAATACCTTTTATAATAACATTTATAATTTTACATAAATGAGATGATCATGAAACAATGAAACAAACACACCTCAAACCATGAAAATAATGAAATATTATTCAGGAATGGGTCATAATATGATATAAAATCATAAAATAATGTATTATAAGTATTAATATTGTTCTATAATGAATTAATAACTTTATTTAAACCATTATATTGTATTTTAATGTATGTACCACTACATAGAATCATGTGGTAAGGGTTTCTCATCTCAATTTTACTTTGGGGAGATATATGCCTTGTTTCTACTTAAGTCTCATGTGTGGGGTTTATATACTTCTATTTGTTATATAATATCCTTAATATATTTAATCCATTATTTTTAATGTTTTTTAAATGTTATTATGTCATGGTACATACAATTATACTGATTAAAAAAAGGTAAGAGATTTTATCTTAATTTACATTCTATTGAGACTTATTTGTATTTAGGAACTAATTCACTTATATGTGGTGTATATACTATAACATTGACTAGTAATATCATAATTTATTCATTTCACATTCTATTTTTCAAATCAATTTTAAATATTTTATCTAAGGTTATTTGACATGAAAATTACTAAGTGATAAATGATATTGTACAATATCACTATCTTTTCTGATTATTAACTCTCTATAGAACAAAATTTATTATAATAATTTTTATTGGAAATTAAATTTCTCTTAAATATCTATTTTATTGTATAGAGGATCTGATTAAATTATAAATTGTATTATATTTTTACATAAAATGTTTAATTTTAATGTTATTTGATTAAATTTAGAAATATTGATAAATCTATATATTTTATTCAATATGGATATTTGATAATAAGAAACATTGTTTTTTAACATAATCAATTATTATATATAAAAAGAATTATTTGGGTTGGAAGATACTTTTGGGTCCCAATTATAGATATCTCCTTGATGCATCAGTAGTCTCATGAGACAAATCATTTAAGCTAACATTACATGGGTTTTTACCTATAGATTAAAACATATTGTTAAATTTATTGATGGTAGTGGTTCATGTTCATGATATAATATCTCTAATAAATAAGAATTTTATACATTCATAATTCAATTTTTATTTTCTAGAGTATTTTCAATATGAAAAAATATATGGATGTATTTCATTCTCAGTTTATTGATTAAATAACATGTGTCTTTAGTTATTTATCATTCTATATTGATTATTATCATTGAATAATTATTTTTCCACTTTATTTGACCCTTAACAAGAACATGAGAACAAACTTATTTATTTTTTCATTCCCTATGTTATGAAGATTATATCATTGAATGAGTTTTCAAAGATTTGGTTTATTAGCTTTTGTAATGTATTATGTTTTATTTTATATTCCCATTGTAAAATGTGTATCATATATGTATTCTATTTTTTCAAAACATTTAAACTATTTTGTTCTTTTGGATTTGAATAATGTATCTATTCTATTGGAATAATGTAATGAAATGACTCTGGGTTACTTGGGTCAAAGTCGTTATAACCACCACTCATTGCGACACATATTGGGGAATAGTTCTTTATGATTATTTTGAAATACACTCTTGATTTGGTGGATTTAACTTTATTTTTCTCCATCCATAATTTCCTAGACCTTTTCGTAAAACCTATAACAGCACTTAAACCAACATTAATACATAATATGGTTTCTAGGTTATGGGACACATTTTACTTTGGAGGATGATACCAACTGATTTGATTATGATAATGTATTATTTATAGAATCCAGATCCCTAATAGAAACTTGGGTGAAAGCATCTCTTCTTTCAGTTTTTTTGGGATGCTCCTGTTGGCAGTGGTTCATAATTTTTTTGGATCACCTCAAACTATAAAAAATTCATTTTTAGTGACTTTTTCTCATCATAAATAGAATATAGATTGACATCCCAATCGTCCTCCAGCTTCTTTATTTTTTCTTCATGATCGCTTCATGATTCTTGAAAAAAAAAATATCTCATTTAAACTGTTATCTTTATCCTATAGTTTATAATTTTTAAAAATTACATAAATTTTTTTAATTTATTAAATTTATAGAAATAATATAAAACTATGACCATAATGAATTATTTATCATAAACACTTCCTTGAAATTGCTTAATATCATTATCATATATTTCATTAAAAAGTGAAACTGTTTTTTTCCTTTTCATTTTCATGTTTTTTGAAATTGTTGGATATCCAAATACTTTTAAGAAATTCCACTTCCATTCCATTATCCTCTTATTCCAATAGTAATTTTTCATTATCAGAACCATTTATGTCTACAACAATATGTTATTCAACTTATTTGAGGATATTATTAATATATTCTTTGAATAAATAATGAATACCACATCTTTATCCATTAAAACTTGAGTATCATTCATTAAAATAATAATAATAAAATGAATCACAACAATATATACTATTTTGATTACCTTCAAATAGAGGTATATCTATTTAAAATGTATGAATACTCTTCCTCTTCGTTTCCTATCACTTCATTCTATTAATTAGTGTCTTCACATATATTTATAAATTAGTATCCAAAGGGTAACATCATTTTCTCCATTATAAGTATCTCACTGATTTATTGAAATAATAAAATCATAAAAATAGTTTTTAAACTTTAGAAGTTATCAGCTCCTCTAATTCCACTTTTAAAACTAAGAGCTATATTGAAAACCGAGAGTTAAGGGGTGAATTATTGGATTCTTTTTATGAATTCTTTTACTTTTTAATTCAACCACTTAAAAATTTTAATGTTCATGATCCAAATTTTTATATGTCTCAATCTCATATCACATTCAATGGTAGTTATATAATGATAATAAAACATTATTTAAATCATTCGATAAAGATACATACTCCCTTCTATGTTGGTTATTCACCTAAATATTGACTCTACACTATAATCATATTATCAATTACAATAGTCAACACATAGTCACACTGTATATCTCATAAATTAACATAGGATGTTTGTTATACTAAATCCAAAAGTGTTACTAGAATCCACAATATCATGCTCATGAATATGCACTAAAGCCATCTGCTCCTAAATCACGCAAGAGATTTCTCCTTCTCTAAGGTCCAACTAAGATGATTCCTTTTTTTCATCAAGGATTGATCCAATTTAGGTTGATATTTTCATCATCCAACATTAGATGGTTAGATCACACATTCCTATATAATCTTCATGATCCCTTTTTTCTTGATGGTCTTGCTCACGAATATTTGATCACAAGTGTTTGATATGGTGACTTTGTGTAACAATGCTCCATCAAGTCTTCCTTTAAACGATGATATCTCAACCTCACATGAATATCTGAATGTTTTCCATATATGTTCATTAAAATTGTATTTAGGATGAATAGTTACATAACTCAATTCGTTATCTTCTTGAATTATTAATTTATGTATAATTAAATCATGGATTTCCTGGAATCGGAAACCTTATAACATTTATACATGGTCATCATTGTTATGTGATTCTCAGTTATTTTTTGGGTAAATTCTCACATGAATCTGTATTGATGATCACATATATGCAAGTGTATATATGATCCAACATCATCTCATTTGATTCATTGAACACACACATTATTCAATTTTGTTTCTCAATGTTAGCGTAGGTTCAATGAATCCTTCACATAAAATATGAAAAAACTGCAATAATGGATCTTTTTGTAATATGAGAAAGTGTTAGTTAATTGTATCCATGTATGAATGAAATGTGATTCACTCAATACACCAATTAGACACTTATTCCCAGAATTATTTAATGAAAACATTATGTACATTCTTAATACATTAAATGTGTAATCCCTACACAAAACTGACACTGATCATTCATGAAATAAAGTGTGGGTGACACTTTATCAAAGTATCCTTGTCACATTCATGCAATCCAAGAGTATAACATGAGATAGTATCATTTAAATTAAAGTGGATTCAAAAAACTAGTCTTAACAAAGGCTTTGACTATGTTAGACACAATTAGAAAGACCCTTGAGATATCCAATTATCCTTAACGTAAGATTATCATAATGATGTATTCTCTCTTTATGAAACAACGAGCTATGTGATGACTCAATTTTCTTTATACAAATGAGAGCACTCTTAAGATAATTGGGAGAATCTATAGGTATTTATTCTTCTCCTTTTACAGTTATCTCTCCACCACCACTGATCAAAGAATTATTCTGCAGTAGATCTCTAGTTTTAATGTCATGTCAATTTCCGTGTTTAAATTAACAAATATCTCGAGTAATTAGATTCATCATACAAACTTTCTGACATCGATATCAAAGATTCCCCCTCTAATGTGAAAAGGCCTTATTTTACTTTTTGCATTAATTACTATAATCATAAGCTCCTTATTTATAATCTCAAACACATATAAGTATATTGGTGGCCATTTGAATTTTTTTCTTTCAACTGAATATTTGTCCTTCAAATCAAGCTCAAGCATACAAGACATATATTACAATAATGGTAATCATTTGTTTCATCAATTCAGAACATCAAGCTCAGAAAAGCAATGATGGCAACCGATTCAATCAATGAATGTTTGGGAATCTCTTTTAGTGCATTGGATCTTCGATGAAGGACACAGTACAAGACTACATGTGAGGTCAAATAGATGGATTATATAATGTAAATTACAAAATTTCCAAAATTTCTATAAAATTTTTAATGTACTGAAAGTAACCCACATTCACTTTTCCTAAATAAAAGATTCATACATTCATGACCAACTTTACTAGAACATCTTTCATGCATCCCTCTTAAGCTTGCTATGGGGGATCAGCACCCATCACACATTCACATACAATGGCCTTCGGCCCAACCACCTTCTGGCCCAACCTATGTGTGTTGTATTCTCAGTGTAATCTTTGTGGGACTTATTCATAGCCTCACCAACACTATTTGGAAACTATTCCTACCAATTCATATATTCCCCTCATAGACTGTCCCAAGAAACCTATATTAAGCATGGTTGATCTTCAGGTCCCAAAGAGACTTGGTCACATGTAGCCTTTGATGGTTAGTGGGTTGGACCCTGTAATTTTAATAAGACCCTGACTAATAAATTATACTAATAAATATATTACTATAAATATGATCTTTAATAAATTCTAAAAAATACCCCTCAATAGAAAATCCTCATGCAACAAGTGATATTTCATGGTCCACTCTTTCTCAACATTGTACTAAAAATCATGTCCTCTTTTACACATGTTTGAGATTAAGATAGACACAATAAATCATCGCATTTAACTTGTAAAACTACTCATGAATGAAATTTAATTCCATAAATTTAATTAATAACCATTATATATGAATCACTACTTCATCAAAACACACCAAAAACATATTAACACATTAGTAACAAAAATTGAAACATCCGGCCCAATATAACTTCCAATATATTAATGTAACCACTGAATACTGGAAATCAGAGCTCGGATATTTATAGGTCAAAATCAATTTAATTTATTGATAGATTATCATGAAATAAGAACTGAATTTTAGATAAGTAAACTTTATGCTTCAAAAATACATTTTCTTCATAAATGATTTTATTGATTATTATGTGAAAATATTTTAATTAATTTATAGAAATTTTGGAAATTTTATTCAATAAAAAAGGATATCATTTTAGAAATTATAAAATTAAAATTTTCAAAAGGATAAATTTTTATATTTGTTCTACAAATATAAAGCTTTCAGAGAATAGTGAAAAAATACTGATTTAAAAGAAACCTATAATTTATATTCATGTATTTAACAATTCTTATTTTTTGAATTGTTTTTAAAGTTTATTTATAATATTTAAATTAAAAATAATCCAATTAATTTCATTGGAATAATGATTGTGCATTATTTTGTTAAAAAATAGTTTTTATACTTATAAATGCATTTTTTAGGAAAATGTTTTTCATCATGTTTTGGGGTTTATTCTAAATGTAATTTATGAAAACATTAGTGATTGGATTTGATAAAATGTACTGAAAATTTTGAAATATAATTTCAAAATATGATAAATATTTCAATTATATTTTTTTCCCCAATAAATTGAAACCATGGTAAAAATGTAGTCACAACACTAAGGGTAAAACAAGTAGAATACAGTTAAATATTTGATATAAGACTTAAAATACATCTATAAACTTTTATGTATTTTATTTATGATTTTAATTATTACTCCCATTAATATATTATAAAATAATTCATTTTGGTTTAATTTTTATCGGATAAAGACCATTAAATTATCTTAAGTAAAAGAAATTTTCAGAATGTCTCATTCTTTATATCAATATATTTAATATTTTTTGGTAGGGATAAAAATAGTTTATAAATAGTTATAAAAGTTTAATATGAATATAAAAAAAATTAATTTATTATGGTGATTTATTTTTAATTTTTAGTGATAAAATAATTACATAAAATTATTGTGCAACACCTACAAAATGCTTTTGAAAGATGTAGAAAAAAAATCCAAAAAAAGATTTGAAAAAACAAAAAAATAATATTCTTTGAGTGATTTACGGTGTTTCAAAAATTTTAAAGATATATATAATTTATTATTTATGTGTATACATTTTATATTTTAACTACATTGGAATATTAATTTCTTTTTAAATTATATTATGAGAATAATACTGAAAATGAATTTAATAGTATTTTATGTTAAATAAAATCTTATTAAATGGTTGAAAATTCATAAAAACTCAAATTTATTCAATTGAAATGTATACGGCCTAAAATATCACCAATTTTATACTTAAGGGTCACTTTTCCTTTTACAGTAACATTTTTGACCCCTAAATAGTAAAAAACATTAATATCATGTTAATCATTAAAAGGGTTATTCAGGGGTTAAAAATAACACTTAATAGTTAAATAATCACCTAAAATTGTATATATTTTATTTTTTGATATTAGTTTGACTCATAATAAACATTTTATATGTATATATATGTATTAAATTGTTGACAATTTTACATGAAATATTATATATATTAATAAATTACTTTAGGTAATTTGAAGGGTTCCCCTCTCTTCTACTATATAAGGACACCACCAATCCCATCTTCCTCGCACTTTTAGAAACATATATCTTTAAAATAAATCCTTATAAAATATTACTAACTTCATTAGATACACCCTATAGGTTCTAGTATGCATAAAATACCATCCTTAGGGTCCTTAGGGAGAGTTCTAAAGGAAGTTCTTCAAAGAGAAGGTAATCATCTCCACTGAGCATTTTCATTTTTCTTCTTGTTATACCTCATTTAATAATACAATAAACATTAAAATATATTATAATTAATATATAAATCATATTTAAATGTTTTTATCTTAATTTGGTAACAATATTCATCTCCCTTTCCATGAAAGTGGAAATAAAAACATTATTCATGAATACATATGGACTTACATCTCCACATAAAAGTGTACATTGTTTTCAAAAAATAACCTATAATGGTTGTTTATGGGGATGAATTTGATGGAGGTGGTTTATTTTTATAACTTTATAATTATTTTTAAAGATAATATTTTATTTTTTTCTTTATTATCCATCTAATGTAAAGTAAACAATTTCACTCTTGTGTATGTGGTGACTTCAACCTCGTGAGAAGATGTGTTTTGTTCTCATGGACATTTTTAATTGATTGATATAAAATTTAATTTTTTGTATGAAAATTATTATTATATATTGTTTATTATTATATATATTATTATATAATTACCCCTTTTACCATGATCGATCTACCAATTTTTTTAAGATTATAAACCAAAAAACCTCAAAATATCAAACATGTACGTAATCGATTTAGAAATTACATAAGAAATTGTATTTAATGAAATTGAATATATTATTATAAAGTAATATACCTAAAAATGATATCAATACATTAAATAATTAATATAATTTCATTATATAGGTGTTAAATAACATGTGAGGAATGTTGGGAGATGAGGTAACTGATTTTTCCTTATAACCTTATTTTAAATATGTAAAAGTTTTCTTTAATTTTCCCCCACATATATGTTCCTTAAAATGATTAAATCATGTTATTAATATTATTAAATTTATGTTAACAACCATTTTTAACCATTTTTAACTTCCTTTTTTATGTTTTCAAAATAATACCTTTAACATTGTATTAAACAGGTTATTTTTTATATTTTTACAGAAGTGTGAAAGGAATATTGTATAACATATCTGACATGAGCTAAATTTTATAAATGAAATATTTTTATTCTTTAATAATATAACATAGAATTTTTTATGGTTTTTTAAAATAATATATAAATTTATATTCTTTTGGGAATTTTTTTTAGTGTTTTTTAATATAAATTCTATTTATCCATATTTTTATAGGAATCCTGAATGTGACTTTTTACAAGTGTTAAATGTAAATTTTTTTAATGTTTTATTATGATAATGAGAGATTATATCTTTATATTCATTTTATTATCCTTCGAAATTTTTTATGATAATGGGTGATCGTAATATAGCTCCATTAATGATTGTGTAATAATTATGTTTTCTATATAATTCTATTGAAATTATCAAAGAATGTAATTACATTTTTTGGATATATAAAGATAATATCCAAAGGAACCTACATTAATTTTATACTGCAAAAAATGAATCTTCATGGAAGTATTTTTATTTTATAATGTAAGCTAATTGTATTTTTTTAATGTAATGGTTATATATTTTAAGAGAAAAAGATATGTTTTTTAGTAAATTTTTTTCATGGAATCTCATATTTTTTAAGAAACCCACCTGATATTTATTTTTATTTTATGTTTTCTTATGAAGTATTTTATTAAAAAAATTGAGTAGTGAAGCTGTGTTCATGTTTATGTAATTAATTATTTATACTAAATGTTTATTATGTTCAAGGAAACCCATCTAATATAGTATTATGGTTTTGAAAAAGACAAAAAAGTTTCTTTTATTTCGTAAAATATATCCCTTATATTTTTTTCTCGTTCCATGATTTGAATTAAATTTTGAAAATGCTTAAAAATGAGAAAAAATGTTAATATAGTCATATTAATAAATATAGAAGGTACCTTAAATAAAGAAATTTTTTCTTAATAAATAAAATTTTATGGGAAGATGGATATTGTGTTGCAATTTACACTTTGTTAGGTAATATTTTTTCCTAATTCTATAAAATGTTAAACCTAAATTGTACTTGGATATGTAAGTGATTCAATATTTATATCAAATTATATATTTTTTGAATAGAATAAATTTGTTCATGTTTATCAGTATCAAATCTCTAAATGTAAATATTGTATATTTTGGTATCAGATATCAGAGTGTTGGTTCAAAGATTTTAAATAACCGAACTTATGAATATTAATGTTTGAATATAGGTTATCCATGATCATATTCTGTATTATGTTATTTAACCTAACAAGTTATTTTTTAAATCATTTATAGTCATTTAAATCCTTCATAATGTCTCTTAGAGATCATATGTATTACTAAATCATATCTTCTGAAAGTGCCAAAACCAACTATCAATTTATGAACAATTTTCATTCTCTAAGTGAATTTCATGTTTTAATAAACCATCTATTTTCAGGGTTATTTCTCAAAGGTGTATATTCACTAGATCCTGCATCCACTTGTCTGTATCTATATAAGGTATGTTATTAATAATCTACCCACGATTTAATTAACCTTTTGGATATTTTTATATACATAGGAATTCATTTAGAATTTTAACTATTATTAAATATTATTAACACCCCAAAGTAACAATGATAATCCCAGAAAAAATAACTAAACCTAGCACTAATTCTTATTGAAGTTCCCACACCCAAACACCTATGTATTAGTCTAAAAATAAATAATTAAATCTCTCACTTCGATACCATGTCAGATAACACATAATAATCATGTTTATATTAAAATACAATTCTATAATTTTCACACTACACATCACAAATATTCAAAGAATACTTCAAAACCTAAGGATTAGCGACATTGGATATTAGTTATATAAAAATATTATTTCACATATATGGTAACATTTATTTATAACTACATCGTACTATACTTCCTTATGGAAATATAAAATGTTATAATCCCATTAAAAACCTAGGTAATTATGATACATAATAATGGTTGGTATTAAACACATAGTAAGGGAAAAAATAACAACATGTCATCTAGGATTAGATCATAGGCATGTTATAAAACACGAGTATGGGAGAAATATCTTATAGAAAAAAATGTAAAAATAATAGTTTTATATAAGGAATAATATAATGGAATGAAATGTCAAATAATCAAACATATACCATGGAATATTATTGAATAATTGTGAGATAATGATCACGATACATGAGTCATTACATAGACATTTATAATAAAAATGGGGCATAATCATAATAACATAAAATCATAACATTTTAAACATATATATCTATATAATGACTATGAAAAATATTTTAATTATAGATAAATAAAACATTTATATCCTCTATCTAGTGAACATAGATAACCAAATCCTATATACAATCATACTTGTGATAATATGTAACCACATTTTGTCTATGTTCGATCATGGGACCATAACTATCTTCATCATATCCTTGGTCAATATTGTGAACATAACTAACTATATTGTGTCCAAGATAAATTTTGTAAACATATATTTATACATAAAATACTAGAAAAATATTTTAAACAAATCTAACCAAGTCATTTAAATTCTCAATCTTATGAATATAACAAACTACCTTGTGTCTACACTCAATATGTTTAATATATCTAAACATATGATGTCCATGATCAAACATATGGACATAGTTAAACACATATTTTAAATTCTCAACATTATTAACATATATAACTACATTTTTACATGCTTAGCCTTGTTAACATAGCTAACCTCATCGTGTTCATTCTCAATAGTTTGAACATAGCTAACTGCATCATGACAACACCCAATATGGTGAACATAGTTAACCACATTATTATCATTCTCTATATTATGAACATATTTAACCACATAATATCCATGAAAATTATCATAAATGTATCTATCCAAATATATTCCAAGATCAATCTTTTTAAGAAAACTAACCATATCATGTCCATGCTCAATATTTTGAACATAACTAACTAACTCATGTTAGCACTCATCAATATTATCTCATGAGATTTAAAACAATAAGCTATGAATTGGTGGGCTATATAGGACCCCACACATTTCATAATGATAATTCATATGACTTTTTTCTGAAACAAATATACCATATAAAATTTCATTAAGATCTCTTGGAATTAAAATGGGTTTCATTACATTTTTAAAGGGTATCACATAAAATAAACTCAGTAGTCAAATTGGTTGATTCCAAAAATTTAATAACCCAAAAAGGGTATTTAAAATGAAATTTAGAGAGATATTCATGATACATTACTCCAAATGAGATAGATATTTTTCTGGTAAAGATATATATTGGATCAAAATCATGAAAATTTATATTATTAACCTTTCTTAACATTATTGTAAAAATATGAAGTTACATGTCACATTCAAAAGTATCTTTTTGAGATGTTTCTGTTAAAAACTTTTTCAAATAAAATTTGGAAAAGAATATAGATAATAGAGCCTTGAAAAATAAATAAATGTTTTTAGGGTCAAATGATTAGTGTGGGAAAAACATATGATCATCAAAGGAAAAAACAACTAATTTTTAAAAATAATTTTTGAAATCCACATTGTATAAAGTTTAATAAAATTATTTATTTAAAATATTTAAAGATAAATATGAACATAACATGATATAATACGTATTTGGGATTAAAAAAATAAGAATGGAAGACATTTTTGGAATGAAATAATATGTACATGGGAAATAAGTAACCATTAAAGAGATTGATAATGATCTTAACAATGTTTCACCTTTTTTAAAGAAATAAGTTCATCATGAATGAATTAATATAACAATCCCTAAAAATGGACTTCATGGGAATGAAATTTAAATCCATAGAAAAAGAAGATAATATACAATATATTTCAGTCATAATGTATCTTTATCCACACTTATAGAAATAATTTTCAGGAAAAATTATTCTAACTCCATGAACAAAAATTAATTTAACAAAAAACCTGACAAGTTTTGTAATAATTGAATCAAAAGAGTTGGAAGAAGGAATTCATATATATACATATAAATCCTATTATATGGAATTCAATAATAATAATATAAACTATTCATTTAATTGGTACAATATATATATGAAATGGTTTATAATATTACAACATGTCTTAATGAAGGGAAATTGAGACCAAACTCTTAGATCAGATTCCTACATGGTCAGACACACTCTAACATCCATACTCCTAAGGAAAATTCTTTTAGTCTTATTATAATGGTCTTTTGTGAGACTATAACCTTTATAAATTTAGAGTGATAGTTAGGGATTTATATGGGAAAAGTGAGGATGAGTTATAGGTCCTGTAGTGTTAGGATATGTGGGGTGGGAAATAGTTCATTTTATAAGTGAGAGGTGTATAAATTTTGTAAATACCCATAGATATTTGTTAAAAGAATATCACATTTAATTGAAATTGACTCAAAAATTAGAAAACAATCAAGGTTGTTATTTCTTGGTCAATATACCACTCATTCACTATATTAATGGATAAGGGTTGAGACATTTTAGGTATTTTCCACTTAATTTAACATCTTATCATATCTGATATTAGTGGGGTCACATATTTTTTTTCCACGGTAAATTTATTAATGAATAATAATAATGTAACAATTTAACCAATAATTTTGGATATTTTGATTTCAAATATAAAAAAATTATAATATTATATTTCTCAAAGTGATAAAAACTATTTTTAAAATAATAAATGTATAATGTATACAAATATTTTTAGAAAAAAATATATAATATGTTCTAAAATGTTAAACATAAGTTTCTAAATTATAATAAATATTTTTAAATATATTGTTTTATTTTCTAAATACCTATTTTTTCTTAAAAAAGGATTCATTAATATTTATATTTCATTTATAGCTAGGTGATGAAAAAAAGTTTACAATATTTTTAAAAATGGTATTTTGTACTAATCGCCTAAAAATTAAAAATTATTGAAATATCCCAAAAATTTCCTCCAAACTAAATATTTATAGAAATAATCCAAATATTATGTTCATTTTTTAAAATAAAATAATTTTTTAATTTATCTTATTAATGATAAATTAAAATATAATAAAAATATTTTTTTCGAAAATGAAATTAAAAACATTAAATATTCTTGTTATTATTTCATATCAATTAAAAATTAAATTAGTATTAATGGGTTATTCATATTAATAGTACGCATTTTCATAATATAACAATAATATATTTAGTTTCTCATAATAAAAATTTATAGTGCATAAGAAGTCATTTTTTATGAAATATTATTTTATTCATAAAATTAATGTTATCTTTATTATTTTTATAGTAATAAATACTAGTATATTTTTAATATATATAATTACTAATATAACCAATACATTTAATAATAATCATTATTCAGTAAATGATAAATAAAAACAGACACCACTTAAAAAATTTCTTTGAGAAATATATCTTTAATATAAATTAATCATCACAAATTACAATTAAAATTAATTATTTTTATTCTAAAAGTTAAATTTTACTAATCCATTAATATTAAATTGGTTATTTTAATTCTAAAAATAAATCATATAATAATATTTCAATCTTATATTTATATATATATAATAATTATTAATAATATATATCAATCTTTTTTTGTAAAATTATTGAATTCTCGTTATATATTAATGTTTATCTTGAATTATTATATTTTATCTCTATAAAATGTATCCATTTTTTTTACCTTTTTGTTTCATGTGAAAAAATTTATTCAGTATATTATTTATACAAAGAGAGATTGACACTAAAATATTAGGGTGTTGTAATTTTCGTGAAAAATAATTGAATGAAAGGAGCTTAATGGAATCGAGAATGGTAAATATAGTGTTAAATTATGGAAATAAAAAAGAAGGAATTTTTTAATGCTGTCACATAATAGCCGTCACATTTTAATGTATGGAGTGATGTTGATGAATATAGTATATCTAAAATGTGGCATTAGAGTTCTAGAGGCTATGGATATCGTTAGATCCATCAAAAACTGGTCTATTGAAAAGAGATTCATTGGAGGGTTACTTTGGATGATGTTAAGTGTAGATATACAAAGGAAATGTGTAATGGTAACTATAATAATATGTAATAGTCTTCAGGTAAATACCTATGAGTGAATTTATAGAGTTTCTGAAAGGTAGGACTAATCATTTGGGTTCCAGTTAATGTGGTGATTACCTTTGACTGAGTGAAATGTTGTCCTTTATGGTCAGAGTGGAGTGGAATTATCTTTATAAAAATTGAAATGTGGTTTAATCAGAAGTTTTTGAAAAATTGATGTGGAGTTAATTTATAATTATGAGTTGATGTACCCAATTTCTATGATTTGGATTGATAAGAAGGAATAATGGGTTGATGAAAATGCACCTAGAATTGTAGGAGGATGATGGGATAACATATGTCCCTATGGGAGTCTTCCCCAGAGAGATATTACTACTGAAAGGATTTCTTAGAGGAATTTATAAGGTTAAATGAGTTGGGTTTAAAAAAATAGTGTAATATAATGTGTCCCCTATAACTTGAGATTTTTAGTACAACTTGATGTTGTATTTTTACTTTAAAATCATTTTCTCACCTTAATAAAAATATACATTGTGTTCCCCTATAGAGAAAGACTCACATATAAACCATTTCATTTTTGTGTCTTGTAATTTTCTATTTTATGATATGTAATTTTCTTTCCTATTAATTTTATTTTTATATAATATCTTATTTGATACCTTGAAGGGAATTGAACTAGGAGAGTACTAGGATGGTGTGGTGAATAATGTTCTTAGACTTCACCATTTTTGAAAATTAAACAATGAGAGTGTATGAATTAAAAGTTTTATCTTGTGTTGAACGATTTTCTACACAATCCCTTAAGAGATGGAGGATCAAGTTGTATAACCCAAATTTACCATTTGGTTAATATTTATAAAATAATAAAAGGAGAATCTTAGTTTAAAGAATATATTTTTTAATAATTGATATTAGGTGCAGTGAAATATTTGATTTCAAGTTATTTTAAACTTATTACCATAGTTGCAGTTTCATCCACTAAAATTATATATCCTTAATTAATAAAACTCATTAATGATATCTCTATTATTCCACAAAGTCACATTGGTTCATTCATGTGTATTAATGAATGTGAATAAGATGATTGTGGAGAACATATAAGATATATATGAAACTATGAACTAAAAAACTGATGTTGTATTTCTAAACAATAATGGGGATATTATTTTGATAATGAGAAGTAAATCACTGGTCAATTTTTACCTAGATACAGAGAATAATTAAAATATATCTAATTTGCATTGGAAAGAGATAAAGAAAAAATGGGCATCAAAAATGTGTTTAGATTTATAAATACATATCCAAAGCTAATGTAATTATTTTCAATAATATATTTAATAATTATTTTCAAAATAATATTGATCATTAAAATTTAATTTATTATCCCTCATTAATATTTACATTAGATTGAAATATTATTTAGTAAAATCAATTTAATATATATAACTTGAATATGAATAAAATATTATAAACTCCATCCCATATAACATGAACTTCAATACCCAAATTCAATAATATAAACTATAACATAGAAAACATGAGCTTAAATACAAAAAACATAAACTTCATGACAAAAAAATAGAAATCAAAGCAAATAAATATACATATAAAAAATTATCCTCAATGATTGTAATATTAAATTCAACACACAAAACTGTTCCTTCAATAATTTTAACTTAAATTTAAAACAACAATATATATTTATAAAACATAAATTTAACATATAGCCCATGTTTATAGAAGTTTAGATAACAAATATATCATTCATAAAACATAATAAACGTAAAATATAATTTTGATTGACAAATTATTTTAAATAATATATTCCATGAAAGGGATAAAATTTAAAAGTAAAAGCTGCTATGAAGGGTATATGGTATAGGGGTAATTTAACTATGGATTTAAATTCATTAAAAGGAGACAAAGAAACAAATTAGTGAAGGATATGCTTAATCAATGTAATGGGAAATGGAATCTATAATCCACATATGAAAAAGCAATATGGAAGTGGAAGTCTAAATTCAACATTATGAGAATAAAAAACAAGAAAGTGGGGAATTGAGTAATATATTATTCATGGTATGGAGGGAAAAATAATGAAGTCATAACCTTTATTAATGTATCATGAATAGTAAATCATGAACTTGAAAATTGGAAATTTTTTGGAAACACCATTTTTCGAGGGGGAAATGTCGATGAAAAAATATATAAGCATTTGTTGATCAATGAAACCACACATAATATTTTTTGTATTGTACTTTTCATTATGTTTTTAATATAATTTATTTTTATATTACCTTATTAATTGGATATGTTATTATAAAATTATTTTTATCGTAACATTAATAAAAAAGGTCTATATATAAATAAAAAAAATATAATATTACTTAAAATATCAATTTTTTAAAATAGCATAAAAACAATGTGTATCACATATTTTTAAATAGTATTTTCAATGAAACATAATACATGTTAGGAATTTAACATATAATAACATGAAAACATGTTTGTTTTTTGTGGAAAATAAATAAAATAACAACACATAGATTTTTAATATTGTTAAATATAATATTTAACAATATTAAATATATGAATATTGTTAAATGTGTTATTAATTATTCATTTCTAAAAGAGAATTTTCTTGTAGTGTCAGGTAACTGTTTGTAGATATTTTGTTTCTTTGGTTATCACATCAACGATTCTCCTTTTGAGCCGACATTTCATTCAATTTAGCTATAGAATTGATCCTTTTAGACCACTGAATCATGATTTTATATAATGTTACTTCTGTTATATAAAGTGTTTCACAAGATGAAACAGATGATTAAATATTTAAATTTTTAACACCCCGATTGACAAAAGGTTAAATGACTAAATGATATGACTCATGTCAACAAGGTGTGCCTTCATTTTTGGGAGCCTACCAAATTAAAACTCCACAGTTATGCATGACTAACCTAGAGTAGTGATTTGGATGGGTGACCTTATGGGACGTTTCATAGGGTTTGTGTGAGTGAGAAAAAAGCACACTAGAAAGGACTCGTGTTGTCCTGTGGGGACTATCATTAGTTATATGACACATTTGGGCACGTGCATGTGCCCCATGGTTGGGACCACGTGTCTGTGGGGTAAATTGTGGTACATGTTGGGCATGGACCCGACCACCATGTTAAGGCGCATTCGATATTATATCACCAGGACCCAGTTGTCACATTTGGTATCAGAGGTGATACCCATCCTTAAGTATAGTGCACTACCTAGGTTGAGATGTAGGGCCCCCAATAAGGATGTTGTGCTCTAAATGCGCGCGCGGGGGGGGGGGTTATTGTAACTCCCCTGAATGATAAATGGTAAAATGAATAAATGATATGACTCATGTCAACAAGATATGCCTTCATTTTCAGAAGCCTACCTGATTAGAACTCCACAGTTAAGAATGTTCGGCCTAGAGTAGGGATAAGGATGGGTGACATTCTGGTAAGTTTCTCAAGGTGCGTGTGAGTGAAGAAAAAGAACACAGCAAAATAAAATGTGTTGGCCTATGGGAACTATCATTAGTCAGAAGACCCATTCGAGAATGTGGGTAGGCCCCATGGTGGAGACCACATGTATGTGGGGAAATAGGTGGTACCTGGTGGGCCAGGACCGACAACCATGTTAAGGAATGGTGGATGTGCTATAATCGGGACACAACTATCATACAAATTATAAAGGAAACACTGGATTGTAATGAAGATGAAAAATATTGAAGAAGATAGCATTGGTGAAGAATTTATTGATGAAACTGATAAATATCATGATTATATTTATAATATTATATCCATGATTGATAAGAAAATTTTAGGAGTTCTGAAGGAACATTTATAAAACCATAAAGTGTTCATATGAATATATCTTTTTTCACAAAAGGATAGGGTAGAAAGAATCTAAATTAATAAAATGCGAAAAATTAACTACATTGATACATTAGTATTTTATATTCAAGTCTTAAATATGAATTTGAAGGAAATGGGGATGCATAATTGTTTCATACTCTGTATCAAGATGTAGAGTAATACAAATTATATACATCAGGAGAATATAAAACTAAAAAAATATTTGAAATAGATAAAATTGGATCAATATCATGATTCTGATTTTCGAAGAGACATTGTGATGTTTATAAAAAATTAGGAAATTATACTACAAATTGTTGATAATTAGTGTCTGAAATAGTAGTATAAGAATACATCCTTATGGGATAAACTTCAGATGTTGAAATAGATGGACCCTGATAAGGTCAAAAAAATATGATCTTATTAAATCCATAATGTGTTCATATGAATATATATTTTTTCCAAGATGGATAGGCTATAATGAAACTAAATTCCAAAAATGATAAATTATAACTAGATTGTGACATTATTATTTTATTTTAAGGACATAAAGATGGATTTAAAGGAAATGTAGAAGCATAATTATTTCATACAATGTATAAATATGCATAGTACATAAAATTATATACTGTATATGTATTTAAAACAAAAAAAATATTATAAAAAGATAAAAGTAGATCAATATCATGATTCTATTCTTCGGAGAGACTTTGTGATGTATATAAATGATTAGCAAAATATGCTACAAATTGTTTATAATTAGTGTCTGAAACTTGTGTTGTATAATGATTCCTTAGGGGACAATCTTCAGAAGTTAAAACAGAAGGCCCATGATAAAGATAACAAAACATAAGATCATATTGTATAATTTAAATATTTTATAGAAAAACATAAATCCAATATTCTTATTGTAATTTTATTTTCTTCTAAAACACTATATAATATATTTTTTTCTTTTTGATGATAAGATTCTTATTTATACACTATTTTTTTAAAATGATGGGGCCTAATCATCATTTTATTATTAAATCAATTAAAAGACCTATTTTAACTAGGTAGAGGGAGCCCCATCACATAGATCGATGTCCTAGTGTCCATGTAGACAAATACATAGCATGTAGACCAAACATTTTGGCCCAATTCCCATTCAGTGAATAGTAAACCACCTGCTATAGTACATGCATAGTATAGCCGCTGCTACAGTGGCTTTATTACACTATAATACCCACCGATCTCGAGTACCACTGCTACTACAGTACCTATAATGTATTGCTACAGTACGTGCTCCTAATGGTTTTTGAACCCCCATTTTTCATATTGGATTTTGGGGTGCATACCACTAAGCAAAAACCCAACTATTTAATTATACAAATTATTTTTATCTCATAAATATTTTAATATTACTAGTGTCTTCAAAAAAATCCAAAGTGGGGAGAAAAGAATAGTATCGTGTGTTTCTTATCCTTGAGGGGATAATTTTATTTGGTATTTATACATTCAGGGGGGTTTTTTGAATGAACATTTTGTTTTTTCTATAATTAGTTCACTTCATTTAAACATTCCTTTTTTATGACTTATGATTATTAAAAAGTAACATATTGTTGAGATATTTTTTTAATTGAATTCTTCTCTATCATTGTTTTCATAAATAAGTATACACTTTATGTTTTCTCAGATGATTATTTGAATTCTTTGGGTTATAATTGTTTATACAAATAAACATTCTTTTTGGGTCTTCTTTATCTAAATCATTTTCATTTTCAAAACTCTTAAACATTAATAAAACCTTACTAAATGAATAAATGTTTTTTAGGTCCATCCAAACATGTAAGTGTGATAGTTATCATCACAAAGATCATTGATTTTTTTTGACTTTGTTACAAAAAAAATCTAATAAATATAGGACCATGACTCTATGTAGTAGTTGGTGATGTGATTGGGATGCATCAAACCCAAACTCTAGGATTATATTCTAAAAGCATACTCTTTTCATAGTATATTTGAAAAAACCTCTAACAATCCGAGAATAAGTTGAATATAATTTACATCACATATATAACTTAATTATTTCACCTCTAAGAAAAACACATAGTCCCAAAACCCTAAGGTTTAGTGCATTTGGATATTTTAGGGATAAATATCCTAATATTCATAATTTATTCAACATATCAATATATATTCTTCACACATGACACCCTAATATAAATATTATACATTATAACAATATTAATTTTCCTAGAAAATGGAATCATAAGAAAGGGTGATCTAAAATTATTACTAAGGACAAACATTAGAGATATCAATCTAATACCATAAGTCAGTAATAGATGAACATATGGGTATAAGAACATAATTAACATGAAATTAAATAAAATAAGGGAATAATATCCAATAAAACATAGAAAATAATTCATGGTTCATGAAATAGGTATATTGTAATAAATAATAGTAGTTAGATAGATTAGTTTTGAGTCAATAGTCAGTAATCATGATTTATTAAAATATAAAATTGGAATAAGAATATGGTATAAGTGTGGGGTGTAAATGTAGAGACCCGTATCTTGATGTACATTTACATTACATTACTTTCGCGGAATACTTAGTACATAACAAAAACACACACACAAGGATCGTAATAGTTTAGTGTCTTTGGAAACTCGGAATATAATCTTCTAATCGTGGTGAAAGATCTTCAAAATCTCCCATAAAGATCTTCCTTTTTTTTACCTAAAACCTTTCTTTATATCCTGGGGAATAGAAAACATAAAAGGGTGAGCTCAATTGCTCAGTAAGGGTAAACAAAAGAAAAATCAATCACATCATATTCATAAGAACATAACTTTTGGAAATCTTAACCTGCAAAAGAGAGCATAATTTCATAACATGGGATAAATCATAGTAGTGAAATGAATCACACTAATCATAACTTAAAACATGAAACTTTGTGGCATTCACACATAATCATAGAGAATCATTTCTTGTTAGTCAAGACTCATTTCCAAGACTATCTTAGTGGACAAAGTCCCTTTCTGAATCGAGTAACCCTCGTTTCAGTCCTGTTTCACTGAACCGGTATAACCTACCATTTCAGCCATGTCTATCTCATGAGATATAAAATCTTTACCCAATGCATTGGAGGGAGATATAGGTCCCACCCATCTCATAATGAATCCTTTCTTATGTGTGCCACATAATCATAAAACATACATCATCGCATAACACATGTAATAAAAATGGGATTCTTAAACAACATGACATCATAAAACAAATCATATAAGGTAAACGACTTCATAAAAATAATTCCCTCAAAACATAATCAAATAAATGTAATAATAGGGATAAAAACAGAACCCTTTATTATCTTAGATGGAAAATAATTTTGATAAAACACTTGAACACCATTCTTGAGGAAAATATCCTTTCTTCTTCAAAAACACTTTTCTTTTCTTAACATGTCATACAATTATAATCTAAAAGAAGTTGATTAAAAATAAACTTGAGAACTTGTAAAGGAATCTTCTTGGAAATAATGTTTTAAAAATCCATTCATGCCGTATAATTTTAAAAAAACATTCTTCGTACTTTTGTCGGAAAAGTCAAAAAGTACCTTATATGGTAACCAAAGGAAAGATTCCATTCATACAATGTGGTAAAAAGTCAATAAAGGGTAAAAATGGCTTTAAAAATTCATGGAAGGATGGTAAACGTTTTATAAAAACATTTTTAGAAAACTTGGTCATGGATGTTAAACGTAACCCCAGTAAATACTTAAGTATAAGCAATCTCGGATAAAAATGAGATTGAAAATTTATCCCTTACCTTAGGTCCGACTTGCTTTGTAAGTGTCCGAACCTCCTGTATAATGATTTAAATCATGTTATTGACTTATTCCAGAATCATATTCATTGTTATTATATCATATATGGTCCACTTATGACTTTATATTACCCGTTCTTTTGTAAATTCATGTTAAAGTAGCGTTTTGGGTAAAATCGTTTCATTTATCGTAGGTGTTTTGACATGTTGTTCTTGACATTATTAATACTTATATCATGATTTACTTACTTACAGAATATAAAATATTATTTATATATCATATATATTCAGTATATATATATATATATAATAGATAGATAAATGAAATGAAAAACACCGTTCATGGAGACGGTAGTCCGTACGTACGCATGAACGCTGTTTTCCTTTCCTTATTGTCTTGAATGGAAGTAAGTAGATGACATACATATATATATATATACATGAATCCATTAGCATTATAATGTCATGTATTCCATTATTATTTCTTATATATACTTTATAATCATTCTTAAATGGTTGACATGGAGAATGAATCTCATCGCATCGTGGAGACGGTAGTCCGTACGTACGCACGAGCGATGATATCGTTCCCATGGTCGTGGAATTGTGTTGAAGTGTATGTATACTATTTCAGTATCAATATAACTTTATAATAATCATATATAGTTACTCATTACACCATTATACCCATCCAATTAATGTGGTGGAGGAAAATAGATTACACCACGGCGTGGAGACGGTATTCCGTACGTACGCACGCGCGGTGATTTCATTTTTCCGTAGGATGGATAGAAGGTGAATTAGGGTTGTTTCATATTTATAATAACATATCAGTATGTAAGTAATACTGATGTTATTACTTTGTCATGAAACAACTAAATAAGAAGAAGTTGAAGAAGAAATAAATTGAAAAGATCGGTAATGGTTATTACCTCTTCTTTGAAACGCCTCTTTAAATCCTCCACTTAGGGAACTAAGATTGGTCTTTGAAGAATACCAGGACCTCTAGGATTATTCTAGGGAAGTGGAGAAGGTATTTTTTTTAGGGGTTTGCCGAGCTTGAGTGCTCAAATTGGTGTGAAGAGGAGGGGGAGGAGGTGTCCTTTTATAAGGGAGGAGAGAGGCACCTTAGGAATATCTCAAAATATTATTTTATATTAAACTTAAAATCGGTTTATAATGGTTCCAAAGGGTCTTATTTTGAACCTAAAGTGGGGATGGGTCGAAATCCTATCATCCAATAGTATTTAGACAAGTTTAGGGTATTATTTTAACCTTATCAATTAGATTTAACTCTAAGATAAATAATTTAACTTTTACCGTGTCTTTTTGTTTTCTTTCACTATATGGTTAATACACTTACTATAACATGCCAAACGAACCCCAAATTTTTTATTATTAATATATATATCCTTATCTAAGTCATTTGGCCGAACCTTAGATTTGTAGGAATAAAATAACAATTAATAATATAATATTTCATTTAAAAACTATTTTGTGTCAATTTTGACACTATTTGATATATGATTTTTGTGAAAGTCATAACAGAATTATATGTTCGGTCCAAGTTGATTAAATCAACATTACTATATCATAGTAACCTAGAAAATTAGTGGAATTCATAAAAAGTCTCAAATTACATTTATTTTGGTGTTTATAAGATCAATTATGTCAATATTTCATTAATAAGATAATTGCTGCATCATCATTGTGTCATAAATAAATTAACTTATTTAATGTTTAAAAATTACAAATAAAATACCATTATGTAGGAAATCCGTTTAGCTTTCTAATGAATATTTATAGTCGAATTTATCTTATGTATAACCCCATATTAAAAATGTTTTAGTTATTAAACATTGATTTTAACTATTTTAACTCTTCTTTGAATTAAATAATAATAAATGTCCTAATCTAATACAAGTGGGCCTAAATGATAATATTTTACACTTAATGTTGTTTTTGGTCGAGATACACTTGTCCAATAGAATTAGGACATGTTTTAGTGTAATATTAATATCATTCTTACCCTTACATACCCTATTTACTTTTAACCGTGGTAAATAAAAGTAAAAAGTTACTATTCACCAAAAATTATTTTAATCTCATTGAACCACATTTTACTTACTGACATCAACCGTGTCTCTCGGATTTTTGAAATTCCATTCACAGAAGAGGTAAAATTAAGTTTTATGAAAAATTCAGATTTTTAACTACCACTTAGTAGTTTCACTATTCATCAAAAATTGATGTTTTTCAGAACAATGCCAAAATTTCATCCTAAGCTATATTTCATATTCCGAATTCAAAAATGAAGTCTATTTTACCAAATTCATAACATAGAAGTTGCATTAATTAATTTTATAATTAAATCCCGCTGTTAAAACCAATAGCGTGTTTTTAAGAAACAATATCTATCAAAAGATTGTCACTTGTTTATGTCTGGTTTAAATGTGAAATTACATCCAATGACCAACATTGTATTAAATTGTAAAAATATATTCTAAATATACTTTAAAACCACTAAAATTAATAATTTATCACTATTAATTATTTTGATAAAAAAGTTGTTTTTAATTATAATTTAGTAATTTTCACTATTCATCAGAATATAAAAGTTATCCGAAAAGTACCAAGATTTCACCTTAGGCTAAATTCGATACTCCGAATCCAAAAATGAGGTCCATTTTGAGAGCTATAATTTCTAGAATTTTAAAAGGTGGTTATTACTATTCATAACGGCTAGTTTTAATAATATTTTAATAGCATATCGTTGTTTCGTGAAACTCAGTATTGCGTACTACACACGCTATCGAGGAAGGTTGTGATTGCGTGTAATGCAAGTCAAGTCAAGGATGCGTGTTGTGCAAGCTCCTTTTGGTGTAGCGTACAACACAAGACATTAATAAAATTAAAAAGAATAGTTTTCATAAAATCTCAGGCTGTTACAGTAAACATGTAAAAGGAAAATAATATCCTTTATCAAGTCTCACTACCAATACCATTTTCACATTATGGATAGATTCCCATTATTTATTGAGATTATTCCCCATTACCTTAATCATAGTTGTCAGAGTCCCATAATGGATTAGGTTTACTTATTATTCCTATAAACATAGCAGATAGAGTATCATAGTGGATTAAGATTACTCCAAAGCCCCAAATATTTTATCTCATGAGATATAAATATGTAAACAATTAATTGAAGGGATATAATGGACCCCCCATCATATAATAATAAACCATAAATATGGGTCTCACACTAACATGAAAACATTCATAATTCCATTAACCAATGGTAAAGAAACATGTTTCATTAAAACATTCACAAAACATGGTCATAATATATCCAAAAAAATAATATTGATGGTATAATTCTAGAATATACCTAATAAATCATAATATACATTAATGGATATTGACATAGATAAGAAATTATTTATAATAATATTTTAAAATTAATATGATAGATTAGAAGAAATATACTTTTTTTATGAATTTAATTTTAAAATTGAAAATTCAAAAAAAAATTGTCAATATATATTTATTTTGAAAACCATGAAATATTAAAATTTAATATTTATAAAAAGTAATAGATATAATTATGATAAAATGTGTTCATGTATAAGTGTTAAAAAATAGATTTTTATCATAATTTTCCAAGGAAACTAAAATACAACCCATCTGTAAATCATTAAAAAGATTCCTTTTTTAAATATTATAAATAAATTATATGGGAATGTAAAATTAACGTAAAAAATAATTTAACTATATAGAAAAAAATTTCTATGACTATATAGATAATATTAACATATAGGAGGAATATTCCTTATCATAAATAAGATATATGGTATGTTCCACATATAGTTATCCTTTCAGTTGAATTGTAAACCAAAAGGATGCGAAATGTTATGTATTTGTGTAAAAAATAGGAATAACTATAGGATGGAAAACACAAGGGGTTTTATAGATATATATAATGTAAGGTCTTAGATCATGTAAAAATTTTCTTTTTTGAGTTTTGGGTGTTGGAGGAACCCGTAGGAGGTTCAAATGTGTTTGGACGGAAATAGGTGGGTCACTACCATAAATGGAATAGATTTGACAAGGAGGGATACGTTGTTTTGATGTTTTAGTGGAAACAAAATAGTTAATAAATTACAAGTTTTATGGGACCTCTTTGTTGATTTCAAGGATACTGTCTTTTGTTGGGTTGTTACATCGTACGGTGTATGGTGTGTTGCGGTCCATTTCTCGGTAGGAGGGGCTTTGTGGCATGGTTCTTAAGGCTGCATTGTGAACCCCAAATACAATTTAATAGGATTTGGATGGGTATCTTAGAGGTTATTTGACTATGGGTTTTCAACATGGTATATGGATATTTTTTTTCATAAAATACACTATATAAACACATTATGTAGTGTGGTCCATTGGGATACACCATTATCTTTAGTTTTTTAGGATGTTTATAAATACCCTAATACCCTTGAAACCCATTCTTTTCAACTATTTCCAATTGGAATTAGGGAATCCTAGATTGGATTATATATGGTTTTGTATCCCACTTCGATAGAGATTTATCCTTCACTTCTGGTTATCAATCCATGTAATCCATGGTGAGTTATACCACATTTTTTAGCGATTTCTCCCCATTTTATCTAATTTAATTATTTTTATCCCTTCCATGATTGGGTTTATGATTTTATCTATTAGTATATGGGTCTTTATTATCATTTTTTATGTTTTCATAAACTGACATCCTTGAGAGATCATAATTCCAAGAGGGATATAAGATCCTAGATCATCAATGTTGGGTCATTGTCATGTGAATAACATTGATTCTTTCGAGGTAGGGGATTCATTTTTCCAATTATATTTAAATAAAACATAAATATTACATCATTTATCCATTTAGATGGAAATGAAATTAATCTAAAAAATATTTAATTGGATTAATAAAGAAATATTTTGTGGCGATCAGATGTTTTTGTTCTATATCATTATAACAGTTTTCATATTTATTTTTTAAATAGTGTGATATCTATGATATTTTTAATAAGCATATTTTTGATTCATTGGATCAATGTTTTTTTTATGGAATATGATAAGTACTATAAATACAACATTAATTGATTAATTGTTATAATAATTAAATAAGATAAATTCTTATAATCTGATTTTCCTTGTAATTTGATTGAAATTGAATTGATGAAAATGCGTATATTTATTTTAATATGATATTACATGTTTTAATGTAGTTTATAATGAATTTTAACCAAGATAACAATTCTGGATAATATTGAAATGAAAATTCATGTTAATGAGATTGGTGCTTCTCTAGGTTCTTGAAACCAAAATTGATACCCAGAAAAGGCTTATATTTTGATATATTATTATAGAATGATGCCTTAAGTTTCCTATAGTTGGAACCTATGCATAATGAATTAGATAATTAAATAGGAATATATGCCATTTTTTATTTAAGAGAAATCATTGGGGCCATGAGTGATCATTTTCTTATAATTTATGTTTGTCTTTTGATTGGGAACTATGAGATATTGTTTTTATACAAAGGACGAATTTCTTGTTTTAGGGCCAAGTATCCTTAATTATTATGCTTTTTTTCATTATTCCTTTTTATTTTCTCTAGATATTATCCATGCAATGTGATATGATCCTGGGGTGGCTAATGAAATCTGGTTTAGGGAGGCCTGAATGATGTGGTGGTAGTTGATTTCTAAGATGGTGAGATGCATCACAATATTCACGAGGGTGTTGGGGATGATTCTAGATAAGATAGAAATGTTTGAATCTAGGCTTTCTAATTGATGTAAAAAATATAGATTCATTCTTAAATTGAATATTTTTAATGGATGATGGTTAGTTTTCATTTTTATCTACATTCATTTCTTTATTGTTTGAGAATGTTGGATGTTCTTGGTTACATTTTTACTCTTGGTGGTAGCTTAGGATATCTTCCAAGAATAACTAGGGTATGTAATGATATTAATAATGAATAAAAAATGTTTTACCCAATGGGTTATATCTTTTTAGAATGAAAATGAGATGATACTCTTGAAAAAATGTGTTGGGAATATGTATGGAAGTCATGAAGTTGGATTTGATGAATAATAATGTGTCATCTATAAAAATATTAATGGGTATTTAATGTATAATTAATCAATTTTACAAAATAATATTTTAATAAAAATAATTAATTTTACACATCTCTTAAAATTGTTTTGTTCTTATAGAAAATATATTCCAAAACAAAGGAATACAAACATCTCAGTGAAGATATCACTGGTTGAGCCTTGGACTGTGTTACACCCGCAGTGTGATTGTGAGAAATATTATATCTTGTATATACTATGATTTTATATAATAACAAAACTATGTTGTTTATTCAGACTAACATGTGTTTTTTCCCATAATTTTGGTGGGAGGATAGATGGATGACTAACCCCTTTGTGCCAACTATCATCTCATGAAATTTCATGTGCTAGTATGCATGAAGGATAGTTTCCATGTCTTTATATGTGTATGGTAATGTGAAGGATTTTGGTTATTTCACAAACATATATCATTGAAGATATTATCCAAAGGAATATTTTAGGTATGATGTTAAAGGGTTGTGATGGTTTGAGGTACATTACTCGGTGTATGGGTTATGTTGACTTCATGAACAATGCCCAATGTATGATAGCTAGCCGACTAGCCCAGTGAAGGTGGAGTGGTGATATCATGACATATACTGGGGAGGAGCAGTTCCAAGTTGTCATTTCTGGGTGATTCCTCTAATACCAATAGGTCTTGTAAATGTCTCTATGCCTTTGGGCCTTGGAAGGGTTCCAACTCACCCCTTGAAACGTGGATTATCCCAAAAATGAATTCCTTCAGGCCATTCTGACTGACACATATTATACAGGGTGTAGTGGATCCTAAAAACAACTTGGTTAATATATGGATTTCTGATATAGGATGATGTTATTCATATGGTGCATGTTTTTATATTTATCATAGGTGTCTTCAAGCTGCATTAATTATAGGGAGATATGGATCAAGATGTGCAATTTTGGGGAAAAGAGGAAAACATGTGGGGAGGTAGTAGTGGGGTACCCTTTTTTGGGGTTCAGTTATATGCTCCATTGTATGAGATATATGGTGAGAGATAGTCATGGTGAGGCCAGTAACTAAGTACACATGTTTGGGTGAAGAGTTAGATTCACTACTATTCATTACAATTTAGAATGCATTATTTATCATTTCTATGAGAGGCTCTAGACAGGATCCTATTGAGTATATTGTTATGATCATCCCCCAAATATATATATATATTTTCATTTCCGATAAACATTAATTTTTTTGAGATCAATTTGAATATTACTAGGTCATGGTTTTTCAGGAGCTATATGGGCTTCATCGCCATTTTCTTCTTTACATTTTTGTTACTTCTAGTTCTCCTTATAGTTGTTTTGGTGTTTTATGAAATTACATGTAGGCACTTGGGGATTCCATTTAATTAACAATAATTAAGTGTTTATTTGTTTATTTTCTTTATGTATCACTTCCACATGTTCTATAAGAGGGTAATTCCTCTCGTTTGAATGTTTATTATATCATCAGTTCTAGACTCTAACCTAGGACTAACTAGAGGTATGACTCATGTATTCACCATGTCCCTTATCTCATTGCCAAACTATGAGGGGTTTTCTTTTGGGAGATTTTCACTAGTGTATAAAGGGGTTTTCATGCCATGTTTTTTTAGTTTTTCACATCGGTGATTAAGAGTTATGGTTATACGGGACGTAATAGGATATATTTTTCTTGTTGGTTACATAAAATCTACATGGTAAATATTTATAGAAAATTAATTTTCACATTGGTTATCCAATAAAAAAGATGAAAAACATGTTATGAATAATTTATCATATTGGTTATTAAAAATAACAGACATGATTTATTGGTTTTCAGGTCTGTTATTACATAACCGACCTGAAAACCCATGGGTAATATGTTTTTAACATCAGTTATCCAATAACTGATCTGAAAAACATATTATACACCATTTATAACATCTTTTATTAAAAATAACCAAATATATTTCATTGGTTATTACGTAACATATGTGAAAAAATATGTATAACTCGTTTTTTATTTTGGTTATCAAATAAATTGCTTGAAATACATATTATGCACCATTTATGAGGTTGGTTATTAAAATTAGTCAAAGTGATAAATGGTATTTCACATTGGTTATCAAATAACTGACAAGAAAAATAGATCGCATCTATTTTTCAAATCAGTTATCCAGTAACCGACTTGGAAAACAAGATATTTTATTTAAATGTACATTTATTCTTCTCCTACACTAGTAGCACCAAGAAACAGAAAACAAATAAGAAAATTACAGAATACAACATTGGAGATAGAATACAAAAAATGCATCAAAATACACATACCACTGATGTTTCAAATAAACTAGAAACCAATGGATAATTATTCATCTCATCCACTAACAACATATTGAAAATAATGCAAGAGAAAGCCCAAAATCCAGAAAAATACACAATACATTGAACTTTCAAATAAACTAAAAATGTATCAATCCTGTAAAATGATTTAACCATTTAATTTGTAAATTCATAAACATGACTACACTATATGACAACACATCATAAAAAATACAAAAAATTATTACAAAAATAATTTGACTTTAAATTTAAATAAAAAAATTAAAAATTATAGAAAAATTTATAAAGAAAAATTTCCTTCTGAAATTTTTTATCTATACTAGTTGAAATTATTTCATACAATAATCTGAAAACATCATATCCACATTCAGTTCCACATTTTTGTTTATTACACTATATCAAAGAGATTTTATTTCAAAATAACATTTTTAAATAATGTATCCAAAATCTTGTAATTGTAAATTATAATTTACCTTATCTTATACATATTTGATCTTGTAAATCTTACTGCTCTTCTGTTGTTCATCTATCAAAAGAAACCCCATTCCCTATTTTAAAATAATATAAACATTAATAAATTTTATTAATTATAATATACATTTTTTTAAAATAAGCAAACATATGTATCCAATATATTTTTAATGTTTTCTCTCACAACAAAATAGATAAAGCATAACTAATACAATGTCTTCTATCGTGGACAAAAAAACTCCCAATATCCAATGACCACTAATATAATAGAAAATTCAATATGATATGTTAATATGTTAAGTACTATATATAGCTTTCTTTGAAAAAATATTTCATACCTTTTATGTTATGGAAACATCCAACACTGAATTATTACATTCTTCTGAAATCCTTCGTATCTATTAATTCTTCATCAAGCTTCAGTCATTGTTTTAGTTATTGGGTACATAAAAAATGGCTCCCTATATATAAGCATATTAATTATCATGCACTATACAAATTTTATACATATACTTAATACAAATGAGACATAATTATAAATTTTTTAATAACTTATAAGAACGAAATACAATTAATAGACATACATGGAAAAAATTGCATCATGTTGATTACCAATTTCTCTCTTACTAAAAGTTTCATGACATCACTTTTTTAAAGATTCATTGTCATTTCACAGCCACAAATAGCTGCATCAAATAGAATATCATATTTTAATAATAAAAACTTAGAGTTTGTTGAAAATCGATAATGATTAGTGGAATTAGTATCTGAAGTCACAGAACATTGATTATTTTGTTGTCTATACAGTATATTGTTATTCTAAAGTATTCCTGAAAAAATTAGTGAAATATATAAACATTAAATTATTAAAATAAATTTGATAGAAAAATTAAATTAAATATAACATATATACAAACCTATATAGTAATGTGACGAAGTAGTCTAGATGGAAAAAACAAAAAATGACTGACACATTGTCCAACTATAATCAGTTCATCTATAAGATATTGTATTTTTTTCCCTATCTCTAATAAACTAAATAGTGACCCTCTGATTCTCTATCTATATCTAGCGATGATTAATGGTATAACTGATATAATATATAATCTCATATGCAACAATATGATGATGATAATCAACGAATAACTCGTATTAACTTGGAAGATGTGGATGAGGGGATGTTGGGGTAGGATAAGAATGAGTGGTACCAGGTGGAGGAGGTGGAGGAGTCGGATAAACAAACCAAAACTATCCTTGCATGTCTACAAACATTTCCTATTCTGAAGATCAGATACTATCCTCCATAATCAATAAAATACCTTGATCATTGAATTCCAAAGACTTTATTTTTTTAAACATTCTCCTTTGAAGAAGCATCTAAATATGGAAACACGTTCTTTATCGACACACCTATAGGGTATCCTCATTCATGGCCTTCATGATTGGGCTTCCCAAATGATGCATCTAGAATATCATGTGTAGACTTAATAATAAATATCTCATGTGTTCTCTGATCCTCAAGAGAATCCTATGTTGAATATTTGAATAAATCTATAATGAATCACAATATAGATAGATTTGATTTAACTTCAATATATAAATAAAAATCTTATAATCTTATCAGTTATAATTCTTGACCAATTTATAATATATTTTCCATTATCCAATTCTATTCCTCTTCCATTTTTCATGTCTAGTGGGGGAGGAGGGGAAACCTCTCCAAATCATAATGACTCAACTCTCATCTTTTGAATTTTTGCTTCAAGCATGTGGTTTTCCAATAATGTGTACCCTTCTTGAGATAATGTATGAGGGTATTCATTTTTATCTGGAATCTCATAATGATATCTCTTTGATTTTTGTAAATTTAGAATTAAAAAATAATTGAATCAATAACCTCATCATTAATACAAAAAACATCTAAAAATGTAACATTTCCCTTACCAAAAAACATCTCATCTTCTACATTCAACAAATTGTTTCCTTGTATATTCATCTATAATTGGGTGTATCTAACATGGATTTTCTTTTTGTCTACTCCCAAAAATAAACTATGATGTTAGGGGTGATTTAAAATCACACCATCTCTGAGCCTCAAATGACATACATTTCCTCATAACTCCTCCAATGTCAGGTATATCATATTTTATCTGATAATAAGATGAAAAAAATATATTACTATAAACATAAATTCTAGGTAACTAAATTAATAAATAACAAGAATACCAAAATTATCTCCCATAATAGTGATAGTGTCCTTATTATAAAAAAGATACTAACATTATTTTTAGCATGTTTGGATGCAAAAGTCATGAAATGTTTTTCCATTGGACCTATTGCAATATAACTAACATCAATGTCCAATGTTATCCTCTATTCCTAGGTATGGGAAATTCCTAATTTGGGAAAATGTGTGGATCTAATTTTACCATACCTCAAACTTTTTCCCCCTATGGACGTAGATGTGTCATGTAAGGAATGATCAATAGGCTCATTAATAGGAGCATGTGTAAGTTCCTCCTCAAAGGTATGATCGTGGTCATCTCTAGAAATATATGGTGGATCAAAATATTGATCTATCATTATATAAATCAATTAAACATCAATTAGTAATAAAATATTAAAATCCAAAAATTACATAAAAATGTTAATAAAAAATTAACAATTATCAAACAAAAATAAAAGTAAACTAAACGTAACACATTTTTATTCATATTTTTTATAGTTAAATAAAATGAAAAAAATATTAATAAGAGACGAAATGAAATAAATGAATGAAAACAAAAAATATTAATGAGAGTTAAAATGAAATAGGTAAAATTCACCATCCTCATAAATCATTTTTTTTTAAAATTAATTCTTATATATTATACTCATACACAATATATTTTGTTTTTAATTAAAATGTTAAATTCTGAAAGAATTTATTTTCAACAAAAAAAATTAATATATAAGATAATGAATGGTAATCATGGAAAACTATACAAAACTAAAAAAATATAAAACAAAAACTTTAACTTATTTGTAATAATACATGTTTTAATAAAGATAATAAAATTAATATAACTAAATAATGAAATTTTAAATAGCAAACAATAATTAATTATATGTTACCAGTAATATTAGGAATGTTATAAATATTGTTTTCCCAAATTCCTTCCACATGATCATTCAATATAGCACATACCATGTCTTCATTATGTTCATCAATATTATTTGTCAATCGTTCCATGGATATAGGGATCCCAAATAAATCAGCATTTTCTTCAAATTTATCCTCACCAACATTCTATTTTTTCCTTGTAAAATAATTTGTCACTACATATCCGATTGATTAAGAATATAAAAAAATAGTTTTTCATGTGTTTCCCTAATGAAAGGATCATTGGTGTAATCCAATTTATTCAAATTAACTACTGCCATTCCAAATTAATCTTGTAAGACATCGTAGTTACCGATAAATCATATACACTTAAAGACTGGAACATCAAATTTAATGTAATGATCTTCCCATATTTATTCAATAGCTCTATAATATATATTTTTATGTAGAAGTGTTTTTTATTTAGATATTGAAAATTCATTTCATTTGCGAACAACGACACACTACTATTCTGAATTTCACTAATGTTGTCCAGATCTTTCGTCTGAAATATATAGCCATCAATGTCATACCCAGACCATGTTGTCATATTTATATATATAACACCAAATAACAATCCTAATGTCTTTGGGGAATCTTGTTTCACAATCTCTTTAAACCATGGAAAACATTTATATAATAATTTTTAAAATCGACATATCTACCTTCCTTGGATAACTATGTTTCAACTCATTCATATGAAATGTTATACATGTTTTAGTATTATCTATGTTATTAAATATTCATAACTATATCATCTTTATATATTAACATTTCAACTATTTTAATTTAAATCTATGGATCCCCTTTCCCTCTAAATTTACTCTTTCATAAAGTGATATAAGTAAACTGATGTGTTCCACATCTGAAAAAATTGACCTTACAAAATATTTCAACCTCCTAGGAAATATACTACCCATCAATAGATTCTCATGTTCAATATGTATTTTTAACAAAACCCTTTAATATCATCCAATAAAATTTAAAATAATACATCCAACATCGATATAATGTTTTTCAATGCTTTGCTTCTCAAACCAAATAAACCATTAAATTCACCATGATATCAAAATAATATGAAGTAAAATACATTTAAAATTGAAAAAGTATAGAATCTACTTAATTATCCAAAATTATCAATGAATTAAAATCAATATCTTTACTAAAAATTGAATTAAAAAAATAATACACCTTCAAGATAGTCATCTGAACATGAGTTGGAATTATTCGATACAGTGAAACTGCTTGGAAGTTTTGCATCCAGACATGATAGTAAAGAGACTTTATAATTGTCAACATAAAATCCTTTAAAGACACAAATAATTTTTCCATTTTAAGAATAACCATGTGGCACTTTGATATATTCATGTCATTGAAAAAAATCTATTTTTTCCCTCTTTAATAAGGTATGACAATCTCGGGGTAGGAATTTTCACATTCCATTAGGAGTGGGAGCCAACTCTAATCATATTCCCATTTAGAGTAAATCCATTCTTTCATTCAACCCATATTTATATTTTCCTTTAATATCTAACAACGTTCCAATGTATCTTTCATAGATAATCTTCTCCACTATCATGACATCAATGTTATGTTTCACCTCATGATATCTCTAATATGGTAGCTCAAAAAATTGACTATTTATTTCAAGATATTTCTATCATTACCATATTTATGTTTCTTTCCTATTGTTTCATATATGTTTTTCACCCTCCCAAAATAATGATCGAGGGATAATGTTTTTAGAGAAATATCAAATCCATGTTAACCATTGAAATCCTTTTTCAATCATCAATAAGAGTGATCCACATAATGAGAATTTTGATGACCAATGTATACTATTTTTCTCCAATGATGTTGTTGAAAATATGATTTCTTCAATGCACAAATTAGACAATATTTATGCCACTTAACCCTGTATCTAGAATAAATTTCATATGTTAGGAAGTCATTTATAGTGAACAAATTCATTGCATGCGGTTGAAAATATTCAATTTTATAATAATCATAAACCCTTATACCTTCCTACCAAAATTGATTCAAATCATCAATTAATGGTGAAAAGAAAAAGTCAGTATCATTTCTGAGCTGTTTTGATCCATTTATCATTAAACCCATGATTACATATTTCCCTTCATAAAAAATTCAGGAGATAAGTTGTAAATTACTAATAAAACATGCCATGAAATATGTGTGCCACTAAGGAATCAATATAGTTTTATACATTCTATGTAAAATCCAAGTATTAGAATTCAAGATTCATTTCTGAATGTAGGAAACTGGTGATCAATGTTCTTCCACTATGGACAATCAGTTAGATGACGTATTTTTTATCACTTTTCTGATATTCAGAATTCCATCTTATCCTTTTTTAATTATGTTAATTATCAAATAAACATCTCAAATATGGAATTATAGGATGATACCAAAATAATTTGGTAGGGGTCTCTGAAACATCTGAATCATCCGGTAATTTTTCTTTTAGCTTATATCGTGATATCCCTAATTTATGACACTTTAACATAAATTTATAATTTTTTCAATATATAACACAATCATTCCGGTAGGCATGTATATTCTTATACCTAAATACCATGAGGGATAATATTTTTTAGACCTTATAATTTGAATATAGAAGATAATGTTTTTTAGCAAAAATTTCTTTCAAATTTTTTTTAGATCTATAAAACTCTTTTCACTCCATCAATGTTTTTCCTTCGGGTTATTGAGTATTAACACTATCGACAAAACCAGATATTCCATACAACCTTGATACAATGTTTTTCAGATTAACTATGAAAATACTCAATTGTTGGTGGTCTCTCAATTGTCTCTACTTCAATATCACAAATCATTTCATCAAATACATCAGATTTATCATCTTGCAAAGCACCATCATCAGTAGATCTGAAATTCTACCCAGTTTTACCATGCCAAATCCAAGGGTTATAGCTCGAATTAAAACCCTGAAATATTAAATGACCACTGATCTCTCTTGTTTTCAACTTCTTGAAATTTAAACATTTCTGGAATGTATAGAAAAACATGTTGTTTTTTGGAACATTAAGTTTAGAAAATTCCAAAAAATAATCAACACCTTCATCAAATTCAGCACCTATTCAAGGTGTATTAATCAAAATATGATTCATTATCTATATGAAATATCAAAAATAATTATAAAAAACAATGGTATTAATTATAATATATTTATATTAGAAATGACATCAAAAAATATATAAAACTAATAATGGAAAAATTAGAACGAAAATAAAAAACTTTGATGAGAAAATTAATTCTTGTGGAAGGAATTAAAAAAATAGATTCCTTTAATAATGCCTCAAGTAAAAATAATTTAATATAACTTTATGAAATTATTAACAAATGTGTACAAACATGTCCATAAAATAATATCCATAAAAATATATATAGAATTTTAACAACTAATTTATATTTTATTATTAATGAAAAAAATAATTTATTCAATAATGTAATTAACAATATAATCTAATCATAAACTGATTAATAGTTTAAAAAAAATTCACATTAAAAAAATTCAGTAAGTAACTAACACATTATAAAATTAAAAGTATAACATACAGTCTGGATCAAGTGATGCATGCACTATGAAATCAACTTTTAACTTCATCCCACAAGTTGCAGACCTAAAAAATAGAAACCACATTTCAATTTATTATTATCTTACTTTCATATAATGTGAAATTCTTATAGCTGAATAAATAAACAGGTTAAACAAAAAATGGAATTATAATTTAAAATACATTTTATATTATACTGATCTTCATGCTACAATTATTCCAAATTCTACATGCCATATCACCTTTTATTATCATTTTATTTGGTTGTATAATATCAAGACAACACACATTATTGGAAAAGAAATAAAAGATGTCTATATGAAAGAAGAATATGGGATAATGAAATCAATTAATGACTAATGTATGTATGTTTTTTAAATCTATGAAGGGATCAGACAAAGAATCAAAATTAAAAAATATTTTTTAAATGAATGCACTTGAGAGTCTGGTTTTAATAATAATTAAAATGTTCCCTGAAAGAACACTCCATTAGATGATTGACTCTTACATATGGTCTAATAAGAGCACTTATGTATCTGAATCTTATTTCTAATATTATAAATTGTATCCTCCAATTATGACATTCAAAAAGTTTCACCCCTTCAAATAAATTTTTTCCAAAATTTTATTATGACTTATTCATTTCTAATATACCATCACATTTCCAAATTCATTGATATTTTAGAAGTTCATACCATTAAATAATGGAATATCATCTTTAAGGTATCTAAAAATTCCATAGAGAAGTTCAATGTTTTGGGAAAAAATAAAGGATACACCAATTAATACCTCATTTAAGTACAAAATCACTTCTTAGCAGTAATATTAATATGCATATGGCAGATCATTCAAGGTAAAAGATATCAAAGGTGTGAAATCTGAGGAAAATAAAACATTGGTGTCCTATAATAAATATATATACCCAATGAACCATTATCCACTACAAGACTCATTTGTCCCACCAATTAAATAATCCCCTCTATCGTAGAATGTTTTACTTATACCATATACTAATATGTTGAATCACTAATGAAATGAAACTTGTTTTTTTATATAACATATTCAGAATAAAAAACCATAAATCCAAATAAAAGCACCTAAATGACAGGGAAAATGTATTTAAAATTTTGAAATTAAAATCATGAAAAAACTAATAAACACAATACAAAATACATTAAAACCATCAGGCAATGAAATTGAAGAAGATAAGATCTATAACTGAATGCACAATGATGAAGACGAAAAACTCCAATTTAAGAAGATGGTAATGAATGAATGATGAAGACATCATTGAAAAATATTAGGATAGATATAAGAAGCAAAATAATTATGTAAAATAGAGAAACGAAATAGATTGAGGTTTACTAAAGATTCATAAACTAAGGCCAACAAAACCATATGGTTTGATATAGATATTATGGTGAGATTTCAACCACCAAATAGAAGAAACCAAAAATTTAGCACTTCATAGAGAGACAAATGAGAGGTCTTTTGTGAAACAGGTGGACTGTGTAATGAAACCCTCAAGTGGTACGCAAATTTTTAAAAGGTTTTTTACATCATTTATATTATAATAGATGTGAATAATGACTTGTCAATATTTTTTATTTCAGCTATACTATAACCGAAATAAAAACACACTCATTCACGTCGGTTAAATTATAAAACCAATGTGAAAGAGAATCCAATATTCACTTTTTCACATCTGTTTTTAAAAAACTGATCTAAAAAAGTAATATGTCTAGATTATTGTGTCATTTATAAATAACTGACTTGAAAACTACATCGCAAGAAATTTTGTTTCTACTAGTGTGCTTCACAACAGAGTGGATGAATGGTTTATGTTAAGGGATAGTTCGTAGTTTGGATTTACGCACAGGTGATATGGCATGGGCTTGTAGGGAAACAATGTTAGCTATTTTTAGTAAGTGATGTAAACATGGGAGACTAGATAAGGTAGAGTTATTTTGTGACCCCTTTGATCTAATGAAAAAAACATTAATATTTTTGATCCTATTAAACAATGTGATGTTGGTTTGAAGGTAGAGATCATGGAAACGATCATGAATCATTGTCCTTCGGGCCTATGATTGAAATGGGTTGACATCAGCGTATGTTTAAAACTTAAATAATATAGTAAATAAACAATTAATTAATTTTAATTATTCCATATTCTGAGTTTAAGAGTCCAACCATTTTTTTATCTTGTAGGCACATCTTTAGGTTGAAATCCTCATTAGTTTCATGACAAATATTTTTAGCAGGATATTCTAGGAGATCTCCATATAGTGGATGTCAATAAAAAGAACACATAGAGGAGGACTCTCTGAGAGATTACACCCCAAATTTTTGTAGAAGTATAAAAGATCGATTTTGGACTCGTTCACCAAAGACTAGTTTGAGAAGGTTGAGATAGCCTTCATTTTGATCCATGATCTGAAGGGGAACTGGGTTTTATTTAATATGATGTTTCTATGTGAGGTCGTGAGGTAGTGGTGGATCTTATTTCTTAGGTATCATGAGAAGTTGGAAGTCTCATGGGGGAAGTTCTAAGACAATTTCTGAGAAAATTTTAGTTCTTTAACCATAATAGAGGCCATTATCTTGGGGATTATTTCCTTTTTAAAAATAATTTCTATTTTTTTATACATTGAAATATATTATAGGGAACTTCCTCAAAAATATTCAATCATATTGCCAAATGATGAGGTTAGATCGAGGCGTTTTTTGGAGGATTTGTGTCCAAAGATTCAGTTCCATGTTACCTTGTTTATAAAAATGACAAATCATGTGGTGCTAGTGAGAGTAGAGAATATTGATATGATTCTGTCTTGAACTGAATCATCATGATATGAGAGTCATCTAAATTTTTCTTGAAGAACTATTGTGTGGCAGGGTTACAATTACTATTTAATAAAGATCTTTCGGTCAGTCAAAGGTCTGTCTCGTTCCTCAATATCTCAATTCTATAAGGACGACAACTCTTAGATGTTATTCAACTGATTAGATGCATATTATGCTTTTATAATCTAATTTAATCAATAAAGAAAGATCCCAAACTTTTTGAGTAGTTAGTGTGAACCAGTTGTTCCACATCAGGTTCCTCCACTAAGGCAGTTTCAACCTAGGAATCAGAAGTAGGGTGTTTCTTTTTTGGGATCAGTAGAGAGGATATATGGTTGACTGAGGAAAACATAAATATTATTTTCACCCTCAAAGAGAAGAGTACGTCTATGGAGGTGGTTTTATTAGGGTCAGAGAGGCCATGCATTATGTAATGGTCATCTTTATGCTCTATCATTGGAAACATCAGTTGATCCAGAAATAACATGAGGTACCACAAACTTGTTTTATACATGTTTCTATGATCTATTATTCAACAATTATGTAATCCTTCATATCACCTACCCTTGTACATGAATTGGGACATGAGGTGGAGAGGCTTACTGTGCCCTTAAAATTTACTATGTATGTGGGAGGTTGAGCAGACTTGGATAAATATATAGAAACTTGGATACAGTAATGGATTGGAACTAATTTGTAGGAGACTTACTATTTTTATAGATACATATATTTAACATCATCCTTAGTATAGATTGGATGAATTCAGTATAAGATATGATGGATTGTTTTGGAGATATGTTTAGATCTATGATGCTTATAGAGATCTAATAGTGTTCATTAGAGATCGGGACCCTTGGATGGGTCTGATGCATGTTTTTTCTTTATATACATTGATTTATGAAATCAGGATATGTTATTTAGAGTTTCAGGTGATGGTGTTTCCGATGGTTTTAGATGAGTACCATAGTTTCTTTATGTATAAGTTTATAGAGTTACCCCATCAATGAGAGATCGAGTTGGGTTTTTGAGATATAATCATGCATGTCTCCCATGTCAATGAATTTTTATTGGATATAAATTTATGAGTTGTAATATTTATAGGTTAAACTCGATTATCTATTTTAATGAGTTTTTCTTCGGTCGAGTGTGTCGCCTTGGGGTGCATGAATTTTATTCATGAGAAAAGATAATATATTTTTTCTCCAATGTATAAACTATTATTTCTTGAACTAGGTGATAGTTAAGAACCTCTATCATCTTATATCGATTAATGATTAATTAGATCATCTGATAAAATAAAATTGGATCTCAATGATCAATCTACAGTCATGATATTATCAAATACAGGTTAATGATGAGGATATTCCAAATACTTATTTCCTATGTCATAATAGAAATTGTGATTCATTGTGAAATTTTTTTTGTGTAAATATATTCCAGTTGTGTGCATGGGTTTGATGAATCCAATATTAATAGAGTTCCTTAATATGTTCGTGGTGGTTTTTATATATTAAATACTTGTATAGACAAAATATTATGAGGATCATACAGAGCATCTGCATGCCCATTTGGGAGTTCTTCATCATCAATATCAATTTGGGAAGTTTTCGAAGTGTGAGTTATGGTATTATGAAGTTAAATTCTTTGGGAATGTCAGTCATAGTAGATAGTTGTTTTGAATCCTTATAATATTGATGAATTTTTTTCTTGGGTAGCCTCGAGACTAATGAAAATTTCATAAGTTTCTTTGGTTTTATAGGTTATTAAAGGATATTCATAGTTGATATTTCATTGGTTTCTACTCCTCTGACATTGTTGACCACAAATTATCATGTGTTCCGGTGGTTTGACCAGTGTCTGGATGCATTTATATACATGGAGGCGAATTTGGTTAGCACTCTGGTCCCCTATTTTCTAGACTAGGTAGTTAATTTGTTGTTTTTATGTAAAACTTCATGTTTTTGGGTGGGTTTTTCTCTAATGAATTAGATATTAATTATTTTTTTTCGGTTTTCAACAGTTACATCCCCATGATCTTAACTATGAAACCCATGATCTTGAGTTGGTAGTAGTATGGTTTTCCCGGAAGTTGTGTTGTCATTATATTATCAATGGTCATTTTTTGATTTTTATAGATCATAATATCATAAGGTAGGTCTTCTACCTATGTGATTTTAACATGTGGTATTGGAATTGGATGGAATTCTTGTTTTATTACAAGTCAGAGATTCCATTTAATCTAGGAAAGGGAAATGTTGTGTTTGATGTGTTGAGAAGGAAATCACATACTGATGTAGTATATAGTTATAAAGATTCTTGGAGAGTGATAGAATATCTCTCGGTGATGCATCATTTTATGGGAGAGATTTTTGGTATGATTTATATTATTTAAATCATAGTGTAGTTAGTGGAGTAGTCCTAGTTGGTGGATTTTGAGGATATTGTCTAGAGGGACCGAGTTTTTTGTGTTAATTCCCATGATGGTTGTTCTATGGATTCCTAGTATGAGATGCTGTTTAAGGAAGGATTTTTTTCCATTTGGTGATGCATGATATGGTATTATATGTGTCTCATAGGTCACAAATGGTATTACATCCTAGTGTGACAAAGATTTATTAATGTTTGAGAGGTTATTTTGGGTGTCCTAGGTTGATACAGGATGTTTCAAATATTTTATATTGATATTTGGTACTCAAAAAAGTTAAGGTAGTGAAATACATTCCTAGTGTTTTTCTCAATCCATTAATTGTTACATAGTTGAAGTGGGAGGACATCTTGATGGACTTCTTTACTGGTTTAACTCATGATCAGTGAAAGATATATTGATAAATGGGTGATAGTGGATCACATAAATAAATCAATCAAATTTATATTGATCAATGATCTTATATTAGTAGATTTTTTATCGATCTAGTATTTGGTGGAGGGGGTGAGAATCTATCGAGTCTCAAGGATAATCATCTCCAATCAATATCATTGTTTTACCTCTCAGGTGTGGAGAGTTCTCCAACATAATTTTGGTGCTCAATTATTCATTTATACTTCTTTTCCTCTATACATGGATAATTTGAAATAAATGACCATCCATACCCTGGAAGATATATTTCATTCTTGTACCATGGATTTTGGAGGTTTGTGGATGAGATTCCTTGCTTTGGTTGAGTTCACTAGAAATAATATTTTTCACTCCACCATTTGTAAGGAACCACTTTAATATTTTTACTGTAGACCGTTTAGTTCTACATTGTGCTAGACATCGGTCGATGAAAAAACAATTCTTGGGTTATAATTGGTGGAGAATGTGAAGGAGATGGTTTTGGTGATATGAAAATGAGATAAATTAGTGCATTATCTTTAGAAATCATATTCCGATCATTAGAGGAGACCACTAGAATATGATGTTAGAGATCATGTGTTATTGATAGTGACTCCTTCTCATGGGATATGAAGGTTTAGACATGGGAATAATCTTTTTATCTATTTTATTAGACCATTAAAGGTGTTGGATCATGTTGGATATGTTAAGTATCATATAGAACTTCCTCCAGATATGATCTAGACACAAGATGTTTTTATAAGTTCCAACTCCTTTATTGTCTTCATGATGACTCTCACAACATTTATTAGGGAGATATTGATGTTGTAAATGATTTAACCTTTGAGGGGTGAACTAAAAAGATCCATTACTACTAGGATAATGTTTTTTGTGAGAATTAAATTACCTTTATTTGTTTCTTCTTGGGAAATCGAGGTGTGGAGGGTAGTACATGGTAATGTGAGTTGCAGATACATTCTTAGTACCTCAAAACATTTAATGACTATCTATTCTCTTATAACATTGTTTTTTTAGTAGATTTCTAACTTTTGGGTTACGATATGGTTTCCTATTGTTTTGTGTTGTGGTATTACTCTTATTGGGAAGGTATGTTCCCTATAGTGTGTTTTAGGAGATTTTTTTTCTATTGTGTTCTTCCACACAAGTTCATATAATAAGTTTGTTGATATCTAATAGTGGAGAGATCCTTGTGATTTAAATCCTAGGGTGATTGTTCATAAGATCATATTCCACCTTTTTTTCTCTCCGATATTGGTTTTCAATTCATGGGGTTGATAATTTTTTGAATGGTTTTGAATATAAGGTCTCAGATCCCATATATCATTTTCCTTGTCAGTTTTCGGTGTATGAGGCACCTGGATGATGATCCGAGGTGTTTGGAAGAAAATGGGGGGGGGGTGCCACTTCCAAAAATAGAATGGTTACAGAATGGTGGGATACAATGCATTGTAGGTTTTGTAGCTACGTTGTAGTGTATCCATGCCACAACATAGAGAATCATGTAATGGATTTCAAAGATACACTCTTTTTAGTTGTTGATACACTGTTGGCTATATGTTGTAGTGTGGTCTCATTCTCAATGGGTGGGTCTCTTCTATTTGGTCCTTAAGGTTTCTATATGACCCCCAGATCAACATTAATAGGACTTGGTCAGGGATCTTGGGTGGAATTTGGGTGCGGGATTTATATAATTGTATATGGATATTACATGGTAGAATAACCCATGTCAGCCAATTTTATGAAATAGTCCATTGGATTTCATTGTGTTCTTTAGTTTTTTTGGGTCTCTATAGATACAAAAAATCCCACCAAACACATTATATTCCCCTATTTCAACTCAAATCCATGGAAAAATAGAGATGTTTCTGGAAGTCTTTAAATCCCTTTTTCGTATGGATTGATCCTTGTCTCCTTGAGATCAATCTGTGGTGATCCATGGTGTGATATTTCTACTGAAAAAGTGGGTGCCCTTGACCCAAGAATGATTTAATTTTGATTACCATATCATGTGTACTGTTAGATATGCATGATGTTATCTTACAATTATAGTGTAGACTTCTTTCCTTCCACTATTATAATGGAAATGTTAAATTTTTAATTATTGTGTCGAGATGTTATTGCAGATCCCAGGGTATAATGAGAACCTCAAAAATCAATGACATTAATCTAAAATAAATGTTCTATGGTATAGATACATCATATTGAATGGACACGGTAGATGTCTGACTATCTGGTGTTGGGGGGCTCATAATCCATGAGACTTCTTCTCATGATGTTCCCACTCGGTGATCTCTAGTAATGAGATCATGGGGAGAGACCCGTCAAGAGTAACACCACATGTTTAGGGTGTCATTGGTTGTTCCTATTTACGGACATGTGTATTGGTCTCCTCACATGAGATAATTACCAACTTATATCATTTGTTTAAGTAATTTTATGTAAGAACAAAACCATGGCATTGATGTCGTGGTGATGTAGTTGGTGTTGGGTGCGTCGTTGTTGGTATGACATTGGCTGAATAGTCAAGAAAGGATTTATTACTTCCATGTTTAGGAAGTTGTATATATCAGGCCTGATTGATCAGGATGGTGCTGCCTTCATATGGATTCGGCCAAAGAAGTAGAAAGGAAAATCCATCCGGATTGATCAACAATTAATAAATAAAGATAAGGACGATGACACAAGAGCGCGCCCGGCATTATGAGATATTTAATGGCAATGAGATTATAGTAAATAGTCAGTGTTAGTAGGATGGTAGTCGTTGCTATGACTATCCTTATCTCTTTAGGGGCCATGATGGGTTGATAGGCTCCGCTCCTAGTATGTAAATTTTATTCACTACTATCGTGATAATGTCCTAGAGGGTCACACAGAATAATGTATTTAAGAATTCTCCATATTTAGTTAAATAAATATATGGACATAGTGGGCCCAACCATGGGGTCCGAGCATATTCAAATTTATCAATCACTGATGAATTAAATAAATTCCTCATTATTCAGGTTATGAATAATTGGGATTGAATTTATTTATTGTATTTACAAGAATAGTAAATACGAGAAAAATATTAACTGAACAAATATTATTTTAATATTCAAGGTTCATTTAATATTTATTGGGATTGTGAGTCTAGTTAAATGAATCAGTTTTATCACTTAATATATTATATATATATATAACAAGTATGTGATAAAATAATAAATAATATTGGCGCAGTTTAGTTCGGAAAAATTATTTATTTAGTGAACGTTGAAATAATCAGGGGCAAGGGAACCCAAATGGGTGTTTCACAAGTCCACTATAAATACAAGGGGATGATATATCTAATGTTGTTCATTACAATATTCATTCATTTGCATGGAATAAAAATTGAGAGCCTCTCTCTCCCCCTATTTCCTCGAGATAGAAGATGATGATCCATGAGTTAGGATCAAGTTCTTACTCAATCACCAAAGAGATCTCGATGCAGTGATCATCAGGACATCAAAATATTCTTCGGATCACCATGCTAGCACCAATAATTTGACGGTCAGTGTTCCAACAAATTTTTGGAGTGCGTGGGCATAATCTAGAGGGAAGCTTCTTTGGATCCTTCAAGTGACGATCGCCATCGACTAGTTGCAGTCGACCGCGACTTCATATTTGAAAGGGGACTATTTTTGTTTTATTTTGGCGCTCTTAACAATTTACGTGAGATTCTTGGACCTCTCTAGGACTTGGATAATTAGAGACAATAAGTTATGTCATCCAGCTGATGAAAATTTTCAAATCCATGGCCCTCCGGCTTCCACTACGGGCCCTCGAACCTAAAGATTTTATCCCAAGGATTGCATAATTTTTTTTGGGACAAATAAAATTATTTTTTATAAAATTTAGTAGAGGGCTCATAGTCGGTCCCAACGGCTGAAACTGCGCAACTATCCGATTCCGAATGATTGATTTATGGAAAATTTAATTTTTCTGATTGGATTGAAATTTAGAGTTTGATCTCAACTATTAAATTTTAATTCTCATAAAAAAATCAATCAATTATTGATCATTTTTGGTTAATTGGAATTAGTTCCAGTAATGTGAAATTTTTTTCACAATTAAGTAATTTTAAAAAAAAATTATAATAATAATAATAATAATTTTATTATAATAATAATGTAACCATAATATAAAATTTTTTAATTATAATTATTATATTATTTTTTAATTTTAAAGGTTAAGATTAGCCATTTTAATTTATTTAAAAGTGAAGGGAGAATAAAAAATAAAGAAACTAGGAGGACATTACTTCTAAAGAAGTATTAAACAACAAAAGGTGCAAGACGTCCAGAAAACATGTCTTAAAATTAATTAAAGAAACAAAGGCGTGGGGTGGAGCCTAAAAGAAACATAAAAAAAATGGATTTACAGGGGTCTGAGTGGACCCCCTTCCCTCCCCACGCTGTGAAACGGCATAGCAGCATAGACAACCTCCCTCCCCCACAGGGGAATGCCACACCCCACTGCAAGAGACTACACGGTGCCACCCTACGTTCGTTTCTGCTCCAGTTTCATGCCACCCGCCCGAAGCCATGATCTCCAGTTGATCTGCAGGAGGCTCTACCTCCGTGGCTAGGACCTCCGCTCACGCTGGCACCTTCCACCAAGACCACGCCCCTAGACTCCTCGACATCCTGTTGGCTTGCCAGTGCACCCTTCATGAAGATCTGCATCATCCTGATCCCACCCTAGGTCGTCCCTTCCGAGCATTCCAGGTCACTACCAGACCCGGAGGACCCTGCTGCCTTCTCCCACAAAGAGCGCCACATGTAGTTGGCCCTACAGTAAGCTACCACTGACGCACCCGAGCAGCCCGCCTGCTCTTGCTCCACGACTTGCAAAGCCGCATCCTGGCCTGTTCCCAGTTTCTATCAGCACACATACAATGGCCACCCTCACCGCTATCCCATATCAGACTCGCATAGGCTTCCCAGACGCTCCGACCAGGTCAAATCCCAACCGGGAAAAGTTTTTGGATCGGGTGAAGGAGCATCGTGCTTCACCATCACCATTGGTCTAGACCTGAGAGGTATCTTTTTTTTTCTACAAGGCTTTCCACAGGAAAAAATTTAGCTTTAGCATACCTGCCTAACCTAGAATGGGTTTTGGGTGGATCGGCCCATCCCAGTTTGGCCCGGCATGGCGCTGCACGGGTTTGGCCCTATCTCCACAATCCATGCAATGTTGTTTCAGAGATCGACCAAATAATTAATAAATATTAATAAAATTATATAATTTAATTTATGTTTTTTGAATTAAATTAGTAAAAAATAATTTTGGTTAATAGTTATAATATCCGATCATAAAAAGTAATTCAGTTTTTCAATATAATTTAAATAATTAATTTATTTTAATTATTGGCATTGAAAAATTAAATTAATTAGTGGACATATAATTATTTAAAATATCCGAATTTATAAATTCATTTAACTTAATAAAATTAACCCTCGTACTTATTTAATGCATTTTAATTTTATCTCGCATTATTTTACCTGCATTCTTGTCTTGAACGTCAACCCGTGTTTGTTCCCTTTTATTTAATTAATTATTTAATTCTATACGATGATTATATATAATTAAATAGATGGTCTATGCATCATCTATATTTTTGGTTGAAATGTGTTAGAACCTGTGTGTCCAATTCGTCTGATGTAGATTTATAAATGAGTTCCCCTCGCTTGCATGTGAGTATTAGTGTACTTCGAATGAAGGCGGTGAACTAGGTTGTCCCCACAAAGACAATTTGGTGCACATTGATGAAGACGATGCAAGAAGACATGTGAATTTTTCCAAGATGAGGTGATACTTCAAAGAAGTAAATATACGAGATAGAGGGATAGATGCATTTTTAGTCAATCTTCGACTCAGGTACAATGCGCTTAGGTCATTTTGATGCTCAAGACCAGTCGGGTAGTAGTTTACCTTTATGTTTTTATTTATTATTTTATGTGTTTTAAAACAGTGAGAAAATACATAAAAATAGATAATATAATGCATCAATAAGCGGTATATGTTTTTCTATAAATGTTCAATTGTGAGTGCTGCAACATATATGAACATGTTTGATATAAATGGATTAAATTTATTGATACCGAATACCAATAAAACCATCAAATAAAATATAAATTCAGAAACAGCCTTCCATAATTCAACATTGAAAAAAATAGGGTGTTCGAGGTGCCGATCGTGCCTTAGATGAGGGTGCCTCTTACTAATGGGAAGTCCTTATTCTTGTGGTGGCTCTAAATAACTAAAATTTCATAAAAAATATAGCCATAGCTATCTTGATTTAATTTTAGAGGAAATCATTGAGTATATCAGTAAATGATTTTTGAAGCTGGGACATCACTCAATTGATCATGGAACCACAATTTCATGCGGTTGGCCAGCCAAAATCCAACCTTGGACCATCCTAGTAGTGGCATAGCCATAGCATGTAGTCTATTAGGGAGATTCAAGGATCCTTTCCACTGGAATACTCAATAGTATTCTGATTCTAGTACAGAGGGTTCCTAGAATTTGAAACAAATTATTGGAAGACATTTAATGATTAAATAATTAGTAATGTCCCACTAGGTAATCAAAAAAAGTACAATCTACTAAATATTATTTTTAGAGAATGGCATGTAATTCTACAATAAAACTACGATAAATATTAGACATAGTTAAAGTGAAAACAAGCATGAAATTCCATGTGTAGGTGATTGCACACATTATTACAATAACAGAAATTCAATGTTCTTGTGTCCCAACCTGTTAAATCACCTTAGGATGTAAGGGTGTAAAATTTCTTACTGGAGACTCATGAACAATGAATATTATGGATCTGTCATAATGATATCATCAATGTATGATTTTAGTTAAAGTCGATGCATCATGACATAGATGATGATCACATGTAGTCTCATCTCTATGAAATTTTTGAGGAGAATGCTAAGGAATATGTGAATGTGGTGATAACAATCAATTTGTGTCATGTGAAATAAAGTTCATAATCTTTCATGTCATCCCATTATTATACCTTTAACACCCAATTACCCTTGTTTAGTTTAAGGGTTAAAATGAAAGGTATAGAGTAAGTAATTCATTATCTTTATGGTAGCATATGCTATGTAATAAGAATATTGGAGATAATGCCATCATTTATTCTTATGGTGAATAAATTGAAAGAAAAGATGGGAAGGCCTATGAAAAGTTTTGACAAAGACACTGACGTAATTTCCTTAAAAGAAAAATGGTGGGTTATTTAATAAGAAGTTGTTTGCATGACATAATAAATTTGTGGAAGACTAATAATCCAATAAACTAAAATACTAGAAGCAAGTACCCACTTCTCATTCAGTTAATATTCATCAAATAAAAGTATTGTTTCTCACATAATTCATGGGTATTAAATACAATATGCTTTTCACATATATGTATATAGTAACCATGTGAGTAGAGTAAAATTACTAGAATTAAAGTGTCTTCTCCAAGTAGCGGAGAAAGGGTGATTCCTAAGTCAGTGTGGAGAAACACATAACATATAAATTCCAAGTGATTGATTCAAATTGAACAAGTTGTAGAGTATAATCAGAAAAAATTTATGTCATTTTCCCATTTGATCATGAAGAGATATCATTCAAATGTTTTGTGAATGAATGTTTCTTCTAGTAACATACACAACAAATAGTACACTGATATTTGAATCAAAGGCAATACATGATGAATATAAAAATTGTAACACCTACCTAGTTGTGGAAATATGATTATTTGTCATTTAAAACTAAATTTGGATTCCAAATATATACAAATTGTAGTATTTTGGCTCGGAATACCTTTTTTATTATGGAAATCCATAGTTTAGATGAAGAAACCTTTAGAAATAAAGGTATGCGACAAAGAATCTGAGGTTAGTTCAACAAGACAGTGTAAACAATTATAATGAAATCTTGAGGTAAAAATACATCATAAGATTACTTTATGTTATTAAAGAATGTAATAGTGAAGTATATGCATGGTCAGAAGATATGAGTTGCTTCCGATCAGCATGTCGAAAAATATCTTGACTATGCAATCATCGATCATGGCAACCTAGCGTTGAGTAATTCCTAAACGCATGTTACCATATCTACATCACCATATTGATGTTTCTAAGGAGGTAATAGGATGATGTCTTACATGTAAACATTGATAAAAAAATGTAGCATAGTGAAATTACTAAATGAACATTTTTATACATTAATGTTATGATGTATGTTGTATCAATGTTATAACCCGAAGAAACTTCCATTATATTTCAAGATGTGATTTGAAAAGAATGGCATAAAACCATAACCAATATGCCAACCAGAATAATAAATGGATATCATACGAGTCATAGTATGATGGAAAATACATTATGTCATAGGACATGTTTAGATGCAAAGCGTTTGTTAAGATAAAAACAAACATGCATCAAGCTAGACACATGGTGCATCTATGTAAATCTTCTAATAGTTTCTTAGGATATTACATAATTCCCAAACATTGAAAGGATGTAGTTAAGTATTAGACTAAATTTATATATAATTGTACACATATCTATTAGAGATAATGGGATTTGAATTGACATTGAATCAGTCAATGCTCGAGATGCACAAATGGTTTTCATAGGGAAAAAGTTCCACAAGTTGAATAGGTATGTTCCAGTGACACATACTACGTTAGAAGAATGAATCCTTGGTGATGGTTTTATATTCACCGTGACCGGTGATATATTATTGATTAATAATAAAAAATCTTATAAGTAAGCAGTATAAGACAATGAGCTATGATTGACAAGTTCAACTAAAATTCAATAATGGATTCCCTATATCAAATTGCAAGGAGGCTTATAAATTGAATACTATGGTGGGTATTCAAATGAGATGATAAATGAATGGTACAAGTATGGTTCCAATAAGGCACGATTGGTTATACAATGTTTGTACACCTAAATCCATTAGAATTTTACATGCCATAGCCAAACTTCTATGACATTTTTATTTGTCATTGAATGTCAAGATCATCTTTCGTGGAAGGTGATTATACGATGCCACCAGATAGAGATGATGACATAAAATGATCCAATTCTTGATTAACGTAAGTAGCAAGATCATAGAGAAATCATTATAAATAAATCTTTTCCTTGTGTCTACCAAAGGTTAGTGGGAGCACCAATGTTTTCCATGTATGTTCGGAAACATAAGGATAATAGATATTGATCTTACAGTAAGGTAAGATTAGAATAACATAAATTATCAAAGGATTAAATTAAATTTACAACCTAAGTTCTAGGGAACAGAATCTACTGAGGTAGATCCATAGGTTTCTCGAACCTAGTAAATCTAGTTGATATAGTGAAATTGTATTAAAAATACAAGTTGGAACAATTCAGGAGATAAATTGTTTCTTATGTCACATGGCTTAATATATTCATGTTAACATGTTCAGAACATTGGAAGAGATTAATGTTGTGTGTTGAGTAAAATACGCTTCAACGATGGATCAATCACATATGCCATAATATGTAAAATAATCGACATGGCCAGGATATACGTTATTGTAAGAAAATATAAATTATTTATTGGAGCACTGCAAGTGATGCAGTTAGAACTATCATCTTGTACTTCGACAAGTACAAATGATTTGTATCTAGAATATGGAGAGGAACGTATACTAGTATTTTGTGGAAAAAAACTAGTAATCCATATATCAATTTTATCTAGTATTAATGTTAGTCAAAGGAGATGAGTGACTCAAGCTCATAAAAGCTAGTGGTATCCATACCTAAAAATATCACGAACATTGCAGATTCGATGGAAGCTAAGATGTAGTAAAATGCAATGATTTTATTCATTTCATGGATTCGCACAATGTGAGAATGTATTATCATAATGTAAATTATTATATTCTCAATAGTCAAGTTGTAAAGTTATGAAAATGGACCATGTGATATACTTAGGGATACCTTATTTTGAGAAGTTTTACATAAGAAAATGAGGTCACATATAGTAGACAAGCCACATGATGAAAACGTGGCAGGCCTAGATGTGAAAGACATTACTTATCAGAGGCATGATATTTATCCTATGAGTAGCTAACTTGTTTGGTTAGCAAGTTGGATCTACTGTAAGTGGGAGTGTTGAAATAGTGGGTGCCCAAGACCCAACTACGAAGTAGTTTTGATTACCATTTCATGTGTATAGTTATATATGAATGTTTTTATCTTACCATTATAGTGTAGACATTTCACAATCAACTATTATAATGGTAATTTCCAAAGGTAAATTGTTGTGTAGAGATGTTATATTAGGTCACTGGCTATAATGAGAACCTCAAGACACTATGACATTATTCTAAAATAAATGTTCTAGGGTCTAGATACATCTTACTAGGTAGAAATAGTAGATATTTGACTACTAGGTGTTGGGGGATCATTAGCATTGAGGCTTCTTCTCTTGAAGTTCACACTTGGTGTTCTCTAGAAGTGAGATCATGAGGATAAACCCTTTAATAGGAACACCACTTGTTTTGGGGGTCATTGGTTATTCCTATATATGGAGATGTGTATTGCTCTCCTTACTTGAGAACAGTACCAATGTATATAATTTGATTTCATACATTAATGCAAGACAAAAACTATGGAAGGGATGACATGGCGAGGTAGTTTGTGTTGGGTTCATCGTTGGTGGTATGACATTAATTGTATGGTTAAGAAAGGATATGTCGCTTCCCTGTTCAGGAAGATGTATATCTCAGGCCCGGTTGATCACGATGGTGCCGCCTTGATAAGTCTTTGTCCAATATAGTAGAAATGAAATTCCATCTGGATAGATCAAAAAATAATAATGCAAGATAAGGATGATTACACATAAGTGTGTCTTGTTTTATGGGATATTTAATGAAAAAGATATTATAGTACACGGTTAGTGTTCATAGGATGGTAGTCGTTGCTATAACTATCCTTATATCATCAGGGACAATGATGGATTTCTAAAATCCACTCCTAGTGTATGGATTTTATTCTCCGCTATAGGGGTAAGGTCCTAGAGGGTCACACACTATAGCATATTCAAGAATCCTCCCAATTCAGTTGAATATGTATATGATCATAGTGGGCCATGCCATGGGGTCCGAGTGTTTTCCAATTAATCGATCACTGATGAATTAAATAAATTCAACCTTATGAAATTTATGAATAATTGGGATTGAATAAATTTAATGTATTTACATTTTTAGTAAGTGAAAAATATTAACCAAACGAATATTATTTTAATATTCAAGGTTCATTTAATATTTAGTGGGAGAGAAAGTTGAGTTAAATGATCTGGTTTTATCACGTAAAGACATATAAGTAGCCTATTTACCAAATTTGAACATATTTATTGAAAATATGGAATCCATTTTATAAAATTCAATTCTTATAAACTAACAAAATTATATTTTAAAAAACTATGCAACACGTGATGAAAACCTTGTTTTAGAAAAATACATTTTTATCAAACAAATTAGTTTATTCTAATACCAATCATAGAAGAATATTTAATTAATCATTAATTTGTTTATTAAATATATAATATATAAATATTATTAAAACAATTCAGAAATAGTGATTAAGTTATTTTATTTTGATAAAATTACAATTGGGGTATAAAAACTATTTTTTAAAAAATGATTAAAATGTATAAAGAATGATTTATACAAAAATGAAAAATAATATTGATCCCAATTAAATTAATTATATTATTTCATCCAAAATCAAATTAATTTTACTTTCAAATAATTTTAATCCAATATTTAACTTTTTTATATTCTTGCAACTAAAATTAATTTTCCAATAAAAATTCATTAATATCCCCAAATCACTAGAAAATCAATATTTTTAAGAAAATATGATAATTTAAACCTATGTTAATTTTGATATAATGATTTCAAAAAAAATTGTTTTATGAAATAAATTTTTTTATTGTTTCCAAAATCTGATTATAATATTTTCTCAGAAAAATAAATGAATATCATTTGGTCAGAAATCTATTTTTTATGCATTATATATATTTACTAAAACTGTATGGTTTATTTCATATTAATTAATCAATAAATTGATATTGATTAGGATATTTTTATATATATCATAGGTTTGTTATTTATATTCATACATTGAAAATTTATGTTTAGATAATAATGAAAATAAATTATTATTTTAATATCATATCATGGTTTTCTTAATCTTTGTTTTCAATGTATTGTAAGTAATCAATGAAATTAATTTTTCTTTTCATGAAATCTTAGGTAGTTAAAAAATAAAATCCTAGAAATATCAAATTATTACTTTATTTGTATTGAAACATATTTATAGGCATTCTTGTGATCACCTAAAAAATATTATTATCTACTTAAAAAATTACAATAAGTGTATATGTATTCATTTATTTTAAATACAGGTTTATAAACACATTGAATTTGAAAATAATTAATTCATTGATGCAGTTATCAAACCTTGAATACCATTCTCTTGTGTCTTTGTAGTGATAAATAGAAATTTTCAATTTTCATACATTTTCACCACAATTATAAAGCACAAACCCACAAGGTTTCCCAATATACACCACATTCATTTAATTTATAATTAAAAAAAGGTAGATTTGACATCTGTTTGATCACATTTATTCTTCCTATAAAAATCCATGTCATTGGAAATTTTAATATCTTCCAACAATTCAACTATTGAAAAGTTTCCTTCAAAATCAAACCCTTTTACCTATGATCATCCCTTATATACATTTCTATCATTATTATTGAAAAAAATTTACCTAATCATTATAATAATACTAAATAATACACTCGGTCCTATTGAAATTTTTATCATGAAGTGACACAACCATCAACCATTAGGAACCATTCATGGGCATACAATGATGATGAGAGTGACCCCCAAAGACTACCTATAATAGGCCCTTGGACGGTGACTCATGCTGAGAGTGTATCACATAAATATTAGAGGCATTAACCATAAGAATCACATAATAAATATAAAAATACAAGTAACCTACAACCAAGAAAGATAAAAAACTGAAATATCATACATGTAAACCCAAAATGAATGAATGAAAAATAGATACAAACATATCCAAAATAAATAAATACCAAATGAATCATGCGGTAGTAACTATAATAACCCTGAGCTCTGAAAACATGATCAATCTGGTCACCATATCCCTCCAGAAAACATAGAATACGTGTATATATATAGGGGTGATCATAACATTTATATTCATTTTGATTATACACCAAAGTCACTCATGTAAATTTGAAATGATAATAATAATGCCTTCATGAACAAACAACAAAACTAACCAACACCAACAATGGTCTAATAGTTTCCCCTAAGCTGCACCATTGATCTATCACCCAATAAAACATCAAATAATATTAAACTAATATAATATAATAATAATAGAGAGAAGGATCCTTATAATGAATTTCCTCACTTTTTTCCACTACCATCTTATGATAAGACACCATTTTATCACATCTCTTCCCTATCCACCAATAATGACAGCAGCCATATATCATATCTCACATAACTGACTGCATATCACATTTCACAAAACCAACCACACATCACATAACTAGAGTATTAGGGTATCTTGATCTTAGATGAAATTAACCTTATGAAAGCCTAATATGAACCATTACCCCAACCACATTTCTCAATATCTGCTATCTGGTACAAAACCTAGTCTTGAATCATCAATACCACCAAGAGATGTTGTTGAAGAGTGATCTTGAGAGATAACATAGTTATCCATCTTCATCTTCTCCATAAAAAATGTTTGAAAAAAACACCCACAATACAACATATTGATTTATGAGCCAATTTCTATTTTCCATTGTTAATTTCACTAATCCATCATCAAGCATTATCAATTTAATTAATAATTTAAATTCACATTGATGATTTTTTTACCATTACACCATTATTATATAAGCCCATATTATTCCATTAATACTATACCACTACCAATAATACACCACATCTAGCCACTGCATTATAACTAAGGCCACCAAGATGAAATAAACCAAGGCCCCCCAGTCCTCATTTAATAAAGGCCACCAAGTGACACACATCATGTCAAGTATAAAATAGGAATAGTAAAAATAGTTTTTTAGATTACTTTCAATAAGTATTTTACAATTTAAAGGGTATTATAAAATAAATAAAACAACATAAGGTATAAAATTATCACAATCATATAATATGAAATAATAATATCAATATCAATGTAAACCAGTAACCACATCTGCATTTACCCCATCAAATTATAATTTCATTAGAAAAATTTATTATCATTAGTATGGAAATTCATAAAATTCATCAAAATGTAATAAAAATAATTATAATATCTCTGATTCAAAATAAAATTTTGAGAGATATTGAATCCCCTAACTCAAAAAATATATTCTTGATTCACTATGAGAAACTTAATGAGAGAGATGATGGATTGTGGTGATACAACCACACAATGGACCCTTATATCGAACTAAAACTTAGTGATGACTCATAAAAATGTTATCATGATGAACCCCTACATCTAATCAAAATAACTATGGAAAATAATTTGAATAAAAAAGTAATAAAATAGAGATAAAGATAAGGACTCACCAAGAATATCTTCACGATGTTAAGGGAGGATTAACATAGTGAGCCTTATTCGGTTCACATTCACCAAAATATAAGGCACTCAGTCCAAAAACAATTATGAGGTATTTCACTATGTGAATAAAACATTTCATGTTATGAAACCTCTAAATATAGTACCACAAAAAACATCACCATGAACATTTTTATCATGAACCTTTTATTCAATAAATGAATCACAACAAGCAGTTATAGATTTAACTCTAACTACTACTCAAATACTTTTATATCTATATTCCATAATGTAATAGGATAGGTATGTTGAAGTTGTTACATTAGATACACCTCAATTGATTATAATCCATGAGTACTAGAAATAACCATAAATGAAAAACAAAACCACTAAAACCCACAAAACACTCTCTATAGAGACACCACTCTAACAAGGATGAAATAATACATCAAAAAAAAAATCAACCATCAGAATGGTCAAGCATCAAAAAATATAAAACAATTCGGGAAAAACAAGAAGAATGAACTCATTGTATTGAGAATACATCTATAAACCCCACTCAAATGTATTTTCCTACAAACTTAAATACCACTATAGAACATGAACTCAGCGAATAACACCCCCTTATATCAAATACTCTTAATGGTCCTTAATCATGAACTATCGTTACATGAATTCCATGTAATACCCAATATCAAAATCACATTATTTGATGATGTGGGAATCATCATGATGATATCAGTGATTACAGGACATGTGGAATACACCATAAAATGTTTCCAAGTATAGGGGAAGCACCAACTAGTAATATACATTTCAAACACACTCTGAAACATTGAAGCATCTGGCAAACTAGGGTGATAGCTTGCTCACATGACCAAACCACCATTATACAAATTGAAGAAAAACATTTATGAAACAAATTTATATAACCTAAAACTAAAAGGCCCCATTCATTTATTTTTATAAGACTTACAGAGGCACTACATTTCATATATGTTATAGAAAACCAACCAAATCTTCTTCACCATTCTCTACACTAAATTGTGAACAAGAAATTCTATCATTCAAATATTAGTCCATATCAATGGGGATAAATATTACCTCTCATTAAAATCTTAAAAGGATTCGTTTTTTATGCATGAGTGATAGATGTTAATATAATAAAACTCTACCAAAGGTTGGTGCTTTACCCATGATCCACTGAAATCTAAGATGCTCTTCGTCTTCCCATCCATTTTGGGGTGGAAAGTAGTTATAAAATGTAATTGAGAACCAAAGATATGCTATGTCACAAACCAAACCAGGTCAACCCTGAAACCGTCACGTGAGCCAGTCTGCAACCTGGCCATAAAGGTGTTCTTGATTCACCTGGTCTGGAATCTAGTGTTGGGAATCAAAACATAATCATTGGGAATGATTTCTCCCATGAACAAATGATAAGTACATAAGAAAAACTGATGATAAAAATAAAATCTCACAGTAGAAAGAAAATATAAACTGATCATACCTCCTTGTGACCATCTAGGTCACCACCCAACTAAGACTCAATCCTCCTCCAAGACTAAGTATGTGAACTAGGAACCTGAATAATAACTAAACCTACAATTGGAATATTATGATCGGTGTGAGCCTTGAGATGCTTAGTAGGGGTGCCAAAATAAACCACAGAATCTAATGTCTCCTTTCCCAAAAAAAATCCATTAACACATGTTTAGATACAATTATAAAAGTATGTTTTCTATATTTTAAAAAAACAATAACATTTTCAAATTTTAGAAACCCAATGTGCACCATGTTCCATTTCATAAACAAATTAATATTTTGGAATCAAAAGGCACCTATGGAAAACAGGGCAATGATAAAAGAAATATGTGACAGTATAAGTTGGAAGAACATGTATAGCTAAAAGTAATAAAAAAAATCCATGAAAAACCACAGGTGACTATAAAAATACCTAGAAGAACCCTCGATGTACTTTTTTTGAACCACCTGCTGGAGTATAGTGAAACTCCTAAGTATATAACCAACTGGCTGCCCTCATAGCAATAGAAACCAACAACACTCTACATCTGTCCAATACACCTACTAGTGGGTACCAAACCATCTAATTGGGGCTGATAAGAAACCATCACTTTATCAACTATAAGACACATAGTAACCCATTGTGGTTATAATAATACTATGTAGGTAGAAGTCCCTTGCACGCGCGACTCATCTCACCTCACTTTCCTTCCCCAAACACGGATGCTTCCTATACATTCACCCATAAATGGTTACACTAATAAAGAGCATGTCATATAGTAGTTCAATCATTCACATTAAACAGTGTTCCAAACGGGCCATCACATCATGTTCATATCAAATCCATTTTCTAAAAGTATGTAAAAATCCAATCATACACACACAAATTATAAAAAACCCATTCTAAAAGTTAACACATGTTCCCCCGTGATTTAGAATAGCCTAACAAGATTTTATGTTCTAAAAATGTACACCGAAACACTTCAAAATGAAATAATCGTTTTTTACCCTATTTTTAAAATTACTTCAAAACATGCTCTCATTCCAAACATGCCAAATCATTGAAGAATATAGTTAAAACCATTTCTTTGAAAATACACAAAAGAAACTAAATCCTTTGGGATCCAAGAACCATTTTTAAAATCAAAATCAACCACTCCCCTTATTTGAAATAACAACAATCTTCATAATCGAATCAACAATCCCTTCTTAAAATATTTTAACTCAACCACTATGTCGTAACCACCAAACTGAAAACACTCAAAATTACTTTTTCAAAGCAAACGCACAGCAAAGCCCTAACCAAATATGTTTCGCAACATCCACACCATTTGATAAAATGAATGAAAAAATTTTATAATTCTATTATGACATAATCAGTTTACAAATACATTTATGAACAAGAAAACCAATTTCTAATAAATTTTCATAAGTAGACGAAACAATGTATAAATAATATGTCTAATAAAACCAAACAATTTTTTAATTATTTTATATCCAGGTCAAATAAGTTACCCAAATATAGAAAATTCCATGATAAAATATTTGAGATTAATGTGAAAAATATTGACATATCGAAAAAATTATCAAAACTGGTTTTGACATCCACAAGACACAAACTTCTTAAGTACATGTGAATTTAACTAGAGATAATACTTCAAAACTATTTCATACAAACCCAATAAATTTGAAAAAATTATAACTTATTAACTAATTAATTGGAAGGAATGCGAAAAATGTCATAGATTTAGCTAAATTAAATGAATCATTAAATGGATTTAATCGGAAAAGAAAATGTGGGTTCTCCATCCTCAACGTTGAGCGCGAATGTGACTGAACATCAACAGAGGGTAAAACAATCCCCCACGGCCCAATCTTCACACCCAAAACAACTACAAACACTCACTAGTTACTAACCGTGGAATTAATGTTTTGATAATATAATGAAAAACCTCAAAATTAAGTAGTTTACCGAAGGCAAGGTTGTCGAACAGGGCATAGCAGCGGGTCGCCAAAAAACAGTTCACATAGGGGTTCAAGTTTGCCGCTGGTATCCAGAAAAGGGAACGTTGGGATGTGTTGGTCTGGAGTGGGTGTAGAGAGGCCGGAGCTCCAGAAAAAAGGTATCCAGCCGGGGTGGTGTCTGGTCATAGGCCAGAGTGTCGGTCCGTGGTTGGCCCAAGCGTGAGCAAGAGGTCGGGGCAGCGATGTAGAGGGAGAATTCCACCAAGTTTGGCGGTCCGTAGTGGTTGGAGCAAGAGCAAGAGGTCGGGGCGATGTTTTGGAGGGATCCCAGCATACAGGGAGGATGTCGGAGGCTGGGGTGAGCTATGGGGAGAAGGCAGGAGGGGGTGGGCATGCACATCGCGATTGGGGATGGGGGGTCTTGCACAACAGGATCGGGGGATGGGGGTGCAGCCCACGATGTGGAACAGGGAGGGGGGTAGACTAGGGTTTGGGTGTTTCTATAAATTTTATCATTATAATAATAATAATAATTAAAATATTAATAATAATAATAAAGAAAATAAAATTACTAAAATAACAATGATAAAGATAAAAACAATTAAAAATAACAATAACAATAAAATAATTATTTAAATAATAATAAAAATAACTATTATGAAATGAAAATAATTATAAAACCTTTAATACAATAATACTAATTATAATACTAATTTTAATCAATTTTCAAAAAAAACAATAACACTAATTGTTATAAAATAATGAGAAATTTCATGACACCAGGGCCAACTTAATGGCTACTGCCAACCATGTGGTTAGCATGCCCAGGTACTAAACCCACTAAAAAAATTAAACATTGACAATTTTTGACCCGTACTAAACCCCCACCTGAACGAGGTTAATTGAATCCCTAAAAGAACAAAATAAAAAATAATTAAATCATCGGGGTGTGATAATTCTCCCCACTACACAAACTTTCTGCACCCAGAAAGTTACTAAGCCATACGTTGACAAACAATTGAGTCCATACCTGAATAGAACTAGAAGAACTAAATAAACAGAGAATCATGGAATAACCTTTCTCTACATATGTCACACCTAACCGATTCAAGAGAAAAATGAAGCTCAAGGTTAAGGAGAAAACACAATGGGGTTCTCCCCACCAAAAGAACTCTACAAGGGAAGAAATTTAACACCACAACATTCCATCCCTGAATGGTGGTCGATATAGGAACTCCAAACCAATAAAAACTAACTTGTATAGCATGAGTGAACAACACCTCAACTAAAACATGGAACTCTAGACCCATACTAAGAAACCCCAGACACTAGAGAAAACCCATCGAGAAGAAAATGATCATAACAGTAAAAATGAGTATATATTCAAGTCTTAACTCCATCATAGTCACTTACATCTGAAAAATAACACTGCTAAACCATGATCAACCCAAAGATGGGAAAAACATTATTATGAAAAGTGCATGATTCAGAAAACCATGATAAGAAAAACAACACTATTTGGATTACAAAAAAAAGATGTCTATTATAACAACATGATAAAACAATTGACATACATCAACGTCAAAACTTCAATAGTGAAGAAACAAGAATTAAATGACATTAAATGTTCCATCACCGACACGGAACACAAAACCCGAACAGAGGCTCCAAACCCCCAGCAACTCTTGACTTCATGTTAGCCTCATAGCAAGACCTATGGCTGGGGATCTGATGGCTGAAAAATCTCCTCCATCATAGTCAAGAACTAGAATTTCAACATTCATAGAATCTTCTTCAGGCATAACTTCCTGCAGAACTTCTCTAGATGACCTAGACACCTGCAACAATGACATGTCTTCGGAGGGAGGTGACATGAAGACTTCAGATGCATGAACCTACCACACTAGTGAAACACCACTGAATGATCATATAAATATGAAGCTAGAACCACTACAGAGGTCACTTTAGTAATAGGTTCCTCTGGCACAACCTACTCGCCAGATGGGGAACCACTGCAAGAAATCATGTATGTTTTATTTCTAAACATCTGTGCTCTAGAGACCAAATCATCTAAGAATGCCTCATCCAAAAAATTCTCAAAACAATGGTCTTTATATTGGAATACCCATCCCATGATCTCTTGATGAAGACCCCCAATGAATAGTGAAGTCTTTATCAAATCATGTGACACTATCTCTGGAGAAAAGGACACAGGTTCCTGGAAGTGGTCATCATATGTTGTCACCGTCAAATAGCCTTGTTGAATACAAAAGAGCTCTTCCGTTTTCTTCTTCATCACCCATTCAGGAATAAACCATTGGGTGTAGAAGGATTTACAGACATCCCACGTCATCCCAACTTGCATTGATGGCGGGGTGAAAAACTCCCATTCATCCTGGGCTGGACCTTTAAAAAGGACCAAATTGGCATGCACCCTGATTTCTTCCGTAGTCCCTAATATCATGAAGGCACATTCATCCTCTTCTATAATCTTTTCTACCTCAAACAGACCCCAATCACCAAGAAGGATAGGCAATGTCCAAGAGGGACAAAAAAAAAGAAATACTTATCGAAAACCATGGATAACTTTTTGGGTGACATTTTTTGAAAAACATATAAAACGTAGAGCCAAAACTAATATCAAGAAGGAGGAACATCTAAGAAAGCACCATTATAAAGAAAATAGAACAAAAGAAATATGAAAACACATTCAGAACTCAAAATTTCTTCGTCCAAAACTCCCTTTCCATTTTTTATTTCAAAAATGCCATCCTTCAAGGTGACATTCAAAATAGAAAACCAAATTTACAAACCAAATTCAATTTTTTAAAAATCATTACCCCCTTTCGTTTTCAAAAACAATCTTACATCAATCAAGACAAATACAAAACACAACATACGACAAACAATTGGGATGAGTAACTACTAGTTACTCTTAACATGGAGACATGGTAGTGAGCCATGCTCGCGGCCATCATAAACGACTTGGAGAAGCTCAACCATGAAATCAGACTCCACGTGGGTCACTACTCAATGTGAGGTCAGGGCATGACATCGATCCACCTCCATTGTCATTACTCAATACCAAAACATATGTAAAAGACATAAAACATATACTATCCCTAGAAACATGAGGTTTATAATGTGCAAGGTTTCATGACATCCTTCATGTACCTACCTCCAGAGTTTTGACAGTCCTAATCTCTATCTACCGGACATCCCAAATAACAAGAACCCCTTCTGATACAATTTTGTCATGAACCGACTAGGGTTGACCTTGAATCAATCACACAAGTCGGTCTGAGACATGGACCGAAGGGAATTCTCTATCCTCAGAGGCTGGAATCTAGTGATGGGCATCAAAACTTAACCGTTGGGAATGATTTGTCCCTTGAAAAAAGATAAACAGATAAACCAAGCTGACGATAAAAATAAATACTTGCAATGGAATGAAAATAAAACTGAACATACCTACTTGTGACCTTCTTGGTCACCACCAAATTAATAATCAAGCCTGCTCCAACACTGAGTAGCTGAACCAGGAACCCGAAAAAGAACTAAACCTGCAACTAAAAGAATATGTCATGATTGATCACCTAGATGCTCAGTAGGGGTGCCCAAATAGACCACAGAATCCAAAGTTTCTTTTTCCCAAAACATTCCATTTACACAAGTTTGAAATAAAATTATAAAGGTAGGTTTTTCCTATTTTAATAATGATATAACATTGGCCCATTTTAAAAACCCAACTCAAACCACATTCCACTTTTTAAACAAATTAAAATTGTGTAAACAAAAGCCAAACCTGGAGAACAAGGCAATGATAAAAGAAACTGGTGATAGAATAAGTTTTATGAAAAATTATAACTGAAAGTATACAATAAAATCCAAGGAAAACCATTGGTGACACTAAACATCCAAAGAAATCCCCTAGATGTACTAAATTCAAAACCACCTTCTATAATATGGTGAAACTCGTATGTCTATATCAAACTGGCCTCCCTCACTGCAATAGAAACTAGTGATACTCCCCATCTAGCCTATACAACTACCAGTGGGTACCAAACCCTATATTCGGGGATGATAAAAAACCATCACTCGATCGAATATATGATTCCCAAGAACCCATGTTGGTTATAATAATATTGTGAAGGTAGGAATATCTTCGTATGCATGACACATCTCACCGCACTTTCCATCTAAAAACATGGACGTTTCCTATACCTTAACCCATAAAGGGTTAAACGAGATAGGTTCCCTTAATATACATGTTCAATCATTCACATTTGACAATGTTTCAAATAGGCCATCACATCATGTTCATATCGAAGAAATTTTTAAAAAATAAACTTAAAACACCAATCACACACACACACAACATCCAAACACAACCCATTCTAAAAGTTAACACATGTTCCCCCCTGAGTTAGAAGTTCCAAATGGTATTTTAAGTGCAAAGAATCCACACCCAAACACATCAAAATGAAACAACAGTTATTTACCGTCTTTTTAAAATTATGACCAAACATGCTCTCAAACTAAATAGGCCAAATCCTTGAATAAAACACTTAAATCCACTACTTTTCAAACACACAAAAGAACCTCAATGATTTGGGATCCATGAATGATTTTTAAAATCAAAATCAACCACCCCCCATATTTGGAATAACACTAAACCTCATAATGGAAGCATCAATACCTTCTCAAAATATTTTATCACAACCACAATTCGAAGAACAGCAAAGTGAACACACTCAAAATCCTCTTTCGAAAGAAAATTCACACCAAATCCCTAAAAAAATAAAGTTTGAAACTTCCAAAAAAATTGATAAACCAACTGCACAATTAATAAAATGATATAAATAATAAACTAGTTTACAAATACCTCTATGAACTAGAAAAACAATTTCTAAATAATTTTCATAAGTAGACCAAACAATGCATAAATAATCTGTATATGGAAACCACAAAAGTTGTTAAATAATTCTATAACCAGGTCAAATAAGCTTCCCAATTATAGAAAGCTCCATGATAAATTATTCGAGAGTAAGGTTAAAAATATTTTCATATCAAAAACATTATCAAAATAGTTTTTGAAATCCATTGGACACAACCTTTATATGTTCATATGAATTAAACTTGAGAAAATAATTAAAATATATTTCTATCAAAACCAATAAATTTGAAAGAACTATAACATATTAACTAATTTCATTACATGAATTTGAAACAAGTCAAAGATTTATCTAAAATCAATAAAGCATTAAATGGAAATAATCAGATAGGAAAATTCGGGTTTGCCTACCTCGAAGTTGAGCACAGACGTGACTGAACTTCGAAGGAGGGTAAAAAAATCCTTTGCATCCCAAATTGAAAACCCAAAACAACTATAAAAACACACTAGTTACTAAATGAGGAATTATGGATTCAATAAAATAATGAAAAACCTCAAAACTAATAAGTTTACTGAAGGCTTGGTGGTTTGATGGGTCAGAGTGGCGGGTCATCGAAAAGTAGCATGCACAGGGGTTCGGGTTTTCCGTCGTAGGTTGGAAAAGTGTTAGCTTGGATGTGTGGGTTGTGGGCAGGAATGAAGAGGTTGGAGCTCTGTCAAGGTGGCAGCTGGCTAGAGTGGTGTCTGGCCGGAGGTGGTAACAGTGGGCCGTGGGTGGTCGGAGGCCGGAGCAACGGTTCACGGGTGGCCAGAGCGTGAGCATAAGGACGGGGCGGCCGTGTGGAGAGAGCCCAGTGGCTAGTGTGGCGGTCCACGGTGGTTGTAGCATGAGCAGGAGGTCAGGGAAACAGATTAAATGGATCTCGACGTGTGGGATTGAGACCAGAGGCCAGGGTGCATTGAGGGGAGAAGGTAAGAGGGGGGGGGGGGGGTCACACATAGAAATTGGGGTGGGGGAGTGTGGCCCGCGACACGGAATAATGAAAGGGGGGAAGACCAGTGATTGGGTTCTTTTCGTTTTTTCATTATAATAATAACAACAACAACATCAATAATAATAATAATAAATCTGAAAATAATATTAATAAAAATAACAATGATAAAGATAATAATAATATAAATTAACAAAAATAAAAATATTTATTATTTCATTAATAATAAAAATAAAAATGATGATTACAAAATTATTATAATAAATTTAATAAAATAATAATAATTTTAATAATTTTTCTTAAAAAATAGTAAAAATAATAGTAATAAAATATTGAGGAATTGTACGACACCTGGGCCAGCTGTGTGGCTACTTCCAACCATGCGGTTACTGCACAAGGGTCTGAAACTGACTAAAAAGATTAAATTTTAACACTTTTTTTACCCGAGATCAACTCACACGTCAATAAGGTTAAACAAAGCCCAAAAATAAAGAAATAAAAAAATGAGAACTTTATGGTGTGAAATTCTAGAATCCCATCAAGACCCATGAAGAAAATGAAAGGCCTATATTAGAAATGACAGTCCTCAGATCTCCATGAAGCCTTACAATAAGATTTATGTAACGTCTCTTAATAACATCCATTGTACTTAACTCTTGGATCACATAAAAGTGATCTGACTACATCATTTGATCCATGATCACCCATGTAGTATCATATCCCCTCAGGTCCTTGGGTTACTCAATGAATAAATCCATATATATGTCCTTCCAATTCAATTCATGGACATCCAAATGTGATAGAAAATCATTAGGGACACAATGTTCTACCTTCACCTACTGGAAGAGTAGATATCACCCCATGAAAGTATCCATTGATCGATTCAATATTTGACAAAAAATGTTTATCCTCTTTCCATGATACATCTTAGATTTGATGGGGTACACAACTATAGGAGAGATATAAAAATCATGTAGGAATCTTTCATACATCACTAACAAAACAAGAAACCTTTCCTAGATAATTACCCAGTGTTGTCCATCCTCTAACCATATTTTAGGGGCATCACCAGGAATGATATGATCACACATCACCTCCAACTATGAGTCTATCAATTGAGACTCCTCCACCTACTATAACAAATCATTTTATCCCTTCATTTGGAATATGTATCCTCTTCCATCATCTGCTTCTACTATATTATGTAAATATACTAACGCCTTCATTACTCTGTAGGAATCCTATGTTTCTCAAATATATCCATATTATTTTATACTTAGGTTGGAATCCATGATATTTACATATCCAGGTCTATAGTATATTTCTATTTTGTAGTCTAGGATAAAATCAATACAACTATATTTTTGTAGTTTCAAGTTTCCCTGATAAAATATAGACCATAGGGTTTTATAACCAATGAAGACCATAAAGTGTTCCCATAGGAGATTATGTAACCATAACATCATAAAAACAACATTTCTTATATCTTCATACCGTGGAGGGAATAATTATGCTTATGGGGTTGTAACTTTCCAGACCAATAATAGATTACTTCCCACTATTGCATCATGATTTTCCCATAACCTGAGAGAGAATCATCATTGAAAACATCAAACCTCATGCCATCCCTAGATAATTGAATATATGGTTTGCTAACAAACTAGTCCTTCAAGTATCCAAATTCCACCTATCAATGATCTGTCTAAAAAAGGCTCGGTTCATTTTATCATACATTATTTATGGGGATTAAATCTAAAAGAAGTTTAATATAAACATTTGATAATATCCCATGAGACAAAAAAGATATAAACCTATTCCATATTATAGGGTTCTATCAAATAAAAAACCACACCAACTGTCACTTCATCCATTCATACTCTCCATTGGGACATTACATATCCAATAAAATGAATCTTAGAAAATCCAATAATATACACATATAAAATTTACCATGTTGATGGTTGTTTCGAAGAGTCTAAAAAATGATCCTCAGGATCATTAAATGATCTTTCTTTGACCTAGAGTATATAAGAATTCTGATAATGAACATGGATACAAAATTGTCCAAGAAATCACAGAAAATAGATTTTATGAGTCCCAAGAATATATATGTTTCATTCGTGAAACCAAATGGAATAACAAAGAACATGACGTTCCCATATCGGTATTATAATGTAATCATGGTATATTTTCCTCTTTTATGCTCAACTAATTATGTCTAGTCCAAATATAAGTCTTAGAAATCAAGAGAAATCAACCCGAAAAATCTATGAGATCATCAATCCTTAGAATAGGTTAATGATTCATGATCACCAACTGACTTAGACATAGCTTTTTCTTCATTTCCTTATACTAAAATCTTCCTTCTTCGTGATCAAAACAAGGCCAAACCACATAAGGCCAAATAAATGAATTCCAAACTAAACCATCAATCTGAATCCATAACTACCATAACTTCTTTGGTGACATATAATAACGATCTATTGAAATATGTGTGACATCTGGTTGTAACTATATTCTAAACTCGACATCTTTTCGAGGTGGGTAGTGTCACAAAACCTATAAGGACCCAAGGTTTTTAAATGAAAATTCCCTTATAATAAATATACCATAAAACAACGTGAAAACACAACCTAATTAACTACTAAGGGCTAAGTGACCTTTAGCCATAATTTTTTCACTTCAATATTTAGAATTTTGAAAATCAGACTTACAGAATTCTGTTCAAGGTGATTTTTGGAATCTAATGAAACAATTTTTTTTGGTAAATAGTAACATACCCTTGTGAATAGTAACCTACCCTTATGAATAGTATTATGAACCTTATGAATAGTAAATCATCTAACATATGATTAACCATAACCATGAATAGTTACATAAAATTATACGTCTTAGAAACTGAAAATTTTACATTAGTAAACATTTTGGTATTTTATATGTCATAAATAATTAATTATAATTATTTAATTACCATAAAATAAAATATATTTTCATCACATTTATTCACTAATTATCAAATCAATGTCTTATAGTTTATAGATAATTTTATAAGACCCTACGTAATTTTTGAAAGCACTAAAAAATCCATTTTAATCTTAAAAAATATTTTTTATGTAAATTATGGTTTTAATAAAATATTAAATTTATAATATATAAGTTTTTTTAAAAAAATGGAATTTATTTCTGGATTCAATGTGTTATAAAATAGTTGGAGTAAAGTCTTGAGATTTTTCTAAAATACATGAATTTTTGATAAACTGTGAAATACCGTAATTTACAAAAATAAGCTAAATAAGCTAGTAATAGAGTCATGTGCGATGTTCTGCTGATGTAAGACCACTTGGTTCAGGATCACATGATAAAATTACTATTCTTGGTCATTCAAGAATCACTATTACTTTTCGTAGGGGAAATTAATAAACTAATAAATTTTATATTAAGGAAACCCCTCTCCCATCCTCTATAAAAACCACACTTTACAACCTCATTTCCTCACCTCTCTCAAGAACCAAGCCTTCCCTAAACTCTACCCAAACATTATCCTGAGCTCCTCTTCCATGTTCAAGAGCTTCTGGTCTAATCAAAAGTCCAATACTAGCTTCCATAAAGAGAATCTCAAGAGGAGGATTTAATAGGTAATTTCTCTCCCTCTTCTACATAAATTTCATTTCAAGTTAAAGTTCATTTTGTGATCTCTCACCACTTATCTTCATACAAATGGTATTGGAAGTCCATTATTGTACATGTACTATAATTTTATTATTCTAATTGGATATTATATCATCCAACCCCCTTTCCACCTTCCTTTTATTTTTTTAAATAGAATGTTGTTCGTGAGGTGTTCATTTATCTCCTTCTAAAATGACATGTTTTATTCGTCCATTTCTACGTTCAGATCTGGTCATGAAACCATTTTTATTGTTGACATACAATATATTATATGTATTATCTCCAATTTAAAGTGTTTTAACTATCTTATGACCATATTTTTGGTGATAAAACCAAACAAGATCATTTTGATCGAAAAATCATTCAAATTAACCCAAACAATCATCATTTAATTATTATCTAATGATTCATCCAAATGGATCTAATATAATTCATTATAAGATCATTAAAACTCTTGTAATATCATTAATAACATTATATATCAGTTCTGGATGTTTAACCATGTTCTACCCAAACTTCAATTTACGAATACAATTGAACCACTCAAGAAAACCATAAAAACAGACATTCTAGAAATATGTTTTTAAACTCGATAACTCATCCAAAAGAACATATAATCACTTAACGAAAACATAATGAACTATATTAATGTACATAAGTTTCTGGATTTCTAATTAAATAATATAATGCTATTATACAAGACATTAAAGAGAAGAAAGCATTCATATACAAGGTATGGGGAAATTCTCAAACCCAATTTTCATCATTCGGGTTCTCCCTCTTTCACTCAATTTTTGATATGGTTACTTTATAAAGATAATTTTTTCATCATTCTAATTTATTTTATGGGATATAAATTTTAACCACTACTGTTCATGTCAAACAAAATGTTTTCCCAAAGAACTATTCTCTTAAGAACCCACCTTCTAGTTCTCATTCATGGTTGATGGTTCTTGTATCAAGGATGTTATTGCCTCTCTATTTTGGGAACCCAATGTTTATGAATGTGTTCTTATGAGATGTCACCCATTATTTTCCATGGTTTAGTTATTTTCACTTTTGATATATGTTCCATGTGGCAATCATTATGATGATAATGTTATGATGTGACGGGTGCGCTCGGAATTATATAGCGCAATATGAATTATTGAATGTGACGAGTGCACCCTGAATTATAAAGCCCTCCAATGAATTGGGTATACTGATGAATCTCATGAGTAAATTTGAAATTATTTGTGAACAAGATGCTATCTTGTTTCACATGTATGTGTGGTAGTTAACTATTATGACATGATGATTCATTTTTATGCATTGCCACATTTCATTTCATTTATTTATGCTCCTCTCATGTTCATGATATTTTGCCTCTGTCATGATTTTTCTCACCCCATAATATATTCTTATTATATATCCTCTTACTGGGATTCTAGATCACCCCTTTGGGTGTATTCCTCAGGTGGATACATGTACTAAGAAGAGTAAAATATCAAGTAAGAAGCTAGAGAATAAGAAATTAAATAAATGTTTATGCATGATGTTGTACTTGTTATGTGTGGTCCTAGTTTTCCCAAGACATTAAACCTTTGGATCCTCTCTGTGTAATACTATTATGTTGTTTATCATTAAAATTATGTAATAGTAATGTTTAAAAATTTTGGGTCTCTATAGTTGGTATTAGAGGAATGGTTTAGTTAATTTGGGAATTAGGATTAGTGAACCCCTAGAGAAAACCTCTAGCATGAGACTAAGTACAAATATACACACAAGAATATTTACATAGGGATACCATATGTTATGTTTTTGGTATAAATCATTTAAATATATAAGTTATTCATGGATTTTTTACTTATGTTTTATTCTAACCATTTCTATTTTTGAAAATGGTGGGAACCAGGAGAAATCATGCCAAAAAATCATGTGAGGGAAAATGCAATGATTTTTCGAACGAAAAACCCAATGATATGAGAAGGTGGACATCAAAAAATCATTGAGATGCTTACCCAATTATCTCAGGTTATTAAAAATAACCACAACAATGGGGAACAACCTTCTTCACCAAAGACAGAGCAACTATCTATCGAATGATTTATGCAGCAACGACCACCGACGTTTAATGGATATTATGATCCACTTTTTGTGGAACAATGGGATAACTCCATGTAGAAGATCTTTTATGTTCTTCACTGTTCATAGATGGATAATGTGACCTCTTCCATTTATCATCTAGATTAAGAAGCCTATAAGGGTGGGCTTTGATTAAGAACACCATGCCAAGGGATGAAAATGAAGATATGGAATGGGAAGACTTTAAGATAATTTTTCGTAACAAGTATTTCCCAAGAACTCTTCAAAAAAATATGGAGAGAGAATTTATAGAGCTCAAACAAAAAATAAGGAGAATCCATCATAACCTATGAAGTGGATATCACAAGCCTTGCAAGGTATGCTTTGGGTTTTGTTATCAATAAAGTTAGCAAAATAGATAGAAACTTTAGTGGATCGAAACCACCGCTTTGAAAGGCTCTTGAAATTAGAGACATCAGGAGTTATGAATAAGTTGTTCGATGTGCACTCAAAGTGGAGATAGAGTTTGGAGAATGGTCCCATGTCTATGGTGATAAGTAAGGAACGATGGAGTTTCAAGCTAGAGGATATAATGACAAAAGTGGGAAGAAAACTGAATGACCCACATGGAAAAATTTGGGATGTTGCACCATAGGAACTACCTCAAAGGGACAGGGAAGTGCTTCATGTGATGGAAATAGGACACCATTCTCAAGAGTGTCTAAAAGGCATGAAAAGGAAGGATAATGTGGAATAATAATGGAGAGGACCACTCATGGTTCAATGCTATAACTGTAGGGTGCTAGGTCACTATGCAAGTCAGTGCACTAAACCTCGAGTTCTCGAGGGTAATCAACATCAGCAACCAACAAAGGCAAAGGAACAAGGGAAGGCTTATGCCATCACTACTACGGAGGTGGATCTTGGTAATGAAGTCGTACAAGGTAAACTTCCTTTTCACTCAAGAATAGAAAAAGTCTTATCTGATTCTAGTTCTACAGATTCATTTATATCTTGCTAGTTTGATATAACTATAGAATCGAATCCCCGAAACATTGAAGTATAGATATCTATAAAAACACCATGTTGTTCAATCATTTCAACACAAGTGTTTGACTCTTCTCTTGTTGGCATATCTGGGAAGATTCTTCTGGAAAATCCGGTTATACTTCCCATGGTTGAATTCGACACTATAATGGGAATGGATTGGCTCTCCTTATATAGAGCACTTATCATCTGTCGGGAAAAAGAAATATCTTTTCATATTTTGAACCATCCCATGATCCTCTATAAATTCATGTAATATCATTAATATCCTTTGAAAAATCCTTCAACGATGTGGGTGTTGATTTTCTATGAAGAAGTGTCCCTCTCCCAAATGGTTGAGTCAAAGGAAAGTTCACACCTGGAGGAAATTCCAATGATGTGGGAATACAACGTTGTGTTTACCAAAGAGTTACCTATAATTCCCCAGGATCGTGAGGAATAGCTCTCAATTAAACTCATGCCTAGAGCTACTCCTATCTCTAAGTGTCCCTATATGATGGCTCCTATCGAACTGGAGGATGTAAAGAAGTAGCTGAAAGAGTATCCAAATAAAGGTTTCATTCGCCTTAGTGCATCAACTTGGGGTGTGCTAGTGCTCTTTGTGAAGAAGAAGGATGGAACAATGCGGCTGTGTATCAATTATCGGAAACTCAACAGGATCACCATAAAGAAAAAGTATCCTATCCCAAGGATTTTTAACTTGTTTGACCAGTTTAGAGGAGCTCAATGTTTCTCAGAGGTGGATCTCCATTCTGGATATCATCAGGTAAAGGTGAAGAAAGATGATATTTAGAAGACTTCCTTCCGAACATGGTATGTGCACTATGAGTTTTTTGTGATGCCCTTTGGACATACTAATGCCCCTGGAATCTTCATGGATTTGATGAATAGAGTCTCTAGAAATTACCTAGAAAAATTTGTGGTAGTGTTTATTAATGATATTCTAAACTACTCCGAGAGCAAGGAAGAACATAAAGAACATCTATGAATTTTTTTGGCGACATTGAGAAAGGATAAGTTGTACACCAAGTTCAGAAAGTGTGACTTTTGGATGAAACAAGTCAAGTTCATGGGACATGTGATCACAAGTGAGGGAATTTCATTGGATCCTTCAAAAAAAGGTGATTGAGGAATGGAATAGGCCATTTAGTGTCACAAAAATCCTTTTATTTCTTGGATTAGCTGGGTTTTACCGATATTTTGTGAGAAACTTCTCACGATTTTCAAGCCCACTAACAATGTTAATAAAGAAAGGGGTAAATTATGTATGGACAGAAGAATGTGAGGGAAGTTTCATGGAGCTAAAGAGAAGGATGATCACTACACCTGTACTCACACTACCGAAAAGTGGAGCCAGTTTTGTGATATACAATGATGACTAAAAGAAAGGCTTGGGTTGTGTACTCATGAAAATTGATAATGTGATAGCCTATTCCTCATGACAGTAGAAGATCCATGAGTCGAACTACCCGATGCACGATCTAGAGCTGGCAGCCGTGAGTTTTGCTTTGAAAATATGGTGGCACTACCTTTTTGGTGAGAAGTTTGACATATAAACCTACCACAAGAGCCTAAAGAATATATTCTCCAAAAATGATCTCAACATTCATGAAAGTAGATGGTTAGAGCTAATAAAGGATTACTATTTCTCTATTCACTATCATACCAGAAAGGTGATCAAGGTAGGTGATTCTCTAAGCAGAAGAGAACATGCTACTCTATCCATGTTTCGGATTGAGAAAGGCCATATCTTCTTGGATATGAAAAGAATGGATTTTGAAATCATAAGGGAATGGGATATATCCTACCTTTCCCCAATGATTGTGCAACTATCCATCTAGGAGATGATTTATCAAGAACAAATGGATGATGTGGAGATACAAAAGAGTGTGAATCCAGTAAAGGAAGGGAAGTTGTAGGAGTACCATATCTATGATGATGGTGTGATTCGGTTTGGAATTCGGATTTTTGTTCCGTAATCACCTGGGATAAAGAAGGAGGTATTGGATAATTCTCAAAGATCAATATTCCCTATCCATCATAGGAGTACCAAAATGTACCATGATCTCCAATAACACTTCTGGTGGGATAAAATGAATAAGGATATTGCGAAATATATATCAAGGTTCCTGGTATATCAACAAGTTAATTTTGAGTGACAAAAGTCCAAAGGTATGATGCATCCATTGCCTATACCCATGTGTAAAGGGGAAAATGTTACTATGGTCTTTGTCACAGGTCTCCTGAAGACGTTGAAGGGAAATAATGTGATATGGGTTGTGGTTGACCGACTCACAAAAACATCTCATTTTATCATTATTCTGGAAGATCTCTTTCATGAACAACCGAAAAAAATATATGTGAATGATGTGGTGAGACTGCATGGTGTTCCACTCCCAATTGTCTCTGACCGTGATCCAAGGTTCACATCTAAATTCTGGAGGAGCCTTAAAATGCTTTTAGTACTGAAATAAATTTCAGCATGGCCTATCACCACCAAAAAGATAGCCAGTCTAAAAGAACTATTCAGAGGCTTGATGATATGCTAAGATCCTGCTATCTAGAATTCAATGGTAGATTGGATTAGCATCTTCCATTGGTTGAGTTATCATACAATTATAGATTCCACTCTGATTTTCAGATGGCCCCATATGAAGCTCTATATAGAAGGCGATGTAGAACTCCAACCTGTTGTGATGAAGTTGGAGAAAGAAAGCTACATGGACCCGATCTTGTTCACGAAATGACAGAGAAGGTACAAGTCATCTATAAACACATCTATGCTTCTCAAAGTCATAAAATAACCTATGCTAACAACCATCGAAGGGACTTGGATTTCGACGTTGGAGATAAAGTCCTTATAATATCTCCATGTAATAGAGTCATGCGATTCTGGAAGAAAGGGAAGCTAAGCCCAAGGTATGTTTCCCCCTTTGAGATCCTTGTCTGCATAGGAGTCGTGGCCTCTCATCTTACACTTCCACCTAATATGGATCAGGTTCATGATGTGTTTAATGTATCACTAATGGTGAAGTACATACCAAGCCCCTCACATGTACTGAACTCATAGGTGGTGCAGTTAGAAGATGATCTCTCTTATGAGGAGCAGACAATAAAGATTTTGTATCAGATAGATAAGGTTCTACAGAACAAGACAGCCCATATTTTCAAAGTTTTGTGGAGAAACCATAAGTTTTTGGAAGCAACATGGGAACCATAAGAGGTAATGAAAGATAAGTACCCTCACCTGTTTTTGTAAATTGAAATTTTGAGGGTGAAATTTAATAAGTAGGGAAGAATGTAACAAACCAATGTTTTCAATGGAAATTCCCTTCTTATAATTATGTCATAAAATAACATGAAAACAAAACATAATGAACTACTAAGTTGTAAGAGACCTTTAACCATAATTCAGTCACTTCTATATTGAGAATTTTGAAAATCCGACATTCACGGTTGTGATCAAGTTGATTTTTGGAGTCAAATGAAAAAAAGATAATTTTCTGTGAATAGTAACATACCATTGTGAATAGTAACATACCCTTATGAATAATAATATGACACTTATGAATAGTAAATCATTAAAAATATTAGTAACATTACAAATGAAAAATTAAATAAAATTTTCAAAACTTAGAAAGTGACAATTTGACCTTAGTAAACATTTTGGTATTTTACACGTCATAAATAAATAATAATAATTAATTAATTAATTTAAAAGAAATCATATTTTCATAAAATATATTTATGTATTATCAAAACAATTTCTTCTAGTTTTTAGATAATTTTATAAGCCCCTAAGTAATTTTTGAATGCACTATAAAATCAGTTTTAATCTTAAAAACTATTATTTAAGAAAATTATGATTTTAATTATATATTAAATTAATAATAATTAGGAAATTATTTCTGGAAAATGGAATTTATTTTTGGATTCTACACGTCAAAAAAATTTTGGGGTAAATTTTTCAGATTTTTGTAAAATACTTGAAATTTTTATGAATAGTGAAATACCGTAATTTACAAAAATAAGCTGAATAAGCTAATTATAGAGTCATGTGTGATGTTCTTCTGATGTAAGACCACATGGTTTGGGATAACAAGATTAAATTTATATTATTGGCTATAAAATACTCACTATTATTTGTCTTAGGGGAAATTAATAAACTAACGAATTTTATACTAAGGAAACCCCTCTCCCCTCGACTATAAAAACCACACTTCACACCCTCATTTCCTCACACCTCTCAAGCTCCAAGACTTCTATAATCTCTGCCAAAACATCCTCTCTATCCCCTCTTCCAAGTATAAGATCTTATGGTCACATCAAAATAACAATCCCATCTTCCTTAAGGAAAATATCTAGAGGAGGATTTAAGAGGTAATTTCTCTCCCCCTTGTCCTTTAATTTCCTTTCAAGTTAAAGTTCATTTCTTGGTCTCTAAACAACTATCTTCATCCAAATTGTATTTTACTCCATTACTATACATGTACTAGAATTTTATGATGATAATTGTATATTATATAATCCATCCCCATTTCCCAATTCCTTTTATTTTATTAAAGGGAACATTGTTTGTTAGGTGTTTATTTATCACCTTCAAAAACGAAATGTTTTTTTATTCCATTTCTACCTTAATATATGGTCATGAAACCATTTTTATGGTTGAAACAAAATATTTTATATGTATTATCTCAAATTTAAAGTTTTGTAACTAACATATTACCATATTTCTCATCATAAAATAAAACAAGATCTTTATGATCAAAAAATCACTCAAATTTACCCAAACAGTCATCATTTATTTATTATCTAATGATTCATCCACATGGATCTAATATAATTCATTATAAGATAATTAAAACTCAAATTATATCATTAATAAAATTTATTATCAGTTCTGGATGTTTATGCATGTTCTACATGAACTTCAATTTAAGAATACAAGTGAACCAATCAAGAAATCCAAAAAAACAAAAATTCTTGAAAAGTGTTTTTAAAATCTATAACTCATCCAAAGGCACATAAAATGAATTAATGAAAAAATAATGAACCATATTAATGTACAAAAGGTTCTGTATTTATAATTAATGAATATAATTCCATTATACAGGGCATTAAAGTGAAGGAAGAATTTAGATACAAGGTAAGGGGAAATTCTCGAACCCAACTTTCATGCTTCGTGTTCTCCCTCTTTCACTCCATTTTTTTATATGGTTAATTCTTAAATATCATTTGTTTATAATTTGATTTAATTTTCTAGGATATTCATGTTTATCACTACTATTTATGTCAAACAAAATGTTTTTCCAAAACTAACTTATCTTTTAAGAACTCACATTTTACTTCTCATTCAATGTTGATGGTTCTTGTATCAAGTATGTTATTCCCTCATTGTTTTGGGAACCCAAAGTTTTTGAATTTGTAATTTTGAGAGGTAACCCATTCTTTTACATGGGTTATTTATGTAAAATTTTGATATATGTTCCATGTGCCAAGTATAATGATTGTAATGTTATGATGTGACGGGTGCGGTCGGAATTATATAGCGCAATATGATTGATTGAATGTGACGGTTGCGCCTGAAATTATACAGAGCTCCAATGCAATAGGTAAACTGATGAATCTCATGAGTATATGTGAAATGATGTGTGAACAAGATTCTATCTTGGTTCACAAGTATGTGTGGTATTTAACCACTAAAACATGATGTTTCATTTTTATGCATTTCCACATTTCATGTCTTTTATTTATGCTTCTATCAAGTTCATGATCTTTTGCCTATGTCATGATTATACACACCCCATTATATATTCTTCTTTTCTATTATCTTACTAGGCTTCTTTCTCACCCATTTTGGTGTATATCCTCAGGTGTCAACATGTACTAAGGAGAAGAAAAGTTCTAATATAAATCTAGAGAAGAAGAGATTAAATAAATGTTTATGCTTGATGTTGTAATTGTTATGTGTGGTCCTAGTTTTCCCAAGACAATAAACCATTGGATCCTATAGTTGTAATACTATTATTTTTTATCATTAAGATGATGTAATAGTAATGTATGAAAATGTTGGGTCACTATAACCCCCTTAGGAAAACATCCCGAAGCTCCATGACCACTCTAGCAACCTCCACTACCTGAGCTCCAAATTACTTTACCAACAACTCAATCATAAATGAAATAAGGTTCTTCATTCACATACCACCCACAAAAAAACCTCCATAATTGGTAAACACCACATGTTATCCTCAAATATCATAAAACTAGTATATCATTAATAAATAATCAACCTATGTGTGAATCTAATACAACCAATTTATGCTAGGAATGACAAAATATTGTTATATATCCAAGAAAAAGAAATCCCTTAATAACCGATGATATCCCATTAATAGTTTATATCCCCAACATAAATAAAAAATATAGCATAACCTCCGACCGACATGAATAACATCAAGGGAATGAAAATCCTCTCAATGTATTGTCATAATGCTTAAATCGATGTGGGTGAAATAAAGGATTATGAATATGAAAAATAAAAAAAAAGAAAATATGGAAGATGCTAAATTGATCATACCTTTAAAAACCTTTGGGACCTACAACATTAGAACCACTATTTTTTGAATCTGGCCTTGGGAAGATCCCTCACCTCGCTACAGATGGTCTCCGCATTCATGCTTTGGTCTGAGTCCCAGATAGTGATGGTTATCTTAGGGCTTCCCTCTGCTAACTCCAAATCCTCCTAGATAATTATAAGATTTCTAAATAGGATATTTAACAAACTAGGGTAGGTTATGCTACTAATAGGGGTCCAAACCACCTAAACCATTCTAACCACCTTTCCCATTTCTATTAAGAAAAATGAAACCATCATACTTGTGTTGTACAAACTAGCACCTATATGAATCACCATGTTTGATTTGACATTAAGATTTTATAATGATTATAATAAAAGTAAATTTAAAATTTATGTTTTATATTTAGGAAATATTTTATATTCTAATATGATAAATGATATTACTCTTTTCCCCCTTTATATAGAAAATGAAATCATCATCCATACATATGTGTGGACTACCACTTCCATAGGACAATAAATTATTTATTCTAATTATAATATTTATTAAATGGTCAGTAGAATGAGCTTAATAGATAAATACAATGTGTATTAAATCTTCATTGTACTATAAATATATATTGTACATCAAATTAATAGTTTAAGCAATAAACAACTGTGGTAAATTTAATTGTCTAAAAGAGTTTTATAAGTGGAAAAATTTATTTATTTTTATTATCTAAGAACATTTGATATGTTATATTATTTATATAATTATTTTAATTTAGGATATAACATGATAATAAACATTAAATAATATAATTATTCTTATTTTATAATGATATTTCCAAAAAATAATTTCACAATCATCCATTAATTATTTTATGTTCTAAATTTTTTTGGTTTAAATACATAATTGGGAACCAATATAAATTTATTTCATGGATTAATAATATAATTTTATTTATTTTAACATTTTATATAACCAGGTAATAAATAATTTTCTGATTTTGTAATTTTAATATAAAATTTTTACACTTTTTTTATGAAAATACCCTTGGATCTCTAAGAATCATCGAAACATGCTCATAACAAAATAATTCTCCATATAACAAAACTAAAAAACCTATCGAATGAAATTATAACATTATAAATAATTATATAAAATAAATATATTACCTTTTATGATCCATTGATGATGAAATTTTTGAGAAGAATTAAGAACTACATAACTATTATAAAACTAGTTAAAAAAGACCAGGATTACTCATGACCAATATTAAATATAGATAATTAATAAATAATATATTCATTGAGTAATTTTAAATAAATTTTAAAAAAGGATATAGTCATCAATTAGGCTATTAAATGGTTCATTTATATGGGTAATTTTTTAAATAGTTGGTACGTGTGAAAACAATTATGGAAGAATTCAAGGTAAGGGTTTCATGTCATACATTTAATTTCATGAGAAATATTTCTTATTATGAACCATGGAATATTTTATATAGTGTAAATAACACCTAATTAATTTATCTTAAAATATTCATGTAACTCATCTAGTTTTAAGATCCATTCAGTTTTCTTCTTGTAAATGAATTTCGATTCAAATGATACCAATATCCTAAGGTTTTTTGTTAACTCAACTCCCAATGTTGTGTTAAAATGATTCATCTTGAAATTCTTTATTCATGGAGTGATTTATTATACCATTATATTATATATAATTATAATTTTTCTACCTATTTTTAGGATTATGACTTTTAAATACAAATATTTTATCTTGAATAACTTCTTTATCAGAATGTATATCATGGTTAAGAATAATTCATATCCTATTTAAAAATGGTTTCTCTTCCTTGTCTATGTTTTACCCTAAAAATTGTATCCATTATGTTTGGAAACCTATTTAGTTTTTATCTATCATAAACTTAATCATTCCCTTATCCTATTTCCAAAATTATATATTTTTTATATTTTTATGATGTCATCTTTAAAAAATGGTATTTTAAAATATAAAATTTTTTCTATCCTTTAAAAATAAAATTCATTATCTTATACTATTTTTTTTATAACCATTATTTTTTAAATAATCTATTATTGATGTTTTTTTCAAAATCAAATGTTTCCCAAAGTTTTAACATCATCTTTTTAAAACCTTCAGGTCAATTTCAGGGATAATTTTTTGAAGATTAGTTTTTTTAAAGTAAATGCTTTCAAAATGCTTTCACATATTTTTTGAAATATTAATATAATTTTCTATGTTCCATTATTTATGATTCCTTTTATAATTTAATTTATTTTAAATGGATTCAGTTTAATTTTTCAAAAATGACTTGAGTTTGGTTCGTATCTTCATATATTATGATAATAATAAAAAAGTTTTATAAAAATGAATTAAGGGTTTTTGCATCTAATTTACTATTTATCAATAATGATCCTAATTAATTTCATGTTATTTAACATGAACCACCCACAAAATGTTCTCATGATATAATAATTATGGGTTATTTAATTTTGGATATCAAAAATTTAAATTCTTATGGTTATTTCTTGAGATTCCATATGGAAATGTTGTGAGACCCATTTTTCTTTCCATGGTTACTTTATGTAGAAATCAATTATTATTTTCAATGGTCACATATATGTATAAATAATTGATTGTTTGGGTACTATATATCCCTCATATTAATTGGAAATTTTTATATCGTATGAAGTTAAAATGATATAATTAAGGATTTATCCCATATCAAATGGTACAATGGAGGATTTTTCAACATTCATTGGGCACAAAAAAAGATTTATCAGAAAACAAAGTATACAATGAATAATATATCATATGCCAAATGGTATACAAGTTGACTTATCCCAAGAAAAAGGGTACACATAAGGATTTATTCCTACACAATGGGTATAAAGGATGATTTTTTCCCAATCCAAAGGGTACAAAGTATGATTTGTCACAAAAAATGGTATAAAAGATGATTTATACCAATAAAAAGTGTATATGGGTGGATTTACCACAAGACAAAGGCTCACATGAGGATTTATCCAAAAACAAAGGGTATTCAAAAGGATTTACCTCCAAAAATAGGTTACCCAAAAGGATTTATCTCAATTAAAAGGGTACAACCGAGATTTATCCTAAGTTAAAGGGGTACACAGGAGGATTAATCCAAAGTTGATGAGTACACAAGAGGATTATCCAATGTTGAAGAAGGTACATGATTGATTATCCCAAGCCAACTATGTTATGAATGACTTATTGGGTAGCCTTAACATATGAGTTTTATTTATACGTTTATGCCCCAATATTATTTCATAATCTTAGTCTTATGATTATTCCCCTTGACTAATATTTAATGTCTAATGAATAACATAGTTTTTCCATGATATATTTCTCTTCATTTTATATTACATTTCATTCTTTAATGAATTATGGACAATTATTTCTACCCCATGTATTTTTTATAATATATTTCTTATATTTACTTGAGTCCTCTAATGCTTATGATCTTAACCTTGATGACATTCTAACAAGCTATCACATACATTGCATTTGATAACTGCCATTTCTTCCCTTCCCCAGGTTACAAAGATAAGTATTAATTTTGAGAAGTATAGAATGATGTCTAATGTGGTTTGATTATGGATAAATGATTACATTCATTGATTATGTATCAAATACTCAAAGAAAGTAATCCTTTAGTTACCTACTTTGTGTGACTATTTATGAGATGAAGTGATTATTAATGCAAAATAATGAAATAAATTTGTATATTAGGAATATGTCACAATATTCATGAACATTACAAAAAAAATCCAAAAAAATAGCTTTCAGTAGATGCATGTGAACTACCAGCAATTGAGAAATGAAATGCAGACGATAAATGACATATTCTTACTGATCAGATTCCTGACTGGGCCAACACCCATGAACCTCCATTAGATGCCTTACTTATCTCAACTAGATAATTAAGGGATGAAATCAATAATCTGATTAGGCTCAGACTAGACCAAACATTATATCTGACACCTCCATCCATTTTTAAATTTCTATACCAGAGATTGTACCCTCATACTTAATCATAATTTATAGCTGAAAGGTATAAAATTTATGCTACCTTTTCTCATCCTAATAATTAGTACCAACCCTCCAATATTTAGTTTGGGGAAACCTAATTACATCACTAAGATGACCAAATATAGGTAGTTACCAACTAAAATCTCTAAAAAGAAACTAGTGACAAATATGTCTAGTATCAATGGATTTATTTATAATAAATTTATTATGTTTTTTCATGACTATAATCACAAAATTGAAAATATATGTTAATAAATTATAATCCATGTACCTCTCTTAGGTATATACCTTTCAATATGTTTCATTTTGTTTAGTAAATTTTAAGACATTATTTTCCTTATGTAAGATCATTGGGGGACCCAAAATCATATTTCCTAGACATTCTTCCAAGATTTAATTGTGTAATACGTTTAGCTGACAAAGTTTCCTTACTAACACATGCAGTCTTGATAATTGTCTTAATTAAAACTCTACCCCTTCCCATAAGCAACAAATTTGATACTACTATGTCATAACCTACCCCAATTAGTAACCCCTATCATGATTATATATAAGATGAGAGTACCCCAAAAATATATGCACCAAAAGGACGTGGGTTCATGAATAACACTGAGGGTGTGTCATAAAAAATTGGGAGGTATTACCCTCATTATTCCTTAAAAAATATACAATACTAACCATTACCATCAATGGTAAACGAACCAAAATCCCAGAATGCATGAATGTAAAATAGAGACCATTATATTCAAAATAAAGCAATACTAATATAATCTGATGGTAATAAAAAAATACAATATGTGAACTAAAACTATCCAACATGATCAAAAAATACCTCTTAAAATTCAAGAAGTTGTTTATATATATGGGTGACCATAACATGTATACTCAAAAGGATAATATCTTAAGTCTCTCTAGAAAATGTGAAAACACATACTAATACCCTAATGAACAAACATCATAAATATCGAACACCTACATAGGTTAACTATTTCCCCCCATCCCCACAATAGATCGATCACTGAATAATTTATCAATGAATTGTAAATTAATATGATAAGAATACAGAAAAGTAACGCACAACCACTTTCCCCATAAGTTTTCTCTTCTCACTCAATAATAATATATCCTTTGATCCCTTCCCTTCAATCCAATAAACACAACATCCATATATCAGTTGTAATGGTACCAACCACATATAACATATCATAGTTCTAGCCACATATCCAATAACCAATGAATAATGTTATCATGAACATGAATGACAGAAACATTGTTCTCTTCTATTACCATGAATGACTCGCACAACATGTCACAATGTCCACCACCATGCATTGCCACCAACTATGTATCATCGGTACCACCAATAGTTACTTCTGAAGAGAGAGTGGAGGAGAGGAGATTGCAAACCATATATATCCTCCCTAATCTAGATGTTGTAAAAAATAGAACCAATTAGATTTGGGTGTTCGTAATGTTATCTGACTTGGATGTGGTGCATAAAGAAATATAAAATATTACAAATATATAATAGTCTTACTTAATCCCAAACTGATGGATTCACATAAAAACATTAAAAACACCATCAAGACACTAATGAAATTACAAAACCAAGCACCAACTCTAATAAAGAATAACTAACACACAAGAAAATCACAACATGACACAACTTAGTTTTCATTTCCTATATTTAATTTTTAAATTCAAACACCATGATTTATCAATTTAATTATTAATTTAAATTCTCACAGATAAATTGTTATGACCCACATTATGATATAAGACTACATGATCCCATTTATACTAAACAACTACCAAGAATAAACTACATAAATCCATCAAATCACATTCATGGCCACTAATCCAAAAGAAATTAATGTCACCAAGCCACTCATATCATGTTTAGTAAAAAAAGGTATATTAATCATAGAATTTTAAATTATCATATTTAAATATATAATAATTTAAAGTGTATTATCAAATAAGTCCAACAATAAATGGAGAAATTCTATAAAAATAATATTGCATGAAACAAAAATAAAAATATTAAGGAAAACTGGTAACCACAAGTGCATCATACCACCCCCTTTCAATTTTATTATTCTATTTTATTATATTCATTATGAAAATTCGTACCATTCAACCGATATAAATTAAATGAATGTTAATCACATAAATGCACATAAAATACATAGATAACTCAAATCCCCTACCTCAAAAGATGCTTTTATATTCATTGTAAAAATACAAATAAAAATATGATAAACTATGGGGAATGAAAAATATAATAGATACTTAAATAAAAATTAAACCAACTGATTCCATATCAAAATTATAGCCCATTAGACCCCAATGTCCAATAAACATAGTCATTATGAAACCACGTAATAATCAAGGAATAAATCCTAGAAAATATTACAATTCATTTTGAATCATCGATAATAAAAATTCATAGACCAAGGATGAACTAAATAGATCATGTGTTGTTGGATCTCCCAAAGTCTCCGTGGAATCACCTAAAGTTCATTAGTAGAAAAGGGAGAATGTGGTAGATTAAGGGGGAGGTTAGTATTTATAAGAAACAAACAAAATAATCCATCCATTGATTAAAGGTTCTTCTCCAACCATTAACCTTATACAGTTTAAACCACCTAAAAAACTAGGGACTCAATCAAAAAAATGGTAACAAATCTCAAACCATTAATGAAAAATTTAACACTAAGAGAATGTTTAACATATAACCACCATGATAACAAAAAAAATAAAAATATGATTTAGTGATTAATTATTTGATTCACCACTATAAGTTTCAAATTCAACTCTAGAACCTTCTATGATCCCATGATATCTAAAATTCACCAAGTTACAATTCAAGAAGTTCTGAGCCATTAAATCAGGACTTTGAACAAGATAACATGTGGTATTTTTATTTCAATATGACCCATATATTTATGTATACCCTCAGTCCACTATTCAATTTGAAAGGATTATCTAATATATTTAGTTTCATCATGGTGTATAATGATGGAATATTTTCAAATCTCAACCTTCTTCTAGGAAGATCTGGTGTGTTCTCATAATATCCAAAATTTCCTCTGGTAAATATGGTTGAAAACTAATAACCAATGATATTATCTATATATATATGTTTCTTAAAACTTTGGTATCTCCTTTTTTCAATGATTTTGACATAATAATAGTTAAACACCTTATGAAGTCTCTTATTACAACATTTTAATCCATTCCTGTTAGGAAAGTATCTAAAAAAAATCTATTTAGTTCATTCATCAAATTTACCCAGATTTGAGTATTTGATATTGATGAATAAAGGGAACCCAATGTCTTTAAATTATACAAATATAGGATTATTTTTATACTACATTTCTTATGAATTCTGATTTTATTTTTTCCTAAAAAAATAATCATTTTTGAATGTTTACAGTAATACACAACACATCCCTCTAAAAATAATTTTGATCTTCCAAACTAAGAAAAAACTATTCACACCATTTCCATAATTATTCTATTTATTATTTCAGTAACCCCATTATGTTGTGGTCTATAAGGGTTGATATATTAACGTCTAAAATTATACTTTTCTTGATAATATTAAAAACGAATTCCAATATCCCTTTCCCATCATATGATATAAATTTATTAATATAAATTCCAAGATCTCTTTTTGTATCTCTTCTATAGATTATGAAAATATTCACTACATATAACTTGTGATTTTAAAAATAGAACTCTTGATATTATTTTAAAATCGTCAATGAATGTAAAAAAGATACATTTCTAAATTTGTAGATTTATGTTTCATAGGACCATAATAATCTGATGGAAATGATTATTTGGGCCTTGTTGATTGTTTATCCACTCTATCATGCTTCCCTCAGATCATTTTCGGTTTTATATATTTTTTTAAAAACCTGATCCATATCTCAGATTAATTCTAGAATATCCATTTCTATATTTTTCAGATATATTACTCAAATTATTTTGAATAATTTCCCCAGAATTTTATGAATAAATTGTATTATTCTCATGTAATGAAATAATAGATATTACTTAGATTTCCAATTTGAAATAAATTCTCACTATTTAATTCTCTCCTTATAGAGTTACTTCTATTAATAATTTTATTATTGAGAAAACTATTCAATTAAATATTACATCATTTCCTTCATAGTAAAATTGAATAAAACTCAAAACGTTATGTTGGAATCTATATGCAAATAAAACTTACCATTAGTTTAGAATTCACAGTTTAACTTTATCTAAACCAATTTCCTTGATTTTTAAAGCGACCTCACCCATAATAGTCATAACAACAACATAATTTACGAAGAGTCAAATGACTAATCCTTTTATTCTCCCTCAAAGATAAATCACCAACTAATGTACATCCAACCATGATTATCTATTGAAAACTCTTCATTTTATAAATCTATTGATATTGATGAGTAATCATGATCAAATATTTCTTAAAATGGTCACATTTTATGTCACATCTTCTCAACATATCATCAAGCTCTTAAAATGTATTTTTGAATGTCACAAAATATGAGTATTCATTTTCTATTTATCCTTCTAAAATTCAATTACTTATATTATTTGAGAAATTCCATTTAAAATCCATCCATATTTGATTCCATAGAAGATCCATATTTTACAAGAAACCACAAGATTTATGTCTATGGGATCCACAACACAAACAATAACCCTTGATGTTAGATCTTCCATAATACCATGAAGCCTATCATTGATTCGTATTTTATATATGTTTTAAATAAATTTTCTTCTTATATTCAATTTACACCACCCTAAATATATTAATATGTTTTTGGGTATTACCCTTCACATAATTATTCCTATAATTTCATATTGTATATGCACTATTGAACTAAACGTTTTAATTTTTTTAATATTTAATAGGTAAAGATTTTACATGATGTATTATAGAAGGAATATGAAGATTTTATGGTTACTCATATTTAACTCAGTCATCTTTTTCATTTTAAAACATCATTTTAAGAAGGTTATTTTTCATTTTTAATTCTCCATGATTTTTTCTAGATAATATTTTATTCTTGAGTGATGAACTTCTTAGATGGTCCTTTTATAAATTTATCATATTTAAAAAATCTATCTTTATGATGTTTGACATCCCTAGTGTACTCATTATACATGATATGAAACTAACATTCAACTTTATTCAGCCTATAAACTTTCTTCTTTAAATTTATAACCTTTATCTTAATTCCAAAATTTCTTTCAAGAAAGACATCACATTATATCCCCAACATATGGAAAATATAGCGTTTATATCAATATTTTTCTCCAATTTTTGAGTAGTATGATTTTATTTCAAAAAATTTAGTGTCTCTTTTTAGAATATTCTTTAAAATAATTAGTAAAAATGGAAGATCTATCTTATTTATATTTTCTTAATATGCTTATATCATTTCATTCAAAATGTAAACTCTTTTATTTCATCAAATTTCATATGGAATTTAACATATTTGTCTTCATGATTTTCATTCTCATTTCTATTCTTCCTTTTCATCACCTAAATCCAAATAATTCTTATTCTATATATAATATATAAAAAAGGATAATTCATTATATTTATATCATTTGGGTTGAATATTTTCTTTATATCTATGTTTTACACTTTCGATATTTTTACATATGTGATCTATGATTTTCATTTTATTCTCATCACTCCCAATATAATTATCTATATATATAGGGGGTAGAAATAGTTCTTCCCCATTGTTCATTATATTTTTCAAATCATTGAATGACATTTATTATTATTCCTATTTCTAAAAAACTGATGATTTTCTCATATCATAATTTAAGAGATTATTTTGCATCATGTAAAGAGATACATCCTTGGCTTCTTCTAAAGATAATATCATTGGGCTAAATATATATGGAAATTAATTAATTAATTTTTTCCATAGTTAAATCTTATGGCTTGTCCCCAAAGCCTTTTATATGACTAAATATCTCATTTACCCGTGTGAAATAGTCTTAAAAATTCTCATCTCAAACCATTATTATATGATAAAAAGTTTCCAATATGATCTGAAAATTATCTTCATTGATCTTGATGTTTCCTTCACATATATTATCTATTTTATCCTAGAATTCCATATATTATTACATTCTCATCACCATGTTATACACATTTTTATATAAATATGAAAGTATAATATTTATAAAATTCAGATCTCTATCATGTTTCATCTTGTCCACAAAAGTCATGTAAACATATCTTGAAATTAGTAGATAGCCTACACTGAAAACACCACTTACTTGTAGTCATTGTGATAAAAGAAATGGTAGCATTCGATTATTCGACCCAAGAAAGTGTTTTCAAACTAAAAATAGAGCACCTATTCTATTCCTATAATTTATACTCTCCTTAGTAGTATTAAAATAAGTATAATATTAGGGGAACATATTTTTATATTATAGAACTTATTCAGCCTAGTCAAGTAAGACCACTATTTAGAGTGAGGGTGGGTTCAATTAATAGTACCCATTTTTATTTTCCCAAATTATTTCTCCAGAATCAACCCCTTATGACCAATTAAAGCCTTGATTCAATCTTAAAAATAACCTCATTACCGACATAAATTAATATGAAATACATATGGAATATATGATATTTTTACAAGGTTTGGCCATAATGTGTGATACTTATATCTTCCCTATTGAACATTTTTCAAGAGACTAATTTTAATTAATCACTATAATATTGTAATGATTAAAAATACAGTAAAATTCACACATAAATTTTTAGAAATATATCATCCACTTATCCCCAAATGATAATTGATTTTATTTATATTGGAACTACTAATTATTCAAGAAATTTCTTCATCTTAATGATAATTATGATATTTTAGAATTATAGTATTTGAAAAAATCTAATAATATTTATTTTAATAAAAATTATTTTACTTCAAATAAATTATCAATGAAATTACATGCTCAAATGACCTATCATCCCCAATTTATCCTAATAATAAGCTTTTAAATTAGAGTGTTCATTCACACTTTGATATTCCTCCTTTTTAAATTCTTAACTCACTTATTTAAATTATTTAAACCAATATGCTTTTAAAAATAAGATTTATTTGGTCTACTTCTAAACAAGGTACAACTCCATTTAGTACACTAATTTTTGAGGTATAACTTTGTATGGTCCAATATTTCTTGAGGTATAACTCAGTATAGACCAATTCTTCATAAATTTAAAGCTAACATAGTTGAACTACATTATAAATATCATTATATTAAAAAAGGATATGGTCTATTACTGTTTGACTATTGATGCTTATGTTTTAATATATCATGTAGAGAAAATTCAAGTCTTAAGAATTTATCTCAATATTCTTATTAATCCATTGTCACAATAATTATCACTTTTACACAAGAGGTAAAATTTTATTCATAAGAAAGATTGACTAATATCATTTCTATATCATTATAAAAAAAATTCTATCTAATCACTCCTACGTAGTTTTGAAAAAAAAGTTCATTTTACATTCATAAATATCAATTTCTTAAAAAAATGAATTCTACATGAATTATTCTTCGTATACTCCAAACCACATGAAATTTATAAGAAAAATATTTTCGTCTATTATCCTCTCCTGAAGGTCATTGCATACAGTATTTATGCAAGACAACAAGTTTCATTTTATAAACATGTGGAAGTATCATCAATTGACTTTATGACATGATCTTATCAAAAAAACACACATACTCTATCTATACGTTCATTCATTATTCTCTCATGGGGGCCTCAAATATTTTATATCACATACCATCCTCTGAGGCCACATAGTCTACCATGTTCATGACATAAAAAGTGCATGCACATCAATCGTTTTTTATTTTTTTCTAAAAAAGTCCATCTTAGAACTCAGATGAAGGTGACTATAAATTTTTCTCAATCTCAGTTGTATCATCCATTTATTCAAGTAGCTCAACATTATAAATCCTTGCATTTATTTTTGATGACATCAAACCTAAACTACATTGTAGAACACATTCAATGGTGTTTGATATGTTTGAGTTTTTAAAATGGAAGAACAATATGTTGTTCTAAAAACATGTTCTACATTAGAATATAACTTGAGAAGATAATTATTTAATAAGTTAAATCACTACATTTTTCACTCTGTGAAATTATAAGAGATCTAGGGGCCTTCTATTTTTGTCTTTATCACCCCAAAATGATAAGGATAACCACCAAATACATATTGCCAATGACATGTGTGCTCTATGCTTGACATGTGCTCAATGTGGGTGTGCTCTACCTCACCTATTACCCTATATGGATAAGTGACTTCATGAATGGATAGTATGCACATGTTCATGTCTTCTTAGGTGATTGGAAATAGTTATTAATTTTTTTATAAAACACTTAGTAAAAAAGTATGCCTCTATAATAAGACCAACCCTAAATCCTCTTCTCTAGCATATTAATTATATCATCCTAGTGATATATTTATATGTTTTAATGTTCATTGACAAGGATGGTTTCATTAATAGATATCCAATATCCAATTTATCTATCACAACTTCAAATTTAAAAATAATTCTAAAAATTTTATTCACACAAGTAGCATAAACTCATGTGTTCTTTATAATGATAAATTATAAAATTATCAATAGATATGACATCTCGAAAACATATTACAAATATTTAATAATTGATTAATAAATTGAAAACTCCTTGAACAATACAAATTAAAATATCGATCCTATCCCAACTCATTGTTTTCAAATCACCAATAAACCTTTGAGTTCTATCGTCAAATTCTTAATGAGATTCTAATATTAAAATTTAACACTATGGAAAACTATCTTATAAAATACAAGATACCGGCTCAACACCATCTCTAATACTATGATGTTGCTCAATCACACCCATCGATCCAAATATATTAACGTATCACCGAATGATTCAATATCTGACATATGATTCTCCCCAATAAAATACTCCAATCAAAAGGGCTGATTCCAAATCATAGTTCTCCCCATCATAATAATTTCATACTAAAAACACAATCCTAGTTGTCATTCGATATGATCATTGTTGTTTCTATATCACCAATGAATGTTGTAAAAAACATTAGTTGATCCTCCTCTCACTGAATTTGCACAAAACAGACACCCAGTCACACTAATTGACATTCTATTTCATCACCTGATCATAATTCCATATTTTCAAAAAGGCTTCAAAAATCATAAAAATACTAACACTAAAGTCCAGAACCATCACTTTGTGAATTTCCATTGTTGGGTCTTCAACCACTAACACCATCAATTATACTCTCTCCATAATCCCTAATATATTGGTAATCCATCCCACTCTATAATCATGCTCAATTATATGTTGCTATCAATGCCGACACATAGACTCCATTCGAAACGACATTAGAATCCCAAATCCTTTAATTACCAAGGAACTAGATAAAATCAAATAGACCTATTCATCATTTAATTTTTCTATATTGTCCATCTATTTATTCGTATCATCAAATCCATCCCCCTAGAAAAATTAGGTTTATACATCTATGACAAATAAGATACTCTCAACCATTATATTATCCTTAACATCATTCCACTAAGCTAATAAGTTTTTTTTCCATAACCCACACTCCATCCATTATAATAAATAATGGTAAAACATGTTTTTATTTCTCATTATTGAGAACTAACATGAAACACTAATCACTACCAATTATCTTCCCACTAATAATTTCATCCTAAATCATTCATCAAATCCCATTATGAATGAGATTCACACCCTCTAATGAACAATTGTGAACTCCCAAATATATGGATTCCTTTACAATATTCCTCAATCATAATTCATGAAAAATTTCAATATCACATGAATGATACTCCTCTGAATCCATGCTCATCCAATATTAGGAAATATTTTTTTAAGATCCAAATTGGATTGATCATACTATGGCCTCTAACAGACCAATGATTTCAATTCATATTACTAAGGTTCACCTACCATTTTAATCAAAACCTCAGGATACCATGCTTGCAAGCACATCATTGATCACATCGGTTATCATCCCTTAATAATACAAAATGACACACCTCATCCTTGGTCACACTTGAAGTAAGATCACAAACTGTACCCCACTATAGTGTCAAGACTATCCTTTAAGAATTCAAGAATAGGGAAACATACAAACATTACATGATTATTCTCTCCTAGAACCCACAAAATTCCAAATGTGATAAACATGGACTTGTCACCAATAAGTAAACAAAATGGAAAACATGTGTAACTACTCCAAACCTACCCTCTTACATTGATGTTATTCCTAAAAAGTGATAACAACACAAACTCTTCTCATTGAAAAGATATAGTGATTCAGGAAGAAACCTATCACAGGTTACTACCAACTATGTAACATAGTTTCATACCAATAAATTTTGTCCATGATAACTTATGACCCAATAACATAACCCAAATCATGTTATTTATAGTCTTATCTCATTGAACTGAGGACCACTCACCTAAACAACTCACCATGAGATATTACTTGTCATTCTAATCTACTTAGATGCTACTCAGTGCTTACTTTCTAACAAGAAGGAGTAATATCACTCATTAGAAGGATTTCCATTTTATAACATTCCAAATGAGCATCGTTTGAAATATATAAGTATTTATCCATGATTTATCCATCCTAGATATGAACATCTTGGAACAAGAACCACTATCATATTAAGAACCACTCAAAATAAAAATATTTATATATACAACCAATATTACCCTCAAGAACTAACCCTAATACCCAAATCAACCCAAATTATTTTGAACAATGTTTTTGATGGAAATGTGACAGTAATATTAGAAATGTGATACAAAATTCCTGATGCTACTCAACAATTTTTTTCTAAATGATTTCACTTTGGGCCTACTATTAATATTCTAATGGAAATCTGTAACAGTATGAATTGAAATCACTCCCCCATGTATTATTAATGTGAAATAGGTTGAGGAATTAGGGTCAGTAAATTCATTTAGAGAAAAAATGAACCCATAATTATTTTGAGGCAATAGAGACGTACTTTCTAAAGGTAGGAAATCAATGGTGATTTATCAGCAACACTTCAGGCCTACTGCGATAAATTGTATTAGGGTTCATAATCAAATCACCTTTAAAATATTATTATTTATAAATCTGATACTATATTTGAGATAAAATATATTTTCATGAATCCTTCCAAATTATAGTGTATGATTGGTTAGAATAATACCAATGATTTGATCAGATCCATGACTCCATGTGATAATCTATATGTATTAGTGGATCTCCATTGAAGAGAACATTTTTATATATTTCAAACACTATTCATAAATGGGTAGGATCGATAAATAGGTTCTGAATCCCTTCACTAGGATATATATGTGTTGTAATTTTTGGATTCAGACAATGATATGGGATTCCAATATATCTGTGTGAAGGGAATTGGAAACCATGTACATTAATACCACCTAACAAGACAAAATGTACCTTTTTTGATCGTCTAACAAAGACCATAATGCTTCCCTTTAAGGTCATGTAATTTGGTCCAATTATATATTGTGATTAATCCTTAATGAATCTTCTTACATATCCTAAATTATTTGAATCATGTACCTTATGGTTTCAGTTTACCAATTTAAAGACATGTAACATGTCTATACAATTTAGTTCAATGACTTCCAGTTAGAAGGCATTCTATATTGTTTTAAGTCATGCAGCGTATGGTTCCCAGCAATGATTGGTGTGGTAAGTATGTTCATATGACCCTTTCTCGTTATATAGTTTCTTGGTGATGAAATAAAACATGGAATGTCTACTCATTTGGAATGTAGTTATCTAAAAAAATTAAACAATTAATTAAAAACACACATTTATGATGTCGATTATTTATAAAAAGTGTTTTAAATTGTTTTATTACATCAGTTATTAAATAATTGCTGAATAAGACATTTTCTAATGTTTTTTCATCAATTATTCAATAAAAAATTATTTCTTCCAAATATTGAGTAAAAAATTATGAATTAATATTTTATCATGAATTTATTCTTTGAATTGAACCCCAATCCCTATTCCTAGAACCTCTTAACCTATGATCTTCTCCATATATCTAAAATTCCACTAATAGCCATGACCACCATTATCCAACACCACATTCATCCTATCCCTTCCTTATCCCACCACTACATTATTCCGTATGTATTTTTTGAGGTTTATTTTCTTTCATTTCATAAATTACATTCATGATAAACCAATTTTTTTCAAAATAGAAAGAGAAAATGTGTTTACTATTTAGTACCATATTTTTTTTATGAGTATATCATATGAGATGTTATAGTTTTGAAAATTTTAACTGTCCAATAATTTTTTATTAAAAATATCATTGATAATATATAATATAATTCTGCCCTATACTACTTTTACTAATAAGAAATTATCATAATATATGACATCTCATTTCACATTATTTTTATTCTAATAAAATTTTTAATATTTTATTTAATATTTTAATAATTTCTTGTCACTTTTGTTCATATTTTATTTACTATTTTAATTGCACATAAATTTTTTCTTTTGGATATGTTTGCTTTATTGCTAGAGATATCCTCTAAATACCAAGTATAATATTATCTATTTTATATATTGATCTATTAAACGCATTATTTACCTCTTATAAGATATTTTCATCAAACATGACATCCTTAAGTTAATGAATTTGATATATTCAATTATTTAATATTTTTTATTATATTCAATCATGTTCTTGGCTTCCACTACATCATTATCATCTATGATAAAAAATCAATAAAAACTCAACATTTTTCCATTTATATTATGACATTAACAAACACATACACACACATATATATATTAAAAATAATGAGTATATGTTTTCATAATTTTAATATAATAATAATGTAATATTATGTTTTATTACTGTTATGCCTCTATAAAATCAATGGTATGTCATGAAAATTTATAAAATTTTTTATTTGAATTTTTTATTAATGGTTGGAAATTAAATAAGTACAAAGTAATATTAATATTTTTTAAAATGGGAGATAAAATATTTATAATGAGAAAAATTATATGGGTATAATTAAATAAGTCCAAAGAAATAATTTAGTTTATGTATTTTTACCTTTATTTTATTAATGAAATATTATTATTATTTTTGTTTTTAATGTGTCTTATAAAATTAAATTTGAATAAAAATTACCAAATAAAAAAAACTTATATTTAAAACATGTTTTTTATATGATAATGATTTATAGTGGGATTACATCACAATGAATTAATTATGTGTTTAAGGAAGGGGTTTGGTCATTTTTTTTTGAATTTTACAAAAAAAAATCGAAACAATGATCTCATTTTTTATCCATGATTAAAATGATGAAATATTATAAAGCTATAGAGAAGAAAATGGAAATATTATTTAATAATTAATGGTTTAAACATTAGTTATATTCCTTGGATTGGGATGGTGAATATTTTTGAGAATTCAATATCTAATGATTATAATGGGTTTCAAAATGACAGTTCTTATAAAATTTAAGAAATAATTAATGATATAGATGCATGGGATATTGAAAAAATACCATCAATGGAGCACTTATTTGGTGATGCTAAAAAGACACTATATCTAGGTTAAATAAAATACATAGTTTTTCAAATAGTGTTAATATTATTGCACATGAAATTAGGGAATTTATTGAGTGAAAAGAGTTTTATAGAATTGTTATAACTTTTATTAAAATTTCATCCAACATAAAATGATCTTCTAGATTAAAATTATAATATAAACAAACTATTATTCCTAATGGTATTGGGATAAAAGAACATACATGCTTACCCTAGGTAATATGTATTATATAAAGTGGAATATAATGGTTTTTTAATGTGTCCAAAATTTAAGACATCACAATATAAGTAAAAATAGATATAATATGTTTATTTTTCTATTATAATAAGTTCACTGAATCTTTCAAATACAATTTTTTATCTTCCTGTAATTCCACATATACTATATTTATTTTCAAATTAAAATAAATCAAAAAGAATAAAATCATATAATTTTGAGTGAATATCAAATATAAAATTACATTATCTAGATAATTATCTATAATGAATTATAATTGATCAATCATTTCAAAACTTTTGAAACGAATTTATATATCTTTGATAGGGGATGTTCATATATGGAATGAATTTATATCAAATCCTTATTTATGTACATAGTTCATGGGTAATTTTTTGGTTAATATATAACTTTTATCTTAAATTTTTTATAAGTATGAAATATATCATCCTGAGTTTAATTATAATTACCTAGAATTAAACATTATATATTCTAGTATTTTTAAACCATAATTCACATTAGAGGATATTTTCATTTTTTATATATAGATAATTAGTACAAAATATTAAAATGTAAACCCAAATATTACAAGTGGACAGTCATACTCAATATTCATATTTTCACCAAAATAAACCCTTTTAAAATAAACCATAGTTTATTTAATCAACCCATATTCAATAATTTCATCCTATAATTTTTTTTTGTCCATAACAATATTGTTCACCTATGAATTTTTTGAAAAACATTGTATGAGAACAAAAAGATTAGTAAGGTACATAAGAGAATTAAAAACATTATCCAAGTAAAAAACATTAAAAACGAGAATTTTTTTTATTAAAATAATACATTTTCTTCCAAAAATAAAATCATTTTCCCTAAAAAATAATCAATATATATCCTTCTAAAATCTAATGATTTCTTGAAAACTATTTCGATAGTATAAAAAATAATATATGTACCATGGGATATCATCATCATAAAACCCATACAAAACCCTTAAAAATGGAATAATTATATGGTCTACTACCATCTACCACATACCCAATGCATTCGAAAGATATAACAAGGCTCACCTATCATATTATGATCTATAATGGGGCTCAAACAATTATTCCTCGAGCTATAATGGGGATGAAAACATAAAATCATGATTTATAATGGGATAAACCTATAATAAGAATATATAAGAACGATTTCTAGAATAAAACCATTTAAATATCCATTAAACCCATTGTTAAATCACTTCTGGATATTAAAATATCATTTTCCTGTAAAAATAACATTTAAAATCGGTAAACATGCAAGTAATAATGAAACCATTTTCATTGAAATCAATATTGAAAAATTATAAAGGAAAAAATTAATCAATTCAATAATTATGAAGGAGGGAAATTCCATTCATGATTTATATATTAAAAACATTTCATTTGATCATTTTAAAATGGTATTTGGAATAATAATGTTAAAAGACGGTTTAAAAAAAGACCTTTACATAAAAATATAAAAAATTACTTTTTGAAAAAAAATGATAGAATTTTAAAATTTAACTTTTAAAAAAATTCACTCACATATTAAATCATTATATAAAATAAACTTAAAAACATGGACATGAAATAGAATATTTTTATAACAAATCTTTAAAACATTTAAAATGTTGTTTTAATTAACGAGTCTCTTAACTTGAGGCTAAATTGTCACGTACATTGTTTATATTCACGTATAATAAAAAGACGATGAATATTTAGTTGACTGAGAACATTTTTTAATTTAATTATTCATTTTAAATTACTTATTTTTATTTTATATTGATTAATTAATTATTTAGGTTCACATAATATGTTTTGATGACATAAGTTACCCAATTCAAAAATGAATTTTTTATGATGTCTCCAGTCAATGTTTTCATTTATACATTATCTTGAAAATAATTATCATTAAATTATTATAATTTTTAATATAATTTATTATTTTAAATCCATATATTAAATATTCATAAGAAAAATGAACTACCTTACAATCATTGAGACAATAATATGTAATTACACATGAGTAATGTTTCCATTTTTCAATGATCGTTATGGAAAGAATGTAAGTATAATTTTATCATAAAAAATTATTATAATATCCTTAATATAATATTAATAATTTAAATATACTTATATATATCATACATGTGATGTGGTGATGAAGAATGATTCACATCACTTTATGGAGGTGATTATTAAAATGTACACATGAATGTCGTTATCATTTCTCTGTCCATAGAAATCTAAGAATGTAAATGGTATATTACCATTTAATAATTATAATATGTTAGAAATTTTATATATAATCATTAAATCCATAATTATAACCAGTCTAGAGTGACGGTGATGGAGAATGAATTACATCTCTTTGTGAGGTTGTAGTCCTCCATACACATATTCAATGAATTATTTTATCATTGGATGGAAAAGGAGATGGATATGGGTCATGTAATAAACACAATAAAATATTAGTATATTGAGTATAATTTGGATATTATTTTTTAATGATTGAATAAGATTTTATAGAAGTGGAATAAGAAAAAATAGAAAGGATTGTTTAAAAAATATACCTTTTCTTTAGAAATCCACTATATCATAAAAACTTAAGACCACTAAGAGTGGGTTTTTACTAATATAAGAAATATAGAATGTGGGTAGGAATTATATGAAAGTATTTTTATAGATATTTACTAATTCAAATATGTTTTTATGTGTTCATAAAATAGAATAAGAGATTCAATTTTATAAGAGAGGGGATGAGTTCTCTTGGAACTTCCAAAAATAATAAATTAATATAAATTAATTTTTTTTTATAAATTCATGAAAAATAATTAATTTTATAATTATATAATTATATAATAATATGGGTTTAAATAAATTCCTCCAATGGAAACTATATTATTTTTTGAAATTTTTTTATTCTTTTCTTTTTTCTATCCCCTATAAAATTCTTTTAACTCTTACATGAAAACATTTACTTTTACTCCCAAAGAGTTAATATAGATACTTTAAAATGTAAAAAGTCACGTAAACGAATCATAGATCGAACTTTAAACCATATTAAAATTATTTTTTTGGATATAATATTCTCTGTAATTTTATTTCATTTAATAATATGTTATATAATTTAAAATATCTGTAATGTTAATTTTGGCACTATTCAATAACTTGACTTTTAAAAAAAATAGTACAAAAAGATAAATTAAAAAAATATTCATAATATTAAAAAAATATAAAATTAATCTATAAATTTCAATCATAATCTTAATTATCTCAAATTATGTTTAAATTAATATTTTTAATATCTTTTATTTTTTATTTATCTTAATTAAAAAATTACCACACTATCAATGTGTAAGTCTTCAAGGCAATTATTTATTACATAAAAATTTAAAATAACATCTAATAATTAAGATAAATATTTTATATTTAAAATTACTATTTATATTTGATGATATATTCTAATAGACTCTATATTAAAAATTTTATACTTATTAAATACATAAATTTATCATCTTTGACTTTTCTTTAAAATAAAATACTACTTGTGGCATAAATTCATCCAAGTAGCTCCTAGATGACATAAATTTGGAAAAAGGATTATTTTTGTCAAAAACATCATAAAATGAAATTATGATAAGTTATATGGTAATTTTATAATATTTAAAAAAATATTTTATACTGAATTACCCAATTTAAAGTTAATTGTCGTAATAAAAATTACTTTATTTACTATTCTTATTGACTAAAAATAAAAAGGACTAATTTAATAAATTAATAAATCACGATTTAAAATTTTATATCCATATTCCCATTTTTATAAACCATAATTGGGTTAAATTAATTTAAAATTAATCACATATATAAGTTGAGAAAACGAGTTTTTAAAGTAAAAATGTTCTAATGATTGAAATTTTTTTATATACAAATTTAATATAAAAAATTATTGAATGACCTGATTCTTTTATTTGTTATATAATTGTTATAATTTTACATGGAAACCAAATTGAAATATAATTTAACAATATAAATTATTTATATAATAGTTAGTTTTTAGTTAAAATGCAATATTTTTAAATAATAATTAAAAAGAAAACATTTCAGAAAAACAAATGAAATTCAATAAAAGATTTATTTTATTTTATTATTTAAAAAATGAAGATTATTTTTTCAAATAAAATATAAAATATTTTCAAAATTTAGTTTTAAAACAAGTCTTGCATTAAAAGGAGGCAATACCAACTTTTTAGAAAAATACACCTTTTTTGCATGAAATTGAATTTGTTATTATCTTATTCATATAAAATCTATCGATTGAATGTAAACTAATTTTATATACATGGTTAAACATAATGTATTTAGTTTTATTAATACACACCAATAAAACTTCTAGTTGATAATTTCCATATTAAATAATAATAATTAGTTGTTTTTTCAGCTCGATGTAGCATGTTTTGTACACTATCTCCATAGTCCTTCCTCTAAAAATATTAGAATGTTACATTTTATACCCATTAAATAAATTGCATCCTCACAATCTGAAATTTTTCTTGGTAATTGGGGTTGGACTTTTTAATGTGCCTTTTTTGAAATCCAACATCCGAAAAAGGGTCATTAAAACATCCATTTAAAATTGGAGAATGGAATGTATGAAGGTCACCTGACATAACACATACTAGGGTTTGATGTTGGAAAACATGGACCTAAATGTTAAATATAACTACAAATTTCTAATTTAGTGTGATATAGAACATGGTCATGAGAATGTGGATAATAAAAAAACCAAAAATCTACGATGGTTTAAAAGGTCAACAATTATTTAGTAAGAAAATTAAATGAATGATTCTTTTAATGAAACCTTTAAATTATTTGAGGAATTATTTTACTTCCTAGTCTACAAAAAAGTGGAATATACGTACATTATAAGTATATCTTAATACTTTAATAAATTTCCACCACAAACTCATCTTTTTTCCAAATCATTGGTTGTTGAAGATGATTTTTTTCACCTTAAGAATAAGAATAAACATCTAAATAATCACATAACCCAAAAAAATAACTATATATTTATTATAACATCTATAATTTACAAAAAATTGAATTATTTGTATAATACAGTAAAATTATCCAAAAATAAGCCTTTCTTTGATGAAAAACTACCTCTATCTCCAATATCCAATAGTGACACCCAAAGTTAATTGTAGATCATTTAACAAATAACTATCCCTAATATCACAAAAAATTAGTATAGAATAATATTAGATCCCAATTATCATATCGATTTAATCACATATACTTATAAGATAAATTTTAATCCTTAACTCCAAATAATATCAATTATTCTTGATGTCTCATAACGAAAAGTAATTTCTCAAATAATCTTAAAGATATGACATCCATTTCCATAAATAAAATCAATCATTATAAACCCACAATAAAATCATACATTCCTACAACATTTAATGAAATCATATATTATTTTACTTACCATAATCAAGTATGGTTCCCAATATAGTAAACATCTTATAAAACAACATTCACTTAATCATTAAATAATTTTCCAATCCCGTGGATATCAATTTGATAAAACATATGTTACCAAAATAAAATTAAAAAATATAAAAAATATAGTTTAATTAATGAATAATAATTTTTTACTAACCAGGACATCCCATGGGCTAGTGGAAGGCAGTGAACTATTATCACCATTCGGTTGTGGGTTTAATTCTCATGGCTTATCAGGACACGATGAGTTGTCACCCATCATGTGTGTTGTCATTTTCCAAAAACTATGTTATTATAATACTTATAAAATTAGATAAAGGTAATAAACGTCCTAAAATATAAACATAATATGTTTTAAACTTGGTGGTTATCTCGAACCATTCATTTTTCATCCCAAAATGTAATAACCCTTAATTACTCCAAAAAATGAATGTCTCCAAAAAATACTGTTAATCACCTTAAAATTTCATAACATAAATCCCCAAAAGGGATTCTATGAAATTGAACATATGATAAACCTTAAAATTATAAAACCATGAAGATATCCATAAATCTTAAAAATAAATACTAATCTTCAATGTTTTATAAACCTTCATTTGATACAACATGTAAGGACCCAACCTTTAAAATTACATATTCTTGTGTTTCTAACAGGAATTCACATTCTATGATACTCTCAGTTTATAGTTTTAGATAAGTAAGAAAACCAATTACTATGTAAAACCATAAATTATATGTAGTCACCAATACTCAATATCTATTTTTTCACCAGAGAAAACCCTTTTAATATAAAACATAATTTATTTTCATGACCCATCTTCAATAATTTCATCACGACATCTTCTTTATTTATAATTATATTTTTGAATTGTGAAAAATATTTTAAAACATGCATTTAGTACAAAATTATTATTAAGGAACAAAAAATAATGAAAACCATTAGTTTTTTAAAAAACATGAAAACCAATTAAATTTTTAAAAAACATACTTTTTATTGGAAAATAGATTCGTTTTCTATTAAAAATAATCATTATTTTACCTTTTTAAATGATTTTTTAGGAAAACTATTTAGAAATCATATAAAAGTTAAGTAGGCTCCTTGGGACATCATTATCATAAAACTCTCATAAAACACTTTCAAAAGGAATAACCCTATGGTTGACATCCATCTCTGTAATACCTCATGCATTGGAAAGATATAATGCTGCTCACCCATCATATCTCAAGCTATAATGGGGATCAACCCATGATATATTGATATAAAATGCTGACAAACCCTTCATATATTGTTCTATAATGGGATAGACCCATAATAAAAAATTTCCAAGGCCTATATCATGAATAAAAATCTTGAAATATTTTTTATAACTTTTTATAAAATAGTTTTTTATATTAAAACTTCATTTTCTTATTGAAATAAATTTTAAAATATATAAACCATGCACATAAAATTTAAAACATTTTATTTGAAAAGAAATTATAGAACCCATAATGGAATCATTGAATTTGAGAAATTACATTCATGTTGTATATGTTAAAAAACTTTTATGTTGACCTTATTAAAAATATATTTTAAAAAGGAACTTTAAAAATAATTTTAAAAGAGATTCCTTTACCTACAACCACAAAAGGTTTCCCTTTTGATAAAATTTGAGAAAAATTTAAAAATTCCACTTTTAAAACCTTCATGTAAAAATTAATACTTTATGGAAAATAATTTTAAAAACATGCATATTAAAGTTGAATATTTATAAAATAAATCTTTAAACCATTCAAAACTATGTTTTTTTTGTTAATATATCCCTTAACAAGAGTTTGACTCATCACATACATTCATTATATTATTTAATAGTATACATTGCTGAATTATTAACCTGACATAGAAAAATTTTCAATTTTATTGTTCATTTTATATCCCTTATTTTCATGTTATAATCAATTTTAAATTATTTTAGTTCACTTCCGACATTTTGATTACATTTGGAACATAAGTCCAAAATGAATTTTCTATAATTTCTCTAGTAAATTTTTTCATTAGTCCATAATATATAAATCAATTGTCATTAAATAATTATGATTTTTATACATAAATAATACATTTAAATCAATCTAGAAAATATGGATATGAGAAATGAACTATGTTACTATTGTGGATATGGTAAGCAATATTTACACATGATTAATATATCTATTTTCAATGATAATTATGGAAAGAATGTAAGTATCATTTATTAATTAGAAATTTATCATAATATCATTAATATCATTTTATACATGAAAATATATTTATATATATCATCCATGTGATGTGGTGATGAAAAATAAACACAACGCTTCATGGAAGTGATAATTCATACATAAGCATAAATGACGTTATCATTTTTATGTGCATATAAAGTAAAGAATAATAATAATATATTATATTTTCATAATTATTAATATTTCATGAATATAATATATAAAAATTAATTATATAATTCTAATCAGTCTTCAGATATGATGATGGAAAATGAATTAAATCGGTTCACAAGGCTGTGGTCCACCGTACACAAGAATGATGATTTATTTTACCAATTTACGGAAAAGAATATGGATACAGGTCATGATAATAAATTAATAAAATATAAGTATATTGAGAATACTGGACTTATTATTTTTTCATTGTTGAATAATATTTAAACTCTAAGAAGAAATAAATAAATACACTTTATTAAAAATAGTACATTTTCTTTATAAATCCTCTATTTCTTAACTCCTTTAGACAAAAGAGGGTGGTGTTATTATAACAAAACATTATTTTCAAATAGTGATATTTTATCTTTTTAGATTAATATTCAATACAATACAAAAACACATCTCTACGGATTATAATAGTTTAGTTCCTTTGGAAACACGGAACACATTCTTCTAATTTGGTGATAAATCTTCAACATCTTCCATAAATATCATCCAATTTAGTAATCATATATAAAATGATTCTTTATAACCTAAGGAGTGGAAACATAACAAATAGTGAGATTAGCTTCTCAAAAAGGGTAATCCTGGAAGACACATAAGCCTAATTTGATCATAAGGGCATGAAAACATGATAATTACTTTTAAAGATCATATGCTACATATCCAAGATCATATACACGAGTCTAGGAATAAATATTGGTAGGTCAGAAGGAATGAATCATTATATAATCAAATAAAATGACCCATGAGAGTATAATAATTGAATAAAACATGGAATTTTTGGAATATAAATGAACATAGAATATCATATTTCAATGATACCTACCAAGAAATTAATAGTTTTTTAGTCTTAGGAAAATCACTTTTATACAAACCTAGGTCTTGCGAAGGACTCCCATGTAGCTTATGGTTTAATAATTAATATAGTATACTATGTAACCTCTTATTTCAGGCATAGAAAGGCCTCTCGTGTACCCTCTTGTGGCAGGTATAGGATTAATTCCCATGTACCCTCTTATTGCAAGAGTATGATGGCCTCCCCTGTACCCTTTTATGCTCATAGAAAATTTGTCATTACCCAATGAATTGGAGGGAGATATAGTTACCAAAGATCACATAATTATATCATACATACATGTTTCACAAGATAATAATTCATTTATCAATTTAGAACCCATTAATTGAAATAAGTTTCATAAACATAATTCAATCATAACATAACCCATGGAAATGAGATGGGTTTCATAAATAACATCCCATCATAGTCATAATCCATTTTTTGAAATAATATGAATTGTATCATTGAAACATATCCCCATTAAATCATAAGTAACATTATATAATGTTATATTATGTGGAAAACAAATTTTATAGAGCAAATGAAAATAATTTTTGAGGAAAATATACATTATTCTTTGAAAACATTTTCTTTTTCTAAAATGAAACAAAATTTCAAAAGAAAATATTTTCAATGTAAATAAAACTATAATATTATTTATAAAACATCGAATAAATATGGTTTCATGATGGTTTAAATTTCAGTTCATGCTATATAAGTTAAAAAAATTGCACATTCATACTTTTTACCAAAAAAATCCAAAGTACATCATTTGGAAAAAAATGAAAAAATTCCTTTCAAAGCATGTAGTAAATAGTAAAAAATGGGTAAAAATTACATAAAAAATTCATAGAAGTATATTAAAATGTTTTTTAGAAAACATGGACATTGAAGATAAATAATCCCAATGGTGACATAAAACCAAATAATCCAAAACATTGATGAGATTTTGAAATAAATACTCATTAGATTACAATTTGAAAAAGAATTTTCACCATGATAGAAAGAAAATCACACAGATATATATATATATATGAAAATACCCTAATATCATGGATAATACTCATAAAATTACTTAATGGTCATTTTATTCAACACCTAGAACAAATAATTAGTGTTTACGGTTGGAGTCCCATATAAATAAAAGTGAGACATAAATCATATTCCTTTAGTCTTGTCATCCTTTGTAAATATTCAAACCTCCTATATAAAAAATATAATTTTATTATACATATAAAAAATAACCATATTTATATATATATCTCTATATATCATAATATGTGTGAATTACTTATAACTTTATGTTACTCTCTTATTAACAATTAATTGATAATGTTATGTTACATGTAACAACTACTCTATTTTTCGATCATGTTTTTACTAGTTATCATAGGCCCTCTTATATAAGTCCTGATTTTATCCTCTAGAGAATGATAACCATGATATATATATATATAAATTAATTACTTATATTTATTCATGGTGATTTAATTAATAAAGATATTAAAAATTAAAAGACACCATTCATGGAAATGATAAGCTGTACCAATGCATGAACGTTGATTTCATTTTCGTATCATATTTAAAGAAAGTAAATAATACTATATATTATAAATAAAGATTAATATTTATTATATATAAAATATATATTAAAAAAAATTATACTTACTTCCATCCAAGTGAAATATAGATGAAAAATGAATCACATCGCATTGTGGAGATTATAAGTCAAACGTACACACGAGTGGTATTATCATTTCCGAAATGATTAGGTGGTAAAAAGGTAGAGATGGTATTATAATTAAGTAATTATAATAATTTAATAAATATAATATATAATAATTAAATACAACATAATTCACACTCATAAATTATGGTGATAAAAATTTAATTGTATCGCTATATGGAGACAGTAAGGCGTATGTACGCACGAGTGATACATTCACTTATTATTTTATAGAAAAAAGGAATGTATAATAGTTTTTTATATTCATAATAATATTAAATTATATTTAATATGATGATGATATTATTTTATTATATATATCTTATATTTATATGATTTATAGAATAGTTGAAAAAGTGAGAGATCGGTTAGAGTGATTACCTCTTCTTTTAAACAACTCATTTAGATCTATAGAAAGACTATAGAGTTGGTCATATGGTAAGACTAAAACATCTAGAATGTGTTTAAAGAAGCAGAGAAGTAAATTAATCATATATTATTCTAGATATAAATCTCATAAAGGGGAAATGAAATAAGGGAGGATGTGTCGTTTTATAATGAAGGTGAGGGGTACATTGGGAATTTTTCAAAAGATTAAATTATAATAAATTAAATATCAATTCAAATACTTCCAAATGGAATGGAATATAGAGTAAATATTTTTAAGGTGTAATAAAAACAACTAATCGTTTTTATACATTATTTTTTATAATTTTAAACCACATCATTTTTTTAACTCTTTGTTAACATATTTTTATTTCATCCAATGTAAAAACATTTTCTATATTTAAATGTAGATATTTTAACATATAAGGTGTAAATTAAAACATAAATGGTCCATTTTTGATATTTTAGACCTTAATTTATCCCAAAAATTTTATTTTATTTTATTTTTTTAAATAATTTAATAAAATATTTGTTTCATAAAATATCTTTAGAGTCAATTTTGACACTATTTATTACATTTATATTATGAAAATTTATCTAGAAATAATAATTGGATGAAATTTATTTAATACACCCCTAATATGTCAATGCAACCTATAAATTCTTTAATAACCTTATGTAATTCAAATCATATTTATTTTAATATTTATACTACCACATAATTTGGGATTTCATTAATTGAATAATTACTGCATCATCATTGTGTAATTACATATGATAATTATTTCATCACTAAAAATTAAAAATTAATTTCAAGATGTATATAAACATTATATTTTTATAAATTATATATTTAGCTGAGTAAAGCTTCTATTTTACAACAAATTAAATATATTATAATTATTAAATGTAAGGATGTGACAATTTAGAACTCAATGATTTTATTAATATCCAAGTCCTTTTCCTGGACAACTGTATATTAGATTATTAAATTTTTATCCTTTTGTTTTAAGTGTATAATTAAATTCATATAATAAAATTTGGGTAAGTTTAAAGGTAGTTTTGATAAATATTTATAATATCAATTTTTCCCTCAATTATCAAATTTACCCTTAACTGTGGAATTAAAAATTAAAAAATTACTATTATTAGTATCCAAACCTTAAATTGAACTAATTAATAAAATTTTACCTTCTAATTATAAATATTTAATATATATTTCCAAATTATATTCAATTAATATGATTAAATTAGTTAAAAATTAATCCCACAGACAGGAAAAAGCAATAATTTTTTATAGAGAAAACATTCAAAAGGTTGATAGGATTTTTTATCCAAATTTAATATGATATTGATTGAAAGGATATAGATTTTTTTAACTGATAAACATTTTAAATAATTATACATTAAACCCAATTTTAAATTAAATTTAACACTATCAATTATTTAGATGAAAACGTGTTTCCAATTAAAATGTAAAATTTTTAACAGTTCATCAAAACATGGAACAGAAAAAAATGGAAATAATAAAATGAAAGTATATTTTAATATCCCTATATCAAATAAAAAGTTTTTTTAAATATAATTTATAAAAAATACAAAAAAGGTTTCAAACAATTACACCATTAAAAATGTGGTAAAACTATCATTTAATAAAAATATAACTTTTAAGCGTAAAATTAAATTTATTATAATTTCCTTTATATATATAAAAATTAAATGAATGTAAAAAATTTTATTTAATATTATATATATAGCTATTTCATTAATATAATACAACAAGAGTTATTTTTATATTTATTATTATATAACAAACTTCTTCATATTTAAATAGTTTTTCCAAAAAAACATCTCCTTTTATTTTAAAAGGGTTTCACATTCATATATAATTATATTGTAACAGAATTATATAAAACTATATGAACCATAATTTCGTAATCTAGTTATTCTTGTTCATAACCAACATTCTAATGGCTAGGTTATAATTATGTTGTTTAAAAAATTACAGAAATAAAAATATTTTTCTATTGAAATTCAATGTTGACCATAACTTAATAAAAGGTGGTGTTGTATGTAACGCTAGAAATAAATGAAATCATTTAAAAAATCCCTTTCATAAAAATATTTGGGTTTTACATTTCATGCCCTTAAAAACTAATTTCCTTTACAAAATTATTTTGGGAAATCATATGTTTAATACATGGATGTTTCATTCATAGAAACCTACTTTGTAAATATAAATCACAAAACTAAAATTAAAATGGAAAATTTGGAAACAAAATGGTTACCCAATGTAAATCAAAACTAGGTTATGGAATAAGATATCATAAACGAAAAGTGAAAAAATTACTTCCATGATAATTCTAACTATCATGTTCTGATTGAGATTGAAAAAAATAAAGGGAATGAAATTGTTAATAATCACATTATCATAAATCTATTATGATTTAAGAGTCCATTTGATTCATTAGAAAATAAATTACTAGGATAACATTTTTTTTTCAAGATACTTTCCCTGTAGTTGGATAATTTTCATGATAATAAATACATACATTATTTCATTACATTTCATAATTATACCTCATCCTTTCATTGATTATTGATCAATTTCTACATTATATTTATTTCAAGAAGTGAAGGTGAATTTATCATTCTTAAATAATTAGAAGATAATGAGATCCTTAGTATCATAGGTTATATTACCATTAATAACATTACAATAACAAAATTAACATGTGTTATCTAATATACATAATTCATCATATTGAATGATAATACATTAACCTCTAAAACCTCATCTAGAGTTAAATATAAACTGTTCCATAAATGGATAAATTTATAACCATTATAAAAAATGAAAGTCCAAAAATTTTTAAATAAGGCCACTAAATTTCTCAAAAAAAGTATTATCATTGATCACCCATATATCATAAAGGAGGTATTTATTTTAAATACTAGACATGTGAATACAATTATCATATATTATTGTAAAATGATATTAAACACACACAATCTTCTTCATTATTTATATAAGATCATTTATTAAAAACATTAATTGGATGATTGGGTTCATCCTGGTACCAATAAAAAATTTTATTTTGGTATTCCAGAATCTAAGTAGATAATCACATGAAAATTCACTAATGGATGAAAAATAATATTTTCATAGGGTACATTAAAAATCAAACATAAAATTAAAAACTAAGGATAAAAGGATAAGTTTTTCATAATTATAAAGGTCTAATTAATAAAATGTGAGAGAATAATATTTTATAATGTCCTTTTTTCTCAGTGTTTCATTTGGATTATCATCTACATTAGTCCTTAGAATGGGGAACCTATTTTATTAATTCAATAAATCTTTTAAAATTAATCATTGAATTCTGGGAGGTGAATTATGTGGAGATTTATTATTATTCACATCATTATCTACGTTATTCCCGTCACATCAGTATCCATCCACTCAATAAACATATTTTTCACACTTTTAACACCCTCTAATCCCATTCAGGCATTCACATGGGTACTTCTTCACACATTTATGGCATAAAAATTCAATTATTTTTTCTCTACCATTACAGTTTTAATGGTAATAAATCTTTATTTTATTATCAAAACCATTGGAATGTTGGGAATATCTGATTTCCATTTCTACATTCAGTGCACATTGAAAAAATTCTTCATAGATACTAAATTCACTTATTGTAAAGGAATTTTCAATACTTTGTTTCAATCCACCAAAGAATCAATAAATTTTACTTTTAGGGCTGATGATTAACCCAGAAGCATATATTGAATGTCTTGAAAAAATATCCTCATAAGTACCAATTGATTTATTATCCTTTTTCATAATTTCAAGGAATTATATATCGATATTTATTCTTAGAATACAAGGGATGTACTTAATTAAAATTATCCCATTAAACTCTTCCCCATAGATTGATTCAAGTTCGTCATGTTCCCTGATGTTCTTAATAATAGTCCAAAAGATATCAGCTTTATATTACTAATTCCAAAAAACCAAAATTAATTTTTCATGTTCTGAACACTGAAGGAAGGAAAATATATTTTTAGAGTTATCCATTCATTATTTAACAATAATTGGATGAAAATGCCCACTTAAATAATGTGTGAATTACCTCATGAAGAACTCAACATAATGTTTTTTCTCCTTTTCACATTTGGATATCCAACATTATTCATCGATTGTGTGCGTATAGTGATAATATTTTACATTCCAACTCGCATAACATTTTTTGAAAATGTGGAAAATAATTTCATTGGCCATCACATTCGACAATAATGTTCTTCCTTCGGGTTATATCTAATGACTAATAGTAAAAAAATAATAGTGTGAGAAAAAATAATAATATTGTAAAAACCTCATAATAATGTTAAATTACCTTTAGTCTAAGAAATGTTAGGTTTAATCATATTCAATTCATGGTCATTGTAAAAACTCTAGGATTTTAACCTATATAGAGAATTATCCATAGAGATCATAATAAGATTTTCTCATCCTAGTTTCCAATAGTTAACTACAAGAGTTATTTTATACCAACATTAACAACCCATGCTTTTCTAACAAGGATGTTGTATCTTATTATATGAATATTAATTACATTTCAAAAACACTTTCCTGAGGTCATAAATAGTATAGTGACGTTGGAAACATGGAACATATTCCTCTAATTTGGTGAAAGATCAGAAAAATATATCATGAAGATCATACACTATAGTACTCCTAATTAAAACCTTTTATTATAACCTGAGGAATGGAAACATAATAAATGGTGAGTTCTGTTGCTCAGTAAGGGTAAAAATGGAAGATATTTATCCCTAATATGAGAATAAGGTTATCAAAAAATAAGCATAAAATTTTCCGATCATACCATACTTATCAAATATCATATAAATGATGAATGTCATAAGTAGTATTAGATCATAAGAAATGAATCATAATATAATCAATGAATATAATAATTGAGTTTATATAAATGGAATAATATATGTAATTTTTTAGGACCGCTTCATCAAATACCATGGGGGTGAATACGGGTATGAAAGATTATAAATACTTTCCCTTTGGATCTTATTTCATCGTTAAAAACACTCTTCTCTCTATCTCTCATAGAAATGTATGGATAGAAATTAAATCATGCATAAGACACAAAAATTTTAATTGGTTCACCCTCACTATGCGGCATCCCAGAAACATACAATGACAATGCAACAATATGACCAATCGACTAATATCACTTCCAATTACAAGTTTTGGGCTCAATTAGTTCTATTCCTAGGATAAGTACCTTTAAAATTGTTAGGGTCAACACATTCCTTCCTGAAGGGTCACAGAGAATGTCTCTTTCTCTAGCTCATTGTTGGTGGAAAGGATAACCATTTTCTTCTTCTTTTTCTCACTATACTTGGAAAGGATCCACTATCTGTTTATAGAATTTTAGGTCTCTTCATAATATCTAATTTATGTATCCTCCATTGTGTGTAGATTATCGGTTGAGGTTTCACATTCATCCACTAATGAATACCACTTTACCACAGATGAATTAGGTAACTTCAATATTTTGCACAACGATAGGATTAATTATGCCCAACACAAATTCCTTGAACTAAAATTTTTAGTTTATCACGGGAAAAATTGTTTTAAACCACAAACAAATTGAACAAATATATTATGTGAAACTCAATACTTGTGTATAACTCCCTTCTTTCATGTAACTCAATACATGTGTCAAACTAAATTCTTGTACACTACTTCCTACTTACACGAAACTCAATAATTGTGCAATCAAAAAATCATATTTACTCTAAGTTATGAGAATATTTAATTGAGGGCGGTAACTACCTATTTATAGGAATTTTTATGACCCTATGTGCAACTCACAAAACTTTTCCCTGAGCACGCAACTCACATTCATGTAAGTCTTATCCATGCATACTCACCTTCACACAAAACCATAACATGCATGATCTTATTTCCCTTGAAATATTTTTATTTGATGAACTTAAACAGTGGATTTTGAACAACATTCCAAACCTCCTAAATACTTTCACACAACTTCCTTTTCCAAAAATACTTTTCCATATCTCCATGTTTTGGACAATATGAATTAAAAAACATTAGGAGAAAATTCCACCATATATACAATATTTTTATATTGCCTTTAGATAATGCATTAATTTTTCAATTTTATTTATCAATATAGTTTCATAAACTCCACAACTAATCTTGGAAACGCACATTTTCAACAAACACAGTCAACCCAAAAATGCATCAATGTTTCCTTGAATGATTTTTTTCCAACAACCTTCCTACTTTGTTTTCTTTATAACTCTTCGCATTTTTATACCTTATAAAATCTTCTTCTATCTTCAACCACTATTCAAATCTAGTGATTCATATAGTGATAAACTATTTACTCAACACATACTCTAATCCCACATGAGTCATGTTTTGTGTGAGAAACAAGAGTATTATTCAATGATAATCAATTAATCTATTCATTCCAAAACCGTCCAACATATTTCATTAGTATATCCACATAACATGATATATATATATATTGTGATTTATATTTTCTATTATCATTATATTTAAAACTCCCTATATCTCACTACTCCCTCTATCTCACTGCTCTACCTATAAGCTACTCCTCATGCCTTGATGAAGTCATTTTATCCCCTAAAAATGGCACAATTTCTCCCCCTCTGTCATCTAACACAGAGGTCACTTTACCATGGTCTACAACAGGGTAAGGAACAAAACTTAGTGCATTTGGGAAAAACACACCATACCTCAGAGATGGGGGGTGACCCACATCAATACTTTCTGAAGAGAGAGGATTCAAATAAACTCCAAGATCCTGTAGGTTCCGTTTAAATTTTTCTATGGGAAATAACTTTTTCAGAATTTCTAGAACATATTGTTTTATAGGCACAAATGTAATGGCACTGACCCGGCTGGCCCATTACTTTTCCAATATAAGGCTCCACCAAAATAGTGGCAATGTTTCCTCACCCAACCCCCCATTTTATTTTTCCAGTCCCGCTCCCATGACATAAATTTTTGACATAAATTAATTCTTTTACCCTTTTTAAAGCCATTTAATGCCCATAATTAATTCCGAAAAATACCAAGAAACCTCTCTAATGGGGGGTATTAAATAAAACCTTAATATCATCATGTGTAACTACCCACCCACGTAGGAAAATGCAATATGACTTTCTAAGTGTTCCAAATTACATATCTCGTTACTATAGGATCTTCTCGTTATACCTCCTGCTAGAGTTTCACTTTTTTTCATCTTTGTTGGATTTCTTTCTTCTCCCAAGTGTTCCTGGAGTTCCTCTCTTATGTGGCTTGTGGTGTGCCTCTATTGGAGCTTTCTGCACCACTTGGAGTCCATGTAATTCCTCCACTCCTAGTCGTGCAACCCCTGTTCATGGCGTGTGGAGAAAAAAACTTCGATCCGTGATGAAACATGTAGGGATTTTCCTTTGTCTCTCCTTACTGTGTATCATGCAGTGTTGGTACTCTATTTTTTCAATGGGGATTGATGAAACCAAACTTAATCGAGATTATTAAATGACCTTTAATGAAGAAAGGGTGGGGGATTGTGATCGATGTTTTGGTGTACTCCTTTATGTTAATATGTGTTGTGAATTGTGCGGGCCTATGTTCACTGAAAATCATTTCCGTTTTTTTTCTTCATTGTGCACTAATGAAACCTTGTCTTTTGTGATGATTAAATAATTGTACCTTGGAAATTGGTTAATCACGTAAACTCGGTGGATTAAATGGATACATAGTAAATATAAAATCATGTGTGGTCACCCCGGATAACCAATAGAAAGAAGAAAATAATGAATGATGTGCTTGAACCTGGAAGTTTCCTACTATGTTTTGGTTGTAGTTGTTTTGTTCTATTTCATTTCATATTGGGTGATGTGGGTGAGGATGAGATCCTCTTGGTTGTGAGTTTGAAGCGTGTGCTTACTCTGATGTGACACAAACTCGGGCAGGATCCTCTATTGTTGAGAAATTGTTGTTTCTTGGTTTTGGGGACGAGGGGCTGTGTCTCGGGATTTTCTTTGTTTCCATTACTTTGAGGGATATCACTTATCCATTTTTCGAGGTTTTCTTTGATTACCATACTTTGGGGGATCTCAATAATCCCATTTTGTTGTAAAAATATTACAACATAACCAGGTATGAATGCTTAAATTGGTGTTGGCTGTTTCTCTTTTCCTCTGGCTTGTGGTTATGCCAGCTAGTTTCCCAGTAGTGTATAATTCACTTAAATGGGTTTGATTGAACATGAATCCAGAATGATTTAAATGAGGAATTGGTATTCGGGATGATTTGTGACTTGTCCATGAGTGTAGTGCTTTGATTTATGAATGAATAGTAACGAGGGTGTTTGTGCTTAGATTCTGGAGACCCTAGGTTTGGAAAAGTACCTATTACCTATACATATATTATATTTCTTATGTTTCTTATTCGTACCCCACCCAAGTTGAGCACTTAATGTTGAACACCCCATTTTTTGGGGAGGGTGTTTTTTCCAACACTCTTACGAGTGTATGGTTATTAGCTCCTTTTCTACTCTCTTTCTCGAATAGACCAAGACTCTTAGGGCAATCTTTGATAGCCTGAAGTAAATATTTTTACCATGAATCTTCAGGTGGGGTAGTTGTGGTGGTTGGCCCAGCTGTTTGCGGGCAGGTTGCTTCTTAAGTGTCTCCGAGATTAGGCCCAGGTGTCTTCGGGCATGGAAATAGTTGTTCGGACCAAGGTGTTTTCGAGTGTGGTTACGCATGGTAATTGTGGCACAGGTGTTTGCGGGCGGGATGGCAGTTATGGAACAGGTGGATGCGGGTGGTGTTTGGTAGTGGGACTGCGGTGAGGTTATGGCCTAGGTGGGTGCGAGTGGGGTTTGGCAGTGGGACTGCGGTGAGAATGGCGGGATTGGATCAATGCATTGGATGTCATCAATATCCATTGGTAAAGTGGTGCGGGGTACCCAAATCTCGATGTGTTATTACTACACTTGACTTGACATGAGTTATTTGGGGAGTGTTCCTTGGTGAGTCTTGGGTGGATAATTTACCTTGCGAGATGTTTTGGTTATCTCTTTTCTCATAGGGAATTAGAATGCCTCTCCACTTGTGCATGAGAGATTTTGGTTTTCCCTACTGAGTATACTTGTATGCTCACCCTATGTATATAAAACTACTTTCCGGATTCCAGGATCACTACGAGGATCGTGAAGGACCATAATAGCTCAGAGCATAGGGTAATTGATGTTTTCTTTTTCCTTTTCTTGGTACTTACCGTTGGAGATTTTTTTTGGCTTGTATCATTCACTATTGAACATGAAAATGGGAATGAGTTACATTGGTCTTTACCTTTACATTCAACTTTGGTGTTGTTGGGGTTTCTATCTTATCTCTCAATCCTATAAAATAAAAAGGGTAATTCCTTCCATATTTTTTGTGATGATATACCCTTGGTGGTATTCGCCACTCCGGGACCTATTGAAGGAGGGTATCAGGGGTCATTATCTCTCCTTCAACTTGATGAATAAAGGGTTTGGAAGTCTTATGTCCCTTCCCCCATCATGGTGAAGGCATGTCGTGACAGAATGGTATTAGAGGCAGTGAGGTTGAGAGGTAGGATGGATTCTGGAGTTAGGCACAGTGAGGATTACATGGGGTGGTAGGGAAACAATGTTGGGTGTCCTTGGTGCGTGAATTAGGGCAGGGAATACCAGCTAGGACATGGGATATACCCCCCCTCATGATCCAATGCAAGGACTCTAGACATACCAAACGACCATGTGAGGCTAAACAGATTGTAGGGTAGAGACCCTAGGAAAGGTACATGAATCATAATGACTTGTGTTCTTATGTTTCATGGGTGTCCTGCGGATTCAAAATAAATAAACAATTCTACGAATATTTAAGTACAATATTCTACACTACTCAAGCTTAGGCATTCCTTGTTTACCATGTAGCTATGGAACTTGGGAGGCGACCACGAGTAGTGCGGGAGATCGAGACCCATGAGGTTTACTTGGACGATCGGAAGAGGACCAACCAAGAGGAGGAAGATGATCAGTGGTAGAAGGTGCTTCGAGCCTTTTAGTGACAGACCCTATGGATGTAAAAGGGCAACATCTTAGGTATTGAGACATAGAGCTGGATAGCGGAGCTGGTGATAGCCTTCAGCTTGATCCGGGCACCGACAGAGTACTGGATTCTTCTGGTTGTAATCCAAATGCATGGAGTAGCACGTTAGTGGTGGAAGCATTATCTTGGGGAGAATAGGGAGACCAAGTTGACATGGGCTGACTTCGAGAAGGAGTTCTAGGTGGAATTCCTCTCATCCATGATGAAGGATGAGAAGAGGTAGGACTTAATCTCCCTCCAGCAGGGGAGTATGTCAGAGAGAGAGTTGGGGATCATGTTCAAGGATCTCCTTCACTTTGATCCTAAACTCTTTTCAGTTGTGGAGTCTCAGGCGAGATGTTTTGAGGAGGCACTTCGACCTTCTTTTCAGTATGATGTTACTCCCTTTACCATACCGACCTACATGGAGGTCCAGAAGAATGCTGAAGTGGTGGAAAGGATGCACACACTAGGAGGTGTGTCACAAGAGGGAATCTAGTTGTGATCGTCAAAGGGGAAGGCTGTCAACAGTAGGCCTCCAGCATCAGGACCCTCTAGGTTTCAACTAGCATGGAGTAGGCCCCAGCAGTTTCAGTTATGACCATTTGGCCTCGCCCTTTTCATTCGGTCCCAAGGCCTTGATGCTTCATTTCTGGATGCCATGGGAACCTTCAGAATCAGTGCCCAGACAGAGTACGTTATGGTGGGGGTAGAATGGTCCAACACCCACCTCAGTAGCAATAGTTCCCAGCTAGTCCCTTTCAGCAGCAACAACAAGTGCAGCAGGATCCCGCTCCTCCGAGGGCAGACATTGCTGGAGGAGGCCGACCTCATGGTGCTCTCCAGGGTTCTCGACCCGGGCGCGGTCGGGGAGGTGGCCGACAGCCGAGAGGTAGAGGAGATGGGCGTAGGCAGTTGCTTGCTGCTGAGGTAGTAGTTCCAGCAGATCCAGAGGTCATTCAAGGAATGATCAACTTGTTTAGTACCCTTGCATATTCCATGTTTGATTCAATATCTCCGCACTCCTTTGTTACACCTAGTATGGCCCATGCTTTGGTTTTAGACACTAAGAGACATCCAGTTCCCCAGGTGCTAAGCACACTAGTCTGAAGTCTAACCGATTTTTTGTATGCCTGTCGAGTATGATAACAGATGATAGGTCCACATCAGTCAGTCAGGGATCTTCTACTATTGTAGATACAACTATACGATGTCATCCTATGCATTGATTGGATGTTCTCTGTATGTGTCGTCATTGACTGCTTCCGAGGAAGGGTTCTGTTTTCAAACATGGGCGGCCAATGAATAACTTTTAATGGCAAGAGGAGTTTCCAGGGGAGTATCAAGTGAGGGAAACAACTTCTCTCCTTGTTAGTTGTGCTATCAGTGGAGTTGGTGGATGCAGATATGGTGGATGTTCCATGGGTCGTCAGTGATTTTATGGACATCTTCCTTAAAGAGGTGACAACTCTACCCCTCGACATGACATTGAGTTTGGGATAGACATGAAATATTTTTCTCATCCAATTTTGATGGCCCCCTATCATATGGAACCTTCGGAGCTACGGGAGCTGCGGGTTCAGATTGATGATTTGATGAAGAAGGGTTTTGTTTGACCAAGTTCATCACCGTGGGGTGCTCTAGTCTTGTTCGCGAGGATGGAAGATGGTGGTCTCAGGATGTGTATAGACTACCAGATACTGAATCAGGTAATGGTCATGAATCGCTACCCTCTCCCAAGGATAGATAATCTCTTTGACTATTGTAAGGGGGCATGATGGTTCTCTAATATTGACATGCAGTCAGTATATCACCAGTTGTGGGTGAAGGAGGGAGACATCTCTAAGATGGCCTTCTAGTGCAGGTATTGGCACTTTGAGTTTGTGTTCATGTCATTCAGCATCACGAACACTCCAGCTGTGTTCATGGGGATCATTAACTCCATCATCCAGGAATATCTGGACCGGTTCATAGTCCTGTTTAATGACGACATCTTGATCTACTCAAGATCAGAGGAGGATCACGCTGAGCATTTAAGAACAGTTTTAGAGGTCCTTCAACAGCACAAACTCTATGGGAAGTTGTCCAAGTGCTTGTTCTCGACATGAGAGGTGCACATCCTTGGGCATGTGGTGTCCGAGCAGGGGATAGCAGTGGACCGATCGAAGGTCTAGTGGTTGTATCTTGGGCAGAACCCAAGAATGTGGCAGAGGTTCGTAGTTTCCTCAGGCTAGGAGGTTACTATTGGAGATTCGTGTGCAACATCTCTCGAGTTAAATCATCTTTGATAGTGTTGACCAAGAAGTATCAGGATTTCGTGTGGGATGGGTAGTATGAGGCAGCCTTCAGTTATCTAAAGGAGAAGTTGGTTAGTACCCCAGTTCTAAGGTTTCCAGAATAAGGGGTGGTGTATGAAGTGTTATGTGATGCTTCAAGGCAAGGCCTCTGATGTGTGTTGATGCAGTGGAAAGGGGTGATCTCCTATGGGTCTATGAAGTTTCTCCCCCATGAGCGTACCTATTCCACCCATGATCTGGAGCTTGCAGTGGTCATGTTCGCACTAAAGTTGTGGTGGCACTACCTCATCGGGGAGCGCTTTTTGGTACTCACCGATCACAACAGCTTGAAGTATGTCTTCTCCCAGTAGGACCTGAACCTATGGTAGAGGAGGTAGATCGTCTTCCTTCAAGACTATGACTTCCAGATTTCCTACACCTCAGGAAAGGGAAATGTGGTTGCTAATTCCTTGAGAAAGAAGTCTCAGAAGGATGCAGTTCAAGAGTCCGCAGATTCGTGGATGGAAATGGAGGAGTTGGCGGCACTCCACCTGGATGCAAGGGTAAAAGGTGGAAGATGTTGTATGTATCAGATGACAATGAACTGCTCTCTACTGCAGTAGGGGGAGGAGTCTCTGTGGGGTGACTCAGAAAGAGAAGCGGTGAATGACCAGGTTACCCAAGGTGATGCTCCAGAAGGGTGGACGAAGGATGGTAAAAATCAGGTGTTTTTCCGAGGAAATCTATTTGTTACAGAGGCAATGTGGGAGAGATTTCTTAGTGAGTTTCCCAACACACCCCTAGCAGTACACCCAAGAGTTTCCAAGACGTACCAGGTCTGAGGAGTATTTTTGGTGTCCTGGGGTGAAACGAGCAGTAGTAGAGTTCGTTGTAAAGTGCCGAGTGTGTCAGCAGGTGAAGGCTGAACACCGTGTTCTAGGAGGCTTGTTGCAACCTTTAGACGTTCCATAGTGGAATTGGGTTGAAATCTTGATGGATTTCGTCAGGGGGCTACCAAAGGTTCAAGGAGGCTGCGATGCTATCTGCGTAGTGGTGGATCTGTTGACCAAATTGGTCCACTTTCTGGTGATCAAGGAGTCTGGCGCAGTGGATGCCTTATTACGGAGGTATGTGGATGAGGTGGTGCAGTTACATGAATTTCCAAGGTCTATAGTCTCGGATAGGGATGCACACTTTACCTCACAAGTCTGGAGGGAATTGCAACATGCTTTTGGAACCTAGCTACGACTTAGAACTGCCTTCCACCCCCAGACAGATAGAGAGACAGTGTGCATCATCCAGACGTTGGAGGACTTGCTACAGGCATGTGTCCTAGATTTTAGGGGATCTTGGGTGTGACAGTTTCTATTGGAAGAGTTTGCCTACAACAATACCTATCACTCTACAATTGGTATGGCTCTATTCGAAGACTTTTACAAGAGGCCATGTCGCTCACCCGTATGCTGGACAGAAGTTTGGGAAGCAGGTGTTCTTGGCCCGCAGGGGGTGCAGATCATGATAGAGAGGGTTCAGCTTATAAGAGAGAGGATGAAGGTGGCTTATGACCGACAATAGTCATATGGAGATAACAGTAGGATACCCGTGGAGTTCAGGGTCGGGGACCATGTATTCATGAAGGTCACCCCCCAGCATGGGTATCAGAGGTTCGACAGAGGGAGTATGATTTTCTCAAGGTTTTTCGGACCGTTTGAAGTGATGCAGTGGGTCAGCGAAGTGTCATATCAACTGGCGTTGCCGCCACCACTGCAAAGGTTGCACGATGTCTTCCATGTGTCCCAGCTCTGATGATATCTACATGACGATTCACAAGTCCTCGACTGGGGAAAGCAAGATATCAAGGATGATGCAATGTTCGTAGAGCAACCAGTGTCGATTGAATGTCATTAAGAGAATGTGATTCATGGAAGAACCATTATTTTGGGTTATGGATGAACCATTACTTTGGTTCGTGTGTTGTGGCGGGATGGTGGGTTTGAGGAGAGTACCTGGTAATGGGAAGCACAAATGTGTGCCCAGTACCAAGAGTTGTTTTCAGTTTTGCGTTGTTCTGTTTGTACATAATAGTGATGGAACTCTTTACCTTGTTAGATCTGAAATTTTTAATTTCCCCTATTCTCTAAATGTGTATGAAAAGTCCTGGCTATGGGGAGGGGATGAATAGATACCTAATCAAGACGCATTAAGGTGGATGCGATTAAACCTGTGCGAGTGAGTCAGTGCCGCCCAAAGAATATAGTATCTTGACATGGAGGAATAGACTCCCCCACCCATATGACTAGTCAGATTGACCCTTGAATGTTTCCTGGTTTAATGAGGGAGAGGTGTTTCTAGATGATGATGAGGTTCACTCATGAGAGGTATCTTTTAAGGTGGTTGTTCAGAACCTCTATTTTCATCAAGTTTGTTTTTGATTCTCAAGGGAGAGAATAGTTTTAGAGGTATATAATGTAATGGCCCAGACCCTCTTGTCCCATTACTGTGCCAAAATAAGGCTCTACCAAAATAGTGGCACTGTCACGGTGGCATCGTGTCCTCACCCAACCCTCCATTTTCTTTTTCCAGTCCTGCTCCCACGACATTTATTTTTTACATAAATTAATTCTTTTACCATTTTTAAAGCCATTTAAATACCATAATTAATTCCTAAAAATACCAAGAAACCTCCCTGATGGGGGGTATTAAATAGAACCTGAATATCATCATGTGTAAGATCCCACCCGCGTAGGAACCCACGATCCGACATTGCATGCATTCAAAAGTCCATATCCCTTAACTGTAGGATCTTCTCTTTATACAACCCACTACAATTTATTTTTTTTCTTCTCATTTGGATTTCATTCATCTACCTGGTGCACCTAGAGTTCCTCTCATTCTATGACTTGTGGTGAGCCTCTGCAGGAGCTTTCTGCACCTCTTGGAGTCCACGGAATTCCTCCCCTCCAAGACGCACAACCCCTGTTCTTGTCACGTAGAGAGAAAACATCGATCCTTGAACAACCAGGTATGGATTTTCTTTTGTCTCTCTCTACTGTGTATCATGTGGGGTGGGTACGCTATTTTTTCTATGGGTATTGATGAAACCAAACTTATTGGAGATAATTAACAGACTGTTAAAGAATAACGGGGGGTGTGATCTATGTTCTGATGTACTCTTTTTTGTTGATATGTGTTGTGAATTATGAGAGCCTATGCTCACTGAAAACCATATCTGTTGGTGGTATTCCTTGTGCACTAATAAACCCTTGTCTTATGAGATGATTAAATGAATGTAACTTGGAAATTGGTTAATCAAATAAACTTAGTGGATTAAATGGATACCCAGTAAACACAAAACTCTGTGTGGTCACCCCAGATAACCAACAAAAAGAAGAAAATAATAAATGATGTGCTTGAACCTGGATGTTTCCCTAATATGTTTTGGAGGTTGGTGTTGGGTTCTGTTTGATTTCCTATAGGGTGATGGGGGTGAGTATGGGATCCTCTTGGTTGTGAGTCTGAAGTGTGTGGTTACTTAACTGTGACACGAACTCGGGTGGGATCCTCTATTGTTGAGAAATTGTTGGTTCCTGATTTTGGGTACACGGTGTTGTGTCTTAGGGTTTCCATTGTTTACACTAATTTGAGGGATCTCACTTATCCCTTTTGTGAGATTTTCTTTGGTTCCAGTACTTTGAGGGATCTCACAAATCCCCTTTGGTTGTTGTAACTTTACATGAGAACTGGGTGTGAATGCTTAAGTTTATGTTGGCTATTTCACTTTTCCTCTGGCTTGTAGTTATGCTTGCTAGCTACCCAGTAGTGTAGAATTCACTTAAATGGGTTTGATTGAACATGAATCCAGAATGATATAAATGAGGAATTGGTTTTGGGGATGAGTTGTGACTTGGCCGCGAGTGTTGTGCTTTTCTTTATATAAGTTTAGTAACAAGGGTGTTTGTGCTTATATTATGGAGCCCCTAGGTTGGGAAAACTGCCTTTTACCTATAAATATATAGAGTTTATTATGTTTCTTATTCGCACCCACCCAAGTAGAGCACTTAGTGTCGAACACCCCATTTTTTTGGGAGGGTGATTTTCCCAGAACTCCTATGTGTGGCTGGTTATTAGCTCCTTTTATCCTCCCTTTCCCGAATAGCCCAAGACTCTTAGAGCAGGATGTGATGGACTGAAGTCCATTATTAGCACAAGAATATTCGGGCGAGGTAGTTGTGGTGGTTGGCCCAACTGTTTGCGGGAATGTTGTTTCCCTTGTGTCTTCGGGATGAGGCCCAGGTGTCTTCGGGCATGGAAATAGTTGTTCTGACCCAAGTGTTTGTGGGTATGGTTAGGCGTGGTGATTATGGACCAGGTGTTTGTGGTCAGGGTGGCGTTTATGGCCCAGGTGTGTGTGGGTGGGGTTTGGGAGTGGGAATGAGGTGAGGTTATGGCCCAGGTGTGTGTGGGTGGGGTTAGGATGTGCGACTCCAGTGAGAATGTCAGGATTGGTTCGATGTGTAGGATGTCTTTATTAACTATTAGGGAAGTGGCGCGGGGTACCCAAATATTGATGTAATATTACTATACTTTACTTTTCATTCGTTATTTTTGGATTGTGCCTTGGTGAGGCTTGGGTGGGTAGTTTACCTTGATAGATTTTTTGGTTATCTCTTTTCTCACATGGCATTAGAATTCCTCTCCACTTGTGCACAAGATCTTTTAGATTTCCTTAATGAGTATACTTGTATGCTCACCCTATGTATATAAAACTGTTTTCAGGTTTCCAGGAGGACTTTGGGGATCGTTCAGGACCGTACTAGCTTTGACATTGGGGCAGTTTCTGTTTTCATTTCCCATTTCTTGGTTCTTACTATAGGAATTTGATGTGGCTTTTATCATTTACTATTGAACATGCATTTGGGAATGGGTTACATTTAGCTTTACCTTTACTTTTGGATTTGGTTTTATTGGGTTTTTTATCTTATCTCTCGATCATATAAAAATAAAAAGGGTAATGCCTTCCATCTTGTGCGTGATTATATACCCTTGGTGCTAGTCTCCACTCTGGGACCTATTGAAGGTGGGTCTCGGGGGTCATTATCTCGCCTTCAACATTATGAAGGAAGGGTCTGTGAATCTATTGTCCCCTCTATAAGGCCCCGGCCTTAAACCTTACTTAATATTGAATTAAATGAATAATTCACATAGAGGATATTTTCAGGTTTAGAGTTTTAGAGAATTAGGACATACCTATTACATCTCAAAAGAATACAAAGTAGAAACTTCTACTAAGTTTCCATAAAATAAAAAATCTTAAAATGAAACATGTCTAGTTCCATGTTTTAGGTAGCATGACTTTCCCTTGATCCCATCCTTGACCATATTCCACGTTATGTCCTGTGAAAAACATTTCAAAAACTTGGGATGAGCATAAAAAGCTCAGTAGGGATACACAAAGAATGAAAACTGTTAGTTTTTCAAAACAACAAGTAAACCATGTATACTTTATCAAAGTAATATTTGTCACCTTTTCGAAGTAGTAAAAACTCTTCACTGAATAAAAGTTCATTACTTACCCTTCTATAACCAAAATATTACCATAAAACCCATATAAATATCACATAACATATAAAGGTAACTTGTGACATAAACATACTTAAGTGGAATAACCATAAGGTCGAATTCCACACATATCACTTAATGGAATAACCATTCGGCCAACTTCCATACATACTTAATGGAATAGCCATACGGCCGACTTCCATACCCAATGCATTGGAGGTTATAACATAACCACCCATCCTGGTATTCACAGCACCACCCGTCATATCGTTTATCGCGTAACCACCCATAAAATGTCCAAGTACCATTATAAAATTATAACACATAAAACCAACATAAAGGAATGATAACATTTCCACATTTCAATCACAATATATCATTTAAATAAATTGACATAATAGAATCCTTTATCAAAACCTTTTTCTATAACAAAATACAAAAAAAGTATATGGTATTTATTTTATTTTAAAAAAACATTACGGCTTGTTGAGGAATCCAAAGACCAAATAATACTTGCGACAGCGGAGAAGTCGTTGTTTCCATATACGTATGACAAAAACATTCCCTTTTGTCGTTTAGTAAAACGCTTTGTATAAAAAGATTCATTTTGAATAAATGTAAAAGTCAAAGGGGTTTATACACCGTGTTAAAGAAAGTGGTGTATAAAACAAAAATGTGCCTCAATGAAAGGAGATTGAGACAAAGTCCCTTACAAAGACAATATCCTTGGTTTAAGGATAAATCAATTACATAATTATGTGTGACAAATGAATACACCCCATATAAGTGGATATTAAGTGTAAAATAATCAGAGGTTATTCACACATATTCATAGAATGGCATATTCAAGGCATGCAAGATTATCCCAGAGAATCAAACTTGGGTTAAGAAGTTCCCATGCAAAAATTTGATGGCCTAACGGCGTCACGACAAAATTCAGAAAATGAGCTGATGAGAGATAGAAAGCGGTATATCATCACTTGGACATGAAATTTAAATCAACAAGTATATAGAATAACATATCCCAACATAATATTATGTGAATTAAAATACATAACAAAAGAAGCCTTTTACAAAAAGAGGAGGGTGAAAGGTTCCCTTACCGACATGGGTTTCTTTCGAGACATGCACCATGTGAAAGAAGGACAATAAAAAATTGATGTAAATACTCATAAATGAAAGTATATTACACAATGAGTAAAAAAATGGGCATTACATACACCACTCAAAGGAAATTTGGGCAAGTGTAGCATAAATCTCATGGGAATAAAAGTGAGATGAAAAATCCCTTATGAAAACTCGGCAGCCTAACGACGCCACATAAAACGTACAAAAATGGATTGATGAGATCAAATAGGGTCTCTCATCATATTAACATAATGTTTACATAAATAGGGATATAAAATAACTTCCCCCAACATAACAAAGAGGAGCATAAAAGAAGTTACATAAAGTAGAGTACTTTAAAAGAAAGAGAGAGGTTGGATCTCTTACGAAAATTCGGCAGCCTAACGGCGCCACTCAAAACTTCCAAAATGGATTGATGAGAGAGAATAGGGTCTCTCATCATATGAACATAAAAATTACAGTAAGAGTAATATAAAAGAACATCCCAATAACAAGAAATATGATCTTTCTAAGTAATGACATAAAAGAGTGTACTTAAAAAAGAATGAGAGGAGTAAGATCCCTTACCTCAGGTCCGACTTGACTCAATCGTTCTTTAATCTCCTGAATAATAAACATGAGTTAATTTATACTTCCTTAAGAACATTTTTCAAGTTCATTATTCATTTTATATCACTTATTACCATGTTATGAACAATATGTTATTATTTAAGTTAATAACCGTCATTTAACGATCACTGGTGCTTGAGTCAAAAATAAACTATTTATAATTACAAGTTGTTCATGAGGTAAAATATCCATTATATCCAGAATTCTATTCATGATTTAGATATCTTATATATAATATATATCCATTATATTCATGCATTTATAATATTACATAATCATTTAGAGGTAAGAAATGAAATGGACCGTTCATGGAGACGGTATGCCATACGTACTCATGAATGCTAATTTCCTTTCTATCTCATACTTTAATTGAAAGAAAATAATAATTATATAAAGGTATATTATAATTACAGTATAACATCATATATAATAATTTTAAATCCATCCTTTATACGTCCCACGTATGGCATTAACGAGTCAAATCACTTTGAGGGGGCGGTAGTCCGCACTTCCTTAAATGAAGATATCGCGTTTACCCATAATGGAAACCATCATGGTTTGCCATAAATGAAAAATACAGAAGATTAAGTAAAATATAAATATATTATATATCATATATAAACATAGTGACATCTTAATGGCCACCATTGAAGGTATTATATGAGTTTGAACAATCAACGTTTCGTGAGGCAGAAATTCACCATCCACATAAACAGAATGTTATTTAACCATTAGATGAAGGTGTGTGTAAGTGTAGATCTAATAATTCATATAAGAACAACCTAGTATATTAAATATACTTTATTTGTTACAAAAGAAACTAATAAAAATAGTTTAGGGGGTTGGAGAAGCAAAATAATACAAAAGGACTCAAGTGAAGACATTACCTTAAAATCGGGTAACTCCCTTTGGTTTGAGCTCAAAGGCTTATTTGGGAAGACTTATTCCCAACTTGAGGCTTCTAAGAGTAAGAGATGGATTTTGAGAGGCAAAATGGGCAGGTTTTGGCCGAGCCAAAGGCTTTAGAGGTGTGGGTAAAGAGGTAGAGGTGGGGGCCTTTTATAAGAGGAGAGGAGGGGCACTCTTGGAATGTAAGGAAATGTTACTTTATTTTCAAATGGTTTTCGGATTTTAATGGTCCCACATTGATGTGTTTCGAGGATAAGGAGATATGGGATCGATATACACCCTTCCAATAGGTTTTGGACATGTGTAGGTCATATATTTTACATTATCTTTTAATTTTATTTAAATCGTTAAATAATGAGGTCATCGTTGCATCATCATGATGTCATAAATAATTTAATTTATTTAATGTCTAAAAATTATAAAAAACTACTAATATTTATGAAATATTTTTATCTTTCTAATGAATATATATAGTAAAAAATATGACTTGTATAACCCCATGAAATTTTTTTTATTAAAACATTTCTTGTTTGTGTCATTTTTACTTTAACATTAAATAAAAAGTTATTTATGTCATTTCCCAACCATAGTGGCTCCATGGGGTCCCCAAGTTGACACATGGGTTTTCTGGGTCGGCCATGACACATCCATTTAGGGTAGTACATGTGTCAAGCTCATCTACTATTATTAAAACATTATTTTTACCATAAACTACACTAATTACCTCTAATCGCGATTAAAAACTTAATAAGTTACTATTCACCAAAAAAATTATTTTAATCCCATTGAACATCATTTTACTTCTTAATGACAACCATTGTATGTCAGATTTTTGAAATTAAAAACACAAAGATGGCAAAATTTCATTTAAACGGAATATCAGTTTTTATAATTACCACTTAGTGGTTTCACTATTCATTAAAAATTGAATTTTTCAGAAAATTACCAAAAATTCACCATAACCTATATTTGATATTCCGAATTCAAAAATGATGTCCATTTTAAAAAATTCAAAACACATAAGTTTCATTAAATAATTTAATAATTGATTCCCGCTGTCAAAACAAATAGCTTGTTTTTATTAAACAAAATGTATCAAAAGATTGACACTAGTTTAAGTCCGATCTCAAAGTGAAATTAATTTCAACGACCACTATTGGATTAATTGGTAAAAATATATTCTAATTTCACTTTAAACCCAATTAAAAAGATAATCTAATCATATAAATAAATTATATTAAGAAGCGGTTTTGAATTAAAATACAACATTTTTCACTATTCATTAAAAAATGAACTTTATCGGAAAAATACCAAAAATTTACGCAAAGTAAATTTTGATGTCCCGATTCTAAAGAAGAATTTATTTTGTCAAATATAACACATAAAATTGTAAAAAAGTGGATTTGAAAGAGGTTCACCATCAAAAGGTGGTTAATCGACCCTTTAAAGAATATTAGAATTTTTACGCTTAAAATTGGATTAATTCGCATTTTTAATCCTATAACATTTATTGTAAAAAGTAAAAATATTTGAAAAACATATATAATCATTTTTTAGTTAGTTCTTTTCATTCCCACCATTACAACGGCTAGGCGTTAACTACCATTTAAAATAATATTATTTTATTATTAGAGTGCAACATAAGATTCCCAAGAAACTCGTTATTGCGTGTTGGGTACGCCATCGAGCATAGCATCCCCTTTAAATTGATATTTTATTCACAAATAAGGATAAATGTGAAAATTTCATATTGTTTATTTACCTGAGGCATTACATCCTTCCCCCCTTATGGGAATTTGCATCCTCACAATTTTAAAATTGGGCTTGGAAACATCATTGAAAATCCCACATCGAAACAATAGTCAGTGAAACTATCACATTAAAATAATGAAAGTGAATTACAAAGGTCACCCTAGTTAACCCATACTAGGATTCCATGTAGTAAAACATGGACATGGAAGAAAAAACAAAGGGTCATGTTCTGAGAGAGAGATATAGTAAACATGTCTAGGAGAAAGTTAACCATAAGAAAATCACAAACTTGTGGTGGGTTAAACGGTATTCGATTCCCGAGTAGGAAAAGTTAATAGACAATATTTTTGGATTATGTTACTTTTCATTGAGGAATTTATTTTTGATCTTAATGAAACAAACTTACTTGTCATGTTGACTTTCAACTTTTACTAAACTTATTACACAAACTCATACTTTCCCCAAATGATGAGTATTTAGGAAGACTTGTTCACATTAAGAGTACTATAAATAACTTCTAGAGAATCATATAATCCACAAAAAAGAATAATATATTTCCCATGCCTTTAGACCTTAACCAAAACCAAAATTGTTAGAACAAGATCAGATAATCCAAAAATGGATAATCCTTTATAAAAAAGAAAATCTATTCTTAATCTCCAAAATTTTTCCCACAAAACCCAAAGTTCAATGAAGAAAATTCAATAAAAACTTTGTCCATAAAATTATTCAATGTAAACCAAACTAAGATTGAAACACAATTATTTGAATGATTTTGTCACATAGTCTTCCAAGGTACAAATTAACTTTTATCTCCAAATAACATCAGTTGCTCTTAAACTCTCATATTGAAAAGTAATTAACCTAATCACATATCCTCGATGATAGGTTAATCATTTATATAGATAACCCAAAATAAACTTAATCTTGATTCCTAAAATCATCTAACTAAAAAGAAGTAGTCAAACTAACCAGGGACTTCACGTAGTCCAGTGGTAGGCGATAAATACCAGTCACACATTGGTTGTGGGTTCGATTCACGCAGCTTTGTCCGACGCGACGGGTTGTCACATGGTCTGCATGTTGTCCTTTTTCCAAAACTATATAGTTCTTAAAACATTCCCCAAAATGAGATAAAATCATAAAAAATGATCATAACATATTTTAACATCAAGTTTACCTCATTCCTTTCATTTTTCATCATAACATATAATAACCCATAATTTCCTCAAAAGTAAGGATCATATAAAATCTAATGGTTACCTTTATTATTATTACCTGAACTTCCACATCGATTGGTAATCTCGTACATGATGCATTACAGATCATACCAAGGTTCATGTGGTTGATCAGGACTCCTTGATAGTTGGTTTAGAACAACCACAAGTTTACTCATTGAATCCCCCTTTTTATCTAGTATCTTAATCAGAGAACCACCATAGTTTCCTCCAAACCTGTTGTTTCTTTGGTGCCTGCTAGATCCATCCATTCACTAAAAATAGAAATGTTAGTGTGAGTATATCAACAAAAACATCATGTACTAATGAGTATGGTAAACACTAAGATATACTTACTCATTCACTTTATCTAAAACTAGGACTCTTTCTAAAATCCTAACCATTATGGTAATGTCACTTGTGCTTAGAGGATACCCTAACCTCTGAAGTTATCTAAACCGACCTCTGATACCAACTATAAGGCCTCGGCCTTAAACCATACTTAATATTGAATTAAATGAATAATTCACATTGAGGATCTTTTCAGGTTTAGAGTTTTAGAGAATTAGGACATAACTATTACATCTCAAAAGATTACAAAGAAGAAACTTCTACTAAGTTTCCATAAAATAAAAACTCTTAAAAAGAAACATGTCTAGTTCCATGTCTTAGGTAGCATGACTTTCCCTTGATCCCATCCTTGACCCTATTCCATGTTAGGTCCTGTGAAAAAATTTCAAAAACTTGGGATGAGCACAAAAATCTCAGTAAGGGATACACAATGAATGAAAACTGTTAGTTTTTCAAAACAAAAGTAAACCATGTATACTTTATCAAAGTAATATTTTTCACTTTTTCGAAGAAGTAAAAACTCTTCACTGAATAAAATTTCATTACTTACCCTTCTGTAAACAAAATATTACCATAAAACCCATATAAATATCACATAACATATAATGGTAACTTGGGACATAAACATACTTAAGTGGAATAACCATAAGGTCTACTTCAACACATATCACTTAATGGAATAGCCTTTCGGCCGACATCCAAACATACTTAATGGAATAGCCATACGGCTGACTTCCATACCCAATGAATTGGAGGTTATAATGTAACCACTCGTCCTGGTATTCATGGAACCACCCGTCATATGGTTTATCACGTAACCACCCGTAAAATGTCCAAGTACCATTATAAAATTATAACACATAAAACCAACATAAAAGAATGATAACATTTCCACATTTCAACCACAATATATCATTTAAATAAATTGACATAATAGAATCCTTTATCAAAACCATTTTCAATACCTAAATACAAAAAAAGTATATAGTATTTATATTATTTTAAAAAAACATTACGGTTGTTGAGGAACCCAAAGACCAAATAATACTCGCGGCGGCGAAGAAGTCGTTGTCGCCGCATACGTACGACAAAAAAATTCCCTTTTATCATTTAGTAAAACGCTTCATATAAAAAGATTCCTTTTGAATAAACATAAAAGTAAAAGGGGACTATACACCATATTAAATGAAGTGGTGTATAAAACAAAAATGTGCCTCAATGAAAGGAGATTGAGACGAAGTCCCTTACAAGGACGGTATCCTTGGTTTAAGGATAAATCAATTACATAATTATGTGTGAAAAATGAATACACCCAATATAAGTGGATATTAAGTGTAAAACAATCAGAGGTTATTCATAGATATTCATATAATGACATATTCAAGGCGTACAATATTATCCCAAAGAATCAAACGTGGGTTAAGAAGTTCCCTTGAAAAAATTTGACAGCCTAACAGCGTCACTACGAAATTAAGAAAATGAGTTGATGAGAGATAAAAAGGGGTATCTCATCACTTCGAAATAAAATTTAAATCAACAAGGATATAGAAGAACGTATCCCAACATCATATTATGTGAATTAAAAGACATAACAAAAGAAGTCTTTTACAAAAAGAGGTGGGTGAATGGTTCCCTTACAGACATGGGTATATTTCGAGACATGCACCCCATGAAAGAAGGACAACAAAATATTGATGTAAATACTCATAAACGAATGTATATTACACAATGAGTAAAATAATGGGAATTAAATACACCACTCAATGGAAATTGTGGCAAGTGTAGCATAAATATCACGGGAATAAAAGTGAGATGAAAAATCCCTTACGAGAACTCGGCAGCCTAACGGCGCCACATAAAACATACAAAAATGGATTTATGAGATCAAATAGGGTCTCTAATCATATTAAAATAATGTTTACAGAAATAGGAATATAAAATAACATCCCCCAACATAACAAAGAGGAGCATAAATGAAGTAACATAAAGGAGAGTACTTTAAAAGAAAGAGATAAGTTAGATCTCTTACGAAAATTCGGCAGCCTAACGGCGCCACACAAAACGTCCAAAATGGATTGATGAGAGAGAATAGGGTATCTCATCATATGAACATAAAAATTACAGTACGAGTAATATAAAATAACATCCCAATAACAAGAAAGATGAGCATTAGAAGGAATGACATAAAAGAGTGTACTTAAAAAGAAAGAGAGGAGTAAGATCCCTTACCTCGGGTCCGACTTGACTCGATCGTTCATTAATCTCCTGAATAATAACCTTGAGTTAATTTATACTTACTTAAGAACCTTTTTAAAGTTCATTATTCATTTTATATTACTTATTACCATGTTATTAACACTATGTTATTATTTAAGTTAATAACGGTCGTTTAACAATCATTGGTGCTTGAGTCAAAAATAAACTATTTATAATTACAAGTTGTTCATGTGGTAAAATATCCATTATATCCAAAATTGTATTAATGATTTAGATACATTATATATCATATATATCCATTATATTCATGAATTTATAATATTACATAATCATTTAGAGGTAAGAAATGAAATGCACCGTTCATGGAGACGGTAAGCCGTACGTACGCATGAACGCTAATTTCATTTCTATCTCATACTTTAATTGAAAGAAAATAATAATGATATAAAGGTATATTATAATTACAGTATAACATCATATATAATAATTTTAAATCCATCCTTTATACGTCCCACGTATGGCATTAACGAATCAAATCACTTTGAGGGGGCGGTAGTCCGCACTTCCTTAAATGAAGATATCACGTTTACCAATAATGGAAACCATAATGGTATGACATAAATGAAAAATAAAGAAGCTTAAGTAAAACATATATATTATATATCATATATCATATATAAACATAGTGACATCTTAATGGCCACCTTTGAAGGTGTTATATGAGTTTGAACAATCATCGTTTCGTGAGGCAGAAATTAGCCATCCGCAGAAATAGTATGTTCATTAACCATTAGATGAAGGTGTGTGTATGTGTAGCTCTAATACTTCTTATAACAACATCCTAGTATATTTAAGATACTGTAATTGTTACAAAATAATTGAATAAAAAGATTTTAGGGGGTTGGAGATGAAAAATAATACAAAAGGACTCAAACGAAGACATTACCTTAAAATCGGGTAACTCCCTTTGGTTTGAGTTCAAAGGATTCCTTGGGAAAACTTCTACCCAAAGTGAGGATTCAAAGAGTAATATAGGGATGTGGAGAGGAAAAATGGGCAGGGTTTGGCCAAGCCAAAGGCTTTGGAGGTGTGGGTAAATAGGTAGAGGTGGGGGCCTTTTATAAGAGGAGAGGAGGGGCACTCTTAGAATGTAAGGAAATGTTACTTTATTTTCAAATGGTTTTCTGATTTTAATGGTCCCCCATTGATGTGTTTCTAGGATAAGGTGATAAGGGTTTTAAATTCACCCTTACAATAGGTTTTTTACATGTGTAGGTCATATATTTTACATTATCTTTTCATTTTATTTAAATCATTAAATAATGAGGTCATCGCTGCATCATCATGATGTCATAAATAATTTAATTTATTTAATGTCTAAAAATTATAAAAAACTACTATGATGTAGGAAATCTTTTTATCTTTCTAATTAATATTTATAGTCAAAAATTGACTTGTATAACCCCATGATAAATTTGATTTATTAAAACATCTCATGTTTGAATCATTTTTACTTTAACATTAAATAAAATGTTATTTACTTCATTTACCAACCAAAGTGGCTCCATGGGGTCCCCAAGTTGACCCAAGGGTTTTCGTGGTCGACCATGACACATCCAATGAGGGTAGGACATGTGTCATTCTCATCTCATATTATTAAAACATTATTTTTACCTTAAACTACACTAATTACCTCTAATCACGATTAAAAACATAATAAGTTATTATTCACCAAAAAATTATTTTAATCCCATTGAACCACATTTTACTTCTTAATTACAACCATGTATGTCGGATTTTTTAAATTAAAAATACAAAGATGGAAAAATTTCATTTAAACGGAAAATCAGTTTTTATAATTATCACTTAGTGGTTTCACTATTCATCAAAAATTGAAGTTTTTCGAAATTTACCAAAAAATCACCCTAAGCTATATTTGATATTCTGAATTCAAAAATGATGTATATTTTACAAAATTCAAAACATATAAGTTGCATTAATTAATTTAATAATTCATTCCTGCTGTCAAAACTAATAGCGTGTTTTTATGAAACAAAATGTATCAAAAGATTGACACTAGTTTAAGTCCGATTTCAAAGTGAAATTAATTCCAATGACCACTATTGGATTAAATGGTAAACATATATTCTAATTTCACTTTTAAACCAATTCAAAAAATAATCTAATCATATAATTAAAATATATTTAGAAGAGGTTCTGAATTGAAATACAACATTCTTCACAATTTATTAAAAAAATGAACATTATCGGAAAAATACCAAAAATTTACACAAAGTTAATTTTGATGTCCCTATTCTAAAGAAGAATTTATTTTGTGAAATATTACACATAAAATTTTCAAAAAGTGTATTTAAAAGAGGTTCACCATCAAAAGGTGGTTAATCGACCCTTTAATGAATATTTGAATTTTTACGCTTAAAATTCGATTCATTCGCATTTTTAATCCTCAAACATTTATTGTAAAAAGTAAAAATATTTGACAAACATATATAATCATTTTCTAGTTAGTTCTTTTCATAACCGCCATTACAACGGCTAGGCATTAACTACCATTTAAAATAATATTATTTTATTATTAGAGTGCAACATAAGATTCCCAAGAAACTCGTTGTTGCGTGTTGGGTACGCCATCGAGCAGAGCGTCCGCTTTAAATTAATATTTTATTCACAAATAAGAATAAATGTGAAAATTTCATATTCTTTATTTACCGGGGGGTTACATCCTTCCCCCCTTTTGGGAATTGCATCCTTGCAATTTTAATATTGGGCTTGGAAACTTCATTGAAAATTCCACATCGAAACAATAGTCCGTGAAACTATCACTTTAAAATAAAGAAAGAGAATTATAAAGGTCACCCGAGTTAACCCATACTAGGATTCCATGTAGGAAAACATGGACATTGAAGAAAAAACAAAGGGTCGTGTTCTGAGGGAGAGTGATAGTAAACATGTATAGGAGAAAGTTAACCATAAGAAAATCACAAACTTGTGGTGGGTTAAACGGTATTTGATTCCCATGTAAGAAAAGTTAATAGACAACATTTTTGTTTTAAGTTACTGTTCATTGAGGAATTTATTTTTGATATTAAGGAAACACACTTACTTGTCATGATGACTTTCAACTTTTACTAAACTTCTTACACAAACTCATACTTTCCACAAATGATGAGTATTTAGGAATACTTGTTCACATTAAGAGTACTATAATCAAATTCTAGAGAATCATATAATCCACAAAAAAAGAACTACATATTTCCCATGCCTTTAGACCTTAACCAAAACCAAAATTTTTAGAACAAGATCATATAATCCACAAACGGATAATCCTTTATAAAAAAGAAAATCTATTCTTAATCTCCATAATTTGTCCAACAAAACCCAAAGTTCAACGAAGACCATTCAATAAAAAATTTGTCCATAAAATTCTTCAAAGTAAACCAAATTAATATTTAAACCCAAATATTTGATGGAATTAGTCACATAGTCTTTCGAGGTACAAATTAACTTTTATCTCCAAATAACATCAGTTGCTCTTAAATTCTCATATTGAAAAGTAATTAACCTAATCACATATCTTCGATGATAGGTTAATCATTTCCATAGATAACTCAAAATAAACTTACTCTTGATTCCTAAAATCATCTAACTAAAAAGATTTAGTCAAACTAACCTGGGACTTCACGTAGTCCAGTGGTAGGCGATAAATACCAGTCGCACATTGGTTGTGGGTTCGATTCCCGCAGCTTTGTCCGACGCGACGGGTTGTCACACGGTCTCCGTGATGTCCTTTTTCCAAAACTATATAGTCCATAAAACATTCCCCAAAATGAGATAAAATCTTAAAAAATGATAATAACATATTTTAACATCAAGTTTACCTCATGCCTTTCATTTTCCATCATAACATATAATAACCCATAATTACCTCAAAAGTAAGGATCATATAAACTCTATTGGTTACCTTTATAATTATTACCTGAACTTCCACATCAATTGGTAATCTCGTACATGATGCATTACAGATCATACCAAGGTTCAAGTGGTTGATTATGACTCCTTGATTGTTGGTTTAGAACAACCACGAGTTTCCTCATTCAATCCCCCATTTTATCTAGTATCTTAATCAGAGAACCACCACAATTTCCTTCAAACCTGTTGTTTCATTGGTGCCTGCTAGATCCATCGATTCACTAAAAATAGAAAGGTCATTGTGAGTATATCAACAAAACCATCATATAATAATGAGGAAGGTAAACACTAAGATATACTTACACATTCACATTATCTAAAACTAGGACTCTCTCTGAAATCCTAACCATTATGGTAATGTCACTTGTGCTTAGAGAATACCCTAACCTCTAAAGTTATCTAAACTGACCTCAGATACCAAATATAAGGCCTCGGCCTTAAATATTACTTAATATTGAATTAAATGAATAATTCATATTGAGGATATTTTCAGGTTTAGAGTTTTATAGAATTAGGACATAACTATTACATCTCAAAAGATTACAAATTAGAAACTTTTACTAAGTTTCCATAAAATAAAATCTATTTAAAAGAAACATGTCTAGTTCCATGTTTTACGTAGCATGACTTTCCCTTGATCCCATCCTTGACCCTATTCCACATTATGTCTTGTGAAAAACATTTCAAAAACTTGGGATGAGCATAAAAATATCAGTAAGGGATACACAGAGAATGAAAATTGTTAGTTTTTCAAAACAACAAGTAATCCATGTATACTTTATCAAAGTAATATTTTTCAGCTTTTCGAAGAAGTAAAAACTCTTCACTGAATAAAAGCTCATTACATACCCTTATGTAACCAAAAGATTACCATAAAACCCATATAAGGATCACATAACATATAAAGGTATCTTGGGACATAAACATACTTAAGTGGAATAACCATAAGGTCGACTTCCACACATATCACTTAATGTAATAGCCATTCGGCCAACATCCATACATACTTAATGGAATAGCCATACAACCGACTTCCATACCCAATGCATTGGAGGTTATAACGTAACCACCTATCCTGGTATTCATGGCACCACCCGTCATATGGTTTATCACGTAACCACCCGTAAAATGTCCAAGTACCATTATAAAATTATAACACATAAAACCAACATAAAGCAATGATAACATTTCCACATTTCAATCACAATATATCATTTAAATAAATTGACATAATATAATACTTTATCAAAACCATTTTAAATACCAAAAAAAAGTATATGGTATTAATTTTATTTTAAAAAAACTTTACGGCTTGTTGAGGAAGCAAAAGACAAAATAATACTCGCGGCGGCAGAGAAGTCGTTGTCGCCGCATACGTACGACAAAAACATTCCCTTTTGTCATTTAGTAAAACGCTTCATATAAAAATATTCCTTTTGAATAAACTTAATAGTCAAAGGGGTTTATACACTGTATTAAAGAAAGTGGTGTATAAAACAAAAATGTGCCTTAATGAAAGGAGATTGAGACGAAGTCCCTTACAAAGACGATATCCTTGGTTTAAGGATAAATAAATTACATAATTATGTGTGACAAACTAATACAACAAATATAAGTGGATATTAAGTGTAAAATAATCAGAGGTTATTCACACATATTCATAGAATGACATATTCAAGGCGTATAAGATTATCCCAAAGAATCAAACATCGGTTAAGAAGTTCCCTTGCAAAAATTTGACGGCCTAACGGCGTCACTAAAAAATTCATAAAATGAGTTGATGAGAGATAAAAAGGGGTATCTCATCACTTGGAAATAAAATTTAAATCAACAAGGATATAGAAGAACATATCCCAACATAATATTCTGTGAATTAAAAGACATAACAAAATAAGTCTTTTACAAAAAGAGGAGGGTGAAAGGTTCCCTTACCGACATGGGTATCTTTTGAGACATGCATCCCGTGAAAGAAGGACAATAAAAAATTGATGTAAATACTCATAAATGAAAGTATATTACACAATGAGTGAGATAATGGGTAGTAAATACACCAATCAAATGAAATTGTTGCAAGTGTAGCATAAATCTCACGGGAATAAAAGTGAGATTAAATCCTTTACGAAAACTCGGCAGCCTAATGGCACCACATAAAACATACAAAAATGGATTGATGGGATCAAATAGTATCTCTAATAATATTAACATAATTTTTACAGAAAAAGGAATATAAAATAACATCCCCCAACATAACAAAGAGGAGCATAAAAGAAGTGACATAAAGGAGAGTACATTAAAAGAAAGAGAGAGTTTAGATCTCTTACGAAAATTTGGCAGCCTAACGACGCCACTCAAAATATCCAAAATGGTTTTATGAGAGAGATTATGGTCTCTCATAATATGAACATAAAAATTACAGTAAGATTAATATAAAAGAACATCCCAATAACAAGAAATATGATCTTTAGAAGGAATGACATACAAGAGTGTACTTAAAAAGAAAGAGAGGAGTAAGATCCCTTACCTCGGGTCCGACATGACTCTATCATTATTTAATCTACTAAATAATAAACTTGAGTTAATTTATACTTCCTTAAGAACCTTTTTCATGTTAATTATTCCTTTTATATCAATTATTACCATGTTATGAACACTATGTTATTATTTAAGTTAATCACGGTCGTTTAACGATCATTGGTGCTTGAGTCAAAAATAAACTATTTATAATTACAAGTTGATCATGTGGTAAAATATCCATTATATCCAGAATTGTATTCATGATGTAGATATCTTATATATAACATATATCCATTATATTCATGCATTTATAATATTACATAATCATTTAGAGGTAAGAAATGAAATGCACCGTTCATGGAGACGGTAAGTCGTACGTAAGCAATAAAGGCTAATTTCATTTCTATCTCATACATTAATTGAAAAAAAATAATGATATAAAGGTATATTATAATTCCATTATAACATCATATATAATAATTTTAAATCCAACCTTTATACGTCCCACGTATGGCATTAACGAATCATATCACTTTGAGGGGGCGGTAGTCCGCACTTCCTTAAATGAAGATATCGCGTTTACCCATAATGGAAACCATAAAGGTATTCCATAAATGAAACATACAGAAGCTTAAGTAAAACATAAATATATTATATATCATATATAAAAATAGTGACAACTTAATGGCCACCTTTGAAGGTGTTATATGAGTTTGAACAATCATCGTTTCGTGAGGCGGAAATTCGCCATCCACAGAAACAGTATGTTCTTTAACCATTAGATGAAGGTGTGTGTAAGTGTAGCTCGAATCCTTCTTATAAAAAAATACTAGTATATAGAAGATAATGTAGTTGTTACAAAAGAAATGAATAAAAAGTTTTTAGTGGGTTGTAGAAGCAAAATTATACAAAAGGAATCAAGTGAAGACATTACCTTCAAATCGGGTTACTCCCTTTGGTTTGAGCTCAAAGGCTTCCTTGGGAAGACATCTGCCCAAAGTGAGGCATCTAAGAGTAATAGAGGGATGTGGAGAGGAAAAATGGGCAGGGTTTGGCCGAGACAAAGGCTTCGGATGTGTGGGTAAAGTGGTAGAGGTGGGGGCCATTTATAAGAGGAGAGGAGGGGCACTTTTGGAAATTAAGGAAATGTTACTTTTTTTTCAAATGGTTTTCGAATTTTAATGGTCCCAAATTGATGTGTTTATAGGATAAGATGATAAGGGTTCTAAATCCACCCTTCAAATAGGTTTTGGACATGTGTAGGTCATATATGTTACATTATCTTTTCATTTTATTTAAATCGTTAAATAATGAGGTCATCGCTGCATCATCATGACGTCATAAATAATTTAATTTATTTAATGTCTAAAAATTATAAAAAAAAATGATGTAGGAAATAGTTTTATATTTCTAATGAATTTTTATAGTCAAAATTCTTACTTTTATAACCCCATGAAAAAATTGTTTTATTAAAACATCTAATGTTTGTGTCATTTTTACTTTAACATTAAATAAAAAGTTATTTATGTCATTCCCCTACCAAAGTGGCTCCATGGGTTTCCCAAGTTGACCCATGGGTTGTATTGATTGTCCATGACACATCCAAAGAGGTTAGGACATGTTTCATGCTCATCACATATTATTAAAACATTATTTTTACCTTAAACTACACTAATTACCTCTAATCGCTATTAAAAACTTAATAAGTTACTATTCACCAAAAAATTATTTTAATCCCATTGAACCATATTTTACATATTAATGAAAACCATGTATGTTAGATTTTTGAAATTCAAAACACAAAGATGGAAAAATTTCATTTAAACGGAAAATTAGTTTTTATAATTACCACTTAGTGGTTTCACTATTCATCAAAAATTGAAGTTTTTCAGAAAATTACCAAAAATTCACCCTAAGCTATATTTGATATTCCGAATTCAAAAATTATGTCTATTTTAAAAAATTCAAAACATATAAGTTGCAATAATTAATTTAATAATTGATTCTCGCTGTCAAAACAAATAATTTAATAATTGATTCTCGCTGTCAAAACAAATAGCGTGTTTTTATGAAACAAAATGTATCAAAAGATTGACACTAGTTTAAGTCCGATTTCAATGTGAAATTAATTCCAATGACCACTATTGGATTAAATGGTAAAAATATATTCTAATTTCATTTTAAAACCAATTAAAAAGATAATATAATCATATAAATAAATTATATTAAGAAGAGGTTTTGAATTAAAATACAACATTATTCACTATTCATTAAAAAAATGAACGTTATCGGAAAAATACCAAAAACATAAACAAAGTAAATTTTGATGTCCCTATTCTAAAGAAGAATTTATTTTGTCAAATATAACACATAAAATTATAAAAAAGTGGATTTAAAATAGGTTCGCCATCAAAAGGTGGTTAATCGACCCTTTAAAGAATATTATAATGTTTACGCTTAAAATTGGATTCATTCACATTTTTAATCCTCTAACATTTATTGTAAAAATAAAAAATATTTGAAAAACATATATAATCATTTGTTAGTTAGTTATTTTCATTCCCGCCATTACAACGGCTAGGCGTTAGCTACCATTTAAAATAATATTATTTTATTATTAGAGTGCAACATAAGATTCCCAAGAAACTTGTTGTTGCGTGTTGGGTACGCCATCGAGCATAGCATTCCCTTTAAATTAATATTTTATTCACAAATAAGGATAAATGTGAAAATTTCATATGCTTTATTTACCTGGGGCGTTACGCCCTCCCTCATCTTGCTGAAGGCAGGTTGTGACAAAAAACCCCAACATCACAATACCTAGCTACACCTTTTCCATTATATAATTGTACATGATTTGAATGTGCATTGTCCTTGAGTAATGTAATGGATTTATTGATAAGATTTATAGCACTTGAATTATCATAATGGATTCCAATTAGATACATCACATCCACTCCCATATCATCAAGCTTCCACATCATTTCTAATAACTATCATCATGCTTGAGTAGCTAGAATATATTCTACATATATGGATCTCAATGAAATTAACATATGTTTCCTTATTAGACAATAAATACATAAACCTAATTAATAGAGTGAACCACTTAATACTACTTTAATACAATCTATTGAACCATCCCGATAGGCATTGTATATCAAGATAAGTCCTGTTGATATTTTTCATTGAATATCAAACTAAAATCCACCACACCCTTTATATAACAAAGTATTTTTTTCACTAAAAGAATGTGAATTTACTTAGGATTTATTTGATACCACAATATTTGACATGTGAATAAAATAATATTTGGTCCAGCTTATATTTGACATGTGGAAGAATGTGATAACATGCTTCCAAGGATCTGCTTATATTCGGTGGCATTAACCCTTGTTCCTTCACCATCCTGTGATAGATTAATCTAGGTATCCATTAAAGACATTTTCTATTTTTAATTAGCCATTATGAATATTATTAAAACCTTATATGAATATTTAGTTTGAGGAATTAGTGTTCCATTATATCCTCGGGTTACTTGTAAACCAAAAAAATTGTTAGTTCACAAATCATTGACATTTCAAACTCACTTTTCAAAAATTGAGAGAGATATCTGCACTGGGCTTCCTCTAATACTCTAAATATCATGTTATTGGCATATAATATAACAATAATCCTTCAATTAATGTCATGGTTTACTTATAGAATACACTCAAATCTGCCACACTGAAAACTAAGATTTTTCAGAAATTGATCTATCCTTAAAGAACATGATCTTGGTGCTTTCATTAACCCATATAGTGCCTTATTCATTCAAAAGACTTTGTTATCATCTTTATGAATTATAAAAACATCTAGATGCATAATTTAACCTTATTCTTCCATAACCCAATTCAGAAATGTAAACATGTCATATTTTTGGGAAACATTGATATTTCTTTGCACTGTTATGTCCCGAAACAATCTAATTGTCTGTAGCCCTCAAACAGGTTCCAAAGCTTCATCAAAATCAATAACATATACCATGGAGTATGCATTTCATAATAGTTATGAATTTTTCAAATTCACTACCCCATCCTAATTCATCTTTTTGAGAAAGAACCATTTATTCCTGATGATATTTTTATTAACTGGCCTTGAAATAATCTCAATTTCAGATTATTCTCAATTTGGTGAAGCTCTTCATTAAAATATTAAAGCCAATTCTAATCTCCAAATACTTCATCAAAAAATTTAGGCTCTACCTATTTTATGTCTGATTCTTGTTGTAATGTCTTCATTCTCCATGAATGCATTGACACTATCTGATCACTAATTATGTGTTGTCTATCGATTTCAACTCTTCTCTCTGATTTCTTCCTAGATACTGATTTATTCTCATCCATCTCATTATATCAGTATTCATAAAAATTATCCTCTAAAACTAGAACATCCCATGATCTTATTATCTCTTCACCACTGTCATCTTGAGTAAAATACTGTATTTGTGGAATATTCTTCTCAATCTCTATAATAGTTACATCATTTAATTCAAAAACATTTCACAGTTTCTTAATGATGTATAAATATGATTTTATTTCATTTTATTATCCCTGAAATACCCCTCAATCTACACAATATTAAAAAATCCTATGCTTATCCTTATTTATACTGAAACACTTACTTTTGAAGACTAAAATGTAATTCAATATAGGCTACATTCCATGAAAAATCACATATGGATTAATTTCCTCTTTTGTACATAGTAATGCTCTATTTTATATATAGACCCATTATATGATTAATTTTTTCCGAGACATTTCTAAAATAGATGTATAAATGAGAATTGATCTATCAGTGTTGTTGATAATCCAATTTATTCTCTCAACTACTCCATTTTTCTATGGATTTCATGTAGTAGAAACTTGGTTCCCTATCCCATGTTTCATGATATAATTCTCTAAAAAGATGTTTTTCATGTCTGTTCCATTATCTGTTTGGTTCATCCAGATTGTTTGATCCCCCATCCTCTTAACATATCTTTGATAAGTTTTTATGAATCTGAACACCTCATATTTTTGGGTGATAATTGAAACCCATGTCATTGTTTTAAGATAATCGATTAAGAGAACCAAATATCTCTTCCTTCAACATCGCTTGATGAAATCGGTCTGCACACATCATTATGCACCAAATCAAGCATGTTTGGTGACTATTTCACTTTATTTATATATCTTTATAATAATCTTCCCTAGTTGACATGCATTGAACATATGAATAAAATCACATGATAATATTGGGGGGTCTTGAGAATCAACATATTTCACAATATCTTCCACAAAATTTTAGCTCCAGTGTCCAATATTTCTAAATAATAATGTTTTTTTTCTTACATGGACAGAAAACAAATATCTTTTTCTCTGTTTACAAGGTAAATATTTCCTTTTTTATTATTTCCCTTCAAAAAAAACGTCATCACCATTTTATTTAATTATACCTGATTTCTTTTTTAATTTTGTGGCATGTCCCAAGCCACATAGTTGAATTACCCTTGGTATATTATTACTAAGACCTTGAACAACTATAAAATATTCAAATCTTGTGTATTTTCCCCCAAATATGGAATATCCATATCCAATAATATTACGGACTTCACCATTACCATATCTTATGATAAATTCCATATCATAGATGATTCTGATCACTGTAACATTATTTACTATAATATAAGAAGTGAATCAACTTTCAACATTCCATATTCTATTGCAATCTGATGCTTTAAAAGAAATCTCTACAACCAATTCATTCATATCTATATTTTTCTTTATCCATATGTTTGATTTAATACCTATTATAGATTGATAATATTTATATTCATTGGTTAAGGATAGAATAACATCATCTTGTAACAGTACAAATCAATTTTTCATTTTCATCTCACATGATGGTTCATTGAATTGCTGCTTGCGACCAATTTGGTTATTCTTTGGTGCGTTCGTCTACACGGTTGATGTACAATATCTGACCATGTGACTAAATCCTCCAGACATAAAAATTACCCTATAATGATATTCTATAGTATTTCACAATCATTAAATTCGATTTTTTCTCTTTTTCCTTTCAGTATCTCTTCGTTTTAGAACACACATTTTGTGAGAATCCCATATTGGAAAAGCAAGAACACCTTATAAAATGTGGATTACTATATGTTCTTTATACACCACTAGTTTTCCGTTGAGTTTTTTTGAACATTATGACCCTACTTTATAAAAAAATTCAAATTCCCTTTCAGATCTGGTACTTTTTGTCTGACATTAATCATCACCACTCTTTTTTTGAACCACCCTCAAATCATCCTTATCATTTGGGATTTATTGTTTCATTTTATTTCCTAGACCATTATTCTCCACACGCATCTTTTTAGTTACATAAGTTATCTTATTTCTCGATGTCATACTAAAAGTATATAGTTTTTCGTGATCCATTACATTTTATCATAGAGTGATGACCTCCTCTTCATTTTCTTCAATATGATTCATTTGTTCATTTCTAGTTTGGGTCAAATGATTAATTTCTATTTTCTAGTACTCAATTTTAATATTTTACTATACAACATTATTTGAGATTCATGGAATTGAATAATTTTCATTCAATTTATTCATTAATTTTAGACTTCTCTTCTTCCGTAGATTGCATATAGAGTTTGGAAACATGAACCACTTTTTTGAAATTATTTTTTTGATCTATCCAAACACCTATTTATAGAAGAGATGATTATAATTTAACTTGAATTTTTAATTTTAAGTAAACTTATACTTTTTAATTGTCACATTATTTCTTTTGTAGGATTTTCTGAGAACAAACACCATATCATTCACTTCACGATCATTGTCGTCTTTCAACTCTTCTGCCTCAGATTCTTCTGAACTATCATATTCTTTATAAAGAAGATTCATTTTTATGATGAAATTTATATTAAAAATTTTCTTACCTTCCGCATGGGATGATGAATTCTTCTTGGGAACTTCCACCTTATCTTCTCCATAATCTTGAAACTTCTTTGGGAATCTTGATACAATATGTCCAACCATTCCACATCAAACACATGAAATTGGTTGTTCACTTTGAACATTCCATTTCCTCTTAAAATATTTGAGGAAAGAAATGAAATCACCTCATCCATATATTTAACTTCCTAAACATATTCAATGGTTGGAATCTTCATGGAATTGATTGTCAATTATTTAGACCTCCCTTTATCCACATACATGTTATCATCATTTCTTGTTTCGTATTCAACAAGAGTATTGTTAAATCAATCCAGTGTTAATTTCTACGAGACCATGAATGTATTCCACAACAATATTTTTCGAGTCATAGAATCTACCAATAGATCCATTTGTGTAAATTTTAATATCCTCATATTTGTTCCAGAGAACCAAAATCATTTCTTCTTTGACTTTTGATTATCCCTCATAAATATTCAATATTTTTTTACATATATCATGTGATGACTTACATGACATCAACTTTGTATATAATAAATTTGATTTGGATCCTACTAGAGGATTGATTACCTTAGAATCAACATCTAATTATCTTCGACCAAATTATTATAAAGCACCACTATCTATATTTGTAGATATTACGTAAATAGATACTATAATGATATCCATTCTTAATGATCAGTTGTAGTTTTACATCGGATTCATCCATAGTTGAAAATTATTTCCATCAATGATCAAAATCCCTTTGTGATTGACCACCTCCATTTCTTCTAATTAGAGTGATTCCCTAACATATAACATTTTCCTCTGATATGAATTGTTACACCCAACATATCCAATACCCAGGGGGTTGATTCATGGTGTGACAGATTAAAACAACTACCCATTTGGATATTTTTTCATTATTAAGAAAAAAACATCTTTATTTATTTCATAACAATTTATGAATAAAATAAAATCAGGCACAAGACACAACAATTTGACATGGTTCACCCTCACTAGGCTTCATCCAAGGATCATACAATGAATATGTGTTGATGCATAAAATCCAATAAATAACAATACATGTTAAAAAGTATGTGTTAGATCACTTCTTTGCCCAGTCTCACTACCTTAACGATGTTTAGGGTCAATTCATGCTTCTCCAAGGGCCACTCCCTAGGTCTCTTTCTCTAGATCATTGCGAGTGTAAAGGATCAATGCATTTCCATTCCTTTGATCAATACTCTAAAAATGGATACACTCAATGTTTATATAATCGTATGTCTCTTCATATTCTCAAATGAATGAAACCTTCAATGTATCTAGGTGATATGTTGGAGTCCCACTTTCATCCACTGATGTATTCTTCTTTATCAACATGGTATTGAGAAACATCAAACATTCACGCAACCTAAGGATAACTTGGACATAACAATAATGAATTACACAGAAATATTTCTTTTGTTGCAGAAAAAGAACTTTCAAGGCACTTAAAACTCATACACAATGATTACTTTAACTCAATACTTGTGCACTGCTCTGTTGTTGCGTGTAACTCAATACATGCATTCAACTACCATCTTTCATGACACTCCCTAATTAAGTTAAACTCTTAAAAAAATTATCCGTAGATCAGATATACTATAAGTGTTGATAATATTCAAATGTGGTGGGTATAAACCTATTAATATGAATTTTTATGACCCTACATGCAACCCACACAAATTTTCCTCAAGCGCTCAACTCACATTCGTGCAAGTCTCATTCGTGCAGCCTCATCTTTTGCGTAAAAACATAACGTGCATGAACTGATTTACTTTTACATATTTTGATGTAATTAACTTAAAAAATAGATTCTCTACAAATATTTATGCTTCCTAATCACTTGCGCACAACTTCATTTACAAAAACCACATTTCTCCATTTTCCAATTTATAGACCCAAAAATTTTCGAAACACTAGGAAATGAGACCGCCCTGAATATTTTATTTTTCATCCCTCTATAGAGCATACATGTAGTTTTCATGGTTGTTTTAAACATTTTTTGTTAGCAATATCTTTGGAACTCCACAAATTCCCATAGAAATCATGTTTTTAATAAACACAATCAATCTAAAAATGTATCAATGTTGCCCTATGGGATTTCTACAAATAGATTTTATGGCATACACATAGGATTAGAAAATATTTTTTTTAATGATAGTTAGCAATACATTCATAGTATGTTAGTCTTGGGATTATTATCCATGTACCTACTTGGGACTTTGAATGGCCACTGATGTACCTTCTAGTATTTGGACTATAATGTCCTCCCATGTACCCTCTTGTTGTCGGCATCAGATTTCCTCCCATACACCTATTTTTTACATGCTAATGATGAAATCTCATTTACCCTCTTGTTTTATTATTTGGATGACGTCTTGTGATCCCTTTTGAGAAAATAAATAATTTTTCAATATGCAATGTATTGGGGGGAGATATAGGTCCCACCAATCACAAAATGAAGTCATTCACACATAAATCACAAGATTAAAAATAATTTAAAACATTAGAACCCATGGATTTAATTGGGATTCATAAAAATCATTCAATCATATCATAACCCATGGAAATGAAATTATTTTCACACATATCATTCCATCATGAACATAAAACCTTTTTAGAGAGAATAATAATTTTATAATTGGATCATATCCCTTGAAAAATATAAGTAACATCAAATAATGATTTTTTAGATGAAAAATAATTTTGAGATATCCATTTGAAAATAATTTTTGAGGTAAATATCCTTTCTAATTTTAATTTTTTTTATTTAAATAATGTACAATTTTAATAGAAAATAGTTTCCTTAAAAATAACCCAAGAATATTTTAAATGAATATTCAAATTATTATGGCCTCATGACTAAAGAAAATTCAATGAATTCCATAAAATTTATAGAACATATCATTTTTACTTTTTCTATAAAATTTACTATGTACCTCATCTGGAAAATAAAAAAAAATAATTTTAAACCATGTATTAAAAAAGTAAAAAATGTTTAAAAATGCCTTTAATCATCTATTTGATTATATTAACACATTTTTAATTTAAAAAAAAATAAAATTGAAGATAAATATATTTCAATGGATTCTTAAAAGTAAAGAATCCCAAAAATTGATGAGATTGTGAAATAAATACTCATCCATTTATAATCACTAGAAATGTATTCCCTATGAATGACAGAAAATTATATGAATAGAAAAATACCATAATCATCCAGATAAGACTCGTAAAATAAACTAATTGAAATTGTATACGATATTTATTAGAAACAAGTAGTGTATAAATCATGAATACCATGGAAATAAAAGTGAGACATAAATCCACCACCTTATGTATTGGCTTCCTTATTTTATGTTCAAATCTAATGAATAATAAATATAATTTGTTATAAATATACCAAAGAAACATATTCATATATATAATACCTTATATTATTTACATATATCTTTATATTACTATCCTCTTACAAATTCCAGGATAAAGCTATGTTTTAGGTAACAGTTTCTTTTTTTTCGTTAATGATTGGACATTTTATCCTTGGTTCTATTACATAAATAATGATTTCATCATCTCTAGATTAATAAAAATGATATAAATATCATATATATATATATATTATTTATTTATGTTGATTCGTAGTATTTAGAGATAAAAAATAAAATACACAATTTATGCAAATGGAAGGCCGTACGTATGCATGAACATCATTTTCATTTTCATCTCATATTAGAATAAAATATCATATATGAGAAATTATAATTATAATAATTATTTTGTTATATATATCCTAAATATTTATAAAATTCGTCCTTATTACCACCCATGTGAAATATAGATGAAAAATGAATCACATCACATCATGGAGATGGTAAACCATACGTAAACACAAGAGACGTTATCATTTCCTAGAATATTAAGGTAAAAAGGTAGAGATGATGTTTTCATTCAAAAAGTATAAAAATTTCATAAATATCAAATATAATAATTGAATCTGTTATAATTAATTCTCATAATATATGGTGATGGAAAATAAATTTAATCTCTAGGTGGAGATAGTAAGCCATACATACGGATGAGCGATACATTGACTTCTTATTCGATGGAAAATGGTATGTATAATGGTGTGTTAATAATGCTAATAACATTTAAGAAAATTTTATATTAATCATTTATTATTTTAATATATATATATCATATATTTAGAAGAGGTATAAAATATTTGAAAAAGAGATTGATTGGTTTGAGAGATTGCGTCATCTTTAAAATGGATCCTTCAGATCTTCTCTAACAAATTATAGTGTTGGAATTTTGGGAAAAAACTGTAGAATGTTTATAGAGAAGTATAAAATATAATTTATCATATATAATGATCTTGATAGAATTCTCAAAGTGGTGAAATTGGATGAGGGATTAGGTTTTTTATTATAATGAAGGTGAGAGGTACTTTGAGAATTTCTCAAAAGATTAAATTATACTAAATTAAAAATCAATCCAAATACCTAAAAATGGAAATGAATTAGAATATAATGTGGGATAGGGTAGAATAACATAATCCAATAGGGTTTAGACATGTTTTTTTATAATCATAAACCTTACCCTTTTTTATAACCATTTTCTAACTTATTTTAATGATAACTACAATAATTGCATTGTCAATATTAAAAGATATATATTTTTACTTATAAGGTGTCCATTAAACCATAAATTTTAAATCTATGGTATTTTCAACTATAATTTATCAAATTTATCTTATTTGGTATTTTTATGATTTTAAACAAGTTTAATAAAATATTATTATCATAAAACCACATTAGTGTCAATTTTGAAACTATTTGTTACATTGACATTTAAAAATCAATCTTGTAAGATATATTTGAAAAAATACAAATTTTATACACCCCCCAATTTGTCATGTTAACCTAAAAAATCTATTATAACCATATATAATTCAAATTATATTAATTTTAATATTTTTAATACCACATGAATAGGTTTTTCATTAATTGAATAATTAATCAATCATCATTGTGTAATTATTTATGACAATTATTTCTTCAAGAAAATTTTTAAATAATATTTCATTATGTATATAAAATTAAATATTTCTAAAGAATTTATATAGTCTATCATATATTCTATTTCACCCTATATTAAAAGTATTATAATTATTAAAAGTTAGAGTGTAACATTTTGTCAGTCTCTTTGATTTTAATAAAATCCTTGTCTTTTTTAATGAATGGTATCCATTATATTATTAAATTTTTATCCTTATGTGTTAAAGGACTAATTAAATTAAAAAAATCATATTTTCAAGATTTTGAGTATTTTTATAATATTTATAATATTATATTTACCCTTAATTACCTAGTTTACCCTTAACCGTGGTGATAAAAAATATGAATGTTAATTTTCATTTGTCTAGAATTTAAAGATACCTAATTAAAAAATTTGGATATCATTATTCCAAATAATTTATCTAATTTTAAAAATTGAATTCAAATAATTTTTACAAATTAGTTAAAAATTATTCTCATAGACTGGATGAAATAGTGAGCTTCTAATGTGAAAACATTCAAAATATTGAAATGTTTTACTTTCCAGATTCAATGTGGAATTGTTTAATGTTAATTAAATTAGATTAAATAATTTTGATTCGTATATTTATAATTGAAAACCAGTTAATAATATAATTTAACATTATTAATTATTTAGATATAAAATTTGATTTCAATTAAAAAGCAATATATTTAAATATTAATCAAAACAAGAAACATAACAGAAAAATAACAAATATTCAACCAGAGTTAATATTGAAATCCCTATTTAAATTAAGAATTTTTTTTCATCGTATAATTTATAAATGTTTCAAAAACAGTATTTAAAACAAGTTATCTATCAAAAGATGTTAAATATTATTTTTATAAAAATATATTTTTTATGCGTAAAATTGGATTTGTTGTTATATCTGGTCTAGAGAACACTTAGAATGAATGTTAAAAATTATATTGATTATATTATATATATATATATATCTTTAATATAATTCAACAGGATTTATGATATTACTTGTCGGTATAAAATATAGTTGCGTACATTTATATATTTTTTAAAAGAACATTTCCTTTTATTTTAAAAAGGGTTTTACATTCATTTAAAATTAATCTGTTAAAGAATTATATATACTTTTTTGAACCAAAATTTAATAATTTAGTTTATCTTATTTATTAATTAAATTTTTATTTATAGTGTGTAATTTTTTTATTTAAATAGCTATAATAATAAAAATATATTTAATAGAAACTTAGTGTTTCGTGTAATGTAAGAAAAGATGGTGTTTCATGTCAAGTAATAAATCAATGAATTAAAATTATTTTATATAATATATATCTCATTCGAATATCAGGGTGTTAATTGTATTCCTAAAATAAGAGCTCTATACTTTTTGGAGGGATTATAGGAAAGTATTTTTTGTATTTATTGACCGAAAATAGGTTTTTACATGTGAATATAAGAGAATAAGAGGTTCCCTTTTATAATAGAAGGGAGAGTCACTCTTAGAACTTAAAAAAATAAAAAATAAATATAAAACAGTATTCTCTTAAAATTAGGCTGAAAATGATTTATTTATAAGTTAAAATGATGATGGGTTTTAATACATTGATCAAATTAATAATTTTCATGTTTGGACTACTTCTTAATATGCATCTTTTCATTTTAACACTTATTTTACCCATTTAACTCTTACCAAGACAATATTGATATGTACAGATTAAGAGTTAATATAGGTACTATAAAATGAGAATAAAACTATAGATGGATCTTTGAAAACATTTTAAACCATATTATAATTAATTGGACTAATCTAATATTTTTTAAAATTTAATATCATTTTTATATATATTATTTATTTTAATATTTCATTAATGTCTATTTTGACACTTTATTATTTTGACATTTTAAAAAATAAATACAAAAAGATAATTTAGAACTAAATATTACAACACATCATTAATATGTCAATGTAATATATAAAATTAATGGATTATATTAATTTTCAAAAATTATATTTATTTTAATAATTTCAATATCATTTATTTGAAATTTTCATTGGTTCAACAATTAGTGCATCATCAATGTGCAGGTCTCCAAGGAAATTATTTATTCCCAAAAAATAAAACATATATTTTCATGATGATGATAAATATTTTAGGTTTAAATTACTATTTATAGTATAATATATCTTCTAAATAATTCTATATTAAATATTTTATACTTATTAAAATCATAAGAATTTTATATTTGGGTTTTCTTTAAAATGAAATACTATAAGGGGGATCAAGTCATAAAAGTGGTTCTAAGACATCCTAAATTTGGACAAGGATATTTTTTTTGAAACAACATCATCCAATAGAATTATGAACTGTGGTATGGTAATTTTATAATATTCATAATATTATTTTTATCCTTAATTACTCGATTTACCCTCAACCATTGTTATAAAAATTAATATGTTTACTAATAATATTGTAAAAAAGTAATGTGTATTTGTTGAATAAATTTTGAAATTATGAATTCAAATATGGAATCCATTTTTAATAATTGAAAACACATAATTGGATAATATTAAGTTCATATTAATCACATAGAGGGGGAAAGAAAGCCTGTTTTTAAAGTAAAAATGATCAAAAGATAAAATTGTTCTTATCTAAAAATATAATATAAAAATAATAAACTTACCTATATTGGATTAATATATCTAATATTGATTTAATTTTTCATTAAATACAATTTAAAATATAAATTTACGTTATAAATTATTCAAGGGAAAATTCATTTTTGAATTAAAAAGTAGTATATTTCAAGGTTCATAAAAAAGGATACTTATCCAAAAAATTAGAAAACATTATACAAAGTAAATATTTGTATTTAGATTTAAAAAATGAAGTTCATTTTCTCAAATAAAATTTAAAAATGTTTTAAAATTTAGCTATAAACATTTATTCCATTAAAAGCCTGCAAAACCGACATTTTGAAAAAATACATCTTTTAGGCATAAAATTGGATTTGATCATATCATATAAATATAAAATATATTTGATTAATGTATAATATTTTAATAAAAAATTTTAAACAAAATATAATTATTTATATTTTTATGATCCAATTTAACAGTTAGGTGATAACTTCCATATTAAATAATAATATTTTGACATTCGTTTCAACTCGATGTGGCGTATTTTGTAAACAATATAACATACTATTTCATTTTAAAATTTTATGATTTTACATTACACATTTAAAAAATTATATCCTTTCATTTTAAACTCAGTATCGGTAACCATGGTTTGACTTTTATAACTACCTTTCTGAACATTACATATTAGAAAAAGGGTCAATAAAAAATCTATTTGAAAAGGAAGAAATGAACGCACGATGTTCGCTTAGGATAATACATAATTTGATTACATGTAATAAAAATTGTACATGGAAGATAAAACTAACTATAATGTTATGATGGAGAGTAGTAGGGGGAAGATTCATGAGAAAGTGAACAATTACCAAACCATAAATCTGTGATGTGTTAAAAGTGCATTGATTTCATAGTAAGAAAAATAAACAGATAAATTTTTTGTTCCAAGATAATTTTCATAGAGTTGTGGAAATATTATACTACATAAACATATAATATAAGGATATATTATTACTGAAAATTTATAAGTTCACCCAATAATTATTTTCTAATACAGACGTATCCTTTTCCTTATATTATGAGTGATAAAGATGATTTTTTCACAACTGAAACAATAGAATCTACTTCCACAAAATCTGATGATCCAAAAAATATTTAATATATATTTCACCTATCTTAAAACATTATTCAAAACAAAATATATTATTATTATATAATACAATTATCCACAAAGCATAAACCATTATATGATGAAAAACTAATTCAATCTATAAAATCCAACGGTGACATCCAAAGATCAACATAGATCATTTAAAAAATTACATTCAATAAAACTCATAAAAAACATTATATAATAATATTGATACCAAATAATTAGAAGGATTTTATCACTTATTGTTCTAGGATAATTTTTATGAATTATCTCTAAATAACATCAATTACTCTTGAATTTTCATTCCAAAAAGTAATTAATATAATAATATTAAATATATACATGCCATTTAAAAAAATAACATCAATAACCATAAATCCATAATAAAATAATATATTCTGATGAAGAATAAAAAATTCGATAGTGTTTTATTTACCTTAATCATATAGTTTTCCAAATATAGTGAACATATTCTAAAATAACAATTATCACTAAATCACCAAATTATTTTCCAATAACATGGAAATATATTCGATAAAATAATTTTTTCCAAAATAAATTTAATATTTATCTATCATATGGATTATATAAATAAAAATTATTTAATTATATCAATGAAATCATGTGGTATAGTGGTTGTTGATTCACCCTTATCCCCCTCTAGGTGTGGGTTTAATTTCTATGGCCTTATCGAATGCGATGAGTTGTCAACCACCATGTGAATTAACCTTTAAATAAAAATATGTAATTATAATCCTTATTGAATTTTTTAAATGTATAAAAAATTATGAAAAATAACATAAATATGTTTTAACCTAAAGGGATACTCATAACATTCAACTTTCATCGCAAAATTTAATAACCCAAAATTACCCCCATGAAAATGAATGGCTCCAAAAATACCATTAGTCACCTTAATATTTCACAACATTAATCGTCAAAAGGAATTCTAGGACATTGAAATTATGATCAAACTAAAAATTATAAAACCATGATGATATGCATAAATCATAGGAAGACATTGAAATCTCTAAATTTTCCTTAACTATCCATTTATAACAACTGTAACGACATAGCCTTGAACATCAAATATTATATTTTGTTTCAAATCGAATTCACATTTAAGGATTATTTTAATTTTTTTAGATAATTATGGAAAACATTAAAAAGTATAAACGTAAATTATAATTGGACACTTATACTCATTATAAATGCTTTCAACAAAGAATATCCATTTAATATAAAACATGATTTTTTATCATAAAGCATGTTGAATACATTACTAATTATATATTCTTCATCCTTAGGAAACATTTAGACAACTAAACAACATTTTAAAACATGTGATGAGAACAAAAAAGATTAGTAAAGGATAATAGAGAACTAAAAACATATGTCTAGTGAAAAACCATGAAAACCCATAAAAATTTTATTTAAAACATATAATTTAATCCAAAAAAGAATAATGTATATTTAAAAGGAATCAATATTTTAATTTTTAAAATCAAATAATATTTATAATAACTCTTTAGAAAACATATAAAAGTCTTGTAGGTTCCTTGAGAAACCATAATCATAATACCCTCATAAAAACCTTTAAAATGTAATAACTATATGATAAATTTACATCTCTAGAATACACAATGCATTTTATAGCTATAATGGGGCTCACCAGTTATATCTTGAGATATAATGTTTCTCAAACCGTCAAATATTGAGAAATAATGGAGTTAAAAAAGTCATAAATTGGTCTATAATAGGATAAAACCATAATAAACAATGTATAATGACCATATAATGAATAAAACAATTAAAAACTCTTTCAAAACCATTTGTAAAAATCTTTTTAATATTAAAATAAAATATTTCTATAAAAATAAATTTTAAAATATATAAACCACAGACATAGTATATAAACCATTTTTTTAAAATAAAATGGAAAATTAAAAAGGGTAAATTAAATAATTAATGAATAATAAAATTGATGAATTCCATTTATGGAATATATGTTAAAAAAATTATTTTACCATTATAATAAAAAGATGAAAGATGAACTTTAAAAGAGGATTTTTAACATAATTTCCTTTACCTAAAACCTGAAAAAGATACATTTTATAAAAACATTATATAAATTTAAAAATTAACTTTTTATAATATTAAATTTTATAGAAATAATTTATTAAAAATTATTTTAAAAACATGAACATGAATGAGATATATTAAGAGAATAAATCATTAAGAAATTTAATATAATGTTCTAGTTAAATAGTCCCTTACGATGAATCTGAATCATCATGTATATTATTTATGTTCCTGAATATTAAACATTAGATAATTATGTAATTTCATTTTCACCTTTTTCATGTTTATTTTTCTTTTTATGTCATTTAATTTCATGTTATAACAATTATGTAATTATTTAAGTTCAGGTCATACATTATAACTATATTTAGTACATAAGTAAAAAGAGACTTAGGTTTGATGTATCTACTCCAAGTGGTAATTCATCCATCACCAAAAAATATTAATAATGAAATAATTATATTTTTTATACATCAATTATTATTTTAAATCCTTCCATTAAATATGGATATGAAAAATTATCTATGTTACAATCATGGATATGGTACGCAGTACATTTGCATGAGTAACTTTTCCATTTCTCAATGATCATTATGGAAAGATGGTAAGTGTAACTTCACCATTAAAAATGATAATAATATCATTAACATAATATCAATTATTTAAATATACATATATATATATATATCATCCATGTTATGTGGTGATGAAGAATGAATCACATGGATTTGTAGAGGTGGTAATTCAATCTTACTCACGAATTATGTTATCAATTTTTGTACTTTGGGAGGTAAAAACAAAAATGATATATTATATTTTAAAAATTATTAATATATCATGAATATCATATATAAACTTTTATTCCATCATTATTAATCTGGAGAGGCGATGATGAAAATGAATTACATTAGTTCACGTGGCGATAATCCATCACACACATCGATGATGAATTATTTTCCCATTTGATGGGAATGTAGATAGATATAGGACATGAAAAAACATAATAAAATATTATTATATTTAGAATAATAGATTTATAATTTTTCCATGGTTGATTATGGTCTTACGGAAGTTGAATAAGAAATAAAATTGAAATGATTGAATAAAAACAGTACCTTTTCTATACAAATTCTATGTTTCTTAACACCTTATAAACACTAATGGTGGTTTTATTCCTCTAATAATAGATATATAATGTGAGAATGTATTTTAGGATGTTATTTGGGAATGTATTTACCGATTAAATAGATTTTTATGTGTGATGAAAAAATAAGAAGGGGTTTCCATTTATAAGATTGGGTAGAGGCACTCTTGGAACTTCAAAAAGTAATAAATTAATATAAATTAATTTTATATTCAAAATGGTACCAAACTGATTTATTTCAAATATTAGATGATTATGGGGCAAAATAAAATCATACAATAAAAACTATAAATGTTTTGATTATTTTTGAATACTTATATATTCATTTTATCCCTTATTTAACTCTTTTAACTTCTATCACAACAACATTATATTTTACTATTTAGGAGTTCATATATTTACAAAAAAATTACAAACAACCCATAAATCAATTATTCATGAAAATTTAAACCATATCCCAATAAATGGGATAAATATAGGATCGTTTTTAATTTTATATTATATAATAATATGTAATTTATTTTAAAGTATCATTAATGTCAAATTTGATACTATTCATTATTTTGACTTTTATTGAAAACAATAAAACAAGATAAAATGGAACAATATATTATAAGACATCACTAAAATAGAAAATTAATATATAATATTAATGTCTTACATTAATTATCTAAAATTTTATTTATTTTAGTATTTTTAATATTACTTATTTGATATTTCTGTTAACTAAACAATTACTGCCTCAATGATATGAATGAATTGAAGGCAATTATTTATTATCTAAAAATTAAAAATAAATTTTCATGATTAATATATATTTTATATTTCAATTGTATATTTATAGTCAAATATATCTTCTAAATAACCCTATAATAAAAAGAGTGATACTTATTAAATACATATGTATGGAATCATTGCCGTTTCTTTAAAATAGAACAATGTAAGGATATTGAAACGATAAAAGTGGATATAAGAAGTTATAAATTATTCATAAGGAATAGTTTTGTTCACAATCACTCATAAAATAAAATTATGTGAAGTGTTAAGTTAACTTTATAATATTTATAGTATTATTTTTGCTATTAATTACTTGATTTTCCATTATCCACTGTCATAAAAATTAATATGAATATTATTTAGGATTTCCAAAAATAAAAGGGACCTATTTAAAAATTTTGTACATTATGATTAAAAATATGGAATCCATTTATAAAAATTCAAAACACCAAATTGGATAAAATTAATTTAAAAATAATCCCATAGATGGTGTGGGAACGCATGTTTTAAAAGTGAAAAAGTTCAAATTTTGGTAATATTATTATATCCAAATATATAGTGAAAAATATTCCACCAATCTAAATTGTTTTAAAATATTTATATATGATATACTGTTACATTAAAAATAATCATAAATAATGTTTTCTATTATAAATTATTTAGATGAAAAGTAAGTTTTTAATTAAAATGCATCATTTTTTCAATATTTATCATAAAATGAAAGTTTTCAAAAAAAATACCAAAAAGTTTTAAAAATAAAATTTATATATTTATATTCAAGAAAGGATGTTTATTTTTCAAATAAAATTTAAAATGGTTTTATTTTTTTCAAATTAGTCTTCCCTTAAAAGGCATCAAAAGTGCTTTTTTTTAAAAGAACATCTTTTATCCATAAAATTAGATTTTTTTATATTTTTCCTATATAAACTATTGAATTAATGCAATTAATTTATAAAAATGTTTAAACATAATATATTTAGTCCTATTTACTACCGAAAATACAATGGGTAAGTGATAACTTCCATATTAAATAATAATATTTCGTTGTTCGTTTCAGCTCGATCTGGTGTGTTTTTACACTATCTAGCATTGTTTTTCCATTTAAAATACCAGGATGTTAGATTATTCCCCTTTAAAAAATTGTTTCCTTTCAATTTGAACTCAGTCTCAGAAGTTGGTGTTTAACTTTTTAAATCACCTTTGTTGAAAACCCACTGTAAAATGGGACAATAAAATTTCCATTTTAAAAGAGAGAATGGAAAATATGAAGGTCACCTAGGATAACACATACTAGTTTCCATGTAGAAAATCATGTACATGAAAGATATAACTTACTATAAAGTTCTTATGGAGAGTTATAAAGAACATGTTCATGAGAATGTGAACAATCACAAAACTAGAAATATGTGATGGGTTAAAAGTTCAGTGAATTCATAGGAAAAAACATAAGAAAATAATGTTTTTGTTTCAAGATCCATTATATAGGGTTGAGGTATTATATTACAATAAGGTATAATAATCTTAAAAATGTAATCTAAAAGTATATTTTCTTACATTAATTAATTTACAACATAAACTCATATTCTTCTCTATATGATGAGTATTAATGATGTCTTTTTCATGCCTAAAGCACTATAATAAAATTCTAGAGAATCATATAATACAAAAAATATTAACAATTTATTTCTCTTATCTAGAATAAGTAACAAATTTTTTTAGAACATTATAATATAATAATCAAAAAATAATAAACCTTTATAAGATGAAAATCAACTTCAATATCCGTAATAAAACTGTGACACGCAAAGTTCATCATAAATAATTTAAAAAATAAGTATCATTAAAATTTCTAAAAAATATTCTATACTAATATTACAACCCAATAATTAGAATGATTTTATCACATATTCATGAAAGGTAAATGATAATATTTATCTTCAAATAACACCAATTACTCTTAATGTCACTTAACAAAATATAATTTCCCTAATAATATTTGAGATACACTATCCATTTCCATAAATAATGTTAATAACCATAAATAGAAAACAAATATCATATATTCTTCCAAATAAAATAATAAATTTCTATATTATTATATTTAACTAAATAATATGGGGTTCCCAAAATAGTGAATGATTTCCAAAACAACATTAATCAATTAATCAACAAATAAATTTACAATACCATTTAAATCTAATTGATAAAACTCATGTCACCAGAATAAACATATCAATTAAACATCCTATTTTTTAAATAAAGAAAATAATTTTATTCAAGATTTGACATCACATAGGCTAGTTATAGATGATACACTTTTCTCTCTCTTCAGTTGGGGTTTTAATTCCTTCAACTGTCCCAAACATGATGTGTTTTAACCCATCATGCGGGTTGTCATTTTTCCTAAAACAATGTTATTATAATCCTTATAATATACCATGAATATGAGAAACACCATAAAAAATAACTTTAATATGCTTTATCCTAATAGGTTATATAATACCTTTAATTATTCATCCCAATATGTAATTACACATAATTACCGCAAAAAATATATTTCTCCTATAATATCGTTAATCACCATAAAATATCATAACATAAATCCTAGAAATGTTTTTAATACATTGATAATATTATCAATATTAAAATTATAATCCCATGATGATATACATAACTCTTAAGGAGGTATCCTATTATCTAAAGTTTTCCATGATCTTATTTGTTACCAACTATAATGACCTAGCCTTAACTATAACATATTCCAGTGCTTTTGAACTAGAAAAAAATATTATAATATATTTTCAGTTTAGAGTATTATATAATTCGAACGATTCTTACAAATTAAAACTGTCCATTACAATTGTTTAATTATATTATGTATCCACTTCCCCCCCAATGTAAAATGTTTTAAAACAAAACATGATTTATTTTCATGACACATCAATAATACATCCATAAGGACATATTCTTTTTTCTTATTCATCTTTAAGAATATTGAGAAACATTTTAAAAATTGGGATGAGAAAAATAACCTCATTAATAGGAAAACAATAATGAAAATTTTTTGTACAGTAAAAAAAAGAAAACCCATTAAAATTTTTTAACTAAAAACATTTATTTTCTTATCAAAATAGAATCATTTTCACATAGAAATAATCACTATATTACATTTTAAAATAAAATTATTTTCATGAAAACTCTTTAGAAAGCATAGAAAAATAATATAGGTTCCTTGTGAAAAAATCATCTTACAACCATTACAAAACCATTAAAAATAGAATAACTATATGGTTCAATTCCACTTTATGAATACCAAATGCATTGGAGAACTATAATAGGGCTCACTAGGAATACATGGAGATATAATGGGGCTCAACCCACTATATATGAAAATATAATGGTGATTAAACCTTCATATATTGAGTTATAATCCATCATCCCATAATAAATAATTTTAAAATACAATATATTGAATAAAAACCATTGAAAGTCTTTAAAACCTATTTATAAAATCTTTTCAATCATTAGAATATTATTTTATTTTAAAAATAACTATAAAAGTATATAACCTGTGAACATAATAATGTAATTATTTTCATTGAAAATGTCAATGAAAAATAATAAATAAAATATTAAATCATTATATAATCATGAAAATTGTAAATTCCATTTATGATTTATATGTAAAAAATATTTCTTTTCAAATTTTTAAAAATATAGTTGAATGATGAACTTTAAAAGATGATTTTTAAAAGAAAATCCTTTACAAAAAATGTAAAAATATTATTGTTTGAAAATATTTTAGAGAAATTAGAAAATTTCGTTTTTAAAACTTTAATTCCATATAAATACTTCCTTGAAACAGATTTAAAAAACATGTAATAAATCTTTAAAATATTTAAAATGATGATTTTGTTAAAGATTCATTTACCATGAATCCAAATCGTCATGTTTTTTTATCTACCTGAACAATAACATTTTTAAATTATATACAATAAGGATAACCATTTAAGTTTATTATTCCTTTGATATCTGTTATTATCATCTCATAAAAATTACGTAATTATTTAAGTTCACATCAGATGTTTTGACGATATTTGACAATTGAATTCAGAATAACTATGGTATGATGTACATAGTGAAAGTGACCATTAGTAAATCATCTCCATAATAATAATAATGAAATTATTATAATTTATATACATATTATACATTGAAGTCCATCCATGAAATATATATATGAAAAGTAAATAACAGTCCAATCATGGAGAAGACAATATGTATGTATGCATGAGTAACATTTCAATTTTTCAATGATTATTATGGAATGACGGTAAGTATAATTTTATTTTTCGAAAATTATAAAAATATAATAAATATATTATTACTCATTTATATATATACATATATCATCCATGTGATGGGGTGATGAAAAATGAATCATATCACTTCATGGAGGTGATAATTCATATGTACGCATGAATGAAATTATCATTTTTCTACACATGGAAGGGTAAAAATATAAATGATACATTATATTTTAATAATGATAAATATATCCATACTATCATATAAAAACCTCAATTCCATAATAATAATTATTATTTAGATATAGTGACATAAAAATAGTTACATCTATTTTTAGGTTGTAGTACGCCATACAAAGAGATACTAATTTTTTTACCATTTAATGGAAAATGAGATGGATATGGGTAATGAAAAAAATTCAATAACATATTAGTATATTTATTATACTTCATTTCTTATTTTTTAATGTTTCATTATTATTTAAATAATGTATAGTAAGAAATAAAATAGAAACACTTGATTAAAAATAATACATTTTCATTAGAAATCCTCCATTTCATAACAGCTTAAGACCACTAAGAGTGATTTTATTACTAAAATAATAGATATAGAATATGAGAAGGTATTATAAAAAGTTATTAGTTAATATATTCATGGAAATAATGTTTTCTATGTGTAAATAAAATTTAAGTAGAATTGTCCTTTTATAAGAGTGGGGAGGGGCACTCTTTGAACTTTTCAGAATAAAAATTTAATAAAAATTATTTTTTTATTAAAAATGTTTCCAAACTGATTCATATAGAATATAAAATGAATATGTGTCAAAATAAATTTATCCTATAAAAATTTTATATGTATTTTTAAATTTTTTTAGCATTTTCATTTTATTTTATCTTTTATTTAACTCTTTTTAATCTTACCATTTCAACATGGACTTTAACTATTTAAGAGTTAATATAGTTTTTGCAAGATGAAAGAAACCCATAAATGATTCAGTTATTATATTTTAAATGTCAACCATAAAGTTTTTCAAAACTAATAATTCTAGGAATTTTATATCATTTAATAATTTATTATTTATTTTCAATTTTAATACATGTCAATTTTGACATTATTTGTTATTTTTACTTTTTCAAAAATAAATAAAATAAGACAAATTTGAATAAATATAATCTAAAACATAATTAAAATTTATTATTATTCTATAAAATAATTTTATGAAAATAATTAACTCAAATTTTATTTAGTTTAAAAAATTTAATATAATTTATTTAACGTTTACATTAATTAAACAATTACTACTTCATCATTGTGCACATCTTAAAGGTAATTATTTATTCTCTGATAATTAAATTTAAATTTTAATGATGAATATGAATACTTTATCCTTAAAATAGATATTTATTTTCATATATATATACTGAATAACCTTATATTAAAAATTTTACATTTATTTAAAATAAAAGTATGACATTTTTTACATTTCGTTAAAATAAAATACTATAAGGGAATTAAAATCATCAAAGTGGCTAAAAGAGGACTTAAAATAAAACCAATGATGAGTTTTTCAAATGTAACTCATATAAAAAAATTGGGACAATTGATAATGTAATTTTATAATATTTAGAATAATATTTTGACCATTAATTACCCAATTTTCCAATAACCGTGGTGATAAAAATAAAAAATGTTACTATTCATATTATCGTATAATAAAAGGTTCATATTTAGAAAATTTTGAAATTATACTTTAAAATATGGAATAAAATTTTCAAAATTGGAAACAAAAAAGTGGAAAATATTAACATGAAATTAATCATATAGACGGGGAGAGAAAATGTGTTTTTAAAGTGAAAATGTCCTAATGTTTCAAATTTTTATATATCTCAATTTAATGTCAAAATATTAAAAATACATAAATTATATAATTAGATGTATAATTTATCTAATTTTACTTTTAAACCACTTTAAAATATAATTTATCCTTATAAATAATATAAATTAATTTTATTTTTTCAATTAAAATGTACTATTTTTCACTACTCATCAAAAAATAAAACATGTCGAAAAACACCAAAAATTCAACAGAAGTTAATTTTGATATTAAAATTTCAAAAATGAAGCTTGTTTTGTCAAATAAAATTTATAAAAGGACTAAAATTTAGTTTTAAAAAAATTCTTCTATTTAATGGTTGTAAAAATGTGTTGTTATAAAAAATATATCTTTTATGCATAAAATTAGTTTTGTTCATATATTACACCTATCACATTTATTGAATAAATGTCATAATATTTTATAAAAATGTATAAACCTAGAATTGTTTGTTCTATTTATAACCTCAAATATAATAGTTAGGAGATACCTTCTATATTAAATAATAATATTTAGTTGTTCGCTTCAGCACGATGTGATGTATTTTATACACTGTATAACATAGGTTCTTTTAAATAAATTATTATAACGTAATAATTTTGAATTTAATAAATAATAGGATAAAAACAATTTACTCACAATCAACCATCTATTTTAATCATTTATTAGAGGATGGTTCCAGAGTTTATGATTCATATAAAAATGAATATTTTCAATTGCATTCAACAATGACGTTCGCTAAAAATGAATTCCTAATATAAAAAAAGTTGTTTGGATACATTATCAAAGGGTATAAATATCTTTTGATTTTTAGGTAATAGAATTCAGTTTTTCTACTATAACATGATATGAAATCAATTTAAATGAGTCATCAAAAGTTTTATTATCTCACTATTATAAATGATTAAAAAACCCTTTCAACAACAGAAAATAATTTGACATTTCTCCAAATATTTTGACAAATAATTAATATTTCATGAATTTTAAAAACATTTATTTAATATTTATAATATCTTAATGGTATATTAAAAAAATGGAAGAAAAAATAAATATTTTTATGCCTCTATATTGATGATATAATGAGATAAAACATAGAATTGTTATGATGCATGTAGAGAAGAATATCTGTGATTGTTTGATTAATTTTTTTTAGATATTAAATATAATATATTGTTCTGTTTTAATACAATATTTAATTTATTGTTAATGGGAATAAAATTTTAGTTATCACCAACTCATAATGTAAAACAAACATACTTTACTCTAACTTGTGATATTTTATCTAAGAGGGAGAATTTTGTTTTTTAGTGTCTTCGTGGTATCAAATTAATTCAAGGTTTATATTTAAATATAAATTTTTTTTATATCTTTTCAATAATGGATGAAAATATGTATGAAATATAATGATTTTTAGGTTATGATGCAAGAGGACCCACATGTTGTGTTGCATAGAATACTACTTATCCATGTCAGATCAACTATCATCAAAGCATAATATTTTTTCAATTCTACTTTTATCAAAGTGACAAATTTAAATCTATTACATATATTAGTGAACGATTTCGTCTATATATTATTTAAAATTTAAATGTACTTTACACAATCTTTTTTGATATCATAGTATATTTAATGGTTCACTTGGTATAATAAATAAACTTTATTATCCCATATATCAATATTTGATGTATCTTTTTAAAGGTATGCAGATATTTTAAAGTGGTATATTAAAAATATATATCAATCGGAATCCTACACCATTGAAAATTTAATTTTTTTAAGGAGGAATATTTTTTAATCTACTTTTATACAGCATATCACATTGGTTTGCCTATATCTTACCATGGATAAGTTAGTTTTGGGGGAAAGTATATCTGTGACCTGAAAATAAAATCAATGACAACATAAAAAAGAAAAATTCACATTTATGCATCATGAATAACATATATGGTAAACAAATATATATAATCCCACATATTAATGTGTTATAAAATTAAATTCAAATATGTATGATATATTAGTTTTGAATAAGGACAGTAGAATATTTTTTATTTTGTTTAAAGAGTTTCTTTATGGTAGATTTGATACTTCAGGAAAATTTTTGTGGTTAAGAGGAAAACCATTTTTTAACTAAAAAACATGTTCTGGGTAATACAATAATGGTCAAATTTTTTATACCAAATATCAATAATTTTTTTTTGATGTTTAGAATATCATTTTATCGAGTCTTAATGAAGAAATTATGGTTTTGTGTGAAAATTAAAAAAACGCAATCTCTACATCATGTTAATAACATGAAATTATTGAAGAAATATGATATAAGAATTACATTAAATTATAGTTCTAGTTTTCAAATATAAATGGGTTATCAATTACAATAGTGTTAAACATGATGAATTAGTTTGAAACTAATTAATCTAAATACATTGTAATACATAGATGTACATTTTATCCTAGAAACACATGTGATCAATTTTTTTTTATTTTTGATCAATAAAATGTATAGTGATCTATCATTTAAAAAGATAAAAAAATATTTTTTTGATGATAAACATTACGATAATGATAAATTATGTTTGATCCATACTTTTGTGGAATGATTATAGAGTACATTGATAACCATGTTATTGAAATGGTTTATTCAATACTAAATGTTCATGAATATGGAATATGAGAAAATAATTACTATAATAATATCATAATAATATAGGTAACATATATTTATTTCATGATTAAATTTGATTTTTTTTAAATTATTAGATATATTATTTTGAATTTTATTTTTTTATTTAAGTAATTTATTTTTTTTAAAATATGGTACCTTTTTTTAAGTTTAATTTATATTTATATGTATCATTTTTTCATTATTCAATTTTATTTATAACTATTTGGTCTGTATAAATTTTTAACGTTTATTTTGAGGTCTTATGTATCTATCATTTCATGTATCATAAATATTGTAAGTATTGGTTTATAATTTTTATTAGACACTCTAATGAATATGAGAAATAATTGTTTTTGTTTTGTTTTATTTTTAATATAATTTTATTAATGTTATTAAAATTTATATGAATGATATTTATTTGTATAATCTTTAACATTCTTATTTTCCTCTTTCTCTATCATTACATGGCAAATTAATTTTTATAGTAGTTTTTTAGAAGTATTTTAGGAAATATAATGAATATGATAAATGGTTTATTTTTTTTGTATCATTTTCCATTTCTTATTAAAATTTATATGGGATAGTTTGATTCTTATATTATTACACAATTTTTTTTATACGTATACAATTTTATTTGTCATAAATGGTTTCATTGTTTTCTTATCATTTTAGTTAATTACATTATCTAATATATAAAATGTGTTTAATTTTTTTATTGGATCACTTTTCATTTTTATTTAATTTTATTTATTATAGTAGGATTTATTATAACATTTTACTAATTTCTTATAAATTTTATCTCTAGGATTTTTTTGAATCAAACAACTGACCACCATAATATTATAGGTTGGACTCATCACATAACAAGGTTGAAGAGCCTACTTATTACTCTCTATAAAATCATTATACCTATCTAGGGAAAGTGAAGGTTTCCATGGTTGATCAGTGTGGTAGAAACAATTTACCTAAATTATAAAATTCACAAAGCTAGGTCCAAAGGATATGTATCATGTTTGATTGTAATGGTAATCCCATGAGTTAAAATTTAAAATAAATGATGATTTTTTTCTATGAAAACTCAAGCAAATGAAAGAATGGGGATTTTTTATTAGGGAATTTTATATAATATGACACTATTACATCCATGAATGACCATTTTAAAAAGCTTATTTTTCGCTATTTTATTAATCATGACATGTTTTTTTTCTAGTATATATTATTTTTTCCATCACATAAAATAAATATTCTTTACTAGACCCCAAAGATGATAGAAGGAAATATATATCTTTTTCTGTAAGGAGATAAATGGATTTTAAATCAACCATAACTTTATTTTTCATATTTCTTGAAAGGAAAAATTAATATCTAATTGATATATAAAATTTTATAGTTGAACCAACATAGACTAAAATTATTAAAATTCGATGAAAATAATCGTTTCAAATAAGTTCAATGTCATATTTTTTATGTTTTTGTTTAATATATAAAATTGATCATATTATTGATTTTTTTATTCTTAAATACTAATAATTGAGGTGATTTCATGAAAATATCCAATATAAAAAATTATACCGTCATACATTATCTCATAGAGGGATCCTATAATTTAATAAAAAATGAAGACTCTAAAAGTTGAATATTTTGACAGACGAGTATTTAGGATAAAAATATATTTTTCTTCCTTTCCACCAGATAGACATGGAAAATAAAAGAGGTATTGAATGACTAATGTTTTTTATATAAGACTTCAAGGATTCATCTAATATGATTTTATGAAGTTATTGACGTTATATTTAATGGATTTATATTTTTTAATTCACACATAAGTTTCTAAATAATTCTATTGGAAGCACTTGAGAAGAGAACAAATGGGAACTTCATACCTAAGGTTAAGAAGGATATTTTGGACATTGAATTTGTATTTCACGAAAACCTAGTTCATGTGTGCGGATATAAGGTTAGTGAATCAATTAAAAAATTGTTTGGTCTTTTTGGAACATCATTGTGGGAGGAATCATTTAAAAAAACTCATAAAAGATAAATTTTATTATATGGTTGAGATTATTTAATATAGGATTTTATCATTAGTAAATTTTATATTTTAAGACATGAATATATAGTTTTAGGCTTTATATCCCACTCCCCCTCTACTATATTTATATCTCAATCTATACCACCTCTTATATATCCCACTCACACACCTCCTCCATCATAGTTTCCTAAAAAATAAAAGTTATATATTGAAGATCCAAAATATCATATTATACTAAATAGAATCATATATTCTGTAGAGGATACTCTACTTTAACATATGATGTAGATGGATCAGCTTTGAGAAATAATATATGAGATTATAGATGCATCAACTATAATACCATTTCCAATAAATGAGGTTTGGTGATAAATGTGTTTTAATATTTATGAATATATATGTATATATTGTAAGAATACATTAAATTTAAATACATTTTTTAATGAAATAAGAAACATGTTGAGGTAATTTAAACATCATGTAATACTTATTCTTAAGATATTCTTAAATTATTGGAAAATTAATTTATGTTGTCAAACAATTATGTGAAATTTACTTGTGTTGAAATATTATGGTGTGATATTATTATAATGATTTAAATTATATATTTTTAGATATGATAACCATATAGTGGTTGGTATTCACAATGATGAATGTATTTTCCATGAATATACAATATCACATTTTTATCAATTATAATGATACAATCTAAATTAACACCCATGTTATAATTAAGTTTATTTATAAAAATATTTATTTAATATGATATGATATAAGGGTATATATTATTTGAACCTAATTTAATTAACCAATAGTAATGATAATATAGTATGAAGAATGAATAATACATATTTTAAAAAATAATTGAATGAGAAATTCAATTTGTGGTGCTTCTTTACTTTGATTGGTGTTAAACATATATTTCATAATTTTTTATTTCCCATTATTAAATTACCATTCACATTATATATTTTTTAATAATGTTAATTGGATGTTGTGTGTGTTTTTTCCACTTCAAAAGAAAGCTAACTTTTTACTCTCCATCGATGGTGACCTGTGGAAAAAACATACAAAGATATATTAAAGATATATGATTCATTTTTTTTAATATATATATATTTATATATATATATATATTATAATACCTTTTTATTTGGATTTTTAATTATACATTTCAAATAGGCAATGGGTGAAGTATAATAAATCATTAAGAAAGAGTAATAAATATCTATTATGTGTGTGTGAAGGAAACTTCATTTATAAGTACTTTATTTTAGCAAATATTTTTAATTTTAATTTCAATTTATTATTTATTTTGAAATGGGAATGTCATCATAAAAAATTAGTGATCAAATATAGATTTTTTTTGATATTTATATATGAAACAGTAACAACTATTATAGTTACAAAATTCAAAAATGTTAGATTTTATTATATTCCACCCATTTATTTATCTTATCATTATATTGAGAATACGTGTTCAATAATTTTATACTAATTTACATATTTTTTAAAATCATTTCTCTTATAATGGAAATAAGTTAAATCATTAATGATGAGTTAGTTTGATATATATTATATGTTTGATTCAGTTTTTGTTAATGACTATTTATAATATATACTCTGATGATTAATTTTCAAATTATAATTTTTTTTAATTTGAACAAATTTTTGATGTAAATATTTTTTCCATAATAGTACTATGATGATATTTTATTATTTTTATTTTTCCTTTTTGTTTTGACCTATTATAGCTTCAGTAAACTATATTTTAAAAATGATAAAAAATTTATGGTTTACCGAAAAGATTTGATAAATGAGATAAAAAATATTTTCTACATTACATGTAAAAAATAAAATGTAAAATTACATTGTGAAAATTTTATATTAAAAAATAAATTTAAAAAATTTGATTTTTATATCTATTATAAATAATTTATTTAAATAATTTTTTGATTTTATATTTTTTAGGGTATTCAATGGTGTTTTTATAATAACTAGTGTAAAATGATTATTTATAACATTGATTACAACGAAATCTCTAATTAATGAACATTAATTTTTTTATAATAACAAACCTGGAATACTATTTTCTACACTAGTGTGAGGAATAATGGAATTGATGAAATATTCCCCTACGAGGGTGGTTTCATAGGGAATATTTCCCAGTGAATATGAGTCGGCTTACAAGAAACATAACCCATTAATGTAGAGAAAGATCGCAGATAATATATCCCTTTAAGGGTGTTTTAATGGTGAATATTTCACAATATTAATGATTTGGATTTCATAGAATCTGTAACTTTATGTTTGATTTGGAGTGCAAAGAATATGACTCTTCATGATTGTTTTCACATGGAATATGGCTGCCTAAGAATGGTACGATGATTAACCATGGGATACACATGTGGGCATGGATCAATAATGTAAGATAACTATATCATCATTAATGATGGTATGGTAAGGTATTACACCTATTAGGAGGCCCTAATATTATTGTACGTCCATCCAATTAATTTTTGAATAGTGAAAGATGGTATGAGAAATGCAGAGTAAGGCCCCATGATATTGGCATTGGGTCTTATAAATTTTCTGATTGTCCTGTTTTTGAGCTCAAAAGGCATGGATAGTGCCAAAAAGTGCCTTCCAAAGTGGGTAACACTGGTGAATGATGGATTTCCTGGTTTAAACATGGTAGTTCATCCTTTCTATCTCCCTATAAAATTGTTTGGTTTCTCTTTAACTTCTTTGAGGGAGGCTATATATAAAGAATAAATAGAGAGTTAAAGGCCAAAGAATAGGGTATGTGTGAGATGATAGTAAATAGGATTATTTTATACATAAATTATTTTATAACGTATATAAAATATATTTTTACAATAGTTATATAAAATCAAATGTAAATATAAACCATTTATTTACATTATTTTAATTAACCAATAAGAAAATTTTGACTTTATATCAGTTATAGAATAACTGTTGTAAAAAGTCAACTGATTTTACATTTAGAGGTTTTTCTATAGTGCATTTTATAATATCCTATGCAAAAAACATATTCACTACATCTCTTACTATGAAACCTATAATTATCTAACATTAATAATTAAAAAACTTATATTGAAAACTCTTTTATGCACTATTGTGAGGATTATTGTTATAAATGGAATATGGCCCATTGAGGGAGGTTTTTAGAGAGAATATAATCTTGTGATGATGAGTTTTCCTATAGGAAATATTTTTGGTTGATGTTGAGTTTTATCATAGACAATATTTCCCTATAAGGATAGTTTAATGGGGAATATTACCCATTATGATTGAGTTAGATTTCATAGAATATTACCTTGTGATGTATGAATGGATTATAGGTAATATAACAATTTAAGATGGATTTCATAGGGAATATGGCCTCCTAAAAATTAGTTGGGGATTATGCATGGGATACACATGTTGGTGTGGATCACTAATGGATGATAATTATAAGATCACTAATTAGGTTATAGTTATCTCTTACACCTAGTAGGAGGACCTCATATAAATATAATTCCCTCCAATTAATTTTTCATCAATGAAGGATGACTAAAAAAATTAATAGTAAGGACTCATGGGAAAGTTATTGGGTTATATACAGTTCCCTACTGGCTTGTGTTCGAGCACCAAAGGAATTGGTATTACTCATATGTTCTCAATCTAGTGGGTAACTCTAGTGAAGGTTAAATTTAGGGATTAAACCCGGTAAGTGATCCTTTCTCACTTCTTAGAAAACTATTTGGTTTGTATAGAACATATTTTAGAGAGGTTGTATATAAAGAAAAAATTGACTCTTAAATGATATAATTTAGGAGTTGGGTGAGATGATGGCGGATTAGATTATATAGTCAATACATTTTACACTTTATGATACTTGAATATATAGTTTAAGGCAATACATTTCAATCCCCTACCTGTATATGCATATCCTTCTTTTCCACCTATGCTTTCTTATCCCACTCATACACCTCCTCCACTATAGTTTCATATATAATATGATTTATATGTTGAAGAAAAAAAATATTATACTATATTATATTGGATTTTATATTTTATAAAGGATACCCTACATCATTAGTAAATGGATATGTATCATCTTAAGGAAATTCTATAGGATATTATAAATGAATCAACTATAATATCATTCTCTATATATGGGGTTTGGTGTTAAAAATGTTTTAATATTTTTTCACATATATACATATATATATATATACATTATCGAAATCAATTAAAAGTAAAAATATATTTTATAGAAAGAAAAAATATTTTTCTCTCTAAAAACATCACATACTACTTTTTCTAAAGAACATTCTAAATTATTGACATATGATTTTATGCACTTAAATTTTTATGAGCTGTGAAAGAGTTTTGAAATTATTGGGTGTGATATTGAAGTGATGGATTATAATTAATATTTATTAGATCTTGTAACCACAAAGACATTAGGAATCATAGTATTGAAAATATTTTACATGTAAGTCAAATATTACATTTCTTTTAATTGATTCAATTTGATATAACATAATACCCATGTTTTTTTATTAGGTATATCTATAAACTTTTTATTTAAAATGATATTATGTTGGGTATATATTGTTTTTCCTATAACTGTTTTATCCAATAGTGAAAATATTCAAGGATGAAGATAGAAAAGTATATATCTATAACTTTTTTACAAATGAGGTAGTGTTTGATATTTTCTTATCTTAAAGGGTATGAAACATATTTTTCCTAAATTTTCATTTCACGTAATTAAATAACCAATCAAATTATATATTTTTTGATAATATTATTCATGGGATGTTGTTTTTTCTATAATAAAATATAGATTACTTGTTATGCTCTATCCATGGTGACCTATGGGAAAACATTAATGAAATATTAGAGATATAAGTTTTATTTTGTCAATAATTATATATATATATATATATATATTATAAAATATTGTTATCTTATTTCAATCTTTTATTTTCTAATAGGGAATGGGTGTGATATTGACAATCAATAAGAAAATGTTAAAAAGACCAAATATGTGTTTGAAATGTTGATTTTTTTTAAAAGTACTTCATTTTAGAAGATAATTATATTGTTAATTTAAATTCATAAATTATTCAAAAACATTAATTTAATTATAAATAAGTACATATTGAATGTGTATATTATTTTCTGAAATTTTTATTCAAAATAATTATAACTATCATAGTTAAAAAAGTAAATAATGTAAAATTTTACTATATTATTTCCATTTATTTACATTATAATTATATTGCGAATATATTTTTAATACATTCATTAAAATTTATATCTTTTTGAGGTTTCTTTCCATTATAATGGAAATGATAAAAATCCTTAATGTGGAGCATATGTGAATTATATTATAACATCGACTCATTTTAAGTTTATCTATAATTTCAATATAGAATATATTGCTTTAGTTTAAAATTATAATGTTGATTTAATTTGAACAATGTTGTGATGTAAATATTCTTTTATATAATTATACCATGATTCTATTTTATTCTAGTTTTTCTATTATTTCATCTAGATTTTAATATATTATAGGTTGGGTAAAAAATATTTTAAAAAATATTTTGTAATAAAAAATTATTTTTAACATCAATTATTTTATAACTGATATAAAATATTTCTATTACATAATTTATATGAAATAAAATGTGAAATTTTATTTTTTGACTTGGTTATTTTAAATAACCAACATAAAATATTCATTAATATCAATTTAAAAATAATTTTCATAAAAATTTGGTTTATTTTACACTTTTGAGGGTTTTCTAGGTCATTTTTATATTACCCAATGTAAAAAACTTATTTATAATATTTCTTACAACAAAAAATCTAATAAACTAACATTGTGTTTTTTTTAAAATGATATGGATGTCTCTTTTCTACACTAGTGTGAGGATTGTTGGAATGAAACTAATATAGTCCTATGAGGTAGGATTCAATTGTAATATGCCCCATTGAATATGATTCAGATTATAGAAAATATACCTCTTTGAGGTATAATTGGATCCCAAAACATATGGCCCGTAATGGGTTGTTTAATGGGTAATATAGACCATTACCAATGAGATGGATTGCCTATAATATATCCCTCTGGTTAAGTTTGGGTTTTAGGGAATAATACCAATTACGATGGGGTTTATAGGAAATATAACTACTTGAAAATGAGTTTGGTATTATGCATTAGAGATACATATTTGTGTGGATCAATAATGTTTGATAATGAAAAGATCCTTAATGATGGCATGATTCAGTTTTACACCAATTTAGAGGCCGTCATGGAAATTTAATTCCCTCCAATTGATTAGTTTACAACGATACATGGTTGAAAACATTGAGAGTATGTCCTCATGAGAAATTCATTGGGTCTTATAAATTTCATGATTGTATATGTTTTAGAAGAAAAGGAATAGATAATACCTAATTTTTCCTACCCTGGTGGGTAACTTTAGTGAATGAAGTATTTTAGGGCTTAAACATATTAGGTGTTCATTTATCTCTCCCTAAAACATTTACTGTACTTAAGGGAAACAAATATTTTCCAAATATAAATAATGATTGATATATGGAATCCAATATATGAAATATTATTAATCAGATGGATGTTGTTGTCAAATAATTTTTATCGATTATGGTTTCTATAGGCTTGTTCAACATGAAGGGATATAATCTCTACGGTCGATTAAGCTGCACAACTCTTACCTAGCATCAAGACCCATCTCTATTCCACATGTCAGTCTGGTGTGGTGGTCCATTGGAGAATTAGGATGTGGTTTTTGGGTGGAAAATAACTTTCCAATTGATGGGTTATTCATTTAGTTTTCTGGTGGGTTGAAGGATGGCAGTTCTGTTGATGTCTTCAATGTTTTGGGTTCCTATGGTCTATGTTGCTGATGTTCGTGAAAAAATAACTATGAGGTTGAAAATGATATTTGGTGATTTTCATATTGGATCTAGTTTTTGTTCCTCTATGATGGTTTTGGAGAGGAATCGTTCATCTTCGACTGTTGGTATCTTGAGTGTATGGGTGTGGTGGTGGGTGGTAACGATGATGTAAGGTTAGGTCAATGCTGATAATAGTTATAAAATATAATGATGGTAGGAGTCATATATCTTGCTGATGCAGGGCATCACTGATTAATGATTCATTAGTGAGGTGATCTTATGTGTTTTTGAAATTTCAATGTAAAATCTGGCATATAATGTTTTCTTTCTGATGTGTGTTATTATGGTTAATCCTTAACCATAAATCAGCTTTTTGAAAATCTAAAAATAGAATTTTCACTCATGAATTACGTTCCCATATAATATTACTAGGTTAAGATGGTTCCTAAGTATGAGATGTGAGCATATTGGGGTTCTTATCGATGGGGGTATATAAAACGATTCTACACTATGTATGGTATTGGGTGAATGTCTTTCCCTAGTGGGAGGAAAGGTTAAGTGGTCTCCCAAAGGATGGGTTGGTTAAATTATCTCTATAGTATATTGAGGGGAATGTAATGTCACACTAGTTGGGGTAGATAGGTGAATATGGTTCCCATGTGGGATATAAGGAAAAGTGGTCACCTTATTATAGAGTTGAGGGTGATGTGTCACCCAAGTCACAAGGTAAGGATAATATATCTACTTAATGGGAGGTAGGACAATGTGGTCACCCTGGTAAAGAGAGTCAGGAGAAGTATATCCCTTATTAAAGGGTTAGAAAAATATTATTCCCCTGTGTTAGTCTTGAGAGATGGTTCACCCTAGTATAGATTAATCAGAGAGGGTATACCCTAGTAATATGATATATGAAAAATATATCATCCAATTAAGGGTATGGTGATGTTTTTTCCAAAATAAGGAGGCCCATGTAAGGGTTTATCCAATCATGGAGTCTATGTAGTCTTACATGGGTGAATGATGCTCTATTATTTTTTTTGGTGAGGTGTCCTTCACCATATTCATGGATACAAGAAGATAATGTAGTTACCCATTATGTATTTAATGTTCTATGTCTGTAGATAACAAAATTACCATATTTCTGATTAACTTCCCTATGTTTTAGGCTTAATTAAGCTTCTTTAAAGGGGTTAAAGACTGGGGAATATAGTGGTTATTTAAATAGGATAATCCATTCACCTTGTTCTATCTATGCATGGGAGTCTTGAGTTCTAAAAATAGAGACCCATGTGGTCTATTTATTGGAAAAGATAGGGATTGAGGTATATAGAGGATGGGTGTGAATGCTTGTTCATATATGAATCCTAGTCATGTGATATGGATGTGCTATTATTTCATGTACGTTGGATAGGAAACACATAGTAAACTGCACAATATGTATATGTAGGTACCTAGGTGACATTACTTGGGTGCATGGTCAGAGACTTAGACAATGTGTTAGTTATCTTATAGTAACATTTACTTTATCTATATCACAGTTCCCATAATTTTTTGAAAAAGCGATCCAAAACATTCCCCCTATAAATATGATACTATTAGAACAATTAGGATATAAATAGAAGTTAAATGTGATATTGTAATGAACTATATTTCGAAATAGATATATCATATCTTATGTTGGACTAGGGAATGATATAGGCACATTAAGTCTTTTCAGTGTGTCATACAAGCAGGTCCCAAAGGGATGTGTGGTGGTCATCATATGATAGTACCTATAGAACCAATATGAAATCATCTATAAATTATAACCCCAAATTACACATAGTCATCTGAATTTTGAAAACCTTGATGTTTCAATCTCTATGTTTTTCTAATTTAGTAGATCAACCTTAGTTATGGATTATCCCTCCAGCTTCTCACTACCGTGAGAGTAATTGTATTGACCACACATGAGCATCAAACAACTCTTTCACATTAGTGAAGTAACCTCATAAATGTTGATTGGTTAAACTAATTATGTAGAGGAACTAAGATGATTATTCCCTAGGGGAAGCTAATTGGGTGAATCATCATGGTTGGACAAACATGGGAGAGCAATATTACTTTGAAAAAATTTATCCCTAATATTTTTTGTTCTTAGATTGTCATTACATAAGGGTACCGTCATATCTGATTTATGATTTGTAACATTACTTTACTAAATTATTTATATTGATGAATCATGTCGGATCTTACTTCAAATATGTTTCCATATGATGAATCCCATAATCAGATAAAATTAATGACATAATATGTTGTATAAGGTTACCATCAATACAGTACAACCCACCTATCAATAATCGTAGGAATTCTACAAAGGTACCACTAAGATTACCCATCATTTAACATTAAACCATTTTATCAGCATGGAATACTAACATAAATCTTCATAATAAGATTATATTTTAACCATGTAAAACCCCAATAGTTTATACCTATTTCCATTTAAATAAACATGAAGTACTTAATTACATTCTTTACGTAAAACATCATGTATATTTGAAACACAATATAGTAAACTATAAAAAAATAGACATTTAACATGTATGTATGATTAGTAAAAAATACATTATGAAAATTATTTATAATGGTTTTAAATATTTATAATATAATGATTAATTCAAAATAATTAAGAACTCAATTTTTAGTATTGTAATTTTCTGCTTCAAAAATTTGTTTTCATCAAACAAGAGTTTTATCACATTATTGCATACAAACATTTTTATTAATTTAAAAAATTTATAAAATATTATTTTAGTAAATGCATATCATTTTTTTAAAATTTTATCTCAACATTATCATACGATGATTTTTAGGATGTTAAAAAAAGAAGTATTTATTAGTAAATAAAGAAAAATACTGTTTTAAAAAAAAATGGAATTTATTAAACATTATAGGGACCATTATTTTTAAAATATAATATTAATGTAACATAAGAATAACATAGTTAGAATTAATTTAATTAATAACAAATAAAACATTAATACAAATAATTTTGGTATAAGTTCAATTTTTGGCGGAAAACAAAATTTTCTAAAAACTATTTTTATGAACACATTGTGTTTTTATCTCAATATATTAATTAATATAATTTTATTAAAATATTTAGATTATATATTAATTAATATATTTTAACAATCATTTATTTTTTTTATAATGAAATTAATGAATGTAAATTATTTTATATACTAATTTCATTTTCTAAAATAGCTTTTCATTGTAGTTTGTGATCTTATTTATAAATAAATTCTGTCACTTATAGAAATTAAATCTAGTAAAATTGATTACAAATTATTAATCAGAATAATTTAAATAATTTAATTTTATTACCAAAAAAAATCTTTGTTAATTGTAAAATCAAAAAAATAATTGTTACCATAGTTAATGTTAAAAACGGATTAGTTGGGGGGGGGGGGTTATACAAAGTGATATGTGAAGGATTTACAACCTATCCTTTCTTATTATTATTTTTTATAATTATTTCAAACCTAAATTATGATAAATTATAATTTATATCAATTTTATTTCACTTTACTATATAATTTCCCTTATATCAATGAAATATTTTTAGAGATTCCATGGGTATCCTTATCCTCAATTATAAAAGAGAACACATTCTCCTCCCTTATTCACAAAATTTGATCCTTATATATTGGAAACATCCTTGAAAAAATATTATATATATTACATTACTTCATCATATATATTCTGTTATTTACCCAAGATCAATTCATTAAGGATTAAGGTGTATTCCAAAGATGGTCTCTTAAATAAGATGTATAGATATTAACCAAGATCTCTCAATTTAATTAAATATTTTTCTTCCTATAAACATGTTTTTTCCATAAAAATGATTAATAAAATATCATAAATTTAATGATATGATATTATGATGATTACAAATAAATTTACCACCACTTCACTATCAAATGGGAGATGAAAGTATCATCTTTGCATACGTGTGGACTACAACCTCCGTATAATTATACTATTCATTTTAGACCAAAATGAATCACAATTGGTAATTATGATATATTTAATGTTCATACATTTTATTTATGATGTATTAATAATTTATTAATTTTGAATTAATATTTACCTCTATTTTTTCTATCCATCAAAAAATGGGTACAACAGTCGTGCGTACATGCAGACAACCATCTCAATTTACCGAGGTAATTCATTTTCCATCACTGATTTATATGAATGATTATAAATATGTATAAATTGAATATATATTATATTTATATAATTATTTAAATTATATATATAATGAAACCATGACCAAAGTTATTTTTCCATAACTATCGAACCAAAGCGTAATGAAAAAACAAAGCAGCTAACACCCAAAATTAAAATGATAATGAAAGGCTGTTATTAAATAGATGATAATATGTCATAATTTAAACATGTTTGGTATTATAGTTATGAATATGTTTCTGGTATGTAATTATAATGAATTTTAATTCTTCATATATGAGGTTGATGTGCTAATTAAATAAGAAAAACATGAGGTAATTTTTTTAAGTTACAATCAAATTTTTTTTAGGATTATTTATGGTTAAAAATTTCAATGATAAAATTATATGATCTATCTATCCCAAATATTATATATTTTATTATCCTTTAGTTATATCCAAATTTCACATGCTTTTCAATAATATTACTCTCTTAATGTTATCAAGATACTAAAGGAATCATTTTAAGGGAAAATAGTATTATTTCTCTCTTCATTCAGAAATCATTTTTTTCCAAATACATCTTATCAATAACATTTTCAAATTTTTTCCAATTATAAAAATATTAATTAATCTAATATTTTCCCATGTATAAATTTCTATAAAAACATTAAAGTAATCTTATTATCTTGTTTAAACATATCACTTTTGGCTTCTTACTAAAAATGATAATGGATTTTTTGTTTTTACACACACTACATGAACAAAGTTCCACACAATCATGGCCACTATTTTTTATTTGAAGAATAATTAAAAAAATCAATTTTTATTTTTAAATAAAACAGGTTTATTAATATTCTTAAATTATAATAGATTAAATATCAATTTAAAAATAAAAGGTTATTTTTCTCAAAAATATTCCAGTTAATTTTAAAGCAATATTTCAACAATAAAGAAACCTCTGATACTTATTATTATTTCATAGGTATATGATAAGATGTTACTATATTTAATTAGGTAAATAATGGATTATTTTTATAATGATATCATTCTTATGAGAACCATTTTTATTATATGGTTTAATATTTGATGTACTGGTAAATGTTTTCATGATCTTGTAGAGTATATATGGATGTATTATAATTATATGATAATTAGTTACATTATAAACTAATTATGGGTGGTTAAATTATAAAATAAGGATGGTTGGTTTTATTATATTCATCCAATTCATTGGTTAATGATGATAGAGTTGAGAAACTCATAAGATATTATGGAGTTAATAATATCATAAGAGATTTCACATTTAACTAGATGAAAGTTTCTCCTAAGAGATGTTTAAAATAACCAGGAATGCATTTATATTATGTAAATTTGACCATAATTATATTTTTTGGATTGAATATTGACAAAGGATGTGATTCTCAATGATTATGTGAATTCCAAAAACATAGGTCCTAATCTTATGTTATGTTCTTATGGTTTATGATTGATTATTGATTATTCTACACTCTTATATAATTTATCAGTTGATTGAAAAACCACTATTTAATGATTCATGATTAACATTATTTGACTAATTGGGTATGATTATTGAATGTTTTTATCTTGTATTGATGCTCTAATTATCATCTTAATCTCACTTATGGTCACAGATCGATATCTCATATGTTTCCCTTATAACAAATTTGATCTCACTGTTTCTGATGTTTCTTTTCCCTATTTTATGAAGAAAGGATTTAAGTATTATCTGTATAAGATAGGTCATATTTATAAATAACATAAATACAAATAATATAGCTCTTTTATGTACTAGTTTTTTATATTTTTACATTTCTATAGACACTAAACCATTATAGTTATTTTGTGGATCATATTGGTATATAATGATTATTCATATAAAATGATGTAATATTTATGTATAAAAATGATGAGTAACAATAGATGGTATCGAAGAATTTTTTATTTAATTTTGGTAACTACGATATGAAATATTTTTTGATAACTCTTAGGATAAGCCCATTCATAGGATAACATCATATTTCATGGTAATGAAAGATGTATGGTTCTCATAGAAATCCATCCCGGTTTGGAAGCTATAGGTGAGCAGAAAAAGAATTGGTGGAGTATATATCAACCATAATTTTGGTGCATAATGAATTGTCCCTTACTACACCCTTTTTTTGGAACTCTCAATGGATATGATTTGGTTAACTAACATTTTTATAAGTATTTGGTTAGATAATATCCATGGATGATGTAGGATAAACTTATGGTGTCCAAGATTAAACACAATGAGTCATGTTTTAGAAATCAAATGAATAATTATTCCCGGATTATATAATTTCCCAATATTTTTATTGTTGTTTATAGTTATATTTTTAGATTCATTCAATGAACAGAATGAGAATGTATTGTGTTAATGCTAAGTGTGATAGATTGTAAGAACCTGGTTCTTATTTTTGAGGTACAGTATTCTTCTTTTTTACTTTTCCTTAATTATTTTTGAAGAAATATGGAAAATGGGGAAAAATACTAAATTTTGGAACTACATGCCGTGTACTTTTCCACACACCATGTACATTGGGCCGTGTGGGATGGGTACACGGGGCGTGTAGCCACGCCAGAGACAAAGGGTGTAGGAACTGACTACACACCATTTAGTGGTACCTTACATGCCGTTTAGTCAGTCGGCAGGCCTAAACAGTAAGGCAGTGGAGCAGCCACCAGCTCGGCGACAGAACACGCCATGTACTTGGGAGTACATGTCCTATACTCATGTCGACGGATGAACAGTGTGGTGGTGCCGCCAAGGGAACAGTTAAATGAATGAAGCGCACGCCGTGTAATAAGATGTACATGCTGTGTACTATGTTTTTTTGGCTTCAAAAAGGCAGTATCATCCTCATTTCGAAGAGGAGGCGTTTGAGCCATTTTGGAGCCAAGGAGGGAGGACGACCCTATGAAGATCTGCTAGGTGTTCGTCGAGAATCTGATTCGGCTTCGAATGATCTCGTTGGAACCATACGAGTAATCCCTCCCCTCTCCAAGTACCGTTCATACTAATTATTTCTTGGGGGAAGTTATTTACGTTTTAATGGGTTTTGTTCTTCCTCAGATTTGCGCCGTTCTTGGGCGTTTCTGGAGTCAACATTCGGGTATAACATTTGTTGGTGCATAAGGTAGGTGGCATGGTGTAAATTTCCAAATGACGTGTGTTTTTGTGCCATGAACCCATGTTGGGCTATCGTGTGGCCGAGGCCGTTGCTATATTTAATGCCTAGAATTGCATAGGTGATTAAATTGTGATAATAAAATGTTGGTTGGGATCATTGCTTGGATCTGAAACCACCCCAGGGGGTGTGTTTCACTGTTTATCCATTTGGCCCAGATACCTGAGGGTATGCCCTTAATGTTGTAATTATTGAATTTCCTTGAGAAGAGTTACTTGTTTACAGTATTTTGACATGTTGGGCATGGCCCGATTACCTATATAGCCAGAGGGAGTTGTTGTAATTAGCCTTTGGGAACTACACTATTTAGCCTAAGGGTTGTAGTTATTTGGGCCTAAGGGAAACTTTTTCCATGCCTAAGGCCAACAGAATCTATGCCTGAGGGCGACACTTCATACGCCTGAGGGCAATTTCTGTTACAATTGAGGTCTATACCTACGGGATGGATTCTGCTTACCCGAGGGTAAGGTTTTTCTTGTCTGAGGATGTGGACTGTTTGTTTATAAATGCAATGCGGTGATTTCTATTATGTAATGATTAAATGAATAATAAAATAGCAATTTAATTGTTATGTTAGTTACATATTAGCACTGCTTACTATATTTCATTTTACTATTTCACACTGTTGTTTCATGGTTTCATGAAGTTGAGCACGAGCCTTTGGTGGGTGCCTACAGATATATATTTCTCACAACCAATTTGGGCCACGATTTCCACCCCAAACACATTACATTTATGCATGTTTAGATAGGGGTAAGATTACCTATTCATGTACTTGACTGTTGCTGTGGAGTAGGTGGGCAGGGGACCGAGCCTAGGCTCGCGATGCCGCTGCCAGCTGTTTTGCTTGCTTTGCTGTACTCTGCTTTTTGTTGTACTTTATTGTTGTATAACATGTTATGGCTGTTTTATTAGAACCTGAATCCTATAGAATCATAATTATATATTATTGGTTATATCCACTGGTGTAGTTTATTTCCATTGTGTATGGTTTACTACTTCCGTTTTCCTTTTATTTTTTTATTTAAATTCCTCATTTCTACACATTGAAAAATGAGGGCATAATTTCCTAACTATCAGAACTGGGCCCTCGCTTCTAGTCGGCAGCCTCTGGTGTTTGGGGAAATGTGCTTGAGGTCTTATGGAAAACCGGCTTCGGGGCACCCGTTGAGTGGCACCCGGGACCGGGATGTTACAAAGTGGTATCAAAGGGGTTTCTTTTCTTTGACTTACTTTTTGGAGCCGTAATTTGGGATAGGATGAATTGTAGTTGGTAATAAGCTATGCCCGGGCATAGCTAACCTGTGTACAGGGAAAAGACAGTCTACCTCGTATTTTTCATTCTTTTTATATTGAAAATTTTATAGTTGATATGTTTTCACCGTTGGGTGACACACTTTGAGATTGTGTAGTTTATATATTATCTATGGGTTCTATTTAGTTGCAGCCCGATGAGATGAGGGTATGCCATCTCATGCATCATATAGGCACATGCTAGATATCACATGTCATGCATAGTTTCCATGCTATTAAGGTGCATTAGAATTTGCATGTTTTTTTTATAGTTGTTGTGCTAATAAAGCATTTTGTTGTGATAGCTTCTTGATAAATACCTGCCATGTGATATGGTAGGTTTTTTTGAGCTTGGTTAATGAATGGACGCCAAACATTGGTTTTTGGGGAATATGGGCCCCCATTGACCGGAATTTTTTGGATCATTGACTGTTTATTGGTTATAACACATATAAGATGTAAAACATTTATTCGTGGGTAGTATGGCCCCCCATGGGTCAGAATTTGACACCTAACTGTTAGTTTCAGTATTTTCTGGGTTTCGGGGAAGTTTCTGAGGCATACTGTCCTGAAACCCAGTATACACGTCGTGTAGTATTTTTATACACGCCGTGTATGCTCTTCGGTTCCGGATGAAAAAATGAACATTTTGAGTACACACCGTGTACCCTGAGTACATGCCGTGTAGTCTCTTCCCATGTCACAAACCGTGTGGGTGGCGACATGGGGTAGGGAAAGGATTGGGTAAAACACGTCGTGTAACGAATGGACATGCTGTGTAGTGTGACCTGGAGTCCGACCGTGTAACTAACAACACGAGTTGATGAACTCCTTGATAAAATGCACTGTGACAATGATTAACACGCCGTGTAGTCTGACCTGGTGACTCGGCTGTGTAACTAACAACACGGGCTGCTGTCACCACTCCTTGATCATGTCGTGTACTTGTGGGAAATGTCGTGTAGTCTTGTCCGAGGACAGACTATGTGGAGTCAGCCATGTGGCTGGGAAACAGGGTGGTGTACACACTGTGTGCGGGTGTAACACGCTGTGTAGTATCAAGCCGAGTAGTCTTCCGTGTCACAGACGACACAGGCAGTTGGAAAATAACACCATACATTCGGTGTAGTTTTTTTCGATGGTAGACATGTGGCATAGCCATGTAGAAGGACCCGGCCGGTGGAAGGGAAGTCAAGTACATGCCATGTAGTCAGTGTACACGACGTGTAGTCTTTTTATTCAATTTTTGAATTCCTTCTTCCTCTTGTTTCCTTTGTGGTTCCTTTACATTTTAGTTTTAATAATCTTGAATCTGAGGCATGCTTTTGACCTTGTAGAGTCATGTCGCCTAGACGACCGCGAGTTGTTTTCCAGGAGACCGACGATGATTACACTCCGGAGATTGTGGGCCATGGGATACGAGTTGATCTTACAGCAGATCTAGATGGGGTTCTAGCTGCTATACCAATCACAGGCACTGAGGCACAGTTCTGTGAAGGCTTTATGCGGTTCATGCAGACCTTTCAGGGAGAACCACAGGCTGCTACATCTACGGCTGAGCTAACGTATATCTTTCAGCAGCAGCATCGGCCAATGTTTCCAGGGGATGGTAGACCACAGGCTGCGGAGTCTTGGCTGGCGTCGATGTAGACTATTTTCAAGCATCTTGAGACGCCTCTAGGGCCGAGGGTCAAGATCGCAACTTATATGCTGTGTGATTCTGCCAAGAGGTGGTGGGCTGTTACCACCCAGTCAGAGCATCACAGATACATGGCGTGGGAATATTTTCAATCAGTCTTCTATGAATTCTTCTTTCCCGATATGCTGAGGGCAGATAGAGCTCGAGATTTCATGAATCTGCAGTAGTGCGCTATGCCAGTGATGGACTATTCTTCTCGTTTTACAAGGATTCAGCATTTTTCACCCTGGTGGGTGATGAGACGCTGAGATCCAGACATTTTGTGGATGGTCTTAGGTATGAAATCTGTGCACTGGTAAATGTTTTCAGGTTTCCTATTATACACACTATTGTGAATCAGACGCTGATTACAGAGTGGAACCTATGGGAATCTAGTGTTGTGGGCCAGGGTGGTTCAGCACCAGTTACAGGTATTATTTCTACTCGAAAGAGGAAGAGACAGATAGACTTCTCTCAGGGTGGCAGTACTTGCCAGGAAGCTTCTTCATGTGGTCTGGTGAGGTGCTACCTGTGTGGCAGAGATGGGAACAAGAGACTGCAGTGTCCATGAGACCCTGTGGAGTGCCGAGCATGCAACATGATGGGTCATATGTATCTATTTTATAGGGAGTTTCCACCAGTATCTAGCGAGAGGGGTTCTGTGCAGACTCCGCATGCGGGAGAAGGACCAGTGGCTTCTTACTAGCCAGGGAACTTGAATACGTTAGGGCGTGCAGGCAGAGACGGTGTTCATGGCCAGGGTATCCAGACACCAGGATCTCAGAGGCAGCAGGGCAGCATAGCTCAGGGTAGCAAGGCTGTGTCGTAGGGCCGCAGCACTGGGCATGCATATGTAGTGCAACAGACCCAACTGGATTAGGATCCCGGACCTTCTACAGTCAGAGGTATTATTCTAGTATCTTTTATCATGTCTTCAGTACTTTTCAATATGGGTGCTACACATAGTTTCATATATGTTCCCATTTCGGAGAGCCTTGACCTCTATGTTTCTTCTTCTTCTGATATCATGATGCTATACAGTCCGTTGGGGACTAGAAGGGCTAGTGTGCGTCAGTTTATGGAGTGCCCTTGATGCTGGAGGGTGTCACTTCATTTGGGACCTCTATGTCTTGGAGGTGAAGAGCTATGATGTAATTCTCAGGATGGACTTGTTGGTTCCCTTTCGAGCCTTTGTAGACTGCTATCATCGCAGGGTGCGTTTCACGTAACCAGAGGGTGGATAGTTTCTATACAGTGGCAAATGGGATGTTCAGGGCAGTCGAGTTGGACCAGAGCATTATGGTAAGGGTGGAGTCATAGCCCAGATTGCAAGTTTGTATCTGGATGATCAGGGGATTTGTCAGACGGATTTCCCTCCAGTTGTTGATCGTTTCAGGGATGTCTTCCCGAAAAACTTTTCAGGTCTACCTCCGGTGCGGGAGGTGGATTTCTCTATTGAGCTCGTCCAGGAGCAGCACCGGTGTCCATTCCACCTTATAGGATGGCCACGTCTAAGTTTTAGGAGCTCAAGAGGCAGTTAGAGGAGCTATAGGAAACGGGTTTTAACAGACCCAATACTTCTCCTTGGGGTTCTCCGGTCCTTTTAGCGAAAAAGGCAGACAATACCCTCATACATTGCGTGGATTATCAGAAGCTGAACCAGTTAATAGTTAAGAACCGATATCCCTTGGTGAGGATTGATGATCTCTTTGATCATATTCGTGGAGCACGAGTGTTCTCGAAGATTGATTTGAGATTCGGATATCATCAGCTGCACGTGAGACCATCGGATATACCGCTTACAGCTTTTCGGAGCAGATATGGTCTGTACGAGTACTTGGTTATGTCGTTCGGACTCACAAACACACCAGCGGTTTTCATGGCTCTAATGAATCATGTTTTCCATTCGTATCTTGATTTTTTTGTGGTGGTATTCATGGATGACATCTTGTTGTACTCTCACACTCAACACGACCATGCCACCCATATTGAGATAATACTGAGTACACTACGAGAGCATTGGATCTATGCTAAGCTCTCAAAGTGCCACATTTGGATGGACCAGATTCACTTCCATGGTCATATCATCTCAGAGGCAGGAGTTGCGATAGACATAGAGAAGGTGAGATCAGTAGTTTCTTAGGAGCATCCTAAGAACGTGTTTGATATAAGGAGTTTCCTAGGTCCTTCTTGGTACTACAGACGCTTTATACAGGACTTCTCTCGCTTAGCAACACTGTTGACAGGTCTAACTAAGAAGGGGGTGATGTTAGTTTGGTTAGAAGCATGCAAGATAGCTTTTCAGAACCTTAAAGGAAGGATGACACCAGCACTGATCCTGATACTCCTAGAGAAGGGGAAGAGCAATATAGTTTACTGTGATGCATCAGGGATTGGTTGGGAGCAGTTTTGATGCAGGTCGACCAAGTTGTTGCATACGGGTCTCGGTAGTTGAGGACACATGAATGAAATTACCCGACGCATGATCTAGAGTTGGTTGTGGTTGTTCATGTGTTGCACTGTTGGAGACATTATCATTTGGTAGAGAATTTTGTGGGTGGAGTACCTACAGTCCTTCGATTTTGAGATTGCCTATACACCTGGTAAAGGTAATGCAGTAGCTGATGTACTGAGCAGGAACACATAGATACAGGCAGTGCAGGAGGCCAGTGGGGACTGGCACCTCATGGCTTTGTTCTCTAAGATGCATCTGGAGGTGCATGAAAGTCTGGGGTAGACTTATCTTTCTTCTTTAGCTGTGAATTCTTCCCTCCTAGACAGTGTGAGGATGAGGCAACTATCTGATTCAGAATCCCTAGTTCTACTAAAGTCAGTGACAAGTGAGGACCCTCTTCCCGGTTGGACTATATGCGAGGATAAGGTTTTTCATTTCCATGGATGAGTATGGGTTCTAGGGGATATACATGAGGAGCTGATTTTGGAGGTTCATGCTTCAGCTTGGGCAATTCATCTCGGGGTTACCAAGATGTACCATGAATTGTTGTGTCAGTACTGGTGGCCGGGTATGAAGAGAGAGATCGCTGGTTTAGTAACGAGGTGTTCCACTTGTTAGTAGGTAAAGGTAGAGCACTAGAGGCCAGATGGGCTATTACAGTAGTTACCCATTCTAGAGTGTAAATGGGATGATGTTGCGATGGATTTCGTGATAGGATTGTCGAGGTCACCCAGAGGAAATGAAGCCGTGTGGGTTATTGTGGACAGACTCACGAAGGTAGCTCACATCTTACCGATCATGGAGATATTCAGTGTGGATGAGCTCAAAAGACAGTATATCCAAGAGATCATATGTCTTCATGGGGTCCCTCATTCTATCATTTATGATAGGGATTCCCTCTTTACATCTTGTTTCTGGAAGAGTTTTCAGATGGAGCAGGGTACACAGGTGCTTCTGAGCACATCATACAACACTCAGAATGATGGCCAGTCAGAGCGGACGATACAGGTGCTAGAGGACATGCTGCGTGCATGCGTCCTAGACTTTGGGGGCTCTTGGGAGAAGCATATACCCTTAGTCGAGTTTGCCTATAACAATTTTTTTAGGAAACTATTGAGATGGAGCCATACGAGGATTTATATAGTAGGATATTCCAATCATATTTGTGTGTGTTAGAGGTAGGTGAGGTAGCTTTACTGGGACCACAGCACGTACAGGAGACATCTGAGCAGGTCCATTTGATTCGGAAGTGGATGGCTACCACGTAGTCTCCTCAGAAGTCTTATGATGATCACCGTAGATAACCTTTGGAGTTCCTGTTCGGGGATCAGGTTTTTCTATGTGTTTCGCCGAGGCTGGGACACAAACGGATCACGAGATAGGGTAAGCTTTCACCGAGGTATATGGGGCCATTTGAGATTCTTGGAGAGAGTCTGGCTGGGTGCCTATCGGTTGTAGTTACCGCAGCGGTACCGAGCCATGAACGACGTCTTCCACATGTCTCAGTCGCGTTACTACCATTCAGACCCGTCTCATATCATTCTGCCTGAGGAGGCTGAGATAGAAGCAGATGCGTCCTTTGAGGATCATTTGATTTGTATCGTTGATAGGAGCATGAAGGTTCTCTAAGGATTGTCAGTTCCTCTCATACGAGTGCTATGGAAGTATGGCTAAGTGCAGGACGAGATCTGGGAGTAGGAGGCCGTCGTACGTGCTCACTGGCCAGAGCTGTTCTGAGCATTATCTTCACCAGCCTTGGAAGGGCAATTCGGGGATGAATTTCTATAATCGTGGAGGTTTGTAAGAACCCGTTTCATATTTTTGAGGTATGGGCTTCTTCTTTTTCCTTTTCCTTATGTTTTATTGAGAAAATATGGGAAAATAGGAAAAATCATAAATTTTGGAACTATACGTCGTGTACTTTTGGCCGTTTCGAATGGGTACACGGGGCGTGTAGCCATGCCGGAAACAAAGGGTGTAGGAACCGACTACACGCCATGTAGTCAGTCGGAAGGCCTAAACAGTAAGGAGGTGGAGTAGACTCCAGCTGGGCAACACTACACGCCGTGTAGAGACCCGTATCTTGACGTACATGGACATTACATTACTTTTGCGGAATACTTAGTACATAACAAAAACACACACGCAAGGATCGTAATAGTTTAGTGTCTTTGGAAACTCGGAACGTAATCTTCTAATCGTGGTGAAAGATCTTCAATATCTCCCGTAAAGATCTTCCCCTTTTTATTACCTAAAACCTTTATTTATATCCTGGGGAAAGGAAAACATAAAAGGGTGAGCTCAAATGCTCAGTAAGGGTATACAAAAGAAATAAAAATCATATCATATCTTTTTGAAAATCATAACCTGCAAAAGAGATCATAATATCTTAACATGTAACAAATCATAGAAGTGAAAATGAGATCACCATAATCATAACATGAAACTTGAAACTTTGTGTCATGCACACATAATCATGGAAAATCATTTCTTGTTAGTCATGATTCATTGCCAAGACTATCTTAGTGGACAAAGTCCCTTTCTGAATCGAGTAATCCTCGTTTCAGTCCTGTTTCACTGAACCGGTATAACCTACCGTTCCAGCCCTGTCTATCTCATGAGATATAAAATCATTACCCAATGCATTGGAGGGAGATATAGGTCCCACCCATCTTATAATGAATCCTTTCTTATGTGTTCCACATAATCATAAAACATACATCATCGCATAACACATGTAACAAAAATGGGATTCTTGAAACATCATGACATCATAAATCAATTCACATAAGATAAAGGAATTCATAAACATAATTCCACCACAACATAGTCAAATCAATGTAAAAATATGGATAGAAACAGAACCCTTTATTATCTTAGATGGAAAATAATTTTGATAAAACACTTGAATTGAATTCTTGAGGAAAATATCCTTTCTTCTTCAAAATCAATTTCTTTTCACAAAACATCATGCAATTTTAAAAGAAAGAGATTTTATTGAAAATAGTCATGAAATATTTTAGAGGAAGCTTCATGAAAATAAGGCTTTATAAAACAGTAGAAATCCGTTCATGCCGTATAAGTTAAAAAAACATTCTTCGTACTTTTGTCGGAAAAGTCAAAAAGTACCTCGTACGACAAAAGATTCCTTTCATATATTTTACAAAAAACTCACCGAAGGGTAAAATTGGATATAAACTATTGTAGAAGGATGGAAATAATATTACATATTGAGGGAACATGGATGTGGATGATAAAATACACCCCAGTAAATTTCAAAGTATAAACAGTCTCGGATAAAAATGAGATTGTGATATTTCCCTTACCTTAGGTCCAATTTGCTTCGTATGTGTCCGAACCTCATGTATAATGATTTAAATAATGTCATTGACTTATTACAGAATCATATTCATTGTTATGATATCATATATGGTTCACTTATGACATTATATTACCCGTTCTTTTGTAAATTCCATGTTAAAAAAGCGTTTTGGGTAAAATCGTTTCATTTATCGTAGGTGTTTTGACTTGTTGTTCTTGACATCATTATTACTTATATCATGATTTACTTACTTCCAGAATATAAAATATGATTTATATATCATATATATTCAGTATATATATATATATAATAGATAGATAAATAAAATGAAAAGCATCGTTCATGGAGACGGTAGTCCGTACGTACGCATGAACGCTGTTTTTCTTTCCTTATTGTCTTGAAATGGAAGTAAGTAGATGACATACATATGTATATATATACATAAATCCAGTAGCTTTATAATGTCATATATTTCATTATTATTTCTTATATATACTTTATAATCATTCTTAAATGGTTAACATGGAGAATGAATCTCATCGCGTCGTGGAGACGGTAGTCCGTACGTACGCACGAGCGATGATATCATTTCTATAAATATTGAATTGAATTTGATTGGATTATACAATATATCAGAATCAATATGATGTTGTAATAACTATGTATAGTTATTCTTTACACCATTATACCCATCCATGTAAGGTGGTGGTGGAAAATAGATTACACCACGGCGGGGAGACGGTATTCCGTACGTACGCACGCGCGGTGATTTCTTTTTCCGTAGGATGGATAGATGGTGAAATAGGGTTGTTTCATACATATAATAACATATCAGTATATGAGTGATACTGATGTTATTACTTCATAATGAAACAACCTAAGAAGAAGAAGTGGAAGAAGAAATAAAGATGAAAGAATTGGTAACGGTAATTACCTCTTCTTTGAAGTGCCTCTTTGAGACCTCCTCTTAGGGCACTAAAATTGGTCTTTGAGAAAGACCAGAACCTCTAGGATGTTGCTAGGGAAGTGAAGAAGAGATTTTGGCAGGGGTTGGCCGAGCTTGAGTGCTCAAATTGGTGTGAGGAGGAGGGGGAGGAGGTGTCCTTTTATAGGGGAGGAGAGGGGCACCTTAGGAATTCTTAAAAATATTAATTTATAATAAATCTAACCCCACTTAAAAACCTCCAAAAATGACTCATATTCGAATATTAGATGAGATAGGGTTGTAATCTCATCAACCAATCAAATTTAGACATGTTTGGATTTTATTTTAAACCTTATCAATTAGATTTAACTCTAAGTTAAATAATTTAACTTTTACCGTGTCTTTTTGTTTTCTTTCACTATATGGTTAATAAACTTACTATAACATGCCAAACAAACCCCAAATTGTTTATTATTAATATATATATCCTTATCTTAGATTTTTAGGAATACAATAACAATTAATAATATAATATTTGATTTAAAAACTATTTTGTGTCAATTTTGACACTATTTGATATATGATTTTTGGGAAAGTCATAACAGAATTAAATGTTCGAACCAAGTTGATTAAATCAACATTAATATATCATAGTAACCTATAAAATTAGTGGAATTCATAAAAAATCTCAAATTACATTTATTTTGGTGTTTATAACATCAATTATGTCAATATTTCATTAATAAGATAATTACTACATCATCGTAGTGTCATAAATAAATTAAATTATATGATGTCTAAAAATTACAAATAAAATACCATCATGTAGGAAATCATTTTAGCTTTCTAATGAATATTTACAATCGAATTTATCTTATGTATAACCCCATATTAAAAATGATTTACTTATTAAACTTTGATTTTAACTATTCTAACCTTTCTTTAAATAAATTAATAATAAATGTCCTAATCTAATCCAAGTGGGCCTAAATGGTCATATTTTATTCCTAAGTTTGTTTTTGGTCGAATTACACTTGTCCAATAGAATTAGGACATGTGTTAGGGTAATAGTAATATCATATTTACCCTTAGTTACCCTATTTACTATTAACGGCGGTAAAAAAAGTAAAAAGTTACTATTCACCAAAAAATTATTTTCATCTCATTGAACCACATTTTAGTCCTTGATATTAACCGTGTCTCTCGGATTTTCGAAATTCCATTCACAGAAGCGGAAAAATTAAGTTTTATGAAAAATTCAGTTTTTTTAACTACCACTTAGTAGTTTCACTATTCATCAAAAATTGATGTTTTTCAGAACAATGCCAAAATTTCATCCTAAGCTATATTTCATATTCCAAATTCAAAAATGAAATCTATTTTACCAAATTCATAACATAGAAGTTGCATTAATTAATTTTATAATTAAATCCCACTGTTAAAATAAATAGCGTGTTTTTAGGAAACAATATATATCAAAAGATTGACACTTGATTATGTCTGGTTTAAATGTGAAATTACAACCAATGACCAACATTGTATTAAATTGTAAAAATATATTCTAAATATACTTTAAAACCACTCAAATTAATAATTTATCACTATTAATTATTTTGATTAAAAAAAGATGTTTTTAATTATAATTTATTAATTTTCACTATTCATCAGAATATGAAAGTTATCCGAAAAGTACCAAAATTTCACCTTAGGCTAAATTCGATACTCCGAATCCAAGAATGAAGTTCATTTTGAAAAATAAGATTTACAAAATTTTAAAAAGTGGTTATTACTATTCATAACGGCTAGTTTTAATAATATTTTAATAGCACATCGTTGTTTAGTGAAACTCGGTATTGCGTATTACACACGCTATCGAGGAAGGTCGCGATTGCGTGTAATGCAAGGCAAGACAAGGATGCGTGTTGTGCAAGCTCCTTTTGGTGTAGCGTACAACACATGACATTAATAAAATTAAAAAGAATATTTTTTTATAAAATCTTGGGCTGTTACATTCTACCCCCCTTAAAATGAATTTCGCCCTCGAAATTCGTCGGGGTTATAAATGGTTTACTATTCGAAAGTTTCTTTAATAGAAACCCACATCGTAAAAAGGGATATCAAAACCAATCTTTAAAAACAAAAGTATGAAACGTAACGGTTACCCAAATAAACTAATCATTGGGTTTCCACATAGGTGAAAATATGGATATGGAAGAGAAATCTAACCATCATGTTCTGATGGAGAGTGGTAGAGAACATGGCTATGGAAAAGCCAACAATCACAAATCCATAAATTTGTGACGATCTAAGGTACCATCTGATTAATCAGATATAAGAGCACTAGGACAACATTTTTGGTTTTCAAGATCATTTCCCTAAAGTTGATGAATTAAAAGAAATACTTACATGATTTTGTTACAATCTCACTGTTGTTCGTGAATTGAACAATTTCCACTTCATATCATAACGAAATGAAGTTGAATTTGTTATTCGTGAAGCATTAGCAGATCATGTGATAGAAGGATGAGTCATTCCATCTATTTCAAACAAAGGGTTCGCAAAAGTTATAAGTTCATCTTATAGTGAGATTAATCGTATATGGTTCCAAAAATGAACTTATACTTCATATATCATACCGTTTAATAAAATAAAACTAGTTTCTACTAAACGGGGACTTCCTGTAGGCCAGTGGTAGGCGATAAAGGCCAGTCGCACTTCGGTTGTGGGTTCGATTCCCACAGCCTTGTCCGAAGCGATGGGCTGTCGCCCATCCTGCAGGTTGTCCTTTTTATAAAACTATATTACTATAACATCCCATCAATAATATCAAAAAAAAACAAACAATACTAACTTATGTCCAACATAATTCATTCCAATCTTTAGGCTTATTCATAATACTGCAGTCGACTCTCATAATATAGTGAAAATGATTACCAGAGATTTAACACCATCGTCGATCCCCATATATCATAAGATATGTTTTGTTGGTCACATTCCAAACATTCAAAGTCCTTAATCGTGTATTCTCTTGAATACTTTAGTGAAAACATGAATGCAGTTAAAAGTTGACACTTTTCACATACCAAAATCCCCAAAATTCTATGTACTCAAACTTAGTCCTTATATCAATCATGAGCTCATGAATACTTTTAAACATTTCATTTTCTCGTTTTCCCTTCATTATGCGCATAATATCTCAATCACTTTGAATACCACATTAGACCAATACATAAATATTCCAATATTCCATGATACAACATTATTTTGGAATCCCATTACATAAACACTTAATCATACCACCACATCGTTGTCATATTCAACATTGCCAATAGTGATCGCATGTGACTTCCCTTTGTCCTTTGCCTTCAGTGGTTGCTCATGTTGATCATCACTAACCCTTGGATTAGGGCAATTATTAGCATAATGCCCCATTTCCTTGCACTTGAAGCATTGAAGTGTTGGTGGTGCGTTCTCTGCAGTGTTTGCTTTATTCACATCATTAGAAACCCTTTTTCCATTACTTCGACAGTCAGCTGCTCGATGACCTTCTTTTCCACACTTACAACATTTTCTAGTCCCTTTAAGACAATCTCCACCATGCTTCTTTCCACACTTTGTGCATAAGGAAACATTCATCTTCTTTTCACCATTATTCTGAGATTTCTCCTTGAACTCCATCTTTCGTTTCTTGTCAAAACCATGAGATGGATATGTAACACCAACTTCCATTTCTACCTTGATAGCACAACGCACAATTTCTTCATAGCTACTGAAGTCTCTTATAGCTAATGCCCTTCGAAGACTTGGTTTTAAGCCACTGAAAAATCGATCAACTTTACTTTCAGGTTGGATGATAATACCAGAAGCATACCTTGCAAGTCTTGTAAAATTCGCTTCGTATATACCAACAGATTCATCATCCTTCTGCTTCAGCTCAATAAACTCCTTTTCCATCTTTGTTCGAAGAATACGAGGGAAGTACTTACTGAAAAACAAGTTCTTGAACTCGTCCCATTCCATGGACTCAATTTCATCCCTTGGCCTCGTATTCTTGATAAGATTCCACCATTGATCAGCTTCACCTTCCAAACGATATACTGCTAAGATGACTTTATCATGTTCAGAACATTGAAGAACTGAAAATATCTTTTCAGTAGTACTAATCCATTGTTCATCAACTAATGGATCAGTAGACCCACTGAAAGAAGGTGGACGCTGCCTCATGAAGGATTCAACAGAATGTTGCTCCTTCCTTTGCTCATTTGGAAGTCCTGCATGATTCATAGCTTGAGAAAGTTGTGTGAGCATGGCTACAAGATTTTGCATTACAGCTCCCATATCGTTTGGTTGCTCAGGGGGACAATCATTGCATTGCCCATCACATTCCGCATTAACACGGTTCCTTCGGGTTCCAGCCATCGTCTAAAACCCCAAAAGAATAGTATGAGAGGCAAAAATCATGCTAGGGAAAACAACAAAATAAAGGGGGAGTACCTTCAATATCTAACATCTTAGGTTTAATTCTATGATCGTTAGCGTAGTTCTAGTACTATAACCTATACGTATACTTAACCTTAGGGACATCCCTAGACATACCTTAGAAATATCTCTAGGGATCTCACTAACGTTTTCGCATCCTAGTTTCCAAAGGTTGACTAAACCTTTCCTCTGATACCAACTGTAGAGACCCGTAGCTTGACGTACATGGACATTACATTACTTTTGCGGAATACTTAGTACATAACAAAAACACACACGCAAGGATCGTAATAGTTTAGTGTCTTTGGAAACTCGGAACGTAATCTTCTAATCGTGGTGAAAGATCTTCAATATCTCCCGTAAAGATCTTCCCCTTTTTTTTTACCTAAAACCTTTATTTATATCCTGGGGAAAAGAAAACATAAAAGGGTGAGCTCAAATGCTCAGTAAGGGTATACAAAAGAAATAAAAATCATATCATATCTTTTTGAAAATCATAACCTACAAAAGAGATCATAATATCTTAACATGTAACAAATCATAGAAGTGAAAATGAGATCACCATAATCATAACATGAAACTTGAAACTTTGTGGAATGCACAAATAATTATGGAAAATCATTTCTTGTTAGTCATGATTCATTGCCAAGACTATCTTAGTGGACAAAGTCCCTTTCTGAATCGAGTAATCCTCATTTCAGTCCTGTTTCACTGAACCGGTATAACCTACCGTTCCAGCCCTGTCTATCTCATGAGGTATAAAATCATTACCCAATGCATTGGAGGGAGATATAGGTCCCACCCATCTTATAATGAATCCTTTCTTATGTGTGCCACATAATCATAAAACATACATCATCGCATAACACATGTAACAAAAATGGGATTCTTGAAACATCATGACATCATAAATCAATTCACATATAAAGGAATTCATAAACATAATTCCATCACAACATAGTCAAATAAATGTAAAAATATGGATAGAAACAGAACCCTTTATTATCTTAGATGGAAAATAATTTTGATAAAACACTTGAATTGAATTCTTGAGGAAAATATCCTTTCTTCTTCAAAATCAATTTCTTTTCACAAAACATCATGCAATTTTAAAAGAAAGAGATTTTATTGAAAATAGTCATGAAATATTTTAGAGGAAGCTTCATGAAAATAAGGCTTTATAAAACAGTAGAAATCCGTTCATTCCGTATAAGTTAAAAAAACATTCTTCGTACTTTTGTCGGAAAAGTCAAAAAGTACCTCGTACGACAAAAGATTCCTTTCATATATTTTACAAAAAACTCACCGAAGGGTAAAATTGGATATAAACTATTGTAGAAGGATGGAAATAATATTACATATTGAGGGAACATGGATGTGGATGATAAAATACACCCCAGTAAATTTCAAAGTATAAACAGTCTCGGATAAAAATGAGATTGTGATATTTCCCTTACCTTAGGTCCAATTTGCTTCGTATGTGTCCGAACCTCCTGTATAATGATTTAAATAATGTCATTGACTTATTACAGAATCATATTCATTGTTATGATATCATATATGGTTCACTTATGACATTATATTACCCGTTCTTTTGTAAATTCCATGTTAAAGAAGCGTTTTGGGTAAAATCGTTTCATTTATCGTAGGTGTTTTGACTTGTTGTTCTTGACATCATTATTACTTATATCATGATTTACTTACTTCCAGAATATAAAATATGATTTATATATCATATATATTCAGTATATATATATATATAATAGATAGATAAATAAAATGAAAAACACCGTTCATGGAGACGGTAGTCCGTACGTACGCATGAACGCTATTTTTCTTTCCTTATTGTCTTGAAATGGAAGTAAGTAGATGAAATACATATGTATATATATACATAAATCCAGTAGCTTTATAATGTCATATATTTCATTATTATTTCTTATATATACTTTATAATCATTCTTAAATGGTTAACATGGAGAATGAATCTCATCGCGTCGTGGAGACGGTAGTCCGTACGTACGCACGGGCGATGATATCATTTCTATAAATATTGAATTGAATTGGATTGGATTATACAATATATCAGAATCAATATGATGTTGTAATAACTATGTATAGTTATTCTTTACACCATTATACCCATCCATGTAAGGTGGTGGTGGAAAATAGATTACACCACGGCGTGGAGACGGTATTCCGTACGTACGCACGCGCGGTGATTTATTTTTCCGTAGGATGGATAGATGGTGAAATAGGGTTGTTTCATACATATAATAACATATCAGTATATGAGTTATACTGATGTTATTACTTCATAATGAAACAACCTAAGAAGAAGAAGTGGAAGAAGAAATAAAGATGAAAGAATTGGTAACGGTAATTACCTCTTCTTTGAAGTGCCTCTTTGAGACCTCCTCTTAGGGCACTAAAATTGGTCTTTGAGAAAGACCAGAACCTCTAGGATGTTGCTAGGGAAGTGGAGAAGAGATTTTGGCAGGGGTTGGCCGAGCTTGAGTGCTCCAATTGGTGTGAGGAGGAGGGGGAGGAGGTGTCCTTTTATAGGGGAGGAGAGGGGCACCTTAGGAATTCTTAAAAATATTAATTTATAATAAATCTAACCCCACTTAAAAACCTCCAAAAATGACTCATATTCGAATATTAGATGAGATAGGGTTGTAATCTCATCAACCAATCAAATTTAGACATGTTTGGATTTTATTTTAAACCTTATCAATTAGATTTAACTCTAAGTTAAATAATTTAACTTTTACCGTGTCTTTTTGTTTTCTTTCACTATATGGTTAATAAACTTACAATAACATGCCAAACAAACCCCAAATTGTTTATTATTAATATATATATCCTCATCTTAGATTTTTAGGAATACAATAACAATTAATAATATAATATTTGATTTAAAAACTATTTTGTGTCAATTTTGACACTATTTGATATATGATTTTTGGGAAAGTCATAACAGAATTAAATGTTCGAACCAAGTTGATTAAATCAACATTAATATATCATAGTAACCTATAAAATTAGTGGAATTCATAAAAAATCTCAAATTACATTTATTTTGGTGTTTATAACATCAATTATGTCAATATTTCATTAATAAGATAATTACTACATCATCGTAGTGTCATAAATAAATTAAATTATATGATGTCTAAAAATTACAAATAAAATACCATCATGTAGGAAATCTTTTTAGCTTTCTAATGAATATTTACAATCGAATTTATCTTATGTATAACCCCATATTAAAAATTATTTACTTATTAAACTTTGATTTTAACTATTCTAACCTTTCTTTAAATAAATTAATAATAAATGTCCTAATCTATTCCAAGTGGGCCTAAATGGTCATATTTTATTCCTAAGTTTGTTTTGGGTCGAATTACACTTGTCCAATAGAATTTGGACATGTGTTAGGGTAATAGTAATATCATATTTACCCTTAGTTACCCTATTTACTATTAACCGTGGTAAAAAAAGTAAAAAGTTACTATTCACCAAAAAATTATTTTCATCTCATTGAACCACATTTTAGTCCTTGATATTAACCGTGTCTCTCGGATTTTCGAAATTCCATTCACAGAAGCGGCAAAATTAAGTTTTATGAAAAATTCAGTTTTTTTAACTACCACTTAGTAGTTTCACTATTCATCAAAAATTGATGTTTTTCAGAACAATGCCAAAATTTCATCCTAAGCTATATTTCATATTCCAAATTAAAAAATGAAATCTATTTTACCAAATTCATAACATAGAAGTTGCATTAATTAATTTTATAATTAAATCCCACTGTTAAAATAAATAGCGTGTTTTTAGGAAATAATATATATCAAAAGATTGACACTTGATTATGTCTGGTTTAGATGTGAAATTACAACCAATGACCAACATTGTATTAAATTGTAAAAATATATTCTAAATATACTTTAAAACCACTCAAATTAATAATTTATCACTATTAATTATTTTGATTAAAAAAAGATGTTTTTAATTATAATTTATTAATTTTCACTATTCATCAGAATATGAAAGTTATCCGAAAAGTACCAAAATTTCACCTTAGGCTAAATTCGATACTCCGAATCCAAGAATGAAGTTCATTTTGAAAAATAAGATTTACAGAATTTTAAAAAGTGGTTATTACTATTCATAACGGCTAGTTTTAATAATATTTTAATAGCACATCGTTGTTTAGTGAAACTCGGTATTGCGTATTACACACGCTATCGAGGAAGGTCGCGATTGCGTGTAATGCAAGGCAAGACAAGGATGCGTGTTGTGCAAGCTCCTTTTGGTGTAGCGTACAACACATGACATTAATAAAATTAAAAAGAATATTTTTTTTATAAAATCTTGGGCTGTTACATTCTACCCCCCTTAAAATGAATTTCGCCCTCGAAATTCGTCGGGGTTATAAATGGTTTACTATTCGAAAGTTTCTTTAATAGAAACCCACATCGTAAAAAGGGATATCAAAACCAATCTTTAAAAACAAAAGTATGAAACGTAACGGTTACCCAAATAAACTAATCATTGGGTTTCCACATAGGTGAAAATATGGATATGGAAGAGAAATCTAACCATCATGTTCTGATGGAGAGTGGTAGAGAACATGGCTATGGAAAAGCCAACAATCACAAATCCATAAATTTGTGACGATCTAAGGTACCATCTGATTAATCAGATATAAGAGCACCAGGACAACATTTTTGGTTTTCAAGATCATTTCCCTAAAGTTGATGAATTAAAAGAAATACTTACATGATTTTGTTACAATCTCACTGTTGTTCGTGAATTGAACAATTTCTACTTCATATCATAACGAAATGAAGTTGAATTTGTTATTCGTGAAGCATTAGCAGATCATGTGATAGAAGGATGAGTCATTCCATCTATTTCAAACAAAGGGTTAGCAAAAGTTATAAGTTCATCTTATAGTGAGATTAATCGTATATGGTTCCAAAAATGAACTTATACTTCATATATCATACCGTTTAATAAAATAAAACTAGTTTCTACTAAACGGGGACTTCCTGTAGGCCAGTGGTAGGCGATAAAGGCCAGTCGCACTTCGGTTGTGGGTTCGATTCCCACAGCCTTGTCCGAAGTGATGGGCTGTCGCCCATCCTGCAGGTTGTCCTTTTTATAAAACTATATTACTATAACATCCCATCAATAATATCAAAAAAAAAACAATACTAACTTATGTCCAACATAATTCATTCCAATCTTTAGGCTTATTCATAATACTGCAGTCGACTCTCATAATATAGTGAAAATGATTACCAGAGATTTAACACCATCGTCGATCCCCATATATCATAAGATATGTTTTGTTGGTCACATTCCAAACATTCAAAGTCCTTAATCGTGTATTCTCTTGAATACCTTAGTGAAAACATGAATGCAGTTAAAAGTTGACACTTTTCACATACCAAAATCCCCAAAATTCTATGTACTCAAACTTAGTCCTTATATCAATCATGAGCTCATGAATACTGTTAAACATTTCATTTTCTCGTTTTCCCTTCATTATGCGCATAATATCTCAATCACTTTGAATACCACATTAGACCAATACATAAATATTCCAATATTCCATGATACAACATTATTTTGGAATCCCATTACATAAACACTTAATCATAACACCACATCGTTGTCATATTCAACATTGCCAATAGTGATCGCATGTGACTTCCCTTTGTCCTTTGCCTTCAGTGGTTGCTCATGTTGATCATCACTAACCCTTGGATTAGGGCAATTATTAGCATAATGCCCCATTTCCTTGCACTTGAAGCATTGAAGTGTTGGTGGTGCATTCTCTGCAGTGTTTGCTTTATTCACATCATTAGAAACCCTTTTTCCATTACTTCGACACTCAGCTGCTCGATGACCTTCTTTTCCACACATACAACATTTTCTAGTCCCTTTAAGACAATCTCCACCATGCTTCTTTCCACACTTTGTGCATAAGGAAACATTCATCTTCTTTTCACCATTATTCTGAGATTTCTCCTTGAACTCCATCTTTCGTTTCTTGTCAAAACCATGAGATGGATATGTAACACCAACTTCCATTTCTACCTTGATAGCACAACGCACAATTTCTTCATAGCTACTGAAGTCTCTTATAGCTAATGCCCTTCGAAGACTTGGTTTTAAGCCACTGAAAAATCGATCAACTTTACTTTCAGGTTGGATGATAATACCAGAAGCATACCTTGCAAGTCTTGTAAAATTCGCTTCGTATATACCAACAGATTCATCATCCTTCTGCTTCAGCTCAATAAACTCCATTTCCATCTTTGTTCGAAGAATACGAGGGAAGTACTTACTGAAAAACAAGTTCTTGAACTCGTCCCATTCCATGGACTCAATTTCATCCCTTGGCCTCGTATTCTTGATAAGATTCCACCATTGATCAGCTTCACCTTCCAAACGATATACTGCTAAGATGACTTTATCATGTTCATAACATTGAAGAACTGAAAATATCTTTTCAGTAGTACTAATCCATTGTTCAGCAACTAATGGATCAGTAGACCCACTGAAAGAAGGTGGACGCTGCCTCATGAAGGATTCAACAGAATGTTGCTCCTTCCTTTGCTCATTTGGAAGTCCTGCATGATTCATAGCTTGAGAAAGTTGTGTGAGCATGGCTACAAGATTTTGCATTCCAGCTCCCATATCGTTTGGTTGCTCAGGGGGACAATCATTGCATTGCCCATCACATTCCACATTAACACGGTTCCTTCGGGTTCCAGCCATCGTCTAAAACCCCAAAAGAATAGTATGAGAGGCAAAAATCATGCTAGGGAAAACAACAAAATAAAGGGGGAGTACCTTCAATATCTAACATCTTAGGTTTAATTCTATGATCGTTAGCGTAGTTCTAGTACTATAACCTATACGTATACTTAACCTTAGGGACATCCCTAGACATACCTTAGAAATATCTCTAGGGATCTCACTAACGTTTTCGCATCCTAGTTTCCAAAGGTTGACTAAACCTTTCCTCTGATACCAACTGTAGAGACCCGTAGCTTGACGTACATGGACATTACATTACTTTTGCGGAATACTTAGTACATAACAAAAACACACACGCAAGGATCGTAAAAGTTTAGTGTCTTTGGAAACTCGGAACGTAATCTTCTAATCGTGGTGAAAGATCTTCAATATCTCCCGTAAAGATCTTCCCCCTTTTTTTTTACATAACCTTTATTTATATCCTGGGGAAAAGAAAACATAAAAGGGTGAGCTCAAATGCTCAGTAAGGGTATACAAAAGAAATAAAAATCATATCATATCTTTTTGAAAATCATAACCTGCAAAAGAGATCATAATATCTTAACATGTAACAAATCATAGAAGTGAAAATGAGATCACCATAATCATAACATGAAACTTGAAACTTTGTGGAATGCACACATAATCATGGAAAATCATTTCTTGTTAGTCATGATTCATTGCCAAGACTATCTTAGTGGACAAAGTCCCTTTCTGAATCGAGTAATCCTCGTTTCAGTCCTGTTTCACTGAACCGGTATAACCTACCGTTCCAGCCCTGTCTATCTCATGAGATATAAAATCATTACCCAATGCATTGGAGGGAGATATAGGTCCCACCCATCTTATAATGAATCCTTTCTTATGTGTACCACATAATCATAAAACATACATCATCGCATAACACATGTAACAAAAATGGGATTCTTGAAACATCATGACATCATAAATCAATTCACATAAGATAAAGGAATTCATAAACATAATTCCATCACAACATAGTCAAATCAATGTAAAAATATGGATAGAAACAGAACCCTTTATTATCTTATATGGAAAATAATTTTGATAAAACACTTGAATTGAATTCTTGAGGAAAATATCCTTTCTTCTTCAAAATCAATTTCTTTTCACAAAACATCATGCAATTTTAAAAGAAAGAGATTTTATTGAAAATAGTCATGAAATCTTTTAGAGGAAGCTTCATGAAAATAAGGCTTTATAAAACAGTAGAAATCCGTTCATGCCGTATAAGTTAAAAAAACATTCTTCGTACTTTTGTCGGAAAAGTCAAAAAGTACCTCGTACGACAAAAGATTCCTTTCATATATTTTACCAAAAACTCACTGAAGGGTAAAATTGGATATAAACTATTGTAGAAGGATGGAAATAATATTACATATTGAGGGAACATGGATGTGGATGATAAAATACACCCCAGTAAATTTCAAAGTATAAACAGTCTCGGATAAAAATGAGATTGTGATATTTCCCTTACCTTAGGTCCAATTTGCTTCGTATGTGTCCGAACCTCCTGTACAATGATTTAAATAATGTCATTGACTTATTACAGAATCATATTCATTGTTATGATATCATATATGGTTCACTTATGACATTATATTACCCGTTCTTTTGTAAATTCCATGTTAAAGAAGCGTTTTGGGTAAAATCGTTTCATTTATCGTAGGTGTTTTGACTTGTTGTTCTTGACATCATTATTACTTATATCATGATTTACTTACTTCAAGAATATAAAATATGATTTATATATCATATATATTCAGTATATATATATATAATAGATAGATAAATAAAATGAAAAACACCGTTCATGGAGACGGTAGTCCGTACGTACGCATGAACGCTGTTTTTCTTTCCTTATTGTCTTCAAATGGAAGTAAGTAGATGACATACATATGTATATATATACATAAATCCAGTAGCTTTATAATGTCATATATTTCATTATTATTTCTTATATATACTTTATAATCATTCTTAAATGGTTAACATGGAGAATGAATCTCATCGCGTCGTGGAGACGGTAGTCCGTACGTACGCATGAGCGATGATATCATTTCTATAAATATTGAATTGAATTGGATTGGATTATACAATATATCAGAATCAATATGATGTTGTAATAACTATGTATAGTTATTCTTTACACCATTATACCCATCCATGTAAGGTGGTGGTGGAAAATAGATTACACCACGGCGTGGAGACGGTATTCCGTACGTACGCACGCGCGGTGATTTCTTTTTCCGTAGGATGGATAGATGGTGAAATAGGGTTGTTTCATACATATAATAACATATCAGTATATGAGTGATACTGATGTTATTACTTCATAATGAAACAACCTAAGAAGAAGAAGTGGAAGAAGAAATAAAGATGAAAGAATTGGTAACGGTAATTACCTCTTCTTTGAAGTGCCTCTTTGAGACCTCCTCTTAGGGCACTAAAATTGGTCTTTGAGAAATACCAGAACCTCTAGGATGTTGCTAGGGAAGTGGAGAAGAGATTTTGGCAGGGGTTGGCCGAGCTTGAGTGCTCAAATTGGTGTGAGGAGGAGGGGGAGGAGGTGTCCTTTTATAGGGGAGGAGAGGGGCACCTTAGGAATTCTTAAAAATATTAATTTATAATAAATCTAACCCCACTTAAAAACCTCCAAAAATGACTCATATTCGAATATTAGATGAGATAGGGTTGTAATCTCATCAACCAATCAAATTTAGACATGTTTGGATTTTATTTTAAACCTTATCAATTAGATTTAACTCTAAGTTAAATAATTTAACTTTTACCGTGTCTTTTTGTTTTCTTTCACTATATGGTTAATAAACTTACTATAACATGCCAAACAAACCCCAAATTGTTTATTATTAATATATATATCTTTATCTTAGATTTTTAGGAATACAATAACAATTAATAATATAATATTTGATTTAAAAACTATTTTGTGTCAATTTTGACACTATTTGATATATGATTTTTGGGAAAGTCATAACAGAATTAAATGTTCGAACCAAGTTGATTAAATCAACATTAATATATCATAGTAACCTATAAAATTAGTGGAATTCATAAAAAATCTCAAATTACATTTATTTTGGTGTTTATAACATCAATTATGTCAATATTTCATTAATAAGATAATTACTACATCATCGTAGTGTCACAAATAAATTAAATTATATGATGTCTAAAAATTACAAATAAAATACCATCATGTAGGAAATCTTTTTAGCTTTCTAATGAATATTTACAATCGAATTTATCTTATGTATAACCCCATATTAAAAATGATTTACTTATTAAACTTTGATTTTAACTATTCTAACCTTTCTTTAAATAAATTAATAATAGATGTCCTAATCTAATCCAAGTGGGCCTAAATGGTCATATTTTATTCCTAAGTTTGTTTTTGGTCGAATTACACTTTTCCAATAGAATTAGGACATGTGTTAGGGTAATAGTAATATCATATTTACCCTTAGTTACCCTATTTACTATTAATCGCGGTAAAAAAAGTAAAAAGTTACTATTCACCAAAAAATTATTTTCATCTCATTGAACCACATTTTAGTACTTGATATTAACCGTGTCTCTCGGATTTTCTAAATTCCATTCACAGAAGCGGCAAAATTAAGTTTTATGAAAAATTCAGTTTTTTTAACTACCACTTAGTAGTTTCACTATTCATCAAAAATTGATGTTTTTCAGAACAATGCCAAAATTTCATCCTAAGCTATATTTCATATTCCAAATTCAAAAATGAAATCTATTTTACCAAATTCATAACATAGAAGTTGCATTAATTAATTTTATAATTAAATCCCACTGTTAAAATAAATAGCGTGTTTTTAGGAAACAATATATATCAAAAGATTGACACTTGATTATGTCTGGTTTAAATGTGAAATTACAACCAATGACCAACATTGTATTAAATTGTAAAAATATATTCTAAATATACTTTAAAACCACTCAAATTAATAATTTATCACTATAAATTATTTTGATTAAAAAAAGATGTTTTTAATTATAATTTATTAATTTTCACTATTCAGCAGAATATGAAAGTTATCCGAAAAGTACCAAAATTTCACCTTAGGCTAAATTCGATACTCCGAATCCAAGAATGAAGTTCATTTTGAAAAATAAGATTTACAGAATTTTAAAAAGTGGTTATTACTATTCATAACGGCTAGTTTTAATAATATTTTAATAGCACATCGTTGTTTAGTGAAACTCGGTATTGCGTATTACACACGCTATCGAGGAAGGTCGCGATTGCGTGTAATGCAAGGCAAGACAAGGATGCGTGTTGTGCAAGCTCCTTTTGGTGTAGTGTACAACACAAGACATTAATAAAATTAAAAAGAATATTTTTTTATAAAATCTTGGGCTGTTACACGCCGTGTACTTGGGAGTACATGTCGTGTACTCATGCCGACAAATGAACAGTGTGGCGGTGCCACCAGGGGAATAGTTTAATGAAATAAGTGCACGTCGTGTACTTCGAAGTATACACCATGTACTTTGTTTTTTCTGCTTCAAATAGGTGGTAGCCTCCTCATTTGGCAGAGGAGGCGTTTGAGCCTTTTTTTAGCCAAGGAGGTCAGTCGACCCTTTGAAGATCCGCCAGTTGTTCGTCTGGAATCTGATTCGGCTTCGGACGATCTCGTTGGAACCGCACGGGTAAGACTTATCCTATCCTGGTACCATTCATACCAATTATTTCTTGATGGAATGTTATTTACATTTGAATGGGTTTTTTTCTTCGTCAGATCTACGCTATTCTTGGGTGTTTCTGGAGTCGGCGTTCAGGTATAACATTCGTTGGCGCATAAGGTAGGTGGCTTGGTGTAAATTTGTCAACCGTTATGCATTTTGTTTTCCACAAACCCATGTTGGTGGTGTCATGTGGATGGGGTTGGTGCTATATTTAATGACTATAATTGCATAGGTGATTAAATTGTGATAATAAAATGCTTGTTGGGATTGTTCATTGGATCTGGAACCACCCCGAGGGGTGTGTTTCACTGTTTAGCCATTTTCCTAGGATACCCGAGGGTATTCCCTTAATGTAGTAATTGTAGAATTTCCTTTAGAGTAATTTCTTGTTTCCTACATTTTGACATGTTGGGCATGGCCCGGTTACTTATCTAGCATGAGGGCGGTGTTGTAATTAGCCTGTGGGAACTGCATTGTTTAGCCTGAGGGCTGTAGTTATTTCGGCTTGAGGGAAACTTCTTCCGTGCCTGAGGTCAATAGACTCTGTTTTTGAGGGAGACACTTCGTACGCCTAAGGGTAATTTCTGTTACACCTGATGGCTATACCTGCGGGTTGGATTTTTCTTACCCGAGGGTAAGGTTTTTCATGTATAAGGATGTGGTCTATTTTTTTAGAAATGCACTGTGGTTATTTCTATTATATAATGAATTAAATGAATAATAAAATGGAAATTTAATTGTTATGATAGTTACTGGTCAGTACAGCTTACTTTATTGCATTTTACTATTTAAAAATATTGTTGCATGCTTACACGCAGTTGGGAATGGGCCTTTGGTGGGTTCCGACTGAGATATATTTCTCACACCCTGTTTGGGCCACAGATTTCGGCCCAAACAGATTACTTTTTTGTAGGTGTAGAGAGGGGCAGGAGTCCCTATTAAGGTACTTGACTGTTGCTGTGGAGTAGGAGGGAATCGGACCGAGCCTAGGCTCGCGATGTCGCTGTCATCTGTTTTGGTTGCATTGTTGTACATTGATTTTTATTGTACTATATTGATGTATAACATGTTCTAGATGTTTTCATAGAACATGAAACATGTAGCATCATCATTATATACTATTGGTTATATCCACTGCTTCAGTTTATTTCCATTGTGTATGGTTTACTGCTTCCACTGTCATTGTATTTTTTTTTATTTAAATTCCGCTGCGCTACACTTTGATAAATGAGGGCATAGTTTCCCCACTATCAGACCTGGGCCCTCACTGCTAGTCGGCAGCCTCTGGCATTTGGGGGAATGCGCTTGAGGTATTGTGATGAACCGGGTTTGGGGAACCCTTTGAGTGGCACCAGGGACCGGGACGTTTCATAGATAATGCAATGATTTTCATCCCATGTAACAAGTGGTTATTAGTGATAGAATGAAAAATATTATTATTATTCTTATTTTACATTCTCATAATATAAATCCAGATTAAATTCCAAGTGATAAGATGAGGGAACAACATAATATTAAGTCCTTTATGAAGCAATGTAAACCATCATTCTTAGGAATTTTCTAATATAGTAATTACAGAGAAATAGATCAGTACCACTAAAAATAATATTCTCCGGTGCTTGGAAAATAAATTATCTATCTTAGATTTTTATCAATTGTAAAGTGATGTGTTTAAATGGTGAAATCTTATCATGAATATGTGGAAATTAGAAGAAATAGCCTCCATGAATTGAGATGAGTTTTTGATCTTTTTTTCTAGTAATTACACTCCCAATAATATATATGAAAATGGAAAAGGAATTGCTTGATATATAGAAGAAGGATGATGAGTCCTTTATTACTAATGAGGTAAATTGTATATGACTGGAGAGTTATGGTTTAGGTATTATCCTAAAGATGAATGTTAAGATTTATCGTTTCTTTAATTGTTTTAAAATTAATCTCCAAAGGGATTTATATGAAAAAGTATTTGGTAGATTTAAAGAAATAATCCAATGTACTATCAAATTAAATATTAAGATTATAGTCACCCAAAAATCTCGTGGTTTTGATAAGAAAAGAAAGATGAGATTCAATAAAAGTATTAATAACAAAAACCTTAGTTGGAAGAAAACAGGCTTTCCATTATAAAATAAGTGTGGAAAGAAATGTCAAAAATGTATTCTTAAGAGGACTAGTAAATTCATTAAGTGTAGAAAGAATATCATCATGTAAAATAGTTTCATTGTGATGCGTAGAGGAAAATCAGTGAAATGAAGGATGAAAAAGACCTATAGAATACACAAACCACACTCTAATAATTCAAATTCAAAAATAATATTCATTTATTAGAACCATTTATTGAATCTAAGGGTTAATTATGGTGATCTATGTCAACAAGCTCTTATGCCTATAAATAAAGGAAAATCTCATTTGATCACTATGGATAATTTGGTTTATGATAATAAAGTGGTTATAGGTAGAATTATAATGCACTATAGATTTGTTATAGACATTTTTATTTTCTTTATACCCACTCTTTTAAATATTACTAATTTAATAATGGTGTAAAATTACCACCTTAATGATTCGAAATTAAAATAATATTAAAAAATATAATTGTTTGATGATCAAATATCATTTCTATACATTTTCCCAAAATGAATTTTATGTGATTTTATCCCAATAATTCTTGTTATTATTACTTCAGTTGAATTTTATGTACTTTTGTTTTTCGATTGACATTATTTATATAGATTCCATAACAATAGGTAATTAAGGGGAGTAAAATCAATTATATTAAACAAAATTGTGATTTTCTATTATTGTGTGGATAAATATGAATATTCATTGGAAATATAATCTATTAAAGGGGGTTCATTACAATTCAAAAGTGGTATTTGTCTTTGATGGTTGGGAAGATAGTAAAAATCTAATAGATGCCTATTTTATGAGAGTTCGTTAATGTATATACATAATAACTTCCCTGTCTTTGTCGGATTTGTGAATTTGAGTTTTCAAAAGAACTCATACATGATGTTACATCTATATCAAATATGTTATATAGAATGGACAGGACTGAGTTTCAAGAATTAAAGAAGAAGAAAAAGAAGAATTATGATATAGGTTTTTTTATCCAATTGTGTCCCCTTGAGGTGAAACTATTCATTTTTAATAAGGAATATGGATTTACATGACACTACATTGATTGTTATGAACTTAATATGATGATGATCAAGAATAACTATCCTAATCCCCATATTGCTTATTTTTTGATAAATTATAAGGACATCAACATTTTTAAAGATTGATTTTTGATTTAGATTCTTTGAATTCAGGTTCAAATGTAAAGACACACCCAATACAACCATCCAAAGAAGGTATGACACTTTGATTTTATAGTGATTCAATTTGTTCTTACTAATTCCCCCATTATCTCCATGGATTTATTGAATAGAGTCTTTCGAGATTACCTAGATAATATTTTGGTAGTCTTTAATGAATAAATTCATACATTTTCATGGAGAATGGAATATCATGGAGATCACAAAAGATTGTGATGAATAACATAAGGTTAGAGAAGTTATTTGAATAATTTACCTAGTGTGAATTTTTTATAGATAAGGTTCCATTTTTCGAGTTATATAATATCATGTAAGGATATATTAGTTGATTCATGAATGATATAAGTTAATAAAATTTTACCTAGAAAAAAAAAATTGATTTATATCCATAGTTTTCATTGATTGGTAGAATTTAATTGATTATTTGTTCAGGATTTATCATGGCTTTCAATTCTAGTTAATAAGTTAACTCAAAAAGGAGATATGTTCCATTGGAGGGATGAATGTGAATAAAAATTCAATAAGAAGAAGAGAAGGTTCTTATGTGGACATTTTCTTACACTACATTTTTTCCTAGAAGGGTTTTTTATTTATAGTTATGTATCAAATAAATGGTTTGGATGCATTCTCTTGTGGAATTATATAGTGATAAATTATAAATCATTCAAATATAGAATTTATAAGAAAATTACACAACTCGTGATTTGGATTTATAATTAGTGATCGTTGAATTTAAAATATTTGGGAATTATATTTATGGAGAAATTTGTGACATATATACTAATAATTAATTATAAAGTATATATTCACCCATAAAGACTTCATATTATCTATATAAGTTGTCTAGAGTTGATTAGTGATTATTAATACTGAATACATTACCACACTAGAAAAGGCTACAAGTTAGTTAATTTTTGGAGTCAAAACCAAAACAATATCTTATCTATGACGAGGATAGAAAAATGTACAATATTTACGTATTTACAATGAATATTCCATAATATATTAATATAAGGGGAACAATTTAATCTCTGTCAAATGTGTGTTCCACTATCTATCCATGTGAATATTAAAGAGGCATAAAAGTTGGATTTAGAGAAGAAAAACAAGGTGAGAAATGTTCCAGAGTTGAACATTTATTATGAGGAAGTGATAACGTTCATGAAAAAAGTTTGTTTCCAATAAATACTGTACTTGATGATGAATCTTTTTGAAGAATATCATAGATTATCTGTCTCTATTAAACAATTAATTAAAAAGAGATATAGAGATTCAAAAGAGCTTTTATGGAATGTCAACATGAAGAGATATTGTTTAGAGTGTGGATCTATGTTCTCTATTTTCATGCACGACTATGATGAGAGATACAATTATAATAAGATGTTTAAACCATTACATATAGAAAAAATTAAATTGGAAAACATCATTATGGACTTCATAATTGGATTCCCAAAAACATCTAAAGGCCATAATAATAATTGGGTTATATTTGATCGCTTAACAAAGTTGTCACACATAATTTTTACTAGATAATATTAAAATCTTGACCAAAATACTAGGATATAAATTAATGTAGTGGTAAGATTCATGGCATGGAAAATTATATTATATCTAATTGGGATATGTAGTTCACCTCAAAATTTTGGAAAATTATTTAGCTATATAGAGATATAGATTTTTGTTTCATACTGCTTATCATCCTAAGATAGATGGTCAGTATTAGAGTAAAATCCAAACCCTAGAGTTTTTAATGAGATATTATTATATATATTTCAATATTTTATGGGATGAACAACCTCATATTGTTGTGTCTTCTTAAAATAATAAATTTCACTCGAGAATTCAGATGAATCCTCGTAAACCCCTCTTTGGAAAGAAGTAAAAAATATAACATGCTAAGTTGAATTTTGAGAAAGAAGGTTATTCATAATATATGTAGATGGAGGAATGAAATATAATGTTATATCTAATCAAAAGTTGTTCAAGGAAGCTCATAGTTGAGAGAATGTTTATGCTGACAATCATTGATGAGATCAATAATTTGATATTAGTCGGAATCTATTCTAGATAATATCTCTCCGGAAGAAGATTATGAGATTAAAAAAGAATGGAAATTTTATCCCTTGGTGTATTATTACATTCCATATTTTTGAAAAAATTGGGCCATTTTCTTTTCGGTTGACACTCCCACTAAACCTCTATCATGTTCACGATGTGTTCCTTGTATCTATTATTAGAATTTATATTCCAGATTCTCTAAATATACTAAATTCAGAGGATGTAATGATGTATTATGATATTATCTATGAATAGAAACTAGTATCAATATTGGATTGTAGAGATATTATTCTATGGAATAAGACTAATCACATGGTTGACGAACATCAGAGAAATTATAAATTCAATGAAGCGACATGGGAACCCAATAATTTGATGAATAAAATATATTGTCATTTTCTTATATTATAGTGATGTAATTTTAATGGTGAAATTAGATTTTATGGGTATAATTAATGATTTTATAAGTATTTCCTCTTCATTTATTCTTTATATTTCTCTATATGCAACCCCAAGTCTACATAAACCATGATATAACATATAATTATAAACTAGATTTAAATTTGTATAAATGAATAGCAAAAACCAAATAATGAAAAATATTTATAAGTATTTTAATGAGTATAAGTGTATTGAATAATTCATGATAAATAATATGATAACTTTCAGTAATGTCATTTCATTCGAAAAAAATATGTTTTTTCAAAAATAGTTTTTATTGAATTTTGTGAATATGAACATTATAATTAATATATATATATATATATATATATATATATTCTAAATTTTACCATAGGAAGTGAATATATTTTCTAAAATTTGTATGTAAATATTAAATTATGGTGAATATTTTTTATTTTTATATAATGATTTATTTCATGTGAATAGTTAAAATATCTTGAAATCTATTTTTTGTATTTTCAATAAAAAGAATTTTGATGTTATGTGGGAAACTAAATAACCATGATTTCCAAAATAACCTAAATTATAAATATTAAAAACCAAAAAATTGTTTGATAATCAAATATATATACCAAGTAATAGATGGTTTAATATCACATAAAGAGGATTGAAAATTCAAATTACCAAAAGGTGATGTCAGAACTCTTGTAGTTCCATTAAATAAGCTCATATAATATTATTATTCAGACCCAAATTTCAAATGTATCCTTTAATTTATCATATTAATCCATTAATAATAAAAAATTTAAATAATTACATTGGATTCAATAAAATTCTTTATTTGGGGATAAGATCATTTATGGGGTCAAAAACAGATTTTTCTAAATATTATTTTTGTGAACATAATGTTTATTTATCTTAATAAATTAAATAAATAACTTTTAATAAATTATTTTAATAAATTTTTATATATTATATATATAATCATATATTTTAACATTCATTTTAATTGTTTTAAAATTAATTTAATGGAATTAAATTATTTTTATACTAAAAAATCAATTTTTCTAAAACGGGGTTACATTACGATTTGAAAACATTTATAAAACCAAATTCTTCCTCATATATAAATTAAATCTAGTAAAATGGATTCCATATTTATAATCATCATTATTTATAAAATTTTATATGTGAACTTAATTTTTCATCATAGTGAATAGTAGAAATATTAATTTTTTAACCACAATGAAGGTTAAAATGGGTTTACCCTTAATAGGGGGTTAAAAAAATATATAAGGGTAGTATTTCATACTAATGATAACTAATTTATATTTAATTAATATATTTAAATCATATATTACTCTACCTTCATATCCCGATACATTCCAAGAATGTTTCTCATGTACATGACCATATATTATTAAAATAAATTTCAAAATTTTATTGATGTACGTCCCATCACATATATAATGGAATGTATTTTCATCCATTATTCACACAATTTTAACCTTATACCATGAAAAATAAATGATAAAAAATTATCCATCATTACATTACTTTGTTCTAGTCCTTGTATTCTTCTCTAAAGACCAATCCATCAAGGATTAAGGTGTACGTCAAAATAGGTCTTTCAAAGAAGATGTATAGATCTTAACCAAGCTATTTAAATTTTATTTCATTATAAAAATACAATAAAAAATGATTTATATATAAAAAAATGATGAAAATATATCATAAATATACTTATATTTTATTATTATTATGTAACAACCAATTACCACCACTTTTTAATCCAACAAGAGATTATAGTATCACTCGTGTGTACTTGTGGAGTACCGACTCCACGTAGCGATGCGATTCATTTTACACTACCATCATTCATTGTTGGTTATTATGGTATATGTAATGTTTATTTATAATATTTACAATATAATAATTATTCTATAATGGGGAAGAAATATTTACAATTCTTTTTTCCATCCATCAAAAAATGGAAACATCCCTTTAGGATATGTATAGACTATAGTCTCCAAATAGTGATGTAATTACTTTTACAACACAATTTTATATGAATGGTTATAAATATGTATATAATTAATATATTTTGTATTTATATCATTAGTAAAAAAATTATATGATGAAACCGTGATCATTGTTCATGGGAAATTACCTCCATACCAAAACATATATAAAAAAAGAAGTAGTTAAAAATCGAAATGGAAATAATAATGAATGATTGAAAATGAATGGGTGATTAGATGTCATAAGTAAACCCTTTATGGTATTATGGATATGAATATTGTTCTATTATATAATTATAATAAATTTAAATTTTTTATACAATATGTTATAATTCTAATGAAGTAAGGAATACTTGAGGTAATGGTTTTTTTGTTACAATCACATTTTTACTGGGAATGTTTTTGCTTGATTCTTTTGACGATGAAATTATATATTCTATCAATACAAAATATTATATATATTATTATACTATGATTATATTAGTATATTACTTGTTTTACATTTTTTTCTATCATTCTGTACTAATGATACAGAAATAATGTTTTAAGGAAATCCATCATTATTTATATGTCTATTTCGAAATCCTTTTTCATCCAAATCCATTTTTTTCTAATATATTTACAAGAATTTTTTAGATATTTTTTAAATATCAGCATAATTCATTTTTAAACACATATAAATTTCGTTAATAGTTTTTAAAAATAACATTCTCATCATTTACCAAGTATGGTACCTTTTTTCCTTTCACTAAAAATGTTGTAGGAATTTATGCTTTCAGTACATAACATGAAAGAAATTTTCCACCATTAAAATAGTTTATAAATTTAAATTCCCCTTGTAATTTCCCATGATTACTTTCATATTAAATTTTTTTCCTTATTGTTCATTTTGAAAATTTTTAGATTTTAAATAATTGATTTTAAAATGAGATGTTCATTTTCCTCAAGAAATGTCCAAGCGATATTTTGAAGGTAAATTTCATATATTAAAACATCCTTTTATATTTATTATTTTAATAAAAGTGATATGATCCAATGTTACAATGTTTATTATTTCAATGGATAGTTTTTGTTTGTGACACTCTAATATTTAGGAAACCCATTTTCATCAAATGGGTTATGGGTTTATTTAATGATAAATATTTCATGATCTTGTGGAATACATATGAATGGATCATGATTATGTGATGACTAGTTCCATTATATACCCTGTATGGGTTGTTATGTTATAAACCATGAATGGGTGGGTACATTATATCACTACAATTCATTGGACAATGATTAAAGAGCTGACTAACTATTACTAGATTATGGATTTAATAAAAACCTAAGATATTATAAATATAATAGAATGGAAGTTAATTCTAAGAGATTATTGGAAATTAATAGGTATGAATTTCCATTACTGGGATTTATAAACTATGATAGTATCAATAGTAAACATTGAATAAGGAATTTAAATTCTATGCTTATGTGATTTTCACATTCTTATGTCTTATGCATATGATATGTTCTCATAGATCATTATTGATTATTTATGATTCCACCCTCTTATTTCTTTTGTAATATTATTGAAAAAAACCTTTTTCCATGAATCATGGTTAAATATATTTGACTAATTATGTATGAAAATATTAATTTCTTATCATGTTAAAATACCCTAATTATTATTCTATTCTCACTTATGGTCAATAATTAATGTCACTTATATCACTCTAGTTGTGCATCTGATATCACCAATTATTATGTTTCCTACCCCCAGGTTATGAAGAATGGGTTTAACTACACTATGTCTAATAAGGGTATAGGTTTGGAAACGTTTATAGAAAATAATGATGATATTTTTATGTTCTAATTCCTTATGAATCCATGTTTCGAATGAAAATAACATGTTATGGTCCAAAAAAGTATCTTATGGATATGTAATGTCTATTCATCAAAAAAGACGTAATAGTTATATATGAATTTTTTTTGTCCCCTATAAACTTACCTCATACTATGTTATATAATAATATGAATTTTGATAGAGCCAACATCTTTTATAAGGGTTCATTTATTCGTGAGGGGAAACCATCGAATTACATGATTTATGTCACCAAAAAATCACCATAGAAAACCATTCACACACATTAGAACCCCTGGTAAATTTTTTTTAATCTATAATTTAACATTGAACCACTAATAATCTAAAAGGATAAAAAAAAGATATGGAATTTTGTCGTAGATGTGGTGTCTAACCAAAATGGATGTTGGTATATTGTGTTTTTCAAACATGTTCGGAGCTTAATTGTTATCCAAGGTTAATATCAACCTTTTAATCTATCTACATAGTACACATATATAAATATAGTAAACCCAACATGATCACAAAACTTCGAAGTTATTGGAGCTCACAAAAAATAGGTTTTACCTGATGCATAGTGATGTTAGAATCAACTATAGATTGTTTACCATGTTCCTAAGGCACCAATACTCATGTCCATGTATGAATAATTCTTCCACTAGAATGTTTATGGGGAGATATTAAAAAAACCAAATTAGTCCAATCACTATGAAGGGAAGTCATAAATAAAATGGGGAAGGAATCCCATCCCTGAACTAATGTCAGCTTTGGTAAATGGATGAGAATAATTTTAGTGCCTCATGGGAATTGGAAAACATATAATCCCCTAACATGGTGACGTTCAATAATGAAATGGGGGGAGGGTAGGCTTGTTCTAGATAGATCTATAGTAATGGAAGTATAGATATTGCGGAAATGATTAATACCCCAATATACCTCCCCAAATATGGATACCATGATTCCTGGTGATTTTGTTTATCAACTACCTCCTTCTATTCCATGATTGTTATAAATGAATATGAATGAGTTCATTTATGATGGGAACCAAATTAAATTTGGAAATTACCATATATATATCTATTTTAGTTCTAGTGAAGATACACGAGTTATTACTACAAATCTATAAAGGAAATGCTCGACAAAATTTTTCAAATCCATTCCAATGGCTATGAGGTTGTATAGATGTGAAATTCAATATAAACACACTGCATATTGTGGTATATATCAAAAAGTATATATTTAAATTTTTTATTTTGGATGAATCAATTAATATGACATTATCACTAAATAATGATGCATCTACCAAAATCTTGATAAAACACTCATTATTAAATTTCATCACCTATAAAAATCATCCCACTAGGTTTATCACAGATGATGACTATTGTGAGTATGAAGCTAGTTCATTCATGATATATCTAAGGAATTACACCCAAGTGTCCATAGTTGAATTTTACACCCTTTATAAGGCTAATAATCCTTATTAGTTTGTAGATAAATACTAATGCATGAAATATCCAATGTTGGTGCCATTTATGGATATTAGGAAAGAGAAAAATCTTATAATGGAGCAAAAAATCATGGTGATAAAGTAATGGAGAACCATTGAGTTTGTGTTTTACATGCCTCTATAAAGTTCCTTATTCAGTGTAAAAACTAGGTATTATTACTCCTATATATCTTCGTACTACTGAAGAGTTCTATGAATTGGAATATTTAGGATAACTACTAATGTGTTGACCAAGACCCTCATTCCTAAATCTTGTGATTATAAAACCATACTTTTCATACTTTCTTCAATACCAACTATAAAATTCTATATACAACCATCCATAAATAAAAAATAAATAATTATTATCAATTAAATTACATTAAAAGGATCATTTCATGTTTATAGATTTTGATAATTAGAACACATCATAAAATAATAAATTCCATGTATTTCTCTACTAATTGATTTTTTTATTATATATAAGAAACTACTTAATTTATGATAATTTAGCTACAAATCCCATTAATACATCCATACATTCTATTTATATAAACATGAAACAAGTATAAATTTTCTTTATTACCTAGTGAATGTAATGGTAAGAATGAAGTGTTTTCATATGGTTAGTAAGGGAACATATAACTGAAACAATCATGTCATAAACCTGAGATCAATACCATGAGAAGAATATGTAAAAACAAGAATCTGTAAAAAACATGAAAATGACTGATGTCTATATGCATGAAAATAAATAAAAATATAGATAATAATAATACTTATCATATACTAATGTAATTAAAAAAGTGGATATCAAAAAACTATTATTAAGTCCTTGTGCAATGGTAATTACAAATCTTTAAAACCACAGTCATGAAATTTTTCAATATTAGGTCAGAACACACCAAATACCTAATCATATTTTGTTTCAAGAGACCTATTAATGAATTGGGAGATATATAATTCCATACATCATTGTTCACTTGATTGATCCCAATGAACTCACCATAAGGGTCAATAAGACCTTTCATAAGATTCCCTATGGATCCTTTTACTAAATAGAAACATAGTTATTCATATAATTAAAATATAGAATATAATTACAAAATAAAACTATTTTCATTTCCAATTATATCCACGAATGTAAAAAAAATCATCATTTAAATAATGGGAAAACACTATCATAAACCATCATAAGATAAAAGTTGGATTGTCAAAGGATACATATTCTACTTTCCCGAAATAATTTTCATTGGAATAACAATATAAGTTACGCAAATACTTTTCCCTATTTTAATATAATTTCATAATTTAATGATAAAAATCATCAAAAACATGTAATGTAAAATCTGATTTTCCCATTGTATGGAATAATGAGTATATCACTAAGTCAATACTCTAAAAAATGGTCATAACCTATTTATAGAGAGTAAGTGGATGGTTTCAAAATAAAATATCCAAATAAGTGAGAAATATTTATCTAATGGTTTATATGGTTGGAGTATATATACATATAAAACAATTATAGAAACCCATATAACATAAAAAAAATTGTATAATCTACCCACCTTATATGAAATAATATAAAAACATTATCATAACTCGATGAAAAAAATTTAGTTACACAAAATCCTCAGTTCTGGTGAATCATAGGAATCAATAGATGATTGAATAAAAACATTATTTGTAAAGTAAATACCACGGTATATGAATAATTAAATTATATGACATTACTAGGATATTAATTAAATATAAAACCAATAAAAATTAATATGGTGCATAATAAGTAACATATACTAATGAATCAAAATTGAGACCAAGAAGACCCTTACGGCTTAAGTAACACTTTAATCAAAACCCCTTGAATGAATGGACATAAAATTGAACATAAAAAACATTATTAAAATATAATTCAAGATATTATATCTCGAATATGTAGTTTATACACCACACAAATGAAATGAGGTGAACATACCAAACATGTCTCAAAGAGAGGAATTTGAGATAAAATCATTTACCCTTTATCCCAAATTCAATTAATGTGATTCAAACTCCAGCATCATACAAATATATATTTTATTTAATTAATTAATTATTATTATCACATACATTTTCCTCTATGCTATTTATAAATAGTAATTATCGACATGATATCTAAGGATTTTTCTAATCTGGTGTATAATATTTTCAATGTTTGTACTATTATCATAATTCCAGGGTACACATTCATTATTATTTCAATTATTCCTATTAATAGAAAATTAATTTTAATTTTAAGAAATAATTATTTATTTGATCTCCATTTGTGAGTTTTCTGTCATTAACAGTGAATATGAAATAGAAATTTAGTATGTTTTGGTGTATTTTGATGAATGTATGGAATTTTCTTAATTAATGAATTAGAAATTGATATAAAATATTTATAACCAAGATAAAATAATGATTTATATATTTATATCATATTATACTAGTAAATAATTTATCATAGTCATCCATTATATAAATTAATATTATTATTCATTTAGGTAGTTAAATTGACCAAAACATGAACATAACCCAAGTTAATGAATGATTATAAGGTTGTTTTATTATAATATAATTTTTAAATAATAAGACTAATATTATATAGTTATTATTAGTGTGATATATTATTATATCAAGGAAATATTAAAAAAATAAATGGATATTAAAAATAAAACAACATTTGAATAAAAGATTATATTCATAGCATGCATGTTTTAGATGATTAAATTAATGAAGATAGTTTATTTATCATATAACTAAAGGTAATCTATTTGGTAATAGCAGATACTTTTTGATATCATAAAATCTTATTTATCCTTTATTATAATCATTATACCCATCTGTGGTTGAACAATGATAATTATATTAATATAATTACATTAATGTATATAAATTATAATAATATATTAATATTAGTGTGGATATAATAAATATTAAATAATCTTATTATTAATATTAACTAATTAGTTATTTATGAAGGATGGAGCTCTCGAGAGAGCTATGGGGAGAAACCCTAATCACTTCCCTGGTTTCGACATAATCTTCATTGATGGATTTTTTCGATCCGAAGTGCGAATCCACCCCCTTGGCTAATCCGGTGACCCGAGATGCTGGTTCATCCAAAATCAAAGTGGGAAATCTTGATGTTCCACTTCGAATGTTACCTGTCTCCTTCCACGATGCACTTCAAGGCTCGGATCTCAGTAGCATGAAGGAGCACATACCTCCACCCTTCAAAAAGAAAGAGGATGGTTTCTTATCTGTTGATGTAAATCTGGAAGCACTAAAGAAAATGGAATCATTGTGAAAATACTCGGTTCTTGGTCATGTCACTTACAACACAGGTGACCGACCCTGGTCTCTAACAGATCTCAAAAACAGAATTGCACATTGCTGGGATTTGGCCCAATGAAAGATGATCTCCATCAGCAATGGATATTATCACATACTCCTCAACTCTCAGGAGCAACTAGAACAGGTTTGGAGATTAGGTAATATACATCTTAAACTGGGCCTCCTTAGAATTTCATATTGGGATGTCGCTTTTAATCCTCACATGCACATGAATTATATGGCACAAGTATGGATTCAAATTCATGGTTTTAACTGGTTCTTTTGGCACCCTAAGATCCTAAATGACATAGACTCCTGTATAGGTTCTCCCATTAATGCCTTCTAATAACACTCCTGAAAAAACCAGCCATACTATTAAAGATGTTATGCACCTTCATAGGCATGATCTCCATAACAAAATTTCTCAGATCATTGAGAATTACACTTTCTCTAATTCTAGAGACTTAATCGTTTTGGAACCTACTCCTAATGGCATCCTTGACTCGAAAATCTTCTACATGCACAATTTCACTGGAAATGAACCTAATAATCAATGGGTGAGAACCTTCAATAAGACTTGGATCAGACCCTCTAGGTTCACCCTTATGTGGAACATTGATCACAATAAATTTCCCACTGAAACTTTCCTTCAAGACATTGAAATTCAATAATGATCTAAATGTAATTTGTGTAATCAGCACAGGGAGGATTTTGATCATCTCTATTTGTCTTGTGTTACAGCCTCTGCTTTATGGAACTACATTTTTGAGTTATTTAATTGCTCATGGTCCTTATATGACCCGATTTGTTTGCTTTTAAAGAAATTTACTAAACATGAAGCCTCTCATCAAGTTAAAAACATTTTCCTTGCGGCAGTGGAGGAACTCCTACATGAAATCTAGTACGTAAGAAATGATCTTATCCATAATAATCACTCATTAAATCTCAATGCAGGAAAATCATGAATTCTCAATGTGATACATGAAGCTGCCTCAATTCAAAAAGACTATTGCAGCAATTATATTATAGACTTCAAGATCCTCAGATGTACCCTTGTCCCTGGTATTTTCTCGAAGACAAGTCACCCCTTTGAAGTTTTCTGGCAACCTCAGATGCTGGGTTGGATTAAAGTGAATGTCAACGGTTCCTCAAAAGGCAATCCTATACCTGTCAGCTGTGGGGCCATTTTTAGAGATTATGCTTACAAGTGCCAGGTTTGCTTTTTCAGTGGGTGTGTGATTGCCTCATCCCTTGAATCAGAGATGCTAGGAGTCATCCATGATATTGATTTTTCACTGCAAAGAGGATGGCAAAAACTTTGGATTGAAAGTGATTCTACCACCATTGTTCAATCCATTTGGAATAGAGTCATTCAACTCGCCTGGCCGCTCACTAATCTTTGGATGAATTGGCTGAATTCACAAAGGAAATTGACTACATTTCCACACATGACTTCTATGGAGGGAATGTTGTTACTGATGCCCTTTCCAACAAAGCTATTCACCAGAGAATGACTTGGCTGGATGCACTACCAGCTGATTTATATCAACACTTTGAAAGTGATTGTAATAAGATACCATACTTTTTAATCATGTAAACTTTTTATTCTTTAATTAATAAATGGTGCTTCGGTCCTTGACTGATTAATTACCAAAAAATCTATTTAGTTAATAATACTCATGTCGGAGACATGGATTTTATTTATATGTCACATTGGAAATGAAGGACTCATTCTAACTAATTGTGACCAAAATATTTTTAAAATGGTAGAGGGTTTTAGGTGGTGAAAATTTAAATATTTTTTATAGTAAATTTTAAGGATTGGATGGTCTTTTAGTAGTGTAAAGTTTACCCTTTTCTAAATTGATGGAGGGATAGTTTTGATAGTAAATCTTAAATTTTCAATAATGTTTGGTAACCAATCAAGTAAAAAATGCCCAAAATGAGAAAAGGTGGAGATGAAAATGATTTTTGATAAAAAATAACCTAAAACTATCCTTTTTGAGACAATATTTACTCTTTTATGGATTTTTCTTTTTATTTTTTAATGTTTCCCCAATATACATTTACTAAAGTAATTAATTTACATCCTTAATAAATTATATTAATAAAAAAATATTATTGACCCTATAAGTAAATTTTATACTTAATATTTTAAATTTAAAAATAATTTTACCAATTAAAATTTTTAAAATAATGAAATATTAATTTTAAAATAATGACATTTACTCATGTAAAAAGATATTTCAAAAAAATAACTTTTTTTAAAATTTAAATTTAGTTATAATATAAAATTATATTGAATACTAATTTTAATGGTATAATTTGTCTTATTATGAAAAATAAAGGGTATTATGATTTAAAATAAATTAAAAATATAATCTCCAATGAAAACACTTATTTTAAATCTAAGACCAAAAAAATTATTTTTGATAATGTAACATTTTAATTGGTTCTAAAAGCATTAGAGATAAGATTTTTATCTTCAATGAATATTTTAAAAAGAAATTTTTATTCCGTAAAATCATATTTAATTAAATAAATTTTTTTATATACTTATATATCATTCTAATAAAATTTTAATGTCATACTGATTAATAGTTCTATTAACATCATATTTTTTTACTAAAAAACATTTTTCAGAAAAGGTGAAAAATTAATTCTATTTAAATTTTTAAATGAGGAGTTCAAAAATAATATTTTTTTAGTAATTTTAAATTGCAATAAACTATTAATTAATTTTTAAAAAAATCCTAAGAAATAATAAAAATATGGTTTTTAGAAATATGTAAATTTTAAATATTAACTCTTGCTATTATTATTACATATCACATGCCTACTAATTTTGGTGTTAACGTATTTTTAATATAAAAGATAATTTACCATTAATCATATATTTTTTGAAAAATAAATACATATCACAAAAAACAATACTTTTTGGAAAATTATTTTTCTAAACTATAAATGATCATATAATTCATTTTTATGAAAAATAACAAAATTTAATTCATATTTATAGTATTATTTATTTTGTTTATGAAAATATTTAATAATATGTTTATTCCTACTAAATCCCACAAATTAAATAGAAATGTTCTAAAGGTCGCACATTAAAATTTATATTTTGTATAAATATTCCATGGTATAATTTATTTTTGGTGTCCAGTGTGGAAAATTCTATAAAAAACTTAACATAGTTAATTGTAATCAAATATTAGAATTTCTGACTACTATAGCTGAATATGCACAAAATAAGGAGGATGTCTACAAAAACCCTTGAAGTACATGTAAGCAATGTGGATCTCAAACCATTGGATCATCCCAAACCATACCATGTTCTGTAAGTCAAAGTCATGGAGCTTATGAGTTATAAATTTTATTTTAGATGGTCATGTCGATGATGATGAGGGGAGTCCCGAACTAAGGAAAAGAGGCTCAAGAAAAAATTAATATAATAAGATCTCGACTTATCTCCAAAATGTTACAGAGGTTTTTTGATGCATCCTTAGGCTAATTGTGACATCCCAGGTCAATGTAGAACAAGAAATATTTCATATTTATTAATATTTTTGAATTAAATATTAATTTTACTTTAAAGGTGTTTCTATGTTCGATAGTGTACTAGATATGCAACAACGAGATTCTTTTGAATCTTACGTTGCACACTAATAATATAATATTATTATTTTAAATGGTAGTTAACTTATTTCCATTGTATTGGAGGGAATGAATGAAACATAATAAAATATGATTATACATGTTTGTTAAATGTATTTATATTTATCCAATAAATGTTAGAGGCTTAAAATTTGAATGAATCCAATTTTAAGCATAATTTACATTAAAAGGTCGATTGACCACCTTTTAATGGAAAACACTTTTTAAATCATGTTTTGGTCCCTTTAATACATTCTATATGACCAAATAAAATCCTTCTTTGGAATGGGGACACCAAATTATACTTTGGGTAATTTTATTGTATTTTTTTATAAAGTTCATTTTTTAATGAAGTGTGAAAAAATTTGTATTTTAATTTAGTAGTTCCTTTTAATATGATATATTTGTATGGTTAGATTAGCTTTTTAGCTGGTTTTAAAGTCAAATGAAAATATATTTTTACCATTTAATCCATTTTTGGTCATTGGAATTAAGTTCACATGGAAATTGGACATAATCAGTATCAATATTTTGATAGTTAATGTTTCTTAAATACACCCTATTTGTTTTGATAATGAGAATTAATATTATAATTAATTAATTCCACTTATATGATATGAATTTGGATAAACAGAAATAATTTCTGAAATTGGAATATTGTATATAGCTTAGGCATAATTTTTGTTATTTTTCAGAAAATCTTCAATTTTTGATGAATAGTGAAACAACTTAGTGGTAGTTAAAAAAGCTGAATTTTTCATTTAAATGAAAATTTAACACTTCTGTGAATTGAATTTAAAAAATCCAACATACATGGTTGTTATCAAGATGTAAAATTTAGTTCATTAATTGAAAATAATTTTTGGTGAATAGTAACTTTTGAATTTTATTTACTGCGGTGAAAGGTAAATAAGGTAATTCAAGGTAAAAAGAATATTATAATAATTCAAAATTACCTTAATACTTATCCTAACCATATTGGATGAGTATTGGCCGACTAGGATCATACTTGGGTCGATTGTGAGACCCCATGGAGCCACTTATGAAGGATAATGACACTTTAGATTAATTAATTTCTTGTAAAGACAAAATTGACATTAATAAAAATTTGTTAGTAGTTAATTTTTATATGATGTTATATAAGTCCTATTTAGAATATAAATATTCATTATAAATATAATAATATTTCCTACATGGTATTATTTTTATTTTTAATTTTTAGACATCGAATAAATTAAATTATTTATGACATAATAATGATGCAGTATTTACCTCATTAATAAATGATTTAAATAAATAAGATTATAATGATTAAAATATTATACAAAACATGTCCAATTCCTATTGGATGATTTTATTTCGAATTTTAAACAGATTATCTTCGACCTTAATTGTTTTTGGACCATTAGAAACCGAATATCATTATATAATAAAATAACATTTTCACACTTTCCTAAAGAGCCCCTCCTCTTGCTTATAAAACGAGACCATTTCTATCCAATTACTGACACCTCTCATTCCATTTGGCTTGTCCGAACTCTGCCCAATTAAGCTACCTATATCTATTTCATCCTCATTGAATCCTTACCTTAGGAAGAAGGCACTTCAAGAAGTCCATTGGTTCAAACCAAAGAGAGTTACCCAAATTAAAGGTAATAGTTTCTCTTAAATTGTTTTCTTTTATTTTACTTCTCCAACCCCTAAAATATGTTTATTTAATTTCTTTCATAACAAAACCAGTATCCTCAATATAATAGGATATTTTTATGAGATTTATTTGAACTAAACTTACACACACCTCCATATAATGGATGATGAACATAATGTTTTTGTGGATGGCAAACTAAGGCCTCACGAAATGATGATTGTTCAATTATATCTTACAACCTCTCATGGTGGAAATTTTGATGGAACTATATTTATATATGATATATTTTATGTTTATGATTTCCTTATTCATCTGTACTTCCCAATTATATAAATTCTATATGGTTTCCATAGACGATAAATACGATAATCTCATTTTAGGATGTGCGGACTAGAACCCCCTCAAAGTGATATGACTCGTTAATGCCTTATGAGGTATGTATAAAGGATAGAGTTAATGATATTATATATGATATTATACTAGAATTATAATATTCATACGTATAGTTATGTTTTAATTCCAATAAAATAAGAAATAGATATGAATGTAGCGTTCATGCGTACGTATGACATTCTGTCTCCATGAATGGTGCATTTCATTTCTTACCTCCAAATGTTATGTATAATTATAAATACAATTATATACTGGATATATATGATATATATGATATCTAAATCATGAATAACATTATTGATATAATGTACTATTGACAACATGTAAATATCAGAAGTCCATTTTTGACTCAAGTACCAAATATCTACAAAACGAACGTTATTAACTTAAATGTTTGAATATTTTTTATAACATTGTTAAAATTGATATAAAAGGAAGAATAAACGTGAAAAAGTTTCTTAAACAAGTTGAAATTAACTTCAGTTTATTATTAAGGATATTAAATAATGATCGATTCAAGTCGGACAAGAGGTAAGGGACTTCATCTCAATCTCTTTTTATTGAGGCAATATTAGTTTTATACACGACATTATTTTATATTGTGTATAATCCCCTTTTAATTATCATTTAATTCAAAATGGAATGTTTTTTTAAAGTAACCGGTGACAACAACCTTTCCGCCACCGCAAGTATTATTGGATCATTGCCTTCCTTAACAAGCCTGAATGTTTTTAAAATAAAAATTAAATACCATATACTATTTTTACATATTTTGGTATTGAAAATGATTTTTTTGAATGGATTTATCATTTCAATATCTTGAACTGATATATTATTATAGAAATGTGGAAATTTTATCTTTCCTTTGTTATTTTGTTATGTGTTGTGATCATGTTATGTTTTTTTGTATTATTTACTTATATGGGTGGTTCCATGATAATCCTAGGGTGGGTGATCCTGAGATAGCTCTCCAATTCATTGGGTAACGTGACAGAGGTAAACGTGAATGTTTCTCCTAATAGATTTAGGGAATATACTATGATGGGTATTCAAAAGTAACTACCTTTGTAACTATGATAGCTACAATGTAAGTATGGTATGGATGTTGTAAGTTTCCTTTATGATTTATTATTTCTATGTGTCATTCATAAATCTTATGATCCCATGAGGTATGTAAAAGAGTTCATGTTTTGTATGTATTTATGAACAACTGTTTTCATTCATTATTTTATAATCCTTACTATGCCTTTTATGATCATCCCAGGTTTTGAAAATTTTTCACATGACATAAAGATCAATAGGGTCAAGGATGGGATCAAGGAAAATTCATTCTGTATAAAACATGGAACTAGACATGACTCTTTTGTTCAAGAGTTTTTATATTATGAAAAGAATGGAATCTGTGTAGAAATCTCTACCTTGTAATCTTTTGAGATGTAATAGTTATGTCGTAATTCTATAAACCACTAAACCTAAAAAGATCTTCAATGTGAATTATTCATTTATTTAAATATTATGTAATGTTCAAGGTCGGGACCTTATACAAATAATATAACTAGCCTATACTATGATGGTTATAGTTGATTTATCATATTTAAATACTAAGGCTATAGATATTAATTCAGAGATGTGTCCACATTCCCTAATTGGGAAACTTCATGTATCCCACCCACTATTGACTTTTAGGATAACCCATTAAGGCTATTAAGTAACTATGTGAGGGGGAATTGATAATATATTCTATTAATAGTTTTATTCCATTACCCAAGATGGTGAAAGATATTGTGGATCCAGGAACCCTCAAAGGGGTGATGAACAAATCCATTGATGATTAATAAAAAACAATTTAATCCTCAATTATATATTAAAATGGAATCAAATTATAAAACCTACACATAACATTAAAATATATTCCAAAAAATATTTTTCCTTTCTTTAAGAATATAATAATAAAAAATATACCACTGAAATTTCATTATAATACCACTGGTGGAACCGAATAGGAGTCACATAAGCAGCTAGTCTAGGGGAATATAAAATGCCTTCTGGTGAAAGAGTGATGTAGGGAGTATAGGGACTAAATCCTTATTCCCTTTTCCCACCTCCTGGGACCTTAGTTTTAAATTTAATCATATTCTTCAACATAGAATATATATATATATAGGGAAACTCATATCATGATTCATTGTTTATAATCATTCTTCTCTGAGGGTGATCCTTCTGAGGCACGACTACATGATTATAGAGGGGAGGATCATGATTAATTCCCACCTCCGACTGTGAAAGTAGTTTCAACTATAAGAGTGGGATAATAAATATCACATGCTCAAACCATACCTACTAATGGATAGGAAATATATTAGGTATGATCAGTGATTGAAAAATAAAAAATTTTATGGCACCCAATCAATTTTTTGTTCACTGATATAGATAATTGTTCTTGATGAAGTTATGACCACTATGGATGATATCTTCTTAGTAATAGATACTAAATAAACCTTACCTGAGATTAAAGGCATTAAGAAATATTTGGATGCGCATAAATATTCCCCACTCACCATATTATCTCTATGCATGACATGATGATTTCAACCATTATCTATCAAAAGTATTTATGTTGAAATTACATCTAGATTTATCCATAAATTGGAGGTTATATACATCTAACCTGTAATTTAATCAATCAAAGACCCATGAATCCTTGAGCGATGATCCCTAAAATTTTCCCAATGCTAGTAATGGGGGTCCACTAGTAGGATTACCTCATTATGATATCCATTCCAAATTAAATAATGATGAATCTATATCTAAAATGGGTAAAGATCCAGTATATTTCCTAGTTTCTAAGTGAACTATGATTATTCTATTTGTTCCATATGATAGGATTACACTAAATGTTAATGTTTATACAATTACATCTAAAGATGTACCCATTATAGTTGACAATTTTATCTCAGCACTATATGAGGAAACCCTGTTCAGGGAAGTCAGTGCTGTAACAGGAGTGGGTAAGTACCCATAAATCTTCCTGTTTACTCCATAACCTACCTCATAATGTGTGAAACCCTTATATAACATACAACACCACCATCACAATGTGAATTATTTGTGATATTGGCTCTTATTCTCAAACTCAAAATACTAAATATTAGGGATATTGAAATTTTTTAGGGTCTATAAGGTTAAAGGTAAATGTGTATGTGACATCACTTAGTGATGTTTCCCCAAAATATATTTCACTATATTGGAGTTACATTGATCAAAAACCAGAAGACCCTCAATTTTTGGTGTTCCTTCAAATAATATGTGTTGAATGGAATATGATGGGTTATCAATAAAATAATCTCAATGTATTTACCAGTAATACCATCATAAGCTTCATCATATGTTCATGATGTTAGGATATGACAAGTCAGATCATCGATCCATTCACATTTACATGAAGAAGATCCTTTGTGACTGATAATGGTAGAATGATTCACTTAAAATATTATCTGAGGAAGAATATTTTGATCACTTTTATATCCTCTAAGATATGAAACATCAATAAAAAAACCAATTACATGGATATAGTATTAAAATATTGTTATTTAGGTGATGAGGAAACTATTAATGCAATTCACCTCTAGTAGTAGATGGATAATGATATGGACTGATTATAAAGAAACCGAAATATTTTTTACGAGACAAATAAAAGTGAGAATAATGTGGTATCCAAGATGCAGAGACTCCACATTGATGACAAATAAAAATATAAAAACATGGATGGGATCTTTTGATTTTCTAATGAAACATTAAAATAAATTAATGAACTCCAAGCCTCTATAGATGACAATTTTTTAATATAAAATTATAATTAAGAGATAATATTATACAGTGTATTATTATATCCTTTGTTTTAAAATAAATATCAAACATAGGTTTTTCTTCATTGCATTTATTTTAAAATATTTAACACTTTTATAATGTTCATTATATGTTCACTATAATCTGTCAAATGTAAAAAAAATAACATTACGATAACTAAGTCCAATAAAATATTGAATTAAAATAGATTAATAAAATCTTTACCTTTAACTAATTTGGGGTAATTGATAAAATATAACGAAAAATCATGATCCCCAAAACATATAACATAATATGGACATAGGAGCGGTGAATATGGTAGCATATATACCATCACTGTAAGATAAGGATAGTTTATGATATAAGGGACTATTTGATATGGTTTTCCCATTAGCATGTTCACTTAAAATGATATTAGTAGTCTAGATATTGTGGTATATGTTCCATCATTATAAGCAAATGATAGATCATATGGATATTAAATATTGTTTCTTTATGGATGTGTGCTCTCAAACTAGTATAGGAGGGCTGAATATGTTGACATATTTATCATCACTATACACTAAGGTTTATCAATTATATTATAGAATATCTTAAACTAATCATAATGATAATCACTATTAGTAATTTGGAATATATATTCCAGTGCTCAAGAGAGAATTAGAACTCTATGTCTACACACTTGTGCATTTTTCATGTTTCTCTTGATCCAATATATAGGATGAAAAAAGGGAGCTCAAATTTTTTCTTAGGTCTAAGGACTGAACAAGTATAAATTTACTATTTCAATCTATATATGGTATACCCTATAAAAATTTAATCCACATTTCAATGCTTAACTTCTTTATTAATACTTATATGGGGTAGGTATAGTAAGTGGGATCCTATCCTTTTTTGATCCATCCATTTTCAGGATTTCAAAAAATATTTATTTATTTTCCTTTATCACAATGATCAAAATTTCTCACTCTATGTGTTGTACAGAACTATCAATCATAGAATTTACTTTTTCCTAATAATACCTTTATGTATTTTCATATTAGTGAGAACTATGTTTTTATTCATTTTATTTTAATCATTAGACAAGAAAAACCACTAAGTTATAAGGTATAATGCCCCTCAAAAATTAGCAAAAGGTGTGGTGTTCTATCTAGGAGAATGTGAAATAATGAACTAGATGTTAATATAGATACTATTACCACTAACTTATATAATCTCATGGGTAGATACATTCAATTTTTTCATGGTTCTCAAACAAAAAATTACTACTATGTAAGTTTATACAACTCTGAACAAAAGGTGAAGGATGTGGTTGTGTTAACAGTATAGGTGAAACATTAACCCAACATGAATGGATGAAGTCCTCCATTAATATAATAATTCTAAAAAAATTTAAACCTATTTTAATGGTTTAGTCCATGATGAATTTCATTATGTGGGTTAGGGTGGCACAATAATGACTAGATTAGTTTCATGAGTAGGAGGTCACACTCTTGGATATAAAATGGGTATGAATTATGAGTGTGTAACATCGAGGGTATTCAAATCCAATTGATCATCTAGATTATGGGATGAGTAAATCATAACATAAAATATTTGAATCAACACATGATGGTATATAAGAGGTATTAAAGGGATGAATGTTAACCACCTTTGAAGGATGAGTTATAATATGATTTTTTCATTGTATATAGATATTCTAAAAATATTTCCTTAGGAGTAATATGTCCCACATTGGAAGTTAAAAATAATACATAATGAACAATATAAATAAAAGGTATCAATTAGATTTTATCTCCCAAAACATTACACCACAGTGGATTGAAAATTTTTTTTTGGAAAAATGTTATAACATAAATCCTCTAGAGAATATGAGCATGAGAAAAAAATTGGGACTACTTTAACATTACCATAGAGTAGTGAGTAGAGTGATCATTGCTTGAATTTTTATATGTCCGTATTGTGGGTCCTGTAAATATTTTCCAATATTTTATTTTCAGCTATAAATTTTTATTATGTCATGAATGGGTATGATCTAGTTAGTGGATAAATGATTTATTCTTAAGACTCACTTTACATGTTTATCAAAGGATAATTTTTTCTATTTCATTAATTTAGAGTTTTATGGTTCATAACATATGGACCACAATATCTTGGATTTTAAGGTCATATTAAATTGATTAATTGATACTAGGGTTTGAGTTTACACATTTTTTACAAAAAAATGATATAGTCTAACTAACAAGGGAATAAAAAACATGATATGAATGAGAATCATGATACTAGTATAGACTATATAAAAAGGGAATTCACATAGTTTATGGTTATAGTGATTGGATCATAAAATTGAGACCAACTAAATTTCATGAGAATGTAAAATCATGATATGAAAGGAGATTTGACTCCTACTATATGTTTTCCCAAATAAAGAATAATTAAATTTCAATTTCATAGTTCCCAATCCAAAAAAATGAGGGGATAGTCTTTGGAATATGAGAAAACTGAAGCCCGGCATGAATATAGATCCCAATTCTACTACAAATAATATCAAGATGGGTGAATGGTATTTAATGTTATAGTGCTCAGACTATATGTCTTATGATATGAAATGTGAACCCATAAGGGGCTGAATAGTTTAGAGTTCTCTAAAACATTTGAATAGGGAATGATGACTCAAATAATGGCTTGGGGTTTGAGATTTAGGTAAATGAGATGGAAAATATATTACAAGATGACCACAAAATAATATTCTAATGATGGATTCCATTGTAAATGTTTATGGGAGTATGAGTATTGAAGAACCTCTTACATAGGATGTATTTGCATTTGTTTTGAATGGATGAAAATAGAATCATAAACATTGATAATTAAGATATCTATTTGAGCTAAATATTTTCATTACAAATTTACCTAAAAGGTTTAGTATTCTTTAAGTCATTCGATATGTGAAGAGTAGTACGTGGAAGGGAACATTCAAGAGGTAGTTTGAACATTCAAGTCCCAATTAACCATATATATGTTTTTTTATTATGATAATAGGAAATAAAAATGGATGAAGATTTATGAATGTTTATAAATTATTTTTTATACATCACTACATATCCTAGAGTATTAAGAATGAAAAACAATGTTCTTATAAAAGATATCCATAGCACAGATCTATCTCATATTCATGGGAACATAATTTTCATATTTGGTTTATTATGGAAATTGTAAAAGGATCAATGAACATGAAATTATAAGTATACTATTTCTCTAACAAACATTAACATTGTACATGGCCTTGGAAGAATACCCCATCTTAAAAAATATACCTTTTCTTTAGAAATCCTCTATCTCATAACAACTTAAGACCACAAAGAGTGGGTTTTTACTAATATAAGAGATATAGAATGTGGGTAGGAATTATATGAAAGTATTTTTATAGATATTTACTAATCCAAATATTATTTTATGTGTTCATAAAATAGAAGAAGAGATTTCATTTTATAAGAGAGGGGATGGGTACCCTTGGAACTTCAAAAAATAATAAATTAATATAAATTAATTTTCTTCTCCAAATTCATGAAAAATAATTAATTTTATAATATAATAATAATATGGGTCTAAATAAATTATTACAATGGAAACTATATAATTTTTTGCTTTTTTTATTATTATTATATATTTTTATCCCTTATTAAATTCATTCAACTCTTACATTACAACATTTACTTTTACTCCCAAAGTGTTAATATAGATACTTTAAAATGCCAAGAAGTCACATAAACGAATCATTGAAAGAACATTAAACCGTATTAAAATTATTTTTTGGATATAATATTTTATATAATTTTATTTCATTTAATAATACGTTATATATTTTAAAATATCTTTTAATGTCAATTTTTACAATATTCAATAACTTGACTTTTGAAAAAAACAGTGCAACAAGATAAAATAAAAAAATATTCATCAGATAACAAAAATATAAAATTAATCTAGAAATATAAATCAAAATCTTAATTATATCAAATTATGTTAAACTTAATATTTTTAATATCTTTTATTTTTTATTTATATTAAGTAAAAAATTACCGCACTATCAATGTGTAAGAATTCAAGAAAAATATTTATTACATAAAAATTTAAAATAACATCTAATAATTATGATATATATTTTATATTTAAAATTACTATTTATATTTGAAGATATATTCTAATAGACTCTATATTAAAAATGTCATACTTATTAAATACATAAGTATGACATCTTTGACTTTTCATTAAAATAAAATACTACATGTGGCATAAATTCATCCAAGTGGCTCCCAGATATCATAAATTTGGAAAAAGGATTATTTTTGTCAAAAAAATAATAAACTGAAATTATGATAAATTTTATGGTAATTTTATAATATTTATAAAATTATTTTATACTGAATTACCCGATTTACAGTTAACCGTGCTAATAAAAATTAATAAATTACTATTCTTATTGTCTGAAAATAAAATGGACCTATTTAATAAATTTATAAATCATGATTTAAAATTTGAAATCCATATTCCATTGTTTATAAACCATAAGTGGGTCAAATTAATTTTAAATTAATCCCATAGATAGGGTGAGAAAACGAGATTTTGAAGTAAAAATGTTCTAATGATTAAAATGTTTTTATATGCAAATTTAATATAAAAAATTTTAGAATGATCTAATTTTTTTATTATTTATATAATTTTTATAATTTAACATAGAAACCAATTTGAAATATAATTTAACAATATAAATTATATAGATGATATTTAGTTTTTAGTTAAAATGCAATATTTTTCACTATCCATTAAAAAAACATTTCAGAAAAATAAATGAAATTCAATAAAAGAAAACTTTATTTTATTATTAAAAAAGCGAAGATTATTTTTTAAAATAAAATATAAAATAGTTTCAAAATTCAGTTTTAAAAAAATTCTGGCATTAAAAGAGACAATACCGCCTTTTTAGAAAAATACATATTTTATGGATGAAATTAAATTTGTTATTTTCGTATGCATATAAAATCTATCGAATGAATGTAAACTAATTTTATAGACATGGGTAAACATAATGTATTAAGTTCTATTCATACGCACCAATAAAACTTCTGGGCGATAATTTCCATATTAAATAATAATAATTATTTACTTTTTTCATCTCTATGTGGCATGGTTTGTACACTATCTCCATAGTCCTTCCTTTAAAAATATTAGAACGATAAATTATATACCCATTTAATAAATTGCATCCTCACAATCTGAAATTATTCTTGGTAATTGGGGTTTAACTTTTTATTGTAACTTTGTTGAAATCCATCATCGAAAAAAGGGTCATTAAAACAACCATTTGAAATGGGAGAATGAAATGTATGAAGGTCACCTGATATAACACATACTAGGGTTCGATGTTGGAAAACATGGAAATCAAAGTTAAAAATAACTACAGTGTTCTAATGTTGAGTGATAGGAAACATGGTCATGAGAATGTGGATAATAAAAAAACATAAATCTACGATGGTTTAAAAGGTCATCAATTATTTAATAAGAAAAGTAAACGACTGATTCTATTAAAGAACCCTTTAAATTATTTGAGGAATTATTTTACTACCTAGACTACGAAAAAATGGAATATACATACATTATATGTAGATCTGAATACATTAATCAATTTCCACCAAAAACTCATCTTTTTCCTTAAACATTGGGCATTGAAGATGATTTTTTCACACTATAAGAATAAGAATAAACTTCTATATAATCACATAACCCCAAAAAATTAAACTATATATTTATTAAAAATTGTATAATTCACCAAAAATAGATTTTTTTGTATAATATAGTAAAATTATCAAAAAATAAGCATTTCTTTGATGAAAAACTACCTCTATCTCCAATATCCATTAGTGACACCCAATGTTAATCGTAGAAAATTTAACAAATAACTATCCATAAAATTACAAAAAATTATTATAGAACAATATTAGAACCCAATTATTATATCGATTTAATCACATAGACTTCTAAGATAAATTTTAATCTTTATCTCTAAATAATATCAATTACTCTTGATGTCTTATAACAAAACGTTATTTTGCAAATAATCTTAAAGATATTACCACCATTTCCCTAAATAAAATTAATTATTATAAACCCACAATAAAATCAAATATTTTTACAATATTTAATGAAATCATATATTATTATACTTAACATAATCATGTAGGGTTCCCTATATAGTAAACGTCTTATAAAACAACATTTATCAGTTAATCATTAAATAATTTCCAAATCCCATGGATATCAATTTGATAAATCATATGTTTCCAAAATAAAATTAAAAAATATACATAATATGGTTTAAATAATTAATAATAATTTTATACTAACTAGGACATCACATGGGCTAGTGGAAGGCGGTGAACTATTATCACCATTCAGTTGTGGGTTCAATTCTCACGGCCTATCTTGACAAGGTGAGTTGTCACCCATCATGTGTTTTGTCATTTTCCAAAAACTATGTTATTATAATATCTATAAAATTACATAAAGGTATTAAACATCCTAATATATAAACATAAAATGTTTTAAACTTGATGGTTATATCAAACCTTTCATTTTTCATCCCAAAATAATAACCCTTAATTACTCCAAAAAAGAATGTCTCCAAAAATACCGTTAATCGCTTTAAAATTTCATAACTTAAATCCCCAAAAGGGATTCTAAGAAATTAAACATATGATAAACCTTAAATTCATACACCCATGATTATATCCATAAATCTTAATAAAAAATACTAATATTCAATGTTTTATAAAACTTCATTTGATATAGCCAGTAAGGACCCAACGTTCAAAATTACATATTCTTGTGTTTTTAACAAGAATTCACATTCTAGGATACTCTCAATTTAGAGTTTAAAAGAATTATGAAAAACACTTTCTATGTAAACCCATAAATTATAAGCAGTCACCAATACTCAATATCAATTTTTTCACCAGAGAAAACCCTTTTAATATAAAACATAATTTATTTTCATGACACATCTTCAATAATTTCATCATGACTTCTTCTTTATTTTTAATTATATTTTTGAATTGTGAAAAATATTTTAAAACATGGGTTTAGTAAAAAATTATTATTAAGGAACATAAAATAATGAAACCCGTTATACTCGTAAAAAAACATGAAGACCAATTTTTTTTAAGAACATACATTTTTATTGGAAAATAGATTTGTTTTCATTAATAAGGATCTTTATTTTACCATTTTAAATAATTTTTTGGAAAACTATTTATAAATTATATAAAAGTTAAATAGGCTCCTTGGGACATCATTATCATAAAACCCTTATAAAACCCTTTCAAATGGAAAAACCACATGGCTGACATCCATCTTTGGAATACCTCATGCATTAGAGAGATATAATTCTTATCGCACATCATATCTCGGGCTATAATGGGGCTCACCCTATCATATATTGAGATATAATGCTGATAAAACCTTTATATATTGTTCTATAATTGTATATAACCATTATAAAAAATTTCCAAGGACTATATCATGAATAAAAACCTTGAAATATTTTTTTATAACTTTTTATAAAATAATTTTTTTATATTAAAACAACATTTTCTTATTAAAATCAATTTTAAAATCTATAAACCCTGCACATAACAATTAAAACATTTTATTTTAAAAGAAATTTTATAACCCTATAATGGAAACTTTGAATTTGAGAAATTTCATTCATGTTATAAATGTTAAAAAACATTTATGATGACCTTATTAAAAATATATTTTAAAAAAGAACTTTAAAAATGAATTTTAAATGAAATTCCATTACCTAAAACCTCAAAAGGTTTCCATTTTGAAAAAATATGAGAGAAATTATAAAATCCACTTTTTAGACATTCATGTACAAATTAATACTTTATTAAAAATAATTTTAAAAAATTCATATTAAAGATGAATATTTATAAAATAAATCATTAAACCATTCAAAACTATGTTTTTTGTCAATGTCTCCCTTAACAAGAGTCTGACTCATCACATACGTTCATTATATTATTTAATAATATACATTAGTGAATTAATAACCTGAAATAAAATCATTTTCAATGTTATAGTTCATTTTATATCACTTATTTTCATGTTATAAAAATTTTTAAATTATTTTAGTTCACTTTCGACATTTTGATGATATTTGGAACATAAGACCAAAATGTTCTTTCTATAATGCCTATAGTAAATTTTTTCATTAGTCCATAATATATAAAATAATTTCCATTAAATAATTATTCATTTTATACATTAATAATAAATTTAAATAAATCATGGAAATATGGATATGAGAAATGAACTATGTTACTATCGTGGATATGGTAAGCCATATTTACACATGAGTAATGTATCTATTTTCAATGATAATTACGGATAGAATGTAATTATCATTTATTATTTAAATATTAATCATAATATCATTTATATCATTTTAAACATGAAAATATACATATATAAATCATCAATGTGATGTGGTGATGAAAAATAAACACAACGCTTCAGGGATGTGATAATTCATACATACGCATGAACGATGTTATCATTTTTATGTGCATATAAAGTTAAGTATGAAAGTAATATATTATATTTACATAATTATAATTATTTCATGAATATAATATATAAAAATTAATTCTATCATTCTAATCAGTCTTGAGAGATGATGATGGAAAATGAATTACATCAATTCCCAAGGTAGTACTCCTTCGTACACAAGAATGATGATTTATTTTAGCATTTGATGGAAAAGAATATGGATTCAGGTCATGAAAATAAATTAATAAAATATAAGAATATTGAGAATACCGGACTTATTATTTTTTTGTGGTTGAATAATATTTAAATTGGAAGAAGAAATAGAACAAAAATACTTTATAAAAAATAGTACATTTTCTTTATAAATCCTCTATTTATTAACTACTTTAGACAAAAAGGATGGTGTTATTATAAAGACACATTATTTTCAAATAGTGATATTACATATTTTTACAGTAATATTCAATACATTACAAAAACCCATCTCCAAGGACCATAATAGTTTAGTGCCTTTGGAAACATGGAACACATTCTTCTAATTTGATGAAATATCTTCAACATCTTCCATAAATATCTTGCAATTTAGTAATCCTACATAAAATGACCCTTTATAACTTGAGGAGTTTAAACATAAAAAATAGTGATATTAGTTTCTCATAAAGGGTAATTCTAGAAGACACATTAGCATAATTTGATCATAAGGGCGTGAAAACATGATAATAACTTTTAAAGATCATACCCTACATATCCAAGATAATATACATGAGTCCGGGAATAAATAGTGGTAGGTCAGAAGGAATGATTCATTATATAATCAAATAAAATTATCCACGAGAGTATAATAATTGAATAAAACATGGAATTTTTGGAATATAGATGAACATAGAATATCATATGTCAATGATACCTACCAAGAAATTAATAGTATTTTAGTCTTAGGATAATCACTTTTATACTAACATACGGCTTGCAAAGGACTCCCATGTAGCTTAAGGTTTCATAATTAATATAGTATACTATGTACCCTTTTATTTTAAGAATAGAAAGACCACTCGTGTACCCTCTTTTTGAGGGCGTAGGATGAATTCCCATGTACCCTCTTATTGTAAGAGTTTGATGGCCTCCCCTGTACCCTTTTAAGCTCATAGAAAATTTATCATTACCCAATTAATTGGAGCGAGATATAGGTCCCACCAATCACATAATTAAATCATACATACATGTTCCAGAAGAACATAAATCATTTATCAATTTATAACCCATTTATTGAAATAAGTTTCATAATCATAATTCAATCATAACAGAACCCATGGAAATGAGATGGGTTTCATAAATAACATCACATCACATTCATAATCCATTTTTAGAAAGAATATGAATTGTATCATTGAACCATATCCCCATTAAATCATAAGTAACATTAAATAATATTATATTATGTGGAAAATAATTATGATAGAGCAAATGAAAATAATTTTTGTGGAAAATATACATTATTCTTTGAAAACATTTTCTTTTTTTTTAAATGAAACAAAATTTTAAAAGAAAACATTATCTTTGTAAATAAACCTATAATATTATATATTAAACTTCAAATTAATATGATTTCATGATCGTTTAAATTTCAGTTCATGCTATATAAGTTAAAAAATATCCCATTCATACTTTTTCCAAAAAAACTTGAGGTACATCATTTGGAAAACAATGAAAACATTCTTCTCAAAACATGTAGTAAAAAGTAAAAAATGGGTAAAAATTAAATTAAAAATTCATATAAGTATATTAATATTATTTTTAGAAAACATGGACATGGAAGATAAATAATCCCAATGGTGACTTTAAACCAAGAAATCTAAAATATTGATGCGATTGTGAAAGAAATACCCATCAGATTACAATCTGTAGAAGCATTTTCCCCATTAAAGAAAGAAAATTATGAATATATATGTGAGAATTCTATAATATTCTGAATAATACTCATAATGTAACTTAATGATCAATATATTCAACACCTAGACCAAACAATTTGTGTTTAAGGCTGGAGTCCCACATAAATAAAAGTGAGAGAGAAATCATATTCCTTATGTCTTGTCATCCTTTGTAAATATTCAAACCTCCTATATATCAAATATAATTTTATTATAAATATATAAAATAACCATATTTATATATATATATCATAATATGATTGAATTACTTATTAATTTATGTTACTCTCTTATTAACAATTAATTGATAATGTTATGTTACAGGTAACAACTACTCTATTTTTCAATCATGTTTTGACTAGTTATCATAGGCCCTCTTATATAAATCCTTATTTCATCCTCTAAAGAATGATAACCATGATATATATATATATATATATGTGTGTGTGTTAATTATTTATATTTATTCATGGTGATTTAATTAACAAGGAGGTTAAAAAGTAAAATACACCATTCATGGATACGACAGGTCATATGTATGCATGAACGCTGATTTCATTTTGGTATCATATTTAATGAAAGGAAATAATATGACATATTATAAATAAAGTATAATATTTATTATATATATATTATATATTAATAAAAATTATAATTACTTTCAACCTTGTGAAAAATAGATGAAAAATGAATCACATCGCATCGTGGCAATAGTAAACCAAACGTACGCATGAGCGGTATTATCATTTAGGAAATTATTTGGTGGTAAAAATGTAGCGATGGTATTATAATTATGTAATTATAATAATTTAATAAATATAATATATAAACATTAAATCCAACATAATTCACGGTCATAAATTATGGTGATAAAAATTGAATTTTATAGTTATATGGAGACGGTAAGGCGTATGTACGCACGAGGGATACTTTCACTAATTGTTCGATGGAAAAAGGGATGTATAATGGTTTTATATATTCATAATAATTTTAAATTATATTTTATATGATTATGATATTATTTGATTATATATATCTTATATTGATATTATTTATAGAATAGTAGAAAAAGTGAGAGATCGGAAAGAGTGATTACCTCTTCTTTTAAACAACACATTTAGATCTCCAGAAAGACTATAGAGTTGGTCTTACGGGAGTACACGAAACTCTAGAATGTTTATAAGGAAGCAGAGAAGTGAATTAATCATATATTATTCTAGATATAAATCTCATAATGGGGAAATGAGATAATGGAGGATGTGACCTTTTATAATTAAGGTGAGGGGTACATTAGGAATTTTTTAAAAAATTAAATTATAATAAATAAAATATCAATTAAAATACATCCAAATGGAATTTAATATAGAGTAAATATTTAATAAGGTGTAATAAAAACAAATAATAGTTTTTATACATTATTTTTTATAATTTTAAACCATATCATTTTTTTGAACTCTTGGTTAACATATTTTGATTTTATCTAAAGTAAAAACATTTTCTATATTTAAATGTAGATATTTTAACATATAAGGTGTAAATTAAAAACTAAATGGTCCATTTATGATATTTTAGACCTTCATTTATCCCAATTTAATTATATTAATTTTTTATTATTTTTAAATAATTTAATAAAATATTTGTTCAATAAAATATCTTTACAGTCAATTTTGACACTATTTTTACATGAACATTAAGAAAATCGATCTAGCAATAAGAAATATATGAAATTTATTTAATACACCCCTAATATGTCAATGTATCCTATATATTTTTTAATAACCTCATTTAATTCATATATTATTTATTTAAATATTTATAGTACCACATAATTTGGGGTTTCATTACTTGAATAATTATTACATCATCATTGTGAAATTACATATGATAATTATTTCATCACTAAAAATTAAAAATTAATCTCAATATGTATATAAACCTTATATATTTTTTAATTATATATTTAGATGAGTATATCTTCTATTTGACAACATATTAAAAATATTATAATTATTAAATGTATGGATGTTACATTTTAGAACTCAATGATTTTAATAATATCCAATCCCTTTTCCTGGACAACTGTCTATTAGATTATTAAATTTCTATCCTTAGGTATTAAGTGTAAAATTAAATTCATATAATAACTTTTCGGTATGTTTTAAGGTAGTTTTGAAAAATATTTATAATATCAATTTTTTCCTCAATTATTGGACTTACCCTTAACCGTGGAATTACAAATTAAAAAATTACTATTAATAGTATCCAAACATAAAATTGAAATAATTACTAAAATTTTACCTTTTAATTAAAAATATTAAATATATATTTTTAAATTAAATTCAATTAATTTGCTTAAATTAGTTAAAAATTAATCCCATAGATAGGACAAAGCAATAATTTTTTAAAGAGAAAACATTAAAAAGGTTGGTAAGATTTTTTATCCAAATTTAATATGATATTGATTACAATGATACAGATTTTATTAACAGATAAATATTTGAAATACTTATATGTTAAACTCAATTTGTAATTTAATTTGACACTATCAATTATTTAGATGAAAACTTGTTTCCAATTAAAATGTAAAATTTTTAAACAGTTCATCAAAACATGAAATAGAAAAAATGTAAATAATTATATAAAAGTATATTTTAATATCCCTATTTCAAATAAATTTTTTTTTTGAAATATAATTTATAAAAGATACAAATATTATTTCAAACAATTACACCATTAAAAGGTGGTAAACCTATTTTTTTCATAAAATATAACTTTTATGCATAAAATTTGATTTATTCATATTTCCTTCATATATATAAAAATTAAAGGAATGTAAACAATTTTATTTAATATTATATATATATATATTTAATTAATATAGTACAACAAGAGTTATTTTTATATTTATTATTATATAATACACTTCTGCACATTTAAATAGTTTTTTAGAAAAAAACATCTCCTTTTATTTAAAAAGGGGTTCATATTTATATATAATTATATTGTAAAAGAATTATATATACATATATAAACCATAATTTTGTAATCCAGTTATTCTTGTTCATATCCAACATTATAATGGCTAGGTTATAATTATGTTGTTTAAAAAATTACAATAATAAAAATATTTTTCTATAGAAATTCAATATTGAGCATAACTTAAGAAAACACAGTGTAGTATGTAATGCAAGACATCAATGAAATCATTTAAAAAATCCATTTCATAAAAATATATGGGTGTTACATTCTATATCCTTAAAAATTAATTTCCTTTGTAAAATTATTTTGGGTTATCATATGTTTAAAACTTGGATATTTCTTTCATAGAAACCCACTTGGTAAATATAAATACCAAAACTAAAATTAAAATGGTAAATTTGGAAACATAATGGTTAGCCAAAGTAAATCATAATTAGGTTATGGAATAAGATAACATAAATGGAATGGGGAAAAAGACATCCATGATAATTCAAACTATCATGTTCTGATGGAGATTGATAAAAATTATGGGCATGAAATTGTTAATAATCACGTGGTCATAAATCTGTGATGATCTAAGAGAACATTTGATTCATTAGTAAAGAAGGTACTAGGATAACATTTTTAGTTTCAAGATACTTTCCCTGTAGTTGAATAATTTTCATGAGAAGAAATACATACATTATTTCATTACATTTTATAATTATATCTCATCCTTTCGTTGCTTATTGATCAATTTCTACTTCATATTTATTTTAAGAAATGAAGATGAATGAATTATTCTTAATGAATTAGAAGATAATGAGATCCTTAGTATCATAGGTTATTTTATCTTTCATAACATTACAATAAAAAAATTAACACATGTTATCTAATATAAATAAGTCCTCATATTGAGTGATAATACTTTAAACTCTAAAATCTCATCTAAAGTTTAATATAAACCATTCCATAAATGGTTAAACTTATAACCATTATAAAATACGAAAGTCAAAAAATTTATAAATAAGGTCACTAAATTTCTCAGAAAAAGTATTATCATTTATCACCATATATCATAATGGAGGTCTTTGTTTTACATACTAGACATGTGAATACCTTTATAAAGTATTATTGTAAATTGATATTAAACTCACATATTCATCTTCATTATTTATATAAGATCATTTATTAAAAACATTAATTGGATGATTGGGTTCATCCTGGTACTAATAAAATATTTTATTTTGTTATTCTAGAATCTATGTAGATAATCACATGAAATTTCACTAATGTATGAAAAATAATATTTTCATAGGGTACATTAAAAATCAAACATATAATTAAAAACTAAGGATAAAAGGATAAGTATTCCATAATTATAATGGCCTAATTAATAAAATTTGAGAGAATAAGATTTCCCATTGTCCTTTTTCTCAGTGATTCATTTGGATTATCATCTACATTAGTTCTTAAAATGGAGAACTTGTTAAATTAATTAAATAAATCCTTGAAATTGAATCTTTGAATTCCGGGAGGTGAATTTTGTAGAGATTTATTATTATTCACATCATTATCTACGGTATTCCCATCACATCAGTATCCATCCACTCAATGAACATATTTTTCACACTTTTAACACCCTCTTATCCCATTCATGCATTCACATGGGTGCTTCTTCACACATTTATATAATACAAAGACCTATAATTTATTTATACCATTTCATTTTTCATGGTAATTAATATTAATTTTATTATCAAAACCAGTGGAATGTTGGGAATATCATATTTCCATTTCTACATACAATGCACATTGAACAAATTCTTCATAGATACTAAATTCACTTATAGTAATGTCATTTTCTATACATTGTTTCAAGCCACAAAAGAATCAATCAATTTTACTTTTAGGGCTGATGATTAACCCAGAACCATACATTGAAAGTCTTGAAAAAATATCCTTATAGGTACCATTTGATTTATTATCTTTTTTCATAATCTCAAGAATTCTATATCGATATTTATTCCAAGAATACAAGGGATGTACTTAATTAAAACTATCCCATTAAACTCTTCCCCTTCCATTGATTCAACTTCTTCATGTTCCCTGATGTTCTTAATAATAGTCCACTACATATCAGCTTTATATTATAAATTTCAAAAAACCAAAATGAATTTTTCATGTTCTAAACACTGAAGAAAGGAGAACATATTTTTAGTGGTATCGATACATTATTTAGCAATAAGTGGATGAAAATACCCACTGAAATATGGTGTGAATTACCTCCTGAAGGACTCAACATAATTTTTCCCCCTTTTCACATTTGTATGTCCAACATTAATCATTGATTGTGTGAGTATAGTGATAATATTTTACATTACAATGTTCATAACATTTTCTTGCTCATGTGGAAAAAAAATTCATTGGCCATCACATTCAACAATAATGTTCTTCCTTTGAGTTCTATCTAATGACTAATACTAAAAAATAATAGTGTGAGAAAAACTAATATTATTGGAAAAACCTCATAATAATGTTAAATTACCTTTAGTCTAAGAAATATTAGGTTTAATCATATTCTATTCATGGTCATTGTAAAAACTCTAGGATTTTAACCTATATAGAGAATTATCCTTAGAGATCATAATATGGATTTCTCATCCTAGTTTCCAATAGATAACTACAACTATTATTTGATACCAACTATAACAAACCATTATTTTCAAATAAGGATATTGTATCTTATTATATAAATATTCATTACAATTCAAAAACACTTTCCTGAGGTCATAAATAGTATAGTGACAATGGAAACCTGGAACATATTCCTCTATTTTGGTGAAACATCACCAAAATATATCATGAAGATCTTACACTATAGTACTCTTAATTAAAACCTTTCATTATAACCTGAGGAATGGAAACATAATAAATGGTGAGTTCTTTTGCTCAGTAAGGGTAAACAAGGTAGATATGTAAGCCTAATATGAGAATAAGGTTATCAAAAAATAAGCATAAAATTTTCATATCATACCATACATATCAAATATCCTATAAATGAGGAATGTCATAAGTAGTATTAGATCATAAGAAATGAATCATAAGATAATCAAAGAACATAATAATTGAGTTTATATAAAGGGAATAATACATGTAATTTTTTAGGACCACTTCGTCAAATAGCATGGGGGTGAATAAGGGTATGAACGATTATAACATTCCCCCTTTGGATCTTATTTCATCGTTAAAAAACACAATTCTCTCTATCTCTCATAGAAATGTATGGATAGAAATTAAATCATGCATAGGACACAAAAATTTTAATTGGTTTACCCTCACTATGCAGCATCTTAGAATAATACAATGAAAATTCACCAATATGACCAATCCACTAAATATCACCGCCAATTACAAGGTTTGGGCTCGATTAGTTCTATTCCTCAGATCAGTACCATTAAAATTGTTAGGGTCAACTCACTCCTTCCCCAAGGGTCATAGAAAATGTCCATTTCTCTAGCTCATTATTGGTTGAATGGATAACCATTTTCCGCTTTTTTTTCTAACTAGTATTAGAAAGGATCCCATATAAGTTTATAGAATTTTAGGTCTCTTCATAATATCTATTTTATGAATCCTCCATTATATGTAGATTATCGGTTGAGGTTCCACATTCATCCACTAATGAATACCACTTTACCACGAATGAATTAGGTAACATCAATATTTTTCACAATGATAGGATTAATTGTGCCCAACCCAAATTCCTTGAACTAAAATTTTTACTTTATCATTAGAAAAAATGTTTTAAATCACTAACAAATTGAACCCACATATTATGTGAAAGTCACTACTTGTGTATAACTCCCTTCTTGCATGTAACTCAATACATGAGTTCAACTAAATTCTTGCACACTAATTCCTACTTACACGAAACTCAATAATTGTGAAATTTAGATATCATATTTACTCTAAGTGTTGAGAATATTAATTTGAAGGCGGTAACTACCTATTTATAGGATTTTTTATGACCCTATGTGCAACTCACACAACTTTTCCCTGATCATGCAACTCACATTCATGTAAGTCTCATCCATGCATACTCACCTTCACGAAAAACCATAACAGTCTTGAACTTATTTCCTTTCATATATTTTTATGTAAATAACTCGAATAGTGGATTTTTTACAACTTTCCAAACCACCTAAATACTTTCACACAACTTCCTTTTCCAAAAACAATTTTCCCTATCTCCCTGTTTTGGACAATATAAATTATAAAACAATAGGAAACAGTTCCACCTTATATAAAATATTTTGGTATCACAATTAGAGAATATATTAATTTTTCAATGTTCTTTATCAATATAGTTTTTAGTAATATCTTTTAACCTCCACAACTAACCATGGAAACCCACATTTTCAACAAACACAATCAACTCAAAAATGCATCAATGTTTCCTTGAATGATTTTCCCCAAAAATCTTCCCATTTTGTTTTCTTTATAACTCTTTGAATTTTGATACCTTATAAAATCTTCTTCTATATTAAACCACTATTCAAATCTAGCGATTCATATAGTGATAAAGGATTTACTCAAAACATACTCTAAGCCCACATTATTCATGTTTTGTGTGAGAAACATGAGTATTATTCAATGATCATCAATTAATCAATTCATTCCAAAACCTTTCAACATATTTCATTAATATATCCACCTAAAATGATATATATACTTTGATTTATATTTTCTAGCATCATTAGATTTAAAACTCCCCATATCTCACTGCTCCCTCTATCTCACTACTCTACCTATCACCTTCTCCTCATGCCTTGATGAAGTCATTTTATCCCCTAAAAATGGCACAATTTCTCCACCTCTTTCATCTAAAACGAAGGTCACTTAACTATGGTCTACAATAGGGTAAGGAACAAAACATAGTGCATTAGGAAAAAACACACCATACCTCAGAGATGGAGGGGGACCCACATCAATACTCTCTCAAGAGAGAGGATTTGGATAAACTCCATGATCCTGTTGGTTCCGTTCATATTTTTCTATATGAAATGACATTTTCAGAATGTCTACAACCTATTGTTTTATAGGAACAAATGTAATGGCCTAGACCCGTCTGGCCCATTACTTTTCCAAAATAAGGCTCCACCAAAACTGTGGCATTGTGTCCTCACCCATCCCTCCATTTTCTTTTTCCAGTCCCGCTCCGGCGACGTAAATTTTTTATGTAAATTAATTCTTTTACCCTTCATAAATCCATTTAAAGCCCATAATTAATTACTAAAAATGATGAGAAATCTCCCCGATTGGTGGTATTAAATAACCACATAATATCATCATGTTTAATTGCCTACCCACATAGGAAATTGCGATCCGACTTTTTAGGCGTTCAAAATTACGTATCCCATAACTGTAGGATCTTCTCTTTATACCTCCCGCTAGAGTTTCATTTTTCATCTTGACTGGATTCCTTTCTTCTCCAAGGTGTGCATGGAGTTCCTCTCTTTCTTTGTCTTGTGGTGTGCCTATGCTAGAGATTTCTGCACCACATGGAGTCCATAGAATTCCTCCCCAGAAAGCCACGCAACCCCTGTTCTTAGCGTGTGGAGAAAAAAATTTGATCCTTGATCGAACAGGGATGGATTTTCCTTTGTCTCTCCTTACTGTGTATCATGTAGGGTGGGTACTCTATTGTTCTTGTGGGGATTGATGAAACCAAACTTAATTGAGATAATGAACAGACCTTTAATTAATAAAGGGGGGTGTGATCGATGTTCTGCAGTACTCTTTTAAGTTAATATGTGTTTTTAATTGTGCGGGCCTATGCTCACTGAAAATCGATGCCATTTTTGGTCTTCCTTGTGCACCAATGATCCCTTGTCTTATGTAATGAATAATTTACTATAACTTGGAAATTGTTTAATTATGTCAACTCAGTTGATTAAATGGATACCTAGTAAACATAAAATCATGTGTGGTCACCCCAAATAACCAACAGAATGAAGAAAATAATGAATGATGTGCTTGACCCTGGAAGTTTACCCACTATGTTTTGGTGGTCGGTGTTTTGTTCTGTGTAATTTCCTAGTTGGTGATGTGGGTGAGGATGGGATCCTCTTGGTTGTGAGTTTGAAGCATGTTGTTACTCTGATGTGACATGAACTTGGGTGGGATCCTCTATTGTTGATAAATTATTGATTCCTGGTTTTGGGGACAAGGGGTTGTGTCTCGGAGTTTTCTTTGTTTCTATTACTTTAAGGGATCTCACTTATCTATTTTGTGAGGCTTTCATTGGTTACAGTACTTTGAGGGATCTCACTAATCCCTTTTTGTTGTAAAAACATTACAAGAGAACCAGGTGTGAATGCTTAAATTGATGTTTTTGTTTCTCTTATCGTCTAGCTTGTGGTTATTCCAGCTAGTTTCCCAGTAGTGTATAATTCACTTAAATGGGTTTGATTGAACATGAATCCATAATGATTTAAATGAGGAATTGGTTTTCGGGATGAGTTGTTACTTTCCCACGAGTGTTGTGCTTTTCATTATGAATTAATAGTAACGAGGGTGTTTGTGCTTAGATTTCGAAGCCCCTAGGTTTGGAAGAGTTCCTTTTACCTATACATATATTGTATTTATTATGTTTCTTATTCGTGCCACACCCATGTTGATAACTTAGTGCCGAACATCCCCATTTTATCGGGAGGGTGTTTTTTATAACACTCTTACGAGTGGATGGTTATTATCTCCTTTTCTGCTCTCTCTCCCGAATAGCCCAAGACTCTTAGGGCAGGCTGTGATGGCCTAAAGTCCATTATTTTCCCAAGAATCTTCGGGTGGGGTAGTTGTGGTGGTTGGACCTGGTGTTTGCAGGCAGGTTGTTTCCCAAGTGTCTTTGAGATGAGGCCTAGGTGTCTTTGAGCATGAAAATAGTTGTTCTGACCCAGGTGTTTGCAGGTGTGGTTACGCGTGGTGATTGTGGCCAAGGTGTTTGTGGGCGGGATGGCGGTTATGGCCCATGTGTGTGTGGTTGGGGTTTGGAAGTGGGGTTGCAGTGAGGTTATATCCCAAGTGGGTGTGGGAAAGGTTTGGCAGTGGGGCTACGGTGAGAATGGTTGGATTTGATATATGCATAGAATATCTTCAATATCAAGTGGTAAAGTGGAGCGGGGTACCTAAATATCGATGTGATGTTACTACACTTTACATGACATGAGTTTTTTGGGGAGTGTGTCTTGGTGAGGCTTGGGGGGATAGTTTACCTTTCTAGATGTTTTGGTTACCTCTTTTCTCACAGGGAATTAGAATGCCTCTCCACTTTTGCATTAGAGCTTTTGGTTTTACCTACTGAGTATACTTGTATGCTCACCCTACATATATAAAATTGCTTTCAAGTTTCTAGGATGACATCGGGGATTGTGCCTGACTGTAATAGCTCAGACCTTAGGGTAGTTTCTATTCTCGTTTCCCTTTTCTTGGTACTTAACTTTGGAGTTTTTTTGTGGCTACTATCATTTACTATTGAACATGCAAATTGGAATGGGTTAATTTTGTCTTTACCTTTACTTTCAGCTTTGGTGTTGTTGGGGTTTCTATCTTATCACTCAATCCTATAAAATAAAAAGTGTAATTCCTTCTATCTTGTGTGTGATTATATACCGTTGGTACTAGTCTCCACTCCGGGACCTATTGAATTAGGGTATCAGGGGTCATTATCTCTCCTTCAACTTGAAAAAGGAAGGGTCTGACAGTATGATGTACCATCCCTTATCTTGGTGAAGGCAGGTCATGACAGAATGGTATTAGAGGTTGTGAGGATGAGAGGTAGGATGGAGTCTGGAGTTAGGCAGAGTGAGGATTGCATTGGGTGGTAGGAAAACAATGTTGGGTGACCTTGCTACGTGAATTAGGCTAGGGAATACCGGCTAGGACATGGGATTTTAGGGCCCCCCCGCGATCCGATGCAAGGACTCTGGACCTACCATACAACCATGTGAGGCTACACTGATTGCAGGGTAGAGACCCTAGGAAAGGTACATGAATCAAAATTACTTCTGTTCTTATGTTTCATGGGTGTCCTGGGGATTCAATAAAAAAAAGAAGTATATGAATATTTAAGAGAAATATTCTACACTACTCGGGCTTAGGCATTCCTTGTTTACCTTGCAGTTATGGGACCTGGGAGGTGACCACGAGTAGTGTGGGCGTTCGAGGCCCATGAGGTTGACTTGGTCGGTCGGCAGAGGACCGACCGAGAGGGGGAGGATGATCAGTGGAAGAAGACACTTCGAGCCTTTCCGCGATAGACCCACTAGAAGTACGAGGGTAGCATCTCAGATATGGAGACATAGAGCGGGCTAGAAGAGCTGGTGATGGCCTTCATCTTGATCCGGGCTCCGACAGAGTACTGGGTTCCTCTGGCTGTAAGCCAGATGGGTGGAGCATCGTGTCAGTGGTGAAGCATTATCTTGGGGAGAAGAGGGAGACCAAGGTGACATGGGATGACTTCGAGAAGGAGTTCCAAGAGGAATTCCTCTCATCCATGATGAAGGATGAGAAGTAGTAGGACTTACTCTCCCTCTAACAGGGGAGTATGTCAGAGAGAGAGTTGGGGATCATGTTCAAGGATCTCTTTTGATTTGCTCCTGACCACTTTTCAAATGTGGAGTCTTGGGCGAGAAGTTTGGAGGAGGAACTTCGACCTTCTCTTCAGTATGTTGTTACTCCCTTCACACTACCGACCTACGTGGAGGTCCAGAAGAAAGAAGAAGTTGTGGAAAGGATTCACACACTGGGAGGTGTGTCACTAGAGGTAATCTAGTTGTGCTCATCAAAGGAGAAGGTCGTCAACAGTAGGCCTCCAGCATCAAGACCCTATAGGTTTCGACTAGCAGGGAGTAGGCCTCACCATTTATAGTTTCGACCTTCTGGTCCTCGAACTTTTATTTCGGGACAAGGGCCAAGATGATTCTTTTGTGGAAGCCAGGGTAACCTTCAGGATCAGTGCCCGGACAGAGTATGTTACGGTGGGGGTGGGATGGTCCAGCAACCTCCTCAGTAGCAACAGTTCCCAACTAGGACTTTTCAGCAGTAGTAGTAGGGGCAGCAGGATCCTGCTCCTCTGGGGGAAGACATTGCTGGAGGAGGCCGACCTCATGGCGCTCTCTAGTGACCTCGACCCAGGCGTGGTCGGGGAGGTGGCCGATAGCAGAGAGGTAGAGGAGATGAGTGTGGGCAGTTTCAAGCCACTGAGGCAGTAGTTCCAGCAGGGCCAGAGGCCGTTCAAGGAACGATTAACTTGTTTAGTACCATTTCATATTCCATGTTTGATACAGGAACTTCGCACTGCATTGTTACACCCAGTCTGGCCAATTATTTGGGTATAGACACTAAGAGACTTTCAGTGCCCCAGGTGCTGAGCACACTAGTCAGAAGTCTGACCGATTTGTTGTATGTTTGTCGAGGATAATGATGGATGATAAGGCCACATCAGTCAGTCAGGGATCTTCTACTATTACACATACATCCATATGATGTCATCCTATGCATTGACTGGATGTTCTCAGTATGTGATGTCATTGACTTCTTCCGAGGAAGGGTTCTGTTTTCATACTTGGGCAGCTGACGAGTGACTTTAATCGGTGAGCGAAGTTGCCAGGGGACCGGCAAGTGAGGGGAAACCCTCCTCTCCTTGTTAGCTGAGCTATCGGTGGAGTTTGTGGATGCAGATATGGTGGAAGTTACATGAGTCGTTGGTGAGTTTATGGATATCTTACCTGAAGAGGTGATAACTCTACCCCCTCGATGTGACATCTAGTTTGGGATAGACATGCAATCTTGTGCTCATCCAATTTTGATGGGCCCCTATCTGATGGCACCTTCAGAGCTATGGGAGATGCGGGTTCAGATTGATGATCTAATGAAGAAGGGGTTTTTTTTACCAAGTGTGTCACCATGGGGTGCTCCAGTCATTTTGGCGAGGAAGGAAGATGGTGGTCTCAGACAGTGCATAGACTACCGGATACTGAATTAGGTAATGGTCAATAATTGATACACTCACCAAAGGATAGAAGACCTCTTTGACCAGTTGAATGGGTCATTATGGTTCTCTAATACTGAAATGTGGTCAGGATATCACCAGTTGAGGGTGAAGGAGGGCGACATCTCGAAGATGGCCTTCAGGTGTAGGTATGGGCACTTTGAGGTTCTAGTCATTCCATTTAGCATCACAAATGCTCCAGTTGTGTTTATAGGGATCATTAAATATGTCATCCTGTAATATATGGACCAATTCGTAGTCGTGTTTAATGACAAAATCATGATCTACTCGTGATCAGAGGAGGATCACACTGATCATTTGAGAACAGTTTTAGAGGTCCTCCGACAGCACCAACTCTATGGGATGTTGTCCAAGTGCATGTTCTGGACATGATAGGTTCACTTCATTGGGCATGTGGGGTCCAAGCAGGGGATATCAGTGGACCCAATGAAGGTCTAGTGGTTGTTTCTTGGGCAGCACCCAAGAACGCGGTAGAGGATTGTAGGTTCCTCAGGCTGGGAGGTTACTAACGGAGATTCATGCCCAACTTCTCCCGAGTTGCAACACCTTTGACAGTGTTGACCAAGAATGACCAAGCTTTCATGTGGGATGAGCAATGTGAGGAAGCCTTCAGTTATCTAAAAGATAAGTTGGATAGTGCCCTAGTGCTGAGGTTTCCAGATGAAGGGGCGGTGTATGAAGTGTTATGTGATCCCTCAATGAAAGGCCTCAGATGTTTATTGATGCAGCGGCAAGCGGTGATCTCCTATGGGTCTAGGAAGTTAAACCCCCATGATCGTACCTATTCCACCCATGATCTAGAGCTTGCGGTTGTCATGTTCACACTAAAGATATGGTAGAACTACCTCATCGAGGAGCGCTTCGTGGTACTCATTGATCACAAGAGCTTGAAGTATGTCTTCTCCCATTGGGACCTGAACATTCTGTAGCGGATGTGGTTGGAGTTTCTTCAATACTATGACTTCGAAATTTTCTATACCTTAGAAAAGGATAATGTGGTGGCTGATGCCTTCAGCAGGAAGTCACAAAAGGATGCGGTTCAAAAGTTTGCAGATGCTTGGAAGGTAATGGAGGAGTTGGTTGCCCTGCACCTGGATGCAAGAGTGGAAGGTGGAAGATGTTGCATGTATCAGATGGTAGTGGATTCTTCTATACTGTGGTAGGTGGAGGAGTCTTAGTGGGGAGACTCAGAAAAAAAAGTGGTTCAAGATCAGGTTAACCAAGGTAATGCTCTGGAAGGGTGGACGGAGGATGGTCAGAATCGGGTACTTTTTTTAGGAATGTTGTTTTTTATAGAGGCAATGCGCGAGAGAGTTCTTAGTGAGTTTCCCAACTCACCCTCAATGGTTCACCGAGGAGTTTCCAAGATGTATCAGGGTCTGAGGATACATTTTGGGTGGCCCGGGGTGAAACGGGCAGTAGTAGAGTTCATTGCAAAGTGCTTAGTGTGTCAGCAGGTGAAGGATGAACATCGTGTTCCAGGAGGCTTGTTGCAACCATTAGACACTCCCTAGTAGAATTGGGATGACATATTGATGGATTTCATCATGGGGAAAACAAGGTTCAAGGAGGTTGTGATGCTATCTGGGTAGTGGGGGATTAGTTGACAAAATTTATCCACTTTCTAGCAATCAAGAGTCAAGCAGAGTGGATGCCTTAGCACAGAGGTATGTGGTTGAGGTGGTGCAGTTACATGGAGTTCTGAGGTCTATAGTCTCAGATTGGGAAGAAAAGTTTACCTCACAAGTCTGGAGGGGATTGGAACATGCTTTTGGAACCCAGCTATGACTTAGCACTGCCTTCCACCCCCATACAGATGGAGAGACAGAGTGCACCATCCAGACATTGGAAGACATGCTACGAGAATTTGTCTTAGTTTTTGGGGGATCGTGGGTGAGACATATTCCATTGGTAGACTTTTCCTACAACAATAGATATCAACCCACCATTGGTATGGCTCCATTCGAAGCCTTGTACGGGAGGCCATGTCTCTCACCCGTATACTAGACAGAAGATGGGGAAGCAGGTGTTCTTGGCCCCGAGGTGGTGCATAGCACGATGGAGAGGGTTCAGCTTATATGAGAGAGGATGAAGGTGGATCAGGATGGACAGAAGTCATATGGAGATAACAGTAGGATACCCTTGCAGTTCGGGGTCGGGGACCACGTATTCTTGAAGGTCTCCCCTAGGGTGGGCATCAGATGTTCGGAGGAGGGAGTAAGCTTTCATCAAGGTTTGTCGGACTGTACTAAGTGCTGTAGCGGGTCAGCGGGGTTTCCTATCAACAGGAGTTTCCACCATCACTACAAAGGTTGCATGACATCTTTCACATGTCCCAGCTCTGATGATATCTACATGACGATTCACACGTCCTGGACTGGGGAAAGCGAGATATCGGGGATGATGCAACGATCATAGAGCGACCAGTGTTGATCAAATGTCGTGAAATGAATGTGCTTCATGGATGAACCATTTCTTTGGTTCATGTGTTATAGAGGGATAGTGGGTTTGAGGAGAGTACCTGGGAATGGGAAGCACAGATGCATGCCCAGTACCAAGAGTTGTTTTGTTTTTTGTTGTTGTTTTATTTGTACTTGTTTGTGATGGAACTCTTTACCTCGTTGTCTTTGAAATATGTGGTTTTCCTTATTCTATAAATGTGTGTAAAAAGTCCTTGCTATGGGTAGGGGAGGACATGATCTCTAATCAAGACGCATTAAGGTGGATGCGATTAAACTCGTGCAGGCGAGTCAGTGCCGCCCAAAGTGGATAGTATCTTAACATGGAGGAAGAGACTCCCCCACCCATATGACTAGGCAGTTTGACCCTTGTATGTTTCCTGGTTTCATGAGGGATAAGTGTTTCTAGATGACGATGAGGTTCACTCATGAGAGGTATCTTTTGAGGTGGTTGTTCGGAACCTCTCATTTCTTCTATTTTGTTTTTGATTCTCAAGGGTGAGAATAGTTTGAGAGGTATCTAAAGTAATGGCCCAGACCCTCTTGGCCCATTACAGTGCCAAAATAAGGCTCCACCAAAACAGTGGCACTGTCACGATGGCACCGTGATGGTGGCACCTTGACGGTGGCAATGTGTCCTCACCCAACCATCCATTTTCTTTTTCCAGTCCCGCTTCAGCGATGTAAATTTTTGACCTAAATTAATTCTTTTTCCCTTTTTAAAGCCATTTAAATACCATATTTAATTATTAAAAATCCATAGAGACCTCCCTAATGAGGGATATTAAATAACCCATTAATATCATCATGTGTAACAGCCCCCCCCCCCCCCCCCGCGTAGGAAACCATGATCCGACATTCCAGGAATTCAAAATTCCATATCCCGTAATAGTAGGATTTTCTCTTTTTACCTCTCGCTAGAGTTTATTTTTTTTCTTCTCGGTTGGATTTCATTCTTCTCCCTAGTGCACCTGAAGTTCCTCTCATTCTATAGCTTGTGGTGATCCTCTGCTGGAGCTTTCTGCACCTCTTGGAGTCTACGTAATTCCTCCCCTGCAAGCCACACAACCCTTGTTCATGGTGCATAGAGAAAAAAATATCGATCCTTGATCAACCAGGTAGAGATTTTCCTTTGTATCTCCTTACAATGTGTCATGTGGGGTGGGTATGCTATTGTTTTTGTGGGGATTGATGAAACCAAACTTAATTTTGGTAATGAACAGACCTTTAAATAATAAAGGTGGTGTGATCAATGTTCTACTGTACTCTTTTATGTTTATTTGTTTTATGAATTATGTGAGCCTATTATTACTAAAAACCGTGGTTGTTGGTGGTATTACTTGTGTACTAATATTCCCTTGTCTTATGTGATGATTAAATGAATGAAACTTGGAAATTGGATAATCACGTAAACTCTGTGGATTAAATGGATACCCGAAAAACATAAAACCCTGTGTGGTCACCCCGGATAACCAACATAAAGAAGAAAATAATTAATGATGTTCATGAACCTGGAAGTTTCCCTAATCTAGTTTGGTTTTGGGTGTTGGGTTCTATTTGATTTCCTATGGGGTGATGGGGGTGAGGATGGTATCCTCTTGGTGGTGAGTCTGAAGTGTGTGGTTACTCAGCTGTGACACGAACTCGGGTGGGATATTCTATTGTTGAGAAATCATTGGTTCCTGATTTTGGGGACACAGGGCTCTGTCATGGGGTTTTCTTTATTTCCACTACTTTGAGGGATCTCACTTATCCCTTTTGTGAGGTTTTCATTGGTTCCAATACTTTGAGGGATCTCACTAATCCCCTTTTTTTGTTGTAACTTTACAAGAGAACCATGTGTGAATGATTAAATTTATGTTGGATATTTCTCTTTTCCTCTGGCTTGTGTTTATGCCTGTTAGTTACCCAGTAGTGTAGAATTCACTTAAATGGGTTTGATTGAACATGTATCTAGAATAATTAACATGAGAAATTGGTTTGGGGGATGAGTTGTGACTTCGATGTGAGTGTTGTGCTTTTCTTTATGAATAAACAGTAAATAGGGTGTTTGTGCGTAGATTTTGGAGCCCCTAGGTTGGGATGACTACCTGTTACCTATACATATATAGAATTTTGTATGTTTCTTGTTCGTGCACCATCCAAGTTGATCACTTAGTGCCAAAAACCCCATTTTATGGGGAGTGTGATTTTACCAACAATCCTACGAGTGGCTGGTTATTAGCTCCATTTCTGCCCCTTTTCCCGAATAGCCCAAGACTCTTAGGGAAGGCTGTGAGGGTCTGAAGTCTATTATTATCCCAAAAACATTCAGGATGGTAGTTGTGTTGGTTGGCCTAGGTGTTTGGGGGAAGGTTGTTCCCCAGGTGTCTTCTGGATGAGGCCCAGGTGTCTTCGGGTATGGAAATAGTTGTTCTGACCCATGTGTTTGTGAGTATGGTTAGGTGTTGTGATTGTGTCCCAGGTGTTTACGGGTGGGATGTCGGTTGTGGCCCAGGTGTGTGTGGGAGGGGTTTGGTAGTGGGAATGCGGTGAGGTTATGGCCCAGGTGTGTGCGGGCGGGGTTTGGTAGTGGGACTATGGTGAGAATGGAAGGATTGGTTCAATGCGTAGGATGGCTTCAATAACTAGTGGGGAAGTGGTGCAGGGTACCCAAATATTGATGTGATATTACTTTACTTTACTTGTCATGCGTTATTTTGGGATTGTGCCTTGGCGAGGCTTGGGTGGGTAGTTTACCTTACTAGATGTTTTGTTTATCTCTTTTCTCACATGGAATTAGAATTCCTCTCCACTTGTGAACAATATCTTTTGGTTTTCCATACTGAGTATACTTGTATGCTCACCCTACATATATAAAACTGTTTTCAGGATTCCAGGAGGACTTTGGGGATCGTGCAGGACCGTACTAGCTCGGACCTTTGGGCAGTTACTGTTGTAATTTCCCTTTTCGTGGTACTTACCTTTGTAATTTTTTCTGGATTGTATCATTTACTATTGAACATGCATTTGGGAATGGTTTACTTTTGGCTTTACCTTTACTTTCAACTTTGGTTTTGATGGGGTTGTTATCTTATCTCTCGATCATATAAAAATAAAAAACGTTAATGCCTTCCATCTTGTGTGTGATTATATACCCTTGGTGCTAGTCACCACTCCGGGACCTATTGAAGGTGGGTCTCGGGGGCCATTATCTCTCCTTCAACTTTATGAAGGATGGGTCTGGGAATCTGTTGTCCCTTCCCACATCTTGGTGAAGGCGAGTCGTGACAGTAAACCCCAACATCACAAAACCTTGTTGAACCTTTTCTTTTATAAAATTGTACAATATTTGAATTTCCATTATACTTGAGAAACATAATGGATTTATTGCTAAGATTTATATCACCTGAATTATCATAATGGATTCCTAGTGGAGACTTCACTTCCAATCCCATATAATCATGCTTCCACATTATTTCTAATAACTTTGTTCATTCTTGAGTAGCTACAATATATTCTGCATATATTGTTCTCAATGACATGAACTTATGTTTCTTTATTAGCCAATAAATACATAGACCTCCATGATATAATGTACCACCTGATGTTGATTTAATATCATCTGTTGAACCATCCCGATAGGGATTTTATATCCAGATAAATCCTGCTGATATTTGTCACTGAATATCAAACATAAATCCACCACACCCTTGATATACGAATGTATTTTTTTCACTACAAGAAGGTGAATTTCCTTAGGATTGATTTGATACCACACTATTTAACATGTGGAAAAAATAATATTTAGTCCTGCATATATTTGACATGTGGAAGCATGTGATAACATGCTTCTAATGATCTTCTTATATTCGGTGGCATTAACCATTGTTCCTTCACCATCCTATGATAGAATCATCTAGATATCCATTAGGGTCATTTTCTATTTATAATTATTCATTCCAAATATTATTAAAACATTGTTTGAATATTTAGGTTGAGGAATTAATGTTCCATTATATCCTCATGTTACTTATAATCCCAAAAAAATTATTAGTTCACAAATCATTGACATTTCAAACTCACTTTTCATGAATTGAGAGAGATATGTGCACTGGGCTTCCACTAATCCTCTAAATATAATGTTATTGGCATATACCATAACCATATTCCTTTGATTAATGTCATTGTTTACTTAAAGATTGTACTCAAATCCACCACACTGAAAACTATGATTTTTCAGAAATTGATCTAGTCTTAAATAACATGATCTTGGTGCTTTCATTAACCCATATAGTGACTTATTCATTCAAAATATTTTGTTCTCATCTTTATGAATTATAAAACTATCTAGATGCATAATTAACCCTTATTCTTCCATAACCAAATTCAGAAATGTAAACATGACATATTTATGGGAAACATTGAGCATTCATTGCACTATTATGGCCCAAAACAATCTAATTGTCTCTAGCTCTCAAACAGGATCCAAAGCATCATAAAAATCAATACCATATACCAGGGAGTATCTATTCCATAATAGTCATGAATTTTTCAAAATAACTACGCCATCCTAATTTATCTTTTTGAGAAAGACCCATTCATTCTTGATGACATTCTTATCAATTGGCCTTGAAATAATCTCAATTTTTGATTATTCTCAATTTGGTGAAGCTCTTCATTAAAACATTAAATCCAATTATCATCTCCAACTACTTCATCAAAAAATTTAGGCTCTACCTATTTTATGTATGATTTTTGTAGTAAAGTCTTCATCATCCTTGAATGCATTGGCACTGTCTAATCACCAATTATGTGTTGTCTATCGATTTAAACTCGTCTCTCTGGTTTTTTCATAGATACTGATTTATTCTCATCCCTCTCATTATATCCGTCTTCATAAAAATTATCCTCTTAAACTAGAACATCCCCTAGTCTTCTTATCTCTTCATCACTATCATCCTGAGTATAATATTGAATTTGTGGAATATTCTGCTCAATCTCTATAATAGTTACATCATTGCATTCAAATAACTTTCATAGTTTCTTAATGATGTATCGATATGATTTTATTTTATTTGATTATCCATGAAATACCCCTCAATGTACACAAGATTAAAACATCATACGCTTATTATTATTTATAATGAAACACTTGCTTTTGAAGACTCAAAAGTAATTCAATATAGGATACATTCCATGAAAAATCGCATATGGATTAATTTCCTCTTTTGGACATAGTAATGCTCTATTTTATATATACACCGATTCTATGATTACACTTTTCCAAAACATATCTAAAAGGGATTTATAAATGAGAATTGTTCAATCCATGTTGTTGATAATCCAATTTATTCTCTCAACTACTCCATTTTTCTATGGAGTTCATATAGTAGAAAATTGGTGCCCCATCCCATGTTTCATGAGATAATCCTCCAAAAAGATGTTTTTGATGTCTGTTCGATTATCTGTTTGGTTCATGTGGATTGTTTGATCCACCAACATCTTAACATCTCTTTGATATGTTTTTATGAAACTGAACACCTCAGATTTCTGGGTGATGATTTTAACCCATGTCATTCTTTTAATTTAATTGATTAAGAGAACAAAATATATCCTCCCTCAACATCACTTGACGAAATAGGTCCGCACACATCATTATGCACCAAATCAAGCATGTTTGGTGGCATTTTTACATTATTTATATGTCTTTATAATTATCTTCCCTTGTTGACATGCATTGCACATATGAATACAATCACATGATAATATTGAGGGGTGTTGAGAAACATCATATTTCACAATATCTTCAACAAAATTTTAGCTCCAATGTCTTATATTTCTATACAATAACATATTTTCTTCTTACTTGGACATAAAACAAATAACTTTTTCTCCGTTTACAAGGTAAAGATTTCCTTTTATATTATTTCCCTTCAAAAAAACATCATCACCATTTTATTAAATTATACATGATTTCTTTTTTAATATTGTGGCATTTCCCAAGACACATAGTTGACTTACCCTTAGTATATTATGACTAAGAACTTGAACAACCATAAAATCTCCACATCTTGTGTATTTTAACCCAAACATGGAATTTCTGGATCCAATAATATTCAGGACTTCACCATTACCAAATATTATGATAACATCTATATCATACATGATTCTAATCACTATAACAATATTTACTATAATATAAGAAGTGATTCAACTTTCATCAATCCATATTCTTGTGAAATCTGATGCTTTAAAAAAATATCTATAACCAGTTCCACTTTATCTATCTTCTAATTCATCTATATGTTTGATTTCATACCTGTTATATATTGATAATACTTATATTCATTGGTTAATGATGGAATAATAGCATCTTGTAACACTACAAACCAATTTTTCATTTTCATCTCACTTTATGGTTCATTGAATTACTGCTTGCGACCAATTAGGTTATTCTTTGGCACATTCATCTATATGGTTGATGTGTAGTATCTAACCATGTTTATAAATGCTACAGACATAAAAATGACCATATAATGATATTCTGGAGTATTTTACAATCATTAAATTCTATTTTTTCTATTTTTTCCTTTCAGTATCTCTTCATTTTAGAACACACATTTATTGAGAATACCATATTTCCAATGCAAGAACACCTTATGAATAGTGGATTACTATATGTCCCTTCCACACCACTAGTTGTCCCTTGACTTTTCTGAAAATTATGACACTGTTTTATATAAAAATCTAAATTCCCTTTCAGATTATGTACTTTTTGTCTGACATTAATCATCACCACGCTTTTTTTGAACCACCCTCATATCATCCTTATCATTTGAGTTTGATTTTTTCAATTTATTTTCTAGACCATTATCCTCTACATGAAAATTTTTAGTTACCTAAATTATCTTATTTCTCGATGTCGTACTAATATGCTATTGTTTTTCTTGATCCATTACATTTTGTCATATAGTGATGACCTCCTCTTAATTTTCTTCAATATGATTCATTTGATCATTTCCAGTTTGGGTCAAATGATCAATTTCTATTTTCTAGTATTCAATTTTTATATTGTACTATACAACCTTATTTTAGATTCATGAAATTGAATAATTTATCATTCATTTTATTCATTAATATTAGACTTATCTTCTTCCGTAGATTTATATAGTGTTTGGAAACACGAACCACTTTTTTGAAATTCTTTGTTTGGTCTATCAAGACACCTATTTCTTAAAGAGATTATTATAAATTAACTTGAAGTTCAACTATGAAGTAAACTTCAACTTTTTAATTGTCACATCCTTTCTTTTTAGTGATTTTCTAACAACAACCACCATATCATTCACTTCATGATCATTGTCATCTTTCAACTCTTCTCCCTTATATTCATATGAACTATCATATTCTTTAAAAAGAAGATTCATATTTATGAAGAAATTTATATTAAAAATTTTCTTACATTTCACATGGGATGATGAATTCTTCTTGGGAAATTCATGTTTATCTTTTCAATATTCATGATAATTCTTTGGGAATCATGCTACAATATGTCCAACCTTTCTACATCAAATTCATGCAATTATTTGTTCCCATTGAACTTTCCTTTCCCTCTTATTATAATTAGAGTGATTCACTAACATATAACATTTTCCTCTGATACGAATTGTTACGCCCAGCATATCTAATACCCATGGGGGGGTTGATTCATGGTGTGACAGATTAAAACTACTACCCCTTTGGATATTTTTCATAGTTAAGAAAAAACACTTCTTTATTTCTCCGATAAAAATGTATGAATAAAATAAAACCAGGCACAAGACACAACAATTTCACTTGGTTCACCCTCAATGGGCTTCATCCAAGGAGCATACAACGAATATGTATTGATGCATAAAATCTAATAAATATCAGTACATGTTACAAAGTATGTGTTAGATCACTTTTATGCCAAGGCTCACTACCTTAACTATGTTTAGGGTCAATTCACTGCTTCTCCAAGGGCCACTCCCTATTTCTCTTTCTCTAGATCATTGCGAGTGGAAAGGATCAACGACTTTCTTTCCTTTGATCACTACTCTTAGAAGGGATCCACTCAATGTTTAGATAATCGTATATCCCGTCATTTTCTCTAATGAATGAAACCTCCAAAATATGTAGGTGATATATTGGAGTCCCACTTTCATCAACTGATGAATACTGCTTTATCACCGTGGTATTGGGAAACATCAAACATTCACACAACCTAAGGATGACTTGCACATTACTCTAATTCATTGCACACAAATATTTCCTTTATTGCAGAAAAACAACTTTCAAGGCACTTACAACTCATGCACAACTATTACTTGTAACTCAATACTTGTGCACTGCTCTTTTGTTGCGTGTAACTCAATACATGCATTCAACTACCTTATTTAATGACACTCCCTTCTTAAGTGAAACACTATTAAAATTTTATCTAGAGATCAGATATAATATAAGTGTTGATCATATTCAAATTTGGTGGGTTGAAACCTATAAATATAAATTTTTCTGACCCTGTATGCAACCCACACAAATTTTCCACAAGCGCACAACTCAAATTCGTGCAAGTCTCATTCGTGCAACCTCACCTTATGTGTAAAAACATAACTTGCATGAACTGATTTAATTTTACATATTTTGATGTAATTAACTTGAAAAATAGATTCTATACATATTTCTAAACCTCCTAGTCACTTGCGCACAACTTCCTTTACAAAAACCAATTTTCTCTAATTTTTAATTTATGGACCCAAAATTTTCCAAACACTAGAAAATTGCACCACCCTGTATATTATCTTTTTCATCAACCTCCAGAGCATACATTTAGTTTTCATGGTTGTTTTCAACATTTTTTGTTAATAATATCTATGGAAGTCAACAAATGGACATAGAAATCATCTTTTTCAATTAACACAATCAACCTAAAAATGCATCAATATTGACTTAAGGGATTTGTCACAACAGATTTTATGGCATACACATAGGATTAGAAAATCTTTTTTCAATGATATTTACCAATACATTCATAGTATTTTAGTCTTGGGATTATAACCCATGTACCTACTTGGGTATTCAGATGGCCACTAATGTACCTTCTAGTTTTGGGCCTATAATGTACTACCATGTACCCTCTTGTTGTCCGCATAGGATGTCCTCCCTTGCACCTCTTTTTTACGTGCTTAGGATGAAATCCCATTTACCCCTTTGTTGTATTATTTGGATGAATTCTGGTGTTCCATTTTGAGAACATAAAAATTTTTTCAATACCCAATGTATTGGGGGGAGATGTAGATCCCACCCATCACAAAATGAATTCATTCATATATAAATCACAAGATCATAAATAATTTATAACAATAGAACCCATGGATTTAAATAGGATTCATAAACATCGTTCCATCATATCATAACCCATGGATATGAAATTATTTTCACACATATCATTCCATCGTGAACATAAACCCTTTTTAGAGAGAATAATAATTGTATAATTTGTTCATATCACATGAAAAACATAAGTAACATCAAATAATATTTTCTGATATGGAAAATAATTTTGAGGTATCAATTGAAAATAATTATTAAGTAAAATATCCTTTCTAATTTGATTTTGTTTATTAAAATAATGAAAATTTTTTATAGAAAACTGTTTCCATAAAAATAAGCAAAGAATATTTTAAAGGAATATTCAAATCATTATGGCCTCATGACTGACGAAAATTCAATTCATTCCATATAATTTATAAAACATTCCATTTTTACTTTTTCTATAAAATTTACTATGTACCTCATTTGGAAAATAAAAAAAAATCATTTTAAACCATGTAGTAAAAAAGTAAAAAAGTTTAAAAATGCCATTAATCATCTATCTGATTATATTAAAAACATTTTTAATTTTTTTTAAAAATCAAATTGAAGATAAATATTATTCAATGGATACTTAAAATTAGATAATCCCAAAAATTAATGAGATTGTGAAATAAATACTTATCCCTTTATAATCACTAGAAATGTGTTCCCTATGAATGACAGAAAATTATATGATTAGAAAAACACCATAATCATCCTTATAAGACTCATAAAATACAGTAATTGAAATTTTATACAATATTTTTTAGAAAGAAGTAGTGTATAAAGCATGAATACCATGGAAATAAAAGTGAGACATAAATCCACCACCTTATGTATTGACTTCCTTATTTTATGTTCAAATCTCAAGAATAATAAATATAATTTTTTATAAATATACCAAAGAAACATATTTATATATATAATACCTTATATCATTTAAATATAACTTTATATTACTATCATCATATAAATTCCAGGATAGAGCTATGTTTTAGGTAACTGTCACATTGTTTTTCTTCAATGATTCGACATTTTATCCTTGGTCATATTACATAGATAATGATTTCATCATCTCAAGATTGATAAAAATGATATAAATATCATATATATATATATTTATTTATTTGTTTATGTTGATTTGTAATATTAAGAGATAAAAAATAAAATACACTATTTATGAAAATGAAAGGTCGTACGTATGCATGATCATTGTTTTCATTTTCATATCATTTTATAATAAATTATCATATATGAGAAATTATAATTATAGAATAATTTTTATGTTATATACATCGTAAATATTTATAAAATTCATCCTTATTACCACCCATGTGAAATATAGAAGAAAAATGAATCACATAAAATCGTGGAGATAGTAAACCATACGTACACACAAGAGACGTTATCATTTCCTAAAATATTAAGTGAAAAAAAGGGAGAGATGATGTTTTCATTCAAAAAGTATAAAAATTTCATAAATATCAAATATAATAACTGAATCAATTATAATTAATGCTCATAATATATGGTGAAGGAAAATAAATTTAATCACTAGGTGGAGATGGTAAGCCGTACATACACACGAGCGATACTTTGACTTATTATTCGATGGAAAAGGGGATGTATAACGGTGTGTTAATAATCCTAATAAAATTTTTGAAAAATTATTATTATTAATTTATTATTTTAATATATATTTCATATATTTAGAGGAGGTATAAAATACTTGAAAAAGAGATTGATTGGTTTGATAGATTACCTCATCTTCAAAATGGATCCTTCAGATCTCCTCTAACAAATTATAGTGTTGGTATTTTGGGAAAAACCTATAGAATGTTTATAGGGAAGTATGAAATATAATTTATCATATATAATGGTCTTGAGAGAAGTCTCAAAGTGGTGGAATTGGATGAGAGATTAGGTTCTTTATTATAATGAAGGCGAGAGGTACTTTGGGAATTTCTCGAAAGATTAAATTATACTAAATAAAAAATCAATCAAAATACCTAAAAATGGAAATGAATTAGAATATAATGTGGGATAGGGTAGAATAACATAATCTAATAGGGTTTAGACATGTTTTTTTATAATCTTAAACCTTACCTTTTTTGATAACCATTTGTTAACTTATTTTAATGATAACTACAATAATCGCATTGTCAATATTAAAAGGTATATATTTTTACTTATCAGGTTCCCATTAAACCATAAATTTTAAGTCTATGGTATTTTCAACTATAATTTATCAAAGATATCTTATTCTGTATTTTTATGATTTTAAACAAGTTTAATAAAATATTATTATCATAAAACCACATTAGTGTCAATTTTGACATTATTTATTACATTGGCATAAAAAAATAAATCTTGTAAGATATATTTGAAAAAAAAATTAATACACCCCCAATTTTTTATGTTAACCTAAAAAATCATTGATAACCATATTTAATTTAAATTATATTTATTTTAATATTTTTAATACCACATGAATATGTTTTTCATTTATTGAATAATTAATCCATCATCATTGGGTAATTATTTATGATAATTATTTCCTCACTAAAATTTTTAAATAAGATTTCACTATGTATATAAAATTAAATATTTCTGAAGAATATATATAGTCTATCAAAAACTCTATTTTACCCTATATTAAAAATATTATACTTATTAAAAGTTAGAGTGAAAAATTTTGTCACTCTCTTTCATTTTAATAATATCCATGTCTTTTTCAGGGAAAGGAATCCATTATATTATTAAATTTTTATCCTTATGTGTTAAAGGTCTAATTAAATAAAAATATTTTTTCATGATTTAGGGTATTTTTATAATATTTATAATATTATTTTTATACCTAATTACCTGATTTACCCTTAACCGTGGTGATAGAAATTATGAATGATAATATTCATTTGTCTATAATTTAACGATACATAATTAAATAATTTGGATGTCATTATTAGAAATAATTTATCTTATTTTAAAAATTCAATTCAAATAATTTTTACAAATTAGTTAAAAATTATTCTCATAGACTGGATGAAACAGGGAGCTTTTAATGTGAAAAAATTCAAAAGATAGAAATTTTTAACATTCTAGATTCAATGTGGAATTGATTAAAGTTAATTAATTAGATTAAATAATTTTTTTGATATATTTATAATTTAAAACCAATTAATAATATAATTTGACATGATTAATTACTTAGATATAAAATTTTATTTCAATTATAATGCAATATATTTCTCTATTAATCAAAACATGAAACCTAATAAAAAATTGACAAAGATTCAACCAGAGTTAATATTAAAATCCCTATATAAAATAAGAATTTTTTTAACATATAATTTTTATTGTTTCAAAAACAATATTTAAAACAAGTTATCTACAAAAGGTATTAAAGTAGTGTTTTTATAAAAATATATTTTAAATGCGTAAAATTGGATTTGTTGTTATATCAGGTCTAGAGAACACATAGAAAAAATGTTAAAAATTATATTGATTAAATTATATATATATATATGATTAATATAATTCAACAAGATTTATTATATTACTTATCGGTATAAAATATAGTTGTACACATTTAAATAGTTTTTAAAAGAACGTTTACTTTTATTTTAAAAAGGGTTTTACATTCATTTGTAATTAATCTGTTAAAGAATTATATATAATTGTCTGAACCAAAATTTAATAATTTAGTTTATCCTATTCATAAATTAAATTATTGTTTATAGTGTATAATTTTATTATTTAAATAGATATAATAATAAAAAGATATTTAATATAAAGATAGTGTTTCGTGTAATGCATGAAAAGATGGTGTTTCGTGTAAAGTAAGAAATCAAAGAAATAAAATTATTTTATAAAATATATATCTCAATCGAATCACAGGGTGTTAATTTTATTCCTAAAATAAGAGCTATATAAATTTGGGAGGGATTATAGGAAGGTATTTTTTAATTTATTGACCGAAAATAGGTTTTTAAGGTTGAATATAAGAGAATAAGAGGTTCCCTTTTATAATAGAGGGGAGAGTCACTCTTGGAACTTAAAAAAATAATAAATTAATAAAAAACATTACTCTCTTAAAATTGGACTGAAAATGATTTATTTATATGTTAAAATGATTATGGGTTTCAATAAATTGATCCAATGAATAATTTTCATGTTTGGACTACTTTTTAATCCACATATTTTCATTTTAACACTTATTTTACTCGTTTAACTCTTACCAAGAAACATTGATTTTTACACATTAGGAGTTAATATAGGTACTATAAAATGAGAAATAAACTATAAATGAATCATTGAAAACATTTTAAAACTTATTTTAATTAATTGGACTAATATAATATTTTTTAAAATGTAATATCATTTTGATATATATTATTTATTTTAATATATCATTAATGTCTATTTTGACACTTCATTATTTTGACTTTTAAAAAATAAATACAAAAAGATAATTTAGAACTAAATATTATAACACATCATTAATATTTCAATGTAATATATAAAATTAATGAATTATATTAATTTTCTCATATTATATTTATTTTAATAATTTCAATATCATTTATTAGAAATTTTCATTTGTTAAAAAATTATTGCTTCATCAATTTGCAAGTCTCCAAGGAAATTATTTATCCCCAAAAAATAAAATAGTATATTTTCAGGATGAAGATAAATATTTTAGGTTTCAAATTACTATTTATAGTATAATATATATTCTGAATAATTCTATATTAAATATTTTATACTTATTAAAAACATAAGTATTATATATTATGGTTTTATTTAAAATGAAATACTATATGGGGGATCAAGTCATAAAATTTGTTCCAAGACATCCTAAGTTTAGAAAAGGATAATTTTTTTTAAACAACATCATCCAATAGAATAATGAAATGTGGGATGGTAATTTTATAATATTCCTAATATTATTTTTATCCTTAATTAATCGATTTACCCTCAACCATAGTAATAAAAAATACTATGTTTACTAATAATATTGTACAAAAGTAAAGAGGAAATGTTGAATAAATTTTGAAATTGTTAATCCAAATATGGAATCCATTTTTAATAATTGAAAACACATAATTGGATAATATTAAGGTCAAATTAATCTCATAGAGGGGGAAAGAAAGACTGTTTTTAAAGTAAAAATGTTCAAAAGATAAACTTGTTCTTATCTACAAATTTAAAATAAAAATAATAAAATGACCTATATTGTATTAATATACATAATATTGATTTAATTTTTCATTAAATACAATTTAAAATATAATTTTACGTTATAAATAATTTAAAGGAAAATTCATTTCTGAATTAAAAAGTTGTATATTTAAATGTTCATTAAAAAGGATACTTATAAAAAAAATTACAAAACATTAAACAAAGTAAAAATTTGTTTTTAGATTCAAAAAATGAGGTTTTTTTCTCAAATAAAATTTATAAATGTTTTAAAATTTATTTTTAAAACATTTATTCCTTTAAAAGCCTGTAAAACTGCCATTTAAAAAAAATACATCTTTTAGGCATAAAATTGGATTTGATCATATCATGTAAATATAAAATCTATTTCATTAATGTATAATATTTTATTAAAATATTTTAATCAAAATATAATTAATTATATTTGTACCCTCCAATATAATATTTAGGTGATAACTACTATATTAAATAATAATATTTTGTAATTCGTTTCAACTAGATGTGGCGTATTTTGTAAACAGTATAACATAATATTTCCTTTTAAAATCATAGGATTTTACATAACGAAATTTAATAAATTATATTCCTTCATTTTAAACTCAGTATCGGTAACCATGATTTGACTTTTCAATGTACCTTTTTAAAAATTCCATATTAGAAAAGGGGTCAATAAATATCTATTTCAAAAGAAATAAATGAATGCACGATGATCGCCTAGGATAATACATCATTTGATAACATGTAATAAAAATTGTACTTGGAAGATAAAACTAAATATAATGTTATGATGTAGAGTAATAGGGGGAAGATTCAAGAGAAAGCGAACAATTACAAAACCATAAATCTGTTATGTGTTAAAAGGGCATTGATTTCATAGTAAGAAAAATAAAGAGATAAAATTTTTATTTCAAGATAATTTTAATAGAGTTGTGGAAATATTTAACTACATAAACATAGAATATAAGGATACATAATTAATGGACATATAAAATTTCACCCAATAATCAGTTTCCAATACAGACGTATCATTTTCCTTATATTATGAGTGTTAAAGATGATTTTTTCACACCTGAAACAATAGAATATACTTCTACAGAATCTGATGATCCAAAAAATATTGAATATATCTTTCACCTATCTTAAAACATTAATAAAAAATATCTTAGTATAATATAATACTATTATCCAAAAATAATAAACCTTTATATAATGAAAAACTACTTCAATCTCCAAAATCCAACGATGACATCCAAAGATGAACATAGATCATTTAAAAAAAATCTTATCAATAAAATTCATCAAAAAAATTATATAATAATATTGATACCCAATAATTATAAGGATTTTATCACTAATTCTTCTATGATATATTTTATGAATTATCACCAAATAACATCAATTACTCCTGAAGTTTCATTCCAAAATTTAATTACTATAATAATCTTAAATATATGCTGACCATTTACAAAAATAACATAAACAACCATAAATCCATAATAAAATAATATATTATTATGAAAAATAATAAATTCCGTAGTGTTTTATTTACCTTAATCATATAGTGTTACCAAAATATTGAACATCTTCTGAAATAACAATTATCACTGAATCACCAAATTATTTTCCAATAATAGGGGAATATATACGATAAAACAAATTTTCCCAAAATAAAATTAACATTTATCTATAATATTGATTATATAGATAAAAATTATTTAATTATATCAATGAAATCATGTGGGATAGTGGTTCGGGATGAAACCTTGTCCCCCTTTAGTTGTGGGTTTAATTTCTAAGGCCTTATCAAATGTGATGAGTTTTCAACCACCCTGTGAGTTAACCATTAAATAAATATATGTAATTATAATCCTTATAAAATTATGTAAATGTTTAAAACATTCTCAAAAATAACATAAATATTTTTTAACCTAAATGGTTACTCATAAAATTCAAATTTCATCCCAAAATTTAATAACCTATAATTAACCCATAAAAATGAATGGCTCCAAAAATACCATTAGTCACCTTAATATTTCACAACATAAATCCTAAAAAGGCATTCTAGGACATTGAAATTATGATCAAAATAAAAATTATAAAACCATGATGATATCCATAACTCATATGAAGATACTGAAATCTCCAAATTTTCCTAAACTATCCATTAATAACAACTGTAAGGACATAGCATTGAACATTACATTTTATATTTTGTTTCAAATTGAATTCACATTTAAGGATAATTTTAATTTAGTTTTTTAGAATTAGGGAAAAAAATTAAAAATTATAAATGTACATTATAATTGGACACTTATACCCATTATAAATGTTTTCAATAAAGTAGATCCTTTTAATGTATAAAATGATTTCTTATCAGAAAGCATGTTGAATACATTCCTAATGACATATTCTTCATCCTTAGGAAGCATTTAGACAACTAAACAACATTTCAAAACAAGGGATGATAACAAAAAAGATCAGTAAGTGATATAAGAGAATTAAAACCATAAGTTTAGTGAAAAAACATGAAAACCCATGAAAAAAGTTATTTAAAACATAAAATTTAATCCAAAAAAAGAATAATGTATCCTTAAAAGGACTCATTATTTTCATTTTTAAAATCAAATAATATTCTTAATAACTCTTTAGAAAACATATAAAAGTCTTATAGGTTCCTTTAGACACCATAATCATAATACCCTTACAAAAACCTTTCAAATGGAATAAATATACGTTAAATTTACATCTCTTGAATACCCAATTCATTTTATAGCTATAATTGGGCTCACCAATTAAATCTTGAGATATAATGTTACTCAAACCGTCAAATATTGAGCAAAAATGTAGTTTAAAAAGTCATAAATTGATCTATAATGGGATAAAACCATTGTTGGAACCATGGTATTCTATGCATGATTTGAATTATGGTTTCTATTTGTTGTTAATCCTCTGGGGAAGTTCAGAATGTGTACCAGTAGAGAGATCATACAGTTCAAGCAGACAATAGTATTGAAGGTTGCATCGTTTCACAGTGTTTGCCAAATTTTTGGGCCTGAAAATCGACAAATGGAGAAAAGTGTTTTGGAAAAGAGACTTGCGCACCATGTACTTTAAGGAAATGAAACATGCACGCCATATCATTTTCAAGATCAGAACATGGGAAAATGGCAATGGGATAAGGGTCGTGCATGTTTTGGGCTGTTCACGCATGTGACCTACACGACATGAAGAGACATTCAAGTCGATGCCTAGGAGGTTTGGAAACTTGCACGCCAGTTGTTCTACATGATTAGAAGTTCAAAATATGGAAAATGAAAGTGGGTCTCACAAGTATTGGTGTGGTCACACTAGTGAGTTGTGCGACAGAGGCTAGGGGAGATAAGCTACGCGCTCGAACATGCTGGCCATGAGGAGACTTGTGCGCCACTGTTCAAGGGGTCCAATTTTCCTATAAATAGAGGACTACCCCTCCTCATTTGTAATGAAGTTCGAGACATTGATATTTTTCGAGCTCTCGTCACGCAAGTAGTGGAGTCGCGCAAGTGGTTGTTAGGTCACACAAGTAGAGGTTGTGCGCCAACTATTGGTTGTGCATCGAAAGTGGTTTGGGATTTAGAGGCGCTGAGTCATGTAAGTTTGGATTTCAAAGAGGTTGTGTCACGCAAGTTGTTTGGAGTCACCTACGTGCCGAGTTTGTACCACACAAGTGACTTGTGCACTATTCCTAAAACCTGTGCGCTGGAGCTTGGGGAAGCGCGCCAGGGTTGTTAAAGTAAATCCATCCTTTTGAAGCTGCATGAAAGCTGGAAGATCATCTGGTACCCTCGGCGCAAAGTCAAATCCGTCTTCATGTGAGAGTTGGACTTCAACAGAGCAACTACATACAACAGAGGATGCATTCTTATGCAATGATGAATAGACCTTCATGTCTATACACTGAGTGTGACTTCACCAATGGTAGTGAGCTAGGGGGAGTCAACAGGAGTGACCTGAGGGAAGTAGTGAGATATCCCTTATCCTTTTTAAAGGCAGTGAGCCTGGGAGAGAGTGATTGTGGCTGACCCTTTGTAATCCACATCTAGTGAAGTTTAGTGGAATTTGGTACGATTGACAACATGTCAGCATATGCTCCTAGGACATAGCCCTTAGTTGTGAACCAAGTAAAAAAGTGTTGTGTCTTCTCTTTGCATGTGAATGTTTGCTTTCTGATCATATTTATCATACAGGTTCAAAAGGTTCCTACCAACATGGGAATATGATCCATTACATTAAAAGAAAAATTTGTCACCCTGATTCACCCCTCCTCTCTTACGGTGTCCTGGGTTCCTTCAACCATAATAAACAATGTAGAATGTTAATATAATGAATAAAACCATTGAAAACGCTTTCAAACCCATTTGTAAAAACATTTTTCATATTAAAATATAATCTTTCTATAAAAATAAATTTTAAAATATTTAAATCACAGACATAATAATGATACCATTTTATTTGAAAATAAAAATTGAAAATTAAAAAGGGAACATTAAATAATTAATGAATTATAAAATTGATGAATTCCGTTTATGCAATATATGTTAAAAAAATTATTTTACCATTATAAAAAGAATGTTGAAAGTGGAACTTTAAAAGATAATTTTTAACATAATGTCCTTTACCTAAAACCTGAAAATGATACATTTTTTAAAAACATTCATATAAATTTAAAATTTAACTTTTTACAATATTAATTTCTATATATATAATTTATTAAAAATAATTTTAAAAAAATGAACATGAATGATATATAATAAGAGAATAAATCATTAAGACATTAAATATAATGTTTTAGTTAAATAGTCCCTTTTGATGAGTCTGAATCATCATGTACATTATTTATCTTTCTGAATAATAAACATTAGATAATTATGTACTTTAATTTTCACCTTTTTCATGTTTATTTTTCTTTTTATGTCATTTAATTTCATGTTATATCAATTATGTAATTATTTAAGTTCAGGTCAAACATTATAACAATATTTGGTACATAAGTAAAAAAGAGAATTAGGTTTGATGTATCTATTCCTAGTGGTAATTCATCCATCACCAAAATCATATTAATAATGAAATAATTATAATTTTTATACATAAATTATAATTTTATATCCATCCATTAAATATGGATATGAAAAATGAACTATGTTACAATCATGTATATAGTATGTAGTACATATGCAAGAGTAATATTTCCATTTCTCAATGATCATTATTGAAAGATGGTTAGTGTAATTTTACCATTAAAAATGATAATAATATCATTAACATAATATAAAATATTTACATGTACATATATATATATATCTTCCATGTAATGTGGTGATGAAGAATGAATCACATCTATTTGTGGAGGTGGTAATTCACACATACTCTTGAATGATTTTATCATTTTCTGTACTTTGGAAGGTAAGAACACAAACGATATATTATATTTTCATAATTATAAATATTTCATGAATATCATATATTATCTTTTATTCCATCATTATTAATCTTGAGAGGTGATGATGAAAATGAATTACATCGGTTCACAGGTCGATAATTTAAACGCATGGCCAATTGTCGCCTATCGACCGGTCAATGTTTCGGTGCTCTTCTAATGTTTATAGCAGAACTCGGGTCGAATCCTCGGTGATGATACTTTGAAATAATCGTTTGTTTTTAGTTAATTGTATTCTGATTGGGGGGTTTGTTTGCAGAGCTTATGAAATAATTTATGGATGATGTTTGATTTAACAAATTGATAAAGATTGGGTTGATTTCATTATTAGGGAGTTAAGTTTGTGATATCCTTGTGCTTTGCTTTATATTGCATTTAAATTAACACCCACTTCACAGGTTGACATCGATTAGAATTCCTAAGTGTTAATGCTTTAATCCAAGACTTAACTTAATTAGGATTTTAATCTCAATAAGTACATGTTTATGGTAGTGTATTTGTAGTTCCAATAATCCATGGAAACCTCATTCTAAACAAAATATGTCATTAATCCATGACAAATTAAGTCCAACATAAACAATGTTAAATTAACGAATACTCAACGAGAAAATACTCTCAATCACTTAACATCCCTAAATTATAACTCACCCCAATGAGATATTTACTCATCCATTTGGGTGTTTAATATTCTGGTTATAATAATTATGATGATAAATTAAAAATAGAAGAAAAAGAAAGGGATTAGAAAAGAGTGGTATGTCGACACAAACACACGAACGATGATGATAATTAAAAACAGATTTTTGATTGAATGTGGAAGAAAAAGAAGGGAAGGGGATTCAACTGAATTTAAACTATTTTAAGAACATAAATATTAAACTACAGAAGGTGGATTAGAATAAGAGATATTGAATAAGTAACTTGCATTAAAACATAACTACAAAGAAAGAGAATTACAAGATTACAAAAATGAAGAACACAAAAGTAAGTGAAAACAAATAGAGGATAAAAGGTCTCTCAAGTGAAAACTTGAGTATGGAATGTCCTACCAATCCTTTGGAAAGGATATTTTCGTTCTAATATGATATCCTTTCTTCTGAAATGCCAACCCCTCTCAAGGAGAGAAGGGGAGAGTATTTATAGCCCAAGGAGTGGACTATTTGCATTCCCAATCTGTCCCTCCACTTTCATCGACAATTTGGCTATTCATACAGCACAATCTTCAAATATCTCCTTATTCAAAGTTGTAGACAATAATTCTGGCCAACACCTCTCAAAATTTAGAGTCATTGTGACTTAAGGAACAAAAGTTATGGCTGGTTTATAAAACAGAGTTAAACTGTCCATTTCAATCCAGTCTTTTTGAAGTCCATAATGTGAAAGGGTTTTGGAATATGCAGATGCCTTAAAATCTGAAAGGTTTCTTCAACAAATCCGGATACCTATATCTCCTATTTCACACTGTAAAATCCCAGCTCGATTTGATGCTTACAGCATGAGATATGTCATGCATACTATACTGATTTTAATTCTCATCCAGAATGGTGGGATGGGATTCAAAGCTTTATTTGGGCCCCTTGTACATGGATGTGGGCCTTGAAATTTTTATCCAAGATGAAAAGCAGTTTCCCGCAAATTATGGTGGAGATTTAACGTTTTTGGACTTCTGTATTGATCCCAGTAAATAAATCTTCACGGCTGGTCCAGTTTGTTCACAGATTCATTGGTCTTGTTTGTGAGGACAATATGACCCTTCAAATGGCAGCATTGGACCATGGTTCCTACTAATGAAATGTTGTATATTGAATGTAGAAAGCTACAAAAGAAGAACCACGCAATGTGGATCTGTATAGTGATAGTTATAATTAAAACATTAAACTGACTCAATTGGACTACTTCTAAAAATGCTCAAAAATTATACTTAATATTAAAACATTAATATTTCACACAAATTATGCACATTTCATATAAAATCAGTAAAGGGGGAATATAATAAGTCATGAAAATATTAATAACATCAACTCCCCCACACTTAGTTTTGTGCATATCCTCATGTGCAACAAATATAAAAACATGACAAAATCATTTTTACTCACCAACAGATATTAAAATTTTGTTTTCTACAATCAGGGAAGGTTTAGACTATTTCACTCATCCATTTTGAAATCCACCACAAGTTCTTACAGAAACAATTTTACAAAACTAACTCATTTTTTTCATGCTCAAATTTATAAATGGAAAATGTGGACACTCAAAACTCACACCTCTCAAGATGATAAAATTCATTTGTGGAGGTTCACTCTTTCATCAACCAAAAGTGAAAATCTTAGAGTTTGAAAAGAGATCTCAGCTTACAATACCTATCCAAAGTGCAAAAAAATCAAGAGGTCTTTTTAAGGGGTTTTTCTATGGCTATGGGACGGTAGGAATATAATTTCCAAGAGAGAGAATAAGGGGGTTAAAATACCCACATAGAAATAGCAATGCACATTTTTTTTGAAATAAAACATGGAAGGAAAAAACACACATATTTACAAGGGAATTATTGTGTGAAGAAAGACACAATAGAGGAAGAAAATATGATGGTAATTATATGATGGAATATTTACAAGACACAAAACTTCTCCCAATGATATAAGAATATAATGCAAGTGTTCTTTTTTTCTTTTTTTTCATAGTTTTTTCGAAAGTTGACCATCAAACAGATCTCACACTCATATCCCAACCCATGTTTGATCTCCTCACGACACTAATTTTAATAGTTATAACAATATCCAATGTTGAGAAAGAGTTATTTTTGACCCAACCAAGACACAACCCATTCTTATATTCATTTTTATTTTTGAATTTTTTTTCTTGATTTTTTTTGAATTTTTTTGAACACTTTTCAATATCATTTGTACAATATATTCCCAAATCCAACTGAATGAAACCCCCCCCACCACACTAAAATGGATGATTGACCTCAAGAATATGATATCACACCAGAAAGTAAGGAAATGATTCCCAAAAATGAAATCCATTCCCCCCAAACTTAAATTTCAAAAACATATGCAATGAAAATCCATGTTGAAATGGGGTGGTATAAGGTATTGGGCTTGTAATGTGGCTATCAAAGAAAAAGTTTTCATAGTCTTGAAGGGGCTTTCAAAAGGAGGATTAATGTAAGGTAAATGGGAGTCTATTTGGCTATTGTGATTCTCATGTGGTTCAGAAAATTCCTCTATCATATTAATGCACACTAAGGGAGGAAATTCAGCTCGAAGGTCCACAAACTCAAGACTCTCAAATGGGGGTGAAAACACACATTTTAAAATGATGGCATAGGTGGCCTTGGCATGAAAGAAATTGGTTGTTCTCACGGTTGGGGAAAATCATTTTCCAAATCAAAAATTGAGTATTCAAAATGTGTTGGTTTTGACACAAAATTCTTTATACAAAGTCATAATGAAAATACAAAATTTTTGAGATGAAAACATGTCTATTAAATCCCCAAAATTTTTGGACAAAATTTCAAAACTCAATGGCGAGTATGAATGACTCTTTTTTTGTATTTTTTTAAGTGATTGTGTTATTTGTTTTTTTTTAAGTTTTTAAGGTGTTTTTTTAAAATACACACCCACACAATAAAGAAAAAAAGGGTTTGATGAAGAAAGTGGTAAAAAAATGAAAGAGAGAGTAAGAATAAGAAAGAGGTAGAGAGAGGAAGAGATAGAGAGAGTTAAAGGGAAAGAGGTGCCCCCAGGTTTGGATTTGGCGGGTCGCCATCCCCATCTAGTGGTAGGTCGGCTAGAGAGGTTGGGGATCCAGTGGAAGTCGATGTTGATCTAGGATTCTGCATCCTCTCATGATGATGCTTTAACCAATGTCCGTTAACTGTGAATGTCCTTTTGGAAGAAGGGTCATGGACTTGCACTGCACCAAATGGTTAAACGTTAGTAATAACAAAAGGACCATCCCAATGAGAATTAAGCTTACCTGGGTGAAGTCGGAATCGAGAATTAAAGAGCATTACCTTTTAACCTTCATGAAATACCATTCTCAGGATATGTTTGTCATGGAGTACCTTAGTCTTCTCTTTTTACATATTGGAATTCTCATAGGATTCAAGTCGAAGCTCCTCCAGTTCATCCAATTACAACAATCTTTCTTCACATGATTTTTCAAGATCAAAATTACATGTTTTCACTACCAAAAATTACTTATGATGTATTTCAACTGGTAAGTGACATGATTCAACAAAAACAAGCCGAAAAGAAGACATCCCAAGGGGTGTTTTATAGGCAGTTCGATAAGCCCAAAGGGCTTTACCAAGTCTCTCAGGCCAGTCTTTTCTGGTAGGCTTAACAATTCTATCAAGTACCCTTTTAACTTCACTATTAGAGAGTTCAACCATACCATTTGTTTGGGGGTGATATGCAGTTGAAGTTTTATGAACAACCCCATTCTTTTTCAGAATATCTTCCATGGTTCTATTACAAAAATGGGTTCCTATGTCACTGATCAAGGAACGTGGTGTGCCAAATCGTTGGAAGATGTGGGTCTTTAGGAACTCAGTAACAGTATGAGCATCATCCCTCCTAGTGGGTTTGGCCACAACCCACCTTGAAACATAATCGACCGCAAGAAGAATGTATGAGATTACATTGGAAGGGGGAAATGGTCCCATGAAATCGATGCCCCAAACATCGAAGATTTCCAAAATAATTAAAGGCTTTTGGGTAATTTCATTTCTCTTTGAAATTGTGCCAAACTTTTGGAAAGTGAGACATGATTGACAAAACTCATGTGAGTCCTTGAAGAGTGAAGGCCAGAAGAATCCAGAGACTAGGACCTTTCGGGAGGTCATTTGTGGTCCAAAGTGGCCACCTCCGGGAAGTGAGTGACATAATTCTAAGATGGAAGAATATTCATCTTCATCAACACATCTCATAATTACCAAATCTGCCCCAGTTTTCCAAAGTTTATTTTCATCCCAAAAATAGTATTTTGAATCACTTTTCAACTTTATTTTTTGTTCTTTTGAAAACTTTTCATGAAAAACACCAGAAACCATGTAATTTACAATTGGGACATACCATGGTAGTTTTGGAGTGAGAGATGAAAGGTGCTCAATTGGAAATTCAGGATCAATGATTTCAGAATGAGGAGAATTAGGAATTATACTCAAGCAATCAGCCACATGGTTTTCTTTTCCAGGTCTATCATTGATTTCAAGGTCAAACTCTTGGAGCATTAGAATCCATATTATTTGCCTTGGTTTGGAATCACTTTTCTTGAGTAAGAACATAATAGCAGAATGGTCTGTGAAGGTGATGATTTTGGCACCTAAGAGATTGGGCCGAAATTTATCTAAGGCATAAACCACAGCTAAAAGTTCCTTTTCAATCACAGTGTAGTGATATTGAGTTTCATCCAATGTTTTTGAGGCATAATAGATGACATGAGGAATTTTTTCTCTTCTTTGACCAAGAACAGCCCCAACAGCTCTATCAGAATCATCACACATCAATTCAAAGGGTAAGGACCAATCTGGGGGTTGGATTATCGGGGCAGATGTAAGAGCAGTTTTGAGTTCAATGAAGGCTCGTTTTCAAACCTCATCAAAATGAAAGGTGACATCATTTTGGAGCAACCGAGTGAGTGGGAGTGAAATCCTACTGAAGTTATGGATGAATCTCTGATAGAAACCTGCATGACCGAGGAATGAATGGATGTCTCAAACAGAAGTGGGTGGAGGAAGTGATTGGATCACTTCAATTTTGGTAGGATCGACTTCAATACCATCTTTTGAAACTATGTGCCCTAGAACAATCCCATTTGATACCATGAAGTGAAATTTTTAAAAATTTAACACAATGTTTCACTTGACACACATTTGGAGGAAAAGAGAGAGTGAATTCAAACAAGATTGAAATGACTCACCATAAATGGAGAAGTCATCCATGAAGACATCCATGCAGTGTTCAATAAATTCGGAGAAGATACTCATCATACACCTCTGGAATGTTGTAGGAGCATTGAAAAGTCCAAAAGGCATTATTCTATATGCATATGTTCCAAAGGGGCATGTGAAAGTAGTCTTTTAATGGTCCTGAGGTGAGATTGGGATTTGAAAATAGCCGTTGTATCCATCAAGGAAGCAATAGTGTGACTTTCCGGATAATCTTTCTAGCATTTGATCATGGAATGGAAGAGGGTAGTGATCTTTTCGTGTTTTAGCATTCAATTTTCGATAATCGATTCATACACATCATTTTTTCTTCACTCAAGTTGTGACTACCTCCCCATGATCATTTGTGACAACAATTATTCCACTCTTCTTAGGTACAACTTGAATTGGACTAACCCATTCACTATCAGAAATTGGGTAGATAATACCAGCTTGAAGAAGCTTGATGATCTTCTTCCCTAACTACCTCAAGGATGAGTGGATTGAGTCTTCTTTGTGGTTGTCTAATTGGTTTGGATGATTCCTCATGATGGATGTGATGCATGCAAAGGGAAGGGTTGATTCCTGGTATGTCATCTAGGGTCCACCCTAAGGCCTTTTTATTTTCCTCTAACACCTAAACAAGTTTGGAATCCTTAGTTTCAGTAAGGGTGGAAGAGATAATGACCGGATATGAGTGATCATGGAAGAGGAATGCATATTTCAGGTGTGCAGGAAGAGGTTTCAGATCAGTGTCATCATTAATTTTTGGGTTAGGAAACTCGGAAATGGAGGATGAGACTTCAGTTGCTTCAGATTCATTTTTCTCAATACGGTCCAAGGAGAATCAGTTTTGATCAGAGTTGAGATGGGATTCAAGAGAGTTTTCAAGATCCTCTAAATTGATGAAGTCTATGAAAGAAAGGTCCACACCAACTTAACCATTTATGATTTGGTTAATCCTAGTTCAGATTTCACAAGATCCTATCTCTTCATAACAGGATGAACATGATGGAATGGGGTTCAATTGACTCTTAGAAGTGTCTTCAGAAGCATTGATTGAGAATGCAGAGTGATCCTCAGATGGGTATCGCATGGCTTGGAAAATGTTGAACTTGACCAGTTAGTCACCGAATTCCATGGATAGGATGCCTGAATGGACATCAGTCTTGTTTCTCGCAGTCATGAGGAATGGTCTTCCTAGAATTAGAGGAGATCGAGAAGAGATCATCTCACCTTCCATGCCAAGGACATAAAAATGAGTAGGGAAGATACGATCATTGACTCGGACAAGAACATCCTCAATTATTCCCTCAGGACTGGCTGTGATTCGATTGTTTAACTGAATGACAACACTCGTTGGGTGCAAGGGACCTAGACCAAGGTTAGAGAAGATGGATTTGGGCATGACATTAATTGAGGCTCCTAGGTCTATGAGTGCATCATAAAAGTTGGAACTTCCAATTTGGAATGGGACTGTAAAGGTCCCTAGATCTTTGCACTTAATGGGTATGGAATGTTGGGTGGATACATTTTCAAAGGTCCTAAGTTGCCTCTTCTGGTTGCACAATTCCTTAAAAATCATGGCATAATTAGGAATTTTTTTAATGGAATATAACAGGGGAATGTTGACTTTAACACATCAAAACATGTCGATCATTTCAGGGTCAGGTTCAACGGACTTCCATGGTTTAGAAACAGCTTGAGGAAATGGAATTGGATCCCTATGTGGAATGGAAGGAGGTGAGGGAATGGATTCATATTCCTTTTCAATTTTTTTTTCTTTTCATTTTCTAGGTCAACATTCAAAGGAGGGATAGAGGACTTATCTTGAGGCATATCAATGTACTTTCCCGATCTAAGTGCAATTTCACTTTCATTACCCTTGGGGTTGGGTAATGGTTGAGCTGGGAGTTGGGAAGAATTTGATTGTTGTTGCTGGGTCAGGGTTGATGAAAGTTGGCCTATTTGAGTTTCAATGTTTTTATGTCTAGAACGGGTGAAGGAGGAAAGATCTTCCACTGAACATTCCCATGGTTGCTTGGAAGAAGGGTCTTGTCCGGGATTGGGATAAACATGATTTTGGTTATTGGGAAAGCGATTGTATTGGTTTTGGAATTGGGAAGGCTCACTAGGATAATGGAATCCAGGAGGAGAATTGTTCCTTTTAGGTTGAGGAACAAAAGGAGAAGGTTGATGGAAGTTACCACCACCTTGACTATATTGAAATTGGTTTGGATTTTGAGGAGGGAATTGAGGGGGCTGAGATATGGTATTACCATACCTCAAGCCTGGGTTAAAGGTAGAAGAGAAAGGCTCAGAGTGATGTTGGTTGAAGTTTCTAACAAACTGACCTGATTGTTGATGGTTGGGGTTCCGCTGAGCATATGCTACATTAAGCTCCATTGGTCCAGATGAATCGGATTGATCCTCTTGAAGTTGTGGACAAGTGTCAGTTGGATGAGATGGAGAGTTGCAGATTCCACAGTTTTTGATTTGTCCTGGAAACATTGATTGCGGAGAAGACGAGGTTGGGGATTTAGTAGCCATAGCTAGTTGTCTCACAAGACCTGTAAGTTCACTCATCCACTCGGTCATTTTGTTCGTCTCAATTGATTGATTATCTTGGGCTTGTTTGACTTGAGCATGTGCTCGAGTATGGAATTGTTGTGTGTTTCCATCCATGTTACTTATGAGATCTCTTGCTGCTGCAACAATTTTATCAACAAGGGCACTGCCACTTGCGGCATCAACGAGTGTTCTCTCCATATCCAATAACCCCTCATAGAAGTATTGGATCAAGAGTTGTTCAGGGATTTGATGGTGTGGGAAGGTTTCCACAAGCTTTTTGAACCTCTCCCAGTACTCAAGGAGTGATTCATTTGGGAATTGACGGATACCACTTATTTCCTTTTAGATGGAAGTGGTATGAGAAGCAGGAAAGAATTTTCCTAGAAAGAGACACTTCATGTCATTCCATATAGTTATGGAACCAGGAGGGAGGTAGTAGAGCCATGACTTGGAAGAGTCAGCTAGGGAGAAAGGGAAGGCTCGATGTTTGATTTGTTCTTCAGAAACCCCTTGAGGCTTCATAGTAGAGCACACTACTTGGAACTCATTAAGGTGGAGATGTGGATCCTCACCAGCTAGCCCATGGAAATGAGGAAGATGACGAATCAAACCTGATTTGAGTTCGAATTCAGCCTCTATTTTTGGATATTGAATACCAAGGGGTTGGTAATTCATATCAGGGGTAGCAAGTTCTTTCAATGTTTGTTCCCTAGGATTGGCCATATCAAATTCAATTGGTAGGGCAATGATTGGTTCTTGGGTCATTTGGTTATCACTAATGGTCCACCTAAGTCGATGAAGAGTTATATCAATTTCAGGGTCAAACAAATCCGAGGGATTTTTTGGGAGGCTACGGGCCATTCAGAGAGATTTAGAACGGATGAGGAAGAGGGGTTTCCTTTGTGTCCTTTTTCAATTTCTTTTAAAAATTTGTTTTTTTGTGTTTTCTTGACAATAACTAGAAACTAATGTCTACATAAATCACCATCCCCGGAAATGGCGCCATTGTAAACGCACGGCCAATTGTCTCCTATCGACCAGTCAATGTTTCAGTTCTCTGCTAATGTGTATAGCAGCACTTGGGTCGAATCCTCAGCGATGATACTTTGAAATAGTCGTTTGTTTTTAGTTAATTGTATTCTGATTGGGGGGTTTGTTTACAGAGCTTATGAAATAATTTATGGATGATGTTTTATTCAACAAATTGATAATTATTGGGGTGAGTTCATTATTTGGGAGTTAAGCATGTGATATCCTTGAGCTTTGCTTTATATTGCATTTAAATTAACACCCACTTCAGAGGTTGACATCAATTAGAATTCCTAAGTGTTAAAGCTTTAATCCAAGCCTTAACTTAATTAGGATTTTAATCACAATCAGTACATGTTTATGGTAGTGTATTTGTAGTTCCAATAATCCATGGAAACCACATGCTAAACAAAATATGTCATTAATCCATGACAAATTAATTCCAACATACACAATGTTAAATTAACGAATACTCAACGAGCAAATACTCTCAATCACATAACATCCCTAAATTATATCTCACTCCAATGAGATATTTACTCATCCATTTGGGTGTTTAATATTCTAGTAATAATAATTATGATGATATATTAAGAATTGAAGAAAAATAAAGGGATTAGAAAAGAGTGGTACGTCCACACACACACATGAACGATGATGATAATTAAAAACGGATTTTCGATTGAATGAGGAAGAAAAAAAAAGGGAAGGGGATTCAACTGAATTTAAACTATTTTTTGAACATAAATATTAAAATACAGAAGGTGGATGAGAATAAGTGATATTGAAGAAGTAACTTGCATAAAACAGATTTACAATGAAAGAGAATTACAAGATTACAAAAATGAAGTACACAAAAGTAAGTGAAAACAAAGAGAGGATGAAAGGTCTCTCAAGTAAAGACATGAGTATGGAAGGTCCTCCAAATCTTTTGGAAAGGCTTTGGTCATGCTAATATGATATTCTCTCTTCTGAAATTCCAACCCCTCTCAAGGAGAGAAGGGGAATGTATTTATAGCCCAATGAGTGGACTGTTTGCATTCCCAATATGTCCCTCCACTTGCATCGCCAATTTGGATATACAGACAGCCGGATCATCAACTATCTCCTTATTCAAAGTTGTAGACAATAATGTTGGCCGACTACTCTCAAAATTTGGAGTCATTTAGACTTATGGATCACATGTTATGGCCGGTTTATTAAAAAAAGATAAACTGTCCATTTCAATCCACTCTTTTTGAAGTCCATAATGTGAAAGGGTATTTGAATATGAATATGCCTTCAAATCCGAATGTTTTCTTCAACAAAGTCGGCCACCTACATCTCCTATTTCACAATGAAAAATAGCAGCTCGATTTGATGCTTACAGCATGAGATATGTCATGCATACTATACAAATTTTAATTCTTGTCCAGAATGGTGGCTGGGCTTAAAAGCTTTATTTGGGCCCATTGTACTTGGATTTGGGCCTTGAAATTTTCATCCAAGATTAAATGTAGTGTCCCCAGAATTACGGTGGAGAGGTAATGTTTTTGGACTTCTGTATTGATCCCCGTAAATCAATCTTCAAGGCTGGTCTAGTTTGTTCACAGATTCTTTGGTCTTGTTTGTGAGGACCATATGACCCTTCAAATGGCATAATTGGATCATGGTTCCTTCTAATGAAATGTTGTATATTGAAAGTAGAATCCTACAAAACAATAACAACAGAATTTGGATCAGTATAGTGACAGTTATTATTAAAACATTAAACTGACTCAATTGGACTACTTCTAAAAATGCTCAAAAATTATACTTAATATTAAAACATTAATATTTCACACAAATTATGCACTTTTCATATAAAATCAGTAAAGGGGGAATATAATAAGTCATGAAAATATTAATAAAATCAATAATCCATCACACACATCAATAATGAATTATTTTCCCATTTAATGGGAATATAGATAGATATGAGACCTGAAAAAACCTAATAACATCTTATTTTATTTAGAATAATAGTTTTATAATTTTTCATGGTTGATTATGATGTTAAGGAAGTTGAAGAAGAAATAAATTTTAAATGATTGAATAAAAATAGTACCTTTTCTATACCAATTCTTTGTTTCATAACACATTATAAACACTAATGGTGGTTGTATTCCTATGACAATAGATATATAATGTGAGGATGTATTTTAGGAAGTTATTTGGGAATATATTTACTGATAAAAAATATTTTTATGTGTGAAGGAAAGAGAATAAGGGGTTTCCATTTATAAGAGTGGGTAGAGGCACTCTTGGAACTTCTGAAAGTAATAAATTAATATAAATTAATTTTATATTCAAAATGGTTCCAAACAGAGTTATTTCAAATATTAGACAATTATGGGTCGAAATAAATTCATAAAATAAAAATTATAAATGTTTTGATTATTTTTTAATCCTCATATATTCATTTTAAACCTTATTTAACTATTTTAACTTTTATCGCAACAACATGATATTTTATTATTTAAGAGTTCATATATTTACAACAAAATGACAAACAACCCATAAATTAATTATTCATGAAAATTTAAATCATATCCCAATAAAAGGGATGAAGATAGGATTGTTTTTAATTATACATTATTTAATAATATGTAATTTAGTTTAAAGCATCATTAATGTGAAATTTTAAACTATTCATTCTTTTAACTTTTATTGAAAATAATAAAACAAGATAAAATGGAACCATATATTATAAGACATCAACAAAATAAGAAATTAATATATAATATTAATTTATTACATTAATTATCTAAAATTTTATTTATTTTATTATTTTTAATATTACTTATTTGATATTTCCATTAACTAAACAATTACTGCATCAACATTATGAAAGCATTCAAGGCAATTATTTCTTATCTAAAAATTCGAAATAAATTTTCATGATTAATATATATATTTTATATTTCAATTGTATATTTATAGTCAAATATATCTTATGAATAAACCTATATTAAAAGAACTGATACTTATTAAATACATATGTATGGAATCATTGACGTTTCTTTAAAATATAACATTGTAAAGATTTTGAAGCCATAAAAGTGGATACAGGATGTTATAAATTATTCACAAAGAAAATTTTTGTTCAGAATCACTCATAAAATAAAATTATGTGAAGTGTTATGTTAACTTTATAAATCTTTAGGTATTATTTTTACTATTAATTACTTGATTTACCCTTATCCATGGTCATAAAAATTAATAAGATTATTATTCCGGATTTCCAAAAATAAAAGGGACATATTTCCATATTTTGGAACTTATGATTAAAAATATGGAATCCATTTATAAAAATTCAAAACACCATACTGGATAAAAATAATTTATAAATAACCCCATAGATGGTGTGGGAAAGCGTGTTTTAAAAGTGAAAATGTTCAAATTTTGGTAATACTATTATATCCAAATATATAAGGAAAAATATTCCACCAATATAAATTGTATTAAAATATTTATATTTGATCTAATATTACATTAAAAAAAATCTTAAATAAAATTTTCCATTATATATTATTTAGAAGAAAAGTAAGTTTTTAATTAAAATGCCTCATTTTTTAACAATTCATCATAAAATGAAATTTTTCAAAAAAAATACCAAAAAGTTATAAAAATAAAATTAATATATTAATATTAAATAACTGATGTTTATTTATCAAATAAAATTTAAAATTGTTTTATTTTTTTAAAATTAGTCTTCCATTAAAAGGCGGAAAAAGTGATTTTTTTAAAACATCCTTTATGCATAAAATTGTATTTTTTTATATTTTTCATATATATTCTATTGAATTAATGCAATTATTTTATAAACATGTTTAAAAATAATATAGTTAGTCCAATATACACCCAAAAATACAATGTGTAGGTGATAACTTCCATATTAAATAATAATATTTCATTGTTCGTTTCAGCTCGATGTGGTGTGTTTTTACACTATCTAACATAGTTTTTTCATTTATAATACTGGGATGTTAGATTATACCCATTTAAAAAATTGTTTCCATTAAATTTGAACTCAGTCTCAGACGTTGGTGTTTAACTTTTTAAATCACCTTTGTTGAAAACCCACATTGTAAAAAGGGACAATAAAATATCCATTTTAAAAGAGAGAATGGAAAATATGAAGGTCACTTAGGATAACACATACTAGGTTCCATGTAGAAAATTAGGTACATGAATGATAGAACATACTATAATGTTCTTATGGAGAGTGATAAAGAAGATGTTCATGAGAATGTGAACAATCAAAAAACTAGTAATATGTGATGGGTTAAAAGTTCATTGATTTCATAGTAAAAACATAAAAAAAATAATGTTTTTGTTTCATGCTCCATTGTATAGGGTTGAGGTATAATATTAAAATAAGGGACAAAAACCTAACGAAATGTAATCTATAATTATATTTTCATACATTAATTAATTTCTATCATAAACTCATATTCTTCTCTAAATGATGAGTATTAATGATGTATTTTTCATTCCTAAAGTGCTATAACAAAATTCTAGAGAATCATATAATCCACAAAATATTAACAATTTATTTCTCTTATCTTGAATCAGTTACAATTTTTTTTAGAACAATATAATATAATAATCCAAATATAATAAACCATTATAAGATAAAAACATACTTCTATATCCATAATAAAACTGTGACACCCAATGTTCATTATAAATAATTTAAAAATTAAGTATCATTAAAATTTTTAAAAAATATTTTAGACTAATATTTCAACCCAATAATCAGAAGGATTTGATCACATATTCTTCCAAGGTAAATGTTAATAGTTATCTTCCAATAACACCAATTACTCTTAAAGTCACTTAAGAAAATATAATGTCTGTAATAATATTTGAGATACTATAACCATTTTCATAAACAATATTAATCACCATAAATTGAAAAAAAATATCATATATTCTTCCAAAAAAATAATAAATTTATAAATTATTATATTTAACTAAATAATATGGGGTTCCCAAAACAGTGAATGATTTCCAAAAAACATTAATCACTTAATCAACAAATAAATTTACAATACCAATGATATCTAATTGATAAAACACATGTCACCACAATAAACATATCAATTAAACATCAGATTTTTTAAATAATGAAAATAATTTTATGCTAGATTTGATATCACATAGGCTGGTTATAGATGATACACCTTTCTCTCTCTTCAGTTGGGGTTTTAATTCCTTCAACTGTCCCAAACATGATGAGTTTTAACCCATCACGTGGGTTGCCTTTTTTCCTAAAACTATGTTATTATAATCCTTATAATATACCATGAATATGAGAAACATCATCAAAAATAACTTTAAGAGGTTTTATCCTCATAGGTAATATTATGCCTTTCATTTTGTATCCCAATATGTAATTACCCATAATCACCCCAAAAAATGTATTTCTCAACTAATATCTTTAATCACCATAAAATCTCATAACATAAATACTAAACATGTTTTTAATACATTGATAATATTATCAACTTTAAAATTATAATCCCATGATGATATACATAACTCTTAAGGAGATATCCTATTATCTAAAGTTTTCCATGATCTCATTTGATACCAACTACAAGGACCTAGCCTTAACCATAACATATTCAAGTGCTTTTGAACTTGAAAAAAAAATTCTAATATATTTTCAGATTAGAGTATTATAGAATTCAAAAGACTCTTACAATATAAAACAGTCCATTACAACTGTTTAATTATATTATGTATCCATTTCCCCACAATGGAAAACGTTTTAAAACAAAACATATTTTCCTTTCATGACTCATCACTAATACATTCATTAGGACATATTCTTTTTTCTTATTGATCTTTAAGACTTTGGAGAAACTTTTTAAAAATTGGGATGAGAAAAAACCTCATTAAGGGGAAAACATTAATGAAAATTGTTAGTATAGTAAAAAAATTAAAACCCATTAAAAACTTTTACTAAAAACAATTATTTTCTTATCAAAATAAAATAATTTTCACTTAGAAATAATCATACTATTAACTTTTAAAATAAAATTATTTTTATGAAAACTCTTTAGCAAGCATAGAAAAATAATATAGGTTCCTTTGGAGAACATCATCATACAACCCTTACAAAACCATTAAAAATCGAATAACTATATCGTTCAATTCCACCATAGTAAATCCAAATGCATTGGGGAACTATAATATGGCTCAATAAGAATATCTTGAGATATAATGGGGCTCAACCCACCATATATCATTATATAATGGTGAAAAAACCTTTATATATTGAGTTATAATCAATCATCCCACAATAAACAATTTTAAAATTCCATATAATAAATAAAAACCTTTAAAAGTCTTTAAAACCTATTTATAAAATCTTTTTTAATACTAGAATATTTTTTTATTTTAAAAAGCACTTTAATAGTATATAACTTGTGAACATAATAATGTAATGATTTTCATTGAGAATGATAATAAAAAATAATAAATGAAATATTAAATCATTATATCATCAGGACAGTGATAAATTCAATTTACGATTTATTTGTAAGAAAACATTTCTTTTCAAATTTTTAAAAATATTGTTGAAATATGAACTTTAAAAAAATATTTTTAAATGAAACACCTTTAAAAAAAATGTAAAAAAATTATTGTTTGAAAATATTTTTATATAAATTAAAAAATTTACATTATAAAACATTAATTACATATAAAAACATTCTTGAAATAGATTTAAAAAACATGGACATGAAAGATAAATATTTATAGAATAAATCTTTAAAATATTTAAAATGATGATTTTTTAATGATTCATTTACCATGAGTCTAAATCATCATGTACATTTTTTATCTACCCGAACAATATCATTTTTTAAATTATTTAAAATAAGGATAACCATTTAAGTTTATTATTCCTTTGATATTAGTTATTATCATATCATAATAATTACATAATTATTTAAGTTCACATCAGATGTTTTGATGATATTTGACACTTGAATCCAAAATGACTATGGTATTATGTACTTAGTGAAAGTGACCATTAGGAAATCATCTCTATAATAATAATCATGAAATTATTATAATTTCTATACATATTATACTTTTAAATCCATCCATGAAATATGTATATGAAAAATAAATAACAGTCCAATCCTAGAAAAGACAATCTGTATGTATGCATGAGTAACATTACAATTTTTCAATGATTATTATGAAAATAAGGTAAGTATAATTTTATTTTTTGAAAATTATAAAAATATAATAAATATATTATTACTCATTTATATATATACATATGTCATCCATGTGATGTGGTGACGAAAAATGAATCATATCACTTCATGGAGGTGACAATTCATATGTACGCACGAACAAAATTTTCATTTTTCTACACATGGAAGGGTAAAAATATAAATGATATATTATCTTTTATTAATGATAAATATATCCATATTATCATATATAAACATCTATTCCATAATAATAATTATTATTTAGATAAAGTGACATAAATATAGTTACATCTATTTGTGAGGTGGCAGTACGCCATACAAAGAGATACTAATTTTTTACCATTTGATGGAAAATGAGATGGATATGGGTAATGAAAAAAAATTCAATAACATATTAGTATATTTATTATACTTTATTTTTTATTTTTTTAATGTTTTAAAAATATTTTAAGGATGTATAGTAAGAAATAAAATAGAAACACTTGATTAAAAATGATAAATTTTCATTAGAAATACTCCATTTCATAATAGCTTAAGACCACTAAGGGTGATTTTATTACTAAAATAAGAGATATAGAATATGTGAAGGTATTATAATAAGTTATTAGGTAATATATTATTGGAAAAAATGTTTTTTATGTGTAAATAATATATTAGCATAAGTAACCTTTTATAAGAGTGGGTAGGGGAACTCTTTGAACTTTTCAAAATAAAAATTTAATATAAATTAATTTTGTATTAAAAATCGTTCCAAACTGATTCATATATATTATGACATGAATATAGGTCAAAATAAATATATCCTATAAAAAATTTACATTTTTTAATATTTTTAAATCATTTCCATTTTATTTTATCTTTTATTTAACTCTTTTTACTCTTACCATGACAACTTGGACTTTAACTATTTAAGAGTTAATATAGTTTTTACAAGATGAAAGAAACCCATAAATGATTCATTCATTATATTTTAAATTTTATCCATAAAATTTTTCAAAATATAATAATTCTAGAAATTTTATATCATTTAATAATACATTATTGATTTTCAATTATAATACAAGTAAATTTTGACATTATTAGTTATTTTTACTTTAACAAAAATAAATAAAACAAGATAAATTTGAATAAATATATTCTAAAACATAAATAAAATTTATTAGTATTATATAAAATTATTTCATGAAAATAATTATCTCATATTATATTTAATTTTGAAATGTCAAATATAATTTATTTGACGTTTACATTAATTAAACAATTAATACTTCATCGTTGTGCACATCTTAAAAGTAATAATTTATTCTCTGATAATTAAATTTTAATTTTAATGATGAATATAGGTACTTTATCCTTAAAATAGCTATTTATTTTCAAATATATATAATGAATAACCTTATAATAAAAAATTTACATTTATTAAAAATATAAGTATGACATATTTTACATTTCATTAAAATAAAATACTATAAGGGAATTAATGTCATCGAAGTGTCTAAAATTGGTCCTAAAATAAAACCAATGATTATTTTTTCAAATGTAACTCACATAAAAAAATTGGGACAAGTGATTATTTAATTTTATAATATTTAGAATAATATTTTGACCATGAATGACCCAATTTACAATTAACCGAGGTGATAAAAATTACTAACATTACTATTTATATTATTGTAAAATAAAAGGTTAATATTTAGTAAATTTAGAAATTAAACTTTAAAATATGGAATATAATTTTCAAAATTGGAAACACAAAAGTGGAAAATATTAACATGAAATTAATAATGTATATGGGGAGAGAAAATGTGTTTTTAAAGTGAAAATGTCCTAATGTTTGAAATTTTTATATATCTCAATTTAATGTGACAATATTAAAATTACATAAATTGTATAATTATATTTATAATTTATTTAATTTTACTATTAAAACATTTTAAAATATAATTTGTCCTTATAAATAATATAAATGAAATGTATTTTTTCAATTAAAATGTATTTTTTTTAACTACTCATCAAAAAATGAAACATGTCAAAAAACACGAAATATTCAACCAAAGGTAAATTTGATATTAAAATTTCAAAAATGAAGCCAATTTTGTCAAATAATATTTATAAAAGAATCATAATGCAGTTTAAAAAAATTATTCCATTTGAAGGTTGTAAAAATGTGTTTTTATAAAAAATATATATCTTTTATGCATAAAATTAGTTTTGTTCTTATATTACACCTGTCACATTTATTGAATAAATATCAAAATATTTTACAAAAATGGGTAAACCTAGTATATTTTTTTCTATTTATAACCTCCAATATAATAGTTAGGAGATACCTTCTATATTAAATAATAATATTTTGTTGTTCGCTTAATCACGATGTGATGTATTTTATACACTATATAACATAGGTTCTTTTAAATAAATTATTATAATGTAATAATTTTGAATTTAATAAAAAATAGGATTGAAAAAATTTACTAAAAATTAATTGATTATTTGAAACATTTATTAGAGGATGGTTCAAAATTTTATGATTCATATAAAAATGAATATTTTCAATTGCATTTGACTATTAAGTTCACTATAAAGTAATTGCTAATATAAAAAAGGTGTTTGGATAAATTATAAAATGGTATAAATATATTTTAATTTTTAGATAATAGAATTCATTTTTGAAACTATAACACAATAATAAAACAATGGACATGAGTCATCAAAAGTTTTATAGATCACTATTATAAATGATTAAAAAGCCATTCGACAACACAAAATAATTTGATATTTCTCTAAATATTGTGACAAATAATTAATATTTCATTAATTTTAAAAACATTTATTTTCTATTTGGAATGTCATAATGGTATATTAAAAAAATATGGAAGAAAAAATAAATATTTTTTAAGCCTCCATATTGGAGATATAATGAGATGAAACATAAAATTGTTGTGATGCATGTAGAGAAGAATATCTGTGATTGTTTGATGAAATTTTTTTAGATATTAAATGTAATATTTTGTTTTGTTTTAATAAAACATTGGATTTATTGTAAATGGGAATACATTTGGAGTTAGCACCAACTCCTAAAGTAAAGTAAAGATACTTTACTCCAACTTGTGATATTTTATCAAAGATGGTGAATTTTTTTAGTGTCTTCGTGGTATCATATTGATTAAAGGTTTATATTTAAATATAAAATTTTCTATATCTATTCAATAATGGACGAAAATATGTTTTAAATATAATGATTTTTTGGTTATGATGCAAGAGATCCCACATGTTACGTTTCATAGAATATTGTTAAACCATGTCAGATCTACTATCATCAAAGCATAATATTTTTTCAATTCCACTTTTTACAAAGTGACAAATTTAAATCCATTACCTATATTAGAAAATGACTTAGTCTATATACCTTTCCAAATTTAAATGTTCTTTACACTATCTTTTTTGATATCATGGTACATTTAATGGTTCATTTAGTGTAATAAATAGACTTTATTGTCCAATATATCTATATTGGATGCATCTTTTTCAAAGGTATGTGAATATTTTAAAGTGTTATGTTAAAAATATATATCAACTGGAATCCTACACCATTGAAAAATGTGGTTTTTTATGGAGGAATATTTTTTAAACTACCTGTATACAACATGTCACATTGGTTTGCCTATCTCTTACCATGGATAAGATAGTTTTGGGGAAAAGTCTATATGTGACCTGAAAATAAAATCAATGACAACTTAAAATAAAATAATTCACATTTATGTATCATGAATAACATATATGGTAAATAAATATATATAAACCCATATATTAATGTGTTATAAAATATAATTCAAATAAGCAAGATATATTGATATTGAATGAGGACAGTAGAATATTTTTAATTTTCTTTAAAGAGTTTTTGCATGGTAGATTTGATACTTCAAGAACATTATGGTGGTTAAGAGGAAAAACAAATTACAAGAAAACATGTTCTAGGTAATACATCAATGGACATATATTTTATACCAAAGATCAAGAAAAAATTTGTCAAGTTTAGATTATCATTTTATCGAGGCTTGATGAAGAAAATCATGTTTAATTTGAAAATTAAAAAAACCCATTTATAGGATAAGAAGTATATCTGTGTATTACTATAATGATAAATTAGGTGTGATCCATACTTGCGTGGAATGATTATAGAGTATATTGATAACCATGTTGTAGAAATGGTTTATTCAATACTAAATGTTCATAAATAATGAATATGAGAAAAAGATTACTATAATAATATCATAATAATACAGGTAACATATATTTATTTCTTGATTAAATTTTAAATTTTTAAAAAATTATAAGATATATTATTTGGAATTTTGTTTTTTTATTTATTTAATATATTTTAAAAAAATATGGAAAATTATTTGTTTAGTTTAGGTTATATTTATATGTATCTGTTTTCCATTATTAAATTTTATTTATAACTATTCAGCCTATATAAATTGTTTACTTTTGTTTTGAGGTCTTCTATATCCATCATTTCATGTATCATAAATATTGTAAGTATTATTATATAATTTTTATTAGCCACTATAATGAATATGAGAAATAATAATTTTTGTTTTGTTTTATTTTTCATATAATTTTCTAAATGTTATTAAAATTTATATGAATGATAGGTATTTGTATAATCTTTTTCATTCTTATTTTCCTCTTTCTGTATCATTACACGACACATTAATTTTTATAGTAATTTTTAGAAGTTTTCTAGGAAATATAATGAATATGATAAAGGGTTTATTTTTTTGTATTATTTTCCATTTCTTAATAAAAGTTATATTGGATAGTTTGATTTTTATATTATTACACAATTTTTTAATATGTATAAAATTTCATTTGTCGTAAATGGTTTCATTGTTTTCATATCATTCTAGTTAATTACATTATCTAATATAAAAAAATGTGTTTATTTTAGTTTATTTTTTATTGGATCACTTTTCATTTTTATTTATTTTTATTTATTATAGTAGGATTTTTATAACAGTTTACTAATTTCATGTAAATTTAATTTTTAGGATTCTGTCGGATCAAACAACTGACCACCGTAATATTATAGGTAGGACACAACACATAACAAGGTTAAAGTGCCTCCTTATTACACTCTATAAAAGCATTATACCTATGTTCAGAAAGAGAAGGTTTCCATGGTTGATTATTGTGGTAGAAATAATTTACCTAAATTATAAAATTCACAACGCTAGGTCTAAAGGATATGTATCATGTTTGATTGTAATGGTAATCCCATGAGTTAAAATTTAAAAAAATGGAGATTTTTTATTCTATGAAATCTCAAGAGAATGAAAGAATCATTGTTTTTTATTAAGTAATTTCATATAATTTTACACTATTCTATCCATGAAAGACCATTTTAAAAATATCATTTTTTAATAATTTATTAATCATGAAATGTTTTTTTCTAATATATGTCATTTTTTTCCTTCACATAATAAAAATATTCTTTACCAGACACTAAAGAAGATATAAGCTAATATATATCTTTTTCTATAAGGAGATGAATGTATTTTAAATCAACCATAACTTTAGTTTTGATATTTGGTGAAGGGAAAATTTAATATCTAAGTGACATCTAAAATTTTATAGTTAAACATACATAGACTAAAATTATTAAAAGTTGATAAAAAAGAATCATTTTAAATATGTTCAATGTAATATTATTTATTTTTTTGTTTAATATATAAAATTGATCAAATTATTGATTTTTTATTATTAAATAATAATAATTGAAAAGATTTCATGAAAATATCCAATATAAAAAATTATACCATCATACTTTATCTCATAGAGGGAACCTGTTATTTTAATAAAAACGATGTCTCTAAAAGTTAAAAATTTTGACAGGTGAGTCTATAGGATAAAAATAGATTTTCATTCCCTTCCCCTAGATAGGCATGGAAAATAAAAGAGGTGTTTAATGACTAATTTTTTTTATAGAAGACTTCAAGGCTTCATCTAATATGATTTTATGATGTTATTGAAGTTATATTTAATGTATTTATATTTTTTAATTCACAAATAAGTTTCTAAAACATTCTATAGGAAGCCCTTGAGGTGAAGCGAACACATGGGAACTTCATACCTACGTTTAAGAAGGATATTTTGGATATTGAATATAAAAGTCACGAACACCTAGTACATGTATGTGGATCCATTTTTAGTGAATCAATTAAAAAATTTTTTGGTTTTTTGGAACATCGTTGAGGGAAGAAACATTAAAAAAAACACATAAAAGATAAATTTTATTATATGGTTGAGATTATTTAATATAGTATTATATCATTAGAAAATTTTATGTTTTAAGACATGAATATATAGTTATAGGCTATATATCCCACTCTCGCTCTACTATCTTTATATCTCACTCTATACCACCTCTTACTTATCCCACTCATACACCTCCTCCATCATAGTTTCCAAAAAAATAAAATATATATATTGAAGATACATAATATCATATTATAGTAAATAGAATCATATATTCTTTTGAGGATACTCAACCTTATCATATTATTGAGGTGGATCAACCTTAAGAAGTAGCATATCATATTATAAATGCATCAACTATAATACCATTTCCAATAAATGAGGTTTTGTGTTAAATATGTTTTAATATTTTTTAATATATATTTATATATTTTAAGAATAAATTAATGTTAAATACATTTTTTAAATAAATAAGAAACATTTTGAGGTAATTTTGACTTCACATAATACTTTTTCTTAAGAGATTCCTAAATTATTGGAAAATTAATTTATGTTGTCAAATAATTATGTGATTTTTACTCGTGTTGAAATATTTTTGTGTGATATTATTAGAATGATTTAGAAGATATATTTTTTGATATTATAACAATATAGTGGTTGGTATTCACAATTATGAATGTTTGTTCCATGAATGTACAATATAACATTTTTATCAATTATAACAATATGATCTAAATTATCACCCATGTTATTATTAGGTGTCTTTATAAAAATATTTATTTAATATGATAAGATATAAGGGTATATATTATTTGAACCTAATTTATTTAACCAATATTAAAGATAATATAGGATTAAGAATGAATAATACATATTTGAAAAAATAATTGAATGAGAAATTCAGTGTTTGGTGCTTCCTTATTTTGATTGGTATTAAACATATATTTCCTAATTTTTTATTTCCCATTATTAAATGACCATTCACATTATATATATTTTTTAATTGTGGTAATTGGATGTTGTGTGTGTTTCTTCCACTTGAAAAGAAATCTAACTTGTTACGCTCCATCTATGGTGACCTGTGGAAAAAACATATAAAGATATATTAAAGATATATGTTTCATTTTTTTAAAATATATATATATATATATTATAATACCTTTTTATTTGGTTTTTTAATTTTACATTTCAAATAGGTAATGGGTGAAGTTCAATAAATCATTAAGAAAGAGTAAAAAATATAAATTATGGTTGTGTGAAGGTAACTTCATTTATAAGTACTTTATTTTAGAAAATATTTTTAATGTAAATTTCTATTTTTTAATTATTTTGAAAATAGAATTTCATCATAAAAAAGCACTGATAAAATATTTAATTTTTTTATATTTATATATGAAACATTAACTACTATTATAGTTACAAAATTCAATAATGTTAGATTTTATGAAATTCCACCCATTTATTTATCTTATAATTATATTGAGAATACATGTTCAATAATTTTATTTTAATTTTAATATTTTTTAAAATCATTTCCCTTATAATGGAAAGGTGTTAAATCATTAATGATGAGTTTTTTTGAATTATATTATATGTTTAATTCAGTTTTAGTTAATGTCTATTTATATTATATACTTTAATGATTAATTTTTAAATTATAATGTTTTTTTTAATTTGAACAAATTTGTGATGTAAATATTTTTTTATATAATAGTAATATGATTATAATTTATAATTTTTATTTTTCCTTTGTGTTTTGACCTATTATAGGTTTGGTAAACTATATTTTAAAAATAATAATAATAATTTTTGGTTTACAGAAACATTTTTATAAATAAGATAAAAAATATTTTATACATTACATGTAAAAAAAATAAATTGAAAAATTATGTTTTAAAATTTTTATATTAAAAAAATAAATGAAAAAATGTTATTTTTATATCTATTATAAATAATTTATTTAAATAATTTTTTGATTTTATATTTTTTAGTGTATTCTATGGTGTTTTTATAATAACTAGTGTAAATTGTTTATTTTTAACATTTATTACAACAACATCTCTAATTAATGAAGATTAATTTTTTTTATAAAAACAAACCTAGAATATTCTTTTCTACACTAGTGTGAGGATTATTGGAATTGATGGAATATTCCCCTTAGAAGGTGGTTTGATAGGGAATATTTCCCAGTGAAAATTATTCGGCTTATAGGAAATTTAGCCCATTAATGTAGAGAATGATCGCAGATAATATGTCCCTTTAAGGGGTTTTTAATGGGGACTATTTCACAATATGGATGATTTGGATTTCATAGAATCTGTAACTTTTAGTTTGGTTTGGATTGTAGAGAATATGACTCTTCATGATGGTTTTCACATGGAATATGGCTGCCTAAGAATGATATGAGGATTATACATGGGATACACATGTGGTCAGGGATCAATAATGGATGATAACTATATCATCATTAATGATGGTATGGTTAGGTATTACACCTATTAGGAGGCCCTAATATGATTGTACTTCTATCCAATTAATTTTTGAATAGTTAAAGATGGTATGAGAAATGCAGAGTAAGGCCCCATAATAATGACATTGGGTCTTATAAATTTTTTGATTGTCATGTTATTGAGATCAAAAGGTATGGATAGTGCCAAAAATTTCCTTCCTTAGTGGGTATCACTGCCGAATGAGGGATTTCCTGGTTTAAACATGGTATGCTATCCTTTCTGTCTCCCTATAAAATTGTTTGGTTTCCCTTTAACTTCTTTGAAGTAGGATGTATATATAGAAAAAATAGACAGTTAAAGGCCAAATAATAGGGTATGTGTGAGATGATAGTAAATATGATTATATTAATAGTAATTTTTTTTGTTCGTGCTATGACAGTTTATGATATATATCTCACTCCACATCCTTTTTTATATCTCTCTCTTCTACATCTGCTTTCTTATCCCACTCATACACATCATCCACCATAGTATCCTCTCAAATATGATTTATAATTTAAAGATAGGAAATATCATATTAAAGTATATAGGGTCATATATTATATTGATGATTACCTATATCATCAGAAGATATAAATGGATTAACATTGGTAAATAGTAACAGATAGTATATACACATCAAATAGTGTACCATTCCCTATAGATGTGGCATGGTGTTGAACTAGTTTTAATATTATCCCATATATAAGTATATATATATATTATTTGAATAAATTAATGATATATACATATTTTATCTAAAGAAGAAACATATTTAAGAACCCTCAACTTGACATACTACTTTTTCTAAAGGACTTTCTAAATTATTAACATTTGAAATTATATTATTAAATGATTATGAGATTCCAATGAGGGTGGAAATTTATGGGTCTTATGTTATTATGATGATTTATGCCATAAATTTCTTAGATATTGTATCCACAGAGTTGTTGGACATTATAATGGTCAATGTATTTTCCATGAAAGTCCAATATCATATTTGTTTAAATTATATCAATTTGATCTAACTTAATAACCATGTTTTTTTATTATTAGGTATCTTTTATGCTATATATTCTTTGAACCATAATTTATTAATCTAGAATAAAATATAATTAATGATGAAGAAAAAAAATTATATATCTCTAAAAATATATACAACTATGTAATTACGTGTTGGATGATTCCTTATAACGGTAGGTATGAAAGATATATTTCATAAATTTTTACTTTTCATAATTATAAATTCATTCACATTAAGTATATGTTTTTTATTATTATGGTCATTGGATGTTATGTGTTTTTAGAGATTTATACCATGATGTTATTTGATGATTGTTTTTTATTTTTTATTATATTTTTTAATATAATATAGGTTTCATAATCTATTATTTAAAAAATATTTATTTTAAAAAATATTTTTTACATAAGTTATTTTATAACGATCATAAAATATTTTTTTACAATAGTTATATAAAATAAAATGTAAATTTAAACAATTTATTTACATTATTTTAAATGACCAATAAGAAAATTTTGACTTTATATCGGTTATAGAATAATTGATGTAAAAATTCAACTGATTTTACATTTTGAGGGTTTTCTATAGTGATTTCTATAATAACCTATGCAAAAAAAATGGTCACAACATCGCTTACAATGAAACTAATAATTAAATAACATTAATAATTAAAAAAACTGATGTTGAAGAATATTTTATAAACTAGTGTGAGGATTATTGTTATAAATGGAATATGGCCATTGAGGGAGGTTTTTAGAGTGAATATAATCTGGTGATGATGAGTTGTCCTATAAGAAATATTTCTGTTTTAGGTTGAGTTGGATCATAGACAATATGGACCTATAAGGGTAGTTTAATGGTGAATATTACCCATTTTAATTGAGTCGGATTTCATAGAATATTTACTTGTGATGTATGTATGGATTATAGGTAATATAACCATTTAAAATGGATTTCATAGGGAATATGGCCTCCTAAGAATGAGTTGGGGATTATGCATGGGATACACATGTTGGTTTGGATCACTAATGGATGATAACGATAAGATCAATAATGAGGTTATGGTTATCTCTTACACCTAGTAAGAGGACCTAAAATAAATCTAGATCCCTCCAATTAACTTTTAATCAATGAAGGATGACTAAAAAATTGATAGTATGGACTCATGGGAAAGTAATTGGGTTATATACATTTCCCTATTAGCCTGTGTTTGAGCACCAAAGTAATGGGTACTACTCAAATGTTCTCAATCTAGTGGGTAACTCTGGTGAAGAAGAAATTTAGGGATTAAACCTGGTAAGTGATCCTTTCTCTCTTCTTATAAAACTATTTGGTTTGTATGGAATTTATTTTAGAGAGGTTTTATATATAGAAAAAATTGACTCTTAAATGATATAATTTAGGAGATGGGTGAGATGATGGCGGATTGGATTATATAATCAATACATTTGATGCTTTCTGATACCTGAAGAGATAGTTTAAGGAAATACATTTCAATCCCCTACCTCTATATGCATATCCATTTCCTCAAACTATTCTTTCTTATCCCACTCATACACCTCCTCCACCTTAGTTTCATATATAGTATGAGTTATATGTTTAAGAACAAAAATATCATACTATATTATATATGGATCATATATTATATTGAGGATACCCTACATCATTAGTAAATGGATATGTATCATCTTAGGGAAATTCTATATGATATTATAAATGAATCAACTATAATAGTATTCTCTATATATGGGGTTTTGTGTTAAACATGTTTTAATATTTTGTCACATATATTCATATATATATATTATAGAAATCAATTAAAGGTAAAAATATATTTTATAGAAAGAAAAAATATTTTGATCTCCCTTCAACTTCACATACTACTTTTTTCTAGAGAACATTCTAAATTATTGACATATGAATTTATGATCTTAAATTTTTATGAGTAGTGAAAGAGTTCTGAAATTATTGGGTGAGATATTGAAGTGATGGATTATAATTAATATTTATTAGATCTTGTAACCAAAAATACTTTAGGAATCATATTATTGAAATAATTTTACATGCAAGTCAAATATTACATTTCTTTTAATTGATTCAACTTGATCTAACATAATACCCATGTTTTGTTTTTATTAGGTATATCTATAAAAATTTTATTTACTATGATATTATGTTGGGTATATTTTAAATAATCTAATCTTGACATACATGAAAATTACATTAATTTTTCGGAATACTTAATACATAAAAAAACAGACACACAAGGACCGTAATAGTTTAGTGTCTTTGGAAACTCGGAATATAAACAACTAATCATGTTGAATGATCTTCAATATCTCTCATATCAATCTTCCCCTTTTTTTCCTACCTAAAACCTTTATTTATATCCTAGGGAAAATAAAACCTAAAAAGAGTGATCTCAAATACTCAGTAAGGGTAATAATGGATCAAATAAAACATACCACATACATTTGAACTTAAAAACATGAACATAATGTTTAGACATCAAAAGCTTGAGCAATGACATAAAACATAGAAGTACGCAAGGCATAGATCATAATGAAACATTAAAAATGATAAAATAGCATGGGAATAAAACATGTAATTGTGGAAACCATTAAGCACATGATATAATTTCCATAGTAGCCTAGGAATTTCTGCCAAGACCATCTTAGTGGACAAAGTCCCTTTCTGAATCGAGTTCACTCCTCGTTCCAGTCCTGTACTACTGAACCGGTTTAACTTGTCGGTCCAGCCATGTCTATCTCATGAGATATAAATCTTTACCCAATGCATTGGAGGGAGATATAGTTCCCACCCATCTCATAAAGAAATAATTATTACTTGTGCCACAACATAAACTTAAAACATTCATCATAACCCAAAGAATAAAATGGGTCTCATAAGCATCATATCATCATCACATAATCCATATAAAATAAATGGATATTTCATCATAAGAAAATTGAAAGCATGTAAATCATATAGAAATTATACTTGAAACATACACATTTGAAATAATTTCATCTTAGATGGAAAATGGTTTTGATAAAACACTTGAAATGAATTCTTGATGAAAATATCCTTTCTTCATCAAAATCACTTTCTTTTCAAAAAATGGCATGTACTTTTAAAAGAAAGGGTTTTGTTGAAAATAATCCTAAAAACATGTAGAGGAAGAATTATGAAAATGAGGCATTATGAAACCGTAAAAATCCATTCACGCCATATAAGTTAAAAACAACATTTTTCTCGTAATTTTGTCGGAAATGTCAAAAAGTACCTCGTACGAAAAACAACAAAAGATTCCTTTAATATCTTTTACTAAAAACTAAACGAAGTGTAAATTGTATTTAAAAAATTGTAGGTGGATGGAAATAATATTACATATTTAGGAAACATGGATGTTGATGATAAAATACACCCTAGTAAATTCCAAAGTATAAACAATCTCGGAAAAAATGAGATTGTGATATTTCCCTTACCTTAGGTCCGATTTTCTTCATAAGTGTCCAAACCTCGTGTATAATGATTTAAATAATGTCATTGACTTATTCCAGAATCATATTCATTGTTATGATATCATATATGGTTCACTTATGACTTTATTTTACCCTTTATTTTGTAAATTCAATGTTAAAGAGCGTTTTCGGTAAAATCGTTTCATTTGTCGTCCGTGTTTTGACTTGTAATTATTCATATGATGACTTAGATCATGATTACATAATTCCAGAATATAAGAGATGATTTATATATAATATATATTCATAATATAAATATATATAATAGATCATTAAATAGAACGAAATACACCATTCATGGAGACGGTAGGCCGTACGTACGCATGAACGTTGTTTTCATTTCCTTATTGAGTTGAATAGAAATAATTGGATGACATACATATATATATACCTAAATACAATATCATTATTATGTCATATATTTAATGATTACTAATTATATATATTTTATAATCATTCATGAATGGTTAACGTGGAGAAAGAAATCTCATTGCGTCGTGGAGACAGTAGTCCGCACGTACGCACGAGCGATGATATCGTTCTCATGATCGTGGAATTGTATTAGAGTGTATTTATACTATTTCAGAATCAATATCACTTCACTATAATCATATATATTATTTCTTTACACCATTATACCCATCCATGTACTGTGGTGGTGGAAAATAGATAACACCACGGCATGGAGACGGTATTCCGTATGTACGCACGCGCGGTGATTTCTTTTTCCGTAGGATGGATAAGAGGTGAAATAGGGTTGTTTTAATATTTATAATAAAATATCAGTATATGATGGATACTAATGTTATTAACTCATAATGAAACAACTAAAGACGAAGAAGTTGATGAAGAAATAAATTGGAAAGGATTGGTAATGGATATTACCTCTTCTTTAAAGTGCTTCTTTCAGACCTCCTTTTAGGGCACTAAAATTAGTCTTTGAAGAAGACCAGGACCACTGGGATGTCTCTAGGGAAGTGCGGAGGAGAAATTGGTAGGGGTTTTCGGAGCATGTAGGCTCAAAGTGGTGTGAGGAAGAGGGGGAGGAGGTGCCCTTTTATAAGGGAGGAGAGGGGCACCTTTGGAAAAACTAAAAATATTAATTTATTATAAATTCATATTTGGTATTAAATAGCTCCAAATTGATATATTTCTAATATAAGGTGTGGATGGGTCTAAATCCTCTCATCCAATAGAATTTAGACAATTTTATGTAATTATATTAACCTTATCTTTTAGTTTTAACTCTTAGTTAATTAGATTGACATTTACCATGTCAGTTTGTATTCTTATATTATATAGTTAATAAACATACCATATACATCCAATCGACCCCCAAGTGGTCCATTAATGATACAACTATCATGATATAAGTATCTTGGCTGAACCTTAGAATTTTAGGAATAAAATAACAATTAATAATATAATATTTATTTTAAAAACTATTTTCTGTCAATTTTGACACTATTTAGTAATTGATTTTTTTAAAAAATTATAACAGAATGATTAGTTCTAAAAAGGTAAATCAAATCAATATTAGCATATCATATTAACCTATAAAATTATTTTAATTCATAAAAAGTCTCAAATTATATTTATTTTGGCATTTATAACATCAATTATGTCAATATTTCATTAATAAGATAATTACTGCGTCATCATTGTGTCATAAATAAATTAAATTATTTAAAGTCTAAAAATTACAAATCAAATACCATTATGTAGGAAATCGTTTTATCCTTCTAATGAATATTTATAGTCTAATTTATCTTATGTATAACCCTATAATAAAAATATTTTACTTATTAAACATTGATTTTAACTATTTTTACCCTTCTTTAAATAAATTAATATTAAATGTCCTAATCTAATCCAAGTGGGCTTAAATGGTCTTATTTTATTCCTTGGGTTGCTTTTGGTCGAATTACACTTATCCAATAGAGTTAGGACATGTGTTAGGGTAATAATAATATCATTTTTACCCTTAATTACCCTATTTACTTTTAATCGTGGTAAAAATAGGTAAAAAAGTTACTATTCACCAGAAATTACTTTCATCTCATTGAACCACATTTTACTTACTGACATCAACAGTGTCTTTCTGATTTTTGAAATTCCACTCACAGAAGCGGTAAAATTAAGTTGTATGAAACATTAATTTTTTTAACTACCACTTAGTGGTTTCACTATTCATCAGAAAATGAATGTTTCCAGAAAAATACAAAAAATTAGGCCTAAGATATATTTGATATTATGAACTCGATAATGTTTTCTATTTTACCAAATTAAAAACATATCAGTTGCATTAATTAATTTAAAAATTAATTCCCATTGTCAAAACAAATAGTGTGTTCTTAAGAGATAAGAACTATCAAAATATTGACACTTGTTTATGTTCTGTTTAAATGTAAAATTACATCCAATGACCAATATTGTATTAAATTGTAAAAATATATTCTAAATATACTTTAAAACCACTAAAATTAATAACTTATCACTATTTATTATTTCTATTAAAAAAGTTGTTTTTAATTAAAATTTAGTAATTTTAACTATTCATCGGAGACTGAAAGTTATCCGAAAAGTATCAAAATTACACCCTAAGCTAATTTCGATATTCTAAATCCAAAAATGAAGTCCATTTTGAAAAATAAAATTTATAAAATTTCAAAAGGTGGTTATTACTATTCATAACGGCTAGTTTTAATAACATTTTAATAACATATCGTCGTTTAGTGAAACTCAGTATTGCATACAACACATGCTATCGAGGAAGGTCGTGATTGCGTGTAATGCAAGGCAAGTCAAGGATGCTTGTTGTGCAAGCTCCTTTTGGTGTAGCGTACAACACAAGATATTAATGAAATTAAAAATAATATTTTTCATAAAATCTCAGGGTGTTACATTCTACCCCCCTTAAAAGGAATTTCTCCCTCGAAATTCGTCAGGGTTATAAAAGGTTTACTACTCGAAAGTTTCATTAATAGAAACCCACATTGTAAAAAGGAATACCTAATCCAATCTTTAAAAACAGTATGAAATGTAATGGTTACCCAAATAAACTAATCAATGGGTTTCCACATAGGTGAAAATATGGATATGGAAGAGAAATCTAACCATCATGTTCTGATGGAGAGTGGTAGAGAACATGTATATAGAAAAGCCAGCAATCACAAAGCCATAAATTTGTGACGATCTAAGGTACCATCTGAATCATCAGATATAAGATCACTAGGACAACATTTTTGTTTTTCAAGATCATTTCCCTAAAGTTGATGAAATTGGAATTAGAAGAAAAACTTTCGTGATTTTGGTATAGTCTCACTGTTGGTCGTTCTTTGGACAATTACCACTTCATCTCTTAAATAAATGAAGTTGAATTTTTCATTCCTGATGTGTTAGCAGATCATGTGATAGAATGATGGGTCATGTCATCTGTCTCAAACAATAGGTTAGAAAAGTTATCACAAAATACATAAGTCCATATATAGTGAGGTTAATCGCATACGATTCCGAAAATGATCATATACTTCATCTATCATGCCGCTTAATAAAATAAAACTAGTTTCTACTAAATAGGGACTTCATGTAGACCATTGGTATGCGATAAAGGCCAGTTTCACTTCAGTTGTGGGTTCTATTCCCACAGCCTTGTCCGACGCAATGGGTTGTCGCCTGTCCTGCAGGTTGTCCTTTTTCTAAAACTATATTACTATAACATCCCATCAATAATATCAAAACAATACTAACATATGTCCAACATAATCCATTCCAATGTTTAGGGTTATCTAAAATACTTTGTTCCAAGCTCATAGTATAAAGAAATTGATTACTTGAAATGTCACATAACAATAACGTGAATGCCATCATTTACCCCTCGTATATCTTGTTGGTCACATTCTAGTCATGTGAATACCTTAATCATGTATTCTCATGAAAAAAAATGAATACCCATTGAACCTTAGTGAAAACATGAATGCAGTTAAAGGTTAACACTTCCCACATACCAAAATCCTCAAAATTCTTTATACTCAAACCATGATATAACTTAGTCCTTATATCAATCATGAGCTCATGAATACAATCAAACATCTCATCATCTTCTTATCACTTCATTATGCGCATACCAAAAATATCTCAATCACTTTCCATGGTTATCGATACCATAAAATTATTGAAAACCACAATAAACCAATACATAAATATTCCAATATTCCATGATAATATATAAAACATTATTTTTTAATCCATTACATAATCACTTAATCATTTCACCACATCATTGTCATATTCAACATCACCAATATTGATCGCATGTGACTTCCCTTTGTCCTTTGCCTTAATTTTTTGCTCATGCCGATTATCATTAAACCTTGGATTAGGGCATTGATTAGCATAATGCCCCATTTCATTGCACTTGAAGCATTGAAGTGTTGTTGGTGCGCTCTCTGCAGTCTTTTCTTTATTCAGACCATTGGCAACCCATTTTCCATTACGTCAACACTCAGCTGCTCGATGACCTTATTTTCCATAGTTAAAACATTTCTAGTCCCTTTAAGACAATCTCCGCCAAGATTCTTTCCACACTTTGAGCATAAGGAATCATTCATCTTCTTTTCACCATTATTTTTTGATTTCTCCTTGAACTCCATCTTTCGTTTCTTGTCAAAACCATGAGATGGATAAGTTACACCAACTTCCAGTTCTACATTGATAGCACAGCCCACAATTTCTTCATAGCTACTGAAGTCTCTTATAGCTAATTCCCTTCGAAGACTTGGTTTTAAGCCATTGAAAAATCGATCAACTTTACTTTCAGGTTGGATGATAAAGCCAGATGCATACCTTGTAAGCCTTGTAAAATTTTCTTCGTATATACCAACAGATTCATCATTCTTCTGATTAAGCACAAGAAACTCCTTCTCCATCTTTGTTCGAAGAATACTAGGTAAGTAATTATTGAAAAATAAGTTCTTGAACTCATCCCATTCCATAGACTCAATTTCATCTCTTGGCCTCATATTCATGATAAGATTCCACCATTGATCAGCTTCACCTTTCAGACGATATACTACTTAGATGAATTTATCATGTTCAGAACATTGAATAACTGAAAATATCTTTTCAGTGGTACTGATCCTCTGTTCAGCACCAAGTTGATCAGAAGACCCACTGATAGAAGGTGTATGTTGCCTCATGAAGGATTCAATTGAATATTGTTCCCTTCTCTGCTAATTTGGAAGTCCAGAATGATTCATAGCTTGTGTATGTATAGCAATAAGATTTTTCACTCCATCTCCCATAACATTTGTTTGTTCAGGAGGACAATCATTGCATTTTCCATTACATTGATCAACACAGTTCCTTCAGGTTCCAGCCATCGTCTAAAACCCAAAAAGAATAGTGTGAGAGGCAAAAATCATGATAGGGAAAACAACATAATAAAGGGCGAGTACCATTAATATCTAACATCATGGGTTACTGTAATTCTAGTACTATAACCTATACGTATACTTAACCGTACGGATATCCCTAGACATACCATAGAAATATCTCTAGGGATCTCACTAAAGTTCTCGCATCCTATTGTCCAAAGGTTGACTAAACCATTCCTCTGATACCAACTGTAATGACCCGAAGCATGACGTAATGGAAATTACATTACTTTTGTGGAATAATTAATACATAACAAAAAATAGACACACAGGGACCGTAATAGTTTAGTGTCTTTTGAAACTCGTAATATAAACAACTAATCATGTTGAAAGATCTTCAATATCTCTCATATCGATCTTCCCCTTTTTTACTACCTAAAACCTTTCATTATATCCTAGTGAAAAGAAAACATAAAAAGGGTGAGATCAAATGCTCAGTAAGGGTAAGCATGGATCAAATAAAACATACCATTTAAATTTGAACTTAAAAACATGAACATAATGTTTAGACATCAAAATCTTGAGCAATGACACAAAACATGGAAGTACGCAAGGCATAGATCATAATAAAACATTAAGAATGATAAAATAGAATGGGAAAAAACATGTAATTGTGGAAACCATTAGGCACATGATATGATTTCCATAGTAGCCAAGGCATTGCTGCCAAGACCATCTTAGTGGACAAAGTCCCTTTCTGAATCGAGTTCACTCCTCATTCCAGTCCTGTATTACGGAACCGGTTTAACTTGTCGTTCCAGCCATATCTATCTAATGAGATATAAATCTGTACCCAATTCAATTGAGGGAGATATAGGTCCCACCCATCCCATAATGAAATCATTCTTACTTGTGCCACAACATAATCTTAAAACATTCATCATAACCCAATGAATAAAATGGGTCTCCTAAACATCATATCATCATCACATAATCCAAATAAAATAAATGGATATTTCATCATAAGAAAATTGAAAGCATGTAAATCATAGAGTCATTATACTTGAAACATACACATTTGATATAATTTCATCATAGATGGAAAATTGTTTTGATAAAACACTTGAAATGAATTCTTGAAGAAAATATCATTTCTTCTTCAAAATCACTTTCTTTTCAAAAATTGGTATGTACATTTAAAAGAAAAGGGTTTGTTGAAAATAATCCTGAAAACATGTATAGGAGGAATTATGAAAATAAGGTTTTATGAAACCGTAAAAATCCATTCACTCCGTATAAGTTAAAAATAACAATTTTCTCGTACTTTTGCCGGAAAGGTCAAAAAGTACCTCGTACGAAAAACAACAAAAGATTCATTTCATATATTTTACTAAAAACTCACATAAGAGTAAAATTGGATTTAAAAAATTGTAGTTGGATGTAAATAATATTACATATTGGGGAAACATGGATGTTGATGATAAAATACACCCCAGTAAATTCCAAAGTATAAACAATCTCGGATAAAAATGTGATTGTGATATTTCCCTTACCTTAGGTTTGATTTGCTTCGTATGTATCCAAACCTCCTGTATAATGATTTATATAATGTCATTAACTTATTCCAGATTCATATTCATTGTTATGATATCATATATGGTTCACTTATGACTTTATTTTACCCGTTATTTTGTAAATTCCATGTTTAAGAGTGTTTTGGGTAAAATCGATTCATTTGTTGTCTATGTTTTGACATGTAATTATTCATATGATTACATAGATCATGATTATGTAATTCCAGAATATAATACATTATTTATATATAATATTTATTCATAATATACATATATATAATAGATCAGTAAATGGAAAGAAATACACCCTTCATGGAGACGATAGGTCAGACGTACGCATGAATGCTATTTTCGTTTCCTTATTGAGTTGAATGGAATTAATTGGATGACATACATATATATATACATAAATCCAGTATCATTATTATGTCATATATTTCATGATTACTAATTATATATATTTTATAATCATTCATGAATGGTTAACATGGAGAAGGAATCTCATCGCGTCGTGGAGACGGTAGTCCGTACGTACGCACGAGCGATGATATCGTTCTCATGATCGTGGAATTGTATTAGAGTGTATGTATACTATTTGAAAATCAATATCACTTCACAATAATCATATATATTCATTATTTACCCCGTTATACCCATCCAAGTAAGGTGGTGGTGGAAAATAGACTACACCGTAGCGTGGAGACGGTATTCCGTACGTACGCACACGCGGTGTTTTCTTTTTCCATAGGATGGATAAAAGGTGAAATAGGGTTGTTTCATATTTATAATAACGTATCAGTATATGAGGGATACTAATGTTATTACTGTTGGGTCGTAGAGGATGGAAAGAGAGGGGGTGAATTTCCTTTTCAAAAATAATTAACAATTTAAAAAAATTATCAATGCAGCGGAAATAAAAAAGGCAAGACACAATTTGATAACGAAGTTTGGCTTAATTCCCAAGCCTACGTCTCCGCTCCCAACAAGAACCGTTGAGAGATTAATTACGTCAGCTTGCTTTTTAATGGTTGTAGCAAGAATCCCACTAGCTGTTTTAAGGTAGGCTAGAACACCTTCGTACAGCTTGGTTTTTTATTATGGTTGTAGCAAGAAACCCACTAGCCGTTTTAAGGTAGGCTAGAACACCTTCGTACAGCTTTCTTTTTTATTATGGTTGTAGCAAGAAACCCAATTGAAAGAAAGAATGGAAATGAGAGGTTTGTTTTAATCCAATCCCAATGAAGAACTAAACAAATCAAATAATACAAACACACGGAAGCCTTGAGTGGCAAAAGTGTGAGAGCAGCTGATGGAGAGGGAGCTCAAGCTTCAAGGATGGCAATGGATCACAAGAGGCTTTGGAGATTTGTTGTTAGAGCATCAAGACATCAAAATATTATTCGGTTGTGTTCTCGGCATCCATGGTTTTTTATTTATAGGAGAAATACCCATAAACACTTCAATATGGCCGTTGGAGGGCTTCCGGAGCCATTGGGGGTCAAAAGTACAAGTCTGATCAAAGCCCAATGGCTAGTTTGACTGGGCACACCGGCTGGCTGGTGGTGTCTCACCAGCTGGCCTGTGGTCCACCGGTTGGCCGGTGCTGAGTTCACGGCTGGCCGGTGGTCCAGACAGAGCAAGCTTTCTGTCTGGGTTCCACCGGCTGGCCGGTAGTCATCCACCGGTTGGCCGGTGTCACCAGGCAGTGGGCAAGCCTACTGCCTTGGTCCTCTGGCTGGCCGGTGGGCAAGAACCGGTTGGCCGATGCCGATACCGGCTGTCCGGTGCGATAACAACGGCTGACCGGTGGACTTAGAGAGTCCACTATCAGCCTTCTTGGGCCAACTCCTAGGCAACCTTTTTCCTAGCATCAAAACACTTGAAAAAAAGTTAGAACACGATGAGAGTGATTGTGATCATTAAAATTCAAGAGAGAGGGGTACAACAATCTCCCCCTATTTTGATGATCACAATCACAAAAGAGAAAGCTTTAAAAAGGATATGCCAATTGAAAACTTAAATAAACAATTTTGGACATGAAAATATATTAGAGATAATTTAAAAAAAAATTGAAGAGATGTACCATGTATTGAAAATGATCATAATCTAAAGAGAATGAGTCATTTTGAAATTGTAACCATAGGTCATTTTTTAAAAGGAACAAATGAATAACTTACCGGTTTTTAAAAAAATATTTATCTTTTAAAAAGAGCACTTTAATCAATTGAAATATGAAACTAGTAAACATAGAAATTTCTCCCCCTTTGGGATTATCAAAATAGGAGGGAAAAAGAAAAAAATTAGAAGAAATTAGATAAACAAAAAAAATATAATTAAAATAAAAGAGAGTTAAATATTTAATAGTGCTCATTGACGAATCATTCCTAACCCCCCCTTAATAAAATCAAAATGTTCAACCGGGAGCGGTTTGGTAAAAATATCAGCTAATTGGAAATCAGTAGAAATGAAGTCCAAAGTGATATCCCCTTTTTGAAAATGGTCATGAAGGAAATGATGCCTTAAGTATATATGCATTGTTCTAGAGTGTTGTATTGGATTCATAGAAATACTAATGGCACTAGTGTTGTCACACCGAATAGGGACATGATCATAGGAAAGGCCATAATCCAAGAGATTGTGCTGCATCCAAACAATTTGGGCACAAAAATTCCCAGTGGCTACGTACTCGGCCTCGGCAGTAGAAAGAGCAACACAGTTTTGCTTCTTGCTACTCCATGATACAAGGGACTTGCCTAGAAGATGACAGGTTCCACTAGTACTTTTTCGATCTAATTGACATCTACCAAAATCAGCATCCGAATATGAAGAAAGTTCGAAAGAAGTATTAGAAGGATAAAATAAACCAATGTTTTTGGATCCTCTTAAATACCTAAAAATCCTTTTGACTGATTTCAAATGAGATTCTTTGGGATTGGCTTGAAAACGAGCACAAAGGAAAACACTGAACATGATGTTAGGATGGGTCGAAGTTAGGTAAAGTAGACTCTCGATCATACTCCTATAAAGCTTGTTATCAACAGGTTTCCCGACTTCATCTAACGTAAGCTTACAAGAAGTACTCATGGGGGTACTAATTTCCTTTACTTGATCCATACCAAAACGACTTAAGATCTCGTTTGTGTATTTTCCTTGGCTTAGAAAAATACCTTTTGAATTTTGAAAGATTTGAAAACCGAGAAAAAATTTCAATTCCCCCATAAAGATGATTTCAAATTCTTTTCTCATTAAATCTGAAAAATCAGTACAAAGTGATTCTTTGGTAGAACCAAAGATAACGTCATCGACGTAGATTTGGACGATTAAATGATCTTTTGAAGTGTGTTTTAAAAAGAGGGTACAATCAGCTTGACCCATTTTAAAATAATTTTCTAAAAGGAATTTTGTTAACCGCTCATTCCAAGCCCGAGGGGCTTGCTTTAAGCCATAGAGAGCCTTGGTAAATTTAAAAACATGATTTGGAAATTTTTGATCTTCAAAACCGGGAGGTTGATCAACAAAGATTTTTTCAGAAATAAAACCATTTAAAAAGGCGCATTTAACATCCATTGGAAAAAGATTGAAATTTAAGTGGGCGGCGAAAGCCAACAAGATCCTAATGGATTCCAATCTAGCAACGGGCGCAATGGATTCACCATAATCAATTCCTTCTTCTTGATTATAGCCCTTAGCTACTAGGCGAGCCTTGTTCTGGGTTATATTTCCTTGATCATCATGTTTTTTCCTAAAAACCCATTTAGTGCCAATAATTGGATGATCATTGGGTCTTTCAACAAGAGTCCAAAAATCATTTCTAGAGAATTGATTTAGTTCATCTTGCATTGCAAGAACCCAATTCTCATCATTAATGGCATCATTAATGGTTTGAGGCTCTAGGTGAGAAATGAAGGCTTGATGTTCAACCTCGTTGAGGATTGATCTTCTAGTTTGAGTACCAGCTTGGAGATCACCTATAACATTTTATAAAGGATGGTCTCTAGAAGGTTTCCAAACCTTAGGCAAGGTGGAAGGCAAGGAAGGTGAAGAAGGTTCATGATCATCATCCTCCTTGAGAGGAGAAGAGGAATCATTTAATTTAAGTTTATCAAGCTTATCTTCAACATATTCAATGACCGGATGGGGATTTGGAAGATTTTCATCAAACTTGACATGAGGTGATTCTTCGATGGTTTTTGAACGTTTGTTGAAGACACGATAGGCTTTGCTAGAGTTGGAGTACCCAAGAAAAATACCTTCATCAGATTTGACATCAAATTTCCCTAGGTTATCTTTTGTGGTAAGGATAAAGCATTTACAACCAAACACTTTAAAATAACCAACATTGGGCAATTTTCCTTTCCAAATTTCATAGGGGGTTTTCTTAAGAAGGGGTCTTACAAGGACTCTATTGATAGTATAAACAAGAAGTGTTAACTGCCTCGGCCCAGAAAAATTGAGGGAGGTTGAATTCACTAAGGGGGGTTCGAGCAATTTCTTGGAGAGTTCGGTTTCTCCTTTCAACCACTCCATTTTGTTGTGGAGTCCTAGGGGCAGAGAAGGAGTGATTGTATCCTTGAGAGGAACACAATTCATCGAATTCTTTGTTCTCGAATTCACCTCCATGGTCACTACGGAGCGATATAATTTTATATCCTTTTTCGTTTTCTACTTTCCTAGAGAATTTCAAAAAGGTTCTACAAGCATCATTTTTATGAGCTAAAAAGAAAACCCAAGTCAAACGAGAAAAGTCATCTACTAGGACAAAGGTATAGGAGTTTCCACCTAGACTTGCTACAGGGGTAGGACCAAAAAGATCAAGATGTAGGAGCACAAGAGATTTTGAAGTGGACACTTAATTCTTAGATTTCAAAGAAGACTTGTGTTACTTTCCAAGTTGGCATGGCTCACAAATAAAATCTTTCTTAAACTTATGTTTAGGAAGGTCACGGATGAGCTTGTTCTTATTAAGCTTTAGAAGTGAATGAGAGCTACAATGCCCCAACCTTCTATGCCAAGTCCAAGACTCATTGTCAAGAGCACTTAAACATTGAACATTTTGGCTAGCTAAAGACTTTAAATCAATAATGTAAACATTTTGAAAATGGGAAGCAGAAAATTTCAATTTGTTTTGAAAATCAAACACATTGCATAAATCATTTTGAAAATTCACCGAAAACCACTATCACAAAGTTGAGTAATGCTAATTAGATTATGTTTTAAACCTTTAACAAATAAAACATCTTTAATTAACTAGGTGATTCCAAATCCAATGGTACCTATTCCGACGATCTTTCTTTTTGAATTGTCACCGAAGGTGACGTATCCTCCATCGAATTCTTCAAGGGAGTTGAACTTGGAGGGATCGCCACACATGTGCCTCGAGCATCCGCTGTCGAGATACCACGAGCCATTCGATGTCCTACTTCTTTGGCGTTTATCCTACAAAATCATGAGAGAATAGATTTTGGTACGCATATAAGTTTGGGTCCGGAAAGATTAGTTAAAAGAGACTTTTTAACCCATATTTTTCTAGAGGGTTGCCATCTAAAATACTCATCCGAGTAGGTAATGGTTTTGGGGCTTCCATACCTTGCATTTTTACAATCACATTCATAAATCATGTGCCCATTCTTTTTACAATAATTACAAAATTTATATTGAGATCTCCCCCTTACAAAAGTAGTGGGTGCTCTAGAAGAAGTGGCTTGTTTGTTAAATCCAAGTCCATGTGTTGTTCTAGCCGAACGCTGAGAACCTAGTAATTTGGTCAAATTTTGTTCACCTTGGGTGAACTTGGAAAGAGAATCCCTTAGATATTTAATGGTTGAATTCAAAGAATCAACATTTGGAATATCTTGGATCTTAAGGGTACGTTCCTCATTATTTTTGAGAAGTTGTTCTTTTCAGAAATGAGAATTTTATTTTTCTTTTTCAAAGCCATAAATTTAGAGGTAAGTTCGTGAAAACCTTCCTCTAATTGATCTATCGCATTTTGAAGATCTTTATAGGACATGTCATTATCGAAAGAGGAAGATGAGGAAGAGGAGTCGGAAGAAGATACCTCATCAAATGCCATTAGGCATTGTTCACCTTCATCGCTTGAGTCGCTTGAAGACATGGAGTAATCACTTGCACTCCATGTGGATGCTTTGAAAGCCTTATTGTTTTTATTTTCTTTTACCCTTTTCTTGAAAATGGAGCACTCCGGTTGGATGTGGCCTTTCTTTCCACATTTAAATCATGTAACTTCATTCTCCGCTTCGGGCTCTTCCTTTCGTGCCCTTCGAAAGTTCTTCTTTTTCTTCATAAATTTGCTCATTTTTCTTGCTAGTTGAGCAATCTCGGATTCGCTATCAGTGGAGGAGCTTTATTCCTTTGCTTTGAAAGCAATGTTCTTTTTCTCCTTGAAGGTTTTACCTTCTTTATCGGCTTGCCTCTTCATGGTGATCTCGTAGGTCATGAGTGATCCAATGAGCTCTTCAACCGGCATTTTCTTGATATCTTTTGCTTCTTGAATTGCGGTCACCTATGGTGCCCATGAGCTTGGTAGGACCCAAAGAATCTTCTTGACCGTCATTTCTGCAGAAACATCATCACTAAGAGATTTTTTTCCATTGAAAACGTCAGTAAAATGAGTAAACATTTCAGTAATTGATTCGTGTGGGTGCATGATGAAACTTACAAAATCTTGGCGATACATGTCTAACCTAGTGTCTTTGACTTTGTTAGTGCCATCATGGGTTACTTCTAAAAGTTTTCAAATTTCATAAGAAGAAGAGCAAATAGAAACACGGTTAAATTCATTACTGTCTAGCCCACAATGAAGATCATTCATGGCTTTGCCATCAAGCTCAAAATTGGCAATGTCTTCGGGGGTCCATTTGGACTCATCCTTGTTAGATAAAGTATAGCCTTGCATTACAATCCTATAGATAGGATAACCAATGCTTCTAAGAAAATTAATCATGCGAGTTTTCCAATAAGTGTAATCGGTTCCATTAAAGAATGGGGCCCATGTCATAGAATACCCTTCGGGAGCATGCGAGGAATTAGCCATCACTAAGGATCTTAAGTTTGTAACCGGTTAAGGTATTACACAAACTCCTCCTCTGATACCAAATGTTGGGTCGTAGAGGATGGAAAGAGGGGGGGTGAATTGCCTTTTCAAAAATAATTAACAATTTAAAACAATTATCAATGCAGTGGAAATAAAAAAGTCACGACACAATTTGATAACGAAGTTCGGCTTAATTCCCAAGCCTACGTTTCTGCTCCCAACAAGAACCGTTGAGAGATTAATTACGTCAGCTTGCTTTTTAATGGTTGTAGCAAGAAACCCACTAGCCGTTTTAAGGTAGGCTAGAACACCTTCGTACAGCTTGCTTTTTTATTATGGTTGTAGCAAGAAACCCACTAGCCGTTTTTAAGGTAGTCTAGAACACCTTCGTACAGCTTGCTTTTTTATTATGGTTGTAGCAAGAAACCCATTTGAAAGAAAGAATGGAAATGAGAGGTTTGTTTTAATCCAAACCCAATGAAGAACTAAACAAATAAAATAATACAGACACACGGAAGCCTTGAGCACCAAAAGTGTGAGAGCAGCTGATGGAGAGGGAGCTCAAGCTTCAAGGATGGCAATGGATCACAAGAGGCCTTGGAGATTTGTTGTTAGAGCATCACGACATCAAAATATTATTCTGTTGTGTTCCCGGCATCCATGGTTTCTTATTTATAAAAGAAATACCCATAAACACTTCAATATGGCCGTTGGAGGGATTCCGGAGCCGTTGGGGGTAAAAAGTACAAGTCTGGTCAAAGCCCAATGACTAGTTTGACTGGGCACACCGGCTGGCCGGTGGTGTCTCACCAGTTGGCCTGTGGTCCACCGGCAGGCCGGTGCTGAGCTCCTGGCTGGCCGGTGGTCCAGACAGAGCAGGCTTTTTGTCTGGGTTCCACCGGCTGGCCGGTGGTCATCCACTGGTTGGCCGGTGTCACCAGGCAGTGGGCAAGCCTACTGCCTCGGTCCTCCGGCTGGCCGGTGGGCAAGAACCGGTTGGCCGGTGCCCATACCGGCGGGCCGGTGGGAATCCACCGATTGGCCGGTGGACTCAGAGAGTCCACTATCAGACTTCTTGGTCCAACTCCTGGGAAACCTTTTTCCTAGCATCAAAACACTTGAAAACAAGTTAGAACACGATGAGAGTGATTGTGATCATTAAAATCCAAGAGATAGGGGTACAACAATTACCTCATAATGAAACAACTAAAGAAGAAGAAGTTGAAGAAGAAAGAAATTGGAAAGGATCGGTAATAGATATTACCTCTTCTTTAAAGTGCTTCTTTGAGACCTCCTTTTAGGGCACTAAAATTAGTATTTTAAGAAGACCAAGACCTCTAGGATGTCTCTAGGGAAGCGTAGGGGAGAACGTGGCAGGGTTTGGCCGAGCTTGAAGGCTCAAAGTGGTGTGAGGAAGAGGGGGAGGAGGTTCCTTTTTATAAGGGTGGATAGGGGCACCTTTGGCAAAACTAAAAATATTAATTTATTATAAAGTCATATTCGGTTTTAAATAGCTTCAAATTGATATATTTTGATGATAAGGTGGGGATGGGTCTAAATCCTTTCATCAAATAGAATTTAGACAAGTTTAGGTCATTATATTATCCTTATCTTTTAGTTTTAACTCTTAGTTAATTAGATTGACATTTACCATGTCACACTGTATTTTTACATTATATAGTTAATAAACATACCATATACATCCAATCGACCCCCCATGTGGTCCATTAATGATAGAACTATAATGATATATGTATCTTGGCCGAAACATAGATTTTTATGAATAAAATAACAACTAATAATATAATATTTGTTTTAAAAACTATTTTATGTCAATTTTGGCACTATTTAGTAATTGATTTTTGTGAAAATGATAACAGAATGATTAGTTCGAAAAAAGTTAATCAAATCAATATTAACATATCATATTAACCTATAAAATTAGTGGAATTCATAAAAAGTCTCAAATTATATTTATTTGGGAATTTATAACATCAATTATGTCAATATTTTATTAATAAGATAATTACTGCATCATCATTGTGTCATAAATAAATTAACTTATATAACGTCTAAAAATTTAAAATAAAATACCATTATGTAGGACATAATTTTATCTTTCTAATGAATATTTATAGTAGAATTTATCTTATGTATAACCCTATATTAAATTTTTTTTACTTATTAAACTTTGATTATAACTATTTTAACTCTTCTTTAAATAAATTAATATTAAATGTCCTAATCTAATCCAAGTGTGCCTAAATTGTCATATTTTATTTCTAGGGTTGTTTTTGGTCGAATTACACTTATCCAATTTAATTAGGACATGTGTTAGGGTAATAATAATATCATTTTTACCCTTAGTTACACTATTTACTTTTAACCGTGGTAAAAAAGGTAAAAATGTTACTATTCACCAAAAATTATTTTCATCTCATTGATCGAAATTTTACTTACTGACATCAACCGTATCTCTCAGATTTTTGAACTTCCACTCATAGAAGCTGTAAAATTTAGTTTTATGAAAAATTCATTTTTTTTAACTATCACTTAGTGGTTTCAATATTCATCAGAAAATGAAAGTTTCCAGAAAAATACCAAAAATTAGTCCTAAGATATATTTGATATTATGAACTCAAAAATGATGTCTATTTTACAAAATTCAAAACAAATTAGTTGTATTAATTAATTTAAAAATTAATTCTCATCGTCAAAACAAATATCATGTTCTTAAGAGATAAGAACTATCAAAAGATTGACACTTGTTTATGTCTGGTTTAAATGTGAAATCACATCCAATGACCAACATTGTATTAAATTGTAAAAATATATTTTACATATACTTTAAAACCACTAAAATTAATAACTTATCACTATTAATTTTTTCTATTAAAAAGGTTGTTTTTAATTAAAATTTAGTAATTTTCATTATTCATCATAAAAAGGAAAGTTATCTGATAAGTACCAAAATTTCACCCTAAGATAATTTCGATATTCAGAATCCAAAAATGAAGTACATTTTGAAAAAAAAATTTATAAAATTTCAAAAAGTGGTTATTACTATTCATAATGGCTAGTTTTAATAATATTTTAATAGCATATCGTTGTTTAGTGAAACTCGGTATTGCGTACAACACATGATATCGAGGAAGGTCGCGATTGCATGTAATGCAAGGCAAGTCAAGGATGCGTTTTGTGCAAGCTTCTTTTGGTGTAGCGTAAAACACAAGACATTAATGAAATTAAAAAGAATATTTTTCATAAAATCTCTGGGTGTTACATTCTACCCCCCTCAAAATGAATTTCACCCTGGAAATTCGTCGGCGTTATAAATGGTTTACTACTAGAAAGTTACATTAATAGAAACCCACATTGTAAAAAGGAATACCAAAACCAATATTTAAAAACAAAAGTATAAAATGTAATGGTTACCCAAATAAACTAATCACTGGATTTCCACATAGGTGATAATATAGATATGGAAGAGAAATATAACCATCATGTTCTGATGGAGAGTAGTAGAGAACATGGCTATGGAAAATCCAGAAATCACAAATCCATAAATTTGTGACGATCTAAGGTAACATCTGACTAATCAGATATAAGAGCACTAGGAAAACATTTTTTGTTTTCAAGATCATTTCCCTGAAGTTGATGCAATTGGAATTAGAAGAAATACTTTCATGATTTTGGTATAGTCTCACCGTTGGTCGTTCTTTGGACAATTACCACTTCATATGTTAAATAAATGAAGTTGAATTTGTCATTCATGATGTGTTAGCAGATCATGTGATAGAATGATGGGTCATTTCATCTGTCTCAAAAAAAAGGTTAGAAAAGATATAAAAAAATACATAAGCCCATCTATAGTGAGGTTAATCATATACGATTCCGAAAATGAACTTATACTTCATCTATCATGCCGCTTAATAAAATAAATTTAGTTTCTACTAAACAAGGACTTCTTGTAGGCTAGTGGTATGCGATAAAGGTCAGTTGCAGTTCAGTTGTGGGTTCGATTCCCACAGCCTTGTCCGACATGATGGGTTGTCGCCTGTCCTACAGGTTGTCCTTTTTCTAAAACTATATTACTATAACATCCCATCAATAATATCGAAACAATATTAACATATGTCCAACATAATCCATTCCAATATTTAGTGTTATCTAAAATACATCGGTCCAAGCGCATAGTATAATGAAAATGATTAATTGAAATGTCACATAACAATCACGTGAATGCCATCATTTACCCCTCATATATCTTGTTGGTCACATTCCAGTCATGTGAATACCTTAATCATGTATTCTCTTGAAAAAAATGAATACCCATTGAACCTTAGTGAAAACATGAATGCAGTTAAAAGATAACACTTTCCACATACCAAAATTCTCAAAATTCATTATACTCAAACCATGATATCACTTAGTTCTTATATCAATCATGAGATCATGAATACAATCAAACATCTCATCATCTTTTTATCCCTTCATTATGCTCATACAAAAAAAATCTCAATCACTTTCCATGGTTACAGGTTCCATAAAATTATTGAAAACCACAATAGACCAATACCTAAATATTCCAATATTCCACGATACTATATACAACATTATTTTGGAATCCATAACATAAACACTTAATCATTCCACCACATCGTTTTCATATTCAACATCACCCATAGTGATCGCATGTGACTTCCCTTTGTCCTTTTCCTTAATTGTTTGCTCATGTCGATCATCATTAACCCTTGTATTAGTGCATTGATTAGCATAATGCCTCATTTCATTTCACTTGAAGAATTGAAGTGTTGTTGGTGCGTTTTCTGTAGTCTTTTCTTTATTCACACCAATAGAAACCCTTTTTCCATTACTTCGACACTCAGATGCTCGATGACCTTCTTTTCCACACATAAAACATTTTCTAGTCCCTTTAAGGCAATCTCTTCCATGATTCTTTCCACACTTTGAGCATAAGGAAACATTCATCTTCTTTTCACCATTATTTTGAGATTTCTCCTTGAACTCCATCTATCGTTTCTTGTCAAAACCATGAGATGGATAAGTTACACCAACTTCCTGTTCTACCTTGATAGAACAACGCACAATTTCTTCATAGCTACAGAAGTCTCTTATAGCTAATGCCCTTCGAAGACTTGGTTTTAAGACACTGAAAAATCGATCAACTTTACTTTCAGGTTGGATGATAAAGCCAGATGCATACCTTGCAAGCCTTGTAAAATTTGCTTCGTATATACCATCATATTCATCATCCTTTGGATTAAGCTCAAGAAACTCCTTCTCCATCATTGTTCGAACAATACGAGGGAAATACTTATTGAAAAATAAGTTTTTGAACTCGTCCCATTCCATGGACTCAATTTCATCTCTTGGCCTCGTATTCATGATAAGATTCAACCATTGACCAGCTTCACCTTCCAGATGATATAATGCTAAGATGACTTTATCATGTTCAGAACATTGAAGAACTGAAAATATCTTTTCAGTGGTACTGATCCATTGTTCAGCAACAAGTGGATCAGAAGACCCACTAAAAGAAGGTGGACGTTACCTCATGAAGGACTCAATTGAATATTGTTCCCTTATCTGGTCATTTGGAAGTCCAGAATGATTCATACCTTGTGTAATTATAGCAATAAGAGTTTGCACTCCATCTCCCATAACATTTGTTTGTTCAGGGGGACAATCATTGCATTGTCCATTACATTGATCAACACGGTCCCTTTGGGTTCCAGCCATCGTCTAAAACCAAAAAATAATAGTGTGAGAGGAAAAAATCATGCTAGGGAAAACAATATAATAAAGGGGGAGTACCATTAATATGTAACATCTTGGGTTACTATAATTCTAGTACTATAACCTATACGTATACGTAACCTTACGGACATACCTAGACATACCTTAGAAATATATCTAGGGATCTCACTAAAGTTCTCCCATCCTAGTTTCCAAAGGTTGGTTAAACCTTTCCTCTGATACCAACTGTAAAGACCCGAAGCTTGACGTATTGGACCTTACATTACTTTTGTGGAATACTTAATACATAACAAAAAACGCACACACAAGGACCGTAATAGTTTAGTGTCTTTGTAAACTAGGAATATAAACAACTATTCATGTTGAAAGATCATCAACATCTCTCATATCGATGTTCCCCTTTTTTTTCCTACCTAAAACCATTCTTTATATCCTGGGGAAAAGAAAACATAAATGGGTGAGTTCAAATGCTCAGTAATCGTAATCATGGATCAAATAAAACATACCATATACATTTGAACTTAAAAACATAAACATAATGTTTAGACATCAAAAGCTTGAGCAATGACATAAAACATGGAAGTACGCAAGGAATAGATCATAATGAAACATTAAGAACGATAAAATAGCATGGGAATAAAACATGTAATTGTGGCAACCATTAAGCACATGATATTATTTCCATAGTAGCCAAGGCATTGCTGCCAAGACCATCTTAGTGGACAAAGTCTCTTTCTGAATCGAGTTCACTCCTCGTTCCATTCTTGTATTACTGAACCGGTTTAACTTTCCATTCCAGCCATGTCTGTATCATGAGATATATATCTTCACCCAATTCATTGGAGGGAGATATAGGTCCCACCCATCTCATAATGAAATCATTCTTACTTGTGCCACAACATAAACATAAAACATTCATCATAACCCAAAGAATAAAATGGGTCTCATAAACATCATATCATCATCACATAATCCATATAAAATAAATGGATATTTCATCATAAGAAAATTGAAAGCATGTAAATCATAGAGACATTATACTTGAATCATACACATTTGAAATAATTTCATCGTAGATGTAAAATGGTTTTGATAAAACACTTGCAATGAATTCTTGAGGAAAATATCCTTTCTTCTTCAAAATCACATTCTTTTAAAAAAATAGCATGTACATTTAAAAGAAAATGGTTGGTTGAAAATAATACTGAAAACATGTAGAGAAAGCATTATGAAAATGAGGCGTTATGAAATCGTAAAAATCCATTCACGTCGTATAAGTTAAAAATAACATTTTTCTCGTACATTTTTCGAAAAGGTAAAAAAGTACCTCGTACGAAAAAAAACAAAAGATTCCTTTCATATCTTTTACTAAAAAATAACTGAATTGTAAAATTGGATTTAAAAAATTATAGGTGGATGGAAATAATATTACATATTGAGAAAAACATGGATGTTGATGATAAAATACACCCCTGTAAATTCCAAAGTATAATCAATCTCGGATAAAAATGTGATTGTGATATTTCTCATACCTTAGGTCTGATTTTCTTCATAAGTGTTCAATCCTCCTGTATAATTATTTAAATAATGCCATTGACTTATTCCAGAATCATATTCATTGTTATGATGTCATATATGGTTCACTTATGACTTTATTTTACCCGTTATTTTGTAAATTCCATGTTAAAGAGCGTTTTGGGTAAAATCGTTTCATCTGTCGTTTGTGTTTTGACTTGTAATTATTAATATGATTACTTAGATCATGATTAATTAATTACAGAATATATGACATGATTTATATATAATATGTATTCATAATATACATATATATAATAGATCAGTAAATGGAAATAAATACACCGTTCATGGAGACAGTTGGCCGTACGTACGCATGAACGCTGTTTTCGTTTCCTTATTGAGTTGAATGGAATTAATTTAATTACATACATATATATATACATAAATCCCGTATCATTATTATGTCATATATTTCATGATTACTAATTATATATATTTTATAATCATTCATGAAAGGTTAACGTGGAGAAGGAATCTTATCGCGTCGTGGAGACGGTAGTCCGTACGTACGCACGAGTGATGATATCATTCTCATGATCATGGAATTGTATTAGAGTGTATGTATACTATTTAAGAATCAATATCAATTCACAATAATCATATATATTAATTCTTTACACTATTATACCCATTCAAGTAAGGTGGATGTGGAAAATAGATTACACCACGGCGTGGAGACGGTATTCCGTACGTATGCACGCGCATTGATTTTTTTTTCCGTAGGATGGATAAGAGGTGAAATAGGGTTGTTTGATATTTATAATAACATATATGTATATTAGGGAAACTGATTTTATTACCTCATAATGAAAAAACTAAATAAGAAGATGTTGAAGAAGAATGAAATTGGAAAGGATCGGTAATAGATATTACCTCTTCTTTGAAGTGCTTCTTTGAGACCTCCTTTTAGGGCACTAAAATTGGTCTTTGAAGAAGACCAGGACCTTCAGGATGTCTATAGGATAGTGTAGAGGAGAAAGTGGCAGGGTTTGTCCGAGCATGAAGGCTCAAAGTGGTGTGAGGAAGAGGGGTGGAGGTTCCCTTTTATAAGCGAGGAGAGGGGTACCTTTGGAAAAACTAAAACAATTAATTTATTATAAAGTCATATTCGGTTTTAAATAGCTCCGAATTGATATATTTCGAATCTAAGGTAAGGATGGGTCTAAATCCTCTCATCCAATAGAATTTAGACACGTTTCGGTTATTATATTAACCTTATCTTTTAGTTTTAAATGTTTGTTAATTAGATTGACATTTACCATGTCACATTGTATTTTTATATTTTATAGTTAATAAACATACCATATACATCCAATAGTCCCCCAAGTGGTCCATTAATGATACACCTATTATGATATAAGTATCTTGGCCGATAATTAGATTTTTAGGAATAAAATAACAATTAATAATATAAAATTTGTTATAAAAACTATTTTACGTCACTTTTGACACTATTTAATAATTGATTTTTGTGAAAATCATAAAAGAATGATTAGTTCGAACAAAGTAAATAAAATCAATATTAACATATCATATTAACCTATAAAATTAGTGTAATTCATAAAAAGTCTCAAATTATATTTATTTGGGCATTTATAACATCAATTATGTCAATATTTCATTAATAAGATAATTACTGCATCATCATTGTGTCAAAAATAAATTAACTTATTTAAAGTCTAAAAATTACAAATAAAATACCATTATGTAGGAAATAATTTTATCTTTCTAATGAATATTTATAGTTGAATTTATCTTATGTATAACCCTATATTAAAAATGTTTTACTTATTAAACTTTGATTTTAACTATTTTAACCCTTCTTTAAATAAATTAATATTAAATGTCCTAATCTAATCCAAGTGGTCCTAAATGGTCATATGTTATTCCTAGGGTTGTTTTTGGTCGAATTACACTTATCCAATAGAATTAGGACATGTTTTTGGGAAATAATAATATCATTTTTACCCTTAATTGCCCTATTTACTTTGAACCGTGGTAAAAAAAGGTAAAAAAGTTACTATTCACCAAAAATTATTTTCATATCATTGAACCACATTTTACATACTGACATCAACTGTGTCTCTCAGATTATTGAAATTCCACTCACAGAAGCGGTAAAATTATGTTTTATGAAAAATTCATTTTTTTAACTACCACTTAGTGGTTTCACTATTCATCAGAAAATGAAAGTTTCCAGAAAAATACCAAAAATTAGGCCTAAGCTATATTTGATATTATGAACTCAAAAATGATGTCTATTTTACCAAATTAAAAACATATTAGTTTCATTAATTAATTTAAAAATTAATTCCCGTCGTCAAAACAAATAGCGTGTTCTTAAGAGATAATAACTATCAAAGGATTGACACTTGTTTATGTCTGGTTTAAATGTGAAATTACATCCAATGACCAACATTGTATTAAATTGTAAAAATATATTCTAAATATACTTTAAAACCACTAAAATTAATAACTTATCACTATTAATTATTTCTATTAAAAAGGTTGTTTATAAATAAAATTTAGTAATTTTCACTGTTCATAGGAAAATGAAAGTTATCCGAAAAGTACCAAAATTTCACCCTAAGCTAATTTAGATATTCTAAATCCAAAAATGAAGTCCATTTTTAAAAATAAAATCTATAAAATTTCAAAAAGTGGTTATTACTATTCATAACGGCTAGTTTTAATAATATTTTAATAGCATATCGTTGTTTAGTAAAACTCGGTATTGCGTACAACACATGCTATCGAGGAAGGTCGTGATTGTGTGTAATGCAAGGCAAGTCAAGGATGCATGTTTTGTAAGTTCCTTTTGGTGTAGCGTACAACACAAGACACTAATGAAATTAAAAAGAACATTTTTCATAAAATCTCAGGGTGTTTCATATATATTGTTTTTCCTATAACCGTTTTATCCAATAGTGCAAATATTCAAGGATGAAGAAAGAAAAATATATTTTTCTAATTTTTTTAAGAATGAAGCAGTGTTGGATATTTTTTATCTTAAAGGGTATAAAAAATATTTTTCCTAAATTTTCATTTCACATAATTAAATAACCATTCAAATTATATATTTTTTGATAATATTATTCATTTGAAGTTGTTTTATTTCTATAATAAAAAATAGATTACATGTTATGCTCTATCCATGGTGACCTATGGGAAGACATTAAAGAAATATTAGAGATATACATTTTATTTTTTCAATAATTATATATATATATATATTATAATATATTTTTATCTTATTTCCATCTTTCATTTTTTAATAGGTAATGGGTGCGATATTGACAATCAATTGAATAATTTTAAAAAGACCAAATATGTGTATGAAAAGTTGATTTTTTTTAAAAGTACTTCATTTTAAAAGATAATTATATTGTTAATTTAAATTTACAAATTATTCTAAAACATTAATTTAATTATAAATAAGTACAGATTGAATGTGTATATTATTTTCTGAAATTTTTATTCAAAATAATTATAACAATCATAGTTAAAAAAGTAAATAATGTTAAAATTTTACTATATTATTTTAGTTTATTGATTTTATAATTATATTGAGAATATATTTGTAATAATTTCATTAAAATTTATATCTTTTTGAGGTTGATTTCCATTATAATGGAAATGAGAAAAATAATTAATGTGGAGGATATGTGAATTATATTATAACATTGACTCATTTTTAGTTTATCTATATTTGTAATATAGAATAAATTGTTTTAGTTTCAAATTATATTGTTGATTTAATTTGAAAAATGTTATGATGTAAATATTCTTTCATATAATTATTCCACGATTCTATTTTATTCTAGTTTTTCTATTTTTCATCTAGGTTTTAATATATTATAGGTTGGGTAAACAATATTTTAAAAATTATTTTGTAATAAAAAATTATTTTTTACATCAATTATTTTATAACCGATATAAAATATTTTTATTACATAATTTATATGAAATATAATATGAAATTGTATTTTTTACATTGTTTATTTTAAATAACCAACATAAAAATGGTCTTTAATATCAATTTTAAAATAATTGTCATAAAAATTTGGTTTATTTTACAGTTTTGAGGGTGTTATATGTCATTTTTATAGTACCCAATGTCAAAAAATTCTTTATAATATTTATTACAACAAAAAATCTAATAAACTGATATTATGTTTTTTTAAAACTGATGTGGATATCTCTTTTCTACACTAGTGTGAGGATTATTGGAATCAGACTAATATATTCCTATGAGGCAGGTTTCAATTGTAATATGGCCCATTGAATATGATTTGGATTATAGAAAATATAGCTCTCTAAGGTATAGTTGGATCCCAAAAAAAATATGGCCCTTAACGGGTTGTTTAATGGGTAATATGGACCAATTCCAATGAGTTGGATTGCCTATAATATATCCCTCAGAGTTATGTTTGGGTTGTAGGGAATAATACCCTTTATGATGGGTTTTATAAGGAATATAACTAATTGAGGATGAGTTCGGTATTATGCATTGGATAGACATATTTGTGTGGATCAATAATGTGTGACAATGAAAATATCCTTAATTAGGGTATTATTTGGTTTTACACCAATTTGGAGGCCGTCATGGGTATTTAATTCCCTCTAATTGATTAGTTTACAACAATACATGGTTGAAAGCATTGAGAGTAATTCCTCTTTAGAAATTCATTAGGTCTTATAAATTTCATTATTGGATATGTTTTAGAAGAAAAGGAATAGATAATACCCAAATTTTCATACCCGGGTGGGTAACATTAGTAAATAAAGTATTTTAGGGCTTAAACATACTAGGTGTTCATTTCTCTCCCCCTAAAAAAGTTAGTGTACTTAAGGGGTACAATGGTTTTCCAAATATAAATTTTGATTGATATAGGGAAGCCAATATTTGAAATATTATTAATAAGATGGATGTTTTTGTGAAATAATTTAATCGGTTATAGTTTCTATAGGCTTGTTCAGCATGAAGGGCTAGATTCTCTATGGTGGAATAAGCTGCTCAACTATTACCTAGAATCAAGACCCATCTCTATTCCACATTTCAGTCTGTTATGGTGGTTCATCAGAGTATTAGGATGTGGTGTTTAGGTGGAAAATATCTTTCCTGGCGATGGGTTATTCATATGGTTTTCTGGTGCACTAGAGGATGGCAGTTCTGTTGATATCTTCAATGTTTTTGGTTCCGATGGTTTATGTTGCCGATGTTTATGAAAACATAACTGTTAGGTTGAAAATGATATTTGGTGATTTTCATATTGGATCTAGTTTTTGTTCCTCTATGATGGTTGTGGAGAGGAATCGTTCATCTTCGACTGTTGGTATCTCGAGTGTACGGGTGTAGTGGTGGGTGGTGATGATGATGTATGGTTTGCTCAATTCCAATAATAGTCATAATTTATAATGATGGTAGGAATCATATATCTAGCTGACGTGGGGAATCACTGATTAATGATTCATCAGGTGATGTGCTTTGATGTGTTTTTGAAATTTCAATGTAAAATCTGCCATATAATGTTTTCCTTCCGATGTGTGTTATTATGGTTAAGGATTAACCATAAATCATCTTTTTTAAAATCCAAAAATAGAATTTCCAGTTATGAATTAGGTTCCCATGTAGGATTACTAGGTTAAGATGGTTCCTAAGTAGGATATGTGAGCATAAGGGGGTTCTTATCGATGGGGATATAGAAAACGATTCTCCCCTATGTATGGTATTGGGTGAATATGTTTCCCTAGTGGGAGGTAAGGTTAAGTGGTCTCCCAAAGGATGGGTTGGTTAATGTATCTCTCTAGTATATTGAGGGGAATTTAATATCAACCTAGTTGGGGTAGATAGGGGAATATGGTTCCCATGTGAGATATAAGGAAAATTGGTCACCTTATTATAGAGTTGAGGGTGAAGTGTCACCCAGGTCACAAGGTAAGGATAATATATCAAATTAATGGGAGGTAGGACAATGTGGTCACCCTTGTAAAGAGAGTCAGGTGAAGTATCTCCCTTATTAAAGGTTTCAAAAAAATATTATTCCCTTGTGTTAGTCTTGAGAGATCGTTCACCCTAGTATAGATTAATAATAGAGGGTATACTTTTGTAATATGATATAGGAAAAATAAATCATCCAATTAAGGGTATGGTGATGGTTTTTCCAAAATAAAGAGGCCCATGTAAGGGTTTATCCAATCATGGAGGCTACCAAGTCTTACATGGGTGAATGATGATCTACTGTTTTTTGTGGTGAAGTGTACTTCGCTATATTCATGGAGAGATGAAGATAATGTAGTTACCCATTAAATATTTAATGTTCTATGTCTTCAGATAGCAAAATTACCATATTTTTGATTAACATCCCTATGTTTTAGGCTTAATTAAGCTTCCTAAGGTGGGTTAAATACTGGGGAATATAGAGGTTATTTTAATTGGAGAATCCATTCACCTTGTTCTATCTATGCATGTGAGTCTTGTGTTCTAAAAATAGATACCGCTGTGGTCTATTTATTTGAAAATATAGGGATTGGGTATATGGAAGATGGGTGTGAATTCTTGTTCATATATGTATCCTAGTCATGTGATAGGGATGTGCTATTATTTCATGTATGTTGGATCGGGAACACTTAGGATACTACCCATTATGTATATGTAGGTACCTAGGTGACATTACTTGGGTGCATGGTGAGAGACTTTGACAAAGTGTTAGTAATGTTATGGTAACATTTACTTTATCCATATCACGGTTCCCATATTTTTTTTGAATAAGCGATCCAAAAAATTCTCCTATCAATATGATACTATTAGAAGAATCCGGATATAAATATAAGGTAAATGTGATATTGGAATTAATGATCATTCAAAATAGAGATATCATATATAATGTTGGACTAGAAAATGATATAGGTATAGTAAGTCTTTTCAGTGTTCCATACAAACTAGTCCCAAAGGGATGTGTGGAGGTCATCACATGATAGTACCTATAGAACCAATATGACATCATCTATAAATTATAACCCCAAATTACACATAGTCATCTGAATTTTGAAAACCTTAATGTGTCCAATCTCTATATTTTTCTAATTCAGTAGATCTACCTTAGTTCTGTATTATCCCTCCAGCTTCTCACTACCGTGAGAGTAATGGTGTTGACCACGCATGAGCTTTAAACAACTCTTTCACATTAGTGAAGTAACCTCAAAAATATTGATGGGTTAAACTACCTATATAGAGGAACTAATGTAATGATTCCCTAGGGGAAGCTACATGGGTGAATCATCATGGTTGGACACACATGGGAGAGAAATATTACATTGCAAAATTTTATGCCTAATCTTTTTTGTTCTTAGCTTGTCATTACACAACGGTACCTTCATATCGGATTTATGATTTGTAAAATTATTTTACTAAATTATTTATCTTGATGAATCATGTGGGATCATACTTCAAATATGTTTCCATATGTTAAAACCCCCAATCAGATAAAATTAATTACATAATATGTTGTATAATATTACCATCAATACTGTACAACCAACCTATCAATAATCATAGGAAATCTACAAGAGGACCACTAAGATTACCCATCATTTAACATTAAAACATTTTATCATCATGGAATACTAACATAGATCTTCAAAATAAGACTATATTTTAACCATGTAAACCCCCAATAGATTATATCTATTTCCATTTAAATAAACATGAAGTACTTAATTACTTTATTTACGTGAAACATCATGTATTTTTGAAACGCGATATATTAAACTATAAAAACCTAGACATTTAACATGTAGGTATGATTAGTAATAAATACATTATGAAAATTATTTATAATGGTTTTAAATATTTATAATAGAATGATTAATTTACAATAATTAGGAACTCAATTTTCAGTATTGTAATTTTATGCTTCAAAAATTTGTTTTCATCAAACAAGAGTTTTATCGCATTATTGAATACAAACATTATTATTAATTTAGAAAATTTAGAAAATATTTTTTTAGTAAATTCATATCATTTTTTAAATTTTTTTATCTCAACATTATCAACGATGATTTTTAGGATGTTAAAAAAATAAGTATTTATTAGCAAATAGAGAAAAATACTCTTTTTTTATAACAAAATGGCATTTATTTTACATTAAAGGGACCATTATTTTTAAAATATAATATTAATGTAACATCAGAATAATTTATTTAGAAAAAATATAATTAATAACAAATAAATCATTAATAGAAATGATTTTGGTATAAGATCAATTTTTGGTGGAAAAACAGATTTTGCTAAAAACTATTTTTATGAACACATTGTGTTTTTATCTCAATATATTAATTAATATAATTTTATTAAAATATATTGAGTATATATTCATTAATATATTTTAACAATTATTTAATTTTATTTATAATTAAATTAATGAATGTAAATTATTTTATATACTAATTTCGTTTTCTAAAATAGCATCTCATTGTAGTTTTTGAACTTATTTGTAAATAAATTTTGTCACTTATTGAAATTAAATCTAGTAAAATGGATTCAAAATTATTAATCAGAATAATTTAAATAATTTAATTGTATTAACAAAAAAATTCATTATTAATTGTAAAATAAAATAAATTGTTACCATAGTTAATGTTAAAAAGGGATTAGTGGGGGGGTTATTCTAAGAGTTATTTCAAGGATGTCCAACCTAACATTTCTTATTATTATTTTTTAAAATTATTTCAAACCTAAATTATGATAAATTATAATTTATATCAATTTTATTTCACTTTAATATATAACATCCCTTATATAATTGGAATATTTTTAGAGATTTACTGGGTATCTGTATCCTCAATTATAAAAGAGAACACCTTCTCCTCCAATATTCACACAATTTGATCCTTATATATTAGAAACAATCCTGGAAAAAATCATATATATATTAAATTACATCATCATATATATTCTAGGATTTACCCAAGATCAATTCTTTATGGATTTAGGTGTAATCCAAAGATGATCTATTAAATAAGAGGTATAGATCTTAACCATGATCTCTTAATTTAATTATATATTTTATTTCCTATAAACATGTTTTTTCCATAAAAATGATTAATAAAAAATCATAAATATAATGATATGATAATATGATGATTACACATCAATTTACCACCACTTCATAGTCAAATGGGAGCTGAAAGTATCACATGTGTATACCTGTGGACTACAACTTCCGTATAATTATACAATTCATTTTAGACAAAAATAAATCACAGTTGGTAATTATAATATATTTAATGTTTTTAAATTTTATTTATGATGTATTAAAAATTATCTACTTTTGAATTAATGTTTACCTTTATTTTGTTCTATCCATCAGAAAATGGGTACATCACACATGCATACATGCAGAAAACCATCTCAACATACTGAGGTAATTCCTTTTCCATCACTAATTTATATGAATGATTATAAATATGTATAAATTTAATATACATTATGTTTATATCATTATTTAAATTATATATATGAAGAAAACATGACCAAAGTTCTTCTACCATAACTGTCGAACCAAAGTGTAATGAAAAAACAAAGCATTTAACACCCAAAATGAAAATGATAGTGAAAGGCTGTTAATGAATGGGTGATAATATGTCATAATTTAAACATATGTGGTATTATAGTTATGAATATGATTCTGGTATATAATTATAATGAATTTTAATTTTTCATACATGATGTTGTTGTGCTAATTAATAAATAAAAACATGATGTAATGTTTTTAAGTTACAATCATATTATTATTTGGATTATTTATGCTTAAAATTTTCAATGATAAAATTATATGATCTATTTATCCCAAATAATATATATTTTATTATCCTCCAGTTATATCCAAATATCACATGTTTTTAATTAATATTATTCTCTTAATGTTATCAATATACTAAAGGAATCATTTTAAGGGAAAATAGTATTATTTCTCTCTTCATTCAGAAATCAATTTTTTTCCAAATACATCTTATAAATAATGTTTTCAAATTTTTTACTATTGTCATAATATTTATTAATCAAATTTTTCCCATATATTAATTTCAATAAAGACATTAAATTAATCTTCATATCTTGTTTAAACATATCACTTTTGGCTTCTTACTAAAAATATTAATGGATTTTTTGTTTTTACACACACTACATGAAAATATTTCCACACCATCATGGCCACTATTTTTTATTTGAAGATTAATAAAGAAACATAAATGGTTATTTTTAAATAAAATGGGTTTATTAATATTTTTAAATTTTAATAGTTTAAATATCACTTTAAAAATAAAAGGTTATTTTTCTCAAAAATATTCCAATGAATATTGAAGATATTTTTCAATAATAAAAAAACCTCTGATATTTATTATTATTTACTAGGTATAGGATACCATGTTACTATATTTATTTAGGTAAATAATGGCTTATTTTTATGATGATATCATTCTTATGAGAACCATTTTCTTTATATGGTTTAAGATTTGATGTAATTATTAATGCTTTCATGATCTTGTCGAGTATATATGAATAGATTATAATTATATGATAATTAGTTACATTATAAACTAATTATGGGTGGTTAAATTATAAAATAAGGATGGTTGGTATAGTTATATCCATCCAATTCATTGGTTAATGATGATAGTGTTGAGAAATGCATAATATATTATGCAGTTAATAATATCATAAGAGATGTCATATTTAACATAATGGAAGTTACTCCTAAGAGATGTTCAAAATAACCAGGAATGAATTTCTATTATGGAAATTTGAACTTAATTATATTTTTGGGATTTAATATTGACTATAGAATTGATATTATTTGATTATGTGAATTAAAAAAACTTAGTTCCTAATCTTATGTTATGTTCTCATGGCTCATGATTGATTATTGATGATTCTACACTCATATATCTTTTATCTGTTGATTGAAAAACCACTATTGAATGATTCATGATTAAACATATTTGACTAATTGGATATGATTATTGAATGTTTTTATCTTGTTTTGATGCTCTAATTATCATATTATTCTCAATTATAGTCACTGATCAATATCTCTTATGTTTTCCCTTATAACGAATTTGATATCACTATTTTTTATGTTTTCTTTCCCTATGTTATGAAGAAAGGTTTTAATTATAATCTGTCTAAGATGGGTTCTATTTATAAATTAATTTAATGGAAATAATTTATCTCTTTTATGTACTAGTTTTTTTCATTTTTAAATTTCTAAAGTCAATACACCATTATAGTTCTGTTTTGGATCATATTGGTATATAAAGATTATTCATCTAAAATGATGTAATATTTCTGTATAAAAATTCTTAGTAACTATAGATAGTATCGAAGAATGTTTTATTTACTTTTGGTAACTACGATATGAAACATTTTGTGATAACTCTTAGGATAATCCCATTCATAGGATAACATCATATTTTATGGTAATGAAAGAAGTATGGTTTTCATTGAAATCCATCCCTGTTTGGATACTATAGGTGAACTGAAAAAGATTTGGTGGAGTATATATCAACCATAATTTTGGTGCATGATGAATGGGCCCTTACTACAACCTTTTTTGGAACTCTCAAGGGATATGATTTGGTTAACTCACATTTTTATAAGTATTTGGATAGATAATATCAATGGATGATGTAGGAAAAACTTATGGTGTCCAAGATTAAAAACAATGGGTCATGATTTAGAAATTGAAAGAATAACTTTTCCAGTATTATATAATTTTCCAATATTGTTATTGTTTTTTATAATTATATTTTTGGATTCATTCAATGACTAGAATAAGAATGTATTGTGATAATGCTAAATGTGAAAGATAATCCAATGATTATCCTCCCATTTAACGAGAGGTTATTAGTGATAGAATGAAAAATATTATTATTATTCTAATTTAACATTCTCATAACATAAATCCTGATTAAATTCCAAGTGATATGATGAGGGAACAACATAATATTAAGTCCTTCATGAATCAATGTAAAAAATCATTCTTAGGGGTTTTCTAATCTAGTAATTACAGAGAAATGGATCATTACCACTAAAAATACTATTCTCCTATGCTTGGAAAATTAATTATTTATCTTAGATGTTTATCATTTGTAAGGTGATGTGTGTCAATGGTGGAATATTATAAAGAATATGTGTAAATTGTAAGAAATATCCTCCATGAATTGAGATGAGTTTTTGAGGTTATTCTTCATTAATTACACTGCCAATTATATATATGAAAATCAAAAAGGAATTTCTTGATATATAGAAGAAGGATGATGATTCCTTTAGTACTAATGAGGTAAATTTTATATGACTGAAGAGGTATGGTTTAGGTATTATCCTTTAGATGGAAGTTAAGATTGATCGTTTCTTCAATTGTTTTAAAATAAGTCTCCAAAGGGATTTATATGAAAAAATCTTTGGTAGATTTAGAGAAATAATTTAATGTACTATCACTGTAAAGACGAAGAATAGAGTCACCCAAAAATATCATGGTTTTGATATGAAAATAAAGATGAGATTCAAGAAATGTTTTAATAACAAAAACCTTAGTGGGATGAAGCTATGCTTTTTTTATGAAAGATGTGTGGAAAAAAATGTGAAGGATGTATTCTTAAGGGGACTAGTAAATTCATAAACTGTGGAAAGAATATCATCATGTAAAATAGTTTCATTGTGATGCATAGAGGCAAATCAATGAAATAAAGAATGAAAAAGATCTATAGAATACACAAACCACACTCTAATTATTCAAATTCAAAAATAATAAGCATGTATTCAAACCATTTATTGAATCCAATGGTTAATTATAGTGATCTATGTAAACAACCTCTTAAGCCTATAAATAAAGGAAAATATCATATGATCATTATGGATAATTTGGTTTATGCTAATTAAGTGGTTATAGGTAGACTTATAATCCACTATATATCTGTTATAGACAATTTATTTATTTCTTTATACCAACTCTTTTATATATTAATAATTTGATAATGGTGTCACATTACCACCTCAATGATTTGAAATTAAAATAGTAGTGAAAATATATAATTATTTGATGATCAAATATCATTTCTACACATTTTCCCAAATTGAATTTTATGTGATTTTCTCCCAATAATTCTTTTTATTATTACTTCAGTTTAATTTTATGTACTTTTGTTTTTCGATTAACTTTATTTATATAAATTTCATATCAATAGGTATGTAAGGGGAGTGAAATCAATTATTTTACACAAACATATGATTTTCCATTATTGTGTGGAAAAATATTAATATTCAAAATAAATTGCATCAATTAATGGGTTTTCATTCCATTTCAAAAGAGGTATTTGTCATTGATGGTTGGGAAGATAGTCAACATTTAAGAGATGCCTATTTTATGAGAGTCTGTTAATGTATTTAAATAATAATTTCTTTGTCTTTGTCGGATTTGTGAATTTGAGTATTCAATAGAACTCATACAAAATGATACATCTATATCAAATAAGTTATATAGAATGGACAGGATTGAGTTTCAAGAATTAAAGAAGTTGCAAGAGAAGAATTATGATATAGGGTTTTTTAGCCAGTTGTGTCCCCTAGAGGTGAAACTATTCATTTTTAATAAGAAAAATGGATTTAAGTGACACTATATTGATTATTATGAACTTAATAAGATCACGATCAAGAATAAGTATCCTAATCCCCATATTGATGATTTTTTTTGATAAATTATATGGACGTCAATATTTTTCAATAAGGATTTTTTATTTAGATTCTTTCAATTCAGGTTTAAATGTAAATACACACCCAAGAAAACCATCCAAAAAATGTCTGAACACTTTGATTTTATAGTGATTCAATTTGTTCTTACTAATTCCTCCATTATCTCAATGGATTTATTGAATAGAGTCTTCTGACATTACCTAGATATGATTTTGGTAGTCTTTAATGAATACATTCATACAATTTCATAGAGACTGTAATATCATGGAGATCACTAAAGGATTGCGATGAATAACATATGGTTAGAGATGTTTTTTGAATAATTTACCTAGTGTGATTTTTTTATAGATAAAGTCCCATTTTTTAAGTCATATACTCTCTTGTAAGGGTATATTTGATGATTAATGAATGATATAGGTTATTAAACTTTTACCTAGAACAAAAAATTGATTTATATCCATAGTTTTCTTTGAATGGTTGAAGTTTATTTATTTTTTGTTCAGGATTTATCATGGCTATCAATTCAAGTTAATAATTTATCTCAAAAAGGAGATATTTTCCATTAGGGGGATGAATGTGAATAAAATATCAATAAGAAGAAGAGAAGGTTCTTATGTGGAAATTTTCTCACACTACCTTGCTGCCTAAAAGGTTTTTTAATTTATAGTCATGTATCAGATAAATGGTTTTGATGAATTCCCATGTAGAATTATATAGTGATAAATTATAAATCATTCAAATTTTGGATTTATAAGAAAATTACATGACTCAATATTTGGAATTATAATTAGTAATCTTTGCATTGAAAATATTTGGGAATTATATTTATGGATAAATGTCTGACACATATACTGATAATTAATTATAAAGTATATACTCACCCCGAAAGAGTTCATATTATCTATATAAGTTTTCAAGAGTTGATTAATGATTATGACTACTCAATACATCACCACACTAGAAATGGGAACAAGTCAGTTAATGTTTGGAGTCAAAACCATAACACTATCTTATATATGATGAGAATAGAAAAATATATAATATTTACGTATTTAAAATGAATATTCCTTGATATATTAATATAATGGGAACAATTTAATCTTTATCAAATGTGTGTTCCACTATCTATCCATTTGAATATTAAAGAGGCATAAATGTAGGAAGTGGAGACGAAAAACACGATGAAAAATGTTTCAGAGTTGAACATTTATTATGAGTAAATGATAAGGTTCAAGAACCAAGTATTTCTCCCATAAATACTGTACTTGATGATGAATCTTTTCGAAGAATATCATAGATTATCAGTCTCTATTAAAAATTTAATTAAAAATATATATAGAGATTCAAAAGAGTTTTTATGGAATGTCAACATGAAGAGATATTGTTTATAGAATGCATCTCTGTTCTTTATTTTCATGCATGACTATGATGAGAGATATAATTATAATAAGATGTTAAAACCATTACATATAGCAATATTTAAATTGGAAAACATCAACATGGAATTCATAATTGGATTCCCAAAAACATCTAAAGGCCATAATACTAATTGGGTTATATTTAATCGCTTAATGAAGTTGGCACACATAAAGTCTACTAGATAATATTAAAATCTTGACCAAAATACTAGGATATAAATTAATTTAGTGGTTAGTTTCATGGCGTGAAAAATTTTATTATATCTAATAGGGATTTGTAGTTCAACTCAAAATTTTGGAAAAGTATTCAGTAAGCTCGAGATATAGAGTTGTGTTTCATACAACTTATCATCCTAAGATAGATGGTCAGTATGAGAGTAACATCCAAACCCTAGAGTTTTTATTGATATATTATTATATATATTTCAATCTTTGATGGGATGAACAACCTCATATTTTTGTGTCTTCTTAAAAGAATAAATTTTACTCGAGGATTCGGATAATTCATCCTAGACCCCTCTGTGGAAAGAAGTAAAAAATATGACATGCTAAGTTGAATTTTGTGTAAGAAAGATATTCATACTATAGATAGATGATGAAATGAAATATAATGTTATATCTAATCAGTAGTTGTTCAAGGAAGGTCATAGTTGAGAGAATGTTTATACTGACAATAATTGATGAGATCAATAATTTGATATTGGTGAGACACTATTCTGGAGGATTTCTCTCTGGAAGAAGATTATGAGATAAAAAAAGAATGTAAATTTTATCCCTAGATGTAAAATTACAATCCAGATTTTTGAACTAATTGGGAAATTTTCATATCGGTTGACACTCCCACTAAACCTCTCTCATGTTCACGATGTGTTCCTTGTATCTATTATTAGAATGTATATTCCAGATTATCCAAATATACTAAATTAAGAGGATATACTGATTTATTATGATATTATCTATGAATATAAACTAGTATCAATATTGTATTGTAGACATATTATTATATGGAATAATATTAATCACATGGTTGACGATCATCAGAGAAATTATAAATTCAAGGAAGTGACATGGGAACAAAATAATTTGATGAAGAAAAGATATCTTCATTTTCTTATATTATATTGATGTAATTTTTTTTGGTGAAATTAGATTTTATGGGTATAATTCATGATTTTATAAGTATATCCTCTACATTTATTATTTATATTTCTTTATATGCAACCTCATGTCTACAAAAACCATGATATAACATATAATTATAAACTAGTTTCAAATTTTTATAATTGAATAGTAACAACCAAATACTGAAAAATATTTATAATTATTTTAAATAGTATTAGTTTATTGAATAATTCATAATAAATAATCTGATAATTTTCAGTAATGTCATTTTATTCTAAAAAAATTATGTTTTTTCAAAAATAGTTTTTATTGCATTTTATAAATATAATAATTATAATTAATATATATATATTCTAAATTTTATCATAGGATGTGAATATATTTTCTAATATTTGTGTGTAAATATTATATTATGGTGAATTTTTATGATTTTTATATAATGATTTATTTATATGAATAGATAAAATATCTCAAAATCTATTTTTTTTGTATTTTCAATAAAAACCATTTTGAAGTTATGTGGGAAACTAAATAGCCGGGTTTTACAAAATAACCTATATTATAAATATTAAAAACCAAAAAAAATGTTTTATAATCATATCTATATACCAAGTAATAGATGGTTTAATATCACATAGAGAGGATTGAAATTTCAAATAACCTAAAGATGATGTCACAACTCTCCTAATTCCATTAAATAAGATTATATAATATTATTATTCAGACCTATATTTCCAATGTATACTTTAATTTGTCATAAGAATAAATTAACTATAAATAATTTAAATAATCACTTAGGATTCAATATTATTCTTTATTTGTGTATAAGATCATTTATGGTGTCAAAAATAGATTTTTTTAAATATTATTTTTGTGAACATAATGATTTTTATATTAATAAATTAAATTAATTACATTAAATAAATTATTTTAATAAATTTTTATATATTATATATTTAATTATATATTTTAACATTAATTTTAATTGTTTTAAAAGGAATTTAATGGATGTAAATTATTTTTTATACTAAAAAATCAATTTTTCTAAAACGGGGTTACATTACGATTTGTCAACATTTAGAAAACTAAATTCTTCCACATATATAAATTAAATCTAGTAAAATGGATTCCATATTTTTAATAATCATTATTTGTAAAATTTAATAGGTGAACTTAATTTTTCGTTAGTGAATAGTAGAAATATTAATTTTTTAACCACAATGAAGGTCAAAATGGGTTTACCCTTAGGAGGGTTAAACCAAGAAATAAGGCTAGTATTTCAAACCGATGATAAATAATTTATATTTAATTAATATTTTTAAATCATATATTACTCTATGTTCATATCCTGATACATTCCAAGGATTTTTCTCAAGTACATGACATTATATTATTAAAATAAATTTGAAAATTTTATTAATGTACCTCCCATCACATATATAATGGAATTTATTTTCATCCATTATTGACACAATTTTAACCTTCTATCATGAAAAATAAAAGATAAAAAAATTTCCAACTTTACATTCCTTTGTTCTAGTTCTCGTATTCTTCTCCAAAGACCAATCCATCAAGGATTAAGGTGTACGTCCAAATAGTTCTCTCAAAGAAGATGTATAGATCTTAACCATGCTATTTAAATTTTATTTCTTTATATACATAAAATAAAAAATGATTTCTATACAAAAAAATTATGAAAAAATATCTTAAATATACTTATATTGTATTATTATTATTTAACAACCAATAACCACCACTTCTTAATCAAATAGAACATTAAAGTGTCACTTGTGTGTACTTGTGGTGTACCGACTCCACGTAGCGATGTGATTCATTTTACACCACCATCATTCATTGTGGTTTATTATGATATATTTAATGTTTATTTATAATATTTAAAATATAATATATATTCTATAATGGGGAATAAATATTCACAATTCTTTTTTCGATCCATCGCAAAATGGATACATCCCTTGAGGATATGTATAGACTACAGTCTCTACATAGTGATGTAATTACTTTTACAACACATTTTTATATGAATGGTTATAGATATGTATATAATTAATATATTTTTTATTTATATCATTAGTAAAAAAAATTATATGACCAAACCATGATCATTGTTCATGGGCTATTATATCCATACCATATCATATATGAAAAAAGATTTAGTTAAAAATCGAAATGGAAATAATAATGAATGATTGATAATGAATGGGTGATTAGATGTCATAAGTAAACCCTTTATGGTATTATAGATATTAATATGGTTCTATTATATAATTATAATAAATTTAAATTTTTTATACAAGATGTTATAATGCTAATGAAGAATGTAATACTTGAGGTAATGGTTTTTTGTTACTATCACATTTTTACGGGGAATGTTTTTGCTTAATTTTTTTGATGATGAAATTATATAATCTATTAATACAAAATTTTATATATATTATTATACTATGATTATATTATGAGATCACATGTTTTAAATTTTGTTTTTCTATCATTATGTACTAAAGATACTGAAATAATGTTTTAAGGAAAACCACCATTATTTATATGGTTATTTGGAAATCCTTTTTCATCCAAATCAGTTTTTTCTAGAATGTTTTCAAGAATGTTTTCGGTATTATATAAATATTAATTTAATTAATATTTAAACATATATAAATTTCGTTAAATGTTTTTTAAAATAGCATTCTCATCATTTACCAAATATGGTACCTTTTTCATTTCACTAAAAATGTTATAAGAATTTATGCTTTCAGTACATCACATGAAAGTCTTTTTCCCCCCATTAAAAAAGTTTATAAATTTATGTTCCCCTAATAATTTCCCATGAGTAATTTCATATTAAATTTTTTCCTTATTATTTTTTTAGTAAAGTTTTAGATTTTAAATAATTGATTTCAAAATGAAAAGTTCATTTTCCTCAAGAAATGTACATGTGATATTTAAATATAAATTTCATCTATTAAAACATCATTTTATATTTATTATTTTAATAAAAGGGATATGATCCAATGTTACAAAATTTATTATTTCCCTGTATAGTTTTTGTTGGTGACACTATAATATTTAGGAAACCCATTTTCATTTAATGGGTTATGGGTTTTTGTAATGATAAATATTTTCATGATCTTGTGGAATACATATGAATAGATCATGATTATGTGATGACTAGTTCCATTATATACCATGTATGGGTGGTTATGTTATAAACCATGAATGGGTGGGTTCATTATATCCCTACCGTTCATTGGACAATGATTAAAGATCTGACTAACTCTTACTAGATTATGGATTTAATAAAAACCTAAGATATTATAAAGATAATAGAATGGAAGTTAATTATAAGAGATTATTTGAAATTAACAGGTATGAATTTCCATTACTAGGCTTTATAAACTATGATAGTCTCAATAGTATACATTGAATAATGAATTTAAATTATATGCCTATGTGACTTTCACATTATTATGTCTTATGCATATGATATGTTCTCATAGTTCATTATTGATTATTTATTATTCCACACTCTTATATCTTATGTAATATTATTGAAAAAAGAACTTTTTCCATGAATCATGGTTAAATGTATTTGACTGATTAGGTATGAAAATATTAATTTTTTATCATGTTAAAATATCCTAATTATTATTCTATTCTCACTTATGGTCAATAATTAATGTCACTTATATCACTCTAGTTGTGCATCTGAGATCACCCATTATTATGTTTCCTTCTCCTTGGTTATGAAGAATGGTTTTAAATACACTTTGTCTCATAATGGTGATATTTAAGGAAAATTTAATAGGAAATAATGATGATATTTTTAAGTTCCAATTCATTATGAAACCATGTTTCGAATGAAACTAACATTTTATGGTCCAGAAAAGTATCTTATGGATATGTAATGTTTATTAATCTTAAAATATGTAATAGTTATATATGAAATTATTTCATCCCCTATAAACATACCTCAGACTAAGTTATTTAATAATATGAATTTTTATAGAGCCAACATCTTTTTTGTGGGTTCATTTATTCATGAGGGGAATCCATCTAATTACATGATTTATATCACTAGATAATCACCCTAGAAAACCATTCACACACATTAGAACCCCAGGTAATTTTTTTTAAATCTATCATCCACCTTTGAACCACTAATAATCTACAAGGATGAAAAAAATATTTGGACCTGTGTCGTAGATGTGACGTCTAACCAAAATGGATGTTGGTATATTGTGTTTTTCAAACATGTTCGGAGTTTAATGATTATCCAAGGTTAATATCAACTTTTTAATCTGTCTATAAAGGAAACATATATAAACATAGTAAATCCAACATGATCCCATAACTGCTATTTTATTAGAGCTCACACAAAAATATGTTATATCTGATGCATGTTGATGTTAGAATCAACTATAGATTGTTTACCATGTTTTTAAGGCACCAATACTCAAGTCCATGTATGAATAGTTCATCCACTAGAAATGTTTATGGGGAGATATTAAAAAAATACTAATTTGTCCAATCACTATGAATGGAAGTCATGAATAGTATGGGAAAGGAATCCCATCCCTGAACTAATGTCAGCTTTGGTAAATAGATGAGAATAATTTTAGTGCCTCATGGGAATTGGAAAACATATAATCCCCTAACATGGTGACGTTCAATAATGAAATGGGCGGATTATTGGTTTGTTCTGGATAGAGCTACAATAATGGAAGTATAGATATTGGGGATATGATTAATACCCCAACATTCCTTCCCAAATATGGATAACATGATTCCTGGTGATTTTGGTTATCAACTACCTCCCCCTTTTCCATGATTGTTATAAATGAATGAGAATGAGTTCATCTATGATGGGAACCAAATTAAATTAGGAGAGTACAATAGTTATATCAGTTTAGTTGTAGTGAAGATACACTAGTTATTACTACTAATCTATAAAGGAAAGGCTCGACTTCATTTTTCTGATCCATTCCAATGGCTGCGAGGTTGTATAGATATGAAATTCAACATGAACTCACTGCATAGTGAGGTATATATCCAAAAATATATATTTAAAATTTTTATCTTGGATGAATCCATTAATAGGACATTATCACTAAATACTGATGTATATCCCAAAATCTTGAGCAAACACTCATTATTAAATTTCATCCCATATAAAAATCAACCCACTAGGTTTATCACTGATGATGACTATTGTGAGTTTGAAGCTAGTTCGTTCATGATAGATATAAGGGATTACACCTAGGTGTCCATAGTTGAATGTTGCACCCTTTTTAAGGCTAATAATCCTTACTAGTTTTTAGATGAATACTAAAGCATGAAATATACAATGGTGGTGCCATTTATGAATATTAGGAAAGCGAATCATCTTATGGTGGAGCAAAAAATCAAGGTGATAGTGTAATGGAGAACCATTGAGATTGTGTTCAATATGCCTCTACAAAGTTCCTTAATCAGTGTAAAAACTAGGTATTATTACTCCTACATATATTCATACTATTGAAGAGATCTATGAATTGGAATATTTAGGATAACTGCTGATGTGATGACCAAGACCCTCATTCCTAAATCTTGTGCTTATAATACCATTCTTTTCTTACATTCTTCAATACCAACTATAAAATTCTAGATATAACCATCCATAAATAAAAAAATAATGATTATAAAATCTATTAAATTAAAAGGATCATTTCATGTTTATATATTTTGATAATTATAACACATTATAAAATAATAAATTCCATGTATTTCTCTACTAATTGTTTATTTATTATATGTAAGAAACTACTTAATTTATGAATATTTAGCAACAACTCCAACTAATTTATCCATACATTCTATTAATATAAACATGCCACATGTATAAATTTTCATTATTACCTTGGGAATTTAATTGTAAGAATGGAATGTTTTCATATGGTTAGTTTGGGAAACATATATCTGAAACAATCATGTCATAAACCTAAGATCAATACCCTGAGAAGAATAGGTAAAAACCCGAATCTGCAATAAACATGAAAATGAAGGAATTTTATATGCATGAAAATATATGAAAATATAGATAATAATAATACTTATCATATATTGATGGAATTCACAAGGTAGGTATCAAAAAACTATTATCAAGTCCTTCTTCAATGATAATTACAAATCTTTAAGACCATTGGCATGAAATTTTTCTAAATTATGTTGGAACACACCAAATACCTAATCATATTATGATTCAAGAGACCTGTTAATGAATTTGAAGATATATAATTCTATACATCACTTTTCACTTGATTAATCCCAATGAATTCAGCATAAGGTTCAATAATACCTTTCATAACATTCCCTATGGAACATTTTACTAAATAGAAACATATATATTCATATAATGAAAAATATTGAATATAAATACACAATAAAACTATTTTCATCTCCAATTATATCCAAGTATGTAAAAAAGTCATCATTTAAATAACGTGATAACATTATCATAAATCATCATAAGAAAAAAGTTGGATTGTCAAAGGATACATAGTCTACTTTCCTATAATAATTTTCATTGGAATAACAATATAAGTTACGCAAATAATTTTCCCTATTTTAATATAATTGCATAATTTATTGGTAAAAATCATCAAAAACATGTAATTTAAAATTTTATTTTTCCACTGTATGGAATAATGAGTATATCACTAAGTCAATACTCAAAAAACATGATCATAAACTATTTAGAGAGAGTAAGTGGATGGTTTCAAAATAAAATATCCAAATAAGTGAGAAATATTTGTCTAATGGTTTATATGGTAGGAGTATACATCCATATAAAACAATGATAGAAACCCATATAACATAATAAAATTGTATAATATACCCACCTTATATGAAATAATATAAAAATATTATCATAACTCGATGAAAAAAATTGAGTTACACAAAATCCTCAGTACTGGTGAATCATCGGAAACAATAGATGATTGAATAAAAAAAATTATTTGTAAAGTTAATATCAAGGTATATGAATCATTAAATTATATAACAAAACTGTGATATTAAATAAATATGAAACCAAAAAAAATTTCCATGGTGCATAACAAGTAACATATACTAACGAATCAAAATTGAGACCAAGAAGAGCCTTGCAGCTTGAGTAACACTTTAATCAAAATACCTTGAAAGAATGGACATGAAATTGAACATAAATAAACATTATTAAAATATAATTCATGATATTATATCTCGAATATGTATTATATACACCACATAAATGAAATGAGGTAAACATACCAAACATGTCTCAAAGAGTGGAATTTGAGATAAAATCATTTAACTCTTATCCCAAATTCAATTAATGTGATTAAAACTCCAGAATCATACAAATATATATTTTATTAAATTAACTAATTATTCTTATCACACAGATTTTCCTCTAAGACATTTATAAATAGTAATTATCTACATTATATCTAAGGATTTTTCTAATATGGTGTTTAATATTTTGAATGTTTGTACTAGTTTCATAATTCCAGGGTACACATTATTTATTATTTCAATTTTTCCTATTAATAGAAAATTAATTTTAATTTTAATAATTATTTATAATTATTTATTTATTTGATCTCCATTCATGAGTTCTTATATCATTAATTATGAATATAAAATAAAAATTTAGTATGTTTTGCTGTTTTTTGATGAACGAAGGGAATTTTCTAAATTAATGAATTACAAATTGATTTAAAATATCTATAACCAAGATAAAATCATGATTTATATATTTATATCATATTATACTAGTAAATAATTTTTCATAGTCATCCTTTATATAAATTAATTTTATTGTTCAGTTAGGTAGTTAAATAGGCCAAAACATGAACATAACCCATGTTAATGAATGATTATAAGGTGGTTTTATTAAAATATAATTTTAATATAATAATAATAATATTATATAGTTATTATTAGTGTGATATATTTTTATATTAAGGCAATATTAGAAAAATAAATAGATATTAAATATTTTTTATAGTAAATTTTAAGGATTGGATGGTCTTTTATTAGTGTAAATTTTACCCTTTTATAAATTGATGGAGGGATAGTTTTGAGAGTAACTCTTACATTTTCAATAATGTTTGGTTAACAATCGAGTAAAAAATGACCAAAATTATAAAATGTGGAGATGAAAATGATTTTGGAAAGAAAATATCCTAAAACTATCCCTTTTGAGACAACATTGACTCTTTTACGGATTTTTCTTTTTACTTTTTAATGTTTCCCCAATTTACATTTACTAAAGTAAATAATTTACATCCTTACTAAATTATTTTAAAAAAACAATATTATTGACCCTATAAGTAAATTATATACTTAATATTTTAAATTTAAAAATCATTTTACCAATTAATATTTTTAAAAGAATGAAATAGTAATTTTAAAATAAACACATTTACTCGTGTAAAAAGATATTTCAAAAAAATAACTTTTTCGGAAATTTAAATTTAGTTATAATATAAAATTAAATTGAATGCTAATTTTAATGATATAATTTGTCTTATTATAAAAAATAAAGGGTGTGATGATTTAAAATAAATTAAAAATATAATCTCCAATGAAAACACTTACTTTAAAGATCAGACAAAAAAAATTTGTTTTTGATAAAGTAGCATTTTAATTGGTTCTAATTGTATTAGAGATAGGATTTATATCTTCAAAAAATATTTTAAAATGAATATTTGGATTCCTTAAATTTATATTTAATTAAATAAATTTTTTTATAAACTTATATATCTTCTTAATAAAATTTTAATGTCATACAAATTAATAGTTATATTAATGTCATTTTTTCAACTAAATAACATTTTTCATAAAAGGTCAAAAATTAATTCTATGTATATTTTTATATGAGGAGTTAAAAAATAATATTTTTTTGTAATTTTAAATTGCAATGAACTATAAATAATTTTTAAAAAAAATCCTAAAAAATAATAAAATTATGTTTTTTAGAAATATGTAAATTTTAAATATTAACTATTGTTATTATCATTACATATCACATGCCTAATAAATTTGGTGTTAACATGTTTTTAATATCAAACATAATTTATCATTAATCATATATTTTTAAAAAAATAAATACTTATAACATAAAACAATACTTTTTGGAAAATTATTTTTCTACACTATAAATGATAATATTTTTCATTTTTATGTAAACTAACAAAATTTAATTCATATTTATATTATTGTTTATTTTATTTATGAAATTATTTAATAATATGGTTATTCATACTAATTCCCACAAATTATATAGGAATGCTCTAAAGGTCACACATTAAAATTTATATTTTGTCTAAATATTCCCTGGTATCATTTGTGTTTGGTGTCCCGTGTAGACAATGCTATAAAAACCTTAACATATTTAAAGGTAATAAAATGTTATAATTTCTTGCTATTACAGCTGAATATGCACAAAATATGGAGGATGTCTACAAAAACCATAAAAGTATATATGAGCAATATGGTTCTCGAACCATTGGATCATCCCAAACCATACCATGTTCAGTAAGTCAGAGTCATTGAGATTATGAGTTATAGATTTTATTTTAGATGGTCCTGTAGATGATGATGAGGGAAGTCCCGAACTAAGTAAAAGAGGCTCAATAAAACATTAATATAATAAGATCTCGACTCAACACCAAAAAGTTAAGGAGGTTTTTTTGATGCATCCTTATGCTAATTGTGACGTCCTAGGTAAATGTAGAATAAGACATATTTCATATTTATTAATATTTTTGAATTAAATATTAATTTAATTTTAAAGGTGTTGCTATGATTGATAGCATAACAGATACGCAACAACGAGATTCTTTGGAATCTTACGTTGCACACTAATAATATAATATTATTATATTTAAATTATAGTTAACTTCTATCCATATTATTGGAGGAAATGAATGAAACATACTAAAATATGATTATACATGTTTGTTAAATGTATTTACATTTATCAAATAAATGATAGAGGCTTAAAATATGAATGAATCCAATTTTAAGAATAATTTACATTAAAAGGTGATTTACCACCTTTTAATGGAAACCCTTATTAAATATAGTTATGGTCACTTTAATACATTATATATGACCAAATAAAATCCTTCTTTAGAATGAGGACAACAAATTTTACTTTTGGTAATTTTTTGATATTTTTCTGATAAAGTACATTTTTTAATGAATAGTGAAAAATGTTTTATTTTAATTGAAAGGTGACTTTTTATCTAATTTATTTATATGGTTAGATTATCTTTTAAGATGGTTTTAAAGTGTAATTAAAATATATTTTTACCATTTAATACATTGTTCGTCATTGGAATTAATATCAATTTGAAATTGTACATAAACAAGTATCAATCTTTGGATAATTATTGTTTTTTAAAAACATGATATTTTTTTATTGCAGGAATTAATTTTAAAATTAACTAACTGAAATTATATGTTTTCAATTTGTAAAAATAGACATCATTTTTGAATTCAGAATATCAAATATATCTTAGGCTGAATTTTTTTTATTTTTTGGAAAAACTTCAATTTTTGAATAATAGTGAAACCACTTAGTGGTAGTTAAAAATACTGACATTTTCATTTAAATGAAAATTTACCACTTATGTGAATTGAATTTAAAAAATCCGACATACATTCTTGTTATCAAGAAGTAAAATTTAGTTCATTAAGATGAAAATAATTTTTGGTGAATAGTACCTTTTTAATTTTATTTACCACAGTTAAAGGTAAATAGGATAATTCAAGGTAAAAAGAATATTATAATAATTCAAAATTACCTTACCACATGTAATAACCTTATTTTATGAGTAGTTTCAGACCATGGTCACCCTTGAGACGATTTTGGGACCCCATGGAGCAACTTATGAAGGATAATGACACTTTAAATAAATTAATTTAATGTTAAGACAAAATTGGCATTAACAGCATTCGTTTAGTAATTAATTTTTATATCGTGTTATATATGTCCTTAGTTCGACTATAAATATTAATTTTAAAGATAAAAATATTTCCTACATGATAGTATTTGTTTTATTATTTTTATACATCGGAAAATTAAATTATTTATGACACAATAATGATGCCGTATTTACCTCATTAATAAATTATTTAAATAAATAATATTATAATGATTAAAATATTATTGAAAACATTTTAAATATTTATTGGATGATTTTTTTCGAGTATGAATCATCATACCTTCGACCTTAAATGTTTTTGGACCAATAGAAACTGAATATCATTATATAATAAAATAATATTTTCACACGTTTCAAAAGAGCCCCTCCTCTACCTTATAAAAGAAGACTATTTATATCCAATTACTCAAACCTATAAAGTCATTTGTCTCAACCAAACTCTACCCAATTAAGCTCCCTATATCCCTATCCTCATATGTGAATCCTTACCTTAGGAAGAAGGCACATCAAGATGTCATTTGGTTCAAACCAAAGAGAGTTACCCAAATTAAAGGTAACAGTTTCTCTTAAATTGTTTTCTTTTATTTTACTTCTCCAACCCCTATAATCTTTTTATATCATTTCTTTTGTAACAAAAACAGTATCCCCAATATACTAAGATGTTTTTATGAGAATTATTCTAACTAAACATACACACACCCTCATCTAATCGATGAAGAACATAATGTTTCTGTGGATAGAAACTTTTTGCCTCAGAAACGATGATTATTCAATTTAATCATACCACCTCTCATGGTGGAAATTATGATGGAACTATATTTATATATGATATATATTATTTTAATTATATTCTTATTCTTCATTAGTTCGCAATTATATCAAGATTTTATGGTTTCTATAGTTGGTAAATATGATAATCTCATTTGAGGAAGTGCGGACTACCGCCCCCTCAAAGTGATGTGACTCGTTAATGCCTTATGTGGGACGTACAATGAATAGAGTTAATTATATTTGATATGATATTATAATGGAATTATAATATACCTATATGTCATTATTTTTTAATTCCAATAAAATAAGAAATAGAAATGAATGTACCATTCATGCATACGTACGACTTACCGTCTCCATGAATGGTGCAATTCCTTTTTTACCTCCAAATGTTATGCACTATTATAAATACATGTATATACTGTATATATATGATATATATGATATTTAAGTCATGAATACGATTCTGTATATAATAGAATATTGACCACATGGACAACATGTAATTATAAGAAGTCCATTTTTGACTCAAGTACCAAATATCGACAAAACAAACGTTATTAACATAAATGTTTTAACAATGTTTATAACATGGTAATAATTGATATAAAAGGTATAATAAACTAGAAAAAGGTTCTTAAGCAAGTAAAAATTAACATTAGTTTATTATTCAGGATATTAATGAATGATCGAGTCAAGTCGGACACGTGGTAAGGGACATCGTCTCAATCACCTTTCATTGAGGAATTTTTAGTTTTATACACTACTTTATTTTATACGGTGTATACAACCCCATTGCCTTTTCATTTTATTCAAAGGGAATATTTTTATACAAATATTTTTACTAAACGAAAAAAAGTAATGTTTTTTTAACGTAACCGGTGACAATTCCCTTTCTTCCACTGCGAGAATTATTTGATCTTTTCCTTCCTTAATATGCCTAATGTTTTTTAAATGAAAAATAAATACCATATACTCTTTTTACATATTTTTTTATTGAAAATGTTTTTGAGAATAGATTTATTATTTTAATATCTTGAAATGATATTTTATTTTTCCACTGTGGAAATGTTTTCTTTCTTTTATACGTATGCTATGTGTAATGATCATTTTATGGTTCTTAGGAATTATTTATGTATACGAGTGGTTCCCTGATAATCCTTGGGAGGGTGAGCCTGAGATAGCTCTCCAATGCATTGGGTACCATGACGGAGGTAAACGTGAATGTTTCTCCTAAGAGATTTAGGGAATATATTGTGATGGGTATTTAAAAGTAACTCAATATGTAGTTGTGATAGCTACAATGTCCGTATGGTATGGATTCCGCAAGTTACCTTTACGATTTATGATTTCTATGTGTCTTTCATAAATCTTATGATTTCATGAGGTAAGCAAAAGGGTTCATGTTTTGTATTTATTTATGAAAAAATGTTTTCAATCATTATTTTATAACCCTTACTAAGACTTCTTGGCTCATCCAAAGTTTTGAAATGTTTTCACAGGATATAAAGATGAATAGGGTCAAGGATGGGACCAAGGAAAATTCATGCTGTCTAAAACATGGTACTAGAAATGACCCTTTTTCATGAGTTTTTATTTTATGAAAAAATGGAAACTATGTTGAAATGTATACCTTGTTATCTTTTGAGATTTTATAGTTATGTCATAATTAACTAAAACTCTAAAACCTAAAAAGATCCTCAATGTGAATTATTTGTTTAATTTAATATTATGTAATGTTTAAGGCCATGTCCTTAAAGTTGGTATCAATGGTCGGTTTAGATAACTTTAGGAGTTAGGGTGTTGTTAAATAAATGTACATAATTAATTTATGTTAATATTGAAATCATATAGCATTTACAAATTACCATGTTGCTTCACCTAAGATATTTCATTGTTCAAAATGGTTTTCCATAGAGGAAACATGGCAGCTATGTTGGGATGACAACCGGAAGAAGAAAACCTTCCAAATTAACAATTTGAGAAGGTCACAATCGGGACTGAACAGTTTGTTACAGTGATGGCACAATTGACTTAGATGATAAACGGTGGGGGAATCCATGTACGAGATCAGCCAGATCAACCACAGAATAACATGTCAGTAGTGGAGCATTTCATGAGGAAACATCCCCCATCATTCAGAGGATCATCTGACCATGTGATAGATGAAGGGTGGATTAATGCACTAGAAAATATTTTTGATGTCATGGGTTGTTCAGAACATCAAAAGTTTAGTCTTACAGTTTACCATTTTGAAGGTGAATCTGAGCAGTGGTGGTCGAAGGTGAAAAATTTCAAGGATAGTGAGAAGATTGATGCTCTTGATTGGGATGAATTAAAAGGTATGTTTCGTGAGAAATATTTTCTTAAGGTGGTTCATCATAGGATGGAAAAACAATTCTTGGAATTGAGGCCAGAGGATGACTCAGTGGCTTCTTAGGAAGAAAAATTCACTTGACTGGCATGGTATGCTCCCAATTTCATACGAGATCATGATAGTAAAATCAACCGTTTTTACTCAATATTTAAGCCAAAGTATCGAAGGTCTTTATCTTCTTGTGATTTCAAATGTTATGAAAAACTTTTTTGTTGTGCAGAGACAGTGTAAATGGTGTTTGGTGATGATCAATTATTCTTTGACAAACTACTAAATAAGAGGTCGAGGTGGCAGGCAAAAGGGAAGAACTCTTCAAAAAAGTTTGATGGTAAGAAACATAAGTTTAAAATTTGTGTAAATTGTTTCAAAAAGAATGATGGGGAATGTCTTTTGAATTCTGGTAAGTGCTACCAATGTGGTAAAATGGTATATAAGGCACGTAATTGCACAGAAAAATATCAAGGTAATGGTAAGGAAAAATATGATTTACAGTCAGTAAAATGTTTTAAGTGCAATAAAAAGGGTCATTATGAAAATAAGTTTCGAACAAAGAACTAAACCGAAGGAAAGCATCTAGACTATAAGCAGAAAGGGGTGGATAAATCCTTTGAAACTACTTCTGCATATGTTGGTCCATCAAATGAAGTAGTATCAGGTAGAATTTTTGTTTGTTAAGATAATTCCAATGTGTTGTTTGATTCATGGTCTACAAATTATTTAATTTCTGAGAAGTTTTCTATAAATTGGTAATTCCATCTCATGATATGAATACTAAACTTATGGTAAAAACACCTGGAGGAAATTTTTAGACAAAAACAAAAGATAATAACATTCATGTCCTTGTGTGTGGAAAAAATCTACCTGCAAACCTTATTGTTTTGCCTTTAGTAGAGTTTGATGTTATATTGGGCATGGATTGGTTTTCTGTTTAACATGCTAAAATTGACTACAGAGCTAAAGAGGTTTATTTTCAAAAAGATTTTTATTTTCTGTAAAATAATGACCCCTTGCTTTTTATAACATATCAGGAAGTTGAAAAACTGGTAAAAGATGGAAATGAATGTTACCTTGCACATATTGTTGAAAACAAAGGAACTGTTTAGATTAATTATGTTCCAGTGGTAAATGAGTACCTTGATGTTTATCCTGATGAGTGGCCTAGTATTATACCTAATCAGGAAGTTGAATTTACTATTGACTTAGTTCCTGATGCTAAGCCAATTTCAAAACCTCGTTATCTAATTGCTCAAATTGAACATTTAGAGATGAAGAAGCAATTGAATGAGTTATTAGACAAAGGTTTACTTAAACCTAGCACATCACCATGGGGTGCTATTGTCTTGTTTGTTAAATAGAAATATTGTTCAATATGACATTTCGTTGATTATAGATCATTGAATAACATCACTGTTAAGAATAAGTATCCTTTTCCTAATATCGATGATTTTTTTGATCAGCTTCAGGGAGCTCAGTTTTTTTTTGAAGATTGACTTTAGGTTGGGGTACCATCAGTTGAAAGTAAAGGAAGAAGAAATTCCGAAGACAGTGTTTTTTACTAGATATGGACACTATGAATTTGTAGTTATGCCTTTTGGTTTAACCAATGCACCTGCTGTATTCATGGATCTTATTAATAGAATTTTCTTTGAGTTCTTGGATAAGTTTGTGCTTATGTTCAATGATGATATTTGGTTTATTCTAAAAGTAAGGAGGATCGTTAAAGTCATTTAAGGTTTTTCTTACAAACCTTAAAAGAAAATAAACTCTTTGGGAAATTCCGCATGTGTGAGTTTTGGTTACAAAAACTTTCTTTCATTGGACACATTATTTCAAAAAATGGAATAATTGTTGATCCTACTAAAACAAAAGTTGTTGAAGAATGCACAAGACCCACAAATATAACCAAGATTTTTAGTTTTCTTGGTTTGGAAGGTTATTACAGGAGGTTTGTTGAACATTTTGCATGGTTATCAAGTCCAATGACTAAGTTAACACGAAAAGGTGTTAAGTTCATATGGACAAAATAATGTGATGATTGTTTTCTGGAATTGAAAACAAGATTGGTGAATGCACTAGTTTTGGAACTTCCTTCCAGAAATGGTGAGTTTGTTATCTACAGTGATGCTTCGTTAGAAGGATTGTGTTGTGTCCTAAAGCAGAATTATCAAGTAATTGCTTATGCTTCACATCAGTTGAAACCACATGAGTTAAATTACCCTACACATGATTTTGAATTAGCTACTTTTGTTTTTTCTTTAAAAATTATGAGGCATAATTTGTATGTAGTGAATTGTGAAATATATATTGATCACAAATGTTTGAAGTATATATTCACTTAGAAAGAATTGAACATGAGAAAGAGGAGATGGTTGGAATTAATCAGGGATTATGATTGCATGATCCTTTCTCATCTGGGTAAAGCAAATAAATTGGCTGGAGCTTTGAGTCAAAAATGTCATACTTCATTAACAATGTTACGTTTAGAACGAGATCCATTAGTTTTTGATTTGATGATCTTTGTAATAGAAGTTTTTATTTTAGGATATTATTTTGTTTTGTTTCAGGTGTCAGTGAAATCAACTCTATCAGATAGAATTAAGAAAGCACATAAGGAAGACAGTGAGTTGCAGAAAAAGTATGTGTTGGTTCAGAAGGTTATGTTTCCTGATTTTAACATTAATAGTGATTGTGTTTTGAGATTTGGAAAGATTTTATGTGTGTCATGTGATTCACAGTTGATGAATGAGTTGTTATGTGAAGCTCATAATTCTCTGTTTTTTGTTCATCTTGGCAGTACTAAGATGTACTGAGATCTTCGAGTGTATTACTGGTGGGATGGAATGATAATAGATATTACTGATTTTACTATGAAGTGTTTGAATTTCGAGCAGGCTAAAGTAGAGAAAAAATTACCAAAAGGGATTCTTCAGCCTCTACCAATCCCAGAGTGGAAATGGGAAAATATATCCATTGACTTTGTTGTGGGAATACCAAATACATCTCGAGGTGATAATGCAATCTAGCTTATAGTTGACCGATTGATAGAATCTTCTCATTTCCTTCGTATTAGAGATACTTTGTCTCTAGATAAACATGCTCAATTGTATGTTAAAGAGATTGTCTGGTTGCATGGAGTTCCCCTCTCCATTGTATCTGATTGTGATCTCATGTTTATTTCTAAATTTTGTAAAGGCCTTTAGAATTCATTGGGTAATAAATTAAACTTTAGTACGGATTTTCATCCTCAATCATATGGGTAGTCAGAACGAACAATTCAGACCTTGGATGATATGCTATGTACTTCCTCGATGGATTTTCCGGGAAGTTAGGACCAACACCTTTCTTTGGCTGAATTTTCATATAATAACAGTTTTCATTCCAGTATACAGATGGCTACATTTGAGGCATTATATGGAAAGCATTGTCGAACTCTAGCATTTTGGGATAAAGTAAGGGAATGGAAGCTAATGGTACTAGAATTGATAGAAGATATGGCAGAGAAAGTTCAGTTGATTCAGAAGCACATGAGAACAGCTCAAAGTAAATAGAAAAGATATGCAGATAATAGGAGGAAGGATATTTATTTTTAGGTAGGTGATCATGTCTTTATCAATGTTTCTTCATGGAAAAGTGTGATGCGTTTTTGTACGAAGGGAAAGATTAGTCCGAAGTTCATTGGACCTTATGAAATTTTGGAAAAAGATGGATCAGTTGTGTACAGAGTGTCAATACCTCCATGTTTATCTAAGGTACAAAATGTTTTTCATGTTTTGATGTTGAGAATGTATATGCCAGATCCATCTCATGTTTTGAGACAAACAGTAGTTCAGTTGGAAGAGAATCTCTCTTATAAAGAACAACCAGTCAAATTTCTTGACCGTAGAGAGCAAGTGTTTCTGAAAAAATTAATTAATCAGGCAAAGGTTTTGTGGAAAAACTATAAGGTTGAAAAGGCAACGTGGGTATCTGAAAATGATATGAGAGATAAATACCCTCAATTATTTTGATAAGTGAATAAAAATTGAGAGGACGCAAATCCCAAATGGGGGGAAGGATATAACATCCCAAGTAAATGATGAATAAGTCATATTTCTTATGTATTAATATTTTTGATTTAAATATTAATTTTACATTAAACTGGTTACTAAGTTCAATAGCATATCCTATACCCAACAAAAATTTTATTTGGAATCTTACGTTGCACACTTATAATATAATATTATTATTTTAAATGGTAGTTAAATCCTAGAAATTGTATTGGCGGGAATGAATGAAACTAACTACAATATGATTATACATGTTTGTTAAATGTATTTACATTTATCCAATAAATGATAGAGGATTAAAATGTGAATGAATCCAATTTTAAGAATAATTTACATTAAAAGGTCGATTTACCACCTTTTAATGGAAAACCCTTTTTAAATATTGTTTTGATTACCTTAATACATTATATATGACCTAATAAAATCCTTATTTATAATGGGGACATCAAATTTTACTTTGGGTAATTTTTTGGTATTTTTATGTTAAAGTTCATTTTTTAATGAATAGTGAAAAAATTGTATTTTAATTCAAAGTTTCTTTAAATATAATTTATTTATATGGTTATATTGTCTTTTAAATTGTTTTTAAAGTCAAATTAAAATATATTTTTACCATTTAATCGAATTTTGGTCTTTGGAATTAAGTTCACTTGGAAATTGGACATAAACCAGTATCAATCTTTTGATTGTTAATGTTTACTAAATACACGCTATTTGTTTTGATAATGAGAATTAATTTTATAATTAATTAATTCCAATTATATGTTTTGAATTTTGAAAAATAGAAATCATTTTTGAATTCGGAATATCGAATATAGCTAAGGCTGAATTTTTGGTATGTTTCTAAAAATCATCAATTTTTGATGAATAGTGAAACGACTTAGTGGTAGTTAAAAAAACTGAATTTTCATTTAAATGAAATTTTACCACTTCTATTAATTGAATTTAAAAAATCCAACATAGATGGTTGTTATAAAAAAGTAAAATGTAGTTCATTAATTTAAAATAATTTTTGGTGAATGGTAACTTTTTAATTTTATTTACCGCGGTTAAAGGTAAATAAGGTAATTCAAGGTAAAAAGAATATTATAATAATTAAAAATTACATTAACACTTGTCCTAACATTATTAGATGAGTAGTGTCTGACCAGGATCATCCATGGGTCTATTGTGAGACCCCATGGTGCCACTTATGAAAGATAATGACACATTAGATTAATTAATTTCTTATAAAGAAAAAATTGACATTAACAAAAATTTGTTAGTAGTAAATTTTTATATGGTGTTATATAAGTCCTATTTTAGACTATAAATATTATATGGAAAGATAAGAATATTTCCTTCATGATATTATTTTTATTTATCATTTTTAGACATCGAATAAATTAAAATTTTGATGACACAATAATGATGCAGTATTTACCTCTTTAATAAATGATTTAAATAAATAAGATTATAATTATTAAAATATTATAAAAAACATGTCCCATTCCAATTGGATGATTTTATTTCGAATATGAAACATCTTATCTATGACCTTAATTATTTTTGGACCATTAGAAACTGAATATCATTATATTATAAAATAATATTTTCACACTTTCCTAAAGAGCCCCTCCCCTCCCTTATAAAAGAAGACAATTTCTATCCAATTACTCACACCTCTCAATCCATTTGGCTCGTCCTAAACCTGACCAATTAATCTCCTTACATCCCTATCATCCTTGTTGAATCCTTACCTTAGGAATAAGGCACTTCAAGTTGTCCTTTGGTTCAAACCAAAGAGAGTTACCCAAATTAAAGGTAACAGTTTCTCTTAAATTATTTTCTTTTATTTTACTTTTCCAACCCCTAAAATAATTTTTATTTCATTTATTTTGTAACAACACTAGTATACTCAATATAAGAGGATTTTGTTATGAGAAGGATTCAAACTAAACTTACACACACCTCCATCAAATGGATGATGAACATAATGTTTTTGTGGATGGAAAACTAATGCCTCACGAAATGATGATTGTTCAATTACATCTTACCAACTCTCATGGTGGACATTTTTATGGAACTGTATTTATATATTATATATATTATTTTTATGATTTCATTATTCTTCTGTACTTATAAATTATACCAAGCATTTATGGTTTCCATAGTGGGTAAATACGATAATCTCAATTTAGGAAGTGCGGACTACCGCCCTTTCAAAGTGACATGACTCGATAATGCCTTATGTGGAATATATAAAGGATAGAGTTAATGATATTATATAAGATATTATACTGGAATTATAATATACCTATGTATAATTATGTTTTAATTCCAATAAAATAAGAAATATATATTAAAGTAGCATTCATGCGTACGTATGACATACCCTCTCCATGAATGGTGCATTTCATTTCGTACCTCCAAATGTTATGTACAATTATAAATAAAAATATATACTGGATATATATGATATATATGATATCTAAATCATGAATACCATTCTGGATATAATGAACTATTGACCACATGGACAACATTTAATTATAAGAAGTCCATTTTTGACACAAGAATCAAATATCTAAAAAACGAATGTTATTAACTTAAATGTGTACATAATGTTTATAACATGGTAATAATTGATATAAAAGGAATAATAAACTTGAAAAAGTTTTCTTAAACAAGTATAAATTAACTTTTGTTTATTATTCAGGATATTAAATAACGATCGAGTCACATCGGACACTAGGTAAGGGACTTCATCTCAATCTCCTTTCATTGAGGAATTTTTTTATTTATACACAACATTATTTTATAAGGTGTATGAACCCCTTTGAATTTTCTTTTAATTCAAAGGGAATCTTTTTATACGAAGCGTTTTACTAAACAAAAAAAAGGAATGTTTTTTAAACGTAACTGATGACAATGACCTTTCCACCGCCGCGAGTAATATTGGATCTTTCGCTTCCTTAACAAGATAGAATGTTTCTAAAATGAAAAATAAATACCATATACTCTTTTTACATATTTTGGTATTGAAAATTATTTTTTGAATGGATTTATTATTTCAATATCTTGAAATGATATTTTATTATAGCAATGTGGAAATGTTATCTTTCCTTTATGCTGATTTTATGTGTTGGGATCATGTTATGGTTATTGGGTATTATTTACGTATATCGGTGGTTCCATGATAATCCTAGGGCGGGTGAGCCCGTGATAGCTCTCAAATGCATAGGGTAACATGACAGAGCTAAATGTGAATGTTTCTCCTATGAGATTTAAGGAATATACTATGATGGGTATTCCAAAGTAACTCCCTATGTAGCTGTGATAGCTACAGTGTAAGTATGGTATCAATGTCGTAAGTTACTTTTATGATTTATGATTTCTATGTGTCATTCATAAATCTTATGATCTCATGAATTAAGTAAAAGTGTTCATGTTTTGTATGTATTTATGAACAAATGTTTTCATTCATTATTTTATAACCCCTACTGTGCCTTTTATGCTCATCCCATGTTTTGAAATGTTTTCACAAGACTTAAAGATGAATAGGTTCAAGGATGGGATCAAGGAAAAGTCATGTTGTATAAAACATGGAACTAGACATGACACTTTTTTTCAATAGTTTTTATTTTATGAAAAAAATGGAAACTCTGTATAAATTTCTACCTTGTAATATTTTTAGATGTAACAGTTATGTCCTAATTCTCTAAACCTATAAACCTGAAAACATCTTCATTGTGAATTATTCATTTAATTCAATATTATGTAATGTTAAAGGCTGGGTCCTTATACAAATAATATACCCAGCATATCCTATGTTGGTTATAGTGGATATATCATATTGAAATAATAAGGCTATAGATATCAATTCAAAGATGTGTCCATATTCCCTAACTAGGAAACTTTATGTTTCCTCCCACTATTGACTTTTAGGATAACCCATTAATGCTATTAAGTAACTATGTGAGTTAGAATTGATAATATATTCTATTAATAGTAGTATTCCATTACCTATGAGGGTGAAAGATATTGTGGATCCAGGAACCCTCGAAGGGGTGATTAACAAATTCATTGATGATTAATAGAAAATAATTTAATCTTCAATGTTATATTAAAATGGATTAAAATTTTGAAACCTACACATAACATTCAAATATATTACATAAAATATTTTTCCATTATTTAATAATATATTGATAAAAAATATACCTCTGAAATTTCATTAGAATACCATTGTTGGAACCCAATAGGTGTCACAAAATCAGCTAGTCTAGAGGAATAGGAAATGCCTTCTGGTGAAAGAGTGATTTAGGGAGTATAGAAACTAAATCCTTATTCCCTTTTCCCACCTCCTAGGACCATAGTTTTAAATTTCATCATGTTCTTCAACATAGAATATATATATGGAAACTCATATCATTATTCATTGTTTATAATCTTGCTTCTCTGAGGGTAATCCTTCTGAGGAGGGACTAGATGATTATAGTGGGGTGGATCATGATGAATTCCTACCTCCTATTGTGAAAGTAATTTCAACTATAAGAGTGGGATAATACATATTACATGGTGAAACCAAACATACTAATGGATGGGAAATATATTGGGTATGATCAGTGATTAAAAAATCGAAAATTTTATGGCACCCAATCCATTTTTTGTTCACTGATATGGATAATTGTTCTTGATGAATTTGTGACCACTATGGATGATATCTTCTCAGTAATAGATACTAAATACACCTTAATTGAGATCAAAGGCATTAAGAAAGACTTGGATGGACATAAATATTCCCCACTCACCCAATTATCTCTATGCATGACATGATTATTTCAACCATTATATATGAAAATTATTTATGTTGAACTTATATATAGGTTTATCCATGAATGGGAGGTTAGATACATCTACCCTGTAATTTAATCAATCAACGACCCATGAATCTGTGAGTGATGATCCCTCAAATTTTACCATTGCATGTAATGGGGGTCCACTAGTGGTATTTCCTCATTAGGATATCCATTCCAAATTAAATAATGATGAATCCACATCTAGAGTGGGTATAAATCCATTCTACTTATTAGTTTTTATGTGAACTAAGATAACTGTATTTGTTCCATATGATAGGATGACACTAAATGTAAATGTTTATACAATAAAATCTAACGATGTACCCAACATAGTTGACAATTTTATCCCAGCACTACATGAGGAAACACTGTTCAGGGAAGCCAGTGCTCTAACATGACTGGGTAAGTACCCATAAATCGTCCAGTTTAGTCCAACAGCTACCAGATAATATGTGAAACCCTTATATAACATACAACACCACCATCACAATATGAATTATTTCTGAAATTGGATCTTATTCCCAAACTCAAAATACTAAATATTAGGGATATTGAAATTGTTCTAGGGTCCATAAGGTTAATGTTAAATGTGTATGTGACATCACTCAATGATGTTTCCCCAAAATACATTTCACTATATTGGAGTTAGATTGATCAAAAACCAGAAGACCCTCAATTTTTGGTGTTCCTCCAAATAATATGTGTTGAATGGAATATGTTGGGTTATCTATAAAATAATCTCAATTTATTTACCAATAAACCAACATAAGATTCATCATATGTTCATGATGTTAGGATATGACAAGTTAGATCATCTATCCATTCACATTTACATGAAGAAGATCCTTTGTGACTGATAATGGGAGAATGATTCACATAAAATATTATATGAGGAAGAACATTTGGATCATTTTTATATAATTTGAGATATGAAACATCAATATAAAACTAATTACATGGATGTGGTATTAAAATATTCGTATTTTTGTGATGATGAAACTATTAATGTAATTCAACTCTATTATGAGATGGATAATGATATTGAATGATTATAAAGAAACCGAAATATTTTCTACGAGTCAAATAAAAGTGAGATGAATGTGGTATCCAAGGTGGAGAGACTCCACCGTGCTGGGGAATTAAAATATAAAAACATGGATGGGATTTTCTGATCTTCTAATGAAACATGAAAATAAATTAATGAACTCCAAGCCTCTCTAGACATAATTTTTTTAATATATACTTATTATTAAGAGAGAATCTTATATAGTGTATTATTATATCCTTTTTTTGAAAATAAATATCAATCATATGTTTTTCTTCATTACATTGATTTTAAAATCTTTAACTCTTTTATAATTTCGATCATATGTTCACTATAATCTGTCAAATGTAAAAAAAAATAAAAATACGATAACTAAATCCAATCAAATATTGATTTAAAATAGATCAATAAAATCATTACCTCTAACTAATATGGGGTAATTGATAAAATATAAGGAAAAATCATGATCCCCAAAACATATAACCTATGATGGAAATATGATCGGTAAATATGGTAGCATATATACCATCACCGTAAGCTAAGGTTAGTTTATGATATAAAGGACTGTTTGATATGGTTTTCCCATGAGCATGTTTACATAAAATGATATTTCAAGGCTAGATATTGTTGTATATGTTCCATCATTATATGAAAATGATAGATCACATGGATATTAAATATTTTTTTCTTTATGGAAGTGTTCTCTCAAATTAGTATAAGAGGGATGAATATGGTGACATATTTATCATCACTATACAATATAGTTTATCAATTATAATATGGAATATCTTAAACTCACAATAATGATAATCACAAATTGGAATTTGGAATATAGATTCCAACGTTCAAGAGGGAATGAGTAGTCTGAGACTACACACTTGTGCATTTTTCATGCTTGTCTTGATCCAATATATAGGATGAAAAAAGGGTGCTAAATTTTTTTCATAATACTAGGTACTGAACAAGAATAAATTTACTTTTTCAATCTTCATATGGTAGACCCTATAAAAATTTAATCCATATTTCAATACTTAACTTCATTATTAATACTTATATGGGGATGGTATAGTTAGTGGGATCCAATCCTTTTTTGATCCATCCATTTTCAGGATTTCAAAAAACATTATTTATTTATTTTCCTTTATCATAATGATCAAATTTTCTCACTCTCTGTGTTGTATATAACTATCGATCATAGAATTTACTTTTTTCAAAGAATACCTTTATGTATTTTCATTTTAGTGAGGACCACATCAATATTCATTTGATTTTAATCATTAGACAAGACAATCCACTAAGGGATGAGGTAAAATGAACCCAAAAAATTACCAAAAGGTGTGGTGGTCTATCTAGGAGAATGTGAATTAATGTACTAGATGTTAATAGAGATACTATTACCACTAAATTATATAATCTCATGGGTTGATACATTCAATTTTTGTCATGATTCTCAAATAAAATATTACTACTATGTAAGTTTATACAACTCGGAACAAAAGGAGAAAGATGTGGTTGTGTTTACATTATAGGTGAAACATTAACCCAGCATGAATAGATGAATTCCTCCATGAATATAATAATTCTAGAAAAAGATAAACCTATTTTAAGTGTTTATTCCATGATCTATTTCTTTATGTGGGTTAGTGTGGCACAATTATGACTAGTTTAGGTTCATGAGTAGGAGGTGACACTCTTGCATATAAAATGGTTATGAATTATTAGTGTGTAGCATCGAGGGTATTAAAATCCAATTGATCATCTAGATTATAGGATGTGTAAACCATAACATGAAATATTTGAATCAATACATGATGGTATATAAGAGGTATTAAATGGATGAATGTTAACCACATTTCAAATATGAGTTCTACTATGATTTTTTCATTGTATATAGATATTCTAAAAATGTTTTATTAGGATGAATATGTCCCACATTAGAAGTAAAAAATAAAACATACTGAACAATATAAATAAAAGGTATCACTTAGATTTTATCACCCAAAACATTACACCAAAGTTGATTGAAAATTTCCTTTTGGAAAAATATTATAACATAAAACCTCTAGAGAATATGTGCATGAGAAAAGAAATTGGGACTACTATAACATTACCATATTGTAGTGAGTACAATGAGCATTGCTTGAATTTTTATAAGTCCGTATTGTGGGTCATGTAAACGTTTTCCAATATTTTATATTCCGCGATAAATTTTTTTATGTCATGAATGGGTACGATTTAGTTAGTGGATAAATGATTTATTCTTAAGAGTCACTTTACATGTTTATCAAAAGATAATTTTTCCATTTCATTAATTTAATGTTTTAAGGTTCATAACATATGGACCAAAATATCTTGGAGTTTAAGGTCATATTAAATTGATTAATTGTTACTAGGGTTTGATTTTACACATTTTTAACAAATAAATGATATAGTCTAACTAACAAAGGAATGAAAAAACATGATATGAAAGAGAATCATGATACTAGTATTGTAACATCCCAAGTAAATAAAGAATAATACATTTTCATATTTATTAATATTTTTGAATTAAATATAATTTTTTACATTAAGGGGGTTTCTATGTTCGATAGCGTACCTGATACGCAAAAAAGAGTTTCATTGAAATATTACGTTGCACACTAGTAATAAAATAATATTATTTTAAATGTTAGTTAACACGTAGCCATTTTATTGGGGGCAATGAATAGAAATAACTAAAATATGATTATATATGTTTGTTAAATGTTTTTACATTTATCCAATAAAGGATAAAGGCTTAAAATACGAAAAGAATTCAATTTTAGGCATATATACTTTAATTTTCACTAAAGGTCCACTTATCAACTTTTGATGGTGAACCATCATTAAATATAGTTTTGTTCACTCTTATATATTCTATTGGACCAAATAAAAATCTTCTTTAGAATCGGGACATCAAAATTTACTTTGTGTAAATTTTTGGTATTATTCTGTTAAAGATCATTTTTTAATGAATAGTGAAAAATGTTGTATTTTAATTCAAAACCACATTTTAATGTAATTTATTAATATGATTACATTATATTTTGAAGTGTTTTTAATGTGAAATTAGAATATATTTTCACCATTTAATCCAATAGTGGTTGTTTGAATTAATTTCACTTTGAAATCGGACTTGAACTAGTGTTAATCTTTTGAAACATTTTGTTTCATAAAAACACGCTATTTGTTTTGATAGTGGGAATTAATTATAAAATTAATTAATGCAACTTATATGTTTTGAATTTTTTAAAATATACATCATTTTTTAATTCGGAATATCAATTATAGCTTAGGGTGAAGTTTTGGTATTTTTCTGAAAAACTTCAATTTTTGATGAATAGTGAAACTACTAAGTGGTACTTAAATAACTAATTTTTTTCTTTTAAATGAAATTTTACCAGATTTGTGTTTTGAATTTAAAAAATCCAACATAAATTGTTGTCCTTAAGATGTAAAATGTCGTTCAATGGTGTAACGCCCCGACCCCAGCTACCCAAAGTCGGTGCATTACTTCGTAACATTGGCATGATCAGAAAAGATCAAGTCTCGAAAGACCGATTAGTTTAGTAGCCTTGGAAACACTAGATACATTCGTAAACGTTAAATTACATCATAAAGTGAAAAACAACAATAACAAAGTCTTCATAGTCCACACTCATATCCTCTTCTGACTATCCCTGCAAGTCATTTATAAAATACTTCTTCACATCCTGGAAAATATTAAAACATTGAAAGGGGTGAGCTCAGATACTCAGTATGGATAACAATATTGCGGAAACATTCATAAATAAACATTAACATTTAAGGCAATGTACAACTAAAACAAAATCCTTTTAAACTTGAACTTCAACATAACATGGCAAAATTAAAATGAGATAATTCCATTCACTTCCTCACATGGATATTCTACTGGTCGAATAATCACATGGAATATCAATAACCACTTTCATAATGAGGGAATGTATAATGCCGGACATTCTGATACATTTTGTCAAGGCCTCGGCCAAGACATCTAAAATGATTAAGTCCTCGGCCAAAACCATAAATCAAATTGGGAAAGGGCCTCGGCCAATTCCACGTCTAGTTGTGTCATGAGACCTACCGATGCATCGAGGAGCTATAGCGGGCTCCACCCGTCACTTATTAAGTCCAATACATTCCTCATATGAATAGGTTTAAACATATCATAAACCATAACATAATCGTATCACATAAAACATGGATAAAGGAAACATAACATTTCCACATTTCAATCACAAGATATCAATACAACACATTGATATAATAAAAACGCTTTCAAAACCATTTTCAATACCAAAATAAAACAAAAGTAAAACATGGTATTTATTTTTCTTTTAAAAAGAAGGTATGGCTTGTAGAGGAAGCCGAAACTCAAATAATGGTCACGGCGGTGGAGAATTCGTTGTCGCCGCATAAGTATGGAAAGAAAAACATTCCCTTTTTTCGTTTAGTAAAACGATTCTTATAAAAAAGATTCCTTTTGAATAAACGTAAAAGTCAAAGGGGTTTATACACCGTATAAAAGAAAGGTGTGTATAAAACCAAATATGCCTCAATGAAAGGGGATTGAGATGAAGTCCTTAAAAGATCATTTTTAAAATAAAATAGATCAATTATGTGTATTCACTATAGGTACACATAAAGAAAGTAAAAATACAAAATAGGACATAATAATATGATGACATAATTTGAAAGTAGGAGATTAACCCAAAGAATGGAAGTTGGGTTAAGAAGGTCCCTTACCTCGTGTCTGACATGACTCAACCATTCTTTAACCTCCTGAATAATAAACTAGAGTTAATATATACCTTATTAAGAACCATTTTCAATTTCATTATCCTTATTATATCACTTATTACAATGATATGAACATTATGTAATTATTTAAGTTAATAACGGTCGTTTTGTCGATCTTTGGTACTTGAGTCAACAATAAACTTCTTATAATTACAAGTTGTTTATGTAGTAGAATATCCATTATCTTCTGTATTATATTCATGATTTAGATGTCATATATATCTTATATATCCAGTATATACATTCATTTATAATATTACGTAACATTTAGAGGTAAGAAATGAAATGCACCGTTCATGGAGACGGTAAGCCGTACGTACGCATGAACGCTACTTTCATTTCAATTTCATATTTAATGGAACGAAATAATAATGATATAAATGTATAATATAATTCCAGTATAATATAGTTTATAATACCATTTACTCCATCCTTTATACATCCCACATATGGCATTAACGATTCAAATCACTTTGAGGGGGCGGTAGTCCGCACTTCCTAAAATGAAATTATCGCGTTTTACCCATAATGGAAATCATAAAGTATGCCATAAATGAGAAATACAGAAGAATAAGTAAAACATAAACATATTATATATCATATATAAAAATAGTTACATACTAATGGCCACCTTTGAAGGTGTTATATGAGTGTTGAACAATCATCGTTTCGTGAGGCAGAAATTCGCCATCCACAGAAACCGTATGTTCTTTAACCATTAGATGCAGGTGTGTGTAAGTTTAGCTCGAATCCTTCTTATAAAAACATCCTAGTATATGGAGGATACTGGTGTTGTTACAAAATAAATTAATAAAAAGAGTTTAGGGGGTTGGAGAAGAAAAATAAAACATAACAACATTAGAGAAGACATTACCTCAAAATCGGGTAACTCTTTTGATTTGAGCCAAAGGCTTACTGGGAAAGTATTCTACCCAAAGTGAGGCTTCTAGGAGTAAGGGATTGATGTTGGGAGAGTATTTGGGCAGAGGTTGTCCGAGCCAAATGGATTGAAAGTGTAAATGAGGTGGGAGAGGTGGGGGCCTTTTATAAGTGGAGAGGAGGGGCACTCTTGGAAAGTAAAGAAAAGTCACTTTATTATAATATGATTTTCGGATTTTAGAGGTCCCACACTTATATAATTCGAGGATAAGATGATAAGGGTTCGAAATCTACTCATACAATAGGCTTTGGACAAGTGTAAGCCTTGTATTTTGCATTATCTTCTCATTTTATTTAAATTGTTAAATAATGAGGTCATCGCTGCATCATAATGATGTCATATATAATTTAATTTATTTAATGTCTAAAAATTATAAAAAAAATACTATGATGTAGGAGATATTTTTAGATTTCTAATGAATATTTATAGTCAAAATTTGGACTTTTGTAACCACACTTAAAAACTGTTTTAGTAAAATAACTCATGTTTGTGTCAATTTAATTTTAACATTAAATAAATATATATTAATGTCATTTTCCAACTAAAGTGGCTCCATGGGGTCCCCAAGTTGACCCATGGGTTTTCTTGGTCGGCCATGACTCATACAGTAGGAGTATGACAAGTGTCATGCTCATCTCATATTATTAAAGCATTATTTGTACATTAAACTACACTAATTACCTCTAATCGCGATTAAGAACTTAAAAGTTACTATTCACCAAAAAATTATTTTAATCTCATTGAACCACATTTTACTTCTTAATGACAACCATGTATGTCAGATTTTTGAAAATCAAATCACAGAGGTGGTAATATTTCATTTAAACGAAAAATCAGTTATTTAACTACCACTTAGTGGTTTCACTATTCATCAAAAATTGAAGTTTTTCAGAATAAGGCCAAAATTTCACCCTAAGCTATAATTGATATTCCGAATTCAAAAATGATGTATATTTTACAAAATTCCAAACATATAAGTTGCATTAATTAATTTTATAATAAATTCCCACTGTTACGACAAATAGCGTGTTTTTAGGAAACAATTTATATCAAAAGATTGGCAATTGTTTATGTCCAATTTCAATGTTAAATTAATTCTAATGACCACCATTGGATAAAATGGTAAAAATATATTCTAATTATACCTTAAACCCATTAAATAGTATAATTTATCACAATAAATTATTTTTATTAAAAAAGTTGTTTTAAAGTATTTTTCACTTTTCATAAAAAATTAGAAGTTCTCAGAAAAATACCAAAAATTCAATATAGGCTAATTTCGATATTCTGAATCCAAAAATGAAGTCCATTTTGAAATATAAAAATTTCTATAATTTTAAAAAGTGGTTATTACTATTCATAACGACTACATTGATTAGTCGCGGTGTTTTAGAACTCGAAGTTGCGTACAATGCAAGCCATTGCATTATTGAATGAGAAGCGTATCGTGGAAGCTCGGGGTGTTACATTCTCCCCTCCTTCAATAAATTGCGTCCTCGCAATTTGAAATTTTTCTTTGAAAATAAAAGGTTGAAAAGAGAAAATACTTTTGAGGAAAACCCACATCGGAAATAAGGTTAATAAATATGTAACATTAAAAGAAAGAAGGATAAGTACAAAGGTCACCCGATATAGCCCATTCTAGGATTATATGAAAATATGGATATGGAGGAGAAACAAACCATCAAGGTCTGATGGAGAGTTATAGAAAACAGGATTAGGAGAAAGTTTAACCACAAGAAAATCACAAACTTCTGATTGGTTAAACGGTCATTGAATCCCCAGTTGGAAAAGTTAACCGACAATATTTTTGTTTTAAGTTACCTTTTATAATGTTGAGGAATTTATTTAGGAGATTTACTAAGAACGTAAGGGAATATACATACTTGTTATGTATACTTTCATTCTTTAATAAAATTTTACCACAAACCCAACTTTTACTCCAAATGGTAACAGATGTCAAAAATATTCTATTTATCCTAATTGTATAAGGTTCCAAATGATAACACATACCATTTAGATTAGTAAAACTATTTTGTAATAACCAGGGACTTCCTGTAGGCTAGTGGTAGGAAATAAAGGCCTGTCGCACTATGATTGTGGGTTCGATTCCTGCAGCTTTGTCCGACGTGACGGGTTATGCCCCACCCTGCAGGTTGTCCTTTTTCCTAAAACTATAGTATTACAATATTCCAAAAATAATCTTCAGAAATGCTTTAACCTTAAACAATACTATCCATGGTTCAACTTAATCCATTCCAACCTTAATAGTTATCCAAAATACCTCCGTCCAGACTTTCTCTAAAGGGTCGTTAAATTCCAAAATCAATTGTAACCTCAGATTCCCCAAGTAAAGTTTATCTTATTGTCACATACTAAAAATATGGTTACCTTCATCATGTATTCTTTTTAAACATACTGAATTACCATGATCCCTTATTCCTTATAGAATACTAGATATACTCCTTCTATCCAAAAATTTATACAAAAAATCAATCGGTTTCAAGGAAGTTAAGTATATCCAATATAATTTATCCAAATCAGTCACGTCTTATTCCAAAATCCCAATCTCAGTATCAGAACCATATTATGGTTTATCTTTCTCTCAACCATATATTTTCCAAAAATTTAACCTACTGTGGAGTCACTTTTCTTGGTTCCACACAATCTCAAGCCCTTGATGAAATAGTACTGCAGTACAATCCTTATATACTCCATAATTATTATAACCAGTACATCATTGATACAACACTCAAATTACAAAATTCTTTAATAACAACATAAGAACTCTAATCATTACTCCTCATCTGTGGTAGTATCATAACTTGATTATTATCCAATAACATCATTTGGGTCATACTCTGATGATTTGGACATTGGTTTGCGTAGTGTCCCCAATCCTTGCAGAAGAAGCATTGTACATTTGAAACCATTTTCTTACCCTTGCAGTCACGCACTTTGTGTCCTTTTTCTCTACACTTATAACAAACTCCCATTCCCTTTAGGCAAGTTCCATGATGTTTCTTCCCACAATTACCACATATTGGAAAATTCTTCTTTCCCCTCATCCCTTTATCCATCATTCTCTCTTCCATCCCTTTCGTCTCTTGCTTCGCTTCAAAGCCATAGGACTCAGAGAATTCTTTACTTATCTTATTAACACATGATACTATTTCTTCATATGTTGAGAACACATGGGAGACTATTTCCCTTCGAAATGTTGGCTTAATACCGTGAAAGATACGATCCTTCTTACTCTTTGGATCATACGTATTGCTGGAGTTCACATTCCTTCTACTGGGCGCTATTTCTATACAATGACATAAACTAGATTAGTTTATGAATCAAAATACATAATTCCATACTTGTAAAATACTTAACATAAATTGAACTATTTATGGATATAATCCATAATCATAAAAAGGTTTTTTTTGAGGAAGTATATACTCATAACCGTTCATAGTGGTTTGTAAAGAAAATGAGAATTATCCTAAGCATATCCCCCGGGAGTGTCGTAACCAAGAGTGCAGCAAGGCCCGTTGTCATGCACCAGTTCTCGTTCGAGTCTAGCTCAAAGCGGTGTTTTCGAGTTTTACCCCTAGGTACATTTGTGCCAGAGCCGCCTCTACCTGCTCGTATCCAGACAGGGATGTATTGCTCGGAAAACTCATAACATCTCTATAATACCAAAATTCTAGGAATTTCTTCTATACTAATCCTCAAAGTCTATCTTTGGGCTATGTGCTCTAATCAGAGTTTATCTACATCTAGCTTCCAAGGTTAGTACTAAACTGCCTCTGATACCAACTGTAACGCCCCGACCCCAGCTACCCAGAGTCGGTGCATTACTTCGTAACATTGGAATGATCACAAAAGATCAGGCCTCGAAAGACCGATTAGTTTAGTACCCTTGGAAACACTAGATACATTCGTAAACGTTACATTACATCATAAAGTGAAAAACAACAATAACAAAGTCTTCATAGTCCACACTCATATCCACTTCTGACTATCCCTGCAAGTCATTCATAAAATACTTCTTCACATCCTGGAAAATATTAAAACATTGAAAGGGGTGAGCTCAGATGCTCAGTAAGGATAACAATATTGCGGAAACTTTCATAAATAAACATTAACATTTAAGGCAATGTACAACTAAAAAAAAGCCTTTTAAACTTGAACTTCAACATAACATGGAAAAAGTAAAATGATATAATGCCATTCACTTCCTCACTTGGATATTCTACTGGTCGAATAATCACATGGAATATCAATAACCACTTTCATAATGAGGGAATGTATAATGCCGGACATTCTGAAACATTTTGTCAAGGCCTCGGACAAGACGTCTAAAATGATTAAGGCCTCAGCCAAAACCATAAATCAAATTGGGAAAGGGCCTCGGCCAATTCAACATCTAGTTGTCTCATGAGACCTACCGATGCATCGAGGAGCTATAGCGGGCTCCACCCGTCACTTATTAAGTCCAATACATTCCTCATATGAATAGGTTTAAACATATCATAAACCATAACATAATCGTATCACATAAAACATGGATAAAGGAAACATAACATTTCCACATTTCAATCACAAGATATCAATACAACACATTGATATAATAAAAACGCTTTCAAAACCATTTTCAATACCAAAATAAAAGAAAAGTTAAACATGGTATTTATTTTTCTTTTAAAAAGAAGGTATGGCTTGTAGAGGAAGCCGAAACTCAAATAATGGTCACGGCGGTGGAGAAGTCGTTTTCGCCGCATAAGTACGGAAAGAAAAACATTACCTTTTGTCGTTTAGTAAAATGATTCTTATAAAAAATATTCCTTTTGAATAAATGTAAAAGTCAAAGGGGTTTATACACCGTATAAAAGAAAGGTGTGTATAAAACCAAATATGCCTCAATGAAAGGGGATTGAGACGAAGTCCTTAAAAGATCATTTATAAAATAAAATAGATCAATTATGTGTATTCACTATAGGTACACATAATGAAAGTAAAAATACAAAATAGGACATAATAATATCATGACATAATTTGAAAGTAGGAGATTAACCCAAAGAATGGAAGTTGGGTTAAGAAGTTCCCTTACCTCGTGTCTGACTTGACTCAACCGTTCTTTAACCTCTTGAATAATAATCTAGAGTTAATATATACCTTATTAAGAACCATTTTCAATTTCATTATCCTTATTATATCACTTATTACAATGATATGAACATTATGTAATTATTTAAGTTAATAACGGTCGTTTTGTCGATCTTTGGTACTTGAGTCAACAATAAACTTCTTATAATTACAAGTTGATTATGTGGTAGAATATCCATTATCTTCAGAATTATATTCATGATTTAGATGTCATATATATCTTATATATCCAGTATATACATTCATTTATAATATTACGTAACATTTAGAGGTATGAAATGAAATGCACCGTTCATGGAGACGGTAAGCCGTACGTACGCATGAACGCTACTTTCATTTCAATTTCATATTTAATGGAACGAAATAATAATGATATAAATGTATAATATAATTCCAGTATAATATATTGTATAATACCATTTACTCCATCCTTTATACATCCCACATATGGCATTAACGATTCAAATCACTTTGAGGGGGTGGTAGTCTGCACTTCCTAAAATGAAATTATCGCGTTTTACCCATAATGGAAATCATAAAGTATGCCATAAATGAAAAATACAGAAGCATAAGTAAAACATAAACATATTATATATCATATATAAAAATAGTGACATATTAATGGCCACCTTTGAAGGTGTTATATGAGTGTTGAACAATCATCGTTTCGTGAGGCAGAAATTCGCATCCACAGAAACCGTATGTTCTTTAACCATTAGATGTAGGTGAGTGTAAGTGTAGCTCGAATCCTTCTTATAACAACATCCTAGTATATAGAGGATACTGGTGTTGTTACAAAATAAATGAATAAAAAGAGTTTAGGGGGTTGGAGAAGAATAATAAAACATAACAACATTAGAGAAGACATTACCTCAAAATCGGGTAACTCTTTTGATTTGAGCCAAAGGCTTCCTGGGTAAGTATTCTTCCCAAAGTGAGGCTTTTAGGAGTAAAGGATGGATGTTGGGAGAGTATTTGGGCAGAGTTTGGCCGAGCCAAATGTCTTGAAAGTGTAAATGAGGTGGGAGAGGTGGGGGCCTTTTATAAGTGGAGAGGAGGGGCACTCTTGGAAAGTAAAGAAAAGTCACATTATTATAAAATGTGTTTCGGATTTTAGAGGTCCCACACTTATATAATTCGAGGATAAGATGATAAGGGTTCGAAATCTACTCATCCAATAGGCTTTGGACAAGTTTAAGCCTTGTATTTTGCATTATCTTCTCATTTTATTTAAATCGTTAAATAATGAGGTCATCGCTGCATCATAATGATGTCATATATAATTTAATTTATTTAATGTCTAAAAATTATAAAAAAAATACTATGATGTAGGAAATATTTTTAGATTTCTAATGAATATTTATAGTCAAAATGTGGACTTGTGTAACCACACTTAAAAACTATTTTATTAAAATAACTCATGTTTGTGTCAATTTAATTTTAACATTAAATAAATATATATTAATGTCATTTTCCAACTAAAGTGGCTCCATGGGGTCCCCAAGTTGACCCATGGGTTGTATTGGTCGTCCATGACTCATCCAGTAGGAGTATGACAAGTGTCATGCTCATCTCATATTATTAAAGCATTATTTGTACCATAAACTACACTAATTACCTCTAATCGCGATTAAGAACTTAAAAGTTACTATTCACCAAAAAATTATTTTAATCTCATTGAACCACATTTTACTTCTTAATGACAACCTTGTATGTCGGATTTTTGAAAATCAAATCACAGAGGTGGTAATATTTCATTTAAACAAAAAATCAGTTATTTAACTACCACTTAGTGGTTTCACTATTAATCAAAAATTGAAGTTTTTCAGAATAAGGCCAACATTTTACCCTAAGCTATAATTGATATTCAGAATTCAAAAATGATGTCTATTTTAAAAAATTCCAAACATATAAGTTTCATTAATTAATTTTATAATTAATTCCCGCTGTTATTACAAATAGCGTGTTTTTAGGAAACAATTTATATCAAAAGATTGGCAATTGTTTATGTCCAATTTCAATGTTAAATTAATTCTAATGACCACCATTGGATAAAATGGTAAAAATATATTCTAATTATACCTTAAAACCACTAAATAGTATAATTTATCACAATAAATTATTTTTATTAAAAAAGTTGTTTTAAAGTATTTTTCACTATTCATAACAAATTAGAAGTTCTCAGAAAAATACCAAAAATTCAATATAGGCTAATTTCGATATTCCGAATCCAAAAATGAAGTCTATTTTGAAATATAAAAATTTCTATAATTTTAAAAAGTGGTTATTACTATTCATAACGGCTACTTTGATTAGTCGCGGTGTTTTAGAACTCGAAGTTGCGTACAATGCAAGCCATTTCATTATTGAATGAGAAGCGTATCGTGGAAGCTCGGGGTGTTACAAATGGGATTAAAATAATTTTTTGGTGAATAGTAACTTTTAAGTTTTTAATCACGATTAGAGGTAATTAGTGTAGTTTAAGGTAAAAATAATGTTTTAATAATATGAAATGACCTAGACACATGTCCTACCCTTATTAGATGTGTCATGGCCGACCAAGACAATCCATGGGTTAACATAGGGACCCCATGGAGCCACTTGGGTAGGAAAATGACATTAATATCTTTTTATTTAATGTTAAAATTAAAATGTCACAAACATGAGTTCTTTTACTAAAAAATATTACATGGGGTTATACAAGTCATATTTTTGACTATAAATATTCATTAAAAATCTAAAAGGATTTCCTACATCATAGTAATTTTTTTTATAATTTTTAGAAATTAAATAAATTAAATTAATTATGAAATCATGATGATGCAGTGATTACCTCATTATTTAACGATTTAAATATAATGGAAAGATAATGTAAAATATAAGACATAAACATGTCAAAAACCTATTGGATCGGTGTATTTAGAACCCTTATCACCTTATCCTTGAAACACATCAATTTGGGGCCATTAAAATCCGAAACTCATTTGAAAATAAAGTAACATTTTATACCTTTCCAAGAGTGCCCCTCCTATCCTCTTATAAAAGGCCCACACCTCTACCTCCTTACCCACACCTCTCAAGTCTTTGGCTCGGCCAAACCCTGCCCATTTTATCTCTCCACAACCCTACATTACTCCTAGATTCCTCACTTTGGGCAGAAGTCTTCCCAAGGAAACCTTTGAGCTCAAATCAAAAAGAGTTACCCAATTTAAAGGTAGTGTCTTCTCTTTTATTCTTTTGTTTTATTTTGCTTCTCCAACACACTAAATTCATTTTATTCATTTATTTTGTAACAACCCCATTATCCTCAATATAATAATATGTTTTTATAAGAAGTATTAGAGCTATACTTACACACACCTACATCTAATGGTTAAAGAACATACTATTTCTTTGGATGGCGAATTTCTGCCTCACGAAACGATGATTGTTCAACACTCATATAACAATTTCAAAGGTTGAAATTAAGATGTCACTATATTAATATAAGTTATATAAAATGTTTATGTTTTGCTTAATCTTCATTATTTTTCATTTATGGAATACCTTTATGGTTTCCATTATGGGTAAACGTGATATCTTCATTTTAGGAAGTGCGGACTACCACCCCCTCAAAGTGATTTGATTTGTTAATTCCATATGTGGGATGTATAAAGGATGGATTTAAGGTTATTATATATGATGATATATGGAAATTATAATATACCTTTATATCATTTTTATTTTCATTCCATTAAAGTATTAGATAGAAATGAAAGTAGTGTTCCTGCATACGTACGGCTTACCGTCTCCATGAACGGTGCATTTCATTTCTTATCCCCAAATGTAATGTAATATTATAAGTACATATATATAATGGAAATATATGATGTATGTTACATATAAATGATTAATATAATTCTGGAATTAAAATACACATATCTCTCATTTAGTTTTAATTCCATTAATATGACATAGAAATGAAAGTAGCGTTCATGCATACGTAGGGCTTACCGTCTCTATGAATGGTGAATTTATTTTCTTACCTCTAAATGATTATATAATATTATAAATACATGTATATTCTGGATATATATGATATATATGATATACAAATCATGAATATCATTCTGGATATAATGAGCCTTTGACCACATAAACAACATGTAATTATAAGAAGTAAATTTTTGACTTATGAACCAGATATCAAAAAACAAAAATTATTAACTTAAATGATTACATAATGTTTATAACATGACAATAAGTTGTATAAAATGAATAATAAACGTGAGAAATGTTCTTAATCAAGTATAAATTAACAATAGTTTACTATTCAGGAGATTAAAGAGCAATCGAGTCACGTCAGACACGAGGTAAGGGACTTCATCTCATCCTCCTTTCATTGAGGAATATTTTATTCTAATACAAAGATTTATTTTATACGGTGTATAAACCCTTTTGACTCTTAATTTTATACAAAATGAATCTTTTTCTATGAAGCGTTTTACAAAAAGACAAAAAGGAATGTTTCTTTTAACGTACGTGGTGACAACGACCTTTTCCGCAGCTACGAGTATTATTTGGTATTTGGATTCCTTAATAAGCCGTAATATTTTTAATGTGAAATAAATATCATATACTCTTTTATGTATTTTGGTATTGAAATTTGTTTTTATAATGGATTTGTTATGTCAATATATTTAAGTGGTATATTTTGATCAAAGTGTGGAAATGTTTTCTTTCTATTATATTTGTTTTATATCTTATGATTTTATAATCTTACTTGGACATTTGATGGGTGGTTACATGATAAACCATATGACGGTTGGTGCCATGAATACCAGGATGGGTGGTTATGTTATAACCTCTAATGCATTGGGTATGGAATTCGGTCGTATGGCTATTCCATTAAGTGATATGTGTGGAAGTCGACCGTATGGTTATTTCATTTAAGTATGTTAATGTCCCAAGTTACCTTTATATATTATGTGTTCTTTATAAGGGTTTTTTGGTAATATTTTGGTTTCGAAAGGGTAAGTAATGATATTTTATTCAGTGAATAGTTTTTACTACTTCATAAAGGTGAAGGTATTACATTGATAAAGTATACATGGTTTACTTGTTGTTTGAAAAACTAACAGTTTTCATTCTTTGTGTATCCCTTACTGAGCTTTTTATGCTCAGCCCGAGTTTTTTTAAATGTTTTTCATAGGTCTTAATGTGGAATATGGTCAAGGATGGGATCAATGGAAAGTCATGTTATATAAATCATGGAACTAGACATGTTTCAATTTAAGAATTTTTATTTTATGGAAACTTAGTAGAAGTGTCTACTTTGTAATATTTTGAGACGTAATATTTATGTCCTAATTCTCTAAAACTCTAAACCTGAAAAGATCCTCAATTTGAATTATTCATTTAATTCAATATTAAGTAAGGATTAAGGCTGGGGCCTTATAGTTGGTATCAAAGGTCTTTTTAGACAAATTTATGAGTTATAATTGTATTAAATGATTATCTAAAAATATTTTTTTATTGTCAAATTTAATTTGTATAGCATTTACAGATTACCATGTTGATTCACCTAAGATATTTCTTTGTTTAGAATGGTTTTTCAAAGAGAATACATGGATGTTGTGCTATGAAGGTATATAGATGGAAATGAACTTCTAAATCAGCATCCTGAGATGGTCAGAATCAGAATTGAATAGTTTATTGTAGTGATGGATCAGTTGAATCTAGTGATAAAGCATTGTTTTGTTTACTAAGGATATTGTGGTTTATTAAAAAGTTAAAGAGGAGAATGAAAGTCATTTAAGGGTTATCTTGCAAACCTTAAAATAAAATAAACAGTATGGAAAATTCATCATGTGTGAGTTTTGGTTACAACAAATTTCATTCCTTGGTCACATTGTTTCAAACAATGGCATAATTGTTGATCCTGCTAAAACAAAAGTTGTGGAAGAATGGCCAAGACCCACAAATGTAACCGAGATTCGTAGTTTTCTTGGTTTGGCAGGCTATTACAGAAGCTTTGTTAGAAATTCTTCATAGTTATCTAGTCCATTGACTAAGATAACTCGGAAGGGTGTTAAGTTTATCTGGAAAAAAGAATGTGATGATTTTTTTCAAGAGTTGAAAAGAAGTTTGGTAAATGCTCTAGTTTTGGAAATTCCTTCTAGGAATGGTGAGTTTGTTATATATAGTGATGTTTCATTGAAAGGACTTGGTTTTTTCCTAATGCAAAATGATCAGGTAATTGCATATGCTTCACGCCATTTGAAAACTCATGAGGTAAATTACCATACACGTGATTTGGAATTAGTTGCTGTTGTTTTTTCTCTAGAAATTTGGAGGCATCATTTGTATGGAGTAAAGTGTGAAAAATATACCGATCAAAAAAGTTTAAAGTATATATTCACTCAGAAAAAATTGAACATGAGACAGAGAAGATGGCTGTAATTAATCAAGCATTATGATATTACAATTCACTACCATCTGAGAAAAACAAATAAAGTGGCTGATACTTTGAGTCAAAAACGTAATGCTTCATTAACCATGCTACGTTTATAATGAAATACTTTGGTTTTTGATTTGATTAAATTTGGCATGGAAGTTTTTTTTGCAGGAAGTGTTTTTGTTTTGTTTTAGGTATTAGTGAAATCTTCCCTATCAGACAGAATTAACAAAGCACAGAAGCAAGACAGTGAGTTTCAGAAAAAGGTAGAGATGGTTCAGAAGGGAATGTTTCCTGAATTCAACATTGATAATGATTGTATTTTGAGGTTTGGGAATAGATTATGTGTTCGTTGTGATTCGCAATTGAAGAATGAGTTGTTATGTGTGGCTCATAGTTCCCCGTTTTCAGTTCATCCTGGAAATACTAAGATGTACAAAGATCTGGGGGAGTATTACTGGTGAGATGGAATGAAAAGGGATATTGCTAATTTTACTCTTAAGTGTTTGACTTGTCAGCAGGTTAAAGCAGAGTCGTAGTTACTGAAAGGGAAGCTTCACCCTTTACTAGTGCCAGAGTGGAAATGGGAAAATATATCCATGGACTTTGTTGTGGGATTACCGAAGACATCTAGAGGTAATAATGCAATTTGGGTTATTGTTGATCGATTGACTAAATCTGCTCATTTCCTTCCTATTCAAGATAACTTATCTCTAGATCAACTTTCTCGATTGTATATTAAAGAGATATTAAAGTTGCATGGAGTTCCCATCTCCATTGTATCTAATCATGATCCCAGGTTTAAATCTACCTTTTGGAAAGGCCTTTAAAATTCGTTGGGTACTGAATTAAATTTTTGTATAGCTTTTCATCCTCAGTCAGATGGGCAATTAGAATGAACAATTAAAACCTTGGAGGATATGCTACATGCCTGTTCTATGGATTATCATGGAAGTTGGGACCAACATATTTCTTTGGTTGAGTTTTCATATAATAACAGTTTTCATTCCAGTATACAGATGACTCCGTTGGAAACATTATATGGTAAACGATGTTGAACTCTAGATTTTTGGGATGAAGTGGGTGAAAAAAAGCTGATGGGACCAGAATTGGTAGAAGAGATGGAAGAAAAAGTTCAGTTGATTCAGAAACACATGAAAACATCTCAGAGCAGACAGAAAAGTTATGCAGATAACCAGAGGAAGGATATATCTTTCAAGGTAGGTGATCATGTTTTTCTCAGAGTTTCACCATGGATAAGTGTGATGAGATTTTGTAAGAAAGGAAAGCTGAGTCCAAGGATCATTGGACTATATTAAATTCTGGAAAATTTTGGATCACTTTCTTACCGAGTAGCTTTACCTCCAAGTTTATCTCAGGTACACAATGTTTTGCATGTTTTGATGTTGAGAAAGTATATTCCAAATCCATCTTATGTTTTGAGCCCAGAGGTAGTTCTGTTGGAAGAGAATATCTCTTATGAAGAACAACCAGTCCAGATTCTTGACCGTAGAGAGCAGGTGTTGCGGAATAAGGTAATTCACCAAGTAAGGGTTTTGTGGAAAAAACTATATGGTTGAAGAGGAATCATGGGAATCTGAAAATTCTAGGAGGGATAAATACCCCCACTTGTTTTGATAGGTGAATAAAATTGTGAGGACACAATTCTCAAAAGGGGGAAGGATGTAATATCCCAGGTAAATAAAGAATAATACAATTTCATATTTATTAATATTTGGGAATTAAATATTATTTTTACTTTAAAGGGGTTGCTATATTTGATAACGTACCTGATACACAACAAAGAGTTTCTTTGAATTCTTCTGTTGCACACTAGTAATAAAATAATATTATTTTAAATGTTAGTTAACACGTAGCCGTTGTAGTGGCGGTAATGAATATAAATAACTAAAATATGATTATATATGTTTGTTAAATGTTTTTACATTTATCCAATAAAATATAAAGGCTTAAAATACGAAAAGAATTCAATTTTAGGCATATGTACTCTAATTTTCACTAAAGGTCCACTTATCATCTTTTGATTGTCAACCATCATTAAATATAATTTTGGTCACTCTTATACAATCTATTGGACCAAATAAAATTTTTATTTATAATCGGGACATCAATATTTAATTTGTGTAAATTTTTTGGTATTTTTTCGATAAAGAACATTTTTTAATGAATAGTGAAAAATGTTGTATTTTAATTCAAAACCTCTTTTTAATCTAATTTATTAATATGATTAGATTATCATTTGAAGTGGTTTTAAAGTGAAATTATAATATATTTTTACCATTTAATCCAATAGTGGTCATTGGAATTAATTTCACTTTGAAATCAGACTTGAACTAGTGTTAATCTTTTGATACATTTTGTTTTATAAAAACACGCTATTTGTTTTGACAACCAGAATTAATTATTTAATTAATTAATGAAACTTATATGTTTTTTATTATGTAAAATATACATCATTTTTGAAATCATAATAGCAAATATATCTTAGGGTGAAGTTTTGGTATTTTTGTGAAAAACTTCAATTTTTAATGAATAGTGAAACTACTAAGTGGTACTTAAAAAACTGATTTTTTTCGTTTAAATGAAATTTTACCACCTTTGTGTTTTTAATTTCAAAAAAAAATAAATGGTTTTATTTAAGAAGTAAAATGTGGTTCAATGGGATTAAAATAATTTTTTTTGTGAATAGTAACTTTTATGTTTTTAATCACAATTAGAGGTAATTAGTGTAGTTTAAGGTAAATATAATGTTTTAATTATATGAAATGAACTAGGAACATGTCCTACCCTTATTGGATGTGTCGGGGCCGACAAATAAAATCCATGGTTCAACTTGGGTACCCCAAGGAGCCACTTTGGTAGGAAATGACATTATTATCTTTTTATTTAATGATAAAATTAAAATGTCACGAACATGAGTTGTTTTACAAAAACAATTTCTACATGGGGTTATACAAGTCAGATTTTTGACTATAAATAGTCATTATAATGATAAAAATATTTCCTATATTATATTTGTTTTATAATTTTTAAAAATTAAATAAATTAAATTAATTATGACATCATGATGATGCAGCGATTACCTCATTATTTAACGATTTAAAAAAATGAAAAGATAAAGTTAAATCTAAGAACTAAACATGTCAAAAACCTATTGTATGGGTTTAATTAGAACCCTTATCAAATTATCCTAGAAACACATCACTGTGGGACAATTAAAATCCGAAACTCATTTGAAAATAAAGTAACATTTTATACCTTTCAAAAAGTGTCCCACCTCTCCTCTTATAAAAGGCCCCCACCTCTACCTCCTTACCCACACCTCTCAAGCCTTTGGCTCGGCCAACCCCTTCCCATTTTGTCTCTCAACATACCTATCTTACTCCTGTAAGCCTCACATTGTGCATATGTCTTCCCAAGGAATCCTTTGAGCTCAAATCAAAAAGAGTTACTCGATTTAAAGGTAGTGTCTTCTCTTGTGTTCTTTTGTTTTATTTTTCTTCTCCAACACCCTAAACTCATTTTATTCATTTATTTTGTAACAAAACCAGTATCCTAAAAATACTATTATGTTTTTATAAGAAGGATTCGAGCTAAAATTACACACACCTACATCTAATTGTTAAAGAACATATTGTTTCTGTGGATGGTGAATTTCTGCATCATAAAACGAGGATTGTTCAACACTCATATAACACCTTCAAAGGTGGACATTAAGATGTCAATATATTGATATATGATATGTAATATGTTTATGATTTACTTAAGCTTAATTATTTTTCATTTATGTCATAACTTTATGGTTTCCATTATGGGTAAACGTGATATCTTCATTTTAGGAAGTGTGGACTAATGCCCCCTCAAAGTGATTTGATTCATTAATGCCATATGTAGGACGTATAAATGATGGATTTAATGTTATTACATATGATGTTATACTGGAATTATATGATACCTTTATATCATTATCATTTTATTTCCATTAAAGTATGATATAGAAATGAAAGTAGCGTTCATGCGTACGTACGACTTACCGTCTCCATGAACGGTGCATTTCATTTCTTATCCCCAAATGTAATGTACTATTATAAGTACAAATATATAATGGATATATATGATGTATGTTACATCTAAATTATTAATATAATTTTTGAATTAAAATATACATATCTCTCATTTAGTTTTAATTCCATTAATATGACATAGAAATGAAAGTAGCGTTCATGCGTACGTACAGCTTACCGTCTCCATGAACGGTGAATTTCATTTCTAAACCCTAAATGATTATGGAATATTATAAATACATGTATATTCTGGATATATATGATATATATGATATCCAAATCATGAATATCATTCTGGATGTAATGAACTTTTTACCACATAAACAACATGTAATTGTAAGAAGTTAATTTTTGACTAATGAACCAGATATCGAAAAATGAACATTATTAACTTAAATGATTAAATAATGTTTATGACATGACAATAAGTTTTATAAAAGGAATAATAAACATGAAAAATGTTCTTAAGAAAGTAGAAATTAACACTAGTTTAATATTCAGGAGATTAAAGAGCAATCGAGTCACGTCGGACACGAGGTAAGGGACTTCGTCTCAACCTCCTTTCATTGAGGAATATATTATTCTAATACAAGGATTTCTTTTTTATGGTGTATAAACTCCTTTTACTTTTAATTTTATTAAAAAGGAATCTTTTTCTATGAAGCGTTTTACAAAAATACAAAAAGGAATGTTTGTTTTATGGTACGCGGTGACAACAACCTTTTCTACCACCGTGAGTATTATTTTTGTCTTTGGCTTCCTAAATAAGCCGTAGTGTTTTTAAAGTGAAATAAATATCGTGTATTTTGGTATTGAAAATGGTTTTTATAACGAATTTTTTATGTCAATATATTTAAGTGATATATTGTGATAAAAGTGTGGAAATGTTTTCTTTCCATTATATTTGTTTTATGTCTTATGATTTTATAATTGTACTTGGACATTTGACGGGTGGTTACATGATAAACCATATGACGGGTGGTGCCGTGAATACCAAGATGGGTGGTTACGTTATAACCTCCAATGCATTGGGTTTGGAAGTCGGCCATATGGCTATTTCATTAATTGATATGTGTGGAAGTCGACCATATGGTTATTCCATTTAAGTATGTTTTTGCCCCAAGTTACCATTGTATGTTATGTGTTATTTATATGGGGTTTATAGAAATATTTTGGTTATAAAATTGTATGTAATGATATTTTATTCAGTGGAGAGTATTTACTACTTCATAAAGGTGAAGGTATTACTTTGATAAAGTATAGATGGTTTACTTGTTGTTTGAAAAATTAACAGTTTTCATTCTTTTTTTATCCCTTACTGAACTTGTTTTGCTCACCCCATGTTTTTTTGAAATATTATTCACAGTACTTAATGTGGAATAGGTTCACGGATGGGATCAAGGAAAATTCATGCTATCTAAAACATGGAACTAGACATGTTTCTTTTTAAGAATTTTTTTATGGAAACTTAGTAGAAGTGTCTACTTTATAATCTTTTGAGATGTAATAGTTATATACTAATTCTCTAAAACTCTAAACCTGAAAATTCCTCAATTTGAATTATTCATTTAATTCAATATTAAGTAAGTTTTTTGGTTGAGGCCTTATAAGTATAGACCATATAAAAAGGGGATTCACATAGTTTATGGTTATAGTGATTGGAACATATAAGTGAGACCAACTAAATTTCATGAGAATGTGAAATCATGATATGAAAGGATATTTGACTCCTACTATATGTTTTCCCAAATAGATAATAATTAAATTTCAATTTCATAGTTCCTAGACCAAAAAAATGAAGGATAGTCTTTGGAAAATGAGAAAACTAAAACCCGACATGGATATAGATCCCGATTCTATTACTAATAATCTCAAGATGGGTGAATGGAATTTAAGGTTATTGTGCTCAGAACATATTTCTTATGATATTAAATGTGAACCCATAAGGGGCTGAGTAGTTTAGAGTTCACTAACACCTTTTAATAGGGAATTATGATGAAAATAATGGCTTCGGGTTTGTGATTTAGGAAGATGAGATGGAAAATTTATGACAAGATAACCATAAAAATAATATTCTAATGATGGATTCCATGATAAATTTTTCTAGGAGTACGAGTATTGAAGGATCTATTACATAGGATGTATGTGATTTTGGTTAGAATAGATGAAAATATAATCTTAAAAATTGCTAACTAAAGGTGTCTTTTAGAGCTAAATATGTTCATTACAAATTTACCTAAAAGGTTTAGAACTCTTTAAGTCATTTGATATGTGAAGAGTAATATGTGGAAAGGAACATTCAAGGGGTATTTGGAACATTCTAGTCCTATCTAACCATATATAAGTTGTTTAATTATGATAATGGGAAATAAAAATGGATGACGATTTATGAATGTTTATAAATTATTTTTTATACATCACTACATATCCTAGAGTATTAATAATTAAAAAAACAAAGTTCTAATAAAAGATATCCACTACACAGATCTATCTAATATACATGGGAACATAATTTTCATATTTGTTTTATTATGGAAACTGTAAGAGGATCAATGAACATGAAATTATAAGTATACTTGTCCTATAACACACCTTAACATTATACATGGCCTTGGAAGAATACCTCATGTTAATATGTGGATTCAACATTTTTGGATGTTGTTTTTAGAATGTGGTCATATTTTCCAAGCATTGGCCAATGGATTGAATCAATATACAAGGATCCCTTACATGTATACAAATATCATGTAAGAAGGTTTTTCATATATAATAGTCCAATTTGAATATTTGAAGAACATATAATATAGAAAATATTTTTTCTATTTTAACATTACATTAAAAGGTCTCGACATCCATGGATATTATGGTTATATAAGATTGACCGTTACATGGGATTTTACATAGATTAAGATAATGGGAAATATAAAGTGGTTTTTCTATCATTTGAATCCACGAAGATAAAATCAATGTCAATGAGGGTCTCTAAACCCTAGGAAGAATGGGGGGTTCGATTGTGATTCATAGCTAGGCCTAAGATGGGATATATGAGTGTAATTTTATATACTATAACTACTTGAAATAAGAAACACAATGTTTTCTTATATAGGAAATCACTATAAATATTTGAATCATTCATAGGAGTGGAGGAAAGGAATGTATTAATGCTTTGATGATAGGAGTCAGATGAAATCCCAATGTGAGTTAGAAAAGGATTAATAACCAGAGAAAGAGAATGTGTGGGAATGTGTGAGGTATCCATTCCCATGATTGGAGAACCGATCATATATATTTATCCTTAATAAATATAAAATAATAAAAAATTGATCTTGTAAAAGGGGGTAATTTTTTGTCTTTAGTTTCTTGAGCAATGGCCGTCAGTCTTTCTATTATAGACAAAATCACTAAATCCACAAATAAATGACACAATCAACCAATATGGATCAAGCTCAAAAATAGTGGAGGAGAATTTTTGATTATGTTCATATTGAATATTCCATCTTAATCATTTTAAGATAATTCACGTTGGACCATATTTCATGATATTTAAGGTCACACGATAATGCATCGGGATTGCTTCATCTGAATATAGGGACATCTAGTTGTTTGATGTTAATGATAAGGACCAAGTATAAGTATTAAACTTCTAAAAGTGTATGATATATTTTTTATTTTATAATTGGTCAATATATAAATATACACATTAATTGGATTCTTATGTTTGTATAGATCATATGTAAGGGCAGATAGGTCTCATGGAATAAAATACTTGAAGAAGTGACAAGTACTGATGAATGGACCATATTCCATTTAGTTTAACACCATGTGATATATATGAAGATTTTATATATTTTATTCTCATATGATGAAGACAACTATATAAGATAATTTTCATTGATCGATATCATGTACTAAATAATATCACATTCTAATAGTGGAGGGATGAGAGTACATTATGTGAATGAATATGGGCTGCAGTAGTAAGAAAAAGTGGGTAGTATAATTGGAATTGAACATAAAACTTGGTCAATAAGTTTGAACATCACTAAAAATATTTTAATAATAGGAATTTATCTTGACATTGTTATTTTATTTTAATGGAATTTTATCTTTTTGTAGACTGATAATTGGATAAAGGGAAGATACATTGAGAACCCTTTCACATATTTGAATCTTGTGGAGGGAAAATGGGTCTCACATATTTAACATCCCAAATATTTGTGATTATCATGTATGATGGAACACTTGTTGTCTAAATAAATATTATATTACTCGAAAAAAAATTGTTGTTTATGATCATAATGTTAGGGACCTTCTCTATGATGTATATAATCATGCATATTAGACCTTGACTATACAACTTAAAATCATGCACAAGGGATATTACAATCCATAGATTCATGTAATGTATTTGGTGATTTTAGGTGAGTATAATACTAATTAATGTGAATTACTACTTTATAAACTTTACACTAGTGGTGTTCATGATGATCACCACATAAATTGTGGTCAAACATTAATATTTTTTTAGAGTAAACCTTATGTATAATGTAATGTCCCTCCAAATTCAGTTCAAACAACAATGTTATCTTCAAGGGTATCATATTAGTATATACAGCTAGTACCAAGTCCCCTTGTAGGAATTTGTGGATTAAATCCTTGTTATTGGATCCTTATACAAGGCGATTCTAGAAATACTCTAGGACTTGTAGTGTGTAGAACAATTTCTAATCATATAACTCCCTCTTTTTTAGTCATATCTATGTTTCTTGATGGATATGGACTCCTAACACTTCTAGAAAAATACATTGGTAGTTAAGGCTCTCATGAACAACATATTTATAGTTGAGGGATATGTAATCATGACATTAATCCCATATGTAACAAATAAAAAAGAATATTTCATAGTGTTTGGTATTTTTTTGGGTTTATGGATGTAATTGGTATGTATCTGACAAGAATAGAACATATTTACGGACTCCACATAGTATTGATTCATTTATGGTTAGATGTAACGAAGTATTTTTATTAGATGGACAATCATGGCTCACGAATGTTGGGTACCATAAGTTCCAACATGGAATTTCTATATAAAAAAGGTATATTCTTCTTTAATACATAATCAGAGAGCTTCCTTAAATCCTTGATCATGGAGGAATTTTCTATGAATTTGTATGGTCATAGAGGATGAAAATTACTAAAAAAATCATATTTAATCTTTCTTATCTTGATTAAATTTAATATTTTCATTTTGGAGGTTTTATATTATTGGAGACATCCATACAATATTACTATATATAAATGAAGACATGGGATCTCCCTAATCAAGGGAATGAATTACTTCATTGACCACTTCTATAAAATTATTAATGAATTCTAATGCCACCTTGTTTTGGGTAATGTGAGTGATTGTATTATTTTGTTATAAATCATATAGATATGTGTTTATATTAGCTAATTCAATGACATAGATGTTATATTTATGTGTAATTATATATAGTTTTGGATCATAGGAAAATTCGTCCATAAACATCCATACATGATAAAGAAAGTGAATCAAGTACTCATTATTCATAACATGTTCATCATTTATCTACCAAATCAATATATGTAAATTACCATCGATATTTAATTCTCCCACTTATATATCAAGGTAAAATTAAAAGCCTATGACAAGGGCCTTGTTTTATACCTTAATAATAGTGAAAAATTCTGATAGTAGTAATGAGTATGAAATACCAAACCTTACTAGAGACATGAATAAAATTACCAAGCTGGCACAATTGTTCTTTCACTTTACCATCAATTTTCCCGTTCATCATTTTGAACAATATTTAAGTAAATATTCCATGAATGAAATTTTTATGGATTCTTGTGTTAGAGATTTTTTAGTATGAAATTATACAGTTTATTATTTTGAATATTCAGATATGTCACAAAAAAATCATTGTTAATTTTTTTATATTATTTTTTATGTTTTTTATTTAAATTATATTAATATTGGGTATTTATGTTTTTAGAAATATTACTTTATCCTTAAATGTTCATTTTTTCATGATATATTAAATTTATAAAAAATTTCTTTTATAATTGTAACATCCCAGGTAAATAAAGAATAAAGAATTTTCATATTTATTAATATTTACAAATTAAATATTAATTTTATTTTAAAGGGGTTGCTATGTTCGATAGCGTACCCGATACGCAACGATGAGTTTCTTTGAAACTTACGTAGCACACTAGTAATAAAATAATATTATTTTAAATGTTAGTTAACAAGTAGCCGTTGTACTAGCAGGAATGGATAGAAATAACTAAAATATGAATAGATATGTTTTTAAATGTTTATACATTTACCCAATAAAAGATAAAGGCTTAAAATACGGAAAGAGTTCAATTTTAGGACATATATACTATAATTTTCACTAAAGGTTCACTTATCACCTTTTAATGGTGAGCCGTCATTAAATATAGTTTTGATCACTCTTATACTTTATTTTGGACCAAATATAACTCTTCTTTAGAATCGGGACATCAAAATTTACTTTGTGTAAATTTTTGGTACCTTTCTGATAAAGTTCATTTTTTTATGAATAGTGTAAAATGATGTATTTTAATTCAAAACCACTTTTTAATCTAAATTATTTATATGATTAGATTATTATTTTAATTGGTTTTAACGTGAAATTAGAAAATATTTTTTCCAGTTAATCCAATGGTGGTCATTGGAATCAATTTCACTTTGAAATTGGACTTAAACTGGTGTCAATCTTTTGATACTTATTGTTTCACAAAAACACGCTATTTGTCATGACAGAGGGAATTAATTATTAAATTAATTAATTTGACTTATATGTTTTGAATTTTGTAAAATGGAATTCATTTTTGAATTCGGAATATCAAATATAGCTTAGGGTGAATTTTTTGTAATTTTCTGAAAAACTTCAATTTTTGATGAATAGTGAAACCACTAAGTGGTAATCAAGCAAACTGATTTTTCAGTTAAATGAAAGTTTACCACTAATGTGTATTGAATTTTGAAAATCCGACATACATGGTTGTCATTAAGAAGTAAAATGTGGTTCAATGAGATTATAATAATTTTTTGGTGAATAGTAACTTATTAAGTTCTTAATCGCGATTAGAGGTAATTAGTGTAGTTTAAGGTAAAAATGGTATTATAAGAATGTGAAAACACCATGAAACTTGTCCTAAACCTATTGGGTGAGTCATGGCCGACCAAGACAAGCCATGGGCATACTTGGGGACCCCATGGAGCCACTTTAGTTGGAAAATGACATTAATATATTTTTATTTAATGTTAAAGTGAAAATGACACTAACATTAATTGTTTTACTAAAATAATTTTTGAGTGGGGTTATACAAGTCCAAATTTTGATTATAAATGGTCATTGGAAAGCGAAAAAGATTTCCGACATCATAGTATTTTTTTATAATTTTTATACATTAAATAAATTAAATTATATATGACATAATAATGATGCAGCGATGACATCATTATTTGACGATTTAAAGAAAATGGAAAGATAATGAAAAAATCTAAAACCTACACATGGCCAAAACCAATTGGATGAGTGTATTTAGAACCATTATCACCTTATCCACGAATTATATCAATGTGGGACCTTTTAAAACTGAAATACATTTTCAAATAAAGTAATATTTCTTTACTTTCCAAAAGTGCCCCTCCTCTCCTCTTTTAAAAGGCCCCCACCTCTACCTCATTTCACACACATCTCAAGCCTTTGGCTCGGCCAAACCCTGCCCAATTTCTCTCTCAACATCCCTATCTTAATCCTAGAGGATTCCCTTTGGGCAGAATCCTTTCAAAGGAATCCTTTAGGCTCAAATGAAAAGGGAGTTACACTTTTAAAGGTAATTCATTCTCTCTTGTTCATTTGTTTTATTTTGCTTCTCCAACCCTCTAAACTCTTTTTATTTACTTCTTTTGTAACAACACCAGTATCTTCAATATACTAGGATGTTGTTATAATATTTATTTGAGCTACACTCTCACACAACTACATCAAATGGTTAAAGAACATACGGTTTCTGTGGATGGCGAAAATCTGCCTCCCGAAATGATGATTGTTCAATACTCATTTAACACCTTCAAGGGTGGCCATTATGATGTCACTATTTTTATATATGATATATAATATGTTTATGTTTTCTTTAAGCTTCTATATTTTTCATTTTTGGCATACCTTTATGGTTTCCATTATGGGTAAACACGATATCTTCATTTAAGGAAGTGCGGACTACCGCCCCCTAAAAGTGATGTGATCCGTTAATGCCATATGTGGGATGTGTAAAGGATGGATTTAAAGTTATTATATATGATGTTATAATGGAATTATAATATACCTCTATATCATTATTATTTCTTTACATTAAAGTATGAGATAGAAATGAAAGTAGCTTTCATGCGTACGTACGGCTTACCGTCTCCATGAACGGTGCATTTCATTTCTTATCCCAAAATGTAATGTACTATTAAAAGTACATGTATATAATGGATATATATAATTAATGATATATCTAAATGATTAATATAATTCTGGAATTAAAATATACATACCTCTCATTTAGTTTTAATTCCATTAATATGACAAAGAAATGAAAGTAGTGTTCATGCGTACGTACGGCTTACCGTCTCCATGAACGGTGCATTTCATTTATTACCTCTAAATGATTATGTAATATTATAAATACATGTATATTCTGGATATATATGATATATATGATATCCAAATCAGGAATTTCATTCTGGATATAAAGAACTTTTGACCACACGAAAAACATGTAATTGTAAGAAGTCAACTTTCGACTTAAGAACCAAATATTGACAAAACAAACATTATTAACTTAAATGGTTACATAATGTTTATAACATTGCAATAAGTGATATAAAAGGAATAATGAACTTTAAAAAGGTTCTTAATAAAGTATAAATTAACTCAAGTTTATTATTCAGGACGTTAAAGAACGATCGAGTCAAGTCGGACCCAAGGTAAGGGACTTCGTCTCAATCTCCTTTCATTGAGGCATATTTCATTTTATACACAACTTTATTTTATACGGTGTATAAAACCCTTTGAATTTTACTTTAATACAAAAGGAATCTTTTTATACGATGCGTTTTACAAAACGAAAAAAAGGAATGTTTCTTTTAACGTACGCGGCGACAAAAACCTTTTCCACCACCGCGAGTATTATTTGGTCTTTGGCTTCCTCAACAAGACGTTATGTTTTTAAAATGAAATAAATACCATATACTCTTTTATGTATTTTGGTATTGAAAATGGTTTTGATAAAGAATTCTATTATGATATATTGTGATTGAAATGTGGAAATGTTATCATTCCTTTATATTGGTTTTATGTTTGATGATTTTATCTTGGTACTTGGACATTTTAATGGGTGGTTACGTTATAAACCATATGATGAGTGGTGTCGTGAATACCAGGATGGGTGGTTACGTTATAACCTCCAATGCATTGGGTATGGAAGTCGGCCGTATGGCTATTCCATTAAGTATGTATGGAAATTGGCCGTATGGCTATTCCATTAAGTGATATGTGTGGATGTCAACCGTATGGTTATTCCACTTAAGTATGTTTATGTCCCAAGTTACCTTTATATATGTTATGTGTTATTTATATGGGTTTTATGGTTATACTTTGGTTACAAAAAGGTAAGTAATGATACTTTATTCAGTGAAGAGTTTTACTACTTCATGAAGGTGAAGGTATTAATTAGATAGAGTATACATGGTTTACTTGATTTTGAAAAACTAACAGTTTTCATTCTTTGTGTATCCCTTACTGAGCTTTTTATGCTCACCCCAAGTTTTTTTGAAATGTTTTTCACAGGACTTAAAGTGGAATAAGGTCAAGGATGGGATCAAGGGAATTTCATTCTATCTAAAACATGGAATCTAGACATCTTTCTTTTTAAGAGTTTTTATTTTATGGAAACTTAGTAGAAGTGTCTACTTTGAAATCTTTTAAGATGTAATAGTTATGTTCTAATTCTCTAAAACTCTAAACCTGAAAAGATCCTCAATGTGAATTATTCATTTAATTCAATATTAAGTAAGGTTTAAGGCTGGGGCCTTATAGTTGTTATCAGAGGACGGTTTAGACAACTTTAGGAGTTAGAAAAGTGTTAAATTATAATATGATTGAAATGATATAGCATTTACGGATTTCCATGTTGCTTCGCCTAAGATATTTCGGTGTTCAGAATGTTTTTCCGCAGAGGAAACAAAGAAGCTATGTTGGGACGACATCAGGAGGAAGACAACCTTCCAAATCAGCAACCTGAGACGGTCGGAATCGGAACTGAACAGTTTGTTGCAGTGATGGCACAGATGACTCAGGCTATCAATGGTGGTGTTATCCATGCACGAGATCAGCCAGATCAACCGCAGAGGAACATGTCAGTGGTGGAACATTTCATGAGGCAACATCCCCCATCATTCAGAGGATCATCTGACCCTGTGCAAGCTGAAGGGTGGATTAAAGCGCTGAGAAGATTTTTGATGTCATGGGGTGTTCAGAACATCAAAAGGTTAGTCTTGTTGTTTACCGTTTTGAAGGTGAAGCTGATCAGTGGTGGTCGATGGTGAAAAATATAAGGGATAGTGATGAGATTGAGGATCTTCACTGGGACGAATTCAAAGGTATGTTTCTTGAGAAATATTTTCCTAAGGTGGTTCATCTTAGGATGGAAAAACAGTTCCTAGAATTGAGGCAGGAGGATGATTCAGTGGCTACTTATGAAGAAAAGTTCACTCGATTGGCAAGGTATGCTCCAAACTTCATACGAGATATTGATAGTAAAATAAACCATTTTTACTCAGGGTTAAAGCCAAAGTATCGAAGGGATTTAGCTTCTCATGAGTTCAAAAGTTATGAAAAACTTGTTCGATGTGCAGAGAAGGTGGAAATGGAGTTTGCTGATGATCAGGTGTTCTATGAAAAACAACAGAATAAGAGGTCTAGTTGGCAGGCAAAGGGGAAGAATTCATCAAAGAAGCAAGGAGGTAAGAAAACCAAATATCCATCCTGTGAGAAGTGTGGTAAAATGCATCCTGGAGAATGTTTATCCAAGTCTGGTAAGTGCTTTCGGTGTGGTAAGTCTGGTCATATTGCTCGTAACTGTAAGGAAGATGATCAAGCAGGAAATGAAAAGCCAACGGTAAGATGTTTTAAGTGTAATGAAATGGGTCATTATGCAAACGAGTGTCCAACGAAGAGATCCACTGGGGGAAAGAAGTTAGACTACAAGCAGAAATGGGTGGTAAAATCCTTTGCAACAACTTCAGCAGATGTTGGGCCATCGAATGAAGTGGTATCAGCTCCAGGGAGCTCAGTATTTTTCGAAGATTGACTTGAGGTCGGGGTACCATCAGTTGAAAGTAAATGAAGCAGACGTTCCGAAGACTACGTTCCGTACTAGATATGGCCATTATAAATTTGTAGTTATGCCTTTTGGGTTAACCAATGCACCTACTGTATTCATGGACCTTATGAATAAAATTTTCCATGAGTTCTTGGATAAGTTTGTGTTTGTGTTTTGAGGTTTGGGAAGAGGTTATGTGTGCCTTGTGATTCACAGTTGAAGAATGAGTTGTTATGTGAGGCTCATAGTTCCCCGTTTTCAGTTCATCCTAGCAGTACAATGATGTACGGAGATCTGCGGGAGTATTACTGGTGGGATGGAATGAAAAGAGATATTGCTGATTTTACTGTGAAGTGTTTGACATGTCAACAGGTTAAAGCAGATCGGCAGTTACCGAAAGGGATGCTTCAGCCTTTACTAGTGCCAGAGTGGAAATGGGAGAATATATCCATGGACTTTGTTGTGGGATTACCGAAGACAACTCAAGGTAATAATGCAATCTGGGTTATTGTTGGTCGCTTGACCAAATCTTCTCATTTCCTTTCTATACGAGATACTTTCTCTCTAGATCAACTTTCCCGTTGTATCTTAAAGATATAGTTAGGTTACATGGAGTTCCTCTCTCCATTGTATCGGATCGTGATCCCAGGTTTACTTCTAACTTTTTGAAAGGCCTTCAGAAGTCGTTGGGTACTGAATTAAATTTTAGTACAGCTTTTCATCCTCAATCAGATGGGCAGTCAGAACGAACAATTCAGATATTGGAGGATATGCTATGAGCTTGTTCGATGGATTATCAGGGAAGTTGGGACCAACATCTTTCTTTGGTTGAGTTTTCTTATAATAACAGTTTTCATTCCAGTATACAGATGGCACCATTTGAGGCATTATACGGGAAGCGGTGTCGAACTCCAGCTTTCTGGGATGAAGTGGGTGAAAGGAAGTTAATGGGACCAGAATTGGTAGAAGAAATGGCAGAAAAAGTTCAGTTGATTCAGAAAACACATGAGAACAGCTCAGAGCAGGCAGAAGAGTTATGCGGATAACCGGAGGAAGGATCTATCTTTTGAGGTAGGTGATCATGCTTTTCTCAAGGTTTCTCCTTGGAAAAGTGTGATGAGATTTGGTAAGAAAGGAAATCTGAGTCCAAGGTTTATTGGACCATATGAAATTCTGGAGAGAGTTGGATCAGTTGCATACCAGGTGGCTTTACCTCCGAGTTTATCTCAGGTACACAATGTTTTTCATGTTTCGATGTTGAGGAAGTATATGCCAGATTCATCTCATGTTTTGAGTCCAGAGGTAGTTCAGCTGGAAGAGAACCTATCTTATGAGGAACAATCGGTCTAGATTCTTGACCATAGGGAGAAAGTGTTACGGAATAAGGTGATTCATCAGGTAAAGGTTTTGTGGAAAAACCCATGTGATTTAAGAGGCAACGTGGGAATCTGAAAATGCTATGAGGGATAAATACCCCCACTTATTTTGATAAGTGAATAAAATTGCGAGGACGCAATTCCCAAAAGGGGGGAAGGATGTAACATCCCAGGTAAATAAATAATAAAGAATTTTCATATTTATTAATATTTACAAATTAAATATTAATTTTATCTTAAAGGGGTTTCTATGTTCGATAGCGTACCCGATACACAACGATGCGTTTCTTTGAAACTTACGTAGCACACTAGTAATAAAATAATATTATTTTAAATGTTAGTTAACAAGTAGCCGTTGTACTGGCGGGAATGGATAGAAATAACTAAAATATGATTAGATATGTTTTTAAATGTTTATACATTTACCCAATAAAAGATAAAGGCTTAAAATACGGAAAGAGTTCAATTTTAGGACATATATACTCTAATTTTAACTAAAGGTTCACTTATCACCTTTTAATGGTGAACCGTCATTAAATATAGTTTTGATCACTCTTATACTTTATTTTGGACCAAATATAACTCTTCTTTAGAATTGGGACATCAAAATTTACTTTGTGTAAATTTTTGGTACCTTTCTGATAAAGTTCATATTTTTATGAATAGTGTAAAATGTTGTATTTTAATTCAAAACCTCTTTTTAATATAAATTATTTATATGATTAGATTATTATTTTAATTGGTTTTAAAGTTAAATTAGAAAATATTTTTACCAGTTAATCCAATGGTGGTCATTGGAATCAATTTCACTTTGAAATTGGACTTAAACTGGTGTCAATCTTTTGATACTTATTGTTTCACAAAAACACGCTATTTGTCATGACAGCGGGAAATAATTATTAAATTAATTAATTTGACTTATATTTTTTGAATTTTTTAAAATGGACTTCATTTTTGAATTCGGAATATCAAATATAGCTTAGGGTGAATTTTTGGTAATTTTCTGAAAAACTTCAATTTTTGATGAATAGTGAAACCACTAAGTGGTAATCAAGCAAACTGATTTTTCAGTTAAATGAAAGTTTACCACTAATGTGTATTGAATTTTGAAAATCCGACATACATGGTTGTCATTAATAAGTAAAATGTGGTTCAATGAGATTATAATAATTTTTTGGTGAAAAGTAACTTGTTAAGTTCTTAATCGCGATTAGAGGTAATTAGTGTAGTTTAAGGTAAAAATGGTATTATAAGAATGTGAAAACACCATGAAACTTGTCCTAAACCTATTGGGTGAGTAATTTCAGACCCAGACAAGCCATGGGCCAACTTGGGGTCCCCATGGAGCCACTTTAGTTGGAAAATGACATTAATATATTTTTATTTAATGTTAAATTGAAAATGACACTAACATAAATTGTTTTACTAAACTAATTTTCTAGTTGGATTATACAAGTCCAAAGTTTGATTATAAATAGTCATTGGAAAGCTAAAACGATTTCCTACATCATAGTAGTTTCTTAATAATTTTTAGACATTATATAAATTAAATTATATATGACATAATAATGATGCAGCGATGACATCATTATTTGACGATTTAAATAAAATGGAAAGATAATGAAAAAATATAAAACCTACACATGGCCAAAACCAATTGGATGAGAGGATTTAGAACCCTTATCACCTTATCCACGAATTATAACAATTTGGGACCTTTTAAAACAGAAACACATTTTCAAATAAAGTAATATTTCTTTACTTTCCAAAAGTGCCCCTCCTCTCCTCTTATAAAAGGCCCCCAACTCTACCTCATTTCACACACTTCTCAAGCCTTTGGCTCGGCCAACCCCTGCCCAATTACTATCTCCACATCCCTCTCATCATCCTAGAGGATTACCTTTGGGCATAATCCTTTCAAAGGAAGCCTTTAGGCTCAAATGAAAAGGGAGTTACACTTTTAAAGGTAATTCATTCTCTCTTGTTCATTTGTTTTATTTTGCTTCTCCAACCCTCTAAACTCTTTTTATTTACTTCTTTTGTAAAAACACCAGTATCTTCAATATATTAGGATGTTTTTATAATATTTATTTGAGCTACACTCTCACACAACTACATAAAATGGTTAAAGAACATACGGTTTCCGTGGATGGCGAAAATCTGCCTCCCGAAACGATGATTGTTCAATACTCATTTAACACCTTCAAGGGTGGCCATTATGATGTCACTATTTTTATATATGATATATAATATGTTTATGTTTTCTTTAAGCTTCTATATTTTTCATTTTTGGCATACCTTTATGGTTTCCATTATGGGTAAACACGATATCTTCATTTAAGGAAGTGCGGACTACCGCCCCCTAAAAGTGATGTGATCCGTTAATGAAATATGTGGGACGTGTAAAGGATGGATTTAAAGTTATTATATATGATGTTATACTGGAATTATAATATACCTCTATATCATTATTATTTCTTTCCATTAAAGTATGAGATAGAAATGAAAGTAGCATTCATGCGTACGTACGGCTTACCGTCTCCATGAACGGTGCATTTCATTTCTTATCCCAAAATGTAATGTACTATTAAAAGTACATGTATATAATGGATATATATAATTAATGATATATCTAAATGATTAATATAATTCTGGAATTAAAATATACATACCTCTCATTTAGTTTTAATTCCATTAATATGACAAAGAAATGAAAGTAGCGTTCATGCGTACGTACGGCATACCGTCTCCATGAACGGTGCATTTCATTTCTTACCTCTAAATGATTATGTAATATTATAAATACATGTATATGCTGGATATATATGATATATATGATATCCAAATCAGGAATTTCATTCTGGATATAAAGAACTTTTGACCACACGAACACATGTAATTGTAAGAAGTCAACTTTCGACTTAAGAACCAAATATTGACAAAACAAACATTATTAACATAAATGGTTACATAATGTTTATAACATTGCAATTAGTGATATAAAAGGAATAGTGAACTTTAAAAAGGTTCTTAATAAAGTATAAATTAACTCAAGTTTATTATTCAGGACGTTAAAGAACGATCGAGTCAAGTCGGACCCTAGGTAAGGGACTTCATCTCAATCTCCTTTCATTGAGGCATATTTCATTTTATACACAACTTTATTTTATACGGTGTATAAAACCCTTTGAATTTTACTTTTATACAAAAGGAATCTTTTTATACGAAGCGTTTTACAAAACGACAAAAAGGAATGTTTCTTTTAACGTACGCGGCGACAAAAACCTTTTCCGCCACCGCGAGTATTATTTGGTCTTTGGCTTCCTCAACAAGCCGTTATGTTTTTAAAATGAAATAAATACCATATACTCTTTTATGTATTTTGGTATTGAAAATGGTTTTGATAAAGGATTCTATTATGATATATTGTGATTGAAATGTGGAAATGTTATCATTCCTTTATATTGGTTTTATGTTTTATGATTTTATATTGGTACTTGGACATTTTAACGGGTGGTTACATTATAAACCATATGACGGGTGGTTCCGTGAATACCAGGACGGGTGGTTACGTTATAACCTCCAATGCATTGGGTATGGAAGTTGGCCGTATGGCTATTCCATTAAGTATGTATGGAAATTGGCCATATGGCTATTCCATTAAGTGATATGTGTGGAATTCAACCGTATGGTTATTCCACTTAAGTATGTTTATGTCCCATGTTACCTTTATATATGTTATGTGTTCTTTATATGGGTTTTATGGTTATACTTTGGTTACAAAAAGGTAAGTAATGATACTTTATTCAGTGAAGAGTTTTACTACTTCATGAAGGTGAAGGTATTACTTAGATAGAGTATACATGGTTTACATGATTTTGAAAAACTAACAGTTTTCATTCTTTGTGTATCCCTTACTGAGCTTTTTATGCTCACCCCAAGTTTTTTTGAAATGTTTTTCACAGGACTTAAAGTGGAATAAGGTCAAGGATGGGATCAAGGGAATTTCATTCTATCTAAAACATGGAATCTAGACATCTTTTTTTTAAGAGTTTTTATTTTATAGAAACTTAGTAGAAGTGTCTACTTTGTAATCTTTTAAGATGTAATAGTTATGTTCTAATTCTCTAAAACTCTAAACCTGAAAAGATCCTCAATGTGAATTATTCATTTAATTCAATATTAAGTAAGGTTTAAGGCTGGGGCCTTATAATAATGATGTTACACATTGAAATTTCTGTTTACTTTTACAGAGCTTCTATATATCATTATACAGATCCCAGTTTATGTATTTAACTTTATGTGAGAATTAATATTAATTTTACCCATATATGTAATTAATACTTTACATACACACAAGTCTGTTTACTATCATTACTTTTTCCTTTCTATTTCATTTCAAAAAAAATTTTATACATTAAAAAAAATGTTTTTTATGATTACATAGAATTAATTATAAATAGTACATTTAAAAATGATTGTTAAAATAGCTTACCAATATGGATAGGTATTATATATATGTGTGTTTGACCAATTTGTGTGAATTTTTTTTCCCATTACCACACTAGATTTAAATAATCTTTTGTACTGAAAAACATAAAAACTCATTCAATGTATCAAATATTGAGTCATGATACACATCGACTCTTTTGAGTTTAATTTTTCTTAACTAGTTTATGTTACTTTGTTTCATAGATTTTTTCATATATCAAATCACTGTAATTTTTGTGATTTATTTTAATTATTTAATTTTTTTGTAAAGTAATGATAATTTTTAGTTAATACATCTAATTGTTTTGTATAGAAATAATTAATAGAAATATTTTCAGTGTTACAAGTGATACAATCATTAACATTTAATGGATATATTTATTTATTTTATACTAATAATTAAATGAGAGCTATTATGAGTTTTTGGAGAATATATAATGAATTTTATCTTTGATGAACTGTCATGGAGTTTGAATAAAATAAATTATACATTTGATAATTATACTATATATGTATGGAAAAACAAGAATCACAAGATACTAGAATACATGAGATTCAGTCAATAGATATATTCTTTTTCTTATAAAGGGATAAAATTTTTATGATTGAATCACCATACATACATTATTATTGCTAATGTTATGAGGATCTATTGGTCTGATTTAAGATTCATCATTAATCATCAATCCGTATAGGGGCAAACCCAATTTTCTTTTACTCTATTTTTAATTTTACCATATTTGTATTGTTTAATTATTCTGTGTATCTATGAGTATTATTATTATGTGTTGTAAAGTGTTTATTGAGTTTTAGTTAAAATAAATCATAGTTGTGCCACTAACAAAAAGTTAGAATCTTGGTTATGCTCATCTGACCAAAAATAAAGTAAACAAATGTTATTCTTGAACCAAGAAAAAAGGATGTGTTATGATTGGATTTTACTATGTAATAGTGTAGGTTCTTTATATACCCATAAAAGGCGATTTGATAGGTTGGGCACACTCTTTTTTAAAAATATATTATTGTTCTGAAAATATAAAATAATTCATTTCATAGTTTGTACCACTTATCTTGAAGGGTTAGAGCTTTTAAATATTAGATTTACTATTATTAGGATCTAAACATAAATAAAATTTCTTTTTTGTATATCATTATTTTCCTCATACACTTCTCACACACATGTTTAATAATTTTATATTGTGTAAATGATAAATACATTAATAAAACAAATCACATTCTTAAAATTTTTTAATCTTAAAATAAGGAAGGCATAAAAATTAAAACCTTTTTATATTTCCATTCCATCTTAGGAAAAATAATGGATGTAACATATCTCTATTTTATGGAGTTCAATTATCAGAAATGACTTCTCTAGGATATGATTTGATGTATGTTAATCAACCAAAACCATCCCATTGAATACCCTATGAGACATGAAATAAATGTCAAATTTATATATATTGTCCATAAATCATGCCATATTTCTATTTCTCTTTGGGTGACTGGTGAAATATTTTAGTGGGTTAGAATGAGAGATGAGGTGAACGTCATAATTCTATAGTTAATTTAATAGTCTCTATACTATAAAGATAAAAACAAATATTTATTTTTAATATTAGAGTATTATGTATCAGTATACAATATTGTTTTTCTATGATAATATAGGGTTTTCTCCTTTCCTACATCATTTTTTATGCATGGATCACACAAATATATCATTACAATGTTTCCATATAACGGATGATGGGTTTTACTTCCATAGGTGGTGTTAGATTGGCTAGGTATAGAAGACATTTTTTGAGAGCACCAAAATATTTTGGATAATATTTGTCCCCCTAATATGTGACTTCATTTTTCATAAAAATTGAAAATGTATGATATTTACATATGGGATGACCATAAAATCCCATTAAATAATTGATATTTCATAGAGAAGTAAAATAAATGATTTTCCTATCCTTCTTTGGTTCAAATTGGATATCACCATGGATTTAAATTATGTTTATTAATTTAAACAATGCTAACGTAAAATAAAATTTCAAGGGGTTTATTTTCAATATGAGTTTCCATAGTCTATTGAAAACTGTCTCATGATCAGAAAGATGTTTTTACTTAACCACCAAATCACTGAAATGGAATTCTAGGATGTTTCCTTCACGAGTAATGGAGATATCATTCAAAGAGAATTGTTATATATTTCTATCATTATTTAATTAAAATTTAATTACATGATATAAATATACCACTTGTGGTATCAAAAATTTATATTCCTCCTCATCTTTAGGGTCCACTAGGTTTCATTATATCCAAAATCACATTCTATAAAGGAGATGGAATAGAAACCCTTTGTCGCATCAGTCAACAACAATGTGATAAGGATTGGTAATTTTTTTCAAGCACATCTTATTGAGATTTGTAGAGTCATGTAGAATCATATCTTCTTGTTCTTCTTTCTTACATGGATAATTTTTGTGATCCACATCTAGTACTGAACATCACAAATAACGTATGTATTGAGGATATTTTTCAACGTGGATTCTACAATTTTAGGATGAGTTTCATTAATCCACATAGAAGCATGCCTAAATAAATAGTTTTCATATTGAAAACCCAAATAGTGGGTAGAAAAATCCAGATATAATATAATAATTTCAATATAGTTCCACAAATAATGAATCTTGGTGTTATCATAGGAAATAGATATATGTATTCAATTATTTTGAAGTGAGGGAACTATTGATCAATGTAGGTCACATATAATTTTTTGTACCATATTCAACTTCTTAAGAAAATCAATAGTGGTTGATACAAATTATTTTAATTCTATAGGGGGAATATCTAATACATTATTATCTTTATTTTTGTATGCCTCAGTATTGTTGGATGAATAAGACAAATGCCAATTTTGAGATATAGTAGTTGACATGGGGGTATCTTTACATCCTAAATATAATATATGGGAATATATATTATCTATTCTATAATGAGATGATATTTAAAAATTAATTGGATCATTTCATATAATAAATATTATTAGAATAAGGGGAAATATGTGCCATGCCTATTCCATTCATATTCTCCAGGGATTCATTTCCCCATGATAAAAAATTATCAACCATACTGATTGAGACTAGAGGTTAGTTAAAACTATATGGTGTTAAAGTCACCTAGGGGCTATAAAAATAAATGTAAAATTCAAAATTATCATTCCCTTCCCTGATTATAATTTCTCCACAGGGAGTTATTATAAATATAATGGGAAAAGAAAGTTATTTGATGCTTTACTTTATTGTTAAATAAAACCCACTCAACCCAATGCTTTCAAATATCATGATTTAATTCTTCAATTTTGTTAATGAAAAAACTGTAGAGTGTTCTTAATTAACTCCATTGATTGAAAGGGACTAACTCCATTCCAAATTTAGTATTTATCCTATGGGTGTTTCAACCATTGACTACTCTTCCATGAATTGTTAGAATCCCACATCTATATATTGTTGGTAGTATGAATCAAGGAGAAGATTCTTACTATATAGTACCCTGAATTATCTATTGAAAAAGTATTTGAGAAACTGATTTTAGGAAAATGGTAGTTTTACATGTATGTGAAGAAAGAAAATTCATAGAAGAAAGTTCATGGCCACATCTTTTAGAAAAACTAGGAATTTAGTGTCAGTTAAGATATCATAGAATATTGTTTTGAGTATGATCAACTGATGTGTCTTATGATCACTGACGCACGCCTGTCGTGGGGCGTGGCAAAACAATTATTTCCTAAGTTAAAATGTAGTAATGTGGTTGACCTAGGATGTCTCCCGAAGAGGAGTGCACACAAAATGGGTTGTCACTTTAAAACGGGGGTAAAAATGTTGTGAACGGAAATTTGAAATTCAAATGATTGAAAAACAATGAAATTAAAAAGGGTGATTAGGTCGGGGTCGGTTTCCAAATTATAATGCTATCCTTGTTCAATTTAATTCAAACCTCTTCTTCTTAGTTGATTAAAGTGAGTTTCCACAATCGTTTCCTCTCACTTCCTTGGTGAAATTGTTATTGTGAGAGAAAACCTTACCAAGATCTCGGTTTGGTCAACTCTCCTTCCATGTGTAAAATAGTTGTATTGAATATCCTTAATTGAAATGGGAAATTCCCGATCGGGTTTTGTTTATCCCAAACAATCAAGAACATTCACTACACCTTTTACACGTACTGACGATCGTCGAGTACTTCACCACTAATTCCTAGTTTATTCCATCGTATATAAACCAGAAATTAGTGGAGGGAGATATTGATTATTTTACCAAGGCAAAAATAAATAACGGAATTAATATTCAAGAACGATCGCACTTGATTATAAAATCCGCTATAATAAATTGAAAACAACTTTGAAGAAGAAAGAAATTTATTCAATTGCATCCAAGAACTCAAGCATTACAATATAGAAAACCAACCCTTCCCCAATCACTCCAAAAGTTTACCCCACCATGGTAAGGGTAATCGAGTTGAATGGGGAAGAAGAAGGCATTACAAAACTATGAAAAAGAAAATAAATAAAAAATAAAACCGAAAATATCTTCTTCTTGGTGTCCCGGAAGGAATGGGATGGAGAATGGATGGAGAATGGATGGCTTGAGAGGGTGGAGCTCTCTTCCTTTTATAGCCAGAATTCATCCCCCGAATGTCGACGCGTTTTATCCCCATTAAATGACATTTTCACGCGTTGAGCCCTTCATGAATGTTGTTCATAATTCCCTTGGACGTGTCCCCTCAAAATTTCAGCGGATTTTGACATGTATTCCGAGAGTTATGGCCGTTTTACTGTGAGCATTTATTCTGTCCAGTCAGACTCTCCAAAACGAACTCTTCCGGATTAAGGTGCTTTAATGGCCCCATAAACGGCCAATTCACTCGGTGCTTCCTTCATAAAAGATGCTCCAAAACTCCTTTCGCGTCCACCCACCGAATTTAACAAGCTTTGGGCCCACAGTGGTTGAGGTATGGATCCCACATCAAAACTAGGCAGAACTGAAAACAGTTTTCTTGATCCAACTTGTGAGCTTCTTTTGAGCTTCCATATGGCCGATTCAGATTTGGGTCCAAATATATTAAATGAAGCCCTGGATGTGGAGAATCTGCAAAAGAAAGAATTTTTCAATTTGGATCAGTGTAGATAATGTTATGGCCAATCTACCGAAATATTTAAAACTGTTAAAAAATCCAAAATGGCCAATTTTTACAATTCAGCTCAAAATAACACCATTATCATAAAAATGAAACAATTCATCTTAGAAGAACAATTTTGTGGGTTTAAAACAATGATATTCAATATAAATTAATTGAAAATATTTGCTCTATCAATTCCCCCACACTTAGCACTTGGACTCCTGGACAAGTAAAAATCAAATCAAATCAAAATCAAAACACATCTCAATGAGATCAATCAAATCAATTTGAAGAAACAAAAAGATATCATGCCTCATCAAAAACTGTTATTTCAAGTTCTCCATTTAAGATTTTAATATATTTCCACTTCATTTCTTATCCCATGCACACAAAACACCTACCTCACTTGAATTTTCTCTCATCTCACAAATGTAAAGGCTGAACAAGGTTTTTCTCATCCAAACTCACACAAGAGTCACCATAGGTTTGATAAATTCCTACTTCTCCACCCGATGTGAGTCAAGAACATGTGTTTCTCATGAGGACTTTTCAGGGTTGTTCTGTGGCTTCCGGTTGGTAGTATTTAGATGTTAAAAGTTCTGAGGCCGAAAAAGGAAGGCTTGACTCTTATTGAAGCAAAATTGCAAGATTCTAGTTTTCACTCAAATATGGTCTCCTTCACTTCCCCTTTGTTGAAAATAGGATCCATCATCATTCAATCAGCTCAGCAGCAAACATTTCAATCTTTTCAAACATGATTTTTTTAAAGCTCCAGATAGGCACAGCTTTCTTTTTACATTGGAAGCTCCAGAAAGGCACAGCTTCTCTTTTTACATTGGAAGCTCCAGAAAGGCACAGCTTCTCTTTTTACATAAAAGCTCCAGAAAAGGCACAGCTTTCAACAGAATAATTTTTCAGCATCACACACATCTCTTCCACAATTTATTTTCCACCCAAAGTATAACCAAATGAGGTAGTACATCACAAGACATCTTCCCCCACACTTAAGTTCAACAAGATCATGCAATTTTACTTCAAGAGCAGGTATGATAGGGAAAATTGGATTGTAATGTGGCTAACCTAACAGGCAATTCATGGATACTAGGGGCTACAATGAAGGATAAATGTAAAGGTGGGCCATAATGAAAAGGATTATTTTCAAAAGGGGGCTTTAAACAAAATAAGTGCCTCAATCATTTAAAACACACGTACCCCAACCCTCAAGTTTTGAAAGGAATAAATCAAATTCTGGTTAAAGCAAGCATGGTCTGGTTCTCTCAAGAAATGAGGTGAATGAAAAGAATATGATAAAAATGGATCAGAAGCCTCACAGGAAAGTTATTTCAAAGATATAGACAGTGAAATATGGCATGAGATTCAAAAATCAGTGTACTTTTCATGAATTTCCAAAAGATTTGAACTTGAAACAAAGTTATTTCAGCATTCATTTAAGATCAGTTTCATGAAATAGATTGGTTCACTCATTGACATGGGTTTCAATAATGGTATTGATAATCTTTTCAGCTCAAAAGTTTCAGAAACACACCAAAAATTGAAAAATAAACACACAAAAATTTGAAAACACACAATTTTTTTATTTTTTTTTTATATTTTTTTTTTGAAAACAAACATCAAATAAAAATCATATACTACAAAGGTTCCCTCCCCCACACTTAAATGATGCAGTGTCCTTGATGCATTCAAGTGGATTTAACATGTAAGAAGATTTCTGATTGAATCACAACAGCAAGAAAATGTGAAAGAGAGGTACAACCTGATTTATTCGTAGTGCAGCAATGAGTTAAGCTTCCAAGTGTTGCACTCTGAAAACCTACAAATAAAAGAACAAAAGAAAACATAAGATATTTATTGAAAGAAATAAAAATAGAAATAGGATGAGAATAGAAAGATAAAACTTGGTTTAATCCCCCAAGTGGGCCCTGGGTTTTGACTGCCTCCAGAGGGGCAGTTGTAATTGATTATCCCCAATCTGATGGTGGATGAGGTTTCTTTGATTTGAACCACCACATGTGGCTCCTCCCAGCTTGATGTTCATTGTTTTTGTTGATGAGGACTCCATGAATAGAGTACACCAGATCCACCCCCTTCACAATTTGGTACAACTTGCATGGTGGGGTTAGGATGAAGTAGGGAACCTCTTCTTCTTTTGTTGCTACTTGTGCAACCATCTTGTCTTCTAGTGCTGGCTTCAAGGAGGCTTCAACCTCTTGTCTGTTTTCCTCAGGCTCAGCAACTTGGATCTCTTCATGATCGGGCTCTTCTTGTTGATATTCAATGACTTCAGGGAGCTCTAGAAGTTCCTCAACAGGTGTTGTGTTTTTCACATCATCCTCCAAGGTGTAATATGAGTTTGATGAATCTGAAAATCCAATAGATTTGGGAGAGATAGTCAAATTAGTTTCAAAATTTTTTAAATAATTTGAGTTTAATAATGTATCATCTCCCTGATTTGGTTCGACATTAATATCCTCTTCAATTGAAAGTTCCTCTTGGAGTCGATCATCAATGGATGAAGGTAGGTAGTCAGGCTCCTCCACCTCATGTTTGGCATCAACTTCATGGATGTTTTTAGTGAAATTCGGGAAGACCAGTGGCACTTCCTTCTTGGCCTTGAATATTTTTAAGTCAACTTGTAGTTCATTGACCATGGCCATCAAATCTTCTGGTGTGATCCATGTTGCTATGCCTCTTTCCAACTGCTTGAACATTATCATTAGTGCATCAGCTCTTCGTTGGAGGGCCTCCTCATTGTAGTCTTGTTCTTGCACCTGTGAGTAATTTTCATTCCATGTATAATAATAATCATTTTTATTCATTATGGAAAGATTTTATTTGTGTTTTTTTTTAAGAAAAAAAATGTCAAAAATTTACAAAAATATTGCGGCACTACCTCCCCGGCAACGGCGCCAAGTTTGACGCACGCCTGTCGTGGGGCGTGGCAAAACAATTATTTCCTAAGTTAAAATGTAGTAATGTGGTTGACCTAGGATGTCTCCCGAAGAGGAGTGCACACAAAATGGGTTGTCACTTTAAAACGGGGGTAAAAATGTTGTGAACGGAAATTTGAAATTCAAATGATTGAAAAACAATGAAATTAAAAAGGGTGATTAGGTCGGGGTCGGTTTCCAAATTATAATGCTATCCTTGTTCAATTTAATTCAAACATCTTCTTCTTAGTTGATTAAAGTGAGTTTCCACAATCGTTTCCTCTCACTTCCTTGGTGAAATTGTTATTGTGAGAGAAAACCTTACCAAGATCTCGGTTTGGTCAACTCTCCTTCCATGTGTAAAATAGTTGTATTGAATATCCTTAATTGAAATGGGCAATTCCCGATCGGGTTTTGTTTATCCCAAACAATCAAGAACATTCACTACACCTTTTACACGTACTGACGATCGTCGAGTACTTCACCACTAATTCCTAGTTTATTCCATCGTATATAAACCAGAAATTAGTGGAGGGAGATATTGATTATTTTACCAAGGCAAAAATAAATAACGGAATTAATATTCAAGAACGATCGCACTTGATTATAAAATCCGCTATAATAAATTGAAAACAACTTTGAAGAAGAAAGAAATTTATTCAATTGCGTCCAAGAACTCAAGCATTACAATATAGAAAACCAACCCTTCCCCAATCACTCCAAAAGTTTACCCCACCATGGTAAGGGTAATCGAGTTGAATGGGGAAGAAGAAGGCATTACAAAACTATGAAAAAGAAAATAAATAAAAAATAAAACCGAAAAGATCTTCTTCTTGGTGTCCCGGAAGGAATGGGATGGAGAATGGATGGAGAATGGATGGCTTGAGAGGGTGGAGCTCTCTTCCTTTTATAGCCAGAATTCATCCCCCGAATGTCGACGCGTTGTATCCCCATTAAATGACATTTTCACGCGTTGATCCCTTCATGAATGTTGTTCATAATTCCCTTGGCCGTGTCCCCTAAAAATTTCAGCGTATTTGGACATGAATTCCGAGAGTTATGGCCGTTTTACTATGAGCATTTATTCTGTCCAGTCAGACTCTCCAAAACGAACTCCTCCGGATTAAGGTGCTTTAATGGCCCCATAAACGGCCAATTCACTCGGTGCTTCCTTCATAACAGATGCTCCAAAACTCCTTGCGCGTCCACCCACCGAATTTAACAAGCTTTGGGCCTACAGTGGTTGAGTTATGGATCCCACATCAAAACTAGGAAGAACTGAAAACAGTTTTCTTGATCCAACTTGTGAGCTTCTTTTGAGCTTCCATATGGCCGATTCAGATTTTGGTCCAAATATATTAAATGACGCCCTGGATGTGGAGAATCTTAAAAAGAAAGAATTTTGCAATTGGGATCAGTGTAGATAATGTTATGGCCAATCTACCGAAATAATTTAAAACTGTTAAAAAATCCAAAATGGCCAATTTTTACAATTCAGCTCAAAATAACACCATTATCATAAAAATGAAACAATTCATCTTAGAAGAAAAATTTTGTGGGTTTAAAACAATGATATTCAATATAAATTAATTGAAAATATTTGCTCTATCAATCACTTTCATTATTCCTTGAATATTCACTTTTTAATAAGTCATATTTTCCTTATTGTAACCCAAATGGTAGAGGATATAGATTATGATGAGATTAATTCTCTAAAAATTATCACTTAATGCTTCCCAAGCATATATATCTTATTTACTTCTAGATATATACATGAGCATGTCGTGCCCATGCATGATTACTTATGTAACACCCCAAAATTCTAGTATTTATTTTCTATTTTAAAAAATAATTTTTTTAATATATTATTTTCATTGTCACATGAAACTAAATAGAAATGATGAAATTTAAAAATAAAATTAAAAAATCATGAACAATATAATATAGCCGGTAAATTAGTATGGATAGATGAAAATTACCAAACATTGAAAACAAATGGAAAAGGAAAAGTGAATAAAATCATGAAATACAAGTCTTCCTTATGAGGTGGAAATATATGATCATTGAAAAGAGTAAGAATATCTTGGATTTTTTTATAGAGAAATCTTAATCCAGACAAAAATAATTATGGTTCTATTGAAATAATATGTGAGGTAAGTTGAAGCTTATAAAAATTTCTATGATATCCATGCTTACAAAACTACCGCACATGACTACCACTAAATCACAACATCTTCTTAGGTCTTACACTAAGATCATGAGGGTCAATGTAAATAGAAATTAAGATGAGATAAACTTGAAAATATCAATGTAATAAATGATTTATACATCAGAAATAATTTATATTTCACTATTTATATTTAAATAAAATTAAGTTTATTTTTAATAGTAATAAATTACTAAAAGACAATTTATATAGATAAAAAGATAATAAGATAAATTAATTCGAAAAATATATTTTATAATAAATTTGAATTTTATGTGCTTTATTTTAATAAAATAAATATACCCTGAATACAATAAATTTTTGATAATAATAATATATTAACACCAATTTCATTTGTAATTGATAGGAAATAGAAATAAGAATAATTAACATTTTTAAAAAGATATTTTCCTATGAAAATAATATTTATTTTATAATGTTTTTAATTAAATGATAAATTATAAATGTTTTCATGTTTAATTTGAACAATTTTTATTCATATTCCTATTTATGATAATAATGTGATCTTCAGATTAATTGTTGTGGTTTTTTATAACGATTGATTTTATGTGAATATAAAAAAATAATGTTTTTAGTAATATCATAGAGTTTTTGACATCAGCATGAACTAATCATGACATAATAGTTAAAAAAATATTGAACAAAAAAATATTTATGGAATTAAATGGTTCATTTAAAAATACAATTTTTATTTATGAAACACAATTTTTTTCTTTTTGAAACATAATTAATCTATTATTTTAATTAAAAATTAGTATTGTATTTATCTTTAAATTATGATTTCACAATGTATAATTATATTTTATCTTACATTTCAAGCCGTGTAACTTTTATTTTTTAATAATATATCAATTTATTTTATGTATATTAACAAAAATGTTTATTTTTTCCCAAACATTTTTTATTATTAAAAATACACTTTTCTTAAGATTAAATTTTATATGTACTGTGTGATTATATTAAAATAAATTTTAATCACACCAATGGAAATTTTATTTGATAAAATTGTTTCCATATTTTAAATGATAATTCCAAAAATAGGTTATAATTCAATTTTCATTTTTGTCAATAAAAATTAGTTATTGTGGTTGAAGATGTAGTTACGATAGAAAATGTAAATCATGTTAAAATGAGATTAAACAAGTTTAAAGATGATAAATAGATGTTAATAACATGTCTAAAAATAATTTTTTGATGGGTTCCATGAAAAATACATATATCAACTACCTTATTATTCACTTTTTAATTCACATTACTTCTTAAACATACACTAGTTTTATACAGAGAGGTTATATTTACAGAAGTGTTATTCCATCCACTTAAAAAAGTGGCATTCTACTAACCATTCAAGGAAACTATAAGATACAATTTAATGTTGAAATAATCCATTTTTAACCCCCATTCATTGTGAACACCTTATATAACCCCTTGATCTAGGTAAAATCCCTAAATACTATAACTTCATCATGTACTCTTAGAAGTGGTTCAAACACTCTATGAGGGTAATAATAAATTATTAAACATTTTATTCTTAATCATTATACTATAAAAACATTTTACCCAAACTAACATAATCACATAAATACTATTAATATAAATAGTTTTTATTATATTAATGGTATATCAATTATTCACCCTTTCTCCTTCTACAGAAAAATTAGAATGTCATTCGTTTGTAGGTGTGAAATATCCCATCAAAGAAGAGTTGTAATTGATTTTTTATAACCATTGACATGGATGGTTATAAATGGGGATTTAATAATTAAATATAATATTTATTTAAATTACATTTATTTGGAAAGATAAATCATTCCATTATTTCTTAATAATATATAGGTAACAAAAATGTCATCCATGTGTTCAAAAATTCTATCGCCTCTATAGAATAATGTACTTTTATTTTCAAAACCACCATAATTTGATGATTCTAAAATTAATAAAACGAAATGAACGGTTTTTTATTAAATGATTAATGTTATTTATGATTTATTAAAATATTTAATTCATTATTAAATGACTATATTTTGTTCGTTGAAAATTACCAAAACAAACTCATCAACAAGGTTGTCTTCTAGAATCATAAATAAAACGTTCATTGATCTAAATTAGAGTTTTATAAATAATTATAAAGAATATATTCATGTAAATTATATAATCATGGAATGATCAACTTGTTATCAAATAATGGAAATCAATATCTATATTTTAAAATATTCATGAATGAAAAAACACAAATATTTGATGATGAAAAAAAACCATTACTAACAAATAATTGTATAATAAATTATTATACTTATATATTTTATTTTTTAAAATATATGAATTAAGTTATTAATATGGTTATATTAATTACAAAAGTGTTTAAATGGTATTAGAGGAATTTATTAAAAAACTTTAAGGATTTATTCATAACTAAACTTATTTTCCCAAGTCATAATTATTTCTCTAGGATTATGGTTTAATGAGATGGTTTTATTATGTTGTATGATGACATTATAGTGAATTTACTAATTATTTTCCAGGGAATTCAATTGATAAATTTCATTTTTTATAAAATCTGATGATGTTAAATATAATTCCCATTCTATCAAAATGTGCTCTTCCCCTTCCATATATATGTCCACCCTTCCTTCTAATATTCAACATTATTATATTTATATAATAATAAGTTTTATTTATAGTGACCTTGGAAATTATATTTAAAAATTTTCTAGTGAATCATTTATTAATCTTTTTATAATTTGTTTTTTGTAAAATTATTTTTCCAAATTATTGAAAATATTGTCCTTTTCATATCATACATTTTATCTTCCACTCCATATTTACTTTTAAAAATCATTATATTTTTTCCAAGAATGAATAATTGAGATTCAATTTTAAAATATATTTGAAAATGTATTCATTTACATTTCTCAAATAAGATATTTTCAAAACCGAATAATAATTTCTTATTATTATGTTGATTTTATGAATTTTTTTAAGAGTCTTTTATATTTAAATTCAATTTTCCACATTACCGAAAAAATGTTCTAAATCCATTAATGTAATGTATTATGAATCTAATACTAAATAAATTTATGAATTATTAATTTTGGGTGATTTAAATTTTGGTATCATCAAATCTAATTTTGAAATTAGGTTATGTGATAGAATTAACAAATGATATGAATCAAATTTTCTTCCCATTGGTCTATATAATGAATGATTAATATCCTATAGCCCACATATTTATAGATGATAATTAGTGAACTCCTATATCACACTATAATGCATTAGTTATGGTTTTATATCTAACGATATAATGATGCTTATACATTCTTGTATTTTTTCACAAAATAAACTATGAACATTATTCGATTTTCACATAGTATAAATAGTGGACATTACTGGATTTATTCAAAACATAAATTTAATATATTCTTATATTTCATCACAATATAGAGGGTGGAAATAATTGGACTTTTTTATGATATAATAGGTAGAAATTGTTGGTTTTTTTCGCAACATAACGTGTGGATATACTTGAATTTACTTATAATATGATGGTTTACAATTCCTATGTTTTTTATAATTCAATATTATTATATGAATCAATGATATGTCATGTTTCAATGTCATATTCCTATTATTATTAGTCACAGATCATGTTTATTATCTGACATTATTATGTCATAGTACATGGTTTTCATTTGAGATTTCACAACCTTTTATCCTAAGTATAAGAATAACCTCATTATTATATGATATTTTTAATAATATATTTCTCTAATGCTCATTTTTTCTCATATGATTATTATTTTACCATTAATTACATACTGATGTGTATTTCTCTTATTATGATTTTGAGTTTACCTATATCTTATGTCTCTATTCCATTGTTTATGAAGAAGAGTATAACTTATGATAAATATATAATGGAGTGATGTTTGGTTCAATTATAGAGAATTTTTCACATGTTATATAATATATGTATTTTATATAGCTAATTTCTAATGATACTAATATTTTATGTTCTTGTAATGATATATTTTTTGTTATATATAATGTATAATTTATGGATATAAAATAAAATAAATATATTTTTATCTTAGATATCCTTAGTTAGAATAAGAGTGTGGTTTTGAAAATTTTGAATATTATTTTAGTTATTTTTAGGGACTATGATATGATATCCATAGTAGAACCCCAAGGTATAAGTCTATTTACATGATAACATCCCGACATTTTGGAAATGTTGAGATTTTGTGGATTCATAGTAATGAAATCCTTATTAGGATACTAAAATTGGATGCATTCTATGAAATAGATGCACCTAATTGTTATTAACCTCAAAGGTTTAGCTGAGTATAAACTCAACCTTCACGTGATGCATGACCAAGTGGCCTGACTGCACACCTAATTTAAAACTCTCGAGGGATATGATTTGATTAACCAAGATATATTTATGAGCCATTTTAAAGGATTTGTTATGTTAAGAAAGTGTTTTTAGGATTATGAGAGCACCCAACCTATTGAAACCTAGAATGATCTGAGTGTGAATTAAGTTGAACTGAAAGGTATTGTAATGGATTAGAAGAATAATAAATTTGAGGGTTCAATTTTTCATGATATTATTTATGATAACTCCTTTATGATATTAATTTTTCACCACTCATGTTAACCCATTTAGATTTTTAATGGATAAATCCTAACGGAACGTAGTTATCAATTGGTTATAGGTATAATGATAATATTATCTCAAAGAGAAAACTAATCAGATGAGAGTAGGAGTGATAAATCTTGTTATTATTCCTAATATACAATCATGATTTATTATTAACAAATTGATATTTTTTTAAAATTATAAACACACGAAAGAAGAGAAAGGTAAATTCTGTTGTAAGATAAAGTGAAAATTAACATGTTGGAATGAAAATTCAATTTAGTTTTTACAAAAAATATTTATGAACAAAGGGTAATATATAATATGAAATGGAATATATTTTATGTGTACAGAAATAGGTAATAGAGTAATAAATTGTTGAATGGAATGAATAGTTTTGTTGATTTGGTTAATGGAAATAAGGTTCATAATAATGAACCATTATCCTTTCAATGTTGAAAATGTGGGAATATTAGGCATTATCAATGTCCACTCCCTGATCCAAGGGCTCACAAGGATGATTGTTAGAATAAATTTCTGAGATCAATAGAATAAGGGAAATAAATTAAAGTAAGTAATACTTCAATAGGTTTTGAAAATTTTTTGGAGTGAAGAACACTGATCATCCACTCAACAATTGCGACTAGTGAATTTATGTCCTATCAAACCAACTCCATTGTAACTAGAATGTTTTCTATGAACATAAAATACCAATATAAATTTATAAACATTTAATTTCAGTTATAAAATATTATTCATTTGATTAATATACCCTTAGTTTTGATTTATGATAATATTATTAGTGAAAATCATATTATCCCACTTTTAGAAAAATTTGATATGATTTTAGAGAGGGATTGGTTCTCTCTATTTAGGAAGAAACATATTTCTTAGAATAAATAAATAACATTTACTATCAAATAAATATATAAAATTAACAAAATTATGATTATGAACACCATTATTATGAAAATTAAATAATATTGGTCTTGATGAAAAATAATGACATACTCAGGGATCAAATGATTGGATAAAAAACATAATATTACAGATACTCTTCTTATGTTTCCTAATATTGGAAGTATAATATATCTATATGAATTATATCTTGAGTCATATCTATATTTTTAATTTTGATAAAAAATTTCATTAATTAGTTATAATAAAAAATTGTTAGAATGAAATTTATTTAAGGGGGGTATAACGTTTCCCTGAATATTTGAGTAATTATGTTCATTTTAACTAAATACATTGTTGTTTAGCTTTTTTAAAATTACAAAAAATAAATCTATGACTAATCCATTATACATTAAAATAAAATTATTATATTTGAATATAATAATATAGAAATTAAATTTGATGGAAAAACGTACATTATAACCACTATGAAAAAATATATAGAAATAAGTAGCATTGACATTTATTAGTACAAGCCTTCCTAATGTGGCCCACCTATATGATCATGGAAACGTAGTGGTGTTACTATAGTTTTCTCTAGAAAAATTAAAAAATGAACCCAAAAAAACGTGGTATTAGAGAAATTATATAAGAGATAATTTAAATCTAGTGGAAATAACTTGGAGATCCATTCATTTTGAAATGCCTCCCATGAATACCGGTAGTGCGTATCTTATTATTTGATCTTACTCAGTGAGTTTGATGGTTTAGTAGGATTTAGTATGTGATAAAATATAATTATAATTTTAATAAAATATTATATGTCACATTTATTTTATGCATTTCCCATATAAATTAATTTTCAATACAAATTCATTGATAAAATTCAACTAATGTTGAAAATTAACTAATATGATCATTTTATGAAAAAATGTTATTTGATCTGAAATTGAATTTTATGTTCTTTATTTTCAAAAATAAACAAATCATTAATAAAATATTTTGTCTATATGATTTATATATGGAAAAAAATTTAACATCAATTTGATTAGAAATAATAACAAGGGAAAATAATATTTTTCCACATCATTTTCTGATAAATACAGTTTTCTTTTTATATTTATGTTTTTATTTAGAATTTAAATTCTAAAATTTTATATATTAAATTGATAAAATTGACTTCATTTTTTAAACTGTGATTTCTCTAGAATGATTTAATTCTTAACTATATAGTGATAAATATCGATTTTATTAATAGCATATTTTTTTTTGACATAATCATGAACACAAAATGATTTATAAAATTTATAAAACAGTTTTCATGACCAATCATTTATTACAAAAACAAAATCCAAAGGGTATTATAAAGAAACAAATAATACTTATCTACCTACAAGTACATAGGGTGACTCTAATATTTGACCTCTTATGAGACCCATTGAGTGGTAAACACTAGTCAATACCCCACGGGAATGATCAAAAATTTATTTAATTAAAAATAGTATTCATTAAAAAAAATTGTATTTTAAATTTAGAAAACACATTTTTATCATTTTTTAAACATAACCAATCTTTTATTCTAACCAAAAAGTATCGGTTTCATCTTTTTATTTTAATTATGATTTTACCAGGTATAATTTTGTGTTGTGTTTATTTGTAATTCATATAACACTGATTTTTTTATTAATAAAACAATTAATGGAATTTAAATATTAAAAATTTATTATTTTATACTAAATTTTATTTTTATTATTAAAAATAAAATTTTCTAAAATTTGATTTTACACACAATGTGTGTTAATAATAATATTAATTTTTCCTTCCCTTTGAATTTTTTGTTAAAATGATTTACATATTTTTAATAAAAAAATTAATATGTAAAACTATCTTTCACATTTCTAGTTATAAATATTATTTACTATGTTTAAAAATATAGTTAACTTGGTTACTGTCAATTAAGGTAAAAAGAGTTTAACTAAGAGAGGGAGGGATAAAGCATGTTAAAAGAATATATCAAAATGAGTGGACAATGTCTTTATCTACCAAATATTATCTCATATTTAAAATTCTACACTATTGAATCCACATTCCTTGTGAAACATGTGTTCCTTTAATATAAATTTTAAATATTTTAAAAAGGACGTTCCATCAAATTTAAAAGGGGCCTTCTACCACACCACTGATGATAGTATAAAATATGATTTATTCTTGAAAATATACCAATTTATATACCCATAGATTCCTATCTCATGTTTTGGATCCCCTTAATATAAACAAAATTTTCAAATGCTCCATTTATAATAGGTGCTCCAAGAGGAGGTTCAAAATATCAATGTGGGTACTAATCACTACATACCCTTTTTATTTTCTATCATACTCTTATAAATATATATTACCCATTATAAAATATTTACATAAATTTTATTAATTTAATGAAATTTTATTATATTAATGTTCTAACCATTATATACCCTTTCCCCTTCTACATAAAAATGGTAATGTTATTCATTCATACGTTTAGAATACCATTTTTTAAAGAAGCACATTTTTTTCATATCCAAAAAATGGATGGATATAAAAGAAATTTTAATAATTAAATATAATTTATATAACATTATATAACATATAAAAGATAAATAATTCTCTAATTTCCTTCCCTTCTTTGAGAAAAGAAAAAACCTTCCATGTTTATGTGAAAACTATCACCTCCATGGTAAATTGTAATTAGTTTTTCATGACCATTCTACATGGAATATAAAATGAAATTATATAATAAATTAAAACTATTTTTATGAAATTATTATGGGTTTTAGGGATTATATAAATATTTAATTTTTTATTAACATGCTATCTTTTTTCATTGAAAATTACCAAAACAACTCATTACCGATTTTGTCTTCAAGAATCTTGACTAAAATAATAATTTGATGGAATTTAATATATATAAATAATAAAAAATCATATATTTGTGTAACATGTATAATCATGTAATGTTGATAATGGTATCAAATAATGTTAACCGATGTTTTCATTTTAATTCATCCATGAATGAAAAATAAAAAAGTTAACACCATGTGATGAAAATAAACTATACCTAACAAATATATTTTTAACCCATAATTTGAAATAAATAGTATATTGGTTAATATATATGATTATGGTTAGAATTAGGTTATTAATATGGTTACTGTTATTATTAAAAATTTAAAAAAAACATTCATGGAAGTAAAATGTAAAATGTAAGGGGTTTTTGTTGATACAAATACTGTTCTAGAGTCATAATTATTTCTCATTGAATATAGTTTTAAAAGTTTTATTTCTCTAATTATATGATGATAATATAATTCCTTTACTACTTATCTTTTAGGTATTTAAATTTATGGATTTATTTTCTTATAAGAGTTAATTATATTATGAAAAAATCTCATCCTATCTAAATGAGTTATTTCTCTTCTTTATCCATGTCCGTTCTTTCTGCCCATGTTCACCATTATTATGTATAAATCAATATATGGTTTATTTTTTCAGATATTTATTTTTCTATTTTAAACTTTTCAAATTAATGTTTTCATTATCATTATAATGTGTGGTTTTAAATAAAGATATTTCTTAAAATAATGGAAAGGTTTTCCTTTCATGATTATAAATTTTATCCTCCAATCAACATTTCCTTTCAAAAATATTTTTGTTTTTTGTAGGATGATTTCTTGATATTTATTGTTAAATATTTTTATAGAAAATATTCATCTTCATTTCTCAAAAATTATATTTTCAATAGATATTTATAAAGTATTAAATTTACAAAAATATTATGATATTTTTTCTATATACTCTTTTTGGTTTTTCATATATTTTCATATTTACCCCCATAATATCAAACTAAATTAGAGTATGGTTTGATAAATTAACTCTACATTCATTTATAAAACAATCCTTTTGGGTGATTTATGTTTTTTCATCAACCGATATACATTTGGTATCAGGTTATTATATACCAGCTATAAATGATATGAAAACCATTCTCTTCACTTAGGGTTTTATTATATAATGGATGACTAATATATTTTGGAACATATATATAAATGTTGATCAGTAGGGGCTTATATTTCCCTCATGTATTGTTTATGGTTTATATGTCATGAGATAATTATGTATGAACATGCTTTTATTTTTACACAACAAAAATTGTGGACATGCCTGGATTTATTCAAAATATAAATAGAGTAAATTATTTTATATTTTCACAACATAAATGTTGTTCAATCTTGGATTTCTTCAAAACATAATGTTTTTAAATTAATGGATTTCTTCATAGCATAATGGGCATAATTGATTGGATGTTTCACAATATATTTGGTGGAAGTGATTAGACTTTTTCTCAAGATAAATGGTGGACATACATTATTTGTGCACAATATAATTCTTAAATGTCATTATGATTATGATATCATTCGTTTTTATGATACAATTCAATTAAATTTTATATTTCTATATCATATTCCTATTATTATGCTCCATATATCATTTTTATTATCTCACACTCTTATCCATGGAAGTGATTAGACTTATTGTTTTTATGTTTTTTATGAGACATTTCCAATATTATCATGTTTTTTCATATTACTATGATTTATACCTTTATTAAATGTTGATGAGTTTCTCCCCAATTAATCATTCGAGCTCACCCCTTTCTTATGTTTCTATTCCCTAGGTTGGGAAGCGGAGAAAAAAATATTAGAAGTCTAAAAGGGAGTCAAGTGTGGCTTATTTAAAGAGAACCCTTCAAAAGTGTTGAAAATATCTTGTTTATATATATATATATATATATATTATTTAATGATAATAATCCTATGGGTTCTTTTATTGTGAGAGTACTTATGATATGTAATATTTGACATTGGGATATAATGTCAAATTAAGATATTATATTCATGGGTCTCCTCTACCTTTATGTCATTCCCCATGGAGGAAGTGGATGAATGAAATGTAAATGTATAGACCACCACATTATATGATTTGTAAATAATGAATTCATCTTTGAACACATTAGGTATTAAAAGGGAACCAATAAGTTCTTCCTTGAGTTTAAATTTTATTAACTAGAAATGGAAAAAAATATCTTATATGGGATAATGAAGAACATATTCAAGATGTCCTATTTTTTAACCAAGGACCTATAATTCCTTTCTTGAGGTGGTTCCTTGGCATGGGGTCTATAGTTTATTTCTAGTTGTTTTTGTAACTCCTTCTCTTAGATAAAATTATAGGGACTTTTTTTTATTTTTTGGTTTAGTTGAAATAGTTTTCCCATAGTTCAACATTGACTAGATAACATCATATCAATATGTTGGTCTTTAATATTGAATAGATTTAAATAGGGAATAATTATTTCATGATTAAATTGACAATATATTTTATCTTGTTAAAATTTATGCATTTGGATTTTAATGATATAAGTTGGTCCCAAAAGAATACCCATGATTGGGGTGATTTGATATTTCAATTTAAAATTTCTGTTTCAAATATATAAAACATAAACATCACAATTTGATAATATTCATAGTTAAATCAAATTGTTGATCTATAAAAACTACTCTTTAAGAATGTTTCTCAAAAGAAAGATCATGGATCCTTTAAAATAAGTTTAAAACTCTTTTATATTTTCAACTAGACTTACTAAAACCAAACACTGTATATAAAGTAGTAATCAAATTGAACAGTTAATGTATTGTTTTTTTTATTTTTTAGAATGTATATTTAGGTATTTGTATATAAAAGAGTCAAATAAAATAAAAATATAATAGAAAGAGAGAAATAAATAAGTGGTTCAGCTATATGTCAAGGCCTGACCCCCTTAACTTCAAAATCATCAACTAATTATAATGTTTTTATAAAATAATTTCTTCCATGAACGGAATTGGGTTTCACAAACTATTATAATCTGATATTTCAGGCCTCAAAATACCTCTTCCAATGTTCTATTGGTGATAATGAAAATCTAGGTCATAAATGTACTCTTCCATAGTTAAATGTGGGATTAAAAAAGAATTTTTTTTGAAGTGAGTATTTTCAATCTCTAGTATATTAGAAGTGGTTGTTTTAGAGAATAATATGTATAAAACACACAAACAACTAAAAATTTAATTAAATTAAGTGCGGTAAAAAATAATCCAGGGAAGTAGAGTATGTTGGTATATCTTTCTATAGACTATTTTTCTCTGCTCATTTTCTTATACTGTATGGAATGGGTGTGTGATGATGTTTTGTTATTCATGGATTCGGTTAAAATTTTCTGGTGAGAATATCGTGTCATATACTTTCATAATAGACTAAATTTTATTCATTTTTTATGAAGAATTATAATTTATCTATTTTCATGAAAGTATGTTTATATGTATTTGACATTATGCATATCTAGAATTTTAAATGGATGTATCAAAAAACTATCTATTAAAAATCATCATGAATATCATCTTATTTTGGAAGAAAAATTTAGTTTAATGAATGATTTTGATGAAATTTAATTATATATAGGGATTTTTTTGGATTATTATTAGTAAATACTAATATATTACTTACCTTCAATAAGAGTCAATTTAATGTTTTCATGTCATCATCTATAGTGGTAGTCGATTTGAGATAGTCCATGAAATTATTAGCAGTCACTTCAAAAATGAGATTTATTGGATCACTTGAGAGGTAATACATTTAAACACTTTTTCTTATAGTCAATTATATGAACACATAGTAGATCATTTTTTTAATAAAATATTTATTTTTTTCATTTTTTAATAACTCTATACTTGATAATGGTAAAATAGTTTGTCACAATCTGAATGCTTTGTTACTGTTACTTCACATGTTATTGTGCTCACATTATAGTTTTTCTAATCAAAACAATGATCTTTATGATCAATATAAATGTTTTACTGTTGATCAATGAATATTAAACTGATACCTTTATATTTTCTTGTGACAAAATTCAGGTGTTAGTTCTTTCATAAAGTCACTAGGTTTTTTATCATAATTTATCTGTAGTCAATCAGATGGTTATGTGGTCGATTGACTTTACAATGAAATCATTTTTAAATTTTCCCAAATATTCATACATTTCCAAAAAAAATGAATTTAATTGAAAATAACATAAAATATATTAAGCATATGATATAATTTTTTTTATTATTAAAATAAGTAATTAAAATACTATGCAAATATAATATATAGACTCATCAGGAATGGTTCTAGATCATCAGAGACAAATTTGACCCCATATTCCCCAACCTTCTCTTCTCCTTTAACCTCAACATCTATTTTGTATGGGGATTTTGGGTTTATAAATGTCCCCAGATTCATCAGTTATTGGGTCTTAAAAGTGGGTTATAATGATTGTGTTTCATTACGACTCTTTTATAACGAATATCCTGAATGGTTTGGTGGTTACTTGTTTCTTATTTGGTAGGATAGATCATATCCACCCAATGGTAGAGGTATGAAGTCTGAAATATTCTAGACCAGCTTGGGTACCATTAAGTTATCTTCCTCGCATTCCTTATTGTACTGGATGTTCTAATATTATATTTTAGAATTCCATGATGATAATGATTTAATCTTAGAATTTTTAAGTGTGGATAATATCATAAATAGATAATTAAAATTTTCCTTATGAATTTAGTGCTCTATGTTGTCTGACTATTTTAATTATCATCTTTTTAATTTTTTTGTGCAGTTATTCATTATTTCTTATCATTACCTTTTTTGTGGAATAAAATAAATATGAGCCACATAATCAAATGGTTTAACCATATTAACCTTCCCAGATTTAAACAACTTCTATAGTGTATCCTTGATGATTAAGTAGTCATTGTTATTTTTTCCCAACATTCAATGTAAGGGGTTGTAGTGAGAGTTACTATTTATATTGATTTCACCAGGTTTCTTGGACTCTAGTAATTTGAGAACAATTTTCTTCATTTTTTCTATGAAATATAATATAACTTGATCTCTCCCAAAAGAACATGTTATATTTTTATGATCCCCAAACATTATGTGAGGTTGAAATCTCTTACTATTCTAAAAGGTGATCTACTATTGTAATTTTCATTTAGGGGAATAATTGATGTTATATTTTATGGGTTTGGGAACTAGAGATGGAATTTATATTGGGTTGATCATAATGGATTAAGACACCCCTCTTACATATTTATTCCCCTGAGATTCTATCATTGGCAGAGTGTTGTTGTAGTCCCTTAATATGGAATCTCCAAATACTTTTAGATCTATTTATATTTTCAAAAAATCATTGGGGGATATAAAATAAATTAGCAAATGTCTTTTTGTCATTGTATAGATTCTCTATTAATATATCAAATAGTTTCTCCTAATGGAGTTACATATTCATAATTCAGGTCAATCCTTTCATTCTGATGATGAAATCCAAGACACTAACATTTTCAAAATGCTTTTAATATAATAGGTTGAAGAGTGTTGTTTTCATTTTGTGACAAGATAAATTTATAGAGAAACTATCACCAGAGGTAATCCCTATTCACCACACACCCAATTGGTATGTTACTATACCTAAAATACTATAGTCCTTATAGGTTATACATAAAGACTCTTATATTTTCAACCTATTATTTTTCAAAAATTATTATCATGTAGAAACATCAAGAAAAAAATTTTGTATTGTTATTTTCTAGGTCTAAAATTTCGTTGATGACCAGGAAGTTCAGATTCCAAAAATTGGACAGATGAAATGTAGAACCTTCCCAGTCAGTATATGGGTTCCTATTTTTTTTTCACTAGTTCATGATATCTCAAAATAACTACCACATGAGTGTCAAGGGACTCCATGGGGTCATGTAATTTTGGTGGAAACATCCCATGGTCTAATGACCTAGTGACAGAGAAAGAAAAAACTAGATATGATTGGCTCTCATATTATAGATATGAATATCTAGTAAGTGACAACCAGGGTTATATTGTTTATAATATATGATATTTTATCACTAATGGGGGAAAACAATAATAATCATGGATCTCCAGGTTTATATAATCTTATGGTCTATACCATGACCCAACTAGGTTGTTTGATTCTACCGTTATTTGATGAGAAGCTGCTTCCATTTAGAAATGTATATTAATGGGTAAAATATCATCCACCTAAGAGTTGTTCATAGTAAGAATATTTCATTTTATTAATTTAGAATTAATTCACATTAGCTGATAAAACATTTATTAATATCAAGTGAACATTACCTCAACCGAATGAGGTCCCTCTACCACAAGTGGTAAATGGTTTGTAGATTTAGCTATACCTTTCCATTTTACTTTGGTCAAATCTTATCAAGAATGTTTTGGTGGAATATTTAGTGGGACTTCTTGATTTTGATCCAACCTCCAAGTCCGATTATATACACCTTTATAGACATTGGTACATTAAATGTTTCATGTAGACATCGCTTCATTATATCCATCGATTTCAATGTCATGATATGGGTTATCTATAAGGATAATTTGAATATTATTTAATTATACATAGTTTTCAAACAAAATAATATCCCCATCTTCTACAAAGTAGTTTGGGGACCTGTAACCTACATAATATCAATTGAGGAAAAAATATTGAACCTCTGATATTTTCATTTTTTATATAATTTTTTGGATTACATTCCCTAAGTGGTTTTCTCGTCATTTATTTGTAGATAATGAACCATAATGATTTTTTGTGGTTTCCATTATGTTTGCTTTGAAAAATGTAGAATGTTTTCGAATTAGAAATAACTGCAAAGGTATTTCTATGAAGACAATCCTAATATAGAGAATATTAATGGGATTCCTCGATGAGGTTAGATATATGGGTCTATTACTTAATGGATGAAACCAAAATATGTCAATAGGATTCACACACATGATAATGGACATAATCCCATATCATTATTCTTTCTAACATGCATTCTTGGTCTCCTCTAATGGTATAAGTGATACGAGATTACACTGGAGTTATTTTTCAGATATGTTGAAGATATGTTAGGGTGATTTAAAGGATATTATTTTTATCAGGGGTGACTACCGATATATGATAGAAAACTCTAGAAGGGACAAGGATATAAGGAATCCATTTATATTTAATATTTAATAAGGTAGTACAATGATCCTTATGATGGGGAGTAAGAATGTAGGCCCACCAATGAATAAATTTCACAATACACTAAATATATCCCCTGCTAATGGTAGGAATATACATGTGGCACTTCCCGCTAATGGTCACTAATATATATTGACATGTGTCTTACTTCGGAACCAAGATATATTTGTACGATTAGAGGGAATGAGAATGGATATAAGACTAATATTTTGTCACTATTATCACATTATAAAAGATTCATATATAGGAGAAAATATTTAGTATTTATCCTTAGTTATTTTCAAGATTTAGTGATATACCCCTTCTAATTCTGCCAGAATATATTGGTTTACTTATTAAAATAATTTTAAAATATTATCCTACTTTTCAATTTATTCAAGGTTTTATCGATGGTATTACTTAGTTAAAATTTTAATATTGAAATTTTCATTGAGATTAATTATCTTCCTCCCATTAAGTTAAATTCTAGTTGACTTGGTCATGGAGACTAGTTACAAGATCTCTGATAAAGTGCCCTCAACACAGTCTTGAGGGGTTGGGGATATGCGATGTTAATGAAAATAATAGCTGGAAGGAGTCTTCTTGGGAAGATCATAAACAAATTTGGTGACATAATTAATTCCCACATCCTCTTTCACAATGTAAGGGAGATGATTGTTATTGTGCTTTAGGGAGAGACTTTTGATGTTTTTTGATATGGACATCAGAGCCACATGCTTATCTACGACCCATTCTTAATAGGACCATCAATGGAATTTTAGATTTTAATGGATCTCATGATTTTATTACATTGTTGTGATGTAGAAATTGATATGGCACACTAAAATTAGAATGTTCATCACATGGAATTCTAGGAACTGGGTCCCCAATAGAATCCTCTTGGATAGTGGTTTCAAGACCCTCATCATCATATTGGTATTTGCTAGGAAACCATGTTATCGAGTAGAAGCAACCACAAGAACTCCATAGATGATATCAATTTATACTGATAAGATGGAATGAGGTGAGGTGTTGTTATATGTTTCTATTTGGATATAAGGGATGTTTATGTGATCCACTAATGATCTTAATGTTCAAGAGATTCCTAAATGATATACAACCACAAACAATAAAATATATCAATGTCATATCTCAAAAAATATATTGGTCAATAGATATAATTCATAGATGAAGGATTCGTATAAGGTTCACCATTCTGTTTCGGATGGAAATGTGCACTTCCACAAAGCAGGGTTTCCGCAACGCCACCTTTTATCAGTACTTTTTTTAATAGCGCTGATAAAAGGAAGGATTTATCCGTGCTTTTTCCTTGCACTTATAAAGTGTATATTTCGAAAAAAAATCATGAAAAATAATATATTGATATATAATTATATTTATATTTATATAGATATAATACATATTTTTTAAATATGTTTTATATAAGTGTAAAAAGACCATTACATTTAATATATAATAAATTTAGTGAAAATGAATTAAAAATATTTTTAAAAAAATTATTAGTTAATAATTTTCTAATTATCATTGACTAATAATCATTTTATAACAATTTTAAGACACAAGAAATCTAAAAAATAATAAATGATCTAAAATAAGTTTAAAATGTAACTCAAACATCAAACAACCATAACTTTAGATCCGGGTGTCCATTGAAGATCAACATCTAATAAAATTGATAATTTTGATGAGATCTATGTGCTAGTGACCAAAGGGAAACATATTTCAAATTTGTACAGGCCAAGAAAGGCCTTGAAGGCCACCAAACCTGATTTTTGATTCAGGATACTGAAATTATTTATCATTCAATTGAATTTCAGCCTCGTTTCAAGGGGTATTTTTGACCTTTTTCACAAGGGAGTGAATTTATTCCAAGGGGTTTCATTTATATTGATATTATTGCTTTGGAATTTTATCATTTTCATAATTTCATTTTACTTATAATCAATTATAAACAATATATACATATTTTTATATATTCACCCATTAAAATTTAATTTTATAAATAAATAATTAATCATATTTACATATAATGTATATTTCATAATATACAATGCATATCTAAATAAAAAAATTGATATCCAATTTATTTTAAATAAAAATATATTAATATTTATGTACCAATATGATGTGTTTGTGTGTGTGTATATATATATTTGTGTGCATCTGTATTGAAAAACTGATATATATTAACTATATATTCTAAAAATAAGTATATACATATTAATATATAATATTTGTAAATATATATAAATATGTATAATTATACTTACAAATACACATATTATATATGTGTGTCTGTGTTATATATATGTATTAATTAATTTATAAACACACACTAAAATGTATATTTTTAAAATATATTTGAAACTGATATTATAAATATATATTAATATACATATAAATATATAAATATATATATATATATATGGATATATATATTAACATATATATATATATTAATATAACAAAAAATATATATATTAATATAACTAAATATATATATTAATGAATATATATGTTAATATAAATATATATGAATACACAAGTAAATATAAATAAATATATATATTTATAAATAAATTGATATATTAATAAATAAATAGAAAAGAAATATGGTGGAGTGGTAATGGATTATGTGCTCAATTAGATGTCTGTATATCAAATCCAGGGGAGGCAAGTCGCACGCACATGTGGGGAATAATGGCTAGAGTTGATAAAGGGGTTGGGAATCTGTAAGAGGCTGTTGTGGCGTCGTAGGGGAGTGTTAGTTGGGGTGGGGTCGGGGAACTATTAAAATGTGTCTTTTATAAGTGCTAAAAAAAGCGTTGATAATGGACATTTTTATTAGGACTATTTTTTAGCGTTGATAAAAGAGACCACCCCTATCTCCACCTCGCATAACAACACTTTTCCAGCACTGTTAATACCCTTTTATAACACTAATAAAGGATATATTTTCATTAGTGGTGGCACCCATTTATGAAACATGATGCTTGATGGCTGATATTACTTAACCATTTTCGGTTTAAGGATTTCACATTAGGTACTCCATTCAATTTCTATCAAAAATTGAAACCTAAAACTAAGAAGTCTTCCACTAAATATTATTTTTTGTTAAATTGGATGGGGAATTAATGTCATTCATTTCATTTATGTAATGAAATCAAGACACACTCATTTTGAGAAAATGTGAACCAACATTCCAAAGGAAGGATTTCATCATGGATTTTCCAACAACACATTGTACATGCATTTTTTAATAGGATGAGAGGTCATGATTATATCCAGTGTTTGGGGAATTATTTCATATTACGATCCACTATTATAGTTTTATGATATATTTGTGAATCCTAAGCAATTATCAACATTTGACTAGTTTTCATAATGCTAAAGATTTTATTAGAACCATTTATCGATGATGGAATCTATACATGTAATATGATATCATTTGATAGGAACACACACACACATCATAGGTTTTCCAATGACTGTAACATCTTTTTGTATCATATTTTCACGGTATTTCATTTTTTTGAGCATATCTTATTTTAATTATCATAAATTTTATTTTATTATGTTTCTAGTGCGTTTATTGTATTTTGATATTAAACTATTTTTTGAAAAACTACGAAAAGTGGTTAATTGTTGATCTACTATTAGTTTAGAAGGTCTACTGCAAGTTATAATGATTTACCATTAGTTTAATTGTGCAACCACTATATACTAATACACATTCAAATGTATAATTTCCTTTATTTGCAACTAGGTTGAGCTACCGATAAGTGTAGATACCTCTAGTAGCTACACCAATAGAATGGTAGTTCCACTATACATATTTACAATCTAATAAATCTACCACCAATGTATACAACAATGAATTTAAGATAGTTCAACCATCAAAGGCTCATATCACCCCAATATGGAACTAAATCTAAATTTTACCAACAATTCAAGGGTTCTATATGCAGATGAAGCTAGCATTTATTAGTGCTACCATTAATGAAAAATTTTCATCAGAGAAACCTAATACTAGTGAGCTATAGTTGCAATACAAAATTAATTATCTAATTGGTAGAGTTTTCATTTAATGATGAAAATAATAACAATAATATAAGATTAATTAATATTAAATTACTCTAATTATGTATTAAAAAATATAATAATTATAGATATATTTATTTGTATGAGGATTCTAATTATTTTTATATTTTACTATAATGGTTCATTAGAACTGGACCACTATATATTCATAAGAGTATTCATCATGCATGGGTGTGACTAACAAACAAATGCATTTAAATAGAATGATATACCCCAAAACATTGAAATAAAAGGAAATAAAAAGAGATAAAACTAGTTGGAATATCATTGGACATTTATATACTAAACATACAAACTTTTATATACTTCCATGACCCCCTTATTTTCTTTATTTTTTGTGAAATGTGTTCACGATCCATCCTGATAAAAATTCAAGGTATTAGAACAATTTTTGATTTAAGATTTGAGATGCACTTAATAATATAATTTGTAATCCAATCTAATTATCTTTATGATTTAAATTTGATATGATTTCTTTACCCTTATATTTTCAAACACATTATCCTATGGAAAATTGGAGAGTCCTGGAAACTCTTTCTCAATTTTATTCATATTTATTTCAAAAAAATACAATAGAATTGGTTGTGTATGACATATTATTGTCTACATACAGTGAATAACTATGGAATAAAATTTATTTCTATAAAACCATGTGACTTATTTTTATAAAACTGATCCATGTTTGGGATTAGTTTAATTTTATAACAAACAGCATGGAATATGGATATTTCCATCTGGATGGGATTTAGTCACTTTATAAGACTGAACCCCTTGTAAAAATTTTACCATTAATTTTCTATTTTATTTACTTTGTATTTAGATTTATTTAGTTTTTATTTTTAGTTTATTAAAAAAATCTAAAACAGTTGACTCAAATTAGTGTTAAATATACAATGATTGATATAATTATATTAGTTTAACAAGATGAAGTATTTCCAAATGTATTTAACTGAGTCATGATAAATATCTTGAAATGATTTTATAGGAATAACATTATATATTTCTATTATTTTTTGTAATTAGGTGACTTTTACAAATAAAGGATGTAGGATTTTAATTTTTTTAACATAAAATTTATGTGTAACTTAATTCACCCCTCTCATGTTTTCCATAGAGAAAAACATTTTGTATATGACTTTCTTCAAAAATAATTTTTATTGTGATATTACATTACCTAATATTCTTAAATTTCTATTATTTCCAAATTTTTAACATTTTATATAATCATAAACAAGAAGGATCTATCACTAATCGAGCAACTTAATTTTATGGAAAATATTATTCATAATGGAAAATAGATATAAATCATTGGATTTGATATTTGAAATTTTATTGATAATAAATACAAGAAAACCAAAGGTACTATAGATTACAAGAGTTATTCCACTAAGGAATTATATGATTTTTCCTATAAATATTTAAATAATTTATACCATACATTAAGATAAGATGATTTTAGAAAAAATTACTTCATGTTCTATGATTTTTGAGATTTGGGATACTTTGGATTTATCTCATGAGGTTAAATAAATTCATTTGAATACAAATACTACTAAATATGATAGTTTCAAGATATATCACGATGAATACTAATTTCCCCACATGCATTGCTAATTCCTTCCAGGTTACCAAATTAATAAATTTAAAACATGAAATAAACAGAACACTAAACTATAAGGTAGTATAAAAATTGTAAGTCCAAGGTCGATCCAAGGGATATATGGTTTGTGAAAATATTAATTAAATATCAAATACCAATTTTTTTAAAAAAATATTAACTATAAATAATTGATTTGCAGAAGAATTGGGAGAATAAATTATAAAATGGGTGCTTGGAAGCAATGATTATAGGTTCATGAAATGACAAGGTTTGAGAAAAAAAATAGAAGTTATGTAATTGTCAGAATAGGGTCCCAGCTAGTTCAATGGTAATTATAAATTCTCTCCATCTAAAGATATCATTTTTTCATGATATGTTACTTCAAATCACAATAAATAGGTAACCAGAAACATTATTTAAACATAGGAAAAATTAAAACCCAATGGTCATGGTGGAAGTATAAACCCTAGATTGGAAATTAAATAAATGTATTCATTCAGTCAAAGTAGTGGTCATGCTCAAAGGGAGAAAGAAATTAAACCATGTCCTAATCCCACTTCACAATGGCCTAGCATGAATAAATCGCGAAATAGATTGAATTCTAGTGAAAATGTGGAATCTAAACTTGAATTGTATTAAAATATAATGTACCTGTACATCCAGTCCCCCTTCTTTACGTAGTCACATACACAAAGAAGTCACCCGCTCCTACTAGTCATGAGCGGGTGTATAAAAATAATAAAAGGAAAATCCTACAGAAATGGTGGCAACATGTGCCCCTTCATCTGGTAGATTTCTAGAATTGAGATCTATATGGAATAATTAAGATAGTGTGTTCAGGTGTCCTTTTTATAGTTTAATGTCATCCAAACCTACGGCCTGCATCACAATCATTTTCTATATGTGTCACCTTAGTCACGACGTGTACTTGTGGTACATGTCGTGTACCTGAAATCTAATTTTACCAATGTGCGTCGAATCTAAAGATAATAATTTGACTTCTTGAAATTTATCATTATGTGTGATAAAGGTACATATTGTGTAGTCATGGTTTGAATTTTCCTCTACGTAAGCATGACTCTTCCATGAATCACATTCATTAATTTACAACATTGATTATCATCATGTCATGTACTTAAGGTACATGACATGTACTAGTCGTTCAAATGATATATGCTCATGAGGACTTATTCTACATGTTCAGTAACATGACATGATCTAAAACTATACACTGTGTAATGAAGGTACATATCTTGTTGGAGCTCTTCTCCATAATTTCAAACTCTACATAAACTTCATCATTCCTTGCAGCATGAAGTGTCTTGAAGCTCATTTTCATCTATTTTTGTTAATTTTTCAAATATTTAATTTTTCCTATCATAAAATATAAATCATGTCAATACACTCACAAATTGGAAAAATTATTAAATGAAATATTGATATAAAAACATTAAACACTCAAAAATATATGCATGAAATGGGATTATCAAATCCCCGCACTCTTGAATTCAACCTTGTCCTCAAGGATGAAATATCAACATACTAGAAAGGGTGGCCATCTTACCATGCTTTAAATTTCATTCTAATAATTGTAATTTATCAAATGGAAAATTAAATGTTTGAGTTTCACACATGAAATTTTTTCAATTCATCATTTAAAAATGAAATCAATCAAAAATGTATTTTAAATAACATCTCTTGAAATAACCATCCCTCTTCATTCATCTATTTTCATTTTTAAATTCATTATCAGTATGAATTCAACTTCTAATTTACCACACCTGAAAATTTTCACTCATCATCAAGGTAAAAATATATAAATAATTCAGCACATATCAAAAATACATTTATCTAACCATAGGCTTCAAGGAATCTAACATATCCAACGCATAAAGATATAGATCACAATTAATCATGAGGGATTCACTATTAAGGATCTTATTAGTCTGACACTTCGAGATAGGGTTGTAAATAATGGTAAAAATAAAATCTCAAAAGGAGGTTTGACTCTAAATCATTTTTCATGATATCAAAATCATATCAATTAAAGCCTCCCATTACAAATGTCATCTCTTTCTTCCCCCCAAAAATATCAAAGTGGGCCCATGGTACATGTAAGCATAATGAATGAATCAACATATCTTGATTTATTTTGAGTTTTTTTTATTTTTATTTAAGGTTATTCATAGGAAAAATCCCACATCCATCACCTAACCACAGACGATCATAAATCATCGATCTGGAAAATGTTGATTTTTGATCCTCCAAAAATAAAACCCATTTTTTTAAAACTCATTTCATGTTTTTTTGTCCAAAATAGAGGACAAAAATGAGATACAATGAATGATTTAATGGCCACTATACATATTGTATTAATCAATCCTGCAGGAGAATATCATAAATAATGTATATCTTGGCACACCCAATATTTTTCCTCCCCCACACTTATTCTTGCATTTAACTTGAAAAAACATTTAGAGGAATGTAGAAATTGATACAATTTCATTCTAACATGGATCAACTCCAACAAAGGAAATTCATGGATTCTATAGGGTTAAAAATGATCAATGCAAGGGGAGTCTTAGGATAATGGCTAACAAAAATAATGCCTCAATTATTTTAAAAGTTATTCTATTCAGTCATAAATTTGATAAGATGGAAATAATGTTATATAATAAAACACGCCCAAGTTTGTCATGAAAATACTATATAATGAATGGGAAATATTGGTTCAATGGATGTATATGGAATGAGTCGAATGGTTGAGATAATAACTCATTGAAATTCATACAAATAATGAAATCAATTAATGAAAACTACAAAAATTCAAAACATGGAAAATTCATAGAAAACATTCACCTACAATGATCAATATGATCCTAAAATCATGATTTGTAAAATGATAAACCACATTCCTGTCTCTTCAAATTTTTTCCCATTTTTATCATTCAAATATATTAACAAAGAAATTTAAATACAAGGAATGGTAATTGTATTTTGCAGTTTCTGTCTCCTAGTTCTTTTGATTAAATAAAGAATCAAATATGGGAATGAAATTTAAAATTAAAGCTCGAAAACATTTTTATTAGGGGGATGATAGTTTAAAACATTAAATTAAATTCCTTACTCTACTTTGAATTGATGTTTCAACATTGGCTATGAAAGTACTTCATGAACTAGATTCGTGATGTGTAAATGGTTATGTAGTGTCTCCTCCTTCATCTACTACATGCTTCTGCCAACCAATTATGCCATTGATTGAAATAAAAATTAAATTGAAAAAAAGGAAATTATATTCCTTGTCAATATTCTAAAAAAGATAAGATGGATTGAAATTAAATCCTAATATAAAATCAACTCTAAGAAAACAATAGTGTTAAATTTCATGAATGTGATAAACACCTAGGTTGCCTCATAGAAGTTGCCCTTTTTTAATGTTCGTTTTGCTCGACTATACATGGGTTAGCTGATTAGACGGTGATAAAGTGATAACCCTCTCTTATTTACCTAATTCTGACATTAACAACCTTCCAGCTTAGCATGAATCTTCCAACATGAAAATGGCATAGCCCATGGAGTGGGTGACCAGAGTTTGAACAATAAGAGTATCACAAGCATGATCTCGGCATCCATTGAAACTCTCTAAAATTATTCATAATTATTTTTTGGCTTCATGGGTGGATGTTTATAAATGATTTCGATAGGTTCGTCCTCTATATGATTAACTTCATCATTTTTTGCAGCTTTAATTTTTTCCTCTACATAGTCAGTGCATGGTGCATCATTCTATTCTCCTTCTTCTTCTTCTTCTTCTTGTGGTTGTGATGTACGTAAACGTTCAAAAAGATAATTTGATAAATTTGGAAGCTATAATTCCATCATTCTCTTATTCATCTTTATTTTCTTACTTCAATTTCAGTTCCATTTATGTGTGGAATATTTGTTGAATCTCAGTATATGATGTTATTCAATCTTCTCCTTCTCATCATTTCTCTCTCCCTTTTTCTTGTAGTTATTTCCTAAAATGTGCTTCAGACCATTCATGTTTAGTGGAAGGGTCACCCCTTCAATGTCTTACAATCCTAAAAAATCAAGGGCATCATGATTAGCATAATTATAAGCATCTAATGTGGTACTTACCTCAACTTCACTGTCCATGCTTCATTGTTTGTGACAGTCCTTGAAGAATTATGGTACCATGTTATCATGTGTCATGAAAACAACACTTGTGTATAGTTGTGGGAACTCATATGGTTGACTTATCATTTCCTTAATATTAAGGAGTAGGTTTTCCATGCCATCTAGTATGTCAGTGAAACTCTCTATGGTAGTAATTCTACTCTATAGTGATTCCATCATAACTAAAATTACCCCCTACAATAAATATTTAAAAAATGTTAATAAAAAACCTACGCTATAATCGGTATATAAAAAAGACAAGAAAAGTCTTTGTCTAAATTATTCAACTAATAATTCTATTCTCATATCCACAAAAACTATGCGAAAACTTTTATAGCCATGCTGGCAATGGGAATTCCTGCCGAGTAACCAAATTTAGAAATTTTAATCATGAAACCAACAAAGTGATAAACTATAGTGTAGTATAGGATTTTAATGTCTGAGGACAAACCAACAGCGAATGTTTTATAAAAAATATTAATTAAATTAATTAAACCTAAACTAATATTGAATTATTATAATTAAAATCTAAACTATCGAGCATTTATTGGATTAGATGTTGGGAGAAGAAAATGTAAAATGGCATCGAGAATCAATTGAAAATTAATTAATTTACAATTATGTGGTGTTATAATCCGGTCCTAGAGAGTAAAATGGTCATGAAATACACTCTCCGTCTTATTTTCAACTTCCCACATGGTCATGTAATTCGGATATTAAATAATGGGAATCTAAAAACCTTATGTAAGAATAGGTAAGGGAAAATCCAAATGGTCATAGTGGAATTATAGACTACATGTGACCTAGGATCGATCCCTGGAAACACCACTAAAAATTTTATAGCACCATGGGTGTCATTATCTTCAGCCACATTACCAAATTTAGATTTTTACAAAACGAAATATATAGAAAATTAACTATAGGGTAGTATATGAATTGTAAGACTCAAGTTGAACCCATAGAGATAGGATTGGAGAAAATGTTAATTAAATAAAAAAAACCAAAACTAATTTTGATAATTCTAAAATACAGAGAATAGATTTTTTGAAGAAGTAGGAGAATGAAATATAAAATGGGTGCCAAACAACAATGATTACATCTTCATGGGATGATAAGGTATGAAATTATTAATTAGCTATTATACATTTTAAAAAATATGGTTTTAGTGATTTAAATGTTCATGATAAATGCTCTCCATCAAAAGATTTCCTTTTTACTAGATAAGTTACTTCATATTGCAATAAATTGGCAAGCCAAAACCTTATTTAACCATAATTAAAATAAAAACCTAATGGTTATGGAGGAAGTATAAACAGTAGATTTCCCATTAAATAAATTTATTCATTAAATCCCGATAATGGTCATGCTCAAAGAGAGAAAGAAATTAAACCACATCCCAATACCCGTTCATAATGTGCATGCATGAAGAAATTAAAAATGGGTTAGAATTGAAGAGAAAATGTGAAATTCCAACAAGAATTGTATTAAAATATAAAAGACCATTATATCCAATCCCCCTTAACAACGAATGCACCAACACAAAAAAAAATCACTTGGTTATTCTATTCATGAGTAGGTGTTGAAAAACAATTAATGGAAAATCCTATAGAAATAGTGGAAGTAGTTGTGCCTTTGTCCAGTAGAAGTCTAGCATTGAGATCTGTCAGGAATACTTCAAATAGTGCGGTCAGGGGTCATTTTAATAGTTGAATCTCTTCTAAACACATGGCTAGTGTCACTTTCATTTTCTCTGTGTGTTTCCACAGTCACGATGTGTACTTTTGTTACACATCATGTTCCTTAGATCTGAGTTTCCCTTAACAACATAAAAGATGCGGCCTCTACATTGAATGTTTGGCTTTAATCACATCATACACTAAAGGTACACATTATGTAGTCATGGTCTGCATTATTCTCTATGTCTTTGTGACTCTTGAATTTATCACATTCATTAATTTGGTATGTTTAGTTCCATAATGTCATGTACATGCGATACAAAATGTGTACAGGTAATTCACATCATGTATGCTCATCAAGACTTGTTCTACGTAGTCCGGAACATTTCATTATCTGAAACAACTTGTCGATTACTGAAGGAACAGGAGGTGTAAGTACTCTACTCTAGAATTTCATACTCCTCTTAGACTCTAAAATTACTCAAAACAAGAAGTGTCTTTACGATCAATTACATCTACTTTTTGTTCATTTTCACATATTCTATTTTTCATTCCCTAAAACATAAATCCAGTCAATACACTCACAGATTGGAATGGTTAATCAATTAAGAAAATAAGCACATTAAATGATCCAAAATATATGCATGAAATAATATTATCAAATACATTATTTACATGGATCCTAGGTTTATTGAAATACTCTATAAAATGAATTAACATATTAATACAGTTGTTTAATATGATCAAGTCATGATTATTATAAGAAGTTTCCCAAAAAGATAGAGAGAAACATAGGTTTCCAATAGTGAATCCTACGATGCTAGCACACTACTAGTAAAATAAATCATTGGAATGATCATAATGTATGAATAATAATTACAATTGAACGAATTGTGATAATTTGAAAAAAAAACAGATTTCTGTATCCTTTAAGATGTAGAAATTAATTATAAAAGAGAAAATCAATGTTGAATGTTCATGTGATCATGAATTTGCATTATAATGTGATGAATAATTGGGTCATTTATCTAGATGATTCAATAACATTTACAGAAAAAAAAATCCCTTCAAAAAATAAAATTAGATGGGAATTTATGAAAAACAAATTAGAGAAAACAACAAAAAATGAAGACATTGCTAATGATGGAATTTGATATGAATGTAAAAGAGATAGACACATCAATGATGATTATTGAAATTATAAATATGATAATACATATAAATACAAAAGGAAAAAATAATACAAAGGCTGTAAAATCCACTTAGGGTACCTCTATGGATTGATTATGTTTCACAAACTCAAGAAAATAAGAGTGAAATGATAAATCTAATATGTGTTCCACGAAAAACATATATGAGGTATAAAATATAATTCATGAATCACCTATACAGAATTATATTCATTATTAAACTAAAAAAATGATGATAGTATTTATATTGATGAATTAATTTAATACTAGAACATGTATAAGATATAATTAATGAATGAAAAGACAAATATAAAAGTTTAAAAAAGCAACATGCGAGGTCTACTAACAAGAAAATCGATCTTACTGTAGAGAAAGATAAGTTTGATCAACATTAAAAATAAAATAATGAGATTAAATTATCTAATGAGAAACTAAAGAAATATTTGGATAAATTCACTGATGGAATAAAAACATTAAATTAGATCATTGGATGAATAAACTACTCATAAATATACTAAAGGAATTGTAGACCAGCCTAGATATAGGAAAACATATAAGAAAAAATGCGAACCTATTTCAAGTCCTTCTTGTTCCATGTGTAGTAATTAATCTGTTAGAAATAATAAAGTATTTATTTATATATTTATAATGTCTACATTCTTTAAAAAAATAAAAATTATGGATTCATGAAGAACATATTACTAACATATGTCGACATAAGAAAATATGTATTCCAAAACCATATTTGGTTTAAATATCTTTTATAGGAAAACTGCATGAGGTGTTATAGTATGAAATTATTACATCTGGATAATTTATATTCTAGACATATGACTATAGACTACTCATGTTTTAGAAACCTTGTTAATGTTGATGGTGAACATGTCACTTTTGGTGATAATTCCAAAGGTAAAATATCACACTCAGTTGAATTTCTAACTCTAGTAACATTATAACTTCTAATTTTTTATACGTATATGAAATAAAATAAAATCCTCATAACATTTGAAAATTGTGTGATCATGGATACCATGATATTTTTTATTATAATGCATGAAAAGTATTGGATTCCAATTATTGTTCATTTTTTACTACCATTTAAAATGTTAATGCTTATGTTGTATATCTTAGTTATTTTTTCTCAAAATGGTTCTTATTTTAGTGAATATAATAAATAATATTGTATTTGGAATAGTATAATATGCCATTTTGGTATACAGTCACTCATAAAGCTAACTCAAAAATATATACTCAATGATCTAGGCATACTAAAAATCCCAACAGTGAAAATGTATACTCTATCTCAAAAGGGAAAGCGGCACAAGATATCTTTAAATCCTAGGAAATAATATTCAAAATATTAAAATTTAGTGTTGGTTCAAATATATTTTTTTATACTTTAATGATTTTATTTTTTAGTAATAAAAAATTATTACTATTTCATAATGGGTGACTATTGAAGATATTCATGGGTGTGATTCCTTGATCATAAATTTAAATATCTTCCATGTTTTTATAAATATGGAAAATCTATATAGGATTTAAATGGTTTTAGAATGAATACATTATGAAGTGATCATCAGAGTGAGTTTGAAAATAATGTTTTTGAATCATTTTTCTAAAAACATGGAAACAATAGTAAATTTAGTTCTCCTAGGATGACATAACAGAATGGTGTAGTAAATAGAGTAAATATAACTCTTCAAGAGATTTCTTGTACCATTCATATTGATTATGATTTACTTTTTTTGGATAAAAATTGAAAACACAACTTTGTATATAATTAATATATTTCTAATTACACATGTTTTAAAGAAGACTCCTTATAAAATATGGAATGTTAGAAAACCAAAGGTTAATTAATTTAGTGTTTTTGGTTATAATGTATATATACTCAAAACAAATGATAATTTATAAAATATTTCTTCCAAATGTTATGAAGGAATTTTACAAGGATATTATAAAACAAGTAAATAATATAGGAAATATATTAAAAAAACAATGACTTTTGATGAATTTTCACATGTCATATTTTATGAAATAGATCCACATGAGCCTAAGGCCCCTTTATAAATTTGTAATTTCTCGAGCTCGGGTGCCACAAAACGGGTGCCCTGAACACAGTTGTTCACATGACCTCAAGCAAATTTCCCCAAACACTAGAGGCTACCGACTAGCAGTGAGGGCCCTGGTCTTATAGTTGGGAAACTATTCCCTCATTTGTCAATGTGTAGAGCAGAAGAATAAAATATACAAATACAAAACAAAAGCGGATGCAAGAAACCATACACATTTAAAATGAACAACTGTAGAAAAAGATAACCAACAACCATATAGATAATGATGCAACATGTCCCAATTTCTATGAAAACATCCAGAACATGTTATACAGCAATACGGTACAATACAATATAGAGTACTAAGTATAGAAAAGCAAAAAAAAACAGCCGACAGCATCATGAGTCTATGCTCGGTCCCATGCTCCCATACTCCTCAGCAATAAAAAAGTACCTATATAAGGACCCTTTACCTTATCCATACCTATAGCAACATAATCTATTTGGGCCAAAGACATGACCCAAACAGGATGTGAGAAATAAATCCCAGTAGGCACCCACCAAAGGCATGTTCCCAACGGTGTGAAAATATACAACAACAGTGTGCGGTACTAATTGAAATAATCTAAGTAGTACACAAAAGTAACTAACTTTACCATTTATATTGCCATTCTTAATATTCATTTAATCATTCAATATATGGAAATCACCATTGTGAAATTTATATGTAAACAGTCAGTTTCCTCAGACACGCAAACCTTTACCCTCAAGTAATAGGAATCGTAACCCATAGGTAATGGCCCACAGACAGAACAGATATTTCCCATAGGCATACAAAGTGTCTCCCTCTGGCATAGAGTCTATTTCCAACAGGCACGAAAGAAGTTGCCCTCGGGCTAAAATAACCACTGTACTCGGGCTAATGGAAACACTACCATCTGGCTTAACAAATAATCAGGCCATGCCCAACATATAAAAAAGAAATTCACATACAATTCCTCTCAAGAAAATACAATAATCATTATTACAATGGCATACTCTGAGGTATCCTAGCCAAACGACTAAACAGAGGAACGCACCCCTCGGGTGGTCCTGGATCCCCACAGTGATCCCAAACAGCGGTTTATTATCACATCTAATTACCAATACAATTCTAGGTATTCAAAACATCCATTGATCCAACAACAAAACACACCAAAATGGGTTCATAGCACAATGGTACACACAATCCCACAACAGTTGGAATTTAAACACCAAACCACATACCACGATCACCCCTGATCGGTATACGTGAACGACACTGCTTGGATCGTCCAAGAAAAATGTAGATCTGAGGTAAAAGAAAACTTATTCAAAGGTATATAACATCCCCTTGGATAATAATTGGTATGAATGGCTTAAGGTGAAGGAAGTTCTTACTCGTACGGTTCCAATGAGATCGACAGAGGTGGAATCAGATTCCTGGTGCTCGATCGGGTGATCTCCAAAGTTCCAGCTGTCTCTCCCAAGACATCCTCCGTTTCAAAGCCTTCTATTTGAATAGGGGAGGATACTACCCATTTTAAGAACAAAATATACTACACGACATGTACTATTGAGTACACAGTGTGTACTTTTTATTTTTTAACTGTTCTTATGACAGCTTCATTCCACCGTGGAACTGTTCATCTGTCGACATGAGTACACGGTGTGTATTCTGGATTACACTGCATGTACTATCGCTCAGCTCCAACCACCATACTTTTTTCCTGCTGACTAACTACATGGTGTGTAAATACCCAATACACGGCGTGTAGTCGGTTTTTACACCCATCTTCGTCGATAGGCCAACACACCATGTGTACTCATTCCACACGGCCAAAGTACAAGGCGTGTGGAAATGTACATGGTGTGTAGTCACAAAATTTAGGATTTTCTCCCATTTTCCTTATTTTCTCAAAAATAATTAAGGAAAATATAAAAGAAGAAACCCATACCTCAAGAATAAGAACCAGGTTATTACAAACATACCCCATTAAAGAAATTCGTCCCTGAAATTCCCTTCCAATGGTGGTGAAGATAATGCTCAGAACAACTCTGGCCACTGAGCATGTATGTTGGTTTCTCACTCCCAGGTTTTATCCTACACTTGGCCATGCTACCATAGCACTCGTATGAGTGGAACTGACCAGTCTCAGATAACCTTTGTTCTCCTATCAATGATACGAACCAGATGCTCTTCAAAGGATGCATTGACATGAACCTCAACCTCATCGGGATGAATGACGTGGGAAGGATCTGAATGATAATGGCACTAATGACATACATGGAAGACACCATTCATGTTCTGGTACCTCTGTGGTAACTACAACCAATAGGAATCCTTCTCTACTCCCTCCAGAATCTCAAATGGCCCCACAATGCTCGGTGAAATTTTACCCTGTCTCCTAAACTGCCTATGTCCCAACCTCAGTGAATCATGCAAGAAAACCTGATCCCTAACCACGAACTCGACGGTTCATCTACGACAATTAACATTAGATTTCAGACGCGACTATGCGGTATCCATCCACTTATGAATCAACTAGACCTGCTCAGAAGTCTCCAGCATGAGACGTGGTCCCTGTAAAGTTGCCCCACCTACCTCTCACGAGCATAAATGTGATCGGCATGACCTACCATATAAATCCTCCTACGTTTCCATCTCAATAGTTTATTGAAAACTGTTATTATAGGAAAAACTCATCCAGGGGTATGTGCTTCTCCCAAGAGCCCCCAAAGTGTAGGATGCATGCACGTAGCATTTCCTCAAGCACATATATCATACGATCTGACTGACCATCGGTGTAAGGGCGGTAAGTTGTGCTCAGAAGCACCTGTTCCCCCAGTGCCCTCTAAAAACTCTTCCAGGAACGAGACTTAAAACGGTAATCCCTATATAAAATCATAGAAAGAGGAAGCCCATGAAGACTCCTGACCTCTAGTATATACTATTTTTCGAGTTCATCAACACTGAAGGTCTCCTTGATCAGAAAAATTTGAGCTACCTTCGTGAGTCTTTCCACAACAACCAACACTGCATCACTAGCTTGAGGTGACCTCGACAATCTAGTCACGATGTCCATCATGACATCATCCCATTTCCACTCCAGAATGGGTAACTCCTGTAACAGTCCAACTGGCCTTTGATGCTCCGCCTTCACCTGCTGACAGGTGGAACATCTCGTAACAAATCCAGCTACTTCTCTTTTCATACCCGGCCACCAATACTGATGTCTCAAGTCATAGTACATCTTGGTAACTCTTGAATGAACTTTCCAAGATGAAGCATGAAACTCCTGCATCAACTCCTCATGTATATCCCCTGAAACCCATTCTCGTCCATGGAAACGCATTACCTCATCATTGCTTATCGTCCAACCAGGAGGAGGGTTCTCACTTGGCACCGACTACCATAGATTTAGGCCTTCTGAATAAGATAGATTTATCATCCTAAATCTATCCTGGAGAGAAGAAGTCATAGCTAAGGAAGAAAGATAGGTCTTCCCTTAAATGTTGTGCACCTCCAAATGCATCTTAGAGAACAAATACATAAGTTTCCAATCACCGCTGGCCTCCTGCACCGCCTGTATCTAATTCCTCTTGCTCAATAAATCAGCTACAACATTACCCTTACCAGCTGTATAGGCAAGCTCAAAGTCGAAGTATTGAAGGTATTCCACCCACCTTTTCTATCTCAGGTTCAGGTCACACTGAGTAAATATATACTTGAGACTTTTATGGTCAGTGAAAACCACAAAATTTGCTCCCAAAATATAGTGTCTCCAAGAGCTCAATGCATGAACAACTGCATCCAACTCGATATCATGCGTCGAGTACTTCATCCCATGTTGTCTCAACTGCTGAGAACTATACGCAAGTACTTGATATACCTGCAAAAACACAAATCCCATCCCAATACCTGATGCATCTTAGTAAACTGTATACCTATTTCCTTGCTTTGGGAGTATCAGAATTGGTGTTGATGTCAACCTTCCTTTCAGGTTCTGAAAGGCTGTCTCACAAGCATCTGACCAAACAAACTTCACACCGTTAAAATTTATACCCTTAAATGACACAGCTAAGTGGGAGAAGTCATGGATGAAGGGTCTATAGTAACCATACATCCCCAAGAAACTCCATATCTCAAACACGTTCTTAGGTTTCACCCAGGAAACTACAACTCTCACTTTCTCTGGGTCTACTACCACTCCTGCCTCGGAGATGATATGACCCAGGATGTGAATCTGGTCCATCCAGTAGTGGCCCTTTGAGAGCTTAGCATATATATGTTTCTCTCTAAGTGTAATCAGAACGATCTCAAGATGGGTGGAATGGTCATGTCGAGTATGAAAATACACCAAGATTTCATCCATGAATACTACCACAAAAGAATCCAGATAAGGATGGAACACACGATTCATCAGAGCCATGAAAACTGCTAGCGCATTCGTGATTCCAAAAGGCATAACCAAGTACTCGTGTAAACCATATATGATCCAAAAAGTTGTAAGTGGTATGTCTGATGGTCTCACGTGCAGCTAATGATATCCTGATCTCATGTCAGTCTTCGAGAACACTCTTTTTCTCTAATGTTGATCAAAATGATCATCAATCCTCGGTAAGGGATATCGGTTCTCAATTGTTAGATAGTTTAGCTTCCGACAATCCACACAGAGTCTGAGGGTACTGTTCTCCTTCTTTGAAAACCGGACTGGCGAACCCCAAGGAGAAATATGGGGTTGGATAAAACCCTTTTCCTATAACTCTTCTAACTTCTTCTTAAGCTCTTGCAACTCTAGTGTAGAAATCCTATAAGGAGGAATGGACATTGGTGCAAGGCCTGGCACAAGATCAATAGAGAAATCCACGTCATGTGCCATAGGTAGACCCAAAAATCCACCTCACCCAGGATGATATTGTCCATCTTGACTCGCTTGAACATCCCACTCGCCCTTGTATAGAAACTCTATGCCCTCTGGTGACGTGAAACTCAACCTAAAACGATAGAAGTCTACAAAGGATCGAAAGTAAAAAACGACCAGTACATCCGTAGAATGTCATCAAAAGTAGTCATCTCTAAGACATAGAGGTCACATAAAAAGTGGCACCCAACAACATCTAGGCGGCACTCCCTGCACTGATGCACACCAGTTGTTCTATTTCCCAACAGAGTGTCTAATTTCGTAATAGCAGAAGAAGAAGAAACACAAAGCCCAAGACACTCTACAATGGGCACAGATATAAAGCTATGTGTAGGACCCATATTGAAAATAACTGAAGATAAGACAAAATCTACTAGAATAGTACCTCTGACACCAGAAGGTCTGGGATCCTACTCCAGTTGGGTTTGTTGCACTGCATATGCCTTCCCAGTATCATGGCCCTATGACACAACCTGGCTACCCTGAGCTGTCCCGCCCTGCTACCTCTGAGATCCTAGTGTCTGGATACCCCAACCATGAGCACCATCTCTACCTGCATGCCCTGACACATTCTAGTTTCACAACTTGTAAGAAGCTTCTGGTCCTGCACCCGCACGCGGAGTCTGCACAAGAACCCCTCTCACAAGCCACTGATGGAAACGCCCTGCAAAAATGCTGCAGATGACCCATCTTTCTGCAAGCTCGGCACTCCACTATGTCTTGTAGACACTAAATTCTCTTGTGCCCTACTTTAACACACTAGTAGAACATGACATGACCACCTGAAGCATTCCTCTGGTTGGTACTACCATCGTGAGAGAAATCTATCTGTCTCTTCTTCTTACCAGTAGAAATAGAACCAGAAACGGGTGCTGAACCATCCTGGCCTCCACCACTAGCTTCTTGAAGGTTCCTCTCTGTAGTCATCTCCTGGTTCACAATGGCATGTACTGGAGACAACCTGAAAACATTCACCAGTGCTCAGATGTCATATCGAAGACCTTCCACAGAGCGCCTGGCCCTCAACATCTCATCACCCACCTGAATGGTTGCAAAACGCTGATGCTCAGTGAAACGAGTAGAATAATTCATCACTGACATAGTGCCCTGCTGTAGATTCATGAACTCTCGAACTCTATCTGCTCTCAGCATCTCTAGGAAGAACAAATCATAGAAAGGTGTCTAAAAATCTTCCCACGCCATGTCTCTGTGATGATCTATCTGAGAAGTAACATCCTACCACCTCTTGGTAGAATCACATAGCATATATGTAGCGAGCTTGACCCTCCACCCTGGAGGTGTCTCAAGATGCTCGAAAATAGTCTACATAGACCCCATCCATGACTCTGAAACCTGTGGTCCTCCATTCACTGAAAAAGTAGGTTGATGCAGCTGCTGGAATATACGAGTCATCTTAGCCATAGATTTGGTAGCCGACGATTCACCCTAAAAATTCTGCCTGAACCGCATGAGGACTTCATGGAATTGCACATTCGCGCCTGCGTCCGATATAATGGTTGGTGGCACATCTGGATATGGTAGAGGATCCACTGGTAGCCCATGGCCCACTATCTCTGAAGTATAATCATTGTCTCTCTCTTGGTGAAAAATTAATGGTCTTCCCGGTGGCATGACTCTACAAGTTCAAACACACACCATAGATCAATATTATCAAAGAATGAAAAATGAGGGGACAAAAAAGGGAACAGGAGGAAGAAGGAATTCAAGATTTTCAAAACAAGAATACACGACGTGTATATTAAGTACATGGTGTGTACCCAACTTTTCTTCCCCTGACTGAGTCCTTCTAAATGGCTAATCCACACGACTCTCTTCTAAAGAAGACTACACGATGGGTATAAGAACTACACTATGGGTATGGTTTAATTTTCCAAATTCTTGTGTCGTTCATGGAACGCCTGAATACTCAGATAACACCACATAGTGTGTTACACCCACACACGGTGTGTACACCACCTTGTTTCCCCATCCACACGGCTAAGTCTACATGGTCTCCCCCAGGTCATGACTACAATGCATGTCCCACAGGTACACGGCATGTACTAGATGAGTTTCGCCGACACGTTTTGTTAGTTACACGGTCGGGTACATGGCTCACACTACACTGCGTGTTCCAGATGGACACGATGTGTATGTCTTAAGGTCTCCTCCTTTCGGGTTGTTAGTTAAACGGGCGGACTCTAGGTCAACACCACATGACGTGTACATCCGGTACACATCGTGTTTTCCCCAGGCCTTTCCCATCCCCGTGTCCCCTCCCACACGGTCTATGACACGAGAAGAGACTACACGGCGTGTACTAATGGTACACGGTGTGTACTTAAAAGGATAACTTTTCTTACCGAACAGATGATCACATGGAATGTGTCCGAGGCACTACACTATGTGTATCCTATGTTTTCCAAATAGTAAGCCTCTGAAACTACTCTCAAACGCAGTAAATACTGAAAAATAACACCTAAGTTCCAAATTATGATCATTGGTGGCCCATACTCCCCCGTGAATCAATTTTTGGCATTTTATATGTGTTATTACAAGATAAACAATCAATGATCCACCAAATTCCGGTCAATGAGGGCCCATACTATACAAAAACCAAATTTTGGCCTCCATTCTATCAACAGACTCAAATAAAAATACCTTATCTCTGGGTAGGTATTTATCATGTCAGCTATCACAACAACATGATTTTATAGCACAAAACTATCACAACAACATGCAAATTTCTAATGCACCTACAAGGCATAGAAGAATTCATAACATGTGATTTTTAGCATGTGCCTAAATGATGTAAGAGATGGCATACCCTCATCTCATCGGGTTGCAACTAAATAGAACCCATGGATAAAATATAAATATGCCAATCACAAGTGCGTCACAGAATGGTGAAAATAAAATCAACTGTAAAATTTCAAAATTAGTAGAATTACTAAAATACGAGGTAGACTGGATTTTCCCTGTACACGGGTTAGCTACTCCCTGGAATAGCTTATTACCAACTATTGTTTCTATCATACCCCTAACTAAGGCTCCAAATAGTAAGTCAAAGAAATTAACCTGCCTATGATACCACTTTGTAACGTCCCGGGCCCGGCTGCCACTCAACGGGTGCACCAAACCCAGTTGGTCACATGACCTCAAGTGAATTTCCTCAAACACCAGAGGTTGCCGACTAAAAGTGAGGGCCCAGGTCTGATAGTGGGGAAACTATTCCCTCATTTGTCTAAGTGTAGAGTAGTGGAATAACATATACAAATATACAAAAATAGTGGAAGAAATAAATGATACACATTTAAAATAAAAAACTGCATTAAAAGATAACCAACAATCGTATAGGTAATGATGCAACATGCCTCTTGTTCTAAGAAAACAGCCCGATCATGATACACAGAAATACGGTACGATACAATACATAGTACAAATTACAGTAAAGCAAAACATATCAGCCAAAAGAATCACGAGCCAAAGCTTGGTCTCATGCTCCCCTACTCCTCACCAACAATCAAGTACCTGTATAGGGACCCTTTCCCTTATCCATAATTGTAGCAACGTAATCTTTTAGGGCCAAAGACATGACCCAAACAGGGTGTGACAAATAAATCCCAGTAGGCACCCACCAATGGTTCATGCCCAACTGTGTTAAAATATGCAACAATAGTGTGCAGTAGTATATGTAATAAACTTAGAAGTACTCAAAAGTAACTAACTTTACTAGTTATATTGTCATTCTTAATATTCAATTAATCATTCAATATAAGGAAATCATCATAGTGAACATTCTATGTAAACAGTCAGTGTTTTTAGACACGCAAACCCTTTCCCTCAGGTAAACAGAATCGTAACCCGCATGTAATTTCCCACAAGCAAAACAGATATTTCCCTCAGGTGTACAAATTATCGCCCTCAGGCACAGAGTCTATTGCCAACAAGCACAAAAGAGGTTTCCATCAGCCTAAAATAACCACTGGCCTCCTTCTATAGGAAACTCTACCCTCAAGATAAACAAGTAATCAGGCCATGCCCCACATATAAAGAAGCAATTCACATAAAATTCCCCTCAAGGCAATTCAATAATCATTATTACAATGGCATAACCTCGGGTATCCTGGCCAAATGTCTTAACAGAGGAACACACCCTTGTGGTGGTCCTGGATCCATGCAGTGATCCAAAAACAATGGTTTATTATCACATTCAATTACCTATACAATTATAGGTATTCAAAACATCCAAGTCCTCAGCAACACGACACCCCAACATGTGTTTGTAGCACAATGGTGTACGCAAACACACAATAGTTGGAATTTAAACACCAAGACACCTACCTCGATCACCCCTGGTCGGCATACATGAACGACACTCCTCAGATCATCCAAGAACAACATAGATCTAAGGTAAAAGAAAACCCATTCAAACGTAAATACATTCCGCTCAGAAAAGAAGTGGTAAGAATGACTTAAGGTGAAGGAAGAGCTTACCCTTATGGTTTAAATGAGATCGACAGAGGCAGAATCGAATTCCGGAGTCCTGATTGGGTGATCTCCAAAGTTCCAACTATCTCTCCCAAGCCCTCCTCCGTTTCTAAGTCTTCTTTATGAACATAGGAGGCTACATCCCATTTTAATCGAAAAAATAGACTACACGGTGTGTACTATTGAGTACACGATGTGTACTTTATATTTTTTAACTATTCCTATGTCGGATTCTTTACACCGCAGCACAGTTCATCTGTCAACATGAGTACACAATGTGTATTCCTGATTTAATAGCATGTACTCTCACTCAGCTCCCACCGCCTTACTGTTTTCCTGCCTACTGACTACACGTCATGTAAATACCAACTACACAGCGTGTAGTCAGTTTTTACACTCATCTTCGTCGACAGGCCTACACTCGTTGTTTACTCATTCCACACGGCCAAAGTACATTGAGTGTGGAAAATTACATGGTGTGTAGTCATAAAATTTAGGATTTTATCTCATTTTCCTTATTTTCTCAAAACCACGTAAGGAAAAGAGAAAAGAATAAACTCGTACCTCAAGAATAATAACTGGGTTATTAATAAAGAATTGAGGATAACCATTCCAATATGGATATTAAGGCCAATACTAGTGACTTTTCAACTAGTCCTCATATAGAAAAAACATACTAATCTAATGAAAATCCATAAAAATAACCTATAGATGAAAACATGGTGTCAAACATATCCATTAGAAAAGTTTTTAGGACCCATAAATATCATCCATTAGATTATTTTATAGGTGACCAAGATAAAGGACCATGGGAAAATAGATTTTATATTAAATTTGGTTGAGAATCTATCCATATTGTCACATATTAATCCTAATAACCTCAATGAAGCAATTAATGATGAATTATGGGTAATAGAAATGTCCAAATAATTAAATTAATTTGAAAGAAATAGTGTTTGGGAATTATTTCAAATACCCAAAGAATACATAACTATTATCGCTAAATGGGTGTTTAGAAACATGGTTGATAAGTAAAGCATAATATTTTGAAATAAATAAGTATTGGTTGCACATGGATATAGTCACGAATATGTGGTTAAATAAGAGGAGAACATTGCACCATTTTATATACTTGAATCCATCTTAATGTTTCTATACAATTTATAACATTTCATTTTCAAAAAATATCAAATCTACATCAAGAGTTAATTTTTTAATGATAATATATTTTAGGATTTTTTTTGAAGAACATTGTGGATTTGAAATTCCTCACTTTTAAATTCATGTTTTTAAGTAAAATATGATTTTTATGGTTTTAAAAAAAGACTCATGTGCTGGATATGATAGGATCATCTCATTTTCAATTTCAAATGGTTTTACTGAAGGAAGAGATGAACCTATATTATTTATTAATGTTATTTCAATTTATTTTTAATTTGTAAAAATTCATGTTGATGATATTATATATGGATCTTCAAGAAATTCTTTGTGTACTTAATTTTCAATAATTTTTTTTTGAGAATTTGAATTGAATTTAATGGAAGAGATTAAATTCTATCATATTTTTTAGTGTTTTGTAACAAATATGAAATCATTTTAAATCAATGTACATTCACTAAATATCTTTTAAAACAATTTTTTCATCGATAGTAATAAATGTAGTGATACTACCACGATTACAATATGATAATTGGATATTTTAGAGACTAAGAAAATAATTCACAAAAGCAATTATAGAGGAATGCATTATTTTTTACTATACATAGCTGTTATCTGATCTAATATAACATTTAGAGTGTGTATGTGTGAAAAATATCAAGAAAAGATGAAAGATTCACATTTACCAAATGTCAAATAGATTTTCAAATTCCTCAAAGGTACACTAATTTAGGATTATTATATTACATATGAAAAAATCCATATCTAGTCAGTTATTCATATTTAGACATTGGTGGTTGTATGTTTGATATAAAATAACAACTAAAACATGTCAAATTTTTGGAAAGATTCATGTTTCATGGTATAGTAAGAAACATTACTCAATTTCATTATCCACTACTAAAGCTGAGTACATAGCTTCATGAAATTTTTGTGCCCAACATATATGTATGAAACACACTATACTAGATAATTGATATCAATTTCAAGATGTCCATATTAATTGTGAAAATAAATGTGATATTAACAGTTCTAGGATACTTGTGTCTCATTCAAGAACAAAACAAATTGATATAAGACATCACTTTTTGAGATATAATTTTCAGTAGGGTGATATAATTCATGACATCATAGCTATTGAACCTCATCTTACTCACATATTTACAAATCCTTTGAATCATGATATATTGAACTATGTGAGACATGAACATGGAATGATGAATTCTTTTTATTATTTCATTCTTCGATTTATCTTGGTTTTGGTATCATAATCACTAGGTTGGTGTCAACCATTGGTATTGATCATGATGATCAACTATAATTATCATTCAAGTGATATTAACATTTCCAGGATCCTTGTGTCTCATTCATGAAAAAAATTCATATAATACATCACTTTTTAAAGATAATTTTCAAAAGGGAGATATAATTCATTACATAATAGGTGATAATCCTCATATTACTCACATATTCACAAATCCTTTGAATGTTGATATATTGAACTGTGTGAGACATGAACATGGAATCATAAATTTTGGTTACTATTTTTTCTTAGATTTATCTTGGTATTGGAATCAAAATCACTAGGTTGGTATCAACCATTGTTATTAATCATGATGATCATCATTAAGTATCAACTATTATCCATGATATGATTGGACCAATCATAAGCCATGATACCATTGGATTTACAATCCTACATTCTTGTAGTTGTTTCCAAAAAAGTGCTTCAGAGCATTCAAGTAAAGGGGAAAGGCCACCCCCCATCAATTTATTCTAATCCTGAATAATCCAGGGCATCATGGTTATCATAATTATAAGCATCTGAAGTGGTGCTTCCCTCTGCTTCATTGTCCAAGCTTCATTGATTGTGACCATCCTTAAAGAATTATGGGACCATGATACCACATGTTATTATATCGACACTTGTGTATAGTTTTGGGAACTCATGTGGTTGACTTATCATTTTTCTAATATCAATGAGTAGTTGCACCATGTCAATTTGTATGTCGGTTAACCTGTCTTTGGTAGTAATTCTACTCTCGAGTCCTACCATCAAAACTAAAAATACCCAGTGCAATAAAAAGTAATAAAAATGATAATAAAAATCCTATGAAAAAAACATGTAAATAGAAAAGAAATGCAAAGTCTCTATCTAAATTTTTCAACTAACAATTCTCTTCTCATATACCCAGAAATGATGAAAAAATATTAATATCCCTGATGGAATTGTTAATTTCTTCCAAGTTATTGAATTTAGAAATTATAAACATGAAACCAACAATTGTGATAAACTATAGGGTTGTATAAGATTACAATGTTCGATGTCAAACCCACAAATAATGTTTTGGTGAAAATATTAATTACATAAAGTAAATCTAATGTAATTTTGAATTCAAAGAAATAAAATAAAAACTATCGATCATGGACAGGTTTAGAAGGTGGGTGATGAAAATATAAAATTGTGTTGGGAATCAATGATTCAAGGTCTGTTGGATTACAAGGTAAAAATTAATTAATATACAATTATGTGGTGTTGGAATCAGGTCCTAGAGTGTAAAATGGTCTTGAAAAACACACTCCATCATGATTTATCCATTTTACATGGTCATGTACATTGAATATTAAAGTATGGGAATCCAAAAACCTTATTTAAACATAGGGAATAGAAAACCCCAATGGTCATAGTGGAATTCTAGACCAAAAGTGACCTATGATCAATCCCTGGAAACACAACCAAAAATATTTTAGCACCACGAGCATCATTAATTCCAACAGAATTAACGAAATTAGATATTTAAAACATAAAATAATCAGAACACTAAACTATAAGGTAATATATGAATTGTATGCCTGAGATCGGACCCATAGAGATATTGTTGGAGAGAATGTTAATTAAATAAAAAATTCCTACACTAATTTTGATAAATCTAAACTACAAAAAATTAATATTTTGAATAAGTGGGAGAATAATAAATAAAATGGGATCCAAACAACAATGATAATGATCTACGAGATGACAAGGTATGAAATTATTAATTAGAAATTATTATTATTTTCATAATAGGGTTTTAGTTATTTAAAGGATCATGGTAAATGCTCTCCATAAAAATCTATCCTTTTATCTTAACCAGTTACTTCATATTTCTATAAATTGGTAACCCAAAACCCGGTTTAACCATAGGAAAAATACAAACCTAATGGTTATGTGGGAAGTACGAACCATAGATTGCACATTAAATAAATTTATTCCTTAAAACCCGATAATGGTCATGCTTAAAGAGAGAGATAAATTAAACCACATACAAAACCCCGATCAAGTTGGAAATTAATAAATAAATTCAAATAGAAATAGAATTTAAGAGAAAATGTTAAATTCCAATAAGAATTGTAATAATATATAAAATACCTTTACATCCAATCCCCATTCATAATGCATGCACTAGAACAATGAAATCACTATGTCATGCTAGTACTTAGTAGGTGTAGAAAAATAAAATATTAGAAATCCTATAGAAATGGTGGCAGTAGGTGCGCTTATGTCGGGTAGAAGTATATCATTGAGATCTGTCTGGAATACATCAATTGGTGTAACCATGGGTCATTTATATAGATTAATCTCTTCCAAACACATGTCCCATGTCAATTTCCTTTTCTATATGTGTTTCCCTAGTCACAAGGTGTACTTGGGGTACCCATAATGTACCTCATATCTGGGGTTCCCTGAGCTATGTCGAATCTACAGACACTACATTGATTGTTTGACTTTCATCACTTCATGTACTGAAGGTATACATTGTGTAATCATGGTCCACATTCTCTTATGTGTCCATGTGACTCTTTCAAGTATCAAATTCATTAACATTTCATGTTGACTTCCATCATGTCTTGTACTTATGGTACACAATGTGTTATTGTCATTCACATCATGTATTCTCATCTTGACATGTTATACACAGTCTGTAACATTTCAATATATTAAACTACATGTCGTTGACTAAAGGCACATGATTTATTGGTGCTCTTCTCTTGAATTTCCCACTCTACTTAGACTATAAATTATTCACAACATTTTGTATCATTAATCTTAATTTCCTATGATTTTTGTTCATTTTTCACAGATTCAATATATCCTTTAATAAAACACAAATCAAGTAAATACACTAACAAATTGGAAAGATTAATCAATTTCAAACACTAAACATTAAATCCACCAAAATATATGCATGAAATAGGATTATCACATAAATTATTGAAATGGATCTTCAGTTTAGTGAAACTGTCAACACAAAGCTTACTATTAGATAGAAAATTACTAAAAAGGTTCATGTCATGCAAATTCTATGATGTTTACCAAAACTATAGAGAGAAAAATTGGTTTCCATTAGAGAATCCTACAATGTTAGCATGTTACAAATAAAATATATCATTTGAATGTTCGTGATGTTATAATAATAATTATAGGTTAACAAATAGGCATAATTTTAATAAAAAGGATGTTCGTATCCTTTAAGACTTATAAATTATTTATAAACAAGAAAATAATTGTTGAAAGATCATATGATCCAGAATCAGCATTATAATGTGATCAATAAATGGATCATTTATCTCGATTCTTCAAAAAAATTAATGAAAAAAATTCTCTTCAGTAAATATAAATAGAGTTGAATTTTTGAAAAAAAATGAAATTACACAAAGGAACAAAAAATGATGTCATTGTCTGTTATGGAATTTGATATGAATGTTAAAGAGAATGACACATCAAAGAATATTATTGAATGTCTAAATATGAGAATACATATTAAGACAATGGAAAAACGAATACAAAGGCTATGAAATCTACTGGGAGTACCTTTGATCATTGATCATGTTTCTCAATCTAAAGAAAAGAATAGTGGAATGATACATCTAATATGTGTTTCACTAAAAAACACATATGAGGTATATAAAATGAACATCTTGAATCACCTATAAAAAAATTATATTCCTTATAAAAATATAAACAATTATGATAGTATATATATTTGTTAATTAATTGAATACTTTAACATTTAGAATATATACTAAATGAATGAAAAGTTAAATATAGAAGTTTAAAGAAGCAACATCCTAGGTCAACTAACATTAAAATTGATTATACTGTAGAGAAAGATAAGAATGATCAATTGTAAAAATAAAATAATAATGTGAAATTATCTAATGAGAAACTAAAGAAATATTTGAGTAAATTAAATAATGGAATAAAAACAATAAACTAAGTCCTTGTTTGAATAGAATACACCTAATTATACTAAAGTAATTGTAAACCAACATGGAAAGAGAAAAATATTTAAACTAATATGTACTTATTTCTTATCCATCTAGTTAATTAATTAGTACTTAATCTATTAGACCTAATAATGTATTTATTTATTAATTTATAAGGTCTACATAATAGAACCCATTAAACAAATTATGGATTCCTGATGAACTTTTTACTAACATATGTCTACCTAATTAAACATGGGTTATGAAACCAATTTTGGTTTAAACATCTTTTATAGAAAAATTGCATGAGGTGTTATAGAAAGAAATTAGTGTATCTAGTTAATGAATGTTTATGAAATAATACTATATACTACTAATGTTTTTGATAATTTATTAATGATTAAGGTGACCATGTCACATTTGGTGTTAATTACAAATGTAAAATATCATCCTCACACAAAATTGTAACTGAAGTAAAGATTTATCTTCTGATATTTTATATGTATATGAAATAAAATATAATCCTCATATAATTTAAAAATTATGTAATGATGGATACGATGATATTTTTTAATATAATTCTTGAAAATTATTTCATTCCAATCAGTATTTAGTTTTTATACCATGTGAAATGATAATGTTTATGTTGTACATTTTAGTAATTTTTTTCTCAAAATGTTTCTTATATTAGTGAATTTCCTAAATAATATTTTATTTGGAGTAGGAGAATAGGCCATTTTTGTATACAGTCCCTAATAAATCTTACTCAGAAATATTTACACAAGGATCTACCCATACTAAAATTACCAATAGAGAAATTGTATAATCCAAATCAGAAGGAAAAGCAGCAGAAGATTTATTCTAATTCCTTGAAATAATATTCAAACTATCAACATTTAGTGTATGTTCAAATAGATTTTTTTATACTTTATGAATTTATATTTTAGTAATAATAAATTATGACTATGTTATAATGGATGATTATTCAAGATATACATGTGTGTAATTCCATGATCATAAATGTAAATATCTTCCTTGTTTTTATAAATATGTTAAATCAATAGAGAATGTCTGTGGTATTTGAATAAACACATTAAGAAGTGATCATCATAGTGAATTCAAAAATAATGTGTATGAATAAGTTTTCTAAAAATAAGGAAACAATCATATTTTTTTTCTCCTAGGACCCCATAACAGAATGGTGTAATAAAGATTGTATATATATCTCTTCAAGAGATTTTTTGTACCATGCCCAATGATTATGATTTACTTTTTTTGTTAGGAACTGTCAACACAACATTGTATATAATTAATATAATTTTAATTATATCTGTTTTAAAGAAGACACCTTATAAATTATGGATTGTTTGAAAACCAAAGGTTAATTACTTTAGAGTATTTGGTTTTATAGTATTTATCCATAAAAAAGATTATTTATAAAAGCTTTCTTCCAAAAGTTTTGAAGTATTTTTCTTGGATATTATTAAACTAGTAAATAATATAGGATATTTAATAAAAGAACTATGACTGTGGATGAATTTCCACAAGTCATATTTTATGAAATCGATCCACATGAGCATAAGGACCCTTTAAAAAGTATTGAGGATAAGCTTTATAATATGGATATTAATGGCATCCCAAGTGACTTTCAACTAGGCCTCATGAAGAAAAAAATTAGTATTTTAATGAAAAACCAAAAATAGAAACAATAGATGAAAACATGGTGTCAAACATATCCATTACAAAAGTGTTTAGGGACTATAAATATCATCCATTATATTATTTTGAAGGTTACCAAGATAAAAGACCATGGGAATATATATATTTTTTAGAAATTAGGTTGAGAATCTTTCTTTATTGTCACATCTTAAACCTAATAAGATAAATGAAGGAATTAATGATGATTTATGGGTAATGGAAATGACAAAATAGTTTAATTATTTTGATAGAAATAGATTTTGGGATTTATTTCAAGTAAAAAATGAATACAAAACTATAATCACTAAATGTGTCTTCAGAAACAAGGTTGATAAGTCAAAAATAATATTTAGAAAAAAAAGAAACACTATTTACATGTGGATATGGTCACAAAGAAATTGTTAAATAAGAGGATAAATTTTCTCTATTTAAATGACTAAAATCCATCAGAATGATTCTATAAAATGATGAAAATTTGAGTTTCAAAAAATATAAAATCTATATCAAGAGTTCATTTTTTAATGATAATATATTTTTGTTTTCTTGTTGAAAAACACCATGGATTTCAAATTCCATACTTTTAAATTTATTTTTTTATTTTAAAATTTTTTTATAGGGTTTAAAAAAAGATCTAAGTTCTTGATATGATAAGATCATCTGTTTTTTTATTTCAAATGATTTTACTGAAGGAATATATGAATGTATGTTATTTTTTATAGGAATTTCTATTTTTTTTAATTTGTACATATTTATGTTGATTATATTATATATGAATCTTTGAGAAATTCTTGGTGTAATGAATTTTTAATAATTATGAGTAGAGAATTTGAAATGAATTTAAGGGAAGAGACTAAATTCTTTCATATTTTTTAGTGTTTTCTAAAAAAATATGGAATCCTTTTAAATCAAAGTAAGCACACTAAATGTCTTTTAAAACCATCTTTTACTCAATAGTACTAAAGGTAGTGATACTATCATGAGTACGAGACGAAAATTAGATCTTTATGTGACTATGAAACTAATTGACCAAACCACTTATAGAGGAATGAGTTATTTTTTACTATCCATAGCTTCTATCCGACCACATATAATGTTTAGAGAGTGTATGTGTGACCAATTGCATTAAAAGAAGAAATATTCACATTTAATTGATGTCAAATAGATTTCCATATTCCAAAAAGGTATATTAGTTTAGGATTATTATATTCCATAAGAATAAAAATATATCTTGTTAGCTATTGAGATTTAGGCATTGGTGGTTGAATGTTAGATATAAAAATAACCTCTAAAACATGTCACTTTTTTTGAATGTTTCATTTTTCATTGTATAGTAAGAAACATAACTCCATTTCTTTATCCACTACTGAAGCTGAGTACATAGCTACATGATATTTTTTTTCACACAGATATGTATGAAACACACTATAATAGATAATTGATATCAATTTTAGGATATCCATATAAATTGAGACAATACAAGTGATATTAAAATTTACAGGATCATTGTGTCTCATTCAATAACAAAACATATTGATATAAGACATCACTTTTGGAGAGATCATTTTCCAAAGGGTGATATAATTCTTGAAATCATTTTTGTTTAACCCCATCTTACTCACATATTCAAAAACCCTTTAAATCTATATAGATTGAACTATGTGAGACATGAACATGGAATGATAAATTTGGATAGTATTTAATACATACATTTATCTTGGTTTTGGTATCAAAACCACTTGGTTGGTATCATCTATTGGTTTTAATCATGATGATCAACCATAAGTATCAACTATTAGTCATGATATGATTGGATCAATCATAATCCATGATACCATTGTGATTAGCATTCGACATTCTACCATGGTGATTGACTATTGCATACTATCATTATGTTTATGTCCTCTGGAAGATATCACCACATAGTGAAATTTAGATTCTACAATTTCAACCTATTATTCAGAAATTCCATTACCAGAACTACCATTTCTATTATCTATTATTTAATTTTTATATTGGTTTTTTATTTTTTTATATTTATAATTATTATTATATATTTTTTCAATTTTGAATCCATAAGTGATAAAATCGACTTAATGCTGTAGATTGAAAACTGTCACTCTCATTATCCATCTTTGAACGTGATCTTTTTATTTCTCTCTCGATTAAAAACCATTCAATTTCATTTTACTTTATGCATTAAACTATTGTATAAATGGAAAGAGACTGTCCCTTGATATGTTGAGTCCAAAATAATCATGTCCCTCTATTAAATCATGAGGTGAATTATGTTAGTCTATTATAGAACTGAAGAATCCTCAAATTTAATCCAATATAGTCATTCAAAAGAAGGAACTAAACTACTTGTGGTTGGTTTCTATAAAGTCAATATTTTGTAATGTGATCTAGGACATGGTACAGGTCAAATGGTTTTGAGTAATGAATGACCATTAAAGCCTATGTTGGTTTACGAGTTTTATCAAGTTTTAGAGTATAAGTTTGGTAGGAATAAATATAATATCAAGATTATAATAGATGAAAAGTAACTAATTTTGTTCTTCAAATTAGTGGGAAAGGTTACCAAATGTTCCCCATTATGGAATTTATGAATACTAACAAGGTTCATTCCCAATTAAATGAGAGAATATTGGGTATGAGGATGCACTATTGGAATTGAACATGAATGATACTGTGTAAAGACCAACAACTATAGATATCAATAGGAAATTCAGGTTTTTGTATAAATTCATTCAACACTTTCTTTTTACTATGAAGAAGGAATTTACCATAATGAGGTAACAATAGGTATTTTTCTTATTTATTGTTAAAATAAGAGTTAAAAATTTATATATATAATGGTTTACATGATAGTGTTAAGAAACCATTCATCAAGGTCAATCTCATTGGCCAACCACATGTTGATTTTGGCTGTGTTAGAAGCTTGATTTGTAGTGTTTGTATGGGAAGATAATGTAACCAAATTTAATGGATTCTATTTGAGTCATGTGACATACAAGAGGGTGAGGATTACTTATAATCCTTGAATAATTAAATGGGTGGTTGTTAGTGATTATATTAATTAAAAATTTAATATAGTACTACATACTAACACACATAGATACATGGATTGACCTAAATTAATTCTAGATGGGGGTAATGTAGTAATACTCTAATAAGAAATTGGGAGATGATGAAGAAAAATGAGTAGGTAAAACTGAGGATGATGTTTGATGGGTTCGTTCAATGGATGTGGGTACTGACCTAGATGGGGCTAAGAGCCCTGTTATATCATATGGAGAATCCAATCCTCCACAATTCATTATTATTAGAGAATAGTTTCTAAGTGAAGATGATATATTAGAAGAGATTGAGGTTTCAGAGGGTGATCTTCTAGAGAATACTTAAGTAATGTCCCCAAATCGAGATCCACTAAACCAGTTCCTTGATCCGGGTCATCACATGCCTTCATGTGAACCTCCCCAAAGGCCATAGGTTTCCATCTAGCAGAGAAGTTGTAAGAGTGATGTAAGAAGACTATAACCTCATTACTACAATAAGAAATAAAATATGACAAATATAATAGAGAATGAAATATAGAATAACCAATGAAATTTCATAAACAACCATCTCCCACAACTAGGAACAAACCAAAATCAACTGTAAATATTTCTTTTCATAAAACAATTCCATGTTAAGTAAAACCAAAAATAATGAAAAATAACATAATAACTGTAAAGGTCCTAAATCCTAGTCTGAAACCTCATCCATGTACCTCTCTAGTATGACTCAACTCCCAAGCATAGGGCCTTATCCCCTTTTCCGACTTGCAAGCAAGAAATATGCTTGGTTACCTAATGGAGGACTGAGTAGGGTGTGGGTACAACTCAGTACGCCACCACCAATGGTGACTTAAAAATATGAATTCTAAATAGATAATTCTTGAAAGTATTAAAAAATTAAAGTAAACTAAAGACATTATGGGTTTTATTATATAACAACCATCACATTCACTATTATTACCTTTACAACAATCCATCATTTTCATCTTCTTAATTACATAGTTCATCATAAACAAGTAATCCATGGGATACACAATTACATTGTTCACACAACGATTCAAGTCATTTTTGATTTTTCGTAATGGAATAACGCTAGTCCATATCTCACTAGGGATAATACATCACAACATAAAATTTTACTCACCTCGAAGCCTCTGTATGAGTGGAATGAAACCATTAAGGGAATATTGCACCATCCCCATCCCTGTCCTATGCATTTTCAGTGGAGTTAGTGTGTCAGTCCAACTTGAACCAAGGAAGGAGATTCAGTCCTTTCTCTGACACCTCAATCCCTGGGAACACGCTTATTCATCCATTCACCACACACAAACAATATCAAAACCAACCAGAACCATTAGATATGACAATAATTATCCATAATATTCAATATGGGAATTAATATTATTTAATAACCCAAAAACATATTTTCCATTTATATTATTGATCCCATATAGCCCAATTCTCATTCTCATGCCTAGCTCTCTAAGTACACATAATAATTCCATTATATCAACCCATTTCACATATTCATCAATCCCCTAATGAAACAAAATATAAAATATATCCCATTTCACATACCATTACCAATTTAACACATTCATCATTTCATATGTACAAAATCTCGTAGAAATTTCTAGCATAATTCAAAGGCCACATGTCAAGATCTCATGTAATGAAAATAACCCATTTCTATATCAAGTAAAACAACCACATAAGACGTTAAAAAATCTATACACTACAAATATTCCATTTTCACTTCCATTAAACACATGAACATACTCAACATGGTATCTACATTATCACATAATGACCTTTCACTTATATAACAAATTTCTAGGCCTGAGAAAAATTGATGCACCCCATGCGTGGACTTAGGTCAGTAATATCATCCTTAATTCATCCCACAGTGACCATGAAAGTTACTTTTCATCATTTTGACACACAGTTTACATATATCTTAAAAGGCATCAAAATCAGAACAAGGGATAACCGAGAACAAAACAAAACATTCAAAAATATTTTACAAAACTATAGTGTAGAACTTGCAGACCACCTACCCTGAATCCTATGATGAACACACACTTAATAATATATGTATATCCCTATTAAACCACAAATTAATGTCTCAATAAAGATATCACTACAAAAAGAGGGTGTTAGATCATCCAATGAAGACTAGAGGGATATGCATAACCTAAACCAAAAGAGAAGAATGAGCTACATTAGACTCACAAGGAGCTTTAATACGCTACCCAATGTTCTCCAAATGGCGTTGTATCGAATGATAATAAACTTTTGGAATATTGGGTCACTAAGGTTATTCTCTATGTCTTAGAGGAGGAGAAATGGGTGGAAAATCATGGAAGGTTCTCAAGACCCATAATGAAAATTTTGAAAATTTTATAACTTTTTAAGGGCGTATAGTTTACCATGGCAGTTTGCTAAACCATGCACAAACCATGTGCAAGATAATTTCTAGAGAAGAATGGGTCACTAGATTACCCATTAAGCTACATATGGTTTATAAACCCTAATCCAACTATGCAATATTCAATTGTCTATAATTTTATGGTTTGTCCCTCTGTTGGTATGGTTTTCACTAACCATGTAGAAATTGTGTCGCATAACCAGAAAGAACCTTTTTTCATAACATACATTTCTCAAACCCCCAAGAAATCATCAATGCATCTCATGAACATGGGAAAAAAATTTATCCAAATATGAGATACTTAAATTGATACTTAATCAAAAATAGAAATTAAGAAAATACGGGATCATTGACCCTTCCCATTTTATAACGACGTTTGCACATACCACACTTAGAAACATTATGGGATTTATAATCTAAATAGATTGGGACACTAGGAAAGAACATCCAACTCTATCTCCCATGATTCCTACTAAACATTTCCATGTTTCCATAAATCTCCAACTAAGGGCATAGTATTTCCTTGGAAGACCATCTCACTACAATCCATAATAAAATCTTGAGGCTTCTCAAAGGATGGATCACAATAAAGCTCATTATCTTGAACATTTATCATCTGAAATGGATCAATATGATATATCCGATGATTCAGGACATGAAAAACATCATTTAGGACACTATACCAATATGGATGATCCAATCAGTAATCGGTTGGTCTAATCCCTACCACAATCTCAAATGAATCCACAAACTTGGGTACCAACTTCCCCTATTTCCAAATTCGATGGTTCCCAACCGTGGTGAAGCCATAAGAAAAAAACTATCAACACTATAAACATAAGAGGCCTACGACATCGATACAAATATGAATTATTCATACTCCAATTAAATATTAGGGACTTATGAATCATTTTAAATTTTACGATGTCTCGTGTATGAGACTCGGTCCCAATAGCTCAGACTCCCTACCTTTTAACCAACAGAACATAGATCTACATGGTCTCCAATATATTTCATTAAAGGGTTATATCTGAATTGTAGCCTAAAATCTACTAATGTAGGATAAATCAATAAGTGATAAAATTTTTTCCATTAACCACAAATAATCCTAGACATATGATCTTAACATATCATCCAACACTTTAATTTAATCCTCTAACTTCCCATCCTTTCGTGGGTGATAATATATACTCACAAGAACATGGGTACCAAGTGACTTCTATATTCTCTAGTAGAATCATGATTTGAAACACATGTCATGATTTGTTTCTATGGTTATCAACACACCATGCAACCACACTATCCCTCGAACATGAAACTCACCCAACTGATTAACTATGTCAGTCTCTTGGATTAGTACGAAATGGGAAACCTTAGTCAACTTATTCACAACCACCCAAACCACGTCATTATTCTGAGGTTTCTTTGGAAGACCCACTATGAAGTCCATCATTAAATCATTCCAATTCCACTCCAAAATTGGAAATTATTTTTATAAACCACATGGGTGTTGATGCTTAGACTTCACCTATGGAAAGGTAATGCACTTTTTCACAAAACCTGGAGCCTTTTCTTCATTCCAAGATACCAATAATACCTATGATGATCATGATACTCGTTAGTAAAATCAGAATCCACTAACCACTTCGATGCATGGAATTCACATATCAAATCTTCTCATTTACACATTGGAACAACCACCTGATCACAAACACTAAAAATTACATCATCACTAATAGCCCAAATTGAAGGTAACTCCTCAACATTAAGACTTTAATTCAAATACACACACCCAAAATCATCTATTTTACTCTCATTGACTTGGATCAAAATTAAGGACTCAACTTCTATAGACAAACATATAATTTCTCATTCCCAACCTGCACCTCTAGGTGCATCTCAGCTAACAAGGCCATCATTCTACAATCACATTTTTATTCCTAAATGACCAAATTTTGTGTCTTGCAGCTTATAGAATCCAAAACATAATTCCTTTTACCTAGAGTGTAAACCAACTTGAAATCAATGGATTGAATTTACATTACCCACCTTCACAATCTATGATTAATATAGCACATAGAGAAGATGTATTTAAGACATGTATGACTATTAGACACCTAGAATCGCTCTCCCAATAAGTAATTCCTCTAATAGTGTATGACTTAAACCACAATAGCTAGCTCAAATCATGAGCTAGGAAATTGTGTTTATGAGGTCTCAACTATATTCACTTATATGCTAAAACCCAATCATATTCCATTAACACTACTTCATGTCCAACACCATACTCATACCAGATAAAGTTGTACATCCTACATAGTTCGTGTTAGATCAGAATCATTGTGTTAGTCAAAAAAATTATCATCTCCTGAAAAGAATTATCGCATGCATAAAAACTCCAGCATAACTCCATTCTTGGTTATGTATGAGAGTGGAACTACCAAATGGAAGAAATATATAATAAACATTCAGTTATAACTATCCAATCCTAGAAAACTCTGAACATAAAAAACATTATCGGATGCTCCAAATACACCACTTCCTGCACTTTCTTGGGATCTAAAAACACACCTGACTCAGAAATGATGTGACCTAGGAAAAGAAATTTATCCATCCATAACATAAATATTGATATATTGGAATAAATACTATGATATCTTAGTATAATAAAGACGATGTAAAAATGTTTAGCATTATTGTCAAGATATATGAGTACACCAAGATGTCATCAATAGATATAACCATGACCTTATTCATGTATGGGTGAAATATTGTGTTCATTAAATCCAAGAACACAGCTACTGCATTGGTCATCCAAAATGAAATCATAGAAAGCTCATACAACTCATACCTACTCTAGAAATATTTCCATTGTTCATTAGATGGTCTCACCCTTAGTTAATGGTATACGAATATCATATAAATCTAGGAGAACACTGAGAAACTCCTCAACTAGTCAAACAAGTCATCACATCAAGGATCGGTGTATCAGTTCTTAACTATCATAATATTAAACTTTCTATAATCAACACATAATCTCACTCATCTCTCTACCTTCATGCAAAACAACATGAGATACTCCCAAGGAGATGTACTTGATCGGATGAACCAAATTTTCTACAGATATTGTACATGAACATTATGTTCATGTAGTTCAATCAATACCATTCGATATAGAGGAATGGAAACTGGTTCTACCTATGTAATCCAATCGATTTAAAACTCGACATCTATATTGACTAGTAGCCCCGAGAAATCCACAAGAAAGACATCTTTAAATTGACGCACAATGGGAGGGATGATGGGTAGATCCCTTCCTCTTTCATTTAGAACAAGACAATCTACATGGGCCATATGTTCTCCCATCTACTAGTAAACTGGCCATGTATGTCTCGATGAAACATCCCCTCCACCATAAGGATATAAATATCTCCATCAAGAGATGTGAATGTTACCCAATTTTGGTAACAATTGATATATTCTTGATACAACACCATGGATTCTATAAAAATAATTATGTAAAAAATGACAACTTAAGGACAAAAAAGTTCCCTAGAAAATGATATCTACCAACCTCTAAATCAAAACCCATAAATTTTATAATATTCGCAACTTTCACCCACAATAGAGTATCAATTGACATTACCCAACATGCACATTCCATGGATAGTCCCAACACAATTGAAAACTATACTGGAATAAAGAATGTGTGGAACCTGTGTCGAATAAAGAATTAGCTAGTGTGGAATGTATAAGAATTGTACCTAAAATGTTAGATGTTCAAACCTATCCACCTATAGGTGTAGAATTAATTGAATTAAGATGACCTTTCCCCTACCTTGGGTTCTAGCCCGAGTACCTTGCACTTAACTGTCCTGCTGATATAAAAAATCCCACCCTAGAGTTCCACGTCCACCACCCCTACTAGTAAAACTCATGGAACTCCAGAATATTTCTTGATATGTGGTGACAACCCCTTCCCAACCTCAATATCTACTTCTGACCACCATTTGTCCCAAGATTCATAGGGTTTTTATAGAACATTTTTATGTGTCCCAACCTAACACACAACAGACAGGAAACTATTGGTTGGTCACACTGACCCCAAATGTTCCCCGATCCTCCACAATAGTAATAAAACACCTGATCACCACCAAGAGAGAGTTTATATCTCTTCTAACTACTCTATTCACGTTTGACCTATTCAAAACAACCAATGAAATGATTCTTACTATCAAAATTTGTAAAAATTGTCCTTATGGATGGAACCACAAGTTGACTGCTATAATCTCCCTTTAGGATCATTTCTATGACAAGGTTATGGTCCACTACCAATAAAAAACTCTTCATATGCAAGATTTTCACATGTGACCTGATCTCGTGCCAAAGTGCATTCAGTAAACATTTTTCCATTGTCTCATCATCCCCATAAAACATCATAATAAAATGACACAAGATCATTAAATGACTAGAATAATCCATCATGAACACAACCCCTATGTCAATATAATAAACTCTATAGACTTCTCCTACATCAAGGTATATGGTTTGTTGTGTTCTAGAAAATTTTCCAAAAAATCCTTCAAACCAATCCTTCAGTATTCTCTAGATCAACCATAATGCACCACAAGTAATTTTCCTGGTTCCCATATCATATAGTCCGCTAGCATGACTTGCCTCTCAGAAGGATTCTCTAAATAATAAAAATGTTTCTGGATATAATCTTTCTAGAAGTCAGCTGCCTCTAGCCCGCACTATCTGGTAAAGGTCAGAGGATGTTGTAGCTGAAACTCCCGGGTCTGCTCAAACATACTCGGTGAAACCCATCCTGGTCCCCATTCCATTACCTCCATAAAACAAGAAAATATCCCATGGAACTATCTCCCGTAATATTTTGAAACAATAGTTCTTATTGCTCCACTTCTGGGAGAGAATTCTTAGTTATGTCCTATTATATCCCAAACAGAAAACATCTTAATGGTGACATTTCTCAATAATTCAAAACATGATATTTAGAACAAAATCCATATAGATTCTACATAATATAAATGAAGTCTCTTCATTATCCATAAACAAACAATTTCACCTACACTTTTCATAAGGGTCCTATCATACCCAGAACATTACCCACAACCATCCCAACCATGGACTATGGTTAATACAGGGTAAATGAATGACATGATTACAAGTCTTAACTTATGAACCATTTCAAATCCATTTTCATGTCACAAAATACTTAAAAAAATTAATTCACTTACAAATATTTTTATAAATAATTATTTAATTATTATTTAATAATTTATTTCCCCATTTTACCTATTTTTAAAACTTGATTGGACACTATTTTAATAAATTTCAAGAAAATAAAATGAATCCTACACTTTGTGTCCCACACACCTATCCCGTGTGTGTTCTTACTGTGATGAATGTCACTTATATAAAAATCTTCCTAGAATGATGAATGAATTCACAAACCTATTTTATTATTGTCAAATGATAAACCTTATAAAACTATCAAAACATACAAAAAGTGCATCACCTAATGGATAAATATCATCAAATGTAACAACGCACAACAAGGGAAAAAAATTTCCCAACTGGGTGACTTGGGTTTTCCCGTTATACCTGGGTTAGCAACTCCAACGTAGAATCTCATTACAAAGGCCTGACACCTTCCCAAAATCTTGTCTACCATCCCAAATATTACATCAAAGAAAATATATCCTTTTTTATCACTTTGTAACAAGCTTGAACTAGGATCCACCAATGTGGTGCCCTGAGTTGGGTTGTCACATGAACTCATGTGTGCCTCCCTATATGCTAGAGGATTCCAACTAGCAATGAGGCTCTCAAAGTTATATTGGTATACTATACCCTCTTTAACATAGTAAAAAAAAACATAAAAATATAATAACAGAAACAATATACAATAACCAATGATCATGTATAAATACCTATCTCCCATAAATGGGAACAAAGAAAAACCAACAGTAAATATATAAGGGAATACTATAGTGCCAGGTGAATCAAAACCCAAAATAATGAATGCCAACAGAATAACTAATAAAAACCTCACTCCAAGGAAAAAACATCTTCCATGTACCTCTCAGGTATGAATCAACTCCCAAGAACATGGCGCTTTCCCCATTCCTAACCGGCATGCACAAAATCTTCTCGGGTTCCCAATAGTGGCCCAATAAGGGTGTGAGTGTAACTTAGTAGGACACCACCAATGGTATGTACAATGTATCCAGTCTAAATGGATTTAGCATAAAAGTATTTAATAAAAGGAAAGTAGATAAAATACCGTTCAGGTTTCATTAGCTAACAATATTAACTATCACTATTATTACCTTTAGAACAATTCACCATTTTCATCTCCTTCATTACATAGTTCATCATAAACATGTAATCCTATGGTTAATAATTTACGAAACTCACATAATGATTCAAGGAATTTATCATTCTTTATATGATAATAAGTGATGTCCCAATCTCTCTTTTTTGATAATACACCACAACAACACAATGTACTCACCTCGAAGCCTCAGTCTAGGTGGAATGCATACAATAGGGGAATAGAGCTCCATCCCTTTCCCTAACACATGTGTTTTGGGTATAGTTAGATCATGAGTCCCACTCGACTCGTGACTGGATCATCAATCTGTTATTCCACACAGTGATCTATGTGGATGTGCTTATTCAAACATTCACCACAAAAAGCCTTATCAAAACCAACCAAAACCATTAGATTTGACAATCATAGATCATAATAATAAGCATGTAAATTAACATTTCTCCATAAGCCAATAACACATTTTCCATTTATATTTCTCAACCCATTTAGCCCAATTCTTAGTCTCATGCCTAGCTCAATAATCATTCTCAATAATTCCCTTATATCAACCCATTTCTAATATTAATAAATTCCCTTTTAAAACCATATTTACAATATTTACCATTTCACATACCATTACCAATTAAAAATATTCATCATTTCTTATAAACACACTCTCTTAGGCATTTCGAACATAATTCATTGGCCACATGTCACGATCTCATTTAACCCCAATTAACCCATTTTTGTGTCATGCCAAACAACCGCTAAACCCATTACCAAATATATACACACTGAGAATATTCCATTTTTACGTCTATTAAACATATTAACATACTCAATTTGGGCTTTACATTGTCAGACAATGACCATGCACTTACTTAACCAATTTCTAGGCCTGGGAAATTTGGATTACCCCATGGTTGGACCTAGGATAGTCAAATCATCCTCATTGCATCCCATGGGGACCATGATGATCTTATTCATCATTTATACATCCATTTTACTAAATATCACATAATTAATAAAAATATTAACAAGCAATAACCAAGAAAAAACCCAAACATGAAAAATATACAACAAAACTATGGGATTAACTTATACACCCCCTCACTAAACTATGTTGATGAAAAAACTCTTAATTTTAGCCTTATATAATGATTTAAGAACCTATTAAAGCTTCAAACTAGATCTCACCGTAAATATAGGGTTTTAGATCATTAGATGAAGATAAGAGGGGTAGAAAAACCCTAACCCAAAAACACAATCAATCAAGGGATTAGACTCCCATAGAGCACCAATATGCATCCCACAGTGTTCCATATGGATTAAGATCGAAGAAAAATAACCTAATGGAAGCACGAGTCACTAGGTTTCATTTCATGGATTTATAGAAGTATATATGGGAGGAAAACTGTTTGAGGTTCTTAAATCCCATAACAGAGATTTTGTAATTTTTATAAGTTTTATTGTGGAACATGATTATCGACATGATTTTCCAAAACCATGTGAAAACCAGGAAAAAGCCATTATCTAGAGGAAAAGGTGAATCAATGTTACATTGGAAGATGTTTATGGTTAAAAAACCGTTCTCTAACCATGTGATATACCACTGTCTCAAATTGCATGGTATGAACCGACCCCGGCATAGTCTGTACTAACCATGCGTAAATCATGAAACATTCCTAGAATGCTATTTTTTCATTATCTTCCTTATCATAACCCCTCGAAAAACCATTGACCCTTCTCATGAACTTGGAATACAATTTTTTAACCAAATATAGGAGACATAAATTGAAACAAAAAAATAACATAATAAAGTTATAGACCATAAATCTAAATCTATGACAGCTAAGGATGTTGTGGTGCTTTCATATGGCTTTGAGTATGATGTTTATAGATGTGATAATGATGAGAAGTATCACCCTTATTAGGTTTCGATAATGTCCTATAGATCATTCAGTTGTTAGTGGTAGGATGTAACTCCTTCTGCTTCCACTAGCCATGCCTCTAATGATAGACATGATCCAGATGCTCATGAGTATAGAAGCTATGTTGAACCTACTACCTCAGATAGGGATGTGTTCAGAGAAACTAATAAGGGGTAGAAATTCCATGGAACCTCTCATTTTCATTTGGTGTATTTAGAGTTAGATGATGGTGGTGATAATGATGATGATGATCAAGTTAGTCCACCAAAGTATTGTGGACCTTCAAATTTGTTAGAGTAAATAAATCCTTATAGATCACTAGTAGAAAGGATTGTTGAGGTAATGTTTTTGGAGGCTATTTCTTCTGATCCTATTGTGTAGACTAGTCTATAGGGTACTGATATAGCCATCTAGGATAAGAATCCTCCTCCTTCACCTTATTCTTCTCCTCCTATTAGTTATGTGACTAGTGATTATATGAATTATTTTATGGAATAATATTTATATAATATATGTGGGATTGATATGTATCATATAATTAAATATATCTAGATTAGTAAAGATGATGCATGTTTTCTTATCAATTTTATTATATCTCATATTCATCCTATGAGTTTTGTAAAGATATAAGGTCTTGAGATATATAATAAGTTTTTGGTATAGTAGATGGATTCTATCCAAAGTACAATAGGGGTTATGAGTGACATCTTTACTAGGATGGATACATATCTTCTAGGGTGGCTATAAATTTTCTCTACACCAATAGAAAATTTTTCTAGAGATACATTTCATCATTGTAATCATATTTTAGTAGATGTTTATTTGATCCATTCAATACTATTAGTAGAACTTTATGAAATGTGGGATAATCATTATTTTTCTCTTCATGATGAGCTTTATAAGAGAATATAAAGGGTGGTTATATTTATATATTGGAAAAAGAATACGTAAAAGAGACAAGTAGTGATATAGATACTATCAATAAAGATAATAAATAATACCTTTGAAGAGTTTATTTGAATAATGATCCCAAATGACATTTCAAATTCCGGATGAGAATTTATGGATGCCTCCTATGGCCAAGGACTTCATGGAGAAGGTGACTCAACTGATGCACTTTGCTACTCACGATTTTCATGGAAGATAAGGCTGATTTTTTAAAATATATGAATATTGGTGATTGAGTAATCAAATAATTTTCATTTGAAGTTGCTCATTGGAGATTAAACATGGTTTCTCTGTTTGACAAGTTCCAAGGGTGGATAACTTCACTACAGGTTCCCTTTTTTAGGGAAGTTTTCTAGATGATCCATTGAATGTGTTTTCTAGTTTGGGTTAGATTACTTGGGAATTTGGTTATTTTGTAAAAGGGGATTCCCTTGGACTTCACCACTTTGGACCAACATGATTGGTCCTTGTTTTAATGGGAAATTAATCAAATAGTTGAATAATTAAAAACAATTTTCGATTGACCATTTCCTTCATGTCTCCCACACCTCATCCTCCTAATAAAACAGTAGATTCTAGAAATGGAAAGGATCTAGTGGATTATAATTCTAATCAAGCTGTAATGTATTCATTAGTCTCAAATTACATTTTGATAGGGATTTTTTTGACTTGAAAAACATTTTTTAATACCTTTAGAAATTAATATATATAAAACTGCCATTTTTCATTTTTATTTCTTTCATTTAGTTTTATATTCTCTTTATATTTTGTATAATCCAAATAGGGGATAATATATTGAAAGGATTTTCATGTGAATAATTATTCGAGATATTGCATATGAATGCTTGTATGGATTGAATCGATAACTAGGTGAATCAAAAATGAAATTCAAATGTCATGAAAAATATTCAATTGTTTTTGAGATTTTTATATTATGATTTTTATGATATCATTATAAATTCCATGATTTAGGATTATTAAAAAGAAAAATATTGTGGAGAACCTCATTATTTTAATGATCAGGAGTCATATTTTTGTGTTTCTAATGCATTAAATGCTTTATGATGTATGTTATTTTCTAGAAAAACTATTAAAAGTGGATAAATGTTGATCTACTATTATTTTAGAAGGTCCCCCTCTAGTTATAATGAACATTAGTTGGACTATGATACTACACCATGTTTCCACAATTATAACTCTATGACCTCTATGATCTGTCATCATTTTAAACTGCCACAAATTATAGATACCTCCATCATCTACTACCTTTTGAAGGTATATTTTCTATATTTCACTATCTACTGATAGAATTTACACTAAAACATTATACATTGATTTATTGAAGTTTCTACCTTCAATCATTTCTACTATTATGATATAGAACCATTACTGGATGACACTGTGAATTCAACACTATTACCATTATATGATGCTATCATTCTAAAGTGATATTGCCTGTGAATAATGATTTTCAGAGAAAGATACTAGCACAAATCTACCATAAATGTGCATAACTAATTTCAAATTCAATTCTATAGTGGTTAGTTTATGAATTTAATAATGGATATGATTATTTTTATTGAAGATATATTATTATTGAACAAATCCATGACTATCTTAGTGGGAAATTTAGTCTTTTTCGGATCTATTGATCAGTACAAGGATTTTGAATTTTCTAAAATTATGATGTAATGTATAATTATATTTGGAGGACAATATACTTAGAATAATATTCCATATGTTTAGGTGAAATTGAGAGGCACAAGATTGGACATAGAAAGATGGGCTCTCATATTCTAGAACAAAAATTAATAAAAAGTGAATAAACTACATGGAAGAAATCTTGATAATCATAGACTGAACATAAAAGATTTTACAAAATTCCATGACCCCTTGTTATACTACATTTTTTATGAAATGTGTTTGATCCCCTTACAATAAAAAATTAAAGGACACGTAAATACTAAATATTTATAGATTGATCAGTTGTAAATTTTATCATATATAAAAACTTTTTATTTATATTCATGATTCAAATTCTAGTTATTTTTTTGTTTTACCCTATTAATTTGTAAAAAACATGCTTATATGAAAAAATGGAGAGTTCTAGACACTCTTTCTATATTTTCTTCATTTTTATTCTCAGAAAAAATGTGGAAGTATCCGTGTGTGACTAGGAATTGTTTAAATCGCATGAATAAATGTTTAGGGGTATTTATTCAAGCATATCATTGTGATATTGTGTTTGTATAACATAATCCTGGTTTTGGATCAATTTATTTTTATAAAAAAATTATTTGATGTGAAACATTTCCAAGTGAAGCGGATTAAGTCTTTTCTTGAGACTCAACCCCTTGTTAAAATTATGTTGTTCCTTACCTATTTTTTGGTTTATATTCATTGAAAATTTATTTTATTTTATTTTATTATCAAACATTACTCAAATTGTTAATTTAAATTAGTTTTCTATAAAATATGTTTCATACAAGTACATTAATTTCCTGATTTGAAGCAGTATCAAATTAATTTAAAATGAGTCATGATAGAGCTCTAAAGAAGATTTTGAAACGATGAAATTATGTATTTATACTATTTTTGTTAACTGCATTATTTTATCAAATTAGGAATTATTTTGTTAATTATTTTTTTAAAATAATTTTTCTTAGAAACTCAATTCACAAACAATTGGGTTGTCCACTCAGACATCCACAATTATTTATTGATTACACTATGGTTTCAATCCTTATAGTTGGACACTATAGAATATATCACCATATAAGGAGGTGTTATGTTTTGGGATGTTTAGATTAGTTTTATGAGAGTGACTTTCTACACTTCCATATGATGTAAATCAAAACCCGATAGTTCAATGCTTCTTAATAGGATATATTATACATTTGAGGTTTATTGATAAGGACTCTCAAGATGACTTTTTAGGTCATATTACCCTGACTAATGATATGTTGGAATTGAACCACATTGAGGTGTCCTATATATCTTGTTTTACAAGAATCAAAGCCCAAATAGTGTGGGTTGCATAGTTTAAGGTCATTTAAAAGGAGAATACCTTGCAGTTTAACATCATGTAGTGAGAAAATATATTGTTCTCTTTTATGACATGACTCCAGGACGTCATGGAATAAAAAACATAACAAATATTGAAATGAAACTTGTGTACAAAGAAACATTTTTGGGTTATTCAAAAAAATTCAATGAAAGGGGATAAGGTATGGGTTCCCATGTGGAATGTGGCCAATTGAGGATGATTGGTTCATAAAGAATATGGCCTTATGATGGTGGTTTCATGTGGAATACGGCTCAGTGGGGATGAGATGGATCACATGGAATTTGTCCCTTTGATAGATAGTTAGATCACTTGGAACATTGATCTTCATGGGTGTTTTCAAAAGCAATATTCCCCAGGGAGGATGAAATATCTAAAAGTGAATATGGTCCATTGAAGTAGGTTATGATTGAAAGGAATGTAACATTTAAATATAGTTTTTATAGAGAATATGACCTTTTGCGGAAGATTTGGGGTTTATGAATAGGATTCCCATGGGGATGTGGGTCACTAATGTATCACATGGATTATATAATTAATGAAGGTGTGACTAATGTTATAGATAGCTGGAGGACTTCACATGCATCTACTTCCAACCAATTAATAGTAGGATGATGAAGGATGACTAGACACATGGGGAATATGGATTTATGAGAGAGGTAATAGGGAATATGGATTATAGATATGTCATTTAACTAATGAATGGGTGTAATAAGCATCGATTCATCCCAAATGGGACCTTCTTGGTAGGTAACTTAGGGGAATGAGGGATTTCTAGGATTAACCCTGGTTGGTGGACCTCCCACTATTTCTAAATCATTCAATAGACTTGAGGGGCCTATTTGGTTCCAATGATTATTAAATCCTAGATATTGGGAAACTAAGCTGGGTATCATGATCTTAGGGAGGTCTCACCAATATCATCGCACAAAAGACCCTCTATACTAAGGGGATATGTGATTTCAAACCACATAAGTCACTACAAAAGGCACATCATTGTGGTGTTTTTTGGCATTTAGTGATAGTTTAAACTGCTGCTAAATGATGCATGACACTTTCCAAAAGCATCATGTATTTGTGTGTTGGGAATCATTTCACGACACTTTTTGGGTGGTTTTTTTTATTTCATAGTGTTTCATTTTACGGTGGATTTTTTTTATTTTCTATTTAAATTATTTATTTATTTATTTTTATTATTATAGTAAATTAATAATTAATAATTATTAATTATTAATTATTAAATAATTAAATAATTAAATAATCAATATTAAATATTAAATATTAAATATGTTTTTTTATTTATTTACGTATTATTATTTATATATTTTTTATTTATTAATATTACCATTTATTTATCCCATGATGATTGCATATACCATTGATGACATGCATAAATTTGGAAAATATATGTATTTTGAGAGACTTGAACCCCTTACCTCTAGGATATAATGTAAGGACATTACCACTACAGATTACTCATTATCTAGTGAGTAAACAATATTTAATATACTTATACATATACAAATAAAAAATAAACAATGATATTATATAATAACAAATAATTAATATATAATGAATATAAAATAAAGTAGTAATATAGGAGTAATAAATTAATAAATAATTGGTATTAGAAAAACAATCAATAGATTAGAAATAATTATTAAATAAAAAATAAATAACTATTAAATAAATAATAATTGAATATTATGCAAATAATAAATAAATATATATTCAATAAATAATAACTAATTAATAAATTGTAATAAATAATAAATGTTAATAAGTAATAAAATATAATAAATAATTAATATTAAAAAAATAATAATAAATAATAAATGAATAACTAAATAAATTACTATTAAATAAATAATTAATAATTAATAAATAATAAATAAATAATAAATAATAAATGACTAATAAATAAAAAATTGAATAATAAGTATTAAATAAATAGTAAATAAATAATAAATAATAAATAAATAAACATGAAATAAATAAGAATTAAGTAATAAATAAATAAATATTAAAAAATAATATATAAATAATATATAAATACTAAAAAAATCAAAATTTAATAAATTATAAATATGTAATAAGTAACAATAAATTATTAAATAGATAAATAGTAAATAAATAATAAATGAATTAATATTTAATAAATATATAATCAATAAATTATAAAAAATTGTAGAGGAATAATAAATTATAATAAATTATAATAAATTATAAATTATAAATTATAAATAATAAATAAATAAATAAATAAATAAATATCAATTAAATAATAATTAAATATTAATTACATATTAAATACTTAAATAAAAAATAAAAAATAAATGAATAAAAAATAAATAAATATTAAAAAAACAAATAAATAATCAATAATCAATTAACAAAAAAGTAATGAACAATTTATAACTCATAATAAATGATAGAAAATAAAAAAATCAATAAAATATATATAAATAATAAATAAATATTAAATATTAATTCTACAGTAAAATAATAATAATAAATAAATATTAATTAAATATTAAAATAATAGATAATAATTAATTATTACTTATTACTTATTAATAATTGAATATTTATTAAATAATTATAAATAAATAATAAATACAAAATATAAAAAATATAAATAATGTTTAATTGATATATATATACATATATACTTATGATAAAATATAAATAAATATTGATGAACATATATTTGTATTACATAAATATTTGAAAACACACTCAGATATATAATTGTATATATATATATTTTTATTTTTTATTTATATGTATGTATATATATATATAAGTAAATAAAAATATAACTATATATATCCAGACACATATGATATAAAAATCAATAAACATTAATATTTATAAATATTTTCAAATGGATAAAAAATCAATGAATATTTATTTTAAATAGAAGTCTATTTATTTCCATTTGGTTTATAATCTTAAAAATACATTTTTATGTAAATATTTATTTTTACAATAGATTTATTATAAGTAAATATAGGAAAATATGCATATATTTAATTATAAAAAAATTTGTTGTATAAAATGATTAAAATTGAATTCCATAAAATCAATATAAAGGTAATCCTAGAGAATAAATTCACCCCCTTTAAAAAAATAGGCAACAAGACCCCCTAAAACAAAAATGAAAATCCATCGAATCATAGAAACATAGTGCACCCCAACTAAAAACTGAGTTTTGGATGCCGATTGGGACATTTGTGGGTTGAAAAACACAAAAAGAACAAAATTAGTTTATACCTCTATAGTATATATCTTGTTGTAGGTTTTGAATTTATATGTGGTGGATTCAAAGTAGACACCTGGATCAAATATTATAGATGTCTGAAGATCGAGTTCAATTTCTATGTTTTTAAAGCTATTATACACGTTATTCATTTGATTTTAACATGATTAAAATCTAATTTTGATTTAGGTAATTTCATATGCATCGGTTTGAATGATTGTGGAACTAAAACGGACTATTGGATCCCATGTTATGGTCAATTAATGCCGAAGTCTAATTTTCTACTTATTGAACATTTTTTCTATGTTTCCAATTATTAGTTACTAATAATTATAAATTTTTATTAATTAAAAAATTATATTTACTAAAAATTAAAAATTATTAAAATTATAAAAAATAAAAAATATTTGATAGTGAATAATAAATAAAAAATAATAATTTTTAAAAAATTTATTCTTTTAATGTAGGAGTTGTTATTTAAAACCACTGTTATTTCCCAACTGATATTTTAAAAACCACCAAATAAAATAGATATTTTTTTAAAATGGTTTGTTTTTTTGAAAAAAAATAAAAAAATAATTTTTTTAAATGAAAAAAATTTACAGTTTGTTGTTAAAATAATCATTAATATTTTTTTCTTTAAAAATTTTTGCGGCAGTTTTCAAAACTGTCGGAAAAAGACAAATGGAAACCCCATTTTTTAATAAAATCCCCATCAGTTAGGGATAACAAGTGTGATATATCTATTATCATTAAATTCATGATTTAGGTGATGAAAAATGGTGTTCATGGTCTTATTATCTATTTTAAGTGGCCACGGGGGGTCTAAGGTATGTATGTTCCTAAGTAGGTGACCTAGGCGAAGATGGGACCTAGAGAGGAGGGACAAGAATATGGGTTTCAAAATAATGAGTAATTTGATGAAGGATCACCTTAATATATTTCCATGAATGAATATGGTTCCCTAGTGGTATAATGGTAGAATTATTATCCCTAATTAAGTATATGTTAATGAGTCTCCATAGTATATATAGGGGTGAAACGTTTCACCCAAGTGGGGGTACCTGGGTTAATATGATTCCCCTAAATGAGGTAGGGTAAAGTGGTCTCCCCATATAGAGAGGAGAGAGTAGTTTCTTCCAAGTCATAGGTTAAGGAAAATATAGAAGACTAGTGGGATGTTGGGGAATCTGTTAAACTGGTATAAATAGGAGATTTAACTTTACCATATTCATAGGTTGTGGTGAATATGGTTCCCTAGGGTTAGTCAGGATTGATATTCCACCCCATCATAGAGAATGGTAGAGGATACACACTAGTTATATAGTGTAGGAAGAATATGGTGCACTATTAAGGTCATGGGGATGTGTCTCCCAAACTAGGAGTCCTCGGTGATGTTTTATATTAGTATGGAGGCCTCTTGGTATGTCATGGGCATACAATTTATATGGTCATGACCTTAAAAAGTACAAAATCTTGAGTTTAGCCAAGAAATTATTTTCATTCACATTGAGGGTCATTTTGAAATAATTTTTTAAAAGAATTAGGACACAATTAACACAAAACATCCCACATTTATACAATGTTTATAATACTAAAACAATATCAATTATATCCAATATATAACAAATTCAAAATAAAACATGGCTTCATTATATAATGAATCATCATGTGTAACATCCTCAAATGATAAAGGGTTAAATGACTAAATAATATGACTCATTTCAACAATGTGATCCTTCCTTTTCGGGAGCCTAGCTGATTAGAACTCCACAGTTAAGCGTGCATGGCATGAAGTAGTGATTCGGATGGGTGACCTCCAAGGAAGCTTCTCAGAGTGTGTATGAGTGAGGACAAAGCACACTAGAAAGGACATGTGTTGGATTATGGGGCATTTCATTAGTCAGATGACCCATTCGGTCACGTGGGTGGACCTTGGGGTGGGCCCCACGTGTCTGCGGGGCAACTGGTGGAACCTGGTGGCCCAGGACCTGACAGCCATGTTAAGGAGGGGTGGTTGTGCTGTCACTGAGACCCGATTATCACATTTGGTATCAGAGGAGGAACCCATCCTTAAGTGCAGTGCACAGCCTGGGTTAAGATGTAGGGCCCACAACGAGGGTGTTGTGCTCTAAAGTGGGGGTGATTGTAACATCCCCAAATGATTAAGGGTTAAATGACTAAATGATATGACTCATGTCAACAAGGTGAACCTTCCTTTTCAGGAGCCTAGCTGATTAGAACTCCACAGTTAAGCGTGCTTGGTATGGAGTAGTGATCAGGATGGATGACCTCCTGGAAAGTTTCTCAGGGTGTGTGCGAGTGAGGATAGAGCACACTTCAAAGGACATGTGTTGGATTGTGGGGAATTTCATTAGTCAGATGACCCATTCGGACACGTTGCTGGACCCTGGGGTGGGCCCCACATGTCTGCGGGGCAACTGGTGGAACCTGGTGGGCCAGGACCCGACGACAATGTTAAGGCGGGGTGGTTGTGCTGTCACTGAGTCTCTATTGTCACATTTGGTATCAGAGGAGGAACCCAGCCTTAAGTATGGTGCACTGCCTGGGCTAAGATATAGGGCCCACAATGAGGGTGTTGTGCTCTAAAGGGGGGGGGGTGAATGTAACATCCTCAACTGATTAAGGGTTAAATGACTAAATTATATGACTCATGTCAACAATGTGCACCTTCCTTTTCAGGTGCCTAGCTGATTAGAACTGCACAGTTAAGCTTGCATGGCATGGAGTAGTGATCAGGATGGGTGACCTCCTGGAAAGATTCTCAGGGTGTTTGTGAGTGAGGAGAAAGCACACTAGAAAGGAAATGTGTTGGCTTGTGGGGAATTTCATTAGTCAGATGGCCCATTCGGGAACATGGGTGGACCCTTTGGTGGGCCCCACGTGTCTGCGGGGCAACTGGTGGAACCTGGTGGGCCAGGACCCGACGGCCATGTTAAGGCGTGGTGGTTGTGCTGTCACTGAGACCCGGTTGTCACAGTGTGTCTTGTTTTGTCGTCGTCCGATGTCCCTCACACGAAGAACGAAAGGGCGGTGGGTTCGAACTTGTTCGTTGGTCCGCACCCACCACGTTAGCGGTTTTAAAAGTCTCACAACAATCATTTAATCAAAAGCGGCGTGTATAAATCACAAAGATTTAAATGAAACAAACCCCTACCTCAACGTTTTCGTCGAACGTCAGTTCATCATGGAATTGACCATCGTGGAACAAGAGGATCATCGCGTCGCGGAAGGGGCGTCACTGTCGTCGCGGTACACGGCGTCGCGTAGTCAAACTCCGAGGATTAAAAACACACAGATTTAATTACACCAATTAAACCCTTTTTGAGGATATTATTCACAATGAATTAAAAAGGACAGCAATCCCCTACCTCAATCTGTTGTTGATCGAAAATTATCATGGGAAGGCTTCCGCGTGGCAGTACACGGCGTCACATCGTCGATCTCCAAGGGTTCGACGTTCTCCGTCGGCCTTCTTCGAAGGCCAGCGTTCTTCGCGTTCTTCGCATTCTTTGTGAAGAAAGATGAAGATCTTCAAGCTTTAGAGTTTTCTCCAAATCCTCTCAACAAGCCACCTCTCAAAAGACAATTGTTGGTCTTATTTTTCCATCAATTGAAAATCAAGTATATGTAACGAACAAATTAATTCATATAATTAATTGCAACGAATTAATAGCCCAATTTAATGGGGTGTTTCTTAACCAGAAAAATGCACGGTTGACTTTCTTTTAAGAGGGGGTTGCAGGTGCGTTACTTAGGAGGAAGGAAACGGTGGGGCTCGTGTAGGCCCCACCTCACAAAACTAGAGCATTCACCTATATTCCTTTCAAAAACTGAAAACAATTATATCATAGTTTTGTATATATGAACACAAGTCCGTCTCTAGTTAATTTAGTTAGTGGAATGAATAAACGTTAAATTGTTTCAACAAAACACTAGTAATATGCTGATAAACTATGAAATCTATGAATCATGTTTATATTTTTTGGTCTTTTGAATTCATCAACCATATTACATATAGAAAGATCAAATATTATGCCATATTTTGAGAAAACGTGACAAAAGAATGAATTTTGTTGCAAAAAAATCATACTTCCTATATTTCACATACATATTTTTCATGCATTCAGTACAACCCATAGATGATATCAATTCTTCTCGTTCCTTTTTTAATAGCCCAAAATATCATCAGTAAATAAAACTAAAAAATTATCAAATAACTCATGAAATACTCTATCCATAAGATCCATGAATATAGGAGGTTCATTAAATAACCCAAACAACATTACTAAATAATCACAATTTCTATATCTAGTATGAAAAAATAATAAAATTGTATGATTCTAATCCTTTCAACTCATGCTACCATGAACTCTTATCAACATTAGAAAAATACTATTTTCCCAGTAGATGATCAATTAAATGATTGATATGAGGAAAAGGATATATGTTTTTAACATTGATGTTATTCAGGGATCTAAAATCAATGCAAAGTCTCACGGAAGAATATTTATTTTTAAAAAACAAGACACGATCACCCCTCAGTGATGTGTTAGGTCAGATGATACCTTTTTCTAATACCTCTTTTAATTTATTTTTAACACTAAAAGTCCCACTTGAGCCATTCGATAAGTGGGTTTTGAAATTGGATTAGCATCAGTAACTAATTCAATAGAAAACTCAACATCTCAATTAGAATCAATAATATTAAATTACATTGGGAAAAATCTATGTATTCATTTAATACTAGCACATCATTAATTTGAATAGTCTCTTTATTTTCAACAATATGAGCTTGCTAACATTCATTACCTATTATGATCTATTTCTTAGCTTCTTGAATTGTTATTAAATGTATTAAATCATTGAAAAAAACTTTATTATAAAATAAATATATTTAAACATGATAAAATGAATGATAAAAACACCATGAATGATATAAAACTCTATTATGGTTAGTTTAACATGATATGTAGGAAAGACTATCCCATTGATAATAATAGGAACGCTCTTTTATAAATCTTGTTTTATTTAATACATACACTTATAGTTTTCATCAACATCATTATGATACAATTATTAAGTGATAATCCCAATTTACTTGATATTTCCTATAAATGAAAGAATGTGAGAATCGGGAGTCCGAGAGGGTATTGAAATAATTCAAGTACACATGTAACATACCTATCATCACATCATCTGACAACCCAAAATCAATAGATGTAGAATAAAATAACATATCTATGGCTTTTTATTTTTACCATGAAAATTTCCGTCCTATTATGGTAACATTGGATACATATTATCTTCATTACCAAATTTATTATAGATAAAACATCTCGCCATTGGATTGAGATTAGTTAACCCATTATTGATTCGATAGGATTATTTTCCATACATTTGTTGGCCCTGGCTCCAAAATTTCCATAGTCGTAAAAGTTATCTATATTTATAATAAATTACCTAGGTATCATTTTACAACACATACTATAAAATTGGAGCATCATATTATTAACTCTAAGCAATATTTTTTCATGTTTCACCATCACCTTCTATACTAATCGCTTCATAAATTCGTCACTATAAGGAACATAAGAGTTAGAAAACACCATATCAACCATTTCACAGCATGAAAAAACATTCCCATTGATTTTAAATTCTCATATAGCCAAAGATATTAATAGACATGGGTTTTAATCCTGAGTAAAATCTATTAATTTTTCTATTAGTTTCCCAAATAAAATTCTACATATACTAGTACAGTCTTGGTATGTTTTGTTCATATATAGCTACAAAATATTAACTATTTTCCCTCAATTATAGATACTATTTTTTCCATTCAGAGTCAAACAAATTAACCGAAATATTTCTTGATGAAATGTTCATTAGAATTATCCCATTGAATCGAATAAAGATCATATTTCTCTCTGGTATTCATAACCAAAGACCACCATTGATCAACTTAAAATTAATAATGATAAATGAAATGGGTTTCATTCAACTGTTCAGAATATACTATGACATGAAATATCTTTTCCAAAGCATTCATCCATCATTCTTCTACCCCCATTTCAGAAAATCCACTAAATGATGGGTGATGTTGCCTCAGGAAAGTACCCAAAAAATACATGTTCCATCTTGATAGATGTTGTTCCTCTCTAGCATGGATTCCAACACCATTTATTTTCTGAGTAAATTGATTCGTCACTTCATAAAATCGTGATTTTCTAATTCCAACAATCTGGAGATGCTAATTTTTAAGGATATATCCCTCCCAGTTCAGTCCCACTACAACTTCCATGTTCCCTCTTCCGAAAACCATTCTCAATAGGTGTAGTTTATAAAAATAATCACAGAAATATTGAAATTATATAATATTTAAACTCTGTACATAAGTTAAATAATTTAAATGGAATGTTATTAAATATACCCTAACATATAATGTTATTTAATCTCACTCTTAATAACAAATATAAGGCCACAAAAATCAACATTAAAAAATCTGGTGTTTAGTCCAGAAATTAAATTCTTTCACATCCATGATCTTTTCAGGTTTAGAGTTTTATAATATATGAACATAATTCCTAAATAATATCCCACATTTATACAAATTGTATACTACTAAAATAGTTTCCATTTACTACAAAATATAAAACATGTAATATAAAACATGGTTTCTTTTTGTGATAACTCATCACAATATTCCCATTTATATCATCCTTGTCTCTATTCATCCATAAATGCATTTAAATTTTATTAAAATATGGGATGATAAAAAAAATTATTAAGGGATATTAAATTAATGGTAACCATTTGTTCAATAAAAAAATGAAAACCTATGTAAAACACTTTTGTTCAAAACATAATAATTTACCCAAAAGAAAATTAACATTCCTTTTAAAAATATAATTAATTTTTTCATTTGAAAATAAATGATTACCATAAAAGATATTTAGAATGAATATAAAATTAATGTAGGTACCTTTGGAAACCATCACATATAACCCTTATAAAACCCTTACAGAATCCTTACAAATTGGAATAACTATGCATACAACATTTGAAATAATTATCCAAATAATATAATCATTACTCAATGCGTTGAAGCGCTATTTGTGTACGCCATCATTAATGGTATAATAGGATCACCCAATGATATCTGTGCAGAACCATAATTTTTAATTTCTAATAACCACACCATGAATAAAAAAATTCAAATATCATTTAATAAACATTTACGTTATAGATTAAGAGTTTAATTCAAGACAATAAAAGATGATTTTTTTCAAAGAGAATCCCCTTATCAAATAAGAAAAAAATCAATCATAAAACCCATTAAAGAATTTATTTAAGAACTATATAACATATTAATAGGTAAATCCGTGATATATAATGTCAAAGATTCAATATATACACCTTATATGAGAATAAATGTGCCAAACATCATAATTTCATCAATGAAATTAAATTGAGATGAAATTTATAACATTGATTTGAATTCAACATGTATGACATTAACACAAAAGATTAATAAATTTAAGTTATTTATATAATTCATTTAGAATATTTTCATGTTTATTATTCTTTTTATGTAACTTATTACTATGTTATAACAATTAATTTATTATTTATGTTCACATTGGATGTTTTGATGATATTTGGTACATGAGTCCAATAACGAATCTAGTATGATTCCAATAGTCAAATTGGCTATTATTCCACAATATCTAGAATAGTATTCCTCAAATTATTATCATTATTAAAACTATATTATACTTTTAATTGAAACTATTAATTATTGTTATGAAAAATGAACTATGTTCTAATCATGGAGAGGGTAAGTCTTACATAGGAATTAGTAATGTTTCGATTTTTCAATGATCATTTTAGAAAGAAGGTATGTAATATTTTATCATTAAATAATTATAAAAATAAAATTAACAACATAAAAAATATAAATAAATAAATATATATTATCTACATGATGTGGGGATGAAAAATAAATCATCTCGCTTTGTAGAGGCGATAGTTCACATTTATGCAAAAAAAGTCATCAATTTAATGTGCATAAAATGGTAAGAACATAGATGAAATATCACGAATTAATAGTGATAAATATTTAATTAATATAATATATAAAACTCAATTCCATCATTTTAACCAGTCTTGGTAGATGGTGTGAGAAAATGAATTATATCAGTTCTGTAGGTGGTAGTCCACCACAGGCACAAACGATTAATTATTTTCCAATTTTTATAGAAATATATATATTTAGGTTATGATATTAACATAATAAAATCTAATTATATTAAGTATAATGGAGCTATTATTTCACCATGGTGGAATAATATTTTAAGAATTTGGAAGAATAAATAAAATGGAAAGACATAATTAAAAACGATACCACACCTTCAGATTTTATCCTTTTATTATCACCTTATCGTCACTAATGAGGGTGTTCTGCCTATGTTAAGGCCTCTATATAGTGGTTATGGATTATATGAATGTATTTTATCAAATCATTGATGAAAATAATCTTTTTTGTATGAATAAAAGAGAAGAAGGGGTTCCCTATTATAAGAGATGGGAGAGGAACTCTTATAATTCTCCAAATTATTAAAATAATATATATTAATAATCAATTAAAAATGCATCAATATTTATTTATTTAAAATATATTATAAGGATGGTTATAAATTTATTCATCCAATTAAAATTTTACATGTTCTGATTATTTTTCTATCTATATATTTTTGTTTTAACCCTTATTTAATCCTTTTATTTCGTACCATGATATCATGTATTTTACAGTTTCTGGGTTGATATAAATAGCTTAAATTGAAAAAATTAAAATGAATGAGTCATTAATGAAATTTTAATACATATACCAATCAGTTAGAAGAAATTTATATTTTTTAGAAATTTTATATCATTTAATAAAATATTATTTATTTTAAAATATAAATAATTCAATTTTGAAACTATTCATTAAATGAATTTTTAAAAAATATCATAACATCATTATAGATTCAAATAAGTAGTTTCAAAACATCACTAACATGTAAAATACCTCTAATAAATTTGTGTATTAAATTAATCAATTCAAATTATATTTATTTTATTATTTCTAATATCATTGATTTGATATTTTTTTTAATTATAAAAATATATCGTTGTTATTGTGAAAGACATTAATTGAATTATTTCTTCCTTCAACAAAACATATTATTTATCATGATAAAAATAAATGTTTGTTATTTCAAAAGACTATTCATAGTCGAATAGATCCCCCTATATTACCCTATATTAAATATATTTCACTTGATAAAAATAAAAATAAGGCTAAATTGACATTTCTATGAATATAATATGATAATTGTAACAATATCATAAATGCGGCATCAAAAGGGGAGAATTTCTTCTAAATAATTATTTGTGTTGAAACTCACTCGTCTAATGTTATTAGAACAAGTTTTAGAATAATTTTATAATATTTATAATCTAATTTTTACCATTATTTAAACAATTTTCTTTTAACCATTTTAATAAAAAATTATTAAATTTACTATTAATATAGTACAATAATAAAAGTGACCTGTTTAAATAACGTGAACAATTTTATTCAAAATATGAAAACCAACTTTCAAAATTGAAAATAGAGAAATTGCAAAAATTAATTAAAAATTAATACCCTCAATTTAATAAGAAACCATGTTTTTGAATTAAACGTATTCAAAAGTTATCAAAGGTTTCATATCCAAATTCAATGTGAAGTTTATTCAAATGAAGTAATTTTTATTTATTCATAAAACATTTATCTAATTATAATTTAAAACCCGTTTAATATAAAAAAATACACTATAATATTTTTAGATGAGAAAGCTATTATCAATTACAAATGCAATATTTTTTCACAATTCTCCAAAACAAGAAACATATCAGAAAAAATAAAAATTTCAATGAGAGTACATTTTGATATTCTCATTCCAAATAAGAACATTATTTTTTCAAATAGAATTTATAAAACTATCCAAATTTATATTTAATTAATCAGTGCCATCAAAATTTTGTAAAACTATTTTCTAGACAAATATATTTTTAGCATGAAAATTGATTTATTCTTATATTATTACTATAAAATAAATTTGATGAATTTTAAAACTATTTATAAAAAATTATAAAATTATTATACCATTATTAGTTTTGTTAAAAAATGAACTAGTATGTTTTCTATAGTGGGTTCCTTCTCCATACCCATGAAGTGCTATAAAAGAAGTGGTCATCCATAAAGGCTTTAATGTGTAATGAATTTGATTAACCCAAATTCAATATTTTACTTTTAATTACATTAGGATTTATTTTAAATTAATATATCTAAAGGTTGTTGCAGACTACGTATTGAAAACATTATTTTATTCCAGGAGTCCCATTATATTCATCCATTTAGCCAAGTATGCTTTTATGTTGTAAAATAGAATCCCATGTGGTTAAATTATAATAAAATATTTTGATTTTGGGGTATGGTGATGGGTCCTAAAAAGAAATTAATACAAGAATCATGGGATCATGATGAGAGTGTATTGATGGTTTATGGAAGTTATTTAGGTCACACCTTGGTGAACTACCCTAGGCATATATTTGAGGACATGGGAAAAGTGATTTTGGCACATGGACACGACTCTGAGTGAAGTGGTAGTTCTCTTATGAAGAATATTTACATCACCATCTCAAGGGTTTTCCATTTTATAAAAAGTAGTTCCATGAATCATGAAATCCCGAGGAATCTCACATGCCTTTGTTCTAACGTCACAAAGGTATCTTCACCCTCATATAAACACTCCTACCAACAAAAACATTTTTGTGTTCACAGATATACAGTAATGGAATCATATTCTCATTCCACTAAATACTCAATGATATATATATATATATATCACAAATCACATACTTGAGTCAAGTGACTACTATATGGCACTAATCCTCATCGGGAATCCACACACCAGACTACCCCCTTGGGGGTCAATGTCATATCTATTTGGATACAATGACGTCACCGAATAATGTTCTTAACTAATAAAATTCTAGTAATCAGTTTTTTTAATTATAATTCCACTAAATATCTATACTGGAAAAAACAATAAAAGTTTTTTTACATTTTAAAAAAATAAAAAATTGTTTTTCTTGAACCAGTGTTGGGGAATCTAATTCCTATACTAATACATCATGCGTGTCTACACATCCATTTCGCAATTAGATTGTATAACTGTTAATAATAAAAATACCTTGATGGGTCCATTTGACATGTCATCCATAGAAAATACCATTTCTTAACTATGTATAATTCCACTAAAATCATTTATTGGAAAACTTTATATAAGTTTTTTTGAAATTTTAAACTACTAACCCCTATGCCTTCAGTAAAATAAATCTCAAGAAATATTACATATTTCATGGGAATACTATATAATAAATATGGTTCATGTAAACATGCCATTTCCCTAACAATACATGAAAAATCACAATATTAGTTTAAATTACTTAGGTCATACATGAATCTATATATCAAATCTATTAATGAAAACTAAATAAACTTATATATATGGAAGCATGGAATTCTAATCAGAAGGGTGTTCATGAATCAATATTTTATGGTCATTCAAATTCATCCACGTGTTCCAATTCCATATCTCTCATACCCAAACTAAAATTATTACAAGAGACTCTTTGATACCACTTTTTTACACCCTTATCTGAATACCACTAATTAGAGTCCTAATGAAGTGTCATATGTCCATAAATACACCTATCCATATACACAAGGCTTCTGACTGATAAAAATGGTGTAAGGTGATATTGTGGAGAGACTATTACTCATATTAGATTCACACAACAAAAAAAATAACAAAATAAAATACATTAAAAAATAATTAGAGTATAAGGATGAAATAAAACATATCCATTCTATATAAAATGAAATGATTTCATATAAGAATACATCACATTGATAACCCATTTGGCCGATTTCATATAAAACTAAACAAAGGAATACAAATACAATGATGACATATTAATATCCACATGACTCATATCTATGTTATATTTTTTCTATTCAGCTCATCAATGCAACACCAAGACTATAACCTTCCCATATCTATGATCATATAGTCTACATGGGTATTAAAGAGTTAGGGTCAATTGAGAAAGGTGTGAGTAAAATTTTGCAAGAACCACCAAGGGTGTCGTTAACATAACCAATAAATACATGGTATTTAAAGTGTGATGTTTTCAATGTAGTAAATAAATATGTAATGGGTAATAAAATTATCATCATCGATCTTCGAGTTCTAAAGTGACCCCTATGGTCGACCATGCCTAATCTGACCAGTGAAAAATGTATTTGACCATGTTCCACAACCATTCGGGAACCATATCCTACCCAAAAAAAATTAGAACAAAATCAATACTATAATATCCCACGCACTTTAACTATTTCCAATTACCTTTTAGAATGTCCCATAATTTTACTATGGATTGGACTAGTTTCATTGTCTTAATATATCATAGATCATCATGGAGAGTGTAATGACCTATAAATATATCATGATGTACTACCAGGGGAAGGAGGATTCCACACAAAAATATATCATATAACAATATGAGTTAGGAGGCCTACCTAGTAATCATCTCATATATATTTCAGTGGAAAATTAAACCCCTATAAAAACAGCTCATATATCATCAAGGAAGAGCCACTGACCAAAGAACATCTCATATATCATCAGAGAGAAAAGATTAATACCAATTAAAAATATCATATTTCATTCGGGAGAAATGTTTCATACCCTCAAAATTGCTCAGAAATCATATTTGGAAAAGTACACTACCATATAAGTGTCTCATATATCCTTAGGATGAAAAGAGTCATACCCATGAAAAATAACATATATAATTCAAGGGAAGGTTTCCTACACCCAAAATAGATCATAAATAAAATGATCGAAAGTGTCCAATATTTTGAACAACTCATATATCATGTTGGGAAAGAGTGTTCCTCATTGCGCGGGGGGAAATATCAAATTAGAGGGAAGGATAATCAACCTAAAATACCAATAATTTATCATCCTTACATGGGTTCTCCACTCATCTAAATCCATAAAAAATTTCCTAACTTAATATCTCAATAATATAAACCATTATCATCCCCACATTCATATTATGTTTCTATCATACAATCATTTCTAAAATAAACCTATATTGTATCAACATGAGAACGATGGTAACCACTATAGTCCCCTATGTAACATATCAAATCGAACACTCCTGTTATGATACATTATCCCATTCACAAATCATGGTTCAAAACCTATCTATCAATGAAAATAATATCAATTGATATGACTATGATAACATGATTAAAAATTAAGCATCATTTGTAATAAATTTCTAGTGTGACACTAGAGAGATTGTATAAATCCTATCTCACCACAAAATTAAATCTATGTTGTCACTCTCAGCTATCCAAAGAATTAATCGTATCCCTTAAATCATAACATAAATTAACCAATGCACTATTATATAGGAAAACTAAATCTACACACACATAATCTAGGTAACACCCAAAGCATCCACAGTAAACATATTTTTAAATAATTTAGTAGCTTGCGCTACATGAAAAACTGAGTTCGAGCACCCCATGATCTATCAAACATGTAGTTTAAGAATATTTTATTAATAAAATTTACAAAATTTTTAATTTTTTATACTATATAAAATTTTAACATCTATGTCATGTATTTCGTAGTCATAATATAAGAACAAATTTAATTTTTTAGATAAAAGAAGTATTTTTTTTAAAAAGAGTATTTTTAGCACCTTTTAACTATGAACCATTTTTAAATAAAATAATTGACACTTTTATATATTAAATTATTTTTAAAAAATAAACTTCTTATTCAGAAGAGGGTTATATAAGTTTTTTTGGATTATTTTTTGGTGTTTTTCTGATAAGTTTCATATTTTAATAAATAGTGACTAATACTAAATTTTAATTCAAAACTGCTATTTCATCTTAATTATTTATATAGTTAGATTATCTTTTTAAATTTTTTAAGGTTTAATTATATTATGTTTTTATAATTTAATTTAATTTTGATCAATGGATGAAATTTTACATTTTAATGGGACATAAACACTTGCTAATCTTTTAATTGATTTACTTCTTAAAAACCATCATTTTTTTTTTGAGAATGGAAATTAATTTTAAATTAATTAATTCATATTATGTGTTTTGAATTTGGAAAAATTAATTCCATATTATTAATTAAAATTTCTAGTTATTAAAATAGGCATCTTTTATTATTGGGAATTATGAATAGTAACTTTAGAAATGATTTTTATTTACAATAATTAAAGGGAAAATTAGGTAAATAAGGGTAAAAATAATATTATAATATTATAAAACTACCCTAGTACTTGCGCTAATATTTTTTATGAGTCATGGGAGACCAAAATAATTATTCTACCAAAAGTGGGTGTTAATGACATGTTATAATATTTAATTTAAAGTAAAGAGAACTATAATATAAACATGTATCTTTTAATTAAAATAATATTTATAAGTGGTTACATAACTATTAAATTTGACCATAAATAGCCATTATAATTATAAAAATATTTCCTATATCATGATATTTTATGTATAATTTTTATACATTATATATATAAATTTATTTATGACACAATGATGATACAATGATTACCTAATTAAAAAAAGATTCAAATAAATGATATTATAAATTTTAAAATAAATATTATTTAAATATTTCATGATATATAAGAATTTTAGGGATCAATATTAAATTTTGGGTATTATTTAATTATTTTCTTTTATGGAATAATTTTTTATTACTTTAACAAAAATCAATTACTAAATAGTGTCAAAATTGATATTAAGGAGTTTTTATAAAACAAACACTATTTTATTAAATGATATAATAGTAATAAAAATATAAAATTCGTCCAAATGATTTATATAGTGTTAAAAATTTCATTAATAATCCTCTTTATTTTCTGTTGTAATTTTATAGTGGCTATATTAACCATATAGTATTAAAATACAATAAGACATGGATATAGTTAAATTATTGTACTAAGGGTTAAATATAAAATGTAAGGATACTTTTATGACCTAAAGATGTATAAAACCTATTGATTGAGAGAAACTATACCCATACTAATATTAGACACTAAATAAATCACATTAAATTTATTATAAACTGAATATAAATTTGTAATAAATTAATATGTGAAGACTTTACTAAATTGCCCCTCATTGCTCTTATAAAAGGGAACTTCTACTTCTCTTTTATTATCACCTCCAAAGCCATTTGACTCAAATAAACCTTCCTAAAATATCCTCCAAAATTCCCTAACATAATCTTATATACCATAATTTAGGAATAAACCAACTTAAGAAGTCATTTTGGGCAAATCAAAAGGAGACACCTAAAGAAGAGGTAATCATTTTATCACCTCTTTCAAAGTTCTTTTCATCTTCTACATTATATTTCTATGTTTTTTAGAAAAAAATAATAAATTATGTATCCTCCATATACATAGATGTTATTATAATCACTGTACAAAAATATACATCATTTTATCCATCTTAGAAAAAATAATATAACCATGTGTGCGTACGTACGACTTACCCTCTCCACTCCGTGGTGTAATATTTTATTCAAATATAATTTATTTTTATTTGTATAATGATGAGTATAATAGACATAAAATATTAATATTACATGATTATTATTCTGTATAATAACATACCATCAATTTCCATAACATTTTACCATTAAATGAATGATATCATTTCTCGTGCATAGGTATGACCTACCATCTCAACAATGTGATGAGATTAATTCTTGACATTTACCTTTAAATAATTATTATAAAATATATTTTATGATTTAATATAATATTTATTAACTTAATATAAGACTGGATATAAATAAAATATATCATATGCATAAGAAACATTACTAACATGATGAAACATGCAAAGGAAAATGAAGCAGTTAACACCAGAAACAATGATAATATAGAATTATTTTTAACAAAACAATATAAGAGGGTCATATATGATATCATAAATATGGTTATGGTTATTTTATAATTTAATAACACTCAATAATCATTATAAATGAGTTTAACACACCGTCGAATAAAGTAAAGTACAAGGTAAGGGTTAATTTTTCAATATCATTATTATTCCATAGAGTTTATATGTGAGTATTTACATTGAATAATTTATCATCAATGTAAATTTTTGTTAAAAATACTCTAAAAGGGGATATTTTTAAGTTTTTATGTAAGATACACATTATCTAAAAGATCATATTAAATGTTTTAAAGATTTATTCTCCAAAATCTTTGTCATTCGTGTACATGTTTTTAAAATGGTATTAATGATTTAATTATATAGAAATGAATGTTTTAAAATATTAATTCATTTAAAAATTATCAAAGTGGTATGGAAACATTGATTTAGAAATCTCTTTTTAAATTTATTCTTTTATAAGATCTTGGATTTTTCATAAATCATTTCACTATAATGAAAGGGTAATTTATCTCAAATAGTTTTAATGAATATTTTCATATATGTCCACATCCATTGTTTTATTTTATGATTAATTGATGTTAATTTAGTACAATAAAATATTCCATTTGGTTTTGAATGTTTTGTGAGATGTTTGACTATGGATATTCTATTTTTATACCATTCAATGGATGTGGTTAAAGTATTAACATTTTCTATTCTAGTTTTAATATGAATGTTAGTTTTATGTTTTACCCCATTAACAAGAGGAATGGAAGCGAAATAGTAAGTGATGTGTGTGGCCCACTTTTAACACCCTAATTCCATAGCCCAGAGTAGGTGTATCATTTTAATACATTGGCATGACTACAAGGAATAAAGTCTCAAAAGCCGACAATTTTATCACTCTTTAAAAATAAATTGAATATATTAATTTTATATTACACATTAGAAAATAAAACACAACATAATTGATCCTTTGATAATTCCATTAATCCCGTAGCTTACCCCTGAATATCAATCATAATACATTTCTTGGAATACTGAGAAAATTAAAACATATAAAGGGGTGTTCTCTGATACTAAGTAAGGATAAAAATATAGGAAAAACTTTCATAAATAAGCATAAACATTTAAGTCAATGTATAAGATGAAAAAAGTCTTTGGAACTTAAAGTTAGAATAATATTCCCAATATATAATAAAATAATTCCATTTACTTATTCATATGAATTTTTTACTTGTCGAATAATCACATTCAATATCAATATCCACTTTTATAATGATGGAATGCATAATTTCAGATATCATAACCACATAGACAAGGCCTTGTGCCAAGACTACAAATAAGATTTTATCAAGGCCTTGTGCAGAGAAACTAGTTTGTCTCATGTGACCTACCAATGCATCGAGGAGCTATAGTGGGATCCACCTGTTACATACTAAGTCTAATGCATTCGTCATATAAATTGTTTCAAACATAACATAAACATTCGTATTAGAATTAGCATAAGAAATGTCAATACATTATAAATATACCATGAATGGTATAAAAATTACACATCCACTTTCCAACATATCACAAAACATTCAATAAAATATAGAAGATTAGTATCATAATAAATCAACTTCAAATATGTTTAAAATCCATCAAGGGATGTTGATATAGATGAAAATGATTTGTAAAAATGTTTGAGTGAAATATCCCTTTTTCATAATTTTTTTTAAAAGTCAAAGACTTTAGAAATTAAGAAATTTAAATAAATTTTTGAATAATATTTTCCCATACCACTTTGATACTTTAGAATGGAATTAACATTTTTAAAACATTCATGTCCATATAAATAAATTCTTAAAAACCATTTTGAAAACATGGACATTAATGAGAATGATTTAGAAGAATAAATATTTAAAATATTTAAAATGATGTTTAAGTAAAAGAAGTAAATAAAAATGAATCCCTTTGAAGCCTATTTTATGAAACATGGACATGGATAATAAATATGTCCCAGTAGATACTTACACATAAACAATCTTGTATAGTAATGAGATTGAGAAAATAACCCTTACCTTGTACTTTCCATTGGTCAAGGGTATGTTTAACCTCATGTATATGACCATTGTATGTTATTAGATTATACCAGAACCATATTAATATTTATACTATGATACATGATTCATTTATTACTTTATACTACCCATTTAATAAAGATTTTCATGTTAAATTAACATTTCAGGTAATAATCGCTTTCTTTATCGTACATATTTTAACTTGTTATTATTGACCATATCATTTAAATCATGATTTAAATAAATATAGAATATAAACCTATATTAATATATCATATATATTTCGAACATAAATATTTATAATAGATAGACATATGAAATGGAAAATACTATTTATGGAGATGGTAGGCCGTACATATGCATAAACGCTCTTTCTGTTTTCATATCATATTGACGGAAGTAAATGAATAATATATTTGTAATTAAATAAATACATACATATATATATATATATCCAGTAGAATTATTATTTAAAATAATAAATACTTATTAGTAATATATATTTTTAAAATCGTCGGTGAATGGTGAACGTGGAAATGAATCTCATCGCGTCGTGGTGATGGTAATCCATACGTACGCACGAGTGACAATATCATTTCTTTAAATGTGTTGAATTGGATGGTATATTAATTTTATAGAGACATCAGTATGTTATTTTCATTATTTATATACATATTACTCATCGATATATCCATCCAAATAATATAGCGTTGAATAACAAATTATACCACGTCGTGGAGACGGTAAGCCGTACGTACGCACACACGGTGAAATTATCATTCATAGGATGGATAGAAAAATGAATATGGTTGTGCCTTATTTATAATAACATCACAGTATATATAAGGTAATGGATTTATTATTTTTGTATGATAAAAACAAAGTAAGAGTAAGTGGAAGAATATAAGAACTTTAAGGAGGGTGGGGAAATCAATACCTCTTCTTTGGGTTATTCCTTTTGATTTGATAAAAAGGGAACTATAGGTTGGCTTTCGGACCAAAGGAAGGCCTCAAATGAAGGTAGGATTATTGGGAGGATATTTGGGAAGGGGTTTTCTGAGCCAGATGTCTTTGGAGGAGTGAATTTGAGAGAATGGGAAGTGCCCTTCTATAAGATGGCTAGGGGCACCTTAGGGAAAAAAGATTATTTTATAATGAATTCATTTTCTATTTATAATGGCTAAAAATGAACTATTTAAAGGATAAGTTGGTTATGTGTCGAAAAAAACTCAAACAATAGGTTTTAGACTGCTTTGGGACACTATATTAACCTTATCATTTAGATTTGACTCTTAGTTTAATAATTTGACATTTACCATATCTCTTTGTATTTTTATATTATATGGTTAATAAACATACTATAAACTAAAAATAGAACCCCTATTGGTTCATTAATGTCATATATATTATTTTACATGTCTTTTGGGAAAACAATATAATCATTGGAAATAGAATATCAATTAATAATATAATATTTGTTTTAAAAACTATTTTATGTTAATTTTACACTATTTGGTATTTTGTTTTTGCTAAATTCATAACACCATTATAACTTCGAAAAAAAATTCATCTAACAAACTATATCATGTCATAATATCCATGAAAATTTTAGTAACTCATAAAAAGTATCAAATAACATTTATTTGGATATTTATAATATAAATTATTTTAATATTTCAATAATTAGGTAATTACTGCATCACCATTGTGTTATAGATAAATTACATTTTTTAATGTCAAAAAAATATAAATAAAATACCATTGTGTAGGAAATATTTTTATATTTCTAATTAATATTTACAGACAAATTTATCTTATATGTAACCCTATATTAAAAATGTTTTAGTTATTAAACATTGAAATTAAAACTTTTAACTATTCTTTGAATTAAATGACAATAAATGTCCTCATCTGATCCATGTGGACCTAAATGATCATATTTTATTCTTAAGGTTTTTTTGGGTCGAATTATACTTATAAAATAGAATTAGGACTTATTTTAGGGTAATAATAATACAATTACTACACTTAATTACCATATCAACTTTTAATGGTGGTAAACAAAAGTAAAAAGTTACTATTCACCAAAAATTATTTTCATATTATTGAACAACATTTTACTTACTTATATCAACCATGTCTCGAGGATTTTTGAAATTCAACTCATAGAAGAGGTAAAATTATGTTTTATTTAATTTTAAAAATGCTCCTAGGAGGTGGGTAAAAGACAGTAAAAAGTTTAATAAAAATTTTATATATCTAAAATTATTATAAACTAACTCAAATTAATTATTTTAACTTATAGAGGTATTATATATCTATTTGTATCTTAAAAATTTTTAAATAAAAAAAATAATTATTTTAATAAAATTTTGGGTTTAAAAAATAACTTAGAGTTTTCAATTTTCATCAAAAATTGAAAGTTTTCCGAAAAATACAAAACAATTACCCTAAGATTATTTCAATATTCAGAATTTGAAAATTAAGCCTTTTTTACCAAATCAAAAACATAGAAAATCCATTTATTAATTTAAAATTAATTCCCGTTTTCAAAACCAAAAGGTGTATTTTTAAGAAATAATAACAATCAAAAGATTGACACATGATTATTCCAATTTCAATGTGAAATTACCTACAGTGACCATCATTGGATTAAATGGTAAAAATATAATCATTGTATACTTACAAAACATTAAAATTTATAATTAAACACTTTAAATTAATTTTATTAAAAATGTTTTTTTTCAGTTAAAATATAGTATTTTCACTATTCATCAAAATATGATGGTTATCATAAAAGTACCAATAATTTATCCAAAATAAATTTTTATGTCTCTAATATAATGAATAATTTAATTTCAGTAAATTTAATATATAACATTTTTAAATATAGGTTTTTAAAAAAAGGTTATATACTAAAAGGATGTAAAAGTGAAATTTTTTTATAGACAAATACGTCATATATATGAAAAACAATGAATTTGTTCTTAAATTGCATCTAATAGAATCATAATATAGATTCCTAAATGATAAATTCTATATAAAGATCAAAAATGAGTTTATATTATTCATAATACCTTTTGAACGACTAGTTTGGTATGTCGTGGTGCGCTTGAACATAGTGTTGTGTGTAGTGCATGTTATTGAATTACTTTGCAGAAATAACGTACTACAAATTCATGGGGTGTTACATTCTTCCCGCATTAAAAAACATTCTTCCTTTCAATTTGAAATTGTTCTTCGAAAATAAAAGGTAGAAAATAGAAAATGCCTTTGGGGGAAAACCCACATCATAAATTAGGTTAATAAAATTTAGTCTTAATAAGAGGAAAATGGAAATGAAAGGGTCACCAACAAATTATGATCTCAATTAAGAGAAAATTGGTGGAAATTAGAGACACCTAATTAAGGGAAAGACGTAAATATTTATAGGGAGTGATTGAGGTCATCAATCACAAACAAGTGTAAACATTAGGGCCTCAAATCCATCAATATATGTTGATTTAAAATACCATCAGTTCAACAAAACATAAGGTATTAGGATAACACATTTTTGGTTTAAAGATCCCTTCACTAAAGTTTAAGAATTAATTTACCCATATAATAAGAGGGATATATATATATATATATATATCCTTGACAAGTAGTGTTTCATCCTTCATCTAATTCCTATCACAAACTTATCTTTCACACCAAAAGATTTCAAAAAATATTCTATTTATCCTAATCATATAAGGTTCCAAAAATAATGAATTTAAAATTCACTAATCAGACCCTTTAAAAAATATATTATACAATACAAGTACATTATGTAGTCCAGTGGCAGGCAATAAATCCAAATCGCACTACGGTTGTGGGTTCAATTCCCATAGCAATGTCTGATGAGATGGTTTCTCACACGGTTTGTGTGTTGTTATTTTTCTTAAAATCCAAAAATAACCCTTACAACAGTAAACAATTTCAAACCTAATCAATTCCAACCTTTAGACTTATCCAAAATACATATATCCAAACACACAGTCCAAAATTTATAAGGAAGTTAAACACAATGACGATCATTTTTTCAACGTAATAACATGCGAACACCTTCAACATGTATTATTTTAAAACATGGTAACACCCTAAATTATCATATAACCATATTGGTTACATTCATGCTCCATTATTACTTATAGAATATTGGATATACTTAATATATCTAAAAATGTTGTAAACTCTAATAATGATGGAATAAACTAACAATTAACATGTTCCAAGGATGTTAATAATATCCAAATCAATCATCTCTTATTCTAAAATCAATTCCTTGGAATTAGGACTATAATAATTTTTTTTCTTTCCTTCAACCATGTATTTTCCAAAAAATTTAACTTTCCATTGAGTCACTTTTCATGGTTCCACACATTCTTAATTCCTTAAGGAAATAGTACTTTAGTACAATCCTTATATACTATATAAATCTTATATCATGTTCATAATTAATACAGCACTCAAATGTCACAATACTTTAATTACAACATAATACCTCTTAATCATTTCTCTTCATCTTTAGTAGTATAATAACTTGCTTATTATACAATAGCAGCATTTTGGGTATTCTCTGATGATTGGCCATTGATTCTCATAGTGTCCCAACTCCTTGTAGATGAATCATTGTATATTTGTAACATTTTTCTCACCCTTGCAATCACATACTTGGTGTCCATTTTCACCACACTTATAACAAATTCTCATTCCCTTCAAAAATTTACCAAGGTGATTCTTTCCACATTTATCATATATGGGAATATCCTTCTTTTCACTCTTCCCTTTATCCATATTTCTCTCTTTCAACCTTTTCTTCTCTTGATTCCCTTCAAAGCCATAGGACTCAGAGAATTTTCTACTTATCTTATTAACACATGATATTATTTCATCATATGTTGAGAATACATGGGAGACTACTTCCATTTTAAATATTGGTTTAATAACATGAAAGATATAAACCTTCTTACTCTTTGGATAATATGTATTGCTGGAGTTCACATTACTTCTATTGGGTGCCATTTCTATGCAATGGCATCCACTAGGTCAGTATATGAATTTCAATGAATTATTCCCAACTTTTAAAATAACAAACGTAAATTGAACTGTTTATGGATATAATCAATAATCATAAAAATATTTTCTTTGAGGAGGTATATACTCATAAATATTTCATAATAATTTTTAAATAAAATGAGAATTATCCTAAGTATATCCCTAATGAGTGTCATAACCAAGAGTGCAGCAAGGCCAGTTTTCGTGCACCAGTTCTCGTTTGAGTCTCACTGATGGAGGTGTTTTCAGGTTTCTCCCCTAGGTACTTTTATTCCAGAGCTGCCTCTACCTAGTCGTATCTAGACAGGGATTTATTTTCTTGGAAAAATCACAAAATCCCTATATTAAAAAAATTCTAGGATATTCTTCTGTACTAATCCTCAAAGTCTATCTTAGGGTAATGTTCTCAAATAAGAGTTTATATAAATCTAGATTCCAAGGTTATTGCTAAACTTCCCTTGATACAAACTGTAACGCCCCAACCCCAGAAGGCCAGATTCAGTGCATTATTTTAATAAATTTGCATGATTACAAGGAATCAAGTCCTGAAAGACTGATCAGTTTAGCGGTCTTAGAAAATAAATTACATACATGAACGTTAAATTACACATTTGATGATAAAAGAAAACATAAATGATCCTTTTATAAGGACATTAATCCCTAATATTAACCCTACTTACAAATCATAATACACTTTTTGGAATCCTAGGAAAATTAAAACATAGAAAGTGGTGAACTCAGATACTCAGTAAGGATAACAATATAGCGGAAATATTCAAAAATAAGCATAAAATTTTAAGGCAATGTATAACACTAATGAAAAATCCTTTGAAACATAAAATTGAACATAATATGGAAAAGATGAAATAAATAATTCCATTTACTTATTCACATGGATATTCTACTAGTAGAATAATCATGTGCAAAATCAATAGCCACTTTTATAATGATGGAATGCATAATGTCAGACTTCATAACAACATAGTCAAGACCTTGTTCCAAAAATACAAATAAGATTTTTTTCATGTCCATTTAACAAGACAGTAGTTTGTCTCATGAGACCTAGAGATACATCGATTAGCTATAGCAGGCTCCACCCGTCACTTTCTAAGTCCAATGCATTCTTTATTTGAAAAGGTTTAAACATAACATAAACATTCGTATTAAAAATAGATTACAAAATGTCAACACTATATCCATAAACCATTAATCGTATAAAAATAACACATCCATAGTCAAACATATCATAAAACATTCAATACTATATGTAATATTAGTATCATAATAAATTAACTTCAAACAAGTTTAAAGTCTATCAAGCGATAATGATATATATGAATATGATTTGTAAAAATATTTGAGAGAAATATCTATTTTTCATAAAGTCATTTAAAAGTCACACAATTTATAAAGAAATACATTTAAAGACATTTTTGAATCAAAGTGTCCCATAAAACTTTGAATCTTTTGAAATGAATTAACATTTTAGAAACATTCATGTCTATATAAATAATTCTATAGAAACCATTTTGAAAACATGGACGTTAATGAGAATGATTTAGATGAATAAATAATTAAAACATTTGAAATGATGTTTTAGTAAAGAAGTCACGTAAAAATATTCCCTTTGAAAACTATTTTATGAAACATAGACATCGATTGTAAATATGTCCATTTAGATACTTACACATAAACAATCTTGGATAATAATGAGATTAATGAATTAACCATTACCTTGAACATTATACTGGTTGAGGGTACGCTTAAACTCCTATATAATTAACATTGTATGGTATTAGATTATACTATAACCATATTCATATTTATTATATCATAAATGATTCATTTATACATTTATACTATCCATTTAATTATGATTTTCATGTATAATGAACATTTCGGTTAATAATCGCTTTCTTTATCGTACATATTTTAACTATTTATTCTTGAACATATAATTTACATCATTATTTAAATACATCCAGAATATAAAACATGAATCATATATCATATATATTTAGAACATAAATATTTATAATAGATAAATATATGAAATGGAAAACATTGTTTATGGAGACGGTAGGCTGTACATACACATAAACGTTGTTTCTGTTTTCATGTCATATTGAATGAAATTGAGTGAATAATATATTTGTAAGTAAATACATAAATATATAAATATCCAGTATCTTTATTGTGTCATATATTACATACTTATTAGTAATATATATTTTTATAATTTTCGGAGAATGGTGAACGTGGAAATGAATCTAATCACATTGTGGTGACAGTAATCCGTACGTACGCACGAGTGAAAATATCATTTCCATAAAAGTGTGTAATTGGTTGGTATAATAATTTTACAGAGAAATTAACATGTTATTTTTATTATTTATATACATATTACTCATCATTATATACATCTAAATAACATAGTGTTGAATAACAAATTTCACTATGGCGTGGAGACGGTAAGTCGTACGTACGCATGCATGGTGACATTATCATTTATAGGATGGACAGAATAATGAATATGGTTATGAAATATTTATAATAACATTACAATATATATATGGTACTGGAGTGATTATTTTTGTATGGTAATAATAAATAATTTGTAAGTGTAAGAATAAAAGAACTTGCAAGGGGGTGGTGAAATCATTAACTATTTTTGAGGTTCTTCCTTTAAATTTGATTAAAAGGGCTCTATAGGATGCCTTTATAACCAACATTTGGCCTCTAGGATTAAGTTAGGATAGTTGGAAGGACATTTGGTCAGGTTTTGGACGATCCAAATGGCTTTGGAGGTGTGTGTTTTAGAGAATGCGAAGTGCCCTTTTATAAGAGGGGTGAGAGGCATCTTAAGAAAAAACTAAAAAGATTATTTTATAATTAATTCATTTAGGTTTCTAATAGTTCCAAAATGAATTATTTAAAAGATATGGTGGGGATGGGTCGAAAAACACTCATCCAATAGGTTTTAGACTAGTTTGGGTCACTATATTAACCTTATACATTAGGTTTAACTCTTAGTTAAATAGTTTGACATTTACCATGTATCTTTGTATTTTTATATTATATGGTAAATAAACCTTCTATAAACATCCAATAGAACAAAAATTGGTTAATTATGTCATATTTATTATCATATAATTTTTTTGGTCAAATCGTAAATTTTTAGGACTATTATATCAATTAATAATATAATATTTGTTTTAAAAACTATTTACTGTCAATTTTGACACTATTTGGTATTTTATTTTTTCTAAATAAATAATAGAATTATTAATTCAAAAAAATCATTTAATCAACCCTTATATTTCATATTAACCAATAAAATTTGTGTAATTCATAAAAAGTCTCATATTACATTTATTTATGTATTTATAATATCAATTATGTAAATATTTCATTAATAAGGTAATTAATCTATCATCATTGTGTCATAAATAAATTAAATTATTTAATGTTTAAAAATTAAAAATAAAATATAAAAATTTAGGAAATATATTTATCGATATAAGTAATATTTATAGAAGAATTTATCCTATGTGTAAAACTATATTAAAAATGGTTTAGTTATTAAACTTTGAATTTAACACTTTTAACTCTTCTATGAATTAAATAATAATAAATGTACTAATCTAATACAAGTGCACCTAAATGATCATATTTAATTCATAAGGTTGTTTTTGGTCAAATTATATTTATCCAATAGAATTAGGGAATGTGTTAGGGTAATAATAATACCATTTTTACCCTTAATTACACCCATTTACTTTTCACCGTGGTAAATAAAAGAAAAAAGTTAATATTCACCAAAAATTATTTTCATCTTATTAAACCAAATTTTACTTACTAATATCAACATTTTTTCCTGGATTTTTGAAATTTAACTCACAAAAGTATTAAAATTATGTTTTATGTAAATTTTCAAATGCTCTTAAAAGGTGGGTAAAAGACGGTGAAATGTTCTATAAAATTTATATATATATATATATATATATTTATTATAAACTGAAACCAATGAATTAAATTGATCTTATATAGATATTATGAATCTATTTTTACCTGAAATAATTTTAAATATCATAAATAATTATTTAAATAAAAATATTGTTTTAAACTATAACTCAGTATTTTTCACTATTGATCAAAAATTGAAAGTTTTCCGAAAAATACCAAAAATTAACCCTATGCTAATTTCGATATTATGAATTCAAAAATAAAGTCTATCTTAACAAATTAGAAAAATAGATATTTCATTTATTAATTTAAAATTAAATCTCATTGTCAAATCTAAAAAGCTTATTTTTTAGAAATAATAACTATCAAAAGATTGACAATTGTTTAAGTCCAATCTCAAAGTGAAATTACTTACAATGACTAAAATTGGATTAAATGGTAAAAATATAATTAATTTATACTTCCAAACCATTAAAATGTCTAATTTAACAATATAAATTATTTTGATTAAAAATGTTTTTTTCAGTCAAAATATAGTATTTTTCACTATTCATCAAAATATAAAGGTTATCGGAAAAGTTCAATAAATTTATCCAAACTAAATTTTTATGTCCCAATTATAAAAAATAACATATTTTCATTGAATTGACTATATAACATTGTTAAATATTGGTTTTAAAAAAAAGGTTCTCTATTAAACGGTTGTAAAATTTCATTTTTTTGAAAATTTCTTCTTTTATCTAAAAAATGAATTTATTTGTAAATTATGTCTGATAATCTCATAATATGGATTTCTAAATTATACGGATTATATAAAGATTAAAATTCATTTAATACTATATAACCTCTTTTAACGGCATGTTTGGTAAGTTGTGGTGCGCTTGAACTCATTGTTGTACCTAGTGAACGTTATTGAATTACATTGATGAAATAACGCACTATGAAATCCTGGGGTGTTACACCACTATAGCCCCTCGATGCATCCGTAGGACTCGTGATGTAAACTATTTTCTTGGCATAAGACCTTGATATAATATTTTCATATGTTCTAAGCGTGAGTCCTTGACATAGTGGTTATGATGTCTGGAATTTTTAATTTCATCATTATGATATTAGTTATTGATTCTACATATGATTATTCAACTAGTATGATATCCATGTAAATGTTTAAATGGAATTATTTGATTTATTCTATCAATATTATGCGGAAGATAATGTTTTAAAATGATTTTTTTAGTTTTGTACCTTACCTTAATTGTTTATACTTATTTGTGATACCTTCTACTATATTGTTCATCCTTATTGATCATATGACCTCACATCATTATTATATATTATTTTCCCAAGATGATAAGAAGAGTTTTATGATAGATAATCACAATTAAGGTAGGGGAATAATGGCATTCACAAATATTATCTATGTTTTATTTTATGTTAGAAATTGTAATGTTATGATCATGTATGTAATTAATTTTCCTAGACTACTAAACTGATTGATCATTCAACACATTATTAAATATAATCATGAAAATGTATTAAAAATAATTCACAGATCTCGGTAGCTAGGGTTGGGGCATCATAGTTGATATCAGAGTATGTTTAGCAAAAACTGTAGAAGGATATTTAGGAAACATTGATTAGGTATCATAACCCTATGATATATATTAAGGTTAAGTATAGAGGAACCCCCTATAATTTTGGAAAAGTAAATATTATATGGATATTAAAATATATACATCCTAGTCTAGATACTACAGGTGGATGTGGTTCTAGCATATATTTACCAAGGGGTGAAAACTCTGACAAGGTATTCTCGGATTGACTCGGGGAATCCTGGTACACAACAATCCACCTTACTGTGCACCTGGTTTGACACTCCTAGGTGATATTTTTGGGGTAATTTATATTTTTTTTACAAACTGTTATGACATATTTATATGTAAATATATCCTAAACACCCATATTTATGATTATGGATTAGATATCCAAAAATGAATTCAATTTTTTAAGTATTTTACATGTTCAGAATTATGCATTATGATACATAACCAATTCTAGTGTATTCTATTGTTTAGATATGGATCATAGTTGATTAAATAGAAACTGTATCAATGAACATAATCCATGTAGTGGGTTCCCTTCTAGACTGGATATTTATAGTGGAGATTTCATTAAAATTGGTGCTGAACAACTTATAACAGTACTGGGACAGCGGACTCAAGTTATGAATAACAACTATACCTGTATAGAGCACCCTGATCCATAAGATAGAGGATCAATATTACACTAATTAATGAGAAAACAAACTACAACATTCAACTAGACAATAAATCCATATGTGGGTGACAAATGGATATGTTCCCTGGAGAAAATGTCTATTTCATTGGGAGGTAATGAAAGAGATAAAGTTGTCAGGTAAGTTTACCATCTCACAAGAGATATATATCAGTATTGGTTATTAATTCAAAACATGGAGGAAGATGATGAGGTAGAAAATTTGGAATATAGGGAGTTTAAATATCTTTTCCTTGAGAAATTCATTCCTCGTGAACAATGAGCTGATATAGAAAAGAAAATTTTGGGGTTTGAGATAAAAGGATTATTAAAATGTTGTAATTTATGAGGCTTCCATCACTAGGATCACGAGGCATTATTCAGACTATATATGTAACCCAAGAAGTAACATTGATATATTCATTGATTGGTTAAAACCATTCCTCTGATGGCACTAGGCTCACAATATCAATCATTGTACGAAGATATAGTGTCATGTGCAATCAAGACGGAAAATAAATTCACTCAGTCTTAAAAGATTTATGTAAAGTAATATAATAAGAGAATTGTGGACCAATAGACATATAATGGGGAAATGTGAAATAAGGATTTTATCTTATGTGATAATTATTTGAAGAAACACTGGTACTTTCCTGAAAGGAATGTGAGTTTTTACAAATAAAGAGAAAATGGACACTTGGATTGAGATTCTACGGGAAAGAAAGAATTTATCCAATTCAATAATTTTAAAGATATGGGATATTATTAAAATTATTGTCCAATTCATTAAGGAAATATGAATCATAAGAAGAAAATGGATCAAGGACATGCTTATGCTGTTACTATGGTCGAAGTGGAATAATTAATGTATTTTTTAAATCAATAATTATATTCTAGTTATAAGTAGAATGTGATATATATAAGTATTTTATTGTAGTAAATTTTTTAATTAATGTTTTAATATGATGAACATAATCATATATTCAGCATGTGACAATAAGTGTATCATTATGTTGTATGGGGAATCTGATGTAACATTTGATTTTGAAAATTTAATGATATTTTTAAAATGTTTATTTGGATAGATGTATTTTGGAAAAGTCATAAGGTTGGAATGCATAATGTTTTAAATTGGGTAGAACATTTTGAGAGTAAAACATTTATTAAGGTTGTTTCTAAAATGTTATAATCATATTGTTTTAGAAAAAGGTCAATCCTCATGTCAGGCGATAACCCGTCCCATCAGATAGGCTACAGGAATCAAACCCAAAACTAAAGTGTGACATGTTTTTATCCCATACCTAGACTACATGAATTCCCTTGATATTATAACACATTGTTCAATATTTAAATGGTATATGTTTATATTTGGAACCTTATATGATTAAGATAAATAGAATATTTTTGAGTTATATTATCTTTTCAAGAGAAAGTCCAATATATAGTAGGAATTAGTTAATGTATGAATCTCAACAAGTTAATTAAGTATGATTCCATATTTTCATATTATATTAAGTAAAATAATTCCTCAACACTAGGTAATGGATCATAAAACCATAAAGTTTTACTTAGTACTTTATTTTGAGATGAATCAATTGGTACGTTGGATCATAGCTGATTTATTGCTTTTTGGTAGTTATATTTCTCCTAATTATTTTCTCTATCACTCCACGTCATAACTTTATGGTTACCTTTTATTTCATGTCCATGTTTTCTTACCTGGAACCCTTTTGTGTGTTGTCACTGGTATCCATTTTACTTCCCTTTCATAATTTTAAAGTGGATGTTTTATTGACCATTTTTTTGATGTTGGATTACAATTATTGGATTTTTAATAATAAAACTTTAGTGACCAAACCCAAATTCAAAAGTTTCATGAATGAAATTTATTGAAGGAGGGTAGAATTAAACACCCAACCTTCCATTTTACACTTCTTTTTCAATAATTATATATCTTTTTCTACACGCAGCACCAAGATCGAGCACCCCATGACCTTTCAAACTAGCTATTTAGGAATATGATATTAATAGTATTAACCAAAATTTTGAATATTATATATTAATTATAATTTTAAAATTCATATTATATGTTTTTATACAAAATAATTTAAAAATTCAATTATTCGTATAAAATAAGTATTTATAAAAAAATGAAGCATTACCACATTTTAATAGAGAACTCTTTTTTATTCTAATATTTTACACTATTATATATAAAATTTGTGAAAATAAACTTATTATTTAGAATAGGGGAATAAATAATTTTTTTGGATAATGTTTTGTTGTTTTTCTGATAACTTTCATATTTTAAAGAATAGTGAAAAATACTGCATTTAAATTCAAAACTCTCTTTTCATATATATTTTTTATATAGATACATTATAATTTTAATTCTTTTTATATAGTAATTTATTTTTTTTGTATAAGTTAATCCAATTTTGATCATTTTTAACAATTTTACATTTAATTGGGATATAAACACTTGTCCATCTCTTGATAGTTTTTTACTTCTTAAAAACCATCATTTTATTTTTTTTTTGACCAAGGGAATTAATTTATAATTAATTAAGGAAACTTTTATAGATTCAATTTGAAAGAAATTGATTTAATATTTATAGTAATAAGGCCAAAATTGTGTAAATAGGTATCTTTAATTATTGGACCTTATTAATAGTAACTTTAGTAATTATTTTTATTTACCAAGGTTAAATGGTAAATTAGGTAAATAAGGGTAAACATAATACCGTAATAAAACAATAGTACCCTGTAACATGTCCTACTAAGAATGGATGAGTCATGGGAGACCGAAAAAAATACTTCGGATGAATTTTTGGAATTAGGGAGCCACTTGGGTGTGATAATTACATGTTATAAAAATTTATTTAAAGTATGTAGATATATAACATAAACACGTATCTTTTTATTAAATTTTTTATATATGATGTTTTATAAATAATATATTTTACTATAAATATTAATTATAAATCTAAAAATATTTTTAACATCATGATAGTTTATTTATAATTGTTATAAATTAAATAAATAAATTTATTTATGAAAAAATCATGATGCTATGATTTACTTATTAATCAATGAATCAATTAAATGATATTCTAAATATTAAAAAAAATAATATTTGAAATATTTCATGCCATATATGATTTTATTTGGATTATAATGAAATTTTCAGGATTATTTAATGTTTTTTTAAAGGAATCAGGTTGTTATGACTTTAAGAAATTAATTAATAATTAGTTTCAAAAATAAGATAAATGATTTTTTAAAACACACACTATTTTATTAAATGATACAATAGTCATAAAAATATTAGATTATTTTGAATGACTTTTTAGTGTTAAAAATGTCATTAATGATTCACTTGAGGTTCTCTAATTATTTTATAGTAACTATATTAAACATAAAGTATAAAAATAGAAAAATACATGGTAACAGTTAACTAACATTTCTAAGGGATAAATCAAAACGATAAGGTTAATTTTATGAACTGATAAAACCCATATTTTTATGAATATATTATTTATAACAAATGAAAAAATTTCCTCAAATTGTGTTAAATATGTTAATTTATAAAATATTTGGGATTAGATCATTCATTTGAAAATTTGAAGGAAATTCCAGTTTTACCCTTTATAGCGCAATTTAGTATTTTGAGATTAAAATTTTTATATTTGAAATTTGAAATTTGAAATTAAAATATTGTAACTGTGTGCCGGGATTAATGGAGTACAACTTGTTTTCATGAAATTGTTGCTACATCATTCATTTGGTCAGACTAAAAGGACCTTGAAGTCAAAGGTGGGTTGGACCCACCAGATTGGACATCACTGTAGTGTTTAGGCCATATCTTCTTCATAGAAGCTTTGATTGGGCCCAAATTTTTATAGTAGCTCTAAAACACAATTTTTCACAAATCATTCTTCTAAAATAATAGTAGTTCCATGCATTTTACATGTTAAATGGGTAGTGCAATTTGGATTAAAATATTTGGTTGAGATTCCCCATTCACATTTGAAACAACATTTAACCTAAACTACCCCACTATATATATTGGTGATTTCACTATTTGGGATAGATGTTTGAGGTATTGTAAAGGTTTGGAAAAAAGGTTGAATCCATGAATTATTTCAATACTCTTGGAAGAATTAAGGATTTATGCATGGATCTCTTCTAAGAAGGCTCTCCTCTCCCACCTCCACTTTGTGTTTCATTTTTTTAATGATTGTAATTTTAATTTTTAATCTATAAATATTATATATTATTAATTTATTGTCTATATATTTTACTTATTTGGTCTTGAATAAAGCGTAGAAATAATATTGGGTTATACCCTTTCGAAACCTTTGCACTTGTATAACACTTCTATGATGACTACACTGCCTATGGAAGAGTAGATTAATTAGTAATCGATAGACCACTATCTTTCTTCATTTATTTATTTTTAATCGATGAAATACTGTAATTAACATAATAAGATATATTAATTGAGTTTTTATTTAATTAAAACTAATCAAATCACTTAATAAATTAACACAAAACACGCGAGGTTAGGAATTGTTTGAATTGTGAGAGTGCAACCTATAAAGGTAATAGAAAACATATGAGATCAATTTGTAGTGTAAAAATATAACCCCTAAATAAAATTAATTATAAATTACGAAGAGGAAATTTTCCATAATTTACCACTGACCATAATCTTTCCATATAACATCAATAAATGTAGGGTGCTTCATTTTCATGTTCTGAAGTTAGCCTAGGGTTAAATTCACTTCATCTTTGTGGTAAAATTAATTCTCATAGGTTTCGAGATTTAACAAATTAATGGATACTAATAAAGTGTATATTAATTTAATTGATAATAATTAATAAATGATTTATTAGTTAGATTCATATTGATTAAACTTTCTAATAATATTTTTCTAAAAAAATCATCTTCCTGTTTTACATTTATTATCAACATTTTTTCAAAAACAAAAACTAAAAAAATGCACTTTTCTTCTAGTATACTTATTCTTCTTTCTTTTAAAAATATCTAACACCCCCCCCCACACCACCAACATCCTTCTTAATTGGCATGTTTTTATTTATTTACATTGCTTTTAATGTACCTTTATTATGTTGTTTTAGTTACTGCCTATTTGGAGACGACCCAGGTTAGCCACCCTGGTGCACCTAAAGAACCCCAAACTAAATATAAGTTGAGAGCACCCCCAAAAGCTCCTTTAATGAACTAATTTTTTTAAAAGCTATTGTTTGAGATGATTTAGAAATATATTCATCTTTAACTCGATATAAATCATTTTGGATGCATTATAAACCAAAAATAAATTTATAATAAATTAATATTTCAATAATTCCTAAAGTGCCCCTTACCTCTTTAATAAAAATGAAATTTTCCTTTTAATTTAGTAACACCTCCAAATCACAATGCCTCAGCCAATAACTAAGCTAATATCCTCCTAAACTAACTAAATTATTGATTTGGGCTACATTTTTTGCAGAAAACCATCTTAGAGAGTCCTTTAGTGCAAATCAAAAGGAGACACCTAAAGAAGAGGTAATCATTTCATTAACTCTTTCCATGTTATTTTATTCTTATACTAACTCCTTATATGTTTTTTCTATAAAAAATTAATAAATAACGTTTCACTCATGTACTGAGATGTTATTATAATCATGGGGAAAAAATATTAATCGCATTATACATCCTACAGATAATAATATCACCATGCATGCGTATGTAGGAGTTACCGTCTCCACACCATGGTGTAATATATTATTCAACATTATATTATTTGGATGTGTATAATAATGATATTAATAGATAGAAATAATGTATATGAAATGATGATTATTATTTATAATTAATATACCATCCATTTCTGCACCATTTAATCATTAATTGAATTATTTCGTCACTCGTGTGTATGTACGACCTACCGTCTCCACGGAAATATGAGATTCATTCTCCACATTATAAATTAAATAATTATTATAAAATTAATTTTATGATTCAATATAATATTTATAAACATAATATCATTATATATATGAATAAAATATATCATATTCTAAATAAGCATCGCTAAAAAGATGAAACATGCATAGGAAAATGAAGCATTTCACACCTGAAACAATGATAATACTGAAATATTATTAAGAAAATTATATTTGGATATCATAAATGTTACCATAAAAATAGATATGGTAATTTTATAATTTAATATGAAACATTCATAATTATATAAGAGGTTTACTCACCCTTGACTAAAGGAAAGTACAAGGTAAGGGTTAATTTTGTAATCTCATTATTATCCGATACTGTTTATACGTGTGTATTTACATGGAATTATTTATTATCAATGTCTATGTTTCATAAAAATATTCTTAAAAGGAATATTTTTAAGGTTTTATATATTATAAACATTAACTAAAATATCATTTTAAATTTTTTAAAGGTTTATTCTTCTAAATCTTTCCCATTCAGGTCCATGTTTTTAGAATGGTTTTAATAATTTATTTGTTGAAAGATGATTGTTTTAAAGTGTTAATTATTTTAAAAAATTTCAATTTTTTGTGGGACACCTTTATTACAGATTTTTTTAAATGTGTTCTTTTATATGTTCTTGGTTTTTTCATAATAGATTTAAAAGTAGAAAGGTCTATTTCTCTCAAATAGTTTATTGATTATTTTCATATATGTCAACATCCTTTATTGGATTTTATGATTAATTGATGTTGATTTAGTATGGTACAATATTCCATATTGTATTGATTGTTTTATGATATGTTTTATTGTGGATGTGCTATTTTAGTAATATTCATGGTTTATGGGGAATGTATTACCATTTAGAATTCTAGTTTAAATATGAATGATTATGTTATGTTTTAGCCACTTCAAAAGAGGAATGCATTGGAAAAAGTATATGACTATCGAGGCCCACTATAGCCCCTCGATGCATTGGATAGTCTCAGTAGAAAAATAGTTTCTTCTCATAATTCATTGAACGAATTGTTTTGTATGGTCTTAGAATGAGTCTTTGATGTAGCGGTTATAATATCTAACATTATTCAATCCCTCATTATGATATTAGTTAATGACTTTACATGTGATTATTGAAATTTTAAATTATTCATGTTAATTATTAAATTGAATTATTCAATTTATTCATTCCATATTATGATGAGGTTAATGTTAAAATTGTCTTGTGTTTCAGTTTTGTACCTTTCCATAAAATTATATTCTTATTTGTGATAGCTTCTGCTATACTGTTTATCCTTACTTAGCATCTGATCTCACCCCTTTCTTATGATTTATTTTCCTAGGATTCTAAAAAGTGTGTTATTATTTTTATTCACAGTTGTGTTAGGGGAATAATTTAATTCTAAAATGATTATTTATGCTATATTTTATTCTATAAATTGTAATGTAATTTTATGTCTGTAGACTATTTTCCAACAATAGTAAACTGATAGGTCCATCGAGACATGATTCCTAGTAATCATGAAAATGTATTAAATTAAATCACCATATTAGGGTAACTGGGGTCGGGGTGTTACAATCTAGCCAATATCATCTAATATATATCAATGTACCATGTAGCCTATCCCTATGCAGACCATTAACAATTTTCACTCCCATATACATGGATTTGACTAATGGAATGTATCCAAGGGTCAAATATGTTCTATTCATCTAATTTTTACCCCTTTTGGGTCCAAATATCTCAAAACATGTATTTATATTTATGCTCACGACCATAGGCTATTAGGACCCCAATATTATGTTCAAGGGTCTAACACGGCCCTTAAAACTTTCATTCTACACATGAAGTTTTTCTTTTAGAAAAATATATTTATTTAATTTTATGTCACACATACACGGTGATACCAAACATCTCATTGTATATAACTAAATCATAAGACATAGAGTAATGTTTAGGTACCACCTTCCTCATTTATGGAGTTATCATCCCCTTTAAGGAAGATCGACCTCTATCATGTAAGATCATCCCAGAAACATCTAAGATCTTATCAACATGAAGAACTATGTAGTATAATTATTTTGAAATCTTGAGCAATAATATGTCGTCTAATCTTGACATGCACACAAGTATGCAATCAAATGATGAGTTATAAAATCCCTTCATCATCCATGGGCGTCATTTATACATGAAAAGGTAAATAAGATAGAAAAGAGATGATATACACCATACATTGGATAAATCATAACCAAAACCCTCAAATACATTGAGGGTTTATTCAAATAGTATCGCTAGATTATTGAAATCAAATAAGAGGACAAAAGGATAGAAACTCGGTGAAAATAAACACTCTCTCTATGAGGAATGACTTAAACATTAATGTGGGAATTTTAAAAAGAAAAGTGTGACCTTTTAAAAAAATGGAAGAGTATTTTCGATGTTTTGACCCTCCCAGGTTATGGATTGATCTCCCTCTACTAGAGGTATCAACCCGTGGCCAAATACCACTTCGAAATCGTGTTTTTGGGTTATAGAGGATAATTCCCTCAGATAGTGTAGCCAAACCGTGACCATATCCAATACTGGATGACTTCAATAGGACACAAAAAAAATCACATTATATAGGAAATGACCAAGACTTCTAGGCATGGCCACCCCTCTCACAGAATGTCCTTTATACTGCATGTCATGGTGCCTCCATCATGAAAGGACATCATGCTATGTCCTAAGGGCAGTGGAATAATAGAATTATCCTCCACAGAAATTAGAAATTATATAAATATGATATATTAAAAATCATATGTAAGAATTACTATCATATAATGATTCCCCCTTGATAACATGACTCTAATATATATATATATATATATATTCCGTAATAAAAAATACAAACAAAATCCCACTACATTGTGACACCTACAGGTCATGACTCCATCTATTTCTTCCATAAGACATCATAAATTCATAAACCTAATTTTTAACCTTACATATATCCTATATGAAATTATTCACTTCAACATGGAATGATTACCGTTGATCAACACTCTTCAGTGAACGAACCTCACCCATTTAGGCTTGATGAGATATGTATATCCAAAATCAGTCATGGGGTCCCCCTAATCCCTCTAAAACACTAACCTATGAACCTAAAACATCTTGTGGTCCTCTAAAAATATCCAAATACATGATATGTTCCATATTAATGAATTTAGATTACGAAAATTTCTATAATCTTTCAGTTAAAATATAACTCCTTCTGAATTTTACTTCCAATATCAGCATTAGTAGTTACATTTTATATATTGGGATTTATTTAATATCGTTAGAAAATATTATTTAAAATAAATAAGATTAATTTATTTTTTTATGTATTATTTACTTGAATTATTCATAACAAACGTTTTACATGTAGACACAAATAATTGTAAAAAAATGAATTTATTTCTTATTATAACTTATAAAATATCCATTTTTAATCTTTTTCATGTGTTTATGTGTTAACAACATTTTTATGAAGATTGTCATGAAATACAATGGAATAATTTTAAAAACATCTTTTACTCATTATCAATCATATGTTTACCTAAATCATGATTTTGATGTGTATAATGAAACTTGAGTATAGGTATAAGGAGAAGGCCTTAAACCTTTCTTAATATTGAATTAAATGAATAATTCACATTGAGGATCTTTTCAGGTTTAGTGTTTTATAGAATTAGGACATAGCAATTACATCTCGTAACATTACAAAGTAGACACTTCTACTAAGTTTCCATAAAATAAAAACTCTTAAAAAGAAACATGTCTACTTCCATGTTTTAGATAGCATGACTTTCCCTTGATCCCATCCTTGACCATGTTCCACATTAAGTCCTGTGAAAAAAATATCAGAAAAAACTTGGGGTGAACATAAAAAACTCAGTAAGGGATACACAAAGAATGAAAACTGCTAGTTTTTCAAACATCAAGTAAACCATGTATACTTTATGAAAGTAATACCTTCACCATCATGAAGTAGTAAAAACTCTTGACTGAGTAAAATATAATTACATATCCTTTTGTAACCAAAAGATTACCATAAAACCCATATAAACAACACATAACATATAAAGATAACATGGGACATAAACATACTAAAGTGGAATAACCATACAGTCGACTTCCACACATATCACTTAATGGAATAGCCATACGGCCGAATTCAATACATACATAATGGAATATCCATATGGACAACTTTCATACCAAATGCATAGGAGTTTGTAACATAACCACCCATCCTGGTATTCACGGCACCACCCGTCATATGGTTTATCACGTAACCACCCGTCAAATGTCTAGGTACCATTATGAAATCATAAGACATAAAAAAAATAATGGAAAGAAAACATTTCCACATTCTGAACACAATATATCACATAAATATATTGACATAACAAAACCATTATAAAAAACCATTTTCAATACCAAAATACATTAAAGAGTATATGACATTTATTTTATTTAAAAACATTACAGATTGTTGAGGAAGCCAAAGACCAAATAATACTCACGGCGGCGGAAAAGGTCATTATCACCACATACGTTAAAAGAAACATTCCTTTTTGTATTTTAGTAAAATGTGTCGTAGAAAAAGATTCCTTCTGTATAAAAGTTAAAGTCAAAGGGGTTTATACACCGTATAAAAGAAATTTGTGTATAAAACGAAATATGCCTCAATAAAAGGAAATTGAGATGAAGTCCCTTACAAAGATAATTTCAATTAAAATAGATTCACTAAATGTACACATAAAGAAAGTATAAATTCAATATAGGCCGTAATAATATCATGAAATAATTTAAAAATAGGGGATTAACCCAATGAACAGAAATTAAGTTAAGAAGTTCCCTTACCTTGGTTCCAACTTCACTCGATCGTTCTTTAATGTATTGAATAATAAACATGAGTTAATTTATACTTTATTAAGAAACTTTTTCAAGTTCATTATTCCTTTTATATAAATTATGGTAATGTTATAAACATTATGTAATTATTTAGGATAATAATGGTCATTTTGTCGATATTTGGTACTTGAGTCAAAAATGAACTTCTTATATTTACAAGTTGTTCACGTAGTCAAATATCTATTACCTCAAGAATGATATTAATAATGTAGGTGCCATATATATATCACATATATCCAGTATATACATGTATTTATAATATTACATAATCATTTAGAGGTAAGAAATGAAATGCACCGTTCATGGAGACGGTAAGCTGTACGTACGCATGAACGCTACTTTAATTTCTATGTCATATTAATTGAATTGAAACGAAATGAGAGATATGTATATTTTAATTATAGAATTATGTTAATCGTTTAGATGTAACATAAATAATATATATCAATTATATATATGTACTTATAATATTACATTACATTTGGGGATAAGAAATGAAATGCACTGTTCATGGAGATGGTAAGCCGTACGTACGCATGAATGCTACTTTTATTTCTATCTCATACTTTAATAGAAGGAAATGATAATTATCTAAAGATATATTATAATTCCAGTATAATATCATATATAATATCATTAAATCCATCCTTTACACGTCCCACATAGGGCATTAATGAATCAAATCACTTTGAGGGGGAGGTAGTCCGCACTTCCTAAAATGAAGATATCGCGTTTACCCATAATGGAAACCATAAAGGTATGCAATAAATGAAAAATATAGAAGCTTAAGTAAAACATAAACATATTATATATCATATATAAATATAGTTACATCTTAATGGCCACCTTTGAGGGTGTTATATTAGTGTTGAACAATCATCGTTTCATGAGGCAGAAATTCGCCATCCAAAGAAAGAGTATGTTCTTTAACCATTAGATAAAGGTGTGTGTAAGTGTAGCTCGATTAATTATTATAAAAAAATCCTTGTATATTGATGATACTTTAGTTTTTACAAAATAAATTGAATAAAAAGATTTTAGGGGGTTGGAGAAGCAAAATAAAACAAAAGAACACAAGTGAAGACATTACATTAAAATCGGGTAACTCTCTTTGATTTGAGATCAAAGGCTTCCTTGGGAAGACTTCTTCCCAAAGTGAGTCTTCTATGAGTAAGATAGAGATGTGGAGAGACAAAATGTGCAGGGTTTGGTCGAGACAAAGGCTTTATAGGTTTGGGTAAGGAGGTAGAGTTGGGGGCATTTTATAAGAGGAGAGGAGGGGCACTCTTGGAAATTTTGGAAAGGTTACTTTATTTTAGAATGATTTTCGGATTTTAATGGTCCCACATTGATGGGTTTCGACGATAAGGTGATAAGGGTTAGAAATCCACCAATCCAATGTGTTTTGGACATGTGTAGTTCTTAGATTTTACATTATCATTCCATTTTATTTAAATCGTTAAATAATGAGGTAATCGCTGCATCATCATGGTGTCATAAATAATGAAATTTATTTAATTTCTAAAAATTATAAGAAAAATACTATGATGTAGGAAAACTTTTTATATTTCCAATGAATATATATAATAAAATTTCTGACTTGTATAACCCAATGTAAAAATTGTTTTAGTAAAATAACTCATGTTTGTGACATTTTTATTTTAACTTTAAATAAAAAGATATTTATGTCATTCAGCTACTAAAGTGGCTCCATAGGGTCCCCAATTTGACCCATGGATTTTCTCGGTCGGCCATGACACATCCAATAAGGGTAGGACATGTGTCAAGTTAATTTCATATTTTAAAACATTATTTTTATCATAAATTTCACTAATTACCTCTAATCATGATTAAAAACTTAAAAGTTACTATTTACCAAAAAAATTATTTTAATCCCATTGAACCTAATTCTACATCTTATTTACAAAAATTTATGTCAGATTTTGGAAATTCAAAACACAGAGGTGGTAAAATTTCATTTAAATGAAAAATTAGTTTTTTAAGTACCACTTAGTGGTTTCACTATTCATCAAAAATTGAAGTTTTTCAGAAAAATACCAAAAATTCCCCCTAAGCTATATTTGATATTACGAATTCAAAAATGATGTCTGTTTTACAAAATTCAAAATATATAAGTTGAATTTATTAATTTAATAATTAATTCCCACTGTCAGAGCAAATAGTTTGTTTTTATGAAACAATAATTATCAAAAGATTGACACTAGTTGAAGTCCTATTTCAACATGAAATTAATTACAACAACCACTATTGGATTAAATAGTAAAAATATATTATTATTTGTCTTTAAAACCACTTCAAAAGATAATCTTATCAAATTAATAAATTAGATTAAAAAGAGGGTTTTAAATTAAAATACAACATTTTTCACTATTCATTAAAAAATGATCTTTATCGGAAAAATACCTAAAATTTACACAAAGTAAATTTTCATGTCCCGATTCTAAAGAAGAATTTTATTTGGTCCAATAGAATGTATAATAGTGACCAAAACTATATTTAATGACAGTTCTCCATTAAAAGTTGATAAGTGGACCTTTAGTAAAAATAAGAGTATATATGCCTAAAATTGAATTCTTTTCGTATTTTAAGCCTTTATCCTTTATTGGATAAATGTGAAAACATTTAACAAACATATATAATAATATTTTAGTTATTTCTATTCATTCCCTTTAATACAACGACTACATGTTAACTACTATTTAAAATAATATTATTTTATTACTAGTGTGCAACGTAAGATTTCAAAGAAACTCTTTGTTCTGTATCGGGTATGCTATCGAACATAGAAACCACTTTAAATTAAAATTAATATTTAATTCACAAATATTAACAAATATGAAAATGTATTATTCTTTATTTACCTGGGATTTTATATCCTTCCTCCCTTTTGGGAATTATGTCCTCGCAATTTTATTCACTTTTCAAAATAAATGGGGGTATTTATCTCTCATAGCATTTTCAGTTTCCCACGTTGCCTCTTCAACCATATGGTTTTCCCACAAAACCTTTACCTGGTGAATTACCTTATGTCACAACACTTGCTCTCTTCGGTCAAGAATATGGACTGGATGTTCTTCATAAGAGAGATTCTCTTCCAACTGAACTACCTCTCAGCTCAAAACCTGAGATGGATCTGGCATATACTTTCTCAACATCGAAACATGAAAAACATTGCGTACCTGAGATAAACTCAGAGATAAAGCCTCTCGGTAAGAATCTAATCCATCTTTCTCCAGAATTTTATATGGTCTAATGAACCTTGGACTCAGGTTTCCTTTCTTACAAAACCGCATCAAACTTTTCCACAGTGAAACTTTGAGAAAAACATGATCACCTACCTCGAAAGATAGATCCTTCCTCCGGTTATCTGAATAACTCTTCTGCCTGCTCTGAGCTACTTTCGTGTGTTTCTGAATCAACTGAACTTTTTCTGCCATCTCTTCTACCAATTCTGGTCCCATCAGTTTCCTTTCACCCACTTCATCCCAAAAAGCTGGAGTTCGACACCGTTTACCATATAATGCCTCAAACGGAGCCATATGAATACTGGAATGAAAACTTTTATTATATGAAAACTCAACCAAAGAAAGATGTTGGTCCCAACTTCCCTGATAATCCATCAAACAAGCACATAGCATATCTTCCAAAGTCTGAATTGTTCATTCTGACTGTCCATCTGATTGAGGATGAAAAGCTGTACTAAAATTTAATTCAGTACCCAACGATTTTTAAAGGCCTTTCCAAAAGTTAGATGTAAACCTAGGGTCAGGATCAGATACAATGGAGTGGGGAACTCCATACAACCTGACTATCTCTTTAAGATACAATCAAGAACATTGATCTAGAGAGAATGTATCTCGAATAGGAAGGAAATTAGAATATTTATTCAAGCGATCAACAATAACCCAGATTGCATTATTACCTCGAGGTGTCTTCGGAAATCCCAGAACAAAGTCCATGTATATATTTTCCCATTTCCACTCTAGCACTAGTAAAGGCTGAAGCATCCCTTTCGGTAACTGCCGCTCTACTTTAACCTACTGACAAGTCAAACACTTCACAGTAAAATCAACAATATCCCTTTTCATTCCATCCCAGCAGTAATAATCCTGCAGATCTCTGTACATCTTAGTAGTGCCAGGATGAACTAAAAACGGGAAACTATGAGCCTCACATAACAACTCATTCTTCAACTATGAATCACAAGGAACACATAATCACTTCCCAAATCTCAAAACACAATCATTATCAATGTTTAATTCAGGCACTTACCCTTCTGAACCAGCTCTACCTTTTTCTGCAACTCATTGTCTTGCTTCTGTGCTTGTTTAATTATGTCTATTAGGGAAGATCTCACTGATACCTGAAACAAAATAGAATAACTTCATGAAAAAACAACTTATATTCCAAATTTCATCAAATCAAAAACCAAAAGATCTCGTTCCAAACGTAACATGGTTAATGAAGAATTACTTTTTCGACTCAAAGCATCGACCACTTTATTTTCTTTTCCTGGATGGTAATGAATTGTACAATCATAATCCTTGATTAATTTCAGACATCTCCTCTATCTAATGTTCAATTTTCTGAGTGAATATATACTTCAAACATTTGTGATCAGTATATATTTCACACATTACTCCATACAAATGATGCCTCCAAATTTTTAGAGCAAAAACAACAGCAGCTAATTCCAAATCATGTGTAGGGTAATTTACCTCATGAGTTTTCAACTGAAGTGAAGCATATGCAATTACCTGTTCATTCTGCATAAAGACACAACCAAGTCCCTTCAACGAAGCATCACTATAGATAACAAACTCTTCATTCCTAGATGGATGTTCCAAAACCTGATCATTCACCAATCTTCTATTCAACTCCTGAAAACAGTCGTCACATTCTTCTGTCCAGATAAACTTAACACCCTTTCGAGTTAGCTTAGTCATTGGACTAGATAACCATGAAAATTTTTCAACAAACCTTCTGTAGTAACCTGCAAAACCAAGGAAACTATGGATATCAGTTACATTAGTGGGTCTTGGAAATTCTTAGACATCTTTTGTTTTAGAAGGATCAATAGTTATGCCATTTTTTGAAATAATGTCACCAAGGAAAGAAATTTGTTGTAACCAAAACTCACACTTGCTGAATTTTCCAAACAGTTTCTTTTCTTCTAAGGTTTGCAAGATAAACCTTAAATTACTTTCATGCTCCTCTTTACTTTCTGAAAACACCAAAATATCATCAATAAACACAATCACGATTTGTCACCTGAGTCAACTGAGCCATCACTGGAACAAACAGTTCAATTCTGATTCTGACCATCATAGGATGCTAATTTAGAAGTTCATTTCTATCTGTATTCCATCCCAAAAAATCTGTTTTATTTTTTCTATGAAAAACAATTATTAACATAAAAATATCTTAGGCGAAGCAACATGGTAATCTTCAAATGCTATATCATTTCAATCATACCATAAATTAATTTATAACTTATCAATTTTCTAACTCCTAAAGTTTTCTAAACCGACCTCTGATTCCAACAATAAGGCCCCGGCCTTAAACCTTACTTAATATTGAATTAAATGAATAATTCACATTGGGGATCTTTTCAGGTTTAGAGTTTTAAAGAATTAGGACATAACTATTACATCTCAAAATATTACAAAGTAGACACTTATACTATGTTTCCATAAAATAAAAACTCTTAAAAAGAAACATGTATAGTTACTTGTTTTAGATAGCATGAATTTCCCTTGATCCCATCCTTGACCCTATTCCACATTAAGTCATATGAAAAACATTTCATAAAAAACTTGGGGTGAGCATAAAAAGCTCTGTAAGTGATACACAAAGAATGAAAATTGTTAGATTTTCAAACATCAAGTAAACCATGTATACTTTTTCAAATTAATACCTTCACCATCATGAAGTAGAAAAAACTCTTCACTGTGTAAAATATCATTACTTACCATTTTGTAACCAAAAGATTACCATAAATCCCATATAAAGAACACATAACATATAAAGGTAACTTGGGACATAAACATACTTAAGTAGAATAACCATACGGTCTACTTCCACACATATCACTTAATGGAATATCCATACGGCTGACTTCCATACATACTTAATGGAATATCCATATGGCCGACTACCATACCCAATGCATTAGAGGTTATAACATAACCACCTGTCCTGGTATTCACGGCACCACCCGTCATATGGTTTATTACGTAACCACCCGTCAAATGACCAAGTACCATTATAAATTCATAAGACATAAAAGAAACATAATGGAAAGAAAAAATTTCCACATTCCGATCACAATATATCACATAAATATATTGATTTAACAAAACCATTATAAAAAACCATTTTCAATACCAAAATACATTAATGAGTATATGTTATTTATTTTATTTAAAAACATTACGGCTTGTTGAGGAAGCCAAAGAACAAATAATACTCATGGCGGCGGAAAAGGTCGTTGTTACCACTTACGTTAAAAGAAATATTACTTTTTGTCATTTAGTAAAATACTTCATAGAAAAAGATTCGTTTTGTATAAAATTAAAAGTCAATGGGGTTTATACACTGTATAAATGAAAGTTGTGTATAAAACGAAATATGACTCAATGAAAGGAAATTGAGACGAAGCCCCTTACAAAATCATTTCAAATAAAATAGATTCACTATATGTACACATAATGAAAGTATAAATACCAGATACAACATATTAATATCATGAAATAATTTCAAAATAGGGGACTAAACCAAAGAACGGAAATTGGGTTAAGAAGTTCCCTTACCTCGGGTCCGACTTGACTCGATCAATCTTTAATGTCCTGAATAATAAACTTGAGTTAATTTCTACTTTCTTAAGAAACTTTTTCAATTTCATTATTCCTTTTATATCACTTATTGCAATGTTATAAACATTATGTAATTATTTAGGATAATAATGGTCGTTTTGTCGATATTTGGTACTTCAGTCAAAAGTGAACTTCTTATATTTACAAGTTGTTCACGTTGTAAAATATCCATTATCTCAAGAATGATATTCATAATGTATATTCCATATATATATCATATATATCCAGTATATACATGTATTTATAATATTACATAATCATTTATAGGTAAGAAATGAAATACACCGTTCATGGAGACGGTAAGCCGTACGTACGCATGAACGCTACTTTCATTTCTATGTCATATTAATAGAATTAAAACTAAATGAGAGATTTGTATATTTTAATTCCAGAATTATGTTAATAATTTAGATGTAACATAAATCATATATATCCATTATATATATGTACTTATAATAGTATATTACATTTGGGGATAAGAAATGAAATGCACTGTTCATAGAGATGGTAAGTCGTGTGTACGCATGAACGCTTCTTTAATTTCTCTCTCATACTTTAATGGAAGCAAATAATTATTATATAAAGGTATATTATAATTATAGTATAATATCATATATAATATTATTAAATCCATCCTTTACATGTCCCACATATGGCATTAACGAATGAAATCACTTTGAGGGGGTGGTAGTCCGAACTTCCTAAAATGAAGATATCGCGTTTAACCATAATGGAAACCATAAAGGTAAAAATTAAATTAAAAATACAGAATCATAAGTAAAAAATAAACATATTATATATCATATATAAATATAGTGACATCTTAATGGCCACCGTTGTGTGTGTTATATGAGTGTTGAACAATCATCGTTTCGTGAGATAGAAATTCACTATCCACAGAAACAGTATGTTCATTAACCATTAGATGAAGGTGTGTGTAAGTTTAGCTCGATTAATTCTTATAACAAAATCCTAGAATATTTAAGATACTGGATTTGTTACAAAATAATTTAATAAAAAGATTTTAGGGGGTTGGAGAAGCAAAAGAAAACAAAAGAACACATGTGAAGACATTACCTTAAAACCAGGTAACTCTCTTTGATTTGAGCTCAAAGGCTTCCTTGGGAAGACTTCTTCCCAATGTGATGCTTATAAGAGTAATAGAGGGATGTGGAGAGACAAAATGTGCAGGGGTTGTCCTATCCAAAGGCTTGAGAGTTCTGGGTAAGGAGGTAGAGGTGGGGGCCTTTTATAAGAGGAGAGGAGGGGCACTCTTGGAATGTAAGGAAATGTTACTTTATTTTAGAATGAGTTTCGGATTTTAATGGTGCCACATTGATTTTTTTCGAGTATAAGGTGATAAGAGTTCGAAATCCACCCATACAATAGGTTTTTGACATGTTTAGGTCATATATTTTGCATTATCATTCCATTTTATTTAAATCGTTAAATAATGAGGTAATTGCTGCATCATCATGTTGTCATAAATAATTAAAATAATTTAATGTCTAAAAATTATAAAAAAAATACTATGATGTAGGAAATATGTTTTGATTTCCAATGAATATTTATAGTCGAAAATATGCCTTGTATCACCCCATGTAAAAAATTATTTAGTAAAACAACTAATGTTTGTGACATTTTAATTATAACTTTAAATAAAAAGTTATTTATGTCATTTTCATACAAAAGTGGCTCCATGGGGTCCCCAAGTTGACCCATCTATTTTCTTGGTCGGCCATTACACATCCAATAAGTCTAGGACATGTGTCAAGTTCATTTCGTATTATTAAAACATTATTTTAATCTTAAATTTCACTAATTACCTCTAATCGCAATTAAAAACATAAAAGTTACTATTCACCAAATAATTATTTTAATCTCATTGAACCAAATTTTACTTCTTATTGACAACCATTTATGTTGGGTTTTTGAAATTCAAAACAAAGAGGTGGTAAAATTTCATTTAAATGAAAAATCAGTTTTTTAAGTACCACTTAGTGGTTTCACTATTCATCAAAAATTGATGTTTTTCATAAAAATACCAACAATTCACCCTAAGATATATTTATTATTCCGAATTAAAAAGTGAGGCCTATTTTACAAAATTCAATACATATAAGTTGAATTTATTAATTTAATAATTATTTCCCGCTGTCAGAGCAAATAGCGTGTTTTTATGAAACAATAAGTATCGAACGATTGACACTAGTTGAAGTCCTATTTCAAAGTGAAATTAATTCCAATAAACACTATTGGATTATATAGTAAAAATATATTCTAATTTTACTTTAAAACCACTTCAAAAGATAATCTATTAATATTAATAAATTTTATTAAAAAGAGGTTTTGAATTAAAATACAACATTTTTCACTATTCATTAAAAATGATCTTTATCGGAAAAAATACCTAAAATTTACACAAAGTAAATTTTGATGTCCCAATTCTAAAGAAGAATTTTATTTGGTCAAATAGATTGTATAATAGTGACCAAATGTATATTTAATGACGGTTCTCCAGTAAAAGTTGATAAGTGTACCTTTAGTGAAAATTAGATTATATCTGCCTAAAATTGAATTATTTTCGTATTTTAAGCCATTATCCTTTGTTGGATAAATGTAAAAACATTTAACAAACATATATAATCATATTCTAGTTATTTCTATTCATTCCCGCCAATACAAGGACTACATGTTAACTACTATTTAAAATAATAATATTTTATTACTAGTGTGAAACGTAAGATTTCAAAGAAACTCTTTGTTGCGTATTGGGTACGCTATCGAACATAGAAACCACTTTAAAGTAAAATTATTATTTAATTCACAAATATTAATAAATATGAAAATGTATTATTCTTTATTTACCTGGGATGTTACAATAAGAGTACCTCCATTCTAAATCTAATGACTACCTTTTTAAGGTATTTTTTACCATAAAAAATAAAATAACTTTTTATATTCTTACTAATATGTTTCTGCATTTCAAAATTTTTATTCCTTAATAGTACTAATAGAATACCAATAATAACAACAATTTACCATGATCTTCTATTTGAAATAGTACAAACACATTATTTGAACTATTTTTTGATGATTTTTTGGATATATAATATTTAATACATAAAAGTGTCTTGGTAACAATGACACATAAGAAAGTATTGAAAATAATGTATGGTTTCAAAATCAAAATATTATAAACAACCTATAGGTAAATCTTTGACTTTTTTAAAACCTGGCCAAGTAATATCTCTATATGACTGGGTAATATTTGAAACTTATATTTTATATTCATCATTGATTATCGCTAAAGAATATGTATGATTATAGTATAATTAAAATATTAATTATTTATTAATTACCAAACTAATATTTATTTAAAAAAAGAAAATAAAGTATCATTGTTTTTATACTCATTGAGAAGATAATATCATGGTATCCAATAATACACAATAGTTTTAAAATACATGAATCCTTCCACTTGTCAGGTGAGTATGCAATCTTTTAGAGAATATGTAATGATAAAGCTTCCTAAATAACTAGATGATCCATTTCAATGTATTAATATTTCAAACATTCTACAGTTTATATATTTCAATATAAATATGTATGTCACATATTGTTTCTGATACATAATATGTAAAAGAAAAATAATATATTCAATGATGATTATACCCAAAGTAGAATCTACAAATTTTTTTGTAAATTCACTATTGTTTCTCTTCTAATGTCATATATTTCCATATTTGAATCTAATCACTTCCTATTTAATTTAGTCCCTCTTTAACTTTGGTTTCATGTAATTATTTTTTTAAGATATCACTAGAATAATACTTTCTATTGGTCTTTTCACCTTTTCATTTTTTAACAATAAGAACTTATGATTTATATTTCTTAAAGTTTTTTTAAACATGGATAACCTTATACAAAACATATTAATGAATTTTCTCCACCTTATTCATTATATATTTCTTAATGAAAATATAGTATCTAGGGGAAAATAATTAAATATTGAGATGTACTGTAAGATCATTATTCATAATGTATAAAAAAATCTGCGTTCATAAATATAATCTATCATATTAAATATATAAGGTCCAAAATGCATACCATATTTCAACATAAAAATGATATATTTAATGATAATATCATTGGTTTATTTCTTTACATTCTCCTCATAACCTTCTAGGAGATGATGTATCATGGTGTGTGAATCAATGTTCCCATATTTTTTTCACAACTCATTGGACACTGATGATGCCATACTAAAGTAAAAATAATATTTATCATCCATGTATCCCTAATAATAATCATTATTAAAAAAAAATAATTCATGAGGTGGATTATTATGTATTGGGGGCTCTAGCAGATACAATATTCTTTTATATTAGTTTAATAAGCGCCTACTCTGGTATCATTCTTAGAAATTTTTACCAATGTAGAAATGTTATTTTTACAATAAATATTTTAGTGAATATGATGAATTAATATCCATTTTTATATTAAATAAAACATTACTATAGTTGATCATTTAGTTTAATTACAGACTACATATCCATTATTAATTTATTAATTGTAAATTTATTCCACTATTTTATTCAAACCATATTATCCATCAACAAATATATTTATATCAATTAGTATCCTATGTGTCCATAGGGGGAAAATATCATTAATCTTCATTTCATAGCCTCAAATATGATATCACCATCACTATGAATGTTTAATTAAGGATTTTTGTTAGCCAACTTCATGGACTCGAAACTCTTTGATCTCTTGAGTGCAATCCCATAACATATAAATACTTAACATAGATATACTCAAAGAATGCCTCTAGAATATACCTAATATTGGTATGGATACTTTGGTGATTACAATTTTAGTTATGTAAAGCCATACCTCGTTTTAGAACTACCAGATTGAAGGAGGCACCCACAACCCAGATTGATAACCACTTAAAACAATGTTTTAATTCCAACTAGAGTGGTGTTAGGTGTTCATGATCTAGTATTTTATTTAATATTTTTCAAATATTTTTTTTTCAGTTTTATAATGATTTTTTTATATTTACCAGGCTAATTAATTTTTGATCACCATGAAAACACTTACCATGCATAAATAAAAAACATTCACCACATGTTAATTATTTATCTATGAAACATTTATAACAATTCTACATGACCATGTAAAAACTGTAAATTATTTTAAATAATTAACCATTATGTTGAAATTAATAAATAAAAAATAATGACACATTTAATAAATGTTTATAGAATCCCGCCATTTTATCACATAAACTTTCATTTCATTTTACAAAACTGAGGATCGTTAAGGTTTAGTGTCTTGGAAACCAGGAACATAAAACATGAAAACATACATAAAACATTATTCTTAAATCCTTGAAAGGATTCTCCTTAAGTTCATCCTAGGTTCATTACTGCATCTCATAACCTGGGGACATACAACAAATGAAAGGGTGAGAAGAAGGCCCAGTAAGGGAAACAAGAGAAACATTTTACCTGTGAACTTGAGATACTTCAATAAGGACATGAAAAGAACTTTAAGGCATGAAAATGAAACCATGAAGCATATCATAATAAAAATAACATTTTTCATAACTTGAAGATGTGGATGAAACATTTAATATAGACAATCATGAACATATCTCCAAGGTCCATCCCCAAGGTGTCATTTGAAAATTACCAAGGTTATTCACCAAGATAACGTAAAAATTGTAATCTCTAGTGGTTACATAATTACCCAATGCATTGGAGCGCTATCAGGGTGCACCCTTAAATTTTCCATTATTATCATGTGATCCACATATATCATTATAAATCATTTCATAGACAACCCATATATCGTATAATAAATGGGTTTCATTTCATAATCATAACGTTTTAAAAACGCCTTTAAAGACATGATCTTAATGTCACTTTAAACCCACAGAGAGGGAAAGCAGGTTTCATGTATGTAAATCCTAGAATTTAAAATAGAAAATTTTGTTATATATGTTAATACCCATATATAATAGGTAGCTTTGAGTATTCACTTAAAAATAAATAACCTTAGAAAAAGAGAGAGACATTTTGAGATGAAAATTCTGCAGTATAACGGCTATGTTACAAGGTTTTTAAAAACATTGAAAAGAGAGGGGACATGGGTCAAACATTCATAAATAACCCATAAAATAGCAGAGGGACAGAATATAAGGGATTTAATAACATGGTAATGAAATTTGAAAATATACCATATGAAATGAAGAACATTAAAGGAAGCCAAAAATAAGATTTCTCTTATGAAAATTCGGCAGCCTAACAACGTTACATAATCTTCAACCAAAAATGAATTGATGAGATCAAATAGAGTCTCTCATCATATGAACATAAAAGATCGGTATGATAGATATATATATCCTACCCCAACATAATAAAAAGGAACTTTCAAGACTTGACATGGAATTAGAACATTGAAAAAGGGAGAAAGGTGTAAGGACCACTTAAAAATTCAGCAGCCTAACGATGCCACTTAAACTTCAAAATACTGAATTGAAGAGATAAAATGGGGAATATCATCATATGGTTATAAAATATCAGTATGATAGATATATAGATCATACCCCAACATAACAAAAATGAACTTTAATTAATTGACATGAAATTAGAACTTCAAAATGAGAAGGGTGAAGAAACACTTAAAAATTCGGCAGCTTAACGGCGCCACATAAAACATCAAAATACTGAATTGAAGAGATCAAATGGGGTCTCTCATCATATGTTCATAAAAGATCATTATGGTAGATATAGAGATCATACTCCAACATAACAAAAAGGAACTTGAAAGAATTGACATGAAAGTAGAACTTCAAAACGAGAAGGGTGAAGAACCACTTAAAAATTCGGTAGCCTAACGACGCCACTTAAAACTTCAAAAAACTAAATTGAAGAGATCAAATGGGGTATCTCATCATATGATCATAAAATATCAGTATGATAAATTTAGAGATCATACCCCAACATAATAAAATGGAACTTGAAATAATTTACATGAAAGTAGAACTTCAAAACGAGAAGGGTGAAGAACCACTTAAAAATTCGGCAGCCTAACGGCGCCACATAAAACTTCAAAAAACTAAATTGAAGAGATCAAACGGGGTCTCTCATCATATGGTCATAAAAGATCAGTATGATAGATATAGAGATCATATCCCAACATAACTAAAAGGAACGTGAAATAATTGACATGAAAGTATAACTTCAAAATGAGAAGGGTGAAGAACCACTTAAAAATTCGGTATCCTAACGACGCCACTTAAAACATCAAAAAATAGAATTGAAGAGATCAAATGGGGTATCTCATCATATGATCATAAAATATCAGTATGAGAAATTTAGAGATCATACCCCAACATAATAAAAAGTAACTTCAAAGAATTGACATGAAAGTAGAACTTCAAAACGAGAAGGGTGAAGAACCACTTAAAAATTCGGCAGCCTAACGACGCCACTTAAAACTTCAAAAAACAGAATTGAAGAGATCAAATGGGGTCTCTAATAATATGATCATAAAAGATCATTATGATAAATTTAGAGATCATACCACAACATAATAAAAAGGAACTTGAAAGAATGGTCATGAAAGTAGAACTTCAAAACGAGAAGGGTGAAGAACCACTTAAAAATTCGGCAGCCTAATGGCGCCACTTAAAACTTCAAAAAACTGAATTGAAGAGATCAAATGGGGTCTCTCATCATATTATCATAAAAGATAAGTATGATAAATTTAGAGATCATACCCAAACATAATAAAAAGTAACTTGAAAGAATTGACATGAAAGTAGAACTTCAAAACGAGAAGGGTGAAGAACCACTTAAAAATTCGGCAGCCTAACGACGCCACTTAAAACTTAAAAAAACTAAATTGAAGAGATCAAATGGGGTCTCTCATCATATGATCATAAAAGTTCAGTATGATAAATTTAGTGATCATACCCCAACATAATAAAAAGGAACTTTCAATACTTTACATGATAATAGATCTTGAAAAGTGAGAAGGGTGAAAGAATCAGTTACAAAACTTTCGGCAGCCTAACGTTGCCACTAAAAACATCATAAAATGAAATAATGAGAGTAAGAGGGGATCTCTCATTATGTTAACATGAAAAGTGAAGTAATAGGAGTATAATATAACACCCTTTAACATAATAACATAGAGCATAAAAGAAATTACATAAAAGAGATTTCTTGAAAAGAAAGAGAGAGATCGGATCCCTTACCTTAAAATGTAACTCTTAAAACTCAATGGTTTGGACCTTGAGGGCTTGGGGGCACCTTGGGAGGACTCCTTGGGAGGTAAAGAGACCAAAAAATCGTTGGGGGAGAGTTGGGAGTGAAAAATAAAGGAGGAAAAGGTGGGTATTTATAGGGAAAGTGAGGGGACAAGGCATTATTGGCCAAGGGACACCTCACAAGTGCTTTTCTCAAAACCATGTGCTCTCCCTTGGCATTTACCATGGAGTTAAGCCACATGGGGCCCCAAAAACAATAATTCATCACCCTTGGCCGGCCAACCCTTAAACTATCTCATGAAATCATCATGAAACAGTTATGATGTCATTAAACATACAGAAACCCTAAAACTGTATTTTTACTATTCACTGAAAATTTAACTTTCTCAAAAAATTCCAAAAATTTCACATTAACCAAATATCAAGGCTCTGATTTGAAAAATGAACTCCATTTTATAAAAATAATTTTCTAAATATTTTTAATTTTATTTTTAAATAAATACACTATTCCCCGAAAATTCATTTTTTTTGAAAAATTCCCAAAAATTACCATAACATTATATCGATGCTCTGAGTTCAAAAATACAGTCCATTTTATAAAAATAATTTTCTAATTATTTTTAATTAAATTTTTAATTATAAAACACTATTCACCCGAAAAAACAAGTACTTGACTAATAATTTATGAAACCATTATTTAACCATTTTATTGAATCACATTACTTAATCAAGGTGCATAGATTATACTAATAGTTTATTTAAGTGAGATTACTAATCAATTTGGACTCATTACTAATCCTAATCATAAAATCACTATTCATATTTTACTATTCATCAAAAATCAAGTTGATCTTATTAGACTCTAAATTTCGTACTGAACATAATTGTAGAAGACCATTTTTTGCAAATCATTACACATTTTTCATTATTTAAGGTTTACAAAAACATTTTTAAAATATACGTTTTCTAAAATTCATCAAAAATATGCATACTATATTTATCTGGTCATTTGAAAATTCATAAACTTCATCATAAGAAGAAATCCCAATTTTTATTTAAAACAAAGGATTACACAAGGCAGTTACGGTCTCCTTACATAGCCCATTATCACACCAGAATAGGACCTAAGTGTAAGGTGTGCAAAGGTGAGATAATCTGAGGGAGGCTCGGCCAACATTGCACGAGTAGTAATTTCTATCAGTTTGAACTTCTCACGAAGGCGATCCCGTTCTAGCTTCACACGATGAAGTTCATCTTGGGTTTGGTCCAGAGCAAAGACCAGTGGTGCTACCTCCTTCCCAAGTTCTGTTAGATGCGCTTCGATCGGTCCAAGACTACTGGGTGAGGCCATCGAATCTTCTTTCTATATTAATTAACCATGATTAATTGTATTTAGAGACAATAATAAAAACTTTTAGTTTCCAGAGGTCATATTGATCAATGATCATATAATAGTAAAAAACCAATGATATCATTTTAATTATACTCATGTTATCAAATGAAACATTTTTGTTGAGTATAAAAATAAAATAAAATAACACATAAAATTAGGAAACAATATTTATTCAAAATTTCAGGTCTTTACAATCTTCCCCCCTTAAAAATTCCTTCCTCGCAATTTTTTTAAAACTAGGTTTTGAAATTTCATTGAAAGTACCACATCAGAAAAGGAGTCAGTAAAACTAATTCTTTAAAAAAAAGAAAGGGAAGTACGAAGGTCACCCGAGTTAGCCCACACTAGGATTCCATGTAGGAAAACATGGACATGGAAGAAAAACAAAGGGTCAAGTTCTGAGGGAGAGTGATAGAGAATGTGATTAGGTGAAAGTTAACCATAATAAAATCCCAAACTTATGATGTGTGTAAATGGTCATTGATTTCCTAGTAGGAAACGTAAACCAACAACGTTTTTGTTTTACGTTCCTTTTCATGATTTTGAGGAATTCATTTACTATATAGAACAAAAACATAAGAAAATATACCTACCTTCATGTAGAGTTTCATCCTTTAATAAGTTTCTACCAAAACTAATCTTTTCTCCAAAATATGAGCCTTCAAAACTACTTGGTCTCATCAAAACACAAGAATCATCTTCTAGAGAATCACATAATCCCAAAAAAGAATTAACTATCTATTTCGTCTATCATTAAAAATTATCCCAAAAACAGAAAGGGTAAGCTAAAACAACTCTTCAAAAAGAAAGAATCCCATATGAAGGGAAACTATTTTTAAATCTTCAAAGTTCCTTGGTACTACCCAAAGTTTCATGATAGACCATCCCATAAATAACGGTCCTTAAAATTCCTCAAAATAAACCAAACTAAGATTGAACACCAAATACAACAAGGATTTGATAACATAGTCTTCCAAAATAAACTTCATTGTTCATCACCAAACAACATCAACCACACCTAACATCTTATAACAAAAGTAGCTAACGTAAACATATTTTACCCAAGATAGGTAAATAATTTCCATAAGTAACCTAAATTACTATAAGTCCACCTTAAATTCATTGATTCTTCAAAATATAAGTCAACCTTACTCCTCAATGTAAATACCATAGTAATCTATTTACCTTGATCATATAGGGTCCTCAAAATAGTGAACGTCTTCCAAAATAATAATCATCTTTTAATCCCTTAATCATCTCTGTCGTATTAATACGAAAATCGTAGAATTTCCTATCACATTGGTTGTGGGGACATGTTCTTCCATTTCCCGCCATTAACTACGAAAATAAGCTATAATTAGTGGCTTAAATACTTAGCCAATAATCATGAAAAGAAACTTAAAGCATATAAGGATAACTTGTAGAAGAAAAGTATACCCTAACTATTGATACCCTAGGTTCCCATCTAGGTTATCCATGATCATATATTCTTATATGAACCTTTATTTTATTTTATCTTTGTTCCTTTAACAATGGTTCCTACTAAGCTTATGAATTTACCAAAGCATATCCCCCGGGAGTGTCGTAAACAAAGGTGCAGCAAGGCCCGTTGTCGTGTACCAGTTCCCATTCGAGTCTAGCTCAAAGTGGTGTTTTCGGGTTTTACCCCTATGTACATCTGTGCCATAGCCACCTCTACCTGCTCGTATCCAGACAGGGATGTATTTGCTTGGAAACCCATTACTCATCACTCACCAAAATACCAGGAAGATTTCCTATTTTTAAACTTTTCTATAGGGTTCTCCCTAGAGTTTTCATATACTAATTTCCACAAATAACTAAACCATCCTTTGATACCAACTATAGCATCCCTCCTTTTTATCACATAAACTTTCATTTCATTTTACAAAACCGAGGATCTTTAAGGATTAGTGTCTTGGAAACCAGGAACTTAAAACATGAAAACATACATAAAACATTCTTCTTAAACCCTTGAAAGGATTCTCCTTAAGTTCATCCTTGGTTCATTACTACATCTCATAACCTGGGGACATACAACAAAAGAAAGGGAGAGCAGAAGGCCCAGTAAGGGAAACAAGAGAAACATTTTACCTGTGAACTTGAGATACATCAATAAGGACATGAAAAGAACTTTAAGGCATGAAAATGAAACCATGAAGCATATCATAATAAAAATAACATTTTTTATATCTTGAAGATGTGGCTGTAACATTTAATATAGACAATCATGAACATATCACCAAGGTCCATCCCCAAGGTGTCATTTGAAAATTACCAAGGTTATTCACCAAGATATCGTAAAAATTGTAATCTCTAGTGGTTACATCATTACCCAATGCATTGGAGCGCTATCAGGGTGCACCCTTAAATTTGCCTTTATTATCAGGTGAGCCACATATATCATTATAACTCATTTCATAGACAACCCATATATCATAAAAGAAATGGGTTTCATTTCATAATCATAACGTTTTAAAAACTTCTTTAAAGACATGATCTTAATGTCACTTTAAACCCACAGAGAGGGAAAGTGGGTTTCATGTATGTAAATCCCAGAATTTAAAATAGAACTTTTTGGTATATATGTGATTAACCATATAGAAGAGGGAGCTTTGAGTATTCACTTAAAAATAGATAACTTTATAAAAAAAGAGAGACATTTTGAGATGAAAATTCTGCAGCATAACGGCTATGTTACAGGGTTTTAGAAAACATTGAAAAGAGAGGGGACATGGGTCAAACATTCATAAATGACCCATAAAACAGCAGAGGGACAGAATATAAGGGATTCAAGATCATGTTAATGAAATTTTATAATATACCATATGAAATGAAGAACATGAAAGGATGCCAAAAATAAGATTTCTCTTATGAAAATTCGGCATCCTAACAGCGTTACATAAACTTCAACCAAAAATGAATTGATGATATCAAATAGGGTATCTCATCATATGAACATAAAAGATCAGTATAATAGATATATATATCATACCCCAACATAATAAAAATGAACTTGCAAGACATGACATGTAATTAGATCTTTGAAAAAGGGGGAAAAGTGCAAGGACCACTTAAAAATTCAGCAGCCTAACGACACTACTTAAACTTCAAAATACTGAATTGAAGATATAAAATGGGGAATCTCATCATATGGTCATAAAAGATCATTATGATAGATACACAGATAATACCACATCATAAAAAAAATTAACTTGAATTAATTGACATGAAAGTAGAACTTCAAAACGAGAAGGGTGAAGAACCACTTAAAAATTCGGCAGACTAATGGCGCCACTTAAAACTTCAAAATACTGAACTGAAGAGATCAAATGGGGTCTCTCATCATATGGTCATAAAAGTTCAGAATGATAGATATAGAGATCATACCCCAACATAACAAAAAGAAACTTGAAATAATTGACATCAAAGTAGAACTTCAAAACGAGAAGGGTGAAGAACCACTTAAACATTCGGCAGCCTAACGACGCCACTTAAAACTTCAAAAAACTAAATTGAAGAGATCAAATAGGGTCTCTCATCATATGATCATAAAATATCATTATGATAAATTTAGAGATCATACCCCAACATAATAAAAAGGAACTTGAAATAATTGACATGAATGTAGAACTTCAAAACGAGAAGGGTGAAGAACCACTTAAAAATTCGGCAGCCTAACAGCGGCACTTAAAACATAAAAAACTGAATTGAAGAGATCAAATGGGGTCTCTCATCATATGGTTATTAATCATCAGTATGATAGATATTGAGATCATACCCCAACATAACAAAAAGGAATGTGAAAGAATTGACATGAATGTAGAACTTCAAAACGAGAAGGGTGAAAAACCACTTAAAAATTCGGCAGCCTAACGGCACCACTTAAGACATCAAAAAACTGAATTGAAGAGATCAAATGGGGTCTCTCATCATATGATCATAAAATATCAGTATGATAAATTTACAGATCACACCCTAACATAATAAAAAGGAACTTGAATGAATTGACATGAATGTAGAACTTCAAAACGAGAAGGGTGAAAAACCACTTAAAAATTCGGCAGCCTAAAGGTGCCACTTAAAACATCAAAAAACTGAACTGAAGAGATAAAATGGGGTCTCTCATCATATGATAATAAAAGATTAGTATGAAAAATTTAAAAATCATACCCCGACATAATAAAAAGGAACTTGAAAGAATTGATATGAAAGTAGAACTTCAAAACAAGAAGGGTGAAGAACCACTTAAAAATTTGGCAGCCTAACGGCGCCACTTAAAACATCAAAAAACTGAATTGAAGTGATCAACTGGGGTCTGTAATCATATGATCATAAAAGATAAGTATGATAAATTTAGAGATCATACCCCAAAATAATAAAAAGGAACTTGAAAGAATTGACATGAAAGTAGAACTTCAAAATGAGAAGGGTGAAGAACCACTTAAAAATTCGGCAGCCTAACGGCGCCACTTAAAACATAAAAAACTGAATTGAAGAGATCAAATGGGTTCTCTCATCATATGATCATAAAAGATCAGTATGATAAATTTATAGATCAAACCCCAACATAATAAAAAGGAACTTGAAATACTTTACATGATAATAGATCTTGAAAAATGAGAAGGGAGAAAGAATCTGTTACAAAACTTTCGGCATCCTAACAGCGCCACTTAAAACATCATAAAACGAAATAATGGGAGTAAGAGGGGATCAATCAATATGTGAACATGAAAAGGGCAGTAAGAGGAGTATAAAAAACACCCTTTAACATAAGAACATGTATCATAAAAGAAATTTCATAAAAGAGATTTCTTGAAAAGAAAGAGAGAGATCAGATCCCTTACCTTAAAACGTAACTCTTAAAACTCAAAGGTTTGGACCTTGAGGGCTTGGGGCACCTTGAGAGGACTCTTTGGGAGGTAAGGAGACAAGAACATCGTTGGTGGAGAGTTGGGAGTGTAAACTAAATGAGTAAAGGGTGGGTATTTATTGGGAACGTGAGGGGACAAGGCATTATTGGCCAAGGGACACCTCACAAGTGCTTTTCTCAAAACCATGTGCTCTCCCTTGGAATTTACCATGGAGTTAGGCAAAATGGGGCCCCCAAAACAATAATTCATCACCCTTGGCCGGCCAACCCTTAAAATATCTCATGAAATCATCATGACACAGTTATGATGTCATTAAACATACCGAAACCCAAAAACTGTATTTTTACTATTCACTGAAAATTCAACTTTCTCAGAAAAATCCCAAAATTTCACATTAACCAAATATCAAGGCTATGATTTCAAAAATGAACTCCATTTTATAAAAATAATTTTCTAAATATTTTTAATTTTATTTTTAAATAAATACACTATTCACCGAAAATTCATTTTTTTTAGAACAATCCCCAAAAATTACCATAACATAATATCGATTCTATGAGTTCAAAAATAAAGTCCATTTTATAAAAATAATTTTCTAATAATTTTTAATTAATTTTAAATTAAAAAACACTATTCACCCGAAAAAACTAATACTTGACTAATAATTTATGAAACCATTATTTAACGATTTTATTGAATCAAATTACTTAATCAAGGTGCCTAGATTATACTAATACTTTATTTAAGTGAGATTACTAATCCATTTGGACTCATTACTAATCCTAATCATAAAATCACTATTTATATTTTACTATTCATCAAAAATCAAGTTGATCTTATTAGACTCTAAATTTCGTACTGATAATAATTGTAGAAGACCATTTTTTGCAAATCATTACACATTTTTTATTATTTAAGGTTTACAAATACATTTTTAAAATATACTTTTTCTAAAATTCATCAAAAATATGCATACTATATTTATCCGGTCATTTGAAAATTCATAAACTTCATCATAAGAAGAAATCCCAATTTTTATTTAAAACAAAGGATTTCACAAGGCAGTTATGATCTCCTAACATAGCCCCTTATCACACCAGCATAGGACCTAAGTGTAAGGTGTGCTAAGGTGAGAGAATATGAGGGAGGCTCGGCCAACATCACACGAGTAGTAATTTCTATCAGTTTGAACTTCTCGTGAAGGCGATCCCGTTCTAGCTTCACACGATGAAGTTCATCTTGGGTTTGGTCCAGAGCAAAGCCCAGTGGTGCTACCTCCTTCCGAAGTTCTGTTAGATGGGCTTCGATCGGTCCAAGACTACTGGGTGAGGCCATCGAATCTTCTTTCTATATTAATTAACCAAGATTACTTGTATTTAGAGAAAATAATCAAAACGTTTTGTTTCCAGATGTCATATTGACCAATGGTCATATAACAGTAAAAAACCAACGGTATCATTTTAATTATACTCATGTTATCAAATGAAACATTTTTGTTGAGTATAAAAATAAAATAAAATAACACATAAAATTAGGAAACAATATTTATTCAAAATTTCGGGTCGTTACAATGTTTTACTCATTATTAAGAATTAGGGATCAACTAAGAACTCAGGGTAACTCATTGAGTCATATTTAACTCGAGTTATAGCTCCCATCACATCCATTACACTAGGTAATATTTAATCCTTCATTAACACTTGACATATATTGAATCTCCATTATCCTTATCAATATAAAAAAGTAAAGGAACACATATTAGAGGGTATTGGTTCTTTAGTGTATATATATATGAATAATCATTCATGTGGATATAAATATCCTTATACATATAAATATGTTTTGGTAAGATGTACGAACTGTTATTTATAAATCAATTATTACACACATTCCACATTACCATAACTAAATAAATAAATGTTAAATCCCAAAAATATATCAATCAATCTTAGATTGTGGTAAATATAAAAATAATAAAATTTCATAATAAAATTAAATATGTTAAAATTATTCCTTTAGGAAATTTTAATGAAGTAATGTTTTTTAATTCAATTATTATAAATTATGTGGGATATAAATTTTGTATTTAAATTTTTATAAATTTTAGGATTTTTCAAAAATGTTACCAATTATTTTTTTACAATTAAATATAACATATGTAATACCATGATAATTTATTTTAATGTAATTGTATTCTTGATATTTTTCTTAATAAGAAACACAGATCTTTAATCGAACCACAATTTATTTTGAAAATATTTTTATTTAAATGTGACCATTGTAACATAGCCATAAAATTAGAAATATGAATTCAAAAAAAAATTATAAAAAAAATATAAATTATCTATATTCTATAAATGTATTTATTAATGAATAATAAATAAGTAATCATTTTTCAGTAATGATACATTAAGTATTAAATGTGTTTTCTTAAAAAAATTCTATTGCATTTGTGCTAGGAAATTATAATTAATTTCTAAAATTTTAGAAAATTTTATTTTGGGAAATTAATATGATTTTGGAAATCAAAATTTAAAAATTAACATAGTTTTATGCTTTTGAATTTTGTGGAAAATATTTATTTTTAATTGAATAGTAAAAAAATACAAATTTTTGTAAAAGTATAATTATTTTCCTTAAAAAAATTAATTTAAAATTATCATAATAATTTTAATAAAATATTAAAGTACCATAAGTCTAATAAAAGACGAAATTATATTTTTAATTACATTAAAATCAAAATTATACATTATTTTGTTATATGTTCATTTATTGATTAAAAACCTATGTGTCTAAATACTATTTTTCATTGAGTTTTATTAATGTTCCTTAAAATTGAATCCATACCCTAATAAAAATTTTATTTTGGAAAATTTAACCCATTTATTAGAGCATGGGGTTCCAATTCGCTAAATAATAACCTTTTATCATTATAAACAGAAACCATAGTAAATAGTTTTCACCTCGATAAGTTTAAACCTTGTAAACCTATTTTAAAACACTGAGATAAGGATTTGAAATCTATATAACACCTGAATTTATCATATTATAGGTGTTTTTTAGAAAAATACATCCTAGATATAAACATATTTAAATTTATTTTCACTTTCTTTTGATTATAAAATTTATATTATTTTAAGAAAAGCGAAAATACAAAATAAAACTCTTGATTTTAATTTCAATTATATGTTTTTTTAGGTATAAAAATATTTTTTTAATTAATATAAATGTTTATTTTTATAATAAATAAATTATTTTTTTGAATTTATGTTTTTCCCTTGGTGATATTATAATGACCATAAATTCTATGTAAACACTAGCTTGATGCTTGTGAAAATATTAATAAAAATATAGTAAATGATTTAAAAAATATTAAAAGAAACATTACTTGATTTATTTATGGTTATATAATAATTTTATGGTCAATGATACTATATAATTTTCATTTAATGAATTTATATTCAATTAAAAAAATTCTTGATGGATTTCAAGTCAAATTAAATTTATAGTCCTAAAAACAACATTAATGATATTTTATGTTTAATAATATTTTTTAATTATTTCTAAAATCCTGGAAGTCTTGAAATAGGTTAGGTATATAATATAGTGGTTAACAGTTTCAAAAAAATAGCATTTTTATCCAAATTTCACATTATAAGTAAATTTATTACACTTAAATGAAAAACATATATTACAACAATTACGTTTAAAAAGGTTAATTAAAGGTGTTAAACCATAATATAAGGTTTAAAAGGTCAAAAAACATAATTTAACTTTATTTAATAATGATAATTACTCCTTATTTTATGTTTCAATAACTATATTTCCATTTTAAAGACTTAAAAATGAGAACTAGATTTATTATATTTAAATATTTTAGGTAATTCTATGTGTGTCCTATCTTCACAAATAATAGGGAACCTCCCCTCCTCCCATATTCAAAAAAATAGAACCTTATATCTGATAAAATATCTTCTGTAATACCTTAACCAATTCCATATCTTCATCCAACAGATTTTGATAATTATTAGACCATCCTATGATGGCATAAGGTGTAAGCCAAAGGATGTCTCCTCAATAAGTTGTAACAGTCTCAACCCAATCCTTTAATGTTGAATAATTTTTCTTCCACATATAAATATGTGGAATATATATAAAAAAATTAATTTATTATCACAAATGTACTTAAATGTTATCATGATGAAGATACAACCATTATCCTCCACATTTAAATATAATTGAAAAGTATGGTATCATGTGTCTATACGTGAGGACTACCACCTCTATTTAACATTATAATTAATTTTAAATAACCAAATCACTTGGATATTTATAATACTGAATTTAATTAATATATATGATATATATGATATTATTATGGTTATTTAAGATTTAATTATTGTTTATGTTTTTGTCCCGCCCATTGAAAAGTGGAAACATAAGCCATGCATACATACAGACATCTGTCTCCCCAAAGTGCTGTTATTAATTTTTCATAACAATGTTATATTAATGGATATACATTTAAATATAATTAATTTATATAATATTTATATCTTTATTATAATTCCTTATATTGATTCACCCATGATCAACGTTCAAGTACAATAACAACAAAAATAAAGCATACCAAAAATATGTAGCTATTTATAGAAAAAATAATGATGATAATGAAATATTTATAATTAATGAGTGATAAATATTATAAGTAAAAACACATATGTTATTATAATATTTAATATATTTTTACTATAAGATTTTAATAAATTTAAATTAATTATATTTGTTGTTAAAAGTGATTATAATGTAAGTCAGACTTGATGTAAATGTTCTTCATCTCAATGTTGTTACCACGAGATATGATTGATATTACAGACTTAATTATGATTATGAGGTGTATATACATACCAATTAAAGTTATATAATGTTTACTAATTAATTCAAGGTATTAAAATTGATAATTCATATTATTTCATCCAAATGGTTTGGATTCAAATGTTACCAAAACTATAGAGGTTTATTATCTCAAATTGTATTCTTTGGGACATCTATTATGTTGATCAACTATCTTATTACATGAGGTGTATATAATGACCATTTGATATGACATATAATTAATATCTTTATATTTTTGTTGTTTAATTTTTTATTTAATTTTACTTTTTCATCGGTTCTATGATTGAAATGTTACCAAAGTTGAAATGGATTTATGTTATAATATTATTTTTTTATTGTGATTATCTATAATTAGATTTAGGATAAAAAAATTATATGATAAATATTTTTTAAATATTATAAATTATATATTATTTTTGTTATTTTTTACAATTATAAGTTTTCCTCTCACTTTCCTTCTCCTTGTACTCAAAAATATGAAAGAATATTTTAATAGAAAAAAGAATTTGTTTTTCTATTCAACACATAATATTTTTCATGAATATAATTATTTTCATTAATATGTTTTTAATAAATAATTTCAATTATAAAAATATTTATTATAATAATTATTACCAATGTTTTAATTGTTATATAATGGTTTAATACGAATCATTTTTTCATTTTCTAAATGATGTAATTTTTACCAAATGAATGAATGAAATATTTATTTTATTAGACACCACATGAATAAAATTTGACCCATTATGACTGATCTTTTCATTGAAGATTCATTTACATTATTCCATGGTTCCATTCAATGAAAATATTTTTCCTAATATTATGTTTTTTTAGAATATCACATAAGTGATTTAAATGGAATTGATATTTTCCACATGAAATATTCCAATGAAATTTTAATTTGTTTTTTGATATATATCACATCATTTGATGTTACTTCAAATTCCATAAGGTATATTATCCAGTGGGGTTGTCCTTATTATTTCAATCGATGTTTTATTATTTTGATGATGAAACATTGATAAAATTGATTTTCTTCTTCTCTAGCTAAGTTATGTTGAAATTATAATTGTGTTTATGATATTATATAACATATATTAATAGATTTGTATTATAAGATGGTTGGGTACATTTATTTACCTCCAATGAATTGTGTAATGATGATGGAGTTAACTTGATGGATGTTACACATTTGAGAAAGTTGTAATTGGATGAGTAGTCTTTTACATTAGGAGTTTATGTCTCTTATGTACTATTGGTGTTCATATTGATACATGAAATATGATTACTATGACTATTATTATGCCAAAACATTATTTAATTATATTATTTATTGTTAATATTCTTATGATATGATATCATTACTAAGGATATTTTATTTGTTTATGATTAATTTCATATAATAATCCAATTCTGCATGCCATAATTATGATCTCGAATTACTGACTATCAATTGGAAATGTTATACTCATGTTCTCACACAAATATGTTCATTGAATTATTACATATGAATATTTATTAACATCTCCCCTCTTTACCCTTACTTATCATATGTTGTCACCCTTTGTTATGGGACAATATGAAATTTTTTATGAGGAATATGGATGGAGTTAATTTTTGTTAAAATATATGCATTCATTAGGATTTTATATTGATTTTGGTTATTATGATGTTTTGAGAGAATATGTAATCAAGTTATTCATTTGTTTGGTATGAGATATTATGAGATACTTTATGTTGTTTATGGATTAAAGTTAAATTGTTTTTGGAATTTATTTTATAGTTATTTATATTTTTTTGGGATTTAATACTGGTTAAGGTGATTTGTGTATTTTATCAAATTTTATTTTTTTTATAATAAATTAAGAAGATCTTTTGGTATTATTATTGAAATCCTCGAGGTTATAATTCTAAAATAAGGTTTATTCATTCTGGTAATTTTTGTATGTATGAATCATTTTGGTTCTAATAATAAAATTGGGCTAAGAGGAATAATTTTCCATTTTTTTTAATAATATATTAATATTTTATTTTACTGCTCTAGGAATGAAAAAGACCGATTGATTTATTATGATTGTAATATTGGAAGAAATATGGTGGATACTAATCTAAACAAAAACAATGGATGCAATTATTTTTATGGATTTAAATAAATAAAGTATATTTTTTCATATTATAATTTAAAATAATTCCTAATATCTAGGAAAAATGAACGTTAAAATGAAAATATTTTTCTTCTCATAATTGTTTTTGATAAAATGATGGTTTTTTCACCCCGCACAGATTTATGGTTTTGACTTCATTAACATTCATCTTTCCATGTTATCCATAATTATATATTATTAATTTGAAACTAACTTTATCCTCATTTATTTATTTTCAATTATTGATAATTTTATCCTCATATGAAAACCCAATTATGACTAATTTAAAGTAACAATTATGTTCCTCACTTCCTCCTTTTAAAGGATGTTTTATTTTCCTATTGTATTGTGTGGGACTATAATAATGTTATTTTTAAAATATTGAACCTATGATTATTGAGTTAAAAATTTGTGAAATTTATTTAAGGGACATATATTGCAACACCCTGAAAATTTAGTTTAAAAAACACTACGGTCAATATCATGCCTAACAAGCAACATCAAACATTAAAAAAACTGTGATATACTATAAAAATATTATTATTTAAAATAAAAAATTATAACAAAGAAGTTAAATTTGAAGTATGAGTAAAAATATACATATTAGAAAAAAAATTATAAGAGTTTTAAATATTTTTATTTTATTTTTTAATGTATAAAAAATAATTACTCAATTATTAGTAAGGCCATTTTATACTTGAAAAACATGCTTTCTTCCAAAATGGGTATATTTAATTTTGAGCGTGGAAATTATAAATAATTTATATTATTCTTAAAAAAATTTATCTGATGAAATATATATAATTTTCAAAATCATCATTTCAATAAGAACTTATGGTTTTTTTAAATGTTTATGAAATTTTTTTAGGGAATAGTGAAAATAGTGATTTTACTAAAGCAATCATTTATTTTCATTAAGGAAAATGATTTAAAAGTATAATTATGTGTTTTAGATTTATTTTAAATTAACATAATTAAAATTAATTATAAATAATATAATTAATTATATAGTAGTCATTATTATAATTCATTTTAATAAACAGTTAATTTGTGTTAAAAAAATAAATTTTTCTAAAAATTATTATTCATTTAATTTTACACATTTATATTGAAGTTAATTTATATCAATTATATGAATTTAATCATAAAAATGTATTAAATATTTCGAATTATGGAATTAAAATCTTATAAATAGGTTTCTTTTATTTGTGGTCATTATAAATAGTTAAAATGGTAATGAATTTTCACCTCAATAAAAATAAAACAAGTTAAATTCTATTAAAACTATGATATGATGATTTTAAAATTCAAGAAACCTGAAATTATCCTATTTTATAAATGTTTTTATTGAAAATAAATATTAAAGTTAATAATAAGTAAACTTATTTCAAGTTTCCTTTGATTATATCATTTATATTATTTTTAAAAAATGGATAAAAAAAATGTCATTCTACTGATTTTAATTTATAGTATATATTTTCATAAAGATAAAAAAGATAATAATGAATATAAAAGATTATTTTTTATATAATTAAATTAGTTATTTGAATTTTTTTTGTTTATTTTTTTATAATGGTATAATTACCTTAAATTCTTATTCAACGTTGACTTATTTATTTGGTAAATGTTAGAAAAACTACAGTAATTGATTTTTGAAATATGAAAAGAAATAAATTTTTGTTCAACTATTATGTTCAATAAATTTAATGGTAAAAAATATATTATAATTTTTAGTAAAATATTTTATATTCTAAATTCATTATCATATTGATGACATTAAATTCAAATTAAGTGTGTAGTCAGAAAAATGAATTTAAAAACATTTTATGTCACGACCCGTCCTCGGGGCCCGTGCCGTGACTACCCCAAGCCCGCCTTCCATAGGCCAGGGGCTGGTGACTATCACCAAAGGCGTAAATCCCAATAACTAGGAAGGAATTGCCTTTATAAAAGTAAACAAAACACCACTGAGTACAAGCAGAAATAAAACACTAAGTACAAAAGAAAGTGCAGAAAAGTAAAAAGGGCCAGAATATAAACCCAACTGAAAAGTATAGCTACAAATGAAATGAAGTACAACAGAAAAGACAAACAGCTGGAAGAATAGAAGCAGCTCCTGGGTCATCCACCTTGGATCCTACCTGAAGGGTAGGTACAAATACCCTCTATAACGCTCTCACCCATCAACCTCCTCTGAGTATCGTCACGTTGTGAAGTCCGCCTTAGGATACTGACTCATTGTGAGATCCACCTCCGGGTACCGTCCAGTCCTCGAACACTCAGCCTCTGTTAGTGCTGCCTGTCGTCTGCAACCAACACAATGAGGTGCGGGCATAACCCGTGTACGGGTGAGTATAACGACACTCAGTAGGGACCCTGATACCCTCAATGTCTCACTAAATCCAACAAGGATAACCACAAAGAAAGATCTCAATAGATAACCTCTACATAGGTATATTCCCATACATATACCTAAGTTATGAAGTAACCCATCTTAATCATGAGAAACACAACGATTATGAAATCAACGGATAACCACTACCCAGGTATATCCCCATACATATTACTAATTTATCAAGTGGCCCATCTCAATCGTGAGGTAAACACAAAGGTTATAGACTTAGCTCAAACCAAGATTTTCATTATCATAACCATAACTGCTAAAGATTCCCATCTCTGTCGAGTATAGTGATCCTGTCATGACTTCGAGGTACTACTCACTAACCTAAGACTGCTGAGGTACTCCTCCTGTCGAGTACTGCTGGCCAGCCACCCAAACAGAGTAGTGCTTCCCGCCGGGGTCTGCCACCCAAACACAGTATTGCATCCCCCCTAATAGCATGCAAAGGTACTCTCTGGTCGAGTACCACGGGTCTGCAACCAATCTCAGTAGTGCTCCATCCTCCATGGGTCTACATCCAAACAAAGTAGTGCTTCGTCCACTGGGCTAGTCGACTCACTCCAAGTCGAGTCGGTCAAGCAGTCATCAGGTCTCAGCCAGCTACACGGTCTTCGTACTCTGTACGCTCATCTCCGGGAGGGTCCGCTCCATGATCTAATGGTCAATACTCCAAGTATCTTAAAGTCCCACGAAGAATTATCTCAAAGGACAGCCTCGTCATAGGGGTCTCAACGAAACAGACGGTGCATCAATCGTTCGCCCGGTCTGTGAGTTATTAGCCTTTTCGTCCCGGGGGCCTGGTTGGTTTCGTGTGCGAACCAACCCGGCCGTATCTCAACTGTACCCCGAAATCTAATAGGGTATACTCACAGGGACCGTTTCTCGACGTGATCAGCAACGCCGCAGACGGTTCGTCAAACGGACGTCCGGTCTGAAAGATAACAGCTTTTCCGTTCTAGGGGCCCGGTTGGATTTTGGGTTCAATCCAACCTGACCATAATCAAAATACATCCAAACCTCAGGCGAAGTATGCCAAAAGTTCCGTCTCATCAATAGGACACTAACAAAGTCAACGACACGTCAATCGGATGTCCGGAGCTCAAGTTATAAGTGGTTCCGCTCCGAGGTCCCGGTTAGTTTCGTGCTCGAACCAACCCGGCCATACCCAAAGTTTTCCAAAACCTTACGTGCAATATACCTAAACGACCGTCTCTATCCAAGGATCGCATCGAAATTGACGGTGTGTCAATCGAGGATCTATAGCCCATGTTATGGGCGTTTGAATAAAAACTGCTCGAGAATTGGGGGTTCGGGCCCGGTCCAGCCCGGCCCGAGACCCCCTGGGTCGACCAGACCCAGGTCTAGGTATGTCCCGACCCGGCCTGCGTGGGGGAGATGGCTCAGCCAGCTTGGCCGTGACACGCAGAGTGGAGGGGGTGTTTCCCCCCCGGTTGTCGGTGAACCGGCGCGGCATTTAAGTCGTGCCCCCTTATTCCGAAATGGCAAAGTTGTTCTAGTTCAAACACTACAGCTGCGACGCCCTTCTCCGGCGTCAATAAAAGTTTGGCGGCCTCCTTCCGCGAGCCATTGCAGCTTCATTCCAAGCCTGGTAAATTAAATGATTGCATATCTATGATCCTTTCATCGAGGACTTCACATACATATATTGCGCCCAACAAAACTTTGTGTTTCCAGTGTCAATAAATATTTGGACGCCTTCTTTCACGAGCCATTGTGGCTTCGTTCCAAGCACGAAAAATTAAACGATCGCATATCTGCGATCCTTACGTCGAGGGCTTCACATCCATATTTTGTGCCCAACAAAACTTTGTATTTCTAGCGTCAATAAATATTTGACATTGAAGAACGCACGAAGAACACATGAAAAAGAAAAAGAAAAAAGAGCATGGTTTATGTGAAGGACGATGATCATGTTAATTTGGTCATCATTTTCATGAATTTAGGATATTATGAAACAATAAAAACATATTCAAACATATATAAAAACCCCTACCTCGAAAATACGTCACATGTCATCGTGCCGTGGAATGAGGCAAGCGTCGCGATGATCGATCATCGCGGACGATCGGTGTTGATTCTGTTGTCATCGGAGGAAGAGCAATCGTCGATGGCGACGTTCCCAGTGGTGGTGTATCCTCCCTTTATACGGAGGAAAAAAGAAGAGGAGGCACATCATTGGTGTCTTCACATTCTCCGTCGGAGGCATTCATTGTCGAAGAGGTGTTCTTCGTCGGAAGGTTGGTGTTCTTCATTGTGGGAAGAACACCCTAAACTATTTACCCCAGCCTCTCTCACCCCCAAACTCCTCAACACAAAGGAAGCACCCAAAAATAATAGCAAAGCCATTATTTTTTATTCACCCATGACTTTGGAAATTCAAATAACTTAATTAATTGAAGAGGTTAAACTCATTAATTAAAAAGTTTTGGCATGCACTTAAGAGGGGGAGTTGAAGGAGAAGAGTTTTCATTAAAAAGGGGGAGTTGTTCAAGAGTTAAACAAGGGGAGATTAAATGGGGGTTAAAGGAGAGTTATAGGAATGTGAAAGGCTGGGGCTCGTGTGGGCCCCACCTTTCAAGTATCCACTCATGGTTGGTTAACAACATGTGGGTCCCACCCCCAACTCCCTTAAGATAAAACTACCTAGTGGAAAATAAATAAAATTTTGTAATATAATTTTATTTATTCCTCACAAAAACCACAAATTTAACAACTCTTCCTGAGAAAATGCACCTACAGAAAAGGTGATCCTAAGCAATTACCGGCGATGCGGTTCCATCGGTGCCCTTGGATTTTGATTCCGAGCATAGCATCAAAAGTTAGAAAAATCCGCTCTTTCGTTCACTGAACGTACCCGAGACAAACTTCGGAAATTGATTCTGGGCACACCGGACCTCAGAATCAGGTGTCGTCAGAAACTATGTTCTTGTAAAATCCCAAAGAAATTAAGAAATAAATTTTCTTGAAATTTTTGGGACTTTACATTACTCCCACCATAGGGCTTTACGTCCCCATAAAGCATTAACACAAACTAAGGATACAAAAGTGGTACTAAGCACGCAACTGAGCCTCCCGCTCCCATGTGCTCACCTGGAGGTTCCCGTGCTACCTATAAAAGTGCACAAGAGGAATCGACCATCCTCGTAGGACTCACTCCTGTCGATCCTCAACCTCTATGGGAACCTCGCAAAAGTCACCCCATCGCCAATGTCCAGCTCCCCATGATCGATGATATGCATCGGGTCAAGCACGTATCTCCCAAACTGAGATACGTGGAAGTCGTCGTGCACCTGGTGCAACTGAGGTGGACTGGTCAAATGCTAATCCACCTTGCCTACCCTGCTGAGGACCTGAAATGGTCCGCTGAACCTCAGAGATTACATTCCGCCTCGGCCACACCTCCATAAACCTCGTCAAGGTGAGACCCATATAAGGACGTGATCATCATCCTCGAACTCTAGAGGTCTCCCTTTACTGATTAGAACTGAAACTCAAAACTCCTGCTGCCACGTGGGTAAGGTTGGTCGACCCAAGAGTGATCGGCCCAACCCTCCTATGCATGATTTCAACCTGTGCTTCCTGGGATTTTCTTTTTGCCGACCAAGGAAAATCCATCCCGACATTGTAGTTAGACCACAACCTTTTTGCCTAATACAGTCAATCATAGCATGAAATGTGAATACAATCCATACTGAGACCAACGTCGTAAGGCCTCAACGCTACCACCAACAGATTCCAACCGAAACTCTCACCTCATGGGTCAGACCACACTGTCGGCGTAAGTGTGATTATCGAGTCTCCTCCCAAGGTATCTCCAGATGTGAGGGTCACGTCCATGGCTTACCAGAAACTCTAGGTCTGGGACAAGATTCGTGGAAGGAAGGAATGATTCATATCAATGTCTATTACTATGGAAGCTATTAGTGGACATAGACTGTCCCTTGAATCATTTTTAGATCCATGGGGTCACACTCCTTGACCGCATGTAGCTACTCTCTTCCCCTGCCCTCTAGCTCCCTGAGCCTGGTGGGGGACACAAAAGTGGGTGATTGTAACATGTTGAAATCTACACCTCCTCGTGATGATCTCCTAGCTCTGCCTCCATGTCTGCTACTTTGCAGACTCATATGTCCTTTTTTACTTCCTCTACTTGAAATATTTTACACGCCCAAGTCTCTGAGACTGGCGCCGATTTCCAGCTTTCCCACTGCTAACCTTCTCTGACTGCATTTATTCAGCAAAAGAATTCTAAACCACAAAGGTTCTTTCTAGAACCCTAGCATAAGTAGAAATTCCTAGAGAACAGGTGTTGGCTCAGATGTCCTTAAACACACCATGCTCAGAGGTCTGAGCTCTATAGCACTGATCAAATCGCATTCATCGAGTACCAGGAATGGTTTGGTATGCCTCGATGAATTCTCAGCTACCGACAAGTCATCCTGTCGAAGCTGTATAAGCTCTAGAAAACTCTCATCCACCTCCTCAAGTCAGTCCTCAGCTGCCTATGAGTCAGGCTCGCCTCGGAACGTCAGGGTATCTGATGTTGGAACACGTTTAAGGCAGTAAGCCAATATGTGTCACCTACCAGTACCGCCGGTTGTAACTGCTGTCCAAAGGTAGTGATTTAAAGCTGAAACACTACCTGAAGTCACTATCTCAAGCATCAGTCCACACACCGAAGCCTCATCACTATGCGGACCATCCTCATGGTCATTCATTGGAAAAAACTAGTAACCATGTCTACCATCCACTCCACTAGTGTCTTAGCTACGCGGAAAACTCTAGAAATCACCTCATTCCAGTGCCCTACTGTCTGGGAATCTGTCTCGCCTCGTAACCTCGGAGGCCTCTACTACTGGAACTCGTGCAACGTGCTCTGCCAACGTGCACAGTTCGCTAGTTTAGCTACTGGAATCTTCTACCCAACAGGTGGTGGTGTTGTTGGTACACCACCCGAGGGTGCCAACATAGTAAAAAGGGCCCTGCACCAGAGCCTCGTCGCTCGGTGAGCCGTCATCGAGTACTCTCTCAGAACACCAACTGACTATCTGTGTGGAGAAATCTTGAACAGATGTGACACGGTCAACGTTTTATACCTAGAGAGCCGACCTAGTTTGAGCTGACTATAATACTTTTGGAAACACACGCAATCAGTGTTTTCGTCCACAAAGTCAGAAATCAGAAGTCAGGGTCCTGGTGTACAGATACGTCGGCCGCCACACCAACACTGGACTCCCTAAACTGAAGACCACACCCAGTACCCTTAACACTATTGCTTCACAGAAAAGAAAATATCTGAGTTATAAGTCTTGCGGTAGAACCGACTCCTCTGAAACCAATATTTCACGACCCGTCCTCAGGGTCCGTGTCATGACTACACCAGGCCCACCTTCCATAGGCCAGGGCATGACGACTAGCACCAAAGGCGTAAATCCCGATAACTGCGAAGGCATTGCCTTTATAAAAGTAAATGAAACACCACAGAGTACACGCAGAAGTAAAACAGTAAGTACAAAAGAAAGTGCTGAAAAGTAAAAAGGGACAGAATACAAACTCCACTGAAAAGTATAGCTACAACTGAAAGGAAGTACAACAGAAAAGACAAATAGGTGGAATAATAGAAGCAGCTCCTGGGTCGTCCACCTCAGATCCTACCTGAAGGGTAGGTACAGATAGCCTCCACAACACTCTCGCCCGTCAACCACATCTGAGTATCGTCACGTCGTGAAGTCCACCTCCGAATACTGACTCGTTGTGAGATCCACCTCTGGGTACCATCCAGTCCTCGAATACTCGACCTCTGTCAGCGTTGCCCGTCGTCTTCAGGCAATAAAACGAGGTGCAGGCATAGCCCGTGCAGGTGTGAGTATAACGATACTCGGTAGGGACCCCGAGACCCTCAAGGTCTCACTAAATCCAACAAAGATAACCACAAAGAAAGATCTCAACAGATAACCTCTACTTAGATATATGCCCATACATATACCTAAGTAATCAAGTAACCCATCTCAATCCTGAGGAAACACAATGATTATGAAATCAACGGATAACCACTACCCAGGTATATTCACATACATATACCTAAGTTATCAAGTGACCCATATCAATCATGATGTAAACACAAAGGTCAAAGACTCAGCTGAAACTAGGATTTTCATTATCAAAACCTTAACTGATGAAGGGTCTCGTCTCTATCGAGTACAGTGATCTTGTCACGGCTTTGAGGTACTACTCACTAACCTAAGACTACTGAGGTATTCCTCCAGTCATGTACCGTGGTCCAGCCACCCAAACAGAGTAGTGTTTCCCGCCGGGGTCTGCCACCCAAACACAGTAGTGCATCCCCTCTAATAGCCTGTAGAGGTACTCTCTGGTCGAGTACCACGGGTCTGCACCCAAACTCAGTAGTGCTCCGTACTCCATGGCTCTGCACCAAAACAAAGTAGTGCTCCATCCACTGGTCTAGTCGACTCACTCCACGTCGAGTTGGTCAAGAAGTCGTCAGGTCTCAGCTGGCTACATGGTCTTCGTAATCCATACGCTCGTCTTTGGGAGGGTTCGCTCCACAACTAATATTCGAAACTCCAAGTATCTCAAAGTCACATGAAGAAGTATCTCAAAGGACCGCCTCATCATAGGGGTCTCAACGCAACATACAGCGCATCAATCGGACGCCCGGTCTGTGAGTTATTAGCCTTTTCGTCCCAGGGGCCCGGTTGGTTTCTTGTATGAACCAACCCATCTGTATCTCAACTATACCCCGAATTCTCATAGGGTATACTCATAGGGACCGTTTCTAAACGTGATCACCAATGTCATAGACGGTTCATCAAATGGACGTCCGGTCTGAAAGATCACAACTTTTCCGTTCTAGGGGCCCGGTTGGATTTTGGGTTCAATCCAACGCAGCCACTATCCAAATGCATCCAAATCTCAGGTGAAATATTTCAAAAGTTCTGTCTCATCAAGAGGACTCCAACAAAGTCGACAGCACATCAATCGAACATCCGAAGCTCAAGTTATAAGTGTTTCCGCTCTGAGGGCCGTGTTGGTTTCATGATCGAACCAACGTGGACGTACCCAATGTTTCTTGAAACCTTAAGTGTAATATACCAAAACGACCGTCTCGATCCAAGGATTCCATCGAAACTGACGGTGCATGGATCGGGGGTCCGTAGCCCAAGTTATGGGCGTTTGAACAAAAACTGCCCGAGAATAGGGGGTTCGGGCCGGGTCCGGCCTGGCCCGAGACCCCCTGGGTCGGTCCGAACCAGGTCAACCCAACCCAGGTCCAGGTCTAGCCCGACCAAGCCGCCTCGGCCCGACCCCGCCCGCGCGGGGGAGCTGGCTCGGCCAGCTTGGCCGTGACGTGCGAAGCAGAGGGGGTGCTGCCCCCCCTGGTTGTCGGTGAACCGGCGCGACATTTAAGTGGCGCCCCCTTATTCTGGAACAGAAAAGCAGTTCCGGTTCAAACCCTACCGCCGCGGCTCTGCCGCAGCGGCCATCTCCGGTGTTGATAAAAATTTGGCTGCCTCCTTTCGCGAGCCATTGTGGCTTCGTTCCAAGCCTGAAAAATTAAACGATCGCATATCTGTAATCCTGGCGTCGAGGGCTTCGCATCCATATATTGTGCCAAACAAAACTCTATGTTTCCAGTATCAATAAATATTTGGACACCTTCTTTCGCGAGCCATTGCGGCTTATTCCAATCCCAAAAAATTAAACGATCACATATATGTGATCCGTACTTCGAGGGCTTCCCATCCATATATTGCGCCCAACAAAACATTGTGTTTCCAGCGTTAATAAATATTTGGCATTGAAAAACGCACGAAGAACACATGAAGAATAAAAAGAAAAAGGAGCATGGTTTATGTGCCAGATGATGATCATGTTCATTTGGTCATCATTGTCATGAATTTAGGATATGAAGAATCAATAAAATGAATTCAAACATATATAAAAACCCCTACCTCGAGAAGACATTGCATGTCCTCGTGCCACGGAAAGAGGCATGTGTCGTGATGATCGGTCATCATGGAAGATCGGTGTCAATTCCATTGTCATCGGAGGAAGAGTCATCATCGATGGTGATGTTCCCCATGGTGGTGTCTCCTCCCATGGCGTATATGAAGAAGAAGAGAAGGCACGTCTTTGGTGTCTTCACGTTATCCGTCAGAGACATTCTTCGTCAAAGAGGCGTTCTTCATCGGATGGTTGGCATTATTCGTTGTGAGAAGAACACCCTACACTATTTCCCCCAACCTCTATCACCCCCAAACCCCTCACACAACGGAATCCCCCAAAAAATAATAGCAAAGCCATTATTTTTTATTCACCCATTCCATTCAAAATTTAAATAACTTAATTAATTGAAGTGGTTGAACTCATTAATAAAAAAGTGTTCGCATGTACTTAAGAGGGGAAGTGGAAGGAGAAGATTTTTCATTAAAAAGGGGGATTTATTCAAGAGTTAAATAAGGGGAGATTAAATGGGGGTTAAAGGAGAGTTATAGGAATGTGAATGGTTGGGGCTCATGTGGGCCCCACCTTTAAAGTATCCACTCATGGTTGGTTAACAACATGCGGGTCCCACCCCCAAATCCATTAATTAGGATAAAACTACCTAGTGGAAAAAAATAAAATTTTGTAATAAAATTTTATTTATTCCTCACTAAAACCACAAATTTAACAACTCTTCCTGAGCAAACGCACCTACAGAAATGGTGCTCCTAAGCAATTACCGACGCTGCAGTTCCATCTGTGCCCTTGGATTTCGATTCCGAGAACCGGTTCAAAAGTTATAAAAACCCGCTCGTTTGTTCACTGAACGTACCCGAGTCAATCTTTGGAAATAGATTTCGAGAACACCGGGCCTCAGAATCAGGTGTCGTCAGAAACTACGTTCTTGTAAAATCCCAAAAAAATTAATAAAAAAATTTCCTTGAAATTTTTGGGACATTACATTTTATGTCAAATAATAATTTTTAAAAGGACTTAAAAATAAAAAACTATAAAAAGTTGAAAGGTGGAATTATAAATGTTATAAAAATTCATACACAGACCATTTATGAGACACTGGTGAATTTATAATAAAATGAAATACCTTGAAATGCTAAAAAATTGGTTACTATAGTAATGATTTAAAAATGATAATAAAGGTGTTAAACCCAAAGAAAATGTCTAAAATGAAACCATAAGATATAAAAATATTATTGGATTGTGATATTTAGTTCATTATATAAATATTTTCACATCCATGGAATTTAGGAATTATTATAATTTAGATATACATTAATTATATTTAATAGTTTTTAAGTAATATCATGTGTATTTTATCTTTACTTTTAAAATGGAACCTTCCATCCACCATTATTCACAATGTTTTAGCTTTATATCATATAATTTAACTACCATGATACCTTCATAGATTCAATTAATTCATCATAGTGTTTATTTTCTCTTCATAACACAATCCTATAAAGTTGGAAGATATAATCCATAAGGGTTCTCCCATCAAATATGTAATACTATTAATCAAATCCTTGAATGTTTATTTTTTCTTATAAATCATATAAATATATAAAAACTATATAAAAATAATTAATTTCAAAATTTTAATATAAATATATGTTATTATTATAAATTAAAAAATTTTACCCTCATCTTTTCCATCAAATTATAAATAAGAGTATCATGCATGCATATGTAAAGACTACCGCCTCCATGTAGTGATATGAATAATTTTCTATAAAAACCATAGATGACTAGTTATAATGATTGAAGTAATAAATATATATGATATTTATTATATTTTTATGAATTGTGGGATGTTAATTATCATTTGTTTCATTCTATACATAGAAAATTGGAAACATCATTTATATGAATGTACATAATATCGTCTCTTCAAAGTGAGGTTATTCATTTTTCATCATCGCATTATATGAATGGTTATAAATATACTTGTAATAAATATATAAATATATAAATTTATATATCATATTAATATAAAGATTAAAATTTTATATATTATGGAACTATCATCAATTTTCAAGGAACATAATTTTCGAACCAAAACTTATATGAAAAATGAAGCAATTAACACCTGAAATGATGATCATAAGAAATATTGTTAATAAACAGGTGAAAAAGGATGTAAGTAAAATTTGAAAGGTATTATATGTATTAATATGGTTATATTATAGAATTAAAAAAATTATATCTTAAATATTAGATTAAATGTTCTTACAAAGCAGGTCAAACTTTTGTTAAGGGTTTTTATGTCAATATTGTTCCGTCATGAAATGTATGATGCTATGAACCAATTTATATTAATGAGGTGTATATATTAACCATTTTAAATTTTATATCACAAGTCATTCTTAATTCAATTTATTAATAGTTAAAATTCCAATTATTTAATCTAAGGGGATTTGATTCAAAAGTTATCAAAGAGGTAAGGGTTTATCATGTCAAATATTCTTCAATGGAACTTATCTTATGTTTAAATATATCTAATTTTTTGAGGATTATATACTTTCATATTGAAATTTTATATAATGAATATATTTACCCTCATTGTATTTAATTTTTCATTTAACATTATTTCATTTTGCAGGTTATGATTCAAAAGCTACCAAGTGGTAAGAAATTTGTGTTACAATCTAAATGTTTACTGGTTTATGATTAAATTTCTGATAATAATATTATATGATATATATCTAGAAAATATTAAGTATTTTCTTTTTAATTTTATTATTTCTAGAAATTAAAAGTTTTATTTACTTTCCTCTCTCTTTATGTACTGATAATTCAGATACAATTTTTTTCAGGAAAAACTTATATTTTTTTTAATTCAACGAGGAATATTTTTATTAAATATGAATATTTAATTTATATGGTTCTCAATAATTCATATAATATTTTCCGATGATTTATTACATTAATTTTTAAACATGTTTTAATTTCTATAATTTTTTTAAAAAGGAATCTTCATGTCATTTTCTAAAATAGTTACTTTTCACCAAAGGTGTGAACAACATATTTTATTAATACTAACTATAAGAAGGAATTTTCTTTGCATAATGACTATTATTTTTTTATGGATTACTCTATAAGTTTACATGGTTCATTATGAGAAAAATATTTTTCCTACTATTTTGAAATTTTTTAATATTTTGGACATGTTATTTCATATTAGAATTGTACTTTTCTCTAGAAATATTCTAGCAATCTTTTAAAACAATTTTTAATCAATGAAAACATCATTTAATGTTACCTCTGATTTTATATGGAATATTTTCAGTGATGAAATCTTTATTATTAAATTGAATGGTTTATGACTATGAAAAATAAATATTTATGAAATCTATTTTCTTCTCTATGAGTTATGTTATGATAAAATGATAATTTTTTACATTATTATGAGATAAATATTAATGGAATATTATTATATCATAAATCGAGGTGTTATATCCCTCAAAAGCATTAGGTAATGATAATGGATTTAGCTTGGTGGAATTTACACCTATGATAATGTGGGAATGTACAGGGTATGTGTTTTTATTATGAGTTTACATTCACTAGGGGATGATTGTTTAGTATCGATCCTTGAAATTTTATTTATATGATTATTGTAATGTAGAAATATTATTTCATGTTATTATGCTTACGATTTGATCTCATGACTTATGATCATTGTTTCATCTATGAATCATTTTTTATGATCCACCAAATCCTTATGTCATGATTATGATATATGAATTGTTTACTTTGAATTTCAAATCATATGATCATGTTCTAATTCCCTTATTATCATTATAAGCTTACATATGATCAATGATTTATATCTACCATGTTTACACGTATAGAGAATTTGATCTTATTTGATGACCTGAAACCACACTTCTCTATTCAACACTTATAAATTTGATGTATTATTTTATTAAAGAAACTAAAAAAATACAAAATATTTAATAAATTTTAAGAGCTTTATCAGTCCTCATTTTAGAAAATTAGATACTTTCATTACAACGTAACAAAGATATGAAAAATAAAAATATGAACAAAAATCCTTCAAATGCACCATCACCTTAAAAATTACACTTCACAAAAAAATTGTATTATACTTGTGAAAATAATGAAAATATAGGGTGATAAATTATTTTTCCCAGTAATTAGTTTTAAAAAATTGGTAATTTTTTTTTAATATATTTCCTTTCAATAAATAAATACATAGATAGAGGTTTACAAAACACTAAAATAAATAAAATCCATAAAATTTTAGAAACCAAACTTGTGGAAATAGTGTTTTTAATGTTAGAGAAATAATATCTAGTTTTTTAAAGTGATGCAAAAAAAGTATGTACATAAGAGTTTTGCCCTCAGTTTATATTAAAAATATTGCCAAAATTTTTTATATGATGCTTTAGTCAAAGGTTTTTAGAAAAAACGACGCAAAAAACTTTTGAAGAATTTATTTTTCTTATTGGTTTTTTAAAAAAAATTACCAAAAATAATATATATTTATTTTCATATCTGTTTTTATAAAAACTGATGAGAATAAAATTTTGGAGAAAGCTTTTTTAAAAATCGACACAAAAAATATTTTTTCATTCTTTTGGGGTTGGTTTTGTAATAACTGATGGTAAAAGACATAAAAAATTTCCATTAATGGGAAAACAAAATTTTGTTGGTTCTATGAAACCCTCCCACTCATGAAGGATCCCTCATAAATCGTGATGACTTTGAAAGAAACCCAGTGATATCAAACACCATTATTGTTTATTTTCTTCAATTTTAATGATCTGTCATCTCCATTCTATATCTTCTTTGATTTCATCAACATCTCTGTTTTATTTTATTCTCAAAATGTTATTTACTACATAAACTGTTGTTTGATTTTAGTATGTTTTTAATCTTTCATGCTCATTTTTACAATCAATTTCATTTTGATCTTGGAGGATGTGTTTATTCTAGAAATGCATTCCAAGGACAAATTTTGGATTTATGATCAAGGATAATTTGAACTTTGAATCATATATGTTATTTTTAGATTCTGGAATGTTTAATCATAAGTTCTACTAAATCATTCCAAGGTTTTAGATGCTCACATTCAGTAGTAAACCTCATAAAAATATATTTTTTCTATTGTATTAGTTCAGTGATGTTTGATAGGTTTGTGCATATAAATCTAACCATTCACTTTTATAGTGTTTTACTTTTCTGATGGTAAAATATAAAAATAAGTGAATTTCTAGATTCACCACTAAAAAGTATGACTATTTCTGGGGAACCTTATCACATATATTATTTAATATGACATAATGAAAATAAATATATTCACTATATAATTCAATGTGATATATTCATTTCACTTTTGTGATATGATAATTTGTTTTATGACACCCATGTTTAGGCATGTTTCAACTTGATATATGATTGAAACTCCTTTAAATGAATCTTTCAATTGGTTCTCCTTCTAACATGGTATATTTTATCTCATGAATTCCTTATATGGTCTTTAAAAATATAATATTTTATAGTGCAATATATTTTAACACCCTATACTATATCATTGTTATGTATATACCATTGTTTTCAAGATAATAATCTGATGAATCTTCATTGAAGTAAATTTAATTATATTGTTGGGTTTTTTTGATATAAAATATATCTAAATAATTTTTTTTCCAAAGATTATTCAAAATAATATATGGTAAAATATATTATGAATTGAATTGTAGAACATCTAATATTGTTGATACACAATTTAAAAGTGAGTTTGATGTGGTTAATTTAAAAATAGTCAATGGATTATTATTTCCACTTGTAATCCACCACCAATTGAATAATAATTTATTATTATAATAACTCTCTATTTTTACAAAGAGTGTTATAACCTCTTTTAAATAATAAAATAAGCGATAAATAGAGATTAATTTATATATAATAACACTAGAATGCCTGTTTTTATGAGTATAGCATCACTTTATATAGTTCTTTATTTAATTAATAAGGTTAAAAAAGATCATTCATTTTATAAACTCATGGTTGATGCCTTGAAAAATTAATCAATATGTTATAATATATACAAAAATAATAAAAGACATCAGAAATTAATTTAATTCTACAAAAAATTAATTAAACAAGCCATAAATACGTATAATCGAGTCATGATCTATATTTTTTAAATATATTATGTGGTATATTCAGATTGGATATATATGTGATTTATATCACTACAAAATAAACAGTGTTTAGCGGCGGTTTTGTGGCGGCGGTTCACAAAACCGCCGCTAAACGTTTTCCGAAATACGTTTCGCAACGGTTTTTAATAAACCGCCGCTAAACCTTTGTTTTTTTAAAAAACCCGACCCTTCCCTACCCCGACCCCCGTTTTCCCCGACCCCGCGTGCTCCAACCCTAACCCGCAGCCCCCCGCGACCCCCCGGCGATCCCACGACCTCCTCCGGCGACCCCGCATGCTGCAACCCTCGCCCGCAGCCCCCCGCGACCCCCCGGCGATCCTGTGACCTCCTCCGGCAACCCTGCGACCTCCTCCAGCGACCCCCCGACCTCCTCCTAAGGAAGGTATATTTTAGTTCGTTTAGGTTTCATGATTTATTATTTTTATATCTAATGGTTCATGGAATTCAGATTAGTGTACCTCATTTCTTAATAATATGTATGGAGTATTTGAATAAACCTTTTTCCAGATTCAATACACTTCATTATCCAAAGTTTATTTCTATTATACTGGAAGGGATAAACTTAGTTACTTTAGGAGTTTATAGAATGTTTTTCCAAGTGGTGTTTATTTAAATTGGACTACCTCTAAAAGGATAAAAATTAGTTGGAATCCTAATAAAATAATGTAGATATTTGATGAGTAGATACTCTAAGAGATGTTCAATCCAGTCTATCATCCCTCTAGGATATGGGTTTTAATTTATCATGGTTTGGAACTAGATAAAATTGTTGATTCTAATTAATCCTCTGATGAGGATGAATCCCAAACTATAGATTTGGTTGTATAAGTCATAAGATATTTTTATTAAATCCAAGAAAATTATCATGTACATGAATCTCATGATATGTTAGACCTAATGAGATAATAAGTACCTTATATTAATAAAGCTCAAAAACATCCTAATGTTTATTTGAGCCTACTATAGTTATTGTTTTTCTCATGAGAGATAAATCAATAAGAGATAATTCATCTCCTAGGAGAGATTTAAAACTTCAATGTTGATTAGACTAATTATTACATATTCTAAAAGTGATAAGTATTTTTATTCTACTATAGTGGTGAGTCCACCTATGTTTTAGATTGGTGGAGCTCACATTTTTTATTCCTTTCCTTCTGAATATGAAGCCCCAATAGATAACCATTTCATTGATTTGGGTGTATATATTCCTAAGAATGGTGTAAATAAGGTTGAAAAAGAGGAAAAATAAGTTGATAAGGCTAATTAAAATGATAGAAAAGATAATCATGATAACCTAGAAGGAAGTGCATAATGAGCTTCTATAGTTTACACAAGGAAAGAATAATTAGTGGAGCCTAGGCTTCCTTATACATCGTTTTTTGAGAGACCAATTAGACTTGACTGTACTAAAGACCTATTGAAGATTTTGGAAACCCCGCATTCTCATATATATGCTCCTAAGAACACTTCTCGGGAAGATCTTGTCTATTAATCTTCTTATAGAATTGAGGTTATAGCCAAGGATGATTCTAGTGAAGAATATGAGGTCTTTTTGAAGGAAATTGAGAGACCACATAGGGTATTCTCACTGAAAGAATAATCTAGAGATAGATTCTTGATATTATTTCTCATTATTCTAATTATGTTCATTACTTCATTACCAATTTTGATTCTACTAAATCTAAATCTACTAAATATAAAGAGTCTAGACCTTATTTAATCCCTATTTTTTACCTCATTTCTAGAGATCTCATTCATTTTAAGAATGATGTTTAGAGATGTTAAATAAAATTTTCATGTGTATCAATTTTTTTAATAATATTGATCGATGGGAAGATATAGAATATATTGTTTAGAAGGTCGTTTCTCACCATCATCTGAAGTTATTTCTCATGTTAGGCCATCAGTACCAAGAATTTCAATCATTCATAAAGGAAATAGAATGTTTTAAAAGTCATGTGGAATCCCTATAAGTATATCTAAACAATATTATAGATACCATGGATGTAAGGTATCTATCTATGATTACCAACCCTTATCAACCTTATAACTATTATTTAGAGCCTCCTCCTACACCTCCTATTTTAGTTAATAAATATCTAATTAGAATGTTAGTCCATAAATAGATTCAAGATATTCTATATAGTGTAAAGTATATGGAAAATCGAGTTCAAATGGATATTTATACTCATGGTGAGAAACACTTTCATTTGATTAAGGAAGAAACAAACAGGTCTACTAAGGAAAACAATATAACCAAGGGTGAAATAATATATTATCTGAAAATAATTTACACTAAATATTACCTTAAAACTCATTCTCTATAATTTGTTAGAGACTTGAAAACTCCACCTCTGGTAGTTTCTTTCAAATCTATGGTAGAGAATTTTTTGGAAATGACTCCACTACAAGATAATTTCTTTTTTAGAAAAAGATGTCTCCATTCAATAAATGGAGAATGGAATAAGGGTTGTAACCAATATCACAAGTCTTTTGGAACCTTATATGTAGGTTTCCAATACTCTTATGTTAGATCCTCCTACCCTACCTATACCAAGACCATATTTAGTTTCTTTTATATTCCTCCAAGAAAACCTTTTGGTCTTATAATTTCTCAACAACTTATCCATGTTATTACTATTTTCATATAAATAACCATTCTTATACCTATTTATACTCATTAGACTTATGATCCTCCTCCTGATATTCGAAAAGGTAAGGATCCCATTACCCCTTCTAAATAATTAGTTCTGCTAATTCGGATTCTGATTAGATTTGCATAGGGATAATGTTCAATCTTTTTGAAAAATTAATGAAAATTACACTTCAATCTTATTTATGTGTCTCTTATATTTATTATTCTTTCACCCTTTATGATTTATTTTTTATAATCCCAAAGTTGGAGTAATATGTGTGGAATAATGATTTTATTACAAAGGGGGAGTAAATTGTCTCAATTTACATTGATTTATTCTTTACTTTCAATTTTTTACTTATATTATATTGAGAACTCTTTAATTCAGACCTACATCAATCCAGAACTCAAGGCCAAACAGCCTCACTCCATTTCAAACATCCAAAGCACAACCCAAGCATAACCTTCATCTCAAGGTATTCAACCATCCAAAACCTGATCCAACACCCATCACCAAAACTAATACACTAATATGGTTCCTACCTGAGACCATCCAACATGAAACTCTAGCCACACCATTAATCGATTACTTTCCATCCATGGTTCTAAACACCATATTACTTACTTAGTCAACACAATTTTCTAGTTTTGAGAACTTCACTCATCATAAAAGAGGTCAACAGAAACTCAACTCAACCTTCAAAACATCCCTAACATGTTTTTCAACTCACTACATCCATGAAAACTCCACCCAATTCTAGCATTCATTATTTTTGCCAAAAACTACCCAGATTTGTCACACTTTCACCATCCATATCTCAACAAAGGACTACTTGGTTCTTCTTCAAAAATCATTCACATTACTAGGATAAACTTATCATTTCAACATTTACTTGAGGTGCCTCGCAGCCCACCACATCCATTCCCTTTATATCCAACTATGTCTTTCCATTCCTACTAACTCACTCCGTTGGTTCCCAACTTCCCCTATGGGCATGTCGCCCCTCTACCCAAACATGAAGCCTTCTCACTTAAGGTATACCTCCATCACCTACACACACCATATCCATGTTTCACCTGGCCTTCCCTAAGAACCCCCAAACATCTCCCTTATAGGTTTCAATTTGGAACCTTGATTCCTCCACATCCACTCTACAGTTTTCTCCACATTTCCATGACTAACATAATTCTCTCCACCTTAGGAGGGTCATTATCACTAATTTATTCAATAAATTCAAACACCATGTCTCATGCTTCCATCACAAGATAAACCCCAAAACTTAAATGTGGCCATTTATATTTCCCTAGAACAATAAAACAAACATTACCCATTGTGAAAATGGTTTCAGTGAATGTAGTTAACTTGATTTAAAATGCATTATGATCAGTTTCGATCACACATCAATGGGGTGTTGTTTGAGGCAACATAAATGTGTGATCGATGGTGTTATGATAAGTGTGTATCCCGATATTCTTATTGCTCCTCAATGAGGTGTTGACGCTGTCTCCTATGGACCAGACTTGTTCAGTTGGTCTGAAATGGTAAATGTGGTCAATGAATCATCTTTATTATATTATGCATACTTTATGGTCAATGGTTCATCTTTATTATATTATGTTTCTGTAATCTTACACTATCGTATATTTTGTGTAGGCACATTGTGATATACATGGATAAAAGCTGGATCACATTACCGAGGAACACACCTCAATATGTTAAGTGTTTGAATGGGTTTTTAGATTTTGCAATTTATAATCGATCTGTTGAAGGGAGAATAAGATGTCCATGTCCTAAATGTATATTTAGAAGATGGTTGAAGACAGATGAAGTTTATGAACATTTAATACTGAAGCAATTCCCTGAGCAATATTTGTGTTGGATTTGGCATGGAGAATCAATCAATACAGAAAGATTGAGGACTGATGTTAATCCACAGAATGAGGTCCCAAGTTCTTCGACAATGGAAAATGAAATGCAAAACCTCATAAATGATGCATTCGGCACTGCAAGACACCACTATGAGCATCAAAACATATCAGAACAACCAGAAGAGGGTGCTACAAATTGCAACGTGACAAGTGATGTTTCTGAGACTGTAACACCAGCAGATCAAGATTGTAACATATCATTGGATCCTCTTTATTCTGTGGAGCCAAATGTAAGGGAAAACATCAGTGAGGAAAATGCATTTCATGATTTAGTTGACGATGGAAATCAAGAGTTGTATAGTGGGTGTTTGAAATATTCAAAACTTTCATTTCTACTGAAGTTGTACCATATCAAATGTCTATGTGGAATTACAAATAAGGCAATGTCCATGTTATTGGAATTGATTCGTGATGCATTTCCTGAAGCAAAAATCCCAGAATCGTTTTATGATATGAAAAAAGTTGTTAACAAGCTTGGTCTGAATTATACAAAAATACATGCGTGTCCCAATGATTGTATGCTTTACTGGGGAGAGGATTCAAGTAGACAGAATTGTAAGAAATGTTATTCTTCTAGATGGCAGTCAAAGGGTGATGTTGGAAGTATGACTGAACATAATTTCATGGAGAAGATGAAAAGGAACACACCTGAAAAAGTTTTGCATTACCTTCCTTTGAACCCTCGATTGCAAAGATTATTCATGTCATCAAAAACCGTCGAACACATGAAGTGGCATGCTGTAGATAATAACAATGATGGGTTAATGAGACATCCACGAGATTCCCAATCGTGGAAGACATTTGATTTATTACATCTAGATTTCTCAGCTGATCCTAGGAATGTTCAATTGGGATTGGCTGTCGATGGATTCAACCCATTTGGGACTTTGAGTACGAGTTATAGCATTTGGCCAGTTGTTTTGATCCCTTATAATCTGCCTCCGTGGATGTGTATGCAACAAACATCTTTTATCATTTTGATGATTATTCCTAGAAAACATATGCCTGGAAACGATATTGATGTATACCTGCAGCCTTTGATTGAAGAATTGCAGGAGTTATGGAGCAACGGTGTTGAGACATTTGATGTTTCTTCTAAAACAATGTTTAAAATGCATGCTGCTTTAATGTGGACCATTAGTGACTTCCCTGGTCTTGGGAATTTATCTGGTTGGAACACATATACGGGTTTGGCTTGTCCCGTTTGTAACTTTGATTTCGAGCCCAAACTGCTACCTCACAGTAGAAAATGGTGCTTCTTGTGCCATCGAAGATTTCTTGATGCATCTCATAGATTTCGGCTGAACAAATCAAAATGTAATGGTTGTATTGATCGTAGACCACCTCCAAAGTTGTAAACCGGTTCTGAAATATTGACACAGCTTGAAAATGTTAAAACAGAATTTGGGAAGGTTCATCATTTGAATGATAGCGGAAAACGAGTGCGAAGTGCATCGTCAAGTGAAATCAGAACGCAACAATGGAAGAAAAAAAGTATATTCTTCAAACTTCCGTATTGGGAATTTAATTCTTTGCGCCACAATCTTGATGTGATGCATATTAAGAAGAATGTATGTGATAATTTTATTTTCACATTACTTAATGAGCATGGAAAGTCGAAGGATCATCTCAATGCGCGCAAAGACTTACATGTAATGAACATAAAACGTGATCTCTGGCCAGATGAGAATGAAACGTATGCTCCGGCCATTTTTTCATTGAAAAACAAGGATAAAGATACGTTCCTTCAAATTTTAAAGAATGTGAAGGTATCTGATGGGTATTCGAGTAACATCTCGAGGTGTGTTGACTTGAAGAATCGTAAGTTATATGGATTGAAAAGTCACGATTCACATGTTTTGTTACAACAGTTACTACCATTGGCATTGCGTACATTATTACCTGAAAAAGTTACTGCTGTTGTACTCCATTTCTGCACATTTTTCAGACAGTTATGTGAGAAATCTCTACATCCATTTCAGCTTGACAACCTACAGGAGAGGTTTGTATTGACCCTTTGTGCAATGGATATGATCTTCCCTCCGTCGTTTTTTACTGTCATGATGCATTTAACTGTGCATTTGGTTGACAAAGCTAAATTAGGAGGGCCTGTTCATTATCGATGGATGTATCCAATTGAGAGGTATTTTATTTATATGTTTCCAGTTAAGTAAACATTTTTTGGCATTTAAATAAATGAATAATATTATTATTATTTTTCACAGATATCTTGGGCATTTGAAAGCATACGTGAGAAATAAAGCTCAACCAGAAGGCTCTATTGCTGAAGGCTATATGGCCGAGGAGTGTTGTTCCAGATATTTGGATGATATTGCGACAAGATTTACTCGAGTTGGACGTGTTGAAGACACATCAACTCAAACTCAAATGCATCAGAAATCAAAAATACTTCCTCCTATTGGCCGATCAGTTGGGAGGACCTCATACGCGACACTAACAGAATTGGAATTATTACAGGCACATAGATATGTGCTGCTGAATAGTGAAATTGCAGATCCATTTATTGAAGAGTTTAGGATACAAACAAAGAGACTAATGAGAATCCGAACACGAAATGAAAAGGATATAACGAAAGCTGTGAATAAAGACCTGGTAGAATGGTTTGCACGACGTGTAAGTTTATAAATATTGCAATAAATACGAATATTACATTGACACATAAAATTTTCAAATCTATTAAATTATATTTTTTTTAGATCATGAATACTGATACTCGATCTGACTTTTCAGAATATTTGATGTTTCTTGCTAGAGGTCCTATAAAACAAGTTAGAAAGTTCAACGCTTATAATGTGAATGGTTTTAGATTTCGTACAGTCGATCGAGAAGTGGGTTTGAAAACACAGAATAGTGGTATTTTTACATTTGCTGAAGTGGAATACTATGGAAAGCTGCATGATATTATTGAATTAAACTACCACGGGCATTTTTCTATTGTTTTATTCAAATGCAAATGTGTCGATTTTATCAGAGGTGTTAAAAGAGATTCCTTGCAATTTACTTCTATAAACTTATCTCGCTTGATGGATGTTGGTGATCGTGAACTGCATGATCCATATATCTTAGCATCGCAGGAAAAAATGGTATATTATGTGAATGATGTTGTGGATGAAGGGTGGAGTGTAGTTACTCACGTAATACAAAGAGATTTGTATGATATGGGTGATGAAGTGGAAGATTTGACCTCTGTAATTGAATTTCATCAACAACAGGAAGGAGAATTATTTGTCCATCATGATATTGAAAATATTGGTCTAGCAAGGATGAATGAAGTGGATGAATCAATGGAGCAGGAAACCGACATGATTGAAGGGGAAAATGATTGTATGTACAATTATTTATTCATTCAGCAACTACTTGTTTCATTTCTGTAGTCATTCATTATCATTGTTATATATATTTTGTTTGTTAATACTGGGCATCTATTATCATTTTTATTTTATTTTTTGCATAAATTTTTTGAAATATATATTCTGAACATAATTTTATTTGATTAAATGACAGGAATGCCAAGGAAGAAGCGGTACACTATTCCTTCTTCTTCTGGGACAGATGACGATTCGTCTGTCCCCACGGCATCATCTCCCCCTGCACCATCTCTGACACCATCAGTGGATGCCTCATTAGAGGATGAGTCATCGCCTCCCCCTACAGGAGCTTCAGCAGCGGGGGTAGCGACACGCCCCCTCCAGTTCATCATGGACATTCTGGAGGGTCGCAGTCATAGGTACAAATTTTAATTAAATAAATTTATTTCATTTTTTTTATAGTAATTGTTTGCTCATTGCAGATGAAGAAAATGAATCCGTGGGAAGAGACATAAAAAGTTCTGATGTTTGGAACATGCATGGAAAGAAGATAGTGGTGCCATTTGATTCTTATGGGGTCCCGACGGATGACGCCACAGGTTTACTTGGTCAGATTATAGGTCAGCTGGTAGCAGAGCCCGTTTCCCTGCCTATTTCGTATGATGATTGGAGGCATATGCCTCCAAACTGGAAAAATGAAGTTTATGATTCTTAGATAAAGGTAATTTTTTTACTTTATGGTTTAATTGAATGTCATTTTACTAATATATTAAAAATGAATTTCTGTATACAGATGTTCTTCCACTTTACCGTTGCTGATGTGATAGCACGGAAGTGGACATTGAGAAATCTTAGAAAAAAATGGAAAGATTTCAAATGGAGGTTGTGGTGTGATGTCAACAATTCTTCGTTGACCATGCAGCAGATGTATGAGAAGATACCCAGTGGGGTACTGAAAGAACAGTGGAAGGTTTTTGTCGATAGACATCATGATGAGAAGCGGATGGTATTGAAATATATATTATTATATTATACTCATTTTACATTTATACATGTACATGATGAGGAGATAGACATTGAATACAATACTATTAAATTGAATTTTATTTATTTCAGGATCTCTCAAGAAAGAATGCTTCAAACCGGGCGAAGCAGGTAATCCCGCACACTGCGGGTTCAAAAAGCTTTTCAAGAAGCCTAATGTCATTGGTAATCTTTTAATTAGTTTAAATATTTATAAGATACTATTATCTATTTAACATATTTGATTGATGATTTATCTTTGTTTAATGCAGTCACAGAGTTTAGGGCATGAAGCATCCCGAACAGAACTGTGGCTGGATGTTCATAAAAAAACAGATGGATGTTTTGTTAATAAACCTGCCAGAGAAGTTGGGGTATGAAGTCAATTATTTATTATAATAACTTAATATCAGTTTTTACTGTGTTAATATATATTGATATTTGATTTATAGGTAAAAACTAAGAAATATGGGATGCCAATCCTGGGCAATCCTACTCAGTCTCCCAGGATGACCCGGTTGGTCAAGTCCTTGGGAAGGAGCATCCTGGTAGAGTGTGCAGGATGGGTTTGGGACCCATACCATCTGAGGTCTTTCGCATGCCATCAGGGATTTCAGCCTCATCTACTCCTGGTTATAGTCATTTCATACCTAAAGATGCTCAGAGGGAGATGTCTGCTCTACGAAACACAGTTCACCAGCAGGGGAATCAGATATCTGATTTGCAGAAAGAGTTGCTTGAAATACGTCAGCATATGAGAAGATATGCCCCCAGTGGTAGTGCATCGGGTAGTGGTGAGTAGGTAAATCACAAAAAAATCAAAATCATTTAGTTTTCAAACTTTTATTGGTTTTAATTTTTATTATAAATATGCAACAATATTTAATTTTCAATATAATGTTCTTACAGGTGGCAGCAGGTGGTGGAGATGAAGGTGGAGAGGGGGACGATGCAGCGTCAGATGATGAGTAGTAGTATTGTTGATGTGTTGAACAAGTATGATAATAGTTGGTTTGTATATGTAACATTTATGACACATAGTTGCCACCAAACATTTCCATGTCCTAACATTTTCTTGATTTCTCATGTTTCCTTATGTATACAATCATTAAATCCTTTTGGTGGAGGGTCAAATATTGTGATGGTCACAATGTATCCCCAATATTAGAGAGGATATGTGATCATATATTGAATAATGATTTCATAACATTATATAGAAATCAAGGAGTCCAGTTAAATACATTATTAAGAATGATTGTACATGGATGAGGTTTTAGTACTCCCCATGATACCATAATTAATTATTTAGAATGTAATTCCTATTTCATATCATCATTATTGGGAGGAATATGGAATCCATCCATTACCTAAACTCTCTTTAAAATGACTTTCAATCCCCTAATCGATGGAAATCTGGAATTGAATTTCAATAAGTTGTGGGATTTTTTGGGAACATTAATTTTGACCTAGTTGCATTATGGGTGAATAAAACACCAATTTTTTTTGTTTTCCGATAAAAATATACATCATTCATCTGTTTTGTGTATATATTCTATGAGTTGTGTTGGATGTTGTATACTTTTACATTGTGATGTGTCTATGTAAGGGAATAAAAAAATATTTTTCTAGTGTGGTGTAATGCATGACTTAAAATATCCTAATAGTTATAGAAAATATAAACGAAGATCAGGATCATTTCAATACCACTGTATAATATAGATGTAGACCCATGTAGTTATATTTCAAAGATCATGTGTTCTTGAGGTTGTTTCCATGATGGTGTAGGAATATTTTGTGTGAGGGAGTGTGGATTCTCCTAGGTTGTTCTGGATTTTTTAGGTTTTGGTGAACATTGGTGAGGTGTTATATCAGTTGGAGCTCTAACCACTGATAAAAATAATTCACAATATCATCCATGTATCCCAACATTACTAAAATAATCATGATTCATGGTTTTAAATGGTCAATTACCCATCATTTAAATGAAACCAAATTTGATGATACAAAAAAATGGAATTTTGACAAACATAACAACCCAATAACGTTTGGTAAATTAAATTTTGAATCTTAATTTAGGGGACTCCTTCTATATTATGTATTAACATGTTTTTATCTTGTTTCATCAATCCTTAGATATGGTTTTAATTTTTTAGATCCACTATATGGGACATGGACTCCCCAAACATGCAATTCTATGTATGTTCTTTACTACCATTCTTCATTTGATTGCACCGTTATGTGAAGTTTGATGTTGTTTTTAGTCCCCCTCCCTTATTCCACCATTCTCTAAATGGGTTGTGTTACTGATCAAAGCATTACCTTGGTATATATAGGCTATTACATCTCCTTCTCATTTCCATTTTTTTGTGTAGAAATAATTATAGTATATTCTATTAGGGTGTCCTTAATCTCTATTGATTTTACAATTTATGAAATTGTCGTGGTTTTCTCCATGTGGGTGGGTAATTGAGATAAATCAAAGAAAAAATAACTAATTGATTTCGAAATCGATTTTACGTGATCCGTGATTTCAAATATGGTTACTAGATATTTGGTTTTTCATTATTATTCCACAGTATCATTCTCTTCTTCCTTGTGATTCCTGAATGTATTATTTGTCTATTTATAAAATATTCTTTTGGATGATTATTTTAACTCATCCATCAAAAAAGGAATAATAGGTATATTTTGATAAGAATCAATTACATTGAAAATTTTGATAATTATGAAAAAACAACAACATGAGATGATGAATTAATGTGAAATTGTCTTCATATATCTTGAAATATATTCTTGTGTACATTTGGTTGTCTGTTGTTCATATTTTTTTGTGTGGGATTTAATGGGTTTGAAGTATGATGGAACCAACAAGTTTGGTTTCACAATTTGTTTTTAATTGTGGACGTGTTATGGGTGAATTTGGTTCTCATAGTGAGATACATGTTTCTTGTTATTGTGTGGTTTTGTCTATGAGGGATGGTGTTTTTAATTTTGGTTTTTATTATGGTAAGAGATGTTATGGTCACTATTATGAGGATGTTGGTTTTTGTGTGTAGTGGTTTGTGGTAGTATTCTATTAGTGATGGAATATGAAATGGTAATGATGTAATAATGTTGTAAGCTGTTGTACATTACAAATATGTGTGGATGTGATATTATGTGGGGCTGATGGGTGAGATGTGGCTGTGGTTTTGGAAAATTTAGGGCAGTGGTGGAGCAGATCCAACATAATTTTTTTTTCCAGTTCAACATTTAGCGGCGGTTTTAACCGCCGCTAATGCCATACCTGTGAGAATTTAGCTGCGGTTAAAACCGCCGCTACGTAATCGGGAATCATTTAGCGGCGGTTAAAACCGCCGCTAAATGATGATCTGGGCAGAATTTAGCGGCGGTTTTAACCGCCGCTAAATATATTATGTTGATATTTAGCGGTGGTATTCACCGCCGCAGAATAGGCGCATCAAAAGCCTGAATTTAGCGGCGGTTAAAACCGCAGCGAATAAGATTCCCATATAACCGCCGCTAAATGAAGAGAAACTGCCGCTAAATGACGGACCTACGACACATTTCTAAAACCGCCGTGGAATCAAAAAAACAGCCGGTAATAGATTACCGACGCCAAACTTAGCGGCGGTTTTTGTAAACCGCCGCCACACAATATAGCGGTGGTTTAAACCGCCGCTAAACCGGAAAAAAACCGCCGCTAGGACCAGCATTTGTTGTAGTGTATGTATACATTTTTATTGTAATATAATATTACTACAATGACTATAGATTGAACCCCCAAATGGTATGAATGAATATCTAACATCATATGTTGATATAGATCTTATTTGTTATAATATTACATCATCTTGATCTGCAGCTATGTGAGAGTATTAATTATGTTTTTAAATCTATTCGACGTGTATTGCTAAGATGCGTGAATTCCATATCAATTATGACTAGTGACTTTCACTTTTAACGCACACCATTTTTTAGAAACAACTATGTAAAATGAACTAGTAATTTATTGAAATCTTTAATAATTTTGACATATGAAACAATAAACTAATGTAAAAACTATGTAAAATGAACTAATAAATGTTAGATGATTGTAGAAAATTAACCTACAATATCAATAAAACGAATTTATATAATATGAAAATAAAATATATATTATTTGTAATTGTGTTTCATATTTGGTGTTTTCTATCTAATTGTCAATAGTTTTTATTAAATGTGTTTATGATTAGAGTATACCAATTTATATATATATATATATATATATTTAATTTTTTATGATTTAATATATTAACTAATTATACTGTTATATCAGGTATTTACTGGATCATAATCGGATATATTTACGAAGAACCACAGATGAATATGATAAAGGGGTTGATGAATTCTAGGAATTTTGTTAACAGAATCTTCAAATAATTGATTTTATTTTATTTTTATGTGTGAATTGATTGAATATTAGAATGTTATATTCTAGATAAATCATGAAACATATAATTTTTTATGGTTTTATACTGAATTAAACTCATTAGATTTGGGATGGTGGAAGGTAAATAAATTAAATAGATAATGTTGTTGACAATATTCATAATGAAACAGAAGATCTAATAGAAGATTTAATTCATGATTTATGTGTTTAAAGCGTTGAAAAAATATTATGTGTAAGTCAATTGTATGGAGATTCTAAGAAACTGTTATTCCAAAGTTGTAGCAGATATAGAGTTTTATCAGCTGTTTTTATATTTTTTAACATGAAATAAAGTAATGGTGGGAGTGATAAAATTTTATATAACATACTTTCACTTTTGAAAGAGATACTTCTAAAAGGAAACAAGCTTCCAATTTCCAATTATGTGGTGAATAAAATATTATACCAAATGGGATTAGGGTATAAAAAGATACGTGCTTTCCCCAATGATTATGTGTTGTATATGAACGAATATTAATGTCTATCAAATTGTCATACATTTAGAACATCACTCATTATGATGGATAAAAAGGTCAATTTTGATTCTTTATCAGGTAGATAAATATAACCTCATGATAAATCAAATAATTTCATCAAATAATCCCACTAAATAATTTCAATAAATTAAGTATGATTCATTTTAATGTACCTTAATCAATTCTTCCGCTAATGAAATTTAGTACCTTACAATAATAAATTGTTTGAGGTGCCTATTTTCAAATTCAGTTGACGCAAAAAGGATAATATGGTATTCAAATGAACATATCTATAATGGAAAATTACATCACCCTAATAAATCATCATAATGGAAGAGATTTGAAAATCAGTTTCTTGATTTTAGAGGTGACATTAGAAAAATCAGAATGGGAATCTATACAGATGGAATGAATTCATATTGGAGCTTAAGTAGCTAACACAGTTTGTTGCCAGTTTTGTTAGTACTTTACAACTTATCCCCATAGATATGTATGATGAAAAAATATCTTATATTGATCTTGATTATTTATGGACCAAAATAGCAAGGAAACGATATTTATGTGTATATATCACCATTGATTGATGATTTTAAAATTATATGGGAGGTAGGTTTAAGTATTTTTGATACATACCAAAAACAATATTTTCTTTTGCATGATATGATAATGTTTAATATAAATGATTTTCTTAAATATGTAAATTTATCTTGATATTTTGTTAAAGGATATAAATCTTTTCTGGTTTGTGAAAAAAAATACTTTATATAATCAATTGAAGAATGGAAGAATGTCATTGTATATAGGAAATCGATGATTTTTTGTAATTGATCATCCTTATCATAGATTGAAACAGGCATTTAATGGTTTACAAGAATACAATGTTCCCCACAACCATTTTCAGTTGAATAATATTTCAACAGGGTTAAAAATATTGATTTGATATTTGGAAAGAAAATTTGTTCTAGTCTATAAAAAATATAAATAGTCGATTTTTTGAACTACCTTATTAATGATTTTTAAAGATAAAACATAACATTGTTGTTATGCATGTTGAGAAATTATATGTGACATTTTGATTTGAAAATTAATAGACATAAAAGAAAAAAATATATTTAATTCTTTATTGGACATGATAACAATCAGAATAAGATTGGATTTATCTCCCTCTTTGAAAGGAAACTGAATATATTTACCTCCAGATAGTCACACATTAAGAAAGTGTGAGAAGATGAATTTTTTGTCGTGTCTGTATGGTATAAAAGTATCCATATGATATTCTTTAAATGTGAAGAATTTAGTGTCATTAAAGGATTTAAAATAAATAGGTATGAAATCTCAATACTATCATGTGTTGATGTAACAACTACCACTGGTTGGACTCTGTGGTATATTTCTAGAAGCTATCAATATGACAATCATCAGGTTATTTAATTTTTATAAATCACATTGTATCAATGTTAATGATCCAAATTGGTTAGATGTGATGGTGAATGAAGCTCATCCTATACTTTGTCAACTAGAAATATATTTTTCACATATATTTTTTGATATAATGGTCCATCAGTTGATTCATCTAATGTGTGACAGAAGAATATACGGGACTATTTTTTACATTGGATGTATCATTTTGAAAGGTATATGAAATTATTTAAGTGATATGTTAAAAATCCTTATCGACCAAAGACCTATATTATTTAAAAATATGTATTAGGAAATGTGATTGGGTTATGTACTGAATATTTGTTTGATGTGGAGCATATTTTTCTCCTTATATCTCAATATTTGATTGTTGATAGTGAAGGTAGAGAGATTTGAGGCTTAAAGGTAAAGTTCATTCTACGCGATGAAGTAATGTAGGAACATATATATATTTCAAACCACATAGATGATGTTTAATCATATATATCATCACATATTGATAAATTAAAGAGACTATATCAAAAAAATAAATGAAAAAGTGGTTGACGATTGAGCATAAGAAGACATTTTTTTCATGGTTTAAAGAGAATGTAAGAATAGATATATCTGCATCAGAAATGTTGAAATGATTAAAAGGGGGACCATCTCTTTATATGATAACATGGATTAGATTTGATTTAAATGGGTACCCATTTTACATAAAATAAATATGGATGATAAGAGTACTGTTTAAAATAGTGGTGTGATGGCTATCGATAAAGGCATGCATTTATTATGTGAAAATGATAAAAACCCAATTTCTTCATCATCAGCATATTTTGGTGTTTATGAAGATATATGGGAAATTTATTACACACAATTTTGTGTCACTGTGTTTATGTGTAATTTTTTATAAAAATAATGGTGTCAAACATGATTATTGATGATTTACACATGTTTATTTGAAATGATTTAATTACAATGAGAAGTCGTTTATCATGGAAACACATGCAAAGCATATAATTTATGTCCTGGTTCTATCGATTGATAAGTGGTCCATAATTTTTCAAGGAAAAATATTCCATTTGGGTTATTAGATTGATACATATAATATTATTGATTTACATGAGTCTTATTCCACTATTTCAACATTTATGAATGATTACAATGATGATAGGGCAAGAAAATCTCATACAGTATGTAATGATCTTGATGAAGGAATTTGAGAAAAAACTAAATTAGCCTCACAATTTTTCTAGTAATTATTTATATTTTGTATCTTTTTTTGTAACATATCAATGTGTGCCCCTTTTTTACTTATATATTCCATTCTTGATAAACATATATTCAGTTTTCTAATAATATACTGGTACACAAAAAGTCATTACACATACTTGTGGAAATGTCAGATATAGAGAGAGTAGAGAAGTTTCTTAGATAAATCTATTTTTTCACATAGTTAAATATTCAGAAATATACATATTTAATGAAAGAAAACTTTTAATTTGTAAATATTTTCTGCAGGACTACTAATGCTCTACAGTGGAGGTGACTTCTCTTGTTACTAAAGAGAAATAATGTTCTCAATTTGGTAAACATGGTATTATTTGTTTACCAAAACTATTAATTTAACATGGAGATTAATAATTACATACAAGTTTTGATGATAACAATAATGCAACTAGCCCAAATGCTGTTAAGTTTATTTGTAATATATTAATGTAGATCCATTATAGGATTATTATTTTATATCATGATTGGAATCAAATGTATAGGATTGTTGAACAATATATTTTGGTGGATGTGATGATAAAATATCTCAATTTATTTGCTTTGTATCATTTTTTGATTATTAAATATTATTAATGACATAATTCATTTATTCAATTACAGAAGGCATTAAATTTTGGGGAAACGGAATAAATTAAGAAAAGACATCTCTCTATAGTGGGGGATTGATCGAGAGACTTTAAAACAAAGAAGAAAAAATATGTAATTGGAAAGAGAATGTTTGAAAACCCATGCATTAAGTATCCATATATAGATGCTGATACATGGAAGAAATTTGTTGACATCCGTCATGAAGAAAATTTTCAAGCATGATACTTATGTTATATAATGAAATTTATTATATATTTATCTAATTAAATATTAGTTTATTTTTATGTAATAGGCCTCCACGAGTTCTCATAATGAGATCCAGTTGAAAAATGTATAATATCATACATTATCAAGTAATAAGTATCCATATTTAGAGCAGAAAATGATTAAAGAAAAAAAGTTCAAGCAAAAAAAGATCGATCTGGTTGCGGTTTATAAGAGGTATAGTTTTATCCTCCATATCATACAACATACCAAGGAAAATAGAAATGAGAGATAAGAAGGAAAAATTAATAGTATCTTACACATGATGTTCATCAAGTAGCTGATAACATTGTAAGTAAATATTATTTATTTGTCAAGAATATTTCTTTTTTATAAATTATAACCATATTATAACTTTTTTATATTTAATATAATTATGAACATCAAGATAAAGAGACACATGGATATTTTATCACTAAGGGTAATATAGACATCCTAACCACAACATTACGAAAAGGATAAAAACCCCAGCCTTGTTAGAGGATATCATGCAGGTGTTAGTAATCAGAATGATTTTTTTCAGTGTTTGAAATCAAAAGAACTTGAATAGATTCTTTCAAAACTGATATGTAAGATCTAAACTATATTTCAGTGACCAAATTCAAGAAGATGTGCAACAAGATTATTTAGGACATTTGAAATGATATTCACAATCTGTACAACATTCATAGTTTGCCCAACCTTCACAATCTGCTTACTTTGATCCTCCACCTCCATCCCCACCGGACTACACTGACAAGCCTACCCAGTGTGCACAACCTGCTTACATTGATCCTCCACCTCAATCCCAGCTAGACTACCCTCCACAGCCTAATTATTTTGATCCTCCACCTCCATCCCAGCCAGATTACTTGGCCCAACCTACCAACTTTGATCCTCCACCTCATCGCTCAGACCGAACTGTATAATATGAGTTGTTTGTAGGAGATCCTCATATACATATTATTGCGTTAGGATTCAATTTTTTAGGGGTATTATGTACATAATCATATTTTTCCAATGTGTCGTGTAAGATTATCATTACATGGTATTTTTTTATCCTAATGCTCTACTACCATTTCTTACTGCAGAGATTACACGAGTTGGGGATTGTTTGGATCATTTTTTAGTTTTCCAATGAGGAATTCATCATTATTTTTCATTTGAATTATGTGTTTTATTAAATATTAATTACTTATGATTGAAAATTAATAATAATTTTTTCTGAAATTTATCTTAGATATGATTATATGAATGAAAAATAAATTGCACAATTGAAACAACATGTTCCCGATCAATCGATTGTAGGTACTTCAAATATTTCTTATGGGATACAAATATTATATTAGGATTCATATTCCTTGAATAATATCATTGAGTATTAGATGAATTATGATATATGATGAGAATATTATCCATTGAGATTTTTCAGTGAAGATATTATGAAGAAAGTTGAATTTCAAGATCTCATCTTGAATGTGATGCAGTTGTATTCTATGTAAGAAAATTGATGATTGATTTTTTTTAAACAATTGTTTTAAACTAACAAACTATATTTTCATTTTAATTTAGGTATATACACACACTTCTTGTAATAAATTACAACACAACCACTTACAGTTTTATAGAACCAGAATAAATTTCCATTGAAGTACAACATGAGAAGAATACTTGTAGAGCATCATCTATATGTGAGAGATTATAACATACGTAGATTAAATGTTTATTTTCTTCCATTTCATGATAATAAGAATAGAAACATAATTATGAACTAATGATAATTATAATGAAATTAATTGTAAAAAAAATTATTCTTGGGGGCATTGTATGTTAGCCTAATTTTACCCAAGTGAATGCACCTATTATTGGGTTTTCCATTTATTAGGGTTTGTTCATAAAAGCTTTTCCACCTTATTAGATTTGTATTTTTTTCATATTCTCATTATATTTAATTCTAATTATTTATAAATTTATTATTAGATCAAATATATGATAATGCAGTTGAAGGAAAAAATTTAACAAACAACCCATGTCGATAAAGAAACCAAATGCAATCATTTATGTGACAGTAAAGGTAATTATGTTTTATATTAGATATTGCTAAAAAAATTTGATATATATATTGTTTTTTTATCGAGATAAATAACCATAGTGTCATCATCAATAAGGACATGTTGAATGTGGGTATTATGTAATATGATTCAGGTATAAGATTTTCACAAGTGGGGTAACTACTAAATTTCATAATGTTAGTTGTATAAATTTTTTTAAATTCTATATGATTGTATTCTATTTTTAATCTAATATATGTTAATGTTATTGTAGACATTCAATGATACAACATGTTATAACCAAACTGAACATACCCATATTCAATATTAGTTTGGAACTATTTATTGTGTCTGATTATGATTTGGGGTATGTGTATTCTAGTGATTACGAATAATATATTATATATTCCTAATAACATGTGTTCTAAAAACTAATTATTTTGTTATAATAGGTGTTTTAACATAATTATATATTATGAATGATTTAACAATAAAGAATAATGAACATGATGTAAATTTCCTGTTTGTATATTTGATATCTATTATACTATAAAATGCGTAGAGAATTTTTGGTTTAACTAGATAAAAGGATGTATGTTTTAATATATTTTAGATAACGAGTACCGCTATCAGATTATTGTATATTGTGTTTTTATTATAGGGAAAATGATTATTTTGGTAGAGTAAAAGTTCTATTTTTCTAATTTTTTTTATCTTTCGGCATCTATTTTCATAAAAACTAACACCTAAACATTAAAAAATATCATTTGGCTTTCGTCAACTATTTTGAAGAAAAACAACAGTTAAACCTATCTTGGGCGTCAAATTTTATGAAAACAGATGCCTCAAACTGACCCCATGTGGGTTTTAGAATCGATTCGAATAAAAAAACTTTGAAGCTCGATTTCAGCAATGGTTATCATGAATAACAGTGATTAAAAAAGATGATTGGTTGGTTTTTTGGAGTTAGTTGTTATGAGAACTAACTCCAAAAACCAACCCCCAGCAGGGTTTTAGCATCGTTTATCATAAAAAAATTACACCAAATATTGATTTTTAGTATTAGATTTCTAAAAACTAATTACAAAAGATTATTTTTTACTTTTCCTTTAAATATGTTAGTTAAAAACCAACATCAAAAATTTTATAAACCTGACATTAAATCTAGTTTTTTTACAAGTTCCATCAATTTCTAATATAATAACCATTTTAAATAACTATTTGGATTCATCCACATGAAAATAATAATTTTGAAGGATTGATTATGTCACTCACCAAGAAATAAGAAAACTATAAGGCCACCAAGCCATATATCATGTGGGATAATGTCCCCTTAAGGTGATGGGTTCACTCCCCATACCATAAAGTAATATTCAATATTGTAATGCAAATTTTAAGAAAAAATTTTAATGGACCTACCTTGCTTAATCATAACCCAAATACATCTCAAAATAACTTATACATAAATTAAATACTTTAAAATAAAATAATATTAAATAACTCTTAACAAGTCATATTTTTTTTAGAATTTATAAAATCATATTTAGGATAAATCTATGCTTATAAATATTATTTCATAAATATAAATGCATAATAAAATACAATAATGTTTAAATAAAAAACTCTCTGATTTTTTTATGATAACTTATATAATGGCCATATTTAATTTATGAGAGACATTCATAGAGGTGGAGAGTCGTTTTTTCCCATGAAACAATATGTTTTATTAAAATTTATTAAATAAAATTATAAAATTTAATTAAAATTATTGTAGATATAAATTACACATAAAATGATAACTATTATACATAGAATATAATAACATAACATTGAAATAAATTTAATCTCTCTTTAAAAATTTGAAAAGATCAATAACACTACATGGTACTGTTATTGTTTTTTTGTTTTCAGTTATAACTTTTTTTCTAATACAAAATTAGTTGTATAAGACCAATATACTATTAAAGTTTATAAAAATAATCATGTTATTATATATATATTTATTTATTTAATCAAAATATACCCCTTGAGAAATAAAAAAATAAGTTCTTTAAAATAATAAGTTTAAAATATTCCTTTAAATTATAATTTCTAAAAAAAATAAGATATGTATATATGTGTGACGATAAACTGATTGATTGAAAGAAAAATATCATATCCTTGCATATAAATTTAAAAATAAATGATTAATCACTTATCGTACATAAATATAAGACATAAATTGATAGGTTTATATATAATTATATATTCTTAAAACTAATAAAGATAATAATATAAATATAAATATATATATATATATATATATATTTATAATTAAAAAATAAATTTATTGAATAAAATTTTACCCTTACCTCAAAGAAATTACCCAATGTACCTTGTGCTTAAGGCATATACACTCTAGATGAAATCATAAAGGGTGCAGTTGAATGTTCAGTTCTCAAAGAAGCAGGAAAATCAAGAGTAAGGTTTTTAAAATGAGAGACACATATATATTGTATTTTAATATTGATGTGAAATATTTTAGGGGTCCTATTCACTCACATATTATGTATTTATATTAAGTTATTTGACAAAAACATTTAAAATATAAAAATAGGGTTTGGAAAATTGATAATGATAATCGATTAAGATAGAATCAAATATTTGGTTTATATATGTTGAATGAAATATATATAAATCTATATAATGGATTATATTTAACCCTATAAATGTTAACTTGATATTATAAGGTACAATTTTATCTTATCTAACTAATCAAAATTATTATAATAATATATTATATCTTTTTCTTTCTATTCATTGGTTTTCATTTTTTAGATTTTCTCATATTTTCTCTCTCTCTGTCTATTTTTGTTCATGTTCTTCACTCCATTTGATTCTTATATCACCTTTTTAATGTTGTCACTTCTACATTCATCATTACATAATAATATATATTATTATCTCTTATAATTTAATTAATGTTATTAATATTATTACATTATATATTATTTTTCTTTACCATTTTTTCCATAAGAAGAAGACAATTTTTAAATAAAAAATAAAAAATTCATTTTTCTTTTAAATTAATATTAAAATTTTAAATTTTTTATTTATAATTCTAATGTAAAAATTTCATATATTTATAAAAAAAATTCCTAAAAAACAATAATAATTTTACAAAAAAAAATGTTTTACCCTTCATTATTGTTGTTAATATTATAATTATTACTATTATTATTATTATCATTATTATTATCATTTCCTTTAATTTAATAAAAATTTATAATTTTATTTCATTAAAAAAAACAATTACAATTTCATATAATATATGTATATATATATATAAGATTTTCAAAAATAAAAAATTAGAAAGTCAAATTTTCTATTTTTATATATTTATATAATTATTCATTGTATCAGATTTTGTAAATGAGATAATTATTATTAATTTTAGTTTATTAAATTTATTATTATTAAAATTTGAATAAGTATATTGAATATACACATAATTTATAATGAGCATAATTTTGTATTATAATATATTTATAAATTATAATAGTTATAATAATCATTATTTATATGCAATATATTGATTTTAAAATTTATAAATTTTAGAAATTTATTCCGTTAATTTTTTTTATCAAATTTGAATTTGATAATAATGAATGTTCATTATTCAAAAAAAATAATCAAATAAACTAATTTTTATTAAATTAGTATTTTATAAAAAATAGTAGGTTAAATAATATTAATTTTAAAATAAATTTGATACTATAAATTTTTCATATAATCATAATTATTTATGAGTATTATTATATAACATTAAATATGTAAATTAATATATAATCTAATTTTGTTATGCTTAAATAAAATACTTTGAATTATTATTTTCATAACATAGTTAATTTTAAATTATATTGAGGTATTTAATAATAACAGAATATTTTAAATTTTTGGTTGTTACAGCTTACCCATTCTAATATTTCCTTTCTCTATATAATGAAGAATGGTTTTATGTTTTGTGTGACTAAGACGTGTTCTATGTGGGAAACATTTTGTGGGATATGTTGAAGACCATTCATGAAAAAAGATGATTATGTATATAGTTTCAAAAGACACTAAACCTTTATTGTTATATGATTTGTATAATTATGAGATTTATTATATATTCATATAAAATAATGTCACATTTATATGTGTTATGTTCAGTTAATTTTAGTTTGTATTGGATCCCTGCACATATAGAGCCCATAATGTTGGGATATACCTGGTTGACCTAGACACTAGTTGGTTCTAATGAGTGGCATAAATGAACTTATTTTTTTTTTTTTATAAAATGAAACATATATGTGTGGGTTACTAGGCTAGTTTTATCAATTTGGGTTAGGGGTTTAAATAGTGGGGGGAGTTGGCCACAACCATTTATTATTTTTTAAATAATTATGTTTCATATATTTACCCTGAGTTTTTATGTTTTTCTTTTTTTTTTCAACATGATTATGTGTTTGACCCATCCTTTTAATAAAATTATCTGTTTTTTAAAAATATTTGAAAAAATTAATCATAATACAAAAATATATATTGATTTGTAGATGGTCATATCTAAATAATCTGACCTCTGATCGATGTGTCATTTCTGGTATTTGGATTATATCAAGGACCTCTACCTAAAAGGTATAAAATTTTAATGAAAATATGCCTTAAATAATTTCTTGGATTATCTTATATTATTTGAAGGAACCCAGGAATGGCTGATGGGTTCCTAAATAGTATTTTAATTTTTTTGCCTAGATTGAAATTATAACACTATATTAAACATACCTTTTTTGGTTTATCACTAGATAACATTCAAATAAATATAATTATGATAGAAAACAAAAAAACAATATAGACGATGCCTTGGTGGAATAAATTAATACCCATGTTATTTTATAATATCTATACCTTCATAGTTTAAAGGAAGTAAGATGGTAAAACTTTATATCAAAAAAACATATACCACATGACCTCAAACATGTTTCTTCAATTCCAAGGTTCTAGCATGGCATATAAAAGTGCTTCAAGATGCTCTTCAATCATGAGAAGAATAAATGAGTGATTCTTTTTATGAAATCAATCGGATCTTATTATTCATTTCCATTTCACCCAATAACACTAGATATATAATGTGGGTGAAGATAGATATGTGAAAATGATTCACCTTAACAGTAATGGCTGAAAAGGATCTTAGATAGTTTTTTACACTCCAAAATTTAAATTAGGATCTAAGATAATTGAAACATCGTACATAAAAACAATATAAATTGAATGAATCTGTAAAATTAACTTATATGTCATAAATATTTTATCACTCTCTTATAATATTATTTAATTTCATTTGATGAATTATGTTCCATTTACTTGGCATGCACCTCCCATAATTACTTAACTAACCTTAACCATGTAACCTTTATTAGAAAAATAATAATATTCTAATATTAAACATTATACATAAATAACATATAGAAACATTGATAAATAAATTCAATTATCATTATTATAAACATGAATAACATAAAATTGAATTTATTAATTTATTTCTTTGTATTTTTTCATACTCAAACGTTCACCAACCCTTGTATGTGGGTTCCACTTCATCCGAAAGACAAATGAATTGGTGGATGTTTTGTATACAATTGTGTGTGACTCTCTTGGAATTTATCTTATTAGAATGAGTCACACTAGAAAAACAATTTTTGGTATATAAAAACACATCAATTACCCTAAAGAGATAAGGATAATTCATATCTTTAAAAACCTCCAACGAAATACCATTTTTTAATATAATATAATTATCTCGCAATATCTTATAAATACTAATTCTTACTTTATAACATAATAATTTTTTATTCATAATTTTATGAATCTGGTGTATAGAATTTACATTTTTTAACATGATAATATATTTAGTTAAGGTACTACAATCCTTTTGAAGTGGACTAAGGTACCGTCTTCCTAAAATGGGGAGAAAAACATCTGGTATGGGTCATTAAATCAATGTCATGTATTTAATGATGCACCAGACAAATGATACCTCACCACCAAGATAAATTTTCATAGTCTTCCTCATGCATAAATGTATGGTATCGAATAAAACACATTGATAATGATCACAAATTGGATTAACAATACACATGATCATAAATAAAAATATCTAATGACCCCTAGAAACTTATGGTGTTCATTTTAATAAGTTAGTCCTCATGATGTTCAATACGATATATCACCATGTGATTACTTCATAAGAATAAGGTTATGGTTTCCCATACCCCATTACTTGATTATAGGAAACATTTTTTTATCATCACAATATTGTTTCAAAACCATTCGGGAAGAGTTTATGATTACATTCAATGTAACTATAGGTTCTCATTACTGATTGGTACTACTATAATATTTATATATGATAAATAATCTAGGTAGAGTTATCATATATATAGTGTATAAAGAAATTAAAAAAATATTATTTTGAGAAGGATTAATTCATAACTCATTATATACATGAAACTATAATAAAAATTTACTTGTCAAGTTATGTATAGGGAACCTACATTTATAACAGTATAACCATCTTCAATCTCCTATGTTCCAAGAGATCTTATGTATCCGCTCATCACATGGACTTATTAATAAAGTAGTTTCCCTAAAACCCCAGTCGTTTTTTTATCAAATCCATATTAAAGACCAATAGTGATTTCCATCCATCTTAGACCCCCTTATATAGAGACCTCTCCGACATTCAACTAACTGAACTATATCATTCCCCACTATAATTAATTATCCATGGTAGGTTCCTACACTAGTGAATATAATTATTAATTAAGAAAAATAAATTTGAATCCATCTATGTGTTTCTAATTTATTTATATAATAAATTATACATACATGAAATATTGATGTATCAAATACATTGATGTTATTGTTTCTTTCATTTTCAATGAATATAAGAAACTTGTATATAATTTATGACATGATTTAAAAAAATAATAATTTGAAAAGTAATATCTTTGTATGGAATGAAGATGAATCATAATATATGGACATATAATATAATTAACTAGTTGATTTAATTAATTTTGATTAAATTAATCTTTTTATGAATATTATTTTCAGTAAAATGGAATTGATATATTGGGATTCTTTGTTAATATTGTCACATATCCTCCAAGAAAATTCCATAAAATGTAATTTAAAGTACATCCAATAATGAAATAAATTTTATAAATAAATTTTTTTTAATTGATAGAAAAATATTATTTTATAAAGAGTAAAAATTATTTTTTAATAGATCGCATGAAATACTAGAACAACGTCTCGTGGGAATGGGTAAAATCATTCCTTTTAAAATAATTACATGGATAAATATAGAAGTAAATATACTGTTTAATAAAATTCATTAAAAACTATCAATGTTAACATAATATTTTAGATATACCAAATTTAATCAATAATGTACATTTTAACAATAATATTGACATGTAAACAAATATTAACATATGCGGATGTATGGAATGTTGTATTTATAATATGACCATGATAATTGAAAAAAATATCAATTTTCAACATAAAATTAGTTAAATGTTACCATTTATTATAAAGAACCGTATATATAATGGCTTTACAGGTTTCAAATATATTTTTACAAGTGATGGAGTTTTATAACTAGAAATAAGTAACTCTGAGGCTCGACTCAAAATAGATTAACTGGCGAAGTGCTTTACTTGTCCTTATTCCACCTTAAACACCAAAGACTATGAACTACCAATGAGGATTTATTAGGTGATAGTGGTGAGACTATAACCAATAATTATAAATAAAAATTATTAAAATATAGAAGAATCGAAGTAAATTTAAATAAAATACCAAAATATACGTAAAAAGAATATAATAAGAGTCTAACATTCCATATTAGTCCAAAAAATACAAGTGATTTCCCATAGGACAATCACAAATGTAAAAGTGTAAAAACAATCAAATGGTTAAAAAAATGACACAAAAGAATCCCCTGACCCATTTTCAAGATAGCTATCATGCTCGTACACCATATTCGCATTCATCTAATGAAAATAAAACATTGAATCCTTACCTTTGCCTATAACATGAGACATAATGTTGCACACATATTAGAGGGTCCATTAATGGTATGAGTAAGAACATAGTAGGATACCATTGTTGGTGTCTCTAAATAAAATCCATACATATATAATTCCATGCACATAATAGTGAAATAACTCAAAATATACTACACAACAAACCCAACTCATTCTCAACAAGCCTTGAGTGAGCCTTTACCAACTATGATCAGTTCTAGAGTGGAATGTTAAATCCCTAGTGTTTCATACCAAAATATACCTTATACATCTAACTCTTCTAATTCCACTACAAATAACATTATTAATTCAGGAATGATTTCCAATAACACAACATAAATAATATAAAACGTCTATTTGGTTTTTATCCTTTATAACCTACCAAATCAATAACATTATGATCCAAAAACAAGACTACATCATCCCTTACAAAATCTATCACATTATAATTAAGATAAATAACAAGAATTCATATCATGTCTAGTGGTCTCATCTACCACCTTCTATGGATAGCTATAGTGTGATCTTACCTTATACTAATTGTTACCACAAAAACCTTATGTATTTAAATCTAAAAAGGTCACCACCGACAATGAGTAGACTAATCCACATCATGGGTTATATCATGGGTGAACATGACCAAAATGTCCTCATCTCCAATGGTGAATATCATCTCTAACCTCTTATGTCCACAAAACAATTAAACCTACATAACCACCCATGGAAATATTATATACCATTATTATCTAATTGTTGAACCTCATCGACATATTTAGTGATAAACATCACCCACAATTATATGGGTTATAGAAAAAATATACATGTTGAACCACATCAATTATCATAACACAAGAACAACCAATTTACAAAACAAAACATGTATCCTATCATGAATTTAACACATAAAACATGTATGGACTGTTATAGCAAATAATATCCACTATTTTTTGTACAAGACATGATATAGTAATATCTTATGAGGAATAGAAATCCAATTTGGTTCCATTCGCTATAACATAGGCATGACCTAACCTATGTCAATATATTACACATTTCATAAAACAGGAAATATTATTATGATAATTAGGAACCACCTCCTCAGAGATAGTTGGAATCAAATTTCTATACAGTTATAATGTTATTGACATTAATAGTAGGATTCTACATAATATGAAAAATACCATATTAAGTAAACAACAATAGAAAAAATACAGAGAGATAAAATGAGAATAAAATAATTATAAAATATATCAATTCCCAAAACTACTCACTATTTAAGACAAAATGATATTTCAAAAACAATATAATAAGATCGTTTAAAAATAAAAGAAGACTAAATTTGGGGAAAGAAACTATAGATCAGTGATTATTCTAGTGAAAATACCATCTTTCCAAATTTTATAATCATATATCCCATTTAATATTTTATTTTTAATATATTTTTAAAAATCATGGAAAAGTTCTTCATATTCATAATTTGACAAACACTGATACCCTCATTCAAGAAAAATTTACTGTTACATTTTTGAAATTTTTCTATAATGTTTTTCAAAAGGTTGACTTATATTATTTCCTATACCATTTTTCTATATACCACTCAAGGTGAATCTATCACACCATAAAATGAACCTTACATAGTTGTATTTTCCTAATTTTATAAATATGTAACAACTTATAAAAATTAAAAAATATTATACCAAAACAATTTCTATTCAATTTAAGATCCTATATACCCTCTCAAATTAGGTATGTGGATGAAATATAGTAGAAAACATTGTCATGGGTCTGAGAAAACCCATGATACTCATTCCCAAACTTATACTGAAACCCTTAGAACAACCAAAGGGTCCAAATTCAGAATGCCAATCTATGATCTGACTTAAATTACAATTCCTAGACATTTTGAAACATTCAACCTCCCCACTATAGGATAGATTATTCCCAGGCTATATAATGTACATACTGACTCGCTCTAACCAAAATTCAAATTTCTTGATCACTATATTCCCAAAACATTGAGTTGAAGTTGAGTGTATCCATCTCTTAAATGGTAACTATTATTAAAAACATAAACTAACAAATCCAATCTATGTGTAATCCCCACTATATTATTAAAAAAACTAATTAGTCAAAATTCTTTCATTATCAGAATCTAAAATCAAAAAAATTAATAATGTTTCTTAAAAACATCGTTAAATGATGTGTCTCTAATTACATGATATTTATAAACATCTCTAATTTAAGATGTTTATGAACACCAGCAATACACGATGTTTATAAATATTTCTATTTAGGGAAACCTAATTCAATGATGTTTTTAGGAACATCGGTAACTAAATATTTCTATTTAGGGACATATCATTTACCAACATTTTTTTAGATTCATTGGTAAATAAAATATGGTAAATTAGAGCCATTAATCTATGTCTCAATTTAGTGACACCTCATTTACTGAAGTTTTGTAGAATCATTGGTTATTTTCCTTGAAATATTAAAGTGTTTTTTACTAATAAACTCATTTATAAATGTTTGAAAAAAATTGATAATTGTTTTTTATTTGTTTCAAAATTTATCATATTTCTAAACAAGAAATAAATAAATATTTTACCCCACACCCCCACCATCTCCCCCTTCACAAGACTGCCCAAATATAATTCACCAATGTTTATATGAAACCTCAATTATTTTTTAAAAAAAATTATAGTTTTTTTTCAAAATTTATATATATTTTTTACAATAAAAAACAATATTATACACCACACCCCCACCCTCTCAAACACACCTCACCTAAACCCCCTACCACCCCTCCCACAACCAATCACTCTACTGTATCCAACACATTACACCACCTATGCCCTTACTATGACCAACCATTCCCTCCTCTATTGTTGTACGACTCCCACTCCCCTCCCACACACACTACCTCTAAATGTATTTAAACACACAAACTATTGGGTTATAACCTAATGACCAATAATAAATATAAAATTGTAGTATGTTATATTTAAATATAAATAAACTGATTTTAAAACATAAAAAATTAATATTATGCATATATATAATATTATATAATAGTATACTTATATTAATTTATATACATATATGTTCATATTTTAATATATATATATATATATATATATATCTGTGTGTGTTTATATTTTATTTTTATATAAATGTTTATAAAATATATATAAATTTATTTGATATATATTATTATATATATGTTTCTCTATATAAATATACATGTGTCTGTATGTATACATAATTATAATTATAATTAAAATTATATATAATTTTCCATGTTTTAAAGCACTAATAAATATGTAAACAAAATATCACCATTTTTAAAAAAATGTCTCTAAATTCAAAATATATATTTGGTTAAATATAAAATTTATTTATTTATAAAAATATATATATGTGTGTGTTTATATATATATATATATATTTAAATTTATATATATATATTTATTTATTTATATATATATCTATGCGTGTTTATATATATATATATATAAATAATATATGTAAAAATTTGACTATGTTTTTAGATATTAATATTTGGATATCTAAATGAGTTTATATATTTTTATATAGTTGTTAGTACTTTAAAAATTAATATATTATTAATATAATTTTATATATTTAAGTACATATATGAATATATATATGTTTATATTCTTATAGTTTATATTTTATGTATTTATTATTAAAAGTTTATATTATATATATATATATATATGTTTTTATATTTTACATATATGTTTATATTATATATTATATATATATGTTTATAATTTATGTTTATATATGTGTTTATATGATATTTATATATGTTTATATTTTATATATATCATAAGTTTATACTAATATTTATAGGTTAACAATATATATATATATATGTTTATATATGTTTATATATATATATAGTTATATATGTGTGTGTGTGTCTGTGTGTCTGTATATACATATTTATATGTATACATATATATATATATTTATACATGTTTTAAATCAACGTTAATGATGTCACTAAAATAGCCACACTTTCGTAAAAACATGACCAATTTTAAAATATATCTTTATTTTTAAATATATATATATATGTGTGTGTGTGTGTGTGTGTGTGTGTGTGTGTGTTTATTTATATATATAAATATACTTAATATTGTATATGTGTGTCTGTGTTTATATATATAAAATCATATATATATATATATTGAAATATATATCTGCATTGATGCAATGAAATGGGCTATATAAAAATATATATTTTTAGTGACATTTCCTAAAAAACATATAATATTTAGTGATGTTTTTGATGTAGCTAATTTAACACTATTTTTCTATAAATGTATCCAATTTAGTGATGTTTTTTAGCTATCATCGCTACTTTATTCACATTTTTCATGAAAACTTACTAATTTATAGAAATTTTTAAGGAATCATCGCTATATTAGAGATGTTTATTCCAAAACAATGCTTAATTAGATATTTGATTAAAAAACATGGTAAAATTAAAAATGTTTTCCAGAAATGTTGCTATATTATTGACTATCTTCATGAAAAGATTCTAAATTAGTGTCATTCATCATTAAATGTTCCTTAATTAGAAATGTTTTGAATATACATCATTAAATTAACTATATTTCAGAAAACATCACTAAATTAATGAAATTTTTAAAAAACATTTATAAATTAACATCACAAAATTATTGTTTTTTTTGTAGTGTAAAAATCAACTAACCCATCACATCCAGATCGATACCCTCATGGTATTGATTATACTATATCAACCCTTATATAGGAAAATACATGTTCCAACCATTACCCAATATCACCCTACAACAAATAAAATTCCCATATCTAGCGAAATATCCACGATACCCATGTGTTACCTAATTCCAATAAATCACACATTTATCATGCATCATTCCTGATTCCCATATATTAACTGAAACATGGTTAATTCATTTTCCCTATAAAAATACTATAATAAAATATCATTATATAAAAAATGTCCTCATTCTCAAGGAATATATGAAGCTATTACAATGTAATTGAACTATTATTAACATGTCAACATGATCGTATGTAGGTGAACTAAATCATGAATACCATATGCAAGTCCTTCTTGTGGAGTCACACTCTGTTTCAACAACTATTCCTATTTTTGGGTACCTAAATCACTACCTCAGCCTACCCACACAACCATATTCTGGATAATAGGCCTTGGTAACACTCCTGATCCTACCTCAAACATCTGAGTCTATCCTGTTCCAAACCCCCCATATGTCTATGATTTTACTCAAAAACCATTACAGATGTGTCATATGGCCATATTCCCAACTCTCCACTACTAAAATATCACACTCTGATCAAAGATTCCCAATATAATAAAACTCGAAACAAGTCACTGATGAAAAAGTCTATAGGTACATAATTACTCATCCTTACCCACTATGCTAGGTCTCCTCATATCCTAACATTGGTTTACATAGATCATGACTACTTTTCTCACCCAACACCACTAACTCAATGTTAAATTTTTTATTTGGAAAAAGAGAAGATACAACCAGGGCCTATAGAGGTCGAAAGTGGTGAAAACCAAGGGCGTCACCCCGAATGAAGTTCACCCCATAAGGTTTAATCATGAATACATCAGAAAGACGGCAAAAAACTAGGTACCAGGGATTAAAATGTTTGAAGATTGTCTTCCATATTGTTCCCCTCCCACCAGACATGAGAAACAACAATGTAGTTGAACAAAAGGGCCTTTCAATTTCTAATTATGTAAGAGATTAAACATTGGATGGATCCCTTGTCAAGTAACACTTCATGGATAATCATGGGATTGTTCTCCACCTTAGAGAGATGAATGCCCTTTTGACTACAAATGGTCTGACTTGATTGAATAGTGTTGGCCTCCACTCGAGCAGAACTGCCACTCTTGAAGTGAGATGTCAATGCTAGGACTACACACCCCATAGAATCACAAACTACCCCACCTCTGTGCATGTCATCAGGACACAATACCCATCCATGTGCAGTTTCAAGCTGTCCCTTAGATGTATCAATCAAATCCATCTCCCCCTAGAGGTGATATGAGCTGCAGCCAGAGGAGCACAAAGGGTACGAATTAACAGAGCCTCTTTCCAGTTTCCTGAATGATAAATCTGATCCACCGGCATGCACCAAACTCTTGCCATTATAGATCTACCTATGGTAGTAATTCCCTCAATCCCAGAACGGTTCCTATACTTCCATAAGCACAAGAAACCCACACTGAAGATTAAGAAACACGCCACTATTTCAACTATTGAACTCTCTGAACCCTCAAACTAGTGTTCCATAAACATGTCAGTGCTTTCCGCATGGGAGGAGCAAGATATGAATCCCCCAAAAGAACTCTAGACCATGAATTCACAATCACATTCTAAAAATTTATGGCTCATTCTCTCTTCACTTTTGGTCATGCAACAATATTATTGGGAAGACATGCTAATGACAATGTGTTAAACGTTAATTTTGGAAGGTAGGGAATTGTTTCGAATTTTACAAGTATGAAAGTTAATCTTATAAGGTATTTTTTGTACCAGATGATTTCATTATACCCATTAAATATCCCCTTAGAAGAATTCATTCTTCGAAAGTACATTGAGTTGAAATTCCCAAAGGTAAGGGGACTGAAAACCCGTCTATGATGCTCTGATAAAATGTGGATGGAGTCAAAAACCTCTTGTCGGGATGAATACGAAACTGATATGAAGAATGTTGAATGAAGGCTCAACTCCTTGAAGGAGATCGTGGGAGCTGGACCCCATGGTAAGGAAATCGTGTTTCCCAACCAGTTAGGAAACTATAAGAGGATGTTTCCTTCACCAACGATCCATTGTGAGTGTGGGAGAATATTCAGGATGATGTTGCAAACCGAATACCATAATGCTGACCCATTTCATGAGTGAACTATAGAACTAGACCGGTACATTTGGTACATAATATTCCCCCATAGTGTATGCTCCTTGATAATTTCCCATGAAAACTTTATATGCATGAAATGAATAGAATCCTCCCAAATTTTAACGCTTATCCCTCTCTCATGGATTGGACATGCCATCTTCCTATATAAAACCCAATGACTCATACCCTCATATTGAGCATCCTAGATAAAGGATTCATGGAGTCTATCAATTGACCTTATGAAAACCTTTAGCGCACTTGAGGAATCTATAGAGTGCACTGGAATAGCTGATAGATCACTATTAACAGGAGAGATGCGGCTGCAAATGGAGTGAAAGTGATTTTTACAATTAAGAATTTGACCAATTAACTTGTTCACAAATTTTAAAATTCAATATTTAAGAGTCTTCCTAGAGAAATAGGGGACCTAAAGTCGTCCATTGGAAAAATTCCATATAACATGATCAAGTTGTGACCCTGATCAACCACCACATTTTCATTGCACGAACCAGAGACATGTCAGTTTCTCTTCTCCCTATTGAGGATTTTTCCACTCTAATGGAAATAGTACTATAATATTTTATTGATGCCCAGAAAGGACCTCTTCCCAAAATTCATGAAAATAATTTTATCATCGGCAAACATTAGGTTCAATATAGGTGGGAGCATGTAATGACCCGTAAATTTCAAGGGAAATTTTTTCTTAAATTTTTTTGGGATTTTACGAGTACACAGTTTTTGAAGGCACCTCATTCTGAGGCCCGGTGTGCCCGAAATCATTTTCCAAAGTTTAGCTCGGATACGTTTAGTGAACAAACCAACAGGTTTTCCTAACATTTGAATTGGTGCTCAGAATCGAAATCTAAGGGCACTGATGGAATCGCATCACCGGTAATTGCTGAGGAACACCTTTTCTGGAGTTTTGTTTGCTTGGGTGAGGTTATTAAAAAAATGGATTAACTAAGGAATGAAATAAAAATTTGTGCAACAATTTTTATTTACTATTCTAAGTAGTATAACCTATGCATGGTGGTTGGAGTGGGACCCTCTAAATACTAACTTCACTAGGTAGGATATTAGTGAAGTGGGGCCCACACGATCCCCACCCCTTCAAATCCCTTAAAACCTCCCACGTGCATTTAATTGCATAACACAACCGCTCCCCATTATAAATGACATGTCAACTCTCAAAATTAATTTTGGATTATTAAACACTCATCAATTAAGTCAATTAATTTATTATGATATTTTAAATTTCAAAAAGAGTTGGCATAAGTAATAAAATAAGGAAAAGCCTTATTTTATTTTTGTTGAATCGTTGTGTTGAGATATTTGGGGAGAGGGGAGATCATCATGGAGATATTCTTCTTCCTCGTAGAAGAACGCAAAGAATGCCGCATCTATGACGAAGAACTCCGTCACCTCAAGGGGAAATCATCATACTATCTTCTTCCCACTCCACAGCCGGTGAGAGACGCCTTCTTCGAAGAACGATGATGCGCTGCATTCTTCTTCGGACGAATGCTGAAGATGCTTATGGAGCCTCGATCCGTGAAGTCATCTTCCACAACACTGTCTTCTACAACGTTTTCTTCCACGACGCCATCTTCCGCGACGTCCTTTCTGGACAACAACCTTCGTTCAACAACTCCTTGATGTTGGGGTTAATTTTGTTCGTGAATATTATTTTTTTTTCTTCATCATTTATTTTGGGCAGCATGTTATCATTATAATTGGAGGAGGTCATACCGAACGAACATGGCCGACCCTCCTCCCCCTTTGATTTTGTACATGTTGCAGTATGAACAAAGGCAGCGTGGTGCAACAGCACTGTGCGGAAATAAGAGGAATGCGGAGAAAAAATGCAGCTTCGTCACGCCGTGTTGTTGAGGCTGAAAGAATCCGCGGCCGGAGTCTGGCCGCAACAAAGGGGCACGGCGCCATCGCACCACGTTGGAGAACCGTGAGGAGGACGCAGCCGGACCGGGCCGCGGCGGGGCTGGAGAGGGCGGCTAGAGCCGCTGGCTGACAGTGCATAGGGGGCGTGACTGGCTTGTCACGCACGACACACTGGACAGCCATTACGACTGGAAAGATCCGAAAATCAGGGGAATTAAACCTCCAGTCAAAGAAGCAGGTGGACCCCCCCCCCCCCACCCCCCGTCGGCCCGCCGTCCATTCGAAGGGGATGGAGGCTCCCCCCTTCCGCGCTCACGCAGCGCGGGGCGCCGCACCATGCCTACCATCCACGTCGGGCGGTGCTTCCCGAGTCGGGCCACGCCGCCCACGCCGGGCCATGCAACACTGGCTGGGCTGGGTCGCTCTAGCTAAGTTGGGCCGCACCCTAGTGGGCCGGACCCGGACCCGGGTAAGTGTGGGCCCAAAACCCCCTAAAACCGGACAGGTTTGTTTAAATGCATGTGTCTTGGGCTATGAACCTCCGATCGTCACCCCGTCAGTTGTGATACTATATTTGGATTGAGATGGTCTTTTCACTATATTACACTCAAGGATTAGGAGAACATTGGGTATGGCCGGGTTGGTTCGAACACGAAACCAACCAGGCCCTCAGAGCGGAAATGATTATAACTTGATCTCCGGACGTCTGATTGATGTTCCGTCGACTTTGTTGGATTCTTATTAGTGAGACAAACCTTTTGGATTACTCTGCTCAAGGTTTGGACACAGCTAGAGTATAGTCGGGTTGGTTTTAGCTTAAAAAACAACCGGTCCCTTGGGATAAAAAGCCAATAACTCTCAGACCGGGCGTCCAATTGATGTGCCGTCTATCGCGTTGTGTTCCTATTTACTTGATGGAACTTTGTGATACATCAACTCTGGTCTACATGAATGTTGATGTATCGACCTCTTGGCTCGTGGAGTAGACCCTCCAGGAATGAGCGTGATGTGTGCGATAACTATAGAGTTGGATAAGACTTGAAGGCTGCTAATCGATCGACTCGGAGTGTTTCGATAGACCAGTGGGGAGTGCTTAGTTATAGCGACAGACCCACGGTGGATGAGTTCTTTGTTGTAGCAGTAGATCTGTGTTACTCAATAGAAGGAGTACCTTTGTAGGCTATGAGGGGTAGCACTTGTTTTTAGTGGAAGACCCATGGTGGGAAGCGCTTGGTTGTAGTAGGAGGCCCATAGTACTCGACAGGAGGAGTACTACAACAGTTCAAGGTTAGTGGTAAGTGCTTGGTTGTAGTGGAAGACCCACTGTACTCGATAGAGGAGGATTTCCCCAGCAGCTATGGGTTCGACGGTAAATACTTTCATACTGGAATCCTCCGTGGGTTCAGCGGTGACGAATATAGTACTTGTATCCAACATTGGTCCGACAGCTTAGCTAGTCTAGTATCCTACGTTGGTCCCAGCTAGATGATTCAGTGACTACATCTTATCATCTCAATTTTTCATTACAAATAATGTATACCTGTTTGAGCTGAGTCTTGAATTTCAATCATTATCTTCGATATGATTGACTTGCTTTCATGTGTGGATTGGGTTGTGCTTTCCAATCTTTATTGTGTTGTACAATCCTATGTGGACGTGATCAAACATGGGCTCGGATGTTGGATCTGAACTGGAATTGATGACTTAGGTATATGTATGGGCATATACCTATGTAGTGTTGGATATTACTTCATGATTGTATCTTTCCTTTGTGGATTATCTTTTGAGGATTCTGGGAGACCTTCGAGGTCTCGGGGTCCCTGCTGAGTAGCGAATACTCACCCCTACACGGGCTATGACCGCACTATGTTGTGTTCCTATTGACGTGATGGAACTTTGCAATACATCAACTCTGGTCTATGTGATAGTTGATGTATCAACCTCTTGGATCGTGGAGCGGACCCTCTGGGAACGAGCGTGCTGTGTGCGGAAACCGTAGAGATGGCTGAGACTTAACGACATCTGATCGACCGACTCGGAGTGTTTCAATAGCACAGTGGGCAGCGCTTGGTTATAAAAGCAGACCCATGGCGGAGGAGCGCTTGGTTGTAGCGGAAGACCCGTAGTACTCAACAGAAAGAGTACCTCGGTAGGCTATGAGGGGGAGCTCTTGGTTATAGTGGTAGACCCATGGTGGGAAGCGATTGGTTGTAGCAGCAGGCCCACAGTACTTGATAGGTGGAGTACTACAGCAGTCCATGTTTGGTGGGAAGTGCTTGGTTGTAGCGGCATGCCCACTGTACTCGATAGAGGAGGAGTTCCCCAGCAGCTATGGGTTCGACGGTAAAGACTTTCATACTGGAATCCTCTGTGGGTTCTGAGGTGATGACTACAGTACTTGTATCATACGTGGGTCTGACAGTTTAGCTGGTCTAGTATCCTACATGGGTCCCAAATAGATGAATCAGTAACTACATCTCTTCATCTCCTTTTTCATTACAAATGATGTATACATGAATGAGCTGAGTCTTGAATTTCAATCATTATCATCGATATTATTGGCTTGCTTTCCTGTGTGGATTGGTTTGTGCTTTCCTGTGCGGATAGGGTTTTACTATCCTGTGTGGACGTGATCTAACTTGGGCACGGTTGATGGAGCCGAATAGGAATTGATGACATAAGTATAGGTATGGGAATATACTTAAGTAGTGTTGGATATTACTTCGTGATTGTATCTTTCCTTTGTGGATTATCCTTTGTGGATTCTGGGAGACCTTCTGGGGTCTCGGGGTCCCTACTGAGTAGCATATACTCACCCCTCCATGGTCTATGTGTACACTACATTGTTTTGGATGCTGACGACGGACAGCGCTGATCATGGTTGAGGCTTGTGGAGAAAGTCGGTACCGGGAGGTGGACCACTGGGTAGGACGTACACGGAGCTAATGGCTAGACCCGATGGGCTGAGGAGGCTATCTGTACCCACCCTTCAGGTGGGATTTCCAGTGGACAGCTCGACGTTGCTGCTTTACTTTTCAGTTGTTTTACATTCTTTTCAGTTGTACTTTACATCGGTTGGGTTTGTATTCTATCCCATTTACATTCTAGCACTTATACTTGTACCAAGTTTACTTAGTGTTTACTTCAGATTTCTTACTCTAGTGTTTTTTTACGTTATAAAGGAAATTCCTTCCCTTTTATCGGGATTTATGCCTTGGTTCTAGTTGCCAACCCCTGGCCTATGGAAGGCGGGCTTGGGGTAGTCACAGAATGGGACCCAAGGACGGGTCGTGAAAAATTGGTATCAGAGGAGTTCGGTTCTACCGCAGAACTCAGGACTATGATCTTTCTTCTATGTGAAGTAATAGTGTTAAGGGTATTGAGTGTGGTTATCAGTCCAGGGAGTCCAGTGTTTGTGCGGTGGCTGACGTATCCGTACACCAGGACCCTGATTTCTGATTTCCGACTCATTTCATGAAAACCCTGATTGCATGTGTGTTTCAAAAGTTTTCTTTGTGATTACATTGTGTCAGATCATCAGGTATACTGTTTTGACCATGGCACACCTGTATCTTTCTAGGATGGCCCCATGATGGATGCCAGCCAGGGTTTCGTGCTTTGTGCGAGACGACAGCCCACCGAGCGATGAGGCCTCGGTGCAGGGCCCTTTTCCAGCAGAGGAACCAGAGATACCTCTACCCGTCGAGCCACCGATGCCTCCAGCCCCAGCCACTAAGTGTGCACATCGCCTTAGTGCACTACATTTGTTTCAGTGTCAGAGACAGCATAGGTTCTATGGGGAGATGAACCCTCAGGCATCTGAGGATTGGCTGGAGGCTGTAGTTTGAGTTTTCAGGTTAATGGAGACACCAACTGACCTCATGTTGATCCTTTTAGCGAGCCTCATGCACGCCGCAGCAGGAAGATGGTAGAGCTTGATGCTCCAGGTGAACGATGATGCATCCCTTTTGTGGGCAGACTTCGAGAGCTTGTTCTAGGCAGAGTTTTTTCCAGCCACCCTTTGAGCGGTGCGCATACTAGAGATACTTCATCTTCAGTAGGGTAGCATGACAGTGGCACACTATTCAGCGAGGTTCACCGATCTCTCACGTTACTCTACAGATATGGTTTGAGACCTATTATTCATGGCCCGAACCATCGAGCAGGGGATCAGGAGAGATATTAGTGCTTTAGTTGTTTCTCACAGCATCCAGACGCAGACAGGGGTGTTGGAGAGATCCCTCTTAGTAGAGAGTTTCCTTGCTGAGCAGTCTCCAACAGCAGGACCCTCCACTAGCCAGCATGTGGCAGAGTCTTCTACAGTGGGCAGTAGACAAGATGACGTAGAGGACCAAGAGAAACAGACGTACAGGTGATCGACCGCATGACACAGGATCGTGTGTGTGAGGCACCCAAGGTGGATAACAACTTACCAGGAGTGGACAGTGTTACTCCTGTGGAGGGGATGGTCACATGGCACATGATTGTCCGACCCTCCATATAGATGACCAGCGGATAATCTAAGGACCTCCCAGGCAGAGGCAGAGGTTCGATCGGGGTGGATCACAAGGAGCAGGAGACCGAGGTAGGGGAGATGGCTGTGCAGCTGGTGGTGTACAATGCTTTGAGGTGTTGCCACCATCACCTCCTCTAGGAGGTCCACCCCGACCGCAGGGAACAGGTGGACATGGGAGAGCTCATCTTCAGGAAGCTGAGGCATTTGACTATGGAGCTTCACAAGCTAGTGGAAAGGAGTGAAACAAGTTCAAGGCATTGAGGCCTTTGTTGTTGGTTCTTCTATAATTCTTTTTGTTGATGTTGTGGTTGTATGTGTCATTGTACTTTGAGCTATAGTAATAAAAGACACATTTCTTGTGGTGTTTACTTTCCTTTCCTCTCTTTATGTTGTTACTAAGAGGTTTTGGTTTAAAAAAACCGTTGACTTGACCCTCACATCTGAGATACCTACTGCAGGAGACCAAGTGACCACACACTGATAGCGACAGTGTGACTCAACCCTTGGAGGTGAGAGTAACGGTTGGATCTCTTGGTAGTAGCACCGAGGCCTTAAGATGTCATCCTTGGTATGGATTAGTATCATACATGTCGCGATTTTCAGTATTAGGTAATGAACATGGTTCATCCTGGGGATGAGACCAGATTACTCATATCAGCAAAGTTGAAATCAGAACAGCTCTTGTAGGACCAGAGAAGGTCCAAGTCATCCAGGAGAGGATGAGGACAGTTCGGAGCTGATATAAGTCTTATGCTGTCAGGATGTGGAGACCACTAGAGTTCGAGGATGGTGACCACGTCTTCTTGTGGGTCTCACCTTGATGTGGATTACAGAGTTTGGGCCGAGGCGGCAAGTTATCTCCGCGCTTCATCGACCAAGGGAAGTTGGACTTTGACGATGGGTGACTTTTGTAGAGGACCCGGTAGAGATTGAGAATTGACAGGAGTGGGTCCTACGTGGGCGGTCGATTCCTCTAGTGTGCATCAGATGGCAGTACGGGAACCTATAGGAGAGCACTTGAGAGTGGGAGGCACAGATGTGTGCTCAGTACCCTCATTTGTTTCCCTAGTTTGTGATGTATCTTTATGGGGATGTAACTCCCTATGGAGGGAGTGATGTAAAGACCTGTAAATTTCAAGGGAAATTTTTTCTTAATTTTATCTGGGATTTTACGAGTACGCAGTTTTTGACAGAACCTGATTCTGAGGCCCGGGGTGCTCGGAATCATTTTCCGAAGTTTAGCATAGGTACATTTAGTGAACAAATGAGTGGTTTTTTCTAACTTTTGAACCAGTGCTCGGAATTGAAATTTGAGGGCACAGATGAAATCGTAGCACCGTTAATTGCTTAGGAACACCTTTTCTAGAGTTGCATTTTCTCGGGTGAGTTTATTAAAAAATGGGTAAACTGAGGAATGAAATAAAAATTTGTGCAACAATTTTTATTTACTATTCTAAGTAGTATAACCTATGCATGGTGGTTGGAGTGGGACCCACTACATCCTAACTTTACTCGGTAGAATATTAGTGAAGTGTGGCCCACACGAGCCCCACCCCTTCAAATCCCTTAAAACCTCCAACGTGTATTTAATTGTGTAACACACCCACACCTCCTTTTAAATGACATGTCAACTCTCGAAATTAAATTTGGATTATTAAATGCTCATCAATTAAGTCAATTAATTGATTGTGATCTTTTGAATTTCGAAAAGAGTTGGCATGAGTAATAAAATAAGCCAGAGCCTTATTTTATTTTTGTTGAATCGTTGTGTTGAGATATTTGGGGAGAGGAGAGATCTTCTTGGAGATCATCTTGTTCCTCCACAAAGAACCTGATGAACGCCGAGTCTATGATGAAGAACTCTTTCACCGCAAGGGGAGATCACTGTACCATCTTATTCCCTCTCTGCAGCTGGTGAGAGACGCCTTTTCCGAAGAAAGACGACGCGCCACATCCTTCTTCGTGCGAATTTCGATGATGCTTACAGAGCCTCTATCCGCGACGCCTTCTTCCGCGACACTGTCTTCTGCGACGTCATCTTCCACGATGTCCTTTTTCCGCAACATCCTTTGTTCGACAACTCCTTGATGTAGGCATTGATTTTGTTCGTGAATATTCTTTACTGTTATTCGTCTTTTATTTTGGGTCGTCTGTTATCGTTATAACAGGTAGAGGTCGGACCACACGAACACGGTCGACCCTCCTCCCCCTTTGATGTTGTAATTGTTGCGGCATGAACAAAGGAAGCATCGTGCAATGGCATCGTGTGGAAAAAAGAGGAAAGTGGATAAGAAGTGTGGCGTCGTCGCGCCGTAATGTTGAGGCCAAAAGAAGCCACGACCAGAGTCAGGTCGCGGAAAAGGGGCACGCCGCCGTCGCGCCGTGGCGGAGAACCACAAGGGCGCCACGCCGTTCGGACCAAGGCTGCGGTGGAGCTGGAGATGATGGCCGGAGCCACCGGTTGCCAGTGCACAGGGGGCGGGACCGGCTGGTCCCGCGCGACGCACTGGCTGGCCGTTACGGCTGGCCAGATCGGAAAACCGGGGGAATTAAACACCCTGTCAAAGAAGCTGGCAGACCACCCCATGGTTCCGCCATCCGTTCGAAGGGGGTGGTGGCTCCACCCCTTCCTCTCTCACACAGCGCGTGGAGCCGCACCTGGCCGACCGGCCGCGCCGGCTGGACCGGCCGAACAAGGCCGGGCCGCCCACACCGAGTCGGGCCACGCCGGCGAGGCTGGGTCGCACTAGCCCAGCCGGGTCGCGCCCTAGTGGGCCAGACCCAGACCCGGGTCAGGTCGACCTGGTTCGGGTCGACCTAGGGGGTCTTGGGCTGGGTTGGTCCGGGCCCAAAACCCCCTAAAACCGGACAGGTTCATTTTAATGCCCGTGTCTTGGGAAACAAACCTCTGATCAATGGATCATATGTTGCGATATGATCTTTGGATCGAGATGGTCATTTCTGTATATTACATTCAAGGTTTACGAGATCTTTGGGTACGGCCGGGTTGGTTCAAACACAAAACCAACCGGGGCCTCAAAGTGGAAATGCTTATATCATGAGATTCAGACATCCGATTGACGTGCCATTAACTTTGTTGGATTCCTGTTAGTGAGACAGACCTTTTGGCTTAATCTGCTCGAGGTTTAGACGTAGTTGGAGTACGGTCGGGTTGGTTTTAACATAAAAACCAACCGGGCCCCTGGGACGAAAAAGCCAATAACTCTCAGATCGGGCATCTGATTGACATGTCGTCTGTCACGTTGTGTTCCTATTGAAGTGACATAACATTGCGATACATCAACTCTGGTCTACATGACAGTTAATGTATCGACCTCTTGGCTCATGGAGCGGACCCTCCAGGAACGATCGTGTTGTGTGCGGAAACCCTAGAGCTGGCTGAGACTTGACGATTGTTGATTGATCGACTTAGATTGTTTCGATAGCTCAATTGGGAGCGCTTGGTCGTAGCGGTAGACCCACGGCTGAGGAGCGCTTGGTTGTAGCGGTAGACCCGCGGTACTCAACATAAGGAGTACCTCTGTAGTCTATGAGGGGGAGCGCTTGGTTATAGTGGCAGACTCATGGTGGGAAGCGCTTGGCTGTAGCAGTAGGCCAACAGTACTCGACAGGTGGAGTACTACAACAGTGCAAGGTTAGTGGGAAGCGCTTTGTTGTAGCATCAGGCCCACTGTACTCGATATAGGAGGAGTTCCCCATCAGCTATGGGTTCGACAATAAATAATTTCGTACTGGAATCATTCATGGGTTTAGCGGTGACCACTACAGTACTTGTATCCTATGTGGGTCCAACAACTTAGCAGGTCTAGTATCCTGCGTGGGTCCCAGCTAGATGAAACAGTAACTACATCTGATCATCTTCATTTTCATTACAAAGGTTGTACACATGTTTGAGCTGAGTCTTGACTTTCAATCATTATCTTTTATATTATTGACTTGCATTCCTATGTGGATTGGGTTGTTCTTTCCAGTGTAGATTGGGTTGTACTGTCCTGTTTGGACGTGATCAAACTTGGGCTCAAATGTTGGAGCCAAACTGGAATTGATGACTTAGGTATATGTATGGGAATATACCTAAGTAGTGTTGGATATTACTTCGTGATTGTATCTTTCCTGTGTGGATTATCCTTTGTGTATTTTGGGAGACTTTCTGGGGTCTCGGGGTCCCTACTGAGTATCTAATACTCACCCCTGCACGGGCTATGCCCACACTACATTCTGTTTGATGCAGACGATGGAAAGCGTTGATCGTGGTTGATGCTTGTGGATAAAGTCGGTACCTGTAGGTGGACCACTGGGCGGGACGTACACGGAGCAGACATTTGGACCCAAGGGGGTGAGGAGGCTATCTGTACCCACCCTTCAGGTGGGATTTCCAGTGGACAGTTTGGCATTTCTTCTTTACTTTTCAGTTGTTGTACTTTCTCCTTAGTTGTACTTTACTTCAGTTGGGTTTGTATTCTGGCCCATTTACTTTCCATCACTTATAGTTGTACCCAGTTTACTTAGTGTTTACTTCAGCTTGTTTACTCTGGTGTTTGTTTACTTTATAAAGGCAATGTCTTCCCTTTTATCAGGATTTACGCCTTGGTGATAGTCGCCAGCCCCTGGCATATGGAAGGCGGGCTTGGGGTAGTCACAGAACGGGACCCGAGGATGGGTCGTGAAAGAGCATATATTTCCTACGTTATAGTAGGATTTCCCCATTTGTTATAACTTTTTTAATCATCTGACATAGAGTGTCTTTCATGAGAATACAATTGCTCAAGGACAGAGGGTCAACTTTCTTGAAGGCCTCAAACAGACTTATTGAAGCCATGTGTTTTCCCCGTGAATAGGATAGCCATCCATGATGAGCTTATGCATCTAAATATGAGATCGCAAACCCAGGACGAAAAACCCATACATGTGAGACCCTGTTAATAAAACAGCACTCCATCCTATCATGTGCCTTGGTCTTGTTTAGATTTATAACCTTGTTGGATCTGCGAGTTTTGTGGTTATGGTCTCTCATTATGTCCTCTTTTGTGTCCATATCTCCCTCAATAGAGTGCACTTTCACAATGTCATGCTTCTCTATGGATGTCCACCGAGGAAGAAGACTGGAAAGACGCTTGTTGATGAAACTAAACTAGATTTTGTAAAGGAAATTTCACATACTTTTTGGATGATGATAGAGGAGGGAAGAAGGGTATTTTATCTCTATATAAAGCATAAGATTCGTCGCTGACATGATACGAGGAAGGCCTCCCCCACAGAAGAAATCTCGAATGGAAAGAATGAGGTCACTCTTCATGACCTCCCAAGAGTCCCTGTAGAAGGAGACCAAGAAACCTTTGGGACCTACTACACTCTCTAGATCTAGGTTCTACACGACATTATAAATAACCATCTCCTCATGGATACCTTCAATTAGAACATTTACCTTCAAAGAAACGGGGCATGGAATCCCCTCCCATTACATAGCGCCCCCCCCCCCCCGGGGGGTACCCCTGAGCTATTGTCAACAATGGGCTGGCGAGAAGATCATTAATGTACGAGCGGTCTCTATCCCACACCACCTCTCTTTCAATGGTGAATGTTCTATCTTTCAGATCCAGATTATGTTCGATCACACACCTCCTTTCAAGAATACATGCATGAAAAAAAGCGGTGATCATGTCCCCCTCCTTGAGTCATTTGTTTAGTGAGAATTATCTTCCTTATCATTCCTCCGAAAGAACCATGCCCACTAGGGTGTTCCTTTTATCAAAAAGTTTGCCAAATGCTGCGTCATCCCAGTTTGAATCAAGAAAATCCTCATGTTGATCTACTTTTTGTAGGAGCACGGTAAAATCCTACTCCAAGGGGGGATGGACCGAGCCCACTTTGATGTTCCTGGTTGAGAGGTTGTAACTTGGAATGGATATCTATCCAAGAGTGGCCCTGAGGTGGTTCATCCCAATAATTCATAACTAGCTAGAGATATTCGGGGAGACTCGACCAGTGGCAGGTGAATTTAGTCCTCTCCTATGATACCTCCCTCCTGTATAGGGATAACATGAGCGGGGAGCAATCAGATATGCTACATGTTAAGTGGGTCAACTTTTCATTTGAAATCATGGAAATAGAATGGATATTGGAAATGAAAAAGTCGAGTTTGCTCCAGCTACAACTGCCTCCCTTATAGATGTTACACCAAGTAAAGGGGGCTCCAGAATAAACCAAATCCCACATCCCTTTTCTAGCCGTGAACTATACGAAAGACAATATAGCCCTCCTCAAAAATTCACCATGCCCCTTCTAATCATCTGGATGTGAGACAACACTAAAACATCCTCCCACCACTCAGGGCAGACCTCTCAGATCGAACACATGCTTTTCAGACCACAAGACTTCCTTTCTTTGAGCATCACAGCATCCGTAAATGAAGCTGGCAGACATAGAGTCCTGATCAATAGATATTTACATATTAATGGGATGATCTCCCACAAGAATCAAATCCACTGTAACGTCCATGTGCCAAAACTTCCAAATTGGTTTATCTATCGTGTCTATATTCATGGATGCATGAATTTTCATTTTGCGATCTATCTCATGTGTCTTATCATGTTTTCCCCCATTATTAATGCATAGTTTACTACCTTGAGTATTTGGTAAACCTAATTATTTTAACATCCACCTTGATAAAATTTTGTAAACCATTCTTGAATCACCAAACATAAAAAAATATCATTTACCACAATTGTTAATGAAAATGAATCATGTTTTTGATTCTCATGGTGTAATCAATTTTTAAAGTGTATTCCTATATTAGGTGACAAAAAAATTAAGCTCTTTACACACTCAATTTATCAAGATTGATCTTCTCATAGAATGTCACCTCAATATCCTATTAGTTCATCCCCTCATGTCTACCCACCAACAATTAAACATCCCACCATAATTTCAATGGATCCATTAGAATAAATGAATAAATATTCACCATCTTCCATGGTTTCATCATAATAAAATAAAATTCTATATATATGGACTCAATAATGTTTTCTACTCCCTAAGGTCCACCCTCTCCCAAAATAAAAATAGGATACTGAAATTTTATCTACCATGTCAAATATTAAATTGATAACAAAGATACCTAAAATTTTTAATCAATGATTTTTATAACTCATAAAAATATCTCCTTGATATGATAATCCTACTATTACATACTAATATGGTAATAATTGTTGACCTTCATTCTTTTAAATCTATACCCAAGGATCAAACTAACCTCACCCCTCATGGGACTCATTCCGTGTAGACCATAGTGACACCCTATCTCCATACACCTAATACTCCAATAGATGATGTCTTGGTGGAATGTCATCAAAATAAAATACCATGCATAATAATTCTATAATATTCTATATATCATGAATTGGTAAGGTTATAATAGGAAGCATGATGCACTTATCGTTATACTTCCATACCATTCTCAATTGAAATATTATTTGGCCTTATAGACCCACCCACCCATGTATGGGTCATGTACTATATACATCATACACAAAAAATATTAATATACTTTCTCATACCATAAATCACATCCATAGGATTTGAAAGTATAATTACACCAAAAATTTATATGATAAAACATCATATTATTGATTGTTGATAAAATAAACAATGATGTCCCTTTGATTCTAGAACCATTATCCATCCTAGGCCAGCTGATTATAATTCCAAAAAAGATAATATATTGGAAAACATTATTTAAAACATTATTAAAAAATTATATAGTAAAACACTTTCTGATTTTCTATAACTAGAGTAGAAATCGCAATAACTGCACATATTTCATGTGGTATCTATGTGTATAAAATGATGCATGACTATTAACTCTTTACCATCAAGGCCAAGAGTACAGAGCATAATTTAATGAAATAAAATACCAATTTATCTAAATCAACTAACCAAAATATGAAAAAAAAATTAGAAATCCCACCTCCCCCAATAACATGGAAATCATCTTATACGTGTATGGGAAAGACACATAACACGACATTCATCCCAGGTTCCAACACATTCCTAGTCATCTAGTCTATCATAACCCAAATAACAAAAAACAATTCCTATATAGTAACACTCTGTACCAAACTACTTAGATAACATTTTGTAATTACCCATTCTATCTCACTCCATAGTAACCAGCCTACTGTGCTATGTAACCTTATATGTGTCTCCTTGTATGAAAAAGGGTACTAGTTATATATATAAGATTATTTTGTGACAATGGAAAAAATATAACCTCATAATATAAGTAATAATTATATCCACAAAATATATCAAGAGAATTAGTAAATGAAAATATAAAATATATATATGGTCAATGAAATATGTTTTTACCAAGACATATCGGTAATAAAAAACCAAACTGATTTCATACTGCCCAAATAAATTGTATTAGAAAAAAAAATCAACTGAAAACCAGAAAAACACTCAAGGATCACCCTACCCATCCCCAAACCATTCTATAGGGATAATTCACAATATCTAACTCTATCTACAAAAATATAGACTTTGGATCTTTAACCTTTATTTTACAACAAGAAATAATCTATGTATGTGTCCTAGTGGGCCGAAGCATGATGTATGTATGAACTGAAGTCCACCAGTAGCCATGTCCCTAACTAACATATGTACTTAAACCAAATTATTAAAATTGATTTTAAAAAGAAAATAAATTACAAAATTCACTCTACACATGCTTAATAATCTCGCAGTGATCCTTTACATACCTCATCTAGTGCCAAAGATTAATGATCCATCCAAAACTTATCATTCTAATGGTTTCCTCAACCTTCAAACCCTTCCCGTAACACTCAACCTCACAGTTCCATGTCAACCAAGACTTCCCAAATAAATTTACATCAATTGTATGACAGTACCTATATACATTGTTTCCATTATCACTATCCTATTTAATGGAAAAATAAACCCAAGTTATACTAGTATCCCTCCTTAAAAAATCAATATTATTAACCCCAATAAAAATGGATAGAATCCCACGCCTATATGGTGGTATGAACAAAAAAATGTGGTTGTATGAATTAGTCACTACTTATATACTAATGGTCAACACCCTTGTCACTACTTCTTAATCTATGTAGATATCTACCCAAAATGAGTATAATAAACCACCTTATAGGCCCTTTTATTTATTCACATTACCCCGTGTACTCATAAACCAAGGTGAATGGCATCATCAATTACTTATGACCATAATCCAATGAACCTAAATAAATATCCTTGAAAATGGTTGAAATTATCTATATCTCACCGGTAGACTATTTCTTCCATATTCAATGATCAGTATCACTAAGAGTCACAAAATTTACACCTAATATATTCTTCTGGAACCACTAAAATAATTATAGTAAATGAACCACCACATTGGAACACAAAAAATCAAGACTATTGGGACATGACACTCCAATAATGGTAAATCATTCCATACTATATCATATCCACCAATTTCCATATAATACTACACATGGGTATCTCTTATAAAAAAATAAATACCATAATTGGTTTTATTCATGATCACACACACATGGCCATATCCATGACTATTTATTACTAATTTCATAACAAATTTATAAACATTGTGTTTTCCTGGAACCAACTACTTTGAGTTAGCATGAATTCATGTACCCTAAAACACTTTCCAATTCAGGTTTAATCAAACGATTCACTGAAGTATAACAAAACCCCCATTTTAGGGAACCACCAATTAAAATAAAAAAATACATTGTGATAATATAAGAAGAAACTTTATAGTCCATTTCTCCAAACCTAAGGTTACTCCCTGGTATAGACTTCACAACATTCCAATAATAATAAAAAAAGATCCTTAAATATGGAATGATGAATGAGGATAAGGTAATACACTAAGGTTCAAGACATATTTTGTTGAGAATACCATATTTACCCCTTTATAGGTTCATTATAAATTAATATTTCATTTGTAGAATTATTGGATGAAGCTAGAAAATGTTATACATATTTATAAATTAGAAAAATTTGAGACCATTACTCAAAAAAAGTTACCATTACATTTTAGAAAAGATAACCTTGTGTTTGGGAATAGAAACTCATAAATTTTTTCAACCCACAAATATTTACCCATATCATATTGTTTTATTCCAAATATATCCATAGTTCTCTTCATTACCACATTCTCTGAACCACATAGGGTTCCTCTTAGAAGCCACAAAATGACCCTAACATACTAGAATTTAACAATTTTCATGAAATTTATTAATTTTTTTAAAATACACAATATAATGTAGAAATAATTTCTAATTTCTTTATACCCGTTTATAACTTCTTAAAATATACTTGTTATATAAATATAGTTATAAAATTAGTCCCTTGACTAGGTAACATCATAAGACTCATTCATTGACCTATATCATCACCCTTGGAACCACTAAAGAGTCTAAATTTACATAGTTGATCCAATATCTGACCTGAATTACAATTCACATATATAAAATATCTTACAAAACAAAATAATTAGTTGTGGGATACAAGTTTCATACAGTTTAATATAATTTAAATGAAATAATACCATAGGAAAACATACATTGAAAATATATATTTTATTTTAAAATATATACAATATATTACATTTCAAAATTAATAAATACATTCTTGGACTAGAGAATTCATTTTTAAAAAAAATTCTGTGCTTCATTAACCAATTGAATTAAATATTTTATATGTTATAATAAAGGGAATGGAATCATCCAATTAAAGTAATTTTCTTACTTTTCAATTTTACCTTGGTTTAGAATAATTTTTATGGGTATCAAATATTCTACATATTTAACATATCATGTTTCTAAAAAGAATATTAGATCTAACTCTTTGACATATCAATAATTCTCTTTAATGGTAGAATATTAATATGATTTCCCCTTATTTCCATAAGAATCAAGGAAAATAAATGTTTCACTTTGCACTAATGAAATTTGTTTTCTAGGGAATAAAAGTACCATGACAATACATGTATAATTATTAATATTATTTATATCCATCCTCTAGTTTTATGAACAAAACACAAATATATGATGTAATATTTAGTAATATTATGTAAAATATATATAAAAATGTTATCAGTGTATACAAGGATCCTTTGATTAAATATTTATTGATATTGTTAGAATAAAATAATGGGGTGTGTAATTATATCATTGAAGAAAATAATTTTTTATGAGATATGGTATTTAGAACAACTGATGATTTTCAAATTTATTAAAAAAATTATAATGAAATAAAAAAATGGAACCTCAACTCATCACATACCATATTTATAATAACTTAAAAATGTAAAAGATTATTATATTTGAATTAAAAAATCCATTTTAAAGAACTTAGGATGAGTGACTGTATGATGAGGCCTGTTTTATTTACAAATTAAAAATTAAATACATTATATGTGTATTATTTTATGATTTTAATGCATGTTGATATGATTCTATATGATAAAATCATTAGTCAGCTACATAAATTTATAAAAATAAATAATTAAATTAAAATTAAATGCATGGTCATTCGTGCATCCTTTTTGAATAATAAAAAAAGGAAATCATACTTTTATTTTTATAAAATGTACATTATGATGAAAAATGGTAATAAATGTTTTCTACGCGTCTTATATTTTTTAATTTTCTAAAGGAGTTAAATTTTAGCAATAAGAACTATGGTTTGAGGAAAATAATTTATGTAGAATGGTATAAAATATAATGATTCGCTATGAAAAACATTATTTACACTAATAAAAATGTGTTCATAGATTATATATATATACTGAAAAAGGATTTAATTTATACAAATATTAAGTTTTGTTAATATTAATTTCATGTACCAGAAATTACATATAATATAGGAAGGAAAGAAAGACATATAAACACACACACAAACATACATTGATATCAATCATTTAATAAAAATAATTATTTCACCAATTAATTAATATATATATTTATAATTATTTTTGACAACAATTTGCTATAGTTACAAAAACTTCTTGAGTAAAATTATTCCACAAAAAAAAATTATGAATAATTAATATATACGTATATATTTAATTAAATAATAGATATTATGAATAAATAATAATATTATTATCATGTACATATAGATATTTATTTTTATGATTTTATTAATTATTAGATGGACATTAATTGATATAATTTATTTTTTATGGGTTTTAATAATAAATTATTATATTTGTAATAATTTTGTATTTTTTAGACTTAAAACTATAACATTTAAAAACACCCTACAGAAAATAAATACTAAACTACACCATCTATCTCATGAAATGGACTGCCCACTCACCACATATATTTTCTCTAATATTAAATTGGTGGAAAATTAGTTTAATGCATGACTATTTCCATTTCCTTCTTTATAATTGTGTGATCAAATTTCTATATAAATCATTGATAATAATAAATATTATCTTCATCCCAGTGCATCACTATAAACCCATTATGGAAATACTAATGAATAAAATATATCTTACACTGAAAATATAATATTTTTCATTTATCAGTAAACCCTCTTTAATGTCAGAGTAACAATATCTATAAAAATTAAGAATCTATGCTTCCAAAAATTATGTTTATTGACATAATAAATTTAACCCTATCATAATACATATACAATTATCTTTTAACAAGATCATTATATCATGTTGTATAACAAGTTACAGGAGAGATATATATAGAATATAAAGTATCTTGCTTATTTAAACACATCTTTGTAATAAAATATATCATTTTTTTTCTATTTTGATAAAAAAATGTTCTATAATGATTCAACCATAATAGGACCTTAAAGTCATTTCCATTAATAAATAAGTGAAGAAAAATTATTGAAATATAAGATATAAACTATCTTTGAACATGAAGATTTAATATTTATTATCAACCTGAAATGGTGCATGACTAGTTGGTTATTTTTTTTCATTCTTGATCTAATAAGAATGGATTTCTAATATTATTATGGTGTTATGTTATAATTTAATTAACATATATTGTTAGATCATATATAAATTATTCATTTTTATTTATCCTAATTATTTTTGTTAATATTAAAAATTCTTTATTTATTTGATACACATTTTTATATTGTTTTTGTAAATAAAATGTTTATTTTTTTCAAGATCATTGAATCATTTTCTATGGAAATGACTTCTATTTTTAGTTCAATCAAAAAAACATCTATTTTTATTGAATCCATGATAAAAATAGACTATATAAATATTAATATAGTTTTATTAAAATTTTCATTACGAATGAAATGGTAAATGTAATGCCCCAACCCCAGAAGCTCAGAATCGATGCGTTATTACCTATTATTGGCATGATCACAAAATATCATGTCTTGAATGACCGATTAGTTTAGTATCCATGGAATTATTAGATACATTTTTAAGTTTTTCATTACATCATGAAATGGAAAACTAAAACAACAGTTTTTCCATAGACAACACAGAGATCCCATGGTCTATCCCTGCAAGTATGTCATAATATACTTCTTCGCATCCTGGGAAAAATAAAACATAGAAAGGGGTGAGCTCAGATGCTGAGTAAGGATATAAATAAAGTAGAATCCTTCATAAATAAGAATAAACATTTAAGGCAATGTATAAAATTAAAAAAAATCCTTTTGAACATAAACATCATTATAATATGGAAAATATAAATCAAAATAATGTCATTTACTTACTCACATGGATATTCTACTAGTCGAATGACCACATGAAATATCAATAGCCAATTTCATAATGATGGAATGCATAATTCCAGACATTCATAACTACATAGTCAAAGACTTGTTCCAGGACACTAGTTTGTCCCATGAGACCAACCGTTGCATCGAGGAGTTGTAGCAGGCTCCACCCATCACTTACTAAGTAAAATTAATTCCTCATAGGAAAAGGTTTAAAAATAACATAAACATTCATATTAAACCTATCATAAAAAATGTCAATACTTTATCTATAATAAATGAATGGTGTAAAAATAACGCATCCACAGTCAAACATATCACAAAACCATTAATACAATATGGATTTTTTGTATCATAATAAATGAAACTCAAATAAGCTTAAAATCCATCAAAGGATGCGGAAATAAATGAAATGAAAACTTTTTTTTAGAGAAATATTTATTTCTATTTTGAAAAAATTTAAGAAAAAATTTATTTCGAAAATATTCTTATATGATTGTAAGAGAAGCGTTGATGATGTTATAACGGCGGAAAATAGCTGCACTCTTCGTATAAGATAAAAAAACATTCTTACCACAATTTTGTCCAAAAGGTCATAAAGTGCCTTGTTTGGAAAATGATGGAAATATTTCTTTCAAAACATATAATGTCAAATAAGGGTATAAATGAAATTACCCCATTGTATGGTAAGTAGTAAAAAAATTAAATACATTTTTAAGAAACATGGATGTGGGTGATAAAGAGGTCCTAGTAGATAATTACTTATAAACAACCTCAGATAATAAAGTGATTGTGAATTTAACCCTTACCTTGTACTTTTGCTTCATTGAGGGTAGGTTAACCTCCTGTATAATGGTGAAATAATTGTTATTGAATTATACCAGAATCATATACATTAATATGATATCATATATGATCTTTTAACTTTTCTTTTATAATAATATCTTAGTATTATCACCGTTTCTGGTGTTAACAGATTTGTTTTCCTTTATATTCATTGTTATGTGAGTCATATTTTTCTATGGATGAGATCTATATTATTCATATCTAGAATTATATCAAGTCTTGAAACATTATTTTTAAGCATCAAATGAAAATTAGTCTTGAATGGAAACGATGGGAAATGAATCTCATCGTGTTCGTGGAGATGGTAATCCGTACGTACGCACTAGCGACAATATCTTTCCTTTGATATTAAAATAATATATAATTGGATGGTATATAATATATAAAGAATAATTATCATCTTATATTTATTGTTTACATCAATTTCACATCATTATTATACCCATCCAAATAATAATGTATTGAATAACAATTACACCATGACGTCGAGACGGTAAGCCGTATGTTCGCATGTATGGTGGCATGTCATTCAAATGACGGATAGAATAATGAATATGGTTTTACCATATTTATAATAACATAACAATATATATAATATATTTGAGTTATGATTTAAGAATGGCAACAACAAACAAAGAGGAAGTTGAAGAATAATGGAACTTGAAAGAGGTGATGAAATATTTACCTCTTCTTCGGGTCCTTCCATTTGATTTGATCAAAATGGCTCCTTAGGATGTATTTATGAATAATGTAAGGCCACTAAATTAATGAAGGATAGTTTATAGGGTATTTTTGCAGGGCTTGGTTGATCCAAATGGATTTGAATATGTGAATTCGAGAAAAGAGGGAGTGGCCTTTTATAAGAGGGGTGAGGGGCACCTTAGGAAAAGGTAGAAATATTATTTTATAATAAAATAATTTAAATTTTCAAATGGATCCAAAATGTTTTATTTAAAAGAAAATTTAATAACGGGTCGAAAACACTATACTAATAGGTTTTAGATAGGTTTGGGTCACTATATTAACTTTATTTTTTATAATTAACTCTTAGGTAAATAGTTTGACATCTACAATGCCTCTTTGAATTTTTATATTATATTGTAAATAAACATACTATATACATCCAAGAGAACCCCAAGTGGTTCATTAATGATACACCTATAATTATATAAGTCTTTTGGCCAAAAATTATATTTTTAGGAATAGAATAAAAATTAATAATATAATATTTGTTTAAAACTCTTTTTATGTCAATTTTCACTCTATTTGTTATTTTGTTTTTTCTAAATTCATAAAAGAATTATTAATTATAAAACAAATTATCTAAGAAACCCTAATATGTCATATAATCAATGAAAAATAGTGTAATTCATAAAAAATCTCATATTTCATTTATTTAGATATTTATAGTGTCAATTATTTTAATATTTCATTAATTAGGTAATTACCGCATCATCATTGTGTCATATATAAATTAAATTATTTAATTTCTAAAAAATATAAATAAAATAAAATTATATAGGAAATACTTTTAGATTTATAATAAAAATTTATAGTCAAATATATCTTATGTGTACCCAATATTAATAAAAGTTTACTTATTACACATTGATTTTATCTATTTTAACTCTTCTTTGAATTAAATAATAATAAATGTCATATTCTAATCCAAGTGGAACGAAGAGTTTAATATTTTATATAAAAGGTTTAATTTGGGTCAAATTATACTTATCCAATAGAATTAGGACATGTGTTAGGGTAATAATATTATCATTTTTACCCTTAATTACCCTATTTACATTTAACCTTGGTAAATAAAAGTAAAAAGTTACTATTGACCAGAAATTATTTTCATCTTATTGAACCTCATTTTATATAATAATATCAACCATGTCTCTCAGATGTTTTAAATTCAACTCACAGAAGTGGTAAAGTTAAGTTTCATGTAAATTTACAAATGCTCCTAGGATGTGGGTAAAAGACTGTAAAAAGTTCAATAAAATTTTTATATATCAAAAATTGTTATAAAATGATTAAAATGAATTAAATTGAACATATATATGTATTATGTAACTATTTTTACCTAAAAAGGTTTAAATAAAATCAATATTTATTTAAAAAAAATTCAGTTTTAAACTATAACTCATTGTTTTTCACTATTCACCAAAAAATGAATGTTTTCAGAAAATACCAAAAATTCACCCTAAGGTTATCATAATATTCAGAATTCAAAAATTATATCAATTTTACCAAATTAAAAACATATAAGTTGTATTTATTAATTTAAAATTAATTCTCGTTGTCAAAACCAAAAGCCGTATTTTTAAGAAATAATAAATATCAAAAGATTGACACATGTTTATGTCCAATTTTAAAGTAAAATTACTTATAATGACCAGAATTTTATTAAATGGTAAAAATATAATCTATTTTTCCTTCAAAAACATGAAAATTTATAATTTAACATTATAAATTATTTTGATTAAAAAGTTGTTTTCAGTTAAAATATAGTATTTTTTACTATTCACCCAAATATGAAAGTTATCAGAAAAACATCAAATTTTTATTGATACTAAATTAATATATCCCGATTCTAAAAAAGATGTTTATTTTGTCAAATTGAATTTATAAAAGTTCCAAATATTTGATTTTAAAATGTGTCAGCATTAAAAGGTGGTAAAAGTGCATTTTTTTTGAAAAATACTTCTTTTATCTGAAAAAAATGAATTTGATCTTACATTATGTCTAAGAATCTTATAATATAAATTCTAGATTTATAAGGATTATATAAATTTCAAAATTCAGTTAATACTATTCATAATCGCTTTTAAACGGCTAGTTTGGTGTGTTGTTGTGCGCTAGAACCCGGTGTTACGTGTAGTGAAAGTTATTGAATTACATTAAAGAAATAACATACTATGAAATATTGGGGTGTTATATTCGTCACTACTTCAATAAATTGTGCCTTCACAATTTGAAATTGTTCTTCCAAAATAAAAGGTTGAAAATAGAAAATACCTCTGTGGGAAAACCCACATCATAAATTTGGTTAATAATATTTAATCTTAATAAGAGGAAAAGGGTAATGAAAAAGTCACCACCAAATTATGATCTCGATTAGAAGAAAATTCGTTGCTACTAGAGAAACATAATTAGAAGAAAAACGTAAATATTTATAGGGAGTGATTGAGGTCATCAATCACAAACAATTGTAAAATTGAGGGCCTCAAAGCCATCAATCTATGATGATTTAAAATATCATCGGTTCAACAAAACATTAGGTATTAGGATAACACATTTTTAGATTTAAGATCCCTTACCTCATGTTTAAGAATTAATTTCTTCATTGAATAAGAGAATAAAAAAATATATACACTTGACAAGTACAGTTCCATCTTTAACTAGTTTCTACCACAAACTCATCTTTCACTCTAAAAGATAATAGAACATAAAAAAATATTCTATTTATCTTATTCTTATAGGGTTCTAAAAAAATGAATTTATAAATCACCTATCAGACCCTTTAAAAAATAAACTACATTATATAATCCAGGGACTTCATGTAGTCCAGTGGTAGGTGGTAAATACCAATCGCACAAGGGGTGTGGGTTCGATCCCGTAGGTTTTTCCGATGTGATGGGTTGTCACACGGTCTGTGTGATTTATTTTTTATAAAAATTAAAATATTACCTTAACAATAGTATCCAATTTCAAACTTAATCCATTCCAACATTTATACATATCAAAAATACTTCTATCCAAACTTACAGTACAAAATTTAAAAGGAAAGTAAACACAATGATGATCTTTTTTTCCACGTAATAACTTGTGAACACCTTCATCATGTATTCTTTTAAAACACCACAACATCCTGAATTACCATAAAACCTTATTGATTACATTAATTCTCCCTTATTCCTTATAGAATAATGGATATACTCTTTCTATCCAAAATTTTTGTAAACTTCAAAATTGATGGAATATACAAATCATTAATCACTTTCGATGAAGTCAAGAATATCCAATATAATTTATGCAAATCAACCATCTCTTATTCCAAAATCACTTCCTCATTATCAGGATCATATTAAGGATTAAATTCCTTAAACCATGTATTTTCTAATGAGTGTATCTTACTATTAAGTAACTTTTCTTAGAACAATATAATATCAATTCTTTAAAAAAATAGTACTCCAGTACAATCCTTATATACTCTATAATTCTTATAACATGTACATCATTAATACAAAACTCAAATGACACAATACTTTAACAACAATATAAGAAATCTAATCATTCTTATTCATCTTCGGTAGTATCATAACATTATTATTATCCAATAGCGTCATTTGGGGTATACTCTGATGATTTGTACATTGAATCGCGTAGTGTCCCAACTCCTTCTAGATGAAGCATTGTACATTTGAAACTTTTTTCTTACCCTTGAAATCACATACAAGGTGTCTTTTTTCACTACACATATAAAAAACTCCAATTCCCTTCAAGAATTTACCAAGGTGATTCTTTCCACAGTTATCACCTATGGGAAAATCCTTTTTTCCCTCTTCCCTTTATCCAGCATTCTATCTTCCATCCTTTTCATCTCTTGCTTCCCTTCAGATCCATAGGACTCAGAGAATTCGTCACTTATCTTATTAACACATGATACTATTTATTCATAGGTTAAGAATACATGGGCAACTATTTCCCTTCTAAATGTTGGCTTAATACAGTGAAAGAAATGATCCTTCATACTCATTGGATCATACGTGTTGCTGGAGTTCACATTCCTTCTACTGAGCACCCTTTCAATACAATGGCATAAACTAAATAAGTTTATGAATAGAAATACATAATTCCTAACTTGTAAAACACTTAACATAAATTGACTAGATTATTGATATAATCTGTAATCATAAAAAATGTTTTCTTTGATAAATATATACTCGTAAACCCTTAATAATGGGTTTTAAAGAAAATGAGAATTATACTAAACATATCCCATGAGAGTGTTGTAACCAAGAGTGCAGCAAGGCTTGTTGTCATGCACCAGTTCCCATTCAAGTTTAGCTCAAAGAAGTGTTTTCGGGTTTTACCCCTAGGTACATATTTGACAGAGCTTCATCTACCTACTCATATCCAAACAGGGATGTATCTCTTGGAAAACTCACAAAATCTCTACAATACCAAAATTCTAGAAAGTTCTTCTATACTAATCCCCACGTCTATCTTAGGGATATTTTCTCTAATCAAATTTTATCTAAATCTAGTTTCTAAGGATTGTACTAAACTTCCACTGATTCCAACTATGACACCCGGACCCCAGAATCCTAGAGTCGGTGCATTATTAAATATTATTGGCATAATCACAAAAGATCAAGTCTCGAAATATAGATAATTTAATATCCTTGGAAGTACTAGATACATTCAAAAGGATTACATTACATCATTAAATGGAAAACAACAAAAAAAATTCCATAGGCAACATTGAGATCCCATAGACTATCCCTGAAGACCAGCCATCATATAATTCTCCGTATTCTGAGAAAAATAAAACATAGATAGGGGTGAGCTCAGATCCTTAGTATGGATCACAATACAGTGGAAGATTTCATAAATAAGCATAAACATTTAAGGAAATGTATAAAATTAAAAACAAAATCTTTTTAAACATAAACATCATCATAATATGGAAAATATATATCAAAAATTCCATTTACTTACTCACATGGATATTCTACTAGTCAAATAATCACATACAATATCAATAGCCACTTTCATAATGATGGAATGCATAATTCTAGACATTCATAAGCACATAGTCAAGGCCTTGTACCCAAACTACAAAAATGATTTTGTCAAGGCTTTATGCCAAGACACTAGTTTGTCTCTTGAGACCTTCTGATGCATCGAGGAGCTATTGCGGGCTCCACCCGTAACATACTGAGTCCAATGCATTCCTCATATGAAAACGATTAAAAATAACATAAACGTTCATATTAAAACTAGCATACGAAATATCAATAATTTATCCAAAAACCATTAATGGTGTAAAAATGACAAATCCACAGTCAAACATATCACAAAACCTTCAATATAATATGGATGTTTTGTATCATAATAAATCTACTTCAAATTATCTAAAAATCCATCAATGGATGTTGAAATAGATGAAATCAAAACCTGTTTTTTAGAAATATCTATTTACATTTTTAAATAATTTAAGAAAACATTTATTTATAAAATATTCTTATAACCTTCTATGAGATTCTTCGACGATGTTATAACGGCAGAAAATAGATGCACCTGCCTTTTATGTTAAAAAAACATTCCTACCATAATTTTGTCGAAAATGTCATAAATTACCCTGTTTAGAAAATGATAGAAAGATTACATTCAAAACATAGAAGTTCAAATAAGGGTATAAATGACTTTACCACATTGTCAAGTAAATAGTAAAATTGTTTTTAAATACATTTTTAAGAACCGTGGATGTGGATGATAAAGACGTCCAAGTAGATAATTTCACATAAACAACCTCGTATAATAAAGTGTTTGTTAAATTAACCCTTACCTTGTAATTTTACCTGGTCAAGGGTAGGTTAACCTCTTGTATAATGGTGAAATAATTATTATTCAATTATACATTAATAATATACATTATTATGATATAATATATGATCTTTTAACATTGATTTGTTAATAATATCTTAGTATTATCTTCGTTTCAGGTGTTAACAGATTCACTTTCCTTTATATTATTTGTCTTGTGACTCATATTTATTTTGTATGGGATGCATCTTATTTGTATTCAGAATGATATCATGTATTCAAACATTATTTTTAATCATCCAATGAAAATGTTTCTTGAATGGATATGATGGGGAATGATTCTCATCGTGTTCGTAGAGAGGGTATTCTGTACATATGCATGAGAAACAATATAATTATTTTGATATTAAAATAATATATAATTGGAAGTTATATCATATATACATAATCATTATCATGTTATATTTATTATTTACATCATTTACACATCATTATTATACCCATTCAAATAATAATGTATTGAATAACAATTACACCATGACGTGGAGACGGTAAGTCGTACGTATGCACGCAGGGTGAGCTCTCATTTAAAAGAATGAATTGAATAATGAATATGGGTGTACCATATTTATAATAAATTCACAGTATATATAAGATACTGTAGTTATTATTTTAGAATGGAAACATCAAACAAATAGCAAGTGGAAGAAGAAATGAACTTGAAAGAGGTGATAAAATATTTACCTCTTCTTCGGGTTCTTCCTTTTGAATTGATAAAAAGGGATCCTTAGGTTGGCATTCTGATAAGATGAAGGCCACTTAGATGAATTTAGGATAGTTTAGAGGTTAATTGGGTAGGGTTTGGCCAAGGAAAATTGATTTGAATGTGTGAATCAGTGAAAAGGGGGAGTGCTCTTTTATAAGATGGGGGAGAGGCACATTTGGAAAAGCTAGAAATATTATTTTATAATAAAATAATTTTTTGTTTCTAATGGCACCAAAATGGATTATTTAAAATTTAAGGAGGTTATGGGTTGAAAAAAATTCAACCAATAGGTTTTAGATAGGTTTGGGTCACTATATTAACTTTATATTTTAGATTTAACTCTTAGTTAGATAATTTTTCATTTACCATGTCTCTTTATATTTTTATAATATATGGTTAATAAAATTATTATATAATTATAAGAAAACCCCAAGTGGTTAATTAATGATAAAAATATCATTAGATAAGTATTTTGGCAGAAACTTATATGTTTAGGAATAAAATATTAATTAATCATATAATATTTGTTTTAAAAAATCTTTTATGACAATTTTGAAAATATTTGGAATTTTGTTTTTTCTAAAGTCATAACAGCATTACTACATCGAACCAATTCATCTAACCAACCCTGATAAGTAATAGTAACCTAGAAAACAATTGTAATTAGTAAAAAGTATCGTATTACATTTATTTGGATATTTATAGTATCAATTATTTTAATATTTCATTAATTAGGTAATTACTGCATCATCATTGTGTCATAAATAATTTAGGTTTTTTAATGTCTAAAAAATATAAATAAAATAAATTTTTGTAGGAAATATATTTATCTTTTTAATGAATATTTATAGTTTAGTTTATCTTATGTGTAAATTTATATTAAAAATGTTTTAGTTATCAAACATTGATTTTAACTCTTTTAACTCTTCTTTGAATTAAATAATAATAAATGTACTATTCTAATAGAAGTGAACAAAAGAGGTTCATATTTTATTCCTAAGGCTGTTTTTTGTCGAATTATACCTACCCAATAGAATTATGATATATTTTAGGGTAATAATAATATCATTTTTACCCTTAATAACCCTATTTACTTTTAACTGTGGAAAAGAAAAGAATATAGTTACTATTCATCCAAAATTATTTTCATCTTATCGAACCACATTTTACTTACTGATATCATCTATGTCTCTCGGGTTTTTGAAATTCAACTCAAAAAAGTGAAAAAATTATGTTTCATGTAAATTTGCAAATGCTCCTAAGAGGTGGGTAAAAGCTAGTAAAAAGTTCAATAAAATTTTTATATATCTAAAATGATTATAAAATGACTCCAACGAATAACATTGAACATATATAGGTATTATGTAACTATTTTGAACTAAAATAAATTTAAATAAAATAAAAAATTCTTTAAATAAAAATTCTGTTTTAAACTATAACTCAGTGTTTGTCACTATTCATCAAAAATTGAATGTTTTTAGAAAAATAATTAAAATTCACCCTAGGTTAATTTTAATATTCTGAATTCCAAAACGGAGTCTATTTTACCAAATTCAAAAAAAATATTTTGCATTTATTAATTTTAAATTAATTTTTGTTGTCAAAACCAAGAGGCGTATTTATAGGAAATAATAACTATCACAAGATTGGCAATTATTTATGTCAAATTTCAATGTGAAATTATTTACAATGACCAGCAAGGGATTAAATGGTAAAAATATAATCTATTTATACATACAAACAATTAAAATTTATAATGTATCCCTATAAATTATTTTGATTAAAATATTTTCTTTCAGTTAAGATATAGTAGTATACACTATTCACCAAAATATGAAAGTTATCAGAAAAACACCAAAAATTTATTGAAACTAAATTATTATGTCTTGATTAAAAAGAATAATATTATTCTTTGAATAGAATATATAATTGTTTCAAATATTGGATTTAAAAAGGGTTCACCATTAAATGCCGGTAAAAGTGATTTTTTTTTAAAAAAAACTTATTTTATCTGAAAAAAATGAATATGTTCTTACATAATGTCTATGAAACTCATAATATTGATTCAAAAATTGTAAGGATTATATAATGATCAAAATTCTGTTAATAATTTTCATAACCACTTTTGAATGACTTGTTTGGTAAATTTTGGTGCAATTGAACTCAGTGTTGTGTGTACTACAAGTTATTGAAATATATTTAATAAATAACGCACTATAAAATCTTGGGGTGTTACAGTAAATCATGATTTAGATCTCAATACTATAATGTTGATTGGTCATTTTTCGTATTACGTTTCCATACGGTTCGACAAAAGCATAAGTTATTTAACTTAATTTGAATATTTATTGATTTAATGTGTCTTGAAAATTACATGAAAGTATTGAAATATTGATAAATAACTAAATATGAGTATGTAATAATTGAGAAGTGATTCATGCTGTAATTCTTAAAAAATAATTATTGGCCATTGAAGAATTTAATTTATTTTTCAAAACCCATTGATGAAAATATGTTATTTTAATGTATGTGTGCCATTATATATTATTTTAATAAATTGTAAAATATTTTAATATTGCATCCATTTTATAAATTACTGGAACATGTGATCATAAATTTCAATATAAAAGAACATAAAAATAATAATTTAAATAACTTATCACTTAAGTCAAATGTTTTCATATTAGTGTTTGATGTTTATTTTTTCAAAAATAAATGCTACTTAATTTAAATAAACTATTTTTATTAACTGAATATATTCATTTACAAAAAACAAAAAAAATTATTCTATCATGAACCTTTTTAAAAATGAGAAGTGGAATACACGATTTTCAATAATTGCTATCAATAATTCCATATAAATGTTACAAAATATATCCATTTATAGAGATACATTTTTTTAGTAAAACTATGTATTGATATGTTCTATAGCATAAAATTTAAATGAGTTAATATTGATAATTAAATTAAGTGATTTATAATTTATTGTGTTTTGTCTTCATATCGAATTTTCAAAAATCATTAGTTTATATCATATTTTTTTGTAATTATTTCACTTAATATATCCACATTTCGGCAAAATGTTAATTTTGTTTACATAATTAGACATTGGACAATTTTAAATCATATCCCCCTAAGGAAAAATCCCTTATTTTATACATGTAAGATAATGGTGGTTATAAAAAAGAAAATATACATTTCTATCAAATTACATTAATTATGTATGATTAATTGGAATGATGTTATATAGAAATGTTTAGGTAGAGTAGTGAGTGAAAAATAATGGATTTGAAGAAAAGTGTTATAAAATCCTAAAAACGAACCACATTTTATTGGCCACTATATTGAGAGAAGAAAATATGGAATATTATTCTCCCCCTCTATCCACAATGAGAATAATATATTCCATCCTTTTCTAGAAAGAATATTCCTCTATATAAGAAAGTATGATTTTTTATGTAAAACCCAAAAACTATATTTAACCATTCTCTTTATATTTGGTTTAATATATGATTTAAAATAGATATTAAGAGTTTTTAAAAAAAATGCATTATTAGGTGTATGGTTGAACAAACACACATCTTAAGAAACATGATGCATATATGAATGCATATTTTGGTTCATGATTATTTATATGTGTAGTATAATAATAAAATTTAGTATATTTATGATAACAAGAAACACACAATAAGGTATATGGTTAAATAACCCTGCATTCTACCCGTTCTCATGATATAAATTCCACTATATATTTATAAAACACATTATTTCCTCCACCTATCAACACTAAATTTTTTAAATGATATTGAATGATCCTAATATCATTTTTGAGTGATATTTAAATATTTATGTCATATAAATATTGTCCTATTTTATATATTAGGTGGATCAATATTTAATGGAAAGTAATGTGATTTTAAACTATTTACAAAATTGGGAATTATTTTATTCTCTCTTAAAATAGTGATGATTATTTTGATCATAAATATATGGATGTGGATTATTATTTAATAGTAGAATTGATATGTATTATTGAAATATCTGTAATATCAAGATAGTAATTCAAAAAATTATTGAATTTTGGGTTTAACCATTTTGGCATGCAGTCATGATATATTAAAATTATATTGATGATATGTATATAAAATTTTATTAGATAGTGAAAATGAAGTTTATTTTTAAAGGTGATTTGTAAATAAATATTTTTCTATGGGTTTTGGATAAGTTTTTTGATAAACATATATTTTCTAGAAAATTATGGTTTGGGACATTAGATATGTGGTTAGAGATTTTTATTAAAGTTATGGTTTTTTGTTTGTTAAATGATGGTTTTTATAAATAAATTTAAATTATTGGTTGTGTTGATGATTTATATGAAATATATTATATTAAATTTAACTTATTCAAGGGATGGTTTTGATTAATTACTTTTGTTTTCCTTTACTAGAATATTTGTTTTAAAATTTATTTCGGGAAATGATTCTAAATATAATTTTTTAATCATTAAAAATAAATGTTTTAATATTTATATATTGTAATTGTTATAATATTTTTGAAATATATGTTGGTTTTTTATTTAGAGGCCTAATAATTGGACAATGACTAGGTATATAGAGGTCAATTCCATACTCTTCCAATGCTAGTTATCAATTGTGAAAATCCTGTCTATGTGTATAGGAATTAGTGAATACATTGAATATATTATGGGTTCTATAGGTGACAATTAATTTTGGTTGGGATTTAATGACTAAATAATGTTTCGCTCAAACTCATGATAACATATAATAATAATTTCACATAGGGAAGTGTGTTATAATATTATGGGGTTTAAAAAAAGCAGTGTATTATCTATTTGGGTTTTCATGAAATTGTGGGGTATAAATATATAGATTTTTAAATGAAAATAATAATATTTTTATGAACCAATCCTTTTATAACCCCTCTTGAGATCGATGAAATTAATAAAAGTGACCCCAAAATCTCATAAATAATTGATCCCAGGTTGTTAACATGTGATGAAGGAATATATCTAATAAATGTAAGTAACATCATTCTAGAGAAAATATATAATGTTTTTTTGAGAAAATTTAGAGTAGAAACATGACAAAGAAACAACTCAACCAAAAATGATCAATATAAAAAATAAATAAATGTTATACAACACAAGAAATGTTCAGGACAACTATAAAAATGGTGAATCGAATTCTAACCATCAATATGAATTAAAACTTAAACACTTGATATTTCATATCTATAAAATAACAAATCCTTAATACCATGATATATATTTCAACCTCATTCATTGATAAAATATTATATGGATCCTACTTCAAAATAATCCTTTTACTCTATACAGCTATCTATGGATTGGTAATATATATACTCAGTAGTTTATCCCTTATAGATGAAAAATAGTCCAATAGCATGTATACATAATAATCAATGTAGTAAAATCATAACACATTGTGACATCCTCAAAAAATATATCCTCCCAAGGTATTTTAGGCAATACTATTTCTATTAAACCTTCATTTTCTCAATACCTCTTCAATAAAACACCAGATTCCATTTGAATATATGTGTCTAAATTAAAACACTTAGAAGCTTAAATAATTATATTATTTCTTTACCAAATCTCACCAAAAAAAATTAATCTATAAATAAAATTATATAACCACATCCATTAATTAGAGTGAGTTAGCGTAATCATTATTCATTCAGAAGGGATGGGAGAAAGTAAGTTAATATAAAATCATTACATTTCTCATATATAGAATCATTATCACATATTATGTATTTAAAAACTACCCATCTTCATGTATGTACTTTTCAACACTGTATTTATTGAATGATTAAATTTAGTCAATGAATTATTTGAACACACAAACCCCAATAACAATAATGAACACAAATATTTACATGGATTTTAATTATAAATTAGCATCTACATCCATGGTGTGAAACGGTTTCATCCATTTCTATAGGATCCATTAGTATCATACAATAGTTATAACCACCATGATTTATCCTTGAAAACATGTGAATACTAATATATATTTTCAATTATGAATTACTTACAAATATTATAATATTACTTATTTATGATATATAAAAATATAATATTAAACCTCTAAGGAATCTTGAAAGTACTATCAATATACTATTACCTCTTATTAGACAATTTGATCATGAAAAATATGATATTAATTCAAAATAAAAAATTTCTAGATCTCCCATCATAAATCCTATACTTATACAAAGATATCATGATGAACAGGGAAGTACTAGATCATCAAAAAACTAAAATAAACTCAATAGAACAATGCAAAAATAAATTGGCCTATCAGGTATTCCTATAAACCATTAATGATAACATTCTATAGATTGTACTTTTAGGAATTATGTTGATTAAAATCCACTCTAAGTCTAAAAAATACATGAGTGTATTCACATTAATTTGTACTTTATTATTATGAAAATATACTACATAAATAAACATTTCATCCATAGTAACCACTCACTCTATATCCCTTTATATGTAATTCAAATTTAAAATTCAAAAGCCCACTCCAATATCAAATTATATATTCTCCCACTTTATTCTCATCTTACTTATCACCAAAATTATTCAAATCACCTTTGATAAGTTTTTAAGACATTGATGGTAAATATTTGGAATCCAATGTGTCATGAATAAAGAAATGTCATCAATGAAAATAAAATCTATATTCCTTCATTAATTATAACACGGTGAGGTAAATCATTGAATGTTTTTCTTCAAAAAAACCAATACATTTAAAAAAGGTTCCATCCATTTTTTTAAAAAATGAATAAAAAAATACCACGATGTTTTTAATATCATATTTAATAATCCATTTAAACTAATATATCCATAATAAAATGATTTATAAAACCCATTCCATCATAGAAAACTTTATGGATAAATAATGACTGAATCGCCCAAAACATGATGCGGTTTGAGTCCTTGTTGTGCCTACTGTTGTTATATAAAATATTCAAGAACCTTAATCACAATAAACCCATTTATTCATAAAAAAAATAACATTCCTTTTTTGGTAACATTAATAGTTTCTGGGTTTTATTAGCACTACATTGTTCATGTATATTAGTTAGTTCAAAAAACATTCCGACTTCACATTATACTCAAATATTCTTCAAATAACTCATCCACCACATTATATACTCCCAAACACTCTTCATATGATCTAAAAGACCTTATTTATCTTGATATATAATGTCATTAATGTTCTGATAAAAATAAAACTCCTCTTTCAATCACAATCACATTATATATTTTTTAAAATAATCTCTTACTTAATGACAAACACTTAGTGGGGAATAATAATCTCTCAATGTATCTTTATGTTCACAATAATCCATCCCTTTGAATTTAATTGACTCAATTAAGATAAATCAACCTTAGACTTATTAATGATTCATTACCCCCATAGTTTTAAGAATAAATGAGAGTAGATAATATAGGAAAAAATAATAGTCTCAAATCACATTATAAGAAATTATCACATACACATTCACTCCACAATTTTATCTCCTCTTATTGAATACACTTGAGGATAGTGATATATTTATTTTTCAATACAATTGGTTATGTTTTATTTGATCATGTGTTGATTTAAAGTGGATGATGATGGTTTTGGAATCTTTTATAAATTTTTAAAATGTGTTATAGATCTTAAGCACATGTTTTCAATGTTTTATTTGGAATTTTTAAAGTTAATACATCCGTAGGATATATGAGTTAGAAATTTTATAAATTCTTGAGTCACCTTATAATATATAAATTCAACTTGGCAGTGAATTCAAAAGCCACAATGTTTAAAATACATAATGTGTATCTTCAATATAGTAAGAGAAAGTGGTTATATACTGAATAATTATATAAGAACTAATATGTTCTAATAAAATATTTAGAAAATATGTTTTAATATTAAATTAATATTTATGGAATTCGGACTGTAGAATTAGAAAATTGAAAATCCATGTAATACATAATTTTCAATTACATGATAAAAAATATTCCTACAAAAACAAGGTGGGAGAATGTAACGATTGAAATAATATCCTTGTGAAATATATGGGACATTGGTTAATGAAAAATAGATATTTCATAAAATGTACTATAATACATAAATATCATTATGATTATACAGAATGATCATCCTTAGTTAGCATTTGAGAAATAGAAAATTTATCAAATATAAGGGCCACTAACAGAATAAGGGAAAATTATGGTATATATAATGATACATAAAATTAATTGAATTTCCAACATACTACATATCTAGGAAATAATAGGAAATTTTGATGATAGTTTAGGGAATTAGGTTTTGGGATGCTGGAGTAGATATTTAATTAGTTAAAAATAATAATGATTCAAAGAGATATTTTGATTCCTACTAATGGTTGAGAATAAGATATTCCAAATAGGAGAAGAATATCACACTCTGATGTAATATAAAATAATAATTAATTTGAGGATTGGTATAGATTTTCACGTGATATATCCACATCATGTGAAGAATAACCAAAAGTTTAAGCGAAAATGTATTGGTTTATCAATAATAAAATATTATTGATATTTTAGTTAGAAGATTATGTAAGAATTAGAGATGTTTAAATTGTATGATATCTATTTTATCAGGAGTTGAAAAATAAATGGAGTGTGACACCATGATATTTACAGATATGATTTCCTTTAAATGTGATAATGTGTTCTATTGTTTTATGTACGCAGAACACCAAACTAAAATAAAACCATGTTATATTTAGTTAAAAATATATACATTAATTATGAACACTAAAAACTAGATATTTAATTTTTAGGAATGGATATGAGTAATGTATTTATGAAATATTAATATAAATAAAATTAATGAAACATCTAATACAAATGAAAATCAAATCTTTTTTATAATAGAATAATAAAGTAATTTATTTTTTAAAAAAGAAATTACTTCAATAAATTGATTTTCTGGATCTTTTATATATATCCATTTACATAATATTGATCTTGTCATTTATTATCTGTTCCAATTATTTTTAAAATTTAGTTTATTGACATTAATCTCCTTCTATTATTGTATATTTTGGGAAATATTTGGGTTAAATCGCTCTTCTTATAGAAAACATCATTTTCTAAACACCTTTTCCCTGGTGAAATTTATCTATCTGTCTTCAACCCCTACATATTAATAATGAAATAATGTATGTTAACTCAGATTATTATGGCACTATTTGTCTATCAAATTCATTTTTTTAGCATTTTCCTTTTTTCATTTCAGGCAATGGTATATGATCGACACTTTTGGAGAGTTCTTCACAGTGAGAATATAGTATATATGAGGGAAAAGATTGAGATGAGTACAAAACATCTCATGAATGGTCGTCTAATGTACATGTTCCAAATTTAGCTCCTGAGTGCGAACACAAACTACCAGATTAACATTCTGTAAGATAAATTTATTTGGAAGGATAATATTTGGACGTTGACAGGTGATTTTAGAGGATAATATGGGTTGTTGGAATCAGCTCTATCCATGGTACTACAAGAATTGTCCAAAATAGAAGTTTATATATTTTTATTCACCCTATTTTTTTACAATAATGAAAATACAGTTTCTTTGTTTCCAAAATCGTAGTTTCTCAGTTTCCAAAATAGTATTTTCTATGATTACCAAATATCAGTTTCCAAAATAGTAGTTTCTAATTAACCCAAGTACTGCAATCATTGTCCAAAATATATGTTTCCAAAATTGAAGTTTCTTAGATCAAGTATTAAGGTGCACTTTTAGATAAGATCGTTTCTTTTGATGGATCTTGTCAAGGATGGAATCCAGAGTTGTCGATATGGAATGACTCTTTTCGGTTATAAGTTATCAATACCATTAAATTTTGAACTATATTATTTATCTCCTACTTGTTACTTGATAAATTAAAAATGATTGTTATGACCATGAATTTAATTGGTTTTTTCCTCCAACAATATTAATAAATGATATTCAGGATATCCATTATAAATGTTTTTTTCATTGTCATTCTTCTAGAAATATTTCATTGTTTTTTCTTTGATCAACATAATTGTATTATCTATCTCAGTTACCTATTACACTTTTTTCAATCATTTTATATTGGTTATATTAAACCTATTTATATTTTCAACCATTTTATACTATCAATATTATGTTACTCAGTATTTTAATTATATTTTTTTTAAAATTTATACTTTGTCGAACATGGAGATAGAATGGATGGAAATCAATGGTTAATTTTCCACTTAACAGGTGCACAAATGGAGCATCATATTTGAAGAGTAAGGAACATTTTGATCTATTAAAATCATAATATTTGATTTAATGGTGTTTTCATAAAACAATCCATATCCATATCTGTTTCAGCCACTAGGGTTCACTTATTCACCATATTATTATTCATCATTGATTAAGACCATATGAAAAAGAATTTTTTCAAATTTGATCCATCTTTGGTTTTATTTAACAATGTTTATTTGTTTCTTCTAGAGAGTTATATGAGACTCATGTTCATTATAACATATATTTTTATTGATTTCCATTAGATTTCAAAAAAACAAGAATATAAAAATTAGAGGATATAAGAATAAGAGGCCCAACAATTCTTGAAAATTTTGTGCCCAATGTTTTATTGCTATTAAGTCAATGTGTGACCTTTCCCATTACTTCTTCTTTGGCTTAAAATCGATACATCACATGGTAGATCTTGAAATGGATAGAGAAGAGGATGTTGGATGAAGAAAAATACCATGTTATTTATTCTAAAATGCAATGCCATGAAAACAATAAGGGCACTAGATGGTTCAATGTTTTATGTCTCATAGGGAAAACCTTTTTGAATTTAGGTACGCTCATAGAGGGATCTCCTTGGTCATAGAGGCTACTTCTTGGTTTAAAAGGGTGTATATAATATATCTATTTATTATTACAAGCCATGTATTTCATAGGAAGACTAAATTGATGGCTGGTCAGAGGAAGAGTGGAAGGGAATGCTGCTACGATAGATAAGTTCATTTCCTCGTAATTTATTTGGGATAGTGCAGTGAATGCTTCTTTGTGTATACTGATTTTTTTCAATAAACACTACTGAATGGAGATCTTATATATCTACTCCAATGTCTTGGGGATGTAAATACATGGATTCTATGGAGGATTCCATAGAACTTCTATTTGAGAATTTATAATCTCATATTTTTTGATAGAACACTATAAATTCATCAATTACTATAATGGTTGTTCCAAAGAATTATGTATTTCTATAACTATTGTGACATTATTAAGTATTTTATATAGAAGGCTGCTAATTATGTAACTTTTTTTCATCAATTTTCGTAAATATTATTTCATCATTATGTATTTTTTTCAAATATTTTTTATATTAATATGAACTATTATTTTTGAAATAGAATTTATTATATATTTAATAATAAGAATTAGTTTATAGTGTCGTACATCGCACGAGTGGTGTACTAGCATAAATAAATAATAGATATTATGAATAAATAATATTATTATTATCATGTACATATATATACTAATTTTTATGATTTTATTAATTATTAGAGGGACATGAATTGATAAATTTATTTTTATGCGTATTAATAATGCATTTTTTTGTTAATAATGTTGTATTTTTTAGCCTTAAAACTATAACATTTGAAAAAACACTATAAAAAACAAATACTAAACTACACCTTCCATCTCATGAAATGTTCTACCCACTCACCACAAGTATTGTCTCTTATATTAAATTAATGGAAATTTTGTTTTATGCATGACTATTTCCATTTTCTTCATTATAATGGTGTGAACAAATTTCCATATTAATCATTGATAAAAATATATGTTATCTTCATCCATGTTTTTCACTATAATCAATTTATGTAAATACTAATGAAAAACATATATCTTACACTAAAATATAATATTTATCATTGATTAGTAAACCCACTCTAATGTCAGAGTAACAATTTACATATAAAATATGTATCTATGCATCGAAATATTAAGTTACATAACATAAAAAATTTAACCATATCATAATCCATCTACATTTCTCATTGGGAAACAACCTTGTCTCATGTTGGATAAGAAGATACATGAGAACTATATATAGAATGTGATGTATCTTTGTAATTTAAACATGTGTTAGTTAATAAATAAATCATGTTTCTCTATTTAGATAAAAAAATGTTCTATAACGATTCAACCTTAATCAGATCTCAAAATAATTTTCATGAATGAATAAGTATTGAAAAATTATTAAAATATATGATTTGAATGAAATTTCAACATGAAGATTTATTATTTGTTATTAACCTAAAATGGTGCATGACTGGTTGTTTATTGTTTTTGTTCTTGATATAAAGAGTATAGTTTTCCATCATTATTATGTTGTTAAGTTTTAATTTAATTAAAATACAATTTTAGATCATATATAAATTAATCATTTTTATTTATCCTAATTAATTTGGTTTCTAGTAACAATTTTATATTTCTTGAATACACATTTTTATATTGTTTTTATAAATATAATGATTATTTTTTTCATGATCACTGAATCATTTTCTTTGGACATTCCTTCTGTTATTACTTCAATAAGATAACCTCAATTTTTATTTAATCCATGATAAAAATAGTTATATAAATATATTAATATAGTTTTATTAAAATTTTCATTAATAATGAAATTGTAAATCATGGTTTGGATCTCAATACTATAATGTTGATTTTTCATTTTGAGTATTATGTTTCCATATGGTTGTAGAATGCTATAAGTTATTTAATATTATTTTAAAACATAATTGAAATAATGTGTCTTGAAAATGACATGAATGGATTGAAATAATGATAAATAATTAAATATGAGTATTAAATAATAGATAAGTGATTCATGTTGTAATTCCTAAAAAATATTTATTGGACTTTTAAGAATTTTATTTCTTTCTCAAAACCCCATGATTAAAATATGTTATTTTAATGGATGTGTGACATTATATATTATTTTAAAAAGAAAATTAAATATTTTAATATTGAATTCATTCATTAAATCACCTGAATATGTGATCATAAAGGTCAATATAAAATAATATATAAAAAATAATTTATAGAACTTATCACTTAAGACACATGTTATCGTATATGTGTTTGATTTTTATTGTTTCAAAACAATATTATACATAATTTAGATAAATTATCTTTATTTAATGAGTATATTCATTTACAAAAAACAAACAGAAAACTTATTTTAACATGAATATTTTCAAAAATGAGAAGTGGAATATAAAATTTTCAATAATTTCTATCAAGAATACCATATAAATTTTACATAATTTGTAAATTTATATAGATAATTTTTTTTAGTAAAACTATGGGTTGTTATTTTTAATAGCATAAAATTAAAATGAATTCAAAATTGATAATTAAAATAACTGAGTTATAATTTATTGTGTTGTGTTTTTATTTCAAATTATCAAAAATCATTTGTTTGTATCATCTATTTCGGTATTTTTTTCACTTAATTTATGCATATTTACTAAAAATTTCATATTTTTTTACATTGTTAGACATTGAACAAGTTTATGTCACATCCCCCTAAGGAAAAAATCTCTGATTTTATCCATGTAAGACAATGATAGTTATAAATAAGTAAATAAACATTTCTATCAAATTCCATTAATTATTCATGGTTATGTTGAATGATATTAAAGAGAAGTGTTTGGGTTGGGTAGTGAGAAGACAATAATATATTTATAGAAAAGTGTTTTAGAATCCTAAAAAATAACCGCATCTTATTGAACACTATATAATGAGAGAAAAATATGAACTTTTATCCACCTCCTCTATCCTCAATGAGAATAATATATTCCTTAAATTTTTAGAAAAATATGCCTCTATATATGAATTAATAATCGTTTATGTAAATCCCAACCACTATATGTAACCATTCTCTTTATATTTGCTTGAATTAATGATTTGAAATAGATATTTGAAGTTGTTTTTATGAAATACATTGTTAGGTGTATTGTTAAATAACCACACATTTTAAGAAACATGAGGAATATATGAATTCATATTTTTGTTCATGATTACTTAGATGTGTAATATAACAATAAAATTTAGAATATTTTTAACAATAGGGAACACACAATAGGTTATATGGTTAAATAACCATACATTCTGCCCATGCACATGATAAAAATTCCACTATATATTTCAAAACCCCATTATTTCCTCCACCTATCTACACTAAATTCCTAAAATGATATTGAATGATCCTAGGATCATATTGGGTTATCTTTGAATATTAATTTCATATATATATTATACCATTTATATATAAGGTGGATCAATATTGAATGGAAAGTAATGTGATTTTAAACTATTTTACTAATTGGGAATTATTTTATTCTCTCTTTATAAAGTGATGATAATTTATATCTTAAATATTAGGATCTTTATTATGATTAAATGGTGGAATGGATATGTATTATTGGAATATCTGTATCATCAAGTAGTAATTTCAAAAATTATTAAATTTTGGGTTAAACCATTATTGTATGCGGTCATGATAAATTATAAAATTATAGATGATATGAATTTTATTTTGAATTGTGAAAATCATGTTTTTGTTTTTAATGTTGATTTGTGAACATATATTTTTCTACGGGTTTTGAATAAGTGTTTTGATAAACATGTATTTTCTAGATAATTATGGTTATGGACATTATATATGTTTTGATAAATTTTGATTAAGGTTATGGTTATTTGTTTATTAAATGATGGTTTTGATAAATAAATTCAAATGATTGGTTTTGGTGAATATTTTAAGAAATATATTATATTTAATTCAAATTATTGATGGGATGGTTTTGATTAATTATTTTTCATTTTCCTATACTTGAATATGGGTTTTAAAATTTATATGGGGAAATGATTTTAAATATAATTTTTTATCATTAAGAATATGTGTCGTAATATTTATATTTTGTAATTGTTAATATTTTTTTAATAAATGTTGGTTTTTTTATTTAAAGGACTAATAATTGGTCTATGACTAGGTATATAGAGGTCGATTCCATAATCTTCCATGTCTAGTTATCAATTGTGAAAAATACAAACTATGTGTATATGGATTAGTGAATACATTGTCTGTATGATGGGTTCTATATGTGACAATTAATTTTGGCTGGGATTTAAAGACTAGATAATTTTTCCCTCACATTTAGGATAAGTAATAATAATAATTTGACATAGGTAAGTGTGTTATTATTTAAAGTGGTTTAGTTAAAAAAGAACTGTATTATCAATTTTGGTTTTCATGAAATTGAGGGTTATCAAAATATGGATTTTTTAAGGAAAATAATAATATATTTTTTAACAAATAATTTTATAACCCCTCTTGAGATTGATGACTTTCATGAGAGTGACCACAACATCTCATAAATAATTGAACCTAGGTTGTTGACTAGTGACCAGGGAAAAAATCTAAAAAATGTAATGAACATCTCTCTAGAGAAAATATAAAATGTTTTTATGAGAAAAATTAAACTAAAAACATTAAAAAGAAATAATTCAATCAATAATGATAAATATAATAAATAACTCAATGTAATACAACACAAGAAAAATAATAGGCAACTATAACAATGGTGAATCAAATTTTAACCAACAATACGAATTAAACATTAAAAACTTGATATTTCAAATCTATATAATAACAAATCCTTAATACCATGATAAAAATTTCAACTTTATTCATTTAGAAAAAATTAATAGGATCCTACTTCAAAATTATCCTTTGAACCTATACATATATTTATGGATTGATAATATATATATACTTTATAGTTCCACCCTTATAGATGAGTAGTAGTCCAATAGCATTTATACATAATAATCATATTAGTAAAATCATAATACATTATCACATCATCGAAAAATATATCCTCCCACGGTATTTTAGGCAAAACAATTGCTAGTGATCCATCCTTTTCTCAATACATCTTCAGTACAACCCAAAATGCCATTGGAATATATGTGTCTGCATTTTAACACTCATAAGTTTAAATAATGAGAGTATTTCATTACCAAATCATACCAAAATAATTACCCTATAAATCAAATTATATAACCACATACACTAATTGGAGTGAGTTTGAACAAACTACATTAATTGAGAAGGATTTTGAGAAAATCAGTTAATGTAAAATCATTACATTTCTCATATAAACAATCATTTACACATATTGAGTATTTAAAATCAAACCACCTTCATGTATTTACTTTTCAACACTGAATTTAATGACAAATTAAATTTATTTAATGAATTATTTGAACATACACAACACAATAACCACAATGAACACATATATTTACATGGATTATAATTATAAATTTGTGTCTAAATCCTTGGCGTGTAATGGTTTCATCTATTTCTATAGGATCCATTGGTATCATACCATAGTTATAACCACCATGATTTATCCTTGAAAACATGTGAATAAAAATATATATTTTCAAGTATGAATTACCTATAAATATTATAATATTACTTATTAGTGATATATAAAAATATAATATTAAACCTCTAAGGGAATCACTAAAGTACTATCAATATATTATTACCTCTTATTAGAAAATTTGATCCCGAAATATATGAAATTAATTGAACAAAAAAATATCTAGACCACCCATCATCATTCTTATACATATACTAAGATATCATGATGTATAGGGAAGTATTTGATCATCCAAAAACATAAATTAAATCAATAGAACAAAGCAAAAATAAACTGGTATATCAGGTATTCATATAAACCATTAATGATAACATTTTATAGATTCCACTTTTATGAATTATGTTGATTAAAATCCACTCTAAATCTATAAAATCCATGAGTGTATTCTACTAAATTTCTACATTATTATTATAATAATATAATCCACAAATAAACATTTCTTCCATAATAACCACTCACTCTACATCTCTTTACATTTAGTTTAAATTTCTAATTCAAAATCCAACTCCCATATCAAATTATATATTCTACCACTTTATTTTCATCTTCCTAATCACAAAAACAATTACAATAACCTTAGATATGTTTTTAGGACATTGATGTTAAATATTTGGAATCTCATGTGTCATGAATAAAAACAATTCAGAAATGAAAATAAAATCTATATTCCTTGTTAAAATATAATATAGTGAGGTAAACCATCGAATGTTTTTCATCAAAAAACCAATAAATTTAAAAATTTCCATACATTTTAAAAAAAAACAAACCATATAACAATACCATGATGTAATCAATATCATATATAATCATCCATGTGAACTAATATCTTCATAATAATAAAATTTATTAAACCCATTCCATCTTATAAATTAATCACATCCATACACAAAAACAAAGGCATATTGTGTTCATAATTGTTATCTATAACTTTGAAACATGATCACCCCACATTTTACATCATCATTTAATGCTACCAGAGAGTTTGTATAACCATGAAAATTTAATTTAAAAATAATGATTGAATCTCTCAAAACATGATATGGTTTTATTCCTTATGGTTCCTTGGGTTATTTTAAAAAATATCCAGGCACCACAATCACAATTAAACCATTTTTTCAAAATAAAAAACATTATTTTTTTTGGTAACATTAATTTATTCTTGGTTTTATTATAACCACATTGTATTTGTATATTAGTTATTTGAAACAACATTCCAACTTCACATTAAACTCCAATATTCTCCCAATGACTCAAACATCACTTAATATACTCCTAATAACTCTTTATATGATCTAAAAGACCTAATTTCTCTTGATATATAATTTTTTTATTATTTTGAATGAAATAAAACACCACTTTCAATCACAATAACATTATATTTTAAAAAAAACTCTTCTACTTAATAAAAAACTATTAGTGGGGAATAATAATATCTCAAAGAATCATCATGTTCATAATAATCATTTCCTTTGGATTAATTTGACCCAAACAACATAAATCAACCTAAAACATAGTAATGAGTCATTAACACATAGTTTTAAGCCTAAATAAGTGTACATGATATAGGAAAAAATAATATTGAATAATAATTTCAAATATCATTATAATATCACATCACATACATGTCCACTCCAATATTTATCTCATATTATTGAACACAATTGAGGATAGTGATATATTTTTTATCAATACATGGGGTTATGTTTATTTAATGTAGATGGAGGTGATTTTTGAATCATTTATAATGTTTTAAAATGTTTTGAATATCTAAAAAATAGGTTTTCCATGTTTTATTTAATGGTTTTAAAGTTAATATTTCAATAATATATAAGAGATCGAAATTATATAATGTCCCGAGTCACCTTATAATATATATACAGGAGACTTGGTAGTAAATCCAATATCTAGAGGGTTTAAAATACATAATGTGTTTCTTTAAGATAGTTGGAGAAAGTGGAGGTATATTGAATAATAATAGAAGAATTTATATATGCTAATAAAATAATTAGAAAACATGTTTTAATATTACATTAATAGTTTTACAATTTCGATGGTAGAATTAGAAAATCGAAAATTCATGTAATATATAAAGGATAGTTACCTAATACAAAGTAGTCATACAAAACATAATGGGGAGAATGTAATGATGAAAATAATATTATTTAGAAATATATTGGTCATTGGTAAATGAAAAATAGAAATTTTATAAGCTTCACTATAATACATATATGTCATTATGAGAATATAGAATGGTCATCCTCAACTAGAATATGAAAAATGGAAAATTTATCAAATATAATGGCCACTTACAAAATTAAGGGAAAATATTTTATATATAATGATAAATAAAATTCATTGAATGTTCCAAAATACTACATATCTAATAAATAATCGGAAATAGTAATGATGTTTTTGGGTGTTAAGTTAATCGATGCGGGAGTAGTTATTTAATTAGTTAAACATCAAAATGATTCTAAGATATATTGTGATTCATACTAATTGTTTAGAAGAAAATATTCCAAAGAGGAGAATAATTTCACACTATGATGTAATATAAAGAAATAGTCATTTTTATGTTTGGTATATAGTTTCACTTGATCTAACCACATCATGAGAAGAAGATCCAAAATGTGAAGTAAAAAATGTAATAGTTTATCAATACTAAAATATTATTGATATTTTAGTTTGTAGATTATGTATGAATTAGAGATGTTTAAATTATATGATATCAATTTTATCAGGATTTGAAATATAAATGGTGGGTGACACCAGGATATTTACATATATGATTTCATTTAAATGAGATAATTTGTAGGATTGTTTACCCAACACAGAACACCGAACTAAAATAATACCATGATATATTTAGTTAAAAATAAATACATTACATATGGCCACTAAAACCTATATATTTAATTTTTAGGAATTAATATGATTAAGGTATTTATAAAATATTAGTATAATGATAATAAAGGCAACATCTAATATTAATTAAATTCAAATCGTTTAACAAAAATACTATTAAGATAATTTATTGTTAAAAAAAGTATTTTATAAAAAAATATCTTTTTTACTTGACATGAATTTATATTTTATGAAATTTATTATTATTGAAGTTAAATTATGTTTTATATTAATAATTTCATAATGTAAAATTAGTTGTCAAATTACATGAAATATGAACAAGAGTAGTCAATATCTGAAAATTTCATTTTCCAATAAAATAGTTTTTCATTATATTTTTTGATTTTATTCATAAATTGATATAATAAATTTTATAATTTGAATTTGGAGAAATGTACATAATTTTTTATTTTATAATAATTTTATATTCTTGAGAGGATATTTTTGAATTTTTATGAAATATTTACTTTTTAGGAAATTGGTGAAAAATTGCCGATTTTCCTAAAAACTATCACTGTTATAATATTATAATATTACCAGAAAGAATTAAAATATTATGAATTTTTTATATAAAACCTATATTTTCATTTAAAATTACTATATTGTTTTAATAAATCTTAGGTGTATTATTTTGACATCATAAGTAATATATCATCATGAAAGAAATTTTTATAGTATTATATTAAAAATTACTTTTCATCACTTGTATAAGTTAGATATTTAAAAATGTATATAAAATTTTATATAAAAACAATATTATTATATAGTACATATAATTTGAATTATGATTCCTGGTATTATAGTTGTTATCCCATATAATGGTAAAACTGTTATTTTAAATGAATTATTTTATTAGTAATGTATACTTTTTTTATAACAAATTAAATTAATATATTTTAATTAATTAATATAATATTAATTTTGAATACATATTTAATTATATTATAACACTTTTAGTTAAAAACTAATTCAATATATGTTTGATAACACATAATGGATAAAACATCATTTTTCATTAAATTTTTTTCTATATATAAAATATTTTAACTAAATGGATAATTTTATAATATAGAGAAATAAAATTAGATTAAATTATTATTATATTTAGTTTCTTTACACCCAAAATTGTTATAGTTAATATTTTATATTTTTAGTTAATCATATATTTTTAGTTTGAAACTAGTTACCAAGGTAAAAAAACATTAAGGTAAAAAACTAGGAGGATATATCATAATACATGTTTAAAACATATGTGGAAATACTGGGATGAAGATTTATCAAACTAGTATCTCCCCAAAATATAATATTTCTAAATTTTTTACCCACTGATTGTTTAATATTGTTCTATATCATTAAAAATTATATGTAATTCTGAAATGTATCATTTTCATCACTTAAGAAATGAAAAACATCCAACACTTCACGAAAGAAAAATTCAATTAAATTTCATCCTAAAACTATACCATTTAATCCTAATAGAACACTATTTATGTTTATATTCCATTTTTCTCAATTATTTATCCTAATACCTTCATTTCTATGGAGATATTCAAGAAAAAGGTCAATGTCCTAATGTGGGTATTAATTAATACTTAAAATTTACCTCTTAACAATTATATTTCAAATTCATCCTTTAAATAATAATACAATAATATTGGTTTCATTATTATAAGTAAGTGATATTATATTAATGTAAAAAATTTATTTATTCATTCCCATCTTTTTATAAAAACAAAATAATGCTAAACATGTGTTGTACAGATTACCACCTCAATGAAGTAATGTTAACTTTATTTTTAATATTAATTTAATTTCAATAGAAAAACCACATAAAATATGATTCACCATCATAATAAATGAAAATTAATATCATTATTTGTTGACTATAATGATATTATAAACTTTAATAACCATACTCACTAATCAAGATATATAGTGTTTAAGTTTGGGTTAGTTTCACTACCTACATGAATAACACTATATAATTATATCATGGATGACTATGGGAACGTAATTAATAATGTTATTATGAGTTAAAAATAAAAAATTATTTATTTATTGTTCTTGAATGGTTATGTTTTTTATTTAATTTATTATTAAAATTTCATAATCGATCACTAAAATTTCCAAAAAATTACCTGACACTATTTCAATTTTAACGTGAACATAAAAAAAAATAACAAATATATATATAAATAAATATAATATAATAAATTAAATACATAATATTAATTTTAATAATATGGTAACTAATAAACATAGTTATATATTTCCAGATGTGAGGCACATGACCAGAAAGAATTTGAAACAATGATTGGATTTTCCACTAAAATTTATCTATTTTCCAAATGTTTAAAATTATGAACCTAATTTAATTTATTTGGTGTATATAATACCTAATTTATATATACTTACATGAATAATATTTTTATACAAGTATTTATAGATCAATTACATGTCCTCTTTTTCAAAGGGATTGGATTAAAATGTTCCTCCATCTACAAGGGCTCTTTGTCTCAAACTTCAATTCCTTGAGACATTTTATTATTATAGACCACGTTTCAAATGTTATATTGTGTTTAATTACTATTTAAATATCATTTTTTAATTATTCTATCACTTATATTAATCCGTTTCCTTTTAACAAATGGATTTTTACTCAGTTATTACATTAATTATATGGAATTTGGGGAACTCAATTTCTATTCATTGTGTTATAATCATTATCTTCACATTATTTCATAAAATATGTATACATCATACCGATTTATATGTTAATTTTATTATCTCAAATTTTTTAAGGTACATACTTTCCTACCACATAAACCCATTGAATAATATTTACCATTTATTCAGATACTTTGCCTGTAAGGGCAGTGTAACTCTAATCTCATACATTGACATATAATTTCATATATTGGAATTTATTCTTACAAAAATAGGTTAATCCACCATAATATTTTATTTAATTATATTATATAATTCCATTTGTGAAAATTAACTTTTAAATACAAATATGGTTTTATGTCTCTTTTTATATGATAGATTTTATGTGATGCTATATTATGTATTTTTATTATGGATTCACATTAAAAACAATGTCTTCTACCTTCCAAAACACCTTCATTATAGGAAACCATTTTTAAAAAAAAAATTAAACTATAATTGGTGATTATATTTATAATTATTTTTTTATGAATAATCACTTCACCCTTTTTTAAATTACTTTATAATGTTTCCCCTAACATTATATCCTCTGACAATATAAACATTTTTTTTAAAAAATCTATTTCAATTTTCACTATCATTTTACTTATCATATTCAAATGTATTTACACTCATGGAGTTTTTATTTTATGATTTATCCTCTAATATAGATATTTTTCATTTGGGTGTTCAAACTCATGATATCAAACAATTCTATTCTTGATCTCATCTTGTGTGATACCGCATGGAGCATTATCTTCCAACATTTTTTGTCTCTGTAAATATAATTATAAAATTATTTTATTACTCTAGAGTTATTAACATTTATAACCATTTAAATTATTCATCTGTATGGATTATGATCTTTTCATCCCCATGTTTACATAATCATTTTCCCCAACTCTTTATAGTTTTACGTTGATGGATGATTATAAGAAAATCTATTCTATTTTTTAATTGGGGAACTATTGAAAATCTATATTTTTTTATTCCAATAAATATGATTATAGAATGTTTACTATTCATTGTTTGACCATAAAACTTCTTTTTACATATGTGTTTTGTTATTTTTATCCATTTTATTGACACGTGGAAAATTATTAGCAATATATATATTTTTATTTCAATATAGATTACAATTGTAATGTTGAGTATGTATTTCTTGAGCAACCATATTCTTTCTCCATATGGGTTATAATTATGTTAACCATTTTATTGACATAGGTAAAATAATTAGCATTCCATATGTTTTTATTATAATAACTATGATCTTTGTAAAGAAGAGTACAAATTATATAATCCACTTTCTAGTATAATCAATGTATATGAATTAAACAAGTGACGAGTCTATCCTAACATTATATATCCCCATGATGCACTAATAGGTCTTATGAGATATGGAAACATGGGTTTTGGTGCAAACCCCTCCGTATACCAATACAATGTATTGGAATATGGACATAACAACATGTTATAATGTCTAAAATCATGTATTCTTTCACTACAAGATCTATGATTTTTGTTATGCATATTTTCATTATTTTCATTGATAAACAGTTCTCTCAAATTTAATTGACATCAGAAATATGATAATTAATTATACCATCTATAATATTTTTTCTTGGTTTATACCATGATTATTTTAGTTCTATAATTTCTCATAATAAATTTTATATCTCAACCATTCTTATCTTACCATTTCCTCTGGTAATCATGAAAATAATTAAAAATCATATATCTAATTACATATATTATTTGTATTATTTTTTGGAGATATTAAATACTTTAATTGATTATGTAGTTTCTTATCATGGAAAAATATTCTTTAGTTAATAAAAAACATGGGTATATTAGTTTATGTTTTATCATAATTCATAAAATCTATGAATGTAAAAGGTATTGTTAATGTATGTTAAATAATTTTTTAATTATGAAATTTAATTATTTGATATTTATGTCAAGGAATGTATAGTTCATGTCAAATTAATTATAAAAATACCATGTTAATGGAACTGAACATTAGAGTGAAGGTCTGGGGCATCACATGGTGGATGTGAAATGTAGATATTGTGTAGAATATATCATAGTGGAAACCATATAGGGATATAAAATTTCTAATTAAAAAAGTGTACCACATCTTGGGAATTTTGTAAATTGGGTTGGATTATGTTAGAGATTTATTGTGTTACTAAATCATGACAAAACAAAAGATACGATTATGTAACCATTAGAAATTAAAATGATTCAATTTTTTTGAGAAATATTAGTATGATCATAATAATTATTTTTGTATATTATCATGAAAAATATAGTTGTGTGGGTATCATTTAGATATAAATACATGATTATTCTGATTATCTTTTGGGGAATGAAGACTGAGTTTTATAAAAATTGAATTAAGATATTATTATTGACTGGTTTCAAGAGTTTTTTTGGACTCAGAGTGCTAAATAATTTATATAATGATATTAAAGGTTTTCATATTTAATTTTTATATATGAGTTTTGGCATAGAGAAATTCATTTGAGAAGGATCTGAGAGGAATAATGGATAATTGAAGATATTTTATTTCAAGGGTAATAATTTCATACAACTCAATGTTTCCTGAGTCTATAACTAGAGGCACTAAAGAAATTTAGAGTTCCATGAGTATGCAACTCTTCAATGAGAATACTTCTTCCATAAACCTAAGGCCTATAAATACACCCTCAACTATCCATTTTTTGGGTTTTTACCTAAATGATCTAACTCATCCGGCCTTATCACACAGAAAACATACTTATACGCTTTACAAAACCCAATGAACCTTTATGGACTTTAGAAATTGAGAAATATACCCAAGACGCACCAGATTAGTTATTAAAATGTATTTTATTATACATAATAAATTCTCACTAAACTAATTTCTATGAAGAAAATACTCATGCAATGGGAAAAAGGATCATGTGTGTCCTAGTTTCTTGTAACATCAATTTCACATGAAATCCATACCCTAGTGATCCTATTTAATTGATAAATTATTGAAAAACTATCCCTATAAACATATGGTCTGTTCGACCCGACACCTATCTGATCATGATTTCCTTGGTGAAAAATACATATGCATGACAATTTTCATTGACTCACTTTAATAGACTTGTTACACTAAGCATGGGTTGAGAAATCTCTCTTCCTTTCCCTCCTAAGCATAGCCACCATAATTCCCATAGCCTTTATATAATAAATGGTCTATAAAACATCCACACACATGGTTGTTTCAATAGAGAAGATATAACACAGAACCCCATTGACGTGGATTCAGTTCAGCTCGATGGTTGGTTGTGAGTGGTGCAGTGCTTACATTACTTAAAACATCAGGTCATCATTTTAATTTTTAATGGAAACTACTAATGGTTCCCTCATCCATAACTGGCTACATACCTTCTTTCCAAAGTATGGTGTTTAAGTGGGGTTTTAGACCCAACAATGCTTGTGGACTCAAAATGGTTTACAATATGGGGCTTTGGGCTCATCACTCCCTTTTGGTGGTAATTGTTTCCTACTCTAGGAATCTCTTATAAATATAATACATGTTTGAGAATATATTCTTAATCCATACATTGTACTAGTTTTCCAAACAAAATAATTATAGGTATTTTTTATTTTTTATATGAACGAAAGGTGAATATCATTATTGAATCAATCTGTACGTATAAGAGGGTTTTCAAACATTTTTTATTAATTAATTATTCCATTTATCCTTAAGCCATATAGCCAACCAATTTAAAATATTCATCCTTTCAGGTAGGTGTTTATAAGTTTGAGGATGGGATTATGATATATTGAGGGTTCCTATCTATCATGAATATAATAGGATTAAAAACTTCTTTTTTTAAAACAATGTAGTTCCAGATCATATATAAATGAAATATGTGCGGGCACTGAGGAAGAAGATATTTGAGATCTAGTTTTGTGGATAATTACAATGTATTCTAGTTATAGTGGGAATAAAATTTATAATAGCTATATCAACCCATTCATTTTAACATCATACAGATATGAAATATTCTTGATCATTGAGGCACTAGATATTTATTCATGATTATCGAGGAAATTCCCTACACATCTTGGTTATTGAAAGAATCAGAGTTACTATATTGTGATCGTTCCCTTGGGACTGACCCTAATGATGATTCCATTATATGAGGTATATTTCTATCACTCAACTCAATAAGTATTATATAAATTATTTCCCTAGCTGGTGGAGATCCACTATGCCAATGATGTGTGCATTATGAATCCCTAATCCCTTGTGATCTATACTTGATGTGAGAAGTAAGGGATAACAAGTGATCAACCTCATTGAATATGGATATATGACTTCTATACTAAGATATCCCTTGGATACTAATATAGACCCCATTCCATAGAGAATCATCCATCATATCCGTCTTATTAAAGAGTCATCATAGTTTAGTTGACGAGGGCTTATACACTAACATTTCCCTTGAATTTTTAGAGTCTTACTATGGAAATTATATGATTATTGTATCATCCTTTGACCACATGAGCTATGTTCAGTGTGATTAATATAGAATGAAAAATTATCAATATCATTTCATATTTATGTAGGAATTATGTAACGATATAGGCCATTGTATGGTAAATATAGTCCTCAGTCACCGAAGAGACGTCCTACATATCCTAGCTATGGAAGGAATTAGATTACCCATATTAACCTTATTTTTGAACTACATACTAACGTTTCACTACTTATTATGGCATACATACCATCGAATAACAATGTTATCAAAGCATAGGATACCCTTTGACCTAGCCAACTTGTCTACTTGACAGGATTGACTACTTTCTTGACATTATTTAATTGGAAATTTGATATATCTAAGGATTTATGGATGACAATGGTTATATTGTTGATATGTCCAAAGAAAATCCCATGATTTAGTTTGTTTTTTAATAACATCACCTATCCTAGGTGACATATTTGATTTTCAATGCTTGATCATGGTATTATTGTCCAATTAGCATTGTGGGACCAGGCCAGATGATCATAGAAGACATCACAAGATCACAACTACCATGTCTATACGGTGTTTCATGATCCATCCAACATTCCATTCTTTAATTATGAGATCTGGATGATGAAAATGAATGGAATTTTTTGTTGCAATGAAACATGTCTCAGAGGGTTTCGTATTCCATGGGTGACATGTCTGAAGGACATCTTGATGCATAGCTGATTTTTCCATGGGACATCAGAAGAGATGATTAAAATTCTTGAAGGGCATCACAAGATTAAATTTGCATACCCGAGTTCTACTGTGGTACCCAACTTGCATGAATTTGTTCTACTATATGTGTCTGAATACACATTTGAAGTACATCACAAGAATTGAATGGTGATCCAAGAAGGTTTTACAAGACATGGGTGGCATGCTTGATGGGATCCCTGTGAATTTCATGAACATGTAAAAGGGACTTCACATGACCCAAATTGTTTACTAATGGTGTGTTGTGAGATCTGGGAAACATATCTTCGAGCTGTTGTGCATCCTGGGTGGTTCACGTGAAGTGTTTGAGGGTTAGTGCACATGTTCTCCCCATAAGTCTCCCACCTTCAATCTTGGTTCTAGACTTTATATTGTGAATGACTTTGATTTGTTAATTGATAACTTATTTTATGTCTTGAATGATCATGCAGATGTAAAGTATGTTCTTTGTGTATCCTTCTAGAGATCTTTTTTCATGATCTATAGTTATAACACGAAGTGCTTATGCATGCCACAAGATTTATTCTTTTGTTCTATAGTATCTTACATGACGATAATGTTGTCACTCATGAGGTCAACCACTCCATTAATCCACTCTGGTGTTTGGATACAAAAGGGCCAACTTATGATCTGGAGATTCATGTTCTTTTGTGTAACTGTGAATTTTTCATGTTGGTCTGGGGGTATTTATATGCCTCTCCACCATGATTGTTCCCCATTTTTTCCAGAACGTATCTTGTAAATCCGTTTTTGTGTTGGCGGAGGTATTCGATGTCAAGAGCTCAATGATATCCTTCTATTTATTGTCTGGGTGTTGTCACTTGATTTATAAATATGGAAAGACCATCCCTTAAATTCCTCTTTTATTGGATTATTTCAAATTAATGTGGCATTTTTGAATCACGTAAACATGATATGGGATATTCATATTATCATATTGAAAATTGAAAGGTATTTCATGAGTTCTTTGATCCTTTTGAAAGGTATTCAAATGATCTTTTTTGAATTTTGTTGGAATTCTGGTGAGTTAAGGATGAACAACTAAGAGGCCAACGTTGGAGCAAGATGACTTGTGAAGGGGCCTTGTGAGACCATGCAGTGAATAGCCTTAGCGTGTCATGAGAGTTTACAACCGTGAGAGGCTCCCACATCCTCCCCTTTTTATTTTATTTTTTTAATGATACAATGGTCTGAGGATTTAGTGAGATTTTATGGGTGTTTTCAAGGGAAACCACCCTACATATTGATGATGCGTCAGGTGATGAAGAAGGATTCCTATGGAGATGTGTAAGAATTTCATAGACAATTCTATCTTTGTGTCTTTAAGGAGCCTAAATAGGAACATGAAATTTCCTTGATATACCTAAGTCCCTTCACCCAACTAAGATGACAAGACAAGGGGGTTTCACAAGATTATATGGGAATATTGATTGGTGATTGATGAATCTTGTATATTAGTAGGGTTTCTTCTTGTGACTTTTACAACTGTAAGATGCTCTTTCATCCTCCCCATTTATTTCCATTATTTATTTTACTAAGGGTGGGAGGTTGATGATATTTTTTAAATGTTGTTAAGGACAACCACTCTACTCAAATGTAATGAATCACATGAGTTTCATGACTACTAGTGGCACCCTCCTATTGGATATTTCCCACATATTTTCGAATGAAATCACCATGGGTTATCAAGAACTCAATGTTTGATAAGCCATGTGACTTGAGGGAGCTAATTTGGATGATTTTGTATTATTAGTGGTTTTTGCGAGTGACTTCACAAGAGTTGAATAAAAAAGAATACTTGATCGTTCATGGGAAATTATCCATGCATGGCCATTTTCATGGCCTTTGGCTGCTCATGCGATCAAATATTACCTTGAGGGTTTCATCTTTGGAATTTATTTGGCAGCCTTCTTCTTCTTTTTCATTGAAAGGATAAAGATAAACATATCTAGATATTTCATTATTTTTGAATTTTATGATGGTAACATGGTAAATATCAACAAATTCCTCCCTTAGGAGCAACATTTGAAGGGATAAGGGCACAGTTATCTGGAATTTAAATCCCTACATGATTCTTTGGTGATATTGAAAACAGGTATGTTGGGAGACACATGGTTTTTATTCTGATGTTTGGTATTCTAAGGGAGACCATATAAATAGAAAATGGGAGAGAGATTCTTTCACCATCTTCCAAATTCCCTAGGGAACTCCGTCCTTGGTTCTATCGCATGCCGTTGTCAATGAATAATTCTACAAGGCCTGATCGTGAGACCACACCCTGAGATCATTTCTAAAGAACCCATCAGAAATGATATTTTTTTCTAAGGTTACTTATCAAAATATCCATAAACTATACTTCAGTAATTGCTTGATCTTTGGCCACATGAATGATAAATTATCTTGAAGATTCTGTGGGATATCTTGGCTTGATCTTATGATCATTTGGAAATCATACAGCTGACATGACCAAGTCCATGTCATGCGATAATGATTAATCAAGGGGTTATGCGATTGTTCAATGAACAATGGGTGTACGTGACCTTTGATATATTCAGGGGTTAGGAAATTCATGTGTAATTTTTTTATTCATTTATGCATATACTGATTCATGTGTATCAAAATATGCACGCATATTTCTCCATTTCATTGACATGATTTTATTTAATATGTCTAACATATGACACATAATTTTTTTATATGGATTCCAATTCTCATTGATCTTCTTCATTGAAAAATAAAAAAATTAACAATTTCTAGAAACCTCAACACTGGCCCCCAATATCACGTGTATTCTGAAAATTAGACATTAAAGAGGTTCCTCTCATTTGAGCTATATGATTATCCTCAATCACATCGGCATCATCTATAGTAGTTCAATATGATGGAAGATGTTTTTCCCCTCCTTTGGTCTTTAATATGCCATCATTAAAGATTTGAACTTCTTCTGATAGTATCTAAGTGATAATTGTTGGGGATGGCCAGCTAGTCGTAAATAAATTACAGGGTTGTCATATATGTTGAAAAACTCTATGTACAATCCTGACAGATATAATTTCACTTATCTTCTCACTTTTTTTTGAACAAAAGATGAATTCATTAAAAACTGAGATCAGCGGAAGTACAAGCACAAATCCATGACGAAAAGTGGTCCAGCCAGATTTGGTCATTATCAAGGGGGCCAGAGGCCGCCAGCAGATGGGCACCATTGTTCCCTTCCCTTCTGATGAAATAGAAGGTGCAGGAAATGGAACATTGACGGAGAGATTGGATTTTCTAGATGAGGGGACCATAAGATTGAAGGCCATAATTATTTTGGTTAATGGTCTTGATAACAGTGAGACAGTTCGACTCAAGGTGGATCTTCTCCCATCCACGACCCTAGGAAAACTTCATCTCGGTGAGGATGGCAGCGGCTTCGGGAAAAACGGGAACCCAAAAGATGATGGGATTCACTTATTTTCCCACTTCATAGAGCTAATAGAGTACATTTTCCTCTTTTTTGAATATTATGTGCGGATTATAGAGCATAAAATAGGATATTTATCTTGATAGTAATTTCTATTATGACTGGTAATGACCCTTATATGTTAGAAAAAACAACATAGTGTTCACTGATCAATTATAAAAGGTATATCTTAATGAATTAATGTTTATTTCCCAATTAATTTTTTATTGACAACACAATATTCTATCAAGAGATGGTGTTCCATTAGTGTCCGGGTACAAACACATTCCATTTGTCCCATGGGGATGGGGGCATTAGCCTCTGGGACATTTACCAACTAGGTGGAATTTCCCCTCTAAGAAATATTTAGGATGAGTTCCTCCCTACTGTAGATGATTGGGTCAATCACTTAAAAACTCTAGTGTTAGAGAGGTAAATGTAAATAATTATAATAGAGAATATGAGAATGGGGATAAAGATGTGATCAATAATCTCCTTCATTAACTGGATCAATATTTTCCTTTGTCCCACCGGGGTCAGGCTAACATCCATACACCCACATCGGTACCCTTCCCAGCAGGTATGTAGAAATTCTAGCTTGTATTGGGCCATTTTAGATATTGGGACCATAAATTTTGGGGATACGTTGTGAACCCTGAGATATTTCTGAGCATGGGGCTGGTGGGATTTATGGCCATATATTACTAGATTATTTTTTCAATTAGGGATTTCAACTTTAGAGATTTGTTTCAACACATTGTTTACGGGAGCATGGCTACTGGATGGAAGAAACCTCAATTTAGTAGTGCCAGTATGTATAATCCTTTTCCAACTTATGGGCCATGTTCCACATGTCAGCTTCCCTTCTTATTTGTAGTCCACTCCAGTTTTTGATTGGTTCTATATGGGTTCATTTCAACTGTTATGAATACAACAATTCCACTAGGATCCCTGATGTTTTATCACACCCTTGTATTGGTAACATATATGAGGTGGGGATATGTCAGTGAAACTTAATGAGGTTTGAGACACATTGACCCGATTTGATAGCTTTTATTTCACCCCTATCATGGACTGAGTGGTTTCATCACTGATAACTGTTCTGTTTTCATTGATTAAAACTCATATGTGTTTTCTCTTCTAGATAAGGTTTTTATTTCTAAGATGGAATATAAAATCATCTATGATCCATATCCATCATATAAGTTTTTTTTCAGTTTGGCTGCAATGCAAGAGTCTCCCCCTCACATTGGCTAGATTGTGAGGAGAGAAACAAATTGGGATCATCCATTAGTTTTATAATATAGTGGAACATGAAAATACTGCTGATGAGATCAGTCTTACTCCTACTGATGCACCCAGATTCCTTACCCAGGATTATCTCTAGGAATGTGTAGCAGGTTATCAATATTGTATGCTAAAATGACCACTTTTCCATATGGAATGGCCTTTTCCCTCAATAACCCCTCAATTCGTTGAGATAATGGAGTTGATTCAGGACATGCGAGGGGATTTGATTAAGTTCCCTAATCTTAGTGATGACTATAATGATAGTGGGTTAGAATTCATCGAGGAAATTTTCCATCTATCATAAGAAATGGGTAATGTATGTGTCGTAGTGGTTATATGTGGATCCTTCACTTCTATTTCCATGCTATCTCAGCTAGAAATACATCCTTTTGGTATGACCATTCTATATATCTTGGAGGATCAGACCTGACACCGGATAATCTAGAAAGAAATTCATTCTCTAATTGACAAGACTCCTATAGTGAAATTTCTTGATATATGGGAGTGCCTTCTTTAGTTGTTCAATGACTACGAGGATGGTGGATTTGATCTCTATCCACTATATTAAATCATGATGAAAATTTTCATTACTTGGTTTGATTTGGTCCCTAAAAATAATGAGTTTCGTGATTTTGAAGATGAGTATCCCAATTTTTAGCTGATGAAGGAGGCTTTAGAGTCACTAGATCTGAGTCTCCATTTTATTATTAATTTCAATTCATGTATAGATATATATATATATAATATTAAATTAAGGTCACATGAATAAATAATATATCACATGATTTCTGATATCATAGAAATATCATAATCATAGGAAATTTCTCAAAAGATACTTTGAAAGATGACAAATTTATTCGAGAATCTCTATCCTAGGGCAGTAGAAGAAGAGATAGGATGAGCGGCACTTTAGTGTTCAATTGAAGCATCTCTCTTGATTTCGGAAGAATTTTCCATCTTATATTGATTGAATATTATTTTTATTCATTGTAGTCCAATGTTTATTAACTTCATAGTGGGACTAAAAAATGTGTAAATTCATTCTTTTGTATGATATTTTTGAATATATCGTCATTAAATTTTATATTGTTGTCCAATTTTCATTATTTCAAGACGTTCAAAACATTTCACTGCCCAAATATTTTATGAATCACCAATGATAACCATCCTATTAATTATATAAATTAAATCTAAATGACTAGATATAAACCATGAAATTATAACCAATTTTCTAAAGAAGAGATCATGAATTCCCACAAACATGAGATAATTTATTTATATATTTGTTCTAGTTATCTTTTGATCAAATTATTCGTAGAAGGATAATATGGAAATGATATATGTCTCATTGGGATAATTCCCTGTCATTCTCCAAATCTAATAGAATTTGTGAGAGAAACATAATAAACTTCAATTCCCAATTATGACCCTTGTAAGATTTACCATTATTATAGAATAAATTGCTGATGTGATGTAGTTTAGGGCCTTTTATCTGAGGCCTTCTATAGATGTAGTTTAGGGTATTTTATCTTATACTTTATATTACATTAGATTATTGTAATTTTTTTAGTACCCTCTATTTCTATCATTTATGGAATTTTAGATAGCATAATCTACTTCTTTAGTTTAGGGTCATTTGGGTTATAAATTCTATTAATATTCTATAGAATCTTTTAGTTTGGACCATTTATTTATATAGCTTAGGGTCTTTTACCACAGACCATATATCACAATTGTTTAGGATCTTCTTTCACAAACCTTATATCATTGTAGTTTAAGGACTTTTAGATCAAACCTTTTATATCAATATTTTAGAATATTTTATCTGGGACCTTATATCACTATTTCTTAAGGTCCTCAAGGATAGACATGATTGATGATCGTGATGATTGGTGCTGAAATGCCGTAAATGACCTAAAATACCCCATGGTGTTAGGTTCTTTTGTTGTGTTTCCTATGCTCACAATGACTAAAGAACCCCTCTTTCAAGAATAGATACCTCTAGTTAGTGGGTCAAAGCACTTACACATTGGTAGTATTGTAAAACAGAGGTGTCTCAGCTATTTTCCAATGGTTTTGGATGATTTATGGGTGGAAGCATTAGTTGAGGGAGAAATACAAGAGATGTTAGGTGCTCTTGGATATTTTGAATGTGGGCGATTAAAATCAATACCCAAAAGTTTGAGCTCATGAATATGAGACTCATTATAAATACCAAAGATAACCCATAACACTCTGAGAATTTGTGTTCCTCTGTGGTGTTTATAGGGATCACAGGTATTTTATCTTATTTTGGAAATGAGGATATGCCTTTAGTTTGTGGGTCAATGAACTTATTCATCAGTAGAATGTCTGATAAAATATGATATCCACTCCTTTCTGAGGGACGTTAAATATTTTTAAATATTCAAACAAGTAGATGATGTGGTTTGGTATGGGGGGGAAAGCTATCCAGGAAGGGGTTTGGCACCCTATTCCTGATCGACTATTGATTATGAAGCTCGAACCCTATGACTTTTCATTTTAAATTATATGTTGTTTTCTATCAAAGAATGATGAATGGAGTGCTTTATTTAGGACATGATAAAGGGTAAAAAACATAGAGAAATAGCACTGAGGATGTTGAATCCAATTCAATTGTTTGGTATTAAATTTTTAAACAACCATTCAAAGAGATCTGGTTAGGAGGAAAACACAGGAAAATCATTCCCAGATTAGTCCAGATCACACTATGATGTTGATTTATGCGACAATGACGTCAGGGATCATAAGTATTTGAATGATCTTTTACATCATGACACGGTTGGTTAATGACCTTATGCGCATATGAAGGATCCATAGTCATTCAGGAATAGTTAACCAATAGTCTCCATGAATCCATATATCCATTACTAGGGAAGTGGAATATTTCGGTGATCCATGGAACTAAAATCATGAATTTTGATTTTCAGAAAGTGTAATATCTAAGAAGGATTCAAACAACCCAAATGTGTTGTCACAGATTGGAAAAAATATTCTTTTTTTGGGGAGATGTAAAAACCATTACTCAAACTATTTTCTAAACCATAAGGTTCAACAAGAAATTAATGGATTTTACTAGGTCTACACATTAGGCCATATGATCATTATGAATTACTTATTTTCATAATTATTTATTATAAAACTTCAGAGATGAAGAGTTTAGTTAGAAAATACTTGAATTTTTGTTAGGAACCCCTTTTCTAGTTTTCAACCTGACAAGTTTTGTGTCTCCTTTTCTAGCATCTTAACATCTTATAATTTGGATGATTATAGTCAAGATTTTAATGTCGTATTGATTTGACCAAGCTATTGGAAGTTTAAGGTCATGATTTACATGGACAAAATATGGGGGGTGATACACAAGTTCCTAATTAGATACCCAACTTCATGAGTACCCCAACATCCTTATGAGAGGTATATTGGAATGTTGTAAATCATGTATCATAGTCCTTTGTTCATGAGTAATGATTTTGGAAAATCATACTCTGAGTAGTTCAGATCACACTAATGTATTGTGTTCTTGAATAGTAATGTGAGGGATCATAAGGATCTGATATCCCTTTTGCAGAGTGACACATTTAGTTGATGACAAAAAGGTTTATTTCCCAAATCTATGGGAAAACATAAATAGTGAAAAAAGGGTCTCTGGAAGAAAGGATTCTTTTCCGAGGGTTGTAGAAGGTTTTTGGTAAGAGAAGGTACTCAAGACCCGAAATTTGATTTATAAATTGAGTTTCTTGAAAGAAAATAGTATAGCAACATACTCAGGTTAACTAGGGTATGTATCTTGTGTATATTTTGTTATAATGTAAAATATATGATGGTTTTCACAGTTAAACACTGGGTAGTAGGGATGTACTGACTTTTATATAGTTGTAATGTCATACGGTAATGACATTTCCATGCAATTTAACATCATGAAATAACAATGTTTCTTTGTACAGTTTTAATGTCATATGACCATGGGATCTACTTTGATGATTAACAATGTCTGGTAAGGATTTGAAAACTGATGTTTAAAATTATACACTATATATTACATGAACCAGAAAACCATACATAGATCTAACTCGTATGTATGAAAAGTGAGATTCTATGACTCAGAACCTATATAGTTGGGATGAATTTTTTTATCATGTTGTACTAACGGGACCATGATTGGTGGCATGAGGTTCGCTATAAATCCTGTGATGATATGAATCAAGTTACCCGTAATTGTAGAATGATAAAATCTCTTCAATGTATGATCCACACACAAATTTGTTCACTGTTTATGTTGATTATTATAGTTGGGCCTAGGATTGGATAACCAAGCATCAATATGTATCCTATGATGAAAGGAATCAAGAAACTAATATTTTAGGGGGAACCATGCAATATTGCATCATGCCAAATGTACCTGGCTTCTTGAGAAAAAGGGGGATTGTTGCTAAACCCAAATATTGAGATCTATGCATCACTACATTTCTTATGGTAATAAAAATCAAGAAAAACTTAGTTCTAGAAGAATTACTATCCTACATAAGTCCAAACCATATGAAGAGAAGGGACATTTTTTATCATGTTGTGGCAGGACAAGGATATAGGATCAAATTGTCCCTACAAATATCATTGGATATGGGAATCAAGCCATATGTTGTTTTAAAATTGTGGTGTGGGATGGAAAAAACAATCATGGTGGTCCTCTCAAGAATTTTTCCTAGGGTTGTATAGTTTTATATCATTCAAGGTACATAAACCATAGAGTTTTATATTATATGGTAAGGACTCATGGAATGCCTTCTTTTGATCTTTCATTTAGGATCATGATGAACTCATTAGGAGCTTTTATACCTTTTTGTAAGGGGAATCCCTTAATGAAATTCCTAATCACATGTGGTCTATGCTCGACATGATGAGAAATGAATAGAAAGGGTTCTTAACACAATACATGGGAATCTAAGGACATGACATCGGTATTTTATACAATGTGGTGGATATAACCAGATATTGGATTGAGGATTCCCTATATATCTCTTTTTAAATGAGAATAAAACCTTATGTAGTTATATAAACCCTTTTAGATTATTTCCCTTTGTATAGGACATTAGTTGGATATTTTAACATCATGTGGTAAGGACATGGATCACCCATCATGAAGGAAAAGTGAATTTGTGGTTGGAATCATGGTTATATGTTCATGAATTACTACATATACAAGGTTGGAAGGAATCATTCTGTACATAGTTCTTGGTTGTAGGGATTCCCTAGGTTGAGGTAACTCTCATACAGGGATGGGGCATTTCGTCCTTCCTTCACACAAATCTAGATCATGTGTGGTGTGTCTAGTGTGAGAGGGTTTTTCTATGATTTTTAACATCATGTGGTGGGGAATTCATCCATATACTTTAATTTCATGTGTTGAGGAATTTTTTCATGTAGTTTAACATCATGTGGTGAGGACATGTTCCATAATATTTAGTGTAATAAGTTTATCAAATTTCCATACAGTTTAATTTTATGCAGTCAAGATTTCAGACACCATGAGGTTTAAAGTGTTGATATTAGGACTTTAATATACCGTTTAATGTCATGTGTTCATGGTGTGATTCACCCTGTAGATTATATTATTATTTTAATGAATTTTTGGTACAGTTTTACATGATGTTCTTAGGATGCGGGATATTTTTTAGTATTATTTCATGATTCCTGGACAATCTTGTGTAGTTTAATGTCATACAATCAGGATGAACTCGTATAATTTAATGAAAAGTAACTAATATGAATGTATATAGTTTATCATCTCATTACAAAAATGACATGTTCTTTATGATTTCAATGATAAGTATTTCATAAGAAATCTCACATTGGTGGGGGTGTGGCATATGCCCCATCCATTGTGGACAATGAGTGGGATCAATTATGAAAGACCTTAGGGGTGATGTATGACCCTTTTCATTCAGTTCTAGCTTGAGAGACTTCCTTACTAGAATCATTGGAGTTATAGGGGATAATACTAGTTCTCTATGGAGGAATTAATTTAGTAAAACCTTTTTATTAAATGCTGGTGGGATCATATTATAATGGATTCCATGTTTTTGTAATGTAATAAAATTGTTCCCATTGAGCTGATCCAATTCATCCATCCAATTTATCAATTTCTCATCATCTTAGAGCTATTTGAAAATAGTTATTCATAGAAAAGGAAGCTGAAATTATATTTTTAAGACTACATTGGTCTTTCACACTAATTAATTTGGTGTTTCCTCTGTAATAGTTCACATGGTTGTAAAGTCATCCAATAAAGATTGGATGTTCTTATTCATATACGAATCCTTATCCTTGTTCACAATATTGTTTATTATATTTTTTAGGGTGTTATTAATGTCCTGTATCTATCCATTTTTAATTTCATTATAATGACATGAGATATTTGACTAGATATTTATCTTCTACTACAATTTCTTCAATTCTGTATAGCAAAAGTATATGTCGTTGGCTGTTAATATTGTGGGAGGGACTCCAAACCAGGTTATAATATGGGACATTAGGATGCTGATTGTATTCTTCATCCCAAATTCCATGAGGGATATTTCCCCAACCCATTTAGAAATGAAGTTGGTGACACTAATGATGTAAATTAACTACTTAGCTATTTTTGGGGGATATGGCCCCACAATATCCATACCCCAAACCAAAAATATCTTGGAATATTTAGTGGCATGCTTCAATGATGGGGTTTGATGGATGATGTTTTAATAGATGTGAAATGAGTGATATTTCCTGGTGAATTACACACATTTCTATATCATGGTTTTTTAGTAATAATAGAGCCTTATGATTTGGTGGGAGATTCTGATGCAAGAGAGATGAGAATCGGAAGAACTTATATAGACTTCATCCATGATGATGAGAATCTCTCTTTATACTATGTATATGAGTAAGATTATATATCAAATATTTTTATAGGACCATCAATTCATTTGTACCATATTGTAGGTTAAATATAGATTCTAGGCATCAGATATATTCCCCCACATCTCGATCCATCGTGAGCTCTCCATTTTAGAGAAAACTGATTATAGGATCCATCCACCCAGGGGAGGATACAAGTTCATCACACATTGGGGTAGTACTGACCTAATTGATTAATTTCATATCGTAGATAATTATTAGTGATTCCATTATTCAGTGTGTGATACCGAAGATTACTTCCTCTTGGTGAGGGTCAACTGGGATGGTGGCCATATTAGCCAATGTATTGGAATGGTCATTCTATGATAAGGGAACAAGATGTGATGTGGGATTAGAAGGGAACACTGCCATAAATATCATGATATCACCAATGAGAGGGGTTAGTTATTTATTTTTTATGGAATATTCTCCTTTTACCTACTTTATGAATATTTATAAATCTTCTTTGATATACATGTAGGATATTTTCTACTATATTGATAATTCCAAGACAATTATGAGGACTTTATATTCTTCCTCAACATTAATTCATCTATTAGATAGTGGGAAAGAGTAGGGAAAATATTCATTGTATAAGTAGACAAATACATTCTCTAAGAAAACCAGATAGATCATTTTGTTTGGTATTATTTATCCAATAAGAATTTTTAAGGAACAACTAAAATACATCACCGATGCATGGGGAGTTTCATAGGCATAAAAATATCCTAATATAGAGGCTCAGTTTACACAAGTGTATTTTTCAAGGTAAGATTTTTTTCAATGAGAACATCATTGGATTTACCTTCCACAGATTTTTATCATATGAACTAAATGTTTTATTGTTGTAGAAAGACTGCCCATTGGGTGTATCACCCAATCAACATAGGACAACCAAGAAATACATGAGTGGATTTGTACAAGAGACTAGATGAACTTCATGGTACTTCAAGTAGGGCCTCCTCTTTTTCAATTTGATGATGAGTGCAGGGAAGTTCTTCTCGACATTAGTTTTTTAGGACATAGTATAAAAAACTCTATTTTATTACATTAATATAACAAGGACTTTGGGAAATACATTATAAATTACACAAATAGATTCCCAAAAACAATGTAAGGCTAGTGCCTTTGGAAACATGGAACAAAAATCTTCTAAATTAGTGAAATATCTTCAATGAATACCATAATGATCTACCACCATAGTAATTTTACTTAAAAATAGTCTTCATATCATGGGGGTGGGAAACTTAAACATGGGATGTGCTAAAATTCTCTATATCGGTAAATAAAACTAAGGTGTAAGCATATCATGAATATTAGTGTATGATAACATGATCATGATCATAAGAATATCATACTCTACAAATCAAATATCTTGAATATGAATAAATGACTAAAGATTTTTAGTTCATAACACATTATTCAAAATTAAATCAGCAACATAAGAATTTAAATCAAAACATAGGAATAAAAAATGGAATTGTGGAATATAAATAATCATATAAAAACCCCTTTTCTAGGATTCCTACCAAGACCTTCAAGTCATGTTTGTCTAGGGAAAATCAGTTATCTACCTTCTTAGGGCCTGTGATGACCTCCTATATAACCTATGGATTTGGGGTTGGTATGACCTCCACTATACCCTGTTGGTTCAGGCTTACGATACCCTTCCATGTACCCTCCTGTTTAGGGCTTGGATTCTCCCTCGTTTACCATCTTGTTCTGGGATCTGGACACTCTCCCATATTCCCACATGTTTCGGTCTTCGGATTTCATCCCATTAACCCTCTTGTTTCAAGATTGGAATTACATCCGATGCACCATTTGATCTCATAAAAAATTGTTTTTTCCCAATGCATTATAGTGAGATATAGGTCCCACCCATCCCATGATCAACTCATACATACATGTTCCAAAATATAATAAAATTTCTACCATATCATGACCCAAAAAAAGAGATGGGTTTCATTAACATAATATCATAACCTATGGAAAATATATAGGTTTCATAATCATTTAATCATAGAATAACAAATGAAATGAAGTAGGATTCCTAACAATTTATGAATGTATAAATTGTTGAATTGAAAAAAAAATATGTATATAACCTATGGAAAAGTAATATAGAAAATATTTCCAATAATTTTACAATGAATTAAAATGTTTTAAATCCAAAAAAAATTTATTTTGGGGGAAATTGTCACATTTTAGGATTTTAGTAATTTTTTGATATTAATCAGAAAAGTTGACCTATTTGGATTTTTAAATTTTTAAATTTTTTACATATCCTGGCCATAAAATTATTTATACTAATATTAATAGTGAAATTTTTAATATATTCTGGCCACAAGTTGTGCCTGGAAAATATTTCCCAGATATTGGGATTTTTTATATTGGGACCATATCACATGATTCGACAACCCCAATAAAATACCATTAGGGGGTGGATGTGATAGATATAGAGGAAAATGTTTTATAAATGTATCCATTCATGAAACGGTCGATTATATGGCCATTAATTCAATGGAAACTAGAGACAATGAATATGGAGAGTCGGTTTTGACATATTAAATTATTAGAGTAAAACATGCCTAAATCCCGCAACAGATGAAAAAATGTGTTGAAATTTTGGGGGAATAAATGAATTATTTTTTTGGATCAACTGTTATCTAGGGATACATTTTTGTGTCATCCATTTAATAAGACTAACACATGAACACATTCTAAGGGAAATTATAGAGTATTTAAGGATGATATCTCCTGCTTCCAAAATAATTCTATGCCATCCCATTCCATATAAGGCACCAAGGAGGAGATCTACATAGATAGAGGCTATATACATTACTATTTTTTTCATCCCCCTTTAATTATTCTTATTTTTATCATTAATTCTTCTTTTTAATTTCATATCGATTACCATTACTATAGTGGGGTAAACATTTGAGTGAATTGGGAATGGCAGGTTTTTTATTTTGTAATGACTGAGTGCATTCACATTATTGATTAAAAAGTCAATCTCTCTTATAAAATATTATTATCAATTTCATATAGAGGTTTTATTTATCATGTGAGATCAGATTTTTTTTATTCCATTATTTATTTTCATTTTGGTCATTGATCATTTCCTCCCGCTACTAGGTTTTGGTTTATATATGTTATAAAAAACCATCCCTTTATTGTGAAATACTCAACTATTGTCTATACGTGTTAGAGGGGTAATGGTTTTTCTTAATATTTTGGGATAAACAAGACCCATTCTATTATATACCATGTATATATAGGATATTAAATGAAAATTTATCACACATGGAGGAGAGTAAACCAAACTAAGATCTCGGTAAGGATTTCTCCCTCAATAACAATTTAACCAAATAGGTGAGAGGAAATTATCATTTAATCTCACATTAGTCAACATAGTAAAAGATATTTATAAAAATTGAACAATGATAAAATTTATAATTGCAATCTAACCCTGACCTGGTCACCATTATCATATCATAGTTTTAAATAAATTGAATTTCCAATTTATTTTGATAAATTTTATTAATTCATTTCCTTTTCATCTTATCAATATTTTTTATATACCAAATAAATTAAAATATCATCTATTTCCCTCCATTTGAATGTGAAAATATATTTTTTGTAAACATCTCTTATGGAGACTTCGTAGGGTTAATCACTATACTATAATTAGTTTATATATAATAATTTTTTCTCCACGCCCAATGATAGGTATGAGTCAAGCATGGAATCTTTGTTGGGGAAGAAGTGCAACATAAAAAATTATTTTCAAAAGCATATAACCCACATATCAAATGAAACATTAATTGAATTTGATCTAGAAATTTATAGAACATTAACCCAACATTGAATACTAGAAATAATGGGAAACATTATAGAAATAAACCTCTTAGATTCATGTTAAACACTTAGTGTCCATTTTGAACCTGAAAGAATGGCTAGAAATCCCATCCAAACATTGCACAACATCCACACACCTCAATTTTCTAATCCATATTAGAAACTCATTGTCTCTTCCATAGAAAATGATTTTTAACTGTGCATTTATATGATCCATGTGATACCTAAATTTCATGGCCTTATATATGAAGACCAAAATTGACACATCAAAGAGTTCACCTATGTTTGTACCAAATTCAAACCATGCAGATTTGTGGGATAATAGGTAATGTGTAAAGAATTCCCCTTCTCACTTGAGGGAGCGAAAATGGAATGGTTTTACTATCTGTAACTAGGAGAGGTCCAAGACTAGGAGGATCTACAATGATTTTTCATGTAAATGTTTTTTCCAACATCCAGTTGAAATGCTATCTGAAAAGAGATCTATGATATTTACTAATAAACTAGAGATACACTTTATGCGTACTAAGAGTAATTAATGATGCATTGTTCCTACTTCCCAAATCAAATTTTGGAGGACCACCACTTCCTTGATTTCTTCTACAAAGGACTACTAAAAATGATCAGAATTTTTTAGACACATCATCTAGTAGAGAATTTATTGACAAGTCACCAGCAGATATAATAGGTCTGATTGAAAAGATAGCACAAAAGTCACAACAATTCGTAACTACTGGTATGGGAAACAGAGGCATAACTAAGGTAAAGGCTTCTGATTCTTCCCCACCCTTACATGATATAACACTTAAGAAAATGCAAAGGTTGATGAAACAACTTTCTGTGAACCAAGTGAAGAAAAAAAGGCCCAAATCAATTATGTGGTTTATGCTCTTTAACTTATAATTATCCCAATAAATATATATAAGTTAAGGGATCTAATGTTTTGATACCACTAATCAAAAAAGGCAATTCCAGTCAAATCAGCCACATCAACCCCAGACCCAACCATTATATTGATTCTAAATGACCCAAGATATACCAATATTTCAAGATCCATAATAAAACCCCCTCTATTATATAAATACACCGAACAAACCACTGAACAACAACAATACTTTAATTCACCACCATTCCAAAGAAATACATATGAGCATCCTTTCAAAAGTTCACCAAAAAGTAAATAACATCATCTTTGAACCAATGTTGTAGGGTTAGAAGATAATATTAATAACAAACTGATCAATTTTCTATGTTTTTTAGAAATTATGATTGTTAATCAAGGAAAATACCTTCCTAGACAATACCAAACACAATGGATAATCTTATAATAATAAAAATAATAAGTGGGAAAGAACTCCAACAAATATAAAACATTGAACCTTAGAAAATACCACCTTTTCTTGATGGATAATGAAGTTGGTAGTTCTAAAAATTCAATGAAAATTCTCTTTGAATCAGAAGAGAAAGAGGAAGTGTAGAAGAATTGGATAATGAGTAAAGAAAGACCATTAAAAGTCTAAAAAGGTATAATCAATACTTACACCCAAAATTTCAATAAAGGATGATTGTATCCATGTGATTGTAGGAATATGAGATTCAAAATGAAATTATAGACACATTCTAGAAATTGGAAATTATTATCCCCTTTATTGAAGTTATTTATAAAATTGAAGTTATGAAATATTTTTGAAGTATATTTTCTCCAAGAATATAAGACATCAAGGGATTGATATGATCAACATGGGAAGAAGTGTCTCAATCCTTATCACACTGTAGTTTTCAACTAAATTTCATGATATAGGGATGCTTTCCATTCCTTTCACTATTAGATCCATAAATTTTTCTTATTATATGTGTGATCTAGGAGCTTCTATTAATATATTTCCTCTCTAACTATACACTTATTTTCATATAGGTGATGTGAATCCCATAAGAGTGTCGGTCCGGCTTGCAAATAGATCAAAAATTTTCCCAAAAGAAATTCTATAATATTTCTAAGTTAATGTAAAATATATCTTATTCCCAGCTGAATTCAATGTACTAAATATGTAAGAAGATAGGAACCCATCACACTAACCATTAATTTTAGAGATACCTTTCTTGAAGATATCCAAAACCATAATCAATGTTTATAAAGGGAAACTCAAGATATAATTTTGAGATATCACTATCTACATAATCATTTTTGAATCCATGTGGCACCCATATGATGATCACTCCCTATTTTCACTATCCAATGAATTTGGTAATGAACCCATTGAAGAATTATCTAAATACCATGAATTCTTAGACATATGAGGGAATTTGTACATTAAAACTATCAATGAACATGTGAATGCCCAAAACACTAGAGATTATGATTTCTTGTGGAAAATAGATAAAATTCAATCTCTTTGATGATTTTTTATGAAATGGATAATATAATAGGGTTTTTTATTTATAGAAGGTCCAATATTTGGAAATGAATAATATTAATTTAATTTCATTCCTTTTAAATGCCCCATATCAGGAATTAAAACCACTTCACATCGATTTTAAATATGTAAACCTCATTGATGGAGATAAATTATTAAAAATAATTGATAATAATCTATCTAAAACCAAAAAAGAATCATTAATTGATCTCTTGATAGAAATAAAACAAGTCACAGGGTGGAGATTGGGTGATAACCTTGGAAAAAACCAAAAAATACACTAACATAGATTTCATCTTGAGGGACATTCCAAACACATCAGACAAACACCAATGTGGTTAAATCCCACATTAATGGATCATGTGAAGAATCATATTGAGAATATATTTGAAGATGAGATTATCTATCCCGTATCTTATCCAAAATGGGTTATCCCTATTCATATAGATCAAAAAAATTTGCTAACCACTTTGAGTAATGGAAATAATGAATTAATCCCTGTGAGAATTCATAATAGATAGAGAGTGTGCATTGATTTTAGGAAGTCAAATCAGGTCACTAAGAAATATAATTTTCCCATCCAATTTATTGATCATTTGTTACATAGATTAGCTGGGAGAACTCATTATTTTTTTTTCATGGATTTTCAAGTTATATTTAGGTTCCCATTGCTCATGAGGATCACTAGAAGACTACATTTACATGTACTTTTGTAACTTTTTCATATAAAAGAATTAAATTTGGATTATGTAATTCTCTATATAAATTTAAGAGGTGAATGATAAGTATATTTTATGAACACATTGAAGATTTCTTGGATGTTTTCTAAGATGATTTTTTAGTATTGAGAGAATCATTGGACAATTTTTTCAAAAAAATAAAAAATGTTTTAAAAACCAGGATAAAAAAGAATATATTTTTTAATTTTGAAAAGTTTCATTTCATGGTTAATAGCGTAATTTTACTTGGGCATTTCATTTAAGTAAATTAATTTAAGTGGGTAAATAAAAAATTGAAGTTATACATTTATTACCCTACCCAACTTGTGTGAAACATGTTTGATCCGTTTTAGAACATGCTGGATACTACATGAGGATTATCAAAAAAAATTAGAAATATTTATCTTTATATCCCTAGATTTATTCAAATAGATGATAATTTTAATTACACTGGTTCATGTGGGGAATCCTTTTATGAGTTAAAGAGGAGATTAATTTCACCACCTCTGATGCAATCACTAAATTGGGAAGAACCATTTAAGCTAATGTATAATACTTCAAACCTTGAAGTTGGAGTAGTACTTTTTTAGTTAATTAAGGGAAGGACATAAATCTTTTTATATTCTGTTATAACCTTAAATGAATCCCAATTTAATTAAAAAACATTGAAAAAGATTTTTTATCAATTTTATTTTCATTATAATGACTTGTATCATATCATCATGAAACATAAATTAGTATATTTTATAATTAGGTAGTTCCTAGGTTCTTGATGAAGAAGGATGGTGACAAATGAAGCCTAATGAGATGGATGATACTACTACAAGAGTTCAATATAGAAATTAAGTACAATAATGGAGATGAAAACCAAGTGGCCGATCACTTAAGTAGACTTCCAAACACTGCTAAAAATGAAATTATAGAATATACACACTGAATGATTAAACTATATGACAGTAGTTGTACTTGATTGACAGATAAGTTCCTTGGAATGCTATCATGGTGAATTATCTCGTAACAAATCATGTTATATCTCATTTAAATTCTAACCAAATTCAAAAAAATAATACTTGAATCCCAATATTATATTTGGGAGAGAACCATTTAATTAGAATTTCTTAAATGATCATGTGATAAGAATATGTTTTCTTGAAAGTGAAATTAAATATACCATTGAATTTTATCACAAATTATATGGTAGAAGCCACTTTTGACCACAAAGAACAACACGAGAGGTTTTATAATTTGGAATTTATTGGCCCAAACTTTTAAAGATGCTTATGTTTTTTGTAATAGATTTGGAAAATGTCAGTTTTCTATAAATATTACAATAAAACATGAAATACCACAAAAAAAGTGTTAGTTTTGATATTTGAGGGAAATATTTTATTGGGACTTTCCCAATTTAATTTGTAAATTCATATATTTTGATTAAAGTTGATTATGTTTCAAAATAGGTGAAGGAAAAATCCCCCAAGATTGATGATGCTATAATTGTTTGTTATTTTTTCAAGGAAAACATATTTTGTAAGTTTGGAGATCCTGGATCCATCAACAGTGATCATGGGACTCACTTTTTCACTAGAATAATCTAGTCATTTCCAAAATTTATGGGGTGAATCATAAAACATCAACTCCCTATCGACCACAAACTAATGGGAACACTGATGTGGAAAACATGGAAATTAGAGGAATTTTGGAATGGTATGTTAATAAAAAAGGAAGGATTGGATTAAAATGATGGAATAAAAATTATGGGATTATACACAGTCCTATAAATCTATTATTGGAATGAGTCTATATAGGATGATTTATGAGAAATTTCGTTAAATACCTATGGAATTAGGGAATAAGGGTTTTTGGGCTGTATGTAATATGAATTAGGATCTCGAAAGCATTGGAAAAGTTAGAAGATTATAATTATAGGTGTGGAATAACATCAAAGCGAATCATTTGAAAATTTCTAGGTTTATATAGAGAGAATAACAGTGGCTCATGATGGGCTAATCTAACCAAAAGACTTCTATCCTAGAGACAAAGTATTTTTATTCACCTAATGGATCAAGCTAATTCATGTTAAACTTCATTTCATATGGGAAGGTCCATTTATAGTTACTCATGTATATTAGTTTGGTTTTATATAGAATGTTAAGGATGTATATTAGGATCCATTCACACTTAATGTGCATATACTGAAGAAATTCCTTGGGACCCCATCACTAGATCTATTAGAGGATATTAGAATCCTCTGAACTCTTAATCAGATAAAATCTATTAGGTCATAGCACTCCTTTAAATTTTCTTACATTATGGGATTCATATTCTTATATACTCAAATATTAAATCAACTTGAATACATTGATGAAACTTCATTATTTATGTGTGGGGAAGGGAACCATTATAGTTTTTGATTTTAATTTGTTGTTTGTTTTTGTGTTTTTTAAATTTTGTTGAGATTATTTTTAAAATTTAGTATCTTTACAATATTGTGTAGATAAAATGATTCTCATTTACATTTTCTACACACATTCAATTAGTGAACCAATATTTTCAATGAATCTGAGCCTAAATAAATGTATAATATGACATTGTTTCAAGTTCCAATATTTGGGGAATTTCATGAATAGTCCTCTATTTTTTAAAATCCCATCCAACAATTCACTTTCATTATATTTAATATCAAAAATCTGTGATGATTATATATAATTTTTCTCATATTAGTTACATTCAATAATCATTTTTAGAGGACCAATCCATGTTTTATTTAATCATAATTTCATTTATTCATGTCAAAACATGAGAGTTCGAGAATATTTTATTAAATTATTGAGGCAATTTTTTTCTTTCAAACCCTCATATATCACTAAATACTTTTTTATGGCATATATTTAAATTTTAATCTGTTAATCCCATATAATCCATGAAAATACTCTATGGTTATCTACATTAGAAGCAAATTTTCCCTATCCATCCTACTCTTGAAGTGAAATGTCATGATCTTTTTTAATATGTGTGAGTGGGAAGCTTTTTTTATTGTGATACCTCATATGCTGATAATTTGGGTGGAAATAAAATTTGAAGATATGAGGATACTAATGAAGAATTTATTAGGTTTAATGTTATGAATTTCTCTATCTTTCATTATAAAAGAAGTTGGTCCATTCTAGAGCTTCCAATTGAGAAATAAAGTTCTTCATATGATGAGCTTTTAAGAGAATTTTTTATTAACAAAATTCTCATTTTTTATATTGATATACTAAATGTTCTGTCCTTTAAATGAGATTTAATGATGACGTAGATGATTTTATACATTTTTTAGTGATGAGGAGCCATACTTGAGAGGAAATTAGAATCTTGCAATTTTTCTTCAAAAAGAGCCAAGCCATTTTCATTTGACCTCTTAATGTTTAACCTCTAAATCCTACCTACCAAAACCCATAGAACAACCTAGAAAATTACTCAAGATAAACAAATTTCCATGACTCACATAGGGTGGATATTTAGGATATATCATACCTATGGTGACTCTTACATGGGTTTGAATGGGGAAATCCATATTAAAAATTGATATTTGTGAGATGAGAGAAAATTCATGTTATGTAGGTGTTTTATGTTCTTGGGATGAGAAATTAAGTGGAAATATATTAAATTAACTACTGAGAGAACTTGAAATATTTTTTATTGGGTATGATATCATTTTAATTCTTTATGTAGACTTGGAGGATCTCATGGGAATAGGTTTTGAATTTTCATTGATTTGATTTTTGAGGCTTACATGACTACTAGTCCTTGTGATAAGTGTGATAACATTGACAGATAAAATATTTCTAATATTTTACTTCTTATATAAATTATTTAAATCCCACAAAATATTTTATTTATAAATAATTGTCACATTTTATGATTTTAGTGGTATTTTTAGCTTAATCGAAAAAATGACCAATTTTGGATTTTAACAATTTTAAACTATTTCATTTTTTTGGCCATAAAATTATTTATACAAATAAAAATCATGAACATATATCTATTTATGATTTTTTTTCATCCTGGAATTCATTAAATTCATCTAGACCCAAATCTAAATCAACAGTATGGATGCTCAAAACCGGCTCACAAGTTTTTTTTTCGGAAAAATTTTCACTGATGTAGATTTTTTTGGAGATGTGCTCATATCTCATGATTGGATAACCCAAATACTCTGAATGTTTTTGGTAGGATGAGAAATATATTTATAAACTACATTTATTGTGGATGAAACACATTACTAGGTAGTTTTAAAGGCCATTTATGCATGGGAAACTAGAGAAATGGAATCAAGAGTGTTTTATTGGGTAGAATAAATTTTTTGAGTAAAACATGAGAGATTGTCTCTAGATATGGCCTAATTAATTTAAATTTGGAGGGTAAATGGAAAACATAATTTTAAACATATTTCATGAAATGTTAATGGGAAATTTAATGGGTCCAACATATAAAATCTTTTGACCGGATATTATGGCATGTAAAAGGATGAGAGATCCTCATCCCAAATCATTATAATCCATCCCATTAATCCTTGACACCTAAGAGAAGATCTCCACTAAGGGAGGATATACACTTCAATCTAGTAATCCTTCCCCTTTCCATATTCTTAGTTTTGTAATTCCAACTTCTTTCCAATTATTCTCAATTACCATAACAATTGTGGGGTAAAATTTGAGTGACCAAGGATGGGTAGGTTTTTCATTTTGCAATGCTTGATTTCATTCATGTTATTGTATAAAAACTCTATCGCTATTCAAAAACATTGTTTTCAATTTCATTAATTGGGGATTATTATAAATCATGACCCTATTTGATTTGTAATTTTGTTTTTTATTTTCACTTTTTTCAATGATCACTATCTCCCTCCACTTGTTTTTGGTTTATATACAATTGAATAAACCAGTCCTTAGTGGTTAAGTACTCGACGAGAATTAGTATGTATTAGAGGGGTAATGGATCTTCTTCTTTTTCTAGGATAAACATGAAATGATTAGGTATTACCCAAGTAAATAGAGTATATTTAATGCCACTTTATTACAAATGGAAGGCGAGTAGACCAAACTGAGATCTTAGTAAGGTATTCTCTCACTATCACCATTTCACCAATGAAGTGAGATAAAATGATCATTTAATCTCACTTTAATTATCTTATCAGAATATATTATATTAAAATAGAACAACGATAGAATTTTAATATTAAAACCAACACCGACCTGATCACCATTCTCATATTATAGTTTTAAATCAACCTAATTTAAATTTTATTTTCAATGATTTTATTAAATAAATTTTTTTAATATTCATTGGGTTTCTAAACAAAGAAAATGAAAAAATGAAAATATTTTCCCTCAAATTAAAAGTGAAAAACCTGTTTTCTATGCACTCTTATTTGGGATACCACATAGGTTTAATCACTATAAAATACTTAAGTAATAAAATATATTATTTTTACAGATCCCATGAGAGGTGTTCATTATAGAGGAATGTTTTTCATAAAAATATAACCAATTAATGTTAAATGGGGTTTCATAAATATCATTCCATAAAAACAGAAACCATTCATAAAAATAATATGAATGGAAAATTTGGATCATTTCCCACTATGATATAGGAATCATCAATGAATGTTATCTTAGAAGGAGAACAATTTTTAGATATATTTTTAAAAACATTCTTGTGGAAAATTTTCTTTTTTATTTGAAAATGATTTTTTAAAACATAGAACATTTGTAAATCCATTTTCTTTGGAAATAATTTTAAAACATATAAAGATGGATTAGAATTACATAGAAAACCTTTTTCATTGGAAACATATAAGATAAGAATAAAACATTAGGAATTTTTTCAATGAAAATCAATTAAAAATATATAAAATAATACTGGAGGTCATTGAAAATCATTTCTTTGAAATTATACTTTTTTAAAACATATAAAACTATATTTGAAAATCATTTGAATTATTTTTTAGGATAAAACAATTATTTGAAACCCATTTTTCATTTAAAATCATTTTTAAAAAAAAATCAAGAATATTAGGAAGACATTTTATTTTAAAAGATAACATTGTAAAAATACATATGAATGATCTGGGAAATGATTTTTGTGATGATATGTAGGTCCATACATGTTGAACATTCCTTTGACACCTTAAATATTTCAAAAAGTAAGTTCATAAAAAAGAATTAATATTTATTTTAAAACCATTATTTTAAAATAAATAAATTTGAAAAAATTTCCTTTAATCATCATAGGATAATAGTAAAAAATTGATAATATTCTAGAAAAAAAGTTTTTGAAAGAACACATATTTTCGACTGAAAAGTGAAAAAAGTCATATTCTCATAAAAACATTTTCTTAACAATGTTAAGTATCAAATATTTGAATAACGGTTCATTTAACTTGATATAAATTGAATATATAGAGGGATGGTAATTTTATAATAGTTATTAAAAAATGGATCATAATATTCCTTCATGGGAAACTTAATCATAAATAATCTCGATACACCTGGATATTGAAGCTATAAACTTATTCAACTTTAGTAACATTACGTAACAATAAATTGCAATGAGTAACATTAAACTAATCTTAAAATATAGTGAAAATAATTAAATCAATGATATAACATGTCAATAAGATGTATATACACCTCATAGTTAAATATAGGTGCATAGCATGGCATGTGTCTCAAAGAAGGATAATTTATAAAAACTTACATTACCGATTTGGAATCTTTTGAAACACTAAACTCATAAAATAATTATCATAAAATTGAATTAAAATACCATAAATTTATTTATAATAATAATATAATAAATCAATGGGAATATTACAGACCAAATAAAAGAAGTGAGCGATGAATAAGGAATGTATCTCATGGAAATAAAAAGTAAAATGAAATTACCGTACCTTATGTCTTGACTCTCATCGTACTCATAAAAACCTATCATATAATAATTATAATTTCATTATAAATATACTAAATAATATTATTATTATACATAATATCATATATAATTTTATTATGAGGTTATATTACCCATTTGTTGATAGTTTTTTTTTTGGGTAATACCCGCTTTGTACTTAAAACATGTTTTTATTTATTATTATTAATTGTCTTTCTTAGATAATGATTTACTATATTAAATAAGGTATAATAATATATAAATAACATATATATTCATTATATATGTATTCAAAAACATTAATTCAATATATAATTCTGAAATGGAATACAGCATTCATGGAGATGGTAGAACGTACGTACGCATGAACATTGTTTCCTTTTTTTCATAATATTGAAAGTAATTAATTAAATGACATGTGTATATATATATATAATCAATATATTTGAATAATGAAGTCATATATTTCATATGTTTTTATTAAAAAAATCCATTACACAAATAATGTAATGGTCTAATTAATCGCATCACTTTGGGGATGTTGTATTCCACTTGTCCACAAACAGTGATATCGTATATCCAAAACAAGGAAAGCATGAGGGTATGCTTAATATAAGAAATTCCAGAAGAATAAATAAATCATAATATATATATATATATATATATATATTATAAAAATATAATGTATATCATAATTCCAACACATGATCGGTGGTAATGAAAAAATGAACATCATCATATCATGAGGAGGTAGTTCACCATGCACAAGAATAGTAAATTCGTTAAACATTTGATCAAAGTGTGGGTAAGTGTAGGTATAACACTTAATATAACCAAATATAAGTATATTTAAGATATTTTTTTGTTATATGATAATTTTATAAGATTAATTGAGGTGGTGGAGAAATAAAATAATGGAATGGAGCATAAGGATAGATGTTACCTTTTTTGGTTAATTCTTCTTGGTTTATACCAAAGGGATTCATTGGTTGGATTTCTACCAAGATAGAGGATTAAATTAATACATTAGGGATTTTGGGAGATTATTTATGTATTTTTTTGGTGAGATAAATTTCTACATATGTGTGAGGATGAGGGAAATGTGAGTTTCTTTTTATAGTGGATAAGGAGTGATATTCTTATAAATTTTAGAAAAGGTAATTCAACGAATGCATTCCCCATGGAATGTTACCCAAAATATAAAATATTGGATTAAAAAAGAGGAAATGGTTTAAATATGGCCATGAAATTTCATTTTTACAAGTTTCTTGGTCGTTTTGGGGTTATGTTTATGGTTTAGTAACTTTTTAGATAATTTTTCTATTAATCATTGTAATTAATTTTAATCACATTCAAAAATAATTTTGGTAAAAACTTTTTTTTAGAAATTATTACAAATTAGAAAGTATTATTATTCTAAATATGGAATCCCTTTTTCAAAATTTATAACATAAAAGTGGAAAATTTTACTTTCAAATTTACCTCCAAGATGGGAAAATATTATAGATTTGTAAAGTAAAAATGTTCAATAGATTGTTATGTTTTTATATCGAATTTTAATGGGAAATTGTTTAAAATGACATAAATGCGAAAACTTTATATAAATTTTATCTAATTATGCATTAAAACAAATTTAAACTATAATTTTACTTTATAAATAAGTTAAATGAAAATGAATTTTTATATTATAATTTAGTATTTTTTATTATTCATCAAAAAATTAAGTTTCACACAAATTATCATAAATTCATAGTATGATTATTTTTATAGATTGAATTAAGAAATGAAAAATATTTTATGAAATTAAATTTCTAAATGTTTTGGAAATTAATTTTATGTTGGTCATAGAACGACATAAAAACAAATTCATTTGAAAAAAATAGTATTTTTAAACCTATGATGACTTTTCTAATAATTCAAGTTTTCTTATAAATATGTTATATATATATATAATCATTATTAATTATATGTAAAAAATAGAAATTTCTATTTATATTTCTAATTAAAAAGATATGTCACACCTATCTAATTTAAATAATTATAATAATAAAATGATGTTTCATAAAAACTTAGTATTACATGTAATGCATGCCATGCAAATATTGTTTGTATTGAAAACTAATATAAGTCATGAGTGTACGTTACAAAAACAAAAATCTATACATTAATATAAAAAAGCTATATCTAGTGTTAAATGAAATAAAAAATATCGAAAATATTAAATTATTTCAAAAAAATACTTCACATGAACTCAGGGTGTTATATTATACCACCCTTAAAATGAATTTCTACCTCAAAATTAATCTAGATTATCAAGGTTTTAATACTTAAAAGATTATATAATAGAAATCGACATTGTAAAAATGAACACCAAAAAATCTTTTAAAAAGGTAATTTTGAAACCACAATGGTTACCAAGGGATATTTATGATTCCATTTAGGATAACATGAGGGGGAAGTGAAAAAATGGACTTTGGGGAAAAGAGTAAATATTCATAGGTAGTGAATGAGGTCATCCATAGAAATCAAGTGAATGAACAATGAAAATTTTAAGGCCTAAAATTCAAAAATCTTTGATGATTTAAAAGTACACTAATTCATTAAGAATTAAGGTATTAGATATCATTTTTGTTCATTTTTCTAACATAGAGTAATTATTTTATAGACCTAGAATATAATGAAACATAATGAAGTTATATATTTATAAAAAACTTCATTCTTTGATTTTTCATAGATAAATTTCTAATTATTAAATTATATTATGAAATTTAAATCTATAAATAAACTTTCAGGATAGTAGCACTAAAATACACTTTTAACAGATCTTAAGACTCCTAAAAGTATGGTAAGTCTCACATTTTTCTGTGAAATTTTTTAAATATTAATATGGCTAAAACATTAATCTATAAACATAAAATGTAACACTATTGGTTCATAATTAACATTTATTCATGAAATGGTTTGACAAAAAAATTACACATTTTACCACAACATCGTGTATTCCAGTGGTAGGTGTAAAACCATAATCGTCCTTCGGTCATGGGTCCAAGACCTACAGCCTTGCCAGAATTTAAGGGTAGTGACTCTAAATATAGGATGTGTTTTTATAAAACCACATTAATATAATTCAAAAAATTAATATGATGTAAATATATGATACTTGTATAATCAAAAAATAGCCTTTTAACTTTAGTTATCAATATAACCTTAGTTCATAAATACATCATCTGAATTTTAACTTAAAATTTCCATAAATGGTTAACCTTATAACCCTTATAAAATATGAAAATCGAAATCATTATAATTAACTTCAATAAAAAAATGTTACATTGAACCCCAATATATCAAAAGTAGCTCTTGTTTATCACATTCCAATCATATGTGTACCCTTATCAAATATTCTCTTCAAACAGGATAATAACATATATTTTTATGAATATTTTTGGAAAACATGAATTCTTATTTATTCGAAAGATTACTGGATATATTCCTTAAGTAAAAGATGTTTTAAAATTAATCCAAGGTTACATAGAATACTTTGTGAATAAATATTTTATTTTTTCGGAGGTAATCAATACCATACAACATATCTTTACTGAAAAAAACATTATCTCCACAACATGAATAAATTAAGGGTTACCTTACCTTAATCAAAATATCTCTTTTCCATGAAATAAATTTTCATCCTCACCACCACCATTTGACATATCATTCAAAATACATAATAAAAAAAATATAGTATATGTACATATAAATATCATGATTCATATAACATAATCACTAAATTACAAAACATATACACTTTAATTATATATCCTTATTCTTAAACCATTACTCAGGATTAATCATCTTATTACATAATAACATTTTCCTATAATATAAAATATGATAATTTTATTAAGGTTACTCAACCATAATCTAATCACACTACTTTTGTTTTACGTGAATAATACTGGAAGAACATCTCATACCTTTCACATGTCGTTTATGGTCTCTTTATCTTTAGATGTATAACTAATACTCATAACATCTTCCTGATTCTATTTATTATATTTCCAAATGGTAAATCAATTTTCATAATTCCCATAAATTTCTCATATCTATCATTCAATGTTAATCATGTTCCTTTTAGTTCCCACTATTGAAAAAAAAACTAGAATGAATGGGGAGAGAAACAAATATCATATAAGAAAGGTCTATAATTATAAAACATTACTTATATGATGTATAAATCATGAGGCATAATTTTTAATAGAAGACAACATTGGTTTATCCTATGTCATTCATATTTAGATTCTATTCAAATCATTCATTATGGTTCGTAAAGAGTTTGTGAATATTGAAAGAATAACCTCTGGGAGTGTCACACTAGTTGTGCAACAAAGCCCATTTTCTTATAATAGGTTACGTCGAGTTAGGACCCTCACACCTTTTTTGGAGTTATTACCCAAAACTATATATGTTCATGAGATATATTTACTTTTATTATCCACAAAAGAATGTAATTCCAAGAAACCAGCATCTAAATCCATTACCAAAATTCTATGAATTTTTTCAACACTATTCTTCATCCTTAAACTTATCATTAGATACATTCCTAGAAAAATCCTTATAAATAATAATAAGGATCACACTAAAGGTGCAATATCCATGTTTCAAAAGGATAACTAATTTTTTTCTCTAATACTTTCAATAGTGACCATTTTTTCATAAATTAACATTACATGAATTTTTCAAAATACTAATTCATTACACAAATAGACGCTCAAAGACCATGTTATTTTAGTGACTTTGGAAATATAACAAGGGAATATTTTAACTAAGTAAAATATCATCAATGATTCCCAAAAATTTCTCAATGTTAGTAATCCAACCTAAAAAATATTCTTTATAACATTAGGAAATTAAGAATAATAAAGGAGTTAGTTCAAATTCTCATCAAGGGAAAATAAATTAAATGCATAAGAATAGCATGAACATAAGGGTATGAGAACATGGTCAGGATCATTATAAGATAATACCATATGATTCAAAGATCATAAAAATGAATATATTCATAAATATTTTATGTTTATAAGACATGAATCATAACAAAATAAAGAGTATATGGTACGAAATAATAATATGGGGAAATAATATGGAATTATAGAATACACATATCCATTTAAAAACCCTATGTCAAGGATGAATACCAAGACCTTTGTAACATTTTAGGATTGGGATAATCACCCATGTGCCTACTTTAGGATTGGGATTCCCTCCTAAGTACCCCCTTGTTTTGGGCTTGGGATTCACAACTATTCACCCATTTATTTAAGGATTTGGATTCCCTCCTGTATACCCTCGTGTGTCATGATTGGTATTCCCTCCAATCCACCCTCTTATTTCTCGCACGGTATGCCCTCCCATGTAACATTTAGGATCATAAAACATTTTTCATTACCCAATGAATTGGAGGAAGATATGCGTCCCACCCTTCACATAATAAAATAATACATAAAATTTCCACAATATAATAAAACATGTATTATATCATGAACCATAGAAAGAAATGGGCTTCGTAAACATTATATCGTAACCCATCAAATAAAATGGTTATCATAAAAATTTAATCATTTCATAACCTATGGAAATTATTTTGGTTTCATAATAATTTATTAAGTGAATAAACCATTAAAGGAAGTAGGCTTCCAAATAATTTATGATGGTATATTATATAGAAGATAAATGAGTCTCATAAGAATATAATGGAGGCAAGAGGAACCTATTTCAAAAATATATAACCTCTGAAAGTGTAATATTTTTTAATAAATATCCTTCCATGAAAACATAAACTATTCAAATAAATAATTTTAATATAACATTGGGATCATTTCTTAGAAATGAATGAGTAACACTAATGAATGTTGACTAAGATGGAAAATAATTTTGAGATATTTTTTTAATACTTTCATTTGAGAAATTTTAAATTATTCTGTTAAAAATGATTTTTTAAAAAATAAAACATTTTTTAAAACATTTTCCTTTGAAATAATATGAAAACATATAAATATGGCTTGAAATTATTTTCAAAATCATTTCCTTGAAAAAAAAATAGAATCATAAAAAACATTTGAAAGTATTTTTCAATAAAAACTTCAAAAAGAATCCTTAAAGAATTTTGAAATCCATTTTCATTGAATATTATTTTAAAACATATAATATAACCATTGAGATCATTGAAGGTATTTTCATTGAAATAATTCTTTTTGAAAACATATAAAAGAATATTTAAAAATAATTTAAATCAATTTCTATGATAAAAGTTTTTTTGGAAACCCTTTTTCCTTTGAAATTTTTTTTGAAACAACATGTTTCTACAATATTGGGGATTTTAAAAAAACATTCAGAATTACAATGGAATCACAAAGGAAATGACCGTTATGAAAGTGGGTAGGTCCATACATGCCGTATATTCCATTCACACCCCAAAATTTCATAAAACTGCCTTGATTAGAAAAAGAAAAGAATATTAATTCTTATTTTTTTATAAAATGGTAATACATGGGTAATAATTACATTTTAACATCATTGGATAATACTAAAATAATTGAAATATTTTTTAGAAAACCCAATTTTTAAATAACACAAGTTTACGACCGAAAGGGGGAAAGGCATATTTTCATAAAAACATTCTCTTAAATAAATTACATAGCAAAAGAGTTGAAAAATGGCACCATTACATAGATATAACATTAATATCTTTTATTTAAGAAACATCATAAGATTTCATGAGATATGGATCGTATTAGTTCATCAAGGGAAGCATAATCATAAACATTCTAGTTAAACAATGAGATTGAAGCTATAAACCATTACCATTATGGTAAAATTAAATCATTATAAAATGGAATGAATAACATTAAATGAATCTTATAATATCATGAAAATAAACATATAACTGATATAACATGTCAATAGTCTATATATACACCTCATAGAGAAATATAGGTTCATAACATGGCATGTGCCTCAAATAAGGAAAATTGAGACCAAATTACATTATCAATTTGGTATATTTAGAAACACAAAACCCCTGGAATAAATATCATAATATGTATAAGAAATACCCAAAAAATTATTTATAATAATAATACAATACATATATGGGTATTATACACAACACAGTAAATAAATGAGTGTTGAATAAGGCTTGTGTCTCATAGAAATTAAAATTGAGATGAAATTCACTTACCTTATTTATTGACTCTCATAATACATGTAGTAACTCATGTATAATAAATATAAGTTGATTATAAATATTTTATAGAACCATATTATAATATATATTACCATATATTATTTTGTTAGAAATTTATATTATCATCATATTAATAATTTTGTGTAATGATCTCACTTCGGGTAATAGCCACTTTATTCTTCGTGCATGTTTTTACTTATTATTCTTTATTATCTTACCTATATCATGATTTAATTACTTATTAAATTTAAAATTATTTATAAATATCATATATATTCATTATATGTGTATTTATAAAAATATTTTAATTATAGAAAGATCAAATGTAATACACCATTCTTGGAGATGTTAGGTCATAAGTACGCATGAATGTTGTTCCCATTTTTTCATCATATTGAAAAAATGTATGTAAATGACATATATTTAAATATATATATATATATGATATTTATTTTAGAAATATTATTTCATCTATATAATATATGTTTACTAAAATAATCCTTAATATATTCCATATAAAGTGTCAATGAATCAAATTAATTTTTTAGAGTTTGTAGACTAAACATCCACAAACGAAGATATTGTATTACTGATATATGGATATAATGAGGGTATGTTTAATATAAAAATTATAGAAGTAAAAATTAATCATAAATATAATATATATCTTATAAATATATAGTTTCTATCATAATTATTTTGGATGATAGGTGGTAAAATAAGAATGAACACCATCATTTTGTGAGTCGGTGGTTCGTTGTACACATGAATGATAAGTTCATTACCAATTAGATGGAAGTGTGTGTAAGTCTAGGAGACCACCTTAATATAACAAAATATAAATATTTTTCTTATATTGGTGATATTACATGATCATGGAATGAGAATGTTTTAGGGGGTGAAAGAAATTATAGGAAAGGAGCCTAAGGTTGGATGTTACCTCTTCATGGGGCAACTGATTTTTTTTATACCAACGGGATTTGTTGGTTGGATTTATACACAAATGAATAACTCAAGGATTCAGGTTGGGAATTTGGGAGAATATTTTAGTATATTTTGTGAGATCTAGTTGGTCATGAGAGGTGAGAGGAAGTGGTGTGAGTGAGCTCCATTATATAGTGGAGGAGGAGTGGCATTTTGGTAAATTTTTTAAAATAGAATTCCACCCACATTTTAACATAGAAAGTGGTTCCAATAATGAATTAAAATTATATCCATAGTATAATAGGGTCGATATATCGACATAAAATGTATTTTGGAAATTTGTTTAGGTATTTTTAGGTTTAAAGTTAATGGTTTAGTCCATTGTTAAGATAATTTTTCTATTAATATTTGTAATTAATTTTAATAACTTTCACCTATATCTTTGTAAAAAAAATATTTTGACCATATAATAAATTATAAATTAATATAATTACAAAAATGGAGTCTATTTTTCAATATTCCAATCATATTAGTGGTATAAATTAATTTAAAATTAATCTTGTAGATGGTACAACATTTATGATTTCTATAGTTAAAATGTTAAAATGTTTTCATTATTTCTAAATACAATTTCAATGTAAAATTGGATATAAACACCTAAATTGGATTTTTATGTCTAATTTATAAAATTAAACTTTGAAAAATTAAAATATAATATAAAAGAATAAATAAATTAGATAAAAAATATGTTTTATTTTAAAATTATTTATTTTTAATTATTCATAAAAAAATAAAGTTTCTATAAAAAATCTAAAAAATTCACCTTAAGATTAATTAAAAATTATGAATTAAAAAAGGAATTTTATTTTATAAAATTAATTTTCTAAATGATTCTAAAATTTAAATATATTTCTATTTACATAAATACATGAAAACCATTTCACTTGAGAAAATAGTATTTTTAAACATATAACATCATTACCAATAATACATGTTTTATTTACAATATGTTTTATTTATATGAAAATTTATAATAATTAGTTATTTATATACACATTACTATGTTAATATAAATGTTATAAAAATATCATTTAAATAATTATAACAATAAAATTATATATTTTAGAAACTCGGTATTACATGTAATGAAATCCATGTCAGTGTTGTGTTTAGAGAAAGAAAATATATGTCTAGTGTGTAGTGTATAAAAACAAACACAATATTTTAATATAAGGAAACTATATTCAGTTTTGCATGAAATGGAAAATAAAAAAAATATTAAATTAACTCAAAATAAATATTTCATAAAAACTCAGTGCGGTACACTCAGTACTAAGCATTATTCGACAGAGGTAATATAGATTTTTATCGCTCCTCACACCATTTTTTGGTCTTATAAGGGATCCAGTAAGCCTTTCATGGAAGCCATATATAGAATGAGTGGTCTACATTCCACTGATGGCATCATAAAAATAGGTTATAGTAAATATTAAATTATCTTTTGAAGGATTCTTATTAGTCCTCATTCCATTGATAGGCGATCGCCTTCTTCATTATCCTAGTGAAGGGGAGATTTTTTCTCGCCAGGCTGGCTATGAAAATCCAAATTTAGGAATTTTCCCCTTGGATCCCTCTCATTTCATAGAGATTTATTGTAGTTAAATTTATAAAATAGAATTTTTCTTCAATGTGTTAACCAGGATTCCATGGTTGTATACCACAAAGCCAAGGACCTTCGCAAATGTTACCCTACTTTTTCTTTTCGGTAGATTAATATTTATACTATAATTTCACCGCATTTCAAAGACTGTTTGAAGATACATAAAGTGATCACATAACTATCAGTATTTTAACACTATGGTTTAGAAATAACATTGATATATTCTTCCAATTAATTTCCAAAATATATTTTTCATAGTGCATTAATATGTTGCACCAATTTTATTTTAGTCAATGTGTATAACCTGATAGCAGAAAATCCCTAGAGCTGCTTTGAAGGTAGTTTATTCATCATCTTTATGGGCCATATTTGTCTAATTATTCCCCAAATACCCATCAATCAAGAAAAGTGAATAAATCAAATAGTTGGATCAATAAATAGTCCTTTGATTGGAAATATGAAATCATCCTTTATACAGTACTGATTAGGGTCACCAAAATCAATTAAAAACATAATAGGCACATATTTTATTGAATGTGATGGTGTTGGCGAGCCATATTGGGTATTTAAATTCTCCCATTAAGTTATATTTGATTATAATTTCAACATACACCTCTACATTCGTGGCATGATATGGTTATGTCCTATTTCCTACCTACTTGAAGCCTTGATGCTCATCAGGAAAATTGAGATGGAGGGTAGCCACATCTCAATTCATTCGTGGAACTTTTGTATAATTTCAAGTGAACCCATATCATTCTCTCTTTAAAAATTCCATATAGATCTCATTCTATTAGAGTACTAGGGTAACACTAATCAGTGTTTGATGTTGGTCTTGTTTTGTTCATATATTTATCAGCACCAGTTCATTTATGGTGGTGGAGACACCTTTCTTGAATGTAGGAGTGTAATTTTTTAGGTTTTCCTCATATTCATCCTTTTTTAGTTCATGGAAACATCCTCAAAAGGAGCTTCTATTCGGGGGGTTCTTTTTCACAATCATGCTGAGAGAGGCAGTGAGAAGAGACATCATCATCCCCTACCTCCTGAGATGATTCAGAGAGATAATGGAATTTATTTCCTTCTACAATATCATTAGGGATATGAGGCAAATGGAACTCTTTGGTCAAGTGTATCACCACATATGGATTTATGGGGGGCACATAGTAAACGTGGGGAACACTATAGGGATTCATATGGGAAGTACCTAAGCCGTTGGGGTAATAACATGTATATAATCATCAACTAATTTTCGTTTTTCTCCCATCTCTTAGAAGTATATTTTAGCATATGTGGCTTCAAAATTCTCAAACATTTCACCATCATCATGAATTCTACCACCAAACATTCCATCAGTAGGGTATTTCATCCATTTTAGGAATTTTGAAGATACAAACAATTGGAAATAAATAATGGAACTTTCTTATATGAAATTTTATGTGGTTCGTTGTTGGATAACCATAATCACAGCATCATATGTGAGATACCCAAACTCATCTTTGATCATGATCTTCCCAAGAGGTTTTTTCTCACAATTATCATACACTTGTATGGTCACAGTTGTGGGAGAAAAATCCCTTGCGCTATATCCCTACCATCAGTGGGTTTAAAAATGGATGAGGCTGATCTTGGAACTATTATCAAACTAAGGCCTTTAGATTTCTATAATATTGAGTCTTCCCAAAACAAATTGGGGTATATTTTTCACTTAGTTGACCTATTCATGATTATGGTTGGTGAAATAAATGGTGACCTAGATTTATGATGTCGTGGTCTCTATTTGAAATATGGGGGTCGTAGATACTTCTATATCCAATTTCTATGGGCATTAGAGGGCTTCAATAAGAGGCTCCCAAAGTTTTATTGAATGATGGAATATATACAAGGTTGAGATCTTGGTGGGGGAAGCTTCCAACTACTTCATAAAATCATAGTTTTTTTATAGAGGTCAGTGATTACCAATTTGTGAATCCTATTAACATGTAGCTAATGAACCTAGAAATTTGAGTTTGATGGTCTCGGTGCTTGTAATGTGGTTGGGGGATAATCATCTTCCATTGGGTAGGTTGTGTCGTCCAACTCTGTTTCTTAAGCTAATAAAGCAATCTAACCCATTCAAGGAATTGATGTAAAGAAACTAGGTGATGATTATATTTTGATTGTTTTGAGACACCCCTATTTCAATTATGGTCCTACTAGATCACTTCACCATGATTATCAACATTATATTTATCCTCTGAGGGGATGTGACCAAAGTATTGGGTCTGACCATGCATCATATATCCCCTGTATCCTCGGTTTTGGCACATTTATCCTCTAGTTCTATGCCTTTGGGTGATAAACCCATTCTTTGAGGCATATTCATCATTAGAGAAGGGGTCTTCCAAGTTTATTATGTTGAAAGAACCACTTATGTGATCTTCTTTAGATGAATGTTCCATTAGGTGGGGCGGCGATCATGCTGCAAATATTACATGGAAGAAACCTAAATGCGTTAGAGATTGTGTGGGAGTAGAATATAAATCATCCCCATAAATTTATTCCAACATTCAATGGTTGAACCATCCCTTGTGAGTTATATCTGATGTATCATTCTTAGGTTGTTAGGCTATGGTAGGTCTGTGTAACTATTCTCTCATGTAGGCATGATATTAGTTATCTTTTTTGGATTTATCCTATTATTGGACTCACAATCATGTATGGATGGAACATTTTCCCAATCACCTTTTTCTTCTCACTGGGAGATAGTTATTAAAATCACCTTCCCTATGGAGTTATGTAAATTTAGTTTTCAATAGTTTACCATATCATGAAGGACTTCACTGATGATGAATCACTCCTAGATATTATGACTCAAAATATTTTTCAAATGGATTTTTTGTAGATAATTGGTGAAGTTGACCTCATAAAGATTCTGAATACGTGGTAGAATGAGAAGGTTATTGTCCATTTCATATGAGAAATTATTGGGTACTTTCCCATTTTAGATGGTGTATTATTTATTCATCCATTCCTCAAATACTGAGAGACCCCTATTTCTCTATGCTTTTAAACAAGGGAGATTCAAGGCTTTTTAGCTCTTAATATGAGGTTCCGGGAAATTTGGATGCTTCTTAGGTTCCAGGATGGGAATCATTGTTGGCCTATGAGTGACAACCACAACTTCTACATTTCTTGGACTTTTCACTAGTGTCAAGGTCATGTGTAATGATTTGGATTGGGTTCACTGAATGGAATCTTTATGAAATTATATTGTTTCCAAAAACATTAAAACCCACTAGCATACATCATTAGGATTAGGGTGTATGAAAATCATCCCAAATATTATTAGGATTGACATCAAACACTTTCTTCTATGGGGTGGGGATGTTGAGTGAATAATTTAATCCTTTACCTCTGACTATAAAGTAAACACCCTATTATTTTCATATTTCTTGTAGTTTTTTAGGTTGACAATCATTGTTTTTGTTAGAGTTGAGGTAAAATAACTTAGGAAATAACAATGAAGATCTTAAATCCTACAACAGATCCTGCTGGTAGGCTACTGTACCATACAAAACCTAGACATGATGGAGATTTTACAAAACATATTAGCTTTGTCACCTCCTGTTGATATTTAGGGTTTATCATCAAAACACATTGGGATACAAAGTGTATGATATTATGTTTAGGGTATCCTACACAATAAAAATGGATATGGTTGGATTTATGAAATTGGGTCCAGGTTAAGTATCCTCCACTAATTTAGGATATCGATTCGTATAAGGATGTATAGGTGTGCATCTTCATTTCAGGGATTATATTTGAGAATCTAGGGACTCAATGACATTAATAAGATTTGGGGAACTGTTTTCTAATCCTCACCCCCCCCCAACATGAAGCAGGTGGGGTTTGATGAGGTGGCCCCTCCTTTTTCTACCTCTAATTCTCGATTAGTCATAAGACATAAAGATTGCCATGGTTAAAGAGTGACTATATCCATAATGGAGGTAACATAAAATCATTTTCAGCATACTAATATATATATACTAGCTACCTAGACCTATATCTATTTTGATTCATAGATAATTTACTTTCTGGATGATCAGCTATGAGAGGGAGAATATTCCCCTCGGTGGGAAGATGATACTATATAAGAATATTTCCCCTGATTAGCTCCATGTTGATTTGTCTAATTGATTGTATCTCATACTCATACTGTGGTATTTTTTATTTTGTAGAATTAACCAAAACACTTTTGGGTGGTTATTGGGATGTATCCACACCTTTTTCATTATATTTTGAAGTGTTCCACTATAAATGTGGAAACATGATATTTAGAGGTTCCAGATTTTGGATCCAACATTGGTTCCGATTGTGTACAACCTCTATTGTTGAATCCCAATCACCCACCTCTCAGGGTAGGTTTTATATGTTGTGACCGTTTTCATTTTCATCTTGATCCACCATATCTATTGTGATGAAGGTTATTAAATTAATAGATTAAAATAAGTAAATGGTAGTTATACCTTTACTTTTGATGCAACATGATGATTCCACACAATATTCATCAATATTTCAATTCACACCCCAGACTATATTGGGCCATTTGGTCTTGCAACCCCAACAGGGATAGATCAACTTCACTATTTGGTCCTCCCATCTTGGTCTATGAATAGTGAACTTTAGGGAGTTTCGTGGCATATATTCTGAACGTACCCTTAATAAAAGTGGTTTTTCATGTGGCAAGAGGAATAGAGAGGATGTTGACTATGGATTTCTAGATCCCAACTTGGAGAAGATTGACTCGCAATGTGGTGATGATGATATAAAAATTCCCCCAGTCCTATGGGATGGGGTTTATTTAGAGCCATAATAAGAATAGAAAAATCGTGTTCTTTAGCATTAAATAATTCCAATTGGGAACTTCACAATTCCTAGCATTATCATTGAGGGATAAATTCCCCATGCCCCATAGGGTGGGTTTTATATTTAATCACCATTGATTTATCTAAGACACTCTCAGATGTGATTAACCTAGTGATGGATATTGAGATACAAACTCCCCCTATCCTTGTTGTACGGGGTTTATTTTAATCTACTGTCAATATGTCAGGAATCCTCTAGGGAATTGAAGATTCAAGTAGTGGAGGTGGTGTTAGTTATTCACCCACCTCAAAGATATTGGTATATTCCAATATGGGTGCTATATAAGCCTCTAATATCTACCCATTAATACATAGAAGCTATGTTCCTATTGAATTTGGGTTTAGTAGAAACCCATGATGGGAAAATTTCATTACAGGAAGTTGTTCAGGTGATCACAAATTCTGTCTATGTGTCTAAAATGCACTATGATTTCTTTTAGGGGATAGTTTTAAAGACTTTTTAGTTGTCCACTCTCTCCATTAATAATATCTAGGCACTTTTGAAGTGGGGGAATTCTATTTTAATGACCAACTATCTTTCTTGTGTCATCAACCCTTGATTTCCCCAGATGCTATGACATTATATGAAACCATATATAAAGGGTTATGTTGTTCCGTAGGTGCGACAAAGTGTAACCCTATATACATTCCTAATCCTTGAATATGAATTCATGATGTGACTACATATATTATCTTCTGAAGGGTTATGATTCAATAATAATAAGAGAGTTCAATATTTTCACTATGATTTTCTGGTTTTTGTATCCTGAGACAAAGATATAAAATCTTGATCTAGCTGACAATAGAGTATCTTGGTGCTCTATAGATGATCGTCATATCCTGAATAAGGTAGGTGTCTATTTTCCAATATTTAAAAAATTTTACCTCTGATTTCGGTGTAGATAAGGCAAGCAATCGATTTATATATAATCTGAGATCCCCTAGTCATAAATATAAATGGTCCCTTACATAATGGGGAGGTTGTTTCAGAATAAATTTCTACACATTTCAATGACATCCACATTCTCATAAAAATAAAAGCCTCCATTAAGTTAGAGAATAGAATATAAATATGAGGGTCTCATGATTACAGCAATGGACTTGTTCTAGATGTTGATGGGGAACAATATATGGTTGACCCTGATGTTTTGAGCACCTCTTTATATAAAGGTGTTAGAGTTTTGAACACCACCCTATAAAGAGGTGTCTTGGAAAGGGGAGGATTTCTATGTTCATGGGAGATATTGAAGTGGCGGTTGACCATAGTGGATTGTTGGAATATATTAATTACGATCTATATCCACACTACCATATGGAGGACTATTAGGGTAATGGTTGACTTATACTATGATTACAGAGTTGATGGAACCTTGTGATGTTGAAAATATTTCCTGAATGACTACATGGATACTTGAATTGAGAATTTTAGGAATATGGATCTCGAACTGTGGAATATTTGGAGTATGAAAACCTATCATTCAGTATTGTTCAGTGATATATTCTTTCTATATTATGGTTTCTATTACGTTCTTATTACAATTTCTTATTGCTGGAATACGAGGCAGTTGCTGAGAGGCTACTAGAATATATTGATGAGATATATCATTATTGAGAGGAATATGAACTTATCCGTAGGCAAGTTACATTTTCAATTGGTGAAGCTCATTCTGGAAAACAATATGACCGTTATCACAAACATTTGGAATATTCTCCCAATTTTTTTTGAAAGGATTATACCCCTTTCCAGAGGCTTGTGCCACTCTCAATTGGTAGGCATGGTTTAGAGTAGGAAAACGAGCATGGTCAGAACATTCTTTCCCTAAAAAATATTCCGAGGGACCTATGTAATTGGAGAATGAATATGAGACTCCTCATATATTCAATCAGAATGATTTTCATACATTCATTCATTTGAAAAAGTAATAATATGATTATGGTTTCCATGATTTGATAAAATACGATAAACCTACTTAGTGAAAGGAATATGAACCCCTCATGAGGCTTGTTTAATTATCACTTTGTTTTCCAAATCCAAAACAGGGATATATTACAGATACTGGTCCTTTAGAGTATTCCATTAGGATTATTCGATAGTAATATGAGCATTTCTCAAGTCATGGTACCCTCTCACTTTGAGAGCCTCTTCAAGAAAATGGATATGATCATGAACCTAGGAATTTGGAATATGGAACCAAATTTTTTTGACTGGAATGTGACACTTTTCCATGGAATGTGTCACTCCCACTTGGTGATCCATAGTTGGAATGGGAGTATGATCCCAGTCCGATGCATCATCCTTTATCAAAGTATTCCAATAATCATATTGGATGAGAGAAATAATGTGTGCTTGATCCGGAGTAGCCACTTATTAATGACGATTAGAGTGATGATCTATCATAGTTGTAGGGACAAGAATATGAACCTATCATTACATCTGAATGAGTACCAAAATATTCTAGTATAGATCATCAGCTCTTACAATGATGTGTTGACATTTTAGAAATGTGTTCACATGCATGTGGGCCAGCAAATTTTCACTCTCCATTTTATACTAAAAACTATATCTGATTAGAGTGGGGATATTTTCCCACTTATTTCCTCCTTTTTCTACTAGAATATGTTGATGGACTTCCTGCAAGGGGGTAGGTATATGTGTATCCCCCTTCCTACTATGGAAATATACCCACAAACTTGTTCAGAGTGAGCAGGGATATGGAGTATCTCCCTGGTCACATCCAGAATATGATTAAAAAAATTAACAGTGGGAGTGGGGTTTTGATCTCTCTCATGGATATCGAGAGTCTTCCACACCCAACATTTATTCCTTGATATCCATGCATGCGCATCATATGAGTAATAATGTCGAGTGGTACCATCATAAGGTGACTGGAGTGTATCTATTAGATGATGCTAGTGATAATGGTTGATAGGTTCCCACCTCAGGGGCACATGAACTAGAAGGAATCTACATTTGAATCCTTGTTCCACCTTCTTCAGATATTGAAGGTGGTAGTTTTTTCACTCTGGGTGTAATCTCCTAAATTGGTTGGCTATGGTTACAAGGGCTATTAGCATAACTACAAAATTACCTAAACAATGTGAACTCATCATCTTTAATGCTTGGAGCCCCTTGTAGGTAGAACTTAATGTTGGAATCATACCACATTATTGGTATTCCCATACCATGGTATTCTCTACATGAAGTTGAAGTTGTCAGGCTAGTCAAAACATTTTGAGATTTGTGGGGTTTGAATCCACAATTAATTTATTGTAAATATCATTGGATGATAAAAACATTATCTTGGGTTGAGATACTGCTGATGAGACCAATATCTATATTCATTCATATAATAAGAAATAGTGTCACCAATTAGTGAAATATCATAGGCACAATGTGTTCTCAATACTATATGCATGGTCAACACAATCATCCTTCTATTCTATATCTGACCATCCATATTTTATGGAATAATCAACATGATGATGGAATTATTTTAGGTGATCCCTCATTATAGAGAAACACCTATAAGATTCATGTCAAGCTTATCAAAATTTTCAGTATATGATATAAAAAATAGAGTAACTCAATATATGATTTCCCAATAATTTTTTTATTAAGATATTCACATTGGGTTCATCATTTTTGTTTGCATATTGAATGAGAAAAATGGCACGATGTATAATAACCCAATAGGATTATTATTAATAGATTCATGTTACGTCCACGAAATCTTTTTTATAATGAGGATTTTATAATGATATTTATATGGATATTGGAGATTCAAGATACTAATGATGTGATCATTTCATCTCCCAAAACCCATGTGATATATCTTCGGTATGAGAAACCGAGGATATCAAGTGATCACCCTTAATGCATACAGATGTGGGACTTTTGTAATGAGAAAACCCATAGATGTTAATATAGATATATGTACATGGAAATTAATTTTACTTATGCTTTTATTGATTGGAATAAAATAAATCAATGTTCAAATTAATGGATATTACACAATGACGTTTCCCATCAATTTTAAGAGACTTATGAGGAAAATGATCTGATTATTACAATCGCTTAAGTCCATGTGACAAATTATCTATGTTAGAAACAAGGGATGGAAAATGATCAATCTCACTGATTATAGATGTGGAACATATTTACTGAGATGAAAATTTGGATGGTTAAAATAGATCTTGTTCCATAGAGAGGTGTCTTATGTTTCTTTGTTAGGAAAGAAACAAAGTCCTTATAATTCAAAATGTTGGGGCTCACACATTAGAGTTCCCATATTGCTCAGGGATTACAACCCAATGATGGAAAATGTTATCAAGCCATGGGATTCTCTTGAAACTAGACTACGTTTCCTCCAAAAATGATTGAATACCCTCTTAACATGCCTCAATATTTTATTTGACATATTAGAGGATGTTTGGACATTCTAGGGTATATTACACAAATGTGAAAATTCAATCACATGATTGATTTGGATTGCCTGATGGATATCTTGAATCTTGTATAGAAAGTGTGAGTTTCATCAAATATTCAATTTTTTTCATGAGAACATTGGGAGACCTAGTTGGTTGATTATAGGAGCCATTTCATGATCTTAGATGGGACGTCTAGAGTGTGACCCATGATTCTATTGACATGCCTTGGTTTCATCATGAGATCCAGATGACACACATGAAGGGAATCACGAGAGTCAATGTGATAGGTCTCAGTGGGTGTGACATGTATTGGATGAAATGTTTTAAAGTCATCATGATTCTTGGCTGAACTGTAAGTGAGACATTGCAAGAGTTGATAGGGTTTCATGAAGGGAATTTCTAGAGAAAATTTACAAGATTGAATGCTACTGTGAGACACAACTGACATGAATTGTTGAAACCATATTTGTCCAGAAAGACATCTGAAGGACAACACCATGATTGAATGGAGATCCATGAGTGTATCATGAGACATGGTATTCATGCCCAAAGGTATCCATGTGACTTTATTTGACATTTCTAAGGGCCTTTTCATGACTCAAATAGTATACCGAAAGAGTGTCACAAGAATTCAGTGACATATCTTTGTGCTTCTATGCATCTTGAGTGGTTCAGGTGACGCACATGATGGCCACCGTATATATTATATATGTAATTCTCCAAAATTCAGTATGTTTTTCTATATTTTATATTAATAATTCATTAGTTTTGTTCAATTTTATCTTCTTTTAATCCTCATGTGATGTAGAAAATTAGTGTGACATTATAATAATTTCTTTCTAGAGGTTCTTCATGTGATATATAGTGATCATGTTAAGTGATTATTCATTCAACATGATTTCTCTAGATCTTCTCCAACATCATACATGACAGTAAACTTGTTGGAAATGAGATCAACTACTCTAAGAAATCCTCTCTGGTGCTTCGACGAAAAAGGTCCCACTTCTAGTATTGAGATTCATAGTCATGCATGCAGTGGTTTATTTTTCATCCAATATTTATGTATTTATAGGCCTCTCCACCTTGATTATTTTCTGGATTTTTTTGTGGCTCATATTGCATTGATCAAGGATGGAGTTTTGAAGAGAGATTAAGTGTCTCACACTTTTTGAGATACATTCATAAATTTTTATAAGGGTGTTTCTTAATTTTTGGCTACTTAAAACCATACCATCAATGGCTCCATTATTGGATCATTTCCAATTAATGGGTATTTTTCGAATCATGCAAACATGCTATGGTATTTTCATAGTATCATACTGACAAGTCCAAGGGAATTCATGAGATCCTGGAACATTTCAAAAGTCCTTATTGTGATATTAGGTGACTTTAAAATGAATTTTATAAAGATAAGATGGCTTGTAAAGGGACCTATATGGGATTAGGATGAATTTCCAAGGGGACTTCTGAGTCTAGTATACATACTAACCTAACTTTTCATGAGTGTTTTACGACTATGAGGGGATCCCTCCTGCTCCTTTTTTATATTTCATTTAATTTATATTAATGTTGTTTGAGTATTTAATATGAATTTTTGTGTGTTGTTGAGCACAAACAACCTACCTATAGATGATGTGTCACATGACCAAGAAAGGGTATTGTGGATATGCTTAATAATTTCATAAAAATTTCCATCCTCCTATCCTTTTAGAGAAAACAATGTCAATTATATGGTCATATAGACAAACCAAAAGCCCTTCACATGAGCATGATGACATGCCAAAAGGAATTAGAGATATGAGACTTGAACATAACTGAGTGTTTATAGTGCCTTCTGGGTATCCTAGGATGTGGCATGTGACTTTAATAACCGTGAGAGGCTCTCACCTCCTACCTATTTATTTAATTTGTCTATATTACAATGGTTTGAAAGTTTATGAGTTTTTATGAATGTTTCCAATGATAAAAATTCTCAAAAATTTGGATGTATTTCCTGAGATTGACGATTTCTAGAGGCTCCAAGTTTTTCATGTTTTCTTTCTATTTTCTAAGTGCTTTTCAATGAGTTTTTAGGAGGTGTCCATTTGACAAGACACGCCACCAAGGGGAGCTTATTTGGATTCCACCATACAATCAGGGGTTGTTTAGAGTGCCTTCACAAGGGATGAAAGACATGTCAAAGGGGATGTGGAGTCATTTTTGGGCTATGATCTGAGTGTGAACATTTTCAGAACCTTATAATGGTCAGGTGATCACATATCTTCTAGAGTTTTATGCGATCCATGTGTCTTTGGCTCCCTTTTTCTTCATTTTCATTATGGGGAAAATAATACCCATATCCATGTATTTCTTCGTTTGTGAATTTTACAATACTCATTTAGAGGACATCAACAGTGGATTTTATGAATAGGTTAATCAACCCAACATATTTTTAATCCCTACTATGTATCCTTATTACTCTTAATCCATATCCAGGAATCATAATGTGTAATCCCCATTCATTACATTGATATTTTCCATTTAATAGAACTAGTGACTTTACCACATGAAGTTAAACTGCATAGAAAAGTCATATTACATGACCATTTAATATTAACCTTGATCTATATGGGTTTTTAATTCTATTACAATAGGACACATAGTTTTCATATCCCAAGGTTCAATCCAAAATTCTCTTTAACATTACCATCCCATATCACCAATGAGAGAAGGTTAAAACCATCCCATCTCAATCTCCAAACCTTACAAAATTTATGCATAAGAACATATACATGCCCCTAACATAATGTGAAATGTGTATGTAGATATTTCCCCAATGTACATTATCTTCTAGACATAATTATGTGATTCGAATAAGAGGATATTGTTTTGTGATGAACATAAGAAGAGAAAACTCCCCTTGTTCATTTTAAACGCAACCTTCCACAAGTGATGAGAATGGGGAGACTTTAGTGATGAATATATGGTAACTCATGTGATAGTCAAAAGATTTATTGTTTGATGAGAATAATATACCATATGACATGAGAACAATAAAACTATGTGATGATCATAGGATATCTCCCCCACCACAATAGGTTCCAATATTATGATTATCTGATTACTCATGTGATGAGAATTAGATACCTAATTGTATGAGCATATGATTCATATGGGATGAGACTATGATCCCTCTTCCCTCCTTGGGTAATGATCCTATGATTGTGACTAACCCTTTGTGATGAGACTAACATTCCCTTTTACATGAGAATGGGATTTTTCATGTGATTATCATTAAATTCCCAATATGATGAACTTGAGATTACTTGTATAAGGAGAATATAATGAATCATGTGATGAGTATGTGATTACATAGGCAAAAAGGATAAGTATTCATGTATTAAAAGTGTAGGATACATTATGTGACGAGCATTTTAGTCCCTACCTAACAACCCTTAGTTTCGTTATGTTACTAGCTTTTGATTCTTTATGAAATAACTATAATATTCCCTTATATACTACCATGATAATGATATTTTTATATATTTTTTCAGATTCCCAATGCTGGAAATATACTCATAATCCCCCACAAAAGGGGTTTGATTATCCAAAGGCAGCTATAGATGCAATAGACCAGTGTCTACATGATGGTGGTTCTGGGAAAATATTAACAAACATAGATTAAATTTTAATGGGATGCGTCAATAATGTAGTAAAATCCTTATAGGGATGAGCTATAAACCCATTATCCTATTCCGATAAAGGATTAGACATCATCTTTCCTCATGTTGTTCGGATACAATCCTTTAGAAATTATGAATACAAGAACTGAATCATGAGCATCCAGGACATACATCAACACAACATTCTCGAAATAATGTGTTATAATAAATAGTGATATAACATGAATTCTTTCTCTTAAAACTTTTTTTAGAAGAGTAAAATATGGCATATATAATTTTAGTCATCATAAGAATATATCCATTACCCTTTGATAGGATGAGAATGAGTAATTTTTGGATCATTGGGAATCACCATCATGAGAAATATAATCATTTTGGTTTTAAATATCCTTTAAGATTATAGACATGGGACCCACCCATATAGATATCCAACATACCTATTCCCATGTAGTGAAAATCATGTCTCCCATGGCTATTGGTTTCTATACCCTCTTTCCCCATCATATCATATATATTTAAGGGTCATCAATACCCTTTTCCACTATTATGACTATGAAATAATCATCCTAACATGGTAGATGGAACAAGAGGAAATGGAAGTTGTAGTTACATAATGACAGTAAAGGAAATATCATCATGGGAAACCCTACTCTCATTACATGTGAAAACTGTTTTGAGATAATTTCCTTATAATAGACTGATGATACACTCCCTTACACGAAGGGGTTACGTGAATTATATGATATTACAAAATTTACTACAACCAATAATTCTCCAAGGTAGGATCCCCCAACCTGAATCACCATCAACATATTTCATCAAAAATGATAGAAGAATGAGTCAATATCATTATTGATCTTCTTGACCTAGCCCAAAATATATAAAATCCATGACAGGTAATGGTCACCATTCTTTATCTATGAGTTTCATGATAAATACTCATTTGGCCACCACCACAAGAATTATATCTCTTTCCATCCTAAATACTATTAATAGATAATCCTTTCCCATAATGGGATTGAGAATCCAACCAACAACTAGGGATTCTAGGTCAACTCATATAGAAACTATCACCTTTTTAATTAACACAATGGTCCTCCATATGATGAATATGTCCACCTGTATGAAATTATTCCCCACGTTAAAAAAGATAAAATCCATTAGAATGTATATCCCTATGATAAAAAAAGTAATTCCTATTGAAAGAATCCGTATGGATCTCAAATGATCACTCCCAAGGAACACCCTAATGAACATTAAAAGTAGAATATTGGGTGAAAACACTTATTCACCCATTATCTTTCAGAATATGTAATGGAAACTTATACTCCACAACCATGGGTATGATCCCATTTTTTGAGGATTGGTATTTCTAAGGTGAAGGTGCACATGTCCAAAATTCCTTCTTTGAAAACCTATATATGGCGTATATATTGGTTTATGCATGTATTCATTCTTATAATTATTAGTATCTCTTATATCCACTTCTACAATAGATTTAAGAGAGACTTTATGATCAATTTTAGCACTCTTAGATAATAAGTAACGCTTGTATGAGTTGAAAGAACGAGATGAGATCCCCTAAAAAGAGGACACTGACTCCACCACCTATTTGTGAAGAATGATGAGGATTGAAACACCTTAGTAGTAAAAATACCCAACAAATTCCATATTGTTTCAAAAAATATAAATACCACCCAAGTATCTATAACCAAAGAGGTATTAATTTATCCCTCATATAGTATCCACCAGTTACCCACTTTAGAGATGCATTATTTTATTGAGAGGGGTGAGGTGAAATATGAGATCCTTGGAAAGGCCCTAGACACTGTTCAAATTTTAACCATGTTCTGGAATCATGTGATCCAGATCTACTTTATTAAAAAAATCACTAATCAAATACAACAAATATTTGGTAAAAAATATAGGAAATGTTCAAAAACCTTTATGTCCTTCAGTTTTTATATCCACCATTCTCAAAAAACCATTAGGCCCTCAGTCCATTTTATTGAATGGTGGATCACACTAGAAATCTAATGGATCTATATCATGAATCTGGTGAGTATCAACAAATATTATAGCATGCATTTACTAAAAGACTTCCAACACTATATTTGATAGTCGATGAAGAATCTAGCAATCTAAGAATCATAGGATAGGGTAAATATGCTACATTTTTTTCATTCATATCATATGTTGATGATATATTCATCAACCTTGTCTCCTAAATGATGTTTTTATCTATATACCATTTAAAATTTCTATAGTGAATGTTGTCACCATTAATCCTTTTGAAAATTTAGATTGTGATGTTAGTGATGAGGCATGTGAGGAGGATGTTCCTCAAAAAAAAATTATATATGAACACTCCTACAAGTGTTCATTCCCATCATAAATATAATACATAGTTCTTGGAAGCCAGTAAGAGATACTACATCCACACATTCATCAAAACCATGAAAAAGGAAAACGTTTCGGCAAATCTTATAGTGATAATAATGCTACTCAGGAAATAGAGGTGGGTGTGAGAAATAACACATTTCTCTAAGATTTTGAGGGATATAATTATGTCAGTGATAAGGCCATTAAATGAAATAATCTTTTCCATTGAAGAGTTTAAGAAAAAAAATGTTTTCCTCATGTAGAACCAGGCCAATTGATACTATTTGGTTGACTGACCAGGACTGATGTAGGTGGATCCATCCACACAATATATACTCTATGAATTCCCATATATCACTAAATTATGGATCAATTTGACTTATCTCCACTGAATCGTGGATTTCTTAAATTACATTTCATTCAATCATCCAAGAATACAACACACACAAAACCCCTATGATGACTTGATTGTATCCATTTTCACATTTCTAGACACCATAGAGATCTAGTGAGATTAAACGTAACTTAAAAGGATTATAGGAATGAAATGAGTGGAACATGTCCCCCCATTACATGATTTTATATACACATGATTTACTTCCTTAAATTGTATAGGATTCCGAGAGAACGACTTTTTCCATTTTACTACTTGATGCGTCCTATTTCTTGCTATCTGGGTGTATAAGGAGAAAACTGAATTCCTTGACATATTATACACATTGGAAATAATTTTCATCATATTATATATAAATATAGTTCTACAGTATATCTCTAGTTGGGAGGATCTATGTATAATGTTACTCTATTAGTTCATATAGACTCTTTGTTATATGGCTTTCATTGACATTTATAGTTGACCAAATTGGGAGAACGAATGTGTCTTCAGCTACATCACATAGTGTAAATGTATGAAATATTCCATAAACATCCATCTTCATCATGAATAGTTATTTATAATGTTTGGGGAGAATTTTTGGGATTATTTTGTATTAATATTCATCTATTTGATGTTTCTATGAAGATATATAAAAATTCTTGGAGTTCCTAATTCCTTGAGAAGACCACTTAGTGGACTAAGAAAATGTCTAACCCATTACCTCCTATGTCATAAATAAATCTTGGTAAAGAATAAATTTCTACAATAATATAGACCATGTACCTATAAAAATTCAAATATTGGAGGCCCAATAAAACAATCCTCAGTAGCCACATACTCACATTGATAACATTAAATAGGGATCCCATTATGGATGATCATCCATACCCATCATAGAATAAAAAAGAAGTCATATTACTTAAAATGTGTAATATTTATAAAATTTCTCTTTTAAACATTAGATAAGAAATTTTTTATTCTCCCAGGGATAAAGAATCCACAATAGTATGAGATTAAGATATTTAGTAGATATTCCCACTAACATATATTCATTACACACTATAAATAATGTTTTTCATTAAAGATAGGATCCAAGACATGGTTGATTGTGGATTTTTGGAAGAAGTTGATCCTATAAAATAGTACACATTGGTATTTACCGTCCCTTATTATGATCAAGATTATAAGGAATAATATTATGTATAAGATATTAGATAAAATAACTTCAAACATTTACTGGTGATAAACCCAATCACTCGATCCCATATGTTCATCCATGAAAAACTAAACAACATGGAACCATTCATAGTCAACAAGACCACTCTAGTGACATTATCCTCTTTAGAAACCTCTAAAACTAAAAAGAATTATATTTGTAATGTTAAAGATGATTAAGAACCTTTTATTGTGCGGGTCTCTATGGGAACTCTCAATGACTTTATTCCCCCCACATTGTGAGGATATTTCATGTCCAATTTTAATCATGGGGACACCTATAATGTAGTCTATTTGTATTCCTCTATAAAGTTATTTAGATTGTCATATCAGTTCTCAAAGACTATAGGTGAACCAAACATATCAGATCCTCAGGGTAGTTCTCCCCAAAGCTCTTGAGGTAGAGGAAAATATACCTCTAGAATACAAAAATTAAAGGGGAAATGTCTATGAAAATGTGGTCTATGTTTAGAATATTTGAATAAAAATTGTGCTCTATGATCAAAAATAATATCCATATAATGGTATATTTCTGTTTCATTACTCAATATCCCATTAGATTTTATCAAATTTGAGATCATCCATAATAATCTAATTCTCACCCATGCCATCCTAAGCACCATCATAAATCAGTAGATTCTATCCATGAATCATCACCACAGAAAACTATTCCCTTTAAACATCACCTCAAGGAGATTACCCTTAGGAGACAAAAAATTACCTTCGTGATGAACACCGAATATTTTAAGAAACTAATTAGTATTATATCCCAACATTCTATCATGGTTTGACTCCTTTAACAGAAGGAGCTTTATGAGGCCCTAAAGATCCCATTAGATTTTAAAAATGAAGTGACTTATATTGAATCCTAATATGTAGATGAAGGAGAGTATAATTTCTTCTAGGATATAAACTCTTTATATGCGTAAAATGAGTGTGAAATCAGGAAACAAAATAATCACCCCCACTACAGCTCTTTTAATCTCAATGGCATCGAAATATAATTGAGTTTTTACATACAAGCTTTAGGATAAATCTCATATTGACTTGAGTTATCCACAAGATACATTACATTGAGATCAAATGGAACTCTTTGGTCAAGTGTATCACCAAGTATAGATTTATGGGGGGCACATAGTAAATGTGGGGAACACTATAGGGATTCATATGGAAAGAACCTAAGCCGTTGGGGTAATAACATGTATATAATCATCAACTAATTTTTGTTTTTCTCCCATCTCTTAGAAGTATACTTTAGCATATGTGGCCTCATAATTCTCAAGCATTTCACCATCATCATGAATTCTACCACCAAACATTCAATCAATAGGGTATTTCATACATTTTACGAATTTTGAAGATACAAACAATTGGATATAAATAATGGAACTTCCTAATATGAAGTTTTATGTGGTTTCTTGTTGGATAACCATAATCACAGCATCATATGTGAGATACCCAAACTCAGCTTCGATCATGATCTTCCCAAGAGGTTTTTTCTCACAATTATCATACACTTGTATGGTCACAGTTGTGGGAGAAAAATCCCTTGCGCTATATCCCTAACATCAGTGGGTTTAAAATTGGATGATGCTGATCTTGGAACTATTATCAAACTAAGGCCTTTAGATTTCTATAATATTGAGTCTTCCCAAAACAAATTGGGGTATATTTTTTACTTAGTTGACCTATTCATGATTCTAGTTGGTGAAATAAATGGTGACCTAGATTTATGATGTCTTGGTCTCTATTTGAAATATGGGGGTCATAGATACTTCTATATCAAATTTATATGGGCATTAGAGGGCTTCAATAAGAGGCTCCCAAAGTTCTATTGAATGATGGAATATACACATGGTTGAGATCTTGGTGGGGGATGCTTCCAACTACTTCATAAAATCATAGTTTTGTTATAGAGGTCAGTGATTCCAAATTTGTGAATCCTATTAACATGTAGCTAATGAACCTAGAAATTTGAGTTCGATGGTCTCGGTGCTTGTAAAGTGGTTGGGGGAGAATATGCTTCCATTGGGTAGGTTGTGTTTTCCATCTCTGTTTCTTAAGCTAATAAAGCAATCCAACCCATTCTAGGAATTGATGTAAAGAAACTAGGTGATGATTATATTTTGATTGTTTTGAGACACTCCTATTTCAATTATGGGCCTACTAGATCACTTCCCCATGATTATCAACTTTATATTTATCCTCTGAGGGTATGTGACCAAAGTATTGGGTCTGACCATGCATCGTTTATCCCCTGTATCCTCTGTTTCAGCACATTTAGCCTCTAGTTCTATTCCTTTGGGTGATAAACCTTTTCTTTGAGGCATATTCATCATTAGAGAAGGGGTCTTCCAAGTTTATTATGTTGAAATAACCACTTATGTGATCTTATTTAGATGAAAGTTCCATTAGGTGGATCGGTGATCATGCTACAAATATTACATGGAAGAAACCTAAAAGCGTTAGAGATTGTGTGGGAGTAGAATATAAATCATCCCCATAAATTTCTTCCTACATTCAATGGTCGAAACATCCCTTGTGAGTTATATCTGATGTATCATTCTTAGGTTGTTAGGCTATGGTAGGTCTGTGTAACTATTCTCTCATGGAGGCATGATATTGGTTAACTTTTTTTGGATTTATCCTATTATTGGACTCACACTCATGTATGGCTGGAACATTTTCCCAATCACCCTTTTCTTCTCACTAGGAGATAGTTATTAAAATCACCTTCCCTGAGGAGTTATCTAAATTTAGTTTTCAATAGTTTACCATACCATTAAGGACTTCACTGATGATGAATCACTCCTAGATATTATGACTCAAAATATTTTTCAAATGGATTTTGTGTAGATAATTGGTGAAGTTGAACTCATAAAGATTCTGAATATGTGGTATCATGAGAAGGTTATTGTCCGTTTCCTATGAGAAATTGTTGGGTACTTTCCCATTTTAGATGGTGTATTTTTTATTCATACATTCCTCAAATACTGAGACACCCCTATTTCTCTATGCTTTTAAACAAGGGAGATTCAAGGGTTTTTAGCTCTTCATATGAGGTTCCTGGAAATTTGGATGCTTCTTAGGTTCCAGGATGGGAATCATTGTTGGACTATGAGTGACAACCACAACTTCTACATTTCTTGGAAATTTCACTAGTGTCAAGGGCATGTGTAATGATTTGGATTGGGTTCACTGAATGGAATCTTTATGAAATTATATTTTTTCTACAAACTTTAAATCCCACCAGTATACATCATTAGGATTAGGGTGTATGAAAATCATCCCAAATATTATTAGGATTGACATCAAATATTTCCTTCTATGAGGTAGGGATGTTGAGTGAATAATTTAATCCTTTACCTCTGACTATAAAGTAAACACCCTCTTATTTTCTTATTTCTTGTTGTTTTTTAGGATGACAGTCATTGTTTTTGTCATGGTTGAGGTAAAATAACTTAGGAAATAACAATGAAGATCTTAAATCCTACAACAGATCCTGCTGGTAGGCTACTGTACCATACAAATGCTAGACTTGATGGAGATTTTACAAAACATATTAGCTTTGTCACCTCCTGTTGATATTGAGGGTGTATCATCAGAACACATTGGGATACAAAGTGTATGATATTATGTTTAGGGTATCATACACAATAAAAATGGATATGGTTGGATTTATGAAATTGGGTCCAGGTTAAGTATCCTCCACTAATTTAGGATATCGATTCGTCTAAGGATGTATAGGTGTGCATCTCCATTTCAGGGATTATATTTGAGAATCTAGGGACTCAATGACATTAATAAGATTTGGGGACTGTTTCCTAATCCTCACCCCCCCCCCCTACATGAAGGAGGTGTGGTTTGATGAGGTGGCCCCTCCTTTTTCTACCTCTAATTCTCAATTAGTCATAAGACATAATGATTACCCTGGTTAAATAGTGACTATATCCATAATGGAGGTAACACAAAATCATTTTCAGCATCCTAATCTATATAGACTAGCTACCTAGACCTAGATCTATTTTGATTCTTAGATAATGTACTTTCTGGATGATCAGATATGAGAGGTAGAATATTCCCCTCTGTGGGAAGATGATACTCTATAAGAATATTTCCCCTGATTAGCTCCTTGTTTATTTGTATAATTGATTGTATCTCACACTCATACTGTGGTATTTTTTCTTTTGTAGAATTAACCAAAACACTTTTGGGTGGTTATTGGGATGTATCCATGCCTTTTTCATTATATTTTGAAGTGTTCCACTATAAATGTGGAAACATGATATTCAGAGGTTCCAGATTTTGGATCCAACTTTGGTTCCGAGTGTGTACAACCTCTATTGGTGAATCCCAATCACCCACCTCTCAGGGTAGGTTTTATATGTTGTGACCGTTTTCATTTTCATCTTGATCCACCATATCTATTGTGTTGAAGGTTATTAAATTAATAGATGAAAATAAGTAAATGGTAGTTATACCTTTACTTTTGATGCAACATGATGATTCCACACTATATTAATCAATATTTCAATTCACACCCCAGACTATATTGGGCCATTTGGGCTTGTAACCCCAATAGGGATAGATCGACTTCACTGTTTGGTCCTCCCATCTTGGTATATGAATAGTGAAATTTAGGGAGTTTCTTGGAAAATATTCTGAACATACTCTTAATAAAAGTGGTTTTTCATGTGGCTAGAGGAATAGAGGGGATGTTGACTATGGATTTCTAGATCCCAACTTGGAGAATATTGATTCGCAATGTGGTGATGATGATATGAAAATTCCCCAAGTCCTATGGGATGGGGTTTATTTAGAGCCATAATAAGCATAAAAAAATCTTGTTCTTTAGTATTAAATAATTCCAAATGGGGACTTCACGATTCCTAGGATTAACATTGAGGGATAAATTCCCCATGCCCCATAGGGTGGTGTTTATATTGAATCACCATTGATTTATCTCAGACACTCTCAGATGTGATTAACCAGGTGATGGATATTGAGATACAAACTCCCCATATCCTTATTGTACGGGGTTTATTTTAATATACTGTCATTATGTTAGGAATCCTCAAGGGAATTGAAGATTCAAGTAGTGGAGGTGGTGTTAGTTATTCACCCACCTCAAAGAGTTAGGTTTATTCCAATATGGGTGCTATATAAGCTTCTAATATCTACCCATTAATACATATAAGCTATTCTCATATTGAATTTGGGTTTAGTTGAAACCCATGATGGAAAAATTTCATTACAGGAAGTTGTTCAGGTGATCACAAATTCTGCCTATGTGTCTAAAATGCACTATGATTTCTTTTAGGGGGTAGTTTTAAAGACTTGTTAGTTGTCCACTCTCTCCATTAATAATATCTAGGCACATTTGAAGTGGGGGAATTCTGTTTTAATGTCCAACTATCTTTCTTGTGTCATCAACCCTTGATTTCCCCAGATGTTATGACATTATATGAAACCATATATAAAGGGTTATGTTGTTCCAGAGGTGCGAAAAAGTGTAACCATATATACATTCCTAATCCTTGAATATGAATTCATGATGTGGCTACATATATTATCTTCTAAAGGGTTATGATTCAATAATAATAAGAGAGTTCAATATTTTCACTATGCTTTTCTGGTTTTTGAATCTTGAGACAAAGAGATAAAATCTTGATCTAGCTAACAATAGAGTATCTTGGTGCTCTATAGATGATTGTCATATCCTGAATAAGGTAGGTGTCTATTTTCCAATATTTAACAATTTTACCTCTGATTTCGGCGTAGATAAGGCAAGTAATCGATTTATATATAATATGAGACCCCCTAGTCATAAATATAAATGGTCCCTTAAATAATGGGGAGGTTTTTTCAGGATAACATTCTACACATTTCAATGACATCCATATTCTCATAAAAATAAATGCCTCTATTCAGTTAGAGAATAGAATATAAATATGAGGGTATCCTGATTACTGAAATGGACTTGTGCTGGATGTTGATGGGGAACAATATACGGTTGACCCTGATGTTTTGAGCACCTCTTTATGTGAAGGTGTCAGTGTTTTGAACACCACCCTATAAAGAGGTGTCTTGGAAAGGGGAGGATTTCCATGTTCATGGAAGATATTGAAGTGGCGGTTGACCATAGTGGATTGTTGGAATATATTAATTATGATCTATATCCACACTACCAGATAGAGGACTATCAGGGTAATGGTTGACTTATACAATGATTAAAGAGTTGATGGAACCTTGTGATGTTGAAAATATTTCCTGAATGACTACATGGATACTTGAATTGAGAATTTTAGGAATATGGATCTCGAACTGTGGAATATTTGGAATATGAAAACCTATCATTCAGTATTTTTCAGTGATATATTCTTTCTATATTATGGTTTCTATTACGTTCTTATTACAATTTCTTGTTGTTCGAATACGAGGTAGTTGCTGAGATGCTACTAGAATATATTGATGAGATATATCATTATTGATAGGAATATGAACCTATCCTTAGGCAAGTTCCATTTTCAATTGGTGAAGCTCATTCTTGACAACAATATGACCATTATCACAAACATTTGGAATATTCTCCCGATTATTTTTGAAAGGATTATACCCCTTTCCAGAGGCTTGTGCCACTCTCAATAGGTAAGCATGGTTTGGAGTAGGAAAACGAGCATGATCAGAACATTCATTCCCCACTAAAATATTCCGAGGGACCTATGTAATTGGAGAAGGAATATGAGACTCCTCGTATATTCAATCAGAATTATTTTCATACATTCATTCATTTGAAAAAGTAAGAATATGATTATGGTTTCCATGATTTTATAAAATACGATAGACCTACTTAGTGAAAGGAATATGAACCCCTCATGAGGCTTGTTTAATTATCACTTTGTTTTCCAAATCCAAAACAGGGATATATTAAAGATACTGGTACTTTAGAGTATTCCATTGGGCTTATTCGATAGTAATATGAGGATTTCTCAAGTCCTGGTACCCTCTCACTTTGAGAGCCTCTATAAGAAAATGGATATGATCATGAACCTTGGCCTTTGGAATATGGAACCAAATTTTTTTTGATTGGAATGTGCCTCTTTTCCCTGGCATGTGTCACTCCCACATGGTAATCCAAAGTTGGAATGGGAGTATGATCCCATTCCGATGCATCATCCTTTATCAGAGTATTCCGATAATCTTATTGGATGAGAGAAATAATGTGTGCTTGATCCGGAGTAGCCACTTATTAATGATGATTAGAGTGATGATCTATCATAGTTGTAGGGACAAGAATATGAACCTATCATTACATCTGAATGAGTACCAAAATATTTTGTAGAGATCATCAGCTCTTACAATGATGTGTTTACATTTTATAAATGTGTTCACATCCATGTGGGCCAGAAAATTTTCACTCTCCATTTTATACTAAAAACTATATCTGATTAGAGTGGGGATATTTTCCCACTTATTTCCTCCTTTTCCTACTAGAATATGTTGATGGACTTCCTGCAAGGGGGTAGGTATATCTGTCTCCCCCTTCCTACTATGGAAATATACCCACAAACTTGGTCAGAGTGAGCAGGGATATGAAGTATCTCCCTGGTCACTTCCAGAATATGATTAAAAAATTATCAGTGGGAGTGGGGTTCTGATCTCTCTCATGGATATCGAGAGTCTTCCACACCGAACATTTATTCCTTTATTTCCATGAATGCGCTTCATATGAGGAATCATGTCGAGTGGTACCATCATAAGGTGACTGGAGTGTATCTATTAGATGATGCTAGTGATAATGTTTGATAGGTTCCCACCTCAGGGAAAATGAACTAGAAGGAATCCACATTTGACTCCTTGTTCCACCTTCTTCAGATATTGAAGGTGGTAGTTTTTTCACTCTAGGTGTAATCTCATGAATTGGTTGGCTATGGTTACAAGGGCTATTATAATAACTATAAAATTCCCTAAACGATGTGAACTTGTCATCTTTAATGCTTGGAGCCCCTTATAGCTAGAACACAATGTTGGAATCATACCACATTATTGGTATTCCCATACCATGGTATTATCTACATGAAGTTGAAGTTGTCAGGCTAGTCAAAACATTTTGAGATCTGTGGGGTTTGAATCCATAAGTTATTTATTGTAAATATCACTAGATGATAAAAACATTATCTTGGGTTGAGATACTGCTGAAGAGACCAATATCTATATTCATTCCTATAATAAGAAATATTGTCACCAATTAGTTAAATATCATAGGCATGATGTGTTCTCAATACTATATGCATGGTCAACACAATCATCATTCTATTCTATATCTGACCATCCAGCTTGTATGGAATAATCAACATGATAATGGAATTATTTTAGGCGATCCCTCATTATAGAGAAACACCTATAAGATTCATGTCAAGCTTATCAAAATTGTCAGTATATGATATAAAAAATAGAGTAACTCAATATATGATTGCCCAATAATTTTTTTATTAAGATATTCACATTGGGTTCACCATTTTTGTTTTCATATTGAATGAAAAAAATGGCACGATGTATAGTAACCCAATAGGTTTATTATTAATAGATTCATGTTAGGTCCATGAAATATTTTTTGTAATGAGGATTTTATAATGATATTTATATGGATATTGGAGATTCATGCTACTAATGATGTGATCATTTCATCTCCCAAAACCTATGTGATATATTGTCGGTATGAGAAAATGAGGATATCAAGTGATCACCCTTAATGCATACAAATGTGGGACTTTTGTAATGAGAAAACCCTTAGATGTTAATATAGATATCTGTATATGGAAATTAATTTTACTTATGCTTTTATTTGTTGGAATAAAATAAATAAATGTTAAAATTAATGGAGATTACACAATGACGTTTCCCATCAATTTTTAGAGACTTATGAGGAAAATGATCTGATTATTAGAATCTCTTAAGTCCATGTGACAAATTATCTATGTTAGAAACAAGGGATGGAAAATGATCAATCTCACTGATTATAGATGTGGAACTTATTTACTGAGATGAAAATTTGGATGGTTAAAATAGATCACGTGCCATAGAGAGGTGTCTGATATTTCTTTGTTATGGAAAGAAACAAAGTCCATATAATTCAAAATGTTGGGGCTCACACATTATAATTCATATATTGCTCAGGGATTACAACCCAATGATGGAAAATGATATCAAGCTGTGGGATTCCCTTGAAACTAGACTACGTGTCCTCCAAAATTGATTGAATACCCTCTTAACATGACTCAATATTTTATTTGACATATTAGAGGATGTTTGGACATTCCAGGGTATATTACACAAATGTGCACATTCAATCACATGATTGATTTGGATTGTCTGAGGGATATCTTGAATCTTGTATAGAAAGTGTGAGTTTCATCGAATATTTAATGTTTTTTCATGATTACATTGGGAGACCTAGCTGGTTGATTATAGAAGCCATTGCATGATCTTAGATGAGACTTCTAGAGTGTGACCCATGATTCTATTGGCATGCCTTGGTTTCATCTTGAGATCCGGATGACACACTTGAAGGGAATCATGAGAGTCAATGTGACAGGTCTCAGAGGGTGTGACATGTCTTGGCTGAAATGTTTGAAAGTCATCATGATTCTTGGCTAACCTGTAAGAGAGACATTGCGAGAGTTGATAGGGTTGCATGAAGGGAATTGTGATAAAAAATTTACAAGATCGAATGCTACTCTGAGACACAACTGACATGAATTGTTGAAACCATATTTGTTCAAAAAGACATCTGAAGGACATCACTATGACTGAATGGAGATCCATGAGTGTATCATGAGACATGGTATTCATGCCCAAAGGTATCCATGTGACTTTCTTTGACATGTCCAAGGGCCTTTTCATGACTCAAATAGTATACCGAAAGAGTGTCACAAGAATTCGGTGACATATCTTTGTGCTTCTATGCATCTTGAGTGGTTCAGGTGAAGCACATGATGGCCACCGTATATATTATATATGTAATTCTCCAAAATTCAGTATGTTTTTCTATATTTTATATTAAGATTTCATTAGTTATGTTCAATTTTATCTTCTTTTAATCCTCATGTGATGTAGAAAATGAGTGTTACATTATAATAATGACTTTCTAGAGGTTCTTCATGTGATATATAGTGATCATGTTAAGTGATTATTCATTCAACATGATTTCTCTAGATCTTCTCCAATATCATACATGACAGTAAACTTGTTGGAAATGAGATCAACTACTCTAAGAAATCCTCTCTGGTGCTTGGATGAAAAAGGTCCCACTTCTAGTATTGAGATTCATAGTCATGCATGCAGTGGTTTATTTTTCATCCAATATTTATGTATTTATAGGCCTCTCCACCTTGATTATTTTCGGGATTTTTTTGTGGCGCATATCACGTTGACCAAGGATGGAGTTTGAAAAGAGATTTAGTGTCTCACACTTTTTGAAATACATTCATAAATTTTTATAAGGGTGTTTCTTAATTTTTCGATACTTAAAACCATACCATCATTGGCTCCATTATTTGATCATTTCCAATTAATGGGTATTTTTTGAATCATGCGAACATGCTATGGTATTTTCATAGTATCATACGGACAATCCAAGGGAATTCATGAGATCCTGGCACATTTAAAAAGTCCTTCTTGTGATATTAGGTGAATTTAAAAGGAATTTTATAAAGATAAGGATGGATTGTAAAGGGGCCTATATGGGATTAGTCTGAATTTCCAAGGGGACTTGTGAGTCTAGTATACAGACTAACCTAAATTTTCATGAGTGTTTTACGACTATGAGGGGATCCCTCCTGCTCCTTTCTTATATTTCATTTAATTTATATTAATGTTGTTTGAGTATTTAATATGAATTTTTGTGTGTTGTTGAGCACAAAAAGCCTACCTATAGATGATGTGTCACATAACCAAGAAAGGGTATTGTGGATATGCTTAATAATTTCAAAAAAATTTCCATCCTCCTATCCTTTTAGAGAAAACAATGTTGATTATATGGTCATATAGACATACCAAAGGCCCTTCACATGAGTAGGATGACATGCCAAAAGGAATTAGAGAGATGAGACTTGAACATTACTGAGTGTTTATAGTGCCTTGTGGATATCCCAGGATGTGGCATGTGACTTTAATAACCGTGAGAGGCTCCCACCTCCTACCTATTTATTTAATTTGTCTATATTACAATTGTTTGGGAGTTTATGAGTTTTTATGAATGTTTCCAATGATAAAAATTCTCATAAATTTGGATGTATTTCATGAGATTGATGATTTATAGAGGCTCCAAGGTTTTCATGCTTTCATTCTATTTTCTAAGTACTTTTCAATGAGTTTTTTGGAGATGTCCATTTGACAAGACACATCACCAAGGGGAGCTTATTTGGATTCCACCATATAATCAGGGGTTTTTTAGAGTGCCTTCACAAGGGATGAAAGACATATCAAAGGGGATGTGGAGTCATTTTTGGGCTATGATATGAGTGTGAACATTTTTATAACCTTATGGTGGTCAGGTGATCACATATCTTCTAGGGTTTTATGAGATCTATGTGTCTTTGGCTACCTTTTTCTTCATTTTTCTTATGGGGAAAATAATACCCATATCCATGTATTTCTTCCTTTGTGAATTTTTAGATTACTCATTTAGAGGACATCAACAGTGGATTTTATGAATAGGTTAATCACCCAACATATTTTTAATCCCCAATATGTATCCTTATTACTCTTAAACCATATCCAAGAATCATAAGGTGTAATCCCCATTCATTACATTGATATTTTCCATTTAATAGAACTAATGACTTTACCACATGAAGTTAAACTACATAGAAAAGTCGTATTACATGACCATTTAATATGATCCTTGATCTATATGGGTTTTTAATTCTATTACAATAGGACACATAGTTTTCATATCCCATGGTTCAATCCCAAATCCTCTTTAACATTACCATCCCATATCACCAATGAGATATGGTTAAAACCATCCCATCTCAATCACCAAACCTTACAAAATTTATGCATAAGAACATATACATTCCCCTAACATAATGTGAAAAGTGTATGTAGATATTTCCCCAATGTACATTATCTTCTAGACATAATTATGTGATTCGAATAAGAGGATATTGTTTTGTGATGACCATAAGAAGAGAAAACTCCCCTTGTTCATTTTAAACGCAACCTTCCACAAGTGATGAGAATGGGGAGACTTTAGTGATTAATATATGGTAACTCATGTGATAGTCAAAATATTTATTGTTTGATGAGAATAATATACCATATGTGATGAGAACGATAAAACTATGTGATGATCATAGGATATCTCCCCCACCACCATAGGTTACAATATTGTGATTATCTGATTACTCATGTGATGAGAATTAGATACCTAATGGTATGAGAATATGATTTATAGGGGATGAGACTATGATCCCTCTTCCCTCCTTGGGTAATGATCCTATGATTCTGACTAACCCTTTGTGATGATAATAACATTCCCTTTTACATGAGAATGGGATTTTTCATGTGATTATCATTAAATTCCCAAGATGATGAACTTGAGATTACTAGTATAAAGAGAATATAATGAATCATGTGATGAGTATGTGATTACATAGGCAAAAAGGATAAGTATTCATGTATTAAAAGTGTAGGATACATTATGTGACGAGCATTTTAGTCCCTACATAATAACCCTCGGTTTCGTTATGTTACTAGCTTTTGATTCTTTATGAAATAATTATAATATTCCCTTATATACTCCCATGATAATGATATTTTTATATATTTCTTCAAATTCCCAATGTGGGAAATATACTCATCATCCCCCACAAAAGGGGTTTTATTATCCAAAGGCAGTTAGAGATGCAACAGACCAGTGTCTATATGATGGTGGTTCTAGGAAAAAATTCACAAACATAGATTAAATTTTAATGGGATGCATCAATAATGTAATAAAATACTTAGAGGGATGATCTAAAAACCCATTATCCTATTCCGATAAAGAATTAGACATCATCTTTCCTCATAGTGTTGGGATACAATCCTTTAGAAACTATGAATACAAGAACAGAATCATGAGCAACCAGGACATACATCAACACAACATTCTCCAAATAATGTGTTATAATAAATAGTGATATGAAATGAATTCTTTCTCTTAAAACTTTTTTTAGAAGAGTAAAATATGGCATCTATAATTTTAGTCATCATAAGAATATATCAATTACCCTTTGATAGGATGAGAATGAGTAATTTTTGGAACATTGGGAATCACCATCATGAGAAATATAATCATTTTGGTTTTAAATATCCTTTAAGATTATAGACATGGGACCCACCCATATAGATATCCAACATACCTATTCCCATGTAGTGAAAATTATGTCTCCCATGGCTATTGGTTTCCATACCCTCTTTCCCCGTCATAATATATAAAATTAAGGGTCATCAATACCCTTGTCCACTATTATGACTATGAAATAATCATCCTAACATGGTAGATGGAACAAGAGGACATGGAAGTTGTAGTTACATAATGAATGTAATAGAAATATCAACATGGGAAACCCTCCTCTCATTACATGTGAAAACTGTTTTGAGATAATTTCCTTATAACAAACTGATGATACACTCCCTTACACGAAGGGGTTATGTGAATTATATGATATTACAAAATTTACTACAACCAATAATTCTCCAAGGTAGGATCCCCCCACCTGAATCACCATCAACATATTTCATTAAAAATGATAGAAGAATGAGTCAATATCATTATTGATCTTCTTGACCTAGCCCGAAATATATAAAATCCATGATAGGTAATGGTCACCGTTCTTTATCTATGAGTTTCACGATAAATACTCATTTGGCCACCACCACAAGAATTATATCTCTTTCCATCCTAAATACTATTAATAGATAATCCTTTCCCATAATGGGATTAAGAATCCAACCAACAACTAGGGATTCTAGGTCAACTCATATAGAAACTATCACCTTTTGTAATTAACACAATGGTCCCCCATATGATGAATATGTACACCTGTATGAAATTATTCCCCAAGGTAAAAAGGATAAAATCCATTAGTATGTATATCCCTATGATAAAAAAAGTAATTCATATTGAAAGAATCCATATGGCTCTCAAATGATCACTCCCAAGGAACACCCGAATGAACATTAAAAGTAGAATATTGGGTGAAAACTCTTATTCACCCATTATCTTTCAGAATATGTAATGGAAACTTATACTCCACAACTATGGGTATGATCTGCTTTTTTGAGGATTGGTATTTCTAGGGTGAGGTGCACATGTCCAAAATTCCTTCTTTGAAAACCTATATATGGGGTATATATTGGTTTATGCATGTATTCATTCTTATAATTATTAGTATCTCTTATATCCACTTCTACAATAGATCTAAGAGATACTTTATGATCAATCCTAACACTCTTAGATAATAAGTAACGTTTGTATGAGTTGAAAGAACCAGATGAGATACCCTAAAAAGAGGACACTGACCCCACCACCTATTTGTGAATAATGATGACGATTGAAAAACCTTAGTAGTAAAAATACCCAAAAAATTCTATACTGTTTCAAAAAATATAAATACCACCCAAGTATATATAACCAATTAGGTATTAATTTTTCCCTCATATAGTTTCCACCAGTTACCCACTTTAGGGATGCATTATTTTTATTGATAGGGGTGAGGTGAAATATGAGATCCTTGGAAAGGCCCTAGACACTGTTCCAATTTTAACCATGTTCTGGAAGCATGTGATCCAGATCTACTTTATCAAAAAAAATCACTAATCAAATACAACAAATATTTGGTAAAATATATAGGAAATGTTCATAAAACTTTATGTTCTTCAGTTTTTATATACACCATTCTCAAAAAACTATTAGGCCCTCAATCCATTTTATTGAATGGTGGATCACACTAGAAGTCTAATGGATCTATATCATGATTCTAGTGAGTATCAATAAATATTCTAGCATGCATTTACTAAAAGACTTCCAACACTATATTGGATATTCGATGAAGAATCTAGCAATATAAGAATCATAGGATAGGGTAAATATGCTACATTTTTTTCATTCATATCATATGGTGATGATATATTCATCAACCTTGTCTTCTAAATGATGTTTTTATCTATATACCATTTTAAATTTCTATAGTGAATGTTGTCATCATTAATCCTTTTGAAAAATTAGATTGTGATGTTAGTGATGAGGCATGTGAGGAGGATGTTCCTCAAAAGAAAAAAAATATTTTATGTGAACACTCCTACAAGTGTTCATTCCCATCATAAATATAATACATAGGTCTTGGAATCCAGTAAGAGATACTACATCCACACATTCATCAAAACCTTGAAAAAGGAAAAAGTTTCGGCAAATCTTATAGTGATAATAATGCTACTCATGAAATAGAGGTTAGTGTGAGAAATAACACTTTTCTCTAAGATTTTGAGGGATATAATTATGTCAGTAATAAGGCCATTAAATATAATAATCTTTTCCATTGAAGAGTTTAAGAAAAAAATGTTTTTCCTCATGTAGAACCAGGCCAATTGATACTCTTTGGTTGATTGAATAGGAATGATGTAGGTGGATCCATCCACACAATATATAGTCTATGAATTCCCATATATCACTAAATTATGGATCAATTTGACTTATCTCCACTAAATCATGGATTTCTTACATTACATGTCATTCAATCATCCAAGAATAAAACACACACAAAACCCCTATGATGACTTGATTGTATCCATTATCACATTTCTAGACGCCACAGAGATCTAGTGAGATTAAACGTAACTTAAGAGGATTATAGGAATGAAATGAGTGGAACATGTCCCCCCATTACTTGATTTTATATACACAGGATTTACTTCTTTAAATTGTATAGGATTCCTAGAGAATGACTTTTTCCATTTTACCTCTTGATGCGTCCTATTTCTTGCTATCTGGGTGTATAAGGAGAAAACTGAATTCCTTGACATATTATACACATTGGAAATAATTTTCATCATATTATATATCAATATAGTTCTACTGTATATCTCTAGTTGGGAGGATCTATGTATAATGTTACTCTATTAGTTCATCTAGACCCTATGTTATATGGCTTTCATTGACATTTATAGTTGACCAAATTGGGAGAACGAATGTGTCTTCAACTACATCACATAGTGTAAATGTATGAAATATTCCATAGACATCCATCTTCATCATGAATAGTTATTTATAATGTTTGGGAGAATTTTTGGGATTATTTTGTATTAATATTCATCTATTTGATGTTTCTATGAAGATATATAAAATTTTCTAGGAGTTCCTAATTCCTTGAGAAGACCACTTAGTGGACTAAGAAAATGTCTAACCCATTACCTCCTATGTCATAAATAAATCATGATAGAGAATAAATTTCTACAATAATATAGACCATGTACCTATAAAAATTCAAATATTGGAGGCCCAATAAAACAATCCTCAGTAGCCACATACTCACATTGATAACGTTAAATAGGGATCCCATTATGGATGATCATCCATACCCATCATAGAATAAAAAAGAAGTCATATTACTTAAAATGTGTAATATTTATAAAATTTCTCTTTTAAACATTAGATATGAAATTTTTTATTCTCCCAGGGATGAAGAATCCACAATAGTATGATTTAAAGATATTTAGTAGATATTTCCACTAACATATATTCATTACACACTATAAATAATTTTTTTCATTAAAGATAGGATCCAAGACATGGTTGATTGTGGATTTTTGGAAGAAGATGATCCTATAAAATAGTACACATTGGTATTTACCATCCCTTATTATGATCAAGATTATAAGGAATAGTATTATGTATAAGATATTAGATAAAATAACATCAAATATTTACTAGTGATAAACCAAATCACTTGATCCCATATGTTTATCCATGAAAAAATAAACAACATGGAACCATTCATAGTCAACAAGACCACTCCAGTGACATTATCCTCTTTAGAAACCTCTAAACCTAAAAAGAATTATATTTGTAATGTTAAAGATGATTAAGAACCTTTTATTGTGCGGGTCTCTATGGGAACTCTCAATGACTTTACTCCCCCCACATTGTAATGATATTTCATGTCCCATTTTAATCCTGGGGACACCTATAATGTAGTCTATTTGTATTCCTCTATAAAGTTATTTAGATTGGCATATCAGTCCTCAAAGACCATAGGTGAACCAAACATATCAGATCCTTAGGGTAGTTCTCCCCAAATCTCTTGAGGTAGAGGAAAATATACCTCTAGAATACAAAAAATAAAGGGGAAATGTCTATGAAAATGTGGTCTACGATTCTAATATTTTAATAAAAATTGTGCTCTATGATCAAAAATAATATCCATATAATGGTATATTTCTATTTCATTACTCAATATCCCATTAGATTTTATCAAATTTGAGATCATCCATAATAATCTAATTCTCACCCATGGCATCCCAAGAACCATCATAAATCAGTAGATGCTATCCATGAATCGTCACCACAGAAAACTATTCCCTCTAAACATCACCTCAAGGAGATTACCCTTAGGAGACAAAAAATTACCTTCATGATGAACACTAAATATTTTAAGAAACTAATTAGTATCATATCCCAACATTCTATCATGGTTTGACTCCTTTAACCGAAGGAGCTTCATGAGGCCCTAAAGATCCCTATAGATTTTAAAAATGAAGTGACTTATATTGAATCCTAATATGTAGACGAAGGAGAGTATAATTTCTTCTAGGATATGAACTCTTTATATGGGTAAAATGAGTGTGAAATCAGGAAACAAAATAATCACCCCCACTACAGCTCTTTTAATCTCAATGGCATCGAAATATAATTGAGTTTTTACATACAAGCTTCAGGATCAATCTCATATTGACTTGAGTTATCCAAAAGATACATTACATTGAGATCAATCGTTCCTTGTCTAATATTATGACTAAAGGACACGATGATAGTGGGAAAAATCTATTTACTATAATCCATCTAAAAGACTAGTTTAGTGATTTGGTATAAACATACAATTTAATGGACATCTTATTAGATAGTATTTTCATATCCACATTATGATGTACATGAGGCTTTTTATATGTATTCATCCCTTAATCATATCTCTTGTGCCTCAAATAGTACATAAATCGGTTATGGAGTGTTATTCAAGGGTTATATTATAAAATCTAGGGCTGATGCCTACTTTTTATTGACGGGTACGAAAAAAAGAATAGAATATAGCCCTAGATTGAATGATCCAAATGTGTTATTGATCTTTAGGAATTGAAAACCACCATAATAGATCCCTTAAATGAATTAAAGAGTAGTTTCAACCATGATATCCCCCATTTTGAAGAATCAAATATATACCTTAATCATTATTTCCCTATTCCCAATAAAAATTAGTGCACTCAAATCGAATACTACTAATATAAAGGAATAATTTTTTGGAGACCCAGGAATACCTCTCCTATTGAGTATAAGAAATTTTATCCTATGATTTTTATTTAGATTCCCCACTTTGTATACCAAATATTAGGATTAACCCATTTAAATTAAAATGAGTCAATATTCTTAGATATGGTAGATGGACCATGATGGAAAAAGAAAAATGGTATTGTACCCACAACATTTTCCCACATGGTCTCTATGGAACTAGAAAGATGCGAATATTCATCAAAAGAACACACTAGTACATAATAAAATGATGCTTCCTCAAAAGAACCTATTCCCATGGGTCCATATATTACCTCCAGACCTCATGCATGTAATGGAGTTGACTTGGATGAATCCCATTATGCCTGTAGATAAAAAGATTCCACAACCATCAACTAGAACATATAGGATAACCTAAACATTTAAAGAGATATAAGGTTCATATTTATTAAGGAATTTATGCCTTATGATTAAAATAAGTAGAATATTTAATTTTTAATATAAAACAACATTATATTTAGTTGTAACTTCAAAGAGATGTTAGGGATCGATCCCAAAGTCATCTTCCACATTCGTAGCCATCAAATTGGTCACCATAGATAAAATAAAGAACCTAAAATGAAGAATCCCACCAATGATGATATTCTAATGGATGAAGTTGATAATATTATCCAAGAAAACTTCATCAAGGTTGCTAAGTACCCCAGGTGGAAGGTTATCATTATACCAATTTAGAAGAACAAATATATGAAGGTCTATATCGAGTTATAGGACCTCAACCACCACTTCCCAATGGGTGAATTTCCTATCATGGTCTTGGAGTTTTGGATATTTAATAATGTGGGTTTATATGACCTAATTATCAGGGGTGTGTACTTTGAATATATTCAAATTCAGATTGATCCAGATATAAATACTTGAACCCTAGTATCCGAGAGTATGTGGTAAATTTAGAACATTGGTTATAGATACTTTTCACTACATCCTAATAAACTAAATATTTTACTAGTATTGGTAAATTATATTGATACATTAATCTCAAATTATATTCAAAAAAATAAATAATTCATTATAGTGAAAGTAAATATTAAATTTCCTTGAACTCATTCATATTTTCAATCTTAATTTCCTTGGGAAAGGGAAAAAATAAGAGATGGATGATATGCCTCATAAGTATTACATATATTTAATATTATCACGAGTATATATATGATAATCAATATTGAAATGTAAATTACAGAAAAAACATTCCATTTAATCAATAATGTTTTTACAAATAATAATACGGTAGGAAAAAATAACTATAAAATAATTCTATATAACTAATAACATGAGATTGAAAATTATCCATGAATATCATAAATATTGAAATTATAACATGTATATTAATAAATAATCACAAATTTATTGAATTTTTAATGGAATATGTCATAAACATACTATCATGGCCTTGTTCCAAGACATATTACATAAATCGGTAAGGACTTGACAAAATACCCAATGTAGTTTCTCGCATGTGGCCTATAGAAGCATCAAGGGGATATATAGGGATCTGAAAATCACTTAGTACGTCTAATTAATTCCTCCTATTAAATGGGAGAATAATAATTAAATACATAATCACCGAAAAGAATCATATTGAACAACTAGGATATTCAATGTTAATATTTCCCCTAATAAAACTTATTATAAACCATATAGAGAATGAATAATGATGAAATAATAACAATATTACTTAATAATATAATAATTAATATAAATGTTTTTTATGAATATGAATACTATAAAAATATAAATAAAACAATTTTTTTCTAAATACCCTTTTCAAATGAAAAATTAATTTTAAAAAGTAAAACTATACATGAAAGATTGTAAAAAACATTCATTGAAAAGAACTAAAAAATAATGTAATATAATCTTATAATTACTGATTAGTCATGATTGTTAGAAAATTGTTTATTCTGACTATATTATAATAAATATTACTTTCCCAGTTTTTGTAAAAAGTCAAAAAGTAACTCATCTATGAAAAAACGAGACGATTCACTAAAAATAATTAAAAAACAATTTTAGGTAAAATGAATTTATTTAATCATTTTATAATATAAATATTTTCTCTAAAAAATTTAAATGAAAATTTGTATATGAAACTTAAATATTCAAAAATGTGTTAAAAAACAATTCCATTTATCTGTGAAATATATGTTCTTGGACTATAAAATATTTAAAAGTGGAAAATGAAATGAAAATTTATATTTTTAATAATTTACCAATGTAGAAGAAAATATATTAGTTTTAAGATGGAAATATCAAACCATTGTCTCAGTAGAGACATAAACATAAACAATGTTAAATAATTATAGAATTATGAAATAAACACTTACTAATTTTTAAAATTTTGAATCTTAATCTACAAAAAAGTTTAAATTCAGAAAAAAAAATTGATTACCATGTCAAAATATTTATTCATTATATAACCTATCAAAGTGGTAGTACAAACACGTCATAAAAATAAATAGGTTCATAATACCAAATATATCTCAATGGAGTGAAAATTTAGATAAAATCTATTACAAAGAGATACTATTGATGCGAGAAATATAAAATGAATTCATTTTTTGAATCAAATTTAAATCCAAATAAAACAGGATTATATACAATATAAAATAATAAAAATTAAGAACACACATAATAGTATAATATCAGTTACAATGATGAAGTAATATAACGTAATGAAATAAAATTGAGTCGTGAAACCCCTTAAAATTATAAAATTTTAGGTGAAATCCAATTATTAGAAATAATATGAATTGCATAAAAACATAAAATTAAGTGTAAAAATTCATGATATAAAATTTATGTGGGGATATATATAGACCTTAAAAAATAAATTAGATATATAACATTACAAAAATCTCCAATAAAAGGAAGATGGGATAAAATCCTTAACCTCATGTCGGATTCATCTCATAAATTTTATAACTTTATAAATAATGAAATTATTTTATTTATTTACCTGATTAATATCATTTTCAATTTTATTTTTCATTTTATTTTATTTTTTAACATTTTATATTTAATTACATAATCAATTAAGTTAACACTAGGAATATTGACGATATTCAGTTCATATATCCAAAATGACTTCGGTAGATTGAATTTGTTAATAGATTTCATTGTAATATCATCTCTAGAATAATAATAATTATATAATTAAATTTTTTTACAAAAATAATATTTTTTTAAACCAATCAAAAAATATGCTTATGAAAAATGTACTATGTTATGATTATAGAGACGGTAAACCGTACATATGAATGAGCAACATGTCAATTTTCTAATAATCATGATGGAAAGAACTTAAGTATTATAATATCATTAAATCATCTTAATTATAAATCTAATTTAATATTTTATCTTTTAAATTAACATATATATATAATTCTAGTGATGTGGTTATGAAAAATTAGTCACATATCTTTATGGTGGTGGTAGTCCACACTTACGCACAAATGAAGTTATCATTTTCCTATGAATGTAATGGTAAGAAAAGAAAGGAAATATTATGTTTTAATAATTATAGATATTTCATGAATATTCTATATATTCATCAAATCCATCTACACCATGATTAAAATAAGGAGTTTTTGGAGAGAAAAAAAATACATCAGTTTTCTAGGCGATAGTCCACCGTACACATGAATGATCATTTCATTTCAAATTTGATTGAATTAGAGATGGATATAGTAAATAATATTATAATAATTAAATAAATTTATATATTATATAATGATACTATTATATTATCATGGTTGAATAATATTTTAATGGCATTTAAGAAGAGAAAAAACAAAAACTCTCAGTTAAGAATGATAAATCTTCTTCAAAAAAACATCTTTAGGTGTACACCAAAAGACTTCGATGGTGGAATTTATAATCAATAAAAGGCCCTTACTATATGGGAAGGTAATTAAAGAAATAATATAGTTTATGATTTTATAAATCAATATTTTCATATATTAATGGATATGAGAGGACATGGGGTGTCCTTTTATATGTGAGAATGAGTGACAATTTTGAATAGAAAAAAACTATTCAATAATTAGAATAAACTGTCAATAAAATTTCTTATAAAAATTAATAAATAATGTATTAGATGAAATATATGTCATATTCAAACCTCCAATAATTAAAATATTCATTTAAAAAAATATATTCGCTTAATCACTAAGGTTACCCAATTTTACCATGTTAGTTTTCACCATTATAACTTTTTTAACAAGGTAATTTATAATTTTATACTAAAAATAAAATGATCATTATTAGATAATTAAAACCCAATAATTCTAAATATTAAATAAAAATTAAGTATGTATGGAAAATTAATTTTAAAATAAGTGCATGTAATGTAAAAATTCCCATTTTAATCCTAACCACGATAAAAAATTTTAAATCTCTATTGTTCAATAATGATGTTATGAAAGAGAAATAACCCTATAATTTGAACCTGGATGATAATATAAACCATTTACCATTTAGTCATATGATGATAATATTTCTTGTAATTTTAAATCATTTAATAAAGCTTTAGTTGTTATAAAATATTTTTAATGTCCATTATGACAGAATTCATTTAATATGACTTTACAAAAGTCAAGAGAAAGATGAAATTTAAATATATAACATTAAAAAATCCAAAAAATATTATATTTATCAAAAAAATAGTACAATGCAATAATTTATTGAAATAATATTAATTTTAATATTTTTAAAAGCATTTTATTTGTTATCAATTTAATTAAACATTTATTGCGTCGATGTTTTGTAATCATTTAGAGTAATTATATCATCACTGAAATTATTAATAAACTATAATGAAAACATAAAATAATTATCATTTAAATGATAAATTATAACAAAAAAATCCTCCAATTTATGTGTATTTGAAGACTTAAGAGTGTTTGAAATTGAAAACAATGATATTTTCCCGTTTTCATTACTTCAATTATTATAATGGTCATAATCAAGATAATATGGTTCTAAAATTGAATGTTTTCAGAATGATGGTCATAATCAAGATAATATGGTTCCAAAATTGAATTTTTATTCAGAATAAAGAACTTATATGGTCGAAATATGGTCCAAAAATATATATTATGCACTTCAAGGTCATTATATACCTTACTATTTTAGTTTAACCCCCCCCCCCCCAATAAACCTGTTTTACCCTTAATCATGGAAATAATTTTTTATATTTTTTACAATTCCTTATAAATAAAAATTTAGTTAAAATTATCAAATATTTTTATTTATAATAATAAAAAATATTTAATCCATTTTGTCATATTTAATCCACAAAATTGGGATTATTTAATTAAAAAATCACCTAAAGACATATCGGAAAAATGATTTTTTCGAAAAATGTATTTTTCAAGCCTAAGATGATATTACATTGACTCAATGAATAATTTTAATCATTATATGTATTTAAATTAGTATATATATATATATAATATATATATTTCATTTAAATCATTCACTGTTATGGATTATTTTATCTAATTCAAATGGAGGAACAAGTTATAATTAAAAACAATTTAAAAAAATTTACATTTTTAAGTTGAAAAATAAACGTATGAAAAATAAATTATAAAGATAATTAAAATGTAATTTAATAGATTAAATATACATAAATAATGCCTATGATAATTTTAAATTAAATGCAATTCATAATTGGTCATTTAAATTACTTTTTAACTTGAAAATAATACTATTTTTTTTAAAAGTGATATCCTTCCAATGGAATTCAGATCGGGTTGTGATCGGATTTCATCCTCATTGAATTATTTAGGGGTGAAATGGATTAAAATACATTTATTTATCATTATTTGTTGATTGATAAGTGGGACTCTTGTGGACTCCACTTATGTGGGGTGATTGGGTGGCCTATGCTTTTTGCGAGCAGGGTGTGTAGGAATACTCTCACATATAAACAGGGGATTGTAGTGGAGTGGGATGTGCCAAGGGTGATGGAAGTATTCGGAATGATTAAATCAATGGTGGGTAAACCAATCCATAGGAACAGAGGACCCATATTGATGATTGTGATGGGGGATAAAATAGTTGATTTAACGTGAGGAGGTGGCTAGATGTTATGATAACAAGGAATGTGGCATTTTTCATCTATCCAATAATATAAGGTGACAACCTAGTGATAGTAGTATGATATGGGTAGTAAGTGGAGGCCACCTCCTCATAGAGGCATGATGGTGGGCCTTTGTGATTTTTCTGAAAGGGCCTACAAGGCCATGTACAGGGGGTATATGATCTTTGAATTAAGGGCATGTGTAAGATGAAAAAAGTTTCTAGATATGTCTCAAGATAGTTTTTATGTAATATTTTTTGTTAATTTACATTTTATTTTTGATTTATCTTTGGTGTGTTAGGGTGAAAATTTAATGTATTTGGTGTGATTTCTATATGTGCACAGTGTGAATATGGTTTTCCCAAACAATGGGCCCTGCCCCAACAACCTAGACAATAAAATACAGGTATGGATTTGGTAATTAGGGCATAGTTAGTAAAACTATGAACCATCTTTAGAGTAATTTTGTTACTCCCCTAGGTGAGGCACACTGTATGGGTGCACAGTTAGGAGAAACTACACACCCCGAGAAGATAACCATTCATACAATATTTTAAATAAACAAAAATAAATAATAAAATACCCAAACCCATATTCCTAATACTAAATCAACCCTAGATCGATCATAAATGAATAATATGATTTTTTGGATGCTCCTGGGTGTATTCCAATCCCTTCTATCCTCTTTTCTTCTTGATTCAAATCCCATATCAATGATCTTCACCTCACTCAAAAATTGAATCATATCTCATGTGTTTTTCTCCATTGTCATTCTTCTCGTATCATTTTGATGGAATTTTTCCTTTGTTTGTGTGCATCTAGATATAATATTAATATATCATTATTTGTTTTATCTTGGTTCATGGATTCGGATCTAGATCACATTCATTGTCACGTTCATTATTGTTTCCCTTAAATTGGGGATTTCTATTAGCGATCTTATGTCAATGATTTGAAGGAGGTGGTCTAAATTTCAATCCCATAGTCTTGATTTAATTTCAGATATGTAATTGATATAATTGAAATTCTATTATTGGGAAATTTAATAGATAATTCCTTTGATTTGATTAAATTTTCATGTTTTAATGAAAAAGATTACTTTGGTGAAATTGAATGGTGGAATTGAATTAATTAGTGTGATATAGGGATTGTAGAAATGGATAAATTAATTTAGGAATTATTGAATGGAAATTTTTTAGATAATGAAAATCATGAAATTGGGTTAACTAATGGATCAATTAATTAATGATTCATTGTGAGTGTAAAATTGAATAAATTAATTAATGAATTTATTAATGGATTATTGTGAATGCAGAATTGGATTAATAAATTGTTGAATTAATTATTGGATTGTTATGATTATGGAATTTGGAATAATTAATTATTGAATTTGTTATTGTGATATTGAAATTGTGTAATTGGATTAATTAATTTTTGAATATATTAATGGGAATTATCCTGATTATGAAAATTATTGAATTATAATAATAATTTTTGAAGTAATTAATTAATGGTGTGATTATGAAATTTGATAAGAAGACTAAAATTGACTTAACTCTATTGATATTGTATAGGTGATATTTTGATTTATTGATATTCGTGTGTCAGATATGGTATGCTGCATTAAAATCCCATAGTGATGAATTGATTGTTAAATGTTTGTGAGGCATGGTCTACTACATAAAAAGCCCATAGTGATAAATGAGTGTGTCACACCAACTGCAACTTCAAAATACCAGATGTGTAATTGATTGATAAATCATGGTGGGACACAAACCAGTACATAAAAATACCACCTATGTGATTGTTGGATAAATGAGTTTGGGAAACAGAATGATGCAAAAAAATACAATTTGTGTGCTTGATTTATATATGAGTTGTGCACATTGAACATTTGCTTCAAATGCCTATAGTGTCTTAAGCCATGTTGTTCTAGGAAAAACATATTTGTATTAGACTGTGGTTCCAATTTCAAATGATAATAAAATAAAATGTATGGATAATTAAATCCCATGTGATATATTGATTTTTATATTGAATATGTGATATGGATCAAACTCTAGCATTGGACAAGGTCAGTATTGAGGTTCCAATATCATTAGGAAACTGAGGGAGTAATGTGGTGAAATAAATAAAAATTTAATAAATGAATACTATTTAATTTATTGTTTTTATTTTTTATTTAAACAACTACATATATGGTGATTGAATATATATTGTTTTCGACATAGTTTTTAGGGGCTTGTTATGTTTTACTCACACCCTACTTGGACAGCCTGATCGATACATAAATGGACTTCATGATTACAAGGGAATATTAGGGAAAATTCATAGTGTTAGATGGTTGATTGTTACAGAGCATGGATGGGGGATCCATACATATTGTTAGGACCCTATTGTGAGTTTATGTGTCTTAATTTCTTTTGGGTTTTCCATATGGAATCATGACATGAATTTTTCATGACATATGAACTATTTAGTTTTTGATATTGTATTTCTTATTTTGTTTATCATGTGATTGTGGTATTAGTCTTACTATGGTATTTTATTTTTCTATTTTTTATATATTTATACTGTTTTGATATTTTTATATGTAGAGTATATTCTTCACATGTTTGATATTTGACGCTTGATGTTATTCAGTGGCCTCTGGACTACTGGGAGGTGTGCCTGAGGTCATCTGAATGAACAAATTCAGACTCCGACATGTGGACCCCAGGTTGGGACATTAAAAATTTACTTTGTAATTTCCCAACCTAGGTTCCACACTCTGGTGCCCCAATCTAATTGGTCACATGACCTATGGAGTACCTCCCCATAATTTATAGGGCATCGACTATCAGTGAGGTTTGAATATAGATTACAAGGAGAGCATAACCTCTTTATCAAAATAAAACAACAATGAAAATAATTAAAAAATAGACAATTGAATAACTATAATATGAATAAAAATACAAGAACATGATTACCAACATAGGAAATAAAATATACAAAACTAAACTTTAGATATGTCATTCCAAGCACATTCCAAGTATAAATATGAAAAAACCAATATAAATAAAGACACTAACAACTCAAAAGAAGGACCTGATACAATGTCTGCTTCCCCCATCCATGATCCACCATAATCATATATCTATCACTAGTCCTTTTACCTTATCTATCTCTTTGAACAGTTAGTCTATTTAGGTACTGATCAAGTATCCTGAATAGGGCATGAGTACAACTCATAAGGCCACCACAAATGGAATTCTAGAAAATATACATTAAATAATGGTGTATATTGTTGAATAAAGAATAAAATACAATAAATAAATTTTAAAATTTATATTTATTCATTTTCCCTTTATTTAACCACATAACTCCACCATGTTCCTAAGACACTCGAACATAGATAACATCTTATGCCTATTCTAGATACTAAACCATGTCACATATTCAATTCAAATATCATTATATCACATTGTATTTCATTATCCATTCATTTTAATTCATTATCATGAAAAATTTGAACCATATTACAATGATAAAATTATAGAAATAGAGTGTCATGGAAAGGACCCCATGGGTATTTGAAGCAGTTGTCCATTCCCCCAACTCATATATCAATAACTCACACAGGTATTCTTTTTAAGGACAAATATTTGTCCCAAACTCATTTATCAATCAATCACACAAGTGAGATTTTGAATAAAATGTCTATTTCACACACTCAGTTATGACAATAGAATTTTTTTTCAATAAACCATTCTCCACACATGAATATCAATCAATATTAATATGAAATATACCACATCAATCCATTTTAATGAACATTAATGTTCTTATCAAATTTCATAATCAATACATTGATTAATTAATTTTTCAATTAATTAATAAAATTCAATCAATTGCATAATAAAAATAATTCCAATTAATTAATAAAATAACTAAATAATCTAATTCAATAATCTCAATATCTTAATAATTATTGAATCGAAAAATTATTCTCAAGTCAACAATCTTAAAAATCTATTAATTAATTTAATAATAAAATAATTCAACTTCACATTCAAAAATATCCATTAATTAATTAAAAAAATTAATCAAATTTCATAATATCATTAGAAAAAAATTACTTTAATTAATTAACAAATTAATTAATTCATTTACACAATCCCAATTCCCATTTAATTCATTAAAAACTAATTAAATTTTGTGGACCATTGAATTTCCCCAATTTATCACATGGAAATTAAAACAAATCAATTCAATTATCAATGTAATTTACCAATAATGCTAATTTAAATTGTCATAATTACATACATGTAATTAAAATAATTCTATTAGATGGGAATTTAGACCACATATCTCAAATCACTGTAAAACACTCAACAAAAAAATCCCCAATTTAAGAAGAACGATCAAGAACAAGATTAAGAACATATTCTAGATCCAAGATCAAACAAATCAAAATCCAGAAATCCTGGATCTAGATTGAAAAAGGATGAAAACCTATCATAAAATCACCATATAAGAATGAGAATGTGGGAGGAAACCACACAAGTTAAAATTCACATAACTGGAGTGGTGATGATCTTTGATCTGGGATTTAAATTGCATAGAAAAGAGGTCAGAAGGTCTTGAAACCACACACGAGACTACAAAAATGATATATTTGGTTTAGGGTCGAGCTAGGGTTGATTTGGGGTTAATTATAGGGTTTGGTAAAAAAAATTAATAATTTTTTGGGTTTATAATCCTATACACATGGTTTGTTACATGGGGTGCATGTCATCCCCAAATCGTGTGCCCTAACCACACACCTCACATAGGTGTGTCTCACAATAACTACAATGATGGGAATGTATTGAATAAATGTGTTCTAACCATTCAAACCCTCTCCATCATGGGTTTCATGATTTGCTGGGTTAGGGCACACATATTAGGAAAACCACACGCCAACCCAGCACTGCTTAGAATCCATCAAAAACAACATATTTTCTCCAAAACACAGAAAATATAAAACCAAAAAATAAAAAAATGAAAATGAGTACTTGAAAATAATCTCCATAAATATCTAGAAAAGTTCATGATCATACAATCTCCCCACCTTTTAATAGCTCATCCTCAAGCTATACTCCCATGAATGTATAAGATTACAAGTCTAAAAGATCGGTCCAATGATCCCTCTTGTCCACTTACCTCTATCATGATTCTTCCTAATAACTAACATCATGACACATCACATAAACTATCCTCATGGTCTTTCACCCACAAAAATATCTCACTATAATCTAACACAAATATTAGATGATCCACAATGGATGCAACTATCTCAAGCCATGCATCATCAGAGTCTGTCACATGAGATGGGTTAGGGTGATATCACAGATGTTGTGACACAAGGAAAATATAATGCATAGAAATTTATTTCTACAGAAGTTCCAATCAAAATTTCATTGACCGAGTTCTCTCTACAACCTCAAACGTTCTTACACACTTAGGTGAAAATATTCCACTTCTCCATATCCTATAGATAACCCATCTAGGTGACACCCGAAATAAAAAAAATCACTCTCTTTAAACACTAGATATCATGAATGTTTATCAAAAATATATCTTCTATCTTCTCTAGCCATTATCCATAAACATACAAATCAACTGAACCTACTCCAACATGTCTGACACAAGACTCGGTGCTAGTAACTCTAACTCACCAGCCTCCATTTAGTATAAAGGTGATCGAAATGTCCTCCCATAAATAGAATCATATGGTTCCATCTATATATTCCCCTGAGAAATATTATTATTTGATAATTCCACCATTTCTTGGAACTTCTCCCAGGACCCACTAAAGTCAAGTACACAGACTAGTATGAAATCCTCAAGAACTGGTATCATATCCTTTAATGACCCTTTGTCTATGGTATGGAGGTCATACTCAAAAAAACATAGGTACCAGGAACATTCTATAAGTCCTTACAGAAGGGTAAAATAAAGAATGAGTCATGGTCTAAAAAATGGTCCATGGAACCCTGTGTAGCTAGAATATCTTTCATACATACATATCTCCCAATATCTCCTTTGAGAATGTCTCTTATATATGCAAGAAATGTGTTACCTTGGTCAAATGGTCCACAATTAAAAAAATATCATCTATCTTCTATGTTGTCATTAAGATACCGAGAAAAAGGTCCATGGTAACATCATCCCACTTCCATTCTGAAATGGGAAGCAACAATAGTAAATATCTATGTCAATAATGCTCGAGATTCACCTGTTTATAAGTGTTGCATTTTATCACAAACCCTTCAATATCCTATTTCACGTTTGACCGCCAAAACTATCAACATCAATCATTATATATTTTGTTCACATCTAAATTCACCACCCACATTGAGGAATGAAAATTCACACATCATATCCTCTTATATACTTGTAGGCACAACAAACCAATTCTTATAATGGATGATCTCGTCCTCATATAAGGTCCAATCAGAGGGTTAATCTCCACCTTCTAGATTTTCTCTCATGGATAAATGTTTTTTATAAGTATATTGAATGTCCCCGACCTATCACAATAGTGTATAATCCATTGAAACCATTATGAGAGTCATCTTAATCTAACTCCCCTAAACCAAAACATGTTTCTCCGCAAATAATGTCATAATATTCAACTCAACACTAGACACCTGAAATTTCTGAATCTGATTTTCCCAAATAATGCATCATCCAAACTGTTTCCATTTTTGAGAATATATTCTAGATCAAATTAAAAAAAATGTATTTAGTCAACCAATAATAATTTTTTGAGATTCAAGTATCAATGAGAAAATATATACTTTAACATATTATTATTCATAATCTATGTAAATATTTCTCTCAATAGATAATGAATAAAACACATCAATGTATTAACTACTGCATCTAAATATATGCTATTTTTATGGTGGATCAATTTCTTTGACCTCAATTTTTTGGACCCATACACTACAACGTGATCTCCCGGCTACATCACTACTCCAAGTATGATCCTAGAAGTATAAAAACCCTACTCTTCATTTCACATTTATACACATTTTATTATATAAAATTACACTTAATACAACCCTATATATTTCTAGGTATAGTTTATTTGGGAAATTAGGTATATTAAATAACAACATAAAACATGAAAAAAACAAAATGATTTTTGAAAACTTATTTTACATGATCAAAACATTCCTTCATATGAAACACTACATTGGATGACATGAGGATATATATAAGAAAGGGGAGAGATATAAATCCCACTAAGGGAATAAACAATGAAAAACATGAATAATAGCATACATTTTTTATAATAGGCATAACAATGAATCATGAAAAGAACATTAATGATAAGGCATGATATAGAATGATAATCATAACATGGAAACATGGAAACTAAATTAAACACTGCATCATAAACATAGGCCATGGCTAAACCAACCAAAAAATATAGGTAGAAAAATTAACATAAAAGAATCAGGGGAACCCCATATTTTGACATAACATATCATGATTTTAACCAATACCCAATGCATTAGAGAACAATATAATTCCGGGAACACTCACCACTTTCACTACATTCTCATATTAAGTATGAAATATAAATTAATCAACATGGATTCATTCATCATTATAATGTAATCAATGATCATAGAGTGTAGAATAAATACATGTATATTATAAATAAATGATGTATATGAGTATGATGGTGAATATTTATGATTGAAAATGATCATGGTATTCACTAATCAATTATTTTGGATTGGATAATCATGGAACAATTTCGGCAGCATAACTATAACACATTAGAACAGATAAAATGGTTTGATGGGAGTAAAATTGTTCTATTAATATTAATATATTAAATGAAAAATAATATGGATAGGTAAATATATGAACCATCACTAATAATTGGAAAAATAAGGAGTAACATAATAATGAATGTTGAATAAATATGATAAAGAAAAGAACCATTACATGAATGTGTGACTCCAAAATCATGGGAGGGGCTTATTGAAAGATTGGAGGTGCCTTGGGATGAATATAGTCAGTGGGGGATGTTTTTCAATGTTTGACATGTATTTAGGTAAGATGAATGGGTGATTGGTTGGTTTTATATAGTAAATGTAGGTGATTTATTTATAATTTAGGTTTTGGACTATATATAATAAAATCAACAAAACTAGAAACTATCCCACGGTTTTTGAAAATGGTTTCTACCAAATGGGAGGGTTATACATTATTTTACATGGAAAATGGCCTATATTATTAAAATAGTAACATTTGTGAAGTGGATGTGTGTCATACTATTAAATAAATGACTTTAAAATCAAAAAATATATCATAACTATTGGAGAATTCATAATGGATTTAAAAACTAAAGAAAATAAACATAAAATTATATTAATTTAAATTTAAAACATATAATTTCTCATGTATCATATTTATATCACTTATTACATTATTTTTGTGTCATTTTGATGTCATAAAAAAGAAGTTATATTTATAAGATATATTTTTTTTTTCTCGGAAATTCGACTATCTCAAATATATAAGGAAAAATTCACCATTTGATAATTTTAACATCTTGATAAAAATAATAATATTAATTTTATCTAAATAATTTTCTTAATATTTTACTTTTTATTTTGAAAATAAAAACAAGTATTTGTTGAAAATAATGGGTTTTTGAAAGTAACATTTTGTTGAACCCTTATAAAAATTACATTTTACGTTATAAAAATTTTATGATCATTTATATGTAATTAATAGTATTCAATAATAATTAAAAATTATTTACCTAAAAAAATAATAAATTTATAAATTCATTAATTTAATTTTAATATTAACAAAAAATAAAATTTTTACTTTAAAAATCATTTACAATGTACCAATATTAGGATTAAAATATATTAATTATTTTATAAGAAATAATTTACATATTCTTATTACTAGTTTATTGTTTTATACCTCTTAAATTCACCGGAATATTCTATAAGATTTATTGCACGATGGTGGAGCTTTTTATGGGGCCGTTTAGTGAACATGGTTTGGGTCGTGATCTCGATTAGATTAAACTTCCCCAATAAATGGTTTCAATCATGATTAAGTTGTTGAATCTCATGTTGGGATTGGTAAATGGAAACTATATGAAATACTATCCCCCTTATAGTCTCTAGTAAATGGGACTCATAGAGTATGTTCCTACTGGCTGAGGCCATCACTTCCTTTGTCTGTGTCAAAAGGATTAGTAAAAAACTAATATTTATACTAATCATGTGATCACTTTTAAATAGCTATATTATCAATTGTAATGATTATTAATTGTAAACAAAATCCATTGGAATATAATAAAACTAAATAATTTCATTTTTATTCTATAACCATAATAAATTTAATTAAATAAAAAATGTGAATTTTATTCTTAACTTTTCCATTCATTAAAATCTTCCCCATTTTCGAAATTTCACCCATAATATTTTCTTTTCCCATAATAAATTAGAATAGGGTAACTGTACTTCATCACTTACTATGGTTCCCACATTGCTTCTTCAAACATTTGGATTCTCCACAATAATTTGATGAGAGAAATTAACTTATTTTTAAGAACATTTTCTCTATGATCTATGATCTTCACCAGCTAATCCCCATAAGAAAAATCATTATACAATGTTACCACCTCTGAATTGAGAACATGTGAGGGGTCTGGTTTGTACTTTTTCGAGAGAGATACATTTAATACAACATATACTTCATATAGGTTTGGTGGGAGTGATAGTGGATATTCCACTTCACTGCTAAAATCATCGATCTCAAATGGGATGATATACCATGGAATAAGCCTTAACTTCTTCACAAATATCATCAATTTATTCAATGGAGTTATATAGATTAATATCATGTCTCTATAATCAAACTCTTGGTCTCATCGAAAATTTGCATTAAATATATTTTTTCAAATTTGATTATCCTTGACATGCTACTGAATGGTCATAAAATTCTCCAACATTTCATCATCCATTTTTTGTACAGAGAAGTTTTGGTTCCCCAAATTCACCCCAAAATGATGTTCTTATGCACCTATTTCCACAAAGTTCTTCATAGGGATCCATTTTGATGCTTGAGTAGAATCTATTATTGTAAGATAACTCATTCGAAGGAAGATGTTCGTCCCATACTCCCTTGAAGCCAATTGGGAATTCCCTCAACATGTCCACATGTTTTTTGGAAATCCCTTTTAGATTTTCCATCATTTTGAGGGTGATAAGTTGTACTGATGTTCAGATTTGTATTTAGATCATGGTGGAGTCTTTTAAAAAAACATAATGATGAATATTGGATCTTGATCAGACATAATCAATTCTGGTACAAAATTTAGTCTGACCAAGTTTATGATTTATATTTTTTCAAGTTGATCCTATGAAAAATTATATTAGATCTCAATAAAGTGTGTAGTATTTGTATGGAAGTCCACAACAACCCAGATATCATTATTTCCTTTATATGTATTCATATTTATATTGACAAAGTCAATGGTTATGTTCTCACATTCTTATGATGGTATGGGTATTTTTTTCATGAACACCTTAGACTTCAGCCTTCTATCCTTCACTTGCTGACATACCATGAACATTGATGTATATTCAGTTATCTCTTTCTTCATGTTTTCCACTAATAGTGGATTGAATGATAAAGATAAATATTTTTTTGGATGATGGAGAATATTTGACTACAAGAATAATCCAATAAATTCCTTCTTTAACATAGGATTTGATGGAACACATAGTCTTTAAACAAATTTCAGAATTCCTTCTTCATTAACATTGAACTATGAGTATTTCCCTTTCTTTATAGTTTCCAATCTCTCTTAAATTCCAACATCATCTTTTCGAAAATCATTTTTCCATTATATAAGAGATAGTTGATAAATAATTTGTGAAGGATTGATGATTTTTCTTTCTTTATAATTCATGGGTCCATCCTCTTCAAAACCAAGAAGAGTATATCTTTTTCAATTCTTATCAATGATAGAATTACTGGGTCCTTTCAACTTATACAATCCACCACCTTATTTACATTATTAGGATGGTAGTTTATTGAGTATTGATTATCCATGATGATATCCAACCATCATGGCTAGTGCATATTAATTTCTTTTTCTGAGAATTTATATTTGAGGCTCTAATGATCAGTATATATATATCACATCTTCCTAGAGAGTCAATTCCACCATATTTTCAATGTAAATATCACAACTCTAAACTATAGATCATGGATGGGGTATTTTATCTAATTAATTTTCAATTACATTGAGGCAATTTCAAGAGATTTTTCAATTTGAATCAACAGGAAACACAATCCCTTCTTCAAAACATTGTCGAAAATTACAAAATGTTCCCCACTTATTGGTAGTGTGAGAAAATTATTAGTTCCTTCCAAACCCCATGAATATTTCTCAACATTCATCATTATAAGAAAAAATGAATTCCTTATGATTTACCTTAATAATAGGGTTTGATAATTGTGAAACATTTCTATGAAATTGGTAATAATATTCATCCAATCTAATAAAACTACAGATATATTTCATGGATGTTTTCCTCATATATCATTAAATTGATTTTTTATTTGATGTATCCACATATATACCATATCTTGTGATTATATTCCTCATGTATGAGACTTATTTAAACTAAAAATCATAGTTTTTATACTTTTCATAGAGCTTATCCATTCACAAGGTTTGTGGTACTATGGTCAGAGGCACTTCATGGTCCTCCTTAGTTTTGTATTTTATTATAATATTGTCAATAAAGACTACAATGTATTTGTAGAGGTAATATATAGATAATTTATTCATCAAGTTCATGATGATATCTGGGTCACGAGTGAGTCTGAGTGGCATCACTATGAACTCATAGTGCCCATATCCTGTACAAAAAGAGGTCTTGGGGATATATTCCTTCTTCACCCTTACATGATATTATCTGAACCGAAGACACAAATTGGAGAAGTATTGTGATCCAGAAATATGATCAAACAAGTCATCAATCCCCGAAAGTGGATAATTTTTGTTTATCGTGATCTTGTTGAGCTCACGATAATCAATGAAAATGTGCATTATTTCATCCTTCTTCTTAATGAAGAGTATTGGGGAACCCCTTAGTTAATAACGTGGGAGTATGAAATCATTTTCCATATTCTCCACTAATTGATTCTTTAGCTACTCAAGTTCCACAATAGAAATCCTATATAGAGTCTTACAAATTTAAATTTCCCCAATTATATTCATGATGGAAAATTCAAACTCTCAACTAGGAGGAAGACCAAAACAATTTCAGGCAGCACATCAAAGTATTCTCTCACAATAAGCACATCTTCAAAGATTGTTCATTAAATAGAATAAATCATTTGAGATAGATATTATTTAATATAGGGAAATAATATTTATCCTTGAGATGATTTTTCTTAATAATATTCATCCTTCTTTTAAAACATGTACAACATATGGGGTTAATTCATAATAAAAAGAGTTATTTCCTTCTCACAATAATTTATGTTGGTTATACATAAGAAAATCCAATCCATTAAATTGCATAAAATTATACCAAATGGAGTATGATAAGGTATTACTAGAAGTTTATACAAAAAAAGTTGATAGGGGAGGAGTTATATACTTTGGATGCAATAATTTTCTAATTTTCCATTGTCACTAACATCTTTTTTTCCATGAATTATGGTGGTGATTTAACATTTCAACTTAACATTCATTATATGAACGAATTAATATAAAAAGAATAAAAAAGTATGTTTACTATTATTCAATGAATAACTATCATACCTATCACCACCTCGTTGTTGGGATCCTCCTCAGTAGTCGTGATATCAAAAGATCCCATTTCTACCTTAGAGGTCTTTGGTTTCCTCTTAAAACCCTAGGCTCAATGCACTAGTTTGAAAAGTTCCATGGTTATTTATGGTTGAAGTAGTGAACATCACATTGAGGGTTGATGGGAGCATTTATTTCATATATCACATTGGTGGTTTTCTCCTATCATAAATCATTGGTATGGTGGTCTTATCTTCTACACCTAAAGTATTACCTTCTTCACCTTAATAAATTTGTGAGGTTCTTATTTCTACACCTTTGATAAGTGGGTTGCTTAAATTTATTATCACCATTGTATTTATCCATAAAACCACTAGAATTAAAGAATTTTTTTAATTATTATCCCCATGACACCCTTGATATTATCTAATATTCATTTTAACAATGAGGGAACATCCGAAAATTTACTCATAGCTACCAAGGTCACGGATTTCAAGAGATTTTTGTATACTAGGTATTAGTCCTCCAAAGAAGAAATAAACCTTAAATTTGGGGTTAATGAATAAGGAAATGGAATATCACACAATTCTTGTTCATCTTTACTTGTATATTCTATTAGATTCTTTATCTTTTTTATGATGTTAAAATAAATTACTTTCAATTTTAATACGGAGATGTTGATGAAAATATATATAAAAATAATTTTCCAAAGATTCTTCTACTCCATTGTTTTGATATCATCATTAGGATAAGTATTGTTGATCAATATCCACCACTAATCATATTCTACATCTATTTTATAAATATACAAAATAAACATAACTTATTTGGAACGTTGAAGGATGGATAAGATATTCTCAATGGAGTTGATCCACTATTCAGTGATTAATGGATTAGATTATCCATTTAAAGTGGGAGGCCTTTGTCTAATGAAGATCTCATTATTAGCCATTTCTCTATTAGTGGGTTTGGGTGCTCCCCTTGATCTAGGTTTCTATTCATAATTTGAGTTAGTTGAGAGATTATTTTCTTGAAGTTTGTGATTCCGGTTCCAACTGGGTTTGCTGTCTCATGGGGGACATCATCACAATTCCCTTTGCATCAATTTTAACCTGATTCTTCCAACTACCAACCAATGGCTAGAATAAAGAGAAAATTGGGGATAAGTATTTTAAAATATTAAACACATAAAAGGGAATCAAGTGAGAATAAATTTATATCATATAAATTTCATTTATCTCCTTAACTTCTGGGTTTCTAGGATTCAATCTATGTTGTCCATGACATATTTCCTAACACATATTACTATGGTATTTTTTTCCATTAATTATGGTTTATAAAGAGATTATGAGTTTTACAAATTATATACCCCTAGATTGTAAATCTAGGTGTTCATTAAATACTGTTGTTGTGTATTATATTACCCCAAGTCAGACCCTGAACATCTTGTCGATGTTGTTACCCCTTGATACATCTATTTTAGAACAACTTACACTTATAGTATCCCAATAGGATTGTATTTTATTTATAAACAACATAAAATATACAAAACAAAATTTAGGTATGTTTTATTATACTTTGTATTAATCCTAAATCATTCTCTGATGATTTCTAATACTAATCCCAAAATAACTAATCCTTACACTTTATTCCAATTGTAACAACCCTGCTCTACATTCCACATTAAACATGACTTATTACATAAACATACATATAATTAATATCAATATTTTTAGTGGTCTAGTGTCCTGGGGAAATTAGATACATTATATAGAAACATAAAACAAGAAAAATATCATCTTTATTGAAATCTTCTTTAACAAGATCAAAACCATCCTTCGTACTTAACACTGCATAGGCTAACTCGAGGCCATACATAAGAAAGGGTTGAGGTATAAATCATAATAATGTAATAAAAATGTATTACATTAATATGACGATACATGTTAGATAATAGGAATATAAATGGGGCATAAAAGGAACATGAATAATATGGAATGATGTTACATGATAATCATAACATTTGAAATATGGTAACAACATTAAACATTGTTTCACAAACATAAGTCAAGGATAAACCCACAAAGATATCATGGTGGAATATTTACCATAATGGAATCAGGTAAAACCACAATCCAAACATGATTTATCATTACACAAATCATCAACCAATTCATTGGAGCTCTATATAATTTCGGGCACACCCATCTCTTTCATTTCATTCTCTTTCTTTAGTGTTCCACATAAATCAATCAACATGGATTTACCTATAAAAATAATTTACTCCGCAATAATAGAGTGAGTGTGTAGTAGATAAATTTAATTCCCTAATCAAAGAATGATATGTGTATGAAGGTTCATAACCACGGTAGAAAATGGACATGATATTCAATACTCAATTGATTTTGAATGGAAAATAGCGGTGTGATTTTGGCAGCATAATAGTGTCACATAAAAATTCATTAAATGGTTTGATGAGAGGTAAATGTGCCTATTCAAATTTATATATGAAATGATTATTAATATGGACATGTAAAAGCATGTCCCAACATATGGAATTAGATAAATAATATGTAACATAAAATTGAAACATGATGAAAGATGACAAAGGAAAGAAGCCATACAAGGATGTGTGACTCCAAAGGTGTGGGAGGGGTTTATTGAAATCATGGATAAACTTTGTATGACTCTAGAGTGATTATGGAAGTTTATTGATGTGATAAACAGTTTTTTAGTGAATTCAAACAGGGGCTTGGTTGGTTTATATAAGAATGGAAGGGAATTTATTTAGGAATTAGGTTTTTGACTCGACAGAAACAAATATCCAAGAACACATACCACCCCATATTATAAAGCATGGATTTTACCAAGTTGTATTATTTAAAATTATTTCATAAGACCAAGGTCCTAACATATCAAAATTTTATTATTCTTGTTGTGGAGTTGAGTAACACTCTTAAAGAAATGATTTTAAAATCATAAAATATAGTAGAATTCTTATAGGATTCAGAATGACTTTATAAAATAAATAAAATAGACATAAAATAATATTATTTTAATGGAAAAAATATATTTGGCCTAGGATCATAATTATATTACTTATTACACCACTTTTGGGTCATTTTGATTCCATAAAACACATTGTATATTTATACGGTATTTAATTTTTACGTTGAATGTTTTATATCTCAAAAAAATATGGAAAAATAATCAGTGTTAAATATTTATGTCCTTATTCATAAAATAAAATTCATTTAATATATATTATTTTATAAACATTTGAAGTTTCACTTTTTAAATAAAAAATGACATTTATATAATGTGACAGGGTTTTGACCATAATATTTTTTTTGAACCCAAATAAAAATTACATTTGACTACATAAAAATTATATGATCATTTATATTTGAAAAAAATTATTTTAAAATAAATAAAATATTATATATTTCAAAAATATACTAATTCATAAATTCATTAACTAAATTTTAATAATTAACAAAAAATATATTTTGTTTTTTAAAAATCATTTAGGGAGTACAAAATAATAGGACTACAATATATTGATCATTTTCTAAAAAAATAATGTACATATTCCTATTGATAGGGTCCCAATACATATACATTTTAATACACCAACATATTCCTTATTAGTGAAGTGCATGATGGTGGGTCATTCATGGGTCCATTCAGAAGACATGGTTTTGGATGTGATATCGATGAGCTTGAACTTCTCCAGTTAATTATTTTTCTCATTCTTATGTTTTAGGATCTCATATTGGTATTGGTAAAGGGAAAATCTTAGAAATTTTATCTCCCTCAAAAGATCTGATAATTGGGATTTAAAGGGTGTGATCCTACTGGTTGAGGCCATCAATTTCTTTGTATGTGTCAAAATGATTTATAAAAAACACTATATTCATACTATTCTTGAGATCACAGTTCAACAGATATACAATCAAGAGTAATGATACTTAATATCCATATAAATATAATTGGATATAAAAAATCGCACATTAGTTTTATATTACCATAAAAGATTTAATTAAATCAAAAATGGGAATTGTTTTCAAAACAGTTCGGGTCGTTAAAACAAGGGTTAAAAAACACAAAATACTCATCCCCAATATCGGGTATGATCAAGATGGGTGCGTATGTGTAAAACTTATTTAACATCATGATTGAATTATCACATGATTCTGACCATTATAACATTATCCACATATTAGTTAGGCTTGAAAGTGGTACTTATAAACAAGAAATGTTTTTCATGAACCTCTGATAATAACCCACCATACCCAAAAAAGCACAGATATCTGAAACATTGTTAGGATACTCCCAATAAACCACTACATTCACCTTATTTATTACATTGATACACCATCCAATGTGGTTATGTTTTCCTATATATAAGGCCCCAGCCTTAAACATTACTTAATCTTGAGTTATTACAAGATCACACATTGGGGATCTTTTCAGGATTAGAGTTTTAGGGAATTAGATCATAAAACCTGCATTACATTCCACATTTAAACAAAGTGGTTACATAATAGATAGTATTCATTTTTCCCATTAACGAAAAAATATTTAAAATAAAACATGGATTCTTTCTTGACACTTCCTTGACACTATCATCATATCATGTACCATTCCCTTGACCTGTGAAAAACATTTCAGAAACATGGGATGAGCATAAAAAGCTCATTAAGGTTTATAAAAATATGGAAAGGAAACATGAATTCATATATACATAAGAATCAAATCATACTTTACCCATAAAACATAATCACTTTTACATACCTCATCAAATAATGAATAAATCATAGAAATCACAAGACATAAAAGTAACTTGTGGAATTCATAACATTCTTACGTGGGGAGTAACCCTCTTGGTTACGTTTGGAATACCCATCACAGTATATTCCCTAAATCTCTTTGGAGAAACCTTAACGTTTAACCCCTTCGCGTTACCCAATGCATTGGAGTGATATATCGGGCTCACCCGCCCTTATTTTATCACAGAACCACCCATCTTCATAACAATGCCCAATAACCATAACATAATCATATCACATAAAACATGCATAAAGGAAACATAACATTTCCACATTTAAATAACAAGATATCAACACAACACATTAATATAATAAAAACATTATGAAAACCATTTTCAATACCAAAATAAAAGAATATTAAAACATGGTATTTATTTTTCTTTTAAAAAAGGCATGGCTTATAGAGGAAGCTGAAACTCAAATAATGGTCGCGGCGGCCGATAAGTCGTTGTCGCCGCATACGTACAACAAAAACATTCCCTTTTGTCGTTTAGTAAAACAATTTGAATAAAAAATATTCATTTTAGATAAACGTAAAATTCAAAGGGGTTTATACGCCATATAAAAGAAGGTTGTGTATAAAACAATATATGCATCAATGAAAGGAGATTGAGACGAAGTCCCATACCTCAGGTCTGACTTGACTCGATCGTTATTTAATATCCTTAATAATAAACTTGAGTTAATTTATACATGATTAAGAACCTTTTTCAAGTTCATTATTCCTTTTATATCACTTATTACCATGTTATGAACACTATGTAATTATTTAAGTTAATAATGGTTGTTTTGTCGATCATTGGTACTTGAGTAAAAGATAAACTCTTTATAATTACAAGTTGTTCATGTGGTAAAATATCCATTATATCAAGAATTATATTCACGATGTAGATATAATATAAATCATATATATCTATTATATACGTTCATTTATAATATTACATAATCATTTAGAGGTAAGAAATGAAATGCACTGTTCATGGAGACGGTAAGTCGTACGTACGCATGAATGCTACTTTCATTTCTATTTCTTACTTAATGGAGTAAAATGATAATTATATAAAGTTATATCATAATTCCAGTATAATATTATATATAATATCACTAAATTTATCCTTTATATGTACCACATATGGTGTTAATGAATCAAATCACTTTAGGGGGCGGTAGTCTGCACTACATAAAATGAAGATATCGCGTTTACCCATAATGGAAACCATAAAGGTATGCCATAAATGAATAATATATAAGATTAATTAAAACATAAAAATATTATATATCATATATAAATATAGTTTCATATTAATGGACGCTTTTAAGGTGTTAGAAGAATATTGAACAATCATTGTTTCGTGAGGCAGAAAATCACCATCTACAGAAACAATATGTTAATTAACCATTAGATGTAGGTGTGTGTGTGTAGGTCAAAAACATCTTATAAAAATACCCTAGTATATTTAAGATAATGGTTTTGTTACAAATTAAATGAATAAAAAGAGTTTAGGGGGTTGGTGATTCAAAATAAAATAAAAGAACACAAGTGAAGACATTACATTAACATCGGGTAACTATTTTTGATTTGAACTCAAAGGATACATTGGGAAGACATATGCCAAATGTGTGGCCTCTAGGAGTAATATAGGGATGTGTAGAGACAAAATGGATAGGGGTTGGCTGATCCAAAGTCTTGATAGGTGTGAGTAAGGTGGTTGAGGTGGGGGCCTTTTATAAGAGGAGAGGAGGGGCACTCTTGGAAGGTAAGGAAAAGTTACTTTATTTTAGAATGAGTTTTGGATTTTAAAGTCCCACATTGATGTATTTTATGTATAAGGTGATAAGGGTTCGAGATATACTCATTCAATAGGTTTTTGACATGTGTGGGTCTTAGATTTTACATTATCTTTTCATTTAATTTAAATCGCTAAATAATGAGGTAATCGCTGCATCAACATGATGTCATAAATAATTTAATTTATTTAATGTCTAAAAATTAGAAAAAAATACTATTATGTAGGAAATAATTTATCTCTCCAAATACAATTTATAGTCAAAAATATGACTTGTATAACCCCATGTAATAATTATTTTAGTAAAATAATACATGTTTGTGTCATTTTAACTTTTACTTTAAATAAAAAGCATTAATGTCATTATCTTACCCAAGTAGATCCGTGGGGTCCCAAAAATCAACCCATGGGTTGTCTTGGTCGGCCATGACTCACCAAATAGTGTTAGGACAAGTTTCAAGATATTCTCAATTTATTATAATATCATATTTACCTTAAATCACACTAATTACCTTTAATCGCGATTAATAAAACTTAAAAGTTACTTATCATCAAAAATTATTTTCATCCCATTGAACCACATTTTACTTAATAATAAAAATAATTTATATTGGATTTTTGAAATTCAAATCACAGAATTGGTAAAGTACCATCTAAACGAAAAACCAGTTTTTGTAACTACCACTTTGTGGTTTCACTATTCATCAAAAATTAATGTTTTTCTGAAAAATACCAAAAATTCACCCTAAGATATATTTGATATTCTGAATTAGAAAATGATGTGTATTTTAAAAAATTCAGAACATAGAAGTTGTATTAATTAATTAATAATTAAATACCGTTGTCAAAACAAATATCTTATTTTTAAGAAACAATATCTATCAAAAGATTGACACTAGTTTATGTCCAATCTCAAAGTGATATTAGTTCCAATGTCCACCATTGGATTAAATGGTAAAAATATATTCCAATTTCACTTTAAAACCAATTAAAAAGATAATCTAACTATATAAATAAATTAGATTAAAAAGAGGTTTTGAATTAAAATACAACACTTTTCACTATTCATAAAAAATGAACATTATCAAAAGAATACTTGAAATTTATCCAAAGTAAATTCCAATGTCCCAATCATAAAGAATAAGTTTATTTTGAAAAATATAGCTTATATAATTTTCAAAAGTTAGATTTAAAAATGGTTCGCCATCAAAAGGGGGTAAAACAATCTTTTGAAAATATTAGAGTATTTCATGCTTTAGGTTGGATATATTCTCATTTTAAGCCTCTAAAACACTATCTAATTCATAAATAGACATAGATAACTATATCTATTATTCATTAATTACTTGGGATGTTACATCCTTCCCCCCTTTATAAAATTGTTTCCTCGCAATTTATTTACTTATCGAATAAGTGGGGGTATTTATCCCTCATAGCATTTTCAGATTCCCATGTTGCCTCTTCAACCATATGGTTTTTCCACAAAACCTTTACCTAGTTAATTACCTTATTTCGCAACACTTGATCCCTTCGGTCAAGAATCTGGACTGGTTGTTCATCATAAGAGAGATTCTCTTCCAACTGAACTCCCTCTGGGCTCAAAACATGAGATGGATCTGGCATATACTTTCTCAACATTGAAACATGAAAAACATTGTGTACCTGAGATAAACTCGGAGGTAAAGCCACTCAGTATGCAACTGATCCACCTCTCTCCAAAATTTCATATTGTCCAATGAACATTGGACTCAACATTCCTTTCTTACCAAATCGCATCACACTTTTTCATGGTGAGACTTTGAGGAAGACATGATCACATACCTCAAAAAGGGATCCTTCCTCCTGTTTTCTGCATAACTCTTTTGCCTGCTCTGAGCTGTTCTTATGTGTCTCTGTATCTGCTGAACTTTTTCTGCAAACTCTTCTACCAATTCTGGTCCCATCAGATTCCATTCACCCACTTCATCCCAGAAAGCTAGAGTTCGACACTGCTTCCAATATAACTCCTCAAATGGTGCCATCTGTATACTGGAATGAAAACTGTTATTATATGAAAATTCAACCAAAGAAAGATGTTGGTCCCAACTTCTCTGATAATCCATCGAACAAGCATGTAGCATATCCTCCATAGTCAGAATTGTTCGTTCTGACTGCCCATCGGACTTAGGATGAAAAGCTGTACTAAAATTTAATTCAGTACCCAAAGACTTCTGAAGGCCTTTCCAAAAGTTAGAAGTGAACCTGGGATCACGGTCAGATACAATGGAGAGAGGAACTTCATGTAACATGACTATCTCTTTAAGATGAAAATGAGAAAGTTGATCTAGGTAAAAAGTATCTTGTATAGCAAGGAAATGGGCAGATTTGGTCAAGCGATCAACAATGACCCAGATTTCATTATTACCTCGAGGTGTCTTCGGCAATACCACAACATAGTCCATGGATATGTTTTCCCATTTCCACTCTGGCACTGGTAATGTTTGAAACATCATTTTTGGTAACTGTCGCTCTGCTTTAACCTGTTGACAAGTCAAACACTTCATAGTAAAATCAGCAATATCTCTTTCCATTCCGGACCACTAGTAATACTCCCAAAGATCTCTATACATCTTAGTACTACCAGGATGAACTGAAAACAGAGAACTATGAGCTTCACATAACAACTATCTCATCAACTGTGAATCACAAGGCACACACAATCTCTTCCCAAATCTCAAAACACAGTCATTATCAATGTTTAATTCAGGCAACTTTCTCTTCTGAACCAGCTCTACATTTTTCTGTAACTCTCTGTCTTGCTTCTATGCTTGCTTAATTCTGTCTGATAGAGAAGATTTCACTAATACCTGAAACAAAATAGAAGGACATCCTACACCAACAACTTCTATTCCAAAGTTCCTCAAATCCTTAACCAAAGGATCATGTTCCAAAAATAGCATTGTTAATGAAGCATTACCTTTTCGACTCAAAGCGTCAGCCACTTTATATGCTTTTCCCAGATGGTAACGAATTGTACAATCATAATCCTTGATTAATTCCATCCATCTCCTCTATCCAATGTTCAATTCTTTCTGAGTGAATATATACTTTAAACTTTTTTGATTGGTATATATTTCACACTTTACTCCATACAAATGATACCTCCAAATTTCTAAAGCGAAAACAACAGCTGTTAATTCCAAATCATGTGTAGGGTAAGTTACCTCATGAGTTTTCAATTGACGTGAAGCATATGCAATTACCTGATCATTCTCTATTAGGACGCAACCAAGTCCTTTCAATAAAGCATCACTGTAGATAACAAACTCCCCATTCCTAGAAGGTAGTGCCAAAACTAGAGAATTCACCAATCTTATTTTTAGTTCCTAAAAAAATCATCACATTCTTTTGTCAAGATAAACTTAACACAATTCTGATTTAGCTTATTAATTGAACAGGATAATCGGGAAAAATTTCTAACAAACCATCGGTAATATCCTGCCAAACCAAGAAAGCTATGAATCTCAGTTACATTTTTGGGTCTTGGCCATTCTTCAACAACCTTTATTTTTGCAGGATCCACAGTTATTCCATCTTTAGAAACAATGTGACCAAGGAAAGAAATTTTTTGCAACCAGAACTCACACTTGCTTAATTTCCCAAACAATTTATTTTCTTTTATGGTTTTCAGAATAGACCTTAATTGTCTTTCATGCTCCTCTTTACTTTTATAAAAATACCAAAATATCATCAATGAAAACAACCACAAATTTATCCATGAACACATGGAAAATTATATTCATTAAGTTCATGAATACAACAGGTGTATTGGTTAGCCCAAAAAGAATTACTACAAATTCATAATGGCCATATCTTGTACGAAATGCGGTCTTCAAAACATCTGATTTCTTTTCATTCAACTAATGGTACCCCGATCATAGGTCAATCTTTCAAAAATACTGAGCTCCCTAGAGCTGATCAAACAAAACATCGATATGAGGAAAAGGATATTTGTTCTTAACAGTGATGTTATTCAAGGCTCTATAATCAATGCAAAGTCTCATAGAACCATCTTTCTTTTTAACAAATAAAATAGGTTCAACCTGTGGTGAGGTGCTAGGTTGAATGAAACCTTTCTCTTATAAATCTTGTAATTACTCCTTCAACTCTAAAAGTTCTGTTTGAGCCATTCGATAAGGGGGTTTTGAAATTGTATTAGCATCAGAAACTAAGTCAATAGTAAATTCAACTTCCCGATCTGGTATTATTCTAGGAAACTCATCAGGAAAAACATTAGGATACTCATTTACCACTGGCACATCATTAATCTGAACAGTTCCCTTGTTTTCAACGTTATGTGCAAGGTAACATTCATTTCCATATTTTACAAGTTTCTTGGCCTCTTGATATGTTTTCAATAGTAAGGGTTCATTCATGTACACAAACTGAAAATATTTCCGAAAAGAAACTTCATTAGCTCTACCGTCAATCTTATCATGGTAAATAGAGAGCCAATCCAGACCCAGGATAACATCAAACTCTACTAGAGGTAAAACAATAAGGTTTTCAAGTAGGTTCTTTCCACAAATAAGGAGAAGAAGATTCTTATAAATTCTTTTTCCCTCAACATTTCCCCCAGGTGTTTTTACCACAAGTTCATGAGTCATTTCTTGACATGGTATTCCCATTTTACTAGAAAAGTTCTCAGAGATGAATGAATGTGTAGACCCCGAATCAATCAAAACACTGTCATAATCTGAAAAAACAAAGTACCTCATACAACTTAATTTGATGGACCGACATCTGCAGAAGTAGATGCAAATTATTTCACCACCCTTTTCTTCTTGTAGTCTAACTACATCCCATCACTCAATCTCTTTGTCAAAACTCATTAGAATAGTGACCCATCTCATTGCACTTAAAACATTTCACTAACTGTAAATAAAATTTGGACTTACCACCACCTTGATCATTTTCAGTGAAATCATGAGCCTTATGTACTATATTACCACATCAGTAGCACTTTCCATAATTCATAAGACATTCCCCAACATGCCTTTTACCACATTTCTCACAAACTGGAAACATAGTTTTCTTACCGTTAGACCTTTTTGAAGAATTATTTCCTTTCTCCTGCCACCTCATTCTCTTCTTCTACTGGTTGTTATAGAACACTTGATCATTGGAAAACTCCATTTACACCATCTTAGCACATCGAACAAGCTTTTCATAACTTTTAAACTCACTAGAAGCTAAATCCCTTCGATATTTTGGATTTAATTCTGGGTAAAAATGATTGATTTTATTATCAAGGTCTCCGATAAAATATGGACCATTCATTGGCAATCGAGTGAACCTCTCTTCATAAGTAGCCACTAAGTCGTCCTCTTGCCTCAATTCCAAGAATTGTTTTTCCATTCTAAGTCGAACAGCCTTAGGAAAATAATTCTCAAGAAACATTCCTTTGAATTAATCCCAGTCGATAGCATCAATCTCATCAGCGTCCCTAATATTTTTAACCATCGACCACCACTGATACGCTTCAACCTCCTAATGGTAAATTTCAAGACTAACCTTTTGATTGTTTGAACACCCCATCACATCGAAAATCTTCTCTAATTCTTTAATCCACCCTTCAGCTAGCACAGGGTCAGATGATCCTCTGAATGATGGGGGTGTTGCCTCATTAAATTTTCCACCACTGACATGTTCCTCTGTAGTTGATCTGGCTGATCTCGTACATGGATACCACCACCATTTATCGCTTGAGTCAACTGAGCCATTACTACAAAAAAACAGTTCAGTTCCAATTCTGACCATCTCAGGATTCTGAATCAGAAGGTTATTTCGTTCTGTATGCCTTTCTATCACTACCTCCATATTTCCTCTGCAGAAAACCATTCTGAACAAACATGTCTTAGATGAAGAAACATGGTAATATTCAAATGCTATATCATTTCAATTTGACCATAAAAAAATATTTTTGGATAATCATTTAATAGAATTATAACTCCTAAAGTTATCTAAACCAACCTCTGATACCAATTATAAGGCCCCAGCCTTAAACATTACTTAATATTGAGTTATTACAAGATTGCACATTGGGGATCTTTTTAGGTTTAGATTTTTAGAGAATTAGATCATAAAACTTGAATTACATTCCATATTTAAACAAAGTGGTTACAGAAAAGATAGTATTCATTTTTCCCATCAATGGAAAAATATTTAAAATGAAACATGGATTCTTTCTTGACACTTCCTTGACACTATCATCATATCATGTACCATTCCCTTGACCTGTGAAAAACATTTCAAAAACATGGGATGAGCATAAAAAGCTCAGTAAGGGTTATAAAAATATGGTAAGGAAACATGTATTCATATATACAGAAGATTGAAATCATACTTTACCCATAAAACATAATCACTTTAACATACCTCATCAAATCATGAATAAATAATAGAAATCACAAGACATAAAGGTAACTTGAGGTATTCATAACATTCTTACATAGGGAGTAACGGTCTTGGTTACGTTTGGAATACCAATCACAGTATATTCCCTAAATCTCTTTGGAGAAACCTTAACGTTTAACCCCTTAGTGTTACCCAATGCATTGGAGATCTATATCAGGCTAACCCGCCCTTAGTTTATCATGGAACCACCCATCTTCATAACAATGCACATGAACCATAACATAATTGTATCACATAAAACATGCACATAAAAAACATAACATTTCCACATATAAATCACAAGATATCAACAAAACACATTGATATAATAAAAACATTATGAAAACCATTTTCAATACCAAATAAAAGAAAAGTAAAACATGATATTTATTTTTCATTTAAAAAAAGTAATGGCTTGTATAGGAAGCCGAAACTCAAATAATGGTCACGGCGGCGGAGAAGTCGTTGTCGCCGCGTACGTACGACCAAAACATTCCCTTTTGTTGTTTAGTAAAACGCTTCGTATAAAAAAGATTCCTTTTGGATAAACGTAAAATTCAAAGGGGTTTATACACCATATAAAAGACAGTTGTGTATAAAACAAAATATGCCTCAATGAAAGGAGATTGAGATGAAGTCTCGTACCTTGGGTCTCACTTGACTCGATCGTTCTCTAATCTCCTGAATAATAAACTTGACTTAATTTCTACTTTCTTAAGAACCTTTTTCAAGTTCATTATTCCTTTTATATCACTTATTACCATGTAATTAACATGATTTAACTATTTATGTTTATAATGGTCGTTCTGTCAATCATTGGTACTTGAGTCAAAAATAAACTCTTTATAATTACAAGTTGAACAAGTGGTAAAATATAAATTATATAAAGAATTATATTCATGATTTATATATCATATATATCATAAATATCCATTATATACAAGAATTGATAATATTACATAATCATTTAGAGGTAAGAAATGAAATGCACCGTTCATGGAGACGGTAAGTCGTACGTACGCATGAACGCTACTTTTATTTCTATTTCTTACTTAATGGAGTGAAATAATAATTATATAAAGGTATATAATAATTCCAGTATAATATTATATTTAATATAATTAAATTTATCCTTTATACGTACCACATATGGTGTTAACGTATCAAATCACTTGAAGGGGCGGTAGTCCGCACTTCCTAAAATGAAGATATCGCATTTACCCATAATGGAAACCATAAAGGTATGCCATAAATGAAAAATACAGAAGCTTAACAAAAACATAAACATATTATATATCATATATAAATATATTTTCATCTTAATGGCCACCTTTGAAGGTGTTCGAAAAATATTGAACAATCATCATTTCGTGAGGCAGAAATTCACCATCCACAGAAACAGTATGTTCATAAACCATTAGATGTAGGTGTGTGTAAGTGTAGCTCAAAACCTTCTTATAAAAAAACCTAGTATATTGAATATACTGTATTTTTTACAAAAGAAATGAATAAAAAGCGTTTAGGGGGTTGGAGATGCAAAATAAAACAAAAGAACACAAGTGAAGACATTACCTTAAAATCAGGTAACTCTTTTTGATTTGAGCTCAAAGGCATCCTTGGGAAGACTTCTGCCTAATGTGAGGGCTCTAGGATTAGGAGAGGTATTTGGAGAGACAAAATGGTTAGTGTTTGGCCGATCCAAAGTCTGTATAGGTTTGGGTATGGTGGTAGAGGTGATGGCCTTTTATAAGAGGAGAGGAGGGGAACTCTTGAAAAGTAAGGAAAAGTTACTTTATTTTAGAATGATTTTCAGATTTTAGAGGTCCCGCATTGATTTATTTCTAGTATAAGGTGATAAGGGTTCTATATATACTCATCCAATAGGTTTTTTCCATATTTAGGTCTTAGATTTTACATTATCTTTTCATTTTATTTAAATCTCTAAATATAGAGGTAATCGTTGCATCGTCATGATGTCATAAGTAATTTAATTTATATAATGTCTAAAAATTATAAACAAAATACTATGATGTTTGAAATCTTTTTATATTTCAAATGAATATTTATAGTTAAAAATCTTACTTGTATAACCCCATGTAAAAATTGTTTTATTAAAATAATACATGTTTGTGTCATTTTTACTTTTACTTTAAATAAAAGGCATTAATGTCATTATCTTACCCATGTGGATCCATAGAAACCCAAAAATAGAATCATGGGTTTTCTTGGTCGTCCATGACTCATCCAATATGGTGAGGAAAAGTGTCATGATATTTTCATTTTATTATAATATCATTTTTACCTTAAATCACACTAATTACCTTTAATCACGATTAATAAAACGTAAAAGTTGCTTTTCATCAAAAATTATTTTCATCCCATTGAACCACATTTTACTTAATAATGAAATTAATTTATATTGGATTTTTGAAATTCAAATCACAGAAGTTTTAAAGTTCCATTTAAACGAAAAATCAGTTTTTGTAACTACCACTTTGTGGTTTCACTATTCATCAAAAATTAAGGTTTTTCTGAAAAATACCAAAAATTCACCCTAAGCTATATTTGATATTCCGAATTCAAAAATGATGTCTATTTTACCAAATTAATAACATATAAGTTGCATTAATTAATTTTATAATTAAATCCCGCTATCAAAACAAATAGCGTGTTTTTAAGAAATAATATCTATCAAAAGATTGACACTTGTTTATGTCCAATATCAAAGTGATATTAGTTCCAATGACCACCATTGGATTAAATGGTAAAAATTAATTCTAATTTCACTTTAAAACCAATTAAATAAAAAATCTACTTATATAAATAAATTAGATTAAAAAGTGGTTTTGAATTAAAATACAACAATTTTCACTATTCATAAAAAATGAACATTATCAGAAGAATACCAGAAATTTATCCAAAGTAAATTTCAATGTCCCAATCATAAATAATATGTTTATTTTGAAAAATATATCTTATAAAATTTTCAAAAGCTTTATTTAAAAATGGTTCGCCATCAAAAGGCGGTAAAACAATCTTTTGCAAATATTAGAGTATTTCATGCTTTAGGTTGGATTTATTCTCATTTTAAGTCTCTAAAACACTATCTAATTCATATATAGACATAGATAACTATATATATTATCCATTACATTCATGGGATGTCACACTATAACTAAAATTGATCAATCCAAAATAGTCATTTAGAGATCATGGCATAATGCCAATTCTATATTTGTGTGAATAGGTTGATATCAAGATGTTGGGCGTGATCGTCATGAGTCTTGGAGTATAAAAATATGTGATCTAGAAGCCCAACAACATAGTAATACATGTACCAGTGTTTGATTATGTTAATAAGGCACAAAAATACTATTGGATCATTTTTCAACACAAATTAAATTTTGATGAAATCACAAAGGACATAACATATTTTGAATGAAGTCCTCGGTATATCAGAAAGCCAAAATGTCAACTGATAATACCCTGATCACAATTCAATCTTGGAGAAAATGTAATATCCTATCTATAGGTCAATAAATATCATCAATATGTGGATTTGGATACTAGTTTATCATAGTCACCGAGTTAAACTTTCAGTAATAAACACATAAGCAAAGAGTCCCATCATCGTTCTTCGACAACAAAATCAGAGAACCCCAAGGTGACGTACTTAGATGAATAAACCACTTATCCGTCAACACTTCTAGTTGATTCCTTAACCCATGAAGCTTTGTTGGTTCCATTATATATGATGGCATAGAAACTAGTTCAACACCTATAATGAACTCAATTATAACTTACCAGTCTCTATCAAGTGTCACCCTTGTGAAGTGATCAAGAAACACACCATGGAACATATAAACCATGGGTGTAAAGTCATCATGCAATTTACCTCCATCTTCAAGAAATATACTAGAAACATGGGTTGTGATCTCCCCTAGTTTCTAATGAAATAGACCTGCACAACCCACCTTGATGTTCCACTATACTTAGTGTACATAATCTTCACCCTTAGAAGATGTAAAAGTTACTATCCTATGGTAACAATGATCATGGGATCAGTATTCTACTAAATATTCCAAACAAAAAATTTGATCAAATACTAAAATGTCTAGGATATATAAATCCCCTATAAATCGATACTCTGGAACCACAATAGGACACCCATTTCCTATGTATATTTCCCTTAACCATACTCCCAACGGCATATCTATTATCATCACCCCACTAACAAACTCCACATACAGGCTCAAACCATTCACACTATGTGCATATATAAAACAATTAGTGGTTTCTATTTCAAATAAAGAAAAAGATAATCATAAAATCTACATGAATAATAGCTCTAACGATCTATGATCTTTCCATGCAATTTCACAATATAGGATCACTATCATGTAACTATCCTTCCCCTATTATTTTTGATGTAGTCTGAGTCCCATGAGCTATACCAATCAACAGATCTAGGATCTTTTGACCAAAATATCCATAACCACTACCTATACAGCCATGAACACTTGAACTTCAGTTACTAGACTGATATAGTGTATAAGTACCCATTCATATACTCTAGTAATGTATTGCTACTCCATCATTACCCATCTTCCATGGCTTCCAATATTAATTCTATAGATTTCCCAACCTACCACAACATTGACACGGTAATGGTCATCAGAGACATTATATGATAGTGGTATGTCCTATAGCACAAGTGGAAAAGTATTCTAGTAAGATACTGAAAAATCGATCCATCCCTCTGACAAATCTTCCCGTTGCACCTAGCTAACATTACTGTAGTGACACTTCTTGTAATAAAAATTCACAAAAACTGACAATATAACAGAAACCACTTTTCCCCCACTGGAATCCTCCTTCAGTTATTTCTCATGTTTGATATCCTAATTTACCACTTAAAAAATCTTATTCAGTCTGAAAATATTCACATTGGACTTAATTTCACACTGAAACCCATCATGAAACCATTTTACTAAAGTAGCTTCATAACTTTCCGATGTAAGAGCAAAGAACTAAAAATATATAATGTGTCCAACATTTTCCATCATATAAATACTCCCATGTGTCAATATCTTGAACTCTACATCCCTCTCTTGTCTTAGTGTCTCTTGATTAATGTGTTCAAGGAACTTCTTTTTAAATTAATTTCACTATATATCCTAAAGAATTCCATCATGAGTTTGGATATCCCACAAATGCTTCACTAGGGATTTCATCATAACTCTCTTCTCAGGAGAAGTCTCAAGATTTTCACATATAGTCATGATGGACTCAATCCCAAAATCAGCATCCTTAGTTCCACCATATCTAGTTAATATCAAAGAGTTATCCAACTGGAACTCTAATATTAGATAATACAAGATTTTCCCATCCCACCCTGGGCTACTTTTTATAAAATACATGAAGAGGGAAATTTTCTCTTGGAACTGCTCTCTGACTTCCTTACCAAAGACTATCGGTGCCTCTAGTTCCTCTACAGGTTGATCATTTCATGCCATATCCTCATGTCTTCCCCTCAAAAATAATCTTCATGGATTCTTATATCAATAATAACAAACACATGTCATAGGACACATTAGAAAACTATAACAGATTTACAGGGATTCACATAAAGCTATAATAATTCATTCCCCCAAATCTAGTGGCAATGCCAAAATTTAGGTGAAATCATTACCCTTAACCATAGTACATATAATTCATGGATAAAAAAGGGTAAAATCATTCAAATTACTCTAGTTTTCTCATTGGACACCCATATTTCATATTTTGTTTTGATTTTAAAATTTTCAAGATCATTTTTGGAACATTTTTCATTTAAAACACAGCAGTAAAAAAGATAACATATTTAAAACAACTTACCCAATACCTAATTTTATGGTGCATGAATAAAATGATGAATGTCATAGAATAATCCCTAGATTTATCTAGTAATTTTAAATTCTCATTCTATACTGGGTGTGGATTCAAATCTCAAAAAATATCAGAACCTATAATGATATCACACAATAAGTGCATCACTTGAGGTGAAATAGTACCAACTGTATCGACACATATCAATAACCACAATCCCACCATGGGTACATTGATATTACCCTCGTACTTGGGTTGGATACTCCCATGCACACAATCTTAACCATGGAATGACTCATCCTACTCTCCAATCCACCATTAAAAAATTTTAAGGCAAAAGAAAGAAAATAATACTCCTCTAATACCACTTTATAACATCCCAATTAGGGTGACACATGCCAGTTCCCTTAGTCGATCAGTCACATGACCTCATGTGCATATACCTGTACACCAGAGGCTACCGATTAGGTATTCGGATAAAATATCAGTCATGAAGATAATATACTTCCTTTATCCATGTATCCCAATAGTATGAATAAATAAACAATTGAAAACTGAATAACCATAATCTGAATAATAACAAATTCACATGATGACCAATGCTTGAAATATAATATATAAAACTAAATAGAATATATCTCATGTTAAATAAATTTAAAATTTCAATATGAAAACCCCAAAATAAATAATGACACTATCAACTCCCATGTGGGTCCCAACACTAAGTCTGATTCCCTCATCAATGCTCCATCCAAGTCGGCCATCTGATATTGGGCCCTTTCCCTTATAATACGTTACAAACATGAAGTCTATTCAGGTATCGATTAGGTACCACAAGTAGGGTGTGATTATAGGTACATAGGACACCACCAATAATGTTTGAGACAATATAATGACAATAAAAGTGAAATTAGTTGTATAAAGAATAAAATATATGTAATGAAGTAATTTTTTTTCATTTATTCATTTACTATTAATTTTGTCACTTAACTCAATAGGTTTTCGAGGACACTTGAACCTCAATACCTACATTATCCAAAGACTGAGTCTAAAGTATTTCACATATTCCATTCAAAATTCATTATATAAAATTGTCTTTAATTATCCATTTATTTTAATTCATTATCCCACCTAATTGGAACCATGGTCCAATGATATAATTTTGGGCCTATAAATCCTTAGAAAGGACCCCATGGTTTTTTTAAGTAGTAATGTATATCCAAAATAATACAAGTCAATAAATCACAAAACGGGTATTTTGAAGCAGTATTCCATGTAACACACTAATTTATTGATCAATCATAGAAGTGGGATTTTGAAGCATTATACTCTATCCTATACTCATTTGAAATCAATCACACAAGTTATATTTTCATGTTGATGTCCATATATCACACTAAATTATAAATATGGTATTATAATGAAGAAGACTATATCCCACACTTTTTTATCAACTAATTCCTCACTATGGGATTTTGATGTCGAAGACCATCTCCCACAAATGAACATAAATCAATCACAATATCACATATATTATATTAAAAAGGGTTAATCAACATTATCATTCCTATGAAATTAAACAATCACTAAATTTATTTACAAGTTCACCAAATAAATAATCTCATTAAATCAAATGTGTAATCACAACAATTCTGATTAATTAAATAAACTATTAATTAATCTAATTAAAAAATATAAATAAATAAAAAATTAATTAAATAATTGATTATTAAAAAATCCATAATCATAACTATCCATTAACTAATTAAATAATTAAATAATCCATTTACACATTCTACAAAATCAATTAATTATTTCAACATTTAATTACTCCCATTCCACTATCACAATGATACATTAATTAATTTAACTGATAATTAGTCCAATTTAAAAATTTCATAATCACCAAAATTTACACTACATTTTCCAAAAGAAATCACTCAAATTCGAAAATCCCAATATCCAATTAATTAATTAAACAATCAATTAATTCAATTCCACAATTCAATTTCCCTAATTGAACTCTTGTTATTAACCCATCAAAGTTAAAAAATTTAATTATCAATGAAATTATCCAATCAATGAAATTTATATTTTGAATATTATATATATGTAATTAAATAAAGACTATGGTATTAGAATTTATACCACCCACCTCAAAATCATTGTCAAAAACTAACCAATGGAAAACCCAAATATAAGGGGAATAATCAAGAATGTGATGAAAAATGATGCCTATATCTAAATCTATATCCCAGATCAAAAAAAATCATAACTATCAAACTAGGATCTCGATTAATAAAAATAGGTGAAACATATCCCATTAAATAATTATATAATAATTGTAAACAGGGGGAATCCACATAGGATAAGATTCACTTACTAGAATAGGTGCATATCTTCGATCCGGGATTTGAATTACAATGAACAGAGATGAGAAGGTCTTATAGTCCTCTTGAGTGCCTAAAAATGAGACAATTAAATTAGGGACAATTTGGTGTTAATACCAATGTTTTATTAATTTTTTTAATAATTTTCAAGGGTTTGAAATTCAATATGAATAGTTTTACTATCCAAGAATATAGTTTCCATTAACCGTGCACATTGCCTAGGGTGAGGTAAGGATACTCAGAAGAGGGAGCATTGTTGGAATAACAATGCACCAAACATGAAATCCAACATTGTCTTGGGATGTATGGTTTGTTGCAGTATGGAAAAAAGTTTCGGAAAAATATGTGAAAAATGTTCACTGTCAAAAATTTCTCCATAAGATTATAATTTTCACTAAAACTTACCTAAGACAAAACCCAAAAAAAATTACTCAAAACAAGGTCAATGTTTACCTAAAAACAAGATCGATAAATATTCATAAATGGTCATGATCTTACAGTATATGTGACTATATATATATAATGTTCTTGATGGGTATGATATACTTTTGAGGATATAACCTAACATTCTATCTAGCGTGTGTGATGTGTGTATGTGTTTATGTTGTAATTTTACCTCCAAACACCTAAAATATAAAAATTCATTTTTTAGTATTCAATTAAAAATTAATCTTTCGAAAAAAATCCCAAATTTCCACCCAATGTTAATTTTTACATGTTAATTTAAAAAAGTGAGGTTATTTTTTTATAGTACAATTTCTAAAATTGGTAGAAATTAATTATAATATTTTCTAAGAATATCAATAAAATAATTTTTGATAGAAAATATATTTTTGACGAATATAAATTCATTAATAAAAATCAATCCATTGTTTACCAATATATTTGATTTATCCAAAATGTTTATATATATTTTTTAAATGTGATTACTTCAATTCGTACAGCTAATTTTAATGTATATGTTAAAATGGTTACATTTAAATAGTATATCATATTTCATTTAGTCTATGTTTTTTATGTTGTATACACAATTGAGGATAATGTTATTCTTTAAAAAATTAGGGTGTTACATTCACACCAACTCCAGTAATTTGTGTCCTCCAAATTCAAACATGATCTTTGTTACCAATATTTTTCTATAATAAAATACCTTTGTTAAAATTACACATCATAAAAATTGATAATAAAACATTTTCGAGATAAGGGAGAAAGGTGTGTACAAAGTTTGTCCTTAATAACATGTCTCTAGGTTTTCATGTTGGAAACAATTTGTGGGAAGTGAAAATATCTACATTGAATAAAATATTAATGCTCAAATAATGATGAAGAGTTATAGAGATCATTACTGATTAAAAAGTTAATGATCACAAGAACGTTAATGGCCACAAATACATAAAAATATGATGGTTAAAAAGACTATTTGTTCATCATAAATGAAGGTTAATGTATTAAGTTTTTATTTTAAGATCATTTTCCTAATGTTTATGGGTTATTTTAAGCTCAACATGGAGAACTCTAGAAAATATACTTATTTTGAATAATTTTATTTCATAAGAATAATTTCTTCATTTTTTATGATTCATTCAATTTCCACTTCATTTCTAACTCCAATTAATCAATGTCCAAGATGAATTATTTATGCCTAAATCACTAAAAAAATTAACAAACCACTTAATTCAAAAAATAATAAAAATTTGGTAATCATATATTTAGTAAAGAAAAATTGGTTCCCACAATGTAATATAATATTTAAAATGAACAAGACTTCATATTAACTAATAATATGTTATTCTCTAAACATAAAAAATAAAACCAATTGTTGGACATAGATTATTCCACAAATAAATAACCATATATCCCGAATAACTCCAAATGACTAAACATTATTGAATATTTTAACCTCAATTGATATCTAAAACCCTTCAGTTTACACCTACAATGATGTAAGAGAATTATTCCCAAATAAACCATTACATTAAATCTAATGGATATATATACATCAACCCAATAACATTTATCCAAAAATATCATTAATCAAATAAAACTAAAAAATACATGATCCTATATTATGTTAAAAAATATCAACTTAATATTTATCCATCAACCCATTTAATTAAAAATGATTTCATATTAACCAGTACATCATGTACACTAGTGGAATGTGTCACACCTTTATCACCCTTCTGTTGTGGGTTCAAGACCCATGACCTTTATATATATGACATGTTATCACCCATGTCATGTAGTTTCTTTTTTCTGAAACAATATTACTATATTTCTTATAACGTTCCCAAATAATTGAGGAATTCCTCAAAGTAACATTAATCATAAAATCAATTTTTTGCACTAAGGTTATCTATACAGCTTATTTTTCCACAAAATTATGTTACCTTATCATAAATGATAATATTGAACCCAATGGTTATCAATAACATTAAACTTATGTAAAAAATATAAATTAATTATTCCTAAAATAATATTCTCACTGAAACATAATTTATAAATAAGGGTTACATATACATCAAGCATCTATTTAAAATCAATAAATGATTCCAAGGTACTTGTAACACATAAAACCTCATACACGGTGTTTTTTTACATTGATCATATAATCATCGTTTAACTTATTAAACCATTATAGAATTTAATAATATTATAATATATTATTCTATATCATAAACATAGTGTCTTTGGGAAATTCCTTCAAACACTATCGTAGGGTTATTATTATTAATCTATTTTTTTAAATCTAGTTCCAATGGTTTACACAAAACAATCACTAATATAAAATATAAATACCCCAAATATAGTATCCCATATTCCATGGTTACTTTATTACATTAGCACTAGATGCAAGTGATTATATCCCAAAAGACTTTAGAGTTTACTAGTCTAAGTAAACTAGATACAGACTTTTGTCTCTTACTACATTTTTAACATAAAAATAAAACATATTGTAGGTAAATATTCTTCATCCTTGAACTCATTTAAAGACCCCTTCTAAATATTTTATGGAAAAGAAACAAAATAATGGTGAGATCAGAAGGGTAACAAGGGTGATTTATAGTGGAACCCATAATTATTAAATATGGAATAATCAATATGGAATGTTATATAACTAGAAATACATATCATTTAATCAATTACATCAACCCAAAGAATAATATTACATGAATATGTAATAATTAAATAATTCCATATAACTAATCACATGAGCTTGAAACGTATCCATAGATTTCATAACTATTAAAATTATCACATGGATATCAATAAATAATCTCATGATGAAGTAATTAGTAATATGGGGCATCATAAATAACTCTTCAATGCCTTATTCCCAGACACCTTATATTAATTAGTAAGGCCTTGGCCAAATAACCAAATTATTTTTTCTTATGAGACCTATTGAATCATCGTGGGGATAAATAAGGATTATCCCATCCCTTACAAATTCCAATGAATTCCTCTTTTGAAAGTTGATAATGACAATTCTATAGAGAATCAGCCTAAACATTCATATTGAAATATTAGCATACAAATGTTCATATTTTCCTAATAAAACATTTTATAAACCATCTCGGTAATGAATATAGATGAATTTATTACAACATTTCCCCATTATAGTAAAATAAAAATGAGTGGTTATTTTCAATGAGGAATATAAAATTCATAAAAAATATCAATGAAACCATTATTGAGGAAAATTCCCCTTCACTAAAAAATAACAATTAAAAATCAAAAAAATATAAATAATATCATTAAAAACATTTTAATTAGAATGAATTGAGGAAAATTGTAAATTAATCACCATTGAAATTAGTGTTAATGGTGATGGAAAATTATATTTTATTAGAGTATTTTAAAATAACGATTCCAATCATTTATTTGGTAAAATTTCATAAAGATCATTGTTTATAAAGTGATGATAATATTCATTCAAATTTATTTTATAAAATGGAAAATTTGGGAGTAATGTATTTAAAATATCATTTTAGATTTTGAATATTTTTATTTATATCATTTTAAGGAAAATATGGACATAGATGAAAAATATTCCTGACAGAGCTGAGAAAATTTTGTTTTCCATAAAAAACATTACTTTGGAATAATGAGTATTTAATGAAGGAGATTAAAAGAAAAATTATAATTCTCATAAATAACCATAGGAGAAAACAATTTTTTTGGTTTTAAAAAGAAATATAAAATATTTATATGAAAGAATAATCAAACTTATACAATCCTGAATAATGATAAGATTGTGAAATAAACCCCTACCACTTTGGTAACTTTTGAATCTTAATCACCATCAATGAATAACCTTAAATGAAAAATTCTATACCCTTAATATATCAATGAGAAAATATATACACCTCATAAAGCTAACTAGATGAAGAATATTAAATATGTCACAGTAAAGTTTAAATTGAGAGGAAATATCTTACAAAGAGCATAATATTGAATTGAGAGTTAATAAATGAATTAATTACGTGTATGAAATAAAAATCCACATAAAATAATTTGGAATACAGCATAATATAATCATAATTTATTATGGTATCATCACTTTTCATAATTGTTTATGTTGTAGATTACTTTTAGGGAATTAGTTGATATTTCTATGTGAAACCCAATAAATATTATTATACATTAGTTATATTTTAAAATTATAATAATTCATTTAATTTTCCTTTTTTACATTCAAAAAATGCCAAAACAAATATTTTATGGAAAAATTATTTTATTGTATCTTTTTTCTGAATATTTTTTCCATGTCCATGTTTATTAAAAAATTTATTAAGAATATATTTCATATTTCCATGTGATAGTTTAATGTTGTTTTTACACATTATATCCATTTAAAAAATTAAAATTAGTATTCTTACCATTTTCCACACGAGGTACATATTGATTATTTAAAAAATTCTGAGAAAAATTGTTTCTTTTAACTTATTCGGCATAAAGTGTATTTCCCACAATATTGAGAACTAATGATTTGAATATTCCTTCACAAGAATAAAATAATTATTGGAAGAAAATTTATTTACTAATATATCATATTTTTTATTTTTAAATGTAATTTTAAAATAAAAAATTGATATTTTCTTCAATATTTTTTTAAATAAAATGTTAATTGTATTTTTATTCATCAATGTGAAAACCCCATATATTACATCGGATAAACTAGGGATTTTTTGTAATAATACTAACATTATTATACATCTTTATGGTTTATAATACGTTTTACTAAGATGTGTTATTTTTATACCATTAAACATAATATTATGGATGGTTTATGATTATGTTTATTAATTTGGGAAAGTATTAATATTTCGTAGGCTAATTTATAAATATAAAGGTCTAAATTGGTAATGTTTCTCCCTTTTATATAGTGAATTTATTGTAATAATTACATAACTTATGGGGCCCAATATAACCTCTAAATGCATCAACAAGTCTCATGATACAAATTATATTGGGTATTTGGATTAGGCATTACCCATTTATGTAGGATGTCTTATCACATTACATTTATGGTTTGTTTATGGTTCCCAAAAATTTGAATTACCATATAATAATACATGTTATGGCTGTCCATGTGATTATTTGATTAATTATGATATCTTTGGAATAGTTTAAAAATCATGTGATTAATTATATTTCATTAATAGATCATTATATATTGATTATATATTTATTTTCATGATATAGTTATACATTAAATGAAATTTTTTCTATTATATACAATTCCATATTGATTATTAATTAATTTTTTATGATAGATTCCATTGTACGCATACCCTTACTCAGTATATGAGGTCATCCCTTTGTTATTTTTCCTTTCCCAAAAATACATAGAAGAGTATTTTGATTGATATGGAGGGATATTATAAATGGAATGATGGTATTATCAATTAAAATATATAATGTATTTCTTATTTTAAATATTAATTTGACATTCATGTATGTATCATGTTTTCCAAGACTACTAAACTATTCATTCCTTTAGGATATAATCTCTTTTATCAATGACCAATTTTACATAGTAACCACCTTTTGTGTGGTACTGGGGAAATGGTCTTTACATGTATCATTGTAATTATTGAGATTCGCCACATTAGTCTTTGATTCATGACTACAAACTACACAGTTTTAATCCGCAATTCAATATTAATTGGTATTCTCAATTTTCTTCTAATATAGAATTGATCTATACATTATTTTCCCTGTCAAATAAATTAAATCAGTATAATGTCTGATCTAATACCATAGCGTAATCTCCCTTTAGTGTTGATAACTTACCCCACCACTCTATGACCTATATATGGAATTATTCCCACATTATTAGATATATAGTGGCATGTAGATGCCTTTTCATGGACCTAAAAATAAATTCCACAACATGTCATCCTTTTACTCATTATTCTCATCTGACTTATTTTGAGACCCTTTTTAAAACCTCTAGGATTAATCCATGGTCAATAATTTCAGTACCCAGAGCTAAAACCCCTTAATTGTACTTTTCTTAATGACACTATTGTGATATATAAATTCTTAATTAATTTTGGGTCTCGTTTCATCTAGACCACTAGAGATTCTACACATCTCATTCACTTTTTATTGAATAGATAATATAAATCTATATTATGATATTTACCTTGGATAAATATATCTGTACTAAATCCAATATCATGGGATATATAGTGATGATTGGATTTATTATCATGAACCCAATAGTATATTCCTTGTATCCCCAATATTGTCATAGAAAATGATTACCTTACTATGTTACCTCCATCAATTTAGCACCAAGACAATGGTAATCTTCAAGGAGATGGTACATATTCCACAACCTTAAACTTTAAACCTTAGAACTTATATCAAGACTTAGAATTGGTGTGTCCATTAATTTTGGATGAATGACCTTAAATTTTTACCCCATAGTCTGACCTCCATAATGTTAAACTATGAAAAAATTCATGGTCAATGTTGTATGATCATAAAACATAGTACCCAAATTCTATAAACTATACATATATAAATTATTATCCCCTAATTAGTCAAAGTTATGTTACCTTAAAATATATAACCCAATGGGTGACATTATACTCTTTTTTTAAGTATGATCATACCCTGTTCACACATCTCACACATGATTATCATTTTCATCTGGTCTGTATGCCTCCAATATTTTGGTTTTACCAATCAATATGATCGATACACAACAATTTGGCCCAATGAGTGCTATAACTCCACCTGAACATCCCTATATCCTAAAGAAATTTGTTTTTCAGTGATTTGGATCGACATTACACTTAACTCCAAATAGAGTCCCCTAAATTGAAAATAGAATTAACAATTCTTGGTCTACCTACAATCTAGGATACACATCACCTAGGAACTGCTATCATCATTTTTGAATAGAATATCATATTGTGATGAAATAATTCCCCAAAGGCCTACCTCGTATATAGGGTACATATCTTTGAGGAAGTATTCAAGGTGATTTGATCGAAGAACACATGTTTCAAACGTGGTCAAAGAAAATACTAATTCATTATATCTATTTTCGTGTATTGATTTAGAATATTCAACTCATAACTTATATTTCCCCACATTCCCTTTTCTCAAGTAGAATTTAAACAACCTTGGTGTTCTTCCCCAGTATATACCGCACATTGATGGGTCTTTATTAGAATCAACTTAACATGATTTCCCTATCCTCAAGGGTTTACCATGTTGTAGTCCATGAAATATTGAAACCCCTACCCATCCACCCTGTTCATACACTCTCATGTGATGCAAAATGATTTCTATTATCTACAGTTTCTTATATTGAGCATGAATCATGGTGGATCTTATATTTATAGTTAATTATTTAATTAATATTATCAAGATTTAAATTTCAATATGTGGAATTAAAAAATGTGATATTTTAATTATTGGGAAGAAGGAGTTTCTTCCATTGATTGGAGCCACCAATTAATTACATTGTTATCCTTTGGCTCTTCTTGAACCATAAAATAGTCATGATTATATAACCACTATCATGATGATTCGACATATTTTTGTAGTTTTTTAAACTCTCGTAGTTATTATAATTCTTATGGATAATCCAAAACCACCTAAACATAAATCATTACATTATTGTCCCAACAATATTATAATTGGGATGTATAAGGGCCGACATAGATTTATACACCACCAGTATTACATCATAAGATGGGGGAACTATTTCTATGAAGAGATAATGGATTACGACCATCATTTATCCTCTTCAAAATAGGAATTCCTCTATTCAACTACCCAAATTGATGTCACTAAATCAGAAATTAACTTCTCCATAATGATTTCAAATAGCCTCTCCTATAATTATTCATTCTTATCTAGGTGATCACAAACCATTAAATGGGGGCATAGTAGTCAACTCCACCTATCCCTAGGAAAACCAACCAAAGATTAAGGGATTTAAATTTGTAAAAATTTTATCCTAATGGTCTATGGGTGATGATGTTATAAATATTTCCACATACCTTGTGATAGATCATTTTTTATCCTTAGCTACATATGACCCTGAGTGATCAATCACTTCAAGAGAGAGAACATCTTGAGAAAATTCCATGATTAGTTTGCAAGTGTGCTTATTTTTAGGAATAATATCAAAATAAATATTATTTATGTTGAAATAGAGGTCTAACTCATCGATTCCTTCCATTTCTAACTAGATCCTCCTATAATACTACATCCCCATAATACTCTAATAATTCTACCACCAGAGATGATACCTCATATGTATTAACAATAGGCTCATCATTAATTGACTCCACCATCAGATCTTCATCATATGTTGATGTGTTATGAGGATAATTGTTTTTATTAGCTATCACTTTTGGTGTATTCCATGACTATTCAATCATTTGACTGGTGATTTATTCTTCCTAGTCCCCCAAAATAACATGCATCTACTCCTCTAGTGGATTTTTCTCTATATGATACACTATAAAAAATTCAAGCCATAGCATTGAATATTATAGAAGTATATTTATATAGAGGTTACATGTATGAAGAATACATATATCCTAAATATCATTGATTTCACTCTAATGTAGAGAATCATTAGAATATACTCCTTCACCCAGCCTCATCACAACACCCATTATTGTATCATTGTTCAAAGACATGGAGGAGACCTCTATAACTAGGTACCCCTCCTTGATAGTAGAAACCTGTATTGTTATCTAATAAGAGTATCTAGAATGATGTAATAACTCATAAATTGGGTAAATCAGATGAATCAATAAATAGTATAATAAAATATAATAAACAATGTGGATATTTAAATTTATCTCTTGAGACCTATGAGAAACAGAGGATCAGATGCGTTGGGAACCACATATTATTGTTGGGTACATGTATCACATTTTATTTAGTGGGTGATATAGTTCTGAAAAACTATCCACAAAATAGCTTCTCCATATTACCCTTTCTCATGTAATTCCCTATATGAGCCTCTATGGTCTCCTCACATTATGATTCTTACAAGGATCATAGAATAAAATTCCATGTCACATGAATTACATCAATGATATCATGAATCTATAAAGCTTGATAGATACCTTAATCATAGATTTTTGTTCCATTTCGTCATCAATAATATTCCCCTCAACATATAATGAATATATGTCTTACACCATCAAGCATCCCAAGGAGTCTTCATCACCTAACTCCCTCAGATTTTCTTCTTCATCTAACATCATCTTTGTCATTACTACAACTTTTAACCACCACAGGTTCACCCACATAACATTTTGTATACCAGGATTATAAATATTTTTTTCTCATCCCATGATAAAATGTGTTTTAAAATATGGAATAAGTATTTCATTCAAATATAACATAATCTAATGTCTACTTCAATGAAGATCCACCAAGCCTATCCCAGTTTCAACATACCTTCCAACAAATTATGTTTCCATGAATTGTTTCAATATAATGTGAGAATTTCACCATAACCATTTTAGACTAAAAAATTACACTTCCATAATTTATCTTCTCTATAAAATGATTCTTAGGAATCCCCTGACTTATAGAGGCATCATATTTTTTAGCCTCATCCTAGTTATGAGGAGGGGGTTTTGAGATCCATACGAAGGGGATGATTCCATGATGGGAGATCCCATTACTAGCTATAATACCACTTTTAATATATAAAATCTTATCTTTGGTGACACATGATCCTACTCTATAATATCTGATCTGATCACACAATTCCTCAATACTGGTTCAAAAATATGCTACCTCCCAACTGTACCCATACTCTAGGACTAGCTTAATGGGAGAAGCATTTATCGAGAGCATGAAACTATCACCAAAATCATCATGATACTACATAAAATAGATATTAAACATGAAAATTAGGTTCGTACTTAAAAATAAATTTGAATACACTTATGATGCGAGCCACTAGAGGTAATAAATTCATTGTGTGAAGTGGGATGTAGTGTATAGTTCACATATGGTGTTTTCATTAACACACAAGAAAGACCACATTATTGAAGGTTGTCATGTAAAATATATTTTACATTATACCATATTAATTTTCAATAATATCATAGGTTTTAATAAACAAATGGTGAAAGATAAATTTATTTTGATAGATGATTCTAGAAAATAGCTCAATTTCATCGATACTTGTTGGATGAATCTTGATGATGTTGAATGGGGAACATTCAAAGATTTTCTCTAGAGGGGAAGTTGTGACTGGATAACAATACCCATGTTATGTGGATTTGAACATCCATAAATTATCTATAATGGAGATAAAACATTAATTAACATTTCACTCTAATTGGAATTACCCAATAGGTCATATAACCCTTCCAACCATGACAAGGAAATACTCATTATACAATTTTTTCACCGTGATTAATGTCCACAACCGCAATCAAATCTCCATATCATAGACTAAAAAAACCACCATCTAAATAATTATATAAATAATTATATCATTATTATATTTGGGGCCTGATAATATATAATGAACCCCCACTGAGTGTACTCTACCTCCTCTAAGAAAAGACAACAAAACTTAGTTCTTCTATGTCGCTACAACTTTAGCCATTATTTTTGGATCCTAAGGAATCTCTATGTAGAATGTTAAAAAACATCTACATCCACATATTGAATATGAAATTTAATTGGAAGTGGGGCTCCTTTCATTGGGAATTACATAGCACCCATAAAAATTCCTTTTCCAGCAAAGAGAGATACCCAAAGTCATCCCATTTGTTTCTTACATATTGTATGTGACTGTATATTTTTCTAATGATGGGGAACCCATTGATTTGATAGTGGACCTATAAATAGATTATGATTCCCCAATGAAAATGGTGGAAGGTGCTATTATTGGGAGACCACTCTCTCAAAAGGTATAGAATTAAATCCAGATCGTGGTACACACTGAACTGTAAAGTCCACACAAATTCTTACATCCTAAGACTATGAAGCATGTCCTCGAACACTTAAAATATTTGTAAAAACTAATAGTCCCCTCCCCTCATTTAGAGTAAGTTTCATCCCGATCATAGGGAAAAAAATTAGGCTCTCTATAATACTTTTTTAGAAATTTTTTGACTAGTATGGATAAAACAACTTAGAAGATAGAATTACACTATCGATTTTTCAGGTCATATTTGAAGAATAAAGGCCTACATAAAACTCTAATTTTTCACAAAATGGTTGGTAGAAATAATGTAACATTTTTTTTGTTTATTGGAAATTATGAACCAATTCACCGTGGTATTTTGTTTAGAATCTGGGGAGATGATGTACTCATGCATAATGAATATGTATAGAGACAATTTGTTCCTTATAGAATATTCCTCATTCTACTATGACATAAAATGTACTATGATTTTTTGTTAGTACTATATCATCTTTTTGGAATTAATCTATTGATTATTAGTTATATCCTCCCGTTTCACTATAGTAGCCTCTCCTTTATAGATGGTCATTTATTAATATATCAGGAAGTTCACTCTACCTTTCTCATGAAGCATTTCTTCTAAAAATTTCAATTAAAATATATTTAGATAGATGGTTTGGAAAATTCCTTTTCATGAAATTATAGTGCACATAATTTATTATAGATTATTTTCTATAGAATATATTTTTATAAGAAAACATTAGTTCAAACCCTAATGATATATCTTATAGCACATTAATATAAGTTTTATTTCCATAAATAATGATAATCACTTGATTTTTCTCTTAGTTATATTGATTCCCTTCTTCCCCCACCAACATTTATATGCAAATGGTTGACCTAGATTGAATGAACCTCTATGAAATCATTTTATTATTTTCATGGTTATCCTTATAATTTGATCTAATTTTCACTATAAGATAATATTTTTAAGGGGGGAGTGAGATTTGTTAGTACCAAAATATGTATTTAAGAAGGATATTTCATGAAAGAACATTTATTGATGCATTTCTAGTGAAAATGTATAATTTCTCCCAACTCAAATTTACATAAGTCCATGACCTGAGTTTCTGTACAATAGTGGTATTACATGATATTCTAACTCTTTAATGAGTATCCATATTCCATGAATTTGAGGCTCAAAATACCCCTTATCATACTAGTTTAAGGCTTTACCCTCTTGAATCTGACACGAATTATCATAGGTTGAACGAGATAAAAAAAATTTCTTCATGAAACCTTCAAAACATTCATGAACTCGACCAGGTGAGAAATTACCTCACATGAACCATTGGTGCCTTGCTCAGGCTAGGATTAAGCAAAGAGATCCACCCCAATTCATCCTCTAATAGGTTTCGATATGATGACTAACAACAAGTAATCACATCTTATAATATGATATGTTTTTAACTATAACAACCTAAAAAATGATATATATATATATATATATCTTATATATACAATAGGAAACAACATTAAGATGATGAATATATATAATCAAATGAACTATAAACAATATATAAAAGAGACATCAGGTTTAAATACATCACCTCAAAGATAAAATAAGTAGATAAAGGAAAAAATTTGATGAGTCTATAAAATAATAAGAACTAATATTCACTTCCACAATGTGTATAATACTTGATCACTATCTAGACATATTGTTCACTACCACATTCATGAATAATCATGATCTATAATGAATCACCAAAAATCATTGTACGTCTTCTCCAAAAATCTACTCATTCTCTATATCAAAAAACACCATATCCATACAAGTGTGGCATCTTCACAGACACAACATGCGTGAACATATAGACCAAGAAATGGTGAGTACAATCATACCCATTAATAATCCCTATTACTATAAATGAAACACAAAAAATAATTGATCTCAACCACTTGTAGGTGAGGTGAATAGAAAAAATTTTAAGTGAAAAAACTACATCAGCAAGTCTTCCTCATGTTCTTGGTCCTATTGATAACTAAAATAATGTCAAAGAAGAATTATCTAGATATTAATTATAACCAGGATTCCCATGTTTATAAAAAATGACCTGATAATCTCAGCTTCAAAACCCAATAGTTATATAACATGAGAAAATTTAGAACACCAGAATATTAAATACCCTAAAAATATGGAATCTGATCTATTCACACAATTTATATTAAATTCCATAAAGGAATTCCATATATGAGAAACGTATTAAAGAAACCAACAATGCTCTCTTCCAACTACTACACTATTTATATGGTCCATGGTGGAGACTCTTAACACCATTGATGTTCACTCATAGATTGATGAAGTACTACATACTCCAACCAATAAATATCATACAATCAATAAATAATTTGACTACCCATGCTAATCAATATGTGTAACCTCACAAGGAATATATAAATAGACAACCAATAATGTTTATTGTTATTCTTCCTTAAATAAAAAATGTCTCTTGAATCCAAATTAACCAAAAATCTAATATGTGTAGAAATATCTCCCTCAATATATTATAGTGGATCCATGTCCCATGAGAGTGGGTGAAATATCAAATCAAGTGGAGGATCACAATAACATATGAGATCTTTATAAAGGTGAAATACTAATTTCATAGATAGAGGATAATTCCCCATGTTAATGGGTCAAATTATGACTCCATGAAATCGTGAATGTAGAGGGTACTGAACTAATATCTAAATGTTCGAAATACCAAATCAATGGAGGATTCTAGTACCAAAGAGACAAAATACCAACCATAATTTTGGATGATGAAAGTGACCTCCATCCTGACACAACATTTTCTCCTAGTAGTGTTGCAAACTTTTGAAAATGCAAAAAAATATCATGGATTAACCATATCACTTTCCTTAAAATTCCAAATCATAAATATACCATTTTCCTATTCAAATGGCCTAAAATGAACAAATTAACCCCACCATTGCGATCTAAAATAATAAAATACATAGGTTGGACTATTTATATTCCAAAAAATGGACCAACAATGAAAATTACTCAATTTTTATATCATAAAAAATAAAATTTCCTGTAAGTATCCAAGCCCCATGAAATGAGAAAGAATTTTATATAAAATAATGGTCTTGTATCACCATTGTTAACTTATGGATTTCAAGTCCATTAAAAAATCATCAATTTGGTGTCCTAATGTAATGTTACAATTGATAAAAGAATCATTAATAATAATAATAATAATAGTATTGTTATTATTCCAATTATATCATACATATATAGACTTGAATGAGGTATAACCTTATCCCTATATCACTAATCAATCCCATATTCACTTTCTTCTTTTGTTATAATTTATCATATCATTGTGAATTTTTATAAATTTTGACATAGTGGAGAGACCCCCACTATCTTCTCTATATATATAAGTACAATGTCGATTGTTTCTACCTCATCATGGATAGCCACCCCACAATAGTCTAACTTCTATACATCTCCAACATCATAACAGTACTTCTCAATCCGAGGCTACCACTAAGCCATATAATTTTATTATCTTCTACATGAGATCATCACCACCACACATTACCCTCAACCTGGGATCACCATCACACACTACCCTCAACACTATCATCAACCTTAATGAAACACCCAACACCACACAACACTACTGATGAATAATCATCCTTTATCAAATGTTTCTCCGATGTGACATGATCTATATTGTTGATCCCCAATTCTCTCTCACCAATTTTGAATTTGATCACATTTAAAACTCTGAAAAAATAATAATTGAATAAACAACCAAATCATGGATGAAAATGAGCATAAATAATGGTTAGGTTAAAAAAATAACCACAATGTTGAGATTCAACATTGGCCATTTAAAATAAGAAACTGATCAATTGATTCCTAAAAATCATTGAATAATAGTAGGAAATATGAAAACCAAAACGATTATATACAAAATGGTGGTTCCTAAAAATATTGGTTAATGAAATTAAAAAATTAATTGAAAGAAAAAAATCAATACATTCCTAGAAATAAAATAAGAAGAATAAAAGCCAGTAATAAAAAAGCCTTTCTTCATCAGTAGTCTACTCATTTATGATGAATAAATTATCACTGATGATGCTCTTGACCTTTTTTAGTCAATCATCGATCCCTCAAATACTTTATATTATCTTAACATTGTCTCATTGATGATTTTACATTTAAAATCCTAGGGATACGTGATAACCCTTGGAATTTTCTACAGAGGGATATACATATAATATTTATCAATTCAAGTAATAAATTAAACAATCAAACTAATTATTCAAAATATTTCTCTAACAACACTCTTGATGATGAAATACCATGATAACCCATGTGTATGGGAAATTTATCACTAATAGGGTAATCCCATTTTATAGGATCAAATGGGATCTCATGTTTCCAATTCAATATTCTATTATATAGATATAAGTGTTTCACAAAAAAATCATGCACACAAACTAATAAATTAGATAATGTTTTTATTATATCCTTATTGAGGCTCTATATTTCTCTTATTTTCAAACCAACTCATTAAAACCTTTAAATATGCATTATAATGTTATTCAAAAATATTATAAATAAAAAATGTGTTTTTATCCCTATAAAGCTTTAGAAAAATTATTTAACTTTGTAATCAACCCAAAATATCTCTCAAAACTATAATTTCTCATTAAATCAATAAAACTCTACCCAAGAGTATACAAAACAAACATGGATCAATTTAATCATCAAAAAAATTATTCAAAGATCAATTATCTATAAAATTAGCATTTTAACCTTTTAGGGGACCAACACTCTACAAAAAATAAAAATTATGATATGCCCTAACTGAGAAATATTTTGGTCACCATATCATCCCCACCATAAACCCTTTTTATCCCACCAAAAAAATACATAGGGATTAAATATAATGTAATTAATGAATATAATTTAATGGAATAATAATTCTATCATATGTGCTTCATTTTCATGCAAGGATATGATCTCTATGTAAATTCAATACACAACATCCCAGGAAGGAATCATCCCCTTTTATTCTTGAAGCTTATGGAACTTTCCCATCTCAATGTATGAACTAAGTCAAAAAATTAATCATACATAAGAAAGAGTCATCTATAATATTCACTATTAATTCATCTCTATCTAAAATTTATCTTACCACAATGGATGGGATGACTTCCACTACTCTCCAATATTTATCTATGGAGAGTTATTTATCATGGTCAACCCTTGTGGGGGTGCCCTACTATCCACCATTAATAATCATTATAGTTAGTTATTGTATGATAATAATCCATATACAACACAAACAAACACTAATTTATTTACTATATTCTACCCTCAATCCAAAAAATATATAAGTTCAAATGAGTTTTTGAATCAATGTTTGTTTCTCACCATCATCATGCAATCGGGACTAGTAACCATTGTCTCTAACTCAAAGAATAAGATCTCCATGATCCCAATTACCAAAAAATTACAAAAAAATAGAAATACTCATATATATATAATTTAATCAAAAAAATTATCAATGACAACCCTATTGTGTATTCATCACTATTTCATAAAAGATACTAATGATAACATGAAACACTACATAGACCTCATAATCTGGTCAACCTCACAACACTGCCTATTAAGTTACCAAATATGTCATATTCCAAAGAGGATGGCATGGATCATTCATATGACCCTTATCTATTGTCTTTATATCCCATGATAAAGCCTAGACAATTAATAAAATCACAACCTCTCTTGAAGGAATCCTCATACATCACATAAAAAGGGATTCCATTTGGTCAGTATACCTACAACGACTCACTATGTAAGCCATTTTTTGGTCCATGATTAACAAGAGTGGTCTCCCCATAGATTATGTATCACTGAATCAAACATGAGAATAATTATATAACACTAATTACCCATGTTAGTGAGTGACTTAATCCTTATAATCCAGAAAACCATACTATCCTAATCTTAGAGGAATTTTGGTACAAAAAAACACAATATTTATATCATTACTACTGTGGTCCTCTCTCACACAGTGGATGAATGTTGTTCCACCATCATTAATTGAAGTTTATAATATTATCCTTACACAAATGAGAATCATTAAAAAAATTAACCACTATCATTCATACAAATTACCTAGAAAAAAGGTCCTCTACTATGAAGATCCTACCAACACACTATAGTTGTTCAACTCTAATTTAATAATCCACCATCCCTTCATCTCTTAAAAAAATATATAAAAATATGCAGGACTCACACTTTTATAGGTTACTTCTCTAGATACATTCTGTTTGTAAGACTGGAGAAATCCACAAATGATCAAAAGGGTCAACATCAAATCATCCAAAGGGAATTTTCATATCATAGGTTCCACAAGTTCTATATTATAGTTTACCACCCCATTATTTTATACAGAAATTATTGATTGCAAATGAATCCACAATGTATACAAGACCCTCACCAAGGGTGAAAAATAAATCACCCTCTAGATGAATTCATGATTTTCCCCACATTTATGAGAAGAAATATTTTCTTCCATACTTTAGCTCATAAGCCTCACTAATAGTAAATGTCTAATAAAATTATACCAAGGCATAATACCACAGACAATTTTTTCCCTGATGAATATATTAAATGGCATCTTTATCCTTTAAGTATTTAATCCCAGAAATATACGAGGTTGAGTGACTGACATTAATCATGAGAGGAAATTCTTGAATTGGACATGGGTTCCATTTGAATAATTTATTCTAAATAATACCACACATGATACAGAAATCACACCCACATAAATGAGTGGAAAAATATGTTATGTAATCACCTGATTCATAATATTATACACATATACTAATGAAATACCACAAGTATATTATACATAATTTATCCTATATTTTCAATTGATAACACTTCACACAAAACATAAAATGACCAAAGGTGGGGATTGTGGGGGAGGATCAATGTATTATCTAGCTAAAAATTACCTCGATCTCCCCAATATACACAAAAAGACTCCCATATCTAGGTTATATCTCCAATTATAAATCCTAATATACTAATTCTAACTCAGGTTACTCAAGTATAAGGGGTTTTTCCTGAAAGAACAACCACAACTCTTAATCACTCCCTCAATAGGCCTAGCTTGATTCACAAAGTTAAAATGCATCACAAAAAAACATGACCAGTAAAACCTCGTAAATTACGTATTACCCAACACATAAGCAATAACATTTTTTCCCCTGACATTCGATCTTCAATTATACTATGTCAACTCTTATTTCTATAGAAATAGTAGAATAATAAAGATAAATTTATTCAAAAATTTCATTAAAACAAAAAATCCAAAATTGAAGAAATTTAATTTAATTAAATGATTTTAATTTTTTAATTTAAATGTTAAAATTTACTTACTGTAAATTTTGTATAATTTTCGACAATATAATATGTTTTGGTGAATAAAGGAATACAAATTTTACAAAAATATAACTATTATGAGATTATAGTGTGATAAAAAATAATTTAATGTTTATGAAACTTTTTCCGTTGATAAATACATATTTTAAAATTAATATAACTCATATAGAAATATAATTTAAAACATATAAATATATTCTTAAGATATTATAATTTCATGTAAGGGTTTTGTAAAAATGAGTGCTACTTTTAGTTATTCAGTATTAATAAAGAATTTATAAATTTATTATCAAATTTTATTTGGTTGAAAATAAAAATAATCTCCTTTTATTTAACATAATCCAATTAATCCCATATTAATCTATATTATATTATTGTTTTCAATAAAATATTTTTGTCCTTAAAACATACATTCTTCTAAAAATTGATTTCATTGAATTTTATGAACAAATATTAAAATTATTTTTATGAATTCTATAATTGGTGTCCCATAAAATGGATTCAATATTTTTATTTATCATTATTAATAATAAAGTATAATTTATCCTTCATTTTTTCCAAAATAATTGTAACCATGGTAAATATTCATGACTTTAGTTAAGATTTAAATGAGTTTAATGGTTAAAATAAAGGGTTATACCAATAATATGACAAAAAAAACATTGTTAATCCTCATTCATTGGAAGTATTAAGACCTTTAACTTTACATAATTGAATATATGAAAATATTCTTCAACTTTAAATGTGTAATAAAAATATTATTTAATTAAATTTCAAGTATTTAAAAGTTTTCCAGCCACATTACATAGACAAAAGAACCCCCTCTCCTCACTTATATACATTACCAGATCCACTTATCATGATTGAACCATATCAAAGTACCCTAAAAACATAACTCCACACATTAAATAGGTCCTTATATCACCAAATGGCCACTTTAAGGAGGACATAGGAGTCAGCTGAAGGAGGCTACCAAAAGATGTGTTAAATGATGTTACTGATATTTCTCATGTTCCTTTCTTTTTAAACATCCTAAAAATTGTAAATAACCATTTGAAAATAAATACATTAGTATATTCACTATAAAGGGATGTTTTGGTGTTAATGGTATATTCGGTTTGTATCTATTTTATATATTATTTAAAATTAAATCATCACTTGTGCATACGTACAACCTATTATCTCTATGTAGTAGTGTACTTTATTTTTCATCATCTCTTTATTTGGATTGTTATGAAGATGGATTTAATAAATATATATATGATATTTATAAAATAATTACAAATCTATATAAATAATATATCATCTATATCCTTACACATTGATTCATTAGAAAATTATAAGTCACTTATTTATACATGTGGACTACCTCCTCCATGATTTGATGTGATTTTTTGGGGGTTTTCAAAAGGGGTTTTGAAGTACCCGATTTGGGTATACATTTTCATACATTTTATCTTGTTTTTAAAACATGTTTTCACCAGATAATAGTTCTTTTGATGATAAAATGATGTAATTCGATGATCATAATTCTTTTCATGTATTTCTGTGACAAAGACAAAAATCGGGGGAAAGCTAATCAAAAATTCCAAACTAGATATCGTGTACCTTCCGATACATACCTAGTACTAGAAACCTGACATTGATTGGCTATCCCAAGTACATTACCAAGATTCCAAAAGCATGTACACACCATGTGTAGTTCATACACACCATGAATCCTCTTCTAGAAGCAGTTGGTGGTTGAGAAGAAGTCTACACGCCCATGTTGCAAGATGACATTTACACGTCGTGTACATCAGTTTACATGTTGTGTATTCCCTTATATAAGTAGTCGGCGGCTGATGAAAGAGAAAAAACACTGTCTGTATTGGATTTAGACACCATGTACCACCACCAAATAGGTGGAACTATGTTCTAAATCCAAGATGGCATGTTAGTTCACCCACTGGCTGCGAAAAAGATGGAAAAAGTGGGTTCAAAATAGTGCACACCATATACTTTACGATACACTCCGTGTACTCCATAACCTATAAATATTTGTTAGGACTTACATGTTTTGAGGTGAGTCATTAATTTCATTCATATTTTCTTTAACACTAAGGGAGTGCACTCTGGGTATGGCCTAGAAGATAAGGAGAGTGAGAAATAATAGGAGAGGAGAGATAAAAGAATGTACTTATGTGCTACATTCCCGACGACATTCACACCAAGTATTTTAAGAAGATTCATCCTGGTACTACAAGTTTATTAATAAATAGCTACTCCATGAGTATCTAAATTCTTTATGTTTTGGGGGATGCAGACAAATGAGTATTGTAATTTATCAATTGTGATGTTGTAATTGTATTTTTCATCTTTTCTTCCTTATAATTCCTTATTAAAAACATTCCCAATATCACTAAAAATTTCAAATCATACCATGAACGAGATTTCTAGGGACCCTTAGGGAATTACGGTTTAAAAAATCATTGAACATTGGGTGTTTGAATCGTCTTAAAATGGTTGTAATTAATATAAATTAAGAGAAATTACTTTTCATACCTGCGAAATTGACTTCCATTGATTTAAACAAAACATACTGGACCCAGGGAGATTCATTACATAATTAATACTTGATTTTTGAATTATCACAAACAACACAACATCATATGAAAAGTGATTAAATAATAACCTCTTAAAATCCACATACCTGATGCATTTCCCTCCAAATTTTCATCAAACCAAATTCCAATGTTTTTCTTTAACCATTAAGTAAATATTTTAAGAAACTAAAATCCAATCACACATTAAATCATAACATAATGAAAATCAACATTAAATTTTGTACACATCGTTTAATCAAGCATAAACATTATAGGCCGGAAAAAATAACTCCTTTTTTCGATTCAATCGCTTACTCGTACTATACTCATTTGGGTAATACAATTTGTATAGCCATACATAACACTTAAAAAAGAAATGAATACCAAATTTTGGTGATGTTTCCAGAGAACAAGAGAGAAAAAATTGTTTTTTAAATCATTTTTGAATCAAATTTACTGAAAAAAAATAAAAAATTACCAAAAATATTTTTTATGACCCCATTTTTTGTTAATATTTTTTCTTCCTCATTTACACTTGTTGTGTTTAGTATTGTTTATGTTCGTAGGTATATGAGCAGCCTCCTTACTCATTTCAAAATCCCTGAGTCATCAGAGATTATCTTATTTGACCTAGAGATTGAACGAACGCTTTTAAGGTGAAGATGTACTTTCATGGACGAGCACAACCAAAACAATCCCATGGCACATAACGAAGAGATATCCTAGGTGATTTCCAATGATATGGACAGCTATTTGGCTTGGATGAAAACTAAAACTGGCATGATCCACTTGCTCCAAAATATGACGCACATCAACACCAATAGTTTCAATCAGAGTGGATTCCATACCTCCAGCCTGGTTAGGGGTTGTACTTCACCAATTAAGAGCATCAATATTTTCCACCTCCACTCCCTCAGCAACCACCTCCACACCGTACTCTCATAGAGTATGGCCTACAATCTTTTCATAGAGCTAATAGAAGCATTTTCCATCCACCGATGGTGGCCCAACACTTCGAGATCAATCCTACCATCATGCATCTAATCCAAAACATCATTCATCTCGGTGTCCTACCCAACGAGGACCCCATTTCCCATATCTAAAATTTTATGGAGGTCTGCGACACGTTCGACTACCATGGGGTTTTGACAGACACCATTGTTCTTCTCCTCTTCACTTTCTATCTTAGGGATAAGGAAAAATACTGGACCAAAGGTTTTCCACATAGATCAATCCTCGCATAGATGGAGCTAGCTCAGGCGTTCTTGTCCCAATATTTTTCAACTTCAAAGACGATAAACTTATGGAAAGAAATACAAAACTTCCAGCAGCATGACATAGAATCATTGTATGAGTCATGGGAGAGTTTAGAAGTTAGGTTGTGCAAATTACCACACCACGTACGCCCCCATTGGATGCAGGTCTATACCTTCTATGGAAAACTAAGGAAGAAAACAAAATCTGGGGTGGATGTTGATGTAGGAGTTTTAGTTATGAAGAAGTCCCCCAAAAATCATTTCAAACTGATGGATTACATTTATTCCAATATCATTTAGTTTCATTCTGATAAGGGAACAAAAAATGTGGTATCTATAATATTGATGCCACTACTATGATAGTTTCCCAGTTGGACGTTGTGTCCAGAAAGATCAACACACTGAATCAAAAGGAAAATTCCCAAGTACAAGCGGAGAACCATCCGGCATAAAATGAATGTGGTGATAACCATATAATAAGAGAATTCATGGGACCTGAAGTCGTCCCTTTGAAAAGAAAGGTGAGATTTGTTTCTCAAAACCGATGGACAAACTAGTACCAGCAGTACCAGAAGCCAACATGTCATGATCACCAGAACGCAGGTTGGGGCCAACAGCAGCAGAATCCTCTACCCTAGTGACCGCCCAGCTATGGTCAGCCCTGGTATCAGAGCTAGTACCTGAGGCAACAATATCCCCAGCAGGGCTCTTACATTTGAAAGGGTATCAAAAACCTCCCCCACAGCAGCCGCATCAGCCACCACCTCCACCCGTTGCACAACCATCTTAGCAGGAGCCCACCTCAAGGTATGTTAACATAATGAACAAGTGTATATCTATTGTTTAGACCATATTCATGAATTAAGAGGATTTCATTCAGAGCACGGAGAACCACATTGTCCATCTGCAACCCATCTCTCGGAGAGGCATCCCAGTACACTACTACGTAACCCTGCGAAGAACCCAATGGAGGAAGCCCTTGGTGTGACACTACAAAGTTTAAAAGAGCTAAAATAGAAGGAAACAACACATCCAGGTGCACCTAAATACTATATTGATGAAGAAGGCATAGTTACAGACCCCCCTTTATCCAAAGGCCCACAAAAAGAGGTTACACAGGGTAAAAGAAAAGAGGTTATCAAACCCTTCGAGCCTGCCTTACCATTCCCAGAGAGGATGCAGCAGAGAATGCAAGATCACCAATTCATTGAATTCTTTGATGTCTTTAGGACGAATCACATCAACATTCCATTTTTAGAGGCACTCACATAGATACCCATGTATGAGAAATTAGTGAAGGAGATCCTCTGCAACAAAAGAATGTTGGAGGATCTAGGCACCCATTTCATTGACGAAGGAGTTCTCAGCAGTGGTAAAACATTCGATTCCTCCAAAGCACTATGATCCAGGTAGATTAAATATACCATTCACTATTGGGACATGTGAGTTTGGGAAGGCCATCTGCGAGTTAGGGGCCAGTGTCAACCTCATTCACTTTGGTTTTTTTATGAATCTACGGTTCAATAATCTGAATCCTACCCAAGCAGCATTTCATCTTTCTGACAGATACATCAAAAACATGAAGGGGATACTTGACGACATCCTTGTAAAGGAGGGCATTCTAATCCTATGCTCAGATTTCATCATCCTCGACATGGAGGAAGACTAGGAGGAGCCTCTCATTCTAGGAAGTCATTTCTTGGGAACTGGGAAGGTATTGATCAACACACACAAGTGACAGATAATTTTCAGTATATAAGATGAAAGAGTCTACTAAAATGTCCAGAAATCCTTCAAGAAAAACCATTATTAGAGCATGAGGGATGTTATATAGTGACTACCGTGGATGATCACAACAGCAAAAATGGAGGAGATCTAGTGTATTCTTTATCTTCAGATGACTTAGTTTTTCTAGACATTCCAGTTGATGAAGCACTAGAGGACCTGCAATTTCTTGAAGGCCAGGGTAGCCACTACTTTCATCTTGTTGTTATTCCTGGCATTCTGGAGTGGGTAGAGGTACAACCACTTGTACCATCGATTCTAAAGGCTCAGGCACTAGAACTAAAGCCTCTATCATCTTATATGAAGTACGGATATTTGGGAGACCATCAGACATTTCCGATCATACTTAGAGATATAATGTTACAATTGTCATAAAATGTGCATATGCATGTTTTGAAGCAGTGGAAATAGGCTATTGGGTGGACAGTTACATAATTGAAGGGAATCGGTCCTTCCATTTTCACCCACAATATGTTGCTCAAAGTTGGATCGAATCCATCACGTCAACCACACCGACTCCTAACCCCCCCCCCCCCATGAATGATGTTTTGAAGAAAGAGGTAATCATGGTGTTGGATTCCTACATCATATAACCCATATTAGATAGTAAATGGGTCATTCAACTACAATTGGTACCCAAAAAGTGGGTTATCCCTGTGATTTCAAATGGCAAGAACAAGTTCATCACTAAACACACTGTCCCGGGTTAGAGGGTCTGTGTGGAATACAAATATCTGAATGAAACCACGAGAAATTATCATTTTTTCCTACCATTCATGGATTAGATACAAGAGAGACTAGTAGGGAACATGGTTTACTACTTCCTCGACGGCTATTCCGACTACAATCAGATTCCCATTGCTCTAGAGGATTAAGAGAAGAGCCCATTTACTTGTCCTTATGGTACATTTTATTACTAAATTATGTACTTTGGTATGTGAAATTCTCCCACTACCTTCCATCGATTCATGTTAGCTATCATTAATGACATGGTGGAACAGTTCTTGGAGGTATTCATGGATGATGTTTCAATTTACGGAAAATCATTCAACACGTTCTTGCGGAACCTGGAGCTTGTTCTGGAAAGATTTGAGAACACTAACCAGGTTTTGAATTGGGAAATGTGTCATTTAATAGAGCAGAGTGGCATCATCCATGTCCATAGAATCTCAGTGAAGGTGAAATAGGTGGAATTGGAAAAGATTGAAGTCATTTCATTACTTCGTATTCAGACATCCATCTGATCCATCTACAACTTCCTGGGGAAATTTAGATTAAACAAGAAGTTTTTCTATGACTTCTCGAAGGTAGACCAGCCCCTCACGAACCTTCTGATGAAGAATTAAATTTTTGAGTTCGATGAGGCCTGCACCAGAACATTTCATAACCTGAATTAGCACCTAGTGGATGCTCCAGTGATGATTTCTGCTAACTAAGAGGATCAATTTGATGTGATGTGCGATTCCAATGACTACGCGGTGGGGGACGATCTGGGCCAGCAGCTTGAATAAATTTTCTAACCCTTCTATTATGCTAGTAGGGCACTCAATGAGGAACATATGAACTAACCCACCATAGAAAATGAGATGTAGGTAGTAGTTTTTGAATTTTATAGGTCTCGTTCTTACTTAGTGCTATCTAAATTGATTGTTTATACCGACCATGTATCACTAAAGTATCTTATAAAAAAGAAATATTTGATTCCATGACTGATGTTTTGGGTACTCCGCCTACAGGAATTTGATCTGGGGATCCAAGACAAGAAGGGAAGAGATAATGTGCCTCCTAAAGATGCCGCATTAAGAGATGGAGGAAGATCATGTGATCAAGGAGGATTTCATGGATTTGAAACTCTTTTAAGTAAATGAATCAACTAGACCCCACTATGCTGATATTGATAATATTTTGGTTATAGGTTCCATCCACCCCGATCTATTTTTCCAGTAGAGGAAGAGGATTCTCTCTGATGTCAGGTGGTACTTCTGGGAAGATCCAATACAATTCTGATCCTATGGGGATGGGGTGATCTGATGTTGCATTAAAGAAACTAAAGTTCATGGAGTCCTGGAATTCTATCACGTCTCTCCAGTTGGGGGACATCATAGGCCAGACCGTAATATAGCAAAGATCCTACAGTCTATGTTTTTTTGGCCCACCACGCATTTAAATGCCTGAGCCTTTGTTTTACATTGTGATATGCACCAACGAACAGGTAATGTGGGGTGTAGAGCTAAGATGCCTCAACACCACATCCCGGAGGTTGAAATATTCTATGTCTGGGGAATAATATTCAGGGGGACATTTCCCCCCATTTTTCAGGAATACTTATATCTAGGTATGCATCAACTGCGTTTACAAGTGGGTGGAACCTGCTGATTCATCATAGGTCACGACCAAGGTGGTCGTGGCAATTTTAAAGAAACAAAATTTTAGTAGGTTCTATGTTCCCTATGCACTGATGAACAATAGAGGGACCCACATTGACAACACATTGATGAAAGGAGTACTGCCTAATTATAAAGTGAATCATCATATGGGGATGTCATATCATCCCCTATATAGTTTACAGGTGGAGCTCTCCATCCGTGAGATCAAGATGATTATAGAGAAAATGGTGAACACTTTAAAGAAGGACTGGTCAAGAAGATAGAAAATTCTTTGTGGGCATATCAGACTGCTTTCAAAATGCCACTGGGGATGTCCCCGTTCCAATATATCTATGGAAATCCATGCCATATGCCTGAAGAGTTGTATCACAAAATGTACTAGGCTTTCAAGACCTTGAATTTTTATCTGAAGTAAGGTGATGAAAAGTGCAATTTCCAACTATTAGATCTTGATAAAATACAATTGGATGTGTCTGAGAATGACATAATATACTAGGAGAAAATGAGAGCAATCCATGACCAGATGATTTCACAAAAATCTTTCTAACCCGATGATAAAAGTTTCCTTTTTTAACTCTCATCTTCAATTATTCATAGGAAAGCTAAAGTCATGATGTTTGGCACCATTCCGAGTCATAAGAGTATTCCACCATGGGGAAATAGTAATTGATGGGGAGGATGGTCAACTGTTCAAGGTGAATAGATAGCGACTGAGGGCATACCGTCACATGGAATACATGGTAGGGATGCTCTCCACCATGCATCTTAGGTAAGCCAAGGTAAGTGGGTCAAGCCAACAACCTAAAACAGAGGCTCATCCTGGGAGGCAACCCAGAGGATACACGACATGTACCCCCTATACACACGACATGTACAAATTCTTTTTCATCATTATTTCTAATATTATAAATATATAGATTAACTAAGTAATATACATAGATGATGCCAGTGTCGATGGTAATGTTATTGGTGTTTTTTTGAGCTGTCACCAGTTCAAATCCCTCCATACCTACTTTCAACACTAGATTCTTCCTTTTTATACTTGTTTTTTATTATATAGCGTGTGTGGTATTTTACATAATAAATATAAATTTGTTTAAATATATGAAAACCCTGAAGGGGATGGATCAGTTGGCCAAAGTCATAAACTAGTTCCAAAAGACATGGATTCGAATCTTGATAACATTCCCATTTCCATCATTTTTCCTTTTAATAAAACCACACGACATGTATTTTGATACACATCATGTGTTCCATGTTTTCATTAATAGTTGAAAGGATTTCCAAAATAAAGGAATACATGCAGGTGAAGTTGGCATATTGGTAGAGTCTTGACCCAATATCCAAAAGACCCAGGTTAGAACTTGGATAATATCCCTACTTCATCTCTTTTATTATAATTGAAACCACACGCCATTCAGTTCCTTCATCCCATGTAGTATTGGACCTTTACATTAAATCTAAATAATTAAATAACCTGAGAAGTAGTGCAACCTTTTTTCTTACTGTTGAGGGCTTCCATTTTGTGTGGTTGATTGCCAGTTCGAACCTCGCCCCAAGCATTGGATCAAAGGATTTACATCTATTTTTCCAATATAAGACCACACGACATGTATTTTCCCAATACATTACATGTATATCTTTATTATTCATAAATTATATTTATGTATGAATTTATTTTATTTTAATATATTTATATTAATAATTATTTATTTTACTATAATAATTTTGTGATATACCTATTTTCATCCTTAAAAAAACCACACGGCGTGTCTGCTAGAGTACAATTCATCACAACATGAATTAGATGTATTTGTGATGGGATTCCATTGCAAATAGGATTTAGCAACAGGGCCCATCCCAAATAGCTCGTTGTAGAAAAAAACATCGAAATTTTATTTTTTGTGATGGTGTCATCGCAAAAAATAATATTTACAATGGGAAAGGGCCCCATCGCAAATAATTCTCTGATTATATACATTATATATATATAAACCTTTCGCGATGGTCCCTCGCAAATACATTTTGCGATTGGACAGTTCCCCATCGCAACTAATCCTTTGATTATATACATTATATATATAATTACCTTTTATGATGGGCCCATCACAAATAGTATTAATTAAAAATTAATATTTAGATTATTTGTGACGGGATCCCATCACAAAAGGTCCCATCGCAAATACTAAACATAATAAAAAATTATTTAATAAAATTATGATTAATGAAAAAATAATATAAATATTATTAAAATAATAATAAAAACAATATTATTAGTAAAATAAACAGACATTAAAAAATATAATACAAAAAAATATTTAATAAAATTATGATTAATAAAAAATTAATATTAACTTTACTAAAATAATAAAAAATTATTAAATTATTAAAATTCTCAATATTTACCAAAAAAATATAAAAAATCATAAAATGTTATTATTATTAGTAAAATAAATAAATATTAAAAAATATAATACTAATAAAAAATAAAATATTAAAAAAATTGATGAAATATTTGTACGAATATAAAAGATAGAAACTGTAAATAGTTAATATTAAAATAAATCTTAAATTCAAATGTTTTTAACATAAAAAAACAAATCACTTTGGGTCATCTTCTGGAGGAGGTGGAGGAGCAGTAGGAGATGGTGGAGGACACTCCATCCCTAAACTACAAGTCAAATGGCACATGTACTCTATCTGCTTGTGATACTACTACTGTTGATTCTCCTGCCATCGACGCATCTCCTCCTCATGTTGTTGTTGCTACTGCTATTATCTCTAAGACATCTCTACATGCTGCTTCTACAAACTCTCTCTAAGCTCAGACTGCGTTCGCAAATGCACCATATATTGTAAAGAAGAAGATGATGACTCTCCATGAGCTCCTCTCAAGCTGGATGCCAACATCACAACAATAAAATAATAAGTTACAGGAGTCAAACGAGAGCCGATACCAGCTAATCAGCCCTTATCAAGGACATACTATGTCACCATCATCCATGATGCCTCATAGAAATGGTGGGCATTGGACTGCTCAGTCGTCTCATCCTGACTCTCAACCTGTGTCTGAGAGGTCATAGACTCATATGACTCCTTCAATTATAATTTGAAATTAAAATGGTGAAGATATTATATGCAGTTAATTTTCAAACTAAAAAAAATATTACTAACCACAATCTGACGCTAGCAATTACCTCTAATCTCTCCAGTGGCTGGATCACTGTACATCCTCCGATAAAAATCGAACTCTGTAATATCAGGATGCTCGACTGCATAAAGAAATATAAAATAAACTTTTTATATTTAAAGTTATATAAAATATTTAAAAAATATACTTACCAGATGCTCTCTATGCATACTGAATGTATGGATACCAGCTCTATGCATCTCCTCCTATCTCCCCTAGTTTTGCCATCCCATTGAAGATCTCCTCTGAAATACACCATTCAACCAGGGTTAACATAATCCAGCACAAACATGAGATATAATGAATTGTGGTCGGAGGGCTCTACATGACTCATCAAATTCTATCACTCCTACTTTCTTAATGGTTTTTCTTCTCAAATTGTGTAAACACTGACGAAAACAGTCACGCATAGACACCTTCCATGCCATGTGGATGGCGTCATGCATGCTATAATCAATGGGATACCATAAACCCTACAAATAATTTACAACATCAAGTTTTTAATAAAATAAATTTCAAAATAAATATTCTTTATTCACGTACCAGCCAATGATCAAACATGTCGTGCCACACATCAACTGGAATCAGTTACCATGTGATCCATGCCTAAAAAAAATAATAGCAAAAGATAGCTCTCACATGTCCAATAGCTACATATGAAAAACTATGAAAAAGAAACTAATAATCAAATAATTAGTATATATATAAATAAATAAATGAAAGATAACAAAAATATATAGGTTACCATACCTTTGTGGGCATGGATCGAATACAAGACATGGACATCACTTGAGGATAGGGTCAAGAATCATCAATCGTGCAAGACTATACCCCCTCTGCATACCACCTGAACCGTTAGTAGCATGAGGGTCAGATGGTCCACAATCCCCCTCATCCAAACGTAGATCAGCCTCCTCCAACTCAAAAAATAGATCAGGATCCATCTGAAACACAAACTGATTATTCTTTATAGATAGTTGAAAATAAATTTTATATATAGATATATATCAGTTACGATTACAAACTATATTTAACTGTGTCAATTCCCATCTTCATCCTTATCGCCATAGCTATCCATGTCAATGTCTTCTTCTTCCTCCACAGCATCATCAATATCCATATGAGTTCTAGTTTCATCATCTCTTGTTATTTCAAATTCATTTGTAACATCATTAATATCTTCATCATCATCGATCCTTAACTGAGGAGTGTCATAATCAATATTCACCTCTCTATGTAAAAAGGAATGATTTTGAGGTGTCTCATGAAAAATTTCAAATCCTTCCACTTCAGCTGAACCACATTCAGTTTGAGTAAACTGATTTTCCCGAGATTTCAATTTTATTATATTCCACCAATCACCCAGGTCTCTTGAAGTAGCATAGTTATTTTCAAAATAAATTTGATGTCCATATTGAGATAGTAATAATAGTTCATTTACTGCAAGATTACTTTTCTATTTAACATCGATAATTCCATGAGCCAGATAAACATGAAAGCCTTTCTCAGTATCCAACCATCGAAATTTAAACATCATTCTATAATTCTGTCCTAGATAACACAGCTCAATAATTTCATCCAGAATGTCTTAAAGGTCATCTTCAGTTTCTCTTTGTGACGGTTTATTTGCGTCGGGATCCCGTCGCTAATAGGCTTTTGCGACGGGGTCCCGTCGCAAATAGCCCGTCGCGGAAAACGGCGTCACACCAACAATTATTAACGATGGGCCCGTCGCTAAAGGTATTATTTGCGACGGAGATTCTTCCCGTCGCAAATATTAGTCCGTATATTTGTGAAAACTTTTAAAAAAACTAATTGTGACGGGCCCGTCGTAATTAGTTTTTTGAAAAAAAAATTAAAAAATATTGATAAATTATTTTAATCAATATTATAATAATACTATTTGCGATGGGCATAGTATCCCGTCGCAAAAACTGAAAAAATAAAAATAGATAAATTATTAATAAATTATTTTAATTAATATAATAATAATCCAAATATAATTCAAAAATAAAAAAAATATTAATAAATTATTTTAATTAATATAATAGTAATAGAATTATAATTCAAAAATAAAAAATAATAGAATATTAATAAATGATTTTAATTAATATAATAATATTAGAATTATAATTATAAATAAAAAAATATTAATAAGTTATTTTAATTAATATAAAAATAATATAATAATTTTACATTCAAATATTAAAATAAATCTAATATGACAAAAAAATATAATTAAATTATAATATTATAAAATTTTTATATATATATATATTAATATTATAATATATAAATAATATTATTATTCATATTAATATTGTTATTTCAAAATATAATATTATTAATATTTTATAATGAGACAGAAACTACGAATAGAAAAAAAAATTTATATTTTGATTTAACAAATTTTATAACATAAAAACAAACTCTAATCTGAAGGAGGGGGGATGGGGGATCTACAGATGCTGGTGGAGGAAACTCCATCCCTAAAGCATGTGTGAGTCGGCGCATGAACTCCATCTGCTCCTGATGTTTCTGTTGCCACCGACTCATCTGCTCCTCGTACAGCTGCTGCTGGCATCGACGCTCCTCCTCATGCTATTGCTGCTGCTGACGCATCTGCTCCTGCTCCTGTCAGAGACTCTCTATCAGTGCAGTCTGAGATCGCAACTAATCCTCATACTGTGTAGCAGAAGAAGATGCACAAGCTCCTCTCGAGCTGGACGCCGACATCGCAGCACTTCCATAATAATCTCCGGGAGTCAGTCGAGAGTTGATACCAACTACCCGGCCCTTCTCAAAGGCATACTGGGTGGCCTGCATCCATGCCGCCTCATCAAACTGACAGCCAGTGGTCTGATCTGATGACTCGTCCTGACTCCCAGGCCGGGTCTGTGACGTTGCAGCCTCATATGACTCCTGTAGTTGCAATTTAAAATTAAAATTGTGAATATATTATATGCAGTTAATTTTTAAACATTAAAACAAATAATAATGACCACAATGTGACGCTGATGATCACCTCTGAGCTCCCTAGTAGCAGGATCACTATACATCCTCTTATATACGTCGTACTCCATAATATCGGGGTGCTCGACAGCCTATAAGAATAAAAAATAAACTTTTAATATTTATAGTTATATAAAATATTTATAAATAATGTACATACCAGATGTTGTCTATGAGTACTGAAAGTACGACTCCCAGCTCGATGAGTCACCTCCTGTCTCCCCCGATTATGCCTCCCCACTGATGATCTCCTCTGAAAGGCATCACTCAACCAGTGTGCACATAATTCATCCCATACATGGGATGAAATGTACTCTGGTCGGTGTACTCTACATGACTCGTCAAAAACTGACACTCCTACTTTTTTCATGGCAGATTTTCTTAAATTGTGCAAGAACTGACGAAAGCGATCACGAATGGCCACCTCCCATGCCTCATGGATGGCATCACTCATGGTATCCTCGATCGGATACCATAAACCCTACAAATAAATCAAAATATCAAGTTATAAATGAAATAATTTTCAGAATAAAAATTATTTATTTACGTACGTACCAACCAATGGCCGAACATGGCCTGCTGCACATCAATGGAAATATGCTCCCATGTGGTCCAAGGCTGAGAGAAATAGTTACACAAAATAGCGCTGCCCTGTCCGACAGCTATATGCAGAAAACTGTAAAAATAATAAACATTTATTATGTGAATAGATTAATGAAATCTTAGTCAAATCCACAGGTTATCAAACAGGTTATTACACCTCTATGTGAATGGATCAAACCCAAGACGTGGACGTTGCTCGGGGACGAGGTCAGGAATCATCAATCTTGCAAGACCATGCCCACTCCGCATACTCCCTAGAGCTCCTGCAGGCTGAGGGTCATCTTCCAGGAACTCATCCGCATCAAAAGCCAGGTCAGCATCCTCCAACTCATGAAATGTGTCGTCGTCCATCTGAAACAGAAAATATTAATGTTGTTAGCAAATAATTGATAATTACTATTATATATACATATATATTAGTTATGATTGTATATAACTACCATAAAATTCTATAAGTGTTCATCTTCATCATCATCTTCATATATGTCAATGTCATCTTCTTATTCCTCCTCAACATCATCGATATCCATTCGAGTTTCAGTTGCTTCATCTCTTTCCATTTCAAATTCATATGTGACATCATTAACATCATCGTCATCACCGACTCTTAAATGTGGGGTGCCGTCATCGATACTAATGTCTCTTTGTAAAAAAGATTGATTTTGAATACTCTCTTGAAAAAATTCAATTCTTTGCACATCAGTGAAAGCACATTCACTTTGACTAAACTGATCATCTTGAATTTTGATTTTTATTATACTCCACCAATCAGTCAACTCTCTTGATGTAGTACAGTACTTTGCGTAATAAACTTGATGTGTCTGTTGAGCCAATAAGAATGGTTCATTTACTGCGAGAACAATTTTACATTTAATATCGATGATTCCATGAGTCGGATGAACACGCACGCCTCTCTCTGTATCCAACCACGGACATTTGAACATGGTTATGTAATGTTGTCCAAGATAACAGATTTCAATTATTTCATCAAGTATGCCATAAAAGTTAACTTCATTTTCTCGATGATGAGATCCTCTCAAGCTAACTCCATTGTTCATTGTTTTTTTTATTCCCCATATGATTGTGTGTGAAATCGAAATCCATTCACCACATATGCATTATAAGTTTTAACAAGTTTGAAAGGTGGGTTACTCAATAAAAATAGTCATTTGTCAATTTTATCAGCATATCGAGACACCTGAAAATTTGTGAAATAATTATCAATATAGTAAACTGTACATTGAATGAGTTGCTAAAAGATAACGAAATTATGTTACCATTTTTTGAAACCACTGAGAGAAATTTTTTTGTCAGCGTTCTTCGAGAGCAGCTGCAGTAATTTGTGGAATTTTTTTCTTGATATGATTATCATACAACCTATAAAAAACAAAGTTATTTACTGTTACATAAATGATAGAATAAGTGATATAAACACTTACAGTACAACTGATGTCATCTCTTCACAGTTGAGCAGAACATATGTATGAGCTCTGTGATGTTCATCATCTGAAAGCCAGCGTTCATAAACTCCACCAAAACCAAGCTCTGGCTGGTTGAAAATAGATAATTGATTGTCGATTTCATAAATATTTCTCTCGTTCTATCCCATTCGGTTGTGTTTTGAAGGATAATCATATTCAAAATAATGGGGGCAGAAAAAAGATATTTCCTCTAGCAAATAATCTTCTGCAATAGATCCTTCAACAGATGCTTTGTTACGTACTTTTCTTTTTAATTTTTGCATGAATCTTTAAAATGGGTACATCCATCAAAATTGTACTGGAACTCCACATTCGGATTCATATGAAAAATATAACATAAAATGTTCCATTGAGTCAAAGAAAGACGGCGGAAATATTTTTTCCAGTTTACATATAATTACAACAACATCTTCTTCAAGTTTTCATAGAGCATCATAATCTACTGTTGCCGCACAAATTTCCTGAAAAAAATGAGACATGTCTGTTATGGAATCCCAAATCACAGAATTCAACAGACCTCTTAATCCAATGGGTAGAAGTCTTTCCATTATAACATGACAATCATGACTTTTTAATCCAGTAATATGACCATTCTTTACACATCTACCCAAATTGGAAGCACAACCATCTGGAAGTCTCAAATCTGCAATCCACTGACAAAATAATAAACGGTTTTCCATAGACAGTCTATAAGCTGCTTTTGGTTTCAGTAACCTTTCTGTTCTGACATTCTCAAACAGTTCCAGTTCTGGACACCTGCAAATTTGGCAAAATCTAAACGTGAATTTACATTGTCTTTGCTCTTTCCTGGCGTATCCAAAATTGTATGAAAAAAATTATCAAAACAGTTCTTCTCAGTATGCATGAAATCCAACATGTGTCGGACCAACAAATCAGACCAATATGGAAAATCCCAAAATATGCTACGTTTAATCTAATTGTGTTCTTTCCCAAAACCTGAAATTTTCTGTTGGTTTATTGTGGGACCAAAAGTGATCGGAGGTAATGAAAATACAACTGATTTTAACTACGAACCTGATCGCATTTTTTGAGGTCCATCCCTTTCAATTGTTCCTTTTCTGAAATGAGATCTGTTTCTGCGAAAAGGATGATCAGCTGGTAGAAATCTGTGATGACAGTCAAAATAACAAGGTTTCTTTCCATGAATGAGCATAAATGCTTTTTTCTCTCCCATACAGTAAGGACATGATTTCTGACCATGTGTACTCCAGCCAGATAACATCCCATAATCCGGGAAGTCACTAAATGTCCACATCAATGCTGCTCTCAGTATGAAATTATGTTTCGTTGCAACATCATATGTACTTACACCAGTACTCCATAATAAACATAATTCATCAATTAATGGTTTCAAATAAACATCAATATTTTTCTTCGGATGTCCTGGAATTAGTAAAGTCAAAAAGATATATGGCTCCTTCATCAACATCCATGGAGGTAAATTGTACAGAGTTAAAAAAACAGGCCAACATGAATATTGACTACCATAAGATCCGAACGGATAGAAACCATCAGTAGAAAGGCCCAGTTGAACATTTCTAGCTTCAAAAGCAAAGTATGGATGCACTCTATTAAAATGTTTCCATGAATCACCATCATCTAGACGATTCAAACTTTTATCGGTTGAAATATTCGCTTTATGCCATGACATCATTGTCGCTATATTCTTAGACATGAATAAACGCTGAAGTCTGGATGTAAGTGAAAAATATCACAACTGTTTTACAGTAATCAAACCAGACTTCCCATGTTTCCCTTCTTTATATCTCAGTTGCCCACATGTGGGAAAACTATCCAATGACTCATTTTCCCCATAATATAAAATGCAGTCATTTGAACATGCATGAATCTTCTGACAAGAAAGTCCTAAATTTTGAACCAGCCTCTTACTCTCATAGTAATTTACAGGAAAAACATTTCCTTCGTGTAACAGTGTATTATGCAAATAAAATATCTGGTCAAAACAGGTGTTTGACATTCCGTTATCTGATTTGATAGCCATAAATTTTGCAACTGCTTCTAATTTGCTCATCTTGCAGCCATGATATAATGCATCCTCAGCAGACCTCAACAACACATAAAATTCAGACAGTGCCAACTCAGGATTTGAATCTATATCAGCCGGAGTTTCTGTATGTTGAACAGATGAACCTGCAATATCATGTACTATATCTTGAAACTGTGATGGATCCGGAATCAAGTTTGTATCACCTACTTTGGAACTACATTCACCGCGTTGATACCAAAAACATAATCTGGTTGAAAACCAAAACAAAAGAGATGTCCCCCCACTTTGTCAAACGTGTCAAACGTTCTCAATGCACATTTTCTACAAGGGCATTTTATTTTTCCTTCTGAAACAAATTTTTGATTTGATGCCGCTAATGATAAAAAAGTCTCCACAGCCTCTATATATGCTGGATTTAAACCAGAACCATTTAGATTTCTACGTTGATTTATCCATATGCGGCAATCTAATAATGACTGTTGACGACATCGTTGTTCCATATTTTTCTATAAAATATAAAAGCATTACTAGTTTGGAATAATTTGTTAGAAAAAACACTCAAGCAAAGATTGAATATGTTGAGAATAAAGCAAAACATGTTACAAATATTGATAATTTTAATATTATATTGATTTTTTATTATTTTAATCATACTAATATAATTTTTTTCATAAATATTAATTATATAATAATAACATTATTACATTATTAGTATATTTTATTATTAATATTAAAATAATATAATTTTTATATTATATACAATTCTCCTTTCATCTGTGTGTTTAAAATTTTGTCTCTACATGTAATATTTGCATTCACTTTCACCTCTCCATTGGTGAGTAGGTTGATAATTTTGAAAAAGAATGCAAATATTACATGTGGAGACAGAAAACACACAGATGAAAAGAGAATTGTATATAATATTGAAAATTTTATTATTTTAATATTAATAATAAAATATACTAATAATGTAATATTGTTATTATTATATAATAAATATTTATGAAAAAAATTATATTTGTAATTATTTCTAATTATTGGTAATTATTGGTAATTATTGGTAATTATTGTTAATTATTGGTCATTATTGGTAATTATTGGTAATTATTGGTAATTATTGGTAATTATTGGTAATTATTTATAAATATTGGTAATTATTGGTAATTATTGGTAATTATTGGAAATTATTAGTAATTATTGGTAATTATTGGTAATTATTGGTAATTATTGGTAATTATTGGTAATTATTGGTAATTATTGGTAATTAATGGTAATTATTGGTAATTATTGGTAATTATTTCTAATTATTGGTAATTATTTCTAATTATTGGAAATTATAACTAATTATTGGTAATTATAACTAATTATTGGTAATTATAACTAATTATTGGTAATTGTAACTAATTATTGGTAATTATTACTAATTATTGCTAATTATTACTAATTATTGCTAATTATTGGTAATTATTACTAATTATTCCTAATTATTACTAATTATTCCTAATTATTCCTAATTATTCCTAATTATTCCTAATTATTCCTAATTTAATGGTAATTATTCCTAATTAATGGTAATTATTTATAATTATTCGTAATTATTACTAATTATTGGTAATTATTACTAATTATTGGTAATTATTGCTAATTATTTGTAATTATTGCTAATTATTGCTAATTATTGCTAATTATTGCTAATTATTGCTAATTATTGCTAATTATTGCTAATTATTAGTAATTATTGGTAATTATTGGTAATTATTGCTAATTATTGGTAATTATAGCTAATTATTGCTAATTATTGATAATTATTGCTAATTATTGCTAATTATTGGTAATTATTGGTAATTATTCTTATTTATTGGTAATTATTCCTAATTATTGGTAAATATTGGTAATTATTGGTAAATATTGGTAATTATTGGTAAATATTGGTAATTTTTGGTAGATATTGGTAATTATTGGTAATTATTGGTAATTATTGGTAATTATAACTACTTATTTGTAATTATAACTAATTATTGGTAATTATAACTAATTATTGGTAATTAATTATTACTAATTATTCCTAATTATTCCTAATTATTCCAAATTATTTCTAATTATTACTAATTATTCCTAATTATTACTAATTATTCCTAATTATTACTAATTATTCCTAATTATTACTAATTATTCATAATTATTACTAATTATTCCTAATTATTACTAATTATTGGTAATTATTACTAATTATTGGTAATTATTACTAATTATTGGTAATTATTACTAATTATTGGTAATTATTACTAATTATTGGTAATTATTACTAATTATTTGTAATTATTACTAATTATAGTTAATTATTACTAATTATTGGTAATTATTACGAATTATTTGTAATTGTTACTAATTAATAGTAATTATTACTAATTATTACTAATTATTACTAATTATTACTAATTATTGGTAATTATTACTAATTATTACTAATTATTGGTAATTATTATTAATTATTGGTAATTAGTGGTAATTATTGGTAATTATTTCGAATTATTACCAATTATTACTAATTATTGGTAATTATTGGTTATTATTACTAATTATGGATAATTATTGGTAATTATTACTAATTATTGGTTATTATTACTAATTATTGGTAATTATTTGTAATTATTACTAATTATTGGTAATTATTGCTAATTATTGGTAATTATTCCTAATTATTGTTAATTATTACTCACTAGTACTAATTATTGGTAATTATTGTTAATTATTACTAATTATGGATAATTATTGGTAATTATTACTAATTATGGATAATTATTGGTAATTGTTACTAATTATAGATAATTATTGGTAATTATTACTAATTATGGATAATAATTGGTAATTATTACTAATTATTGGTAATTATTTATAATTATTACTAATTATTGGTAATTATTAATAATTATTGCTAATTATTGGTAATTATTAATAATATTGCTAATTATTTGTTATTATTACTAATTATTGGTAATTATTACTCATTATTACTATTTAGTACTAAATATTGGTAATTATTACTAATTATTACTGATTATTGCTAATTATTAGTAATTATTACTAATTATTACTAATTATTGGTAATTATTGGAAATTATTACTAATTATTGGTAATTATTGGTAATTATTACTAATTATTAGTAATTATTACTAATTATTACTAATTATTGGTAATTATTACTAATTATGCCTAATTACCATTAACTATGAACAATGAATACTAATAATTTAAATTTATTAAGTAACAAAACAATCTAAACACAATTAAATTAAAACTAATTAATAATAATTGAAAATAATAAAAAATTTAAAATAAATATTAAATTAAAATGAACATAAATACCTTTAAAATGGATCTGAGGTTGATCTCTGATCGCTGTTGAAAACTTCAATATCAACTCCGGAAAAAAAAATGAAACTTAAGAAACGCTGAACTCTAAAAATAGAGTTTTGAGAGAACTAGAAGATAGAGTTTGAAAATGAATGAAAAAAAACGGATGGGGGGGTATTTATAGGTTAGATTATTTGCGACGGGTGTATTTGCGACGGTACCCGTCGCAAATACCTTAGCCCACATTCATTACGGTCAACGGGTAAATAGTCATTTGTGACGGGACCCATCGCAAATAACAACATGCCGACATACTATTTGCGACGGGGGGTATATTCCCGTCGCAAATATCTTTTACCGCAGCCAGTTAGTTGCGACGGGCGGTTACCGCCCGTCGCAAATGACTCGCGCCAGTCCTTTTGCGACGGGGGGTATATTCCCGTCGCAAATATCTTTTACCGCTGCCGGTTATTTGCAACAGGCGGTAACCGCCGATCTCAAATAACCTTCCCGCGAATTGGCGCGCAAAGCGCGCCAGTCGTTTTGCGATGGGGAAAGTTATCCCGTCACAAATAGCCCGTCGCAAATACCCATTTTTCTCGTAGTGGATGCCTCATAGAAATGGTGGGCACTGGACTGCTCAGTCGTCTCATCCTGACTCTCAACCTGTGTCTGAGAGGTCATAGACTCATATGACTCCTTCAATTCTAATTTGAAATTAAAATGGTGAAAATATTATATGGAGTTAATTTTCAAACTGAAAAAAATATTACTAACCACAATCTGACGCTAGCAATTACCTCTAATCTCTCTAGTGGCTGGATCACTGTACATCCTCCGATAAACATCGAACTCTGTAATATCAGGATGCTCGACTGCCTAAAGAAATATAAAATAAACTTTTTATATTTAAAGTTATATAAAATATTTAAAAAAAATATACTTACCAGATTCTCTCTATGCATACTGAATGTATGGATACCAGTTCAATGCATCTCCTCCTATCTCCCCTGGTTCTGCCATCCCATTGAAGATCTCCTCTGAAATACACCATTCAACCAGGGTAAACATAATCCAGCCCAAACATGAGATAAAATGAATTGTGGTCGGTGGGCACTACATGACTCATCAAATTCTATCACTCCTACTTTCTTAATGGTTTTTCTTCTCAAATTGTGTAAACACTGATAGAAACAGTCACGCATAGACACCTTCCACGCCATGTGGATGGTGTCACGCATACTATAATCAATGTGATACCATAAACCCTACAAATAATTTACAACATCAAGTTTTTAATAAAATAAATTTCAAAATAAATATTCTTTATTCACGTACCAGCCAATGATCAAACATGTCGCGCCACACATCAACTGGAATCTGTTCCCATGTGATCCATTCCTGAAAAAAATAATAGCTAAAGATAGCTCTCCCATGTCCAATAGCTACATATGAAAAACTATGAAAAAGAATTTAATAATCAAATAATTAGTATATATATAAATAAATAAATGAAAGATAAAAAAAATATATAGGTTACCATACCTCCGTGGGCAAGGATCGAAGACAAGACATGGACATCACTCGAGAATAGGGTCAAGAATCATCAATCGTGCTAGACTACACCCCTTCTTCATACCACCTGAACCGTTAGTAGCATGAGGGTCAGATGGTCCACAATCCCCCTCATCCAAACGTAGATCAGCCTCCTCCAACTCACAAAATAGATCAGGATCCATTTGAAACACAAACTGATTATTCATTTTAGATAGTTGAAAATAACTTTTATATATAGATATATATTAGTTACGATTACAACCTATATTTAACTGTGTCAATTCCCATCTTTATCCTCATCGCCATAGCTGTCCATGTCAATGTCTTCTTCTTCCTCCACAGCATCATCAATATCTATACGAGTTCTAGTTTCATCATCTCTTGTTATTTCAAATTCATTTGTAACATCATTAATATCTTCATCATCATCGATCCTTAACTGAGGAGTTTCATAATCAATATTCACCTCTCTATGTAAAAAAGATTGATTTTGAGGTGTCTCATGAAAATTTCAAATCCTTCTACTTCAGCTGAACCACATTCAGTTTGAGTAAACTGATTTTCCGGAGATTTCAATTTTATTATATTCCACTAATCACTCAGGTCTCTTGAAGTAGCATAGTTTTTTTCATAATAAATTTGAAGTCCATATTGAGCTAGTAAAAATAGTTCATTTACTGCAAGATTACTTTTCTATTTAACATCAACAATTCCATGAGCCAGATGAACATGAAAGCCTTTCTCAGTATCCAACCACCAAAATTTAAACATCGTTCTGTAATTCTGTCCTAGATAACACAGCTCAATAATTTCATCCAAAATTCCGTAAAGGTTATCTTCAGTTTCTCTGTGATGCGATCCTCTTAGGAAAACTCCCCTGTTCATTATTTTTTTTGGATTACCCATATGCACATGTATGAAATTGAAAACCTTTCACCACAAATGAATTATAAGATTTAACCATTTTGGAAGGGAGGATACTCAATATAAACAGTATATTATCAAATTCATCACCAAGTTGAGACACCAGAAAATTTTTACAGTAATTATTAATTTGATAATTAATAAACAGAATTGATATTAAACCACCAATAATATATGTTAATTATTTTTGATACCATTGAGAATTTTTTTGTCCGCGTTCTTCAAGGGCAGCTGCTGTAATTTGTGGAAGTTGTTTTGTTGATATGATTGTCATATAACCTAAAAATATAATATTTTTGCATACTGTAACATAAATTAAAGAATAAGTGATAGAATCCCTCACAATACAAATGATGTCATTTCTTCATAGTAGAGAAGAACATATGTATGGGCTTTGTGATGTTTATAACACCCCAAGCTTCTACGGTACGTTTCCCTTTGAATAATGCGATAGCGTGTGTTGTACGCAACCTCGAGTTCTAACACACACCACAACTAATTAAACTAGCTGTTGTGAATAGTAATACCTACTTTTTGAAATTATATATATTTTATATTTGAAAATGGACTTCATTTTTGGATTCGGAATATCGAATTTAGCCTAGGGTGAAATTTTGGTACATTTCGGATAACTTTCATATTTTGATGAATAGTGAAAATTACTAAATTTTAATTAAAAACAACTTTTTTAATCAAATTAATTACTAGTGATAAATTATGAATTTGAGTGGTTTTAAAGTATATTTAGAATATATTTTTACCATTTAATATAATTTTGGTCATTGGACATAATTTTACAATTAAACCGAACATAAACAAGTGTCAATCTTTTGATAGTTATTATCTCTTAAAAACACGCTTTTTGTTTTAACAGCGGGAATTAATTTTAAATTAATTTCTGCCACTTCTGTGTTTTGAATTTAGGAAAATGGATTCCATATTTGGAATCAGGATGTTCAAATTGTGTAAATAGGTAACTTTTATTTTTAGACATTTTGAATAATTACTGCGGTAAATATTTTATTTACCATGGTTAAAGGGTAAATCCGGTAAATAAGGGTTAAAAAATAATATTATAATAATACAAAATTACCCTAAAACGTGTCCTAACCTTATTGGTGGACACATACCCGACCATGGGCATCCTTGGGTCAATTTGGGGACCCCTTGGAGCCACTTGTATGTGGTAGGGACACATTATATTAATAAAGTTAAAATAAAAATAAAAATGGCATAAGCTTACATCTTTTATAAGAACAATTTTTACATAGGGTTATACATGTTGGATTTTCGATTATAAATATTCATTAGAAAGCTAAAAAGATTTCCTACATAATGATGTTTTATTTATAATTTTTAGACATTAAATAATTTATTTTATTTATGACACAATGATGATGCAGTAATTACTAAAATAGTAAAAACTTAACATAATTGATATTATAAATACCCAAATAAATATAATATGAAACTTTTAATGAATTAAACTAATTTTCTAGGATAATATGATATATTAGGATTGATTTAATTGACTTTGTTCGAAGTAATCAATCTGTTAGGAGTTTCACAAAAATCAACTATTGAATAGTGTCAAAATTGACATAAAAGAGTTCTTAAAACAAATATTATATTATTAATTGATATTAAATTCCTAAAAATCTAAGGTTCGGCCAAGAGACTTATATTATGATAGGTTCCTCATTAATGGACCACTTGGGGGTCGCTTGTATGTATATAGTAAGTTTATTAACCATATTATATAAAAATACAAAGAGACATTGTAAAAGGGAAACTAATTAACTTAGAGTTAATACTTAAAGATAAGGTTAATATAAGTACCCAAACCTGTCTAAATTCTATTGGATGAGTTGTTTTCGACCTATCCCCACCTCAGCCTTTGAATAGTCAACTTTGGAGCCTTTGTAAACCGAATATGAATTTATTATAAATTAATATTTCTAACTTTTCCAAAGGTGCCCCTCACCCCTCTTATAAAAGGGCACTCCTCCTTCTCATTTCTTCACACCTCTAAAGCCTTTTGGTTCGGCCAAACTCTGCCCAAATACTCTCCCAACATCCCTCACTACAACCTAGAGGCCTTAGTTTGATCAGAAAGACAACCTAAGGAGCCCTTTTGATCAAATCAAAAGGAAGAACCCGAAGAAGAGGTAATGATTTCACCACCCTTTTCTAAGTTCATTTCTTCTTCCACTTCTTCTTCCTTTGTTCTTACCATTCTGAAATAATAACTCCAGTATCTCACATATACTGTGATGTTATTATAAGTATGGTACAACCATATTCAGTATTCTATCCACCCTTTGAATAACATGTCACCATATGTGCGTACGTACGGCTTACCGTCTCCACGTCGTGGTGTAATTGTTATTCAATATAATATTATTTGGATGGGTATAATAATGATGTGTAACTCATGTAAATAATAAATATAACATGTTAATGATTCTGTATATATGATATACCATCCATTTATATATTATTTTAATATCAAAAGAATGATATTGTCGCTCGTGCGTACGTACGGACTACCGTCTCCACGAACGCGATGAGATTCATTCTCCATCGTAACCATTAAAGCGTAATTATCATTTTATGATTTAAAAATGATGTTTAAGGACTTGATATCATTCTGGAAATGAATAATATACAACCTATCCTTTACAAACATGTCTTACGTAACAAAACATATGAAAGAAAACAAGTAAGTTAACACCCGAAACAACGATAATACTAAGATATTATTATCAAATCAATATTAAAAGAACATATATGATATCATATTAATGTATATGATTCTTGTATAATTTAATAACAATTATTTCACCATTATACAGGAGGTTAACCTACCACAACCAAGGAAAAGTACAAGGTAAGGGTTATTTCACAATCTCTTCATTATCCGAGGTTGTATTATACGTAATAATCTACTGGGATCTCTTTATCATCCACATCCATGTTTCTTCGAAATGTATTTCAAAACATTTTTACTATTTACAATAATATGGGTTAAAGTCATTTATACCCTTGTTTGACTTTTTATAAGAGGTTTATAAAGGAATATTTCCGTCGTTTTCAAAACAAGGTCCTTTTTTAACCTTTTCGACAGAATTGAGGTAAGAATGTTTTTTTTAACTTATATGGCGGGTGCGGTTATTTTACGCCGTTATAAAATCTTCAAATCTTTCCTTACAAGCTTATAAGAATATTTTCAAAGAAAATGTTTTATTTTATATGGATCTTAAATGATTTCAAAATAAAAGGAGATATTTCTTTAAAAATAATTTTGATTTCATCTATGTCAACAACCTTTGACGGATTTTAAGATTATTTGAAGTTGATTTATTATGATACAAAACTTCTATATTGTATTGAACGTTTTGTGATATTTTTGACTATGGATGTGCTATTTTTATACCATTCATAGTTTATGGTGAAATTATTGACATTTCGTATGCTATTTTTAATACGAATGTTTATGTTATGTTTAAACCTTTTCATATGGGAATGCATTGGACTTAATAAGTGACGGGTGGAGCCCGCTATAGCTCCTCGATGCATCGGTAGGTCTCATGAGACAAACTAGTGTCTTGGCACAAGGCCTTGACAAAATCTTATTTGTAGTCTTGGAACGAGGCCTTGGCTATGTGGTTATGATAGTCTGGCATTATGCATTCCAACATTATGAAAGTGGTTATTGATTTTTGCATGTGATTATTTGATTAGTAGAATATCCATGTGAATAAGTAAATGGCATTATTTCATTTTACTTTTGCCATACCATGTTGAAGTTCAATTTTAAAAGGCTTTTGTTTTAGTAATGCATTGCCTTAAATGTTTATTCTTATTTATGAAAGTTTCCGCTATATTGTTATCCTTACTGGGCATTTGAGCTCACCCCTTTTCTATGTTTTATTTTTCCCCAGGATGTGAAGAAGTAAATTATGAATGACCTGCAGGGATATTATGAGGGGATAGTAGTGTGGATTATGGAGACATTATGTTGTTGTAGTAGTTTTTCATTTTATGATGTAATGTAAAACTTATGAATATATCTAGTGTTTCCAAGGCTACTAAACCAATCGGTCTTTCGAGATTTGATCTTTCTTGTGATCATGCCAATGTTATGTAATAATGCACCGACTCTGGGTAACTGGGGTCGGGGCGTGACAGTTGGTATCAGAGGAAGTTTAGTACAAACCTTGGAAACTAGATTTAGATAAACTCTGATTAGAGCACGTAGACCTAAGATGAACTTTGAGGATTAGTATAGAAGAACTTCCTAGAATTTTGGTATTGTAGAGATTTTGTGAGTTTTCCGAGCAATACATCCCTATCTGGATACGAGCAGGTAGAGGCGGCTCTGGCACAGATGTACCTAGGGGTAAAACCCGAAAACACCGCTTTGAGCTAGACTCGAACGGGAACTGGTGCACGACAACGGGCCTTGCTGCACTCTTGGTTACGACACTCCCGGGGGATATGCTTAGGATAACTCTCATTATCTTTACAAATCATTATGAAGGGTTTATGAGTATATACTTCCTCAAAGAAAAACATTTTTATGATTATGGATTATATCCATAAATAGTTCAATTTATGTTAAGTGTTTTATAAGTATGGGATTATGTATTTTGATTCATAAACTGATCTAGTTTATGCCATTGTTTAGAAATGGCGCCTAGTGGAAGAAATGGAAACCGTATCAATGCACGCACTCCATGTAGGGATTGCCCTCCTGCTCAAGATAATTATAGTGGGGCTGGTGATGCAACTGGTGCTGATCAGCTAATCACCGTACTGGGACAACTTACTCAGGTTATGAATAATAACCTTACCCGTATGGAGCACCCTGATCCGCAGCGTGGAGGATCAATGTTAGATCGATTCATGAGACAACAACCACCAACGTTCAATGGGAGTACAAATCCCTTAGTAGCTGAGCAATGGATATTTTCCCTAGAGAAAATATTTCAGGCTTTGGGGAGTAGTGAAAGGGAAAAAGTTACCATGGCAGTTTACCGCCTCACTGGAGATGCTGATCAATGGTGGTCATTGATTCAAAACATGAAGGAAGATGATGAAGTATCAAACATGGAATGGAGGGAGTTCAAAGATCTGTTTTTAGAAAAATACTTTCCTCGCGACCATCGAGCAGATATGGAAAGGCAATTTCTGAGTCTGAGACAAAAGGAGGATGATAATGTCACAAAGTATGAGGCTAACTTTACAAGGTTAGCGAGGTACGCTGGTGATTATATTCGCAACCCAAGAAGTAAGATTGATCGTTTCTTTGATGGGTTAAAACCATTTCTCCGTCGAGCATTAGTCTCACAATCCTTTTCATCGTACGAAGACATTGTCTCATGTGCTATCAAGACCGAAAAGGAATTCTCTAAGTCTTATGACTTTAAAGTAAAGCAAGAGAAGAAGAGACCTGCTGATCAATCTGGGAATGGAAATAAGGGGAAGAAGGGAAAGGTTGAATATCCATCTTGTGGTAAGTGCGGGAAGAAACACCTCGGTGCTTGCCTGAAGGGAATGGGAGTCTGTTACAAGTGTGGTGAAAAAGGCCACCAAGCTCATGATTTCAAGGGGAAGAAGGAAGCTACCAATGTTCAGTGCTACAATTGCAGGGAGATGGGGCATTATGCAAATGCATGTCCTAAGCGTCAGGAGAACTTACCTCAGAAAAGGCCAAGGGATCAAGGCCAGGCTTATGCTATCACTACTGCTGAGGTAGAAGCTCCGAAAGACGTGGTGGCAGGTAATTTAATGGTTTCCTCAAGTTTAGCAAATGCATTATTTGATTCTGGATCATCGCATTGTTTCATATCTTCCCAGTTTGCTAAGAAAATTAGATATTTCCAATTTGATTTAATAAGGGAGTTTTCAGTTAAAACTCCTAAGGGAAGTATCGTTGCAACAAAGTTTTGTGAATCAGTCCCCATTAGAGCACATAAATTTTCTTTATCTGCTGATTTCATCGTCATACCTATGATTGAGTTTGATATAATCCTCGGTATGGACTGGCTTTCGGACTATGATGCGAAGATTTATTGTAAGAAGAAAGAGGTTACGATTCATGATGATAATGATAAGGAGCACCTTATTTTTAGAGCAGAATCGTCACCACCTAATTCTTATTTAGATCCACCCCCAGTAGTTCAACTTAATTCAATTATTGGGGAGGAAGAGAATGAAATAACTGTCGGTGAGGAAAGGAATGTTCAAATAGAGGATGTACCTATTGTGAAAGAATTTGTAGATGTATTTCCGGAAGATTTACCTGGACATCCTCCAGAACGAGAAGTTGAGTTTTCTATTGATTTGATTCCTGGATCAAGGCCTATATCGAAGACCCCTTATAGAATGGCCACTGTAGAGCTAGTCGAACTAAAGAAACAACTAGAGGAATTGAGTAATAAGGGATTTATTCGCCCTAGTGTTTCTCCATGGGGAGCCCCTGTTCTTTTTGTTAAAAAGAAAGATGGATCTATGAGGTTATGTATTGACTACAGGGAGATCAATGCTATAACGATAAAGAACAAGTATCCCCTACCTCGTATTGATGATTTATTTGACCAACTGCATGGAGCTCAATACTTTTCAAAGATTGACCTTCGATCTGGATACCATCAGTTGTGTGTGAAGAAGGAAGACATTCCGAAAACAGCATTTCGAACCAGGTACGGGCATTACGAGTTTACTGTAATGCCGTTTGGATTGACCAATGCACCCTCTGTATTCATGGATCTGATGAATAGAGTTTTCAAGGAGTATCTCGATGAATTTGTGGTAGTATTTATTGATGATATATTGGTATACTCCAAAACCTATGAAGATCATGAAAATCACTTGCGCATTATCTTGAAGACTCTGAGGAGGCATGAATTATATGGAAAGTTTAGCAAGTGTGAATTCTGGCTTCAGGAGATTTCTTTTCTTGGCCATATTGTCTCTAAAGATGGAATCTCTGTTGATCCTTCTAAGACCAAGGCAATCCAAGAATGGCCAGCACCTACGAGTATAACTGAGGTACGTGGTTTTATTGGTTTGGCAGGTTATTATCGACGTTTCGTCCAGAATTTTGCCCGATTGGCAAACCCATTAACGAAGCTCACACGTAAAGGGGTTAAATTTGTTTGGACAAAAGAGTGTGAAGAATGTTTCGAAGAACTGAAGAGAAGATTAGTCAATGCTCCTATATTAACTCTACCATCGGGGAATGATGGGTTCGTTATTTATAGTGATGCATCAAAGAAAGGACTTGGCTGTGTCCTTATGCAGAATGATAGAGTTATTGCCTATGCATCATGACAGTTGAAAATTCATGAACAAAACTATCCTACTCATGATCTTGAGTTAGCAGCTGTGATCTTTGCTTTGAAGATATGGAGGCACTACCTCTATGGTGAAAAATGTGAGATTTATACTGATCACAAGAGTTTGAAGTATATTTTCTCACAAAAAGAACTCAACATGAGGCAAAGGAGATGGCTTGAATTACTCAAGGATTATGATTGCACGATACACTACCACCCGGGGAAAGCAAACAAAGTAGCAGATGCTTTGAGCATAAAAGACCATGGAGTTCTGAACATGATGAGAATTGAAAGGGATCCAATTTTCATGGATCTAGAGAAGATGGACATGGGAATAACCAGGGAAGGTGAAACATCAATGCTTTTTCAAATGGTTGCCAAACCATCTTTACTAGAAAGGATTAAGAGTTCTCAGACCAATGATGAAGAATTCCAAAAGAAGATTAAAGCTGTGAATGATGGGAGATTGAGAGACTTTGTGTATGAAGATGGAATTTTGAAATTCGGGAAGAGACTTTGTGTTCCCAATATACCTGATCTAAAAAGGGAATTGTTGGATGATGCTCATAGTTCCAATTTCTCTATACACCCTGGGAGCACCAAAATGTATAGAGATTTGAAGGAACATTTTTGGTGGGACAACATGAAGAGGGAGATTGCTGATTTTGTGTCAAGATGTATGGTTTGTCAACAAGTGAAAGCTGGAAGGCAACAGCCTGGAGGAGTCATGCAACCTCTTCCCATACCAGAGTGGAAATGGGACAATATTACAATGGACTTTGTCATGGGGCTACCAAAGACTCCTAGAAGGAATGATGCAATATGGGTTATTGTTGATCGTCTTACCAAGTCAGCACATTTTCTTGCTATAAGAGAAGATCTACCCCTGGAACGTCTAGCAAGACTATACATTAATGAAGTTGTGAGACTTCATGGAGTACCCCTATCGATTGTTTCTGATCGTGATCCCCGTTTTACTTCAAGATTTTGGAAAAGTCTTCAGAAATCCCTGGATACTGAACTTCATTTGAGCACTGCTTACCACCCTCAGACAGACGGACAATCAGAACGGACTATTCAGACCTTAGAAGACATGTTGAGATCTTGCTCACTTGACTTTCAGGGTATGTGGGATCAATATTTACCACTAGTAGAATTTTCCTATAACAATAGCTTCCATTCGAGTATTCAGATGACACCATATGAAGCGTTATACGGAAAGAGATGTCGTACACCAACCTGTTGGGATGACATTGGTGAAAGAAAACTTGTAGGCCCAGAACTGGTGGAGGAAACGATGGAAAAGGTGAAGGTAATCCAAAATCACATTAAAGCAGCTCAAAGTAGGCAGAAGAGCTATGCCGATAATCGAAGGAAGGATTTGGAATTTCAAGTCGGTGATCATGTTTTTCTGAAGGTATCTCCGTGGAAGGGAGTCATACGTTTTGGTAAGAAAGGTAAATTGAGTCCCAGGTACATCGGACCTTTCGAAATTCTAGAACGAATTGGGGTTGTAGCTTACCGATTGGCAATGCCGCCAAGTCTCTCCAAAGTTCACGATGTGTTCCACGTATCTCTATTGAGGAAATACATGCCTGATCCGACGCATGTACTCACCTATGAGGAATTAGAACTGGAACCCGATCTGTCTTATTGCGAAGAGCCCGTCAGGATTCTTGATACAAGAGAACAAGTACTGAGAAACCGGACGACGCGTCTGGTAAAAGTTTTGTGGAGGAATCATAAGATGGAAGAGGCAACGTGGGAACCCGAGGAACTTATGATGAAGAACCACCCGAGTCTTTTTATGCAGTAATACCCTAGAAATTGCGAGGACGCAATTATTTGAAGGAGGGGAGAATATAACACCCCAAGCTTCTACGGTACGTTTCCCTTTGAATAATGTGATAGCGTGTGTTGTACGCAACCTCGAGTTCTAACACACACCACAACTAATTAAACTAGCTGTTGTGAATAGTAATACCTACTTTTTGAAATTATATATATTTTATATTTGAAAATGGACTTCATTTTTGGATTCGGAATATCGAATTTAGCCTAGGGTGAAATTTTGGTACATTTCGAATAACTTTCATATTTTGATGAATAGTGAAAATTACTAAATTTTAATTAAAAACAACTTTTTTAATCAAATTAATTACTAGTGATAAAATATGAATTTGAGTGGTTTTAAAGTATATTTAGAATATATTTTTACCATTTAATATAATTTTGGTCATTGGACATAATTTTACAATTAAACCGAACATAAACAAGTGTCAATCTTTTGATAGTTATTATCTCTTAAAAACACGCTTTTTGTTTTAACAGCGGGAATTAATTTTAAATTAATTTCTGCCACTTCTGTGTTTTGAATTTAGGAAAATGGATTCCATATTTGGAATCAGGATGTTCAAATTGTGTAAATAGGTAACTTTTATTTTTAGACATTTTGAATAATTACTGCGGTAAATATTTTATTTACCATGGTTAAAGGGTAAATCCGGTAAATAAGGGTTAAAAAATAATATTATAATAATACAAAATTACCCTAAAACGTGTCCTAACCTTATTGGTGGACACATACCCGACCATGGGCATCCTTGGGTCAATTTGGGGACCCCTTGGAGCCACTTGTATGTGGTAGGGACACATTATATTAATAAAGTTAAAATAAAAATAAAAATGGCATAAGCTTACATCTTTTATAAGAACAATTTTTACATAGGGTTATACATGTTGGATTTTCGATTATAAATATTCATTAGAAAGCTAAAAATATTTCCTACATAATGATGTTTTATTTATAATTTTTAGACATTAAATAATTTATTTTATTTATGACACAATGATGATGCAGTAATTACTAAAATAGTAAAAACTTAACATAATTGATATTATAAATACCCAAATAAATATAATATGAAACTTTTAATGAATTAAACTAATTTTCTAGGATAATATGATATATTAGGATTTATTTAATTGACTTTGTTTGAAGTAATCAATCTGTTAGGAGTTTCACAAAAATCAACTATTGAATAGTGTCAAAATTGACATAAAAGAGTTCTTAAAACAAATATTATATTATTAATTGATATTAAATTCCTAAAAATCTAAGGTTCGGCCAAGAGACTTATATTATGATAGGTTCCTCATTAATGGACCACTTGGGGGTCGCTTGGATGTATATAGTAAGTTTATTAACCATATTATATAAAAATACAAAGAGACATTGTAAAAGTGAAACTAATTAACTTAGAGTTAATACTTAAAGATAAGGTTAATATAAGTACCCAAACCTGTATAAATTCTATTGGATGAGTTTTTTTCGACCTATCCCCACCTCATCCTTTGAATAGTCAACTTTGGAGCCTTTGTAAACCGAATATGAATTTATTATAAATTAATATTTCTAACTTTTCCAAAGGTGCCCCTCACCCCTCTTATAAAAGGGCACTCCTCCTTCTCATTTCTTCACACCTCTAAAGCCTTTTGGTTCGGCCAAACTCTGCCCAAATACTCTCCCAACATCCCTCACTACAACCTAGAGGCCTTAGTGTGATCAGAAAGCCAACCTAAGGAGCCCTTTTGATCAAATCAAAAGGAAGAACCCGAAGAAGAGGTAATGATTTCACCACCCTTTTCTAAGTTCATTTCTTCTTCCACTTCTTCTTCCTTTGTTCTTACCATTCTGAAATAATAACTCCAGTATCTCACATATACTGTGATGTTATTATAAGTATGGTACAACCATATTCAGTATTCTATCCACCCTTTGAATAACATGTCACCATACGTGCGTACGTACGGCTTACCGTCTCCACGTCGTGGTGTAATTGTTATTCAATATAATATTATTTGGATGTGTATAATAATGATGTGTAACTCATGTAAATAATAAATATAACATGTTAATGATTCTGTATATATGATATACCATCCATTTATATATTATTTTAATATCAAAAGAATGATATTGTCGCTCGTGCGTATGTACGGACTACCGTCTCCACGAACGCGATGAGATTCATTCTCCATCGTAACCATTAAAGCGTAATTATCATTTTATGATTTAAAAATGATGTTTAAGGACTTGATATCATTCTGGAAATGAATAATATACAACCTATCCTTTACAAACATGTCTTACGTAACAAAACATATGAAAGAAAACAAGTAAGTTAACACCCGAAACAACGATAATACTAAGATATTATTATCAAATCAATATTAAAAGATCATATATGATATCATATTAATGTATATGATTCTTGTATAATTTAATAACAATTATTTCACCATTATACAGGAGGTTAACCTACCACAACCAAGGAAAAGTACAAGGTAAGGGTTATTTCACAATCTCTTCATTATCCGAGGTTGTATTATACGTAATAATCTACTGGGATCTCTTTATCATCCACATCCATGTTTCTTCGAAATGTATTTCAAAACATTTTTACTATTTACAAGAATATGGGTTAAAGTCATTTATACCCTTGTTTGACTTTTTATAAGAGGTTTATAAAGGAATATTTCCGTCGTTTTCAAAACAAGGTCCTTTTTTAACCTTTTCGACAGAATTGAGGTAAGAATGTTTTTTTTAAACTTATATGGCGGGTGCGGTTATTTTACGCCGTTATAAAATCTTCAAAGCTTTCCTTACAAGATTATAAGAATATTTTCAAAGAAAATGTTTTATTTTATATGGATCTTAAATGATTTCAAAATAAAAGGAGATATTTCTTTAAAAAGAATTTTGATTTCATCTATGTCAACATCCTTTGACGGATTTTAAGATTATTTGAAGTTGATTTATTATGATACAAAACTTCTATATTGTATTGAAAGTTTTGTGATATTTTTGACTATGGATGTGCTATTTTTATACCATTCATAGTTTATGGTGAAATTATTGACATTTCATATGCTAGTTTTAATACGAATGTTTATGTTATGTTTAAACCTTTTCATATGGGAATGCATTGGACTTAATAAGTGACGGGTGGAGCCCGCTATAGCTCCTCGATGCATCGGTAGGTCTCATGAGACAAACTAGTGTCTTGGCACAAGGCCTTGACAAAATCTTATTTGTAGTCTTGGCACGAGGCCTTGGCTATGTGGTTATGATAGTCTGGCATTATGCATTCCAACATTATGAAAGTGGTTATTGATTTTTGCATGTGATTATTCGATTAGTAGAATATCCATGTGAATAAGTAAATGGCATTATTTCATTTTACTTTTGCCATACCATGTTGAAGTTCAATTTTAAAAGGCTTTTGTTTTAGTAATGCATTGCCTTAAATGTTTATTCTTATTTATGAAAGTTTCCGCTATATTGTTATCCTTACTGGGCATTTGAGCTCACCCCTTTTCTATGTTTTATTTTTCCCCAGGATGTGAAGAAGTAAATTATGAATGACCTGCAGGGATATTATGAGGGGATAGTAGTGTGGATTATGGAGACATTATGTTGTTGTAGTAGTTTTTCATTTTATGATGTAATGTAAAACTTATGAATATATCTAGTGTTTCCAAGGCTACTAAACCAATCGGTATTTCGAGATTTGATCTTTCTTGTGATCATGCCAATGTTATGTAATAATGCACCGACTCTGGGTAACTGGGGTCGGGGCGTGACAATGTTCATCATATGGAAGCCATCATTCACGAACTCCATCGAAACCAAGATTTTTCTGATTAAAAACTGATAATTGATTTTCCATTTCTTCATTAACATTCCCCTTGTTTCTTCCCATGTGCTTGTGTTTTGAGGGATATTGAGATTCAAAATAATGAGAGCATAACAAGAGAAGAAATTTCCTTTTACAAATAAGCTTCAGCAATTGATCTTTAAACTAATTCTTTTTTACAAACTGTTTTCTTCAATTTCTACATGTATCTCTCAAATGGGTACATCCATAGAAACTGAAATGGACCTCCATAATTTGCTTCATGTGGCAAATTTAATATCAGATTTTCCATTGAGTCAAAGAATGTTGGCGGAAATATTTTTTCCAGTTTACATATAATTACAGCAACAACTTCTTCCAGTTTTCTTAGCACATCGTAGCCTATGGTCGCTGCACAAATGTCTATAAAAATGATATATCTATTATTGAACCCCAAACCATTGAATTCAAAAAAAACACTGAATCTAATTGGCATAATCATTTCCATTATAACATGACAATCATTAAATTTTAATTTGTTAATATAACCATTCATAACACATCTGCCAAAATTAAAAGCATAGCCATCTGGAAATCTCAAATATGTGATCCACTGACAAAATAGTAAACAACTCTCTTTAGATAGTGTATAAGATGCTTTTGGCTTCATTAACCTCGATGATATAACAATTTCAAATAGTTCAAGTTCTGGTCACCTGCACATTTGGTCAAGATCTAATCGTGCCTTTATAGTATCTTTGGTCATACCTTGTGTATCCAAAACTATATGATATAAATAATCAAAACATTTCTTCTAAATATTCATGATATCCAACAAGTGGTAGAAAAAAAATTAGTCCAATATAGAAGATCCCCAAAAATACTTCATTTTATCCAATGTTTTTCCCAAAGCCATGAATTTTATGTTGGTTTACTGTTTTCCCAAATGTGATGGGAGGTAATGAAAATACAACAAATTTTAACTATGTACCTAAGATCATTTTTGGAGTTTCATCCTTTTCAATTGTACCTTTTATGAAATGATATTTTTTCCTCCAAAAATGATGATCAGTTGGAAGAATTTGTTTTGATAGTCAAAATAGCAGGTTTTTTTCCATTGATGGGCATAAAGTCTTTGTTGTATTTCATACAATAATGACATGATTTCAGACCATGTGTACTCCAGCCAGATAACATTCCATATGCAAGAAATCCACTAATCTTCCACATCAATACATCTTTTAATATGAATTTTTTTTCACAGCAACATCATATGTACTAACACCATCACCCCACAGTTCATTTTACTCATCAATCAATGATTTCAAATAAACATCAATATTATTTTTTGGATTTCCTAGATTTAATTAGTCCAAAAAGATATATGGCTCCTTCGTCAACATCCATAGAGGTAAGTTGTACAGAGTTATAAAGACATGCCAACATGAATACTGGCTACCATAAGAACTAAATGGACAGAAACCTTCAGTAGAAACACCCAATCTCATGTTTCAGGCTTCTAAAGAGAATGACGGATGTAGACGGTCAAAATGTTTCCATGAATCACTATTAGATGGATGATTAAAGATTTTCTCAGTTTAAATCATTGTTTGGGGCCATGACATCATTGATGTTGTGTTTTAATACATAAATAAATGCTACAACCTAGGTGTAAGGGAAGAATATCTCAACTATTTTACTGGAATCAATCCAGAATTCCCTGGTTGAGCATCCTTATACCTCGATTGTCCAAATGTTGGAAAACATTCAAACAAATCATGTTCACCAGAATATAAGATGCAATCATTTATACATGCATGATTCTTCCAATAAATAAGGCCCAGATTACGAATGTAGAGACCCGAAGCTTTATGTACATGAACATTACATTACTTTCGCGGAATACTTAGTACATAACAAAAACACACACACAAGGATCGTAATAGTTTAGTGTCTTTGGAAACTCGGAATAAAATCTTCTAATCATGGTGAAAGATTTTCAACATCTCCCATAAAAATCTTCCTTTTTTTATCCAAAACCTTTCTTTATATCCTGGGGAAAAGAAAACATAAAAGGGTGAGCTCAAATGCTTAGTAAGGGTAAACAAAAGAAAAATCAATCACATCATATTCATAAGAATATAACTTTTGGAAATCTTAACCTGCAAAAGAGAGCATAATTTCATAACATGGGATAAATCATAGTAGTGAAATGAATCACACTAATCATAACTTAAAACATGAAACTTTGTGGCATTCACATATAATCATAGAGAATCATTTCTTGTTAGTCAAGACTCATTTGCAAGACTATCTTAGTGGACAAAGTCCCTTTCTGAATCGAGTAACCCTCGTTTCAGTCCTGTTTCACTGAACCGGTATAACCTACCATTTCAGCCATGTCTATCTCATGAGATATAAAATATTTACCCAATGAATTGGAGGGATATATAGGTCCCACCCATCTTATAATGAATCCTTTCTTATGTGTTCCACATAATCATAAATCATACATCAGAGCGTAACCCATGTAATAAAAATGGGATTCTTAAACAACAAGACATCATAAAACAAATCATATAAGGTAAACGACTTCATAAAAATAATTCCCTCAAAACATAATCAAATAAATGTAATAATAGGGATAAAAATAGAACCCTTTATTATCTTATATGGAAAATAATTTTGATAAAACACTTGAACTCCATTCTTGAGGAAAATATCCTTTCTTCTTCAAAAACACTTTTCTTTTATTAACATGTCATACAATTATAAACTAAAAGAAGTTGATTAAAAATAAACTTTAGAACTTTTAAAGGAAGCTTCTTGGAAATAATATTTTAAAAATCCATTCATGCCGTATAAGTTAAAAAAACATTCTTCATACTTTTGTCGGAAAAGTCAAAAAGTACCTCGTACGACAAAAGATTCCTTTCATACATATTACTAAAAACTCACCGAAGGGTAAAAATGGATTTAAAAAATTGTAGGTGGATGGAAATAATATTACATATTGATGAAACTTGTATGTGGATGATAAAATACACCCTAGTAAATACTTACGAATAAACAATCTCGGATAAAAATGAGATTGTGATATTTCCCTTACCTTAGGTCCGACTTGCTTTGTAAGTGTCCGAACCTCCTGTATAATGATTTAAATCATGTTATTGACTTATTCCAGAATCATATTCATTGTTATTATATCATATATGGTCCACTTATGACTTTATATTACCCGTTCTTTTGTAAATTCATGTTAAAGTAGCGTTTTGGGTAAAATCGTCTCATTTGTCATTCGTGTTTTTAACTTGTAATTATTCATATGATTACTTAGATAATGATTACTTAATTCTAGAATATAAAACATGATTTATATATATATATATATATATATATATTCAGAATATAAATATATAATAAATCAGTAAATGGAAAGAAATACACCGTTCATGGAGACGGTAGTCCGTACGTACGCATGAACGTTGTTTTCGTTTCCTTATTGAATTGAATGGAATTAAGTAGATGACATACATATAAATATAAATAATTCCAGTATCATTATTAGGTCATATATTTCATTAGTACTTATTATATATACTTTATAATCATTCATGAATGGCTAATCATTGAGAATGAATCTCATCGCGTCGTGGAGACGGTAGTCCGTACGTACGCACGAGCGATGATATCGTTCCCATGGTCGTGGAATTGTGTTGACGTGTATGTATACTATTTAAGTATCAATATCACTTTATAATAATTATATATAGTTACTCATTACACCTTTATACCCATCCTTGTAAGGTGATGGTGGAAAATAGATTACACCACGGCGTGGAGACGGTATTCTGTACGTACGCACGCGCGGTGATTTCCTTTTTCCGTAGGATGGATAGAAGGTTAATTAGAGTTGTTTCATATTTATAATAACATATCATTATATAATAAATACTGATGTTATTACTTTGTCATGAAACAACTAAAGAAGAAGGAGTTGGAGAAGAAAGAAATTGAAAAGATCGGTAATGGATATTACCTCTTCTTTGGAACGCTTCTTTGAATCCTCTACTTAGGGAACTAAGATTGGTCTTTGAAGAAGACCAGGACTTCTAGGATTATTCTAGGGAAGTGGAGAAGGGATTTTTGCAGGGGTTGGCCGAGCTTGAGTGCTCAAATTGGTGTGAGGAGGAGGGGGAGGAGGTACCCTTTTATAAGGGAGGAGAGGGGCACCTTAGGAATATCTCAAAATATTATTTTATATTAAAGTAAAAATCGGTTTATAATGGTTACAAAGGGTCTTATTTCGAACCTAAAGTGGGGATGGGTCGAAATCCTATCATCCAATAGGATTTATACAAGTTTAGGGTATTATTTTAACCTTATCAATTAGATTTAACTCTAAGTTAAATAATTTAACTTTTACCGTGTCTTTTTGTTTTCTTTCACTATATGGTTAATAAAATTACAATAACATGCCAAAAGAACGCCAAATTGTTTATTATTAATATATATCCTTATCTAAGTCATTTGGCCGAACCATAAATTTTTTAGGAATAAAATAACAATTAATAATATAATATTTGATTTAAAAACTATTTTGTGTCAATTTTGACACTATTTGATATATGATTTTTGTGAAAGTCATAACAGAATTATATGTTCAAACCAAGTTGATTAAATCAACATTAATATATCATAGTAACCTAGAAAATTAGTTGAATTCATAAAAAGTCTCAAATTACATTTATTGTGGTGTTTATAACATCAATTATGTCAATATTCCATTAATAAGATAATTACTGCATCATCATTGTGTCATAACTAAATTAAATTATTTAATGTCTAAATATTACAAATAAAATTCCATTATGTAGGAAATCGTTTTAGCTTTCTAATGAATATTTATAGTCGAATTTATCTTATGTATAACCCCATATTAAAAAAAATTTAGTTATTAAACTTTGATTTTAACTATTTTAACTCTTCTTTGAATTAAATAATAATAAATGTCCTACTCTAATCCAAGTGGGCCTAAATGATAATATTTTACACTTAATTTTGTTTTTGGTCGAGATACACTTGTCCAATAGAATTAGGACATGTGTTATGGTAATATTAATATCATTCTTACCCTTACTTACCCTATTTACTTTTAACCGTGGTAAATAAAAGTAAAAAATTACTATTCACCAAAAATTATTTTCATCTCATTGAACCACATTTTACTTACTGACATCAACCGTGTCTCTCGGATTTTTGAAATTCCATTCACAGAAGCGGTAAAATTATGTTTTTTGAAAAATTCAGTTTTTTAACTACCACTTAGTAGTTTCACTATTCATCAAAAATTGATGTTTTTCAGAACAATGCCAAAATTTCATCCTAAGCTATATTTAATATTATGAATTCCAAAAATGAAGTCTATTTTACCAAATTCATAACATAGAAGTTTCATTAATTAATTTTATAATTAAATCCCGCTGTTAAAACAAATAACTTGTTTTTAAGAAACAATATCTATCAAAAGATTGTCACTTGTTTATGTCTGGTTTAAATGTGAAATTACATCCAATGACCAACATTGTATTAAATTGTAAAAATATATTCTAAATATACTTTAAAACCACTCAAATTAATAACTTATCACTATTAATTATTTTGATTAAAAAAGTTGTTTTTAATTATAATTTAGTAATTTTCACTATTCATCAGAATATGAAAGTTATCCGAAAAGTACCAAGATTTCACCTTAGGCTAAATTCGATACTCCGAATCCAAAAATGAAGTCCATTTTGAGAGCTATAATTTCTAAAATTTTAAAAGGTGGTTATTACTATTCATAACGGCTAGTTTTAATAATATTTTAATAGCATATCGTTGTTTCGTGAAACTCAGTATTGCGTACTACACACGCTATCGAGGAAGGTTGTGATTGCGTGTAATGCAAGGCAAGCCAAGGATGTGTGTTTTGCAAGATCCTTTTGGTGTAGCGTACAACACAAGACATTAATAAAATTAAAAAGAATAGTTTTCATAAAATCTCAGGCTGTTACATTCTACCCCCCTTAAAATGAATTTCACCCTCGAAATTCGTCGGGGTTATAAATGGTTTACTATTCGAAAGTTTCTTTAATATAAACCCACATCGTAAAAAGGAATACCAAAACCAATCTTTAAAAACGAAGGTATGAAACGTAACGGTTAACCAAATAAACTAATCGCTGGGTTTCCACATAGGTAAAAATATAGATATGGAAGTGAAATCTAACCATCATGTTCTGATGGAGAGTGGTAGAGAACATGGCTATGGAAAAGCCAACAATTACAAATCCATAAATTTGTGATGATCTAAGGTACCATCTGATTCATCAGGTATAAGATCACTATGAAAACATTTTTGGTTTTCAAGATCATTTCCCTAAAGTTGAAAATTTGCTTAGAATAAATACTTACTTTATTTTGGTACAATCTCACTGTTGTTCATGCCTTGAACAATTTCCACTTCATCTCTTAAATAAATGAAGTAGAATTTGTTATTTGTGAAGTGTTAGCAGATCATGTGATAGAATGACAGGTCATTCCATCTGTCTCAGACAAAAGGTTAGCAAAAATTATATACATAAGTCGATCTATAGTGAGATTAATCATATATGGTTCCTAAAATGGACTTATACTTCATATATCATACTGCTTAATATAATAAAACTAGTTTCTACTAAACAGGGACTTCCTATAGGCCAGTGGTAGGCGATAAAGGCCAGTCGCATTTCGGTTGTGGGTTCGATTCCCATAGCCTTGTCCGACACGATGGGTTGTCGCCCGTCCTGCATGTTGTCCTTTTTCTAAAACTACATTACTATAACATCCCATCAATAATATCGAAAAAAAACTTATATCCTTAAACAATACTCACTTATGTCCAACATAATCCATTTCAATCTTTAGGCTTATCCATAATACTGCAGTCCACTCTCATAACATAGTGAAAACGATTACTATAGATTTAACACCGTCGTTGATCCCCATATATCATAAGATATGTTTTGTTGGTCACATTCCAAACATTCAAAGGCCTTAATAATGTATTCTATTGAATACCCATTGAACCATAGTGAAAACTTGAATGCAGTTAAAAGTTTACACTTTTCACATACTAAAATCCTCAAAATTCTATATACTCAAACCATGATATCACTTAGTCCTTATATCAATCATGAGCTCATGAATACTGTCAAACATTTCATTTTCTCCTTATCCCTTCATTATGCGCATATCATCTACATTCCAAAAATATCTGAATAACCTTTCATGGATATTTGTACCATTAATCATACACTTTCAAAACTCAAGGAAGGACAACAGTGTAATAATCCTTAGATGTCTCTTTATTCCATAGTACCATGAGACTACTTATACAACATTACACATGATAAACATGTCATCATTCCACTACATTCTTAAACCATTGACCGAGCTTCCACAATTCTTTCATTTCACATATCATTTGTAGTCTCTTCATCATCATCAACATAAATACTACCCATACGACCATACTGATTCTCTTCATGAGACTTTCCCTTAGGGCATTGGTTTGCATAATGCCCGTACATTCCACATTTAAAACATTTAACCATTGTTGATGTCATAGCAATACCATTATCTTCATCCCTGGTGTTAACTGAACCTTTTCCTTTGCACTTACTGTCTTTGTGTCCTTCTTTTCCACACCCAAAGCATCTTCCAGTTCCTTTGAAACATTCTCCTTGATGCCTCTTCCCACATGATTTACACAGGGGAAATTGAACATTCTTTCCTCTATGATCATCATGAAACTCCATCTTTCTCTTATTAGCCGAGTTAGGAAACTTACCAAATTTTACATTATTGATCATATTATGAGATTGCTGATTCGGCATAATAATGATCTTTGGACTTCCAAATCCCATTTCATTTGGTTGCTCATGAAGAATATCATTCCATTGTCCATCATATCCTCCATTATCGTGAATCACCTTGTTTCTAGCCATTTTCTAAGACCCAAAAAGAATTGTGTGAGAGGCAAAAATCATAATAAAGGGGGAGTAACTTAAATATCTAACATCTTTGGTTTAATCTAATATCGTTACCATAGTTCTAGGAATATATCCTATACGTATACTTATCCTTAGGGACATCCCTAGACATACCTTATAAATATCTCTAGGGATATCACTAAAGTTCTCGCATCCTAGTTTCTAAAGGTTGACTAAACCTTTCCTCTGATACCAACTGTAGAGACCCGAAGCATGACGTACATGAACATTACATTACTTTCGCGGAATACTTAGTACATAACAAAAACACACACACAAGGATCGTAATAGTTTAGTGTCTTTGGAAACTCGGAATAAAATCTTCTAATCGTGGTGAAAGATCTTCAACATCTCCCATAAAGATCTTCCTTTTTTTACCTAAAACCTTTCTTTATATCCTGGGGAAAAGAAAACATAAAAGGGTGAGCTCAAATGCTCAGTAAGGGTAAACAAAAGAAAAATCAATCCCATCATATTCATAAGAACATAACTTTTGGAAATCTTAACCTGCAAAAGAGAGCATAATTTCATAACATGTGATAAATCATAGTAGTGAAATGAATCACACTAATCATAACTTAAAACATGAAACTTTGTGGCATTCACACATAATCATAGAGAATCATTTCTTGTTAGTCAAGACTCATTGCCAAGACTATCTTAGTGGACAAAGTCTCTTTCTGAATCGAGTAACCCTCGTTTCAGTCCTGTTTCACTGAACCGGTATAACCTACCATTTCATCCATGTCTATCTCATGAGATATAAAATCTTTACCCAATGCATTGGAGAGAGATATAGGTCCCACCCATCTTTTAATGAATCCTTTCTTATGTGTGCCACATAATCATAAATCATATATCATAGCGTAACCCATGTAATAAAAATGGGATTCTTAAACAATATGACATCATAAAACAAATCATATAAGGTAAACGACTTCATAAAAATAATTCCCTCAAAACATAATCAAATAAATGTAATAATAGGGATAAAAACAGAACCCTTTATTATCTTAGATGGAAAATAATTTTGATAAAACACTTGAACTCCATTCTTGAGGAAAATATCCTTTCTTCTTCAAAAACACTTTTCTTTTCTTAACATGTCATACAATTATAAACTAAAATAAGTTGATTAGAAATAAACTTTAGAACTTGTAATGGAAGCTTCTTGGAAATAATGTTTTAAAAATCCATTCATGCCGTATAAGTTAAAAAAACATTCTTCGTACTTTTGTCGGAAAAGTCAAAAAGTACCTCGTACGACAAAAGATTCCTTTCATACATATTACTAAAAACTCACCAAAGGGTAAAAATGGATTTAAACAATTGTAGGTGGATGGAAATAATATTACATATTGATGAAACTTGGATGTGGATGATAAAATACACCCCAGTAAATACTTACGAATAAACAATCTCGGATAAAAATGAGATTGTGATATTTCCCTTACCTTAGGTCCGACTTGCTTTGTAAGTGTCCGAACCTCCTGTATAATGATTTAAATCATGTTATTGACTTATTCCAGAATCATATTCATTGTTATTATATCATATATGGTCCACTTATGACTTTATAGTACTCGTTCGTTTGTTAATTCATGTTAAAGTAGCGTTTTGGGTAAAATCGTCTCATTTGTCGTTCGTGTTTTTAACTTGTAATTATTTATATGATTACTTAGATCATGATTACTTAATTACAGAATATAAAACATGATTTATATATATATATATATATTCAGAATATACATATATAATAAATCAGTAAATGGAAATAAATACACCGTTCATGGAGACGGTAGTCCGTACGTACGCATGAACGCTGTTTTTGTTTCCTTGTTGAATTGAATGGAATTAAGTAGATGACATACATATAAATATAAATAATTCCAGTATCATTATTAGGTCATATATTTCATTAGTACTTATTATATATACTTTATAATCATTCATGAATGGCTAATCATTGAGAATGAATCTCATCGCGTCGTGGAGATGGTAGTCCGTACGTACGCACGAGCGATGATATCGTTCACATGGTCGTGGAATTGTGTTGAAGTGTATGTATACTATTTAAGTATCAATATCACTTTATAATAATCATATATAGTTACTCATTACACCTTTATACCCATCCTAGTAAGGTGAGGGTGGAAAATAGATTACACCACGGCGTGGAGACGGTATTCCGTACGTACACACGCGCGGTGATTTCCTTTTTCTGTAGGATGGATAGAAGGTTAATTAGAGTTGTTTCATATTTATAATAACATATCAGTATATAAGAAATACTGATGTTATTACTTTATCATGAAACAACTAAAGAAGAAGGAGTTGAAGAAGAAAGAAATTGAAAAGATCGGTAATGGATATTACCTCTTCTTTGGAACGCTTCTTTGAATCCTCTACTTAGGGAACTAAGATTGGTCTTTGAAGAAGACCAGGACCTCTAGGATTATTCTAGGGAAGTGGAGAAGGGATTTTGGCAGGGGTTGGCCGAGCTTGAGTTCCCAAATTGGTGTGAGGAGGAGGGGGAGGAGGTACCCTTTTATAAGGGAGGAGAGGGGCACCTTAGGAATATCTCAAAATATTATTTTATATTAAAGTCAAAATCGGTTTATAATGGTTCCAAAGGGTCTTATTTCGAACCTAATGTGTGGATGGGTCGAAATCCTATCATCCAATAGGATTTAGACAAGTTTAGGATATTATTTTAACCTTATCAATTAGATTTAACTCTAAGTTAAATAATTTAACTTTTACCGTGTCGTTTTGTTTTTTTTCACTATATGGTTAATACACTTACTATAACATGCCAAACGAACCCCAAATTGTTTATTATTAATATATATCCTTATCTAAGTAATTTGGCCAAACCTTATATTTTTAGGAATAAAATAACAATTAATAATATAATATTTGATTTTAAAACTATTTTGTGTCAATTTTGACACTATTTGATATATGATTTTTGAGAAAGTCATAACAGAATTATATGTTCGAACCAAGTTTATTAAATCAACATTAATATATCATAGTAACCTATAAAATTAGTGTTATTCATAAAAAGTCTCAAATTACATTTATTTTGGTGTTTATAACATCAATTATGTCAATATTTCATTAATAAGATAATTACTGCATCATCATTGTATCATAAATAAATTAAATTATTTAATGTCTAAAAATTACAAATAAAATACCATTATGTAGGAAATAGTTTTAGCTTTCTAATGAATATTTATAGTCGAATTTATCGTATGTATAACCCCATATTAAAAATGTTTTAGTTATTAAACTTTGATTTTAACTATTTTAACTCTTCTTTGAATTAAATAATAATAAATGCCCTAATCTAATCCAAGTGGGCCTAAATGATAATATTTTACACTTAATGTTGTTTTTGGTCGAGATACACTTGTCCAATAGAATTAGGACATGTGTTAGGGTAATATTAATATCATTCTTACCCTTACTTACCCTATTTACTTTTAACCGTGGTAAATAAAAGTAAAATGTTACTATTCACCAAAAATTATTTTCATCTCATTGAACCACATTTTACTTACTGACATCAACCGTGTCTCTCGGATTTTTGAAATTCCATTCACTGAAGCGGTAAAATTAAGTTTTATGAAAAATTCAGTTTTTTAACTACCACTTAGTAGTTTCACTATTCATCAAAAATTGATGTTTTTCATAACAATGCCAAAATTTCATCCTAATCTATATTTCATATTCCGAATTCAAAAATAAAGTCTATTTTACAAAATTCATAACATAGAAGTTGCATTAATTAATTTTATAATTAAATCCCGCTGTTAAAACAAATAGCGTGTTTTTAAGAAATAATATCTATCAAAAGATTGTCACTTGTTTATGTCTGGTTTAAATTTGAAATTACATCCAATGACCAACATTGTATTAAATTGTAAAAATATATTCTAAATATACTTTAAAACCACTCAAATTAATAATTTATCACTATTAATTATTTTGATTAAAAAAGTTGTTTTTAATTATAATTTAGTAATTTTTACTATTCATCAGAATATGAAAGTTATCCGAAAAGTACCAAGATTTCACCTTAGGCTAAATTCGATACTCCGAATCCAAAAATGAAGTCCATTTTGAGAGCTATAATTTCTAAAATTTTAAAAGGTCGTTATTACTATTCATAACGGCTAGTTTTAATAATATTTTAACAGCATATCGTTGTTTCGTGAAACTCAGTATTGCGTACTACACACGCTATCGAGGAAGGTTGTGATTGCGTGTAATGCAAGGCAAGTCAAGGATGCGTGTTGTGCAAGCTCCTTTTGGTGTAGCGTACAACACAAGACATTAATAAAATTAAAAATAACAGTTTTCATAAAATCTCGGGTTGTTACAACGAACCAGCCACTTTCTCTCATAGTAATTTTCAGGATGCACATTTCCTTCAGGTAATAGTGTTTTTACCAAATAAAATATTTGATCAAAATAGTTGTTTGATATTGAATTATCTGATTTAATAGCCATAAATTTTTCAACTTCTTCTACTTTTCTTATCTTGCAACCAGCATATAATGCATCCTCAGCAGACCTCGACAACTCATTAAATTCATATGGTGATAACCCAAGAGTTAAATTAGTATCATCTTGAGTTTCGGTTTTCTGAACAGATGGACCTGCAACATCATGTACTAAATTCTGAAACTATGATGGATCCGGAATCATGTTATTAATATCTTCTCCAGAACTGCATTCTCCATGTTGATACCAAAAAACATAATCTGGTTGAAAAAAACCTCAAGAGATGTCCCCCAACCATGCCAAATGTGTCAAACATTCTCATAGTACAATTTTTTACATGGAAAATTTATTGTGCCTTATGAAACATATTTTGGTTTTGATGATTTAAATGATAAAAAATATTCAACAAACTCAATATATACAGGATTTAAACCAAAACCGTGTGGATTTCTATGCAGATTAATCCAAGCCTAATCATCTAATAATAATTGAGGTCGACTTATTTGTTCCATATTTTTCTACAAAATATAAAATCATTACTATTTTTGAATAATTTGAAATTATAAAAACATTATCTGAAAAAAAAAGATAAATAATTACAACTACTTCTTAATAATTACTATTACATATAGGTGACACAATTTCCAGTGGATTGATGGCTACTATTTTGTCTGATGACTCATTTACTTGCAACTTTATCACACTGAAATTCCAATGAATAATTTTATCGCATGTATGCATATTCATTATTGTATGCATGAGAATGAATATGTGTACCTATAAGAAGATTCTTCATTGTGATTTCTGTGTGAGAAATTGCATGTAAATGAGCCGTCGGACAAAAGAGCCCCATTTTCGTCGATGAATCATCTTCTTGCAATTGTCACCACCTGAACACATTATGAAAAATGGTGTCCAACGAATGCATATTCAAACTCATTCATACGAGATTGGATATGAATATGTAGAAGCATACTTTTCAGAATGTTTTGAGTAGGTGAAAGATGAAAGGAGAAGAGTCATCGAGCCAAAGGAGTGTCGTCAATACACTGGAAATTGTGTCAAGTTATTACTAGTCATTCCATGTTATTCCAAGTCATTCCAAGTTATTCCTAGTTATTACAAGTTATTCCAATTTATTCCAAGTTATTTTAAGTTATTCCATGTTATTCCAATTTTGTCAATGTTATTTCATGTTATTCTAAGTTATTTTAAGTTATTCCATTTTATTCCAAGTTATTCCTTGTTATTCCATGTTATTCCAAGTTCTTCCATGTTATTCATTGTTATTCCAAGTTATTGCAACTTATTGCTAGTTATTGCTAGTTATTCCTAGTTATTCCAAGTTATTGCAACTTAATACAACTAATTGCTAGTTATTGCTAGTTATTGCTAGTTATTGCTATTTATTGCTAGTTATTTCTAGTTACTGCTAGTTATTGCTAGTAATTTCTAGTTACTGCTAATGATTTTAATTATTACAAATTATTTCTAATTATATCTAATTATTTCTAATTATTTCTAATTATTTCTAATTATTACTATTTGTTACTATTTATTACTATTTATTACCAATTATTACTATTTATTACTATTTATTACTTATTATTACTATTTAGTACTAATTATTACTAATTATTACTAATTATGGCTAATTATTACTATTTATTACTATTTATTTCTAATTATTACTAATTATTACTAATTATTATTAATTATTACTAATTATTACATTTTATTACTATTTATTATAATTTATTACTATTTATTACCATATATTACTATTTATTACTATTTATTTCTATTTATTACTATTTATTACTATTTAATAATATATGATACTATTTATAACTATTTATTACTATTTATTACTAATTATTACAATTTATTACAATTTATTACTAATTATTACTAATTATTACTAACTATTACTAATTATTACTAATTATTAATTATAATTACTAATTAATACTATTTATTAGTATTTATTACTACTTACTACTAATTATTAATATTTATTACAATTTATTACTATTTATTACTATTTATTTCTATTCATTACAATTTATTACCATTTAATACTATTTATAAATAATTATTACTATTTATTACTATTTATTACTAATTATTACTAATTATTACTAATTATTTCTAATTATTGTTGTTTATTACTATTTGTTACTATTTATTACAATTTATTAGTATTTATTCCTAATTATTACTATAATTACTAATTAATACCAATTATTCCAAATAATTCCTCATTATTACTAATTATTACTAATTATTACTAATTATTACAAATTATTTCTAATTATTACTAATAATTCCTAATTATTCCTAATTATTACTATTTATTACTAATTATTTCTAATTTTTCCTAATTATTACTAATTATTACTAATTATTCTTAATTTCTCCTAATTATTTCTAATTATTCCTAATTATTCCTAATTATTCATAATTATTTTTAATTAGTTCTAAATATTTCTAATTATCCCAATTTATTATGATTTATTCATTTTTATTCTAATTTATTACAATTTATTTCTATTTATTATAATTTATTCTAATTTATTACAATTTATTTCAATTTTTTACAATTTATTTCTATTTATTATTAATTATTTCTATTTATAACAAATTACTGCTACTTATTACTAATTACTACTATTTATTACAAATTACTACAAATTATTCCCTTATTTATTAATTATTCATATTTATTACTATTTATTCCTATTTATTATTATTTATTACTAATAATTATTATTTTTTGCTAATTATTACTGATTACTACTAATTATTAAAATTTTATTAAAATAATAAAGATAACGAAACAATTTAAATCTAATTTAATTTCAACAAATCAACAATAACTAATATTAACATAAAAATTTAAATAAATACTAAATTAAATAGAAAATAAATACCTTTAAACTTGATCTCTGATTGATATAAGCGCCTTCACAACTTCTTCGTAAAAAAATTTACTGAGAGTAATTTTCACTCTAAAATTCATGTTTAGAGAGAGAGAGAGGATGTGAGAAATGGGAGGGAGAGAAAGAAAAATTAAAAGGGCTTTATATAGGTTAGATTATTTACGACAGGACTAGTTGCGACGAGCTTATTCTCGCAAAAGGTACTTTTTGCGTCGGGGCCCGTCGAAAATAACATTGCCCACATTAATTGATGTTAGTGGTTAAAAGGTGTTAGTCGGAGTGGATACTCAAGAGGGGGGTGAATTGAGTTCCAATTAAAATTCCTATTTACAAATCTTTCACTAAAATCTCCCAATTTAATATACAAATTCAATTGTAGTGAATTTGAATTAAAGAAAACTTTCAGTTAGGTTCTCAAGGGATTGATTAATTCCTTGTTGATCTAATCAGAAGATCAGATCAGCTTTTGAAACTAACCTAATGATTTACAACTAATGCAAACACTTTCTAATTCAATTATCAGAGTAGCTTTGAAAATAGTTTAAGTTTTAAAGCACTTGGTAGCGGAATAAAAGGTTATAGATAAAATTAAATAAAGAACAGCATATATAACCAAGAGGTTCAGTCTCAAGCTGAGACTTAGTCCTCTCACCAATTTATATAAATTTGATCAACACCCTAAATCAGGGTTCACAATAGTTTACAACTGCCCAGGTCAAAGACCTCTACCACAATTCTATGTGGGAAACAAAACAACAGCAAATATAGTTGTCCAGGTCACACACGACCTCTACCGCTATCAACAGTGGGAAATAAAAGATGTAAGGAGTTTGAATGTGGATTTACAGATCCTCTAGTTAAGGTTCCGGAGACAGTGTGTGTGAAAATTAAAACAGATGATACACACTACTCGTAATGTAAATAATAAATCACTAAGCAAGATAAAGAGTTTAGAATGGCTCTAGTGATTGCAGTGTAGCTTTGGACTCCTTCGAATTTGATCAGAAGTGATTCTGAGTCCCCTTCTGGTTTTTGTCTGAAAAACAGAGTGTCGTCTGCTTGACATCCAGGTTCAGAGACAGTGAAAAGTAGTCGATGAAGTTCTTCAAAATCTTCATGAATGTGTATGAGCATCTGTGTCATCTTGATCGTGCATGTATATCTCTCTGATCTCTTCCTGTATGTTCTTCTTCGTGTATTCTTCTATCTTGTGTAGATTCCTCGTGTATTCTGCATGTGTGTATGTCATATCATATCCCCTCTTGTAGCAATAGTGACTCCTTCTATTAATGGAACGAGCTCTGGCAAAATAAAGGATTTCTTTTTCTAGGTACGAGGTACGGTTCCCTAACATCCAACAACCTTCATTAAATAAATGATAGAGCATTAAAATATACCTAATATGACCGTTGGTTAGATTAAATAAAGATAAATAAATTAAGGCAGCGTTGAATTCTCTGGAACGGTAGCTTTGGATATCGGTAGCCTTGAGTAAAGGTAGGATTTGTATCGGTAGACTTCATGTCTATCGGTAGATATGATCGGTAACTTGTCTATATCAATAGACTTGTCTGTATTGGTAGGCTTGATGTATAAATAGGCTTGATGTATCGGTAGGCTTGATGTATCGGTAGGTTTGATGTATCGGTGGGTTTCATGTCTGTCGGTAGACTTGTTCGGTAACTTGTCTATATCGGTAGGCTTGTCTGTATCGGTTGGTTTGATGTATTGGCAGGCTTGATTTATCGGTAGGCTTGATGTATCGATAGGCTTGATGTACCATAAGGCTTTATGTATCGGTAACTTGCACATATCGGTAGGCTTTGCATATCAGTGACCTTCACGTATCGGTAGGCTTTGCATATCGGTGACCTTCACGTATCGGTAGGCTTTGCATATCAGTGACCTTCACCTATCGGTAGGATTTTTATATCGGTGAACTTCACGAATTTTTAGGCTCTTCATAATGGTGACCTTCACTTATAAGTATGCTTTGCATATCAGTGACCTTCACGTATCGGTAGGCTTTGCATAATGGTGACCTTACCGTCTGTTTAAGCATTCTATTGGGAAAATGGGTAAAGTTAGAATATATATCCATTTAGTAACCGAATTTTCTGAAGTATATGAATATGTGCATGGTGTACACAAATACTAAAATAAGTAATTAATCATTAATTAATATAGGAACTATCAAACTATACTTGAACATAATTGAGATTCTGAAAATATAATTGAGCATACTTAAAATATGATTGAGTATAGTTGGGATTATCAAAATATAAGTTTAATTAATTCTTCTAGAGGGCTTAATAATCTCCCCCTTTTTGATAATCACAACCAATCACAGCTTATGCCAAAGTATTAAGGAAATTAAGATAATGTCAGAGGAAATATTTCCAAAAAAAACTTTAAAACAAAGTTCTCATTTTTCTCCCCCTTTCAATTTCACTCCCAGTTCTAATTAGTTTCATTTTCTCCCCCATTTTTCGCCTTTGGTGATTTTTCTCCCCCTTTCTGATTAACAAAAAGAAGAGTAGAATTAGAGAAAGATCAGAATGCTAGGAAACATAAAAACAGTAAAGTAAGAGTAAATTTATATTAAAGTATAAAAGGTACAAACTGATAAAGCCAGTATGACAAAAATAAATACAAGTGAATCCCATCAAAAACATCCAGAATCACTCAATCTTCCTCTTGAACAAAAGTCTTTCCCTTAGGGTCAAAAGAGGTTGTAGGTTCAGATTGAGTAGAGGGATTGGTAATAGCTGAAAGAACAACTGGAGGGTCAGCCACTGAAACTGTACCGAATCTAAAATATAAACTCTTATGTGGGATCAAAGGTGTCATGCTTCGAATAGCCTGAACCGGAGTCAACTGAGGTGTACTCCCAGAGGCAGAGGCAGGAAGGGCTGGAGATACAATCACAGGTCTGGCATCCACATGCAAGAAGGGTAGCAACAGGTTCCTAAAATCCATAATAATACTACCTCCTCTCTCCATTGCTGACACAAAATCATCTCTATTTTCAATGAATTTGTCCAAGGCAGGAGTAAGCTCCCTGAGCTTACTAACCTGTTCTCTGAAAGCTTGAGTTACTGGAGGCAGCTTCAGATCCTCCATCAAAATCTTGAAATGGTTGTTCATTTGATTCTTAGTGTAGACATTCTCAAAGTAAGAATCCACCTTATTTTTAATTACCTCTTGAGAAGCAGTAGATGCCCGTAGGTGATCACGAACAAAACTACTAACTTCCCTAGTGGTATCATGGATCTGAGTATCTGAGGCACTAATGGGACTGGCCTTAGCCAACTCTTCCTGAATAACAGATCTGATCTGGTCAAGGTTCACAGTGGAGCTAGATGAGGGAAGAGGTTTCACTGAAAAAGCTAATGTCCCCTTGAAAGATTGTGTCAAATTACTAACCACCTTCTGAACAAGTTCATCTTGATTGTGCAGATATTCTTTGACCGATTTCTTAAAAGCCCCAAACACTTCCACAAACTGCTTGAATACCTCTTTGATATATCTGATATCAGTATTCACTTGGTTTTGAGAACTGTTCAAAGTAGTCAATGAAGTAATGGATTGTCTGAGAACAACCACAGCTCATGTCCAACTTTTAATTTGAGTATGGCACAACATAACTTCATCCATCATTTCCTTTATTGGGCTAGAAATAGTAAAACCCAGAGATAGCTCCAGGGATTGCTCCACATTCCTCATCTCTTCAACCAGACTTGTCTTCAAATCTACCACTGATTCTCTCAGTGCTTCTTTCAATTCAGCCTTTAAGGACTCAAGGTCCTCCTTGGTTGCCACATCTTCAACCACTCTAGGTAGGGAAACTAATTCCTTTTGGGGTTGGTCTTCCTTTTCCGAATCTCCATAGGAAATTCCAAGAACCATATATCTTGGATCTGATGACCAACCTTAAATATCATTCAACACAGATACTGAACCAAGATGCTCCCCCTCACATAGAACATTCTCCTGAGGAATTTCCTCCAACTATTCTGCTCGATGTAATTCTACACCTTCCTCTACAACTGTAGCAGATTCAATAGCCATTTTCTCTGAGTCATCAATGACTCTCTCATCAACAAATTCTGCTTCTGTTTCCTGATCATGCACTATCCTGAATGTACTATCTATCAGAGGGCTCAAACTGAGCTCTTTTTCTTCATTTTCCTCATCATCTGCTTCACCAGAAGCCTCCTTTTCTCTATTAATAACATGATTGGATTCGGTTGCCTCATCCTCTTCCGAAGTTCCCTTAACAACATACTGACATGCTTCTTCTTCTTCTTCCTCGGTCTCAGTATCATTGTCCTTCAAAATAGTTTCTCTCCTTGGTAGTTCTTTTGGAGGGCTAGCTTCTCCATAAGAAATACTTTGAGGCATAGGACTAGGAGGTAAATTAGTGACTCTTCCTTCCTCAACTGATGTATCTTCCTCCTCATCTTCATCACCACTGTAGACCTGTAATGGCTCATTTGGTCCAAGACTAGGATCCCTCAAATCCTCGGGTCTAGAAGGATGATCTATAGGAGTGTACATGCAATAGATTTTACCATCATCATTAACCCATGATTTCTTCCTAGGATTCCATCTTACTTTCATAAACATACACACAGTACTAGTGAGGAAAAAGTTATCCTTAACCACAATAGATTCATCTTGAGGCCCAACTACCTCTTTTTCCTTCAACATAATAGAATTAAATTAGAAAAGAAAAGTGCATTAGAATTAGACTTCGGTCTATTCATTTCTTCAATCTGAATCACAAGCAATCATCACAAGTTCACATTTACTCCATGTTTTAACAAATACAACTAATAAATATCTTGAAATCTGTGGGTAGAAAGATTTCCTCTCCTTGGACTAATCACATGCTGAATGAACTTGAAAAGCAGTTTGTCCTCCCCTGCCATCTCGGCAGTAATGACCTTTCTAAGAGTTCCATTTCCTATCAACTCTAACAAGGAATCATCATAGTTGAAAAAGTCACTAGCAGTAGGTATGGATTTTGAATAAAATCCATAATCACCTTTATGAGGAACTCTAAGGTTCTCGTCACATTAAATAGATGAAAACAAAATCTTTTCATCATTCACGTAGGAAATCATCCTGTTCTCCTCTTCTAATGTCTCAAAACAGACAAACTCACAAAATTCTTTTACTAGAGCTAGATAGTATTGTACATTATTGTTCATGAAGAATTTGAACGAACCTTGCTCTTGTAATATCTTCAAAATCAAAGACATTCTTTCCAACAGCCATTCCGCACATAACTCTTTTTCCACTACAATTTCTCGCTTTGATAGATGCGGATTCACAGGATTCCTTCGAACAACATCTCTATTACTTCCACTAGAACCAGCATTGGTTACATTATACTTCTTATCTTGCGGTTCATTACTCCCTTCATCAACTGAGGGTCACTTCACATGGGCAATTTCAGATTCTGAGGTTTAGGGTTTTGCGAGCTTGAGAGGTTTAGGTAGGAGGGATTCGAACAGACTGGTTCGTGGTGATTGAGTGATGTCTAGAGTCGGGTTTAATATCATTTATGATTCACATATAAAATAAATATCATATTAAAAAGGAATTTAACATCTCGGCCTTAATACGAAAATCAAAAATAGTGTGAGAGATGTACCGGTGAGGTGTCCTTAAATGGTGAGGTCTTTCCTAATGGTGAGGTTCAATAATGGTGAGGTTCATCTAACGGTGAGATTTCCTAACGTTGAGGTTCATCTAACGATGAGGTTTCCTAATAGTGAGGTTCATCTAATGGTGAGGTTTCCTAACAGTGAGGTTCATCTAACAGTGAGGTTCCCTAATGGTGAGGTTCATCTAACGGTGAGGTTCCCTAATGGTTTAAGAGTGAGTTATCATTCCTAATTCATGTCTAATGAAACTTAATCTTTCTGAACATAAAGTCTTGGTGAAAATATCAGCTAATTGGAGTTAGTTCCTATAAATTCAAGAGTTATATCACCTCTTTTATAATGATCTCTTAGAAAGTGGTGTCTAACATCAATGTGTTTGGTTCTAGAGTGAGACATGGGGTTCTTAGAGATATTGATCGCACTAGTGTTATCACAGTTAATTGAAACTTGTTTAAAATCAAATCCATAGTCCAATAAAGTGTGCTTCATCCACAGAATCTGTGCACAGCAACTACTAGCAGCTATATATTCTGCTTCAGCAGTAGACAATGCAACTAAGTTCTGCTTCTTACTACACCATGATACTAGGGACTTTCCAAGTAAATGACATGTTCCAGATGTGCTCTTTCTATATAACTTGCATCTAGCAAAGTCAGCATCTTAATAACTTATTAAATCAAATGATTGGCCTTTTGGGTAAAATAATCCCAAATTAGCAGTATTTTTATGATATTTGAAAATCCTTTTAACCGCATGTAAGTGTGACTCTTTAGGGTTATCTTGAAATCTAGCACACATACATACACTAAACATAATATCAGGTCAACTAGCAGTAAGATAAATTAAACTCCCAATCATACCTTTGTAAATAGTTTCATCCAATGGTTTCCCAGTTTCATCAATATCCAATTTATAGGTGGTACTCATAGGTGTATCGCATCCCTTAATACTATCTAAAACAAAACGTTTTAATAAATTCTTAGTAAATTTACTCTGATTCAAAATAATACAATCTTTAGTTCGAACTATTTTAAATCCAATAAAGTACTTAAGCTCTCCCATTAAGCTCATTTCAAACTCATTTTGCATAACCTTTGAAAAATCGGTATATAGAGAATTTTTAGAAGATCAAAAAATAATATCATCAACATATATCTGTACTATTAAAACATCTTTTGAAATTATTTTTAAAAAAAGAGTGGGATCAACAATTCCTTTTGTAAATCCTTTTTAAATAATAAAATTTGTAAGTCTTTCTTACCAAGCTCTTAGAGCTTGTTTTAAACCATATAAAGCTTTAGAATGTTTCAAAACATGATTTTGAAAGAGAGTATTTGAAAAACCAGGTGGTTGTTCTACAAAAACATCTTCAATAATAAAACCATTTAGAAATGCACTTTTCACATCCATTTGATATAACATTAAATTCAGATGTGATGCAAAGTCAAGTAAGATCATAATTGCCTCTAATCTAGCTACAGCCACAAAGGTTTCCCCATAGTCAATTCCATCTTCTTGATTGTAACCTGGTGAAACTAGTCTAGCTTTGTTTCTAATGATGTTTCCAGATCCATCAACTTTGTTTCTAAACACCCATTTTGTGCCTATGGTTAAAGTGTCTTTAGGTATTTCTACTAGTTCCCAGAATTTATTTCTTTCAAATTGATTAAGTTCTTCTTGCATAATTATTACCCAAAACTCATCATTGATAGCATCATTGATATTTTTATGTTCTAACTATGAAAGAAAAGCTTGATGATCAACATGATTTCTTAGAGAATCTCTAGTCTGTGTTGCTCTATCTAGATTACCTACAACAACATCTAAAGGATGGTTCTCTAGAATCCTTGTTGGTCTTGAAAAGGTAGGTCTAGATATTTCAGGTTCATCAACAGGTTGGGAATCAATAGAAGTAGGTTCTGGAAAATTTCCAGAACTGGATGTTTTAACTATAAGTCCACTACCTTTATTATTATGGTCTAAAATAGAGAGATCATATTCAAGATTTTCAATAGAGTTCTTAGGTTCATGTGGATCAGTTTCATCAAATTTGATGTGAATGGATTCCTCCACACATTTTGTTCTCTTATTGAAAACCCTATAGGATTTACTGGAAATATAGTAACCTAGGAAAATTCCTTCATCACTCTAGGATGAAAACATGTCAATATTATCTTTGGTATTAAGAATAAATACATTGCAACCAAAAACTCTAAAGTAGTTAACCTTAGATTTTCTATGGTTCCACAACTCATAAGGTGTCTTCATAAGAACAGGTCTAATCAAGACTCTATTGATAATATAACAAGCTTTATTGACAGCTTCATCCCAAAAATAAATAGGTAGGTCATACTCATTGAGCATGGTTCTGGCAATTTCCTGAAGGGTTCTATTCCTCCATTCTACTACAACATTTTGATGAGGTGTCCTAGGGGCATATAAATTGTGACTATAGCCATTGTGTGAGTAGTAGCATTTAAACTCATGATTCTCAAACTCACGGCCATGATCATATCTCACGGTTTTTATCTTATGTCCACTAAGGTTCTCTACAGTCGTGGAATATTTAACAAAGTAAGAACGAGATTCAATTTTGTGAGCTAGAAAATATACCCAAGTATACCTAGAATAGTAATCTACTAGAACATATACATAGTGCTTCCCATTTAAAGTAGAAACTCTAGAAGGTCCAAAAAATCCATTTGAACCAACTTGAGAGGTTGAGAATTTGACACTTACTTCTTTGATTTAAAAGAAACTTTATGTTGCTTTCCCTTTTGACAGGGATTACAAACTTTATCTGCTGGGAATTCAGGTTTTGGTAGGCCTCTAACTAAGTTCTTCCTAGTAAGTTTTCTAAGTGAATATACATTGCACTGTCCTAATCTTCTGTTCCAAAGACAAGAGTATTTATGAAAAGCATTTAAAAAAGTAATGTTTTGCATAGCTAAATAATGTAAATAAATATCATAAAAATTTTCATTTCGCAAAGTAGAAAATACTAAAGCATTTTTAGAATTAAAAACATTTCAAGAACCATTTTCAAATTTAACATTGAATCCATCATCACATAACTAAGAAATACTTAGTAAATTATAATTAAGTCCATCGAAAAATAGAACTTTAGAAATTAATACTGAGTCAGTGTTACCAATCTGGCCTAAGCTGATGATTCTCCATTTAGAATTATCATCGAATGTGACAAACCCTCCATCAATTCTGACTAAGCATTTAAACCATGAGAAGTATCCTGATATATGTCTTGAGAAAACAATTTCCAAGTACCAACTCTTTCTACAGGAGCTCTCTAAGAAGGTTCCCTACAAAACATATTTATATAGGAAATGATTTTGGTACCCCGATTTTCTTAGGTCCAAACAGGTTATCCAATAAAACATTAGGTACCCAAATTTGTCTTATGGGTCTCATAGAATTTGTAGAATCAACAGGTTTTGAAAGATAAACATTATTAGATTCTTAACTATGAATATAAATGGTTGAACCATATGCGCTTCCCAAACTATAACTAACCACATTCTGTCCAGATTTAGGAATAAATCCAGTTTTTGTAATTTTTCTTTGTCCATGTTGGTATTCTATACAAGTAGTATATCTAGGTGCAATATTCTAACCTAGCATTTGATTAAGAGTGTCTTTTCCTTTTGTAAACTTTTCTAAATCCTTCCTAAGTTGCTAATTTGACTATTTTAGTTCAGTGTTTTCTTTAAGGAAATGAGCATTTCTTTCCATTTCTATGTCATGATCGGATTTCTGTTTAATAGTTAAAGCATACTGTTTCTTTAATCCTTTATATTTGTCTTTCATCTCATTACAAGTTTCTTCCAACATATCATAGTATTAAAACATTTTATATTTTGACATATTTTCATAATTGGAATCATCTCCAAAATAATAATAATTTAAAGCATGAGTTACAGATGTTGCCTCAGAAGTGTTTGTCATAAAACACATATTTTCCTTATTTTTGTTTTCAGTCTCAGAAGCTTCAGATTCACTAGAGCTATCCTCAAAAGCACTCCAAGTAGCCTTCATGGATTTCTTTTACTTATTGTCCTTATACTCATACTTCTTCTTGTATTTCATATTTGGACAGTCTGCTTTTATATGTCATTTTCTTTTGCATTCATAGCAGACAACTTCATCAGATTTGTCAAATTTCTTACAATCCTTTTTCTAGTGTCCCTTGTTGTCATACTTACCTTTGTAATATGATTTTATGAAAAACATATTCTTCCTATTAAACTTCTTAAATCTTATGTCTATGTGAGCCATTTCCGCATCATTGTCAGATGCACTTTCACTTTCTTCATAGGTTGAGTTATCACTTACAGCTTGAAGTTTCTCTCTATCCTTATTCTTTGAAGCAGATGTCTTGAAGGAAACTGACTTCCTTTTAGGTTCATCTTCTTCTTCATTGTTTACCTTAATCTCTTCTTCATACAACATTAACTTACCAATAAGTTCATTAACTGGCAGTTTACCTATGTCACAAGATTCTCTGATTGAAACAGAAGTTCCCCTCCATCTTTCAGGTAGGCATCTCAAAATTCTCATGATCTGCTCCTTTGATGAAACATCCTCTCCTAGTGAGATCATTGTATTGACAATTTTGTTAAACCTGAGATAGATATCATAAATGGGTTCATCAGGCTTCATCTTAAAATTATCATATTTAATAGTGTAGGTATTCAATCTCATTTCATTGACATTAGTTGTTCCTTCATGAGAAACACCTAAAGTATCCTAAATTTCATAAGAAGTTTTACAAGAAGATATTCTATTAAATTCCTCATCACCAAAGGCACAATAAAGAGCATTCATAGCTTTGCCATTATTATTGTGATCTATCTTAATGGCTTCATTCCAAGTAGATCTAACAGTAGTTGGAATTTTATATTCAGATTCTATGGCCGTCCAAATATCAAAACCCATGCTTTCTAAATGAATTTTCTTCTTAATCTTCCACTGAGCATAGTTATTTCCATTAAAAAATGGTGGTCTATTAGTAGCAACAACTTTAAGTCTATTATCCATGATAACTAGGTTGAAACAAAAACTTTTAAAGAGATAAAAATTTAGAAATAACAGAAATTTTAAGAACTTTAAAATACAACTAAAATCACAGTTGAAAAACAGAGTACTTCAGAATATTTTAAAACCTCTGATACCAAATGTTGGTCGGAGTGGATACTCATGAGGGGGGTGAATTGATTTCCAATTAAAATTCCTGTTTAAAAATATTTCACTAAAATCCCCCAAATTAAATACAAAATGAATTGTAGTGAATTTTAATTAAAGCAAACTTTACATTAGGTTCTAAAGGGATTGATTAATTCCAAGTTAATCAAATCAGATGATCAGATCATCTTTTGAAACTAACCTAATGATTTACAACAAATGAAAACACTTGCTAATTCAATTATCAGAGTAGCTTTGAAAATAGTATAAGTTATAAAGCACTTGGCAGCAAAATAAAAGGTTATAGATAAAACTAAATAAATCACAGCAGATATAACCAAGAGGTTTAGTCTCAAGATGATACTTAGTCCTCTCACCAATTTTTATAAATTTGATCCACACCCTAGATTGGGGTTCACAATAGTTTACAACTGTCCAGGTCAAAGACCTCTACCACAATTCTACGTGGGAAACAAAAAAATAGCATATACCGATGTCCAGGTCACACACGACCTCTACCACTATCCACAGTGGGAAATAAACGATTTAAGGAGTTTGAATGAGGATTTACAGATCCTCTAGTTAAGGTTCAGGAGACAGTGTGTGTGAAAATTAAAACAGATGATACACACTTCTTGTAATGTAAATAATAAATCACTAAGCATGATATAGAGTTTAGAATGGATCTAGTGATTGAAGTGTAGATCTGGACTCATTCGAATTTGATTAGAAGTGATTCTGAGTCCTCTACTGGTTTTTCTCTGAAAAACAGAGTGTCGTCTGCTTGACATCCAGGTTAAGAGACAGTAAAAATTAGTCGATGGAGTTATTCAAAATATTCGTGAATGTGTATGAGCTTCGGTGTCTTCTAGATCGTGCATGTATATCTCTCTGAGCTCTTTTTGTATGTTCTTCTTTGTGTATTCTTCTGTCTTGTGTAGATTCCTTGTGTATTCAGCATGTGTGTATTTCATATCATACCCCCTCTTGTAGCAACTGGGACTCCTTATATTTATGGCATGAGCTCCAGCAAAAGAAATGATTTCTTTTTGCAGGTATGAGGTACAGTTCCCCAACATCCAAAAACCTTCATTAAATAAATGACAAAGCATTAAAATATACCTAATATGACCGTTGGTTAGATTAAATAAAGATAAAGAAATTAAGGCAGCATCAGATTCTTTGGAACGGTAGCTTTGGATATCGGTAGCCTTGAGTAACGGTAGGCTTTGCATCGGTAGACTTCATGTTTGTCGGTAGACTTGATCGGTAACTTGTCTATATCAGTAGGCTTGTCTGTATCGGTAGGATTGATGTCTCAGTAGGCTTGATGTATCAATAGGCTTGATGTATCAGTAGGCTTGATGTATCGGTGGGTTTTATGTCTGTCTGTAGACTTGATCAGTAACATTTCTATATCGGTAGGCTTGTCTGTATCGATAGGATTGATGTATCGATAGGCTTGATTTATCAATAGACTTGATGTATCAGTAGGCTTGATGTACCGTCAAGCTTGATGTATCGGTAACTTTCACATATCGGTTGGCTTTGCATATCGGTGACCTTCATGTATCATTAGGCTTTGTATATCGGTGACCTTTACATATCGATAGGCTTTCCATATCGGTGACCTTAACGTATCGGTAGGCTTTGCATATTAGTGACCTTCACGTATTGGTAGGCTTTGCATAACGGTGACCTTCATGTATCGCTAGGCTTTGCATATCGGTGATCTTCACGTATCGGTAGGCTTTTCAAAACGGTGACCTTACCATCTCTTTAAGAATTCTATTGGTAGAATGGGTCAAGTTCGAATATATATCAATTTAGTAACCGAATTCTCTGATGAAAATATAAATATTTTAATATATGAATATGTGCAAGGTGTACATAAATACAGAAATAAGTAATTAATCATTAATTAATATAAGAACTATCAAACTATACTTGAACATAATTGAGATTGTCAAAATATAAGTTCAACTAATTCTCCCAGATGGCTCAACAAAAGGGTTTTTCCGATGCGGCTCGTCGCAAAAGGTGACCTATCGACACACCTATTGTGGCGGGACAGCATCCCATCGCAAAACCTCATTTACTGCTGCTAGTATTTGCGATGGGTCCCATCGCAAATAACCTCCGACCAACACACTATTTGTGATGGAGGGAATGCCCCGTCACAAATAACCTTCCCGCGCTTTGGCGCCCAACCAATGCCAAAGCACGCATTTCCTTTTGTGACGGGACAACAAATCTCATCACAGATAACATGTTATTTGCGACAAGGGAACCCCCCATTGAAAATATCACCTGGGATGGACTATTTTCGATGTGATTAAACACCATTGCAAATACCCTGTCGCAAAAGATTGTTTTTTCCCGTAATGCATACACTCTGGATATAAAAGCCAAAAAACCCAATGTGGCCACACCCTGTGTCGCACTATGCCCCCTCCCCCCATAACATTTTCTTCTCCCAGATGATGCATGACCTCCCTACCTCAAATATGAGGATTTTTTGTGTTTTTGTTGTGATTTCTTCTGCATTGTGATCCTCACTTCATGTATTCCATTCTACACTCCACATTTCCCAGTTTTCATAGCATTTAGTGTGTTTTTTGGATCAGACACTAGTTTGGCTTCTATAGTATGTGGGCTCGAGATGAATAAAACACAGCAGGTTCTTTTGTACATGGCCACACACTAGACAATTCCAAATTTGAAATTACACGGTTTGTGTGTTTGGTACACACCATGTTCTAGCCCAAATCATGCATGGGTACCTCATTTACTTAGCCACACAAACCATGTTTATATACACGGAATGTATGTTCTGTACATGCCAGGTATCCCATTTTATCTTGGCTAGACAATGTCCATCACATCACACAACCATGTGGAATATGTTCTTATACACGTCGTTCCATACATTCATAGAATATGTACTTTATTTTTGGCTCTACTCAGACAGTGGCTGTGTCTTTGAAACACATGATCAGGATCCAATTTGCACGTACACAACATCTATGTTCAGTACATGACGTGTATCCTTTCTTGGCCAGTGACATTCCCACTCGGTGTGTCTATCTAGAGAACACAAGATGCTAACCCGATTATACTACACGCCATGTACTTTGGATATAATGTTCTGTTCTGTTATTTTTCTTTTTTTCTCACATTTTCAACTTTTTATTTTCTTTTTTATTTTTTTCCTTTCCTTTATTTTTCAAGATATGGAAGATGGATACCCTGTGCATGGGAAGTGTCATGCCTCTGCTACTGAGGCCGAGAGGCCCACTTTTTCCAGATACGACTCTGGTCCACGGTGATAACATCCCCAGACTTCACCATCTACCAGACACCTTTGTTGGCCGTCTTACTACCACTCAACACATCTATAGAGGCTAGTCCCAGTACCACCCCTCCACCACCCCGCAAGGAGACTCCGATCGCCACCCTTTCTTCACCACCAGTGGCCACACCTACAGAGTCCTCCTCAGTTGTAATTGATACCTCATCAACTATCACATCCATTAGGCCCTCTACTACTATGGGTTCTATGCCACAAGAGGCCTCCCCTACAGCTACACCACCTAGCCCGACCCCTGCGGGTATCCCCTTTCCTTGCATGGTGTTCCCGGTTACAGACCTGGACCACGATAGAGTCTGACACTTCTCTCGCCACCCAATCCCACTGAGCAGTTGTTATCTTTATAACAGCATGCCTCAGTAGCTAGGTATTTGGTAAATGTTAAAGGATCTCTTCATGCACTCACCATTACACATGATCTTTCAAGTCAGTACTCCTATATTCAGAGATTTATTTTTTGAGTTTTCTACTTCCTTAGAGTTCGAAGGGACTGAGTAATAGGAGATACCTAGAGACACTATCCTGGTGGTCCGATTTCGGCTGGGCGGATGTCCTTTTCCTTTACCATGACTGATTTTGGTTGAGGGTGTGGTTTTTATCACAATCCTATAACTCCACCCCTTGTCTCCACCCTGACCCGACCCAAGAATTCTGAACTCATCACCATGTTTCAGGATATTGTTGGACCTGACCACCACTACACCCCCATTTCCCTGAAGAGTACCCTCATTGTTGACCCTATCCTATGTTTCACCCAACGGTTCTTTAGCACTGTATTGTTTCCTCCCCATGAGGATATGAACATTGGAACCGACCATGACATGGATCTCCTCACCATGTCATCCGGCAAGACTAACCAAACCCCCTATACCTTTTCACCTCCTACATAGACACCATGTTCCCTAGCCGTCAGGGAAACCTGAATGGTGGGTTCTACGCCACCAACTTATTCCACAACCTTAGCTTTTTGAGCCTTCCCTCCCCCATGACCACCTCATTTCCCAATAGTGGATGGAATTTCTCATGATCATTCACATGGTATTGGTCTAAAGCATTGAGAACATACATCCTTGCTCAATACCCACCACCACCCCCTGCTGACCATTCTACCCCCGAGGCTGCACCTGCCCCTTCTTCCCCACCCCACCCCCTTATTCTTCACTTTCTTCTTCTTCCACCCTTACATCTTGTTATATTATTTCTCCCACCCCACATTATTTCACACCCTCAGTTGATATCACCTTTTCTGTCCACCTAGACTACATTGAGTGCTCCCAGGATACTACACATCAGACTCTTAGATAGCTCGAGAAGATATTGTATCATCTTCTACACCATCATGGTACTCCACTACCCACATCCCATGATCTACCTTCGGCTCCTGGACCTTCTTCTGCAGCTCCACTGACATTTACAGCACTGGACACGAATTCAGTTCTCCTCTCCACTACTGGCCCAGTTGTTACCATTACTGCTTCTGTATTGGAGGTAGCATTCGAGCATTCTCTTCTGAGTACAGCTTTTGAGCCTCCTAAATCCACATCTCTTGATCCTTCATTTTTAGCTGCTTTTATACCAGATGAGGCATCTTCTGACGCAGCCCCTAACTCATTTTTTGAAACATTTCTTCTATTATATATTTATATTTTTCTATTATATTTTTTCCATGTTTTCTGTGTATGCTAGGATTTTTCTCTCTCTACAACCATCATAGGTGCTCTGGCATGCTTTGGGCTGTACTTTTCCACCACTTCCTTTATTTATTAACCTAGACATGAGGGGATTATTTTTTTTCAAGATTCTATTGTTTTATTTTTCTTTCTAAATTTACATCTTCCATTACTTCCCGTTATCTTGGTCCGATGTTGTCTCCTGACATTCCATTCTCATCCTTTATGAGGCACTTGGGGGACCATGTGCCCTATTCTATGTGGGGGAGCATCTCTACCTACACTGCACATTTTTCATTAAATATTCTTGGAGACATCATTAATAGATGAAATATCTAAAATCATTGGAAACCTTTTGGTTAATTATAATTTTAAATAATAATTCCATTATTGAGAAATTAAGAAGTTAGATGCTTATTTTAAAATTTAAATAAATAATTTTAAAATTATTGATGATATGGTTTATTTTTTGACTTAAATTATTGGCTATCTAAATTTATTTGACAATTCATTTTTTTCAGGCCATGACCTGATTGGACCTTTATATTTTTCCTCAATCCCGATAGGTATTCTAATCCTTTTTGACATATTCATTTCTATACCCTCTTTCTTGAGAGATTCTTGGGATATTCATTACTACTTGAATTTTCAGGTTTTTATCTTAAAAACATGAAGATTTTGGAATCTCATTTAATTGATTAAAGAATTTGATTGTATATCAACCCATTTGACCTTGAGACCTACCCTACATCTAATTTTCGTAAACACTTAGAAACCATGAACAACTATGATATAAAGCTACACTACATGCCTATTTTCCATTCCAAACCTAATTCTTTTTTAATTTTGAATGATTATTCATTTGATCTTAATAGATGGATTTTTGGTTTTTCATGGTACATATTGGTGACCAACCATAAACATAGGTGTGGGGGAGTTTTTCACGTTTTCATATGGGAAAAAGGGTTTCATAGCCTACAGTCCATTGTATTCATGGTGGACTCTTTCTTCCTAAAAAATTGAAAAATAGAGACCATGTTCATTTATTACAATTTGCACCTAGTTTATAAACCCATTTTGGAAAAAGACTATCTTGGTGATGAAATGATTTGTATAATATCTTCAGTGGGGATAGATTTTTGTAGATCTCTAATTTTTGAATATCATGCATTGTTGTTTAAAAATTTATCCACATTTTTAGGCCTCCAATATTATTTTTCACATTATTATCTATCAACCCTTATCCTTGGAAACATTTAATTCTTGATTAATGCCCTCATTATTTTTGTGATTTAGATTTCCAAAGAAAATAATGAGAACACCTGATAGCCTATGGATAGAGTACATATACATACTATTGGGCACAAATTTAATAAAAGTATTATTTTCTGGTGAGGTAAATCATCAAGTGGCATGTGTAATTGTGAAATGTTGAATGAAATGCATAAAAGAGAACAAAAAATTCATAATTAAAACTATAAAGGAGGCATGATTAGAGTATCATTTAAAAATTAAAATAAGTTTTTGTGTCTTTATAAAATCATTTGTTCTTCCTATAGTATTTATACGTTTAATTAAATTAGAATGATTCCCTTTTGGAATATGGATACCATCGATTAGATATTGATATTTTTCTTGAGGACAAGCAAATGAATTATTGTGGGAGATATTGATGTGCCTGATTTTTGTATATGTTTATGTACATTTTTTCAAGATTATAAATCATGTTTTCACCAGATACAAGTTATATTGGAGATAAAATGTTGAAAGTCAGTGATCATATTGCTTTTTAGGTATTTCTAGGATGAAGACACTAATTGGGGGAATATTAATCAAAAAATCAAAACTACACGTCTTGTACCTTCTGATACACACAATGTACCAGAACCCCGCCACAGATTGGCCATCCCAATACATTCCCAAGTTTTCAGAAGCCTGTATATTCCATGTGCAGTGCATACATGCTGTGTATCCTCTTCTAGAAGTGGTTGGTGGATGAGTAGAAGTAAACACACCCATGTTTCCATCTAACCTTTACATGCTATGTACATCAGTCTACATGTCGTGTATTCCCTTATAGAAGTGGTTGGTGGATGATGAAAGAAATAAAATTTTGTGTATGTTAGATCTACATTCCACGTACCTCCACCTACCAGGAGGCACAATGTTTCAAGTCAAATAAGTCATTTAGGTCACCCATTGAAGAAGAAAAAGATGGAAAATGTGTGTTGAAAATAGTACAAATCGTGTACTTCCTGGTACATGCTATTTACACCTAAAACCAATAAATAGGTGGTAGACCCTCCAAGTTTGGGGGTGAGTAATTCATTTCATTCATATTTTTTTCAATAGCATGGGAGATAACTCTGGGTATGGCTAAGAAGTAAAGAAGAGATAGAAAGAAGATGAGGGGTGATAGAAGGGTAGGTTCTTTCATGCTACCTTCTCAACGACCTTCACTCCAAGGATTTTAAGAAGATATATCCAGATACTACAAATTTTTTAATTAATAGCTACTCCATGAGAAAAAAATCCCTATGTGTTGGGACTATGGACAAATGAGTGTTGTAATTTATCAATTGTGATGTTGTAATCATATTTTTCATATTTTATGACTCATAATTCCTTATTAAAACCATTACATGTATAACTATAAATCTCATATCGAACCAAGAACATGATTTATAAATATCCTTCAATAATTATTGTTACAAAATTCCTTGACCATTGGGCATTTTAATTATCTCAAAATGGATTCAATTAAAATAATTTAAGGGAAATCAATTTCTGGTCCAACGAAATTGACTTCAATTTATTTAATGAAAAATTACCTGACCATGGGGGTTCTATTACATAATTAATCATCGAGATGTGAATTATAATGAACAACACAACCTCTTAAGTATTTTTATTTAAAAACAACCTCTTAAAATCCAAAGCAATGATTCATTTCCCACCAAATTTTTATCAATCCAAATTCCAGTGTTTTCTTTATCCTTTATGTAAATTTTACAAAAAACTAAAATCTATTCAACCTTTTCATCAAAACATAAACAAATGGACTTTAAATTCAATATAATTCATTAAAATAATTATAAACTAGATATTCAAGAAAAAAATAATATTTATTCCCTATGGTTCGACCCCTTCCTTGTACTATAATTGTTAGGGTAATACAATTTGGATAGTCGAAAGAAACACTTCGGCTAAAACAACTACTAGGATTCATTGAAAACTGAAATTGATTCTAGTTTTAATTGCATTGGAAAACTTGAAAATGTGATACCCACCTCAATTAATTTTATATTAAATGAAATTAATTGAGGTAATTCATGTGTTTTCCAATAATTAATGATATGTAAAAGGCATTGATTCTCTCAATTCCATTCACCGTTAATTAAGTGAAATTTGTTTTCCCCTAATATCATTCACCCAATAAATGGGGAGAGGTGTTTTGGTAATAATCTCCATCCACCCCAACCCCTATAAAATTCAACACCTTCCTAAAGAAATCTCTCCCACTCTCTGAACCACCACCCCCATCCCATTTTGGTTCCCTTTCACTCTAAAATTACCCCCACTTTTTATTCATCCTATACAAACCTTTTATGAACATTAAACGAGTAAACAATTCATGATGCTTAATTTAAAAGGTATTTTTTATAATTTATTTTAATATTTATTATTTATTTAGTCATCTATTTTTTTCTTTATTTTAAATAATATATTTATTTTAGGGTTGATTTTATTAAATGTAATTTGTATATAACATTTAATAATAGTGTGTAATTATTTATTATATAAAGAAGAAATTTTGGTAATTAATTAAAAATTTGTCATAGTTGTGATTATAATAATTATTATGACTTAATTATATTTTAATATCATTTATTAGTTTATAATAATAAGTATAGAATAATTAATGATTAATATACAATTAAACAACAAATAATTATTAACTAAAAATAATTGAATAATTAAAAAATAATTAAACAATAAGTAACTAATAACATATCACTAATTGAAGACATTTTCACAAATAAATATCTATTGAATAATATTAATTGTCTAATAATATAATATTAATAAACTAATAATGAAATAATAATTGAATAATAATAGCTCATAATTAATACGTTGTTAATTATTAATTAAGTAATAATTAATTATATTAACTATCAAATCATATTCATTAAATTGTGATTTAATATTAGTTAACTAATCATAAACTAATGATTACTAAGGAATAACATATGATTATCTTAAGATTAAATAACAATAAAAATATAATTAACTACTTATTAACTTTTAATTAAATACTTATTAACTATTAATTATCTATTAATTATTATTCATTAACTAATGAATAAATATTAATTAACTAATTATTAACTAATAAATAAACAATAATTTACTAATAACTGATAGAAAATTAAGTAATAAAAAATTAAAAAACTAACTACTTATTAACTATTACTTAACTAATGATTATATAATCATTAACTAAAGATTAAATATTAATTAACTACTAATTAGATATTATTTTAATAAAATATTAATGGATGATAAAATAATTATTATCTTAGTATTAACTAACTATTAAATAATAATTAAATAACAATTTACATTCAGATAACAAAGGATTTAATATTAATTAATTATTCATGAACTAATGATTACATATTATTTAACATATTATTATGTAACCAAAGAATAAAAATTTACTAATCATTAACTCTCAATTAACTTAAAATTAACCAATAATTAACAAAGTATAACTATTTATTTCTTTAATTGAGATTTTCCCAAACAACTCACATTTCTAGATTCCACTAGGCCACATACACTCCTTCCCATGTTCAAGAGGATTTTGACTACTGATGAGGGTTTAAGATTGTATTTGGGAGACTGTACCCTTAGTAATCACTCTAGTACACCATAATCATATGTAAATATAAATACCCGGAGTATCATAGAGAAAAATAGTGTAAACATACTATAATAAAAAAATGTCACCCATGTCACACATATAAATAAACAAGGATCCTAATATTGATATACAAACCAGAGTATACGAGTTATAATCTAATAAACAAGAAAGTACTATAGTAAACCTGTAGAGTCTATATTATTACTAATAAATGCTGAACAATTCATAACATAACTATCTTCCTTGGGCCCTTTCGATTTCTTAATTCACTAATCAAGAAATATACATGTGTATTGAGATTATTTTGTCAGTTGTGTGTAATAAATCCTACTAGGAAATCACCAATTAGTCCTTAACATGAATTCATGGGTATAACATGTCTATGTTGTAAAGATAAATGTGAAAGAAAGCACTAACAGTCATATATAAAACATTCATGTTCTATAACCACACTACAATGAGCCCCAAATGTAATGTCCCCAAATATATTATATAATTATAATGTAAAAATATATTTGGAGTGACTAAATATAGCCACCAGGAATGGTAACTTGTCTCTTGGTAGTCTCAATGCATTGAATTGGATCAGGACAAGAGGACATCCCAATCCTCCTCAATCAAAGGTCAGGCCTCCAGACCACCAAAAACCCTTTCAATCACTGGTTAGTACATGATGTAGTGGAATCCTATATATTCCTTTTGTAAGGCCATAAGGTTTTCCTAGACCGCAGTTACAATGCCACAAGTCATGCCTCATGGTCATTATGATCCTACCCTATGTTTTGTCCATCAACATCATCATTACCATCGCATGTCCTATGCAGTTCCCATAAAAAAATTCACATATGAAGACTCTCCACGTATTCCATGTACCATGTGAAATACCTCCAAATTCATGCTAATTACAAAAAACAAAGTAGTGAATTTAAAGTAAGAATATATTGTGTCATAATGAAAATTAGCATAAAAATACAAATACATGAGATAAAACATCATCATGGGCTAGTAAGCTACCTACGACTTCCATGGAATCAAGAATCATATAACTATCTCATGATCTTTAAATAAAAAAACATGCACACAATATCATGAATAGAAAAAAATCTATTGCAAAATAAGAATCATAAAAATTAAATAAGAGTAGATAAGGGATCCAAATGAATTTGAAGATTCAACATTAAACATATTGACAATAAACTCTAAACCTTATCGAGAGATGATACCTAAGTCACATAAAGATATACCCAGATCAATCTCACAAAAAATAAATCCCTTAAACCAATACCAAATAAAACAATTTAAGGGTCTAAAATTATATACAAGAATATTTCAAGCCAACTAAGATAGTTTTATTCCAAATTACATCTTAGATTCTACTGAGAATGCTAGTCTTGAGATTAATAAAATGAGGTGTTGTCAATACTCTAGATCTGAAACAATGGTATAAATAATTAATGAATTAAACATTATATGAAATCATAATACATAGATATATAAACAAAATGTTACATATGTGATTTATCTCAAAGGAATAATGGTTTATCTAGGCTAAATCTAATGAATTGAGGTTCAACGATCACATAGTATAATTCTCATTCATGAACATGCTTGGATCTACGAGAATTATGGTTGGATGTGGATGAAAATATTGAAGAAGGCATGTGGAGTATATTGATTGAATAAGGATTAATGTAAAAGGAATAATAGGTTACAATGGGAATCTAATGGCCATTATATATAATTTTCAAAATGATAATGAACAAACACATGGTTTGATCACTTGACTTGATCAGTTGTGAACCAACTATATGATTTTTTCCTCTCCTGTACACTCCCATGGTTTGGTCACACATTTTTTGAAATCTTACACCAACCAAGACATTCCAAACTATTGCATAATAGATAGTTTTTAGGTGAGGCTTCACAGTTTTATTATTGTGAACCTTCTACATTCTCTACCCCAACTCCATCAGCAACATAGTGCATATTTTTATAGAGGATCAAAACATTTTGGTAATACTATAATCAAAACAATGTACCGTCAAAAAGACCTAAAAACACTAGAAACACACACAAAAACCCATATAATTCAACTGAAACAATTCTTATAAAAAATGACTAAAGTATTATATTATCATATAACAAAAATTGATAGTCTGTGGTTCTTAAAAATTCCCCTCTAAAATCTTCTTATACCTGAAAAAAATACTAGGAATATTTCCTTAAAAATTATCACCATTGGGTGTGAAGGTTTGAATACATATCCCTAGACTCATCATGGATCTATCCATTCCACTAAATGATTTATACATGTGGAATTATCTTCCCTACCTCACTTCCTCACTCTGATGTACAATTTTCATCTAGCAATCCATGTATATTGTGTCAAGTTATATCGCATCATCATCATATACAATCACATTTGTAGGTTCATACTTGTACTTCTAGATATGGGAAATATAAAACACATTATGTATACATCATTGATAAGATTAATGTCAAAATGAAATTACATAGTTCAAATACGTTCATAAATGATGAATTATCAAAAATTATTGGAGCTATATTTCACTGCTTATGATAACTTTGATTCCCTAACCAATGAGTCACTCATAAGAAAACTATATCACCCATAGTGAAATCCAAGGTTCATCACCTCTGGTCATGATATTATCACTACCTAAAATGATAAATTTTTAACCACTTCATGATTTTCATCCCACTCTTTAATGTCTCTTGTACCAAGATTAGCACTAACACAATTGCCTCTCCAACCTCATTCTAACATAATGGAGAAAGACATGGTCAACCACTGAGTGCCTCAAAATGTGATTTACGAAATGAATCAAATAATATATTGTTTTATGTAAATTTAAAAAATGATATAAGGTCATCCCAAGATCCAAAAAAAATATTAGAGGAATATTGGAAACCTTCCCTCAAATATCTAGATCATCCTCTCTAATTTACAATAATTTGATGAATAAAACATTTCCTATAGTTTGAACTGAGTACCCAAAGCCTTATGTAATCTATGATAAAACAATGATGTGAAACATGAATCTTTTGAAGATACAATACATTATGTAACTCTATGAAATCATACAGTCTCCAATATATACAGTTTTCTCTGATAATATTTTGATTAAGTCTCACATATCACCATAAATTATAAAATTTCATTAGATGATCAAAAATTAATCAAACCACGTCACAAATCATTGTGTTTACATTTGAACCAATCAGGAAATACATAATTATATTATCCCACTTGCCCACGAGTTCTATAATTGGTTGAACCATACCACTAGGACACCAATTATCAGCCATTACCCTATGGAAATCTAGGAAACATGAAAAAAAACTAGTGATGTCACTCATCATAAGAGTCCCCAATAAAAGATGTTGTATTTCATTGAATAATTTCTAACCCTTGATACACTACCCATTTGAAATAATGAGAGACTCTCATCATCTCCTCTATTAATGATGCTGGTCCTACAATATGACAATGGCCACTAGTCACATAATCTTCATATACTGAATACCAAGGAATTGGTTCTTTTCCTACCAATCAAGGTCACACCATCCCACACTCAAGAGAAAATTCATATACAATATTATCATGATACAATAGTTAATATTTGATGACCAAGGGAAATAATTTCTTAACTCATAAATCGTCATATGAATCCATAATTCAATATGTCATCAAACTAATATGATGTAATTTCTATGGTGATTTCCATTCACCATTCTAATGTATCTTCAATGTTTTCCTTTTAATATATTCATTAATGAAATTACCTATTCCTAGAGCATATTCCATCTAAAAGATAAATTTCAACATATACTCTACCTAATTCCTACACCTCAAATTAATATCCCATTGGGACAAGATATATTCAAAGATATTATAAAAAACTATTTCTAAACAGACAATGCTTCCAACACTTCATCGCATGGACCACAACATCCAACCCCATGTCGTGCATTGGGTAGTTCTTCTCATGGGTTAAAAATTAATATGACCCATATTCAACCACCTAGAACCCCTAATAAAGTAAATCTATAAACCCAACACAAGATGAATTAGAGCAAATAGTGTATCTAATCCCATAATTTGGAAGAATAAAATATGGATTTTTACTCGATGTACTCATCATCTCAATAAAGAACTCCTTACAATAACTAATCTGATAGAAAATAACAACTTCCAAGTATTACCCAAAATTGGTGCTTATGCTAGGTACATGTCATTATTGAACCACTAATATTATCTATCAGACTAGAGAAATATTTTGATCTCAATAAAATTCAAGGAAGACCCCATGAAATCACAACATCCACCTTCTCATAGACCACAAAACTTCATATTGCAGAGATCATATAACAAAATAAATAATCCTATAAGATCATTAAGTTACACTTTATAAGGCTAGAATAAATATGATCCACTTGTACTATACTTGAAATAGTCTAAAGGTGTCTGGAATGTGACATAGAAGTCTGTGAATATATATGGATATTACAAACAAAGACCTCAAAAAGGAGTAATGAAATGGGTGGAAGATATTTTTCATGAGATCCATAAAATATGTTTGGTAATTCATCATTCTAAAATACATAATGATTTAATATTACATTCAATAAATAGACTTTAATATATTCTTAGGAATATCATTCCCTTTGACACATAATTGATGGTATCATAAATAATGATCGATATTGGAGAACCAACGAGCTCCCTATAACTGATCAGAGAGATCATAAATCCTATATAAAGGATATCTAATATTTATAGTCACTATATTCATCTTCATATATTTCACACTTATTTATATACTACCATACACCCAATTTGAAAACAACATTGGAGCACCACATGGAATTGTGATGGGTCTAATGAATTCCTTCACCTTCAGGACCTCAAGATAAATCTTATGTTCACTCAACCCATCCAGTACCATAAACTCTTGGGGAATAATAGTGGGATGTGCACCCAATATGAGTTCCCTAATGAAATTTACTTATGTAGTAGAATGATTAACCAAGAATTAGTATTGGAAGAAATTCAGATAAATATCAACAATACGGGGGAAAAAGATGACCCAAAATATAGTTCTCTTTTGAATGCTATGCCAACAACTTGATTTATGATGGCCCTAAACATTTTGAAATATGTTACCACTTTACATTGATATCCTACTCACCTACCATCTCAAAACACCCCCACCCCCATGTGAAATAATAGACTATCTCCTTTGATACTAATCAATGTGAGCAAGAAATCTGGTTTGTCAGTTCATTCCAAGGATCACATCAATGATATTCATCTCAAGGATCATGAAATCCCAAAAAATAGACATAAAACTATATAATAATGTAGAAATTTCTTAGGATGATTAAATTTGTTATCCACACTTGTGTTGAGAGAATGAAAATCAAAAGACAACTTAATTTGTATATGAATACCAATAACAAAATTTAGAATATATAAAATAACATGTAGAACTAGTATCAAATAGAGTACTATAAAGAGAAATAGTGATTAGGACCATACATTGAATAGTTAATTTCCCCTATCCATAGTCACCCAGAACGTGGTCTATCAGATACACTTAGTCTGTGTCATCTCCACATCTTTAAACCTGAGGTTCATTAACTAACCGAGTTAATGTCGTCTGGGGAGTTTGAACCTATTTATAAGGACCTTAGACATGTCCATTAGTTGTATTTTGTGTCCTTCCTACAATATTGTGGAAAACAAGCCTAAAATAAATATATTATAACTACTCTAGAAGGATTATTTTACAAAACTACTAGAACATACTCTATGGTATTTGGAAGAACCTAATAAAACATCTAACTGTGCTATAATTGAAGAACCATGGCACTCCACCCAATAGGATATGAAGAATATAAACTCTGATCATTATAACTACCATTACCCCACTAAATATCCTCTTCATTCCTTTATTTCATACTAGAAAATACACTCATTGTATTAGTAGGAGGTCCACCCACATATGTATTAAAGGATAGAAGATAACTAACTTATCGATCCTCCACCCTGACTTTTTTAATTTTCAAGGACATGTTCAAAAAATCTACATATGTTGTTAGATAAAAACTCATAACCTTCCATCTAATATTATGGAAAACATTAGCCTCAAATATCCTAATCTTGTATTCCTTATTTATAACCAAGAGGGAGAAAAATGAAGCAGTTTTTTGAAATTAAATCGTATAAATATACCATCATGAATCCACATTGGATCTCGATGAATTTCTGAGAATAATCCAGATTTATTGAATTATGATATAATTATTTTAAGAAAAGGTTATTAAAGGCCTCACATGTAATACCGTGATATCTATTTATTTTTCTAAGACACCCTACTATCACCTAGTTGGTCCATGTAGCATAAATGCTTCTGTCTTAACCCATCAGTCCTCCAATTTCTCAACTATATATAATATACATCCAATTATGTCCATATTTTCCCAGTATCATGTGACCCCTAAGATCCTTAGAAGGCAAGAAAATTCTATATTTGGATGTTGAAAGGGTAGTAAATGATGTTCCTTTATACTAATCCACAATGGAAAATAAAAATTAAATATACTCTAGGGTGAAGCAGTTATAATGCCTTATCCACTAGAATAAGTGCATGACGATTTTCAAGTATATCCATCTATGCATATTTTTGTTAAACTATTTCATCTTACCTTGTGGTAGAATTATGGAATCCATGAGGAAATATTTTTCTGAAAATGAAAATGAAAGTTTATAGTTTTCACAATAACATGAATACAAAAACAAATTAAGAATTTATAAGGAAATATTATGGAATGTATATGGAAACATAATTAAGGATGCTACCAAAAAATAAGAAGGCACAAACCCATATGTAATACTAAAGGTTATCTATACCTGTACATTAGTCAGAATCCAATATATTGAATAAAAAGTCATTCTCATGTTTATCTAACTTTTTCCATCATACATATATCACAACAATTCAGGAAAAAGATATATCACCCAATGCAGAACACTAGTCTTTCTCAAATAGATAGAGTAATCATGGATTTAAATTAAGTTACTATTATTAATCACACAACAGGTATATATATGCTATTCAATCTTATGTTCATAATCAAGACACATGAATGTTCCAAAATCCCATAAAAAATAATCCTATAATTTGTAACATGGTGGACCATTACACATGAGATATACACGAACATGGAGAGTCCCATTCTTAAGTTCCAAATAACCAACCTCTATTCAACCACGTCCATGAATTAAAAAAATATAAGAAAGAAATGTAACGAATTGAAAATTTATAAATGAAAATCTTTTTTAATCAATAAATACATTATTTAAGATATAAAATTATAGAAAATAGATGACCTACATTTGTTATTTTAGATAAATATAAATTATATTTTAATGGATTTAAACGTCCATTATGCTTTGTGACCAATGATAGTACAGTTGTTAAGAAATTATCATATGATTAGTATATATATAGGGTTATGTTAAATCTAGTTGAGAATAAAAAGGAAGTGATAGTCTTGACTAGTTTTATTGTACCCTATGTATACCATTTATTAGAGCATCAGAGGGAGATAGTATCACTAGGCTATTCCCATGACCATTCCCTAGTTGAGATTCAACAACTATATTTCTATTGAAACCATTTGTGGGGGAAGTTCTAGATCATCCAAATCATAGCCCAAACCATGTTCGCCAGACTGCCCTAAGAAAATATCACCATTACCCAACTTACCTTTAGGGAATTCAATGGTGTAATAAAGGGATATGTATCTAGACACTATCAATATAAATTTGTTTATTATTTAATAAAATAAGAAATATATTTATCTTTTATTACAATATAATGATTAAAGAATAATGTTTTATAAAAATTAATTTTATTATATGATGAAACAAATATTTTATTTTTACTATATATATATTTCAATGAAGACAAAAGTTTTGATGAAATCAATAATTTTTGAAATATATGATATATAAATAAAATATTAATATTAGATAATATCTAATAAATATAAATGATAATATATTTTTATGACGTCAAATGTAAATGTTAAAAGGGTCTAAAAACAGTTATGGTCAAACAAGTAGTATTTTTCAATAAATGGGGCTTTTCATTTAAATTTAAAAATTCTTTTATTTAGAGAACTATTTCGATAAAATAAAGTTTACTTTATAAATCTCTACATAGAAATTACAAAATGGTGAATATTTCATAATTTTATAGAGATAGTCAAATTTTCGTGTAAAAATTAAATATGGTATAATTATACATTGTGTATTTTTAAAATCATAAAATCCAAAATGTGATGTAAAAAATACTATAAGTAGATTCCACAAAAAATATAATCATTTCTATTAAAAATATGTGTTTTACGTTATTTGATTAATTTTATAAATCCTTAACGAATCCTATAACGAACTGAACATTCATTAATAAAAATTCGTCTTTATATAATTAAATGTTTAATTATGTAAATTGATTATATAAAATGTGAAATTCATTGGTTTTATGATTCTGGATTTTAAAATACCGTTATGAATTGTGACTGTTGCTAATATATCCCTTAAATAGTGATCACATTGTTAGTATAAATATAGGGCTTTATCAAATCCAATTTACTCAATCAAAGGAAGCGAAGGACTCATCGAGTAGACTTTCCCTATACAAAGTCCATTTATTACAGATTATAAAGGATTTTGAATCATTGGTCTTCTCTCTTGACCAATCCAAAGCCAAGCTTGAACAAGTTAAGCTTGAGCAGAACTTACTATAGGAGAAGTGGAAGTTAATAGAGATTACAAGCCGAACGATGTTATCTGAGCCACCCCAAGAGTCTGTCCGCATCACGCTCCTTAACCTTCGGACTTATGGGAGTGTTATAAAGGGTTATGTAACAAGACCTTATCACTATGAATATGTTCAATATTTATTGTATATAATAATGAATATACAATCATTTTTTTTATTACATTATAAATTCTTTTTAAAGCGCATATAGTATTTTTTTTAATATTCAACTTTGAAATCTATTTTGATTAATTAATGGAATTGTGAATTACATAATATTTTAATAAAATATTATTATTATTAAGTTACTTTTTCTTAAATCTAAATTATCGTATAATTTTATGAATGTAATTGTAATTTTTATTTGAAAGCTGTTTTGGTTAAAACCCATAAATTTTCGATAAATGTTGATTTTTATTTTAAATGTAAAAATTCACATATTTTCAAAAATATATAGATAAAATAAATATATATTTTTTGTAATCAGGATGTCGAAATTATCCAACAGTGAATTGTTCATAATATTTTGTCACAGTCGAATTTTTGGGTATAAATTAAATACCATTTAAATATATTATGTGTTTTATGACATCTTAATGGCCCAATATTGATTTAATAAAATACTATAAACATTATGTTCAGACAAAATATGTTTACCATTAAAATAATGTGATTTTTGGTTTGATTAGATTATTTTACAATGCTTTAGTGGACCCTTTAAGGCTTATAAAACATTTTATATATTTAAATTGTTTTCCTCTAGAGTGTGACTCACCTCAACATATAAACCCTATTATTTTAAGATTTTAGACCTTTGAACTTATAAAATACTGTTTTCCAATCCCCTCGGGCCGAAACCCTGGGCAAAAACCATTGATTGGTTTGTGGTATTGATTAATTTAATTAGTGGTGAACCAAACATAAATAATAAAGAATTACTTCTCCTTCCTTATATAAAGCCACCCTAGCTCCCACATCCTCTACACTCAAAAAATTTCAACTTCATCCCACCTCTGACATCCTCTCTATATAATCTTCTCAAGGTTCCCAATTCTCTTAAGAAGCCTCTCTCAAGCCCCTCCCAAGGCTTTGGTATCACACTTCTATGTAATGGATTTCTTCCATTCTTATTTTTGTCCAAATTTTTTTAAGTTTTTATTCCATTTTTTCGATTAAAAATGTTGTGGGGTATGACTTCACACCTCCCCATACTGATCTCTTTATGTTTGGATGATTTGAGACCCCATTCTCTCTCATTAATACCTCTTATGTACACCTGTTACCATGCTGAAATTTTGTGAGGGATTTCTATGTCCCCTTTAACATCCAAATAATAATTTTGTATTGAGCATATAAATTACATTATGTTTTTTGGGAAATGGATTTATATGACCCCCTTACTATCCATTTCATGTAAATTTGATGATACACCCATTTATCTCTCATAAAACATTTTCATGAATGCATACGTCACACCGTTATGCTACTGAAATTGCACCGGGTTTTTACAAGCCAAGATCATTATGTAGTGAATACCACTCCAATATATCTATCAACTGTATTCACCTTCATGCACATATAAATATTTTAATGGCACTATCATGTATTTATTACACATTACTTAATCATTTAATAACTTATGATGTTGATTGATTCTATGTTATATGACCCATGTGGCACATTTTGCATGAAATAAAATGTTCAAGAAGGGTGTGCTCGGATAGCGCTCCAATGCATTAGGAAATGATTAATACTAGTATACGTCATGTAAAATTAGAGTATAATCCTTATAATTAAATATAACGAGGGTTTACTTAGGCTTCTTGTGAAATGAGCATTGTCTCATGAAAAAATCATGTTAAATGTTGTTGGCACATTTCCACATTATGTTAATCATATGATATCAAACTTTTATGTTCTTGTTTATCTTATGCTCCATTGATATTTTTATTTCATAAAAAAAATATTTCATGTTTGCCACTTAAACTCCCTTACTGGGCTTTGTAGCTCACCCTTTTCTTATTCATGTCCTGTAGTTATCCCCTGCAATTCCAACCACAAGGGAATGTAGTGGTCATGTAAAGGAAGTTTTCCATAAGATGTTGCATCTATTGTTTTATGTTATTATGTAATGTTCCTAATCCCCAATGACGACATAACTCTTGATATTTTATGTTGTATCAAGTGATTTTTTCTAAGTAAGAAATCATTTTTAAGTGTGTAATGAAAGGATGAGTTGTTATAGTTGGTATCAAAGGATAGGTTTAGTTAGTTTTGGGATTAGGATTAGAAAACCCTAGTGAATCCTTAGATAAAATACTAAGTATAATAAAAACATCTCTATGTTTTGGTGAGTATTGAGTAAGTTTTTTATTAAAAAAATAAATCTCTGTCTGGATATAAGTGTGTAGAGGTGTCTCCGGCATAGATGTATCCTTGGGCTAAAACCAGAACACATCGATTTAAGCTACACACGAATGAGAATTGGTGCATGAAAACGGGCCTCACTTCACTCTTGGTTATGACACTCCCTAGGGACATGCTCTTGTAAATTCAAAATCTTAGTATAGACCATTATTAAGGTATTTAATAAAATTTCTGTATGAATATATGTTAGAATTTAGATAATGAATATCATAGATTGAAGCCAATGGATTCATAATTAAGGAAATAAAAGTTATTAATAAGGCATCAGTTTTGTCCTTGGATTACCCTTTATGTGTTACCCCTAACATTCATTTTATTCTAGACGATGGTCGGTAATATAATGACTCAGGCTAAAAACCGATGTGAAGATCAATGTGATGAATGTTCTAATGAGATGCCCAGACCGATGGGAGCTGGAATCGCAAACATTGTCATGATTCTCCCTTAGTTAACTCAAGATTTGAATAGAATCATGGGTCAAGAGGAACGTTAAACCTCTCCTAAGAATGAAAAATTATCTATTAAGACCCCAATGACACAATGTCCTCCTACTTTTAATGGATCATTTGATCCCTCATTAACCAAACAATAGACCAACTCCATTGAAAATATCTTCTCCATCCTTTAATGTTCTGAATAAGAGAATGTTCTCCTAGCTGCATATTGTATGGGGGGTGAAGATGATCATTGGTGGAAGCAGATAAAAAATATGATGCCTAAGGGGGAGATCAATGCATTGGAAAGGAAGGATTTCTAGAAGATGTTTTTCAATAAATATTCTCCACACACCCTCTGAATTAAGATGGAAAGATTCTTCCTTTCCATCAAGAAAAATGATAAAGAATCTATTGGATCGTATGAGGAAAACATTAAAAGGATTGCACAATACACCTTCGACTTTGTTGTTACCTCCAAATGCAAGTTTGACCGCTTCTTTGGTGGGTTGAAACGAATCCTACAGAAAGCACTGGAAATCTGTGACTTTGACAGTGATGAGGAAATTGTTTGATGTGCCCTCAAGGTCAAAATGTAGATCAGAGAATCTCAAGGGTATCATGGGGATAAAATGTATAAGGTGGACTTAAATTCTAGCAGTCTGATGAATAAATCCAATGGTGATAAGAAAATTCAACACCCCAATTTCCAATGTTGTGGAAAGAAGCACCCCGTAAATTACCTGAAGGGGATGAGGAAATTCTTTAGGTGTGGTAGGTAAGGGCACCTGGCTATTAACTGCAGGTAAGAAAAACCCACGGTTCTGATAGAGCAGAGGAATGCATCACTCGACCCTCAACGCGTTTTTTATTTCATCAATTGTAATGTACCGGGGAACTTTGAAAACTATTTCTCCAATCCATGGGCTTTCGGTAGCAACCAACAACCTCCAAGGTAGTAAGGGTGAGATTTTATCCAACACTACCACTAAAGTGAACCTCGATAATGAATTGGTGACAGGTATACTAGTTATTTATTCAATAATAGAAAATTTACTCTTTGATTGTAGTTCTATGCATTCTTTTATATCCTGAAAGTTTAGTAGAACAATCCCAACACCACCACAAATCATGGAAGTAAATATGAAGGTGAGTATGAAAAATGGGGCAATCATTACATCCCATGAATATACCCCCTCACTTGTCATAATCGGTAGATTGAACTTCTCGGAAAACTTCATCATACCCCCTTTGGTGGAATTTGATGCAATTCTCAACATGGATTGGATTTACCTATATAGAGCCTTCATAAATTTCTGTGAGAGGGAAATCACTATCCATATGGAGAATCGACCCCCGAATCAATACAAGTGCAAGGATGAAGATGGATATTCATTATCTCCATCACCTCAAGCATGGATATTACTACCCTATGAGCATGCATATCTGGCTAAGATGATTGATTCCAAGGGAGTAACCATCCTTAATGACATGGCCATTTTGATGGAATTCCTTTAAATGTTTCTCGAAAATTGCATGGTCTTTATTCTAGAAGATATATTGAAATCTCAATTGACCATATTTTTGGGGCATTTCCAATATCATATACTCCATATAGAATTTATATTATAGATCTTGAAAAGCTGAAAAATAACTACCAGAGAATCTGGATAAAGGGTTTATATGCCCAAGTGCTTAATAATGGGGGGCACCAGTCCTCTTCATCATGAAGAAGGATGGTTCAATGCACCTTTGAATCAATTATCATGATCCTAACAAAATAATGATAAAGAAAAATTATCATCTCCCATGAATTAATGACTTGTTCAATTAGCTACATGGGGAACAATACTTCTCCAAATAGGATTGGTGGTCAGGATATTATCAAGTATGGGTGAAGTAGGAAGATACCCCTAAGACTACTTTCGTACAAGATACGAGCACTATAAATTCATTATAATGCCATTCAGACTCACTAATGCTCCAGCATTCTTCTTGGACTTGATAAATATAGTATTTAGATATTACCTCAACAAATTTGAGGTGGTCTTTATCGATGATATTTTAATATACACTAAAACCAAGGAGGATCTTGAGGAGCATCTAAGAACAATACTATAGACCTTTTGAAAGTAGAAGCTCTATGCAAAATACAAAATCTGTGAGTTCCGGTTGAAGGAGGTTTCATTCATGGGTCATATCATCCCAAGCAATGGGATATATGTGGATCACTCCAAGACAACTTTAATAGAGGGATGGATGAGGCAAACATCAATAACGGATATTCGTAGATTCCTAGGGTTAGCTGGATATTATCGACGGTTTTTGAGAAATTTCTCATGATTTTCATACCCTCTTACCAAGATAACTCAGAAGAGAGTAATGCTATCATAGACCAGTGAATGTGAAGAATGATTCATGTAGGTGAAAAGGAGGCTTATCAATGCTCCCGTGCTCACTTTACCCAAATGCAGAGAACATTTTGTGGTATTCAATGATGCTTCAAAGAATGTCATGGGCTGTGTGTTGATGAAAAATGACAATGTCATTGAATATTATTCACGGAAATTTAAATTTCATTAGTATAATTATCAAACACATTATCTGGTATGGATGTGGTTATCTCCTCTTTAATAATTTTGCAGCATTATCTCTTTGGGGAGAACTGTCAAATATATACAGACCACAAAATCCTCAAATATATATTCATATAGAAAGATTTGAACATGCTCTAATGAAGATGGTTAGAGCTGGTCAATGACAATGACTGCTCAATCCCTTACCACCTTGGGAAAGAGAACAAGGTGGACGATTCACTAAGTAGAAAGGACCCAATGATTCTATCATTTATAAGAATTGAGAAGGAAAGAATCTTCTTTGATTTGATGAAGATGGACATGGGAATCATAAATAAGGTAACATCATCAATCCTTTCACAAATGATTGATCAACCAACTCTTTTGGAAAGAATAAGGGATTATCAAAAGGATAATGTGGGAATTCCTAAAAAGGTGTGTAAGAACCCAGATCTTCGTTTCAGGAATGTTTTTATTTTTCTGGAGTTTTTGGGAAAAATAAGGTTTCTGGAAATTTTTGAAGTACACATCGTGTACTTTTTGAGTACACTCCGTGTACTATTTTTTTGCTCGAAGCTGTGTGATGGCCCTGTCTAGGCCACACACACAGTGTGTGGGGGTGACGTGGAGGCCTATTTTGGTGGAGTACGGAAAAACCCACTACACGTCGTTTACTCTAAAAGTACATGTCGTGTACTTTTCTTTTTTGTTTTCATTAAATGGACCAGGGTTGTGCCTAATCGCCATAACTGTCTTCATCTAGGTATGGTTCAATCGGGAGATGTCGTACGGCCAAGAAACTTCTCCAAATTCCTAAGCCTCCATTCGTTCTCTGATTCGAGCTCTGTTGATTGCGTTGGAAGCGTAGAGGTGTGTTCTCCCATCGCCCTGAGCCATGTTTTCCAATTATTCCTCCTTCTCATGTTATCTAAGGTAGAAACTTTTGTGTGTTTTATCATATATATGACATTCTATGGAGAATCCGTCATCTTGGTTCATGTATATCGATCTCTTAGGATCGAGGTAGGTGGTTTGTGCCTTACCGTTCAGGGACTCTGAGTTTTATGTGTGAATATCCACTGATACCCATGAACAGGTTATTGCGTGTTTACCTTTTTTCCCTTGTTTTTCCTACTTTTATTGTATGATTTTGTAGAGGTAAATTGTCCATGTTAGAGGATAATTGGTTGTGTATGGATGTATTTTCCCTTACTTTGTTCTTTTTACGAACTTTGGGTCTCATTTTCCTTTGGCTTTTACACCTGTTTCCATGCCTTGTGTTTATAAGTAGGAGTGAAATTCATAACATGATTTTTGCCTTCAAGACTGTTTATCCAAGTATCTCTATAGGTGTACTTTGGTTATCCATGTAGCTCTATAGGTGTACATGGGCCTTATATCATTATTATGAACTGACTGTCATGGGGCTGAGAGAACTTAGTGTTGTAGACTATAAGGGATAGACCGAGTGAGCTTCCCAGAGAGTCTTAGATATTATAGACTATAGGGGATTGACTAAGTGAGCTCCCAGGGAGTCTTGGATATTATAGACTATAGGAGGGTAGACCAAGTGAGCTTCCTCAGAGAGTCTTACCTTGTTTGAATCTCTTTAAGAACCTTCCCAGGCTAGATGAGGAATTGGCCGAGTGGGCTTCCTCAAATAGTCTGTGGTATACCTATGGATATTAGAGGAATTGAACGAGATATATTCTAAAGAGAGTCTCTAGACCTTGGGGCTAAGAGGGTTACACCATGTGATCTTCCTCAGAGAGGACCTCACTACCCTAGACTATAAGGGTAATTTACTGAGTGTTCTTCCCCATAGAGTCTTGTCAATTCGTATGACCAAACAAGATGGGTTAGGCTGAGCGCACTGCCTAGAGGGTTATGGTACTTCTTGGATAGGACCAGAGGGGATGGCTGCGAGTTCTTCCTAGAGGGTTTTTCCTTCTTTTTAGTTGTTTTATTCACTATTGTTATTGATCACTATTGTGTATCATCCTTCTTTACTGCTTACTGTTTACTGCTTACTGTTTTGCTGTTGTTGCTTAATGCTTATTGTACATTTACCGGCCATATACTTATTGACTGTTAGGTACAGATCTTCGGGTGAATGCCTACTGGGATTTAGTCTCACACCCTATTTGAGTCATGCTTTTGGGCCTAAACAGACTATGTTGTTGCAATTATAGACAAGGTAAAGTGCCCTTCGACTTCAAGTACTTTATTGCTTGGAGCAGGAGAGCATGGGACCAAGCATTGGCTTGCGATGCTAAGGAGCTATTTTATTTTCTTTTGTACTTGTTTTGGTCATGTGTTTTTTCAGCATTGCGACTTGTTTGGATACCTTCCTAGATATGTATCATGCATCATTTTATATATACATATGTGCTCCAGTTTGTTGATTTAGTTTTCTACTATTTATATTGTTGGTTTTTACTGCTTTCGCTATTGCATATTTATTTTTCTTCCGTTGTGTACTCTTCCAATGAAGGTATAGTTTCCCCACTGTCACACCTAAGGCCCTCACTGCTAATCGGTAGCCTCTGACGTTAGGGAAAATGCGCTTGAGGTCATGTGACCAACCGGGTACAGGGTTCCTCTAGGTGGATTCTGGAACCGAGATGTAACAAATTAGTATCAGAGGGATTATTTTTCTCTTGCTTTAATATTTGGAGACTTTAGTCAGGAATATGACAAATTTGATACTTGGTAATAAGCTATGACTGGGAGTAGCTAACCTGTGTATAGGGAAAAGCCATACTACCTCATTTATTGTAGTTTTCTAGTTTTGAGATTTTATGGTTTATATGATTTTACCTAGAGTGATTCACATGATTTGTGCTGTTATTATTTGATATTACGGTTCTATTTCTGTCGCAACCTGATGAGAGGAGGGTATGCCATCTCATGAATCATATATTCACTTGTAGAAATCACATGCCATGCATTATTACTATGCCATCTAGCGTGCATTAGCGATTGCAAGTCGTTGTGATAGACTCGGTGTAGATTATGCATGATGTTGTGATAGATGCTTGATAGAATCCCTGATTTTGTGATAGAGTAACAAATTGTTTTGTACTTTGCTTATATGAATGCCGAATTTTGATTCTTGAGGGGTTATGGGCCCTCTTGAATTGGAAATTGGTGGATCATGATCCTGTTTTCTCTTGGACATGACTGTAGGAGATGCTAAGCTTTGATTCGAGGGGAGTATGGGCCCTCAAGAATCAGAATTTGGCACCTATTTGCCTTGTTTTCAGTGTTTCTGGGCTTCTGTGCAGTTTCTAAGCTACTTCTAAGAAAAACCTAGAATACACGGCGTGTACATTCTGGTTACACGCCGTGTAGTTTTCAGGCTGTGTCATTAACCATATGAGCAGAAACATGGTGTTGTGAAAATATCTTTAGGAACACGCCGTGTACAGTAGGTACACACCGTGTAGATTAGAGCTGTGTACCCGGCCTTGTCACTAACAACACAGGTCAGGGAAGCTTGAGTAGAACACAACGTGTTGTAATGGAACATGTCATGTAGTCCTTTCCAGGTACCCAGCCGTGTCGCGAACAACATGGGTCGGTGTTACCCCTCTTAGACACGTCATGTAGTTTAGGAACACGTCGTGTAGTCATGTTTAGGTACCCGACCGTGTCACAAACCACACGGGACGGTGTCACCTTCTCTTATACATGCTGTGTTTGTTCGAAACATTCCATGTAAGGGACAACCGTGTAGACGGCCATGTAACTGACAACACAGGCCACTAAGACCGCGTCTAGTACACGTCTTGTCCCTGGGGAACATGCTGTGTAGTCTGGGGATAGATGGACCATGGTGGTTAGCCGTGTAAGGAGACTCGAACAGGGGTTTAGAGTTCAAGTACACGCCATGTGTGGGAACAACACGCTGTGTAGTTTGGGGTGTTACAAGACCAGTAGTGGAAGGAGTACACACCCATGTTAATGGCTTATGTAGACACGCCTTGTCGTTTTATTACACGTCGTGTAGTCGTGTTTTGTAAATCATGATAGTTTCTTTCCCCTGTTCCCGTTGTGTAATCCTGTGTTTTTTTTTCTTTATTCATCCTGATTGAAAGTGTGCTTTTGATCTTTCAGTGCTATTACTCTAAGACTTCCCTTGTTCGTACGTGAGTTTCTAGACGGTGGCCAAACACCGGATATGGCCGATCAGGGACCTCCTACAGAACCTCCTGTTGTGCCATCCTTGGCACCAGCAGTTATCCCCGTCGCAGGTGTCGAGGTGCAGTTCAGGGAGGACTTCTTGAGGATGATGCATACCTTCCAGGGATCACCGCCTCCTGCCCCGTCGATGGATGAGTTGACGTGGGTTTTACAGTAGAAGCATCCTCCTACATTATCAGGGGATGGAGGACCCCAGGCCACAGATTCGTGGATAGAGGCCACACTGACCATATTTGAGCACCTACAGATCCCTCCGAAGAAAAGGGTAAAGCTGGCTACTTATATGCTCCGGGACACCGACAAGAGGTGGTGGGAGGTGATATCATGGTTAGGGCGTTAGAAGGATATGTTTTGGGATGAGTTTCGATGCACCTTCTATGAATACTTCTATCCGGAGACCCTGAGGGCCGATCAAGCCCGGGTGATTATGAGTCTGCAGCAGGGTACTCTTTCTGTTATGGAGTACTCGCCTTGTTTCACTGAGCTACAGAATTCCACACTGATCTCAGCAGGTGATGAGTTGTTCCTTGCTAGGAATTTCGAGGATGGTCTCTAGCAGGAGATCCGTTCCCAGGTGAATATCTTATAGTTGACTTCTATATCCTCCATCGTCAACCAGACACTGGTCACTGAGCGCAATCTGAGGTATTCTAGAGTAGTGAGCTGGGGTGGCTCAATATCCAGGGCTGTTATGGACGGTATGAAGTGTCGTAGAGTGTCTTCTTGAGGTTGTGGGGTGTCTTTTCTTATGGAACCTCTATGTCCTAGAGATGATAGGAAATGACGTCATTCTCAATATGGATTGGTTGGTTCCTTTCCAGGTAGTCGTCAGTTCCAATCATCGCAGGGTAAGTTTCGCATCACTAGAGGGAAGATCATTCCTTCATAGAGGCGGGTGGATGTCTAGGCGGGTAGAGCTGGACCAGATTATCATGGGCTAGGGGAAGTTACAGACCATATTTCCAGTCTTTATCTAGATGAACAGGGGACCTCACGGTTAGACTTTCCTCTAGTGGTGGATCATTTCAAGGATGTCTTTCCAGAGGAATTTTCAGGTTTGCCTCCAGAGTGTGAGGTAGAATTCTCAATTGATCTCATGCCAGGACCGGCACCAGTTTCCATTCCTCCTTATAGGATGGCTACACCTATGTTTCAGGAGCTCAAGAAATAGTTTGAGGAGTTGCAGGCAAATGGTTCCATCCAACCCAGTACTTCTCCTTGGGGTTCGCCTGTCCTGTTTGCGAAGAAGGAAGACCGTACCCTTTGGCTTTGTGTGGATTATTGGAATCTGAACCAGTTGACGGTCAAGAACCGATATCCGTTGCCAAGGATCGATGACCTCTTTGATGAGCTTCGAGGAGTCAGAGTCTTCTCTAAGATCGACTTGAGGTCCGGTTATCATCAGTTGCGCATTTTTCTATCAGATATGCCTCTGACAACTTTCAGGAGAAGGTATGGTCTTTTCAAGTATACATTCATGTCATTCGGTCTCACGAACGCACCTACAGTCTTCATGGCACTGATGAACCGAGTGTTCCATCCGTACTTGGACTCTATTGTCGTGGTCTTCGTGGATGATATCTTGGTGTACTCTCACAGTCGACACGACCATGCCACACATCTTGAGATCATTCTGAGTACACTAAGAGAGCAACAGTTATATGATAATCTCTTAAAATTCCCCTTTTGGATGGATCAGATTCACTTCTTGGGTCATGTTTTCTCAGAGACAGGAGTTTCAGAGGACCTAGAGAAAGTGAGATCTATAGTTTCCTGGGAGCATCCAAAGAACTTCTTTGAGGTACGTAGTTTTCTAGGGATGGCTGGATACTATAGGAACTTCATTCTGGACATCTCGCGCCTAGTATAAGTGTTGAAAGGTCTGACCAATAAGGGGGCGATGTTTTTATGGTCAGATTCTTGTGTGTCCGACTTTCAGGATATGAAAGGGAGGTTGATGTCAGCACCGATACTATTCTTGCCGGATCTGGGCATGGTCTATACTATTTGTTCTGATGCTTCAGGTATCAGTATTGGATCTGTACTTATGCAAGAAGATGGAGTGGTTTCATACGGGTCTCAGCAGTTGAGGCAACACGAGAGGAACTACCCAACGCACAATCTGGAGTTGGAAGTAGTTGTTCATGCCTTACACTATTAGAGACACTATCTTTTGGGAGAGCACTTTTTGGTTTTCACCAACAACAAGAGTCTCAAGTATATCTTCAATCAGTGTGATCTAAATTTGATACAGCGCAGGTGGGTCGAGTATATTTAGTCTTTCGACATTGAGCTCACCAATACGATAGGAAAGGGAAATGCAGTGGCTGATGCTTTGAGCATGAGAACTCAAATTCAGACAGTTTAGGAGGTCATTAGTGAGTGGCAGATTATGGATATGTTCTCTGTGATGCACATGGAGGTGCATGACAAGCAAGGACATACCTTCCTTTCATATGTGGCTGTTACCTCTATATTTCTTGATCGGGTGCGAATGAGGCAACTATCAGATTCAGAAGCCTTAGTCTTGTGGGAGAGTGTGTCAGAAGTGGACCCTCTTCCTGGATGCACAGTGGGTGAGGATGAGATCTTGTGTTTCTAGGGACGTGTATGGGTACCGGTAGACAAACACAAGGAGCTGATGCAGTATTTTCATTCCTCGGTTTGGGCGGTTCATCCTGGTGTCACCAAGTTGTATCATGATCTTCATCACTAGTACTGGTGGCCAGGTATAAAGAGGGATGTTGATGGTTTTTTCATGAGATGCTCTACTTGTTAGCAGGTGAAAGTAGAGCATCAGTGACCAGTAGAGATTTTTCAGCAGTTACCCATTCTTGAGTGGAAGTGGAATTATGTCTTGATGCAGTTCGTGACTGGGTTACCAAGGTCACCTCGGGGGAGTGATGCTGTTTGGGTTGTTGTCAACAAGCTAATGATGGTTGCACACTTCTTAACGATCTAGGAGACCTTTAGTGTTGATGAGTTGGGATGATTGTACATCTAAGAGATTGTACGTCTATATGGAGTTCCACACTCCATTGTTTCAGACAGGGATGTGCGCTTTACATATCGGTTCTGGCAGGAACTTTAGAAGGCTTTGGGTACACAGGTACTTTTGAGTACAACATACCATCCCTAGACTGATGTCCAGTTAGAGCGCACGATCCAGGTGCTTTAGGGTATGCTACGAGCTTTCATTATATACTTTGGAGGTTCTTGGGAGAAACATATTCCTCTAGTGGGGTTCTCCTACAACAATTGTTTTCAGGTGACCATTCAGATGTCACCTTATGAGGCATTGTATGGTAGTTCATGCCGATCACGCTTATGCTGGCTGGAGGCAGGAGAGGCAGCTCTTCTAGGACATCTTCTTGTTCAAGAGACCTCAGAGCAGATAGAGTTGATTCGGAAGAGGATGGCTACAACACAGTCTCGAATGAAGTCTTATTCTAATCAGTGGAGGTGACCTCTGAAGTTCAATGTTGGGACACAAGAGGATTCGGAGATAGGGTAAGCTTTCACCATGGTACGTCATGCCGTTTGAGGTGTTGAAGAGAGTTGGGCTCGTTGCCTATCGGTTACACCTACCTCAGAGGTATCGGGCTATGCACAACTTTTTCCACGTCTCTCAACTTTGACATTACTTTTCAGACATGTCTCATGTCTTCCAACCCAAGGAGGTTGAGCTTGAAGTGGATGTGTAATTAGAAGAGAATCCTATCCAGATTGTCGATCATAGTACTAAGGTACTCCAAGGCCGGTCTGTTCCTATGGTATGGGTGTTATGGCATCATGGGCGAGTACATGATGAGACATGGGAGAGGGAGGTTGAGGTTTGATCGCAGTGGCCGGAGCTGTTCGAGGTTTCTTCTTCAATGCTCCTCTAGGGAAATTTGGGGACACATTTCTTTTAAGGGGTGAAGTTTGTGAGAACCCAGATCTTCGTTTTAGGTATGTTTTTCTTTTTATAGAGTTTTTGGGGAAAATAATGTTTCTGGAAATTTTTGTAGTAAACACCATGTACTTTTTGAGTACATTCCATGCACTCATTTTCCACTCGAAGAGGTGTGCTGGTTGTGTCTGGGCCACACACACAGTGTGAGGGGGTGATGTGGAGGCCAATTTTGGCAGAGTGTAGAAAACCCCACTATATGCCTTGTACTCTAAAAGTACATGTCGTGTACTTTTATTTTTTTTCATTAAACGGGTCGGGGTCACGCCTAATCTCCATAATAATCTTTATCCAGGTCTGGTTTGATCGAGAGATGCCGTATGGCTGCGAAACTTCTTCGAATTCCGGAACCTCCATCTGTTCTCCGATTTGAGATTTGTCGATTGTGTTGGAAGCGCAGTGGTGAGTTCTCCCTTCTGCTTGATCCTTGTTTTCCAATTCTTCCTCCTTCTCAGGTTATCTAAGGATGAACGTTTTGTGTATTTTCTCATATCTATGATTTTCTAGGGAGAAGTCGTCGTCGTGGTTCAAGTATATCGATCTCCGAGGATAAAAGTTGGTGGTTTGTGCCTTACCGTTCAAAGTCTCTTAGTTTTATGTGAGAATTTCCACCTATACCCGTGAACGTGGTATTGTGTGTTTACCTTTTTTCCTTTTTTGTTTTCTTTCCTTTCTTGTATACTTCGGTAGAGGTAAATTTATCATGTTAGAGGATAATTTTTTGTGCTTGGATGTATTTTCCCTTACTTTGTTCTGTTTACGACTTTGGGTCTCTTTTGCCTTTGTCTTTTACTCCTGTTTTCATGCCTTGTGTTTATAGGTTGGAGTGATATTCATAAAATGCTTGTTTCCTTCAAGAATGTTTATCCAAGTAGCTCTATAGGTGTACTTTGGTTAGCCAAGTAGCTCTATAGGTGTACATGGTCCTTGTAGTAATATTATGCACTGACTGGCACAGGGCTAAGATAACCTAGTGCTATAGACTATAAGGGATAGACCGAGTGAGCTTCCCAGAGAGTCTTAGATATTATAGACTATAGTTGATGGACTAAGTGAGCTCCCAGAGAGTCATGGATATTATAGAATACATGATGGTAGACCGATTGAGCTTCCTCAGAGATTATTACCTTGTTTGAATCCCTTTAAGAACCTTCCCAGGCTAGAGGAGGAATTGACCGAGTGAGCTTCCTCAGAGAGTCTGTGGTATAACTGAGGCTATAGGATGAATTGACTAAGATATATTCCTCAAAGAGTCTCTAGACCTTGGGGCTAAGAGGGTTATACTGCATGATCTTCCTTAGAGAGTCCCTGACTACCCTAGACTATATGGGTAATTGACCAAGTGTGCTTCCCCAGAGAGTCCCATCAATACGTATGACCAAAACAGAGGGGTTAGGCTGAGTGCACTACCCAGATGGTTGTTGCACTTCATGGATAGGACCAGACGGGATGGCTGTGAGTACTTACCAGAGGGTTTTTCTTTCTTGTTAGTTGTTTTACTTCATTATTATTTTTGATCACTGTTGTGTATCGTCCAGCTTTACTGCTTCTTGTTTAAGTCTTACTGTTTTGTTGTTGTTGCTTACTTCTTATTGTACTTTTACATGCTATATAGTCACTGAATATTAGGCCTAAATCATCAGGTGAATACCTACTGGGATTTAGTCTCAAACCCTATTTGGGTCATGCTTTTGGGCCCAAACAGACTATGTTGTTGTGGGTATAGACAAGGGAAAGTGCCCTTCAACTTTCTGTACTTGATTGCTTGGATCAGGAGAGCATGGGACCAAGCTTTGGATTATGATGCTGAGGAGATGTTTTATTTTCTTTTGTACTTTTTTTTGGTATTGTGTTGTTTTCAGCATTGCGACTTTTTTGGATTCTTTCCTAGATATTTATCATGCATGATTTTACATATACATATGAGATCCAGTTTGTTGATATAGTTTCCAACTTTTTATATTGTTGGTTATTACTGCTTCCACTATTTCATGTTTATTTTTATTCTACTATGTACTCTACCAATGAGGGTATAGTTTCTCCAATGTCAAACACAAGGCCCTCGCTGCTAGTCAGCAGCCTCGGGTGTTTGGGGAAATGTGCTTGAGGCCATGTGACCAACCGGGTACGGGGCGCCTCTGGGTGGCTTCCAAAACTGGGACGTTACAAGGTGGAAGCTATTAGAAAATGAAAATCCTTGGTGTTCAATGTTAATGAAGAAGGAATTGTGTGATTTGTGAAAAGACTATGTGTTCCATCATGTATAGAGATGATGAAGGAAATTTTGGGTGATTCACATAGTTCAAATTATTCTATTCACCCAGGAAACATAAAGATGTTTCGAGACTCAAAGAGCATTATTGGTGGGATAATATAAATAAGGAGATAGTTGAGTATACATCAATGTGCCTGGTGTGTCAGAAATTGAAGGCAGAGAGGCAGAAGTCTAAGGGGATGATGCAACCATTGCTCATACCATCATGGAAATGGGAGAACATCACCATGGGTACTGTCACTGGACTACTGAAGACATCCAAAGTCAACAATGCAATCTGGGTTGTTGTGGATCATCTTACAATGTTTGAACACATCATTTCAATTTGGTAGGATTTCTCATTGGATCGATTGACACAAATATATATCAAAGATATGGTAAGGCAGCATGGGGTACCACTATCAGTTGTATCCAATTGAGATCCAAGATTCACATCTATATTATGGAATAGTCTTCAACATGCTATGGATACTAATCAGAACTTCAATATAGCTTATAATCCTTAAACTGATGGTCAATACGATTAGACTATATAAACCCTTGAGTACATGTTGAGACTGTGCTCAATGGACTTCAATAGAGGATGGGATCAACATGTTCCTCTGGTTGAATTCTCCTACAATAATAGTTTCCACTCGAGCATTCTATTGACACCTTATGAATCCCTATATGAGAAGCGGTATAGTACACCATCAATTTGGGATGAAGTTGGTGAGCGTAAGCAGCTAAGACCAAAAATGGTCGAAGAAATGGTAGAGAAGGTCATAACCATTTAGTAGCATATCAAGGCATCCCAAAGTTGACAGAAGAGTTATGCTGATAACTGTTGACAAGACCTTGAGGTTAAAGTTAGAGACATTGTATTTTTACACATATCCATGTGGAAGATGTTCATGAACTTTGTAAATAAAGGGAAGTTAAGTCCTAGGTACATCGGCCCATTCGATATTCTTGATCGTGTCAGGGTCGTGGCCTATCAACTTGCATTTCCACCTACCATGGACAAAGTACATGAAGTCTTTCATGTATCCCTCTTAAGGAAGTACATTCCTACCCAACACTTATACTCTCTTCAGAAGTAGTATAGATAGAGGATGATCTTTCATACAAGGAGAAACTGGTGAATATCTTAGATTGTAGAGAAAAGGTTATATGAAATAAGACAATTCCCCTCATCAAGGTGTTGTGGAGAAACCACAAGTATGAAGAAGAAATGTGGGAATCAGAGGAAATGATGAAGCATAATTACCCACATCTATTTTATTATGGGAAAAGGAAATTTCGATGGTGAAATTTCATTAGGGGGGGAAGATTGTAATGACCCAAAAATTCTTTAATAAAAATTCCTCTTGATCTAATTAAATGTCTCATTTTGTAAAATATTTTTTATAAAATGTTAACTTAATTGGTTTTAGGTTTTTGGATTTTAAAATACCATTAATAATTGTCACCATTGCTAAAATATCCATTGATCAATGATATCATGATTATTATAATTATAGGGATTTAACAAATCCAATTTACTTGACAAAGGATGTGATGGCCTCATCCAGTAGACTTGCCCCGTACGAAGCCCATTTGACGGAGCTTGGAAAGGAGGTGGTGTCATTGGGATTCTCTCTTGAGAAAGGCCAAGCCAATCATGAACATGTTAAGCTTGAGTAGAACCAACTATGGGATAAGTGGAAGTTAATAGAGATTACCACTCGAGCGATGTTATCTAAGGCACCCCAAGAGTCTGTCACCATCACGCACCTTAACCTTCAATCTTATGTGGGAGTAATAAGGGGTTATCTAACAAGACCTTCTTACTATGAATATGTGAATTATTTTTGTATATAAAAATGAATATAAATTCATTTAATTATTGTTACATTGTAAATAGTTTTTAAAGTGCATATAATAATATTATTTAATATTCAAAAATGCAATCTATTTTGATGAATTAATGGATTATTCAATTAAATAATATTTTACTAAAATATTATTATTATTAAATTATTTTTTATTAAATATAAATTATTATTAAATTTTATGAATGCGATTGTAAATTTTATTTGAAAGATGTTTTTGTCAAAACCCATGAATTTTCGATAATTTTTTTTATTATAACAGTAAAAAATCACATATTCAGAAAATTATTCAGATAAAATCAATATTATTTTTTGAATCATGATGATGAAATTATTCAACAAGGAATTTTTCATAATTTTATGAGATAGTCAAATTTTGGGGTAAAAATTAAATATCGTTTAAATATTTAATGTGTTTTATGATATCATAATGACAAAATAGTGATATAATAAAATACTATAAACATTAAGTTAGTCAAATACATGTTTAACCATTAATATAATGTGATTCGGGGTTCATTTGATTTATTTTACAAAGATTTTGATGACCCTTCCATGCTTATAATACATTTTGTCTTTTTAAATTGTTTTCCTTGAGAGTGTGACTCACCTCCACATAAGCAACCCTGTTATTTTAAGATGTTTGGACCTTGTCATTATAAAATATTGTTTTCCCCTGCCCTTTCTAAAAACCCATTAGTGAACACCATTGGCTGGTTTGTGATATTGATTAGTTTAATGTGTGGTGACAAAACCTAAATAATAAAGAATTCCCTCTCCATTCCTATATAAACCCATCCAAAATCCCACTTCATCTTCACTCAATGCCTCTGTAGTTCTTCCAAACTCTGACCTCCTCTCTCTAAAATCCCTATAAGTCACCCCCATCTCCCAATAATCCACTCTCAAGCCTCTCCCAAGCCTTTGGGATCACACTTCCAAGTAATGGATTTCTTCCTTTCTCATTTTTGTCTAATTTTCATTAAGTTGTTATTCCCTGTTTTTTGATTAAAGTTTTTGGGGTATGACTTCTCACCTCCCCCATACTGCCCTATTTATGTTTGGATGATGGGATACCCCTTTATCTCTCATTAATTCCTCCCATGTACACCAGTTACCATGCTGAAATTCCCTAAGGTATTTCTCTCCTCTTTTACATCCAAGTAATTATTTTGTATTGTACATCTAAATTCCATTTAGTTTGTTGGGACATGTATCTATATGACCCACATACATTCCATTTAATTTAAATATTATGAGACACCCATTTCCCTCTCATCGACCATTTTCTTTAATCCTTATGTTTTGCCGTTATGCTGCCAAAATAGCACCGCGTTTTCCAAGACAAGATCATTGTGTAGTGAATACCATACGCATGTATCTATCAAGGGTATTCACCTTTATGTACATATACATTTAATGTTACTTTAATGTATTTATTATACATTACTTATTCATCTAATAACATATGATTTTGATTGATTCCATGTAATATGATCCATGTGGAACACTTATGCATGAAAAAAAAAGGTTAAGAAGGGTCCAACCGGATAGCACTCCAATGCATTGGTTAAAGATTTGTATCATGATACGTCAAGTGAAATGAGGGTTTAATCATGATAATTCAATTGAAATGAGGGTTTACTACAGCCTTATGTGCAATTATCCTTGGATCATGATAAAATCATGTTAAATGGTGTTTCCACATTTCCAAGTTATGTTAATCATGTTATATCAAACCATTATGTTCAAGTTTATCTTATGCTCCATTGATATGACTATTGTTTAACATGTATTTTATCTATCATGTTACGCATAATTAAATCCCTTACTGTGTATTATATCTCACCATTTTCTTATGAATTCCCTTAGGATATCCCATGCAATGCTATGTATGAGGGAATGTAGTGTCCATGTAAAAGAAGTTTTCTCTAATATGTTGCATCCTATGTTTTAAGTTGTTATGTAATGTTCCTAAGCCGAAAATTCACTAGACCTCTTGATCATATATTTTGTATCAAGTGACTTTTTCTATGTAATAATTCATGTTTATGTGTGTAATAAATGGAAGGGTTGTTTTAAATCCTTTAAAATTTATATTATATTTTGAGGGGATAAAATAAATTATATATAAATATTAATCACTTGCACATAACCAAGGGTATTATTTTACTGATTTTGGTTATTAGTCATATAAAATAATGATTTTCAATACTATTTTTTATTGAACATGATAAAAACCATGGGATAGTATTTGTATAGGATTAATTTATTATATAGAGTACAAAACCTATGTTTATGTACCCCTATTATACTGCTAAAATCATCCTATGATGTTACCTTCCAAGCCTTTATGTAGTCAATACCCACCCAAATTTCTGATCAAGGGTATTATCCTAGATGTAACTATCTATAATTGATTATTTAATTTCATTTATTGAACAAACACTATTAATTCATTGTATTAAAAATGATTAAATACATACTTATGTTATATGAACTACATGGAACACTTAGGAATGTACATGATATGAATGTGATGGGTGGGAATGTAATAATATTGAATAACAGTGAATTGGTTAGTGTTTTTATCATATGAGATGCCATATATGGTTTTTTCATGGTTATCCTAAGCATACTATGTTTTTATGTCTTTTTGGATAGCATTGATTTATTTTTATGATGTTATGTTTAATGTTGTTCACACGTTCTTGTGTTGCCTTTATGTTGTCATCTAATATCACACTTCAATGTTAATATTTATGATTATAACACATCTTATGTTACATTGATATTCCTATTGACTCACAATTATTTCATTTTATGATTTGATTATTCTATTAATGGGTTTTATAGGCCAGCATTTTCTTACGTACATCCCTAGGTTATCCCGTGTTGTTTTAGAAGATAAAAAAAATTAAGGGCTAGTTTTGTAGTTTTATTTTATTTCATTGTATTTATATTTTATATTTTCATGATATGTCCCTAATAACATAAATAATCTATTCCTAGTTATCTTAAGGGGTTTTGTTATGTGTATCTTTTTGTAATAAATCAAAAATAAAATGTATAAAAGACATGAGTTGTCATAAGGAAACATAGGTTTAGATACCATTTTGTAATTCCCCAACTAAACATTTCTAGAATCACTCATAAGTAGATAGAACAAAATACCTCATGTATTTCGCTCCATTAGTAAGAGGATGATGACAAGTAAAAGTTGTCTAAGCGTGCAATGGGAGACTCTACCCTTATTAAAAAAATCATATACAATAAAAATAAATAAATGTTAAAATCTACAGTATAACAAAGAGGGATAAAATAATCCAAATGTAATAGAAAATGTCACCCTTGTTACATATATAAATAATCTAGGATATAAATGTGGTATGAAAAACCATATTACGTAATGAATATGTGGAAAACCCAGAAATCGATGCAAAATGTAAATGAAATGAATCTTGATACCATTACTTGCTCAATGGTCCAAAATTCTATTATCATTCATTGGAACCTTGAAATTTTTGGGATCCATAATAATTTAGTCTTTATGACCATCATGATTATTGTGTGGGAAGTGATCAATAAAACTTAGAAGGATCCTACCAATGCATCAATGGCATGGTATCACTTGTATACCATGTGTACTCCATGATAATGATAAATGTGAATGTAAACATAAAAAATCATATAACGGTAATTTGGGTTGTAAAAAAATACCATGTTCCCCGACCATAGATTCCTTAACTATATTTCCAATGGAAAATCAAAAAAGATTTCAGGAGTAATCAACATCTATCCATAAGTCTAGTGAACATGTATCTTTGTCATCTCAAGGAAATAAGTCAGGTCGGTCAATATTGCCATCATATCTTGCATCCATCAAGAGTTATGAATCAAGACCATTATTCCTAATATCGGTCATAGTTCATGATTCAAGGCCATCATATTCTATTTATTCGTTAGGTTATGAAGAAATTACATTGTACCAAGTGTTTTTATAATGATTCTGACATCATGGCCCTTATACACCTACCTTGTTTTCAAGTCCATCTTCTCCATCATCACAGATCATGTTCACTCCCCCAATATTGGATAAACATATCATGATGTCCAACCTATTCGGAGTGGAAAGATAAATACATCCAAAAACATGGTGATTACTCCAAATAGGGTTGAGTATCTAAATGAAGAACATATTATGTTATTAACATCCCTTGAGGTGTTGTTAATTCGTATATGGACACAAAACATTAATTATTTATAAAACTCATAAAACCTAACTAAAAATTTAGTATCTAAAATATTTGAGTGTAGAACCAATATGGATGATTTGTATGTTCTAAATTAATTAAAGAAACTAAAATTGAAACTGATCAATTGTTTTTAAAAATTGAAAGAATACATCAAAAACTAGTTTTTAATATCACTATAAAAGAATGATAGGTTCAATTATTTTATAGTTCATTTTCTAGGGGTTTATGTTTTTATTGATTTAATCTGGTATGGTTTTTGAATTGGGTCATAATAGATCCTTAGTCTAGGTATCCTACCCAAATTCATTGATTTCACATATGGAATGGTCTTATATTGAAAAAAAACAACAATAGGTGACTAAAACCATATTTTAACATAATCGAACGATATTTAATAATGGTCATACAAACAATAGGGAGATCAATTAGTGAAATATATTACTAATCCTCATAACCAAACAATGGCCATGAAAAATGAAAATAAGAATAATTGGAATTGATAAAACGAGTGGCATCAATAAAAACAAGAACAAGAAATAGAAAAAATCCATAACTCCTCCTCCCCCTAAAATTACATCACCTGAAAAACAGGAAACTAAAAGTCATAATAGGAACGATGAGAATGAGTTACATGGATAACCCATGAAGAATCAATGAGAAAAATGGGCTCCATATCATTATTCAGTGTGTGAAGTTCCCCAATAATCATCTTTTTTCATCCTCCAATTATGTAATTCCCAATAGAAGTGTCCTACGGGTTAATATATAAGAATTTCTAATCAAACATCCTCCACATCCACATATATTTTTCTTCCCACTGATATTTACATGATGTGTAATCTATAAATTCCCAGGTGTTGTGAATTTTGATGAGCTCTTAAAAAAATTCTCTAAAAATATTATGTCATGAAATGAAATTTAATTACACATAATTGTCTTTCCGAACATGTAAGGATTTACCAAAATTTCAAACATGGAAACATATTTTGAAAACTCAAATCATATAATGAAAATACACAATTTTTAATTGGACTTTTTTCAGTTTTCTAGCTTTCTTTATCTTCATAAATCTAGTGTCATTCTGTGAGCTTCACTGATCATACAAAGTGTCTTTTAGATCATAAATTCTCTATTTTTCATTACTTTTTAAATTATAAGTTGTTTCATAATATAAAACACAAAAAAAATAAACTACAAAAATGGAAATATTATTCATTTAAATACCAAATCAACTAATTACAATATTTGTAAAATGTATGCATGAAATAAAGCTATCAATAATCATGATAATTAGTTGAAACATACAAATACATGTGATAAAAAATCAAAACTAAGACAAAAAGCTGCACCCATACTCATGCAGTCAAGCATCATATAATGGTTTTAAGGGATACACATACACAAACAAGTGATCACTATAAAGCATGGTGAAACATGATATGCCAACACAAGAATCATATAATGCAAACAAGATTATATAATGTACCTAAATGTTAAATTACTTCATACCTTAATCATTTTGATGAAAAACATTAGAATCTCATCATGTGATGATACCTGAGTCACACAAAGTAAAAACTATATCAAAAAACAAATAAGAATCACTATAACCAATCTTAAATCAAACAATTCAAGGTTTCATAAAATGTTTCAAGAATATTCTAATAAAACAAATAAGGTTTTACACCAAAATCCCTCTTAGATTATGCTAACAATGAAAGAATCAAGATTGATCAAAGGAGGTGTCAATGACACTTTAAAACAAACCCCAATTCCATTAATGATCCATGAATTAATCATTATATGGAATCTAAATCCAAATATCATCCAATGGAATTATAAATCTATGATTTATCTCAAGGGATGATATGTGTATCTAGAAGAATCTAGAAAAATAGATTTTTCTTGATAAAAAAATATTAAACATGATCATTAAAATCATGGAATCCAGTTGAATTATTCATGGTGGAGAGGAAAATGCCGATAAAGGACTCTAGAGTTTCTAGATTCAATAGATATTTATGTTGGAGGAATAAAATTCCAAAATGGTAAATTAATTTCAATTAAAGGGTATTTTCCAAACATTAACCCAACCACACATTTTTTGATTTCATGGCTGGAAAAACCATGAACCAACAATTTATGTATTTTTCCATCTCCAAAGAACTCGCTTGGTTTGGTCACACAATTTTCCATCCCATTCACCAATCATGATTTTGTCCACTAGTTCATGTTGAATAGTTTTTTAGGTGAGACTGAATTGTTTGATAAACCATGAACCTTATCCATGATCCACCTAAGAGACTATACAAATGGTCACATTTTTTGGATAATCATCATGGTGTGATAAAATTGGTCACAAATTCTAAACATTCCAAAAGGCATCAAAAAATCATTGATACCAACTAGTAACACCAATATATCATACCATAATATTCATAGTTCAAAAAAGTGATTAAAATCTAAAATTAACTCATAAATTAATAGAATAATTAGATCCCATCATAAAATAATAATTAACTAACGATTAACTAATGAGTAACAAATAATTAATTAATGATTAATTAATAATTAATAAACCATTAACTAACTATAAATTTATGGATTAATAAATTAATAAAAAATAATGAAATTAATTACTAATAAATAGGATAACTTATATATAAACTCTATTACCATGAAACAACTTCAATCTTCTTCTACTTTAATACCTACATGATAGCTCCCCATATGGAATATTTTTTTCTGAATAAATTAAAAATGTAAATATTATTTGGTTATCTAGGAACTAAAATTCCAATATGGATAAAACAATTTAATGCATGCTCTAAGATAGATGCATGTTTTGGTAATAAATTGGATTGGGACATATTAGATAAAAACATAATAGTCACTCAGTGCATAAAAATGAAGAATAATTTCACACATAAGTTGACATTTATAGGGAATAAAATTTGAATGATTCAAATTATCAATAATTAACCAAACCCATATTAATTAATATCAATAGATTGAGTTATAAATTTTATAATATAGAATTCAAAAAATTAGGAATAAGTTTATGGATGAGAAAACATTAAAAACCTTTTATAAATAAATTTTTTATGATTTTTCAATCAATTTAATCCCTTTGGGATACTACAAGTGGATGTAGTCTCTCAATCATATTCACAACCATGTAATAACCCTCAAAGGGGTGTATTTGGTCTTTAATTAATCATCACTTAGTGTATGATAATGTGGCCAAAATACACACTCATTTTAACTATCTTAGGAGAGAAACATTGTATTATTAACTTTAACATTATAAACTATTGATCTTTTAATTATATCCTTACACTATAAAATAACCTTAAATAATTATACCATGATCAATCCTATATTAGTATTCCTCATAGTGAATATTTTTAGCATTATTGGAATCATGATCAATTTTTTAACATTAATAACAATGTATTCCTATGACTATTACTATGGGGATGTTATTAAAAATGATTAAAGAGATTTATATTGTTGAAAACCAACATGAAAAGTTATTATAACTGTTTGTGTCACCCAATGATGAATTATAGAAATAATTCAAGGTTAGTTAAATCTGATATTAGATCAGGAGATCTATTGTATTATCTATATATGTTTTCCATTCAAGGATAGGCTATAACATCTAGAATACCCATTGAATGATGATGCGGAATGTTTATAAGAGTGAACATTATTTCACAAATGATTAAATAATTATTTTATGGAGTTATACATGGATGTTTCGACTATATGAAAATAACATGAAATTGTATGAAAATAGGCTCATACATGTGTTCCAAAAAGCTCCATCCTAGGAATTTGTAACTCTTCCATATCATACAGATTAAGAAAACCAAACTAATTACCCAAATATTATGAAAGAAAATTCTTCTTCTGACGATGTTTTTAATAATGGAACAAAAACAGAAAATTATTATTATTGGGAGAAATAAAAATAAATTGGTGAATAAATTGTTAAAAAAATACAATAGTATTATATCATCCTAAACCCATGATAAATTATGCATCACTCATTTCACTTTTTAATGAAGTTGTAATACCTTATCATGTATTATACTTGAATATTATCATACTTATAACGTACTTTCCATGATTTTTAGTTGATATATTTCATTAAATTTATGAAATAATATATTTTGGAATATATTTTGTAAGAAAATATAACTAGAAAAGTTTATAGAATTGAATTCATAAAAAATTAATTTTATATATTTAGTTCATGAGTCAAAGTGAAAAAAATACATCATACGATTTTAAAAATATGGTGATGATTATATATTTATCTTAATGTAATTTCATAACATCACTCTTAGAGGGTGGAGGTATTATAATATTGATTAATCCTCTACATTCCTTTAACCTATCCTTACCCAAGTTCATACATCATTTGATGATGAATTTGTGTTATCTATTATCATTAAGATGATCCGAAATTTATGTGATGTTCATGTATCCCTTGTGTAGTTGAGGATTCAACAAACATTTGGTGACAATATTTATAATGGATAGGCCTAGATGGGGAAACAAAAAGAAATTTTCTAGGTGTATGGTGATTGGGATGAACCTTATTGTGTGTTTCTATAATTATTATCAATACTAAGTTAAAACAACCAAAAAAATTTCCACATAAATATAGTGGAATATGTGAATTAAGAAAACCACGTTGATGATTCTCAAGTTAAATGTCATCAGTTGTTTTGGGAATTCATTATATGACTTCCAATATTTCATTTCTGAAATCATTTTATATTGATTGATTGAATGTTTCTTTATGGAAATTATAATTTCGCATTACTAATCGTGGAAGCCTTAGATAGTAATTATACACCTCTACTTATTTCATTTCCTATTCTAGAGAAAGAAAATTATAGATCATCAAGTTGGTTTTTAGAATGAATTATAAACCCTTTCACCCACATTCAAGATATATGTTTAATATCTTCTCATCATTGGTTGATCAATGTGGCAATAAATGAGGATCCTATTGTGTGCAGATCCAAAAATTCACTAAATCTATACTAAATTAGACAAATTTCCAGTAATGTGTGATGGAATTTAAATGAAAAATTAATTAATAAGGTTATCACAAATCATTGTATATAATATATATCTTATTTTTTATCATTTCAATGTAATGATGAAATAATTTAATATGTAATATGAACACTATGAAAATGATTAGTGAAGTACTGAGAGGATATTGTAAGGACTTCTGTCACGACCCGTCCTCGGGACCCATGTCGTGACTACCCCAAGCCCGCCTCCCATAGGCCTGGGGCTGGCGACTAGCACCAAGGCGTAAATCCTAACAAAAAGGGGAAGGTGTTGCCATTATAAAGTAAACAAACACCACAGAGTAAGCAAGAAAAAGTAAACACAATGTAAAACTGGGTACAATAGTAGTACAGAAAAGTAAGTGGGCCAGAATACAAACCAAAACTGAAAGTAAAGTACAACTGGAAAGAAAGTACAGCAACTGAAAGTAAAGCAGCAACGTCGAGTCATCCACTAGAAGTCCCACCTGAAGGGTGGGTACAGATAGCCTCCTCTATCCCTTGGGTCCAGTCGTCCGTTCCGTGCACATTTCTCCCAGGGGTCCACCTCCAGGTACTAACTTTCTCCACAAGCCTCAACCACGATCATTGTTGTCCGTCGTCTACATCCAACACAACGTAGTGCAGGCATAGCCCATGCAGGGGTGAGTATACACTACTCAATAGGGACCCCAATACCTCTGAAGGTCTCCCAAAATCCACAAAGGATAATCCACAAAGGAAAGATACAATCACGAAGTAACATCCAACACTACTTAGGTATATTACCATACATATACCTATGTCATCAATTGCAGTTCGGCTCCAACATCCAAGCCCAAGCTCAATCACGTCAACACGGGATAGTACAACCCAATCCACACAGAATAACACAACCCAATCCACCTAGAAAAGCATGTCAATCATATCGAAGATGTTGATTGAAAGTCTGAATCAGATCACACAGGTATACTTCTTCGGTGATAGAGATGATCAGATATAGCCACTGATTCATCTAAGCTGGGACCCATGTAGGATACTAAACCAGCCAAGCTGTCAGACCCACATAGGATATAGACAAGATACTCTGCCAGACCAATGTAGGATAGCAGTAACAGAGTCAAACACTTCCAAACCCACGTAGGATACAAGAACAGTAGTCATTGCCTTCGAACCCATGGAGGATTTTAGTATGGTCTTCATTGTTGCCGAACCCATGGAGGATTTCAGTGCAGTCTTCATCACCATCGAACCCACAGAGGATTTCAGTACATTCTTCATTACTGTTGAACCCACAGTGGATTTCAGTATGGTCTTAGTCAATACCAAACCCACGGAGGATTTCAGTGCAGTTGTCATCACTGCCGAACCCACGGAGGATTTCAGTGCAGTCATCATCGTCGTCCTAGTCGCAGCCAGCTCCAGGGTTCCAGCACACCGCATCCTCATTTCCAGGAGGGTCCGCTCCACGAGCCAAGGGGTTGATACATCAACTAAAACATAGTCCGAAGTTGATGTATCTCTGTGTTCCATCTCGACAATAGGAACTCAACGTGATAGATGGCGCATCAATCGGACACCTGGTCTGAGAGTTATTGGCTTTTTTTTTCAGGGCCCCGGTTGGTTTTTAAGTCAAAACAAAACCGAACGCACTCTAACTGCATCCAAACCTCAAGCGGAGTATGCCAAAAGGTCCGTATCACTAAGAGGAATCCAACAAAGTCGAAGGCACGTCAATCGGACGTCCGAATCTCAAGTTATAAGTGTTTCCGCTCTGAGGGCCCGGTTGGTTTCGTGTTCGAACCAACCTAGACATACTCAAAGTTCTCTGAAACATTGAGTGAAATATATCAAAATGACCGTCTCAATCCAAGGATCGCATCGCAACTGACGTTGAGTCGTTCAGAGGTATGTAGCCCAAGATATGGGAAAACGAACGAACTTGTCAGTTTTAGGGGGAATTGGGCCCGGACCGACCCGACCCGAGACCCCCTCAGTCGGCCCAAACTAGGACAACCGAAACCGGGTCTGGGTCCGGCCCATTAGGGTGCGGCCTGGCCCAACCGGCGTGGCTTGGGTGGCCAGGCCCGGCGCGGGCGCGCCCCGCACGGCCAGCACAGCTGGTTGTGCCTTTGCGGAAAGGGGGGGCAGCTGCCCCCCTTGATTGAACAGCGGCCCCCCACGTAGGGCCCCTTCTTCTGGCCATGCCGAGGCTTAGGACCCCCAATCTCCCCCTAAAATGGAAGGCCCGGTCCGAATGGCCGGTGCTGCCACCGTGGGACCATCGCGGTCCCGCCCTCCGAGATGCCGGCGGCCAGTGGTTCTGGCCGCCCCGTCTTGCACTGCCACAGCATTGAGCCGCGACCTTGTTCGACCAGTGTGGCACGATGGTGCCACACCCCTCTGTCATGGCCCCGCTCCGGCCACAGTTTCTTCGAGGTTCTTCGGCGCGGCACGACAGCGCCGCGTCTTTATTCAACCTCAACGGCATGGCGCAACGACGCCACGCTTCATCGCCCGTTCTTTTATTGTTTCCATGCGGTGTCATTGCACCGCACTACCTTTGCTCGTACCACAACAAGTACAATCATAAAATGGGGAGGAGGGTCAGTCGTGTTCTTGCGGTCCGACCTCCTCCTGTTATTACGATAATAGGTGGCCCAAAAAGAAGTCGATGAACGACAATGAAATAATTCATGGTAAAAAACAATTAACCCCTACCTTGATAATGATTTGATGTTCGAAGAGCGTCGCGGAATGTGTCGTCGCAGGGTGAGGCTCTGTACACATTGAAGGAGATTGTCCGAGGTGGAACGGAATCTCCCTTTCTTTGACGTGGAACGAAGAACGAAGGATGGCACATCGTCGTTCTTCGGAAAAAGGCGTGACGACGATCTTCGTCGGGAAGGCGAAGTTCTTCCAAAATGTGAAGAATGCTCCCTCACTCAATACAACGATGTCACCACAATAAAATAAGGCTTTAGCATTATTTTATTTCCTTTTCTAATACTTTTTAAAATTTTAACATTCAAAATTAAGTTCCCTCATTTAATTAAACTTAACATTTCAAAATTAAATGAGGTGATAAGTTGGTAATATTAAATGGGGGGTGGGGGTTTGAGGAGTTAGGAATGTGAGGGGTTGGGCTCATGTGGGCCCCACCCCACCTTTATCCTCTCATGGTTGGTTAACAACATGTGGGTCCCACACCCAACTCCCTTACTTAGGATATAACTACCTAGATGAAAATAAATTAAATTGTAATATAATTTTATTTATTCCTCACTAAAACCACAATTTTTTTAACAACTCTTCCCGAGAAAAAGCACATTCGGAAAAGGTGCTCCTAAGAAATTATCAGTGTTGCGGTTCCATAGGTTCCCTAGTATTTCAATTCCAAGAACCAGTTCAAAAGTTAGAAAAACCCGCTCGTTCGTTCACTGAACGTACCCGAGCTAAACTTCGGAACTTGATTCCAGGAACATTGGGCCTTGGAATAAGGTGCAGTTAAAAATTGTGTTTCTGTAAAATCATAAAGAAAATTAAGAAAAATATTCCCTTGAATTTTACGGGTCTTTACATTACTCTCACCTTAGGGATTTATGTCCCTGTAAAGATACATCATAAACTAGGGGAAAATGAGGGTACTGAGCACGCATCTGAGCCTCCCACTCCGAAGTGATCTCCTAGAGGTTCCTGTGTAGTCATATGATGCACACTTGAGGTATCGACCATCCACATAGGACCTGATCCTGTCGATCCTAGATCTCCACCGGGACCTCCGCAAAAGTCTCCCCATCGTCAATGTCCAACTCCCCATGGTCGATGATATGCGTCGGGTCATACACGTATCCCCTCAGCTAAGATACGTGGAAGACGTCGTTCACCCAGTGCAACTGAGGTGGAAGAGCCTGGTGATAAGACACCTCACCTATCCTGCTGAGGACCTTGAATGGTCCGATTAAGCGCGGAGATAACATGCCGCCCCGGCCAAATCTCCGTAATCCACTTCGAGGTGAGACCTGTAAGAAGACGTGGTCACCATCCTCGAACTCCAGTGGCATCCGCCTCCTATCAGTATAAGACTTCTACCGGCTCTGAGCTATCCTCATCCGCTCTTAGATGACATGGACCTTCTCTGTCGTGGCCTGGACCATCTCCGGCCCCACAAGTGCTGACTCCCTAGGGTCTATCCAGCATAGAGGTGATCTGTATGGTTAGTCTTACAATGCCTCGTATAGTGCCATCCCGATGGTGGAGTGGTATTTGTTGTTGTACGCGAACTCCACCAAGGGTAGGTGGTCCTCCCATCTATGACCAAAGTCGAGGAAACATGCACGAAGCATGTCCTCGAGAGTCTGAATGGTCCTCTCCTTCTGACCATCCGTCTGAGGGTGAAAGGTGGTGCTAAGACATAGTTGTGTCCTGAATGCCTCCTACAACCCCTTCCAAACCTGGGAGGTAAAGCGATCATCTCGATCAGAGATGATAGATGATGGAACACAATGAATCCTTACATGCTCCTGAATGTAGAGGCGTCCCAAGCTCTCTACTGATATGTGCTCTCTGATGGGTTAGAAGTGGGCCGACTAGGTGAGTCGATCGACAATCACCCAAATGGAGTCGTGAACTCTGGAAGTATGTGGCAGTCCAGTCAAGAAATCCATAGATATTTTGTCCCTCTTCCACTCTGGGACCTCCAAGGGCTGCATCATGTCTTCTCGTACCTAGTTCCATGCCTTCACCTGCTGATAGGCGAGGCATCGAGAAATGAACTCCGCCACAACCTTCTTCATACCCAGCCACCAGTGCGATCATCTGAGATCCTGGTACATCTTCTCCACTCTTTGATGTACTACTAAAGGGGAAGTGTGAATCTATCTTAGCACATCCTCCTGTAAAGAAACTGGTACCATGGTACATCCTCTGAAAAGGACAACATGCTCTCCTCCTATAGAGAATCTATCAGGTACCTATCCTGAGGATAACTGCGCACGTCACATCTCACAATCTGCATCCCCATGTTGTGCCTCCCTGACCCGCTGTAGTAGTGGAGGAGTGACTGTGATTGACTGAAGGAAGGCTGCTCCATCTCTATCCACGAAGGATATCTGCAAAGCAGCTAGCTGCTCCGTCACCTCCCCGAGTAGCTGAATGATATTCCTCCTACTGAGGGCATCAGCAACTAAGTTCTCCTTTCTAGGAGTACAGAATATCTCAAAGTCATAATCGTGGAGGAACTCGAGCTATCTCCGCTGTCTCAGATTAGGTCCTTCTGCGATAAGGTGTATTTGAGACTCTGGTGGTCAGAGTAGTCTGTAAAGCGCTCGCCCATTAGATAGTGTCGCCACATATTCAGAGCGAAGACCACTACTGCTAACTCCAGGTCATCGATAGTGTAGTTCTGCACATGCTACCTCAACTAACGTGATCTATAGGTGATCATTGCCCTCTCCTGCATCAGGACACATCCGAGTCCGGTCCCTGATGCATTGTAGTATACTACGTACCCCACTCCCTCCTCCGGTAGCCTCAAGACATGCGCACTAGTCAATCTCTGTCTTAGCTCCTGGAAGATCTGCTGACATTTGTCTGACCACACGAAGGGTTTCCCCGTCTTCATCAAAGCTAAGAGTGGTACCGCAACTCTGGAATAGTCTGTAACAAATCTCTGGTAGTACCCAACTGGACCCAAGAAACTCCGCACCTCCATCAGGATCCTCGGTGGCTCCCAAGATAGCACCGCCTCGATCTTCGCAGGATCCACAACAACTCCCGCCTCAAAGATGATTTGTCCCAATAAGTGGACCTCGCGTATCTAGAAATGAAACTTCAAGAGCTTACCATAAAGCTAGTGCTCTCGTAGTGTATCTAGTACAACCCGCAAGTGGTAGACATGCTCCTCCTCTATAGTCGAGTATATCAAAATTTCTTCGATGAAGACCAAGAAAAATTGATCGAGGAATGGCTGAAAGATACTATTCATGAGACTCATGAACACCACTGGAGCATTGGTTACACCGAATGGCATAACCAATAACCCATAGTGGCCATACCGACATCTGAAGGTCGTCTTATGAACGTCCTCATCCCTAACACTGAGCTGATGATAGCCTAATCTGAGGTCTATCTTCACGAACCACCGTGCTCCCTTGAGCTGATCAAATAGGTCATCAATTCTTGGAATTGGATACTTGTTCTTCACTGCCACCTGGTTCTGGCGACGGTAATCGACACACAGTCACAAAATCCCGTCCGCCTTCTTGGAAAACAAGATCGAGGAAGCCTAGGGTGAAACACTGGGTCGGATGAATCCCTTGGCCTACAAGTCCTCCAACTGTACCCATAGCTCTCGAAGCTCAGCCGGGGCCATCCGATGTGCTGGAGTGGATATCAAGGCTATCCCGGGGTATAAGTCAATATAAAAGTCTACCTCTCTACAAGGAGGTAGTCCTGAAACATCGTCAGGGAAAACGTCTGCATACTGATCCACCACTACAGAAAAACTAGGACTCTGCACATCAACTTCTCCTAAAATGAGGTTAGACAACTGATGAGTGATGGGTTGTCCTCTCCTCTGCATGAGTCCATCCCGTGATGCAAAGGATCCCTTCTCACAGGTGAAGGTAAAACTGCTCCCATCAGGGAGAACACACCGCACCTTGCACCTAATATAGTTGATCTGAGCATGGACTGTAGATAACCAATCTATTCCCAAGATGATGTCGTAAGGCCTCTATGCTGCTACAAGAAGATCCCATCCAAAGCTCACGCCTCCTAGATTTTTCTCACACTGTCAGCACTAGTGCGTAATTGTCAAGTATACTCCCTTAGGAGTCTCTAGCCATAAGGATTGAGCCAACGGCTCTGTCGGAATCTATGAGCTCCGAACAAGGGCAACGGTAATAAAATAATGACTCATGTTTGTGTCTATAAGAACTGTAGCAAGGGTGGAGTAGACACAGATAGTACCTCGAATCATCTCTGGTGCACCGTGGTCATAGGCCTCCGCTGCCTGAAGCTGAGCCTGTCTCTTCCCACAAGCTCCCTATGGTCGGGGGTGGACTTCTTGGTGGTGGTGGTGGTGGTAAATCCTCAAAGCATCACCCACCACCTGCTGCTCAGACAGCTCCCCTGCCTCGTCTGCCAGCTCTCGGAAGATCGCCATGGTTGACTGGCACGTGCGTCGCAATGCGTGCAAATTTGCAATATTTATTTACCTACTAACTACTGTAGAAGTGGCGAGCAGGGTCGAACCACAGAGAGAATGTGAGTAGACACTAGAAATGTCCTTTTGGAGGAATGTTCAGGCGAATGGGCTTTAATTGTGTGATTAACAACTAAGTTCTAAAAACTAAATGAATATTTTAAAATTGACTAATTAAATTAACTAAAACTATCTAAGTGAACTTAGCTATGAAAGAAACTGGCAGAGATGGAAGTGTTGGAGTCGTGATGTCCGTTCAAGTGCATGCAATGTCAATTATTTAATTCCCACATTTGAATATTTATTTATTCAATTATCACCGATTCCAAATTTAATCAAAATACTATCTGGTCTCGTTCTCTGATGTTAGACAATATTTTAATGTTTACACAAATTATCCGTCATTTCGTTCTCTGTCCTGACGAATAATTTGTGCGTCATTAAAGCACTGAATCACTTGGTGAAATACAACGACCCGTTTCTCACAAAGTCGAAGTATCTACCTGCGTTGGGTTCTCTCACATGAGATTACTTATTAGGTATCACTCATGCAAGTTTGAAGGAGAGCGCACACAAAATATTAATTTTTCAATTAATATATTTATTTATTCAAAATTCGATCGCGCGCTTGATCGAATTCCAGATAAATAAATTCTCTGATGAACTCCCGTTCATGATTACTTATTAGGTATCACACGAACGAGCACCAAAGCACGTGTGCAGAGCCCAAATGACAATTAATTTAAACGCAGATATAATTAATTAAATAAACATCCAATTAAAATTAATTTAAAAGGCAATCAAACATGAAGATAAATTAAAGACATGCATTCACCATCACATTCGTCGCAACTCCGACACAAAGCAAGTTAGCCTGCCATCGCGACAACAACACGACACATAAAATAATAAACAGATATCACCGTGCTCAAGTTGTCGTAATTGTCACCGCAGGACGCCGTCAACGATCGCAAAATAATAATCATCGCTCCGCTCGGTGCAGTCGCTGACGCCGCACCCGAATCAAACCACCGCGTCGCTGAAAAATATGTTTTGATCTGCGCTCGCTCTCGCCGTGCGTCGTGAATCTCCGGAAGCTTAGACGAACCGCCGCGCACGTCGATGAGAGCTCCCGGCTGCTTGGTGTACCTAAAAGTAAGAGAGAAATAAAAAAAAGAATATGAAGAAGAGAATAAGAAAGAAAAATGAAGAAGTGAATAAAAAAAGAGAGCGGGTAGGAGGCCGGCGGCGAGGGAGGCACGCCGAGATGGGGGCGCGCCGGCAGCGAGGTGGGGGCGAGGTGTGGTTCAGAAAGGGGGCTCGCTGCACCCAAGCAGGGGAGTCGCGGCTTTTCGGTTCAAGGTATAGGGAGAGGGTTACGGCGGCTAAGGGGAGGGGAAGGAGTGCGGCCGGGAGTTCAGCGTCAGGGGAGTCCGGCCAGCGGCATGGAGAAGGGGCGCCGGGGTGCTTCGTGTGTGAAGGCCGGAGGCATGGAGGATGGGTTGAGATGTGTCCGGCGGGATAGTGGGGATGAGATGAGGGTGGCGGCTCCAGGGGGAGATGGCTACGGCGGCTAAGGCGGGGTGAGGGAGAGCGGCGAGGGCGGCTGGTGGCGCGCGGCTGGCGAGGGAGGCTGGCTGCGGGAGATGGGTGGCGGCTTCAGGGGGCGACGTGGGGTGAGTAAGGGGGGGAGAGTTCGGGTGCTACGGGTTCAGGGGGATGAAAAGGGCTGGGCGCTGGTTTTCCGGAGGAGAAGGGAGGCGGCCCGCAGATGGGGGTGGCGGTTCCAGGGGGAGAAAAATGGGGAGGGCCGTGTGGGATAATGAGAGGGAAGGGGAGCGGGTCAAAGGGGTAGATAAAAAAACAAAAATCAATAAATAAACAAGTAAAATAAAAGTTAAAACTAAATTTCAAATTCAAATTAAAAGAAAACAATTATCTAATTATTTAATGTTAGATAATAATAATAATAATAATAATAATAGAACTAAAAATTAATGCACTTGTAATTAGATATTATACTATTAAATATAAAGATAATAAACTAATAAAAAGATACTATGTTATTAATACTATAAAAATAATGAAATAAAATACAAATAGAGAATTAAAAAATATATATACTAATAAAAATTAATAAAATAAACTAAACTAAAATTAGAGAAACTAATAATAATAATATAGTGTTAAATATAATATATAAAATTAATATGACTAATAGAAATACTAAATTACTAATATTAATATATAAATTAACTAAAAATTATCAAAATATCTAAATTACTACAAAACTACAAAAATAAACTAAAAAAATAAAAATTGGTTAAACTAATTAATTAAAACTAAGTTAGAAAGTTATAAAAATACATGTAAAAATCCATGTACATCAAATCCCCCACACTTAAACTTTTGCACTCTTGGGCAAAACAATCAGAAAGAAAACGCAAGTGGCCGTAGACAAATCAAAACATCAAAATTACATGTTCAAAATTTTCCAATCTCTTTCCTCATAATATATCATGCTTCATTTAAAACTTTAGTTTAAAAAACAATTTTTCTTTTGCTTGCATTTTTTCAAAACAAGTATGTGCACTCATCAATCATGTGACCTACCTTGCCATTACACTCATCGCTCGAAAAGATTTGATCAAAGTTTTTCTCAGTTCTCATGCACATGCATGCTTACCATAGGCTTGCCATGAATTTCACATCTCCACTAGTGGAAATCAAAAGAATGTACCAATCTCAAGGACTTTACATGAGGTTCAAATGTTTCTGAAGCTGTGGGATGGTGGGTTAAAAAAAAATATTGACATCTTTTTGGTAAAAAGGAGGGTTGAATCTTGAAATAAATGCATGATAAGTCAATCTAAATGTCTCCCTCAAACTCTCGCTCCCCCACACTTAAAACACTGCTTGTCCCCAAGCATTTGATAATCAAATGTTTCACTCTCTTTTTTACACAACTCACTCAAATAAGATGAGTAGGAAAAACAAGTGAGTATCAGTTCCAAAACCCCATGAAATAAATGTCAGACAATAATCCCAAAGAAAGGTACACAAGTAGCGTATACGATGTAACATCTCAATGAAGGTAGGTCATATAGAAAACTTTATAGTTCCTGGAGTAATGGATCATCACTTTAATAGGTATCCCCAAAGTCGAGGGTTACCGCGTATTGACCACCAATGTGCTCATTGTTGGGACTGAAAAGGATTCTATATTCCTATATCAAAATAATATGAAATGAATGTGGCTACTGTGAAAAAGAACTCATATAATCAGGATGGGATAATGTCAATCCATGTACATCAAATGACTCACTGCCCCTCGAAGAACCCTCTCCATGAGTAAGTCTCTCTCCCCCACACTTAGATTGTAATCATCATGCAAAAATTCAAGAAATTGGTAGGGAAGGGTATCGGCTTGGGCTCATCCTAAAAGGCTCATGCATGGCTTCTAAGGGCTATACGAAGGAGAAAATTTTTGGGTGGCTCAGTGGGTCAACGGGGCTAAAATATCAAACAGATGCCTCGATCATTTTAGTACAACTTTCAAAAATTCCTATCGCTTTGATGGAAAGACATGGCAAGTTCTAGAAGACAAAACATGGTTGAGATTCCCTCAAGAGATAAGAGAAATAAGAGATGGTTGTAAAAATGGCTCAGAGTCCTCACGGGTATGGAAATAATGTTTGACAGCACAGATGAGAATGAGTGCAAATAAGTGTCTCAAACAAAATACCAGTTTTTGAAAAACATTTTTGAAGCATGAAATAATATTAGCAATCATCTAAGTCATGAGAGAAAGGATCAGATAATTCCAAAACAAGAATCAGGTGCTCAAACTGCCTAGGGACACAAGTGTTATGTTCCTGACTGTGTTGTGACAAAAAGACAATGGATTTTATGTGGGTTCATCAATGACAAGAATGTTAGTTTTTTTTTTCATTTTTCAAAATTTTCTCTTTTTTTTGTTTTTTTTACATGGTGTTTTTGGAAGCATAAAATATGGAAAACAATAGAACACTTCCCTGTGTAAGTGCAGATTGACGCGGAGAGGTTGTTTGTATCTGATGAAGCTCCAGAAATGGTATACCTGTAAAACCTACACATTGACAGCACATAATCGCATCATATCAAAGAAGTCACACCATAATAAAAAAATGTGGATGATAAAAATATTTATGATGAATTTAAATCCACTACTGTGCCGGGAGAAAACAGATTGTTGTAAATGCATGCCATTTTATTTAAAATAAAACTAAATGAAATGAAATTAAATGCAGTGAAAATAAAACAAACAAATGATGGGTTGCCTCCCATTGAGCGCTAAGTTTACTTCGTCTTCAGCCAGACGTTATTGGAACTCCACCAGGATCGAATGGAAATGTAAACCATGCATCTGCTTCTTTTTCAGTAGGAGCGCGGAATCCATTCATTGAAGATGAGTTTATCCTGCAAGCTGCACAAAATATCAACGGAATCTTGTTAGAATAATGGATGTGTGGAATTAAATGAAAATATGTCAACTCACAAGGGAATGAATATACCTCACCTGAAGAAAGACTCATCGAATTGTTGAATTTTGGGAAAATGTTATCAATGGAAAGATCAAGAAGATTACCTCTTCGAATGCTCACAGGTGAAAAAATACCTTTACCAGGCTCCTTCAGTAGTCGGCTTATATCCTTCACATCCTTGAATGTAGTATCTGGGTTGATGATGTATCCCAATTTGTTTTCACACCCAACTACTAGCACAGAAAAATCCACTGGTTTCCAACTCAATTCATGCTTGATGGTTTCATTGATTGTGCCAAGGTCAAAAATATTGTTAGAATATGTGGGTATTTCAAGTGAAGTGTTTTTAACCTCGACGCAGAGAGCAAGTGGCGTAGGATCAATTGGAGCAGATGACTCCATTGTGTCAAGAATGACATCTTTTTCAAAATTTTCTTCTATACCACCCTCATCATATTTCTCTGTTTGCACATGTGTCACCACAAAATCAGGATCCACCAAGCAATCCCATTCTTCCATTGTTTCTAGAAAATTATGAGTGTTCTTTTCCACCAATGTTGATTGATTCTTCGACTCCAGAAATGTTTCAGATGTCTCCATTTTAGAAAAAGTTTCAGACTCACATGGATTTTCATAAAGAGGTGATTCGATGTCATTTGAAGTGATGTCCTCTTGAGTGTGGCAATCCACTGTCTCTTGGTTCAATTCTAAATCTATCATGGTAAAGAATGGTCCTAGTTCAATGTCCTCTTCATCCTCAAAAGGTGCAGTTTGATATACATTGAATGTGTCTTTTTTCACTTTAGGATGACTAGGTTGTGAATTCACAGAAGGACATGAAATCACATTTTCTGAGGGACCATTATGTTCAACAGGGCGGAAGACCAAGCTCTCATATTCTTAAAATGTGATTAGATTGGAAGAATTATTTTGTGATGGAGGGGAGTAATCAATTGTATGATAAGAAGGCAGATCAATCCCATTATCAGACTCGGGACATAGATGTTGTTCAAATGGAACCTCTATTGCACTCTCCTCAAAAGAATTGTTTTGAATTAGATCATCAAAGGGTAATGAAGCAGCTAGTTCGGAAATATGATTCATTTGATTTACTAAATTATTCAATTGATTTTCTAGATCTATTGTTGAGGAAAGAAACTTTGCATTGCATTCATCTTGAAGTTCAAACCTCCGATTGGTCTCAGTGATAGCACAATGCAACATGTGTTCAATTATTGAATCATTTGTTTGACATGAATTGTCAAGTTCTAAATTTTCAGGAATGCATTGACTTTGAAAATGATTAACAGATGTATAAGGACTTGTTTCGTAACATGGTGAAATGTTCTCATATGGGTCATAGCCTGGACTTGAATAAAGACCATTGAAATAAACGGGATTACCTGGATAGCTCATGTGCGGTGAAGCATTATATGTCATACCTTGAGTCGGGGCTGCATAGGGCGGATACTGGTTGTAATTGTGTGGTGCGGCCCACGTCATTCCGAGCTTCTGGGTGTCTTGAAAATTCCTGCAATGAAAAATTCCCAGAGTAGTAAACTTTTTTTTTGTTGGTTTTTTTTTTAATTAATTTTTTTTTAATTTTTGACCTAAATTACTCTTTTAAAGGAACTCCTAATGATACTATTCTCCCCGGCAACGGCGCCAGAAATTTGGCACGCGCGTCGCAACGCGTGCAAATTTGCAATATTTATTTACCTACTAACTACTGTAGAAGTGGAGAGCAGGGTCGAACCACAGAGAGAATGTGAGTAGACACTAGAAATGTCCTTTTGGAGGAATGTTCAGGCGAATGGGCTTTAATTGTGTGATTAACAACTAAGTTCTAAAAACTAAATGACTATTTTAAAAATGACTAATTAAATTAACTAAAACTATCTAAGTGAACTTAGCTATGAAAGAAACTGGCAGAGATGGAAGTGTCGGAGTCGTGATGTCCATTCAAGTGCATGCAATGTCAATTATTTAATTCCCACATTTGAATATTTATTTATTCAATTATCACCGATTCCAAATTTAATCAAAATACTATCTGGTCTCGTTCTCTGATGTTAGACAATATTTTAATGTTTACACAAATTATCCGTCATTTCGTTCTCTGTCCTGACGAATAATTTGTGCGTCATTAAAGCACTGAATCACTTGGTGAAATACAACGACCCGTTTCTCACAAAGTCGAAGTATCTACCTGTGTTGGGTTCGCTCACATGAGATTACTTATTAGGTATCACTCATGCAAGTTTGAAGGAGAGCGCACACAAAATATTAATTTTTCAATTAATATATTTATTTATTCAAAATTCGATCGCGCGCTTGATCGAATTCCAGATAAATAAATTCTCTGATGAACTCCCGTTCGTGATTACTTATTAGGTATCACACGAACGAGCACCAAAGCACGTGTGCAGAGCCCAAATGACAATTAATTTAAACGCAGATATAATTAATTAAATAAACATCCAATTAAAATTAATTGAAAAGGCAATCAAACATGAAGATAAATTAAATACATGCATTCACCATCACATTCTTCGCAACTCTGACACAAAGCAAGTTAGCCTGCCATCGCGACGACAACACGACACATAAAATAATAAACAGATATCACCGTGCTCAAGTTGTCGTAATTGTCACTGCAGGACGCCGTCAACGATCACAAAATAATAATCATCGCTCCACTCGGTGCAGTCGCTGACGCCGCACCCGAATCAAACCACCGCGTCGCTGAAAAATATGTTTTGATCTGCGCTCACTCTCGCCGTGCGTCGTGAATCTCCGGAAGCTTAGACGAACCGCCGCGCACGTCGATGAGAGCTCCCGGCTGCTTGGTGTACCTAAAAGTAAGAGAGAAATAAAAAAAAGAATATGAAGAAGAGAATAAGAAAGAAAAATGAAGAAGTGAATAAAAAATAGAGAGCGGGTAGGAGGCCGGCGGCGAGGGAGGCACGCCGAGATGGGGGCGCGCCGGCAGCGAGGTGGGGGCGAGGTGTGGTTCAGAAAGGGGGCTCGCTGCACCCAAGCAGGGGAGTCGCGGCTTTTCGGTTCAAGGTAGAGGGAGAGGGTTACGACGGCTAAGGGGAGGGGAAGGAGTGCGGCCGGGAGTTCAGCGTCAGGGGAGTCCGGCTAGCGGCGTGGAGAAGGGGCGCCGGGGTGCTTCGTGTGTGAAGGCCGGAGGCATGGAGGATGGGTTGAGATGTGTCCGGCGGGATAGTGGGGATGAGATGAGGGTGGCGGCTCCAGGGGGAGATGGCTACGGCGGCTAAGGCGGGGTGAGGGAGAGCGTCGAGGGCGGCTGGTGGCGTGCGGCTGGCGAGGGAGGCCGGCTGCGGGAGATGGGTGGCGGCTCCAGGGGGCGACGTGGGGTGAGTAAGGGGGGAGAGTTCGGGTGCTACGGGTTCAGGGGGATGAAAAGGGCTGGGCGCTGGTTTTCCGGAGGAGAAGGGAGGCGGCCCGCAGATGGGGGCGGTGGTTCTAGGGGGAGAAAAATGGGGAGGGCCGTGTGGGATAATGAGAGGGAAGGGGAGCAGGTCAAAGGGGTAGATAAAAAAAACAAAAATAAATAAATAAACAAGTAAAATAAAAGTTAAAACTAAATTTCAAATTCAAATTAAAAGAAAACAATTATCTAATTATTTAATGTTAGATAATAATAATAATAATAATAATAATAGAACTAAAAATTAATGAACTTGTAATTAGATATTATACTATTAAATATAAAGATAATAAACTAATAAAAAGATACTATGTTATTAATACTATAAAAATAATGAAATAAAATACAAATAGAGAATTAAAATATATACATACTAATAAAAATTAATAAAATAAACTAAACTAAAATTAGAGAAACTAATAATAATAATATAGTGTTAAATATAATATATAAAATTAATATGACTAATAGAAATACTAAATTACTAATATTAATATATAAATTAACTAAAAATTATCAAAATATCTAAATTACTACAAAACTAAAAAAATAAACTAAAAAAATAAAAATTGGTTAAACTAATTAATTAAAACTAAGTTAGAAAGTTATAAAAATACATGTAAAAATCCATGTACATCATTGACCCTCTGCCTCTTCTTGGGTGGCCCCTCAAGCGTCTGCTGCTCCTCTGCATGGCGGGTCGGGCAGTCATGAGCCATGTGGCTCTGTCCGCCGCATACGTAGTACTGCCTGCTCCTCGGAAGCTTGGCTCTACGTCGTGTTCCCCACACCTCTGAGCCAGTGTCCTGAGGTTTCTGCCGAATGGTCCGGTCCGCCTGGACCCCTGTGACATCCGTCTACTGCCAGCTACAGATGACTCTGCTATGTGCCACCCTGTGGTAGGTCTCGCTACTGGCATAGGCTCAGCAAGAAATCTCTCTATGAGAAGTGCTCTCTCCAGTACTCCTTCCTATGTCAGAATGATGAGGGAGATCATCGATGCCCCGATCTCATGCCTCAGTCCCTGCTCGAAGGTTCGGGCTCGGAAGAATGGGTCTCGTACCATGTCTGTTAAAAAGCACGAGAGATCGGTAAATCTCACCGAGTACTGGGCAACAATCATGCTGCCCAACCACAACTGTAGAAGCTCCTGGATGCGCACCTCACAGAGGGTGGCTAGGAAAAACTCCGAGCGGAAGAGGCTCTCAAAGTCCATCCATAGGAGTGATGCCTCGTCGTGCACCCGAAGCATCAAGCTCCATCTTCTGCCTGCTACCTTATGCAGGAGGCTTGCTGTGAGGATCACCATGAGGTCAGCTAGTGTCCCCACTAACCTGAAAACTTGGACAACTGACTCCAGCCAATCCTCGACTACCTAAGGGTTCGTCTCCCCGTGGAACCTGGGAAGTCTCTAATGCTAAAACCCGTGCAGTTCACTAAGGCGACGTGCACTATTAGCGACTAGGGCAGGTAGCATCGGTGGCTCGGCGGGTAGTGGTACCGCCGGTGCCTCTGCTGAAAAAAATGGCCCTACACCGAGGCCTCATCCCTCGGTGGGCTGTTGTCTCGCACAATGCTCGGAACCCTTGCTAGCTACCGTCGTGGGGCCATCCTAAAAAGAAACAGATGCGCCACAGTCAAAATAGTATACCTGGTGAGCTGACACAATGTAATCACAAAGAAAACATTTGAAACACACATGCAATCACTGTTTTTGTGCATTGAGATGGAAATCAGAAGTCAAGGTCCTGTTGTACGCATACATCAGCCGCCGCACAAACACTGGACTCCCTGGACTGATAACCACACTCAATACCCTTAACACTATTTCTTAACATAGAATAAAGATCAGAATCCTGAGTATTGTGGTAGAAACGAACTCCTCTGATACCAATTTGTCATGACCCATCCTCATGACCCGTGTTGTGACTACCCCAAGCTCGCCTCCCATAGGCCAGGGGCTAGCGACTAGCACCAAGGCGTAAATCCCGACAAAAAGGGGAAGGTATTGCTTTTATAAAGTAAACTAAAACCATAGAGTAAGAAAGAATAATTAAACACTATGTAAAACTGGGTACAATAGTAGTAATGAAAAGTAAGTGGGCCAAAATACAAATCCAAACTGAAAGTAAAGTACAACTGGAAAGAATGTACAGTAACAGAAAGTAAAGCAGCAATGTCGAGCCATCCACTGGAAGTCCCATCTGAAGAGTGGGTACATATAGCCTCCTCATCCCCTTGGGTCCAACCATCCACCTCGTGTACGTTCTGCCCAGGGGTCCACCTCCAGGTATTGACTTGCTCCACAGTCCTCAACCACGATCAGCGCTATCTGTCGTCTACATCCAACACAACGTAGTGCGGGCATAGCCCATACAGGGGTGAGTATACGCTACTCAGTAGAGTCCCCGAGACCCCCGAAGGTCTCCCAGAATCAACAATGGATAATCCACAAAGTAAAGATACAATCACGAAGTAACATCCAACACTACTTAGGTATATTCCCATACATATACCTAAGTCATCAATTGCAGTTCGGCTCCAACATCCGAGACCAAGTTCGACCACGTCCACACAAGATAGTACAACCCAATCCATACAAGGTAACACAAACCAATCCACATAGGAAAGAAAGTCAATCATATAAAAGATTTTGATTGAATGTCAAGACTCAGATCACACAGGTATACTTCTTCGGTGACATAGATGATCAGATATAGCCACTGATTCATCTAAGCTGCAACCAACGTAGGATACTAAACCAGCCAAGCTGTCGGACCCACATAGGATACAGACCAGCTACTCTACCAGACCCATGTAGGATAGCAAGAACATAGTCAAACACTTCCAGAACCCTGTAGGATACAACAATAGTAGTCATTATTGTTGAACCCATGGAGGATTTCAAAACGGTCTTCATCACTGCCAAACCCATGGAGGATTTCAGTGTAGTCTTCATCGTCGTCGAACACATGGAGGATTTCAGTATAGTATTCAGCGCCATCGAAACCACAAAGGATTTCAGTACGGTCTTCATCGCTACCAAACCCACAGAGTATTTCAGTGAATTCATCATCATTGCCGAACCCACTGAGGATTTCAGTGCAATCATCATCGTCGTCGCAGTCGCAGCCAGCTCCAGGGTTCCCACACAAAGCATGCTCGTTTCCAGAAGGGTCCGCTCCACGAGCCAGGGGTTTGATACATCAACTGACACATAGTCCGGATTTTATGTATCTCAAAGTTCTGACTCGACAAGAGGAACTCAACGTGACAGACGGCGCGTCAATCGTACGCACGGTCGGAGAGTTATTGGCCTTTTCGTTCTAGGGTCCCTGTTGGTTTTTAAGTCAAAACCAACACGAACGCACTCCAACTGCATCCAAACCTTGAGAGGAGTAAGAAAAAAGATCCTTATCACTAATAGGAATCCAAAAAAGTCAACGGCGCGTCAATCGGATGACCAGAGCTCAAGTTATATGTGTTTCTGCTACGAGCGCCCGGTTGGTTTCGTGTTCGAACCAACCTGGTCGTACCCAAAGTTCTTCAAAACATTGAATGCAATATACCGAAACGAACATCTCTATCCAAGGATCACATCTCAACTAACAGTGCGTCGTTCAAAGGCCTGTATCCCAATATATGGGAAAAAGAACGAACCTGTCTGGTTTTAGGTGGTTTTGGGCCCGAGACCGACCTGGCCCGAGACCCCCTAGGTCGTCTTGAACCGAGTCGACCCGAACCGGGTCTAGGTCAAGACCCTTAGGGTGCGGCCTGGCCCGGTGGGAACGGACCGCCCCAACCGACACAGCACGACTCAGCCGATCCAGCCTGGGTGGCTGTTTGTCCCGGTGCGGGCGCGCCCCGCACCACCATCACAGCTGGTCGTGCCGTTGCGGAAGGGGGGGTGGCTGTCCCCCATGATTGAACTGCGGCCCCCCATGTGGGGATTCTCTTTCTGTCCAGCCGGGGGTTACGACACCCGGTCTCCCCGTGAAATGGCCAACCTGGTCCGGCCGGCCGGTGCTGCCGCCACTGGACCGCCGCAGTCCCACCCTCCGAGGTGCCGGCAGCCGGCAGTTCTGGCAACCCCGTCTTGCACCGCCGTGGCTTGGAGCAGCGGCCTTGTTCGACCAGCGCCGCGCGATGGCGTCGCGCCCCTCCGTTGGGCCCTCGCTCCAGTCGGAGTTTCTTCCAGGTTCTCCGGCGCAGTGCGACGGCGCCGCGGCTTTATTAGACCTTAACGGCGCGGTGCGACGACGCCGTGCTTCTTCGCCTGTTCTTTTATTGTTTCTGCGCGGGGTCATTGCACCGCACTGCCTTCACTCATACCGTAACAATTACAATCATCAAAGGGGTAGGAGGGTCGGTCGTGTTCATTCCGTCTAACCTCCTCCCATTATTACGATAACAGGCGGCCTTAATAGAATTCGATGAATGTCAAAGAAATAATTCAGGGGCAAAAACAATTAACCCCTACCTTGATAGCGAGTTGATGTTCGAAGAGCGTCGCGTAAAGTGTCGCCGTGGGGTGAGGCTTTGTACACATTGACGGAGACTGTCTGAGGTGGCACTACATCTCCTTTTCTTTGACGTGGGAAGAAGAATGAAGGATGGTGCATCTTCGTTCTTCAGGAAATGGCGTGACGACATTCTTCGTCGGGAAGATGAATTTCTTCCAAAATGTGAAGAACGCTCCCTCTCTCAACACAACGATGTCAACACAATAAAATAAGGATTTAGCCTTATTTTATTTTCTTCGCCAATACTTTTTAAAATTTGAACATTCAAAATTAAGTTCACTCATCTAATTAAACATAACTTATAAAAATTAAATGAGGTGATAAGTTGGCAATATTAAATGGGGGGTTGAGGAGTTAAGAATGTGAGGGGTTGGGCTTGTGTGGGCCCCACCCCACCTTTATCCTCTCATGGTTGGATAACAACATGTGGGTCCCATACCCAACTCCCTTACTTAGGATATAACTACCAAGATGAAAGTAAATAAAATTTTAATATAATTTTATTTATTCCTCACTAAAACCACAATTTTTTTAACAACTCCTCCTGAGCAAAAGCACCTTCAGAAAAGGTGATCCTAAGAAATTACCAGCGATGCAGTTCCATCAGTGCCCTCATATTTTGATTTCGAGTACTGATTAAAATGTTAGGAATATCCGCCCATTCGTTCACTGAACGTACCCGAGCTAAACTTCGGAACTTGATTCTGAGCACACCAGGCTTCAGAATCGGGTGCCATCAAAAACTGTGTTTCTTTAATTTCCCAAAGAAAATTAAGAAAATATTTCCCTTGAATTTTACAGGTCTTTACTACTTCTAAGTATTAATCATTGATTTTATGGGAACATGAAGTGGTCTAAAAAAAGAAATGGACATTGGCATATGATGGGGGAAGTATAACAAGAACCTAAAAACAAACATTATGATGTGAATAATGGAATCATCAAGGGGATTCACAGGTTAACTATAACTGGAAAAAATTAGGGGAAAATTTAATATTCTATAAATTAATTCAGGTTAATAGAATTTCAAAAAACAGATTGGATTTAGTTAGGGCCACAGTACATACTTCACTTTTATTGGGTGATTTATAAGAACATTTATGAATAGTATACTCTTCATGTGTGAATTTTCAAATTATATTAATGTTGATATGAAATGATAGAGTTTCTTGAACCCATCATTGGTAGTATTGGTAGAGTGTTTATGTTATCAAAAGTTTTTAGTCATAATTACTATAGAAAAAACCATGAATACCAGTTTCCATGGGGGCATCCAATTATGGCATGTGCCTCTATTAACATCTCATGGGATCCATGTGATGATCTAGTGTACCAGCTCGATACCATTGCTAAATTCTATAGTCCATTATGGATTAATATTGGGGAGTATTGATAACTACAAAGTCCATATGATTATACCATATTGATACCTAACATCTGTAGTTTGGGACAATGAGGTAGACTAAAGTGAAACATGATTTAGAATAAGATGTTATAGCCTTATGAAGAAGTATAACATCTGAGATACATCATATGTCATATGGAAGGTCATAACATGAAAAATTTCCCTATAATTTCAAAAACATGTTCTCATTCTAAATTATGATGATTTATTTAATATAAATAATATAATGTCCTAATTTCCTAAATATTTTATTAGGGTTAGACATTTGGTCAGCGTTTTAGGTGGTTTTTTATATATGTTTCTATGATAAAAATCAGAATTCCAAAAATATATTTCATATGAATTTTAAAATAAAAATTCTAAAAATAGTAATCCAAGTATAGTGATTCACTAAGTATACTAAATTTTTTTCTTCATACTAATGAATGGATTACCTAGAATATTCTAATTATGGTATAAATGATTATCTATGTATATATATGATGCATTAAAAAGGTATCACATAGAAAAAAATAAATGATGAAAATATGTATTCATGAATAATGTAGAAGTAATTGTGTACAATAAACTCTATGATAAAAAATGATCAATGTATGTTATCATCTTAATAATGAAAAAATGGTGCAAGTATAATTGTGGTATTCTTTATTATAGTAATTGTAACAGTATACTAACCATAACATTATACATAATATTTAATGTTAATAGATATTTCATTTTTATATGTATATATGGAGGATATTACCCAACCCACATAGAGTTTTGAACATGTTTCAAGTGAGTTTCTTGAGGACCAAAAGGTTCGATGTGTTAAGGTGTATAGGGAACACCATTATCATAAAATTCATCCTCCATATCTTATTATACCGTATCCAAAATGTGATAGATTTTATGGAATCATTATATCCTATTATGAATTTATTGATCACCACATTCCTAATTCCCCTACTGGGATATAAGGACTTGAGAATTGCATATTCCAATTTACTAAGGTAGAGATGACCATCGCCCTAAAGAATGTGGTGGTATTGTTAGTTGCTCGTATCCATGGTGTTATAGTTAGAGAACCCACCTCTAGACAATGGAGTGATCATGTAAAAGAATACGTAGGCCTAAAAATTATATGTGATTACATTACTATGGATAAAAGTTCTCTCTCTATGATTTTTCATGACATGCACGTCTCACAATAACCCATTGTAATTGACAAGAATATTTCCATTCATCTCACCCATGCATATATATTTTGGCACATTTGAGGGATTTTTTTCAATGATCAATTTAGTATTCATGACCATATGACGTATTTGGAGTTTTGGAGGACTTTTATCAGTCTATGAGATATAGCTAGGCATCTACATTCATTATATAAATATTCATAATTTTATACAGTACTTGCTAATTAGATGGTATTGATCATTGGGGTATTTTCGTACTCATTTACATGTTGTAATTAGAGTGTATCTCTCCCCTAACCTCTATTTTTTTATTCAAGAACTTGACATGGATGTGATGTATTACACATAGTTTGGGTGCTGGTATGATCACTCATCATTTTTTTCTGATTATGTTATGAGTTATTATTTTTATTATCTTATTACTTATCACTTTCTATGTTGTCCGTTATAGATGGATTCCTGAACACAAATTCATAAGGAAAATGAGACAAAATTTGGGTGCATGGTATCTCATATTAGACAATGTAATACCTACATATATAAGAATATACATTCCTATTTTGACTAATACAATTATTTATATTATCATTTTTGGAAATTAGGGAAAAAATATTTTAACAAATTTCTATTTTCTTTTCTTATTTCATGGATTCCATAGTGGTGTATATTAGACGAGATTCGAGAAAAATAAACTTCTAGGAATGAAAAATATAGGGTATTTGTTTCACTCATACACTTTCATATTGTTTAGTAGAAAAAATATTATAGATTCATGAATTAGTTTAGTTTGGTTCATTATATTGCATTATAAATAATATAGCCAATAACTCTTCATTCCCTAAAGATTACAAGGAGGTAGATCTTTGACTGGTGATGATAATATGCAAAGTATGTCGACAACAAGGAAAACATGATTTGTTTTATATTGAGGAAATTAATACATTGTGATATAATCTATCACAATAGCTTGAGTATGCTCCATGGTATGAACTGAGGTCTATACAATATCTTACACCGTACGGAAGAGGGTGTCAAGATTTGGAAATTCAATAGCTGTATATTATTTTTGTTGTTGTATTTTTTAGTATAATTTTATTCTATTATACAATACCCAACTATAGAAAATTATTAACACATATTCTCTTAAGGATGGTGAGGTATTTGGTGAATCATTGTACCATGCTATAGCTGGTGATATGATTCCATCATCACACAATTTATATGATTTTATATTTGATCACTTACATCCAGGAGTGGATGTTTCTACTTAGGGAGTGGAAGTTACTACATAGAAACCTCTTATGGTAGATTCTTATATTGATGAACCATTATTATGATGACATTGACATATACCATGTTAGGTGACACCTGAGGAAACACCAGTTCCACAGGAAATGGAATCACATATAGTAGATGAGCCTCCATAAATGTGTATGTGTACTAACATAAATTGGATTAAATTATAGTAAAATAATATCCATAGTTTTCACTAAGAATAAAAGTTATGCTCTCCTATTATGATTAATTTCTTATTCCTTTATCTTTTGTGAACAAGCCTTCATAGTCCATATGGATCTGTCATCATATAGAAGGTACGTCCACTTATGAAGTGGGAGAATGACTAAGTTAAAATATTGGAAACAAAATTTCATAGTCTCCTGATGATTCAAAAATAGAGTTGCACACAATCATGGTTCCGATAAATAAGGAAGAGCCCCCTCACACTCATCAGACTTCACGCCATTTCAAAGGCCACTGATCTTGATATGAGCATCCCATTCATACTCCATACAATGGGATGTGACCCCATCCTAAACATTAATGTAAAATAATTGTACTCATATATTTATATGTTTTCTATTGACTTAAATTATTTGAGATTACATTGAGTTCTATGTATACTTGATAATTCTTAAATAAATATAAATTCATTGTTTAAATAATTGAATGCTATAAATATATTTAATAAAAAACTTCCATAGAGTATTGAAATAATAATTAATAGTATTAATTTTAATGTATACACTTTTATTTTACAATATATGTTTACTAAAAACAATTGTTTTAAATAAAATTAATACATACGAATAAAATTGTTTTTTAATAATTCCTATAATTTGATTGAAATGAGGATTTTTAAAATAATTTCTAAGTAATAGTTAATAATTAATAAAAAATAAGAATAATATTTAATTAATTAAATATAATTAAATATAACATGTGAGTTATTCAAAATTAGTAAATAATAAAACTAATTAATAATAACATAAATAATGATATTTATTAAATATTTATAATAAATATTATTGAATTTAAACTATTTAATAATAATAGGAAGAATTTTTAATTATCTAATAATATTGTTCAATAAATATATATAATTTAAGATATAATTAACAGTCAATTTATTAATTACTTATTATGAGATAAACATTATTTATAATTATAAATAATTACTAGCTAATTATTTATAAATCATAGATATCAGTTAAAAATAATTATTTGTGAATTAATATTATAAATTAATATTTCTATTAATATATTATAATTTTATAAATTCAATATTTAATATTATAAGAATATAAAATAATTATTAACAGAACTTATTATCAAATTTCTACTAATATTATATTAAAAAAATTATTATTTATTATGGTATATATATATATATAATTAAAAGAATAATAAAAATGTAGTAATATTTCTTTATTTAGCTATAATTAATTCTAATTAAAAATTATTAATTATATCAATTATTTATAAATAATTTTTTTTACGAAAAATAATTTTGCTATTTTGATTTAAAGGGATTATTGAGGGCTCTCCCAGCTTCTTCAAATATTTATTTTAGAACAATTTTAGCCTACTCATGCCATTTGAATCTGATAAAGGAGGCCAAATGTGAGAGAGGCCTCAAATCCATTATGGATTATATTTCAAAAAACACAATACATAGGCATATTTTTGTTTTTTAAAATATAAAAACCCTTAGATTTTGTAATAACACTATGCATGGATGATTATATAATTTATTTACTATAATAAATTATATTCATAAAATTATTAAAATTCTGGAGATGATGGAACCATTTTATAACAATTTTTAACACTGTCATTATACCAATGTAATTTTATAGAAATAGCTTGAACAACCATTAGTGGATGACATATGCAATAAAAATTCAATTAATTGATTTAAAATGATTATAAAAGAATTTATAAAATGGTATATTTAATTAAATGGTTCTTATGAATTTATTTCATTATTTTAAATTCATTATATGTGAGCATCAAACATTTATGACTAAGTAGAGACAAAGTTAGGGTATTTCTATTAGGATCTAATTTTATTTGAAGATTATTTGCGTTCACATTTCCATAAAAAAATTATTATCCCAATATAATATCACTCGTACATTTTCATATCCAATGATTATGTTAAGGGTTTTGAATTTTGTATTCTATTTCTTCTCTTTCTAGACCAAGAATCAATGATTAATTTTCATGTACAATAATTTCTTTTCAAAAAAATTTTATAATGTTTTCCTTTGATTTATTTTTCATCCATGCTATGGTTCTTTTAAAATAATTAATGAATTTTCTTTTTCAAACTCAAATAATTATTTTATGTCATTTAAAACCATAATTGGATTTATTTATTATGTTTTAAAATAAATTATCTTATCATCATCCAAAAAAAGTACTTTTGGAATTTTTACCAAATGTGTGAGATAAATCATTTATTTTAAATTTAGAGAAAAAATAAAATTTTCCATGTCGAAGAAAATTTTTTTATTGAAGATTCCATTATAATTATAAATGGTTATTTTTAAAAACAATATTTGTCTCAAAATTCTAAGAATTTCTATTTTTAATGATACTGAATGAAATGGGTATTATATTCCCAACAGAATGAAAATAATATTGAATGTGATTTATAACGTCATTATTACTCTTAATTACAAGGATTTAATTTCTTTAATGATTAAATTCTATTTTCTTATATTTCTGAAAGGCATTGTTTTACTATAAAACCATCAATATTGATGAATTTATGGTGTTTTGTAAACATTTTTGTAATTATGGTTTTATGGCCATTAATATTCTCATAATCACATTCCCTATAACTCTCTAAATTTTCATTTGATATTATATTAGCCTCCATGTAAATTTTCAAGTATCATAGATTTATACAACACAACTTCCACTACTAAAATGTTTTATCAACTATATATAATTTATATATATCGTATCCATTGAAGGAATATTTGTAAGTAATTTATTTAACTAACTAGTGAAAAAATCATTATTCGTGATTAAATATGGATAAATGTTGAATTAAAAATAATTTTGAGAATGAATTGTATTAATCATTTACTATATGACGAATATATAGGATGTGAAATTGAAAAGTGGGGTATGGTTATAGATAGACCATCTATGTATTAAAAAAATTGTGATACAAAACAAAATAGATTACATAGTATATGTGTATTTGGTTTACACCTACCCATTCTATAAGAATGTATTGGAAGAGGCCTTGAAAGTAAAATACATGAAATCTTGTTCAAGACCACAATGATCATATTATACAAGTTTATATTTATTCATTTAATTTAGTTAGAATTATGTTTTCATTATCAATGAGATTTCTATGTTCATATTAGATATAGAAATACATTGGAATCGATTTTTTGATTAAATAGAATGTGTTTTGATTATACACTCTTCCATATTGATAATACCTTATTTTCTCATCATATATTCTATTGTATACAAGAATTACTACTAATTTTTTATCCCCCTTAATTTATTTCCATTTCCCTATTATATAAAAATCAACATTTTTAATGATTTAAAGGATACACAAAAGTTTCATATACAATACTTTTAAATAAAAATGTAATATTTTAATCATGTGAATATGTAATTTTCGAATACTATAAAACTAATTGATCATGTGTGGTGAAATTAATTATATAGTGTACCAATGTAATAAAGTAAACCAAAAGTCGGGTTTACTAGAGTCAGGGTCATTGTACATCATATCAGATGATATTTAGTACGAACATGGGGAACAAGATTTTAAATGACCATAGATAACATAAGTATTATGATAATCACTTATGGAATATGAGAACAATTACTATCATAAGGATTTTTTATTTTATGACTCAATACTAAAGATTTTTATGATTTGAATCAATGTGTTCCATTATTTAGATATAGAACCAAGTGGAAGGCATGGGTTGAAATCTCATAGAAAATGTATAAATTTCATAGATGATTATGCCAATATTGCTGGTGTTGTAGTTTAGTATATCATAACTATATTAGTGATTCCAATTTTGGTTATAAATAACATTATTTTACATATGCAGAAACATGTTGTTACACAACATGATTCACCACTTTTGTATCACTTCATGTGAAAACTCCTCTATCAATTAATGGAAGTACTGATCCATGGATAACCAATAAATGGATTATAACCCTTGAAAATATATTTCAAGACATAGGATATAATGAAAGGGGAAGTTTCTTCTATCGGTGTACTTTCTAAAACAACATTTATCTATAGTGATATTGATCTAGAATTCTAAAGGGGTTGATAAAATAGAAATTATGGAATCAATAACTTTTATAGTGATTTCTTTTTAAAAAAAATTCCCCAAGTACATCAATTTTACGAAGAGATGAATTTTTTCACATTAAAGATGAAGAATAAAGTAATTATTGAAAAGTATGGGGATAAAAAAATAATCCAAAATTTTTTTGGACTATATACATAATGAACAAATCATGATTGATCATTTATTTGGTAAGAATAAGAAGGGTCTCCTAAGATACATGTATATTAAACATTTTTGTTATATGATTATATAGTATCAAGTTGAATCAGGAAAAATAAAAAATCTCTAAGGACTTATATATTAATGGGAAATAAAAAAAGGTGTTCTCTAATAACCAATAGAAAATATATGTTTCAATGAAGAATGAATATATGATAATATTTCCAACATGTGATAATTTTAGAATAAAACCCTGAATTACTTGATAAATGGGAAAATGTGACTTTTTCCATAGTGGTGATAGGGGTCATAGAGAATATGAATTCAAGAGAAAGAAATATACTAATATGATACCTTGATTTAATAGTATGTAAATATGGAATTATTCAAACCAATTTCATAAGCATTAAGGGAACCTCCCACAGAAGACACCAAGGGGAGAAGTAAAATCTTATTCAATTACTATAGATGAATAGGGAGTTCATAAATATTGGGTGGATGGTACTTTGATTATAACACTAAATGTATTAAATAATAATATTCATTATGTATCTTCTCAAAATTTTATTCCTTCCTTGATTTCTAAGAAAATTAGATATCTCTCAAGAACAATAATAAGTGTGTGTCCAATCAATACACCTCATGAAAATGTTATTATATCAAGGATTTTGGAGTCAGTCTCTATTATTATACATATACAATTCCCTTTTAAAACATTATTATTATATCTATAGTATACATTGATATATTACTTGGTATGGATTGTATTTCAAATTAAAATTCAAGAAGTTATTTCTATGTGAAGAATATTATGATTTTTGAAATAGTATTGGAAACCCTTGTCTTCCAAAGGCAGACCACATCATCTAAATCAAGCATGAATCCACCCCCAAAAGCTCTAGTAAATTATATTATTATATAAGAATATAAGTGGATATATATATATGAGAATTGAATCCATCTAATAGAGTATGTACTTATTTTGTTGGAATAAATTGACATATTACTTTAAGAACTACTAGGATATCCATAAGATATTGAGGATGTGTTTTATATTTATCTCATACCTAATGGGAAACTTATATACAGGTCTCCTTACAAGATTTATGTAGTGTAATTATTTAACTAAAGAAAAAATATTTGTAGTTGGGGCATTATGGAATTATATACCTTGGTGTTTCATCAATGGGATCCCGTCATATTTTTTAAAGATGAAATATGGGTCTATGAGGTTTTCCATTCATTATAGATAAAGAAACGATATTACTATAAATAAAAAGTACTATGTACCATGAATTGAGGATTTTTTTGATTAACATGAAGAAGCTCATAATTTTTCAATGATTGATATTCCTTCAAGTTATCATCAACTATGAATAAAGAAGGATGATATCTTAGGTTGGAATAATATGAATACATAGGTCGGGGTGGGGGGGGGGATTGTGTAATTTTTTAAAGAAAATGGAATAATTAAAATTTACCCACACTTTAATCATGTAGGTGTTACTATTCCTTTTTCTTTAAAAAGATAAATGAATAGAATAATAAAGAAACGAACAAAAAAAATTATAATGATTTTGAAAACGAATATCCTATAACACAGTCCAAAAATTACCTCTCTGAGAGTTCAGTCATTTTCAATAATAGGGTCCTTTTACCGGGGACCTTAATAACATGGTGCAGACAGTCGACACATTACAAAAAGTTGAAATTTTTTAAAAGGAGAATTGCAATCTACCACTTATATTGAAAAAATGACACTCCCAAAATACTGAGTACAATATATAAACCCATTAAATAAGAAAAAAAAATGATATTGGTGTTTAAGTATCTTCAGCACATAATTATATAAAAAACTGAAAAATTATGGATCTTCTTGTTCAAAAATAATATATTTACATAATTACTGCCCTAAAGTTGTCTTAGTTTTCAAAAAATCTTAAAATATCTATAGAAATGAAATAATATTCATTCACTACACTAGGATGAATACAAAATAGTAGATTATTACATTTTTTATCCAAAGTGTAGTCTTAAAATCTTCAACAATAGCCTTTTGGTGGTTCTAATTTTACAATAGAAAAAAATGAATAATTCTCCTTTTTACCACGTTATTATCCCTTTCTCTTATATCATACAAATGATAAGAAATCCTATGATTAAATAGGAGTACATTTTTTTTATTTGGGTGAAATATAGCTATTAAAAAATTCAGATAAATTAATATATTAAAATTGATTAGAATGGATAAATTTTAAATCAAAATTGGAAATAAAAAATTAATTTTATTAAAATTTGGAATGAATTCATTTTTTTTTTCATGATCCATTGAATCAAACTTTTAACTAATTTTAATTAAATATTTATTCCAGTGAAACAACTGCTGAGAAATCAATATGTATATAAAATGTAAGGTCTATGGATGACTACATCAATGTAGGTATATCTCTACATATGGAATCTAAAAAAGTACAATTCATTATGTTTTACTATTTCAAACATTGGGTTAACCAACATTATGTTAGACACTTGAACACAAGGTTCCTCAAAAAAATTAGGTTTATGATCCTAACATTCATCTTCAATGTATGATAGAAAATAATCATTCCATATAAAAAATTTGGTTCCTAAACCCAAAATTAATTATGAACATAGGGTTGAGAATAGTGATTCAAAACAATTTATAAATTTCCATAATTTTTAGAAAAATGTAAAACTCATTACTTACATAATTTCAGAGGAAATAAAATTAATATTTCAATAAATATAATCCTGAAATTCACTTAAATATACATCATTAGTTAAATATATGAGGTTGTTTTTGAGAATTAAAATAAATGAGGAAATAAATTAATTTTTTCAATCAACACTCATATTCCAAACAATCACCCGCATTTCGAGGATCAAACAACCCATTTAAATATAAAAATTTAAATATTTGTTGTATGATTAATATAATAAATAATGATTTATTTAATTTATCAGATAAATATTTGTATAATAAATTTTATTATTATAAATATGATTCAAAATATTTCCAAAATTTTAAATAGATATAGATTAGAATAATTAAAAAAATTGTTGTATATTTTTTAATTGAAATGTTGTGTTCTTCTGAATACCTCCCAATTTTTTGCATCAGAATGAATGTAGATAGTTAGATTAGAAAAAATTTAATGTTTCACCGAACTATAAGTCAATTATATTTTTTTCTACATCTGGAAAACAAATAAGAATTAAAATATAAAACTGTAGTAAATAGAAAATGTAGATAAGAAAATAAAAAATATATTTTTTAACAATAATTTCATATTAAAAATATGCTTTTACTTGATGGATTAAAAAGGTTAAGCAGTAGGATAAGAATATTATTCAGGCTCAAACTCTATTGTATATTTGGATTTAGTGGTAAATTAATATCATTCCATATGATGAACTTCTTTTAAATACCTCTTTAATCCATTGAAATTTAGATTCATTTGCATATCCCATTCATTCATAAATAACCTTGATTATAGAGACATATTGAGTGAATACACAAGTTTCAATTTAATAATATTACTTACAAACTCACTTAACTGGGAAACTTTTATCATTATATCATTCAACAATATGATAAAAACTAAAAAAATGTTTTGGATATGATATCTTTTTAATTGAGACCTTATTATTTTCAAACAAAACATGAAGAGGAAATGTTTCACATTATAAAAACTTGATTATTTTTATTCATAGTATAAATATTATATAATCATAGATCTATTATCATCAATCCATCAACTTATATTTGACCTCTGGAAGTAGAAAAACTCTCATGACTACCATTTTATTTTATATATTCAAATTTTCTATAAAATATATTTTTACACTTACAGAAATATAAATGGGAAAAATAATTTTTTATCTACCAAACATTATCATACATATCCATATTAAAATCATAATAATATCTTCTTAATAATGAAATAAATTTAAAATTTTGATATTGTTCTTAGAGAGATTCAAATTCTAATTTTGAAAGTGAAGTTTTTCTCAAATAAAAAAAAGTATTTTGAGATCACTCTTCTTTTACATTTAATATCTCTGCCTTGTCTCTCAACTATTTAATATCATCAAACATACCTTGAAAATAATTATGGATACACTCCTATTGATTATACATATCATCAAAATATTATGACTCTTTTACTATCATTAAAGAATTATCTTCAACCTAAACCACCTAAAATGATTGAAATTCTTTTTCATCATCAGAAAATATTCCAAGAACCTACATTAATTCACTGACATCACCAGAAGTCCCCTCCAGGGACTCATAAACAAAATAAATCTTCTATTCTCTAATTATTTTATTTGAAAAAACGAATGGAGAAGATAATTTCTCACCATAATGAGATACTTCAATTTGAATTTCTCTTATTCATTGTGAATGTTATGAGTTATCATTTTCATTAAAATTATTTTTCATCTTGAAAAACCTCTTCAAGTATTTCCTCAACTTAAAAAATGGACAAACATTCTCCCCCAACCTTAGTAGCCTCCTTCTCAACCACCCCTATAACCATTTCTTTTACTAAATAAAGAATAGGTTGAATTCGTTGTTCCACTAAAAATATGTTATCCAAATCAGTTGGAACATTATATTACTCTTTTCTTTCTCTTTGAATAAAACCATCAATATTATCTATTCCATAAGTCTCTGGAAAAAATCTTGTAATTGATGAATTCTACTATACTATAAGAGATATTCATTTCCACTATTATCCTTGTAATTATACTGATAAGATAGTTTGTTTCACCCAAAAAAATATCTTCCATGTCACCATACATTTGAGCTCCCCTAGTTCTTCCTTCAATAATGGTACCCCAAAATTCTTTAGTTCCATATATAGCAGAACAAGATAACAACATGGTCATTTTCTCCCCTTGAGGATGAGCTCCATACTATTCTTCCTCATCACCAACAAAGATTATCCACCAAACCATGGTTTTTCTCTAGAAAAATATATACATTAAGAGTGTTCTAATTGATAAAATATTTCCATGATGAAGTCTGAGGTTTTTTGGATAAAATAAATCATTCATTTCTTATATTGAATATGAGAAACTTATCTTCTATAAAGTTAAAATGACATCCTTCTATATTTCTAGGAATAATGATTAATTTTTCACATAATATATGAGTAATTATTTTCTTCCAATCATTGTATACTATCCCCAATTGAACTTAAATGGAATTGAAACTAACATTCAAGGGTTTAGTAAAAAATATTATCCATATAAATTGAAATAAGTAGAAAATTGATTTTCATTTACCTATAAAGGATTTAGATATTCTATAACTTTAAAATTCAACAATACATGTTTATAAAACATTTTAACATCAGTCACCTATATTTAATTTCTATTCCATCCAAAAAAATACTTCAAAAATAAGATATTATATATTAATTTAATAATTGATTCATCAAGAATATAATTTTGATGTTTATGGATTTCCCTTACATAAATTTTCTTCGTAAACCAGAGGTTATTTTCATCAACATTATTCATGGTCCAGCGTTGTTGATTCATTTTTTCCATCATGAAAAAAGAAAGATCAAGCGATAAAATATTATATTTCAAGAGATATTATGATCATAGATTATTGAAATTTTATGCGTTAAAATAAAAGATATTTAAGAGCTTAAATCTGATGGTTACCAAGATATGTTTTGGTTTCTCATGGAAAAATTACATTATAATAATTTAGGATTTTTTTTAAATTGAAAAAAACCAATATTTTAGAAATAAATACACAAATGAAAATTTAAACATAAAAAATAAAATTAATAAACAAAAATTATAAAATAAAATACAATGATAGATTCTTAAGTGAAATAAACTAAAATACTAAAGATATTAAACAAGAAAATTAAAAATTTTTCTTAAAAAAAATAAACCTAAATACCCCTAAAAAATAAATACATTTAATGGCAATTATTTTAGTGAAATTATCCTTAATTTAAAACTCAATATTAACTAATTCTAATGATATATCCCCCGATTTTACATTTTATCCTAGAAAATGATGTATAAGATCAATTTTTTTAGTCCTATGGCAACTTGGATGATTTTTAAAAAATACTAATTTTACATGTTTTAACAATTAAATAGGAATAATTTGGAATGTATGTCAAAAATATAGAATTTTATGTTTCACACACAACACTTCAGAATAATAAATACCAAAAAATATATATTCATTCTCATTTATTGATAATGAAAATGATTATTACTTTTCACTAGACCATGAAGCTACATGATTTTCTTTAATGTGATGTGTACTTTCGATACATTTATATATAACATAAAACCACCAAAATTAGTATCTGAATTTGAAATTAGATTAAAAGTAGAATTTTTTGGGTAAATAATAGTTAAAAATACGTTTTTTAATTATCTATAGATCCCTTTTAAAATATTGATATGGTAATATTTTAGGTCTGTCTAAATTTTTTGAAAATGGTAAGAAAACATGACACTTGCTAATCTATTAATAAAATATGAAAAACTACACATTATTAAATTTTATATCTTGTTATCAACTTTTTTCCTTTTTCATTCAAGTCATAATTTATGTTAGTACACATTGGTGTTTCATATGACTTTCCATTATCAAGACCAAATATTTTGTTAAATCAATCTTATATTTAATTTGATTAAAAAATTTCCCAAATGATTGGTAAAATTTAAGTCTAATATTGAAATAAAATTATCCCATTATATCAATTACAAATTCCTTTTTTATATGTTTTATGATATAATTACCAATATTTTTATTATTTTACCCAAAAATAAAATAATTTAAAAAAATTTCAAATAATAAAATATTGGAAGATGAATTTTCATTAAAAGAGTATGATAAGATAATCCCATTGGAAAAACATTATAATTAATAGATCATATGTACAGAATTAGGTTTTATTTATAGGTTATTATCGATGATTGTTTCAAAGATATTATAAATTATCTAAACCATTAACTATTTTGACACATAAAATTGTTATGTTCACATGGTTTAGTGAACATAAATAAAATTTAAAGGAATTAAACAATATAATGATCAATAAATAAATATTGAATTTACCATGGAGAAATAATATATTTATGATATATAATGATTCATCAATGTAGGGATAACGATGTGTCCTTATGCAGAATAATAATTTTTTGCCTTTGTATGAAGGTAATTGAATATCTATGAATTGAATTATATGAGCCATGATATTGAGTTCGAATCCATAATATTTTCATTAATTATATAGAATAATTACCTTTATCATGTATGAATTGAAATATATATAAATCACCAAAGAATAATATATATCTTCCTATAGAAAGTGATGAAATTTAGGAAATGTATATTGCTAGAACTACTCAAGGATTATGATTTCTAAAAACACTACCACCAAAAGAAGGAAAATAATGTGGTTGATCCATTAAATAAGAATTATTATAGGGTTTTGAAAAAAAAACATGGATTTAAAGAGATCTCGTATACTTGAATTTAGTAAATATGTATGCAGCGATCATTAAAGAATGAAAAACAACACATCTATTCTATTTAATTTCGAAACAATCTTTGTTAGAGAAAATAAAAAATAATCATCTTGATGATGAGAATATTTTAAATAAATACAAATTTTTGAATGGTGAGATGTTGGGAGACTTCATCTATTAAGATGGTATTTTGAAAATGAAAAAGATATCATTTGTTCAATCCATGCCTGAGAGAAAAGGAGAATTATTAGATAACGTCCTTTACTCAAATTCATATATTCATCCCAGTAGTACCAAAATGTATTATCTTCTATAGGAACACTTTATTATGATAATATGAAATAATAAATTAAAAACCATGTCTCAAATTTATTGGGTTTTTAATAAGTAAAGGCTGAGAGATAACATGCTAAAAGTGTTATGCCATATTTATCTATTATTATGTAGAGATATGATGATATTACTGTGTAATTTCTTCACTATATTTAAAAATAATCATAGATTGAAAAATTCTATAATTGGTATTATCATTCATCTTATCAACTACAGAAATTTACTCATTATAGAGGAATATTTGACTCCTAAAATCTGCATACGACTCTATATTAATATATTTGTGAGACAATTGGGTGCACCTATTTTAATTGCATCTGATCATGACACATGGTTTACATCAATATTCTGTAATATTCTTCAAATAGATCATGAAATTGAGTGACATTAGAGCATTTCTAATCATCCAAAAATAGATAGAAAAATATGAAAGGACTACACAATCATTATAAAAAATTTTGGGGACGTATTTAATTGTCTTTAATGGTATATAGGATTAATATTTTTATTTTATAGTATTTTAATAAAATAATATGTTCCAATAAAGATTTAAATTTCACCATATGAAGCATTATATGTTAAAATATTTCGTACATAAATTTTTTTCGATGAATTTGGTGAAAGGAATCTTCTTGTCCTAGGACTTATTAATGAGAAAATGGTGAAAGTGAAAACTATTCATAGAAATTTTAAGGAAACTAAATATAAAAAAACATCTATGAAAATAATCAAAGTAAGGATTTATAACTATAAGTGGGAGATCATGTTTTATAAAAGGTATATTCCTGTAAGGGTGTTATAAGGTTATGAAATAAATGGAAACTATCTCATAGGTATATCATAAAACTTGAAATTATAGAAATAATTAGATATGTGGAATTCTATTTAGTTATTCCACATAACCTACATAATGTTTTTAATAAGTTTCATATCTCTTTACCAAGTAAGTACATTCCAAAACCAATGAATGTTCTCACTATTAAAGAAATTTGTCTAAAACCGGATTTATTTTACTATAAAGAAACTATCTAGATTATTGAAATTATAGAATAAGTGTTTTAGAATATATATAACTTTATTGGTGAGGATAATTTTAAAATCCAAAAATAGAATAGGACATTTGAGAACCTAAAGAAGTAACAATGAATAACTACACACATATATTCATGAGGTGAAATTCTAGAAAATATCACGGATGAATCTTTTAAAGGAGGAGTAATGAAACTGATGAGCATGAATTATATAAATTAAGAATCTTATTTATAAAGAAAAAAAATCATAATTCCAATATATTTATTCAATAATTTTATTAAATATATATATATATATATATCCAAATTTATATATTCAATTTGAATTTGAATTATTCATGTAAAAATTTTCTTTTAGAAAATTTATGAAATTATTATAAAATAGTTTTTTGGGTAAATGGTAACAAAATATTGGTTTTATACAACATTTCAATGTTATGATGTTTTAATTAAATAATAATAACATGAAAAAATGTTTTATATTTCATGTTCTCCCCAAATACCCCTTCTATACGAATTAAGATATAAGCCATATGGGGTATCAAAAAGAAGAGTAATATGTTCTTACCAGGATTTTTTTATCTTAATTTCTTCATAATCCTCTTTAAAATATTCAATAACCTTATTAAAAAAATTTATATTTATATTAACCACACTAACATATTTTTATGTTAATTTTTCATTTAATTTATATCTCATTTCTATCGGATATAAAATTAAATCATCGCTCCTGTGTATGTACGGAAAACCTTCTCCACATGGTGGTATAATTACTTTTTCGTCACCTCTTTACATGGATAGAAATAAAGATAAATTTTTAAAATATATATGATATTTATTAACTATATATTAATATATAAATATAAGATATCACACACTATTTTACCATTCCGTTCTTTGCAAAATGATAACATCATTCACTCGTTCGTGTGGAAAACCACGTCCTCGAAGCGATGTGATTAATTTTTATCTGAAAAAAATTCTTGGATGTTACTAATATTATATATAAATAAAAAAATTATATTCATGAAATTACAGAAATTATGGAAATTATTTAACCATTTCACTAGACCTTAACTATAGTAAAAAAACAGAAATATTTTCAGTGAAATCGACAGAACAAAATTGTGTGGCCAACATAAGAAATAACCATTAAATGAATGGATTTGAAATAATTTAAAAAGGACTAAAAATTTAATATAGTTGAATACTATTTTTATTAAAAAAATTTATTAATTAAAACTAATTACAAATGTAGAAAAAACTTATAGGACTAAGAAGAGACCGAAGGTAATGGAATTTAATTCCAATCGAATTTCATTTCCATATTTTTTTATATTATTTTTTCTTTTAGAAAATTATAAAATCATAATATCTTAAACAATATATAATTTATTATATGATTACTATGTTAAGTTTTAAAAACTATATATTTGATTTCCTATCATTTTAGACCATGAATCGACATGTAAGTTACATATTTGTGACATTATTCTAAAAAAATGTTTTAAAGTTTTCCTTACAACTCTTTTTATTCTATGTTATAGTTATTTTAATTTTTTTAAAAATGTGATCATTTAAACACCGATGGTTCTTTCATGTAATTTTAACCATATATTAATTTATTTAAAATTTCTTAATGTGAATCTTCTTGTTATTCTCTAATTGATGCACTTTTTGACTTTTTACCAACAGTTTGAAATGAATATTATTTTTATGTTTATTACATTAATGAGATTTCCTTCCACTAAGAATTTACATCACATTGAAGATTAATTTTTTAGGTTTCTATATTTGTTTTAAACAAAAAAAGTCTAAATATTTTGTTAATTTTTAGTTTCCAATGAAACCGAAATATAAGTGTTTTAGTTTTTAAAAGGAATGAAAATATTTTTAAAGGTGAATTATAAATTTGATCTTAAAAAAATTTGGATGGATTTTTTTTATGTTTGGTTTCTATTTTATTTTCCATCACCCCCCCCCCCCCCCCAATATTACCCCACCAAGGAAGGAAATGTGGGAAGGTATATAGTGACTACTGAAGTCCTTTCTCCAGTCCACCACATGTTGGAGACTAGCATTGAGTGACTAATGAGAACACATTTGGGAGGCAATAAGATCTAATAGAATATGCAGAAGAGAGAGATAAGAAAGATACAACAATAAAAACCTAATCATTTATATATAATACCAAATATTGACATGAAATTTCATAAAGTACTGAAAAAATTAAAAATAAGAAACTCTAAGTACCAAAAGGTAAAGACGTCACCAAACATGAATCCCTAGAAATTAATGTAAAACCATGAGCTAGTAATATACCACCTGATATGAAACCTTCAATGTATAACTGAGAAAATATTTTATATATAAATATGGTGAAAATAATAGTATACTAAGTATGAACCTCCCCTGATCATCTCATATCAAAGACTAATAAGGCCAGTAAAAGTATAGTGAACAACAGTGAAACTAAATCATCTATTAAATAATTATACTAAGTTCTCATCCTCACAATTGCCAAAACTCACCATAATTCATAAAAAATTCTCAATATAATATAGTAATGATACATTAAGGTACCCCATGGCCGATTTTACAATGGTTTTCCACTTTTCCCCTATGTGACATGTTCTAAGCCATCAGCCACCAAATTATGTCATCCCAAAGACATCTAAGACATGCATCAAAATTTCTAACTCATGCATCACATCATCACATAATCCCATTCACAATACATATATATTAATAAATTATTTTTTTGAAGGAACCATATCATATATGACATGTATAATTCATCAGGTTTTATACCACAACCCATTATAGACCATACACCGAGTAAGCACCTCAATCCATCACAGCCTATACAAATCTTTCCTATAATAATCCTTTGGTTATTATATCTTGAGATACATATGTACGAATAAATATAATCCATATCATAACTCTATATATATATATATACTGAAAATAACATCCACGAGTACCATCATAAGTAACTACCATGAGAATAGAGAAGGTCTAGAGGCGGCATCATCCATCTTTCCTTCCACCAGGATGTTGGGAAAAAAACACTCCTAGATTCCACTCATATTCAATCACCCTAAAAGTAAATTGTGCGAGTACCATATAAATTCCCAAAATATACATGATACAATATATCCCACAACCACACTATGGTCATAACCTAGTCTAAGAATCAACTGCAACAGACATCGCTCAGACTCCCCACTCCCATTGTTAACACTGGATATCCTATAAGCACACAAACATTTAAAGAGTTATATTAAATTAATTCATTTTCATAAACCAATTTACATTATGTTAATTAATTCATTACAAATTAGTTAATTATAAGTATTAAGACACTTACATATTGATAATAATTTCATGTCCATTCCCTCCATGCATTATACAATTAGAGTCTATAGTTTCTCATGATTAATATCATTTTATCACTTTCATTACATCATTATAATCCCTATGGGTTTTGTAAACAATTGAACATTATTACCATAATTAAATAATCCTTATATTGTAGTAAAATCATCTTTAGAGACCACCGTGTAGAAACATGCAACCAAGAACACCTAGATACATTAAGTAATAGGGAAAATAATTATGATAAAATATGCTAACCATCAATCATACTCTAAATAAACTCATAAGATAGAATCCCATATTAGTCACATCAGAAATGGGTAATCCCAAATTCTATCAATTTCACTACCTTTAGTGTTATCTCAGACACCTAAATGCATTTCCTGATACATCTTTCCATCCTAGGAATTAATTTATACCGCATTTTATGGTCCTCCCACCAACATCACATCAGTCATCCAAGGCTCTTCCCTACCATGCTCACAACACATATGAGAATCCCCACCACATATCACATCACATAGAGAAGATAAAATCTAGTAAACATAAATAACTATATAAAACAAATATTCTTATCCAACAGAGTAATCTTGGACCTAAAATAAGGCATCCATCATTCACCAAAAAACGAGATCTCATGGATACCAACTCAATGCACATGACCTTATCAAGAAATTGGGAAACTTTGTCCCTAATAATTAACTTTATCAATCAATTGATTTTATTCCATATTATGTTAATCGATTCATTATTAAAAGGTTGCATATTTGAGAAAACCAAGTTATCAAGCAATAACTACATATGAAGTGTTAAACATGCTCTCAACAATAAAACTATTATCATTAGGATTCCCTTTTCATTATTATCAACATTACTAATGAGAATTATCATGATTAAAATTATTTTTCAATTCCATTGATCAAATGGAAAATAATTTTTAATTGTACATATCTATTACATAAATTTTATTATTATTATTATTATCAATTTATAAGACACATGAAATTAATTCAACATGCCTCTTTATTCTCCAACCAATTAATTATCAATTTATTACAACTTTGTGTTCTCTTCAAATTTCTGTCAAAGAAAGAAATACTAAAAACATATAATGTATAACACACTATATAGATAGTCATGATGAAACCCACTATGATTGTAGAAAGCATCAGCATGTGATCTCTACAACCCATTTTTTTTATTAAATCTGTTCAACAATTTTTATGTTAATTACACTACCATATAAAGGGAGAAAACATAAAATATTTATGATTTCACATAAATAAAATAAGTGAATCAATTAATCCCCATCCTAATAGGAATAATTTTTATTCCTATGAGAATGGACCAAATTTGTAGACCTCGATCAACTCTCTCATAAGAAGATGCATCCCTCTAAGGATTACATGGAACAAATACAGAAAAAAACATAGAAGAACTCCAATACAAAAATAGATACAGTCTTCCATCACAATAAAGTAATAATTTTGGGGAACTAGATTGAAAAACTAATATAGTATAGGTATAACATACCTAGGATCACTATAGATCAACAATTGGAATCTATGAATTGATCCCTATAAAAGGAATCCAAAAATGACTAATGGGTGGGTCATTGGCTACCTAGAAATTGATATAAGTTCATAGGTTTACGAAAAACCTAAGGCACTATATAATTTAAACGTGTGCTAAAAAGGGATTCACAAAGCATAAAACCATTTCACATCTTGTTAATATTGGATTTTAGGTCTCATCGAAAGACATGTTGCCTCAAACCAATTAGTCTAGAATATTTACATGTTATGTATCACCCTGTGAACCAGCCTAAAAAATACATAAATGGATATTAGGTTGTGAATGAGATCTTACCCAGGCCATAAACAATGAATCCATGACATAAAACACTAACAAATCATGTACTATCCATAAACCCATATTTTTGCAGTTGAACAACTATAGACCTACTATAGAAATCCTTTGAGCACCACGAGCATTTGAAAAACAACAAAGGGATAGACAGCACAGATCTAATCCCATAAATAGATACCTCTCATATAATTATCATCATTGTGTATCGAATGAAAAAACAACACAAAAAATGAAAACATATTCATTCAAATAGTCACCACTGAGTATACCTCTTAGTTGTCTCATTATCAGAGGAGCTCAATCACCACACTCAAAGGAATCAATAACAAAACCAAAAATGTAAACGACCAGATCTTAAACATTCTCTCTTAGGAGATACCTCTAAAATGGGTGTAAGTATACAATATAAAACAAGAGGGAAACCATATCATAAACCAAGAATGTCTGAATCCAAAAAAAAAATAACATTACAATACAAGATGAAAACATCAAACAGTTCATTGAATTGAAAGAAAATTTATGATTCATGTTCTCTGGAACTCTCTTACATTCCACCATTCCTCCCAAAAAACCATGGGAATATAATTCCCAGTCAAAACCAATTACTAGTGGTTTTGGATCACCGTAAAAACTCATAGAAGCTCACATCATCATTAAAAAAGATATCTCCCAAATATATAACTTTAGCATCATAATGAATACTAGATCAACTTTGAGGGACGTTTTATATGATAGGTCATAACTCCAATAAAAGAAAACAACTCAAAAGTTCCAGAAAACTGTGGAGAACTCTTACTCCCACAACCAAACCTTTACAGCACATGATATGGATTCAGCTTTGGGAACACATGATCTCCAACATTGAACACCTGAGATCTCCACTTAGGAGTAACATAATAATCTTGAGGATATTTTTTATCTGTATCTTATTATGAATTACCTAAACCATCTCTATCATATTCTATAATAGTTACATCTAGGGAATTTTTGGATCTACTACCCTTTCCCAATACAATGAATAATAGAATGGTTGGATGTATAAAGTTTCAAACTGAACCATAATAATGGTAGGTTGTAAACTATTATAGTATTTAAACTCAAACAATAGTAGGTTCCACATCAGCAAACCTAGAAAATCTATGAAACAATATATAGTAATTTCTTTATGTGGTTGGATGATCTACACAATTTAACCATCCTTATATGGATGAAATGTAGTGCTAATGAATATTTGAGAGCCAAAAACATGTTGGATACCTCTCCAGAACCTGGAGGAAAAATTAAGAAACAATTACAAGATTATTTTCCTCTAGAATCTACGTAGTCTCACAACCTCTTCAAGATACATCTGTTACAAAACCTATAGTGACCTCAAATATGGAATCAATATAAAGTGGGATGATTTCATCAATAAATACACCATCACCCATATAACATCAAAAACATCGTCAGATAGAGGTAAAATGGTATTAAATACCATTGATATTTCCTCCCATATCCATTGGGGAACATCTAATGGCTAGACAACACAACTAGGAACATAGTGCTAAACCCTCACCTTCTAGAAGAACAAAAATTTTGAATCCAACTCAGAAACAACATGATTCATCCCAAGACACTAAAATTTACCTCTTAAATCATTGTACATCATTTTCATGTCACAATTTTATGGAAAATAAGTCCTATATAAATCATGGAGAACAATATCATGAATCTATGATAGAATTAAAATCATTCCAAATAACAACACATGGTGTTTTCCATCCTTAGACAAACCATTGGGGGAATCCCAAATAATAACACAGCCTCTCAGACCTCCACCTCAAAATACACAAATTGGTACCCCTCCACCTACTTCACAAAATATTTCTACACTATTATATGGAAAATACACCCTCTACCCCCATCCATTCAAAAATCAAGATTAGTCGCTGAGAGATTTCCATAACTCTATTGGAATACACAGCTTCATGCATGGAATCACTATATAAATTCCATCTCAGTGCATTAGCTACAATATTTCCCTTACATGGAATATTTTAAATCATATGTTCATGTTCTTATAATAATTTTATCCACTGATTCTTATTCATATTCTTATGAAGCTTTGAGAAGACATACCTTAGGGTCTTATGATAAGTAAACACAACTAAATACTCACAGATGAGGTAATGTCTCCATAACATCAATATATAAATAACTCACACCAACTCAATGTCATTGGTGGAATAGTCACACTCAAGTGGAGATAAATAAAGAGACCCATAATATGTAGCTTATATATACTACATAAGAACATAGACCGACCCAATATGAAAATAAATACATAAAACCTCAATGTGAAACATTAATGATGGAAAAAAAGAATGGTGCATTGAACAACTTCTCATTTTGGTACTCAAAATTTACTTGCATTATATTCAAGGAATTCAAATTATTAATAACTAAAGATAAATCACCTATAAACATCCTATAATATCCTAAAAAGCATATAAGCTCTGCACCACATTCACTATATTGGGAGATACCCAGTATAGAACTACATATATTTTGAAAGGATAGATAGATAATAACTATTGAGAAACAAAATGATCCTTGAAAAATAATTCAAGGGACTAAAACCCAAACATAAATGAATTCCTGAAATGTTCCTCATGATAATGAACTCATAAAATCGCATGCTTATTCTCTTCATTCTTCTCCATATATGTAGAGAATACCAAGATTTCATTATTGAAACCCACAAAAAACATGTCCATGAAATCTCAAAACACTACATTAATCAACCCCATCAACACATATGGATCATTTTTCATACTAAATGGAATCACAATGAACTCATGATTTTCATGTTGAGAACAGAAATAAGTCAATGGAATATTCTCATCCTTCACCCAAATTTATGTTATCTCAACCAAAAATACATATTCGTGAAACAACTTTTTATCTTTAAATGATAAAGTAAATCATAAATCTGTGAAAAGGGAATTGTTTCTTCACCATCATATGGTTCAAGTGAAGATAGTTGATACAAAGCAAGAAACTATCATTGGACTTCTTAAAAACAAAACTAGTATACCCCATGGTGTCACACTTAGCTGATAAAAAACTCACTATAATAGATCATAACGTTGTTCTTGCGACTCTCACTATATAGAAGGAACCACCTATCTGGGTATATAAACACATGAGACAATAATGGCTATCGATTTATCCAAAAAATGATATCCCATTGAGGTCGTAATATTATAACCTATTATAAAAAACATTTGGCTAATATTCTATGTCCTGAGGAATCCCAGACTCTCTAAACATCCAAAAAAACTCAGTATAATATTAGATATCAAATAAGAAAATTATGAGACATGACTTTGAACATTTGAGGGTCCCTCTCACTAAGAGACATAGATTTCTATCCATTAGCATCGTAGAACACAACAAAACTACTAAAGAATTCCATGGTATCCTACACTGACACTAAAAAATGGTCATTATTGATGGTAATTTTGTTAATTGGAGATGGTTTAAAAAACTATTTAATAATATAGTACTGTTTAAAAAAAATTATATAAATTTTAAAGTCACTAATTATTTAGCAGTGGTTTATTTAATGTTGCAAATGTTTTTTTATGTGTTGTTTTGGGATAATTTATAAGTGAATTATTATTTATTTAGTAGTAATTAATTAAAAAATACTTAGGGAATAAATATAATGAATTAAACCTCAATGGAATATATTATAAGTTTTAGTTTTAGTTTCAGTTATAAAAAACCACTACTAAAAATATTTTTAATAAATTCACTTACCGACGGTTACGAAAAACCACCACTAAATTATTTTTTAAAAAAATATTTAATAAAAACTATAAATTGAGTAAAATTTCCTAGAAATAAAATACATCATGAATATATGATAAATCAATCATATATAAACCATACATCTACAATCATATATACAAACATCCACATTCATTATAACCATATTCTTAGTCAAACTATACATTTATTAACCAATACTTCAGTGACCAATATATTTGTATAAACTATGTCCAAAATTCCGTGACCAATATAAGTATATGTTATGATATTCAATGTATCCATATGCATCCACATCATCTAATCATGTTAAACCAACCATGCCAACTCATCAACTATAACAAAAAAGAAAAATTAAATTAAAACTAAACGTTGTAAATCATAATTATAGTATAATAATTAATAAAACTTCAATATACCAAGGAAGCTAAGTAACATCATGACTAAGTTATGAAGAATATCAAGGATCAAAATAGTTATCCTCATTCAAGATCTTAGAATTTGTCACTTACAATGAATACCATAACATTTTAGAAAAGAAATGTGAAAGAGAAAAGACACAAAATATATTAAAAATGTTTCACATAAATTATTTTATTTTGTTTATAAATTAGAAGACATTTTAAAATAAAAAAATTATATATTATTCTAAACACTATTAAAACATAAATTTACATATTTAGGATATTATTCAACACTTGAAATTGAAAAGGGATAAATAAAATTTTTAAATAATTATTAAATCTACATGCTATGTGCTTTAAATATACATTATATAGACATTTCAATGACTTTGATATCAAAAAATGTCCTGTATTTCATAAAAAATCATACGTGGGTTTCCCATGATTCCATATAAATCTGAGGTCCTTTTCAATGATTTTTACCATTCAACACATGTTTTAGTGTTTTAAAATAATGAAAATATATATGTTTCCATACTAAAAAGAGTACAATAAGAAATTACATGTCATTAGTTCAATTTTTTTAATTCAACATATGATCATTTACCTGTAATATCAGTGATATCCAAAAACCTTTTCCTAGGATTGACACCCGAAACTTGGTTTTCAAGGCTTTTATACCATTAAGAAGTTTCTACTGTGTCATTCTAACCACACCACATGTCAGAATAATTTCTTTTCTATATATACATTTCAAAAATAACTCATTAGGTTTTTTACCATGATTCTAAATCAATTTGTGGTTGTTTGATATGGTTTTGACCATTCCACACATGTTTTATTGTTCTAAAACACTAAAAACATGATCATTCCCATCTGATGAAAACAATATGTTGGGATGAATTGATGTCATTTCCTAACATTCACAATTAAATCTATGGTTTTTGTCCACTATGTTTAGGGAAATATGACATCATTTTCATAGTTTTGATCCCAAGAAATTGTTTTAAAGGATTTTGTACATTTATGTAGTGTTTACCATGTCATTTTGACCACATAAAACATCGTATTGTTAATTTATTAGTGAATACACATAATAAATAACTCAGTGGTTGGTTTTTCATGATTCCATGTTAATATTAGCTCATTTCTATGGTTTTGACGATTCCAAACTTATTTTAGTGTTTTAAAACAAAAAAAGTACATTTAAATTTTTCTTGGAAAATAAATAATAAAAAATGATATTTCATCAATTCCTAAATTTAAAAATTAAATCTACAGTTGATGTATAATTTTTCATGGTAATTAAACATCATTTTTCTAGTTTTTACCCCCTAAAAACAATATTTTAATGGATTTTGTACCATTAAGAAGTCTTTATCAAGTCATTCCTACCACACCACACTTCAAATTGATGTGTTTTCTATATGTAAACATTGAAAAAAGCTCAGAGGTGTTTTAACCATGATTGCACATTAAATTGATGTCTTTCTCTATAGTTATGACTATTCAATGCAATGTTTTCTGTTTTTAAAAGTTAAAATGTGTTTATAGACATCTCATGTGAACTGTAATTATGAATGATGTGAATTTAGTTCCCACTTTTCAACTTATATCTATGGACATTTTTATGATATTAGGGAAATCAGATGTTGTTTTCTTGGTTTTGACCCCCTAAATCACGTTTTTGAAGGATTTTGTACCTTTAAGAAGTGTTTACATAGTCATTCCAACCATATTGCATGTCATATTTATATGTTGTATATGATAACACATCAAAAATAAATCATAAGTATTTTTCCCATGATTCCACATCAATCTGAGGTCGTTTTATTTGGTTTTTACCATTCTATGCATGTTTTTGTGTAATAAAACATGAAAAACATGTTTACAGAGATTTTAAGAAAACCATTAGTTATAATTATTTACCATAGGTACCTAAATTTAAAACATAAATTTATTGTTTTTTCTCCTCGATTTTAGGGAAATCTGAAATTGTTTTACATGTTTTTACCCCCAAAACTTATTTTTAATGGCTTTTGTTCCATTAAGAATTGTTTATGAAGTCATTCTAACAAAAATACCTGTTATGTTGATGTTTTTTCTATGAGTACACAAAAAAATAATATAACCATTGATTTACTATGATTTCATGTCATCCAGAGGTTGTTTCCACTAGTTATGATCGTTCTATGCATGTTATAGTGTTTCAAAACTCTAAAAACATGTTTACATTCATCCCCTAAAAATCATATTTTGGAATTTTATTTCATTAGTTCATAAATAAATAAATTCAATATAATGTCATTTTCCCATGATTTTAGGGAAATCATACATCATTTTCCTGGTTTACACCCCCCAATACTTGTTTTTAAAAGCTTTTTTACCTTTAAGAAGTGCTTACCGAGTCATTTCAAGCACATCACCTGTTATACTTATATTTTATATGTATAATTTTAAAAAATTAATCATAGGTGGGTTTACCATGATTCTACCACAATATGAAGCCATTTTCTTTGGTTTGGCCATTCTACTTACCTTTTAGTGTTTTAAAACACTATTAACACATTTAAGGAAATCTTGTAAAAACCATAACTCATAATGATCTGTCTTCAGTTCCTATATTTTATAATTATGTTTATGGTCTTTATCCCATGATTTTAAGGAATTCTATAACCATTTTCCTGGTTTACCCCCCCCCCCAACATTTTTAATGTCTTTTGTACCCTTAAAAGTGATTACTAAGTCATTCCATCCAAATTGCTTTTTGGATTGATGTTTTTTTTCATACTAATCAAAAATTACCTATAGGTGTTTCATATGAATCCATGTTAATATGAGGTCATTTTTTATGGTTTTGAATCTTCCATGCATGTTGCAGTGTCTTAAAAAATAGAAAATGCATTTATGGATTTATATGGAAAATCATTATTCAGAATGACAATCCATTTCATCCTATATTTCAAAATTCAATTTACAGTCATAATATTCTAATTTTTGAGTAATATGACATTGTTTTCATAGTTTAACCACATCAATTTTTAATGGCTTGTGTACCATTATGAAGTATTTACCGAGTCAAAATTGAGAAAAATAAAGATCAAACTATTTTCAAACTTATGGATAGTGATATATAATTCTTCTTTGATGTGTAAGAACCAATGACATGTCAATCTAGAAGAATATGTTGTTGGTATGACACAAAATTCATGTTTTCTATATAAAATTTCTCTTTTATTTTTATGTATATATGTTATATATGTTCTTTGAAAATTTTTGAATGATTTATGGAATTGAGAATTTATCTTAATGGGATAATCTATAAGGATGGAGATTTCAATGGGGATCAATGTGGTTATCCGCTGAAATATAGAAACAAAATGTTTTTCCATTATCAACTACCAGTAATCCTTTGTTTTATTATAAGAGTCTTATTCTAGCACCTTTTTTTAATCTTGATATTTCTCTTTATGATTCCCAATCAATGATGGTACTCCATCCCCCATCAGGTATTGGAGTAATGGATGACATCGACCTACAATTGATAGCTGATGAAGCAGTCTCAAAACCCATCTCCCATATATATCCAAGACTCTCCTTCCTTGATAATAATTCCAACTATATAGTTATTGGAAAACTATTATTATTTTGAATGGTTCACATCCTATACTTATTTAGTTTTAACATATTAATAAAAAACAATAACAATGATTTTTTTAAAATACCAATACATCATAATATTATCTAATCGATAAAAGTGTCATTACCACTTACAATTATTTCATTACTATAAAAAATAATAATGAAAATTATATAAAAATGACAAATAGGTCATAAACCCAATTAATTGGGGCCATATAGATATTTTAACTGAAAAAATAGTATTATCTGATCTATGTTGGTGGATACATTTAATTTCTTTAAGGCTTTCTAGTTGTTATAATATAATTTAAATATTATTTTTTTATATTAATTAAATAATATGAAATGGTAATTAAAATTACTTTCTCCAACGACTTTGGTGGGGTCATTTAGAAAACATCCATTGGAGTTTCTATGCACTTTAAGCCACATATCTGTTTGGGTGACCGAGTGACCAAATCATTATTCATTATAGAAAATATAATCATGTTAAAAAAATTCTTTAGATAAAATGAAATGTAATAAATATTAATGAATAAAATATAAACCAAAATTAATCATTTTCATGAAAAAAACAGAGATCCAGTGATGTGAGGAATGACTTAATTCTCGCAATTCAGAGTATGTTTTTTTATAATTCCTTCAAAAATTGAAAATTTAATAAGAAAATATAATTTAATTGAGTATATTTTATCATGAAATGTTAAAATTAGATATTATCTCATGAGATTCATATCTGTTGATATCGATAAATAACTTATATTCCTCACATGAAATTTTATCTGAAACAATCAGATACATCTTTCATGAGCTCAAAGAAGTACCATTAAACTCATTCCCAAATCTCCATTTAATATATATCAATTTATTTCCATTATGTTTCAAATTATATGGGCATGAAATAGATTTAGGGATATCAGAATGAAAAAAAAATCTTTAAATAAAAAACGTAACACTTTTTAGGAATATTACAAAATTTTAATCATGTCATTTAAATTATCAATTAATGAATATTAAACTAATATTAATATCACATGAGTATTAAAGACATTATTTTCCCACATTATAATAATATGACTCCAATCATTATAATTAATGGGAATGCTCACTGTCTCACAAGAAAGAAACCCAAAAATCTACCCATAGATTTTGGCAGCACCATTGGGAGGCACCCTGAACTCATCAAATGGAATAATAATGTCGAAGTCCACCGAGTCCTATATATATTCCATGTTAATGTTTATATATTTTATTTGGTTTCCTTTGTCTATTTGAAAAATTCATTAAACAATGAATAAAATATACAATTTTTTGAAAAATGACAAACGTTCAAGTAATGGTAACTTGTCGACAACCCCTTGATGGATGGGCGACCGATTGCTCCATCACTGAAGGTGAATCGGGCAGGGGAACACAAATTAATGTTGGGGAAATGGATGGATTTCTAGTAGTATTGGATATAAAAAATTCACTAGGATATAAAAAATGTAACAACCCGAACTTTTAAATAATATTTGTTTCCTAAATTTTTTTGTTATTACATTATATAAGCCAAAAAACTATATCCTTCAATTAATGAAGTTATATCAATGGGTTTTGACTATTATATGACCATTGGAAAATAAAATCATAATATTATTATATTGTTTTATAAAAATAGGTGATATTGGTTAATTAATACAAAAAGAAGAGTCGATGGCCTCCTCCAGTAGACTCGGGCCATATGAAGCCCATCTGTGAGAGCCTGGGAAAGAGGTAGCATCTTTGGGAAATGCTGTGGACTAAGCTCAAGATGAGCTTCAACATTTAATTTTTGAACAGAATCACCTATGGGGGAAGTTCAATCTTATAGAAATCAACACTGGGGCAATGTTTTCTGAGCCTCCTCACAATTCAATCACCATAGAACACCTTACACTTAGGTCTTATGAAGGTGTTATAACGGGATCTCTAATGAGGCCTTAGATACTTTTTGTAATCCCTTCGTATAAATAAAATTATTATTTCTTATTAAGGTTAAATTTTTGATTTTTAAATGTCCGAATAAATATGGGATAAATATTATTGATGATTTTTGAAAAAGTTTTATTTAAAATATTTATGTAAACGTTAAATAATTAATAATGTAAAATGATTTTCAGAGAATGGTCTTCTATAATTGTTACCAGTAATAAATTTTAAGTCTTAAAAGATCAACATAATTTTTAGTGAATAGTAAATTATGAATTGTAATATACCCTTATGGATAGTAATAAATAGTGAATCTTCCAAAAAAAGAAACTTCACCCCCGATTGTTTAAAAATATTTTAGACATCTTAAAAGTGAAAGATTGTCATGATATAAGTATTTTTATTTTTGTATGTCAGAAATATTTTAATTACAATTTTATAATTAATTTAATAATTTAAAATGAAAATGTATTTTCATAAAATTTAATCATAAATTGTTATTTTGTTGTCTTATGGTTATATTATAACTTTATGGGACCTTGATTACTTTTTCAAGGTTTTGGCAAATTAGTTATAGTTTTAGAGTTATTTTTTAGAATAAAGAATTATTTAATTTAAAAATTAAATTAAAAATAATTGGAAATTTATTTTCATAAAATGGAGTTCTTTTTTGAATTCATAACATCGATATTAGGTTTGGGTGAATTTTTGTGATTTTTCTAAAATAATTGAATATTCGGTTAATAGTAAAAATACAGTTTTGAGTTTCGGGTGTTTAATGGTATCATTGATGATGTAATCATGAAGAAATATATCTGGTAGACTTAAGAATAGTAATATATATTTTGAGGTGTCCCAGGTGTCCAATACCATGGAAAATACCATGGGAAAGCCCATGGTTTGGCAAATACCACCGGTGAGGTGTCTATTGGAAATTAATTATATATTCCCTCACTTTTACTATAAATACCAAGCCATTCTCTCATTCATTTCATTCCAAAATCCTCATCAATGAAGCTATGGTATTTCTACCTCCCATGAAGTCCTCTTGAGGTGCCCTAAAGCACTCCAAGGTCCCAACCATCGAGCTTTTGAAGATACACTTCATGTTAAGGGAACCCTTCACCCTCCTATTTTTAGTCATGATTTCCATTATGTTATGTATTCTAGTATCCATATTCATTTGTGGGGTATTTTTCTTATATATTCTTATTACTATCCATTTTATATCCAAATGAGGAGAGACCATTTCCACTCATGAATTTATTTTTTGAATTTTTTTGTGACACTGTTAGGCTGCCGAATTTCTTATAAAAGAAATAGCTCTTTCTCTTTCTTTCATGTTTTCTTTTCATGTGGTATGTCATTAGAATATCCATACCATGATCTTATAATTTACCCATTATATATTATGAATTATTTAGGTGTGTTTTACCCTTTACCCCCCTCTTTTTAATTTTTTCTAATATGATGTTATGTATCTGTTATGCTGTATACTTTTCATATCAAAATCACTCTTTATATCTTAATAAATTCTCTTGTATTATTTTTGTGGATCCAAAATCTATTTTCATTTCCTGGGTTTTTCATAAACACATAAAATTTATCTATTTGATTCTATTATTGACATATATATAACCCTCACTCCCTTTCCATGGGTTATAAATGACACATTGATCTTATTTTTATGTACTTTTTAAACATCACGATTTGGACATGAAACCCGTTTATTTGATTCTATTTGGCTTATTTATGAAATTTTTTATTATGATCGATGTGGATCACAGGAAAATAACGTTATATTAAGGGTGCACCCTAATAGAACTTCATTTCATTGTGTATTAAATTAATCTCTAGAGAAAACAATTTTCATGATACCTTGGTGAATAACATTAGTAATGTTTTTATGACTCCTTGGGAATGAACCTCGGAGATATGTTCATGAATGTCTAAATGAAATTATGTAGCCACACATTCAAGTAGGGATTCATGTTATTTTCATTAAAATATTCATGTTTTGAGTTGCTCATGTTAAGTGGATTTCATCGAGATCATATTGGTATCAAAAGTAAACTAATTCCATTGATTTCTTTATTGGGCCTTCTTCTCACCCTTTTCGTTGATTTATGTCTCCCGGTTATGAGATGAAGAAATTGAACATAGTATGAACTTATGATAAATCCTTAAAAGTGTATTATAAAAAATTTTAAAGTTGTTTTCATGTTTTATGTTCTTGATTTCCAAGACAGTGGAAATTAAAGATCCTCTGTTTGTAAAATGTAATTATAAATTATGTAATATAAAGGCCGGATGCCATACAGAAGATGAAATTAGTTGTGGCGTGCTCTGAGATGTTGGTCAGATAGGATCTTGAATTTTTTTTATTCTCATTATTCCAATATTTCATATTGTTATGCTATATTAAATGTATACAAAATTAATAAGAAAAAATATTATGGAAAAAAAAATATCAATGTATATATTTATGAAAAAACTTATCAATGAAAATTTGAAATATATTTTAATTACCAATTTATACATTCAGTTATCTTTATCTTCATTATCTTAATTTTTATCAACCTCCAATGGGATGATTCCCTCATTTTCACCCTTTCCTACATGTTTTACTATTTTGATGATTTCAGGAAAAAACATTTCAATGTTTTATCGTTGATGATATTCATTGCCAAAAATCCCAAATGGATCTTTATCTCTCATATCATATATATCCCTCTTCTTTAAGTGCACAAAAAACTCCATCCTTTATGTATTTAATCATCATCATAATAAACCATATTCATATGAGAATCCAAGAAAAATGGATCATGGATTCCATGGTCATTGATATCTATAAAGATATAAAGTTTTTATAATTAAAATATGATGAATCTTTCCTTATAACCTGATCAATGTTTACCCACTTGAAATTGACTAAGAAAAATAAACATTGTCCATGAATGTTTTAATTAAATTATATCATCCACATTACCATCATATCCTATATTTAAAAATGTAAATACACAAGTATTTTTATTTTTAGGTATTCTTCATTATAAATTGTATGAAACTGAAATCCATGAAAACTATAGGCATCAAATCTCTTTCACTGCCTTAGAGGGTCTTGATCCAAAAACAACAAAACATTCAGTATTTAAATTAGTTTTTAAGATTCATTATCATGGAAAATAGATATTATGTATTAATTTAAACTTAAACAAAACCACCACATTTCAGTAATGTTAATATTATTATATACTTACAAGATGTGATACCCAATACACAATTCCCTTATTAACAAATTTTGTTATTTCCATCGTAATTCAAGCTCAACCCCTTAGTCGTCACTTTTTTAGTAACAATTAGCTAAAAATGTCTCTTCAATAAAACTATTGAGTATCACATAATTATGTGCTTATAGAAACACTAATTGATTATATGTAAAATTGGACCCCCTTCCAATTGGACATCCCATAGTGGGAAATAAAAACAACTAATTTTCAAAATGGGAATTAGTGGAGATCTTGTAATCATGTATATCATGATTTAATGTAGTATTAATCCAATACAAATAACTAAAAAATAATTTCAAACACTCTTTGGTTATGTAAAATTAATAATCGAACCTTCTGGTTCAGCTTTATTTTTGATATATGATTAAAAATTACATATGTACCTGATGAAAAAAATAAGAAAGATATAAAAAAATTTATAATTATTTTAAAAAAAACTCACCAATGATAATAAAAATAAATCAGCATACCTCCTAATTTTATACATCCATTGTTAGTGTCCACTAGGTTTAGCTTCTTCAAATAAATGAATAGTCAAACGAATAATGACTATGAAGAAAGAAAGGGGAAATAAAATATCTAAATGAAAAAGTGTCCAAAAATTATTTTTTGAACTTTATCAAGCTCAATTAGATGCAGAGTTTTTCCAAAAACACTCTTTGAACATGGTACAAAACTAAAATACAGCCACATTTACATTTCCATGTAAAGTAATATAAAATTTCAATTGAAACTACTACTCCATAAAAATATGTGATTCATGAATATTCAATCAGTGTAGCATTCAATGTTTTATCTCAGAACACCTTGATATCATAATTTAATATCTATATGGAACCTTCAAATTTGTTAACATTCAGAGGATTATGTATTTCTTATGATTTATCATTGTAAAAGAAATTCCATTATCATTTTTCTACAAACCATGAATTATATTAATTAACTCCCAATCCTTCAAAGACTTATGGAAATCCATTTAATTACAATTCACATTAAGAAATATAAAAAATATATTTTCACAAACATTCTTATCAATATGAATTAAATAAAGATTATGATGTATCAAAATAAATTCCTAATAAAAAATATATAAAATATACTCTTTTTTCAATTGTTGAGTTACAGCTTCTTTGGATACAGTACCTCATACCCTTTTCCCCATAATTTTACCTGATGACATTTTCCAAATTCTTTAGTAACATTTATTAATACTCCCTAGATTTCTGAACTAGCTAACAGCTTTAGTGGAATTATCATTTCAATATCTTCATTGAATCAGTTCTTGATAAACCATAATTTATGAGAATTAACAATAAATCGATGATGATATATAAAACACCATTTTATTCTATGATCTACTTACTGATGTTTAAAATCAAAATTAAAAATTGTACAACACAAACTAATATGAGTATTCTAAAATGATAAACTTCTATTTCTAGAAATTTAACTATTATTATAAATTAATGGGGAATGCATTTTGAATAGCTATCTCATTGATGTATTATATGTTTTCAAAAAATCATCCCATAATTATTCTAATTCCATTATTTGATGTTGAAGGTATACATAAATTTCATTTCAAGGAATTTTATTTCTGAGAATAACAATCTGAAAAATGAAATAATAATTCTTCATAAACATCTATAGACGTACATTATTGGGAATCAAACCAAAAGAAAAATTCTTTTATTTGTACTTGAAGTACAGAATGTGTTAAAACCATTAGAAGTCAATCAAAAACATAAATTCCTTAGATCCAAAAAAGTATAAATATATCAAATAAAACATATACTGTGATTTTGAATCTTTTGGATGTCTCATAAATCCATAACTACTGTCCTGAGCATGCACCATCATGTCGTTTTCATTCTTAGATGAAATGAATAATCTTTTCAAATGTGATTTAAGAGTAATGTAAGCTTATTCAACTATAGGAGTTTTATTATTCTATTTCTTCCTGGGTTTTCATTTATCTATATTCTCATTATTTTCAATTGACTTCCATATTCTTGTATAAATTCCTATTCAATTTTCTTTATCAAACTATACTCCCTAATAAATTAGAAAATTATTAATGCATGCACATATATTTGTACAATCAAGTCCACATTTTTTGAATACATTATTCAACTCGTAGAATTATGTAGGTTTCTTAGCTTCACCAAATGAATCATGAAGGAATGTTATAATCATGGAAATTTTTTATCCATAATTCTATAAAGGAACATTATATGATTCAAATTATTTATAAGATATTACATTGAATACTTTGAATACCCATCATACAATTATTGTTTTCTGTCATCAACTAATTAATAAAACGAATTTTTTCAACACTAATGAGTTACAAAATATTAACCTATTCAGGATCAACTGATGGTTCAATTGATCTATTAAAATCATCAGCATTTAATTCTCCAAAACCAAATGCATTATTTAATAAATATCTAATGGAATTCTCCTCTCTTGGGTCACATTGTGTTGCATTGATAGTATTGTCATTATTTTTACCTTAAATAATATTTTATTCATGATTAGAAATCCAATAAATATATCTAGAGTACAACTATTTTAAAATTTTATTCTCATATACTTCAATTTATTTCATCCCTAAATTTAATTTACAATCAAGACATAAACATTTTATTCTACCATCCATTGATTGGTTTTTAATTGAAAATTATAAAAATTCATCCATACCCTTGGTATAGTATAGTGTGTTTTGATGTAAAGGAATCCATCATTAATTCATAGGTATTGGATTTTTAATTTTATCAATGTGAATTCATATATATATATATATTATAATTAATCAAGCAAGAAAAATCAAAATTAAACATGACCCAAATTCATCATTGATCGGGCCAGGGTCTTCAATCGACATAAATAAGTAGAAAATTAGATTTTTTCCATGGACCTATAGCCAATTTTATTAAACTGTGGATATTGGTAGGCTATAGCCACAATTATCAAAACTATAGATATACAACATTTTTAAACGAAATATTGCTATGATTTTACTAAAACTATGGATATAGGTCTCTCTCCCTTGCGCAAGAAAAATTTGTTCCTATGGAAAATAGATATGGATTCTCTATTGCCAAGATTTTTATGTAGCAGCCACCATTTTAAATAACTATTACACCGCTCGTGCATATGCATGGCGCTATAAATAAAATCTTATTTTTAAAGGTGCATTAATAGTTTGAGAAGTTAATAATTAAAATTAATTAAAAATATGTTAAAATTACAACTTTAGTGATAGATAATAATGAGAATAATTGAAAAATAAGAACATGTATCATAAATTATATATGAAAAGGAAAGAAAAGGAAAAAACATGATGTATCATAAATTATATATGTAAACGAATGAAAAATTATTTTCACAATAGAGAAATAAAAAACATGATGTCTCATACATCCCAAATAAGAAAAAGTAATAATAAACAGTGAAACATGAAAATTGAAATTGTGAATGTAACATATTACAGATTGTGAATGTAACATATTACGGATTGTTTTGAAACCAAAGAAATATAGGAACTTGTTTACAGAGAAGTATTTACTTGCAAAAATCTTGATGAAACGTGTAACAAAAATTACTGTTTTTAAGAGTATCTAATTTTATTTTATGTTTTACTGACAAAATGATGGCATGCTAAATGCCAAATCATAATTTTTTGAACTATATTGTTTCAAAAACCCCTCTACACCATTGCTCATTGGACTTCATATTTATCCATTGATTCTCACTGACCAACAAATGACTATTAATTAAATATGTGCATACTTATCCTACCTTACTCCCCATCCTAAAATAGAAACAAAACAACAGTAATGAATCTCATGAAACATTTATTTTATGATGATAAGTGACCGAAGACTAACAATGGATGGCAGCGCAGTTAATCAAACTAAGGAATGGCTCTCTGAATGATAAAATTAGAACGAAAAAAATGGATTGATGAGAAAACTCAAAATGCATTGTATGAGAGCATTTACACATCCCAGCTGTGAAATACAAAGCCCAAGAAGGTATATGGAGAGGACTAAAATATACTAGGAAAGCATTCAATGCCTGCAGTTTTACCCAATGTAGGAAATTGACTGAGCTTTCTGGACAGTTTTGGGCCTCCAGTTTAGGCATTTAGCAACAACAACATCACAGACTTTCGTAAAATACATGTGGAATGAGAAAAAAAATTCAATTCAAACCCAGAATAAACATGATGATAGTCTTTTGCAATGAAAATAGTCACTGGAGGAATTTTTCCACACATGCAATCAGAATGAATTGAAATAGATTATAAAACTGGGAAATAAAACATCATAGAGGAAACTGTTAAATATTTATGGAAACTAAATGAAACTTATTTTTAATAGGAAACCGTTACCAGCAAAACTCAACAATGGGGAAAACCTGTTCATGCAGTAAAAGTGTAGGCCAGGTGTGGACAGAAACCTGAAGCGGAAAACCTAAATGGATAAGTGATAAAAAATACAACTGAAAAATATCAGTACAAAAAAAGATATTTTCAGTCCCTAGAATTATTTAAACCATAATTGAAAATTATAAAAACTTATTGATGAATTCTAAACTAAAACAAAATTATACATTACAAAATTGAAGGTACATATACAACATGTTAACATATATGATAAAATAGTTGGTTGCATGGGAAGGGGTTGACTGCGATACTATAAAACATAGGTGTGATGTTATTATAATCTTTACCTAAAGCTTTGAGGCTAATATAGAGTCAATGCAGTATAAATAAATTATTGATAACTAACATCATAGAAAAAAAGGTGTGTCTGAAATAAATTAAGGACCAGTTAAAAGGTCTCATTATATCCCAAAGAATGATCAATTCACATTAATGTGTGCGGATCTGTTACAGATGTTATCATAGTGGTAGAATTGTTAAGGGGGTACACATTTCAATGCAGGTCGTATGAGATTTATTTTGGAGCAAAAGGTTAAATATTTCTGAAGAAAACAAAATATTGGTATTACTGATCCAATACAAACCGCTCCTAGATGCAATTAAACTGGTGACGGTGTATTCCATGTCAATGAAATTTCAGTGAAATGTAGTAGAAGCCTTCATATTTAAGTGAAATCAAATAATGAACAAAAATAATCTTGTATATTTAAGTGAAATATGAGTCTGCATATTCAAATATAAGCCCACATATTAAATATAATAAAGAACAAATACATGCCTGTATATTCAGTAAGCTTTCATATTCAATAAGCTTGCACTTTCAATAAGCCTTCATTTTCAATAATCATATATATTCAAATATAAGACTGCATAATTATGCATGAATATTCAATATAAGCTTTCATATCTAATAAGCAACAAATATAAACCTGCATATTCAATATAATAATGAATAATTTCTATTATCCAGTTACTACATGTACACACAAATGGACGATCAATGGAAAAATGGTGGATTCAAAATGAAATCATAATATCAGTAGATTTATATAATAAAAACATTGCTGTCTTTTTTACATAGATTCATTCAAAAATAGAGAAAAATATAGAATAAGAATGATAAAATAAAACAATGCATAAAAACATTAAAACATACCAGCAGGAAGACTAATCTTGTCACCTGAAATAGAACAGACTGAATATGACTGTAAAATTTTACAAAACTGGTCGACAACTATAATCAAATAAATCGTTGCATCAATGAAAAATTACCTTGGATCATTGTTATCATTGTAGTCAAAAACTGGAGAAGGTTATTAAGAAACCTAAATTATAGAAGACATGTAACCACATTGAGAACTATTACAATGATCATGCAACATACAAAGAAAGACTACTACAATGATCATGCAACCTCTAAAAACATGGTTGAAGGAATAAACATGTATAATGGTGATGCAAAGTGAATCTGCCATAGGAGCAGAAGACCTCCTGAAAATCAAATTAACCATTGGCAAAGAAAATTAAAATAAATATGCCAAGAAATATTGAAGTCAATTATTAAATTTAGAAAATAATGAAAGGTACTTTAAATAATAAGATGGCATTCAATGGAGTAGGTATTGTTCAATGAATTTGGATTTTTATTGAGGATATGAATGTTTGAACATCCGTAAGACATGTTTTTGTATGTGGAATGGGACCTGGTAAGTGTTCCAGATTCTTGGCGAACTGTCGGAGTAGTTGTGTAGTGGAGAGTAGATAAAATTTCAGCTGCATAGCAGTTCACACCATGACCAAGAGAGGTCCTGCCATGGAGGAGGCTGACCAGGGGTTGTCCCCTCTGTCAAAGCTACATGGTTGGATGGACCAACTTTAATAAAGAGGCTTCTCTAGGTGTGAATGTGCTTTGTTTCATAACACCACATCCAGTCCTATCTGTATTTTGTTTAATAATACCATATCGAGGACTCTTAAGCAATTTATCATATGAATGCTTAAGTTATTATTCCAGCAAATCAGTTGATGCATGATCTTCTCCTCCATGACACAACACACTTTTAGTTCTAGATTCATTTATTCATCTACTTATACCTTTCTGTCCTGGCATATATAGTGGTGATTTGATTCAATATTTCATAGCTGTTGAAAGCAGAGTGTTTTTTATTTACATGCTGATTAAATTGTCATGTGATGAACTCAATTGCAATGAGATTCAATATATTTATAGAAAACTCCAAATTTATTATGTGTTATTCCATGCCTTCACCAAGTATTTCCAGCTCTTCTATTATCCCATAATTCACTGAAAAAAATTTCTTTCATTTATGATCATGAATAAGCACAACAGTAATGTCTTTTAGTTCCATAATTCCACAACTTAGTCCAACAATCAAAATTAATGATATCATTGGTTCCAACATGTAATAACTATCCTCACCAAGCTTAAATAGTATTTATACTGTATTGGTTTCCTTGTTTAGGGAGTGATTAACCCACCCACATAAATCATTGGTATTTATATTTTATCGCACTCAATCTTAAAAAATTTCTCTTCAATCTTTTTATTTATTTAAAGTGATCCAGCATCATAAACATATTCCACAATTAAAGGCTCCTCATTAACAATTTCAACATTACCTCATTCCTCATTAATAAACAAAAGCATTATTAACATACTCCACAATCCCACTTAGTGAGGTGGTTATGCTAACAACAATATTCATCTATTCTACTCAATAAGGGATTAAAGCATTTAAATTGGTAGTAAACAAAATTTCCATTTGTAAAGAAGTAAAGGAATAAAAAAGCATATGGACGACAAAGAAATTGGGTGTGGTAAATAGTTAGATAACATATTGAAAATTACCTATCAGGTATTCTTCATGAACTTTATTCTCAATGATGCTAACAATGGGAGAAAAACAATGTGTAGAAACTGGGAAACAGCTTTGACTCTTAGAGGGGACTGCTGCAAGGGATTGAGAAAAGAGTAAATGAATGAAACAATAAAACCCAATGAAAATAAGTAAAAAATTCGAGGGGACTGGTATATATAATGAAACCCAATGAAAACTTTTACAACACTCTTTTAGTTCTAGATTCATTTGTTCATCTATTGCTACCTTTATGGCCTGGAATATACACTGGTGATGTGATTCAATATTTCATAGCTATGAAAAGCAGAGTTTCTTATGTACATGTTGATTAAGTTGTCGTAGACTCTCTTAATAGTAGTCACTTAATGGTGTGACGAACTCAATTGCATTGAGATTCAATCTATTTATAGACAAATCCAAATTTATTCTGGGTTATTCCATGTCTTCTCTAAGTATCTCTAACTCTTGTACTATCCCATAATTCACTAAACAAACTTGCTTTCATTTATGATCATGAATAAGAACATCAGTTCCATCTTTTGGTTCCATAATTCCAAAATTTGGCCCATCAAACACAACCAATGATATCTTTGGTTCTATTATTCATTATTTTGATGATCCCATCTTTGTTTTGTAGTTTGAGTCTGTCTTAATGAGTTTCCGCACGTTTGATGTTTCATTAACAGTCTCTACAACAGGAAAAGTGTAGTACCTTGTCCAAAATGGGATGCTCATCCTTAAAGTAGCAACTTCAAGGATTTTTTCATTATTCCCTTTCCCCTGTGATCCAAATTGGTTGCATGGGAATGCCAAAATTTATATTAATAGAGAAAATGAAAAGGAAGTCAACTCACATACCAAGAAAATAAATATTGTATCAAGCTGAAAAATATTATGTTAAAAACAAAAGAGAAAGATGCATATATAGAAATGAAATGTAAATCCAAAAACCTGATCTTTGTACATGTAATATAATTTCTTCAACTCTTTATAGTTTTAATTTTACTACCCGCTGCAATCAATGGAGGTCCATTAGTTATGTTTTTTAATTCATCTTACTTTTTAGCTATGTAACATATACAAAAGGTCCCCTTTTCAAGCCATCACAAAATATTAATAAACCGTACCATTGGTAAGAAACATTGACAACCAATAGAACATTTCCCTTGAAGCTTCTAAGATCCAAATCTTGTCATCTAGCATCCTGCAAGAATTTGTTGAATTTTTGACACGATGATATGATACATTTCGGGGGAAAACTTCAAAAAGATTCTACAATTTAAATTTATGATACCAGTGCATTTCAAGGGAAAACATAAATATACTTGTTCAAAAGCTTTGAATAAAAGGGATTTTTAACCATCAAACAATTCAATCAATTAAATCCAAAGTGAATTGAGAAGTATATCAATACATTTCCAATATTAGGAAACACCTGAAAACATAAAGTATCATGTATATAAGTTTATTCATATTAATTCCTTTAATGAAACAGATCAAGAATAGGTGATGGGCCATGGATTTCAAAATCATATTCAAAATATCTTCTTGTAATTAACCATAAAGACTTAAACAACAATTGCATTTGAATGTGAAAAAAAATTTACCTGAATTGCAGGATCGCCAGTGAGGTAATTATGAGAACCTACAAAAAGGCCTCCAGAAACATTCATATTATTTGCACTTTAACAGGAAATGGAGTTTGAAACAGCTTGTGGATCACATGCATAAATTTATGTAGTACCTGAATATCATGACATTAACAGTACAAACCATGATTTCCTACTTAAAAGCACATGATCATTTTCTTTTTCAATAACTTACATGATGACAACCCGAAGCGAACATGAGAGGATTGATGAAAGAAATTCCAATAATTGTATTTCACAATACATTCATTATTAATTGAAATGAACCCAAAAAAATATGAACATATAAAAATATGAACCCAGGTAACAAAAATGAACCTGTTAGAAATATTAACTTTTCAAAATTTGAACCATGGCAAAGAATATGAACCATATCAAAGAATATAAACCAGTAAAAAAACCTAGTTGCATGCAAAAATCTATCAGACCACAAATTTTGGGTTTTTTTCAAAACATGAAATGAAAATTCTGACAAAAAAACATGCAGTTTGATATCATCATGCATAACTGAAATGAAATTGAATTGAGTTGCAACTCAAATCCTACAATAGACCATAGTAGAGGTTTAATTTTGTAAGACATGAATTGATAAATCAGACAATAAAATCTGTAGTTGGATATCAACATGGTTAACCGAAATGAAATCTAAAAAACTTGCAAGGAAAATCCTACAATAGAGGACAGTAGAAGTATATTTTTTTCAAATAGGAATTGAAAAATCATATAACATTATATGAACCCATAAAAATATATAATTGAAATGATGGGAGTAATGAAGACGCACGGATTTAGGTTTATCAATAGGTAAGAAAGCTCATACCTTATGTGGGAAGACGTTGCGGAAGGGAATATGAGATGAAGGAAGCGAGCCGATAAGGGTAGGTGATGTCGGTTGAAAATCCAAACCTGAATCCCTTGAAGAGTCGTATAAAATTGCAAAATGCAGGGGGTTCATAGGGATGGATTGTCAACGGATTAAGGGGGATTTGAAGGGATTTAATGTAAATCTATGGAACTGATGGAGAGTTAGGGAAGATTACTGTAACGTCGTGGGATTGGTTCTTAAGGGATTCACGATCCGTAGAAGATTTGAAGGTAATTGCGAGTGGGATAATGAACATGACGGATAGGTAAGGAGTGACTGGGATAAGGAGGAAGATAAGGTAGGAGGACGACGGGCTGCAGTGAAATCGGGAGAAGGATGACGCCGCCGTCAGGAGTTTGCGGAAACCCTAGGTCGGGAGGAGGTGATTCCCAACCACGAGCGGGAGAAGGAAGACCGTGGAGAGTTGAGGTGAGAGACGAAGGAGGATGTCGAAGAAGGAGGGGGACAGATTGCAAGTTGACTGGGATAGTAAGCATGACAGATGCGAGGGTTCTCGGGACGAGTATGTCGTGCGATGCGTTGAGGCCCGAGAAGGAGCAGGAGTGCGAGGCCGATAAAGAATGAGATAGGGAGCGGAGGGGCGACGTGGATGAACAGACAAAGGGCACGTAACGGAAAAATGATGTGGAGAAACATGTGATGGACACATGTCATAGAAGAATGCCAGAATTAGTAGATATATATATATATATATATATATATATATATATCTGAAGCTCGGTGTGGTTTAGTGGTTATAGGGAACAATCCAATTGGTGAGGTACAAAGATCAAATCCAGAGGATAAAATAATATATTTGGGATATTGCCCTGGTATTTAATGTTATACCATAGTTTTCATCATGGTAATACCACCTATAGACATGGTTTTAACTATGGTTATTAGTCAACTAACACATTTTGAAACAATTAGACCTATTACCTTGGTTAAAACCATGACAATAGGTCAGACCCTATTGTCACAATGACAGTGCCCACAGTTGGTCCAAACCATTGTCATATGCTATGGATATGGTTTTGGGCCTCATTGACACATTTTTCAACAATGAAAATAGGCCAATTTTCTAGTTGGGATAACACTAAATAAATCATCTAAAATGATTAGAGTTCTAAAAAAATATTACCTCAAGACTAAGATTCAGTTTTCGACAATCCCCAACAATATCATGTCTATAATCATAAATATTGTCCCTTTCAATGAAATTTTAAAAATACATCCAATATTTAAAAAAAATTATTTAAAAGCCTATAATTTTTTAATATTCTTCAAAACACTTATTTTTGTTTATTAATAAGAATTAATGTTTATAGCTCCCACAAATAATTTTTGACATAAAAAACACCTCTTATCTTTAATATTAATCGAACATATTCTTGATAAATCCTCATAAAAATAAAATTAATTAATAACAAATAACAATTATTGATGTTAAAAAACACTTAAAATAATGATATTATGTAAAAAATCTGGATATTATGGGAAAATATTCAAAACCATGGAAATCCATATTTGTAACACCTCATAAATCATTTTTTGTAATAAAATATTTTTTTTAATAAGATAATTGAATTACTTCATGTACCATATGTGAAAAATTATTTTGAAATTAGATTACTGAATTTGTAATGAAAATCCAAAATTTACCAAATTAAACCAAGAGAAAATCACCATATTAATATCACCATTTAATTATTTAAAATACAAAAAAATTAATCTTAAAAAAATTAATTAAACAAATAAAATCAATCATGTTTATAGACCCAAACTATATATATTTAACTAGCTACATGGGAGGTGTAGTGGAGTTGGGATTGGGGTAGATAGGGGTGACAACAAATGGTGATAATTGATGGATTGGGGAAGTGGTTGTCGGTGTTCGTGGAGGGGTGTGGGGCTTGGGGAGAGGTGGTGAGTGGCAGTGAGGGACAGACATGGGTGGTGGGGGGATGGGGTGATGCTTCCTTTTAGTATGGGGGGAATTGACATTGGGGTGGGGGTCATGGGGAGGAGGGGGTCTATAGGCAAATAGGGGAGGGGAGGGGATGATGATCGACGAGTGGCGAGGGGTAAATAGGGTAAGTGGGGGAATAGGGTCGATGAGAAAGGGCGAGGGTTGGGGGATCAGAGAGAGGTGGTGGTAGTGAGGGGAGGCTCATTCTTGAAAATAATTTTTGGGGAGATGGGGGGTTCAAAATTCAGGTTTTTAAAAAATATTTTGTAGCAGTTTTAATAAATATGCCCTTAAATGTTAAAAAAATATCATTTTTTCACATAAAAAACCGCTAAAATTTATTTTATGAAATATAATTTATTTACTTTAGGTTTAGAAAACCACCACTATATAACCACTTCCAAGGAATGTTTTTTTATAGTTTTAATACATAAAATACTTTCCATGAATGATTATGTTTGGCTGTATCTGTAAACATAGGAAATATTCCCAAGAGAATCTCTACCCCAACACTTAGTTGCAATATTTGCATACTTATTATATGTAAGCTCAAACTCAAACTAGATTTTTCAATGATAATGAAACTAGAAGAAACTCTACATAAAGTACCAAATAAATGAATATGTTAGGTTATATTATGGATTTCATCACTCATGAGTCAAAAATGTATACATCCATTTAGAGCATAAGAAAAGTGGACCTCAAACAATGTCTGACTCAGTCATCACTGGAAATGATAATGCATTAATCTAACCTCAACCTGATCCAAAACCTCACTAACCCTATTGAAGACAACCTCTATTATCATAATATTCTCTTTGAGGATGAGTATTGTCTCCAGTTTGTAATGTAGTTTCCCTATCTCTTATTTATTTATCCAAAATGCGAGTACCCTACTACTACTACCTCATCTAAAACTACCTCAATAGTGGAACCTAACAAGGAACATGAAGTCCATGATGTCAAATTATAATGGTGGGACACTTTCTCTTTTTATGACCTCATCATCCAAAATAAAAAATGTGTCTAATCCCTTAGAATATTTCTAAGATATTCCACCCCCATTGAAAAAAAATGGTGAGGGTTGGGACCTACTCCTAGCTGAAGAAAATCACTTTTATCCCAAAAACTGGGAACGACATACCATAGTTCTGCTTCATGAGGAATTATAACGATTCCCCCATCATTATGATAAGGTTTGATATAGAGTCCTCTAAATAACCCCTACTCTAAAAAAATCCATGAGATACAAATTCAGCATAAATGGGGTGACCTGGAGTTGCATCACTAAATTAAAAAAACTTCTCAAAACTCCTCTCCTCGGTCTCCCCATCTAATGATAGGTACTCAAGTTATTATAGAATGGTCCTAAAATGGATCCTAAGAACTCCCATGATGGAGATCCATTATTGATGGTAAAAAAATCATAGAGACTATCTTCAATATCGATTGTTTAAAGGAACTCTTCTCAGAACTCATCTATGAATTTCTACCATGAGAATAATGAATCCTCACAATTCCCATGGAATTAGAACTATAGCTTCCTCCCAACTCCTTGTAACATCATCACAACAAACAAAATATTGTTCCCCTTCATACAATGAATAAGACTAAAATATATAACTACACACTCAATACATTATTCATTGAATAATTCTAAAACAAATCCCATTTAAATTTGTAAACTCTAGAATTGAAACTATATACTTTTTATCCTCTATGTTTCATCATCATTATCCTCCACTCTATAGAAATACATTATCATATCATTTTTATCATATTTGATATAAAATAGATGAGGGATTTGACCTGTATAAATAATTTATAAAATAACAAACTCTTAGATCTTCATAACATTTAATATGGAATATTTGAAATTAATTATTTAACAATATGTTATCTTGTTACCAGTTTTACCTATTTGAAGGTATACCCATTTCAAACACAGGAACAAATAAGAAGGATGTCTGTTACTTTCTTAGTTTTATACCTTTTAACATGTATCACTTAATTTAGATGCATTAGTAAACATGATGTTTTATGAACCATATCATATGGACCCCTAAATACCAGGGTCTTAACTAATATCACATGTTTAAATTGATTACTAATCTTAAATGACCCCATTTTCCGACAAACCTGAGAAATATCTCTTGTTACTAACTCCGAACCCCATCCAATATCTCAACTTGAACCTATAATACCACACTATCATGAACCCCTCTCCCAAAGATTACACCATGTGGGTCGACAATGAGGGATGGGATATGCTTACAATTCCAATCCCACATCGAGTAAGCCCATGGATGGTGACATGAACTGGGGGAATAATAAACATATCTAAGAAAGGAATTACCCTCAAAGAGATAATAAAAAATAGAGATATAAGATAGATACACCAATCAACACCTACTCAAAAATATATAAAATAAATAATAAATGATAACATTGAATGATATAAAATACTAAAAAAACTAAAAATTAACTACATCTTATAGAAGGTATATATTGAATTACAAAGAAGCATAAATAGATCATGAAAAAACCTAGGATAGTAATATCTAACCTGATTCCCAACCTACTTCATCTTAAAAAAAATAGTTTATATATTTTTGTGAGAATAATATTATATTTTTTAGTATCCTTCCCGAATCATCTCATGCAAAGCATAATGATAGCATGATAAATCAAAGTAACTAATATTGAAGCTAACTCAACACCTAAAATGGAATAAAATTTTCATATCCTAACCGTGGATAACTATCAAAAATTATGTCATACAATAGGGAATATAATATAATAATAAAACATCATGGGTACCCCAATCTTTCACCACCACTTTTTTACCGATCTTCTCCAATGTCGCATGTCCTGATCCATCTATCTAAAAAACCACCCTAGAGACAAATGGATGAGGTTTCAGAACATGTACCTCATGAATCACATCATCACATCATCACATCATCCATCCACACACACACACACACACACAAATATATATATATATATATATATATATATTAACCATGTAGCTTTTGGGATCCACCATATACCTTATGACATGTATCATACATCATGTATTATACATCAAGCCATTACAACCCTAACACTGAGTAACTACCTCAATCCATCACAACCTATACATTTTATACATATAATAATCCTATGGCTATCATATATAAGAATACAAGGGTGTGAATAACCACAATCCATAAAATCCTTGTACACTGATATATGGGGAAACTAGCCTCCCTACTTGCGTGTTTATGTAAATACTAAGAGAAGAGAGCAGGGCTAGAGGGGGTAGATCACTATTTATCCTCTCATGGAGATATTGAGGAAAACACCATCCTAGATTCCACTGGGTCTCATTCTCCCTAACTGACATATATGGGGTAGAAAATAAAATCATAGAATATACATGATATAATATAGGTCACATGAACTCTATGGGCATAACATAGTCTTAGAATCAACTGTATGTAACTTTGCTGGGACTCCCAGCTGGAACTGCTTATTCCATATATCCTATAAGTACATAATAATTTAAAATGATACATTTAATTAGTCATTTTCGTTCACCAACTCTTTTTATGTTAACTATTTAAATAGCAATTAATTAACAATTATCATAAATCCACTTACATATTAACCATTATGCCAAGTCCTTGCTTTCCTTGAATAATCCAACCTGAGTTCATGGTTTCTCAATATTAACATCTTTTTATCATTATCAATACATAATTACCAACCTAGTGGGATAATTAATTTATTAAACCTTATTAAAATCATTCTATAATCTATGTACTCTATGAAATCTATCATATGCTAACATTATGTGGAAACCCGAAACCAAGAACACCCAGTTACCTCATGCAATAGGTAAAGGAGTAAAAATAAAACAAAAATACCATCCAATGGACATTAAATAGATTCAAAATAGAAAATACAACCTCTATCACATTAATAATGGGTAAGACTGACTTCAAACTATTTTTTCACTTCCATTGTCATCCCTGATAATCACATGCATATCCTAATACATCTCTCCATCATAGGAATCGACAACATCTATATTATTTGGGCCTCCCCGCCCACATCCCATTAGCCATATCAAGCTCTTATATCCCATGTGAACATCACATCCAAGCCTTGACGCACCATATCATATCACATATAAAATCTCACATTAGGAAAACACCACAAAAAATAGCAATAAATGAACAAGAATAACAAATATGGCTATCTAGGTCCAAAAATAAGGTATCAACCCTTCGAAAAAAATAAAATCTCATGGATTTAAACTCAATGAACTCAGACTTATCAAAAAATAGGGAACATCAGGCATAGAAATTAACATTCTCAGAAAAAAATTATTACATATTCAATTAACTGATTCGTTATTCATATGTTCTAACCAAGAGAAACTTAAGGCATCAAGATATAACAAGCTATCAAAAGCTAAACATGATCGTATCGTTAAAACCAATCTCTTTGTCATTACTTTGAATATTATCAACAATATTAATGAGAATTATCATTCTCTACATTCATTATGTATTCCAATAGTCACAAGGAAGATTCTATTCAATTATACATGTTCATTACATCAATTTTATTATTATCAAATTAATTGAAACACCATATTTATTAATCATTCTTCTTTATTATCCATAAAATTAATTATTAATAATTATGGATTTAAATTCTTCATAAATTGTCTTCAAGAGTGTCAAGATAATAAATAATAGAATACAAATCACACAATCTATAAAATAAATAGGAAAACTGCTATCAAGGTAACAAGAATCAGCATTCAGTCACTACAGCCCATTTTTTTTTTATTTTTTTCAATTTTTTTTGGTTAATTCCATTACCATATAAAGGGATAAACCAAGACAACATTAAGAGTAAAAAATAAAATAATAGAATAAATGAATCTCGTGCCTGAATGATGTCAACATTATTCACATGAGAGCAGAACAACACCATACATCCTGATCACCTCTCCCATAAGAAGCTACATCAAGAAAGTTCCCGATCAGAGTAATGTATCACTAAGAGGGGGTGGGGTGAATCAGTGATACTCTTTTTATTTTATATTTATTTTCAATTTAATCAAACTTCAACTCATGTTATAGATTTAAATTCCCTATTGAAAACAAACTCAACACATATCCAAAGAACAGAAATATTTACAAGGTTTGCTATTAAATAAGATATCCTACATCCTTAGTATGGCTTGGACATGATCTAATACCATAAAATATTCTTAGAAAACAATCCTAGATTACAATGAGTAGTACATACCCTTAGACTCATGTATCAATATAAAACAATCTCACTACTATGTGTTCACCCTCTTAGCACAATAGAGTAATACAATTGTTTTGTAACATCTCATGTTATCTGTGCATGTTTCCAATTCAACTAATGTATTCAATTGTAAACCAATACTTCCTTTCCTTACATAGAAGAAAGGTAAGAACCTAAAAGGAATTTGATAAAGAAATCAGTCCAAATACAATGTATGATTTTTTTAAAAACAAATCACCCTTTCTGGTTCCTTCAAGAAAAAGCCCCCCAGTATGATTCATTTACTAAAAACTTCCCAATGTTGATTCTCTCAATACAAAATCTCATTACGTTTATTTAAAAACAAAGATCCTCAGTCTGATTATTTCAATACAAAGATATCCAGGTTGATTCTTTCAATAAAATTCTCTCATTCCCAATTTTTTATAAAAAACAATAGAGTAGTATCATCACCAATTCAATTGAAAAATATAATTTTTGAGCCAAATAAAAAATAAATGTATCGGCACCACCAAAAAATTGTAACTCCAAATGGAATTTATCTATTCTTCTCTCTAGAAACTTGGTGCTTCTCTCTATTATACAGGTCACTCACAAAGAATGTACATCATTCCATTTATTGATGACCCAAAACATGTTAGGTGGGAATCCTAATACACATTCTCAACCACATAAATTTACCAAAATCTGAATTTCTCCAGAGATTTCGGAGCAATTACGACTTCGTCAACACTTCTAGATTCTTCTCAAATCATCAAAAATATTCATATATTCTTTTTCAAACTCCCATTTTAAATGTCAATACAATTAAAATTGATGAGAAATATATATGTCTGAATCCAATTTTCTCATACTGATATCTTGATAATAATTCTTGTAACCATACCAAATGAATGTGATTGTTGAAATGAACTTCTCCACTTGAGATACAATCACACTTTCAAAAGAATGTATCCCCTTTGATAATTCATTCATCTATATCCACTTTATTTTCTTTTCACTTGACCATCTTGAGAAATTACATCATTTACATCAAAATTCTTCATTCACCCACATGTGCTTGTATCATGAATCCATTCATGACTTTGTATGAATTGAGGGTCAACATTAGAATCATCTGAATTCAATTAGAATGTATTAAAACATTTCATCCATTCTGGATTATTTCATTCCATCTCAACCCAAGCATGATATTTTTAGAATGCAATTGGTATAGATACTATTATCCTAAATATGATCATATGTTGTTATGATCATTCTCGTTATGATCATTCAGGTTATGATCATCCTAGATAAGATCATGTTGGCTACAATAATTCTTGTTATGATCAACTTGGATACAATCATTATGGTTATAATCATTCCGGTTCTGATTTCTAGTAACAATTGTTGGTTACAATACAATAAAATCTGATAAGGATGATCTACTCAAATATGATGAAAAAAATATGATATGATTCATTATCAATCAACACCATCTCATTTCCTTTTCTTCTATTAGAATACGACTATATTAAACAAATAATTGGTATCTCATCTTCCATCAGTATCACCTATTACATCGACACCACTTCTATTACTTTCATCCTGAATAAAATTCATTTCAAAGAGAATCGATAAAATATAGATACGATTATTTTCAGATTATTTTGAAAAAAAAATCAATACCCCTTCATTCTTTCTACAATCTGGATACAATAAATCGAAATATTATTCTTTTTTGATTATTTTGAAAAACAATCTGAATACAATTATTTTCATATTGGCAGTATTTATTTCACCCCTGTCATCCATCAAGCTAAAATCATAAGTTATAACATCAAATCGTAATTTATATGATATACAAACTAGCAAAGCATCATCATAGTCAACATGGATATGATTATTTTCAAAAAAAATCCAAAACAATTGTTTCAATAAAACAAATTGAAGTTATTTATTTTCATCAAAACATACCTTGACAACCAAAGAAAGAACTTGAATCATTCACAAAATAGATCATCAGCTTGGTCCCAAAAATCTCCCCCATTTTGTTTTGTGGTCAACCAATTTTAATAAATCACAGAACATTTTAAACTCATGCAATGGATTACATATCAACAATTCTATGCTATGTAAGAAAACTCATTATAGAAAACATGAATCATTAATATAAAAAAACATGATATCAAAAATATTGATCACAACCTCCTCTTTCTTTTATTCATTCTTCATTGAAAACAATTCAATTTATTTTTCTACAACCATTCCAACAAACTGTTTGAATAGTTCACACACTAAAAAATACTGAATTCACAGCTTACCCACAACTCTCTATTTTGTAAAATAGATTTATGAAACAAAACAACTCTCCCCCATGACAAAACCATCCAAAGTTATTATAAGAGAGGGGATAGATACACATACCTCAACATTGAAGAGAAAGAGATTGGACACCCATGTTCAATCTCATTTTTGAGAATCATTCCTTCAACAATTGTTTTTTGAAAATATCAACATTGTGTTCCAATGTTGGAACATAATATAGAATCAATTCATTCTTCTCCACAAGATATTTTATGAAATGGTAAATGATATCAATATGTTTTGAACGAAAATGTTGCACTGGATTCCTAGTGAGATTTATTATACTTTCATTGTCTCAACCCAAGAGAAAGGGTAACTTCACTTCAACAAGTTAATCTTCTAATTTTTTTCATCCATAGTAGATGAGTAGCGTCTTGAGTAGAAGAAACATACATATCTTAATTTGTACTGAGATTTATTGTGCTTTGCTTCTTCAAATAGCAACTAATACAATTATTTCCCTGAAAGAATACACCACCAGATATAGATCTTCTATCATCAAAATTTCTTGTCCAATTTGCATCATATTACCAAAATAAACAATACTATCTGAGCTGAAATACTTAATTCTGAATTCAATTGTGCCTCTGATGTATCTAAGAATTTCTTTCCAGCAATAAGATGTGATTATCTTGAGAACTCTAAAAAAATTTAAATAAGGTAACAAAATAAAAAATATCGGGTGTATAGGTATTCAAAAATAACAGACTTCAAATCAACTTTTGGTGCTCTTTCAGATCCACTTCTTTTCCTTATCCACCATTACTCAATTTTGTTCCCAATGATTTGGGTGTGGAAATAGGTTTTGTATTTCCCATGTCAAACCTCCTGATAATTTATTTTGAAAAATTTTCCAGAAAGTGGAAAATGTATTCTTTCTTTTAATGGATCAAGAAAGCATTTCATTTCCCCCATCATGGACATTTCAAATAAATTCTTTATTTCTTCAAAAAATCATTCACAGCTTCTTTCATCATTCCCAGAGAATATAGTTTCATCGACATAAACAATTACAATGACTGAATACTATTGACCTTATCTTGTGTAAATATTGTCATCCACCCTTCCATTGATAAAAATCATCTTTCTTATGCATATACCCAATTTTGAATACCATTCCCTCAGAACTTGTTTTAGTTCATAAAATTCCATTTTCAATATGCACACATAACCGTTATATTTTAAAATAACAAGGCCACATGGTTTTTCAATATAAACCTCTTCTTTAAGATATCCATTTAAGAATATAGATTTAACATCCATTTGAAAGATCATGTAGCCTTGATGTTCTGAAATAACTAGAAAGATTCGTATTGTTTCATGTATTTCTATTTGAGAAAAGGTTTCATTGAAATCAATAACCTATATCTATGAATACCCGTTACAAACCAATATTTCTTTGTTTCTTATAACTTCACCTTTCTCATTCATCTTATTACAAAAAACCCCATTTTTTACCAATGATGTTTTTGTTTTTGGTCATGGGTATGAGTTCCCAATTATTATTCTTTTTCATCTGATCCAATTTTTCATTCATGTGTTGAACCCATTCCAGATGCTCAAAATCTCCCTTCACATCATTTGGTTCCACCTTTGAATACATAGAAGTATGTTTAGTGTAATTGATTTTTTTATTGTTTTTACCTTATGATGTTGATAAAAAAATATATTTTATTCTTCAACATGTTTCCTCAGCCTTGGATATGATTTCCAATTGTCTACCTCATTACTAGAAATAGGTGAGTCTGATTCTTCACCTTTATTAGGATTACAATTGTTTGTATCTTTATTAGAATTATCTTATTCAACACCTTTAACATCATTGTCTACCTGAACATGTTTCTTATTTTTATATACATCAATCACTTTTACATCAATTGAATCAACAATTGTTTTTTTCTTTGTTGAAATATTAGTATCAACTTACATGAGATGAATATCCAAGAATGATTCCATCCTCATCATTCTATTCAAACATACCACAATTTACACCTTTTATCTTTATAATACAAGGACTCCCAAATAATCTAATGTGATTAAAATGTGGTGTTTTTTTATAAAAAAATTCATAGGGATTTGTTCATGATTCAAGCCTGTAGAAATAATGGTTCTAAATATAAACATATGTACTCATGTCTTGCCTCCAATAGTAATGAGAATGACCATGATCAAGTAACATGGTTGTTACAATTTTCACCATGCTTTTATTCTTTCTTTTGAAAACCCCATTTTTTGGAAGTTTATAGAGAGCTATACTCATTCTGAATTCTATGATTCTCAAGATAGTTTCCAAAATATTCACTTCAATATTTACCACCATTATCAGTTCTTAACTTCATCAGAAAACACTCACATTCTTTCTCAGATTTTCTTCTAAAACTTTTAAACATTTTCAAAGCATCCAATTTTTTTCATATACATTACACAAGTAATGCGATTAAAATAATCAATGAATGTAAAAATGTACTTATCTCAATGTGTTGATTGTTTTCTTATCGGTCCACATTTATCGGAAATGATCAACTGCAGGGTTTGTTTCGAAAAAATATCAACTTTCTTATGCACTACATTTGTATACTTTCCCTTATTCCAAATAATGCAACACCAATTTATACATCTTGGAAAAACTATAATGTCACGGACACTCTCTCTTTTGAATGACTTTCTCATGTTTCCCTAACACATATTTACAAACCTTTTATGCCATAACTGATTAAATTCCACCATACTCATGTAACTTGAGTTTTGGGAATCCCCAACCAGAAACAAGTTTCCCTTTATACATTGGCCTCTTGAAACAATCCTTCCATCTTCTTCACTCGTTAAGAAAAATCTATCTTTATTGAAGATAACCTTGTTACCTTCATCACCCTACTGTGAAACACTTAGAATATTGTGTTTTAGCTAATCAAAATTCAATGTTTTCATAGATTTTATCTTTTCTTTTCTAATGATAGTTGATTGAACACATTTGATTTCCAGTGATTCATCATTGGAAAATGTCATTATGATTTATTTTAAATATTTCACATAATTAAACAATTTCATGTCTCGTATCATGTGGTAATAACACTGACTATCATGTATCCTAGTTCATTTTCCTTTCATGGAATTTATGGTAGTTTCAACAACAAGTTCCTTTTCTCCATTCTTTTCATTCTTCACTATCAGCTTTTATTAATTGAGAATCTTTTACTGATCCAATAAAAAAAGACATCCATTTACAAGGTGTCCAAGTTGTTCACTTATTTCCCAAATAGTTTCCAAGTGTTGGAACCTAGTGTCAATCTTCACATCATTGGTTTTCAATTTCCTGAAGAAAACCTTATAATTTTTCTTTATTCGAGGAGATTGATCCCCCTAAATATCTTCCTTTCATATCCTCTGGGATAATAGTAAGGATGTTGATTAAACCAAAACATTCCTTCTGTGTGCCTAAACTCCCCACAATTCCAGCAATACCGATAGAAATAGTATTTTCCTTTGAAACCTCCATACTAATTAGAATTGTGAAATAATTTATCAACCATCTTATTTTAACTTTCAATCAGATTATTCTTCTTCATTTCACACTTGATCATCACTTCAAAATGATCCTTACGACTTATTTCATCTTTAATATTCTAATTAAAATCATAAATCTCTTTATCTAGTTTTTCTTTATCATCAGTAAAACATTATTGGTTTCTTGATAATTCATCACACTACATTTTGATTTTCTATTCAAGTCTTTTGACCTTTCTTAGATATTATTTCAACTCTTATTTCAAATTAATTTCAATCTAATATTTTTCTACATCATAACTACTGCTCTTGAATACCAAATTATTCACTATTACAATGAAATTATATTCATTACCATACTCAATGGATCTTTTTGGATTCATATTCACTCACTTATTTTTTATCATCTTTAGAAAATAACGTTCTTATTTTTTATTTGAATATTTTTTTTTCCTTTTCTACATTTTATTCCACGATCTTCTTTTCATTCATTCATAAATATCACTATAATATTCATTCATTCTTCAAAGACAATTAGCTTCAATGTGACCAATACCTCCTTATTAAAATATTTTCAAGGGGAGTTTCCCTTTTTATTTATGTTTACCTCTTTCAACATTGATATAAAACAAGGATATGAATTCCTTGAGTTTTTCAAATACCTCATTTTTAGAGTCAGAATCACTACATCAATCATTAATAACAATCTTATTTGACTTTTCTTTCTCCATAGCCTTGAAATAGATTTATCTATAAACCTTTATTTTGATCTTCATAGCATTTTATATTCTCATTTCATAAGTGATAAGGGTGCTATCAAAATCATTAAGGGATAATGTTTTATGACCTTTATCATCCAGTAAAGAAAATTTTTATTTGAATGTTTCAGGTAGGTTTCTCAAGATCTTGTAAAAATCAATAGTGTCTTTCATCTTTTCATAGAGACATCTGATAGTAATCATAATGTAATTCAACCTGGTAAATAATTCCCTAATAGATTCATGATCACCTATCGTAAAATCATTTTACCTCAATCTACATATTTGTAAATTTCCCTTCTTCAATTTTGTATTTCCTTTATATATGTTTCTCAACTTATCCCATATACCATTTTCTATGGAAACACCTTTCACTCTCATGAATTAACTTTTATAAAGTGATGTTAATTTATCATTCACAGACCTTACATCATTCTCAACAAGCTTCTTGTCAACAGATTCCAGTGGAGCACTATCCTAAATGGGAGGAAACACAACTGTTTCAACATCAATAACATCATAACTGATAGACCTAAGATATGTAAACATTATATCTTTCGAGATATGATATTTTATTGCATCTAAAACTAGAATAACATTACTATTCAAAAAAATCACATTCACCGTCAACAAAGAATAGAAAAGGGGAACTACCATTGATACCACTTGAAAGTGCACAATCCGAGTACCGTATCACTGGTGGGGTTGAATCTGTGATAATATTTTTATTTTTTTATTCTTTTCACTTTTAACAACCTATGCCTCTTGTTAGATATTTTAGTTACCTACTAAAATCAAACTCAACAAACTTCCAGAGAAACACAACTATTTACATGGTTCTCTATTCAATAAGAATAACTACTTCCTTTGTATGGTTTAGAAATGATTCAATACCCTACACACCACAAATAAAAAAAATCCTTGGATTACTATGGGTAATACATACCCTCACGCTCATGTAGAACTATGAAATAATTCCACTAGAGTGCTTTAACCCTCTTAGCACAATAGAGAAAAACAATTTTTTGTAATAACTCATGTTACATGTGATTCTTTTTAATTCAAAAAATTTATTCAGTTGTATAAAAATTAATCATTTACTTTCTTAGAAGAGAGGTAAGAACCTCAAAGGACATTGATAATGAAATAAGCTCTAATGCCAATTCTTATTTGGTTAAAACAGTTCTCTCTTTCTGATTCATTCAAATCAACACTCCCTAGTCTGATTCTTTCAATATAAAGCACCCTAGTCAGATTCGTTCAATACATATGTCCTATTCTTCTAATTATTTTAATATGAAGATTTTATTCCTATTTTTTGATAGAAAAAAACATAGTAGAAATGGCACCACTTCTTTTCCGGAATACAATTGTTGATCTGAATAGAATATGAATGAATCGCCACACCCAAAACAATTGTCAATCTAGACGAACTTTATCTCTTATTTTCTCTAGAAACCTATAGCTTCTATCTCTTATGCATGTCATAGAAGTAACATATACTTTATAAATTTTATAGGTGACCCAAAACATTCTTAGGAACGAATCCCAAAACACAATTCTTCTCACTTAAATTAACCCAAATATGAATTTCTCTAGAAATAATGAAGCAATTATGAGTTTATAAATGCTTCTTGATACTTATCAGATATTCTATAATCTTCATCTCTTTATTTATAGACTCCCATTTATTATATAAATACAATTACAATTGATGAGAAATACATGGGTCTGGATCTGATTCTCTCATTTTGATTTCATCAAAACAATGATTTAAAACATTCCAATTAAATGTGTATGAATAAATGAACTTTTCCACTTGAGATATAATCACTCTTTTAAAAGGAAGTCCCCCTTCAAAATCAATTCACCTCTCTCAAATTTATTTTATTTTCTATTGACCCTATTAAAAAAATGAATCACTTCCATCAACTACATTCATTCACCAACATGTTCTTGTATCATGACTCCATTTATGAATTTGAATGAATTTATAATCAACATTAGAATCATCTAAATTCAATTGGAAATTATTGGAATTTTCCATCCATTCCTACTTTTTTCTTTTCATCTCAACCCAAGAATGATCTTTTATGAATACAAATGGTATGGATACTATTATCCTGAATATGATCATATATGTTTATGATCATTCTGGTTACGATCATTCTGGTTACGATTATCCTGGATACGATCATGCTAGTTATGATCATTCTGGTTACGATCATCCTGGATACAATAATTATGGTAATGATCAGTCTGATTATCATTGTTGGTTACAAAAGATTACAATATAATTAAGATGTTCTGCTCATATATGATGAAAAACAATCTAACATCATACATTCTTAATCGAATACATCTCATTCCTTTTATTCTACGTGAATATGATTGTATTGAAAAAACAATCAATATCTCATCTTCCACCAGCATCAACTCTTAAATAGCACCACTTCTTTTAATTTCACCCTAAATCCAATTATTTTGAATGATAATCAATACAATAATCATACAATTGTTTTCTAATTATTTTGAAAAACAAACGGAACCACTTCTTTTGTTCTTCCATCTAGATACGATAAATCTAAATACTATTCTTTTCTGATTGTTTTCAAAATCAATCTGAATACAATTCTTTTACTAATATAAGCATCTCTTTCACTCCTCTTTCTTTGATAAATCTTGCATCATATGTTTTCACATCATCACATTATTTCTATGATATACAAACTAGAAACACATCGTCCCAATTAACATGGGTATGATACATTTCAAAACAAATCCAAAACAATTCTTTCCACAAAACTAATTGAACTGTTTTCCTTTCTTCAAAACATACCTTGAAAACAAAAGACAAAACATGAAACCTTCATCGCCTTGATCATAAGCTTGGACCCAACACATACCTCCAAGGATGTCATAGAATAAAATCACTAATAAAATAAAAATAAAAACAACATTTAAAACATGGAGATGAACCACCATCGCATGGAGAGAATAAATTAGAGGAACTATATCAAATAAACTACCAAGGAAGAGTAAGAACTGGCCACATATAACTTTTGATTGAAGATGTGAAGCATAAAAAACTTCTAAATCAGTGGTATCTAAAAAATTCTAAAGAGAGGGTTGTTGGACACCTCAAAATCAAGAGAATGTCATCAATATGAAAAAATATATAAGTAATTTCATCATTTAATGGAATTATACCAAGGGGATTTCACAGTGTGAAACCCATTCAGATCTTATAACTATAAGGTTTTAGATCTATCTGAAAACCATGTCACATAAACTAATTAGTATCAAATATGTACAAGCCATGTTATACCATTTGAACCAAAATAAAAATTCCATGAATGAATTTCATCCCATGAATAGTATCTCACCAAGAATTTCAACTATGAATTCATTATGTGAAACACTTACACATCCTGTATTCTCTATGCTCCCAAATACCATTCAACAATTTAACACCTAATGTCAAACTCCAATCTTCCATTGAGCACCATGAGTTTTGGAAACATGAAAAGGGCTATTATACACTAATATGGGACCTTAAATATTCAATTTTGAAAGGATTTTTTTTCCTATAAATCATTTATTTACAATAAATTGATAGTATTATTTCATATTTTACGGAGTTATAGATTTGTTGTCACTGACTTTATTATAATCAAATACCATGTCACTCTTTTTCAATTCATTGGACATTGTTTTATACTCTATATCCATATTCTAAGTATCATAGATTTATAAAGAATACTTTCCACCCCATTTTTGTAGACTCAATGGTATAAAATATATATATATATATTTATAGTTTAAGGAATTGTTATATGAATGTTATTTCATTTATATGGTAAGTATTCTTTGTTGTTAATTCAATATAGATTAATGATGATTTGTAATAAATTTTAATAATGAATTGAATAAATCATTGAATATATTAGGAATGAACAAGACATGTATGTGATGGTTGGTTCTGATAGATAGCTCCTCAACACATTGAAATGTATCATAATTAAAAGTAGAGGTAATCTTATGTTATAATAGAATTTGGTTTATAAATACCCATTTATTAAAAATGTACTAGATGAGTAAATAAAAGAATGATTCATGATATCATTGTTGAGACCATGATTTTAAGATCATAACAATCTAGACTAATTTTTTTCATATATTGAGAAATTATTTTCTATTATTCATGTGATTAATATTTTAAAAATAGCTATGAATGTATGTTAAACTCATGTTATTGAATGAATTTCACATGTTTTGACAACCCACTCTTCTATATTGAGTATAAGTTATTTTCTCCTCATATATTCAAATAAATATAACACTAATAGAGAATATAATATCATTTTTTTCCTTTCCCTAGGATATAATGATGGATATTTGGAATGACTTAAAGTATGAAATAATTTTTTTATTTAATATTTTTTTCCAATGTATTATAGGAATAACATATGTATATAATTTTTTAAATTTAAAAATTGATATATCTTACATGGTGGGATATATAATATTTTATACCTATATAATAAATTAAACATTGACTATGGGATACAAGAGTCACTGTCATTGTAGTTAACATCAAAGGGAGTTAGGATGGAACCTTGGGATCTTGATTTTAAATGAACATAGATATTATGAGAACTATGATAATCCATTAGGTTATTGGATAAAATTTACCATCATTGGAATTTTTATTTTATGGATCAATATTCATGATAATAATGATAAAAATTTGTGTGTGTCATTTTTTATAGATGGAACCTTGTGGAATGAATAGAATCTACACCCATAGTATATGTAGGTATTTACCTCCTTAGAATGCTAATATAGATGGAATTGGAGATGACAAAATTGTGGCAATATTAGAGAATCTATCTCAAGTTAGAATGAATAATAATTCCCATATATAGTATTCTATTATTCAATAATAGGATTCAACTATATTGGATAACATCATGTGAGAAAAAACTCTATATTTTAATGGAACTATTAAACCTTTGGTAACTGGGCAATAGATTATGTACATTGAAAAGATATTTCCAGGCATGATAATTCAAGAAATAGAAAAGGTTATTTTGCTGGTCTATTTTCTAAAAGGATATATAATTCCATAGTGTTAATTGATCAAGACAATTAAAAAGATTTATTAAAGATAAATTATGAAATTAATAGGATTTAATTTATATTGTTAATGTATATTTTCCTAAAGAGTGGTAATATGAAATGAGAATGATATTCCATAATTTACATTAGTAAGAAGAAGAAAAAATTTTCAATTAATGAGATTATCATAGAAATAATATCCAAGTATGATATAGATGACATATGTAATATAGAAAGAATGTTTGACTATTTAATTAATGGGATCAATAAGTGTCTATAAAGGTCATGGGTATCTAAAACACTAACATCATATGATGATATAGTATCGTTTTCCATCAATATAGAGGAATAATTTTTACGGTCATATATCATCATGGGAAATAATGAGAATAATAGGTTGGCAAATAACCAAGAAAAATATATATTTTTCAATGATGGATAATGAGATGATGATATTTCAATTATTTGATAATTATAGAAGGAATCTCATAGATATAGGCATAATGTGAAAATGAGTATGTTTTAGCTATAAATGAATCTAGAATTATTCAAACCCTTGTTTCATGTGTCAAGGAAATGTCCAATATACTAGGACAATGGGATTAATAAAATCTTATAAAATTAATAAAATGGAATTTGATGTTGTTAAAGATGTGGTTATAGATACATTTATCATAACATCAAATTTAGATGATTATTTTTGTATTATAGGTCTTTTTAAACTTTCATGACTTCCATGTTAGTCAGGACAATTAAATATTTTCTTATAACATTAATAAGTTACATGTCATTCAAGATTCCAGGTGGGAATATTATTAAAAATTGATATTTTATTTTTTCCCCATTATGATTCATATACCTAAAATATTTGAAAAGGTGGTTATTATTCCTATGGTTCAATTATATATAATCCATGGAATTAATCAACTTTTAAATTGTAATGAAAATATTTATTTCCATGAGAATGAGATTACAATTATTGATGGAGATGTGGAATAACTTTTCTATATAGGGGAGACTACATAATCTAAATCATGCTTGAATAACCCTCTAGTAGCTCTAAATAATTAATTTCTTAGTGAATAAGCGAATATGAACATATGAACGGTAACGGTTTCCTTAAAATAGATCATTTACATAATGTGTGTGATAACATTAATGTGTTTTTTAAGAACTACCTAGAAATATATCTAATAATGACTTTGAATTCCCCATTGAAATCATCCCTAATGAAAACAATATCTAAGACTCCCTATAGTTTGTTCATAATGGAATTAAAGGATCTAAAGAAACCAATCCATGAGTTATGTGATAAGGTATTTATATTCCTTAGTAAATCACCAAGGGTATCCCTTTTTCTTTTTTATTAAAACTAATGATGGGTCTATGAGGTTCAACATGGAATATAGGTAAATAAGTGTTACTACTATAAAGAACAAGTATCATCTTCCCGGAATTGATGACTCAATCGGTCAACTTGTATGTGATTAATATTTTCCAACGTTTGATAATCATTTTGATTATCATAAATTGGGATTAAAGAATAATGATATTATAAAAATGAAATTTGGTATGATATAGGGACATTATTAAATTACTAGAATGCCCTTTTAATTTAATAACACAACATATATTTTTATGGATATAATGAACATTGTAATCAATGATCATCTCAATAACTTCATTATTGTATTTATTGATAACATATTGGTATACTATAAAAGTGATAATGAGTAGAAGAGTTATTATTGAATCATTATTAAGAGTAAAAGAGAAAATGAGTTATGAATTTTTTTTATAAAAATTTAATTGTAAATTAATGAATCTATAATTTCATTCCAATATTTGGATGGAATATAGATTGATCCATAAAAGAAAATGTTTCTAATGGAATATATATAACCAAGGAATATGAATGATGTATGTAGTTTCATTGGATTAATAGGTTATAGTCAATGATGAATTTAAACAATTTCTCAACTATCTAACCATTTAACCATGATGAAACATAAAACATTTAGGTAAATATATTAAAATTAAAAAAATGAATTTTTCTGAGAATTAAATTGGAGATTTTTCAATGCGTCGATATTGAATTTATCATTGGGAAGGGTTTGATATAGAATATATTGTGATGGATTAAATAATGGATATATATATGTCATTATATAAAATTATAAAGTCATTGAATATAAAAAATGTAATTGGAAGATCCATGCAAATAATTATTCAAACAATGATCATGAGTTGGTTGCTGTAATATTTCCATTGAATATATGGAATAATTTCCATTTTTTGAAAGATGAGAAAAATATGGAGATAAAAATAGTATGAAATATATCTTCACATAGAATGAGCTTAATATAAGTCAACTATACTGTCTAAAACAATTAATGTTTTTTGATTAGTGAATACTATACTACCATAGGAAGGTAAATAATGTGTATGATATATTATGTATGAATGATTGTATGGTTTATGAAAAAAATGAGGTCTGAAATATATCCAATATTCATGGATATAGTAATGTTGGATTTGGGAATCATTAGTTAGGGTAAAACATCACATATAATCCAATTTATTTACAATCCTTTAAGAACCCGGTTTTTTCTGTGAAAGACTTTGGAATATTCTTGATGATATTCCAGAGCAACGCCTTCAGACGGTGTGTGATTACGAGCCCCAGAGTGGCCGAAATTAAATTTTCAGTGCGTTCACACTAGAAACGCAAAATAAATGTGATAACTCCTAAACGGTGCACTGGATCAAGGATATGAGTGTACGGATGGGTCCGGAATGGAGTTTTTACCCTAGGAATGACATAAAACTTGTCTGTGCGGGAAGTTGGGACACCTCGCTCGCTTTCGGAATGTTAAAAAGATAAATTAATTAACTAATTTATTCGTTAAATGTTGAAATGCAGGTATCTCTTAAATGGTGACTCATATTGTAAAACCGAGGTCAATGTTGAGTTGAGAGTGTTTCGTTTACCCTAGGAGGGGTGTAAGTTTTGTGGGAACGACCCGTCTGTGAAAAATGCCGCCAGGGGCATTTTCGTAATTTGGAAGCCTCAGACGTTGAGGTTAATAACATTTGAACGGGGCCTCAGATTAAAATTCTGAGACCTCTGTTGTGCTTGGGAGGTGGTGTGTACCCTAGTGGAGGTCTAATCTTGACCCCGCCAAGAGTTTCGGGTGCAGGTTAATTTGGAGGTTAAATTAATTAAATCTTTTTAATTGATTTTTTTTCTTTATTTAAGCACCCTTCACCCCCTTCCTCCCCTTTGTTTTCCCCCTGGTGAAACACCTCACCCTCAACCCCCTCTAATCTTTCATCCTCTCCTTCCCAAGGTGGAAGCAGCAACGACAAGGGTGGACGTGCGTCGAAGCTCCGGGCTATGCCCACGAGGTAGGACTGTGTTTTTATCTTTTAATTCCCACAAATCCCTTCAATAGTTTTACTTGCACCAAATTGATGTCCTATCGTTGAGAGAATCCCACACACGAGCGGGAATCATTCTAATCTTTCCGACGTTTACGGTTTTGAATTCCGAGCGTTGAGGTGTATGTGGCTGTCCGATGAAGTTTGGGTGAATTTCGGGTTCGGGGTTTTTTTTCTGATCGGCCGGGTGAGCGCATCGGAGGCGCGGCGAAGGCCGAATCAGTCGGGTGAGTGAAGCGGAGGCGCGGTGGAGGCCGGTTTGGCCGAGTAAGTTCCGCGGAGGAGCGGCGGCGGCCAGTTCAGCGGGGCGAGCACCACGGAGGCGCGGCGGAGGTGCGGGCTTCGGGTCAAGCAGGCAGAGCAGGAATGACCCGGGGCGGCGCTCGCTTGCGTTGTGCTGTGGAGGAGGCTCGGCTGGGCGCGGCCGACCGAAGGGAGGTCGCCAGAGGGGACCTGTGTGGAGAACCAGACCCGCGATCAGCGGGTCTCTTTGCTTACCTGGAAAAATGGGGGCGGCGACCCTTGTGTAGGTGGAGAAGATGACCAAAAAAAGAGAATGGAAAAAAGAAGGGACCTGCGGGATTGAAAAAAAAAAGAGAAAGAATAAAAAAAATAGGGCTGTGCAGTAGAAAATTTAAAAAAAAAGAGAGGAGGAATTAAAAATAAAATATAATTTTAAAATAAAAATAAAAAAATTTTCATTATTATTATTATTTTTATTATGAGAAATGATTTATAATAAATAAATCATAGAGCGGGCGTGGGCCTCGCATGCCGTCAGCGGCGAAGCGTCCCCAAACTTGAGACGAACATTTTGGGATGGTTTCGGGAAATTTTAATTCCCGAAACAAGGGGCCTCGGAGATGCAACACATCTTTAAGTGAATTGACGTTTTTCCGGAAATCTTATTTTGGACGGCGCGGGTGTGTCTGACGTCCGTTTTGAGCATCGTCAGTGGCATTGGAACCCTGGAACCGAGGCGAAGCATTCCAGGGTGGTTTCAGGCGCTGAAGCCAGAGTTGAGGCGCGGGCCCCCCGACCTGTCTTTTGAACTGCGTGTAGCTTGTAGTGACTTTTTCCTCGGAAATCCGTTCAGGGCGTGCGAGCAGTTGATGTTGGGTGTTTTTCTGAGGGCATCGCGTTGGCACAGTCTGCCCGCTCTAATTCTGCATGATGGTGCGGGCCCCTCGAGGGTCGTTTCGGGAGTTGACGATGATTCCCAGCCTTATCACTGGGTGTCCGTTTTGGACAAGTGAGTAGTCCATTTTGTGTACTTTTTCGAGAGGATCGCAACGGTGCGATCCGTTCGTTGATTTTTGGAACCGGGGTGCGGGTCCCACGGGGTAACGCTCGTGCGCGGGGTGCCGGAATGTATCTTTCTCTCCAGATATCCGTTGCACTCAAGTGAGTAGTGCTTTTGACGTGTTTTCCTGAGGGGATTGCAATGGTGCAATGAACCGGACTGTTTTTGGGGCCAAGGCTCGGGATCACGTGACGTCGTTCGGGCGTGAGGCGGTATTGGCGACTTTTTCGTCGGATGTCCGTTGGAGGTGAGTAAGTAGTCGATCTCGTGTTTTTTTTCATATGGATTACAACGGTCCGATCCTTTTGGTTGTTCGGAGCCTTATACATGATCTTATTAAATGTGGAAATGTGAAGGAGCCCCGGTGCGGCTCTTCTACTATATTCGTAGTAGACCCTTGGCGTGTGATCGCGTGCACTCCTGTGTGAGTGAATTAATTCTTGAATAGATATGGTTGGTCGTGCCACAGTCGTTGAGGTGGAAAGTTGGAGATGTTACGTCACGCCTTCACATTGACGTTGGGTGCTGGGTGCACGATATCCCTTAGTCTGGAACTGAGGTATACTCTGGAAGTATACGGGAGCACTTAGAGGTACGTGTTGTAACAGCCCGAGATTTTATGAAAAATATTCTTTCACTAATGTCTTGTGTTGTACGCTACACCAAAAGAAGCTTTCACAACACGCATCTTTGACTTTCCTTGCATTACACGCAATCGCAACCTTCCTCGATAGCGTGTGTAGTACGCAATACCGAGTTTCACTAAACAACGATATGCTATTAAAATATTATTAAAACTAGCCGTTATGAATAGTAATAACCAATTTTTGAAATTCTGTAAATCTTATTTTTCAAAATTAATTTCATTTTTGGATTCGTAATATCGAAATTAGCTTAGGGTGAAATTTTGGTACTTTTCAGATAACTTTCATATTCTGATGAATAGTGAAAATTACTAAATTTTAATTAAAAACAACTTTTTTAATCGAAATAATTAATAGTGATAAATTATTAATTTGAGTGGTTTTAAAGTATATTTAGAATATATTTTTACAATTCAATACAATGTTGGTCATTATATGTAATTTCACATTTAAATCAGACATAAACAAGTATCAATCTTTTGATAGATATTGATTCTTAAAAACACGCTATTTGTTTTAACAGCGGGATTTAATTATAAAATTAATTAATGCAACTTCTATGTTATGAATTTGGTAAAATAGACTTCATTTTTGAATTCGGAATATGAAATATAGCTTAAAATGAAATTTTGGCATTTTTCTGAAAACCTTCAATTTTTGATGAATAGTGAAACTACTAAGTGGTAGGTTAAAAACTGAATTTTGCATAAAACTTAATTTTACCGCTTCTGTGAATGGAATTTCGAAAATCCGAGAGACACGGTTAATATCAAGGACTAAAATGTGGTTCAATGAGATGAAAATAATTTTTGGTGAATAGTAACTTTTTACTTTTTTTTACCGCGGTTAATAGTAAATAGGGTAACTAAGGGTAAATATGATATTACTATTACCCTAACACATGTCCTAATTCTATTGGACAAGTGTAATTCGACCAAAAACAAACTTAGGAATAAAATATGACCATTTAGGCCCACTTGGATTAGATTAGGACATTTATTATTAATTTATTTAAAGAAGGGTTAAAATAGATAAAATCAAAGTTTAATAAGTAAATCATTTTTAATATGGGGTTATACATAAGATAAATTCGATTGTAAATATTCATTAGAAAGCTAAAAAGATTCCCTACATGATGGTATTTTATTTGTAATTTTTAGACATCAAATAATTTAATTTATTTATGACACAATGATGATGCAGTAATTATCTTATTAATGAAATATTGACATGATTGATGTTATAAACACCAAAATAAATGTAATTTGAGACTTTTTATGAATTCCACTAATTTTATAGGTTAATATGATATATTAGTGTTGATTTAATCAACTTGGTTCGAACATTTAATTCTGTTATGACTTTCATAAAAATCATATAGCAAATAGTGTCAAAATTGACACAAAATAGTTTTAAAATCAAATATTATATTATTAATTGTTATTTTATTCCTAAAAATCTAAGGTTCGGCCAAATGACATAGATAAGGATATATATATTAATAATAAACAATTTGGGGTCGTTTGGAATGTTATAGTAAGTGTATTAACCATATAGTGAAAGAAAACAAAAAGACACGGTAAAAGTTAAATTATTTAACTTAGAGTTAAATCTAATTGATAAGGTTTAAAATAATATCCAAACATGTCTAAATTTGATTGGTTGATGAGCTTACAACCCTATCTCATCTAATCTTCGAATATGAGTCATTTTTTGGAGGTTTTTAAGTGGGGTTAGATTTATTATAAATTAATATTTTTAAGAATTCCTAAGGTGCCCCTCTCCTCCCCTATAAAAGGACACCTCCTCCTCCTCCTCCTCACACCAATTTGAGCACTCAAGCTCGGCCAACCCCTGCCAAAATCTCTTCTCTACTTCCCTAGCAACATCCTAGAGGTTCTGGTCTTCCTCAAAGACCAATTTTAGTGCCCTAAGAGGAGGTCTCAAAGAGGCACTTCAAAGAAGAGGTAATTACCGTTACCAATTCTTTCATCTTTATTTCTTCTTCCACTTCTTCTTATTAGGTTGTTTCATTATGAATTAATAACATCAGTATCACTCATATACTGATATGTTATTATAAGTATGAAACAACCCTATTTCACCATCTATCCATCCTACGGAAAAAGAAATCACCGCGCGTGCGTACGTACGGAATACCGTCTCCACGCCGTGGTGTAATCTATTTTCCACCATCACCTTACAAGGATGGGTATAATGGTGTAAATAATAACTATACATTGTTATATTGATTCTGATATATTGTATAATCCACTCCAATTCAATTCAATATTTATAGAAATGATATCATCGCTCGTGCGTACGTACGGACTACCGTCTCCACGACGCGATGAGATTCATTCTCCATGTTAACCATTTAAGAATGATTATAAAGTATATATAAGAAATAATAATGAAATATATGACATATAAAGCTACTGGATTTATGTATATATATATATATATATGTATGTCATCTACTTACTTCCATTTCAAGACAATAAGGAAAGTAAAACAGCGTTCATGCGTACGTACGGACTACCGTCTCCATGAACGGTGTTTTTCATTTTATTTATCTATCTATTATATATATATATATATACTGAATATATATGATATATAAATCATATTTTATATTCTGGAAGTAAGTAAATCATGATATAAGTAATAATGATGTCAAGAACAACAAGTCAAAACACCTACGATAAATGAAACGATTTTTACCCAAAACGCTTCTTTAACATGGAATTTACAAAAGAACGGGTAATATAATGTCATAAGTGAACCATATATGATATCATAACAATGAATATGGTTCTGAAATAAGTCAATAACATTATGTAAATCATTATACAGGAGGTTCGGACAGGTACAAAGCAAATTGGACCTAAGGTAAGGGAAATATCACAATCTCATTTTTATCCGAGATTGTTTGTTCGTAAGTATTTACTGGGGTGTATTTTATCATCCACATCCATGTTCCCTCAATATGTAATATTGTTTCCATCCATTTGCAATAGTTTAAATCCAATTTTACCCTTAGGTGAGTTTTTAGTAAAGAATATGAAAGGAATCTTTTGTCGTTTTTCCGTACGAGGTACTTTTTGACTTTTCCGACAAAAGTACGAAGAATGTTTTTTTAACTTATACGGCACAAACGGATTTATACTGTTTTATAAAGCCTTATTTTCATAAAGCTTCCTCTAAAATATTTCATGCCTATTTTCAATAAAATCTATTTCTTTTAAAATTTCATGATGTTTTGTGAAAAGAAATTGATTTTGAAGAAGAAAGGATATTTTCCTCAAGAATTCAATTCAAGTGTTTTATCAAAATTATTTTCCATATAAGATAATAAAGGGTTCTGTTTCTATCCATATTTTTACATTGATTTGACTATGTTGTGATGAAATTATGTTTATGAATTCCTTTATCTTATATGTATGGTTTTATGATGTCATGTTGTTTAAGAATCCCATTTTTATTACATGGGTTATGCAATGATGTATGATTTATGATTTTGTGGCACACATAAGAAAGGATTCATTAAGAGATGGGTGGGACCTATATCTCCCTCCAATGCATTGGGTAAAGATTTCATACCTCATGAGATAGACATGGCTGGAATGGTAGGTTATACCGGTTCAGTGAAACAGGACTGAAACGAGGATTACTCGATTCAGAAAGGGACTTTGTCCACTAAGATAGTCTTGGCAATGAGTCTTGACTAACAAGAAATGATTCTCTATGATTATGTGTGTATGCCACAATGAGTAATGTTTTAAGTTATGATTTTATTTTCACTTCTATGATTTATCCCACGTTATGATATTATGAGCTCTTTTGCAGGTTAAGATTTCCAAAAGCTATGTTCTTATGTATATGATGTGATTGATATTTCTTTTGCTTACCCTTACTGAGCATTTGAGCTCACCCTTTTATGTTTTCTTTTCCCCAGGATATAAAGAAAGGTTTTAGGTAAAAAAAAGGGGAAGATCTTTATGGGAGATATTGAAGATCTTTCACCACGATTAGAAGATTTTATTCCGAGTTTCCGAAGACACTAAACTATTACGATCCTTGTGTGTGTGTTTTTGTTATGTACTAAGTATTCCGCAAAATTAATGTAATGTCCATGTACGTCAAGCTACGGGTCTCTACAGTTGGTATCAGAGGAAAGGTTTAGTCAACCTTTGGAAACTAGGACGCGAAAACATTAGTGAGATCCCTAGAGATATTTCAAAGGTATGTCTAGGGATGTCCCTAGGGATAAGTATACGTATTGGTTATAGTACTAGAATTACGCTAACGATCATAGAATTAAACCTAAGATGTTAGATATTGAAGGTACTCCCCCTTTATTATGTTATTTTCCCTAGAATGATTTTTGCCTCTCACACTATTCTTTTTGGGTTTTAGACGATGGCTGGAACCCGAAGGAACCGTGTTGATCAATGCAATGGACAATGCAATGATTGCCCTCCTGAACAAACAAATGTTATGGGAGATGGAGTGCAAAATCTTATTGCTATACTTACACAAGCTATGAATCATTCTGGACTTCCAAATGAGCAGAGAAGGGAACAATATTCTATTGAGTCCTTTATGAGGCAACGTCCACCTTCTTTCAGTGGGACTACCGATCCACTTGTTGCTGAACAATGGATCAGTACCACTGAAAAGATATTTTCAGTTCTTCAATGTTCTGAACACGATAAAGTCATCTTAGCAGTATATCGTTTGGAAGGTGAAGCGGATCAATGGTGGAATCTTATCAAGAATACGAGGCCAAGAGATGAAATTGAGTCCATGGAATGGGACGAGTTCAAGAACTTGTTTTTCAGTAAGTACTTCCCTCGTATTCTTCGAACAAAGATGGAGAAAGAGTTTCTTGAACTGAAGCAAAGGGACGATGAATCTGTTGGTACCTATGAAGCAAATTTTACAAGACTTTCAAGGTATGCTTCTGGAATTATCATCCAACCTGAAAGTAAAGTTGATCGATTTTTCATTGGCTTAAAACCAAGTCTTCGAAGGGCATTAGCTATAAGAGACTTCAGTAGCTATGAAGAAATTGTGCGTTGTGCTATCAAGGTAGAAATGGAAGTTGGTGTTACATATCCATCTCATGGTTTTGACAAGAAACGAAAGATGGAGTTCAAGGAGAAATCTCAGAATAATGGTGAAAAGATGATGAATGTTTCCTTATGCACAAAGTGTGGAAAGAAGCATGGTGGAGATTGTCTAAAAGGGACTAGAAAATGTTTTAAGTGTGGAAAAGAAGGTCATCGAGCAGCTGAGTGTTGAAGTAATGGAAAAAGGGTTTCTAATGATGTGAATAAAGCAAACACTACAGAGAACGCACCGCCAACACTTCAATGCTTCAAGTGCAAGGAAATGGGGCATTATGCTAATAATTGCCCTAATCCAAGGGTTAGTGATGATCAACATGAGCAACCACTGAAGGCAAAGGACAAAGGGAAGTCACATGCGATCACTATTGGCAATGTTGAATATGACAACGATGTGGTGGAATGATTAAGTGTTTATGTAATGGGATTCCAAAATGGTGTTGTATCATGGAATATTGGAATATTTATGTATTGGTCTAATGTGGTATTCAAAGTGATTGAGATATTATGCGCATAATGAAGGGAAAACAAGAAAATGAAATGTTTAACAGTATTCATGAGCTCATGATTGATATAAGGACTAAGTGATATCATGGTCTGAGTATATATAATTTTGAGGATTTTGGTATGTGGAAAGTGTTAACTTTTAACTGCACTCATGTTTTCACTAAGGTATTCAAGAGAATACATGATTAAGGACTTTGAATGTTTGGAATGTGACCAACAAGACATATCTTATGATATGTGGGGATCAATGACAGTATTAAATCTCTGGTAATCGTTGTCACTATATTATGAGAGTGGACTACAGTATTATGTATAAGCCTAAAGATTAGAGTGGATCATGTTGGACATAAGTTAGTATTGTTTAAGGATAAAAGTTTTTTTTCGATATTATTGATGGGATGTTATAGTAATGTAGTTTTAGAAAAAGGACAACCTGCAGGACGGGCGACAGCCCATCGCTTCGGACAAGGCTGTAGGAATCGAACCCACAACCGAAGTGCGACTGGCCTTTATCGCCTACCACTGACCTACAGGAAGTCCCTGTTTAGTAGAAACTAGTTTTATTATATTAAGTAGTATGATATACGATGTATAAGCCCATTTGAGGAACCATATATGATTAATCCCACTATAAATCGACTTATGTATATAAATTTTGCTAACCTTTTGAGACAGAGGGAATGACCCGTCATTCTATCACATGATCTGCTAATACTTCAAGAATAACAAATTCAACTTCATTTATTTAAGAGATGAAGTGGAAATTGTTAAAGGCACGAACAACAGTGAGATTGTACCAAAATAAAGTAAGTATTTATTCTAATTCAAATTCTTTAACTTTAAGGAAATGATCTTGAAAACCAAAAATGTTGTCCTAGTGATCTTATACCTGATGAATCGGATGGTACCTTAGATCGTCACAAATTTATGGATTTGTGATTGTTGGCTTTTCCATAGCCATGTTCTCTACCACTCTCCATCAGAACATGATGGTTATATTTTTCTTCCATATCCATATTTTCACCTATGTGGAAACCCAGTGATTAGTTTATTTGGGTAATCGTTACATTTCATACTTTAGTTTTTAAAGCCAAGTTTTGGTATTCCTTTTTACGATGTGGGTTTCTATTAAAGAAACTTTCGAATAGTAAACCATTTATAACCCCGACGAATTTCGAGGGCGAAATTCATTTTAAGGGGGGTAGAATGTAACAGCCCGAGATTTTATGAAAAATATTCTTTCACTAATGTCTTGTGTTGTACGCTACACCAAAAGAAGCTTGCACAACACGCATCTTTGACTTTCCTTGCATTACACGCAATCACAACCTTCCTCGATAGCGTGTGTAGTACGCAATACCGAGTTTCACTAAACAACGATATGCTATTAAAATATTATTAAAACTAGCCGTTATGAATAGTAATAACCAATTTTTGAAATTCTGTAAATCTTATTTTTCAAAATTAATTTCATTTTTGGATTCGTAATATCGAAATTAGCTTAGGGTGAAATTTTGGTACTTTTCAGATAACTTTCATATTCTGATGAATAGTGAAAATTACTAAATTTTAATTAAAAACAACTTTTTTAATCGAAATAATTAATAGTGATAAATTATTAATTTGAGTGGTTTTAAAGTATATTTAGAATATATTTTTACAATTCAATACAATGTTGGTCATTATATGTAATTTCACATTTAAATCAGACATAAACAAGTATCAATCTTTTGATAGATATTGATTCTTAAAAACACGCTATTTGTTTTAACAGCGGGATTTAATTATAAAATTAATTAATGCAACTTCTATGTTATGAATTTGGTAAAATAGACTTCATTTTTGAATTCGGAATATGAAATATAGCTTAAAATGAAATTTTGGCATTTTTCTGAAAACCTTCAATTTTTGATGAATAGTGAAACTACTAAGTGGTAGGTTAAAAATTGAATTTTGCATAAAACTTAATTTTACCGCTTCTGTGAATGGAATTTCGAAAATCCGAGAGACACGGTTAGTATCAAGGGCTAAAATGTGGTTCAATGAGATGAAAATAATTTTTGGTGAATAGTAACTTTTTACTTTTTTTTACCGCGGTTAATAGTAAATAGGGTAACTAAGGGTAAATATGATATTACTATTACCCTAACACATGTCCTAATTCTATTGGACAAGTGTAATTCGACCGAAAACAAACTTAGGAATAAAATATGACCATTTAGGCCCACTTGGATTAGATTAGGACATTTATTATTAATTTATTTAAAGAAGGGTTAAAATAGATAAAATCAAAGTTTAATAAGTAAATCATTTTTAATATGGGGATATACATAAGATAAATTCGATTGTAAATATTCATTAGAAAGCTAAAAAGATTTCCTACATGATGGTATTTTATTTGTAATTTTTAGACATCAAATAATTTAATTTATTTATGACACAATGATGATGCAGTAATTATCTTATTAATGAAATATTGACATGATTGATGTTATAAACACAAAAATAAATGTAATTTGAGACTTTTTATGAATTCCACTAATTTTATAGGTTAATATGATATATTAGTGTTGATTTAATCAACTTGGTTCGAACATTTAATTCTGTTATGACTTTCATAAAAATCATATAGCAAATAGTGTCAAAATTGACACAAAATAGTTTTTAAATCAAATATTATATTATTAATTGTTATTTTATTCCTAAAAATCTAAGGTTCGGCCAAATGACATAGATAAGGATATATATATATTAATAATAAACAATTTGGGGTCGTTTGGAATGTTATAGTAAGTGTATTAACCATATAGTGAAAGAAAACAAAAAGACACGGTAAAAGTTAAATTATTTAACTTAGAGTTAAATCTAATTGATAAGGTTTAAAATAATATCCAAACATGTCTAAATTTGATTGGTTGATGAGATTACAACCCTATCTCATCTAATCTTCGAATATGAGTCATTTTTTGGAGGTTTTTAAGTGGGGTTAGATTTATTATAAATTAATATTTTTAAGAATTCCTAAGGTGCCCCTCTCCTCCCCTATAAAAGGACACCTCCTCCTCCTCCTCCTCACACCAATTTGAGCACTCAAGCTCGGCCAACCCCTGCCAAAATCTCTTCTCTACTTCCCTAGCAACATCCTAGAGGTTCTGGTCTTCCTCAAAGACCAATTTTAGTGCCCTAAGAGGAGGTCTCAAAGAGGCACTTCAAAGAAGAGGTAATTACCGTTACCAATTCTTTCATCTTTATTTCTTCTTCCACTTCTTCTTATTAGGTTGTTTCATTATGAATTAATAACATCAGTATCACTCATATACTGATATGTTATTATAAGTATGAAACAACCCTATTTCACCATCTATCCATCCTACGGAAAAAGAAATCACCGCGCGTGCGTACGTACGGAATACCGTCTCCACGCCGTGGTGTAATCTATTTTCCACCATCACCTTACAAGGATGGGTATAATGGTGTAAATAATAACTATACATTGTTATATTGATTCTGATATATTGTATAATCCACTCCAATTCAATTCAATATTTATAGAAATGATATCATCGCTCGTGCGTACGTACGGACTACCGTCTCCACGACGCGATGAGATTCATTCTCCATGTTAACCATTTAAGAATGATTATAAAGTATATATAAGAAATAATAATGAAATATATGACATATAAAGCTACTGGATTTATGTATATATATATATATGTATGTCATCTACTTACTTCCATTTCAAGACAATAAGGAAAGTAAAACAGCGTTCATGCGTACGTACGGACTACCGTCTCCATGAACGGTGTTTTTCATTTTATTTATCTATCTATTATATATATATATATACTGAATATATATGATATATAAATCATATTTTATATTCTGGAAGTAAGTAAATCATGATATAAGTAATAATGATGTCAAGAACAACAAGTCAAAACACCTACGATAAATGAAACGATTTTTACCCAAAACGCTTCTTTAACATGGAATTTACAAAAGAACGGGTAATATAATGTCATAAGTGAACCATATATGATATCATAACAATGAATATGGTTCTGAAATAAGTCAATAACATTATGTAAATCATTATACAGGAGGTTCGGACACGTACAAAGCAAATTGGACCTAAGGTAAGGGAAATATCACAATCTCATTTTTATCCGAGATTGTTTGTTCGTAAGTATTTACTGGGGTGTATTTTATCATCCACATCCATGTTCCCTCAATATGTAATATTGTTTCCATCCATTTGCAATAGTTTAAATCCAATTTTACCCTTAGGTGAGTTTTTAGTAAAGAATATGAAAGGAATCTTTTGTCGTTTTTCCGTACGAGGTACTTTTTGACTTTTCCGACAAAAGTACGAAGAATGTTTTTTTAACTTATACGGCACAAACGGATTTATACTGTTTTATAAAGCCTTATTTTCATAAAGCTTCCTCTAAAATATTTCATGACTATTTTCAATAAAATCTATTTCTTTTAAAATTGCATGATGTTTTGTGAAAAGAAATTGATTTTGAAGAAGAAAGGATATTTTCCTCAAGAATTCAATTCAAGTGTTTTATCAAAATTATTTTCCATATAAGATAATAAAGGGTTCTGTTTCTATCCATATTTTTACATTGATTTGACTATGTTGTGATGAAATTATGTTTATGAATTCCTTTATCTTATATGTATGGTTTTATGATGTCATGTTGTTTAAGAATCCCATTTTTATTACATGGGTTATGCAATGATGTATGATTTATGATTTTGTGGCACACATAAGAAAGGATTCATTAAGAGATGGGTGGGACCTATATCTCCCTCCAATGCATTGGGTAAAGATTTCATACCTCATGAGATAGACATGGCTGGAATGGTAGGTTATACCGGTTCAGTGAAACAGGACTGAAACGAGGATTACTCGATTCAGAAAGGGACTTTGTCCACTAAGATAGTCTTGGCAATGAGTCTTGACTAACAAGAAATGATTCTCTATGATTATGTGTGTATGCCACAATGAGTAATGTTTTAAGTTATGATTTTATTTTCACTTCTATGATTTATCCCACGTTATGATATTATGAGCTCTTTTGCAGGTTAAGATTTCCAAAAGCTATGTTCTTATGTATATGATGTGATTGATATTTCTTTTGCTTACCCTTACTGAGCATTTGAGCTCACCCTTTTATGTTTTCTTTTCCCCAGGATATAAAGAAAGGTTTTAGGTAAAAAAAAGGGGAAGATCTTTATGGGAGATATTGAAGATCTTTCACCACGATTAGAAGATTTTATTCCGAGTTTCCGAAGACACTAAACTATTACGATCCTTGTGTGTGTGTTTTTGTTATGTACTAAGTATTCCGCAAAATTAATGTAATGTCCATGTACATCAAGCTACGGGTCTCTACAGTTGGTATCAGAGGAAAGGTTTAGTCAACCTTTGGAAACTAGGACGCGAAAACATTAGTGAGATCCCTAGAGATATTTCAAAGGTATGTCTAGGGATGTCCCTAGGGATAAGTATACGTATTGGTTATAGTACTAGAATTACGCTAACGATCATAGAATTAAACCTAAGATGTTAGATATTGAAGGTACTCCCCCTTTATTATGTTATTTTCCCTAGAATGATTTTTGCCTCTCACACTATTCTTTTTGGGTTTTAGACGATGGCTGGAACCCGAAGGAACCGTGTTGATCAATGCAATGGACAATGCAATGATTGCCCTCCTGAACAAACAAATGTTATGGGAGATGGAGTGCAAAATCTTATTGCTATACTTACACAAGCTATGAATCATTCTGGACTTCCAAATGAGCAGAGAAGGGAACAATATTCTATTGAGTCCTTTATGAGGCAACGTCCACCTTCTTTCAGTGGGACTACCGATCCACTTGTTGCTGAACAATGGATCAGTACCACTGAAAAGATATTTTCAGTTCTTCAATGTTCTGAACACGATAAAGTCATCTTAGCAGTATATCGTTTGGAAGGTGAAGCGGATCAATGGTGGAATCTTATCAAGAATACGAGGCCAAGAGATGAAATTGAGTCCATGGAATGGGACGAGTTCAAGAACTTGTTTTTCAGTAAGTACTTCCCTCGTATTCTTCGAACAAAGATGGAGAAAGAGTTTCTTGAACTGAAGCAAAGGGACGATGAATCTGTTGGTACCTATGAAGCAAATTTTACAAGACTTGCAAGGTATGCTTCTGGAATTATCATCCAACCTGAAAGTAAAGTTGATCGATTTTTCATTGGCTTAAAACCAAGTCTTCGAAGGGCATTAGCTATAAGAGACTTCAGTAGCTATGAAGAAATTGTGCGTTGTGCTATCAAGGTAGAAATGGAAGTTGGTGTTACATATCCATCTCATGGTTTTGACAAGAAACGAAAGATGGAGTTCAAGGAGAAATCTCAGAATAATGGTGAAAAGATGATGAATGTTTCCTTATGCACAAAGTGTGGAAAGAAGCATGGTGGAGATTGTCTAAAAGGGACTAGAAAATGTTTTAAGTGTGGAAAAGAAGGTCATCGAGCAGCTGAGTGTTGAAGTAATGGAAAAAGGGTTTCTAATGATGTGAATAAAGCAAACACTACAGAGAACGCACCGCCAACACTTCAATGCTTCAAGTGCAAGGAAATGGGGCATTATGCTAATAATTGCCCTAATCCAAGGGTTAGTGATGATCAACATGAGCAACCACTGAAGGCAAAGGACAAAGGGAAGTCACATGCGATCACTATTGGCAATGTTGAATATGACAACGATGTGGTGGAATGATTAAGTGTTTATGTAATGGGATTCCAAAATGGTGTTGTATCATGGAATATTGGAATATTTATGTATTGGTCTAATGTGGTATTCAAAGTGATTGAGATATTATGCGCATAATGAAGGGAAAAAAAGAAAATGAAATGTTTAACAGTATTCATGAGCTCATGATTGATATAAGGACTAAGTGATATCATGGTCTGAGTATATATAATTTTGAGGATTTTGGTATGTGGAAAGTGTTAACTTTTAACTGCACTCATGTTTTCACTAAGGTATTCAAGAGAATACATGATTAAGGACTTTGAATGTTTGGAATGTGACCAACAAGACATATCTTATGATATGTGGGGATCAATGACAGTATTAAATCTCTGGTAATCGTTGTCACTATATTATGAGAGTGGACTACAGTATTATGTATAAGCCTAAAGATTAGAGTGGATCATGTTGGACATAAGTTAGTATTGTTTAAGGATAAAAGTTTTTTTTCGATATTATTGATGGGATGTTATAGTAATGTAGTTTTAGAAAAAGGACAACCTGCAGGACGGGCGACAGCCCATCGCTTCGGACAAGGCTGTAGGAATCGAACCCACAACCGAAGTGCGACTGGCCTTTATCGCCTACCACTGACCTACAGGAAGTCCCTGTTTAGTAGAAACTAGTTTTATTATATTAAGTAGTATGATATACGATGTATAAGCCCATTTGAGGAACCATATATGATTAATCCCACTATAAATCGACTTATGTATATAAATTTTGCTAACCTTTTGAGACAGAGGGAATGACCCGTCATTCTATCACATGATCTGCTAATACTTCAAGAATAACAAATTCAACTTCATTTATTTAAGAGATGAAGTGGAAATTGTTAAAGGCACGAACAACAGTGAGATTGTACCAAAATAAAGTAAGTATTTATTCTAATTCAAATTCTTTAACTTTAAGGAAATGATCTTGAAAACCAAAAATGTTGTCCTAGTGATCTTATACCTGATGAATCGGATGGTACCTTAGATCGTCACAAATTTATGGATTTGTGATTGTTGGCTTTTCCATAGCCATGTTCTCTACCACTCTCCATCAGAACATGATGGTTATATTTTTCTTCCATATCCATATTTTCACCTATGTGGAAACCCAGTGATTAGTTTATTTGGGTAATCGTTACATTTCATACTTTAGTTTTTAAAGCCAAGTTTTGGTATTCCTTTTTACGATGTGGGTTTCTATTAAAGAAACTTTCGAATAGTAAACCATTTATAACCCCGACGAATTTCGAGGGCGAAATTCATTTTAAGGGGGGTAGAATGTAACAGCCCGAGATTTTATGAAAAATATTCTTTCACTAATGTCTTGTGTTGTACGCTACACCAAAAGAAGCTTGCACAACACGCATCTTTGACTTTCCTTTCATTACACGCAATCACAACCTTCCTCGATAGCGTGTGTAGTACGCAATACCGAGTTTCACTAAACAACGATATGCTATTAAAATATTATTAAAACTAGCCGTTATGAATAGTAATAACCAATTTTTGAAATTCTGTAAATCTTATTTTTCAAAATTAATTTCATTTTTGGATTCGTAATATCGAAATTAGCTTAGGGTGAAATTTTGGTACTTTTCAGATAACTTTCATATTCTGATGAATAGTGAAAATTACTAAATTTTAATTAAAAACAACTTTTTTAATCGAAATAATTAATAGTGATAAATTATTAATTTGAGTGGTTTTAAAGTATATTTAGAATATATTTTTACAATTCAATACAATGTTGGTCATTATATGTAATTTCACATTTAAATCAGACATAAACAAGTATCAATCTTTTGATAGATATTGATTCTTAAAAACACGCTATTTGTTTTAACAGCGGGATTTAATTATAAAATTAATTAATGCAACTTCTATGTTATGAATTTGGTAAAATAGACTTCATTTTTGAATTCGGAATATGAAATATAGCTTAAAATGAAATTTTGGCATTTTTCTGAAAACCTTCAATTTTTGATGAATAGTGAAACTACTAAGTGGTAGGTTAAAAACTGAATTTTGCATAAAACTTAATTTTACCGCTTCTGTGAATGGAATTTCGAAAATCCGAGAGACACGGTTAATATCAAGGGCTAAAATGTGGTTCAATGAGATGAAAATAATTTTTGGTGAATAGTAACTTTTTACTTTTTTTTACCGCGGTTAATAGTAAATAGGGTAACTAAGGGTAAATATGATATTACTATTACCCTAACACATGTCCTAATTCTATTGGACAAGTGTAATTCGACCGAAAACAAACTTAGGAATAAAATATGACCATTTAGGCCCACTTGGATTAGATTAGGACATTTATTATTAATTTATTTAAAGAAGGGTTAAAATAGATAAAATCAAAGTTTAATAAGTAAATCATTTTTAATATGGGGATATACATAAGATAAATTCGATTGTAAATATTCATTAGAAAGCTAAAAAGATTTCCTACATGATGGTATTTTATTTGTAATTTTTAGACATCAAATAATTTAATTTATTTATGACACAATGATGATGCAGTAATTATCTTATTAATGAAATATTGACATGATTGATGTTATAAACACCAAAATAAATGTAATTTGAGACTTTTTATGAATTCCACTAATTTTATAGGTTAATATGATATATTAGTGTTGATTTAATCAACTTGGTTCGAACATTTAATTCTGTTATGACTTTCATAAAAATCATATAGCAAATAGTGTCAAAATTGACACAAAATAGTTTTTAAATCAAATATTATATTATTAATTGTTATTTTATTCCTAAAAATCTAAGGTTAGGCCAAATGACATAGATAAGGATATATATATTAATAATAAACAATTTGGGGTCGTTTGGAATGTTATAGTAAGTGTATTAACCATATAGTGAAAGAAAACAAAAAGACACGGTAAAAGTTAAATTATTTAACTTAGAGTTAAATCTAATTGATAAGGTTTAAAATAATATCCAAACATGTCTAAATTTGATTGGTTGATGAGATTACAACCCTATCTCATCTAATCTTCGAATATGATTCATTTTTTGGAGGTTTTTAAGTGGGGTTAGATTTATTATAAATTAATATTTTTAAGAATTCCTAAGGTGCCCCTCTCCTCCCCTATAAAAGGACACCTCCTCCTCCTCCTCCTCACACCAATTTGAGCACTCAAGCTCGGCCAACCCCTGCCAAAATCTCTTCTCTACTTCCCTAGAAACATCCTAGAGGTTCTTGTCTTCCTCAAAGACCAATTTTAGTGCCCTAAGAGGAGGTCTCAAAGAGGCACTTCAAAGAAGAGGTAATTACCGTTACCAATTCTTTCATCTTTATTTCTTCTTCCACTTCTTCTTATTAGGTTGTTTCATTATGAATTAATAACATCAGTATCACTCATATACTGATATGTTATTATAAGTATGAAACAACCCTATTTCACCATCTATCCATCCTACGGAAAAAGAAATCACCGCGCGTGCGTACGTACGGAATACCGTCTCCACGCCGTGGTGTAATCTATTTTCCACCATCACCTTACAAGGATGGGTATAATGGTGTAAAGAATAACTATACATAGTTATATTGATTCTGATATATTGTATAATCCACTCCAATTCAATTCAATATTTATAGAAATGATATCATCGCTCGTGCGTACGTACGGACTACCGTCTCCACGACGCGATGAGATTCATTCTCCATGTTAACCATTTAAGAATGATTATAAAGTATATATAAGAAATAATAATGAAATATATGAAATATAAAGCTACTGGATTTATGTATATATATATATATATGTATGTCATCTACTTACTTCCATTTCAAGACAATAAGGAAAGTAAAACAGCGTTCATGCGTACGTACGGACTACCGTCTCCATGAACGGTGTTTTTCATTTTATTTATCTATCTATTATATATATATATATACTGAATATATATGATATATAAATCATATTTTATATTCTGGAAGTAAGTAAATCATGATATAAGTAATAATGATGTCAAGAACAACAAGTCAAAACACCTACGATAAATGAAACGATTTTTATCCAAAACGCTTCTTTAACATGGAATTTACAAAAGAACGGGTAATATAATGTCATAAGTGAACCATATATGATATCATAACAATGAATATGGTTCTGAAATAAGTCAATAACATTATGTAAATCATTATACAGGAGGTTCGGACACATACAAAGCAAATTGGACCTAAGGTAAGGGAAATATCACAATCTCATTTTTATCCGAGATTTTTTATTCGTAAGTATTTACTGGGGTGTATTTTATCATCCACATCCATGTTCCCTCAATATGTAATATTGTTTCCATCCATTTGCAATAGTTTAAATCCAATTTTACCCTTAGGTGAGTTTTTAGTAAAGAATATGAAAGGAATCTTTTGTCGTTTTTCCGTACGAGGTACTTTTTGACTTTTCCGACAAAAGTACGAAGAATGTTTTTTTAACTTATACGGCACAAACGGATTTATACTGTTTTATAAAGCCTTATTTTCATAAAGCTTCCTCTAAAATATTTCATGACTATTTTCAATAAAATCTATTTCTTTTAAAATTGCATGATGTTTTGTGAAAAGAAATTGATTTTGAAGAAGAAAGGATATTTTCCTCAAGAATTCAATTCAAGTGTTTTATCAAAATTATTTTCCATATAAGATAATAAAGGGTTCTGTTTCTATCCATATTTTTACATTGATTTGACTATGTTGTGATGAAATTATGTTTATGAATTCCTTTATCTTATATGTATGGTTTTATGATGTCATGTTGTTTAAGAATCCCATTTTTATTACATGGGTTATGCAATGATGTATGATTTATGATTTTGTGGCACACATAAGAAAGGATTCATTAAGAGATGGGTGGGACCTATATCTCCCTCCAATGCATTGGGTAAAGATTTCATACCTCATGAGATAGACATGGCTGGAATGGTAGGTTATACCGGTTCAGTGAAACAGGACTGAAACGAGGATTACTCGATTCAGAAAGGGACTTTGTCCACTAAGATAGTCTTGGCAATGAGTCTTGACTAACAAGAAATGATTCTCTATGATTATGTGTGTATGCCACAATGAGTAATGTTTTAAGTTATGATTTCATTTTCACTTCTATGATTTATCCCACGTTATGATATTATGAGCTCTTTTGCAGGTTAAGATTTCCAAAAGCTATGTTCTTATGTATATGATGTGATTGATATTTCTTTTGCTTACCCTTACTAAGCATTTGAGCTCACCCTTTTATGTTTTCTTTTCCCCAGGATATAAAGAAAGGTTTTAGGTAAAAAAAAGGGGAAGATCTTTATGGGAGATATTGAAGATCTTTCACCACGATTAGAAGATTTTATTCCGAGTTTCCGAAGACACTAAACTATTACGATCCTTGTGTGTGTGTTTTTGTTATGTACTAAGTATTCCGCAAAATTAATGTAATGTTCATGTACGTCAAGCTACGGGTCTCTACACGTGTGGTTTGTACCTGAGATGTTCATGTGCTTGGTTAGGGTTAACTTGGGGCCACACGTCATGTGGGCTCTAGGTGTGTTTCGATCTCTTCTTTGCATACTTTGACCTCTCGCTACGTAGAGGGTCCCTCTGTGCTCGTTTGTTTGACCAGTAGGGTGGAGTTTTTCCCCTAGCTCTGTGCTCATTTATTTGACCAGCTGGGTTGAGTGGTCTCCCCCTGGTTTTGTTCTCGATGGATTGGCCGGTAGCGGTGCTAGTGACACCGAGTGATGGAACAGGCGCTGAACCTCTTTTGGAGGAGTTGTTCTGGAGTTGGGTGATTGCGCGATACCCACTCCGTGTTCAGTTGGCCAGTTTTGTTCCCTCCACTAGAGATGGCTAGGGTAGTTCTGAGTTTTACCCTCCAATGGGGCTGGGCAGTGGGTTACTCATCAACTTCTTGGGTTTAGCCTCCAGCAGAGACTAGGAAGTGGGACACCCGACGCACTTAGGGTCTACCCTCCAGTAGAGACTGGGCAGTGGGTCACCCGACGCACTTAGGGTCTACCCTCCAGCAGAGATTGGGAAGTGGGTCACCCGACGCACTTAGGGTATACCCTATAGTAGAGACTGGGAAGTGGGTCACCCGACGACCTCTTAGGGTCTACCCTCCAGCAAGGTTGGGCAGTGGGTTGCCCGTCGTCTAGTTTCAAGTCTACCCTCCAGCAAGGCTGGGCAGTGGGTCGCCTGTCGATGTATTCCAGGTCTACCCTCCAGCGGGGCTGGGCAGTGGGTCACCTAATGATATATTAAGGTCTATCCTCCAGCGGTGCTGGGCAGTGAGTCGCCTGATGATGTATTAAGTTCTACCCTCCAACAAGGCTGGGTAGTGGTCACCTGATGATGTATTAGGATTTACCCTCAAGCAGGGCTGGGCAGTGGGTCACCTGATATCTAGTTATGAGTTACCCTCAAGCAAGGCTGGGCAGTGGGACACCTATTGGCATTACAGGATGAGTCCTTTCTACTAGGCTAGTCTATGGCTTTCCTCTGTGATTACCGGAGAGGGACCCTTGATCATACGGGTCAGTGTTGTGACGGCTTTGACTTTGAGAATACCTCTCGGATGCGGGGTAGTGACGAGGTGTGGTTTGAATTTCCCTTGAACTCTCAAGTATAAGGGGAACTTTCCCCATAAAGACGCGTTCTTGTGACATGATCTGAAACCATGCAGGCGAGTCAGTGTCGCCCAAAGCGGATAGTGTTGAGGTGCGGTGATTGAGCCCCTTGGCTTGCGGTTCGTGGTAGACGTGTAGGATGCTATTCATCGATAGAGTTTTCTTCTGTAACTATTGGATAATCATTTTCTTGGTCTGAGCTATGGGATGGAGATCCCCTTACGACCTTTCTTGGGCTTCTTATTGAGTATATGTATTTGTATATACCTAGTTCTAGTTCCCACTTCTTGTGTTTGGTTACTCTTCTTCCAGGAGAGGCAATGAAGTGTGGGGTATGCCACATGCTTTCCGTGTCTAGATTCTCATGGTTGGATGAGTCTACTCTCTTGCTATAGGTAGTGAAGACTCGACGGGAAGTTCATCTTCTCACCATTTCCAGCTCCTTGTGTCTGGACGATTCTACCTTCTCTCCTCTTGTTGGGTTGAGCTGGACTCTTTACTGCACTCTCGATTGTACTTCTCTACTTTTCTCTTTTCACTCTACTGATCACCCTTCGGTACCTCCTTTGTTGCTCCCTAGAGCCTTCAGGGTATCCTGCTGATTATTTTTATACTCACCCCTTCTTGGGCTTTGCCTGCACTTGGTGTGCCCTTGTAGACGATGGACAAGTTGGTCATGACTTCAGTGGATCTTAAGAGTTCAGGAGCTTGGACTACGTGCGATGGTCATGGTTAGATCCTAGGTGGGGGGCCCCTTCTGGCTATTTTTCTTTTGTTTAACTGTTTCCAGGTTGTGGCACCTTTTCTGGTTGGGCGCGTGTTTTTTCCCTTTTCTTTTCCAATTACATTCAGCTTATACTTTGTACTTTTAGAGGTCAATGCACAATGTGGTTTATTTATAGCAGTTTCCCTTTTTCTTTACTTGTATTTTCTTTTACTCTGAACTTTTTCATTGAGTGTGATGCGTGTGTGCGTGTATAGGTCCTTAGGCAAAGGCCTCCCCGAGTTATTGTGCCTTTAGTGCTAGTTTCCAGCCCCTGTCCTATAGAGGCAGGCTTGGGGTAGTTGCGGCTCGAGCCCAAGTATGGTCGGGTTGTGACAAAGTGGTATCAAATGTGGATGTTCCTTGGGAAGTTATGCGGACGTCCCTAAAAGTGGAATTGGTTGGGATTTAGGGAAACAATGTTAATGTGTCTCGAGAGAGGCTCTCAGGCCAGGGAGTCCAGTGATGGTGCGGCTGCCGACGTATCCATTCACCAGGACCTTGATAACCCGCTTTTCGACTCTGCATGCCGAGACACTTGTTGCAGGGAAAATTGGATTGTGCATCACACAGTATTGTGTCTTTGAAAATCCTTCTTGAGTCATCTTCCCATCGTGATTGGTTATATATACATATATGCTCATCTGACTGTGGCACTCCTTGATAATATTTAGGATGTCTCTGCGAAGACAGCCAGCCAGAATACCAGCTTTGGTTCATGACGACGACCCTGTGAGCTATGAGGCCATAGCCCAGGACCCATCATGTGAGCCCCTTCTCCGGGTGGGCCGGTAGCAGGACCCCCACCTATTGAGCAGCAGGCATTTTCAGCAGAGTAGGCTGAGCTTGATCGCAGGTTGAGCGCACTCCGTGAGTTCCAACGGCAGAGACCGATGAGGTTTAGTGGTGAGCTAGACCCTCAGGGAGCAGAGGTTTGGCTCGAGGCAGTGGTTCACCTTCTTAGGCTTGTGCAGATTCCGATATATCAGAGAGTGGCTTTGGCAGCCAACCTTTTCCGTGGATCAACATGGCGTTGGAGGAGTCTGCTGACTCAGTTTCTTGATGATTCATTGCTTTCGTGGGGTGACTTTCAGTTGTTGTTCCATGAGGAGCTTTTCCCCTCCTTCTTGCGCTCTGTTCTAATTCAGGAGCTCCTGCAGTTTCCGCAGGGAGGGATAACGGTGGCCGAGTACGCGGCTAGTTTTGCAGACCATGTACGCTTTTACCCGGACTTGGTCCATGATGACAACGTCCGAGCGCGGAAGTTTGAGCAAGGTCTCCGCCGAGAGATTCATGTTGTCATAGTACCCTTTGGAATTTACACATATACAACGGTTCTAGAGAAGGCGCTGGTGACATAGTGCTTCCTTTCACGTTCTAGAATTGGTGGTGGCAATAGGCACGTTGGAGCCGAGACATCTGCCGCAGCTCGTGGGCATCGGCAAGCAAGACCACGATGCAGGTGGATTTCTGATAACCGGACTCAGGGGAATGGTCATACACCATAGTGGCACCAGAGGGCACCAGTGAAACTCAGAGTGAGTCGGTTCTATTCTTGTGACGGGTGAGGTCACTTGGCATGAGACTGCCCAACCCGAGTTGTGGAGAGCTTCGGGCAGGCAGCAGGTGCACCACCACAACAGAGGCAGCGCCGTGATCGGAGTAGCGCCCAGAGAGATCGTCCTAGAAGAGGAGCGGGAGGAGATGGTGGTGGGGGACGACATTATGATGTCTCCCCATCACCACTAGGTGGTGCACGTCAGGCTCCGGGAGCTGACAGTTGGGACTACAGACAACTGCGAGCTTTGGATGTCTACGATCCTGCAGAGCATGGGGTGATGAGAGGTACCCCTTACGAATCTTCTACTTCTTGTAGTAGAATTGTTAGACACTGTGTGTGGAATGATTTCCTCCCTACTCCTTGCTTGATGTGTTACCAGTGTGGCACGGGGTGTCAGTGTAACCCTGTGTTGGTATGATAAAAGTCGTGGGACCTTTTGCTCTAGTCGATGGTGTTGACTCCATCGCTCTTCGAGCGTGAAAGAGAGTCTTGGTTGAGAGACGTCGACTTTGGAATCTTGTGTGACCAGATATACTTGGGAGTCCCACTATATGGATATTCTGAAGGAGGGAATCACCGGGCCTTGTTCCAAGTGTGGGTGGTGATTCCAGTCGCGGCGTGCGACGTAAGGGTTCGGTCGGGGAGGTGAGCTACCCCCGAGAGCCTTTGGGCCGTTTGAAACCATGCGAAGGGATGGCGAGATAACCTACCACCTTTCCCTAACCCCAAAGTCTGGAGTGGGTGCACGACATCATCAAGGGCCGACCTAGCGTGAACAGATCAATCCTTTGGTCTGTGTACGGTGAGGCAGAGTTGTGTGTGGGTTCTTCTGGGTATGGGAAAGTCAGGTGTGGGCTTAGTACCCTGTGTTTCTCCCTAGTTTTGGTTTTCGGGGATGAAAATCTGGACGGAGGGAATTATTTAAGAACCCAGTTTTTGCTGTGAAAGACTTTGGAATATTCTTGATGATATTCCAGAGCAGCGCCTTTAGACGGCATGCGATTCCGAGCCTCGGAGTGGACGAAATAAAATTTTCAGTGCATTCACACTGGAAACACCAAATAAATGAAATAAATCCTAAACAGTGCACCAGATCAGGGATCCAAGTGTACAGATGGGTCTGTAATGGGGTGTTTACCCTAGGAACGACATAAAACTTGTCGGTGCGGGATGTTGGGACCCCTCGCTCGCTTTCAGAATGTTAAACAGATAAATTAATTAATTTATTTATTCATTTAATGTTCAAATGCAGGTATCTCTTAAACGGTGACTCAGATTGGAAAACTGAGGGAACCGTTGAGTTCGGAGCGTGACGTTTACCCTAGGAGGGGTGTAAGTTTTGCGGGCGCGGCCCGTCTGTGAAAAATGCTGCCAGGGGAATTTTTGTAATTTTGTAGACTCAGGCGTTGAGGTTAATAACTTTTGAACGAGGCCTCAGATTAAAATTATGAGTCCTACTTTGTGCTCGGGAGGTGTTTTTTACCCTAGGGGAGTTCTAATCTTGGCCCCACCAAGAGTTTCGGGTGCAGGTTAATTTGGAGGTTAAATTAATTAAATCTTTTTAATTAATTTTTTTTCTTTATTTAAGCACCCTTCACCCCCTTCCTCCCCTTTTTCCCCCTAGAGAAACCCCTCAACCTCAACCCCCTCTCCTCCTTCATCCTCTCCTTCCAAAGGTGGAAGAAGAAATGACAAGGGTGGACGTGCGTCGAAGCTCCGGGCTACGCCCACGAGGTAGGATTGTGTTTTTATCTTTCAATTCCTGCAAATCCCTTCAATTGTTTTACTTGCACCAAATATTTGTCCTATAATTAAGCGAAGCCCATACGTGAGTGGGAATCATTCTAATCTTTCCAACACAATTTATGGTTTTGAATTCCGAGTTTGAGGTGTCTGTGGTTGTCCGACGAAGTTTGAGTGAATTTCGGGTTCGAGGTTTTTTTTTCTGATCGGCCGGGTGAGCGCAGCGGAGGCGCGACGAAGGTCGGATCGGCTGGGTGAGTGAAGCAGAGGCGCGGTGGAGGCCATTTTGGCCGGTTGAGCGCCGCAAAGGCGCTGCGGCAGAATGTTCAGTGGGGCGAGCACCACGGAGGCACATCGGAGGTGCGGGCTTCGGCTCAAGCAGGTGGAGCAGGAATGACCCGGGGCGGCGCTCGCTTGCGTTGTGCGGTGGAGGACGCTCGGCCGGGCGCGACTGGCCGAAGAGAGGTCACCGGAGGCAACTTGTGTGGAGAATCAGACCCGCGATCAGCGGGTCTCTCTCCTTACTTGGAAAAAGGGGGGGCGGTGACCCTTGTGTAGGTGGAGAAGACGACCAAAAAAGAGAATAGAAAAAAAAGAGAAGGGACCGGTAGGATTGAAAAAAAAGAGGAAGAATAAAAAAAATATAGGGCTGTGCAGCGGAAATTTTTTAAAAAAAGAGGATGAATTAAAAATAAAATATAAGTTTAAAATAAAAATAAATATAATATCATTATTATTTTTATTTTTATTATGAGAAATGATTTATAATTAATAAATCATAGACCGGGCGTCGGCCTCGCGTGCCATCAGCGGCGAAGCATCCCCTAACTTGAGACGAACATTTTGGGATGGTTTCAGGAATTTTTAATTCCTGAAACGAGGGGCCTCGAAGGCACGACATGTCTTTAAGTGAATTGACATTTTTTCAGGAATCTTATTTTGGACGGTGTGGGTGCGTCTGACGTCTGTTTTGAGCGCTGTCAGTGGGGTTGGAACCCTGGCATCGAGGCGAAGATTTCCAGGGTGGTTTCTGGCGCTGAAGCCAGAGTTGAGGTGCAGGCCCCATGACCCGTCTTTTGAACTGCGTGCAGCTTGTAGCGAATTTTTCCTCGGACGTCCATTTGGGGCGTGCGAGCAGTCGATGTTGGGTGTTTTTCTGAGGGCATCGTGTTGGCGTAGTCCGCCCGCTCTAATTCCGCACGATGGTGCGGGCCCCTCGAGGTTAGTTTCGGGTGATGACGGTGATTCCCAGCCTTATCACCGGGTGTCCGTTTTGGACAAGGGAATAGTCCATTTAATTTACCTTTTCAAGAGGATCGCAATGGTGTGATCCGTTCGTTGAGTTTCGGGACCGGGGTGTATGTCTCGCGTTGTAACGCTCGTGCGTGGGGCGCCAAAATGTATCTTTTTCTCTGGATATCCATTTCACTCAAGTGAGTAGTGCTTTTGATGTGTTTTCCCGAGGGGATCACAATGGTGTGATGCACCTGACTATTTTCAGGGTCGAGGCTCAGGATCACGGGACGTCATTCGGGCGTGAGGCGGTGTTGGTGACTTTTCCGTCGGATGTCAGTTGGAGGCGAGTAAGTAGTCGATCTCTCGTGTTTTTTCACGAGGATTACAATGGTCCGATCCGTTTGGTTGTGCGGATCCTTATACACTATCTTATTAAATGTGGAAATGTGGAAGTGCCCTGGGGGCGGTTCTTCTACTGTATTCGTACAGACCCTTGGCGTGTGATCGCGTGCACTCCCATGTAAGTGAAGTAATACTTGAATAGATATGGTTGGTCATGCCCCAGTCGTTGAGGCAGCACGTTGGAGATGTTTTGTCACACCTTCACTTTGACGTTGGGTGTCGGGTACACGATAGCCCTTGGGCTGGAAGTGAGGTATACTCTAGGAGTATACCGGAGCACTTGGAGGTACGTGTGGTTTGTACCTGAGACGTTCGTGTGCTTTTTTGGGGTTAACTTGGGGACACATGTCATGTGGGATCTAGGTGCATGTCGAGGTCTGCTTTGCATACTTTGACCTCTCGCTATGTAGAGGGTCCCTCTGTGCTCGTTTGTTCGACCAGCAGGGTGGAGTTTTTATCCTGGCTCTGTGCTCGTTTATTTGACCAGCAGGGTTGAGTGGTATCCCCCTGGTTTCATTCTCGATGGATTGGACGGTAGCGGTGCTAGTGACACCCAGTGATGGAACAGGCGCTGAACCTTTTTTGGGGGAGTTGTTCTAGAGTTGGGTGATTGCGCGATACCCACTCCGTGTTCGGTTGGCCAGTGTTGTGCCCTCAACTAGAGATGGCTATGGTAGTTCTGAGTTTTACCCTCCAGCGGGGCTGGGCAGTGGGTTACTCATCAACTTCTAGGGTTTACCCTCCAGCAGAGACTGGGCAGTGGGTCACCCGATGCACTTAGGGTCTACCCTCCAGCAGACACTGGGCAGTGGGTCACTAGACGAACTTAGGGTCTACCCTCAAGCAGAGACTGGGTAGTGGGTCACCAGACGCACTTAGGGTCTACCCTCCAGCAGAGACTGGGCAGTGTGTCACCCGACGACCTCTTAGGGTCTACCCTCCAGCAAGGCTGGGTAGTGGGTCACCCATCATCTAGTTCCAGGTCTACCCTCCATCAAGGTTGGGCAGTGGGTCGCCTATCGACTTTTTCCAGGTCTACCCTCCAGCGGGGCTGGGCAGTGGGTCACCTGATTATATATTAAGGTCGACCCTCCAGCAGGGCTGGGTAGTGGGTCGCCTGACGATGTATTAAGGTCTACCCTCCAACAGGGCTAGGAAATGGGTCACCTGATGATGTATTAGGGTTTACCCTCCAGTAGGGATGGGCAGTGGGTCACCCGATATCTAGTTATGAATTACCCTCCAGTAGGGCTGGGCAGTGGGACACCTGTTGGCATTCCAGGCTCAGTCCTTTCTACTAGGCTAGTCTGTGGCTTTCCTCCGTGACTATCAGAGCGGGACCCTTGATCATATGGGTCAGTGTTGTGATGGCTTTGACTTTGAGAATACCTCTCGACTGTCAGTTAGTGACGAGGTGTGGTTTAACTTTCCCTATAACTCTCAAGTACAAGGGGCACTTTCCCCACCGAGACGCGTTCTTGTGATGCGATCTAAAATTGTGCGGGCGAGTCAGTGCCACCCAAATTGAATAGTGTTGAGGTGCAGTGATTGAGCCCCTTGGCTTGCGGTTTGGGGCATATGTGCAGGATGATGGGCATCGAAGGAGTTTTCTTCTGGAACTGTTGGCTACTCATTTTCTTAGACTAATCTACGGGATGGAGATCCCCTTATGACCTTGTTTGGGCTTCTTATTGAGCATATGTATTTGTATATACCTTGTTCTAGTACCCACTTCTTGGGTTTGGTTACTCTCCTTCCAAGAGAGGCGAAGACGTGAGGGGTATGTCACGTGATTTTTGTGTCTAGCTTCTCATGGTTGGATGAGGCTACTCTCCTACTATAGGTAGTGAAGACTCGACGGGATGTTCATCTTCTCACCGTTTCCAGCTCCTTGTGTCTGGATGAGTCTACCTTCTCTCCTGTTATTGGGTTGAGCTGGACTCTTTACTGCACTCTCGGTTGTACTTCTCTACTTTTCTCTGTTCGCTCTACTGCTCACCCTTTGGAACCTCCTTTGTTGCTCCTTCTAGCATTCAGGGTATCCGGCTGAGTATTTTTATACTCACACCTACTTGGGATTTTCCTGCACTTGGTGTGCCCTTGCAAACGATGGATAGTTTGGTCGTGACATTAGTGAAGCTTAGGAGTTCAGGAGCTTGGACCGCATGCGGTGGTCGTGGTTAGGTCCCAGGTGGGGGACCACATCCGGTTGTTTTTCTTTTGTTTACCTTTTTTCAGTTTGTGGCACCTTTTCTGGTTGGGCGCGTGTTTTTTCCCTCTTCCTTTCTAGTTACTTTCAGCATGTACTTTGTAGTTTTAGAGTTCGATGCACATTGTGGTTTATTAATAGCAGTTTCCCTTTTTATTTACTGGTCTTTTCTTTTACTCTGCACTTTTTCATTGAGTGTGTTGTGTGTGTTCGTGTACAGGTACTTAGGCAAAGGCCTCCCCGATTTGTTGTGCCTTCAGTGCTAGTCGCCAGCCCCTGGCCTATGGAGGTGGGCTTGGGGTATTGCGGCTCGAGCCCGGGTAGGGTCGGGTCGTGACAAATCCATCCTAATTATATAAAATAAGAAATTACCATCTAGATTATAAGAATATTAAAAAGAAAATCCAAGCCACGAATGATGGAAAACCATCAAACTTTGTCTTTGAAGATGGTATATTTAAATTTAGAATGATTTTATTTTTCCATATAAGCCAGAGAAAAAAATAGAATTATTAGATTAATCTCATATATAAAAGTTCTCTATACACCTTGGTATCACTAAAATGTATTTGTATTTGAAGGAACGTTTTTGGTGGGATGATATAAAATGTGACGTTGTAGACTAATTTTCAATAAACTTAATATTTCAATAGGTAAAAGGTTGGAGACAATATCCCAAAGGAGTCAAGAAACCTAGACCACTTCTTATTTGGATATGGGGTGATATAACTATGTAATTTATCTTCGGAATGATAATGAATCCTGGAATGAAAATGGCACACTGACAAGTGTTGATCCCCTTACTATGTGCTCACATTTCATCACTATAGGGGAAGCTTTACCAATTTACCAACTCACATAACTCTATATGAAGGATTTTCTAAGACATCATGTTGCATTTATTTCAATTATATATAATCATGACACATAATTGAAATCTTAATTATGTAGGATTATTCAGAAGGCATATTTTCATCAAGAAAAATTTGAGAACTACTTATCATCCTTGGATAGATGGGCCGTCCGAAAGAACTATCCAAACATTATAAGACATGTTGGGTTCAAAATCAATTTACATTCATGTTATGTGGGATCTTTAATATCCCATAATTTACAAGTAGGTTTTACATAAACATTGAAGAATATTTACTACATAACATAACAAAAACCAAACCAGAACTGTATAGGATTAGTGTCTTTAGAAATTGAGAAACAAAAAAAACAGGTTTATAAAACATCTAAATTGTATCCCGCTTATTTCTTCTACACTATAATCCTTTTTGAAATTTCATACATAATACCCTCATTTATGACATTGGGAAAAGAAACATATGAAAGGGTGCTCTAAAATTCATAGTATTAATAGACAAGGAAATTATCAATAAGAACACAACATTGGAAAATATTATCCATCATATAAAAAGTCAGAATATAATGTCATGGGATAAATCATAAAACTAAAATGTAGTCCCAATAGTCAGAACATAAAACATGAGATTTGATGGCATACACACACAGCTATAGAAAATCATTTCATATTTGTTAAGGCTCATTTCCAAGACCATCATAGCGGATAAAGTCTATTACTGAACCGAGTTCACTCCTCATTCCAAACATGTATTACTAAATCAGATTTACTTGTAATTCTAATCTTGTATATTCTATGAGGTATAAATATTTACCAAATACATTGGAGAGATATATATGTCCCTCCCATCTCATAATTAATCCATTCTTACATGTTCCATAAAAACATAAATCATTTATCATAGCATAACCCATAAAATAAATGGGTTTCTTAAGCATCATTCCATCATAAAATAATCCATATAAAATATGATTCTATAATTAACCAAATTAAATCATAGTAATATTTTGGATAAAAAAATTACCCTATTTATATAGTATCATATTAGATGGAAAATAATTTTGATAAAACACATGAAATTAATTCTTGAGGAAAATATCATATCTTCTTCAAAAACAATTCACTTATCAAAATGCCAAAAACTTTTAAAAGATAGTAATTTAGATGAAAATAATGTTAACATAATTTAGAAGAATTTTCATGGAAATAGGGTTTCATGAAACCCTAAACATCTACTCATGTCATATAAGTTAATAAACATTCTCCTCATACTTTTGTAGGAAAAGTAAAAAAAGTTCCACAAATTGAATAATGACAAAAATTCGTTTCATACTATTTAATAAAAATTTACCAAAGGGTAAAATCAACTCTAAAAATTGTATAAGACTACAAATAATATTACATAATTTGGAAATAGGGATGTAGATGACAAGAATATCCCAGTAAATACTTACGTATAAACAATCTCTGATAAAAACAATATTTCCAAAGTTACCCCTTACCTTTTGTCAGATATCCTTTGTTTGTATCTAAACCTCTAGTATAGTTATTTAAATAATGTTTTTTACTTATTCTATAATTTTATTTATTTATATGATATTATATATGATTATATTATCATCCTTTTGTTAATAACATTCATTGTCACTCATTATTTGGATATTAACAGCTTTATGTTTTTATGCCATATTTTTTATATATGTTTAGGTTCCACTTCATAGGATATAGATAAATAAGTTACAGAAATATATTAGTATAATATATATCATATTTATTATTTCAATTCATGCATATAATAATGGTTTAATGAAGATCATGAATAATGAATCGCATCGCATCGTGGAGAACGTTGGTCATGCACACGGAAAGGTGGTAATATCATTACCCAAATTGTGGAATGGTATTGAAGTGGGTGGTTTATAATATTTCAGAATTAGTAACATGTTATAATAATAATATATATTTATTATTACCATCATTATACCCATCCAAGTAATGTGGTGGTGAAAACATATTACGGCAAGATATGGATACAGTTAGCCATACGTACGCACACACGATGATTTCATTTTTCATAAGATGGAAAGATGGTGGAATATTATTGTTTCATAATTATGACAATAGATTAGTATATGATTGATACTGATTTTATTACTTAATAATTAAACAAATAATGAATATGATCTGTAAGTATAATTATGTTTGAAAAAATCAGTAGAAGAGATTACCTCTTCCTCAACGTGCTTACTCTAAATCTCTTCTTAGAGAACTAGAGTTTGTCTTTAAAGATGACCAGAACCTCTAGAATGAGAATATGGATGTTGATAATAAAAATGGGCAGGTGGTTTCAATTATTGAATGTTGAAAATTAAGATGATAGGGTAGAGAGAGGGTGCCCTTTTATAATTGAGGTTAGTGGAACTTTTGGAAACTCCATAAATAACAATTTATTATAATATTGAAACCCTACCTAAAACCTCCAAAAAGTAATTATTTTAAGGTTGATATGATATAGGATTCAAATCCCATCAACAAATAAATTTTGGTAAGTTATTTTTTCAATTTAAACCATATCTTTTTAATTTGAACATAGTTATTTTATTTATTTTAAATTGTGGTAATAACATTCAAAATATTTAATGGTTATAAATATTTACATATATGTACTTAATTGAACATAAATGGAAATTTAATGAAATTTTAAATACTATAATTATCACTTTTTAATTTTTAAGTATTTTCTAATAATTTAATAAAATGTATTTTCCTAAAATATAAATTGTGTCAATTTTGACACTATTCATCTATTTGACATAAAATAAAATCCTAAAAGAAGATTAATTATAACAAAAAAAATTAATACACTCATAATAAGTCATAGTAACATAATAAATTAGTGGAGTACATTAATTAGTTAATATTATATTTTATTTAATAGTTTTGAAACCGTTTGTTATGATACATATATTAAAAAATAATTTCAATATCACTATTGTGTCACCATTAATGGAAATTATTTTATCTCAAGGAATTAAAAATAAATTTTTATTATATATATAATTCAATTATATTTCTAGTTACTATCTATAGTCAATATTATATGTTATTCATCCATATATGAAAATTAATATACTTATATAATATGAGATAGTCTCATTTTCTCACATTTGTTAATTTTTGTTATATTCAGGTCATACTCATAGGTAAGTGGGAATTATGTTATTCCATTTATAACAATAGATAAGGTCGATTTTAGTCATCCAATAATAATTTTAACTATTTTAAGGTAATTTTATAATATTAGTTTTATCTTTAATTACCCAAGTTACCATCAACCATGGTAATAAAAATAATTAACAAATATACTATTCATAATGCCAAAAAAAGTAGCCTATTAACATAATTTGGACCTACTGATTCAAAATATGGGATCCATTTTTCAAAATTCAAAAGACATAAGTTGAAGTAATTAATTTAAAATTAATCATGTTGTTGAAATGATAAAACTGGGTTTAGATGTAAATATATTAAAAAATATTGAATTTTTTTTACATATGAATTTAACATAAAATCTATTTTAATGACCTTTATTATATTAAATGGAAATAATATATTATATTTATACTTTTAAACCATTAAATAATTTAATTTAACCATATAAACTAATTAAATGAAATAGTTATTTTTAATAAAAATTGAGTGTATTTTAACTATTCATCAAAACATGGAACTTATCAAAAAAAATATCCTAAATTCATCCAAATTAATATTTTATATCCCTCTTCAAAAAAACATGTTTATGTTGTCATATAAAAAATATAAATGTGTCAAAATAATAATTTAAAGAGGGTTATCCATTAAATTTTGTAAAATTAAACTTTTTTTAAGAAATTGGTTTTTATACATCAAAAAGGGTTTTATTTATATCCTACGACTAAAATATCTACTAGATGAATATAATAAAATATTTTATTAATTATATAACAAATATATCTCAAATTAATTCCTTTACCAAAATTATTTCACCCAAAAATACTAATATCTAATTGATTTATATTTTTCTTAAATAATTGATAGCCAAAGAATTCTCAATAAATTTTCATAAATTAGTTATAATTATTCCTGCTACCCTAAGAGCTAGGCTATAATAGTAATATTATTCTAAGAGTGTCTCAGGTTTCATTAAAACTCATGATTATGTGAAACACAAGATTCTAAAGAATATAAATTATTTAATGAAAATATATCATAAAAATATCAGGGTGTTTAATTCTACCCCCCTCAAACTGAATCTCGCCATCGAAACTCATCACATGGAAACAAAAAGATATGGATACCTATCCCAAATCATATTCTCAAGTTCCCATTTATATTCTTGAAATTTTTGGGTCCTCTATAAATATTTAATGAATCCATAGGCCATGTTTCATAAAACGTATTCGCTACGTTCTAGAATCGCTATTAGTTGTTCTTCATAAGAAATATTTTTTTCCTATTGTACAAAATCGGAGCTCAGTACATGTGAAGGATCAGGTATATAGTTTCTCAGGAGAGATACATGGAACACATCTTGAAATTGAGAGAGATTCGGTGGAATCCCAAATTAGTTAGCTACCTTCCCCACATGATCCATAATTTTAGAAGGATAGATATATCAAGGGATCATCTTTCCCTTCTTTCCAAATACCATTACTCTTTTCTAGGGAGCTATTCATAAGAAGACATTATCACCCACTTCAATCTATAGTACATTTCATAATTTTTTAGTATAATATTTTTGTCAACTCTGAGTTGACCTTAGGTGTTGTTGAATAGATCTGAACTTTTCTACCAGTTCATCAACAAGTTCATCTCCTAATAGATTTCTTTACCCAACTTTATCCTATAAAGTTGGTGTCCTGTAATTTTTTCCCTAGAGGGATTTATAAGAACCCATTTGAATACAATTTTTAATTTTATTATAGTAATAAAATTACAAAAATGGTTGTTGATGATCCCAACCACCTATGAAATCCATAGAGAAAGCTCTCATCATGACTTTCAGAGTGTGAATTGTCCTCTCAGAAAGACCATCTATCTGAAGATGATAAGAAGTGATGAAACATAACTATATATCCAGAGCATACAAATACTTCTCTATAACATTGAAGTAATCCTCATATCATGATTATATATAATGGAATGTGGTACTCAATTCAATCGTACCACTTCCTATACAAATATCCTAGCAAGCTGATCAAGTGATAAATCCTCTATAATAGTGATGATGTGTGCCGACATCATAAAACGATCAACTATAAACCATAAATAATTGTGACCTTTAGAAGATTTGGGAAGTCTAACAACAATTTCCATCGATATATTTTTTCCATTTCCATTCCATTATGGGTAATGGATGTTAAATCCCCTATGATTTATGTCACTAAACATTAACATTATAACAAACCAACCATTGAGAGACATATTCAGTGACATATATTTTTATTCCATCCAATAAGAAGTACTCTTTCAGGTTGATATATATAACTACGATTCTTTTTTTAAACTCTTAAACATGATTTATTACATAAAACGTTCACTTGATATAATATACAAGATTAAGCGGTCTAGTGTATTTGGGGATTATGAACATTACATAACAACATAAAACATAGAACACAACATCTTATTGAAAAATTCCTTTACATTTCCACTACATTCCCCCGTACTTAGCATAGCATGGGATAACAAGAGGACATGCATAAGAAAAGGGTGAGTTATAAAGCCCAGTAAGGGAATAAACATGGTATAACATGAGGAAGAGAATAAATTATAGACAATAGGAATATCAATGGATAACAATAGAAACATGAACATAAAGGCATGATAATGCATGATAATCAAAACATCTAAAAGTGGCAACAACACATAACATGGAATTACCATGATCCAAGGATCATTGAACATGGAGTATGAGTAAGCCCTCATTACACATGAAGCATGAGTAAAACCTAGTTTCACTTGAATTAACAAGATTCAACGCTCATTACACGTGACTTATCATGATACTATAATTTATCCAATACATTGGAGCGCTATCAGGGCACACCCATCTTAAACATTTAATTTGTTGCATAAGTGTGCCACATGGATCATGTAACTTGGAATAAATCAACATCATAAGTTATTACATGATTACGTAATGTGGAATAAATACATTATGGTACCATTTAATTTTTATATGTGCAGAAAGGTGAATACCCTTGATAGAGACATGGTAATGGTATTCACTACAGAATGATCTTGGCTTGGAAAAAGGCGGTGCAATTTCAGAAGCATAACGGCAAGACATAAGGATTCATGAAAATGGTTGATGAGAGATAAATGGGTTTCTCATAATTTATAAATGAAATGGAATGTAAGGGGGTCATATAGATGCATGTCCCAAAAAACATAGTGGAATTTACATGAATAATACAAAAGAATTACTTTTATGTAAAGGAGGATATAGAAATCCCTCACAGAAATTCGTCATGGTAACAGGTGTACATTAGAGGAATTAATGAGAGAGAAACGGGTCTCCCATCATCCAGAACATAAACAAGGCAGTATGGGGGGGTTTCAAATAATACCCCAATAATTGTTATTTAAAAAAAGGGAATTGCATCTTAAATAAAATAGGAAATAAATAAGAAATGAAGAAATCACTAACTTAGAAGTGTGATCCCAAAATTTTGGTAGAGGCTTGAGAGAGGCTTCATGGGAGCCTGTGGCACCATGGGAGGATTCTAGAGAGATTATGTCTGCTGTTGGTCAAACTCCAAAGGCATTTATTGAAGAGGAAGTTGGAGTGTGGGTGGGTTTATATAGAAAAGGAGAGGGATTTCTTTATTATTTTGGTTTGGGACCCCTCACATTAAACTAATAAAAACCACAAACCAGCCCATGGTTTATGCCCATGGTTTTCACAGAAGGAGAGTGGAAAAAATATTTTATATGTAAAATGGCCTAACTTCTTAAAATAATAGGGTTGCTTATGTGGAGATGAGTCACACACTCAAAAAAACAAATTTAAAAAGCCAAATTGTTTTATAAGTCTTGAAGGGTCCACTGTAGCATTTTTAAAAAAAATAAAACAAACCCAAAATCAGATTATTTTAATGGTAAAAGTGATATTGGGCGAACTTAATGTTTATAGTATTTTATTACATCACTATTGGGTCATTATGATGTCATAAACAAATTTTATATTTAAACGATATTTAATTTTTACACAAAAATTTGAATGTCCTAGAAAATTATGAAAAATTAACCATTGGATAATTTTGACATTTGATTCCAAAAATAATAATCATTTTATATAAATAATTTTAAAAATATTTGAATTTTTACATTTAAAATAAAAACTGACATTTATTAAAAATTCATGGGTTTTGAAAAAAACAGCTTTCAAACCTTAATAAAAATTACAATTACATTCATAAAATTATACGATCATTTATATTTCATCAAAATTAATTTACCAATAATTATAATATTTTATTAAAATTTTATTTAATTTAAAAAATCAATCGATTCATAAAAATAGATTTCTTAGTTGAATATTTATTAAAAATACTATTTTTTCATTAAAAACTATATACAAAGAAACAAATATAGAAAGAATGTATATTCTATATACATGAATAATGTATATAATTGTAGTACTAGGTTCTTGTTACATATCCCCTTAAAACACCCGCATATGACCTTAGGGTAAGGTGTGTGATGGTGATAGAATAATGGGGTGGCTCAGATAACATTGGTCGAGTGGTAGTCTCTATCAACTTACACTTCTCATGTAGGTAGCTCTACTTGAGCTTAACGTATTAAAGATAATCTTGGGATTGTTTAAGAGTGAAGACCAATGATGTCGCCTCCTTTATAATCTCTGAAAAATGGGCTTCGTATGGGGAATGTCTATAGGATGGGGCCATCACTTCATTTTTCTCAGTAAATTGAATTTTTTAAAGCCCTATATTTATACAAATCATGTGATCAATGTTCAAAAACTATATTACCATCAGTCACAATTATTTATGGTATATTAAAATCCAAAAAATTGAACAAAATAAATTCATACATTTTACAAAACCAATAGAAGACATTTAAATAGATCAAGTGTAATTTTCATTAATGAATTTTTGTGTCGTTAAAATCCTCCCCCCTAAAGAAATTTTGTCCTCAAAATTTTCTATTCCCACACTAAAACAGATGACGGTAACTCTATTTCATCACTTCTATCGATTCCCACATCACTTCTTCAAACTTGAGGTATTTCCACAACACCATGATGATGGGCAACGTCTAATTTTGTAGAACTTTTTCTCTACGATCTAAGATCTTCACTGGTTGATCCTCGTAAGAAAGATAATCCTATAACTATAAAACCTATGAATAGAGTTCATTATAAGGGTCTGGTATGTACTTTATTAAGAGGGATACAATTAATACATCATGTACATTGGCCATAGTAGGTGGAAGTGCTAGTTGATAGGCCACAACCCCGACACGATCATGAATATAAAATGGGTCGATGTACCTAGGACTTAACTTCCCTTTCTTTAAAAACCTCATGACCTTCTTCCACAGAGATATGTGTAGAAAAATCATGTCTCCAACTTTAAACTCTAGGTCTCATTGATGGTTATCTAAACAACTATTATGTCGACAATGGGATTTCATGATATACATCTAAATGGTTTTCACCATCTCCACCATTTCATTGACCATTTGCGGTCCTAATAGCTTATGCTCACTAAATTCATCCAAACATTCTAGTGTTCTATACCTTTTCCCATTTAGGGCTTTATATGGTTCCATTTGGATGCTCAATTGGAAACTATTATTATAAAATAACTCAACCCGAGGAATATGTTGATCCCATCCTACTTTGAAGTCCATTGAGCACACTCTCAACATGTCCTCATTTGTTGGGATAGTCTGATCGGATTGGCCATCAGTTTTAGGATGATATGTTGTACTAAAGTTCAGAACAACATCTAGAGCATGTTAACTACTCATCCAAAATGTATAGGTGAATCTTGGATGTGGATTTGATACAATAGTTAGTGGTACTTCATGAACCCTTACCACTTCCCTAATATATTACTGTGCCAGTTGATCTAATGAGAAATCCTCCCAAATTGAAATGAAGTGTGTAGACTTTTTAAGATGATTCAGAACAACCTATATTGTATTGTTTCCTTTAGAAGTCATAGGAAGTCTGATGACAATTTTCATGGTGATGTTCTCCAATTTTCATGCAAGTATGGATAAAGGTTTCAGCATCCCCTTAGATTTATGCCTCTTTGCCTTCACTTGCTGACAAACCAGGCACTTTGATGTATATTTAGCAATCTCCCTTTTCTTCTTACCCAAAGAATAATACTCTTGGAGATCTTGATATATCTTTTTGATTCCTAGCTGAATAGAGAAATTATAACTATGGGAGTCATTCAAAAGTTCCTTTTCAGCTCCAGACTTGATGGAACATGTAGTCCTTTATGAAATATCAAAATTCATTCTTCATTAACATTGAACTCAAAGGATATCTATTTTCTGATAGCTTCCACATTATTTTGAATTCCCACATCATCCTTTAGAGCATACTTTAATCGTTCCAAAAGAGACAATTGATCTATAATTTCTGAAAGGATTGATGATGTTCCCCTCTTCATGATTCCCATTTCTATCTTCATCAAATCTAAATAGATTGGAAAATTATCAATTCTCATTAGTTATAGAATCACTCGGTCCATTCTACTTATATCATCTACCACATTGTTTACTTTCCGAGGGTGGTAATGGATTGAGCAGTCATAGTATTTGATCAGCTCTAACCATCCTCGTTGGTTCTTGTTCAACATTTTCTGTGTAAATATATACTTGAGGCTTTTGTAGTCTATATATATTTCACACTTATCCCCAAAGAGATAATGCTGCCATATTTTTAAATTCAATATCACTATAGCCAACTCCATATCATGTGTTGGAAAATTATGCCCATGAACATTCAATTTCCTTGAATCATAGGCATTGACTATGTCACTTTGCATCAACACAAAGCCCATTCCCTTCTTCGAAGCATAACTAAATGCCAAAAAATGTTCTCCGCTTATGGTAAAAGTGAGCACGTCCACATTGATAAGATTCCTTTCCAACTCCATAATGAATTCTTTGCATTCATCACTCCAAGAAAACATTACTCCCTTCTAAGTAATCATGGTAAGAGGTTTGGACAATCGTGGGAAATTTTTGAAAAATTGTTGATAATATCCAGCTAACCCCAAGAAGCGACGAATATATGATACTGATGTTAGCCTCATCCATCCCTCTATTGTAGTTGTCTGGGAGGGATCCACAGATATCCCATTTATTGTGATGATATGGCCCAAGAATGATACCTCCTTTAACTCGAACTCACAGTTCCAATACATTTCATAGAGCATCTCCTTTCATAAGGTCTCTAGTATAGTTCTTATATTCTCCTCATGATCTCCTTGATTTTAGAGTATATTAGAATATCATCTATAAAGGCTACAAAAATTTTTCAAGGTAATCTCTAAAGAATCTATTCCTTGTGTCCATGAAGATTGTAGGAGAATTAGTGAGTCCGAAGGAATTTTTATGAATTCATAGTGCATGTATCATGTACGAAAAGTAGTCTTTGGGATATGATCCTTCTTCACCCTTACTTGATAATATCACAATCTAAAATCTACGTTTGAGAAGTATTGTGTTCCATGTAGCTGATTGAACAATTAGACAATTCATGGGAGAGGATACTTGTTCTTTATCTTTATTTTTTAAGCTCATGATAATCGATGCAAAGGCGCATTGACCCATCCTTCTTCTTGATGAAGAGGACTAGTGAACCCCCTGGTGAAGAACTTAGTCATATAAACCCATTATCGAGATTCTCATGTAGTTTTTTCTTCAGCTCATCATTCTCAACAAAAACCATTCTATACAATTTCTTTGATATTGTAAATTCTCTAGGTATATGATCAATTGAGAATTCAATATCTCTTTTCGGAGGAAGACCAGGAAATTACTCAGGAAAAACACCAGTGAATTCTCTCATAATAAGAATGTCTTAAATGATGGTTACCTACTTATACTCAATCATATGAGCTATATATGTATTCTCATAGGGTAATAATATGAACTCTTGAGATGATGGTTCTAAATAAGATTCATCTTATTCCTTGCACTGGTACAGAATCGGGGGTCGATTCTTCACATGGAGAGTGATTTCTCTCTCACAAATATTTATTTTGTATCTATATAGGGAAATACAATCCATGACTTGAATTGCATCTAATTACACCAGAGGGTGTATGATGTGGTACACTGGGAAGTTCAATTAAAAAATTATGACATGGGAGCAGTTATACTCATGGGATGCAAGGATTTCCCCATTTTCTGTACTCATCGACATCATTACTTACATGATTTTTGGTTATGTTGGGATTGTTCTACTAATGTTTTGGGATATAAAATAATACGTATAACCTGAATCAAAATGTGTGTTTTCTATTCATGAATGAATAACTACCATACATGTAACCACATTGTTGTCGGGATTCACTTCGGCAGTAGTGAAGAAAAATGCTCTCCCTTACTGCCTTGGAGGTTATTGGTTGCCTCTAAAAACCCTTGTCTCAGGGAAATAATTGAAAGATTACCTGGTCCTTTGCAGTTGATGCAATGAACAATGTGTTGAGAGAAAAACAGAGTTTTCCACTTCTCTATCTCAACTGTGGGTTTTTCATGCCGAAATTTAATATCCAGGTGTCCTTCTCTTCCACACCTAAAGTATTTCCTCATCCCCTTCAGGAAATTTCTTGTGGGGCCTCGTGCACCCCTTTGGAAAGTGGGGTGCTATATATTCTTAGCAACATTGGATTTATTCATTAGACCACCATAATTTAAGTCCACCTTATGGTTTTTATCCCCATGATACACCAGAGATTCACTGATCTCGATTTTTTCATTGAGGGCACATCAGATAATTTCCTCCTAGCTGTCGAAGTCGAGGATCTCCAGGGCCTTTCGCATGCCGGTTCCAGCCCACCAAAGAATCGTCCAACCTTGTATTTGGGGGTAATGACCAAGTCAGAGGTGTATTGTGCAAGCCTTGTAAAGGTTTTCTTGTATGCTTCGATGGATTCGTCGAATATTTTCTTGAGGTCAAGGAATTCCCTTTCCATCTTAAGCCAGAGTGTGCACGGAAAATATTTATTGAAAAACATCTACCAAAAATCATTCCATTCCAATGCCTTGATCTCCTCCTCAGACTTTATATTTTTGATCAATGTCCTCTGTTGATTAGCTTCACACTCCATAAGATTGAATGATGAAAAAAGATCTATTCAATGGAGTTGGTCCATTGTTTAGTGATTTAGGGATTTGATGATCCATTAAATGTAGAAGGCCTTTGTCTCATGAAGATTTTGATAGCAACTAGTTCATTCTTGGGGGGGGTAAAATTTCTCTTCACCCATGTTTTTATTCAAATCTTGATTTAACAAAAAGATAATGAGTACAATGTTTGTGATTCCCACTCCCATTAGATTAGGCATCTCATTAGCACAATCATCACATTGATCTTCACATCAGTTTTTATCACGAGTCCTCCTATTACCAGACATTGGATAGAATAAAAGGAAATATAGGGGTAACAAATAATGGGTAATCCAAGGACAAAAAATATTACTTATAAATAGATGTTATTTCTTTAACATATTAATCTATAGGTTTGATTTTATGTTATCCAACATATATTCTTAGGATAATTTTTTAATTCCCTTAATAATGGTTCATACTAATCTTGTGAATTTACCAATTCATATCCCCAGGGATTTTCATAACCAAGAGGGAATCAAGGCCCGTTGTTGAGTACGAGGATATCCCGGGTCAAGCTCAAAACTCTTTTTCGGGATTTTCACCCTAATGTACATTAGTACCAGAGCCACCTATACCCGCTTGTATCCAGATAAGGATGTATTTAATTGATAAACCACTTAATCAATACCAACCCAAATTTAGGGATTTTTTATTAAATTTAGTATCCTCTCTATGGCATCACTATGGTTTTTGAATCCTAATCCCAAAAATAGATAAACCTATCCTCTAATACCAACTATAACAAACCTGCTTTTATTACACATTTAAAAAATGATTTGTTACATAAAACCTTCACTTGATAAAATGTATAAGATAAAGAGCTATAGTGTCTTTGGGGCTTAGAAACATTACATAACAACAGAAATCATAGAACACAACATCTTATTGAAAACTTCCTTCACATGACCACTACATTCCCTCGTACTTAGTATTACAAGGGATAAACTAAGGACTTTCATAATAAAAGGTTGAGATATAAAGCATAGTAAGGGAGTAAATATGTAATAACATGAGAAATAAAATAAATTATAGAAAATATAAATATCAATAGATCAGAAGAGAAACATGACAAAAAATGCATGATAATGCATGATTATCATAACATGGAAATGTGGCAACAACACTTAAAATGGAATTAGTATGAGTCAAGGCTCATTGAACATTGAGCATGAGTAAACCCTCATTGAACATGAAGCACAAGTAAACCCTCTTTGCATTTTAATTTTCATGAGTCAAAACCAATTTCACGTGACATATCATGATACTATACTTTACCCAATGCATTGGAGAACTATCAAGGCACACCCTTCTTAAACATTTTATTTCATTCAAAAGTGTGCTACATGGATCATATAACATGGAATCACTCAACATCATAAGTTATTCCACGATTAAGTAATGTGGAATAAATACATGAATTTACCATTAAATATGTATATTTTTATATAATAAAATACGTTTTATAGAAACATGGGTATGTTATTCACTACACAATGATCTCATCTTGGAAAAATGTGGTGCAATTTCGAATGCATAACGACGTGACATAACAATTCATGAAAATGGTTGATGAGAGATAAATTTGTGTCTCATAATTTTTACATGAAATGGATATTAAGTGGTTCATATAGATACATGTACCAACAAACTTAATGGAATTTAGATTCATAATACAAATTAATTAAATGGATGTAAAAGAGGAGACAGAAATCTCTCATGGAATTTCGGCATGGTAACATGTGTACATGGGAGGAATTAATGAGAGATAAAGGGGTCTCCCAAAATCCTAACATAAAGAGGGAAGTATGGGGGAGGTGTGAAATCATACCCCAAAAATTTTTAACTAAAAAAATGGCATAACAACTTATCTAAAATTGGACAAAATGAGAAAGGAATAAATCTCTTAATTGGAAGTGTGATCCCAAAATCTTGGGAGAGGCTCGAGAGAGGCTTCTTGGGAGGATAGGGAACCTTGGGAGGATTCTAGAGAGAGGAGGGAAGGGGTTGGTCATACCCCAAAGTCTATGATTGAAGAGAATGTGTGAGCATAGGTGGGTTTATATAAAAATGGTGAGGGAATTCTTTATTATTTTGGTTTGGGACAACTCACATTAAACTAATCAAAACCATAAACCAGCCCATGGTTTCTGCCCTGGGTTTTTGAAAAAGTGTATTCGAAAACAATATTTTATATGGCCAATGACAGATCGTCTTAATATAATACGGTTGCTTATTTGGAGGTGAGTCACACTCTCAAGGAAACCAATTTAAAAAGGCAAAATGTTTTATAAATCTTGAAGGGTCCACTAATGCTTTGTAAAAAAATAAAAAAAAACCCAAAATCACATTATTTTAATGTTGAAACTTATATTGGCCTACCATAATGTATATAGTATTTTATTACATAACTATTGGTTCATTATGTTTTCCTAAAACACATTATATATTTAAACAGTATATAATTTTTACCCAAAAATTCGACTGTCTCTGAAAATTTGGAAAAATTCACCATTGGATAATTTCGATATCCAGATTCAAAAAATAATATTTATTATATATATATAATTTTCTAAATATGTGAATTTTTACTTTTAAAAAAACCAGACATTTATATAAAATTCATTGGTTTTGACCAAAACAGCTTTCAAACCATAATAAAAATTACAATTACATTCATCAAAGTATACGATCATTTATATTTAATAAAAATTAATTTAATAATAATAATAATAATTTTTTAAATTTTTATTTAATTCAAAAATAAATTATTTCAAAAATTTATATTTTCAGATAAATATTTACAAAAAATACTATTTGTGCTTCAAAAAAAATTTACAAAGTAACAATAATAAAAAGAATGTATTTTCTCAATATGAGAATAATTTATATAATCATAGTACTATGGTATTATTACATAACACCTTAAAACACCCACACAAACCTTATGGTATGGTGCACGATTGTGACAGACTCATGGGGTGGCTTGAATAAAATTTCTCAAGTGGTAATCTATATAAACTTTTACTTCTCCCATAGGTTGTTTCGCTCGATCATAATGTATTCAAGATCATCTTGGGCTTGGTCAAGATTGTAGGCCAATGACATCACCTCCTTTCTGAGCTCTGACAAATGGGCTTTGTATGGGGAAGTCTACTGGATGAGGAAATCACTTCCTTTGTCTGAGTAAATTGGATATGTTAAAGCCCTATATTTATATTAATCATGTGATCACTGCTCAATAACTATATTAACAATGATCACAATTCATAATGTTATTTTAAAATCGAAAATATAGAACCAGATAAATATACATATTACATAAACATAAAAATAAATTTAAATAGAACAAGAGGAATTTTCGTTAATGAATTTTTGGGTCATTACACTGTATATTTTTGTGCATCCATGGTGAATAGAGATTGAAGAAATATGAGCCTCATCTAATAGATCCTTCATTAATTATAGTATGTGAGGAATCAAAACCTTTTTCATGGTCCTTATTATTTCATAACAATCAAAAATGATTTCAAAAATTTATCTCACCTTCTTTTGTAGCTCTACAACATTTTTTGGCTCCACCTTAATCATCACATATATTGATTGTTGAACATTCATTTGAGAAAGAAAACATTTCTACCATTACATTAAAATTTCCAGATCCAACTATTGAAAATCTATAAATACTGTATCTTTCATGATCCTCATCATGGATAAGCTATCATAGAATTTTCGATTCAAAACATATTCCACCTTGTTTGCTTTCCTTGGCTGGTAATGTATTGAGAAGTTGTAATCTTCAATCAACTCCAACCATATTCTTTGGCAGATATTCAGCTCCTTTTTTGAAAATATAAATTAAAAATTTATGATTAGTGTAAATATATTAAATTTTACAATAAATATAATCCCCCTTATCTTTAATGCAATTATTACCATAGCTATGTCCAAATCATGAGCTGGTTAATTTTTCTCATAAATGTTTTAACTATCGTAATGCATATTCTGTCACAATATCATTTTTCATGAGAACACATCCCAACCCTATCAAGGATGCATCACTATAGATCAAAAACCATTCTCCACTACAAGGCTGTGTAAGAATATGTGAACTGGATAACCTTATTTTTAGATCGTTGAAATTATATTCACATTCCTCCATCCAGAAAGAAATAAATGATTTCTGAGTAAACATTGTGATTGGTTTAGATAATCATGAAAAATCATTAAAAAGACATTGATAATATCCATCAAAACCATGAAAACATCGGTTCATAGTTACCATTGTTGGCCTTGACCATCTTTCAATAACCACTGATTTTTATGGATCAACATATATCCCTCCTCCTGATATTATGTTACCCAAAAATGAATCTTTCTGAAGCCAAAATTCAAACTTGGTAAATTTGGATTAAAACATATATTTTCTTCTGGTCCTTAGTACTATTCATAATAGATCATCATGTTCTTACTTTCTCTTATAATAGAGAAGAATATCATCTATAAATACTACCACAATCTGATCATGATATTCTATAAAGACTCTATTCATTACATCCATGAAGATAACATGGGAATTAATATGATCAAAAAGTATAACTATAAATTAATTGTTTCCATACCTTATATAGAATGTCATCATTTTTGTATCCTTCCTTTTGACCATTAATTGATGATAAACTGAAGGAAGATCAATCTTGGAGATTTATTGATCTTCATGTATTTGGTCAAATTAGTCATCAATGAAGGGAAGATGATATTTTTTCTTGATAATGATCTTGTTAAGTTCTAGATAATCATTATATAGTCTCATTGATCCATATTTATTATCAATAAATAGAATAGGTTCTCCCCGAGGTGATGTACTAGGGAATTTCAATTCATTATGAATTTTTTCTTGGAATTGCTTCTTTAATTACTACAACTCAATTGGGCCTATTCTATAAGGTGTCTTTGAAATAGGCATAACACCCGGTTTGAGTACTATTGAAAAAATAACTTCATGATTTGGTGGAAGACCTTGAAATTCCTCTAGAAAGACATCATAAAACTCTTATATAGTGGGAGTAGTCTTAATATTGAGTTTCTCTCGAACCATTTTTGATGAATTACTTTCATTTATAAGAATCATTTCCCATAAGATTGACGAAATTTCTACGGGTAGGTTTTATTCCTCCTTTAATTGATATATGATCCTAGATTGTTCTGGACTATGAAATGTGACTTCCATTCATTAGATATTGATATGAGATCTATATAGTGAAATCAAATACACACTAATAATCACATCAAATTCTAATATAGGAAGGAGAACACTATTTGAAGGAATCCCTTTCCCACAAACTTTAACCAGAGTAGAATTATAATCTTTTGATGCAACCATTATTCCATTTAGAGTTGTCACATTTTACTCCACATCTAATTGATTAGGTAATATATTGATATGCTTATAAAATTATTCTTTAATATAATAGTGGATGGATGAAAAATAAAATAAAACATTTTATACATTAGAGTGGATTGTAAGTATACCTTTCACCACTTATATATCGTACTCCACGTCAATGATAGTGATTGAATGTGACATTCATTTTTATTTGACCTTTAGATTTTTTTGATGTTTATAATCACAAATAACCATTGGATTAGGGTATTGACTAGTATAATGGCCCATTTCCTTAAACATGGAACATTGAAGTGTAGGAGGAGCATTATTTGTATCATTTTGTTTGTTTTCATTGTTAGACGTCCTTTTCCTATAACATTAGAATTCAGTTGCTCTATGGCATTTTTTTCCACACATAAAACATTTACTAGTCCCTTTAAGAAAATTCCCTTCATGTTTCATTCCACACATAGAGCATAACAGAAAAGTAGTCTTCTTTTTAATGTGATCTTTATATTTTCCTTGGAATTCCATTTTTCTTTTCTTATCAAACCTATCTGACTAACAGGTTACTCGAATCTCTATCTCAACCATTAGAGAACCTAAAACAATTTTCTCATATCTATTGATGTCCCTTAGGGATAATTCAATTTAGAGACTTGGTTTTATGCCACTAAAAATATATCAATTTTAGCCTCAGGTTGAATAATAAATATTGAAGTGTACCTTGAATATCTTGAAAAATTTTCTTCATAGGTACCATCATATTCATTATCCTTTTTATTAAGTTCAGGGAAATCCTTCTCTATCTTTGATTGAATAAAATAAGAAATGTACTTGTTGAAAAATAAGTTCTTGAACTCATCCCATTCGATGTTCTCGGTTTCACCTCTTTACCTAATATTCTTAATAAAATTCCACCATTTATCAGTTTCACCTTAAAATAAATATACTACATATATGAATTTATAATCTTCAGAACATTGTAGAACTGAAAATATGTTGTCATTGTTATGGATCGATTATTCAGCCACTGATGGATCTGAAGACCCACTGAATGACATTGGACGTTGCCTTATGAAGAATTAAATAAAATGTTTCTCATCCATTTTTTCATCTGTAAGTCCGGAATGATTCATAGCTGGAGAATGTGGTGTGAGCATGGCTGTATGATTTTTTATTCAATATCACATAACATTTGGTTGCTCATGGGGACAATCATTACATTTCCCATTCTATTCATCATTAATGGAATTCCGTTGGGTTACAACCATTGACTGAAACCAATAATCATAGTGTGAGAAACACTAATCATATTTTGAAAAAAACATAAATCAAGAATAATATTTCAATTTTAGAAATTTAGGTTTTATCATAGGTTATTCATGAACATATTTAAAACACTATGATAGGATTGTAACATATACTTAGAAATATCCTTCGGGTTCTTACTAAGGTTTTATCATCCTAGTTTTCAATGGTTAACTAAGGATTTTCTCTAATACCTAGTATAACATCACATACATTATATTTAGGTATTACATAAACAATTAAGAATATTTATTATATACCATAATAAAAACTGTGTTAGGACTGTATAGGTTTAGTGTCTTTAGAAACTAGGAAACACAAACAATTGGTTCATAAAGCATCTACATTTTCTCATGCTAATTTCTTCCAAACTAGAATTTTTATTGACATATCTTACATAATAACTTTATTCATTGTAGGGGAAAAAATAAACATATGAAATGGTATGCTCGAATTCTTATTAAGGGTAAACAAGGGAAATACAACAAGAACATAAAATTTGAAAATATTATCCTGCATATAAAATGTCAGAATATAATGTCATGGGATGAATCATAAAAGTTAAATGTAATCCTAATAGTCATAACATAAAACATGAAATTTTGTTTCATAAACACCTAATAATAGAAATTCATTTCATATTAGTCAAGGCTGATTTCCCATAGCATCATAGCAAACAAAGTCAATTACATATCAAAGTTCAATTCTAATTCCAGCCCAATATTAGTGAACCAGATTTACATTCTATTCTAGTAATATCTATCCCATGAGATATAAATAATTGAGAAATTAATTGGAGTAATATATAGGTTCCACCTATCTCATAATGAAAACATTATTACTTGATATACAAAAACTTAAAACATTTATCATAGAAAAACCTATGAAATTAAAGCAGTTTCATGAACATCATTCCATTATAACATAATCCATATAAAATATTATTTTTTCATTAACAAAATAAAATAATTGTAATAATAGGGATTTAAAAATAACCATTTTTAAAGAGTTTAATCTTATATGACAAAATAATTTAGATAAAACACTTGAAATTGATTCTTGAGGAAAATATCCTTTATTTTTCCAAAAAAATCTTTTTTTTAAAATACCAAGAAATTTTAAAAGATAAGAATTTATTTGAATGTAATATAGAAAACATATAGACGAAGATTCAAAGAAATTGGGTGTCATGAAACCATAAAAATCTATTCATTCTGTATAAGTTAAAAAATAATTCTTCTCATACTTTTTCCAAAAAATAGAAAATATACATTAAGTCGAATAATAATAAATGATTCATTTCATACATTTTGATAAAAATTTACCAAAGGGTGAAATTAACATTAATAATTTTTATAATAATATAAATAATATTATATAATTATAAAATATGGATTCTTAGGATAAATATACCCCAATATGTACATGCGTATAAATTATATCAGAGAAAAATGAGATTTGCAAAGTAATCCCATACCTCAGGTCTAATATCCTTCGTGAGTATTTGAACCACTTGTATAATGATTAAAATAATGTGATTGACTTATTCCAAAATCATAATTATTTTTATGATAACATATTTGATTATATTATCATCCTTTTTTGTAACATCTCATTGTCACTCGTTATTCGAATATTAACGGCTTCAGGTTCTTATGCAAGATTTGTTAGATAAGTTCATGTTCCACATATTAGGTTATAGTAAATTCATTTACAGATAGTTTTTATTGTAATATATATCATATTTTTATATTCAATTCTTGTATATAATCATGATTTAATGATATTCATTTAGAACGAATCGCATCACATCGTGGAGATGGTACGTCTTATATATGCACAGGGGATGATATTATTCCCAAAATTGATGAATGGTATTGATGTGGATGGTGTATAATATTTATGAATTAGTAAAAAGTTATAATAATAATATATAGTTTTTATTTTAATTATTATACCCATCTATTTAAGGTGGTGGTCAAAAATATATGACAGCACATCATGAAGACAATAAGTCGTACGTATGCACATGCATAGATTTCATTTTTCATATGATCGATAGAAGGTGAAATATATAGTTTCTTATTTATAATAACATATCAGTATACTAATTATAGTTATTTTATTACATTATAAAGAATCAACTAATGAATCTGATGTGCAAGAAGAAAGGAGTTTGAAAGAATCGGTAGAAGAGAGTACCTCTTCTTTGGCATGCTTCCTCTAAATCTCTTCTTAGAGCCCTAGAGTTGGTCATAGAAGATGACCAGAACCACTAGAATTAGAATAGGGAATTTGAGAGGGAATATTTCATGGTATTTATGATCTCTAAGGCTAAAAATTATTTGAATTGGTGTGGGTGGAGGTTCCATTTTATAATTGAGGTGAGGGGAACTTTCAGAAACTCTATAAATAATAATACATAATAAAACCAAACCCTATAAAAAACCACAAAAATGTTCCATTTTATAATATTATATGATATAGGTTTTTAATAGAATCAATAAAAAAATTTGACAAGTTATTTTATCAATTTAAACCATATCTATTTAATTGGTTTTTAGTTATTTATTTTAAATTTAATTTCGGTAATAACATTCTCAATATTTAATGGTTATAAATATTTACCTATATGGTTATAATTGAAAATAAATGTATATTTTATGAAATTTATAATTCAACAATTATCACATTGTAATTTATCAATATTTTTATTATATTTAAATAATTTAATAAAATGTATTTTTCATAAAATATCAATAGTGTCAGCTTTGACATTATTAATTTATTTAAATTTAAATAAAATCCACACAAAATATAAATTCTAACCAAAATATTTAATACACTCATAAAAACTCATACTCACATTGAAAATTAATGGACTATATTAATTAATTTATATTATATTTCTTTTAATATTTTTGAAAACATGTTTTGATATTATTTTTAATAAAACAATTTATACATCGCAATTGTGTCATCATTAACGGTATTTATTTAAACTATTAAAATTATATATACAATTATATGATATAGGTAATTAATTTATATTTACATAGAATATATATAGTCGATAATATATCCCAGTTATTCATATATTAAAATTAATATATTTATATAAAATGAGATTGTTAAATTTTCTCACATTCATTGGTCTTTATTATATTCATGTCATATTCATAGATGTGTGGCGATTAAGTTAATTAATTTAAAAAATATATGATAAGGTTATGACATAGTCATCTTGAAGTATTTTTACAGGTGTTACGATAATTTAATAATAATATTTTTACTTTTAGTTACTTGATTTAACATTAACAATGGTAATAAAAATAATTACCAAAGTAACTATTCATAATGCTCAAAAATAAAAGTGTCCTATTAAAAATTTTGGAAATAATAGTAAAAATATCGAATAAATTTTTCAAAATTCAATGCACATATGTTTTTGAAATTAATTTAAAATTAATCTCATTGTTGAAATTAGAAAACAATTTTTAGAAGGTAAAATATTGTAAACGACTGAAATGTTTTACCATCAGAATTTATTGTAATATTAATTCCAATGACCTATATTATATTAAATGGTAAAAATATATTCTATTTATACTTTCAAACCATTCAATAATATAATTTAACAATAAAATCGTGTTCAATGAAAAAGTAATTTTAAATTAAAATTTATTATTATTTTATAATTCATCAAAACATGAAATTTATCAGAAAAATATCAGAAAATCACCAAAATTAAATTTTTATATCCCACTTCAAAATAATGTGTTTATGTTGTCATATAAAAGATATTAATATGTAAAAATATTAATTTAAAAGGGGTTCTTCATTCAATAGTGTAAAATTATACTTAAAATAGTTTTTCATATATGAAATAGGGGTTTATTCATTACATAGGACAAAAATATACATTGGATGAATATAAAAATTATTTTATTAAGTATATAACACATATAAATCACATTAATTTCATTAAAAAAATTAATTCACTCAAAATATACTAATATATAATTGATTTGTATCTTTCATAAATAATTGATAGCTTATGAATTCTCAATTAATTTTCATAAGTTTGTTATAAATATTCCTACTAATCTAACGACTAGGATATAAAGATAATTTTTTACTAATGTAATATCATGGATAGTTTAAACTCATGATTGTGTGAAACATAAGATACTGATGAAAACAATTATTTAAATAAAATATTTCATATAAACATCTCGGTGTTATAGGATCAATACATTTCTTCTATGTAATTTACATATAATAATATCATTCATTTAATTATTTAAATATATCCATATAAATTTTTGAAGTGGAAAATATTTCATACACAAATCTCTTGGGATAAATTTAGTATAATGAATCATTGATTCCAAAATGTTAATGATTATATAATGGGAAAAATGAGAACTATTCATATTCATATTATGAAAGCTCAATGTTTACAAAAAAGATATCAAGATAACAGAAGAAATGATTTATTATTTAAAGTGGGAGATCTTGTTTTTTTAATATTATCTATATGAAATGGTTTTATAAGGTTTTAAGGGAAATAGAAAGTATGTTATATCTATATCATGACTTTTAAAATTATATAAAAAATTGAGTTTTTGATTAATGATTGGAAATAACACCTAGCCTCTCTAAAGTATGTGTTCTATTTTGGGTATCTTTATTTTGAAAGTATATTCCAGAGCCAAAACATGTTCACACCTATGAAGAAATATAATCGAATCTTGATTTTTCTAAATGTGAAGATCCAAACTATATTCTTCACACAAGAGAAAATGGTTTTTAGAATCAAACGACTTGATTAGTAAAGGTACATTGGAGAAATCCTAATGTCAAATAAGAAACATATAAACCTAAAAAATCTATGATGAATAACTACCCACATTTTTTAATTATTTGAATTTATAGAAAATTTTATGAATTTTTTTTGATGGATTGAAGAATATAACACTTGAGCTTCCATTATAGTAAGTATTCTTTTCTTTTCAAAGAATTAATAACATAATGTACGTAGAAATATTCAAAAATTTGATTAAAACCAATATTAAAAAATTTAAAAAATTTATTTTGATGAAATTTGTTTAAATATTGAACACATAATGTTAAAATTGTATAATTGTAAAATTTTCATATTTTTCAGAAATAATTGAATTTTGGGTGAAGAGTAATGAATATTGATTTTATAAAATATAATAATTAAATGAAATTATAATTATATTGAAGTAACATTAATGTTGATCAAAAAAAAATTTAGAAAATATATATTTAATAAGTAATATAATTCATATGAAAAAATTTGGATGTTATAATTTTATTCTTCATATTTTGGAAATCTAATTAATGATTTGTTCAAATAAAAAAAATTTCTAGTTATTTTCTATTAATAAATAATAAATGAGGATCAATTATATTTTATATTTTTCATTCATAAATATGATCATATTTTGATATAAAATTATGAATTTAATTACATTTGAATCATCTTTGTACATTATTTTATAGACCTTTCACCCACCTCACTTATAAAGTAAAAGTACCTACCCTTTTTTCACCAAACTATAAAATCCACTTATCTCAACAGATCTATAAAAAAGTACCTCTTAAATATACCTAACCATGTTTCATCGGTAATTTTTTTGCTAAACCTCCACACCAATAATGCATAATGTATACTCCAAAGGAGGTTACCAAAAGAATAGGTAAATGTTCTTACTGTGCTTCTTCAAGTTCCTTTCTTATTAAGTGACATTAAAATCATGAATAACCATATTAAAATATTTAAATTAATATATTAAAGAAAATTATAATACTTTAATCTAATGAAACTCTCATTTTATATATTATTTCCATCCAATGGAAAATTAAAACATTGTTCATGCGTACATACAACCTACCATCTCCATAAAATGGGCTAATTACTGCTTCATCCCTATATTAATTGTATGTTTTTGAATATGTAATTAATTAATATGTATTATATTGATGAAATAATTATTATTATATAAGTTTAAAATATCATAAAACTTCCTTCTTATAATATATTGGAAATTTATAAAGTTTCTTTTCCGGGTCTGTTGACTACCAACTCCCCAAAGAAATGTGGTTTGTTTTTCTATTAATAGAATGAATAGATGACTAAAAAATTTTACATAATCATATATAATTATATCCATGGAATTATTAATATTAATGTGATGGAGGAACCCTTTAATGACTCCTTTAATTGTAATCAATACATCGAAGTTATTTTGAAAAAAATTAACCAAACAACCTAAAGCGGACTACATAAGAGATAATGATTCAATGAATTAATAAAGAATGAATATAAATGAACCTTAAAAATGGATTATATATGAAAAAATATATAATTAAATTATCTAGTAAATTTAAATACATTATCCCTGAGGATCAAACATAAATATCTAAGAAGAGACATGTGGTAAGGGATTATTGTTACAATATCATTTTATTTGGGAATTGTTGGTGTTCAAATTTCCTTTAAAAAAGTATATATAAATAATAATTTTAACACTATATATTTTATTATCATATTTTTAGGTTGTTTTTTATGAAAAAAAATTATTCCACTTCTTCTCTTATTTCATAAATAATAAACAAGTAATTTACATGTATGGTTCTTATTCTTAAAAATCATGTTTTAATTTTTTTTCTTCCAACTATTTTCCTTCAATGTCAATGTTCATTTAAATATCATAGGAATAATATTTTTTAAACTCCAATGATTATTTGATATAATTTAATTGATATATTAAATTCCATATTTTTTTGAAATGAATCTTCATATTGTTTTCAAAATGAGATACTATTGGGTTTTTAAATGAATGTGTGAAATGAATTATTTTTTCAAGTTTACTCCATGAATGTAATTTTTGACCATCTTTGTTATTATTTGTGTTGAAGATTAATTTACATGTTTTCATTGTAATTTTTAATAATAATGTATATCCCATTAATTTTGGAATTTCACATTTTAAATATGTTGAAATAAAAGAGTATTATTTTAATAAAGGCATGAGTTGATTTTTGAATGTGATTTTTAACTTCGTCCTTAAAATAAGATATAAGAAGATTATTTTTTAAAAAATTTAATCATATTTTATTTTTTTACTTATATTTGTTTAATTTAACTTTAATAACTTTATTTCTAATTAATTTTTGTTATCTATTCATATTTTTTTTTGAATTATGTTTTTCAGACATTAACTTTCTCATGATCACATTCACTATCACTATCCATCATTTTATTAGACATTATTTTCACCTTTATGTAAATATTTCATGTATAATAGATTTTAATGATATTATTTTAACCATTTTGGTATTGTCTCAACCATAAACCATTTATTTATATGTAATTCGTTCAAGGAATTTTATTAAAAATGATTATTTAATTTATTGGAGAGTTATTGTGTATTATTGATTCAATATGTAAAATTGTTGATTTATATGGTCATTCTAGAATGAATTGTATTTATCATTCAATATATGAGTAATTTAGAGGATGTGAATGTGATACACATATCCTTGTTTTAAATATCCCCTCGATGCATCGAAAGGTCTCATGAGATAACACAACCAGAATTTTATGTTATATAAGTAATTGGTTTACAATAACCCATTTATTAATAATGTTGTAGATGAGGCATTAACAATAAGATTCATGATATCATGGCCAAGACCATTATGGTATGGTCATTAATTTCAAGATTTATATTGTTTTTATTTTTATAATATAGGTTCGATTATCCTTGTGATTTCTATGTTTATATTGTACATGGATGTACATTGAAGTTGAGTTGATGATTTAATGGAATGTGTCTTGATTATATACTATATGATACTGATTTTTAACATCTGTTACAGAAGATATATATTACTATATGTAACCCTTACTATGTATTTGGGCTCACCCTTTAATTGTTTCCTTTACCCGTGATATAAATAAGTATATTTTAAATTAATTAAAGGATTCTTGAATGTTTATTATGTAATGATTTTTATATATACATTTTCATAAGGGAATCAATTGTGTATCTTAATTTTTGAGGATTCTAAAGTGACATATAATGTTTCATGTTATCTCTTGTATCTTATACCAATATAATAATGTAAACAATGGCTTTAGGTTACTAGATTCAAGTTCATTATAATTCTTCCATAGGAAAAATTCATCATCCTCTTGTTAATCATTTTTCCTAGACCCAAAGTCAAACCCCAACCATGGTAAAGAAGTATAATAATGATTTTGAGAAAAAATAATCTACTAATGGACCACTATGCCACATAGGAAGCCTAATATAATAATCCATATCTACTAAATAAATATCATAATATATTAGGAAACTAAGGCCTTAGAATCAATCCAAACAGTAATCCCTCAAAGATTATGATCCTGATAAACCTATAAGGAATCAACCATCGTACCACACATAACATATCCAATATACAGGTAGCCTTAAACAAACTGGTAAAAGATATCATTTAGTATAAAACAATGATCTTCACTAAGAATTAATTGGATATAAAAGATCACATATCATGAGGCATGGAAATATCTCAATGAAACTCTTTAAAAAATTTCTCATCACTAAATTCCCATTGGTAGAATGTATTACCTACAAGAATGGGTTCTCCAAGTCCCTGGATAGGTATACATGTGGAATAATAGTCGATGTACCCTTCATTAGATTAACCTAGACGAATTTGAATATATCTATATGAACATGAATTGAAAGGACATGAAAGGTCATAACATATATATATGATACACATACTTATATTATGTGTAACCCATAATGATTCCATAATTTTATGGTTCTATGATAGTTTTATCAAATTCCGAGTGAAATGATACGTCAGAAACCAACAAAATGATCATCTCCCTGTTCTAATAGCCAATCTCAATGTCCACATAACATTTTTTCCCTATAATCCTAAACCAAATACTCATATTTCTAATAACCCTAAACTCTATCCCTAGGAAACCCTACTATAATACCTATCTTACAAGACACAACCCATCATTGACCCACCAGGTTTAGTGGTAAAATGATTGCACCAACCTAATCATACTTCCGATATATCATGGATTGGTGACTAGAATCGATTTGGCATATTTGAAAATAAGGGAGGATTTAACTATAACAAATTGCATCAAATATATATATCTCCCATTCATCTAATATTTGAAAAAAATACACGGTGAATATATATATAATTAAGAGAACAATATAAATATATATACAATATATTAGGTATAATTACATCATCATAAAGGAAAAAGGAATAAGTATAAATAGATAATATTATTAATCTCTAAAACACTGTGTACTAAAAAGCTCCTTATTATGTACTCATGGATCAATCTCCCACCAAAACCATAAAAACCACCATACAAAATATTATTCTCTATAATGTGTCACCATGAATCACGTTGTTCTATATTTGAAGGATTCATGCTATCTCTTTGTATAACAATACCATCTATGAACCTAATAGTTGTTAATATAAACACATCATTCTTGGGAAAAATGAACATGAAGGGTTCAATATAAACATAAATAGAATAATGACCTAAAACAAAAATAGGAACAAAAATATTCATGTCAACTCATGTCTTGGTATAAAATTTGACTTTGAGGGAGTTGGATAAGAAAAACCAGAACTATATGCCTTATCAACACTAAAAATACTAATGATTAGATTAAATACCTATTCGAAAGAATAATACAAATATGATCAATAACAAATGCTCTCAAGGATGAAAGAATGTTCTTAATCATGTTACCTTCAAACCATTATAATCATACCATATGTGAAATCAAACTGGCTTAGACTATTTAAGATACTGTAATTCTTAATGTAAATCCATATAACAGAATCACTTCAAAACTACCACTAAAGAATTCATGAGGAGTCACACGTGTTAAATTATCCAACACTGAGCTCTACCAACCACCACATAGCTATCAAAGTCAAAGGGGGGTGATTTCTCACCATTGAAGTATTATCCTCTTTCTAGGGAGTACTGCAACCTATGAAGCATTAATTTTTTACTATTTATAATGAATAAGATATCACATTTTTAACATTTTGTGTAACCAATTAAGGGTTGTATAATTAGAGGACCAACACCAGGTCATGTTCATCAATGTTGGGTAATGTAGAAAATTACCACATATAACACAAATTTGAACAAAAAAAGTTTAAAAACCCATTAATACACACTCTCAATCAATTATAGATGATCATTTACCCATGATAATGGGGGAAATAACTTCATCATTATAGGATCCCATTCACTTACAAGATATTTATATGGCGGAAAAAATAACTACATAGATAGAGGATCCTTTCTCCATAGTAATGGGTGGAATATTGACTATATCTTGTCCTATAGGTAGAGGAAACCATCCCCATATATATATATATATAGTAGCAATATTGAATATAGTGGAGGATAAAAATCCCAAAAGCGTAAAAAAATGACACTTACTTGGGATCATGATTAGAATATGCAACCTATTGCAACCATTCTTCTAGGGTGGGAAGATAAGTTTTTAAAATGGCATAGATATCACGACCAATCCTTGTCACTAACCATACATTGATAAATAATAAATATTCCAATATCAACTTCTAAATATCTTTAGTTTTCCAAATGGGCCATGGTATTTTGATCTATGTAGAAAGATGCACAGGATATTCTAGTTGATAACCTAAAATTAACCCTCGGTAAAAAAAATTAATTTCTTATTATCATTGATGAAAGATGTTATTATTTTGGACCTGAGGCCCAAGCCATGAGTTATAATTAGAAATAAAACATTGGCCTTGAATATCATTTCTTAAATTCAGGGTCCTGATGCCTTGAATAGATTGTTATTATGGTTTTTTGGTCTAATGTTACATTAAATATAATAACATTTAGTAATAATAATATTATTATTATATTACATAGGGGGATTAAAAATAATAAGTAACCCTCGTACCCAAGAACCCCAGTGGGTTAATAAACATCCTTCCACAAATGGAATGTATAGCACCAAGTGGACATATTTTATTAAATGAATTGGCCTAAATTCTAATGTTTTGGTTGGCCTAAAGAACCAAATGATTGTTACCAAAATTCCCTTTACAGAAGATGAAATGATGGCCCAAATTATTATCTTGAATCATTCAATGTTACTATCATGCTTCCCCTATTCAATAACTATAACATTGAAAATGATAATAACAAAATCATCAGTAGTACTAGAAACCATATTATCATTAAAAAAATTAACAACATCAATAACAACAGAAACAATGATCCAAATATTCATACTTTTTACATAATTATAATTTATCTACATTTTCCATTTTACTTATCTTTTTTATAAATATAGATATAGGGGAGAGACCCTCATATCCTCTACCTTTCATATATAAATGACGTTCCAGCCACCACCACCTTGTTGTGACGGGCCGCCCCCATAGTGAGACAACTTGTCAATATCACATATATCCCAACCATAAAACACATTATAAGGTCCTTTCTAAGCCATATCATTCCTCTTTCCCCACACATGATCCTCGATGCACACTGCCCTTGCTTGGGACTCACCATTTTTCAATTACATCATCACAACTATCTTCATTCATGAATTACCCAATTTGAAACTCCACTATCGTGGTATGATACACTAATATCCAATGATTCTCCTAAATGTCATTATAATGTATTTTGATCATCAATTATCCCACACCAATTAAAATTTCCATCACATATTTAATTGGACTAAAAAAATAATTGAATCACCAAAAAATCATGACCAGTGATGAATATAAAAAACATGAGGTAGAAAAAATCAATAATCTTGGTGAGAATCAATTTTTTATATTCCCAAATAATCAATAATATGATGATATGCTTTTTGAATAATTATAGGAAAAATTAAAAAAATTATTCCATCAAAAAAAATTCACAAATTGTTTGGGTTATGCAATGAGAAACATGAATCGAATGAAAAACCCTAATACATAAAAATAAAAATAATGAATAATGAGAAAATAAAATAATAAACAAGACATAAATAATTCACATTTTGATTTTTAGTGGAGAATAAATTTATTATTATGAAACTAGTGATCTTCACAAGATTCATCATTGATATTTTGATACCTCTATATTCTTACATTAAATTCTATCACATGGTATAACCTCTAAAATCATAGGGTTATGTGGATAAAAAAAATTAATATTATATATAGGGATAAAAAATAATATTTATTTATTAAATAACTAAATTAAAATGTAATATTTATTCAATAATTTATTCTACTAACTCTAATAACAACTATTCAATATCACATGGCTCAAAGAAAACCAAAAATATATTATTCATAGGGTATAAACAAAATTTTCGGCTCAAAAGGTTTTCAATTTTCTAATATGAAAATCCATTTATGAGAAATAATTATTTCTCCAAAATACATGTACTATGGATAAGAAAAAATAATATTTATAATATATTATTATTGATTATCAAAAGTTCATTTTTTCTAGGTTTACTCGCAAAATGTACTCTAAAATCATCATCAATATTTTCCATATGTTCATGTATTAAAAAACAATGTCATCTCATCACTATTTATCACATATAATAACTATTTATTTACCTAATAAATATAAATAATCCCATAAAAGTCAAATTTTAGGTAACTTGACTTAAACTTCTCATTAGAGTTAACACCACTTCTAAAGATCAATACACTCAATATAATTTTATAATTAATTTACTAGATTAAAATTACCTTCATTCCCATAGGTAGAACTCAAAATTTCTTCAAAAAATAAATATTGAGCATTGTTTAAACTGGAAAAAATTTGGGTCACTATAAGAAATATATGAGAATCAACTCATAAAATTACTTAAATGATATTAGACTATCCAAGATATACTCTCGTGTAACTAAATTCCGTAATTAAAAAATTCATGTAAAATGAAAATGTCTTCTGTAGGTAATAGTTTCACACAAATAAAATGTTGTGTCAATTTACTATTATAGTGATCCATTAGTAGTACTCAATTATAGAACCAAATTTAATTAATGTTAAGGTCTTGTGGGTACCTCACCTATATGATTTGGGTTTACTTCATGTAAATTCAATATTCATGACTAGTATTATTATATCTCATAACCAGACACTTTTTACCCAATATGGGAAGAGTAGTATCCTTTCCTTTTTCTCTGAATAAAAATTTATCTAATCCCTATAACCCTCACACCAACCATGGGATAGGTAGAGTAAACACATATAGATGCCATGAATGGGTTCAAAAGAATAGATTTTTTATAATCCCCACCACATATCCATTCATAATTGATGTTTTACATGTACAGATTAATGTTTAAACCCCACTCCTCCACTTTATTTCATGCCTTCAATAGAACAAGAATCCTTTCTACAAGATGTAAAACTACATGGAATAGTCATATCACATGACCTTAAACTTATCACCTTGAACTATGTAGGTTTTGATTTATATTCAAAGAGGATACATATTATTCCTCTCTTGATATTCAATTTAAAATATAATCCAACTATAAAATGCATGCTCAAATATTAGTTATGGTAAATACCATCCCTTTATAGAAACCACTAAACCCTGCAGAGTTTTCCCAATAAGGATTTAAACTCATGCATATCCTTAAATAAAAAAGCTTAAGTGGATCCTTCCTCATTTGATGGCATACTATAAATATACTTACATAATGAGTGTTAGTGGAACATTTCATTACAATATGAGAATAAGACCCCTTTTTTGTTGAGCATATTATGAGAAAACTACAATGATTCATTATATACAAATACATTCTTATGTGATGAAAATGTATAGACGTATGTAATGAGCATGGTGACCCTTAGGTGATGAAATTAAGATTCTTTTTGTGATGAGGAAAGATACCATATTTGGTGGGAATATAAAGTCTATGTGACTAGAATAGGATCTCTCAACCTCACCTTAGGTGATGATACTAATATTATATCATTCATAGTGTGATAAGAACTAAATGTATAATGTAGTTACAATAGTATGCCTTATGTGATGAGAATAAAAAATCCTATGTAACGATTATAGTTTCTCTCTATTATACACTTCTGTGTTGATCCTATGATTCTACCCTAGCCTATGTAATGATCATGTGATGCCTTGTGTGTCAAGATTATGATTCATCATGTAACAATCATAGGATATACTACATGATATCCAAATATTATTTATGTGATGATCATATGATAACTCATGTGACCAGATTAATGTTACTAAGTTGATGAACATGAGTTACATTATGTGATGTGTATATGATGCCTCATGTTATAGGTATGGGATTCCATGGTTGTTGATTCTATGTTTACTTAAGTTATTATCATAGGATTACCTACACAAAAATCATAAATTACATCATAACCTTACTAAACAATGATATTTTAATATATATATATATATATTTAGATTCTTCACTTTTCCAAAAAAAATCCCAATCTCAGACTGCTGGCCTATCACCCATCAAGGTAGTCAAAAATATAATTAATTGGTCTCCACGTGAAGATGGTGTTGGGAAAAAAATTTTGGAACATGCCTTAAATATTTAAGAAAGACATGAAATAGGAAAAAATCAACCAATACAAGAGAAAATATCCCATCATTATATGATAATCAAAAAGAAAACACCATCATCCATAATAGTAGAAAGCCACCCCCATTGTAAATTTTCAATTTGAAACCCATATTATACCAATCTTGGATGTATTCTAAGTCATAAGTTCCAGTGAAAATTTTCATAAACAAAAACATTGATATGATATGTAGAGTATGTAAAGGTAAAATAATGTGGAATTGTAGTGTTTGAGTATTTTTTAATAAATCTGGATAAAATCTATATAAGAAGAAAAGACATTGATGATTTTTCTATGAGGATTAGAGAAACATTATCAAAATAAGATTAGACCATTTTTTATTTTCACTTTCACTCAGGATTATTCATTAAATAATTTCATCTACATTAGATGTAAAAAAAATTCACTTGTTAAAAAATCCTAGTCAGTGACAACATTTAATGTATGTTCCTGGTCATTTAATTTTCTATAGCTAATTATTGATAATAAAATGATATTTATGCATGTGGGGTTGAAATCCTATTTACACTTAGAACCAAATCATACTTCTTGGTGGTGAACCTCTCTAACCAAATTTATGTGTCCATTTTTATTTATTTATTGTTCTGATTTGAAATGGGCCTGATTGAATAATCATTAGAGTAGTTAGTATTTAGAAGAAAAATAATTAACAATGATTCAACCTCCCTTAGTGTTATTTTCATTCCAAGTGATCCCATCATGTATTCTCATAAAAACCTTACCTTAACATGTATAAAACGTTTTTTATATAAATATAGTCAATTAAAATTGGAAAAAAAAATACAAGGATTAAAACACAAACATACACAAAAAAGTAATATATTTAAACACAAACACAGTAACTATATCTACACAATAAACAAAAAATATATATTTTCAAAAAACTACCTTTAAAAATATATACGCCTCGTAATAAACAAATCCACTCATATATAGAAAATATGTAAATTTGGATTAATATTAATATCTTTGTCAACATTTGTCAAAAAAATATATAAAAAAATGAGAGATTTGGAGACTATAATACATATGACTTATGAATGTTAACATTGAACTCCTATCATCATCCTCAACCACAAAACATATCATTACATAATGGTTTATTAAAAACATCCATCATATTTTCTTTTATAGAAACATTCTCTGTGAGGATCCAACCCAAGATTACCCTGGGCCGGTTCTGTGAATCACAATGTGTGATTTTATTTTTAAAAAAATCAAACCTACACTAATAAATTAAACATCTTTTCCCATATAGAGTATCGAATTCGGTTCAGGTTCTGGGAAACCAGTCACTGTTTCCAAGCCTCTTTAGCTGAAAATTGATACCTGAAATTTGTTATTTAAAAACATAGGGTGAGCATACAAATGCCCAGTAAGGGGTTTTAAAAAAACATAATAAACCAATATTACTTTTGAAAACATTATTGAAAAATTTCCATAAAACTCTTTCTTAAATTTGGAATAACTAAAATAAGATACCATAACAATTGTCTATGAAATATAAGTGCACAACTACAAGCATACTAACAAAATTACAATGGAACAAGATTAAATTATAGGAATGCTCATTCATGATTATAAGTGAAATAAATTCTAACATTTATAAGTATTACATGTGAATATTTAGGTACAAAATTTAATAACTATGTTTATTACATGATCAGAGTTGCACTTAAATAAAAACATCAATTTCATTCTTTACTACTGAGAAATAAACACTAGTTAAAGACTCTCTGAGTACTGCAAATGTACTATGCTATAACATCTAGTTCTTCTGATTCCCCTAAACATAAGAATTTTAACAAAAAAATAATCTACTAGTTGAATAATATTCAGGTTAATTAAATTATGTAATCATAATGGGTAAAGTGCATTTGTTGGACATCGTAACCATACTATCCAAGCCTCATGTAATAACTATAAATAATAATTTTTTGAAGGCCTTGTGTCATGACCATAGTTTGTCTCATGAGACCTACAGATGCATTGAGGGGGTATAATGGGCCCCACCTACCACATACTAAGTCCAATTCATTTTTTGTAACTCTATATCAAAGTAAACATACCACTATAATTTTGTAATTTAAATATTACTTGCAATTTTAAATTTCATATATTAATTGATTCTTTATTTCACATTACACAAAGTGTCCCATACCACCTTGATTAATTTAATTAACATTCCAAATTATTCAAATTTTCCCATACCACTTGAAAAATTTAGGGTTTAATTCAATTGGTCATAATGGTTAAATTTAATCCATACCCATTTACATATATATATAAATTGAATCATGCGTTTAAATTTTAATAACAAGTCCATCAACTACATGACTATGTCACTGAATGGTATATATGATATGAAGATTTTGGAAAATGTGATGACAACCAATGCACTAAAAGAAACAAAAAAAAATTCACATTTAATGTTAAATTGTAAAAATATATTAATCGGTGATACATTGGAATTTCAGGTGATGCATAATTAATTAAAAGGTAAACCAAATATTTCACGTAGGGTTTAAAGCCTGTAGTTGGTCAAACATTTATTGCAAAAATTATTTTGTATAACACACCATGACATCAAAAATAGTAAGCAAGAAACTCAACCACAGCCAATACGAAAAACCCATTAACACCCATATGACTTTAAATTATCAAGGGTTTGTGAATTTAAAACCATAGAGTGAAATTTATAAGGTTTTCCGATTTAAAATACTTATTAAAGTACGTATATGCTTTTGTAAACATCAATATCTCACATGTATAATTGAGTACACTAATGTGTCCTACACCAATGTAAGTCTTCACTTATTAATTAAAAACATCAACTAATCATATAAGTTCAATGTTGATGGATTTTATAACTGGTCCAGAAGTAGAGATACGCATGCAATACCACTGAATGATACCATGTATACTATATATGAATATATATAAGTGAAAATATAACAAAATCCTACCTCATCTTTGAAACATAAAGTATAGAGGGCATGAAACTGAACCTCAAGGAGGTTCTTTTTAAAATTTATGTTTGTATATATATAAACATTCATAACTAGGAATGTAAATTATATAAAAGTTTTATACAAAATATTACTCCATGCATTTTGTAGTTCATAATTAATGTTGAAAATCGATGTTTTGGAAAATATTAAACCCGAGCATAGGCGGTTATGTAAAACCAAAAGGTTGTACATTTTTATATCTGAATATATAAGGTATATATATTTATATATTGCACAAAGAAATTAAATATTCGTTAATGTTTAAAAATATTGTATAAACCAAGATCTGCAGGACCTAGGGTTGAGAATTTGAGGGTTTCCACCCAAAACTGTAAGATCATATCAGTTTATATATATATAAACTGAACTACATACAACTATAAATATATATGAGGGTGTATAGCACATATTTAGGTTTTGTATGCATTATGTAACCCAAAAGTTCATAATAATAAAATTTCAAGAGATATATGTTAAGTTTAAGAGAAGGTTCTAACTGAAAAGTTGGGTTAATTATATATTTTTAATAGTATACAAGTATATGCATGAACCCTAAAATAACTAATACAAGGCAATAATAAATTCCATTACCTTGCATCAAGTAAGAGAATAACTCAAGGAGGACTAGTTGTAGCTTGATAGAGGTTTGAGTGTAGAATAACCAAGGGTTTCTTCAGATGAAAATGGGTTCTTATATAAAATATTTTATACTAGAAATTTACAAAATATTTTAAGCACACTTTCATAGGGTCTGAGGCCTCTTCAGTATTTTAAAAGACTTATTGAAGGTCATTGTGGAAAACACATGAATGGAGGCGGGGTCCAGCAGCTATCACGAGAGAATAAAATAGCAAAAATGGTGTTTGTAGGGGTTACTGGTTCAAAGTAGGCAGAGAAGAAAAGGACAGAATGGGATAGGATGATCAAAGACTGAAAGGATTACCAGTATTTGATCTAGACTTGATCCAATTGTTGGGGTGCATCTGTGGGATTTAAAAGTGATCTAAGACTTGGATTTGATATGCGGCTAGATAGGATGGCCCTTGTTCGACGTGACGTTTTAATAAATCTTGGACGGCTGAGATTAGATCCGCACCGGATTGGACGGTGTAAGAAAATGTGAATTTATTCTGTGGTTGCTGAGGGTCAAGAGCTGGATCAAGTTCGATGACCTAGATCATGCACGACATGATCCAATGGCCTAGATCTTGTTTTTCCCGAAAATCCTCATCCCACAAAAATCGACAGGTCATTCTCGGCATCTGTATAAGACCAAGACTCCGAACATGTGTTTATAAATCATAGCACACACTAGGGGGCCTTATACACGAGCTCCCACCTCCCCCCACAGGCCTCATCATACACTTATCTCATCGTGGCCTCGTGGCCACGGTGGAATGCTCACGTGCTCCTATTCTATTCTGTTTCTTTTGGGGAAACTATTCCCGCACATGGGCCAGCCTGAGCTGGGGCTGAGGGCTAGGCTCAGCCACATATCATGAGCTACCTCCCTCCACCTGGCTTAAGGGATGGCCCAAAACGGCTTATTTTTTTTATAAATATCAACTTTCAAAATTATAAAGTCACAAGAAAATTGATGAATTCATTTTAACTATAAAGGAAAAAATTTTATAAAATGTGACATTCTATTTAAACTTTGATAGATTAATGAACACAAATTAAATTATAATTTATCATAACTACGAGCATTACAATAATATTTATAAACACTGATGTTTTAATATACAATGTTTGTAAATTAAAATCTAATTAATCCACATGAAATCATTTATACTTGTATAATAGATATCAAAACATAATTTATTAAAAAGTCATGAAACATAGATTTATTAAAAAATTGTTTAATCTTTAGTAATGAAGGCATTTGTATCATTTTAGAAATATTTTCAATGCATTGGAATTCCTCATCTCATTTTAAAATAACTTAAATGTAGTTAAAAAATTATACCACGTCCTTTTAAAGTTTATAATTAGATGTTGTTTTATAATTTTCAATCCATAACTTAAATATTTGGGAAACTAAATTATACTTAAATGCTTTTAATTAATTCACCAAAAGGCCAACAACTATAATTATTACCGTTGGAATTCAATGGTCACCCAGGGAAATGTTTCAGTTGTTACCTTATAAAACCATGCCTTAGGGTGTCCTAAATTTAAGTAAAATGATGAAAATGGATCTCATCATTCCATTGGTTCTTAGCGCGACTTCTGGGGATTTGGCCATACTAATGTTTGATGTGACAGAACCTAAGGACTCATATTTCCTTCTTGGGGTTTTTGTTGTTTTGGGTGGTCTCTCTGTAATTTTGATAGGGATTTTAATAGGTATTTTTTGGTATAATGGTTTCTTGTTACTTTGGGGGATTAAAAACACTTCAGTGTCTTATTTAAATAAAAAAAATCCTTGTGTCCATTTTATATACTTCATTCATATTTCAATATAAATAAAATAAAGTAAAACCATTTTATAATCAATACATGAGAAACTGTCTTGGGGTGTTACATTATCTATCTTCAAGAATCCTTATTCTACCTTATCCTTTACAAATTAGTTCTTGATATTGATATGACCTGATAATTAATATTTTAATGTATTTCTTAAATGATTGATGAAATTATCTTTATCACAGCCCTCCAAAAATGGTTGCATCACATTCACCTTGAGATCCTCTAGTTGTGTCCTAATTAACTTAAATTAGGTTTTTTATTTATTGGTAGAGATATATTCTTCATTTAAATTACATAATGTAATAAAAGACTTCTTTTTAATATTACATATCATAAAAAGTTTCTTAAAAAAATACACCAACAAATATATACTTTTGATCAACAAAATTTTTATCTCAATTCCAATCATCATAAAAAATATTGATATTTTATTTTTTCTATTAAAGCATATTTAATTGTGAATTTGATATACCCAATAATTCTATTAATTTCAATTACATGATACTTATTATGTGTACTTTGATATCTTTCACATAATGCAAAAAATAGACAATAATTTGTCTTGAAGCCATCAAATAGAGAAAACTCCAAAAAAATTATTGAACTAATTTTTATGGAAATCTTTTCTATATTTATAAAATAAGTGTTTTGAGCCTACTAAAATTAGATTTCAAACTAGATTTTTATATTTCATTCCAATATAATTCAAAAATTCACGTGTAAATTTATTTTTAGAAGACAATATAGTCTCTCACTTGATAAATTTTAATACTTGAAGAGTACTTTATCTCTCCCAATGTCAATATTCTGAATAACTCCATAATTTATTTATAAAATTGACAACAAAAACCATTTTATTTCCAAAAATTACAACATTATTAATATATTTGATAAAAAAAAGAGATTTTCTATGAAAACGTTAACATAAAGGGTTATTATATATTTTCCATATCAACCATAAATTATTTATCATATTAGTAAATGAACTAACATTTCATAGTGAATATTTTACTATGAATGCATTGTAAATACTTTTACATAATAACATTATATGTCAGGAAAAAATATCGACTAGAAAATCAAGAAATAATATAGTGAGATAAATAAAAGACAACATTATACAAAAAAATGTAAAATTTGTAGGCTCGAATTCCTCAAAGAACATCAATACTCCAATTTTAAAAAAAAGAAATAAAAGAGTTTGGTATATGATATACATTATCAAGGGATGTATTGAAAAATTACTAATGATGTAGTGAATGATGATGTATGAGAATAGTTATGTATAAATTAAGTGTAAAGGAAAATGTGGAAATTAAGATTCAACTATATCCTAGCCGCTTCATTGTGATAGTTACATAATCATTGTAATAGTAATAATACCAAATAGAATAGTAAAATTTTAATTTAAAAGTAAATAAAAATTTATCACAAATAATGGTTATATTTCTATAATCATTAATAATTAGTATTTATGATAATATAAAATTTTCCAATATTTAAAGTTAATAAATAATGTCTTTTCCTTTAAAAATAATATTTAATAGAAAATAAATATTTTTTTAATGAAAATAATTATTTCTCATAATTAAGTAATTAGTTTGATAAAATAAATATTATATTTGAAATAAGAATGTTGAAAATAGGTTAGGATGCAATTTTAATAATTCTCTAAAATACATTATTTTACAATGTATAGTAAAAATGTAGTTGTGTATCATCAATTTGTTTTATTACTTCATAAATGAGTAATAATATAGTAAAAATTAAAATAAGTGAATACATGACTAGAAATAAGTTATTTTATTATATAATGTATTTTAATGAATTTTTAGGACTTTCCAAACCACTAAACAACTTTTCAAAGTCATAAGAGGAAACTAAGATTTTAAAAACATTACTTTGATGGCAAAAAATCCCTCAAAAAGTAACAAAAAATGATTTTTTTTAAATTTTTTTCAAAACCTTTTTATTTGTTCTATAAACCATGATACAATTAAATGTGTGCCCTATGGAAAATATTTTTTTCAAAACCTAGAATTCTATGGGATATATTTGAAAAATAAAATACAATTATCTGTTTCTTTCTATAAATACCCAACTCCCCAACTTGAGAAAATAACATAAATTTTATAATGAAAATCCAATCATTACCCATTTCTATATCTTTTACAAGGATTTGTTAAGGTTAAAGGGAAATCTCCCCTATATTTACAAATATATCTCCTAGGGTAAGAGAATATCTTCCTCTACATTTTAATCCTCCTACTTTTGTTGTAGTTATCCGACTAATTTAAAAGACACTATGTTTTCATGAAATTATAATTATTACATTATTGTCAAAATATATTTATATCAATGTTAGACTTCAATTATCTCTCATTAAACCAATTTCATATACCACATTGTAAACCTGTAATTTTTTTAAAATCATTCTTTGATTTTCCATGTCACCATTTTTATGTTATGAATACCCAATCCAATATTTTGTCACATTTATTCATATAAAGGTAATTATAATTATTTTATTGAATATTTCCATGTATAAGACTCACTTTACCTTGCATTGGGTAAAAATTAATTACAAATTCAAGACATTAAAAACTTATATGATTTATGATACAATATTAATCACATTCATTATTCTCCATGGGTTAATTATGAAATTATGTATTATGATATATATGGAACACATTAATTAATATATTAGAAGGGTTTACCCTAACAGTGCTATAATGAATTAGGTAATGAATTAAACTCAATATATATATTATGTTTTATGATAACTTAGTGAATAACCTGGGTAATATTGTTTATAATACCTTAGTATTGAAACTTATTGATATACTTACGAATTTCTCATTTTTATGTTTTATCAAAATTAAGATTTTTATCAGATACTAATGATTATTATATCATATTGTGCCTATAGTTTTATCAATGACAATAAATCGTGTTGTATTTCATTTGTTTATCCCTTACTATGAGTTATGGACACCCTTTTTTGTTTATGTATTTTTCCCTGAAATCATATATAGTAAACTGACCTAGGATTGATTTTTATAGAATAATATTTAGAGGACCAAATAATGTTTATATTTTTTTGCCTATTTAATTTTGAATCATATATCTATTTTCTAATATAGTAAACATATAATGGTTATTAAATGTTATTAATGTAATATTTTGTTAATGAATTATGTTAAATATAATTTATTAAAAATTAGGGTCATTATATTTCATATCATGTAATGGTTTAGTTTTTTATGGAACATAAGAATAGAAAACATTAGTAAAAACACTAGAGATAAGTCTAAATATAGTAAATGATTTTAAATTTTGGTAAAGAATGGAGCATGTAGATCCCTATAAATGACACTCATGTTTGGACAATATAAGTGGATATAGATATAACATAGATGATCCTAGGTGTAATAACCCAAAAAAAGTCAATTCAGGTATTGACTCGATCATCACCCCCACTATGAGCAGTGTTCATGACTAAACTCCCAATTAGACTCTCCAAGGGGATATGATTTGGTTTATAACATGCTTATACAAACGATTATGAAGGATATAATGATAATGATTTTTTTAATATTGATTTATAAAATCCTATAAGCATGATATTAAATAATTTTAGGACATAAATTTCATTAGAATTGTTATAATAATATTTCCAATAGAAAAATATTCCTACTTATGTTATATTATTCTAGAAAATGGTAAAACAAATAGGACTCCATTAAATAATGGATGCATTGTAAAATTCAATGATTGTTTTACTAATATGGTGAAATATGGATTTAGAGATTTTATGAGGATAATGAATCAATAGACAAAGTTCATGAATGAAAACATAAAACATGTAGAGAATCAATCTTTACCAAGAAGGAACAATTAGTAACTGAATCATGCATGCATTAATAGATAACTTTTTGTTAAAGTAACCTTTTATCTGCTGATCAAAAAATTAGAGATCAATAATATAAAAAATGAATTTTATTTACTCCTATGTTTTCATTAAGAGATACTTTAATTTCTATAATATCTGTTTGAGGGATAGTATGATCAATAGTGGAAGCTATCAAGGAACATGATTCTAAATGATGAGATATAAGCTATTTAATGGGATGATTTCAAAAATAATTTTAAATAGGTATTTAATCAAGAAATTTAAATGAGAATATAAATGGAATTCTAGGAATTTAATCAATGGGAAAATTAATATTTGTGGATTTATGAGTTTAACATTTTAGGGGTCAAAATATAGGAACCATGAATTGTCATTGATACATGTTGTAATATAAATAAATTATTTTGTAGAATAAAACCTCAACTATATAAATAACATTCAATCTATGAATTTTGGATTTATGAGTAGATATTTTAGTGTTCTTTGAAAGAGGAAATGGAGTTCAGAGATACACAATGGTATTGTGGACCGAAATATATGAAGATTTGGATGAAGAAAATTTTTATAAATGATTTAAACCATGAATGATAAGAAAAAAACTACCCATGTGAAATATGTGCAAGAATAATAATAATGTCTTTTTTCATAAAACTAACTGTAAAATATTAGAAGCATGGAATTAATATCCCTATATCTTGAAAAATTATTTGATATTTAGAGACCAATCATTTTAATTCCACTAAAAATGGAAGATGGTTCTTGTACAACCTACAGGTATAGTGATTTATGTGTGGGGAGAATAAAAAATTAACTAATAAATGTCTATATTAAAAGATAATTAAGGAAAACCACCATAAAACCATGTATATGACTAGGTATCATGGTATGAATATTTTAATCCCAATGGATAATGTTAGGGATCTTAATGTTGTTTTAGAAGGTAAACTAATTATACACCAAAATCAATCAAGTATTTTGTTTTATTATTCATCTATGAATTTGTTATTTCACTCATGTTTTCATAGAACATAAAGTTTAAACCTGAACATCTTGTAGTATATTTGTTATTTAATACTAATAGAAAATATAAAAAATAAATTATATATAGGTATTATCATATTAACTTTGGTGAGTAAAATATCACTATAAAAATGGTGATCATTTGAATTTTTTATTTTGAAATAATTCTAAAGATGTATTTGATGTAAATTTTAATTCCAAGATCAAAGTTAGAAGAAGGGGATTATATTATTTCATGAATAGAAACCCTATAATTATATTTAATGGGGAGATATTACAGGCCATTTATTTTCAATAATGATCGTTTATTGCCATGTTCATTAAATGGTTGGTAAAGAAGGGGAGGGAAGTGAAAGTATAATTGTATGATATTTCCCAGAGTTTGGAAATACAATGATGTATTTCAAGAATAATTATATTTTCCTCCCACAGAAGGATAGGTAGAGTTATCAATTTTACTCATACCCAGATCCAAGGAATTATCAAAGACCCATACATATTAGATTATAAATATTTAGGATATTTTAAGAAGAAAATACAGGTACTTTGGATACGGGTTTTATTCAATTGAGTGTATCACCATGTTCTGAACCTACTAAATTTGTGAAGAAGAAGGATAAATCATTGAAACTATAAATTTATAATAATGATCAAAATGGGATCAATTTGAAGATAAAATAACATCATCCATGGAGTAATGATTTATTCATCCAACTTCAAAGGGCCCAATTCTTCTAAAATATTGACCATTGATTAGGGTAACATATCCTATGTGTTAAGAAGGAATATTTCCCAAATAATTAATTTTGAATAGGATATGAACATTATTATTTTTTTTATTCCATGTGTATTTACAAATGATCATATCATAATAATGGATTTGCTGAATGGATTCTTTAGGGATTACCATGATAAATTTGTAGTGAACATTATTAACGATATTCTCATATATTCTAAAATTCATTTAGATCATGCCGAACATCTAAGGGTCTTATTAAAAACTCTATGGGGATATTTTTTAAATTCACTAAATATGAGTTCTTGTTAAATAATTTCACATTCTTGGGAGTCATTATAATAAGTAAAGGAATATCTTTTCTTCTAATTATGATAAAGGTTATAGAGGAGTTGCTTCAACGTATAACTGTAATTGAGATTCACATTTTCTATAGTCTACTCTGATACTACATAAATTGGGTGATTTTTTTCAATATTTCAAATTCATTAATAAAGTGAACACGAAATGGAGTAATGTGTATCTACATAGAGAAGTGTCAAGAATGTTTCCATAAACAAAAAATTTTGTTAGTTACTAATTTTATACCTAAATTACCCTCTAATAGGGAAGCATTTTTCATTTATCATGATGCATACTTGGAAGGATTTATATGTGCACTCATTGAAAATTACAAGTTGATTGGATATGTATCTTGATTGTTAAGACCTCATGAATTGAATCAGAATACCCATGGTTTTTCATTATCAACCTTTATATTTTCATTAAAAATTGGGATAGATATTATTTATGGGATGAAGTTTGGTATTTACAATAAAAACCGATGACTAAAATATATATTCACACAAAATTAATTGATCATGTGATAAAGGAGATGATTTTAACTTCGTATGAAGTATGATTGTTCTATATATTTTCACCCTGGTAAAGAAAATAATGTTTCCAATGAGTTTAGTTTAAAATAAAAATGATTTAATTCAAATATGTGTATTGAAGGAGATATTTTGATAATAGACTTGGTAAATATTGAAATAGAATTAATATGGGAAGTTATATCATCAATCATGTCCCATATATTTTCCCAAACATCATTACTAGACAACATTACGAATATAAAAATAGACAATCCTATGTTACAGAACAAGATAGAAAATATCAAAATTGGACGTCTTCTATGTTTAATGTTGATAAAGACTGAATGTTGAGGCTCATATTAAAGATTCGTATTCCATTTTTTACAAATTTAATGATATATATTAGGGATGAAACTCATAGATGTGTGTTCTCTATACATCCTATATGTAGAAAACATTTATTGATATTTATCATATTATTAGTAGTGGGATTGAAAAAAATTTCTTATTAGTAATATAACTCATGTTTTGATATGTGTATAATATTATTAATCCCATAGAATTATTTTTTTCATAATAAAATAACAAATCATGAAATAATATTTACTTTAATTACTAAAAATAATAAAGTAAAAAAATAATCGCACACAATGATGTATACTACACATGCTTTAATTTTATAATGAAATCATTCTAGCTATAAAAATTATAAAAAAATAGAAGAGTTAAAAATATGATAAAAAATAAAATGGGAAGTGTAGAAACATTATATTTGAATTAGTGAATGATGAGATATGATAATAGGGGAGTATATGTAGGGTTTAATGAGGAATGTGATTGTTGGAATATCATTGTTACCGGACTAATGCAATTGACCATTATATGATAATTATAATAGTATTAATACCCAATTGAATAGAAAACTAGTAGTTTAGAATTAAATTAAAATTTATTATAACTAATAATTATATTAAATATACTCTTTATGAATCAATATTTGTGATATTATAAAATTTTAAAATACATAAAGATAATAAATAATGTGTTTTACTTTAAAATTTGTATTTTACTAGAATCATTTAATGTTTTTTAAAATAATTATTTATAATACTTAGGAATTTATTTATGTAAAATATAATTTATATTTTTTGTCAAAAAATTGATATTAGGTATGGGTGAGTTTTTGAAAAGTGTCTAAAATACATTATTTTTTATTGAATAGAAAAAATACTGGTTTTTTTATATGTATTATGACATCATAAAACTGTAATAATGATTTAATAAGTAAAATAAGTTAATACACGACCAAATAAATTATTTTATTAATATATTGTATTTTAAAGAATTTATATGACTTTCCAAATGTATAACCAAATTTCCAATATCTAATGTGGAAATTAATATTTTAAAAACATTTATTTAAGGAAAAATTATTTCCACATAACAAATGTAAAATAAAAAAGATGTTCAGTTCGAGAATTGTTTTGGAAAAAAACTTATTTATTTCATATAAAATGTTACAAAACCATTGGAGTCCCATAGAATTTTCTTCCTAAAAAATAGAATTCAACAAAATATATTTAAGAAGTAATAAACAATTATCCTCTATTTTCTATAGATACCCCCATATACACCCCCATTTAATTCACTAAAATGAAATTTAGAATGAAATTATACATATTTTTCTTCCATTTAACTTTTCAATTATGTTTTTATGTCTCCACGGAACTCTTCTAAATATTTATGAATCTATCTCTCAAGGTATGTGATTTCATTCCTCTAGATTTTATTAATGTATTTAATTTATAGTTAGTCCTCTATTTTCAATGTTATAATCTTCTCATGAACTTCTAATCGCTAGATTTATGTCTGAATATTTTTCTACAAATGAGATAATTCCATTCTCTCTCATTAATCTCATTCCATAAACCAATTTATATACCAGTTCTACTATTGAAATCATTCATTTATTTTCTATACCACAATTATATTGTATTGAATTAAAACACTAGTTTTATTCAAGGATATTCATATAGAAGTAATTATACTTCATTTATTGATGATTTAGATATTGAAAACCCACATTCTGATCAAATGGGTTAAAAATTCAGAAAGTTTCATGTGACAACCGGGTCCCGGTCACAGCACAGGCACCCCGCCTTAACATAGCCATCGTGTCCTGCCCCACTAGGTACCACCAGTTGCCCCACAGACACGTGGACCCACCCCAGGGTCCACCCACGTGCCCAAACGGGTCATCTGACTAATGATAGTCCCCACAGGCCAACACATGTCCTTTCCAGTGTGCTTTGTCCTCACTCACACACACCCTAAGAAACTTCCCAGAAGGTCACCCATCCTGATCACTACTCCAGGACAAGCACGCTTAACTGTGGAGTTCTAATCAGACAGGCTCCCGAAAAGGAAGGTGCACGTTATTGACATGAGTCATATCATTTAGCCATTTAACCCTTTATCATTTGGGGATGTTACAATCACCCCCCCCCCCAGAGCACAGTGCCCTCGTTGTGGGCCCTACATCTCAACCCAGGTAGTGCACCGCACTTAAGGCTGGGTTCCTCCTCTGATTCCAAATGTGACAACCGGGTCCCGAGGACAGCACAGCCACCCCGCCTTAACATGGTCGTCGGGTCCTGGCCCACCAGGTACCACCAGTTGCCCTGTAGACACGTGGGACACACCCCAGGGTCCACCCACATGCTCGAACGGGTCATCTAACTAATTACAGTCCCCACATGCCAACACATATCTTTTCCAGTGTGCTTTGTCCTCACTCACACACACCCTGGAAAACTTCCCAGAAGGTCACCCATCCTAATCACTACTCCAGGCCAAGCATGCTTAACTGTGGAGTTCTAATCAGACAGGCTCCCGAAAAGGAAGGTGCACCTTGTTGACATGAGTCATATCATTTAGTCATTTAACCCTTTATCATTTGGGGATGTTACATTTCATGTCTTGGGACACTTATATACACAATGATTTTATATAAAACAGGTTTCTTATACTTTATGGGTTATTGATGAGATTATTAATTATGATGTTTCTGGAAAAAATGAATTAATTTATATTAATAGAGTTCCCTAATATAACTCAAATTCATTCACTAAGGAATTAATCTCTATATATTAGTTGTTTTATGATACCTTGATGAATAAACATGGTGATATTCTTATGAATGTATCATTTTTCTATTGTATCCTCATTTTCAAATAATGTATCATATAATTATTGTTATGATCTCATTTTATGACTTTTGTATTATCTATAATAACCACTCACGTTAAATTTAATTTTTTACCCCCTACAAGGCATTATGTTCAGCCATTTCTATTGATGAATTCCCATATGATATTATATATAGTGATGTGGACTATTATGTTTTTTAAATAAGTATTAAAAGAGGATAAAAAATGTTTACCTTTTTTGATCTATTAAAATCAGGTTTTATGTACCTAGTTTCGAAGTCACTAATCCCAAAGAGGCCATTTGATTTTATTAGTGTAATATTTTATAAATTAAATATGTCAACAAAATAATATATTAAAAAGGTAGGTAGCCATATCTACCACTATTCAAATCCATATTCTTCTTGGTTAACTTAGGATTTTAATATTATGCACTAAAACACTATTTAAACATATATAATAATTTTTCATACCTTGGATGAACTTAATTAAATCATTATTTTAAATTTTATAAGGTTGAATCATCAACCTGAACATAATAATAACTCAAATCTTACAAATTGTCATAAAATATTTAATTATATACATCCAATTCGTCATAAAATTTATCAAATTAATAATGTGTACTTTACTATATGAACCATGAAATATATGATCTAACACCTTCACATTATCACAATTAAAAAATTTATGATTCACTTTCATAGTATAGATATCTCATTTAATTTAGAGAATATCCTTGGAAAATTCTTCCAAATCCTCTTTCCACAATCATACAAATATTTAAACTCTTAAAATTAATGACTAATGGTATTCTAAACACCCAGATGTAATTAAATATTGGGTTTTACATATAATAAATCTCATAAAGATATTGAATAGAGTTTATATGACAAAATCAATGATTTTGAATGTGAACCACTATTCAAATTGCTTACATTACAATGAAATGAGATTATTAATGCTACAATAACATGGTTAAATAAATAAAAATAAATAATTGATTTGTTTTCTCAAATAAACTACTTTTTATGGGGTATATGATGCACTATACTCATGATAAATTATTGGATTCTATGAATACAAATAAACCAATTCCCTTATATATTCATATTAATTTTTTAAATGTATCCTTTTTAATGAATAAAGATATCCACATTCATCTCTTATATTAAAACTATTAAATAACATGAATACAAATTATCTAATCATTTACAAGATAATAATGTTTTGTTTAAACTACTATATAAATAAAATAATATTTTTATCATCATCCATTAATGTCATATTCAAGGGTCAATAAATATATAAATGTAAACATTCAAAGTGATGGGTTATTTAAACATGTATTCCTATTTTAGAATAATTTAAAACCTATAACACTTAAATATATAACATTCTTAATTTTTATTACTAACTCTTATATAAATAAAATTAGTATTATTATTTTCAAAATTTATATTTTTCGTTCATATTTGGAAAATGTGGAAAAGTTATCTATGACACCATTCATTCCCACACTTAATGATTAAGCTACAATAATTTTTAAATTCTATCACTTAAAATAGATTACCTCTTACTCATTATCATAAAGTAAAAACACATAAATCCTAAAAAGTATTCTCCAGAACGCTTCGTTAAAAAATATCTCAACATCTCCGTTATCACATAGTTTTAAATCATTCATTATTTTATTTCTTTAGACATAAAAAACGAAATAAATATTTGAATGGAACCTATTATTTTTAAAATATATCAAGATGATCCATTTTATTAAGATATTTCCATAATAAATAAATTTGAAATATTCATCTCTATAATTCTAAAATCATTTGAGTATACAATTATCTTTCATCATATGTGGGGAATACCAATGTTTAATGTCTCTAGATAATACATTTGAGATTTCATCAATAATGCTTTCTTTTAAAGAGATTAATTAATTCATCTTTACCTTGTTGTATAACTATAAGAGAATTATTACAACTCAATTATTCTTTAAAATTATATTGGAATATTTATACAAGTAATTAATCAAATCAAATCTTATATTAACATCATAGAAAACTAAAAAATGATTCATCACTTGGACTTCAGAATTCTTAGTTTCTATCAAAACTTTTTTTCACTGAGTTGGTAGTATCCCCCAAATCCAACATTCGAATTTTAATTTAATTATTAAAATATTTTTTATTATACCAACTATACATTTTCGTATTCACATAGGCACTACGAATCCAAATAATAAAAAAATTATGTTTTCTTATAAATTATTTCTCATTTAGATTGTGAAAATTTTGTTAATTCTAATTTTATACCCCTGATCTAAATATAATAAAAAATTCGGAATTTATGGTGTTATAGAATTAGTCCTATAAATTTTAGAAAACATCAATTTATATAAAACCTTTTCATATGATCCATATTTCTCCTTTAATTCTCTATTTTTAATTTTTTTTAGAATTTTGTAATATTTTTGTATGAAAAAATATTTTAATACATTCCATTTTAATTATCCCCTGATTATAATAATAAAATAAAAAAATTTAAGAATATGTTAAATAGAGTTCTTTCTTATTAGAAAAATAATGAATATTCATGTATTATTCGTAACTATTTTTATTTTCCTTAAAATTTTCACCAACTTATCACATGAATTATGTGATATTGAAATTATATTCTCTAGGTCATATTAATCCATAAATATTTTTTATTATAAATTATAAAGTTTTTATTCATTTTCATTCATGTTCTCTCTTTGTTCTTAATTCTTCTTCCTCTCCTCGGCAATGGAGAAATTTAATCTATAATTTTATTTCAAAAACTATTAATAAATTCATCCTTGTATTTTCTATACATCATTTGATACATAGGAACCTTTTCTAACTTTTTATTTTCCTAATATGGTGTATAAATCTTCATAAAAAGTTATTTTATTTTTTATTTCATCATAAATTTAATATCTATTTTTTCTTACACACCATATCTTAAAAACCCCTCTTAATTCACTTATGAAATCCACAATTTCTCACAATATTCACCATGTGATGAATCTTATTCACATTAAATATCAATAAATTATTTTTATCTATATTTAAAAATTATCACCCTTTTTATTTTAAAAAATTAGTAATATATTCTCTTAGTGGGATGATTTTTATTACTATTTTTTGAATTCATCCTCTCTAACAACTCCTCTGATTACGAATCCTCATCTTCAGTCAACTATTACCCTTTAATGATACGATTTATATGAAAATGAAAAATACCTCAATAGATAAAACAATGAAAAGGAAGTATACCAGAATACTGACTGTTCCTTTATTGAAACTTATTGTGATAAGTGAAATTATATATTCGAAATTATTAAAAACCCATTAACCAAAAGATGAATTTTCATCACCATACATGACCAATTTAGATGTCTTAAAATTCACCGATGAATTGAATGAAATTTTATTCAGACCTTTATGTATATTCTAGAGTGAAGTTCCTTTTCACCTACATGTTCTCACTCACAATTTTTTGTAATGGTATAATATTCCAATTACAAGTGGTTGTTAGAATGAAATAACAGTGCATTAAATTTTGTTTTCATTTTGAACAGATCATAGTTTGTATTATACCAATAAATGTATTTTTCTTATTTTGGGAATATTTTGTAGATTTAATACATTTTTATAAGGCCCTTCAAAGTAATAATACAAATTTCCATTAATATGAATGTGATAGATTGACACCATGAATAAATGTAAGAAACTATATATATCTGATGGTCATCGTATGTTTGTTTGAAAGGTTATCCATTTCCCCTTAATGAATAGTTTCTATGATCATTGATATTTGATGCCATACAGGGAGGTAATATGTGTTTTAGAGTTTGGATTTAACTAATGAGAAGGGATTCCTATATAACCCTATATCTATACAAAAAATTACCTGGGTACCGTAATGGAATTCATGATCATAAGAAAACAACTACAACATCTTCAAAAATAATAAAATTTAATCAAACCCAACCCTAATATACTAAATACATTTTTTATCTTTTTTCATTGGTTATATATACTTGTGATCCCATTAAACAAGATCAAATTGATTAAAAATAATGGGAGGCCAAATACATTTATGAATCTCACATTACATTTGAAAACATAAAGTAAAACAAAGTACTTCCTTTTAGAAGACTACTATTCCTTTTATAATGACCTTTCATATTAATCATAGTACACATCTTGGCCTCCTGGGGAAAGGAATCGTAACAAAAGGGTGAGTTTAGATGTGCAGTCACAGAATGCATACATCAAAATCTATTATAGAATTAATTTTTGGAATAATATAGAAGGAATAAATTATTACAAAAAAATCCATATATATATAATCACATAATTAGAAAACTTATATTTGAATATCATAATTATTTTAATAATAAAATAGACATAAATAACTGATTACATGATGATGGATTTCATAATGTCGTACATTTTAAAAATACCATCGCAGCATCATTCCAAGACATCTTACAAAAATTGGTAATGCATGTCCGGAATACCCAAGGGGTTTTCTTTCATGATACCTACTAGTTCATCATGTGGCTATGTAATTATGATCCTTATTTATAGAGTGTAAATTAAATCAAATATTTAATTGATTCCTTTGGTAAAAGGTGACTCATTCAGAAAATGATAAAAACTTCAATTTTAACCCCTTAGAAAAAAATTAATACATGGGTAAAAATGACTTAAATAAATCATTTTTTAATATTAAAAACATTATTAAAAACATTTTAACGAAAATTTAGAGATGGAAGAAAAAAAGACTCTGTCGAATTGAAAACAAATTTGAGTTTTCCTAAAAAAAAATTGGAGATTTAAATAATTTGATATATGAAAATTAATTGAAAACAATAAATTTTAAAATATAAATATAGGATATTATTACGGTATAAATGGAATTCAAATCCCCAAATATAAATTTAATCATTTTAAATTCTTAATAAGGATTAGATTTTGAAATAAACCCTTACCTCAGGTCCAATGTTCTTTATATGTGCTCTAAACTTCAAATATAATTAAGGTAAATTTAGCATAATGATATAACATAACCATATAAATTAGTAATATCATATTTTATGTACTTATAAAATTTAAACACCCCTTTATTAATAACTCCTTCTTAGAATCATCTTTTTTAGGGTTTTAAGTATTTCATTTTTCATATATGTTTTTGTTCAGTACTTTTGGTCCATTAATATTTATCATGGATCAATAATATGTGGAATTTTAAAAATGATTTTAATGTAATATTAAATAATTATATACAATTTATAATAATTATTTATAGGTAGATAAGAAAAATGAATCACATCACTTAAGAGAGGTCGCGGTCCACACGTACGCACGAGTGACATTATTATATTTTAACAAGTAAAATGGGAATATGTTAAGTGATATATTATATTTAAAAAATAATTATAATATGATACATATTATATATAAAAATTATATAAATAATAATAACCATTTATGAATGGTAGCATGGAAAAATAAAATATTTCATTTCGTGAGACGGTAGTCCGCACACACACACGCACACACGATGCATTCACTTCCAATTTTATGGTAAATCAGATATATAAAAGTTGGGTAATCAATGTAATAATATCTCAGTATATATTATATACTAAATATATTATATCATTATGGTTATAAAATAATTTAAGGAGGTATAATAGTAATTCAAATGAAAAAAAATCAGTTACGATCTTTCCCTATTCTTTTGATCACTAATTTTGGAATACACATTAGACCATATAAGGTTGGTATTTGGAGCAAAATAGGACCTATATATCATGATAAGGTAGGTTAGGAAATTATTTTTCCAATATTTTCAGAGATAATGGGATCATGATGTCTGAGTATGAGAGGAGTGTTGGTTCCCTTTTTTAAGGGAGGGAGAGAACAGATTGATGTAGCAAAGGATTAAAATATATTAATGTATTATAAAGTCTGTGTAGTACAAATTGAACTATCTTCAATGTGAATAACATATAGGATAAAAATATAGGGATATAAGTTAAATTAGACATGCATTTAAGTAAATTTAACTCTTATAATTTTAGTTTAACCCCTATTAATCCATTTAATCATTCATCATAGTAATGAATTTTTAGGATGGTTACTATTCATAATAACAAAAAATTAAATTAGACACATTAACAAATTTGGAATGTTTTAATCAAACTATGGAACCAATTTTATCAAATTATATATTGATAAGTGGTAGATTTAAAATTTTAAAAAAACACAAAAAGATCGATGAAACACGTTTTTAGAAAAATTCATTTATATACCAAAATTTTAATTTATTCCAAAATAAATCCCAATTTTGATTCCTAAGTAATTAATTATATAATTTATAATTTTTTTATAAATATTTTTAATTTTAATAATATTATAAACATAATGATACATTTAAATTACATTAAATTATGAAAATTGATTGGAGTTTTTAAAAAAATATATTTTTTACAATTCATTAAAAAAATTAAAAAAAATCCCTTAAATTCACCCTAAGATAATATTAAAATTATTATTTAAAAATTAAATCTATTACGTTAAATTATTTTCTAAAAACAGTAGAAATTAATTTTATAGTATGAGTAAAAAATTCAATAAAAACCAATTTTGAAAAAAAAACTATTATTTAAGCATAAAATTGTTTTAAATAAAATTGATTAAATATTTGTTAGAAATTAATAAATACATTTGAATAATGGAAGAAATTATACATATTTTTATAGTTTGGTTATTCCTATTCATACATCCAATTTAATATCTATGTTTTATTTTTCATAATTAACTACTAATATTTGGTATACTATATCACAATTTTCATAAAGATTGTTGTTGCATTATAATAAATATACCCAGATTATTATTAAATTAAAATCAGTTTTTTGGTTGTTAAAAAACATCAAAATTTCTATACTAACACCATAGTTGTACATCATTCCACTACAAATGGAAACCCTTCAATGTATTTTTTATATGGTCTTAATAGTTTCTTTATATGCCACCATCAACATTATGATAAAAAGGAGACAAAAATAAAATATAAATAAATGTTAAACTGTGTGTATATTTTTTCTCTAAAACCTACCCAATCGTATCTTAAAAAACTATTCCCTATAGCTTATAATATAACCCATATTTGGTATTTGATAAGGCAGTTTTTTTTGAAAGACACTAAAAATTAACATTGTGGTTTTGAATTTTTTTCAGTATTTGTTTTTGAAATACATGGCCTAATCATATAAGTATGTTCTCATATATGCATCCAAAAAATAATAAATATATTAATGGAGACGTCGTAACTTCATGAGTGAGTAATATTTCAACACATGGATATCCCATTTTGATCTTCTTCATAATAAAAATATATTTTTCTACACAAAATATACTTGTATCATCTAAATGGGAATTGTAAAAATACTTCCATGGAAATTTATATAATATATATTTTTGTTTAAAACATCCTCCAATGGAATTTCAATTTTTTTAGAATGAAATGAATCTAATTTTAAGGTAATATAGAGAAATTTGGTGTACTACATAAACAACTAGTAGGCTCCTAGATCTGAATATTCAAGATGACGCTTTATCATAATAGGATATTGACTCAAATATTTTTTGTATCCAAGAAGATTATCTCTAATCAAAAGTATTATCATTTCATAAAATCATGTTTTGACCACATGTGTTAAAAATCATGATAGTTTAATAGGAATCATATATCTTCCCTTTGTCTTAATCATAATTTTTTTTACCATTGTCATTACAAATACTGATTATCTTATAATAAATTCATAGTCTACATTGTGAGTGATACGAAGGTAATATAATCCATCTTAACCATAAATGAATATGGATCTGATAAATCACAATATCAATTTAATTGTGTCAAATTGTAAAGTGGGGATAAATCAATCATATATATAGAATGTGATTTGGAAAATATATTATAAATATGGATTTGAAACAAATTTTCCATAATCACAATACATGGTGATCTTATTACATAAAAAAATCAATGTTTTGACATCCTTATATATTTTTTATTTGATTAATATAGGTCGTCTAGATATGAGACACATTTAGTATCACCATACTCACAAGTTAAGCTCATTTGGATATTGGGAGGGTGAATGAATTAGTATAATTAGAACTACAAATTGGATTTAATATGGAAGAATCAATTCTCAAGAGGGTTAAAATTTTCTAAAATCATGACTTCTTAAATAAAATATAGATCATATAAACCAATACGTGTGTGAGGAATAAAAATTTTCCCAAATTTTGTTCTAGAGTTTTATACATTATGAGAATATATATTTATTTGGGTTTAAATTTTGTTATTCTTAGAATTTTGTATTTTATTTTTCAGATATAAATTTTTCCTAAACAATAGAACATAAAGGGTTAACTGGATTTATTTTTCATTTTTCTTGAAATACCCAATATTTGTGTTCATTATAATAATATTTCAGTAATTTTTTCTCACATGTACATGAAATTTTATGTTGGAAATTCTATGTGTTGTCCTAGAAAGCAGAAACATGAATTTTTACCTTAATTTCAATTATCAGTCATTAACATAGTGAGTATTATACCTCCTCCATTTTGTTGATTATGGTAATTTATGTCAAAATAATAAGGTTATTGATATTTATGATCAAAATATTTTTAACCAAAATATAAGGCATTTTATATTACAATCAGTATGTTAAAATTATTTCATTAATGGAGGTCCTAATACTAGTAAAAATTGTTGTATTTTGTGCCCCAAAACAAAATACATTGTGATTTATATTCCAATATATTAATGGATTTGAATATTTATTAATATGTTACCCCATATATTAGGTTATTCGGTGTTACATTAATAAGTTAATTTCCTTATAGTATATATTTCATTGAAATGTCATAACATTATCAACTATAATGAGAACCATGAATTCCCATGGAAATATTCTATAATATTTTTTCTATGGTCATATGATGTTGTCTAATCGGTGAAACAATATGTAAAAAATTAAGTTGGGGATTCTCATGAGGGTATAAAGATTCATCTCAATATTTTATCTCTTGGTAATATTCAATATGGGAGCTTATATGGACAAACCCACAAGTAATAAATCTGAATGTTTTGTGTCATTTGGTATTTCCATCTGAAAAATGTTTTATTATATTTCGAGTTTAGTATTATTAAAAATTCTTGTCCTGACTCGCTTTCTTTAACGTATTAAAGAAAACTAAAATTACTTTTGTTTTCAATATGTTGGGTATGTTGTGGAGTTTTTAATATAATTTTTTCTAGATTTTATGAAATAATAATAGGTCAGATTTTTATAAAATTATACTATAGAATAGAGGTACATGACCTACCACCTTCCCTATTATTTAAAATGCAGCATAGAGAATGCCTCATGTTCCGCTCCCTGACATGGATTGATGACATGGCCAATGCAACATCACTGATATCCCCATTCTCATAATGTAAAGAGAAATGTGGCTTTCATGAAGACTCCTTTTGTGTAAATAAAGGGTAAAGGTGACAGTACTTCCATATTTCACTTAAGTTCCTATAAAAGGAAACCCCCCATCTTTACTCCAAATTTACTTCACATATATACATTTCACAAACACTCTCTATCCCTATAATACTCCTAGTGGATATCCGTTTTTGTGTGGTGGTTTCAGTGGCCTAAAAGGAGTGGCGATTTTTGTGAAGTGTTATTTTGCGGGATTTTACATTATTTATTTTAATGATATTTATTTATATAATAGATTATGTCTTATTTATTTCTAAATATGTTATTTTTTAATAGCTTATTTACTTATATATAGTTTATAAATAGTAATTATTATTAATAATGATTAACTATAGAATAACTAATGAATAACTTATGAGTTAAAAATGAATAGATATTGAATAGATAATAATAATTACCTAAAGAATACAGTATAATTAACTAATTTATATCATATTATTGACTAATAATTTACTAACTATTAACTAATTATTAAATAATGATTAATAAATTAATAAACAATGATATAAAAATGATTAATTATTGATTTACTGCTGATTATGTATTGATTGAATAATGATTAATTAATGATTAATTAATGATTATAAAATAATTAACTAATGATTAAATATTTGATAAAAATGATTAAATAATTATAAATGAATGATTAACTAATGATTAACTAATTAAAAACAAGTGATCCGCTGATTATTAACTAATGACTAAATAATGATTAAGTACAAATTGAAAAATGATTAAGGATTGATTAACTAATGATTAAAGAATGATTAACTAATGATTAACTAATTATTATATAATGAATAAATAATTATTAAATAATGACTAATGAATTAATAATGAATAATTAAAGAGTGATTAAAATTTTATTAAATAATTCTTAACTAAATATTAAATAATGTTTAACTAATGATTAAATAATGATTTAATATTGATTAAATAATGATTAAAAAATGTTACCTAATGATTAACTAATGATCCAATAATGATTAAAGAATGATTAATTGATGATTAACTAATGAATAAGTATTTATTAACTAATGATTACAGAATTAATAACTAATTATTAGATAATGATTAAACAATTATTAACTAATGATTAACTAATGATTTAAGAATGATTAACTAATTATTAAATAATTAATAACTAAATATTAAAGGGTGATTACCTAATAATTAATTAATGATTAACTAAAGATTAAAGAATGATTAACTAATGATTAAATACTGATTAACTAATAATTAAATATCGGTTAAGTAAATATTAAAAAATGATTAATTAATGAATAAAAAATGATTAACTGATGATTAACAAATCATTAATTACTTATTTAGTGCTAATTAAATATTAATTAACTATTGGTTACTATAATTATAATGACAAAAAAAATTATTAATTAATGATAAAAGAAATATGGATAGGGTTATACTGGCATTCGCACTCTCAAGCAAAGAGGAACCAAAGAAAATAAAAAATAAAATATAAAAGTCACACTAGTAGGAGGCATCATAAGAACCACACGAGTTAGAATTGTAATATAAAGGACCATGATACCTGGTAACCATATTTTGCTTCATATATTATTAGTCATTCCTATATCTTTCATTCCTAAGAAGAGCATACTAAAACCCTTCAACAAACAAAAACTATTTTTTCTTTGGAAAAAGACATACTATAGGTTTTTTTGGGAGTCATCCTTTACATAATCCCACCATCCATCGATGCAAGGAGTTTCCTTTAATTTAATGATATCTACTCGAATCATTGAGAGATTCATACTATCACTTGAAATTTTTTTTTCCTCGATCGCAGTAACAAATATTTTCTTTACCTTTTTTAAAATCACTCGTTATTTTAGGCCACCCTCATCATGGGAATTCACACTATGCTCTGGCACCAAATTCCATGATAACCCCATCATAGATCTGGTCAAAACATGCCTACATTCCTCTATTTTATGTACTCAAAAACATTGTTCAATATCATTAAACACATGGGAATCATTAGAAATTTCCATATGAGCATCTTCCACCCCTTGTGAAACATAAAAAATAATATAATAATTATCTCTATTAGTTGTTGATTTCCTTCTACATAAAAAAATATCTTCATTTTATATTGTTTTCCTCTTCATTTTATTCCTTCAGGATGTATCATAATTATGTTTTAATGAACAAAAATCACATAGAACATTTTTACAGCATTTTTCATCTACATGGATGATAACAAGATATTCAAGATAGATGTCAAGTAGTCTCTCGTATTCCACCTATAGAGAGATATCATCATCCTTGGAAGACAACACTATATTATGAATCAAACAAGAACCTCGATGAACTTCTACTAGGAACCTAAAATAATGGAAAAAATTGGAAGCCTCAGTGGTCCTATACATTTTAATTGGAATAACTAAAGTATAAGAAATGTCAAAAAGGATTTTAGGATTCCATAAGATCTAGTGAAATGAAAAAAATTGATTAATTCTTGAGACATGTTATTTTTTATAGAGAACATATTAAAATCTAAATCCCATTAATAAAATAAATTCATACCTAGAATTAGTGAAACTTAATCGATCCCCTAAGAATTTTTCATGAGATCTCATGATGAAAAAATTATGAAGAAAAATGTTCATCCAAATATTATATATATCTATTTAGAAAACCCCCATGTAGTGGTTAGTATTCAAAACAAATCATCTATCATACAATTTTTCACTCCACCAGGAAAAAAATTCTAGAAATAATTGTATTCTTACAAATCATTAATCTATCAAGGATAGCCTACCTATTAGCAACAAGACAGTATGTTTCACCATTTTTTATTATTATCTTACTAACACCATGAAATAGAAATGTTAAACATCATAATTTAGTCTCCCTTTGAACTCCTACAAGGTCCTTGCTAGAGTTTACCATAGATATCAATTTACTAATTGGAGTTCACATCACTTTATTACCCAATGGGTGGTTAATGGTTTGCTTCATCACTATAGGTCAAGGAATATAATACAAGTGGAGAACCATAGTTTACTTCCCTATAGATTAGCCAAATTCCTTGAAATCATTCATCAACATCACAAATCCATTCATCCCAACCACCACAAGCTATCACCAAATAAGAGACGTACATAACACTAGGATTAGGTGACCTACTTATTCCAGTATAACTATAACCATTTCAACTGCCACATATTTATGAGATCTATCAATATCAACATCCAATCACATGATCTGTCACCGATTAGTCAACTCTTCACCCACCAAGGCTCGGTTAACATCATCATATTCAATCTCTACATTTATATTCAAGTCTGTTGTAGATCTCTAGGATATGTCCCACACAAAGGTCGTAGACACACTAAAATAAAATCACAACGAGCTATTGTTCTCAACATTAGGAGAAGCTCTATAAACCATTGAAGGGATCTCACCTCTAGTGACAAGGGTAGATCCAAGGAAGTAGGAGAACACCATTTCTAAGAAACCAAAAATCTGAAGGGCAACAAAATCACAATGTGAGGGAATATCATGAGACCACACCATCTATTAATTAACTAATGGATAGAGATTTACTATTTAATGATTACCTAATGGTAAACTGATGAATAAAAAATTAACTAATTTTTATCTAATGACAAACTAATAATTAAGAATTGATTAACTAATTATTACTTAATAATTAAAGAATGATTAATTATGATTAACTAATAATTTAATAATAATGATCTAATGATTAATGAAATATTAAATACTAATTAAATAATGATTAATAAATTATTAAATAATGATAAAAAAATGAACAACTAATGATTAACTACCCATTAACTAATGATTCATAACTGATTAAATAATGATTAATGATTGATTAAGTAATAACTAAAGATTGATTAACTAATTAATAAATAATTATTAACTACTGATTAACTAATGATTAAAGAATGATTATGTAATTAATATGTAATGATTAAATAATTAATAACTAATTATAAACAATTGATTGAAGAATGGATAATTATTTATTAAAGAATCAATAACTAATGATTAACGAATCTCAAATGAATGTTAACTCAATGATTTAAAATTTTAAAAGAATTATTAAATATGGTTTAATTAATGATTAGAAAATTATTATCAAAGAATTAAATAATGTCCAACTGATGATTAATATGATTCATACCTTATTTCATGCTAGTTTTGTTACTCATGAAGGATATGTTTTAGATAAATCATGTTCTCTTAATAAATGACTATACATAATTTTAATAAATATAAAAATTATAATAAAAATCAATAGTGTCATCTTTTAAGATTTTCGAATAAGTTATATAATTATTGGTGTCATATTGATTATGTAGTTATATTAGAAGTCCAATATCTATTTGGATACTATGAGTTGATGTGGCTCTGCCACATTTGTACCAAAGGGTAAAACCGAAAAACAATACATTGAGATAGAATCGATCGAGAACTAGTGCCTAAAAATGGGCCTTATTTCAAACTTGTTCTGACACTCCTTGGAGATATTAATTACATGATTCCTATTTTATTGATAACCTAATGAACATATCTTAATGAAGCATAACAATTCCACTAAAAAACATTAGTTTAATCTTTCAGGATATAAAAATTTGTTCTAAATTTTTAGTATTATAAATAATGTATGGTCAATCATCACTGTAAATATTATTCACACTCTTAAAATATTGATCTAAAAACAGTTTCCACATAGAGAATTGTGTTCTCTTTTTTCTATTATATGGGGTGGTCTTTCAAACTTTTTAAGGAGATTATTATTATACAAAACCAATAAAAATTGTTATGACATGTGAATGTGTATCCCCAAGTGAAATAAAAGAAATAATTCATGGATTCATTAACCAGGAATGTAATTAAAAGATCATGTCTATCAGATATAGACATTTGATATTCTCGGGAAAAATTGAATCTAGCTTGTACATTGGTTGTTGATGAGCACAAAATTCAAGAAATAAGTTTATTTTCCTAGCTGTCAGATAGTTGAATTATTGAGTTATATGATGAGGTTATACAATACAAAAAACACAAATTTTTTTGTTGAGCTAGAATTTCAAGAGTTCTTGCAAATGCCTATAACTAGAAATTCAGGTTTTTTACTATGTTGCAGAAGAATACAACCTAGATGATCTCACAGATATACATATAAAACAAAATTAAATTGAGCAATATTCTAAATATAGAATAACCATAGACACTATGGTTGATGAAGAGGGTGTTGCAGATTTTGGGAAGGAATTTTCTATAAATACAGTAATTGTACAATAGCCTCGAACCACAATAAATCAACCACCACTATTTGAATCTTGGTCGGATGCAATGTCAAATTTACTTTGGTTAGAATGGAATGTTATTCCACATGTAGACATGTTGCTTGGACTTGTATTGGATATGTTTTGTAAGCTAGACAAAACATTATATGTTAGAAATGATTATCTATGTAATGATGAATTGAAAAACATCGTAAAAATATTTCAAATTTAGAGGCATTGTAGATATTAAGGTAAGGAATCAAGACATAAAAAATAGAACATTCTATGTTATAAATATTGGGATGAATAAATAATCCACTTGAGGATGATTCCTGGCATTTCAACTGGATGTTTTAGAATTTCTATGATTAAGGTAGCTCATACTTGTGTTCAACTAAAAATAAAAAAATATCATACCTTGTTGGATGTTGAATTTTTGTTATCTTTTATCATTAATATGATTATAACCTACAAATATGTTCTTGAAACCCTTTGAGAAAGAGAGTATACAACAAAATTTTGGTTATATGATTTACTATAATTAGGATTGGATGGAGAAACATAAGAAAATTTTGATGGTCTATAGTGATTGGGAAGAATCATATCAGGTGTTTATTTAATTTATAGCCATATCTAGACACAATGGTGATGGTTTATTACATCCTAATATGAAAAGAAACTTTTCTCAAGATAACCAAATTGAACCATATTATGATCAATTTTATTGATTGTTCTGGGAATTTCTCATAATTATTTCTTAATTTCATACTGATTGATGTAATTTTTCTATATATAAAATTACATGGTTTATTGTAATCTTCAAAAACCTTGAATGGAAGATGTTCACCTATGCTGATTTCGTTTTTCATTTCATAGGAGGGAAACTACGAGTCATGGAGATTTTCTTTGGCATGTAATAGCAACGAATTCACGCACATTCACGACATTCATTTGATATCTAATCGTCATTGGGCATTCAATGAGTCAATCAATTTGTATCCTGATGCTTGGATTCCATAGAATGCACATCAGTGGTACTGCATCAGACAAAATTCAAGAAACATTTAAAAAACACTCCATAATTAACCTAGAAGTAAAGAAATCCTAATGGTTGGTATGGATTTTCTTATATATTTTTTATTACTTCAACATGAATACAAATATAATTTATGGGAAATGTGATCAATTTTGTGTATCATATGATTCAGATAAATGATGTTTTGAAAAACATTTTGATGAAATCTACAAGGATAATCAAGAGGTTATTTATTATATGATTCAAATTACAAAATAAAAAGGGACATTGGTATATGTCAGGGGGAGTTATGAACACATAACCACAAACATTGTAGAGTGCATCATTGGTGTCTTCACAGTGATTAAAATGTTTCTTATAACTATAATATTTCAGGAGACATTTTATCATTACATAAAGTAATTCATTCATAGAAAAAACAAACTTGGACATTATTCAATATGGGAAAAAGTACATAAGACACAATCAATAAGAGACTAAAAAGAACATTGAATAAGATTCAGATTATCAAGTGGGCATTTTCTTCCAAGAAGAGTCTCGATATAATCTTCAAGATTCTATAGATCCCATCACATATAGTAGTGGTGAAAAATAGTGGTATTTCAAGAATAAATGAAATATCAATGTGGAATCATACAAGAATTATGGTTCCCTTGTGCACACAACATTGCATCATGTGACCCCATGAACATATCATGGGAAGCATATGTTGATCTAGTATACCTATTGGACACCGTTACATACTACTATGATACACTATAGACACTTATTAGGGAGTTATGGTATTTCCAAATTCCCGAAGACTATCAAATATTTATTCCAAACAATAAAAAGTCATGTAAAAAAGGGAGACCAAATTCTAGAAGAATGCAAAATGATATAGATTGGACTCAATAATATGGGATATGTTATTGATGAAGAATATGACATCTAGAAGGTCATAAAAGGAAATTATTCTATATATTTACTTGATCGGGTTCATACTCTCATCTATAATGATTATTTTCTCCAATAATATTTTTAAATATAATAAATTACATGGTGTTATTATAAAATCCATCATTTTGAAAAAATTTCTGACATTTTCAAAAAAATTTACTGTCAAATAACATTAAGCCATACATATATTCACATTATAAGTAATGTGACACATACATATAAGGAGATATAAAAGAACAATCAAACCACCTATGGATAAATCTTAAAGAAATCAATTGATCAAAAAATCATGTAACAAACCATTATGCTAGAAATCAAAAAAAATTAAAAATCACACCACTTGAGATCTAACTTATTAGTTAAAGTCAAACTAATGTTATGTTTTTTTGTAATAAACAATTTTTATACATTATCTATAATTTTATTAGAAAATAAGTTATATAATGGTTTGGAATGTCAGGTAAAAAGATGAGAAAACATCAAATAACATATTGATCTATAATAAAAATACAATTATGATCATATAAATTAAAACAGACAACAACAACCCATTAAATAAAACATGAGTGATTTACAACCAAAAAGTAATACAATGACATTTTTCAATAGAATAAAAATTGGATGAGATTATTCTGACTTAGTAGTGAATAAAAATGTATCTTATTTTCATGTAGTATCTTAATTACATATTTTAAAGGGATGTTCTTGACATTTGAATTTTTAAACGTTTTTATCCTTATAATGAAATATTTTCAATATGGGGAGGCATTTCATTTTAAGGATAAAATATTTTGTAAATTTAAAAATTAAGTACATTCCTTTGGAAGATGTTATCACAATACCACTTGAAAATCATTGGGATACTACTCCACTTTTTATGTTCATCTCATCTAATCCAAAATCTATTCTATTAAAAAATTTCAAGTCATTTTTTATCAATTTTCAATAATTCATGTGTTATTTTATGGGTTATTTTCTTTCCATTTCACATTATATGATCAAAAATATAGTTTTATCTTGGATAAATAAGTTTATTTTATGTTTTATTATATTTTTAGATCACACTAAAAAACATTTTTGGACATAATTTTTAACAATAATTTACATAATGAAGACTATATGGTTATATATATAAATATATATAACCATATCTTACAAAAAACCTTTTCAAATGTGAAAAATATCTAAAACAACTTTATAAATATTCTTTGAGAACTATGAATTCATGCCCTTTTCATTTGGTATAAAACATAATAAAATAAGGTTAATATACAAATCATGCACTACAATCTACCAATCATAACATTATACTGACCATAATTTTATATTTAAATTTTACAAAAAAGGCTTATTTCCTTTCAATATATATAGATAGATGATACAATACTACTCAAATAGATATATAAGCATGTTTAACATGACGTGCTAGCGGGTTGTGATGATCAATGGATCCGGGTACATTGAGCACACAATTATCATCACATTCAATCTCCAATAGTTGTTATATCATACCTATTTCATGAGTGGAATAGATCCTTGATACAATTAAGGGGAAGATTCCATCTAATCATATGGTTTACAATATTATCTCTGATCACCCTCCCTAGGGAGATAACATTCCTTGATAGGGAGTGGAGGTTCCTACTCAGGAACTCCTCTAATAGATACTGATACTGAGGATCCATGATGATTATGATTTAGAACATGTCATGCTGCACATGAGCCCTTTCCTATTCCATAAGAAGAGTTCATCCCTGTAGCTATAATGTCCCAACCTGACTTACCATCAAACCAGTATCTTGACTAGTGTGTCACTTTACCTAAAGCGCATCTCATCGCATGATAGAGGCTACTGAATATAAGCAAGGGTCATAGGTTGTTATAGTGGGGATTCTAAACCCTCTTATTAGTGTTTCAAAACAGTATAATAGAATTATAATAATAATAAACAATAGAATAATTAAATAGAAATGATAAAGAAGTGGAAGGCCGATTCTTATATCACTAAACAAAAGTGTCCAATTCCGGTTTATTAAACATATGAATGCATGCCATGGTAATGATAAATGAGATAAAACTGTAAAAAACATAGGAATTATAATATATTATAATAATATGTTAATGACAGCAAATCCACACAGGTGATCTGAATGTGCATCCTGAGCTCCAGCTCATCCTTTCCCCTAACTCCCATATACAAGAAACACAACATAAGAAGCCTAGGTCCTTCAAATGAAAGGCCTACATAGGTTCCAAGGGTACCCTAGATGGGTGTGATATGAAATATTAGTAGGTTGAAACCCATAGTGTCCTCTTCAATCTAATGAAATGTAAATTAAATAAAGTGAATCTATGGATATTTTTTAAAAGAGAACAGTGTTAATAAATTCCACTTGTCCTGGTTCCCAAGGGACACATGACAGCTATATGAGGTTTGACTATTTTCTGAAATAATAGTCTGATCATGTAAATATATACATAAATATATATATATATAAACATATACATGTGTGTGTATATATATAAATCATAAATTGTGTGGTGTAATCATTCCTCCCATCCATAAATAGAAGATAACTAGTATGGGATAAGAATGCCTTGCATCAAAAAATACAATTCAACTAGATTGGTGTAAGCATGCCTCCCATCAATTGATGTATATATAACTGGTATGGGGTAATAATTCCTCTAATACATAAATATAATACACTAGGATGGGGGTAATAATGCTTCCCATCCATAAATTAATAGATAACTAGCATGTGGTAAGAATGACTCCCATCCATAAATGGGTATATTACTTGCATGGGGTATGAATTCCACCCATCTGTAAATAGGAGATAATTTCATGAGGTTATAATGAATCCCATCAATATATGTATAGAGATTTTAATAGGCATGGGTTATGTTTGCCTCCCACCAATACATAATTTATATACTTTCATTGTTTAAAACTGCCTCTCATCAATAATCATTTATTATATTGGCATGGGGTAAAATTGAAACCCATCAATAATCATTTATAATATTTTCATGGGGTATATCTGCCTCCCAACCATAATCAAATATATAGAAATAAATTAGGTATAGCCTCTTATGAATTTCAAATTAAATAATATCATAGTCTTGGTCAAATTCATAGGTAATTAACCATATGAGGTATAGAACTCTCATGCATGTCATTTATCAAAACCTTATAAGGGTGTTACCCCATACATAAAAACCATCATTTAACATTGTAAAATTATACATAAATAAATGTCTATTATGAATATCATTTGTAACCTTCAACCCCAATTCAAGGATTTATTTTTCATAAAACATTGGTAAAAGGGAAGCAATACATTATGACCTATCCATATAATCACGGAATGAATTTTAGTGTGGGTCATCCAACTCGGGGACACCCTACTCTATTTTTCTAAAAACATTGATTCAATGTATAATTTTTCTGATCATATCAATTAAAGTATGCCTCTATCTTATTGTAAATTTCATTTAAAGGCGATGATCGAAAAAAATTAAGTGTTTAGGGAAATAATAGTTTTGACCATTAATGGAAAAATTAGTTAAGGACACTCCTAAGACCTATGTTCTAAACACATGACATACCAAAAATGACATCAAAATATAAATAAAGAACCACAACAAGTAGATCATGCAATAATGAATGTGTACTAACTTCATTATTTACTTTATAGAAGCACACCTAATTTGGAGGGTTTTTTATAAAATCATGACATTTCATATCAAACAACCATTTATAACATTAAACCATTTCAATAAAATTATCAAGGAAGCATTTATTCAAAATAATATTGCATTAAAATTAATATAATACCTATGAAATAATTAAATCATTCATTAATTATTAATATTCAAAGTTCATGTAAAAAGACCATACCTCGATGATGAATCAACCAACAGCTAACACTTGACATATTTATCAACAACCACCCAAAACTTCTCCACACATTCATGCACATAACATCATATATATATATATATATCTTAACACAATACATGTGTTCCCCAATATATGAGGGAACTCATATATGGAATATATATATATATATATTAACCTTAGTACATGCATGAACACCCTCAAAATTGGTCAAAACCAACTACACAAATTTATAAGAACACATAATTAATATGGAAAGGACTAATACACCAAAATTTAATTACCAGAGACTCATTTATTACAAACCAATTAGAAATTTACTATGTGGAATTCAGGAATGAAGGAAAAATAGCTTTAAACCATTATAAGTGAACCAATTTGAGCTGAACTACTTGACAGATGGCATAGGTTTCTCTTACACACATGATAAAGAATCAAAAATGCCTTAACATGCCCAAAAATCAGAATAACACAAAAAGAATGATCAACCCTAACACTAGGGTGTTCGAAAAAATAGGATAGTGTTACAGGGAGACCAAATATTGGCCATAAAATTGATGGATATGGTTCTAGGGGTCTGTCCTTGACGGATTGAAGAATAAAAAAGAACAAATCCAAAGAGTAAATGACGTATAAAGGAGGTCATGGATGAGAGGTCGTCATGTGTCGAAGGGGAACCCCCTGGGTGTTGCATCACTATTTGAGGATGAATTGAGGTAGGTTTAAGTTCTAGTTTTAATTTAATTTAATTTAATTTATTATTAAATTAAAACTAATTTTTAAAGTAGGAATCGTTTCATGGTTTGTGATTCATGGTTTTGATAACCATGTTCCAACCATGAACTCTCTACTTGACACTTGGCGCACCCTGCATGGGCTGGAAACACAATTTGGAAACTATGAGCCAACATTGTGGTGAACAATGCTGAGCTAATGACTTTATATGCACACCTTATAGGATAGGTTTACAGTTTGGAAAAAAATGATTATCCCATGCATAAAATCACTTCTAAAATTAAACAAGGATGCATGGTTACCTATAGTGGGATACACTATTTAAGACAAACTATCCACCCTCTACAGCCTTTCAAGATATGGAGTTTCTTTTTCTGATACACTGTATACTCTTCAAGTCACCTAAGAATCTCAAAAAGGCTCCAGTCGATTCCAAAAAACACTACATATGAGAATTCCAATGCTAAAAATTCAATTCTGATGATAAATTTAAAAAACCACTCATTCAGAAATTGAAGATGTTCAAAACCCATCATCATTTCATCTATTTCAAAATGTAGATTATTACGTCCTTCCGACCATAGAACTTATCAACCTTAAGAAGCCTTAGGGAACAATATAAAACATCACCCAACCTACAGGGGTCATGAAGAATCATTCAAATGGCCACATTGCATTTCCAAATTCCCAACGTACCCTTAAGAATCCACTTAAGCACATGACAAGTAAGCCTTTAAAACCCGAGCCAATACTTGTTTTCCAAAAGAAAAACTGTGAAAACACATATCCTAGCCCATTCAACAAGAGACATGATCACATCATCATCTCATTAAGAAACTAGAAAATGTTACTTCCCACCTTAGGATTTAAAATTAAGAAAAAAATTTCTAATCCATGGTTCAACGAATAGTTGGAATTTCCTTATAAGAACACCTCCAAAAATTATACCAATACTTCTTAGATAATTCAAGAATCAATTAAAATAATTCATCCTTACAAAACTCAGATCCTATGTCAAGCGATTTATTCATGAAATGAACTTCCCGATACAATTCGCACTCATCCCAACTTGAAAATATGCCATAAATGGTCATTCCTCGGCCATAAACATTAAATAAGAAGAACCAACCAACAAGCTCAATATCTTTTAAAAATTTAGCATAGTATAAGATTGATGAACTCTTAATTCATATAAGAAGATGTCAAGATAGGGGAAATTTTTTAATATAACATTATAACTAATAGTATTTTTATTGATTTTAGTCAATCATAAAAAATTATTGAAAATAAGAATGTCGAACCACAATTTGACAACATCTTAATAGTTTCTCGACTTCAACTTCAGAAAAACAATAATTTCTAACTGAACATACAATTACTTTTCCACCCAAGATCATTCTATGTTTGTTCAAAATTTACCATCAAAGACTAACCTAGATAAACAAATCTCTATAAGGGTTTACTATATTTACAAGACCCAATAGCCCTAATGAATTTTATGCAGACCAACCACTTCCAAAATCCATTTTTTGGATGTGTTACTTCTACATGGAAAGAAACACTAGATCATAAACGATATGAAGCTCCCCACCACAGTAGTGTTTTATATTTAAATTAAAAGTTAATTATCCCATAATAAGAAAACACAATCAAACCCACCTTAAATGTATATGTGACAATCTCCCAAGTCACACTCGCATATGTCAAAGAATACAAGATAGCCAAACCAACATGACTGATGTTCCAAAACACTCGAGTCATTAAAAACCTCATCCTGATCATTGGGATGAACATGATTTCTCAACACTCAGTACACTTTCTTGGAGATGACCTATGACCATACCCAACTTTTTGAGGCTCAATGATTCAACCGAAATCAACCATTTAATTACAACATTTCACACTCGACAGTACCAAGTCTCCCAATAGCAAGGAAGCTTATGGGATCAATGACCAATGAAGTAGTCGACCAGACACGAAGCTTTTTAAACCAACATAATCTAAAAATTTGGCAATTCTCATGCCCATAATGATGACCAAAAACAAAATAACCACCTATCTGAACAAGGGTGTCATTAGAAACTAAAATTCCTACTAGAGAAAATTACTTCCGAACAACACAAAATGTAATAAATCAAATGGTATAAGAAAGGAAAAAAATCTCTTAGATTAATACCTACCACGGGCAAGCCCCTCACAAGAAAAAGCATCCATTGAAGATTTTTTCATGCCAAAAAATACTCATAGAATCAAGAGCCCCAAATTGAAGCCATTGGTAACCAAGAAAATCCCATGGATAATACCCATGGATCTGTTTTATGCAATCTCAAGGAGAAATTAAACTACCCTTAATTGAGGGCCAAACACCATGGTCACTTCCTACAGTTCCATTAATATTCCCTTCACATTTATTAACATTTATCCTTTAAACATTTAATGATTTAACCTAAGCATCAAGTAGCCTTTTTTGAAACCAAAGCTCAAGGAATTTCTTTTAAACAATGTCCTATTTGAAAATTAGGAATTTTAAAAAAAACTCCCATCTCAACCATTACACATTTATAAAAAACCCATATATATTATGAAAATGAGAAAACCCCATATAAAAATTAAGGTGACCTATGAGGGTCCCATTTTATTAATCATAGGTTCTTTAAGAAGAAATCCAAAAACCATTGTTCATATCATTAATGTTTTAAACACCCAAACGTGTCATTTCACCACAACATTCCCCAAATGACCTAATAGGGTCCTATTAAACATTTAAACTAACAAATTAATTATAGACCAAATCTTAAACATCTCTATACATTTATAGTATCATCACCACACATTATGACATTACATTTATGATGGGTTTCCATTTCGCTATTCTGTAAGTTCCCATATGCACCATGGATTGAGAATTGGATCTCATTAGTCAAATAAATTTCAGTTTGAATTTTAACATGATGATATATAATGGTACAATTATATGGGTGGCCACCTAGCAACCCATAAATCACTCATACACTTTACAATTTGTCCTTTGTCCCCTCAATCAACACCAATTTACTTTATATTTTAATATAATAGAATTTACATTTTAACAATAACTTTAAAACGTATATATATATTATGCTCAATATGGTTTGAATATATGGGATTCCTTTTCCTGGTTATCCGGCGCCCATACACCTTATAATCAAAAACTGATTAACTTTGATTCAAAACACATATATTTCTATCCCATGAAACCATTTACAAATAAAATCAAATTGAAATATTTTTTGTAAGATATAACATAGAAGCATGTCATATTATAATGTAAGGATTGATAAATAATAATAAAAAGTGGAACACTATCATATCAATAGAGATACAACAAATCAAGCTACATGTAATAGAACTATGCTTGTCTTGTGAATTTCATATGTGCCTTTTATGATGCATATAATGAAATTTCTATTTTGTACCAGGCCAAGGGAAAAATTATGTAGACATCATAAATCATAAGAATCTAAATATAATTCAATCACTCTAGGTTAAATCAAATCAATTATAACAGAAAACTACTTAAGAAACAATCCCATGCTTGGCCACTTCGTTATTTTCTTTATGTGGGGTGATCAGTCCCAAACAAAACTATTAACCAAGTGATGAAAAATTCTTAATATACTATATACCAACCAAAAATAGTAAGACATTGAAAATGAAACTACCTTTGATACAAATTTCTAATATCCAGACTTAGCTTACCATAGAACAGGTATCCAGACCACTATGTCACATGGCCTCAAGCATGTCCCCCCATACACCAGAGGTCATTGACCTTTAGAGAGGGTCTTAGGAGGTGATAGTGGGGATACTATACCATATTATCAGATTAGACCAGCAATATAATACAATAAAAATAACTGGAAACTTCAGAAGCCATAAATAGTAATGATAATGTACTAGAAGAAAAATTCTTATATAATTAATTAAGAGTGGTCAATTCCATTGTATACAACAGATGAATTCATAACATGGTAATGATACATTATTTAAAGAGGAAAATAAAAAAACATTACAGAAAAATAAAATAACAAATGAATGATTAGAAATCCCCACTAATGATCTCTATGAGCATCAAAGATCCATCTCAATCCTTTTCTCCTAACTCCCTAGTATGAGAAACAAAACATGAGAAACATATCTTTTTCAAATGAAAGGAATACTTAGGTACCAAGGGTACTCTTATAGGGTCGGAGATGAAATCTCAGTAGGATGGAAGCCACATTTTCTAGATCGATCTAGTGGATTTTAAATTAAACAAAGTGTAGGTATGGATAATTTAGTAAATTGAACTACATAAATAAATATCACCTGTCCAAGTTCCCAAGGGACACCTAACAGCCATACCACTAGCAGGCTATTTCCGAAATACTAGTCCAATCTGTCAATATATATATATATATACATATTTATAGATTCATATATATATATATATCCTAAATGGTTTGGGATAATCATTCCTCTCTTCTGTAAATAGAAGGTAAATGGAATTGGGTATGAATGCCCCCCATCCATAAATAGAAGATAACTCGATTTGGGAAAGCATTACTCCCATCCATATAGGTATATATAAATGGAATGGGGTAATAATTCCTCCAATCCAAAAATATAAGATACTAGCAAGGGGTAAGAGTTCTTCCCCTTTATAAGAATACATATAACTATAATGTGGTTATAATTCCTCTCATCCATAAGTTATATATACTGGAATGGGTTAGGAATGCCTCCCATCCAAAAAATATATATAAATGGTATGGGGTAAGAATGCCTCCCATCCATAAATAGAAGATACTGACATGTGGTATGAATTCCTCCCATCAATATAGGTATAAATATTTTAACTGAAGTGAGGTAATCATGCCTCCCAACTAAACATAATTTATCCCATCCATAATCATTTATAATAATGGCATGGGGTAGAACTACCTTCCATCCATAATGATTTATAATTATACAATGGGTTAATGTTTCATCCTATCCATAAATGATTATATAGAAATGTATAAGGAAGAACCACTTATGAATTTTAAATTAAAAAAATATCATACACTTGGTCATATTCATATTCAATTCACCACCTGAGGGATAAACCTCTCATTCATGTCATTTATCAAACCCCGATAAGGTTGTTACCCCATTCATAAAAACCATAATTTACCTTTGAATAATAATGTATAAATAAATGACTCTTATGAATATTAATAGTCATCATCAAATCCACTTCTATGAGATATTTTTTTAATCCACTGGTACATGAAAATCAATCCATTAGGACCATCCCATTTAATGAAGGCATATCTTTTAGTGTGGGTTATCCTACTCGACATCAATCCACTCAATTTACAAAAACATGAAAAATTCATTCAAGGTATATGTATCCTAATAATAACAAAAAAATAATACCTATATCTCAAGGGATGTTGAATTTAAAGATCAATATAGAAATAATTATGTGTTCTGGGAAACAAGATTTGAAAAGTTAAGGGAAAACACAATCAGGGACTCATGAAAGGGATGTGTTCTGAATACATTACACACCAAACATGAAATAAATGTATAAATAATGAACCATGACATGTAGATTCCATAGGAATGAATGTCTACTCAATACACTTTTAGCTTAAAGATAGTGAACCTCTATTGGAGGGGTTTTATTATTATATCATGAAGTTTATTATCAAATAAAAATTTATCAATTTTAAGAATTTCACCTACATTATCAAGGAATAATTTAATCGAAACCATTCTAAATTAATTTGAATCAAATAATATTGTAATAATAAATTTATTAATGCATTATGAATATTCATAGGGCATGGAAGGGGACCCTACCTTGATAAGGAATCACCAAACAACTGGAACATGATAAATTTATCGATGACCAGCTGGAATTTTTCCACACATGACCATACATACCTTCATATATATATATATATATCCCATAACCAAATTCATGTGATCCCCATGCCATATGCGAACATGTACATTAAAGATGTATATATTTATATATATTCATAACTGAGTATATGAGTGCACACCTATAAAATTGGTCATAACCCACTACCCACATTTATATGAATTCAAATTTTGTACTCCAAGGACCAACAGACCTAAAATTAATTACCAGTGGCACATAAATTACAAAAACCACCAAATATTATCTAAGAGGCATCGAATAAAGAAGAAATAAATCAACAAAATCTGTTCACGGTGAACTAATTCGAGTCGAACAACTACACCATCGGTGGAGTTTTCTGCCACACACATGATCAATACCCAAGGAAGCTTTTGAATGCCCTCAAAAAATAAGAATACAATAATGGAAATCAACTATAAATCTTTTGTGTTTGACTAAATAGGACATAGTGACATAGTGACCAAATATCAGCCAAAAAGAGATTGAGATTAGTATAGGGTTCTCTCCTCAAGGGATTGAAGAAGAATAAAAAACAGATATGAAGGGGTAATTACACATGAATATGGTAGTGGAAGGGAGGCTTCCATGCATCAAAGGGGAACCTCCCTATGTTTTATCATGATTTGCGGGAGAAGGCGGGTAGGGTTTAGTTTTTTGTTTTTATTTTATTAATTTTCATTTTAAATTAAAACATATTTATAAAGAACTTCTTGACACATGGTTTTATCCACATGGTTTTATCCACATGGTTTATCAAACTATGCACCAATAGTGTGCCCTCTATTGGACACTTGGGGCACCCCACATGGGCTGGCTACATGGTTTGGAAAACATGATCCAATCGAGCAGTGAAAAGTTTTGATCTACTTCCTCTAATCATACCCATGTGGGATAGGTGGAGGGATTGGAAAACTATTCCAAGCCCATGCCTACCATCACCCCCCCCTAAAAAGGTCCTTATAGTTTTCTATATTGGGACACATAGTTTCAGAACAACTGTGCATGCACTAAAACCTTTAGAAACATAATGTTTTTGGGTTCAGTGAATCAAAAACTCTTCAAAACACTCGGGAAACATAACAAGCCATCACCCAAGTCTATCATAACCACCTTCGAGTGTTACACTCCTCATAAGTCAATTACAATGCTCTATTTTAAAAATGACATGTTTGGTAATTGAAAAAGTTCAAAAACAATTGTATTTTCATCCCATTCCAAACATAGATCATTACACTAGTAGTCCAACCTCAGAAAATTGTATATGTGTATCAGGAGGCATGTGATAGATTTATGTTTATAGCATATCTATATTTTTCTTTAGGTATGGGTTATTTGAGATTCTATCAGGGCTAATTTCCCCATGTCCCTGTCTTTCATTCTCTAGTCTTCATGGGATGTATGCTTCCCCCAAGAAATGACGATAGGCCCTTCTAATCACATAGTGGTAGAAGGATAATGTGTACATGAAAACAACATGATACCGCCTCCTCCCATTGAGACACAATCAAAGAATTTGACAGTTGATGTTCCAACACCCAATGAAGATTCCTCTCTAGTCATCTTATTCTACCCCATTATAGAGGTCAACAATCTCAACACCGGAAAATCATTTTCACTCCACATTTTGGGACATGACCTCTCCACAGAGAGTGACTTTACTCATTCATGTATATGTTTTATATTAAATTAATTATTTTGAAACAATAGTGAAATATATTCAACTATATTTTAATTTTCATTTGTATTTAAATTAAACTAATATTTTTATAATAGTACAACTTAAACTACATTAAAAATAGTAAAACCATTTAAATTTCCAATGTGTGACTTTAAAATTACATAAAACATAAACTGTAAAAATAAAATTACAATAAAAACATAGAATAAACTTCAAAAAATTTGTTGATAATAAAAATAAGTTCATTAATATTTCAAAAAAAATTAAATTACCCGACACACAAATTATTGATTATAAAATTATATTTAGACATTAAAAAATATATGCAGAAAACATAGATGATAGATTACTACATTCTAAATAAAATTTCAATCTTCCACTAAATGGGATGTTTGAAAACAAATTTTTTTCCCATTAAAATGAATTTTCAATAATTGTTTTTATTTAAGAAATATCATTTTTAATTATCATTTATATGTTTACAAAGTTTGTTAATTTTCAGCCATATTTTATTTCTAATTAATTATTTAGATAACTTTCAATTCATGTACTTAAAAAATTAATATGTTTCATGTAGGTGAATTTGAAGGCATATAAATTATAAAACTCAAATCAAATTTACATGAAATTTTATAGACCGAATGAGAAAATATAATATAATAATAGATAAAAAAATTAATACATAAAATAGAAGTTTATAAATTTGAAAAAAAATAATTTTTTTAAAATAGAAACAAAATCCAGTTTCAAATATTAAGGGTTATATTTTTTAAAAGTATTATATAAGTATCAAAACAAATGAAAATAATATATATATATATATATAAATTAAATATACATACATAAATTTATTTTTTTATTTTTTTTAATTCTTGGAGAAATACGGTAGAGTCCTTGCCACCTATCTGGTAAATATTAAATGAAATAGGGCCTCTACCATATCTCTGTAATAGAAATTAATAAAATTAATAACATAGTATTATTTAAAAAAATTATTTTAACACAAAAACATGTTTTAAAAACTCTTGTGTTGTTTGTGTGTCAATAATGATACGTTATTATTGAATTATTTGAGAAACAAACCTCATGTATTTATAGGAGATGATACATTTACCCTTGGATTAGAATAAAACAATTATACTTAATCAAATCGACATGGTGTATAAAATGGTTTCTTTTAGAAAGAAATAGATATACATATAGATCATGTTGGTTGACAACATGAGTTTGAAACCTTCTTCATGACATATCTAGATAAAGTTATTGTATTAAACAGTGATCATTAATATGTGTTTTCCATCATTTTGATATTATCTTCTTCTTCATTAGGATCCCATACATTTTTTTTTGGATATCTATGTTATACTTTTAACAATTATTCTTAATTACTATAAGGAAGATGTCTAGAGGGACACACTCTTAGTGTGTCCTTTCATCTTAATAAATTTCTATTTTAATTAAAAAATTATAGTGAATTTTATTATATAAATTAATGAAAAATATTTATTCCTTATTTATTGATATTAAATATTAATTAATTTTTTATGAGTGATTTAAATTTCAAATAAAAAATTAATCATGGGCCCATAAAATAGATATTTATTAATGTTTTTATTGAATGAACATCATTTGTTATTCAAATTTTAATAAATTTCATGTAATGTGGATAGGATGAGTGAGGCACTAGTAATAAGAATGTTATATTAAATATCATTTAAATAAATGTAAATTTAATTCTTGATATTTTCATTATCTGTGAGACGTGAATAAGTCAAATAAATAATAATTATAATATTATTTTTTTATATGGGGATTTAAAATGATTAAGATATAGGAAATTGACTTTGTAAGAATACCAATCCCCAAACCCAAGATTTATATATACTTTATTCTGTCATTTTTTTGAGGGGTGAGAATAATTTCATTTTCCACAAATTTTTTTCCATATATAGAATTATTTCATATAAGTACATATATTGGGTTTTTTATCTTGATAGTTGGAATCACTTGTACATAATATTTTCCTCTCAATAACAAGAGAATAAAAAGAAATTCATTTATCTCAATGGATTGTTCTATGATAAAAGGTGAGCAATACAAGATGATAGATACCAAAATGATAGTTCCCAAAGGATAATAGATGGAACTTCATGATCAAGAAGCTTGTATCGAGAATTTATTACCAAATTATATTTTGGATCCTGTCAATGTGATAATGGTAATATGAATGGTTTTTTAAATAATATTCACCTACATCAGAGAATGTACTCAAGCATACTTTAATTTCTATTTAATAAATTACTTATAAACATAATATGCAGGATTATATCGCTCGGTTATTATATTCATTCATTATGGTTATTTATATACATTTAAAAGTAATGTCTTTATTTATATTTTTATTTTGATTTATTCATTGTATTCATTGTAAATCCATTATTCTTCATGTTCCTAATAGGCTTATTATACACCTGAAACATACAATTTATATTATATTAGCCACTTATAAATTTTTAATTACAAAATTCCTTTGATCGACATACATAAAAAATTAGTTTTTTATTTTGGTTTATTTTTTATTTAATATTATATTTAAGATAGCATATTCTTTCAAATTTATATAACTAAATTGGTTTAATAATAGATTCTAAAGAACACATATTGATGTGTTGAAGATTCTAATTAGATAACACATAAATACATGACATATATCTCATACGTACATGTTGTGTTTCTAGGCTATTTACAATAGGATGGGCTTCAAATTAATTTGATGTTTCATGTGAAGAAAACCACCGGTATCCTCATTACAATAAATTTATTTACCATTCTATATGTGAACAGTGGTTTTTATACTACACAGTGTTTAGTTGGTATACACATTATATAGTCCACATTATTTTGAAGTATAATTCATGGATACCAAATGGTCAAATATACAATTTATATTTATTAAATGACATACAGGGAATGAAATCTATTAAAAATTAATGTTATATGATATATATCTATATCACATGTATTTTACCTCAAATGTTACCAAGGTAAAATATACATTGACTCCCTAGGCTGGCATTGAAAATAGATGAAAAGAATAATATAGAGTGTTTTGATAACTTTTACATGATGTGTATCTTAATATTATTAATGTAAAAATAAATAATAATTATTTATATTAATAATAACTATTTATTTGATTTTAATATATTAATTAAAATTAAATTCCATGTGATATTTTTAAATGACTATTTCGTTGTTAAAAAAATCCATTCTAAAATTAGAACTGTAAACTGAGGATGATCCTAATTACACATGATGTACATTGTCTGAATTAATAGTGGTACATACCACATAAATTAAAACATATTCATGTGTAATTATTTGAATGTACCCATAATGTAATTATATAAAATTCCATGCATTCCATATATTTTTTGTGTGCAAAAAAATGAGGCTGACTATATCCAGAAGTTCATATGGGTCTGCATCATGTTAGATCAATGTACACAACATGTTCATAATTAATTTTAAATACAATTTGTGTATTTTTTTTAAAAAATTACTATTGGTGGGAATCATAGGACTATTTAGATATACATTTTCATTAATTAATTAATTTAATCATTTAATTTATCAAAAAAATAGTAATGATGGAAATTAATGATAAATAGATTTTTAGTATGTTTATTGATTATATACAAGTTACAAATCATTATCATCAACTAACCAATGTACATCTTGGTTTTTATTTAAATTTTTCTTTTCATTGGTTATTATAATTTTTTAATTTTATATTAAAATAAATATGATGGTCTATGTGTCATCCCTTCACCATTATTATGTAGGAATTCTGTGTATGTGGTTTATTTTATATATCTCATACCCCTAGTTCCCCTCATGTGTGTGTGAGTAAAATTTGTAATGGATAGAGATATAATAATAGAAATCGGTTTAGATCCCATGACGAGGTGAAACTAGCCAATAAGACACAAATGTCTATGGAAGAATGTTAGAACAACATACAAGACCAACTTAATAAGTCTCCCCCTTGGGTCACATGCTTATATATAATCTATTAAAAAAATCAACCACTATAAATCTAATCATTAATTAATTTTATTATTATTTTTATGAATATTTTATATATTATTTTGATATAAAATAGTTAATTGATTGTGTAATATCCAATGGGGGTTTGATTTCCATTTCCAAAAAAATTTAGATTTATTTTAATAGTATGAGGACGTCGGTTGGATATATGGTGAATTCACAAATTATGTGTGGGTAGATTGTGTCATTAGTGGTGGATGATAAGATATTGGGATGGACAGTTAGTTGAAGAGTTCACTAGGTGAGCAAGGTGCATTCCATATAGATGGGGGATGATTGAAGGATCTTGGGTAGGTCGGATTACGAATTGGTAAACTACGAGAGTAGGGTACATGCCTCATGGATGTTCATATGAAAATAACTTAGGCAGTATATATGTATCATGGAAGGTCACATTAAAAGGTGGTTCCAATGATGACGATCATGGAATAGTAGCAGATGGTGATAGGGTAACAACCATAGGTGACAGAAAGTGTTGCATCTATATAACTATGGGATTATGGTGCTATTGTATTATGTTTTAATACTCGTTGGGAATTCATTCACTATGTATTTGGATCCAACTCCTTGGAAGAATTGGAGGACTATGATTCATTAATCAAGTATGGGGGAATTCCAAAATACCTGTTAAAAAATTAGTGGTGATAAGATAAATTGAATTTACACATAATAATAATTCCATGAAGAAAATATAATGTTATTTATTGATTCTATAATTAAATTGAAGAGTAAACCATAGAACTATGTTTTGTTTTTACCATTTTCATGTCATAAATTTTATTGGGGAATTATTATAAGGGTTCAGAATGTTGAAATCTTGAGGAGTCTCTATTATTGTACATGATGTATCGTAGAGGGATGTTTTTAGTACATTCGAATATAGATTTCATTATTAGGGACACCACATAATGAATCTAGGTGTTTTAATCCTATAGGTCAAAATATTTTTGATATAAATACTATCAATTAATTGATAAGTTCCTTATATGGGTTTTGTGAAGGTAAATATAGATCATAACCACTAGAATGTCCACATGACATGATATTCTGACTCTAATGGTGAGGGAAAATAGTAATTGATAAAATAGTGGGAGAATTAATGAGATAATTGATAAATTATTTCATATTATAGAATTTTTAATCAAATATAGTGAAGATTGTTTTTATTTATTTTCATATAAAAATTAAATTTAATCAATATACTTTTGATATATACTCGAGAAATAAAATACCCAATTTAATAGAAACATCAAAAGAGTGGTATAATATATCTCACCCTACACTACATCAGGAACATAAGCTTTATATGTTAGTGTCCCCAATTCAAATTAGTCATACTATGTTTGTGAGTAAAAAATATATTTATATATATTTAATACACATGGATGATGTGTTATATGTATAGTCTTTAATGTTAAATGAAATGAATGAGGAACTCTAGAAGTCTCTTGAGAACATGTATGTATATAGATTGATAAATCTTCTCTAGGATATATATGACGAAGGCCCTAGAATTGAATGGTTTGAGATCTCCAAGGTCCACATTTTTGTGAAAAAAAATGAGAGAGTGTACTAAATTGACCTCACATAATTGAGATGATTAGATTCATTAAGAATCTATGGATCCCATAGTACAATCTATTCAATGAATTAAAAACCGATAAAATATTAACATCACTCCATCAATGATTGGTTGGTTTATTTATAAATTTTAATAAGAAATGAGAAATCTATCCAAGATCTTCTTACTCTTCTTCTCCATGTTCATCATGGCATGGTCCAAAAAAGGCCTTTTGTCCATATATTGAACAATAGTAATTGAAAAATGAAAAACACAAAGAGTGAATCTATGTCTAAGGTATCATTTAAATGACCATCCAAAAGAAGAATGTTCTTATGGAATGAAATGGGGAAGGATGGAATTAATTTTAAATATGAAAATAAGATTCACTATAAGATGAAATTAAATATGAAAAAAAAACAAGGGGAATCTCCATTTGAGTTTTTATAGAATAAAATTTATCTATTTCAAAAAAATTTATATTATATATAGCTTGTAGTTATCATATTTGTATCAAATTATAGGAACCAAATATATTTACAATAGTTGAAGAAGTTGAGATACATATATAATCCACCACTAAAGATATACTTATTTTGGAATCTAGTATTGATTAGCACCTAATAGCTTAAATATGAATGATATTGGTTTAAAGAATTTTTATTATTTTCCATACATTATAAAAATATAATTTTGTATCCTATATTGATATTGATGGTTTTATTTTTAAAATTTGGAATTAATGTTTCTCATTTTATATGGATAAAATATTTTATTGGAGGGAAATATTAAAATCTGGATTTATGTGTTTGTTCACAAACATCAAGTATTGTAAATCAATAAGAAATCATGATTCCATGGATCATATCACACCAAACTATATAATCACCAGCAAGGTCGTGTAAATAAAAACAACATGAAATTTTTATATCAAGATGGAATATTATTTTATTTTAAACTAAAAAAACTATCCATGCCGCACTTGTTTAGAATGAAAACTATATTATTTTAAACTAAAAACACTTTGTTCATGCCACACTTGTTTAGAAGAAAAAATGACCCAAGTTAAATTTTATGGAAAATGTGAAAGAGATATTATGATTCATTAATTGGTTCATATTTATGTTTGTAAACCATTTCATGTTGATTTAAGGGGTGGATACACATACTTGATAACATTAACTAATGAGATTAGTAGATATAAATATGTTTAATTAATTAGTTATAAGTCATGTTTCTTTAATAAAATCATGGAATAAAATAGTGAAGTCTAAATCAACTTGGAAATAAAAAAAGAAACTCCACTCCGAATATGGTGGATAATATCTAAGACATGAGTTCACTAATTTTTTATAGGAATGTTGGATTATATGGAAACATACTCCTCCTTATACACCATGATAGAAGGGTGTAAGTGAAAGGTAAAAACATACCTTTTTAGAGATAGTGAGATTAATGATTAATCATTAAAGTATTCATTTATAATTTCATAGACACACATTATAGATAGTGGGACACATAATAAACCAAGTTCTATCTAAAGAATAAAATTTAACAAAATATGATATTTGGAATGGATGGAAAATTGTGTTATTTAACATACATGTATGGGGATGTGATGTCCATTAAGTTTTATTCAGGTTAGAATATTACACCTTGAGGTAAAAAATATTATCTTCATAGAATAACCTATGTAAACAAGGGGTTATTATGCATATAGTCCCTTAAATAAATTTTTTTTAGTGATAAGATAAATAATGTTCCTTGATAGAGAGCACATGTTAAAAAGAGATTGTGGGGAATATATATAGTTCAATAAATTCATGGCGTAAAACACATAGGATTTGGTACATGAATGTATTCTTCAAAGCCCCATAGGAGAAGGCATTACCCAGACACAAGTACTATACAGTATCACAAGAGAAATTAGAGAACCTAAATGATATTTTGTCTAGTCACTGAGTAAGGTGAATCATTATTAGATCATAATAATGATCCTATATTATATAATGAAGTATTATGTTGCAGTGATGATTCCAAGAGTAAATATTCCATCGATACAGAGATGGATTCCTTGTACAAAAGTCGTGTGTGTATTTTGGTAAATCCTCTAGTGGATGTAATGTCTATTAGTTTAATGTGGGTTTTTTGATGAAATAGAACATAGATAGAAATGTAAATTCCTATGAGGAACAAATTATTTTAAAAGGGTTTAAATAACATCAACGAATATACTGTGAAGAAACAATTTGACAGGATTCTATAATGAAATCCTTTAGAATTATACATTAAAAATAATCTTTCCATGAATATGAGATTTAATAGATGTGTGTGAAAACATATTGTTTTAATGGTAACATTTAGAAATGTGTCTATATGACGTAACTAGAATGGTTTATGACCCCAAAACAATTCAATAATGAAAAAAAATTTTATAGATCTATTTAAGTGTTAAATAAAGAATCTAGGTCATGGAAAATTCACTCTAATGTTGTCATAATATAATTTGAGTTTATAAAGAAAATATTCAATCTGTCTATCAACTATTAGTTTAACTGGAGTTTGGTAGTTTTTCTAATAGTATATATTGATGAAATAATACTTATTAGAAATTATGTGACAATATTATAGTTCGTTAAGATTTTGTTGATCTCATACTTCTATATGAAGGAATTAGGTGGAATAATTTATATTTTTGGGATGAACATCCATCGACTTATATCTAAAAATTTACTTAGTGTAAGTGAATGTAGCTACACTGACAATATATTAAAGAGATTCAGTATAGAACAATCTATGAGACGATTATAGATGACGTCTCATTATATACATCGCCCAAAATAATTATTCCTTAGATACATGAGTAGATAAATAGGATCATAAGGATCTCATACACATATATTATAGACTTATTCAACTATTCCGTGTTTTGTGTCAGGATTGATGTCATCTACACATTGATATGGGTAGGAAGATAACATGCATACCCAAGAGACATCTTTTAGATGGAAGTAAATACTAAACAAAAGTATGTAAGTCATGCTAATGATATATTACTATTTTATGTAGGAGATAATTTTATTGTAATTAGGTAATATATATATATATATATATTGTAGTTTCCATACAAATAAAAATTCACAACAATCACAATTGGGATATCGATTCACTCTTAATGGGGGTAACATGAGCTATATGAGCTCAAATAATGTAGTATTCATATATTATATAACAGAGAATCATTATATTTGTCCTTATAATACATCAAAAGAAGCATTTTAGATATGTAAATTCACTATGTAACATGATTTTTTTCCTATAATTATGGACTTTATGAAAATGTAAAATGAAAAAAATATAGTAGTGACTATTTCAAAAGATCCAATGTCACATTAGAAGAAAAATAACATTCTATGTAAGTATCATTTATTAATGAAATTTTCTCATAGATGTGTGTTTATAATGATTATAGTTTCCTTAGAAGAAAATATGGTGGAAAATTTACTAATGTCCTATCTCTAAAAATGAATAAATATCTTTCAACATCTAACAGAATTAATCATGTTAGTTGTTGTATCATTTTCAAGTAGTTGTCTCTTAGATTTAGGTTCTATATCACTAACAACATTGTGATTTATATTGCCTATTTATTCTCGGATTTGAATATTATTAAATATAGTGTAACATATGTAATATTTTCCAATCTTAAATTAAATTGATAATTTCATTATAGTCAGTGTCACATCAGAAGTTCAAAATAATTCTTTGTTATAGTGAGGACCTTAAAGTTCCAAGCAAATACTATATAACATAAGTCTTATTATTGTATAACTCAGTTTGATGGGTCTTAGATGATGAAAATATCTAGTGGTGGATTATTTTAAGAAAATGAGTCTTCATCTCATGATGTTCACACCAGGTAATATCTATGTTGGGAGATTTTAATGACAAACTCACAAGTAATAAATCCATAGGTTTCATGTCATTGGATATTCATTATTATGAATGTATTTTATGATCATTGGTATTTCATATTATTATTAAATTATTCATAAATTGTGTGATTTAATTCACTAACTTAAAATGATAGAAAATATATTTATATGAAGTAGGGTACATTGGGTGTGACATTAATGACATGTTATTAATGAATACATAAAGAAAGATTATTTTACTTTTACCTTTATGGAAGATGTTATATTAGCCATTTTATTAGGAATAAATCTACATAACTAAATTTTACATCCATGGTGTTTAGATGATTTCATCTCAAATAGTCAAATAAATATATATTGGACATATATGTTGATAACATGATTTCACACAATTCTTGATGAGATGTTGAGAAAAATATATTATATTACATAGTAAGCATTCATATTTGGGTTTCATCATTGTGATAAGAACATATTTCGATATAGGTTCTATTATATGTTATTATATTTTTCTATTAGAATTTATTTATTCCCACCTAATTCACCTGTGGAAGATTCCTAGAGGGTAACCAACATTGTGCATTCTTTGATCTCAATTAAAATCTATTTGAAATAAATAAACTAGAATAATTTTTTTTAGAAAAAAAGAATAATATTTATTCATGATTTAACATTACTAAATATTAGATCAATATTTTAAGAGTGAGTATAATATTAAATAAATATTTATTCAAAAGAACATGTATAGTGTATTTATTTGATTATTTATCAAATTAAAAATGGTTATTATTCATGGTTTATCAAATGTAGGGGAAGGTGGATGGGCCAAGTTAGGAACAATGTCATAGAAATGATAAACTAAATATTATTTAAATAAATATAAATTAATTAATTTATATTTATATTATCCTTGATTCATTTGAATTAAAAAAAATTATAATATTATAATTATCAATGGGGTTCACGAGGGATTGATATATTGTTTATTTTTTACATTATAATTACCAATCCTCTAATTGTATCTCTATATATTCAAAATTATATCATTTTTATTAGAGTAGGGACAATCATTTTTTTAGTGACAACCCTTCTACTCTCTAAAGATTATCACCTAAAAGAACATCTCTATTTTTTATATCAATATCAAGATAATCTCTTTCACATACTCATTCTCCCTCAAGGATAATAAAATAATAAATAATTATTCAATCCCAAAGGATTGTGTTGTGTTCAAAGGAGAGTGATAAAATATGATTTATACCACTACAATAGCACCCTAAGTATCATTAGTGACACATTGAGATCAATGAGAATGTGAGGAACACCTCAAGAGGAATTTTGTTTTGGAACCTCCCAATGCATTGATATTACAACCTGAACAGAGGATCGATCAATCGAGACATACATTTTAGAAATTACTCAAAATAGAGGTAATTTATTAAAAAACATATCTATTAACATGAAATGAAATATATACTCTCTTGGTTGATAGATTGATTCATTATGGATATTCATATATATTTACAATACATGCCCTTATTTTTCATGTTCTTAGGACCTATACAGTATATCTAAAAAAATCCCATCTTATGAATGGACCCGATGAGCTTCAATTGTTTCCAGAACATACATAAATGGTCCTAAGGAGATGTTGACATAGTTTCAGGTTATTAAACTAAATGTAATTGGTAGTGTGGTGACCCAATTAGTGTTTAAGGGGATGCATTTCATCACCTTTGAATTTAGGATGTGAATGGAGTTAATGGTAACATGATATTGTTTAAATCATAGAATAGTGATATGAAAATGTAATTTCTAGGAAAATAGTTAAAATTTGCGATAACAAGCCATTTTAAATTAGACAACAACAATAATCACAATCACCAACCAAATATAAATGATGGGTTCCACTAAAAACTATTTATGGAAGGTGGGGTTAGATGATCATCTCCTTTGCATTGAAAACATTCTTGTGATTGGTTATAAATTAGTTGGATATGTGAAGTATATGTAATCACTAAATAGGGTTCCCTATATATATAATGCACTCAATACCATGAGTTATAGAAGATTTATATTAATTTATATACTCAAGAAACAAATAATGGTGTATGGGGAGAGAATATTCATATGGTAATTTGAACACTCCAACTTAGGAATGTCTAAGATTGGGTAATTATATAATATTTTATGATTAATTTAGATAAGTTTTTTTGGAAGGGTTTAAGATAGATTATTTTTACATATCTATATATCTTGTGATAATTGGAATCAATAAACTTGTATATTTAGGAATAATATATATTTTTCCCACTATATAGTCAAATACATGATGTGAATAGAGGAGAAAATACAATATAATCGGGGGGTTGATAGTGATGAAATATTAATTTGGGTTAATGGTAGGAGAAATATATTTCACTACATTCTGTACTACAATTGGTATCAAGCCACATACATTTATTATAGATGTTATGAATATTATTATCAAAATACATGGTTAATAAATTAAAACATTGTGTGATTTGTAAATCCAAGAATTAATAAGGTGAGATAGAGTGGGATGAAAATGGAATTAGGGGTTGGATAAAAGATAATTAATTTATATTTTTTTAGAAATGGACTCTATATAGATTTGGAACATATGTAGGGGATATGAAATAAATATTTCATATAATCAAGAAATGGATGGGGAACTATTGGTTAACTGATCCTTTAAACTGGGATGAGATGAGGGATTATTATGACTTAATATTATAGTTGGATTCAAGACATGTGTTCGATACATCAATTTGTATCTTGTGTAGTATAGAATCAACAAAACATAGTTTGATGAAATATTATTGGTATAGATCTATCTCATACATATGGATAATTAAATTATTTTATCCTAAAATTAGTATATGTATGTAAAGTTTTAACTAAAAATGGCTAAACAAAAGGATGGAATACATTATTAAATATAATGAATTTTTCAGTTGGTTCAAATAAAGATGGTTTGGACATTACATTGTATCTCTAGTTTTAAGTCTTACATCCTTCTCTTAGTTAGACTTAAAGAAGAAACATAAAATTAAATTTATATTTTTTGGAAATTATCCTAAAAAATAATACATATTCATTGGGATGTTCAATGACAAATAGTACCTCCTTTTGGGAAGTGTATGATGAAATAACATTTTCAAGAACTTTTCATTTAATTTCTTTCTAGGATACCATTATTATTTTGAAATAATATAGAATAATATATCATCTTGTTAATTATCTTTGCAACATATGAAATATAATAATATATTGAGTAGGTCCACAGAGGAAATATGGTGGACCCTTGTATTTTGTAGATAATATCATCATTCTTGAATTGTAATGATCAGTTCCAAATTGTTCTTCTCAATATTGATAGATTGGGTCTTAGGTTGAAGTATTGATTTATTGAGTTAATAAAGACTATTAACTATTATTTTATCATTTTTAAAATTATATTAATCACCAAGATAACATTTTATGGGGTTTATATAGAGAATTAGTTGTTTCTATTCTATAGGTGTCACCAATAATGGAGTTTTTAGTAGAAACTACATAAGGTAATCGAAGGTCATCTATCAATAATCATTCCACAAATAAATTAACCAATTCTTAATTTTCAACATTAATTATAACCATTTACTATTGATGTTTTATATGAGGGGTGTTTTATATAATAAGAATTATCGGACTCTTATAAAATCATGATGGTTTTTAGGAGGGGGAATATATTTTAATTATTTTTTTCTCATGGTCAACATTTTCAAAATGATAGTGTACTATAAAGATAAAAATTTTTAGTGATATCACCCAAAAGGATAATTTTGGTAGTTCCTTTCAAGATATTTTAGCATAATTTTTTTGAAATGTACCCAAATATTGGTAAGGTGTTCTCGATGATTTTGGGATTGAACAAATTAATATTCCATAAAACATCAACCATCTTCCCTAGAAATGGAATAAAACATATGTCACGTGGAGTTTCTGTAAGAGTTTTGACATTATTTAAGCTAAATGGTATCACACAGTTGCGATAAACTCATTAGGGTTCAATAAAGTTAATGGATTCCTTAACATTATACGATATTGGGATCTAATTATGACCAGAACGCCCATAGAATAATAATATGGTTTAGAAAAAGTTGTCCCATCATTCAATAGTTAAATAATTGGGACCCTCAAATCATCTTTTTTGACATTGAAATTCAAATCAATAATGTCAATGATGATTTTTATTTTTTTTATTATATTTCTTGATGGGGAAAATATTAGCAAGCCCTTTTAGGTATTGATCCTCTTGAATGATGTTATCTTGAATCATCTTTTCAATTTAATTTTTTACCATGCTAGAATGTGTAAGATATATTATCCTTAATGTAATTATAATAATTGTGGTCATCAAGTAAACAAGAATTATTAGTGATTAATTGGGCATCTAACCAATTAATTTCTATGTAATTCCATTTTCACACATTTTAATTTCACATAAAGAAATTGATTTATGCATACAATTCTTTAGGGGTCATGGTAACATTGAATTATGTTAGTCATGGGTCTTTATAGTACCAAGATAAACATTTAAATATTCATACACAGAGGTAGAAATATCTACTTCAATTAATGTGGCAGCATCCCAAATCTATTATTATTATTCATTTTCAATGATAGAAGATGGGCACATCTACTAAGATCAATTTGATGATGGAATATTTTCATCACTTCCATTGAGATCAGAAGTATCAAAAACGTTTTAGGGTTTATCACGTATATGTGACACTATATAAATGTGGGTAAAGTTTCCTAAACATTTTATTCTTCTTCAATGGTAAAAATCCAACTAGTCTAAGAGACTTATTTATATTGAAAAAATATCAGTTATGTTTATTCACAAGTTGATATTCTCAATGGAATGTTTCATTTACAAAGACTACCTGTCATGCATAATTCACCCAATGAAGAGTCATATGAGGACAAAAAAATAGTGTTTTCCATTATATTTGATAAATTCTATTTGAATTTAAAAATCAGAATAAAATTTATTCTATAAATTGAAGAATAATATTTATTTAGAATATATTTATCTCAATAATTTAATTGCTATATTATAAATGAGTTGAATATTAAATAAATATTTATTTACATAAATATGAATAATATATATACATATATATATATCAGTTGATTTATATTAATTATTTAATGATTAGAAAAGTTGAATAAGGTACATCGGCCGAGTTAGGCACCCGGTAACCGAAATTATTTATTAAGGGTAATTTAAATAAATATCAATTTTTTATTGAAATTTATATTATAAATGAGACATGTACATGAAAATAATTATTATTATTATTATTATTATTATTATTAAATGTGGAGTTCATGTGGGAATAATATATTTTATATGGGTCTTTTCATAATTAATTGTCCCCTAACCCTAACACTATATATTCTCGATTATATCATTTTTATGGGAGTGGTGAGAATCATTTCATTATTAATAATTATTCTCCTATATAGAGATTTATCCTACTACATAGATTCCCTAGAGACTTATCATAAGCATAAGAGTATTTATATCAACTCCACCTTTTCTCTCATGAATTAGAGGATATGAGAAAATTATTCAATCTTAATGTATAATGTTAATATCCATGGTCGGTGATGTAAGATGATCAATACAACCATGATAGCACCCTAAGTTTTAGTAGAAATGATTTGGGTTCAAGGACCAAGTGAGGGTCACCACTAGATAGATTATTTTTTTATACTCATAGTGAAATGTTATTAAAACTGAAATGAAGGTTTGGAAAATCAATGACTACATTGAGGAATGTACTAAATGATTATTTAATTTCATACAATTAAATTTATTGTATACTAAATGTGATTGTTTTTTATATTTTTTTCAAGATTCTTTCATTATGGGATTTCAAATATTTTCATGAGATATATTCATCTTATTCTTCGTGTTCTTTAGATTTTCTCATTATAGTAAATAAAAACCCATTATTGGAAATGGACCCATATTGGTTTTGTTATTCCTCAAACCTAAAAAAATGCCCTCATGGTGAGGTGATTGTACATTAGGGCCATATGGATCAAAATAATGGAATGTGTGGAAACCTATAAGAGGTTTTAAGTTTAAAATAATTTAATAACTTCTAAACATATTATGAGAACTATGTAAAAAGTTATTTTATTTGAGTATATCATTGTGTGGTGACAGGAAATTGGATTTTCTTACACAAGCATTGATCAATTTTTTTATAACTAAAATTTTACCATTAAACAAGAATACAAAATCTAATAACTATAAAAATACAAATTAATGATCCCCTTATAATTATATTATTGGAGATAGAGTTTATATAATCATATTCTTTTAGATGAAAACATACCTCTAGTTATATATAAGTGAGTTAGATATGAAAAGTATATGATATCATTAAATATAAGTCTGTTGAAATAAAACATAGTAATTACCAAATACCATTTATAATTTTTGGGTATTCAGATACTCAATGAATAAATTATTTTATATGAGAAGAGAGTTTTTTTAAGTTAATTGGAACACTCTAGCTTATGGTCGACCATGATTCTGCCATTACTGATTGTTGGGGGATTAATGCTGAGGAGTATTTATAGTTGGGTTCATGATTTATGTTTGAAGCATATTTACATATCTTATGAAAATATAAATCAGTCAACTTGTAGTTCTAGAAGACAATTTTATATTTACCCATCCTAGATTCAAATATATAAAATCACCTGACATGAATAGAGGATATCATACACTATGTGGAATGTTTGATAATGTGGAAATTTAATATTAGGTATAAGATAAGTGGATGAGACGCCACTATGTATTCAATAATAAAAGGAATCAAGAAACCTATAGTTCATAGAAATGGAATAAATTTATTATTCCGAGACAATGTTAAAAAGTTAAAACCTTTGGTGAATTTGAAAAACTGATAATTAATATGGTGATAGGGAGTTCGTTCAAAAAGGAACATACAGTTTTGTCTCTAATATGTGGTCTGAAAATTTATATATACCCTATTATTATATGAATAAATCAACACATAGTAATAATAAAGGTATTTTATGTAGTTATACCTTATACAAAGAAGAAACAAAATGCTTTTTTCATAGCCTCGGGATATGTATGAGAAATCTGATGTGAAGTGTTTTTTAATATGAGGATGTGATGTGGTATTAAAGAGGTTATATTTTATATTTGGGTCTAATATAAGTGGTATGGACATACCAATGTATCCTATGATGATATGACTCAAGTCACTAATAGTTTTTTGAAATGGTCTCTTCATTAAACCGACTAATACATTGGAAAAAATAAAAATATTCCATCTTTAAATCAAGGCAAGGATGGGAAACCAGATATCAACTATGACTAAATACTCAAAAGAGATATATGATTAAAGAGGATAAATTTATGAATTGGTTTTAAGTTAGGTGTTTTGGGATTCAAGAATTATCTTCAGATTCATGTCTTCGATCTTTCTCCTCATTGGAAATTAAGAACAACAATCCATTTAAATTTCTTCTATTTTGAATGTATTATTGATAGAAAAACATATTTTTTGGGGAATTTATGTGCTCAGTGATACCTTCTTTTGGATAGGGAATACTAAAAGAAACATTTGAAGTTATTATCCCCTGATTTTCATTTGGGATATAATGATGGATTAAAATTAATATAGGATAACATATCCCCATTTTAATTGAATTATCAAAATGGGAGAACATAGACTATATTTTAGTTGGTCCACATAGGAAATATTGTGGACCTCATGATGATATAGATAAATTAAACGTTCCTACAAAATAAAGATCATTTTTAGGTAGTTCTTCAAAATATTTATATAAAAGGTATCATATTCTAGTATTTTTATACATATTCAATTAAAACTATTATATTTTAATAAATCATTTTTCTAATTAATGAAATCACATTGGGACTACACAATATTTTCTATAAAGTCAGAAGAAACTATTCACCAAAAAATTATTTCATCTTATTGAATAACATTTTACTTTTTGATATCAACCGTGTCTCTTAGATTTTTGAAATTCAATTCACATATGTGGTAAAATTATGCTTTATGAAAATCTGAAAATTCTTCTAGAATGTGGGTAAAATACTTTAAAAAGTTCAATAAAATTTTATATATCTAATATTTTTATAAAATTACTCCAATTAATTACATTAAAAATATATAGGTATTATGTATCAATTTTTACCTCATATAAATTTAAATAAATGAAAAAAATATTCAAAAAATGTTCAATTTTAAATAATAATGCAGTGTTTTCACTATTCATAAAAAAATAAATGTTTTTAGAAAAATACCAAATATTCACCCTAAGCTAGTTTTCATATTCTGAGTCCCAAAATTAATTCCATTTTGAAAAATAATATTTATAAAATTTAAAAAAGTGGGTATTACTATTCATAACGGCTAGTTAGATTGGTCATGGTGTATTAAAACTCAATGATTCATACAACGCAAGCTATTACAGTAATCAATGAGAAACGAACCATGGAGGCTTGTGGTGTTACAAGATAGATTACATGGTATGCTTCCAAGAAATACTGAGACCAACCCTAAGGGGGAATCCATGACAAGAACTTGTTATTTTGTATGAGGTAGTAAAATTATTATTCTAGTTTAAATACTTCTTTATAACCTAATATAAATACACTTTGATATTATAGATGTATCAGAGTATCTGAGGATTTTTTGAAGCCCAAAACATGGAATATGGGATGAAAAAAGTCACTCGCACTGTTAATAGAATTCATACATGGAAGGTGCGCAGTTACTACCAAAAATGTGATACCTAACAAGATATCAGGAGGACCTCATACCATATAGAAACCCATATGATTGGGGAATATGGCTAGGAAAAAACTAAAGAGTTTTTTATTGATGAGTTTTTTCATGTTTTCTGCATGGTTAGTCAAATTGTGCACACTAACCATGAAAGGTACCCCTTCCTACAACAAATTGAGAATGCATGGCAAACATTTTGGAAAACATTGTGCAACAATAATTTTAAAAAAATTACAAATCTTACCTTAAATATTATTGTGACATCCATCCTAATTTCTATATCCTCCCATGGATAACATTGGGCTTTTGAGCTCAATTATTTGTGAAAAATTTAGTCTTTTCCCCCATTCCTTTACCTTCTATAGTAATAAATCTCTATTTTCCTAATTGGATTCACATCGGTGATTATTGAAATCCCATTATGTCATTCTTCAGTATTCTTAGTATCTAAATCTTTATTATTGTGGAGGAAAATATTCCCTAATTTTATGTTCATTTTGTGTTTATCATTTTAATCTTTTATATGTCGAATAAGGAGTTGATACATGAGAGAACTCTAATAGAGACCTATGGTAGGTGGTCTATAATTTACCCCTTTGGTTTGGTGCTTATTTAGAAAAGTTTCAAATTTCCCCCACCATAATATCAAGTGACTTCCCAAATTGGAATTCATTAATACAAATAAATGGAATTGTATATGTCATTGATGCCCTTTAGTTCCTTTGAATTCAGTTAGTGGTTTTTTCCCTAACCAAGGTCAACCCTATGTTGTGCCCTTTGGATTTTTCCACTTGTTTAACATCCCAAGGGGTATGTTTTATGATTTCCAAATAATATGGGGTGTTAATACATTAATTGAAATCATTTTATTATTTTGGGGATGTATTTTCTCCTTTTCCATATGCTGACATGTCAATCCTTACATCACTTGATCAAATGGATTATGTGAATTAATAAAATGAGTAGGTTTGAAAAAGGAATTGAATTCTTCTGATTTGGTGAATGAAATGAGATGTTAATTGAAATAGAAGTGGATTCCTTATTTGGTATATCGTGGATCTTGATTCTCTTTAGATTCCATGGTCATTTAACCTATATAAATTTTTTAACTATAAAAGATTCTTTATTATTATATTCCCCTCAAATCATGGTTCTCCATGATTCTAAGAGAATTTCTACCCCTCAGATAAATCTTGTTACACTCACATTAGACATGCTCTGTTTAGATGACCATTATATTCCACTTGAACTATTATTGAGATTATATATAAATGATCGTGGGACATGATCGGGATTCCTTGGTCTTATTCAACTTCAATCTAGACCTTAATGCCCTGACACATAGATTATATAGATCTGTCAATATAACTGTGACATGATTGGTCATACGACTTCTTCATGGTTGTTCTGAATCTTCATGTTACATAGCTCAGTTGTGATTGTAAGATTAATACTAGTAGTATAGAAATTCTATATTGTTTATACTATTTTAATTTGCCTCTTCCTTATTACAAGTGCTTGAAACTTGTTTTTTACTAATCCTTGAGATTCTATTTAGTATTATTGATTTCATAGTATAAACACCATGATATTTTTTACATTCATACTTAATACATTCTTTACTTGCACACTACATTACTTATATTAAATAATGATGAATTATTATAGATCTTTGTGAGGTTACCATGTGGGACTGTATCTCACACCCTATTCGACAATAGATGGGAACATGGATATACAATTTGGATGCGTATAGGGATTAGGGATACTCCTATAGTTTGATGGTTTATTTATTGCCTTACTAAAGTGAAAGGGAGGATAAGACCAAGTTCAGTCTCTTGATTCTTTCAAGAGATAGCGTTTTTTTGTGTTTCTAGATTTTTAACATATATTGTTTTGTAATACCTTATATACCCATTTTGAATATTTTTAAAAACAAAACATATGTCATCATATTTTATATATGTTTTCTATTTAGATCTTTTTGATATATTCTTATCTTGGTTATTTATATGATATCTGATTCTTGTAGCATCATCCACTTATGACTATTATTCCATATTAGTTATGTTACACACAATAAATGAGGGAACCTACTCCCCAAATTCAATCCCTAGTCCCCCACAGCTAGTAGTCAAGCTCTTCCATTTTTGATGATTCATTTGAGTCCATATGGCTAACTCGGCATAGAGAATTCATGATTGGCATTAGGGTATAGTAAATTAAAATGTTGTTTAGGAGAATTTTTTTTCATTTTATGGTTAATTATTTGGGAAAAATATTTAGGGATAAGAAGGAATTTTAATTTGGTATAAAGGTGTGTCTCGAGGTAGCTAACCCATTTAAATGAAAAATATTAATTTCCTCAAATGAATTTTTTATTTTCTAGATTTAGATTATTACAGCTACTTAGATTACACCATTGGGTTATGCACATGAAATATGATGTTATTATTGATATGATTGAGTGTTTTATTTTGTCGAAAACTAATTAGATGGTGGTATTAGATCTCATGCATCATTTTAAGGACTTGATAGATATCAAATGTAATATATTATTCCAAATAGGATGAATTATTTATTTTCATGATGCTAGAATAGGTGTTGTGATATATATGAATTCAATTGTGATATAATTATGTATAGGGAGTTGAGGATCATTATTGGTACTCAGAGTTCCTACCATAACATGAACATTTGATTCCTAGTAACAGTAAAATAGACCCAATAAGTATCAAATTGTGGCCCATTGAGTCATGGAACATGAGTCATATGGAATAGAATGTGTTATGTTTTATTATGTGGTCATCATTCTTTAGTACATACGGAAAATGGGACCTTATGGATCATAATTTGTTGAACCATTTTTTTCAACCATTTAAAATTAAATTTAAATGAATATGACATTGAAATGGAAAATTGAACTTTATAAATAGAGAACATGACCTTTTCCTGGATTTTGTGTGGGAAACTGGAAGTGTCTCTAGTGAATATTATTACTATTAATTTTATACAGGTATAGATTTAGAAGAAGGATGTGTGGTATGAATTAGTTAAATAATGGTTTTGAAGCATCCTATAATTTTTTTCTATGATCTTTGATATAATATTTTCAACATCATGTGTTTGGAATTATAGATCCATGATACCCTGGTAAGCTGTATTCATATGAAAGAAGGGTGTAAATTAGAACACTCTATAAGTAGGGGCAATTATATACTGATGGATCCGACCTTAGTGCATACTACATCACTATATGTTGTTCCTAACATAGTTGTTGAAGGACAGTTCGGAAAGTTGTTTTATTATTTCATGAAGACATTTTAGGGAGCGCTACAACCTACATTTTCCTATGGTCTAGATGATGCATGTGTTCCAACAGAAGAATCCTCCAAAATTTTCATATGATGGATTTCTACAGGCTTCTGAGTCATGGATTGTGGTTACACTATTGATCATTAATAATCTTGATACACCTCCTGAATTGAGGGTGAATCTTATGACATATACAATTCTAGGAGTTGAAAAGCACTAGTGGGATGTTAGGAAAAAGAATGATGTGATTTGTGAGTTCATTTGGATAGATTTCCAAAACAGATTATATAATAAAATTATAGTGAAAATTAGGTTTTATAGGGATAGAACTTTCATGTGTATATAGTAGGGGACGATGGTAGTAAAGGAGTATTTATCACACCTTACAGAGCATTTGATATTTTCACTAATATACCTTGTTGATAAGGCATCGAGGGATATATACTTTGATGAAGGTATTAAAAATTCTTTTCAATCCCATATAAATGTTTCCATAATGAATAATATTACGAAAATGTTAAATATAGTGTTAATTACAATGTACAACCTTGGGAAATACGGGGGCATAGAGAATAGAAGTGCAGTCTCTCAACCCATTGGTTTAGATTATTTATGAAGGAAGTGCAGTTTTGAGGATTCTTATGTGATTGGTAATAGATAATATATGAGTATGGGTAGCTTTGTGTTATGTTAATAGTGCGAAAAACTGGTCCACATGAGGAATTACTGAAATATGACCTATATAAGTGTCGATTATGTGGTAAGATGGGCCATATGGTACATTTCAATAGGACCTTTCCACTAGTAGTGACATGTATGGGGTATGATCTGACACCAAGATTAGGGTCTGGTTTTTAAGATCTATGTTAGTATGGATGATGGAGTCATACCAGTTGATCAGGTCAAGGTGGTGGTGGTTACGATCAAGGAATCCAAACATCAGCTACACCAATACTACAGAGTGGACATACATAGGGTGTTGAGGTTGTGTCACCTACACATCTATTTGGCCAAATGTATTATTTACATCCTACCCTTGATGAGTTGGACACATGACCAACTATGGTGATAGTTATGATCTTTGTATCCTAACTCTCATATATTCCATTTTTTACATAGGTGTATCACATAGTTTCATATTTGTACCAATTTTGGAAATCTATGGGTTCATCATCCCCTCTTTAGAGGTAGTCACGATACTTGATACTCCATTGAGGATAAGAATGGAGGTTGTAAAACTGTGCAAGGAGTTCCCCCTTGAATTTAGTGGGTGTCAGTTCATCTAGTATATTTTTGTCATAATGATTATAGTTTTTGACATCATACTCATGATGGACTAGCTAGTAGCTTACAGAGATTTCATTGATTAATATATCTAGAGAGAGAATTTTATATCACTAAAGGGAAATGATTATACACAAAAGGGTGAATGTGATGTATATACAAGCTGAGTTTGACCATATCATCATGCGCAAGGCTGAATTAATTCCCATATAGAATGTTTATATCCTGATGATCAGGGAGCATGTCACGTAGTATTTCCCCCATTTATTTGATCATTTTACGTATGTTTTCAAAAATTAATTTTCATGTTTACCTCAGGAGAGAGAGGTTGAGTTATCCATAGAACTAGTTCTAGGAGCTTCAATAGTATCCAATCCATGTTACTAGATTACTATGATGGAGTTGTAGGAGCTCAGGAGATATCCTGAGGATTTTGAGTAAAAGAGTAATTTTTTAACCCAATACTTCTACCTATTTTTTCAGGTCCTTTTTGAGAAAATGATATATAATAACCTTAGTATATTATTGTATTACCTTCAATTAAACTAGTTTATAGTTAATAATCAGTATCCCTTGACAATAATAGATGTCCTTTTTATCAAATTTGAGGAGCATGGTTGTTCTCAAAAATTGTCTTGATATCCAGATATCACTAGGTGAATGTTTAAAACATAACATTCCCCATACAAACATTCATTGAAGGCATGGACTATTAGAATATCTGGTTATGTTGTTTGGTCACAAAAATATTTTAGCAGTTTTCATGGCATTGATGAACTGTGTTTTCCATTTTTATCTGGACTTTTTTGTGGTGGTCTTCATGAAAAAAAATTTGGTTTATTATTTTAATATACATGACCATGGAAAACATATTCATATAGTATTTGATATACTAAAAGAGGGTTATTAATATGATATGCTTACAATTTGAAACTTCTGAAATGATAATATTCACGTCCTGGGTCATATTATCTTAGAGACAGGATTATCTCTTGTCCTAGAAATGGTGAGAGCTATATTTCCCTGACAGTTTCCCTAAACAAAATTGATATATGAATTATAATGTGAATATATAGATATTACATGCATTTATTAATGACTTTGTACACCTAGAATTTTGAATAATGTGCAAGACTAAGAAGTGTGTGATTTTTTTAAGGAAAGATACCTATGAGATATCCTTTCTAGAGATTAAAGAAAGATTGACTTAAGCATCGATCAGGATTTTTCTAAAGTAGTGAAGAGGTTACATTGGGTATTGTGACACATTAGGTATTGGTCTATGGATATTACTAATTCATGGAGATATATTCATAGAGTACAAGTCTCATAAGTGGATGTCACACAAGAATAATTACCAGATAAAAATTCTTTAATTATCTATAGTTGTTCATTGTATTCACTATTGGACACATTATTTATTGGGAGATCATTATTTGGTGTACACGAACCACATAAGCCTGATGTAAAAAAATTTACATAGATTGATCTTAATATGAGGTAGAATAATAGTTTTAATACCTATTTTATTTTATCTTCAATCATCTATATGGGGTTGTGAAATGAAATTCAGTGGTTAGGTACCAAGCCAAAAGACACAGATACATGAATTTTAGAAGGATAATTGAAAATGGAAGAATATAAAATTGTTCATCAATAAGCACATGTAGGTGAATGATAGTTAAGAGAAGACATTTATTTCATCCTAAACATTAACCTCCACCCTATTGGATGGAGTGATGATAAAGCAACTATCAGATTCAAAGGGCCATGTCCTATGAGGGAGTGCAGAAGGTGATGACCCTCCACCTAGTTGAATCATATGCATAGATGAGGTCCAATATATAAATCTTAAAATTTAGGTTCCAATGGTCATACATGAGGAGATAATATGGGATTTTCATGGCTCGGTTTTGGTGGTGTACCTCAGTGTCACCATGATGTACCATGACTTAGGCTACTAGTACAATCGGTGGTGTAGAAATTGAGGTGTAGATAGTTTTTTTACGTGGTGTTCCGCCTGTAAGTAAATTAATGGTTAACATTAGTGACCTCCCAAACATTTACAATAGATACATATTCCCTAAGGAAAATTGGATGACGTTTCGGTGGATTTCATGACTTGTTTTTTGAGGTCTCTGTGAGGTAAAGATGTTTTTGGGGTGTTATTGAAAGGATCATAAAGTTTTCTCATTTATTATTGATCAAGGAGACCTTCAGTGTGGATCATCTTGGATTTTTGTATATTCCTGAGATAGTACAACTTCACAGTGTCCCATAAACTATTATTTAAGACATGGATGCTTGTTTTACATATTTTTCTTATAGGTTTTTTAGAAGTAATTAGGTACATAGGTTCTTCTGTGTATGTCATACCACCCTCAGACTGATGGCCAGTCAATGAATAGAATACAAGTTCTTGAGGACATGTTTCGAGATTAACTCTGCATTTTAAGGGGTTCTTCGGAGAGGTACATACCCCTCATTGGGTTTGCCTAAAATAATACTTATCAAGTGACTATATAGATGAAACCTTATGGGTATTTTATTGATAGGCCATGACAATAACTCTTTTGTTAGTTAGTGGCAGGTGATGCAGGTTAACTGGGATCACATTTGATGTAGGAGAATTCTGAGTAGGTCTGGTTGATCAGGACATAGAGAGATACTAAAAAGTATAGATTAAAATCTTACACTAATCACTAAAAAGTTCCTCTAGAGTTTGAGGTTAGGGATTACGTCTTTTTACATGTTTCATCAAGGTTGGGACATAGAATCATATGGTGATATAGTAAGTTTTCACCATGTAATGTTGGATCTTTTGAGATTCTGAATTGAGTTGGGATTGTTTTCTATCTATTGTAGTTACATCCGATGTATTGATCCATTCCTTATTTTGCCAATATATCTCTGATGTGTCATTATCCTTCAGATCTGTCCCATGATTTTTATCTCAAGGAGGTTGAATTACATGTAGATATGACCATTGAGTAGCATCTGATTTGTATCATTGATAAGGTAAAAAGTTTCTATGAGTTTGTTTCATTCCTATAGAAATAGTTCCATGGTATTAGGTCCATTAACAAGATTAGACATGGGATTGGTAGGATGATGCATGTGCTCAGTGTATGAATATTTTCTTTTATGAATCATGACCACCCTTCATAGGGAAATTTCTGTATAAATTTTATAATGGGGGAATGGTTGTAAGAACCTTGGTTTTTGTGCGAGGTATGAATCATTTTTATATTGATTTAAATGACTCTATGTGGACTAATGTAAATACACATTGATGTAATGTATATATATAAGGTTTTCATAGATTTTTCAAATTCTAGATCCCAAATTTTGGGGAGCAATAGTCTGGTCACATTGTTAATAGAAACCGTGAATGGAAGGAACTCATTTACTACTAACTATGTGATACCTACATAGAGAGCAGGAGGAGACATCATGATTTAAAAAATAGTGAAATTTGGGGCACATGAACTTAAAAACATTGTGGAGTTTTGGTAGAGTTGTTTTTTTTGTATTGTACATAGTTTTTAAAACTGTTTTCAGTAATAATACGTGGTTCCCCTTTATAAAGAAAAGGTCGCACAGTTGGCCCATGTCCTAGGAAACCATTCAGCCAAATCATTCGGAGAAACCATTAATCCCAATAATTTTATAAAAATAACAAATTTTCCCATTATATCTCTTAGAACTTCAAAACTAATTTCAGTCTCCCCCCATATAAAGTTATTGCTTTTTGGGAGCTCTTCCTCGAGAAAAATAAATCATTCTCTCTCTTTTGTTCTTCTGATTTCATAATCAAGTGATATCATTCATGATGGATCTACATCAGTGCGTACTAAAATTCTTTTATGGAATTCTTTATTCTTAATTGTATTGGGTGTGCTATTTAGTTGAAATCAAATATTCCATAACTTCAGGTTCCTTGCCAGTTTGATATTTTTCTTCTGATTTAATTCAAATCATGACATGATATTTGATTGGAATTCTACTATAGAACTATCATATGTGGTTTATACATTTATGTTTGTTTTTATGATAATTTAGTCTATTTTTGGTTGTTCCTCATGTTAGAATTTCTAGATCATCCCTTAATTTTAATATACTAATTTAATTAATTAGAATGAGACATGTCAGGGATTTCCTTTAGTTACTTTGAGTTTATTTAGAGGTTTTCTCTTTAACCCAAGACACCCTTTGGGTGTACCCATTTTCCTTTTCCACTTGTTTACCCACCCAAGGGGTTTGTTTTATGCCATCCAAGTTAAAGGGGTCCTATTGATAAATTAGTTGATCTAATTTTATTAATTAAGTCGTGTATTTCATCATATTCCATGTGTTGATAAGTTATTCCAAGATTGAATAGATCAAATGGATTATGTGAATTCATAAAATGATTGGGTGTACTTAAGGAACTGGCTGCTTTTATTTTATTGAATAAAATGACATATGAAGTAAAATGATATTGGATTCCTTGGTTTTTATACCATTTTTATTGATTCCAATTAGATTCGATTTTCATTTCACCCTTGGATAATTATATTACAGTAGAATATTCCAAAGGCCTGTATGCCCTGTAGAAATTGATTCAATAAGACACCAAGGGAATTTCTAACCCTTCATTCATGATTTCTGGACTCACATTGTATATGCTTAGTTGATATGACCCTTGTACCCCACCAATGTTGTTAGCATGTTTCCATCGATATTATTATTAGACTAATTAAGGATGACTTGGTATTCTATAAATTGGATCTAGACCATCAAGGTATGATAATTAGATTATATGGATAATTGATGGTAAATGTGACTAAATTGGTTATGTTGCTGATTCATGGTTGTTCTGACACTTTTTTTGTACTAATTGGTAGTGGTTGTCATAGTAATACTAGTCACATGAGAAGGTCATGGTGTTTAATTTCATTTAATTATTATCTAATTTGTTATAGGAGAGGGAAACCATTTTTTTAGGAGGATGACAGTTTATTCTGTATAAATATTTTTGTAGTGAATATTCCATAAGCATACTTACTCTCATACTTCATACCTTCTTTAATCACACACTATTTAGCATATATTTCATCATAAAGACATGTAATATATCTTTGGGTGGTTACATACTATGATTGTATCTCAAACCCTATTCAGGCCACCATTGGATACCCGAACAAACTATTAGGATGCATTTTGGGAAATAGGAAAGTGACCATAGTTCGTCGTTTGATTTTATTCCATGCTTGGGAGCAGGGAAGCACAAAACCTAAATGAAGATTATAGTTATATCATAATATAATTATCTTTTTTATTTTGAAATACCTATTATATTTTAATTCAATGTATACATGTTTTGGTTATTTTTTACAAACAAGAAATGTATCATCATATTATGTATAAGAGATCGTTTTTAGCATTATGATATATTATGTTCATTATAATTTATCTATTATCTTAGTCCTATATAGAATTCTACATATAAATGTAATTTCTTATCAACTATGTTACACTCTAGTATGATGGATTATTCCCTCTACCAGCACACCCTAGGTGCTAAATGCTATCTGGAAACCTACAGAATTTGGGATGATGCGATTGAGGCCATGTGGCAAACCAATAATGGGTTACTATTGAGTGGTATCCATGTCCCAGATGATACAACCATGGCCATGATACTATGAATAAAAAACAGCTATATTTTCGGAATTATTTTGAAGGAGAATAGAATAAGTATGAAGAACCCCAGAAACATGCAACAATCATTTAAGGGGATGCTAGTGAAATTTTAAATATAAGTGATCAATAAAATAATTTTATTTAATCACCCCCTTAATGAGATCCATCACAATATTAATCAAATGAGGACATTTACATTGCACCAACAACATAGATACCACGACTCTTCATTTTTTTGTGAATGAGGAAATCTAAAATTAAATTCCATTAATAAAAATATTTGTAAATGTTTTTGAAATTACATAACAATATCCATTTTGAAGAAGTTATTCCTCAAATGAAAGTGTATGAGAAGTTTCTCAATGAACTGATCTTTAACAAGAAGAATGTAGTTGACTTGGGATTAATCTACCTAAATGAATTATTATATGAAATTGTTCTTTAAATGATTTCAATAAAGATGACAGATCCTAGGAGTTTCTCAATTTTTTTCACCATAGTAGAATGAAAAATAAGATGTTCACTAAGCGATATAGGATCCATTGTTAACTTGATTATAGTGTGTGTATTATGAATAAAAAAACTCTAGGAATTATATCAAACTAGTGTGTAACATCAATTAAACAGTTTATTTGTAAAGTATCCTTGAGGTATCCTAGAGGATGTTCTAGTTAAAATCCTAAAATTTATTTTACTAAGATATGTATAGATTTTGGATATGGAAGAAGAAAGAGAAGTTACCATTATCCTAGAATGACCATTCCTAGAATCTAGAAAGTCATAGGTTTTGTGAATCAAGTGAAAGTTATATTTAGAATATATGATGAACAACTTGTGCTTGACATTGTGATAAAAACAAAATAAACATATAATTTTTTTACTAACAATCCATGTTTATCACTAAAGAGTGAAATGAAAACATAGACATCAAGGCTGATAGGGATGGAATATCTCCTTCTAAAAAGTAGTATTAATACTTTGAGTAAGTGAACTATATAAAACGTTCAGCAAGGGATATTATCCTACCATTCATACCCTTATTCATTCACCCACCGACGATGGACCTAAAACCTCTACCAAACACACTAACATTTTAATTGTAAGATACTAAAACTGAACTACCAGTCATCATTAGCATAGAACTGACACATCCATAAAAAGAAAAGATGATAAAATTACTAAAAACATTGAAATTCAATTTCATGAGGGGTTTTTGTCATAAAAGTGATCTTTTCCATGTTATAAATTCAAAATATTTTACTATATGATGGAAAAAACCCCAAATTACAAACCTAGATGTGAATAACTCCACTTATTAATGAGGTAGTTAAGAAAGAAGTAAAAACATACTAGAAACTATTATATTTTTATAATCTTTAAAGTGAGTGGGTGAGCCCTCTATATGTCAATCTAATGAAAAAAAACTCATATCAATAAATAATGTTGAAGATGAGATTATCTTGACTCACTCAATCACTAGATGTGGCGTGTCATTGTATAAAAACAATTACATATTTTTATATTAAATGATAATTTCCCTCTGCCATTCAAGAATCAAATCTGGGAGAGACGTGATGGACATGAATTATACTATCTCCTAGATGAATATTTAGGATACAATCAAATTGAAATCGACGTAGTTGATTACTCAAAAACTACTTTCACAAGTCTGATTGGAACCTTCCCCTATAGATGTATGTCATTTTTTATATGTTATGAACTAGTGAAATTCTAAAGGTTAATGAAATAGTTATTCTGTAATATTTTGGAGGAGTTCATGTAAATATTTTTTGATGATTTTTTAGTTTATGTTAGATCATATGACGAATGCCTAAGATGTGTAGAATTAGTTCAATACCACTATGAAAAAAATTCATAGATTTAAAATGGATAAATTTTCATTTAATGGTCCAAGGAGGAATAGTTATTAGGAAAAAAATTGAATAAATCATATTCATGTTTATCCAGAAAAGATCAACATAATCAAGGACAAACCTGGGCCCTCAACTGTAAAAGGCATAAATAAGTTTTTGGGCCACGAAGGATTTTATCACAAATTAATAAAATATTCTTTGAAATAATCATCTAACACACCTATTGGAAAAGGATACTCATTTTTTTTCACTGATGTGTATCATAGGACATTCAAAATTTTGGATAATAGCTTGATGGCCACTCTAGTTATCATTTCACTAGACTAGGATAATGAATTAAAATTTATGTGTGAGGCCAATGACATTTCTGTAAGAGGTTTATTAGGATTGTATGTATATTACATCTCCTATCAAATTTATAATTCTAGTCACATATTAAATTATTTTTAGCTAAACTACGAAACTATAGATAAAAAACATGTACCAGTTTTCTATGATTTTGAAAAGATTCTCACATTGTTTTGTACAAATCAGTTTTTTTTACTAACCATGTCACCTACAAATATATGTTGAGAAAAAATGATTCCAAATGATGAATAATATTGTTTATCCTACTACTATAAGAATTTCATATCATCGTAAAGGACACTATGTGGATTTGGAATGTTATTACAGACCACATATCTAGAATCCCACTACCATTCATTGAAGATGATGATAATATGAGCATTGAGGTTGAGTTCCCTGATGAAACTATTTTAATAATAGACACTATTGAATACCCCTTATTTTTTTGGAATTGCAACGTATCTCACCATTATATCACTTTACCTAGACCTCACCAACCAGGGGTAGAGTGGATTCTTGATATAAGTGTCATAATATGAATTGGATGAACCAATTCATTATATGTGTTGTGATGATTTCTTAATTTGGTTCTACATCCCAAATGGCATGAAGACATTACTATTAGACAAATTCACACATCACCTACTAGAGGGAATCATTTACCAAAATACATAGTTCCAAAAATCATGCAATGTGGACTACTTTATCCCACACTCCATGAAGATGCATGAATAATTTTCGAAATATTTGATCAATTCCTAATGATTGGAACCATTGGGAAGATAAATTAAATTCCCCAGAACATTCTCAGGGTAATAAAAGTATTCGACATATTGGGAATATATTTTATCAGTCCAATACCTAGATCACATGGAAATTTATATATCATGTTGGGCATTGACTATCCTACAAAATGGGTAAAATCTATAGATTCTCTTCATGACACAGAAAAAGTGGGGATGAACTTATTAATGAAGAATATATTTTTAATGTTCATATTTCCTCAGTTACTCATATGTGAGAGTGGAATGTTTTTACCAAAAAATATTTCAAAGGACCATTGAGAATTTATAGAATCCAGTGTAACAAAGTAACTTCTTTACAATAGAAAACAAGTTGGAAATTTGAATTTTCAAATGGGGAAATAGAAAAAATCTTTAAGAAAATTTTGAACACATGATAGAGAGACAAGAACCTCAAGATAAATGATAAACTATGGGCAGTGAACATTGCATGAAAAATAATATTTGGGACCACACAGTTTAGAAAATTATATAGAAATCCATTTTATTTTCTAGTATAACTAGACGATCACTCATTTTATGTAGTTAAAAAACTAAATCTCGATTCTAAATAATATAGGTATGTTAGGTTACTGTGTTTGGATTGAATAGATGATATAATAAATTGTGCCTATGAGAATTAGAGGATTTATATTGAAACCACTAAAAGTGACATGATTATCACATCACATAATGAATCTTCCCTATACGGAATAAGGAATTGATATTCAATACATGATTGAAAATTTTCCCGTGGAATTTCAAATCTAAATGTTCAGGACCCATTCGAGTCATACAAGTATTCCATTATGAGATCATCAAGATTTATAAATTAGGAGAAAACCCCATCATTGTTAATGATAAAATATTAATGATATACCATGAACCATTCTGTGATGGATGTGTCATCACATTGAGATTCATATGAGTGCTACTGAGTCAATATCTAAATGATAAAAGGTGTAATTACTAGTAGGAACCAAATATTTCATTTTTAATCATTTTTACTCTTGTAATTGGGATTTTTTGTTTTCTTTTCATTTTTTTATCATAGGTCACATTGAACTTCATTGTAACCACATATCCTTATATATTTGAGATGTATTTCATTACTATTCATTATGTGAACCTACCAATATTATTGCTACCAAAATTTTTAAAACCTTTGTAATAATGTTTTATGAAGGCTAGATTTTTCTTTGTCATAAAATATAGAGGTACCTAAAATTAATAATCTACAACCCCTATGTTTTCCTACTGCATGACACTCATTAATGGGAGCTATTGACACCCTAAAATTCATTTCCAGACTTTACATTTAATTTTTCCAAAAATATACCTACCCTATCTCTCTCGTGGTAATTTCCTGGACATTAAATACACTATCTCATTTTATGTGTGAGGGAGTCATACTTGAACTTTACCATCGATAAACTTGGATTATTTCATGTTTTCATTTATATAGGATACATTTTTCACATAAAGCACGACATAAACTTGAAATATAATTGTACTCATCTAAATAAAATAAAAATTTTTGTTGGTAATTTTTGAAATACATTTTTCTCCTGTTTATATTTATTAGAATGTTTACTATGTCTAGTAATTTAATTAAAATTCAAAAAGATTGAAATTTAATTTTGTCGACTTATTAGTTGGTTTTGTACCCTAAGTGATTCCCCATCTATTTTACATACTCTCATTCCAAAGATTATTCTTAGCCCAAAATTTCTTATTATTTTCTAATAATATTTCTAGAGAGACACATGATGTGTATAGAACTACTATAACATTAATTTAGATCGTATTTAGCTATGACTAAACAAAATCTATTTTAATATGATTGAGGTAATGTTTGTTGAGAAACATTTTACTAAGAACCACTTTGAGCCAAATTAGGTTAAATACACTTAGAGGGGTGTAATAATGGTATGATATAATAAAATTACTACCCCATAAAATCTTGTTTCATTGTTAAACAAAACACACTTCTCACTCTTTCACATTGCAATGTGTGATCATAATTTAAATCATGCATAAGACACATGAATTTTAATTTGTTAGATGTCAATGGGATATATCCAAGAAGCATAAAATAGTGACGATCCCATGTATCAAAACTATTAAGGCTCATATAAAAATTAAATGGTTTGGTCTAGATCACACCTATACACATGCTCACTACCTTTACTCGGTTCAAGTTTAGCTCAAATATTTCCCAAGGGGTTACCAATTTTATCTCTTTCTAGGGACCATTGATAGTAGAAAGGATCACCATATTCCTCTACCATTTCTCACTACTCTTGGAAGGGATATAATCATAGTATATGGAAATTTAGGTCCCTTCATTCGTATGGATGCATGTATCATCAACAATAGAAAAATGATATCTTGAAGTCCAATTTTCAACAATATATGTAATCCACATTTTTTCAAACTGTTATTTTGTTGAAATTATTTTCAAAAAATATTTTAGTATCTTCACATACTTCATCATGTCCACCATAAACTACCCTATATCATGTGGTGTGAGTATTTTGTGGACCACCTCTCATTATGTGGACAAATCCTACTTCACATATGGATTCTTCATCCATGAAAAACCTATCATCTGTTGACAAATGATGCCCCATGTAACAACACTTTTCCATGATCCATTATTCTTTTATGAGCTACAGTTCCATGAAAAACAATTTCAAAAATAGTCTTCATGGACACCCTTCATGGGATTTCTTCCCCAAAAAATCTCTCTTTTGTGGAATCTCTCCTCGAAAACATGTTTGGAAATCACAAAAATCATAACAAATAAATGATGTTTTCGAATAAAAATTAATATCTTAGTAATGATGGGATTCATGTTACTTATATTGGAAATAGATCTGTAAAACCCACTAACCCATTTTACTCAAATATTTGATGTTGTATAGCCTCCACTATGGACTGTGTTATGTGATACACATAGCGCCTTTCTCTATTTATGGTGGCCAATCTCTTCCATGCAAAAAAACCCATTTAGGATCCTCAAATCACCACCTCCTTTCCGAAAACAACAAGACTCCTATGAACATCAAGATTCCTGTGAATTTCAATCCTCCTGTGAACCATTTTCCCATTGTGATCTGTGTATAATGCTTCATGGTCCATATGGTGCTACTATGTGGAAATCCTTCTTCTAGAAATTTTCCATCGCTGTTACTCATATATCCTTTGTAGTCCGTGAACAATTATTTACATTCTAAGAGATAAGTTTAGAATAAAAACATCCCTACCCCAAAAACAAAACTCATTATTTTGAGGCCCAAAATATTTTCAAACAATATGAAAATTTTAAAACATAGAAACCTTCTTCAGAAAACACTATCCATATTCATTCGTTTCCATCTAGATTTTTCAAAAAACACAATCAGACTCAAAAATACTGAGAGGAATCCTTGGGTTTCTTTCCCCATCAATATCCCTCATTATGTTTTTTGACAACTCTTCATATTTTGATACAATGTTAATTCTTTTATCATCTTAAATAACCATTCAATTCTTTTGATTTGTGTAATGAAAAAAACATTTTTCCATGCAATTTTTCCCTTCTTATAGTAATATCATATAGAATAATCACATAAAATAACATAAGGAAACACAATGACACATCCTAATTATTGGGTTTCGGGTGTTAAAAGGATAACTAGCTGAAGATTGATGTGGTGGAATGTGCAGTGTTTGTATTGAAAACCACCATATGATTGGGGTTAGATGTGTTATATTAATTTTGGTAGATATTGACATATTTTTCATCCATAATATAAATGAGATGAAAAATATGGTCTTAGGGTTCATGGAGGATTTTTCATCACACAATGACTCGGCAAATGTGTGGTTGTATATTTATTTGATTGTTTACATATATCATGACTTACACTGTTATATATTATGTGCACTTATGTAATAATTTCATTGGTGGTTTCTTATAAAATATTAAAATTATACCCTAATAATGAATTTTAGTACACTTCTATATTTAATGGGTACATACTTGGAGAAGGGTAAGGGACCTATGGATAATGGTTAATAAACCGAGTACGAAAGTGATAGAAAATTTGGATATAATCCGATGGACTCAATGATTATAAATTTATTTTCTACTATTTTTTTAACATTTTATTGGATTACCTCTTTAAGAGACCATTATCTCTTGTATGACTTGAATTCCATATTTTTATTACTACATTATTACACAGATTATTTAGTATCATGATTATTATTATTATTATTTTATTGATGATCAATGACATGATATAGAGAGTTTTATCTCTACACTCATGTACTTAAAACCTCACTACTATTAGACAACCACTTTTATATGAGTATATTCATATGTGTTCATCTATATTCCATCAAGGACCTTGTATCTTTGTTTGGGATGTTACACCTTTCACTACAACAAGTTAGGATGTTTTTCTATCCTTAGGATTATCCAAAGGGGATTCACTATAAGAATTTCATCTGAGTTTCTAAAAATGACTAAACCCTTCTATGATATCAATTATGGTGACCCCAAAATTTCATGTATAATTGTTAATTGTTAAAAGACACTACAAAAAAACCATAAATATTTATTTTATTTGTAAACTTTTGTACATTTAAAATAAGAAAATAAAATATCTACATCATTTCTTATTAAATTATTCATAAAAATCACCCATCATAGACATATAATACATTAAAAAATTCTTTATAAAATGGGAAAAGGAAACATAAGAAATTGTATGATTATATGATCCAAAAAGGTAAACATAAGAGATATCATTCAATGATCATAAGTGAGAATAATAGAAGAATATGTTTGTGAGAACATGATAAAAAATCAATATGCATACCCAATCAGTCTAATATATTTAATCCTAAATCATGGAATAATGTTTTTTCAATCCAAATATATTAAAAATAATATTTTTGAAGAATAAATAATATTTCATGATCCATGATAACATATCATAAGCATACCAAATTTGTTTTTTCATTCATATAAGTAGAGAAAATAACTCCCTTTGACATGGTTCACTCAGACGTCTATCATTATTGATAAAGTGCAATATTATAAATGCCTACCCGTCATTTAAAATTTTCTATAAGTAGTTAATTTCATCTAGTTAACTCCACCATATCTTATTATTATATTAACTCCATCACTTGTTAAGATTTTATCAACTTTATCATAATTACCCAATGCATTGGAGGGATATAAAGACACATCCATCATTGGTTTATAATATTATTACTGATCATTATTTATAACATAACCACCCATTAGTGGTTTACAATATAACCTCCAATCACATAATCACAATTAATTGATATGTATTCCATCATGAAATCATTTTTCTTCACATGAATTCTTAACTCATGGAAAAGAAAATGTGTTTAATCAATATTTAACCATGATAATCATAAAACATCTAGAAATAGAATTAAGATATTAAAATTGGACAATCTACATAGTAAATAATAAATAAAATTAATTTAGGCTTCTATATATCAAAATAGAAATAAAAATATCATGACAACATTTCTCGAGGAAAACACCATTCTCATTTTCAAATCACTTTTCTAAAATCTAATAAATTCCAAAATATAATGAAGAACATTTTCATTGAAAATAACCCGGAAAACATTTATTTAAGACATGAATAAATGATAAGATTTTATAGAGGGAAAATACATTTCTATGGTGGATGTTTAAAGAAACATTCCATCAAAATTTTCAATAAAAACTCAAAAGTACATCATTCAAAATACAATAACAAAATTCATTAGAGAAAAATTATAAAAAGGTCAAAATTTATAATATTATTTTAATAAATTATTATAAAATATTATAAAATTAATTTAAAATGTTTTATAAAACATTTATATATAAAAACATGACTTCCAAATGAAGTGATAAACAATGATGGTATTAGTTTAATAAAATATTTCTGTCTCTTGAGTACATAAAGAGTAAAAAAATGAAGGAAAACATCTGATCTCAAGATATAAATAGGTGAAGTAAAATATGTATAATTTGGGAGATATATATTATATTATTTAACAATCAGATAATTTATGCATAAAAAATCCCTATAATAATGAGGTTATAATATAAAACTCATATCACTAACCAGTCTTGCTTCATAAGTTTTCTAACCTCCTATATAATGAATTTTAATTTATTACAATTCTTTAAAATAGCTATATTTATACCTATAAATAAATACATGGTATACTTATAACATATTTTCACCCTTTCATTAACAATATTTCATCATCAACTTCTCCATTTTAGGTACCAATCGCCTAATTGTTTAGGTATTTTTTGGTTCTATGGTTATAGACCACACACTCTAATAATGGTTTATTCACCTATATAAAATTTTTATGAAATAGTACATATTAATTATATACATATTTATAACTGTATGTATAGATTGGTGATGAAAAATGAATTGCATAATTGTTTGTACATAGTAGTCCATATGTACACAGGATTTTTGATTCCTTTTTTAAAGGGATTAAATCATATAAAGGTGAATTTTAGTTCACCATTATCATATCATTTTTATTAAAAAATATCATTTAAAAACTATAAATCTATCATTATAATCAACCACAAATTATTGTGGTGGAAAATGAATCGAATCGCTATGCAGAGGTCGTATTCCACATATATGCATGATCCATACTTTCATCTCCCATTTGATTCATAAGTGGAGGTAAATTGTTGTCATGTTATAAAAATAACATCTCATTATATTTTTCATACCTCCAAAATCATTTCATGTTATGTACAATATAATTATTTAAAGAATAAGAATAAATAAAATAGAAATATCTTGGTTAAGATATACTCCAGTTCTTTGAGAGACCTCCATTGGGTATCTCCTTAAGCTTTGAATGATTGATCATTGGGGAAGACCAGAACTTCTATGATGAATGGAAGGATTCTATGAAGGGTTTGAATTTTTTAATTACAAATCTATACATAACATCCATTGATTTATATATATATATATATATATCCTTCCTTTAAATTCGATAAATTTTATCACACATACTAAAATATTAATTTTCACATATTAATAAAATAATTTGTTCACCTTTAAAAGATTATTATTTATCTATATTTGATATAATATATTTATATTATTTCTGTTTGTATTTTTGTGTAAAATAGTATCAAAAACTATTAATGATTGAAACGATATTTGGTCCTTAAAAATATTTTAACCATATACTGTATATTTTCAAATAAAAGGTAAATATTTAATTAAATTTAAATAAAATTAAATTAAATTAAAAAATTTAAATAATTTCTTATATCAAAATTTATTAATTATAATTTTTTGAATATTTTTCAAACATTTCTATTTTTAGTTTGAAAATGATTTCTATTAAAAAATTAAATTATTCATGACTTTAGCAATATATATAAATGTCCTATAATATCATAAAACCACTTAACTGATAAAATATGAATTTAAAGAATATTATTATTAATTTTTTAGTATTATTTAAACTTTTAAATACCATGAACAACATTTTTATAGGTACAATAGAGGTTTCTTTAACAAAGACAACTGTTTTATGAATTTTCATTTGATTAATTAATATTTTGAGAAAACAATTATATGGAATGATTTTAATTTCAAATAAAACAAGTTTTTTTAATTAAACAATTAATATCATAAAAATCGTCAAACATTAAACATTTATCTTATATATAATCTTAATTTTGTAAAACACTCTTTTTTCAAAATAAACTTTTTTTATCTTATTTGTGTTAACTTATAATAATATTTTCTCAAATTTATAAAATTATTTTTATTAAATGGATAATAAATTTTGATTAATAATTTAATCATTTTTAATTATGTTTCATTTTATATTTTATGTAACAAAATAGTTAACATGATTAATTATTAATAAGTTGTAATTAGTGTTTAAATTTCTAATATAAAGGGGCTCAAATTTTCCTAAAATTACATTACCTTTAGACATTGTAGAAATTATTTTTATGTTTAAAATTATTACCAAAATTTCTAAAAAACCAAAACACAACTAATTCACCTAAATTTTGATGCAATACCATTATTACCCCTTAACATTATTTTCAATAGAAGGTGTACTTTTTTACTTATAATGGGAGACGAATTCCAACCCTTGTATATTAGAACTATAATAATAATTACACAATAATTATTCCCTGATTACTTCTACTTGAATCCCCTTACAATTCCCCAATCGTATAGTCACCATATGATACCCTAATACCTACATGTTCAACAATAATTTCAAGATCATGTTTATTGTCTCGATGATGATATCATACAGTTCTAAACATTTTTTCTTATTATTTATTTGTTATACAACCTATAATATCTTATATAATTGAGATTATGATGACATAAGTATTAATTATATGATGGTATGTTATTTATACTAAATAAATATCAATTTTTCCTTCCTATAAAACTATTTGAACTATATAGAAACATCATCATGCATATATGAAGACAACCACCTCCATGTAATACATGTCCTATTTTTCATCACATCCTTCAATGGATGATAAATAAACTGGGTTTTAAATAACAAATATTATATTTATTACATTATATTATAATTATTATTAAATGATTAATAATTTTACATTCTACCTCACTCATATTTTATGGAAAATAAAATTATCGACAATGTGTGTATGAGAATTAACTCCAATATACAGTGACATATTTTGTTTTTTATAACCTCTAATCATGGATGAATTTATAAAAAGTATTTTCGGGAATAAAAACAAAATCTAAAAAACTATTGATATTTTTGATTTTGTTAATATATTTTATAAATAATCATAATAAGGGAACAAGCCAAAAGATTCCTATAAAAAACTCAACCACATCACATGACCAACACAATTGAAATGATTTAATAAATAACCTTTTTTTATGATAATTAGACCTTCTGAAATTAATGATAGATGAAATAGGTTCTTATTTTTCATTTTAATGAAAATAATTTAATTATAAAAGATGTTATGTACATGTTCATAATTCTTTCAGAGATAAATGTATTTGTTATGCCACAATTCCTCTTTATTAAGACATGTTTTAATATTATAAACAAATTTATTATTTCTATCATAAATATACTAAAAAATAATTTATTTCTGAAGAATACATGATTTAATTAATTTAATTTATAAAACTATAGGAATTTCATTCTCCAAAATAAGTTTGGATTGAAAATATAAAAAAGCTGCATGGGTTACGTCTCAAATCATACTACTTTGAGACTCATGCTCTTTTATACAAATAATTTATTTTAATAATGTATATTCAAACTATTTTATATTTATTATTTATTATTATCCTTATTCAAGTTATTGTAACTACAACTTCAAAATATCATCCTTTCAGGTTGTTTTTTAAAGAATTTTCTTAAGGTGTAAAGGATTTCTTGTCTTAAACTCACTTTATTGAGACATAATTTACATTATGAATGATTTTACTTTCTCATTGTATATATAATTACCCATTTTTATATTACCATGAAATTGTTTTTATTCATTCTTTTTGGGGTTAAATTTCATGATCTTTCACTTTCAATGGATTTGATTAAAAATCTACACAATTCACAAGTACATTTATATCAAAAAAAAAATTCCCATGATTGTTGAAAATTTTTCATGATTTTCTTCTTTAATGTCTATTATTCTTACCATCATCACTTAAAATTGCATATTTTTTATATAGAGAAGTTACTTCCTATCACCAATGTTCCCCCATTGAATACATTATTCTAAAAAAATGGACAATGTTTATAATAATTACTCATCTACATTCTAATATATATAGTTATTCCATGTCCACGTTTTACATATAAAAAGTGTGATCTATGAACCAAATATGATTCACCATAGGATACATTCATGTTCTCAATTTCTTATTTTTAATAGATTATTTTATTATACATTTATGATGTCACCTTCACTAAATGGTTTAATATACATTCATCATTTTCTACAAGATTAGTTTTAAAAAAAAATTTCCTCTAATTTAATATCTTTAGATGCTTCAAAATATCTTCTTTCTTATTTTTTAAAAAATGGAATTTTGAATACCTTTAATTTCATTAAAAAATAAAAATTATATCTACTAAATGATTCATTATGGGTAATTTTTAAAAAAGGTACTCACATTATCATTTACTCCTACGAAAATATATTTCCACCACCATTGTTATTTTATAAGATACTTAACCTCTATGATTTAGGGTTTTTAAAAATCTAAATTATTATTCTCATGGTTTAATAAAATATTCCTTTTATAATGTTTTCAAATTATAAGGGAAATTGTTTTTCTAACTAATTTTCCTAATTTCTATAAGAGTTTTGTTCCTCAAATATCATATTAATTATCAAGGGTAATATTTAAATGATTCCATCCACCTTCATTATCATGAGATATTATGAAATTGTGTTTTATATTTATCGTATAATTTATCAATAAAATATTATTTTCTAATTATTCACGTTTATTGGAATGATTTACTTCTAATTAATTTCCTCTATGAATTCCCAATCTTCCTTTACAAGATTGAATAGTGTTCACCAAGACCCCCAATACATTGATTTATTAGGGTTTGTTTTCCTAATATACATATACATTTCATATAATCTATAAATAACATATGTTTAATATTATTTTTTAGGTGGTATTTTCTTAGAATGAATCATAATGCCATTGGATGCCCATTTTATCCATGGGTTTATCATGTAATGTTTACTAATGAAATTATGAATTTTTCCTCATGAAACCATTAGAAAAGGATATAAAACACCATTTTATTTCTTTGGTTATTTATGATATGATAATTGAAACCATGTATCAAACATATGTTTCATTTTCATTATGTGATGGGTGAGACCAAAATTATATATTACATAAAGGCACTGAGTAATATTTTCATCTCTTGGGATATAACAGTGTGTGGGAAGTATTCTTAGAAAACTATAGGGTGTGGGTAGTTAACCTTTTCTTAATATGGTATATTAACAAGGAAATCATCCTTGACATGTGCTATCATTTTTATATAGCTTCCACATTTTCTATGATGTTATGATATTATGTTATGATTATTTATTAATCCATAATAATATGATATAAAATATTTATTCCATGATTCCATGTATATGATAATCTTTATTGCAATACAATGATATGCCTTATATCTCTTAGGTTATACTTTATGATGTTTACCCTATCGGATAATTTGATGTAACACCCCAAACGGAACCACTTGGTCCAAAACAGAGTTCCAAATGACATCATGTGCACTTAACCATATGAAAGAGGTTGCTGAATAGCTGCAATGGTCTATGTATGTATGTAAGGATAATATACCCTTCATATAATTTCATTACATGGTAGGTAAATAATATAAAAAATAGTAATAATAATGTAACAAAAACAAAAATATGGAATATCAGTCACACGGGTAATAAAGGGATTCCCAAAGTATCAAACAAAACTGTAGTAATAAAGTATGAAAATAAAAAATAAGTGAGGTACTTCAATATCTATCAATATATTCTTCTATATTCATTCTTATCAACTTTCCATTGTTTGTGGGTACCTTTCCCCTACTCGGATCCCTATCCATGGATTCATCACACGTATCAGGATCCCCATGATAGCTGCATGTTTTAAGAAATAGTCGTACACCACAAATGAATGCTTAAAAATGTTCAAATGTATAACAAGTTTACTCTATGATAAAAATAAATCCCTAAAAAATCATAATAGCATACAATTATGTATCGAGTGGTCGTGTTCAAACCAAACTATGACATACCTTAATTCACAAATTCTACATATCCATATAAGAAGGGTAATGAGGAGATGTTAGAAGTAATAAAAATGAGTAATAGGACTAGTGAACCAGTTTCCCAAATTCCTTAAGGAATCCTGCATACTTGTTACTCATCATCATGTAGTTTTCATGTTTTTCATTTTAGTCAACATCATGTAGTTTTCGAGTAACTGTGATACCTAATATCCTATATGATTATTTATTTGACATGGTTCTTGGTATTTATTTTGAATCATCATGTGTATCATATACATGGACTCTAATTAATCATCACACATATAACTTGCGTTTAGGTCAATCATCTTCACTTTCACAGGTCAGGCACACTCCCCATTTAAGGGAAATCATGTAACTATTGTCTACCTATTCTGAGAACTGGGGGTGATACATCAAAATAAAAGGAAAAATATATAATAAGGAATAACATATAAGGAAATAATATCATCATGATAATAATGTATAAATTTACATATATGTGATCATAACAAATATTTCCAAAAAAGTTACAATAACACTCATGCCATCACGAACCATTAAAAGTATCATGGGCATAAAGAACACCCACGTACAATCAAAATTAAGAATGATCATAAATTTATTCCAACAAAAGAACAATACCTTGTAAAATAGGTATATACAAGATCCTTATAATGTGAGGAACATCTGTAGATACCCGAAGCTTGACGTACATGGACATTACATTACATTTGCGGAATACTTAGTACATAACAAAAACACACACTAAAGGATCGTAATAGTTTAGTGTCTTTGGAAACTCGGAACGTAATCTTCTAATCGTGGTGAAAGTTCTTCAATATCTCCCATAAAGGTCATCCCTTTTTTTTACCTAAAACCTTTCTTTATATCCTGGGGAAAAGAAAACATAAAAGGGTGAGCTCAAATGCTCAGCAAGGGCAATAAAGGAAATAAAAATCATATCATATCTTTTTGAAAATCATAACCTGCAAAAGAGATCATAAAATCTTAATAAATCATAGAAGTGAAAATGAGATCCCCATAATCATAACATGAAACATGAAACTTTGTGGCATGCACACATAATCATGGAAAATCATTTCTTGTTAGTCATGATTCATTGCCAAGACTATCTTAGTGGACAAAGTCCCTTTCTGAATCGAGTAATCCTCGTTTCAGTCCTGTTTCACTGAACCGGTATAACCTACCGTTCCAGCCCTGTCTATCTCATGAGATATAAAATCATTACCCAATGCATTGGAGGGAGATATAGGTCCCACCCATCTTATAATTAATCCTTTCTTATGTGTGCCACATAATCATAAAACATACATCATCGCATAACACATGTAACAAAAATGGGATTCTTGAAACATCATGACATCATAAATCAATTCACATAAGATAAAGGAATTCATAAACATAATTCCATCACAACATAGTCAAATCAATGTAAAAATATGGATAGAAACAGAACCCTTTATTATCTTAGATGGAAAATAATTTTGATAAAACACTTGAATTGAATTCTTGAGGAAAATATCCTTTCTTCTTCAAAATCAATTTCTTTTCACAAAACATCATGCAATTTTAAAAGAAAGAGATTTTATTGAAAATAGTCATGAAATCTTTTAGAGGAAGCTTCATGAAAATAAGGCTTTATAAAACAGTAGAAATCCGTTCATGCCGTATAAGTTAAAAAAACATTCTTCGTACTTTTGTCGGAAAAGTCAAAAAGTACCTCGTACGACAAAAGATTCCTTTCATATATTTTACAAAAAACTCACCGAAGGGTAAAATTGGATATAAACTATTGTAGAAGGATGGAAATAATATTACATATTGAGGGAACATGGATGTGGATGATAAAATACACCCCAGTAAATTTCAAATTATAAACAATCTCGGATAAAAATGAGATTGTGATATTTCCCTTACCTTACGTCCAATTTGCTTCGTATGTGTCCGAACCTCCTGTATAATGATTTAAATAATGTCATTGACTTATTACAGAATCATATTCATTGTTATGATATCATATATGGTTCACTTATGACATTATATTACCCGTTCTTTTGTAAATTCCATGTTAAAGAAGCGTTTTGGGTAAAATCGTTTCATTTATCGTAGGTGTTTTGACTTGTTGTTCTTGACATCATTATTACTTATATCATGATTTACTTACTTCCAGAATATAAAATATGATTTATATATCATATATATTCAGTATATATATATATATAATAGATAGATAAATAAAATGAAAAACACCGTTCATGGAGACGGTAGTCCGTACGTACGCATGAACGCTGTTTTTCTTTCCTTATTGTCTTGAAATGGAAGTAAGTAGATGACATACATATGTATATATATACATAAATCCAGTAGCTTTATAATGTCATATATTTCATTATTATTTCTTATATATACTTTATAATCATTCTTAAATGGTTAACATGGAGAATGAATCTCATCGCGTCGTGGAGACGGTAGTCCGTACGTACGCACGAGCGATGATATAATTTCTATAAATATTGAATTTAATTGGATTGGATTATACAATATATCAGAATCAATATGATGTTGTAATAACTATGTATAGTTATTCTTTACACCATTATACCCATCCATGTAAGGTGGTGGTGGAAAATAGATTACACCACGGCGTGGAGACGGTATTCCGTACGTACGCACGCGCGGTGATTTCTTTTTCCGTAGGATGGATAGATGGTGAAATAGGGTTGTTTCATACATATAATAACATATCAGTATATGAGTGATACTGATGTTATTACTTCATAATGAAACAACCTAAGAAGAAGAAGTGGAAGAAGAAATAAAGATGAAAGAATTGGTAACGGTAATTACCTCTTCTTTGAAGTGCCTCTTTGAGACCTCCTCTTAGGGCACTAAAATTGGTCTTTGAGAAAGACCAGAACCTCTAGGATGTTTCTAGGGAAGTGGAGAAGAGATTTTGGCATGGTTTGGCCGAGCTTGAGTGCTCAAATTGGTGTGAGGAGGAGGGGGAGGAGGTGTCCTTTTATAGGGGAGGAGAGGGGCACCTTAGGAATTCTTAAAAATATTAATTTATAATAAATCTAACCCCACTTAAAAACCTCTAAAAATGACTCATATTCGAAGATTATATGATATAGGGTTGTAATCTCATCAACCAATCAAATTTAGACATGTTTGGAATTTATTTTAAACCTTATCAATTAGATTTAACTCTAAGTTAAATAATTTAACTTTTACCGTGTCTTTTTGTTTTCTTTCACTATATGGTTAATAAACTTACTATAACATGCCAAACAAACCCCAAATTGTTTATTATTAATATATATATCCTTATCTAAGTCATTTGGCCGAACCTTAGATTTTTAGGAATACAATAACAATTAATAATATAATATTTGATTTAAAAACTATTTTGTGTCAATTTTGACACTATTTGATATATGATTTTTGGGAAAGTCATAACAGAATTAAATGTTCAGACCAAGTTGATTCAATCAACATTAAGATATCATAGTAACCTATAAAATTAGTGGAATTCATAAAAAATCTCAAATTACATTTATTTTGGTGTTTATAACATCAATTATGTCAATATTTCATTAATAAGATAATTACTACATCATCGTAGTGTCATAAATAAATTAAATTATATGATGTCTAAAAATTACAAATAAAATACCATCATGTAGGAAATCCTTTTAGCTTTCTAAGGAATATTTACAATCGAATTTATCTTATGTATAACCCCATATTAAAAATGATTTACTTATTAAACTTTGATTTTAACTATTTTAACCTTTCTTTAAATAAATTAATAATAAATGTCCTAATCTAATCCAAGTGGGCCTAAATGGTCATATTTTATTCCTAAGTTTGTTTTTGGTCGAATTAAACTTGTCCAATAGAATTAGGACATGTGTTAGGGTAATATTAATATCATATTTACCTTTAGTTACCCTATTTACTATTAACCGCGGTAAAAAAAGTAAAAAGTTACTATTCACCAAAAAATTATTTTCATCTCATTGAACCACATTTTAGTCCTTGATATTAACCATGTCTCTCGGATTTTCGAAATTCCATTCACAGAAGCGGCAAAATTATGTTTTATGAAAAATTCAGTTTTTTTAACTACCACTTAGTAGTTTCACTATTCACCAAAAATTGATGTTTTTCAGAACAATGCCAAAATTTCATCCTAAGCTATATTTCATATTCCGAATTCAAAAATGAAATCTATTTTACCTAATTAATAACATAGAAGTTTCATTAATTAATTTTATAATTAAATCCCGCTGTTAAAATAAATAGCGTGTTTTTAGGAAACAATATATATCAAAAGATTGACACTTGATTATGTCTGGTTTAAATGTGAAATTACAACCAATGACCAACATTGTATTAAATTGTAAAAATATATTCTGAATATACTTTAAAACCACTCAAATTAATAATTTATCACTATTAATTATTTTGATTAAAAAAAGATGTTTTTAATTATAATTTATTAATTTTCACTATTCATCAGAATATGAAAGTTATCCGAAAAGTACCAAAATTTCACCTTAGGCTAAATTCGATACTCCGAATCCAAGAATGAAGTTCATTTTGAAAAATAAGATTTACAGAATTTTAAAAAGTGGTTATTAATATTCATAACGGCTAGTTTTAATAATCTTTTAATAGCACATCGTTGTTTAGTGAAACTCGGTATTGCGTATTACACACGCTATCGAGGAAGGTCGTGATTGCGTGTAATGCAAGGCAAGACAAGGATGCGTGTTGTGCAAGCTCCTTTTGGTGTAGCGTACAAAACAAGACATTAATAAAATTAAAAAGAATATATTTTTTTATAAAATCTTGGGCTGTTACATTCTACCCCCCTTAAAATGAATTTCGCCCTCGAAATTCCTCGGGGTTATAAATGGTTTACTATTCGAAAGTTTCTTTAATAGAAACCCACATCGTAAAAAGGAATATCAAAACCAATCTTTAAAAACAAAAGTCTAAAACGTAACGGTTACCCAAATAAACTAATCATTGGGTTTCCACATAGGTGAAAATATGGATATGGAAGAAAAATCTAACCATCATGTTCTGATGGAGAGTGGTAGAGAACATGGCTATGGAAAAGTCAGTAATCACAAATCCATAGATTTGTGATGATATAAGGTACCATCTGATTCATCAGGTATAAGATCACTAGGACAACATTTTTGGTTTTCAAGATCATTTCCCCTAATGTTGAAAAATTGAACTAGAATAAATACTTACTTTATTTTGGTACAATCTCACTGTTGTTCGTGCCTTGAACAATTTCAACTTCATCTCTTAAATAAATGAAGTTGAATTTGTTATTCGTGAAGTGTTAGCAGATCATGTGATAGAATGACGGGTCATTCCATCTGTCTCAAACAAAAGGTTAGCAAAAATTATATGCATAAATCGATCTATAGTGAGATTAATCATATATGGTTCCTAAAATGGACTTATACTTCATATATCATACTGTTTAATATAATAAAACTAGTTTCTACTAAACAGGGACTTCTTGTAGGCCAGTGGTAGGTGATAAAGGCCAGTCGCACTTCGTTTGTGGGTTCGATTCCCACAGCCTTGTCCGAAGCGATGGGTTGTCGCCCGTCCTGCAGGTTGTCCTTTTTATAAAACTATATTACTATAACATCCCATCAATAATATCAAAAAAAACAAACAATACTAACTTATGTCCAACATAATTCATTCCAATCTTTAGGCTTATTCATAATACTGCAGTTGACTCTCATAATATAGTGAAAATGATTACCAGAGATTTAACAACATCGTCGATCCCCATATATCATAAGATATGTTTTGTTGGCCACATTACAAACATTCAAAGTCCTTAATCGTGTATTCTCTTGAATACCTTAGTGAAAACATGAATGCAGTTAAAATTTGACACTTTTCACATACCAAAATCCTCAAAATTCTATGTACTCAAACTTAGTCCTTATATCAATCATGAGCTCATGAATACAATCAAACATCTCATTATCTTCTTATCCTTTCATTATGCACTTATCATCTACTTTCCAAAAGTATCTGAATAACCTTTCATGGTTACTGGTAACATTAATCAGACAACAATGTAACAATCCTTACATGTCTCCTTATTCCATAGTACCATGAGATTACTTATACAACATTACACATGATAAACATGTAATCATTCCACTACATTCTTAAACCATTAACCGAGCCTCAACAATTCTTTCATCTCACATATCATTTGTAGTCTCTTCATCATCATCCACATAAATACTACCCATACGGCCATACTGATTCTCTTCATGAGTCTTTCCCTTAGGACATTGGTTTGCATAATGCCCATACATTCCACATTTAAAACACTTAACCATTTTTGATGTCGTAGCAATACCATTATCCTCATCCATGGTGTTAACTGAACCTTTTCCTTTGCACTTACTTGCTTTGTGTCCTTCTTTTCCACACCCAAAGCATCTTCCAGTTCCTTTGAAACATTCTCCTTGATGCCTCTTCCCACATGAATTACATAGGGGAAATTGAACTTTCTTTCCTCTATGATCATCATGAAACTCCATCTTTCTCTTATTAGCCGAGTCAGGAAACTTACCAAATTTTACTTTATTGATCATATTATGAGATTGCTGATTCGGCATAATAATGATGCTTGGACTTCCAAATCCCATTTCATTATAAAGAATATCATTCCATTGTCCATCATATCCTCCATTATTGTGAATCATCTTGTCTCCATCCATTTTCTAAAACCCAGAAAGAATAGTGTGAGAGGAAAAAATCATGATAGGGAAAACAACATAATAAAGGGAGAGTACCTTCAATATCTAACATCTTAGGTTTAATTCTATGATCATTAGTGTAGTTCTAGTACTATAACTTATACGTCTACTTAACCTTAGGGACATCCCTAGACATACCGTAGAAATATCTCTAGGGATCTCACTAACGTTTTCGCATCCTAGTTTCCAAAGTTTGACTAAACCTTTCCTCTGATACCAACTGTAGAGACCCGAAGCTTGACGTACATGGACATTACATTACATTTGCGGAATACTTAGTACATAACAAAAACACACACTAAAGGATCGTAATAGTTTAGTGTCTTTGGAAACTCGGAAAGTAATCTTCTAATCGTGGTGAAAGTTCTTCAATATCTCCCATAAAGGTCATCCCTTTTTTTTTACCTAAAACCTTTCTTTATATCCTGGGGAAAAGAAAACATAAAAGGGTGAGCTCAAATGCTCAGCAAGGGCAATAAAGGAAATAAAAATCATATCATATCTTTTTGAAAATCATAACCTGCAAAAGAGATCATAAAATCTTAATAAATCATAGAAGTGAAAATGAGATCCCCATAATCATAACATGAAACTTGAAACTTTGTGGCATGCACACATAATCATGGAAAATCATTTCTTGTTAGTCATAATTCATTGCCAAGACTATCTTAGTGGACAAAGTCCCTTTCTGAATCGAGTAATCCTCGTTTCAGTCCTGTTTCACTGAACCGGTATAAACTACCGTTCCAACCCTGTCTATCTCATGAGATATAAAATCATTACCCAATGCATTGGAGGGAGATATAGGTCCCACCCATCTTATAATGAATCCTTTCTTATGTGTGCCACATAATCATAAAACATACATCATCGCATAACACATGTAACAAAAATGGGATTCTTGAAACATCATGACATCATAAATCAATTCACATAAGATAAAGGAATTCATAAACATAATTCCATCACAACATAGTCAAATCAATGTAAAAAATATGGATAGAAACAGAACCCTTTATTATCTTAGATGGAAAATAATTTTGATAAAACACTTGAATTGAATTCTTGAGGAAAATATCCTTTCTTCTTCAAAATCAATTTCTTTTCACAAAACATCATGCAATTTTAAAAGAAAGAGATTTTATTGAAAATAGTCATGAAATCTTTTAGAGGAAGCTTCATGAAAATAAGGCTTTATAAAACAGTATAAATCCGTTCATGCCGTATAAGTTAAAAAAACATTCTTCGTACTTTTGTCGGAAAAGTCAAAAAGTACCTCGTACGACAAAAGATTCCTTTCATATATTTTACAAAAAACTCACCGAAGGGTAAAATTGGATATAAACTATTGTATAAGGATGGAAATAATATTACATATTGAGGGAACATGGATGTGGATGATAAAATACACCCCAGTAAATTTCAAAGTATAAACAATCTCGGATAAAAATGAGATTGTGATATTTCCCTTACCTTAGTTCCAATTTGCTTCGTATGTGTCCGAACCTCCTGTATAATGATTTAAATAATTTCATTGACTTATTACAGAATCATATTCATTTTTATGATATCATATATGGTTCACTTATGACATTATATTACCCTTTCTTTTGTAAATTCCATGTTAAAGAAGCGTTTTGGGTAAAATCGTTTCATTTATCGTAGGTGTTTTGACTTGTTGTTCTTGACATCATTATTACTTATATCATGATTTACTTACTTCCAGAATATAAAATATGATTTATATATCATATATATTCAGTATATATATATATATAATAGATATATAAATAAAATGAAAAACACCGTTCATGGAGACGGTAGTCCATACGTACGCATGAACGCTGTTTTTCTTTCCTTATTGTCTTGAAATGGAAGTAAGTAGATGACATACATATGTATATATATACATAAATCCAGTAGCTTTATAATGTCATATATTTCATTATTATTTCTTATATATACTTTATAATCATTCTTAAATGGTTAACATGGAGAATGAATCTCATCGCGTCGTGGAGACGGTAGTCCGTACGTACGCACGAGCGATGATATCATTTCTATAAATATTGAATTGAATTGGATTGGATTATACAATATATCAGAATCAATATGATGTTGTAATAACTATGTATAGTTATTCTTTACACCATTATACCCATCCATATAAGGTGGTGGTGGAAAATAGATTACACCACGGCGTGGAGACGGTATTCCGTACGTACGCACGCGCGGTGATTTCTTTTTCCGTAGGATGGATAGATGGTGAAATAGGGTTGTTTCATACATATAATAACATATCAGTATATGAGTGATACTGATGTTATTACTTCATAATGAAACAACCTAAGAAGAAGAAGTGGAAGAAGAAATAAAGATGAAAGAATTGGTAACGGTAATTACCTCTTCTTTGAAGTGCCTCTTTGAGACCTCCTCTTAGGGCACTAAAATTGGTCTTTGAGAAAGACCAGAACCTCTAGGATGTTTCTAGGGAAGTGGAGAAGAGATTTTGGCAGGGTTTGGCCGAGCTTGAGTGCTCAAATTGGTGTGAGGAGGAGGGGGAGGAGGTGTCCTTTTATAGGGGAGGAGAGGGGCACCTTAGGAATTCTTAAAAATATTAATTTATAATAAATCTAACCCCACTTAAAAACCTCCAAAAATGACTCATATTCGAAGCTTAGATGAGTTAGGGTTGTAATCTCATCAACCAATCAAATTTAGACATGTTTGGATTTTATTTTAAACCTTATCAATTAGATTTAACTCTATGTTAAATAATTTAACTTTTACCGTGTCTTTTTGTTTTCTTTCACTATATGGTTAATAAACTTACTATAACATGCCAAACAAACCCCAAATTGTTTATTATTAATATATATATCTTTATCTAAGTCATTTGGCCGAACCTTAGATTTTTAGGAATACAATAACAATTAATAATATAATATTTGATTTAAAAACTATTTTGTGTCAATTTTGACACTATTTGATATATGATTTTTGGGAAAGTCATAACAGAATTAAATGTTCGAACCAAGTTGATTAAATCAACATTAATATATCATAGTAACCTATAAAATTAGTGGAATTCATAAAAAATCTCAAATTACATTTATTTTGGTGTTTATAACATCAATTATGTCAATATTTCATTAATAAGACAATTACTACATCATCGTAGTGTCATAAATAAATTAAATTATATGATGTCTAAAAATTACAAATAAAATACCATCATGTAGGAAATCTTTTTAGATTTCTAATGAATATTTACAATCGAATTTATCTTATGTATAACCCCATATTAAAAATGATTTACTTATTAAACTTTGATTTTAACTATTTTAACCTTTCTTTAAATAAATTAATAATAAATGTCCTAATCTAATCCAAGTGGGCCTAAATGGTCATATTTTATTCCTAAGTTTGTTTTTGGTCGAATTACACTTGTCCAATAGAATTAGGACATGTGTTAGGGTAATAGTAATATCATATTTACCTTTAGTTACCCTATTTACTATTAACCGCGGTAAAAAAAGTAAAAAGTTACTATTCACCAAAAAAATTATTTTCATCTCATTGAACCACATTTTAGTCCTTGATATTAACCGTGTCTCTCGGATTTTCGAAATTCCATTCACAGAAGCGGCAAAATTAAGTTTTATGAAAAATTCAGTTTTTTTAACTACCACTTAGTAGTTTCACTATTCATCAAAAATTGATGTTTTTCAGAACAATGCCAAAATTTCATCCTAAGCTATATTTCATATTCCGAATTCAAAAATGAAATCTATTTTACCTAATTCATAACATAGAAGTTGCATTAATTAATTTTATAATTAAATCCCGCTGTTAAAATAAATAGCGTGTTTTTAGGAAACAATATATATCAAAAGATTGACACTTGATTATGTCTGGTTTAAATGTGAAATTACAACCAAGGACCAACATTGTATTAAATTGTAAAAATATATTCTAAATATACTTTAAAACCACTCAAATTAATAATTTATCACTATTAATTATTTTGATTAAAAAAAGATGTTTTTAATTATAATTTATTAATTTTCACTATTCATCAGAATATGAAAGTTATCCGAAAAGTACCAAAATTTCACCTTAGGCTAAATTCGATACTCCGAATCCAAGAATGAAGTTCATTTTGAAAAATAAGATTTACAGAATTTTAAAAAGTGGTTATTACTATTCATAACGGCTAGTTTTAATAATATTTTAATAGCACATCGTTGTTTAGTGAAACTCGGTATTGCGTATTACACACGCTATCGAGGAAGGTCGCGATTGCGTGTAATGCAAGGCAAGACAAGGATGCGTGTTGTGCAAGCTCCTTTTGGTGTAGCGTACAAAACAAGACATTAATAAAATTAAAAAGAATATATTTTTTTATAAAATCTTGGGCTGTTACAACATCAACCTCAATGTGGTTGATGAAGAATCTTCGATGTTTGTCAAGGAAGTGTTCCTAAAATCTCATCCACATATTAGTTAGATACAACCATTCAACAAGGGTTACTAGAAGAAATTATAACTATTTTATTTTAAAAAATAAATAAAATACCATATACAATATTTTATTCTCTCCCAAATATATTTAAAAAATTAATAAATTATTCAAATTCATGTGAAAAAAGTTTATTCTTCAATGAATAATTGTAAAAACACATTTAATAATATTCTATCTCTCTAGAATTATCTGATATAAGAATGTGGTATTTATTTTTCATTAATCTCTAATTATTCCTTGTTTTTATTATTTAATATTTATCCAAGCCATTTCCCTATAAAAGTTATTTCACAAATTACACATGAAATAAAGAGAAGAGGAAATATAAATTCCAATAAAGAATTTATATCTTCTAAGTGATTTACCCAAGAAGAGAAGAGAGAAACATTTCCCATGAATGGAAACTAGAAGAAGGTTTCATATTGATTTAATGAGGCTTCATAGGTCTTACATTAAAGAATATTTGGTCTAATCAGTCACAAAAGGATTATTAAAATCAATAGAATAAAATATTTATAAATTTTAGAAACAAAAAACCGTGTATTGTTTTGAAACATTAAAATAAAAAATTAAATCAATTATTTAATTTTTTTTATTGAGTTGTTTCATACATTTAGTGTGTTTAAATTAACAAATAACATGAGTTACAAAAATTAAATTAGGTAATGGACTGTTTTACATGATTTTAGGCTTTTAAAACCATCAAAAGGTGTTTCAAGATCATTCTATAATATAAAAACAAGAAAAAAAATTAAAAATTACTTCTCATAAAAATGTCACTATGTAAGGGTAATATAGTATTACCATCATTTTTATCAAAAGAATCATGTACTGGATAGGGTTTTTACCCTTATGGAGGTCTCTTACCCTTATACAGTACGTTATATTTCCTTATTACCCTTATGTGAGAAAAATAATACTCATATAAAACCCTTTAAATGGGGTTTTCCCTAAATAAACACATAACATACCCTTATATTTCCTTGAGAAACATTGGGATACCTTTACATAGTGATCATTGTACCCTTACACATCCCTTGAATATTCTGGGTAACCCTAACGAAACTAACAAAAAACCAATCTTACCTTTCCATGGGGTATAGAAACTCCATCCTACCCATACGTAACATCTAGTTTACCTTTATAAAATCATTATAATTTTTGATTTACACTTTTAAAAATCCTAAAAACATTACTGTATAATTATATTGGACATTTTTCCTTTATTTTTTCCCTACTTGACACATAAGTGTATAAAAACATGTTATTTTCTAAATTTTCCTAAACCATACTTATAGATTAAAACCAAAGTGTATTTTTTGAACATATAATGTTACAATTAACACCTATATTAAATTTCCATACTTGATCTCAATATATAGAGTTATTCCATGAAAAACATATCCCACTAACCTCGAACAACATACTTTCTCTTCCACATCTCCTCTTGGTTACATATATAGTAACATAGGATCCAGAAGAGTGGTACCATTCTCCCTTAAAGTAACATATCACATCGGTCTATAATCCACACTAGACTATCCTCATAATATGCATATGGATCCAATTCAAAATCATATAAATATATAACATAAATATTATTGGCTACGTATCTCTGGATCTGGGAATCATGGAAAAAATAATCCATGCTTCAATAATATGGTGGAATGTCCAGATGGTATTCCACCATCCAATATATATGATGATAACAATGGTTTCAATAAAACATGGTGCCATTTTTTCTCTATTTAATAAATTTGGATTCCTAAACCATGGTGATACTCTCAAGAAAACCCAATCGCCTAAAATAAACTCTAAAGGTCATGTCTTCTAGTATGTATATGATCACTACCTGCTCAGAGTTTTCACCTAGTACTTCTTGATTAAATGAACCCTATATGAGCTCCCATACACTATATGATCCCCAAAGATAACTTCTCCATGAACCCCTTGCCAATAAAATACTGTGAGGCATGGCCATCCTATGAGATACTTCAATAATTCCATCTATATAGAATACTATTAATTTTTTATTTTATATGAACTTCACCAACGATTTGTGATCATCTAAAATTATTCATATTTAATGAACAAAAGCTCTATTCATATCCTCTAGTTTGAAAATTGTTCACAGTAACAATATGTTTATCATTATATGGAATGTTTTGATCTACCTTTGCTGAGTCTCTAGGGATTTTTTCAAGACCTTCATAAATCATGATGTCAAAAATAATTCCTTTTCAAAATCAATTCTCAAGTGAACTTTGTGTAGTAATACTATCTCATAGATATAATGGATTAACATATTATCTTCTTAGTTAGTTTCTCAAATAAATAAGAAGTTAGAAACCTCTTTTTGTAAGCTGAAAATAATTCATACAATTTCAAAACTCCTTGGGGTCCTAGGTAAACCCATTATAATGTCCATAAGGATGTCATTCTACTTCTACATGGGAACTGCATGTTCTTGGTAAAACCGCAACAACACTGGTTCTTATCCTTTACCCTTTAGAAGGAAAGGCATTGAGAAACAAAACTATTGATGTACCTCTTAACCTAGGCCAACAAAATTTTCATATGAAGTCATAGTATATACTTTTTGAACTATGATATACAACCAATTTAGTATTATGAAATTACATCATAAGCTCATCTCTAATGGAAGCATGTACTGCAATCCTCCCATAAATAAGGAACATATCATCATCACCCTATGGCCACCCACGTATCGTGTTACCTCCATCTAGCTATTCCAACATTAGTGAAATCTATATCCCAGTGGTTTATCCCTCCTTTAACCAATATACTATATGTTATGTCATCACCAATAGAGTACATGTCATTGCTCTATGATCCTCAAAACATCCATTATTAAACTGAACAATAATATCATCAGGCATCACTACTCATCATATGACTAATCTCATGTTCTTGCTCCACATATGTATTATAACTAAGGGAAAATGGTACAAAATTTCATTTACTAGATTCATAGGACAAATCAATTTCAAATGTTTACATATAATCAAATCAGTGCATTTTCTGTAAGATTTGGTCTTAATGTATGAATATGTATTTGAGTATTTTATGGTCAATGATGAAAATGAACCTCTCAAAAAAAAGATTGTGTCAACAATTATTTAGAGTGTGAACAATATATTATTACTGATATTCAGGATTTATTCTTGTGTGTATGTAGTAGATGTGAACCATAAGATGCTATATTCTCCCTCGATACCAATACTACTATAATACCAGGGAATAGTAAATCACAGTACAAGATGTGAATTCTCCCTGTGTTGGGGAAAATCATCAATAGAGTTGTTTTCATCCACATATTTAGCTCAGGAACTGATTCTTCACACTGATATAGCCACTTTATTTTTACTCCATTACTCATTTGTCTATCATATTTTCTGATATATTTTAAATGCCTTGGATAAAATATCATTAATATCTTTCTATGCCCATAAATCTCTTAATCTCAATAATATTCCATGGATGTGTCCTGGACATCAATACCTATAATTTATCTAAGTAAATAGATATAATTTCCTCATAAACCAGCAACCCCAATAATTTAAAATCATGAATCTTGTAGTTACAATTGATATCCTAGCTTAAATATAATGTTCCCAAATCATACAGAGGACATTATCAAGGTTTCTAGCATAGTACTCTAGGTTAAATGAGTATATGAGGATGTATTCAATGAACATTAGGAATAATGAGTCCATATATGGGTGTAATATATTATTAATGAAATATATGATCACTTCCAAAACATTATTCAAACAAAAAAATCACCAAAATCTCATATAACACATACCTTCTCTGAAATTACATCTTTAGGATATCCTCCTCTATAACCCATAGAATGTGGTATCCCGATCAATTATCGATCATAGAGAACCATCGAGGTCCCCATGAATAATTGAAAATATTAGTGAAAATGGTAAAATATTATGTTTTTTGTGTCTTCACCTAGGTAAGATTCTAGTAATTAAGGTAGAGTTGAAGACTACCACTTGCCTTCATGGTAAGCACGATAGGTTCCCCCCGTGGTGAAGTATTATCCCTAAAAAATACCTTCTACTTCAAGTCCACGAGTATCACCTTATTCTTATTTAACATGGAAGGTTCCATATGATATGGGGGAATGGAAATAGGGTTCCCACATTCTATAATTTATATATCAAATTATACTCCTCTAACAGGAGGAATATCTATGATTTAAAATGGAAAGACATCCTGATGGAGATCCACAATTATAATAAAATATTAGAGGATGATTTGAATCATGTTGAATGAGCCAAGCCCACTATTTTGGTTGTGACCATCCCAATATAAATTAATTATAGGCCAACTTACCCAACTCTGAGTTCCAATTAATCAGAATTTAAATACCTTTATCCCTTCATGGAATTAAATGAAACATATCTATAATAAGAATTAATGTGATCTTCAAAGGGGGTGAACCGGTCCATGGTGTGAATCATGTTAATGGTCATAATCTCTAAAATCATAAATTCACATATATTTATATAACTATATATGATTATAAGAATCTCTAAGAATATTTTTACATGTTCCGCTATAATAAAAATGGTGTATAAATGGAAACTATCTCAAAGGATAACATTATTGGTAAGTCATATCCAACAAATACATGTGAATATATGAAGGAATGAGAAGCACTTATATCAACCAACGAAGTTGATAAAGAAGACATGATTAAGACTATACCACATATAGTAAATAGTTCCTCACCACTATCTACTGCTGTTTTATCCACTTCATAAACAAGACCTTCCTCATCTCCATGTACCCTTCTAGTACATTCTTGATTCCTCATTATATTGGTTTTCTACTGAGGACCCTAGAAGGTTCCCTATTTCCAGAAATGTCTATTCCTATATATCTTATGAGAACCTATATTTGTAGATATGGTGAAAAAAAATGTATATTACTCGTCTTTACTCATTACCAATCTCTAGATATTTTGTGTTTTCTTGACCATGTAGTAGTTGATAGGTTAGGATGGTTATAAAGATCATAAAGAATCAAAAGGGGGTGAATTGTGTTCTTCAAAAACAATGATTGAATTGAAAAACCTACCTTATTATGGAATAACACATTCATTATCTCTTATATATGATTGATAAGCATTGTTAAATAAAGATAAAGAATACCAAGATGTATAGTGGTTCACGATACAAAGATGCCCTAATCCACTCCACCACTATTCAACCCCATGAGATTGGTCATTTTCACTAGTGGGTCCTCTTTTTCGGAAACCATCACAACTAAATGTAGATATTTGAAATATTTCTCAATGAACATTTTCATAGCTTTATGGTTCTTTTACAAGGAACCATAAATCCATAGCTTAGTCCAAGAAGCTAACACTTATCCATAATTGAGTACAAGAAGCTGAAACTCCATTTAGTTAACTTAGATTGATTTTATTAAGAACACAAGTTACATATACTAGTTTCAGTGGAAAATGAAATACATAGTATACCTTCAACAACATAAAAAAATAAATACATCTTCATAATTTAACAGGATTTCATCAAACAATGATAGATAAAAACATTACAAATGTGTAAACATTTATTTCTTCAATGTGTATTTCAAAAAAAAATCCCGGATTTTGTAGTAATATTAAATAAAAAAATGATTACAGGGATAAAAACAATAGTTATTTGATCAGATTTATCAAAAAATTCATATCTCCAATGCGTAGCTCTAAAGGAAATAACACACTTTCGTTATTTCAAGAAAAACATTTACTTTTGTATATATCCTCCCCAATATCTTTTAATGCATAACATCTTGATATTTATATAGTATGTTGATAAACACGAAGTCAAACCCACTCCAACAATATCACAAAATAAATTTTGAATATTTGAATTCAAAACAATTCAATATTTTCATAAAATCCCATAAGAAATGATTTGATATTTTCCATTTAATATGGTCCTTTAAAACATTTATAATGAGCCATCAAATCATTTATAGAATAACATTGATTATATCTTTACATCCTTTAAAACAATTTCATAAATATCATATAATACCATATACATATAACTCTATCATTGAATAGTGAAATATAGGGTTCCTTCACTTGATGACAAAAACTACAACATAGGGTTGAAAACTTATGGTTGATCAGAAAAGTAGGGGTGATGTACAACACATTCTTTTCCTCAAACATTATGAAGATTTTAAATGATGGGTTCAATATCCATACATTTACAATATAATAGGGTATATGATCCTTATGTTCAATTTCAAACATAGGTTTGGTGAATAGTACATTACAAAAAAACATTAAGTATGAACACTATTTTCTGAATACATTTAAAATACATCATTAATAATTTAACAAATATTTAAACCGTTGGATAAATGTCTTTACTAAATATCTATAATAATTATTAAGATAAAAATTTATTTCGTGAAATTCCTTTAAAAAAATTCGTTAGTAACATAAATGTGGGTGTTTTTTAGCTTCAAAACCAATATATAAATTATCTAAATTATGGAATCATCACATTAATAACAATCACCCCCTTTTGAGATCATAAATCCCAATGGGAAAAAAATTAACCTTTTTTTAAATATAATAAATTTCAATAATAAATTTCTCCCACTTTTTTCTCATTATAATATTTCACTCATAAAGAAAATTCACCCCACTATCCCATAATATAATGTTACTTATATAATTGTTTTCCATGATAGAAGGATAAAAAATTCACCCCATGTCACAGATAGTAAGTACAGGCTTCACAAAATTCTCTAACATTATGATTACATTAAAACTTTAAACCACTCTCCCTTTTTGTGACATAAAAAATATAAAAGTAGTAAAATTAACTCATGATAGATTTATGCTTCCATAAAAAGTTATAAATTTTTAAACAAGGAATATAATAAAATAGTTAATGTATAAAATGATTAAATGATTAAAAATAAACATATGTTATATCATAAAATATATTCAATGTACTAAAAATTTAAAAAATTGTTTTTTCTTAATGTATAAAAATAAAATAATTCTTATTTTTATTAACATTATTTTTACCTACAATAATAAACTTATTTATGATATAATTATATATTATGCCCATGAATATGTAAGTAAACTTTATAAAAGGTTGAAATGAAATTACAAAACTATATAAAAATATATTTCTAGTAAAAATATATATTAGAAATAGTATATATAATATTAAATTTAAATAAATTGAAAATAGAATTGAAGGGTTAAGAATGAGTAGAAAATTCATATAAACCTTCCAAACTACAAATGTTTTATATATAGTACCTAAAATTATTGATAGTTCAATAAATATATTTTTAACATCATCTATTCTTTGATATGAATGAGATTAACATTGTTCAAGCAGGAACAACTTCAACATATCAAGATCTAAATAGTAATAGATTCTCTTTTGAGTAACTTCATCTGACATAAAATTTCTACCTTAAAATCTTTGAATTCTGCATTGATGATCGAACAATATTCAATTTTTAATATTCATTCTTAAAGGTATAAAAAATATTTTTGATACAAATGATATTTTTAGTTGATCATATGACATTCTAGACACATCCAAAGTAGCCTGTAGTTTCAAATTTTCTTCATTCATGTAGATGATTTTAAACAAAACCCATTATTAAGGTATTTGAGAAGAGGATACATATATTTTTCATGACTATGGTATTACTTATTTCATTCATAATAAATAAAAAATGAATCTTCAATAAATGAAACTAAACTTTTTTTATTAAATATAAAGGATTACATTTTATTCCCTTCTGAGAACAAAATTATTCTAATCATAAAGAACATTATCCCTTCATCTTACTATGAATAGTTTTTCGAAGCCTTCAAACAACATATTTAAAATAAGAATATTGATAAAAATTATATTATGAAGAACATGATACATTCTATTATGAAACAATTCCTAAAACTTTTCATATTATTTTATCCCAAAAAATACAGAACAATCATTATAGATTTTAATTTTTGAAACATCCTACTAAGTAAGAAACATGTTATGGTTTCATAAAAAAGGAAATTTTAAGAAAATGAAATATAATGATTTCAAAAATTTTAAAGATGGATAATATAAACACTCAAATAATTTAAAAGTATACTATATATCATAATAGATTTAAAACAATGTTTTAGATATATTTTATTTTTAAAAAAAATCTATTATATCATGAATATAAACTAAGACATGATTTAAAGAGTAATGAAAAAATATTATTATGATTTTTTGGATATATCGTCCTCTATATATAGAGTAGGTAATTAATTCATAGAATATAAAAATTTAAATACTCCCTAGAGTATGTATTTTAGTAATAATTACTATTTGATAATGAACTACTACAGACTAGTTCACTCATGTGGTAGAGATTTTCATATATTAATCAATTGACCGCTTAAATGTTTAACAACAGAACTTAGTTGTTTAATCCTTAGAAACATAAAATTTATATTATTTTTGTTACCCATATGTTTTTAGGTGAACTATTCCAACCAATTGAATTTCTAGGTAACCAAACATGTTTATTTTTTATAGTATTTTTATTATTCATGTTAAACTATTACATTGAGAAATAAAAAAAAATTAACAATAAATTATTTAAGTTTTATAAAGTATCATTCATTTTCCTAATAACCATTATAGAAAAAATTATTTGTTGGATTTTTTTTTGGTTTAATCTTAGAACATAAAATTAGTATATATTTTTTCTCTTTTACCATTACATCATATTCAATGTTTTTCTAGATGAAATTTATTTTTAACAAGAATTTTTTTTAAGTATTTTTCTCCTTTTATCAGCATACCAGAATATTATTTAAAAATTACAAATATCATCCATAATTATTTAATCGTAGTGTCATACAAATCAAAATATTTTTTAGAAGAATTGGACATTAAACCTATAATATACTACAAAAAAATTCATTTCTAATAGAATCGTATCATAATAGTTTCCAATTTTTATATTGTGTCTCTTTAAGGATTCATATTTATCTTGTAGCATGATGAAATACATATTAATTTCATCATAATTTATTTTCTTAGAACCTGTTTTTTTGAGAGTAATAAGAATATACCTCAACATTATGGGCCATAAGACATAGTATTTTGCTTTTATGCTCAGCCTCAGAATATGTAGAAGATTCATAATGAGAACTAAAAATATTTCTCTAGAAATCTATTATATTTTTTAACTTCCTATTATAATATAATTTCTTTTAATATTTTAGTAATTTTTTGTTATACTTTTTATGATTGTTTTCCATTCACTCAAAACATATATTTTCTTCATTCCCTTTATTTTATTCTTTATTGTTTCAAAAATATTTTAAAAATATCTAATAATTTTATTCGAAATCATGATGACTTCAATCGAGTGATTCATCAGTGGTTTTTTAAAGAATATTCACCATGTATTATATGAATTTCACCATCAGCATGTATATTATCTTTATACATTATTATAGCTCCAATAAATTCCTTTATAGCTAATTAAGTGTAAATTAATATAGTAGAAGATATTCCATTAAAATTAAAGGGTATTGTATAGAGAACTTTTAAATCATTATATGTTTGTCGAATTAGATCTACCAAAGTAGAAACATTGTTGAAAATATATATTAGTATTTCATTAATTTTAGTGGTAGTTTCATTATCCTAAATTCTGAACATGTCATACATTAGTTTAAATGTGGTGTACCATAATTAACTAATATTTGTAGTTCCATAATATGAAACCACATTTGTCTACCACATATCATATATAGTAGGAAATTTAGGTACTCAATTAAATTCATCAGTTCCAAAACCACAAAATACAAAATTTATATTTTTGAGTTGAGATTATATTATCAATATTTATTAAAATTCTTGTCTTCAAAATACTCCATAAGAATCTCATATTTCTTAAAAACATTTAAATAAAGAATTATTCTAATAATTTTCAAATTAATGGTGATACAGGATTTCTAGCATCCATAATTGTCATCATTAAAATAAAGATCATAGATCATTGACAACCCATCTCTAGAATTATACATATCAAGATGTATTCATCTTAATAATTATCTCATGCTTGTTAGAGATATAAAATATTCAATAGATCCCTACCACATATATGAATGTTTAGGTTTGGAAGGAAATGAAAAGGATAAAGACATAATATGGGGGTGAATTTTGTCTATGAAAACATTGATATAATCAAAACTCTACTCTTCTTATGCAGTGAACCTTTCCATCTCCCATAAATATGAATGAGTAGTGGAATTAAATAAGGAAAATAGTGCAACAATGTTTAGTGATTTAAGGAACAAAGATCTTCAAGTCTACTTCACCAATTCTGAACACCATGATCTTGGTGATTTCCACTAGAAGGACTTTTTATACAGGTACCTTAAATACTATGTCTAAGTAGTTGAAAAAATTTACCATAAGGATATATATTTCAATAATTTTTTAAATAAGAACTATAAATACAAAAAATATTTTAAGAATCTGACATGTATCTATGACTGAGTATGGCCAGTTGAAACTCAAATAAATAAATAATGTCTAATTTTGTTGAGAACATAGATTAATCATCGCATTTGTAGTAGAAAAAAATGTAATTTATAATTAAAAACACACATCAACCAATAGATCATCATTATTTCATAGTATTTCTTCATAAAATGGTAGATAAAACACCAAAAATAAGTATAATCATGTATTCCATCTAGGTGTATCTCTTAAAAATTATTCATCAATATTTTGGAATAAGTTATAACAATAAAATGAAGTTGTAGTGATAATAACAAGAGTAAGTCAATTATATATATATAAACTGTATGTTTCCAAAGAGCATATCTAATGGTATTTACATACTATCAACATTTTCTGCACATCTTTTCCTTTGGTATTTCTCCTCTCCAATATCTACCGATGATTAATGTATTGATATATATACATTTGTATTAATATCTCTTGGTCAAACCAACTCCAAAAATATTACACAATAAATCATTAATATCTTCATTAAAAATCATTCAAGAGATTCATAACATCCCATAATAATAAACATGATATAGTTTGTTGAATTTGATAATTAAAAAACATCATAAAAATCATTTGAATTGGTCTTAAAATAAATTTTAATAGATATTTACTACCTTCACGACCATTCAATATAAATGAGATAATATCATGGATTTAAAACTCCATCATTGAATAATAAAATTCCAGGTTCCTTCACGTGATGAAAAAACACAAATGTAGGGTTGAAAACAAAATATTGATAAAAAAGTAGGGTTGATGTTCCAAACATTTGTTTTCAAAAATATATAGTCGGTTCTAAATGTATGGTTGATTATCCATAATTTTTCAATTATACATGGTACATGATCCATACGTGCTATTTTAAACGTAGGGTTGTTAAACAATACATTGTTCTTACAAACATAGTGCATGAACAATGTTTCTAGAATAAGCTTATACCATTTCTTGAATACTTCATGAAATATTATAATGTATTGATAAATATGTTTAATATTTTTATAGTGTAAATATTCTGAAGAATAATAATTTACAAAAATTCACATAAAAGAAAATTTATTAGTAACATAAATGTGCGTTTTTGTGAGAATTCATAAATGAAATCAACTAAATTATTGAATCAACACATGCACAATAGTAGTGTCTAAAATTTCCATGGTTGAATAATTATGAATCACTCTTTTATGGGGATTAAGTAGCTAGAATCTTATCATTTTGCATGTTGTTTCTCTAATGCACATCCACTGTCTTCCTCTATTTTACACTAATAGAAGATCTCGTTGCAACAACATAATGTCCCATAGAATGATCACTTAAGGGTTGAACATGACTAGTCTCTCGAATCTCCTGCAAGATTTCCTCGATAGTTATTTCCTCCTATAGAAACATTTGTTATGAATTAAGGGTTACACTCTTAGATTATTGTCTAAGGATGGGATGATGTACAGTGTCAAATATCTTGTCCTTTTGAGCCACATTCCCAGCCAAAAGAAGTGAAAATAAAGAATAAATGTAAAATGATTATGGTAGGCACTACTACAAATACCCCTTTTATCAGTTCTAAAAACCCCTTTTATCATCACTAGAAAAGCATTGTTAAAGTTGGTAAAGATAAAGGGGGGTCCCCTTTATCCGAGCTCCAAAAAGCGCTGATAAACAGGTCCTTTATCAGCACTTTGTTTTAGCGCTGATAAAAGGGTCCTTTATAAGCGCTTCCTTTATCAGCTCTTTCCTTTTTTTGCAAATAGAGGACACCTTTTATCATTGCTTTTTTAAAAGTGCTAATAAATGTTAAAAAATTAAAAAAATTAAAAAATTTAAAAAAATTTAAAAAAATATTAAAAAACATGCCGATCGGGGGGCTTTTATAGCGCTTGAGCCCCACCTTTACAGTGCTTTTCCGCCCCCCTCCAGCACCCCCACACACCCCCTCCACCATTTATCAGTGCTAGCTCCCATATTCCCCCATGCGTGCGCGCCCCTGCCTCCATCAGATTTTGAACTCGAGACCTCCGCCCTGCGCAGCTAAGCCCTTACAACTCCTCTATTTTGATTTTTTTCCATTTCATGATATCTATATATATATATAGTTATATTTATTCATATAATAATATATATTTATATTGATATATATATATAGTTATATTAATATATATATATAGTTTTATTAATATATATCTCTATATATATATAGTTATATTTATTCTTATAGTAATATCTATTTATATTAATATATATATATAGTTATATTAATATATATATATATGGTTATATTAATATATATATTTATAGTGATATTAATATATATATTTATAGTTGTATTAATATAAATATTTATAGTAATATTAATATATATATATATAGTTATATTAATATATATATAGTTAGATTAATATATATATATATAGTTAGATTAATATATAGGTATATATATATTCATATATTTTTATTTTAAATAAAATGGATATTATTTATTATTTAGATAAAGATAATATATTTTATTTGTAAATATATTTTATTATTTATATTTATAATTAAATTTTTATGTGTGAATATATAAAAAATATGAATATATTGTTATATATTTGATTCTAAATAGCAGTGGATTATAAAAAAAGATACATTTCAAAAGACATAATATCAATATGAATGTAATACCTTGTAATGATTTTAGTCCCTACCAAAAAAATCAATAATACTTCTTAAATGAGGCTGAAAATCTGGAAAATGTTAAAAAATCGGGGTACCCAAACTAAAAACTCTGTTTTGGAGGCCTTATGGTCCTTTTTTGGCCTCAAAATAACCTTAAACGAGGTTTTTCCAATTCACAATGACGTAGATCTTGTCACATGCTTCGATTTTATATGTGGTAGAGGTCAAACGGACACCTGGAGCAAAAGTTATGGCCTTTTGATGTTTGAGTTGCGTTTTCAACATATTTTGATTTTTTTTAATTTTTTTAATTTTTTTATTCTTCAAATTGTTATTAAATTACTATTACTCCATAATAAATAGCAAAATATTAATTAAAAATATGTTTTCATTTTTCTTATAGGCCATTTTCACAAAATATCTTATATATTAAGTGTAACTGTATATTTATACTTATCGAAAATATATTTAAAATTATATTTAAAAAATATATATTATATTTATATCAATATAACTATACCTATATATTTAAATATTAATATATTTTTTTAATGATTCTTTTTGGAGGTAGACCATTTATCAGCTCTTTTAAAATAATCACTGATAAAGACCCCCCTCTATCAGCGCTAACGAAAAAGCGTTGATAAAGGGGGGTACCTTTAACAGCACTAAAAAAGTGCTATTAAAGGGGGTACATTTATCAGTGCTACAAAAAGTGCTGATAAAGGGGTACTATTATCAGCACTTTTTTTAGCGTTGATAAAGGTACCCTTTATCAACTTTTTTTAGCGCTGATAATGGTACCCTATCTTTATCAGCGCTTTTTCATTACTGTTGATAAAAGTGTGGTGCTGGACTTGCCCTATTTTGTGGTAGTAAGGCATACAATATCATGGAATTATATTATATCTCACCAAAATAATACACTTTTTCTGGATAAAATATATCTGTTAAGAACTACCTGAAGAATAAGTCCTTGATAAACTCCCGAGTGGGTCCTTCACGCTGACTAACTTATCCCATGAATCCCCAACAACACCAAACAAGTCTATGTATTATGAATTCTTCCAAATTCACCTTCTTATCAGCTAAAATATCAATGCGGTCTATGATTACTTCAATAATAACAACCCAATCTATAACATCCTATGGTCCACATATTCTGTGGAAGGATGGATGATACTAGTGCTAAAAATATCTAGCATCCTTAAAAATGTATCGTGGTGGAAAGAATCCCATATGAAGTGGTCCTACACCCTCCACCATTGGAGTAAGTGAGGGATCATTCTCCCCATAATCCTCCTACCTTGAATTTGGAGGAACACGAGCATCATGAGAACCCCTTTCCATGTCATTTTTCAGCCCCACTAGTATCATACTATGAGAAATCATATATAACAAGCAGGTTAGAATTAGGATATGATTTTTTATATCCTACCAATATATGAGATCACAAAATGTTTTATATAGGAATCTATCCAAAACACAAGGTTTAACCCTCCTAGAAATAAGAAAAGTTTCATCTCTAATGTTAGTCACAATAATTATATAAATACAAAAGCAGAACATCATTCTTTACTCAACAAATTAATGCCTATAGATATATATCACACAATAGCGAAGGCATCTGAAATAGAGAACACAAACAAAGTAACTAAATTAAAAAATGATATACATCACAATAATGGGTATATATATTGCATGAAAACCTATGTGGCTAACAATAATTCATTTACTCACCCAAAATCTCATAAAAATAGTAACAAAAATCATATACATTGTATCTCAAAGGTATCTTATTTATGTGATGGTTAAGAACATGATAACTCCCCAACCCCAGTCCCATATAGCAATCTTCATTCTTCTATTCCATATATTAGTCCAAAAAAAGAATAATGTATCATTCTATTCCATTATGATAATACCTAGTATGAAATCTCATGTCTATACCAGAGTCCCAAATGACCACTTGCATATAAGGAGTTTTGCTTGATGCAATTTAGTACCCTAATTCAGTTCTTAAGGTTCAGTCTGGGGTTTTATAACTCACATGTTCTTATGCTTCCCTTTACAAAGGTTATGAAAAAAATTATTTATTATGATAATACTTGATGTGGATATTTTATGAATAATTTATGAGAGACATAAAAGAATCATGTTGGTTTTATCTTCCCCATGTATAATAAAAAAAAGTGAATTTCATTTCTAAGAGGGGAGTTGATATTTATTAGATTTTTCATAATACTATAAAAGTGTAAACTAAAAGGCCCTTATTTTGTACATGTGTGAAATATATTGTAATCATATTTGAGTATAAAAGATATTGTTGTAAGATACGTGTTTTGAACAGCAAATATTGGAGCATGGGTTTAGGGTTGTTGTATTGGAAGGCTCAAATAATGTGTATAATGGAGGAGAAGATGTTCTCTTTAATAAGTGAGGGGAGGGACACAGTTGTGATTTCTTAAAATATTTCAATGATATAAGGGGCTTTTCTTGGGAATGTGAATTGAAATAGATAAGGATTCAATGGAGGGAAGAGATAATGCTGAAATCCCTATAACCAATAAAAATTTAAAAAAATTGGGTGGCAATCCTACCCTTATCTTTTGGTTTGACCCACTACAATAAACTCATTTTAACATTATTAGTGGTAACAAAATCTTATTATTTTTAATATTCACTATAAAAAATAATTTTCTGACACTATTTTATTCTATTAATTATGGTGAATCCAAATATATAATACATTTTACTAGATTCAATTTCTAAATGGGGAAAAATTATATTGTTAATAAGTTTTTAAACCATAATGAAAAACCTTTTTAGAAAAATTAATTTTTAAGAATAAAATATTATTTACTTCTATTCTATTCCATGTAAATACCCAAATTAATGTTAAAATAATCGATTTAATTTTTTATCTAGGCATTTTTATAATACATTTCATAAATATAGAGAAATTAAATTTATTAATATAAAAACAAATTATGTACATAAAAATAGTTATGTGAAAAGTGTATTTGAATCCTAAAAAAGAACATATTCCAAAATCATGTATAATAATTATTATAATGTAATTAATTATATTATTTACAATTAAAGTATTATTATGTTAATTTAAGATCAAATTAAAAACATAATGGGACATTTACTTAGAAATAAATGATAATTTTTACAAAAGTAGATATTTTTTCATAATTCACTAAAAAATAATTTATATTAGAAAAATCATAATAATTAACCTTTATATAATATTGAAATGATGATTTAATATTTTTTGTACATCCAAAAATAATTTTTCTAAATTATTGGAGAAATTAATTGTAATGTCTGTGTGCAAAGAATGCAATAAAACCCATTATTGAAGAAAATATATTTTTAATGCATAAAATGATGTTATTTTTAATTAATAACTGAACATTTAAAAAAATTATAAATTTTTTCATAATGTTTTTATATATATTCTTTCTTAGAAATAAAATAATCAGGTTATAATTTTTATTATATACTTGTATATATATACTTAGTGGTTATGTATAAGTCCAGAAATCAAATATGTCACGTTTATTTTAAAATAAATAAATATAAAATAAAATGTGTTACAAGGCTCATAAAGGATGTGTACAAAATAAACCACATGAGTATCTTAAATCATATCGTGAAAATAGTCTCAAGAAATTATTCCCCACTACTAGAGTCATTTCACCTGTGATATCGATCAGTGATGCCATGTTGCCCACTCCCAGGTCACCATGTCGTGCTGGACCCAATGAATCCTAAAAAGGATCACCAAAATCACACATATTTGTATTAGTGAGATTATAGATAACATACATCAACAAACTTATCTTTCATTCAATTCATCCACCCACTATAGGATATTCAAAGTTTTATGACATATTATTTTTGACAGACAAGTAGTCCATCATAAATATTCCCTTGAAATTATTGTTTCTCCACACAATTTGAATTAGATTGTGAAGACTATCTATATTGAGAATTAATTACAATGAAATTGAATATTTTCACTTAAATTTATTTTGATAATGCAACTGTTGTAGAAGGATAAACTTTTTTGTGAATTTCTTTTAAATTTTTCATAAATAATCCAGTGAAAAAAGAAAATTTGATATGTAATGGAAATTCCATAAAAATTAATCCTTTGGATCATAGTAATTTGTGAAGGAATATAAAATATGTTGTAAATAATCTCATGGATAAAAATATTTCTTACAAAATTGAGCATATTTTGTAATTAATCTCTTTCAATAACATTATTTGTGAAGGATTTAAGAGACTGTCATAAATAATTTTGTGGAAAAGTATTATTAATGAAATCGTTGAGAGTTAAACATAAATAATAATTTTACATATGATTATTTGTGATGTAATTAAATGTGTATTGTAAATAATAATTCTATAATAGATAATTAGAAACAAATTTAATATTCCTTCCAAAATAATTTTCAAATGAATGGGAAATTTATTTCTAAATAGGTGATAAAAAAAATTATTAAGGCTACTTTTCTATCATGTATGTTCATTATATAGTAAAATACTCTCATCTTTGAAAATAGATATCAAAAATATTTCAAACATTGAAATTGTTTTGATGAAATAGTCTTACAAAAATACTTTATCATAATAAACCTTAAATATAGTGCCCCTCCTTCACTATATCTCTCATTCACCCCTACTTCAAACACCATCAAAACTCCATTGATTTTTTTTATTTTTTTCATTTTTAGAAGTTATTAATTCTATATATTTATAATTTTAATTGAAATTGATTATATATATTGATGGTTATTAATTTTTTATATATTTTTTTAATAGTGAATAATTTTATTTATTTTAAAAAAAACTAATTGACAAAGAATAATTTAAATTTTTTATTTATTTTTTTCATTTATTTACACTAATTTGCGATGAAATCCTAATTTTGTTGAAATACATATTTTAAAAAATTATTTTTAAACAATTTTAAATTTTATCTCATATAGTATCACTATGATCTTAATAGCGATGGTATTTCACTAATAATATTATTTTTCAGGTGAATTTCCAAAATAGATTATGTGGGATTGTTTTCCAATTTAAATATATTTTTATAATGACCATCTTTCACAAATAATTCATCAGAAATGTCAATATTTTTATAGTCACTCAAAAATTCATGCCTAGTACCCCATTTCAATGGAAACATATTTCTTGACCCAATCAAATGAGTCTCATTATATTCATATTAAAATGGAAGGGTACTCATCCATCCATGATTATAATCCCCTGAGGATGTATGGCTATTGATAGGTGTTAATGCACTCATCCCTCATTCGAGGTCTCCCACCTAGTGGTATATGTGTGTTGTCATGATTGTGTCTCCTACTCTAGGCACTGAGTTGATTTCATGATCCCACCATGTAATATTCAAACTATTTATTAATTGATATAGGTTATTCATGTTTGATCCAGAGGCTCCGCAGCCCTGAAGGCCCAATAAAAAGATTGAAATTCCACCCATGAAGAGTGCCCATGACTAATATAGTACATTTGCTACAATACTGTTGCAACACTCAAGGCAATATCTATGTAAAGATCTCAATTTTCTCTATCCCCTAATTTTTTGAATATATATATATAAATGTAATGGTAATGGAATTGGGGAATATACATATGATTCACACCACATGATGGGGGTTTTTGAACTATAAAAGAATGCATTACATACTATACACAAAGAGAAAGAACAATCAAAATAAAAAATAGTATTTATATTAATAAACTATAAAAATACCTAAAAACATTCCTAGGGTATTAAAGCATTTTAATGGGATAAAAACTTCAGGTTAGGACTCTTCATGATATATCAAGTTGAGACTTTATAAAACAAAATTTTAGGAGATATTTATAATCATTGTGCACCATATTCATCTGGATAAACATCCTAATCTTGAAAAATCATCCCGAGGGTTCTTCCATCACTTATCAATAAATATTATGTTTCTTGTATTTTTATTACTTTTTTATCATGTATATTCTGTTAAAAATATCCGAAAATTCCTTCTAAACCTAAAGCGTCATGAACCTTGCCTTATAAATGTGAACTAGGTCCTATGTGATTACATTGGATTTATATTAAAGAGTGACCATAATTAATTGTATCCATATAGAGGAATATGGTTTATAAATTTTTTTATAAATATATTTTATTAAAATATTATGTGTTATATGATTATATAGATAATTTTACAATACTATAAAATTAAATAACATTTAAGATTTTACTTTTGGTCATAAATCTAAACTCTAACTCACCCAAACCACCCACACGAATTCAAGGTTTACACTATGTGTTATATAAAAATAATAATAATAACAATAACAATAATAAGAAGAAGAAGATTATTGAGGGTATGATAAAAATAAATACACTCACATAAATGATGGAAGGATAGGTCATAGCCCCTAGGGATACCTCATCCAACTAAAGACATTATTATATTTATTTGAAAAAATAATTTGTTGCAATGAATCCTATTACATGAAAAAATACCTAGTGTAGTTCTAGGCTTCTGTCACCAGTCTTCTATCATGCCCATGTCACTATTTTCATATTATTGGAATAGTACAATATCTATTTGGGGTTGATCCTAGGACCTTCTAAATGTGGAGGCCACAACCATGGCACAGACCACTAACAACAATAATAACAAGATCTTTTATACTAACAACAAAAATACTCATTAAATTGATATTTCACTTTTTATATTTATTAATTTAAATTTATAATAATAATAATAATTACATGTATTGATGAAATTTTGTATTATATAAGTATTTTAGTTAAATCAAAACCATTATATTAAAAGTATTTATATAAATATATCATAAAAAAATAATATAATTTTTTTAATGTAAGATATATATATATATAATTTTATTATAAAATTTCACTTATTGTAAATGTATTATATATAATATAGAAATTTATTTGTTTATATAAAATTAGATCAATATATATATATATCAATATCTAAATTTATAAATTTACCAATTTATTAAAAAAATATTATATAAATACACATTATTATAGAACTATTTATAAACATATATATAAATCAATATATATATATATAATATTATACAAGAGAAAACATGTAGTGAAAACCCAAAGGAATTTTTTCCATGTTATGATGGTGGAGAAAGAGTCAGTCCTAAGGAAATCCTAGTAAGCCACCAAGACAGGGAAACACTTAGGAAAGGTAAAAACATTAAGCAAAGGGAATAAATTTCCCATTTTTTTGTACCTATATATGAAATCAAGGATTTTTTTATATTTCTATTAGGAAAAAAAATTTAACAAATCATTCAGGGGTTGAGGCTCAGGATTTGGAATATGAGGGATTTCATAGGGCCACAAACTAGAAGGACATTTGCCTGCATTATGGTGGGGAGACTTAGGCATGTTCGGGTGAGGGATTTCACAGGGCTCAAAAGAGGCGCCAAATATTAAGAAAATTATAAGATAAAATTTCTAAAAGTGCAATGAAATTTTATTTATAAAATATTTCTTCCCTGAGTATGATAAGTTATTCAACAATGGAAATTGATATTTTTAGGAAATTTTCCATAAAAATTTTGGATTATAATTTTTCATAATATTGTTTTTGAAAAAAAATTATTGTTATTTGAACCATTTCTAAAATAAATGATGTTATATTTTTTTAATATACCAATGATTACTAATAGCCACTATAGATCATAGTGGGTTGATATATTATAAACACTTTTCCATAAAAACAAGTAAATAATTTCTGAGTTATAAATGAAAACAGTTTTCTAATTACATAATATTTCCTAGTGATGACCATATGAAAAGTGATATCATTTTCTTATTAGTATGATCAGTAACATGGGAAAATCCAAAAAATTTAAGAATTCATATAATAATGATCATAATTTATAGTAGGAAAGTAGTGATTGTAAACAATGAAAAAAAGCCTAAACATCTAATTAGATGAAGTAGAATATATCACACCCTTTATCCAAAATTGGAAACACAACAAATGGCAAGATAAATTATATATTGATTAATAAAAACCCATACCTATTTGGGTATACATGACACCCAATAGTTGCTTGAATTATTTTTTTCCACATTATTACCATTTATATTCTATGTATCTAAATATTCTTCTTCCCCGCATTCAATTTTTCTTATATATTATAATAAATTATATAACCCATCATGTAAAAAATATGCACATATTTTTTAAAATCATTGAAAATTTTCCACCAAATGTATTCACACCTTTCATCAATAGGATCATGCCCAAACATTCTTGAAATTTTTATCTAATATTACCAACACCATTAGAAAACCAAGACAATGATAATGTTTTTCATATAAATGATTCCAAATATTAAATTTTTAAAAATGTGAGAATCCAGGAAATTAAAACCCAGATTAGTAGATATTCATCCACTAGACCATACCTGATTAAATATTTTATTTTTATGTGTTTGAAATCATTTTTAATAGTTATAAAAATTCTTATGTTTTGAGCATTATCAAAATCCAATCAATTTTATTATTACAAAAATGTACTAATAAAAACCTGATTAATCAAATCTAAAAATGACACTAATAAAGAATACTATTATATGTTTTTATTTTAGTTCTAGTAAGAGATAAGTTTATTATTTATAGTATTTGGACTGAAAATATATCTTACCAGGTACCTTATAATTCTAGAAAACTACTACAAATTCTATGTATGAACCTTGTGAGTTAAAAAACTGTGAAATATGGTACTTATACCTGGTTTTTGATGAGTAAATTGAATGATATTTAGGGAAGAAATTGCTGATATGATATGAAATAGTAATGAAAACCTGAATTATTGCTAATATTTTATTATTCTCATTTTATACAACAATACATAGAAGGATATAGCACCCCAGGCTTCGTGTTAGCATCCCATCATTTATGTATTTTTATTTATATAATGTTCTTGAGTGATTTTTAGGATGGTTTGGAATTAATTTTCAATGTTTTTTGGGATTTTCTACAGGTTCACTTTTGTTGAAACGTTAGTGAAAAATAAAAATCACCTATATGAAACCATACACAATGAGTCAAGGGGTGAGGAGAAGGCACAACATTTTTCTAAACCGTGCGGCCACCAAGTAGAAACTATTCAACATTGGATAGTGGGGTTTTTCATGGTTGATGTAGGGTATGTATAACTATGTAGGCCAACATTGTGAGTTTATCCTTATAGAAGATGTTTGTGCATGGTTAGGGCATGGTTTTCCTAACAATGTGACTAACCTGGAATAGTTTAAAAATAAAATCCATAAAAACATGCTCCAGTTCTTGATTGTGTTTTGAGACCTCATTGTTTCCCCAAACCGAATAAAACACAATATTTTCAAATATATATGGCTAGTTATCCCTTCTAAAATGTTTTGGAATCGATATAGAGGTGTTTCTTGGTGTGTTGAAAGCTCTGATATTATTGTAGGTCAACATTTATTGTTGTTTTTAATTTGTTTCTTTAGACCGTCTTCTCTCACTTTATTGATTTCTTAGATCTAGTTCTGATGTGAATAGATATAATATTTTTTATTCCAAATTTGATTATATTTTTCTATGATGATGTTAGGGGAAGAGATATATGGTGAGTTTTGGATATTTAGCCCAGTTTCATTGGCATTTTAGTTTCATCCATCCATTTCACCAAAAATTACAGTGTATTTTAAAATTTATCTCAGTTTCATTGGTGTTTTATTATTTTATTATTGTACAATGATTTTTGGAATCCTTCCGTTTTAATGGTTTGGGTTATTGTAAACAAATCGATCTATTTGACAAAGGTGAATTTGGAAATAAGATTTTAAATAATGATTTTGAAATGGTTATTTGGTATTGATGCATGGAAAATCAGTTTCAATATAAGGTTTATTTTATTGGAATTTTTTGTTGTTTTGGTTTTCAATAAATGTTTGGTTTTATTGAAAATCTTGTGTTGACTTGATATGTTTTTATTGAAATGTTGATGGATTAAAATGGATAATATTGTTTAGAAGGGGATGGATTTTTTTCATGAATGTATAACCATCAATGGGGAAAATTTGGTCATGAAATTTATATAATCAATGGTAACACTGGCATGAGTGATTGTGTGTGTTACTGTGTGTGGTTGTGTGATAAGGAATGGGTAATGCTATTAGAATTCATGAAATGGTTAGATTTATTTTTTGGTTTCTTTCCATAGAATGTGGTTTTGTTTAATGAAAATTGTTTTACTATGTAACTTGTTTTATATTTGGATATAAACTTCTATAAATTTACTTATTTAAATTAGATTATATAATTGTTCTAACATGTACTATCCCCGTTCTATGGGTTGGAATTTCCTTTAAGGAAATCCTAATGAGGTTTAGTACTCACCCATGATTTGTCACTTTGGTGCTTTCAAAAATATTGTTTATCTAGACACAGGTAAAGGTAAACTCTCACAATTAATTAGTAGTGAATAGTGATACATGGTTTGTTAGTGTAGATGGATCATGGGGCATGTTTGATCATCTATTTATGTATTTTTTTTTTGGTTTTTAATAGTAGTCCTTCATTTTTTACATTGTTTTTTTATAGTCTTAATCTGTGGAAATCAATTTTAGTTTGATTATATTTTAAATGGTATTTCTTTTAGTTGACATTCATTTATAACATGATGCATGTTGTAGTTTATTTGGTTATGGAATTATTAGTTGGTTATCTTATTTTCAAAAGGTAAAATCATCCCCCACATGTTCATGAAACCCTTTTCATTTATTCCTAGCCTTTGGAATCTTGGGGATGTCACATAAGGCCATTCAACATTCTCTCGCATTATCAATAAAATGAGGAGGTTCGGGATTCCAAAAATGTTATCAACTTGTTCGATCCTTTCCTAACATGTTTTCTATAGGTATTTTAGTCATGGATTTGATATTTATTATGATATATTCCTTATGTAAAGTTGTTAGAATGGATTAGTATTGTCGGGACATGAAATGTAGAGCATAAAATGACGTAGTTAACCTTTTATGATGAATTTAAAGTTATAAGAGATTTGGGTAGATAAGTGTTTTAGGGACACATAGTTTACTTATAAAATCATTGTAATGGGTTTATCGAATTAGACTAGCATGAAATACATTGTATAAATGACTTCCCAGTAAAAGTTATTTTTTGTAATGATTTATGATTTGGTGCAAGAGTGTGGATTTTGGAAAATTGTTAAAGTTTTTTTTTAATTTTAGATTTTGAAAAGGCATGAAATGATTACAATGAAATTGAAATTATTTTCAAATATATGGTGAAGTTGTAAAAAATGGGTGAATGTAGAAAATATTTAAAATTCTAAATGAAATTATAATGTCCCAGATCTGAATGCCACTCAACTGGTACATTTTACCCCTTTGGCAACATGGACTCAAATGCATTTCCCCAAATGCCAGAGGCTTCCAATAGAAATCAGGACCTAGGGTATGATAGTGGAGAAACTATGTCCTCATTAGAAGAGTGTATTACAACAGAATCAATAATAATCCAATAACATAAAATGTAAATTGCATATAATTGAAATAAACAGTATAATACTGATAAGATAAATAACCAAGAATCATTCTATACATAAGATAATGCAGTATGACATGTTCTTAGAAAACAACCAAAATAGGTACACTACTGTAATCCACAATATATGTTCCAAAATAAAAAAAATAAACAATGGAAGATAAGATTCATCGCAAGCCTCGGTAGGGTCCCATGCTCTACTTCTAAGCCAAAAATCATATACCATTAGAAGGAACATTCTCTTATCGATACCTACAAAATTATAACATTTTTGGGCCTAATACCATGAACCAAATAGTGTGAGAGAAATAAATCCTAGTAGTAATCCACCGAGGACTCTACCAATCTATTAGTGATTATATGCAACTATAGTGTACAGTAGTTAAAGGAGTAACTAGGAATTACTCAAAAGTAAAGAATCCTACATGTAATGGTTTCCATTTTCACTCATTATGTTCAGTTCAACCATTCAATTACATTGCATTATATAAGTCTTGAGATTTGTCCTAAGCCCGTCCATCCAACATATAAAGTATGAAAAACAGATACCTCAGAATGCAATGTAAACAAGTAAGGTGTAGACCCAATACAATCTTGGTCTTTATACAAGAAGACATGTCTTATGTATGCATGTTAAAATATTTAATTCCACTCCACAAACATATGAATAGTAAAACCATTCCCATAGGTATAACCAATCCTCACCCATAGGCATAATGAATCCTTGCCCACAGGTTTAAAAAATCATCCCCAGTAGGCTTAATAATCCTTGCCCGTAGGTATAAAAAATCATCACTCATAGGTATAGCAGCCAATTAGGTTTCAGCCTTGTATATAAGCACTTCAACATAATAGAAAACACATGTAAATTATACTATTAAATGGTTAACATAATAATAACACACATGGGCATCATCCATAACAAGCAACAAGTGAATTAAACAATTAGAAGGCTTAAACAATTACACTCACATGCGAAATTCATATCACAATCCTAACATGTTATCTAACAATTATTAGGATTATAATGTAATAGACAAAACATGGGAAAAAGGAAAAAACACTAATACCAAGAACTTAATATTTCCAATTTCAATTTAACCCAATTTAAATCCCATTATAATTCAAATAATTTTTAGCAACCCAATTTGGAAAAAGACAGGGCTTGCCTCATAGGAAACCTAGTTCAATCAGCTATAAAAGTCAACTAAAGGGAATCACACCCATAGTGTGGCCCAAATTCATGGAAATCAACTTTACACATTAATAATAACACATACTCATTTTCCTAAACTTCATTAGGAAATTAAAATGGTCAAGAACAATTTAAATTGACACCCAAGAATGGGTGCATGACACTTTGGCCCAGTATTCATCTCAACAATTAATAAGAGGCACACGACCACATACCTTTTCCTCTTGAGACTCTCCTCATCCATCATAAACCTCAAATTCAAACTAGAATGAAGCAAATCTAAAAAAGATGTAAAACTCTCATGGAATGATAAATTCATCGAGAGAAAAATCATGAATAATGACTCAAGAGGAATCGTGAGCTTACTGATTGGGTTTAAATGCCTCAGACGATGATCGAATCGAATTCAGAGTGGAGATTCGAGAGGAAAATCATATACATCATAGTTCATCATATAACGGGGAGAGCCCTCTATTCATCAGATAAAACACAAAGCTAATACTCATGTTTTCCAAAAAAATTACAGTGTGTACGTAAAACTACACACTGTTTATTGCCTTTTTTAGTATAGGTCTTGTCTAGACCATCACATGGAGTGTACTACGTAGTACATGGCATGTAACAATATTAAACATCATGTTTTTGAAAATAGAAGGCAAGTAATACTCTTTTTCCTCCACTTCCATATATACAATCATCAAAATAAATATTAGTACCTCAAAGGAATAAAATGGTTCTTACAAACTTACCCCATTAAACCAATTCATCCCTGAATTTCACATCTATGGGTGGTGATGGAAAATCAAAGAATAACTCCAAACACTATGATGGTACATCAGTCTCCCTTTCCTAGTTCTCATCCCATACTCAACTGTTTTTTATATTACCCATACTAAAGGAATAGACTGGTCCTGGAGAATATTCGTGCTCTAACCCACAATATGAAAGGATACTCCTCAAAGGATGCATCTACTTGGAAATCATCCTCCTCAGGTTGAAAACAGATAGAAATTTCTCAAAAGTAATGTTGCATCTGAGAAGCATGGAAGACTTTGTGCATATCCTTATGGATCTGAGATAACTATAATCGATAGAAAATAGGCCCAACTCTCTCTAAAATCTTGAATGGACCGACGTATCTAGGCTAAATATTACCTAGTCTCATGATCCTCTTGTTTCCCAACCATGAAAAACACATAGAAAAAGTCGATCCCCGACCATAAACTCTATAGTTCTTCTACAATGATCAATATATGATTTCAAAATGATATTTTTTACCCATTATCTACTTCCAAATCACCTGAACCTATTCAGTGGTCTCCTCGAAATGATAATGTACCGGCATAGCTGCCTCTCCTACCTCTGTCCAACATAGGGGTGATCGGCATGAACTATCATAAAAATACTCATATGGAACCATATGAGAAGTACACTAAAAGGTAATGATATAGGTGAACTCAACCAAGGGTATGTGTCTCTCCCATGAACCATTGAAATTTATGATGCATACCCAAAGCATTTCCTCTTGCACTTGAGTCGTGTGCTCTGACTAGCTATCCATCTAGCGGTGGTATGTTTGGGCTTATGAGAACCTGTGTACCCAGATCCCTTTTTATCTTTTTCGAGAGACGATAAGTAAAATGGGTGTCCAAACTGAAATAATATAATACAGAACACAATTAGTCATATAATATCACCAATGTACAACATTCCATGCTCATCAACACTGAATGTTTCCTTGATCAGTTGGAAGAGTGCAACCTTCATGAATCTATTAAGAAAAACGCAAATGGAATTGTTACCACAACACCTCTACCATTGGAATACTCCCCCAAGCATTCCCATGATCATTCTAGAAAGTTTGTTTCCCCTTAAATGGCTGAACATACATGAATAGACGTCATAATAGTTACCCCATTACCATGAACGGTCAAATCGTAACAGAAAGGGTCAAAAATTCTACCATCGAAACGAATTTTGGAAATTCATATCACACCAACCATTAAATGGAAGAATGTTCAAACTGGTATTCTCAAAACATACACAAGGAAAAAAGGATAATGATTAAAACATCAGATGATTAATTATCTCAGAAACACATAGTATAGAATTTTGACGTATTGTAACTGAAATAACACCTTATCCCAAGGCACCACGCATCCACAATGAGAAAAAAACATAATTCATTATCCATCGTACCAAAGTCATTACCTCCTTTTAAAACATAACATATGATCCCCACTATATGTCTGTGAAATCCTAAAAATCATTAAATCATAGTCCAAGGAACTCACCAAGGTTGTTCAAACTCCTCAAACATGGGAGACTTTATACAAGGCCAAATGTCCAAATAAAAACACTTACTGACCACATAGCATAATTCACCTAAAGTTTATGTCAATAAATGCGGTTGACATCCTGAGTATTTCCAAGGATTTCATACATAAAGTCCCAATTATAATTTGGGATTAACCAATCCATATTTAAAACTACATATCCAGTACACAACGTAGAGGAGATCACAAACTAGACCAATGACATTCAATAGTATCACGACATATAACTGATGCTCTCTTTGTGTATCAATGATGTTGTCATTATAAAGGATATTATCATCTCTTATGAAAGAGAAAACTAATAGGATTTCAAGTATCAACAGAAAAGGATATCCAAACAATTACTAGTATACCTCTTCAAATAAAACTCAACTTCACCTACCGACACATCATCATTTAACTGATCGTAATGCCTTTAACCCAAGGGATTTTCATAAAATCTTACACTCAATCACTAAGTTCCACTGATGATTATCTTTTCCTCACAAGTTCTATGCACACAAAAAAACCATTGCAAAATCATGCTTCCATGAAAGAAACAACATGAAACAATACTCACTAGTCTCAAATGAATTCAAGTAGAAATGACCATCTCTAAATGGTCTTGGATTTGGAACCTTCTACCAAGAAGAACACAATTAAATAGAACAGATGTGATGCACCCCACCTAGGAGTGTCTTAAATGATAAGAACAAGTAACTAATGCTCTCAAACACATGGGTTAAGAATCAACTTAACAGCACAAGTGTCATTCCACCAAGAACAACCACTACTTCATATCACCTGGCATGAAAGCCACAATTAAACCAACCAACGTTTCAAAACCCTTGTATCATTGAAAGTCCTCCTGAGTTGTCATATGAACATGGTTCCAAAGCATTTAGGTCTCTCTACACCAATGATAACTGAGAACAGACATAGTAGCTCAAACCTCAAAACTTTTACCGAACTCAATGACTCATTTTTATCATTTTACACTCGATGGGTGCCTCTTATATCAACATATACAACCTCATGTTTACAAGAACAAATGGATCATTTTGGGTACTATTCATATGTTATATATCTAATGTACCCTAGTACCAGATGTCTCATTCCAGAACTATCTCAAAATAACATCATCAAAATAAAAATTTATCTGGATGGTGTCATACCATGTTTCCCATCACTTGAAGAAAAAGATATTCCCATGACCTCATCAGTTGTTGACCATGATTGAGGCGTGTACACCTTTCTAAACTGAGTATTTACCAATGAACATTCATATATCTTAGGATTAGATACAAGGACCAATAATTCGAATAGAGCGTACTCTCTAAAAAACAAATTTCCTACCAGGGACCATGACACCTGAGTGGCACCAACATTAAAAAGATTGTAGTAGAAAACAAGACAACATGCTTTAAGTGTGCTAACTACCATGGTCCATCCCATTACAATGCATAAGAATTGACTGCCAGTAATAGGTCACACAAAAAAATATTTACTAGGATCAAAATCCCCTTTTAAATAAGAAAAAATTGAAAGAAACAGCCTACGGATGATCAAACATGTCTTCGTTCCAAGGAATAACTAAAAAAGTTAAGCTACTCATACAAAAAGGTATCTAGTTGTTGGAAAAATTCATAGCTCAAAGTCAAATAAATCAGAACCTGAAATATCATCACCTTTCTCTAAGAATTCACCCCTTTACCAGCCCCATGCATCAGGTCGGGGAGTCAAACAATGAGAGATTCTACCAAAATCCCACTACTAAGGTTGGGATTGTTCATGTTAAACACATAAATCCATCCTATAGTAGTTATCCTCAAAAATAGTAAAAATAAAAGGATTCCTACTAGGGACTCTCTAAAATAGAGGTTGTCAAGAGAGATAGCTCACAACTCATCTAAGATCAAATGCTTCAACTAGGTTGGTCTGAACACCCAACCAATCATCCACGCCATGTTTACTTTCATGTGTTAACTGAAAATGGTAACTGGAGGAAAAACCTATCCACATAGAAATAATCCCCAAAACACACAGTTGGAGTCTTTATAATGCCACACATCTTTCACCATTGTGATCTACATGGAAAAATACATTGAAAGGAATACTCATGGGTCCAAAACTGACAAAGGGGGATAAAACAGGAAAAGACCGTTAAAAGGTACCATAAAGTAGTACAGGGCGTAAAGAAACCACACAGAATGCGTACCCTCTTGGTCTTACATAGGCATGTACTCCAGTCAGTATAGGCTTGTAACAATTCCAAGCACATAGCGTATCATCCTGACATATGGCGTGTACTCATGTTCTCCCTCTTATCCATGTACTTCCACATCGGCAGAGACACATTGGGTCCTCCTATGTAAAAAATAAACTGTATGTATATACCAAACATAGCGTTAACTAACCAAAAACCAATAACATGTGTTCTCTCTCACATGGTCGGACACATAGTAAATTATCACCCAACATATTCATCATGTACAATATGTGTACAATGAGTACATGACATGTACCTAAAAACAGTTCTCTCTTCCTGAACAGAAGAACATAGGGTGTGTGTTCATAGCATCACCCACTGTGTTGTTTGGGTTTCCAGACATTAAGTCTCAAAAAATTTCCTAAAACCACTATTTATAAAATGTAAATCAACGTTGTGCCAAATTTTGATATGTGTGGGCCTTTACCCCTCGTAAATCAAAGCATTGCATTTACATAGAGCACATAACAACACAGTTTTATCACATGGATGAAACAAGATCAACCAAATTCTGATTAAAGAGGGCCCAAAAACCTAAGGGACCAAATATTGTCATCCATCTAATTTAACTATAACATGTACCAATACACAAATCATAACAACATGCATATCAATCACATCATCTATCACAACAACATGCATATCTAGAACAACATTTATCAAAACAAAATGCAATATGTAATTCTCTCTAAATGGCATGGAAATAATTCATGACATGTGATTTCTATCAAGTTCCTATACGATGCATGATATGGAATACCATCATCCCTTCACGTTTAAAAAAATTGAACCGCAATAATAACAATAATTATAGTAAAAAAACATATGAATCACTCAATGTTGAAATTGAATCAACTGTAACAACTCAAAATCCAAAAAAATCACAAGTCAATTAATGGAAATTTGGTTTTTCCCTATACATGGGGTAGATACTCCTAGTCACAGCTTATAACCAAAATCCTTTTTCTTCCTATTCCGGTCTAATTTTACAAAATAGTGAGGCAATAATGAAAAAAAAACATTCCTTTTATAAAACATTATAACATCCTGGATATGGATTCCACTCAACTGGGGCCTCATATATGGTTGGCCACATGGCCTCAAGCACATTTCCCCAAACCCCATAGGTTTCCGACTAGTAGCGAGATCCTACAGTGTGGTAGTTGGGAATCGATTCCCTCAATGGAAGATTTTAACATAGAGGAATCCATAATAATATAATAGTAGAAATAGTAAACAACATACAACTGAAATAAATAGTTGAAGAAGAATAAGATAAATAACCATGAATCATTCCATGCACAAGATGATGAAGCATTCTATGTTCTATGAAAACATTCAAAATGCGACATTATAAGTTCCAAAATCAAAAAAAGAAACAATATAATCTAAGAAGAATCTCAAGTTTTGACCTGATCCTATTCTCTCATGCTCTTAAGCAGAAAATTATGTACCAGAAGAAGGTTTCATTCCCTTATCGACACCTACAACAATATAATCTTTTTGGGACCAAAATCAAGACCCAAACAGAGTGTGGGAAATAAATCCTAGTAGGCAACCACCCAAGATATGTACCAATCCGTTAGTGAGTATATGTAACAACATTGTACAATAGTGAAAGAAGTAACTAGGAATTACTAAAATGTAGACAATCCTACATCTACTGGTTTCCATTATCATGTATTATGTTCAGTTGAACCATTCAATTACATTGAATTATATAAGTCTCAATATACGATCTAATCTCATCAATCCCTCGTATAATGGATTCCCACCAGATACATCAAAAGGATATCAAAACAAGTATGTGAAGAATGAATCAAGGTTTGTGATTTTCTATGTTATATGCATCCTAAGTCATTCCATTTCAATATTCAATTCATCCCCTCACCACCAAGCATAAAATACCCTACATGCAGGCATAAAAAATCATCACCTGTAAGTATAACAAATCCTGACTCATAGGCATAACAAATCCTCACCCACGTGCATAACAAATCATCATGCAGAGGTATAATAAATCCTTGCTCACAGGCATAGAAGTCAATCAAAGTTGAGCCCAGTATATCAGCATTTCAACATAATATACAATAGAAGTAAATTAAACTGTTACATGGTTAACATAACACCAAATCTTGTGGGTATCATCCATAACAAGGAATAGGTGAATTAAACTATCATAAGGGTTAAACAATTATACTAAAATGGAAAATTTATATCACAAGACAAACATGTAATCTGACGATTTCAAGACTTAAACAATAAAAGGAATAACATAAGAGAAGGGGAAAATAGCAATCCCATACCCTAAATCCCTCCAATGGTAATTTAACCAAATTAGAATCCAATTATAATTCAATTCATTTATAACACCCCAATAGGGATTAAAATAAGTATTTCTTCATAGGAATCCTAGGTGAAATGGAAATAAACGACAATTTAAGGAAAATAATCCCATGTAGTGGCCCTGATTCAAGGAAATCAAAAACATGCATGAATAATAACACATAATTAATTACCTAAAAATCATTCAGCAATAACAAGGGTCAAAAATAAATCAACATGACACCCAAAAATGAGTTCATGACACTAAGGAACAAATATTTATCTCTAAAATTAACAAGAGACCCAAGACCGCCTACCTTGTTATCATGTGACTCTCCTCATATAGCATCAAAACCTAATTCAAACTAGAAAGATATAGATTTAAAAAAATGATGTAAAATGCTCTGGGATTGATAACTTCTTCAAGAGAGAAAATCACGATGAAAAGATCAACGTAAATCAAGATCTTATCGATTAGGTTTAAATACCTCAGATGATGATTGAATCAGAGTCCTAGTGGAGATTTCTAATGCCTTAACCACAGTTACCCAGATTCAGTGCATTATTACATAACATTGGCATGATCACAAGGGATCATGTCTTGAAACACTGACTAGTTTAGTCACCTTGGAAGTACTAGATACAAATATAAGTATTACATTACATAATGAAATGAAAAACAACAACATTGTGTCTCCTTTTAACACATGCATCTCCCTTAGACTATCCTTGTTGGAAAGTCATAATATACTTCTTCGCATCTAGGGAAAAATAAAACATTGAAATGGGTGAGCTTAGGTTCTCAGTAAGGATAAAAATATAGAAAAATCATTCATATGTAAGCATAAACATTTAAGGCAATTTATACAACATAAATAGAAGCATTTTAAACATAAACATATGGATAATATGGAAAATCTAAATAAAATAATTCCATTTACTTATTCAAATGGATATTCAACTAGTCGAATAATCACATGTAATATCAGTAGCCAATATCCTAATGATGGAATTCATAATGATGGACATCATGACCACATAGTCCAGACCTCATGGAAAGTCTAAAATAATATTTTTTCAAAGCCTAGTGCCAAGATACAAGTCTATCTCATGGGAACTACTAATGCATCGAGGAGCTATAGCAGGCTCCACCAGTGAATTATTATGTCCAATGCATTCCTCATATAAAAAGGATGAAACATAACATAAACATTCGAATTAAAACTATCATACAAAATGTTAATAAATTAAACATTAAACCATGAATGGTTTAAAAATAAAACATATGTTTTCAAAAATATCACAAAACCTGCAATAAAATATGGAGGATTGTATCATAATAAATCAACTTCAAACAACTGTAAAATCCGTCAAAGGATGTGGACATAGTTGAAATCCAAAATATTTGAGAGAAATGTCTATTTCTATTTTGAAATCATTTGAAAGTCATGTAATTATAAAAGAAAACATTTATTCTGAAAATATTATTATAATATTATAATGGAAACATTTAAGGTGTTATAATGGCAGAAAATAGCAACACTCGCCATATAAGTTAAAAAACCTAGTTTGCATACTTTTGTCGAAAAGGTTGTAAAAGACCTTGTTTAGAAAAATGATTAGAATATTCCTTTATAAACATTTTATAATAGTTAAAAAATTTGTATAAATGGATTTAATCCATAGTCTATGAAATTGTAAAAATGTTTTTAAATACATTTTTAAGAAAGACAGATGTGGATGAAAAAGAGGTCCCAGAAGATACTCACGTATAAACTACCTCAAATAATGATGAGATTACAGAATTAACCCTTACCTTGTAATTTTCCTTGATTGACGGAATGATAACATTTTAGATAATATTTAAGTCATTGTTATTAAATTAATCAATAACCACGTACATAAATATGATATCATATATTATCTTCTAATATTTCTTTGTTAATAATATTTCAGTAGTATCATTGTTTCTAGTGTTAACTGATTCTTTTTCCTTTATATGCTTGGTTACGTAATCCATGTTAATTATGGATAGGATGTATTTGATTCATATCTAGAATGATATTAGGTTTCTAAACATTATTTTTAATCATAAAACAAAAATTATTCTTATATGATTATTATGGATAATTAATTTCCTCATGTTTGTGGAGACGGTAATCCGTACTTATGCACGTATTATGACTTTTTCATTCTTAGGATGGATAGAATAATGAAAATAGTTGTACCATATATATAATAAAATCACATTATGTAGAAGGTACTGAAGTTATTATTTATATATGAAAACAACAAAGAAATAGGATGTGGAAGAGGAAAAGAACTTTGAAATATGTGGTGAAATTATTAGCTCTTCTTCGAGTGCTTCATTTTGAGTTCATCAAAAAGGATACTTATGTTGGATTTATGATCAATGTATGACCTCTAGGTCGAGGTGAGGGTAGTTGGGAGGATATTGAAGCAGGGTTTGGTTGAGACAAATGTCTTTGGACTTGTGATTTTGAAATATGGGGAAGTACCCTATTATAAGAGAGGTGAGGGTCACTTTAGGAAAAGCGTGAAATATTATTTTATTATATAATCATATTAAGTTCATAATGGCTTTAAAAGGATTTATTTCGATGCTATGATAGTTCTCGGTTGAAAACCTCTCAACCAATAGGTTTTAGACAAGTCTAGGTCACCATATTAACCTTATCATTTCAATTTAACTCTTCGTAAAATAGTTTAATTGTTAACATGTATTCTTGTATTGTTATAGAAAATTGTTAATAAACCTTCTATAAAAAGACTAGAGAACACCAAGGGGTTAATTATTGATATATCTAATGTTATCTATTTCCTTGGGCTGAACCATTGATTTTTAGGAATATTATATCTATTATTAAAATAGTATTTTTTTTGAAAACTCATTTATGTCAATTTTGACGCTATTTAGTTTTTTGTTTTTTGAAATTAATAACAACTTTATAAAATAGAAAAAAATTATTTAAAAAATTATAACATGTCATATTAACATATATAATTCGTGGAATACATCAAAAGTCTCAATTGACAATTATATTAATATTTATAATATAAATTATTTTAATCATTCAATAATAAGGTAATTACTGCATCATAATTGTATTATAAATAAATTTAATTATTTTATTTCTAAAAATTATAAATGAAATACCAATATTTAGGAAATCTAGAAAGATTTATAATGAATATTTATAACCGAATTTATCTTATGTATAAACTTATATTAAAAAAAATTAGTTATTAAAACTTGAATTTAACATGTTTAACTCTTCTTTAAATAAAATAATAATAAATGTCCTAATGCAATACATGTAGAACAAAAGGATCATATATTATTCCTAAGGTATATTTTAGTCTAAATAAACATATCAAATAGAATTAGGAAATGTGTTAGGGTAATTATAATATCCTTTATACCTTTAATTGCATAATTTACTTTTAAATGTGGTAAATAAAATTCAAAAGTTACTATTAACCAAAAATTATTTTCATCATATTGAACCACATTTTACATACTGATGTAAACCATGTCTCTTATATTTTTGATATTCAATTCATAGAAGCGATAACATTACGTTTTATGTAAATTTGAAAATATGCATAAGAGGTGGGTAAAAGACGTTAAAAGTTGAACAAAGTTTTATAAATTTAATCTTATTATAAAATGACTCCAATGATTACATTGAAATAATATAGATATTATGTATATATTTTGAATTTGAAATAAATTAATATAATAATACTAATTTTTTAAATAAAATTCGATATTATATAATAAAGCAGAGTTTTTCATTATTCATCGAAAATTGAAACTTTTTAGAAAAATACTAAAAATTCATCGAAACCTAATTTTGATATTCTAAATCTGAAAATTATGTCCATTTTGATAAATAAAATTTATAAATTTCCAGAAAGTGGTTATTACTATTCATAAGGGCTTGTTTGGTTGGTTGTGGTGTGTTAGAACTAGAAGTTGCGTACAATGCTAGCTATTGTATTATTCAAATAGAATTGTACCGTGGAAGCTTGGGGTGTTACATACTTCCCGCATTCAAATAATTTCGTCCTCGAAAATTCTATAATATTACAGAATAAAAATATTCAGTTGGTTCTTCATCATTCGATCCTCAGGCCCCCATGTTGCCTCTTCCATCTTAGGGTTTCTCTATAGAACATTCACTAGAAAGGTCGTCTGATGTCTCAACACTTGTTCTCTAGTATCCAGAATTCTAATAGGTATTTGAAATAATATAGGCCGAGTTACAATTCTATTTATTCAAAGGTTAGTACATGCATTGGGTTGGGCATATATTTTCTCAATAGTGAATCATGGAATACATCACAAACTTTGGAAAGAGTAGGTGGAATTTCCAAACGGTAAGCTACAACTCCAATTCGTTCTAGAATTTTGAAAGGTCAGATGTACCTTGGACTAAATTTACCCTTCTTAATGAATCATATAACATTATTCCACTGTGATACCTTCAATAAAACATGATCTCCTACTTGAAATTGAAAATCCTTCATTCGGTTATCAACATATCTATTTTACCTACTTTGAGCTTCTTTGATGTGGGTTTGGATAATCATAACCTTTTCCATTGTTTCATCAACAAATCATGGGCCTATGAGTTTTCTTCCACCAATATCATCCCAACAAGTTGGTGTGCGACAACTCGTTCAATAAAACGCTTCATATGTTGCCATATGAATTCTTGAATTAAAGCTATTATTATAGGGAAACTATACTAGAGGTAAATATTGATCACAAATACCTTGAATGTTATGTGAGCAAGATCTCAACATATCTTCAAAGTTTTGAATAGTCCATTCTGATTGACCATCTATTTTAGGGTGGTAGGCAGCACTAAAACAAAGTTCTATATCTAGTTATTTCTAAAGACTATTCTAGAATCGTGATGTAAAACTCAAATCATGATCAGAAACAATCGATATGGGTACACCATGAAGACTTACAACTTCATTAATATATATTCTTTCTAAACATTCAAGTGGAAAATATTTTCTTATAGAAAGAAAATGTAATGAATTGGTAAGACAATCTATAATGACCCATAAATAATTCCTTCATGGATTATTTGGTAGCCCCATGACAATGTTCATCATAATATCATCCCAACTCCACTCAGGTATGGGAAGAGGTTGCATGACTTCTCCAAGATGTTGTCTTCCAACCTTAACCTATTGATAATGCATACATCCTGACACTTAATTAGGAATATCCCTCTTCATGTTTTCCCATAGAAAATGTTCCTTTAAATATCTATACATCTTAGTGCTACCAGGGCGTATAGAGAAATTAGATCTACGAGCATTAACCAACAATTTCATTTTTAGATCAGGTATATCAGGAACCCAACATCTATTCCCAAATTTCAAAATTACATATTAATATATGAAGTCAATCAATCTCTTATCATTCACAGCTTTAATTTTTTTTTAAACTCCTCATCATCAGTTTAATACCATTCTATCATTTCTATTAAATATGGTTTGGAAACCATTTGAAAAATTATTGATATTTCACCTTACATGATCATTCCGATTTCCATAATTACAAGATCCATGAATAGAGGATCCGTTTCAACTCTCATCTTGTTCAGAAATCCATGATCTTTTCTACTGAAAGCATCTGTCACCAAATTTTCCTTCCCCAGGTGGTATTTTATAGTGCAATCATAATCCTTGAGTAGTTCAAGCCATCGCCTTTGCCTCATGTTGAGTTATTTCTTCGATAAAATATATATCAAACTCTTGTGATCAGTATATATGTCACATTTTTCAACCTAGAGATATTTTCGCCATATATTCAAAGAAATTATTATATCTACTAAATCAAGATCAGTAGTGGGATAGTTTTGTTCATGAATTTTTAGTTGTCATGATAGACAAGCAGAAACTCTATCATTCTACATAAGGACACAACCAATTCCTTTCTTTGAAGCATCACTATAAATAACAAACCCATCATTCCATGTTGGTAGAGTCAAGATAGTAGTATTGACTAATATTTTCTTTAGTTCATCAAAACATTCTTCATATTCTTTTTTCCAAATAAATTTAATCCCTTTACGTGTGAACTTGGTAAATGGGTCTGCTAATCAGGAAAAATTTTGGACGAAACATCGATAATAACCTGCTAAACCAATAAAACTATATACCTCTATTATACGTGTCAGTGCTATCCATTCTTGGACTATCGTGGTCTTTGAATTATCAACACATATTCCATTCGTATAGCCAATATAGCCCAAAATGAAATTTCCTAATGCCAAAATTCACACTTGGTAAACATCCCATATAATTCATTTCTTCTAAGGGTTTTCAGAATAGTTCACAAGTGATTTTTATGATCTTATTTGATTTTAGAGTATACCAAGATATCATCAATAAATAACACTATAGAGTCATCAAGATATTCCTTGAAAACTCTATTCATTAAATCCATAAAAATAGAGGGTGAATTAGTTAGTCCAAAAGAAATTATTGTAAACTCGTAATGCCCATACCTTGTTTGAAATGTTGTTTTAAAAATGTCTTTCTTCATCACACACAACTGATGATATCCTGATCGAAGTTCAATCATGGAAAAATATTTATATCTATGAATTTCATAGAATAAATCATTAATGATAGGAAGTGGATACATGTTCTTTATTGTTATAGTACCGATCTTCCTATTGTCAATTCACACCCTAATAGATCCATAGTTCTTCTTAACAAAAAGAGCAGAGGCTCCCCATGGAGAAAAAATAGGGATAATAAATCCTTTATTAATCAATTCTTCAAGTTGTTTCTTTAGTTATACTAATTACAAAATGGAAATTATATAAGGGGTCTTCAATAAGGGCCTTGACACTGGAATTAAATCATGGGAAAACTCAATTTCTAGTTCTGGAGGATGACCAAGTAAATCCTCTATAAATACATCAACATATTCTTTCACAATAGGTGAATCCACTATTTTAACATTCCATTCCTCACCCATAGCTATTTTATTCTATTCCTCTCCAATAATTGGATTTAGTAGAACTACTGGGGATGGATCTAGATGTTTTTTTGGAGATGTTTCTCTTCTAAAGATAAGGTACTCTTTATCATCATCAAAAATTGTAACCTCTTTCTTCTTATAATAAATTTTTCCATCATGGACCAAAATCCAATCCATATTGATGATTATATAAAATTCAATAATGGTTATGATGATGAGATAAGCAAATAAGGTACATTTATATGCCCTGATGGGAATTAATTCACAAATCATTGTTGCAATGATACTTACCCTATGAGTTTTGACAGACAACTTCCTTGTTAAATCATATTGGAAATATCTAATTCTCTTAGAAAACTGGGAAGATATGAATCAATTTGATGATCCAGAATCAAATACTTCATTAGATATATTTGAGGAAACCATTAAATTACATGCCACCACATCATTCAGAGCTTCAACCTCAACAGTAGTGATCACAAAAGCTTGGCCATGCTCCCTTTACTATTTCTGAGATATGTTTCCTTGGCATTTAGGAAATTGATTTTCATAATGACCCATTTCTATACAATTGTAGAATTCAACATTGATATCTTCTTTCTTTCCCTTTCCATAATGAGCTTGGTGGCCTTATTCACCACACTTGTAATAGACTCCCATTCCTTTTAAGAAAGTACCAGGGTGTTTCATCCAACATTTACTACAGGATGGAAATTTAGTGTTTCCTTTTATTCCACTTAAATATATTTATAGAGTGTTTAGTGGATCTCTTATTCACTTTCTTTGCTTTAAAATCATTATACATAGAGAATTCTTTTTATGTACTGATAGAACATGAGACAATATATTCGTACGATGAGAAGGATCGTGAAACTAATGCTCGATAGATAAATGGTTTTAAAACATCAAATAATCGATCAATCTTACTCCTAGGGTTATGTATATAATCAGATACATGCCTTGCAAACCTTTTAATGATAGCCTCATACATTACGACATTCTCATCCACATTTTGCCTCTGACTTAGAAATTGTATTTCTATATCCACTCAATGGTCACAGGGAAATTATTTTTCAAATAAAAGCTCTTTAAACTACCTCCATTACATATTTGATAATTCTTCATCCTCTTTTTTGGTTTTGAAATAATCCCCACCATTGATCTGCATCTCCCGTGAGACGATAAACAACCATGACAACTTTTTCCCTTTCGCTACTCCATAAAGCATGAAATATTTTCTCTAAGGAACTTATCCATTTATAAGCTACAAATGGATTTGTAGCCTCATTGAATGTTGGTGGTTTTTTCCTCATGAAGCAGTCTAACATTAATCCTCCGTGTTGTGAATCAGGGTGCTCCATATGGGTAAGGTTATTATTCATAACCTGATTGAGTTTTCCTAGTATGGTTATAAGTTGTTCAGCATCGGTTGCATCACCAGATCCACTATAATTATCTTGAGTAGGAGGGAAATCACTAAATATATTACATTAATTGATATAGTTAATATTCCTTTCACTAGGGACCATTTCTAAATAATGGCATACACTAGATTAGTTTATGAATCGCAATTTATAATTCCAAACTAGTAAAATACCTATCATAAAATGAACAGCTTATGCATATATTGTATAATCAAAAAAATTGTTTTCTATGGGGAGGTATTTACTCATAAATCCTTCATAAATTTTTTATAGAAAATGTGAATTATCATATGCATACCCCCAGGGAGTGTCATAACTAAGATTTTAGCAAGGCATGTTGTCTTGTACCAAGATACCTTGGGTCAAGCCTGAAAGTCCTTGTTAGTGTTTTCCCTCCTAGGTACATCTGTGCTACAGCTGCCTCTACTTGTTCGTATTGAGAAAAGGATATATTGCTTGGAAAATACACAAAATATATACATTACCAAAATTTTATGAAGTTATTCTATACTAATACTCAAACCCTATGTTTGGGTAATGTTCTGTAATCATCGTTTTTCTAAATCTTGCTTCTAAGGATTATACTAGACTTCCTCGGATAACGACTGTATTGCCTCAACCCCAATTACCTAGAGTTAGTGAATTATTACATAATATTGGTATGATCACTGGGGATTATGTCCTGAAAGATTGAATAGTTTAATAGCATTAGAAGTACTAGATACAAACATATGTTTTACATTATATTATGAAATGAAAAATAACAACATTGTGTATCCTTTTAAAACAATCATCTCCCTTAGACTATCTCTGCAGGTCAGTCATAATACACTTCTTCTCATCCTAGGAAAAATAAAACATATAAAGGGGTGAGCTTAGGTGCTCAATAAGGATAACAATATAGCAGAAACTTTCATACATAATCATAGACATTTAAGGCAATGTATAGGACAAAAACACAAGCCTTTTAACCATTATCTTCAACATAATATGGAAATGATAAATCAAATAATTATATTTTGTTATTCACATTGATATTATACTAGAAAAAAACCACATTTAAGATCAATATCTAATTTCATAAGGTTGGAATACATAATGTAGGACATTATAACAACATAGTCAAGGCCTCATGACAAAACTAAAAATAGTGTTTTTTCAAGCCTTTGTGCCAAGACACTAGTTAGTATCATGAGACCTACTGATGCACCGAGGAGCTATATCAGGCTCTATTCATTACATACAAAGTCCAATGTGTTTCTCAGATGAAAAGGTTGAAAAATAAAATTAACCTTCGTAATAAATCTAGCAAAATAAATGTTAATACCTTAACCATAGACAAGTAATGGTATAGAAATAACTCATCCATAGTCAAACATATCAAAAAAACCTTCAATATAATATGGAATACTGTATCATAAAAATTCAACTTCAAACAAGGGTAAAATCTATCAAAGGATGTTGACATAGATAAAGTCAAAAAAATTAGAGGAATATCTATTTTTAATTTGAAATCATTTAAAATTCACGTAATTATAAAAGAAAAAATTTATTCTAAAAATATTCTTGTAATATTTTAATGGAAACTTAGAAGGTGTTATAATTGAAGAAAATAACCCCACTCACCGTATAAGTTAAAAACACATTATTTCCTTAATTTTTTCAAATAGGTTGTAAAGGAAATTCTTTGGAAAACGACAGAAAGATTATTTTATAAAAAATTTAAAAAAATTCAAACAAGGGTATAAATGAATTTAATACAGATTATAGGAAATATAAAAAAATTAAATACATTTTTAAGAAACAAGGATGTCTATGATATAGAGGTCCTACTAGATACTCACATTTAAACAATCTTAGATAATGAAGAGATTGTAAAATTCAAACTTACCTTGTACTTTTCATTTATTGAGGGTATGTTAACCTATTGTATAATAGTTATATCATTTTTATTAAATTAAACAAGAACCGCATACATAAATATTATATGATATATGATCTTCTAATATTGTTCTGTTAATAACATTTTAGTAGTATCATTGTTTCAGGTGTAAACTGATTCATTTTCCTTCATATTCTAGGTTACGTAAGCCATTTTATTTATGGATATGATATATTAAATTCATATTAAGAATTATAATAAGTTATTAAACATTATTTCTAATCATAAAATGAAAATTATTCTTGAATGGTTATGATGGGGAATGAATTTTATTACGTTCGTGGAGATTGTAATCCATACATACGCATGTATGGTGACATTTTCATTCATAGGATGTATAGAATAATGAAAATGGTTGTGATATATTTATAATAACATCCTAGTATGTTTATGTTAGTGGATTTATAATTTTGGTATGGAAACAATAAAGAACGAATAAGTGGAAGAAGAAAAGAACTTTGAAATAGGTGGTGAATTTATTATCTCTTCTTCAAGTGTTTCCTTTTATGTTAATCATAAGGGCTCCTTAGGTTGGCTCTATGATAAATATAAGGCCTATAGGTCAATGTGAGGGTAGTTGGGAGTATATTTGAGTAGGTTTTGTCCGATACAATTGGAATTGGAGGTGTGATTTTTATAGAAGGGGATGAAACCTTTTATAATAGTGGTGTGGGTCAATTTAAGAAAATCTAGAAATTTTATTTTATTATACAATAATATTCGGTTTATAATGACTCACAAATTATTTATTTCGATGCTAAGGTTGGGTTGGGTCAAAAAACGTTCAACTATAAGATTTTCGACTGGTTAAAGTCACCATATTAACCTTATCTTTTAGATTTAACTCTGTTAAATAGATTATCTTTTACCATGTGTTCTTTTATTATTATAATAAATGGTAAATAAACATACTATAAAATCCAAGAGAATCTAAAGTGGTTAATTATTTATATATCTAACCTTATATATTTCCTTTTTTTTAACCTTATATTTTTAGGAATACTATCTCAATTAATAATAAAATATTTGTTTTAAAAACATGTTTATGTCAATTTTGACACAATTTAGTATTTGGTTTTTTGTGAAAGTCATTAAAACCTTATAACTTTGAAAAAAAAATATTTAATCAACCCTAACATGTCATATTAAGCTATAAAAATTTTTTAATACTTAAAAAGTCTTGATTTTCTCTTATATTAATATTTATAATAGCAATTATTTTAATCTTTCAATAATAAGGTAATTACTTCATCATCATTCTTTCAATAATAAATTTAATTTTTTAATTTTTAAAAATTATATATAAAATATCAATAAGTATGAAATATTTTTATCTTTTTAATTAATATTTATAGTCAAATTTATCTTATGTATAACATTATATTAAAAAAATTAGTTATTAAAATTTGAATTTGTCATTTTTAACTCTTCTTTAAATAAAATAATAATAAATGTCCTAATCTAATCCCAGTGGATCAAAAAGATCATATTTTATTCCTAACGTTGATTTTAGTCAAGAAAAACTTTTCCAATGAAATTAGGACATGTCTTTGGGTAATTATAATATTAATTTCACCTTTAACTATCCTATTAACTTTTAACTTTGGTAAATAAAATTCCAAAGTTACTATTCACCAAAAAATATTTTCATCATGTTGAAAAACATTTTATATACTGATGTCAACCGGGTCTCTCGGATTTCAGAAATTCAATCTATAGAAGCTGTAAAATTTTGTTTTATGAAAATTTTCAAATGCGCCTAGAAGATGGGTAAAATACGGTAAAAAGTTAAATAACATATTATATATCTAATATTATTATAAAATGACTCCAATGAATTACATTGAACTAGTATAGGTATTATGTATCTATTTTTACATTAAATTAAATTTAAATAAATGTTATATTTATTTAAATTAAAGTTGGTTTTAAATAATAATGAAATGTTTTTCATTATTCATCAAAAATTGAAAGTTTTCATAAAAATACCAAAAAATCACCATATGCTAATTTTGGTATTATTAATCCAAAAATGATGTCCATTTTGATAAATAAAAATTATAAAATTTTAAAAGGTGGGTATTAATATTAATAACGGCAATTTGTGTTGGTCATGGTTTGTTAGATCTTAAAGTTGGTACGTCGTAAGCTATTGTATTATTCAAAAAGAAGCAAACCATGGATGCTTGCGGTGTTACAATATTTTGGAGGAAAATACCATCTAGTGCTTCTGTTCGCGTAATGGGCAATCCATCTGTCCATTTGATGATACACTAGGCTACATCCCATTTTATCCAGAAAAAAAGTACCCGGAATATGATTAAAACTACACATCGTGTAGTTCCTTCATCAGCATGGTTCATGTACAGATCATCATATGGCATGTACTGGCTAGTACATGTTGTGTACCCATGTTACATGATTTGTTTTTAAAATAATATGGTGTGTAATAATCTTTTACCTCCATTTCCTTAAATACAAAATTAAAAGTAAATATCCATACTTCAGAGGAAGAACATGGATCTTACCATAATGTTATGATAGTTATGATCTAATAGATTGTGAAATTTTAATTAATTTGGTTGCTATAGAGTGAGAATTATGGAATTTGTTTTCTATTTAGAATATGAAACCTAATAGGGATCATAGAATCCAATGGGATAAAGATACTAAGAATGTGGTTGAACTTGAGACAAAGGTGAACCATCAGATTGTTTAAAGTGTTGTCCACTTGTTTCAGGCTATGGACATAGGCATCCTAATGGATGATCAATGGTGAGTAAACCACTCCATTCAGTTCTATAAGCATAATCCACCCATATTTCAGGGTAATTCATTAACAAAAAAGGTATATGTGTGCATGATCATGATGAATGAAATCCTTTATTTCATTGGCACACTATAAGATCTGAATGTCAAGATGGAAATGTATATGCTGGAGGAACATTCATCCCAATGGTGGTATTTAGAAATTCGAGATAAATTTGTCCAAAGACTTGATTGGGAGGATTTTTAGAATTGTATAACAAAACAATTCTATCCTCGCGCATTCAAAATCTAGAGAACTATGGAATTCTATATCTTGAGGTATGAAAACCATATTTTCACTGATTATGAGGATAATTTTTAGATTTTTTTGGACATTACACTTAATTTTGCTACTAGTGTGTCCTTTAAGGAACACATCATTGAATATGGGCTAAGGTAGGAGATTCACTCATATATTGGTGTATTTTGTATAACAAATTATATATTGATGTTGAATAGAGAGATGATGGCCTAAAGAGACATCCCATGAGCTACAATTGGATAGAGCATGTTGATACATATGGGAAATGGTGGGAACTCTAATGATGGGGGAAAGTATAAGAGGGAAATCTATATCCAAGGTTTTGGAATGGTTAAAAGTAGATGGATGGATTAATAAATATTCCTTCAAGACCCAAGATCAAGCCAATATTTTTTAAATGTGGTTCCCTTAGTCACATTATATGAGAATGTACATCACCACCTCATGAATTTCACTACTGCAATCAGATGAGGCATCTTCGTCACTATTATCACAATGCTCTAATTTCATGTGTTTGTGAAAATTATCAGGTGTTATAGCCATCATATTATTTGATGAGATGAGGGAAGAAAAATCAATATCTCCAGTAGAAAAGTGATATCCATGGTAATTCCATGAAATCCATGACACGTTAGGTATCGTAATCTCATTATAGAAATAAGGAAGAGACTATTGTGAACAAGAAATTATATAGAGTTGAGCAACTGATTTTGGTTGATTAGTATGGACCATCAACCATGATAGGGATGATTTTTATTAGTTCTACACATCTGAAATATATTTGTTTATATAGTTATATCTCATTTCTTTATATATTCTCTTCTTATTAATTTTATAGGTTTTTAAGTAGATATTATTCTTTCTTTGTCAAAACTCCTAACTCTACTTTTTCAAAGAGAATGTCAAGACTTTGTGTGTTGTGAAATGAATATAACGATTGATGTCATTGAGATAATAGGGTAATTATTTGTTGTTGATATATTTGTCTATGATATATTATGGGGAATGGATTGGTTGTAAATTTTCATGTTTCACATCAACTATTATACAAAAATTTCTAGTATTATTAATGATGATGGAGTGGAGCATCTCTTTCGAGGAGAAATATGTGTAATAATATGTGAAATATGAATTTTGGTACTATGTGTTAGAATGATCTCAAACTATATGGAATCTTTGATATTTTCATCAATGAAAGATATTTATGATGATAAATTTATAGTAGTGGTTGATTAATCTCTTAATGTTTTCCACAAATGTTTCTCATGGTAACCACGTATATGGGAACTAGAGGTTATGATTGATCTCCTTCTAGGGACCAGTTCAATTTCCATTACATTTTATTCAAAGGAACCCATAGAATTTATTGAATGGAAAGTGAAATTGGAAGTTCTATAAAGAAAAATATTCAATCTCTCGAAAACGGATTTATGGGAAACATCGATCTTGTATATCAATAAGGAAGATAGTACTCTTCAGTTGTGTGTAGATTTTCATAAGATTAACCATGTTAAGATAAAAAATCATTATCCAATTCCAAACATTAATTATATATTTTATCATTTTAGGGGATAACAATGGTTCTATAAAATTTACATGCCCCCAGGATATCACCAATTGCGGGATCAGAATAATGATATTTCAAAGACAGATTTTAGGAGTAGACAAGGCCATTATGAATATGTGTTAATTCCTTTCAGCCTTAAAAATTCACCAGTAGATTTTATTTAATTGAGGAATCACATATTTCAGAGATATCTAAATTATCTTTTTGGTTTTTTATTGATTACATATTAGTGTATTCAAAGACAAGGGATGATAATTAGAAACACTTCACATCAATGTTGGGAATCATTATGTATCATCATATCTATTCAAAACTATCAAATTGTGATTAATGTATACAAGAGGTATGATTCCTCGACCATTTAATATCAAGAAGATATTTTTCTTTGGATCCAGAAAAGATAGTGGAGGTTTTCTCATGGAAAAATCCATAGAATGAATTAGAGATACGTAGTTTCCTATATATAAAATGCCATTAAGGATGCTTTGTTCATGAATTTTCATGACTACCCTCAACTATGAAATAATTGATAAGTAATAATGTTCTATTCCAATGGTATTAGGAATGTTATAAATATTTATAAGAGCTTAAATTTTTCCTTACATCAGCACCAATCATGATCTTTCCAGAATTTATAAAAGGGTATGTGGTGTATTATGATTATTCAAGATTTTGGTTGTGATGTGTTCTTATATTGGAAGGTGATGTGTTTTATTATGGCTTAAGGTTGTTATAGTTTCATGACATGAAGTAACCAAAACAAATTTTAGAGTTATATACATTATTTCATTCCTTGGAGGCTTTTCATCATGATCTCTATGTTGAGAAATGTATTATGTTAATGGATCATAATATGTTGACCCCTATTTTCACACAAAGTTACATGAATATGAGATAAATAATATGGATTAATAATATAAATTTTTTTTACTTTAATCTAATGAATACAATTGGTATGTACAATTTAGTGGTCGATGCATTAAGCAGAATGTTATATGCTCAGATAGGAAAAGAAGTTTCAGATGACTGGTAGTTGATGTTGGTCCTAGTAAAAATGCACTTTGAATGTGAAGAGCTAGGTTATGTTATAGTATTCTTCCTATTTTCAATCATTGATAATTTTTTGGATATGGTTAAAGACGTATAGATAATTGATTCTGAATGTGTTGATATAAGGTCAAAAATCAATGGTGGAGAGACTATTGATCACAAAATGAATTCCTATTCATTTTTACCCTTACACAACTATGATAAAGTTATTTTTGTCCTAAATTTTCATTACTATAAAAATATTCACTTCAAAATTGATTATATAATTTAATATTAACCACTATTAAAAAGAAATATTTCACTTGAATTAATATTTTCATTTTAGGTGGAGGTGATTTAGAGGATCCACAGTGAAGTTCATGAAATGTGTCCCAAACAATGCATGGATACAAGAACACTACTGGAATCAAATGCACACATCAACTAATACAAGGGATGGGGAAATCCCATTTATTAATAATGGAAAAAGTAAATAAGATCCTCTTCTGAACTACATTGGGGAAAACCCATTGCAATCTCATTGGCCTAGAGGGATCAAACCCAATACAAAACCTAATACAAAACAAATTTCTACTAATAATTGTATCCATTATGGGTGAAATATTTTTTATATAATCCAATGTATTTTGGGATACAACTTTCATGATAGAACCCAAGCCGAAATCATCTATTTAAATTCATAATAAAATTGATCTGTCCAATAAAATTAATCTATGTGGAGTCAAAATGTTGCCTTTGTATTTTTGGAAATATCCCTTTTTATATACATTATCTGGCTGTAAAATTTGACATTGATATATATAGTAGTTCTCCCACCATTTTTCTAGTTATTTGAAAAGCGTGATAAAATTGTGATGTTACTAAAAAACATGGTCCAAGAAGTTTCATGAAATATGGGGTCCTAAAACACCTATCATTTTGTTTGTAAAAGAACAAATTGGAAACCACATTTAGATTTTAGAAAAATAGGAAAGGTGTTTCCATTTGGGAGACCCAAGGGAGTCTTATAATCATTATTATAAGATCTTGAGTCTATAAGAGGTGCCACTTCATCATCCTTTTCTACATCTATTCCCATGGAGTTCTAAACTCGTTATGATCACTCAAGTGGATCACAATTTAAATCCCATGATTTTTTTTGTAATGTTTTAATGATATTTTTAATTACATTTTTTTTTTGTTTTTTTCATCATACCATCTTATTATTTAGTTTATTTATGCACTGGAATGTCATTCTCAAACACATATGATCTTGTATTGGGTACCCTATCATGTAATGTTTTACACACCATTAACCATTTCTTCTTCCCCATTTTAATTATGGTGTTTATGCAGTTCATATTGGGAAATTAAAATTTAATAAAAACTATCAAGGAAATGGACATTTATATTAATGTATCATAAATAAGAAATATACAAATCTGGATTTCACATCGAGTTATTCTTGTGTTTCATTAGGGGATTTCAATTATGATGTTAAATACAAAACAACCAATCATTAGTGATAATCGGTGATTCATTGGGTTTTTTTGAATTAACCCTATGAGGTATCCTAGAATTAAATCAGTGAAATTTTAGTTCATGGTGTGAAAAACCATGAATTAATTTATATAAACTGTATCTATTGAAGTGATGAAGGATAAGAATCACTTGATATCCCTAGGTTGATCATGCTTAATCAATTATATTAATTTTTTCTTTGTTTTATTGCATTAATTTTTCTATTGGATTATTAAATAATAAAACCCAATGATTTCCAAAATACCATTAACATTTTTCTTATATAATTACAAAAAACTTTTTGAATTAACGATATAAGGATCCATCGAGGGACGACCTATGGTTCCTGATATACTGTTGAAATTTTAGTAAAAACTAAACATTTAATTTGATAGTCTCAACAACAGGATCAAAGTTTGCACCATTTATAGGGATCCAAGATTACATATTTTCTCCTCCAATCCATTTATTTAATTATTTTTTACTTCTTAATTATTACTCTTTTTAATATCCCTCATCCCATTTGATTTTTTGTTTTAGTTTTTCTTTGGTTTGTTTTTCTGTGTCTTCTTATTCTCCCAATATCTTGGTCCCCCAATATCTTTAATTACATAGCACAAAATTATATTTTTATTTTATCATTTCACCCTTCTTATTTTATTTTATTTTATACTTCTTAAAACATAAAAAATACAAAAAAACAAAAATCCCAACTTATTTTCATGAAATAATTATAGAAAGAAAAACAGGTGGAATTTGACCAAGAAATTGAAATGAAATGATACTCAAAAATCATATTATCTAGAGTAAGAAAATGAAGTAACATTTAGGAACACATTTTGAAACCTCAAGTAGTCCCAAACTAGTCAAAATAATTAAATCAACTAAAATCTTAGAAATCATGGCTGTAAATAATCAATTTTTAAAATAACAGACAACCCGAGATGCATAGAACCAACCTGTTCACATTCAATATAATGAAGAAGTATCCAACAATGAGTTGATATATAGTGTTCTACACCTACTTCCGAAATTCCATGTTATTTTTAGAGAGGATATTTACAAATATCTTATAGAGTTTTACATTGTGTGCTCCACCATTAAACCCCAATAATAATTGTTCACATTTCACCCACCACCAAATTAAGTAAAAATTGATAATTTAATACTTTTATGTGGTAATTATGAACCTGGAACTAGGAATGATATTTTTTGTAGATGTTGGTTCCCTTATTGATATAACTCCTTCTTCTCCTTGTGATTTATTTCCTAAAAGGCTAAAAATTCAAAATAATTTAGTATATGAGCAATTCAACCAACATGAATAGTTCTTGAGGACAGTCGTTCATCACTAGTAAAGATGTTATATAATACACAATATGGGATTAATACCCTCATAATAAAATCATATCAACTACAAGGTAATTCACAATCTCTTTCTTTTCCATTACATTGTGGTATTTGTACTTATAACACTCATTTTTCTAACCAGTTCCCACAAAATCGAGATCCATCTATGTCGTGTAAAAATGTATACCTAGTGACTATATTCTAATAATAACCACTCTTCATTCAATATCCATTCAATAAAATATAAACCCCATGGTGAATGCACAACCAAAATTATGAAAAGAAGGAAACCGAAGCTACACCAAGAAAATTGGTTTCAATAAGGACATGGTATGAAACATTCTTATACTTTGTCTACTCAGAATAATAATTATTTACCTCCAAAATTTGAACCATTACTCAAGGACATGGTTGTAAAAATGGAAACCTAGAACCTCTAGTTCCAAGAGACCATGTAAACTTTTTTTCAAGACCTACAAACTCAAGTAGGAAAATTGAAAAACACCATCAGAGAGATTATAATGAAAATTTCTAGAAAAGTATTATCCAAATCAATATCAAATATAAAGGGAAAAAATTTTATTTATGTGCAATTACACCTTTTAGGGGTATAGAAGATTCTTCTTCTACATATTCTATATTACATGTAATTCCCTTAATTTAAAACACTATTCCCTACCCACAAAATATTTATGTAAAGAAAAAGAAGACAAAAATTGTAAAAAAAATATCATTTAGGATTCCCATATAAAATAAATTTCTCTTCATTTCTCATAAAGAATCCCCAAATCTAAGAAAAAATTTGATAATTAATTTCATAAAGAAATAATTTATACATTTGAATAGGTGCATGTTAAATTTATTTTATTAGATGCAGTTAAACAAATCCTTTTATGTTCCACATTTCATAGTGATATTTTCACCCATATATGGTTGTGATGGGGAATGAAAGAGTAAACTATAAAATAAATTTCTCATATTTAATCCAAGCAACAATTCCAACCAAATATTAGAATTCTAGAATGATCATTATACCTTGTACAATATGGGAGGCATACATTTCTGGTGTAATTCAGGATTTGAGTGCTTCCATTAATGTAGTTCCTTAGTCTATATATATGTCTCTGCTGGTTGGAGAGCTTCAACCAACCAGAATTGTCATGCAACTTGCCATCCGAAGCATAAAACATACAGCAGGAGTCGTACAGGATATCCTAATAAATGTGAAGGATATAATCTTCCCTACTAACTTCTTCATTCTCAATATGAAAGAAATTAGAACCCAGGGACATGACCCTGTCATATTGATAATTTCATTCCATAAAGAAAATGAAATGCTCAACATCCACAATGGTACACTATAAATAGAGTTTAGTAGAGAAAAAGTAAGTTTTAATATCCTTGATGACATGAAACATCCAATTTTGGTGCACTCCACTCTTCACATTTATTTAATGGATGTTAACTATAATGATACAGACATATACACAATATTCTCTCCTCAACCCATACATTTAGAGGAATATCTATTTTTAATTTGAAATCATTTAAAATTCATGTAATTATAAAAGAAAAAATTTATTCTAAAAATATTCTTGTAATATTTTAATGGAAACTTAGAAGGTGTTATAATTGAAGAAAATAACCCCACTCACCGTATAAGTTAAAAACACATTATTTCCTTAATTTTTTCAAAAAGGTTGTAAAGGAAATTCTTTGGAAAACGATAGAAAGATTATTTTATAAAAAATTTAAAAAAATTCAAACAAGGGTATAAATGAATTTAATACAGATTATAGGAAATATAAAAAAATTAAATACATTTTTAAGAAACAAGGATGTCTATGATATAGAGGTCCTACTAGATACTCACATTTAAACAATCTTAGATAATGAAGAGATTGTAAAATTCAAACTTACCTTGTACTTTTCATTTATTGAGGGTATGTTAACCTATTGTATAATAGTTATATCATTGTTATTAAATTAAACAAGAACCGCATACATAAATATTATATGATATATGATCTTCTAATATTGTTCTGTTAATAACATTTTAGTAGTATCATTGTTTCAGGTGTAAACTGATTCATTTTCCTTCATATTCTAGGTTACGTAAGCCATTTTATTTATGGATATGATATATTAAATTCATATTAAGAATTATAATAAGTTATTAAACATTATTTCTAATCATAAAATGAAAATTATTCTTGAATGGTTATGATGGGGAATGAATTTTATTACGTTCGTGGAGATTGTAATCCATACATACGCATGTATGGTGACATTTTCATTCATAGGATGTATAGTATAATGAAAATGGTTGTGATATATTTATAATAACATCCTAGTATGTTTATGTTAGTGGATTTATAATTTTGGTATGGAAACAATAAAGAACGAAGAAGTGGAAGAAGAAAAGAACTTTGAAATAGGTGGTGAAATTATTATCTCTTCTTCAAGTGTTTCCTTTTATGTTAATCATAAGGGCTCCTTAGGTTGGCTCTATGATAAATATAAGGCCTATAGGTCAATGTGAGGGTAGTTGGGAGTATATTTGAGTAGGTTTTGTCCGATACAATTGGAATTGGAGGTGTGATTTTTATAGAAGGGGATGAAACCTTTTATAATAGTGGTGTGGGTCAATTTAAGAAAATCTAGAAATTTTATTTTATTATACAATAATATTCGGTTTATAATGACTCACAAATTATTTATTTCGATGCTAAGGTTGGGTTGGGTCAAAAAACGTTCAACTATAAGATTTTAGACTAGTTAAAGTCACCATATTAACCTTATCTTTTAGATTTAACTCTGTTAAATAGATTATCTTTTACTATGTGTTCTTTTATTATTATAATAAATGGTAAATAAACATACTATAAAATCCAAGAGAATCTAAAGTGGTTAATTATTTATATATCTAACCTTATATATTTCCTTTTTTTAACCTTATATTTTTAGGAATACTATCTCAATTAATAATAAAATATTTGTTTTAAAAACATGTTTATGTCAATTTTGACACAATTTAGTATTTGGTTTTTTGTGAAAGTCATTAAAACCTTATAACTTTGAAAAAAAAATATTTAATCAACCCTAACATGTCATATTAAGCTATAAATTTTTTTTAATACTTCAAAAGTCTCAATTTTCTCTTATATTAATATTTATAATAGCAATTATTTTAATCTTTCAATAATAAGGTAATTACTTCATCATCATTCTTTCATAAATAAATTTAATTTTTTAATTTTTAAAAATTATATATAAAATATCAATAAGTATGAAATATTTTTATCTTTTTAATTAATATTTATAGTCAAATTTATCTTATGTATAACATTATATTAAAAAAATTAGTTATTAAAATTTGAATTTGTCATTTTTAACTCTTCTTGAAATAAAATAATAATAAATGTCCTAATCTAATCCCAGTAGATCAAAAAGATCATATTTTATTCCTAACGTTGATTTTAGTCAAGAAAAACTTTTCCAATGAAATTAGGACATGTCTTTGGGTAATTATAATATTAATTTCACCTTTAACTATCCTATTAACTTTTAACTTTGGTAAATAAAATTCCAAAGTTATTATTCACCAAAAAATATTTTCATCATGTTGAAAAACATTTTATATACTGATGTCAACCGGGTCTCTCGGATTTCGGAAATTCAATCTATAGAAGCTGTAAAATTTTGTTTTATGAAAATTTTCAAATGCGCCTAGAAGATGGGTAAAATACGGTAAAAAGTTAAATAACATATTATATATCTAATATTATTATAAAATGACTCCAAGGAATTACATTGAACTAGTATAGGTATTATGTATCTATTTTTACATTAAATTAAATTTAAATAAATGTTATATTTATTTAAATTAAAGTTGGTTTTAAATAATAATGAAATGTTTTTCATTATTCATCAAAAATTGAAAGTTTTCATAAAAATACCAAAAAATCACCATATGCTAATTTTGGTATTATTAATCCAAAAATGATGTCCATTTTGATAAATAAAAATTATAAAATTTTAAAAGGTGGGTATTAATATTAATAACGGCAATTTGTGTTGGTCATGGTTTGTTAGATCTTAAAGTTGGTACGTCCTAAGCTATTGTATTATTCAAAAAGAAGCAAACCATGGATGCTTGCGGTGTTACAATATTTTGGAGGAAAATACCATCTAGTGCTTCTGTTCGCATAATGGGCAATCCATCTGTCCATTTGATGATACACTAGGCTACATCCCATTTTATCCAGAAAAAAAGTACCCGGAATATGATTAAAACTACACATCGTGTAGTTCCTTCATCAGCATGGTTCATGTACAGATCATCATATGGCATGTACTGGCTAGTACATGTTGTGTACCCATGTTACATGATTTGTTTTTAAAATAATATGGTGTGTAATAATCTTTTACCTCCATTTCCTTAAATACAAAATTAAAAGTAAATATCCATACTTCAGAGGAAGAACATGGATCTTACCATAATGTTATGATAGTTATGATCTAATAGATTGTGAAATTTTAATTAATTTGGTTGCTATAGAGTGAGAATTATGGAATTTGTTTTCTATTTAGAATATGAAACCTAATAGGGATCATAGAATCCAATGGGATAAAGATACTAAGAATGTGGTTGAACTTGAGACAAAGGTGAACCATCAGATTGTTTAAAGTGTTGTCCACTTGTTTCAGGCTATGGACATAGGCATCCGAATGGATGATCAATGGTGAGTAAACCACTCCATTCAGTTCTATAAGCATAATCCACCCATATTTCAGGGTAATTCATTAACAAAAAAGGTATATGTGTGCATGATCATGATGAATGAAATCCTTTATTTCATTGGCACACTATAAGATCTGAATGTCAAGATGGAAATGTATATGCTGGAGGAACATTCATCCCAATGGTGGTATTTAGAAATTCGAGATAAATTTGTCCAAAGACTTGATTGGGAGGATTTTTAGAATTGTATAACAAAACAATTCTATCCTCGCGCATTCAAAATCTAGAGAACTATGGAATTCTATATCTTGAGGTATGAAAACCATATTTTCACTGATTATGAGGATAAAATTTAGATTTTTTTGGACATTACACTGAATTTGGCTACTAGTGTGTCCTTTAAGGAACACATCATTGAATATGGGCTAAGGTAGGAGATTCACTCATATATTGGTGTATTTTGTATAACAAATTATATATTGATGTTGAATAGAGAGATGATGGCCTAAAGAGACATCCCATGAGCTACAATTGGATAGACCATGTTGATACATATGGGAAATGGTGGGAACTCTAATGATGGGGGAAAGTATAAGAGGGAAATCCATATCCAAGGTTTTGGAATGGTTAAAAGTAGATGGATGGATTAATAAATATTCCTTCAAGACCCAAGATCAAGCCAATATTTTTTAAATGTGGTTCCCTTAGTCACATTATATGAGAATGTACATCACCACCTCATGAATTTCACTACTGCAATCAGATGAGGCATCTTCGTCACTATTATCACAATGCTCTAATTTCAGGTGTTTGTGAAAATTATCAGGTGTTATAGCCATCATATTATTTGATGAGATGAGGGAAGAAAAATCAATATCTCCAGTAGAAAAGTGATATCCATGGTAATTCCATGAAATCCATGACACGTTAGGTATCGTAATCTCATTATAGAAATAAGGAAGAGACTATTGTGAACAAGAAATTATATAGAGTTGAGCAACTGATTTTGGTTGATTAGTATGGACCATCAACCATGATAGGGATGATTTTTATTAGTTCTACACATCTGAAATATATTTGTTTATATAGTTATATCTCATTCCTTTATATATTCTCTTCTTATTAATTTTATAGGTTTTTAAGTAGATATTATTCTTTCTTTGTCAAAACTCCTAACTCTACTTTTTCAAAGAGAATGTCAAGACTTTGTGTGTTGTGAAATGAATATAACGATTGATGTCATTGAGATAATAGGGTAATTATTTGTTGTTGATATATTTGTCTATGATATATTATGGGGAATGGATTGGTTGTAAATTTTCATGTTTCACATCAACTATTATACAAAAATTTCTTGTATTATTAATTATGATGGAGTGGAGCATCTCTTTCGAGGAGAAATATGTGTAATAATATGTGAAATATGAATTTTGGTACTATGTGTTAGAATGATCACAAACTATATGGAATCTTTGATATTTTCATCAATGAAAGATATTTATGATGATAAATTTATAGTAGTGGTTGATTAATCTCTTAATGTTTTCCACAAATGTTCCTCATGGTAACCACGTATATGGGAACTAGAGGTTAAGATTGATCTCCTTCTAGGGACCAGTTCAATTTCCATTACATTTTATTCAAAGGAACCCATAGAATTTAATGAATGGAAAGTGAAATTGGAAGTTCTATAAAGAAAAATATTCAATCTCTCGAAAACGGATTTATGGGAAACATCGATCTTGTATATCAACAAGGAAGATAGTACTCTTCAGTTGTGTGTATATTTTCATAAGATTAACCATGTTAAGATAAAAAATCGTTATCCAATTACAAACATTAATTATATATTTTATCATTTTAGGGGATAACAATGGTTCTATAAAATTTACATGCCCCCAGGATATCACCAATTGCGGGATCAGAATAATGATATTTCAAAGACAGATTTTAGGAGTATACAAGGCCGTTATGAATATGTGTTAATTCCTTTCAGCCTTAAAAATTCACCAGTAGATTTTATTTAATTGAGGAATCACATATTTCAGAGATATCTAAATTATCTTTTGGGTTTTTTATTGATTACATATTAGTGTATTCAAAGACAAGGGATGATAATTAGAAACACTTCACATCAATGTTGGGAATCATTATGTATCATCATATCTATTCAAAACTATCAAATTGTGATTAATGTATACAAGAGGTATGATTCCTCGACCATTTAATATCAAGAAGATATTTTTCTTTGGATCCAGAGAAGATAGTGGAGGTTTTCTCATGGAAAAATCCATAGAATGAATTAGAGATACGTAGTTTCCTATATATAAAATGCCATTAAGGATGCTTTGTTCATGAATTTTCATGACTACCCTCAACTATGAAATAATTGATAAGTAATAATGTTCTATTCCAATGGTATTAGGAATGTTATAAATATTTATAAGAGCTTAAATTTTTCCTTACATCAGCACCAATCATGATCTTTCCAGAATTTATAAAAGGGTATGTGGTGTATTATGATTATTCAAGATTTTGGTTGTGATGTGTTCTTATATTGGAAGGTGATGTGTTTTATTATGGCTTAAGGTTGTTATAGTTTCATGACATGAAGTAACCAAAACAAATTTTAGAGTTATATACATTATTTCATTCCTTGGAGGCTTTTCATCATGATCTCTATGTTGAGAAATGTATTATGTTAATGGATCATAATATGTTGACCCCTATTTTCACACAAAGTTACATGAATATGAGATAAATAATATGGATTAATAATATAAATTTTTTTTACTTTAATCTAATGAATACAATTGGTATGTACAATTTAGTGGTCGATGCATTAAGCAGAATGTTATATGCTCAGATAGGAAAAGAAGTTTCAGATGACTGGTAGTTGATGTTGGTCCTAGTAAAAATGCACTTTGAATGTGAAGAGCTAGGTGATGTTATAGTATTCTTCCTATTTTCAATCATTGATAATTTTTTGGATATGGTTAAAGACGTATAGATAATTGATTCTGAATGTGTTGATATAAGGTCAAAAATCAATGGTGGAGAGACTATTGATCACAAAATGAATTCCTATTCATTTTTACCCTTACACAACTATGATAAAGTTATTTTTGTCCTAAATTTTCATTACTATAAAAATATTCACTTCACAATTGATTATATAATTTAATATTAACCACTATTAAAAAGAAATATTGCACTTGAATTAATATTTTCCTTTTAGGTGGAGGTGATTTAGAGGATCCACAGTGAAGTTCATGAAATGTGTCCCAAATAATGCATGGATACAAGAACACTAGTGGAATCAAATGCACACATCAACTAATACAAGGGATGGGGAAATCCCATTTATTAATAATGGAAAAAGTAAATAAGATCCTCTTCTGAACTACATTGGGGAAAACCCATTGCAATCTCATTGGCCTAGAGGGATCGAACCCAATACAAAACCTAATACAAAACAAATTTCTACTAATAATTGTATCCATTATGGGTGAAATATTTTTTATATAATCCAATGTATTTTGGGATACAACTTTCATGATAGAACCCAAGCCGAAATCATCTATTTAAATTCATAATAAAATTGATCTGTCCAATAAAATTAATCTATGTGGAGTCAAAATGTTGCCTTTGTATTTTTGGAAATATCCCTTTTTATATACATTATCTGGCTGTAAAATTTGACATTGATATATATAGTAGTTCTCCCACCATTTTTCTAGTTATTTGAAAAGCGTGATAAAATTGTGATGTTACTAAAAAACATGGTCCAAGAAGTTTCATGAAATATGGGGTCCTAAAACACCTATCATTTTGTTTATAAAAGAACAAATTGGAAACCACATTTAGATTTTAGAAAAATAGGAAAGGTGTTTCCATTTGGGAGACCCAAGGGAGTCTTATAATCATTATTATAAGATCTTGAGTCTATAAGAGGTGCCACTTCATCATCCTTTTCTACATCTATTCCCATGGAGTTCTAAACTCGTTATGATCACTCAAGTGGATCACAATTTAAATCCCATGATTTTTTTTGTAATGTTTTAATGATATTTTTAATTACATGTTTTTTTGTTTTTTTCATCATACCATCTTATTATTTAGTTTATTTATGCACTGGAATGTCATTCTCAAACACATATGATCTTGTATTGGGTACCCTATCATGTAATGTTTTACACACCATTAACCATTTCTTCTTCCCCATTTTAATTATGGTGTTTATGCAGTTCATATTGGGAAATTAAAATTTAATAAAAACTATCAAGGAAATGAACATTTATATTAATGTATCATAAATAAGAAATATACAAATCTGGATTTCACATCGAGTTCTTCTTGTGTTTCATTAGGGGATTTCAATTATGATGTTAAATACAAAACAACCAATCATTAGTGATAATCGGTGATTCATTGGGTTTTTTTGAATTAACCCTATGAGGTATCCTAGAATTAAATCAGTGAAATTTTAGTTCATGGTGTGAAAAACCATGAATTAATTTATATAAACTGTATCTATTGAAGTGATGAAGGATAAGAATCACTTGATATCCCTAGGTTGATCATGCTTAATCAATTATATTAATTTTTTCTTTGTTTTATTGCATTAATTTTTCTATTGGATTATTAAATAATAAAACCCAATGATTTCCAAAATACCATTAACATTTTTCTTATATAATTACAAAAAACTTTTTGAATTAACGATATAAGGATCCATCGAGGGACGACCTATGGTTCCTGATATACTGTTGAAATTTTAGTAAAAACTAAACATTTAATTTGATAGTCTCAACAACAGGATCAAAGTTTGCACCATTTATAGGGATCCAAGATTACATATTTTCTCCTCCAATCCATTTATTTAATTATTTTTTACTTCTTAATTATTACTCTTTTTAATATCCCTCATCCCATTTGATTTTTTGTTTTAGTTTTTCTTTGGTTTGTTTTTTTGTGTCTTCTTATTCTCCCAATATCTTGGTCCCCCAATATCTTTAATTACATAGCACAAAATTATATTTTTATTTTATCATTTCACCCTTATTATTTTATTTTATTTTATACTTCTTAAAACATAAAAAATACAAAAAAAAAAATCCCAACTTATTTTCATGAAATAATTATAGAAAGAAAAACAGGTGGAATTTGACCAAGAAATTGAAATGAAATGATACTCAAAAATTATATTATCTAGAGTAAGAAAATGAAGTAACATTTAGGAACACATTTTGAAACCTCAAGTAGTCCCAAACTAGTCAAAATAATTAAATCAACTAAAATCTTAGAAATCATGGCTGTAAATAATCAATTTTTAAAATAACAGACAACCCGAAATGCATAGAACCAACCTGTTCACATTCAATATAATGAAGAAGTATCCAACAATGAGTTGATATATAGTGTTCTACACCTACTTCCGAAATTCCATGTTATTTTTAGAGAGGATATTTACAAATATCTTATAGAGTTTTACATTGTGTGCTCCACCATTAAACCCCAATAATAATTGTTCACATTTCACCCACCACCAAATTAAGTAAAAATTGATAATTTAATACTTTTATGTGGTAATTATGAACCTGGAACTAGAAATGATAGTTTTTGTAGATGTTGGTTCCCTTATTGATATAACTCCTTCTTCTCCTTGTGATTTATTTCCAAAAAGGCTAAAAATTCAAAATAATTTAGTATATGAGCAATTCAACCAACATGAATAGTTCTTGAGGACAGTCGTTCATCACTAGTAAAGATGTTATATAATACACAATATGGGATTAATACCCTCATAATAAAATCATATCAACTACAAGGTAATTCACAATCTCTTTCTTTTCCATTACATTGTGGTATTTGTACTTATAACACTCATTTTTCTAACCAGTTCCCACAAAATCGAGATCCATCTATGTCGTGTAAAAATGTATACCTAGTGACTATATTCTAATAATAACCACTCTTCATTCAATATCCATTCAATAAAATATAAACCCTGTGGTGAATGCACAACCTAAATTATGAAAAGAAGGAAACCGAAGCTACACCAAGAAAATTGGTTTCAATAAGGACATGGTATGAAACATTCTTATACTTTGTCTACTCAGAATAATAATTATTTACCTCCAAAATTTGAACCATTACTCAAGGACATGGTTGTAAAAATGGAAACCTAGAACCTCTAGTTCCAAGAGACCATGTAAACTTTTTTTCAAGACCTACAAACTCAAGTAGGAAAATTGAAAAACACCATCAGAGAGATTATAATGAAAATTTCTAGAAAAGTATTATCCAAATCAATATCAAATATAAAGGGAAAAAATTTTATTTATGTGCAATTACACTTTTTAGGGGTATAGAAGATTCTTCTTCTACATACTCTATATTACATGTAATTCCCTTAATTTAAAACACTATTCCCTACCCACAAAATATTTATGTAAAGAAAAAGAAGACAAAAATTGTAAAAAAAATATCATTTAGGATTCCCATATAAAATAAATTTCTCTTCATTTCTCATAAAGAATCCCCAAATCTAAGAAAAAATTTGATAATTAATTTCATAAAGAAATAATTTATACATTTGAATAGGTGCATGTTAAATTTATTTTATTAGATGCCGTTAAACAAATCCTTTTATGTTCCACATTTCATAGTGATATTTTCACCCATATATGGTTGTGATGGGGAATGAAAGAGTAAACTATAAAATAAATTTCTCATATTTAATCCAACCAACAATTCCAACCAAATATTAGAATTCTAGAATGATCATTATACCTTGTACAATATGGGAGGCATACATTTCTGGTGTAATTCAGGATTTGAGTGCTTCCATTAATGTAGTTCCTTAGTCTATATATATGTCTCTGCTGGTTGGAGAGCTTCAACCAACCAGAATTGTCATGCAACTTGCCAACCGAAGCATAAAACATACAGTAGGAGTCGTACAGGATATCCTAATAAATGTGAAGGATATAATATTCCCTACTAACTTCTTCATTCTCAATATGAAAGAAATTAGAACCCAGGGACATGACCCTGTCATATTGATAATTTCATTCCATAAAGAAAATGAAATGCTCAACATCCACAATGGTACACTATAAATAGAGTTTAGTAGAGAAAAAGTAAGTTTTAATATCCTTGATGACATGAAACATACAATTTTGGTGCACTCCACTCTTCACATTTATTTAATGGATGTTCACTATAATGATACAGACATATACACAATATTCTCTCCTCAACCCATACATTTATTTGTTTTATTCTTCTTCACCATTGGATGATTTGTTTTTTGATTCATGTTTTGAGTGGTATGTGGGTTTCAAAAAGTGTAAATTTTGTGCTTTTATTGAAGAGTGTGTTCATTATTAGGTACCCATGGCAGTCAATGATTTTGGAAATATTATTTCCATTGATTCTCTATCCTCAGTGAATAAACATGGGCATATAGACAGTTTCAAGGACCTCACTCCCCCTAAATCCCCTCCCTCAATCTAAAAAACCATCGATGTTGGAATTAAAAGAACATCCAAATAATTTAAAATATTTCTATATTAAGGGTATTGATCAATTTTATATCATTATTGACTATATCTTCTCTCCATAGTAGGAATTTAAATTGATCAACCTTTTGAAATGGTGTAAAAATATGATATAATGGACATTGGATGATATTACTTAGATTAAACTATCTATTTGTATGCATTATAAACTTTTAGATGATGAGGCTATGCTCATAAGGCAATATCATTGTCAGTTAAATCCTGCACTCCTTAAATTGGAAAAAATTAGAAGTTAGAAATTTACATGCTAATGAGATCCTTAATCATATATCTTCTAGTAAACGTGTTATACGAGTGAAAATTGTGGTAAAAACTAGAATAACTGCTATACCAAATTAATGGGATGAATTGGTTCCAACATGTGTTGAAAAACGATAGTGGGTATATATAGACTACTGTAAACTAAATCAATATTTACTAAATGACAACTTTAATATACCTTTCATTGTTTAAATATTAGAATGACTTTCTAGTAAGTCCCATTATTGTTTTTTGAGGAATATTTAGGATATTTTTAAATCCATATAGCCCATGAGGATTAATAAAATAAAATATTTACATCTCTATTCGACACATTTACATATAGAATTATTCCTTTTGGCCTGTAATTCTCTAGGCACATTTTAGTATTCTATGTTGTGTATATTTTCAAAGTAGCATGATAATTACAAGGATGTTTTAATGGATGATTTATCTTTTTATGGAAATTCCATTAATACATTTTCATAACACCTAGGTTCTATCCTCCACCATTATATAGAAAAAGAGCTTGTATTAAATTACGAGAAATTTCATTTCATGATTAAGAAGGGGATAGTTCTTGGGATTGTTTTTTAAACTGATGGAATGGAAGTGGGTAAATCCAAAATTAAATAAATTTTCATCCCTTACATATCCAAAATGTGTTCAGTTGGTTCAATATTTCAAGCATCATATAGGGGTTTGTCTCTGATTCATTAAAGTATTTAGTATGATCTCACTTACCTTGTCTCAGTTGGAGAAAAAGGATACTAAATTTGTGTTTTTTAAAAGTTGTGAGGATTCTTTCAATTCACTAAAAAGGGTTCTCACCTCACATCCCATAATCCAACTGTCATGATGGGATATCCCCTTCAAAATTATGGGTGATTACTGTAACATTTTAGTTGGGGTAGTTTTATCTCAAAGGGATGAAAGGTCATCCCATGTCATTTTATATGCCTCATTTACCCTTTACCCACCCTAGATAAAATACGCAACCACTAAAATGAACTCCATTATATTATTTTTTTCTTTGAAAAAGTTCAGTTCTTATATTATCAGGTAAAAACTCGTTGTCTTTTTTCATCATGTTGTCCTTCGTTTTCTCCTAATGAAACGTGATGTTAAACCCTGACTCATTTGGTGGATGCTCCACCTACAGAAGTTTGAACTTGATATTATAGGAAAGAGATGATTGGAAAATTAAATATTTGTCCACATTAGAATGATTTCCTCATCTTTAATCCACCATTTTGACTCCTCCCAACACATTGGATAATTCTTTCATCATGAAAAACTTTGTGTTTTTTTGGACTTTACCCCTGGTATAAAGATATTGTGAATTTTTTAGTACAAAATAGGGTCCCAATGAATTTAATAACTTCACAATTCAAGATACTTAATCATTATTCATGATGGTAAAATTGGGATTACCCATACTTTTAAAGAATTTATAGTGACCATGTTCTTCGTATGTGTGTCCCTGACAAATAATTCACCTGAGTTCTGAGTTTCTTCTGTACTTTATCTTGTTGGGGAAACATTGGCTCTCAATACACTGATAAAAAGTTCCATGAATTGGGGATTTATTTTCCTTACTTATATTTATATTCTCATCATTTTTCAATTTCATTCCCATAATTTCAATTCACTAGTATTAACTAAAAAAGGGATGAATTTCCCCAACAACACATGTTATTATATAAAATATTTGATGCATGGGGAATTAACATAATGATCCCTTTTCCAAATTATCTTTTCACTGTGTACATATTACTAGTTGTTGACTATATATCAAAATGGGTGGAGGAAATGTATACCAGGATTGGTGACTCTAGAGTGGTTGTTGATTGTATGAGTTCCTAGATTTCCGTCCTTTTTAGTTTTCCAAAACACATCATTAGTTATAAGGGTTCACCTTTTTTGAATAATAACATGAAAAACATTATATTTAAGTATGGTTTAGTTCATAGTTATCCACTTCATATCACCCCCCCCCCCCGACTAATAGACAAGAAAAAAAATCTAAAATCTCGATGCTAAGAGAATCTTGAGAAAAATGGCCCAATCCAATAGGAAGGATTGTAGTTTTTGCTGTGATGATGCTATTTAGGGGTACCAAACAACATTTAAAATTCTAATAAGAATGACACCATACATGATTGTGATTTGAAAGCATTTTCACCTCTAAGAAGAGGATTATTGCTAAAAAATGTAATATGAATGTTTTAGATATATATGAGAATTGGAAACATCAAATTATTACTTTGGGAGAAATTCAGCATAATGCTTATTAGAACTCATGAGTCTAGAAAGAGAAGAAAAAGGAAATCCATGATGGGTAGATTCATCAATGGATGTTATATATTGTTTTCAAGGTACTTATGTTTAATTCTAGACTAATGGTCCACCCAGTTATGATTCATTCATGTTGGTTTGGTCCTTATACTATTACCAATGGTTACCCTTTTGGTGCTATATAAGTTTCTCGTGAAATGAGTGGACTGAGGTTTACTGTCAATGGGAAGAGTCTTAAACACTTCTATAAGGATTTTTAGAATCATATTATGATGGAAATTAACTATTGGATGCCACATATGACACAACATAGCTTGTTTTCCCCTCTATATAAATTTGTTTACTTGTCTATTTATTTAAAATATTTTTATTATGGATACTATAATTTTTATTATAGGGGAGGGTGAAATGTCATAGTTGGGATTATAAAAAACCAAAATAAAAAAATCACTTTAATTTTTTATTTATTTTTATTTACTTTTTGTTATAGATATGCATTGATATTAAACTGAATATCCAAAATCAATTTTCATTATTGAGTCGATTTTGGGGAAAATTCCATTATTTTTGGAAAATTGTTTTTTGAATTATTATTTATATGGAATCTTTTTCTATAATTTGTATTTTTATATCATTCATAGGTGTTTAATGTATTTTTAAACCCATTCGTCATTAACACTGATCAATTTTCTAATCTCATACCCAAGAGAAATCTTTAAACCCTAATTTTATATTCTTCTTTTTAATAACTTTCTTGAGATTATTGGGTCATGTAGTGAAACTAGAACTTTCCATGATTTGGTTTGAATCCATAAAATTCAATTGGTCCACACTTATGTTACAGGATATCTTTCATTGAAAATACATTCATACAATTAACCAAAAAATTTGGCCACCTTGACATTTTACCCTTATTAAGCCTTTAAGGCCATGAAATGCCTATTAGGTAGCCAAATTATAGGTACATTTATACCTATCTATCCATATCATGTGTACGTTTTTTTTATATTCATCAAGTGTGGGGTAGAGTGTGTTTCGATGGTAATTATCTAGAAAGATTCATTGTAATTAGTGAGTGAATGGGTGCTACAATTGTTTTGGGTAGTGGGTCCACAAACCATATTATATCATTATTTTTTACATGTTACTATCTTCATCAAAAAAAACTATATATAAAGAATATTTATGTACATAAAAATAGAATAAAAGAAAAAAATAGAGAAATAAGATGGTAACACATTATTATTCACTTCTTGGTTGTGATCCATACAAATAAACAATGGGGTTGCTAAGTTTGAAGTGATACACTTTTAAAGAGTTGATTATGTACATTCATTGTGAACAATTATTGAATTTTGAAATGTTTTTTACTTAAGTGACTAAAAAATAATCTTTTTCCTCGGAATATTATACATCAAATCCTACTAACCCTTGAATATTAGAAAAACCTATTGGAAGTCCCCTTGAGTAGCACACTATTTTCAACTAGTGGAGAATATAGAATCTTAGAATATATATGGAAAGATCACAGGAACTATGGAAAATTTCATAACTACAATTTAATAAGTTTCTTGAGTGAAGAGGGGAAATTTATAAGTGATTTAGGTTGTGACATGTTCCATGGGTGAACAGATGAATCTGAAAATGTTTAAATGTGATGGAAGAAAAATGATAGAAAATGTAATTTTAGAAATCATACATGATGAATTTTATTTCAAAATAATCATGGATGTTTTCTAAACTTTTATTTAAGAATGTAAATTGTTATTATATAATAATTTTCCAATTTGAACAAATTTTTAGGTTTGGGGATGTGATCAGACCATGATTTCATATTCATTTTTACCCTTAAACCACTTTGCTAAAATCATTTTGTATTTTAAATTTAAATTATGACAACAATTTCACATCATGATTGATTAAATAATTTAACATTCATCACGATTAAAAATGGTTATTTCAATTGATTTTATGTTTAAATTATAGATGAAGGTTATTTAGAGGATCCACATTGAAGTTCAAGAAATGCGGCCCAAACTGTGCCTGAATCCAGGCACACTAATGGAAATAACTTCACATTGATTCTAAAAATTGCCTCCTTTAGGGGATAGTTTTTTGATATGATCGAAAATTTAGTGGTCCACAACATTGATAAAGGAATCCAAGAATAACGCAACAATTAATAGGGCCAACTGAACCAATCAGTCCAATAAAATGAATCTACATGGAGTCAAAAGTTTTACTCCATATTTTTGAAAAATATATTATTAGATAAATTATATAGCTTCAAAATATGACATGGTGATACATAGGAGGTTTTCTAATTATTTTATATTTTTTTGAAAATCAATATAATATTTACTATTGGCCAAAACCATGTGACAAGTGGTTTATTGAAATCAACGTGCCCAAAACAACCTCCCATTTTGGTTATAAAAGAACACCATGGTAATAAAATTTAGAAGTTAGAACAAGAGTAAAGTTGATTAAATTTTAGAGACCAAAATTAGTCCTCTCACCAATCCTATAAGATCTGTAGGCTATAGTATGTGCAACTTCATCATCCTAGTCTTCCTCTCCTGATATGGGGTTCTAAACTCAATGTGATCACCTGGGGGGAATGTCATGTAAAACACAAGATTTGGTTTTGTAATATTTTAATGGTATTTTAAATTCCAGGTTTTTGTGTTTTTTTAATCATCATATCTTCTTATTTGATTTTCTTATATACTATTATGTCATTCTTAAACTCACATGATCATGTTCGGGGGTACCATTTCATGTGATGTTTCACGCACCATTAACCATTTCTTCTTCCGTATTTTAATTGTAGTGTTTTTCTGGTTCATATTAATAAATATTACTATTATAAAAAATGTCATAGAAATTTAAACTTATGTCATGGCATCAAAATAATATAACATACAAACCAAAATAGTGCACCATGTTTTTCATGTGTTTCCTTGGTGAATTTTTGTTATGAAGTCAAACACAAATCAACCAATTCTCAACAGTAAAAGGTGAATAATTTTATGTTTTCAACTACACCCTAGGAGGTATCATTGTAAAAACTCAGTAACATTTTAGTCATATGTGTTACAAAATAGGGATTAAAATATCTCAAACATATATCTTGAAATAATGAATGATGAGCATCATGAGATTTTTTCAGGTTGATCATGCATAATTAATTCTATTAATTTCCAATTTGTTTTATTTCAATCCTTTTTTTGATGGATTATTAAATCATAAAACCCCCTGTTTTCCAAAATCAAATTCCCATTTTATTTACATAATCAAAAACTTCTTATTGAATTAGTGATCTAAGGCTCTGTTTAGGACAACCTAGGGTTCTTGATATACTGTAGAAATTATATTAATAACTAAACATTTAATTTTAGATTCTCGACAAAGTGATAAACCATAGAGTGATGGAGGATGGATGGGAGTTTAGTGTCATGGTTTATAAATTTTATGGTCATACCAATGGATTTTTAGGAACAACTTCTTTATTTTTACCACCATTCAAGATAGGATGTTCATTTTAGAATAAAGATGATGTATAAAGAGTTTAAATTATAGTTTTGGTGGTTTTGTATGAAAATGATGGTGGTTGTGTTTGTTTCGAGGTATTAACCTGTCATCAAGTTAAGTTATATCATTAGTGGCTTGTAGTTATGTTTCCTTAATTGCATATTCTATTTTGAAGATTAGAGCTACTAAATATGTATTATATAACAGGTCTCTAAAAAATTACACAGAAAAAAGATTCCATATGGGTGATAGTTGATCAACTCAGAAACATAGACCATTTCATCCCTATTAATGAATATAATATGGTGGAGGAAATATTAAAAATATATTTCTTAGAAGTTCTAAAGAGGTATGGAATACAAGTTTTAATAGTTTGAGACATATATTGGAGGTTTATGTCTCATTTATAGAAATCCTTATAGAAATCCCATGGGTATTAGTTTTATGTGAGTATGATATTTCATTATTAGTTTGACAAGCAACCTAAATGGATGATACAAACATTGGAAGACATTTTTCAGGATTCTGTAATAGATTTTGGTGGAATGTGGAACAAGCATGTGCCATTTGTGGATTTTTCATATAACAATATCTATCATCCCTCAATACATATAGCATATTTCAAATCATTATATGGGATTCCTTGTCACTCTAAACAATGTAGGTTGGAAATAAGTGAGACTTCACTAGTTGGGCCAAGCCTTGTCTATTAAACAACAAATAAGATTCATTTGATCATGAAATATACGGGGATAGCTCAGATTCAACATCAATCATACTCGGATCATTGTCAATGGCCATTTTCCTTCGAGGTGAGTGTTAACGTGCTTTTAATAATCTCTCCATGACTTGGACATCGTCATTTTGGAAATTAGGTAATGTTGTCACCTTGATACATGTACCCTTTTTAGATACATGAAAAAGTTAGTGATTTGGCTTATAGGTGGGATTTTCCACCCCAGTTTAGTGCGGTGCATAGTGTGTTTCATGCACCTCAATTGAAAAAAGTATCTTATCGATTGTGACTATGTGATCAGATCGGATCATGTTGACCTATAGATCGATGCTTCATTGGCATACATGCCCTTATAAATTGTGGATAGGAAATAGAATGTCTTGTGTTAGAAAGCATTAGTCTACTTTAGTTTTTCTAGAAGCATGTTAAAATTAAGAAAGAGACTTGTTAATGGGACAATGAAATGAAAGAGAAATTTCGAGAACTTTTTCATTACAATGATTGTTTTCTAATTCTCGGTGACAGATATGCCAATGGGGGTGAGAATGTTGCACCACCAGTTTCAATTAAAAAACCCTTAATTTATGTATTTTTTGTATATAAAGTGTCTGGGTGATGTTTGGAGGGTTTGTATGTATTTTGGAATGTTTTCTTGGATTTTATACAGGTGAATGTTTGGTGAATGGTTAGTTAAAACCCTGAAATTTGTACAGAGAATAATTCACAATGAGACATCAGATATGGGGAATGTGCAAAAGAAGGTGAACAGTTTACCAAACCATTTAGCCACCAAGAAGAAACCCTGAAACTTGTGAGAGTGGAATTTTCCAAGGTTGGCACATGGTTTTTCTAAATGTGAATTCCAACCTTTGAAGGTCATACTTATGGAATATGATCCTACACGGTTAGCATACTGTTTCCTACATCATGCATCTAACCATGTGTGGTGTAAAAACAAGATCCACACAATGGGGATTTATGTTCGGATTGTGTTTTAACACCTCATTTTCCTCCAAACTTATCCTCACTTGATATTTCAACCTCATTATATTTAGGGAACCCTTCTCTATCAATTTATAAGAAATAAAAAGGCATTTAGTTTTTCATTGAAGCTTGGCTATCATGGTAATTCATCGTTTATGGTTGTTTTTTATCTTATTCCTTAAACATTATTCTATTTTCATATTGGTTCATTATATCTAGCTTTGATGTGGATAAATATAAGGATGTTGGTTCTAAATAAGATTATATTTGTTTTTTTATATTTGGGGAAGAAATCTAGGGTGGTTTTTGAGAGATTCAACCTGGTTCTATTGGAATTTTTTCACCTTATACTTTTTCTCCATAAATATAAAAGTGTTTATCTTCACTCTTGAATCCTATAATTTTATAATGAATGATTCATTTAAAATATGCTATTTTTTGTGAAATTGACTATGAAACTGTTAATTAATTATTGATGGAAACATTCCATGTTGACATTGTGTGGTATTGTAAAAAATTGGGTGGGTTTGAAAAATGTGAATTTGTTAAGAGGATTATAATATTATGATTATAAAATGGTGGTTTGGTTTTGATAAATAGACTATTTTTCAATAAAAAGAATTTGTTTAATTGTAATGGTTTGCTTGAAAATAGGTTATCAATAAAAACGATGGTTTTATAGAAAGGTCTTCTTAGAAGAATGGTTTTCAATAAAAATGTTGGTTTTATTGAGATGGTTTGTTGGTATGGTTTTCAATAAAGATGAAATTTTATTGAATTTATTAAAATGGTTGGAAATGGTTTTATTGTAATGTGTTTGGCATAAAATAGATATGTTTGTGTATAAGGGGATAAATACTGGTCTTGAAAGTACCACTATCCAAGGGATGGGTTTGGACGTGAATGTTACACTGTCAATGTTAACACCAATCAGGTGTGGTTATATTTTTTGGTGTGAGTGGTGATGTGATATATAATGGGTAATTCTAATATAATTATTCAAATGGATAGAATGACTTGTTGGGTATATTTCCTTGTAACTTGGTATTATTTTGATAAAAAAGCATTACCAAAAAAGTTTTTTTATATTGGGATATAAAATGTTGTTAATTAAATTATACTAATTGGTTTATATAAATGTGATAACATGTTCTATCCTAGTGGTGTGAGTAGGGAATTCATTTAGGGAAATCCAACTGAGCTTTAGTGCTCTCACTTAGATTAGATATTTTAAGATTTTGCAGATATTATTTATCAATATATGGGAAATATTAAAGTCTCACACTTCTATAGTTATTCATTTTGATACTTGGGTAGTTTGTTCAGATGGATCATGGATCATGTGGTATCATAGATTTATGTAAATGTCCCTCAATTTTTATTGTAGTCTTCTAATGTTTATTTTAGTGTTTTTTATTTATCTATTGTGGTAATATTTTTTATTTTTTATATGATATAAATAGTATTTTTTGGGTAGTAGTTCATTTATATCATTAAACACATGGTGTTTTATAAGTTTATGACACATTTTTTTGCTGTTTTATTTCTAAAAGGGAAAATCATCCTCCATTTTTTCAGGAATTTATTGGCATTTTTTCCATCCTTTGGTATCTTGGGTATGTCACATAAGGCCATGCTACATCATCCTACCATATCAAGCCAATGATGATGGGAGGGATGTTACATAGGTGATAAAAAAATTAAAAACAATTTAAATTGTAATACTAATATTACATTAAACATAAAAATATTTAAATTTACATTTCATAGTCATTAAAATATTAATATACCATTAAATAATTTTTGTTTAATACAATTATATTGATGTAAAATTCAATTAAAAAAATAATAATTAAAACCAATTAAAAAAATTCTTTCATTGGAATACCAAAATCAGGATCAACCAAACCCCATAAAAATGATATTGTTACAATAATAAAAACAATGTTTATTTTAGAAATTTCATATAAATAAATAAAATAAATTCGACTTTTAAATATTATGCAATACATTATAAATTTAAATTAGATTGATATGATGTCCCTTACCACAAGTAAAAATAAAAAATTATTTTTTTCTCTAATGTATCATGAAAATCCAACAATTTCATCTTAGTTTATGTATGTGATGCCTATTTTGAAATAAAATGTCTGTTTTAATTGAAATCATGCACTTTTATTCATAAAAACCAAATTGTGGGTCATATTAACATGTAGATAATTCCTAAAAATCACAAATGCGAAATAGAAACTTGTCCTAAAATATGAAGACAATCCCAGATGATTTTCATAGTTTTGACTACGTGGTGTGTGTTTTCATCTAAAATTACACTTTTATAATAAAAACATTCACCTTGAGGTAGATTGGTAACACCATAGCACATGTTAATGCATGAATTATTTATATTCATCTAAAAAGAATTTTGTATCATTTTTATAAATTTTCTTGACAATATGCACGTGATTTTGTGGTTTTGAGTTAGTGACACATGTTTAGGATAAAGATAACACTTTTAAATAAAAATATGCTCTATCAGTCGCACCAAACACACAGTCTATTAAATTGAAATTTGGTAAATTAACACATGTAAATAATGAATTACACATTTTTTCCAAAAACTATCATAATAATTCAAATGTTTTTCCTTCTATTTGTGTATGTGTCATATGTTTTATAAAATAATGTCACTTTTAAACTAAAAACATACACTTATAGACAATCTAGTCACACCTTTTGTTGGACTGATTCATGGTTAATTCCTGTATGTGGGAAATTAATCACAGATAATATATAAAAATAATCAACATAATAAAAGCATGTTTGGTCATATTTGATTATGTGAAACATAATGTGAGAGAAAATGATACATTTATAAGGAAAACATGCACATTGAGTAATATCAGGCACACTATGTGTTGAAATTAGCTTTGGTTGATTTCAATATATGAAAAATGAATCATGAATCATTTTAATAATGTATCAAGTGAATTTGAGTTTGTTTTATTAGTTTTTAATATTTGACACACATTGTGAGATATTATGTTACTTTGATATCGAAAACACACAATTTGAATCATTTTAGCCACAGCATGTGTTGTATTGACATATATTTTATTATATATAAAAAATAAACCATCGATCATTTTCCAAAGGATAATGAAAATAAATGAAACTTTTCTGGGTTTTTTTGTTTGTGACATGAAATTTAAATAGATATGTAAATTTTAAATGAAAATATGTTCACATGTAGTCATACTGATCAAACCATGAATCATGTTGATGTGCAGTTGGTACATACACAATACAAAATAATAATGGATAATTTTTAAAAATTATCATGACAATAACATCACTTTTTTGTATATTTTTAGAACAAACCACCTGTTTTGAACTAAAATGTCACTTTTAAATGGAAAATTGAATTTCAAATCAGACCTACCACACCAGGTGTTAGATTGCATTGTGGTTAATTATTAAATACAAAAAAAAGATTTTTGAAACATTTTCATAAAATATTGTTAAAATCCATTTCCATTTTCTCAGTTTTGTATTAGGATGCACATTTTAAACTAAATTCCATTATTAAAGAAAACCTACACTTTAAGTCATATGATTTGAACCATGTCTTGTATTTAACTGAGGATAAAAACCTACTTCGCAAAAATTAATGAAAAATAAATATTATATAGATTCAAGGAAAATAAATGTTCATTTGTATAGTTTTGTGTGTGTGATAAAAATTTTAAACTAAAAACCCACATTAAACTAATAGCATGAAATTTCATTAAATTTGGACGCACCGTGTTTCAGATTGAAATTCACATGATTTTCATAAATAAATATGAAGTCATGGATAATTGTTTTTTAACTTTCCAAGATAATCTAAGCATGTTTTTTCGGTTTTAACATTGTGACATGTGTTATAAGGAAACTATTTACATTTATACATGTAAAAAACACATGGAGTATTTTTTTTTGAATCATGTGTCAAATTTCATGTGATTCATTCCTACACCACAAAAATGAATCACTAATCATTTTATTATAGTTTAAGAAAAATTGAAGTGTGTTTTAGCAGTTTTAACTATGTGAATTATGTTTTGATCTAAAATATTTCTTTTATACTGAAAAAACATTGACTCATATTAGACACACCATGGTTATAATAGTTATGTGTTTAATTATTATTGATCCAAAATGAACCATTAATTATTTCCCTAAATATTTAAGAAAATCAAATTGGTTTTTTAATTTTTTGAGATTGTGAAGTTTGTTTGGAACTAAAATATAATTTTTAAATGAATATAGTAAATATTTATAATATTGATCACATTGTGTATAAAATTATCAATTTATTCATTTCTATAATTTAAAAATTAATAATAAAATGTTTCCCAAAAGTAACAATACAATCTAACCACATTCATTCAATTTTGAGAATGTGATGCATGATCAGAACTAAACTATTTGTTTGAGGTATATATTTAGCCTCATATAGTTTTGGACTATAGTAAGGGGAATATTCAAGAAATTTACAAAATTACCCTTATGGTAGTTGGAAATATTTATAAAAATTAATGTTTTATCCATATATAGGCTACTATATTAAATTTTTTAACCAACATTTATATTAGTAAAACACAATGTTATCTCAAAAACTTGTTATTAATGTGGCACTAAGCCAGAAGGGAAAGCATTGAATCACTAAAAAATATAGAGAAATAAAATAATGAAAAATATATCCACTGAGTGAACATTAAATTGTACATGATTACATTATCCTTGTAGATTCTTTCATTAGAAATTGAATCCTAAAATCTTTTAACTATCAAGATCCTACTCTATGTCAATTCATAAAGTAGGAATCTAAATAAGAAGCTATTTTTACCTTCAAACTAAAATTTATATTGATGTGACATCCATTCTTACATTTCATAAATCAATCAATGGCCATAGTATTAAACTGGTAGTAGAAAAATCAACTATTTATGATATTAGTGAAATAAAAAATTACAAACATGATAGGAAATAATATCTCTATGTTGTATGCAAACATTATGAGATTACATAGGATTCTCACTAAATTATACATAGGTCAACTTCCAAAATTTAATACATGGGCTTTATATAGTTCTGGAATTATAGAAAAAATATTGATAAACAAAAAATTAAAAAATATTTTAAATTAAATTTTAATTTCCATTGGAAATTGATCTTTAAGGATTATTGTTAATTTATGGAATATGATTTCTTTCATAAATATGAAAATGTAATATCTATAATCATTTCCATTAATTTATTTTTTACATTATTGAATAATTGAGAGAAAATAAGTAATCCTATTTTATATACTAACATATTATATATACCCTATTCTTATCCATTTCAAGTAGTCCCCATGAATTTTTTGAGTATTGGTTGTCCTCATAAAATGACATCGATGAAAAGTAAATATTACCTTATCATAAAAAAATTATTTTTAAAACAAAATATAAAATGTATAATTTTATGTTCATTTTTAAAATGTTGAATGCAGTGTATTATAAATTGATAAAGTGCATCTCGGGCGATTGATTTGTAGGAAATCCATGGTTTGGAACCTAAAAAACATTACAATATTGAAACGGATTTCAATGAGAATATAGTGATTCTTAAAATAAAAATAAGAAAATAAAAATGAAAATATATTTAATATGATTAGATATTAATGTTTTATCCCTACATTGTAAGTATAAAAAATAGTCTTTCAACTATTTGTTTTGATCAAACACTAAAATTAGATGCACTTCATTTTGGTTTTGAAATTTCTGCATCATCTTTTTTAAAATATTGTGTATAATTTATATGAGGACTTATGAAACCAATTTTTTTAATGGTTTTACCTTAACATAATAGTGATATATTAACATATAGAAAATATGGATAGTATTTAACTATAATTAACAATGTAGATCAATTTTTGAAAAAACATACTCAGAATTTATACCTCATATAGAGATCCATAACTAATTCTCCCAAACATTCATGATTGGGAATTTCATTTTCAATATGAAGATAAATAATGTACATAATGGCCTCTCTATTAATTTATTCATAAACTTTAATATAGTTCATATTTTTATCTTTGATCGTCATATTCACATGAAAATTCAATGTTAATAAATACAGTAGTGGAATTGGTGGGGGTAAAAATACTCTCGAAATGTACATTCAATTTATTGAAGGGTCCTTTAGTTTATTATCATTCTACCATCGATTTAGCCTTTTATTTATATATATATATAATAAAATATTTCAGTTCATATGAGTTTTCAATAATTGTTTATAGGTTTTTATATAAAATATTTAATAAAGTACAATCCTCATTATCACTATGTATCATTATAATATTAAATGGATATGATATTAAATTAATAATACCTTGATTGAATAGGGGATAATCAAGATAATAAAGGGAAATATATAACTTATTTATTTTCTAATGTACAATGTAAATCCCTATAAAAACATGATCCTTTTTAACACAATTATTGTATAGAATATCTCCCTTGATATTGTACAATATACCCCTTGAAACAAGGTGATGAGTAGATGATGATATATATAAATAATATTCAATTTGACCCCATTGATTTTTAGTATAAGAAAGGTAACCGTTTTTGATTGATTCATGTTTAGTAGAAACAATAATGAAAAATCAATTACATGTGTAAAGATAGTAATTAAGGAGAATAGAGAGCCTAAAATTGGGGGTGAGGTATGGATCTTCTTGTAGAGGTTGATGGTTTGAGGTTTCTTCTCCTTGATCCCTTACCATGTGCTAGTCCATCAAACTACACTACCAAGTAACATTTTCTCCTTCAGTATCTATTTTTTTATGCATATATTTTATTCCCTTATCATCATTTCCATATGTATTTTTATTTCCAAAAAATATTACAATGGTGAAACTCTAAAATATTTACATCTAATTGGGTCATATAGTTCTATCCACTTCAAGTTCATTGAAAGAAGTTTTTCATCTAGTACAACCAATTATGATTTCTTTGTATAAATCAGGTTAAAATAGATAATAATATGTATTCATTATTATGTAATTTTTATTTAAATTTGTATTTTATTTATATTTTTATACTTAAACATGATTCAAATATTTATGTGTGTTTTTTCAACTAATATTAATGAACTTTTATTTACATGAACCACTATCCATTTCTTGTGATGTGGGATGGAACTGGTCTTAGATTATGATTCATCATTCTGTATATAAACAATGGAAGATAATTGAGTTTTATTTTAATATCACATAAAATCATTTATATAGAATTAAAAGATATATCATTTTTTCAAGTAATGTGTGTCCCATAATTGATTTACAGTAATGGTTTGTTGGTTTTAATTTACCCATATTATTTAAATTACTCATTAATTATTTCAAAATATTTATGTTTCAAATCAAAGTGATTAATACAACTAATTAAAAATAAAATATAACTAATTAAAATTTAACAGAAATTATTCCTCCTATGATGGCCAAATATAGGATTACATTATTATTGGTTTTTCATGAGTGCATATATTGTCTGTTGGTGGGACCTTATCATCATCTCAGCATCCTTGAGATAATGGTTTATATGGAGTGTCTAAATGGATCTATGAACCATTCGAGTGAGCATTCATATAAATTAAAGTTGATAATAATCTAATATAAATGTAATATACATGGGATAATGAAGTTTAAATCAATGTTTAATTATTTTAATTTTTAGTAAAATAGATAAGGTATGTCATATTATTGACCTAATGTCATCAAAAACTATTATCTTCAATGTAAGAGGAACACCGTGAAACATATATATAGCAATTAAAATGTGATTTTAATAGTTACCTTAATGTAACTAATAAATATATACTTTTTTTCATGTGATTGGATGCATTGATTCTATTAAGACTCCAAATTTTAGATTTTTATTCTATCCTTAATAAATTTTTTTTAAGACTATCATGCTAGGATACTCCATTATTCTCCATCCATAGGTTATTCACCTTTTATAATTTACATAGCTTCAATATTGTAAATATTTTGTTCTTTATAATTAGTAGCACAATCAGATAGAGAATCTATATCTAATGAATTATTTTAACAATTATATTACATCAAATAAATGTGTTAGTGAACACATAATATAACAAGTAAAAACATTGTTTATCCAAAAAATAGCATGTTCATTGAATTATATATTTTCATTAAATCATTAAGGGATTTCAATCCTCTATCGAGTGTCCAAATCCCCTAATTATTATCGGTTATGGAATAAGAAATCATGTATATTGGGATCATCAAAAGATGGTCACTAAATCAAAACTATTTAGTTATCCTGAATGGAATGTTACTTTGATCCTGTAGTTTTTTAGTTGATAATAAACTAATTTAATGATTTCTATTTTCATGAAATGAGACATAAAATGCATGTATTTCCATTTTTTATTATGAGTGATTCATCTCTTTACCCTTCCTTATATAAATTTAGTGTCAATAATAGAAAGTAATTTATTTAAAATTAACTCCCTTAATCAACCCATTTTCATCAAAAAAATTGACACATTAAATATTTATTTATCTAATTCCCATATTTTTCAATGATAAAAAATTATTATATAGTTATATAAATAATATTTACATATTTAGTACTATATAAATGAATCTCTTCCACTAAAAGTGTCACTAAAATATTTTTCATCATAATACATTCACTCTATTAATTTATATATAACATATAACTATTAATTAAATGACTATAATATGATAATACTTGTACACTTATTCTGTTGGATAGCTATAAATGTTGTTCTAAAATAGAACACAGATTTACTGAAAATACTAAAAAATGTGGGATTAAATAAATCCTATAACTATATATTATCTTTGTTTAATATCTAGACATTGACCCTCTATGGATTCAAAATAATAATAATTATTAATTAAACGGCTTCAAAACGTTGTTGGGACACTATATTTTTATATAAAATGTAAAGGTGATTATTATCCAAATATTTATTGATTATTGTGAAAAAATTTCTTATAAAAATATGTACACCCATATGGTTCCCACTAAGAAGAGATTTATGGAGACACAGAATAACTTCATTGGGAAAATTGTTTGGCAATAATTCAATTTCTTCCAAAAATATATATCACTCTTTAATAACACATTTTGGTAAAATTTTATATTTTATTAACCCTTTAAAAATATTCATATATATTTCAATGGGGTACATCCATCTTTAATGTATATGACCACAAATTTATATCTCCCTAACCATGTGAATTATTATGTGAATCATTATGTTGAATATTTATTGTTGTAAAAACCTCTTCAATTTAATTAATATGACACAAATATCATTTTTTTTATTGGAAACATCACTTTCACTACTGGAAAACTAACATATACCAACGATTTGGAGAACCGTAGCCAAGTAAGCCATTGGGATAGGTCTATACCAATAGTTTTGTGAGAACCATTGGTATAGACCTATACCAACGGTTTTCGAAACCGTTGGTATAAGTAATATGAAAATATATACCAACGGTTATGGAACCGTTGGTATATGTATTTCAAAAAAAACATTCACTGGGATTTGATCCCAGGACCCCTAGTTTATCATTGAACGACTTAACCACTAACCTAACATGACTTTTGTGAACATAATTACATAAATATATTTATGTATTGTCATAATTATTTTAAATTTTCATTTATATAATGTTCTCGATATGAAGATATAATAAAAATTCTCAGGACCTATACCAACGATTGTCAAAACCGTTGGTACACACCTATACCAACGGTTTTGACAACCGTTGGTATAGTTGGGCTGAAGGTTGATTTCCAGGGGACCTTTCCCAACGGTTTTGGAAAACCATTGGGATAGGTATACCCTTTCCCAACATTTTTCCAAAACCATTGGGAAAGGGTATACCTATCCCAACGGTTTGGACAACCCATTGGGAATGGTGGCCACAAATTGGACTTTTCTCAACAGTTTGGCCAAACTGTTGGGATAGGTATACCCTTTCCCAACGGTTTTGGCAAACCGTTGGGAAAAGTGGCCACAATGTGGGATTTCCCAATGGTTTTCACAAGCCGTTGGTATAGAAGCGTTGGGAAAAGTCAGGTTTCCAGTAGTGTTTCAATATAAAATTATTACATAAATATTTGAAAAAGAATAAAATATTATAAAATGGTTGTTATAAATATATAGATAGAATTCAATGAAAAGACACAAATATTAAACCGTAAATCAAAACAAATAAGTATTGTGATTTTAGGACCTTCAAAATAAATTAAATATTTAAAAAAAATTATTAATATTTAATGAGTAGTCCTCTTTAATATTTATACCATTTAGGAATTTTCAAAAATAAATTACATCTTTCCAAGAAAGTGAGTAAGTCATTGTAAAGAAAAATTATTCCTTTCACCTTTCACTAGGACTTACTCTTCTTGTATCCCCATGTCAACTATAACTACCCTGGACTTAATGCCATATTTTTTATTTTCAGGTGAATTTAGTTACATTACAATGAAACAATCATATACATTTTATTTATGTTAATTACATCAATAAAATTTTTTATGTACACAAAATTACATCATGATAATCCATGAAAAACATATCTCTTTTTCTAACTATTGTTTATATGTGTTTTGAAACATTTTTTAACAAAAATGACCACATTATTCTTTACATTTATAAAACATTTGATCAACTATTACTAGACATGGTGTTGTACCTTATTCCAAATTTCCATGAAAGGATGTCACAAGAAATCATTATTTATATTTTTTGGTAAAAAAATTTATATCAGATAAACAAAATCGTCAATGATTTTTTTAACTTAATTGACTGTATACCTTCTTCCAAAATGAGATACATTAGAATTCCTTTAATTCTATGTCCTGAAAAATTAATATTAGTTATAATTTCATTTATCATCCCATAAAACAGGAATCTCAAAGTGATATATTCATTACTATGAGCATCAAAAAATTTACCACATATATCCCACATTAATTTCATATCATCAATCAATAGAACAAAATAGACATGAATATCATTACCCAGTTATTTTGGTCCTAATATAAGTAGAGACATAATAATGTATTTTTTCTTCATTCATAAAAATGTGGTAAGTTAAAAAATTTCATCATAATTATCCATGAATTATGAGTAATAATATAAACATCAAAAGGATTCATTACATCTGTTGATAGTGAAAGATAGATTTTTTTTCTCAGCTTGTTTTTAAATTCAGGACACGCATGATCAATTTTCTTCCACTGACAAAAGTATGCTGGGTAACGATGTTTCTTATATTAAATTCTTGTATCTTCATGAAAGGAAATTTTATATATATTATCCTAATTTACATATAGGTAACTAATCCTTGGAATAATAAGTATTAACCATACAAATTTTAAATGAATTGGTAGATATTTATTTTTTCATTCTAAACCACACATTGGTATTTTTTGGGTCCTAAAAAAGAATATACATTAATTTGAAAATGAGTTTACTATTTCATAGATCTAACCCACTAAAAATTTCATTATTTTAGTATAATGTTTTTACAAGGATGCTCATTATATTTGGGAAGCATATAATTCCTAAGATAACGTAATTCTATGAAACCGACATCCCTTTATCCATTACCAGCTTTCAAATTATATAGTTTATGTATGACTGAAAATGCTTTATATTTGGTACAACCTGTATATAATTTCATCATTTCATAGTTTTTTAAGATACATTACAATATTATAAAATTATGGAGGTCTTATTCTATTTCCATTTTAATTTCATTAATACAGTCTCCATCTTCATTTACACTTGTAATCATATCAGATGATCCATATGTCACAGTGTTATCTATGTCATAAGAAATGATTATTATTTATTATATTTATTTCAAAATTTATTAGTTAATAATATTTTGTGACAGATTATTTCTTCTTCCACCTTCTATCAATATGTTCTTATTGAATAAAAATAGTTTAAACATAGAAAAATTATTTGAGATGGGAAATATTAAAATTATGTTTCAATCATGATTACAATTTTAACCCCATCCTCATACTATATTTCATATGATTGAAATCCGTCCAATTTTAATTCATGTCCAACCGATTTAGTTTAAAAATATTCCTATAATATAATAAATTAATAGATACCTAGAAATAAAAAATATAATGTATAAATAAATAAATATGTAAAAAAAGAAAACATTTAGTTATAAATAAATTATTATTTGTTAGTACCTAAAGGGGTTTAGATACTCAGAGGTGGGGTAATCATGGAATGGATATTCTTTAAAAAAAATTCTTACCCCATATGATTTTTACCTCTTTATTATAAAGGCTAATTATTTTTCTATTTTGTTTTTATGTTGATCGTATCCTTACCAAATTTATCTCACAATAACGGAAAAAATTTAAGGAATAAAATAAATTTAAAGGATACCAATAATTATAAATTGTTCACCACTATGGGATAGTCCAAGGAGCTTGCACTTGGATTACTAAAAATTGAAATCATTTATTATAATTAAGATTCAAAAATATGGAATAAATTGTAGAAACACATAAAAAGAGGTCATGAAACTGGTGATGGTTGAGGGGATACCCTCAGATAAAATTTGCACAACCAAAATGAAGAGGACCTAAATTATAGAACAAAATGATAATGTTGTACTGGTTATTTGTTTTAAATTGGATATACAAAAATATTAACCCCACTATATTTGTGAACAACCTTATTATTTTGATGTACAATGGGAATAAATTATCTGATTTGATAAATGATATTCCAAGGATAATCGGAACAACATTTCAATGAATTATCCACAATAAAAGTGTTTATGTCTAGTTTATAAAAATTAGAAATATTAAACATATCGATATTAATCCCTTAGTGCATTTAAAAATCCTCATCCATTACTAAAGTACCCTCTCTAAATTAAAATGTAAAATATTAGGCAACTGGTCCCTAGGAATCAAGAATAACACCACCACCTTGCATGATCACTTAAACCAACGAGCCATCAATTTTCAATTTGAGTCCTTGATATGGAGGCTTCCACTTAAACAATAAACAAAGGCCCCATGATCCAAATGAATCCAAACCTAGAGAACAAACATGAATTATGAGAGAATTAATAACTAGGGGTAGATAAATGCACTCACACTATTACCAAATAGATTGTAATAGGTCTAGATTTTGGATCATACTCTAGTAGAGATTTAGAAGAATTCACTGATCAAAAACAGCATTTTATGTTTTCTAAATGACCCAAAATGTAGTATTATTGAATATTTTATAACTCTTTTCCTCCAAATGGTTCCTCATATGTATGTCCCAACTATCATGAATGAAATACTCTACTCTACTCGCCCTACCGATAGAAATTGGATGACCTGCAACATGAATCTATAAATGGAATCTCATTCATTATAGAGGATAATATGGGGAAAATATTTATTATATGAAAGGGAAAAATAATTTCACTTCAAATAATGTGGATTATAAATCCTTTTAAGATAATCATTAGTGGGAATGGTGCGGTTTTGTATTCTAAAAAGAATAAAATTTAATTTAGGATAGATGTCTTTATATTAGCTTCTTTTATGCATAACATCAACATTAGAAGAAGAATGATTCATACTATGAAAAATAGAGACATTTAAATTCCCATTTGGGGGAGAAGTCATAATATACATCTTAAGATCCGCATAAAAATTTATGGTATGCAAAAATTCCTTATATTCCTAATTAAGAACAACATCTATGAGCCATGAATTGGAATATGGTTTTCAAACAACGATGTTCAGAGCTGGAAATTGATAAAAACATAAGAGATAGGGAGCCCAATTATTTCTATATAAATAAATATCACCACACCCAACGATACACCATGAAATTGTCAAAATATATTAGATATGAATATATATATTGATTAAATGATGGGATTTGTTGAAACTAAAAACCTGGATGAGGGGGAAATCTCCATAATTATTTTTAGTAAAAGATGAATGTAAAGAGTAAAATGAGATAACCTCTCACAAAAGTTTATCCAAAAAAACAACATATAATTTAATTAATAACTTTGAGATTGATACCGCCTATTGAAAAATATTGGAAAGTCATGATCATAATTCCCAAATATGATGACCTTTTTGTGGTAATACCATATAAAACTATTGATGATCCCTTCACTAATCAATGATCATTTCTTTGGGAGGTCTAAAAATAGATAAAATTCATAGAGATATAGAACATATGAAACTAATGTCCTAATTAATTCATACTCTGATGGAGAAAAATTGGATTTTATAGTTTAGGATACATCCCATTCTCCTTTTCACTATGCTTTCAAAATGATGAATTCTAACCAACCCGTTATGTAAGGGATCACCAAAACAATTCAATATAATATTTTTTTATAAAACCAATTCAATATTAAATAATAATGGATCTCTTAGATGAGAAGTTTTTGTATATAAGAACACAACTTTTTTTGAGGAATAAACACACTTACCATAATTGATACAACATTCATAAAGGGTAAGCTCCAAATTATGGATAGAGATTGGGAATACATAGAGGATAAAATAATTTCACCATAAAATAAAATATGCTAAACACCATAAAATCTATTCCTCCACTTAATACTATGAATTAAACCTTCTTAAATCCCCTTAATGATATTTATAATGTGGAAATTCACAACCAACAAGAAAAGGATCAGGGAGATATGGTCACAATATAAGTCCCCATCCTTAAACATTACTAAATATTGAGTTATTACAAGATTACACATTAAGGATCTTTTCAGGTTTAGAGTTTTAGAGAATTAGATCATAAAACTTGCATTACATTCCACATTTAAACAAAGTAGTTACATAAAATATAGTATTCATTTTTCCCATCAACAGAAAATTATTTAAAATAAAACATGGATTCATTCTTGAAACTTCCTTGACACTATCATCATATCATGTACCATTCCCTTGACCTATGAAAAACATTTCAAAAACATTGGATGAGCATAAAAAGCTCAGTAAGGGTTATAAAAATATTGAAAGGAAACATGAGTTCATATATACACAAGAATAAAATCATACTTTACCCATAAAACATAAGCACGTTAACATACCTCATCAAATAATGAATAAATCATAGAAATCATAAGACATCAAGGTAACTTGAGGCATTCATAACATTCTTACGTAGGGAGCAACCCTCTTGGTTACGTTTGAATACCCATCAAAGTATATTCCCTAAATATCTTTGTATAAACCTTAAAGTTTAACTCTTTTGCATTTCCCAATGCATTGGAGAGCTATATCAGGCTCACCCACCCTTAGTTTATCACGGAACCACCCATCTTCATAACAATTCCCAAGAACCATAACATAATCGTATCACATAAAACACGCATAAAGGAAACATTACATTTCCACATTTCAATAAAAAGATATCAACACAACACATTGATATAATAAAAACATTATGAAAACCATTTTCAATACCAAATAAAAAGAAAAGTAAAACATGGTATTTATTTTTCATTTAAAAAAAGGCATGGCTTGTAGAGGAAGCCGAAACTCAAATAATTATCACGGCGGCAGAGAAGTCGTTGTCACTGTATACGTACGAAAAAAACATTCTCTTTTGTCATTTAGTAAAATGCTTCGTATAAAAAATATTCCTTTTGGATAAACATAAAATTTAAATGGGTTTATACACCGTATAAAAGAAGTTTGTGTATAAAACAAAATATGCCTCAATGAACGGAGATTGAGACGAAGTCCCTTACCTCAGGTCCGACTTGACTCAATCGTTCATTAATCTCCAGAATAATAAACTTGAGTTAATTTATAATTTCTTGAGAACAATTTTCAAGTTAATTATTCCTTTTATATCACTTATTACCATGTTATTAACACTATGTAATTATTTAAATTAATAATGGTCGTTTTGTCAATCATTGGTACTTGAGTGAAAAATAAACTCTTTATAATTAAAATTTGTTCATGTGGTAAAATATCCATTATATAAAGAATTATATTCATGATTTAGATATCATATATATAATATATATCCAGTATATACATGCATTTATAATATTACATAATCATTTAGAGGTAAAAAATGAAATGCACCGTTCATGGAGACGGTAAGTCGTACGTACGCATGAATGATACTTTCATTTCTATTTCTTACTTAATGGAGTGAAATCATAATGATATAAAGGTATATCATAATTCCAGTATAATATCATATATAATATCATTAAATTTATCCTTTATACATACCACATATGGTGTTAACGAATCAAATCACTTTGAGGGGGTGGTAGTCCGCACTTCCTAAAATGAAAATATCGTGTTTACCCATAATGGAAACCATAAAGGTATTCAAAAAATGAAAAATACAGAAGATTAAGGAAAAAATAAATATATTATATATCATATATAAAAAAGTTACATCTTAATGGACACCTTTGAAGGTGTTATATGAGTGTTGAACAATCATCGTTTCGTGAGGCAGAAATTCACCATCCATAGAAAGAGTATGTTCTTTAACCATTAGATGTAGGTGTGTGTAAGTGTAGCTCAAATGATTCTTATAACAACATCCTAGTATATTTAAGATACTGGAGTTGTTTCAAAAGAAATGAATAAAAAGATTTTAGGGGGTTGGAGAAGCAAAATAAAACAAAAGAACACAAGTGAAGACATTACCTTAAAATCGGGTAACTCTTTTTGATTTGAGCTCAAAGGCTTCATTGGGAAGACTTCTGCCCAAAGTGAGGCCTCTAGGAGTAAGATAGGGATGTGTAGAGACAAAATGGGCAGGGTTTGGGCGAGAAAAAGGCCTGATAGGTGTGGGTAAGGAGGTAGAGGTGGGGGCCTTTTATAAGAGGAGAGGAGGGGCACTCTTGGAAAGTAAGGAAAAGTTACTTTATTTTAGAATGCGTTTCAGATTTTAAAGGTCCCACATTGATTTATTTAGAGGATAAGGTGATAAGGGTTCGAGATATACTCATCAAATATGTTTTTTACATGTGTAGGTCTTAGATTTTACATTATCTATTAATTTAATTTAAATCGCTAAATAATGAGGTAATCGCTGCGTCATCATGATGTCATAAATAATTTAATTTATTTAATGTCTAAAAATTATAAAAAAATACTATGATGTATAAAATCTTATTATCTTTCCTATTACTATTTATAGTCAAAACTATGACTTGTATAACCCCATATAAAAATTGTTTTAATAAAACAATACATGTTTGTGTCATTTTTACTTTTACTTTAAATAAAAGCCATTAATGTCATTATCTTACCCAAGTGGATCCATTGGGTCCCAAAAATCGACCCATGGGTTTTCTTGGTCGGCCATGACTCATCCAATAGGGTTAGGACAAGTTTCATGATATTTTCATTTTATTATAATATCATTTTTACCATAAATCACACTAATTACCTTTAATCGCGATTAATAAAACTTAAAAGTTACTTTTCATCAAAAATTATTTTCATCCCATTGAACCACATTTTACTTAATAATGAAAATAAATTTTATTGTATTTTTGAAATTCAAATCACATAAGTGGTAAAATTCCATTTAAACAAAAAATCAGTTTTTGTAACTACCACTTTGTGGTTTCACTATTCATCAAAAATTAAGGTTTTTCCGAAAAATACCAAAAATTTACCCTAAGCTATATTTGATAATCCGAATTCAAAAATGATGTCTATTTTAAAAAATTCATAACATAGAAGTTGCATTAATTAATTTTATAATTAAATCCTGTTGTCAAATCAAATAGCGTGTTTTTAAGAAACAATATTTATCAAAAGATTGACACTCATTTATGTCCAATCTCAAAGTGATATTAATTCCAATGACCACCATTGGATTAAATGGTAAAAATATATTCTAATTTCACTTTAAAACCAATAAAAAATATAGTCTAACTATATAAATAAATTATATTAAAAAGAGGTTTTGAATTAAAATACAACACTTTTAACTATTCATTAAAAAATGAACATTATCAGAAAAATACTAGAAATTTATCCAAAGTAAATTCCAATGTCTCAATCTTAAAGAATAAGTTTATTTGGAAAAATATATATTATGAAATTGTCAAAATTTATATTTAAAAATGGTTCACCATCAAAAGGCGGTAAAATAATCTTTTAAAAAATATATTAGAGTATTCTATGCTTAAGATTGGATTTATTCTCAATTTAAGCCTCTAAAACACTATCTAATTCATAAATAGAAATAGATAAGAATATCTATTATTCATTACTTACTTGGGATGTTACATCCTTCCCCCTTCAGAAAATTGCGTCCCCACAATTTATTTACTTATCGAATAAGTGGGGGTATTTATCCCTCATAGAATTTTCAAATTCCCATGTTGCCTCTTCACTCATGTGGTTCTTCCACAAAACCTTTACTTGATGAATCACCTTATTCTGAAATACTTTCTCCCGGTGTTCAATAATCTGAACCGGTTGTTCCTCATAAGATATATTCTCTTCCAACTGAACTACCTCTGGACTCAAAATATGAGATGGTTCTATCATATACTTTCTCAACATCGAAACATGAAAAACATTGTGTACCTGAGATAAACTTGGAGGTAAAGCCACTCGGTATGTAACTGATCCAAATCACTCAAGAATTTCATATGGTCCAATGAACCATGGACTCAACTTTCCTTTCTTACCAAATTGCATCACACTTTTCCATGGTGATACTTTGAGAAAAACATGATCACCTACCTCGAAAGATAGATCCTTCCTCTGGTTATCAGCATAACTCTTCTGCCTGCTCTGAGCTATTCTCATGTGTCTCTGTATCAGTTGAAATTTTTTTTCAAACTCTTCTACTAATTCTGGTCCCATCAACTTCCTTTCACCCACTTCATCCCAGAAAGATGGAGTTCGACACCGCTTCCCATATAATGCCTCAAATGGTTCCATCTGTATACTGGAATGAAAACTGTTATTATATGATAATTCAACCAAAGAAAGATGTTGATCCCAACTTCCCTGATAATCCATCGAACAAGCACGTGGAATATCTTCCAAAGTCTGAATTGTTCGTTCTGACTGCCCATCTAACTGAGGATGAAAAGTTGTACTAAAATTTAATTCAGTACCCAACGAATTCTGAAGGCCTTTACAAAAGTTATAAGTAAACCTGGGATTACGATCAGATACAATGAAGAGGGGAACTCCATGTAACCTGACTATATCTTTAAGATACAAACGAGAAAGTTGATCTAGGTAAAAAGTATCTCGTATAGCAAGGAAATGAGCAGATTTAGTCAAGTGATCAACAATGACCCAGATTTCATTATTACCTCGAGGTGGCTTCATCAATCCCACAACGAAGTCCAAGGATATATTCTCCCACTTCCACTCTGGCACTGGTAAAGGCTGAAGCATCCCTTTAGGTAACTTCCACTCAGCTTTTACCTGTTCACAAGTCAAACACTTCACAGTAAAATCAACAATATCCCTTTTCATTCCATCCCACCAGTAATACTCCTGAGGATCTCTATACATCTTAGTAATGCCTGGATGAACTGAAAACGAATAACTATCAGCTTCACATAACAACTCTCTCTTCAACTGTGAATCACAAGGCACACACAATCTCTTCCCAAATCTCAAAACACAATCATTATCAATGTTGAATTCAAGAAACTTATCCATCTGAACCAGCTCTACCTTTTTCTGCAACTCACTGTCTTGCTTCTGTGCTTTCTTGATTCTATCTCATAGAAAATATTTCACTGATACCTGAAACAAAACAGAAGGACATCCTGCACCAAAAACTTCTATGCCAAAGTTCATCAAATCCTTAACCAAAGGATCACGTTCCAAATGCAACATTTTTAATGAAGCAATACTTTTTCGACTCAAAGCATCAGCCACTTTATTTGTTTTTCCCAGATGGTAATGAATTGTACAATTATAATCCTTGATTAATTCTAGTCTTCTCCTCTGTCTAATATTCAATTATTTCTGAGTGAATATATACAAAAAACTTTTTTTATCGGAATATATTTCACACTTTACTCCATACAAATGATGCCTCTAAATTTTTAAAGCGAAAACAACAGCAGCTAATTCCAAATCATGTGTAAGTTAATTTACCTCATGAGTTTTCAACTGACGTGAAGCATATGCAATTATCTGATCATTCTGCATTAGGACACAACCAAGTCCTTTCAATGAAGCATCACTGTAGATAACAAACTACCATTCCTGGAAGGTAGTTCCAAAACTGAAGGATTCACCAATCTTCTTTTCAATTCCTGAAAATAATCATCACATTGTTTTTTCCAGATAAACTTAACACCCTTCCTAGTTAGCTTAGTTATTGGACTAGATAATCGTGAAAAACTTATAACAAACCTTCGGTAATATCCTGCCAAACCAAGGAAGCTACTAATCTCAGTTACATTTGTGGGTCTTGGCTATTCTTCAACAACCTTTGTTTTTGCAGGATCAATAGTTATTCCATCTTTGGAAACAATGTGACCAAGGAAAGAAATTTGTTGCAACCAAAACACACACTTGATGAATTTCCCATACAATTTCATTTCCTTTAAGGTTTTCAAAACAACCCTTAAATGACTTTCATTCTCCTCTTTACTTTTTGAAAACACCAAAATATCATCAATAAAAACAACCAACATTTTTCACCTGAGTCAACTGAGCCATCACTGTAACAAACTGTTTAGTTCTGATTCTGACCATCTCAGGATACTGATTTGAAAGGTAATTGCCCTCTATATGCCTTCCCAAAAAAGTTGTTCTATTTCCTCTATGAAAAACCATTCTTAACAAACATTTCTTAGATGAAGCAACATGGTAATCTTTAAATGCTATATCATTTCAATTTGACCAAAAAAAATATTTTTGGATAATCATTTAATAGAATTATAACTCCTAAAGTTATCTAAACCGACCTCTGATACCAACTATAAGGCCCCAGCCTTAATCATTACTTAATCATGAGTTATTACAAGATTACACATTCAGTATCTTTTCAGGTTTAGAGTTTTAGAGAATTAGATCATAAAACTTGCATTACATTCCACATTTAAACAAAGTGGTTACACAAAAGATAATATTCATTTTTCCCATCAACAGAAAAATATTTAAAATAAAACCTGGATTCTTTCTTGACACATCCTTGACACTATCATCATATCATGTACCATTCCCTTAACTTGTGAAAAACATTTCAAAAACTTGGGATGAGCATAAAAAGCTCTGTAAGGGTTATAAAAATATGGAAAAAAAACATGAGTTCATATATACACAAGAATAAAATCATACTTTACCCATAAAACATAAGCACCTTAACATACCTCATCAAATCATGAATAAATCATAGATATCATAAGACATAAAGGTAACTTGAGTAATTCATAACATTCTTACGTAGGGAGTAACCCTCTTGGTTACGTTTGGAATATCCATCACAGTATATTCCCTAAATCTCTTCGGAGAAACCATAATGTTTAACTCCTTCGCGTTACCCAATGCATTAGAGAGCTATATCGGGCTCACCTTCCCTTAGTTTATCACAAAACCACCCATCTTCATAACAATTCCCAAGAACCATAACATAATCGTATCATATAAAACATGCATAAAGGAAACATAACATTTCCACATTTCAATCACAAGATATCAACACAACACATTGATATAATAAAAATATTATGAAAACCATTTTCAATACCAAAAAAAATGAAATGTAAAACATGGTATTTATTTTTCATTTAAAAAAAGGCATGGCTTGTAGAGGAAGCTGAAACTCAAATAATGGTCATGGCAGTGGAGAAGTCGTTGTCGCTGCATAGGTATGACAAAAACATTCCCTTTTGTCATTTAGTAAAATGCTTCGTATAAAATAGATTCCTTTTAGATAAAAATAAAAGTCAAAGGGGTTTATACACCATATAAAAGAAGGTTGTGTATAAAACAAAATATGCCTCAATGAACGGAGATTGAGATGAAGTCCCTTACCTCGGGTCCGACTTGACTCGATCGTTCTTTAATCTTCTGAATAATACACTTGAGTTAATTTCTACTTCCTTAAGAACCTTTTTCAAGTTCATTATTCCTTTTATATCACTTATTACCATGTTATGAATACTGTGTAATTATTTAAGTTAATAATGGTCGTTTTGTCGATCATTGGTACTTGAGTCAAAAATAAACTCTTTATAATTACAAGTTGTTCATGTGGTAAAATATCCATTATATCAAGAATTATATTCATGATATAGATATCATATATATCATATATATCCAGTATATACATGCATTTATAATATTACATAATCATTTAGAGGTAAGAAATGAAATGCACCGTTCATGGAGACGGTAAGCCATACATATGCATGAACGCTACTTTCATTTCTATTTCTTACTTAATGGACTGGAACCATAATGATATAAACTTATATCATAATTCCAGTATAATATCATATATAATATAATTAAATTTATCCTTTATATGTACCACATATGGTGTTAACGAATCAAATCACTTTGAGGGGGCGGTAGTCCGCACTTCCTAAAATGAAAATATCGCGTTTACCCATAATGGAAACCATAAAGGTATGACAAAAATGAAAAATACAGAAGCTTAAGGAAAACATAAACATATTATATATCATATATAAATATAGTGACATCTTAATTTCCACCTTTGAAGGTGTTATATGAGTGTTGAACAATCATCGTTTCGTGAGGCAGAAATTCGTCATCCATAGAAACAATATGTTCTTTAACCATTATATGTATGTGGGTATAAGTGTAGCTAGAATGATTCTTATAACAACATCCTAATATATTGAAGATATTGTATTTGTTACAAAATAAATGAATAAAATGTGTTTAGGGGGTTGGAGAAGTAAAATAAAACAAAAGAACACAAGTGAAGACATTACCTTAAAATCGCGTAACTCTTTTTGATTTGATCTCAAAGGCTCCCTTGGGAATACGTCTGCCCAAAGTGAGGCATCTAGGAGTAAGAGAGGGATGTGGAGAGACAGAATGGGCAGGTTTTGGCCGATCAAAAGGCTTGAGAGGTGTGGGTAAGGAGGTAGAGGTGGGGGCCTTTTATAAGAGGAGAGGAGGGGCACTCTTGGAAAGTAAGGAAAAGTTACTTTATTTTAGAATGAGTTTCGGATTTTAAAGGTCCCACATTGATTTATTTCGAGGATAAGGTGATAAAAATTCTAGATATACTCATACAATAAGTTTTTGACATGTTTAGGTCCTAGATTTTACATTATCATTTCATTTTATTTAAATCGCTAAATAATGAGGTAATCGCTACATCATCATGATGTCATAAATAATTTAATTTATTTAATGTCTAAAAATTATAAAAAAAATACTATGATGTAGGAAATATTTTAATATTTCGAATGACTATTTATAGTCAAAAATATGACTTATATAACCCCATGTAAAAATTGTTTTAATAAAACAATACATGTTTCTGTCATTTTTACTTTTACTTTAAATAAAAGGCATTAATGTCATTATCTTACCCAAGTGGCCCCATGGGGTCCCAAAAATCGACCCATGGGTTGTCTTGGTCGGCCATGACTCATCCAATAGGGTTAGGAAAAGTTTCAAGAAATTTTCATTTTATTATAATATCATTTTACCTTAAATCACACTAATTACCTTTAATCATGATTAATAAAACTTAAAAGTTACTTTTCATCAAAAATTATTTTCATCCCATTGAACAAAATTTTACATAATAATGATAATAATTTATATTGTATTTTTGAAATTCAAATCACAGAAGTGGTAAAATTCCATTTAAACGAAAAATCAGTTTTTGTAACTACCACTTTGTGGTTTCACTATTCATCAAAAATTAAGGTTTTTCTGAAAAATACCAAAAATTCACCCTAAGATATATTTGATATTCCAAATTCAAAAATGATGTCTATTTTACAAAATTCATAACATAGAAGTTTCATTGATTAATTTTATAATTAAATGCCGCTGTTAAGTCAAATAGCGTGTTTTTAAGAAACAATATCTATCAAAAGATTGACATTCGTTTATGTCCAATCTCAAAGTGATATTAATTACAATGACCACCATTGGATTAAATGGTGAAAATATATTCTAATTTAACTTTAAAACCAATTAAAAAGATAATATAACTATATAACTAAATTATATTAAGAAGAGGTTTTGAATTAAAATGCAACACTTTTCACTATTCATTAAAAAATGAACATTATCAGAAAAATACCATAAATTTATCCAAAGTAAATTCCAATGTCCCAATCATAAAGAATAAGTTTATTTTAACAAATATAGATTATAAAATTGTCAGAAGTTAGATTTATATATGTTTCACCATCAAAAGGCGGTAAAACAATCTTTTAAAAAAAATATTAGAGTATTCCATGCTTAATATTGGATTTATTCTCATTTTAAGCCTCTAAAACACTATCTAATTCATAAATAGACATAAGTAAGAATATCTATTATTTATTAATTACTTTTTATGTTACACACAATGTCTCAAAATCCTTGACAATTTGATAAAACAAAATTATTTACCCATAATATATATATTAAAACATGGGGAGTAATAGAACCTATGGAGAATTTCATAAACCCACTATGATTAACCACACTTTCTAAAAACATTTATAATAAATGATAAATCCATCCATTAATTTTCCTTTTCTATGTAAATCATGATCATCACATACTATAATAAAACAACCCCTCATTCTATTCACATTCTTGGATGTATCAATCAATAAACGCATTTTATAAATGTCATCGAATAGTGTAGATCCATACTATTAACTAGGTAACCATGGAAATATATCCAACCATGAGATTATATAATGTGAAATTATTAGGGGAAACTATTAATCTTATGTAAATCACATGATTCTAGAACAAGACACAATTCTACTAATATAGATATTCTAACTCCTATGTAAGACCCATTTTATATTATATGGATCATATGAATCCAACATAAGACTCTGTGTAGCATACACATATTCTATGACTGTAGAAAATGAATATTTTTTGATTATGTAGTTTATGTGACTCTAATGGGTCAACCTATAAATGATATCATCCAATGTGTATCTCCCTTGAACTAATATGCATTTTTGTAATCACAATCACATTATATGAAACCCCTTATGTGTTTCTTTTTATACGACATATGAGGTCAAGTAACCTCTTTTTCTTCATCAAAAATACATTAATGACATCTATCATGCAATCTCTTCCACTTTGAATGAAATCCTTCCTTCATACATTGCATGAGATCAATACAATTTAGAAAAATTAATAATTCATTAAGGATGGGATTAGGTGTGTTTATAGGTGTAAACCAAACACCTTAACTCTATAAATTGTAGTTATCCACCCATTCCACTACCTCAGCATCAAACATATGATATTTTCATAATATGTTTGGGTATGCATGATTAACCTCCATGTCTTTTTATATAGTGTGATCCCTTTATCTGTTTTTTAGCATCACTTTCTTCAAGTTCATAATATGAGTTCATCATGATATTCCTTGATATTCATGTAGTTTAATAATATAGAGAAACATCAAGATGAATACATCATTTCTATCTTATCATTATTCAGGTGATTTTTGCAACTACTTCATGTGATCCTCTTGAGAATATTTGATCATGAGGTATTCCTTCATTCATTATATCACAAGATCCTCCTCAATTCATGTTGATATCATGATCTTTATTTATTCACATGGATCAAATGATATTCATTGGAATCCGGTAATTCGTAGACATTGTTTCTGAGAAACCATGATACTCGTGAACATCTCCCTAAATTTGGTCACATTTTCTAGTTAACATCATGATATTGTAGGATCATAATTATATAATGAAACCATGTGATCTCCTAATCATAGACTGCTAGTCACTATTTTTTTTAATAATTATAACATGTGTATTCCTTGGCTATACTTACACACTCAATGTGACCCCATAGGAATTATGTTATCCACATTATCTTATAGTGATTATGTTCTTTCATGTTATCCTTTGGAACTTACATGCTACTTGTGATCCTTTTTCAGTTACCCACAACACATGATCCATTAGATCTTACACACTCTACATGATAATTTATTACTTTTTTTCATTCCATGATCCTTTGATAAACATACATCATTAACAATTTAAAAACGTTTCAAAATAAAATATACCTTAATACTCCATCTAGAGAGTTTTTACAACAATAACCTCGTTTGGTTTTTAGTGAAAACAGTTCAAAATTTCAAGAACTAACATTTGGACAAGTCAGGAAAATATAAATTCATTTTCCATATGATTGTACATATAGTGTTAAAAGACGTCCTCAATATATACTATAATCCCACATGTGCCTATATCAATGTGAGAAGAAATAATATTCTAAAAATATTTACAATTACTAATTCCAATATTGATCCTTCCTTTAGAAAACATATCTACACTAAAAAATAAAACAAGATGAACCATTAATATCACTTCTCAACCCGCACAAGTAAAGTATTAGAATAATAAAATCATCACTTATAATCAAAATTCTTCTTCATTGAAAGACCAATTTTAACAACATCAAATTTATAAATCCCCTTCTTTTGTTTTCTCACCCTATTTGGTTCTCCCCCAATTTTGATAACGGAATTTTTCTCTTTTTACAATGAACCAAACGGGCACTCCTTTTTTGTCTAAAACATGGTAAAGAATACATATTAGTACATATGGGAAACAACACACTAAACTCATAGAGTGTGTCCCATTTCCACACTGTTTATGTGTGGGTAGCCAAATGAACTCCAAGAGGTAGTATATGGAATTCAAATGTTTCTTCAGGTAATTTGTTTATGATAATATCTAAAAATTATATTTAAGTAGTAACATACTGAAACTTCACAAGTCCATGATCTAATTTCTCCTTGATAAATATATTTTTTATTCAAATGAGATTCTTCCTTTAGTAATAGAATTAATTTTTATTTAGATTTTATAAAACATGAATTATCAAAATGGATTCTAAATATATACTTAACTTTAATAACCACATAATCCTATACTTACAATGGGAATTCATTCATCTTTGACTTTAATAACCCTTAAAAAATGATCTTGGTACATTTGTGTTTTTACAATCTATAGAATCAAGAGGGACCATGCATTATTATTTAATCTTCATAAATCCTAATAAATTGGGATTTCTCTCCCCTATTGTCCATGCACGTCTTCTTTCCCATGTCATGCCAATGGTTGACATTTGAAGACCACCTGACCAAAGAAAATAAATTTATGTTAACCTTTAATAACATTGGGGTCCATATTTCATCTTTGACAATATTTATCAACATAATATGAAAACATTGATCCATTTAGCACTTTTCATCCTCAGAGGAATATTATTCATTATAGTTGTACACTACTAAAAAAATTCAACAAGTTAAATTACCACTTTGAGGTGTGTCTTTAATAGATCCTCTAAGACTATTGATTCATAACTCATTATTTGGAGGTCAAGCCAAAAAACACGAACACCATTCATGTCTCTCAATTACATTCATTGATGCTTTCAATATGGAATTATTTATTTTTGAAAAAAATCCAATGTCCTCAGCCAAATATATGTTAAATCAACTGACACCATTATTTGAGTAAAATAATATGAAATGTATGTTTTTCACTTATTCATAGGACTCTCTTATTATATACAGTTATACATACTTGAGTGTAGGTCACCAAATATCCCTGTAAACACCCAACTTTTTAATAGTACTGATTATCTATTTCAACTATTCATATGAATCTAGTTGTTTAATTACTCATCGGAATGAGAAGAAAACAATGTTGGAATACTATTGATCCTTTACTAGATATTTGGTTCCCAAAAAAGAAACAGATGGTACCAAATTGTTAGACACAGTCATGTAATTCTTTCATGTTACTGCTTCTCTACCAATATTTCACCTCTTAGTGGTAATTTAAAACATTAACATAGGTCTAACACATATGGTTAATTATGAAATGTGACTTTGAAGCACTAGATAATTCAAATATATTTTTATAACTCTTCATCTTTATATCAGGATCTTCGTGGTATGATCTTCCTTTTTTCTATAGTATTAAAATTCTAGATACTACATTGAATAATAGAGTGGTTATTTCCCACTGTTTATTAACACTAGTTCCACATGGGGATTTCATGAATTCCAACTCTTCTTGTTACATATATATCAATTGATTTTATGCTCTTTTTACTTTTTAATGCAGAAAAACACCATGGATCATATCACCCACTACGTCCTACATAACATCCAATAAATATTATAAAATCACAATACTTTAGAATATGAGTACCTATAGAATCCTAAATAATAGTATTATGGTTATTCAATATGGACCAACTCTTTATTCTTCTATTGAAAAGCTTTGAACCCATTTAGTTCCTTTTCTAACTCTCTCCATCATCTTCAACTATTATAAAAATATGACTATAAATTCATTACCCACATGATCAGTCTTCCTTTGATATATAGGTTCTTTAGGCTTGTTATTTTAAAAAAATTAAACACTAGTAAAAATTTATTTCTTTGACACTCCACATATACATCATTTTTTATGATTATTTATCTATGTATTAATATTCCAATTGATTTTTTGTTATTTTACCTTCCTCTATTGTAGTTTTTTTCTCTTTCCATAACATATTTCACCATGGAATGACATTAGAATTTGTCATGGGATTTTTTGTTTGTTTTTATTTTATAAATAATCGTAGTTACCTCTCCATTTCATAATGTAGGTGATACTTTCATATAACAATATTTCCAAGAGAGATGTTGTGGTTATAATAAAAGAGGTTATTGGCACATATTTCATTGGGATCCTTGTTTTTATATTGATATTTTAAACATGTTTAGAATTATAGAAATACATATTCCAGTATAAAATTTCTTGTTATACACTCAAAAATATTAGGACAACCTTTCAGATTTTTTTCTATACATTCTTTCTTCCATATGCAGCACCATTTCAAATTATCATGTTTAACACAAGTGAACATTCTCCAATTAAAAAGATACCTCACGTCATCATTTATGTGTTTGGATATTGGTGATGATTAAGTACTTCATTGACATTGATCCCCTAGATTTTATAATATAAACTTTTGGTGTGTACTAATCTTCTATAAAATTGTCATTTCTAGGATTTCTTTTTCAAAGAGTCTTTTATTTTATATTTTCTTAGACTATATTAATTATTTTCAAATTTTTTAATTTTCCATCCTTTACAACATGAAATGTATTCCAAATATTCCAAAAATGAAACATGGAAAATAGTCCAATATAAATAATTAATATTACAATTACTTCTTGTTAATGTCTTTTTATATATGTTTCTAATGCCTATAGTATTATCCCAAATTTTATGATTATACATGTTCTATTTCCTCACATAAATTATAGAGGGTATATCATAACCAATAAAAAAATTAGCAAAACTGCATGGCCATTTGGATGAGACAATAATTTAAAAAATTTCCCCTATAATTTAATATTCTATTTTAATTTAAATATTACATAAAATGGGATATTAAAATAATAAATAAAAATAATCCCTAAATTTGAGCTCACTTTTAACATTATATTCAATCACATTTTAATAACTTATTCTAGTTATTCCACTTATTGTTGAGTCTTATTTCCCCTTGATTCAAGATATGTCTTATTTGTTTCTTGAGTGTCTCCCAAATAGTCATATAATCTTCCAATACATAATAGAGTTTACCCACCATATTAGTTTTTACTTTTATTTTAGAACTAATCTAATAACTAAAACCCTTAAAGCACACATTCTCTTGAGGTAACATTTTCTTCTCTAAAACTATTTTTAACACATGTGTAACATTATCAAAATTTATGGATTCAAAATTCATAATTTATTTAAAGTTTATATTTATCACATTGTTTTGATATTTTATTTTTTCTATCATTATGAGCATCAGTTGATGTTCTTCAGATTGGGAATCATTCTCCTCTCCTAGATTAGTGGCCATTTCAACAAATAATTTATTTAAGACTTTTATCTTATTAACATCAATTTTCTTTTCATGTAACCAAATATCTTATGATATATTTACTTAGTTTAATTTATGATCAAATTCCTTTTCATGTGAAAAATTAATACTATTTTTCTTCTTGTATTTTCATTATAATCAGTAGTTCCAACATATAATGTAATGTTTGGCTGTTCACTCATACCTATAGCATCATTATATGTGAAAATAGTTTAACAATATGTTTCATGAAAACCTATCATTATAAAGTTGTTCCATATCCTTAAATCGAATTATACTCTTTAAATAAACACCCCCAAACTAATTAATTCCATGATAATTTTGTTGCTTCCATGAATTTATCCCCTTCTACATGAAACTTAAAAATATAAGATAAAATTGAAAATAAACATTAACAGTTGAATGAACCATGTAATAGAAAAAAAACTAGTTGAAGATCCATATACTCTATAACCAATTTTTATTATTAAAAGGGTATTAGATAACCAAAGAGGTGGGGATTGTTTGTGGGTGATGAATCAGGTTATGAATATTCTTTACAAAATTCTTTCCACCATTGTGGATTTTGACCTCACTATATTTAGGGTCACTTATTTCTCTTTTTAGTGTTTATATTGACCTTATACAAAAAAAATTCTAATGTTTATGCATAGAAAATAATGAAATAAAGAAATTAAAAATACACACATACTTTTAAAAGGTTCCCACTATGGTCTATTCTAAGTATCATACATCAAATAATGTGTTTGTGCACAAAAATCATAAATTACACTACTTGATAGTTTAAGATAGGTCATTCCTACCTAGCCTCAAAACCCTTAAAATAGTTGGGTTTGATTCCCTATCTTACCAGGATCACATTCTCAAATATTCCTCTTGTTCTCTTTAAATTAAAAAGAAAACAATTGGCATGGATTTGAAAGAACAATATCATTTGTTTTTGAGAGATTCATCAAATGTATGATATGTTCCATTTAATAGCATGTGATCCACCAAAACCATGATGTGAACATATCATTGAGAATTTACTTTCCATAAGAGATCATGGAAACTCTTCCTCACGTAGAAATGTTCTAAAATAGATTCCAAGTGTTCCTATTTCCATAATGATTCCACCAACCCCTTCACATGATGTAATGAGACTTATTAGTTTACCTTTTAATTCCCTTGATGTAGCTATTAATAAAATCCTTATATAAATATTTTTGAATGGTTCATATCCACTATTTTCTTCTTCATAATTTAAATGTGATAATAGTGATATTCAAAGGGTAAACATGGTGTGTATCTCCTTATGTTGGACCCTAGCATATAACCCTTATACGAGACCCTTCCTAGATTATGAGGATCGTGTGACCCATGTGAGAGACCCTATTAATCATATATTAATATCATGACTCTTACACAAGACCCTATTCATATTATGCTAATAATGTGATCCCAATACTGTAATTTTTTCAGCTTATACAGATCACATGACTCTAACATAAGACTCTTTTCACCTTAGTCTGATTTTATATATCATATGGGTCAACCTATATGTTTAAACACCCAACACAATACACCATTTCACTTATGTGAAATCATGAGATACACTTCATTTGATACGATACAACTTAATTGTTTATTATTAACTAAATTATGGGTTCACAAAACCATCATCTCTTTACCAGAAACTTTTATACAACTTTAATCACGTAAATTCATCCACTTCACAAAAAATCACATTCTGGTAAATTTATTTGGCTCAAACCTTTAACAGAAACACATTAACATCTTAAAAATCTATTAAAGGGTGTTTATATGAATAAATCCCCCACATAAACTCTAAAAACTGTGGTAATTCATCCATTCTGACACCTCAGTATTGTCCTTACTACTTTTCATAATCAATTTTTACTTAGGCGGTTTACCTATATGGAAATTTTAATATTAAAAGCCACTAAAACAATTTCAACATCATTTAACACGTGTATATATAGTGAGTCTATCGTGAGATGCATTTAATGTCATCTAATAATTTTTTTTCAATTGACTGTATCATGAATACACCATTTTCATCCTATATTTATTTATGCACTTTTCATAACTCTGTTAAAAGATCCAATAAAACATATATGATTGTGAGATCATTCCTTATTCATGAAATCATAATATTTACAATAATTTACATAGATAGTATGATATTAAATCATTTACTTGGATCACATGATCTTCTTTAGGCTCTCTCAATCACGATACATATAGTCATTACATGATTATGAGAAACTGGAAGACATACTACCTCACCCTATATTTGGTTTCATTATCCTATTTACTACATGATATCATGTGAAATGCTTTAATTCATGTGATCACATGATCTCCTTCAATTCTCCCAATCACAAGACATCTATTAATCACTTTATTTTTAATTATCATGAGAGATATCTTCATTGTCCATACATACAAACATCATGTGAAACCTTAGGACTTACATTATCCTTTTGATCCTTTATAAATTTCATTCTTACTTGTAGTAATTTTTCCCTTATGTTCTCCATGGGATAATTTGTCACTTAGATTCTCTATCTGATCCTTTAAAACATATGCACTCCATGTGATCCTTCGAAACATTATTGCTTTACATATTCATTTTACAAGAATCCTTCATCAAGAACATAAAACCTTGTCAAAAAAACTATAAAAATAGATCACTATCAAGAGTATTTTTTATAATAGTATATATGTCTGTGTAAATAGAGTTTTCCTGTAAATATATAAATCACATGTTTCATTCTAAAATTTAAGTATTTTAGTTTTATTTTTTTTAATGTATCATGGTATGTATGGTCTTCAATCAATTATTTATTTTTTTGGTGTGTATTTAAAATATTGTATTTCATTATATAAATTCTCATGGATGGTACATTTTTGACCGTTTTAAAAAAATTGGATACCCAAAAAAACAAGTTGTTATACAAAAAATGGTAAAATATGTTATTACATAATAGAAAAAAATAGTATCCAAAAACATTTCTAAAATCAAGGTATTATAATAAAAATGACACTATTGTTGAACATACTAGTATATCGATACATTAACCAACATGAAATAATATTATATCTTAATTAATCTTATCAAGAAAAAACATAATTTTAATAAAAATAACTTTATGTTACTTTTAAAAATCATGACCTAAAATAACTCAACCAATAAGTAATGACTCCCCTTTAAGAATTATGTGCCATGTTTAGAATCATTTAATGAAGGATAAATGATTCATAATTAGTTAAATATAGGTGGTATGCACTAATAATTATGTGTTAATGGAAGATGTTTCAAATATGTGGAATGTGATAGAAAAGTGATCGGAACCAGGATGTAAAGGAATAGAAAGATGATTTTTTATTTTAATTTTAAAGATAAAATTAGATTTATTAACTAAAATGGTATGATATTTCATAGCATAATGATGAAGTTCCATCATTTCATTGTAAATATTTTAATAGGTTATTGGTTTTAGTTATACTCATGGCGGGGGGGACAAGAGATGAAGCATGATATAAGTTGTAGGATGAAAGAGAGGGGTGGCATCGATCGATTTAGGTTTATGGTGCATTGAGACCAATCAAATTGTATCAAGGTCTCTTATTTTATGTGATGAGGTATGTTATCAGTGAAATGAGGCAAAATGGAATGTCTAAGATTCAATAATATGGTATGAATATCTAAAAATTAAGAAAAACTATAAATGATCACTTAAATTCAAGTAACAGATAACATACTTTAACTTTTTTGGGTTGGCTTATCTAAAAATTAGAAGATTTTGATAATGTGGATCAAATACTATGAAAATATAAATGTCACAACTGAGTGACATGATCTTATAATGTTCTTTTAAAAAAGGGAAAGTTTTTCATCAGTGCTAATAAAAAAACGCTAATAAAACTACCTTTATCAATGTGAAAAATGAAAAGAACTTAGATGGAATTTTCATTAGCACTCTAAAAGAGATGAAAAATATATCCTTCTTGAGATTTAACTAATTGAATTGAAAAATAAAAAATAAAAATATAATATAATATTTACCATATATTACCATTTCTTTAAAATTGATATTAAAAATTACGTTATAACAAAATGAAATTGACCAAAAAATACATAAATCAAAAAACAATTAAAAATAAATAAACAATATTAATTTTATTAATTTTATTAATAACTATGGGAATTTTATTAAAAATTATTATTATTATGATAAATTTAATAATATCAATATATTAATATCCCCATAAATTTATTATTCATATTGTAATAAATGAATTAATGTTAGAGTAAATTTTTTTATTAATAAATGAATTAATATTATAAATAAAATTATGAATAATGGTATTAATATTATAATAAATTAAAAAATAATAATTTTCATATAATAAATTTGAATTAATATAATAAATAAATAAATTATAAAAATGATAAAAATGAATAAAAATAATAAATGTATTAATGAGTTCTAATATTGTGATAAATGTATTAATATTATGATAAATATTTTAATAATAGTATTAATAAATGTTTTCTTGTTTAGGATGAGTATCTCAATAGGGGTGAATTAAGAACCAAATAATTTTTTTGTTAAAATTAGTTCAAATAAAATCCCCGAATTAAAATAAAATCGCCCCGTTAATCAAAAGAGTAGTTTAATATAATTTTGATCTTTTAAAATATTTCTCAATTCTTGGTTAGCGATCAGTTAAAAAATGTAATTTGATTTATCCTTTTGTAATAAATCTACTTAATCAAGCACCTATATAAATACTGGTTAATATTAACAATAATGGTATGTTTTTTATAGTTTGGGAATGTTGTAGTTTAATGATTTGTGAAGAACAAAAAATACATAATTGAATAAAAAACAAGGGGTTTCATCTCAAGATTAGTCATAATACCCTAAAATTTGAAACCAGCCACTGGAAAGAAGATTATACAAATATTATCTTGATCCACAACCTATATTGGGTATACACAATAGATAACAATATTTATAGGCCACACATAGTCCTCTTCCACAATAACTATGGGATGAAAAAAAGCTTTGGTCACATAATGAATTTTCCAAAAACACCCTGGGGATACATAAGAAAACAATTGGTATAGAATATATTGTATTCTTTATTTATCATGCAAGAGATGATGCATTTTTATATATATGAAAAATAATACACTACTTAAAAAATAAGGAAAAAAATAGAAAGAGGATGTAAAAAAGACAGAGAAAATATGAAATTGCACTATTTGATGTTCTTCAGAAGATTTATGCTGCTATATTAAGGCATGGAATGAATATTGGTATGTTTTTCTAAAAATTAGAGTAAAATAAAGCATTATAAGCACTTTTTATAACAGTAGGACAGAATATCAATGTTCGTTAAGATCCACTCTATCTCAATCAAAATCAATTATAGATGTTCCATGTAAAGATATCGTAGAATAATCCTTCATGTATTCATTAAAAAATGTTTTCTTTTTACCAGCATTCTCACGAACTTTCACACAAGGGAGGCTTCTCAAAATATATACCATTACATGAAGGATGCTCTGTTTTATGAAAAATCAATATAATCCTCTTCATCCTCGTAATGAGATCAAACACATGCTTTTATATCCTTTGATATAGTAGAGAAAATAATCATAAAATAATATTTTTCATTAAATTCAATAATATATACATTGAGAACATTTAATTCAAATTTCTATTCATATGGATGGTGGATCGGCCCAACAACAACTCATGTCTGGTGGTGAGTCAGGCTAGAGGTAGGTCATGTAACAACTGGTCAGGTCTCGTGAAGACTCATTTCAGTGTTCAGTCATCTTAGTATTTAATCGTCTAAATTTTGACTCATCACAATGGTGACCTGTCTCTAGTGGTTACTCAAATGGTGGTAGGTTATCCTTAGCAAAAAGTAATTTTTTAGTGGTGACTGATTATCAATAGTGGGTGAAGTGTGGTGGAGAATCAACTCCAATGGTGAGTATTTTCTAGTTGTGATTCATTCTTAATGGTGAGTCATTCTATTAGTGGCACATTCTCAATGGTGATTCATTAAGGTAGTGGGTTAATTTTGAAGGAGGGTCTTTTCAAAACATTGTAAAATTTTCACCAGATTTCCTTATATTATAAAATGATATCATAAAACATTAAAACTATTAAAATCATTATTAACATTAATTTTGAGCATTATTACAAGAAGGCTATAACAATATACCCCTATTTGATGATAAAAAATAATTTCATTTTACAAACCATGTATAATTGTTTTCATAAAATTGATATATTGGAAGAAGTCATTACATATACTTAACATTTCAAAAAGAAACCGTGAGAGTTTGATCATATATTTTAAAAAATTAAAACATAAGATAAATAAATTAATATGGTACAAGAGATGTCAAATAAAAAATGGTATCGAATGGATACCAAAGGTATGTTATGTGATAAAAACAAAATCATATATTTAAAATCCCATAATTAATAAAGATGGTATGAAAGGTATAAATTAAATACATTTGATATCAATTATATGGTATTAAGAAGTAACATAAATATTAATGAAATATATAACAATTTGTTATTTCAAATAAATTCCATAAATATTCTCCACCTTTTAGGATTATTAAACACTGAAAATAAAAAATAGTAAAGGGAACAAGACATGAAAATATTTATATATTAATAAATTATACATAATTAAAAATAGAGTCATGTGCATATGAAGAGAAGGTAATAAAAAATACCATATAATGAAAGATTATAATCTATACCACTCTCATACAAGGGATTGGGATCAACAGGTTTCATTCCCTTATCAGAGAAAGAGGGATCATAAATATAGGCTGATAGTGGTGATGTATTTTTATATAGATATTAGGTAGAAAGGAGTAGGCTTCTCTCTGGTGATAATCATCCAGATATATAGGACACCTTATTGGAGGGTCATATCAAAGGGTTGGAACTGATCATGGAAAAAAGCATGTGAATATCGGGTAATAGATGGTATGAACATCATTGGAGTAGTGGTAGGAGGAGTGAGATGTGTAGTCAGCAGAATTGCTTCATGAGGTAGTACATCTAAACCAGACATATTGAAGAAAGGATTCACTAGATTGATAAATACTTTTTGATATTTATTATCACTTTATGGAACTAAAAAATTCATTTTTCTACTCCCTAAACAACATTTTTACATGTTTCATCACTTTTAGTTTATTAACCGGTTCTTAGAAATCTTGAGAAATAGGAGGCATTTGAGGATTTTTTACTAGAAACATTCAATTAGTGTTCACCTCCTTCATGGTAATGACCTGTGGTAGATAATAATTAATTAACATTATGTTAATTTCTTTTTCATTTATAATATCATTCATACATTTCCTTTCCATATTATACACAACATCACTATTATATCAAATCATCCAAAAAACTCTCTAGAAGAATAGTAGAGACATCACCTGAAACATCTTGAACATCCTCCCTAACAATAGACATAATTAGCTCAAAATTAACTGAGAGTGGAGGATCAAAAAAAAAGAAACATTTGAAGTAATATTCCTAAATTTCTCTAATAAGGAATCAATACTATAGGCAAAAGGTTTCCTTGTATCTTCTACCATAGACCTCAAAGAATCTATCTCACTTGAAAGCCACATGTTTTAAATATTCACTCTGTCTTTTATGAAACAACACATTCAAAATGTGGAATAATACTATCATAAACATATATCTTTCATCAATCTCACTAATCATTTTGACCAATGGTGGTTGATTCATCATAATCCTCTCAATGTCACAAAGGAGACTTTTTTTAAGGAATATGTTAGCACTAGTAACCACATCAGAAGGTATATAAGCAGAAACATTAGGCAAAGGTGAAATAATTGTATTTTAAGAATGCACAACATCAACTTCTAGCTCATATGTGGTAGGAAAAACTAATGTGAAACCATTAATCTCCCTTGTAGAATATATTTTTTCTACAATTGATCCCTTAGGATCCATATCTACTAAAAATGAGATAGTAGTTCTACCATACATTGGTCGATTGATATCATTGTCAATGTTCAGTTGGTTGAAGAAAAGTCTCCCATAACCTGGATATCCCTACAATTATTCAAATGATGTGATGTCCAATCTGGGTGAAGATGCAACAATAATCTAAACATCAGTGTAGTGACCCAAACTATTATAAATAAAATTTACATTGAAATTTTAATTAAATGCATTGTTGAGTAATATTGATATAAAAAAACAATCACATATTTTTTTTATTATATCCTATGATATTTTAATGATTGTTAATAATTTATATCATTGATACAGAATCTATTGAATATTGATCCCACAATTAGTATAAACATAGGATTTAATTGTAAAGACCCGTAAATTTCAAGGAAGTTTTTTTCTTAATTTTCTTTGGAATTTTACTAGAGCGCAGTTTCTGACGGCACCTGATTTCAAGGCCCGGTGTGCCCGGAATCATTTTCCGAAGTTTGGCTCGGGTACGTTCAGTGAACGGACGAGTGGGTTTTTCTAACTTTTGAACCGGTGCCTGAAATCAAATTTTGAGGGCACTGATGAAATCGCAGTGCCAGTATTTGCTTATAAACGCCTCTTCCGGAGTTGCGTTTTCTCGGGTGTGGTTTTTAATTTTTGGGCTTAAGGTTAAGAAATGAAATAAATTGTTCGAAAAACTTTATTTTATTTCACTTAAGCCACTTGAATCCACTTGAAAGCCACTTAAACTGAGTTGAAACGGATAGGGTGCTATCCAGAAATATCCTACCCTCTTGGTAGGATATTTGTGAGGTGGGGCCCGCACGAGCCCCGCCGTTTCATTTCCGCTAAGTAACGCACCCGCGAAAACCCGTCATTATGAAATTCAACTGATGCGTTTTCTTAAATTCTTAACGAACTATTTAATTGGGCGGTTTTATTCATGAATTAAATGGGTGGTTTCTTTTGTTAAATTAATTCAACGAATTGATGGGTTGTTACTTACCTTTTTCGTTTGTTGGCGTAATAATAAAATAAGACCAACACAGCATTTGGAGGATTGCACATTGAGAGGCTTGACGGAATTCTTGAGCCCTCATCCTCCTTCGCGAAGAACGCGATGAACGCAAAGAACACCGGCCTCCGACGAAGAATGCCGAACCCGCGGAAATCGACGACGCGACGCCGTGTGCCATGACGCCGATGTTTCCTCTCCCGCGACGTTCTTCGGTGGCGTTCCTTAATCCGCGACAAGAACCTTCGATCATCCGTTGTGGTGAGTGTTTGCGATTCTTAAAAATCCCTTTGTGGATTTTTAACTCAAGATGGATTTAATTTTTAATTAAATCTTTTTGTTCTTGAACCTCAGAGTTTGTCGACGCGACGCCCCTCCGCGACGACGCGATGCCGGATACCGCGACGACGCGACGATCCCCAATTTCGCGAAGAACCCGTGAGCGACGACTTAACGAGGTAGGGATTTTTTTTTGGAAATGCCCTTATTCCCATGAACGTTTCTTTAAAATTAAAGAACCGGATGCAAATGAACAATTTTAATTTATTAAAATTGTTGTATCATGTGTTGAATTATTTTCTCTCGTTGTTGTTAACTAACGCGGAGGGTGCGGGCCAAACTAACACGGCCCGACAACCCTCCGTCGTTCTTCGTGGTTGTACGGATTTGGTGGGTGACGAAAAAACGTGACGTAAGGGCAGTTTGTTGATCCCGCAGTGAAGAACGGAACCCGGGAGGAACAATGGCGCAGACGGGAAGGAAAACGGACCACCGGAGCAACTCTGGTGGCCCACAGAAGCGGCCGGCGGCGTGGGCCGCCGGCGCGGCGGCGCCCCGGCGCGCCGCCGGACAGAGCCGTTGCGGCTTCAGCTGCGGCGGCGGAGGCCAACAGACCTGCGGTCGTGCGGGTCCAACTCGCCCACACGGGACGCGGCGACAGCCGCGTCCATTGCTCCAGCGCGGCCCCAACGTGGGGCCGCGGCTTCTCCAAACCCCGGGGGCGGCGCCCCGCGTGTCACGACCCGCCCTCGGGGTCCGTGCCGTGACTACCCCACGCCCGCCTTCCATAGGCCAGGGGCTGGCGACTAGCACCAAGGCGTAAATCCCGGTAAAAAGGGAAGGCATTGCCTTTGTAATGTAAACAAACACCACAGAGTAAGCAAGCGGAAAGTAAAAACTAAGTAAAAACAGAGTACGACTGAAAGTGCGGAAAAGTAAATGAGCCAGTATACAAACCCAAACTGAAAGTAAAGTACAACTCGAAAGGGAAAATAGCAACTGTAAGTAAAATCCGCTACACCGAGCTGTCCACTGGATATCCCATCTGAAGGGTGGGTACAGATATCTCCACTGCTCCACGGGTCCCGTCGTCCGCTCCGAACACGTCCCGCCCAGTGGTCCACCTCCAGGTACCGTCCTACTCTGCAAGCCTCAGCCAAGATCAACGCTGTCTGTCGTCTACAACCAACACAACGTAGTGCGGGCATAGCCCGTGCAGGGGTGAGTATAAGCTACTGAGTAGGGACCCTGAGACCCCCGATGGTCTCACAAAATCCACAAAGGATAATCCACAAAGGAAGATACAAACACAAAGTAACAACTGACACTGCTTAGGTATATGCCCATACATATACCTAAGTCATCAATTCCAACACGCTCCATCCTCCGAGCCCAAGTACATCTCAGTCCACATAGGAAAGTAAACGTATTCCACACAGGAAAGCAAAACGAAATCCACATAGGATAGCACAATACAATCCACACAGGAAAGCAACAGGATTCAGCTCACATAGGTATACTTCTTCGAAAGACGATAAAGATAATCTCTGATCCATCTAAGTCGTCGGACCCACGAAGGATCGATAGGTAACTAACCCCCGCAAAAGACCCACACAGGATCGGGCCCACATAGGACCTGTAGGCGCTGGTTCACACAGGACCGCTGAGCGCAAAGACCCACACAGGATCGGACCCACACAGGATCGGGCCAACACAGGACCTGTAGAACTGATCCACGTAGGATTGCTGAGTGTTGTAGTCGTCGTCGTCGAATCCACACAGGATCTCTGTACTGTCGTCGTCGCAGTCACAGTAGCAGTAGCAGTAGCAGTAGTAGTCACAGTCGCAGCCAGCACTAGGGTTCCCGCACACAGCAAGCTCGTACAGGAGGACCCACTCCACGAGCCGAGAGGCTGATACATCAACTGTCACAAAGTCCAGAGTTGATGTATCCAAAAGTTCCGTATCGTCAACAGGAACTCAACGCAACAGACGGCACGTCGATCGGACGCCCGGTCTGAGAGTTATTGGCTTTTTCGTCCCAGGGGCCCGGTTGGTTTTTAAGGAAAAACCAAACCAACCGTACTCCACCTGCGTCCAAACCTTAGGCGGAGTATTCCAAAAGATCTGTCTCACTAAGAGGAACAGAACAATGCTGACGGCACGTCAATCGGACGTCCGTAGCTCAAGATAAGAGCGTTTCCGCTCCGAAGTCCCGGTTGGTTTCGTGAACGAACCAACCCGGCTGAACACAAAGTATTCCGAAACTTTGAGTTCGATATACCTAAACGACCGTCTCGATCCAAGGATGATGTTGCCGCAGACGGTTCATCAATCGGAGGTCTGTGGCTCAAGTTATGGCCAAAAGACCGAAACCGTCTCGAAAACGGGGGGTCCGGGTCCGGGCCGACCCGGCCCGACCCCCCCTGGGTCGGCCCGAACCGTGTCCGACCCGGCCCGGCTGGCGCGGACTGGCGTGGCGGCGCGGTCCGGCGCGGCGGCACGGACCGGCGCGGTGGCGCGGTCCGGCACGGCGGCGCGGCCCGGCCGGCGGCGGCGCGGTCCGGCACGGCGGCGCGGCCCGGCCGGCGGCGGCGCGGCCTGGCGCCGTTGGGTGCCTCGCGCGGGGGGCAAGGCCCCCGTTTTTTTTTAAGAAGGCGGCGCGGCTTTTAGCCGCGCCTTTGGAGAACCCCCCCCCCCCCCCTCGTGGGGGCCTGCTTTGAAGGAAACCGGGGGGCCGCCTGCCCCCCTCAAGGAAACCCCCCCCCCCAAATAATGGGGGGGCTTTTTGAGCTGACCGGGGGAATTAAATTCCCCCGGTCTTTGACCTTCCATCTGGCCACCTGGCCGGCTGGTTTTTCTCCAACGGGACCGGCAGAGCCGGTCCCCTTCTGACTCCCGACACCGGCGAGCCGCCGGTCTTCCCGTCTCGCCGCGGCCCAGAACCGGTCGCGGTGTTCGTCGTCTGGCGCGGTGCGACGGCACCGCGCCCCTCCGCCGCGGCCCCGCTCCGGCCGCGGCGCCTTCGATTCCCTTAGACGCAGCGCGACGGCGTCGCGTTCGTGATGATTTTTCCACGGTGCGAATTTCCACGTGGTGCGACGGCACCACGCCATCTTGTTTCATCCGCAAGATAATTCAACAAGAACAAAGGAGGGGGTTCGGCCGTGTTCATGCGGTCCGGCCCCCTCACGTTAAACGATAACACATATTTAAATATCCTCATGTTTTTCATGCTAGAACCACGAACGAGAATAAATAAATAAATAAACAATCAACAACAACCCCTACCTTGGGTTCAAGTTCGAAGATCGTCAACGACCCGCGGAAGACAACGTCGTGGAGGTCGGGCGTCGCGGTAATCGTTCGTCAAATCCGATGACGAAGAGGTACGTCCGAAGAGGTACGTCGTTGGAGAATCTTCGTATGCCAATGAAGGAAGTCCGAGGAGGATGCAGCGTTCCCTTTTCGTTGACACGGAAGGCATCGTCAATCTTCGAAAACAATGGGCTACGAAGATGAGAGGAGCGGCGTTCTTCGTCGGAGCTCAAAGGTTATTCGCGTTCTTCGTCAATGTTGAAGAAGAAGAAGGAGCTACCAAAATCCTCTCAAGAAGGATAGAGAGTTCTAACCCAACAAAATAAGATAGAGTCTTATTTTATTCAAAAACTTAACAAATTGAATTTCAAAGGTTTGAAATTCAAATAAAATAACTCCAAATTAATTAACAAGTTGTCATGTTAATTAAAGAGGGGTTAAAGGAGTTTTGAGAGGAGATGAAAAGTTGGGTTTCGTGTGGGCCCCACCACACTTAATCCTCCCATGGGAGGTTAAGTGGATGTGGGTCCCACCTTTAACTTCCTTTGAGAGGAGTTAACCAACAAGTAAGAAAAATAAAAAGTGTTCCACATTTTTATTTAACTTTTTATAATTCTCCCAAAAACTAACTTTTGTCCTGCAATAAACACAACTTCGGAAAAGGTCTCCTTAAGTGAATATCGGCGCTGCGAGTTCATCGGTGTCCTCGGATTTCAATTCCGAGCACCGGATCAAAAGTTAGAAATTCCCACTCGTTCGTTCACTGAACGTACCTGAGCCAAACTTCAGAAATTGATTCCGGGCACACCGGGCCTCGGAATCAGGTGCCGTCAAAAACCGCGCTCTTGTAAAATTCCAAAAAAAATTAAGAAAAAATTTCCCTTGAATTTTACGGGTCTTTATATTACTCCCACTTCAGGGCTTTACGTCCCCGTAAAGATACATAAAAAACTAGGGAAACAAATGAGGGTACTGAGCACGCATCTGAGCCTCCCGCTCCCATGTGCTCTCCTGGAGGTTCCCGTGCTGCCATCTGATGCGCACAAGAGGAATTGATGGCCCACGTAGGACCCGCTCCTGTCGATCCTCTATCTCCACCGGGACCTCCGTAAAAGTCGCCCCATCGTCAACGTCAAGCTCCCCATGGTCAATGATGTGCGTCGGGTTGTGCACGTATCTCCTCAGCTGGGATACATGGAAGACGTCGTGCACCCGGTGTAACTGAGGTGGCAGAGCCAGGCGATAAGCCACCTCGCCAACCCTGCTGAGGACCTGGAAGGGTCCGATGAAGCACGGAGATAACTTGTCGCCTCGACCAAATCTCCGAATACCACGTCGAGGTGAGACCCGCAAGAAGACGTGGTCGCCATCCTCGAACTCCAGTGGCCTCTGCCTCCTGTCAGCGTATGACTTCTGCCGGCTCTGAGTTGTCCTCATCCGCTCCTGGATGACCTGGACCTTCTCTGTCGTGGCTTGGACCATCTCCGGTCCCACCAGTGCTGACTCCCCAGGGTCTGTCTAGCACAAAGGATATCTACAAGGTCGGTCGTACAATGCCTCATACGGTGCCATCCCGATGGTGGAGTGGTAGCTGTTGTTGTACGCAAACTCCACCAAGGTTAGGTGGTCCTCCCAGCTACGACCAAAGTCGAGGACACATGCGCGGAGCATGTCCTCGAGAGTCTGAATGGTCCTCTCCGTCTGACCATCCGTCTGAGGGTGAAAGGCTGTGCTCAGACGTAGCTACGTCCCGAACGCCTCCTGCAACCCCTTCCAAAGCCGGGAAGTAAATCGAGCATCTCGATCGGAGACGACAGATGATGGCACGCCGTGGAGCCGCACAATCTCCTGAACATAGAGACGTCCCAAGCTCTCCACTGAGCCCTGCTCTCTGATGGGTAAGAAGTGTGCCGACTTGGTGAGTCGGTCAACAATCACCCAGATGGAGTCGTGACCTCTGGAAGTGCATGGAAGTCCAGTCATGAAGTCCATAGATATGTCGTCCCACTTCCACTCCGGAACCTCCAAGGGCTGTACCAAGCCTGCTGGTACCTGATGCTCTGCCTTCACCTGCTGACAGGTGAGGCATCAAGAAACAAACTCTGCCACTGCCTTCTTCAAGCCTGGCCACCAGTGCTGTCGTCTGAGGTCCTGGTACATCTTCGCCACTCCAGGATGTACCGCCAAAGGAGAAGTGTGAAACTCTCTCAGCACTTCCTATCACAAAGCGACTAATACCATGCTACGTCCTCTGAAAAGGATGTTGTGCTCTGCTCCAAGGGAGAAACCATCAGGTGCTTGTCCCGAGGATATCTGAGCACGCCGTGTCTCACAGTCAGCGTCCTCACGTTGTGCCTCTCTGACCCGCTGCAGTAGTGGAGGGGTGACTGTGAGAGACTGGAGGAAGGCTGCTCCATCTCTATCCACAAAGGATATCTGTAAAGAGGCTAGCTGCTCCGTCGCCTCCTCAAGTAGCTGAATGCCCGTCCTCCTGCTGAGGGCATCGACTACTACGTTCCCCTTCCCAGGAGTATAGACTATCTCAAAGTCATAGTCCTGGAGGAACTCGAGCCATTGCCGCTGTCTCAGGTTCAGGTCCTTCTGCGAGAAGATATACCTGAGACTCTGATGATCGGAAAAGACTGTAAAGCGCTCGCCCATCAGATAGTGTCGCCATGTCTTCAGAGCGAAGACCACTACTGATAACTCTAGGTCATGGGTAGCATAGTTCTGCTCATGCGGCCTCAACTGACATGATCCATAGGCGATCACTGCCCGCTCCTGTATCCGAACACATCTGAGTCTGGTCCCTGATGCATCGCAGTAGACTACGTACCCTACTCTCTCCTCAGGCAACCTCAAGAAAGGTGCGCTGGTCAATCTCTGTCTCAGCTCCTGGAAGCTTTGCTGACATCTGTCTGACCACACGATGGGTTTCCCTTTCCTCCTTAACATACGGCAAAGCTGCAAAGATTTCTCCTTTGCCGAAAAGTGAAATCCGGTCTCATCCCCGGGATGAACCACGTTCCTTGCTTAATACAGTCAATCCCGTCATGATTAGTTCATTCATGGCATGGTTGACGTCGTAAGGCCTCGACGCTGCTACCAAGAGATCCAACCGTTACTCTCGCCTCCAAGGGTTGAGTCACACTGTCGGCATCAGTGTGTGGTCACTGGGTTTCCTCCAGTAAGAATCTCTCAAGTGAGGGTCAAGTCAACAGTTTTTAACTGGCACCTCTTAGTAAAAACAAACAAAAGACAAGAAAACAAAAGTCACCAAGTCATGTATCTTTTATTACTTCAACTTAAAGTACAAGGACACAAGGCAACACAATCTACGAAGCTAGAGGCATTATGGGCTAAGGCCTCTATGCCTGGAGCTAGTCCCGAACTAGTCCACCCGCTTCTGGAGCTCCATGATCGTAAGCTTCAGCTTCCTGAAGCTGTGCTCTCCCCTAAGGTCTGGGTGGACCTCCTGGTGGTGGTGGTGGTAGAGCCTCAAAGCGTCGCCCACAACCTGCTGCTCGGCCAGCTCCTCTGCCTCGTCCGCCTCCTCCCTGCGGACCACCACGGTCGAACCTCTACCTCTACCTAGGTGGTTCCTCAATCATCTGCTGCTCCTCTGCATGGCGGGTCAGGCAGTCACGAGCCATGTGGCCTTGCCCGCCTCATGCATAGCACTGTCTTCCACTCGAAAGACTGGCTCCGCGCTGTGTGCCCCGCAATGCTGAGCCAGTTTCCTGAGGTCGTCTGCCCGAAGGTCTGGTCTGCCTGGACCGCTGAGTCATCCGTCGATTGGCTGCTACAGATGACTCTGCCACGTGCCGCCCTGCGGTGGGTTGCTGCGCTGGTGTAGACTTAGCAAGGAAGCTCTCGATCAGAAGGGCCCGCTCCAGTACTCCTGTCTGAGTCGGTATGCTGAGAGAGATCAGCGATGCCCTGATCTCATGTCTCAAACCCTGCTCGAAGGTCCGGGCCCGGAAGAATGGGTCTCGTACCATATCGGTCGATTAGCGCGAGAGATCAGTAAATCTCACCGAGTACTGAGCGATTGTCATGCTGCCCTCCCGCAGCTAGAGAAGCTCCTGGATACGCACCGCACGAAGGGTGGCTGGGACGAACTCCGAGCAGAAAAGTCTCTCAAAGTCCGTCCATAGAAGATATGCCTCATCGTGCACCTGGAGCATCAAGCTCCACCATCATCCTGTTGCTGCGTGTAGTAGGCTCGCAGCGAGGATCACCATGAGGTATGCTGGTGTCCTCACTAGCCTAAACACACGTACCACTGCCTCCAGCCAGTCCTCTACTGCCTGGGGATCCATCTCCCCGCGAAACTTGGGTGGTCGCTGGCACTGAAACTCATGCAGTGCGCTGAGGCGATGTGCATCGTCAGCGGCTGGTGCTGGAAGCATCGGGGGCTCGGCGGGTAGAGCTACCGCCGGTGCCACTGCTGACAAAGGGCCCTGCACCGAAGCCTCATCGCTCGGTGGGCTGTCATCACACTCGACTCTCGGAACCCTAGCTGGCTGCCATCGTGGGGCCATCCTGAAAAGGAAACAGGTGTGCCACGGTCAGAACAGTATACCTGGTGAGCTGATATAAAGTAATCACAAAGAAAACTTTGAAACACACACGCAATCAATGTTTTCGTGCATTAAGTCGGAAATCAGAAGTCAGGGTCCTGGTGTACGGATACGTCGGCCTCCGCACCAACACTGGACTCCCTGGACTGATAACCACACTCAATACGCTAAACATTTTTGCTTCACATAGAAAAGATCAGAGTTCGCGGTAGAACCGAACTCCTCTGATACCAATTTGTCACGACCCTCCCTCGGGGTCCGTGCCGTGACTACCCCAAGCCCGCCTTCCATAGGCCAGGGGCTGGCGACTAGCACCAAGGCGTAAATCCCGGTAAAAAGGGAAGGCATTGCCTTTGTAAAGTAAACAAACACCACAGAGTAAGCAAGCGGAAAGTAAACACTAAGTAAAAACAGAGTACGACTAAAAGTACGGAAAAGTAAATGGGCCAGTATACAAACACAAACTGAAAGTAAAGTACAACTCGAAAGGGAAAACATCAACTATAAGTAAAAGCTGCTACACCGAGCTGTCCACTGGAGATCCCACCTGAAGGGTGGGTACAGATAGCTCCACTGCTCCACAGGTCCCGTCGTCCGCTCCGAACACGTCCCGCCCAGTGGTCCACCTCCAGGTATCATCCTGCTCTGCAAGCCTCAGCCAAGATCAACGCTGTCCATCGTCTACAACCAACACAACGTAGTGCGGGCATAGCCCGTGCAGGGGTGAGTATAAGCTACTCAGTAGGGACCACGGGACCCCCGAAGGTCTCACAAAATCCACAAAGGATAATCCACAAAGGAAGATACAAACACAAAGTAACAACTGACACTGCTTAGGTATATGCCCATACATATACCCAAGTCATCAATTCCAACACGCTACATCCTCCGAGCCCAAGTACAACTCAGTCCACACAGGAAAGTAAACGTATTCCACACAGGAAAGCAAAGCGAAATCCACATAGGATAGCACAATACAATCCACACTGGAAAGCAACAGGATTCAGCTCACACAGCAATACTTCTTCGAAAGACGATAAAGATGATCTCTGATCCATCTAATTCGTCGGACCCACGAAGGATCGATAGGTAACTAACCCACGCAAAAGACCCACACAGGATCGGGCCCACATAGGACCTGTAGGCGCTGGTTCACACAGGATCGCTGAGCGCAAAGACCCACACAGGATCGGACCCACACAGGATCGGGCCCACACAGGACATGTAGCACTGATCCACGTAGGATCGCTGAGTGCTGTAGTCGTTGTCGTCGAATCCACACAGGATCTCTGTACTGTCGTCGTCGCAGTCACAGTAGCAGTAGCAGTAGCAGTAGTAGTCACAGTCGCAGCCAGCACTAGGGTTCCCGCACACAGCAAGCTCATACAGGAGGATCCGCTCCATGAGCCGAGAGGCTGATACATCAACTGTCACAAATTCCAGAGTTGATGTATCCAAAAGTTCTGTACCGTCAACAGGAACTCAACGCAACAGACGGCGTGTCGATTGGACGCCTGGTCTGAGAGTTATTGGCTTTTTCGTCCCAGGGGCCCGTTTGGTTTTTAAGGCAAAACCAACCCGACCGTACTCCACCTGCGTCCAAACCTCGGGCGGATTATGCCAAAAGATCCGTCTCACTAAGAGGAACACAACAAAGCTTACGGCACGTCAATCGGACGTCCGTAGCTCAAGATAAGAGTGTTTCCGCTCCGAAGGCCGGGTTGGATTCGTGAACGAACCAACCTGGTTGAACTCAAAGTATTCTGAAACTTTGAGTGCGATATACCGAAATGACCGTCTCGATCCAATGATCACGTTACCGCAGACGGATCGTCAATTGGAGGTCTGTGGCTCATGTTATGGACAAAAGAACGAAACCGTCTCGAAAACGGGGGTCCGGGTCCGGGCCGACCCAGCTCGACCCCCCCTGGGTCGACCCGACCCGGCCCGGCCGGCGGCGGTCCGGCGCGGACCAGCGCGGCGGCGCGTTCCGGCGCGGCGGCGCGGCCTGGAGCCGCTGGGTGCCTCACGCGGGGGACAAGGCCCCCGTTTTTTTTAAGAAGACGGCGCGGCTTTTAGTCGCGCCTTTGGAGAACCCCCCCCCCGTGGGGGCCTGCTTTGAAGGAAACCGGGGGGGCCGCCTGCCCCCCTCAAGGAAACCGCCCCCCCCCCCCAAATAATGGGGGGGCTTTTTGAGCTGACCGGGGGAATTAAATTCCCCCGGTCTTTGACCTTCCGTCCGGCCACCTGGCCGGCCGGTTTTTCTCCAACGGGACCGGCAGAGCCGGTCCCCTTCCGACTCCCGACACCGGCGGCCCGGCGAGCCGCCGGTCTTCCCGTCTCGCCGCGGCCAGGAACCGGCCGCGGTGTTCATCGTCCGGCGCGGTGCGATGGCACCGCGCCCCTCCGCCGCGGCCCCTCTCCGGCCGCGGCGCCTTCGATTCCCTTCGACGCGGCGCGACGGCGTCGCGTTCGTGATGATTTTTCCACGGTGCGAATTTCCGCGTGGTGCGACGGCACCACGCCATCTTGTTTCATCCGCAAGATAATTCAACAAGAACAAAGGAGGGGGTTCGGCCGTGTTCATGCGGTCCGGCCCCCTCACGTTTAACGATAACACATATTTAAATATCCTCACGTTTGTCATGCTAGAACCACGAACGAGAATAAATAAATAAATAAACAATCAACAACAACCCCTACCTTGGGTTCAAGTTCGAAAATCATCAACGACATGCGGAAGACAACGTCGCGGTAATCGTTCGTCAAATCCGATGACGAAGAGGTACGTCCGAAGAGGTACGTCATTGGCGAATCTTCGTATGTCGACGAAGGAAGTCCGAGGAGGAAGCGACGTTCCCTTTTCGTTGACACGGAAGGCGTCGTCAATCTTTGGAAACAACGGGCTACGAAGATGAGAGGAGCGGCATTCTTCGTCGGAGCTCGAAGGTTCTTCGCGTTCTTCGTCAAGGTTGAAGAAGAAGAAGGAGCTCCCAAAATCCTCTCAAGAAGGCTAGAGAGTTCTAACCCAACAAAATAAGATAGAGTCTTATTTTATTCACAAACTTAACAAATTGATTTTCAAAGGTTTGAAATTAAAATAAAATAACTCCAAATTAATTAACAAGTTGTCATGTTAATTAAAGAGGGGTTAAAGGAGTTTTGAGAGGAGATGAAAGTTGGGTTTCGTGTGGGCCCCACCACACTTAATCCTCCCAAGGGAGGTTAAGTGGATGTGGGTCCCACCTTTAACTTCCTTTGAGAGGAGTTAACCAACAAGTAAGAAAAATAAAAAGTGTTCCACATTTTTATTTAACTTTTTATAATTCTCCCTAAAACTAACTTTCGTCCTGCAATAAACGCAACTTCGGAAAAGGTCTCCTTAAGCGAATATCGGCGCTGCGAGTTCATCGGTGTCCTCGGATTTCAATTCCGAGGACCGGATCAAAAGTTAGAAATTCCCGCTCGTTCGTTCACTGAACGTACCCGAGCCAAACTTCGGAAATTGATTCCGGGCACACCGGGCCTCGGAATCAGGTGCCGTCAGAAACCGCGCTCTTGTAAAATTCCAAAGAAAATTAAGAAAAAATTTCCCTTAAATTTTACGGGTCTTTACACCGCGGCACTCGGTCGCTCGGCCGAGCCGAGCCAGGCCGGTCCGACCACATCCGGCGTCGACCCGGTTCGGCCGACCCAGGGGGGGTCGGGCCAGGTCGGCCCGGGCCCGGACCCCCCGTCTTCGGACTGTTTCCAGTCAAATGCCCATAACATGAGTTAAGGGCCTCCAAACGATACGCCGTCAGAGGCAACGCGATCCTTGGATCGAGGCGGTCGTTTCGGTATATCTCACTCAAGGTTTTGGAATACTTTGGGTTCGGCCGGGTTGGTTCGTTCACAAAACCAACCGGGCCCTCGGAGCGGAAACGCTCATATCTTAAGCTACGGACGTCCGATTGACGTGCCGTCAGCTTTGGTGGATTCCTCTAAGTGAGACGGATCTTTTGGCTCACTCCGCCCGAGGTTTGGACGCAGGTGGTGTATGGTCAGGTTGGTTTTCCTTAAAAACCAACCGGGCCCCTGGGATGAAAAGACCAATAACTCTTACACCGAGCATCTGATTGACGCGCCATCTGCGACGTTGAGTTCTTGTTGATGATACGGAACTTTTGGATACATCAACTTCGGATTTTGTGTCAGCTGATGTATCAGCCACTCGGCTCGAGGATCAGACCCTCCCAAACGAGCTTGTTGTGTGCGGAAACCCTAGAGCTGGCTGCGACTGCTACTTCGACATCGACGACTGTGCAGAGTTCCTCAGTGGACTGCGACGAAGACTGTGCAGAGATCCTCAGTGGACTGTGACGACTACTGCACTCAGTGATCCTACGTGGATCAGTGCTACAGGTCCTGTGTGGGCCCGATCCTGTGTGGGTCCGATCCTGTGTGGGTCAGCGCTTAGCGGTTCTGTGTGAGCCAGCGCCTACAGGTCCTGTGTGGGCCCGATCCTCTGTGGGTCTTTGCGGGGGTTAGTACCTTTCGATCCTTTGTGGGTCCGACGACTTAGATGGATCAGTGATCATCTTTATCGTCATACAAGAAGTATACCTATGTGAGTTGAATCTTGTGTTACTCTCCTTTGTGGATTGTGTTGAGCTATCCTGTGTGGATTTACTGTTTACTCTCCTTTGTGGATTGTGTTGAGCTATCCTGTGTGGATTTACTGTTTACTCTCCTTTGTGGATTGTGTTGAGCTATCCTGTGTGGATTTACTATTTACTCTCCTTTTCGGATTGTGTTGAGCCATCCTATGTGGATTAATGTTGCTTTCATGTGTGGACTGGGTTGTGCTTGGGCTCGGACGTTGGAGCCGAATGGGAATTGATGACTTAGGTATATGTATGGGCATATACCTAAGCAGTGTCGGTTGTTACTTCGTGATTGTATCTTTCCTTTGTGGATTATCCTTTGTGGATTCTGAGAGACCTTCGGGGGTCTAGGGGTCCCTACTGAGTAGCTTATACTCACCCATGCACGGGCTATGCCCGCACTTCGTTGTGTTGGTTGCAGAAGACGGACATCACTGATCGTGGTGGAGGCTTGCGGAGCAGGACGGTACCTGGAGGTGGACCATTGGGCGGGACGTACTCGGAGCGGACGGCTGGACCGAGGAGCTGTGGAGGCTATCTGTACCCACCCTTCAGGTGGGACCTTCAGAGGACGGCTCGACGCTGCGGTTTTTCCTTTCAGTTTCTATTTTCCCCTTTCAGTTGTACTTTACAGTTGAGCTTGTATTTCTGGCCCCTTTTACTTTCAGCACAGCTTGTTACAGTTTTTACTTAGTGTTTACTTTCCCGCTTGCTTACTCTATGGTGCTTGTTTTCTTTTCAAAGGAAATGCCTTCCCTTTTTCCGTGATTTACGCCTTGGTGCTAGTCGCCAGCCCCTGGCCTATGGAAGGCGGGCTTTGGGTAGTCACGGCATGGTCCCCGAGGACGGGTCGTGACAAATTGGTATCAGAGGTGGTCGGTTCTACCGCAGACTCTGATCTTTCTACTATGTGAAGCAATAGTGTTTAGCGTATTGGGTGTGGTTATCAGTCCAGGGAGTCCAGTGTTGGTGCGGTGGCCGACGTATCCGTACACCAGGACCCTGACTTCTGATTTCCGACTTAATGCATGAAAACATTGATTGCTTGTGTGTTTCAAGTTTTCCTTGTGATTACTTGTGTCAGCTCACCAGGTATACTGTTCTAACCGTGGAGGACTTGTTTCCTTTTCAGGATGGCCCCACAATGGCAGCCATCTAGGGTTCCGAGAGTAGAGAATGAAGACATCCCTCCGAGCGATGAGGCCTCGGTACAGGGCCCGTTGACAGCAGAGGCACCGGCGGTACCTTTACCCGCCGAGCCCCCGATGCTTCCAGCACCGACCGCTGACGATGAACGTCGCCTCGGAGCTCTGCATGAGTTCCAACGCCAGCGACCACCCAGGTTTCGTGGGGAGATAGACCCCCAGGCAGCCGAGGACTGGCTGGAGGCAGTCGTTCGAGTTTTCAGGCTAGTGAGGACACCAGCAGACCTCATGGTGATCCTCGCGGTGAGCCTACTGCACGCAGCAGCAGGACGATGGTGGAGCCTGATGCTCCAGGTGCACGATGAGGCCTCTCTCATCTGGACGGACTTCGAGAGCCTCTTCCGCTTAGAGTTCGTCCCGGCCACCCTCCATGCGGTGCGAATTCAGGAGCTTCTTCAGCTGTGGCAGGGCAGCTTGACGGTCGCCCAGTACGAGGTGAGGTTCACCGATCTTTCTCGCTACTCAACCGACATGGTACGGGACCCCTTCTTCTGGGCCCGGACCTTCGAGCATGGATTGAGACACGAGATCAGGGCATCATTGATCTCCCTCAGCATCCCGACCCAGGCAGGAGTGCTGGAGCGAGCCCTTCTGATCGAGAGCTTTCTGGAAGAGTCCACAGCGAGACGTACCACAGGGTGGCAGGTAGCGGAGTCTTCGGCAGCCGGTAGCCAACGGATGACTCAGGGTTCCAGGCAGACCAGACCTTCCGGCAGACGACCTCGGGACACTGGCTCAGCAGTGCGGGGCACACAGCGCGGAGCCAGTCTTCTGAGAGGCAGGCGGTGCTACGCGTGCGGCGGGTAGGGCCACATGGCTCGTGACTTCCCGACCCGTCGTACCGAGGAGCAGTAGACGGTGGAGGGGCCACCCAGGCAGAGGCAGAGGGTCGACCGTGGTGGTCCGCAGGGAGGAGGCAGACGTGGTAGAGGAGCTGGTCGAGCAGCAGGTGGTGGGCGACACTTTGAGGCTCTGCCACCACCACCACCAGGAGGTCCGCCCCGACCATAGGGAGCTGGCGGGCAGAGACAGGCACAGCTCCAGGAAGCGGAGGCCTACGACCACGGCGCGCCAGAGATGATTCGAGGTACGATCTGTGTCTATTCCACCCAGTCTACAGTTCTTATAGACACAGGGGCGAGTCACTTTTCATAGTCGTTGCCCTTGTTCGGAGCTCGGAGATTCCGACAGAGCCGTTGGCTCGATCCATATGGCTAGAGACCCCTACGGGAGAAGACTCGATGATTACGCACTGGTGCCGGCAGTGTGATCTTACTCTAGGAGGCAAGATCTTCAGCTATGATCTTCTTGTAGCGGCGTCGAGGCCTTAAGACGTCATCTTGGGCATGGATTGGTTATCTACGGTCCATGCAAAGATTGACTGCATTAGGCGCAAGGTGCGATGTGTGCGCACCGACGGGAGCAAGTTCACCTTCACCGTCGATAAGGGAGCCTTTTCAGCACAGGATGGACTCATGCAGAGGAGAGGGAATCCCATCACTCATCAGTTGGCTAGCCTCATCCTATGAGCAGTTGACGTGCGGAGTCCTATTTTTCCGGCAGTGGTGGATCAGTATGCGGACGTCTTCCCCGAAGACGTTCCAGGGCTACCTCCTCGCAGAGAGGTAGACTTTTATATTGATCTATACCCCAGGACAGCCCCGATATCCACTCCAGCGTATCGGATGCCCCATTTGAGCTTTGAGAGCTGCGGGTACAGTTGGAGGACTTGCAGGGCAAGGGGTTCATCTGACCCAGTGTTTCACCCTGGGCTTCCCCGATTTTGTTCACCAAGAAGGCGGACGGGAGCTTGCAACTGTGTGTCGACTATCGTCACCTGAACCAGGTGACAGTGAGGAACAAGTATCCGGTACCGAGGATTGATGACCTCTTCAATCAGCTCAAGGGAGCACGGTGGTTCTCGAAGATAGACCTCATGTCAGGCTATCATCAGCTCAGAGTTCAAGACGAGGACGTGCAGAAGACGGCCTTCAGGTGTCGGTATGGCCACTATGAGTTCTTGGTTATGCCTTTCGACATAACCAATGCTCCAGCAGTGTTCATGAGCCTCATGAACAAGATCTTCCAGCCATACCTCGATCGATTTGTCGTGGTCTTCATCGACGACATTTTGGTGTACTCGACAACGGAGTTGGAGCACGCCTACCACTTGCGGGTTGTACTGGACACACTCCGAGAGAACCAGCTTTATGGAAAGCTCTCGAAGTGCCAGTTCTGGTTACGTGAGGACCACTTCTTGGGGAACGTCATTTCTGAGGCGGGAGTTGCAGTGGATCCCGCGAAGATCGAGGTAGTGCTAGCTTGGGAGACACCCAGGAGCATGACGGAGGTGCGGAGTTTCTTGGGACTAGCTGGGTACTATCGGAGATTTGTGTCGGACTTCTCTAGAGTTGCGACGCCACTCTCAGCTTTGACGAAGAAGGGGAAACCCTTTGTGTGGTCAGACAGATGTCAGCAGAGCTTCCAGGAGCTGAGGCAGAGATTGACCAGCGCACCTATCATGAGGTTGCCTGAGGAGGGAGTTGGATACGTAGTCTACTGTGATGCATCAGGGACCGGACTCGGGTGTGTCCTGATGTAGGAGCGGGCCGTGATTGCCTATGGATCACGTAAGTTGAGGCCGCATGAGCAGAACTACGCTACCCATGACCTGGAGTTAGCAGCAGTGGTCTTCGCTCTGAAGACATGGCGGCACTATCTGATGGGCGAGCGCTTTACAGTCTTTTCTGACCACCAGAGTCTCAGGTACATCTTCTCGCAGAAGGACCTGAACCTGAGACAGCGGTGATGGCTCGAGTTCCTCTAGGACTATGACTTTTAGATAGTCTATACTTCTGGGAAGGGGAACATGGTAGCTGATTCCCTCAGCAGGAGGACGGGCATCCAGCTACTTGGGGAGGCGACAGAGCAGCTAGCCGATTTGTAGATATCCTTCGTGGATAGGGATGGAGCAGCCTTCCTTCAGTCACTCACAGTCACTCCTCCACTACTGCAGCGGGTCAGAGAGGCACAGCATGAGGATGCTAACTCTGAGACGCGGCGTGCACAGATATCCTCGGGACAGGCACCTGGTGGATTTTCCTTTGGAGTAGAGCACGACATTCTTTTCAGAGGACATACCTTGGTACCAATCGCTTTACGAGAGGAGGTTCTGAGAGAGTTTCACACTTCTCCTTTGGCGGTACATCCTGGAGTGGCGAAGATGTACCAGGACCTCAAACGATAGCACTGGTGGCCGGGCATAAAGAAGGCTGTTTCAGAGTTCATTTCACGGTGCCTCACCTGCCAGTAGTTGAAGGCAGAGCATCAGGTACCAGCAGGCTTGGTACAGCCCTTGGAGGTCCCGGAGTGGAAGTGGGACGGTATATCTATGGACTTAGTGACTGTACTTCTACGCACTTCCAGAGGTCACGACTCCATTTGGGTGATTGTTGACCGACTCACCAAGTCGTCACACTTCTTACCCATCCGAGAGCAGGGCTTAGTGGAGAGCTTGGGGCATCTCTACGTTCAGGAGATTGTATGGCTTCACGGTGTGCCATCTTCAATCGTCTCCGATCGAGATGTTCACTTTACTTCCCGGCTTTGGAAGGGGTTGCAGGAGGCGTTCGGGACGCGGCTATGTCTGAGCACCGCCTTTCACCCTCAGACGGATGGTCAGATGGAGAGGACCATTCAGACTCTCGAGGACATGATCCGCGCATGTGTCCTCCACTTTGGTCGCAGCTGGGAGGAACACCTACCCTTGGTGGAGTTCGCGTACAACAATAGCTACCACTCCACCATCGGGATGGCACCATACGAGGCGTTGTACGGCAGACCTTGCAGATCTCCTTTGTATTGGACAGACCCTGGGGAGTCAGCACTTGTGGGACCAGAGATGGTTCGGGCCACGACAGAGAAGGTCCAGGTCATCCAGGAGTGGATTAGGACAGCTCAGAGCTGGCATAAGTCTTATTCTGACAGGAGGCGGAGGCCATTAGAGTTCGAGGATGGCGACCACGTCTTCTTGTGTGTCTCACCTCGACGTGGTTTGTGGAGATTTGGCCGAGGCGGAAAGTTGTCTCCACACTTCATTGGACCATTCTAGGTCCTCAGCAGGATTGGTGAGGTGGCTTATCGCCAGGCTCTACCACCTCAGTTGCACCGGGTGCATGATGTCTTCCACGTATCTCAGCTGAGGATATACGTGCATGACCCGATGCACATCATTGACCATGGGGAGCTAGACGTGGATGATGGGGAGACTTTTGAGGAGGTCTCGGTGGAGATAGAGGATCGACAGGAGCGGGTCCTACGTGGGTGATCGATTCCTCTTGTGCGCATCAGATGGCAGCATGGGAACCTCCAGGAGAGCACTTGGGAGTGGGAGGCTCAGATGCGTGCTCAGTACCCACTTTTGTTTCCGTAGTTTTTGTTGTATCTTTACGGGGACGTAAATCCCTGAGGTGGTAGTAATGTAAATACCTGTAAATTTCAAGGAAATTTTTTTCTTAATTTTCTATCGAATTTTACAAGAGCGCAGTTTCTAACGGCACCTGATTCCGAGGCCCGGTGTGCCCGGAATCATTTTCCAAAGTTTGGCTCCGGTACGTTTAGTGAACGGACGAGCGGGTTTTTATAACTTTTGAACCGGTGCCCAAAATCTAATTCTGAGGGCACCGATGAAATCGCAGCGCCGGTATTTGCGTAGAAACGCCTCCTCCGGAGTTGCGTTTTCTCGAGTGTGGTTTTTAATTTTTGGCCTTAAGGTTAAGAAATAAAATAAATTGTTCGACAAACTTTATTTTATTTCACTTAAGCCACATGAAGCCACTTGAAAGCCACTTAAACTGAGTTTAAACGGATAGGGTGCTATCCAGAAATATCCTACCCTCTTGGTAGGATATTTTTTAGGTGGGGCCCGCATGAGCCCCGCCGTTTCTTTTCTGCTAAGTAACGCACCCGCGAAAACCCGTCATTATGAAAGTCAACCAACGCGTTTTCTTAAATTCTTAACGCACCATTTAATTGGGCGGTTTTATTCATGAATTAAATGGGCAGTTTATTTCGTTGAATTAATTCAACGAATTGATGGGTCATTACTTACCTTTTTCGTTTGTTGGTGTAATAATAAAATAAGACCAACACAGCATTTGGAGGATTGCACGTTGAGAGGATTGACGGAATTCTTGATCCCTCATCCTCCTTTGCGAAGAACGCGAAGAACGCGAAGAACGCCGGCCTCCGACGAAGAACGTCAAACCTGCGGAAATCGACGACGTGATACCGTGTTCCGCGACGCCGACGTTTCCTCTCTCGTGACGTTCTTCGGCGACGTTCCTTAATCCGCGATAAGAACCTTCGATCATCCGTTGTGGTGAGTGTTTGCGATTCTTAAAAATCCCTTTGTGGATTTTTAACTCAAGATGGATTTAATTTTTAATTAAATCTTTTTTTTCTTGAACCTCGGAGTTCGTCGACGCGACGCCCTTCCGCAACGACGCGACGTCGGATATCGTGACGACGCGACGATCCCCAATTCCGCGAAGAAACCGCGAGCGACGACTTGGCGAGGTAGGGATTTTTTGTTTTGGAAATGCCCTTATTCCCGTGTATGTTTCTTTAAAATTAAAGAACCGGATGCAAATGAACAATTTTAATTTATTAAAATTGTTGTATCATGTGTTGAATTATTTTCTCTCGTTGTTGTTAACTAACATGGAGGGTGCGGGCCAAACCAACATGGCCCGACAACCCTCCATCGTTCTTCGTGGTTGTGTGGATTTGGCGGGCAATGACAAAACGTGATGCAAGGGCATTTTGTTGATCCCGCAGTGAAGAACGGAACCCGGGAGGAACAATGGCACAGACAGGAAGGAAAACGGACCACCGGAGCAACTCCGGTGGCCCGCGGAAGCGGCCGTCGGCGCGGGTCGCCGGCGCAGCGGCGCCGGTAGCCGGACAGAGCCGCTGTGGCTTCAGCCGCGGCGGCGGCGGCCAATGGAACCACGGCCGCGCGGGTCCATCTCACCCACACGGGACGTGGTGACAGCTGCGTCTGTTGCTCCAGCGCGGCCCCAACGCGGGGTCGCGGCTTCTCCAAACCGCAGGGGTGGCGCCCCGCGGCACTCGGCCGCTCGGCCGAGCCGAGCCAGGCCGGTCCGACCGGCCGGGCCGCGCTCGGACCGGGTCGAACCAGTTCGGAAGGGGTCGGGTCGACCCGGTTCGGCTGACCCAGGGGGGGTCGGCCCGGGTCGGCCCGGGCCCGGACCCCCCGTCTTCGGACCGTTTTCGGTCAAATGCCCGTAACTTGAGTTACGGGCCTCCGAACGATGCGTCGTCAGCGACAACGCGATGCTTGGATCAAGACGGTCGTTTAGGTATATCGCACTCAAGGTTTCGGAATACTTTGGGTTCAGCCGGGTTGGTTCATTCACGAAACCAACCGGGCCCTCGGAGCGGAAACGCTCATATCTTGATCTACGGACGTCCGATTGACGTGTCGTCAGCTTTGGTGGATTCCTCTAAGTGAGACAGATCTTTTGGATCACTCTGCCCGAGGTTTGGATGCTGGTGGAGTACGTTTGGGTTGGTTTTTCCTTAAAAACCAACCGGGCCCCTGGGACGAAAAAGCCAATAACTCTCAGACCAGGCGTCTAATTGACGCGCCGTTTGCGACGTTGAGTTCATGTTGACGATGCGGAACTTTTGGATGCATCAACTTTGGACTTTGTGTCAGTTGATGTATCAGCCTCTCGGCTCATGGAGCGGACCCTCCTGAACGAGCTTGCTGTGTGCGGGAACCCTAGAGCTGGCTACGACTGCTACTTCGACAGCGACGACTGTGCAGAGATCCTCAGTGGACTGCGACGACTACTGCACTCAGCGATCCTACGTGGATCAGTGCTACAGGTCCTGTGTGGGCCCGATCTTGTGTGGGTCCGATCCTGTGTGGGTTAGTGCTCAGCAGTTCTGTGTGAGCCAGCGCCTACAGGTCCTGTGTGGGCCCGATCCTGTGTGGGTCTTTGCGGGGGTTAGTACCTTTCGATCCTTTGTGGGTCCGATGACTTAAATGGATCAGTGATCATCTTTATCATCATACAAGAAGTATACCTATGTGAGCTGAATCCTGTGTTACTCTCCTTTGTGGATTGTGTTGAGCTATCCTGTGTGGATTTACTGTTTACTCTCCTTTGTGGATTGTGTTGAGCTATCCTGTGTTGATTTACTGTTTACTCTCCTTTGTGGATTGTGTTGAGCTATCCTGTGTGTATTTACTGTTTACTTTCCTTTGCGGATTGTGTTGAGCCATCCTATGTGGATTACTGTTGCTTTCCTGTGTGGACAGGGTTGTGCTTGGGCTCAGACGTTGGAGCCGAATGGGAATTAATGACTTAGGTATATGTATGGGCATATACCTAAGCAGTGTCTGTTGTTACTTCGTGATTATATCTTTCCTTTTTGGATTATCCTTTGTGGATTCTGAGAGACCTTCGGGGGTCTCGGGGTCCCTACTGAGTATCTTATACTCACCCCTGCACGGGCTATGCCCGCACTTCGTTGTGTTGGTTGCAGACGACGGACATCACTGATCGTGGTGGAGGCTTGTGGAGCAGGACGGTACCTGGAGGTGGACCACTGGGCGGGACGTACTCGGAGCGGACGGCTGGACCGAGGAGCTGTGGAGGCTATATGTACCCACCCTTCAGGTGGGACCTTCAGAGGACGGCTCGACGCTGCGGCTTTTCCTTTCAGTTGTTTTTTTCCCCTTTCAGTTGTACTTTACAGTTGAGCTTGTATTTTCGGCCCCTTTTACTTTCATCACAGCTTGTTACAGTTTTTACTTAGTGTTTACTTTCCCGCTTGCTTACTCTGTGGTGCTTGTTTTCTTTTCAAAGGCAATGCCTTCCCTTTTTCCGGGATTTACGCCTTGGTGCTAGTCGCCAGCCCCTGGCCAATGGAAGGCGGGCTTGGGGTAGTCACGGCACGGGCCCCGAGGATGGGTCATGACATTAATAAATACAATTGACTTAGACAATGGTAATGATGAACTCAACTAGTAGAATTGTGATAAATGATTCCCAATTAGTAGATATTCTAATAGTGATAGCATTAATGGTATTTTTCCTTGACCAATCCAAATTTGAGATCTAAAACATTAGCATGATCTAACCCGATTGTGAGAGAAGTTCATGCTCATTGAGATCACTGCCCAAACCATGTATGCCAAACCACCCCATGAAAGTCTCGCCATTTCATACCATAATCATAGTGTGTGTGATAATGTATTAATGAGATATGTTTCAATACCCTAGCAATATTATAATTCACATTACTATTTTATAGAAATGAATATATTTTTTTCCTAGTATTTTTACTTTATAAATGATTTTTCTTTTAATATAAATAGTTTTTCAGGTAATATTCCTATTCAATTAAGGAATATGTTTGGATGAATTAATGGATTTTTAAAATTAATATTATTTAAATAAAATCTTATTATTAAATAATTTTCATTAAATATTAATGATCATATATTTTTTATGATGTAGAATAAGATTTTATAAGGGTTTGAAATCTGTTATTATCAAAAAAACCATCATTTCTTAAGAAATAACAATTTTATTTTAAAATTAACTATTATGATATGTAGAAATATATTTATATAAAATGGATATTATTTTTGAAATAATAATTTCTAAATTTCCCAATGGTTAATTTTTCAATTTTTTTTGAAATAATCGAATATTCGGGTAAAAAATATACACCATATAAATATACATTGAGTATTATAACATTGTAAGTGACCAAAAGTGAAGTAATGTGTAATTTAAAAGGTATACTCAACAAAATATATGTTTTATATTTATAATAATGATATTTGTGGTATATTTTTTAAATTTTATAAATACATTATGAATCATACAAAATGATTAATATATTTTAATGTTTTAAAATTATTTCTTTAGGAGTATGACTCACCTCCACATAATCAAGGGAATTATTTTATTGTTATGATAATGTTTCTTTATAAAATAATGTAAAAAATCCAATTTTTCTAAAATCATGGGAAAACCCCCTTGGATGGTTTGTTTTTTTTGTTATTTTATTATAAAGAGTCCAAAACATAAGTTTGAGAAATAATAAAGAAATCCCCACTCTTTCTTTATATAAACCCTCACAATACCCCATTTTATCCTCTCATGATCCTCGGAGAACTTCCATACTCTTTCATCTTCTATCTAGAGTCCTCTGATGGGGCCCCAAACACTCAAGAAGATCCTCCCATGAATTTGGAGTCACATACTCAAGTAATGGATCCTCAACATCTTATCTTTATTCATGTTTCCTTATTATCATTTTCCATATATTTCCAATTGATAGTTTTGATAAAATTATTTCCATGTCCCTATTACTTACAATTTAATTTCAAAATGTTTAGATATCCCTTTAACTCACATCAACATTTTTTATGAATTTATATTCGATGTCGTTATACAGCTGAAATTTCATTACGATTTTCCATTCAAAAACAGTTATGTAGTGACTACCATACACATTTTCTATCAAGGGTTTCAGCTTTATGAGGATATAATTCATTTAAAAGTTACATACATTTATGTATTCCACCCTCCTGGATCATGTAAATAAATATTATGATTAATGAATCCATGATGTATGATATCTGTGGAAAACATAAGCATGAGAATGAAATGAATGTGTTGGTTGTAGTGAGAATTATTTCATTCTCTAGTGTATTTGGTACTGATTAGTATCATGAGACATCATTTTGGGATAGGGAGTGAACCAGATTCCATTATGGGACTTTTTCTATCTTTATTTCCTGGCAGTTATCCTTGACCTATATATATGATGTAGTGTATTATGTTTTTTACACATTTCCCTTGTTTATGTCATTAATTATTATACATGTATCATTTATTTTTCATTAATATACCTATTATATAACATGTTTTCCCTTATTCAATTATTATTCCCTTTCATTGCATTATATCTCTCTTATTTTTTATGTGTGTCCCTAGGCTATCTCGTGCAGTTTTAAAAGACATGGAATATTATGATCATGTTAAATAAGTTTTTAACAAAGATGACAAGTTTCATGTTTTAAGTTGTTATGTAATATACCTATTTCACAAATTCACTAGTCTTATCAATTGTTTAAGTTTTATTATGTATAATAATTGTAATAAATAATGTATTAATGTGAAATAAAGATATAGCTAGTTATATTTTTTAATAAGGGAAAGGATCATTTATTTTTGGGATTAAGATTAGAAAACTCTAGTGAAAGGATTATAGATAATACTATATATAAGAATACATATCTAAATTTTGGTATGTATAGGGTAAGCGGATTATCAAAAAATATAAATCCATGTCTTGATACTATAAGTGGACGTGGTTCTGAAACATATGTACCTAGGGGTTACATCTCCAACAAGGTCTGTCGGACCTGAATCAGTGTAACCTGGTATATTAAAAATGGAATTATTATGCACCTAGTTTGAAACTCTTGCTGGATATGCATTTTAAAATTCTAAGGCTCATTATGAACAATTATTAAGGTAACAAAAATTTCCCATAAGACTATATGTTATAAAATAGATCATCAATGATATGGATTGATTCCTAGAAATTCAAAGATTAGAAAATACATGTCATTTATAAATTATCATTTTATTATGATTGGATTCCCACATTGTGAATTGAATATATTAAAAAATAATAATCCATAATTTTCCTTTTATTCTATCAAATGGATATAAATATTAGGAACTAGGTAAAAAATCAATTCAAGGGTATATGTGATGATTTCCCCAATGAGATTCCCAAACTGATGGGATCCACAATAACAAAATTTATGATGATACTCTCAAAACTGAATTTAGTTATAAATAGAATCCTATATTAGGGGAAGCATCAAAATCCCCGTAAGATAGAACATGTTATGATTGAGTCCTTTATTTGACAGAGGCCTCCAACTTTTGATGGATTATATGATCCCTTAATCTTGGAATAATTGATCATCTCTATTGAGAATATCTTCTCTATCCTTCAATGTTTTGAAAAATTTATTTTTCTTTCAGCTATTTACTGTATGGATAGAGAAGCCGATCATTGGTTGAAAATGATCAAGAACACAAATCTTAATGAAGTGATCGATGTGATGGGGTGGAATTAATTCCATAAATTTGGTTCTTATAAATATTTTCCTGACACTCTCTAACAAAACAAAGATCAATAATTGCATTCCCTTAATAAAAAAGACAACGAATCAATTGGGTTGTATAAGGAAAACTTAAAATTACATGCATGATACGCATTTGGGTTTTTCATTACCCAAGAAATCAAGTTTGAATGCTTATTTAGTTGGCTAAAACCTTTTTTATGAATATCCCTGGAGATCTATGACATTTATAGCTATGGGGAAATTTCACAATGTTCCTTGAAAGATGAAATGAATATCATCAAATATATTGGGAATAATGGGAATAAGAAATGGAAAGTGGAGTTTAATTTTGGAAAACTGATGGGGAAATCTAGTGCTGCTGTATAATTTCAACATCCCACTTTTTCAGAGGTGAGGAATGAAGAACCCTATAATTTCCTAAGGGGGATAAAGAAATACATTATGTGAGGGAAGGAAGGTAATGAAGCTCACAAATGTAAATAGGATAAACCCAACAATGTTATGGAGGAAGGGAATGCTCTGGTAAACCCTAAGTGCATTTTTGATTGCTTCAATAGTAATGAACTAGGGAACTTTGAAAATCAAAGCACTGTGCTAAGGGTATTCCAAGACATGAAACAACCTCAATGGTAGAAAGGATGATATTTTTCCCTCAAAACCACTAATGTGGATCCTGACGATGAAGTGGTTATAGGTACACTTATTATTCATTAATGAATAAAGAACATACTTTTTTATTGTGGTTCTACAAATTCATTCTTATCACAAAGGTTTAGTAGATCTATTCGAACATTACTATAAAGTAAGGAAGTAGAGTTGTTGATGAAAAATGAAAATGAGATAATTATTTCAACCCACATATATAACTCCTCCCCTATTAAAAAATTTGGGATTAACTTCCCAACAATCCTTTTTAAACTTCATTTAGTGGAATTTGATGGGATTTTGGGTAAGTATCATCTTTCCCTATATAGATATGACATAAATTTCTGCAAGAATGAAATTAATCATCATATTGAGAATCAACCCCTGATTGTGCACATGTTAAATAATGAGGATGAATCTTATTTGGCACTAAAATATCAAGTATGTCTATTATTTCCTTACCTGAAAGAGTTTCAAAATAAAATGATTAGGTCTATAGAAAGAACCATCCTAAATGACATACCTATTATGAGGGTATATTCTAAGGTGTTTCCAAGGGAATTTTCTGATATTCCTTCTATATAGAGGATTAATTTTTAATCAAGCTTACACCTATGGAATTTCTATTATCCAATAATCTATATTGAATGGATATTTTGGAACATGAGGATCTAAAGAAAAAACTACAATAGAATCTGGAAAAGGGTTCATATTCCCATGTTCACCACTATAGGGGTCACCGATGCAATTCATCAATAAGAAGGATGCATCGATGTGCCATAGTATTGACTATAATGAGCTGAACAAGACCATGATAAAGTATAATTATCATTTTCCAATGATTTATGACTTCTTTAATCTGCTACATGGAGAGAAAAAATTACCCCAGGTTGATCTATAGTTAGGATATTATCGGGTTACGGTGAAGAAGGAGGATATCCCACAAACTAATTTTTGTACATGTTATGGGAACTATGAGGATAATTTGTGTATTGTGTTATAGAAATTGTAAATGTATATGCTTTTTGAAAGTTAAAAACATATGAGTTCTAGTTGATGGAAGTATCATTCTTGGGGAACATTATCAAAAGTAATGGGATATATTTGGACCACATAATGGTAATACAAGGCCAAAATATATGATAGATATCTATTTATTCCTTGGATTATTTGGGTACTATCATCGATTTGGGGGAAATTTCATGATATTTTCATACCCTGTAACTAAGATAACTCAGAAAGGATTCAGTTTTTCCTGGAATGGTGATTGTGAAGAGGGAATCATGTAGTAGAAAATGAGGTCTGTCACTACCCATGTCCTCACACTACCCATATGTGGGCAACATTTCATAGTATTCATTGAGAATTCAAATAAGGGATTAGGATATATGTTAATTTATAATGACAATGTCAATTCCTATGCTTCTAGGCAGTTGAATGTTCATGAATAGAACTAAACAATCCACAATCCATAGTTAGATGCAGTGATCTTCTCTTTTGAAATATGGATAAATTATCTCTTTGGTGGGATGTGTGAAATATATATACATAAAAAATCCTCAAGTATTTATTCACATAGAAATAGAGGAATATGCACTAACAAAGATGGTTAGATCTGATCAAGGTCTATGATTTCTCAATCCATTACCATCATTGAAAAATGAATAAAGATTCAGATTCTCTATGTAAAGTGGATACAAAAATTTTATCACTAATGGGAATTTAGATGGATCCATTATTCTTCACTTTGAAAATGATGGACATGGGAATAAAAAAAGAAGGAACCACAATAATACTATCAAAAATTATTTCTCAACCATCCCTTATAGAGAGGGTAAAGGATGCTTAAAGAGATGATGTGCGAATTCAAAATAATGTGGACACTATAAAGAAAGGAAAACCCATGATTTTCAATGTTAATGGATAAAGAGCTGTGATATTTTGGAAATGAATACGTAGATGTTGAAATTTTGAGTTAATGAGAGAACTGTTGGATGATTCACATAGTTAGAATTTCTCCATTCACCAAGGAAAAAAATATGTATCAAGATCTATGAGATAACTAATAATGGGACAATATGAAGTAAGTGATCACTAAATATATATCAATGTTCCAAGTTCATTAGCAAGTTATTTATTAAAGGAAAAATTCTATGGGTATGATGTTGTCATTACCCATACCAACATAGCAATGGTGAAACATCAACATATACTTTATCACCAGAATTTTGAAGGCATCATGGGGAAAAATCTACTAGGTTGATGTGGATCATCAAAAAAAGACATATCACTTTATCACAATTTGATAGGACTTATCATTATGTCAACATGACTAGATATATATCAATGAAGTGGTAAGGCTGCATAGATTACTATTATGGATTGAATCCAATAAAGATCTGAGATTCACCAATTTTTTCTATAAATATCACCAATATGATCTAAACAATGAGCTGAACATTCATATAAACTATCATCCTAATAATAATTTCCATTCGAAGTGGACTATTGTAAAACTGGGAGACATGTTGTGAGCATATTCTATGGATTTAAAAGGAGGATAGGACAAACATATATCATTGGTTGAGTTCCCTTACGACAAAAGTTTATGCACAAGCATCCAAATGCCTCCCTAAGTAACTATTTATGGGAATAGGTGTAGAACACATGCATGATGGGATGATGTTGTGGAGTGAAAACTTTTAAGACCGGAAAAGGTCATGGAAATGGCTAAAATGGTTAATACCATTCAGAAGCACATCATGACTTCTCAGATTTATTAAAAGATCCATCAAAAAAATATTTAATGATAAGTAGAGATTAATGATGGTGACAAGGGATTCCTCCACATATAACTGTTGATTAAAGTGAGTAGATTTGGGAAGATGGTAGAGCTTAGTCAAATATACATCGGCCCATTTTATACCTTTTATCTTATTGGAGCAGTGGCCTATAAAATTTCACTCCCATGTGACTTATCTAAAGTACAATATAGATTCCATGTATCCCTATTGAAAAAATAAATACAAGAACCCTCACATTTACTCAATATATAGGTATTACAATGGGAATGACCTTTCTAATTAGGATCATATGGTGAAGATATTATATCCTAAAGAATAACTTCTACAAAATAAGACAATGAACCTTGGCAATGTTCTATAAAGATTCTAGATGATGGAGGAAGCTATGTGGGAACTAGAGTAGATACTAAAATTGTGTAACCCTAAACTATTTTAGTGTGTGAACAAAAAATTTCATGGTCTATAATATCTAAAGGGGGATGATTATAATGACATGAACTGTTGTAAATAAATTTCCTCTTACAATTTAAATAAATGTCTTATTATGTAATATGGATATAAATAAACATGAACTTATTTTCATTTATTATATACTATTGTATTTTAATGACTATAAATATTATTTATCTGAGAAAAAATATCCCTTGAACAGTGATCACATGATTAGTATACATATAGGGTTTATCAAATCTATTTGCCACATACAAAAGACTTGGTTAACTCAACAAACAAGATCATACTATATGAAGCCATTTAATAATGATTATGAGGGAGATAGAATCTCATGGAATTTCAATTTTCCAAACCCAATATGAGATCCAACAACTTATGAAGAAGAGTAAAAATTTATAGATGAAGTTCAAGGTCATCAAGAACACTTCCCAAACCATGTACATCGAACCACCCTATGAAAGTCTCACCATCATGTACCTTAGTCTAAGGGAGTTTTATAGTGTATTAAATGGATATGTATCAATACCCTTGCAATATTATTATGCACATTATTTTTTATAGAATAATGAATATATTTTCATTCTATTATTGTTACATTATAAATGTATTTTTATATTGATTCCAATAGTAGTTTGGGTAACATTAAAATTAAATTAACTAACATATTATGAGTAATTAATGGATTTATAAAATACGTAATATTTTAATAAAATATTATTATTACTAAATATTTATTACAAAATACAATTTTTCATATAATTTTTATGATTTCAGATGTGGTTTTTATTTGGGTTCAATAACTATTATTATCACCAAACCCAAAATTTATTAATAAATTTCCATTTTATTTTGATAATGAAAATTAAAATATCAATATAATTATATAGATAATATGAATATTATTTTTTAGGCCTAAATTTGAAATTATACAGTAGTGAATTTTAAATAATTTTCTTATATGGTCTCATTTTATTTTAAAAATTAAAAAATGTATACACAAACATTGTGTATTATGACATCATAATGACCAAAAAGTGATGAAACAAACAATATAAAATTAATAAACAACAAAATATATTTTTTATATTTAAAATAATGAAGTTTTATGTTTCTTTCAATAATCTTAAAATGCCTTTATGAATCATCTAAAATCATTAATATAATATAAGGTTTTAAAATCATTTCTTTAGTAGTATGAATCACCTCCACATAATATTGGGAATTATTTTTTTAATTTAGACTCTTTGACATATAAAATAATTAAAAATACTACCACATGAAAGAAACTATGGTAAACCCATTGTAATGTTTTTGTTTTTTGTTTTTTTGTTATATAGAGTCCAAAACCTATGTCTGGGATATAATAAAGAAATCACCACTTTTTTCCAATATAAACAAAACCAATCTCACATTTCACTTTCCTAAATATCCTTGTAGAACATTATAACTCTTCCATACCTTCTCTAAATCCCTTAAAAGGTCCCCCAATATCTCTAGAAGCTCATCCTAGAAATTTTGAGTCACACACCCAAGTAATGGATCCTCATCATCTTCTCTTTATTCAGGATTTTCTATTATCTTATGATTTATATTACCAATTTCTAATTATGGGACATGTATTCCCATGTAACTATTAATTATAATTTAATAAAAAAATTATAAAAGACCCCTTTCTCACTGCTTGACATTTTTATGAATTTTTATATGATGTTGCGATGTGACTAAAATTTCATCATGAATTTCTATTCCAGGATAATTGTGTATTGAATACAATACACATTTACTATAATGGTTTTTCACCATTATAAACTTATAAATATTTGAAATGGTAGTTAAATGTATATTTTCTACATTCCATGATTATGGAATTAAATATTATGATAAATGAATCCATGTTGTATGGTCTATGTGACTGACATAATAATGATAATGAAATGAATGTGACGGGTGCACCTAAAATTATATAGCGTTCCAGTGCATTTGGTAACATTTTGTATCATGATACATAATGTTGTATAACATTTCATACCTTATTAAATGACAATTTTCTTAATGGTATTTATTGGACACCCTTTTCTTAGGTATATCCACTGGTTATCCCATGAAATTTCAAATACCATGGAATATTACAATCATGTTAAGGAAGTTTTTTAATATTGATGATGTATTTACTATTTTAAGTTGTTATATAATGTATATAATTCCCCAATACACTATTATGTGTTGTATTATGTGTAATGTTATTTAATTATTCCTATATTAATGATAAATAATGAGAATGGAATTTATAATTGGCAGGATCCACAAGGTGTATCATAAAACATGGAGTTGACTCCCCCTCCATAGATGCTCTCAACTCATATCCAATTTCTTCATCAACATCTTGAAAAAAACATGATCTCTCTTAAAACCTATAAGAATGAGACAATCCTAGTGAAGATACTTGTGCTTGAGTCATCTCATGATAACTATGCCTATCATGATTAGAAATTCAATCACATACACCTCCGTCACCATCTCCTTCATCATTACCATCTCCTTTAATTTCACCATATTCATCTTCTTTTTCATCTCAGTTTTCTTTATTATCATCAACCTTACCATTTACATAAGCAGTATCACCTCCATTTCCTTCTTCATAATTTATATTAGCAGAGACATCTAAAACTTCCATAAAATATTTGGAAGAGGAACTCTTATATTGTACTTCTCCTAATTCTTCTATTTCCTCTTACTCATCTTCACAAAGAAGAGTCTCTCTAACATTTAGGTATCTAGGAAGAGTGGCCATACCAATATTTCTTACTGGGGCCATAGTAATTTCAAATTCACTACCCTCTTCAAGAAGTAAATATTCCTCATCACTAGCTGAAACAATAAAATATTCTTTCTAATCATCATCTTAGTGTACAGAAACCTCATTTGGATCTCTATAAAGATAAATAAGTTATTTTGGTCCGAAATGGTGATCAATTGGTTTAAACTCCCCAAAATCATTTCTGCATCAATCTCCCATTTTATCAACCATGTGTTACAATTTATCTTATTGTCCTACTGAGAACATTGGACAACAAAAAACTCCATCATTCACCATAGTTTCATCTTCCTCATTAGCTAATCCCTAGGACTCTTGCTTTAATGACATGTACTTGGGATAAATTTGAGAGTTTTCCATAGAATATTATTTGGACAGCTCCATCTTATAAACCATAAATCACCACCACAAGTTGAATTTATCTACACTTCTCAAAATTTATAGAATATATACATAATTATATCACATTGTGACGAAATCGCCTTTTCTATGGTACAAAATGTGCTGAATAAACATTAAAATCAAATAGAACTCACCATCTAACTCATTTTTAGTTGTTATTCTTCTATTTTCATCTCAAGTGAGCATATCAAAGGTAATTTCATACATAAATTAACCACTTTTACTCATAATAAATCCAATATAATCATTTGAAAATCCTTCATGATTAAATTGAAGACATCAAGACCATGAATATAGGAAAAGACAAAAATCTATCCATCTATTCTAATTTTAATATTACCTTTGTCTTCTCTAAATCAAAACTTGTCATTCTAATAAAACTAGTGCACTATAATAGGATTAAATGACCTATAATTATTTGATAAGTTCTCCACCCATCCATGGTTCTATATTACATTAATCACCATTGATTTTTTCAAAAATTACTATTCAACACTTACTTCCTTCTCGGGTACTATTATATGATTCATGAGTTGTGCGTTTGAAGGATCAACTATTGATTTTCTCAGATATCCTTGTTTCTTATATTATGGAAATGAATTAGCAGGAGATGACATAATAGCTCATTTAACACTAACCATTTAGAGTAGTTTTTAAGGTCAAGATGATCTCAAGGGATGGAAACTGGTTGGGAGATAAATTAACATGATAAGTTCAAAATGCATGGGTGTGATGAAAAAAGTGCCTCAAAATTAGACTATGGGTATAATTTATATCACATAGGTATTTTAAAATCAAAAAATGGAATATTATATTTAAATTAAATTTATACTAATAAAAAATAAAATTTTCAATGATGACTTTAATTCGATGTTGGTTCATCACCAATAGTGGGTTATAAAATGGTGGGTAATTTCTAATGGATGTTAATTTCCAGTGGTGGTTAATTTTTGATTGTGGGAACTTGAAATTTAATTCGACCCCAAATTTATTATTACTAATTCCTATTTGATGTATTTTACCCTCTCAGAATTCAATGGCTTCATAATGATATTAGCAATATGATGTTCAGTTCTATTGTATTTGAGAGTTATATCACCCAGTTGAAAATGATCTCTCAACAAGTGTTATCTTACATCAATAAGATTTGTTCAAGATTGAGATACTAGGTTCATAGAAATATTTATAGAACTTATGTTGTCACAATTTAAGTGAATATGTATGAATTGATATCCATAGTCTAATATAGTGTGTTTCATCCAAAAATTATGAGCACATCAACTACCAGTAGCAATGTATTCAACTTATGTAGCTGATAATGAAATAGAAATCTGTTTCATACTAAACCAATAATATTGAGACTTTCATATAAAATGACTTTTTAAAGGGGTGATTTATATTGATCTAGAAACAACCAAAATCATAGCTGATGGACTCACTATTTCAAATGTTTTTCCTCTACAGTAAAATGATCCTAAATTGGATGCATAGTTTAGTTATTTTAATTTTTATTAATAGTAAGTAAATGTGACTCTTTTGAGTTCGCCTGAAATCAAGGACACATACACACACCAAATAAATGTAAGATTAGAAATCAATTAAGTATAAAATAAATGTTTTCATGCCTTTATAACTGGTTTGATCAACTAGTTTTTCAGCTTCATCAATGTCTAAATTACAGGTGGTACTCATGGGAGTGTTATTACTCTTAGTGATATCAAAAAATTTATTGAAAATGTTTGGTGTATATACTTTGATTTAAAATAATTTCTTCTGTATTTTATAAAGTGTGAAACTAGGAATTAATTTATGTTCACCCATTAAAATCATTTCAAACTCATTTTTGAATCATCTCTAAAAATGAGAACACAAATATATTTTATAAAGTCCAAGATAATATCATCTCTATAGTTTTTGTACCTAAACCTAGGTATAGTGATATGAAATATATAGGGTGGTATTTTTGAGTTATAATAGCTATTGAAAAAGAAGGGTTGGTCATTTCAGATCCATATATAGGTTTTCGATTAGCTTGAGAAAGCACAGTATAACTAGATAATTTTTTTTGTTTTTTACAATAATCATACATGGGATTCCATTTATATCTAGATTTGATAAATTATCTACAATTTTTTTATGTGGGTATTAAGTTAATTTTGATATGTCTCATCCATCATCACATGAACTGATTCTTCCACTATGTTAGTTCTTTTGTTAAAAGTAATATATGATTTACTTGATGTAGAATAACCCTGGAATATTTCATCATCATGCTTGGAAGAAAATTTTTCATGAAAATACTTAGGGTTAAAAATAAATATTTTTTACCAAATTATCTAAAGTAATTTACATTAGGATTTATATCAATTAGTTTTCTTTAAAATTGGTCTAATTAAGGCTCTATTAATTAGATAACAGGTTTTATTCATTGCCTCTCCCCATTAAAATACAATTCATAAAAATTCATTTATAATTCTTTGGGATATATATTGAAGTGTTCAATTTATTCTTTATACTACTCTATTTTACTTGGGGTCCTAGGAGAATAAATGTTTTGAGTATACTTTTTCCTGGAGTAAAAGGATTCAAGGTCTTCATTTTCCAACTCAAGGCCATTGGTCTCTTCTTAATGTATCAATCTGATGTCCTCTTTTGGTTTTTTTCATATTTTTCATACTTCATAATGTGAGAGAATTCTTTACTTTTGTGAGATAAAAAATTACCCATGTACACCTTAAAAATCCATCTACCAGCCCATAGATACAATGTATCCCATTAAAAAACATGAAAATAAAGATGGTCCAAATGAATCCATGTGAACTATTTCTATTATTAGAAGTTAAAACTAATTTCTTTGATTTTATATAAATTTTATGTTATTTCTTATGTTGATAGTTGTTATAGACTTTATTATTTTATAAATCAAGATTATATATCTATTTAACTAACTCGTTCCTAGTTAGATTTCTATGTGAGTAAATATTGTAGTGTCGTATTCTTATATACCAAATCCAATGATCCTTATCAAAGAAACATAGACAGTATTTTTTTAAAAAATTAATGAATCTATGTTATAAGCATAAACATTATCTTTCTAGAAGTTAGTAAAAACTAAATCATTTTAAGAATGAAATATATTACAATATTTTTTTAAAATTCACATTAAAATCAACATCGCATAGCTTTGAAATGATATGAAGATTATATTTTAAACAACCAAAAAATAGAGCTTTAGAAAATAAAACTGAGTTAGAGTTTCCGATTTGTTCAAGGAAAATGATTTTTCTATAACCATTATCACCAAAGTTGATATATCCATGATCATCCTTTATCAGATTGTTCGATCTTGAGTAATATTCTATCATATATATAGAACAACCACTTAACAAGTAGCTTATAATCTTAATCGATTAGTTCAAGAAGGTACCCTACAAAAAAGATTATATTAAAAACGATTTTTCTACCCAAATATTCTTGGCCTAAGAAATGTTAGTAATTTTTCCTTTAGAAACCTAAATTGTCATAATTGTATTAAAATATTCTGATTACTAACATTTTTAATATAGTAATTTATTTGTTCCATTTGAGTAATAACTAACAGTAGCACTGGAACTAGGTATAAATTTATTTTTAATAATTCTCTTATATATAGAATAATATCCAATTCTAGTGGTATATTTTTGTGCAACATATTTTCCTTGTATTTTAGTGAGTGTATATAAACCATTAGTAAATATATCTATGTCACTTTTTAATCTCTCATTAAATAATTTTAATTTTCCTTTTTTTAGTAGTTTATCATTTTTATATTTTCAAAATACAAATTACTTTTAAAATTAACAGTTAAAGCATGTTTTTTATTCATAAAATTTTTATGTATATTTAAACACATTTAATGTATGTTATAGAATTTAACATTATTCAAACATCTCATAATTTAACATATTTTCATCCCCATTTTCATCTCTAAAATGATTAGAATTATGTACAGGATAGACAATAGGTACATCAGATATGTTTTCCATGAAACACATGTATTCACTTTTATGATTTTCTTCATGAGTCAAGTCTAAATCACTAGAGCTATACATTAAATCACCCCACATGGATTTCAATACATTATTATATTTTATATCATTATCATCATACTTATTTTTATTTTAGTATGGGAAAAAATTTCTTGATATATACTTTTCTCTTATATTCATAATAGGTAATCTCATTGGAATTATAATCTTTTTCTAGTATTTATTCAAACTAACACTATAATTGTTCATTCCCTTATAGAGTGGTTTCTAAAAGAATTTATTCTTAATATGGAATATATTAATTATTATGGCTAGATGAGCCATCTCCTTGTCATTGTGGACTAATGATTATTTATCACAAGAGATTTCAGTATGAAGTTTTCTTTTTCTATTTAGAAAAATGTATAATTGAACACTAAAAACTATATATTAGGTTCATTATCCTCTAATTTATTAACATTAAGTTCCTCATCAAGCATCGTCTACTTTTTTATCAACTCCTTGACAGGTAGTTTACTGATGTCATGTGATTCTCTATTTTAAACTGATTTTCCATCTATCTTTCTATAGGGAACCTAAGTAATTTCATACATTGGTCTTTGTTGGACCCTATATTTATAATTGAATAGATCATATTCACTATCTCAATAAATATGTGATAAATTTCAGAAATAATCTCCTTAAGTTTTATCTCAAAATTTATCATATTTAATTATATAGATATTTATTACATTACTTTATCATTAGTTATTATTTCATGGTAAGGAGCTACTATATCCCAAATTTCATTTTTAGTTGAACTAGAAGATATCCTATTAAATTAAATATCACCAAAATAATATTTAATAGAATACATAGCTTTTGAGTTATTATTTAAAGATGATTTAGTTGTGATAACACATGTAACTCTAGAAGTTTTAGGTAATTCATAATTACCCTCTATAGGTTTCCATATCAAAAAGCCCACGATTTCAATTTGAATTTTTTTCTTGGTTTTCCAAAGGTCACAACTACTTAGATTATTGGAATTTTTTCTTTTGGTGGAAAATACTTTTTTTATGTTATATACTTAAACAACAAAATTTAGAACTAAAAGAAATTTAGGATCTTTAAAAACTATCCAAAATCATAGTTGACAAGATTTTGAATACACTGTGATGCCAAATTTCATTCAGACTGAGTATCTCATCAGTGGGGAGAATTGAGTACCCAATAGAATTTTCTATTATAAAAAGTTCAAATGAAATAACCATATCAAAATTAAATTTCCATCTTAATAAAATGTGTAGTTTAATTTAATTTTGATATTTTAAAATATTTCCCAAAGCTTGATTAGTTCATAGTTAAACTAAAATTTAATTTACATTAACTTTTTATATAAATATTTAAAATAATATAGTTATATAAACACTTTTTAATATTAACTATGAACATAATAATTTTTTATAGTTTAAAATAAATATTTTTTTAATATTTTTAAATTAGAAAACAAAAATAGAAAGAAGAATAAGAAAGAGGATCAGTATCAAGGCGAGACCTAATTCCCTATACATAGAAATCACCCACTAACAAGAAGATTATATTAAAATAATATTAATTCAAAACATTGATTGGGTATACAAAATAGCTAACTAGTTATCTAAGTCATGCAGAGACCTCTTGCACCCTCATTATCAGATAAAAACAAATATAGGATACACAAAGACATCTTCTATAAACATTGTGGTTATGTAGATGAAGAGAAAAGGTAGAAAATATCTTTTATTCTAAAATAATAATGTAGAAGATAGTGTATGTTGATAAAGAAGAAAAACAACATGCTGCTAAATATATAGATGAAATAAATAGAAAGAGAAAGTAAAAAAGATAGTGCAAAGTAGGTGTTTCTCAGTCTGAGGTGTTTTAAAAGATTGAGACTCCTCAGATGTATATTGAAAACAATATTGAGCCAATTCTCTGAAAATCATAGTAAAATATATCATCCTAAAATATTTTCTAACTATAAGAAAAGGATCTGAATTTTCTATAAGATAGGTTCTTTATTAGTCAAAAGAATGTAAGGATGAAGCACGTAATTCTCTCTTGGAATGATCCTTCTTGCATTCGAAAAGATTATGTTTCCTTAGAATATCAAGCCTACGAACTCATTCATAAGGGAGCCTTCTATAAATATATAACACAACTGGAATGAGGTTCAATTTGAATAAAAACCATCATGATCCTCTATATCCTCAAACTGGACACATATATTAATTTCACATGAAATAGTTAAGAATGTAATCATAAAAAAATATTTTTCATTATCTTTAACAACATAGCCATTGGGAGATCTTAATTAAAATGTTACAGAATAGTGATGGTGGGTTAGTCTGGAGGAAAATCATGTCCAGTTGGGCGTCAAGATGAGGGTAGTTCATCAAATGGCATGTCATGATTTTAAGTGAGTCATCTCAGTGTTCACTAGTCTCAATGATGACTCATCCCAATGGTGACTCTTTTCAATGTTGAGTTATATATGGAAGTGACAAATATGATGGTGGTTTGTCCTATTTGGTGTATCATATTCAATGGTGACTCATTATCAATAGTAGGTGATGTCTGGTGGTAACTTTAATCCAATGGAGATTATTTTCTAGTGGTGACTCATTCTCAATGGTGAGATTTTTTGGTGGTGACTCATTCTCAATGGCGGGTTATTCTGGCAGTGAGTAATGTCTGATAGTGTTTCTTTTCAACACATAGCCAAATTTTTACAAGATTTCCATATATTATAAAAGTGTTGTCAATATAATGTAAAACCATTAAAAACCTAATTAACATGATTTGTGAGCATTAAAACAAGGGTGTTTCAACATGTATTTATATTACTATTAATGTATCAATATTATGATAATTTAATTATTAATATTATAATAAATTCCTTAATAAAGTATTCATTTTATGAAATTATAATAAACATATTAGTATTATAATAAATGTATTAATATAATAGAAAATGATTTATTCATAAATGTATTAATAATTTAATATATATAATAAATAAATTTAATAATATTATAATAAATTTTAAATTACATAATTAATTTTAAATAAAGGAGAATAAATATTACATTGGAATAAATATAATTAATTATTAACTAAAATTAAAATTTTAATTATTAATAAACGAATTATTTATTAAATAAAACAATAATAACTTTTTAAAATATATGATTATTAAATGTATAATGATTAATATCATGTACATAGACATGTACACACACACATACACATACATATATAAAAACATATTTATACACATATAGATACACATACATATATGAATCCATGCTTATCCCACACACACACAATCACACAGACATACATATATACACATACATACATAAATGTATACAAACAAAACATACACATATATATGCACATTGGAATACAAAAAAACATACATAAACATACTCACACACACACATAGATATATATATATATATGTATTCACACACACATACATTTTATATACATCCATGTATTAATCCCCCACTATTTATATGTTTATTTTTTCAAATATCACACCATGATATTTTCATTCCATATTAACGATCTTCATGATAACACCAATGATTGGACCCACAAACATAATATATATATTTATATTATATTACATTACATTTTAAAATAATAATATGATCTTCTATAAATTTATATGATTATTTAAATATAATTGTTATATTTTACTATTTCTAAAAAAATTGTTGTGTTCACTCGACGGTTAATTGTCGGGGTTTTAATTTTGATCAATAATTGACAGTGGGATCTCCATTTTTCAAGAGGGTTCCAATTGGTTTTGTTCATTGATCCTAAAACACCAAATAATTAAATTATTCGAGATATTTCAAGAAAATTCATTCCAAAGATAGGTGCAAATTTGGGAATGGATTCAATGATACTTAGGGAATCACACTAGTAAAGAGGACAAGATGTCGGCCTCATCACACCTTTTTTGTGGAATTATTGGCTACTCTGAAACATTATTATATATTTAATACATATATATGGATGAGTTATTAAATATCAAATATAACACGAGTCTCCCTTTAGTTAATAATAAATTATCAGTATGTACTGGATTTAGAATCATCTATATGTATCCAAGGATCTTCATCTATGGATACATCTATATGTATATTTGGATCTCTATCGATGGTACCATTTTGTAATCATATGAAAGGTACATATGAAATTTATTATTATCATGTTGTTTTTAAAATATGAAGTGTGTCACAAAGGAATTTATCATCATCTTGGATGAAAACAGTTGTATTGATATTTGGATTGGACCCTTGAGATGGGATCCTTATGTAACCATATTAAAGAAACCTAACCCATATAGTTTGGTGGAGTATAATGGAACACATCATACATTTTATGGTCTTGTGATAAAGAAAAAAATGTACAGTTTAACATCACGTGATAAGGATGTATAGGTGAAATATTCTCAATCAAAGGTTCGTGTGAGATATACACTGAATCATCCTAGGGAACCTGGAAGGGATATAGCCTCATAGAATGGCTATGAACCTACTACAGATTTGGAATAGAAAATATTTGGGTGATTTTGGGGTGTTATGTTTGATCATATGGGAGTCTTTTTATATAACCCTTTGACATGGATATATATATTTAATGAACCAAACCATTGAATGTTCTATGAAGGTTTATATCATTAGGGACATAGCCCTTTGATATGGAAACATGGTTTTGATGGACCACACCATAAAATTAACTATAGTGGTTTTCCTCATAGAGGATATGGACACTAGAGAAACATAAAGGTATTTGAGTACGCACACGAAAAAATGAAAATTGAGAAGGTGAGGGGAAAATATGGAAAATGATCCTTTTCCAAGACATGAACTTGATCATGTAGATTTAATAACCATTAATATCCCCTAAGACCATGTGTGACATGATCGGTGTGGGAAACAAGATGAATAAAAATATCCAAAAAAACCACACAATATTCTTTTTCATCTAGTAGAAGTGGTGAGAGGTAGTTCAAAAAACAATATCTGATATTCCTGTCTCCTCTTATTTTTTTCTAATAAAAATATAGAATCATGTAATCATATAGTTATATCCCAAATGAATGAATAGGTTCTTACTCTAAGAGGGATTCCATATTCTTGATTTTAGTTAATATGATAGAAGGATTGGGTATTAGTCCTCATTAAATAAAATGGATATTGGCTTCCCTCGCTATCTAAAATGGGGTCGTTCCTAGTATTTACTCCAATACTAAGATTTTCATTACCATGTTAATTTATAATTAAAAAAAAATTCTATTATAAAACATAATATATTGGATAATTGTTGGAAATAAATTACTATTGGAATGTATAATGGATATGACATTCTATTGTGCCTTATTCTTTGATCACACATATCCAATGACATTATCTGAGGTATTGTCTTTTCCCCCTCAAACAAGAGGTCTAAAAAAAGAAATTCCCTCCCATGGGTGGTAGAAATGTGGGATCAAAGGGTTGATCATGCAGTTTGATACATGAGAGAGTTGAAGGTGGATTAGGCATGGTGGTCTAGGTCGAGCTAAAGAGGTCTCACACATGGTAGACTTGTGTGAAGATCCTCATGCTGTAGTAGCTACTCATTCTAGGAAGTGCATTCTAGGACTATATGAGTTTCTAAGAAAAATGTACAGAAATTTTTAAGAAAACTTATGGGAGTTCCCTGATTCTCCATGGTTCCCTTGACTTATTTATTAGTTGAGTTATTTTCCATTGAATATCCTCACCATCATAAGAAAAAATGGAGTGTCAAAATAATACCCTCCCCTTTGGATTTTTCTCATTAGGAAAACCGGGTCTTATCACATATTAGAAGAATATAGATATCCACTAGTCTAAATATTTTTGGATGTAGTTTTTAAAGGTCATCTTTATAGGGACATCATACAGTTCGACAATATTAATGGTATGTTCCTATAATGATCATTGATTGATCATTGCTTCCACGTGATTCATTCACAAGTTTCTTATGTTATCCACGCTTGTCTCTCATACCCCTTATTTATTGTCATGCATGTTTTTCATGGAATCTTCCTAAATAATCCTATCGTTCATGCACTAGGTATGAATTCACTAGAGTGATATAGAACATTAAGTGAGTGACCAACATTATTTCCCTTAGAAGAGTGACATGTGCAAGGCCACTTGGGTGAGTGACCTACACGAGGTCTGTTGGGAGAGTAACCTACATGAGGTCACTTGGGGGGTTACCAATGCAAGGTCTTCCCATTTCTGAAAATTTTTATTTTTTTGACAAGAATGATTTTAACTCTAATAAAAATATTGATACATATTTGAGTATTTCCATTTGCTTCTCTAAGCGATATTAAGGAATTTGATGCTTCTTGTCTTTTAGAAATGATTAAAACAATCGGGATGGATTATTATTGTCATGAACCAGGCCAGTGCGTCATCTGACCCGGCGCCCGACCCGGTCCGCGACATGGCCCGAAGGGCGTCCTCGATCCCCACGGGCTGGAAACTAGTGTCGGGCATCAAAACATGCAGTTGGGAACGATTTAGCCCAGAAAATAAAACACATAAAAACAAAAATAAACAGAACAAAACAATTAAACACTAACAGCGGAAAATAAAATAAAGATAGGCAACTAGGCATACCTCTAAGTGACCCCATGGGTCACCACCAAACTTATAACCATGCTCGCTCGAAGAGCGATCCAAGTCTATAACCTAAAACTGAAAATTAAAGTAGGAGTGAGCACCGAGATGCTCAGTAGGAAAGCCAAGGAATAACCACGCCCTATGCCCTTACCTTTAAAAAGAAAACCAATTATGCTAGTTTGAAAATAAGAAATAATAAAATAATGTTTTTTTTTCTTTTCAAATCCAAATCACAAGTTGACATTTTTATGAAAATCATTTCTATTCCACCATATTTTCAAAATCAATTCCAAGAGTGCATTCACCTTTCGAAATTGCAAGAAAAACAGTTTAGTTTGAAACAGGGTTTTTCACAATGAGACAGTAAGTATGAAACAACTGAAAAGAAAGTTACATCGCTATCAGCATGTCACAAAGGAGCGCCATGGGTAGCCCCTATAGGTAGCTAGGAAAAGTGGGAACCTAGAGACCTCGTACCTCGGTGAAATGTGGCTTAGAAGGCCACGCCCCTCAGAAAACGTGGCTTAGATGGCCATGACCCTCAGAAAACGTGGCTTAGATGGCCACGACCCTCAGAAATTCATATGTTTAGTTAGTGTTGTTGCGTCAATCCTGCTAGACAACCCAGGATGAACCACTATCGTGTCATCTAACGTACTAGTCCTGGTCGCCCACCTAGGTACCCAGGGTTTCCCATGTGCTCTATTTCAAAGGGTGGTGAGGTTTTAACAAAAACATATAAAGAACATAACACTTTCTTACCCAAAGTCCATTTCACCACTCACCACCGTTCTCCCTCCTTAAGTGCATCCCCCTTTTTATGTCACATTACCTCGCACAAGCCTCTTTATTAGACACATATCACAAATCACACACTTAACACACACATCATGTTTCTACAACAATGGGGCATGCCTTAAGAGGGGTTTTGTTTTACTTTCGCAAACCATTCTCAAAGTACCAGACGAGCTTAATTAATTACAATAAACACATTTCATTTTTTAACGCAAAATCACCCAATGCTTATGTTTCCAAAACCATTTTAATGTTCAACTAAACAAACAAGGTACTATATCTTTAAAAGCAAGCTAGAAAACATGTTTAAATCTAAAAAAACCATTGGAAATACTTATTACACACTAAAATCATTATGGAACCCACTTTTAAAGAACCATGACCATTTGTGTATATAAACACATATATATAGCATGTGAATTTCATATAAAAGCAGAATATTCTTTAAAGAACACCAAGAAAAAATCGAAATTCTAATTAAAGATTAGGGCATAGTGGACCTACCTCAAGACACGCAGCTTTTGACAAGGGTAACCCGAGACCGCTTCACCACCATGCATATACATTTTCATGCATATGCATATACACAGGTCCTTACTGTCGACGACTCGAACCCCCGAGGAAGGGACCATTCACTATACATATAATTTAATAAAGGAATTAAACATTTAAACAATTTATAAAGCATTTGAAATATCACATTAAAGGTTTATACCAACAACGCACTCAAACATCCTTCCTAATACCAAGCGCACCATGACGCAACACCAAAAACACGATAAGACATACATTTCAGCACTTGTGTGACATAATAAACCCACAGAAAAGTTTATAAAACACTACGAAAAGCTCAGCACTGGTTTTTCACAAAATCCGAACATTCATATTAAATGAACACACTACGAAGCACATCTAAATCACATTAAACCTTAAGTGAAACTATATTCGCACCAAGAAAAATAATCAATGAGTATACTAAATTAATTAAATAAGAAAAATAATTTGAAAAACAACACAAATATGCGGAAACTCATACCTTCGGTATCCAAACTTCACAAACGTGGCACGCAAACTCCGCCGCACGACAACCACACCACAAACAACATAATTAATCCCTAAAACAAGAAATCGGAGCAATTATGTCATAATCGGACCAAACACGAATCCAAAATATAAAAATCAAACCAATTAAAACACCAAACATAATCCAATAAACTCTCAAACAAATAAAATCAACTAAATGAAGAACAACAAACCTACGACGGGGGAGCGGGATGCTGGTTTGAGCTAAAGGGGAATGTCAGGGTTGCAGCACGCCTGAAAAATTCAGTCAGAAGCAGGGAGGTGTGGGTCCGGATGGTACGAGGCAGAAGGGAGCCGTTGATTCGGTACTGGGCGCGATGCAAGGTGGCGCGAGGCAGTAGGTAGAGAGGGGGCGTTGGTCCAGGGGTGCGTCGCCAAAGGGGATTGAGAGTGGCGGTCCAGTGAGGGAGGAGCTGTGACAGGTGAGTGTCAGGGTAGGCTGCGCTGGGGGAAGTCGCGCCGCTGGAGGCTGTGCCGAAGGAGGCCACGCCGGAGGGGGAGATGCGCCGGTCCGCCGCGACGCCGGAGGGAAGTGAGGGGTGGGGCGAGCGGCGAGGTCGGCTAGGGTTTATGAGGGGAGGGTGCTGCGCGAACCAGGGGAGGCGGAAATCGCGCGGAGAGAGGGGAAAGAAATGAGAGAGGGAGATAAAAAAAAGAGAAGAGAAAAAAAAGAGAGAAAAAGAAATAAAAAGAATAAAAAAAATACATAAGTTATATATATAAAAAAAAGAAATGAAACTTAAAAAAAATATAAATTAACCTAATCATAAAAATAAATGTAATCCAATTTGTAAGTTAATGACTTATAATTGTAACAAAAATTTTAATATAAAAATCATTTGTAAAGAATTTGGGGAAATAATAATAATGATAATTTTAATATTAATACAAGTATTATTATTATTATTAAAACACTAAAAAGAAAATATTCTTTTATATTTGGGACACCATTCATTAGTAATAACCAAATAAAAATATTAACTTAAATATTAATAATACTAATGATAAAACCAAAAAAAATAAAACCAACCAAAATAATAACATCATTCTTAATTGAAGTTAAACACTGTGCATGGTCACGTGCGCGGTCGCGCGCCCGTTCGTGTGTACGGTCACACGCCTGGTTGCACGCCCATGTAAAAAAAATAAATTTTATAAAATAGAACAATCTCTTATTAAGAATGGGACCCGACCACAGTCGCAGGCAAGGTCACACACCCAAATAATAACACATTTAATAATAAAACATCGTCCAAAATACGATTTGGCGCTACACACAGTCGCGCGTACGGACGCACACATGTATAAGATCCCAAACCCCTTTTAAACTAGAACCAATTCAAACCGCAACTCAAAAGAAAGACCAGAAATAATTAAATTAAAATAAATCATAGTCGGGGTGTGACATTTCTCCCCACCATGACACTTTCTGCCCCCAGAAAGTCCCAAAATACCAGGTCAACCAAGGGTTCCAAGCGAGACCGCGAAGATGCTTAAAACAAGACCTCAATCACTCAAAGACTGAGCATTTAAAATTTCGATGACCTGAAACATCAAAGATCTCAAAACCAGAATGAGAAAAATGACCAACAACTAGGAATTCATCTTGAAACAGAACTACAACATTGAACACCCCGACCCCTGATGTAGGGATCACCAGGGTCGCTCGAGATCTCCAAGAATTCTCGTCAAGCGACCAACTACTCAAGCTCTCTAATTAGCATGGTCGAGGTCGGGCATAGCAGAAGCAAGGGGGTTACTCCGTCAAGCGCACTTTGAAAACAAAGTGTTCCACAAGATTTTCCTATGGTGGTCTCCCCACCATATTAGGGTTCTCGTGAAACATTGGTTCTCCAAACCAAAACGACTCCCAAACCCAGACAACTCTAACACTGGCTTGGCCCTTAGAGTTCCCTATGTTGAACTAACACAATACGGGACATCGGAGAGACCCGCACAGGGTCTCCCCACCATTTTAAAATATCCTAACACCATGAAACCCGCGCGGGCATTCCCAGTTTACTTTGAGCAACACCGACTGAATCCTTCATTGTGAACCCACCAACACAGGCTGACCCACACTGATTATTACTACAGTGGACAACACTCTGCCACATGAGATAGCCTTGACAGCAGAAAACCCTAACCAGGAGACGAACCAGACAGGCACATGACAAATCCATAAGATATGAGAATCTTCGACCACAAGAAGGTTTACGGAGAACACCCACTAGCTTTACAAGAATACGGATTCTCCGGATCTCTTTAAGACTCAAGAGGAACTCCCATAAAATATGACCACGACAAGTAGACAAGGGCTCCATTCCCCTGACAACAAGAATGACGCCTTCGGAGAGGGTACCACAATAGGGAAAATTAAGTTGTCCCCATCCCGATATTGTGGACTAAAGTCGGACCAAGCCCGTCCCACATCTGACGAGTTCTGACTGTGCGCAAGCTTCACTCCGAGACCTATGGATGGGGCACTGATGTCTAAAGCATCTCCAGCCTCGTAGTCACAAGCTGACCACTTCTAACTAGAACTTCCTCTGTTGGAAAAGTTGCCTGCATACTTCTCCTCGTGTCTCGCGCGTCCACTCTATTAACATACCAACTTAGAATTGCAGCGAACGACCTAGAGTGTCTAACTGACCACACTAGAGATAGGGGACTGAGCGGTCTGTCAAACGCGTGACACAAACTGAAGAGAGGGGCACTCCAAGAACAAGTCCCTTTGATTCACACTCGTCAACGGATAAAGAACATTCATTTACCACAGTATAAACGGGACGAACAACTATTACGAGCTTTAAACTGATCGTTACACACAACCTCTGGGGAACAAGAAACAAGCTCATCAGAAAGGTCAGCATACCTCCTTCACCCTCTGTTGACTGGTGAGGCACCTACGAGATCAACCACCTTTCTTGCCTTCTCTTCTTTAGGTACAACCGTGGAATGAGGCTAGTCTTGAGGATCGCTCACGACATCCCCATTTTCATCGAAAACGGAATGATCACCATTCAATAGTTTAGTCCCGCTCCACCTGACGTACTCAAGACAATCTTACATCTGCACAACATTTGGAGTTCCTCCAAAACCAGAGACACTTCCAACTTTCCCAAATCACTCAATGGCATCCAACTGATATCGAAGTCTATGAACAGTCGACGCCACCAAGCCGAACCCAACTCTGCCACTCCACTAAGAGTCTGGGTTAGGCCAAGAACTGAGAGAGACTTGTTGGAACCCATGGAACGTTTCTAGGGGAATATCCCAAACAAGAAACACAAAACAGCCTTCCACAAATCCAAACACATCACAAAACAAACACCAACATTCCAGAAACAAATCCAATAATTCCAATTTTAAACATAAATTCATTTTCAAAGAAAACACTCACTTGAAAGACCAAGCCCTGCACAACAAGCCCAAAATCTATTTTGAAAATCCATCTTTACTCTAAACTCAACGTCATTTTTTTCTATTTTCAAAACCATTTGTGCACAAAAACACATTTAAGAAAAAGGACCACTTTCTAGGAAATAAGAAGCAACCATAGAAATCAATCAACCACAACTGATATTCCATGGTGCCTCGCAAATATGCATTTTCGTGCAACTCGGGCACCCATCCACACGATTCACCAACTATCCATTAATCAAGTCTATATGCACATGCGGGCACCCATAGGAATACCACTGGAAAGAAACAAGGCTACTCCTCTTTCAAAACAAAACATTCTCAATATCAGAAAATACCTTTTTCTTTTCAAACCCATTTCAAAAATTCAAGGCAAATTTCAAGAATGCTTTCAATTCCTAAAACAACCCACTTCAATTTCAGATGACCCAAAACAACCCTTTAGAAATTAAATGTTGACAAATCAACGCCAAATTCCAAAAACAAGGTCTAAGAGAAACGCACCCCAAATATCATGTCAACTGCAAATAAGAGAAGCAGCAAAGTCCGCTTCACTTTTTAAAGGAAAACAATTTCGCATCAGTCCCAAAATTGAAGCAACACATCACAAACATTAAAGCATCTGGGAGAAGGACTAGTGGTCGTGTATAACCCAGCTACATGGTTTAGAAGACCATGCCCTAGGCAATAACCACCCACTAGGAGTGTCGAACCGTACTCTCGGGCATCACATGGGTCGCTACTTCATGTGAGACCACGCGCAACACCGGTTTACCCCTATTGTCATCCCCATCCACACAGAGCGAAACCAAAACATAAATCCCGGAATACCCCTGGTTACTCGAGGATCGGAACGAGAAAGAGTTCAGGACGCTCTTCCCACACCTACCACTCAAGTACCGACAATCCTATCTCTAATCTACCTGACACCCCAAATAACAAGAACAAAAACCTCCTTTGATACCATTTTTTCACGAACCAGGCCAGTGCGTCATCCGACCCGGCACCCGACCCGGTCCGCGACATGGCCCGAAGGGTGTCCCCGATCCCCACGGGCTGGAAACTAGTGTCGGGCATCAAAACATGCAGTTGGGAATGATTTAGCCCAGAAAATAAAAGACATAAAAACAAAAATAAACAGAACAAAACAATTAAAAAATAACAGCAGAAAATAAAATAAAGATAGGCAACTAGGCATACCTCCAAGTGACCCCATGGGTCACCACCAAACTTATAACCACGCTCTCTCGAAGAGTGATCCAAGTCTATAACCTGAAACTGAAAATTAAAGTAGGCATGAGCACCGATATTCTTAGTAGGAAAGCCAAGGAATAACCATGCCCTATGCCATTACCTTTAAAAAGAAAACCAATTATGCTAGTTTGAAAATAAGAAATAATAAAATAATTTTTTTTTCTTTTCAAATCCAAATCACAAGTTGAAATTTTTATGAAAATCATTTCTATTCCACCATATTTTCAAAATAGATTCCAAGAGTGCATTCACCTTTCGAAATTGCAAGAAAAACAGTTTAGTTTGAAACAGGGTTTTTCACAATGAGACAGTAAGTATGAAACAACTGAAAAGAAAGTTACATCGCTAGAAGCATGTCACAAAGGAGCGCCATGGGTAGCCCCTATAGGTAGCTAGGGAAAGTGGGAACCTAGAGACCTCATACCTCGGTGAAACATGGCTTAGAAGGCCACAACCCTCAGAAAATGTGGCTTAGATGGCCACGACCCTCAGAAAACGTGGCTTAGATGTCCACGACCGTCAGAAATTCATATGTTTAGTTAGTGTTGTTGCGTCAATCCTACTAGACAACCCGGGACGAACCCCTGTCATGTCATCTAACGTACTAGTCCTGGTCGCCCACCTAGGTACCCAGGGTTTCCCATGTGCTCTATTTAAAAGGGTGGTGAAGTTTTAACAAAAACATATAAAGAACATAACACTTTCTTACCCAAAGTCCATTTCACCACTCACCACCATTCTCCCTCCTTAAGCGCATCCCCCTTTTTATGTCACATTACCTCGCACAAGCCTCTTTATTAGACACATATCACAAATCACACACTTAACACACACATCGTGTTTCTACATCAATGGGGCATGCCTTAAGATGGGTTTTGTTTTACTTTCACAAACCATTCTCAAAGTGCCAGACGAGCTTAATTAATTACAATAAACACATTTCATTTTTGAACACAAAATCACCCAACGCTTATGTTTCCAAAACCATTTGAATGTTCAACTAAACAACCAAGGTACTATATCTTTAAAAGCAAGCTAGAAAACATGTTTAAATCTAAAAAAACCATTGGAAATACTTATTACACACTAAAATCATCATGGAAACCACTTTTAAAGAACCATGACCATTTGTCTATATACACACATATATATAGCATGTGCATTTCATATAAAAGCAGAATATGAATTTAAAGAACACCAAGCAAAAATGGAAATTCTAATTAAAGATTAGGGCATAGGGGACCTACCTCAAGACACGCAGCTTTTGACAAGGGTAACCTGAGACCGCTTCACCGCCATGCATATACATTTTCATGCATATGCATATACACAGGTCCTTACTGCCGACTACTCGAACCCCCGAGGAAGGGACCATTCACTATACATATAATTTAATAAAGGAATTAAACATTTAAACAATTTATAAAGCATTTGAAATATCACATTAAAGGTTTATACCAACAACGCACTCAAACATCCTTCCTAATACCAAGCGCACCATGACGCAACACTAAAAACATGATAAGACAGACTTTTTAGCACTTGTGCGACATAATAAACCCACAGCAAAGTTTATAAAACACTACGAAAAGCTCAGCACGGGTTTTTCACAAAATCAGAACATTCATATTAAATGAACACACTACGAAACACATCTAAATCACATTAAACCTTAAGTGAAACTATATTCGTACCAAGAAAAATAATCAATGAGTATACTAAATTAATTAAATAAGAAAAATAATTTGACAAACAACACATATATGCAGAAACTCATACCTTCGGTATCCAAACTTCGCAAACGTGGCACGCAAACTCCGCCGCACAACAACCACCCCACAAACAACATAATTAATCCCTAAAACAAGAAATCGGAGCAATTACATAATAATCAGACCAAACACGAATCCAAAATATCAAAATCAAACCAATTAAAACACCAAACATAATCCAATAAACTCTCAAACAAATAAAATCAACTAAATGAAGAACAACAAACCTGCGACGGGGGAGCGAGATGCTGGTTCGAGCTAAAGGGGAATGTCGGGGTTGCGGCGCGCCTGAAATATTCAGTTGGAAGCAGGGAGGTGTGGGTCCGGATGGTACGAGGCAGAAGGGAGCCGTTGATTCGGTACTGGGCGCGCTGCAAGGTGGCGCGAGGTAGCGGGTAGAGAGGGGGCGTCGGTCCGGGTGTGCGACGCTGGAGGGGATTGAGAGTGGTGGTCCAGTGAGGGAGGAGCCGTGATGGGTGAGTGCCAGGGTAGGCTGCGCCGGGGGAAGTCGCGCCGCTGGAGGCTGCGCCGCTGGAGGCTGTGCCGGAGGAGGCCATGCCGGAGGGGGAGATGCGCTGGTCCACCGCGACGCCGGAGGGAAGTGAGGGGAGGGGCGAGCGGCGTGGTCGACTAGGGTTTAGGAGGGGAGGGTGTTGCGCGAACCAGGGGAGGGGAAAATCGCATGGAGAGAGGGGTAGGAAATGAGAGAGGGAGATAAAAAAAAGAGAAGAGAAAAAAAAGAGAGAAAAATAAATAAAAAGAATAAGAAAAATACATAAGTTATATATATAAAAAAAGAAATGAAACTTAAAAAAAATAATATAAATTAACCTAATCATAAAAATAAATGTAATCCAATTAGTAAGTTAATGACTTATAATTGTAACAAAAATTTTAATATAAAAATCCTATGTAAAGAATTTGGGGAAATAATAATAATGATAATTTTAATATTAATACTAGTATTATTATTATTATTAAAACACTACAAAGAAAATATTATTTTATCTTTGGGACACAATTCATTAGTAATAACCAAATAAAAATATTAACTTAAATATTAATAATACTAATGATAAAACCAAAAAAAATAAAACCAACCAAAATAATAACATTATTCTTAATTGAAGTTAAACACTGCGCATGGTCACGTGCGTGGTCGCACGCCCGGTTGCGTGCACGGTCACACGCTTGGTTGCACGCCCATGTAAAAAAAATAAATTTTATAAAATAGAACAGTCTCTTATTAAGAACGGGACTCGACCACAGTCGCAGGCAAGGTCACGCACCCAAATAATAACACATTTAATAATAAAACATCGTCCAAAATATGATTTGGCGCTACGCACGGTCGCGTGTACGGACGCACACCTGTATAAGATCCCAAACCCCTTTTAAACAAGAACCAATTCAAACCGCAACTCAAAAGAAATACCAGATTTAATTAAATTAAAATAAAGCATAGTCGGGGTGTGACAATTATGACATGTTTCACTCCCCTTTCAAAAATTAGTGAGACTCTTGAAGAAGTGCTGGTGTGGGTACACATGAAGTGATTATCCTCAGTTATATAATCATGGACTTTTGATAGATACACTCATCATGAAACATCAAAATTATTTGTAATAGTATTGTTTCTTGGAATACACTAGTTGTCCCATTATGAATATTTCATCTAAATGAATATTTATCAATGAAGGAACAGTTCCTATGGAATACATCATAAAAAGTTTCTTTTGTTCCCCGAATCTAAACCCCCACACCATGGAATAAAAATAACACTTCTGCTAGTAAATATTTCATAATTCCAAGAAAACCCAATAATAAGGCAAGAAATTGGATTTGGAGTTCATTTATTTAAGGGGATTGAAGCTCAAATTAATATGGGTATAAAAGATAAACCAAACCTACTAATAATCTAATAATGATTTACAAAACATCAGCATCTATGAGGTGGTTTCTTTGGTGTCGTTGTATGTTTACATGAACGTAAACATTATCTCCAAACTATTGAGCTGATGGATCCCCCATAAAAATACATTCCATATAATTCATAGTGAATTCATCAATAGCCTATCACATGCCTAAAATACCTCAGGGGTGACCAGTCTTATAGATATGTATGATACGTTAAACATGTTGAAAGTCACTAGGGATGATTCTTAAAGGATTATTGTATTGTATTGTGTGCTATTAAATATGTACCAGAAGATTAAGAAAGAAAAAAATCACATAATATGTGACATCCATCATGAATCATGGATAAAGGACATCCTCAAGATAAAATGAGATGTTCCTACTTGTTAGTTACCAATATGATTCTCATTATTATACAATCCAAGATTTTGAGTAAATTCTATTCGATATTGGAAAAAGGATAGTATAACAGGTGGCATTACAAAGGCATGTCTTATACCTCTATAAGTAAAAATCTCACTGGATTTCTCAAAATGTGGTTGAGTAACTTCTTGCTACTAGTTCGTCAAAGTAACGATGGTGTGAGGCTTGGAAAATTTGTTATAGTGGTCAAATTTGTAGATGTGAACCACATAGTGTTTTCGTTTCTTATATGGGAAAAAATATACTAGTGTTTATAACATTTTTAAACATAGAAGTCCCCAAAATGAAATTTTGTGACATTTCAAGTGATGTGGGAGTGGATAATTTAAAATTCAATTATTTCACTTAGTTGAGTGTAGTTCATGTTTTTTAAGGCATGTTTCTACCATTCATTTTGGATTTTTCTAGTTTTTATCGTTTATATCTAATGTATGGTGAAGCCTTGAAGAATCTAACATATTTGGAGTGTTTATATTCTTCCAATATAGTGATCCCCCCAGACTTTAATATTTAGAAACACCCTATAGTGTCCCAATAATTTTGGAATCTCATGGCCTTGGAGGTATCATATTTATTGGTCAATATACCTTCATTAGTTTTATCCTTTAGGATAAAATATGTATTTGGTAGTTCTTGTATTTTTTCCAACCCTTATGGGGTGTTCAAAGAATGCTTCCCTCATGTTTAGGTCATGTTATCAACTAGTAATTGTAATTGGGGTAGAAAGGTGAATCATGGTGGTGATGATTCCAAAGCTACAACATCTTTAGAACAATATTATTAAAGGGATAAGGGTAAAGATGATGTTGAAAGGAACACTTCTTTTATGCCAACGAGGTCTTGTCGTCACTATTGGGTGGAGTCCCATGATCTAGAATCGTAATCTTCAAGTTTAGTAGAGAGGCATGAATGGTAATACAATTCAAAATTTTCAATTTATTACTCTTATATAGACTAATTAATATCAAATTATGTGTGTACATTTTCAATCCAATCATGGAAGGGTGTAACATGGGATACTAGAGACTTATAAGTGTTTCTCCAGGATGGAATACGTATCCCACCACATTAGAATATTCTAGAACCTTATCATATTTAACCCAAAATAAATTTTTATAATGAGGGGAAATATATTTTGGATTTGGATATGTTAATATATGAAAACAATTATCATATCTCGGCCAAAAATATGGTAATCGAAATGCTGGACCGAGCTGTTGTTGAGGGCACATATAGCCGATCTGATGAAGAATGGTATGACTGCATCAACTTTAGTGATGTTTCAATATCATTTTTCATTATCATTTTTTAATGTCCTGAAATTTCCTTATATTTTTTTTTAATTTGTATGGAAGTATTTAGAGAACCTTCGCTCTAATGGCACATTATTCTGAGGTCCAGTGAACCCATAACGGAATTTTTATCTTTTTTATGTTCGTTTATATAAACGTGATAGTGGGTTTTTTTTCAACATCAAGACTATTTATCAGATCAAAAATATGAGGTCACCATGGAACTCAGAATGCCATGATTTTATGAGAAATGACCTAACTTCAACATAAAAACATCGGATGGAAAATATAGTTTTCAGACTTTTGATAAAAAAATACCATTATACATATTTCAGTTTGTTTTTTTAAATTGTTTGGCAAGTGGATGGTGGCGCTGCAGTGCGATGACAATGCACATTATTGGAAGGTATTTAATGGGTTGTTTTTTTGCAGTGAAAAAATGCATTAATTTAAGCATACAAGATATTCTATTTCAAAAATGAAACAATGTAATGACATGTTGTCAAAGTGTAACAGAAACATTGTGACAAGTTTTCTTTTTAATAGGCTAACACCTTAGAGAAATGAGAATTAAACCATGAAAATTTTCTAAAAAACCTACGGCAAGGATTCCATCCAATGGAGAATGATTAATTCCATAATGATTGCTAACAATGTTGATGCTTTATAAAGAATGAGACCAGGAAGCGACGAACACCAATGGATCTTGATTCCTCGAGGGTAGAGCACTTCAATGATGAACATCGATTGAGGTAAGGGGTTGTTTTGGTTTATGTTTTCCCCATTCTTATTTTAATAAAAAAACATGGATCAACTTAAAAATAGGTTGATCCATAGATTTTTAATTTGTGTGTGAGGGTGTTCTGCTTTTGTTTTCTACCACAGGACTAAATTATTATTGATAGTACTGTGATCCCATGCCTCCCCATTTTTTAAAATACTAATTAAGTGGGCATGACCTGACATGAAAAAGGCCCGACCCCCTTTCTACCATATTTTTTCTTGGTGGTCAAACATTAAAAATGGTGGAAAATCAAATAAGAGGCTTTTGTATGGAAGATGACACCCCACTAAGGCCAGAGGTGCACTCGGTTTGAAGAATGGACCACCGGTGTGGACCTAGTGGCCTGTAGAAAGACACTCCAGTGGTGCCCCGTGGCAGAAACCACAGGATGGTGGCAGTGTTCCATGAATGCACGTGGGAGTTGAATATCGTGGGTGGTTCATGTTGCGATGATGTTTCCAGATAGGCTGGTGGCTGGCGGTAGTGACGCGGCCCATAGCTATGGGTTGCAGTTTGAAGGGGCATATAGTCTCCTTACCGTTTGCATGAAGTCTTACTACATAGTTGCAAACCCATGGTCAATCAACCTTGGCTGGGAAGAGGGCCCTCATGTATGTCCTGTAGAGTAGGGGTGAGTAGGACCCACTCCATCGGTTCATGATGGGGCTTGGTGGGGCTGTTGGACCCCTGGCCAGGTCGGGTCAGTCCCATTGGGTTAGAACAGACCTGGACCAAACCAGTCGCTTTTTGAAAAAAAAAACACTAATATCATTTGAACCAATATCTGATTGATGTCCCATTTGTGGTGTTTAAACCCACGTGACAAGGCAGATCTTTTGACATTTCTATGGAGGATTCCATGGAAGTTGAAATATGATGAATGGCTTGAGGATCGGTTCTCCTGGTATCAAGGGCACTACGTGTAGAAACCCCATGGATTGATAAGACCTAAAGACTGCTGACAAGAGACCTTATGTTGAACTGATTCTATAGCCTAGTGGGAAGCAGCTTTTGTGTGACCCTGTAGGGCCATAGTGAGGAGCATCTCCTATGTGACTCGGCAGACCCATTGTACTCGACGGGAGGAGTACCTCTATATGGCCATGGTGGGAAGCAGTGTTTGTGTAACTCATCATACCCATGGTGGGGATCGGCTTCTATGAGACCCAACATACCCATGGAACTCATCAGGGATGAGTAACACATCAGTCCCAAGATAGTCGGAAGAGGCTTCTATGTGACCTGGTAGGCCCGTTGTAATCATTGGAGATGATATCTCTAGCATCCCATGGTGTTTGACATTATGACTGATGGTCTTACATTCCGAATCTAGAATATACATGGTGCGAGGTACCTTGCATCGTGATCATTCATGGTAATCAGGAATTGTAGTTTGTTTTGTATTTTATGTTGGTATTTCCTTTTAGTTTCGGGGTCCCTACAGAATATATTATTTATCACCCCTACATGATCTTTTCACGCACGTGTTGGGTCTGGTGCAGACGACCACTGCCTTGATAGAGGACTTGGTGTCCCCGGACCCGGTGGTTCTCAGTTAGACAAGGAAGGTGGGGTATACTTATAAAGCTTATAGTAGCAACTATGTACTTACCCATGATGTAGGGATTTCGGCAGACAAATTTTAGTATTTTCCTTGTACTTTCATGTTTTCAGTTTATCTTTTTTTGGGTTTTTATTCTGGCCCATTTGACTTATAGTGTCTACCTTCACATAGTGGTTATTTAGTGGAATGCATGTTTACACTTTCATCTTTAGGATGTGGTTTTGTGTTTGTTCATACTATTACTAAGGAAAATGCCACAAATTTTCATGCATATGCCTTCGGAGCTAATCGCCAACCCTTAGGCTTCGAGAGGTGGGATTTTTGTATGTTACATCACGTGCCCTGGGGGACAGGTCATGATAATGTGGTATCAGAGGTGATCAGTTCTACCTAAATGACTGAGAGTCTATTGTTTTATTTTCGGGAAAATTGTGTTGAATGTTTTGAGTTTGACTTTCAGATTCAGGGAGTCAAGTATTTTTGCAGCGGCTGATGTATCCATACACCATGACCCGAAATTCTTCTTTTTTGTATTATACATGAAAAAGGTTGTTGCATAAGTTTCTCAAGATTATCTTATTGAATAATATTCATCTCACCAGTTATAATCTTATGACAGTGGTACAAATTTATCTATTTTAGGATGCCTTTATATAAACAGCCAGTGAGGCCTCTGATAGTTGATCATGTGGACAACATGCCTTACGATGAGGCATCGGTTCAGGATCCAGTGATAGAGATGGCTCCGCCAGGGGGGATAATCGGTCTTGCCACCACCCATTGATCAACTGTTACTTTTGGCATTGCCATCAGAGGACATACGCAGACTTTGCGCCTTGCATGAGTTTTTGAGATAAAGACCTCACATGTTCTGGGGAGAGATAGTTCATCAGATCACTAAGGACTGGATGAAGGTAGTGAACTGGGACTTCCTCTTCGTGAGGACACCGCTTGACAAAATCTTAATCTTGGCCACGATCCTTCTGCATGGCTCTATAGGGAGAGAGTGAAGCTTGACTATCTAGATTCATGATGAGGTGACCCTCAACTGGATAGACATCAAGTGAATTTTCCAGGAGGAGGTTTTCCCTATGACTTTATTCTCTATGCGCAAACAGGAGGAGTTACACCTTCAGTAGGGTAACATGTTAGTGGTTGAGTACTCTACGAGGTTTACAGACCTCTCTCTCTAATCCATAGTCAGGGTGTGTGACCCTTTTTGAGGGACCAGACCATTGAGCATGGACTTAGGCAGGAGATCAGTGCATCCATGGTGTCTCTCATCATCCTCACTTAGTCTAAAGTGCTGGAGGGAGCCTTTTAATTGAGTGCTTCTAAGCAGAGTAGGTACCAACATCTGGAGCCACCAGCAGACACCCGATAGTAGAGGCTTTAGTGGTGAGAATCAGCCAGTCTAAAAGGGGACCCAAGTAGGTCATGAATTTCAGGGGATAACCCTAGTAATCAGGGTTAGTAGTTTGAGGATCCCAAAATAATGAGAGTCAGCGGAGAACTAGGATATTCTTCACCTGTAGAGGGTAAGTACAAGTGGCTTATGACTACCTAACACACTGCAGAGATGATCAACATATACTCAAGAGACTTCCAAGGCACAAAAAGTTGTTTGAGCGAGGTGGTGTGTAGGTTGGTTGACTTGGAAGGGGAGAAGGTCGAGAGACAGGCAATGGATGACGGTTCATGGTTATACCACCACCTCCAGGTGGTCCAGCATAGGCTTCGGGATCTGGAGGATAGGGGTTAGGCCAGTTTTATGTGATATAGGCCTACGACCATGGATCTCGATAGATGATTAGAGGAACAATATATTTCTTCTCCACCTTAGTTATAGTTCTTTTAGACATAGGTTCCAGTCATACTTTCTTTTCCATGAGCTTTTTTCGAGGTTCAGAGATTCTGGTAGAGTTGTTGGCACAATCCTTACAATTAAGGACCCCTACAGGAGTGTATTTGATGATTACACATGGGTGCATGAAATATAAGATTACTCTAGGTGGTAAGAACTTCAGCTATGATCTCTTAGTAGCGGCGTTGAGGCCTTGGAAATTCAACCTAGGTATGGACTGGTTATCTACAGTCTATGCTCAGATAAACTATTTTAGGTGCAAACTATGGTGTTTCTGTGCAGATGAGACCAAGTTTTTCTTCACCAATTATAAGGGAACATTTTCATCACATGATGTACTTTCTCGGAGGAGGGTTAATCTGATCACTCAATAGTTTTCTATCCTCACTCTCAGTGTGATGGATGGTAGGAGTCCATGTGTTCATGTAGTGGTGGATGAGTATGAGGTTATCATTCCTGAGGATGTTATGAGACAACCCCCTCACATGGAGGTAGATTTCTACATCAACCTATACCCATGGATGACATCGATATCCACATCAGCATAATGGATGAATCCCATGGTGCTTTGTGAAATAAGGGTACAGTTGGAGGAATTGTAGGGGAAGGGCTTCGTGATACCCAATGTTTCACCATGTGCATCCCCAGTGTTGTTTGACAAGAAGGCAAAGAAGAGCATGAGGCGATGAATAGAATTCCGGTTCCTAAACCATGTCACCATAAAGAACATGTATCCACATCCTAGGATAGGTGACCTCTTCGATAAACTGAAGGGAGCGAGGTCGTTCTCGAAGTTATACCTCAGATTAGGATATCATTAGCTTTCGGTATGGGATGAGGATGTACTAAAGACAGTCTTCAGATGCCGGTATAGACACTATGATTTCTTGGTTATGCCCTTCGGTGTGACCAATTCCCTAGCATTGTTCATGGGTCTCATTAATAGAATTTTCCAGCCTTACCATGATCGTATCGTGGTGGTCTTAATTGATTAAGTCTTTGTGTACTCAGCATCAGACGAGGAGCACGCTACACACATGTGGATAGTCCTGGATACTTTCCAAGAGTATCAGGTTTATGATAATCTCTCTAAGTGCCAGTTTTGGATTGAAGAGGTCAACTTTCATGGATACTTCATCTCAGAGGTTGGGGTTTTATTGGATCCGAGAAAGATATAGGTAGTGATTTCTTGTGATCCACCCATGATCGTGACTATGATGTAGACTTTCTTGGGGTTGGTTAGATACTAGAGGAGTTTCATGCCCGAATCCTCCAAAGTAGAAGTGATTTTATCAACATTGACATGGAATGGTTAAACCTTCGGGTTGACTGGGAAGTCCCAGTGTTGTTTCGAGGAGCTAAGGCGTAGAATGATGAGTGACCCAAACTAGAGACTACCAAAAGAGGGCATTGGGTAGGTAGTCTTATGTGATGCATCAGGGACCAAACAACGTTGTTTCCTGATGTAGGAGCGAGTAGTGATCTTCTATGGCTCACAAAAGTTGAGGAAGCATGAGCATAACTACGCGACCCATGATCTGGAGTAAGTAGTGGTGGTCTTTTCCTTGAATATGTGGAAACACTACTTGATGTGGGAATGATTTACCATATACTCCAACCATAGCGTCTTAGGTATATCTTCTCATAGAAGGAAATAAACATGAGACAACGATGATGATCGAAGTTCCTCTAGGACTATGACTTTGAGATAGTATATACTCATGGGAAGTGGAACGTGGTGGAAGACGTGCTCAGTAGGATGTTTGGTTTACAGATGATGAGTGAAAAGATGCATGAGCTAGTTGCGATGTAGATATAATTCATGGATGATGATGGAGAATCTTACCTTCAGTCGATTACTATCACTCCCACACTCTTGTAGAGATTCATGGAGGCACAAATTGTGGGTGTTGACTGCAAGGCCCAACGTGCTCACATGTCATTAGGCCAGGCTCCTGATGGAATTATCAATCAGTGGGGAGCACATAATCCTTTTTAGTGGATTCACCATAGTACCAGTGGAATTGCAAGAGGAGGTGTTGAGGGAGTTCTATACAATTCCATTTATGGTACATCCTGGGGCAGCGAAGATGTACCGGGACCTCTGATGTCAGTACTTGAAACAACCCAAACATTCATTACCAAAAATTATTATTGATTTAATTAAATGTCTCATTGTGTTAAATGTTTAAAAAAATGTGAACTTCATTGGTTTTATGTTTTAAGATTTTAAAATTCCATTAAGAATTGTGACAGTTGCTAATAAACTCATTGAATAGTGATCACATGATTTGTATAAATATAGGGCTTTAAAAAATCCAATTTACTCACACAAAGGAAGTGATGGCCTCATCCAGTAGACTTTACATGTATTAAGTCCATTTTTCGAAGCATGAAAAAGAGGTGGAATCATTTGGCTTTACTCTGGATCAAGCCCAAGTCGAGCATGAACATGTTAAGCTTGAGCAAAACCGACTACAAGAGAAGATGAAGTTAAAAGAGGTTACCACCCGAGTAATGTTATCCAAGCCACCCCAAGTGTCTTTCATCATCGCTCACCTTACCCTTCGTTCTTATTCAGGTGTTATAAAGGGTTTTTTAACAAGACCTTAGATTTATAAATATGATCATTATTTTTGTATATAATATTTAATATATATTCATTTTAATATTGTTACATTGTAGATAGTTTTTAACGCACATATAGTATTTTTATTTAATTTTTAACTATGAAATATATTTAGATGACTTAATGGTTTTATGAATTAAATAATATTTTAATAAAAAAATTATTATTTTTAAATTAATTTTTATTAAATATAAATTATATTTTAATTTTATGAATGCAATTGTAATTTTTATTTGAAATCCAGTTTTGTCAAAACCCATGAATTTTCGATATATGATGGTTTTTAATTTAAAAGTAAAAATTCACATATTTATAAAAAATATTAGATAAAATGAATGTTATTTTTGGAATCAGGATTTCAAAATTCTCCAACAGTGAATTTTTCTTAATTTTTTGAGACAGTTGAATATTGGGGTTAAAATTAAATATCGATTAAATATATAATGTCTTTTATAACATCACAATGACCCAATATTGATGTAATAAAATACTATAAACTCTATGTTAAGACAATATATGTTTTACCATTAATTTATTGTGATTTTGGTTAAGTTTTATTTATTTTAAAAAGCATTAGTAGACCCTTCAAGGATTATACAACATTTTTGTTTTTTTAAATTGTTTTCCTTTAGAGTGTGACTCACCTCCACATAATAAACCCTATTTTTTAAGAAGATCTACCATTTTATTTATAAAATATTTTATTCAACTCCCATTTGGAAAAAACCATGGGCTGGTTTGTGGTATTGATTAGATTAATGTGTGGTGACCCAAACCTAAATAATAAAGAATTATCTCCCATTTCCTATATAAACCCACCCAAGATCCCACTTCATATTCACTCAAAGCCTTTTGAGTTCATATATCCTCTACCCTCTTCTGTCTAGGATCCTCACAAGGTTCCCCAAGCTCCCACGAAGCCTCTCTCAAGCCTCTCTCAAGCCTTTGGGATCACATTTCCAAGTGAGGGATTTCTTCCTTTCTCATTTTTGTCGAATTTTCATTAAGTTGATATGGCATTTTTTGATTAAAATGGTTGGGGGATGATTTCACACATCCCCCATACTTCCCTCTTTATGTTTGGATGATGGTAGACCCCATTCTCTATCATTAATGCCTCCCATGTACTCATGTTACCATGCCGAAATTCTGTGAGAGATTTCTCTCTCCTATTTTACATCAAAGTAATTATTTTGTATTGTGCATAAAAATTCCATTCAGATTGTTGGGACATGTATCTATATAACCCCTTTAATTTCCATTTCATGTAAATATGATGATACACCCATTTCTCTCTCATCATCCATTTTCATGTATCCTTATGTCACGCTGTTATGCTGCCGAAATTACACCGCATTTTTCCTAGCCAAGATTATTTTGTAGTGAATACCATACCCATGTCTCTATCAAGGGTATTCACCTTTCTGCACATATGCATATTTAAGGGTACATAAAGTTATTTATTCTAAATTACTTAATCATGTAATAACTTATGATGTTGATTGATTCCATGTTATATAAATCATGTGGAACACTTATGCATGAAATAAATTATCTAAGAAGGGTGTGCCCTGATAGCGCTCTAATGCATTGAGTAAGTATTAGTATCATGATAAATCTTGTGTAATGAGGATTTCCCATGCTAATTCAATTGCAATGAGGGTTTAATCATAATCCATGTGCAATGAGCCTTGACTCAGGCTAAAAGCATGTTTATTGTTGTTTTTACATTTCCACGTTATGTTAATCATGTTATATTATGCATGTATGTTCATATTTATCATATGCTACATTGATATTACTATTTCTTAACATGCATTTTATCTTCCATTTTATGAATCATTAACTCCCTTACTAGTCTTTATTGATCACCCTATTTATAAGCATGTCCTCAGGTTATCCCATGCAATGCTATATATGAGGGAATGTAGTGGTCAAGTAAAGGAAGTTTTCAATAAGATGTTGCATCCTATGTTTTATGTTATTATGTAATTTTCTTAAGCCCCAAAGACACTATACCACTTGGACTTCAATGTTATATCAAGTTATGTTTTCTATATAATAAATCATGTTTATGTGTGTAATAAATGGAAGGGTTATTATAGTTGGTATAAAAGGATATGTTCAGTTATTTTTGGGATTATGATTAGAAAACCCTAGTGATGCCTTAGATACAAGACTATGTATAATAAAAACATATCTCTATTTTGGTGAGTATTGATTAAGTGGTTTTTCAGGAAAATAAATCCATGTCTTGATACTAGCATGTAGAGGCGGCTCTAGAAAAGATGTATCCTATGAGTAAAACCCAAGAACACCGCTTTGAGCTAAACTCAAACAGGAACCGGTGCACAACAATGGGCCTTGCTATATTCTTGGTTATGACCCTCCCATGGTATATGATTTTGTAAATTAACAATCATAGAACAAACCATTATTAAGGGACTTTAAAAAATGCCCCTATGAATATATTTTATAAAATAGATCATGAATATCATAGATTGAAGCCTATGGATTCATAAGTTAAAGAAATAAAAGTTATTTATAAGTCCTCAGTTTTGTAAATGGATTACCCTTTATATGATTCCCCTAACATTCCTTTTATTACAACCAATGGTTAGTAATAGGAGGACTCGGGCTAACAATAGATGTGAAGATCAATGTAATGACTGTGCTAATGAGATCCCCAATCCGATGGGAGAGGGATTCATGAACTTTGTCATGATTCTTTATCTATTTACTCGAGTGTTGAATAGAAACATGGGTCAATAGGAATTTTCAACCCCGACAGAAACAACATGTATCTATCGAGAGCTTCATGAGAAAAAGGCATACTATTTAAATAGATAATTTAATCCCTCAATTACCGAACAATAGATCAACTCCCTTGAAAATATATTCTTTATCCTTCAATGTTCTAAACAAGGAAATGTTCTCCTGACTTCTTATCATTTGAAGGGTGAAGCCGATCAATGGTGGATGTTGATAAAAAATATGAAGCCTGAGGAGGAGATTGAGACATTGAAATTGAAGGATTTGCAGACGATGTTTTTCAATAAATATTTTCTGCACACCATCCGAATTAAGATAGAAAGGGACTTCCTTTCCCTCAAGAAAAAAGACGTTGAATTTGTCTGAGCATATGAGGAAAACAACACAAGGCTTTCACAAAACACCTCTGGCTTTCTCATTACCCCCAAATACAAGGTTTATCACTTATTTGGTGGGATGAAACCTAGCTTGCCAAAAGCACAAGAAATTCGTAACTTCGATAGCTATGAGGAAATTTTCTGATGTTCCCTCATGGTCAAAATCGAGAATAGAGAATCTCAGGGGAATCCTGGTGATAAAAAATGTAATTTGACTTCAATTATAGCGGTCTGATGGATAAATACAATGGTGCTAAGAAAATAAAGCACCCCACTTTCCAAATGTATGGAAAGAAGCAACCCGGAAATTTCCTGAAGGGGATGAGGAAATGCAATAGGTGTGGAAGAGAAGGGTGACTAGCTATTAACTTCCAGCAAGAAAAACTAGCGCTTGTGACAGATGAGAGGAATGCTATGCTCGACCCTCAACATGTTGTTCATTGCTTCACCTACAAAGAACTGGGAAAATTTTAAAACCAATGCCCTAAGCCAAGGATTTTAAGAAGCAACCAATAACCACCAAGGCATCAAGATAGATCTTTTACCATCACTACCTCCAAAGTGAACCCCGAAAATGAAGTGGTGATAGGTACGCTAGTTATTCATTCATGAAAAGTGAACGTACTTTTTAATTCTAGTTCTACGCATTCTTATAAATCCCGAATGTTTAGTAGAACAATCTTAACAGAAACACATATCATGTAAGTAAATAAGTCAGTGATTACATAAAATGGGGAAATCATTGCATCACATGAATATAACTCCTCTCCTATCATAATCGGTGGATTGAACTTCTCAGAAAAAATGATCATACTCCCTGTGGTGGAATTTGATTCCATTCTTGGCATGGATTGTATTTCCCTATATTGATCCAATATAAATTTCCCTGAGAGGGAAATCACTCTCCATATTGAGAATCGACCCCTCGATTCTATACAAGTAAAAAGAGTAAGATGAATCTTCTTTAGCTCCATCATCTCAAGCATTGATATTACTGCACTATGAGCACCTATATCTGGCTCAGATGATGGATTCCAAGGGAAAAAACATCCTTGAAGACATTCTAATTATGATGGAATTTGTTGATGTGTTTCTCGAGGAATTGTATGGTCTTCCACCTAGAAGAGATGTTGAATTCTCAATTTACCTTATTCCTGGGGCGTTTGGAAAATCCAGAACTCCATATAGAATTGTCATTGTGGAGCTTGAGGAGCTGAAGAAATAACTACATGAGAATCTGGATAAAGGGTTTATATGCCCAAGTGCTTCACTATGGGGTGAACCAGTCCTCTTCATCAAGAAGAAGGATGGGTCAATGTGCCTTTACATTGATTATCATAGCTTAAAAAATCACAATAAATAACAACTATCCTCTCCCATGAATTGATGACATGTTCGATCAGCTGCATTTGGCACAATGCTTCTCCAAAGTGGATTTGCGGTCGAGATATTATCATTTAATGGTGAAAAAGGAAGATATCCCCTAGACTTATTTTCGTACAAGATATGGGCACTATGAATTAGTAATTCCTTTTAGACTCACTAATGCTCTAGAAATCTTTATGGATTTTATGAATAGAGTCTTTCGAGATTACCTTAACAAATTTGTTTTATTATTTATATATGATATTAAAATTTACTCTAAAACCAAGGAAGATCATGAGGATTATCTATGAACTGTACTAGAGACCTTGTGAATGGATAATATATATGAAAAGTATAGAAAATGTGAGTTCTTGTTGATGGAGGTATCATTCTTGTGCCATATAATCACAATAAATGGGACATATGTGGATCCCTCCAAGACATCATCAATAGAAGGATGGTCAAGTCCAATATCAGTAACGGATATCCACAACATCTTTGGGTTATCTGGATATTATCGATGATTTGTGTGAAATTTTTCATGATTGTCCATCCCTCTTACCAAGCTAACTCGGATGAGAGTTAAGTTTTCTTGGAGTGATGAATGCAATGAAAAATTCATGGAGTTGAAAATCAGGCTTATCACTATGCTTGTGCTCACATTACCCCCAAGTGGAGTACATTTTGTGGTATTTTGTGATGCTTCAAAGAAGGGCATAGGATGTGTGTTGATGAAAAATGACAAAGTCATTGCCTATGATTCAAGGAAATTGAATGTTCATGATCAGAATTATCCAACACATGATCTGGAGTTGGCTGTGGTGATCATTGATATAAAATTTTAGTGGGATTATCTCTTTATGGAGATGTATGAAATATATACAGACCACAAAATCATCAACTATATATCCACACAGAAAGTGTTAAACATGCACCAACAACGATTGATAGAGCTGATCAAATACTATCATTGCCCAATCCATTACCACCCTAGGAAAGTGAACAAGGTGGTGGATGCTCTAAGTAGAAAGGACCCAGTGATTCTACTATTGATTAGAATTGACAAGGATCCAATATTTTTAGATAAGATGAAGATGGTCATGGGTATCATAAAGAAGGGAACATAATCAATCCATTCACAAATGATTGTTCAACTGTCTCTTTTGGAAAGGTTAAAGTATTCTATAAATGATGATGTGGTAATTCAGAAGAATTTGGAAGCTATCAAATAAGGAAAAGCCTTGGAGTTTAATGTTAATGAATATGGAATTGTGATATTTGGGAAAAGACTGCATGTTTCATCATGTCTGAAGCTGAAGAAGAAACTTTTGGATGATGCACATAGTTCAAATTTATCAACTCACCCAGGAAACACAAAGATGTATTGATATCTATTACAGCATTATTAGTGGGATAATATAATGAAGGAGATCACTAAATAAACATCAAAGTGCCTGGTGTGTCATCAAGTGAAGTCAGAGAGGCAGAAGTCTAAGGGGATGATGCAACCATTGCCCATACCTGCATGGAAATGGGAGAACATCAACATGGATTTTGTCACTGGACATCCGAAGACATCCAAAGGAAACAATAAATTTTATGTTGTTGTGGATCATCATACAAATTATTCCTAATTCATTGAAATTTGAGTGGATTTATCATTGGATCAACTGACACAGATATATATCAGAGATGTGGTAAGGCTGCATGTAGTACCATTATCAATTATATCCCTTCAAGATCCAATATTCACATCTATGTTTTGGTAGAGTCTTCAGCATGCTCTGGATACTGAGCTGAACTTCAGTACGGCTTATCATCCTCAAACTGATGGCCTATCCGAGTGGACTATCCAAACACTTGAGGATATATTGAGATCATTCTTAATGGACTTAAAAGGAGAATGGGATCAACATCTTCCTCTGATGAATTCTCCTACAATAACAGTTTCCACTCGAGCATCCGAATGGAACATTTTGAAGCCCTGTATGGGAAGAGGTTCAAAACACCAGCATGTTGGGATGAAGTCGGTGATTGTAAGCTTCTAGAACCAGAAATGGTCAAAGAAATGGTAGAGAATGTAAAAATCATTCAGCATCATATCAAGGCATCCCAGAGTCGACAGAAGAGTTATGGTTATAACCGTCAATGAGATGATGAGTTTAAAGTTGGAGAAATGGTGTTTCTACCCATATCCATGTGGAATAAGTTCAAGAGGTTTGGAATGAAATGGATGTTATGTCCTAGCAACATCAACCCCTTCAAGCTTCATGATCGTGTTGGGGTTGTAGCCTATCGACTAGCACTTCCACCTGATGTATTTCCTGTATCCCTCTTACAGAAGTACATACAAGACCCTTCACTTGTACTCTCTTCAAAGGTAGTACAGTTAGAGGATGATCAACCTTACAAGGAGGAACCAGTGAATATCATAGATCATATAGAAAAAGTTCTACGAAATAAGGAAATTCCCATCATCACGGTGTTGTGGAGAAACCACAAGTTTGAAGAAGAGACATGGGAATTGGAGGAAATGATGAAGCGGATTTACCCACATCTTTTTTAGTGTGCTAAAAGGAAATTTTGGGGGCAATAATTCTTAAGGGGGGAAACATTATAGCGACCCAAATATTCATTAATAAAAATTTCTCTTGATCTAATTAAATGTCTAATTATGTAATATGTTTATATAAAATGTGATCTTCATTGGTTTTATTTTTTTGGATTTTAAAATACTGTTTTGAATTTTGATCATTGCTAATATAGTCGTTGAATAGTGATCACATGATTATTATAAATATAGGGCTTTAACAAATCCAATTGACTCTAAAAAATGAATTGATGGCCTCATTGAGTAGACTTTCCCCGTATGAAGCCCATTTTTTGGAGCATGGAATGGAGGTGGCGTCATTGGTCTACGCTCTTGACCAATCCCAATATGATGTTGAACACCTTAAGCTTGAGCGGAAGCAACTATGGTAGAAGTGTATGTTAATATAGATTACCACATGAGCGATGTTATCCGATCCACCCCAAGAGTCTATCACCATCGTGCACCTTACCCTTCAGTATTATGTGGGTGTTTTAAGAGGTTATGTAACAAGACCTTAGAATTATGAATATGTGCATTATTTTTGTATATAATAATGAATATATATTCATTTTATTATTGTTACTTTGTAAATGGTTTTTAAAGAGCATATAGTATTTTTATTTAATATTAAACTATGAAAAATAATATGATGAATTAATGGATTTCTTAATTAAATAATATTTTAATAAAATATTATTATTATTAATTTTCTTTATATTAAATATAAATTATCATATAATTTTATGAATGCAATTTTAATTTTTATTTTAAAGCAGTTTTTTTCAAAACCCTTGAATTTTTTATAAATGTCCGTTTTTATTTTAAAAGTAAAAATTCAAATATTTAGAAAATTATTCAGATAAAATGAATATTATTTTTGTAATCAGGATGTCTAAATTATCCAATAGTTACTTTTTCATAATTTTCTGAGACAATCGATTTTTTTTGTAAAAATTAAATACCATTTTAGTATATAATATGTTTTAGGATAACATAATGACCCAATAGTGTTGTAATAATATACTATAAAAATTATTTTTAGCCAATATATGTTTTACCATTAAAATAATGTGATTTTGGGTTTGTTTGATATATTATTCAATGATTTAGTGGACCCTTTAAGGCTTATAAAACATTTTGTCTTTTTAAATTGTTTTCCTTGAGAGTGTGACTCTCATCTTCATAAGAAACCCTATTATTTTAAAATTTCCGTCCATTGGAATTAAAAAATATTGTTTTCCACTCTCCTTTGGGAAAACCCATGGTCTAAAACTATGGGATGGATTGTGGTATTGATTAGTTTAATGTGTGGTGGCCCGTACCTAAATAACAATGTATTCCCACTCCTTTCCTATATAAACCCACCCAAGCTCCCACTTCCCCTTCACTCAAAGACTTTGGAGTTTTTCCAACCTCTTCCCTTTTCTCTTTATAATCCTACCAAGGCTCCCCAATATCCCATGAATCCTCCCTCAATCCTCTCCCATGTCGTTGGGATCACACTTCAAAGCAAGGGATTTCTTCTTTCCTCATTTTTTTTCTAATTTTCTTTAAGTTGTTATGAACTTTTTTCCATTAAAAATGTTAGGGTATGATTCTGAAACTCCCCCATACATCCCTATTTATTTTTGGATGATTTGATACCCCTTTCTCTCTTATTTATGCCTCCCATGTACACTCGTTACCATGCCGAAATTCCGTGAAATATTTCTTTCTTCTCTTTTACATACAAGTAATTATTTTGTATAGTGCATCTAAATTAAATTACGTTTGTTGGTACATGTATATATATGACCAACATAATTTCCATTTCATGTTCATACTATGAGACTCCCATTTCTCTCTCATCAACCATTTTCATGTATCCTTATGTCATGCTGTTATGCTTCCAAAATTGCACCGTGTTTTTCCAAGCCAAGATCATTGTGTAGTGAATACCATACTCATGTCTCTATCAAGGGTATTCACCATTATCCACATGTACATATTTAATGGTACATTCATGTATTTAATTCACATTACATAATCGTTTAATAACTTATGATGTTGACTGATTCCACGTTATATGATCCATGTGGCACACTTTTGCATGAAATAAAATTTTTAAGAATGGTGCACCCTTATAGTGGTCCAATGCATTGGGTAAAGATTAGTATCATGATACATCAAGTGCAATGAGGGTTTACTCATGCTAATTCAATTGCAATGAAGGTTTACTAATTCTCTATGTCCAATGTGCCTTGGATCATGCTAAAATCATGTTAAATATTGTTTCCACATTTCCCAGTTATGTTTATAATGTTATATCAAGCCTTTATGTTCGTGTTTATATTGTTATACATTGATATCCCTATTGCTTAACATTTATTTTATCATTAATGTTATACCTCATTAGCTTCATTATTGGGATTTATTTCTCACCCTTTTCTTATGCATGTCCTCAGGTTATCCCATGTAAGGCTAAGTATGAAGGAATGTAGTTGTCATGTAATGAAAGTTTTCAATAAGATGTTGCATCCAATGTTTTTTATTGTTATGTAATGTTCCTAATCCCCGAAGACAAAATAACTCTTGAGCATCTATGTTGTATCAAGTGATTTTTTCTATGTAATAAATCATGTTTAATTGTGTAATAAAAGTAAGGGTTTTTATAGTACATGTGGCCAGGGATGAATAAAGATGTGGTAGAGTTCATTTCACGATGCCTCACTAGTTAGAAAGTGAAGGCCGAGCATTAGGTTTTAACAGGTTTGAAAATCCACTTGAGGAACATTAATGGTAGTTGGATTGAATCTCCATGTACTTCATGATGGGGTTATCATGCATGTCCAGGGGCCATGATTTTATCTTGGTGATCATTAACTAACTTCCCAACAGGTATTGGTAGAGGGACTAAGACACCTCTATATCCAAGATATAGTGCGATATCATGGGGTTCCTTGGATGATATTCTTAGACCTTGATGCATGCTTTACATCCTAGTTGTGGAAGGGATTGCAGGAGGTGTTTTGGACTTAGTTGTGCTTGAGTATAGCTTTTCACCCCCAGACAGATGGTCATACGGAGCATAACATATATACCCTAGAGGACATGCTTGGTGCTTGAGTCCTTTATTTTGGTCACAGTTATGAGGACCACCAAACTTTAGTGGAGTTCTCATACGACAACATATATCACTTGACCATTGGAAATGCACCATTTATGTTCTTGTAAAAATGGAAATGATGATCACCTCTATGTTGGACTGACCAAGGGGAGTCAGTACACATGGTACAAGGGTCAGTAAAAGCTACCACTTAGAAGGTGCAGATCATCCAGAAGTAGATTAGGACTACACAGAGTATGCAAAAATTCATATTCTGATAGGAGATAGAGACCCTTGATGTTTGAGTAGGGAGGCCTTGTTTTCCATCGGGTCTCACCACAGTGAAGATTGTGGAAATTTTTCCTGAGTGGCAAGTTATCTTCGAGGTTTCTTTGAACGTTTCATATTTTTATCAGAGATGGTGAGGTGGTGTACTCCCTACCTCTTTTCCATCAAATTCACTGGAAACATGATGTTTTTTCATGTGTCTTATCTGAGGAGGTACGTGCATGATCCATCACACGTCATTGACTAGAGTGAGATAGACATTGACGATGGGGAGACGTTTGTGAAGTTTCCAGTGGAGATAATGGATCGACAAGAGTTGGTACATCATGGAAAGTCAATTCATATGATGTGCATTAGGTGGAATCATGGGAATCTCTAGGAGTAAAAATATGAGTGGGTGACTCAAATTCATGCTCAGTACCCCCATTTATTTGTTTAGACGTGTTTTGGATTTTGGGGATGTAAATCCCTAATGTGGGGAGAATGTAGTGTCCTATAATTTCTGTATAATGATTTTTTTTTAAATTTTATGGAATTATTTCAAGACCCCATGCACTGACGACATGTGATTCCAAGGCCTGATCATCCAGGAATAGAATTTGGATCTTTATTTAGTTTGTTTAAGTAAATGTACAAGCAATTTCTTCTATCTTTAAAACTGGTGGTCGGATAAAAAATCAGAGGGAACCGTTGGACTCCAAATGCTGGGATTCTCATAGAAAGGACCTAACTTCCACTGGAAAGGGTAAGATAAAAAGGTTAATTTTCATAATTTTTAGGAAAAAAATAATATAACCTAAAAGATATTTTATTTTTTTCAAAAACCATAGGTCGAGTGGACGGTGATGAAGTGGTGTGAAGACGAGGTGCATTAAAGGATGATCCTTAATTGATCATTTTTTTGCATCATGAAAAAGCATTAATTAAGGAATAATATAAATGTTTTGTGGCGTTTTCATTTTAATAGGCTAAATCATTGGAGTAAAAGGTATTAAACCATGTAAAGTTTCTTACTAACCTACAGAAAGGATTCCTTCTAACTACAACCAATGAATCCTGGCAGGATCACTAGAAACGTCGACACTTTACAAAGAATGGCAATGGGAAGTGACGAATGCCAACAGATCATGAATCTTTAAGGGAGGAGTGCTTCAATGACAAACATTGATCGAGGTTTGGGTTTTCTTGTTTATGTTTTCTCTATTATTATTTAGGAATAATGAACACAAAACAACCCATGAACAGGTTGATCAGCAGACTGTTCATTTGTGTGGGGTGGTGTACTTCTTGGGTTTTCTACTACTAGTTTAAATTATTGTTGATATAACTGTGATCCCAAGCCTCCCTTTTTAAGTATTAATGCATAGGGTTCCTGGAAACATTAACAAGGCATGACCGCCCACATCCTTGTGATTTCTTGGGGGCCAACCATCAAAATGATGGGAAGAAAAATTTGAGGCCTTCACATGTAAGAAGACACCCCAACGAGGCTGAAGGCGCAGTCAGTGTGAAGAACATACCACCGGTGCCATATCAGTGGCCTAATGAAAGGCCCGATGAAAGACCCAATGAAATTTTGTTACCGACAGTGGCCCACGTAGGTGGATGCGGGTGGGTGGGAGAATTCCACGATGACATGGTGGAGGTGATTGCAACAACCATCTCAGTCGGTGGCGATGAGAGAAGAGTCGTTGGCTTGGCCAGTGGTTGGTGGCAGTGACGTGGCCCCTTGGCTGCGTTGATGGAGCGGCCCCCATTCACGGGCCATGGTTTTTAGGGGAATAAAGTCTCTTGACTGCGGTTGAGAAGTTGGCCCCACGGATGACCTATGGGGAAGGGGGTGTGTTAGATGTCACTTCCAGCCGTGTCCCGGCTAGATTAAGGCTTGTCTGCCTATGGTAGACCGGCCAGGGTTCGAGCTTCCCTAGTGGGCCGGACCCACCCCATAGGATCGTTTCGAACACAGGGACCAATGGTTCACACCCACGACCCAAGGGCTGGACCCATACCAGGACAGGTTCGATTCGGGGTCGATCCGACAGGGTCGGACTAGACTCAGACCCAACCAACACCTTTTTTTAAAAACCCCAATATCATTAAAATCAGGCATCTGATTGATGTTCTTATTGAAACGTTGGATTATTCATGATGAGGCCGATATTTTGGAATACTCAATGGAGGATTTCATGGAAGTTGATATTCCAGAAATGGATTAAGGAGGAGTTCTCTGAGAATCAACACAGTACGTGCAGAATCCCTATGGATGGATGAAACCTAACGACGACAAAAAAGTGACCCTACATAGATCAGATACTATGGCAAAGTGGGAAGAGGCTTCCATGTAACCCGGCCTGAATATAGTGGGGAGAGGATTTTGGGTGACCCGACATACCCGTGGTCCTCTAGAGGAGAAGTACCTCAATATGGCTAATGTGGGATGTGACTTCTCTATTAACTGACATGTCCAAGGTGGGGAGTGGCTTCTGTGTGTCCCATCATACACATGGTTCTAATCAGGGATGAGTACCACAACAGTCATAGGTCAGTGGGAATCATCTTTTGTGTGCCCTAGCAATCCCTCTATACTTTTTGAGGTGTATTTCCCTAGTATCCCATTGAGTTTGATGTTATGACTGATGGTGTTACTTTCCAACTCTAGAATATACCTTATGTGAGTTGTCTTTCCTCGTGATCATGCTTGGTGATCATGTTTTTTGGTTTTTTTGTGTATTTCATTGTTGTCTTTCCTTTTTTTTGGGTCCCTACAGAGTATATTGTTACTCATTCCTACATGGGATTCACTCGCATGTGTTGTGTTTGGTGTAGTCTACCACCGCCTTGATGGAGGACTTGGTGGCCCAGGACCTGGTGGTGCCTAGTGAGACCAGGAAAGAGGGGTATACTTCTATGGATTCCAACATCCACAATATACTTACCCATCAGTTGGGGTTTCTAGTAGAATTCATTAAATTTTTTCCTTATACATTCCTTTTTTATTCATCTTCAAATGGATTTTTATTCTGGACCATTTGACCTCCAATTTTTACTTTTACTCAGTAGTTGTTAAGTGGAATACTGGTTTACATTTTCATCATTAGGAAATTGTTGTGTATGTGTGCATACAGGTACTCAAGAAAATTCCTCCCAATAGTAGCTTGACACCTTTGGCTATAGTCGTCAACCTCTGGCCTTCGAGAGGTGGGCTTGGGGTATGTGAGGGCACAGGCCCCGGGGGACGGGTCATGACACATTTCCACATATCATACATCATCATTATTTTATATGGTATTTCTATTAATGTTTTGAGGAGAATAAGGTGTACCATTGTTGGAGCTTGAGTCACTAAAATATGGGATTAAGAACACCCCCATCAGAGTGTTGGATGATAATCACGAGTACATAAAGCCATCCTTGGACTTGAGTGTGATCATGAAGGAGATGACTGGAGGGTATTTTCAACATAAACCTCTCATACCTGTAACTAAAATGACCAATACAAACCCCTCATTGTCTTAGTGGAGGGGAAAAATATGAAAAACAATATGGATATGTGTATGCATCATAATAATCATTTTCTGTTTCATTCAAACATATGAGTCATGTGATGTACCCATTGGACAATGATTTCCTTTTGAAAAATTTACATCAATATCTTCCCTCATGGGGTTCAGAAATGATCCTTCAAGGAATGATTGGGACATTCTAGATGAGGCACATACTCATTCTTGTAAATCCATCTTTTTAGTATAATATGTTCTTATAGATAAAGCCATGACTACTCTCTTTATTCTATGAAGTGAGGACGCACCTTGTAATTTCAGATTCACATCATAAGCCTTTATGTACCAATTCTTTAATTTCATCTTTATGATATTCCAGGTCTGATTCAAGTACATAAAGACACTGTGGTGACCACTTATACCACTACTTCTATCTTAGAGGAAGCTAATTGGGGTCTCGAGTTATTAGAGGAGGATGTATGGTTGGCTCTTGAGCTCGATATCCCATGTGTCCCTATAGATAAGGCTTTAACATGTCTTAGGGAATTACATCATGAAATGATAAATGGTGACGTGAAAATTGAAGGAATTCTCTCACATATTAATATTCTCGCCTCTTTTGAAGCTTTTGGGGAATTTAATAATGAATTTTATGGATGTGAGCCTCTATTGTTTATCAATAAAAAATTTCACCTAATTTTATAATAATATTTTCATGATTCGTGAATTTGTATCCATGTAGAATATTTCTAAGTGGAAAAAAGACCAAGGAAACGATGTAAATCCTACTCCCATTGCTAAGGGAACAATATTTGAGGGCCCCAAATTGAGAGATTATTCATAGATATCCTTCCTAGAGTTTAGAAAAAATCTAGAGGATGTTCCCTATTAGAATATCATTACACAAATAATTGAGACTAGGGGTATTATAGAGGCATCAATCCCAACTATTTATTCAACAATGGGTGATATTTCATAACTACTCTGGTTGTTTCCCTACCTGTTCCATCTATTTATCCCCTAAGGTTAAGGAGGGGTTTCATTTTCTATCTAGTTCTATAGACTATGGAATTTGATCTTGAGGGAGGAGGTCCCATGCCCATTCTGTAGATGAAAAAAGGAAAAGCTGATACTGTTATACATTGACCAGATTATGGTACATCATTTAGTGCATTAGTCATAGTGTACATATCTCAACTATTATGCAGTTTCAAGTGAGACATGGAGGCACATGATTCCATTCACACCTCATGAAATTTTATCAAGTTAGATATATGCATGATAATTTTGTAGAGAACTATAAAATATCTACCATCTTTAATTCATCGAATATTAGCCGTGATTTCCATTTTATGTATAATAGGTTGGATTACCTCTTGATCGACCATGATGTTATGTCTATTATTATGCAATGGGGGAGGAGGAATAATTGTAGTAGGCATAGTTATAGATTGTAGGATATTTTTAGGATCTCAATTCTATTATATCATAGTTTGAGCATAGTCATGCTAAGGAGGTATAAGGGAATCAATGCTGGATTGATGAGAATTATCTATAAATTGAATACATTTAAAAATAATTAGAGGTCATAAATAAAATTGTTCCAACTCTGAGGTCATAAAATTGCACATAAATAAAATTGGCCCACAGGGCACGGGTGAGTTGGTTAAAGGCGGTGGCGTCCTGACCCCAAGGTTCTGGGTTCAAGTCCTCGCAAGGTAACATGCACTATATGATAGAATACCACTCGTGGTCCCCTCTACCCCGTTAGGAACTGGCCTAAGCCCAAGGGTTCTCCACCTTGGGCCTCGCTGGGGTCATGTGGCACGCAGGTGGGCAGGCCAGCCCAATACCTCGTTACCCAACAACACGTTTTCCCGTGGGGCACAGGTGAGTTGGTAATAGGTGGTGGCGTCCTGACCCCGAGGTTATGGGTTCGAGTACTCGCAAGGAAATGGGCGCTATATGCTAGAAAACCACTCGTGGTCCCCTCTACCCCATTGGGAACTGTCCTAAGCCCAAGGGTTGGCCACCTTGGTCCTCGCTAGGGACGTGCGGTGCGCAGGTGGGTAGGCCATCCCAATACCTTGTTACCCAACAAAACATTTTCCACTTCAGTAGTGGTGTAGTGGTGTAAGGTCTAGGGCCATAAAAATGGTTTTCGGTGAGTTATGGGGTTTTATTCCTGGGAGCCCGCTCTAGGGGGAATTTCTGCCTCTCATGTACCACTCATCTTGCCGGGTCACCCGGTCTCTCATCTGGTGGGCAGAATGGGTGCACTTTACCTGGCTGACGGATTACTGTGTCGAACCATTTCTAATCAAGGTGTTACCCCATCGGACGCACTATCATATCAGCTGGCAATGGCTCCTTCCAAGTTGGGGCTCCTCTACAAGACCTCTTCATGGGGAGGGTGTTCTTGAGTCTGGAGGGTTTGAAAAGGCCACTCTCGGGGATTCCATTTTCATGAAAAAATTGGTCTAACTCCACAAATCATTGAAGACAGACTTGGAATAGGAAAGATATTTGATTATCATGTAAGAGAAAAACATTTATGATGGAGAGGAAATTGCCACAAAACTTCTTGGGATTTAACATATTAAAAATAATGCCATGGCCACAATCCAATTGCTCAAAGCCTATGTTAATGAACACTTATAAAACATGGTGGAGTGAATCTAGAACATGTACATTTATTTGAATCATAAAACATCAATGAAAATGTTATTTCCCTCAATAATCAATTTCTATATTTCTAACATCATTTTAATAATAGTATAACATTGAATATGACTTATTTGATTGAATTCTATTGTATAAATGTGTTATAATTATGATGATTAAAATTAGGGTTATCTAATTTTACCTAATTATTCATACCTCTAAAGTGTAGTTCTAATGATTCTTGGGTCATATGATAGACCCTAAAAAATTTGTGTTGTTGGTATCATCACTGTAATTTTTCCCTATGTCAAACATGATGATGAATTAACATGAAAGACCTAGATTCTTTATTATTCCCCATTTTGGGTGTTTCAAACTAAAAATATTTATGTCTCATTATTTCCGTTTCTCAATTTTTAGTAAAACCTATATAGTTCATGAAAACTGATCTGAAACTCAACTGTTATCCAGTGTTCCCTTTGTTGATTTTCAGGCTGGTTAGTACCATGTCTCTTTTCATTGTCATTTTAGAGTGTTTTATGATAGAGTAATGCAACTTGTATTTTAGGTCAAATATTTATGACTATGAGTTAAGGAATGATGACCTGAGAAAGTATTTATATCCAAGAATGTTACTTTGTTATTTAAATACACTAAATAGTACTATTTAGTCATGATTTTTTTGATTTCTATATAGAAAAGATGATATGATGTGGGAATGTATGTAATGACCATAAACCATATTTTAAAATTTATTTCTAAAATTATATTATTAGGAATTGCGAAGATAGAAGAGGATTCTTTTGAGGATTTAGGTTCTTGTAGTTGGCAAGCCTTTTAGTGGTGACTTATGAAAATCTACAATGAACTATATCATTACATAGTCAAAAAAAGGTATCATAATAAATTATACATTCTATTACCTATGTATAGGGAGTTTGTAAAGATAAAAAACTACTAGTACAATATAGGGTGGTTTTAAAATGGTATGTTTTGGGGAATTATAGGAGTGTTTGGGGTGGCACTGACCATGAATGAGAAACTATTTCTATATAATTTCAATTTATATATAAATTAATGGTAATTCTATCTATAATTAAATCTTATATAAGAGGGGTCTTGGGAAAAATATTGAACCTCCAACCTTTATTGGGTTTTTTTCATGAACATAGGATCAATCCTGTTTTGGGTACTATGTCATTTGGGCCCAGAATAAAGGATCCAGGAAACACTACATGTCTCGATGGAATGTAAATCAAGTATTAAATATTTCTTCAATGTGATGTGTTGAATGACTAACATCCGTGGAAATGTCTTCATCCAAATTATAATTGAATCATGATGCTTTTTAATTTAATTTAACAATGATTTGGACTATTCTATTTAATGTCTTATGACAAGGACAATGAGAGAAATAACTTATGGTTGTTTATCATTGACTGAAATATTATAAATTTTTCATGTCATACTAATTTGACTATAAATGTTCCATTATATTTAGGGGTGAGGATGGAATGATGTGAGCTACAATTTGGGGGATTTTGGATCTAACAATTGATATAGGAAAATTGTGAAAGAAATGAACATAGATCATGTTTGATTATAGGTTTTTAGAAAAAATATTACAGCTTACAGTTATAGATTATTTTTCTCCAAAGGATGAATATGCATCTAATTGATAGTTCCTTTTGGTGGGAGATCTGTAAAAACCAAAACTATGGCATATCAATTCATAGTAAAAAAACATACCATGGTTGATAGGCCCATTTGAGGGTGACATATGAAAATCCAAATGGGGTGTATTAATACATTTTAAAAAGAAGGTTTCTTCAGGTAATATACCTTCCATTATCAATGGATAAGGAATGTTTATGAATATTAGGATTTCTCTATAAATAATGTTTTATTTGTGGGATGATTTTGTTTGAATATGGAAAGAGAATCTGATTTCAAAGTCACCCATGAATGGGGAGAAATGTTTCCCACATAAGTAAGACACATATGCAAGGTGGTTATTTTTTCCTATTATGGTTGGTCCTGATACAAATGATACGAGTGTCACTAAGTATCTCATCAATATGAGAATCAATCCACACATAGTTTTAATAATTATTCCACACAATTATCAAATTAAGGTTTTTAGATGGATCCCCTTTTATAAGTAAGGTATTATAAGTTAGGTGAGAACACGTACTAGACCCTACAATAAAAATCTGGATGGTATATGGGAAAGTGAGTGCTTTTTTTATATTATGAATAAATTAAGATGTTGTATTTGGAAATGATACATCCAAAATTAAAAAGAAAATAAATTGACATATAGTTCATTAATTGATATTATATAAGAGATGTCAACCATGAACATTAACATCATGTGGTATGGACGTTTGGTGTGCCTTTTATTCTCTTGAATCTAGGACTATGATAACCCTAACATGAAATAGATCATGTACATTATGCAGGTAACCCCTAACTAAAGCTCCTTATCCCACATGATCTATACTCATTGTGAGAAATAATGAGTGGAAAAGGATTCATTCACCGCATAGAAGTGATTATTAGAATGTAAAGGGGTATTTTTATGTTTTTGGTGCTAGGCTAGGATGTAGTATCTGGTCATCAAAAAATATCTAATTAATGAGATTCAAGATGTATGTACTCCTAGAAAACCATACTGTTTAATGTCATGAAGAAATGAAGAAGTTTTCTTGTATTTTTAGATCATATGTCTAGGACCATATGTTATGGAAACAATGATTGAAATTACGATTAATGGGCCAAGGATGTTTTGAAATACATTGAAGGTGAAGAAGAAAATTCTAAACCATGATCGTGGGGATTCTCATATTAGGAGAAGTGAAATGGGACTTGAATTCAAGGAATGATCATGAAACATGTTTTCAAAGAGGGTTCCTTGGTAATATTTTTGGGGGTTACAGATATATAAGTGGTTTTAATTTGGTATTAAAATGTCTCTACTTCAAAATACCAATGTGTGTGTGACTTATACAAATCCAAACTGAGGAATATCAATGCATAGTCAGACAATGACATACACTAATTGATAGACGCTTATGTTAGAGATTAATGAAACTCCTAACTGGGGAGCAACAATGCATAGTCCAAACCAAGGATTACTTTGGAATAAATTACTCTATCACTGATTGATAAAGAATTTTTTTTGAGATATGAAATTTCGAAAGATTAGGTGTATGATGCATGGAAAGGATATGTATGGGAATAAAGGAAACAATTAGACCTACATTGGACATGGAGTGTGGACTCCCCTTAATATGTTTTTTGTTTATATGTGGGAGATGGGGAATTTTATTTACTTCATGGATGGGCCTAGGACATAAGGTATATGAATTAATAAGTATCCCATCGAGATGAGAATCAATCCATATGATGTTCTAGAAATGAAGGTTTGGTAGTAGACCAACCCATAATATTTTCATTTTGTCAACCATTGACTAAAATGTTATACAGTTTTATTTCATACTATAATGATGTGAAATATAATGTTTCATATCATTCAGAAATGTAATTATAGTTTACGTTAATGAGACTTGGATGTAAGGATATTTATTTTATATACTTATATCTTGGATGATGCTCTCTTGTAAATTTAGGTCATATGACCTAGACCATCTGTCTTTCCACTTGAGTTCATGCAATTAAGACCATTTGGTGACCCTCTATAGGTTTTTCATCAATTACCATATGATGTCTATTTTATCATCAATAAATAAGTATGATTATGTTCCATTTAAATTTATTCATAAATAAATTGGATGTTATCCAGATTAACTTCATGCGACATAGTAGATAGTGTGTCTTTAAACCAGAATAATTTCTTATGAAATATTTCATTGGTAGGAACCATAAAAGGTTCCACATCAATTGAGATCAAAGAATTATATATATTTTATATACCTTATATATGTAATAAGTTCCCTCCTACTTTGGTTCGAACATTGGATGTTTCTTCCCTGGTATCATTGGGGTCCTGCGGACTAGTACCATCATAATTTCTTATTTAAAACATGTAAAATTTGATTTTTATAGACCCCAAAGTGATGAAAAGTATGTAGTACCTTCCTATGGAATTTCTTGAAATTAACCAACCATTTTTTGGATTTCTCTTCTCTTGATAGTTGATCGCATATTGAATTAAGTAGTTATGGAAATTATATCTCAATGGGTAGGACAACTTTTATCCAGTATACCGACAAATATGATGTCTCCCTCATGATAGTGTGGGTTGTAGTCTGGTAATCCCCTGAGGAATAAAAATTCATGGCTGGCCAAGAATTCTTATGATTATCCACATCTTATGGGGTATGCTTTATAAGGTCCCTTTGAATTCCTCTATCTGTCCATTAGTCATTACATGATAGTGATTGGAATAGTTATATTTGATATTCATCTATTGATATAGATCTTCCAACATAGAATAATAGAAATTTGTGCCATCATATATCAATATCATTTGATAGAAACCAAATTCTGTAACGACGTTGGATTTAATGAAGCTGAAAATGCTTTTAGTTTTGGCTTTTAGGGGGGGTATTTTTTTCAACCCATCGGATGAATATGTTGATATAAGTGAGGATGTATTTAATCTTAATGGACATTATTAGAGGGAATGTCCCTATAATATCCATTACCCATACATAAAATGTCCAGAGGAATTTGGTTTTGTGTAGAAAATCCATGTGTTGATGGATGGATGTGGAGTGCATTTCAAAGGAATGAAACATACTGGTGAATTTTGTGCTATCATATTTCATCAATGGTCATAAGTATATGTGCCACCATATTGGTTTGGAAAGCCTATCCCATGAATCATGGGTACCACATTTAACTTTATGTACGTGTTTTATGATAATTATATACTCTTCTCCATAAATTCACCTGATATTGACTCCATCAATTCCTAATTTATAGAGTAGTTTCTAATGATTCTGGGCTTCGCAAAAAATAATTCTTGTTTATCATCATCATATTTTCTGTTCTTTGGCTCTATTTAATGACAGAACTCCATTTTGAATGAAATCCACATTGGGTGTCATCCATCATATTGTAGGACCATCTAGTTTAGGGATGGAATTAACCTCATCGATTTTTTCCTTTTCAACACGAACAAAAGGTGACACCATTTAGCGATGCTAAATCTTTGTGATGGATTCCTCTTGGAATAGATCCAAAAAATTCATGGATGCATTCTCTAATGCATATTGGTGGGAATTTCATGATCATGGTATGTGGTTTAATGTTGGTTCCAATGTTTTTTCTTCCATTAGTCCCCAAAACATAGTAATGTATGGCGATGAGCTTCTCTTTCTAATGTAATAATCATCATTGATTTTCTTGATTAAAAAATATGAATCCACATTAACCTTCAAGATGTCAAATGGAATTTGAATCTCTAGTTATATCCCTAGAATGGGGGCTTAAAATTATACCTCATTATTTTCTAAATCTTTCTAAAAATATTAAGGAGTATGGTAAGGGAACCTTTTTTGGATAGATGAACCCAACTCCCAAAACAATTTCATTGATAATGGGTTCCTCCATTCTCTTTTATATTTGGATTCTGGATATTCCATCAGAATACATCTCCCATATCTAGGGGACTTCTTGAATATAGAATATCTATTAAGATATAAATTTAGTATTCAAGGATGTTGTTTTTTAAAAGAATTTTTTTCAATAAAGTCTTCCTTGTCCTATAATTTTATCGCCTTCTGATGCATGAACTAAATATCAAACTACTTCCCAATCACCACCCACCATTCCAAAAATCTAGTAAACATAAAATGGGAGAAGATAAATTTGAGTAGGTTTTGTGAGACATAAAATGGAACTCATGGTGCTTCACGTAGTGCATCAGATTCTAGGCCACAATGATTAATTCTAAACATCTCTTCTCTTTATTTGAATAATGTGTCTTGGTATTGAACATGGTTTGATTGAGACACTATATTCTATTTTTATTCTTGAAATCATTATTTTTTGTGGAATGATCCCACTTGTCACTTGAGGGATGCCACATTAAAAATGATTGGGTTCCCCTGATGATGTGTAATTGACACTATTGATCTAGATAGATAATTATTGATAATATAAATTACTTCAATAAAGTTATTATTCATTGGATATTGTACCCAATGTTTCATCAAATTGGTTACTAGTAAACACTTTCCTTGAAGGTTTTCTATGGAGCATTGAATTTCAGAATGGTCTTACTACTATCGTATATGCTCTTTGATGTTTTATATTAGGTTTCATACCAATATGTTTATTATTCATATCAAGTCAAACATTGATTCCATTATGGCATAAAATTAAGAAGATAAATTTTCTCATGGTAACTCTCAAAGTGAATTTCATGTGGGTAATCATCTAGATATGGTCTTTCCATTTTTTGAAGATAGTCTCTATATCATCAGGTTTTAATGAATATTGTCAAGACATAACAAAAAGATTTTTGACATGAAATTTGACCAACTATCCTAGAATGTTTTGATGATGTGATTTATGGAAGCTTGATATGTAGCACCAACATTCTTCAGGACAATGGGAATCATTCTATTAAATAATAAGCATCGATGAGCCCTGAATTTTTTTGGATTATCCATATTATGGGGCCATTCTGATTTTATTATACCCAAAACAACTACCCATTAAGGAATGGGTCTGATATCAGCTATATAATCAATTAATAGTTCCTTGATTGGAATCAAGAAATTATATTTTAGACAATTCCAATTGTGATATCAAAAATTGATGCAAACCATGATTTTACAATTATTCTTCTTTACCAAGAGTATTTTTGATATCCATTTTGGATAATAGACTTCCCAAATTATATTTTACCTGATAATATTTTCAAAAACAACCTCAATTTTTGTAGTGTTGGTCTGGTGTGTCATTTTTCTTATTTTTTCCATCCCTATAGTTTTCTAGAATTCCAAGGAGTTGAGTGGACACCTTGGAATCAAGGACTATAATTTCTATATATTTACAAGAAAACATTTCCCATTGTTGTTTCTGAAATGAGTTATATAACACTTTTTTTTAGAAGATGTAGCCTAAATATTCAATGTGGGTCGTGGGTCCTCCTCTGTAACTAGATCTATTATCATGATTTCATAAATGGTGGTAGATACACTATCCTAAAATAATGGTGGATAGGGGTGAATCATTGAGGTATTCATCATCCTCTTTATACTGTATTTTTTTCTTCCTCTTTCTATCCAACCATACTCCTTGGGGTAGTGGGTAATGAAGGAAAATTTTGAGAGGATTCAAAAACTTGACATTCAGAGGATTGCGCATCTCTTTCTAACACAATAGATGTTGAGGTGATTCATTAATGTATAAAAGTAGAGAATAGAGATTTAGAATTAGTATCATTACTCTCTCATGGTGAAATAATTGTCTTTTAACATAGTTTATGGGGACATGATATATTGAAGCATTCGGGATTGAATGAAGGCATCTTAACCTAATATTTAACTACCTTTTTAAAATTAAACACTTATCATTGTTGTTTGGATTATTCCTAATAAAATATTTAATGAATATGGTGGAATATTTAATAGAATTTAGACCCATAACTTTAATGTGATTGATGGGTGGAACATACTCATCACTGTGATTTTTGAAGGGATTAACTCTGGTCACTTCTAGACCATTTAGGGCCGTGAAATGAGGGACAATATTAGTCATAGTTTGTTTTTCATCCCTCAATTAGAACCCTGAAAAAATTTATTGTGATTAATATGATTCTAATAGGGATTTACCACAAGGAAACATCACAATTTTACCAGTAATGCAGTATTTTAGGAATTAGTATCTTGATGAGGGGACTTCCACGTGATGATTTGACAAAGGCTTTCCTAGTAAAACATTGATGGTTGTGCCATTATAAATAACCTAAAATTATATGATAGATATGAGGTCTCTAAAATGATCTGTAAGAAAGATTCTACTAAGGGTATTTTGATCACATTTTTCATAAAACTATATCATTGGAGTATATGGGAAAAGCAGAAATTTATGTAACCCAGGGGATGAAGTATCCAAACCATAATAAGGTTTACTACAAAGACATTATAAATAATACCCCATCAAATATCATCATCACTAATTATGTCAAACATACAAAAGGTTCTAATGAGTCCCTATATGATAACACCTTCATCATTATTTCGGAAAGAGAGGATATGTGGCATTTTTCAGGATTGATCACTACATGATATATTTTAGTAGTATTTACTCTAGCTTCAAACTCTTGAGTGCTCAGTAAAGTTTTGATGAGTGCTTCATGAAGGACTTTTGGTATACTTGGAGCATCCAGTATTGAGAATTTAACTAAAACTTGGGCCAATTACCTTAAATTTCATACATATATGCTAAATGTTTGTACTTACCATTGTGAGGTTTCTCTCTTAGAGGCACTTTAGAAACAAAGTCACTTGATGTACCTCAAAATAGAAGATGAATTTACTCATGTACTAAGTGTATTATGCCAAATATTTATTCCTTATTACTAAATTCATTTTGGAGATGGAATCCCCTATAATCAATCTTCATGGATGATCAGACTAGGGAATCCACTATAATATTCGAGGAATGTTTTCTACATATATTGGACCCAAAATATGGATCTCCCAAATGATTTGGTGGAATTGATAGTCTAATAAGTTATATGAATGGGATATTGATTTCTGCCATGATTGCATCTTCCCCTGTATCTATGGCCCTAATTGACTCTTTGGCTAATTCCCTAATCATATATAGGGAAATCATGTTTGAGGAAACATTCATAATCATATAATAGATCCATAATGTGAATGAAATTAGTGGAACTGAAGATTAATTCCTCATGTAATGAGGACTCCATTTGGATGGTCAACTCTTCTGGTACCATTTTCTAGGGTTTTGCTAGTAATTTTTGAACTGATTACAAGAAATATGAGAGAGTTAAATCTATATTTGTACTTGATATGATTCAATGATCCTATGTTTCTTTTCCACCTATTCATCTATATAGTTTTTTAGAAGATCAGCCTTTAGAGGAAAATGGTACTAAAAAAGTTTGATATTCTAATGACCAAGAAAATGTTCTTATTTTAATAATGCATCTCTCTTCTCCAAAAATAATTTTTATTTGGATTTCAATAAAATCATAATAATTATATTTTTGTTTAATGAGAACTTTATATATCATACATAAATTTAGACTAGTAAGAATATGTAAAATAATGGGATATAAGCATTAATGAATAGTACATTCACTGCCACAAACATCATAGGCTTCAAATAACCCATGAATATCTCAACTGCTATTAATATAGTTCAAAGAAAAAGAATCATTAGAAAAAATATATATATTATCAATGGATGTGTAAGAACCATTATAAGTGATATTGTATGTAATATTGATATAATTATAAACCATTTATAAGGAGATTTTACTATTTAAAAATAAGATCATTTTTCAATATAACAAGTGGGATTTATTATATCAAATTAATTATATTTCTGTTCAATATTATTATTGTTGGCACAATAATGTGAACGTTCATATTATATTATAGAAACTACATAAATATTTAACTTTTATTAATTTTTTTTAATATCATAAATTTTTAGGTATTAAATAAATGTTATTTTCCAAAAAAAATATTATAAAATACTTTTAGATGATAATATAAACTATATAAGTACAAGGTAATTTTCATAATGGTCCAATATATCTTTATGTCATAAAAATATTTAAAATTAAATGAATATGGATTTTTTGTTTAAAATACAAAATTATACTATTTAGGGTAATAGTTTTATAAAATAATTTTCAACATTCATTTCATCACTTTGTAATTTTCCTCAGGTTATTTTATAGAAATTTAATAAAAAGTTAGTTTTTTGGTTAAAAACATAAAATATTATTTTTAAAAAATACGATAAATATTATGATATAATTAGGATATGAAGTAGTATTAATATTATTTAATCTCTATTATTAATCAAAAATTATTTGAGAGAAAACATATTACATAATGTGTTTCATTTAGAAGTACATGCTTAACATTTTTGAAAACCATAATGTTAACATTTCAAAAAGAAAACATATTTTATGAGTTATACGCATCGAATTCTAGAATTTATTTTTACCACTTTTATAAATTTAATTAAATTAAATTTATTTCATATTTATAATCATAAATTGAAAATTATTTAATAATGTTCAATAAATTTTTGGACATAAATAGATTTCCATGGTAAAAAAATGTTATCGCAGTAAATGTATAATAATGTAGTGGGTTGAAGTTAAAATTAAAAATACAAAAATAAGAAAAACATTAAATCGAGGTTTATGTATTTCATGTAGCAAACCATCTTTTAAAACCTAAATTTTCAACCAAAAATGATGGATGTAATTCCACCAAATAGTGGTTATCCATAAATAAAAAATGATCATTTTTATACACAAAAATCCACCCATACTCAAGTATAAATACCATCTCCCAACCCCCAATATGAACTCCAAATTCGAAATATAGTAATTTATAAACTTTTTCCCTCTGAATGACTTCCTACAAGGTTTCAAAAAGGTGTCTCCATGGTCCAATTGTTCCCCCTCCATGATTTAGGAAGCAACTCTTCATGGTAAGTGAATCCTCCTCTTCTAATTTTTTATCAAATGATATCCTTATTATGTTTTTATTATGTGGACAACTTCTATCATTTTATTAATTTTTTTTATTCTCTTTAATTATGAAAATTTTTTTACCACAAGGATACATCAAATATCTCTCATTATTATTTTTCTATAACACCTGTTCTATGTCATTATGCAACCAACATTTTTTTATTTATATTTTTTATTTTTATGAAATATTTTTATATTGTGAAAATAAAATCCAAATCCCTTTTCTTTGGAATTAAAATAGATTTAAAAAATATCTTATTGATTATTTTATATACATTAATGAAACCCAGAATCAATTTTCATGGGTTAAAAACTAGGGTTTTCTCAGGAATTTTAAGCACTTTGCAGGAAATTATTTTTATATAAAACTTACTATTTATTTCAATGATTTATTAATGAAATTACTTCACTTATATTCAATTTGGATCACATTATGTGTTACAAATTAAATTTATTCCTTGATTTCACTCCAATGTATAGGGAAAATAATTAATCTATATAGATGGCCTAATTATAATACCTTGGTGAATAACCACAGTAATTATGATTTATGAAACCATGGTGATACACCGTAGAAATATGATTATGAGTTTCCTATTATTATATTCTCCCCACATTTAGATACTATAATTGGTTTTTTTATGATATGCCTCATGTTTATATTATAAAATCTTATTATTATTCCTCTTTGTCAAATTCTATGTATCTCATTTTTTATTCCCTTACAAGGATTTATGCTTGCCACTTTGTTTGATTTATTTTTCCAGGATATGAGATTTCGTAATTGTAACCTAGGAAGAACCTATGATGATTTATAAAAAGAATTTTTTATTATATTTATTTTCATGTTATCCTCATGTAATTCATGTAATATGTACCTAATTTTCAAGAAACTAAACCTAAAAAGATCATTTGTGTTTGTTAATGTAATATTTTGTTATGGACTTATATAAAAGTCATGGATATAAAAGGTGGGTCTCTATATTTGATATCAGATAATGGTTAAGTAATTTCTGGAAATTTGTATTTGAAAAAATTAGTGAAAACCTATGGATGATTCAGAATATAAGAAATCATTTTCTTATTTTGGAGAGTATTATATAAGTGGATTCCAAAAATTATATCAATCACTAGAAACTATGTGTGGATGTGGATATAGAATAGATGTACCTATGGGTAACGTTATAAAAAACATCATTTATGTAGAATCAATTAGAAACTAGTTCCTAAAAATGAGTCGTACTACAAACCATGTTTGAGACTACTAATACATCTGCATAGGTTAATCACAATTTTTTAAAAGCCATAATCAATAATATAAATATAATATAAATATTTTATTCAGATTTGTGTATATCATCCAAAAAAGAATGATATTAGAAAATTTTAATATTATGATTTCCTTTATAATTTTTATTTCAAGATTTTGAATAGTAACAAATTTCTCACATAAGTTTTCTCAACCTATATAATATTACAATAAATATAAGAACTCATAAAAAATTGGATGAAATGCTCAAGATGATGAACGCCTCCCTAATATGGGGGAAGGTAGATTTGAAAAAATCTGGATGATCCTAAATAAATTAACTCGTGTCATGAGAAACCAAAACCATGTTGAGTGTCTTGCTTCACTAATGAACAAATATTGATTGAATTCTTCATGCATGAACAACCTCCTTCATTTAGTGGATATACTAATACATTGATTGCTGAATAATGAATTTCCTTCATGAAAATGATATTTATTGTACTCCACTTTTTGGTGAAAGTAAAATTCACCTTGCTAATATGAATATTAGAAGGAGAAGCTGGTCAGTGGTAGGAAAAGATTAAAAACATGAATCCATGAGGGGATATTGACATTTTGGAGTTGGAAGAGTTTAGGGGAGTCTTTTGTAATAATTTTTCCTCATTAAATGTAATGAATAATGGATATGGAATTTTTATAGAAGAAGAATAAAAAAATGAATCAATGGGAATATATGAAATGAAATTTATAAGATATTATGTTACACCTATTTCTTTTTATGTACCCTAATGGAATGGTTGATAGATTATTCTGCAGATTAGGACCCCATATATAAAGAAATTTTACAATCAAATACAATAAAATATATGAGGAGATAGTGCAGTGTTCTATGAAGGTTGAAATAGATTATGGATAATCCTAGTGGTCCCATGTGAAAAATGATAAAAAGAGAAAGATGTATAAAAAAATTATTAAGGGTTGTAACCATGAGAATGAAGGGAAGAAACAACAACATACCATACGTAAAAACTATGGGTAAAGGAACTCTTGGAATTTTCTAAAGGTGGTGGGGTATTCTATAAATGTTGTAAGGATATGAACATTTCTTGAAAATATAATAGATAGTAATATCCAAAACCCCTTATTTATATTAATAATGGAATGAAAGTCCATGCATCTTTTATTGTACATTTCTTCCCATGTGGAGAGACTGGCCACTTTTATAACCAGTTCCCAAAACCAAAAGTGGTAGGGGAAATTGTGACCAATTTATATTGAACCATTTGATGTTAGATGTAATTGTTCTTGTGAAATTTAATTACAGGGGGAAGAATGAAATGAATCACAAAAGGATATTATTTTATTAATGGATCTCTTTCCTCTCAATATATTTTTATTATTTTTTACAATAATATAACATAAAATTACTTTTTCATTTCCCAATAAAATCAAACATCACACATGAATTATGACTAGTACAACTATGAAAAACAATGATATATAAACATTAAAGAATAGTACATTCACTATAACAAACACCATTGGCTTGAAATCCCCCAAGAATATAACCCCTTCCATAAAAATCATAAAAAGAAAAAGAAGTGTAAGGAAAACAATAGAAATTATCAACGGATGTGTATAAAACTTTTTAAATGATGTTTTGAGTAATTTTAAGGGTATGATAGTCTATTAATATTGATATATAAACATTATATAAGAGCATCTTTGGAAAATATGAACAATGAAGATTATGAAAATTAATTAAAAATATGTTTGGTCAATATTATTTTTGTTTGAATAATGATGTGACCCTCAATATTATTTCATATAAATTATATAAATATTTAATTTTCATTAAAATTGTGTAATATCATAAATTTATATGTTTAAAAGAAATGATATTTTCTTTAAATAAGATTATAAAACACTTTAGGCTGATAATATAAAGGAAAAATACATGTATCCTAAACCTATGAAAGAGGTTGTGAGATAGTCATACATATGATATCACTTTTGAAATCTAGTATATCCCATTGGATTGAACCCTTAATAAAGTAATTTTTTAGGAAAACCCATTCAATAAATTTTACTAATATAGAGTCCATTACTAATCCTAATTCCACCATCATCTACCCTTACTAGGATTATTTAGTGTATAGTCACTTTTTCCATGTTATCCACTAATGCACTGGAGCATATAGGTCCATATTGCACAAACACTTTGTGTAAAATACCAACATTTTTCCAAAAAATTATATAAAAATTGAAATAAGTGTGTGAAATTATTTATTGGTCTTTGAAGAAAGACTCATAGGATAACTAGTAGACTCCAATAAAGCCCTATAATATACCCTTTATAGAGAAAACCCATGAGTGGTCACCATAATTAACTTATCGAGGTTCTCATTATAATTTTTTATGAATAAGTGATAAACCAAAAAGGGTTATAGGTTTCATTCCATTGAACACATTTTATTTAAATTTTGAATCTTCTTATATATAAGTTGATTCAATTTCTATATCACTACATATAGACCACTGATTAACCTTAACCTATATCACATGCATATCCTGGATAACCTATTCGGCTCAAATCACCTCATCTATATCTATGACACCATTATTGGTGAGGATACCACCATAAAATACATGATATATCCTAAAAAATTTATCTAAACATGATCCATTTAGTTTAAAATTAGGATAAATTTTTACTTTTTTACTCAACTCACATTTTTAAGCCTGATAAATTAGATCCATTTTATTAGAGAAAACATTATTCACCACTATAATATATATATATATATATATGTGTGTGTGTGTGTTTATTAAAATTTTATCCATCTATCATTTACTAAATTTTACTCTAACATACATCCCTTATATGACCATTTATCAGAAAATTTGAGTAAAATCTCTTTTTTATTAACAATTTTCATGAGAATGATCGAAATTGTAACCAAATTAATTGAATCTAGGAATCATTTCATATTAAATTCATAAATTAATTAGGTAAAATTAAAAATTTAAGGAGATAGATTTGATAATGGGAAAATAAGTTAAACCTCCACTAATGAATGTTAAAACTGAAAAATATTGACCTTTAAGTTTCCTTATCTACCTTTATTGGTACCCTAATAATTTATATAATTTACTATAGAATTTAATTTTTTATAAAGAAAATTCAACTCCTTAATTTTAATCAAAATTTATGTAATAATTGTACTCATATTCATAGGTTTAAAATGGGGTCCCAATACTAAATTTTTAGAATAAATGGATTTATTTTGAAAATTATGAATCCCCATGGATTAATATGCAAGGCCACATAAGGGAAGAAAATGTTAAAATATTTCTTTTTGTAAGGATATCATTCTCTATTAAAAAGGACCAATATGTCCTAAATACACTTATTATTATTTAAAAGATTCATCCATTATTATTATAATTAATATAAGATTCATAAATAATATAATGATTTTAATAATTAATATAATTCGAAAAAGGTTATGGGTGGCTTCTATAAAGGTAGTATCCCCCTTCTCTATAATATTATGAGCTAGAAACATATATATAAGATCAAAAAAAATAATTTTCCTCGAACCATGAGTCACATCCCACCAAATAATCATGGATAAATAAGAATTCTAAGAATTTTGAAACTTTGAAGACTCTTGATGGCTCACAAACAGCTAAGAAAATGAATCTCTCTTTAGGCCATCCAATTCTATAAAGTGTGAAGGGTCCACCATCCATGAATTTTTATCTTGTTCAAGGATTGAAATAGAAAAATTGAAACCACCTGAGGGAACTGAATTATTATCCAAGTAAATTTCAATAAAATTATCTTATAGTTTATGTGATGATGTAATGGATGAAATAAATCACAATTATAATAAAAATCTCCATTAGAGTTTCCTTGATCCCACATCAACAACCTCGTCCTCTCATAATATACATGTATTAAAAAAATTATAATGATAAATAAATTTATATTATAAATTAAGTTATATGAATATAAATATATAATAAATTTAAAATATGAATAACATTTAATATGTTTATATTTTTATTTTTATATTTTTATGATATTTTATAATATATATTTTTTGTTAATATATATTGATATATAAGCACACAAATGCACATTATTATATATATATATTCATATTGAAATATAATATCAATATAATAATAGAAATTTAAATTTACATAAAAATATATAAATTTTTATATGAATATGTACATATTGTAAATTTTATAATTTCAATTAAACAATATTCAAAAAAAATATAAATGATTAAAAGTGTATATAAATTATGTATATATATATATATATTCATATAAATCATATTTAATAATATTTAAATATGTATAGACAATCTATTTTATATATGGTACCCTTTATCATCACTAAATAATGAAATCATAAATGGGAAACTTATCCATAATAAAAAAATCACTGATAAAGGTTGTCCTTTTATCATCGCTTTTTTAGAAATGATAATTATCTCTATTATCATTTAGTTTCTAGAAGTAATAAATTTAAATTCCTTTTGAATTTTTTGTTCTATAATTGGTAAAATATATAATTAACTATTTCAGAATCTATAGTAGCATGTGGATAACTAGTAAAAAATAATGAATGAAATAAATTTATATTATAAATAAGAGACATTTATATCCACAACCAGCTTCAAAGAGGAATCATCATCCATGTTTCCATCCACATAGAAGTTTGAAATAATTATCTAAAGGAAATATATATTGGATACAATCTATCCATTTGAAGAAGAGATGTCATGGTACAAGCCATGAACATTTTCTGACAATGTTGTCAACTACTAAGGAGCCCATCTTGATCAATAATATAGTAAATCAAGTATTCATATCATTTTTCAACATAAAAAAATTATTCAATAGATTGGGATATAATGTATTGTAAATCCATATTTTTATAAAAATGATCATATAAACGAACAATGAAAAGTTATTTTCCAAAGAATGTGAGGGGTCACATGAAGGTCTTGGGTTTGAGTCTCCCTAAGTACATTGTAGGTACATGTGTGTGTGGTTTTAATTTTAGTTGTTTGTAGAACCATGTTTTCTCTATGTCAATTATTGTTATTAACATCATATGTGATAATATTTTTACATGATATCATCATAATCAATAGTTTCTAAATTTACAGACACAAATAATTTATAATATTAAGATAATTATAAACATGATAAGTATTATTAATTACTTAAATAGACCCATTGGGCTTCTATATAAGCACATTACAGCCTAGTTTCATAACCATCCTAGTATTATACCCTACCCACCACCCTACTACTGATAACCCTTTAATCAATTTTAGAAATTGTTTCCATCAGTGATAAAAGTGGTTGTGTTTTGAGTGCATTTAAAATACATACACTATAATGCCCCAAAAATGTGACCATATCAATTAAATTATTTAAAGAAAATATTACATTAAAATAAATTCCTATGATCTTTTTTGTTTAGTGTTTTCATTAATTAGTTCAAAAAATTAGCTAAGAGAACACATTTATTTTTTAACTGGTTAAAATTTATAGAATATATAAGAAACTAATTCATCTATAAAAAGTCCTCAACATCTCCTACAAAATATAAACACAAAATAATATTATAAAAAAAATATAATAATATTATATATATCCTTGGGAAATGGGAATATAATAAATGGTTGATATGAAAATCCTTGTACATGTAAACATACGTGATAAGGATAAATGAACATAAGTGATCATAATATTCATATATGAGTATAATCAATATACATAATAAAATTATACCAAAAAATAATTGATTTTTAAACATTAGTCACGGACCATAACATCAGAAATGAGTCCAGAGTTTGTGGAAACATGAGTTAATAACCATGATACCTGATTTCATAACATTGTAATATAAATTAGTATATGAATTTGTCAATAAAATTATCAAAGTAAATTCCCTTTATAAACTACACAATTCCACCCACTATTACATGAAAATAAATTACTCCCATGTATAAATTAATCACGAAACATAAACATTTAATAAATTCATTTGAGGGTGATAAAGGACCCCACTTTTTATTCATCAATACTTATGTGTTCAAGTTGAAATTAATCATTCATCAACATATAAATAACTCATGGAATGAAAATGGTTTTCCTTCATCACATCATAAGGACCAATGGAATGGGAATGGGTTTCATATCCCATTCAATTTAAATGATATAAAAAAACAATCACAATTCAATAAATAATCATAGAATGATAATCCCATGAAAAATAAATGGGTATACAGAGATATTTACTAACTTTATAGGTAATTAACCGTCAACCAAAAAAATAAAGCATATAGTATTTAAACTATAATGATAAAGCATATAAATATTATTAACTAATTTCCCCAATCAATTGATATAGGAAATCTAGGTGAATATCATTTTATTAACTTAGGTAAATATATAGTATTCATAGAGTAAATATATTTGAAGAAAATCATTAAAATTCAATGATTTGGAAAGAAAAATGCAGTAATTAATCACTTATTTTATAGAATGTTAAATTAAATAATCCACCCAATAAAGAAGGTGGATGGTATAATTTAATGAATATTCTCTATCAATCATATGATATATCTAGATATGATGACTTAAATATAAAACCCTTTTTAGTATTTTTATAAAAACCACTTTGAAAATAAGGAATATGCTTTATCTCTTTAATTTAATTAAAGAAACATATTTTATAAAACTAGGAGAAAAATAATTTATTTTGTAATTCATCAAAATATGAAGAAAAGTTTCATATAAAATGGAAAACATAGCAGAACGAATGATCACCCAAAAATACTAAAGGACATTCATTTTTTAAAATATCCATATAAAAATGTTAAAAGGATTTTCTATTCCAACCCATTTAAATAAAGTCAAGGTAGTTGAAAATGAAATTTAAAATGTTTGAAACAAAAATAATTATACATAAAAAATGTATAGTGGAAGACAAAATATGAGTGAAAACTTAATTTCATTTTTTATTATATAAAGAATATATTTTTTGAAGGACACGTCATTTAATGAAATTATAAAAATTCCAATTTAAAATAAGATTAAGAAGAAAAAATTATTTTCATGGATAACCAAAGGGGAAGAAAATAATTTTTTATATTAGAAAGAAGTAATATATAGATTACCTATATATTTTACGAAATTTTATAGATATGTATTTTAAAATAATGTAGGGAAATGAAACCTTACATCTCAGGTAGCATTCAAATGAAACCCCATAAAATAGAAAATCTTGAAAATGGACATCAAATACAATGAATGGAATAAATATTATGATATAATATAAAAATTTGGGATATATGCTCCATATAAATTTAAATTGGTGAATAATGAGAAATATGTCTCAATAAATATTAATTGAGACTAATAAACCCATTCAAGTTACATAATATTTGTGGAAATAATTATTTAACAATGTTGTTAATGAGGTAATGTTTTATAAATCCAAAAATAAATATTTTATAAATAAAATAAAAAATATTCACTAGGTATAATAAATAAAACAAGGAAAATAATGTACAATAAGAAAGCTGTAAATTCAATGAATGAAAATTGAGTTTGCATAAACTCTTATAATATTTTAAATATTTGAATAAAAAACTGTTGAAATATTTGATTTAAAATGAATCATTAATTACCATTAATAATGAATGTATATGGAAAAATAAATATAAATGGTTAGTAGATAAACCATTACAATGGAAACATAGTGTAAAATAAGCTGTATGTATAAAGGGATTGAAAATTGATACAAGAAACCCTTACCGTGGTCTTGATTCACTCTGAACATGCACATAACTTATACAATAATAAAATTATGTTTACTATATGATTTATTAGGAACTATTTTTATCGATATTTAATTCACTAATAATTATTTATTATCATGATATATTTTTTTTTAAATAATTTTATCATATGTTTGTTATTTTTCATGAAAATTTAATCAATGTGGCCTTTTTCAAAAAAAATTGCGATCAAATATGACATTAAAATAATAAGTTAAATAAATAATATAAATTTTTAAAAAACATAATACAATTATTATTTAATTAATAACTTATAATAATTTTAATGTTCAATTTCTCAATTTAATCACATATAGAGTTTTATAACTTCATTCATGTAAGTGGTTAAACATATCCAACCCTGAACTCACTATATCTAGATAGGTGAGTATGGTCATGGATGTGTATAATATAAATATAATAATACAATAATGGTATTATTTATATTTTTATAATTTTTTATCATATTTTAAGTTGTTTGGATGAATAGTGAAAATCAATATGAAAAATGAAAAATGTTACTTTCTGGAGGTGGTAGCCTATACAATGCATTGTTAATATTTTCATTTCTTAGTGAATGATTTTAAATTAAATGAGATTATAATTTTTATAATAATAATAATAATATGTTATATTTAACATTTATTCGTAAATTCTATACTTATAACCAATGAAGAGGGGTGTTTGTAAAAATAGAAGGTGTCACATTGTATAGAAGGTAGTCTTAACAATGCATGATCAAAATTATTTTATTTTTATATTGGATAGAAAGGAGTAAAAAAGTTATTTTCCATCAATATAATGTAAATACCTTTACCTAAATGTAAAAAAAATATTTGTTACATTATTACACTGGTTTTTAATACAAGTGATCACATCCTAAATAATGTAACAATTTAATATTAATTATAAACTAGATACGTAGTCGAGTCTTGAATTACATTTGAAATAATAAAATAAATCATAGATAAATTTAATATTCTATTTATTTTAAAACTTTAAAAATCTTCTTTTTATATCTTGTGGATGGAAAAAAATAAGGGTGAGCTCAAATAATCAACAAAGGTTGCATAAAACTAAAGATATCATGAATAAATAATGTATGATCAATAAGAAATAATTAACAATTAAGGGTAACTGAATTAAAAAATTACATTTAATAAAAATCATGACTATCATTATTAGAGAAAGAATAATCAATTTAAAAATGTAAAAAAATTAAACACATTCCATTTAATCAATAACATGAGAAAAAAATGCATCCCCAGATAATATCGATGTAATAATATCTTAGATAATACTAAATTAATTATTAATAAAGGAAATTATTAATCATTTATGTTAGGATCTCAGAAATCATGATATCTATACTATCAATACATTTCATAATATTGATTAAAAATATGGATAAGTAACTATTTAATAAATGCATAATGATTCACCTCCTGAGACTACCAATGCATCGAGGTGCCATATAGTTACATGACACACTAAAAACATCATGTAAAATGAATTACACAAATATATAATTATTTATTTAACACATGAACAAGATTATTTATCAAAAAATATCAATATTTATTAAAAATATATATTCATCAGTATTTTCTTGTTCAATAAATTAACTTTAAAAGTAATAAACATATGTAAAAATGTTTGATACTGTTAGAAATAATAATATATTTTATATACATAATACCAATATTTAAGGTAAATATAATGATTACTGATAAAAATAAAGTGAATGTTTTTGGATAATGTTAGTAATTACAATAATTATTCAACAAATTAAATACCAATACTTTTCCTAGAAAAGATAATCATAAACCATACAGAGAAATAATAAGGATGGTGCCATTAAAACATATCCACAATGGTGTATATGTAAAATAATTTCTGTTCATTTAATAATCCAAATACCATAAAAATATCCTCAAAAATATTCTTGAGGAAATTTTTTTTTACATTGAAAATAAACATTTGAAACTAATCGTTTCTAAAATATAAAGAAAAATTTTTATTTGAAAATAATCATGGATACTTATGAAGTAATATTTAAATAAATTCATATTCAAGATGGTGGTAAATTTTAGATCTTGCAAAGTACATCAAAATAAGTGTTCCATTCATTTTTTTGTAAGAAAAGTCAAAAAGTAACTATTTTAGAAAATGATTATAAGATTTCATTTAAATTTTTTTTGTAAAAATAAAATAATTGATGAAAATTTATTTAGAGAATGATAGTATAACGTTAAAACATTCTATAAAACTTATTAAGAAAACATGGTTTTTTATTAAAACAAATTTTCGATCAAGGGAGAAATAAAGTCATGTTTTCATGAATTTTTATTTCAATTATTATAAGTACCAATGAGACTAAAATGGTATTATGTATTAAAAGCTTCATTAATATCTTAAGGATAATAAAACGAATTGGGTTTATAACTTAATTATCAAATAATTTACTACATTGGAAATTTAAGCATAAATAATTTGTATTAAAATGATATTGTTAAATAATCCTTTAAAAATATCATAATGATAAAGATATAATTAATCAATATAGTTATTATTTGTGTCAAATTTAAAATATAATGTTTATTAAATCAATTATAAAGTAATAAAAGTTTATTAAAAAAATAATATAATAATATTTAATTAAATAAATAATTAATATAACCAAATGAAAAGAAATTTCTTTATGAATTTTTTTTGTACTTGGTAATTTTCATTTCAAAACCACTATGATGAAATAATTAAAATAGAGTCTAAAAATATTATTAGATATGAAGGATTCATAACATTACATTTAAAATGGGATTTAGATATAAGATTTAAAATAGAATATATATATAACATTAAAATATGCCTCCATGTGAACAAATTGGGATAAAATCTCCAACAACTTAAGAAAAATATTAATAAAACCGAGTCAAGGAGAATCAGGGTAAGTTTGAATATCAAAAACCATGAATAAAAACAATAAATGACATAAAATATTCAATTAGTATTATATATGACATTTGAAATGAATTTGGTTCATACAAGAACCTGTAATTCGAAGAATGATTTTTTGAGATGAAAACCCTTACCTAATGTTTTTCTTTAGTTGAACATGATTTTACCAATAGTATAACAATTTAAAAAATATTAATTTATAAAATATATATATTTATTTATAATATCGTATATGACCCTTTTATAACCTATTACCACCCACTAATTAATAATATTTCATTATTACCTTTATTGGGGGTTTTATTTGACTTGTTTCCTCATGTATGGATTGTAATGGAAGTTATGGTTCCTATGTATATAATATATTTACAATATTTAAAAAATTATCTAAATGTTATAAATATCATATTACAATATTAAATTCATTTTTATAATAATTTTTTAATGTTTTACATGGGAAACTAATCACATATCTTTAGGAGACGGTAGGCCGTAATTACACACGCCCAGTGGTATCATTTAATTAATGTGCAAAAGGTTAATGAATTAGATGATATATAAATGACACATAATTAATAACATTTCAAAATTTTCATATATATTCATTATTTCAATTATTATAACTATCCATGTGAATAGGTGGGGAAGAAAAATTACATTGGTTTAGGGGTTGATAGTCTTCTATACACAAGAGTGATGGATTTTTTTTCTAATTTAATAGAGAAGTATATGGATTAATATTATTCCATAAATATAAAAAAATAAAATTTTATTGGATAAATGGTTTTATTATATTATTATTTTTTATCCATAATTGAAGGTTATAAAAAATAACTAAAAATAAATTACTTCATTAACTTGATTACCTTCTCTTAAAAAAATCTCATATAGTTCTAATCTCAAGGATCCAAGGGTTGGTATTTTGGGTTGAAATAAACACTATAATGTGTTTAATATTTTTTGGAGATATTTAGTTATTGTTTGTTCTATCTAAATGTCATCATATGTTAGAACATGTGAGGGTAGGGGTACCCTTTTATAATTGAAAAGGAATGATATTTTTGGAATACAAAAAAATATCCAATATGGGGAAGTCAAATTGATCTAATGATCCTAATAAAATCGGTAAATAGTATATTTAGGTAATGAATGGTGTATAAATACCCCAAAAAAATAAATATTATATTTTTTATACAATTTTTTAATTTTAGTCTACTTTTTTTCTTACTTTTACCATTTTATTTTCCACCTTGGTAATTAGTGTCTATATCAAATCAAATTTATACTTTGAGTGTAAAAAAATTGTAATTTATAATATTATTTGGTCCTAATGATACTAAATATTATATCAAATTTATCTAATATAAATTCCATGTTTATGGAAATTTTATCATAACACATGTTCTTGCAACGTGCTAAACCATGTTTTAACATTATCTGCGAAAAATAAATTTTACCATCTTTACAAATATTTATGAAGAAAAATTATGTTAATAAAATTTTATAGTATTAATTATAAATAGTAATAATAAGGAATCTATTTTATGAATTTTCTTCACAAAATTTGAAGAATATAATTTAAAATTAATCAAAAAAATCATGTCATCAAACGATTGGTCAAGAAATTCATTTCTCAAGTGTAAGATAACATGTCATTAACTATAGGAATTGTGAACATAATTATATGGAATTAAATTAATTTAGTTAGTTATATGATATATATATTTTATTTTAAATATAACTTTAAATGTGGATAATTTAATTAATTAAAATTGTGGATCATTATGCTTTTAAAAATATTATTTAGAAAAAATCATTTTTAAGACTTCAAATAAACTAATTCCAAAATCGGGAATAAATATGATCAAAATATAAATAATTATTTTGAATAAAAATAAATTATTTTTTTACTTTTAAATGAAATTAGAAGAATAATGGGGCTTTTAAATTTCATAACTCATTTACAAGAAATGATTGTTTTATAAAAAAGTGGTTTTTTTCACTGTTTTAGGAAAACATTTTAGAAAAATCAAAAAATTTAACATTATGATAACTTTGATATAATGATTTTTCTAATGGGGTTAATTTATATATATAAATTTTATAAAATTAGAAAAATTTAAATGTATTGTTTTCCTATAAATTTTATTAAAAATCATTTTTGATGAAAATTTATGTTTTGAAGAATAAACTAAATTTAATAATATTTGAGGGATTCTTATCATTAATTTTTTATTAATTAGGACCATCATTTATATTTCATAATTTAACTAATCATATCCATATCCAGCAATTAAATTTCATGGTTATAATCATCATATTTAAATAATATATTTTATGGGTTGTTAAGATTAGTGTTGTGTATCGTATACACTATCGAACATAATATCCTTATTTTAAAATATATTTGCTCTGTATACTATAACCTATCGAAGAGATTAAATATATATTAAAGGAATTATACTTGGAAATATTGTGGAGTTACAAATAATAAAACTTCATTATATTAATGATACTATGGTTATTATATTACAATGGTTAGGGTACATTCGGAAGATAAATATTAAGAAGAAAAGGTATGGAGTATGTAGTACTTATGTCGAAATATTGAACATCCTATTGAGGAAGTCCATATAATTAAATGTATGAATCTAAATTTAAGTGAAATTTGGATTTAGGAAATACAAATGAATTCTATTAGAGTAAAATTGGGCAATCGTTTAAGTATATTTTGATGGGAAAGTGAACCATTGAAAGGGTGGAAGTAATCTGTCTTAGAAGTGAATAAAAGGTAATTTTTTTATACCCATTATTTTTCAATGAATTCATTACACTATTCAATGGTATATGAATCAAAAATTTAAAAATAATGAATTTTTTGGTGATATGTAGTGGGAAAATTCCCAAAAAAATATTATAATACAAGTTATAAACATTTTTAAAGCATTTACTATTAGTTTATTAATTTTACATTTTTAATGGAATTAAAAAAAATTACACAAGAAAATTATATTTAAATTAACATATAAAGTAACACATAGTATAAAATTTGGGTTTGATGAACCTAAATTTAATATTTATTTAATCTATTTCAAATTCTAAAAAAGATAATATTAACTTTGAATTTAAATAATTATACATATAGAATCAATTATAGAGAAATGATGTTTTTTAAATTACGGGTTATTAATCATATTTTTCATTGATTTAAAATTAAATGTGTGTTAATATAACTATATATGTTTCTAAAAATAATATTATTGTAATTATTTAAAATAAAGTAATTTTATTCACTAGATAAAAATTACTCAATATTAATAAAACCAATATTTGAAAATAATATTTTCATCATTATCACTATCATTGACTATAATAGTAATAATATTTTTATGCTTAAAAATGAAATTGAATTTATCAACTGATGTGTATATTTTGATCTCATATATAAAATAAATTTTTTTGGATATCATTTTTTAAGTGATAAGATCTAATTTTCAATGTATGTGAACAAAAGAACTTTTTTGCTGTGAAATATTACCTACATTTCCAAAATTTTAAACACGTTTTTTATAGATTTAAAATATTATTTTTAAATTTTTTATATTACATTATATATATATATATATTCTTTAAAATATATATTATTCTTCATTTAAGATAATTTTATAAAAGCTACATTTTTTATCAAAATCTTTATTTGTAACATTCAGCTAAAAATAAATTATTTCAGAAAAAAAACACAAAAATTCATCCTATTGTAATATTGACATGATTAATAAAAAAATTAATGTTTTCATAATTTGATTTAAAATATTTTAAAATTTGACACTTAGATAAAAATATAATATAGTAATAAAAATTTCATTTATTAAAAAAATATTTTAAAACATTATGTATTCTTAATCCAATTTTTTAATAATTTATAATTGTTAACAATCGTTTTATTTAATTCAGGTTTTATTCTTTTAATAAATTTTTTATCTAATATGTCATGAATTTTTTTATTTTATTGGTGTGTATTAAAATAGTTCTCGATAAAATGATTATATTTGGTAAAATATAATTCAGAATGTTAGGGTGTTATATTCTCCATCCTAAAATAAATTGTGACCTCAATATTTTAATTATCACTTTCTAAAAACAATAATTTAGTTATTCTATATATATTCATGACCCATGATATATAATTTAATAGGTAAAAATATTTTTTTTCTTAGGAAACACTAGGTAAAATTTATTTTCCCTCATAATATTATTATAAATATTATTGTGTTTCCCTTTAACCATTTTTACATAATTCCCCAATATAATTAGAGTAATTTTTTAAAATAAGTTTATTATTAGCATTATATGGACAGGTTATAATATGATGATTTTTTATATGGTATTTTCTTATCTTGACAATTATCATGGCCTCTATGTCAAGATATCCATTCCATATATATCATCTCATTAAATTTAACTAAATGAAGGATACTTTGTATTTAATCAAAATACATTCCTAAAAAACATTTATTAGAGAGGATCTATATGGTTCTATTATAATAATGGTACCCTAAGAAGTTTTCATTAATAAGTACACATCTTCTTATCAGTGTGTTAATTTTTTGTTTTTTTTTAACACTATATGTACAATGGATTAAGTAGAATAAGATATAAATATAACACTCATATTTTATGATTGGGTGATCAGTGTTCTTCATTCCATACCATTTTTGCAACCCACTTCTGCAGTATTAGCTATGTAGTATTTCCCTTTTCATGGAAATTTTTGGTGCCTATCATCCTTTTGATCCTTTGTATTTTGGAATTGACATAGGTAATTTCCATTTACCCCAAATTTAGGGAATCAACCTATTAATGATACATATAAAAGAACGCTATTTGACTTCATAGTTTCTACTATGCTCTTTAATTTTCCTCCATAATTAGTTTCTCTTTCCCTCCCATTCCATAAATAAAAAATAATCCTAACCCTTTGAGATATTTTCCACAGTGATTCATCCCACATTTTTTAAGGAAGGAAATTAAATATTATTTACTTGAAAATATTCATCACCTGAACAATCCTAAGACTTAATTTTTATCTAATTTTTTGTTATTGTAAAATAATAAATATTCAAATTGGTAATATTAATTTATAATACCTGGTTTTACATAAACATAAGGTTTTTAATTTTAGCTCTTATCTTGTTAGGATAATTATTAGGATAATATATTCTTTACCCATGAAATGAATTGTTAACTAGGTTGCTTTGATTTTCATCCAATAATAAAACCCAAAGGATTTAATCATGAGTGATGGAAGATTAACACCATATAGGAATTATTTTAATCTAACTACACACAAAATTCAACCTCAAAATATTTTACTTTTTGAAATATTTTTATTACATTTTTGTTTAACCCATAACAATCTAAATTCAATCCTAGTTTCTGTAGGTTTGGTTATATCATATTCCTAAACCTAATTGTTTATAACACATTTTTCATAATGGCTTGAAAATAGATTGATTTTAACCACATTAAATCACATTAGAGTGTTTTTCCAATTATGTAGTCTTATGTCCACTAATATTATGAAACATTGAAGATTGATTTGATACTCAACCATCCATTTTTAGGTGACTACCCAAAGGATCGTCTCTTCTATAACCTCATCCATTTTACAGTATCCAAACATCATTGAAATTTATTGGAGAACTACACAATCTATACATTACAATAAATTCAAGATGTTATCCTATACATTGACTTATATATACCTTTCTCATGAAATATATCATATAAAAATTCCTAAAATGTTAAATAGTACCTCAACTAAACTTAATGGTTATGTTTAATTTTGAAATTATTATCAAACATAGCTTATAGACCCTTGAATTATTCTCAACTAATATCCTGTTATACAATTATATATAATACCTGATCAGATACCAACTATGATTCCCAATAGACCTGACCATCTAAATTACATAAATAAAATAAAATATTTAACTACATCACATTGCAAGGATCTTTTAGGTTTAGAGATTTTGATAATTAGGAAGAAACATTGACTAACAAAACCACTATATTTATCAGTTAAAGGACAATATCCCATTATAAAATTAATAACTTAATATATGAAAAGTCTTCCATATCTACCAAATATTCCCCAAAAAGTATAATCTTATAGACACATGATATTTTTTAAAAATTAAATACCATGAATTATTTTAGGATCATGATCAAAATAAAAGTGTAAGTATATTCACCATCCTAAAGAAAACATTTTGTATAATAATATGTATGTCTCATGCTATTAAAAATTGAGGCAATAAACCCTTATAGTGGTCCTAATTTCTAGTGTCCAAGCACATGCATTCCAAAATTATAAAAATAAGTTTATTTTATACCATATTAGGAATCTCATTCCTTAATATTTAATTTAATAAATAATATTTGTTATCATGTTCTATTTATCAATTATATTGTTTTTGTTTTTGTTATCTATTATTTATGAAAATTAAATTACTGTTGTCTTATTCCAACAATTATATGGATCAATGATGATATTTCCATAATAATTTAAAAAAATAATATAATATTTTAATAATAAATATAGAATCATTATTTTATTACTAATTTATCATAATATTTTTTTTATGTTCCCTTATTCATCTATGAGATTTTTATAACATCGTTCATGTAGGTGGTTAAGAAAAACATAGCATGAAATCACTCTATCATGATTGGTTAGTATAGTTAATTAAAAGCATAATATCTCTGTAATAAAATAATACTTATATAATTTTTATTTTTTAAAATTTTTAATCATATTTAAATTGGGTTTGTTAAATAATGATGATCAATATGAAAAGAGAAAAACATTACTTTTGGGAGGTTTTCGTCCACAAAACGCATGATTATCTCTTTAATTTACCAATAAATGATATGTAATAATGATAGATTATAATATTTCTCTTAATAATAATATTTATATTATATATATCACAATTATTGTTTAATTACATCCTTAAAACTACTCAATTGAGGAATTTTTTAAAAATGTATGATGTCGCTTTATGGAGGTGGTAGTCCACATAACGCATGATCAATGGTAATTTATTTTTATAATTAAATTAGAGGGAATTAATTTAGAGCTCCAAATTAATATAATAATTATTTATTATACTAATTATGTTGAGGTCATTATGTTATTATGGTTATAATAGGTTTGGAAGTGAATGACTATGAGAAAAAAGTAGGGAGTAAGTAATACTTCAACTTCCTTTTGATAAACACCTTAGAATTCATATATATAGGTTGTCTTGTAGTGAAAAAGTGATTTAGTAAATTCTAGATACCTATAGTAGGGGAAAATATTCCTGGTTTTAGAGGATATTTCTATGGGAACATAGAGCATTTAAAGGGTAGATGTGGTCCCGTATTATAAGTGATGAAAAAAGAACTTTAGTGAATACCCTTTACTTTTCAATGATATCATTAATCTAATAAATGGTAAATGGCTAAAAAATTATAAAATAATGGATTTTGGGGTGATCATAGGTTATTAAATCCTAAAAAAATAATTTCCACTCATATTTTGAACATGTTTGAATTCATTTAATATTATATTTTTAATTTTCTTTTATTTTTATCATTATAACTATTTTTTGCAATAAATTTTTATTTTAATAAAAATATAAAGTAATTACCCTTCCCTAATTTAGATGTTATTTATTTAAATTTAATCACCATTTAATCTAATTATAATAATAAAAAATAAAATATAACCTTTTAAATTTATAAATTTTAAATATAGAAAAACTATTTTTTATAGAAAAAAATTTATTATAACCATTATGTAATCTTTTTCATATTTAGAATTTATTAAAAATTAAATGTATGTTAGTATAATTATATAATTATTTTAAAATAATATTAGTTTCATAATTTCAAATAACTTAAAATATTTTTTTAGTTAAAAATAACACAATATTAAAAAAACAAATAATTGAAAATAATATTTTCAACATTATCACTATTAATAACTTTAATCTTAGTAATTACATTTATATGCATAAAAAAATTGAATTTATAAAGCGATATGTAAATTTTCACATAAAATATTAAATCAACTTTATTATATTTGACTTCTAAAAACTATAAAATCTAATTTTTAATGTAAGGATATAAAAAACAGTTTATTGTGTTTTATTACTTGAGTTTCCAAAATGATAAACATGTGATTCATAAATTAAAAATATGACTTTAAAATATTTTATATTACATAATAAATATATATAATATATATAAATAATGTTTTATAATGTTTTATGTCATTCTTGTGTTTATATAATGTCACAAAAGTGAACGTGCTTAAGTATTTTCAATATTTATGTAAAATTCAATTATTTTTTAAAAATATTCAAAATTAATCCTAAGATACTATTTGCATTATTAATCCAATAATTATGTTAATTTTTTAAAATTCAAAATATTAAATTAATAAGTATTTCTTATAAATAAAAAATTTATAAAAATTAAAACATCTTTTATTTAAAAAATACCTTTTAAAAAATTAAGTGTTCATGATCCTATTTTGAATGAATTTATAAATTATTATCATATTTTATTTGTAATATAGGGTTTTTTATTGTTATAATTTTATTATTGAATATTAGATGTATTGTTTTAGTTCAGTTTTATGTGTGAAACTAGCTATTGATAAAATATTTATTTAAGGGAAAATATATTCCAATCTCTTGCTACATAACAAAAAAAATATTATGATAAAAAATGAGTTGATAAAGTCCTCCTTCATTAGCATGTATTCTAAAACTGTTATGATTTCCTTTTATATGTGTTATTTATAGCACTGATAAAATTTTATTTTATCAATTCTAAGGTTACCATTGGATAAATTCATCAGTTTCAATAGTGTGATAGTACATTTGGATCACACTGAAGTAACTGTTTTTTTATAATTCCACACCCACTACCATTACTATTTTTTCATTTTTAATAGATTTACTACCCTAAAAATTTACTAATAATAATTCTTTTTTTTTATGGTGAATATAATTCTTCGTAAATATAGTTTTTTCTGAAATCTAATTTTGATAGGATATGTCATCCATTTCTATTAGTCATGAAAATGAGATTAATAGCGACTAATAACATGAACCATAACAAATGGACATGATTACATAAATGTTATCGATAGATAGTCCGCTACTATGATCCCATTGGTAAAATTAATTAATTAATAATCATGCAAACTATTTTTATCCTCCGCAAATTTGTTTTTCCCCTTCGTTCAACAACCCCATTTGGCATTTTTCAACATCTCATCTTCAAATTGGTCCATCATACTAGATATCATACCAATTTATGTTTTAATATCCTTGGTATAGACTAATCTTATATCCTTCTTCTCTCTTTTTGTTGATTTCACCATACCTCCCACTAAAATTGGTTTAGTCGAATCCTATGAAAAAAATCACCCGATTTTTACTTTTTATTCAAAATTTATGTTTGATTCAGATTTACTCATCTTTATTTGGGTGTCTTTAATTGAGGTTGACATGTTCTGGATTTTTAAGGGTTGATTCCACCTCATTTGAGGCAGTTTTCAAAATGTATAAACAATAGAGTTAATATATTTTCCTATTTAGGTATTTATATATTTTTTTTTGAATTTACATGATATTTTACAAAAAAATGTTTGAAATTTTTTTAAAGTGTAATTTCCATGTTTTCAATATTTTATTAAATCAATTAATATTTCGATTTTATAAAATGATTTGTTAGCATAATGTACATTTTTTAATCCTCATATTATTATTGAATATTTGGTCCTATTTATATTTTATGCTGTGAATAATTATATATTAATGAATATATCTATAACACCTTGAGTTTTCATAAAATATTTTTGATCATATAAATTAAATTTCATCGATAGGTTATGTTAAATGCAACACCATGTTTTGATGAATGAAAATAAATTATTAATATTATTTTTTAAACATGAATGATATATAATATACATGAAACACTGTGTAATGAATATGGAAAACAAGTTTTTAAAAATTATGTATAATGGTTTAACATAAATATATCATATTTATGAAAATATACATAATATTTAGTAAAGAATTTATACGTTTTAAAAATAAACATTTCACAAAAATTGATTTTATAGAATAAATAATGATGGAATTTTTTTTCTAATTTTAGAAAATTTATTTGAAAAAATAAACATTGTTTTTGAAATCTACATTCCAATATTATCTTTGATATAATTTTTTAGAATTTTATGCACACAATATTTGTTTGACGAATTGTAAACAAATAATGATTTTTTGAAAACCCGCATATTAGTTTAAAGCATTTAAAATATTCATTCTATTTGTAGATTTATTAAATATTAAAATTATTTAAACTATATATTTTTTAATCCAATTTATTTTAATTTAAGAAATTTCTTTTTTAAATTTGATATTAAATATTTTTGTACTTAAGAAGATCTTTTCTTTGGAAAACCACCTTACCGTTGTGTCTATGGTTTTAACAATAAGTATATGTTTTAAAAAAAATTATCGAATGTTTAAATTTTTTTCCATATTTTAAATCATAATAATTAATATTATATAATAAGTAGAAATTATTGTTCGATTAAAATGAATAGGAAAATCATAAAAAATGGTTTATTATGTTTAAGGTTAAAACTGGTTCACCAGAGGGTTAAATTAAAAGATAAGGGTTAAAATGGATTAGAAACCTCTTGAAATACCATTTTATAAAAATATATGGAACTTATGTCCTCTAAATTTTGATAAAGATCCATTTTTATGCCATGTGGCATGTTTAATCTACTGTTATACCTTTTCCATTTTAAAATTTCAAGCGTGTCTTCTCCTCTACTTATAAAAGGAACCCATATCATCTCTTATACACACTTACTAAACTATATTTTTAGATAATACCTTCTAAAATATATTACATACATCAATAAACACATACTATATGGATTAGATGAATTACATAACCCTCTTATGAGGTCTTTAGGTTTAAACCAAAATGAGTTCTTCGAAGAGGATGTATAGTCCTTAACCATGCATTTTCATTTTATTTTTTTCCTATAAAATGATAAAATATTCATTGAACATGATGATATAGTAACATCAGAATATAATATATACTGAGATGTTATTAGTTTAATGTAATGATCTGCATATATCTCATCTTACATCAAATGGGATACGAAATTGTTGATCATGTTTACAGAGGACTACAACCTTGCAATCTGACGTAATTTATTTTCCATCGCCACCTATCATGGATAGAGATAATGATGGATTTTATTTTTATATCTTATATTCATGATACTATTAAAATTATTAATTTATAATCTTAAATTAACCTTCTTACCATCAAATCTATTGGGAAGAGATTATGTTTCTCTTGTGTATATGTAGACTACTGCCTCAATGAAGTGATGCGATATATTTTTTCATTTAATTTCAAATTTCATTGTAATAAATATTGATTAATTAATATATATGATATAAATTATAAAAATATATTTCTAAAAAGTTAACCTAATATATTATTTTCTTCTATTCCATCCATTAAGAAAATGGAAACAATATTCATGCGTACATATGACCTACCATCTCCATGAATGGTGTAATTCATTTTCATTATATAACTTTAGTAGATTACTCTAAAGACATATATAATGAATTTATATGAAATTTAAATAATGGATAAAATTATAGATAAGTAGTAACCATGGTCAAAGTATAAGGACTTAGAATACTAAACCGAAATATACTTGGAAAATGATGTAGTTATTACCTGAAATGTGATTTTAACAAGAAATTGTTAATTAATGGGTAATAAAATGTCATAAGTAAATAATATACAAGATATATATATATATATATATGGAATATATTTATAATAAAACTATATTTACTATATATGAGGTTCAAACATGAAAAAATGATTTTGACAGAAAATTTAAGGTATTTTTAATATCACATTTATTTTTGTGGGACACAAGTCATATTCACCAATAATTTAATTTTATTGGTGTATATACTACATGTGAATTTATTTTATTATTATAATAATAATTATGTGATGTACATATAAATATAATCTTATTTCCTTCACAGCTCATAATATTCAGAAGTGACCAAAGTAGTAAAAGTATAATGTAAAAATTTCATTGTTTATTGGGTTTTTTTCTTTTCCTCCAATGATGAGATGTTATTATTTACATGTAAATAAAATAATGAATTTATTATAATATTTATACTTATATAAATTACATGTTTTCTATTTATTTTCCTCTCTTTATGTACTCAATATTTTAAAATAATATTTTTAAGTAAAACCCAATGTTATTACATTGTTCAGTCTAAAACCCTTTTTCATCCATGTCCATGTTTTATAAATTTATTTAAATAGTTTTTACTACATTGAAAATATTTTTTAATTTAATTTATACAAATCTTTAAATTCTTACACAATGGTATAAAATTAATCATTTTTTTATTTTTCAAACAAGACTCTCTTGAATTTTTACCAAAAATTTTGAAAGGAATATTTGTTTTATCATGTGTATCATAGAAAATATTATCTACCATAATGAACTATCAAGGATCAAATTATTAAAAACATTATCTCAAAGATTATTTCAAAATAAACTATTTTATTTAATGTTTGAGAAATTTTTATAATTTAAAAACGTTTTTTCAAAATAGAACAAATATTTTCCCCAATAATGTTGTAATGTTCTTTTGATGGATTTTATATTAACTAAGAAGAAGAAAAATGATGTTTCTTATGTTTTTTAGAGATATTATAAAATTATACATTGATTATTATTTATATATATGGTTTATGATTATGTTAAAGAAATTTTTCTAAACCCATTCCTTTTATATTGGTAATGTTATGATTAACTAATGAGATGATAATGAAACCTAGTTCCTCTATATGGGATATTATAGGATCATATATTTATAAAGACCACTTTCATTCTGTGGGTTATGATATGATGAAGGTTTCATAATCTTATGGAATAAAAAATTATGGATTATGTGATTGTAGTGACCTATAATTCCTTCAAATTAATTTGGAAATGATTAATTGTAACGCCCTGACCCTAGTTACCTAGAGTCAGTGCATTATTACATAACATTGTCATGATCACAAGAAATATCAAATATCAAAAGACCGATTATTTTAGTAGCCTTGGAAACACTATATATATTCATAAAGTTTTACATCATAAAAATGAAAACTACAACAATATAGTCTCCATAGACCACACTCTTATCCCCTCATACTATCCCTCCAGGTCATTCATAATTTAATGCTTCATATCCTAGAAAAATAAAACATATAAAATGGGTGAGATCAAATTCCCAGTAAGGATAACAATATAGCGGAAACTTTCATAAATAATAATAAACATTTAAGGCAATGTATAACTAAAACAGAAGCCTTTTAAACTTGAACTTCAACATAGTATGGAAAAAATAAAATGAAATAATGCCATTTACTTATTCACATGGATATTCTACTAATCGAATAATCACATGAAATATCAATAACCACATTCATAATGATGGAATGTATAATGCCAGACTATCATAACCACATAGCCAAGACCTCGTTCCAAGAATACAAATAAGATTTTGTCAAGGCCTTGTGCCAAGACACTATTTTGTCTCATGAGACCTACCGATGCATCGAGAAGCTATAGCGGGCTCCACCCGTCACTTACTAAGTCCAATGCATTCCCATATGAAAAGTTTTAAACATAACATAAACATTCGTATTAAAACTAGCATACAAAATTTCAATACTTTCTCCATAAACCATGAATGGTATAAAAATAACACATCCACAGTAAAACATATCACAAAACCTTCAATACAATACAAAAGGTTTGTATCATAATAAATCAACTTCAAATAAGCTAAAAATCCATCAAAGGATGTTGACATAGATGAAATCAAAACTATTTTAAAGAGATATCTCTTTTCTCGAAATCAATGAAAAGTCACACATTTATAAAGGAAGTAATTTAAAAGAGATTTTTGAATCAAAGTGTCCCATACCACTTTGAAACTTTTGAAAAGAAATATCATTTCAAAAACTTCATGTCCATATAAATAAATCCTTAAAATCATTTTGTAAATATGGACATTAATTAGAAGATTTAGAAATATAAATCTTTAAAACATTTAAAATTATGATCTTGATAAAGAGTATCTTTCACAAATTCTTAAAATATTCATTTTGAAATCATTTAAAAGTCACATAATTATAAAAAAACATTTACTTTGAAAATATTCTTATAATATTGTAAGGGAATATTTGACTATTTTATAACGGTGGTAAATAGCTGCACCCGCCGTATAAGTTAAAAAAATATTCTTACCTTAATCCTGTCGAAAAGGTTAAAAAGCACCTTGTTTGGAAAACGACGGAAAGATTCCCTTATAAAACTCTTATAAAAAAGTTAAACAGGGGTATAAATGAATTTAACCCATATTCTTGTAAATGGTGAAAGTGTTTTGAAATACATTTTGAAGAAACATGGATGTGAATGATAAAGAAATCTCAGTAGATTATTACGTATAAACAACCTCGGATAATGGAGAGATTGTGAAATAAACCTTTACCTTGTACTTTTCCTTGGTTGAGGGTAGGTTAACCTCCTATATAATGGTGAAATAATTGTTATTAAACTATACAAGAATCATATATATTAATATGATATCATATATGATCTTTTAACATTGCTTTGTTAATAATATCTTAGTATTATCGTCATTTCGGGTGTTAACTTACTCATTTTCTTTTATATGTTTTGTTACGTAAGCCATGTTTTTCATGGATAGGTTGTATATTATTCATATCCATAATGATATAAAGTCCTTAAACATTATTTTTAAATCATAAAATGATAAATATACTTGAATGGATACGATGGTGAATGAATCTCATCGCATTCGTGGAGACGGTAGTCCGTACATACGCACAAGCGACAATATAATTCTTTTGATATTAAAATAATATATAACTGGATTGTATATTATATATACAGGATCATTATCATGTTATATTTATTGTTTACATGAATTATACATCATTATTATACTCATCCAAATAATAATATATTGAATAACAATTACACCACGATGTGGAGACGGTAAACCGTACGTACGCACCTATGGTGACATGTTATTCAAAGGGTGGATAGAATAATGAATATGGTTGTACCATATTCATAATAACATCATATTATATATAATATACTACAGTTATTATTTGATAATGGTAATAATAAAGAAAGAAGAAGTGGAAGAAGAAAGGAACTTGAAAAGGGGTGGTGAAAACATTACCTCTTCTTCGGGTTCTTCCTTTTGATTTGATCAAAAGGGCACCTTAGGTTGGCTTTATGATCAAACTAAGGCCTCTAGGTTGTAGTGAGGGAATTTGAGAGAGTATTTCGGTAGGGTTTGGCCGAACCAAAAGGCATTGAAGGTGTGAAGAAATGAGGAGTGCCCTTTTATAAGAGGGGTGAAGGGCACCTTTGGAAAAGCTATAAATATTAATTTATAATAAATTCATATTCAGTTTCTAATGGCTCCAAAGTGTATTATTTAAAGGTTAAGGTGGGGATAAGTATAAATCCATTCAACCAATAGAATTTAGACAGGTTTGGGTCATTATATTAACCTTATATTTTAGTTTTAACTCTTTGTTAATTAGTTTGACATTTACCATGGCACTTAGTATTTTTATATTATATAGTTAATAAACATACAATATACATCCAATCGACCCCTAAGTGGTCCATTAATGATAAACATATCATGATATATGTCTCTTGGCCGAACCTTAGATTTTTAGGAATTTAATATCAATTAATAATATAATATTCGTTTTAAAAACTCTATTATGTCTATTTTAACACTATTCAATAGTTGATTTTTTTGGAACTCATAACAGAATTATTACTTCGAAAAAAGTCAATAAAATCAATCCTAATATTTCATATTATTTTATAAAATTAGTTTAATTCATAAAAAGTCTGAAATTATATTTATTTGGGTATTTATAATATCAATTATTTTAATTTTTCACTATTATGGTGATTACTGCATCATCATTGTGTCATAAATAAATTATATTATTTAATGTCTAAAAATTATAAATAAAATATAATTATGTACGAAATCGTATTAGATTTATAATGAATATTTACAATGGAATTTATCTTATGTATTACCCTAAATTAAAAAAGTTTTAGTAAATAAACTTTGATTTTAATTATTTTAACTCTTCTTTGAATTAAATAATAATAAATCTCCTAATCTAATCCAAGTGGACCTAAATGATAATTTTTTATTCCTAAGGTTGTTTTTGATCGAGATATACTTGTCCAATATAATTAGGACATGTGTTAGGGTAATATAAATATCATTTTTACCCTTAACTACCATATTTACTTTTAACCGTGGTAAATAAAAGTAAAAAGTTACTATTCACCAAAAATTATTTTCATCTCATTGAACCACATTTTACTTCTTGATATTTACCGTGTCTCTAGAATTTTTGAAATTCCAATCACAAAAGCGGTGAAATTAAGTTTTATGAAAAATTAAGTTTTTTAACTACCACTTAGTAGTTTCGATATTCATCAAAAATTGAAGTTTTTCAGAACAATGCCAAAATTTCACCCTAAGCTATAATTGATATTCCAAATTCAAAAATGATGTCTATTTTTAAAAATTACAAACATATAAGTTTCATTAATTAATTTTATTATTAATTCCCGCTGTCATAATAAATAGCGTGTTTTTAAGAAACAATATATATCAAAAGATTGACAATTGTTTATTTCTAATTTCAAAGTGAAATTAATTCTAATGAACACCATTGGATAAAATGGTAAAAATATATTCTAATTATGCTTTAAAACAACTCAATAGTATAATTTATCACTATAAATTATTTTGATTAAAAAAGTTATTTTTAAGTATTTTTCACTATTCATAAAAATTGGAAGTTGTCAGAAAAATACCAAAAATTCAACTTAGGATAATTTTGATATTCCGTATCCAACAATGAAGTCCATTTTGAAATATAATATATATATAATTTAAAAAAGTAGGTATTAATATTCATAACGGCTAGTTTGATTGGTTGTGGTGTGTGTTAGAACTTGAAGTTGCGTACAACACACGCTACTATATTATTCAAAGAAAAGCGTACCGTGGAAGCTTGGGATGTTTCATTGTAAATTTTTTATGTCCCCATTCTAAAAAGTAAATTTATTATTCAATTTGAATATATTAAAGTTTAAAATATTGGATTTAAAAATGGTTCACAATTAAAAGTTGGTAAAAGTGCAATACTGAAAATGAATTTGTTCTTACATTATGTCTAAGAAACTCATAATATGGATTCTAAAATTATAAGGATTATATAATGTTTAAAATTTAGTTAATACTATTCATAACCTCTTTTGAACGTCTTGTTTGGTAAGTTATGGTGTGCTTGAACTCGGTGTTGCGTGTAGTGCAAGTTATTGAATTATTTTGAATAAATAACACACTATGAAATCTTGGGGTGTTACATTCTCCCCTCCTTCAATAAATTGTGTCCTCGCAATTTGAAATTGTTCTTTGAAAATAAAAGGTTTAATATAGAAAATATCTTTGTGGGAAAACCCACATCGTAAATTGGGTTGATAAAGTTTAGTCTTAATAAGAAAAAAAGAGAAATGAAAGGGTCACCACCAAATTATGATCTCTATTTGGAGAACCTTGGTGGTAATTAGAGAGATATAATTGGAGGAAAAACATTAATATTTATAGGTAGTGATTGAGGTCATCAATCACAAACAAGTGTAAAATTTAGGGCCTTAAATTCATCAATCTATGATGATTTAAAATACCATCGGTTCATCAAAACATATGGTATTAAGATAACACATTTTTTTAAGATCCCTTCACTAAAGTATAAGAATTAATTTCATCATTGAATAAGAGAAGAAGAAAAATATATACTTGACAAGTAGAGTCTCAACCTTTAACTAAGTTCTACCACAAACTCATCTTTTACTCTAAAAGATAATTGAACTTAAAAATAATATTATATTTATCCTATTTGTATAGGGTTAAAAAAATGAATTTATAATTCATCTAGAAGAACCATTAAAAATGACATTATTCAAACCAGGACATCATGTGAGTCAGTGGTAGGTGATACACCCTTGTCACCCTTCGGTTGTGGGTTCAAGTCTCACAGCCTTGTCGGACGCAAAGGGTTACCGCCCGACCTCCAGGTTGTCCTTTTATGGAAATCCAAAATCATCCAAACTACAACTATCCAAAATACTTCATTCCAAAATTTATAAGGAAGGTAAACACAATGAAGATCCTTTTTTTCGCATAATAACATGTGATCACTTTCATCATGTATTCTTTTAAAACACTGCAACATCCTGAATTACCATAAAACCTTATTGATTACATTCACGATCCCTTATTCCTTATAGAATAATAGATATACTCCTTCAATCCAAAAATGTTGTAAACCCCAACAATGATGGAATATACAAATCATTAATCAGTTTCAAGGTAGTCAAGAATATCCAATATAATTTATACAAATCAATCATGTATTATTATAAATTCACTACCTCGGTATCAGAACCATATTATGGTTTATCTTTCTATCAACCATATATTTTCCAAAAATTTAACCTGCTATTGAGTCACTTTTCTTTGTTCCACACAATCTCAAGTCCATAATGAAATAGTACTGCAGTACAATCCGTATATACTCTATAATTATTATAACAAGTACATTGTTGAAACAACACTCAAATGGCATAATCAACATAAGAACTCTAATCACTCCTCTTTATCTATGTTAGTATCATAACATTATTATTATCAAATAGAATTATTTGCGGCATAGTATGATGACTGATACATAGGTTCGTGTAGTGTCCAAACTCCTTGCAAATGAAGCATTGTACATTTGAAGCCATTTTATTACCCTTGCAGTCACATACTTTGTGCCCTTTTCCACCACACTTATAACAAACTTCCATTACTTTCAGGCAAGTTCCAGGGTGTTTCTTTCCACAGTTATCACATATAAGAAAATTCTTCTTTTCCCTCTTCCCTTTATCCATCTTTCTCTCTTCCATCCTTTTGTTCTCTTGCTTCCCTTCAAAGCCATAGGACTCAGTAAACACTTTACTTATATTATCAACACATGATATTATTTCTTCATATAATGATAATACATGAGAGACTATTTCTCTTATAAATTCTAGATTAAGACCATGAAATATATGATCCTTCTTTCTCTTTGTATCATGTGCATTGATGGAGTTCTCATTCCTTCTACTGGGCGCCATTTCTAAACAATTGCATACACTAGATTAGTTTATGAATAACAATACCTAATCCCAAACTTTTAAAACACATAACATAAATTAAATAGTTTATGGATATAATCCACAATCATAAAAATGTCTCCTTTGAGGAAGTATATACTCATAAACCCTTCATAATGGTTTGTAAATAAAATGATAATTATCCTAAGCATATCCCTCAGGAGTGTCGTAACCAAGAGTGCAGCAAGGCCCGTTGTTGTGCACCAGTTCCCATTCGAGTCTAGCTCAAAGCGGTGTTTTCGGGTTTTACCCCTAGGTACATCTCTTCCAGAGCCGCCTCTACCTGCTCATATCCAGACAGGGATGTATTGCTTAGAAAACTCACAAAATCTCTACAATACCAAAATTCTAGGAAGTTCTTTTATACTAATCCTCAAAGTCCATCTTAAATCTATGTGCTCTAATCAGAGTTTATCTGAATCTAGCTTCCAAGTTTTGTACTAAACTTTCTTTGATACCAACAGTAACGCCCTGACCCCAGTTACCTAGAGTCGGTGAATTATTACATAACATTGTCATGATCACAAGAAAGATCAAATCTCAAAAGACCGATTGGTTTAGTAGCCTTGGAAACACTAGATATATTCATAAAGTTTTACATCATAAAAATGAAAACTACAACAACATAGTCTCCATAGACCACACTCTTATCCCCTCATACTATCCATGCAGTTCATTCATAATTTACTTCTTCATATCCTGGAAAAATAAAACATAGAAAAGGGGTGAGCTCAAATTCCCAGTAAGGATAAAAATATATTGGAAACATTCATAAATAATAATAAACATTTAAGGAAATGTATAACTAAAACAAAATCCTTTTAAACTTTAACTTCAACATAGTATAGAAAAAATAAAATGAAATAATGTCATTTAATTATTCGCATGGATATTCTACTAATCGAATAATCACATGCAATATCAATAACCACCTTCATAATGATGGAATGCATAATTCTAGACTATCATAACCACGTAGCCAAGGCCTCATGCCAAGACTACAAATAAGATTTTTTTTCAAGGCCTTGTGCCAAGACACTAGTTTGTCTCATGAGACCGACCGATGCATCGAGGAGCTATAGCGGGCTCCACCCGTCACTTACTAAGTCCAATGCATTCCCATATGAAAAGGTTTAAACATAATATAAACATTCGTATTAAAACTAGCATACGAAATGTCAATACTTTCTCCATAAACCTTGAATGGTATAAAAATAACACATCCACAGTAAAACATATCACAAAACCTTCAATACAATACAAAAGTTTTGTATCATAATAAATCAACTTCAAATAAGCTTAAAATCCATCAAATGATGTTGACATAGATGAAATCAAAACTATTTGAGAGAAATATCTCTTTTCTCGAAATCATTGAAAAGTCACACATTTATAAAGGAAGTAATTTAAAAGAGATTTTTGAATCATAGTATCCCATACCACTTTAAAACTTAGGAAAAGAAATATCATTTCAAAAACTTCATGTCCATATAAATGAATCCTTAAAATAATTTTGAAAACATGGACATTAATTAAAAGATTTGGAAAGATAAATCTTTAAAACATTTAAAATTATGATCTTGATAAAGAGTACCTTTCACAAATTCTTAAAATATTCATTTTGAAATCATTTAAAAGTCACATAATTATAAAATAAAACATTTACATTGAAAATATTTTTATAATCTTGTAAGGGAAGCTTTGACGATTTTATAACGGCGGTAAATAGCTGCACCTGCCGTATAAGTTAAAAAACATTCTTACCTTAATCCTGTAGAAAAGGTTAAAAAGCACATTGTTTGGAAAATGACAGAAAGATTCCTTTATAAACCTCTTATAAAAATTCAAACAGGGTTATAAATGACTTTAACCCATATTCTTGTAAATGGTAAAAATGTTTTGAAATACATTTTGAAGAAACATGGATGTGAATGATAAAGAAATTCCAGTAGATTATTACGTATAAACAACCTCGAATAATAGAGAGATTGCGAAATAAACCCTTACCTTGTACTTTTCCTTGGTTGAGGGTAGTTTAACCTCCTGTATAATGGTGAAATAATTTTTATTAAATTATACAAGAATCATATATATTAATATGATATAATATATGATCTTTTAACATTGCTTTGTTAATAATATCTTAGTATTATCGTCGTTTTGGGTGTTAACTTACTCATTTTCTTTTATATGTTTTGTTACGTAAGCCATGTTTTTCATGGATAGGTTGTATCTTATTCATATACAGAATGATATCAAGTCCTTAAAATTTATTTTTAAATAATAAAATGATAATTATACTTGAAAGGATATGATGGAGAATGAATCTCAACGCATTCGTGGAGATGGTAGTCTGTACGTATGCACGAGCGACAATATCATTCTTTTGATATTAAAATAATATATAATTGGATGGTATATTATATATACATAATCCATATCATGTTATATTTATTGTTTACATGAATTATACATCATTATTATACCCATACAAATAATAATATATTGAATAACAATTACACTACGACGTGGAGATGGTAAGCTGTACGTACGCACGTATGGTGACATGTTATTCAAAGGGTGGATAGAATACTGAATATGGTTGTACCATATTCATAATAACATCATAGTATATATAAGATACTGGAGTTATTATTTTATAATGGTAATAACAAAGAAAGAAGAAGTGGAATAAGAAAGGAACTTGAAAACGGGTGGTGAAAACATTACCTCTTCTTCGGGTTCTTCTTTTTGATTTGATCAAAAGGGATCCTTAGGTTGGCTTTTTGATCAAACTAAGGCCTCTAGGTTATAGTTATGGAAGTTGAGAGAGTATTTTCGCGGGAGTTGGCCAAACTAAAATGCTTTGAAGGTGTGAAGAAATGAGAAGGAGGAGTGCCCTTTTATAAGAGGGGTGAGGGGCACCTTTGGAAAAACAAGAAATATTAATTTATAATAAATTCATATTCGGTTTATAATGGCTTCAAAGTGTATTATTTAATGTTTAAGGTGGGTATAGGTCAAAATCCATTCAACCAATAGTATTTATACAGGTTTGGATCATTATATTAACCTTATCTTTTAGTTTTAACTCTTAGTTAATTAGTTTGACATTTACCATGTCACTTTGTATTTTTATATTATATAGTTAATAAACTTACAATATACATCCAAAAGACCCCCAAGTAGTCCATTAATGATACACCTATCATGATATAAGTCTCTTGGCTGAACATTGGATTTTTAGGAATTTAATATCAATTAATAATATAAAATTCGTTTTAAAAACTCTATTATGTCAATTTTAACACTATTCAATAGTTGATTTTTTGGAACTCATAACAGAATGATTACTTCGAAAAAAGTCAATTAAATCAATCCTAATATGTCATATTATCCTAGAAAATTATTTTAATTCATAAAAAGTCTGAAATTATATTTATTTGGGTATTTATAATATCAATTATTTTAATTTTTCACTATTATGGTAATTACTGCATCATCATTGTGTCATAAATAAATTACATTATTTAATGTCTAAAAATTATAAATAAAATATCATTATGTAATAAATAGTATTATCTTTCTAATGAATATTTACAATGGAATTTATCTTATGTATAACACTAAATTAAAAAAGTTTTAGTAAATAAACTTTGATTTTAATTATTTTAACTCTTCTTTGAATTAAATAATATTAAATATCCTAATCTAATCCAAGTGGACCTAAATGAAAAATATATATTCCTAAGGTTTTTTTTGGTCGATATATACTTGTGAAATAGAATTAGGACATGTGTTAGGGTAATATAAATATCATTTTTACCCTTAACTACCCTATTTACTTTTAACCGTGGTAAATAAAAGTAAAAAGTTATTATTCACCAAAAATTATTTTCATCTCATTGAACCACATTTTACGTCTTGATATTAACCGTGTCTCTCGGATTTTCGAAATTTCAATCACAGAAGCGGTGAAATTAAGTTTTATGAAAAATTAAGTTTTTTAACTACCACTTAGTTGTTTTACTATTCATCAAAAATTGAAGTTTTTCAGAACAATGCCAAAATTTCACCCTATGCTATAATTGATATTCCAAATTCAAAAATGATGTCTATTTTTAAAAATTCAAAACATATAAGTTTCATTAATTAATTTTATAATTAATTCCCGCTGTCACAACAAATAGCGTGTTTTTAAGAAACAATATATATCAAAAGATTGACAATTGTTTATTTCCAATTTCAAAGTGAAATTAATTCTAATGAACACCATTGGATAAAATGGTAAAAATATATTCTAATTATTCTTTAAAACCACTCAATAGTATAATTTATCACTATAAATTATTTTGATTAAAAAAGTTGTTTTTAAGTATTTTTCACTATTCATAAAAATTGGAAGTTGTCATAAAAATACCAAAAATTCAACTTAGGATAATTATGATATTCCGTATCCAAAAATGAAGTCCATTTTGAAATATAATATATATATAATTTCAAAAATTAGTTATTACTTTTCATAACGGCTAGTTTGATTGGTTGTGGTGTGTGTTAGAACTCGAAGTTGCGTACAACACACGCTACTATATTATTCAAAGGAAAGCGTACCGTGGAAGCTTGGGATGTTTCATTGTAAATTTTTGATGTCCCCATTCTAAAAAGTAAATTTTTTAGTCAAATTGAATATATAAAAGTTTAAAATATTGGAATTAAAAAGGGTTCACTATTAAAAGTTGGTAAAAGTGCAATACTTAAAATGAATTTGTTCTTACATTATGTCTAAGAAACTCATAATATGGATTCTAAAATTATAAGGATTATATAAAGTTTAAAATTTATTTAATACTATTCATAACCTCTTTTGAACGGCTTGTTTGGTAAGTCATGGTGTTCTTGAACTCTGTGTTGTGTGTAGTGAAAGTTATTGAATTATTTTGAAGAAATAACTCACTATGAAATCTTGGGGTGTTACATTAATGTTCTATGGTATTAGAGGGTACATAAGAGGTTAACCCAATCCAAAAAAAGAGGGTGCCTAAGAGGTTATCCCAGGCCTAAAAAAGAGAGTACATGGAAGGTTATCCAATCCCAATGTAGGAATACATGTGGTTGGCCCAAGCCTAACATGTTATGAACGTCTTGATTGGTAGACTTGACATAAGGATTTATATAGCTATATTTATTCCAAAAAATTGTGTATTATAAAAATGTTATGATCTCATGGCCAATGTTCTTTGATTAATTTATGATTCATGACCTATGAAATACCAAGATTTATTCCATGACTCAAGTTTCATATCTATGTTAAAGAGGTTACGGTTTTCAATTTAAATTATCATGTCAGCATTCCCTTATGATCATGTTATGTTTACAACTAATGTTTTTACTCTTACCGAGCATATGATATCACCAATTATTATGTTTCCTTTCCCTAGGTTATGAAGAAAGGTATTATTTTTGATATGTATAAGAAGTGTTTTAGTTATGATTATCTTTGTGGGAGATGATGTACTTCACTTTTTAACTGATTTTTTATATATCCAGGTTTCAAAAGGCACTAGACCTATATGATTCTGGAAGGGATGGATATACTATAAAATAAATATTCTTCTGTTATGATGTGAAACATTTTTATGAGAAGTGTGGTTATTTATATTTGGTATCAAATAATGTTTCGTTTAACATTTTGAAACTAGGATTAGGAGTGTCTAGTGACATCCAGAAGGATTTGTCTATGGATAAGTCATAATATATGAAAATGTCCTAGAATTTTAGTAATGGATAGAGTGATTGGTTTTTAATATATTACACCCATGTCTAGATACTAAAACTGGATGTGGATTTGGCATAGTTCTAATTAGGGGTAATAACTTTTAAATAGGTTCATTTATCTAGACCTGATTATAACCTATTTCATGATTGCATGCCTTGTTACACACCTTGTTTGACACTCCCATTGGATATTATTTGGATATCTATAAAATCATTATGATCTATCATGGTGGATTTTAACATTGATCATTAATGAACTAGGACAAGACTAAGGCCTCATATATTGAAAATGTGTCATGATTTAGACATCCTATAAGTGTTTTATATGATTATGTGGTTTCCTACTATTATTATTGTTTAAAATGTAATACTTTTGGGTTTGGGTAAATGGATGGAATTTGAAGGAACCATGTTGATATTGAACTAAATGGACAATACAATGATTTTATTCCTGAGAAACTAAATGTTATTAGAGATATAATGAAAAATATTTTTTTCTATGCCAACTCACGTTTCTCAGGCTATGTATCATGATGAAATTCTAAAAAATAAAGGGAGTGATGAATGATATGTTGATCCCTTAATGAGGAAACATATAACTTATTTTAGTGGTTCTACTGATCCAATAGTTATCAATAATTAGATCACTACCATTATTTTTTTTCATTTCCCTATTTTTTATAGCATGAAAAAGAAAATTTTTTTGTCTACCATTTAGAAGGAGAAGCATATAAATGGTGGAATGTTATCAACAATATGTGGAAATAATAAGAAATAAAATCCATGGAGTGGAATGATTTTATGTTTTTATTTTTAAATAAGTATTTTAATTGTATTCTTCCTATAAAAATATATAAGTAGTTCCTTATATAACTGATGGATAATAAATATATTGTTACCTATGAGGAGGATCTTACCAGACTTCTGATGTATTATTTTAGTATTATTATCCAACCAAAATTCATGGTGTATCAATTCTTAAAAGAATAAAAACCAAATCTTTTGAGAGATTTATATATAAAGGACTTCATTAGGTATGAATAAATCATTTAAGGTGCTATCTAGGTGGGATTAGATATTAATTTTACCTATAAATATCATGTTTTTTATAATAATGTCAAGGAATTCAAAGGATTCTATAAATACTTGGAGAGAATAATATTGGATTTCCATTATGACCAATGAGTTTAAGGGAATATGGAGTAAACCTTATTAACATGACATGTATATTTTATTGTGATTAAATATAGGTTATCAAGTGGTTGAATGTTGAACTGATGGGAAGAAGTTAGGTAATGATGTGAATAAATTGAAAGTTCCACATGATGAACCAACCACACCCCTGTTTTTAAAGGGTAAGGATTATGGTCATTATGATAACAAGTTCCCAAATTTTAATGTTAATGATGATGATTAATGTCAACAACCTCTTCAGTTCGGGGAAAATGGGGAAAATCGTGCTATAACTATTTTTAATAAGGGTTCTTATAACATCATAATGAAAGGAAAACATACCATCCACTCTAAAACTATTAAAGTCTTATATGCCTGTGTATCATATATTTATTTTATATCTAAAGATTTTCCAAAGGGTGTAAAAATAACAACCAAAATATTATATGTTGAATTTAAAGTAAAAACCCCCAATGATATGACGATCGAATATCAATTTCTAGGTTGATGCTTATTGGAAAGTGATGCCTTCATATATTTACAGTATTCCTCTAGTTGAGTTTTTTGTTATCATAAGCATGAAATGAATTTATCTACATAAATACCACATCAGTTATCAATGAAGGGAGGTCACATTTGATATTATGATGCTTATTATGAATGTATATCAGTTAGAAGATAAATATGTACTTCCAATGGAAATTGAATCCATTGTATGGTTCTTGATTTCTATTCAAAAGAGATGTTTACCATATATGGTTGGGGACAAACTCAACGTTGATTATATTACTATTGAGTAGAATTTTTTTGATGTATTTTTGGAATAATTTCATATTCATTTACTAAAATAAGATGTTATTTTCTCAATAGGATTCATACATAGATCAATGACTATTTTGAATCATCCCAATTTATTAGACACGATTAAGATGTTATAATTTAAGAAGAACCTCTATGAGATTTTTTGAAAAGGTATTGATTTGGAATGTGTGTCTCATTGGAGTGGACCTATGTATTTTTTTAAATAAATATGGTTTGATTTTACTATACATTGATTAAGAGGAACTAAAAAATTCACAATCCAGAAAAAGTGTCATCTACCTTGTATAAATTATTTTTTCTACCAACTGCATAGAGTTCAACAGTTTCACCATATTTTCCTTCATTCTAGATAACATTAATTATTGTAAAATAAGTAGGATATACCCAAGGAGGTATTATATATAAGTTATGGAAACTATGAATATATAGTTATGGGATATTTTCTTAAAGATTCTCTAGTTATCTTTATAGATTTAATGAATTGATTCTATTTTGATTAACATGATTAGATTTTAAAATTCATTAAAATAATAGTCTCAAATATTTATTGAGTAATGAAGAGCATGAATATCACTTGGGGATAGTACTAAAGACCCTGAGAAAAGATAAATTTTATGTAAAATTTACCATGAGTGAATTTTAGATACAAAAGGTGTCAGTTTGTGGTCAGAAAATCTGAAGAGAATGTATATTTATGGATCCATTAAAGAATGAAGTGATTGAAAAATGGCCTAGATCAAGGTTAGTGACTGAGATCTACAATTTTATTTTCATTTATGTATATTATTGATTATTTTTAGAAAATTTATCAGTATTTTACAATCTAATGACCAAGTTAACTCAGAAAAGAGACAAGTTCTTTTGGACAAATGAATGTGAAAAATATTTTAAGGAACTAAAGAGAAGGTTGGTTTGGGAACTTTTTCAAGCATTAACATACACTGGATGATGGTTTGGTATATACATTGATTAATCAAATATATTATTGAATGTGTTATCATGAATAATGTTATGGTGATATTCTATGTCTATCTACAATTTATGGTTCATGCACAAAAATACCCAACTCATGATATAGAGTTAGTTATGGAATCTTTTTTATTAAGGATATAAAGAAATTATATATATGGAGAAAGGTACGATATATTTACTAATCATAAAATTTTAATGTGTATATTCAAACATAAGGAGTTGAATTTGTTACAATGAATATGGTTGGAGGTGATTAAATATTATGACTTCCCAATACAATACCACCATGGGAAAGAAAATAAGGTGATTTTTTATTTGATATGAAAGGATTATGCCAGCTTATCTATGATGAGGATCACCAAATATCAAATATTTATATATTTTCAAAAGAATGTATATTCAATTCATGAGGGAAGTGGTAAAATAATATATTTTACAAATAGTAGTTCAACTATCCATCCTGGTGAAGATTAAAGAGGCATCGAATGATGATATAGAGCTTCAGAAGAAGGTTAAAAATGTATCTGAGTTTAAACATTATTATGATGGAATGATAATGTTCAGTAATAGTGTATTTTTTCACCCATAAACCATATTTTAAGACTGATGTATTAGGTTATGATCATAGTTATTCATCATATTTTCATTAGTGATGTACAAAGACGTATAGTGTTCAGAATCAGTATTTTTGGTATGATGTAATGAAGAGATATATTGTAGAATTTTTATCCTAATGCTTGATATGTCAAAAAGACAATATTGAGATAAAAATCATTTGAAAATGTTACAAACATTATCCACACAATAATAGAAATGAGAAAACAACACCATGTATTTTGTTGTTAGACTCCCCAAGAAATCTAAAGGATATAATGTTGTATAGGATGCAGTTGGACAGCATAAAAATCTAGAAAACATCATTTTGATTAGTGAATAATTATATATAGATTAGATTTACAATATATAAGGTTGTCTTAAGGATTCATGGAGTACCATATTTTATTGAATCTGATTATGATTCACGGTTTACCTCAATGTTTCTGATATGTCTCCAATAGAATTTGCGAATAGAGGTATGTAACATCACAACTTATCATCATCAAACATATGGTAAATCTGATATAAAAATTCAAATACTAGATTATTTGATAATATCTTTTTCTAAGGATCTCAATGATTTTTGGGATCGACACCTTCCTCCATAAGAGTTTAATTACAACAATGGATTTCACCAAATCTTTTAGACGACTCTTTATGAATATCTATAAGATATAAGTGTGGAGATCTAATGTGATTCTTTGAATTTGGATAAAAAAATAGATTTTATCCTATGTTTACTAAATAAATGACAGAGAATGTTAGATCCATTCAACAACATATTAGGGAATAAAATATTCAGAAAAAATGTTATGCTACAAATATTTATTGAGATTTGGGATTTTATCTTTTTAGAAATGGTGTTTCTAAGAATTTTTACATTGAATAAGGTAATGTGATTTAGAAATAAGGTCAAACTAAGACTTGGTATATCTATATCCTTAAAATTCTTGATCAAATTGTGATGGTATCTTATTGATTAGTGCTTCCACAAAACTTCTCTCAACTCCATGATATATATCATGTATCTCTGTCGAATAAATACATAATAAATCCTTCACATGTACTAATATTTAAAGTTGTACTTATGAGACATTATATTAATTGTAAATAAACACTGATGGAGGCTCTGTATAATAGAGAGATAATTTTATGAAGTAGAACCACTCACCTGGTTAATGTTTTGTAATAAAACCACCTATTTGAAGAATCTATGTGGGAACCTGTGGATATGTTGCGGTAGATGTATCATCATTTTTTATTGGAGTGAATAATTTTTAGGAAAAAATCATTTTAAGGTGGTATAATGTAGCACACTGAGTTTTTTATTAAATATTTTTTAAAAATAAATTAATTTTCATTGATAGCATATGTTACATGCAACACCAATTTTAAATGAACCTATGATTACTAATTATAAAAATATTGAAACATGAACATTATAAATTTTCAATTATATATCGTTGAATGAATGAGATTAAGTTTTTGAAAAAACTAAGTATAAAGGTTTTATATACAGAAATCATATTCCTAAAAAATTAATTAATGGTTACTAAAATCTATATATTTTTCAAAAATAATATTTTCTAAAAATATATTTTTATTTATTTTTGTGAACAAAAAAAATTATTTTTTCCCTAATATCGAAAATATATTTGACAACATAAATATAATTTTTGAAATATGCGTGTAAATATAATCTTTGACTGAATTGTTGATAATTTTATTCACATATTAAATTTTCAGGTAATAGTAAAAAAATATAGATTTGTATTAAATCAATTCCTTTTAGTTGAAGAGTTTAAAAGAAAAAAAATTAATTAATTATGTTTTATAAGTAAAAAATATATCAATTATATGTTTTTTAATCTAATTTAGTTCAATGGAATGAGTTTCATATTGAACATTTAAATTAAAACATTCAATAATTATGAAAATTTTATGTTTAAGAAAACACATGTTCACCATGTTTACATGTTTATTTTTAAATTAAAATTTTCTACTTATTTTAATTGGATTTGGAAAAATGGAGTAAATATTTTGAACCATAATAATTATTATAATATAATAAGGATAACTTAATATTTGGTGAAATTAATAGTAAAAATAATAAAAAATATATATTACCATGGTTAAGGATAAAATGAGTTCACTATGGGTCATCTAAAAAGATAAGGGGAAAAATTACATGAAACATGCCAAAATATCATTTTATGGCCATATTTCACCCTTATATAATATATGTTTTGATAATTTACCAAATTTTAGCTTCATGGAATTTTTAAAATTTGGGTATACCTTTTTTTAAATTCCATGTGTGTCATCTCCCCCTTATAAATGGGAACCCCTCTCTTCTCCTATACAGACATACAAAACCATTTGGATCAGACATTACTTGATAAATTACATTCATTACATCACTAAAAAATCCAATAGACCTTATTTATATTAGAAAATTCTTCTACAAAGGCATTAGCTGTAAACCTGAAGGAGTTCATTGAAGAATAGATATAGTCCTTAACCATGTGTTATCATTTTATTTCTTCCTCTAAATCCTTAAAATATTAATAAAACATGATGATATAATAAAACCATTGTCCCCAATATATTTTTATATTATTACATTAATGGAATTTCATACATATATATCCTCTTCCATCAAGTGGGAAATGAAACTGTCGATCCTATATATGATTGACAATCTCATCACGAACTGATATGATTTGTTTTCCATCACTGTCGATCATGTCTAGAGGTAATGGTGGATTTATATTTATATATGATATTAATTTCATTTTTATAACTTTGAATTTATAATTTCACATATAATTTTTTATCTTCCATCCCATTGGGAATTGATAACGTCACTCACATGTACGTGTGGACTACCGCCTCAACAAAGTGATGTGATACATTTTTCATTTATTCCTCACTTTGATGGTAAAAAGGATATATTAAAAGAATAAATATGTTATTTATGATATAAAAAATATTCTATAAATATTTAATAATATTTAATTTTCATTCATTCCATCCATCAAAAAAATGTAAATTATGTTCATGCACACATATGACTTACCATCATCATGGATGGTGTAATTCATTTTCTCTCTCTAAATTTAATGGATTGAGATAAATACATATAAAAAGAATATATATGATATTAATTTCATGGTTATATTTATAGGACTAGAACATGGGAATCTCTTTGGTGGATAGTGCGATGATGGAGGGAAGACTCATATATCCTTTTATGTCCACGATGATTCCCATATATTCTTCCATTCATCCCCGTGTTCGATGGGTCATTGGGGATGGGAAAGTATCCTTCTGGAATGAAAAATGGGTAGGAGTTTTTCATGGTTTTCCAGGATGTCCTGCTTACAACATATCGTACAAGGAGGCTAGTAGATTTCTAGACTTCTTAGAATCAATTCTAAATAAAAAACAACTAGATAATTTTCACATCAATGGTATCTCGGCGGAACATGATAAGTGTATTATTGCCCCTTCAACCTCGGGTAGTTTCTCTTATAAGGGTTTTCATCACACCCTAATGCCTCAATCATAAGATAATTAGATGAACGATATTCTTTGTACTAAGGGGATTCTATTGAATCACATATTCCTCACTTGGAGTATTAGACATGATGTTATTGCTATGGATGATAACGTCCAAAATTTGGAATTTCATTGGCTTCTGGTTGCTTGTGTTATGTTGTCTGTATGGAGGAGAGAATTGGGTATCTATTACTTCAGGGAGAGTGGGATCATATGGTATGGTCTGACTTTGGTGACTACACTACTTCTCTCCAGCCATCCATTGATCCCTCCTTATTCATTCAATGGTTTCATGGATCGAGTGATAGGGGAGCAGAAAGAATGACGAGATCAATCATTTTTTATGTTGGGGCGTGGTGTATCTAGAAAGCTAGGAAAAAATCCTGATTTGATGGAATTGGGTCATATAGAGAGGGAATCATCACCTGTGCTCACAGCCTGTTTCTCGACCTGACCAGAAGTGTGGTCATTAGGCCTGAGGATCCTTCGAACCAGGTTCCGCTTCCTGATGTTCAGACTACTCCTAATGCTATTATCCCTCGTGGCCATTGGGTTTGTTGGAAACCTCCTCTCTTGGGTTTGAAACTGAATACAGTTAGTTCATGTATCGTGGTCATTGTGAGCGGAGGAGGAGCGGTTCCTAAATTTCGGGGCATCATTGTGTTCCCATTCACGGCTTTCTTGGGCATAGGCTCATCTCTACAGGTGGAATCTCTTGATTTTCTTTCAAGACTTTCCCTTTGCAAGCATGGGGGTATTGACATCACAGAAGCAGAAAAGGACTCTCAGGTTCCTCTCAAATCACTGCAAGGCACAGATAGTAACCTGTAGTCCATCTCTTACCCCATCAGATAGTGTAGAGATATCATCCCTCACAACATTTGACTAAGACACACCTCTAGAGAGGGTAACAAGGTGGCCAATAATTTGGCAAACAATGCAAAGCATGCACCTCATGGTTCTGGTACGACCTGTTTCTACAACCCAAATTAGTTGACACCTGAGGGGGTTAATCTTATTAGAGGGTATACCCTTGGTCTTCATCATTTTAGACCCCACTAGATCTTTGATTTCATTGTGTTCCCCTTTTATTTCATCCTTTAAAATAAAGAATGATGATGATGATGATGATGACTACCTGAAACAGGATTTTGATAAGGAATTGTGAATAAATGGGTAATAAAAGGTCATAAGTAAATAATATATAGTTTATATAAATATATGTATGGTAATTTAATATATTTTTTATATATGATTTTAGAACATTTATGAAATATGTTTAGACTTATTTTAAGAGACTTTTAATATCAGTTTTAATTTTTTGGGACTCTTTTCATATTCCCCACATGATTATATTTTTGGTATGTATACCACCCATTAATTTATATTAGCATTATTTGTATTATAATTATTTTATATAAATATCAATATAATTTTGTTTTCTTTTTTGGGGGCATACGATTTAATAGTTTCAAAAGTGGTAAATGTTTTTTGTTACAATCTCATTATTTATCAAAATTATTTAGGATTATAATTCAATAGATAAGATTGTATAATCACACTCTAAATAAACTCATAAATTTTATTCTCCTATGGATATTTATGAAAATTATATGTTTTACTTTCACTTTCATAATTTTAGGTCCTTAATATTCCAAAAAATGTTTTGAAAGAAAAAATAGAATATATTACACTCCTTGGATGAAATTCCTTTTTTATGATGTCCATGTTTTCTAAAACAATTTAAAGAAAATTTTTCACTGTTCTATAATGATGTTAATGATATTTTTTCCTATTTTTTAATTTTTAATAAATGGTTTTAATGGAATATATTATTCATTTTCTAATCAAGGACCTCTATATTTTTATAGAAAATGTGAAATGACCCTTCATTTAATGTGAGTGGAATGAATTTTGTTTTCCACCATAATGACCACTAAATGATTTAAAGCATACAATAATATTTTCTGAGTTTATTTTCAATTAAAGTGTTTTCTTTAATATTTGAGAAATTTTTAGATATAAAAGTGGGGTTTTTTAATGGAAAAGATATTTTCCCCAATAATGTTGTACTGAAATTTTAAAAAAAAAATCTATTCATTAATGTCAACAACCTTTTATGTTCTTTATGTTTTTGTGGGGATATAATACAATTGTACCATCCATATTCTTTCATAGGACATATTATGATTATTAGGAAGAGATTATTATGAAGCCCATTCCTTTTCCCATGGTGATGCTATGATGAATTAATGTGAAAATTATGAAACCAATTTTCTTCCTATGAGTTATGATATATTTATATGATTACGAAACCCATTTACATTATATGAGTTATGATATGATAAATGTTTTATGATCTTTTTACTTAAAATTTACGGATTATTTTACAGACAGGACCTATATCATCATCCAATGTGTTTCATAATGATTAATGTTTTATGAGATCATAGGGTACATGAGAGGTTGTCCACATCCTGAAAAATTTGGTATACAGGAGGTTATCCAATGCCAAAAAAAGAGGCTACATGGGAGGTTATTTCATTAATCATTATCCCAAGATTATAATTTTATTATTTTCTTGGAGGTTATCCATGACATAAGGTTTTATATGCTTACATTTATTCCCCAAATCAATGTATTATTCTAATTTCATGGTCTCATGGACCATGTTCATTGACTCCTTTATAATTCATGACTTCTGAACTGCCAAAAAATTTCCATGACTCAATTTTATGATCTATGGTATCTAGGGAAAGGTTTTAAAATGTTATTATCATGTTCTAAAACCCTTATGCTAATATTTGGATGATAGATCCATTTTTTACCATTATTGAGCATATGTTATCACCATTTATTATGATTCATTTCCCCAGGTAGTAATGATTGGTATTATATATGACTTGTCAAAAAATGGTGATAGTTATGAAGAACTATGTGGGAGATGATGTTGTGAACATATGAACTGGTTGTCTATGAATCCCTGATTCCAAAGGTACTAGAACTATATGATTTTGGTATGGATCGTTATATTATGTAATGAATATTCAACTATTAAAATTTGATATATATATATATATATATATGAGATGTGTGGGTGTTTAAAATATCAGTAGAATGTGGGGAAAATATATAACGGATTGATATGATTACTTATATGATTCCTTATATGTTTGAATTATAATAAATCCTTATATATATGAAATATTTGAAATAAATGTTCATGATTATTGATATTATTAATTATTTTAATCTAAAAAATCATTCATTCAGGATGTTAAATTATTAATCTTCTGGTATTTGATCTTTTATCTTGTTTGAGATTACTTATAATCTCTTCGTAATATGTATTAAAATTTTATTTATAAATAAAAAATAATTAGTGTTACAAAAAATATATATTAACAATTAGTAATAATATATTAAAAATAAAAGAAATTTTTAAAAATTTCTAATAAATAGAATAATGTTTCAATATTTGACAAAAGTAATATTGATTACTAGTTTTTTTAAATATAATAATTATGTAGGAAATATTAGTAATAATTAGTAAATATTAGAAAATTATTATAATTTTCAATAAATTGTAAAAATAAATTTAAAATACAAATAATTATAGAAAATATGTAATTTTTATTTAAAAAATATATAATAATTATTATTATTAATTTTCAAACAACTTGTAAAAAATGTAAAAATTATTAAAAATTATTAAAAAAATTAATAATTAGAAAAAATATAGTAATTAATAAAAATGATAAGTAATAATTATAGTTATTTATGATGCAGGGCGTACAATAGTGACGAGGGTCTTTAGCACAAAATAATGTGACACATGCAAATACACTTCACCCTATGAAACACTATCACATGTGAACCATTGTGTGCCTTCCTAAATAAGGTGTGTCATGACAATTCCCAGCATTATCCATAGCGCAATGACACGACATGGCACACATAATTATTTATTATTGTAATAATAACTAATTATTAATAAAAATTTAACAATTAGTCAATATTATTAATAACTAGTAAATATTAATTTTAATTATTAAATTTAAAATAATAAATAAAGCATTAATTTTTAAAATTTAATAAATATTACTAATAAAAAATAAAAAAAATAATACAATGTAAAAAATATAAATATACTAATAATTTTTAAAAATCCATAATAATTAGTTTAAATATATTAATAATTATAAAAATATAAATAATCATTAAATATTTTTCAATAATTAATAAATAATTTGTTAATATTCGTAATAATTATTAAATATTATTATTGGCTAGTAAATATTAGTAATAATATGTAAATATTACTAAATTGTGATAATTTTTAAAAAAATAATGTTAAGATTATGAAATATTAATAAATATTCAATTTTTTTAATAATTATTTATTTTTTGATATTTAAATAAACTATTAGTCATTATATAACATGTTGTAATAGATAATAAATTATTTTTTATGTTAGTTAAAATTATTAAATGTTAAAAACAATTTTTAAATATTATTAATAATTTTTTTATAATAGTAATAGTTATTATGATTTGTAGTTACTTGTAAAAAAATATGAAAATATAAATAATCAATAAAAAGTGTTAATATTTATAAAAATATTAGATACAATTAATAAATAATTACCATTAATAAAAAAATATTCTCAATAATTTGGGATAATTAATAAGTATTAGTAATAATTAGTAAAAATAATTAGAATTAATGATAAGTTTTGAAAAAATCCTAAAATTATAATTTAAAATTTATTTTTAATTATTCATAATGAATAAGAATTATTCATACTTCTATTATTTTTATATAACTGTAAACTCTAGAAGTATAAATCAGTTTCTATTATGTAACCATAATTGGATAAATATTCACAAAAAATTTATCAGATTTGGTATAAATAATTTTACATTTAGGGTGTTGGAAGAGATACATCATTTACATCACCCAATTCAAAATTCTATTTTGAAGGAATACTTAAATTTCCTTGTAAGAAATAGGATTTTTGAAGATTAAAAATGTCTGAAAATGTTATACTTCATCTTCCATGTTTTCATTTTCAGATAGAATATATATTGTTGTATCAACATGTTGATATTAATTTAGTAGAAAAGAAAAATATTTAGTTTCAAATACACCATTTCCGAATTTACCACATGAGATTGTGGGCCTATCTATATAGGTCATAATAATATTCCAAATCATAAAATGCATGAATTAAAAATTTAGAATTTGATGAAATATTCTATAGAGGCCATTTATTTGGGATTCAAGGTAATAAAAGTTTAAGATATTACAAATTTTATAGAAATTAAATATGATTTTGGAAAATCAAATAGTTGTTTCAATCAAAAATTTATTTTCTTAAATAATAGTTTCCTATCAGAAATACATTACTTGCATGTTTGTATGAATGTAAGTTGACTGTCCATAATTTGGTTCCTAGTCATTAGATGATCCATGTGTATTAAAATGATATAATATTATATTATGGTGATGATGATTCATTAATTAATCCACCATCATGTGGAGAATTATCGTATAAATATATGTAACAAAAAATATTATGATTTCCTATGAAAAAGATGACATATTTTACAATTTAATCTTATTTATAGTTTCTATTTATGTCTTTAATATTTTCTATATTTGTGAAATAATATCATTCCAATATTTCTTATAATAAAATCCTAAATCATACATTTGATATTAATTCAAGAAAAAAATTATTTAATGTGTCCTTCTTTTTCTTCAAATCCCCATAACATATGGTTGAGTCATTCAAAAAATGTTTTTTTCCATTGGGTTCTTATGAAAGTAAATATTCTTATTGGTTTGATTTTATAAATCAATACAAATTACCTCCAAATATACTGATGAAATAATTATATATATATATATATATATATATATTTGATGCTATTAATTATAAGAAATCTAAGAAGAATATCAATGTTTATTTGAATCAACTAATTGATATGCTAATTTCATTATATAATGATAATGTATGTATATATAATATAGATACAAAGTAGGATTTTACATTAAATTTTTTATTAATGTGTTCAATTAGTGGCAATCTAATATTAGGTATATTATCTGGTTGGAGTAAAAATTGGTCCAAAATCATGTCCATAGTACATGGATGGGAAAAAGGTGTAAAAGTTGTTCAATATAATAAAGACTAGTTATTTTTAATGTCATCTGATATTTCATCCTAAATATCAATATGTTTTAAGGAATATAAATAATTTTTCATAAGATATAATTAAAATTGGAAAACCTCCCGTAGTTCTCTCAAGTATTCAGGTAAAATATATCAAACCATAATTACACCATATTAATTTTGGACCAACTATAAATGAATAAAAAATATACAGTTTTGAAGAGATCATAATTGGATAGTGTGGATTTTTTTTTGGTAAATTCTATATTGGTATGATTTTTTTTATTCATCACATGGTAGTTGCAATGTATATTGGGAACAATTTTTTCTAAGATATTTTATAATGTGTTGGACGCAAAAAATATTAAGAAAGATGATATTAAAGAAGGATTATATCATTTCTAAATTTATTGGCATCCTCAAATTCAATTATTTGTAGATGAAATATCACACATTTTAATGATTCAAAAATCATATTAGACACGTATTAAAAAAAGTTATTTTTATTCTATTAATTTATTAGATATTTGAGGTTTCTAGATGGTTATAATTTTAATATGTCTCATTGTATTGAAAATAGAAATATTACTTCACTAGAATATAATGATTGACATTTCAAAATGCGAAGACTACTACATGATTTTCTTATAATGTTTTTCCATTAATAAATTTGGAATTTTTTTGACTGGAATATTATATTTCATCCAATAATTTGTGAAGAAAAATTTGACCTTAATGCATTGAGTTTGTTGCAAAAATATATTGTTTTAATTTTATATAAATTAAATTAAAATATACAATCCACATTATTTGACTTAATGAAACATTTTAATAATGAATTTTTTATATGATTCTGAATGTGGAGGGATGATATAATTCTAATGGATTTACTTATTTGATTGATGTGTGTAAAATTAAATAAATAATTTTCATAAAAAATATAGAGTGAAGGTTCTATTTCATAATATCACCTGTAGGGGTGATATTTGAAATTTATTCTGTTTTGTTTTTATCTGAATATCCATCAATAAATAATTGAATGCATCTGAATAAGGAAAATGTTGATTCTATAATGGAAAATAAATTGCCTTTTTTATTCTGTATGAGTATATTTTTTAGTTATCTTGAATGATGGATTTCAGATGAAGAATTACATAGATCACATACATATATTATGCTCAGTTGTGAAGAAATAACATGAACTGCACTGTACGTATACCTTTTAATTTTTTTAAAAAAAAATTATTAAGAGATAAATTTCTTCAAATAATTATTTTTAGAGTATATGATGATGAAATTAAAACAAAATTTATGAAAATAAACCATAATTCACTTGAAAATTTAAAAAATTTGAATATTTAGTAATATTTTACAAGGCCTGAAAGTTATGTTATTTATGATGACATAATTAACCAAATTTTCTTTTTATATCTATTATAAATTTTTTATTACTTTCAAGATACTCAACATGAATCTAAAATTGATAGCTAGTTATGTGTGATAAAAAATATCTATCAAAATTAATAAAATCATATAATGATTATTTTGTTAATGAATTTTGATTTCAAACATGGATATATGGTGAATCGAATAAGTTAATGAATAGTGGTTTTTGTGTGAAAGGATCACATTATAATGAATGTTAAGTCAACATTTATGGAATTTTGGATCAAGAAATTGAGTTTTGTTATCTATGACCAGATTATGTAACAATGATTAAATTTCATTTTTTAGATACAGATCAAGGGCTATAAGTTCATCCATGACAAGGAGTAATTGAAATTTAATATAAAGGAGATCATTACTTAAATGAAATTTTTATATTCTTACATAAAGAACATCTTGATTTATTATAAAAATTTCTATGATAATTCAAGATAATTAAATGATTTATGTAGAGTAATAATAATTAAATCTTATTAAAATTAATTTCATGAAATATAATATTGTTTTTTGAAGTTAAATATATTTAATTTTTTAGAGAAACATCTTAAAATACACTGCTTCGATGAAATGATATAAATACTGAAGGTAAATTCCCCCTGTTAAGGGATGATGATTTTGATTCTTTAATAATGTAATAATGGATTATAAAACATAAATTCATATGGAAGTTGGTGATGTGGAAGAGGAAAGTGAATACATTTTCATAGATGAAGATAATGATAAAGATGATAAATGATGTATTATATTCATGTATTTATCAGTGTCTTATATTTTATATCTATATTAACAGTTTTTTATATGTAATATAATTTTTTTTAGATAGTAACAGATAGTCCTAGTGGTAAATTTTCTTTCCTCATTTATGTCAGATATTTTTAATTTTTTGTATTTTGATATCCTTATTAAAATTTTTAAAAAGGTAAGGTAATTATATTAAGTATGATATTTATTCATTTTTTATATTTTATATCTTTATTAATAATTATTTAAGGCTAAGATTATTATTTTATTTTATTTATTTATATGTAATTACTATGTTTTTTAATTTATTATTTTTTAATATTCTGGATCTTTATTAATAACAATTTCAAGAAAAGATAATTATTATACTATAATATTTATTATTTTTTAAGTACATGATATCTGAATTAAAAAAAATTTACAGATAGGTTTATTTTTTCATATGGTTGGAGATAGACTCGATAACATAATTTTTTCTTTCACTACTGATGGGATTCTCTATGATTGACCTAATTCATCTAACCCACATTGTTCTACTTAAACACCATTTGTTAGGGTGTGTGTGCCATTTCTAGATTTATAGTTCTAGAACTTCTTCTAAAAAGACATCAATATTCTTATTTTCATAACATTTTGTAGTGTTATATTCAATTTCATAAGTTATTTATTTTATATTGTGTTTCTTCATTAATTGTTTTAACAATTTTTCAATTATTTATTTTTATTTGTATATTTTTTTTAATTTAACTATTGGGAAGGATGGTGTTATTTTAGAAAATTATTTTTTTCCAAGGGAGTCATGGGATTAGGTTCCCATTATCATTCGACATGATATTTTCAACCCTTAGATTTTAGATTAATGAATAATTTATTTAGTGATAAAATTTTTTTGTTTGGTATCATTTTGTTTATAATTTTCTTGTAAACTTTATGGCCTCTGATTGATAATATAGTGGGAAATCCTATACAAGGGGACTGAGAGATTTCTATATGTTAGTGTTTTATTTAGTTTTTATAGAACCAAATAGAACCATGGATAGAGGTTCCAATAATATTTTGGACTATTCATGCTTCTCTCATCAACATGAGAATATCTCAACTCAGTTATGGAATATATTGTGGTTTCACTCTATAAGAAATACTTCTAAGAGGAATTCATCTTCTAGGTATTAGAACAAGGGGCGGTAGGATGTCACACATAAGGATAGTAGTCTTACATTTAGTAAATGTAGATGAAATACGGTATGTAATATTATTTACTCATTTCTATCAATATTAAATGTAAGTTTTCTATATTACATTGGAATCTAATGACTTATATTATAGAGTCTGAAGTTTTCAAGAAGATTTATTTTGATCATAGTACATGACATCTTTTCAGTGACAGACTACGTCCGATTGTGTTTATAATTGTTTTTAAATAAATTACATAAATTAAATTTATTTTCATTTAAATTTATAAATATATTTTAGGAAAACATATGAGATTGTGAATTCATATTAATAATAGATTCAAGCTGAGAGAAAAGAAAAATCCACCTTTGGATATGTTTTTTATGCGGGAGATTGGATTTAGGAGACTATGCATGGTGTCATGAAATTCTAGGTGACTACTATTTGTTCATGATTGAAAAAAAATTATTATTAAGGTACTTCAATTAATTCATTGGTAATGTCAAATTGATCTCATGCAATGTAATCATTGTCTACCACTGCATAATATAATGAGATATTTCATGCTCATCAAGTGTTGATATATGAAAAGTAGAGGAGTGTGTGCACCGGTGTGATAAAGATTACAATATGTTATAGTATATGTATTGGAATGCGCATGGTGTTGGTATAGAGTTTACATTTTATTCTTTGGGTGATCATCTTCCCCCTCATACCAATTCATCCTCAATTTTTTTGTGACTATTATATACTTGGGCTCGATAAACATATTATGTGTGAAATGGTGTAACAATGTTATTATTGTTTTTATTATATTTATATAGTTTCTATTTTTTAAAAAATTTATTTTGAATTTTGGAATATTTTATTTATTTAAAATATTTAAGTAGTTGTGAGTGATTTAATAATCGATCATAATTAGTTTTTTAAAATAATTTATGCTTTATTTACAATAGGAATAACAGCCTATCAAAATTAATATTTATTTATAATGGACCATAATGAATGAATAAAATTTTAAAATATTTTATATGACATATTTTTTAGATGGATTCCAATAACTAGTGATTTTAAGTCATGGAAATCCATCCGAAAAAAACACATCAAAAAATCCTAAAAATGTAGTAGTTGATGGTTTGATGTCACATGAACCTACTTTCCAAGGGTTGGTGATCTCTAAGGTTTTTTACCACTAATTATTTGAAATCCATGTGGGTCCAGAGGATTAAAAATCAATATTATCACACCATTCAGGGGAGAATTATTACAAACTATGAGAATCTCTTATTTATTTATGTTAGGTTTTTTAATCTTTCTAAATGGAATTAATAACATTAATTTTCACTATTAAGAAGTTAATTGACTCACAAAAATCATTTTAAATGACCATGTACGTAATAATAATATAATATTTTTATTTAACAAATTATTTGGATAATCTATAATTTAGATCAAAATTGGAGGGAAATCTGAATTTTATCTTCATATAGTAAAGAATTGGACCCTTTTGAAAAACTAGAAGGATGTATTGTAGAGTTGAGACTTGAACCACAAAAGGGGATTCCTATATATCCTTATAAATGGAATGATAACCCATGTAGTTTGGTTCCACATAATGGGACATGTAATACCTTATTATGATTATGTGAAAATAGCCAATTTTGTTCCTTTTAAGTTCATTTGGTTATGAAAAAGTGATGTACCATTTAATAATGTTCATAATGGACGAATAACTTGTAGTTTAACATAATGTATTATGGACTACTAGATGAAAGGTACCTAGAAAAGGTTGGTCTATAACTTATTCATGAGAAACACTTTCTATTACATAATGTCTATTATTAACTATAAATGAGAGGGTATGGTTATGGCATACCCAAAGTATGATTCCCATAGATTTATATTTGGGTGTTATAGTGTAACTTAAAAAATACTTCCAGCATATCATGGTTTATAGAAATCAAAGACCACATAGTTTGAGTTTCTCAATTTAAGGTCCTCTATCAGTACCATATCATAATGTTAAACATCATGTGATAAGGATGATTGTGCCTTAAAATAGACATCAACATGATATTGAATAATTATTACATATAAAGCATCCTATAACCACCAAAACTAATAGGTGAATCATGTAAAGAAAAGATTTGGGGCTTCCACATAATTAGTGGCCCATGTCGATGAGTTACTCATTGATGTGGTTGTAGGGATGAGATCATCAACAAGATAGCTAATAGAAGTATCCCATCTCAATGTGTATGATGGAACGAGGTGGAGAATATCAAATAAAGGACTAATTATGTAATCTAAGATGACTAAATTAACTTAGGGTATTCATTTAGATTATTTTTGGGTTTATAGGTATTGTAGACCAAATGTTTTTTTAGAAAAGTTTATAGTGTGTCTCTAGATTTTTATTAGGGATAACTGACTACCAAAAATGGGACTTGGACATAGTATGTGGACTAGAACCAACCACTATGTCTAATTTGGTGGTTTATATAGATCCCAAGAGGTTTGCACTGAGGGGATCTTAGGTTTGTGACATGGTAGGAAAAAGGACATGAGAGAGGGTCAGTTCCCCAGACCTAGGTTGCTTTGAGAAGTGGCCATTGATAAGCCAAGTCCTTCGTGACCAAGGGAATTAAAGAGAGTCCCCAAATCACCCCAAATAACAACTATTTAACTATAAATTAAATTTCTATTTGAATAATTAGATGATTCACATATGTCTTAGGATAATGGTTTCTCTTAAATAGTTATATGCGAGCACAATACATGAACTGTGTGGGTGGGTATGCTTCATGATGGGATCCACGTGGGAGTGATTTGAGAAGTCCCACATGAGAGTGACTTATAAAGGTGTTTTATAAGACTAATTCATAAAGGTATTTAATGGTACTACTAAATTAAGTAACTATAAATGAGTTCCCCATGAATTTCATTCATGATATATCTTAATGAAGGACCTCTATGGGAGTGCTTCGCGAAGGGTCTTTGTGGGAGCCTTTCATCTATTTTTTTATGAGAGATCACATTACCACTATGAAGGGATACCTACATGTTTATATTGCATGAGATATATCCTCCATTTACATTAATTCTTTCCCATATCCCCTCTCTTATCTAATTCATTCCAACCTATTTTTGTAATGGGGTAGCATGTATTTAAAAGGAATCCTTAAAGAAACATTTCAGTGTCCATTTATGGAGTATGTGGGTTAATGGTTTATCTACCCCACATAGATTGATTCCTAAGGTTTCATTTATTCTTATGTGGAATCACTATAATAGATACACAAACGATAAATGATCATCATGAAATGAACCATCTGTATAGGGTCTCCGCTTCACCATTGCAAATCGAAGGAGCACGTGAACTATTATTTCATAAATGTCTAAGATTAATTGTAAATATTTTGATCATAAATAATGGTATTAATTATAAAAAATTAAAATTATATAAAAAATTATGGGATAATCCACAATTAACTAAATTTAATTTTCAAGATGTTACCCTTTTCAATTTTATTTGGTGATAGGATGATGTGTGACGTAAAAAAATGACATTTGATTTTTATGTCTGTTTTGTCTCTATGAGACGTAAAATAATATCAAATGAAATGATATATTCCAATTGATTTTAGTTTCCTTATTGTATGTGTTCTGTGATGTCACAAGATCCAATAATTCTTTTAAAAATGGTTTTTATCAATTTCACAACCCTTTTCATCAGTAATATATGAAACCAATGGCCTACTCGGAAGTTTTTAACTACCATGTCAGAATACTAGGAATAATGTTTTAGTGATTTTAATCCTTTGATGTGTGAGAAATTGTGTGCCATATGGAGAACCCGTATTATTCATCCTTGTACATGGAGATACTTCTATCCTTAAATTGGACCAATTTGACTCGAGTGAGGACCGTTTCATGGCATCCATGGAAAATTTAATGACACACATTTTTTTGTTCCAAAACATCCCAATAAATAAATTAAAAATTAATTTAAAATAAAATTAATTTATTATAAATTAAAATTTAAATAAATTTATGTTAGAAACAGTTCAATACATTATAGTTACATTGATATGTACAATTTATTACAGGCGTTACATTATTCAGAAAAATAAAAAATATATATTAAAACCTAGAGGGTTGGATGGCCCCTTATTCATTTTTCCTTAGGAACCCATTAAAAAGTTCAAAATCAAACTACTATTTATGGAACACACTACCTCATCTGAATCAAATTAAAAGAAAACATAAAATAATAAACAATTTTTATTTTTTAATACTCAACAGAAATAAATTAAATATAAGAATGATATAAAATTACATTTATAAAAAAGAAATTAATAAATAAAAATAACATGAATTATAAATTATAATTTTTAAATAAAAAAGATATATATATATATATATATATATATGAAATTGAAATGTAATATGATTCTCATATTCATGTATCCCTATTTTGAGTACACAACACACATTCTATTTTACCAGCCACACTCTATGTTGGATTGATTTGGGGTTATTTAATACATATTATAAATAAATTATAAATATGTATCCTACTATATAAATATATTTCAAGTTAATTTCATTAGTCTTAATTAAGTGAGGTGCGTTTTGGAAAACAAATGTCACTTTTAAACGAAAACACACACACTGATTCATAATAGACACACAATGTGTTGGAATAACACATGAATAATTTATATAAAAAATTAGTGAAATATAATTTTCATGATGTATAAATAATATACTATGGTTTTTCATTAGGTTTGAGTGTGTGACATGCGTTTTTGACACAAATGACACTTTTAAACTGAAAAAATAAAACTTTTAGTCATAATGAACACACCATGGGAGAAATTGATGTGGGGTTAACTCCTAAAAATAAAAAACATAATTATTTATATTTTATATAAAATATATTTTCATATTGAGAATATTTTCTCAATTTTTACTCTATAACAATTATTTCAAAACTAAAATGTCACTTTTATATTTAAAATATGAACTTTGAGTCATACTAGACTCGCCATATATTAAACTATCATGTGATTGATTCCTAAATGGAAAAATGAATTATCGAATGTTTTTATAAAGTAGAAAGATAATAAAATTTCATTTTATGGGTTGGGATTATGTGATACATGTTTCAGACTAAAATTTTACTTTTAAATTAAAACATGCACATTTTTTCGTAACAGAGACATCATGTGTCTGATTGACACATGATTATTTCCTAAATGTGAAAAATTACTTATTAATATTTATAATAAAATATATATACAATTAAAGTTGGTTTTCTAAATTCTAGATCTATGGTGGATGTTGATAACTTAAATTTAATTTTTTTAAAACTTGTATTATTTTTCATAATGGGCACATTGTGTGTTAGATTGACCTAAATTCTATTCATACACATAATAATGTTTCATGTTTACATTTCCTAAATTAATAGTAAAATATTAGTATATTTTCTTGATTTTGAGTATGTGACATATTTTTTGATTAAAATATCATTTTAAAACTGGAAAAAAACATATTATGTCAATATTACCGTATCGTGTTTTGGACTGATGTGTCGTTAATTCATACACAACAAAAATGAATCATGAACTATTTTAATAATTTATTAGTATTGTTTATTAATAATTTCTTTGTTTTAACAATGTGATGTGTGTTATGAACAATAATTATTACTTTTATCATAAGAAACACACTTTGAGTCATAACAACCACACCATGTGATGGATTAACATGAGTTTGATTCATACATTAAAAATGAATTAGTGATATTTTTCATAATGTAATAATATGATATAAAAATGATTATTTTTTTAAATTTTGATGTTTATATATGAGATAAATAGTTTTTTAATAATGAAAACAAGAAATTTGAATCATACAATTTACACTGTGTGTCATAATTATGTGAAATTGACTACTATAAATGATTTTTTTTTGAACCATTGTAATATTAATTGAAGATTTATTTCATGGTTTGTCTATTTTGAACTATTATTGATATTTTAAAGAGTTTAAAGCCTAAGGAAGTGTTGTTTTTATGAAAATTGGATTCCCAAATGCATGTTGTTAATGGAAACATATAACACTATCTACCAATTTTTTGGGTATGATATTATGGAGTTATTTCACATAGTATTTAGGTGAACACATGAAGAATATTTTGAAAATTAAGGATTTCCACATACTAGTAAATAAATTTTATCATGGAAGTGTGTCATCATATATCAAGTATTTGATTCCACATTGGATTGACCGTATAACACTCAATTCATTTGAAGATTTAGGTGATGAATGTTGGGTCATTTTCCTTTAGTAGTTGTGTTGTTAGGTGTACCACATCAGATCGATCACATAACATTGGTGTTGTTTGTTAGTAGAGGTGGTGTTTTCATTCATACAACATATGACCATCTATATAGAAATTAGGCTGGTTTACAAAAGGGAATAGATTAAATCATAGTGGTTAAAGAGTTTTGATGATATTATTAAAAATAAATACATCACTAATACCATCATTACATAGTAAGTTATTTTTAATGTTTTCTAGTGGGAATGATCATAATTTTCGAGATTCCTGGGAGTTCACATATATAGGCTACATTGTCAAGAAAGATGAGTTATTATAGAAATACCATAACATGAAAAAAGATGAGTTTTCATAGAAATGGTCATTTGAAAAACAGAGGTTTTACACATGGAGAGGTTTCTCACATATAATTAGTTATACACATAGTGTTGATGAACTACATAGAAAATCCATGAGGAACTATACTGCGAACTATAAGGATGATCGCTTAATATAGAGTTTGGTCCATGAAGTACAGGGCATTGTGAATTGTAAATAATGTACCACTTATACCTCGGAAGTTTCCATTAATATTTTGAAGGATTCATTACAATATCATATTATAGAATTCATGATGCATTGTATTTAAAATATTTATAATTATGTGGAGTCATCCTTTAAGTCCTTAAATTAAGGGAGACATCTTCTAGAGTAGTGTTGTAACATTCCCCAATATCACACTATCTCACAATGCCGAAAAGTGTTGGTTATGAGCCCTCAAGCACAACTCCCCATATACTAGAGTCTTCCAACTTGTATTGGGGGTGTAAAATGTAGTGTAGGGAGACTATACCCTTAGTATGAAGTTTCATAGTACTACAAAAAAATGTAATTGAAATAATCCGATAAACACATAGTGGAAGACAAAAAATCCAACTGAATAATCCAATAAATTAAACCGAATTATGTAATGACATGATGGAATGTAACTAAATTTCATGCTATAACAATAAAATAAAATGAATAGTATGCTCAAGTAAAATAATCGTGGTTTGTCTCGAACCCCATGTCAGTCCCATCTCCAAACTCTATCCCATATGTAAACAAGAAATCAACAGTAAGGTCACTTTCCCTTTTCCAAACATGAATCCATGAAATATGATCGGTTACCAAATTGTATCCTGAATATTGTGTGAGTGTAACTCTATAGGTCGACACCACCATGTCAAAACAAAAAAAGACTGATATGTAGTGTATATAATAAATATATAACCTGGTGTATTAAATAATATAAAAATTAAAAAATCAGAACAAAAGCCTTATTCTCCATCATGATGGATTATCTGTATTTATGTATTATTAACATTACAAATATAACCATACAAATAAGTTAAAATAATCACCATCAGAACAATGCAGAAATATTTCCGAGCATGTCTTACAACCATTCCAACCACAACCATATAACCAAGTTAAAAAATGATTCGAAACCATGATAGAATACCTCTGAGGATGTATTAAGATAATGAAACTGACAAACATATAACCATAGTATCATCACAATAATAAATCTCAGTCAATTCCTTATAAGAATTATAGCATCGGAGGTGAATCTTTATAAGTATTACTATATGAGACTAGTCATCGCCCACTCTCTATAAGCATTATAGAATGGTACTAGGCTATGATCATTAAAAATTATCATTAAAAAATATTAGTGTTAATGTTCCAGGGTTGATATTAATATATAAAAATTACAGTATGAAACCTAATCCCTTTCATATAGCATATATATCACAATATCACATCACAATTCTCAATGGATAATTATGAAAATTTATATTTTTCTTCTATATTCCAATTTCAATTTAATTCAAAATTGATTAACAATTATATCCATATATAATAACACAAAATTTGGGTTTTCTATAAAAATAAATCATCATAGGTCATATTTCATGCCAAACATACTTTAATATGTATTCCAATTTAGTTAAAATCATTGTTTCCTCCCCTCTTGGTCATCCATAAGCCAGTTACAAACCCATATAAAACTAAAGGACATCAAGGAATAATTGATTTATTAATTTAATTAATTTGGGTGCACAAAAAAATAAAACAATCACAATATTTTACAAAAATAGAAATTATCAAACCAAATGGTTAATATTTAGTACCCATACCTTTAATTGATAATCTAACAATGCTTCCAATGGCCAAAAAACATGACTAAAAAGGTGGAGATGATTGAAAATAGGTTCCCATATCTAAATTCACAATGATTATATAAACAATGCAATTGGTCAAAGGATTTCACCACAACTATAGGAGAAGAATAAAGAGAAGGAAGAAACCAAACTAAAATACCTACAGGGGATCTCTCAAACAAATTGGCTATCTAGAAGGGAAGATGGAACCCCAAAATCCATAAGAAATGTCCTAGGCCAGAGAGGATAAGATCATTAGATCAAAAATGTGAATTCATCTATAATACATGTTTCAAATATAGGTGTAGGCATTTACATGGTGTGTAATTCTATTACATTCCATGGAATTTTTTTTATTGGAATATTCCAAAAAGCTCATTTCCTCATATTAATTTTATTAAAACTCTCAAACAATTACCCAGCATCTAGTCCCTTTACATGGAATGTAAATGTTATGAATTTTATTTTTCATCCCATTATTTTTTCAAACAATCCAAACTTTTTTAATGTTTTATAACATTCAATGAACCCTTGAAACTTTTAACCCATTTATACACATAATCCATTAATCCAAACAAGCATATATTCCCAAACATAAGGACATTTTCACCAATAAAATATAACTTCATAGATTCTCTCCAGTCTACCTCAACATTCATTGTATCCTAAGACAATGTTTAATCAAAATAAATACTCTCACAGTGAAAACACAACCATAAGAAAATATTAACAAAAAACGTAGAGAGAGAGAGATACCTAGAAAGAGAAAGGATCTTAAAACCTCCTAACTATATAATAGATCATCTCGGATCATCTCTAAGAATCACTATGGGTCTCAATGAAAATGTTTGGCCACTATTTTGGAATATCAAACTTCCACTCCTAGGTCTCCTCCTAAACTCACCTAGGTTTCCACTACACCTGAAAAACGGTACAGTCCTACCACAAACATATTTATCACTATGACCCACAACCCTTATCAGATGTTATTCAAAGGACGAATCAGAAAAAATATTGGTGTCTGCAACCTCTATCCAATGGGAAGTGTCTGGATGATTTCTTCATTGATGTGACATATGAAAGATGTCAATAATGGCATAGTACACCACTTGTTAGTCACTTTACACTATTTTAAATACCTCAAAAACCTGGGTGTTATATTCTTTTGCTTCCAAACATGACACTACCACAAAAAATGAAACACCAGAAGGAAAATATCTTGACCAACCTAAAATTATAGAGGTCAACTCCAATTGTCAATATATGATCTCTACCTTCTCCACATGGTCACCAAATGCTATCTGATCTGTTAAATTTGTTTTGATATATCTTATACAAGACTAGGCCCAAAAAGTGCTCAGTCACCTATCTCTATCCAAAAAAGAGGTGAATTCTCCAAACTTACATAAATAGCCCCAAAAGTTTCCATTTGTATTGATTAACAGAAGATATTATTATATAAAAACTCCATGAGTGCCACATGTTGTTCTCATGATCCTGTAATATCCAAAGAATAGTCTCATAACATATCCTCCAAAACCTAATTAACCCACTCAGATTACCCATCAGTTTATGGATAATAGGATGTTCATAAATAAATTCATAATCCCATATAATTATTAATATGTTGACCAAAATGAAATGTAAAATTTGGTTCACTTTTTCAAATGATACGCTATGGAACCCCATGTAATTGAACCACCTCATGCATGTAATGATTTTCAGATCATCAACTGTGAAGGTTTCTGAAACAGATAATAAGTGAAATAACCTAATGGGTTGATCCATAATTACCTATAAAACAATATTTTTATGGATATTTATGGGTATTAATCTAACAAAAATGTATCGTGGCCTCATCCCTATTCCACTCCAAAATGGAAAAATGTTGCAAAAGAGTAGTTGGCCTCAGATGATCATCTACAACCTACTGAAAATTGAAGCATCCATACAGAAATCATGAAACCAAATTCTTATTCCCTAAACACCATTAAAATATATGGATATCACAATACATTTTTGTTAAACTAGGATGCACTACCCATCTATTAGAATAAAACTCCCCCATTATATCCTCACAAAATCCCGTACGAACCAATACTAAGCCACCAAAATGAAGAGAATTTTTACAGTTGAGAGATCATCTTGATGGATTATACCCACCATATAATTTGTATCTCGTAAATGAGACCTCAATTTAGAAAAAATTCCAACTCATAATCTTGTCCACAATCATAGGTATAATGGTTGTCGATGTCAGAGATACATTCCATTGAGATACTCAAACATCGAGATGTATGTTTTCAATGTGTTTCAATATCTTCTAGTCGTCACAAGACTCCCATACTACCTTTATCTGTGAATTTTTTGTTCAAATAATCTACAATGATTTTGCCGATATCTAGTGTATAAGCCAATTCAATGTCAAAAGAGTTCAAATTCTCCACCAACCGCTTATATTAAAGGTTAAGGTTCCGATAAGAAAAGATATACTTGAAGAACTTGTGATCCATGAATACCACAAACCTCCCTCACAAGCAATGGTTTCTCCAAAATATCTAGGAATATACAATTGATAATAACTCTAGATCATGAGTTGGTTAATTCCTCTTATGTTATCTCATCTTCCCGGATCCCTACCCAACCACTCAATCCTCCTACATTATAACTTATTCTAGTCCAACTATGGATGTGTCACATTACACTATGTATACTTTACAGGGAACAGGTAAAGTGGGTATTTTTTATGAGTTCAATAAGCCTTTTTTCTCCAGAAAATATCTCTCATAAGAATCAGAAAGAACAAACTTCACCCCTTTTTTGTTAGTCTAGATATCGGTGCTACCAAAAGATAGAGATATTGGATAAAATATCTATAATAACATTCTAATAACATAAATCAATAAATTTAGAATAAGATCTCGGGTATTTCCCAAGATATCATGAATGATATTTTCTATAGGCCCACTAACACTCCAACCTCGAATATTACATGGACCATAAAGTACACTTCATTAATCAAGAAACAAAATTTGGTTATCCTGTCATAATGTTGATGTACTCTAAATGTACTCAAGATGATTTAAATCTTTTTTCAATGATATTCAGTGGAATGGGTATACACTAAGTTATTATTTATGAAATCCACCAAAATATGGACAAGAAAATGATGAAATATCCTGTTAATTAAGTCCACAAATACTAAAAATGCCTTAGTAACCCCAAAGGAAATATCTATGAATTCATACATTCCATACCTTCTCCTAAAAGTAGTTTGAAATATGTATGATAGTCTCACCCTTAATGGATGATATAAACATCCCATGTCAATATTGGAGATGATATTAGAACCACTCAACTAGTCGAAATGGTCCTCAATATGTGGCAGAGTATACTAGTTCTTGAATGTCATCTGGTTCATCCTCTGATAATCCACACATAAGAGCAATGATTCATCATTATTTTTTGTGATGATAACTGGACAACCCTAAGGAGATTTACTATCCCTTATGGAGCCTATAGATTTCAGATCATTGAATTTTACATTCATTTACTAAAGAATTGTTGGATCAATTAGGTTAATAGGGATAGAAAATGGCTATGCTCTCAACACCAACTTGATTATGAAATCGGTATCTTGCTCTGGAGCTGTGTCATATAAATCATTGGGAAAACATCTAAAAATTTTTATACTAATACTGAAATATAATCCTTCTATATTTGATCATTATCTATACTATGAATGGTGATATGATCCATGATAAATTTGAATATTCTCTAGATTAGTCCTGCATAACTAGCCATAAGATCCCACTCACCCTAGAGAGAATAGATGATTCCTTCTAGAGAAAGGAAATTTACTCTACACTTTTAATATATGTTATGGTCTTATTAAATAACTAACCATTCCACACATTGAATAAAGTTGAATCCCGTCATTTCTATCATTAGTGTTTCTCAAATGAAACGGTAACCAACAATTCCAAGAGAACGCATATTGTAACATTTGATATCCTTTGACCACACTCGCAATGGCGTATCAATGGTTTAAAAATAATGTAATTGTTCAACATCCAAGACCAAAACAGTTGTAAAAATTTGAAATACAAAAAATGTGATTCTCCTATATCAATAAAATAGAATCTAAGGTATATGATACTTGAATCATACCTATGATAGTATAAGATATTGCATCCATGTTAGCTGAAGTATTATACACAACGTGAAACTAACTTCTCCCTATCCAATGGGATCAAGTTTTACCACCCTAAGCTATTTACCTTCCTTGGTACTGTTTCCATTGTACTAAGGTATCATGTCCCCTCGCTCAGCCTAAATGACCCATGGAACTCTAGATTCTAGCATGTTGTGGGGTAGCTAAGCCCCTTCATAATCTAGTTCCTTTCCTGATATGCTACCACAAGTCTACTATTGAATGTTTGAACATAACATGAGAAGATGACCTTGTTTTCCATATATAAAACACTCAACTACGATGCCAAGAAACTTTAGGCACTTTTGGATAAACATATCACACATATAGCATCTGAACAAAACATTATCATGAGATGGTTATACAATTAACTAAATTCTATTCCCACTACTACATTTGATGAAACTATCATAATGTTGCTTCTTAACACTCGACAAATAAGTCCAAGATTTCCATACTAAAACAGTCTTTCCAGTGTTCGAGGCCTCTATCATATTTCCTTCCATGACGAGTGCCTAATTCATAAAATCTGTAAATATTCCTAATCAGAATATGATTACCTACAACCAGATCTCATAATGAAGAATGTCCTTGAAATCTCCCACCCTAGAGATCTCATTAGCATTAAAATATAAAGCAATGTGATTAGGGTTTGTAAAATTCCCATTATTGTCCATCACTAAAAATCCATACAACTTAAGATTCATGAAATTGCAAGATTTTTCAACCCTCAAGGTCTTAGGATAAAAATAGATAAGGAACGTAGTATCAATGATCTTTCAAGATAGATCATTCATCTTCCCAAATTCTTCCAGAATATCCTATAATTGCTTGGAAGATCCATGAATCATATACACAGCCTGATTCAACATCCAATCCATGGTTTTCTTAAGATGATTAATGATCATCTATACCCACTCAATCTAGAATTTAGGTGCATGGTGTCCCCCTTCCCTAGTAGACATAGGTTGATGTTGTTAAAGAAATTTTATTGTTATCATAGAAATCGAATGAACGGTATGGATAGTATCCCATTCCATGGATCACATAACCCTGAGGAAGCTGTCATGAAGTTGAACGTCCATCCTCTCATCAATAACTAAAGTAATCTATAGAATAAATTCATTTAGAGCATGTTTTTTCTAGTATTCAAATTCTTGGGTTGATTATAAAGAAGATTCATTTTCTCTAAAATGAAAATTTACACCTTAGGGGGCTAGAAAGTATCAAGTTCCACCCCAACATGTGACGGAAATAGAGTTCCACTAACTCTTAGATTCTATAAACAAGGATTATCGGTATTTTATAATTACATAGAAAACCATTTCATTTATCTAGTGAAATATACATATCGTGTCATTATTATATGGGAAAGTATATATCACATGAAAAAATAGTTATGCCCCCCATCATGAACAAATCATGTCAATGTATCTCTATGTTCTTATTATGATTCATGTATTTTCATGTTCCTCCATACCAGGTCATGAGTAAAAATCTCTACAAACATTAAAATCAGAAAAAAATAACCACACAAAACATGTGAATCAGCAATGGTGAAATAACATCAATTGTATCATGCATGCAACACAAGTACAATACCATCCCCGATCACTCAGATTTTCCCCCATATATGGGTTATTTACTCCAATGAACAAGTCATTACCAAGTCCAAAAATATCATACTCTCCATTATAACTTTCAACAAATATAAAAACAAATGAAAAGAAAACATGCTCTATTAATACCACATTATAATGTCCCCCAATCTGGAACTCTCTAACACTATATGAAATGGTTGGTTATGATACATCAAGTGTCCCTCCCCATATGCCATATGCTGCTGACATGCAGTGAGGGTGTGAAATGTATAGTGGGGATACTATACCCCTGGTATAGAGTGTCATATAAGTACAAAATAATAATAATATTATGGAAATAATAATGTGAAAACATAGTTGAAGACAACAATTAAATTCAACTAAATAATCTAATAAATAATATGGAATATTATATTGATGTTATTGAATATAACTAAATTCTATGATATATCCACACAATAAAAAGACCAGAATACTCACGTAAATGGATCAATGTCCTAGGTCCCGAACCCCATGTTGGTCCCATCGGCAACTCCATCCCATCCATAAACAAGCCATCAACATGTTGGATCTGAATCTACGGATTATACACAAGAGGGGGGTGAATTGTGTCTTTTCAAAATTATTATAATCTCTTCAATTATGACAAATTCTGTCCTCGATGCTTTTGCACGATTAAATATGCAGCGGAAAAAGTAAAAGCATGAACACATGGATGTATAGTGGTTCGGGGAACAGAAGGCCCCTAGTCCACTCCACCAACGCTCAAATCCACGAGCTTGGCGATTTTCACTATCTGGTCCTCGTTTCCACAGACCTGTCCACAACTGAGTACAGGCAGTTGACACCTTTACAAGATTCAGGCATACACAGCCTTCCTGGTTCAAACACGAACCCACACAGCTTAGAACGAGAAGCTGATCACTCAAAAATAAAAAGAGTTTCGATAAAGAAAACACTTCTCCAGTTATTCTTCACAATTGCAACAGAATGCAATTGACAGTAGATAGATCGTCGTCTTCAGAAAATAAAGATCTGTAATCAAAACAGTTCTGAGTCGATCCAGTTGCAATAGATATTACCAGAAACTTCACAACTTCAGCAGCAGTAGATTCACAACAGATAGTCGATGTAGAACACGTGAATCTGCTATCAAGATCTTCCTTCGGTAATAAAGATTTTACACTTCTTCTCGATCACAGAAAAGAACGCCTTTTCACAGTCTCTGTTTCTTGCTCGTTAAAAGATCAAAAAAAATATATATATTTCACACACTTTCCTGTGTATATTTATATCTCCGAAGTTTCCAAGATAGAACATATATATTCAAATCTGAGAAAATCTTCCGCATAAATAGATCCATAAAAAAAATCTCCTTTAGATTCGCGATAACAAAAGAGTCGTTGTAACTCCCCTGAAGAATCGGCATAAAAAGCTCCGTTTAAATCAATCAGTAATCCGTTGTAAATCGTCTTTGATTCAGTCAAAGTCGTACTTAAGAATCGACTCGAAATCCGCCTAATAAACCGCCTGTTTGACCAATGCAAACGGTAATACCGTCTGTCAAAAATATTCCGACGCCAAACGTAGGGTTGATGACGTGGCTCCAAACGTAGGGTTCACAAACGTAAGGTTGAACATACATACTTTCTCTTCAGCATTCAAACGTAGGGTTGATCATCCATACTTTGTCTCGCTTCAACTCTTCAAAGAACGTACGGTTGATTATAAAAGTAAGATTGATGATCCATACTTTTGAGAAACAAACTCAACACTGAAAACTAACGTACGGTTTCTCTTCCATACTTGTCCAACAACGAAAACGTAAGGTTCCTTCCAAACGTAATGTTCTTCTTCAATACTTTTCAACAACGTAAGGTTCATTAACCATACGTTTCAAAATAACGTAAGGTTCCTTAACCATACGTTTCTTTTAACATAAAAAGTAAACTTTTCATCCATACGTTACGTTCATCAACGTAGGGTATGAACAGTGATTCCAGTACGCGCTAAAATTGATCTCGCGCTACAGTGATTCCAGAATGCGCTAAACTTGATCTCGGAATAAATGAAGTATGAAATCTCGTTATATGAAATAAATAAATAAAATAAATTCCTGCAAAATACTCAACGAAATAATTAGTAAATAATTAAGGGTATTTGTGAGCATCAAAATCATCATAAAGAGACAGAGTATTATTTAAAATAATCTCCCCCTTTAAAAACATTATTTTGAATTGTTTGAAAACAATACATTGCTCAACACAACAGTGAGTTCATTTTCCTTTTCTTCCAAACCTACATCCCTGATATCTAATTAGGTACCAAATGATGACTCAAATAGGGTGTGAGTATAACTCAGTAGGTCGAAACCACTATGTCTAAAAAACAATTTTGATTAGAATTGAATGAAATAACTCAATAAATTTCTATATTAATTAATTTACTAATTAATAAAATATAACTATAAAATTCTTCTTCTATATGCTGATTTATCTCTGATCATGTATTACAAACATCCCTTCCCTAGCCATATAACCAAGGATAAATAAACTACTTTAACACCATGCTTGAATATCTCTGATCTTGTCTTACGACCATTTCAAGCATAAAAATATAACCAATGTAAAATAACATGTTTCAGTTCTATGCTAGAATATCTCTGAGCATGTCATATGATCATGCAAACCACAACCATATAACCATGGAATAGACACAAAAATCCATCCAGTTCAAATACCTATAAGCATTACAACATCTTGGATGAATCCCAATAAGCATAATTGTATGGGACTGAGGATAACCCATTTTATATAAGCATTATAACATGGGAAATGGGCGAGCCCCCTCAATATCATTATTAAAACATATTACTATTAAAGTTTCAATGCTGAGACTGATATATAAGCATTACAGTATAGAGCACATTCCCTATGATATAGCATTGACATCACAGTAACACATCACAATTATCAATTTTTTAGTTATCATAATTACTATTATTCTTTCATATTCATCTTTATTTAATTCACAATTGATTGAAAATTTTATAAATAATAAATATTCCAAAATTTAGGGATTCTTTAACAATATATCACCCTATGTCACATGTCATACTAAACATAATTTAAGACATTTTCCACTTAAATTAAAATCATGGATTTCCCACCCAGGGGTATCTATAAGCCTCTTACAAATCCTTCTAAAACCAAAGGATTTCATGGAATAATTCCATTTGCTTGCTTAAATAATATTTATGCATGCAACAATGGTGTAATAAAAATATTCCCTAAAATTGGAAATGATCATACCATACAGTTTTGATTTGGACTCCATATATTTAATTGATGATCCAACAACACATCCAATGGTCAATGCCTAGGAGGAAGAAGATGCAGATGATTGAAAAGAGATTCCCATATCAAAAATGACTTAGATCAAAACCAAAAATTCAATAGATCAAAGGATTTCAATGAAATGGTAGGTGAAGACAGAAGAGAGGGAAGAAACCTAACAGAAATTACTTTCCAGGGATCACTCATTAAAATGGGAAGTGTTGAAGGGATGTTGGAAACCCAAAATCATCTAGAGAGTATCCTCGGGTCGATTGAAGAAGTGATGAAGCCAAAAAATTGAGAATTCAGACGAAAATCATGTTTAAAACAATATTTCATGTATTTACATGATGTCTTATGATATTACACATCATGTAAATGTTTTGAACGGAATACTATGAAAAACCCATTGCCTGGGATTTATATAATTAAATCCTTGACCAATTAAACAATGTGTAATCACATTACACTCTGTGTAAATTTTATATAGTTGATTTTTTAGCCAATGTTCATTTTCAACAATCCAAAACACTTTTAATGTTTTTCAACTCACAAAGAGCCCATGAGGATTTAACCCATTTATACCCAGACACCATTAACTAATACAAATATACATCCCTAAACATTATGTAATTTTCTCTAAAAACACTAATCACAGATAATCATTAGCCTTTCTCAAGTTTCCTTTCATCATAAGACTACATTTATTCAAATGGAAGACTCTGAATATGAAATCACAACCGAAAGAAAATATTAAGGAAAAACTCAGAGAGAGACATTCCTAAAGAATGACTAGATCATGAAAGTGTTCTTGGAGGAGTTGATGGAGGTTATATAAGGGAAGAATTGTGCAATATATTAAAAACATTTAATGGTGGAGCACTTAGAATAGAGTGAATATGGATGAAGAATTTTAATACACAAATACTAGTGAAGCATATTGGATTTTGTTATGATTGACATTTAATCGATGCATGCTCCTTAGACATAGCCCATTATGGTGAACCAAGTAAAATTTATTGGGTTTCTTTATACTTTTCTATACATCCGAGATTGGTTTTTTGTAATACAATATGATACGTTTAACTTGTTCCTACTATCATAAGAACAGTATCCTTATATAAACAAATTTTACACCCTGATTTACCCCTCACCAATCAGGGTGTCATGGGGACTAAAAATGAATAATTGATCATTTAAATAAATTATAATGAAAATATGAACATGTTTTCTTGATTTCTATTGTGCGATGCATGTTCCAAAATAAAATATGACTTTGAAACAAAGTCATTCACATTAAATAATACGAGACAAATAATATTTCATATTGAAGTGATGTTATTCCCCCCACTTAAAAAATTAATTACCCAACTTTTTCATACTGTATAATGATAATCATATTGTATTTGTTTAGTTTTTTATGTGACATGAATTTTTGAACTAAAATAATAATTTTAAATGAAAACATACACCTTTAGTAATATAGGCCATAACATGCTCCAAATTGACATGTTACCTACACATCACAAATGAAACAAGATTTTTTTTAATGTATCATGAAAATTGTAATTTGTTTTATTATCTTCGATTATGTGACACCTGATTTGAACAAATTTTAACAGTGAAATGAAAAACACACTTATATTTATACTAAACACACCATGTGTTAAATTTGTGTGGAGTTAATTTCTACACATTACATATGAATACTAAATATTTTTTCTATAAAATAATGAAATATTTGTTTGTTGCATTGTTTTGAGAATGGGATTCTTATTTTGAAATAAAATGTCATTTTTAAATAAAAAATGAACTTTCAATCATAACAGGAAAATTGTGTCTTGGATTGACTCGATGTTAATACATACATATGAAAAATGAATCCTAAATAAATTTATTATTGTTTCATCATAATAACAGTTCATTTTCTTAGTTTTGAGTACATGATGTTCTTTTTAGACAAAAATGTGACTTTTAAGCTTTAAAAATGAACTTCCATTCTGTTCAGCCACATCATTTGTTGGATTAATGTGTGATTAATTTCTAACACATAAAAATTAATCACAAACATTTTTTCGAAATTATCAAGAGACTTTCAGTGTGTTTTTTCATTTTTTAGTATTCCATTTGTGTTTTGAACTAAAATATCATTTTTAAATGAAAATATCAAATTTCATTTATACTGTTCTCATTATGCCATGAATTGACAAGAGGTTGATTCCTATGGTCATTTATTCTTGTTTGATTGATTTTGATTATATCCAATATTTTTTTGACAAAATTGTGGTATTTAAATAAAAGCACACACATTCAACCCCAACAACCAGAAATTTCTCTTGTTGGTGGGGTCTCAACTTTCTGGCCAAAGTTTATATCTTAAATCGCAAAAACATTCTACGTCGTCTTGGCCTCTTGGGCGGACTTTGTCAAATCATGGGGCAGGAGCCCTCATTGGGTGGGACGTTGGTGCTTCTATCTCCCGTTGGTCGATGGATGCCCACTCCGGGAGGGAGAGCCCTCTTGCGGCGGTCTGGATCTCCATCTCTGGGCTCCCTCTTCGACTGATGCAAGAATCCTTTATGAAGGCGATTGGGGATTCTTTGGGTTCTTTTCTGTGTGTGGATGTTCGGACGTCTTGTATGGAGGAATGGTCAGTTGCTTAGATCTGGGTAGAAATGGCCTCTTCTCGATCAATTCCGGATCAGATCATTCTCAGGATCGAGGGGATGCCGGACCATCGCCAGGCTTTGTTCTACCAATCTTATCCTCGCTTCTTCTCGTTCTATAAAATCTCAGGGCATTCTCTTCAGGTTTGTCGCAAGGTCCGGGGGAAGGGTCAGAATCAGCACCCTTTTATTCGGAATCACTCTCTAGTGCCAGCTATGTTCGTAGATCAGGGAAAAGGAGTGGTCTTCTACCGCCCTGCTCATGCTTCAAAGGCTTCTTCCTCCATGTCCAAGGATTCAGTATCTTCTTGTAGGGATCTGGTATGCTTTTTCCAAGGGGCGGTCGGCAGAGCGGCGGGCCCCCCCTCGATGACACGCTCCGTAGCAACTTTTTCAGTTTTTGTATGAGTGACCCGCGAGTCACTTCCCGCATCAGCATCTCTGAAATTCTACCGTTGGACCTGGGGCTTGATGAGTCGGGAGTGGACCCTCTGCCCTCGGCCAGGGAGCATCTTCTTCCTTCTTCGTTTTCTCCACAGTTGATATCTGTGTCATCTTCGCTGCATGTTTTGGAGTATATGCTATCCCCTCCCTCCCTGCCTCGAGGATCTATGGTGAGGAGTCCATCCTCTCTGTTTTCTCTGGAACCATTGGTGTCGTCCTCGATCTCGGATCCTGTATCGTCGATGATGTTATCTCCAGCTGTCCAGGAACCTGTGTCTTAGGAAAAGCATGCTGTGGATGATAGATTCATTGACTTATCAAAGGATTCTCCCAGGTATTGGAAATATAGAAGCATCACTCCAATATCTTTCAACAGAATCAAGCTGAACGGAATGTGCACACGCTCTAAGTCAAATTTTGGTGCTTCCTTTTCCCTGCAGAAGTCTCTTCAATCCAAGGGCAAGGAGTCTGGGTCCAAAGCCATAAAAGCCATACACCAATGTCTCAATGTCTAGGATATTAATCTGGAATTCTCGTGGGTTTGGGTAAAGGGTGAAATCCATTTTTATTGTTAATGAATTTGTTAACCACTCAGTTTCATTGGTGGTTGTTCTGGAACAAAAACAAGGTTCAGGCAGAATAGCTGAGTTTGCGCATAGGCACAAAGTTTGTGGTTTCTTGCATGGGAACCCTCCCAACTCCCACATTTGGCTATTCTGTAAGGATAAATTTTTAGTGAATTTGATTTATGCGGCAGACCAATACCTCTCCATAAGAATAATGGATAGATCTTAATGCTTTTATTTGACATTTATTTATGAAATGTGCAATGGCCAGAAGTGAGTGGTCCTTTGGAGCGACCTTGAAGACCTTCACGGTGATAATATCCCCGGGATTATTTGAGGTGATTTCAACACAGTAGCATCTCCAAAGGAGAATCAAGGGTGAGGGGATTTTCCATGAAGTGTCGGCCAGGCCTTCGTTGATTTCGTGGATAGATCTGGTCTGATGGGTGTTGGCATTGACGGAGACCATTAAACCTGGTGTAATAACTTACGTGGAGGAAGACGCACATGGTGTCGGCTCGATTACTGCTTGATGAACCATGCAACTCTTTCTCTCTTCCCGAACGCTAAAGTTTCCCATCTAGTTCATTGCCCGTCTGACCATTCTTCGCTGCAGCTTTATCTGGGCTCCAGTACTCAAAGAGGAGAGTGATCCCAGTTCTCAAGCTCGTGGATGAAAGATTCGGGCTTCCATGATGAAGTCAAGGATGCATGGGACTGACCACCTTCAAGGAACCCGTGGATATCCTTCCACAATAAGATGTGGAGGCTAAAAAATATGCTTTGATGGTGGTGGAAGAATGTTGTTGCTCATGATTAGGAGCTAATCATGATTAGTAGGTAAGTGGAATACTTAAAGGCTTGCCTGGAACAAATATGGGATGATGCCTTGTTTATCGACCTTAGGGCTAAGAAGGTTCTCTTAACAGATATTCTTTTAAAGCAGGAGAGGCTGGCGAGATAGGGAGCAAGGGTTATGTGGATTTGTGAGGGGGACAGGAACACTGGTTTCTTTCAAGCATGCATTAAATAAAGGTGCCATCCTCATAGGCCCAATATTATTAGATAAGACGGATCATACACCAATGATCAAGATGAAATGAGAAATCTGGCCAATGAAATTTTGAAAGATATTATTGCAGGTCCAAATTCTAATATGGCAGACGGTTATCCAAGTGAGGATACAGATCTTTTTTACGATATCCCTAGCTGTGTTTCTTTGGCTATCGACGAGGGGCTAAGGATGTCTCCGCAAGAGGACTATGTGAGGGAGGTAGTGTTGTCTTTGAACCCTATCAGTGCTCTAGGGTCGGACGGGATACCCAGATCTGTTTACAGGGCTTCACGGGATACAATCAAAGGGGACTTAGTGAGAGTTGTGCAGGACTCCTTTCAAGGTGGTCATCTTCCCCGCATAGCCTGTCCGACCAAGGTGGTTATGATTCCGAAGGTGAGCAACCCCCATCTTGTTGATCTGTACTGGCCAATCAGCATGTGCAACATTCCTTATAAGGTCCCGTGATTATTTTCAACAAAAGGCTTGCGGTGCACTTAAATGATTGGTTGGCAGCAAAGTAACACAACTTTATCAAAGGGAGGTCAATTTAGGGTGCTATCAGAGTGGTGCATGAAATGATAAGTGGGATCAACAATAAGGATTTTGAGAATAACCTTGCTATCTCTCTAGACATGAGCAAGGCCTATAGTATAATGGAATGGGGTTTCATTTTAAAGGTGTTTACTTGCATGGGTTTCTCTAATTAGACCCGAGCTCTCCTCTCCCGCTTCTTTATCTCAATGTGGATCTCCACTTCTTTCATGGGAAAACATTTCGGCTTCTTCAATGCATGTAGAGATTTAAGACAGGGGGATCCCCTTTCACCCACTCTTTTCATTTTATCTCAAAATGTGCTAAGCAGTTTTATTAAGAGGGGCATGTGTAGGGGGGGAATCCTACCTTCTCGGGATAGACATGTTCAGAAGGGAATATCCCACTAAATGTTGGCAGACGATATAATATTATTTATCAATGGTTGTAGGATATTAGTGAATGGGATGAATGGGGTTCTTAAAGAATACTAAAAATGGCGTGGACAAGTGGTGAATGGGGAGAAAAGCTTGTTTTACTCAAGGATCTATCAGCCAGGATGGATGCATCACTGTAATTCAGCTTGAATATGTGGAGAGTCTCCATTCCAATGAAGTATATTGGTTCCCCGGTGAGTCCAAAATCCCTTCATGTTCACCACTTTGACAAGGTCTTGGGCAAGATCATGGAGCACATTCTCAATTGGAAAAACATGTTCCTATCCTTTGGAGGGCGCATTACATTGGATAATAGTGTTCTTTTTCTATACGCATGCACCTCATGTCCACTGTAAAGGTTCCAAAAAATGTGATTGAGAATTTGGAGAGGTTAATGGTCTCCATCATATGGGACATCTAGATGGAGAGCAAGCACCACTGGGCCTTGGGGAAGCATTTAGAAAGACCTGTATCTGAAGGGGGCCTAAATATGAAGAGTGTATCATCGACAATGCAAGGTATGCATGCCAAGCTAGCATGTGAAGAAATGGAGGGCAAAACTCTATGGGGCCGGCTCATGCAAGATAAATACGGACTGGATATGGCAGTATAGAGGTTTCGGCCGTTGAGATCATGGAAGTTGATTCACCCTTACTAAGAGGAACTTCTTCCTCATGTGTGATGGATGGTGGGAAGAGGGGATGTGGATGTCTAGATGCAGGACTAGGGAGAGGGAACCTCTAGTTTCATGGCTGTCCAGTACTGGACATGTCTTTCAGAGAAGCCACTGTGCACCCAGATTCCATCCACGCCATTCTCAATGAGTACCAACTCACTGCATTCCAGGAGATCATTCCATGTGAGGACCCTGACTGGCTTACTTTCACAGGAGCTACATGGGGTGAGTTTTCCCTTAATGCATTTGGCAGTTTTAGGCAGGATCCCATTTTAGGCGCTCTGTGGGGGTATCATTATGGTGAAATGGAATCTACCCAAAGTTTAATTTTGTGCTATGAAGAGTCCGGAATAATGCCATGCCCACTGATGAAAATATACAGTGCATGGGTTAAATTTGGTTCCCAGATGCGGGTATTATGTTAAACCCCATCAACAAATAGTGTATCATTTATTCTTCAATAGTGATTGGGCTCGGTGGAGTTGGCAGGCACATGGATAGCTCTTAGGATGGAAAGCTTTTGGTGGGAGGCAGGAGGAGGTCCTGAACCAGTTGTTTGATGGTGGAGGTGAGCTTCATCCAGAGAGGGAAATCGGAGCTATCATTATTTGTGGCAGGATGGGGGACTATTTGGAAAGCGGGGAATGATGAGAGGCACAAGCACTCATCTGTCACCCGAGTTAGTGTCAACATCAAAACAGAAAATAAAGTGTTGGACTTAGTTAATTTAGGCGCAATACTCCATCGATAGGATCTCTTATCCAAGGTGTGGGCATTCAAAAGGGGAGGACAGGTAAAGGGCATTGGGTACATTGGTACCCTTATATGATGGGTACAAACTCAATATGGACGGATCTCTCCAAGGGGGAGATGGGAGGTGTTGGTGTTATAAGAGACCAGAGGGGGTCGGTTCTGGTGGACATTTCGGCCTTTTATGGTAGAGGTGAGGCTCTTAAGGACAAGGCAAAGGCAATGGCCACTTGGCTGGAGGTTTGTGAACAAAGGAATATAACTTTGAGGTTGGTGGAGACATATTCTTTGATTATCTATAATGTTTTATCCGGACGTGGAATTATCCCTTGGAGTATAGCTTACCTTATCCGTAAGTAAAAGCACATCATGGGTTCCAATATGGATATCTCCCACACATGGTGTGAGGGTAATAAGGTTGCAGACTTCTTGGCATCTCAGGCTTCCTCAATCCAAAATGTTTCCCTTTATCTTAATGTAGGCTCCATTCCTCATAGAGGCACTCATTTTGTTATCAACTATGCTTTGTCCCTTAACTACTTCAGACAACCTTTATGTATTATTATTTTTTTGTATGTCTCCTAAAGAAATTTAAATTGTAATTTTCCAGTTACTAATCTATACCTAAGTGCATCACTATTTCTAAATCCTTCAATGTGAATTTATTTTCACAATACCAAGTTTAGTGTGATTCTTAAAGGCTAAAATCACATCCCATTTAAAATTATAATTCATTTATTGATGATATATTTAGTTATCCAAGAGTTTTGAGTGAATAATCCTTGTTAATGAACTACTTTAAATCCTTTTATTGATGATAGAATTAATGATCTATGCTTAAAGAAAAACATTGAACAATTCCAAAAGAAATTGAGTAGATATAATGTTGGATTCTGAAGAAGAAATTATTTTATCCTTCAATCCACAATTCATGTTGATGAGTTATCTATAAAAAACAATAAAAACAACAACAAAAAATATTAAACAATACATAAATACAATTAAATGGGGTTTACTAGATGGATGAAATATTTCCATGTAGCACTATTTAAGACCATATCCTCATTGAAACAATTTATAATAAGAACATATTAAATGATGTGGCATATATTTATACATTTGAAAAGTTACAAAAAATGGCCAAATACCTAATAATTGATGGTTTTCTAAGGATGTATTCTTGGGTTGGACCCCATGATACATGTTTTTAAAGACATATATCTTTAAAAACATCTAATATCATCATTCCCAACACACCGCACATCAAATTGATGTGTCACCCATTTATATATGTTAAAATAATTCAAATATCATTATATTATGATTTCACTTATATCCAAGGTAATATACTAGGTTTTAACTATTACATGGATGAATTAGATTTTTAAAACACTAAATGTGTGTTTTTTTGGAAATCCTACGAATCTATAACCTGGATTGATATAGTGCTTATTCTGAAATTTCAAAAAAAAATAGCTGTAAATAACCATATGCTTTCATTGAAATCCAAGTCTGCCTTTTTGGTTTTGACCCTTAATTCATGTTTCTAATGGATTTTTTACATTTCTTATTTAGTTATTTCGACAATAGCACGTGTCTGGCATGCCATCTAAGAGGATATGATATAAAAAATTAATGATTATTATCCTATTATTTAAAGTTAATTAATGTTTTTTTTCTCAGTTCTTTCCATTACACCCATGCTCTACAGATTTATAAAATTATAAGTAGAAATGAGACAAAATATAAAAACATATAATTACTTTTTAAATAAAATATGATCCAAATCTAACATCTATAACATAAAAATACATTAGTTGTCTGAAATTACATTTTATATATGTAATCTTCTTCTAATTTTTATAGTATTTTTTTAATTGTGAAATATCTCTCCAATTCACTAATTTATAATGATAAGATAATTATCTAAATAATTAATAGATAAACAAAGCCTTTAGGATTTATGTCAAAAAATATTAATGTGAAAATAAATCACCACTTGAATATGCCTATAAACTTTCTGATACCATGTTTTATTCCCAAACATTTCTCTTTTGAATTTATATATTTTCAATAGTCCCTGATATACTAGATAGATAGATATAAACAAGTGATTAATTAATATTTTAAATAAAATTTTAATTACATTAATAAATTACATGTCAGGTATGGATGTTTATTGATGAAATAAAAAATCTTTCATATATTTTAAAATTTAATAAGCATAATAATTTTCAATACCTTTTTTTTGATAACTATAGCATCATTTTGAAAATCAATTAGTATATTTTGATATATTTTTTGATAGTGAAATATTTTTATATATACATTAATAATTATCCATTTTATGTAATACATAGGATTCTTGTGCACATTACACATCATCATACAAGGTTTTCTCTAATATGGAAAAACCACTAGATCATAAGAAAATTGTTGTTAAAACATAATATAAACATAATATTTGATCATTATTTATAACTACACGAATTTAGTGTATTATAAATTTATAAGGGACACCATGGTTGATATATTTTTTGAATAATCATGCTTTAAAACCAAAAAAATAAATCTCTATAGTATCCTAGTTGATCATAATGAGCATATATATTATATTGAAAAATTTTACCCCTATATTATATGTATTAATAATATAATGAAATTAATTATTTTCAGTTTATACACTACACCCCCCATATATACTTTTCTTTGAATTTTCTATGGATTCTACTGAAAATTATTGTATAGTAGTTATATAATGGAAAATAACCCCAAAATTTTCATTTAAAGGTTTCCCCTTCACAAAATAGTGATATATATATATATATGTATTTTGAAAATATTAATAGTATATAACTATAATTAAAATGGAGGAACAATTATTATAAAAAATATTTTCAAATCCACCCCATATACACATTTGTAATTGAGTCTCCAAGCCATTAATTCATGAGAATTTATTAAAAAAATTTAAGAACAATGCTTTTGTATTCAATCCCATGCGTATACCCTGTGAATCTATCCAGGGATCACATCAAGTTAGAAAAAATTCTATGAGTTTACCTATGAGTTTATTATGAGTCTATTGGGTCTAATACCAAGTTAACAAAAAAAATCTTATGTTTAACTTTATTGGTCTTTAATGTCATCTCCATTAATGTAGTATGAAAATAAAATGTAGATGATATTTTAACCATTGAATGTTTTATTCGCGTGAATTTATTATCATAATAAATGAAAAACTGAATTGGCACCATAAAGGTACTATTTTAAGGTCCATTTTATTTATTTTTTTGATCCTCTAGATTAATTTAACTTGACCATCAATTTTCCATCCATTTATCTGTATGTAAAAACTTTCCATTGTTTAGATATGTTTTCATTAATTATTGATGGGTTTTCATATAAAATAAATTATATAGGATATACATTATTATTTTCATGTATCCTTATAATATTATATGACCATTCCCTTAATGTTCCAATAGAATGTTCAACCATGTAAACATACAAATCATAAATAAGAATATATAACTTTGTGCTCAACTAAGGGGATACATGAATCCATACTCTCATATGATATTTTGGAAATGTATTAGTGTAGATATTATCTCCTTGGATATTATAGACTATACCCATCACAAAAGAAAATATTTATGATTGTTTGGGTATAGATATAAATCAAAGTCAATTTTTCCATGCAGAATTTTAGTACATGTAAGATATCATTAGCTTTTTTATACACATTTAGCAGAAAATGTTATGAAAAAATAAATTACCTTGGGTAAGGAATTCCTTTTAGGGTAATGAAAAACCTTAAATATATGGGGAATGGATCTTTATATATTTGTTTTTGGTTTTCTTTTTTCTTCTACATAACCCATTCTGGTCTTACAATCTAGACTACCAATTATCTTTTTCTCTAATATCATCTATTTGTGCCTACATTGCATACATTTTTTATATTTTTAATCCCTTTATATCTTTAATTTCTAATAATATGCATGAGGTGAAACTCTAACCCCTTCCTCTTACTTAACCATATTATTCTGGAAACATAAGGTACATTGAATATAGTTTTTCATTTGGTATAAAAGATGGTGATTCTTGATTCTAAACTAGGTAGAAAATAATAAAATATGTAGTAAATGTTATATAATACTGATTTAAGGTTGAAAAAATTTCCATTACTCTATACATAAACATTATTCCCATACTTTTTGTATACTTTTATAATCTATTTTTTCCATTATATAAAAAGAAACATAAATTAGGTTGACATTTCATATCACATAAAAGTATTACTATATATTTAAACATATACTAGTGTATTCTCATGAAACATGACCCATCCTAAATTTATGGTAGGGGTAAATTTGAATTGATGCACACTACATATTTTCATTACTCAAATTCTACTTTTTAAATTTACTATTCCAAATCAAAGTGATTAATACTTATAATTTGAAATAAAATATTACCAATAATAATGTACTTTAAATAATTCCAATCATGATAATTGATGAAAGAATTCCATTTTCATGGTTTATTCAGTATTTATATATATATTATGGTTGTGAGTTTACCTTCCCCCTAATATCCCTGAGACGAATCTTTATAAAATGTTACCAAAAGGATCCATAGGCCTTTCCAATGACAATTAATGTGAATTAAATTTGATAATCATCAAATATCAATGTACTCTATAAGGGATAATCAAGAGTAAATCAATGTTTCATTATTTTATTTTTTTTGGTAAAATAGATTAATTATATATTAATGTTACACAAATTTAATATCAAATTATTTCCTTGAATGCATACATAACATTATGACTAATAACTACATCAATGAACACATGAACTCAAATAGTGACCCTAATAAAAAATATTAAAATAGACATGTTGGGGTCAAAGGGTTGGATAAAATAATTATATAAAACCTATAATCCTCTGCCACTTAATATCACATTAATAATTTTTAATATGACTCTCAGGTGATCTAATTTGTTAGTCTATATATTGTTCACCTTATATTATTTCCTCAATTTAATCTTTTTAAAATGTAGTTATTTAAGATTAATAAATTATACATGTAGGGAAGTATTTATCTATAAAAGTAGGTAAAAATTTAATTTATATTATGTAAATATTGTAGTGAACAATTGATATTTTGAGGAAACACAATATATATTAAATACATATGTAACCTCTTCACAAAACTTGTTTTTTTATTTAAAGGTTAATGGTCTTTGGATCCTTTATCATTGTGGTCTCATTTGAATTACTGGACACTAAATACATTTCGACCATTGGGAAATGATTATGACATCCATATTAAAGGGAAATCCTCAATGAAATTATTATTAGAATCTATAGTGGTTTTAGATGACAACTGGGAAATTAAAAAAAATTATAGGATCCATGACATAAAATACTTATATAGGCTATAAAACCTTTATGAATAGTTCATCACAATATTGTTCCTATAATAAATTCACTTTTATAAATTCCAATTCGTCTAAATTATATACTATCCTCTTATAAACCCTTTTTCTTTGAATAATATGAACTCATTATTTTACAAATTACAACTCCCATTTTCTTTCAATGATACCAAAGTATGAAATATTCCCCAAAATTATTTTCTTATCCATCGTACCAAATACGTGCATTGCTTCTTCCATAAGAGTACCTTCATCATTTTTTATCATATTGAATTCATCATTTTCCTTTGTATAAAACGATATGAACATTACATACCTAAAAATGATAAGACAATACATGAATTTATGATCCCATGACTAGCCATCCATGTCATTATAAAATTGAATTCATATTTCATGATACCTATTTTAAAATATGGAGTACTTGTTTTATAAATTTCTGATTATGTGTAGTTAAAACACATATTTCAGCACATCACAGATTAAAATTCTTAAGCTAAATTTTTTGGATTTCAACTTATAGTGAAGCGACCATACTAATTGTGATGAAAAATCATCCAAAAAATCCTTCACCCATAATGAACAGGGTATGATGATATTTTTGGACACCAATACTATTCACATTAGATAGGCATGCAGTATAAAATTCATTAGAATCCTATATAATATATCACTCTATAATAAAACCTTCTAGTCAAATTTAATTTTAGGAATACACATTCAATATATTAATATACCATTGAATGATGTACATCAATATGTAATATAAAATAATACAAATTCAGACCTCTCTAACATAGTGAAACCCTATATTTAATAATAAAGGTTATAAGAACATCTCCAATTCAAATAAAATTAAAATAATTTCATTTTTGATATAAAAAAAATTTCATTGGGTCTATAACATTATAGTATATATCTTTTAAAATGAAGAAAATATTGTTTAATGTTTGTCTAAATTATTTGGCCATAATGAAACATAAGTCCAGCTACTGTAAATCATATAGTAAATCATGATAGACATGTGATTTTATTCCCTTTAACATAAAATAATTCATTGAAATTATTTTGTTTATATTTGATTAATACCCATATAAAATCATTACATGATTCCAAAAGTTGAAAATGTAAAATCTCTCTTTCCTGGAAAGTGTGTAAGCCACTGGAAGAAGAAAGGTCTCCATTTTACCTATCATTGGTGTCAAATCTTTCTGTGTCTCAATGTCAATGATTTTTTACCTATAATTAATTTCATTTTTTTGGTTTTATTTGGTAATGTTACAATGAAATTATCACATACTTATTTATCTACAAGCATGAAACAAATAAAATTTCATGTATTAAAAAAATTATAATAAGGTAATTTAAGAAACATTGATTACTTTTTAAAACTTATTTTCTTAATTCTATAAAAACAATTAAAAAAATGAAAATACTTTCATTACATTATGAAAATATTGATCATCAAATAACGGTGATGGTGTGGTGCATTATTCTAAATTCCCATCAAATAAATTCACCCAAGAGTGGTATGTATAACATTGGGGAAAAAAATGTTGATTTCATAGAAACTTAGTCTTCGATGAATGTATCAACGAAACAAAGTCTGCACATTCTTCAAAAATGGGACACCCTAAAATTCTATTATTACTTTATCTGAAAAAATATCCATAACATGGAATGTCATTAATCATCCCAAAAAATATTTCTCTTAATGTGAATTCTTCTTTTTTATGATAAACAAATAACATAACACCAGAGTCCCACATTAATTTTGGACCTTAAATTAATGCATCCAAATAAACATCAATATCATAACCCAATTGATTAGGTCCTCTTATAATAAGAGACAACATAATGTTTTTTTCCTTCACGTATAACCAATATGGAAATTTATAATTTACCAATATTCCTCGCATTGTACACAGAGTATTTCTTTGTATAGAAAAAGGATTCATTTCATTTATAGATATTGAAATATAGAGATATCTCACATATTTTCAAATTGAAGATACTCATGATAAGTTTTCTTCCACCGAGTATAGTATTATATGTGGTAAACTTTTCTATATCAAATTATTTTATCTCCATGAAACACTAATTTACTTGTAGTATCATCACATCAATATAGATATAAACACTATGTAATGATTATAATCCACTACATAATATTTAATGGATTTGATTAATAATTCTTGTATCAATATTCTCCACACTTAAGACATTTTTATGTGATTCATGGTACTTTTGAAATAATATACAGTCATTTTAAAAAAATAGTTTTCCTTTAGTGATTATTCCCAATGAGCATAATTTTCATTTAGCATCATGTTTTTGGCATGGAAGATCATTATCATTTGGTAGTATATCATTGAAGAATGTGTGTCTATAAATATAGAATCCCTACATATCTTAAAGAATTTAAATTTTATAGCTTATTTATGGCTGAAAATGTTGTATATTTTGTATAACCAATATAAAATGGTGTCATTTCATTACTCTTTAACTTCTCAGTGATATTTTCATAATCATAAATGTTTTTTTCAACTACCATGTTCATTTTAACAATATGATCTCCTGCATAATTTACAAATTTGATCATATCTTATGATACAGAGACTATAGTGTTATCCCTATCATTAGTTTCATTTTAGTTCATTCCCTTTTTTATTCTAACATGTATAACATTGATTTATTCCACGAAAAATCATGTGTTCTTTAAACTCATTTGGAAATTGTTTTCAACAATAACAACTAAGTAAATATAGAAAATGTACTTCATACTGGTTATATACATGATTTATTACTAACTTGATGAACTATTTAACACCATAATCATACTCTGTTTTCATATTATTGAAATCCAACCATTTTTGTTTCATATAAATCTTATTTTGTTTAAAAATATTAATATTTTACAATAAATAATTAAATTCAAAAAATGTGTGCATATAATGAATCAATTTTTACATCTAAAAAATTATCTAATGTATAACTTTTCAAAAAATAATTATGAATTAATATACATACATATTTAAAATATATAAAATAATAGATATAAATACGAGTTTTTTAATACATTGTAAAACATTTCAAAATCTTGTTATGACCTTAAGGAAGGATAATGATTCGATCTGTGAATGTATGGTGGTTTTATTTTTTAGACGACTACATATTAATGTCATTTTCAAATCCATATTAGGTATAGTATTTAAAATATCCTTTTATGTGACATGTCTAATGTAATATAAGTTAAAATCATAAAAATTAATCATTTACTATAATATAATATAAATATATTTCAAAAACACTAAAATAATTATTTTTTAGGTTACATGATATTTTTTATTATAGTTTTTTATATGATTTTATTTAGTTAGTTTGTAAAATTTTTAACAATGTTTTTTCCCAATTTTTATATTAATGTAAAGAGGGTAAAAAAAGAAATTTTAATTTATTTCTATTAGTGGTAAAATTATAGAACTTGTTAAACCCTTTTTATAATTCAAAATTCATAAAATGATTAGTTTTGGGAATTTTACAGTGAGTGGATCATTATTTTTAAAATTAAATACTATAACAACCCAAAAATTTATCAATTTAATTACACTTATGAACATATAATCATTTCCTACTTATTAATATAATATTTTTTAAAGCACATGTAGAATAAGATTGAACAAAAATATTTTTATTATAATAATTAAAAATTAAATTTAGAGAATAAACAAGATCATAAGATTTTAAAATATTTAAATTTGATAAAATATAAACTTAGATAGCTAGAGTATTATGATTTTGATATCCTTAATCAACCATAATAACAACACTTTTTAAAAATCCATAGAAATAAATAATAATAATAATAATAATAATATATCTTTCTTCTTGGAAATGAATATACAAAAATACACACACACATATATATATATATAATTGAGAGAAAATAGAATTGAATGATGAATTTATTAAATATGAGGTACTTTTAGGATATAGGGAACACATATGATTGTTACAAATCTAACCATTGAAATAATCGACTAACCAATGGAATTTTACCATTATAACAACAATGTGATCGTTATGAATAATAACATAAAAATTAAAATGGTATACTAACTTATTGAAGTGAAAAATAATATTTATGTTTCTTATAAAATGAAAATAAGATATATTTACACTATATAAGAGGTAAATAAATTTTTTAAAAATGATAAATTAACTATTTGTATTTTTGTACGAAATAAATTTTTTAATTGCACTTTTATAATTGATTTAATTACTTAAAAGAAAGTTTATTTATATAAAATGTAGTTGAAAATAATATTGTATTCTATTATATTGATCAGATAATTTTATGAGATAGTAAGTAACTTTTCAAGGGGTTAAAAAATTGATTATATTATTTATGTTATTATTATTTTAAATAAAAATGTATTTTATTTCCAAATTAAATTCATTTTATTTAGAAAATTATTTTTTTAAAAATCATTTCAATTTTGGAATCTACACATTTAATAATGGTTAAGGTTTTTTTATTTTTTTTGATTTATTGGTGAAAATTGAAATATGATAAAATATGGTATTTAACATTATAAGAACAATGCATGTATTTTTGAGTCATGGATGCTGTAAAAACCCAATATTAAGATTTTATATAAAACGTTTACTATATATAGTCACAATAATAAATACTATTGGTAGTTTTGACCCAAAATAATTAGCGAATGAATATAATACTCGAATACACCCCTCTTCTCCCCTTATAAATAACACCCCTCACCACCCCTTCTCATCCCAACATCTGTGCATTGGAGATTTCCCAACATCATCCCAAATCTTCTCCCAACCCTCTCCCCCATTTTATAGTTCTTTTAGTCTCATCCAAAGTCCATTTCAAGGATCCTTAAGTGGTAATTAAGGAAGAGACAACTAAAGGACGAGGTAAAAATCTCGAGTAACCAATTTTAATTTTATTCTTATCCTACAACTCTATTTTTTTCTCCATCCACCAAAACATATTAACATTAGTATATTTATTTTTCTGATATGTTATTATTATGGTGGAATATCCCTCTTATACCCCTTTATTTAGATTCTAAAATGAATATTTTTTATAATATGGTTTGTTCGTCACCTAGATGAACAATATATATTGTTTTTGTCCACTCATGTCTAGTAAAAAAATATTATTTTGGTTAATTAATATGATAATAAATATATTATAGCTTATGTTTTTCTTTGGAGTGAATATTAGGCTATATTATAGAATAAAATGTAATGAGTTTTTGATGGTCTGTAATACAGCCCAGATGAACTAATCATTTAACAATAATGCTTTTTATAAAGTGAATCATCCTTAAATCAGAATAAAAAAGAAATTATGGACCATTTAAAATTATATAATGAAATTAACAACATTTAATTTAACTTCAAGATATTTTATACCAATGTACGTGAATGTCAATATTTATCCGCACAAGATAAGACCTTGTATCCTTGGAACAAACGCCCAGAAAATAATGAAATTAAAAATTATTTTATTTTAAAATGGTTTTAAATTAAAATAATATTATTATAATCATTAAAATATAGATTAAAAATATTCTGAATTATGTAATTAATCAATTTAATTTTACTATTCCTGACATTAAGTTAATGTGTAGAATAATTCTATAACATAAGGTATTGGATCTCTCTGAACCTCCCTTTTTCATTGGGATATAAATTTTCTCTGTTGAACTATAATAATATCCCTATTTATTGTAACATAATTATTTTATAATTTATATATATGTCTCTTAAATTTTTACCAAGATTTTTCTCCCATAATTTTATGGGGTAATACATTCCTTTAGTTTATTTCTCAACTGCCATTTTTTAATCATTCGCAATTAATGAGAATTCCTCTATCCCTTAATAAATTCATGTAACACCCATTTATAGTATTTATTCCCATTCATGATTTAATTAAATAAATAAATATTTCAGTTATAATAATTATGGTTTACCTTTGGTTTTAAAATAATAATCCATTTTTATTATTTCTCTAAAATTATCAAATAGTTCCTTAAAACAAAGTTTTTAATGTTCAATTATATACACAATTAACTACACCATATCATGAAGTTTTTACAAATAAATACCATATTTTTTATAAATTCGTATTTACTTAGATACTGACATAAAAAATATTTAATTCCTTATTCTATATGGAATCATTATGAAATATCATTTGATTATGATATGAGGAATACTTATATAAATCAATGATTTCAATGGGAAATTCATGTGCTTGTTCTATAGGATTTATTTCCTTTTGGGGAACACATAAGAATATATAAGTTATGTTTGGTTCACCCAGTTAGTGATCTAATGCAATGTGAATTTTTTTATATGAGATTGTTTGTATGTGATTGTGTAGTAATCCTAATACATGATCAGATTTTTTTCACCATGTGATGTTGTCGTGGAAGGTATCCTTTAGTTATTCCCATGTCATGTGTAAGGTTGTTTCAAATCCCCTATGTTATCATGATATTATTAATCCATGTTTTTTATGTTATTATCCCATATGTGTATTCAAGATCATTGTCTATTATGATATCATGTAAGGCCTTCCAACCCATATTCAATGCTTCATTTTAATATTTTTTCCATTACTGGAATTTTTAGAACACCCCCTTTTTCCATGTATTCCCCATGCGATCATATCACGTTTTAGGATGTAAAATGAATTTATGATCTAATTATGGAGATTAAAATAAATATTGTTGTTTTTGTTTCATATTGAAGTTTTATTTACCTAGTATTCCAAAGACTCTTGTCCTTTTGATCCATAGTTTGTATTTGTTGTATACTTATGTTAAGAACCTTGCAATATTAAGTGTAAAATTATAAGTTCCCTATAGTCGATATCATATAATATTCAATTTATTTTCTGGTTTTAAGAAATAAATACATTAGGAAAATCCCTAGGCATATTTCTAGGTATAGAAAAATATCCTACAATTGTAGTGAAGTATAGAGTCAGTCGTTTCCAAGAAATTATATACTTTCCTTGATAAAATATGTTGATTTATGTCTGGTTTAGGATTACATATGGGTAATAAGATTAATAAAGGAATAATGGATATTATATCGATCTTCGCATGCTTCATGAGAAAGAGGCATTTTTTCACACATGTTTGGACACTACCAAGGATATTCGATGGAAACAATAAAAAATATTTATGAACCATTATAAAGGACATGTTTATAATATTAGGTTATAAAAATTAAAAGGGAAATTACAAAGGATAATCTAGATCGAACCTTATTGACTCATAATTTAGGATTTACATTTCATTTAAAAGTTATTCCTTATATATTCATATGTTTCTGATTAATATTATTCGTAATTTAATTATTCTCATCTATTTTTTTTTTAATTTATTTTCGAAAAATGTGGAAAACAAGATGAATCATGCCGAAAATAAACATAAAAAGAATTTTTTTGAATACCCTAATGAGATACATAATATTATCGAAGTAGGATCTATGAAAATCAGGGTAATACTAGATCACCTAAATAATGTTATGAATAATTACATAAATCACATGGAAACCCCTATTTATCTTATGAATATGTCAACTGTGGAAAATTCCTTTATGGGAAAAGGTCCTTCTACCTTTAGTGGAACATCTGATTCCCTCATCATAGAACCATGTGTAATTCCCCGACCCTAGTTACCCAGAGTTGGTGCATTATTGCATAACATTTTCATGATACAAGGAATCACGTCCCGAAATACCAATCAGTTTAGTATCCTTGGAAGTACTAGATACATTCATAGGTTTTACATTAAATCATAAAATATAAACATCTACACCATTTTTTCCCTTTTTGAAGACACTTATATCCTTAACTATCCTTTTAGGTCAACCATAAAATACATCATCACATTCTGGAAAAAATAAAACTTTGAAAGGGGTGAGATCAGATGCTCAGTAAGGATAAAAATATAGCAGAAACATTTATAAAAAAGCATAATCATTTAAGGAAATATATAAGAGTAAAAAAAAATCTTTTCAAACTTAAACATCAACATAATATGTCAAAGATAAAATCAAATAATTGCATTTACATAATCACATGGATATTCTACTAGTCGAATAATCAAATGCAATATTAATAGCCACTATCATAATGATGGAATGCCTAATGCCAGACTTAATAACCACATAGTTAAGGCCTTGTGCCAAGGCTACAAATAAAATTTTTTCAAGGCCTTCTGCCAAGACACAAGTTTGTCTCATGTGACCTATTGATGCCTCATGAAGCTATAGCGAGCTCCACCCTTCACTTACTAAGTATAATTCATTCCTCATATGAAATGGTTTAAACATAACATAAAAATTCGCATTAAAACTAGCATACAAAATGTCAATAAATTATCTATAAACCATGAATGGTGTAAGAATAACACATCCAAATTCAAACATATCACAAAACCTTCAATAAAATATGGAAGATTTTTATCATAATAAATCAACATCAAACAAGTTTAAATTCCATCAAAGAATGTTAACATAGATGAAATCAAAACTTTTTTAGAGAATTATCTTTTTCTATTTTGAAATCATTTATAAGTTATGTATTTATGTTGTGCACTATGTTGCATTTGTTGTCAATAAGGTGTAAAGGATTGAATGGATGACAAGGAGTGTCAATATGTGAATGGCAAAGGAAGTGATGGTGATGGTGATGTTGTCAATAAGGTGTCAAGGATTGAATGAATGAAAAGGAGTGTCAATATGTGAATGACAAAGAAATTGATGAGGGGAGAATGACCATGGTACTAAGAAGCATGTCACTTAGGAGAATCACTAAGTGGCATAGGAGGTAATGTTTGAAACATTCTCCATATAAATCAGACGATTGTAGAGCTGATCTTAAGTTCAAAGAACTTGTATAAAAAAGATACAATGTCACGACATTATTCAAATCCCATGCATTGTATTCACAATGCATGAGGAGATAAAGAAGTGCCATCCATAATCAATAAGTGGATGAAGTTCAGATGAACCATCCACAACTACAAAGTGGATGAAGTGGTTTGAAGAAGACCATGCCTTATCTCTTAGTGCATGAGGATTTAAAGATGATCAAACCTCATCTATGATTTGATCAAAGAAGAACATTGAAGATCAAGTGATTTATGATTAATGGTTGATGAAGATACTTGAGAGATTCCTGGGAATTCCATCTCCTAATAGGAGAAGAAGAAGAGATATTGAAGAAGATAGATGGAGTTCTTAAGAAGATGGAGAAGTGAAGAAGAGGAAAATGGCATAAAGAAGACATGTTCCTATTTGGTTTAACCAAGTATACAAGTGGAGATTATGTAAAAAATGGGGCCTGCCCATGAGCTAGCTACCCAAGCTTCAACCCATGGCACATGTGGGACCACAAGGGGTCGACCGCGCCCATGAGGAGGCCTTGGCAGAGCCAGCCCGCAGGAGGTCGGGCCGAGTGTAAGCTCGAGCCATGTGGAGGTCAAGCCTGCGCAGCGTGGGAACCAAGGGCGTGCTCGTGGAGGAGCATAGTGGGCACTAGAGCGCATCCAGAGGAGCAGAGTGGGCGCTAGAGTGCACCCACAGGAGAACCAGTGCGGGGTGGCACCAGAGGGGGGAGAAGAGTAATCTAAGCTGAGAACAGGAGGCGCTGTTTGTTAAACCACGAGAAAGCCGCGATGCGTTTCGATGTGGTACGAGTTTATAAAGACGCAGAGCTAATCTATGCCATCCATCTGATCCGCATGTAATCAAACCCTCTCATCTAATCTCGTCGCGCCACGTTATAATCCTGACTGTCTGATGTCATTAAACACCGATCCAACGGCCGAGGTGACAAATCGAGGTTGTCTTCAACCTCCGGACACCCGAGCTCCACCCGACGTGATCCAGTCCTCGTCGCCACTGCTGATCCACCATGATTGACTTCCTGACCATTGTTGAAGCTCAAATCAAGTTCATGATGATCGTTTTGATAAACCAAATACATGCATGCATTAAAAGTTTCATGCATGCAATGAGATGAAGAAATTCGAGGGAGCCCGAGGCAAATGAAGTTGCCGAGGGTGTTATGCCCGTTCAACGTACAAGGAAAGGCTTCTCATGAGTTTGTAAACGCATGCACGTGATGTGTACACCATGAATGAAGGATCCCGTGGTTGAAAAAAGAAAAAAGAAACAACCGATATTGTTGGGATATCTCATTCGTGAAGATATCAGGCATTCAACAGCCCGATATTCATGTTTGATTCATGGATCTTGATCGCCCTCCTCACCTACAAAAGAAGGAGCTTGAACGTTAAAGAATGCTACTGATCACTTGAGAAAAACAGAAGTCCTGTGAAGCTCTGAGCAACACGAAGTAAATCTCCGCGCACAACCTGCGTGGCAGAACAGCCCGGAGCCACCCGAGGCTTCGAGAGTTCCTCCTGTGCTACCCCTGCGTGAAAGAAGTAAGGAGGAGGCCACCCTGCATGCTCCCCTTCGTGACAGGGAAGAAGCCGGGCCATGCACGCCCACTGCCCGCAACACTTGTGTGGTTTCAAGCGGCCGCACTTGCGCACCCTCTGTGCCTGCGAACTAACGCGGCAAGAGGAAGCCACCGCGCCACCTACGCGGTAGGAGGGAGCTGCCACACTGCATGGATGTTGCACTCAAGCACCTGCGCGACAGAAGAAGGTGCCAGACCACCCATGTGGTAGAAGCCACTCCCTCACCCTGCGCGGTTGAAGGTAGGAGTTGGCCACATCCTTGCGTGCCCTCCTTTGAAGCAGTGCTGAAGTGAAAGGCCACAACACATACTTGGGTTTGTGTGTGTGTGCAAAGAAACAAGAAGGTTGTAGCCTTGTATGTGCACAAGTGAAGGAGGCCATACCTCTTTTGTGTGCCCAAGTGAAGGAAGAAGATACATGCATATCCATGCATGTATGAATAAGTGAACAAGTGGGTAAACACCTTGAGAAGAAAAAGTGAAAGGGAAATTCACTCTAAAGAACAAAACAGAATTTGGTGTGTGTGAGAGAGAATAAAAGAGTGTGACTCCAAGAAGAAGGTGTGTGTGCTAATAGAGATTACACCCTTTTAGGGTTTTATCACACCAAGAAGAAAATGGGAGTGCATGCATTCTTGCATGCACATGCACACGTAAATAAAGAATAATTTGTGTGTGTGAATTTTAGAAGTCCAAGAACAAAAGCCCATGAAGATAATTTAGAAGCCATGCAATCAGTGCATGAAGATTTAGAGATGCCACGAACTCAGTGCATGAAGTTGACTTAAAGAGAGACTGAATCCAGACTGAAGTTAAAGACATCATTTATCTGAGTTTTCAGTAGTTAAGGAGACTAAGAAGATAGAGTTGGCATACTCAGTTCAAGAACATATTTTCCAATCATGATTCTTGAAGACAGACACCGTGTCATACATAGAAGAAGAAGATAAATACCGAGAAAAGAAGAGGAGTCATGGACACCACAAGTGATCAGAAGAAGTGAGCAAGGCCAACAGAACTTACTCAAGGTTGTTTAAGACTCTTGAAGAGCTTAAAGAAGAAGAGCTACTCGTGTGACTCGAGGAGCCAGGAGAAGACCCCCTGTGAGACTCAGGGTGGATAAGTCTTCGTTGGAAGCTGAAGCAGGCCAGTGGGACTCTAGTAACACTGTGGGATAGAGTATGAAGACCCTCCTATGGGACTCAGGAGAGATACAGTGTGACTCTGTATTGACCATTGTAATTACTAACTGAATTATAGTGGAGAAACCATGTTGGGGCATTTAACTAACATGGCAAGGACGTAGGCCTTTGGAGACGAACCTTGTAAATCCTTGTGTCCTGTGCCTTTACATTTATTGCATCACTTGAGGAATGGCTGAGAGATACAAGAAGAGTGGATCGAGGCCTTAACAAGCTATAGAGGTTTAATTGATAAAGAATCAATTAGTAAAAAGTTTAGAAGGATCACTGATTCACCCCCTCCCCCTCTCAGTGATCACACTGATCTGGGCCCTTCAATTAGTATCAGTGGGAGGTTTCCTCTAAAAGATACAAGGGGGTATTTATGAAGTGAAGATTTGAGGAAATGAGTGAACACCCTAAAATGGAGATATCTGCCAAGACTCAAAAAAATAGAAAGAAGAAAAAGGTGAATAAGATGAAGAAGAAGGTTGCTACTAATAGAGAAACACCTTATATTGAAGGTAATGTGAAAGTCACAACAGATGACAATTCCTTTTATCACTCTTCTGATGAAGCCTGCTCTAGCTGTGATGATGATTGAACTATCAATGATCATCTAAATGCACTCAAATATCTTCAGAAGACAGTCCCCAGGGTAGTGGCAATGTGTATTACTACATGCATCCATGATCTTCAAGAAGAAAAATTACAGCTAGAAGAAGAATCCAATTCTATGGAAGATCAATTGTCAAGAAGGTTTGGCATAACCAAAACTCTCACAAAGCTGGTGAAGGCCAAGGATGAAACAATTTCCCTTTGCAATGAAAGAATTGAAGATGTTAGTGAAGAATTGCAAAGAAGAATTTGTGAGACAGAATTCGTTGAGATAGTGTTCAAAGAAGTTTTCCATGCACTAGAAAATTGGAATAGAGTGTCAATGGTTGTCAAAGATTCTCAACTAGAAGACAAAGTAAAAAGGGTAAAGGAGCTTGACAATTAATTGCATGAAATGAAGAAGGTGCATGAAGACCAGATGAAACAACTAAAAGAGAATTGGTAAGGAAGGATAAGATTTTTAGAGGATGCGAATAACTCTATCAACATGAAATGCTTAGAACTAGAGGTGATTTTGAAAAATCAGCAATTACCCAATGCTGAAACCTCCCACTCAGCTGGAAGTAGAAATGTTGCCACTCAAGTGTGCATTGAGAAGGATGATTCCAAAAGAAGGACATCCTCTAATGAATGAGAAAAAACTACTAAGAAGAAGGTACCATCCATCCCATCTTGTGCTCATGATTCTAAATGTGTTTCCACAATAAGCGCAGGATGGAAGAATAACTCTAAACATGTATGGATGAAGAAGATGAACAAAAGAGCTCTCCTGAAAAAACACAGCAATTCAAGAGAAAGACCCAACAATCAGAAAAAGTCCAGAAGAAAAGATTTGTGGGTTAATGTTGGTGTTGCAACAGGTATGGGAATTGTGCAATGGATTGTTGGTAAAATCCTCTAAATGTAAAAGCACAAAGGAAGCCCATGCCAAGGGGAATCAAGCCAGAGAAGAAGAAGAAACATCCACAGGTCCAGAAACATCTATTCACTGCAAAAAAATTTGGAATGTTTGATAACATCTGGGATGTATGAAAAAGTGGTCACAAGAATGATACATACCAATCTCCAAATGTATCAAAAGCTGAAAAGAAGAGAATATCACAGAACCTATCTAAGAAAGAAGAAGTATCCTTGGGAAGCAAGCAGAATAAAGTTGAAAATGCTCCCAAGAAAATTTTGCAAAATAAAGAGAAGTCCTTGGATTCCAAATCCAAGAAGGGTGATGCATCGAGAAGGACCACCAAGAAAAAATTCTTCTACTGTGGAAAGAAAGGTCATACCATGGATCTTTGTAAACAAGCCATGGAACTAAAAAGAAGAAAACTGCACTCAATAGGACAATCAATCCAGAAGAAGAAGAAGGGATTGATTGAAAATAAGTTGCCTAAGAAAGGTAACTTAAAAGCATCAAAGGAACCATGTGGAACATCCAAATCTGATGCCTCACTTCCAAATGACATATTAATCATCTGGCCAGAAGATTTGGAAAGAATGAGAATGGAAGAAAATGCACATGCCAAAGCTTGTGCAAAAGGAAAACAAAATATTTCACATGAAGATAAAGTTCTGTGTGTGAGGTGCAATAAAGCTGGTCATATTAGTAATAAATGCATGACACTCATTCCATCTCAAAAAGAAGTATTCAAGATAATAAATATTGCACCATGAGATTATAGTACTCAGAAGACACTTTGAAAGATAGGAGTCACACACAAAGAAGTTGAAGAGGTGTTAAGATCCACACCAGCACAAACATCATTGTAGATCAAATGAACAAGTGTGAAGAATGGAGAAAGTGGAACATCTCGGTTGAGAGAATCTTCTCAACATTGTTGTTCAAACTGATGAACCAAAGAGGTTCTATCTTATTCCCTAATCACTGATATATACATGTTCTCAAATTTCAGGGAATTAAAGATGATGATCATTCTCAAATTGAGAATGGTATGGATAAAATGGAGTGTACCCCTTGAGGGGGAGCCAATCTGTAGAAGATGATATTTTGAGATTCATATCATCTTTTGAAAAATGAAGGTATTACAATCACACTTTTATCCCTTATTTCTTAATTGTATTTAACATGTCAATTAAGGGGGAGTAATTGATTGGAGACAAATGTATGAAAGGGGGAGCTTTATCTTTGCACCTGAACTTTCTATTGAGTTTGGTGATATATGTGAAGGATTTATCAATTCATTGATATATCTGAAAAATTTCAACCCCTTGAAGCCTAAGAATGATCTCACATGTATAGTGAATTATGGACAACATTGAATTCCTTGGTTACATCACTCTTGTTTTCTACACCGGGTTAGCCCATGTAGACTTAGAGATGATTTAATAAAGGCTCTTTTCTAAAGTGAACATGTGACATCATCCATCACTTAGTGATTTTCAAGAAGATGCTATTCAAAGGGAGGAAGAAATTTTTTTAAGAGAACCAAACCACACCTTTTCATTTGGTTGTAAATAAGGGGGAGAAAATCTTGGCACACATATTGACCCATTCATATGTGCTCTAGTGATATTGACAACAAATACAAAGGGGGAGATTGTTGTGCACTGTGTTGCATTTGTTGTCAATAATGTGTCAAGGATTTAATGGATGACAAGGAGTGTCAATATGTGAATGACAAAGGAAGTGATGGTGATGGTGATGTTGTCAATAAGGTGTTAAGGATTGAATGGACGATAAGGAGTGTCAATATGTGAATGACAAAGAAATTGATGAGGGGAGAATGACCATGGTACTAAGAAGCATGTCACTTAAGAGAATCACTATGTGGCATAAGAGGTAATGGCTGGAACATTCTCCATATAAATCAGAGGATTTTAGAGCTGATCTTCAGTTCAAAGAACTTGTATCATGAAGATACAATGTCACAACATTGTTAGAAGTCCATGCATTTTCTTCACAATGCATGAGGAGATAAAGAAGTGCCATCCACAATCACTAAGTGGATGAAGTTAAGATGAACCATCCTCAACTACTAAGTGGATGAAGTGGTTTGAAGAAGACCATGCACTATCTCTTAGTGCATGAGGATTTCAAAATGATCAAACCTCATCTATGATTGAATCAAAGAAGAACATTGAATATCAAGTGATTTATGATTCATGGTTGATGAAGATACTTTAGAGATTCTTGGGAATTCCATCTCCTAATAGGAGAATAAGAAGAGATGTTGAAGAAGATAGATGGAGTTCTTAAGAAGATGGAGAAGTGAAGTAGAAGAAAATGGAATAAAGAAGACTTGTTCCTATTTGGTTTAACCATGTATACAGGTGGAGCTTATGTAAAAAAAGGGGCCTTCCCACGAGCTAACTACCCATGCTTCAACCCATGGCACATGCGGGACCACAAGGGGTCGACCACGCCCATGAGGAGGCCTAGGCAGAGCCAGCCCACAGGAGGCCGGGCCGTGTGTAAGCCCGAGCCACGCGGAGGTCAAGCCCGCGTAGCGTGGGCTCCAAGGGCATACCCGTGGAAGAGAATAGTGGGCGCTAGAGCGCGTCTGGAGGAGCAGAGTGGGTGCTAGAGTGCGCCCGTAGGAGAACCGATGCAGGGCGGCATCAGAGGGGGGAGAGGAGTAATCTGAGCTGAGAACGGGAGGCGCTGTTTGTTAAACCACGAGAAAGTCACAGCACGTTTTGATGTGAGATGAGTTTCTAAAGACACAGAGCTGATCTGTGCCATCCGTCTAATCCGCGTGTAATCACGGCCGCTCATCTAATCTCATTGCGACACGTTATAATCCTGACCATCTGAGATCATTAAACACCGATCCAATAGCTGAGGTGACAACCCGAGGTTGTCTTCAACATCCGGACACCCGAACTCTACCCAACGTGAACCAGTCTCCGTCGCCACTGCCGATCCACCGTGATCGACATCCTAACCACTATTGAAGCTCAAATCAAGTGCATGATGATCATTTTGAGGAACCGAATAAATGCATGCATTAAAAGTTTCATGCATGCAACGAGATGAAGAAATTCGAGGGAGCCTGAGGCAAACGAAGTTTCCGAGGGTGAACTTCCCATTCAACGTACAAGGAAAGGCTTCACATGAATTTGTAAATGCATGCACGTGATGTGTACACCAAGAATAAAGGATCCTGTGGTTGAAAAAAGAAAAAGGAAACAACCAAGATTTTCAGGATATCTCAACCATGAATATCTCAGGCATTCAAAAAGCCCAATATTCATGTTTGATTCATGGATCTTGATCGCCCTCCTTGCCTACAAAAGAAAGAGCCCGAACCTTGAAGAAGGCTGCTGATCACTTGAGAAAAATAGAAGTCCCTCAAAGCTCTGAGCAACGCGAAGTAAATCCCCGCGGACAACCTGCACGACAGAACAACCCGGAGCCACCCGAGGCTTCGAGAGTTCCTTTCATGATACCCCTGCATGAAAGAAGTAAGGAGGAGGCCACCCTACACGCTCCCCTGCGTGATATGGAAGAGGTCGAGCCTTGCGCGCCCGCTGCCCGCAAAACTTGTGCAGTTGCAAGCGGCCGCACTTGCACACCCTCTATGCCCGTGAACTAACGCAGTAGGAGGAAGCCACCGCACCACCTGTGCGGTAGAAGGGAGCTACCGCACTTGCACGGCTGTTGTACTCATGCACCTGTGCAGCAGAAGAAGGTCCTGCACCACCCATGTGGTAGAAGCCACTCCCGCACCCTGCGCGGTTGAAGGAAGGAGTTGGCCACATCCTTGCGTGCCCTCCTTTGAAGTGGTGCTGAAGTGAAAGGCCACAACACATACTTGGGTTTGTGTGTGTGTGCAAAGAAACAAGAAGGTCATATCATTGTATGTGAACAAGTAATGGAGGCCATACCTCTTGTGTGTGCCCAAGAGAAGGAAGAAGATACATGAATATCCATGCATGTATGAATAAGTGAACAAGTGGGTGAACACCTTGAGAAGAAAGTGAGAAGGATCAATTCACACTAAAGAACAAAACACAATTTGGTGTGTGTGAGATAGAATAAAAGAGTGTGACTCCAAGAAGAAGGTGTGTGTGCTAAAAGAGATTATACGCTTTGAGGGTTTTATCACACCAAGAAGAAACGGGGAGTGCATGCATTATTTCATGCACATGAACACGTAAATAAAGAATCATTTGTGTGTGTGCTTTTGAGAAGTCCAAGAACAAAGGTCCATGAAGATAATTGAGAAGCCAAGCAATCAGTGCATGAAGATTTAGATATGCCATGCACTCAGTGCATGAAGTTGACTTAAAGATAGACTGAAGTTAGACTGAAGTTAAAGACATCATTTATCTAAGTTTTTAGTAGTTAAGGAGACCAAGAAGATTGAGTGGGAATACTCAGTGCAAGAACATATTTTCCAACCAAGATTCTTGAAGACAGAGGCCGGGTCATCCTTAGAAGAAGGAGATAAAGCCCGAGAAAAGAAGAGGAGTCCTGGACACCAAAAGTGATTTGAAGAAGTGAGCAAGGCCAAAACACCTTACTCAAGGCTGTTGAAGACTCTTGAAGAGCTTAAAGAAGAAGAGCTACTCGTGTGACTCAAGGAGCCAGGAGAAACCCCCCTGTGAGACTCAGGGTGGGTATGTCTTCGGTGGAAGCTAAATCAAGCCAGTGAGACTCTGGTAACACTGTGGGATGCAGTATAAAGTACCTCCGGTTGGAATCCGGAGAGATACAGTGTGACTCTGTATCTACCATTATAATTACTAACCAAATTATAGTGGAGAAACCATGTTGGGGCGTTTAACCAACATGGCTAGGACGTAGGCCTTTGGAGCCGAACCTTGTAAATCGTTGTGTCATGTGCCTTTACATTTACTGCATCACTCAAGGAAAGGCTGAGAGATACAAGAAGAGTGGATCGAGTCCTTAACAATATATAGAGGTTTAATTGATAAAGAATCAATTAGTAAAAAGTTTAAAAGGATCACTGATTCACCCCCTCCCCCTCTCAGTGATCACACTGATCTGGGCACTTAAATTTATAATAGAAAAAATTTATCTTGAAAATATTCTTATAATATTTTAAGGGATGCTTCGAAGGTGTTATAACGGAAGAAAATAGCTGCTCCTGCAATATAAGTAAAAAAAACTCTTTCCTTAATTTGGTCTAAAAGGTCGTAAAGGACCTTGTTTGGAAAATGGCAGAAAGATTCCTTTATAAACATTTTATAAAATTTCAAACAAGGGTATAAAAGACTTTAAATATATTCTTGGAAATAGTAAAAAAAATTGAAATATATTTTTATGAAACATATATGTGGTTGATAAAGAGGTCTAAGTACATACTTACATAAAAACAACTTCAGATAATAAAGAGATTGTGAAATTGACCCTTACCTTGTATTTTTCCTTGGTCGAGGGTAAATTAAACTCCTATATAAAAGTTAAATAATTTTTAATAAATTATACATGAACTATATACATAAATATGATATCATATATGACCCTCTAATATTCCTTTGTTAATAATATTTCAATAGTATCATCATTTCAGGTGTTAACTGATTCGTTTTCCTTTAAATGCTTGGTTAAATAATCCATTTTTGTTATGGATAGGATTTATTTGATTCATATATAGAATGATATAATGTTCATAAACATTATTTTTAATCATAAAATAATAGTTATTCTTGAAGGATTACGATGGGGAATGAATCTTATCGCGTTTGTGGAGATGGTAATCCGAACTTACGCACGAGTTACAATATCATTATATTGATTGTGAAACCGTAGGTAATTAGATGGTATATCATATATAAAAAATAATTAAAATTATATATTTATTATTTAAATCAGTTATATTCATTATTATATCCATCCAAAATAATGAAGTGTTTGAAAAACAAACTACACTACAACGTGTAGACGGTAAGTAGTACTTACAGATGTATGTTGACTTTGTCATTTATAGGATGGATAGAATAACAAATTTGGTTGTACCATATTTATAATAACATCACATTATATATAAGATACTGGATTTATTATTTTAGAATGTAAACAACACATAATGAAGAAGTGGAATAAGAAAAGAACTTGAAATAGGTGAAGAAATATTTACCTCTTTTTCAGGTTCTTCCTTTTGATTTTATCAAAAGGGATCCATAGGTTTGATTTATGACCAAAGAAAGGCCTCTAGGATAAAGTGAGGAAATCTAGAAGGATATTTCAGTAGAAGTTATCTGATCCAAATGGATTTGGAGATGTGAAATTAAGAGAAGGGGAAGTACCCTTTTATAATATAGGTGAGGGTCACTTTAGGAAATGTTTGAAATATTATTTTATAATAAAATTATTTTCAGTTTCTAATAGATCCAAAATGAATTATTTCAAAGATAAGGTGGGGATTGGTCTAAAATCTATTAGCCAATAGTTTTTATACATTATTAGGTAACCATTTTAACCTTATCTTTTAGATTTAACTCTTAGTTAAATAGTTTGAAATTTACCGCGTATCTTTGTATTTTTATATTATATAGTTTATAAACATACTATAACAAGAAAAGAGAACCCCAAGTGGTTCATTATTAATATATATAATCTTATATGTGTCCTTTGGATGTACCTTAGATTTTTTATAATATTATTTCAATTAATAATATAGTATTTGTTTTAAAAACATAATTATGTCAAGTTCGACACTATTTAGTATTTGGTTTTTGTGAAAATCATAATAGCATGATTACTTTAATTTTTTTTATTCAACCATAACATGTCATATTAACCTATAAAATTAGTGTAATTCATCAAAAGTCTAAATTTACAATTATTTCAATATTTATAATACCAATTATTTAAATAATTCTTTAATAAGGTAATTATTGCAACATCATTGTGTTATAAATAAATTAAATTATCTAATTTCTAAAAATCATAAATAAAATACCATTATTTAGGAAATATTTTCAGATTTATAATGAATATTTATAGTCAAATTTATATTGTTGTTATCCCTATATTAAAAAGGATTTAGCTATTAAACTTTTAATTTAACTCTTTTAACTCTTCTTTAAATAAAATAATAATAAATGTCCTAATCTATTCCAAGTGGACAAAAGAGGATCATATTTTATTCTAAGGTTTCATTTGGTCGAATTATACTTATTTAATAGAATTAGAACATGTGTTAGGATAATTATGATATCATTTTTACTCTTAATTGCCCTATTTATTTTTAACTGTGGTAAATAAAAGTAAAAAGATACAGTTCACCAAAAATTATTTTAATCTTATTGAACCAAATTTTACTCACTGATTTCAACTGTTTCTCATATATTTCTTAAATTCAACTCACAGATGTGGTAAAATTAAGTTTTATACAAATTTGTAAATGCTCCTAAAAGGTTGGTAATTGACGGTAAAAAATTCAATAAATTTTTATATATCTAACCTTATTATAAAATGACTCCAATGAATTAAATTGATCTTATATAGGTTTTCTGTATCTATTTTGAACTAAAATAAATTTATAGAAAATAAATAATTATTTAAATAAAAATTTGCTTTTAAACAATAACTCAATGTTTTTCACTATTCATCAAAAATTGAAAGTTTTCATAAAAATACCAAAAATTCACCCTAAGATAATTTTGATACTTAGAATTAAAAAATTAATTCCATTTTTTAAAATAAAATTTATAAAATTTCAAAAAGTGTGTATTACTATTCATAACAGCTATTTTGATTGGTCGGGTATGTTAGAATCTCGTAGTTGCGTACAATGCAAGCTATAGAATTATTCAAAGGGAAACGTACTGTGGAAGGTTGGGGTGTTACATTCCACCCTCCTTAAAATAATTTTGTCCTCAAAATTTTTAGAATATTACTGCATAAAAAGATTTAGGCGGTTCTTAATCATAAGTTCATCGGGATCCCAAGTTGCCTATTCGATCTTATGATTTCTCCATAGAACTTTCATCAGACGAGTCGTCCAGTTTCTCCACACTTGTTCTCTAGTAACAAGAATTCTGATAGGCTCTTCACAATAAGACTGATCAGGTTCTAGTTCTAATTCTTCATAGGTGAGTACATGCTTTGGGTCAGGCATGTATTTTCTCAATAGTGATACATGGAACACATCATGAACATTGGAGAGACTTGGAGGCATTTCTAAATGGTACGTTACAACCCCAATTTGTTCTAAAATTTTGAAAGGTCTGATATACCTGGGACTTAATTTACCCTTCTTACCAAAATTTATAACACCCTTCCATGGAGATACCATCATGAAAACATGGTATCTTACTTTAATTTCCAAATCATTCTTTTGGTTATTGACATAACTCTTTTTCTTACATTGGGCGGCTTTGATGTGGGTTTGGATAACCTTTGCCTTTTCCATAGTTTCCTCATCAAGTTTTGGGCCTACGAGTTTCTGTCACCAACATCATCCCAACAAGTTAGTGTGCGACATCTCTTGCCATATAATGCTTTATATAGTGCCATATGAATACTTGAATAGAAGCTATTGTTATGAGAAGATTCCACCAGAGGTAAATATTGATCCCACATACCTTGAAAGTCAAGTGAGCAAGATCTCAATATGTCTTCTAAGGTTTGAATAGTCTGTTCTGATTGTCCATCAGTTTGAGGATGGTAGGCAGTGCTTAAATGGATTTTAGTATCCAGGTCGTTCTAAAGACTTTTCTATAATCTAGATGTAAAACGGGGATCATGAACAGAAAAAATCAATAGGGGTACTCTGTGAAGTCTTACAACTTCAAAAATATATAATCTAGCCATACGTTCGAGTGGTAAATCCTCTCTTATAGCAAAAAAATGTAATGACTTTGTAAGACGATCAATAATGAACCATATTGCATCATTCCTTCTAGGAGACTTTGGTATCCCCATGAAATAGTCCATCTTAATATTATCCCATTTCTAATCAGGTATGGGAAGAGGTTTAATGACTCCTCCTGGATGTTTCCTTCAATCTTTCACTTGTTGAAAAACCATACATCTTGACACAAAATTAGCAATCTCCCTCTTCATGTTGTCCCACCAAAAATGTTCATTCAAATATCTAAACATCTGAGTGCTACCAGGGTGTATAGAGAAATTAGAGCTATGATCATCATCCAATAATTCCATTTTTAGATTTGATTTATTGGGAACACAAAGTATCTTCCCAAATTTCAAACTTCCATCTTCATATATAGAGTCACTCAATCTCCCATCATTCACAGCTTTAATCTTCTTTTGAAATTCCTCATCATCAGTCTGAGAACTTTTTATCCTTTCTATTAAAGATGGTTTGGGAACCATTTGAAAAATCATTGATGTTTCACCTTCCCTGGTTATTCCCATATCTATCTTTTCTAGATCCATTTATATAGGATCCTTTTCAACTCTCATCTTGTTCAAAATTCCATGATCCTTTCCACTCAAAGAATTTGCCCTCTTATTTGCCTTCCTTGGGCGGTAGTGTATAGTGCAATAATAATCCTTGAGTAGTTCAATCCATCACCTTTGCCTCATGTTGAGTTCTTTTTGAAAGAAAATATACATCAAACTCTTATGATCAGTATAAATCTCACATTTTTCACCATAGAGATAGTGTCTTCATATTTCAAAGCTATGATTCCAGCTAATAACTAAAGATCATGAGTAGGGTAGTTTTTCTCATGAATTTTTAGCTATCGTGATGCATAGGAAATAACACTATCATTCTACATAAGTACAAAACCAAGCCCTCTCTTTGAAGCATCACTATAAATAACAAACCCATCGTTCACTGATGGTAGAGTCAAGATATGACCATTGACTAATATTATATTCAATTCTTCAAAAAATTCTTCACACTCTTTTTTCCAAAAAATTTAACCCCTTTATATGTGAGATTGGTAAATGGGTTAGCCAACCTAGAAAAATTCTAGATGAAACATCAATAATAACTTGTTAAACCAGTAAAACTACATACCTCAATTATACTCATCGATGCTGGACATTATTGGATTGCCTTGGTCTTTGAAGGATCAATATAGATTCCATCCTTAGAGACAATATGGCCAAGAAATGAAATATCCAGAAGCCATAATTCACACTTTATAAACTTCCCACATAATTCATTTCTTCTAAGAGTCTTTATAATAATGTGAATGTGATTTTCATGACCTTTATATATTTGGGAGTATACCAAGATTTCATCAATAAATACCACTAAAAAGTCATTAAGATATTCCTTGAACACTCTATTCATTAGATCCAAGAAGACATAGGGTGAATTAGTCAATCCAAAAGGAATTATTGTAAACACGTAATGCCCATACCTCAAAATTCTGTTTTCGGAATGTCTTTCTTCGTCACACACAACTGATGATATCCAGAATGAAGAAAAATCTTGGAAAAATACTGAACACCATGAAGTTGGTCAAATAAATCATCAATGCAAGGTAAGGGGTACTTGTTCTATATTTTTATAGCATTGATCTCCTAGTAGTCAATGCACAACCGCATAGATCTATATTTTTTCTGAACAAAAAGGATAGGGGATCCCCATAGATAAACACTAGGGTGAATAAATACCTTATTATCCAATTCCACTAGTTGTTTCTTTAGATCCACTAATTCCACGGTGGCCATTCTATATGGGGTCTTCGATATGGGCCTTGAACCAGGAATTAAATCAATGGAAAACTCAATTTCTCATTCTGGAGGAAGTCTAGGTAAATCCTCTCGAAACACATCAACATTTTCTTAGACAATAGCTATGACCAATATTCTAACATTCTTTTCCCCACCCATAGTTATTTCATTCTCTTCTTCCCCAACAATTGAATTTAGTAGCAATAATGTGGGTGGATCTAGATAAGAATCAATTGTTGACATTTCTTCTCTAATGATATGGTACTTCTTATTGTCGTTGAAATTTGTAACCTCTTTATTCTTAAAATAATTTTTCGCATCATGGTATGATAGAAAATCCATTCTAATTTTTATATAAAATTAAATTATGGGAATGACAATGAGATCAGTAGATAAAGAACATTTATATGCTCTAATAATAACTGATTCACAAAAATTTGTTGTGATGATACTTTCCTTAGGTGTTTTTACTAGCAACTCCCTTGTTAAGTCAAATTGAAAATAACTAATTTTCTTAGAAAAATGGGAAGATATGAAACAATGCGATGATACAGAATAAAATAAAGCGTTGGATAAACTTGACGAAACCATTTAATTTACCTTCCACCATATCTTTTGGAGCTTCAACCTCAGTAGCAGTGGTCGCATAAGCTTGGCCTTTCTCACATGGCCTTTTATAAGTTATGTTCTCTTGGCACTTAGGACATTAATTTTCATAATGCCCCTTTTCTCTATAATTGTAGCATTCAACATTGATAGCCTCTTTCTTTCTCTTGCAATCATGAGATTAGTGGCCCTTTCCACCACACTTGTAACATACTCCCATTCCCTTCCAACAAGTACCAGGGTGTTTCTTCCGACATTTAACACAGGATGGATGTTAAAATTTTCCATTCATCCCCTTATTTCCATTTCTAGAGTGTTTAGCAGATCTCTTTTTCTCTTGCTTTTCTTTAAAGTCTTAAGACAAAGAGAATTCATTTTCTATCTTGATAGTGCCTGAGACAATATCTTCATATGATGAGAAGGATTGTAAGAATAATTCTCGACAGATAAATGAGTTTAACCCATCTAAGAATCAATCAATATAACTCCTTGGGTTACGTATATAATCTAATGTAAAATTTTCTATCCTTGTAAAGATAGCCTCATACTTTGCAACATTCTCATCCTCCTTTTGCCTCAGACTTAGAAATTGTCTTTCCATATCTGCTCGATGGTCATGAGGAAATTATTTTTCTAATAAAATATCTCTTTACTCACTTAATTCCATGTTCTATATTTCTTCATCTTCCTTTGTGTTTTGGATTAATGACCACCGTTGATCTGTATCTCCCGTGTGGTGATAAACTGCCATGAAAACTTTTTCCCTTTCACTACTCCCCAAAGCATGAAATATTTTCGCTAAGGAATTTATCCATTTCTCAGCTACTAATGGATTTGTAATCCCATTTAATGTTAGTGGTTGTTGCCTCATAAAGTCATCTAACATTGATACTCTACATTGTGGATTAGGGTGCCCTATACGGGTAAGGTTATTATTCATAACTCGAGTGAGTAGTCCCAGTATGTTGATAAGCTGATCAGCACCAGTTGCATCACCAGCTCCACTATAATTACCTTTAGTAGGCGGGAAATCCCTATATGGATTGTGTGTGTTGATAAGGTTTCTATTCCTTCCAATAGGTGCCATTTCTAAATAATGGTATACACTAGATTAGTTTATGAATCACAATACATAATTCCAAACTTTTAAAACACTTATCATAAATTGATTAGTTAATGGATATAATCCATAATCATAAAAATGTTTTCTTTGAAGAAGTACATAATCATAAACCCGTCATAATGGTTAGTAAGGATAATGAGAATTATCCTAAGCATATCCCCGGGAGTGTCGTAACCAAGAGTGTAGCAAGGCCCGTTTTTGTGCACCAGTTCACATTTGAGTCTATCTTAAAGTAGTGTTTTCAGGTTTTACCCCTAGGTATATCTATGCCAGAGCCACCTCTACCTTCTCATATCAAGATAGGGATGTATTTCTTGTAAAACACATAAAATATCTACAGTACCAAAATTCTAGTAAGTTCTAATATACAAATCCTCATAATCTATCTTAGGGTAATGTTCTCCAATCAGAGTTTTTTTTTCTAAATATACCTTCTAGGGTTTGAAAAAAACTTCCTCTAATACCAACTATAATCCCCCAAACCCAGTTACTCATAGTCCATGCATTATTACTTAACATTATCATGATACAAGGAATCGTGTCCCAAAATACTGATATGTTTAGTAGCCTTGGAATTACTAGATACATTCATAATTTTTACATTACATCATAAAATAAAAACATCCACAACATTTTGTCCCTTTCTGAACAAAATTATATCCTTATCCTATCCTTGTAGGTCAACCATAAAATAAATCTACACATCCTGGGAAAAATAAAACATAGAATGGGGTGAGCTCAGATGCTCAGTAAGGATAAAAATATAGCGGAAACTTTAAAAAATAAGCACAAACATTTAAGGAAATGTATAAGAATAAAATAAAATCCATTTAAACATACACATCAGCATAATATGGCAAAGATAAAGTCTAATAATTTTATTTACTTAATCACATAGATATTATTCTAGTCGAATAATCACATGAAATATCAATAGCCACTTTCATAATGATGGAAAGCATAATGCTAGACTTTATAACCACATAGTCAAGGCCTTATGGCAAGACTACAAATAAGATTTTTTCAAGGCCTTGTGCCAAGACACTAGTTTGTCTCATGAGACCTAACGATGCATCGAGGAGCTATAGCGGGCTCCATCTGTCACTTACTAAGTCCAATGCATTCCTCATATGAAAAGGTTTAAACATAACATAAACATTCATATTAAAACTAGCATACAAAATATCAATACATTATCCATAAATCATGAATGGTGTAAAAATAACATATCCAAAATAAAACATTTCACTAAACCTTCAATACAATATGGATGATTTTTATCATAATAAATCAACTTCAAACAAGTTTAAAATTTGTCAATGGATGTTGACATAGATGAAATCAAAACTTTTTGATGGAAAGATCTCTTTTTATATTGAAATAATTTATAAGTCATGTAATTATAAAAGAAAAATTTTATTTTGAAAAAATTCTTATAATATTGTATGGGATTCTTCGAAGGTGTTATAATGCTAGAAAATAGTCGCACTGGCCGCATAAGTTAAAAAAATTATGTCATTAATATAGTCAAAAGGGTCGTAAAAGACCTTGTTTGGAAAACGACGGAAAGATTCCTTTATAAATTTTTTATAAAAAGTAAAAAAATGGTATAAATGACATTAATATATAGTTTAGGAAATAGTAAAAATTTATTGGAAATATATTTTTAAGAAACATGGATGTGGTTGATAAAGAGGTTCCAATAGATACTTACCTTAAAAAAATATTGGATAATAAAGAGATTGTGAAATTAAACCTTACCACATACTTTGTTTTGGTCAAGGGTATGTTAAAATAATATATAATAATTAAATAATTGTTATTAAATTATACAAGAACTATATACATAAATATGATATCATATATGACCCTCTAATATTGCTTTGTTAATAATATTTTTGAAGTATCATCATTTCGGGTGTTAAATGATTCATTTAACTTTATATGATTGGCTATGTAATAAATTTATGTTATGGATAGGATGTATTTGATTCATATAAAGAATGATATTATGTTATTAAATATTATTTTTAATCATTATATGAAAATTATTCTTGAATGATTATGATGGGGAATGAATCTTATCACATTCGTGGAGACAATAATCTGTACGTATGCACGAGTGACAATATCATTATATTGATGGTGAAATCTTATGTTATTAGATATTATATCATGTAATGCCCTAACCCCAGTTACCCAGAGTTGGTGCATTATTACATAACATTGGTACTATCACAAGAAAGATCAAATCTCGAAAGACCGAATTAGTTTAGTAGCCTTGGAAACACTAGATATATTCATAAAGTTTTACATCATAAAAATGAAAACTACAACAACACAGTCTACATAGACCACACTCTATTCCCCTCATACTATCCCTGCAGGTCATTCATAATTTACTTATTCATATCCTGGGAAAAATAAAACATAGAAAAGAGGTGAGCTCAAATGCCCAGTAAGGATAACAATATAGCGGAAACTTTCATAAATAAGAATAAACATTTAAGGCAATGTATAACTAAAACAAAAGCCTTTTAAACTTGAACTTCAACATAGTTTGGAAAAAATAAAATGAAAAAATTCCATTTACTTATTCACATAGATATTATACTAATTGAATAATCACATGAAATATCAATAACCACTTTCATAATCATGGAATACATAATGCCAGACTATCATAACCACATAGCCAAGGCCTCGTGCCAAGACTACAAATAAGATTTTGTCACGGCCTTGTGCCAAGACACTAGTTTGTCTCATGAGACCTAATGATGCATCGAGGAGCTATAGCGGGCTCCACCCGTCACTTACTAAGTCCAATGCATTCCCATATGAAAGGGTTTAAACATAACATAAACATTCGTATTAAAACTAGCATACAGAATGTCAATACTTTCTCCATAAACCATGAATGGTATAAAAATAACACATCCATAGTAAAACATATCACAAAACCTTAAATACAATACAAAAGTTTTGTATCATAATAAATCAACTTCAAATAAGCTTAAAATTTATCAAAGGATGTTGACATAGATGAAATCAAAACTATTTGAGAGAAATATCTCTTTTCTCGAAATCATTGAAAAGTCACACATTTATAAATAAATAATTTAAAAGAGATTTTTTAATCAAAGTGTCCCATACCACTTTGAAACTTTTGAAAATAAATATCATTTCAAAAACTTCATGTCCATATAAATAAATCCTTAAAATCATTTTGAAAACATGGACATTAATTAAAAAGATTTATAAAAATAAATCTTTAAAACATTTAAAATTATGATCTTGATAAAGAGTACCTTTCACAAATTCTTAAAATATTCATTTTGAAATCATTTAAAAGTCACATAACTATAAAATAAAACATTTACTTTGAAAATATTCTTATAATATTGTAAGGTAAGATTTGACGATTTTATAACGGCGGTAAATAGTCGCACCCACCGTATAAGTTAAAAAAACATTCTTACCTTAATCCTGTCGAAAAGGTTAAAAGTGCCTTATTTGGAAAACGACGGAAAGATTCCTTTATAAACCACTAATAAAAAGTCAAAAAAGGGTATAAATGACTTTAACCCTTATTCTTGTAAATGGTGAAAATGTTTTGAAATACATTTTGAAGAAACATTGATGTGGATGATAAAGAAATCCCAGTAGATTATTACATATAAACAGCCTCGGATAATGGAGAGATTGCGAAATAAACCCTTACCTTGTACTTTTCCTTGGTTTATGGAAGTTTAACCTCCTGTATAATGGTGAAATAATTGTTATTAAATTATACAAGAATCATATATATTAATATGATATCATATATGATCTTTTAACATTTCTTTGTTAATAATATCTTAGTATTATCGTCGTTCCGGGTGTTAACTTACTCATTTTATTTTATATGTTTTGTTACATAAGCCATGTTTGTCATGAATAGGTTGTATCTTATTCATATCCAGAATGATATCAAGTCCTTAAAAATTATTTTTAAATCATCAAATGATAATTATACTTGAATGGATATGATGGAGAATGAATCTCATCGCGTTTGTGGAGATGGTAGTCCGTACGTACGCACGAGAGACAATATCATTCTTTTGATATTAAAATAATATATAACTGGATGGTATATTATATATAAAGAATCATTATCATGTTATATTTATTGTTTACATGAATTATACATCATTATTATACCCATCCAAATAATAATGTTTTGAATATCAATTACACCACGACGTGGAGAAGGTAAGCCGTATGTACGTACGTATGGTGACATGTCATTAAAAGGATGGATAGAATGCTGAAATATGGTTGTAACATGTTTATAATAACATCATGGTATATATTAGATGCTGGAGTTATTATTTTAGAATGGTAATAACAAAGAAATGAGAAGTGGAAGAAGAAAGGAACTTGAAAAGGGGTGGTGAAAACATTACCTCTTCTTCGGGTTCTTCATTTTTATTTGATAAAAAGGGCTCCTTAGGTTGGATTTATGATCAAAATAAGGCCTCTAGGTTGTAGTTAGGGAAGTTGAGAGAGTATTTGGGCAGGGGTTGGATGAACCAAAAGGCTTTGAAGGTGTGAAGAAATGAGAAGGAGGAGTGCCCTTTTATAAGAGGGGTGAGGGGCACCTTTGGAAAAGCTAGAAATATTAGTTTATAATAAATTCATATTAGGTTTATAATGGCTCCAATGTTGATTATTTAAAGGTTATGGTGGGGATGGGTTGAAAACCACTCAACCAATAGAATTTAGACAGGTTTGGGTACTTATATTAACCTTATCTTTAAGTATTAACTCTAAGTTAATTAGTTTCACTTTTACAATGTCTCTTTGTATTTTTATATTATATGGTTAATAAACTTACTATATACATCCAAGAGACCCCAATTGGTCCATTAATGATATAGCTATCATGATATAAGTCTCTTGGCCAAATATTAGATTTTTAATAATTTAATATCCATTAATAATATAATATTTGTTTTAAAAACTATTTTATGTCAATTTTGACACTATTCAATAGTTGATTTTTGTGAAACTCATAACAGATGATTACTTAGAAAAAAGTCAATTAAATCAATAAAAATATTTCATATTAACCTATAAAATTAGTTTAATTCATTAAAAGTCTCCAATTATATTTATTTGGGTATTTATAATTTCAATTATTTTAATTTTTCACTATTATAGTAATGAATGCTTTATCATTGTGTCATAAATAAATTAAATTATTTAATGTCTAAAAATTATAAATAAAATACCATTATGTAGGAAATATTTTTAGATTTCTAATTAACATTTATAGTCTAAAATCCAACAGATATAACCCTATGTAAAAATTGTTTTTCTAAAAGATATATGCTTGTGTCATTTTTGTATTCATTTTATCTTAATTAAAATAAAGTGTCCCTATCACCTACAAGTGGCTCCATGGGGTCCCAAAATCGACCCAAAGATGCCAATGGTCGGACATGTATCCACCAATAAGGTTAGGACATGTTTTATAGTAATTTAGTATTATTATAATATTATTTTTTAACCCTTATTTACCGGATTTACCCTTAACCATGGTAAATAAAATATTTACCACAGTAATTATTCAAAATGTCTAAAAATAAAAGTTACCTATTTACACAATTTGAAATTCATGATTCCAAATATGGAATCCATTTTTTGAAATTAAAAGGACAGAAGTGGCAGAAATTAATTTAAAATTAATTCCCGTTGTTAAAACAAAAAGCGTGTTTTTAAGAGATAATAACTATCAAAAGATTGACGCTTGTTTATATCCGGTTTAATTGTAAAATTATGTCCAATGACCAAAATTATATTAAATGGTAAAAATATATTCTAAATATACTTTAAAACCACTCAAATTCATAATTTATCACTATTAATTATTTTGATTAAAAAAGTTGTTTTTAATTAAAATTTAGCATTTTTCACTATTCATCAAAATATAAAAGTTATCCGAAAAGTACCAAAATTTCACCCTAGGATAATTTTGATATTCCGAATCCAAAAATGAAGTCCATTTTGAGAGATAGAATTTATAAAATTTCAAAAAGTAGGTATTACTATTCATAACGGCTAGTTTGATTGGTTGGGGTGTGTGTTAGAACTCGATGTTGCACACAACACACGCTATTGCATTATTCAAAGAGAAGCATACCGTAGAAGCTTGGGATGTTTCATTGTAAATTTTTGATGGCCCCAAAGAAAATTTATTTAGTCAAATCAAATATATAAAAGTTTAAAATATTGGATTTAAAAAGGGTTCACTATTAAAAGGTGGTAAAAGTGAACTACTAAAAATGAATTTTTTCTTACATTATGTCTAAGAAACTCATAATATGGATTCTAAAATTATAAGGATTATATAAAGTTTAAAATTTAGTTAATACTATTCATAACCTCTTTTGAACGGATTTTTTGGTTAGTCATGGTGTGATTGAACTCGGTGTTGCGTGTAGTGCAAGTTATTGAATTATTTTGAAGAAATAACACACTATGAAATCTTGGGGTGTTACATTCTCCCCTCCTTCAATAAATTGCATCCTCGAAATTTGAAATTGCTCTTTTAAAATAAAAGGTTGATTATAGAAAATATCTTTGTGGGAAAACCCACATCGAAAATTGGGTTGATAAAGTTTAGTCTTAATAAGAGGAAAAGAGAAATGAAAGGGTCACCACCAAATTATGATCTCTATTCAGAGAACATTGGTGGTAATTAGAGACATATAATTGGAGGAAAAATGTATATATTTATAGATAGTGATTGAGGTCATCAATCAAAAACAAGTGTAAAATTTAGGGCCTTAAATTCATCAATCTATGATGATTTAAAATACCATCGGTTCAGCAAAACATATGGTATTAAGATAACACATTTATTTAAGATCCCTTCACTAAAGTATAAGAATTAATTTATTCATTGAATAAGAGAAGAAGAAAAATATATACTTGACAAGTAGAGTCTCAACCTTTAACTAAGTTCTACCACAAACTCATCTTTCACTCTAAAAAACAATAGAACTTAAAAATAATATTCTATTTATCCTATTCGTATAGGGTTAAAAAAATGAATTTATAATTCATCTAGAAGAACCATTAAAAAAGACGACATTATTCAAACCAGGATGTCACGTGGGTCAGTGGTAGGTGATACACCCTTGTCGCCCTTCAGTTGTGGGTTCAAGTCTTGCGGCCTTGCCGGACGCGACGGGTTGCCGCCCGACCTCTGGGTTGTCCTTTTATGGCATTCCAAAATAATCCAAACTAGAACTATCCAAAATACTTAAGTCCGAAATTTATAAGGAAGGTAAAAACAATGAAGATCCCTTTTTTTTGCCGCATAATAACATGTGATCACCTTCATCATGTATTCTTTTAAAAACACTGCAACATCCTGAATTACCATAAAACCTTATTGATTACATTCATGATCCCTTATTCTTATAGAATAATAGATATACTCCTTTAATCCAAAAATTTTATAAACCCCAACAATGATGGAATATACAAATCATTAATCAGTTTCTAGGTAGTCAAGAATATCCAATATAATTTATCCAAATCAATCATGTATTATTCTAAAATGACTACCTTAGTATCAGAACCATATTATGGTTTATCTTTCTCTCAACCATATATTTTAGAAAAATTTAACATGCTATTGAGTCCATTTTCTTTGCTCCACACAATCTCAAGTCCATAATGAAATAGTACTGCAGTACAATCCTTATATACTCCATAATTATTATAACAAGTACATTGTTGATACAACACTCAATTGACATAATAAACTTAAGAACTCTAATCATTCCTCTTCATCTGCGGTAGTATCATAACTTGATTATTATCCAATAGCATCATTTGCGGCATAGTCTGATGACTGTGACATAGGTTCGCATAGTGTTCAAACTCCTTGCAAATGAAGCATTGTACATTTGAAACCATTTTCTTACCCTTGCAGTCACGTACTTTGTGCCCCTTTCCTCCACACTTATAACAAACTCCCATTCCTTTGAGGCAAGTTCCAGGGTGTTTCTTCCCACAGTTATCACATATGGGAAAATTCTTCTTTTCCCTCTTCCCTTTATCCATCTTTCTCTATTCCATCTTTTTCTTCTATTTCTTCCCTTCAAATCCATAGGAATCAGTAAACTCTTTACTTTTCATATCAACACATGATATTATTTCTTCATATGATGATAATACATGGGAGACTATTTCTCCTATAAATTCTGGCTTAAGACCATGAAAGATATGATCCTTCTTTATCTTTGGATCATATGCATTGCTGGAGTTCTCATTCCTTCTATTGGGCGCCATTTCTAAACAATAGCATAAACTAGGTCAGTTTATGAATTGAAATGAATAATTCCAAACTTGTAAAATACCTAACGCAAATTGAACAGTTTAGGGATATAATCCATAATCATAAAAATATTTCCTTTAAGGAAGTATATAGTAATAAACCCTTAATAATGGTTTGGAAAGAAAATGAGAATTATCCTAAGCATATCCCCCGGGAGTTTCGTAACCAAGAGTGCAGCAAGGCCCGTTGTCATGCACCAGTTCCCGTTCGAGTCTAGCTCAAAGTGGTGTTTTCGGGTTTTACCCCTAGGTACATCTGTGCCAGAGCCGCCTCTACCTGCTCGTATCCAGACAGGGATTTATTGCTCAGAAAGCTCAAAAAATCTCTACAATAACAAATTTCTAGGAAGTTCTTCTATACTAATCCTCAAATTCCATCTTAAATCTATGTGATCTAATCAGAGTTTATCTAAATCTAGCTTCCAAGGTTAGTACTAAACTTCCTCTGATACCAACTGTAACGCCCCGACCCCAGTTACCTAGAGTCGGTGCATTATTACATAACATTGGTATGATCACAAGAAAGATCAAATATTGAAATACGTAATTGGTTTAGTAGACTTGGAAACACTAGATATATTCATAAAGTTTTACATCATAAAAATGAAAACTACAACAACACAATCTCCATAGACCACACTCTTATCCCCTCATACTATCCCTGCAGGTCATTCAAAATTTACTTCTTCATATCCTGGGAAAAATAAAACATAGAAAAGGGGTGAGCTCAAATGCCCAGTAAGGATAACAATATAGCAGAAACATTCATAAATTAGAATAAACATTTAAGGTAATGTATAACTAAAACAAAAGCCTTTTAAACTTGAACTTCAACATAGTATGACATTAATAAAATGAAATAATTCCATTTTCTTATTCAAATGGATATTCTACTAATCGAATAATCACATGAAATATCAATAACCACTTTCATAATGATGGAATGCATAATGCCAGACTATCATAACCACATAGCCAAGGCCTCGTGCCAAGACTACAAATAAGATTTTGTCAAGGCCTTGTTCCAAGACACTAGTTTGTCTCATGAGACCTACCGATGCATCGAGGAGCTATAGCGGGCTCCACCCGTCACTTAATAAGTCCAATGCATTCCCATATGAAAAGGTTTAAACATAACATAAACATTCATTTTAAAACTAGCATACAGAATGTCAATACTTTCTCCATAAACCATGAATGGTATAAAAATAACACATACACGGTAAAACATATCACAAAACCTTTAATACAATACAAAAGTTTTGTATCATAATAAATCAACTTCAAATAATCTTAAAATCCATCAAAGGATGTTGACATAGATGAAATCAAAACTATTTGAGAGAAATATCTCTTTTCTCGAAATCATTGAAATGTCACACTTTTATAAATGAAGTAATTTAAAAGAGATTTTTGAATCAAAGTGTCCCATACCACTTTGAAACTTTTTTAAAAAAATATCATTTCAAAAACTTCATTTCCATATAAATAAATCCTTAAAATCATTTTGAAAATATGGACATTAATGAAAATGAATTAGAAAAATAAATCTTTAAAACATTTAAAATTATGATCTTGATAAAGAGTACCTTTCACAAATTCTTTAAATATTAATTTTGAAATCATTTAAAAGTCACATAACTATAAAATAAAACATTTAATTTGAAAATATTCTTATAAACTTGTAAGGGAAGATTTTACGATTTTATAACGGTGGTAAATAGCCGCACCTGCTGTATAAGTTAAAAAAACATTCTTACCTTAATCCTGTCGAAAAGGTTAGAAGTGCCTTGTTTGGAAAATGACAAAAAGATTCCTTTATAAACCTCTTATAAAAAGTCAAAAAGGGTATAAATGACTTTAACCCTTACTCTTGTAAATGGTGAAAATGTTTTTAAATACATTTTGAAGAAACATTGATGTGGATGATAAATAAATCCCAGTAGATTATTACATATAAACAACCTTGGATAATGGAGAGATTGCGAAATAAACCCTTACCTTGTACTTTTACTTGGTTGAGAGAAGGTTAAAATCCAGTATAATGGTGAAATAATTGTTATTAAATTATACAAGAATCATATATATTAATATGATATCATATATGATCTTTTAACATTGCTTTGTTAATAATATCTTAGTATTATCGTCGTTTAGGGTGTTAACTTACTCATTTTATTTTATATGTTTTGTTACGTAAGCCATTTTTGTCATGAATAGGTTGTATCTTATTCATATCCAGAATGATATCAAGTCCTTAAAAATTATTTTTAAATCATCAAATGATAATTATACTTGAATGGATATGATGGAGAATGAATCTCATCGCGTTCGTGGAGATGGTAGTCCGTACGTCTGCACGAGTGACAATATAATTCTTTTGATATTGAAATAATATATAATTGGATGGTATATTATATATAAAGAATCATTATCATGTTATATTTATTTTTTACATGAATTATACATCATTATTATACCCATCCAAATAATAATGTTTTGAATAACAATTACACCACGACGTGGAGAAGGTAAGCCATACGTACGCACGTATGGTGACATGTCATTAAAAGGATGGATAGAATACTGAAATATGGTTGTAACATGTTTATAATAACATCATAGTATATATTATATACTGTAGTTATTATTTTATAATGGTAATAACAATGAAAGGAGAAGTGGAAGAAGAAAGGAACTTGAAAAGGGGTGGTGAAAACATTACCTCTTCTTCAGGTTCTTCCTTTTGATTTGATCAAAAGGGCTCCTTAGGTTGGCTTTATAATAAAAATAAGGCCTTTAGGTTGTATTGAGAGAAGTTTAGAGATTATTTGGGCAGGTATTGGCTGAACCAAAAGGCTTTGAAGGTGTGAAGAAATGAGAAGGAGGAGTGCCCTTTTATAAGAGGGGTGAGGGGCACCTTTGAAAAAGCTAAAAATATTAGTTTATAATAAATTAATATTCGGTTTATAATGGCTCCAAAGTTGATTATTTAAAGGTTAAGCTGGGGATGGGTCGAACACCACTCAACCAATATAATTTAGACAAGTTTGGGTACTTATATTAACCTTATCTTTAAGTATTAACTCTAAGTTAATTAGTTTCACTTTTACAATGTCTCTTTGTATTTTTATATTATATGGTTAATAAACTTACTATATACATCCAAGAGACCCCCAATTGGTCCATTAATGATATAAATATCATGATATAAGTATCTTTGCCGAACCTTAAATTTTTAGAAATTTAATATCAATTAATAATATAATATTTGTTTTAAAAACTCTTGTATATCAATTTTGACACTATTCAATAGTTGATTTTTGTGAAACTCATAACAGAATGATTACTTCGAAAAAAGTCAATTAAATAAATCCTAATATGTCATATTAACCTATAAAATTATTTTAATTCATTAAAAGTCTACAATTATATTTATTTGGGTATTTATAATATCAATTATTTTAATTTTTCACTGTTATAGTAATTACTGCATCATCATTGTGTCATAAATAAATTAAATTATTTAATGTATAAAAATTATAAATAAAATACCATTATGTAGGAAATATTTTTATATTTTTAATTAATATTTATAGTCGAAAATCCAACATATATAACCCTATATAAAAATTGTTTTTCTAAAAGATATATGCTTGTGTCATTTTTGTATTCATTTTAACTTAATTAAAATAAAGTGTCCCTATCACCTACAAGTGGCTCCATGTGGTCCAAAAATCTACCCAAAGATGCCCATGGTCGGACAAGTATCCAACAATATGGTTAAGAGATGTTTTATGGTAATTTAGTGTTATTATAATATTATTTTTAACCCTTATTTACCGGATTTACCCTTAACCATGGTAAATAAAATATTTACCGCAGTAATTATTCAAAATGTCTAAAAATAAAAGTTACCTATTTACACAATTTGAACTTCCTGATTCCAAATATGGAATCCATTTTTCCAAATTCAAAACACAGAAGTGGCAGAAATTAATTTAAAATTAATTCCCGTTGTTAAAACAAAAGCGTGTTTTTAAGAGTAATAACTATCAAAATATTGACACTTGTTTATGTCTGGTTTAATTGTAAAATTATGTCCAATGAACAAAATTATATTAAATGGTAAAAATATGTTCTAAATATACTTTAAAACCACTCAAATTCATAATTTATCACTACTAATTATTTTGATTAAAAAAGTTGTTTTTAATTAAAATTTAGTAATTTTCACTATTCATCAAAATATGAAAGTTATCCGAAAAGTACCAAAATTTCACCCTAGGATAATTTCGATATTCCAAATCCAAAAATTAAGTCTATTTTGAGAGATATAATTTATAAAATTTCAAAAATTGGGTATTACTATTCATAACGGCTAGTTTGATTGGTTGTGGTGTGTGTTAGAACTCAATGTTGTGCACAACACACACTATTGCGTTATTCAAAGAGAAGCATACCGTAGAAGCTTGGGATGTTTCATTGTAAATTTTTGATGACCCAAAAGAAAATTTATTTAGTCAAATCGAATATATAAAAGTTTAAAATATTGGTTTTAAAAAGGGTTCACTATTAAAATGTGGTAAAAGTGCACTACTAAAAATGAATTTGTTCTTAAATTATGTCTAAGAAACTCATAATATGGATTCTAAAATTATAAGGATTATATAAAGTTTAAAATTTAGTTAATACTATTCATAACCACTTTTTAACGACATGTTTGGTATGTCATGGTGTGCTTGAACTCGGTGTTGAGTGTAGTGCAAGTTATTGAATTATTTTGAAGAAATAACACACTATGAAATCTTGGGGTGTTACATATCATATATACAGAATCATTAAAAAGTTATATATATTATTTACATCAGTTATATTCATTATTATATTCATCCAATATAATGAAGTGTTTGAATAACAAACTACACCATGCCGTGGAGACGGTAAGCCGTACATACACAAGTATGGTGACTTTGTCATTTATAGGATGTATAGAATAACAAATTTGGTTGTACCATATTTATAATAACATCACAATAAATAATAGATAATGGATTTATTATTTTAGAATGGGAACAACAATGGAAGATGACGTGGAAGAAGAAAAGATCTTGAAAGAGGTGATGAAATATTTACCTCTTCTTCAGGTTCTTCCTATTGATTTGATCAGAAGGGCTCCTTAGGGTGTCTTTATGACAAACAGAAGTCCTCTAGGATAAAGTGAGTAAAATTTGGAAGGATATTTGGGCAGGGTTTGGCATATCCAAATGGATTTGGAGGTGGGAAATTAAGAGAAGGGGAAGTACCCTTTTATAAGAGAGGTGAGGGTCACTTTAGAAAAAGTTTGAAATATTATTTTATAATAAAATAATATTCTGTTTATAATAGCACAAAAATGAATTATTTTGAGAATAAGGTGGATATAGTTTGAAAACCTATAAACCAATAGGTTTTAGGAAGGTTTAGGTTACCATATTAACCATATCTTTTAGATTTAACTCTTAGTCAAATAGTTATACATTTACCATGTCTCTTTATATTTTTATATTATATGGTAATTAAACATACTATAAAAAACCACGAGAACCCCAAATGTTTCATTATTAATATATATAACCTTATATAAGTCCTTTTACCGAACCATAGATAGTTATAAATATTATATCAATTAATAATATATTATTTGTTTTAAAAACTCATTTATGTTTTGTTTGACACTATTTAGTATTTTGTTTGTGTGAAAATCATAACAAAATGATTACTTCGAAAAAAATTTATTTAATCAACCCTAAAATGTCATATTTACCTAGAAAATTATTGGTTGCATCGAAAGTCTCAAATCTCATTTATTTGGATTTTAATAAATTCAATTATTTTAATCTTTCATTAATAAGGTAATCACTACGTCATCATTGTGTCATAAATAAATTAAATTATTTAAAATAAAAAAATTATAATTAAAATACCAATATGTATGAAATCTTTTTAGATTTCTAATTCATATTTATAGTGGAATTGATATTGTCTGTAACCTATATTAAAAATGGATTAGTTATTAAACATTGAGTTTAACTCTTTTAACTTTTCTTTAAATTAAATAATAATAAATGTTTTAATCCAATCCAAGTTGACCAAATAGGATAAAATTTAATTAATAAGGTTTTTTTTTGGTCGAATTATAATTATCTAATTGAATTAGAACATGTGTTAGAGTAATAATTATATCATTTTTACCCTTAATTACCCTATTTACTTTTAACTGTGGTAAATAAAAGTAAAAAGATGTTATTCACCAAAAATTATTTTCATCTTATTGAACCAAATTTTACTTGCTGATGTGAAACATGTCTCAAAATTTTGAACCAAATTTTTCATGTAAATTTGCAAATGATCTTAGGAGGTGGGTAAAAGATGGTAAAAAGTACAATAATTTTTTTTATATATCTAAACTTAATATAAAATGACTCCAATGAATTAAATTGAGCTTATATAGGTATTATATATCTATTTTGACCTAAAATAAATTTAAATAAAATAAATAATTATTTAAATAAAAAGGAGGTTTTAAACAATTACTCAGGGTTTTTCACTATTCATCAATAATTGAATGTTTTCAGAAAAATACTAAAAATTCACCCTAAGCTAATTTTGATATTCCAAATTCAAAAATAAAGTCGATTTTCAAAAATGAAGTCGATTTTCAAAAATGAAATTTATGAAATTTCAAAAAGTGGGTGTTACTATTCATGACGGTTAGTTTGATTGGTCGCGGTGTGTTAGAATCTCAAATTTGCATACAATGAAATTTATTGCATTATTCAAAGGGAAACGTACCCTGGAAGCTTGGGGTGTGACACAATGGATTAAATTTATTAATATGATATATTATTCCTCCAATTATTAGAATAAGAAAATGTCATAATGAATTTTTATCATATGGAGGTAGAAGTTGATCAGTGGAAGAAACTGAACACGAACACGATGTCCAAAGAGTAAATTGATTCCATAGTATGAGAAGGATTGAAGGAAAATATTTTTCAATAAATATTTTCCATGATGTCTCTATATTAAAATGGACCGGGAGTTCCTTAGACAAAATAAAAATCTATATTTTTCTATTGGAGCATATGTGGAAAAATTTACAACTCTTGTTTGATACAATATTTAATTTTTCATCAACATCGAAATTATGGTAGAACACTTATTTAGTGGATTAAAGTCACATCTGTGAAGATATTTAGTGATTTGAGACATTCAAAAATCTTAATATATTATCTATTAGGTCCCCAATGTGTATATAGGCTTTGGAGACTCCCTTTTATCCCATAGAATTTGAGATAAAAATCATAAAATGGAGTTTAATTTAAGAGGATCAATAGATAAAACCAATGGAGGAAAGTAACAACCTCTACTAGGATTGATACAACAGGTCAAATACTGATGGAATGATCATTTTAGTTTTAATGGCTAAGCAGATACAAATGTGATACCAATTTAATTCTCATGGTTCTCCTACCTTTTATAACACACTAAAATATCATCAATGAATTCCATAATGAATCTATTAAGATATTATTTGAATACTTTGTTAATTATAACAATAAAAATACAAGGAGAATTACTTTATCCTAATGTCATTATTATAACTACTTAATTTCCAGACCTCATTTAAAAAGATATATTTATAATGGATTCCTTAGTTTTTTCCATGTATTCAAGAGATGGATTCAAACTCTCTCATCCCTCTAGCGGATCTGGAACCCTCGGGCAGTGTTCATGGGTCTCTGGTGCCTGAAGGTGGATTGGCTGGTCTCTCTCATCTCTTCTTCAAGGAAGCCCTCTGGTGGCCTTCTCTGGGAAGTGGTTTGGCTAAGGGGTCGCCCTCGAAGGCTTCACTGCCTATGTACTCCTTCTTGAAAAATGGTTGTCGAGTGCTTGCTGTGCTTGCGGCCCCCTTTAAGGCGGCGACCTCAGATCTCCAATGGACTCTTATAGTACACTTTAGAGTTGACAAACCTCCATCACAGTGTTTCAGGACTGCGTCTGAATATGGGGGTTAGATCTTCCGGTTACAGTGTCAGTTTTACATCGTAAAGCATTATGTGTCGTATTGGCCTCAAGGGATGATTTTGGTAAAGCATGGAGCAGTAGCCCAAGATGTTGGAACCATGGCCATTTTATGCATGAATTGGAGTATGGTTTGTGTTTGTTGTCAATCCTCAGTGGATATTCAGAATGTGTTCCAATAAAGTGATCATACAGTTCAAGAAGACAACTGTATTGAAGGTGGCACCATTTTCTAGTGTTTTCCAAATTTTTGGGATTCAAAATCGGAAAATGAATACATGAATTGTTGGTAAAAGGAGGTGCACACAAAGATGATGTAGTGTGTGAAAAAGGAGGCTTGTGTGCGAAATATTTGAGTTGGGCGTGAAAAACAACGCGGTGCGCAAAATAGTGGATCAAGTTTTTTCACGCAAATAGTGTTTCAGAATCAGAACGTCGAAAAATGGCAAAGGAATAGGATGCGTGAAAAATCTGGAGATGTGCATGAAAAACAGTACCTGTGCAAAATATTATTCACCAAATGAGAGGTTTTTCACACCATAGGGGTTTTTGCGCGTGGGGGTCTGAGACACCTATAAATAAGAGGTGACGTCTCTCATTCTTCATGGTTAAAGACTTAGAGATTATCTGAGGTCTGATGCACATAAAATGTTCACATAAAGGGGCTATCACAAAATATTATAGTTTGCGTGAAAAAAATTAAGGTGCGTGAAAAATTTCGTGCTGTGCGAAATATTCCAATTTTTTCAAAAAATTGAAGGTGCATGAAAAATTCCAGGCTATGCTAAAAAGGGTGTTGTTGCGGGAAATATTTTTCCACGTGAAAAGAAAATATTTTGTGAAAAAGGGTCTTATTGCGTGAAATATGTTTCCACCTGAAATGAAAATATTGCATGAAATAGTAAGGTCTTGCGTGCAAAGGGTTGGTGTTGCTCACAATTGTTAGTGAAACTTGTTTTCATGTTTTGGATACCAGGTTTAGTGGTTCAGTGTGTACAAGTGAATCATTTTTGGACTTCGATTCAAGTAGTGTCTCATGCTAAGCAGAGGCAAAAACTTCAATGTGAATCTATTGAAGAGAGCTTCACATCTTTAAACTGATTGGGACTTCACCAAAGGCAGTGAGCCAGGAGGAGTCTATGGGAGTGACCTGAGGGACGCAATGGGATATCATTGAATAGTTGTAATGGAAGGGAGCCTAGGATAGAGTGACTTTTGTCAAACCTTTTTAATCCACAACAAGTGAAGAATAGTGGAATTTGGTACGACCGAAAACCTGTCGGCGTATGCTCCTTGGACGTAGCCCTTAGTGGTGAACCAAGTAAAAAGTGTTGTGTTTTTCTTTGCATGTGAATGCTTGATTTCTTCTCATATCCATCATACATGTTAAAATAGTTCGTACCAACATGGAAACAAGATCCATCAGTTTAAAAGAAAAAGTTGACAACCTGATTCAACCCTCCCCTCTCAGGGTGTCCCAGGTTCCTACACGAGATCGGTGGGTCGGTGGTGTTTCTCCCTATCTTGATGGTTGATGGAAGCTCACTCTGGGGAAGAATGTTCTCAAGTGGCTGTCTGGATCTCACTTCCAGGGAATCCTCTACTCCCGATGAATGAATCCTTCTTAAATGTTATTGGGGTCTCATTAGGGTTGTTTCTCTATGTGGATGTGAGGACGCTCCGGCTTGTGGAGGCATCAGTGGACAAGATCTATGTCGAATTTGACATTTCTTGTTCGCTACAAACCCACATGGTTCTACAGATTGAGGGGATACCAAATCGTTCTCATCCTCTGGTGTATCCTATTTACCCTAAGTTTTACACATTCTACCACATTTCTGGTCATATGCGATAGGTTTATAGAAGAGCTCACACAAGGGATTCCTAAGGCCTTCTATTGGATGGGGCTCCCTCAGTGAGAAAGTGGGGGATAATGGGAAAAATAAACTATCTCCCAGAGATCCTTATGAGGCTCCGTCGTCTCCATATTCTACCGGTCAAGGGTATCTGGGCCGTGTGTCAGTGCCCCTCATATGTGGCTTGGATGGCGCTTCTTCTTTGAAGTCTAGGATTGTGTTTGTTATTTTGTAGGGGCCTGGGTCATCATGGACTCTTAGTGCCAGTCAATCTATCCTGACCCATGGGTTCTCTCCCGCGTAATCATTTCCGAGGTGCTTTTGTTAGAGTCACGTTCTGAAGCAATAGACTCACCTTCCTAATCTAGGGAGCCTGAAATTCAACCAGTGGTGTTATCCCCAATTCTTCACTATCTTTGCTACATTATCCACCCCCTCAGCTTTCTCCTCCAGCTTGACTAAGGTCTGTTCTGAGTAAAGAGTCTCTTTAGTGTTTCAGTTCTCCAAAGAAGCTAATCAAGGCAGTTTCCATCGGGCATTGTTCTCTGGGGGTAGTTTGGTCGGTGTCTCATAGCATCATTTGTACTCAGTCTAAATCCATAAGTGGTGTGATGGTATCCCCTGTGCGTGTCACCATGCCAAAGGCCATGAGTCTGGTGCCAAATCCAGATGTCGTTGTTCTAATGTGTAGTGTTCTCATCTAGAATGCTTGAGGTCTTAGGGCTTGAGAAAAATTTTACTTCATCGATAATGAAATTTGCAACCATTATTATTCCATGATTGTGGTACTTGAGCCCAAGAAGGATTCAATTAAAATAAACAAGTTTGCTTAGAGGCTTTGGCTGTAAGACTTTATGTACAGAGATCTTGTAAATTCGCTAATCTGTCTTTTCTAGACAGAACATATTTCAGTGGTTTCTCACAACATATCAGATCAATCACTCTCTACGGTTATCTCTGTTGGGCATCCTTCATTTCTTTTTTAGGTTGTTTATGTGAGGTGCAATGCTCATGATAGAGAGAAACTATGGAGGGTTATGGACACTCTCAATATAGACAATGATCTATGGATCATGGGGGGGGGGAGATTTTAACTATATTGTTAGTTCGGAGGAGAAACTATGGTGGTTCCTTTCCTAGATGTGCTAGCCAAGAGTTCGCGGCGTGCATGGAGAGTAATGGTCTTCTGAATGTATGGTATAAAGGTAACCAATTCACCTGGTGTAACTATTAGCATGGGGGGTGGCAGACTTAGTGCCTCCTAGATCGGTGTTTGATGAATGAAGCTACCATTTCTATCTGTCCGGACACCAGTGTTTCGCACCTGGTTCATGGCCTCTTATACCATTATCCACTTCATCTTTCCTTGGCTGCAGGAGTGATGAGAGGGACCCATTTTTCTTTCTCCAGCACCTGGGTGGTGGACCCAGGATTCAATGACACAGTTTAGGAGGCATGAAACCTCCATAATTAGGGGAATACCTGGATTACTTTCCATAATAAGTTGTGTCAGTAGAAATTTATTTTGTGTTGTTGGAGGAAAGATAGTACAGCTTGGGAGTAGGATCTGGTTCAGGTCAGCATGGAGGTTGAGCGTTCGGAGGCTGTCATGGAACTAGGTTGGTATGAGAGTTTTTTTTCACAAGTTATAGATAAAAAAGGGCCACCACTTTGATACTCTATTGACGCAGAAACATCTGGCTAGAGAGAAATCAAGGATTCGATGGCTTATATATGGGGATCAAAACACAGATTTCTTTCTTCATGCATTAAAGAGCGTCGGTGAGTTTAGAAGCCTAACATTCTCTGGGATGATGGTTCCTTTTCCAATGATTTTGATGAGGAGGGGATCATGGAAAATTATTGCCTTAAATCCTTATTGGCAGGACCCATTGCTGGCCAAGTTGGTGGGAACTTGAGGGGTGGCTCTGGTCTTTTTACGATGATCCCCGAATATATTTTGGAGGGTAATGATACTAGTTTGAGTAGGATTCCGGAGGAGGATGAGGTTCGATAGGTAGTATTGTCTTTGAATCTGGAGAGTTCCCCCAGGCCCGATGCCATCCCAGATTCTTTCTATAAGGCGGCCTGAGATATTATTAAGGGAGACCTTGTGAGGGCTGTGTGAGACTTCTTTCTGGGGGGAACCTTCCACGTATTGCTTGTGCCACAAAGATGGTTCTCATTTCGAATACTATTAACCCTCAATCCATTGACCAATACTAGCCCATCGGTTTATGCAACATGCCCTATAAGGTTTTGGCCAGTCTTCTTAATAAAAGGATGACTCCTCATTTGAGTTATTGGGTGTCTTCAGAACAACATGGATTTATTTGAGGGCGATCCATACAGGGGGATATAGGTGTGGTTCAAGAGATGGTTAGTGACATCAGCAACAAATACTTTGTGGTAAACATGGTGATCAAACATGATATGAGCAAGGCCTATGACCATCTGGAATGGGGCTTCATCCTTAGAGTGTTGGAGTGCATGGGTTTTTCTAATTGGACTAGGGATCTTCTTTTTCAGTGTTTCACCTCAGCTTGGATTTCAACCTTCTTCATGGGTAAACAATTTGGGTTCTTTAAGGCTTGTAGGGGCCTCAGGCAAGGAGATATTTTGTCATCCAACCTCTTCATCTTCTCCCAAAATGCACTTAGTCGTTACATCAATTGGGGCTTGCGAATAGGGAATACCCATTCTTATCAAAATAGGTATTTAGTGAGGGGTGTCTCGCACATCATGTTCACGGATGATACAATTTGTTTTATCAAAGGAAGCAGAATATCTATTTAGGGGATGAATGAGCTTCTTGGGGACTATTATAGGAGGAGTGGCTAGGTGGTGAACAGGTATAAAAGGCTTTATTTTACTTCCAATAATATTTCTGAGAGAAAGGTCAGGGTTCTTAATAAATGCCTGACTATGAGCAGGGGGTCTTTCCCTATGGAGTACTTAGGGGCACCGGTGAGTCCATACACTCTCAGAATTCATCACATTGATAAGATTATGGGAAAGATATGGGGGAACATCTATAATAGGAAAACAGATTCCTTTTGTTTGGATGTCGCATCACCCTTGTAAATAGTGTCCTCATATCTATTTTGATTCACTTTTTGTCTACTTTGAAGGTTCAAAAAATTGTTATTGCTAACTTAGAGAAGATTATTGTGTACTTCATTTGGGATGGTAAGAGGGAGGGTACATACCACTGGGCATCGGGGAAGCGGATGGGTAGACCTCTTTTAGAAGGAGGGATAAATCTGCGAAGTGTTTCAGAGACCATTCAAGGGATACATGCCAAACTAGAATGGGAAGCAATGGATGGTAGATCCATATGGAGTATGTTGGTGTAAGGAAAATATGGACTGAATTTGAATGAGGTGAGGGCGCAACCATCCAAGATATGGAAACTAAGTAATCCTTACTTGGATATCTTGTATCAGCAATCCAAATGGCTGGTGGGAAGAGGTGACATTAACTTCTGGCATCACGACTGGGGGGTTGGCAGGTTATGGTTCCTGAGGTGTCCTACCCCAATCCTATCTTTATGGAATCCAATGACCATCCATGCTTCATTCAAGATATTTTTTATGATAACCAATGAGTTAGGTTTAATTCTGTGGTCATTTATGATGAATGTGATAAGCTTGTTTTTATAGGATGCTCGACTGGGGAGTTCTCTTTGAAGGCTTTATCTTGGATGAGGAGGGGGGATGTCAATCCTGATCCTTGGGTGTGACACTGTGGTTCTAGAAGATCCCTTCCAAAATTGCATTCCTTCTATGGAGGGTGAGGAACTGTGCCCTACCCACTGAATAAAACATCAAACTAATGGGTGTTAAGTTGGACTCACGGTGCTGGTGTTGTAGCAACCCCAAGAAAGAAACAGTTGATCACTTGTTCTTCAACAGTGAGTGGGCATTCTGGATTTTGAAGGCGTTTGGTACTTTTATTGGTTGGAATGGTCAGGGTGGCTCACTGGACAATTTTCTCAGTGCATAGTTTCAAGGATCTGGGGAACAGGGAGCTGAGAGGAAGGCTTGGGCAGTGATTATTTCAGTAGGGTGTTGGACTATCTGGTCAGAGATGAATGTTGTGCGCCATAAGTTTACCCAAGGTTCTCAGGTTAGTTTTGTTTTCAAAATAAAGAACCAATTTCAGGACTTGGTTCGGTTATGCGAAGACTATCATGGCACACCATTAGTGAGGTGCCTGGTCTCGAATCAGTTCTTCTCTAATCGGGATGGTGCCTTGGGTCAGGGGAACTGGGTCCACTAGCTTTTTTTTCACTATGGTCTCAAGCTTAATACAGACGGATCCTTGGTTGGGGGGGGGAGATGTGTGGAGGCAGTGTCATCAAGAACCCAAAAGGGTTGGTGATTGCGGCTTTCTCTACTTCCTATGGTAGGGGAGTTGTATTAAAAGCAGAGGTTCATGTGATGCTCATAGGGTTGGAGCATTGTGGAAAATGATGTATCGATCTGAAGGTGGTGGAGACATATTCTCTCATACTCTTCAAAGCGCACTCTGGTCCAAGACGATTTCCTTGTAATGACTCCTACCTCATTAGAAAGTTCAATTAGATTTTGGGAAATCTAGTTGAGATCAGTCTTACATGGAAGGAGGGGAATCAAGCTACAGACTTCTTGGAATCTCTGGCACCTTTGACTGAAAGTATGTCTCTCATCCTTAACGTCGGATCATTCCCTAATGAGGGAGTGAGGTTTTATATTAATGATGCTCTGGGATTGCATTATTTTCAGCCCCCCTAATTATCTTTTTCACTATTTTTGTTTTCTAGATTTCTGTCCTTCTGTACTCTATTTTATCTAACAAAATTTATAGTTTTCAGTCAGTCAGTCACAATTTATGATTCTAGTATCTAAATCCATTCATTGAAAAATATTGATATCTGTGAATTTGACAATTAAGTTATCAATGTGAGGAATAAAATACATTTTATTTATCGTAGTATCATTGATTTACATATAATAAATGCAAACCCTAATGGACACACTTTACTACTTCATGGAAATAATAAGGGATCTCTAAGGTGAAACAATAGAGTGAATAAATCAATTATAAAAAAAATACATAAATTATTACTTCAACTCCACTAATTACCTAATGTTCAATCTATAGGGTGTCTTTGATATTAATCTTGAATCAGGGATTAAATTACATGAAAAATCAACTACATTCTTTAGAGAATGTCCACTTAATGTTGTAACAAATACATCAGTGTATTCATGTAAAATAGTTAAAGCCTCAATTAGAATATTTCCTTTTCCATCCATATTTTATTTTATCTTCTTCCATTCAAATCTCATTTTAAAGAGATATTGGGATTGGAAATAGATAAAAATTAGATGATGATTTCTATGTATAAAGATACAAAATTGTACATATTTATCATAAATTTTAATTTCCTTTTCCTGGAAATAATTTTTGCAACATAAATTAAAATCCAGTCTATACCACATAATATATGGATGTAAAACATAGTTTTGATAATAAATTACATAAATAGATCCCATTAATTTTTCATTATGTGGACTATCTAATACATCCTTATTGTTGTGAGACTTCCAGTTGGAGTTTTGAATGAAAAATTACTTATTAAGGTGTTAGGGAAATATAATATTTTCTTAGAAAAATGGATTATATTAAAGAGTGTGAAGATAAAAAATATAATAAAGAATAATAAAAATATGATTCTATGATTAAATTACCCTCCAACACATCACTCGAAACATCCACCTTAGCTTTAGTGACATCATAAGCTTATGCTTATCCCTCAACCTCTTAAGTATTATAATCCCTTGTTGTTTGGAAAATTGGTTTGAATAATAAGCTATTTATATATGGATGATGAGCTGAATAAAATAGTTATGTTTCTTTCCCATACATCCATGAGCTAAATGATCATTATCAGTGCACTTATGACACAATCTTATTCCCTTCATACATTTTCTAGGTTATTTTTTTCATTAATTTTCACATGATGGAAATTTTTTCATTTCTTCCTCTTATTGAAAATGTTTTCTTTTTCTTGGTGTTCATAAGACCAATTCATCCCTTAATTTCCCTTGAATATATAGGATCTCTAAATTTATTTCTATTTTTGGTCGAATATTAAACTATATAATTATATAATGAATATTTTTTATAAACAAGATCTCTATAGAAATTTGGATTATGTTCACCAGAAAAATGGTTGATCATGAATTCTATATTGCATTTATAATACATAGCATACCTGTACAGACTGATAATGGTATCCATATAGTCCCTTAAACTTTATTCCTCTTTTTCAATATATTTTTGAATATTCTCTTCATTTGAGTTCATTTATCAAAAGGGTAATATTTTTCAAAGAATATTTGATTAAAATTTCATTATTTTATGTGATCTATTTGTTATTCCTATTTAGTATTCTAGATTATTTATTACCATTTATTAGAATCAACCATGGGATATTATTCTATAAGTATAACATTTTAATTTTCATCCCACCACAAGGGTAGAAATTTCTTTTCAAGGGAATCAACCCATTTCATACCTACCATTGGATAATTCATTCCACTAAATGACGAGGGATTCCATTACATGAAGAAATCCATCATGGGAGAATCACTCTATGTAATAATAGCTTTCCCTATTTGGTAAGGGTTATTTTTCATAACCTAATTACCCTACCCTAATATAGTGATGACCTACTCACTTCCAATACTAGTTATATTCGCTTTATCTATAGAGAAATATCTATATTATACATGAGTATTGATACCCTTATTTAATCTATAATCTATTTCTAAACAACAACATATACTATATCTAATTATAACATTATAAATTTTAAATAAAACTGTATAATTTTAAATCCAGTGAAACACATAACATAAATTTAATATTTATACATTTTTTATCTCAGAATCATAATTTTTTTCTTTAGTTACATATTTACTTTCAAATCCTTCAAAATGGTTTGTAAATAAAATGTTAATTATCCTTTTAATAAAACCTTGGACTATCAAAATAAAAGAATAGTATGGCTCATGATAGTGCATTAGGTGATGATCAAGTCATTTCCCAATGATATCCTTACAGAGTTATTTCCCATATGTACAAAATTTCCATATCCCCATCCACTTTTCATAACCATATATAGATGTATTAATTGTAAGAAAACACTTAATATATACCTTAGTACGAATTTAGGATATTTTTCCACAATTTGTCATATCCTCAATGCCTATCATAAGGTTATGTTTCCTAATATATGTTATCTAGAATCTAGTTCCAAATGTTTCTGTTAAACTTTCTCTGATACAAACATTATGAACACTGAATATAATAACACAAAGTTGGCTGTATCATTAATACATTATCACTAATATAATGTATCAAATCTAGAAGGACCAATCAATTTAGTAGTTTTGGAGAACTATATATATACAATAAACTAATTTTACATTAGGAATATAATATAAAACATATTAATGGAAAAAAATAAACATCCATGAACTAATTCTATTAATTTTCTTCATATCCCAGGGAAACAATGTAAAATAAAAGTAATCTCAAATGCTCGGTATGGATTATGTATAATATAATATATCATGAATATATAAATAATAATCAATACAGAAAGGTAATTAACTAAAAAAGATTCCATTTTATAAATAAAATGTTTATCATGATTAGATAAGTTATAATAAATATGTTGAGGTAAATAAGTGAACAATCATTCCATTTAATCTATAACATGATCACAAATTGAATCTATGGATAATATTAGTGAAATAATATCATGTATAATAATAATAGAATTTCCATCAAAGAAAATGATTAATATTTTATTTCATGATCTAAAATAATATGACATCTGTAATATCATGGCCTTACTCTAATGTAGTTTAAAACTATTGGTAAAACAACATTTCATTTATATGAATGATTTCTCTCATGAGACTTGTCAAAGAATCATGTGGTTATATAACTTTGGTCTCCACTAATTACTACATGCCTAATGAATTACTCACATATCAGTGATCAATTTAATTCATGAAAATTATATAATATCCATAAATAGTTTTATTTAGTAAAGAATATAGATTTATCAACATTTCACCGCATCATTATTGTACTTTAAATGAAAACATTGTATGCCGAAATGGTATATGATTTAAAAAATAATAACATCAATGAATAAAATAATATTGATAAATTTGAAAAATGTAATTTTCAAGGGATTTTTTTAAAATAAATATATTTAATGAAGATAAATTAAAAAATGAAAAATTAATCGAGATATGATAGGTGACTATTAGTACATCGGGAATATAGGTATTGTATGAAAATCATGTTCTTTAGAATAATAAAAAACTATAAGTGAAATATCAAAATACAATTTCATAAAAGATATATATTTATAATACTATTTAAAATGTTTATAAGAAGCTAATTTTACTAAAAAAGTTACGTTGAAGGAGAAGTTATTTATCCTCATAACATTAAAAACACATCCTATCTAAATTTGCTTAAGAAATTTACAAAATTACCTTTCATAAAATAGGAGAATGATTCCATTAAAAAATTATAACATTAAGGATAACATAAAATATAATTTAATTAATAATTTGGATAAATAAAAATAATTTTTTAAAACAATTTTGAACAGCATGGACATGGAAAGAAAATTTATCTGTTTAAAAGAGAAATAACATCATTTTTTATTTAACATATTTATTTAAATATATAAAGGAGAAATACATAAAATTATTGAATAAAATATGGAAAATTCATAAATATATTGATTATATTTAGTTTTTTGGAATTTATGAAGGATATATTATAATATTTCTAAAATGAAAACAAAATAAATCAAAAAATGAGATCATAAAGTAAATTCTTATGTCTTTAGAAACATTGAAATTATAAACTATTTACAGAATAGACATGAATTGAAATATTAATCACCATGAATAAAAAGGTATTCATATTAAATACATAAATAGGAACTCTATACCCCACAAAAAAGTGAATTGGTTAATTATAAAAAATTTATCCCAAGTTAGTTTTAATTTAGATAAAATCCATTTCCTAACACTTATATTATCACATCTTACCACCCATTCATTAATAATATTTCATTATTACTTTTGTTTTAGGGGTTAACTAATTCGTTTTCTCATGCATGTTTATCATCAATGATCATGTTATTTTGCATAGGATATAGATCCACCATCTTCATAATTATATTATTGTTATAAAAAACATAATTATTTATTATATATTTTTTAAGAACCATTATTGATATTTAAACATTGAAAATGAATTACATCACTTTTTGGAGACGGTAGGTTGTATATACACATGAGTGATAATATCACTCACTTAACGATTGAAAGGGTAAGTAAGTGGATTTTAAATTATTTTTAAATAATTAATATCATTTCAAATTTAACATATATATTCACTATTTCCGTCTATATGATTTTCAACATGAGTCTTTGTTGAAAAAAAATTACATTGTTTTACAAGGCTGTAGTCCTTCATAGAAATGAATAAATACATTGATTCCCCTTTGATAGAGAAAAAGATGGATATATGTGATTACATAAAATATAATATTATCTCAAAATAATGGAGATTTTTTTGTTATTATATTGTTATTTTTATTACCTAATTTTGGTTGAAAAATAAGAGGAAAACAAAAAGAGTATAGTGATGACAATTACCTTCACTTGGAAGAAATTTCATTAAATATTTTATTATGGACCCTAGGATTGGTGTTTTGGTATGAGAAACACATATAGAATATGGATAAGGATGTCAAATATTTATTTTTTCTACTATTTTTAGATAAATTGCTTGATATGTGTAATTAATTCTGTGGAGGGATTCCCTTTAATATGTCGGGGAGGTGACCCTCTTGGAAACTTCATGGAAATTTCAAAAAAGAATATAAAATGCTATATTCAGTCCCAAAAATTTTATAAAAATGAATTTAAATTTTAAGGTGTGATGGATAAGGTTGAAATATTTATTTAAAATAATATTTGAATATTATTAATAAGAAAACATACCATTAGCTTTTGGTTTAAACCCAGGTAAGAACATTTTTACATTAACAAAGGTAATTAGTTTTAACTAATTTTAAAATTCATTAAGGATAAAAATTATGTTTACATTATGAAATATAATTAATAATTCTAATTTAAAATAATAAATCCATTTTACTTAATTCAACTAAGTGAATTGGAAATATTTAATTTAAAATAAACCAAAAATATTTGTCGAATTAATTTTTCTCCAAAAATGCATTATTCTAGGATAAGTTGATATTATATTAACTATGTTACTAGTAATCATCATTAGATGTATTTAAATTAAAATATTAAAATATATAAAATATTAATTTCATTTATATAATGAATTATTTAATATTATTTTAATTAATTAAAATGGATATACATTAATCCATTTAAACAAAATAATATTTCATAAAATTAAAAAGTTTTTTTTGAAGAATCTAATTTTGTAACTCTAAATAATATTATCAATATTTTAATCAAACTGACAGTTTATAAATTTACATTGTCAAATATTATTATATTTTATTATAAATAAATGTGTGAATATTTAATTTCTACATTTTAAATTATTCATAAAATATTTTTTCTAAGGGAATATTTGAAAAATTAAATATAGGTATATTTTAACCAAGTATATTCAGAATTGATATTCATACTCCCAAGGTTAAATTTGTGTATAATGAAATGATAAAATTTATATTTTATATTTTTTTTATCAAAATATAATGTTCAATCAATATAATTGAGGCATGATTGTTATAGGGAATGAAATATCCACTTCCCATGTGTCAATATCGTGGTATGAATAATCCTAGAAACTAGCTCAAGGGAATATGGAGATGTTTTAAATGTGGAAAAGAGAGGCATATTTCTAAAAAATGATGAAGAGAAAAGAAGAATCCCACTAATTCAAAAGAATCAAATAATGTTCAAATTATCACCCATTTTACAGTATATCATTTCAACTGTAAGGAACACATGAATTATACAGGATAATACACTATGAGAATGGTTGTTTGAGACAATCAGTGAAAACTAACTATAAAACTATTATAGAAATTAAGGGAATATGGTTTCACTACATTTTAGGTGGATCCCAAAAATTATTTGGATACATGTACAATAGTTTTTCATTCTTGAATAAGAAACATTATTTTTAGTCTTATTCTACACAATATTTCATGTAATGGATATTTAGTAGAAATATTAAAATACCACCTCAAAACATGGGGGTTTAGAAACTTATAAGTTCTAAAATGATTAAATTGTCATATCCTATGTAAATAACTACACCCCAATAAATGTTTGTGGACTAAGCCTCTTAGTGAATCTTGTCATAATTCCTTTTTTATAATTTGATTATATATTGGGAATGTATTTGTTGTACATATTTGTATCAAATGTCAACTTTCAAGAGAGGGAGATCATTCTTCACATGTTTATTCATTCTCTGATTTTATTCAAGGGTAAGGAGGGGTTGATTCTCATTTGGAATATTCTTATCAATCATGGATAATATTTACTTATAATCAAGCATATTCAGATTAAATAATTGAGATAAATGTTATAATAATACTTTAAGACATTCATATTGTGAAGGGATATACTGTTGTTTTCCCTAAAGAGTTTCTTGATTATCCTCTTGAGTTAGAGGTTGAGTTCTCAATTGAAATTATACCAAGATCTCTACCCATCTCCAAGACAACATATGGAATTGGAACCATTGATTTGGGTGAATCTAATAATATGTTAAAATTTAATTGAATTAAGGGTTTTATATTCGTTATTGATTTAGTGTGGGGTGTGATAGCCCACTTCAACAAGAAGAAGGAGGGGTCAATGTGTATTTGCATTGATTAACTTGAACTAAATTTTTTTTGGATAAATTAAAAGTATCCCCTATAGGATATATATGAAATTTTTAATCATCTACATGAGTCACAATGTTTAAAAAATATGGACCTTCAGTTGGGTTATCTCAAAATTTATGTGAATAAAAAATATATTACAAGAAATATATTCAAACATTGTATGGAAACAAAGAGTTCACATTGATTCCATTCGAACAAAATATCTATCTATAAATCATTATGGAATTAATAAATAGATTAATTATATATTACTTTGAAAAAACATTGTATTATTTATAGATTATATTCTTATAAACTCAAAAAGTAATAGGATAATGAGAAATAATTTGAATACTATTCTAAATACTTTACAGAAGGGGAATTGATATGAAAATTATAGTGATTGTGAAATATAGATGGAGGATGTACGATTAAAGGGGCATGTTAACAAACAGAAATGGATATATTTGGACCGCTGTTTGTTAATGGAAATTTAGGAGTGTCCTATACCAACATGTATAAAAAATATTTATAGTTTATTTAGACATACATTTCAATATCGAAGATTTAAGTGAAACTTATTATCATTTACAAACCTACTAACTAGGATGACTTAAGTAGGTGTAATTATTTTATAGAACAATAAATATGAATATAAATTCATGGAATTTATAAATAGGATTATCAATGCACCGATACTCGCATGGACTTCATATAGAGAACATTCCATTGTCAACAATGATGCATCAAAGAAGGAATTGGGCTCTACAATAATACAGAATGATAATATGATAGCCTATTACTAAAGGTAGTTGAAATTCAATGAGCAGGACTACCCAATGCATGACATGGTTTTACTCTAGTGATTTTCACATTGAATATTTAGTGAAAATATATTAAGGGGATAATTATAAAATATATATGAATCATAAGAGTCAAAAATATATATTAACATAAAAGGTTTATAATATGTTCCAACAAATATATTTTGTGCTGATGAAGAAATATAACTAATCAATCCACAACCATTTTGGGAAATAAAATAGAGTGGAAGATTATCCATGTAGATAGGATCCTATGACCAAATCAGTGATGAGAATTGGGAAGCATCTAATCTTCTTATACTTTCAAAGGACAGATATGGCAATCATAATGGATGGAGATTCATCAATTAATTCTTAGATGATTACTCAACCATCCCTTTTGTAGAAGGTAAAAGATAATCAATGAGATTATGTTGAAATATAGAAGTAGTTGTAATCTAAGAGAAAATATAAATCCATATATTTTAAAATTGATGAAGCAGTTGTATTAAATATTTAATGATAATGTCTACCATCAAATCATTCAATACTGAAGGAGCAATTGGATGATACACATAACTCAACTTTTTCTATCTCTACAGGGATCAAGAAAATGTATCAAGAGTTATGAGATTATAATTTTTGGGACAATATGAAGAATCTTATTATAAAATATGCATCAAAATGATGGGTATATAATTATGTGAAGTTGGAAATTTAAAATTCCAAGGGGATGATGCAACCATTAACCGTATCCTTCATGGAAATTTGAAAATATCTCTATAGAAATTATCAATAATCTTCTGAATAAATAAAAAATAAATAATGATATATGGTTTTTAGTGGATCAACCAAAAAATACTACTATTTTCATTTTAATTATAGAGTAATCCTCACTTGATCAACTTGCAATGATATACATAAGATAAGTGTCAAGTTCGTAATAACACCACAATAGATTGTATCTGATCGAGATACAATATTTAACTCTATGTTATGAAACTTTATTGAAAAAAATCAATGCAATTAATTAAACATCAATATGGATTATCACTACTAAACTGATAGAGGGTATAACTATTCCATTGGTTCTCTGCCTATGCATTTTTTCACGAGAAAATCTGTAGTGTGGTCATGCAATGATGATGGTTAGTCACCATGATATTGTAGTTGGGGAGGAGAAGACCCTATAGTTTTGTCTTGGGGTTTTGTTTTAATTTATCTGTTGTAATTCTAGTTTCTTTGGTTTCTCAATTTCTCCGTAAAAATGTTTTAATAATAAAAAAGTAATTTTCTTTCACTACTAAACTGATGTCCAATATAAGTGTTCAATCTATAAAAAATAATACATAATGAGAGTATTATTCAAGGGCTTCAAAGGAGTATGGGATCAACATCTTCCTCTCATTGAGTTATCATAAAATAATATTTTAAAATCAATAAAAATGGTTTCATAAAAATATATATATGATAATTGATGAAAAATAAGTAAATTATGGGAAAAATTTGTTGAAAATTCTTATAGGACCTATAATGGGTATTGAAATTGTATAAAAAGTCATAAATAATTAATAACAAATCATGATTTCTTAGAGTTTATATAAGAGTTATACTAATAATCAAATATGGGAATTAGAGTTTGTGGTTAGAGATAAAATATTCTTGTATATATGTTTTGGTAATAGTGTCATAAGATTTGTGAATAAGGGAATGCTAAGTCTCAGGTACATAAACCCCTTAAGATACTTTCAATCTCATTAGAGTTATGGCATATTAACTAGTACTCCAACCAACACTTTCTCAAGTATATGATGTATTCCGCATATCCCTCTTGAGGGATTACATACTCTATCCTTATCATGTATTTAATTGAGAGGTGGTACATATAGAAAATGATCTCTCTTATAAATAGTATCCAGTGAATATCTTCAACCATAAAGAAAAATTTTAAGACAAGAATACAACATACCTTGTCAATGTACTATAGAAAAACCCTAATCATGAGGAATTGACATGGGATCCATAATAAGTTATTATGAAGATGTACCCACACCATTATTCACCTGAGTATACAAAACCAAATTTCAATGGTGAATTTTTTTAATGATTGAATAATGTAATGACCTATAATCTTATCAATGGAATTTCCCTTAGAAATAAATAATTGTTTCATACAGAGTAATATTATATTATATAAATGATATTCATTATATGATAGATCTAAAAAAATTTAATATAAAAATTAGAACATTATATTTTGAGAATAAATGTGGGACTAATAATTGAATATATTACGATGGGAATAATAATAAAATAATTAAAATATGAAAATTTGGATATGCTCGGTCCATAAGAATAACCTCACTCATGAAAAACACTTTAGAAATGAAAAAATATTAATAACATACTATTTATCTAGGAAGTGAAAATTTATATAACCTTGAGGTAATATTGAATTTAATAAAGAATGAATTAAATATCAGGTATTTATAGGATGTAGAGAATCCACATGACATTTATAAATATGACCATTGTATCAGTAATCTCACCATTGGAATCTAAAAATTATAATTTTAAATGAACCATTATGAATAATAACTAAATAGTTACAACAATTTCATCACTTAGGGATGTTTGAAATACTATTTATTTATCCTATATAATTAAAAAATAACATATCTATACTTTGGTATAACTAAATAAATGGTTTAAAATGAGATATTAAGTGTAAGTATACAATTCAAATGTAAATGTTTTAATTTCAATTTATAGGAAAAAATGATTTAAATGTAATATTATTTTCTTAAAATATATTAATAACTTTACATTATTTTTATTATAATTATAAGATAAATTTGTGAGACAATAAGTAATCATTTAATGGGTCAGAAAACTAATCATAATATTAAAATTTTTATTTTTCAAATAAATAATTATATTATATGAAAATTATATTTCTAATATTTAAAAAATCCAAGTTATTTTATTTTTAATTGTATAAAATAGTTGATTTTTTGCGAATATTAAAAATCGTTAAAATACGGTAATCAACATTATAAGTTAAATACCAGAATTTTTGAGTCATGTATGACCTAAGAACATACTAGTTAAAACTAACATGCAATAATTATTTTATATACTCACAAGAATTAATAATATTGGTGGTCTTAATCTAAAATAATAAACCGATGAACATAATATCCAAAAAAACATATATCTCCTCCCATTATAAATAGCTCCCCTCACCACCCCTTCTCCTAAAAAATTATTATCATTAGAGATTATCTAATTTCTACAAAAATAAATTCCCAATCCTTCCCCCATGTATTAGTTCTTCTAATATAATCCAATGACGATTTCATGTAGACTTAATTTGTATCCTAAGAAGAGAAAACAAAATGAAGAAGTAAAATTACTGAGTAACCTATTTAAATTTTATTCTTATTATTTCACACCTATTGTTCTCCATACACATATAAATAGTTAATATATAATCAAATATAAACTATAGTTATATTATATTGGTTTAATAATAATCTTTTACCCTCCCTTATTTTTATTATAAAATGAAGTATTGTTTCCAATATGGTTGATTTTCGGCATAAATGAACTATATACGTCATTTTTATTGGGTTCCTTCATCACAGTTTATCAAAATATTATTATGGTTAAGTAAGAAAATAATAATTATATTAAAACTAATTAAATTTTATACAATGAATATATTTCAATAATATTATATTAAACAAATTTATTTGATGTTGGTCGGTAAAACCAACTAAACAAACTAACCATATAACAATGATGTTTTTACTAAGTGAATCACCCCTATGTCAAGAAAAAATATATATATTGACACTACTTAAATTTTTGGTAGGAAATTATTATAATTTAATTAATATTCTTTAGTTTTAGTCATATTTTTTTTGAACAGTTGTAATTATCCCCAAGTGATCCAGCCTTGGAACCATGAAATGAATGCACTTGTTAAAATGAAATCCAACCATATATCTTATAAAAAGATTGTAAATGATCATAATATAATTTTAATAAATGAAATATAGAAGAAAATGGTTTTTGAGTTAAGTAATTAATGAATTTAATATTATTATTCAAGAACATAAGTTAATGTTCAAAATGATTTTTGAACATATTCTAAGTGCTCCCTTCGAACCACACTTTTTCATTGGGTAATGAACTTTTTCTCTTAGAATTACCTTCTACCTCAATTTATTTGTATGGAATGATTATAAATTATATATATGTATCCTATATATTTAACAATGTTATTATACCATCCTATGATGGGGTAATTCATGTAGCATGTTCATTTCTCAAATAACATATTGAAAATCAAACCGAAATAAGTTGATTTTTTCTATCACTTAATCCATTATTGGAACAGTAATTTAATGTAATTATTCCTATTAATGATTTAATTAAATAAAAGAATATTTTATTATTATGAATCATACTATACCTATGTATTTCATCCAAAATATCATACTTACCTAATCTCTAAAATTCTATAACTGATTCCCTAAAACATCGTTTTGAATATTCATTTATATACCCAATTAACTTCCATTTCCAATGAATTGTTTTCCAAATAAATACATTATTTTGGGAATTGTGATTATATAATAATTTATGAATGTCCAAAATATTTCATTCTATCATCTATTTGGAATCATTAAGAAATATCATTTCATTATGAAGTAATGAAAGATTATAAAACACATTCCATTCTAGGAGTAATTCTTACATTTATTCCCAATGATTGTTTTTTTGGGAACACATAAGCATGTACATGTAATGATGGGTGTGGATAATTCATGATCCAATTAATTGGGTAATGTTTTTTTACTCATGAGACTGATTTTTTTGTTATTAAGTAACAAACCAAATCCCTAGTGGGACTTTGTACACCAGGTGACATTTTCTAGGATGAAAGCATTGAATAAGCTTATATTAGGTGTTATATTATTTTATCAATCCTATAATTCCATGATTTTATTATTAAATTTTAGTTTTTATGGTCCCATAATTGTATCTATGTTTGTTGTCTTTTATGATATCATGTTATGCCTTCCAGATCATATAGATTTCTTTGTTATCATGTTTATTTGCTTATTGGGTTTTTATCTCACCCCTTTTGTGTTTGTTTTCCACAGGTTTTCCAGTGACATTTTAATAGATCAAAGGGATTTAGGATCTCAGTATGGGTATTAAAATAAATACATTTCATTTTAGTTTCATGTTGATGTTTTAAGTACATAGTTATCTAAAGTCACTAGTCATTTTGATCTTTGGTTTGTATTTATTGGATATTTTTGTAAATAATCATATAAAAATATGGGTAAAAGGATTTTCTGACTATTATTGTCAATATTCTCTGTCAAATAATCATATTTTAAAATGAATCTGAAAAAACAAATAACTAAAATTCAACCATTAAAATTACAATTAATAAGGATATATGGAGTGTTAATTATAAACCATATATGGATAATTAATATTATAGAATATGAAAATTTATATTAGCATTTAATTATTAGAATAATTTTATTTATTAATTTTTTAATTCTAATATACCAATATATATATATATAAATCATATTTTGTTTATTATTATTTATTTTTTAATATTTGAAATATATTTTGTATAACACATATATTACATTATTAATTTATATTTCATTTTTCATTATTTAATGTGATGACATGGTTATGTATTAATGGAATATATAGATAAGGGTTAATGTTGCGTTATCTCATAATAATAAGAGGTTCTTGATAAAAACTTAGAACTCAATTGTAATAATGGATTTGTTGAGAGAAGATTGAAATATAAATTGAATCAAACTATGGGGCACCAAAAGAAAATTCTAAAAATAAATGAAAAAATATCAGTTACAGATGAATATAGGTAGTGTGTTGAGGTTTCTAAAATTTAGAATGACAAATAAATTTAAATTTTAATGGACATACCACTTAAAGGGCCAATATGGCCAATGAAATATGAATAAAAAGATTAAAAAACTGATTACAAATGAACATGAATGAGAAGAAGGTTTATAGGATGATAGAGGATGATAAATGAAACAATTGTGAAAAAAACATGAATTACTGTATAGAAATCCTTAAAAAATGTTACAAATAGCATAAATTTGTTTTCAAGAGGGGGATCATCTAAAAAATACAATTTTTCTACGAAAATGAATTACTTCTGTGAGATCTTAAACAACATGAGGATTGATACAATTTGATAGGGTTCTTTTGAAAGTGGTTAAGGAATTTATCAGCATTATGTAAAAAACAATAATGATGGTGGCCTTTTCCAACACTATAGCAGCTTATCAGTACTTTTTTGGCACTAGTAAAATGAGATTTTATTATTTTTCCAACTAGCATTGATAAACACATATTAAAAAATGAATTAAAATGAGTAAATAAATGATATAAATTTTCTAAATTACAAAATATTAAAAATGAATTATTTTATTTATAAAAATTAATAAAATAATATAAATACCATTTAAATAAATTAATAATATAAATTAAAAACACATTAAAAATAGTATAAATCAATGAATGAAAATGAATATATATTAATTATATAAATTACAAAACTATTAAAAATAATAAAAAATAATGTGTAAAAAACTATAATAAAATAATAAAAATTAATAAATTCCAAAAAATATTCAAAATTACAAATTTTTTTAAAAAATAAATAATATTAAATTAATTATTATTAAAAATAAATAAATAATATTATTATTATAAGAAGAAATTCATTATATTCGAAATTGACATATGATAGAGCCCAAAGGCCCTGTCTATTTTTTTAATGAATAGAAAATTGTAAATAATTGAAATGTGTTGTTAGACACGACCTAAACTACCCACATCAAGAAAAGAAAGAAGATTTTCTGAACTAGGGACCCCAACCATCAATTACCCTAAAACCAAGATCACTAAAAATTAAAATCAGTAAAATGAATTTAACCCATGCTATGATGTGAACATCGTTCACCCCAACCTAGAAGGTAACCTATAACATATAGACGTGATCCTCACCTCCATATTGTTTCTCACTTACATCACTCAAAATCCCTATTTGCGGATGATTCACTTGAACTATCTTTAGTTTCATTGCCAGTTTTCTCATGATATGTGGCACACCTTTCCATTATTGGACTCATATATATTACTATGGGTCAAATAATATTATCCACATAATTATGGAGGATATAAACACCATGAATAAAATATAATAAACAAATTTGGAAATTAAAATCTCCAATTTTTAATGAAACACTCTACTTGATTGTCAATGCATTCTACCAAAGCATCACTGATCCCTTGTGGGTTCCTATCTCACTCAATCACCTCTGAAATGGATTTTATTTTTGAGTTTATCTCCTATTCCACCCCACATTCATTAATTGTGGATTTTCTGAAATCATTATAAATATATTTTACTGTTTTAGAAACATTTGATGGTATATTAACCCATGAAATTGAGCATTAGTATAGCATGCATTCTCATTAATATAACAAGTTACCACTTCCTTATTTTCTGTGAAAGTATCCATAGATTGATCATCATCTCTAACATCATTTAACAATAGTATAGAGTTGGATGTCACAAATCTAGACTCAATTCTTTTTTGTGATGTAAATATCTAGGTTATAATTATCAATAATTACCCCTTGAACACAATTTTTAAACAAATATACTAATTTAAAATGAATAGATAATAGTTATCTAAATATTAAAGTAAAAACTATTAATATATAAAGGAATAAATATTAAAAATGAATAAATATTCATTAAATAATTTACAAACATATTAAGAAACACACACACACACACACACATATATATATTGAATAAGCTGGGTCATGACCCCTTTATTAATAAAAAGAGAATCCAAAGGGGGGAATATGAGGTTAGTCAAACCACTTTATACCTATCAAAATGAAAACGGTTAAAAATAAGGGAAAATTTAATGAGTATGTGAATGGGTACTCATTATATGAAAAGAAACTTGCCCCCCTGACTGAGGGGATGAAACCCCCTTATCTATGTATTGAACCACTACCAAGGCCCACCACTACCATAATCTTGACCATTATCAATACCATATAATTAAACTAAAAATTCAGATTCCACAAAATTTATTTCCTTATCTTCCTCATCACATTTGGGAGATTTAAATTCAAAATAATTTCAGGTTAGAACCTTACCGCTCACCTAGATCACTTGAGAAGACGAGTATCACACAACCTCGGAAGATCTTCCTAAAACATTAAAATGTGAAGGATCTTTGCGACACATTTATAAAGGAAACAACTTATCACTATTACTCACTTGACCCACATACATAATTTCCTCATCCAAAACCTTTTTATCACGAGTAACCTCTTAAGTGACATAAATTTTAATAAATCGGGATGAGTTAAGAGTTATTCATATACCCTCTTCTTCTTCTGTTATTCACACAAATATAGGGGTACCCTAAATATATTTCTCATACCTCATAGGAATAACAATAGTTTCTTCATAATAAGAAGTCACTTAATGCCAAATACAATTATATTTCTTCAGGCCTTGAAATTTTGATGATGCCCTTATGAGAGAGGGTTAATCCATGTCTTCATTATTCTAAAAGGGTTTATTTGAGTTTTTAGAGGGTAAAACCACCATTTTACTCTCCCCTTTTCATTTGTAAGTTTTTATTGTTTTATCTAGCCACAATTCCATATCGAACATGGATTTTCAAAAATATTAATTATTAAATTTATCATATATATATTCAAAAGTTTTCCTCACTATATCAATTTATTTGGAATGAAAAACTCTAAAATAATTTTTAGTATAAATAGACTATCCAATAGCTTCCTGTTCCTCACAAATGTATGCCCATGTAAAATAGGAATAGGGTGCACCGTGAACACTAGGATCATTGGAATTAAATAATGCAAATTTTGGGTTATTAGATAGCCGAGAAGATTGAGGAGCACCCGCAGTAGAATTTCAATAGAGGAACCCCCTCATCATTCACTGGATCTATTTTATTTTTAAATCCTCCTCAGGACCTTATAAATTATAGAATGAGAATAATATGATTTTTTTTGTAATTATAGAGTTTATCCCCCTTATACATACAATTAAATATAAAATTTGGAATCTATTCATATGAAATTGTCAAATAAAATTCTTCTATAATGGTAGATAGGAATATGTAATCAATAAACATAAAACCAAGATCTACATCCACCAAATTTTGAGAAAAATGAAAAAATATAACGCTCTCTATTTTCTATCATGTTTAATTAGATCACCAATATAAATAGAAATATAAATATTTTTTGAAAGCCTTAATATGTAGTGAAGGACATAAATTTAAACCCAAACATGAACTATTGTTTTCTTCTACTACATCTTGAGTTTGAAGTCTCTAGGATGAATGAGTAAGAAACCCAGTCAGAGGGATATAGTCTCAGACTCCCATGACTTCTATTTTAGTTCCTAAGAGGGAATAATAATGAAAAAAAATCCTTTAACCGTTTATACAATTTTCTAATTTTTGAAACCCTAAATTGATGAAAGGATATTTTAAAAATCATTAAGCCTCAAAATATTAGAGACTCTAAGAATAACGATATGCCTACTGAGATAGTAATTACCTAACACCATATGATCATAAGAAACTTTTGTATTTTCTACTACATGACCTATATTACATTTCCTCTCGATTATACCAGAATCATCACCTCTAAAATAAAAAATGGTCACAACTATATTCTTCTGATTTTCTGAAAGATACCAAGTGTCACTTATAAATGACCAAGAGAACATATGGAGGCTATAAAATCTTGATCAATGATCCTCTCTGACACCCTGTGGACTGAGAAGGACCTCTAGGTAAAAGAACATTCCCCAAATAATGTTGAATCACTTTGGAGATGACTAAACCCTACTCATTTCCATCACCACCACTATAGAGCACTCAACTACACATAATCCCCCATTTAAAATATACATATAGATTTATAAACAGTCCAATTATGTATTCATATTTTTCACCAAATATAATTAATTATAAAACTATTAAAATAAAATTATGAATTTTAATATTTCTATTTATGTTGATTTACAGCTGCTAATATATAGATATATTATTACTAATAATAAATTTTATTGATGTATATATTTAATTGGTTGTATAAAAATTATAATTTATTATGAAATACATTTAATTTTTTAAATAATTATTAAAATATAATTATTTTTATAAATGTATTTATATTTTTTATTTGTCTTCGTGTGATGTAAAATAGTTCCAACACATACCTTTGTCTATCTAACTTTTCAAATACACATGCACATACATATACAATAACATAAATATACATACATGCTCATACACATACACCTATATACACATACACAATCATAGACTACACTTGCATAAACAATAACATATACACATATATAAACATATATACATGCACATACACATAAAAATACATACATATATACATTCACACAAACACATACATATAGATACAGACATACATACACATATATATTGATACATATAGATACAAATAGATATATACACATATAAACACCTAGGTACACATCTACACATACATACACATGCAAACATATATACACAAACACACATACATTCTCATACATATACATACGCACACATCCATACACATGAATAAACATGCTTACACCAATAGGTACACACATACATAGACACATACACATATAAAAAAATATAAACATGCACATACAATGTCATACACAAACTAAAAACACATACACAAACACACAAACACGCATACATACACATACATATAAATACATAGAAACAAACATATATACAAATATAAACACTCACAAACACATTCAATCACACAGACACATAAAACATTCATATATACACACATACATGCATGCCTTAATTCACACCTACATATATTAAATAGATAAATCTATTAGACATCCCATTATATTCACTTTTTTTTATTTTCAAAACTGTGATATTTTGAATACATATAAAGGGTTCACATCACAGCACTAATGACAATATTAATATAAATATATATATATACATGATGTTTCTTGACATAGAAGAAGTTCCTATTATGCAATTCCTAACACATATATTTTTATTTTCATTGGATAATCCAGAATATACATGTTGTTTAATGAAATAACCACTGATTGTTTTGATGAAATTAATAATGGGTTTCAGAAAAAAGTAGATATGATCATGTTAAATTTTTATTTAATTTAAAATTGATAAAAAATGATTACCCCATATTGAGTTATTTCTTAATTGATGGTGTTGATAATTCAAATCCAATTTGGTGAATCATAATTTTTTCATGAGGAGACAAAGTAAAGAACCTCAATTAGAGATCCACACATGTTTCTTTAATAAATGAATAATTCCAATGAGATGTTGGGTGGTACTGTGATTGATTGACCAACTTATGTTATTCTCTTTCATTGCTTCACGTTCCTTCAGGAATGATGAAATTTATGTTTTTCTTATCTTTTAAATAGGGGTAGAGGAGGAGGAAAATGTTACCTCAATCCTGATTGAAAACCATTGAGAAATTATTCATTGGGAGAGAGTAATCTATGCGGACAATGTGGTTCCCAATGATTAACCATTACATAGAGGACGCAAAAATTTATTTATAGTCATTGTGTTTGGTTAAATATTTATTAATTGATCGTAGGATCATAATAATATATTAAACCCATATATAAACTCGTTAAATTTAAAATAATATGAATATTATTTTATCCCATGATTTTTAAAAATACTTGTAGTGATAAATATTATTTTACGGTCTCCTAAATAATTATTCATCATGAGGCCCAAAACTAAGTCTATCTATCAATTTCATTATTTATTTAATTATTGAATATATATTTAAATACATATTACTCATTGTGTGGTCCTCTAAGCATATTACTTGGTGTCACTCGATATGCTTTCTTAATTTTCAAAACATATCATCTAGTAATGGGAGATGTCACCCATAAGGAGAATACATGTAACAATAAAAATAACCATATATGAACACTCATTGCATAATATAATCCCTTTGCCTCAATATCTTTATTAGTTTTTCATATTCTCATTTCATCAACTTATATGCTTGATATGAAAATCTATAACATTATGAAATGAATTGTAAAATACACTATAGAAATAAATTAATGTGAATGTAATATTTCCATAAATGTTTTGAGATATTAATATCCATTAATCTAGAAAAGAAAAATTCTTCATCGATATATTCATTAAAATATTATAACTTCTGAAGAACCCAACATACCCAAATTCACTGTGAACATATGGTGTAACAGTTTATGGAAATAATTCTAACTGCATGACTCATGATATTTATTGATAATTATCACAATGAGTAAGGATCATTACATGCACTCACATATAGGATATTTCAATGGCACATACACATATGAATATCCTACAATCGAGTCTTTTCTCACTATTATATATCTTGAGATTACAATGTGAAAACTTCATAATATGAGGTATTATATAATTAGAAGTACTCACTCATGATACTAAACATTCTATGTGTCCCATAATAGTTTCTATTTGACTATACAACATATTTTTATGAATATCATTATAGCATTTGAAGGTTCTTAGCATAAAAAAGAATTACAATGTCATTTTTCATTGTGATAAATACTATAATACAATATTACTTAAATTCACCTAGAAAAATGGAAAATAAATATTAAAATATTTTATTAATATTCAATTTTATGAATATATAGGTAATCTAAATTGAAAATATTTGGGTTTGGTAAACCAAATCCAAAAAACACCACTTAGAAATGACCCTACATCTAACAAATATTAGTCTACTGGTTACCACATGATGATCATTTTTATTTTGAGTTATGGCTTTAGTTGAGGGTTCTACCTTGTAGTCTTCAGTGAAAAATATTCTAATCGTGACATCACTTCTATGAGAAAAATATCTCAAGTGATTATATTCCAAGAGTGTGTAAATTTTTCCAATAATGATACCATGACTCGTTTTTATTGTCCACCACTACAATGATTTCAAAGGAGAGTGTGATAGGGTTTTTAATACTAGGAATCATGTCAAGGTGTTAAAAAATTTACATATCCATACCACTTAATTATTTCCTCAAAAGATGCTATATTATTGAAATCCAGCATAGAATCGATAACCACAACAATTTTTGTTCACTTTTATCTCACAACACCTACATTAAGAGTGATGATATACTGTGAATGTGATGTCTGGTCACCATGATGTGATTAAAATTATGTATTTGTATTCCCTTAATGACTAGTTACCCATATCCTCTATAAACCAGAAAAATATCCTTAAAATTCCATAGATACTAATGTATATTCTGGAATTCCATCCAATTTAAGTCACCTAGGTTATCTGGATATCAACCTACCACACTTAATCTATATGTGACATATAGCCTAGTTCATATAATAACATTCATGACTGACCCAAATAATGATGTTTATGGAATCCTTTCCATCCTATATATTTCCTCACATGTCTAAGTACATATTATATTGGAAACATAAATGTTACGTTACATAAGTAACAATCATATTATCAATTATTCCATATCAAATATCTTTAGTATCTTATCAATATATATATGTTTACTAATTCCATTCATACACTTGTATCTATCAATATTGATCCTTACACTAAGAATGTATGTTTCATTTCTTATGTCCTTCATGGAGATAAATGTGTTAAATCATTCTTTAATATACTGTAACATTATTATTTTTATTTGAATAAGGAATATGTAATTTATATACACTATCAGGAAATATTCCTCACATCCACTAAACCTATTATGGATACAAGTGTCACTATCATTATTTATGAAACTAAATTACATTATGTAATCATCCAATTGAATGTTCCAAGACATATATTCCTTATTAAATCATGAAAGGGACATCAATAACATCCTTTCTCGGTTGGAATCCATTTGTATTATAAACCCTTACTGTTATGCCAAATAAAAATCATCTTCAATGTTCCAATAAAGAAAGTTTGTTTTTACATCTATATGCAAAATCCCAGAGTTAAGAAACACCACTAAGGAATTTAGAATTTTGATGAATTTTTTCAATGAAATGGTTGGGAAATTTTTGTCAAAGTATACACCATGAAGCTTTTTAAACCATTTTACAACCATTTTAGCTTTATAGAAACTTAATATAAAATAAATTTCATGTTTTTTATAGAATACATATTTGAAAAAATGGACTTTACACTCACATAAGGATCCATCAAAACATATAAATGTTATTGGTATAAGGAATATATTTTATAATTTATAGAATCTTTCAAATTGGTACCTTCTATTCCCCATCATTCTCCCTTAAATGTTATATTATGTTTTTATCATCTAATAATGATTCAATATCCTCATTAATTGAAAAACCTTTTATTTTAGGTTCAATAACATATCTTATACTTCTACGTAGAACTTGTATGACTAGAATGTCCTCTTCTATTGGGATTTATAAGATCTTTTCATGGGCCAACTGATTTTTATTTTGATCTATGACTTCATTGAATCCCCACTCACTACTACTTTTTTTTCTGAGATATATCCCCTCAAAATAAATATGGGACATCTGTTAAAAAATTAGCATCTAAGTAGATGTATTATTAATATCATCTGTCTTCATTTAGATATCCTATAAAGACACAATAAGTGTCGCATGGTGATATTTTACTAATTGGGATCCCTAAAACATTTTTCATAACCCTACACTCATAGTTCACTAACTCATATCTATTTCTATACCAATTACATTTAGAATACAGTTTGATGCATTATGTGGAAATTGGATTACGGTATACCATTTTGTATTCAATCCATATCCTCAAAATGATAATGGAAGAGTTTCATATATCATAATGGATTTCATCGCATACAAAAATGTTTGGTTCCTCCTTTGGATCAATCTATTCCAATAGGGTGTGTAAGGTGGTGTAACATGGGATTATATCCCAGAATCCCATTGAAAAATGATGACGTCCTTCTTATGATATTAAATAATGAGTTTTGGGTGGATTTTCTTAATCTTATTACCAATATGGTTCTCAACACCATTCTTGTATTAGATTAATTTATGAATTTAATAGGACATATACCACATTAGGTATGAATATCCATATCATTTAATTTCATTCATGAAAATTATGACTTATGAGTACCTTCCAATATCCTCCACATGAAATGGTCCACACACATCTATACAAACCATCTAAAGAAGCTCTGTAGGCATTTGACCTTTTCTATTGAGTGGGGATTTGGTAATTTTGACTTACAAACAATCATGTCATACAATATGTTGTTTTAGTGCAAATGAATTTTAATACGCATCAGTGTGTAATTTAGTCAAATAATTTTCATTTACAAGGAATAAAATATGATTTCATAGTTGGGTGTGGAAAGAGTCATGAAATATAGTTTTGTTACCAATTTAAATTAAATTTATTGTATAATACAATACATAAAATAATTTTTTAATGAGTCTTATAGTAAAAAAATATCTATTAATAATTTAAGTAAAACTTATTCCCAAATGTGAAAGTAAATCCATCTGTGTAAAGTCGAGAAACACAAATAATGTTATTGGTTATTTATGGAACATAATAATATTCTTTCAAATATAATATCATTCCATTCAGAAACATGAGTTGGTAGTCAACAATATCTATAAAGTTATTATATAAACATTTGGTGTACATAGATCTATCCGACTATATTAAATATTATGAAATATACTAAGTTCCAATACATGAATACATTTTTGAGAACCACATGTTATATATAATAACCAATTTGTATTAAAAGAATGATTTAAATCAATAAAAAAAACTATAGCCTCCATTTTTTTCTTCACCTATGTGAAATAATTCTTCTAGTGGATCTTATTTACACATAAAAAATAAAAAACATCCTCCTCCCTTATTTTTCACATGATCTTCTTTCTCTGGAAAGGGTATTTCAGATAAAATTTTGGCATGGAGCCATTCTTATAAATTTTTTATTTTACCTTATACTTGTTCACTAAAAAATACATGTGTTTTCATGTTTTATTTCCTTGTCAACATAGAAAATACGTGTGAAGAAATCTAAGAGAGATTTCTCCATTTAGATCATTTTAAAATTTACAACAAAGCCAGAGAATCTATGAGGAAGTAATTAAAAAATGAGATTTTTTGTCATGTTATTCATTTAAAAATAATTCATTAACCACTATTTTCTTAATGTAGAATATTTTTTTGACTATATGTGGCCCAAATGATGCATAATTTTCATGATTTCAAATTATGATATCCTTGGGGATTTTTAACTACTCTGATCTTTCCCACTCCTAATAAAGGTCATGGATATCATTGATATTGATATAGGATTACATGTTTTCATGATAATTAATGTGTTCACTAAACATAGAATAAAGCATCAAGAACTGAACAAATTTCACAACATTGAACTATTTTTCATATAAAAAACTTCTTATCAACCAACTCCTTAGTATTTAGAATAGGTGTTGTGTTTTCTAGAATGTAAAAATTATTTTCAAGGAGAAATATAACCCATTAGAAAATATACAATTCATGGAAGTTACTACATGTTTGGATATTTACTTTCTCTATAATTGATAATATGGAAAATGTGGTTGATGAACATTCAATTTCACTACAATAGTATAAAATTTTATTATTTTAAATTAATGTGATTTCCGATAGTATGTGAAAAATAATGGTAATTTTATTATAAATACTATATTATTTTATCAAGTCCCAATATCCCTCAACATTTAATTTGAAACATTTCTATTCTTATAACATTGGAGTATAAATTATCCATATTTACATTATTATAACTCCAAAAAATCCCACGTAAATTATAATATGGTATTTATGTTGTAACACCCCGACCGCAGTTACCTAGAGTCGGTGCATAATTATGTATCATTGGCATGATCACAAAAGATCAAGTCTCCAAAGACCGATTATTTTAGTATCCTTGGAAGTACTATATACATTAATATGGTTTACATTACATCATAAAATGGAAAACTACAACAACATTGTTTCCATATACAACACTGAGTTCCCATAGACTATCCCTGCAGGTCAGTCATAATATACTTCATCACATCCTTGGAAAAATAAAACATATAAAGGGGTGAGATCAGATTCTCAGTAAGGATAACAATATAGCAGAAACTTTCATAAATAAGCTTGATCATTTAAGGCAATGTATAAAACAAAAAACAAATGACTTTTTAACATAAACTTCATCATAATATGGAAAATATAAATCAAAATAATTCCATTTACATACTCACATGGATATTTTACTAGTTGAATAATCACATGCAATATCAATAGACACTTTCATAATGATGGAATGCATAATGCCAGACTTCATAACCACATAGTCAAGGCCTTATCCCAAGACTACAAATAATATTTTTTCAAGGACTTGTGCCAAGACACTAGTTTGTCTCATTAGAACTACCGATCCATCAAATATTTATAGCGGGCTCCACCCGTCACTTACTAAGTCCAATGCATTCCTTATATTAAAATGTTTAAACATAACATAAACATTCATATTAAAACTAGCATACAAAATGTCAATACTTTATCAACAAACCTTGGATGGTGTAAAAAAACACATCCATAGTCAAACATATCACAAAACATTCAATACAATATGGATGTTTTGTGTCATATTAAATCAACTTCAAATAAGATTAAAATCCATCAAAGGATGTTGACATATATGAAATCAAAACCTTTTTTAGAGAAATATCTCTTTCTACCTTGAAATAATTTAAGATTCACATAATTATAAAGAAAAAATTTATTTTGAAAATATTTGTATAATATTTTAAGGGAAGATTCGGCGATGTTATAATGGTGGAAAATAGCCGCACACACCGTATAAGTTAAAAAAACATTCTTGATGTAATTTTGTCGAAAAGGTCATAAATTACCTTGTTTGGAAAATGACAGAAATATTCCTTTCAAAAACATATAAGGTCAAATAAGGGTATAAATTACATTAACCCATTATCTAGTAAATAGTAAAAATGTTTTTAAATAAATTTTTAAGAAACAAGGATGTGTATGATAAACAGATCCCAGTAGATAATTACGTATAAACAACCTAGGATAATGAAGAGATTGTGAAATTAACCTTTACCTTGAACTTTTCCTTGGCCGAGGGTAGATTAAGCTCCAATATAATGGTGAGATAATTGTCATTAAATTATACAAGAACTATATACATTAATATTATATCGTTTATGATCTTGTAATATTGCTTTGTTAATGGTATTTCAGTGGTATCATCATTTTGGGTGTTAACTGATTCGTTTTCCTTTATATGATTTGTTACATAATTAATGTTTGTTATAGATAGGATGTATATTATTCATATTTAGAATGATATTAAGTGTTTAAACAATATTTTCAATCATCAATTGAAAATTAGTCTTGAATGGATACAATGGGAAATGAATCTCATCGCGTTCGCGGAGACGGTAATCCATAGGTATGCACGAGTGACAATATCATTCTTTTGATATTAAAATCATATATAATTGGATGGAATATCATATATACAGAATCATTATCATGTTATATTTATTATTTTCATCATTTATACTCATTATTATACCCATACAAATGATGAAGTGTTTGAATAACAGACTACACCACGACGTGGAAACGGTAATCCGTACGTACACACTTATGGTGACTTTGTTATCTATAATATGAATAGAATAATGAATAGGGTTGTAAAATTTTAATAATAATGTCACAGTATATATAATATACTGGATTTATTATTTTATAATGGAAAAAACAAAGAAAAATGAAGTGGAAAAGGAAAAGAACTTGAAAGAGGTGATGAAATATTTACCTCTTCTTCGAGTTCTTCTTTTTAATTTGATCAAAATGGATTCTTAGGTTGTCTTTATGAATAGAGGAAGGCATCTAAGATGAAGGTAAGATATTTTAGAGGATATTTTGGAAGGGTTTTTCCAATCCAAATGGCATTGAAGGTGTGAATTTGAGAGAAGGGGGAGTGCCCTTTAATAAGAGGAGTGAGGGGCACCTTAGGAATAGATTGAAATATTATTTTATAATAAAATCATTTTTGGTATCTAATATCTCTAGAATGATTTATATAGAGTATAAGGTGGGTATGGGTCTCAAACCACTCAACCAATATGTTTTAGACCGGTTTGGGTCACTATATTAACCTTGTCTTTTAGATTTAACTCTTAGTTAATTACTTTGACATTTACCATGTCTCTTTGTAGTTTTATATTATATGGTTAATAAACATATTACAAACTTCCAGGAGAACCTCAAGTGGTTCATTAATGAGATATATAATATTATTTAAGACCTTTGGCTGAACCATAGAATTTTAGGAATATAATATCAATTAATAATATAATATTGTTTTTAAAAACTCTTTTATGTCAATTTTGACACTATTTGCTATTTTGTTTTTTTAAACTCATAAAAGCATTAGTACTTCAATAAAAAATAATTTAATCAACCCTAAAATGTCATATTAACCTAGAAAATTGGTTTAATTAATAAAAAGTCTCAAAGAACATTTATTTGGGTATTTATAATATCAATTATTTTAATATTTCATTAATAAGGTAATTACTACATCATCATTGTGTCATAAATAAATTAAATTAATTAATGCCTAAAAATTATAAATAAAAAACCATTGTGTAGAAAATTTTTTTAGATTTCTAGTTAATATTTATAGTCGAATTTATCTTATGTTTAACCCTATATTAAAATGGTTTATTTATTAAATGTTGAATTTAACACTTTTAACTCTTCTTTGAATTAAATAATAATAAATGTCCTAATCTAAACCAAGTGGACCTAAAGGATCATATTTCTTTTCCTAAGGATTTTTTTGGATGAATAACACTTATCCAGTAGAATTAAGACATTTTTAGGGTTATAATAATATCATTTTTACCTTTAATTACCCTATTTACTTTTAACCGTTGTAAATAAAAGTCAAAAGTTACTATTCACCAAAAATTATTTTTATCTTATTGAACCACATTTTACATCATTATATAAACCATTTCTCTCATATTTATGAATTTCAACTCACAGAAGTGGTAAAATTATGTTTTATGTAAATTCAAAAATACACCTAGGAGGTGGGTAAAAGACAGTAAAAAGTTCAATAAAATTTTTATATTTCTAAAATTATTATAATATGACTCCAATTAATTACATTGAACTTAAATATATATTATATATCTATTTTTACCTAAAATAAATTTAAATAAAATAAATAATTATTTAAATAAAAAGTTGGTTTTAAACAACAACTTAGTGTTTTTCACTATTTATCAAAAATTGAAAGTTTTTAGAAAAATACCAAAAATTCACTCTAAGATAATTTCGATATTATGAATCCCAAAATGAAGTCCATTTTGAAAGATAAAATTTATAAAATTTCAAAAAGTGGGTATTACTATTCATAACAGCTAGTTTGATTGGTTGTGATGTGTTTGAACTCAATGTTGCGTACAACACAAGTTTCTGTATTATTAAAAGGGAAACGTACCATGGAAGCTTGAGGTGTTACATTATCCCATCCTTAAAATAATTTCATCCTAGAAATTTCTAGAATATTACTGCATAAAAATATTCAGCTGGTTCTTCATCATAAGTTCGTCGGGTTCCCACTTCACCTCTTCCATCTTATGGTTTCTCCCTAGAACTTTCACCAGACGAGTCGTCCAGTTTCCCAAAACTTTTTCTCTTGTATCATGAATCTTTCCAGGATCTTCACAATAAGGCAGATCTGGTTCCGGTTCAATTTCCTCATAGGTGAGTATATGCATTGGGTCAGACATTTATTTTCTCAACAGTGATATGTGGAACACATCATAAACTTTGCAGAGACTTGGAAGCATTGCCAAACAGTAAGCTAGAGCCCCAATTCGTTCTAGAATTTTGAAAGGTCTGATATACCTGGGACTCAATTTACACTTCTTACCTAAATTTATAACACACTTCCATAAAGATACCTTCAAGAAAACATGATCTCCTACCGGAAATTCCAAATTATTCCTTTGGTTATCGGTATAGCTATTCTGCCTACTTTGAGCTGCTTTGATGTGGGTGTGGATTACCTTCACCTTTTCCATCATTTAGTCCACATGTTCTGGGCCTACGAGTTTTCTTTCACCAACATCATCCCAACTGGTTGGTGTGCGGCGTCTCTTTCCATATAACACTTCATATAGAGCCATCTCAATACTTGAATGAAATATATTGTTATAGGAAAATTCTACCCGAGGTAAATATTGATCCCACATACCTTGAAAGTCAAGATTGGATGATCTCAACATGTCCTCTAAGGTTTGAATTGTCTCTTCTGATTGTCCACTAGTTTGGGGGTGGTAGGCAGTGCTCAAATGAAGTTCAGTATCTAGGAATTTCTGATGGCTTTTCCACAATCTTGATATAAATCATGGATCTCGATCTAAAACAATTGATAGGGGTACTCCATGAAGTCTAAAAACATTATTAATATATAGTCTTTCTAGACGTTCAAGTGGTAAATCTTCCCTTATAGCACGAAAATGTGCTTACATGGTAAGATGATAAAAAATAACCGATATTTCATTGTTCCTTCTAGGAGTATTTGGTAGTCCCATGACAAAGTACATCGTAATATTATCCCATTTCCACTCAGGTAAGGGAAGAGGTTGCATAACTCCTCCAGGATATTTCCTTCCTCCTTCCACTTGTTGACAAACCATACATCTTGACACAAAATCTACAATCTCCGTCTTCATGTTTTCCCACAAAAAATGTTCCTTCAAATATCTATACATCTTAGTGCTAGAAGGGTGTATAGAAAAATTAGATATATGAGCATCATCTAACAATTCCCTTTTTAGATTAGGTATATCAGGAACACAAAGTTTCTTCCAAAATTTCCAAATCCCATCATTTTATACGATGTCGATCAATCTCCCATCGTTCACAGATTTAATCTTATTTTTAAATTACTCACAATCATCTTGAGAACATTTTATCCTTTCTATTAAATATGGTTTAGCAATCATCTGAAAAAGAATTGATGTTTCACCATCCATGGTTATTCCCATATCCATCTTTACTAGATCCATGAAAATAGGATCCATTTCAACTCTCATCCTGTTAAAAACTCCATGATCCTTTCTGCTCAAAGATTTTTCCACTTTATTTTCCTTCCTTGGGTGGTAGTGTATTGTTAAATCATAATCCTTGAGTAGTTCAAGCCATCTCCTTAGCCTCATGTTGAATTCTTTATGTGAGAAAATATACTTTATACTCTTGTGATCGTTATATATCTCACATATTTCACCATATAGATAATCTATCCATATCTTCAAAAGAAAACATTATAGCTGCTAACTCAAGATCATCAGTAGGATAGTTTTGATCATGCATTTTTAGTTATCGTGATGAATAGGAATTAACCCTATCATTATGCATAAGGAAACAACCAAGTCCTTTCTTGGATGCATCACTATAAATAACAAACCCAACATTCCCTGATGGTAGGGTCAAGATATGATCATTGACTAATATTCTCTTCAGTTCTTCAAAAAATTATTCACACTCTTTTTTTCAAACAAATTTAACCCCTTTTTGTGTGATCTTTGCTAATGGGTTAGCCAACCGGGAAAAATTCTGGATGAAATGTCGATAATAACATACAAAACCAATAAAACTGCATACCTCAGTTATACTCATTGGTGCTGGACATTCTTGGATTTCCTTGGTTTTAGAAGGATCAATAGAGATTCCCTCCTTAGAGACAATATGGCCAAGAAAGGATATCTCCTGAAGCTAGAATTCACACTTGCTAAACTTCCCATATAATCCATGTCTTCTAAGAGTCTTTAGAATAATGCGCATGTGATTTTCATGATTTTCATAGATTTTTGAGTATACCAAAATATCAACAATAAATATGACTACAAAGTCATCAAGATATTCCTTGAAAAATCTATTCATTTGATCCATAAAGACAGAGGGTTCATTTTTCAATCCAAAAGACATTACAATAAACTCGTAATGCGCGTACCTAGTTCAAAATGCTGTTTTCGGAATGTCTTCCTTCTTCACACACAACTGATGATATCCAGATCGAGGGTTAATCTTTGAAAATAATTGAGCTCCATGAAGTTGGTTGAAAAAATCATCAATGCATGGTAGGGGATACTTGTTCTTTATTGTTATAGCATTGATCTCCCTGTAGTCAATGCACAACCTCATAGATCCATTTTTATTCTTAAAAAAAAGATCATGAGCTCCCCATGGAGAAACACTGGGGTGAATAAATACCTTATTTCTCAATTCCTCTAGTTGTTTCTTTAGTTCAACTAATTCCACAATGGCCATTCTATAAGGGGTATTCGATATGGGCCTTGAACCATGAATTAAGTCAATGGAACACTCAATTTCTTATTATAGAGGATGTCTAGGTAAATCCTATAGAAACACATCAACATATTCTTGAAAAATAGGTACATCCTCTATTTGAAAATTCCTTTCCTCACCCATAGTTATTTCATTCTCTTCCTCCCCAATAATTTAATTTAGTTGAGCTATTGGGGGAGGATCTAGATAAGAATTAAGTGGTGATGTTCTTGCTCTAAAGATAAGGTACTACAAATAATTATAAAAAATTGTAGCTTCCTTATTCTTACAATAAATTTTCACATCATGGTCTGAAAGATAATACATACCAAGGATTATATCAAATTCAATCATGGGTATAATGATGAGATCAGTAGATAAATAACATTTATAAGACTTAATGGGAACTGATTCACAAAACATTGTTGCAATGATACTTTCCATAGGAGTTTTGAATGAAAATTCCATTGTTAAATCAAATTGGAAATATCTAATTCTCATAGAAAACTGGGAAGATATGAAACAATGCGATGATCTTGAATCAGAGAAAGCATTGGCTAAACTTGAGGAAAACATTAAATTACCTACCACTACATCTTTTGGAGCTTCAACCTCAGCAGTAGTGATAGCATAAGCTTGTCCTTGATTCCTTGGAATTTTATGAGGTAAGTTCCCTTGATGCTTAGGGTAATCATTCAAAAAATTTCCCCTTTCAATAAAATTGTAGCATTCAACATTAACAGCCTCTTTATTCCCCTTGCAATCACGAGCTTGGTGGCCCTTTTCACCACACTTGTAATAGACTCCCATTCCCATAAAAAATTATCAAGGTGTTTCTTCCCACATTTACTGAAGGATGGATATTAAACTTTTCTCTTCTTCTTATTTCAATTTCAAAAGTGTTCAACATATCTCTTCTTCTCTTGCATTGCTTTAAAGTCGTAAGACAAAGAAAAGTCTTTTTCTATCTTGATAGCACATGAGACAATATCTTCGTAGGACGAGAAGGATTGTGAGACTAATGCTCGATGGAGAAATGGCTTTAACCCATCCAAGAAATGATCAATCTTACTTCTTGGGTAACGTATATAATCTGTATCATGCCTCTCTAACCTTGTAAAGTTAGCTTCATACTTTGCGACATTCTCTTCCCCCTTTTGCCTCAGACTCAGAAATTGTCTTTCCATATCTGCTCAATGGTCATGAGGAATGTATTTTTCTAAGAAAATTTCTTTAAACTCCCTCAATTCCATATTTTATACTTCATTATCTTCCTTTGTGTTTTGAATCAATGACCACAATTGATCAACATCTCCAATAAGGTGGTAAACTGCTGTGAAAATGTGTTACCTTTCACTACTCCCCATGGTGTGGAATATTTTCTCTATGGAATTTATCAATTTCTTAGATACTAATGGATTTATACCCCCATTGAATGTTGGTGGTTGTTTCCTCATGAAGCGATCTAACATTTATCCTCCATGCTGCGGATTAGAGTGCTCCATACGGGTATGATTATTATTCATAACTTGAGTTAGTTGTCCTAGTAGGGTGATAAGCTGATCAACACCAGTTGATTCACCAGCTCCACTATAATTATCTTAAGTAGGAGGGAAATCCCTACATGGATTATGTGTGTTGATATGGTTTCCATTCCTTCCACTAGGTGCCATTTCTAAACAATGGCATAAACTAGATTAGTTTATAAATTGAAATACATAATTCCAAACTTTTAAAACACTTAACATAAACTAAACACTTTGTGGATATAATCCATAATCATAAAAGTTTTCTCTTTGAGGAAGTATATACACATAAACCCTTCATATTGGCTTGTAAATAAAATGAGAATTACCCTAAGTATATCCCTCGGGAGTGTCGTAACCAAAAAGTGCAACAAGGCCCACTGTCATACACCGGTTCCCATTCGAGTCTAGCTCAAAGTGGTGTTTTCAGGTTTAACCCCTAGGTACATCGTGCCAAAGCCACCTCTACCTTCTCGTATCAAGAAAATCATGTATTTCTAGGAAAACTCACAAAATCTCTACAATACCAAATTCTAGGAAGTTCTTCTATACTAATCCTCAAAGTCTATCTTAGGGCTATGTTCTCTAATCAGTGTTTATCTAAATCTAATTTCCAAGGTTTGTACTAAACTTCCTATGATACCAACTGTAATGCCCCGACCATAGATACCCAGATTTGGTGCATTATTATATATCATTATCAAGATCACAAAAGATCAAGTCTCCAAAGACTGATTAGTTTAGTAGCCTTGGAAGTACTAGATATATTCATATGGTTTACATTACATCATAAAATGGAAAACAACAACACCATTATTTCCATAGACAACAATAAGATCCAATAGACTATCCCTACATGTTATTCATAATATACTTCTTCGCATCCTTGGAAAAATACATAGAAAGGGGTGAGCTCAAATGTTCAGTAAGGATAACAATATAGCAAAAACTTTCATAAATAAGCATGAACATTTAAAAAAATTTATAAAACTAAAAAAAACCTTTTCAACATAAACATCACCATAATATGGAAAATATAAATCAAAATAATTCCATTTACTTACTCACATAGATATTCTACTAGTTGAATTATCACATGTAATATCAATATCCCCTTTCATAATGATGGAATGCATAATGCTAGACTTCATAACCAGATAGTCAAGGCCTTGTGCCAAGACTATAAATAAGATTTTATCAAGGCCTTATGACAAGACACTATTTTGTCTCATGAGACCTACTGATTCATCGAAGAGATATAGATGTCTCTACCCTTCACTTACTAAGTCCAATGCATTCCTCATATGAGAAGGTTTAAACATAACATAAACATTTGTATTAAATCTATCATACAAAATGTAAATACTTTATCCACAAACCATGAATGGTGTAAAAATAACACATTCATAGTCAAACATATCACAAAACCTTCAATACAATATGGAATTTTTGTATCATAATTAATGAACTTCAAATAAGCTTAAAATCATCAAAGGATATTGAGATAGATGAAATCAAAACATTTTTTTAGAGAAATATCCCTTTCTATATTGAAATCATTTAAGAGTCACATAATTATAAAGAAAAATTTGATTTTGAATTTTTTTTATATGATTTTCAGGGAAGATTCAAATATGTTATAAAGGCAGAAAATAGCCGCACCTTCTGTATAAGTTAAAAAAATATTATTTCCTTAATTTTTTCAAAAAGGTCATAATGTACCTTATTTTGAAAATTATAGAATGATTCCATTAAAAAACATATAAGGTCAAATAAAGGTATAAATGACTTTTACCCATTGTCTAGTAAATAATAAAAATGTTTTGAAATACATTTTTAAAAAACATGGATGTGTATGATAAAGAGATCCAAGTAGATAATTACATATAAACAACCTCGGATAATGATGAGATTGTGAAATTGACCCTTATTTTATACTTTTCCTTGGTCGAGGGTAGGTAAAACTCTTGTATAATGGTGAAATAATTGTTAATAAATTATAAAATAACCATATAAATTAATATGATATCATATATGATCTTCTAATATTGTTTTGTAAATGATATTTCAGTAGTATCATCATTTCAGGTGTTAACTGATTTGTTTTCCTTTATAGGATTTGTTACATAAGTAACGATTGTTATGGATAGGATGTATCTTATTCATATTCAAAATGATATTAAGTCTTTAATCATTATTTTTATTCATCAAATAAAAATTAGTCTTGAATGGATAAGATGGGGAATGAATCTCATTGTGTTCGTGGAGACGGTAATCCGTACGTATGCACAAGTGACAATATCATTATTTTGATATTAAAATTGTATATAATTGGAAGGAATATCATATATATAAAATCATTATCATGCTATATTTATTATTTTCATCATTTTTACTCATTATTATACCCATCCAAATGATGAAGTGTTTGAATAACAAACTACACCACGACGTGGAGATGGCAATTTGTACGTACGCACATATGGTGACATTGTTATTTATAAGATGGATAGAATAATGAATAGGGTTGTACCATTTTTATGACAACTTCAAAGTATATAGAATATACTGGATTTATTATTTTAGAATGTAAATAACAAAGAAATAGGAAGTGGAAGAAGAAAATAACTTCAAAGAGGTGATGAAATATTTACCTCTTCTTCAGGTTCATCCTTTTTATTTGATTAAAATGGATCCTTAGGTTGGATTTCTGAATAAAATAAGTCATCCAGGATTAAGGTATGAGAGTTGAGTGGATATTTAGGTAGGTGGTGGTCGAGCTAAATGGAATTTAAGGTGTAAATTTTAGAGAAGGGGGAGTTCCCTTTTATTAGAGGAGTGAGGGGAACCTTAAATAGTGATTGAAATGTTATTTTATAATAAAATAATTTTCTATTTCAAATGGTTCCATAATAATTTATTTGGAGGATAAGGTGGGTATGGTTAGAAAACCACTCAACCAATAGGTTTTATACAGGTTTGGGTCACTATATTAACCTTATCTTTTAGATTTAACTCTTAGTAATTAGTTTAACATTTACCCCGTCTCTTTGTATTTTTATATTATATGGTTAAAAAATGTACTAAAAACTTCCAAGCGAACCTCAAGTTGTTCATTAATGATATATATAATATTATTTAAGATCTTTGGATGATCCTTAGATTTTTAGGAATAGAATATCAATTAATAATATAATATTTTCATAAAAAACTCTTTTTTTTCAATTTTGACACTATTTGCTATTTTGTTTTTGTTAAATTTATAAAAGCATTATTACTTGAAATTTTTTTCCTTTAATCAACCCTAACATGTCATATTAAACTAGAAAATTATAGGCATTCATAAAAAGTATCAAATTACATTTATTTAGGTATTTATAATATCAATTATTTTAATATTTCATTAATAAGGTAATTACTGCATCATCATTGTGTCATAACTAAATTAAATTATTTAATGTCTAAAAATTATAAAAAAAATTCATTTTTGTAGTATATATTTTTATCTTTCTAATGAATATTTACAGTAGAATATATATTATGTGTAACCCTATATTAAAAATGGTTTAGTTATTAAACATTGAATTCAACACTTTTAACTCTTCGTTGAATTAAATAATAATAAATTTACTAATCTAAACCGAGTAGACCTAAAGGATCATATTTTATTACTAAAGTTTTTTTGGTCAAATAAAATTTAACCAATAGAATTAGGACCTATGTTAGGGTAATAATAATATCATTTTTACCTTTAATTACCCTATTTACTTTTAACCGTGGTAAATAAAAGTCAAAAGTTACTATTCACAAAAAAATTATTTTTTATCTTATTGAACCAAATTTTACTTCTTGATATTAACCTTGTATCTCAGAATTTCGAAATTAAACTCACAGAAGTGGTAAAATTATGTTTTATGTAAATTCGCAAATGCTCCTAAAAGGTGGGTACAAGACGGTAAAAAGTTCAATAATTTTTTTATATATTTAAAATTACAATAAAATGAATCCAATGAATTAAATTGATCTTATATAGGTATTATGTTTCTATTTTTTCCTAAAATAAATTTAAATATAATAAATAATTATTGAATTAAAATGTCGATTTTAAACAATAACTCAGTGTTTTCCCTATTCATCAAAAATTGAAATTTTTCAGAAAAATACCAAAAATTTACCCTAAGATAATTTAGATATTCTGAATCGAAAAATGAAGTCCATTTTGAAAGATAATATTTATAAAATTTCAAAAATTGGGTATTACTATTCATAACAGATAGTTTGATTGGTTGTGGTGTGTTTGAACTCGAAGTTGTGTACAACACAAATTACTGTATTATTCAAAGGGAAACGTACCATGGAAGCTTGGGGTGTTACATATATTGGTGGTATAAAAAATTACAGTACTTTGTTTTCATCATATATTAAGTGGACTCCCCAATCTGGAAATGTAACGACCCAAGAAAACCATGTTTTGATTTTTGATAAGTTTGCTTTCCAATGTCACCCGTTAAGTGAACCAACAATCAACTATTAAGGTAATAATAATAAAATGCATCAAATGAATGAAAACTCCTTTTATTCAGATAAGTAACATCTCGGCTACAACTTCCAATGACCGAAAAAAATGATAAACTAACAAAAAATCCCAATTAAGAACCCGATTACAATAATGTGGAGACTGCTTAAAACCACTAAGAGCCCAAAAATGCAGTAGGGGTTTCAGGCGTCCATTAGAATGAACATGAGGATGGCCGAAGCCACTAAAACCGTGCTGAGAACCAAGGGAATCACAAGAACCATCTCTGTTTCTCCTTCAGTCACCTGGAGTGAGGGACACCCCGAGACCAGACCCTTTATAAGCACCCTAATCTGACCGTTGAACCCCAAACGACTATAAATATGACCGTTGGATTCTCCCATCTTCTATGTTTTGACCGTTGTAAATAAGAAAGGTTTACCCCCCAAAAGGTTCAGAATGATAATTATGTAATTTTCTTTAATGTTTAAAAATGTCATCAATGATAATTTGATCAATTTATTTCATGTTTTCCCAAAAATGCGAATTATGTTTTATGAAAATTAATGTTATTATTCACTACACTTATTTTTCTTAATTTGAGCAATTAAAATTTTATGTTGTAAATATATTAAAGCTGATGGGTTTTTATTTTGTCTAAATATGTATTAACCCTTGAGTTATATATATATATCATCAAATTAAATGAATCTTTTTCTATAAATTAAACATAAGGGCTAATGTTAATGAAAATGTTTATAACATTGATAAGCAGTTTTGGAAACCATGTCAAACTATGGTTTCTTTTACTTATGTGTTTTGTGGTGATGATATTTATATCAACACACTTTTATGTATGATTAAATGTAGTTTCATTTAATAATAATCTTTAATTAAGAAAAATTAAGGTAGTTAGCTAATAAAGGAAATTAATATATATATATATGTGATATGTTTTTATTAACCAATTTTTTTAACCATTGATTTTCATAATGAAATATTAAGTAATTAGTAATTATGGTTTAATAATAATAATGATAATATAATAAGGTTAATAAAGATTATTGATGTTTTAAGAATAAAATATATATATATACCTATATTTATATAGTAATGTGTTTTGAATTGAACCATTATATAATTTTATTGACCAATGTTTTTTATTAAAATAATAAAATATGGTTTAATAATTGAATTATTTATTAGTAAAAATCAACGATTTAATAAATTAATAAAGATATTAATAAAACATTTTTTTTTAAAAAAAACTGCTGAAAACCGCATTTTAAGCGCCGCTTTCCTGCTGGCCGTCCGATCCAGCACCCCCCTCCGATCGTTCCATCTGTTTCTTTTAATGCTGTGCCGAATCTAATCCACCCGATCTACCTACTTTTAATCCTGGCCATCCGCTGTTTTCCAGATTTCCTTCTTCCCCCGCATTCCGCTTCTTCTTCTTCCTTGCATCATCGAACCAGTAGGGTTAGGCTCCCCGTTTTTCTTCATCTAGGCCGGTGAGTGGACCCGTGTTGCTCCCTGATTTCCACGAGTCGACACCGACCCCCACCCTCGGATACCCTCCTTACACGTGAGCCTCCGTCTTCTTTTTTTTAAACACCCTGTTGCACCGAAGCAGGATGTTTGCATCCGAGCTTCTTTGATCTCTCTGACTTTTGGACCTCGTCGCTGCTGTGTTTTCCTCTCCTCCTCTCCGAGCAAGGTAAGGGACAAGCTTTGTCTTAGTTTTGTTTAAGTTTCAGTTTATATATATATACATAATATATGTATATGCAAACCTTCTATGTTTTTACTCTCGGTTTCTCTTGCTTTGTCTACTCCTCCCCTCCAAATAGGTAAGGGAAGAACCCTACTTTTGTTTCTTTTTTTCTCAAGATTTGATACACTAAATTTTTATAAACACCTTATGTATATATATGTGTAGATAAATTTACATTAAGGCCTTAAGAACCAGTTACCACTATTCCTATTTTCCAGAACTCACCCGGGTTAAAGGAAGTTTCTTTTTCTTCTCCCAGGGTTAATTTTTGTTCAATTTTTTTTAATGATTCACACTTTGTGTATATATATACACACATATATATACACATATTTATAAGATGATATATTCAAACATACAATCTTTTCCACATGTATATAACCCTAAATTTCTCTTCGCCTATGAAAAATGGAGTTGTCGAATGATTGCATGAACATGTAAATCATGCAATTATATGGAGCGTAAAGATGTATATGAACATGTAGTAATATAGTTGCACATGTACATCAAAGTGCATAAGGGATGAATTTGACTCTTTTGTTTTGTACAATATAACATGATAATTTATTTACTCAAAAGCATGTTATCTCAAGAAAAGTATCCAAAAACCAATTATATATGTTTCAATATGTATGATGAAGTTTAAAGGTTAGTTGTTACCGAAATAGTTCATTCACTTGAAGAATTTTACTTAGCATCATTCTTGAGAAATCAGGATTTTGGATTTTGAGAAAATGGAAATAATTCCTTAAACTTTTATATACATGTATTCATGTATTTGTACACCTCGACCACATTGCGTGCAAGATTGATTTTATGCCAATAAGGGTCTTATGAATGTTAAGTTTATTTATTTTATATATAAAGGAACCCCACTAGGTTTTCCAAACATTAATTTTATTTAATGTATAACCTAGGAAATGCTTTTTGAGTATGGTTTATTGTGGAAAACCCATGCATATGTATAGGTATATATATCATTATGTTTTCTTCAACTACACGTTTTTTTTGTTTTGGTATTTGCAAACTTTATAAATAAAAGGGGCCATGTTGTTTAAAGTGCCAATAAAAGAGTTTTTATAAAATTATGTACATGGTTTTCCCAAGACAGTTTTAAGAAAACACCCACAATATCCATTTATCAGCATTTTTATAAGTTATGAATGTCCATGTTTAATTTGGGTATTATGATGTTATAGAATGTTAAATGTTTTAGCAGGCATGTCTCAGATTATTTATGAATGATCTGTCTTCAAGTTATGATTATATAAGTGAAAAGGGGGTTGTTTAAGAATATATGAAACCCTATGAATGAATGACCATGTCAAGATATGTGAGGGATGTATAGGACATAAATTTTTATGGACGGGTGCACCCGGAATTATACAGCGCTCCAATGCATTGGGTAAATCAAGAGTCTCCAGAGACGTTATGTGTGACGGTCTTGGCGAATAGACTTGGCTTGTGCTTTCATGTGCGACGGTCTTGGGGAATAGCCTTGGCTTGTGATTTCATGTGCGACGGTCTTGGCGAATAGCCTTGGCTTGTGCTTTCATGTTCGACGGTCTTGGCGGTTAGCCTTGGCTTGTGCTACTATGGGAAATAAGATTGGTGTTTGGCCTTGACCCGTACTAAAGTTATGTTTTAAGTTCATGACACAAGGTCTTGACAAAGTCCATTATTATACATTCCCCCTGCATGTGATGATAATTAGTTAACCAGGGGTTAGTTCAACTAACAGGACAACCCCTAGTTGAAAACTCCCATGACTATGAAAATGTAATTTATGTGTCAAGAACTGTTTTTCATATGGTTAACTGTTAGAAGAACTGTATATTCTCATGAACCATGTTATGAATGTTTTCCCTGTTTACTCGCAGAATTATTTTTTTTATAATTTAAGTAGCCTTTCTTGAATATTATGCATTGTTTATTCTTCTTATGTTGCTCTCTCTAATCATGTTTTCTCTAAATCTTATTTCAAGTATGTACATCTCTGTGCAAGTGGTTTTCAAAAATGATGGATTTTATGTTTTAAGAAAAGATATGTTTTGTTTTAGAAAAGTATTTTATTCTATACAAAAGGATTTTTTTGAGAAAGGATTTTCTTAAAACATTTTTGAAACCCCTTACTGGGCATATTTGCACAGCCTACGTTTTGTTTAAAAATTTTCAGGCATGGTTGGTACTGATGAAGTTAATTAGAAGCAGCTGGTTTCCCAGAATCCTGACCCTTGCGATCTTCTGTAGTAATGGGACATGATATCTTATTTGTAAATGATGTAATGAAATGTTAAGTATATCATCTCTCATAGGCACCCTGGGATTTGGGGATGCTACAGTTGGTATCAGATGATGGGTTCAGGCAACTCTGGAAAACCAGGTGGTATAAATGTATTACTATGATTGACTAAGTAAAAATGTTATATCTTTCAGATGGCTGATGAAAATGTAACTACCGACATACTGTCTCTACCCACTAAGGCTCTAGAGAACATTATATCTCCAGCTAGCCGTGAGAACTTTCTAAACTATGCCCGAATTCGCATGACATGTAAGCACCTATATGATGTATCAAACACACCTAGGGTGCTTAGTCTTCACCGAGGATTGGGGATGGATTATCTCCTAATGATGATGACCCAATTTCCCTCTTATGCAGTTCTGGGAAAGTATCATGAGGGACTCTTCCGAGTGTTCACAACTAGCGAGGAATTTGGCACGATGCTTGACAACCCTTTTCAAGAAGCTGCTGCTGCTGCCGAAGACCTCTGAGTAGCTTACCTATTCCAGATTTTGCACTACGGCTTCTAGGGCCAGTTAATGGACCTTGGAGTGTTGGAAAATGAGTCCACCCAATTGTCTCTTAGAAAAGAGGTGTATACCGATGTTTCCCAACTCCATACCCCTCACGCTAAACTTAGGAGGCGTCATAGATGTTCCCATGAGTTTAGTCCTATCTGTTCAGCCTGTGTGTGGTTTGAAGAGTTAGGAAGTATTGACACTCTTTGTGGTGTACGTCTAGTAAACTCAGGCTTTGCCTTGTAAACTTTTGCATAAATGGAAGTTTAATGTTTCCTTTCATGTCTCCACCTTATATATATTGTTAAGAGTTTCCTTTTGATTTTTTTCAGATGGATGGTCAAATGAAATTCTCATCACTACCCGATGAGTTAGTAGAAGTCATCTTTATCAAGGCTTGCATGGTGGATTATCCATCCTTTCTCCACCTGTGAGGGTCTTGTCAGTGTTTGGTTGATCTAGAAAATGGTCCAAAGATTCTTCGTTTATTTCAAGAGGATGATCGTGCTTTTCACCTCGTCGCCACTGCTCAACTCCCCTGCAATAGGCGAAGGGGAAGGTACCACGAGGGCATGTTCTAGTGTTTTACTCTGGCACAAAACTTTTCTGTCGGAGCGTGCTTCCTCGTGGCTGCTAAAAATGGCCACCTTAGTGCCGCCTACATATTCCAGGTCTTACACTTCAGTCTTGTCAACCCCATCATTCCTCTCAAATACCTCGAGCATGATGTGGCTAGAAGAGTTATCAAGGAGTTTACCTACTCGGACGTTTCCGATCTTTTCACTGCACGAGCCTCCCTTTGGAAGCCCGTGTGCAGAACGCACGAGCAAGAGTTCAAGGCATACTGTTTGAGGTGCATCTGGGCTAGGGAAACAGAAGAGTTGTGTGCCAACTTTGGTATCCTGTTAACCGAGCCAGATCCATTGTTTCGGTAGAGTTATACGTATGGGGTTTCCGTTTCTCTTTTTATGATAGAATTGCGAGGGCTCAATTCTTTGAAGGGGGAAGTAATGTAATGACCCAAGAAAACCATGTTTTGATTTTTGACAAGTTTTCTTTCCAATGTCACCTGTTATGTGAACCAACAATAAACTAATAAGGTAATAATAATAAAATGCATCAAATGAATGAAAACTCCTTTTATTTAGATAAGTAACATCTCGGCTACAACTTCCAATGACTGAACAAAAAGATAAACTAACCAAAAATCCCAACTAAGAACCCGATTACAATAATGGGGAGACTGCTTAAAACCACTAAGAGCCCAAAAATGTTGTAGGGGTTTCGGGCGTCCATCAGAATGAACATGAGGATGACCGAAGCCACTGCAACCGTGCTGAGAACCAAGGGAATCACACGAACCATCTCTGTTTCTCCTTCAGTCACCTAGAGTGAGGGACACCCCGAGACCAGACCCTTTATAAGAACCCTAATCTGGCCGTTGAACCCCAAACGGCTATAAATATGACCGTTGGATTCTCCAATCTTCTATGTTTTGACCGTTGGAAATAATAAAGGTTTACCCCCCAAAAGGTTCAGAATGATAATTATGTAATTTGCTTTAATGTTTAAAAATGACATCAATGATAATTTGATCAATTTATTTCATGTTTTCCCAAAAATTCGAATTATGTTTTATGAAAATTAATGTTATTATTCACTACACTTATTTTTATTAATTTGAGAAATTAAAATTTTATGTTGAAAATATATTAAAGCTGATGGGTTTTTATTTTGTCTAAATATGTATTAACCCTTGAGTTATATATATATATATTGAATCAAATTAAATGAATCTTTTTCTCTAAATTAAACATAAGGGATAATGTTAATGAAAATGTTTATAACTTGGATAAGCAGTTTTGGAAACCACGTCAAAATATGGTTTCTTTTACTTATGTGTTTTGTGGTGATGATATTTATATCAACACACTTTTATGTATGATTAAATGTAGTTACGTTTAATAATAATCTGTAATTAAGAAAAATTAAGATAGTTAGCTAATAAAGGAAATTAAAATATATATATATATATATATGTGATATGTTTTAATTAACCAATGTTTTTAACCATTGATTTTCATAACAAAATATTAAGTAATTATTAATTATGGTTTAATAATAATAATGATAATATAATAAGGTTAATAAAGATTATTGATGTTTTAAGAATAAAATATATCTATATACCTATATTTTTATAGTAATGCGTTTTGAATTGAACCATTATATAATTTTATTGACCAATGATTTTTATTAAAATAATAAAATATGGTTTAATAATTGAATTCTTTATTAGTAAAAATCAATGATTTAATAGATTGATAAAGATATTAATAAAACAATTTTTTTTAAAAAAAAACTGCTGAAAACCATGTTTTAAGCGCCGCTTTCCCGTTGGCCGTCCGATCCAGCACCCCCCTTCAATTGTGCTGTCCATTTCTTTTAATGCCGAGCTGAATCTAAGCCGCCCGATCTACCCCCTTTTAATCCTGGCCATCCGCTGTTTTCCGGATTTCCTTCTTCCCTCGCATTCCACTTCTTCTTCTTCCTTACGTCGTCGAACCAGTAGGGTTAGGCTCCCTGTTTTTCTTTATCTAGGCCGATGAGTGGTCCCGCATTGCTCCCTGCTTTCCACGAGTCGACACCGACCCCCCTCCCTCGGATACCCACCTTGCATGTGAGTCTCCGTCTTCTTTTTTTTAAACCCTGTTGCATCGAAGCAGGACGTTTGCATCTGAGCTTCCTTGATCTCTACGACTTTTGGACCTCTTCGCTGCTCTGTTTTCCTCTCCTCCTCTCCGATCAAGGTAAGGGACAATCTTTGTCTTAGTTTTGTTTAAGTTTATGTTTATATATATATACGTAATATATGTTTATGCAAACCTTCTATGTTTTTACTCTCAGTTTCTCTTTCTTTGTCTACTCCTCCCCTCTGAATAGGTAAGGGAAGAACCCTTCTTTCGTTTCTTTTTTTTTCTCCAGCTTCGATACACTAACTTTTTATAAACACCTTATGTATATATATGTGTAGATAAATTTACATTAAAGCCTTAAGAATCGGTTACCAATATTCCTATTTTCTAGAACTCAACCTGGTTAAAGGAAGTTTCTTTTTCTTCTCCTGGGGTTAATTTTCGTTCGATTTTTTTTAATGATTCACACTTTGTGTATATATATATACACATTTATATACATATATGTATAAGATAATATATGCAAACATACAATATTTTCCACATGTATATAACTATTAGGACCAATAGGGGCCTATATACCCTGAGAGGGGGGGTGAATCAGGGTATGGATATTCTTTTTCAATGTTCTTCCTACCCCACTGGATCATGACCTCTTTATTACAAGGGTTACTTTGTTTGCTCTTGTGTGTAAACTATGATCACTTGTTTTTCTAATGATGATGCTTTGAATGCAATGCAGGGAAGCAAACAGGCAGACACAGAGATTTTTACTTGGTTCACCCTCACTGGGCTACTTCCAAGGAGCATAAGCCGAAAAATTGCTGGTCGTACCAAATTACAGTATTCTTCACTAGATGTGGATACAATGTTTGGGCTAGATCACTTCTATGCCCAGACTCACTGCCTTTACAATGTTTAGGGTCAGCTCACTACTTTCCCATGGGTCACTCCCTGTTTCTCTCTCTCTGGATCACTGCCGGTGGAGAGGATCACCTTCTTCCTCTTCCTAAGCTCACTGCTCTGTGAAGGGATTCACTCACAGTTTATAGACCTGTAGGTCTCTTCATTTGCATGAAATAATGCAACTTCAACTGTAGATAGATGCTTTATTAAAGTCTAACTTTCATCCACTGATGAATACCTCTTTGCCTCTGACCACTGGGCAACTACCTTTGGAAAGTACCTTCGTAAAGCACCCTACTTCGGAAAGATACCAATTTCGTGAAGCTCAAACAAGCCTTCACGAAGCTCCTTCCTTTTCGCAAAGCACTTTTGCGAAGCACTTTCATGAATCAATCTCGCGAAGTTCAAGCTGTCTCAAAGCAGCGGCCCTCGTGAAGCTTACTAAGCCAACGCGGAGCTCACAGGTTTCACGGAGCTACAATAGCCGCCGCGAAGCTCCTCTTTCGTGAAGCACAGTGGCTCTGTGAAACACCTTCGCAAATCGAGAGCAAATGATATTCTCTGAAAATTCTCCCCACTTCTCTCGAGGGGGTCGACCTCTATTTATAGGTGATTCCACCAACCCTCGAACCTTCCGCACGAAGTCAACACCACGTCATCTCAAATCGCGAAGCTCCAAAGTTTCTGCCAGAATTCTGTCCAAATCGCGAAGCACCACGGAAATTTTCCATTCACGGAGCTTGATGTAATCGTGAATAATTACCGTCAACATTCCTTAGCGCCTTCGCCGCGAAGCTCCCTCGTAAATCCCTTCACTGCCGCAATGCACTTCAGCCTCTGCCATTCACGAAGATTGACGTAATCGCGAAGACTCACCGCCTCAATTCTTCTGTTCTTCACGATTTCCAAACCATGAATCCTATCTTCGCTAAATTCATGCCTTTTCCATTTTAAATTATGATCTTCATGGAAATCCTATTTTCGCGATGCTCACCGAATTCCAAATTTTGGACCCCAAAAATTTGGCAAACACTGGGAAACGGCGCCACCTTGTACTGCTCTTTTGTACTGCCTCCAGATCGTCCTTTTCCTTTGTCATCATTCTTTGTCAACATTGATTGTCAACAACTTCTCTGGAACTCGACAAATATCCATGAAAACCTACTTTTTTAACAAACACAATCAACCTAAAAATACTGCAATGTTACCTTGAGGGATTTTTGCCCAATAATAACCCTAAATTTATCTTCTCCTATGAAAAATGGAGTTGTCTAATGATTGCATGAACATGTAAATCATGCAATTATATGGAGAATAAAGATGTATAGGAACATGTAGTCATATAGTTGCACATGTACATCAAAGTGCATAAGGGATGAATTTGGCTCTTCTGTTTTGTACAATATAACATGATAATTTATTTACTCAAAAGAATGTTATCTCAAGAAAAGTATCCAAAAACCAATTATATACATTTCTATATGTATGATGAAGTTTAAAGGTTTGTTGTTATCAAAATAGTTCTTTCACTTGAAGATTTTTACTTACCATCATTCTTGAGAAATTAGGATTTTGGTTTTTGAGAAAATGGAAAGAATTCCTTAAACTTTTATATACATGTATTCATGTATTTTTACACATCGACCATGTTGCGTGCAACATTGATTTTATGCCAATAAGGGTATTACGAAAGTTAAGTTTATTTCTTTTATATATAAAGGAACCCCACTCGGTTTTCCAAACATTATTTTATTTAATTTATAACATGGTAAATGATTTTTGAGTATGGTTTATTGTAGTAAACCCATGCATATATACAGGTACATATATCATTATGTTGTCTTCAACTACAAGTTTTTTTTGTTTTGGTTTTTTCAAACTTTATAAATAAAAGGGGCCATGTTGTTTAAAGTGCTAATAAAAGAGTTTTTAAAAAATTATGTACATGGTTTTCCCAAGATAGTTTTAAGTAAACACCCACAATATCCATTTATCAGCATGTGTATAAGTTATGAATGTCCATGTTTAATTTGAGTATTATGTTAAGTGTTTTAGCATGCATGTCTCAGATTATTTATGAATGATCTGACTTCAAGTTATGATTATATATGTGAAAAGGGGTTTGTTTAAGAATATATCAAACCCTATGAATGAATGATCATGTCAAGATATGGGAGGGATGTATAGGACGTAATTGTTTATGGACGGGTGCGCCCGGAATTATACAGCGCTCTAATGCATTGGGTAAAGCAAGAGTCTCATGAGATGTTATGTATGACGGTCTTGGCGAATATCCTTGGCTTGTGTTTTCATGTGCTACGGTCTGGGAGAATAGACTTGGCTTGTGCTTTCATGTGCGACAGTCTTGGAAAATATCCTTGACTTGTGCTTTTATGTGCGACAGTCTTGGTAGTTCGCCTTGGCCTGTTCTACTATGGGAAACGGGATTGGCGTTTGGCCTTGACCCATACTAAAGTTATGTTTTAAGGTCATGATGTAAGGTCTTGACAAAGTCCAGTATTATACATTCCCTCTACATGTGATGATAATTGGTTAACCAGGGGTTAGTTTAACTAACAGGACAACCCCTAGTTGAAAACTCCCATGACTATGAAAATGTAATTTATGTGTCAAGAACTGTTTTTCATATGGTAAACTGTTAGAAGAACTGTATATTCTCATGAACCATGTTATGAACGTTTTCTATGTTTAGTCACAGAATTCTTTTTTTTAGAATTTAAGTACCCTTGCTTGAATATTATGCATTGTATATTCTTCTTATGTTGCGCTCTCTGATCATGTTTACTTTAAAGCATATTTCAAGTATGTACTTCTCTGTGCAAGTGGTTTTAAAAAATGATGGATTTTATATTTTAAGAAAAGATATGATTTGTTTTAGCAAAGTGTTTTATTATATTCAAAAGGATTTTTTTGGGAAAGGATTTTCTTAAAACATTTTTGAAACCCCTTACTGGGCATATTTGCTCACCCTACATTTTGTTTAAAAAATTTCAGGCATGGTTGGTACTGATGAAGTTAATCAGAAGCAGCTGGTTTTCCAGAATCCTGACCCTCATGATATTCTGTATTAATGGGACATGATATCTTATTTGTAAATGATGTAATGAAATGTTAAGTATATCATGTCTCATAGGCACCCTGGGATTTGGGGATGCTACAGTTGGTATCAGAGGATGGGTTTAGGCAACTCTGGAAAACTAGGTAGTATAAATGTATTACTATGATTGACTAAGTAAAAATGTTATAACTTACAGATGGATGATGAAAATGTACCTACCGACCTACTGTCTCTACCCACTGAGGCTCTAGAGAACATTATATCTCTAGCTAGCCATGAGAACTTTCTAAACTATGCCCGAATTCACATGACATGTAAGCACCTATATGACGTATCAAACTCACCTAGGATGCTTAGTCTTCACCAAGGATTGGGGATGGATTATCTCCTAATGATGATGAACCAATTTCCCTCTTATGCACGTCGGGGAAATTATCACGAGGGACTCTTATGAGTGTTCACAACTATAGGGGAATTTGGCACGATGCTTGACAACCCTTTTCAAGAAGCTGCTGCTGCCGGAGACCTCAGAGTAGCTTACTTGTGCCAGATTTTGCACTACAGCTTCTAGGGCCAGTTAATGGACCTTGGAGTGTTGGAAAATGAGTCCACCCAATTGTCTCTTAGACAAGAGGTGTATACCGATGTTTCCCAACTCCATACCCCTCACTCTAAACTCAGGAGGCGTCATAGATGTTCCCATGAGTTAAGTCCTGTCTGTTCAGCCTGTGTGTGGTTTGAAGAGTTAGGATGTTTTGCCACACTTTGTGGTGTACGTCTAGTAAACTCAGGCTTTTCCATGTAAACTTTTGCATAAATGGATGTTTCATGTTTCCTTTCATGTCTCCACCTTATCTATATTGTTAAGAGTTTCCTTTTGATGTTTTTCAGATGGCTGGTCAAATGAACTTCTCATCACTACCCGATGAGTTAGTAGAAGTCATCTTGATCAAGGCTTGAACGGTGGATTATCCATCCTTTCTCCACCTGTGAGGGTCTTGTCAGAGTTTTCTTGATCTAGAAAATGGTCCAGAGATTCTTCGTTTATGTCAAGAGGATGATCATTCTTTTCACCTCGTCGCCACTGCTCAACTCCCCTGCTATAGGCGAAGGGGAAGGTAGCATGAGGGCCCGTTCCAGTGTTTTACTCTGGTACAGAACTTTTCTGCCAGAGTGTGCCTCCTCGTGGCTGCTCAGAATGGCCACATTAGTGCCACCTACATATTCCAGGTCTTGAACTTCAGTCTTCTCAACCGCATCATTCCTCTCGACTATCTCGAGCGTGATGTGGCCAGAAGAGTTATCAAGGAGTTTATCTACTCGGACGTTTCTGAGATTTTCAATGCACAAGCCTCCCTTTGGAAGCCTGTGTGCAGAACGCACGAGCAAGAGTTCAAGGCGTACTATTCGAGGTGCATCTAGGATAGGTAAATGAAAGAGTTGGGTGCCAACTTTGGTGTCCCTTTATCTGAGCCAGATCCACTGTTTTGGTAGAGTTGTACGTATGGGGTTTCAGTTTCTCTTTTTTTGATAGAATTGTGATGGCACAATTCTTTGAAGGGGAAAGTAATGTAATGACCCAAGAAAACCATGTTTTTGATTTTTGACAAGTTTTATTTCCAATGTCACCCGTTAAGTGAACCAACAATCAACTAATAAGGTAATAATAATAAAATGCATTAAATGAATGAAAACTCCTTTTATTCAGATAAGTAACATCTCGGGTACAACTTCCAATGACTGAACAAAAAGATAAACTAACCAAAAATCCCGACTAAGAACCATATTACAAGAATGGGGAGACTGCTTAAAACCACTAAGAGCCCAAAAATGTGGTAGGGGTTTTAGGCATCCATCAGAATGAACATGAGGACGGCCGAAGCCACTGCAACCGTGCTGAGAACCAAGGGAATCACACGAACCATCTCTGTTTCTCCTTCAGTCACCTGGAGTGAGGGACACCCTGAGACCAGACCCTTTATAAGCACCCTAATCTGGCCGTTGAACCCCAAACAGCTATAAATATGACCGTTGGATTCTCCCATCTTCTATGTTTTGACCATTGGAAATAAGAAAGGTTTATCCCCCAAAAGGTTTGGAATGCTAATTATGTAATTTTCATTAATGTTTAAAAATGACATCAATGATAATTTGATCAATTTATTTCATGTTCTCCCAAAAATGCGAATTATGTTTTATGAAAATTAATGTTATTATTCACTAAACTTATTTTTCATAATTTGAGCAGTTAAAATTTTATGTTGTAAATATATTAAAGCTGATGGGTTTTTATTTTTCCTAAATATGTATTAACCCTTGAGTTATATATATATATATATATTTCATCAAATTAAATGAATATTTTTCTCTAAATTAAACATACGGTCTAACGTTAATGAAAATGTTTATAACTTGGATAAGCAGTTTTGGAAACCACATCAAACTATGGTTTCTTTTACTTATGTGTTTTGTGGTGATGATATTTATATCAACACACTTTTATGTACAATTTAATGTAGTTATGTTTAATAATAATCTTTAATTAAGAAAAATTAAGGTAGTTAGCTAATAAAGGAAATTAATATATATATATATATATATGTGATATGTTTTGATTAACGAATGTTTTTAACCATTGATTTTCATAATTAAATATTAAGTAATTAGTAATTATGGTTTAATAATAATAATGATAATATAATAAGGTTAATAAAGATTATTGATGTTTTAAGAATAAAATATATATATATACCTATATTTATATAGTAATGCGTTTTGAATTGAACGATTATATAATTTTATTGACCAATGATTTTTATTAAAATAATAAAATATGGTTTAATAATCGAATTCTTTATTAGTAAAAATCAATGATTTAATAAATTAATAAATATATTAATAAATCAATTTTTTTTTAAAAAAACTACTGAAAACCGCATTTTAAGCGCCGCTTTCCCATTGGCCGTCCGATCCAGCACCCCCCTCCGATCATGCCATCCGTTTCTTTTAATTCCGCGCCGAATCTAAGTCGCCCGATCTACCTCTTTTTAATCCTGGCCGTCTGCTATTTTCCGGATTTCCTTCTTCCCCCACATTCTGCTTCTTCTTCTTCCTTGGGTCGTCGAACCAGTAGGGTTAGGCTCCCCGTTTTTCTTCATCTAGGCTGGTGAGTGGACCCGCGTTGCTCCCTGCTTTCCATGAGTCGACACCGACCCCCCTCCCTCGGATACCCTCCTTGCATGTGAGTCTCCGTCTTCTTTTTTTTAAAACCCTGTTGCACTGAACCAGGACATTTGCATCTGAGCTTCCTTGATCTCTACGACTTTTGGACCTCGTCGCTGCTGTGTTTTCCTCTCATCCTCTCCGAGCAAGGTAAGAGACAAGCTTTGTCTTAGTTTTGTTTAAGTTTCGGTTTATATATATATACATAATATATGTATATGAAAACCTTCTATGTTTTACCCTCGGTTTCTCTTGCTTTGTCTACTCCTCCCCTCTGAATAGGTAAGGGAATAACCCTGCTTTTGTTTCTTTTTTTTTTCTCCAGCTTTGATACAATAAATTTTTATAAACACCTTATGTATATATATGTCTAGATAAATTTACATTAAGGCCTTAAGAACTGGTTACCACTATTTCTATTTTCCAGAACTCAACTGGGTTAAAGGAAGTTTCTTTTTCTTCTCCTCGGGTTAATTTTCGTTCGATTTCTTTTAATGATTCACAATTTGTGTATATATATACAAATTTATATACACATATGTATAAGATAATATATGCAAACATAAAATATTTTCCACATGTATATAACCCTAAATTTATCTTCGCCTATGAAAAATGGAGTTGTCGAATGATTGCATGAACATGTAAATCATGCAATTATATGGAGCATATAGATGTATATGAACATGTAGTCATATAGTTGCAAATGTACATCAAAGTGCATAAGGGATGAATTTGGCTCTTTTGTTTTGTACAATATAACATGATAATTTATTTACTCAAAAGCATGTTATCTCAAGAAAAGTATCCAAAAACCAATTATATACGTTTCTATATGTATGGTGAAGTTTAAAGGTTAGTTGTTATCAAAATAGTTCTTTCACTTAAAGATTTTTACTTACCATCATTCTTGAGAAATTAGGATTTTGGTTTTTGAGAAAATGGAAATAATACTTAAACTTTTATATACATATATTCATGTATTTGTACACATCGACCATGTTGCGTGCAAGATCGATTTTATGCCAATAAGGGTCTTATGAAAGTTAAGTTTATTTCTTTTATATATAAAGTAACCCCACTCGGTTTTCCAAAGATTAATTTTATTTAATGCATAACATGGTAAATGATTTTTGAGTATGGTTTATTGTGGTAAACCCATGCATATGTACAGGTATATATATCATTATGTTGTCTTCAACTACAAGTTTTTTCTGTTTTGGTGTTTGCAAACTTTATAAAGAAAAGTTACCATGTTGTTTAAAGTGCTAATAAAAGAGTTTTTATAAAATTATGTACATGGTTTTCCCATGACAGTTTTAAGTAAACACCCACAATATCCATTTATCAGCATGTGTATAAGTTATTAATGTCCATGTTTAATTTGGGTATTATGATGTTATAAAATGTTAAGTGTTTTAGCATGCATGTCTCAGATTATTTATGAATGATCCGTCTTCAAGTTAAGATTATATAAGTGAAAATGGGGTTGTTTAATAATATATGAAACCCTATGAATGAATGACCATGTCAAAATATATGGGGGATGTATAGGACTTAAATGTTTATGGACGGGTGTGCCCAGAATTATACAGCGCTCCAATGCATTGGGTAAAGCAAGAGTCTCATGAGATGTTATGTGCGACGTTCTTGGCGAATAGCATTGGCTTGTGCTTTCATGTGCGACGGTCTTGGCGAATAGCCTTGGCTTTTGCTTTCATGTGCGATGGTCTTGGAGAATAGCCTTGGCTTGTGCTTTCATGTGCGACGGTCTTGGCAGTTAGCCTTGGCTTGTGGTACTATGGGAAATGGGATTAGCGTTTGGTCTTGACCCATACTAAAGTAATGTTTTAAGGTCATGACGCAAGGTCTTGACAAAGTCCAGTATTATACATTCCCTATACATGTGATGATAATTGGTTAACCAGGGGTTAGTTCAACTAAGAGGACCACCCCTAGTCGAAAACTCCCATGACTATGAAAATGTAATTTATGTGTCAAGAACTATTTTTCATATGGTAAACTGTTAGAAGAACTGTATATTCTCATGAACCATGTTATGAACGTTTTCCCTGTTTAGTCACAAAATTCTTTTTTTAGAATTTAAGTAGACTTGCTTGAATATTATGCATTGTTTATTCTTCTTATGTTGCGCTCTCTGATCATGTTTACTTTAAAGCTTATTTCAAGTATGTACTTCTCTCTGCAAGTGGTTTTCAAAAATGATGGATTTTATATTTTATGAAAAGATATGTTTTGTTTTAGCACAGTGTTTTATTCTATTCAAAAGGATTTTTTTGAGAAAGTATTTTCTTAAAACATTTTTGAAACCCCTTACTGGGCATATTTTCTCACCCTACGTTTTGTTTAAAAATTTTCAGGCATGGTTGGTTCTGATGAAGTTAATCAGAAGTAGCTGGTTTCCCAGAATCCAGAGCCTCGCGATCTTCTGTAGTAATGGGACATGATATATTATTTGTAAATGATGTAATGAAATGTTAAGTATATCATGTCTCATAGGCACCCTGGGATTTGGGGATGCTAAAGTTGGTATCAGTGGATGGGTTTAGGGAACTCTGGAAAACTAGGTGGTATAAATGTATTACTATTATTGACTAAGTAAAAATGTTATAACTTATAGATGGATAATGAAAATATACATACCAACCTACTGTCTCTACCCACTGAGGCTCTAGAGAACATTATATCTGTAGCTATCCGTGAGAAATTTATAAACTATGCCTGAATTCGCATGACATGTAAGCACCTATATGACGTATCAAACTCACCTAGGGTGATTAGTATTCACTGAGGATTGAGGATGGATTATCTCCTAATGATGATGACCCAATTTCCCTCTTATGCACGTCGAGGAAAGTATCACGAGGGACTCTTTAGAGTGTTCACAACTAGTGAGGAATTTGGAACGATGCTTGACAACCCTTTTCAAGAAGCTGCTGCTGCCGGAGACCTCCGAGTAGCTTACCTGTGCCAGAATTTTCACTACGGCTTCTGGGGCCTATTAATGGAACTTGGAGTCTTTGAAAATGAGTCCACCAGATTGTCTCTTAGACAAGAGGTGTATACCAATGTTTCCCAACTCCATACCCCTCATGCTAAACTTAGGAGGCATCATAGATATTCCCATGAGTTTAGTCCTGTCTGTTAATCCTGTGTGTGGTTTGAAGAGTTAGGAAGTTTTCCCACTCTTTGTGGTGTACGTCTAGTAAACTCAGGCATTGCCATGTAAACTTTTGCATAAATGGAAGTTTCATGTTTCCTTTCATGTCTCCACCTTATCTATGTTGTTAAGAGTTTCCTTTTGATGTTTTTCAGATGGCTGGTCAAACAAACTTCTCATCACTACCTGATGAGTTAGTAGAAGTCATCTTGATCAAGGCTTGCACGGTGGATTATCCATCCTTTCTCCACCTGCGAGGGTCTTGTCAGCATTTGCTTGATCTAGAAAATGGTCCAGAGATTCTTAGTTTATGTCAAGAGGATGATCGTGCTTTTCACCTCGTCGCCACTGCTCAACTCCCCTGCTATAGGTGAAGGGGAAGGTACCATGAGGGCCTGTTCTAGTGTTTTACTCTGGCACAGAACTTTTCTGCCAGAGCGTGCTTCTCGTGGCCGCTAAGAATGGCCACCTTAGTGCTGCCTACGTGTTCCAGGTCTTGAACTTCTGTCTTCTCAACCACATCATTCCTCTTGACTACCTCGAGCGTGATGTGGCCAGAAGAGTTATCAAGGAGTTTATCTACTCGGACGTTTCTGAACTTTTCACTACACGAGCCTACCTTTGGAAGACCGTGTACATAACGCACGAGCAAGAGTTCAAGGCGTACTGTTCGAGGTGCATCTAGGCTAGGGAAACAGAAGAGTTGTGTGCCAACTTTGGTATCCCGTTAACCGAGCCAGATCCACTGTATTGGTAGAGTTGTACGTATGGGGTTTCAGTTTCTCTTTTTATGATAGAATTGCGAGGGCGCAATTCTTTGAAGGGGGAAGTAATGTAATGACCCAAGAAAACCATGTTTTGATTTTTTATAAGTTTTCTTTCCAATGTCACCCGTTAAGTGAACCAACAATAAACTAATAAGGTAATAATAATAAAATGCATCAAATGAATGAAAACTCCTTTTATTCAGATAAGTAACATCTCGGCCACAACATCCAATGACCGAAAAAAAAGATAAACTAACCAAAAAACCCAACTAAGAACCCCATTACAATAATGGGGAGACTGTTTAAAACCACTTAGAGCCCAAAAATGCAGTAGGGGTTTCAGGCATCCATCAGAATGAACATGAGGATGGCCGAAGCCACTACAACCGTGCTGAGAACCAAGGGAATCACACGAACCATCTCTGTTTCTCCTTCAGTCACCTGGAGTGAGGGAAACCCCAAGACCAGACCCTTTATAAGCACCCTAATCTGGCCGTTGAACCCCAAACAGCTATAAATATGACCGTTGGATTCTCCCATCTTCTATGTTTTGACCATTGGAAATAAGAAAGGTTTACCCCCCAAAAGGTTTGGAATGTTAATTATGTAATTTTCTTTAATGTTTAAAACTGACATCAATGATAATTTGATCAATTTATTTCATGTTTTCCCAAAAATACGAATTATGTTTTATGAAAATTAATGTTATTATTCACTACACTTATTTTTCTTAATTTGAGCAATTAAAATTTTATGTTGTAAATATATTAAAGCTGATGGGTTTTTATTTTGGCTAAATATGTATTAACCCTAGAGTTATATATATATATTGCATCAAATTAAATGAATCTTTTTCTCTAAATTAAAAATAAGGGCTAATGTTAATGCAAATGTTTATAACTTGGATAAGCTGTTTTGGAAACCACGTCAAACTATGGTTTCTTTTACTTATGTGTTATGTGGTGATTATATTTATATCAACACACTATTATGTATGATTAGATGTAGTTACATTTAATAATAATATTTAATTAATAAAAATTAAGGTAGTTAGCTAATAAAGGAAATTAATATATATATATATATATGTGATATGTTTTGATTAACCAATGTTTTTAACCATTGATTTTCATAATGAAATATTAAGTAATTAGTAATTATGGTTTAATAATAATAATGATAATATAATAAGGTTAATAAATATTGTTGATGTTTTAAGAATAAAATATATATATATACCTATATTTATATAGTAATGCGTTTTGAATTGAACCATTATATAATTTTATTGACCAATGATTTTTATTAAAATAATAAAATATGGTTTAATAATTGAATTCTTTATTAGTAAAAATCAATGATTTAATAAATTAATAAAGATATTAATAAAACAATTTAAAAAAAAACTGCTAAAAACCGCCTTTTAAGCGCCGCTTTCCCGCTGGCCGTCCGATCCAGCACCCCCCTCCGATCGTTCTGTCCGTTTCTTTTAGTGACGTGCCGAATCTAAGCCGCCCGATGTACCTCCTTTTAATCCTGGCCATCCGCTGTTTTCCAGATTTCCTTCTTCCCCCGCGTTCTGCTTCTTCTTCTTCCTTGCTTCATCGAACCAGTAGGGTTAGGCTCCTCGTTTTTCTTCATCTATGCTGGTGAGTGGACCCTCGTTGCTCCCTACTTTCCACGAGTTGACACCAACCCCCTCCCTCAGATACACTCCCAGCATGTGAGTCTCCGTCTTTTTTTTTAAAAAACCGTGTTGCACTGAAGCAGGATGTTTGCATCCGAGCTTCCTTGATCTCTCCGACTTTTGGACCTCGTCGCTGCTGTGTTTTCCTCTCCTCCTCTCCAAGCAAGGTAAGGGACAAGCTTTGTCTTAGTTTTGTTTAAGTTTTGGTTTATATATATATATATGTGTAATATATGTATATGCAAACCTTCTGTGATTTTACTCTCGGTTTCTCTTGCTTTGTCTACTCCTCCCCTCCGAATAGGTAAGGGAAGAACCCTTATTTTGTTTCTTTTTTTTCTCCAGCTTTAATACACTAAATTTTTATAAACACCTTTTGTATATATATGTCTAGATAAATTTACATTAAGGCCTTAAGAACTGGTTACCACTATTCCTAGTTTCCAGAACTCAACTGGGTTAAAGGAAGTTTCTTTTTCTTATCCTAGGGTTAATTTTTGTTCGATTTTTTTTAATGATTCACACTTTGTGTAAATATATATTCACTTTTATATACACATATGTATAAGATGATATATGAAAAAATGAAATCTTTTCCACATGTATATAACCCTAAATTTCTCTTTGCCTATGAAAAATGGAGTTGTCGAATGATTGCATGAACATGTAAATCATGCAATTATATGGAGCATAAATATGTATATGAACATGTAGTCATATAGTTTCACATGTACATCAAAGTGCATAAGGGATGATTTTGGATCTTTTGTTTTATACAATATAACATGACAATTTATTTACTCAAAATCATGTTATCTTAAGAAAAGTATCCAAAAACCAATTATATACATTTCTATATGTATGATGAAGTTTAAAGGTTAGTTGTTATCAAAATAGTTCTTTTACTTGAAGATTTTTACTTACCATAATTCTTGAGAAATCATGATTTTGGTTTTTGAGAAAATGGAAATAATTCCTTAAACTTTTATATACATGTATTCATGTATTTGTACACATCGACCATGTTGCGTGCAAGATTGATTTTATGACAATAAGGGTCTCATGAAAGTTAAGTTTATTTCTTTTATATATAAAGGAACCCCACTCAGTTTTCCAAACATTAATTTTATTTAATGTATAACCTGGGAAATGCTTTTTGAGTATGGTTTATTATGGCAAACCCATGAATATGTACAAGTATATATATCATTATGTTGACTTCAACTACAAGTTTTTTTATTTTGGTGTTTGCAAACTTTATAAAAAAAGGGGCCATGTTGTTTAAAGTGCTAATAAAATAGTTTTTATAAAATGATGTACATGGTTTTCCCAAGACAGTTTTAAGTAAACACCCACAATATCCATTTATCAGCATGTGTATAAGTTATGAATGTCCATGTTTAATTTGGGTATTATGATGTTATAGAATGTTAAGTGTTTTAGCATGAATGTCTTAGATTATTTATGAATGATCTGTCTTCAAGTTATGATTATATAAGTGAAAAGGGGGTTGATTAAGAATATATGAATCCCTATAAATGAATGACCATGTCAAGATATGGGAGGGATGTATAGGACTTAAATGTTTACGGACGGGTGCGCCCGGAATTATACAACGCTCCAATGCATTGGGTAAAGCAAGAGTCTCATGAGACGTTATGTGCGACGGTCTTGGCGAATAGCCTAGTCTTGTGCTTTAATGTTCGACGGTCTTGGAGAATAACCTTGGCTTGTGATTTCATGTGTGACGGCCTTGGAAAATAGCCTTGGCTTTTGCTCTCATGTGCGACGGTCTTGGCGGTTAGCCTTGGCTTGTGCTACTATGGGAAACGGGATTGGCGTTTGGCCTTGACCCGTACTAAAGTTATATTTTAAGGTCATGAAGCAAGGTCTTGACCAAGTCCAGTATTATACATTCCCTCTGCATGTGATGATAATTGGTTAACCAGGGGTTAGTTCAACTAACAGAAAAACCCCTAGTTGAAAACTCCCATTACTATGAAAATGTAATTTATGTGTCAAGAACTGTTTTTCATATGGTAAACTGTTAGAAGAACTGTATATTCTCATGAACCATGTTATGAAAATTTTCCCTGTTTAGTCACAAAATTATTTTTTTTAGAATTTAAGTAGCCTTGCTTGAATATTATGCATTGTTTATTCTTCTTATGTTGCTCTCTCTGATCATGTTTACTTTAAAGCTTATTTCAAGTATGTACTTCTCTGTGCAAGTGCTTTTAAAAAATGATGGATTTTATGTTTTAAGGAAAGATATGTTTTGTTTTAGCAAAGTGTTTTATTCTTTTCAAAAGGATTTTTTTGAGAAAGGATTTTCTTAAAACATTTTTGAAACCCCTTACTGGGCATATTTTCTCACCCTACGTTTTGTTTAAAAATTTTCAGGCATGGTTGGTACTGATGATGTTAATCAGAAGCAGCTGGTTTCCCAGAATCCAGAGCCTCACGATATTCTGTAGTAATGGGACATGATATCTTATTTGTAAATGATGTAATGAAATGTTAAGTATATCATGTCTCATAGGCACCCGGGGATTTGGGGATGCTACAGGAAATCCTTATAATGATTACATCAATATTTTCTTCAAAATTTCTATTGAAAATAAAATGTTCCTATAACCCAATAAAACATTGGTTAAAACAAACCATGATCATCGTTTAGACTTTATAATCATTAAAACACCACCAAAGAAGGCATGAACAGAGACAATAACTATTGGTTTATTTGAACTCAAGTAATAGATGAATTATTTTTACTTAATATTTACACAAGTTATTTTATTTATTATGTATAAATTATCTTTTTTATAAACTTACATGTGTTATTAAAAATAGGTTTAATTATTTTAAGTGATTAGACATGAACCAATAAAAAATTTATTCATAATATATTTTTTTAAATTCTATATCTACATTTTAATTCATTTATTTTGATGTCATCATGGTCTCGAATCCATAAAATAAACCATGCATAAGAAATAAATGAAATATATAAATGAATTCATCAGAATATTTTATATCAGTTTATTTATTTGGAAAACAATTAATCAATCAATAACACTATTGGAAAAATACTTGTTTCATTTTGGCTATAAGGTGTTCCATTCCACCTATTCTCCTATTTATCACTTGATTTGGTTTCACATTGACTCCATATTTAACTGCCTCCATGTTCCTTGAAAATCTTTTGTTACATATATTTGGTAATCACACATATGTGGGGGGAACCAAAGGATTATTTCAATAGGAATTCATATAAAACAAACCTTGGACACACAATTCCTGCATAATGAAGGATATAATGATGGTCTTCATTCCATCTTCTATTGTGAATTTAAATAAATTTATTAAATTAGTATTTTTTAAAATTTAATGAAATAATAAAAAAATTAACATGGAATAAAAACTATGAGTATATGTTTGAACTACTTTCCATTTTCCTTTTTGTATACAACGTAGCCAGAAAACATGTGACATAATTTCATAGTCTACATTAAATAAATGGAACAAAAGATACATTAAAATAATATTATGTATACTAGTTTAATTTGTGTGGAGTATATAGTGTGTAACGATTATACATAACTTATAGTTCAGAATATTATGGGGAAAAAATTACTAATTTAATACTATATAAACCCATTCTTTTTTAATGTACTATGAATAATTTAAATATATACTCATAATGATGAGTTTATTGAGTTATTAAATAATCTTTTCATATTAAATGTAAAGATTTTGGGTAAATTAAATGTACATCAACAAACATGCTATGTATTTTAATCAATTTATGTCTTGGATAGACTCCAATGGAAAAGACACATATTTATACTCAGTCACTTCTGAGGTACATGATGTCTATTACTGGTACACATCATATTACATCCCTGATACATGACTGTCAATCCTTAGGTTTCATGTGATTAATATTATAGTCATATTTAACAAGTCATTTTGACCCATGAAAATGCAAGTAATACAAGTCATGTAACCCTATTACCTGTCTTGTAACAATATTACACATTGTTCAATACAGTAACATGGTATGTAGATTGATAAGGTATGTTTCATCCTTTCCTAGTTTAAAATGAAATTTAATAAATAAATCCTAGTGATTTTATTTATTAATGATCCATATAATATATGGTTCATTCTTGTGTGATGTATTGAGATATAATATGTGCACTTACAGTCAATATGCAGTGCACTCCTATACTTTTCAACCAAAATCTCTATCACCTCAAGATGGGTTCATCAAATATTATTCATTTATTATTAACCATTTCGGGGTTAAATTATTTGAAAATGAATAGGGTAATAGTATATCTCTATAATCCTATTATATTAATGTATATCATGAAATTAAAACTTATATTTGAACACATAATCAATTAGAAATCAATAAATAATTATCAATTTAATGTTGACTACTTTGATACCATATGATTGTTTTTGACATATTGTAAAATAATATTAATAAATTAAAAACTGAAATTTTCTTAAATTAAATGGATAATAGACATTATACATAACATTAAACAACATGAATATTGAATTTTTTTTGATAAAATTGACAATGGGTTCAGAAATGAAGAGGATTTTTCTTGTAAAATTTAATTTTTTAAAAATAGAAGAAAAATTATTACCTCATTATTTAGTTCTTTATTCATTTATGAAATTGATAATTTGTATATTTTTTTGACTTATCATCTTTCTTTCATGGGGATCCCAAAAATATCCCCTCCTGTGGTGATCTAGATATTCTTCATTGAACACCAAAAAATGTCGATGAAACACAGAGTGACAACCGGACTAATTGATCATATTGCACTATTCAACTTTATCACTTAATTTTCATTCAGTCTTGAAGGAATTTATTTTATTATTTTCAATTATGAGTGGAAGGCAAAACACATACAATTTTCTCTCATGTTTTTAAGGAAACATTATATGAATTCCATTTTTTGGATATAATTCTCCATAAAAATAATGTTGTGCCTAATTATTAACCCCTTTAAAAATGATATAGGCTATTATTTATAAAATCAAGATATTAAACCCATTAATAAACCCATTAAATTTAAAATAATAATAACATTACTTTATCTCATGACATGTGTAAACCCACATAGTGAAAATATTATTTTACTATTTCATAAACAATTGATTTCCATCAGGCCTAAAACTCAGTTTGTTCATCTTCCTGAACATTTATTGAATTATTGAATAAATATTTGGATAAATATTATTAATTCAATAAATAAATGAATATTTCATTCACATCTTGGTGAAAAAATATTTATTTAATATTTTGTAAATAATGAAAATTTTAATTTAATATTTATGTTTTTATTGTATTTGGGATAAGAATAGATAAATATATATAATATATCAGTATAATTAATTAATTACCTTGTGAAATTAAATTTAGTAAATATTTATTATTAATAAATACTGAATAAATAATACTTCTCAATATGGATAGTAATAATCATTCTAATTTTAAAATATAAAGCTTATTTGACTTTTCATAAATAAATAATTTTAGTGTGACCCTCCTAGCAACATGCTTAGTGGAATTAGGTATCATTTCCTAAAGTCTAATGATACTATCTAACAATAAGTAAAATAACCTATAGTAGAAGATGATATGTCATAATGACAACAACCACATTTGAACATTATCTGTGTAATATAAACTATTCATCTCAATATCTCATCAAGCAGGTTGCATAATCATGTCATCAACCATTATTTATGATATTTCCTTCATTAACTATAGAATTATACCTCTCAATACTTAATAGACTTGAATTTTTTTGTTACTGGTCAATTTAAATAAACAGGCCAGGATATAAACTTCTATTGTGATAAAATGGGAAAATCATTCCTCAAATTATTTATTAATAGTATAATACTCATGATGTACCTAATGAACCCAAATTCACTGTGAATATAGAGTGTTATGCTTTACAATAATAATTGTTATTATGTGACTCATTAGAAGCATTAATTATAATCTTAAAATCATAATAATCATTACACATGATTTTTGATACGAATATCTAATGATACATAAACATATGGATATCCTAAATGCAGGTATGTTCTCAAAGACTTTTTTTATTAAAGATTACCCATTGCATAATTTATGAGATGAAGTACCATCTTCTTATGAATACTCTCACATGATATTAAAACTATGTGTTTTGTCAAAGAATTTGTTTCAACCACATGTCTCATATTTAATAATATTGTTAAATAATTTCAATAATCTAATCATATTAGGGAAGTTTCATATCCTTTTTCAATGTGATAGATAACATATAACATTATCAAATTAAAATTATGTCGAATAATAAACCATATATAATATGATATTTTATTATTATTCATTTATAGGATTATATATTTAATATAATGTTTGAGCTATTTTTTCTTGGACACCATCTTTGAAACTATGTAAGTATTCTTAAATAAATTTATGTCCATTTCTATGTTTTCATAATTATTTAAATAAAATTATAATATATTAAATTTGAAAATAATGTTGATGATAAATTTTTATTTTAATATAAATTATGTTTTTTAGTTTAAACAATATATGTATATTTCTATTTCAATAAATATTTATTTATATTGAATCTTATGTAAATATTTAAATATATATGGAAACACACGTATAATTAAAATATATAGATATTGTAAATTATATTGTTTAAATATAAATATAATAAAAAATTAAAAAGACACCATATTTAAAGGTTTTATATATTTATTTATATAGTTCACACAAAAAGTTATAATATATATGTGTGTGTGAGCATGTCAACATATATAAACATATATAAATAAACACACAAACATAATTACAATTTTATATATATATTGTTCAAATATATTTATATTATATGTTATATTATATTATAAATATAAATATATAAATTTAAATATGAATATAAATATTTATGTATATTGTAAATTATATAATTTGAATATAAATACAATATGTTCAATGTTCATTCTTAGGTGAGGTGTCATATAGGATATATATATATGGATGATTGGAACCCATAATATCATCATTTTCACATGTTATTCGAAAGAAATTTCTTGAGGTCTCTATAACATGTAATGGATAATTACATGAGGTGGGAATTTGGATCTTCTCAAGTGATTCCTAGTTCAAAATTTTTATCAACGTATAAATTTATAATAATTTTTTTATTAAGAATACAATTTTTTAAAATTTAATTACAATTACATCCATAATATTTTAAATTATTTAGTATAAAATTTATGATTCCAAAATAGTGGTTGACATGTTTCCATCCACAAAATATTGTTGCGGAAAGGGCATTTCCTTGTCGTACCAATGAGTTTGATATCGTCTATCAACCACGATCATAATAGAATCATCTTTGGATAATATAATTTTGAATGTATATAAGAAATTAAAATGATTATTTATTGATAACAATCCCCACATTAAAAAAATGTATGGGTAGGCCCTTATATAATATATTATGGTCTTAATTATGTACTACCCCCAAATGGCATAGTGGGTACTAGATTTATCTTTTCTTAGATGAACTATAGTAAGGAAAACTATTATTCCACAATAAAAATATAAATATATTAGATTTTTTCTAAATAAGTAACCCTTTTATAAAAAATAATAATGACATTGAGTAATACACAAGTTTATACCCAATCACATGATCCAATGAAGGTGACATGGTATAAATGAAATGTAACACTCTGAATTTTTTTGTTTCTTAAATAATTTTTTATATATTAATAAGAAAATAATTATAGTAGAAATATTTATAATTTGATATTTCAATTTTTTAATGGTAAAAATTATATTTTATTATATTTAAGGATTATATAGGTCTTAGTAAGTCATCAAAATGTTGTTTTTTGATGTGATTGATTTTCCAGTTATGTTTAGAGGAGAAAATATGATTTAATTAATGTTTTGAAAGAAACATATAGGTAATGAAAAACCATATATAGATATGTAATAATTTCATATCATCATACAAAAAAAATAGTTGTTGGAAAAATATATATACACTGTTAGGTGAATCGTGTTTAATAAAATTTGATGAGCACATTGGAATTTTCAAAGGGTTTTCTTTATTTTCAATATTTCTTAAGAGTTGTTGGATGTTTTTATGAAATAAAATGATGGTTTAAGGTTTTTTTGAGAATTTTGGTTATAATTTGAGATTCCTTTAATTAATTTTAAAATGGTCTGAATTTTTTACATATTCTAAGAATTCTTGATTTAATGATGAAATTTGGATGGTGATTCAGATATCATGTTTACATAAGATTATCTCTAATAATACATAAGAATATCCTTGAGTTGGAACTATAAATTTTCAATGGAATTACTGATATTTTAGATATGATTTCATTCAAAATAAGATGGATAGAACTAAATGAAGATGAAAATAAAAAATCAATATTTCTTAGATATAAAATATCCATTATGGATCATATATATGTTGTTATACTATGATTAATAATGGTGAAATAACAAATATATACATAATATTTTTTAATGATCCTAAAAAAAATTGAAATGGGAAACTGTCAATTAAAATATGTATGAAGTATAATATCTTACAAACAACTCATTTTGAAATGTGGAAAATGTACAGAAAAAAATTAATACATAAGATAAATTATTGATGAATAATATGTTTTTCAATTAATACATAAGATGTGTTGGAAAAATATTTAAGATATAATATATATACAATAACTATGTAACATCATATATAAGCTGATATCCATTGAGTAATATAGTTTGATATCATATAATTGATGTGTAAGAAGACTATATACATAATTTGTTATGTAAAAAGTATTATTCCATAAATATCATCCAACAGTTATGAAAAACATGAGGATTATTGATTAATATGTGAATTTTAGAATGTTATATCTTTATAATGTAATAGATAATATGATAAAATAAAAGGGAATATATTATACTCCACTTAAAATCAAATATGATAAGTTATTTATTATTTTAAATTTTTAATGATTTTTGGAATATTAAATGTATTTATAACTTCTCAAACATTATGGAGTATTAAAAATAAAATATTTTAATTTTTTTGGTGATCATTGGTGGGGAAATTTTAGGTAATTCTATTTAGATTCCTAAATGAGAAAATGGGATTTTGTGGAAATTTAGTTAATTTTAATGAGGAACATTTCCACTAGTTGAGTACAAAATCTAAAGGAATCTCATGGTGTAAAAATAAATTGATGAGTACTCCTATATCATGGGAGGAACTCCATATGGGAAGTAAACTGAAGGAAGTGAATAGAGTATTAAAATCATAAACACTATTAGGATTATTTTATTGATTATGATGTGGAATGGAAAATTAAAATATTTATTAATTAAGAAAATTAAAAAATTATATTTTAAATATAAAATTGGTTTGAATTATTAACGATTTGGTTTTAAGGAAATAAAAGTTGAGTGAGAAAGAAAGAGGTTGTTATTAGGTTTTAAAAAATATGAAGGTAAATATTTATATATTGATTATTCAATAATCTATGATTTTGAACGTTAGATGTAAATTTCTGAATCCAGTGAGTGAAGTTGTCTAATCAGGTTTTATTACTAAATATTAAATATCAAAATTATTTTAGAGTATTTCACATTATTATTCTTATTATTAAAGACTAATGATGAAGACCATTATTTATGGATGTAAAGGCTCTAAATTTTATTTTATATTTCTAAATTATTTATAAAATGAATTTTAACTCAATAGAGTCTGTTCAGTACAATGGGATAATGCATGTTTGTTGGGAATCACAAAAAAATTAGGGATAATAAATTTCTATGAACTTGTAATTAGTGATTGATTCTATTAGAAGTATATTAATCGACTAAAACAAAAGGATTTCAAGGATTAGATTCCCAAATCAGTGTACAAACCTAAAAAATGTTTTCTTCCCTCTATTTATTTCAATTATATTCAAATCATGAAAGGATGACTTCGAAATTTTTATTATCTTCATTTTATTTCGATGTATGCTATAATTTATGTTTATAAATTTATTCCTCTTCAAATTTTATTCTCAATTTTGTTTTGTAGAGAGGAAGGTTTTCGTAAACTAAGGATTTGAGAGCTGAATGTGTAAGTATTTTGCTAGGAATGGACTTGAGGTTGTAGGAAAATAGCAACAAGAAGCTAGTAGAACCCACCGTTCGGTCAACAGAACTAGTCGTCTAGCTAGTGGGGTTCAATTAGTTATGATAGTTATAGAAAAATCCATTTCATATCCATTGGATGAGGTATAATTCTTGAAATTATTCTAGGCATACTGAACAACTACTGTCTAGACACTAGCCAACCTATTGAGATACCAACTTTCCAATGAGGCCAATCAGGTAGCTTGATTTTTCCCCGTTTCATGGTGCAATCAACACACCCATGAGTTTTAATTCCACACACATTGAACACAATTTTATTATCTGATTAAAACATTTTTTTAATAATCTTATTTTTATCCCCAATGGTCCATTGACACTCTAACATATCTCAGTTTTCTTGTCCAATTATTAATTGATCCATGAATAATGAATGATGATTTTTTTTATCTTCATATAAGAAAAATACTTCTTTATACATGATATGTTTGCATTGATCTATGTCATATATGTGTTTTCCTGATTATATAATGATGAATTTATCCTATAATCATTAATCTATGGATGATCTAGTGTGTTGACATCATTTGTTTATCAAACCAATATATAATATAAAAAATCATTTAATGGGTATGTGTTGATGAATCATCCTCATAAAAAACTTATTTCTAGTGTATTAATGATAGAACCTTAAACCATTGATGAATTAAAGGTAAATTAGTGGTGATATAAATATGTCATTGATGACCACTTTAGATCAAATAAAGAATTCCGAATAATTGTGGTGTTTTTGGTTTGGTATTTATAGAATGATCATCATGAAAAATTATTTATTTTTCTATCAATTTCATTGATATATTATTGATTTAATAATGTTTTTTGGATAAAATCAAGGCTATGTTCTAGAATCAATGATGAATTCATTTTCTATTCTTTGATCAATAATGGATTTGAGTGAATTTGAATCACCTTTTTCAAAATACCTCGGTTTTAGCTCAATTGATGGAAATAATATGGTTCTTGTATGTAGAATCACAGTCATGACATGGTTTATTCTTGAAGTATGATTCTAAACCACTTTATTGACAACCAAAATCCCGATTTTGGAATCCTTTAATTGTGTGAATATTTACTATGGGTGTATGATTTGGTTCTACATTATATCCTTTATGAAATTTGAATTTATTCAATAAAAACATTGATATAGTAAGTTCATAACCATTTGGGTCTCTCATACCACTTATTATCATTTTTTGGATCTTATGTTAGAATGAATTTTTTTCCTTAACTAATGACGATTTCTTATGGGTGTGTGAGAGTTAACATGATACCCATATAACACCCTAATTTCTCTAAAAATTACTGGTGTATATTTTTACCATGCTTGATTATGATTACATGTTTTTACATGAATTTATATATCTCTCATGGTTCCATGCTATAATTTTTTTTATCATGCTTCTCATTTTTGTGTGTTATCTTTCCTTTATAGGTTATTTCTTATTATGTGAGATAGATTGAAAATTATAGTATGGTTATCCCATAGAGGGGCATAGTAAATTATGTACGATATTGATGATGTTGAATCCACACCATGAGAAATAGCATGAAATCCTTGTGTACTGGATGAATTTTGATTCCCTAGGAATACAGAGTTATTTTTCGAAACTCAATACCTTGTAGATATTGAATAATGTAACAAAAAATTATTCAATTTAAATTTTGAATATATGGACACTAGTTTTCCTAATGGACCAAATATGACTCTATGTATTGAGGATACTTAGTTACATGTTCAATACCCATATGGAAAGATATCAATATTTTTCTAAGACCTAGATTATCCTTCAAGTATGTAGTTGAAGTATGTGTGACTGATTATTTGTGGTGGATTGGCTAGTGTAGAACCACTCGATATATGATTGTTTGTGTGTTTTTGATTTATTTCAAATTTATTATTATTATGGAATACATCTATTATATATATGAACATTTATTAAAGATGAAATAGTGGTTTTGTATAGAATTTTGTTACTCAAACCATGTACAACTATCTTTTAGACATGAAAAATTCTTATTTATGGATATAGGAATGAGAAAGGGGCCCAAGGTGGATGGATGATCTATGGAGCATGAAGTTAGTGGTGTGAATAGAATGTACTCTAGATAATGATAGATGTTTTATTTATTCATCCATTTCATTTATAATCTTATTTATATTTCCACCGTCAAATCTAACTTATTTACTTATAGTGTAACATGTATTCCAATTGAAATTTAATAAGTTATTTTTTGAATGTCACTCTGATGATAATATTATATTTTATATTTTTTATCAATTATATTATCGGGGGTATAATAATCCCATAAATGTTGTTCAAACAATGAATGCTAGTCGGTACACTCTTCCATATGAGAAGGAACACACGAGGTCCTGTGAAACACCGGCATGAACCCAGTAGTCTCATTCAGAGTGTTAATTTTTTTTTGAGACCAATTTTTCCCCATTTTATTTTTAATGAAATAGTACATGGTATAAGGGTGATAGTTGTAAAATATTTGGGTAGGGGAGTTTCCACGTGTCTGTCCAGCTAATGTGTACCATACCTATGAGTTACCAATGATGGAATCTATATTATTGTTTTATTTGATTTGGTGTATGTTCATGCATCATTATTAGAAACATTTGTTCATATTCCATATATATACCATGTATATTCTCTATAAAATAGTTATTTAATTTAATTACCCAATTTTAACTATCTATTTTTGATAGACTTGTATTTAGTAATGTGTGATATATCTTTTTAGTCTTGATGTTGTGATATATCTATGTTGGAATGAATTAGTTGAACCATATCATGTTATTTTGTTTTTAATATATATTTCTCTATGACTAAAAAGAATGGATGGATTCATTGAATTTTTCTTAGAGGGATACCCCTTAGGTTAATGGTTTACTCATAGTTGATCCTTTGTATTATCAAATATAATGATTAGAATCAATATTAAATGTTCTACATGTTTTCATAATGTTCTAGATTATTCCTCCTCATAGAATCATGAAAATTCCTCATAGAGATTTCAAGAATGATCCTGTAAAAAAGGACATCCATATTTTACCCCTATCCATATATAAGAACACTCTTCTACCCTCCCAAGTGGTTCAAGTTTATGTATCACTTCATATAGGCATATTCCACCCAGTGATTATACATAGTGGGGAATTTACTGGGACTATAGTAGAAACATATTGGGAATTATTGCTACAATATCATCTATAATATAAGGAACTAGAGTACATCAATGTGAAGAGTAGTGGATATATATTTTATAGAGTAAATTTGACTTGGCAGAGACCCTAAAAGGATTAATGGTGAAGCTTTTGACCATTATTATCTAGGGTGATACTAGATGATTGTGGAATATTATGATTCAGGATAGAAGATGTGAGGGTATCCAATGGTCCACATTCAAGAACCTATTCTTTATGGAGATATTTATAGTAAATTTTATGATATAACAAGTTCATTATTTCATGGATCTTCCTCTGGGGATGATAACAATGTCTACTTACTTAGTAATCTTTAAAAAGTTATTATGATTTTATGCTCTCCTGGCTAAGGATGAAGCAAAAAAATCTTGCAATCATGAGATTGGTCTTAAACATGAGTTCATATTATTTCCATGTGCATCACAAGGCATTAATGAGAGAGGAGGGTCTTATGGGGGATCAAACAACTAGTCTTATTTCATCATTTATTACTTAGACAAGTGGTCCTCTTACTAATTCTATGAGTTTCCACTATGGTAGTAGGAAGAGGAAGGTTGGGGAAACCAAATAGAGTATGATTTCATTACCCCATCAAGATCAGTTCCATAGTAATTCAATAGTTGGTAGGTCAGTCACTATCATATGTTCTTTACATCACCTTGAAGAAAATGTCGAAAGAGTGGTATGAAATGAAATATTCATTAGTTTCTCTCCAGGGATGGAATGTGAAGGTTATGAAAATTTGTAGGATTGAAAACATATTCATACCAAGGATCTGACTAGGGTCCTCAATTGAAGGATTTGGGAAAGGTGACCATGACTGGTTATCCATCACATTGATAGGGTCACAAAGTAGTAGTTGGAAATGTTTATGTAGTTGACCTAACACCATCAGGTGGTAGTGTGATATCATCTTTTGTTTGAGGTATAATTCTATTCACCACTACATTAAAAACTACATAATTTGAAAAATGGAATTCCCATTCCATTATATACAAACAATTAATTACTATACTTGACTTATTAGTAATGTTATTTTCGGATTTACATTCTCTTGATACACTATTAGGAATAACGTGGACCATATTATGTGATTCCTAGAGTTCATTAAAGTCACTAAAAGTGAAATAAATATATGATACTTCATTATTCTTGAGATTATTAGATATTATTTGATTCTAGATATGGAATAGCATACCAGTTTCGATGATCGCGTTGATTGATATTGGAGACAAGTTTCTTTAAATACAACAAAGATAGAGAAACATGTATTGATGTTTGAATGAGAATTTTGAGTAGTTATAGTTGGTCCATACATGATTAATATCATTATTATCATGGAATGTGATCTGAGCTTTTCAGTCTTCATAGGATCATTGACAACCCCTCTGTCTTTTCCTCTAGACATGTCTCTCTCTCAGGAGTTTTTTTCTAGACTACATTATAGAACATTATTTTGATATAGGAGTTGACATTGAGATATATTTTATGCCAAGTGTGTATTCCATTTATATACCCCTTATAATATAGCACCATCTTAGATAATGTATCTCAAGGTATATCGAGAGGACATAATGAAAAGGCCTTTATTTGAATGAGTAATTTTCCATGGGGGCCTATTTTGTTTGACAAGAAGGTGGATGGTATCCTTCATCCCAAAATAGATTAATTTGTGCTTAACTAGATGATTCTGAAGAAAAACTATTCTTTTCTCAAGATTTATGACCTTTTGGATCAATTATAGGATCATTATGGATCTCCATGATTGATCATTGATTATGCTATCACCTGCTATAGGCTAGAGGGGAGGACACCACAATAAAAGTGTTTTTGAGTAGATATGGTTTTTATAACTATTTTGTGATGTCATTTCTATTATCAAATGTATTTACATTGATCATGGATACCATGTACAAGATTTCCACTCATACCTTGACTCATTTATCTTGGTGTTCATTAAAGAGATCATCTTTCATTCACTGACCCTAGACTAACATGCATGATATATTGAGGTAGTCTTGATTACACTTAAAAAAAATCTTATTTAGGCCAATATGGATAGGTGTTAATTTTGGATTAAGGAGTATAAATTATTGGGGCATGTGGTGTCTCAGACTGGTATATCCACTTACAGGAAGAAAATGTTGGAAGCAAATTCTTGGGAATGTCCATAGAATGTGTCCAAGATTAAAAGATTTATTAGTTAAGTTAGATAATATTGAATTTTATCTCTAGAATCGCCCATATATTATCATCCATGACTATGATGATAAAGGACTGAGTGAAGATCATGTTTTCATACTAATGTGAAGAAGCATTTCATGCGCTAAAGAGGCAGTTTACTATAGCTTCAATTTTGATACTTTATGAGGAAGAGATTAGTTATGTTACGTACTAAGTTCGATGAGGTGATGGTGTGGGAGAATTACTCATTCAAGGATAACATATAGTAGCATATAGTTCATGTCATATATGACCAAATGAGTGGGACTTTCATAATGATTACTCAGAGCAGATAACATTGCTCTATGATTTAACGTTCTCTATAAATTATCTCTCCATGGAGAGTTTTTTGTCTATAATGTCTATATAGGCCTTTGTTATATAACCACACATTGGTACATCTATTTTATTAAGAGGAATTTGGTATAGTATCTATATATTTTTATCTTCTAGATAAACTATGTACCCTGTATGGGGAAGAAAATTGTGGTTTCTCAAAAACATAAGATGCATGTTGATCATGTTTTTTTTGTGTGGCCTTTTGAGTAGTATTGGTGCCTGATGATCTTTTTGGATGATTTGAGAAAAAATTATTCTAAGGATCAAGGATTTATAACTAGTACCCTTTGGTAATCATTTTTATCAATAAATATGTGTAGACTAGTAAGTAATTAGACTCAGAATGCATTGTGATATGGGAAGAACTTGTAGGTGGTGATGTGATACTTGGGTGGTTGTTGGTTTATCATGATCTGATCATGATATATGGGAGAGTTTTAGTCCATGATTATATTTGGAAATATCTTATGATATATATACATACCTCTAGGTGGGAATTATCTCGTATTGAGAAATATATATTTGATTATTTCAATTAGAAATTATAGTGGACATTGTTGAAGAAGGACATTTTTGGATTTGTTTCATTATGTCATACTAGTTAGATGAAAAGGTCCAAGAACCATCATATTGGTGGTTTTATTTAGCCACTACTAGTGTAGTTTTATAAGTGGTAGGATTTTACAATGGAATTTGGTAAGGGTTTAAACATAACCCAAGGATCCATGTCACTATTTGGGTGATTTTTTCTGTTAATTAAAGACAATAATTTGTTACGGATCCATGATACATATGCAGTGGATGACCTATGAAATATGTATGTATGTGAGATAATATAGTTTAATGGAGTTTTCATGATAATTTTTCCTTATAGAGATACATGTTTTTCATCATGGTTTTGGAAAGTCTTATTGAAATCCATTTGTACTCCGTTGATTTTTAGCACGACATACCATTCCCTGACAGATAGATAGTTTGAGAAGATGATTCACATATTAGATGATATGCTATAGGCTTGTTCCCTAGACATTATTAGATCTTGGGATGATCCCATAGGATTATATTGGCTCATATAAATATTATAGTTATTATTATTCAATTTGGATGGATCCTTATAAGGCTCATTATGGAAGGTTATTTCATTCACCACTCACGTGGAATGATTCCATTAAGTTAGTAGTTGTAGGGACCAATATGTTACCAAAGACCTATAATAGAGTAAATCTCATGAATAAGTGGTTGATCACAACTTATATTGGATATAAATATTAATATTATGCCAACATCATGAGAATTCCATTATAATTCAATATGAATGACCATGTTTTTTTAGAGTGACACCGCAATTAGGAAATTGATGTAGGATAAATCAAGTAAATATTGCACCACATGATGTTGGACTCTTTGAGAACACTGAGATATTTGGGAAAGTTTCTATCATCAATATCTGCCTTCTCACTACTATGGTTTGAATGAAATGTTTCAAATTTCACTGATTTATAAGTATATTCCTAATACTACGCATGTCATCAGTTGTGATGATATTGATCTAGAACCTAACACATCATACATGGAGTGGTTGATGTAGATTTTAGGACAGTGCTAGAAAGTTTTTATAAGAAATATGGTAACACAAGTCCACGTTTTATGGAATAATGGATGGATATAGGAGGATACATGGGAGAGAGAGGTTGATTTTTTATCTCAATAACTTCTACAGTTCAAGAATCAAATTTTAAGGTAATTCTCAAGGATAAAAAGTTTCTATAGAAGTTGAATCATTACAACCTCATTTTATTTATATGTAATAGATATTTTAGGTTTATAAATTTTAAATTTATCTATTTTCTCTTCTTTATTATTTATTTTAATGATAATGATTTTTAGTGAAAATGGGTATTGGGATCGGATGTTGAAGTGTTTATGAGGGCATGAACATGGTGTGGCTAGAAAAAAGATAATAGACATCTAGTGGAGTTACAATAGTTATGATGGATACTACACACCCAACTAGTAAGTTGGTGCTGTTCCACCAGCTAGTCAGTGGTGTTTTAGAAGCTTGAAGGTGGATGATGAATAGTTCATCGCATTTTGGAAGTCATATCGGCCAACCAGTGGTTCGACTAGCTTACCATTGAGGCCCCCTAGGTGGCTGGTGTTCCTAGGTTGAGGGTGTAATTATTACACCCCATGAGTCTTCATTATCATAATTTGACTGATATTTTATTATCCAATTCAATCATTGTTGATTCTAATTAAATTTTGATACCACACCTTTGGTCCTTAGCTTCTTTAATACTTGTTTCTTTAAATCTCCAAATATTTATAGATTTTGGAAGCAAGAATAATGTTTTTCTCTATAGATAGATGCCAAGTCCTTATTATCCCTAGAGAGATGTTATTGTATCAGTTTTGGATCTATGTTTTCATTAATAGTTAGATGAAAATTTCATCTTCTCTTTATATATTAGTGGAGGACCTAGTGCATTGAAGACATTTCTTGATCACACTAAGATCTGTATTTGAAAACTAGTGTTCAATGGGTATGTGTGGGTGAATAATTTTCAAAGAACTATAATTTATTATATAAATAGAATTATATTAGTTGTGAAATTGATGTGAAATGTATTACCTCTCTCAAGTGGACATAGAATTCTCAAGAATGACGGTGTTTCCACAGAATTCTTTATAGAACGATCATCATGAGACATTTCTTCTTCTTTATTGCATCCAATGATGGATTATTTAAAGATTGGTGATTGTTCTATAGAATTGATCCTTTAATCTATAATCAATTATGAATTCACAATCCAGTATTCGATCGATAATTAATTATACTGATTTGGATTCCCTTCCTATAACATAACTTACTTTTGGATTTTTGACAAATATCACAAGGTATGTATTTCTAGAATCACCTTATTAAAATGGATTAATCATGAAGTCTAAATATAAACGTCTTTTTTGACTTACCGTGTCTTGATTTAAGAATACTTACCATGTGGTAATATTCTCTATTGACGTGTCATGTAAATTGTCCAATGATACATGATGAATTTAGGATTTATTCATTAAGAAACAATAGGTATGAATATCTTTAGTATTAAGAGATCTCATATATCATATCTATTTCATGGTATATTTTTCTTGTTATATAGTGTTTTCTTATGCATGTGGTTGAATTTACTTAGTACCTATATATGATACATGTTTCATTGAGAATTTCTAGATCATCTTATTACTATTCCTGATGATGATCACATATTGTTATATATTTATATTATATTCCTCATCATGATATCCTATGATTTTCTTATGATGGTTTCTATGATATATATTATCTTTCCTTTGGAGGTTGTTTCGTGGAATGTGTCATAAGTGGATTATTATGGTATGTCCATACCTTAGAGGGAGAGAAATGCATACGTGATCTAGTGATGACAGTGGACCCACACTTGAGGGAAAGATCATGGTATAATTATGGCTTGGAGAAAACCCAATTTATTTTGGTTACTAAGTCACATGAAAAAATGATTCCTTGTGGACACTGAGAAACATGTCTAAGATTGATACCTTCTGTAATCTTAGTTCATTTCAACTAGTTGACCTTATTGTATGGCCGAGACTCGATGCCTTGAGAATATCGAGTAATATGCTCTCTAGCCTTTTGGCTAGTTCAGGTTTATTTGTGATGGTGATGATTATCCATATAGAATGGATATGAAGAAGGTATGACTGGGGGTTTTTGGAGGCTTGGTCAAATTAAAACCACTCGATATGAGATTGTTTGTTTTTTATTGTTTTTTAATTTATTATTATTATTATTATTATTATTATCATCATCAAATACACCTGTTATAAACATACACATTTTTAAGGATGCATTGGTGGTGTCTTAGAAGGTTTTTTAGTCATATACTATATGGGAAACTTAATGTGCATGTAAATTTCCTATATATGTATCCTAGAAAAAGAAAGGGGGCCATGGTGGATAGTTCATCTGATGATCATGGAGTTAGTGGTGGGACCAGGATATACTCTAATGATTAAGATATTTTTGTTTTTTTTCTGCTGCATTTATACTATATTTTTTCATTCCACATTGGTATATTGCTTATTTATTTATTTTATAACATGTATGTCATTTTTAATTTAATTATTTATTTCCATACATTACTCTTATTAATATATAATTTTTATTATAATATTTTCACAAGGATATGATATTTATGGTATAGTCTTCCCATTGATGGTGTTTAGACCCTCGCTACTAGTCGACGGTATCTTGCCTATGGGTATGCCGACTTGTGGACATAAGGAACTCAGGTATTGAACCAGTGGTATGGGTTGGGGTGTTAAAAAATTTATTTGATCAAATCTTAACAAATTCACAATGTTTTACCTCTAAAGAATAAATTTAAAGACAAGTTCCACTAATTCATCTCGTCCATTATATAATGGAAGAATCACTATATGGAAATTTCAACTAATATCCGAAATTACTTCAGATCCCTATAGTATATTCTCATTTTCATATATATGGATACTATAAATACCTTTAAAAACTAAGGTGTACATAATTTCAATGGAAAAACACACCAATAGGATAAATAATATAGTACCATATGTTCCGTCACATGGAATTTTAATTTTTATGTTATAAAAATTTAATTTATATTTACTAAAAAAAATTTAATAATCATTTTTTCTAATAGTAAGAATTATAGTGTTGATATATAAGAAATTAATTTTATTCTCATGTGATTATCAGAAATTTTTTAAAGTTAATTGATGATAATTCAACCACCAAAGGGAATATGCAGAAAGATTAAAGAAATATATTTATGAAAATATTAATGTTAAATAATATTACATAAAAATTTAGAGAATCATATTAAAATATTAGAACTTATCTGTAGAAGAAAACATTGATTCATAATTTACTAGTGGAAATAATATAGTCGACAAAATCAAATGCTTTGGGTAAAAAGAGAGATGATTATAAATTTGTCAAGAAGATGATGAAAATTAGTTTGATGTATTTTATTCTAAAATTTTTCAACTTGAAGGAAAAAATAATTAATTATTGATAAATTACATGTTATTACTATTTATAATAAGATGATAAGGGATCTAGTATATTTTAAAAAGCATAAAGATAACTATCATTTAAAAAGATCTAAAAATTGAAAATAAATGAGTAATAAAATGTCTCCTGAAGTTAATCTAAGGGGGATATATAGTTATATGGGGATTATAAGAGGATTATGGGTTTTACCATAGTGAAATTTAAAAAATAATATAAAATGGTAAGTATAATGGAAATCTTCCAATGAAGTTCATTAATTTAAATGGATAGGGAAAATGGAGAAGAACTATTCAAATATATAAGGTGGGTTGTATGTGAATATTAGGTAAGATAAAAATACTCAGAGAAAAAACGGTCAAAGATCTATAGAAATCAAAAAAATATACATTGAGAAGATTAAAATGATTATACAGATAAAAAATAAGCTTCAGGAGAAATTAAATAGAAGATTACTCAACTTCATGAATCCATTTGGAATAACTGAAAGGTTAATTAATCAAATACATCATGAAACATATTAAAAAACATGCAAAATGATGAATAATTGATGAATAATAAGGTGAAGTATCAAATTAAATAACTTGTTGAAAAATTAAGGTGAAAACTATCTTCACATAAATCCCAAATTGAGTATATATATATATATATATATATATATATATAAGATTATAGAGTAAAGAACAAATCAAAATTAATTCTTCACAAAAGAAAACATGGTTATACTAAATAAATTGAGAATTATTAGATGAAGGTTTCCAAGGGAGAAAAAAACTTTAAATATGTTTTTTTAAAACTATCACTAAATGAATATCAGTTAAATAACACACAATAAATGTTTATTTATGATCAAATTATATAATGAAGATTAATGATTATTTAGAAAAAGTAAAATATTTCCAATAAGATTCATCAAAATCTATTAAAATAGCATAATAAGATAGGTTAAATATACTGAAATTGTAATTAATATAATTTTTGACACTAAAAGTGTGGGTTATAATTCCAACTATTTGAGAGTTTTTTCCATGAAAAATTATTCAAAACACTTATAAAACAAGTGATAATAATAATATTTCAATATTAATCAACTCTCCAAGATAATTGAAATCCTTGATCGTTTTGAATATGAAAAATATTTTTTTGAATATAATTATCATTTTAAAAATGTAATTTTAAGATTCATAGAATAATATTTTTGTTTCAATATTTATGGGAACAAATATTAGTAATTATTTCAAAAAATTTCATTTCCATGGAGTATGTATGAATCCAGAGGGACTAACAAAATTTTGAAAACACATATATCTGAAAAGTGAAGATTAAGACTATTTGGAATTGAGATTTAAAAAATTATGAGACTAAAAACATATATTATTATATGTAGTAAAATTTTATACGGTGTGAAAACTGGGTCATTGTGTATAAGTGTTCATCAACACACTCTATCATCAAATTATATTTTCAAAAAAATAAAGGCAAATATGAAATGAAATGATGAAAAATCAATCATTGCTAAATTTTACTTGGAAAATTATACTGAACAAAGATGAGTAAAATTTAAGGTGACTATTATTCTCTTATAAATTGTGAAGCAATAATCTGGAATAATTTTTTAGGCCATTATGAAGGTTTAATGAATATTTTAAAAATTTATTTCTTAAAAGAAAGAGAGTCAAAAAAGGTGAAATTTAATTTCAAAATATGAAATTCCAAGGTGCACATTTTTGTTTAATGGAATAAACACAAACTATCATGTTTGAGATTAATTTTGTATGTTTTCAATGAGGTTAACTTCATGAAAGACTCAGTTTTTATAAATAAACTACAAATATGGATAGATTTTCACTACATGAAAAACTAATAATTGAAATATATTACAAATTTTTGATCTTAATAATTCATTCCCCATGAATTACATAAATAAAAACAAGTGTTAAAAGAAAAAACATGGAAATATTTTTCAAATAAAAAGAGTCTAATATTAAACTGTAACATTGTAAGGGATCTACACCATCTAAATAGTGAAAGATAAAGATGTATTTATAAGGCATTTTATTAATGTTAAATTATTCATGTAACTAACTAATTTGTGTTGATTCCATATACTAGATCACATCATATACTTCGTACTAACTTACATGGACATATGATACAATGGTCTAACAATAATTATCTCTATTTTATTAAATTTATTAATAACATCAATTTTATTTAAAATTTCATTTTTCTAAATAATAATTATAATGTTATATACATGTTAAAAATTTTCAGAACATTTGTTAATAAATTACTGTGTCTACATCGATAAACTAAAATCATGTAATATTAGAGAGTACAGTTGAAATTATTTTTAAATATATCTTGAACATATTTGAATAAACCCCTCATACACAGAAACACACACTTCTCAGAATAATTTATTAATAGAATAAAAGAATACAAGTTTTGTTGAAATGGTTAGAATAATACTTTTTGAGAATAAAGTCTAACACTTTTCTCTAGAGGGAAGCTATGGGTATAATAAATCATATATAAATATGATTTTTTATGACATTAGTAAAACATTACACCATATGAGATGTGGTATAAAATAAATAATTTAGTTAAGTAATTAAAAACATTTTATAGTCCATGAAACTTGAATATAAAAAAAATCGAGGAAAATTTGAATAAAAAGATAAATAAGGGATATCCAAGAGAGACTTATAAAATGTTACGGGATACAAATTAGTAAACAAAAAACATTCAGATGTTTGTTGATTATTTTGATATGATGATCATTGAAAATAAACCCAGCATAGATATAAAAAAAGATGTAGTTTTTGATAATTTTAAAGCTAATAGAATGACATTACATAGTAAAGAACATGATGGAGTGGCTGAAAAATCTTGTTTATACTGATATTGATTAAGATGAGACCATTAATGCAGATGAAGATACTAAAAGAGAATTGAAAATTTCATATATTGAAGATACTTGTTATAGTTAAAAAATAACATTTCCCTTCTAGATTATCTAGGTACAAAAAGACAAATATTGGGAACTAAAAATAAAACATCTCTTATTTTGTATGTTTAACTATTAGTAGTATTAGAAGAAGTATACAAAGATGTGTTTGTACAAGATATGTATTAATAAATCAACTAGACATAAAAGAATACCCATTAGGTTTATGTTCCTAGACCTAAAGATTTTTCTAAAGGAACTAAGTTGATATAAAAATAAATCTAAATTAATATGGCATTGTGTCTAGAAAAAATTATATAATGGTATGATAATGTTATTAAAAAATAAAAGTCATTAAAATTCAAATTACATTTTCACAATTTTTATTAAATAAATCAATAAATATATTATTCATATTTTTAGTATATATATAAAATAATTTCATTAAAATAGATGTGAAATCAACATTTTCAAATGGAGATATGGAAGGAGAAATGATTATTTATTACCCTAATGAATTGATTATGGACATAGATGGTAGAATAGTAAGTATGACGATGAAGGAATTGTATGGGTTCAAATAATCCTTTAGATCTTGTTCTAATAGACTATATAGATTATTGAGAGAAATGATACTTATGAAAGGTATGAATTATATTAATATATATTTGGGAGATATTTCCATAGGTACACAAATTTTTATAGATTATTTTAATTATATAATGTTTAGGAGTGATGAAGAGACAACCTTTGAGAAAATTCTAATGTAGATTAAGATTAAATTTGAGATTTCCTTGATAGATTATTGCTTCTTCCTATCCCAAGATAAATATTACAAATAATTTTTGACTAAATTTAGCCTTTAGGATTCTAAATATGTTTCAACACCCATATAATATGGAACAAAATAGAATAATGATATTTCAAGAATGAGTTTTAATTAGAAATAAATAATCAGTTTTATAGGATGTTTTGTTCATATAATACCTTAAAAAAAATATATTTCGGTTACACTATGGGATAAATTATAGAGTTATCCAAAAGAGATGTATATGGTGGAAGTCAAAACAATTCTTTAATATGTTTGAGGAATTATAAGTAATGGTATACTATATAGAAAAATTTCTGGCCACAGTCTTTAATATTTAATAGATCCATGATGGGATGGATATTACCATGATTAGACATATATCTCTGGTCAGAAACTATTTTGTCATGAAATACTTGAGAGTTTTCATAGTTAAAAAAGAAAAATATAGAGACATTGAACATAATAGTAGAAGAATATATAGTTAAAACACTTTCTTTTTCAGAGATGTGGTGGATGAATGTGAAACTATAATATCTGAAAGTAGATGTTTGGATGATCTTGATGATTCTTTATGACAACCATATTACATTTAATATATCTATGAACCCAGATCAACATAAATTGTCAGTAAATATTATTATATGATTTCATTAAAACCAATGAGTTGAAAATGGAGATGTTATGTTGGAATATGATTCTATAAAGAACAATATTTAAGATTTTCTCAGAAAATAAATGATGGTACACATGTTTTCTAAGATATGTTTGATACATCACGGTCAAACTTCCCTTCACAATTTAGGATGTGATAGAAGAACACCCACAATTCTTTGTGCGTGGTTCCCAATCTGGGAGAATAAATAATTAATTAATATGGGTTATAGGTATATTATTCTCTTCATAAATATTTAATTTAATGTTGTGAATATTATTAATTAGGGGATAAAATTTGAATGAGTCAATGTAATTAGGGGGGACAATTTAAGTCACATGTAAAAAAATTCATATCATGGTGAGTTGAAATTGCATAAAAAATTTATTTATATGGTGGGTTTGTTTTATGGAAACTATTGTTATTAATATATATGATTTGATAATTCTAAAGTTAAATATTGATGTTTTTACAGGAGTTCATAAAAATTTGACAAAAAGAAGGGAATATTGAAGATCCCCTTGGAATCATTGAAGGATTTTATTTGTTTTCAACTATGAGTTAGAATCATTGGATTTTGTTTTGGATGGCCTTGGAGTATTGGTGATGTTTATAAGAAGTTTTCATATGAATTGAAATTACTATTATTGATTCAATGAAATTTAGATATAATTTGATGACTTTTTGAATTCTTTGGTATAAGTGTAAATTTATAATGTTTGTAATCTATCCGATATATGTAATATTTTATCATATTACATCTAATAGGTTCAGTGATTTCAATGGGGAAATTCACAGTACAATAGTTAATATGTATGGAAGATATTTATATTAAAGAGGTATTCTAAAACATTTTGAATAGAAAATGTAAAGGGAAACTTTCATATAAATGTAATATCCTCTCTACATCATGCATATAATGTTTCTCTGAGATTGAAAATTTCTAAATGAAATAAATATGTGAGTGGTTTCTATGATCCAATGGATAAAACTTTCATACGAGGATGTTTTCTACTAATATGTAATAAGTACTACATATTATATATGATCCATATAAAAATAAGGAAGAGGAATGAAATTAATTTAAACCATTACTAAAGTTTTTGATACATAAGTTGTTTTTTGTGAAATATTTGGATGTGTTAGAGTAATATATATGATGGGATATAGAATAATGAAAATGTAATATCATCCATAAGAATTTATCCAATATATAATATTTTGGGATCCCAATGAAATGATACATAATAATTATGTACTCACTATTTATTAATTAAGAATTAATATTTTTCTACATGTTATTAAATTGTTAAAACAACCATTGTGGAGGATTATGGGAACCATAGAATATAATACCTGAATACCATATCACATGATATGATAAAAAAAATGATATTTTTATGTTATTCTTAAAAACTAACATTATATATTGGGTTTTCTTTGATTCAAGTTATGGTTTTTTGAAGATTAAAATAAGTTATCAATACATGAACATTGTGAAATTTTAAAATGAAAATAATTAAAGACTATTTGGGTGACCATAGGTGGAGAAATTCAAGAGTGCCTTTTTTTCAAGATTAAATGAGAAAATTTATATTTATTTAAATTGATCTATATTTAATGCATAAAAAACCGAAATTAGTCATTTATTTAAAAATATTGAATGATTTTCATGGAGTACAAATTATATAAAGAATATTCTTATATCGTGTGAGGAAATACATGTGGGTAGTTAATTGAATGAATTTTGTAATTTATTAATATCATAAAATTTTTATTACATTATTTTGGATTGTGAGTCAACAAATATTTCCATGAATTTTATTTAATCTAAAATATTTCTAAAATAATGACTAATTAGAATATTTGGGTGAACTGAAAAAGGGTTAGTGAGAAGACATGATATTGTGAGCACATAGAAAAAATTTTAGGCCAAGGATTTATAAACTACAATGGAAAATAAAAAGAGACCATTTATTCTGAGATTAAATTTTTAGAAATATAGAACTAATTTTATAGATACATTGAAAAAGGATAAATAATCCATATTCCTCATAAAATATCAGATAAGGATGTTCTTGTAAAGGTTAACACATAAATTTATTTTCACATGATGGTTTGAGAGGATGGTAATAACATTTGGTTGTAGAAGATTTGGTTTTTATGAAATATTACTCACATAGTCCTAACATATATTTCTAAATTATAGAAGTCAATATAATATACATGGTTATCATCTATGAGTTGGAAAATAATAAAAAGTTATAGTATAATACCAATATAATCACTTTGAATCATTGATTTATTCTAGTGTAAATATAATTCTTGGTCTTAACCCAATCATAGAAAGGAAAAATTAACCATATTGTTACAAAATCATTCAAAAAATTTGTGCTCTATGTGTTCCTTTTTTTCATCAACATTTTGGTAAGGATTATATTTAAAATTTAATTGATATGATATTTCCAAGTCACATAGAATTATTTAAAAACATGAAATTGAAAATGAAGGACCATTGATTCAACTATCCAATATCAGTTATAAAATCCAATATTGTGTAATTTAAACATTTATATTATTAAGACCACTATTTATATTGGGTTCCCTCTTCACCACTCATTCCACCATTTATTAATCATTAATTGATAACCATCATAGGGAATTTCTCTACCCTTTGCCTTTTAGCCAATAATTTTGATGAAAAAAGTACTCTAGGTAAGACCCAAATCACATGCACTACTAAAATATAAGTACTCTCCAATACAAAAGAGATGGAGAATAGTTTCCTTGGTACCAATATTGAATATGTGGAATGATTTTTATTCATTGATATAATATATAGGCATGGTTGGTCTGTACATAAAATTTGGAATGATTAATCTATAAGACAAATATATCTAAAAATAAAAAAACACATCCAAATAGTGCATAAGAGACCAACCTCAACTGGAAACCCCATATATAAAATAATCCAAACAATGCATAAGAAATTTCCACAAAATGATATGTATGAATAATCATAACTAGATATCTCACAATATCCAAATGTTATATTATTGAAAATCCAATATCCATAACCAAATGAGTAACTAATTTTTAATGATCTATAGCTACTGCAATATATATGAGTGCATGAAAAATAGTGATTGAATATATATTTTCATTAAGGTATCCACATAGAGTGTGAGAATAAAATATTCATTTGGGTACCACAAACATTGCCTTATCACATAAGTGATATAATATTTATATAAAAAACATGTCTACTAATTTACATAATATTACAATGAATTTTGGAATCCTACAAACAATGTATTATTGTAAATTGAAAATATATCAATTAATTAATCAACAATAACTAGAACTAGTAATCCTTTTTTTGAAGATGGTCCATACCTATTCGACTATATTTGAGCCTTAAGTCCAAATATGAGATGACATGTGGGTGATATCCTCAAATAGAGATAATTTACAAACACAAGTATAATGAATTAATTTATATATTTACCACCACATATATATTGATGTGTTTATAACTAGTTTAGGATGACAATTGTCTCTTGGGAAGGGGAATATGGTATAATAGGCCAGCTCCTCATCTCATACCAATTGTAAATTAAGGAAGGGTTATATAAAATCAGTGAACTACAACCCCATCCCACACTAGGTCCAGAGTAATCATACATCCCTTTCCCTCAATGGTTTGAATATCGATGTCTTATTTACATTCTCAAAATGTTATTAAAATGATATATAAAAACTATGTTATATGAAAATAATCATAATCAAGAAAAATAATCCAATATAAAAGAATCATTAAACATAAATATAGTATCATTATATGAAAACAACCATCATGTTTTGTAAATCATGAAAAAACATACTTAATTTATAAATTATCCACATGATGATTCAATGAAATTATATCAATGTGTAATCTACTAAATTATTTCCATATGAAAACATCAAAATAAATTACATGGGTTACTATTAGGAAATAAAAAGTAATAAAGTATAAGAATGTATTTATAATAATATAAAAGTTAATAATGATAAAGAAATTATATGTGAACTACATGTATTTGACAGAGGTGACCAAAAATACAAACCAATGTAGTAAAAACAACACTTCACAAAAATGTTATAGGTACCCCATTTTCAATATGACGTGCCTTACAAAAAATATCTCACACCATATCTCATTTATAACATTCTTAACATTGAGAGCACTCTATATTTTCCACCTTCATCGCCATCATCAAATTGTCCTTCACTAGATGATGTAAATAAAAATTAGTAACTTTATTTAGATCTTGATGATTTTATGTGTGTTCATTCCTACTCTATAGGGCTTGATACAATTGTGGGATCAATTCTCTAATGTTAAGGAGTATCTAGAGTTGTAAATTATTCTCCCCTCCCATCAATTTCAATGAAATAATATTGATGTTCTTGACCAATACTTCAAAATTCACTCCTCTAATGAAAATAGTTATTTTTATGGAATATTAAGTTATTTCAATGATTTAGGGGTATCTTGAATTTTCTATATAGATATTTTTTTTTCATTTTTCTATGTATTTACATTAATGAAATTTTTTTGAAATTTTTTGGGGGGATCATCCGTAACTTTTTTCTAGTAATTAGTTAAATAGTGGGAGCTTTCATAGCCTGTTCTCACTATATGTTATTTTGCTTTCTTCATGGGATTTGAACACTGATTCCTATAGTGAACGGTTTTCTAATCTCTATCAAAGATTTATGTTGGCCTACTATTTTAAATATCCAAATATGATAGTATTCAAAATTACCGCCTTAATGTGGAATAACCCATCATATATCCCTATAATTTTGATGGGTATTTTATATTACATTGGTTAATTTATTTTTTTGAATTCAGGTATGATTCAAATGAAACATATAATGAGTGACATAAAACTTTGTGATATGGGTCTATCAAAGAGTTTTCCTCACTATATTCTGATTCATACAATAAAATCATTTTTTCTACATTGAAAAATCATATGTACTTACCAATTGAAATTTTTTAGAATACAACCTTCGAGGGTATGTTTTCTTCTCATATATAGGGTGCATCCTCAGTTTAATTATGGAATAGACTCTCATATATCATTAAATTTCACCTCCTTACATTGGATGAAACCTGTATAGTGAGGTCAAATATACAATATAAGTTTTAATGACTTTGTTTAGGAATAATATCTTCCATCCTATATTCTGGTGTCTTTAATTTCAACTCATCCTCAATCCTATGCTCTTATGTGATATTGACTTTCTATATCCCTCCATTTTGAGGTAGTGGATCCTGATACATAGGAGGGTATTGATTAAAATAAAATTTCCTCAAATCAGGATATTAAAGTTATTATAGCATATGATGTTAGGGTTCTCTAAACATTATTCATCCTATATATGGGTCATACACACCTAATTTTGCTAATCATATTAATATGTATGATAGTAACCCTCGACAACCATGTCTACTTATCTATTTGTGAGAACCTTATTCTCTATTTTCATGAAGTCTCTTGAGTTTTTATTAGACCTTATCGCAACCTACCTTGTTCTTTAGGTTTACCTAGTAGAATAGAAAGAATAAATGGGTGTTCTATCTTATAATTATTTTTAACCTTTATATAAATATAGTGAATATTACACTATGCCCCCAACCGATATTGATTGAGGGATAAAAATGGATTCTTATGTATTGTATTTAGATAAAGCGACTACTATATTTTGGCCATGAGAGCTCTCTAATAAATCATTTAATTTTCCTCAACTTCAATAGAATATTAGTACAAGGGAATTTGTTTTGTTTTTATAATGATCTATCATATAATTATCAATTCCATGATCATTTATTTTTTTGTTAAAATAATGTTTTTATTTTATGTTTTTTGGTCTAACTGTATCTCCATGATTTCCATATAGGTGGAAAATTATTCAGCATGTCACATTCATAGGTTTTATTCTATGTTCGACATCCATATTTACATGGATTATTGTTTTACTAATAATCCTATATGTGTCTTCTTGATTTATGATATCTATTTTGATTTGGAAGAATTGTTATATCTTCATTGAATGATTAAGTTTAATAACCAAACACATCAACTGTACATGTTAATTGACTTTTAAAGATCACATCCTGTGGAAATGGATCTCTTATACAAAAATATATCTAACTTTGATCATGGTTCCAATTTATGATTCATCGAGGGATAATTTAACACCACAGTAGACAAAACTAGGATCATTAGGGGAGGGAAATTCTCAATGAAATCCAAAAACACCTTCAGAAACATCCATGACCATTATTGTATCATAGATCACATGTATATTGGTTATAACTTTACATGGAATTTAAAAATAGGAAAATGACCTCTATAGAGTCTCTTGGATATTTTCTTTTCTAATAATTTGGTGATAATTTAATTTTCTTATTTGTATGTCACCTGTATACCAAGGTCCCTATCAATCCATCTATGATTTTAATTCTAATTTAAACTAATAGCAACTCTAGATGATGAATATACTTTTCTAATCTATGGTTTAAAGATAACATCATTATAATCATGGTATGGGGTTTATGGTTATCTCTTATACAGGGTAATGCATGGGTACCATTTCAAAAAAAATATTTAGAGACTCACAGAAGCTCTTATTTATTATAAAAATTTATCATAAAGCTTATTCTATCATAGAGAAGCATAAAATGGAAATCAGCTAAAAATATTCCAGTTTATAGGACATTTGAAATGATGATGAATTTTGTTCCCTGATAATGAAATATTTATTTATCATGGAAAAAAATCTTGTGGTGTGGAAGATTTATTAGAAAAAATCTTAAGCTTCATAGCTAAAGAAAGGTGACCAGATAACAAGATTTTTTCATGATTTTATTTAAGAAAGAATGTTTTTGGGTAATTCTAAAAAACTCCAAGAATATCATTCTTATACCCTTGTTGTGTAAATATCTAGCCAGATTTCTATGAATCGAATTCAATCTACACTATATGGATTGACATGTGATTTATGAGAGGGATATCAAGGGGATGAACCTTATATTTCCTTATTAAAAATAATATTAGACATACTATATAATATAAATCTGGAGTTCTTATTATAATTCTTAATGAGAATAAAATTAAGAATGTGTTCACCTCTATATATCTAGGGAGTTCCCCCAACCCGAATGATTTTTGGGTCCCTTATAAGATTCAAACAAGTAAATTATAATAAATTAACACATTGATGTGGGGTAATATTTATTCAAATTAGGGTCACTTATTAGAGTCACATCTTCCACTACTCTTATTATAATTCTTATGGGTAGAAACCCATTTAATTTAAATTTATATCATAAATATATTATAATTAAAAATAATCAGTAAATGTGTCATTACCAATCTGAACAAAAAAACTACCACCTTCTTCTTCTTATTATATTAAGTGTAAATCATCAATTTTTAGGGATAGTCTTTGTAATGATCCATGGAAATAGAATATGAGATGATTAGAGAACCTTAAAATAAAAAATTTCAAGACATATTTTCTGATAAAAATTGATATTGATATATATACTATGATTGGTTGTAATGGAATTGAAACCTAAATCTCATGTATAAATATAAATTCGTTGATTAGAGTTGTGATCTATATTTTCTATAATGTGAAACCTCATGGATCTTTAATTCACTTATTGGTTTTAAATTTTTTTTCTTTAAATATCTGTGTGTCATCGTAAAGGAGATTATCTCTCTCCAATTCTCAAATTTTTTTAAAAGGATGTTCTTAGAAGAAACATTAATAATGTAATTTCAAATAGAGAGATACACCTCTTTAATAAAAGTTATAATTTCACTTGTATTTAACACATAATGTTTACGAATGATCTAGTATTTTTTAATGATAGGTTTAACTCCATCCCTGACTTTGATCTTCATTTAGATGAATATATAAAACTGAGTGTCTAAATTATCTATTTATGTAAAATTAATGTGTATGATTCTAATGAATATAGTCTTATTTATTTTAAAATAATTGCGTGAAGAAGTTTTATCAAATGATGGAAATTACTAATAAAGTATTGCGGTACCCGTCACTTAATGGTAATGTGAAACATTTTTTTTGGATTTCAACAAGATTTCCATGTAAATCATGAACTACAAGATTTTATTTATATCATATGGGGGCTTCATTACAACTATGAATTTTTTTCTTTCAAGGATCCATATGCATGTGTTTTCCATTATAAAAGTTTTGGTGAATATTGATTCGAATTATAAAGGTGTGATGAATTTGTTTATTTGGGTTCTCACCATGAAGGTAGTTTTAACTATGATAGGTAAGAGAGGCTTGTATAACTCATAATGTATGGTGAGATTAACATGTGATATTGTGATGTTACTATACATGGAATGAAAGTTATACTTTCATGGGATGTTCTGGGTAAATAGAATCTTTAGGTGAAAAATCAACAATTGATTATATGATTATCACACTTATCCTCCAATAAAGTAAACTTCTCTAGTAACTCTTTTATTTTGAATATAATAAGATACCATTAATATTATTGATTTTCATTATATTGGATTACAGTCATAGTGAAATTAGTTTCATGACTGAAAATTGTTAAAGGGTTCAATAGTTATTCCTAGGATGTCCATTTCATAATATCTCATTCTGATTCATTATCAAACACCTGTATTTAATCAATGTTCCTCTCAATATTTAGTAGTAATGTATCTACTTAGATATTCATATTGTAGATGAACAATACATGAACATTCTTAATCCTCTAGGACTGAGTAACCATTTTTTTACAAAATTTTATCATTTTTAGTAAATATATAATGTCCATATATAAAAAAATCATGGTTTAAAGGTATTTCGATTAAATTTACCTTCTTAGTTTGTTATATTTTTAACACTACTATTCCCATGGACATTCAAGTGCACAAAAAATGCATACGATCATCATTTAAATGTATCTTATATTAAAATAAAAATATTAAGTCCAAAATTCACCCTTTTCTTTACGTGGAATGGGATCATAATATTTGCAATTTTCATAGGAGTTATATTGGTATAACACATCAATTATAATGTATTGACGTTTTTCTACCACCTTCATTTAATGATTATGAGTGGTGGCATAGTGGAACTCATGAATGCAGAATTGTTTTTCAATAGGATATTAAATCTTATAGTATCTTTAGAATAGATCCCAGAACCATGATAAAAAATGATATATTGGGAGTCTTATGGTTATGTTTATTCTTACAGATATAGATCTTGTGTGGTTTATCAAGTTTTTTCAGTTATCTCTTACCTTAAAAAGTTTTCTTCCCCATCAATCGCTAGATGCGAATGGAATCCATGTGAGGATTTTGGGACATCATGTTGGATGGAGAACACCATTATCAATTATAAATAAAAATTTAGATGGATCATGTGATTATGGATTCATGTGGCATGTGTAATGATTCAAAACTCTTATATATATACTAAAATATATATCAATGTAAATGTAAATTCAAAAAAATATTTGGATGAAACATTAGACATTACATATTTTTGTGTATTTAAAAATGAAATAACAATCATGAATTACTAAAGATACTTTTTGTATAGTTTTTTAAATATTTAGGAAATAAATCTTATAGAAGAAACTCATATAATGAAATGTGGAAACTTCTATTAAGTATCCATTTTTATCAAAAAATAACAAATTTTACTATAAAACATTTTTCCTATAATGACACATGTAAGAACCTAGTTATAAATATTAGGTATAATTATTTTTGTTAATAATAAAAAGTAAAAGTTATCTTTTTTATTAGACCCTAATATTATTCCATCAACTAGTTGGTTAATTTTTTGGAATAGAATGGGAAAAAATGGTTGTATGTTCAATACAAGACAAATACACATCATGTAATTGGAAGACATGATGTGTTTCAATCACTTAATGTATAATAGTGTGGGAAGAACCTTTTACATCATGTAAATGATTTTTCCTAGGGGAATACCTAGAGCTATACATGATGTGTAAACCATTTATAGGATTTTATATATCCATTATTTGTTTTTTAAAATGAGGTAGGGTCTCTTATTTATTTTCAAACACAACATCACCCATTCCCTATCACTCACACAGGAGTCCACAAGGAATCCCTAATATAGGTTTTTTCCATTATTCCTCTATTTATCTTTAATTCCAGATCCATCAGTCATGTTGGAAGATCACCAATAAGTGATTCATCAAATTAGCTCCTTCTTTAATTTATCCTCTTTAACAAAGCTATTTTGATGCAGGATCATATGCCCTATTTTTAAGGCACTGATCCTTTCTTCATATTTTTTCTAATCTAGCCAAATCTTGACCATGATACTAGATGAGGTGTGTTTTAATAAATTAAGTTAGGTATTATATGACTCATCCATTAATTCCCGCCATTTTACAAACATCCATGATTGTGTGTGCACTGATATCATCGACTGTTGCCTACTTAATTCACATTCCTTGATTATAATAATCATACCCATATTTTATAGACGATTCTATTTTTTTACATTTATCATTGGATGTTATAAACTCAATGACGAACACCCTATGTATGTTGAATTGTTTATGACTCTTATCGATTTTCATGGTTATTTTCACCAGTCTTCGCGTGTTTATTGACTTGAACTTGATAAAGGTAAGTGTTTAATTATATGAACAAACTATTAATTGATCTTACATAGTAGTACCACTTGAACAATCTCTGGTATGCATTAAAATTAATTAATTAACCATTTAAATGTTAAATGGAAGTTATATTTATAAAAATCAATTTTCTGAGTTTTTTATCAATGAATTGAATATGGATGAATGTCCTTAGCCTACCCATCATGTTTATGAGTGGTGAAGGAATGAAACTAATAAATTAATATTTAATTAATATAATAAATTGTTTCATTTACTTGTAGAATTTTTTGACTAATTAAAAGAATGGAATGAACTAATTCTCTTATTGAAAGGTGTGATCATTACTTAGAATTAATTAAAGAATGAATTTAAAATATGGTGCATATTGAATATGGGACTTTTCATCTTTATAGGAGTGGTTATACATGAAATAGCCTTCGATTTTTATGGTAATGACTTGAGAAATTAGAGGAAAACATTCCAATTAAATGATATAGTTAACAAGGGTGATACCAACATTTGAACGAGGTCATTGTCTACTTGTGGATGCACAAAATGATGTTGTAGGATCCTATCGCTATGTTTCAGATATTAGGATGCCTTTGATACACTCCTTGGATCCCACACAATGCCTTTGGACATACAAATCCATGGATACACCCCATTGGGCCCAGTTATGCTTACCTTGCTTTACCTTGGACAATATCCCTAGAATTTTTTAGAACTTTTTACAGTGGAATGCCATGGTAAATGCCCCTTGCATTACAATCAATCCTAGTTATTATTGGATGCATGTTTATATTGAGTTGAATTGACACCTAATATAACAACCTGACCTTTTTTACATTATTATTACATCAGTATGAATATAAAAACATATTTTTATTACACCATGAGGATCCATAGGTGAAGTGTCTTAGGAAAACTAGGACCAAACAGAAGATTTACAACATCAAGAATAAATGTTTACTTATTTCTTTCATTTCTATCTTCTTATTAGATCTTGACTACTCATTAGTACATGTTATCACCTAAGTATATAGATACAAAAGTGTCCGGATAAAATAACAATAAGTGGACATATAAGAACAATATACCATGGGGTGAGCATAATCATAACATAGGAAAATGATCCTTAACATGGGAGAAAGCATAAATTAATGACTAAAAAATATAGAAATGCATAATAATGAAACATCATGTCTCAGTAGAAATATACAATACATAATTATGAACAATACTGAAATCATGTTCACATATCATTTAACATTAACGCGTGATATTAATCACTATAACCAATTAGTTGGAGTGTGGTATAATTCTGAGGGAACTCGTCACATTATAACATATATTTTGCGCTATATAATTCTGGTCAAACCTGTTACATCATAATATTCTCATTATCCTGGATTCCATAGAGAAAGTATATCAAAAATGAACATAAATAACCCATGGAAAGGAATGGGTTTCATCTCATAATAACACATTCATTAACTTTTGGATTCTAAAAGAAAGAGTAAATAACATACTTGAAACATGAACCATCAACCTTAACTAAGAAGTAAAATGAGTGTTTTTTGAAGAAAACTTATTTGTGAAACATTTGTTTCACATAAACATAAATGGAAAAATTGTATATCCAAGAAAAGGTATTTTAATTGTGAAAAATTATTTTTATGGACTGACCATGCCAAAAATTGAGTGAAAGAGGTAGAACATTAAGAACAAAAGTTGGGTTCGAGAATTTCCCCTTACCTTGTATCTGAATGACTTATTCACTTTAATGTAATGTATAAATAAATTAGATTCATTAATTAATAATTTAATAACCTTATGAAATTCATATGGTTTATTTTGGTTTTATTAAGTTATTTTATGGTCTTTTGGATGAGTTATAGTGTCTAAATACATTGTTCTGGAGTGTTCATTTTTATGGTTTTCTTGAGTGGTTCATGTGTATTCATAAATTGAAGTTCATGTAGAATAGAGATAAACATATAGTATTTATATTTAATGTTATTAATTATATTCCAGGATTTGAAATGATATTATATTGAATTATATTATATACCATGTGAATGAATAATTAGATAATAATTTAATGATGATCGTTTGCTTTAATTTGTGCAGTTTTTCGACCACAATGAACTTATTTTTTAATAATTTACTAATTTTTACATATGTTTGATCCATAACATTAAATGGGATATAATACATATAAAATAATCTGGTTCAACCATAAAAATGTTTTCTTGACCAGATCTGATGGTCATAAAGAAAAATGAAAACATGTCGTTCTTGAAGGTGATAAATTAACACCTCACGAACAACATTTTCCTTTCTAAAATAAAAAGAAGAGGAGAAGGGGATTGGATGATATATTATCCAATTAGTATAATTAAATTCCATAATATGTGTGATAATGGAGTTATAATTCCATTTTTATATGGATAGGTGGGGATAGTTTAATAAAAGAACTTGAAATAGATATGAAATTAAAGGAATAAAAAGAGAGAGAGGAATTACATCTTAAATCCACCACTTGAGATCCTCCTTAAGAATCCTATGTATGGTCTTTTGATGAGGCCAAAATATATTCAACATTTGGGAGGGGCTAGGAAAGATGTTTGGTTAGAGATTATTCAAGGATTGAAGTGTGAGATGTGTGAGAAAATTAGGGTGTGAAAGGTGGTATTTATAGTGGAGGGGAGAGGGGGTTTCTCTATATAATATTCATTAATTTATTATTTCCCAAAAAGACAAGTAATATAGAGTCTTACATGAATAATTAATGTAATATTATCATGTGAATCTTAAAAATATTTTCTTACATCTGTAGAACATCACCCATGACTCTATAATTCATGAATTTATCCTACTTTGTAAATTATCATATTTCACTATTCATAAAATATTTATGCAATTCATAAAAATCCCAAATATTTTCCCTAAACATTTTTTGATATGAATTATCCAGAAATGATATCTTTTTTTCAAAAATAATTTTCTAAATGTGATTATTTTAATTTTTAAGTAAAATTATAATTTACATAAAAAAGTTTTTAAATTTAAAACAGATTTTATAATGCTTTCAAAAATTACAAAAGGTATTATAAATTTAAAATAAAACCCAAAAGACATAGAATTTTTAATTTTTGATAACAATTTAGGAAAATAAATTTTCTTTAAAATTAATTAATTAATTATAATAAATTTATTTATGACTTAAAAAACTGTGAATACTTTTACTTTGGTCAAATTGTCACTTATAAAATGAATAAATTTTATATAATCATTCATGGGAATGTTTACAATTATTTTTGGACTATTTATTATTTATAAGGTCCATATTACTATTCATAAGGGTAGGTTACTATTCTACAAAAATTATGACTTTCCTATCGGACTCAAAACATCTTACTTATCACAATCGTGTATGTCAGATTTTAGAAATTCAAAACATAAAAGTGGAAAAATTATGATTAATGATCATATAGTATTTAGAATCATTTCATTTTTTATATTATTATTATTATTTAAGGAATAATTATAATAAAGAAATTTTATTGATAAAACTTTGGGTCATTACATTCTTTCCCCCTTTTTAAATTTCTCCCTTGAAATTTCATTTTACTCAAATTGGTGTGGGTACTTATGTTTCATCACCTCCTCCAGTTCCCAAGTTTTTTATTCAAACATATAGTTCCTCCAACAAACGATTACATGGTGGGTTTTATTTTTTTCATAGAACCTTCTCTCTACATTCTATAATCTTTACTGGATGCTCTTCATATGATAGAGCATCTTCCAACCCTACCACATCCGAGTTCAGTACATGTGAGTGATCTGGTATGTAGTCCCTTAGGAGAGATACATGAAACACATCAGGAACATGAGCCATATTTGGTGGAAGTGAAAGCTTATATTCAATAGCTCCTATGCAGTCAAGGATCTCAAATGGAAAATTGTACCTTGGGCTTAGCTTCTCATTCTATCCAAACTACATGAATATATTCCATTGTGATATTTGAAGAAAGACTTTATCTCCAACTTTGAACTCCAAGTCCCTTAGACGGTTGTCAGTATTACTCTTTTGCTGACTCTGAGAAGCTTTGATATGTTTTTGGATGACTTGAACCATCATTTACATCTCTTTCACAAGATCGGGTCCATGTAACTTTCCTTCTTCAACTTCATCCCAATAGGTTGGAGTTCAACATCACATTGCATATATATCTTTATATAGAGCCATATGAATACTCGAGTAGAATATATTCTTGTATGAGAACCCCACAAATGGTAGATGCTGACATCGTACACCTTTGAATGCTAAAGAGCAGGCTCATATCATGTCATAAAGTGTATTAATAGTCCTTTCATAATTGAAATTATTTTGGGGGTGATTGGACATGCTGAAAATTAATTCATTACTTAAACAATGTTGAAGGATCATCTATAAATTATATGTGAACCTCAAATCATGATCAGAGTCAATTAGAAGTGGAACAAAATGTACTCTCCCAACTTCCTTCACATATATCATTGAAAGTTGTTCAAGAGAGAGATATTTCTTAATATAAATAAAATGGGCCGTCATGGTGAGTCGATCAACCAAAACCCATATCACTTTATTTCCCTTGAACATCTTCTAAAGACCCGTGAAAATGTCCATAGTGACATTCACCCATTTCCACATGGTTATTGTCAATGGCTGCATCATCCCTTTGGACTTTTGTCACTATTTTTTAACATTCTAACATACCATGAACATTGAGATATATTCCAAAATCTTCTTCATGTTATCTGACCATAAGTGTTCTGGAAGATCTTGTAACATCTTGTTTCTACCAATATGGGTTGAGAATGCTGAGCTATAAGCATTTTCCATTATCCCTTTATTTATCCTGGGTTATTAAGGCAATCAAATCCATATTCCAAAATCAATAACACTATCGTCATCGCTATGTAACTCTTAAAGATTCCCTTCCTTTACTAAAATCACCTTCATTTGTAACTCCATATCATCCCTTTGCGCCTCATTAATCTTATCTTGGATAGATGGTTGTAGAATCATTTGTGCAAGGTAGAATGTATCCCATTCCCTTATGATTTTCAAATCCATCCTTTTCATATCCATGAAGATAGGGTATCTCTCAATCTGTAACATGGATAGAGTAGCAAGTTATTTTATACATAGAGAATCTTATACCTTGTCCACCTTTCTAGGATGATAGTGAATATAGAAATCATAGTCCTTGATTATCTCTAACCATCTCATTTGATGCATGTTGAGCTCATTTTTTTTGAATATATACATAATGCTCTTGTGGTCAGTGTATATGTCACAATTCTCCCCATAAAGGTAGCGCTACAAGATTTTAAAGTCAGAAATCAAGGCAGCTATCTCTAGATCCTGCATCAGGTAGATATGTTAATGGATCATCAACTGCCATGAGGCGTAGGCTATCACATTATCATTTTTCATTAGTACACAACACAAGCTATTCTTTGAAGCATCACTGTATGTCACACAACTATCTCCACTTTTCAATAATGTGAGTACATGTGCAGTGATTATACTTCTCGTTAGCTCCATGAAGCTTTCCTCACATTCATCTGTTCAGACATACTTTTACTCATTCCTTGTTAACTTAAATAGTGGGCTTAACAATCAGGAGAAATTTTTCACAAATCGTCACTAGTACCCAGATAATCCAAGAATGCTACATATTTCTGTGACACTTGGGTGTTCGGGCCATTCCACTATCGCCTTTGTTTTTGTAGGGTCCACAAAAATTCTCTCTCTTGTGATCACATGTTCCAAGAACGTGACTTGCTTCATCCAAAATTTGATCTTTCTGAATTTCACATACAAATTTTCTTTTATCAATATCTCCAACACAAGTCTTAGATGTTCTTATTGACCCCCCTTGCTATTGGAGTAAATGTTAATATCATCATTAAACACTACAAAAAGTATATTGAGGTAATATCTAAATATTCTATTCATCTAATACATTAATATTGCAGGGGCATTAGTAATTTAAAAGGGCTTCACCAAAAACTCATTATGCCCATACCACGTATAGAAGGTAGTCTTCAGAATATATTCCTTCTCCACCATTCTCTATTGATAACTATAATGATGATCCACCTTTGAGAAGTATTGATCTCCTCTTAATTGATCGAACAAATCTTTAATCCTTGGAAGAGGATACTTCCTCTTTATGATGATCTTATTGAGTTCCAGATAATCAATACACAGTCGCATTATTCCATCTTTCTTCTTCACAAAGAGAACTAGAGAACCCTAAGGTTCTACACTAGGGCGTATGAACCACTTTTCCAAATACTCTTACAGTTGGTTCTTTAACTCCTCCAGTTCAATAGAATCCATCTTATGGGGGCACATTGAGATAGGAGTATCTTCAGGTATGTGTTTTATGGAGAACTCTACCTCATGCTCTAGGGGAAGTCTTGGTAACTCTTTAGGAAATATGTCACTGTATTCCATCACAATGGGAATTTTTGGACGATTGGATCTCTCCTTTGACTCAGCCATTTTGGTGAGATATGATTCTTCATAGAAAATCATCACCAACACCATTGAAGACTTTTTGAAAGAAGATTTATGATCATCCCTAAATTTTTAGAGGAGAATGGGATGGTATGGAATATGAAATGTTATTTCTTTTTCCTGAAAGTTGATGTGTTTTTTATATAATGAGAGTCAATCCATTCCAATTAGAGAATCGAATTCCTCCAAGGAATGTATTACAATATTTGATGGAAGATTATTCCAACATACACCAATAGGTGAAGATTCAAACACTTGGGGGGTCAATTATTGCACCACTTAGTGTTTTTATAGCTATCTCTACTTCAAGGTTTCGAGGATTTGATTCTATAGTTCTTGCAATCATTTAAGATATAATGTAATTCTGATAACCAGAATAAAATAATACTTTTTCCATTCATGAGTGAATATGTAGTGTACATTTTACAAATTCATTATCTTTATCAACTTCCACAGTAGTGATGGCATAATCCTTCCCTTGTTCCTTTGGATTTTGTGTCTATTGAAACAGATTACCCTTGAGGACATAAGGTTTAGTGAACCAGCTTACATAGTTCCCTTTCTCCCTATAGTTATAGCATTGAACCATGGGTGGTTATCTCCTTTATTCCACCACATTATCCTTCCTTTTCAGTTTTCTTCAACACTATTGAGCATGGTGTCCTTCAATCCCACACTTGAAGAATTTTCCCATCCAATTGAGGAACTTCCCATGATGCAACGTCCAACATTTTGGGCTTGTGGGTCGTTGAGTTTTATATCCATATTTATCATTAAATCACTCAAAATGAAGCTCTAAATTATGTTTCTTATAAACATATCCATGATACCATTCTAAAAACCCCATCTCCACTTTGATAGAACATCAAAAAACTTCTTCATAACTTTCAATGTCTCGAATTGCAAGAGCCATTGGAAGGTGGGGTTTTAATCCATGATCTATCAATTTTTCCATCGTTGTTGATAAAAAACCCGAAGCATACACTCAAAATCTAATGAAATTCACCTAGTAGGTTTTGAATGAATCTCCCTCCATTTTATTAATCTCTAGGAATTATCACTACATATTTGTATGAAGAGTTTATGGGAAATACTTATTATGAAACATGTTCTTAAAGTCTTCCCATTCCATCTCTTCATTTTCATCTACTGGCTTGGAATTCTTAATCAAAGCCCACCATTAATCGGTCTCTCCATCAAGATGACAAATCTCTAGTGTCACATTCTACTTCTCCAAACTATGTAGCATAGAAATGATCTTCTCTGTGGAGTTGACCAACTATTCTACAACTAGTGGTTCGAAAGATCAACTAAACGTCGGTGGTCGTTGCCGTACAAAACACTCGATAGCCAATTTCTCCATTTTAGGTGAAGGAGGAAATTACATATTATTCTGGTTATTGTTCATAACTTGAGATATTTGGGCAAGAATCTCCATGATTATTCAAACTCTACCTCCCAAAGCATTGTGGATATTGTTCGGAAAATCATTGCATTGGCCCTCACACGAGTTGTTGGCCTAGTTTCTCTAGGTTCCCACCATTTTCTAAAATAAAAAATCATATAAAAAAATATAAGTAAAAAAGTTATGAATAATATATTAATTTTTGTGATATAAACTATAATCAAAACATATGGTATCCCTATGTAAAGCTTCTCATGTGTATATTTGTACTTAGTCTCTTGTTGTAGGTTTCCTATAGGGTTCACTAATCCTAATTCAAAAATTAACTAAAAATTTCCTCTAATTCCAACTATAGGGACCCATCCATTATTTCTTTAATATTTTATCATTATGGAGATAAAAACATAATAGTGCTACACCACAGGGATCCAAAGGTTTACTGTATTGGGAAAACTAGGACCAAAAATAACATTTACAACATCAAGCATAAACATTTATTTAATTCCTTCATCTCTAGCCTCATATTAGATCAGGAAAACTGCTTAGTACATGTAGTCACCTAAGGATATAAATTAAAATTTGGTGATATAAAATCCCATTTAGAGGATAGATAAGAACAATATTGCATGGGGTGAGAATAATAATAACATAGGAAGAGGATCAATGACATTATAGGTAGCATAAAGGAAAGACTTGAAATGAGGCAATGCATAAAAAATAAAACATCATGTATTAGTGGTAATATACTACATATAGTTGGGAACAATGATAGAATAATTTTCACACATCAATTATCTTTAAGTCATGGGAATCATCACTTTACCCAATGCATTGGGGCACTGTATAATTACAGGCGCACCCATCACATCCTATCATTTATTTTTCGCTATATAATTTCGGGCCCACCCATCGCATCATAATATTCTCATTATCATGCATGCCACATAGAAAATATATCACAAATGAACATAAATAACCCATGGAAAGTAATGGGTTTCATATCATATGAACACATTCATAAAAATTGGTTTACCAATAGAAAGAGGGAACGACATACTTGATACAAGAACCATTAACCATGAGTGAGAAGAAAAAGGCATGTTTTTGGAATAAGAGTTATTTTGAAAATGTTTGTTTGACTGAAACTCCCGTAGATAACATGTATATACCATAAAATTTAAGATAATGATGAAATTATTTTAAGGAGTTATCATACCAAAAAAGTAGTGAAAGAGGGAGAACCTGGAGAAGGAAATTTGGGATCAAGAATTTCCCCTTACCTTGTATCTAAATGATTTCTTAATTTTAACACCCTATATAACAATAGTAGATTAATTAATTAACAATTAAAAAACCTTGTGTACATTTATATGGTTAATTTTGGTTTTACTATGTTTTTAATGGCTCTTTGGAAGAGTTATAGAGTATCAATAAATTATTCAGGAATGTTCATTTTTATAGTTTTCTTTAGCTGTTCACGTGTATTCATAAATGGAAGTTCGTGTAGAGCATATATAATCATAAAGAACCGATAATTCAGGTTATTAATGATAATAAAAGAGTTTAAATGATCTTATAATGAATTATATTATATATCATGTTGATCAATCATTAGATAAAAGTTTAACGATGATCATTTGGGTTAATTCGGGTAGTTTTTCGACCACAACGCACTTGTTTTGTTTAATTATTTAGTAATATGTACATAAGTTAGATCCATAACATTAAATAGGATATAATACATGTAACATAATCTGGTTCAACAATAAAAATTGTTTCATGACCAGATCTGAAGGTGGTAAATGAAAGAGAAAACATGTCGTTCTTGAAGGTGATAATTTAACACCTCACGAACAACATTTTCTTTTCTAAAATAAAAAGTAGACGAGAAGGGGATTGGATGATATATTAACAAAATATTATCATAAATCTATAGTATATCTATGATAATGGTGTAACCATACCAGTTGTATTATAATAGGTGTAGATATATTAATAAAAGATCTTGAAATTGAAAGAAAATTAAAGGGTGAGAGAGAGAGAGGGGAACTACCTCTGGAATCCTCCTCTTGGGATCCTCTATAAGGAACCTAGGCTTGGTATTTTGATGGGACCACATGCACTTGGACGTGGGGGAGGGTATAGGGGAGATTGTTTGGCACCTTTTATACCAGGATAGATGCTTGAGATGTGTGAGGAAATTAGGGTGTGAAGAGAGGTATTTATAGTGGACAGGAGAGGGGTTTTCTCGATATAATATTAATTTATTTATTATTTATCCACAAGACAAGTAATAGTGAGTCTTTAATGACTATTTATAGAAATTGCATCAAGTTAATCTAAAACATATGTTCTTACAACACAAAAACATCACCCATGACTCTATAATTTCCGAATTTAACTTATTTTGTAAATTTTCATATTTCACTATTCAGTAAAAATTCATTTGTTTCAGAAAAATCACACAAATTCACTAAAAACATTTATATAGATGTATAATCCAAAAATGAATTCCATTTTTTAAAAATAAATTTCTATGTATGATTATTTTAAATTATAATTAAAATCATAACTTATATGAAAAATACAGTTTTTAAAATTAAAACAGAGTTTATAATGCTTTCAAAAACTACATAAGGTTATATAAAATTATCTTAAAACCCAAATAACATTGAATTTTTAATTTATGGAAACATTTTAGAAAAATAATGTTTATTTTAAATTAATTATTTAATAATAATTAATTATTTATGACTTACAAGAATTCAGATACTTTTACTATGGTTCAATTGTCACTTATAAGATGCCAAAATTATATTTAATCATTCATGGGCATGGTAAGTATTTTTTGGAAGGATTTACTATTCATAAGGGTCATATTAATATTTATTAGGGTAGGTTACTATTCATAATGGTAGGTTATTTTTCACCAAAAATTAAGTGTGTCCTATCGCACTCCAAACAACTTACTGATTATAACCATGTATGTCATATTTTTGAAATTCAAAACATATAAGTGGAAAAATTATGTTGAATGATCACATAGTATTTAGTATCATTTAATTTTGTTTCTTAATAGTATTATAATTTAAGGTATAATTATAATAAGGGAATTCCATTGATAAAACTTTGGGTCTTTAAACCAAAGGTCATGGATGACTTGGTTATTACATTGTATAATGTTTACTAGTATCATCATTACAATATTCCTTATTATACAATGGATACATTATTGTTATTATTGCCATGGAACGTTGTAAGATCTTTTTATACCCAAAATTAATCATCTATGTATGGTGAACATAAATGAACAAATCAAATGATTACATGTTTAGAGATATACCAGCTAAGGCTGAAATATATATCAAGGTATTTAAATTACATTAGTCCTTTATATTTATATACCCACACACTATATCTTTTTATATTACCCTGATTTAATGGTATAGACATTGTTAGTGGTGTCCAACTAAGATTTATATCACAATATATCTAGGCCACAAATGGAACCTGAGAAGATCACTTGATCACAAGTGTTAATAAGAGTAAGTTCCATGCTTTTGAAACCTGATCATTATTTCATTATTTAAATGGATCTTGGTAGGAGATGAATGGTCAAGTGCTCAGGATGCTTGAATAGTTTTTTTAGATTATTTTTTATTCATTTTTATATCATGTATTTCCTGCTTCTATGTATTCTTCTTTTCCAGTTTTGTAGATGCGTAACATAAATTATCAACATCTTTTTTGTATGATTGATTTTTCCATATTTTAGTTGTAATTCATTGATATATTGTTTCCCTCATGGTGAGTTACTAATCACATTATTATAATGTAAACTTTTAGCATTTCATCTGTTTACATAAGATTCTACTATTTCATATTAATTTTTATCCACTATGATACACTGTGGTAATGAAGGAATAATATATACAAGGATGGAACCTAGGCCCTCAATGCTAGTCCGCAACATATTGTGTATAGGGAGGCGTGGTTTAGGACATGTGTCCAACTAACATCAAGGTGCCTTTGGAGTGGCACCCGGGTTCAGATGTCACAAAGTTATATCATAGAGCAGTTTTTTATTATATTTTTTCATATTTTTTGGGAATATATAAAATAGATTTGGAACATGATAAAACATGGTTATAATCCATGCATGGTAGTAGCTAACCCATGTTTTGGGTAAATACGATGTTGACATTGAGTGGGAAATTTCTATTTGGTATTTTTCTTTTTATAGTTGATATACTATCACCATTGAGTGATTCACACTAGATGTGATATTTGATATATCTTATGGATATTATCCATGGACCAATTAGATTAGATAAATGAATAATAATTACACTCATCATAATAGCCACCTAAAATTCACATGTCATGCATATGTCATTTCATATAAGAGAATTTCACTACTTTCATTGCTTTTGATGCCAATGATTTTTGATTGATCCATGATTATTATATATTATTTTATTGATAACATCTTTTATAGGTCCTAGAGTTGGTCATTTAACATTTCACCATCAATTTAAATAGTGTTTTCCTATAGAGGTTGATGGTGGCATCTAATATATATAGTTTCTACCATTGTCATTTGTGTACCTTGAGTTACATCAGTTGCTCTTTGGCTACGATTTATTGATTTCATGTTTCAATTCATGAGATGTATGGAACCCCACATATTATAATAAATAATTTATTAAGTTGATCTATCATTTATCAGGCATTACATTATGAGACCGAATGTATATGGGGCTAAATTTAAATTGAATGGGAGTCGATGATAGTGACAAGGTGTACAAGACATGATTCACTAGGAATAGTGATCTATTTAATCAATATTGTTATATTTAAATAATAAAATGTAATTTCTTAAAGTAAATATGGACTTATAAAAATAAACATGTCGATAGTAAAAGAGGAGTAAAATTTTTAATGAACCTTTAAATTACTATAACCCATATAAATTACACATATATACTTACCAATAAGATGGTCTTCTAAGATAGATATTGGGGTAGTATATGTGGTATTGACAACTTATTATCAATATTTAATTTTTCTAGTGAATTTTTTCAACTCTATATAATATTATGACGTGTGTTCTTGGAATTTTTTTGTGTTATTCCTTCATTTCATCCTAAATTCGGGCACCAGGAGGGTGGAAACAATCATGCTCTATAGGTGGTGTTTCCTAATCGACCAAATATTCTTCATGTAGTCCCAATCTAGGTACCCTTGTTATACCCAAACTAGGTAATGGATATCATCAGTGTAAGGGTTTCCTATGTATAATGTAGTCCATACATGGTGCTATATGACCAGAAACTACAATCAGTGGTCTGACTCTTGAGTTCCCCCAGTAGCATCCCTCCACCATTTGGGGTGATATCGGTCCTTATGATGTTGGGTCTTGGTTAGAAGCCACACTATCTATCATTGAGAACGTAGAGATGACTCTAGATTTTAGGGTCATTCTTTCCATATATATGCTTCATCATTTGGATAAGTTCTTGTGGGATGTTATTACCCAGGTTAGACGTTATCATAGAATGAACTGGGATGAATTTGAAGATGCCTAATTTGATAACTTCTTTCTCTAGATGATGGGAACTAACTGAGATATAGAGTTCATGAATCTATATTAGGGTATTAGGTCATTAGTGTATTATTTATCATGCTTTAATCATTTAAAACCCTTTTATGTGATTCAATAAATTTATGATATATCACATGAAATAATCATTGAGTAAAGGATTTGGTATGTCATCCGTACTCATATGAACATCTTTCTCCTACCAACTTTTTCATAGATTTTAAATCATGATATTTTCACTGAGTGTATCAAGAGGGAAGGAAATGGTTTTAGGAATATTTTTTTAGTACCTAGATAGGTAATTAGTTCTTCTATTAGTAGGAAGCAGCCCCTTGAGGTTTCTTAGGAAAGGCGTGTCCATTAGGGTGGGTGGAAGGGGCATTTGAACCCTCAGTGTGATAGAGACCTGATGGAATTTTGTGCTTTCCACTGTATGTAGTATTATCCAACATCTTTCCCAACCATTCCATCTTCTTCTAGTGGAATAGGATCTGTACCATCTCCACCTGTAGGCTCAGTATCATTAATATCACATCATGTGGGGAGACAGAGTAGCAACTATAGGTCAAGACAAGTAGGTATTCATTGTTGTGGTATCCAAAATTCTAAATATCATTGACAACATAGTGGACCTTCTCTAGAAAATTTAGTTGTGTAATAGGAATTAGGATTGTAATTCCCCAACCCCAATTACCTAGAGTTGGTGAATTATTGCATAACATTGGCATGATACAAGAAATCATGTCCAGAAAAACCGATCAGTTTAGTTGCCTTGGAAATACTATATACATTCATATGTTTTACATTACATCATGAAATGAAAAACGACAACAGCATTTTCTTAATTAACCACATTCATATTCAACAGAAAATCATTACAGGTTAGTCATAATATACTTCTTCTCTTCCTGGGAAAAATAAAACATAGAATGGAGTGACCTTAGATTCTCAGTAAGGTTAACAATATAGTGGAAACTTTCATTAAAAAGAATAAAAATTGAAGATAATGTATAAGACTAAAACAAATGCCTTTAAAACATAAAATTCATCATCATATGGAAAATATAATTCAAAATTATTCCATTTACTTACTCAAATGGAAATTCTACTAGTCAAATAATCACATGCAATATTAAATAGCCACTTTCATAATGATGGAATGCATAATGCCTGACTTCATAACCACATAGTCAAGGCCTTATGCCAAGAATAAAAATAATATTTTGTCAAGGCCTTGTTCCAAGACACTAGTTTGTCTCATTATACCTACCGATGCATCAAGGACCTATAGCGGGATCCACCTATCACTTACTATGTCTAGTGGATTCGTTATAGGAAAAGGTTTAAACATAACATAAACATTCGTATTAAAACTAGCATACAAAATGTCAATAATTTATCTATAAACCATGAATGGTGTAAAAATAACACATCCTTAGTCAAACATATCACAAAACCTTCAATAAAATATGGATGTTTTGTATCATAATAAATCAACTTCAAATAATCTTGAAATCCATCAAAGGATGTTAACATAGGTGAAATCAAAACTTTTTTTTAGAGAAATACATCATTCTATTTTGAAATCACTTAAAATTCATGTAATTATAAAAGAAAACAATTATTTTTGAAAATGTTCTTGTAATATTATAAGGGAAGCATCAACGTTATTATAATGGCATAAAATAGCTGCACACACTATATGAGTTAAAAAACTTTCTTACCATAATTTTGTCGAAAAGGTCATAAAGTACCTTGTTTGGAAAATGACCGAAATATTCCTTTAAAAAACATATAAGGTCAAATAAGGGTATAAATTACTTTAACCCATTGTATAGTAAATAATAATTTTTTTTTTGAAATACATTTTTATGAAACATGGATGTGGATGATAAAGAGATCCCAGTTGATAATTACGTATAAACAACCTTAGATAATGAATAGATTGTGAAATTAACCCTTAAGTTGTACTTTTCCTTGGTAAAGGGTAGGTTAACCTCATTTATAATGGTTAAATAATTGTTATTAAATTATACAAGAATCATATACATTAATATGATATCATATATGATCTTTTAATATTGCATTGTTAGTAATATTTTAGTATTATCGTCGTTTCAGGTGTTACCTGATTCGTTTTCCTTTATATGATTTGTTACGTAAGTAATGATTATTATGGATAGGAGGTATATTATTCATATTCAGAATTATTTTAAGTCTTTAAACATTATTTTTAATCATCTAATGAAAATTATTCTTGAATGGATATGATGGGAAATGAATCTCATCATGTTCGTGGAGACGGTAATTCGTACGTACGCATGAGTGACAATATCAATCTTTTGATATTAAGATCATTTATAATTGGATGTTATATCATATATAAAGAATAATTATCATGTTATATGTTCTATTTACTTCATTTATACATCATTATTATACCCATCCAATTAATAATGTATTGAATAACAACTACACCATGACGTGGAGACGGTAAGCAGTACATACACATGTATGGTGACATGTCATTCAATGGATGGATAGAACAATGAATATAGTTGTAAAATATTTATAATAACATCACATTATATATTAAATACTAGAGATATTATTTTATAATGATGAAAACAAGGAAAAAAGAAGTGGAAGAAGAAAAAAACATGAAAGTGGTGGTGACATATTTACCTTTTCGTCGGGTTCTTCCTTTTGATTTCATCAAAAGTGTTCCTTAGGTGGGATTTATGACTAAAGAAATTTCCCTATGATTAAGGTAGGATAGTTCTATAGGGTATTTGGGCAGGGTTTTTCAGAGCCAAATGGCTTTTAAGGTGTGAATTAGAGAGAAGGGGAAGTTTCCTTTTATAAGAAAGGTGCGGGGAACCATCAGAAAAGCTTAAAATATAATTTTGTAAAATATTTTTTTTGGTTTATAGTGGATAAAAAATTAATTATGTAATGTTAATATTTGGATGGGTCTAAAACCTCTCAAAATATATGTTTTAGACCGGTTTTGGTCTCAATATTAACCTTATCTTTTAGATTTAACTCTTAGTTAAATAGTTTGATATCTACCAGGTCTCTTTGTATTTTTATATAATATGGTTGATAAAATTAATATAAACTTCCAAGAGAACCCCAATTGGTTCTTTAATGATACACATATCATTATATAAGAATTTTGGAGAACCTTAGATTTTTAAGATTATTATATCAACCAATAATATTGTATTTGTTTTAAAAACTCATTTATGTCAATTTTGAAATTATTTAATAATTGATTTTATAAAGTTCTAAAAACTTTATTACTTCGAACTAAATACATTTAATCTAGCCTAAAATGTAACATTATCCTATAATTTTTTTTACGGCATCAAACCTTTCAAATTATATTTATTTTAGTATTTATCATAATATTTGTTTGATTGTTTCGTTAATAAAGAAAATATTTCATCATTATGGTGTAATATATAAATATAATTATTTTATGTCTAAAAATTATAAATAAAATATTCGGAGGTATTAAATCTTTTTATATTTACAATGAATATTTATAGTCGAATAGATAAATTATATAAACATATATAAAAATTGTTTTACTAAAAGATATTTTGTTTTTTCATTTTTGTATTTACTTTAAATTATTTAATATATAATGTCATTATCACTCCCAAGTGGATCCATGGGGTTCCAAAATAGACCCTAGGATGCCAATGGTCAGAAATGTATCATAAAATAGGGTTATTATAGGTGTTAGGGTAATTTAATATTATTATAATATTATTTTTTAACCTTATTTACTGGATTTACCCCTTCAACCACGATAAATAAAATATTTACTGAAGTAAATATTCCTAATGTATAAAAATAAAAGTTATCTATTTACACAATTTGGACCTCCTAATTAAAAATATGGAATCCATTTTTCTAAATTCAAATCATAGAAGTGGCTGAAATTAATTTAAAATTAATTCTTGTTGTCAAAACAATAAGCGTGTTTTTAAGAAATAATAACTATCCAAATATTGACACTTGCTTATGTCCAGTTTAAATGTGAAATTACCTCTAATGACCAACATTAGATTAAATGGTAAAAATATAATCTAATTATACTTAAAAACCACTCAATATTATAATTTATCACTATAAATTATTTTAATTAAAAAAGTTGTTTTTAATTAAAATTTAGTAATTTTCACTATTCATCCAAAATTGATTGATTTTAGAAAAATACTAAAAATTCACCCTAAGATAATTTAGATATTCTGAACACAAAACTGAAGTCCATTTTAAAAGATAAAACTAATCAAATTTCATAAGGTGGGTATTACTATTCATAACAGCTAGTTTGATTGGTTGTGACGTGTTAGAACTCGAAGTGGCGTACAACACACTCTATTATATTATTCAAAGAGAAGTGTACCATAGAATCTTGGGGTGTTATATTCTCCCCTCCTTCAAATAATTTTTTCCTTAAAATTTCTAGAATATTACTGCATAAAAATACTCGGGTGGTTCTTCATCATAAGTTCCTCGGGTTTCCATGTTTCCTCTCTAATCTTATGGTTTCTCCATAGAAATTTTACCAGACGAGTCGTCCCGTTTCTCAGCACTTGTTCTATTGTATCATGAACCTTTATAGACAATTTTCATAAGACAAATTAGGTTTGAGTTCTAATTTCTCATAGGTGAGTAATGGGTTGAGTCAAGCATTTATTTTCTCAATAGTGATACGTGGAACACATCGTGTACTTTGGAGAGACTTGGCAGCATTGCCAAAAAGTAAGCTACAACCCCAATTCATTCTAGAATTTCGAAATGTATAATGTACTTGGGACTCAATTTACCCTTCTTACTGAAACGTATAACACCCTTCCATGGAGATAAATTCAAGAAAACATGATCTTCTACCTGAAATTCTAATTCCTTCCTTCGATTATTGGCATAGCTCTTCTACCAACTTTGAGCTGATTTGAAGTGGGTTTGGATTACAATCACCTTTTCCATTGTTTCCTCAAAAATTTCAGGGCCTATGAGTTTTCTATCACCAACATCAATCCAATAGGTTGGTTTGTGACATCTTGTTCTATATAACACTTTATATGGTGCCATCCGAATACTTGAATGGAAGAAATTGTTATAGGAAAATTCTACCAGAGGTAAATATTGATCCCACATACCTTGAAAGTCAAGTGAGCATGATCTAAACATGTCTTCTAAGGTTTTAATAGTCCATTATGATTGTCCATTAGTTTGGGGGTGGTACGCAGTGCTCAAACAAAGTTCAGTGTCCAGGGAATTCAAAAGACTTTTCCAGAATATTGATGTAAAACGTGGATCATGATTAGAAACTATCGATAGGGGTACACCATAAAGTCTAAAAACTTCATTAATATATAGTATTTATAGACTTTCAAGTGTTAAATCTTCTCTTGTAGCCAAAAAATGAGCTAACATGGTAAGACGATCAACAATGACCCATATTGCATCATTCCTTCTATGAGTATTTGGTAGTTCCATGACAACATCCATCATAATATTATCCTATTTCCACTCATGTATGAGAAGATGTTTCATGACTCTTCCAGGCTGTTGCCTTCCAGCTTTCATTTGTTGACAAACCATACATCTTGACACAAAATCAACAATCTCTCTCTTCATGTTGTCCCACCAAAAATGTTCTTTCAAATCTCTATACATCTTGGTGCTATCAGGGTGTATAGATAAATTGGAGATATGAGCATCATCTAACAATTCCCTTTTTAGCTCATGTATACCGGGAACACAAATTCTCTTCCCAAACTTCAAAATTCCACCTTCATATATGATGTCACCCAATCTCCTGTTATTCACAACATTAATCTTCTTTTCAATCTCCTCATCATCGGTCTGAGTACTTTTTATCCATTCTAGTAAAGATAGTTTGGAAACCATTTGAAAAAGCATTGATGTTTCTCCTTCCACGGTTATTCCCGTATCTATCTTTACTAGATCCATGTATATAGGATCCTTTTCAACCCTCATATTTTTCAACACTCCATGATCCTTTCTACTCAAAGAATCTTCCACCTTTTTTGCCTTCCTAGGGTGGTAGTGTATAGTGCAATCATAATCCTTGAGTAGTTCAATCCATCGCCTTTGCCTCACATGGAGTTCTTTTTGTGAGAAAATATACTTCAAAATATTCTGATCAGTATATGTCTCACATTTTTCACCATGGAGACAATGTCTCCATATCTTCAAAGAAAATATTACAAATGAAAACTCAAGATCATGAGAAGGATAGTTATATTCATGAATTTTTAGCTGTCATGATGCATAGGCAATAAATCTATCATTCTGCATAAAGGCACAACCAAGTACTTTCTTTGAGGCATCGCTATAAATAAAAAATCCATCATTTCCTGATGGTAGAGTCAATATATGAGCATTGACTGATCTTATCCTCAGTTCTTCAAAAAATTCTTCACAGTCTTTTCTCCAAACAAATTTATCCCCTTTACGTGTGATCTTGCTTATTAGGTTAGCCAATTGGGAAAAACTTTGGACGAAACATCGATAATAACCTGCTAAACCAATAAAACTGCGTACCTCAGTTATACTTATCAGTGCTGGACATTATGGGATTTCCTTGGGCTTTGAAGGATCAACATAGATTCCATCCTTAGAGACAATATGGCCAAGAAAAGAAATCTCATGATGCTAGAATTCACACTTGCTAAACATCCCATATAATTCATTTCTTCTAAGAGTCTTTAGGATAATGCGCAAGGGATTTTCTTTATCATTGTAGCTTCTGTAGTATAACAAGATGTCATCAATAAATACCACTAAAAATTCATTAAGATATTACTTGAAAACTCTATTCATTAGATCCATGAAGACCGAATGTGAATTATTCAACTCAAAAGGCATTACTGTAAACTCGTAATGCCCATACCTGATTCGAAATGCAGTCTTTGGAATGTCTCCCTCCTTCACACACAACTGATGATATCCCGAACGAAGGTCAATCATTGAAAAATAATGAGATCCATAAAGTTGGTAGAATAAATCATCAATGTGAGGTAGGTTATACTTGTTCTTTATTGTTACAATATTGATCTCCCTGTAGTTAATAGACAACCCCATAGATCCATCTTTCTTCTTAACAAAAAGAATAGGGGCTCCCCACGGAGAAACACTAGTGTGAATAAATCCCTTATTACTAAATTTCTCTAGTTGTTTCTTTAGTTACACTAATTCCACAATGGCCATTCTATAAGGGGTCTTCGATATGGGCCTTGAACCAATAATTAAATCAATGGAAAACTCAATTTCTCACTCTGGAGGATGTCTAGGTAATTCCTCTGGAAATATATCAACATACTATTGCACAATAGGTACATCCTCTATTTGAACATTCTTTTCCTCACCCATAGTTATTTCATTCTCTTCCTCCCCAATAATTGAATTTAGTTGAGCTAATGGGGATGGATCTAGATAAAAACCAGGTCGTGACATTTCTACTCTAAAGATAAGGTGTTATTTATCATCTTCATCAAAATCTTAACCTCCTTATTCTTACAATAAATTTTTGCATCTTGATCTGAAATCCAATCCATACTGATAATTACATAAAATTCAATCATGGGTATGATGATGATATTGGTAGATAAATAACATTTATGTTTCTTAATGGGGACTGATTCACAAAACTTTGTTTCAATAATACTTCCCTTAGGAGTTTTGACTGACAAATACCTTGTTAAATCAAATTGTAAATATCTAATTTTCTTATCAAATTGGGAAGATATGAAATAATGTGAGGATCTGGAATCAAATAAAGCATTTTCTAAACTTGAGAAAACCATTAAATTACCTTCCACCACGTCTTTCAGAGCTTCAAACTCAGCAGTAGTGATAGCATAATCTTAGCCTTGATCCCTTGGACTTTTCTAAGGTATTTTTCCTTGGTGTTTAGGAAATTCATTTTCATAATTCCCCCTTTATCAACAATTGTAGCATTCAAAATTGACAACCTCTTTCTTCCCCTTTTAATCACGAGCTTGGTGTACTTTTTCACCACACTTGTAACAGACTACCATTCCATTGAGAGAAGTACAGAGGTGTTTCTTCCCAAATTGACTACAGGATGGATATTCATTTTTTCCATTCTTCCCCTTATTTCAATTTCCAAAGTGTTCGACAGATCTCTTCTTCTCTTTATTTTCTTTAAAGTTGTATGAATTATAAAATTTATTTTCTGACTTGATAGCACATGAGAAAATATCTTCGTATGATGAAAATGATTGTGAGACTAATGTTCAACAGAGAAATGATTTTAACCCATCAAAGAATCAATCAATATTACTCCTTGGGTTACGTATATAATCTGCAACATGCCTTGCTAACCATGTAAAGTTATCCTCATACTTTCCAACATTCTCATCCTCCTTTTGCCTCAGACTCATAAATTGCCTTTCCATACCAGCTCGATGGTCACGAGGAAAGTTTTTTTCTACGAAAATATCTTTAAAATCCCTCCATTACATACTTGATACTTCTTCATCATCCTTTGTGTATTGAATCAATGACCACCACTGATCTGCATATCATGTGAGGTAATAAACTACCATGACAACTTTTTCCCTTTCACTAATTCCAAAATCATGAAGTATTTTCACTAAGGAACTTATCCATTGCTCATCTACAATTGGATTTGTAGTCCCATTGAATGTTTATGGTTGTTTCTTCATGAAACGGTCTACCATTGATCCCCCACATTGTGGATCAGGGTGCTCCATATGGATAAGGTTATTATTCATAACCTGTGTGAGTTGTCCAAGTATGGTGATAAGATGATTAACACCAGTTGCTTCACCAGCTCCACTATAATTATCTTGAATAGGAGGGAAATACCAACATGGATTATGTGCATTAATACAGTTTCCATTCCTTCCACTATATGCCGTTTCTAAATAATGTCATAATCTAGATTAGTTTATGAATCAAAATACATAATTCCAAATGTGTAAAACACTTAACATAAACTGAAGAGTTTATGGATATAATCCATAATCACAAAAATTTTCTCTTTGAGGAAGTATATACTCATAAACCATTCATATTGGTTTGTAAGGAAAATGAGAATTATCCTAAGAATATCCCCTTGGAGTGTCGTAACCAAGAGTACAACAAGGCCCATTGTCATGCACCAGTTCCCGTTCGAGTATACCTCAAAGTGGTGTTTTCAGGTTTTACCCCTAGGTATATCTGTGCTAGAGCCGCCTCTACCTGTTCGTATCTAGACAGAGATGTATTTCTTGGAAAACTCAAAAAATCTCCACATTATCAAAATTCTAAAAAGTTCTTCTATACTAATTCTGAAAGTCTATCTTAGGGTAATGTTCTCTAATCAGCGTTCATCTAAATCTAGTTTCCAAGGTTTTTACTAAACATCCTCTAATACCAAATATAATGCCCCGACCCCAGATACTTAGAGTTAGTGCATTATTACATAACATTGTCATGATACAAGGAATCATGTCCCGAAATACCGATCAGTTTAGTAGCCTTGGAAATACTAGATACACTCATAAGTTTTACATTACATCAAGAAATGAAAAACAACAAAAAAAGTTTTTTCATTAACAACATTCATATCCCACAGAATATCCCTATAGGTCAGCCATAATATAATTCTTCGTATCCTGGAAAAAATAAAACATAGAAAAGTGTGATCTTAGATGCTCAGTAAGGTATACAACATAGTAGAAACTTTCATAAATAAGAATAAACATTTAAGGAAATCTATAAAAATAAAAAAAATCATTTTAAAATTAAAATTTATTATCATATGGAAAATATAAATAAAAATAATTTCATTTAAAAAATATTATGGATATTAAACTAGTCGAATAATCGCATGAAATAACAAATAACCACTTTCATAACGATGGAATGCATAATGCTATACTTTATAACCACATAGTCAAGGCCTTGTTCCAAGACTAAAAATAAGATTTTGTCAAGGACTTGTGCAAAGACACTAGTTTGTCTCATGAGACCTACTGATGCATTGAGGAGCTATAGCGGGCTTCACCCATCACTTACTAAGTCCAAATCATTCCTCATATGAAAAGGTTTAAACATAACAAAAACATTCATATTAAAACTAGCATACTAAATGTCAATAATTTATCCGTAAACCATGAATGGTGTAATAATAACAAATCTAGAGTTAAAAATATTACAAAACCTTCAATATAATATGGATGTTCTGTATCACAATAAATCAACTTCAAATAATCTTGAAATCCATCAAAGGATATTGACATAGATGAAATCAGAACCTTCTATTAGAGAACTATCTCTTTCTATTTTAAAATTATTTAAAATTCCTGTAATTATACAAGAAATTATTTATTTTTGAAAATATTCTTATAATATTTTAAGGGAATATTCAACAACATTATAATGGTGGAAAATATCCACACTCGCCGTATATGTTAAAAAATAATTCTTGCCTTAATTTTGTCAAAAAGGTTATAAAGTACCTTGCTTGGAAATCGACAACAATTTTCCATTAAAAAACAAATAATGTCAAATAAGGGTATAAATGACTTTAACCCATTGTCTAGTAAATATTAAAAATGTTTTGAAATACATTTTTTAAGAAACATGGATGTGGTTGACAAAAAGACCCCAGTAGATAATTACGTATAAATAACCTCAGATAATGAAGAGATTGTGAAATTAACCCATACCTTGTACTTTTCCTTGGTCAAGGGTAGGTTAAAATCCTCTATAATGGTGAATTAACTTTTATTAAATTACACAAAAATCATATACATTAATATTATATCATATATTATCTTTTAATATTTCTTTGTTAATAATATTTTAGTATTATCATCATTTTGGGTGTTAACTGAATTGTTTTACTTTATATGATTTGTGACATAAGTAATATTTGTTATGGATAGGATGTATCTTATTCATTATCAGAATTATATTTAGTCTTTAAACATAATTTTTATTTATCTAATGAAAAATAGACTTGAATGGATACGATGGGAAATGAATCTCATCGTGTTCGTGGAGACTGTAATCTGTACGTACGCATGAGCGACAATATCATTCTTTTGATATTAAAATCATATATAATTGGATGGTATATCATATATATAGAATCTTTATCATGTTATATTTATTATTTAAATCATTTATACATCATTATTATACCCACTCAAATAATAATTTATTGAATAACAACTACACCACAACGTGGAGACGGTAAGCCTTACGTACGCATGTATGGTGACTTGTCTTTCAAAGGATGGATAGAATAATGAATATGGTTGTACCATATTTATAATAATATAATAGTGTATATAATATACTGGAGATATTATTTCATAATGGAAACAACAAGGAATGAAGAAGTGGAAGAAGAAAAAAACATGAAAGAGGTGGTGAGATATTTACCTCTTCTTCGGGTTCATCCTTTTGATTTGATCAAAAGGGCTTCATATATTTTCTTTCAGACTAAAGGAAGGAATCTATGATTAATGGAGTAAATTTTAGAGGGTATATATGTAGGGGGTGGCCAATCCAACTGGCTTCTAAGGTGTGAATTAGAGAGAAGAAGAAGTTCCCTTTAATAAGACGGGGGAGGGGCACCTTAGGAAAAGATAGAAATATTATTTTATAATAAAATCGTTTTCGGTTTCTAATGGATAAAAAGTGAATTATTTAAATTATAAAGTGGGTATTGGAATAATACCTCTAAACCAAAAAGTTTTATATAGTTTTGGGTCACTATATTAACCTTATCATTTAGATTTAACTCTTAGTTAAATAGTTTGACATTTACCATGTCACTTTGTATTTTTATATTATATGGTTAATAAACATACTATAAACTTCCAAGAGAACCCCAAGAGGTTAATTAATTATACAAATATCATTATATAAGTCTTTTGTCTGAACCTTTGATTTTTCGGATTATTATATCAACCAATAATAATGTATTTGTTTTAAAAACTCATTTATGTCAATTTTGACATTCTTTAATAATTGTTTTTTGATAAAGTACTTCAACTTTATTACTTAGAACTAAATAAATTTAATCAACCCTAACATTTCATAGACACTTGTATAATTTGTGGATGAAATAAAATTTTTTGTATTATATTTATTTTAGTATTTATAATATCATTTATTTGATTGTTTCATTAATAAAGAAAATAATGCATCATTATTGTGTCATATATAAATATATTTATTTTATATCCAAAAATTATAAATAAAATATCCTGAGATAGGAAATATTTTTAGCTTTCTAATTACTATTTATAGTCTAATATATCAATTATATAACCTCATATAAAAATTGTTTTTCTAAAAGATATTTTCTTTTGTTATTTATTTCTTTACTTTAAATTATTTAATATATAATGTCATTATCAATCCCAAGTGGCTCCATGGGGTCCCAAAATCATCCCAAGGTTTCCCATGGTCAGACATGTGTAAAAAAATAGGGTTAGTACATGTGTTAGGGTAATTTAATATTATTATAATATTATTTTTTAAAATTATTTACTGGATTTACCCCTTTAACAACGGTAAATAAAATATTTACTAAAGTAAATATTCTAAATGTCTAAAAAAAAATTACCCACATACACAATTTTTACCTCCATATTCCAAATATTTAATCCATTTTTCTAAATTCAAAACATAGAAGTAGCAGAAATTAATTTAAAAATAATTACTGTAATCAAAACAAAAAGCTTTTTTTAAGAAATAATAACTATCAAAAGATTGACAATTGCTTATGTCCAGTTTAAATGTGAAATTACCTCCAATGAGCAACATTGGATTAAGTGGTAAAAATAAAATCTAATTAAACTTAAAAACCACTCAATAGTATAATTTAGCACGATAAATTATTTTGATTAAAAAAATGGTTTTTAATTAAAATTTATTATTTTTAACTATTCATCAAAAACTAAATGTTTTCAGAAAAATACCAAAAAATCATGCTAATATAATTTCAATATTCTGAACCGAAAAATTAATTCCATTTTGAAAAAAATTAATTGATAAAATTTCAAAAACTGGGTATTACAATTCATAAAGGAAAATTTAATTGGTTGTGGTGTGTTAGAACTTGAAGTTGCATACAACACATGATATTTTATTATTAAAATATATGTGTACTATGGAAGCTTGGGGTGTTACAAGGATTATGTTAGTTTCATTCATTACAACTGATACCCATGGATTAGAATGCATGGACATTGATTATAAGATGTATTAATCTAATAGCCTCCACTATTGTATCTACTTTATTGATATAGGTGTGTCACACTCTATTACGTATTTTTCGATCTAGGAATGACTCAAATTGTATTTTTTGTATTACAATGGTGTTGTGAACCTAGATTAACCATTGGGAGTTTGATCTTATAGAATATTCCAGTTCATGGACTTCACCTTTAGTTATAAAGTTATCCCTTCTAATGGGACCTCTATATTCCAGATATGATGGGATTCAATGTCATTATTGGGATGTATTAGATGGTTTTATATCATTCATTTATGAAACATAATTGCAGTAGGTTTTCATTTATATCTCTATAGGGTAGAAGTAATCTCTCTAAGGGTGAGTGTGATGTACATTCCAGTAGAGCTAGAGTAAAGCATCATGGGATCAGTGGAATGACTACTGAGATTTGATGAATCTTCATTGTAGAGTTGGGAGTATATATAGAATATTATTATCTGATAGTGGATAATCTTAGGGAAGTATTCATATTTTATTTTTTTGGAATACCTCATGAAAGATATAGGTAATGATTATAATCAATATTGCCCTGGAACAACTTTGTTGTCCTTTCCTTCATATTGGATGGTACATACTAAACACCAGGAGCTTAGGATTTAGCTGGTGGATCTTGAGGACAAATTTTTATTATGTCATAGAATTTACTCTTGGGGTTCACCCATTCATTCTCCATGAAGGTGGGGCATCCATTAATTTATGCATATCTTACCGATAGTTGAACTATATTATGGTAAATAACAGGTATCCATTGACATGAATAAATGACCCATTTTACTCGAACCTAGGACCAAGGGTATTATCAAAGATCTTACTGAGATCAGGCTATCATCATATGATATTCAGACCATTATACATACCTCATACTGCATTTTACAATAGGTATGGTCTGTATGAGTATCTCATTATTCAATTTGGTCTTACGAACATGCCCATCATTTTTCATGGATTTTATGGATATGATATTTCACCACAATATGGATTTTTTTCATGTTCGTTGTGGATAACAAATTAGCGTATTCTCATAATCATAGATATAATGATAAACATATTGAGATATTTCTGAACATGTTGAGAGGGAATAAAAAAAATGAAACTCATGTTTTGTCCCACTTATAGATTGGAAAAGTTCACTACATGGGTTATATTATCTCGAAATTAGGAGTACAGGTTGATCTAACTAAGGTGAGTGTTGTAGTGTTCTGGGAACAGTCCAAGAATGTTTTTGATTTACTGAGTTTCTTGGGATTTCCAAGATATTATTGTGATTTCATATAAGAATTATGAATCTGTCATTAACCACATGATATAATTACAAACAATGGTGTTATTTTACTTTGTTCAGAAGAGTGTGAGAAATTATTTTAGGAGTAAAAAGGAAGTCTCGTATCAGCATTGATTCTGATTCTTCTAGATCCTAGAAGAGGTTATACAGTGTTCTAAGATGAATCAAGAATAGTCCTAGGAGAATCAAAGAAACAGGAGGATAATTTTTTTCTATATATCATGGTAGTCAAGGCCTCATGAGAGAAATTACCTAACACACAATCATGATATAGAAATTATTTTTCGCGTATTATGTTTCTAGAGACACAATCTAATGAGTGATCTATTTTTCATTAAAAAGGACCATGAAATCCTCAAATATATCTTTACACTGCATGACACTAATCTCATTTGTATATATGGATTTAATATCTTCATTCCTTAGACTTTGAGCATCCCTATATTCCTAGAAAGGGAAATACAATATCTGATGTGATGAGTTTTGAAAATTAGCCACATACCACACGCAATGAATGCATTGAATAGAAATTAATAGCAATTTATCTAGTATGAATTTGGAGTCTCATGAGAGCCTTGATATTTATAACATCTTAGACTTGATGGTTACCTATTCCCTCCATGATATGATAAATACCATGAAGTTTTCAAATTCTTAGGTTTTGGTTTTTTAGGAGAGTATTACAGGTGGGGACTCACCTATGGATTGTTCTATAGGTACAACTGACATACTATGTATATGTTGACCTGTAAAGGTTCCAACATATATGAATGATAAACTAACATGATAGTCCCAAGATTCTCTTTTGGGAAGTTCATCCAGAAATCTCCAAGATCTATTGAGATATGTGATGCCAGTATTAGTATCCAGAGATGAGATTCTAGATATAAATATTTAAGATTAGGTGTTCAGCCTATCATCTAGAGAAGGCGGAGCACAAGTGACATGTTTTCATGTTACAACCACTTCTACTAATGGAATGTGAATTATATTATTTTCTATAGACATTGTAGTTGGATTATTAACGTATTCTTGAGGTAGCGACGTGGTTTGGGTAGTATTTGAAAGACTAATGAAAGTGACACACTACCTTTTTATCCAGGATACTTCTTTAGTTGGTGAACAGAGACGGTTGTATGTTCATGAGATCATATAGCTATAGAGGCATAAGATAAAAACCTTTTCTAGAGATTTCTCAATCCTGTATAGAGGTATTATTTTTCCATATGTCTAGTATAACTTATTTGGGTTTTAACATGGGTTACATTGGGTGAAAAATGGATAATTTTGGAAGGAGTATAGGATTTTCATGGTTTCTACAAGGATAGTTAATGGTATGAACATGGATAAACAACATGTGAAATGGGTTTTATGGTCTGTGCATGGTTTATGCATGGTTAAAATAGTGCGTGCAATCGATTTCAAGGTTTTTTCAGGGATTTTACCAGATTAAAAAAATACAACATGTTTTTTGCATGTTTAAACAAAGTTACAATAAGTTTTCATGGTTTGTGTATGGTTAAACGAATTATGCATCCAATGTGTGAAACGTTTCATTGTTAGGGTGGATGGTTAGTACTAACCATGCAACTTGGCCATAAAAACCATGCACATGAAAAATTATGTTATTAAGTTTAGTATTAAAATTCATGAAAGCCATATTTTAACTCAAAATAGACCCTATCTCAACCAAATCCCAATTATCTCATTTGTTTTGGCCTTTAGAGGGTTTCATATGACTCCCAACCTCCATTCATGGTGATTTGAATCATATTTCTCAAATCTACATCTCTTCAGGTATGTGGTTTCTTCCTGACTGATTTCCCATCTCACTCATGTTCTTCTCTCATTCTTCTCACTTTTTTAAGAGAAGTTATATTATATTTTATGGATCTAGAACAAGATTTTTTTAAAACTTTGATCTTGTATTTTTGGACCTATTTCTAGATTTATGGGGTATTGTTTTCTATTATTTTCAAATTAGATTTTGAATCTAGACCATGTTCATCCCTGCATTCCGAATTATTCTACTTCAAATTGGGAATTCATTCATTGGCGATCATTCATCACTATTCACGAGGTAGGTGGTCTATAATTAAAATCCCAAAATCTTATATTGAAATTATGTTTATGCAATTATAGGAATAATTATTAATGTTTATCAAATAAATTATTAAATAAATATATTAATTTGGTGAATTAATTAATTAAGGTAAATGTTTGAATTGGAGATATTGGGATTATAGATTATAAATAATTAATTGTTGAATTATTCATACAAGGGCCAGACCCCAGTTTCCCAGAGCTGGTGCCATATTTGATTACGTTTTCATAAAAACAAGGAATAAGAATCCTAAATGACCATGTAGTTTATTATCTTTTTGAAACAAGGTACATAAATAAGTTTAACATTACGTCATGAAGGAAAATACAACACTAATTTATTCCACTAAAAATATCATTTCTCTTAGATTGTGCTTGCAAGTCATTCATAATTTACTTCTTAATTTCCTATGAAAAATGAATCATAAGAAAGGGGTGAGATCAAACGCCCAATAAGAGTTATCAATACAACAGAAAATAGCATAAACATAAGACACAATGCATAATTGAAAACACATGCCTTTAATAATAAACTTGCACACATTATGGGAGGAATATGAGTTGAGTAAATAATGCCATAATGAAACATAATCATGGGTATTCTACTAGTTGAATAACCCCATGAACATTCAGTTAATATATTTATAATGCGGGGAAGTGCATATGTCGGACATTATGAAATATTTTTTCAAGGCCACAGCCAAGATGTCTAATGATTAAGGCCTCAGATAGAATCCATATAACACATTGGGAAAGGCCTTAGCCAATTCCATGTCTATTTGCCTCAATAGACCTACCGATGCATCAAGGGGATATAGCAGGCCCCACCAATCACATAGGGTTAGTATTAAACCATTAATTATAATATGGAATATGGATTCATAAATTATTAAACCCAATAATACGTAATAATCAATAAGATCATTGAATGAATGGAAAATACTCTTATAAAATCATTAAGCAATCTTGAGATAAATTCTCTTTTATTTTTAAAAGAAGAGTTCTTTTGGAAAATCTATGTATAAAAACAAAAGTGAAGTAAGATATTATTTTCATAATAAAATTAGTTCTTTTAGATAGATAATGGTTTCCAAAAAAACAGATTATAGAGTGCCCTTGAAAATAATTTGAGAAATTCCATTGAATTGGGCTTTCATTTTGGAAACAGTTTTGAATGATTCTTTAAAAACATGTAACAATCCATAAAATAAGGAAGTATTATGGTTAGTGTACATATATAGTATACTCACATATAATTAATGAGGAGTTCATAACAATATATGAGAATTTCATTTATGTAATTAGACAATGAAAGTAATCCGAATGAAGATGGAAGTTTGGGTGGAAAACCCTTACCTTAACTCCAAACGTGTTCCGCTCTTGTAATTAATCTCTTGGAATATAAAATTATACATAATAAAATATTATTTCAGAACTTATTAGACTTTTATTTAGTTTATCATAATTATGGTTAGTTCATTTATGTTCTTATTGATAAGTTATTATATTGAATTTCGTCGTTCTGGAGTGTTTATTTTCCTTATTTTTCATAATCTGTTCACTTGTTCTTAAGTATTGAAGTGGTATGGATGTAAATATCCAAAATTTAAATTAAATATTATTTATGAACATCCATAATTGTTAATGTACATATCTATCATTTGGTTACATGGAATGAGGATGAATCATTGTATGATAATCACTTCGATTATTTGGCGGTATTTGGATTATTATGAACTAGTTTTGTCAAATAAATTAATAATATGTACATATACTGGTTCCTGAATATTAATTAAGTTTTAATACATATATTATAGTCTATTTCAACTATAAATATAGTTTCATGACTAGTAATTAAGGAAATATTGAGGAATGAAACTTTGTCGTCCATGAAGGTTATAAATTGGAACCTCATAGACGTTGATGTCATTTATAAAAATAAAATGGAAGGAGTACGAATATTGATGATGGTTCTTCCATTCACATGATATAAATCTTGTATATAGATGATACTGGGGTTATCATGGTCATTTGGATAGAGGAGGTGAGGAGAGGATAACAACACAAGATAAATTTAAATGAAACTAAACGAAAAAGAAAGGTGCTTAAACTCTTGAAATAACTTCCTCGAGAACCTCCTTAAGGGAACAGATTTAGTAGTTTCGGAGAGAACAAGATCTTGCAGGTCGTGGGGAGTTACTAGATAAGGGTATTTGGGTAGAACATTGAGGATTTAAAGGCTTATAAGAGTGAAGATATGAGGGATTGGTGAGGGGTTTTTATCATTGAGGAGAGGGGTAAATTTTGAATATTTAATTCAATATTTTATTATTTCTCTCAAGACAAAAAATAGTGATGTTTCATGGGACCCCTAATAGTAATAAGTGCATGTGAGTTCGAACCAAGTGGCCTTACATAACTAATGAAGTAAAGACCCGGAATTTACATGTGTTTTTTAAAATATATGGGAGTTTTATGAGTCCGCGAAAATTTACTACATGTGATTCTAAGGCCCGAAGTGCTCGGAATGAATTTCCAAACTTTATTTCAGTTACATTAAATAAACATGAGAGTTGTTTTTTCTAAATTTTGAACTGGTGATTGAAATTGAAATCTGACAGCACCGTTAAACTCGCAGCGTCGGTATTTTCTTAAAGAGACTTTCACCTCGTCGGTAGTGGGTCGAGAGTGAGAGATAGTTTTCAGGTTTTTTTGTGTATGAATAAAATAAAACGAAAAGTGTGTGAAATTTTTATTTTTATTTGCAACACCCATGTGGGTGTTGGGTGGTGGGGTCCACCAGAACTAAACCTCCATGTGAATGTTGGAAGTGGGGACCACCGCACATTAACCTTAAGTGAGAGGTTATGGTGGTGGGACCTCCCGAACCATAACCTCCCATGAGAGTTTATGGTGGTGAGGAACACCTTGGATTAAAACCCCTTGAAACCCCCCTTTAATTGGGAGAGACCCTCAACTCCATAATAAATGTGGGGGGAGCCTCTTCAAGACCTCCACAATTTAATTGAGAAAACCCTCATGCTTTAATTATTCCAACCACCATAATTAATGAAACTTTTTTAATTCTGCCAAAAAAATAATAGATTGCATAATATATTATTTTGGCACACTTTGCAATTAGGGGGAATTGGGGAGAGGAGGAGCTTTGAGAGGAAAGCTCTAGAATGAATAACTTCTTATTCGAATGAAGAACACCAATGAAGAACTTCTTCTCGGAACGAAGAACGCTGACCTCCTTCAACCATCTTCCTCAGGGCTTCTTTCGAAGTGGAACATCTTTGACTATGACGAACCGACGATCGAGGAAAATGCTGATGACGCTGACATCCATTTTTTTCCAACGATTCGTCTTCTTTCTGAAAACTCCATCGATGTATCAACCCATGGTAGGGATATTATTTGCATGATTATACATTCCTTGATTTCTTTTGCGGTTTGGGAAAGAATATTTATAGAGGTTGTAAAATTTGAATTTCATCATTCTTCTTTCTTATTGAGCCAAATGCTACCACCCTAAACGTAGAGGGTGCGAGCCAAACCAACACGTCCCACCCCTTTATCGTTCTTCTTTATTGTGTTCATTGGAATGATGGAAGAAGATGAAGGCGACGAAGACAACGGTGCCGCCGCCTGCGGCCACCACGACCCATGCTGCCCATCATGGTGCCCTGGATGAACTGACCCTGTGACCCAGCTCGCGCCATCAATTGTCCGAGCCTCCCCAGCTGTGCCCCCCACTAGCTGCACCACCCGCCCGTCGTGCCACCCACCGGCCGAACCGGTCGCACCGCCAGCAGTCCTCTGAGCCGCCCCGGCTCACGTCACCCACCGACCTACCGAACTAGCCAGTGCCCCTCGCGGATCCCCGTCCAAACCAGCCTTCACCCCTCACGGTGTCCCAACCAAACCGGCCCTCGCCCCACATGGCGCCCCAGCCGTACCGGCCAGTACCCCCTGCGGCACCCTTACTGAACTGGCCCATGCCCCATGGAACCCCAGCCGAATCGGCCTGGCACCCTCGTGGCGCCCCAGCCGAACCGGACCCATGCCATCGCAGCTTCCCTACGGTCGAGCCACCCCGTGGTACCTGCGGGCTCTGCGACCCTCTGTGTTTTCCTCATGATTGGGATGGATCACTTGATAACTTAGGTATATGTATGGGCATATACAGAAGTATGGTTATCTATTTATTTCATTATTTATGGTTTATCCTTGGTATATTTTCTGAGACCTTGAGTGTCTCGGGGTCCCTACTGATTATTGATATACTCACCCCTGCACAGGCTATGCCAACACCTTGTTGTGTTGGATGCAGATGACAGACAACGTTGACTGAGGCTGAGAGTACCAGGACTGGACGGTACCCTAAGGTGGACCATGCAACATGTTGATAAGCAGAGAGAGATGGATGGACGTGCGGTGCAGAGGAGGAGAACTGTTCCTTCACTTTAGGTAGGAACCCTGGAGTATGGCCCAGTAGCTGTCTTCCCTTTTATTTTAGTTGTATTGTATCACTATAGTACTTATACTTTCTAGTTGGTCTTGTATTCTGGCCCCTTTTTATTTCAGAACTCTTTTGTTATATAGTTTACTTGGTGTTTCTTATCCAGATGTGTGCTTGATTCGGTGTGTGTTTACAGTTTATAAAGGAAAAGCCTTCCCAGGTTTAGGGAATACACCTTTGGTGCTAGTCGCTAGCCCCTGGCCTATGGAAGGTAGTCTTGGGGTAGTCACAGCACAGGCCCCGAGGGACGGGTCATGACAAATTGGTATCAGCGGATTCATATCTACCACATAACATAGGTCTCTGATCATTATTTTCTATAAAGAAATAGTGTTAAGTGTAGTGAGTGTGGTTTTCTATTTAGGGAGTCTAGTGTTGGTGCGGTGGCCGACGTATCCATACACCAAGACCCTGACTTCTGATTTCCGACTCAGTGCATGAAAATGCTGATTGTGTGTGTGTTTTCAAAAGTTTTCTTTAAGTAATCTCACCAGGTCAGCTCACCAGGTATAACCTTTTAACTGTAGAACACATGTTTATTTTCAAAATTCCTCCACACATATAACCATCAAGATTTTCAAGAGTTATACGCACTGATCACCCACCGAGCGATGAGGCCTCAGTGCTAGCCCTTTTCTCGCAGAGGAACCAACAGTACCATTACCCATTGGGCCACTTATGCCACTAGCCCCAGCAGTACAAAGTTCACATCGGTTGAGCATGTTACACAAGTTCTAGTGCCAGAGGCCACCTAGGTTTAGGGGACAGACGGACCCACAGGTGGCTGAGGATTGGCTGGAGGCTGTGGTGAGAGCTTTTCGACTGGTAGTGACTTCAAGAGGCCTCATGGTGATTCCTGATTCCACCCTTTTATATGCAGTAGAAAGCATATGGTGGAGCATGATGCTCTAGGTACATGATGAGGTGACGCTTCTCTGGGAAGACTTCAAGAGACTATTTTGGATAGAGTTTTTCCTTGTGACTCTTCACGTAGTGCACATTCAAGAGCTACTACATCTGCAGCATGGTATCATGAATGTAACTCAGTACCCAGTGAGGTTCACTGACCCCACATGATACTCCAAAAATATGGTACGGGACCCATTCATCAAGGCCCAGACCTTCGAGCAGGGACTCAGGTGGGAGATCAGGGCTTTGGTGATCACACTTAGCATCTTGACAGAGGCAGGGGTGTTAAAGAGAGCCATCTTGATGGATAGTTTCCTGGCTGAGTAGTCACCAGCAGAGAGACCCACTACCAGTCATCACGTAGAAGAGTCTTCTGTAGGTGGAAGCAGACAGATGTCACAGATCTCTAAGAGGACCAGACCTATAGGTGTACGACCACATGACTCAGTAACGGTTGTTAGGGGCACTTGAAGTGGATATAGGCATGCTAGGAGTGGGTGGTTTTCCACATGCAATGTGTTGGTTCACATGCCTCGTGACTGTCTGACCCTCCATATGGATGATCAGTAGTTGGTCGAGGGACTGCCCAGGCAAAGAATGAGATTCGATCGAGGTGATCCGCATGGAGTAGGTGCACATGGAAAAGGAGTTAGTTATGAAGCAGGTGGTGGGTGAAATTTCAAGATGTTACTGCCACCACAACTAGGAGGTCCACCCCGGCCATAGGGAGTAGGTGGACAGGGGAGAGCTCATCTCCAGGTAGCTGAGGCTTAAAATCACGATGCTCTGGAGAATATATGAGGTATGATCTATGTCTACTCTACCTTAGCTGCAGTACTTGTAGACATAGGTGCTAGTCATTATTTTATTTCCATTGCCCTCATTCAATGCTCAGAGATTCCAATGGAGCCATTGGCTCAATATTTATGGCTAGAGACTTCTACGGGAGCAGATTCGATGATTATACACTGGTGCCGGTAGTACAAGATTAATCTAAGAGGCGAGAGCTTTGGTTGGGATCACCTAGTAGCAGCGTCAAGGCCTTAAGATGTCATCTTGTGTATGGACTGGTTATTTACAATCCATGCTCAGATAGACTGTATTAGGTGTAAAGTGCGGTGTGTCCACACGAATGGGGCCAGGTTTACCTTCAACGGTGTGAAGGGAGCCTTTGCAGCACTGAATGGAATTACCCAAAGAAGAGTGCAGTTGATTACTCATCATTTGGATAGCCTTATCTTCAGAGTAGTTGATGTGGAGAGTCGGATTGATCCTCTAGTGGTGGACTAGTACGCAAATGTTTTCCCTCATGATGTCCCAGGTCTAACTCCTCACAGAGAGGTGGACTTTTACATTGACTTGTACCCCAAGATGACACTGATATCTACACTAGTGTATCGGATGGCTCCCATGGAGCTTCGTGAGCAATGGGTACAGCTAGAGTACTTGCAGGAAAAGGTATTCATATGGACTAGTGTTTCTCCTTAGGCATCCCAGATTCTATTTTCCAAGAAGGTAGATGGGAGCTTGAGGTTTTGTGTTGACTATTGGTGCCTGAACCAAGTGACCATGAAGAACACGTACAAACTCTCGAGGATTGATAAACTCATTGATTAGCTGAATGGAGCATGGTGGTTCTAAAAGATAGACCTCAGATCAGGCTATCACCAGCTCAGAGTGCGAGATGAGGATGTGCAGAAGTCATCTTTTAGATGTCGGTACGACCATTATGAGTTCTTGGTTATGCCATTTAGTGTAACCAATTCTCCATCAGTGTTCATGAGACTCATGAACAATATCTTTCATCCATACCTTGATCGCTTCATAGTAGTCTTCATCGATTACATTATGATATACTCGATTAATGAGGAGGAGCATGCCTATCATTTGCAGGTAGTACTAGACACACTCTGAGAGCACCAGCTTTATGGTATGCTCTCAAAGTACTAGTTCTGGATCTGAGAGGTTCACCTTCTAGGAAAATTCATATCAAAGGCTGGATTTGCAGTTAGATCTAGCAAAGATTGAGGTGGTACTTTCTTGGGAGCCACCTAGGAGTGTGATGGAAGTACAGAGCTTCCTGGGTTTGTCTGGATACTAACTAGGATTTGTGCCAGATTTTTCTAGAGTTGTAGCACCACAATCAGCCTTGACGAAGAAGGGGAAACAATTTGTGTGGTCGGAGAGATTCCAGCAGAAATTTCTATAGCTGAGGAAGAGGCTGACTAGTGCCCCCCATCTTGAGGCTTCCTGAGGTAGGAGTATGGTATGTAGTCTACTGCGACACATCAGGGACCAGACTCAGATGTGTCCTGATGCAGGAGCGAGAAGTGATCATATATGTCTCTCAACAGCTGAGACAATATGAGAAAAACTACACTACCCATAACCTAGAGTTAGCAGCAAGGGTCTTCTCCTTGAAGATGTAGTGACACAATCTGATGAGAGAATGTTTTACAGTCTACTCTGATGACAAGAGTCTTAGGTATATATTCTCTCAGAAGGACCTAAACCTGAGACAACGATGTTGGATTGAGTTCCTCTTGGACTATGACATCAAGATAGTCTATACTCATGGGAAGGGTACAATTATTGTAGATGCACTCAGCAGGAGATCTGGTATACAGCTGTAAGGCGAGGCAATAGAGTAGTTGGCCGCATTGTAGATATCCTTTATGGATTGGGATGGAGAAGATTTTTTTCAGTCTCTTACAATCATTCCCCCACTTCCTTAGCAATTCAGGGAGGAACAGCATGGGAACAATGACTAGAAGACACGACGTGCTCAGATATCCACAGGGTAGGAACCTGATAGATTTTCTAAAGGTGGGGAGCACGTCAACCTCTTCAGAGGACGTATCATGGTACCAGTGTCACTTCAAGAGGATGTGTTGAGGGAGTTCCACACATCCCATCTATTGGTATATCCAAGAGTGTCTATGATGTACCAGGACCTCCAACGACCATACTGGTGGCTAGTAATGAAGAAAGTAGTTGCATATTTTTTTCTCACGATGCCTCACTTGTTAGGAAGTGAAGGTGAAGCACCAGGTACCAGCATGCTTGGTTCAGCATTTAAGGGTCCCAGAGTTGATGTTGGATGTGACATCGTTGGATTTCATGAAAGGAATTCCATGTACATCCAGAGGACATGACTCTATCTGAGTGATCATCTAATGACTCACCAAGTCATCCCACTTACTACCGATCAGAGAGAAAGGTTCAGTAGAGAGCTTGGGACGCCTCTATGTGTAGGATATTGTGTAGCTACAAGGAGTACCCATGGCGATTGTCTCTGATCATGATGCATGATTTTCATCCCAGCTATGGAAGTGGTTGTAATAGGATTTTGGGACACAGTTTTATTTGAGCACCACCTTCCATCCTCAGACAGATGGCAAGATTGAGCGAACCATTAAGACCCTTGAGGACATTATACATTCATCTGTCCTTGACTTCGGTCATAGCTGGGAGGATAACTTACCTTTGGTGGAGTTTTCATACAAGAACATATATCACTCCACCATAGGGATGTCACCTTTTGAGGTGTTGTACGGGCGACCAAGCAGATCTCCATTGTGATGGAATGACCCAGGGGAGTCAGCACTAGTGGGACCCAAGATGGTACGGGCTACCACAGAGAAGGTGTAAATCATCCAAGAGTAGATAGAGACTGCATAGAGCAGGCAGAAGTCATATGTCGATAGTGGATGGAGACCTTTGGAGTTCGAGGATGGTGACCACATCTTTCTACGTGTCTCACCCAGACGAGGTCTACAGAGATATAGCCGAGGCAACAATTTATCTCTGAGATTCATCAGAACTTTTCAAGTGCTTAGCAAAGTTGGTGAGGTGGCATACCACTTAGCTCTTCCGCCTCAGTTGCACCAGGTTCACGATGTCTTCCATGTATCCTAGCTGATGAGATACGTGCATGACCTTTCCCACATCATCGACCATGGAGATATGGATGTCGATGATGGGGCAGCTTTTACGGTGGTTCCAATAGAGATTGAGGATCAACAAGAGCGGGTCCTTCGTGGACAGTCGATACCTCTAGTTCACATTTACTAGCTTCATAGGAACCTACAGGAGAGCACATGGGAGATGGAGGCTCAGATGCATACTCAATACCCCTACTTATTCCCTTAGTTTGAGTTGTGGATTAAGGGGATGGAAAGCTTGAGGTGGGGAGAATGTAAAGACTGGGAATTTCCATGCAATTTTTTTAAATATATTGGAATTTTACGAGTCCGTAAAAATTGAAGGCACATGATTCCGAGGCCCGGAGTGCCCATAATGAATTTCTGAACGTTATTTTAGGTATGTTCAGTAAACGTGTGAGTGAGTTTTTTATAACTTTTGAACCGGTGCTCAGAATTAAAATATGAGGGCACCGTTGAACTCATAATTCTAGTATTCACTTAAAGAGACTTTCACCTCGACGGCAGTGGGTCGACAGTGAATGATTGTTTTTGCGATTTTTGTGTAGGAATAAAATAAAAACAAATTTGTGTGACATTTTTATTTTTTTGCAACCCCCATGTGGGTGTTAGGTGGTAGGGTCCACCCGAACTAAACCTCCATGTGGAAGTTGGAAGTGGGGATCACCAGACCTTAACCATTAATGAGAGGTTATAGTGGTGGGGACCACCCGAACTATAACCTCCTATGAGAGGTTACAGTGGTGAGGACCTCCCGGGATTAAACCCCCTTGAAACCCAGAAACCATCAACTCCCTAATAAATGTGGGGGGAGCCTCATCAACACCTCCATAATTTAATTTAGACAACCCTCATGTGTTAATTATGCTACCCACCATAATTAATGAAACTTTTTGAATTATGCCAACAAAATAATATATTTCATAATCTATTATTTTGGCACACTTTGCAATTGGGTGGAATTGGGGAAAGGAGGAACTTTGAGAGGAAGGCTGTGCAAAGAATAACTTCTTCTTCAAATGAAGAATCCCAATGAAGAACTTCTTTTCCACATGAAGAACACCGACCTCCTTCGACCTTCTTCCCCGGGACTTCTTCTAACCTAGAACATCCTCCACTACGATGAACCGACGATCGAGGAAAACACCGACAACACCGATGTCCATCTTTTCTCAACAATGTTTCTTCTTTCTCACAACTCCATTGATGTATCAACCCGAGGTAGGTGTATTATTTTTTTTATAATACATTCCTTGATTTGTTTTTCCGTTTTGGAAAGAATCTTTGTGGAGGTTGTAAAATTTGATGTTCATTGTTCTTCTTTTTTGTTGAGCCAAATGCTACCACCCTAAACGTGGAGGGTGTAGGCCAAAACAACAAGGCATGACCCCTACGACATTCTTATATGTGGTGTTCATCGGAATGTAGGAAGACAAAAAAGGAGATGAAGGCAAGGAACCGCCACCCATAGCCCCTGCGACCCGCGCCGCCCCTCGCGGTGCACCGGTCGAACCGACCCCACACCCTGACTCACGCCACCCACCGGCCGAGCCACCACAGCCACACCCCCCTTCAGTGGTGCTTCCTGCCAGCCACGCCACCCATTGGACAAACCGGTCGCGCCGTCGCCGGCCCTCCGAGCCGCCCCAGCATGCGTTGCCTGCGTACCTCCCAAACCGGTCCACACCCCTCTCGACGCCCTGCCCGAACTGGCCCGCACCCCCATGTGGCCCTAGACGAACCTGATGGTGCCACCGCGAAACCCCAGCCGAACTGGCCCCATGTCGCCGCAGCTCCCCCACTGGGGAGCCGCCCAGCGGAACCTGCAGGCTGCGCAGCCCCTCGCAGCCCTTGCGGCCTGCTGGACCTCCCAGAAGACTGGGCCACATCATGTTCCAGGCCTGACCCCGTGGGTTGGGCTGGGTCAACCTGAACCAGTTCAGTCTGAACAGGTCGTACCAGACCCTGTCCCAATACGACTGAGATTATTTCTTTTAGCCATAACTTTGGCACCAGACGTCCATTTGACGAACCAACAGTGGTGATTGAAATCTTGGGGTGAGTCGGTCCCTTTGAGAGATACCCCACTGAGATATGGATTGAGGTGGGAAATGGTTAGGTTGGATCAAGCACAAATCCAACCGGTCCCCTGGGACTAAAAAGCCAATAACTCATAGACCGAGCTTCTGATTGACGCGCCGTATATTGTGTTGAGACCCCAATGACGTGGAGAACTTTTGAGATACTTCTTTGTGGGTCTTTGTGAGAGTTGGAATATCGACCAGAAGGTTTTGGAGCAGATCCTCCCAGAGACGAGCGAGCATAGTACAGAGACGTACTAGCTGGCTGAGACCAGACAACTGTGGACCGTTACGACTCGGAGTGACTCGACTAGCCCGGGGGGGGGGGCAACTTGGTGTCGCGGAAGACCCACTTTGGGGAGAGCCTTGGTGTCGCAACAGGCTCATGATTCTTGGCAGTAGGAGTACCTCAATAGGATACGTGGGGGAGCGCACTTGGTGATGCGGCAGACCCATGGTGGGAAGCACACTTAGTGATGGGGCAGACCCATGGTACTTGACAGGAGGACTACCTCAACAATCCAAGGTTGGTGGGAATCACTCTTGGTGATGCGAAAATCCCAATTTACTCGATAGAGGAGGAGTTCTCCAGCAGCCAAGAATTCGACACTGTGATTGGGGATGTTACTTGGTACTACCCCTAGAATAAAATCATGGTTGAGCTGAGTCAGTTTTTCTGTGTTTTCCTCATGATTGAGGTGGATCACTTGATAACTTAGGTATATGTATAGGCATATTCCTAAGTAGGGTTATCTATTGATTTCATTATTTCTGGTTTATCCATGGTGGATTTTGTGAGACCTTGAGGGTCTCGGGGTCCCTACTGAGTATCGTTATACTCACCCCAATATGGGCTATGCCCACACCTTGTTGTGTTGGATGCAGATGACTAACAATGCTGACTGAGGCTGAGAGTACCAGGACTGGACGGTACACGAAGGTGGAACATACAACATGTTGATATGCAGAGAGATATGAAGAGATGTGGAGTGCTGAGGAGGCGAACTATACCTACCATTCAGTTAGGAACCCTGGAGGACAATCCAATAGTTGTTTTCCCTTTTCTTTCAGTTGTATTGTATCATTGTTGTACTTATAATTTCCAATTGGGCTTGTATATTGGACCCTTTTCTTTGATGACTCTTTTGTTATACAGTTTAATTGGTGTTTTATATCCAGCTGTGTGCTTGATTATTTGTGTGTTTATAGGTTATAAAGGCATCTCCTTCCCAATTTTAGGGAATACGCCTTTGGTACTAGTCACCAGCCCCTAGCCTGTGGAAGGTAGGCTTGGGGTAGGCACAACAAGGGCCCTGGGGGATAGGTCAGGACATATGATGTCATAAATAGTGTATTTAACTGATAATTTGTATATACGATATTTTATCATATTTCACTATTAATAAAATGTTCTAGAATTTCAGAAAAATACCAAATGATTTACCCCTACCATTTCTTGACGCATATAATTAAAAAATGAACTCCATTTTTCAAAATTAATATTCTAAATATTATTAATTTAATTTTTAAATAAAGTCATAGTTAATTTGAAAAATAACAATTTTAAAGGTGCAATTAGTTTTATTTCACCTTAAAAAATTAATTAAGATCTCATTATTTTATTGCCTTAATAAGATAAAATAATGTTATCATTTACTATTCATAAGGGTTATATTACTATTCATAAGGGTATGTCACTATTCACCAAAAAATCATGTTATTTCTATCAGACTCTAAATTACTTACTGATCACAAATCTAGATGACCATTTTTTGAAATTCAAAACATAAAAGTGGAAAAGTTGAGTTTAACTTATAGATTATAAAATGCAATCAATATTTATTTTCAAAACCTTGGGGTGTTACATTCTTCCCCCCTTCAGAAATTTCACCCTCAGAATTTCATTTCACAATCTTGTCCAAAAACTGATGTGGGTACTTTCCCTTCATTACTTCCTCTAGTTCCCATGTTGCCTCTTCGTACTTATGGTTTTTCCATAGTACCTTGACCAGATGAGTAGTCTTGTTACGTAGAACATTGTCTCTACAATCCAATATTTTCACTGGATGCTCCACATTGGAAAGATCATCCTCCAACTTTACCACCTTTGAAGGGATTCCATGTTAAGGGTCTAGTATGTACTTCTTTACAAGGGATACATGAAAGAAATCTTGTACATTCGACATGGTCGGTGGAAGTTCCGGTCGATAGGCTAGAGTTCTAACTCGATCAAGGATCTCTAAGGGGCCGATATACTAGGGAATTAGATTTACTTACATCCTAAACCTCATGACCTTCCTTCATGGATATATGAGTATAAATACTAGGTCTCCAACTTTAAAGTCAAGGTCTCGTCGATGGTTATCCGCATAACTCTTTTTTCGTCTTTGGGCAGCATTGATTTGTTGCTGAATGGTTTTCACCTTATCCGCAATTTCTTCTACCAATTAAGCTCCTAGAAGCTTCCTCTCACCGACTTCATCCCAACATGCCGGTGTTCTACACCTTTTCCCATAAAGGGCTTCATATGGTGCCATTTGGAAACTCGAGTGGAATTTGTTGTTGTAAGATAATTCAACCAGTAGAAGATGTTGGTCACATCCTCCCTTTAATTCCATAAAACATTCCCTCAACATGTCTTCTAATGTCTGAATAGTCCACTCAAATTGGCCATCAGTTTGAGGATATAGGCCATACTGAAGTTCAGTTCAGTGCTTAGATCATGCTAGAGACTTTTCTAGAACTCCTAGGTGAATCTAGGATCACTATCAGATACAATAGAGAGTGGTTCTCCATGTAGACTTACCACTTCTTCGATTTAAATATGTGCAAGTTGATCAAATGAGAAGTCCTATCGAATCGTGATAAAGCGAGTTGTCTTTTTAAGATAATCCATAACAACACCTATAGCATTGTTTCCTTTGGATGTCCTTAGATTTTAGGTGACAAAGTCCATGGTAATGTTCTCCCACTTCTATGATGGAATGGGTAGTGGTTCCATCACCCCTTAAGACTTTTGCCTCTCAGCGTTCACTTGTTGACATACTAGGCACTTTGATGTATATTCAGAAATCTCCCTTTTCATATTGTCCCACCAGAAGTTTTCTTAGAGATCTCAATACATCTTTGTGCTACCCGAATATATAGAGAAAATAGAGCTATGAGAATCATCCAACAGTTATCACTTTAGCTCAGGAATAACAGGAACACAAAGCCTCTTCCCGAATTTCAAAATTCCAACTTCATATGGGATGTCAGTAAAATTCCCATCATATTTAACATTAATTTTCTTTTAAAACTCCTCATCATCATCCTGAGAACTTTTTAACCTCTCTAGTAAAGAAGGTTAGGCAACCATTTGAAAAAGTCGTGATGTGTTACCTTCCTTGATAATTCCCATATCCATCTATACTATATCCATGAACATATGATCCCTTTAAAATACCATCTTCTTCAGAATTACATGGTCCTTTCTACTAAAAGCATCTACTACCTTATTTTATTTCATCATGTAGTAGTGTATTGTGCAATCATAATCTTTGAGTATCTCAATCCACCTCCTTTTATCATGTTTAGTTCTTTCTATGAGAATATATATTTCACACTTTTATGATCTATATATATCTCATATTTTTCTCCATATAGGTAATATCTCAAAATCTTCAAAGAAAAGATTACTATTGATAACTCAAGATCATGAGTTGGATAGTTTTTCTCATGAATTTTTAGCTACCTAGATACATAGGCAATCACTTGATCATTCTGCATAAGGACTCAACACAGACCTTTCTTTGATGCACCACGATAGATAACAAACCCATCATTACCCGACAGTAGGTTTAGTATCAGATCATTCACTAACCTCCTCTTCAGTTCTTCAAAAAATTCTTCCCATTCCATTTTCCATATGAACATAACCCCTTTTCATGTGATCTTGGTCATTGGGTTGGCTAAACGGGCGATGATTAGAATGAAACACCAATAATAACCTGCAAAACCAATAAAACTATATACATCAATTACATTTTTTGGAGTAGTCCATTCTTGAACCACCTTTTTCTTCATAGGATCTACAAAATATTCCATCCTTAGAGACAATGTGGCCCAGAAAGAAAACTTATTGGAGCCAAAAATCACACTTGTTAAACTTTCCATATAATTCATTTCTTCAAAGATTTTTCATAATAGTGTGCAAGTGATTTTCATGTTCTTCATAGATTTTAGAGTACAACATGATATCATCAATAAACACCACCAAAAATTCATCAAGATATTCCCTGATGACTCTATTCATCAAATCCATGAAAACATCTGGAGCATTAGTTAGTCCAAAAGGAATTACTGAAAACATGTAATGCCCATACCTGGTTCAGAATGCTATTTTTGGAATGTCTTCTTTCCTCCATTGTAACTTATGATATCCAGATCGAAGATCAATCTTCGAAAAATATTGGGCTCCATGATGTTGATCGAATAAATCATAAAATTGTGGCAGAGTATACTTATTCATTATTGTAACATCATTGCTTTCCTTGTAATCAATGCACAACCTCATAGACCCATATTTCTTCTTATAAAAATGAACAGGGGCTCCCCATGGAGAAACTCTAGGGAGAATAAATCCTTTATCACTCAATTCCTCAAGTTATTTCTTTAGCTCCACTATCTCCACAGAGGCCACTCTATAAGATGTATATGATATGGGCCTTAAACCTGGAATTATGTCAATGGGAAACTCAATTTTCCGCTCTGGAGGATGTCCAGGTAAATCCCCTGGAAATACATCAATATATTCTTTCACAATAGATACATAATCTATTTGAACATTCTCTTCTTCAACCATAGTTATTTAATTCTCTTCCTCCTCGATAATTGAATTTAGTTGAACTACTGGGGGTGGATCTAGAAAAGATTCTAGTGGTGACATTTCTGCTCTAAAGATATGGTACTCCTTATTATCATCGAAAATTGTAACCTCATTATTCTTATAAATTTTTTTTTTCATCATGGTCCAAAATCCAATCCATATCAAGGATTATATCAAATTCAATCATGGGTATGACAATGAGATCATCAGATAAGGATCATTTCTGTGCCCTAATGGGAACTGATTTGCAAAACGTTGCTGCAATGATACTTCCTTTATGAGTTTTTAATGGCAACTCCCCTGTTAAATCAAATTAAAAATATCTAATTTTATTAGAAAACTCGGAAGATATGAAACAATGTGATGATCCAAAATCAAATAAAGCATTGGATAAGTTTGATGAAATGATCAAATTACATGCAACCATGTTATTTGAAACTTCAACCTCTGTAGTTGTGATTGCATAAGCTTGTCCCAGCTCCCTTATTCTTTTCCATTGCATATTTCCTTGATGCTTTGGACATTCATTAGCATAGTGTTCTATATCCCGAAATTTATTACATTGAACATTAGTGGAATCTTTTTTCCCCTTTCAATCACCAACAAGATGGAATTTCTGACCACATTTCTAGCATACTCCTTTTCCACTTAAGCATGCACCAGGGTGTTTCCTTCCTCAATTATCACATGGTAGAAATACAACTCTTCCCTTCTTCCCTGTTTCCTTATTTCCTTTCACAGAGTTCGCAACAACCCTCTTCTTTTCTTTCGTTCCCTTAAAGTCGTAAGACTTAGATAATTATTTTTCTGTCTTGATAGCACATGAAACTATATTCTCATATGATGAAAAACTTTGGGATACCAGTGCCTGTTGGAGGAACAGATTTAATCCATAAAATAATTGATCAATTTTGCTCATTGGATTTCGTATGTAGTCCACAACATGGCTTGATAGATTCTTACTTTTCAACATTATCATCTTCCTTCTGCCTCAGATTCAAAGAATTTTCTCTCCATATCCACTCTCTGCTCATGAGGAAAGTATTTCTATAGGATGATTTCTTTAAAATCTCTCCATTCCATATCTTCTATTTCTTGCCCCTCCTTTGTGTTTTGGATTAATTACCACCACTGATTTGCATCTCTCGATAGCTGATAAGATATCATGATGACCTTCTCTCTTTCATTACATCCCAAAGAAAAAAATATCACCTCAAGGGAACTTATCCACTACTTAGCAACAGATAGATTTTTAGTCCCATTGAATTATGGAGGTTATTTTTGCATAATGTGATCTAGCATAACTCTTCCACACGGTGGATCCAGATGCTCCAAAGGGGTAAGGTTATTATTTATAACATGAGTAAGTTATCCTAGTATAGTTATTTCCCAGAAATTTCAAGGAAATGTTTTTTCTAAATACTTTGGAATTTTACGAGTCTGTGGATTCTGGCGGCACTTGATTCTGAGGCCCAGTGTTCCCAGAATCAATCTCCGAGGTTTAGCTTAGGTACGTTTAGTGAACGAACAAGCGTGTTTTTCTATCTTTTAAACTGGTGCTCGGAATTAAAATCTGAGGGTACCGACGAAACCACAGTACCAGTTTTTGATTATGGGGACCCTTACCGTGGTTGCGTTCACAAAGGAGGAGGAGATATTTTGGGGGTTTATTAAAGGGGTAAATAAAAATTGTCGGGAGAATTTTTATTTTCTTAAGGTGGGTTTTCCCTCCCATGGGTAGTTAAGAGTGGGTCCCACAGCCACTTAACTACCCAAGTGGGGATGTTAGAGAGGTGGGGGCACACATGAGCCCCACCATTTAATTCTCACTAATCCCTTAAACATCCCCTCATTAATTTGACAAACCATCTTTTTAATGTCACCTCAATCCATTAAATTATGTCAACCCATAATTTAATGAGGTACCTTCCCTCTCCCTTCCTTAATTAAATGGCACACATTTTAATTAGTGTGGTTAATTACTGTGGGAGAATTTCTTGCGTGTTTAATAAAATAATAGGGGAACCTATTATTTTTATGAAGGAGGAGATCTTCGTTGTGCGGGGAAGGATGCCTGCCTCCGACGAAGAAGGACGCAGAACGCCAGCCTTTGACAAAGAATGCAAAGAACGCCGCTTCCTCGGAGATCGACGACGTGCCACCCTTACCCTTATTCTACAGCAAGAGAGGAGACATTGCTTCCTCCTTGGTGCACCCTGACAATGCCTACGAACCTCCTCTCTGCGATGCCGATGATCGTATTCCTTGTTGAGGTAAGGGATTATTTATGAGCATGTTATATTCCCATGATTCATCCCTTTTAAAATGATTAACGCCGGTCAACTCATTATCCAGTTGATCCGTGAATGAATTCATTTGTGGGTTGTGAATTGATGTTTGCAGGGTAAATGCTGGGTTATTTTATTCTTCGTATAACGGGAAACCTTGTTCATCCTTGGCAAATGTTTTCGGCTAACGCGGAGGGCGCGGGCCGAACAAACATGGCCTGACGATCCTCCGCTTATTTTTTGTTTGTTCACATATGGATAGGCGGAAATGAAACAGGACCTCAACGGTGTACTGAAGCAATCATATTGAGGAACGGGTCCCGATATGGCCACAGGCGTAGACAACGAGCAAATCGGACCACCGGGGAACGCCCGGTGGTCCGAGGAAGGCACTACCGGCACGCCACGCCGGCACGGCGGTGTCGGTCACCGGAGGTGGTGGACAGTACCGGACGGCCTCCCGGAGGGGGTAGCGCCCCGGCGCGCTGCCAGAAGAAGCCTACCATGGATGAAGCCGCGGCGGTGGAGGCCGGATCCCGTGGCCGCAGGGGATCCGGTGGAGACACGGCGCCGTACGCCACATCCGCAGAGCGCAAAGGGGGGACCACGTCCCCCCCTGCTCGGCTCTTTGGATAGGCAGGAACACCCCCCGGCCGGGCCGGGGTGGGTCACATGGACCGGCCCGGGCCGTGCCCAGCTGGCCCGGGCCGCGCCCTACCGGGCCGGGTCGAACTAGGACCAAACCTCCAATTCAGACCGCTTTTGGTCTTTTTCCCATAACATGATCTACGGATCTCCGATCGACACACTGTTTGTTGCATGGGAATCCTTGAATGGAGACAGTCATTTCGATTTATTACACTCGAGGTTTTGGAAAAGTTTGGGTACGTCCGGGTTGGTTCAAACTCAAAACCAACCGGGCCCTTGGAGCGGAAACACTTATATCTTAAAGACCGAACATCCGATTGACGTGCCGCCAATTGTGTTGGGATAATTTTGTTCAGAAGATCATTTTGGAATAATCTTATTGATGCTTGGACTCAACTAGAGTACGGTCAGGTTGGTTTTAACATAAAAAAACAACCGGTCCCCTGGAATGAAAAAGCTAACAACCTTCAGACCAGGCGTCCGATTGATGCACCGTCTTTCACTTTGGGTGTCTTTTGACAAGATAAAGCTTTGAGATACATCAAATCTGGACTACGTGATAGTTGATGTATCGACTCTCTTTTGCTCAAGGAGCAGACCCTCCTGGAATTGAGGATGTTGTGTGTGGGAACCCTAGAGCTGGCTGCGACTGCGACGATGACGACTGTACTTGGATCCTCCGTGGGTTCGGCAGTGACAACGACCATACTGGAATATTTCATGTGATCGATGGTGATGACTACTATTCTTGTATTCTATGTGGGTCCGGCAGTATTGGAATCTGTACTTGTATCCTATGTGGGTCCGACAGAGTAGCTGGTCTTGTATCCTTTGTGGGTTCGATAGCTTAGCTGGTCTTGTATCCTATGTGGGTCTGATAGCTTAGATGAATCAGTGGCTACATCTGATCATCTCTATTGGCATACTAAACGTATACCTGTTTGAGATGAGTGTTGATTTTAAATCATTATCATTGATGTGGTTGACTTTCTTTCCTGTGTGGATTGGGTTGTGCTTTCCTATATGGAATGGGTTTTGTTTGGGCTCGTGAGCTGGATCCAAACTATAATTAATGACTTAGGTATATGTATGGGCATATACCTAATTAGGGTTGTTTGATACTTCATGATTGTATCTTTCATTTGTGGTTTATCCTTTGTGTATTCTGAGAGTCCTTCGGGTGTCTTAGGGTCCGTACTGAGTATCGTATACTCACCCCTCCATGGGCTATGCCCACACTACATTGTGTTGGATGTAGAAAACAGATAGCACTGATCGAGGTGGAGGCTTGTGGAGTTGGACGGTGCCCGTAGGTGGACTACTTGGCGGGACATATACGGAGTGGACGACCAGACCCGAGGTGCTGAGAAGGCTATCTGTACCAACCCTTCAGGTGGACTTCCGGAGGATGACTCGGTGTCACTGTTTACTAATGGTTGTTGTACTTTCCCTTCAAGTTGTACTGTACATTCAGTTGGGTTTGTATACTAAACCATTTAATTTTTTAGCACTTATCCTGTACCCAGTTTTTATTAGTTCTAACATCACCAGCGTACTCTGTTGTTTGTGCTACTTCATAAAGGTAATTCCTTCCCTTCTTTTGGGATTTACGCCTTTGGTGCTAGTTGCCAGCCCTTAGCCTATGGAAGGTGGGCTTCGGGTAATCACGGCATAGGCCCCAAGGACGGGTCGTGACAAATTGGTATCAGAGGAGTCAGTTCTACCACAGAACACAGGACTCTGATCATTTCTTCTCTGTGAAGAAATATTGTTAAGAGTATTGAGTGTGGTTTTCAGTCTAGGATGTCCAGTGTTGGTGCAGAGACCGATGTATCCATACACCAGGACCCTGACTTCTGATTTCCGACTCAGTGCAAGAAAACACTAATTGCGTGTGTGTTTAATTTTCAAAAGTTTTCTTTGTGATTACTTTGTGTCAGCTCACCAGGTATAATGTATTAACCGTGGAACACCTTTTTATTTTTAGAATGGGCCCATGATGGCATCCTGCTAGGGTTCTGAGCATTGTGCGAGGTGGCAGCCCACCGAGCGACGAGGCCTCAGTGTAGGGCCCCATTACAGTGGAGGCACCGGCAGTGCCTCTACCCACCGAGCCACCGATGATACAAGCCCCAACAGCGGAGAGTGAACACCACCTGAGCAAGTTGCACGAGTTTCAAAGGCAGAGGCTGCCCAGGTTCTGGGGAGAGATAGATCCTCAGGCAGTCGAGGATTGGCTGGAGGTTGTCGTCAGAGTCTTCAGGTTGGTAGGGACACCAGCAGACCTCATGGTGATCCTTGCCGCGAGTCTCCTGCATGCAGAAACAGGTAGATGGTGGAGCCTGATGCTCAAGGTTCACGATGAGGAATCTCTTATATGGACAGACTTCAAGAGCCTCTTCTACTCGGAGTTTATTCTAGCCATGCTCAGTGCAGTGCGCATCCAAGAGTTACTGTAGCTGCAGCAGGGCAACATGTCAGTAGCCTAGTACTCGGAGAGATTTACCGACCTCTCATGCTACTCAACGGACATGGTAAATGACCCATTCTTCCGGGCTTGGACCTTTGAGCAGGGTCTAAGGCATGAGATCAGAGCTTCGATGATTCCGCTCAGCATCCCGACCCAGGCGGGGGTGTTAGAGCAAGCCCTTCTAGTGGAGAGATTTCTCGCCGAGCAGCCATAAGCAGCGAGAACCACCATAGGATGGCATGGAGTGGAGTCTTATACAACTAGCAGTCGACAGATGATGTAGGGTTCCAAGCGGACTAGGCTGACAGGTGGGCGACCTCAGGATTCGGGTTCAGCTGTGCGGCACACATGGCGCAGAGCCAGCCTTACGAGGAGCAGAAAATGTTATGCATGCAGAGGGCAGGGCCATGTAGCTCATGAATGCCCGACTGGCCATGAAAATGAGAAGCAGACTGTGGAGGGACCTCCTAGGCAGAGGCAGAGGTTCGACCGTGGCATTCCACAGGGAGCAGGCGGACGAGGAAGAGGAGCTCGCCGAGCAATGGGTGGTGGACGACGCTTCGAGGCTCCACCACCACCACTCCCATGTGGTCCACCCCGACCACAGGGAGCTGGTGGCCAGAGGCAGGCTCAGCTTCAAGCAGTAGAGTCTTATGACCACGGTGCACCTAATATGAATCAAGGTACTATCTATGTCTACTCCACCCTTGCTGCAGTTCTTATAGACACACCTGCGAGTCATTCTTTTATTGTCGCTGCCCTTGTTCAGAGCTCAAGGATTCCGACGGAGCCATTGGCTCGATCCTTACGGCTAGAGACACCTACAGGAGCAGACTCAACGATTACGCACTGGTGCCGACAGTGTGAGCTTACTCTATTAGGTGAGATATTTGGCTGGGATCTTCATGTAGCGGCGTCGAGGCCTTAAGACGTCATCTTGGGCATGGACTGGTTATCTACAGTCCATGCCCAGATCGATTGTATTAGGCGCAAGGTGTGGTGTGTCCACATGGATGGGACCAGGTTCACATTCACCAGCGATAAGGGAACCTTCGCAGCACAAGATAGACTCATGCAAAGGAGAGGGCAGACGATCACACATCAGTAGGCTAGCCTCATTCTCATAGTAGTTGATGTGTGGAGTTCGAGTTTTCCTCTAGTGGTGGACCAGTATGTGGACGTTTTTCCTGACGATGTTCTAGAACTACCTCCTCATAGGGAGCTAGATTTCTACATAGACCTGTACCCCGGGACTTCACTTATATATAATCTGGCATATCAGATGGATCCCACCGAGCTTCGTGAGCTACGAGTATAGCTGGAGGACTTGTAGGAGAAAGGATTCATCCGACCCAGTGTTTCACCCTGGGCTTCTCTGATTCTGTTCGCCAAGAAGGCAGATGGGAGAAAGAGACTGTGTGTCGACTACCGTCGCCTGAAGCAGTTGACCGTGAGGAACAAGTATCCTCTTCTGAGGATTTACGACCACTTCGATCAGCTCAAGGGAGCACGTTGGTTCTCGAAGATAGACCTCAGGTCAGGCTATCATATGCTCTGAGTTCGGGAAGAGGATGTGCAGAAGATGGCCTTCAGGTGTCGGTATGATCACTATGAGTTCTTGGTCATGCCCTTCGGTGTGACCAATGCTCCAGCAGTGTTCATGAGTCTCATGAACAAGATCTTCCAGCCCAACATTGATCGGTTTGTCATAGTCTTCACTGACGATAAACTGATTTAATCGACGACCGAGGAGGAGCATGCCTACCACCTACGGGTTGTACTAGAAACACTCCGAGAGCACCAGATTTATGGTAAGCTCTCAAAGTGCCAATTTTGGCTTCGAGAGGTTCACTTCTTGGGTAACGTCATCTCAAAGGTGGGAGTTGTAGTGGATCCTGCGAAGTTTGAGGCAGTACTTTCTTGGGAGCCACCTAGGAGCGTGACGGAGGAGCGGAGTTTCCTAGGTTTGTCTGGGTACTATTGATAATTTTTTCTAGACTTCTCTAGAGTTGCAGCACTGCTTACAGCTTTGACGAAGAAGGGGAAGACATTCGTGTGGTCACAAATATGTCAGCAGAGCTTCTAGGAGCTGAGGTAGAGATTAACCAATACGCCAATGTTGAGGATACCGAAGGAGGGAATAGGGTACATAGTTTACTGCAGCGCATCAAGGACCAAACTCAGGTGTGTCCTGATGTAGGAGTGAGTAGTGATCACTTACGGTTCACAGCTGTTGAGGTAGCATGAGTAGTACTATGCTACCCATGACATGGAATTAGCAGCATTGGTCTTCACTCTGAAAATGTGGCGACACTATCTGATGGGAGAGCGCTTCAATGTCTACTCTGTCCACCAGAGTTTTAGGTAAATTTTCTCATAGAAGGATCTGAACCTGAGATAGCGGCGATGGCTCGAGTTCCTCCAGGATTATGACATTGATATTGTCTATACTCATGGAAAGGGGAACGTAGTAGCTGATGATCTCAGTAGGAAATTGGGCATTCAACTACATGGAGAGGTGATAAAGCAGCTAGCTACATTGCAGATATCCTTCGTGGATAGAGATGGGGCAGCTTTCCAATAGTCCCTCATAGTCACTCCTCCATTTCTTTAGTGGGCCAGAGAGGCACAACATGGGAATGTTGACTGTGAGGCGAGAGGTGCTCAGATATCCTAAGGGCTAGCACCCGATGGATTTTCTAAAGGCATAGAGCACGTCATCCTCTTCAGGGGATGTACCGTGGTACCAGTTACACTATAGGAGGATGTGCTGAGGGAGTTCCACACTTCCCCTCTAGCGGTACATCCTGGGATAGCGAAGATGTACCAGAACCTCATACGACAGTACTGGTGGCCGGGTATGATGAAGGTTGTGGCAGAGTTCGTTTCTGGATGCCTCACTTGTCAGCAAGTGAAGGTAGGGCACCGGGTACCAGTAGGATTGGTACAAGCCTTAGAGGTCCCAGAGTGGAAGTGGGACGAGATATCCATGGATTTCTTGATCGGGCTTCCATGTACTTCCAGAGGACATGACTCAATCTAGGTGATCGTATACCGACTCACCAAGTCGGCCCACTTTCTACCTATCAGAGAGAAGGGATCAGTGGAGATCTTGGGACGCCTCTACATTCAGAAGATCGTACGACTTCATGGTGTTCCATCACCTATCATCTCCGATAGAGACACTCACTTTACTTCCTGGCTTTGGAAGGGTTTTAAGGAGGCCTTTGGGATGAAGCTACGTCTGAGAACTACCTTTCACCCACAGACGGATGGCCAGACGGAGAGGACCATTCAGACACTCGTGGACATGCTCCGTGCCTGTGTGCTCAACTTTGGTCATAGCTAGGAGGATCAACTACCCACGGTGGAGTTTGCGTAAAACAACAGTTACCACTCCACCATCAGGATGGCACCATACGAGGCATTGTACGACTGACCTTTCAGATCACCTCTATGCTGGACAGACACAGGGGAGTCAGCACTCGTAGGCCTAGAGATGGTTCAGGCTATGATGAAGAAGGTGCATATCATCAAGGAGTGGATGAATACTGCACATAGTAGACATAATTCCTATGCTGATAGGAGGCAGAGACCAATAGAGTTTGAGGATGGTGACCACATTTTCTTATGGGTCTCACCTCGACGTGAATTACAGAGATTTGGTCACATTGTCAAGTTATCTCCGCACTTCATCGGACCATTCCAGGTCCTCAGCAGGGTAGGCGAGGTGGCTTACCACCTGGCCCTTCCACCTCAGCTGCACTGGGAGCACGATGTATTTCACGTATCTCAGCTGAGGAGATATGTGCACGACCCGACTCATATCATCGACCATGGGGAGTTGGAAATTAATGACAGGGTGAATTTTTTTGGAGGTCTCAGTGGAGATTGAGGATCGGCAGGAGTGGGTCCTATGTGGATGGTCGATTCTTCTAGTGCACATTCGTTGGTAGCACAAGAACCTCCTGGAGAGCACATGGGAGATGGAGGCTTAGATGCATGCTTAGTACCCTCTTCTGTTCCCCTAGTTTATGTTGTAGCTTTACGGGGATGTAAAGCCTTGAGGTGAGAGTAATATAAAAAATTAGAAATTTTGAGGGAATTTTTTTTTCTAAATACTTTGAATTTTTATGAGTCTGTGGCTTCTGATGGAACTTGATTCTGAGGCCCAGTTTCCCCGGAATCAATCTCTGAGGTTTAGCTCTGGTACATTCAGTGAACGAATGTGCAGGTTTTTCTATCTTTTCAATCGGTGCTTGGAATTTAAATATGAGGACACCGATGAAACTGCAACACTAATTTTTGATTAAGGGGACCCTTACTATGGTTACGTTCGCAAAGTAGGAGGAGATATTTTTGGGGGCTTATTAAAGAGGTAAATAATAATTTCCAGGATAATTTTTATTTTCTTAATGTGGTTTTTCCCTCCCATGGGTAGTTAAGAGTAGGGCCCACAACCACTTAACTACCCAAGTGGGGATGTTAGAGAGGTGGGGCCCTGTACGAGCCCCACCATTTAATTCTCACTAATCCCTTAAACATCCCCTCATTAATTTGACAAACCTTCTTTTTAATGTCACCTCAATCCATTAAATTATGTCAACCCATAATTTAATGAGGAACCTTCTCTCTCCCTTCCTTAATTAAATGTCACACATTTTAATTAGTGTGGTGAATTAATTGTGGGAGGGTTTCTTGCATGTTTAATAAAATAATAGGGGGAACCTATTATTTTTATGAAGGAGGAGATATTCATTATGAGGGGAAGGATGCCATACTCCGATGAAGAACGACGAAGAACACCGGCCTCCGACGAAGAACGTGAAGAGAGCCAGTTCCTCAGAGATCGACGACGCGCCACCCTTACCTTTATTCCGCGGAAAGAGAGGAGACACCACTTCCTCCACAGTGCACCCCAACAACGCCTAAAAATCTCCTCTCCTCAATGCCGATGATTATCTTACTTGTTAAGGTAAGGGATTATTTATGAGCATGTTATATTCCCATGATGCATCCCTTCTAAAACGAATAATATGGGTCAACTCATTATCAAGTTGATCTGCGAATGACTTCATGTACGGGTTGGGAATTGATGTTTTCAGGATAAATGCTGGGTTATTTTGTACTTAGTATAATGGGAAACCTTGTTCATCCTAAGAAATTGTTTTCGACTAATGCGGAGGGCGCGGGCCGAACAAACACAGCCAGATGAACCTCCGAAGATTTTTTGTTTGTGCACGTATGGATGGGAGGCAATGAAACGAGACCACGAAGGCGTACGGATGCCGTCGTAGTGAAGAGCGAGTCCTGAGGGGGCCACAGGCACAAACAACAGGAAAATAAAACCACCAGAGCATGTCTGGTGGTCCGTAGAAGGCACTGCCGGTGCGCCACACCCGCGTGGCGGCTGGTACTGGCCGACCACCCGGATGTGGCAGTGCCCCGGTGCGCTGCCGGCAGAAGCCCGCCACAGCTGAAGCCGCGACGGTGGAGGCTAGATTCCGAGGCCACGCGGGATTTGGGGGGAGACACGGTGCCATGCTCCGCATCCGCGGAGCACAAAGGGGGGACCGCATCCCCCCTGCTAGGCTCGCTGGCCGAGCCAGCGGACCCCCCGGCCGGGCCGGGGTGGGTCGCGCAGACCGGACTAGGCTGCGCCCAACCGGGCCAGGCCGCGCCCTACCTGGCCGGACCCAGACCTGGGTGGGGTCGACCCAGTTCTGGCCGACCCGGGGGGGGGGGGGGGGGGGGGGGGGGTTGGGCCGGGTCGGACCGGGCCCAGACCCTCCACTTCGGACCACTTTTGGTATCTATCCCATAACATGAGATATGGACCTCTGATCGACCCACTATTAGTTGCGTGGTTATATTTTAATCGAGATGGTCATTTTGGTATATTAAACTCGAGGTTTCGGTAAAGTTTGGGTATGGCCGGGTTGGTTCTAAATCGAAACCAACCGGGCCCTTGGGGGGGAAACACTTATATCTTAAGGACCAGACATCCAATTGACGTGCCGTCAATTGCGTTGGGATCCATCTGTTTATATGGTCCTTTTGGATTAATCCACATGAAGTTTGGATGTAGATAGAGTATGGTTGGGTTGGTTTTAACTTAAAAAACCAACCGAGCCCCTGGAACAGAATAGCCAATAACTCTCAGATCGGGCGTCCAATTGACGCACCGTCTGTTGCATTGGGTTTATTTTGACAAGGCAGAGCTTTGGGATACATAAATTCTAGACTATGTGACCATTGATTTATTGAATCTCTTTTTCTTGAGGAGTGGAACCTCCCAGAATCGAGCATGTTGTGTGCGGGAACCATAGAGCTGACTGTGACTACGACGATGACGTCTGTACTTGGATCCTCCGTGGGTTCGGCAGTGATGGAGACCGTACTGGAATCCTCCGTTGGTTCGATGACGATGACTACTATTCTTTTATCCTATATGGGTTCGGCTGTATTTGAATCTGTACTTGTATCCTATGTGGGTCCGGCAGAGTAGCTGGTCTTGTATCCTTTGTAGGTTCGATAACTTAGCTGGTCGTGTATCCTATGTGGGTCCGATGGGTTAGATGAATCAGTGGCTACATCTGATCATCTCTATCGCTATACGAAGTGTATATCTCTATGAGCTGAGTCTTGATTTTCAATCATTATCGTTGATGTTGTTGACTTTCTCTCCTGTGTGGATTGGGTTGTGCTTTCCTATGTGGACTCGGTTGTGCTTGGGCTCGGGAGTTGGAGCCGAACTATAATTGATGACTTAGGTATATGTATGGGAATATACCTAAGTAGGGTTTTTTGATACTTCATGATTTTATCTTTCCTTTTTGGTTTATCCTTTGTGGATTTTGAGAGACCTTCAGGGGTCTCGGGATCCCTACAGAGTATCGTATACTCACCCCTGCACGGGCTATGCCCGCATCACGTTGTGTTGGATGCAGACGACGGACAACACTGATCAAGGTGGAGGCTTGTGGAGATGGATTGTACCCAGAGGTGGACTACTTGGCGGGACGTATACACAGTGGATGACCAGACCTGAGGAGCTGAGAAGGCTATCTGTACCCACCCTTCAGGTGGGATTTCCAAAGGACGACTCGGTGTTGCTGTTTACTTACTACTGTTGTACTTTCCCTTCCAGTTGTACTGTACTTTCAGTTGGGTTTGTATACTGACCCATTTACTTTTTCAGAACTTATCCTGTACCCAGTTTTTCTTAGTGCCTACTGCACATGCGTACTCTGTTGTGTATGTTACTTCATAAAGTCAATGCCTTCCCTTCTTTTGGGAATTACGCCATTGGTGTAGTCGCCAGCCCCTGGCCTATAAAAGGCGGGCTTGGGGTAGTTACGAAACGAGCCCCGAGGATGGGTCGTGAAAAATATTATTTCACCTTGGGTAACATGCTTGTTGTGTTATGTGATTGGATTTTATATGATTTTATGACAATTAGACCATTGATGAGTAGAACATGAGAATTGAGTTTACATGTGTCATACTAGTCACTCATCATTGTTTTGTGACATGCATCATTTTAGGCATGCATGAGATAATGGGTTATTGGTTTGTTATTGAATTTGAAATATTTTCTTTTCTTGTAAAATTGATTTGAAAAAGGCTAATAATTTGTAATTTATAATATATGTAAAATTATTCATGATTAAAATAAATGGGTATCTAAATGATAAAAAATGTATAATGAAAATTTTTAAACCCTTTTTAACAAAGACCTAGATGTAGGATGGTTAATGGAAGAGATAGTTCATCTGTTTTGACCATGTTGTGGGGAAAAAGCGAATGAGTTGTTATGGTTTTGTGTAAATTACACTTGTTAACTATGATAATAATGTGAAATGATAATCCCTTGATTTTTTATTTAGCACTACCTGTGGGTGGATTGGGTAGTGAGAATTCCCTATTTTGAGAAACCTGGGACAGGTTGTATAAGGGACCGTCTGGTTATGGATCATTGTATTGAGATGCTTTGGGAATGGAAGATCAATACATTCAACTAATTATGGTTTTTTCATATTGGGAGGCATCATTGTTGATCAAGGAGTCGTTGTGGTGTTCACTAACATATTATTATTATTCTTTTAATTATTGAAAATCATGTACCCTACCTTGATATCATATTGAGTACGCTGAGAATGATCTATAATTATTCATATCTTTAGTAATGTGTTTAGGATGTATATGGGTCCTCTTAGAGGATACACTATTGAATTGGTATATGTAGAGATCAATGGTTGAAGGTACACAATCAACCGTTTATAGATGAGGTTCTCAGGTTGAACAAAAGGATGATGAATACCATAGTGTCCGAGTTTCGTGATAAATAATTGTAATCAAAACTCTAATGGTGGGGATAGATGTCTTGTAGGTAGGTGTGTGGAGGAAGACCATTAGTTGGAAGTGTTGGAATTAGAATTCAAGTGAGGAATCTGAAAGTAGAATGTTCAAATTTTTTGTGGCAAGTCCATAAGGAACTAAGAGGTGGTGGATGTACATCATTTCTTGGAGGCGTTTCATGGAATGTTTGGGATTTAATGATTAATTGGTAAACATTTAGGGCATTTTTATGATGTTGATCTTGCGACAGATGAACCCATTGAGGAACATTTGATACGTTTGTCAGATCACAGTGAGTAAATGTTTGGGGATAGACCATGTTGATAGTTCATGTATTGTGGAAATGTGGACAAGTTCAAGAGGAAACATTGGGAAGAGTTGCAGATAAGAGGGAACAGTAACATGATCTTTTTGTGTCATAACCATAAAGATTCATGGGAGAAAATATCAAGGATGAATTGTTATATGGTTCATATTTTTTATGATGTCGACTATTTCTGGATATTTATTAGCCTCATTTCAAGGTATTTTCTTTTCTGTACATTGGGTATCACTCATGCGAGTCATAACATTGTTGCGTTTTGGGGAAAATCGAATATTTTTTGAATGAGATGTGGATTTTTTGGTTTGGGAATGGGTTTTGAACGGTTTTTACATGGATAAAAAAAGCGGGAAAGGGGTTTCATGGATTGTTCATAGTTAGAACAATGTATAAAACCAATTTCATGTTTTTTTATTTCTTAAAACAAAGTGTACCACTAGTTTTATGGTTCTTGAATTATCTTTAAATTTTTTAAAAGAATCTACAACCTACTCATTTTGTTTAAAAATTTTTAAACTAAATGTGTAGCCTATGTGTGAAACATTTCATAGTTAGGGAACATGGTTAGTACAAACCATGTAACTTTGCCCAAAAAATTGTGCATGTGAAAATTAATGCTATGAATTTTAATTTTAAATTCCATGGAAGTCATATGTTAACCCAAAATAGACATTAGTTCAACCTAAATCAAATTCTCCATTTTTGGAGGCTCATGGAGTGCTTCCTAAGGATTCAAACCTCCGTTCATGGCAATTAAAATCACGTTTCCCCTATCTTAATATCTCACGGTATGTGGTTTGATCCTGATTGATTTACCATCTCACTTTTATTCTTCTCTCACTATTTTGGTTTAATTTAAAGAATGTTATACACTATTTTTTGGTTCTAGATCTAGATTTTTTTAATTTAGATCTTGGCATTTTGGATCTAGATCATGATTTGAGAGATATATTCTTATTATGGAATTAGGTTTCTGATCTAGAACATGTTTATCATCACATTCTAGATTTTTACACTTCAAATTAGGTATTCTTCCATTCGTGAGGGTTCATCATCATTCTTGACATTGTTTGTCTATAATTGAAATCCCAAAGTATTAAATTTCAATTATGTGTACGTAATTGTAGAATTTATATTATATATTTAGAAATTTCTTTTTTGATCAGATAAATAAATTTACTAAATCAATTAACTTAGAAAAATGATTGAATTAGGGATATTGCGATTATAGATAATGAATAAAAAATTGTCAAATTAATTATTAGGCAATATGGATTATTGAATTATATAATTACCTAAAAAATTAATTATGGAATATTGAATTTCAATTTGGAGATGCTAAATATAGTTAGTTAAAATAATTAATTGAGGAATTAATTTTGGCATCATTCAATTAATTGGTTAGGAATCATTAAATTGACAAATTAATGAACTGAAGTAATGAAATTAATTAATTATTGAATTAAATAATGGGATTAATAAATTGATAAAATAATTAATGGATGAAATGTGAATATTTAATTGTTAAATTTAATAATGGGATTAATGAGATTAACTAAATAAATAAATAATTAATATATATAATTTGATTATTTAACTTTGGAATTAAATAATAGGACAAACTTACAGATGAATTAATTAATGGATCAAATGAAATTATTTAATTATTGAATTAAATAATCTGGTTGTTGGGAATAATTAATTGTGTAATTAGTAACTGGAATTAAAGTTATAATTTAATTATTGAATTAAATAATGATATTAATTTATAAACAAATTTATTAATGGAATTAATTTGATTATTTAATTTATGAATTAAATAATGGGATTAATTAACTAAAGAATTAACTAATTGAAGATATGGGATTATTTAGTAGTTGAATTATATAATTTGATTAATTAATTGATAAATTAATTCATATATGTAATGTTATTATTTAATTATTTAATTAAATAATGGGATTTACTATATTAACTAATTGATGAATTAATTAATTTTAGCAATGTGTTTGGTTAATTATCAAGAAATTAATTGAGTTTACATGGAAAATGAATTAGTGAATTAATTGAAGGGATTGAATATGATTAATTATTTCAGAAATTATTAATATAATTTATTGGGACTATTAATTAGAGAATAAATTGAAGGTTTCAAATTCAATTAATTAGTGAATTAATTAATGAAAATGGAATGAAAAATTAATTGATGAATTAATTACAGGGGATTCATTATGATTAATTAATTAGGGGATTAATTAATTAATTTGATGTGATTAATAAACTATTGAAATAATTATCGGTTATTGTTTCATTGATTCAATTAAATAATATTAATTAATTGATTGATGAATTAATTAATGGGGATTTTTTTTAATTTAATTAAATGAGTTAGATCAATTAATTAGAGAATTAATTAATGAGGATTATTGTGTTAATGAAAATTAATGAGTTGGGTTTTTTAATTGAAGAATTAATTAATGTGGATTGTTGTGTTAATTCAATTGGATGAGTTAAATTAATTAATTGGAAAATTAATTAATGGGGATTTTTGTGTTAATGCAATTTAATGATTCAAATTAATTAATTGATGAATTAATTAATGGGATTGTCATGATTAATTATTTCGAGAATTATTTAAGGGGATTTAAGTGATAATATAATTGTTGAATTAGTAATGAAATTATTGTGAGTGGTTGAATGATAAATTGACTAATATAATTGAAGTGATTAATTAATGTATTTAATGTTATTATTTAATTATTGAATTAATTAACGTTATTGGTGTGTTTAATCAATTGTTGGATTGGACAATAGATTATAAGTGATTAATTAATTGTTGAAATAATTACGGTATTTTATGTGATTAACTAATTTTTCAATTAATAAATATTAATATTGTGACTTTTGAATTTTTGAATTAAAAATATAAATTGATGTGATTAATTAATGTTTGAATTAATTAATTTTCTTTATGTGATTTTTTAATTTGTGAGTTTACTAATGGAAATGTTGTGTTTAACTAATAGTTTAATTAGTAAATTTAATTGTGTTTATAAATAATTGTTGAATTAATTATGTGTTGATGAATGGTAGTGAGGTCATTCAATTGTGATATTATGAATGGTAACATGGTCATTCAATTGTGAAATTAATAATGGTAACATGGTCATTAAATTGTGTGAAAAGAATAGTAAAATGTTTATTCCAATGTGTTTTAAGAATGGGAACATGGTCATTATAATGTGCACTGTATGAATGGTGAAATGGGAATCCAATTATTAATTAAAGAATCAAAACACAGTCATAATATTGAGTAAAGTAAGAGAGGTTACCTAGGAATTGATGTATGAATTAATGAAAGGTAACATTGGAATTATGAGATACGACCTCAATTGGGAATACTTTGGGATCTAGCACATGATAAAGTAGGCATTGGGGCACGATATCACCAGGGAATACTTCAATCTCTTGTATGAGCTGAAGCTGGTATTGAGAAAGGATATCACATGGGAATACTTCGGGCTTTGACATGAGTTGAATTAGGTATTGAGGTATATGTGTATATAGGAACCTAGAGGATGAGGTGCTTAGTTAAGAAAAATTGATAATATGATATTTTTTTACTTATGGATTTTAATAGATTTTTTATACAACTACATACATAATCATTTTCCTGATATTGTTTTAGACTCCTTTGGTTGTGGCTTATTGAGTTGTACTCAAACCCTACTCGGGCTGCCTGATCGGTACCCAAATAGATTATATGACTATTGGAATGGTTAAGGTAAAATTTCCATTTTTAGAGGGCAAACTAGGATGGGGATTAATGAGCGAACTGGAAATGGTGTCAGGACCCTCTTTGTGGATTTGACTGTGTCTTTATTTATTATTGGTTTTTTATATTGACTCATGGAACATAATTAGCATTACATATCAACTATTCAATTTGTATATTGTCCTTCATGATTTTCTAATCATGAGATATTTGTATTGTTTTGGTTATTTAGTTGATTATTGTTTATTGTTGTTGTTCATGTATTAATATGATGAAAAAGGGTATAATCTCTGCATGATCGATAATATACCCTCACTTCTAGGCGGAAGCCTCTTCCATAAGTGAATACGTGATTAAATTCGTGTGGCTGACCAATTCGGTGAATCAGAGTGTGGAACCAGGGACAATAAATTACAATACGGTCCCATTTAATTTCTTTTCATATAGTGACACTCAGTTTTTGTAATGGTTTTGGGAGGGGTTGCATAAATATATGGGTAAACGTGTGCTCTTGAGTATCGATTTTCAATCACAGATCAATGGTTTATCAAAATGGATGATACACTTATTAGAGGACATTGAATAGGAATTAATCTGTGATTTTAGTGAATCATTGGAGAATTATATCCCTCACATTGATTTCACCTGCAACTATAGATTTCATTGAAATATTCATATGGATCCTGTTGTTGAACTATACTATAGGCCATGCTATTCAACACTATGTTTGTTAGAGGTATGAGATGTATAAATAAAATGTCCTCATCTCATGTAGGAGGCTTCAATATTTGTTTAGCTGATCAGGAATCATATCTATACTACATAGATAATTAAGAAATTGTATGTTGATAACATTCGATGGCGTCTATAGTTAATGGTCGATGATTTTTTTTAATGTGGTAATCTTGAAGGCTTGGGAATAAATAGATACAAAGGCAAGGGAAGCTATCAAATTGTTACGAATGGTCATTTAATATCTTAGAGAGGGTGGGATGATAGTTTACCAAGTTCTATTACCTTAGAGTTATTGTTCTATGAAATAAATCTTCCACATATCACAACTTCTCCATTATAATGTCAACTTGTTCTATACATTTGATTATAGATGCTAATCATTCTTTTGAGCATTACCCAATAATAATTGTTGATCAGACCATGAAGGATATCTCTTTGGCTCGTATGTCCCATTTGTTTTGGTATATTGGAATCATGGCTGGGTACAAGCTGAGACTTGGGAGCAAGGCACAAATGTATGTGTTCTCATCCAAAGTTGTTATCAGATTGATTATTTCCACCCATGGATGGTGAACACTAGGATAAGTTTATTTAAGGTAGAATAATGTTAAAACCTATTTTTTTATCATGTAAAGATTATTAATTTCTATTAAAAACATGTAAAAGTTCTTTTTTTTAGTATAGAAACTAAAGCCATTATGTGGTCCTATTGGGTTGTATTTGTAAAGGAAGAGGTAGGAAGTTTATAGGTTGGATTCAGGATAAATACACAACATGTAATTGGGATACATGATATGTGTCAATTACACTATGTGTAATGGTTTAGGATGAACCTTTCTTGTTTTTGAAGAGTTTTTCTCCATGGGGAATACAACAATCATTATATTATGTGTAAATCATTTACATGATGTGTAAATTTCCATCATGTTTATTTAAAAGGAGGCATGGCCTATTATTTGTTTCTAACCAAACCTCCCCCTTCTCTATCCCCAATGCTAGAGCCCCCATGGAATCCATAATCATGTTTCCCATTCCATGTATAAACATAATCACTAATTCCATATCTATTTATTTTATTAATAGTGAGATATTATGTTCTTTGATCCTTTATCTCCACTCATCATTTATATTCTCTTTGAAAATGTTATTTTGATGCTGTCCAACATGCCCTATTTTCTGGGCGTTGATTTTTTCATCATATTTTATTGATCCACAAAAATTAGAGGCTGATACTATACATGGAGTTTTTTATGAGACAATGGTAGGTAGTATATGGATCATTCCTTATGTCTTTCTATTAGATAAACTTGTACTGTTGTGCACACTCCGATTTAATTTGGCGTTACTTTATTAAGTCATATGTCATGCTTATAATCATCATTATCATATTCTAGATCCCATTATATATTTTTGATTTATCATTGTAATCCATGACCTTATCAAATACAATTCCATGTAAGGTGATTTCCTTGTTTTTTCCACTTATGGCTTGGTTATGACTATATGCGCCATCATTTATATATGTTTTGACATGACCTTCATAAAAATGTGGGTTTAATTGAAAGAATGAATACATAATGGATATTACAACATAGTACCACTTAAACCTTATAAGGTACAAGTTACAACTCTTTAATTGACATTTTAAATGTTAAATGGAATGAATATTTATACATATCACTTAGCCTAGTTATTTATCTATGAATTGAATATGGTTTCATATCATTATCCCTCCAAGTCATGTCTATGAAACATAAATGAATGAATCTAATAAATGTTTTAATTTACTTTTATCCTTGTCGGACTGATGAATGGTATGGAATGAACTAATTGGCTTATTAAAATCCATTAGAATGTATAGCCTTAATTTAAGAATGAATGACATATATGGTGCCTATTTTATATGGGTGCTTTCATCTTTGTATTAGTGGTAAGACATTATCTAGCCTTGGATTCCTAATAGAATGATTTGATCACTCAAAGGATTCCATTTTCATTCAAGGAGAGGGTTTCCATGGGAGATAAAGACCATTAAAAATGGTACTTGTCTACTAGTAGATTCCCAACATGATGTTGTAAGATCCTGTTACTGTATTTTAGATTTTAGGACGCCTTTGTTAAACTCCATGGATCTAGTGTGATTTAATCACACACATGGATCCATTGATACACCCCATTTGGATCGGTCATGTATATCCTGTTTTACTTTGGACAAAATCCTTAGACTATGTTAGAACTTTTTATAGTGGAATTCCTTAGGCAATGCCCATGGATTACACTCAATCCCTTTATAGCAAGGTTAAATGTTTTTACTAAGTTAGATTGACCCTTGAGTTCAAGGATTCTATGGTGTTTACCTAGGATCCTATTTTCTATTTTAATCATTGTAGGAATCCTTATTACACCTTGTATCCCTTATTTTTAGTACTATTATGATACATTTTCTGTTCTAATTATACATAATGTGACACATCTATATATGTTTTACTAAAATGAACTAATTAAATGATTACAAGATCAGATACATACCATATTAGGCTGAAGTAGGTATCATGATACATACATTACTGTATTTTATTACATTCATATACCTTCACACTATATTAGATTATTTTAAACTCACTAGACTGTATATATGTCATTGGTTGGGGCCTACTAAGATTAATTTCTCATTCCCTATCATGGCCATTGATAACACACTAGAAGATACAATAATTGTAAGTGTTCATAAAAGGAAAAATCCCTCTTTGAATACCTGATTTTTTATTCTTTTTTTTATGAATCCTTATAGCATATGATTGGGCTAGTTCTTGGGATACATGTATTATTTTAGAATTATTTTTTATTCTTTTTTATATCTTTTATTTCCTACTACCATGTAAAACTATTTTCATGTTTTGTAGATACATGAAAAATATTATCACAAGATTTTTTATGTGATTTAGTTTATCAACTTTGAGTTATTATTAATTTCTATATTATTTCTTCTATAGAGTGTTAATGGTCATGTCCTTATATTGTAAATTTCTACTATGGCATCTATTTACATATTCTTCCTTTGTTTTCTGTTACTGTTCATCCACTTTTCTAAAATATAGTAATGAGGGAATAATATCCCCATAGCCACACCATAGGCCTTACTAACTATCAGTAACCTCAAGAATATGGGGGTGGGTAGGGGAAATTGAGTCCATGTGTCCAACCATCTTCATGGAGCCTTTGAGTGGAACCCATTTTGGGATGTCAAAATAAATCATCAATATTTTTCTCTCAACCTCATCATTATCCCTACATATCCTTAATTTCGAATAATATATTTTTTAAATGTGGGATGAGAATAATGTTTTAGTAATTCATCCCTAGAAACTAATAAAATTTAACCATTTTCAAAAAAAAGTGTTAAATTAAACATTCTCTTGCCCAATAAATCATCTTCTATACCCAAATATTTTCTTATAAAAATTCATATGAAATATTAATAGAAAAATAAAACTAATATGGTATTTTTAATAATTAAAAACACATACTAAATTTTCTAAAATGTTATACTTTTCTCCCTAAAAAATAAACATATACTTTTTTAATCATATCATCATTATCATACATTGAGAAATCATAAAATTCCCATAAAACCCCATTAAAATCATTGATAAGACATGATTGTTCCATGAATAAAAATTTCATATCCCTATAATAAATGGGATAACATTCATGATTAAACATAGAAAAAACATCATGATTACAAATAAAATAGTGATCACTATTACAATTTGAATAAAAATTTCAATATATTCTCCTTATCTCTTAGGAGAAACAAAAATGGATTATTATGTCCCTTTTCCCAATGTAACCGATATTTATAGTGGGTTCACATTCACTCAGTTATAACAAAACCACCTATATTTGGAAACAATACCTATGTTCTATAACAGAATACATAAAATATTTCATCATAAAAATTTTCTCTTCACCGCAATGATTTTTTTAAAAAATTTATATATTCATTCAATTTGGTATTACACTTTAAAATAACAAAAAAAAAGAGAATAATTATTTATATTTTTACAAATCATGAAATATTTTATTTGTTTCCAAAAATAAAATAATAGTTTTAGTGGAGAGAAAGGTTATTAGTGCTGTAAATGCTAAAATAGAACATTCCTTTTTACTTTTTATAATAAATGTTATTTTTTTGTAAAAAAATCCTTTAAAAACATTTGAAATAAATTAAAAAAACATAATGTTTAAAATATAATTCAATTATGTCCATGTAAATAAATATATAAAATAATTTTAAAAATATGGATATGGAAGAAAAATAGTGTTCTAAGGGAATCATTAAAAGATGATGTTCCGAAAGAAGGTCCCTTAACTTGTGTCTTACTCATCACATATCTTAATTATCTTCATGAATAATAAAATTTTGAGAATTATTTTATTTCTTCAGATTTGTTTTAAAATATATTATCCCTTTAATCTCAAAAAATCTATATTTTATAATAATTACTTAATTATTTGTGTTTTCATTAGAATTTTTGCCGATATTCAGTTTATATGTCCAAAAATGATTTCTATAAGTTGGCTATGGTAAAAATGAAATTATTACATCCCATTAAGAAAAAATATAATTTCATAATTATAATTTTTAGGTTTTAATTATAATATAAATACATTAAATAAATATGGTTATGAAAAATGAGCTATGATACAGTTATAGAAAAGATAGGTCGTACATACTCATGTTTAACATTTCCATTAGTCCACATTTGTTATGGAAAGAATGTAAGTATTGTTTTATATTTTAAGAATTATAATAACATCATAAATATGAGGATCCGGCCTTAAAAATTTCATTATGTTGAATGAAATGAATAATTTACATTGAGGATCTGTTTAGGTTTAGAGTTTTAGAGAGTTAAAACATAACTATTACATTTCAAAATATTTACAAAGTAGGCATTTTTACCCATTATCCATATTGTTTTACAAAACATGAACTCTTGAAAAAAAAGAGTCATGTCTAGTTCCATGTTTAAGACATCATAAATTTTCTTTGATCCCAACCCTGATCCTATTCCCCATTATGTCCCATGAAAAACATTTCAAAAACTTGGGATGAGCATAAAAATCTCAATAAGGAATACACAAAGAAGTAAAACTGTTAGTTTTTCAAAACAACAAGTAAACTATGAATACTTTAACATAAGTAATAATTTTCACCTTTATGAAGTAGTAAATACTCTTTATTGAATAAAAGATCATTACTTACCCTTTTGTAACCAAAATATTACCATAAAACCCATATAAATAACACATAACTTATAAAGGTTACTTGGGACATAAACATACTCAAATGGAATAACTATACCATTGACTTACACACATATCACTAAATGGAATAGCCATATAGCCGACTTCAATACCCAATGCATTGGAGGTTATAACATAACCACCCATCCCAGTATTCACGACACCACCCTTCATTTGGTTTATCACATAACCACACGTCAAATGTCCAAGTACCAATATAAAATCATATCACATACAAAAAATATAAAGAAAATGAAACAATTCCATATTTCAATCGCAATATATCACTTAAATATATTGAAAAAACATATCCATTTTCAAAACCATTTTCAATACCAAAAATACGTAAAACAGTATAAGGTATTTATTTTCATTTATAGACATTACGACTTGTTGAGGAAGCCAAAGATCAAATAATACTTACAGTGGCAGAAAAGGTCGTTGTCACCACTTACGTTAAAAAGAAACATTACTCTTTGTAGTTTAGTAAGACTCTTTGTAGAAAAATCTTCCCTTTGAATATTCAAGTGTGTTTATATAGCGTATAAAATAAAGTCATGTATTAAAACAAAAATATGCCTCAATGAAAGGAGTTTGGGATGAAGTCCCTTACCTTGTGTCCGACTTGACTCGATCATTATTTAATCTCCAAAATAATAAAATAATGTTAATTTATACTTGCTTAAGAACCTTATTGAAGTTTATAATTCCTTTTATATCACTTATTACCATGTTATTAACATTATGCAATCATTTAAGTTAATAACGTTTGTTTTGTCGATATTTGGTACTTGAGTAAAAAATGGAGTTCTTATAATTACATGTTGTTTATGTGGTCAATGTTTCATTATATTAATAATTATAATAATTATTTGGATATCATATATATCATATATATCCAGAATATACATGTTTTTATAATAGTAAATAACATTTAGAGGTAAAAAATGAAATGCACCGTTCATGGAGACGGTAAGCTGTACGAACGCATGAACGCTAATTTCATTTAGATTTATTATTTTAATGGAATTAAAACATAATTATTCATAGGTATATTATAATTACAGTATAATATCATACATAATCTCATCAACTCTATCCTTTATACATCCCACATAAGGAATTAACAAGTCACATCACTTTAAGGGGGCTGTAGTCCGCACTTCCTCAAATGAGATTACCGTATTTACCCACAATGGAAACCATAAAAGCTTGATATAATTTGGAAGTACAGAAGCATAAGGAAATAATAAACATAAAATATATCATATATAAATACAGTTCCATCATAATGGCCACCATGAGAGGCGATAAGATGTAATTGAACAATCATCATTTCGTGAGGCGTTAGTTTTCCATCCACTGAAACATTATGTTCTTCATCAATTAGATGTAATTTTGTGTAAGTGTAGTTTTAATACATCTCATAACAACATAATAATATATTGAGGATACTTCCGTTGTTATAAAAGAAAGTAATAAAAAGAGTTTAGGGGTTGGAGAAGTAAAATGAAAGAAAACAATTTAAGAGAAATCGTTACCATTAATTTGGGTAATTCCCTTTGGTTTGAAACAAAAGGACTTCTTGAAGCGACTTCTGCCTAAGGTAAGGATTATATGAAGAGGAGATGGATTTAGGGAGCTTAATTGGGAAGAGTTTGGACGATCCAAATGGCTTGATAGGTGTGTGTAATTGGTTAGTAGTGGTCTGGTTTTATAAGGGAGAGGAGGGACTCTTTCAGAAAGTGTAAAAATATTATTTTATTATATAATGATATTCGGTTTCTAATTGTCCAAAAATCAATAAGGTCAAATATAAGAGGACTAATATTTGAAATAAAATAATCCAATCAGAATTGGACATGTTTTGGATAATATTTTAATCATTATAATCTTATTTATTTAAATAATTTATTAATGAGGTAAATACTGCATCGTTATTGTGTCATAAATAATTTAATTTATTCAATGTCTAAAAATTATAAAAAAATAATATCAATTAGGAAATCTTTTTATCTTTCCAAATAATATTTATAGTTGAAAATAAAACTTATATAATACCATATAAAAATTAATTACTAAAAGATTTTAGTTAATGTCAATTTTGTCTTCACATTAAATTAATTAATATAAATTGTCATCATCACTCCCAAGTGGATCCATGGAGTCCCAAAATCGACCCAAAGATGCACATGGTCGTAAATGACTCAACTAATAAGGTTAGGACCCGTTTAAGGGTAATTTTATATTATTATAATTTTGTTTTTTACCCTTATTTACATGATTTACCCTTTAACCATGATAAATAAAATATTTACTGAAGTAAATATTTAAAATGCTTAAAAATAAAAGTTACCTTTTTAAAAAATTTGGGCCTCCTGATTCCAAATTTGGAATCCATTTTTCCAAAATCAAAATACAGAAGTGGCAGAAATTAATTTAAAATTAATTCCCGCTGTCTAAACAAAGAGCATGTTTTTAAGAATTAATAACTATCAAAAGATGAACAGTCGATTAAGTCCAATTTCAAAGTGAAATTGGTTCCAATGAGAAAAATTGGATTAAACGGTAAAAATATATTCTAATTGCACTTTAAAACCAATTAAAAAGATAATCTAACCATATAAAGAAATTAGATTAAAACATAGTTTTGAATTAAAATAAAATATTTTCACTATTCATAAAAAATAAATTTAATTGAAAAAATTCAAATAAATTTACAAAAAGTAAATTTGGATGTCCCCATTCTAAAGAAGGATTTTATTTGGTCATATAAAGTTTATTAAAGTTACCAAAACAATATTTAAAGGGGTTTCACCATTAAAAGGCGGTAAATCGTCCTTTTAATGTAAATTATGCTTAAAATTAGATTCATTCATATTTTAAGCCTCTAACATTTATTGGATGAATGTAAATACATTTAACAAACATGTATAATCATATTTTAGTTAGTTTTGTTCATTCCCACCAATATAATGGCTAGGAGTTAACATCCATTTAAAATAAAAATATTATATTCTTAGTGTGCAACGTAAGATTTCAAAGAAACCCGTTGTTGCGTATCGGGTACGCTATCGAACATAGAAACCACTTTAATGAAAAATTAATATTTAATTCAAAAATATTAAAAAGTTTGAAAATATATTTTTCTTCATTTACTTAGGATGTTACATCCTTCCCCCTTTTTGAAAATTGCGTCCTCACAATTATTATTCACTTATGAAAATAAGTGGGGGTATTTATCCCTCATAGAATTTTCAGATTCCCATGTTGCCTCTTCAACCATATGGTTTTTCCAGAAAACCTTTACCTATTTAATTACCTTATTCTGAAACACTTGCTCTCTACGGTCAAGAATCTGGACTGGTTGTTCTTCATAAGAGAGATTCTCTTCCAACGGAACTACCTCTGAGCTCAAAACATGAGATGGATCTAGCATACACATTCTCAACATCGAAACATGAAAAACATTGTGTACCTGGTATAAACTTGGAGGTAAAGAAACTCTATACGCAACTGATCCCACTTTCTCCATAATTTCATAAGGTCCAATGAAACTCGGACTCAACTTTCCCTTCTTACCAAAACGCATCACACTTTTCCATGGAGAAACTTTGAGAAAGACATGATAACCTACCTCAAAAGATAGATCCTTCCACCAGTTATCTGTATAACTTTTCTATCTGCTCTGAGCTATTTTAATGTGCTTCTGAATCAACTGAACATTCTCTGCCATCTCTTCTTCCAATTCTGGTCCCATCAGCTTCCTTTCACCTACTTCATCCCAAAAAGCTGGAGTTCGACAACGCTTTCTATATAATGCCTCAAATGGATCCATCTGTATACTAGAATGAAAACTATTCTTATATGAAAATTCAACCAAAGAAATATGTTGGTCACAACTTCCCTGATAATCTAGTGAACAAGCACGTAGAATATCCTCCATGGTCTGAATTTTTCGTTCTGACTGCCCATCTAATTGAGGATGAAAAGCTGTACTAAAATTTAATTCAGTACCCAATGACTTCTGAAGGCCTTTCCAAAAGTTAGAAGTGAACCTGTGATCATGATCAGATACAATGGAGAGGGGAAAACCATGAAACCTGACTATCTCTTTAACATACAACCAAGCAAGTTGATCTAGAGACAAAGTATCACTAATAGGAAGGAAATGAGCAGATTTAGTCAATCGATCAACTATAACCTATATTTCATTATTACCTAGAGATGTCTTTGGTAATCCCACAATGAAGTCTACGGGTATATTTTCCCATTTCCAATCTGGCACGGGTAGAGGCTGAATCATCCCTTTCAGTCACTGCCACTCTGCTTTAACCTGCTGAAAATTCAAACACTTCACAGTAGAATCAGCAATATCTCTTTTGTTTCCATCCCACCAGTAATACTCCTGAAAATCTCTATACATCTTAGTAATTCCAGGATGAACTGAAAATGGATAACTATAAGCTTCACATAACAACTCATTCTTCAACTGTGAATCACAAGGTACATATAATCTCTTTCCAAATCTCAAAACACAATCATTATCAAGATTAAAATCAGGAAACTTACCCTTTTAAGCCAACTCTACAATTTTCTGCAACTCACTATCTTCTTTCTTTGCTTGCTTTATTCTGTCTGATAGAGATGATGTCACTAACACCTAATAACAAATATAAGAATTTCCTACAAAAACAACTTCTATTCTAAAGTTCATTAAATCAAAAATCAAAGGATCTTGTTCCAAACATAGCATGGCTAATGAGACATTACTTTTTCGACTCAAAGCATCAGCCACTTTATATCCTTTTCCCAAATGGTAATGGATTGTGCAATCATAATCCTTGATTATTTACAATCATCTCCTCTGTCTCATGATCAATTTTTTCTGAGTGAATATATACTTCAAACTTCTATGATCAGTATATATTTCACTCTTCATTCCATAGAAATGATTCCTCCAAATTTTTAAAGCAAAAACAACATCAGCTAATTCCAAATCATGTGTAGGGTAACTTAACTCATGTGGTTTTAACTGATGCGAAGCATAAGCAATTACCTGATCATTCTGCATAAGGACACATCCATGTCCTTTCAACAAAGCATCACTGTAGATAACAAACTCACCATTTATAGAAGGAAGTGCCAAAAATGGATCATTCACCAATCTTTTTTTCAATTCTTGGAAACAATCATCACATTCTTTTTTCCAAATGAACACAACACCTTTTCGAGTTAACTTAGTCATGGGAATAGATAACCATGCAAAATGTTCAATAAACATCCGATAATAACCTTCCAAACCAAGAAACATATAGATCTCGGTAATATTTGTGGGTATTGGACATTCTTCAAAAACTTTTGTTTTAGCAGGATCAACAGTTATGCCATTTTTTGAAATAATGTGACCAAGGAAAGAAATTTTTTGTAACCAAAACTCACACTTGCAGAATTTCCCAAATAGTTTCTTTTTTTTATGGTTTGAAAGACAGCCCTTAAGTGAATTTCATGCTCCTCTATAATTTTAGAATAAACCAAAATATCATCAATAAACAAAACCACTATTTGTCACCTGAGTGAACTAATCCATCACTGCAAAAAACCATTCAATTTTGATTCCAACCATATTCAGATACTGATTTTGAAAGGCCATTTCCCTCTGTATGCCTTTCCAGTTTAGATTCCCTATTTCTCTTTGAAAAACCATTATTAACATAGAAATATCTTAGAGGAAGCAACATTGTAATCTATAAATTCTATATGATTTCAATATTATCATAAATTACTTTATGGATATTAATTTATCAATACCCTAACACCTAATGTTATCTAAATCGACCTCTGATACCAAATATAAGGACCCATCCATAAAAATTACATTATATTGAATTAAATGAATAATTCACCTTGAGGATCTTTTAAAGTTTATAGTTTTAGAGAGTTAGGACATAACTATTACATCTCCATAGATTTACAAAGTAGACACTTCTACCTAGTATCCATTTTTTTACAAAACACAAACTCTTAAAAAAAGAGTCATGTCTAGTTCCATGTTTAAGACAACATGAATTTTCCTTGATCCCATCCTTGACCCTATTCGAAATTATGTCATGTGAAACACATTTCAAAAATTTGGGATGAGCATAAAAAGCTCAGTAAGGGATACACAAAGAAGTAAAAATGTTAGTTTTTCAAAACAACAAGTAAACTATGAATACTTTAACATAAGTAATACATTTCATCTTTATGAAGTAGTAAAGAATATTCATTGAATAAATGATCATTACATACCATTTTGTAGCCAAAAGATTACCATAAATCCCATATAAAGAACACATAACTTATAAAGGTTACTTTGGATATAAACATACTTAAATGGAATAAACATACGGTCGATTTCCACACATATCACTAAATGGAATAGCCATACAGCCGACTTCCATACCCAATGCATTAGAGGTTATAACATAACCACCCATCTTGGTATTCACATCACCACCATTCATTTGGTTTATCACGTAACCACTTGTCAAATGTCCAAGTACCAATATAAAATCATATCACATACAACAAATATAAAGGAAAGGAAACGTTTCCACATTTCAATCACAATATATCACTTAAATATATTGACCTAACAAATACATTTTCAAAACCATTTTCAATACCAAAAATATGTAAAAGAGTATAATGTATTTATTTTCTTTTAAAAACATTATGGGTTGTTGAGGAAGCCAAAGATCAAATAATACACATGGTGGCAGAAAAGGTCATTGTCACCACTTAAATTAAAAAGAAACATTCCTTTTAGTAGTTTATTAAAAAACATCATATAAAAATATTACCTTGGAAAATTAAAGGGTTTTTATACAATGTATAAAAGAAATTCAGATATTAAAACAAAAATATGCCTCAATGAAAGGAGATTGAGACGAAGTCCATTACCTCGTGTCCGACTTGACTCCATCGTTCATTAATCTCCTGAATAATAAACTAAAGTTAATTTCTCCTTTCTTAAGATAATTTTTCAAGTTTATTATTCCTTTTATATCACTTATTACCATGTTATAAACATTATGCAATCATTTAAGTTAATAATGTTTGTTTTGTCGATATTTGGTACTTGAGTCAAAAATGGACTTCTTATAATAACATGTTGTTAATGTGGTCAAAGGATCATTATATCCAGAATTATATTCATGATTTTGATATCTTATATATCATATATTTCTATCATATACATGTTTTTATAATAGTACGTAACATTCATAGGAAAGAAATGAAATGCACCGTTCATAGAGACGGAAAGCCGTACGTACGCATGGACAGTACTTTCATTTATATTAATTATTTTAATGGAATTAAAACATATTTATAAATAGGTATATTATAATTATAGTATAATATCATACATAATATCACCAAATCTATCTTTTATACATCCCACATAAGGCATTAATGAGTCATATCACTTTAAGGGGGCGGTAGTCAGCACTTCCTCAAATGAGATTATCGTATTTACCCACTATAAAAACCATAAAGGTTTGATATAATTTGGAAGTAAATAAGAATAAGGAAATCATAAAAATAATATATATCATATATAAATACATTTTTATCATAATTTCTACCATGATATGCGGTAATATGTAATTGAACAATCATCATTTCGTGAGGCCTTAGTTTTCCATCCGTAAAAACATTATATTTTTCATCCATTAGATGAAGTTTTGTGTAAGTGTAGTTTGAATAATTCTCATAAAAACATCCTAGTATATTGTGGATACTATTTTTGTTACAAAAGAAAGGAATTAAAAGTGTTTAGGGGTTGGATAAGTAAAATAAAAAAACAATTTAAGAGAAATTGTTACCTTTAATTTGGGTAACTACCTTTGGTTTGAACCAAAAGGACTTCTTGAAGTGCCTTCCGCATAAGGTAAGGCTTCTAAGAGGAAGAGAGGGATGTAGGGAGCTTAATTGGGCAGATTTTGGATGATCCAAATGGCTTGAGTGGTGTGTGGAATTGTACATAATTGGTCTTCTTTTATAATGGAGAGGATGGGATCTTTAGGAAAGTGTGAAAATATTCTTTTATTATTAAATATATTCAGTTTCTAATGGTCCAAAAATAATTAAGGTCAAAGATAAGATTACTAATATTCGAAATAAAATCGTCCAATCAGAATTAGACACGTTTTGGATAATATATTAATCGTTATAATCTTATTTATTTAAATCATTTATTAATGAGGTAAATACTGCATCATTATTGTGTCATAAATAATTTAATTTTTTCGAAGTCTGAAAATTGTAAAAAAAATAATATAATTTAGGAAACTTTTTATCTTTACAAATAATATTTATAGTCGATAATTGGACTTATATAATACCATATAAAAATTAATTACTAAAAGATTTTTGTCAAAGTCAGTTTTGTCTTCACATTAAATTAATTAATCTAAATTGTCATTATCACTACCAAGTGGCTCAATGAGGTCCCAAAATCAACCCAAATAAGAAAATGGTCATAAAGGACCCAACCAATAAGGTTATGACACGTTTAAGGGTAATTATATATTATTATAATATTAATTTTTTACCCTTATTTACCAGATTTACGCTTTAACCATGGTAAATAAAATATTTTCTGAAGTAAATATTTAAAATGTATAAAAATAAAATCTACCTATTTATGCAATTTGGGAATCATGATTCCAAATATGGAATCAATTTTTACAAAATAAAAACATAGAAGTGGCAGAAATTAATTTAAAATTAATTTCAGCTGTCTAAATAATGAGCGTGTTTTTAAGAATTAATAACTATCAAAAGATGGACAGTGGATTAAGTCCAATTTCAAAGTGAAACTGCTTCCAATGACCAAAATTGGATTAAATGGTAAAAATATATTATAAATAAACTTTAAAACCAAATAATTAGATAATCTAACCATATAAAAAATTATATTAAAACATAGTTTGGAAATAAAATACAATATTTTCACTATTCATAAAAAAACGATCTTTATCGGAAAAATTCCAAAAATTTAAACAAAGTAAATTTTGATGTCCCCATTATAAAGAAGGATTTTATTTTGTCATATTTAATGTATTAAAGTTACAAAAACTTGATTTAAATAGGTTTCTCCATTAAAAGGCGGTAAATTGTACTTTTAAGGTAAATTATGCTTAAAATTAGATTCATTTATATTTTAAGACTCTAACATTTATTAGATGAATGTAAATATATTTAACAAACATGTATAATCGTATTGTATTTAGTTTTTTTTTCATTCTCACCAATACAACGGCAAGGAGTTAACTACCATTTAAAATAATAATATTTTATTATTAGTGTGCAACGTAAGATTTCAAAAAAAAACCCGTTGTTGCGTATCGAGTATGCTATCGAACATAGAAACCCATTTAAAGTAAAATTAATATTTAATTCAAAAATATTAATAAGTATGAAAATTTATTATTCTTCATTAACATGGGATGTTACAATAAATAAAATATTACTTTTATAAATATACATATATGTGGACCATGTAATTTGGTAATGAAAAAAATACCATCGCTTCATGGTGGTTGTTGTCCACATGTACGATTGATTAATGCTAAATTTTTTAGTGAATAGAATGGTTAGATGATAAATACAATATTATCTTTTGAGACTGATAAATATTTTACTAAAACAATATATAAAAAGTAATTCTATCATTATATTCTATCCATGAGACAAGGTAATAGAAAATGAAATATATCAGTTCACGACATAGTAAACCACCATACATACAAATAATGGTTTAATTTCCCATTTTATAGATGTTGAGATTGATATAGGTTATGAAATTAAAAAAATAAAATTTTAGTATGTGTATGATACTCGTGTTATTATTTTGTCATGGATTAATATGATTTAAATGTTGCATAAGAAGATATAAACTAATACATGTGGATAAAAACTATACATATTCATTAGAAACTCCACCTTTTCATAGTACCTTACGTCATTTTGGATTCGTATTCTTCCCAAAATAAGGACTATAAAACATTGGGAGATATTTTTAGAAGTTATTGGGGTAGATATATTATACTGTAAATGAGGTTGGATATGTGAATATATTATAATAATTGGTTCCCTTTTATAGGAGAGGGGGGAACTCTTGGAATTTATTTAAATATTAATTTAATATAAATTAAACCATATTTACAAATGGATTTGAATTGATAAAATTAGAATATAAAATATTAATGAGGAAAAATAATATAAATAAGTAAATTTTATACATGTTTAGAGGACATTCGGTCTCCCATCTTATTATTATCACCCGAGTTAACCCTTTTCACACTTACCATGACAACAATTTGTTTTACACTTTGATGATCATGATAGTTACATTAAATGAAGAAATATCCCATAAATGGACCATTTATTGTACTTTAAATCATATACTAATCACTTAGATGAATATATTTTTTAATATTTTGACATTATCTTGTATATTATTTTTTTCCTAAAATATTAATAATTTCAATTTTAGATCTATCAATTTAATATGTCTATTTTTATCATCAAGAAGGAAAAATAAATTTAAATAAAATAATTTAGTACATTAATAAAATTGTATTTGTATCTATGAAATTAATTTTCACAAGAATAATTTTAAATCTTACTACTTTTTTTTTAATATTGTATATTTTATTTTTTCACTAATTGAATAATTATTACGTCAATGTTGTGTAATAATTTAATAATTTAACAATTACCTCAAAATTTAAAATTTATTAACACAATTAATGTAAATCATTTATATTTTAAAATAATAATTATATCCAAAAATATAATCTATTAATATGAATGTTAAAAATATTATAGTTATTAAAAAACAGTGTGACATTTCGGATTATTCGTTGCATAAAATATTATTATGTTTGTAATCTAAACAATATAGATAAAAAGGCCATATAACATAATAATGAATGTGAATGGAAACAAATAACTCATAAAAAAAATTAGTCAAGTATTAGGGTCATTTTCTTGTCCTTATCATATTATGGTTAACCATAAATTACATGATTTACCCTTTACTGTGGTAACAAAAAATGAATATTGTTACTATTCATTATGAATAAAAATAAGTGAGAAATATTTAACCAAATTTTCCTCCATATTCAAATTATTAAATCCATTTTTTCAATATTTAAATTGAATAATTGGATGATTTTAAATTAAAATAATACTCAAAAAACGTGACAAAAAAAGTTTTTCCCAAAAAATACACATTTAAATAAACAATATATTCCTAAAAATTTCAAGAATAATTTTTTTAAAAAAAAATAATATGATTATATTTTATAAAAATTAAATAATAAATTTTTTAAACTAATCCAATAGATAATTTTACATTATAAATACTTTAAATGAAAATTATTGATTTCAATAAAATCATTATTTGTCCCTATTAAATAAAAGGTTAATAATTTTCAGATATATTTCAAAATTTATCCCTAGGATAATTATTATATACTAATTTCAAAAATTATATTTATTTTATAAAATAAAATTTTTAATTTTTAAAAATTTATTAATATATTTTTGTTAATAAAATAAATAAAAACCATTTTGGAAAAAAACATATCATTAAAGAATAAACCGACTTTACTAAAAATTTAGTGAATATTTCCTAACCATTAATCAATAAGTTTTTATTATAACCATTATATTTTAAAATATACACAGTACTATTCATACCCATCAATTTTATAGCTTTGTTATAACAAACATATTTAAATAATAATATTGCACAGTTCTATTACACTCAGTGTTGCATTTTTATATTCTACTAAACATTATACTTATTTTCAAATCCTTGGATATAAAATTCAACAACAGTTAATAATTTTCCTCCTCAAAATTTTAGTATTTGATCAGTAATCAAATTTATAACTTTTAAAAATTCCTTTATTGAAATTCCACATTGTAAAAGTGTTAGTAAATCATACAATTAAAAAGAGGGAAAGTGAATTATGAAGGTTATCTATAATCACACATAAATAAGTATCGGAGGAGGAAAAATTCATGGTATGTGAAAATATATACATGTAGGAGAAATATATATCCTAATGACTAATAGAGTGTGAGAAATAATATAGACTATATAATGTTAATTACCACATAATCATTAATATCTGAAGGGTGAAGGGACAATTGATTCATCATAAGTGAATTTAATAGGATAATATTTTTGTTTCAAGTTGATTTTGTTAGAGGTTAGGATGTACTTTTCCAACTTCAATGTAAACATATACTTAGATGACATGTAAAAATTCATCCTTTAGTAAATTTACACCCCAATCACATCATTTTCTATGAATAATGAGGTATCAAGTTGAATTTTATTATGCATGAATCACTAAAATAATCATTTATCTTAGCAGATACTTCCAAAAAAGGATTTATATTATACCTCATATCTTTATAAATTATCCAAATCCCAAAAAACATATAAAAAATTAGGATATCCGCTCCAATAATTAAACTTTATATGATGAATGGAAACTTTAATCTATAAATACTCAATGATCACACCCAAATTTAAATATAGATAATTCAATAAATAACATAACAAAGAATTATTAAAAATATTGTGGGCTAAGGTTGAAATACAAAAATTATACTGAATTGATCACACATTCTTCTAAAATAAAATTATCATTATACTCTGATCAACACAATTTCTAATACATAGAAATGTATATTTCCTAATAATATAATCTCCAAAATAGTCTATTTATTTCCCTTAATTACATAAATCCCCACAAAGACACATTAAAATCATATATGCATCCAAAAGACAATTCAATTATTAAAAATCATATAAATACCTTAATATTATGTTTACCTTAATCAAAAAATGAAACCTAAATATTGAACTTCTTTATAAATAACATTAATCTGCAAATAAAAAAATTAATTTCCAATCTTATTGTTATCTTAGGCCTTTATATAGGCTAGTGGTAAACATTTTACCCTTATAACACTTTATTTGTGGGTTCATGTTCAATATCTTTTCAAGAAAGGATGGGACATCTCCCGTCTTGTGGGTCATCCTTTTTGTCATACATTATTTCTATAATTCCAATAACATTATATAAAAATTGTTGAACATCCCAAAACATATAATTAATCATAAAATATCATATAAATCATAATGGTTATCAATAACTTTATCATATACCAAAAAAATAAAAAGAGTATTATTCCATCAATAACCATATCACAAATCAAACATAAGGGTTACATATATGTTAGACATTACCCAAACACAACAGATGTTCTCAATGTTTTCCCATCACATAAAACATAAAACGGGTTTTTAAGACAATGAAATTTTGATAATCCTAAAATATGCCACTATATAATAACACTTGAATCCCTATATATAGAATCATTAATTATTCAATGTTCTTTATTAACTATTATTTCATCCTGATTCACATCTTACCCTGGGGCACACGAAATGGCCCAAAGGAAAGGGACCCATAGTCCATTTATTTTGAAGGGTTTTATGTCAAGTAAACTTTCCTCAGATGGTCTCCAACGAGTTCATTTATGGGTCCATAAAAACTCAGTGTCTCATTTATCCATGATTCATGGACCTTATTTCCAATGACAGGTGATCATTGGATGACAGTTTGACCAACGACTCTTAAAGACTCAATTGATTGAGAGGATGGGAGGTTGAAGTCATCACACCCTTTTAAGTGTAATTATTTCCAAATTTGGAACTCTCTTATAAATTTATACATTATTAATATGTTCTGGAATCCTTGTATCTTTCCCAAGAATGTGTTTGCAGATTACCCCAAGGTCACAAGCAGAATCTGAAACATGCATGGGTTTGGAATCATCTGTTTGTATATGAGGTTCTCTGTTGACAAGGAAATCATTATGTATTCACAGTTCTTCCTCAATGTTGCCCTTTTAAAGATAATTTAATTATTTCATTGTAACGCCCCGACCCCAGCTACCCAGAGTCGGTGCATTAATTACATAACATTGGCATGATCACAAGAAAGATCAAATCTCGAAAGACCGATTAGTTTAGTAGCCTTGGAAACACTAGATATAATCATAAAGTTTTACATTACATTTCAAAGTGAAAAACTACTACAACAACAAAGTCTTCATATCCACACTATTAACCCCTCATAATATCCCTGCAAGTCAATCATAATTTACTTCTTCACTACCTGGGAAAAATAAAACATAGAAAAGGGGTGAGCTCAAATGCCCAGTAAGGATAACAGTATAGCGGAACATTCAAAATAAGCGTAAACATTTAAGGCAATGAATTACTAAAACAAAAGCCTTTTAAACTTGAATTTCAACATAGTATGGAAAAAGTAAAATGAAATAATGCCATTTACTTGTTCAAATGGATATTCTACTAATTGAATAATCACATGCAATATCAATAACCACTTTCATAATGTTGGAATGCATAATGCCAGACTATCATAACCACATAGCCAAGGCCTCGTGCCAAGACTACAAATAAGATTTTGTCAAGGCCTTGTGCCAAGACACTAGTTTGTCTCATGAGACCTACCGATGCATCGAGGAGCTATAGCGGGCTCCACCCGTCACTTATTAAGTCCAATGCATTCCTCATATGAATAGGTTTAAGCATAAAATAAACATTCGTATTAAAACTAGCATACGAAATGTCAATACTTTAACCACAAACCATGAATGGTATAAAAATAGAACATCCACAGTCAAATATAACTCATTTGATACAATATGGAAGATTGTATTGTATCACATTAACCTCAATCATGAATAATGAAGGATGTTGACATAGATGAAAATAATCATCAAAACTATTTGAGAGAAATATCCCCCTTTTCATGAAAACATTTAAAAGTCACACTATTTGTCAAGAAGCCATTTAAAAATAGATTTTTGAATCAAAGTGTCCCATACCACTTTGAAACTTTATAAAAGGATTTTTAATTTTAAAACTTTAATGTCCATATAAATAAATCCTTAAAACCATTTTTAAAATATGGACATTAATGAGCATGATTTAGAAGAATAATTCTTTAAAACATTTTAAAATGGTATTTTGGTTAGAGTTTCTAACCAAAAGAGAGACACTTGAATACAAATAATTGAGGTAATCAAAACATTGTAATATCATGAGAATAAAGGAATTCATGATATACTATGTCAAAGTACATTATATACACCACATAAAAGTGATTTGGTGTATATCATCAAAGAAGACTCAATGGAATGTAAATTGAGATGAAATCTCTCATAAAGGTTGTATCCTTTGGTTAAGGATAAATCAACGACATAATTATGTGTGACAAATATAAATACACTAAATATGATTGGATATTCAGTGTAAATCAATCAAAGTATATTCACACATATTCTTGTAAAAACAATACCAACGAATTGGATGTTTAACTCAATAAATGGAGAATGAGTTAAAATTACTCTTATCAAATTCATATCAATGACTTGAGAATTATCAATGGAGTGATTATGTGTATCAAACTTATATCCACAGGAATGTGAGTGGAAATTATGACATAATCAAATGAATAGTGATTCCACACATAATCTTGGGGTAATATAATCAATGAAATATGCGTAAAGCCAAATGAGTGGAAATTGAAATCTCAAATTCCCTTATTGATTAGGTAACTTAAGAAACATACACCCATGAAAGAATTATCATACCATGATGATGTAAATACCCATAAATAAAAGTATATAACACAATGAATACAATCATGGGCAGTACACATACACCACATGCAATAATTAAGTGGTGATCAATGGAATTCTCACGGAATTAAAAGTGAGATAAGAAAATCCCCTACTTTGTACTTTTTCCTTGGTCGATGGTAGGTTTACCTCCTGTATAATGGTGAAATAATTGTTATTGAATAATACAAGAATCATTTACTTTAATATGATATCATATATGATCTTTTAACATTGATTTGTTAATAATATCTTAGTATTAACGCCGTTTCGGGTGTTAACTTACTCATTTTCTTTTATATGTTTTGTTACATAAGTCATGTTTGTTGTATCTTATTCATATCCAGAATGATATCAAGTACTTAAACATCATTTTTAAATCATTAAATGATAATTATACTTGAATGGATACGATGGATAATGAATCTCATCGCGTTCGTGGAGACGGTAGTCCGTACGTACGCACGAACGCTACTTCCATTTAATTTTTTTATTTTAAAAGAATCGAATCCAAATGATACATAGGTATATTACTATTCCAGTATAATATAATATTTTATATATTTTACTTATGTTCATTAACACCATCCTTTATACGTTCCATGTGTGGTATGAACGAGTCATATCATTTTAAGGGGGCGGTAGTCCGCACTTCCTCAAATGAAATTATCGTATGTATATACGACATAAAACGAATAATGGTATGAAATAAAATGGAATTACAGAAGATTATATATAAAATATATATCATTAATATCATATTTAATTACAGTGCCATCATAATGGCCACCATGAGAGGCGGTAAGATGTTTTTGAACAATCATTGTTTCGTGAGGCGTTAGTTTGCCATCCACAGAAACATTATGTTCATCATCCATTAGATGGAGTTGTGTGTATGTGTAATTTGAATATTTCTTATAACAACATCCTAGTATATTGAGGATACTGGTGTTGTTACAAAAGAATGGAAATAAAAAGAGTTTGGGGGTTGAAGAAGCAAAATAAATGAAAATATTTTAAGAGAAATCGTTACCTTTAATTTAGGTAACTCACTTTGGTTGGAACCAAAGGACTTGTTGAAATGCTTTATGCCTAAGGGGAAGCTTCAAGGAGGAGGAGAGGGATGTGGGGAGCTTAGTTGGGAAGAGTTTGGACGAGCCAAGTGGCTTGAGAGGTGTGGGGAAATGAGAAGGAGGAGTGCCCTTTTATAAGAGGGGTGAGGGGCACCTTTGGAAAAGCTAGAAATATTAATTTATAATAAATTCATATTCGGTTTCCAATGGCTCTAAAGTTGACTATTCAAAGGTTGAGGTGGGGATAGGTCTAAAACAACTCATCCAATAGAATTTAGACAGGTTTGGGTACTTATATTAACCTTATCTTTAAGTATTAATTCTAAGTTAATTAGTTTCACTTTTACAATGTCTCTTTGTATTTTTATATAATATGGTTAATAAACTTACTATATACATCCAAAAGACCCCCAAGTGGTCCATTAATGATTAAAATATCATAATATAAGTCTCTTGGCCGAACCTTAGATTTTTAGGAATTTAATATCAATTAATAATATAATATTTGTTTTAAGAACTCTTTTATGTCAATTTTGACACTATTCACTAGTTGATTTTTGTGAAACTCATAACAGATTGATTACTTCGAACAAAGTCAAATAAATCAATCCTAATATATCATATTATCCTATAAAATTTGTTTAATTCATTAAAAGTTTCATATTATAATTATTTGGGTATTTATAATATTAATTATGTTAATTTTTTTACTATTTTAGTAATTACTGCATCATCATTGTGTCATAAATAAAATATATTATTTAATGTCAAAAAATTATAAATAAAATATAATTATGTAGTAAATCTTTTTAGCTTTCTAATGAATATTTATAATCTAAATTCCAGCATATATAACCCTATGTAACAATTGTTTTGCTAAAAGATATATGCTTGTGTCATTTTTGTATTCATTTTAACTTAATTAATATAAAGTGTCATTATCACTTACAAGTGGATCCATGGGGTCCCAAAATTGACCCAAAGATGCCCATGGTCGGCCATGTATCAACCAATAGGGTTAAGACACATTTTAGGGTAATTTATTATTATTATAATATTATTTTTTTAACCCTTATTTACCGGATTTACCCTTAACCATGGTAAATAAAATATTTACCGCAGTAATTATTCAAAATGTCTAAAAATAAAAGTTACCTATTTACAAAATTTGGACATCCTGATTCCTAATATGGAATCCATTTTTCTAAATTCAAAACATAGAAGTGGCAGAAATTAATTTAAAATTAATTCCCGCTGTCAAAACAAAAAGCGTGTTTTTAAGAGATAATAACTATCAAAAGATTGACACTTGTTTATGTTCGGTTTAATTGTAAAATTATGTCCAATGACCAACATTATATTAAATGGTAAAAATATATTCTAAATATACTTTAAAACCACTCAAATTCACAATTTATCACTATTAATTATTTTGATTAAAAAAGTTGTTTTTAATTAAAATTTAGTAATTTTCACTATTCATCAAAATATGAAAGTTATCCGAAAAGTACCAAAATTTCAACTTAGGCTAAATTCGATATTCCGAATCCAAAAATGAAGTCCATTTTGAAATATAAAATATATATAATTTCAAAAAGTAGGTATTACTATTCATAACGGCTAGTTTGATTGGTTGTGGTGTGTTAAAATCTCGAAGTTGCGTACAATGCACGTCATTGCATTATTCGAAAGGAAACATACCGAGGAAGCTTGGGGTGTTACATTCTCCCCTCCTTCAATAAATTGCATCCTCGCAATTTTTAAAATTTTTCTTGGGAATATAATGGAAAGTCCCACATCGGAAAAAGAGTCAATAAAACTATCACTTTAAAAGAAAGAAAGAGAGGTATAAGGGTCATCCAAGATAACCCATACTAGGATTCCATGTAAGAAAACATGGATATGGATGATAAACTAAGTGTCAAGTTCTGATGGAGAGGGATAGAAATCATGATTAGGAGAAAGTTAACAATGAGAAAACCACAAACTTGTGTTGGGACAAATGACCATTAGTCTCCTAGTAGGAAAGTAAACGGACAACATTTTTTTTAAGTTACATTACATAAGGAAGAGTAATTCATTTATGATATTGACTAAGAACATTATGAGATATACTTACATTTTAAGTAGATTTTCATTCTTTAATAAATTTCCACCACTAACTCATTTTATTTTAAACGATGAGTATTCAAGAAGACTTGGTCAAACTGGAAGAGATAGAATCACATGATCCATGAAGGATAAACCATATATTTACATTGTCTTTGAAGATTAATCAAAACCAAAATGGTCAGTGAATGATCTAATGATCCCCCAAAAGGATATTCATTGAGATAAATATGCACTAATCTTAATTTCTAAAATTAAACCAACAATACCCCAAAGTTAAATAGATACCATTCAATAACCAATTTTCCTTAAAATCCTTTAATATAATCCAAACTAATATTGAAACCCAAAACATAGAAGAATTTGATTATGTAGTCTCCCATGTTAAATTGTATCTCCAAATGACATCAGATACTCTTAAAGTCACATACTCAAAAGTAATTAACCTAATCACATATTCTCTATTATAGGTTAATCATTTCCATAAATAACCCAAATCACTATAAATCCACAATAAAAACGTAGATAAAAATCTATCATTACTCCACAAATGAAACCCCATAGTATTCTATTTTCCTTGGGCATATAGTGTTCCCAACAAAGCGAACATCTTCCAAAATAACATTTATCACTTAATCACCAAATCATTTTCCTATACCAAGGGTATTCTTTTGATATGAAATAAGAACCCAAATCAACTTATTATTGATCAATAAAATCATTTAACTAAAAAAAAAGTCACACTAACCAGGGACTTCACGTAGTCCAGTGGTAGGCGATAAATCCCAATCGCACTTTGGTTGTGGGTTCGATTACCATAGCTTTGTCCGACGCGACGGGTTGTCACACGGTCTACGTGTTGTCCTTTTTCAAAAACTATATTTTATAATATTTCCAAAATGAGATAAATTCCTCAAAATACTATATCATAAATTTAACCACAAATGTTATATCATACCTTGAATCTTCATCCCAAATTAGAATAACTTATAATTCTCTCAAACCCCAATGATCATATAAATCCAAATGGTTATTTATACCCATATCCACAAGAGAAGAGACAATTCTTCCTTAAATATCATTCTCACATGGCAAACTGCGGGGTTACAAATACAAGAGAAAATTATTCCATAGTAAACCCATCAACAAGGAGTGCTAATACTTTTTAAACATTTCTCCAACCATTTATTCCCACATAGCTTCTTCTTTGACCAAGAAAATATCCTATAGAATAGGACATTCACTCGGGTAATGGCCAGGTCCCCTACATTTACGGCAAATGACTGTAAATGGACTCTTGGGACCATTTTTATCTTCTTCCATAGTACTCTTCATTTTTCTTCGGCAATTCTTTACTTTATGTCCTTCCTTCCCGCACGTAAAACATTTCGTTGTCCCATTGAGACACTTTCCTGGGTGTCTCTTTCCACATTTCCTGCATGATGAAAATTGAGGGTTCTTTTCTCCATGGTCTCCATTGCTGGAGCTCTTATCATTTATCACCTTTCTCTTCCTTGTTGAGTCTGGGAGTTGGTTAATATATATGTTGTTGATCATATTTTTGGAAAACTGATTTGGCATAAAGACGATATCTTTTACGCCTATCAACATTCCATTTTGTTGCTCATTTCCACCACCGTTCCCATCTTGTACATCATTCTCAAAGTCACTATGACTTCCTTGGAATCCAGCCATTGACTAAAACCATAAAGCATTGTGTGAGTAATAGTAGTCGTAAAATCATTTAGAGATTAAAATGTCACCATATTCTCAATTTGAAACATATTAGGATTAACCAAGGTCATTTACTCTCATCTTATATATATATATTACTTAAATTGGTTTGTAAAGAAAATGTAAATTATCCTAAGCATATCCCCCGGGAGTGTCGTAACCAAGAGTGCAGCAAGGCCCGTTGTCGTGCACCAGTTCCCGTTCGAGTCTAGCTCAAAGCGGTGTTTTCGGGTTTTACCCCTAGGTACATCTGTGCCAGAGCCTCCTCTACCTGCTCGTATCCAGACAGGGATGTATTGCTCGGAAAACTCACAAAATCTCTACAATACAAAAATTCTAGGAAGTTCTTTTATACTAATCCTCAAAGTTCATCTTAGGTCTACGTGCTCTAATCAGAGTTTATCTAAATTTAGCTACCAAGGTTTGTACTAAACTTCCTCTGATACCAACTGTAACGCCCCGACCCCAGCTACCCAGAGTCGGTGCATTAATTACATAACATTGGCATGATCACAAGAAAGATCAAATCTCGAAAGACCGATTAGTTTAGTAGCCTTGGAAACACTAGATATAATCATAAAGTTTTACATTACATTTCAAAGTGAAAAACTACTACAACAACAAAGTCTTCATATCCACACTATTAACCCCTCATAATATCCCTGCAAGTCAATCATAATTTACTTCTTCACTACCTGGGAAAAATAAAACATAGAAAAGGGGTGAGCTCAAATGCCCAGTAAGGATAACAATATAGCGGAACATTCAAAATAAGCGTAAACATTTAAGGCAATGAATTACTAAAACAAAAGCCTTTTAAACTTGAATTTCAACATAGTATGGCAAAAGTAAAATGAAATAATGCCATTTACTTGTTCACATGGATATTCTACTAATTGAATAATCACATGCAATATCAATAACCAATTTCATAATGTTGGAATGCATAATGCCAGACTATCATAACCACATAGCCAAGGCCTCGTGCCAAGACTACAAATAAGATTTTGTCAAGGCCTTGTGCCAAGACACTAGTTTGTCTCATGAGACCTACCGATGCATCGAGGAGCTATAGCGGGCTCCACCCGTCACTTATTAAGTCCAATGCATTCCTCATATGAATAGGTTTAAGCATAAAATAAACATTCGTATTAAAACTAGCATACGAAATGTCAATACTTTAACCACAAACCATGAATGGTATAAAAATAGAACATCCACAGTCAAATATAACTCATTTGATACAATATGGAAGATTTTATTGTATCACATTAACCTCAATCATGAATAATGAAGGATGTTGACATAGATGAAAATAATCATCAAAACTATTTGAGAGAAATATCCCCCTTTTCATGAAAACATTTAAAAGTCACACTATTTGTCAAGAAGCCATTTAAAAATAGATTTTTGAATCAAAGTGTCCCATACCACTTTGAAACTTTTTAAAAGGATTTTTAATTTTAAAACTTTAATGTCCATATAAATAAATCCTTAAAACCATTTTTAAAATATGGACATTAATGAGCATGATTTAGAAGAATAATTCTTTAAAACATTTTAAAATGGTATTTTGGTTAGAGTTTCTAACCAAAAGAGAGACACTTGAATACAAATAATTGAGGTAATCAAAACATTGTAATATCATGAGAATAAAGGAATTCATGATATACTATGTCAAAGTACATTATATACACCACATAAAAGTGATTTGGTGTATATCATCAAAGAAGACTCAATGGAATGTAAATTGAGATGAAATCTCTCATAAAGGTTGTATCCTTTGGTTAAGGATAAATCAACGACATAATTATGTGTGACAAATATAAATACACTAAATATGATTGGATATTCAGTGTAAATCAATCAAAGTATATTCAAACATATTCTTGTAAAAACAATACCAACGAATTGGATGTTTAACTCAATAAATGGAGAATGAGTTAAAATTACTCGTATCAAATTCATATCAATGACTTGAGAATTATCAATGGAGTGATTATGTGTATCAAACTTATATCCACAGGAATGGGAGTGGAAATTATGACATAATTAAATGAATAGTGATTCCACACATAATCTTGGGGTAATATAATCAATGAAATATGCGTAAAGCCAAATGAGTGGAAATTGAAATCTCAAATTCCCTTATTGATTAGGTAACTTAAGAAACATACACCCATGAAAGAATTATCATACCATGATGATGTAAATACCCATAAATAAAAGTATATAACACAATGAATACAATCATGGGCAGTACACATACACCACATGCAATAATTAAGTGGTGATCAATGGAATTCTCACGGAATTAAAAGTGAGATAAGAAAATCCCTTACTTTGTACTTTTTCCTTGGTCGATGGTAGGTTTACCTCCTGTATAATGGTGAAATAATTGTTATTGAATAATACAAGAATCATTTACTTTAATATGATATCATATATGATCTTTTAACATTGATTTGTTAATAATATCTTAGTATTAACGCCGTTTCGGGTGTTAACTTACTCATTTTCATTTATATGTTTTGTTACATAAGTCATGTTTGTTGTATCTTATTCATATCCAGAATGATATCAAGTCCTTAAACATCATTTTTAAATCATTAAATGATAATTATACTTGAATGGATACGATGGATAATGAATCTCATCGCGTTCGTGGAGACGGTAGTCCGTACGTACGCACGAACGCTACTTCCATTTAATTTTTTTATTTTAAAAGAATCGAATCCAAATTATACATAGGTATATTACTATTACAGTATAATATAATATTTTATATATGTTACTTAAGTTCATTAACACCATCCTTTATACATTCCATGTGTGGTATGAACGAGTCATATCATTTTAAGGGGGCGGTAGTCCGCACTTCCTCAAATGAAATTATCGTATGTATATACGACATGAAACGAATAATGGTATGAAATAAAATGGAATTATAGAAGCTTATATATAAAATATATATCATTAATATCATATTTAATTACAGTGCCATCATAATGGCCACCATGAGAGGCGGTAAGATGTTTTTGAACAATCATTGTTTCGTGAGGCGTTAGTTTGCCATCCACAGAAACATTATGTTCATCATCCATTAGATGGAGTTTTGTGTATGTGTAGTTTGAATATTTCTTATAACAACATCCTAGTATATTGAGGATACTGGTGTTGTTACAAAAGAAGGGAAATAAAAAGAGTTTGGGGGTTGAAGAAGCAAAATAAATGAAAATAATTTAAGAGAAATCGTTACCTTTAATTTAGGTAACTCACTTTGGTTGGAACCAATGGACTTGTTGAAATGCTTTATGCCTAAGGGGAAGCTTCAAGGAGGAGGAGAGGGATGTGGGGAGCTTAGTTGGGCAGAGTTTGGACGAGCCAAGTGGCTTGAGAGGTGTGGGGAAATGAGAAGGAGGAGTGCCCTTTTATAAGAGGGGTGAGGGGCACCTTTGGAAAAGCTAGAAATATTAATTTATAATAAATTCATATTCGGTTTCCAATGGCTCCAAAGTTGACTATTCAAAGGTTGAGGTGGGGATAGGTCGAAAACAACTCATCCAATAGAATTTAGACAGGTTTGGGTACTTATATTAACCTTATCTTTAAGTATTAATTCTAAGTTAATTAGTTTCACTTTTACAATGTCTCTTTGTATTTTTATATAATATGGTTAATAAACTTACTATATACATCCAAAAGACCCCCAAGTGGTCCATTAATGATTAACCTATCATAATATAAGTCTCATGGCCGAACCTTAGATTTTTAGGAATTTAATATCAATTAATAATATAATATTTGTTTTAAGAACTCTTTTATGTCAATTTTGACACTATTCACTAGTTGATTTTTGTGAAACTCATAACAGATTGATTACTTCGAACAAAGTCAAATAACTCAATCCTAATATATCATATTATCCTAGAAAATTTGTTTAATTCATTAAAAGTTTCATATTATAATTATTTGTGTATTTATAATATCAATTATGTTAATTTTTTACTATTTTAGTAATTACTGCATCATCATTGTGTCATAAATAAAATAAATTATTTAATGTCAAAAAATTATAAATAAAATATAATTATGTAGTAAATCTTTTTAGATTTCTAATGAATATTTATAATCTAAAATCCAGCATATATAACCCTATGTAACAATTGTTTTGCTAAAAGATATATGCTTGTGTCATTTTTGTATTCATTTTAACTTAATTAATATAAAGTGTCATTATCACTTACAAGTGGATCCATGGGGTCCCAAAATTGACCCAAAGATGCCCATGGTCGGCCATGTATCAACCAATAGGGTTAAGACACATTTTAGGGTAATTTATTATTATTATAATATTATTTTTTTAACCCTTATTTACCGGATTTACCCTTAACCATGGTAAATAAAATATTTACCGCAGTAATTATTCAAAATGTCTAAAAATAAAAGTTACCTATTTACACAATTTGGACATCCTGATTCCAAATATGGAATCCATTTTTCTAAATTCAAAACATAGAAGTGGCAGAAATTAATTTAAAATTAATTCCCGCTGTCAAAACAAAAAGCGTGTTTTTAAGAGATAATAACTATCAAAAGATTGACACTTGTTTATGTTCGGTTTAATTGTAAAATTATGTCCAATGACCAAAATTATATTAAATGGTAAAAATATATTCTAAATATACTTTAAAACCACTCAAATTCACAATTTATCACTATTAATTATTTTGATTAAAAAAGTTGTTTTTAATTAAAATTTAGTAATTTTCACTATTCATCAAAATATGAAAGTTATCCGAAAAGTACCAAAATTTCACCTTAGGCTAAATTCGATATTCCGAATCCAAAAATGAAGTCCATTTTGAAATATAAAATATATATAATTTCAAAAAGTAGGCATTACTATTCATAACGGCTAGTTTGATTGGTTGTGGTGTGTTAAAATCTCAAAGTTGCGTACAATGCACGTCATTGCATTATTCGAAAGGAAACATACTGAGGAAGCTTGGGGTGTTACATTCATGTTGTTTACCCATACAATGATGATTTAATCATTGTGATAAGGTGCTTTGATGTATATCATCCTATAGGGGGATAATGATATTTTTGATGTCTGGATCGAACCCAAAAAATGGGCTTCCTACATATCATCATGAGAGGAATAAGATTCCACAAAGTTCGGTTGGAGATGGGACTTGCAACCTCTAGGACGAATTTTTGTGGGGTAATGATTGGGTTAAGGCATAGGAGCCACCCATTCGAGAGAAATAAGTCAAGGATAACTATTGAAGAGGATACCATAATGATTTTAGGGGAATTTTATTAGGACTAACATGTAACAATAATGTCCCTTGAGCTCCGGTCATTGGAAGGTATCCTACATATCCATGATAGAGTTGGAATCATTGTTACTGTAGTTCATTGAGTTTGGGGCATAGTCCAAAGAGGCCCATGTTTCTAAAAATAGGAGGAAGATGTAGACTCATGACAACTTAGAGGTTTGATTGGGGATTTCATCAGGGAGGATACAGCTGTTTTGGGGTTATTCATGTTTCATGGTCATTACCAATATCTAAGCCCATGTGAGTCATGCTTGGTGTATAAAACTTGCAGAGGAAGTGGATCTGTAGATTGCACGTCCCACATCATCTGTTGATAGATGGCACTGGATCCAAAAGTGAGAGAGAGACGAGGCATTGAATGTTCCAGTTGTTGGAACCACTTTGTGTATAAGTTTGTATTTGTTGTCAATATTTGACAATGAAGATCAAAATGAAGGTGATCAAGAAGTACTCCAATGAAATGGAGGAATGGAAGATCAAAATGAAGGAGATCATGAAGTACTCTGATGAAGTAGAGGAATGGTGATTCAGACGATTGTTGTACTGATCGTATGTTCAATGAACATGTGTCAAAGGTGATACATTGTTTACAACAATGAAGAATGTGAGGTGTAATCCATCTGAGGATGATTAAAGAAGAATGGGGTTTTTGGATGAAGTCCATGCAATTCCTCTTTATTGCATGAGAACCATGGGTTTTGATGAAGACCATGTAATTACTCATTATTGCATGAGAACCATGCAAGATACTTCTTGATGAATTGAATCACATGGTTTGGATGAAGTAGATCATGACGATTGATGAAGAATACAATGTGTCAATGATTGGAATTCTAAGATGGTCGTGCAAGGATTGGAATTATGAGATAGCCATGCACATCACATTGTCATAGAAGATGATGAAGCTAAAGCTATGCCTTCAAAGAATACATATCACAATAGTGGAGTTTGTGATAAAATCAGAAGAGTTGCTGAAGGATACAGATCACCAAGAAGAAGTTTTGTTGAGGTGATCGTGCTTGTTGACAAAGAAAACAAACGACATACAGATTTGTGGACAAATGAGATTCCATGGTGGCATGTCGAGTTCAAGAATAGTGGATAATTATCCATGTTTTATTCAAGGAACGTCGCCAAAGGAATGGATGATATGGAGGTGGAAAAAAGAGCAGATACAAGGTGTCACTGTTTCCCAGTGTTTGCCAAATTTTTGAGCCTGAAAATCAGCCAATAAAGAAAAGTGTTTTTGGAAAAGGGACTTGCGTGTTGATGTCTTGGAGGATAGGAAACTTGGGCGCCATATGTTTTTGAAGATCAGATCATCAAAATATGGCAAAGGGATAAGGGTCGCTCAAGTTTTTGTGAGGTCGCGCAGGTGACTTGTGTGCCATGAAGAGACTTGCGCGCTGATGCCTTGGTAGCTTGATAACTTGTACACCTATGGTTTTTCGAGATCAGAAGATCAAAATTTGGAAAAGGAAAGAAGTTCGTGCAAGTTTGGAAGTTGGTCGCGCAATTGACTAGTAGGGGATAGAGCTGCGTGCCGAGACTTGCGCGCCATCGTGCAGGTTGGTCAAATTGCCTATAAATAATAGACCACCCCTCCTCATTTCACATGGATTTCAAGACTTAGAGATTGTTCGAGCTTTCGCCACACAGGTGATTGAGCCGCAGAAGTGGTAGTTGTGTCGCGCAAGTAGAGATTGTGCACCGGTTGTTGGCTACGCGCCCAAGGTGGTTTGGGAGAGAAAGGAAGTGGGCCGCACAAGTTTTTAGTTTGGGAAGGAAGAATCATGCATGTGCTTTGGTGACACTTGCGTGCCAGTTTGGACTTGTGCACCATATTGGGACTTGTGCACCTGGCTTGGAGAAGCGTGCCAGGTATTGCTGAAGCCTGCTGGTCTGTTTGGAGCTATACAAAAGCCGGGAGATTACCCGATACATTCGTTGCAAAGTGAGATTGAAGAAGAAATATAAATGATACATGCATGATCTCATGCATATATGGTGAACTAATTCTGACGATGACAAGTATGCTGAGCATCATTTATTGAGCAATCACACAAGTGATTGTGATTCAGGAAAACAAAGACAAGGGGATCTAGTGCATTCCGTCATTTCACTAAAGAAGAAGTATTGAACTAAAAAGAGCATCAACTCTGAAACCTGATGCAAGAAAATTCTCATGCTGAATAGGAGACAAAGAAATTCAATGCACATCTATTAAAGAGACCTTCACGTCTATAAACTGAGTGTGACTTCACCAACGGCAGTGAGCCAGGGGGAGTCTACGGGAGTGACCCGAGGGACGCAGTGAGCTATCCCAAAACTTTTGTAATGGCAGTGAGCCTGGGACAGAGTCACTGTACCTGAACATTTTTAATCTACATCTAGTGAAGCATAGTTGATTTTGGTATGACTGACAACCTGTCGGCGTATGCTCCTTGGACGTAGCCCTTAGTGGTGAACCAAGTAAAAATAGTTGTGTCATATCTCTACATGTGAATGTTTAATTGCTGATCATATCCATCATACAAGTTTAAGTAGTTCCTACCAACGTGGGAACAAGATCCAAAACTTTAAGAAGAAAAAGTAGCCACCCTGATTCACCCCTCCCCTCTCAGGGTGTCCTAGGGTCCTACACCAATTTCTTCTCCCATGCTAATATCCAGCATATCCATGCATGAAAATCTATCTGGATGTATCCTGAGAAGATCCTAATTAGAGCCAGAGTGCCACCCCCTTGTAAATGTTAGGGGAATACCATTGAGAGAGTACCATAAAATGATTTTTGGGAAAGTCTAGAAGCATTTCTCATCATAAAGGAAAAAAAGGAATGATCCCCCTTTCTTGTCATTGTGCCTCATTGAATGGAGTATCCAATGATTACCCATGATCCCTAGAAAGGATAGTTTCACATTAGTATTCCAAATTGGGGCCTTGGGTTACCATTTTAATGTAATTGTAAATACATTTTGGGGTCACATACCCTTGTGATGATTACCCACATGACACTTCTTCCCGTGGGTATATACAACCAAAAGGGCATGTTAATTCACCCAACCGTTATATCATACGGGTTCAGAAAATTTAGAAGAGGGTTTGGCCTGATTCAAATGGACTGGTTTGAATAGGGGATTTTGAGGATTGGAATAAAATGGTAGGGCATGATTTGGACTAGGATAAGGAATACCTAGAGATACACCACTTTATGCACCTTTTACTCATATGGGTGGGGTACCCTTCGTATAGTGCATAGCTAAGTAGATGGAGCGGTCGTCCGTGTATCGAGGTTGTACGTAGACATGGATGTGTTCCACATACCATAGTGGTAGGAATCCTTGGTTTCTATCCACATAGCATGGTTGTATATAGAGATGGATTCCATCCTTGTAGAGAAACACTATATGGGGAAGGGTTTCGTCCATGTAGCAATGTGTTATGAATTATGCTGGATTGGAGAAGGGGCATTAGACATTCAGTTTATGAGAAGTTCATCCACAAAGAGAGTATGGTTCATTGTTCACCAATAAGGTTCACAGTTTTTTTCATATTATTATTATTATATTTTTTATGGTTCATGGTGGGTTTTTAACTACTTGAAACCACTCACGATTATTTACTTCATCTATTTTTTTCCTTCAATGTCTTTAATCGGTAAACTTCGTGCTCTCCTAAAAGAATCATCCTCATCTCTTTTTTAGTCCCCCTTCTATTCCCTTTTCTAGAGTGCTGGGTAACTATTATCTTTGGATTATGCAGCACCATTTTTGGAATCCCATGATGAATTTAACCATCCCACATAGGACTTGGTCATCAAAGGTTTGTGGGGATGCTGTTCAAAGTTTGGAGGTTTGTAGGGCGTGGTTCACAATGGCCGAAATCACCACCTTGATCCGTTGAATAACGTTTTTCGTGGGACTCTGCCAGCCTTACCTCATACACAAACTAATTTTGCAGAGACTATGTGCAGGGGTGTAACATTCTGTCATGTTTTTTCCAACAACACTGTTCACGGGACCATGGTTCATGGGTTGAATTTCTCCACCTCCATTCCCCCAACGACATGGTTTATGGGGTTGAAGTTCCATTTTTCTATTAATCTGTAAACATCATGTTTCTTTGGCCAATTTATCATTAGAAATCATTTTGTGGTTTGTCCATATACTGTTCATTTTGTTGAAAAAACTATATATGTACCATTCTCAGAAATCAGTATGTAGACCACTTTGGTCCTTTTCCATATTCGAATTCTTCAATATTCTTATCAAATTTTCAATAGTACCAACATATTATTCATTTATCTAATTTTGGGTGTATTTTCCTTCCCTTTGAAATGTTTTCAGGACACTAAAATTACCCACCATTAGAATGGGTTTTGATCAGGATGAAAAAGAGGCTACTTTGATGTAAAAGAAACCATCACCTAAACTAGTTTGAAGGAAAATGGTGGACCCATTTGGGGTACCACGCCAATATATTGGGGGTATATTGTTATTTAACATAATTCTCGGTGAAATGTTCTCCAGAATGTTCCCTTAGCCTTCCCTTCTTCCTCGTACCAATACTTCATGAAATCCATTGTCCTCAAAACATAATTCACATTCTGTGAATTGGGAACTCTTCTTGGTCATTCTTATCCATGAAACTACCTTTGAATCCATGAACTGAACTGTTAAACCTAAAACATATGTTTGAACAACATCTTAGTAACAACTTGAACTACTTTCGAGCTCCACAAACTAAAACTCAATTCAGTGAAATCATCATTAAATACTCAAATTGATCATAAACATTTAAGTCTTTAATTCAGATACCATGTAATGAGTCTTGGTATGTCGTTTTCATAGTCCATGAAAAATTTAGTTATCTGGGGATCACATTGAAGTCCATTGTCTTGTGGAGCATTCCACAAACTTTTGTTTCATAGGGAATCCCATATGTGAACAATTGTTGGTGTTCAGTATGAAAAACCTTGCTATGAAGACACCATGAAGTGATTTTTTCATATTTTGGTATTTTTCCCAAGAATTTTGTTGGACTAACCATTTTTCATGGTATTTTAAATGTAGTAAGGAGATGTATATTCATATATCTCAAGAAAAGAAGCTAGGAGGAGGGAAGCAGTGGATGAGAATTATAGAGACAACATTCATTCCTACATCAATCCTCAAGAGGGTATCCTGAGATACATTCTTTTTCAGGATCTCATGGGCTATCCAATGTCTTTATAATTGATTATTTAAAACTTCAGACTCCAAGATAACGTTATCATACCATTGTCCAATCACAGTACTCCTATTATTTGCCTCAAGGAATCCTGAGGGCATGATTGGGCCAATATTTATTCATTTGGAGAACTCATAAATACATTTACTCAAGAGAACATGTTCAGAATGGAAGGCTCTGTGTGGAATCTGAGTAATCATTATCATCAAAACACATCATTAAGGTCAGTCATTTGAGAGTACCCATCCATTGTCATCCTTTCTCGAGATAATCCCATTGGGGGGTGGAGCGCCAAAAGGGACATGTGATTTTGATGATGTTTCTACAATTAATGGGCCTTGGTATTATAGGTGAATCAGATCTTTTTGGATTCCCCTAGCCAGTTGGGAGTATTAAACTTGTATACGGTGTCATCAGTTCCCAATTTGCAATCTATTCACAAGGTGAAATGTTTTATGAACGACTTATCTGTTGGTATTAAAGCACCAAACCATCCCACTATTACATAGGGAGATGGAGATTAGTTTATGATATGTCCATAAACTTAATGGTCTTCCAATTCTAGGTAACACATATGATGACTTTCTTCCAACAACCAATTCTTGGGGGAATGTTGAAAACTTATCTCCATGGTTGAAGGATTGCTCAATCACCCCCATGATGATTCAATTATCTCATTCAAAGATTGGATTGGGCCATTCTTGCATGATAATTGTCAATGGCCGAGTGTTCACCACAACCATACTCACCCGGATCAAAAATAAAAAAATACCAAGGTCAAACTACGCGACCCTTGAGCTAGGTTAATAAACCACTTATTGGTATAGAATTCGGTTAGATGTACCACCCAGGATGAGATTGGAGGATTTATTTTCTATGATTTTTAGTTGATGTCTCTTCCCCTCTCGTGATGTTTCCACTAGTGTAAGGTCTTTCACATTGATGATGGAAGCCACATTGGTAGAGGGACAACTCATTAACTTGGTAATTCCTATAATTTCCAAAATCTATGAACTATTAGGGTAGATGTTGGAAGGGAAACCCCTATAAAATCATAGCAGGCCATTTTAATTTCTGTATAGCTAGATATGAGATCATTTCACTTGCTATGAGTAGCAATATATAGTGAGGTTTCATCATTCTTATTTTTTCCTATATATTCTCAACATTGTAGTTGTTTGTCCCCAATTATTGATTGTTGCTGATGTAATCAAAATGTTAAGTGATATTTCACAGTTTTCATTCACACCATACCTAGCGCCCCACAGATCTGTGATAGATAACAGAAGGGGATATTTAGAAGATTATTCTTATATCATTGCATTTTGGGATGGAGTTTTATCTACTTTCATAGAAAGGGTAACCATCTGTGAACCCTACACCCCTTATTGGTTTTACATTGAATTTGGAATCCTTCAATAGGTGACCCCACTCCCTACTACTCTGGTTAAGAGGGAGTCTCATCCCTTGATTCTCCTCCAATTGTGGCTATACATGACATGAAAGGATGCTAATGTGGATGTTATCATTCCTATAACAGTAGCATCAACCTACCTATAATTAGAATACACCCAATTGTGGGTAGGTTTATACCATGATAAGGCAATGGGATGGCTAGATTGATGGGTTTAAAGACATTTGGTTGTTTCTGATTATATCTCAACTGTGCTAGTGGTGATATCTATTCCATTTTCTATGGCGAGAAGGTTTTCTACCCACCATCACATCAGTTTGGAAGGGGAATCTCCCATGAAACCCATCTGTGTGGAGAGAGAATCATATCCCAAATCATTGGCTGATGTGGTTCATGGTTATACTGATGCAGGTCAGTGTAGGAAATCACAAGGTATTATTGAAGTTGCTACTATCCCCCTCATTGAGTCCCAGAAGATGAACCATCCATTGGGAGGGAATGTACCTCTACATCAGTGACTTAACCTTTGGAACATTTGTCTATTGCAATGATGATTCCCCATTACATACCTATCATGGTGTATGATGACCAAGATTCTATTTCTATTAGGAGGAATCGATATATGCAAAAATAGGCACGATGCCAAATCCATTCAATTTCTATAGAAATACCCTTGAGATCCATTTTTAATGAGAAGGATAACATTTTATGACTATATTTTATCTAGTTTTTGGCATCATTTCTTACTATGATCTACATCTCTTTATGTCAAAAATTGGTATTGATCAAGAGGATCTTTCTCCTTGTGAAGGTGTCCTCACACGATTCAATTATTCTCACCACTAAGATCATCCATTATAATTTATTTTTGACGGGTAGTATTATCTAGATGACAAGAAAACTTGTGCTCATGACCTGGTGATTTCCTAGATGGAGGAACTATGTTAGTGCAAGGAATGCATGGATAGACTGAAAAGATAAATTCGAATCATCATTTTTTATTTATCATTTCATCAAATAGAAAGGGAAATTCCTCTATACTGTTATGAATTGAGTACAAAAAATGGTCGAATCTTTAGATTAACAGAGGATTTATTTAGAAGAGGCCCCTGTAATCCCTCCTCAAGAAGTTATCAAACTTCTAGAAAGGGAATATTGGGACTCATTATAATCTGATGGGATGCCCTACACCACCTTTGTTTTGATATTAGGGAGAGGCTCTGAATTGTGGTTGTCCTCTATCCTCCCACTTTAATTAAGAAAAGGATACATTTTTCATTATTGTGTTCCTCTATTACCTTTTCCTATAATATCAATATTTTATGATCAGATTCATTTAAAAACAAATATCAACAGAATATTGATATGAAATGGAATATAGGATAAATAAAATAATAAAATAATGCATTAATTGTTTTTCCTAATCAAATAGTTAGTGATCATAGTTTGACTCTTATTATGGTCTCATGGAAAACCCTAAAAATAGTGTCCCTCTTTCATTAACACCGTATTGTTTCATAACCCTCTTATGTTTTGGGCATAGAATATGACAAACCTGCTTTTATTACATACTTAAACATAATTTATTACATAAACTATTCACTTGATACAAAATGGTTGATCGAGAGGTCTAGTGTATTTGGGGCTTAGGATCATTATATAACAACTTAAAACATGAAATACAACATCTTTATTGAAAACTTCTTTTACATGACCTCTACATTCCCTCGTACTTAGCATTGCATGGGATAACCTGAGGACATGCATAAGAAAAGGGGTGAGCTATAAACCCCAGTAAGGGGATAAACATGGAATACATGAGGAGTACAATACATGTTAGAAAATAGGCATATCAATAGATCACAAGTGAAACATTAACATAAAGGCATTATAAAGCATGATAATCATAACATGGAAATGTGGCAACAACACTTAACATAGAATTAGCATAAGCCAAGGCTAATTTACATGGAGCATGAGTAAATCCTCATTTCACATGAAGCACGAGTAAACCCTTGTTTCACTTGAATTAGAATGAGTCAACACTCATTTCACAAGATGTATCATGATTCTATACTTTACCCAATGCATTGGAGCGCTATAAGGGCGCACCCTTCTTAAACATTTCATTTCTTGCATAAGTGTGCCACATGGATCATAAAACATGTATTCATAAAACATAATCATTTATTCCACGAAAAAGGAATGTGTAGTGAAACTTTATAATCAATAAGTAAATGTGCATGAAGGTGAATACCCTTGATGGAGAAATGGGCATGGTATTCACTACACAATGGCATTGGCTTAGAAAAATCAGTGTAATTTCGGCAGTGTAATGGCATGATATAAGAATTCAAAAAAAAAGGTTGATGAGAGAGAAAAGGGTGTCTCATCATATCTACATGAAATGGATAGTAAGGGGGGTCATATAGATACATGTCCCAACAGTTGTAATGGAAATTAGATTCATTATGCAAAAAGTATTGCTTGAATGTAAATGAGGGGAGAGAAGTATCTTTCGGAATTTCAGTATAGTAACAGGTGTACATGGCAGGCATTTAATGAGAGAGAAATGGGTATACCATCATTCAAACAATAATAGGGAAGTATGGGGGAGGTGTGAAACCATACCCTAACATTTATAATTGAAATTAAAATGTCATAACAATATTAAGAAAATTGGAAAAACGTGAAAGGAAGAAAGACCCTTACTTGGAAGTGTTTTAAATGGCTTGAGAGAGGCATGAGAGAGGATTATTGGGAGCTTGGGGAACCTTGGGAGGATTATAGAGAGAGTAGGGAAGAGGTTGGACGAACTCCAAAGGATTTGTGTGAGGAGGAAGCGGTAGCTTGGGTGGGTTTATATAGGAAATGTGAGTGAATTCGTTATTATTTAGTTTTGGGACCCCTTACATTAAACTAATCCAAACCACAAATCAGCTCACGGTTTTGCCCATGGTTTTTGGTAAAGGGGATAGGATAAAAATATTTTATAAGGCCAAAGTCCGAAATTCTTAAAATAATGGGGTTGCTTATGTGAAGGTGAGTCACACTCCCTTGCAAAATAATTTAAAAAGACAAGATGTTTAATAAGTCTTGAGGGGTCCATTAACGATTTGTAAAATAAGTCAAACAAACCCAGAATCACATTATTTTAATCGTAAAACATATATTGGCCAAAAATAAAGCTTATAGTATTTTATTAAATCAGTATTGGGTAATTATGATGTCATAAAACACATTATATATTTAAACAGTATTTAATTTTTACCCAAAAATAGGACTGTCACAGTAAATTATGAAAAATTATCCTTTGGATAATTTTGACATCCTAATTCCTAAAATAACATTTATTTTATCAAAATAATTTTCGAAATATGTTAATTTTTACTTTGAAAATAAAAACTGACTTTTATCAAAAATTCACGGGTTTTGACAAAAATGGATTTCAATCCTTAATAAAAATTACTATTGCATTCATAAAATTATAATATCATTTATATTTAATAAAAATTAATTTAATAATAGTAATAATATTTTATTAAAATATTATTTAATTCAAAAATACCTTAATTTAATAAAATAGAATACTTAATTAAATAATAACTAAAAACACTATTTAAACTTTAAAAACTATTTAAAATGTATCAATAATGACAAAAAAGTATATTCATTATTATATAGAAAAATAATGTACATGAACGTAGTACTAGTGATATGTTACATAACCCCTTAAAATAGCTGCATACGACCTAAGGGTAAGGTGTGCAATGATGATAGACTCTTGGGGTGGCTCAAATAACATTGCTCAAGTGGTAATCTCTATCAACTTCCACTTTTCCCATAGACGGTCCCATTCAAGCTTGACATGATGAAGACCAGCTTGGGCTTGGTCAAGAGAAAATACCAAAGATGCCACCTCTTTTCCGAGATCCAAAAAATGGGCTTCATATGGAGAAATTCTACTGGATGAGTCCATTGCTTCCTTTGTCTGAGTAAATTGGGTTTATTAAAGCCATATATTTATACTAATCATGTGAACAATGTTCAACAACTATAAAAGTAACGGTCACAATTATTAACATAAAACCAAATAAGTTGACATTTTATATAAAAATTTAACATAAAGAGACATTTAATTAGATCAAGAGGGATTTCCATTAATGAAACTTTAGGTCGTTACATAGAAAGTATAAAATTTCTCTTCCTTTTTCCACCCATTATGTGTTTCAGTACTAACAAGCCTTACGTATCTTGATTGATTTTTTTGATTTTATGTTTTAAATCAAATATATTTGACCGTGAATTAGAGGGTAATGGAACCAACTCGTGACTCATTAACTGAGAATGTCCAAACAACTTTTAGAGATGGAAAAGGGATGTATCTTGACCCTAACATGTGATTTCTATGTATGAGATATGATTTGAGGCATAGAATCCATGGGGAATACAATAGCAGGAAAATTACTCTCCTAGGGATGAATTTTCCCTTGGTTAACATGCCATTGTTGTTAGAAACATATGTAGTGCCTGCAAGGAATTATGTGCATAGTCAAACAAAGGTGTTTTCAGGACACTGGACATCCATTTCGAATGGCCATGAAATTTGAATATAATTATGGATTTCTTTTCTATTGAGGGCCTAAGTGGGTCGCCTATTAAGGTAACTATGTATGAATGTAAGGGGGATTTCATATTGGTGTTTTTATAAACTACTCCCACATGAATTTTACTAGTGAAAAGAAATGATAATGCATGGTGTAGTTTAACGTCGTATGTACATGATCCTTAGACAGGTTAGTAAAGACTCTGTAAGTGCATACAAGCGACCAGAAATCAAATCCAGGAGGAGGCAGAATTTATGGGGTACTGTAGCTGCACTGTAGCAGGAAATGTGCAGAACTGTAGTAGGTACTCTACCGAGAACTGTAGTTGTCACTGTTTGGCACTATAATAGCTGGTAATATGCCCCCGCTTGGGCCTTCGGGCCACCGATTTGATCCTTGAGTCCTTTAAAGCCTTCGGGCCACCCAGGCCTTTGGGTCAGTAAGGCCTCAGGGCCACCTCAAGGCCTTTGGGCCACCTTTAATTGCAGATGCAATCCCGACAACCTACATGAAACAAGCTCTACATGGAGGATGAGCAAGGAGCCTTCACCACAGTAGATGCTAAATGGATTGCAAGAATGAGAGGGTATGGCACCTGCCATCGGGACAAGACTGTGCATGCATAAGAATTCCTAGCCTAACAGCCATGCGAAGGTGGAGAGCAGACTTCACGATGAAGATGTTGGGGAGGAGAAGTTACAAGTAGTTATTTTGGGTTGTTTGTAATGTTTGAAGCCTATGGTAAATGAATTCTTCTAAGTCCTACGGGCCATGTAATACTTACGCCTACAGTCCTTGTCATGGTTCCACCTCACCCCTTGAAAGGTGGATTATCAAAAATCAATAAAAAATGATTGCCTAGTTTAATGTCATATAACAATGGATTTTGAGACTTATGGTTTAACGTCATCCAATTTTCTACTGAAACCAGAGTTGGTAAAAAAAATTCTTTTCCATAACAGTTCGATGATTAATGTTCTACCACCTTCAGGAATAAGGGGATAAGATGTAAATTGTAATCCAATGGGGTTTCTGAAACTATCGAATGAGATGAGATGTATACATGATATATGTGTATGAATATAAAGAAAATACTCTCTTGAGGAAGAATTCTTATTTGTATGATTGAACATTTTTGTGGGAAACATATACAGATCCACCAGGGTTGTGCATAGTCAAAAAAGTGTTCAAAAGACACTACCTTTCTATTTCGGATAGACCGGGATGGTTATGGGTATTCTAGACCATCTGGGAATACATTATTGTATGTGAACTGGGTGCCTGATAATGAAGAGGTGGTGTTTCTGGTTGAACTTTTCTTAGAATACCAGGAAAAAAAATTCATTTTTATCCTATCTATACTATTTTTTTCATACGTAGTTCTGACCCTTGTGCATCTAGGGAGGGGAAACACCTATTCCAAGGCTTGAACCGACATATGCGATTAGGATGTCATATAGAATCATTTTATGAAAGTAATAAAGTTGTATGCATTCTATTCAAGGATCATTCCTATGTGAATCTGATTCATTCATATGGATGAGGAATTTTTGTTTTGGATATGGATTCCCAAATGATGTGGGGATGTTTGTCAAACGTTCCTGTGCATATTCATTTCATGTGTAGGGTCATGAGGGGAAATACCATTTGACATGACCCAGTCTGAGGGTTACCACCGAGTATCAAGTATCATGTAATTTAAACATCATAAGATTTGTACATTGATATAGAATCCCTATGTATTTAGAGGATAATCGGGCTTGGCTGTTTTGAAATGTCCAAGAAATGATTTGGAATGAAATTGTAAACCATGGCTTTGAGGGTTATTGGATAAAGAGGAATGAAATGTGGTTTAGAAGCCATTTGGTGTATGGATGTAGTAAAATCCTCTCCTAAGGAATAATTTTTCCTTGGTTTATATACCATTGTTTAGGGAACATATGTAGAGCCACCGGGGAATTGTGTGCATAGCCAAGAAATGGTATCATCATGAAACTAACTATCCATTTCTAATGGTCATCGATGATTATGAACATCCCAGATCACTCTGAGCATAATGATTAACACATGGTAGGAGTATTCCTAGATACATTAGAAGCATTTTGGCCATGATTTACCCATAAGGTTGAGAACTAGCCTATATAGAGCTAGCTCATATGTGGGTTGAGGTATTTTAATTCCATTAGTGGGGCTAGGCTAATGTTTGGAGATCCATCCACCCAAAGACTCGACACCCTATCGATGTCATATTTATATGTAGGCAGAGGGGAATTTTTACTATATTTTTGATACCTTGTAGTTTAATTTCATATGTTTAGGACATTATTTTCCAAATATAGAGGGGGAGTCACTAATAGGACATTTAAATTCATTTTAGTAGGGTAAGTCATTGTATATTGATTTTCCCTGTCTCTTTAGGGAGTTCCCTACTAAAATTCCTCAGACCATATGAGCTGTGTGAGATACAATGGTCAGTAATGGTCTCACTAAACCACCTACAGATGATTGAATTAAGTAAAATAGCATTTTTGAATAATGTTATTTAATGTCCTTTGGTTAGGAAATAGATGTTATATTGTTTAAAGTCATTCAGGAAGGATGAATTCCCAATGAAATTTATTATCATGTGATTAAAACATATTTTTTATAGTTTAACATCATGTGGAAAATATTTTGGAAGAACAATTTAATTATCATTTTATATAGACGAAATATCAAAAGAATCATGTGTAAATATGAGATAATCATGCTGGGATATTCTTTGTACACCCCATCCATGAGTGTGAGAGAAAGGTTTAATCCATCATTATGAGATCCCTCAAGTCAGGAGGGATGATGCGTGTCTTTAGAGCCAATGGGAGTACAGAATTTGGAATATCCTCCCTGGACGAAAATTTTTACTTTGGTTGATAGGCCATTTTTTTTGGCAACATATTTATAGTCGTTAGAGAATTGTGTGCATAGTTAATCAATGGTTTCTGCAGAACACTATCTATCCATTTTAGATAGCCATGGGTGATTCTGGTGATATGAGATTTCACATGGAATGGATTTTGACTGATGAAAAAGGGATATATATAAACATAATAAATATCCATACCATGGTTAAATTAGAGGTACAAGATCCCTTATATAGACCAGATTCATATGTAAGGGGAAGCATGGTATTTTTACACTTTCTGGATATAAGAGTCTAGATATGAAATCCCTTTCATCTATATGAATTTCAAATTCAGGGAGTTGGGGTTTTTTTGTTTTTATTCTATATGGATGGTTACCGGATTTCTGACTCAAGAATCGCTACGTATCTCATTATATTGAGAATCAAGACATATGTAGTTCATGAGATGCGTTGAAGATTAATGTCATGTGGTTAGGACATTTTTGTCCTTATAGTTTAACATCATGTGGTTAACACATGAGTGAATTGACAAAAATAAGATGAGGTGAGAAAATCATCTGGCATGAACCTCATGGAGGGTTCCCACGTATCCCAGTTAGATGGGAATGAAAGTTCAAAAAGTTCAGAAAACAATTTCTCTATGCCGTTCTGACCAATGCACATGAAGAGATCATGTGTTTTATATTCTCTGAATAACGGTAGGACTAGGATAAAAAATCTGGGCATCTCTACATATCCTGCAACGTTAGGAATGAAGCCATATGTAGTTCTGAAAAACTCTATTTTACAGGATGAATTTGAATAAAGGGGGTTGGAATTTAAATCATGTGGTGGATAGACCTAGATGTAGGGTCAAGGTGTCTATACATATCAAGTGAGGTAAAGAATCAAGCAGTTCATAGTTCTTGTAGGAAATTCCATGCATATGTCTGATCCATACGCTAGGAAGAGGGAATTGTTTTATGTGGTGGATCGAAGAATCTAGGAATCACTATGTATTCTGTGAGTGCAATAATCAAACAACAAATTGTTCATGGGGTACTTTATAGTTATTTTTCTAATAGTAAGGTCTTTGGCTAGTAGTGAGTTGTTATGCTTATAAGGAATCCTCCGTCGAGACTCCTAAGCCCACACATCAGTACTTAGTGTGAGAGAAAATGGTCATAAAGTTATTAATCTACAACATAGGGGGGTCATGAAGAAGGTTGGGGGAATTTTCCTTCAATATTTTATGTAGCCACACCGATGTATTGAAGATCGCTGTGCTTCTTATGTATCCTATAAGAGAAAAAATGAAACCATATGTTTCCCTTATGAAGAAACTACTAGCCTAAGTAAGACATTTTGGTTGGGAAATGAGGTATTTTTGGTGGTAGCTGGACTGGGATGAAGAATCCATGCGTCACTACATATCCTGTGAGAGCAGGAATAAAGCCATATGTAGTTCTAAAGGTGCCTCCCTATAAAGGTTTGGCTCATACCTATGGAGGGGACATTTTTATGAATTTTTATTAGTCTTTTAGCATAACTCAAACCTCTGTTCATCAAGGGGGGACCTTTAACACCAATCCTATGACCATGTCATCTATGCTCGGTGTGAGAATCAAGATATAGATAGGGTCTCCTCTCATGATTTAGAGGTAGTTGAGAGTATAGTAGATGCATTTATTTACCATGTGGTGGTAGGAAAAATATCTAGAATCAAGCCACCTCTATGTATCTCATTGGTTGATGGGACTCAAGTTGTACATTGTTCTGCTGCGCAGAATGGTAGGTGACCAATGTCAGAGGAAATGTCTCCTCAGGTGAGAACATTTTTGGGGCCATGTAGTTTAACTTCATGTGGTAAAGAAAAGATGCTATGCAGTTTAATGATATGAATCATGGATGTAGATGTCATGTTGTTAAACGTCATTCATCATGGAAGACTTCATCATGCAGTTTTGTTAATGTAATATGGACATATTTTGTACAGTTTAATGTCATGTGGAATGTACATATTTTTCCATGAAGTTCAACATCTTGTGGTTAAGACTCATGAATTTCCCTAAACATGTCTGACCACTATGTTGGGAGGGGGTCATTGTTGATTTTTATTGGTGGTTGGACTAGGATGTACAATCCAATCATCACTACGTATCACATTGATGTATGGGAATCAAGCCATATGTATTTCTAAGATACAATATTTATGATGGTTTGACCTATTCACATAATGTGGATGCATTTTCACCTGTCCCTCTCACAGATATGATTTATGTGCAGCAAGACATTTTACATGAAAAAATGATCACCATGAAGATTAATGTCATCCAGTAAGGATGAAGATGCTAAGCAGTTTAACATCGTACATTATGGACACATAAGTCACTATGTAGTTTAATATCATGCAGCGTGGATGAAGATAATGGGATGTTTAATGTCACACAACATGGATGACTTCATTAAGTAGTTTATTATCATGATATCCAGAAGTAGTGTCGTTCTTTTGGATAGATAAAATATTTCATCAGGAACCAGAAATTTGTGGGTGTTGTGGTGAGCTTTCCATACATTGAAATCATGGAATATGATCCATTGAAGTATAATATTTTTATAAAATATGGTTATTCCCATTTTGGGTCAAATTTTGGTGGCTTCTTCCTATGTATCATGTGGGTTCTAAGGACCAACACCATTTCTTCTTCAAGGAAGTATTAGAGGTGATTATTCTTATTGAATGCTCATGCAATCCAATTCTGGTAGGAATCCAATTGGAGATAAGTGTGAAATATTTTTTCACCCAACTGATCTAGCTCATCAAACCATTTTTGGGAATACTTATCTATAGATAGTTGATCAGAGTTGTCCATATGAATGGATTGTAATTTAAATTCAATGGGTAGAACCACCTCTATCTCATATACTAATGAGTAAGGGGTTTGCTGATTGGAAATGAAGGTTTTGTTCTAGTGATCCCAAAGAGCATAGAAGAGAATTTCCAAAAAGGATTTCTTATTCTTCTCTACCAACATTTGGAGTATGTGTGATATGGTCCTATTGAAGGCCTCTATCTATTCATTGGATGTTGCATGGTACTGGGAAGAATGATTGGATTTGAGGGAATACTCCTAGAAATGTTAGTCTAATTCAATAGAGAGTAAGTTGGTACCATTGTTCATTAGTATTATGATATGGACACTAAAACTAGTGATGATATTGGATTTCATAAAGCTGAAAATGAAGTTTTATTTGGCTTCTTTAAGGGGTAAAACATCTTCCCATTTGTAAAAGAAGTCAGTTTCTATGATAATATACTTGACATTTCTGGCCATGGATAGAGGATATGGTCCCACAACGTCCATTCCCCATACGATAAATGTCTAGGAGTACTTAACTATGTTAAGCAACTCTAGGGGTTGATGGATGAAATTGGGATAAACTTGGAAGGAATGACACTTTTGGGTGAAATTGGCACAACCCTGGATCATGGTGGTCCAATAACATCAAAGAAATCAAATTAGATGGGATAAATTTTTTTATGATTGGTATGCCCCACAAGTTCTGGCATGAACATTATTAATGATGCTTGCGGTCTCTTTTCCATTAATGCAGTAGAGAAGGACTCCATCAAGGACTCACTTATAAAGAACATTATTTCAATTTGTGCCTTTGTACAACATGAAATTATCTAATATTTTTTGGATCTTTTCCCTATAATCCCTATCTTGTGGGAGTTCTCCCTTTTCATGATAGACTACAATTGGGAGAATCTAGCTGGTGGTAGGACTGTATGGCTTAGAGAAGGGACTTATCTCATCAGTTTCTTCCATCTTGGATTGAACATATGGTAAAACCATTTTTTGGTGGGAAATTATGTTGATCGTTACATTCTGATTCAGATCGGTCAGGGTATTGGATGCATTTGCTAATGCATCAGATTGGGCATTTTATGAATGAGGGACATATGCCAGTGACAGATCTAATGGGAATTCTACCATAAATTCTAGAATATGGTTCGTCAAAGGGATTAGCTCCTCATTATTAATAGAATATTCACAAGTTAATTCCTTGATTACTAGATCTAAATCACATTTTATCTTCATGTTTATAGCTTTAACATGGAATACTAGTTCCGAGAATGTGATAAGAGAATGTTATTCTACTTCATTGTTTATGAACCCCTATGAATGTATGAAAGAATAAGGTAGGACTACCTTTTATGGGGATACAAGTACGAATCCCAGTCCCTCTTTGTTGAACTTGGGGTCCTCCATTCATTTCCTAGTTGGTCTTCTAGAGGCACCTTTGAAGTTAATTCCACATATCTTCATATCCTCTAGAATAGGGAACACATATTCATCATTTAATTCGACATCCAACAGAGCCAATTCTGTTTATGGGTATTCTTCCATGAAGTCTTCTATCTCCTGACCTTTGATAGCCTTCTGAGGTATCAATGGTATATCTAACTGCTATAGGATTAATTCCCACCGTGATAGGCATCCAATTTATATTATAAGGCTAAGAATTTACTTGAATGGGTTGCTACAAGAGACCATGAGGACCTCATGGTGCTGCAGAAAATTCCTAAGCTTACGAACTACAATGATTAAGGCTATCAGCCACTTCCCAATATTTGAATACTGAGTCTCAGCATAAATTATTTTTTATCATATATAATAGAGACTTTTTTCACTTCCAGCATCATTCCTATATATGAGGAAGGAACCAAGGGATCACTCAAAGGTGGTAATGTATAGAATCAGTGGTATTCCTTCAACATGTGACATTAAAATCAAGGAATATATGATATATTTCTTGTAATTGTTGAATTCTTCCTGACTATCAGCAATCCATTGATATTCTACCCCTTTCTTTCAATATCTGGGTGAAGGGTAAGTATTTTACTTCAAGGATTCCTATAATGTGAATAATGAAAGAAATGTGTCCTTAGAGTCCTCTAAACTCAATGAGTTTGTGAGGTGGTGAAATTATAAGGATGAAAATTTTCTTCTCAGGGCATAATTTGATGCCTTCGTGGCGTAAAACAGTGGTGAGGAATTTCTTTGGGGTGAAACGAAAGGCACATTTTCGGGGGTTCATTTTCCCACTGTGTTTTTTTAGTTTACATTAAAAGGTTTCAAGATCTGACAGGTGGTATGAGCGCCATGTTGACATCACCACTATATCGTCCACATATAATTCAATGAATTTTCTCAGGACGGGTTTGATGATTTCATGCATGGTGTGCTGGTATGTGGAACCGTCATTGTTTAAACCAAAGGGAATTACCATGTATCAAAATACTCCATGGGGATATGAATGAGGTGGATTTTTCATCCTCTAAGGCCATCTAGATTTAATTATAACCCGAATAACCATCCATTAATGCGTGAGCCTCGTACCTGGTTGTTGCATTAATAAAATATTATGTGATTGGGACATGGAAATATTATTTCGTTCAGTGTTAGTTGAGGTTCCTAAAATCGAAGCAGACCCTGATCTACTCATTCATATTTTTTATGGGGAAAATATTTTCTATCCAGATGAAGTAATAGACCTCCCAAATGAATTTGTATCTCATGAACATGTCCTCTTCAGCCTCTATTTTGGCAGCAATGTCGGGTGTTTCCTTCAGAGAGATTACTTGGTGCCCCGATTATTTTCTGACGGGCCAAGGTGGTGAGTTTCCACCTTTAGATTGAGGCATGGAATTCCAATATTATTAAAGGCTAAAACACCTCGATTCTTCTTCAGGAAAGAGGCATATAGCTCTTGCTGTTGGGAATGAATGGACACACTAACCAGAGTGGGCCGCAGGTCCTCTTCCATTCCCATGTTTATTTCCTTGAGTTCATCAATTGTGGTAGAGATGCCTTCCTCAAATGATGGAGTAGAATCCCTCAAGTCCTATTCTTCTTCCACCTCTTCATTATTATCATCTTCATATTCTTCTTCTAGCGGGGAAATAATTCTTAAGATGATGGATCCATAATTGAGGGAAGATTCATAATTTTGGTGTCTGAGAGACGGAGATTCCTTTTCTATCTCTCCCATCGGTGAAAGTTTCTTTAGAGAAGACACAGTGATGGGTAAAAGAGTTTTCTCATCTTATTTTAGTGACAATGTACTTCCTCTATCCTCAGGAGGTGAGGAAAATATTTTTCTAGGTTTTGATGTTGGTTCAAGGGCATTTTCATCTGAATCCCCACCATTATCTAGGGAGTCAGTGAGATTTTCAACATTATTAGGATCAACGGACATAACTAAAATCATGAGTATTTACTGGTTACATGTCCAAATATGGACTTGGGATTTAAATTTGATTGATGGGATATATGTATTCCTCTATGATATGCTTAATGGGATCGGTGGGAACCATTTCCAAACCATTCAGGTTGGTGACCAAATAAATTCCATCAACTGTGGGTTTTGTCCTCCTAATTTCATAGAAACCCAAATCAATAAAGTATGAATCACATGACTCAAATGGGGCCTTATCAACTTGTAGTGTCTCACTCTATCCATCAATTTTATATTGCAGGAAATAATGATTCGATGAGGGTATTTCTACATGTTTATGTATCCTGAGACTCCCTACAAGTGCATTGAAGGCTGTATTAGTTTGGACCACCCAAAACATTGGGTGAGTTATGAGGTCACTAAACTAGGTTTCAAGCTTGATTTTTCTAATCAAATTCTTATCAAATCTGTCATATCCCAATAGGGATGCAGTCTCATGAGTTATATCATCCTCTTTTTAGCCCATTCGATGAAGTGTTTGTAGCGGGAGGGGATTTACCCAAAAACATTATTGATGAATGCTTCTTTGGATATCGATGCCTTTTATTATGAAAGAATCATATAAGGGTTCCATTTTTTTGTACATATTGGAATCTCCATATTGATCTATGAAAGAGATAATAGTAAGAAATTTTGTAGGAGTAGTCTCTGTTCGGTAGACTTCAGTAGTGGATACTTTATCTTCAAACTCTTAAGGTCTCAAAAAATATTCGATGAGTTCTTCCTAGAGATCTATAGATAGATTCAATTCATCCAAAATAAACCAAGTGGCTAGATCTTAGGCAATGTCTGTCAGAATATCATTTTTCTGATCTAAATGTCAGTTCTTCATAGAATGGGGATGCTCTTTCAAAGGTGCTTTAGGGGATTGGGCATTTTATGAAGAAGGATCAACCCTTGGGCCTTTTTGGATTGGTTTAGGTAGGTTATATCACCTTTAGTGGGAAATTAATCATTGGTTCTTCCTCTAATGGATATATTATAATGAATGGACATGGATGGCTCTCTGTGGGGGAATTATAATTTTCTTATCCCTTTTGGAATCGATGTAGGGTCCTTCCATGGATTTTTCCACACTAAAGGTTTGTTCTAGGGTGTAACCATAAGAATAATTTCTTGTATGGCGGCATCTCACTTGATATGACTATCTTATATGGTTTCATCCTCCTACCCCCAAATAGGGTGTGCATATTTATAGTTAATAACCATATTCATCGTCAGAGAAGGGATTCATAAATAGGAAGACATTGATGGATCCAAAAAATCAGCCCTCATATGATGATAAATTTTCCACAATATCTTCTTCTAGTGGTGTTGTTTTGTGAGGCAGTTCACGTTATACCATTTATAGGGGAGGTTCTTATTATGTCATCTGGTGGGGCGGTGCCCATGTCATCACATTCGATGGAATGAAATAATTGACTGTGAAGTACAACTTTGGCTTCGGTGCACATTCATCTCCATGAAACTATTTTCCTCCAATATGATTAGACTATTTTTATGTGGTCATCCATTGGAGGATTTTAGGGCTGATAATGTCTACTTTGATGATTCATAATATTTTGGAGGCATGGTTAGTTGCTTCATCTCTTCCTCTAAGATTCCTTAGGATTGGTTGAATGTGTTTCAGGTCAACCAAATATCGAAATTTTCCTCCTTTTTGTTAATAAATTCTTTCCACTCCCCTTATTTGTTTGGATCGGTGGGGCAAGAATACACCACTTGTACTGGCGGTGGTACCAACTTGACCTTTCTAGAATCTATCATCTTTTTTCTGGAGGTCCTCAAATAAAAAACACTCTGAGATGTTGTTTCCCAAAATTTTATCTAAGGGACAATAATCTGGATAATAATCAAGACCTACATACACATCCCTCTTCAGCTCTGGTAGCCAAAGTTTGTTTCAATTCATGATGGCTATAATATAACCAAAAAATTGATCATCTAATAATGAATAAAATATATTTTTCCATTCCTCGAATTGATTTTTTTTCACCAATCCACTCTTTCTGATAGGTCGAGGGTGGTTTATGATGTCCAGAGGTCCCTTCATGGTTTGGTGGGGGCCTTTGAGCTAGTGAAGGGGGTGGCTTAATCATTAATGAAGTCAATTGTGCTCTCTCTGCTCTATTTATTGGGGCTATTTGGGATTTCTATGACTTCAAATTAGTTTGTTGCAAGGAATATTCTATCCATTGAGTAATTGGGGTGATGTCCCATAACCCACTTGTATATTTCACTGGAATAAGTGGTGTTAATAGTTCATCCCGGAGGTTGTTGATGCACATGGGAAAATCGCATCATGGGGGAGTGGCTGGTTAAAAGATTAGGTGAGAACCTTCTATCTAGAAATGAAGTCTGAGACTCTATGAATATCTCATTGTTTGTTGTTCATGATAACACTAACTATTGTATTTGGAAATGTCAAACTAAACTGGAAGAGAGTCTTCCACCGTAGTTCTTCCCAACCTGTGATTAAGTTACCTGGAGAACTGGTATACCAAACAAAGTCTGAAGGTTTCAGAGTTCTCATGAAGAATATATGCTTCAATAATTCTTGTTACTCCAAGGTTCCCATCATGGGATCTCAGAAATATGAGTAGTTCATCAGATGTTCCACCAAGTCACCTGAGCCATTATACATTGGGATTAAGGGGTTCATGAAATTTGGCGGTGGAGGGATGTTTCTTACCCAATTGAGGTTGGTCTTGAATTTTTATTTGTATTGAATCACACCATCTATCCTTTGGTTCTATTCTAGTTTTCAATAACTCAATTGTATTCTGTATCTCTTGATGCATGTCGTGTTGGACCTGAGCATTAGCTAGTGTAGCAGTAGGCACGATTAGATGTGTTGATTCTATTGGAATGTTAGGAAGATAAAAAACTAGGGGAATCCTCAATGGATTCACTTGAATCTATTCTGATACCTTCCCCAATAGAGTGAAATAATGATATCTTACCTATATTTGGTTCAGGTAGAACAATTGTCTTGATGCATCCTTAAACATGCATCCCATCCTTTCTTTATTTTCTAGGATAATCCCATACACTAGAGGAATTTCTATTATATGTTTATGTTTACAATATACCTACAGAATGTACCTAGTAGGAACACTTTCTTGGAGCATCTTATAAATTATTCACCTTATCTCTTTTATTTCATCCTCCTTTCGAGTGAATCTCTGATCAAGCATGGGGGAATCATCATCAAGGGGAGGAGGGAGTGGTTCATAGATGTTGATCTTATTCTTCTATTATTGGAGATTTATTTGGGTGGTAGTGGATGATTAACCAAAGGGATGACCAAATTTAAGACAACTCTTTGGTTTAATGTGTGCACTCCATGAGGCATAGTGTGAACCATCTTCAGGAGGGAACCCTACTATCATTTTTCTCAAAATTTGTATTCATTTAAATGAGTTATATAGAGATTATTCCCATGACGTTCACTGATGCATACCACATTAGCGGTTGAATACTTGGTGCTGAATGGTATGCGAACTTCTTAAGTCCTTTGTTGGGTCTTTTCTGTCTATTCTATTATAATATAGCATTTCTTAGCAAAGAGTGACACAGTGGGAAACTATATACGACCTTGCAGTACACCTTCATTGTACAAGATGAGAGTCATGAGATGGGATGGAATGGGTGACCACATTATCCTTTTTTCACCCTAGATCTGAGAATAAAAACAACCACTAGATGGGAATTCGAAGTAAAAATTACCCAAGCTCAGCAGGTTGGGGTTTCTCTCATACATTTATTGACAATAATTATCCAATATTTGGATCATTCTCTTCTAATAAGTTAAGTGAAAAATTAAATTTTTTCTTAGAACATGCATTGGTCTTATTGTCCTATTATTTATAAATGTTCACCATTATGTTATAATGTTTTCCAATACTAATTTATTTTTATACATATAGAATCAATTTAAAAATATCTAATGTAAACATCTTTAAATTATTCATGTATAAATTCTTAATAAAATGGAAATGGCTTTTTATGCTATGAGATATTATGGTTTTTCACTGTCTTTGGTAACCAAAATCCATGAACTCACAAATACCAAATGTAACCAATCATCATCAATATAGTTTGTCTAAAAAGAAATAATTCACCTATATTACATATAAATAGTGAATAAGAGATATGATAAACCATTTTTTGTCTTTCTCATAATAGTGGTTGTGCATACATGACAAATATGAGTATAAATCCATGTCTTTCTAAATCATATGAATCTCTCTAGTTAAGGTTTCTTATATGAGGCTTATACATATAATTAATCATTTACATGTTTATGGTATAAATCTTTCATCCTCATGATGCTCTCCTATAAAAATCCCGACAATAATATGTGATTATAGTACACAAAACATCCACCCTTGAAACAGTACAATACACATACAATAGTGCTTCTACACAATATTTTCACAAGATAGAATATTATATTTCTCAAAAATAGGTCACATGGAAATTTATGATGATGTATGAATTTACATTATTTATATAAAAACATAAAAAAATATTATATTATGTTTATTGTTGATTTTGAATTAATCAACAAATTAATTAGTCCCATACTATTTTATCATATCCAAATATCCCACATCAAAAAATTTAAAATGTCATGTCCCTTGAATATTATAATATAATGGGTCCATATATACATTTAAACAAACATTATGGAGACCGTATCATATAATTTAAATCCATTAAGGTAGGGTCGTCTTAATAGTTACATTAACTCAATGCACCATGATTTTGGAATGGAGTTCCCAATACTTAAATCCTATACTCAAATATCATCAACACATGCCTCTATGTTTTTTTGTGTCATATTGGTGTATAAAAACATTATGTTAACATTTTTATGAAAACCCAAAAAATTCAATAGATCTTCTCAAAAAATTAAAGTTTTATGAAGATGGAATGCACAATGTTTGGATCTATTTTTTCATTTTATTTTATTTGGTGGATGAAATTATATAATAAAATATTTAAATTGGTTGACTTTTATCTAATATATAAATGTAATTTATTATATTCTTAATATGGTTGTTTATATTATGAGGAACATACATAATAAATTATCCTTTTTTGATAAAATAAGATAATCCTTATACATGTATATGATATCATATTTTATATTTCTATACTTGTTAAATACCTAATGTAGGAATGTATATAATTAATTAGATATGCTTGATAATATATAACTCATAGATTTAATTTTATTTTCTAACCAAATTATTTTCGATGTCTTTATCTCAAACGAAAACCATTAATCATAAAAATATCCCAATAATCAAAAATAAAATAAAATAATTGATTAAATGAATTAAAATAGTGATATTATTTTAAGATTATAACTTTTGGATGAATTATTGATTGGTTATAAACTAACAACCTACCATAGAAAAATAATTCATTGAACTAATGGATGGATCTAATTATAGAATTTCACTATTCTCCTATGCATTTATTCTATTGGATTCACCTTAAATATGATTCCAGACCATCTAATCTAAATAGAAGCTCAATCCATTAAAAATGAGTACTTACTGATAGGTAAGGAGTTCTATGAGAATAGGATTACATAAATCATATCATAAAATTGTAGTATATACATAATAAATGAGGGGCAGATAATTAACTGATGATCATAACTATTTAATTAAAATAATTATTTAAACACAGAAAAAAAGTATTATATTAAATTAATAAATTTGATAAATACCCAGGTTTTTCGAGATCATGGTAAATCATAAAATACAACAACAATGGATTTTATATTTCTTGAAATCATAACCACTCATTATAATTTATATATTTTTTCATGAATTAATAAATTTAAAACTAAATAACTAATAAACTGTTTGTCATAACTTTATTGCCTAATAATAATTTAGGCTAATAATCATATACATTATAAGATTAAATTAATCAATAAAAATTTAATTTTAAAAAGTTATCTATATACTTGTTATGTGCATGAGAGGAAACACAATATGTATCTTCTACATGAGAATAAATTCAATTTTTGGATCATAAATTTTACATGATGTATACTGTCACTCTATAAGTCATGTGACACTTGTCATATACGGCCCTTTTTTATATACTATATATATACATTACAAATATTCCACACAACATGTTATGATATATATGGGATTTAGTTCCTTTCTTAAATCTATATTGTTTTTTTGGAATGTATGGATATAAATAATTTCATAATATACACAGTGTGTACCATTGGAATTGTATATGAGGTATATGATGCGTACACTGACAGTATCATATAGTGAAATGGAAAATTTTACACAATATGATATTGAAATAATGTATTCCCATATGAGAAGATATAATTCACTCATAATGTTCTTGTTTTCAAGAAATATTGACACATGAAGTGTACATCTTATATGTGAAATATGTGTTTATTTTCTAGATATACACCGTGAACAGAATCAATGTTGTGTTTCTGGACTCACAATCTATGGCTGACCTGTATTTCTGTCTCATAATAATCAACATGAGCTGGCACAAATCCGACATCATGTTTAATCCTTTGGGGGTTACATTTAATGTCTCCTTGATATTATCCATATAGTCTGTATCATTCAATATGTCATGTCATAATTAAATTTTCCTTTTGTAATGAGACCATGAACCAATCCACATAAAATACTGAGTTTTACACGATATGCTCCTTTTATGGATAACCATGGGTACATAATGTGTATTTTACTATTAAATTACATAGAATCATTTCATTTATTTAGCATCATTAGCACCTCTAGATGGATGTTTCATCCATTATTTTAATGTCTCGGAATTTTGATGGATAATTTTTTTTGATGAATTTTATATCTTGATCGTTAAACATTGTGTGAAAATTTAGACATAAAAACTATCCATTCATTACATGAGATTAATAAAATATACAATAAATAATAATAAAGTAATATTTGATGGATCTAATACATGTTGAAAATTCATATGAACAATAAAAGTGTTTTTCAATTGAACAATTTTTCCAATAATATTGAATGGATAAAATTTGAAGAACATAATGAATGAAACCCCAAAATCGCATAGAAGGGATCTTTCACATTTAATTTAAATCATAAAATACTAAAAAATAAAGAATTATTTCGTCAAAATATTTTTCAATTTTTTTATTTATAATGAGAATACCAATATGGAATCATCTTCTTATATCCACACATGATCCATCAATCTATGAATGATGTTATTGATTCCCAAGGGGATGGTTTTATATGTACAAGGGAATCATGACATATGATATTCATCACAAAATGATATTCTTATAATTTATACCTTATATATATGGAGGATAAGAATATATTCTTTTTTATTCTTGTAAAAATTCATGAGAAAATTCAATTTTACTACATGTTTTTTCAATAAAATGATATAAATTTTTATTTATAATATTGTTTAAAAATGCATAATTTCACAAGGGATCTTTTCTAATTTTCATAATCTAGGTAATAAATATTTAAAATAATAATATTTTTATTATTATTTCAAGTAAATCTATTCATTGAATATCCTTGATTAAATAAATAAATATTTGTTTATATAAATGAAACAAAATAAAACATATCATTTCTATAATTCCATTAATTAGTATCATAAATTTGTTTCATAGATTTTTCCATCCATGTATATTAAAATATTTAGTTATATAACAATAATTTTTCTAGAAATAAATAAATATTATTTTCATGAAATTTTAAATTACATTTACATTAATAATCATCTTAATAAAACAATATTTATATTAATCCTGTAATTAAAATTTAGAACAAATAAATATTTATTTATATCATCATGAATAATAAATAAGAGAAAAAATTAATCTTACATACTCTAAAATTGAATATCTCATGAATGAAATTATGTGATAAAATTTAATTTAATATTTATTAATTGAAAAAGCTGAAAAGAATATTTTCTCTTAATATTAACTTTAATAAAATTTAATGACACTCATAATACACTTACTATTTGTTAAACCACTAAGGATTCATAAATAAATTTCAAATAGAATTAAATGAATGCAACACTGAGCCTCTTTAAAATAACACCTTGTTTTAAAGAGATAGTTATAACCTATATCTGAAACATATTTTTTTTCCACTTATATAATTTTAATTTAAAAACACTTATATACATATTTGTGATCAGTATGATATTTAGAGTCTGATATTATCACCATTATTTTTTTGTATAGTACTTGACCCTTATAAATCTTTATATGACCAAATAAATAGTTTCCTCGCCAATGAATGTATAAATAAAATTTTGGCATCTCATAAGTGACAATATAATCATAATACAAGTGTTGGTGTTTTTTATAACTCCATAATATTTAATTATAATTTAAATATTAATTTAATAAATTAAATGAAATTTTATTTTCATGAAATGTAATAATAAATTGTTATTTTATTATGTCATGGTTATAATAAAATTTTATGTGACATTGATTAATTACTCTAGGTATTAAAATATCCAGGATTATTTTATAATAATTATTTTTTGAAGAAATTATGACTTTATTTAAAAATTGAATTAATATTATGTTGAAACTATTTTTTAAAAATGGTGTTCAATTTTCAATTCTAGTTATTGATAAATGGTTGGGGTGAATTTATTAGATTTTTTTTGAAATACATGATTTTTTTATGAAAAATGATCTACTTTAATTTAATGTATATATACATTATATGGTAAATACATTATTCCTAACATCATGGAACACGTTACCACCCTTCGTTTGAACTCACATTCTCTAATTACTATTTTTAGTATTAATAACCAAAATTATTGTTTTCATGAGAAAAATAATAAAATAATGATTAAAATATTGGAAAACTACATCTCTCCTCCCCTATAAATACCCCTCATCACCCCCTCTCCACCTTACACATCTCAAGCTTTGATAATTTTATAAACACTTCCCAATACTCATACTAAAGATCTTCCTTATATCCTAGACCAACTGGTTGCACAAAATGACCAAATCCATGGCCTTAAGGAGGATCTCAAGGGGAAGATAACAAGATGTAACAATCCTCTATCATTTTCTTTTATTTTCAATTGAATACTTTTTATTTTCATAACTTATTTTACCTCCCCTTATCTAATAGTAATGAAAACTCTAGTATTATATGTATACCATAATTTAATTACGTTTATGGAAAAAATCATCATCATACTTCTTATCCTCTCAATCTTATTCAAAAAAATAAAAACACCATCCATGATGTGTCGATTTACCGACACAATGGATGATATGATTTCAATTTACATTACTTACTTCAAATATGGTATTAAAACCATTTTAATGGATGAAATAGTTTTTAATTTTAATGATATAACTTCATTTATGTTATTGAATTATAATATACACATAATATTAAATTATATAATGAAACCAGTTCACGATTATAAAATAACCACCTAAATTATCTAAATGAAAATCATTAATGTTTTATCTACTAATTCATCATCATATATGAAAAAAAATTATAGTATCATTTAATATTATGGAAACAAATTAATACCATTTCATCCCAATTATGTAGTTTCTCATAAATTCTAAATTAAAATCCATTAAAAACCGACCATGGAAATGAAGTAACGAACGCACCCAAAACAATGGGATGAACAAAATATTATTAATAAATATGTGAAATGATGTTATAAAATTGTCATATAAGGTTTTATAAACCATAATATGTCTCTATAAAATATTAATAACAGTATTCTAACCATTATAATGAAGTTTTAATCAAATTTTAATTACGGATAAGACAAGGTTAGGGAATTCATAACCCAATTTCCATTCGTCGGGTTAAACTTATTCTTCATTAATTATGAATTAATAAGATTATTTTTGTAATTACTTTCTATATTATGTTTTATGATGTTTATTTATAGTGTATAAACATATTACTTTCATTATATTAACTATTACTTCAATTATATCATATCTTTAAGTGATATTTTTTTAAAAATCATCTTTTAAAATTCTATTTTACAAATTTCAAATGCAATGTTTATATGAAATTATTCATGTCTTTTGATTATTTCAGGTTCATGGGAATTATTTATGATTAATTGTGGGAATAATATCTTCCTATAATGCATTATTTATGTGTAAATTAGAGGTTGTCCATATGGTTACTCCAAGTGTAACTATGATGGTTACACAATAAGGTAGTCGTGAGGTTTACATTTTATGGTAGTTGTGAGGGATACAAGTCATAAGGTTGTCACAAGGGTAACAATATTATGTAATTTATTACCCAATATACCTTTATGGTTTTATTTATGTTTTTATGTTTTATGTAAATCTCTTGTTTCACAAATTAAATGATACTTTTATGGGTGAGAAGTTTTTCTTTGTGAAAATGATTTCATATGTTTTTATGTTTTCATGGAATAATGGTTTGTTTCCTTATTTTTATATCAATTAATGATCTTTTTATGTTCATCCCATGTTTTCAAATTTTTCATAGGTTATAAGGATGTCTATGAAAATAAAGAATTTATATTAATTGTTATGAATATTTTTCATAGAAATCATGTAATATTTTTTAATATTTATGTTTTTGATGAAATGAATATTGTTTTTGTAGTACAAAATTTTTATTCTTGTGGGTTGATAGGTATGAATTGCTAAAAAAATTTATAAAACACTAAAACTAAAAGAACGCACAATGCAAAATAATGTTAATTCTTTACTAAAACTCAAGATTAAGGAATGTTTAAGGTCGGGTCCTTGTAGTGGGTATCATTAGATGGTTTAGATAACATTAGGGGTTATAATGATGTTAATAAAATACCATAAATAATTTTTACCTTATCCTTATAATGAAATGATATAGAATTTTAAGATTTCCATTTTTTATCTATGATATATTTGTTCAAAATAGTTTTCTGTAGAGGAAACAAGGAAGCTGAAGTAGGAAGGTGCCAATTGGATGATATCATTATTAATATACAATCTGGAATGGTGGGGATTAGAACCGAGTAGGCTGTGATGGTAATTTCTTAGTTGAACAAGGTTATAAATAAGGAAGTTTTCTATGTCAGAGAAAAACCAGAGCCACCCCAAAGGAACATCATGATATGAACTATTTTATATGGTAACTACCTCCTTCATTCAGTGGATCTTCCAACCCAATGGTGGCTAAAACATGGATTAAATCCTATGAAAACATATTCAATGTAATGGGGTGTTCAGATAATCATATTTTTAGTCTCTAAATTTATCATTTTGAGGGTGATTCTTACTACTGGTGTTCAATGTTCAATAATATTAGGGTTGGTGGTGAGACAGAATCCTTGGAATGAGATGAATTTAAAAATATTCTCCTTGAAAAATATTATCCTAAGGTGGTTCGACATAGAGTGGAAAAGAAATTGATTTAATTGAAGTAATGGGAGGATGATTCTATGATTGTGTAATAAGTAAACATCACCTGACAAACAGGGTATGTTCTAAATATTATATAATATATTGATAGAAAGAGTAATCATTTTAACTTAGGATTAAAGCCAAGATACCGAATGGAATTGGCCTCTTGATAATTCAAAATTTATGAGATATTTTTTGATGTGATGATGGGATAGAAATGGAGATTTAGGATGATCACATGTAAAACAAGTATATAAAGAGGTACAGATGGAAATCCATGGTTAAGAATCAATAAAAAATGAAGCTAAGAATGTTCAGTTTCATGTTTGTGAAAAGTGTGGCAAAAAATCACTATGGAAAAGTTATTCCCAAAATTAGGAAGTGTTTTTGATATGGTATGTTTATAAATATGGTTCGAGATTTTAATGAAAATTATCGTAAGATCAATTTTGAAATGTGAACTATAATGTGTTTCTAATTTAGTGAGATGGGTATTTATGAAAATACATTTCAAAAGAAAGAACAGAATGATAGAAAACAACCACATTATAAGCATAAAGATGTAGTAAGATCGTTTGTGACTATGTCAGAATAAGTCAGTCCATCCAATTATGTGGTATCAAGTACTTTCTTTGTTCACTCATATTTTTCTAATGAAATGTTTGAAATGGGGTCTATACTTTCATTTATTTCTATAAAATATTTGAGTAAATTTTAAATTTCACCTCAAGAAATGTGACTGGAACTTCTGGTTAAAACACCATAGATAAATATGACATAAAATAAGGAATTATAAAAATATTCATGTTGTTGAAAATGGAAAAAAATTACCTAAAAAAACTGTGGTTTTTTCTTTTTTATAGCTTTCTACTATTCTGGGAATGGATTGGCTTTTTGCTGAACATTAAAATATTGATTACAGTACTAAAGAATTTTTTTAGGAAGTGTTAAAATTTGAATAAAATAATGAACCCTTACAATTGATAACATATCAGGAAGTTGATAAACTATTAAAATTTAGAAATTATTATTATCTTGGTCATATTTTTTATAATATGGGATCTATTCAGATTAATGATGCGCCAGCGGTAAATGAATACCTTGACATTTTGTCTAATGATTTTCATAGTGTTATACCTGTTTAGAATGTTTAACTTACTATTGACTTGGTTCCAAATGAAAAGACAATTTCAAAACCATCTTATTAAATTGATCAACTGGATCCTCTTGAATAGAAAAATCATTTTTTGGAGTTTCTTGATAAAGGATTCATTCATCATTTCACTTCATCATTGGGTTCTCCAATTTTTATAAAAGAAATATGGTTCCATAATATTTTTTATTGATTATATATCCTTTATACCATTATATTTAAAAATAAATATCATTTTCCTTATATCGATGACTTGTTTGATCAGAACTAGGGAGCTTAGTATTTTTCCATTATTGAATTGAGATCTCAAAACCATTAGCTGAAGGTAAAAGAGAATGACGTCTCAAAAACACCTTTTTTTACTAGATATGGGAATAATGAGTTTGTTCTTATTCCTTTTGGGTTGAAAAATTCATCTTCTATATTCATGGATCATATAAACAGAATATTCCATGAATATTTAGATAATATTTTTGTTGTTTTTATTGATTATATTTTTTCATTTTCAAAAAGTAATGAGGATCATGAATAAAATGTAATGGAATTTTTTGTAACCTCTCAAAGATGAGATGTTAAGAGGAAAATTTAGAATATGAAATTTTTGGATTATAGGGTCCTCAAAACATCCCAAATGGATGTAAATACTCCCACAAGCACTTTTTTGAGGAATGGAAACAGAACTATTGGTCCATCAATACAAATGGATTAAAATTGGATTTTAAATTTCAGAAGAAACTTGAAGAAATAAAATTTTGAAAGAGTTTTTAGTGTATCACGTACCACCACTGTGAAAGGTTCACTAGGCGCATGAACAGAAAAACATGTGTACATGGAAGGGCCCATGAGGTCCTGGCCCATGAAGTGATGGATAAAAAGAAAGGATTCCACAAACTATATCACTGGTGAAATTGATTTTAGAAATTCCATCCACATACCATTCTATGAACAAAGCAGTTCAAAAACAATGATATCTCATAGGGTTTCGTGAACAACATCTCGTGAACCAAAGACTCTTCAATCCCATAGTGGCTGAGTCTTCTTCAGGATGGGATATATTTTCATGGGATTCTGGAAATGGTGCAACATGCCCAATGATATGATTTTTAAAACACTCTATAAAAGGAATAGGAGAGAGATGTGTGGAAGAGATCACAAAGGAGACCCTAGAGCCTGGAAGAAGGATTTCAGATACACAGATTACTCTTATTTCGGTTTTGAACCATAAAAAAATTGAAAATTTTAAATCACTTTTCCATAAGTATAACATTCTAAGAATCATAAAAATAAGAAACATAATATATATTGGTGAACCGTGAACCTAATTGGTGGCATAAAAAATTATAAATTCCTAGAGAATAAACTCCCTGTGAACCATAGGCTCCATAACCCTTCTTAAACATGGAGACCTGCATAGTGCATTGCTATGCAGATTGAATCATAGGCCGTGTAGTTCATTAGTATGTGGATAGAACCTGATCCAGCCTGGCGAACCATATCCAAGACCACATACCACATTGGTATGTGGTGTTCTAGACCCACACCAACATTCAGTTTCAGTTTGTGGATGACCCCTCTACCCTCATTGCATTATGATATGTGGAGTTTTCCCTTCCTGCATGAGAAAAAAGTATGCAGAATGGGGTACCATTAGTTGTCCTTCCATTCAACTGCAATCATGCTTCTTCATCACCACCTTTCCCTCCATAGCTCCTTCACAAACCACTCTCCGACATTAGTCCAAACCCTTCTTCAAGCCACCAAACCCGTAGGATAATATCATCAGGCACAACAAGAAACCATTCTGAATGTACACATCCAAGGTAAGTGTAGTGACAAAGGTTATCCCCATAATGGTCTTGACCCCTAGAATGTCTCAATGTTTATATTCCCTAGGTAACCCAAGCACCGACTTCAAGATGCCAATTTGAGCCTCCCTGTTCTCGGGTTTTGGGGTAACTGGCAGCCTTTCCTTTAAATGAGTGATATTGGCATGAAAAGAGGCCACTCATTCCATTCCCCTTGTCCATGGATTATTCTCCTCCCCTTTCCAAAAACACGTAAAAGGGCACTCCTCCTAAGGTAAGACCCTAGCCTTTTGTGAGAGGTGTCACTCTTCACCGCCTTTGCCTCATCATTGGATGTGTGTAGATATATCACCATGATATGATTGTCCTTGATAACAACACGGGTGAGGGTTACATGTTTAAAGCCTCACATTTTCTCTCATTGCTCTAGTACCATCTACCAACAGAAGATGTAGGATAAATGATCTTTACATTCGCTACCTCTTCTTGTTTCTCACACTGAGCATTACTCAAACTGGATTATAGTTTGGTGGATATAATGATAACTGTGTAGTAACCCCATATGGGTATCCTCCTATGTGTAAGCCCTAACCAAACCATTAAATTTTCATGAGTTGAGATCCTCCCCGTGGTTCCCAAAATATGGAAACTTACATTAATAATCATCACACCACATAAACTATGAGAACTTTGATTCCCACCAAAACAGGGATACATAGGATGTCTATTTGATTGCTTGAGCTCAAAGGGGTGCCCTTCCCAAAGGTTATTCCAATTATGCCCCCAACAAATGGGAAGCTTCCATTGATAATCCCCACACCAAATCAACCATGGTAACTACGATTCACATCATAATTGGGATCAGTAGGACATCTGCCCAAGGCTTAAGCTTAAGGAACATTCTCCTCAAAAGATAGTCTTGATAAAATGATCACTTAAATTTTAATGGAATTCCTCCTAAGTGTATGAACTGATAACATAACTATATAGGATTTGATTCATCTCTTAATGATATATATGAAACCCATATTATGGGTCTAACCCCAACATCAATAAATATTCTATCCCTCTTGGATGATGATAAAATCTAGAGAGCCTGATTGTACAACATAAGTCAGCATTGTCTCCTTAGCATCAAATCTATACAAATCCAGGATTAATTATTTAACTTTGGGGTAACCAATGGATACAATATTCAAGAATGAATTGAGGATTCACAACATATTAACATGACTTAAATCTATAAGAGTGTCCTAGAATAGGTAATAATTCCCCCCAAAGGGTATGATGAACCCGGTCTCACATCCTCTTGACCAATGTAGTACATATGGGTCATTGGTCAAATAATAATCAAATGAGCACCTTACTTTGGAATGAAGGTCCATGAATCAAGGATACAGGGTTCTTTGGCTGTTTCTGTATCCACAAATAAACCCATTGGAGACCATCTGAGGAAGTAATTCCCTAAGAGGATAGATTGAACATATAATTAACCCCATGCAATCACTCGCCAAGACCCTTCAACTGTGGAACCTCATTCCCATAGAAAAGGTATAAAATTACTATCCCTATGGGGTCAATCAAATTCACCATAAAGGATAAAAATGTAGATAGAGTCAAAACCAGTACTGTGAGGTGAAATTATCAATAATAACAGAAAAAATGTTGTTACCTGTCAGACCAATTTGAATTCCTCCAATGCACAACCTCGGGTCAAAATATAAATAATGAACCCAGCCTGAACCCTCAACCATGGTGGCAGTTTTACCCAACTCAAGCCTCATCTGCACATAAAAAAAGAAAGGGAGATAAGTCAAATCTTCAAATATGCATATGATCAAGAGATATTACTTTGATGGGGTTTTGTTTTTTGTATATGCATATGTATATTATAGGTTTTTATATAGAGAACTTTGATCCAAATGGAATCCCAACAACCAATGAATACACGTACCTCAGTGATACCATATGTGGTCAGGGCATTGATGAAGAGAACGAACCCCTTGCCCACCGATCCTCTTCAACTACGACTATCCAACATGCTGACTAGAAGGTACCACCAAAACAGTACTCTCCCCTTATTGGAGGCCACAAGAAAAGCCCTCTAATATGGAAACTTTCATTAGTCACCTCCTCAGTTGCAGTCAAAAACCCTTCACTAGGTGGCCTCAGTGGTCATATTGTACCATTTCAGAACTTTTTTCCTAGAATGTGACAAGAAGTACCACCATTCTCTTTTGGAGGTTGAGGAATTCAATGATGACGACTTCATAACAGCTACCCAGGGTTCTTACTCAGGGGCCCCTCCTAGACATAATCACTATAAAAACTAGCCTACCAATTATCATCACTATAAATAGGATCTTATGTTGAGGGAACCTACTAAATCACCAAGGATACGGGCCAATTAGGCCGCCTGCTGAGGGAGGAAAGCATATAACATGGAGTTGGAAATCAACCTTATTCCAAGGGATGAACTCTTCCATAAAAAATGTGACCCTTAAATGGGAAGAATTATAAATCTCCCACCTACAGTAAAGACCAAATTGGAAATAGGGTGGCACAATACAGGCACATGAACATTCCAACCATTGCTCATTGGTCACGCCATGCAGACAGAGCAGTGAATTACAAGAAGATGAAAATATCTGCTGATGAGAAAGAAGCCTATAACCCAAATAGGATGTCCACTAACTACATGCATGAATAAATACCAATTGATGTGTTTCATGTCCTCCATCCAAATAGGGAGAATATGGGCAGAGTGAAATTCTTGTGAATGCATACAAAGGATGTGAGAAAAATACATCGGATATGAGAATATTCTAATTCATGCTCATTTATATGAAGTCTAGTAGTCCAATGTGGAGGAAACCAGAGATGACAACTAGAGAGAGAATCGCTACTTCGTACTAGTATATGAGAAATGATAGTATCTAATGGTAACCTATGGAGGACCAGAGTAGGAATAAACTCATGATTTGACAAAGAAAAGTACCTTCATACCCATTCCATCCAAAGATGTATTGCAACACATCCTGGAAAATAATGGAAGATCAGATGTTAATTCAAGACCATATCCCCCAAACATGTCCAGATATCATTGCATCAGTGGAGAAGGTGAGGAACCAGTCCAACTAACCACTTCCGTTGAATTTAAGGACTTACCCACAAAATGTGCTGGTCACTTCAGTGTAGTAATGTTTCCATACACATTTCAAAGAAGGCTGAAAAAAATATCTCATGTTACACAAATAATCATATCGAGAAAAAATACATGTTCCAACGGGAGGATTCTGGTCCAACATTGAGGTCACTCAAGGGTATGCATATATCCCTTACAAAACTCACAATGTCCATCAGTGTATCCTAATGACATCACGAGAACCAACAATATAAGGACCCATATATAAAGGTCATTACCAACAGAAAACTTTCCCAGTTACCCACAAGAGAGCGCAAGGAAATGAAATACGCAAAAGGGAATGAGAAAATGAAGAGAAAATACATGATTATACTATTCTATATGTTAGATTTATTGATGACCTCAAGAATATATCAATAGAGGTCTAATATCCTAATATTAAATTACCAAATTATGGAAGTTTAATTAGCAGTTGCGAAGGCCCTACTTGCAATTTTGGTACCAGCAGTTCTGAAGGCCCTCTCTAGAGCACCAAAGAGGGCTTACTCCATGTTCCAAGAATGGTTGATCATGAGAACATATCTTATGATGCGTGTTAGGGTATCCATCCCCTAGAGAAGATGATTAGAAATCAAGAAGCTACTACCCTTGGTTTTGTCCACAATGATCATCTAATCCTGGGAATATGATACAAATATTATTCTTTTTTTATCAGATGTCAAGACATGATGGTAGTCCTAACCATGATGAAAACCTTTGGGAAGGCCCTCACCACAATGGTAGTTGATATGAAGGCCCTCCCCATAGAAATATCAAGTAATGAGAAGGTAATCCCCTCATTATAAGGCATCCTGAAGGCCCACCCTAGAATGTACACTACAACAATTCTCCAAAAATACAAATATCAAGTTGTAATAGTTGTTGTCGCTATCATAGTACTCATCAAGGGGGTCCTCCCATCAATATCACAAATTAGTAAGAAGATATTCATCCAGCTACTGCCCAACCTAATGGTCCTCCCAAGGGAATATGTCATAGGTAAACCCCCCAAAATCTTGCATTAAGTTTCCTTGGTAGTCCTCACCATTGTAGCACTGATGTGAAGCTCCTACCCATAGTCAAAATTCACACGAGCAAGAAGTTCCTCCCCTTTCAAGGAAAAATGTGATAATGTCCTCTGATGTTGAGGCACTCAGAAAGATGGATTCAGACATTTCACACACTCTGTCTATGATGTGTGATATCCTTTCTCAACCAGAGGATGCTCTAGGGCCACACTCATCTTTCGAGCCACCCCCATGCCACACACATATCAATGGGGCTCAATTTTCATGACTTCATGGAATGAAATTATTAAGATGCAGTTAATCTGGGCATATCCTGTAGAGTATTCCATAAAAGAACAACAACAAGATATGTTTCTCCTGAGAAGACAACTAGCTATGGATGATATACTAATGATTTATTGTCCCATGAACACTACATACTTCTAAATAAAATGGGAGTTGTCTAAAGAATGTGTGCACAACATTCGGCTCAATATCTGTAAGACTCTCTTCCAGCTAAAAAAATATTCTGGACCTATGAAGGGAATGCAGAACATGTAATCCTATTAGGAGAGCATCATCATCTAATAAACCTAGAAGCCCTCTCATTTGCACACCTAAAACAATCAGAAAAGAAAAAGAAAGAACTTGATTTGGCATGTGTCTAAACATTACACATGTTGAATTGCATCATCAGTGATGCCCCATCTTGGGTTCATATCCAGGGGTGGGGAGAACATGGATATCTGCACTTCAATCCATGTCTCTTCCAGTGGTACTCATCATAAATGAAATCATGAAATTTCGGGCAGCAATAAAATGATATTCATACTCAAGAATGGAAGAATGATAAATAAGAACTCACCCACAGTATGTCTCAAAATCATGGGGCATGACAAGATAAATTCATTAAGAAGATTCTATGAAAGGTAATCAGGAACATTCAGTAGTTATCCCACCTATGTGAAGCCAACAAACAATCAATTTCCATGTCCTTGAAAGAAAATAAATCCGATGAAAACCTAGCACCATACCCGGATCACACCCGCACAAGAGAACAAGCAATCTAGAAAGTGGAAATATCGACAACTATCATCGTAATATGAGAACAGCCTTAGCCCGCAGGGTTGGGGGAATTTTCAACTCAAAATTCCCACACAAGACTAGTGAATTTTTTCCATAGAGTGTCAATCGAAGAATGGGAGAAACCCCAGCCCAAATTGAAGGGGGAATTTTTACCTCAAATTCTAATATAGAGGAGGTCTGTCTTCTCCCATCTGAAAAGAACAATGAGCCGAGAAGTCTCCCATTAAGTCTTTTCTAAGGGTTCATAGCTCCCTAGATGAAGGCATATTGAGAGGTTGGATCAGGGCTCCCCTCAAGTTGATCTTATCTAATAAATCCAAAGAATACCAAAAAAATTAAAGGAGAAAGTCCAACAAAGGATGAAAAAATACCTCCTACCATTTAGTGTCTGGTACACTACCCGCAATGCGGTATGCATAATTGATAATGGTAAATGTCATCCCAATGAATCTCACATTAAATGATAAAAATGGAGAGGATTTAAGAGAATATAGTTCCCTCCTGGAGGCATCCCACACTGATCTCGATGGTTTTCATAACTGAAACCATATAACTTCCATAATTTTGGGTGCACCCTTAACAAAACCATCACCACCTAGCTCACGAATCTCTAATAAAGAGAAGAATAAATCCCTCTTTTCCTCTGGCCCACCTCCTCCACCCACTAATAATGTGTCCCCCATGCATCAGGAATGATTTTACATAAAGGAGGAAGAAATGAAAGAGCTCGGGTGAATCAGTGTTGAACTGTGTTAGGGAAGCTATCTTGCCGGATGTGTTCCTCAAGAGGAACGTTAACAGGTGTTCCCAGGATAAGTGCCTCCAAAACATGCACCCATCTTGTTAAATGAAAATACTATTAGATTCCCATCCAATACAGCATGAGGACCATCCGTCTACTTGATCTTGGGACTAGATAGACATCAAGCCTTACCTAAACTAGGAAAGCTGCAAGAATAGATTTTGGATAGCCCAAAAAGGATACCACAGGCTAGGAATCCCCCCAAATTCAATTAATACCAGCACATCTAGTTTTCCTCCTACTACACTTTACTAAGATCATGTATGGAAGGATATTCATCAAGGACTCTTAAATATCATCGATTAGTTGACAACCTGAATGGAAGACATTGAGGGGGAATTTTCTGATACAACCATAATACAAACCATAACTTGATTTGGTGAGAAATGTTTCCACACCACCAATCATTGGTAACCCTATATTCTTTGTGATCAATGGTTCAGGAGACCTAAAAAATCCTATAATACACAATGAATTTTACTATGACCCCATCATGGTTACCCTAGAGCAACAATAAGTGGTTAAAATCTGGTTCTTTGTGTGAACTCGGTGGGGTTTATAATTCTTGTGGTATACTTGTTTTCCTTATAACTCAATCATTGAATGGGAGGAGATCTGTCAAATATTTCTCATCTAGTTATTCTCAACATTTCCTATGAAAGAAGATGATGATATCATGAACAACAAGAAGTGATTGAATGATATAATTTCAGACTTCCTCGCCAGATAGAAAGGCCTAACCTACTCCCTTAACCTGCCACTCCTCCAGGATGAAATAATCTCTATGTGCGTCGATAATATCCATGATTAATTGAGGACACCACTTATCCCATTAAAATACAAATGTGTGTTATGAGATTTCTTCGACATTTCAATAAGGGTATAATACTCCTTGTAAAGGACCAATCTCATGTCCCGAACAACCCTATTATCCACAAGAAAATGAACATGAAGAGATGAAGTGTATTTTTCCAATCTTAAGCCACCCTAAAAAACATGTGTAGTATATAGACCTCAATCAAATAATGCAATACCCCCTGGATGCCAGAACCAATCCACAACTCAGCATGATGAGAAAATATGTTCTTAAATAAATCAGTTTTTGGAATAAAAAAATAAAGTATACTCATTCTGAGATAACCATGTCTTTGGGTACGTCGTAGATGCCATGATTTTTAACCTACTCCATCTACCAGATCCAATGTGAGCCAATGAATTTGTTCTCAATGACCATTCAAATTATTTTCCCTACCACTGGATTCTGGGAAACACCATTCAATAATGCTTTGTCTTCTAAGATCTCCTATAAAAGATGGTGGATTCTAGGAAAGTCAATATTGGTTCACAACCATTATATGTGTCATGTATATCCACCATAGACCCATGAGATTAGGAGGAGTGGAAAACAATTTCTGGAAAAAGGGTAAAAAATTTGACAGTCATATGACTTGAAAAACATTCAACCAAGATCATGGAATTATCTAGGTATAGTTGAAGCAACCAACTATGCCCCAATAACTCTTGATTCTAATAAACCTTCATCCTCAGACCCAAAATCCTCTAAGGTATGAAAATATAGAAAGCAGGATCAAGGAGATAATCATAGTCCAAAACCATAACTTTTCATGGCACATTATGACATCATGCTAGTAGAATGAAAGGAAAGGAACTACCCTCATCAAACAATACAATGGGAATGCCTCACCAAACTGGGAAACGGGAACCAACCCACCAAATGAAACAACAAGAACTGCCCTGAAAACTGGGACCAGGGGAATCACCCCTCCAAATAGGACCATGGGCACCACCCATAAAAATGGGACCATCATAATAAGACAGTAAGACAACATCATTGACATATTAAGAAATCATTTTCCGCTCTATTAATGTAATATAACTTAATGAACCCTTCTATTTTGGGGAATATGGACATGAACTCAAATTCCCCACATCCAACCGACGATCTAGAGGAAGAGACTGCAAAGGTTAAGGGGTTTCTAGTAAAAACATATTGTGGAAGGAGTCAAAATACTTGCCACACCTTAACTCAAATTCTCAATGTTGTGAAAACATGCAGAATGACCCTCCAGAAGATAAAATATGAAACCGAGTGTTTATCCACCCATACTAGAAGAAATATTAGCCCAATAATCTTGGAGTATCCATCATTGGAAGTGTAGATTCCTAATCACCCAAGGTGTGCTGAAAGACCCATTCAACCAATGTCGGAAAGCGCAACATCCCCATCAGCTCCTATCATAGAGGTCAAACCATATATGTCCAAAGATAAAGTCCCTAAATCACCCATGAATGATAATACCATGTTGGGAAGCACCGTCATTTAGAGGAAAAATATGATATTATAAATCGACTAGCCTCAGTACCAGAAAAGATATTGATCCTAGATTCCTTAAACATGTCATCTGACCTTAGGGAGGTGCTCAACGATGCCTTACTAAGTCCCTAGGAATTTGAGACTGAAGTACCAGTTGCCAATTTTTATCGAACGGAGACCAATCCCACAAAATGCTATAACATCATCTTCTTCATAGATCCATATGATGAATCCATTGTGTAGGGACACATCAAACCCTTTTATGTGTTTGTAAAAATAAATGCCATTGATGTCCAAAAAATTTTCAACGACAATGGACTAGGAGTTAACCTTTTCCAACAGAAAACACATTGTCATTTTATCTATGATGGGGATAGTCTGACACCCTACACCACAACTCTACTAGGATACGAAGAAGTGAGTAGAATCCATTGGGATGAATCAAGCATGAAACATGGTCTGGTGACCTCGTTTCTGATTCTGAGTATCTAGCAGTGTGAAAAATTACAGCCTTCAACATCTTGTTGGGGAGGCCTTGGATGCATCAGCACGTTGAAATCCCCTCATCATACCATCAGTGTGTCAAATATAGTGGTAATGTGAAAAATGAGATATTTCATTCCAATAAATCCCCATTTTAATCGTGTGAGTTTCATTACATTGATGTCGGTTTTTATGAACATAATGATACGTAGTCTTTGCAAAACTATATTGATTAGATCACCACACCAAATGGATTGGATATAGATCTTGATGATCCCCTAAAATTTCTTGGGGAAGAGTATGTATTTCCCATCAATCAGTTTGAGTTCATAAACTGAATATTAGATGTGCACTGGGCCGTCTGTAAGATTATTATTGTTGCAGCTAAGTCCAAGGACACAGAAAAGCACGATGACCCCCATGATGACAGTGAGAGCTGTAAAACAATGCACCCACCCATACCTGGCCCCCATACAGTTCCTTATTTAATCACTAAGTTAAAAATGATATCTTTTCTCTAATTTAATTATATGAAACTCTTCCACCCCCATTCCACCCTCTCCGAAAAATTTCTCGCAGTCAGGGGGGGGGGAGAGCTGATTATATATCTAATAATTAGAGTTCTGATTCCAATCCCAATGTTGGAGAGTTAATTTTGATAATCCTATCCCCATTAGAAGAGGATTAAGATGATGAAGTGGATTAAGAATAAGAAGAATAAGATCTCAAATATTCCCCTCCCACATTCGAAGAAGGCTTCTGTACCACGATCAATGAACATAGGGAGATAATCATGGGAACCAAAGACGACCTGAGACCCACTCTGATTTGTGTGGATTTTCCTTTCATGGAGAAGGAGGAATGTACCTCCTTTCTAAAAAATAATCGACATTGTTTTTCCTTGAACTACACAAAAATGTTAGGCCTCGATCAGGAGGTCACCACTCATCACCTAAGTTTGTCAGAATACGATCATGGATACAAGCAGGCTACCAAAGGACCCACCCAACACATGCTGCCAAAATAGATGCTAAAGTTAGAAAGATAATCAAAGTTTACTTTATTAAAGAAGTCTAATATCTAATCTGGCTAGAAATATTGGTCCATATAAAAAAGAATAATTGGATAAATAGAGACTACATTGAATTTTGGGACCATAATCGGTACTGCCCAAAAGATTATTTCGGATTCCTAATCCTGAAATTGTTGATCGATGCATCCACCAGATATAAGGCCCTCTCTTTTTTTGATGGATATTCTAGATACAACCACATCTTAATGTCTTAAGAAGATGAAAAATACACTACTTTCATGGACCCTTAGGGAGTAACATGGTGTAAGGTGATTCCCATTGGTATGAAAAATGTCGGTGCTACATATTAGCGTGACATGCATTGAATTTTTAAGCCCTTGGAAATTTTTTTGAGTGCTACATCTATGACCTGGTGTTTAAATCAAGATAACACTCAAAACACCTGAGAAATATTGAAACTTTCTTCAATATACTATGACAACATAGTCTAAAGATGAATCCCATGAAGTGCATTTTCAGAGTTACCTCTATGAAATTCCTCAGCTTCACTGTACACTATGGCGACATCAAATTTGGACCTGAGAAGACAAAATACATCCATGGAATGCCTCCACCTCACAATATAACTAATTGGATGTGTCTCTAGGGGCACATTTCCTACATTTGACACTTCTGATCCAACCTTGCAGGAAAGTGTTTGCTTTTCTATAGGTTGATGAAGAATGTGGTTGCATACCAGTTAGATAATGATTATAAACAGGCATTCAAAAATCATAAAAGGTTTATACTATGCCAACTTGTGTTGATGCCTCAAGTTGAGGTAAGAAAACTCATTCTATATGTTGCCACATTGGAATGGTCACTATAAGATTTCTACCCATAGAAGAATGACCCTGGCAATGAAAATAGTCTCTACTACCTCAGCTGAATAATGGATGATTCTTAGACTCAATATTCATGTATTAAAAATAATTTCATATCCCTAATAATTTCTTTTTATAAACTCAGGTATTACCGTCATCACACTAAGTTCCATCTGGTATCCCACTACTACCTGCTCAAGTATATACTCAGTCATCCTATAATAATCGAGCACCAATCAAGGTGGGTAGTCATCCTACAACAATTTAACATATTTTACGTCCCACCAAAAATCCATCAAAGGCCATGCATTAACATATTTCTAGGAGGAACATCCCTTAGAAGATATGACCCCATTGGATTCTGAATGTCCGAATGAAGAATATTTATATTCCAAAGAATCCTTCCCCCAACATGGGAAATGTACTTCAACGATTCCACCAGAATCTTGAAAGTGAAAAGGATGGAGGATCCCAAGTTCAACAAAGTAGTTCTCAGAGTTATACACAAATCCCCAGAAAAGTTTATATTTCCTTACTCCCTCCTTCATTTAGAGGGGTGAAAAAATAATGATGTAGAATATCATGCCCTCATTGTAGTCCGGGATATTGCACTTCATGTACAAGACGAACACCTGATGATAAAATGTGACTCGAAGCTGGTCATTAATAAAGACAATGGTTATTATTCCATTAGGAAAGAAGTATTGGCACCTTTGACCAACCATGCCTGAGAACTGATGACTGAATTTTCATCAGGACCAACAGATACTTATGGGCCATAGTCACAAAATGCTCTTGCCGATGCATTGGAAAATCTAGCAATGACTTGGGCTCATACAGAACAGGATGAAACATTCATCAAAATTGCTTACCATTGGATAGTCATGATGTTCAATCAGAAAAATACAAATTAAACAGATGAGAGTAACTCCATTACAAATCCTTATAGTCACACCACCCTCTGGATGAATCCCATTGAAAATTATCTTGGGAGGGGTGAAGTCCCACTAGATAGGGCTGAAAGAGAATAGATATGGTGGTGGGCAGTGAATTTTTTTTTACTATGACAAAAAAAAAAAATCCTCTATAAATGAGGCCTTGATAACATCCTTCTTAGATGAATCGATGGAGAAGAGACTACCTCTTTCATGGCAGGAGTTCAGGATGGAACATGTGTAGCACACTAATCCACATCAATTCTCCCCCATCAAATTCGAAGGCTTGGATACTATGTACCTCCTCTGATATAGGATTGTTCCAAATTTTCTAATATGTTCCATCCCTACTAGGTTCATGCCAATTTCACCCACCAACCCCTAGAGCAAATTCACACTGTTAAGTACTCCTCACCATTTTACTTAAGGGGGATGGGTGTCATGGTATCATATCCTCCAGCCACAGCCACACAATTCAAATTCATTCTCATAACAACTGACTTCTTCTCCAAATGGGTTGAAGCCATACCCCTTAAAAAGGTCTGGACAAGAAGCATTATTAGATTTGGAAAATCCAAAATCATCATAAGATTTCATGTCACTAATACAATACTGATAGAATATAGAAAAAACTTATGCTCTACATATTTGGATAAGTTATACTAGGATTATAGAATCAATGTCAGACGTTCATCCGGCTACCATGTGGTGGCAAACAGGTAGATAGAGGCCTTCAATAAGACTTTGTGCAACATACTTAAGAAGACAATATAAAATGATAAGAAATCATGGCTAGACAATATCCTCCATGTTTTATGGGCTTACTAGACCACAAACCACACTACCACCTTGGAAACTCCATACTCACTATTATACAGGACAATGGTGGTTATTCCCATCTAATTTCATGCTTCATCGCTCCATGATTCCATTTGAGATAAATTATCTAAAGATGAGAAATCTCATAAATGGATTGAAGAGTTGGAATGAATGGATGAGAGAATATTGCAATCTTTGCACCATTTGTAAGTTTACCAAAATCAGATCACACGAGCCTCCAAAAAAAAGGTTCACCTTCAGTATTTATTTATAGGGGAGATTGTGTTAGTCATCATAACCCCAATGAAAATTTGGAAGAAACCCTCAAAGCATGAGCCAAAATGGGATTGACCACATTTCATACATAAGGTATAATCCAATGGAGTATATTACTTGATATCAATGAATGGAAAGCTCATCAAAGCCCCCAAAAATGCAATTTTTCTGAAGAAATACTTTCAGTAATGGTGAAATATACATCTCGGATGCAAGAAGTTAAATAACATAGGGAAATCTTCCTCCTTACCCCAAGAAATTAAACTACAAGACCATAAATTTTTTTATCGCATGATGTTAAACTATAAGTCCAAATATTTCATTACTGCATGATGTTAAACTATAAGGCCCAAAACTTCTATACCACATGATGTTAAACTATAAGGAAAAAAATACCCTTACTGTATGACATTAAACTACAAGGAAGAAAACAACCTTACTAAATGATGTTAAATTATATGAAATATATTGAGCTCCAGCTAGCATTACATTACATATAAGTGAAATTCATGTAAGGAAATTATAGAAATACCCTCCCCCTTTATGTGTATTGGATAGAATGATAGATGATGGTAAATATAGAAATATATATGGATTTCTTCCTATTCCGCTATGGGATACATAATCATACCTTGACCCTCGATCTTCGCCTATCAGTCTCATGAAACAAAATTCCAATTTTATATCTTATGTCACCATATAATATGAGGAAAATACTTTCTTCTCCTTGTTTATCACATCATGTATTACTCATGTCTTCTTAAGATCTAAGGTAAGGGTTCCATTGCTTAAAAAAACCATAGAGGAATATTAAATACCCCACACCTGTAGTGGATGAAACCAGAATTCCCCCCTCCCTATGTATGGACTAGACATATACCTGGAGGGAATATTCAAAACTACATATGGCTTGATTACTACACTTTAAAGATATATAGTGATGCCTAGATTTAACATCCTAGCCCAGAAACTGATCAAGGAAAAATTACTTCTCATTTCCCAACACGTGGACCTGACCTCTGTAGGGACCTTCTAAAACTATGTATGTCTTGATTCCCACCCTTCTAGGAAATGTAGTGACAATGGGATCATTAATCCTAGCCCAACCATCAATACTAGATAAAAATACCCCCTCCCTGTGAATGTACTAGACCGATACATGGATTGAATTATCTGGATCTATGTATGGATTGATCCCTATCTCAATGGGATACGTAGATATGCATGATTCCCATGTCATGGAACTAAACCGAAATGTGGTTATAATTCATGATGGTTTATCTTCATCCATACCATATGACGTTAATCTACATAGTATCTACTAGAAATATATATGTAATGATTTCTATCTTAGTGGAAGATATTATGATGTCTAGATCTTATATCCTAGTTTATCCAACATTTAAAATTCCTTCCCCCTCCTGGTGCATGGACCAGACCATTACATGGAAGATATATCTTGAACTACATGTGGATTGATTCCGTCCCTTAAGAGATACATAGTGACTCATTTACAGGGAGGATATATCTAGAACTACAAATGGATTGATTCTTTCCCTTGAGGGAAAATTCTTTTTCCCCTATGTTTGGGTGAGACCAATGTTGGGAATTCCTTTTTAGCAATACAAATGGCTTGATTCCTTCCATTGAAGGATACATTGTGATGCATGGATCCTCCATCTTAGTTGTGCCACCATTTAAAACAAAAACTACCATTTCCATATGCATTGGTCAGGCATTCGTAGTGGAATCCTTGAAAGGACCTAACTGCATGATAATAAACTGCAACATTACTCAAGAATCATGTGTAAAATAATTCTTGGTATTATGAGATCCCAAACGTGCTACCAATTTCCAACACAAATAATGAAAATATATATTGGAAATTCCAAGTCTAAAATGCAACACCAAGAAGGATTCAAAAGGTCATGTTTCCCTCTATATATGAGTCATATCTATGTATAAGCTTCATTAGTTCATGGTTAATCATGGTATGGATATTTCATATATTCCTATACACATCATTACGATTCATCAAACTCCCTTCTCCATGAAATCTAGGTCCCCATAATCCTTCATGGCCATCAGATATAGAAGGCCAGTGTCATGTAGATGCTTTTTTTACTATACACATCATGCCCCTCATGCTCTACTAATGTTTTCTACAAAATAGTTATAAATAAAAGCCAAATTCACCCTTAAGAAAAGATTTTATTATTTCTATATGCCTGATGGCTTCCAAAACCCATTCCATTACTCTTAATCCAAAGGACCCCTAGGACTATAGTTTACACCTTATATCATCGCTCATGTCAATAGAATACCAAAATATCCTGGCCATGATTCAATCAAATCTATTTATGGCCTTTGTGACATGTTTTCTCTACAACACAACGGTAAACTATGCTTCCAACATCCTTACAACTTGACATTAAAATGTAAGGAAAAATGTGTCTTAGCTGCATGACATTAAACAGCACCACACAATGGTAATGCCCAGATCTCATATCATGGCTCAGCCTCCTCAAAAAAATTGAATTTCCATCCTACGTATGGGCTTCACCACTATATGTAATGTTCATTGTAAATACTATGAGACTTAGTTTCCCACTAATATATGAGTGGTAGTCTGAAATCCTATAATCCGGACTCAACCACATAAAGTACTGAAAAGTCCCCATCTTTGCACACGAATTGAATCAATGTAGAGAATCCTTGCACAATTCCTATTTATAGGACAACATATGGGTAATCATGTTTCCCTTATTTCATGATGGTATTACCATACATCCACCCAAAATTATGATAAATGGTGTGGAATTCGTTCCTGTTGCACGAAGATAAACTGTACAATGTTGGTCTAAGAATAAAACACTCCCTTCCATTGATTATTCCATTATTAAGTGGGGACCTGAAATCCTTCTCATAACTTGCTTATCACACTAAGAATAGATCACGTTAACATAGGGTATATAGTAGGAGATCCACCATGGAATCATGGAAAATCATTCCCAGATTTTGGTCCTTGCAGCATGACCTAAAAGTCATGTTATGGTACCCTTTAGAATAAAGATTCCAAGGTCATGGACGTATGACGTTAAACTATAGGGTAATCTAAATATGAAATAGATGATTCTCCCTATTTATGATGTAGAACTATGTAGGGGATTAATTAATCCCATAGGTGAATCAATTCTGGACTTTTGTAAAATATCTGGATGCACACATGTGACACATCAAACTCTATGCTTTGTGTATTCTTGACAAATGGACCTTCTTTTGAACTCTGATGAGGAAATGACTGACAACACGCTGGATATTCAATATTTAATGAAGAGGAGGGCACTTTAGGTGACCTCTTCTAAGGAGCAGGGTAAGTGGATCGACAAGCAGACCCACATTTTGCTTAGAAGATGTAACACGGGAAAAACCAGCAAGGAGGAACTCTTGCAATCTTGGGACATACTTGAAAATCTCTGCGAAGGAGTTCTAAAGGATAATACTAACATCCAGCTTAAGTCTATTCCCTAGATATTATTTTGAGATCCTGACTCGAAGCAGTTTAAACTTTTCTTTAACAAATCAGTTGTGACCTTTGATGCCAAATCAGGCAAGGTGTGAGGGTTCTCACTTTTTCTCTTTAAAGTGATTGAAAATAAAATATTTAATGTTGGATGGATGTGTATTCTGGTTTCCCTATTACCCTTCATGGCCTTCGAAGATTGAAGGCTGGTGTCCTACAAACACCTTTTTTTGACTATGCACATCATCCCCCGATGGATTTATATTTTGTTCATAAAAAATGGTTATCTATCAATGGAAAATTCATCCTCAGGAGAGTCCTCTCCTACCTCATTGAGATTAATAGCTCCCAAGCCCCGTGACATCCCTCCTGATTGAAGAATCCTCAAATTCATGGTTTATATTCTTTTTCCTACACACTTCATATATATATATCAAAACATCCTTGCCATATTCACCTATGGTATCTCAATTCTTCTACAAAATAAATATGTCTCATCCATATGCGTAATGTTCATCCACGTACAAAAAAATATACCCCCAAATATTTCTGGTTTCCCATTAATTCTTATCCAATGAAATGCACCTATTTATAATCCATACAGCATGTCCAAAAAGGTCACAATCCCCATAATCCTTTAGGGAATTGGGAATGGATGGAGAATGTTCTATGAACACCTTTTCTTGTCTATGCATATCATGCCCTGGTTGCTCTATACATGTCACCAACAAAACTATCATCATCCAAATGAAAATTTCCTCATCAAGAGAGTCCTATACAATTTCATTATGCATGAATTAAATTTATGTCTTGTATCACTTCTCTGATTTAAAAACCCTTGGGATTATAGTTTTCATAATATTACACCTTCAAATTCACAAAGATGAAAATCATTTCTAGTTGAACCGATAAATCAGATTCCCTCTCTTGGTTAGAGTAAAATAATTTCTCATAATAAGCTTTAAGTATATTGGTTATATGATATTAAACTATTCCATTCTATGGATCTCCCTTATATAACTGAGATTCATGTGGGATCAGTCTCCCATTATAATCCAATACAAATTCCCATAATACTTTCAGACAACATCTCTCAGTTAGCCCACCAACTATGGTCCCTAACCTCAAAATAAATACAATGTGTTATAAATTTCCCAGGCCATTAAAAATTGATGAACACTATCCTATGAACACCATTATTTGACTATGCACATCATGCCCCAGTGGCTCTCAATATGGAACCTACAAAACGACCATCAACCAAGGGAAAATTCATCATCATGAGAGTCATTTCTTTCCTCCGTATGCTTAAAATGTCTCCCAAGCCTCATACACATCCAATACATGAAAATTATGGGTCAAGAAAAATCCCTCATTCAAGTTTGAGAGTTATTAAGAGATTCCCAATTGATGAGTCCCAAATGGGGGCCCCTACACCATTAATGTTTTTCAAAGATATTCATCCAATAACATAAATAAGATGTCTGATTGGAAAGACAATAAATATTCAATGAAAAAGATACAATACTCACCTAAGAGAAAACTCACAAAGGGATCCCCCAGTTAAAATTCATGTACCGGCTTGTTAAACCAACATTATGTATGTTTTATATAGAAATTCCGAGCAATAAAATATTAAAAAATACATAAAGCACGTTGGGATGAAAACTAAAAATGGTTGGCCTAAGAAAAATTCATGTTATACTTGTTATGCCTGTACCAAAGAGGCTTAGGGAATAATTATGAAAATGATTAAAACATGCATCAAAGTTTCTGGGGTTTTCCATGTATCCTTAGAAATAGTCAAACACATATTTCTGAGTCCCAAAACTCATGAAAAAAATATAGTATGATTGGATTATTTTAGTTTACTATGTTTGAATCGAGGTTGAACTTAATACCTAATCAAAATGACGATTATACAGTCGATTTCGATATATTGACATTGTATAGAAAAGTAAAAAAGAAGAAGTATTGGAGGGATAAATGGTTACATTAAATTTTAAAAAATGAAATAAAATCCCTAGTTTGGAGCCTCTCCATGGTATCAAAATAAAGTGAGTAAATCACAATTTGGGAAAATTATAGTGAGGCTTGGATTTCTATTTCTAGAAAAATGGGAAGGGATTTTGTGGGTTGTCAAGGGTTTTCTCTAGATTAGCTCTCTCTTCCACATCAGTTTCAATAATTGGGTGTATGCATTCCAGGATGGTTTTGAGGTCCCATCTTTTTTTCTTGATATCTTCATAATTGGAACTTGATGAGGCCAGCTGGAACTTCAACCTTGACATGTGATCCTTGCATTCTAATAGATATTTTGTTTGGGAAACCAACATGTCTTGAGCTTTCACCTCCTTAGCTGGAAGAATGTTGAGTTCCTTATAAAAATCTTTGAAGTTTTTTACCTAATGAATTGAAGAATTGAATTTGGAATGTTTTTTTTCATAAGTAGTGGGGTCTTCTAGGTCACCAAAAATCTGGTAAATAATAAAGTTCATATTCCAACAATCAATGCCACCTGAACTTGATTTGGAACATAATTTATAGAAGTTGACCTTTTCTTTGATGAATTTAACCAGAAGAGTTTCTACATCAAGGGCACATAACTGATGCCAATCCTACATTTACACCACTAGATGCCTCATTTTGGAACCAGGACCTTGTTCCTTCCCCACTATAATGGTTTTATCAATTGGAATCATCATTATGGTAATAGGAATGGACATAAAATAGTTTAACAAAGAAGGAGGACTCTCCCTACCCACAGATGGTTCGACCCCAGGCATCAGACATGAAGGACAAACCATGACTTCCAGGATATCCAGTGAGACTATTTTGTGGCTGGCCACAATATGGATGTGAGTGGTATCCATAGGAGGGGAGTAGTCTAAATCACCCTCTATCATGCTGGTCTGCACATATGAATCCCCTTCCAGACGCATCTAACATGGGATTGAGAATTTTCTCACCCTAGGAAGTGGAATAGATTGCATGGACATCATGGTCACCATATGAAGAGGAATATATGACATGTTCTTTACTGTGAAGATAGTGTGAAAATAGTTAGTGGATTTTGGAGCCATTGAATTGGACTTCTCATCACCCTCTTAGGGTAACAAAATTCCCACAGATTGACATACTCTAATGAGAGAAAGGTGGATCCCATCATATTACGAATAATGAACTCCATGGTATCACCTTCCCACATCATTATAAGCCATAATTGGTGAAGAATTACTAGATTAGATTCTCACCTCAACTGAACAGTGGGAATAAGACCAGTCTGTTGAAGGCAAATGAAATGACTAGAAATCAGTAGTGGTTTTATTGACCAAAGATATCCCCTTGATCTATGTGAGATGTTAGTATCCCATCTCAAAGAATGATGATATATGAGCACCCCTCTAAAGAAATGCCTCCATCACCCCTTATCAAAGCATGATGGTTCAGTACGGTGAAAATAAAAATCAAGAAGTATCATTCAGTAGCTAGACCGTATCACCAACGCTTAAGGTTGTAGGATGAAATACAAAAATGTTTAGAAGGGAGGGGTGATTTTCAAAATGTGGAACCCTTGTTGTATTTCGATATTCTTATCCAAGAAAATGATCTTCTATCCACCCATATAGAAATTTTAAGGTTCTCATAAAAAGATACATAGGTTTACCTTCTTGTATCATCCCAAACAACTCATAAAGTTGGGAAAAGAGTAAGAATGTCCAAATTAATTGGTTCACCCTCTACCAGCATAACAACAATCATCAGAGTAAAAACTATGAAACTAGTGTATATGTCATGAGATGGGAGGAGCCATCCACTCAAAAATATGGTAAAGAAACTTTCTAATCTAAATCTCAAATTCAAAATTTGATCGAATCTCGTATCCCTATGTAGTGTATCGTCCCACTTCGTGGGTGGCATAGTATGACCCCAGAATTTTGTGGATATTTATATTTTGGATGAGTTTGACTACAACAGTCCTTCATCCTAGGCCCGTTCACTAGTAGAAATCTCCATATCCAATCCCCAAATGGGATAAGAGATTGATCTTGGAAGGGTTGAACATGCAGTCCCTATTCCATGACGAGTAGGCTCCTTATCATTGAGGACAACCTGTTAGCATTGTCCCAAGTAGTATATTTTGGATGAAATTCACCATACATATTCCTAATAATGGGGAGTCCATTGAGGGGGTGGATGTCCCATGAGCTGATCTCCACCTATCCATGAAATAAATGGATTTTATTGGTACTTTAACTCTAGTGGATCAATAGTTCATGCATGATTTCTCCGGGTGAGAAAACTATTAATTGGGAGACCCAAGCATCTCAGTAGAGGTTCACCACTTCAAACTCATTCAGGGACTCTACAAATATTTGATGTACCCAAAATTCCCAGGCCCATTCTTCAGAAAAGCATCCTCTGGATTGCTGGTCCCATTTCGTTCTCCTCCCACAACTTGGGTTTTCTTAGTAAATGATTATAATATATGGGTACTCCTAAGCGACTAGTATCAATGAAATGTTTTGATAACTATGATTTCTCTGATTCCACATCAAGCCTCATAGTATGAACACATTCTATTTAATTGGATTAGTTATGATTTCTTATATTGATGAAATTTGGGGTCAATTACACTATTGGGTGATTCTAGGTGAATTAATGGAGTTTTATTGTCAACCAATGGCAGAGGGACATTGTTAGGAAGACCAAAGTTGTATAGTGGTAGCAGTGGGTAAGATGGAAACTATGATTTATGAAGATATTTTAAGGAACTATCCTAAGAAACAATGTAAAATTGAATATGGTCCTTAACATTTTCAATCTTGTGTTCTCTTGCTCTAGTTGATTCAGTAGTGGTCTGCGGAAGAGCCAATAAAGTCTTCAGAGAAAGATCCCAATGACCAAGATAAGTTTGACCAATTAAGAAATTGTTGGATAGGAGACACAAAAATGGATAAGGGACATAAAAAAGATCCATTGTGGGTTCTACGCACAACTCCCAGAAATGGTACAAAGAATCAATTTCCTGTGTATTTATCCTAGAAACGGTATGTGAAAGCCATTTCACCCATCCTGAAATTGTACATGGAAATGATTTCTCGTATACTAAAATGATATATGGAATCCATACCCCTCATAAAGCCACAGTATATGGAAATAAATATGAGGCACATGCCTACGAAGCACTTTCCAACAATCTATGTGGTTTGCAGAATTAAGTAACTACAAACTGATGCCTCTCTATGTAGATATTCAATGTTTTCTGAATAGAATTTTATGTTCAGTTTAACAAAGATTAAAATTTAGTTGGAGAGTGTAAATATTGTTGTCTGATTATGAAAATCATGTAGTGTTCTCTTACGCAAATGTCTAGACATAAGTTATAAGTTCCACAATGTAGTTCACAGACACAAAAATTCTATTCATGGGAAGAGAAAATTGTTGAGAGTACTATTTTTGGAACCTTTGATGTGGTTCATTAATACAGATTTCAAAAAGGATTTAGTATGAGGACAAAATGGAATCCAAGGAAATATCGAGAGTTCTTTTCATAGTGATAAATGGTATATGATAAATAATACAAACTCCTATAAATAGGCATGGTCCCCCCACCGAACCTACCTTTTCTATCACAAACCACAACTGTTCAGGACTGCATCTACATCAGAATAGTCTCCCCCTCATTCTAACTAGACCCCATTCTGATGTGGGGGAATTTTTAGGTTCTTGAAAACATCACAAATGAGACATAAATACTCCAACATGTAACTTTTATATGGAATCACACATTCCTATAGGTTTATCAACACAAATGGATTCCAATTGGATTGATAATTTGAGAAGAAACCTGAAAAATTAAAATTTTCAAGAGTTCTAAGTTTAACACATGTCACCATTGGGAATGGTTCACAAGGTGCATGAACCACGATCCATTGGTACATAGAAGGGCTGTCACGACCCATCCCCCAGGGCCTGTGCCGTGACTACCCCAAGCCCACCTTCCATAGGCCATGGGTTGAGGACTATCACCGATTGGTGTATTACCTAAAACCAGGAAGGCATTTCCTTTATAACTAGTAAACACACGCAACCATGAACACATCAAGATATAAACACAAGTAAAACTGTAGAGAAAAAAGAGTGCTGAAAGTAAGAGAGGCTGGAATACAAGCCCAACTATAAAGGTACAAATAAACTGAAATACAAAACAATTGAAGAAAGAGTAAGACAACTAATGGGTCATTGTCTGAGGTTCCTACCTGAAGGGTTGGTATAGATCACCTCCTTTGAACTACACATCTTACCATCTCCTCTGTGTACCGACACACCATATGGTCCCCCTCTAGGCACCGTCCAGTCCTGGTACCCTCGTCCTCAGTCAGTGTTGTCTATCTTCTGCAACAAACACAACAATGTGCTTGTATAGCCCATGAAGGGGTGAGTATAACGATACTCATTAGGGAACGCAAGACCCTCAAGGTATCCCAAAATCCAAAAAGGATAAACCAAAAAACATTAAATCAACTGACAACCATACTTAGGTATATGCCCATACATATACCTACGTTATCATGTATGCCCAACTCAATCATGAGGAAACACAGAGTTCAAATCCAAAGCCCAAGCTCAACTGTTCCACAATGGAAGGAGTACCACGAAGGTAAGTACCAAATAGGTACTCCACAGAGAAGAACACCACCAAGGTATTACTATAAAGGGAATGTACCACACAGTTATAGACTCAGATCACACCAGATATTTCTTAGGTACAGTTGTACAGATGATTAGATGTAACTACTGAATCATTTTACTTATTTAGAGGCTCTGCTGTCGACCCACACAAGATCGCTCGGTGCTAATCCACATAGGATCGATCGGTGCTGACCCACATAGGATCGATCTATGCTAACTCGCACAGGATTGCTAGGTGCTGACCCACAAAGGATCTCTTAGTACGGACCCACATATGATCTCTCGGTGTTGGCCCACATAGGATCACTCGGTTCTAACCCACATAGGATCGCTATGCATTCTTTACATCACAGAAAGCTACAGGTTTCCTGCACTATGCTTGTTTGTCTCTGGGAGGATCTACTCCACAAGCCTCTGGTCGATACTCCAATCTCCACGAAGTCCCACAAAGATGTATCAAAAAGGACCGCTCTATAATTGGGGTATCAACACAACATATGGTGCGTTAATCGGACACTAGGTCTATGAGTTATTATCCTTTTAGGCCGAAGGTCCCAGTTGGATTCATGATCGATCCAGCCCATACATACTCCAAATTTATTCAAAACTCTATTGGGTTATACTCAAATGTACCATCTCGCTCCATGGTATCTAGAGCCGTTGATGGTTCGTCAAATGGATGCCTGGTGCCAAAGTTATGGCCGATAGATAAAAAAGTTCAAAGATGGCCCGGGTCTGGTCCGACTTGGTCTGACCCAACCCAATTCAAGTCGATCCGACCCACTGGGTCTAGCCCGGAACGCGCCAGGCAGCGCGAACGCCTCGAGGGCAGCGTGAGGCCGTGGGGGTCATAGAGGCCACGAGGGATACGGGCGTCGTGCACGCCATCAGGGCCGCGGAGGCCACGAGGGATGCAGTGTCTGCGAGGGCCTGAGAGACTGGGGAGGCCACATGACGGCGTGTCCGTGGAGAGACATGTAGACTACGGGGCGGCGAGGCTATGGGGCACCATGAAGGGCCGCAAGGCGGTGAGGCCATAGGGCACTACGGAGGGCCGCGAGGCGGCGAGGCCGTGGGGCGGTGAGGAGTGTGGCTGGATAGCAGAGGCCGCGGAGCGGTAGTGGTAACGGGTGGTGGAGGCCGTGGGGCGGTGCTGTTGCCCTATCGCCTCCGTCACGGCCAGCGGTGGTGCTAGCCAACAATCTCATGCCCCACTGGGGTCATTTGTCATCCACTCCCATCGTGAAGAACATAACATTCAAGATGAACAACAGAGGGGTCAGGCCATGTTTGTTTGGACCTCACCCTCCAGATTAGAGCAGTAGCAAGTGGCTCAACAAATTCTTGAATGAAGAACGTCAACCATACAACCTCTCGCAACGATTATTCCCAAACCCTCAAAAGAAATCATTCTCGGATCAACTAGTTAGAGAGTTGATCCACGTTCGTTTTTTAGAAGGGAAGAACATGGGAATATATAATCATACACAACTAAACCTTTCACGAACCAAGTTGGGTCACCATCCGACCCGGCGCTCGACCCGGTCCACGGCAAGGCCCGAAGGGCGTTCCTGATCCCCACGGGATGGCACAAGTTTGCGGTTATAAATATGAAACTTGGGAACAATTTACCCAAATAGATAGACATAAAACAAACAACAAGATGAATAACTAAAAAGTAAAAATAGGTAACCAAACATGACCTTAATTCACAGTCAAAATTTAAGTTTACAACTTGAACCAAAAACCAAAAAAAGGAACGACGATAATGGGAAAACTAAAAAAAACTAACTCAAACCTCCAAGCACCATGAGGTGCAACAACCTCAAGATACATTCACTATACCAACATGTGGACGTGGCTGAAACAAAACCACCAATGATGTGCACGATGCCTCAACCTGGAATGCAGAAGAAATAGAATATACATACACCCAAGGGTGCATGAAGGGTGTTAGCTAAAAGCCCAGTAGGATTCCACTGAGAAAAGGTTCCACACATAATTATTATATAAGAAATACACATGCAGTTTAATGGAATAAAAATAAATAAGTGCTTAAATAATTTTAATGAAAACAATTTTTAAGGGAAAACTACTCTAAATGGAAAACAACATAAATTAACACACACACAGAGACACACACACACACACACACACACACTTTCCTAGTTACCCCAATATCACACCATGTGACGACGGTGAGCGCAAAGCAAAAGAGGAGAAAAAAACATGGGAGAGGACCTAAAGATACTTGTGAGAAGTGAGACCATAGAACCTCGTGTCTCAGTGAACAATGGTACAAGAACAAAAAAATATTTGTTCTCGTGCATGATCCACTAGTAGGGAAACACATCCATAACCTAGTGGTCTCCCAAAATCATCCAAAAGATTAGTTAGTGTTGTAGTCGTCAATCCAGCTAAGTGAATCCGATCCGAAGACACTTCTGAATCACTAGCGCACTAGTCCCAGTCTTCCCACCTAGTACCCAGGCTTCCTGTTTGTGCTCAAGTAGTTAAAATTTCATGTCTTATGTCATAATAAAATACTCAGACAAAACAAGACACCACGCATGCCAAAACCAGCATTTTCACACACAATGGCCATGTGAAATTAGATGCACACTGAAATATCTCAAAACCAAGTCTGCATCAGTTTTACAACCAATTAAAATAACTTTTCATCATTAATAACTATTTAACAAAAAAATTATGATTTTTAGTAAAAAAATATTGAATAGGAAAGCATGAATTTACACACAAAAACAACTCAACCCTCTTTTTCAACCAAACACACACAATGCCACATCAAGTGATCAATCCACACCACTTACACCAATTAAAGAAACCATTTGAGTGGTTTAAAACAAGTGTTAACAAACAACACAATAGTGTTTTCACTAAAGATACATTTGGTTTTATTTAAAATGCCACTTTAGAAATAAACACATGACGTAATCTTATCAAACCATGATTTTTACCACAAATATTGTTTATTTAAAAATTTCACAATTTATAAAATACTAATAACTAGCTTGACATGGGTTTACAAAAAAATCACACTAATATCACATAAACACATTAATAACAAATAAATGCAAAAGAGATCTCAAGAGAATAAAATAAAGTCACTTCGCACTATGCAAACTAATTAAATAATACGCTGAATTAATTAAACATGAAAATAAATTCATCAAACAATAATTATAAGCGGAACCACCTACCTCAGTGTATACCACCTTCACAAAAATGGTGTGCAAATCCTATTGTACTTCCACAGCACCTCAAACAATACAAATAAGCCCTAAAATTGAATAATCAAATCCATCACACCGTAAATGAACTAAAGAATTAAAATGAAAATCAAACATCAAAGGAGTTCAATTTTGCACAACTCAAATTATTTAAATAACATACTAAATTAATTAAACATGATAATTAATTAGTAAGATAATAATTAAGAGTGGGACCACCAAGCTAGAAAGTAGGAAAACATCGCAACTTGGTGCCCAAAATCCAATCGCCTGCCAGTCACACCGCAACAACTTAGATTCGAAACTAAAAACCAGAAATCAAACCCAAATTACCACAAATAAACCTTAAACAACATGAAGAACTAATCCAAAAGTACCCTAAAGAGAAGAAACAACCATATGAGGTGAGATGCACATGCTGCAAGGGTTGCGGGAGGCCAACCAAGTATTATGAGGGTGCCCGAGTTGAGTCGCATCAAAACAAGATACCGTCGGACCTGCTAGACGAGGTGGGTGCAGACTTCCAGAGTGAAATCTGACCGAGGAGGAACTGGGACGCCAATTAGTTATACTGGAAGGGGGGTGGGGCATGGGTGATGCAGCGCGGCAGTTGTGGACTAGAGGGGAGGAGATGTGTCAGTTCAGTGCACCGGAGGAGGCTGTGATGGAGGGGAAAGTAAGGGGAGGGGCGAGCAGTGGGCACCCGACTGAAAGGGGGAGGGAAGTTCTAGCAAGGGATAAGGTTGCGCGGCGGTGGTCCCATGTGTCGAAGGAGGCCAACGGGTGAGGGGGGGGGGGGGGGTGGTCCGTCGAAGGGGTGGAGGGAGTTGGGGATCGGTGTGCTGGGAGAGAAGTGGAGGGGAGGGGACACGCTGGTGGGTGTCACGCCGCGCCGGAGGACGGAGAGCCAGTGGAGGCTGGTTATGACGAGGAGGAGCAAAGTGGAGGGGAGGTGTGGTGCAAGGCAGTTACGGTTCAGAGGTGGGAGGTGAACTGCGAACTAGGGGGAATTATGCGGTACAAGGGAGAGAGAGGGGAAAGAATAATAGAGGGGGGGATAAGAGAAATAAAATGAAATAAAAAAGAAATAAAATAAATATTAATTAAAACCTAAAAAAGAACTCCAAATAAACTTAAAGTAAGAATAATATTTTAAATAATAATAATAGTAATATTAGGGGGGAAAGAATGCTATATATTCTATAATGATAACATAAAAAAATTACAAATTTATTAAAATATTAACTTATTAAATATTAATACTAATAATAAAACTAAAATAATATAACCAACCAAAATAATAACATCATTCTTAATTGAGGTTAAACACTACGCATGGTCGTGCACACGGTCACGTGCCTGGTCATGTGCATGGTCACATGCCGGATCACGTGTGGGGCGCGCGCTCGATTGCGTGCACGGTCGCACGCCTGGTTGTGAACCCATGTAAAAATAAATTTAATAAAATAAAATAGTCTCTTATTAAGAACGGGAACCGAGCACAGTCGCAGGCATAGTCGCACAACCCTATAAAACCCAATTTTTTTTAAAAGAAGAAAAAATTCAAACCACCGCTCAAAAGTGAGACCCAAAATAATTAAATTAAAACTAAGCATTGGACAGGGTGTGAAAAAACCCCTACTTTGATTTCTCATTGATGTTTTAAGTGATGAAGTCGGTGACATTGGCGTTTCCCCGATCATTAATTCATTATCCTCATGTACGTCCTATGTTGGTTGCCTTTTGAAGGTTCTTCCGATCCTGCTCGGGGTCGGTTTCCTCATTCATTGATCACTAGTGGGAATTCTTTATTGGGAGGTGTTCTTCGTTTGAGAGGGTAAAATATTCTTCAAGTTCTTTTGCAACAATTCTCCCAACAAAAGAATAGCCAATATAAATTAAATTAGCTTACATTAATTTAATTTGAATTGGAACCGTTAATCAAGAGGTGTTGGAATAAATAATGTGGAGGAAGTTAAAGAAACTTCTCTGCATTAAAGAGGGAGTTTAAGAGTTTCTCCCATTATGAGGGTTCAAGTGGCCCCCACATTTAGGAATTAAAAATGGGGGGGGGGGGGTTGGCTTGGGTGGTTACCACCACCATAACCTCACATAGAGGATTAGTTCTGGGGGTCCCAACATTTAAACTAGCCACATGGGAGGTTCCAACAAAAAGAAAAATAAAATAAAAGATTATTTTATTTAATTTCTATTTCCTTAAAAAACACAAATTTTATCTTGCACCCTCAACCTACTACAGTCAAGGTGAAGGTCCCCTTAAGGGAATAGCAATGTTGTGAGTTCAACGGTGTCCTCAGATTTCAATTTTGAGCACTGATTCAAAATTTACAAAAAACCCACTCACACATTTACTGAACATAACTGAAAAAATGATCAAAAATTCATTCCAAGCACATCGGGCCTTAGAATCACACACCATCAAATTTTTCAGAATTGTAAAATTCCCATATATTTAAAAATAATTACATTGAAATTCGGAGTCTTTCCATTCTCCCCACCTCCAGGATTTTCATCCCCTTAAGCCACAACTCAATCTAAGGGAACAAGTGGGGGTACTAAGCATGCATCTATGAAATCCCGCTCCCATGTGCTCTCTGAGAGGTTCCCGTGCTTCCAGCGAATGCGCACCAGAGGTATCAACCACCATGGAAGGACCTGCTCATGTCGATCCTCAATCTCCACTAGAAGCTCTGAAAACGTCACTCCACCGTTGATGTCTATCTCACTGTGGTTGATGATGCAGGAGGGGTCATACACGTATCTCCTCAACTGAGACACATTGAAGGCATCATGCAGCCAGTGCTATTTAAGTGGAAGAGCTATACAGTAAGCCACCTCGCCAACTCTACTGAGGACTTGGAAGGGTTTGATGAACCTCAGAGATAACTTTCTGCCACGACCAAATCTACATAAACCTCATCGTGGTGAGACCCATAGAAAGATGTGGTCCCCATCCTCAAACTCTAGAGGTCCCCATCTACTATCGGCAAAAGACTTCTTCCTGCTCTATGCAGTCTTCATCTGCTCCTGGATGATCTACACTTTCTCTATGGTTGGTCATACCATCTTTGGTCCCACTAGTACTGAATCCCCTGGGAAAGTCCCACACAAATTTGATATACAAGGTTACCCATACAATTCCTCAAAGGGTGTCATCCCAATGGTGGAGTGATAGATATTATTGTATGAAAAATCCACCAAAGGAAATTGATCCTCCCAAATATGACCGAAGTCTAGGATGCAAGAACGTAACATGTCTTTAAGGGTCATAATGGTCCTCTCAATCTGGCCATCCGTCTGCTGATGGAAGGCTGTGCTCAAATGAAGATACATCATAAAATCCTCATGAAACACCTTCAATAGACGGAAAGTAAAATGGTTCTCATGATCAAAGACAATTTTTTGGGGTACTCCATGTAGTCGCAGAATCTCCTACACATAGAGGCATCCCAAACTCTCTACCGAACCCTACACTCTAATCGGTAGGAAGTGGGCTGACTTGGTGAGTTGGTCGAAGATCACCCAAATAAAGTCATGAACCCTGGATGTATGTGGATGTTCTGTCACAAAATACATAGATATCCCATCCCACTTCCACTCTGGGACCTCTAAAGGCTGAACCAAGCCTGCTGGTACCTGATTCTCCACCATCACTTTCTTAGAAGTGAGGCATAAAGAGATAAACTTTGCTGCTATTTTCTTCATTCCTGGCCACCAGTGCTGTCATTGGAGATCCTAGTACATATTCGCCACTGCTGGATGTACCACTAGAGGGGATATGTGGAACTCCCTCATCACTTCCCCTCGAATCAACACCAGTACCATGGTACATATTTTGAAGAGGATTATGTGCTCCCCACATTTAGAAAACCCATCAGGTTCATGTCCTATAGATATCTGAACTCATCGAGTCTCGTAGTCAGTGTCCCCAAGTTGTGCCTCCCTGACTCATTGAAGAAGTGGGGGAGTGACTGTAAGAGACTGAAGGAAAGATGATCCATCGCGTTCCATGAAGGATATCTACAGAGCGGGAAACTGCTCTGTTGCCCTACCTAGCAGCTGTATACTAGATCTCTAGATGAGTGCATCTGCTAAATCCTTTCCCTTCCTAGGAGTATAAATTATCTCGAAGTCATAGTCCTGGAATAACTCTAGTCAACTTCGTTGTCTTAGGTTTAGGTCCTTTTGAGAGAATATATACCTGAGACTCTTGTTATCAGGGTACACTATAAAACGCTCATCCATCAAGTAATGCCGGCACATCTTCAAGGCGAAGAACACTGCTTATAACTTTAGGTCATGGGTAGCGTAGTTCTTCTCATGTTTTCTCAGCTGTCGAGAACCATATGTGATCACCGCTTTCTCCTGCATCAGGACATATCTGAGCCCTGTCCCTGATGCATCGCAATAATGTACGAACCATACACCCTCCTCTGGTAGCCTCATGATGGGAGCACTAGTCAGCCTCTACCTCTACTCTTGAAAACTATGATGGAATATATCTGAACACATGAATGTTTTCCCCTTCTTTGTTAATGCTGATAGAGGTGCTGTAACTCTGGAGAAATATGGCACAAATCTCCGGTAGTATCCTGCCAAACCCATGAAACTCCGTACCTCCATCATACTACTGGGTGGCTCCCAAGTAAGTACTGCCTAAATATTTGCTGGATCCACTACAAATCTATCCTCTGAGAGGACGTGTCCCAGAAAGTGATCCTCTCTCATCCATAACTACCACTTTGAGAGCATACCATAAAGCTAGTGCTCTCGGAGTGTGTCTAGTACTACCTGAAAATTATAGGCATGCTACTCCTCAGTAGCCGAGTAGATTAGAAAGTCGTCGATGAAGACTACTTCCTAGAGATCAAGGTATGGATGAAATATCCTGTTCATGAGAACTATGAACATTACTGGAGCGTTGGTCACACCAAATAGAATATCCAAGAACTTTTAGTTCGTTACCATCATATGAAGTCCCTCTTCATCACATTCTTATCTCGCAATCTGAGATGGTGATAGCCTGACATGAGGACTATCTTTGAGAACCACTGTGCTCCCTCCATCTGATCAAATAGGCTGTCAATACTTGGGAGTCGGTACTTTTTATTCATGGTCACCTAGTTCAGGCTTCGATAGTCGACATAGAGTCTCAAGCTCCCATCCACCTTGGTGAAAAATATTGGGGCTGCCCAAGGAGAAACATAGGGCCGAAAGAACCCTTTCACCTGTAAGTCCTCCATTTATACCCACAGCTCACAAAGCTCCAAAGAAGCTTTCCGATATGCTAGTGTAGATATCAGTGCTGTCTCAAGGTACAAGTCAATGTAAAAGTCCACCTATCTGTGAGGAGGTAGACCCAAAACATCATCAGGGATGACATCCGCGTACTGGTCCACCACTACAGGATTAATCGGACTCTCCACATCAACTTCCCCAATGGTAAGGCTATCCAACTAATGAGGTACTGACTACAATATCCTCCGGGTAAGTCCATCTAGTGATGGAAAGGATCCCTTCTCACAGGTGAAGGCAAAATTGGTCCTATCCATGTGGACACACCACACTTTGTGCCTAATACAGTCAAGCTGAGCATGGAATGTAGATAACCAATCCATACCCAAGATGACGCCGTAAGGGCTCGACGCTGCTACTAGGAGATCCCAGCCAATGATCTCGCCTCCTAGAGTAGGCTCGTACTACCGGAACTAGTGTGTAATCGTCGAATCTGGTCCCATAGGAGTCTCTAGATGTATGGATCAAGCCAACAACTCCATCGGAATCTTCGAGCTTCGAATGACGGTACTGACAATAAAATAATGACTAGAACCTGTGTCTATATGTACTGCAATTAAGGTGGAGTAGACACAGATCGTACCTCATATCATCTCTGGAGTGTCGTGATCATAAGCCTCAGTATCCTGGAGCTGAGATCGCTCCTATCCTCTTGCTCCTTGTGGTCGGGGTGGAGTACCTACTGGTGGTGGCAGTAACATCTCAAATCGTCGCCCATCTCCAGCTACACGACCAGCTCCTCTTCCATGTCTGATTTCTCTCTTAATACCTCCTTTATAAAACCTATGTCTCTGCCTGGGAGGTCCTTCGACCATATGCTGATCATCCGTATGGCGGGTCGGATATTCACGAGCCATGTGACCCAGTCCACCGTATGCATAACATTTCCCACTCCGGGCATGACTAGCTCTGCCTCGGGTTCCCCGAACGACTGAACCTGAATCCCACAATCATTCACTTGTAGGGTTGTTCCTCTTGGACCTCTTTGAGATCTATCTACTACCAGCTGCAGAAGACTCTATTACGTGACGTCAGGTGGTGGGTCTTGCTATTGGTGACTGCATAGCAAAGGAAATCTCCACTAAGTGGTCTCGCTCTAACACACCTGCCTACGCCAGGATGCTGAGAGAAATCATCGAAGCCCTGATCTCCCACATGAGCCCATGTTCAAAGGTCCGGGCCCTAAGGAATGTGTCTCATACCGTATCAGTGGAGTAGCATGATAGGATGGTGAACCTCGCTGAGTACTGAGGCACAGTCATGCATCTACTGTAGATGAAAAAGAAATTGTATGGGCACTGCGCGAAGTGTCACTGGGACAAACTCTACCCGAAACAGGCTCTTGAAGTTTGCCCAGAGAAGAATCACCTCATCCTAAACTTGGAGCATAAAGCTCCATCATATCCATGATACTACTTGTATAATATTGGAGGCAAGGATCACCATGAGATCGGCTGGTGTCCCTACTAGTCGGAAGACTCTAACAATTACCTCCAGCCAGTCCTCAGCCGTATGTGGGTTCATCTCTCCCCTGAACCTGGGTGGCCTCTTGAGCTGGAACTCATGCAATGTGCTCAAGCGGGGTGCACCCTTTGCTTCTGGGGATGGTGGCAGCAGTGGCCCAACAGGTAATGGTACTGTTGGTGCCTCCACTGGATGAGGGCCCTAAATCGAGGCCTCATTGCTCGGTGGAATGTCAGTGCATACAATATCTGAAACCCTTGCTGGATGTCTACATGGAGGAATCTAGTAAAGAAACAAGAGTTCCTTGGTAAAAATGTTAAACTAGGTGAAACGAATCAAAGAGATCACAAAGAAAACTCTTCGAAACACACACTCAATCAGTGTTTTCATGCACTATGTCAGAAATTAGAAGTTAGGGTCCTAATGTATGGATACGTCAGCCTCCACATCAACACTGGATTTACTAAACTAATAACCACACTCCCAACACATAACACTATTTCCATTAAAAGAAAGATCAAAGTCTTATGTGGTACAATTGAACCGACTCCTCTGATACCAATTAGTCATGACCCATCCCTCGGGGCCTATGCCATGAATACCCCAAGCCTGACTTCCATAGGTCAATGGCTGGAGACTAGCACTGAAAGGCATATTCTCTAAAACCGAGAAGGCAATGACATTATAACCTGTAAACACATGCAACCAAGAATACAACAAGATACTAACACAAGTAAAACCATATAGTAAAAAGAGTGTTGAATGTAAGAGGGGTTGGAATAAAAGACCAACTGTAAAGGTTCAAGTACAATTGAAATACAATACTACTAAAGAAAGATAAAGACAACTACTTGGTCATCCTCCGAGGTTCCTACCTGAAGGGTAGGATCATATCGCCTCCTCATCACTCCACATCCACCCATATCCTCTACATACCGAAACGCCATATGGTCCACCTCTAGGAACTGTCCAGTCATGGTACCCTCCTCCTCAGTCAGCACTATTCATTTTCTACCCCAAACACAACATGGTGTGGGCTTAGTCCGCTCATGGGTGAGTATAACGATACTCGGTAGGGACCCCAAGACCCACAAGGTCTCACAAAATCCACAAAGAATAAACCAAATATAATGAAATCTATTGACAACCCTACTTAGGTATATGAACATAAATATACCTAAGTTATCAAGTATGCCCATCTACATCATGGGGAAACACAAAGTCTGACTTGAAAGCCCAAGCTCAACTATTCCACAAAGGAAGGAGTAGCATGATGGTAATTACCACATAGGTACGCCCCATAGAAGAATAACCCCAAGGTATTAACACAAATGGAAAGTACCAAATAGGTACAGACTCAATGCACACCAGGTATTTCTTAGGTACAATAGTATAGATGATTATATGTAACTACTGAACCATCTTACTCTTTTAAGAGGCTCTGTTGCTGACCCACACAGGATCGCTTGGTGCTTACCCACACTGGATCGCTCAGTTCTCACCATCATAGTATTTCTAGGTGATGAACCTCACATGATATCTAGGTGCTAACCCACACATGATCGCTCAGTGCTGACCCATACTAGAATTCTTGGTACTGACCAACATAGGATCACTCAATGCTGACCCAAAATTTATCGCTATGCATTCTTCACATTAAACCCAGCTACTAGGTTCCCGCAATATGCTCTCTTGTCTTTGGGAGGGTCCATTTCAAAAGCCTTTAGTCGATATTCTAACTTCCAAAAAGTCCCACGATGAAGTTTCACAAAGGAACGTCACATTATAGGGGTCTCAACACAATAGACAGTGCGTCAATCAGATGCCTAGTCTATGAGTTATTAGTCTTTCAGTCCTGAGGTCCCTGTTGGATTCGTGATTGATCCAACCCAACCATACTCCCAAATTATCCAAATCTCTAGTGGGGTATACTCAGAAGGACCATCTCGCTCCCTCATTTCCAGCGCCACTGATGGTTCCTCAAACACACGCTCGGTGCCAATGTTATGGATAATAGTGAGAGAAGTTAAAAGATGGCCCAGGTCTGGTCTGAACTGGTTAGATTGACCCTACCCAACCCAACGTAGCCCCCTCAACCCAATTTGTGTTGACCCTGCCTGCGCTGGGTGGCACAGAGGCTACGAGGGTGGTGCGAGGCCACGGGGGCCACGGAGGCCGCAAGGTCTGCTAGGCGGTGAGACCGCAGGGGCGGCGCAGGCCACACGGGTGGTGTTGGCCATGAGGGCCGTGGAGTCCACGGGGGTGGAATGAGGCTATAGGGGCCTTGGAGGCCACATAGGCTACGGGGTAGTGCAAAGGCCATGGGGCGCGAGTGAGGTCCGCAAGGTAGCGGTGATCGTGGGGCTGTGCCGTTGCACCGTCACCTTCGTCACGACCGACAGTGGTGCTGGCCGCTATTCTCTTGACCCACCGAGGATAGTTGTTTTCCTCCTCTATTGCAAATAAAACAACATTCAATAATAATGGTGGAGTGGTCGGACCATGTTTGTTTGGCCTACACCCTCCAAGTTAGTGTGGTAGAAAGCGGCTCAACAAAACCTTGAATGAAGAACATCAACCCTACAACCTCCCGTAATGATTATTCCCAAACCTGCAAAATTAATCATTCACAGATCAACTAGTCATAGAGTTGATCCACGTTGTTTGTTTTAGAAGGGTGGAACTTGGGAATATATTATCATACACAACTAACTACCTACCTTGATTGCTCATTGACGTTGGAAGGGATAAATTCGATGATGTCGGAATTTCCTCGATCGTCGGTTCGTGGTCGTCGAATATGTCCTATGTTGGTTGCCTCCGCAAGCTGATTCCAATCCGTATTAGGGTCGGTTTCTTCATTATTCAATATTCAGCGGTCTTTCTTCATTGGATAGGGTAAAAGTTTCTCCATGTTCTTTTCCAACACTTCTCCCAAAAAAATAATAGACAAAATAAATTAAATTAGGTTTTATTAATTTAATTTTAATTGACACCATTAATCAAGAAGTGTGGGCATAATTAATCTGGAGGAAGTTCAAGAGACTTATCCAAATTAAAGAGAGAGTTGAAAAGTTTCTCCCATTATGAGGGTTCAGGTGGCCCCACCTTTAGGAATTCAAAATTGGGGGGTTTTAGGCACAGGTGGTCCCCACCACCATAACCTCACATGGAGGATTAGTTCTGGTGGTCCCCAACTTTAAACCATCCACATGAGAGGTTCCAAAAAAAGAAAAATAAAATAAAAGTTTATTTAATTTTATTTCTATTTCCACAATAAACCAAAATTCAATCTTTCACCCTCAACCTACTGTAGTCGATGTGAAGGTCCCCTTAAGAGAATAATGGTGCAGTGAGTTCAACAGTGTCTTCAGATTTCAATTCCAAGCACCGGTTCAAAAGTTACAAAACATGCTCGCACGTTTACAGAACGTACCCGAAAAAAAGTTCAGAAATTCATTCCAGGAACACTGGGCCTCAGAATCACGCGCTGTCAATTTTCGTGGACTCGTAATATTCCCATATATTTTAAAAAATTACATGGATATTATGGGTCTTTACAATGGACCATGAGGCACTATCCAATGTGGTGATGACCCGAAATGAAGGATGTCGCAAACCTCATCATCAGCAAAATTGACAACAAAAATGTCGTATGTATACCATTCCATGAACTAAGAAGTTCTCATACAAAGTAAGCAAGCTAGGTTCAAAAAACCCCTTTTGACCGAGTCTTCCATAGGATGGAACACATCCTCATGGGCTTTTACATATGATGATGCTTTCCCATAGATACGATTTCCCCATCTCTCTATAGGTAGAACATGAGGGTGATCAGTGGAAGAGAGAATGAAGGAGACCCTATAGGCTGTAAGAAGGATTTCAGATATGGAGAAGACTCCGACATCGGTTTTGAATCATCGTTGATGTGAGAATCACAAATCCCTTTTTCCAAAGTATAACTAGTTATGAACCATAAAAATATGGAACTTAATAAAAATTGGTGAACTGAGAACCAAATTGGTGCCATCACGAATCATAAATTCCTCACTGATGAACTACCTGTGAACCCCAGGCACCATGATATGTCTCCAATTCAACTCTCCACATAGTGTGTCACTATGTGGATAACAACCTGTGTCACAAATTGTATCAGTACACAGATGGAACCTATGGATGTGTTCCACACCACATTCTAGACCACATACCACTATGGTACATGGTGTTCTAGACCCATATCTGCATATTATTTTTGTATGTGGATTACCCCTCTATCCGCATTACATTATGCTATGCAGGGTTGGCGCCATCCTACATGAGAAAACTATACACGAAATATGATTTCAATTGGTATCCTTCCCTTCAGCTCCAATCATGACCCTCCATCACTATCCAGCCCTATGTAGCTCCTCCACAAACCATTCCACCGAAAAAGACCAAGACCTCCTCCAAAGCCCCTGGACCTACATGATTAGATCATTGGGCACACTAGCACACCATTCTGAATCTACATACCCAAGGTAAGAAGAGTGAAAATTTTCCCCCCAATAGTTTGAATCCTGAAATGTCTCTATGTTTAAATTACTACGGTAACTCAGGTACCGAGTTTATGATTCCAATGTGAGCCTCCCCATTCTCATGTTTAGGGTTAATCACTAGCCTTTCCATTAAATGAGTGTAAGTGAAATGCCAAGTGGTGTCCCTTTACTTCCCTTTTGACCTAGTATGATGCACTTTCCCTTTCCCTGAACCTAGAAAATTGGACTTTTCTAGCACTATCCCCATAGCCTTTTGCAAGAGGTGTCACTCTTCACGCCCATTTCCTCAGCTCAGGATGATTCTCGATAGATCATAAAGACATGACTATCCTAGATATCAACACAGGTGATGGTTTCATGTTCAATGTATCTCTATCTCACTCATGGATCTAGAACCATCTTCTAGAAGATTATGTAAGAAAAAAAATATACAGATCCATTGCCTCCTCTGGTTTCTTACACCGAGCATGACTCACTTGTGCTTAGTTGTCCATGGTGATAATAACATATGCATAGTTCCCTTAAGTGGGAATCCACCTTAGTGTAAGCCCCAATGAAACCTTCAAATTGTCATGAGTTGAGATCCCCCACAAGGTTCTCACAAATGGGAAGATTACATACATAATCCACACACCCCATGAACTATGAGAACTCTGATTCCCAACATAAATTGGATTCATATTACATATATTTGATGACCTGATCTCAATTGTGTTCCCTTCAAAAAGGTTCTCCAAATTATGCCGCATCAAATTGGGAGCTTCTATGAATAATCCTTACACTAAATGGATTAAAAGAATTGTGATTCCCAAGATAATTCAGATATGTAGGATGCCTATCCAATGAAAAATCTCAATAGTTGTTCTCCTCAGAAGCCAGTCCTGATAAAATGTTCTCTTAAACTCAAAAGGGATTCCACATAGGTGTATGTCCGGATAACCAAACAATGCGGGCTCTGATTCCTCTCTCGAGGATATGTAGGAATCCTATCTTATGGGACCATCCACAACATCAAACAATATTTTATTCCTCCAGGATGACAATAAACTCTAGATCATATCATTGTATGACATAAGTCCACATTGCCTCCCTAGCATAAAATCTATGCATATCATTGATTCATAATGCAACCCAAGGGTAACCCACATATACACTCTTCTGGAATGAACTGAGGATTCATGTACATATGAACAAGACTTAAATCTTTAAAAGAGTCATACAATAGGAAATAATTCACCCCTAAAGGTATAATGAGCTTGACCTCCCATAATCTTGACCAATACAGACTATAAGTGTCATCGATCAAATCGTCATCCAATGAGAACATGCATTTGGATAGCAGGTCCATGAATCATTGATACCATGTTCATTGGGTGTTTCTGTCTCCGTGAATAAACTCGTTGGAAACCATCAAAGGATGTCATAATATATGAGGACTGATTGCATCTATACTTAACCCCCTATAATCACCCGTTGGGACCATTCGACCGTGGAACCACCTTCATAATGAAAATGAGATTACAACCTAGTCCCCATGGGGTCAACCCAATTACCCTTAATGTATAACTATGTATATTGAGTCAAAAAAAAAACCGGTGATGTGAAATTCTCTATAATAACAGAAAATCTCTTGTCACCTGTCAGACCATTTTACATTCCCCTAAACGTGCCACCATGGGTCAAAACATGGTTGCAGTAAATTTATTTTCATGGGAACATTTTAACTAAGTATTGAAAAAAGTTTGATCCCTCCATTAAAAAATTAGATGATGAATATATAAGAACAAAAAATGTTATAGAGATTGATATTTTTCTTAGATTAACAGGTTATTACCGATATTTTGTTAAAACAATTCACGTTTATCTAGACCACTAACTATATTTACACAAAAAGGAATTAAAATTATTTTCATATAATAATGTATTGATTATTTTCAAAAACTAAAGAAGATATTCGGGAGGGATCTAGTTTTGGATATGCCTTTTTGAAATGGTGATTTTTTCATCTATAGTGATGCTTCATTAAATGGGACTTTGTAGTGATTTGATGCTGAATGATATGTAATTGGTTATTATTTAATAAAATTGAAATATCATGACTTAAATTTGAAAAAACATGATTTGGAATTAGAAGCAGTGGTTTTTTCAATGAAAATTTGGAGGAATCATTTTTACAGAGTCAAATCTGAAATATATACTTGCTATAAAAGTCTAAAGTATATATATTCACTCAAAAAGAGTTAAACAAAAAGTGGACAAGATGGATTGAACTGATAAATTATTATTATTTCCTGATCAATTTCTATCCTAGAAAAGAATATAAAGTGGAAGATTCCATGATTCTAAAAAATAAATAATCATTCACCACATTACGTTTGGAAAAAGACCCATTGATTAATGATTTGATGAATTTTGACTTGGAAATTGTTGGTGCAAAAAAATTCAACTATATTGTTTCATGTGTCAGTGTAGTCATCTCTATTAGAGAGAATTATGTGAGCGTAGAAGGAATGTATTGAGCTATAGTAAATGGTTTAATTGTTTCGAATGGGTATGTTTACCAAATTTATCCTTTATAATGATTTTATTTGAGATTTGAAAGAATATTATATGTGCCTTATGATTCCCAACTAAAGAAATAGTTTTTGTGTCAATGTCATAGTTATCCATTATTAGTTAATCTTGGATGTACTATGATATATAGAGACCTTCAAGATTAGAACTGATGGGATGGAATGAAAAGAGACATTTCTGATTTTACCATGAAATTATTAACATGTCAACATGATAATGTCAGTGGAAAAATACTAAAGGGGAAGCTTCATCCTTTTCAAGTACAAGAGTTGAAATGGGAAAATATCTCAATCAAATTTATGGATAGACTACCAAGGATTTATTGAGGTAAAAATGTGATATAGGTTATTGCGTATAGACTAAATAAATCTTCACGTTTCCTTAATATTCGAGAGGTTATAGATTTGGATCAACATTCTAGATGATAACACAACGTGAATTTCATGTTATATAGAGATACCCTTTCCACTGTGTCTATCCGGGATCCCATGTTCAATTCTAACATCTGTAAAGGCCTTTTGTGGTAATTAGGAACAAAAATAAATTACAACACTTCTTTAAATCCTCAATCTTATAGACATTCAAATATTGAAATTAAAACACTACAGGATATGATTAGATCTTGTTCAATAGACTATTAGCGAAGTTGGGATCGACATCATTCATTAGTTGATTTTTCTAATAATAGTAGTTTTAATTTTAGTATACATATGGAACCATTTTAGGAATTATATGGGAAGGAGTTTCAAAATTCTTTCTTTTGGTGACGATGTTGGGGAAAGGAAGTTGATGGGACTATAATTAGTAGAGGAAGTGGATGAGAAAGTAAAGATTATCTAGAAACACATGAGGATAGCTCAGAGCAGGTAGAAAAGTTATGCAGATGATAGAAGGAAAGAATTATTTTGAGTTATGTGATCATTTTTTTATAGAATCTCACCATGAAAATGTGTTATGCATTTATGTAAGAAAGGAAAGATTAGTTCACGGTTCATTGGTCGTTATGAAATCTGGGAGATTGTTGGACTAGTCGCCTACCATGTTTCTTTTCCTTTGATTTTATCTCAAGTACACAATTTTTTTTCATGTTTATAAGTTGAGAAAGTATGTTAAAGATTCATCTCATGTCTTGAGACCATAAGTAGTTTAGTTATAAGAAAACCATTCCTATGAAGTAAATCTTGTTCTGATTCTAGATCATATAGAGAAATAATTGTGGAATAATGAAATCTACAATGTTATGGTTTTGAATAGAAACCACATGGTTGATGAAGCTACATTGGAATATGAAATTGATATTAAGGAAATGTACCCTCACTTTTTAAACAAGTAAATAAAAAATATTGCAGGGATGAAATTTCTAGAATGTGGAGAGAATGTAACACCCCATGAATTCAAGTATAATTTTAATATATAATAAAATTCATGAAATAATGAGTCTCTACAAAAAAACCTTGTATTAATGAGATAAATATAACCTAGTTGTGGAACATAAATTTGTTCCACTTCTATGATTTGAATTTCAAAAAATAGATATATATGGTTCTGATCAGTATAATATTTAAAGTCTGATAGGATCAATATTATTTTTTTGAATAGTAAATTCACCCTTATGAATATTAATATGACCAAATGAATAGTAATATCACTATTTAATGTATAAAAAAATTTAGGCATATTATTAGTGACAATATGATCAAAATATAACTATTTCTGTTTTTGTAAGTCATAAATACTTAATTAAAATTTTATGGTTAATTTAATAATTTCAATGAAAATGTATTTTCTTATAATTTATTTATAATTTATTTTTTATTTTCTTAGAGTTATAATAAAATTTTTCGAGACCTTGATTATGTTTTAAAGGTTATATAAAATCATTTATAGTTTTAAAATTGTTATTTTTAAAATAAATTATGATTTAATTTAAAAAATAAATTAATCGTATATATGAAATTATTTAAAAAAATGGATTTCATTAAGGAATTATAACCATAAAAAAATTTGGGTTATTTTTCATGAATTTTTTTTACAAACATGAATTTTTTTGAATAGTGATATACTATAATTTACCGTATATATACATTATATTTTAAATACACTATTCCTGACATCATGGGTAATATAAGCACCCTTTGTTCAAACTCACGTACTCTATTTATTGTCTAGTCATAATAAGTAACACAATTTCATGTCTTGTGAAAAATAATATAATAATGATTAAAATAAATGAAAAACCCCTCTCCTCAATAATAAATAAAATCCATATCCCCTATTCACATCACACATCTCAAGGTTGAATAATTGACTAAATTTTACCCAATACCCTTCACATGTCTATTCCCCCGTATCCAAGACCTACAGATCACACCAAAAGTCCCAAACCAATGGCCTTTAGGAGGATCTTAAGTTGAAGAGATCAAGAGGTAATGTTTCTCTTTCATCTTTATTTTAATTATTTTTCTTTTATTAAACTCTCATCACCTAAAATTATCTATGAGGAATAAAAAATATAGTATATTTTATGTACTACAATGTTATAATTATTATGGAAGATTTAGTTATCATACTTATTCTATTATCCATCTTATTCTAAAAATAAAAAAACCATCGGTGATGTGTTGATTTACCGACATCGTGGATGATGCATTTTCAATTTTCTTTCCTTCCTTTAAAAATGTTTGTAAAAAATATTAATGGTTATAAATGTTTATTTAATTTTATGACATAATCTATTTTATATTTTGTAATTAACATATATACATAATATTAAATTATATAATGTAACAATTTTGTGATTATTAAAGATCCACCAAAATGATCTAAACAAATATCATTAATGTTTTATGTACTGATTCATTGTCATATATGAAAAAAATGATTTTTGGCATCATTTAATATTTTTAAATCATATTAATAAAATTTATTTCCACTTCTGGAGTTTCTATTCCATTCGACAAGAAAATCCATTACCAACCGAGTGTGGAAATCCAGTCATGAATGCACCTAGAACAATTGGAAGAAAAAAATATTATTAATAAATATATTAAATGATAATATAAAATGATCATATAATGTGTTATATGCATGAATATGTTTTTGTATAATATCAATAACACTATTTTAGACATTATACATGAGTTTTAAACACATTTTAAGTATGATGAACTCGAGGTAAGGTAATTCTTAACTCAATCTCCATTTTTTGGTTAACCTTCTGCATAATTAATTATGTGGTACTATTATTATATATTTAATTAATTTTATTTATATTATGTTTTAATAAGTTTATTATTATTGTATAAATATATTACTTTAATTCTATTAATTCTCTCTTCAATTATATTATATTTGTAACGGACTTTTCATTTAAAATCCTCCTTTAAATTTCTATTTTACAAAATTCAAAAGCAATATTTTTATGAAATTATTAATTTTTTATGATTATGTTATGGTTCTTGAAGATTTTTTGTAATTAAGGGAATGAAATATATATCCCACCAATGCATTGGGTATGTGTATGTTGGTGTTCGGCCATATAGTTACTCTATTTGAAACTGCGATGGTTGCACCATAAGGTAGTCATGAGGGTTACTTGTAAGGTAGCCTTGAGGGTTAAAAAACATAAGGTATCCATTAGGGTTAGAATATTATGTAAGTAATTTCCCATGATACCATTATGGTTTTATTTGTTTAATCTATGTTGTATTGAAATACCATGTTTCAATAATTAAGTATGTGATGCTTTATGGGTGAGAAGAATGTCTTTGTGAAATCAATTTCATATTTTTAAATGTATTCATGGAATAATGGTTCCTTTCCTTATTTTTATATCCATTTCTATTATTTTTAAGGTCATACCATGTTTTTATATTTTTCACATGTTATAAGGATGTATAAGAGAAATATGGATTTCTTGTTAAATCATATGAAGATTGGTTGAGGAAATAATGTTATATTTTTAAAAATTATTTGGTTTAGGAAGAAATTGATACTATTTTAGCATCCATTATTTATAAATTTTGGATAATATGAAGGATGTATGTCCTAACCATCTAAAAAAATATATGTGAAAATATCTTCAATGTAAAAGAATGTAAATTTTTTATTAAAATCATGATTTTTTAATGTTTACGGAAAACCCCTTATACTATCTAAAAATTCATACCAATTTTTTTTGTGGCATTCGTTGAACCTGCCAAAAGTTCAGGGTCAATATCTAGATAATTATAAAACAACTATAAAACAAAGAATCTAATTTTAAAAAATATAAATATTTCTATGTGTTAAATTTTGAAAATATAATCCTTTTCAATAAATATGTGTGTGTGTGTGTGTGTGTGTGTCTTATCAATAATGTTGCATAATTCTATCATTATCCAATATAATCGATTTATCATTCTTTTATTTTTCAGAATTAATTCATAGATAGAAAAAATGAAAATTTATTTAATCAGACATTTAAATTTAAAACAAAGGGAAATATATATCTTCTTAGATTAACTCAAGAAGTACAATTTGTTTCTTGAATTATTCAATTAATTCCATTTATCTTTGGATTCATATAACTTATCCTCCCATTTCAATCTCATATACCATCATGATTTTGTTTTGTAATTAAAAGTACATAATTCATGAAACATATTTTTAATAATTTATTGAATAAATAAAAATACATTTTTTCACATATAATAATATATAATGATAAATAAACCATATTGAATTACAATTTGTATGTCAATACTCATAACCTAGATTCTATAAGGTCACCAAATGTGAACTTCATGAGATGAAGTCTCAATGTCTTGTGAGTCTGAAACACCTAGTATTCAAAAGAAATTATATCATATATGACTTATTATATATAAAACATAAGACATAATTTTATTGAATATAAATTTTCTCATTATAGTGGGGAATTTATACAAACTTTAAATACATAAAATACTATAATAACTTTAACAAATTAATTTTATAAATAATAAAAATCATAATGTTATAATATATTTAATAATATTATGGTAATTTAAAGAAAAAAATTATTGACATCTTGGGAACCAACCCCATGGTGTATTAATTTAAATTTACAACAACATGTGTCTCATATTCACTATTTAACTAATTAATAATGTTAACAAACATGTTGAGTCTCTCATAATGTAAATTTAGAATATTAACAATATCATATTTAATTACATTCTTAAATAGAATAATATAAACTGATTTTCTATGTTTTCTATTGCGAAGAAGGTTTTCCTCATTTATTATCTTGAATCATAAATTTGGATCTAAAAAAATCTGTAACCACTTTTAATTCATTTTATTCCCATTCATTATAATTGACACATCCTTATTGATTCATGATGAATTATCTTTCCTTTAAAACAAAACTACATTCCTATTATTTAAAAATTTAGAAACACTATGAATATTGTTTCTCACCCCATAGACAATGTGAATATCCCTATATTTATGCTTACCAATATTGTTATATAATCCAAATTTCCCATAAAATTGTTTATTATTTATTAAAGTGAGAGAAACATCATCTTTACATATGATATTATTTAAGATATTTTGTTATTAGTCATTCTTAATTAGAAACCAATATCAAGGATTGATATATTTTTTTAATTTTAAAACATTTTATGAAAACATGACCTCTAATGTTTTATCATGGTTGTTCAAATTCCTAATAGGTTTAAAATGATTCTTAAGTTTCATATTCATTGGAATTATATTAAAACATATGTTTGTGGGGTTTTTAGGTTTATAAAACCTCATAATATTCTATTTAATTAAATCAAAGGGATCATTCAATAATACCTTATCTTTTGGATTTTTCTAGGAAATACTTTATAAAAATTTGATTTACTACTGCTTGATTCAATATCTCTCCTTGATTGATGTAATTAGATATTATATAACCAGAAATATTCTTTATGCATATATTCCTTGGAACACCAAAATCTTTGTTGAAAGAGAATTTTTTTGTAACACATATTTGTTCATCAATATGACATACTGGGTTCACTTCTAATTCAATATATGCTTCCATTATTCAAAATTATCATTCTTAGGAGCATTTTCATTCAAATAAATTCAAAAATTAGGATTTTTATTGAATTTATTGTTTTTTCACACCTTTTCCATTGGAATATCCATCACAAAAATATTTCAAAACAATTGGGGCGACCTCCCCTTTTGGTGATTTGATCAACTTCTAATTTCCATTTCACGACTTCCATTATCTATAAAATATGATTAGGTGTACAATTTTTTATTTCAAATCATGGAATTATCTAAGGGAATCTTATTATCATTATAAACTCAAAAAAATAATTTATATATTTGTGTACCATCATTAATTGATTTTTTTTGACTTGAAAACATCGGGTATCCTTAAAGAATTTTCAACTTCCAATAGTTTTGACTCAAATACATACCTCTTTGTTAATTTTAATAAGCTATTAGTTATAATACCAATAATATTTCCTATTACATAAATAATTTATTTTATGTATTATACTATTATATAAAAGTTAATTTCTCTCTCAAAATGTTCTTTAGCTTTCTAATAATAATGTTATATAATTAGTGAATCACTCTCTATCTTTGATTATATTTTTTCTTTATTGAGTATTCTAATATATTTTAATAACATCTAAATTTTTATTTTATATAAAAAATCATTTGGTGTCTCGAAATCATTTCTTTATTCTTCCCATATCCATTCAAATTATTTTACCTCAAGGAATTGTCATAAATTTTTTATTTTCCCATAAATTTTACTTTACATCATTTATGTTTTCTATTTTATGTTCAATTTCCTCATCACATAATGAGGAATAATCCGGTGATAAAATATTTTTCATCTTTTTTTATTTTTCATTTCTATTGATGAATCTCCCTCCAATGAAATCATTATCCATATTTCTCTTCCTATGTAGACTTTTTGATTAATAATACATCTTATATTATACATTATTATAAAGAAAGATGCAGATAATGAAAAAAGTTTTCCTAATTAATTAACTTAAATGGTATATTTATCTATTTTTGACAACTAATACATTCATTAATTTTTGAGAAAATAGTGATAAATTTTAAAAAATTAAATGAATCATTATTAAAATTAGATTTATCCTTATGATACATCATATATTAAAAAGGTTTTGATCCTATTAAGGCATTGATTGTAATCCCTCTCATTGGAATATTTGAAATAATGGCCCATACATCTTTATGTCTCCTTTATTGATATCATGTAGGTTTCTCAAGATTCAATTAGCTATCTAATTTACCATAACATGTTCCATTTGTTTATCAGAGAGTGGTGAGAGTAACATATTTATTTCTATCCCAAAAAATGTGGTATTAATATTATTTAAATAAATTAAATGTACTCCAAACATCTTTATGGTAAGAAAAAATTGTTGTGATTTGAAGAATATCATTTCCAATTTATATAAGATATAAAATCATCCACTATCTATATTAATGAATTCCATCAGCATAATTAATGGGGGCTCCCATATTATTGACTATATTAATTAAATTAGGTCATCTCATTGATCAATGACATAAATAATTTAAATAAAACATTTTTCTATTTGAATAATACTTGGAACAATTTCAACTATACTTAACCACTTTTTTTGAGTCATTTGAAATTATAAGCCACCTAAGAGAGTGGGGGTGAATCAGGGGTCATAAAAGTCAAATATATCACAAACTGAGTGATTCATATAACTTTTTAGTGTGAAAATATTGACATAGAGACAATGTGTTAATGAATGATTGATTAAGCGAGTACAGAGATAAAAATTAAGCTTTGTAAGATGTTTACCCACCAAAATTATCTGCTGTCTAATTCACTATGTGCAGTGGTTTTGATCCTAATACCGATGTTCCAATATGTAATCAATGTAAAAGGAATGAACCTAGAGGATTTTCCAAAACTTCCAAATATAAGATATTAAATTATCATAAACATGTTTAAATATAATCACTTAAATGTAATACAAGTTCATAGAAAATTTAATCTTCATGCATAACTTTTTTTTCTCTTAAAAATCTATTAAAATACATCCTTGAATGTTGTTTGTATCATTTAAAATATCCAATTTTCATTATACACATTTCTCAAGTTGAAAACTATTTTTATAGAGATATAATAAATTTATTTGTAACACATGTACTTATAGTTGAATTCTCAATTATAAAAATATAATGAAGATGAAATCCAAAATATCTCAAGGAACCTAATAATATATATAAATATATTTATGATGTGACCAGTATTTTACTAAAAAATATATTAAAAAATTATAATATAAATAATAAACCAATCCTTTCCAGCCAACCTCACTATAATATAGATAACTCACTATGTTATGGCGTTATTAATATATCTAGAACCTATAAATATTTTGAAATTTCCTTCTTGGTTGTAACAATACAGTTTTCTATACTAAAATGTGATCAACTATGAATATAAGGAAAATAATGTGAATCTAAAACTATCACAAAAGGATAAATTGAACTAGGATATAGAATATTTCATGTCAATGCATGCCCACTTGATTGCAAAAATATTGTGAAACCAAAGTATTCTAGGGTTTCTACACAATATATTTGACGTTTTTCCTCTTAAATAAAATAATTATGGTAAAAAGCATTATTTTGTATTTGATACATTTTTTATAAATTTTACTCAATGTAATCTCATAAACCAACCTCCAAAATAATCTAAGAGGTTAAATTTACAAATTCACATACAAGAATCCTCATAGGGAAACCGACATATTAATTAAATTATCCATCTTAAATGAGAATAATTATTTCATATATAAGAATAAATTAGGGATACATCCTTTACACATCATATAAATTAATTTATATCTGATATAGATTCAATCCTGATGTAGTGTGATAACTATACTTTATTACATGTTTTTTTAATCAATTGGCGAAATTCACTCCTTTAATTCATATATTAATCCATTCAACTATAATGATATTCCATATCATCTATGGGTATATATATATTGAATATATTAGAAAATAAACTCATAATGATGGATGAATTTCATTTTGAATCATGTCATATCATATAAAAAATACAAAGTGTATCTTTACACCTCACCTTAGGATATGTTTTATTAGTATAAAAACTCGGTAGGTTGAGGCTTAAAATTTTTTCTTCTTATGATAATAATATATACTATTTTTATGATAGTTAATTTTTTTAGGAAAAATAAAAAAGATGGGTAATTCCTGAAGTAACTATATCAAAATATTATGAAGGAAAATATATTTTATAGATTTTACCATATGAAAAAATATGTAACATTATGTAAGATAATAAAACATTTTATAATAACTCAACTAAACTAACAACATTTTAAAATGAAAATATAGAGAGAGAATATAGTTTCTCAAAGTGTTAACCTGACCATATAAAGACAATATATTATCTCATGAAAAACATAAGTGATAAATGAAGAACTAAAGTTAACACATGATGAAATTAAGTGACCACATGAATATATTAAGTGACCATATAATGAGATTAGGTGACTGTATCAAGTGATTGTTGGATACAATGATCATTCCAATGTGAAGATGAAATTACCATGTCTAATTAAAATCCAAAGGAATATTTAGATACTAATGGATATCTGTTGATGAATTTACAGAGAGTAAGAGAATTTAAAAATACTAAAAAAGATTTATCAATATGAGGATAATTTTTAAAATATCAAGTAGTGGATAATTAGAGAATAATTTATCTTTAAGAAGGAGAAATTATCATGGACTAAACCAAGTGATACATAAATTATACACTGATATCATATTTATTAATTTTCTCTATGATTCCACAACACTTGGTTATTTTACTTCTTAGTGCATTATCAATTAGATGGTTCTAAATGATACATTTAATAACAACTTATAAAAAAATGATATGAGATTTATATAATATTAGAATATATCTTCACCCCTTATAATATCTTTCTTTTACATCACATTTTATAATATTCTATATTATTTTTTAAATATAGATCCCATGATTTGGATCTTCATATGATAGTTCTAGACACTCATTACCTATTCTTGTTTTCAACCATTGTAACAATAATTAAAATAGAAGATGATAGTTGTAGCATGGAATTCCATAAGTGGAGTTGTATTTGTAAACCCTAATCAAGGTTATGGATCAAGTTAGTTAGGATTTATTCAATGTTCTTTGAAATTTGTTAATATAAAATAGGGAGGAAAGATTTATATTTTTTTAACTAAATCCCTTGTTTTAAATTCAATTTTTTGTGTTATTATTAATTTGATTACTATATTTTTCAATATTTTTTAACAAGTTATTCCCTTCCATATTTTTAATATAATTATATTTAAAAAATTGAATTTCAAATAAAAAACTGGAATGTTGACATTTATATATGAATTATTCTATTTTGATTGAGTAAATTTTTTTCTAATGATGGAAATATTTCAAAATAGTTTTAACTGGGTTTTGAAAAACCCCTTAAGGGAAAATTTTAGAGAACCAAATTATTAATACCTAAATTACTTGATAGATGTAATTTCTTAATTTTGGTGTTGTAAAATTTTTTGTAAGAAAAATATTAAATTGAATTCCTACTTCATCCCCTCTTGATCTATCAAATGGTACCAACTTTTTGAATTAAAGTTAAATTTGACTTTCGTTTTGTTACCTTTTTCCATGATCATGTTCTTAAAAAGGTATTGCTAATTTATTTATATTCATTAATTTATTTATTTTTACTATTTATAAAGGTTATTCTAAAAATAGGCCTTTTTACTTTAATTATCATGACTATAACAATGTAAAATTAAAATAAAAATTCATCTTTATATAATGAGTTTTCAAATTTAGGAATCCGTTATGGATCAACATAAAAATATGAAAAATATTATAAAATAATGGGTTACATGATCTAATTTTTTTAATATTATATATTAAAGGTTGGGAAGCCATTTTTATTTTTACATTAGGAGTTTAGGAATTTAAAATAATATATTATTTATGTATTTCTCACTAAATTATGGATACACTTTCTATTCCTCATGATGGAATATATAATGTTAAAAAAATAAATTAAATACATATTATATTAATTATGATACAGTCAAAATGAATCCCAATTAATTGATTCCTAAAATATATATTAGGTTCAATGAAATCCTAAACACTCTAATTTTCCTAGGACAAAAGATAGTGGAACGATCTCACTGACTAAGGATCTTGGAATCCAAACTAAATCATTGTAGAGGTACTGTAGTCTCTATTTGAGTATCATGTTACATCGTAAAACTACTCATCGAAGAGATAATTATAAATATAATAATTTATAAACAATAACTAAAGCTAACAAATAAATATGATTAACAAAAAAGAAAATATGTTCCATTGAATGATTATAAATGAAAACAAAAAAATTTGGTCAAAGATGAAAACACAAGTGGATGGGAAGATGATACATAAAATGATGATTAAATGGATTAGTTCTTTATAAGATCCAAGAATGTTTATAAAAATAAGAATATTTTACTTCAATAAAATTATAAAAGAAAGTATAATAAAATAAGAAACTGAATGAACAAATGGAAAATTTATGAATCCTCCATTGAAATTAAATTATTGGAGTGTAAGAAGAATGTATATATATAAAAATAATTTTCATATTAATGTATAGGAATACTTATGAATTTAAATTTATAATGCACAAGAAAATAATGACTGCCACTTGGAGTGAACCCATGGATAGCTGCAATGACTCAAACTCTAGCGGAGAAGATAAAGATGAAAATGAAAATATCACTACCACAAAAATGGGAATGGCCAAAACCACACTTTTATCAACACTAACGAAAAAGCACTAATAAAGGGGGGGGGGGTACCTTTATCAGCGCAAAAAGAAAGCACTGATAAAGTGTACCTTTATCAGCGCTAAAAAAAGCACTGATAAAAGTACCCCTTTATTAGGGATTTTTTTAGCGATGATAAAGGTACCCCCTTTAATAGCGCTTTTTTTAGCGCTGTTAAAGGGTACCCCTTTATCATCGTTTTTTAGTAGCGCTGATAATGTGGGTTCTTTATCAGTGATTTTTTTAAAAGCACTTATAAAGGGTATACATCAAAATAAATCATTAAAAATATATATTAACATTTAATATAGAGATATAGTTATATTTATATAAATATAAATTATATCTTTTAAATATAATTTTAAATATATTTTACATAAGTATAAATATAAAGTTAAACATAATATATAATATATTTAGGGAAAATTGCTTATAAAAAAATTTAAAAAATATTTTCAATTAATAATTTTATAATTATTATGGAGTAATAGTCATTTAATAACAATTTGACGATTAAAAAATTAAAAAAATTAAAAACATATCCAAAATATTTTGAAAACGCAACTCGAACTTCAAACGGCCATAAATTTGGATCCAGGTGTCCGTTTGAGCTCTACCATATATCAAATTTAAGCCTGTGACTAGCTCTACATCGCTGTGATTGGGGGGGGGGCAGCTTGGGAAAGGATTCTTAGAGGCCAAAAATGGCTAATAAGGCCTCCAAAACTGAGTTTTTTAGTTGGGGTACCCCAGTCTTTTAACATCTTATATATTTTCAGCCTCATTTAAGGGGGGTATTATTGGATTTTTTTGGTAGGGACTGAATTTATTCGAAGGTTTTACATTCATATTGATATTATGTCTTGGAAATTTTGACGTTTTTATAATTAACTACTACTGATTATCAAATATATAACAATATATACATATTTTTTATATATTCACACATAAAAATTTAATTATAAATATAAATAATAAATTATATTTATATATAAAATATATTAGCGTTATCTAAATAATAACTAATATATATTTTATTTAAAATAAAAATATATGAATATTTATATACCCATATATTAATCTAACTATATATATATAAATTAATATAACTACATATATATATATTCATATAATAATAAATATATATCTTAATATAACTATAAATATTTATATTAATATAACTATATATTTATATTAATATAACTATATATATATTTATATAAATATATATTTCTAAAAGAATAAATATAACTAAATATATATATAAATAAATAGATATATAACAAATAGGAGAACAAATCAATATAGGGTTGTGGTAAAGGCTTCAAGCACGCAGGGGGGAGGTCTCGAGATCAAATACGGGTGGAGGTAGCGATGTGCGAACATTGGTGAATCTGGGACGAGCACTGAAAAAGGGTGGAGGGGTGTGTGCGGGCACTAGGGGGGAAACGCTATAAAAGAAGGGCTCAAGCGCTATAAAAGCCCCCCGATTGGCAGGATATTTTAAATTTTAAATTTTGTTCATTTTTTAAACTTTTATCAGCGCTTTTAAATAAGTGCTGATAAAAGTGGTATTTTATTACCGTTAAAAAGAAAGCGCTGATAAATGAACCTTTTATCAGTGCTTTGTTTTAGTACTGATAAAAGGCCCCTTTTATCAGTGCTTTTTTTAGCGCTAATAAAAGGGGTCTTTATCAGTGATTTTTTGAACGCTGATAAAGTGGACCCCCTATTTATCTTCGTCAGCTTTAACAGTTCTTTTATTGAGATGTTAATGGCCATTTCTAGCACTGATAAAATCCATATTTGTTGTTGTGTATATACTTTAGAGATAGTACTTCAATGAAACAATTTATATATTCATCTCATATATTATATGAATATGTGATTTCCAATGATGAATTATAATTATATTTTGATTTAGAAGAATCCAAGACTGAATTATAATTCAAATTAAAAATTAAAGAAAGGTACATGTTTAATGTGTTGTTTCTCAATCTAATAATTTCATTGAAATGGAAGAGTATTCAAATTTGTAAAAAACATTTTCTCTCAAAATGAATAATTAAAAACATATAATATATTTGTGTGATTGTTTTTATAATAGATAACATTTTAATATTATATTTGGTAACCCACAACATCTTAAATCTAAATCTTTAATTGGGTATGTACAAGGAAGGAAAATTAAGTAGTATAAAAATCATTAGGTACTTAATTAAATGAACAAGATTGTCATATACATCTGGGGAAAATATAATTATTGAAATAATTATAAAAAGTCTAGACTACCAACATATTATTTTTCTAGATCTACTAAATTTTTTATCAAGGCCTTTGAATCAAATATTTATTATAAAATATTTATTTTATAAATTATGGAATCCTTAGAAAATTAGGTACCGATGTTTTTTCTTTCTTGATTATTTATAGGAAATATTTTTTAAATGATACACAAGAAATTTATTTTATCTAGATAGTGTATGTAATTGACATTTGAATAAAGATAATTAAATATTCAAAAACCTTTAAAAATTAGATGTCGAACATACCAAATTCAGTGAAAATGAAAAAGGAAAGATTATTAGACTTGAGAAATTCAGTAACACTTAACTAGTTATTATTTATTATTTTTTGTTTGATGATAGATTGAAATATAGTAGTCTTGGTATTCTAAATCTATATGATGATGGGTTTCGTGAAAATTTGAATACAATACTTATAGAATTTATGATTCCTTAAAAGATTTAATATTTACTTTTTTAAGAAATGTTAAAGTTAATGTTGTTCATTTATATTCCATATTCCCTCAAAATGTTTCATCTTTATGTTTTTTTCCTTATAAAATTATGGATTTGGTATAACAAAATACGACCCAGAAATATATTCTCAAATAATAATATTTATAATAATGGTTTACAAATGGATCTACAAAAACTATAATTTCCCTAATATAAAGTCTGTAATCTATATAAGAATGGAATGAATCAAAAAATATCTTTCAAACCAATGAAAGGGGTTTATGACTATCATTCACTTTAATGGGTTCACATGGATTTATTTAGACTATCTAGAGTGTCTAGATTAGTAGGAAAACAATATTATTTTTTAATTAAATATTTTTATTCAATATATACATTGGTATTTTTCCTCTCTCAAAACTAACTCTCAATCCTGTTTTTTATGTTATGAAAAATCAGTAGAGGATCGTAGTGGTGCCACTATCAAAACATTGAGAAATGATTATGGTCATGAATTTTGAAATAAACTATTTAAATATACTTAATCAAAACACTAATATACCCATATATTTTCAATACCTTGAACATATCAATAAAATGGGGTTGTTAAAGGATAAAATATGACTCTTTAGGAATTTACCCAGACCATTATTAGTGAATTTGAATTACATATCAATTTTTTTGACCAATATTGTTACCAAATCTTTTTATATAATCAATAGTGTTCTCATTAAATATTTATTAACAAAGAATCCATATGAATTTTTGAATTATAGAGTACCCAATGTAAATTAATTTAATGTTATTGGATGAAAATTATTTATATTAAATACAAAAGTGAATTGAGAAAATTTCAAAACAAAAATAATTAATGGATTTTTTAGTGTTATTCAACAAATATTAAAGAATATAGAGACTTTGATAAAAAATATTAGGTTATGGAAAAATATGTACATGTCACTTTTCATTAGATTGATCCACATGAACTCAAACCCATATTTGAAAACATGGAAGATGATAGGTCAAATTTTAGTACCAATAATATCGATAAAACCTAAAAACATACTACATATTTACATGAATACTATCTTATAACACACAATAAAGACCTCCTTATCCTGTATCAAGACATGGAGAAATCAAGTACCTCATTTACATGAAACATTAGAACCCTAAAAAATGATCCACTAAATATTATCGTAGGAGACCTAGATAATGGTAGTTGAACCCGAACATCACTATGAAACTAGGTTTAACATCATGTCTTTTTCTCTTAACATGAATCTATAATTATTAATGAATTAATCAATGTCAATAATTTCATGATGTATATGAAATGAGAATTTAATCAGTTAAAATAAACAATGTTTTAGAATTATCTTATATAACTAAAGATTACATAACTATTGGAACCAATTGCTTATATAGGAATAAGGGTGATGAGCCCTGCAAAATAGTTTGAAACAATGATATATTGGATATACATGTTTATAATAACTAATAATGTATTGATTATAAAGAATGTGTTTCACTAGTAGCAATTCTTGATGATATTATAATACATAATTTATACGATGCACATTTATATTTCAAGAAATATCCAATAGAATTCATGAGTGAATTTATCAATGGTTTTATTATTTAGAATTTTTTGTTTAGAAACCACCTAAATATCAAAACGCACATATTCTAATTCATGTTATGAAATTTTATAAATCTATATATAGTGTAATATTATTAGCTAAAGCATTGTATGGTAGTCCCAACACCCTCTTGATCTCAAATTGATTTATAAAAGGCATTATTGATACAATATATTTTTAAAAAATAATTATAAATGATGTTTTATTACTTAAAATATAAGTTGAAGAAATTATTTTGGTTCATCCCAAAACACAGTGTGTGTTGTGTTTTTTGAAAGGATAAAAAAATAAATAGAAATGTGTTTAATGTTTGAGATAAATATTTTTATTTGTTTTTAGAATTTTGAATAAAATATGGTATTTTTTAAAATACAAGTTAATTGACAAAGGATATTCTAAAAATTTTTCATATGTATATCACCAAATGAAGTGATACTTCTATGTATACAAGTTGTAAACTAAATCTAGATGAAACTAAAATATCAGTTTACTTGAATACATATTGAGGTATGATTATATGATTACTATAATTAATTTTTATCGATCATAATATTATGTTTATAGTATGTATGGGTGCTTATTTTCAAGGAAATAGAATGCAATCTAATTTAAATTATATTAAAATAATATTTAGATAACATACGAATTAACCTATTTTGGTATTTTTTACTCAAGTTTCCATACATTCTAATTAGTTAGTTTTCTAACACAAAATTTTGTGGTTGTATATAATATAGGTAAAGGACCACTAGAACATGTTGTGTTTTAGGATGATATTTAGTTACATGGTGTTTTAAAAATCATAACATTATTTTATTAAGTCCATACATGTTCAAAGTCCCTCTCTCATGGGAACAATTTTTGGAACACTATGCTAAAAATTAATGTACTAAGATATAGAGGCCCCCAATTCCAATGAAATATCTAGGATGTTTACAGAAAAAGCACTACATATGGATGATTCCATTCAACAATCCCAAGATATGTCTTGAATCATGACCTCAGCATAAGGGAAACATCTCAGAAAGGAAGATATTAGAACTATTTCCATAAAACTAGTTGCAATTCATATTCAAGCACCTTGGAAGGCCACAAACCACTAGTGCTACCTATTGAGAGTATATGGAAAGAAGCATAAATGTGATGTGACTGATAAGACAAAGGAATCTGTTTGGATTTTGAGATCTAGTGATAATATGATGGTGCTTGAATTGGGTCTGTATGAATACAGATCACACTGGCCAACTCATAGCTAAAAAAATAACAGTAATTAATTTAGGCCCATAGACAAAATGAGGGTGACATCTGTTCACTAAAAATATCCACCTAGTAGCATTTACTTCCAGTCTGATGGTTAATTTTGTTCACCTAATGAGATTTTAATCCCATCCATTTTGACCTCCTTTAACACCCAATTCCAACATTATTATATATTTATATATATATTTCAAATTGGAGATCTAACTAGTCATTCTAAGATGACTCCCATTCCTCTCCTTTTGATTCTCTAATGTTGGAATGATGTAAAAAATCTAAAATGGTAAAATTTATTATATTCAAACCCAATTTTTCATTTTTCAAAAAATATTATCAAGGTTCTATGATTGATATAAATTTTGATCCAATGATGAATTGTTTTTTCCTTTATAGATTTGTGATGGTTCTAGAATTTTTATAAATGCTCACGATTAAAACAGATCTACCGTTTAGATAAATAAAATTATGGGTGTGTGCTTTTGATTTATCTTTTATTACCATTTATAGATGGTGGATACATTGTATAACTATATTTTTATATGATGCATTGGTATATTAGTGGTACATTATACACTTCAAGGAAACCTATTTTACTAGTGCTTGTTTCTTCATCAGTTTTTGATGTCTTAGGTATCTTTATTTAGTTCAGTAATATTAATATGTTCTTATTCTATAATCTCATCTTTGAAATAATTTATATTGATGAATTTTTTGTGGATAGATGTTCATTATCCATAGATTATGTTTCCTTATACATTTGATGAAAAATTCATCTGTTATTCTTGAATAAAAAATAGATCTAAGGAATTAATGACCTCCCATTTGATATATCTCATAACATTTTCAATTGAATTAGTCTACGATGAATGAAATCCTAGAAAAAACTTCATAACATGGAATCTTTTTAGGAATCTTCTTTTAAATAACATTAATCACTTAAAATTAACTAAAATATATATACTTGATATTATTTCAAGTTCTCAATGGGTGTGTTCTCTAGTTAAACTTTTATCCTTTTACAGGAATTGTAGTTATTCATCCCTTTCCCTGAGGTATGAAGTTATTTATAATTATAAGTACCATGTAAACTCTTATTACCGTAAATTATGATTTGTTGATTTGGATTTTAGTTCTTAATTTACAATAATTTGTTATCATTGTGGGTTTTTCATGATACCCATATATATTAATTTTTTCTATGAGTATTTATAGAGTAGATTATAACCATGCCTAATGTTAATCAAATGTATTTATAGGTTTTATAATATATTTGTATGAGGATATTTTATTTTTTACTAATTATCTTCTTCTCTATTATTTGTCTTACTAATCTGTTGGATATTTTTTGCAGTATATGAGATATGTGGACAGTTTTGGTATGATTACCCCTTAGATGGGGTATCTGAATGACATATAGTGATAATTATTGAAGACCCTTTCATTGGGTAGGATCATTATAACCTTTTCTCCAAACTCAGAACTCAATTCATTGAGGATACTCAGAGTCATTTCATCAACCTTGTGTCATGTTCATGATAATTTCTAACACATTGATAATAATTCGAACATGGAGACCAAGAATGTATGTCCAAGGACTATGGTATCTTGGTTATCACTTGTGTGTTTGGAGAATAATAGGTTTTTCATGATTGTTAAATAATTATTATCATACAATAACCCTATATTACATGTTTAAATTTATAATGAAGAAGTAGAATTGTCCTACTATTTTCTATTGCTACAAATTTTCATGAGAATCATATCGTGTATGTCAATGAAATGTATAGATATTCGTGATTGGCATAGTGGATCATCGAAGATAGTTGAGCCGATCATCATGAAATAGGTGGAAAGACCATGATAGATAATAGAAGAATATTTAGAGTGTTTAGTTATTTATATAAATGTAATATTACCTTGGTTTGGACTTCTATATAGACAGTCCATTAAATTTATTTAATGTCATTTCTGTTATTTAATATTATTTTATTCTAAAATATTTACCGTATAATTTATATATTTTCAATATATCACTGGTACATTAAAAAATATTGAGGGTATAGTCTCCCTAATGAATGTGTTCACACCCTTATACCTATTAACATCCTCTTTCATTTGGGGTGGCTCCCATTAGGTATTATACCCCCTGAGATCAGGCCCGATGGATCAAATAGGTGCATTAAAAAATGGAATTAGATGACAATTTTCATTATTTTTAATAAACCAATGAAATGGTATAAAATAGGTTGGTTGTATGGGACTCATGTGAGGGAGTTTCCCTATTTCTAGCCCTCTCATGTTTAACAGAAAATTGAATTTCCCTTGAAGGGATTACTATTACTATTTTAGGGGTTTTGAGGTGTGTTCATGTATAAATAATAGGCATGTAGGATCACATTCCAAATGTATTAGTATTTTGAAAAGTATAATAGTCATTAATTTAATTCCCATACATTGGTATATATTAGAGATAGTCTTATAATCATGATTTAGTGATATATTTTTTCCAATATTGTTGGGAAGTATTTTATTTCATTAATTAGTTAAACCTAATAAAGATTTTTTTTATTTGTGTATATATATGTGAATGTTTGTAACATGTTGGGATAGATTACTTTTATAGAGTTAGGAGGGCGATACATTGGTTTATGGGTAGGCTCTTAGAAGAAACATTTTGTTATCAAATAGACTAATTAGTACAAATCCAATAGATTTCATTTTTTCTAAATTATTCCTACAGGTTTCAGAACATGCCAACCTAATGAAGTCCCATAAAGCCACTACCTAAGGTGGGTTGGGATATTACCACTAGGGATGATACACCACCAGCATCCTCTATTGCATGAGAAGGTATAGAAGATGAAACCCTTTCACCTACTCCAATGGTGCAGGTAATGGGGAAACCTTAGCCACATGTTCTTCTACAAGTATTTATCAAAGAAGGAGGGAAAATAAGGTATATGGGAGAATATTATAGAGGATTCCACCTCTGTCATCCACTATCATTTGAGGTCACTCGAGGGTTATAGGATGTAGAGGACTAGATTGATATCATCAAGGGTTTCTTTGATCATATCGATATTCTAGTGGATGGTAAGGTGAAGCTGGTAGTATTCATACTATATGTACCCACAAAGAGGTGGTGGGGAATGATGTTATAGGTTGGAAGATGTGACGACCTTAACAGTGGGTGCTTTATGGGTCTGTGATATGAGGAATTTTTCCCAATATTATGAAGGTATTCTGACAATAAGAGTTCAATGAGTCATATAAGGGGTCCGTGATGGTATCTATATACTCTAGTCATTTCACTGAGTTGGTTCGTTTTTCTTCTCTTTTATCCATGAACACGGTACAAAAGGCTATGAAATTTGAAATTGGTATTTATAATAACTCTCGAATATGTGTCATTCTCTTATACCAATTAAAAAACATAGTTGTTTTGATCATTTCCTTCACAATTGATATGTTATTAGAAAAGGGTCTAGAAGTTGGTCTTCTTCATGTCTTTAATACTTATTGTAGTGGAACTATAATGGGTAGGGTTACTGTTATCTTTGGATGTAGAAAGGGGATGATTTAGGATGTTCATCATAGTAATAGTATGTAATAGGACAACATTACATCTTCTTCAGCCCCCATAAGAGGTGTTCCATAATAATTCAACTATTGGAAGGTTTTTCATTATCATGAGTTCTATATATAAACTAAGACCATGGGTCTAATGTGTGATAAGGTATGATATCCAATGTATCATTTCTATAGAAATTTGAGTCCATGAATATATAAGGGTGGAAGAAATATGTTATCTAAAACCAATGGGTATGATCAGGGTCCTCAATAGTTGGCTCATATGATGACAAATCATATTGGTCAAAAATCACATGGACAAGGCTATGGAGGTGTGTTGAGCAATGATTATACAGTGGACCAGACTCTAGTATATGGTTGTGTGGGACAATATACTCTCTGAGGTATGGTGTAGATAACATCAACATTTTTTACCAACTCTTTTGATATAGATTCTTCCCATTTCAATATAACTTCACATGTTGTTTTTGGGATTTACTTATAAGTCTTGTTTTTTTCATAGTTATTTTAACATGATACATTGTTGTGAATTAATGTTGATGGTCATTAGTGATTCATGTATTTTATTACATTCATTTCTTTTTATGAAAATCAATAAGAAACTATGATTATAGAGATAACTATATTCAATGTGATTCATTTCAAAGACTATCTAACCAACTTTCATGACCACATAGTCTACTATTGTAGTAAATTATCATTTACAACACCAATGTGGGAGTAGTATTTCTTGATCAAAGAATCTAATCTATGAGAAAGAAGAGTTCCACTAAAAATAAGCGAGTTTGGAATGACTAGGATACAAATTGTCGGTGTATCTTATATATAAGGATTAATGTTATTCCCTGTCAATTTATTATAGTTATGTATTTCTATCAGGATATCTTCCCATAAAATTTCATTGGGCCACCCCAGATAGAGGTGTGTAGTTTTTGATATAGTTTTTTCAAAGTGAAAAGAACATTTCAATCCCCCTTATCATATGTCGATGGATGTGACTATGAAGATAAAGATATATCTCACTGAATTAGAACATAATGGAATTTTAAAACAATGAACTATAACATGGGGAGAACATGTATTGTTAACCAGGAAATCAGTTGATTTAATTTGAATGTTCTTAAATTACTAGAAGTTCACCCAAGTGATGGTGAAGAAAAAAATCTATTTCTTTGGATTGATTATATATTTGATTAGTTCAGTCCATCTCTCACCTTATGTTTACAGATGACACTCTCATTTTCATTAATGGTGGGAGATCCTCACATAGGGCCATGAACAAGCTGCTGGAGTTGTATTGTCACCGGAGTGGTCATGTCATAAATAAAGATAAGATTCTGTCCTATATTTCTAATAAATGCACTCCCATCTTCTGCTCGGAGGTCCTGCAGTCCCTCGCCATGCAACGAGGGAATTTCCCCATGGATTATGTCGGAGCCCCAGTTTCCATAGGTAGAGTGCAGATTCAGGATTTTGATTTTTATTCCTGCAACATCTCAGATCTAGTCCTCAACTGGAAGAATAGGTTCTTATCTCTTGGCAGCCGTATTTCCATTATCAATAGTGTCCTGGTGGCCACACTGGTCCAGGCACTCTCTTCTGTTCATGTCCCGAAGAGTGTTCTATCTAACATTGATAAACTTCTGGGTAATTTCATAGGGGATCCCCATGCGGAAGGAAAGTAGAACTTTACCTTAGGGAGGATGATGGTTAGGCCTACGAGGGAAGGATGAATCAACATGTATAGTCTTGAGGATAACATTTCATGCATGCACGCAAAGATCGCCTATGAAGTCTTGTAACAAAGCTCACTATGGGGGATCAACATGCATGCACAGTATGTTCAACTGGTGATGGAAACCCACAGATATCCCTTCTGGCCTATTATTTCTCATCTCACATCTGATCTTCTTCGTCATTCTAGATAGATCTTCTGGAGGGGAGATATTTCATTCTAACATCAAAACTGGGTGGGGGAGGTTATTGGTTTTCCCAGTTTTCCTACTCCTTCTCTCACTATCAGGGATGCTAGTGCATACCCGGTCCATATTAGTTCTGTGATGAAAAAAATAAAAAGATAACTTCTTCAACCTCATTGTGCTGTCTCTGGATATGGATCGTTGTGTGTTCACTCATTCCCAGGCAGGGGTCTTCACCACGCGTGATTACCACCGCACAAGAGAAGCACTGGAGATTGTTGATACCAGGAACGACACCCTGTGGTCCAACTTCATCCCATCTAAATTTAACTTTATTATGTTGCGGATCAGGAAGAGAGCCATCCCTACAGATGAGGACGTTAAATGATGAGGTATCCCTAATGTGTCTAGATGTTGCTATTGCAGAACTAGCCAGGTGGAAAGATTGAATCACCTCTTCTTCCAGGGTGATTGGGCATGCACTGAATGGAGCTTCTTCAGGGTGTTCAATAGTTTCCTATACCTCAACATGGTGGAACTCCCTTTTCTTGATAGGTGGTTCCATGACACGGGTGACAAGGGCCTGGAGAAAGTGTCTAGCATCTTGATCCTGCAGGCTGGTTATTGGTGTATCTGGCAGGCCAGGAACAATCAGAAGCACGATGACATCCATCCCTTAGGCAAGTCAATCATCATCCACACACAAAATCACCTCCTTGACATGGTTTGTCTCTTCAGTAAGTGGCACGAGGCTCCTTCTCTTCGCTGGATGCATCCGAGGCAGCAAGGCCCCCAGGCAGTGGGCACTAGTGATAAAGGCCATTGGGTCTAATGGAACCCTCCATCCAGAGGACTCAAGTTGAACACTTATGGGTCTAGTAGTTTGGGTGTCTTGTGAGGGGGTGGGACTGTCCGTGACTCGCAGGGCTTGGTCTGGTTAGCGTTCTCCTCCCATATCGGCCAAGGATACTCTCTTCAGGCCGAAGCCAAGGCCTTGCTACAAGGTCTTTCTCACTACCAATAGGAAGGTATTTCCATTTCAGAAGTTGAAATGGACTAAAAAATTCTACATGATGACTTAAATAGTCTCTTCCCCACTCCCTGGTCTATTACCTATATTATCAAAAAATGTAGAGGTATGATCTCCAACACTACTAAAGTGATGCACTCCTAGAGGGAAGGGAACCAAGTGGTGGACTATCTTGCTTATTTGAAGGCCAGTGTCCCAGATTCAGTTTGTTTACATAATTTTAATACTCTCAAAACCGAATGGTTGAACATTATCAGGGGGATGCCCTCAGCTTTCACTATTTTAGACCTCCATAGCCCCCTTCTAGGTGAGGGGCTGTGGGGTTGTGGTTATGGTTTGTTTTTATATTTATTCAATAAAAATTGAAATGATGATGATGATTAGTAGGTATGAGATATATGAGTACAAGAGGATGTCATTTGTACTGCTGAATAAAATCATAGTGTTATTGGATCTCCTGAACTATTTCATTCACCATATCATGACTCTTTTTTTTATTTGGATCATTGAATATTGACTCATTTACTCATAAATCCCAAATATGTATTTATACATCTCTATAAATTCCAAGGTATTCATTTAAAACAACATATTTATTCTAGGTTTTACAAATTTAACATTTGGATTAATGAAGATAAAATCATGAGTCATGTGTTTTTCAATATAGGTACGTGTGTGGATATGTATAAATATAATATATTGATGTGCATTAATCATCCTTATAATATTATCAAGTTCAATAGTGTTCTCATATTAGAGGGATACTATCGAAGTTTTATCATGTAATTATTTAAATTTTCAATACCCACGACTCTGTCAAAAAAGATGTGAGTTGTGTTTCGTTGGTTAAAATAATGTGCGGAGGATTTTCATGAGAAGAAGTGGGTGTTGACTATAGCTCTATTATTTATAATTCCCATGATGGGGATTGGTTTTTTCATATAATTTGATGCGTCATTTGTTGGTCTGTTAGTATTATCCATTTAGAATGAGCACAATGAAGCTTATGGTCCATGTTTGGTGTAATCACATTAGTGTAACTATATATCCCTTTATGTGGATTTAGAATATAATTTACATCCCATAAATTCATTATGGAACAATATCTTTGGGGATAAGTTTATTTTCAACACATTCCATAGATTTATTTGTTATATCTTACCATAGCTGGACCAACATGTAGATACCCAGTTTTTGGCCTTGTAAGTCATTGAAATATTTCATTATATTATTCCCGAGATGGGTTTTGAGATGACATGAAATTTGGTGTCCCAGTGTTCATGGAATCCATTTTATAAAAAAATTAAGTTTATCATATATTTTACATGAAATTTAGCTTCCACAACACTTAAATTGTAATACTTATTGTAAATATGAGGGTATAATTGAGTCAGAAATGTTCCATTTCCCCTAGGCATGACCTAACATTAGTCAGTGCACAACTCCTCTGAAATATTCCATAAAGGAAAAATATTTATTAAAATAATTAAATATAATTACATTATTCCAAGCACTGATGAAAATTACTTTTTATGAAGGATTTAGATTTGAAATAAGAGATTGTCGTTGTGTTTGGAAGGGGGCGTTTTACCTAGGTGCATCATAAAATGTGTAGGCGTGGGTTTTTCACATCCTACTCCCATTGTCTTGAATTTTAGATTGGATTATAAAAATAGATTAAGGGATGTGTCCCCCCCTCCAACCAACCAACACACCCTCTCTCACCAACCCTCTCCTCCCTCTCACTCTATCCCTCATTCTTCAACAAAACAATGGAGTATTTCTAGCAGATCACAGCAGGAGCTCCTAGGGCACATCACCAATGACAAGTGAACCTTTTCAACATAGGGTTCATTTAATGTATCACATCCTTAGTTTTAAATTCATGAATCATGAATATAATTGTTATCAAATAGTTTTTTCAATTGTAGTTGTTGATGGCACAACTAACAAGACCATCAAACCTTGTTAATAATATATTTTTCTCATCACATTCTTCACCAGACTCTCGAGTTTATCAATTATTATTTTTGGTCATGTAAATTTATCGACGACTTGTTGAGATAATGGAATGTCTTATAAGATCTTATCAATAGCTTCCCCGAACCAGGGTTGAATGTTTTTTGAACATCTGGTGTGGTCTTAGTGGCCTACGGAAGGGGACACTTGTGTAGAACCACAGGTGGCGACTGGAGGTGGCCCAAGGCAGTGGTTGGAAGTGGGAGATGGTTGTGGTAGTGGTTTTTGTGTGATTCAACTAGGTGAATGCCAGCTGGGGTGGCCATGAGGGGTGGCTAGCGGCTTGTGGCAGATAGGGGCTTGGAAGGCCGACATTGTAGGGTGCTGACGGAGTGTTGTATGGTAGTCTCTACGAGGTGGTGAAAATAGGGTGGAGACCCACAAAATGAGGATTTACGATATTGATGTGCCAGTATGGAGGAATACTGATTATTGGGTTGGTCAATGTCTACATGCATTCCATGGGCTATGTAGATGTGCTAGGGCGCGTTGTTGTGATTTAGGCTGGTGAGGTAGACCAGTACAGCCGGTGGGGGTAAATCTAGGCAGGGTGGACTAGGCCGGTCCAGCCTATATGGGCCAGTTGGGGCCCTTGCACATCAAATGACCATAAATTTTTATTCAGAAATCTAATTCACATGTGGTTTACAGAAACATGACCCTTGAGTCAATCCAGACCATTTGAGGTGGTTTTGGGAATTTTAAATTCCATGATCTAAGTAAGGTGGTGTAAAACACTTTCATTATAAATAATAGTTTTATTACTATTATTCATGGTTCCTTCTTCCAGTTGTAGCACCTGCATCCAAAGTCTGATTGATACACCATCAAGTCACTATAACCTTAATATTTAAACTGATATTTTAAGACTACATTCAGCTGTTTAATCCAAAGATAAGTCTTGGCCCCCATGAGTGATGGTTTAATCTTGTCAACATTATATGAAGTTTTTTCACTGAGTATCCATTTTTGGTGAATGAGTAGTCAACCCCAACAAAATTTTCACATTTATTACAACTGTGTGAATTGATTGGATGTTAGTATAATTATTCAATATCTCATTAAATTTGTATTCCATAATGGAATATCAGTGGAAGATCCTTTTGATGTGTTTTCACCCGACGTTCAGACTATTCGTGTTTGACAGCAATAGAGGACATGTGATGAGATTAGAGTATCCTGAGTAGTAACCCCCTTAAAACACTAGGGCACAAGTCCTCAATTACATATGAGTTGAAAAAACCATTGGTATGGCTACACATCCTCTATCATACTTTTCATTTTAAAGCACCTCACTCATAAGTGCGTGGTTCCTCAATGACCTAGGGTTGAACTCCCCTATGAAACCAACGCGTGAGTCCTCGAATAATAGAGTGGTACCCCCCTGACACATTAGGGAATGGGTCCCAAAAAACAAATACTATAGTGGTCCCCCTCAGATTCATTAGGTTGTGGGTCCTCTATGGTGGGTTGTACCATCAGAAAACAGATCATTGACAAGACCTTATTTGACATAGCCCTAGGACTCAAGATAAAGAGGGGTGCATTTCCCATTGTGAAAAATTTATTCAATGCAACCTAAAAATGTGTAGGTGAGTCAGTTCCACCATAATTGGATAGTATGAAGGTGTATGGATTTATCCACTTTAACTTTTGACTCCTTGGCAGACGTGTGGGATACAAGGCATCGAAGGTGGTTACTTATGGACCTTTTCACTGCTCACATTCTTGGGCTGAGTTTTTTGGTAAAGATCCCCTTATTCCTTTTTTGGGGTTATTTTAATGATATTATAGATATATGTAATCCATATTTCAATGCCCACTCTTTGTTTTAGGTGGCTCTCCCTCCACGAGGGTTGAAGACACCTGTGGTATGCCATGTGGTATTTATTCTTGGATTCTCATGGATGGATGACTCTACTATCCTACTATAGGTAGCGATGTCTTGATGAGAAGTTCATATTCTAACCATTTCTATCACTACGTGTTTGGATGAGTTAACTTCCCTTCATTTTTTGGTGGATTTGAACTGACTTTACTGTAATTTGTTCCCCTTATTGAATTCCCGTTTTAGTATACCTATTACTTCTCCCATGAGCATTCAGGGCATCCTAACATGCATATTTATACTCACCCATGCTTGGGATTTGGCCACATGTGGTTTCACCTTATAGATGATAGATAGTTTTCATCATGAATTTCGAGAGTTTAGGGACATGTGGATCTTGGATCATGTGCAGTGGTCCCTTTGAGATCTAGGAGAAGAGTAATCTAACTATCATACTTTTTCTACTTTTTTTTCAGGTCGGGAAACTGCTCATATTGGGTGTGTATTATTTCTTTTTTACTTTCTAGTTTAAATTTCTGTACTTTTACTCTATAGTGGTCCATGCCTACCTAGTTTATTTATAGAATATTGATATTATTCTTTTTTTTACTCTAAACTTTTTCATCGAGGGGTTGGGTTCCTATGTATAGGTATGTAGGAAAATGCCTCCCTGAGTTATTTTTTCCATCATCGCTTGTCACCACCCCTATCCCGTGGAGGCAGGTATGGGGGAGTTCTAGATTGAGCCCTGAAATGGGTGAGGTCATGAAAAATTTGTATCAGAGCAAGTTCAGTTTTTGGAGTATTGTAAAAAGGCTTCCCTTTGTAATATGATTGGTCGGGGTTGAGGAAATAGTGTCGAAGTGCCTTGACAGTCTCTCTCAAGATATGGAGTCCCATGATGGTATGAGCAACCGAAATATCCATTCAATAGGTCCTGGATTACCTTCTTGTCGACTCCACACATTGAGAATCTTGTTACAAGGAAAATGTTACTTGCATTAGAAATGATTGAGTATTTGGATATCCTTTTTGAGAAAACTCCCCATTGTTGTAACATTTATATTATATATATATATACATATATATACATCGAACCACAACACTCGTTGATAATTTTCAGGATGCCTCTGTGATGATAGCTAGATAGGTTACCCACTCCACTTCGTGAAGAATATCTATAAGGTGTTGAGGCTTCAGTTCAGGGACCATCCCATGATCCCATAACTCCTAGTTGACCAATAGCAGCACCTCTACCTATTGATCATCAAATAGTTCTGGAAGCATAGGTTGTGGATGAGAATAGGCTACGTGCACTTCATATGTTCCAGCCCTAGAGGCCATGGAGGTTCTATGGTGAGCCAAATCCCTAGGCAATAAAGGACTTGTTTGAGTCGGTGGACCACATTTTTGGATTGTGTGAGCACCGTTTGATCATATGGTGGATTTGGTAGCAGTAATTTTTCAAGATACTGTCAGGTGTCGGTAGAGCCTAGATACCTAGACCCATGATGAGTCAGCTCTATAATAGTATGACTATCATCAGCTTATCTATGAAGAGTACATCCCCTATTACCAACACTCTGTTTGGAGTCAAGAGCTTTTGGAGCTAAAATAGGGAGGGATAAATGCGATGGATTACTCAGCTAGATTCATCGACCCGACTTAATACATGTTGGATATGATCCATGATAGTAACGTCTATTCATAGAATTTCAAGAAGGGTATTTTTAGGGAGATTCCTATGATTATAGTTCCCTTGTGCATCCCCACCCGCGCCAGGGTGAAGGAGCGAGAACATGTGATAGTAATATTCATATCATAGGGGCACTAGTTTACTGGTACTAATAGTGGTCACTTAAGAGAAAAGGATTATACAGTAGTAGGAATACGTTAGTCAGCTGGTCCGCAATGCCGATTGCTTCCCCATGGCTGGGATATGGCATGTGATCAGGCGGCACTAGGGTAGCATAGAGCACCAGGTCATACCAGAGAGGGATGATTTTACACTTGTGTTTATAAATGACACATGGGACAAGAATTCCTCATGAGATGCATTGAAAACATCGAACAATTAGTTGATGGAGCACCACGACAGAGGAAACTGTGTTACTAAGGATCCCCCTAGAGGGGATAGGGTAGTCCCCAAAGAAGTGGTTCAAGTAGGGTTGCAGGAGGACCTGTTGGTGGGGGATGGTGCTATGAGATCCTCCAACCACCACCACTGGGCGGCCCCTTTATAGTTCATGGCGCTAGAAGTCAAGGACATGGATAGTTGCAGGATATGGGTGTCTATGATCCTCGAGCACTCAAGATGATTTGAGGTACACTATGTGTTTAGTCTACACTTGCCTCAATAGTAGTAGACATAGGTACATGTCACTCCTTTATATCATTACTCCTATTATTTGAGTTGGATATCCTAGTATAGACAGTAGAAAAATCGCTTATCCTCGAAGTTCCTACAAGAAGTACTTTATCTTCGACTGTTATCTTCCAATATTGTGAACTATCATTTAGAGGAGAGGGGTTCATGTCGACCTACTGGTCATCATGATGGAACCTTACATCCTCAATCTAGGCATGGATTTACTTTCTAAGGTTAACTATTATATTTACTGTCACCGTAGGCTAGTCAGATTCATGCACACATATGGGATGAGGATTACTTTTCTTAGTGAATGTGACCTCATTGAAAGGTAGGTAGGTTCTATGAGTAGGAGGCTATAGCCTATTTCACATCAGTTTCTAAGAATCACCCTTGGGGAAGCAGTCTCTTCATGCATATGTATTCCTTCAGTATGAGAGGACTATATGGATGTCTTTCCCAAGAATGACTCGGGTATACGTTTGAGGAAAGAGATATATTTTTGCATTAACATCTAGCTAGGGACTTCCCCAATATCTTATATGGAATATTGGATGGCACCCATGGAGCTCTGGGGGAAATTATTATAGTTGGAGGACCTTCATGGGAAGGGTTTCATCAGGCATAGTGTTTCACCTTAGACAAGTCTAGTTTTCTTTGTAAAGAATGTATATGGGATCCTAAATTTTTGTGTGGATTATCAGAGCCGAAATAAGGCCATGATAAATAAAAAGTACAATTTATATGTATTAATGAACTCTTCGACCAATTGTGAGGTGAAGAGTGTTTCTACAACAATGATCATAGATCAAGAAACCACCAGTTCTGGGTCCATGAGGCTAAAATTCCAAATTTGGCCTTTTGATGTCCCTATGGGAATTACAAGTTCCTTGTGATGACCTTCAGCATGATGAATTCCCCCAATATTTTCATGGCATTGATGGGCCAGATCATCCATCTATACATGGAACAATTTTTTGTCTTCCTCATCAATGGAATAATCATATACTCTACGATAGAGGTGGAGAACACAGAGCACTTGAGGATAGTCCTTGACTTTCGATGAGATTAACAACTTTATGGAAGATCTCTAAGTGTCAGTTTTGGATTCCTGAGGTTCACTATTTTGGGCATGTCATTTTGGAATGAGGTTTTGGCATGGATCCAGGGAAGGTAGAAGCAATTATCTCTTAGTATCCACCTAAGCGTGTGTTAATTTTTCAGATCTTCCTGGGATTTCTAGGGTACTACAAGTGGTTTTTGGCGGAATTCTCCAAGATCACTGCCCCATTGACCACAATGACATGGAAGGGATAGTTGTTTACCAGGCCTAAGTAGTGCCAGAGGGAAATTGAGGAGTTTATATAGAGACTAATAAGTGCTCCAATTTTGAGGTTTCCAGACAATGTTATTGAGTTCTTGATTTATTTCAATGCTGCAGGAGTCGGGCTTGGATGTGTGTTGATGAAACTGCTGGAAGTCATTGCATATGGCTCAAAGAAGATGAGACCCCTTGAGAAGAAGAATTTCACCCATTAATTAGAACATGAAGTGATGGTCTTCTCATTGTGGAAGTATAGAAAATTCCTTATGGGTGACTAATTTGTGGTCTACTCAGACCACGAGAGCATCAGGTACATCTGCACTTAGAGGGATATGATCATGATGCATCAAATCTAGCTGGAGTTCCTGAAGTCCAACGACATTGACATAGTTTATACTCTAGGAAAGGGAAATTTTTTTATAGATTCACTTAGACGAAGGTCCTAGTATTTCCTAGTGTAGTAATATTCATAGATAATGGCTTCCCTATAGCAATACCTCATGGAGTTGGAGGGAAAAAAAAATCCTAAAGTCGATGGTATTGACACATCCACTCCACGAGTATTTGAGAGAGTCTCAGTTGGGAGACATCAACTATGAGGTTCTGTATGATTATATATCCATGGGTGACACACACAAAGAAGATTATGAAGGAGGGAATCATGAGATCTTATTCTAGGGGAGAGAAGTGGTACCTATCGAGATGTGGGGGGATGTCATGCGGGAGTTCCACACTTCCCCCTTTAGTTGTATGCTCCAGTGTGGGGAATTTGTACTAGTATCTATAGTTGGAGTTTTGGTGTTCTGACATGAGACGAAGTATAGCAGAGTTCATCTTGTAGTGTATTACCAATTAGTATGTGAATCTCTTGAATCAAGAACTGGAATGGTCGTTGTAGCCCATTGAAATCCTAGAGTGTAAGTGGGATTTCATATTCATGGACTTCATCACAGGGCTTCCATACATGAAGAAGGGACATGACTCTATATGTGTTATAGTAGACCGACTCACAATGTTAGCAGATGTCAATTCCATTAGGGAGAAAGGGTTGGTGGAGACTTTTAGTAAGTCATATGTTTGAGAGATTTTCCACCTTCCTAGGTTTCCCTCGACCATTGTTTACGAATATGAAACATGTTTTACATCACGATTTTGGATAGGCCTACAAGAGGAATTCTGAACCCTGTTGTACAGGAGTAAGACATTTCACCCCTAGATCGATGGGATAACTAAGTACACTATCATGGTGTTGTAGGATATGCTCATGTTTTTCATGTTAGATTTTGGTTAGATCTGGGTGGATCACCAACCATTGGTAGAGTTTACACTAAACAACAGTTTACCCTCCACCATAATTATGAAACCTAATAAAGCCATATATGAGAGACCCTGTAGGTGACCTTTTTGGAAGATGGAGATTGGGGAGTCATCCCTCATCGGCCCAGAGTTGGAGCAAGTGAGGACTAACAAGGTACAAGTCATCCGTGAGCTAATGCGGATGACCTAGAAATGATATAAGTCCTATGAAGATTGCCTTTATAGATATTTGTAGTTAAATAATGGAGACCATGTCTTCTTGAACATCTCCCCACAATGTGGTTTGTAGAGGATTTTTCAAGGATGCAAATATCCCGGAAGATCAATGGGTCATCCATGATCATGAAGCGAGTTGGTGAGGTTTCCTATCGCCTTATCCTATTCACACAGTTGGAGTTGGGGCATGATGTCTTCCACGTGTCACAATTGAGGTGATACATGAATGATCTTATGCACATCATCAACTAGAGAGAGATGTACTTTGTAGAGAGAGCATCTTTTACTGAGTACCCAGTGGTGATCAAGTACTGACTGAAGCAGATCTTTTGTGGATGGTTCATCTCAATGGTTCACATCCTACAGAAGCATGAAAATGTATGGAAGAGTTCTTGGGAATAAGAGATCCATATAAGAGATCAGTATCATGAGTTGATTTCCTGGTTTTTCTGTTTAGGGAAAAAATATTAAAGGTGGGAATGATGTAGAGACCAATTTTTTGGCCTTGTAAGACACTGAAATATTTCTATATAATTTTCCAAATCATGACATTCAGACTGCGTTCAGTTCTGAGGCCCGAGGTCCCTGAAATTAATTTTATTAAAACATTAAGAATATTTTATACTATGCATGTAAAGTTGTTGGGATTAATATTAAATGGTAATTTGGATTAAAAATCCAAGTGTATGGTTGAGTAGAAAACATACTGTCTACCCAAGGTGGGACCTAAATTATGTGGATGCATGAATATAATAAAAAATGCCACAAAGGGAAAATCATCATTAAAATAATTAAAAATAATTATTTTATTAAAAGCACTGAAGTAAATAACATTTGATCAGGGGATCAAATTTGAATTATGAGATTTCCATTGAGTTCAGAAGGGTGTGTTTTACCTAGGGGAATTATAAAACATGGAGGCACTGGTTGTTTGGATCTCACACCCATTAACGTGTGTTTTTATGTAATGTTTATGAATATAGATTAAGGTTGGGTTCCCCCACTCTACGAGAAAACTCTCCCTCTCTCACCAACCCTGTACTCTCTATCACTCACTCAAACACTCAATCTCTCTCATTCATTGATGAATATGGGACATATTTTTAGAGGATCATGGTGGGAGTTCCCAGGATGTGTCACCAACATCAAGAAAAACATTTTGAGGTGGGGTTCTTTTAATATATCAAATCCTCAGTTTTAAATTCACGAATCATGAATATAATTGTGGTTGAATTTATATTTTTCTTGATGATGTTTATGGTGCCACCAACCCAGCCATGAAACCTAATTAAAAATAATTTTTATTAATCGTGTTCATCACCTTAGTCTCGGGTTTAACAAAATTTATTTCTTTTCATGTCAATTATTTGATGGTTTACGGAGGGAATGAATTTATGATAAAGAGATCATCCCAATATTCTTGGAAGCAGGTATGCAATAGTTTTTGGACATATGGTGTGGTCGCGGTGGACCACATAAGGGGAAACTAGAGTGGATCCACCAGTGCGGGCCCAAGGTTGCGGAGAGTCGTTGAAGTTGGATGGAGCGACGACTAGCATGTAGTGAAGTGAGGTGGAAGTCAGCTGGGTGATACAATGGGAAAATTGTGGTGTGCGGAAGGCAAGGGGTCAATGGGGTGATGTTTGAGGGTTCCATTAGAGTGGTGTTCAGTGGCTGAAGACCCACACAATGAAATCTGCCACGTTGACGAGAGAACCTAGAGGAAAACTGGCTCTTGGGCTGGTCGGTGTCGAAAAGTGATCTGCGGGCCATGCGGTTGGGTTGGGCCTTAGGCCAACTTGTGTGGACTATTCTAGGTGTATTATAATTCCTCATCTAGTTGTCGGGGTCCCAGGAATGGTATATTGATATGACTAGGCTGATCCATCCTAAATGGGCCAGTTTGGGCTCAAGCTGTTCAAATTCCCAAAACATTTGTTATATGCTTCAGATAAATGTGTCAACTATAGAAACATGAATCTTGATTTGATCTAGATCATATTAGGTAGTTTTTTTTTGAAATTTTAAATTTCATTTGTGAAGGTGGGTGGGGTGAAATTATTACATTATTAATAAAAAATTTAGAACTATAATTCATGGTTCCATATTTCAGACGTAGTGAAAACATCCAAAGTATGATCAACTCACTATTAGATGTGTTGTGACCCTAATGTTTAGGGAGAGGGTCCTTGATGAAATAATATTGGATCCACAATTGGCCTGGGAGCATGTCATCTACCATACTTCTGAGTGGATCCCCCCTTACGCACTAGGAAGTGGGTCCTCAATGACCTAGGGTTGAACACCCATGTGAAATCAAGGTGTGGGTACTCAAATAATAGAGTGGTACCACCCCTTGACTCATTAGGGAATGTGTCCTCTACAAAGGTTACTATAGTTGAATTCTATGAAGCATTGTGGGGTGGGACCTCTATAATGGTTTTCACCTTCCGATGAAAGATCATCGATGGGAAGTATTTTTATGTAGCCCTTGGACTCAGGGGAAACAGGGTAACCTTACCCACTAAGAAGTGTTCTTATAATGAAACCTAAAAATTTGTGGGTGAGTCAATTCCACCAAAAGTGGATAGTATCAAGGTTTGGTGATTGATATCCTTTGACTTATGACTCCTGGGTGGACATGTGGGACACTAGGCATCGAAGGTGGTTACATATAGAACTATTGGCTTCTAAATTTCTTAGGATGATTTGTTCATGAAGATCTCCTTAATCCCTTTTTTCGGATTATTTTACTGAGAATATATATATATATATATGTACACCCTATTTCTGAACCCAATCCTTAGGTTCGGTGACTCTCATTCAAGGAGGCGTGAAGACGTGTGTGGTATGACATGTTCTTTCCATGTCCATCTTTTAATGGTTGGATGTGTCTACTCTCCTAATATTGATAGCGAAGTCTCTAAGTGAATTTCACCTTCTCTCCCTTTAATTCTCCTTGTGTTTGGATGAGCTTATATTCAATTCCTTTTTGGGTTGATCTCACTCACTTTACTATACTTTGTTCTCCTAACCGATTTCCCTTTTCAGTTGACCTATTATTGATCTGTTGAGCTTCAGGACATCCTACTAGGTATTGTTATACTCACCCATTATTTAAATTTTATCACACATGGTGTTCCCTTATAGATGAAAGACAGGTTTCATCGTGACATTTGGGGGTTTAGGAACATGTGGAGCTTAGAAATTAGGTGGTTGTACCATTCATATCCAAGAGCAGATTCCTCTGATTTTTTTAAAATAATTCTACTTTTTCTATCATGTGGGGACCCTACTCTAGTTGGGAATGTAGTTTTACCTTTTGTATTGTTGTTTACATTACCAATTTCATAATCTGTAGTGGTCCATGCATGCCTATTTTATTTTTGGAATTTTTGCATCATTTTTTTCTTTTCCCAATTCACCGTTGCTTCGAGTGGATTGTTGTGTGTGTAAAGGTTTGTAAGAAATGACATCCCCGAGTTAGTTGTGCCTTTTAGGATTGTCCCCACCCCCTAGCCTATAAATGGGGCATGGGAAAGTTGTGGCTTGAGCCCCAGCATGGGTCGGGTCGTGACGCTAAGCATGAGTTCGAGGTGCTAGGTAGAGTATCTATAGAACATTGACATTTATATGGATTATTAAACTGTTAATGGTATTGTAGTTGTAAATAATAATAGCAATAAAGTGCATCTATCTTAGGATCTTCATGATTAGTCATCATAAGAAAAGTGTCACATGATCTGCTTCAGGGCTGAGTAAGGGATGAACGATTAAATGTTCCAAGGATTGATGAAATGTCCCCCATTGGTGTTCACATATTTTATAGTACAATAGGTAAAGGATGGAATGGATACTATCCATGATTGCATTTTGATATTGTAACACCTAGTATGTGGTGACCCGATACCTAGTTGGTTATTGGATGATGGTGATTTGATCCTAGTACATGGTAGAGTTTTAATACATTCTATCATTGGAATATGTATGATGGAATATGTACAACCCTCTAAGTGGGTGGCACATCCTAGAGAAAAATTTTTCTACCTTGACATTAGGAATCCATTTTTGTTTGTAGAGAAGAAAAGGGACATTAATAAATAAAATTAATATTTTTTTTCTAGAGGATAATGGTTTAACACCATCATCCTATAATTATTCTCCTTCCATATCATTCTCCCATGTGAAAGTGGATGGATTTGAAAACATAATTATTTATGGGGTTACGTAGGACCCCTATGATTCTTTACTATATTTGTGTGATTACTGATCTATTAAAAAAGGATTCTCATTTCATAAAAATTCATGAGACCCACTAAGTTGGTGATTAGGAATGTTGTATGTGAGTTAGATAATATTATTTCCTGGAGTTCCCAAGATAATTTTATTTGAAAGGGATGCATATTTTATATCACAATTTTGAGGGCATGAAAAATGACTCAGGGATAATGTTGGGACAGGGAAAAACATAGTATCCATCGAATGAATGATAGTTAGAGTGACTGATTCATATATCAGTGTTTGTGCTCTGAGAATAAGTTCTAGAAATTAGTGAAGCTTGGGATAATCACATGGAATTTTTTACTTTTCATATGAAGTCAATTTCCATGCCTTGATATAGATGGCACCTTATGCGGATATTTTTGTTATTTAATTTGGGTCACCACTTTATTGGCATATGTCTAGTGAGGTAGTAGTTCTGGGGCCTAGTATGCTACATAATACCTCCAAGAAGTTGAATATGTTATAGTTGTTGTTAATAATAGCTTAGAGGAGGCATTAGTCTTCTTCCAACTATTAGAGGACATTGTTTGAGTTCTTTATTTGAGATCAGGTTTTGCAAATAGTGGATCCTTGGGTAGGCTATTGATACATGGGGAAGAAATGGATGCAATTTCCATGCTATTTTGTATCATTCATCATCACCATGAGTTTTGGAGCAAGTAACTCATAAAAAGTTTAAAATAACACTACATTAAATAGCGTATATGTCCAGCAACACCGAACCTAAATGAACCCCAAACAATTATTATAACCATGACATTGAATTAGAGAGTATGAATATTATTAGACAAAATTTGAAATATATATAAGGTAATTTAAAAATATTTAATCATTGATTAATTCATAGGAAACATGTACTCAATTTTCTTTAATATAATTTCATGCTTTAGAAATATGTTTTCTCTAAAATTATTTTTTATTATTTTCAGTTATAAAATACTATAATAAATTTTTCAAACGTCTATAAATTTTAGTTTTTTGATGTAATATTTTTCTAAATAGTCATGTTAAAATTATCTTCCATTGTTTTTTTTTCAAAAATGATTTATTTTCTAGTGGATGGAATTTTTTTTATTTTATATAAGACATTGTCCTTTTGTTTCAGGGATTTACAATGACCCATTTTATTTTAAAATGGTTTAAAATGAAGATATGTTATAATTTTTTTGTATCAAATTATATCTATAGGAATCAATTTTATGGTTAAATTTAGAATAAAAATCATTTTATACACAAAATGCATTTTTCCCAGAAATTTGTTTTGTCGCGTTTTGCATACTTAATTTAAAATTAATTACAAGCAATTTTATTTATTTAATTAGATAATTATTTTTAACCATAAGTTTAAAATTTGGAAAATATGATGCTTTTATTTCTAGGCATCGTGAATAGTAACCATGTTAAAATTTATAAACTGCTTAAAGGTTAAGTTGGGTTAATCTATGATAAAACTAAGAGATAGGGCCACAATATTTCTTATTAATTCGTATTAAATAAATTTATTTTTAAAAATATCAAATTATGTTCTAGTTTTATTGTTGAAATGGACACATCTACATGAAAATGACATATATAATATTTAAAGGGAAGAATGTTACAAAATGACACTCTCTTAGTTTTAAATATTAATTTTGTGCTCACATAAGGAAAAACAAGTTATGAATGACTAAACCTTTTTATTTTTAGATTAATAAAATTAAATAAATGATATAAATATATTTTTAATTTGTAAATATTATATAATTAACTTAAATTCTTTCCAAATTCTAATATGGTATTTGAAAAATTAACATAAAAACAAAATAAATGTTCTTAAAAATATAAAATATAATGTGATTTGAATTAGATAATATGTCCCCTGAAATATAAATTAATATTTAAAATATTATATATGTTTTAAATCATTATATTCATATTCACACTTTTTTTGATGATATATTTATAGTCAAATTAAATTAATAGTGAAAATTAAAATTAATGTTATTTTATAATAAATAAAATTTCATCAAATGATTCAAAATGAATATATATCATATATTGGACCAAATTAAAGGTATGTTATTTTAAACATCAACCATCGTATATTTTTGAGTCTTTATCATTTTCTAGTGGCCTTGTTACCTCTTAAAATAAGAAAACACAAATATTATAGGAATTATTAAAAGGGTTAATAGGGTGATAAAACATGAAGATAAGGATGATCACACAATTAAAAATGTACAATTATTATTTGATATGATTATTTATACTTATCCTAATATAAAATAAATATATTATAAATTCAGATTTATATTAATATCGAACATAATTTTTATGAATTTAATATTGTAAAAAATTCCAAGAATGTCCCTCCACACAATGATAAAAGGACATCTCTCTATTATCTTCCTTAAACCAAATTTATTAGTTGATATCAACCATGCCTACAAAAAAACCCTTCTAAACCTTCATTTACTCATTATATAGGTTTTGGTGTCCCAAAAATTCCAACAATTTGATCTGTAAGAGGAGATCCAAAGCAGTTCTTCCAAAGAAGAAGTAATCATCCTAATCAATCACTTTTTTTAATTATTCATATTACTCCTCTAATTCTAATGATTTTTTTATAAAATGGTAATTGAATTATCCAAAATACAATTGGTTTTTATCATAATTATGAATCCACCATTATCATCTTTTTTCACATCAAATGGTATGTGAATGTATCACTTGTTCGTATGTATGTCTTATCGCCTCCACATTGCGACAAAATTCATTTCACATTGCCATATCTTATAGAAGGGAATTATGATGGGTCTAATATTTATATATGATTTTTATAATATAATTGTACTTCTATAATGGTAATATCATATCTACCTTCTTATCTTTATGACCATTTGGAATCTATAACATCGCTCATGTGGATGTGTTGTCTACCACCTTTACGAAGTGATTTCATTAGTATTTTATTTTAATTTTATATGGATGGTAATGAGGGTGGATTATATGAATATATATGAATATATATGGTATAATAATAATTATTTAGTTATTAATTATTATCTACCTTTATTTTGTTTCATTCATCAAAAAATTGAAATAGTGATCATGCGTACATATGATCTAATGTCTCTGTAAATAGTATTGTTCATTATTTATATCTCACTATTATAAAATACTATAAATACATATTCAATGTATACATATGATTTATATATCATTATTAATTTTTTTGTTGATTAATATTGATAAAAAAAATACAAAAATGAAAAATGATGAAGTTATTTCATAAAAATTTGATTTTTTAAATAGATTTTTAATTAAATGCGGGTGAAATATTATTATTATGGGATATATGTTATGATATATATGATAATGGTTTTATAATATATTTATAATAGATATATATTTATTATAAAGGATTTTTTAACATGTGTGATGGAATTTAGACCTAATGTAAGGGTTTATTTCACAATCACATCATTATTTGGGATTATTTATTATTAAGTCACCTCTAGGAGAATATTTTTATTCTATATCCACATTTTTTTAAAAATTATTTAAATACTATTTCTATTAATCTCTAAAGATTAATTAATTACATGTGTATCAATTGTTTTCTTTTTAGAAATTGGTTTGAAAGGAATCATATTGTATTTTTCTATATGCAGTACTTTTTAACCAATTTACAATAGTGTAAAAAATGATTCTTTAAATTACACTCCATAAATAAATTTTCCTTCCATCAGGACTAATATATTCCTTGAATATTACATTAAAAGTTTATAGGGTTATTTTTAATTAATATGTTTTCCTTAATATTTGTTAGGATTTTTAAAACGAGTCTTCAGTTTGAAAAGTGAATTTTTCTCAAGATTTTCCCAATTATATTTTTAAATAAATTTTATATTTTCCATCATAAATTACTGAATATTATGATTTAATGAGGTTAATATTTTATGATACCTTCCACCATATGTTTCTATATATTTAATGATATGTTTGACATGGGAATGGTTTGACATTCATTATTCTAGTTCTTCTATTGTAAATTGTTATTTATTTTTAATTAAAATTGACTATGATTTGTTCTCATTGTATATGGGTAATGTATTGGAATTATAATGTTAAAGATGTGGGCTTGATTTATATAGCCCCTAATTATTTAATATTACTCATTAGTCAAAATTTCCTTGGTATTTAGATACGACCTTACCAATTATTTAAGAAAACCTAAAATAAGACCTTGATATTATAGATGTCATAGAGCGAGGCTTTGGTTATACTGATATCTTAGAATAAATAATCGATGGTTTGTTTAGTTGTTTTTTATTATGCATTCCAAAATTATGAAATCGTTTATAGATGATAGTGTAATTATTTGAATATTTTTATATCCCTCCATATTTTTTTCTCATGTTACTATTTATATAGAATGAGTTGATTATCATTTATTTCTTGCTATATTTTTTATGGACTATTTATCTTCTAATGTATTCATACCCTTAATAAGAATTATATCTCACCCTTTTCTTATGACTCTTTTTTTATGGACTCTATGAAATTTTTTATTATTAATATGAAATGATATTTTAGAGGGAATATAGTTGAACCCTAAGTAAATTCAATACTTTATTTTATGTTTTAAAATGTAATGTGGGATTTATATATCTATTTATTTTACCCAGAATACTAACCTATTTAGTTATTTATATGATTTATTTTATTTATTACCAAAGTAAAAAAAGCTACCACCTTCCCTAGGCTACTAGGTTTACTGTCAATACAGTTTTTATTAGAGAATGTTATGTTGAAATCATTGGATCTACATTTACTTAAATATTGACATTGGAACATAACCTGATGATGAAAATTATTAATATTCCAAAATAAACTAATATTATGATTCTGATATTAGTTACGTGTAAAGTTTTAAATTGATGTCACAAGATTTTATAGTTGAGAAATAATACATTGTGTTTATAAAGTTATGAGCAAAATTAGCGTGTTCCATTTTCAATAAATTGGGCATAGGGAAATCAATGGAAACTTTATCAATGCATATAACCCATATAGGCATTTCCCTTATATGGAATATAATGAAATTGGATATAGATCTATAATTAGACCTAAAAAAAATTATGACTATATTTGGAATTATTTCTTAGGTTATGATTAATAAATGTTTCCATTTGGAGCAGCCTATTGATCCTCATCATAATGGAACAATGCAAAACCAATTCATGTTTCCCAAAGAAATCATTATTTAAGAGTTCTAAAAGTTGATTTATGACTAAAAAATGGATATATTCCTTAGATAATACATTTCTCACTCTATAATTATAAAAATTATAGAAGGTTTTTAATGTATTGTATCATGTATTAGGGGATGAAGATCAATGGTTTTCATTTATTCAAAACCCTAAGAATTTAGTGGAAATATAAAACATGGAATGTAATTATTTTATGTGAAAATACCATGGAAAAATATTTTCATCATGAGTGATAATAGGATATGGATAGATAATTCTGGAGTCTGAGACCAAAGGAAAAGAGTAATGTTTGTAATGAGGATGATTACATTACAAGGATATCAGTGAATGCTACAGACTATAAATGTAACCCAATGATAATGTATGATTGCATATTTTATTAGATTATATCAAATCATCTAAGTAAACTAGTCTACTAAACATTATTATTTTTTTGAGAATATAGTATCATTTGTTTTATAGTTTGTGAAATATGTCTCCATGTCTAAGGGCCTCAAAATAAATAAGGAGAAGAGAAACAAGGTTTGGTAAAAAATAGGAAATGGGAATAAAGGTATAAATTATTTTCCAACATGTGATAGTTTTGAAAAGAAACATCCTGTTACATCCATGAAGTGAATCTGAGGATAAATTTATTTTGGAGAGAAATGGAATCATGAATGTTATATCATGGGTATGAATGAATCATTTAATGTTTAGTATTTGAACTATTAAGAAATGAAAAATTTAAAAAAAATCCGAATGTGTTAAAGGAATATTCATTAGTAGAATCGAATGGATAAAAGTCAAGCCTATGTTATTATTATAGTGTAAGTGGACTGATTAAAGGGGTTGTCTATTTGGATTCATGAATTATGTTTTGGAATTATTTTATCAATGATATCCTATTTATAATAATCTTGAAACATTTATAGATTGTATTGTAGTTTTTTTTCAAAAGGATTTAAAAATATATGTTGAATGGTACTAATAACTAATAAAAGTGATTATTGGTAAGGTTATATTTCTAGGGAATATTAAAAAGGGAATGTTAACCAGTACTATGCTTATGACATTGAGATTAGTTGGGATAAAAAGAATATTGAAATTGAGATTCTAATGTGATAATATTGTTATCCTTGAAATGTATTAGTGACATGATGAAAAAATAATTTATGATGGAGTTTAACACATTTTTTGAGTTCGTGGGATATATAGAATGCTGAAAATGTTAATGGTAATTTAAGTTATTTTAATATATTTTCACAGTATTAGCATGTTCAGAAATTAACATTGTGAACTACATTATGTTTTCAGTGATAAATGTTCGATCAGGTTTTTTGGTTTTAAATATGCTCAGTAGTAATTTTTAGGAGTCCAACAGTTAAATACTTATAGAATGGATAATGATGAACATTGCATATTATTTACTCAGGATAAATTATGATTTATCATATTGGATAACTTGTGCTAAAATTTTCTATTTTGATAAATATTTAGAGGCTTAAAGAATGTCTTAGGGATATTATGATTCATTAATTGTTCTTGAAGAATTAAAAAACTCATTTTGAATATGCCTTTAATATCACAATAGATAATCTAGAAGTATATCAAAGTGTATACAAAGTAAAATATTATGCCCGTGAAACGGAAATACATCAAGTATTTTTATTTTATCAAGAGTTTCATCTAAATGTAAAATAAACCCAATACTTTAAAAAATGACCTTGAAATAAAAACATTATATGTTTACTTTTCATACAGATATATCAATTTTCTTTTAACCAATCATAGATTATCAGTTCTTTAATGGTTAGCATTCTATTGACCATAATCTCTATCACATTATATTAATCATTGGAAATCATTTTTCTCTTCCACATCCATATTTTCACATCCAAATAAACTTCTCCTATTGGGGAAAATATTTTGGATGACCTTCATATTTCATTTTCCCTCTTTTTAGTAGGATATTTTATTATCCATTTTTACATTGTGAGTTTTCCATAAATGAAGATTAAAATTTCAAAACCTTCATTATCAAAAAAATTGCAAATTTTAATGGTTAAAATTTTCTCATGTGGGATAATATAATTCTAATAGATTTTAAAAAATTACTATATTCTGTAGCATATATGATACACAAAACAGAGCCTAAATAAACCCCAAAATATTATTATGACAACATCATTGAATTATAGAATATGAATATTATTTACTGAATTATGACCTATATTTAGAGGTACTAATAAATAAATAACCATTGATTAATTCCAAGTAAATAAGTACATAAATTTTAGTAATGTTGTTTAATTCATTAGAAATAAAAATTTTATTTATTTTTTTGAGAAATTATTATAGTAATTTTCTAGGAAATTTTTAAAATTTTAATTCATGAAAATAATATCATTTTTTTATTATCATATCAAAATAATGATAGGATTAGGTTTTTTCTAAAAGTGTTTATCTTCCAGTGAATGGGGGAAAATAGTAATTTTTATAAAAAATCTTTTTTTTGAAGTATTTAAAATAGATTATTAAATTTAAAATGTTTTAGAATTAAAAGTAGTTCAGTTATAAAATTAGTATTAAATTTGGTTTGTTAGAATAAATTTTATGACTGAATTTGATATACAACATTTTCGTACATAAAAATAATTTTTCATAATAAATGTATATTTTTAAAAATCTATTTCGTCCTAGTTTGAAAACATATATTAGAATTAATTTCTCTAATTATTGTTCATTTATTTGATAAAATTAAATCAAAATTATGAATCATATTAGTAAAATCTGGTAAATTTGTCCATTTTATTTTCAGGCATTATGAATTGTAACCATGGTAAAATTTATCACCTTTGTAAATGGTAAATTGGGTTAATATTGCTTAATTCTAATTGATAAGTCATAATTATTTATAATAATTTTTTTAATAAAGGTAATTAGACCATTATAAACTTAATTTTTATATTTATTAGTTTAATGACTACTTTTATAGGAAAATGAATTATATATTTTTTAGAAAAACGAAAATTACCAAATGTCACTCTCTTAGTTTTAAATATAAATTATGTTTTAAAATATAGACAACTGAATGTTTTTAATGAATAAAATATTCCATCATGAGATCATTAAAATTATTTTTGTGAAATAAATATAATTATAAATTTTTAAAATATATAATTACATTAAATACTTGTGAAAAACTAACATAACATTTATTTAATTGACATAATATTATAATAAATGAAATAAAAAATATAAATAGTGGCATAATTTGATTGTATTAATATTTACCAAGAAGTTTATAGAACTATATGAGATATTATATTATTCTAAATAATTTCATTATTATTCTCACAATTTATTTAAGTATATATATTCAAATTAAATGAATATGGTAAAAAATCATATTAATTTTATTTTACAATAAATATTTTAATTATACGGGCTAAAATTCATAAAAATCATAGATTTAAAAAAATTAATGGTATATGGATTTAAAAATAATATTTTGTCTAATTATGGGTCTTTTTTATTTTATTGTAACATTAAATACCCTTAAATAGAATACAACGATAATATTATTAAAATTATCAAAAGGGTTATTGAGTGGTTAAAAATAAATTATAAAGATTTAAACAAAAATAAAAATTTTAAAAATTATATTATATTATATTATTTTGATTCATCTCCATATTAAAATTTAATCTTATTAGTGTGGGACCATTAGGTCATCAACATTATTTTATATTTGTTTAATATGTTATTAAATTCAAAGAGATCCCATCCCTTTGATTTTAAAAGGAAACCTCTCGTTTATCTTTCTTACAACACATTGAGTATTAATGATCTACTATAAACTAGAAAGATCCCTTTATAAACATCCATACCAACATTATAGTGGTGTTGTTCTTTCTAAAATACCAACCTTATGATCCTAAAGATGATATCCAAAGGAGTTACTCTAAAGGGTATGTAATAACCTTTACCAATCACTTTCTTATTACTTCTTTTTTTACCTCCTAAAAATATATTTAATTTTCCATAATACATTAAAATAACTCCAATAAATATACATAACTTTTATCATTATTATCAATAAAAAATTATCAACCCTATTTAAGATAAAAGGGAATGTGAATTTATTACTCGTGCATACACACAACTTGCTGTCTCCACATATATATTGATCATATTATATATACCTTCTTACCATCCACATCATTGGGAAATGATAACATCCAACATTCATACATGTGGATTACCCAACCACGAAGCAATGCGATTTTTTTCATTTATGTTTTACATGGATGGTAATGAGGATTTATGTAATTAATATAAATAATTTTCATGTTATAATATATATTATATAATGTTGATTATTTATCTACATTTTATTCATTTCATCCATCGAAAAATGGAAACAATGTTCGTGCAGACGTATAGACTATTGTCTCCATAAACGATGTTGTTCATTTTCATATATATATATATATATATATATTTCTATTAATATATATATTTAAGGAATATATATGTTTTTATATAATTATTAACCTTTTTTATAATGTTTAAATTTGATAAAATTATAATTTCTGAAACTATCGAACAAAAACATACATGAAAAATGAAGTGGTTATTCCTCAAAACTGTGATTTTAACCATTGTTAAAAAAATAGTGATAAAAGATTATAAGAAAGACTAATATGGTATGAAATATATATTATTAGGGTTCTATAATATATTTTTAATATATATATATGTAGTTTATTTTAGGTTCATACACATACAAATAATTTAATAACTAAAGTATGGGGTTATTTCATAATCTCATCATATATGGGATTTTTTATGTTTATGTTGCTATAAAGTGAATATTTTTCATATATTTCCATATTTTCATTGAAAAAATTAAAAATATTTATATTAATTTCCAATGACTTGTTGATTATATTTTTATCAAATTTTCACTTCTTAAAAAAATGATTAAATAAAATATTCTTTTCATTTTTCAAATGATGACCTTTTTAATGTTTTTACAATAGTGTAATTAGAATTTTTTAAATTTATATGGCTGGAAAAAATTCTCCCACTATCATAAAATGACTTTTATTTAAGGAAAAATTTATATGTTGATATGTTTCCATTGAAACAAGACACCTTCCTTCATATTTTTTAGGTTTTAAAATAAGTGAATTTAAAGTGAAAATGGTATTTTCTCATGAATTTTATTATATTATTTTTAAATTATTTTAGTCTATTGGAAAATAATTTATTGACACTCTATAATCTCATGATACAATCACTATTGTATAATAGGAGTTGGATGTTGTGATATCGGGACAGATTTGGCCATCGTTTGTGTCGAGAAGACTATATGTCATTAACATGATCCATATTTTCATTGATAATGTATCTGGGGTCAATTTAATTTTGATAATAACACTAAAATGCTTGGTTTGGGTGAATTTAAATTATCTCTTTCTCCCATGACACTCTAGGGATATGACCATATTGAATAAAATCTACTTAGTCAGATTAAACTCAGAACCTAATTTAGGAACATAATGTCCAATTTTGAATTCATGGTCATCTGAAAAGATACACAATTTAATGAATTTATTTGAAGGGTATCTCAATACCATCATGAATAAATCCCTTGAACATATCACCAATGTATAATTTAATATGTCAACATGAACCATGGGAAATTATACAATAATATATATGTATTTTAGTCTTAGGAGGCTCAATACCTTTATTCTATAATTCAACAATTTGAATGGAAGAATCCCATGAATTATGATGTTTCTCAAGTTTACACCTTGAGCTATTTGAGAATGAACCCATAAAACCCATAATGGAGGTACCTGATGAATACTTACTATGAATCAACTTGAATGAAGATGGAAGCTTAAAATTGGTCATGTACCTACCAATAATCCTAATATTAGGGATGTTAACCAAACCGAACCATACTAAAGAGGAATCTTATCCTCCTATCAAAAATGACACTTTCAGTGAAAATTCACCAACATTATTCCTACAAATTGTGAATGTCCCAATGTCATCATCTAAATCCGGTGGAATTATCACATCACATTTGATGAATGGAGAAATTATTACCTCGAAATCTAATAATATCTATATTTCTGATGACTCTAAAGAATCTCATTCATCACTCAATTATCATAGTGCAGACATGAATTAACTAAAATAAGAATAATAATAGGAAGAGGTAGAGAAAGAGGAAGTGGAATATGGCCTCAATGATGCTTCTCCCACACGTATAGAGGTTGTATCTAACACTGTCAATGAACTATGAATGGTAAATATAGACATATAAGATTATATGTGACCTACTTCAATTAGGGTGGATATTATTATGGAACAAAAAAATGTATATACACTTTTCTTAAAAAATAATCGTGTTGTTTTCTCTTTGAATTTCATTGAAATTACAAGCATCGATCTAGATGTTTCTAGTCACAACCTAGGTATTCCAAAATACGATCAAAGTTACAATTAGGCATCATGAAGAACACATCCAATCCATGCTGGAATGTTGATGTCATATTTTATAATCTCATAAAATAAAAATTCATTAATGATTTTTATTATTGAAAAATGCTTTCTGATATAGCCATAGTCAATTTTTTTTAGAAAAATTAAGAATTTTCATCTTTTTCAAAGATCTAAATTCGAACTTTCCAAGGGATGACATCCCGATTCCTATAACAGAATTTTTTTTTGTTGAGATAGTTGGATACCAAAAACTATCATTCATGTATTTATATTCAGGATATAACCAAATCTAGATGATCTTGACATTTGATAAATCCACTAACTTTATGGTACCTCTAGGAGTATATTTCTGTCAGTTGATGTCCTTCATCCTAAAGATTACTGGTGCTAAATTCTTGTTATATAAAACTACATATAAAAACACATTCTAGAAAAGTTGTTCAAGAATAATATCAATGATATATTAGTAAAATATCACAGAAATTCTAGACATATTTTAGAACTCAAGACTATTTTCAATATTTTTTAATAGCATAACCAAAAAATGAATCCCTTAATGATTTATTTTGGTGTTACCTTAGAAATATTTCTCAAACATATAGTCAATAATTTTGGAATTAATTACATTAATGATAAAATAATATCTATTTTTGATAGTCTACATATTTATAACCTCATAGAGTAGGAAGGACTATAAAGAAACCATTTCTATTTTTCAAAATTTGTATAAATTATTGATGGAATGTAATTTTCCTTAACTAAAATGGTGAAAAAGGGCTATATATCTATGCATCGCCTAATTTTTAATTTTTTTAATATTATTAATCAGTACATAACAAGTTTAAAATTTATAATGTTGTATAATGAATGAAATATTCTCATTATATAAGTGAAATCATTAGAGAGTTCACTATGTTATTTACACACACAAAATAATAACAAATGAAATGAAAATAGAATCAATTATCTTAGAATGACCATGATCAATACTGTGAATCCTTCTTCAGATATCGAGAAGAACTGTCTTACATTAATCGTAGCGGTCTAGAAATTAAGGCACAATATGAGAATCATGTGGTATATATGGTCTCAAATCGAGACACACTCAATTTCGTAGACCATCAGGCTATATTGTATAGATGATTTGCATGGTGCATGGTCATCTTACTATAGTTTTAGATCAGGATCATATAGAAAAAGTCTATAATGGGGAAATATTTAGAATGTCTACTCATAGAGAACCCTTCTTTATAAGAAATGACAATGAATACATAACAGTAGGATAAAGTAGTCTTCTCTATCTAAGGCTCCCTGAAAGCATGGGAGATTTATTTTGATCAAACATCCATAAGTGAAAGAAGAATGTATGCAGAATACCCTATTATTTAAAACACCTACTAGGGATATATTATTGTTAGTCCACTAAAGGATGTCCTACATTATTACATCCTATTTTCATGATGGTTCATAAAAAATGAGGTGGAATGCCAGTCCCTCATTGTAGGCTTTTAACTCATGCTACAAATACAAGTAACAAATTAAAACAATAAATGTGACTCATATATAGTAATCTAATAGTTGAAAATTAATTACACTATCAAAAATAAATATCTAATAACCCATAGTAATTAGTTATTAATTTATTTGGTATATTTCCCCTCGAATACAACAATTAATAATGCCCTATGGTCAATGAATTCTTAGGCTGGTGCACTGGAATGTTTAACTATAGCCTTGGATGACTCGGTTAGGGAAAAAATATTCATCAATTTTTCACATCATAGAATGGTACCAGAAATGTATTAGAGTATCATGGATGAGATTAATGAGTTCAATTCTACCTATGAACTAGATAATCCTATGAATGGCTGGATGACACCCATTTTAGAATCTCTCAAATGTTCGACACTTTCATTGGATAAATCTATAAATAGGAATTTTTGATGAGAATGGTTAATTTTACCATCTATGACATCTTGGGTAATCATAAGATCTGATATAAAATAATATTTAATGAAATCCTCCTCATATGAATTGATGTTGAGGGAAAAATCACCCATAGGTATAAATTATATGTTAGTTTTTATGGGACTCATTGGTTAGGAATCAAGATTTATCATGAAATAAGAAGGCTTAGATATTAATACCTTTTGATGATGTGTGATTATAAACAATGGAAAAAATGTTTTATCCCTATCAAGTGCATGCCAACCAGAGAGTTTTTTCATGCCACCAAATAATCCAAGTGCTTCAACATATGGGTCGTAAATATTGGGGGACCATTACCTCCTACAATATGTAATTTAAATATATCCTTGTTTTATTTTTCTTCTCATAAAAATATGCAAAATCTATACCCCTAAAAAATTTATGCATAAAATACATCATCAATTTTAGGAATTCCATCATTATTTTCAGTTTTGGAGTTCCTTATACAATACTAAGGGATAATGAAACCCACTTTTGTTTTTTAAAGTTTAATAATTTTTACTTGAAATATAACATTGATTCTAACCATTTATCCCTCTATCATGTAGTGGAAATTGGGTAGATAAAATATTTTAACAAAATACTATTAGAGATGCTCTGGAAAATGGAGGACATGGGGAAGAAGTCATATTAAAAAAACATATACATTCTATGTGTTCCTTCCATACCATAATCAATACTAATGCATAGGTGAACTGTATTCACTTGTATATGGAAAAAATGCAGTTTTACCCATTGAAATCTAATTTCCATTAATAAAAATTTCCATTTATGATTAGTTTTCCATATACATGAAGTCCCATAATTTGTTTTTATAATGGTAATGACACAATGAGAAGTGGATGCACGCCATGCATCATTTAGAGGTTTACCCAAACCAGATAGATCAATATTTATACAAGAAATTACACAATCAATCATTCATACATGGGGAACTAGTTTTTTCCTCAGGAACACAATGATACCTATGAACAAAACTGTGATTCTTTATCTTAAATGGGAAGGATGTTTCTCTATCCATATGGACTATTTCAATGAAGCATATTACTTGATCATCACAGATAGTGAGTGTATTATTCCCCTAATAGTGGAAAATTTCCCATGAAATATTTCATGTTATTTACAACATATGATACTAGTAATATGATCCAAAAATAATAGACACCATAGTTACTTACCTCAAAATGTTAAACCAAATGTATTAGTCCTTGTCACATAAAACTAAAACAAAAAACCCACACCATACATGTCATAAGAGGATAGTCTGTATGAGTACTTCATCCACACATGACATTAAAATAAAGTCTTACATTATACGCCATTCAAAATATTCCTTAGGAAAAAATTAAGAAGCCTCTTGAATTTAACATAGGATGCCTTGAATGAGATGATTTCTTAATGGACTGGGTGTCTCTTGAAGGATATATTTTTTACATAACATTAAATAGTGTTGAATTACCCAAACAATGTACATATTGATTTATATTCCCATTGTATTTGTAGTGATTCCAAAATATTATTTCATAGGAAAATCCATAAATTTTGTACCCATGTATGATTGTATTTACTAATATTTGACACCATATTATTCATCAATTTTAGGTTTTCATCACCATCTGATGATTCTTATCTATACAAATTGATGTTAATTAGTATATGTTCTAGTTTTTATTTAATATACCAATAAAACCAGTAATATCCTCACCATTTCATATTTCTCACACCATGAATATATCACATGGGCATATGAATCTTGTTAAGGGCCTCCACACATAGTTAAGTGACTTCATTGTCTAGGAACAATTATGTTAAACTATGTTTACTTTATTCCAATGTTTTTTTGGCAATGAAAGACTTCATAACACCTCTTTAAACTAGGTCCCCATAATTATTTCACAACTACTCCTGGTGAGTCAATTTCCAATGGTTTATTTCTGGAATAAGAAACACCCAATGGTACTCACCTCCATGATAGCTTATGGGCCAATATTCCAAAGTTAAGTGCCCATTAGGGAAAAAAACTGGCAGTATGTAAGAACTCAAATTTCTAGAGTGGTTGGTAGGTTTTTCTCATTATACAATTTTGGGGGTGGGAATTTGTTCATACTCTAGTAATTTCTTATGTAATTATGATATATTCATGAATCCATTTTAAATTAATAATACAAAACTGATCCCTTATATGTATTAATGAAAATTATAGGAATGTGTTAATAGGGAATCCATATATATATATATATATATGAGTTTATCCATAGATTCAACTATATTTATATATTTAAGGTTCTGTATCGTGGTTATGTTTGTTGTTTGGTGATATTGGTTTTAATCCTCATAATTAGTTTCTCAAAAATATAACATCATATATGGATATATGGTTGTTTATTTGTTGGAATCCGACTGATTATTGGGTATTCCTACATATAGTCATTAGAGGTATTAGTTTCTATGTAGTGTGGTGCCACATAGTGGGACCCATTATACCATTTTATGTCATGTGAAAAGGATTTGACCCTAAAATTTAAAGTCGCATGGAAATGATGTCTAGGAAAAATGGGGTCCTAGAAATAATTGATTTGGTACTTATTCAATAGTGGATAGAGGGATCAAAAAGGGATATAGACTTTTAGGTGGGGTATATTATTTTATAGGAAACATAGACTAGTAAGTAAAGTGATATAAGATATCTAGATAAAATATATCCCATAGATTGGATGTGATTCTACTAGTGATATAACCTATTGAAGAACTGGGTGAGTAAAATCTGTTGGGTTTAAACATCATGTTGAATTCCTACGTAACCTATTTTGATAGGAATCAAATCCCATATAGTTAGAAAGGGTTGGGAATCCTAAACTATTTAATACAAGATCCTTCTGAATAACATGTTATTTGATTCTTACCCAAAAATGATTCACAAGAAGCCTCACTAAGGTTCAAACACAAAATCTCCAAATCACCCAATTCTTCTTTGGGAAATATTTTTAGTATGGTCACCTCCAACCCAGAGTTCCATATTCCTTCTAGGTATATTTTATCACTATCCTTATTAGGCCATTTTCCAAATAAAATTATCCCCTACCTGAGAGGCTATATCTTTTCTAGTTCCCTCCCTCTGCATTATCCTAAGTCTCACACTAACCGTTTATAGGCCCCCTTCCACCTAGATTTCACTTCCAAATAATGTTAAAGTACACTGTCTAGTCCTTATTGCATAACATTAAAAGGTATGATGTGTCCCATTATATAGAACCAAACATCATGTGTTTAGATTCCTCTCATTAGGATACATAGGAAGCCACTCTCATAGGCCTGATCCCAAAATCAAAACACATAATACCTCCCAATATTATGATATATACTAGAGTACCTAACTATGTTTCTTAATACCAGTATCACATAATAAAAAATTAAACGAGATGAAAAACCTCATATATATATATGGTCTTATTTATGGAGAACGTTGGATACACACATATGTTTTCTCATCATTACATTCCTGTAAATGATTGTTAATAAAAATGGGTTATTAGTTCCATATTTGTAATTTAAAAGGATTCAAAAATTTGTATTAAATCTATATGAGACTCCTTGAGTAGGTAGTAATACTCCCTCCCTAAAAGTGTGTGATGAGCCTCACCTATCATCCTCTCGACCAATGTGTGTTCAAATATGTTTTAGGCTATATTCCCTAGTATCCAAATACTATTGGAAATTATACCCATGATACATCATGGATGTAATAGTCGTTGGGTGATTCTGGTTCCACTAGAAATCCTCATTAGAAACTAACCCTACATGGGTGGGTGTGAAACAACTCTATTAATTTTTGGATAAGTACACAATTATATAAATGAATTAATTAGTTAATTTAACTCCCATTTTTTATTTCATGCAAAATCATTTGAATAGAATATTTTAGTTTATTTTATATATAATTTTTGAAATTCATAATAAATTCCAAAAGAATTGTTTTTAATGTATACGACGTCGATGAATTTTTCTCAATATATAATCCGTAATTTATATTTTTCTTCATTTACATGATTTCCTAATTTTTGTAATGATATATACTTAATTCCATTGGTCTTGGTATTTTAGTTTTGAGTATTTGGTTTTGAAAGTTATGGAAATACCAATATCAAAAAATGATTTACAAGTGGGGTTAATAGTATACTTGGAATATTTTGATGATATAAATGAAATATTTCAACATTTCTTATATTTTATGTTTAATGGACATTATTTATTATATAGGGGAGGATGAAATAGATATCCAATGCATTGGGTAATGATTGGGTACTCAAGATTATTATTTTTGAATTAACCAAATATGTTTTCCATTGGAATGATTTTTTGTATGGTTTTTATAAGATTTAAATGGTGGTGATATACCAAAGAACATAATTTAGATTTTTAAAAAGGTAAATTAAATTCCATGGAATTATTTTTTTTCCTAATATATTGCACTGATATTTTTACAGGAATAATTATTATTCCCTTTAAGGGAAAAATAATTTATTTTAAAAAATATTGTTCATTGGGTCTTATGTTTTCTATGAAACCGTAATGAAAATGATTTTTATCATATGTTTTCATTTAATATGATTTTTTAAAACCATTATGAAGTAAATTTGATTTATCATTAATTTGAAGGATTCCTTGAGCTCATGGATTATTATGTCAAATGGAAACCCTCTTATATGAAATCATGGTTTAGAAAGGGAATAATGGGATTATTTAAAAAAAATTATATTTCTTACTAATATTTTTTTCTCCATATGAAATTTTCAATTTCATCACTTGGTTTTTGGAGGATTTGGAACAATGACGTTCTCAAGTGAAAAAATAATATTGTTCCTGAAAAAAATAATTCATTTTAGATGTTTTGTGTTGTGAAAAGGTGGACACTGAGTGGAAGTGTAAAATTTTTAATCCATGGGGTTTTTATGTAAAAAATATAACCTAGTTATATAAAACCATAAAAAATGACGTTGGTAATATATAAATATGAAATTGTGTTTAAAAATTAAATCTTGGGTTGAATAAAGATTAGGTCATTATTATTAATATAAATGAAGCATTTATATAATTATATAACATTATAGACCATCTATAAGTATACTTAATTTATTCTAATTTATGTTTATCTTGAGATAGATTTTGATGAATTGACATGTTTCTTTATATAATATATGTCTGTTTAGAATTGTATTTCATTTAGAAAACAGCGAAGCTATTGTAGGAATTTTGAAAAGGGGAAAATATAATTCGAAATCATCAACCTGGAATGGTTGTATTTGGAATTGTGATTTTTATAATAGATATTTTCATTCTGGAAATTAATTATGGTGTCATATATGTTTGAGAGAAGCCACATTCACCACAACAGAACACGCCTTTAGTGGAACAGTTCACAAAACTGCACTGTACAGAATTAGGTGGATCATCTAACCCGATGGTAAGTGAGGGTGGATTAAATCATTGGAAAAGATATTCTGCATGACGGGTAATTTATATAATTAAATGTTAATTCTGGGTATTTATCATTTTCAAAGTATAAAATGACAATTAATGGTTAGTATAAAATAATAATAGGGAAAGAGTGGAAGTTGATACCTTAGAATGAGAGGAATTGAAGAATATTTTCATTGAAAAATATTATCTTATTAATGTTATAAATCCAATTTAAAATATTTTAATTTAATTGTTCTAGAATATAGATGATTTAGTGGTTTCGTATAATGAAAAAATCACATGTTTTTTTAGTTATGCACCCAATTGTATTTTAAAAAAATATTGTAAAATTAACTTAATATAATCAAAATAGAAACATGATATAAAATGGAATTGGAATATGAAAAATTTAAATATGATTAGAATCTTTTTCTATGTGAAGGTATTATAAAAATAATATTTTCTTTATTATCATTTGTTCTATAAAAATAAATATAATTAGAATTTCAGGTGGAAATAAATAGTGAATCATCAATCAAGGAAATCTGAAGGTCAACAAATCATGTTTCAATCTTGTAATAAGCATGGCCAAAATAACTGTAGTGAAATTATTATAAAATCTTGGATGTTTTTTTGTGTGGTATCATTTAATAGGTGAATCATGATATTAAATAACATGATCCAATTAATGATAATAAAAATAATGAAAATATGATATTGATATGTTTAAATATTAATGAGATAGGTCATTGTGCCTGTATTTTTCTAAGGATAGGAATGAAAAATGTATGACACTAATATCACATGAAGAAATAAGAGGAAAAATTCATTATGATTACTTAAGTGGGTGTGGGACCCTCTTGTAATCTAGTGTCTAGTATATTTTGTTTTATTCATATTATGTCAATATATAAATTGATTTGGGATCTAAATATTCATTTATTTGAAAGGAATTTTATATTAAATTGGAAATTTCACCTTAATAAACGCATCCAGAGATCTTGGACAAAATATATGAGGGTAGTTGTAAATAAAAATAAATTATAAGAATATTAATGTGAATTTATATAGAAATTGTGTACTAGAACACCATGTTACTTTTCCCCTTTAAGATATTGATGTTATTCAGGTTATTTATTAGAAATCTATTTATCAAGATATGATAGATTATAGGGATACATAATTTGTTTTTGGAGATGATTTTACGATTGAATATAAGAATGATTTCATAAAATTTATAAAATATTAAGAATTTGGGAAATTGATTAAATTTTCAAATGAATGTTATAATGCCCATACTATTGAGAAGAATGGAATTATTTATATTGGTGTAATTATAGTTATAAATTAATATTTTTATGTACTTATAATTAATTTACTTCTGTTATAATTAATTGGTAGATTGAATTTACTATTAAAATAGTAACAATTGATATGAAAATATAAAAAAATTATTGAATGGAACAAGTAAGGCAATTTAAATAGGAATGTTAATTAAAATAGTTCCTTAATATGGTATTTATTTATCCTAGAGAAACCCCATGGGGAATCCTAATTTTGTTTAATTAAATAAATATGGTTCCATGATTCATTACATTAATTATAGGTAATTAATTTATAAAACTATTAAAATTGAGTACATTTTTTATTAGATTCAAGGATCTTAGTATTTTTCTATGTTTTATCATAGGTATAAGTATATATATATGAAGGGGAAGGATGATGAAATTTGAAAGAAAAAAGTTTGGACTAGTTATGGGTGTAATTATTTTTTATTACTCTCTTTGAGTTAAATAATTCTATAGATGTATTTATTGACCTTGTTAATAAATTTTTCAATATGTTATCAGAAAAATTTATCATTAGGTTTATTGATTACATTTGGATGAAATATAAAAATTTTAGGATCATGTGAAACATTATACGGTTTCTCTACATGTTGTATTAGAAATTATGATTAGTCGAGTATTTAGTAAAAGTTAATTTTGTTCATGACCTATTTAATTCAATGGATATTTTGTAAATATAGATGAGTTAACGTTTTATCTAGTGAAAAAAAATTTGTTGAAGAGTTTTTGAGATATATAAATGTCACATAGATTCATAGATCTTGTTTTATTAGCATGTTACTATAGACTGTTTATTCAATACATTTCTCTATTATCTAGCATACTAAATAAGTTAACTCAAAATAAATTTAAATTCATCTAGATGAGACAAAGTGATGAATGTTTATTGGAATTTAAAATAATGTTACAAAATGATCTTATTTTGGACCTTAAATATAAAAATAGTCAGTTATTTATCTATAATGATACTTTAATGGTGGTACTTGTATATGTTTTTATAAAAGAGGATATGATAATTACATATGCTTCACAAAAACTAAATCCTCATGAGTTAAACTATCCAATAAATGACCTTGAATCTAAGGCTATAGTGATTACTTTAGCATTAAGGACACATCATTTATATCATGTAAATTGTGAAATATAATATGATCATAAGATCATAATGTACATATTAAATCAGATAGAATTAAACATGAGGAAGAAAAGATGGATGATACTAATTAAGGATTTTAAAAACATGATTCTTTAAAATCCAAGAAAGGAAAATAGAGAAGAAGATGCTTTATGTTAGGAAGATAATACATCAATAACTATGCCACAAAAATAACATGGACCTTTTTTATTGAAATAATAAATGGTACATACAGGAACATAATCTAGTTTTTTTTTGTCCTTATAGTTATCATTGTCAGATAAAATTAATAAAATTGGGAAGAGAATCGTTTTTACAAGAAAATGTAAAATTAGTCATGAAATGAAATTTTCTATATTTTAATATTGTCATAGAATGTTTTTTGAGATTCATAAAAGAATTATGTGTGACATACTATTCCTTATTGAAGAATTAATTGTTGATTAAAGCCCCTTAATCATAATTTTATATACATACTTACAGTGATAAGATGTATACATACATCAAATAACATTTACTAGGGGATGGAATGAAATAATATATTACTGAATTTACCATTAAATGTTTTAAATTCCAACAGGATCATCTGGAATGGTAATTACCAAATGGGTTTCATTAGAAATTTCTATTTTGGTAATGGAAATGGGAGAATATATTTATTTATTTTATAGTTATATTACCAAATACATCTCAAGGTAATAATTTAATATTGTTAAATATAGATGCCCAATATAGTCATGCATAAATAATACATTAATTTCATATTTCAATTTACGCATTCCATATATGGTAGCATAATCTAAAGATTTAAATGATTATTTTTAAAGAGACTAGGTACATAAACATCTTAACATACAACACTTATGTAAATTTCTCCATAACCACTCTCCTATAGAACCTCTTCCATATATATAATATGAAATAATCATCTTTTTAACCAGTGGTATGAGAAAAAATATAAAGTGTATAAATTGAATAAACAATAAAGGAAATGTATAAACTATTTAATATTGTTAGATCTTCAAGGTGAGGTAAATCATTAGAAAGGTAGTAATATCATATAAAAAGTTATAAATTCAAAAGATGAAATCATAAAACTAGATTGAACATTATGTATAATGTTAAAGTAACAAAAGTATTGTGAATGTTCAGAAACTAAATTCATAGTAACATATAACAAAAATTAATTCAATACATATGAAGGTTGGATATCATTAAAAAATTAATAATTAAAAATATTTGGAATAGATTAAATGTAAATACCATTTTAGTGATATATTTCTAAAAACAGAAGAACAAGAAATCATAATAAACAAATCCCATAATGTAAACAATTTATTTTTGTAAAAAATTTGTGTACATCCACAATATTGTTTAGTGAAAAAATTCATGAATTTGTATAAATAATTTAATCATTTGACATAAAACCATAACTAGTTCATTGGATGGTGACATATAAATCCCATTATCATTTGAAATATAAATATAACTAGTGAATTAGAGGATTATATGAGAACCCTTCCACAATCATCCATTCATATGAGTTCCACTTAAATTTTATAATTCAACTTATCATAAATAAACCATACAAAGAAAAATGGGTTTCATAATTATTCTAAAAGATTACACATAATAAAAAAAATTTATTTAATGCTAAAAACATGAATACCAAAAATTGTATTGACCATGTGATTTATGAAATTTTAATTTATTGGAGAATAATCCTTTGAATATTACACATAAGTCAAAAAACGAATTTATTTCCAAAAATATATTAATATTTTTGAAACATATGTGGCTTTTGAGTGAAATTTAAAAAAAAATAAAGGGGAAACATCTTAAAACATTTCAAAGAAAATAAATTCTAATATAGATACCATGAAAGTAAATAAATCATCTATAAAAAAGTGTTTAATAAGGGAAAAATATATTCTCATTTAAAGGAAAGTCTTTTGAAATATTTGAAAACTTTTTTTATTGAAAACCCACATCATTTAAATGATATTGGAACAATGCATTTAAAATAAAGGTGAATATAAATAAAATTTGAGAGGAAAAAAATTTGTTTCCACTAGCAAAATTATAAACCTTTTGGGATATAAGCAACATGTATTGTAGAATAAAACTATAAAAAGGAATTGGAACTGTTCTTAGAAGAAATTCATTTCCTCAAAATAATAGATTCACCATGTAATAATAAATTGGGTTGAAAAAAGATTTTTAGTAATACATGTTGGATATAAAACATAAAATTATAAAATATTAGATATAATCATTTATAAAATGGGTTTTAGATAAAGAGAAGTTATTATGAACCAGGAATACTATTTGAGTTATGAAAACCTCGTAACTTTTCTCATGCTTAGTCAAATGTGCTCTAAAATCCTTAATAAAAAATAATAAAAATAATAAAATCATATTTCATGAACATATTCATTTATAATTGTAGAGACTAAATTTTTTCCTTGAAATAATTATATATATATAATATATATATATATATTCAAATCCAAGTGCTATGAGTACATGTGTTTATGTGGCCCTATGTGCTTGAAAATAATTTTTAAAAAATATTAAATATATTTTACATTACACAAACATAGTTTCATAATGATAATTGGATAACTCTTAAATAAAAGATCAGATCTGAAATCTGATACCACAGTTGAGTCTCGAATATGTTGGTTACCCTAGACATGACTTAAAATAGTTCAAAGTGTTACATTCAGATAAGCTTAACAATAGAGATTCATTTAGTAGATTTATTAAATTTGTTAATTTAATTAATTTATTAAATTAAGTAAATGGATTACTTATCAAAAATCATTTCTATAGATAATCCCCCATGGTTATATTCAAAAACTCTTGGAGGATTTGACAGCGTTCTTACTCATTTCATTTGTGAATCACATCAGATAACAAAGACACTCTGGATCAGGGAAGAGCGATACAAAGTGAATGCAATGATCCCTCTCAATAATATGAGAGTTCATTCATCAATATGTGGCCCCAATGATGTGGTAGATATGGTTTCATTGAATTATATCCATTAGATATTATGTGAGACCCCCACACATCATGTGACCATGTATAGGTGGACGCGGCATGTACTCCAGTGTACATGGGAACAAGCACGACCATGCCCACTATGTACCAAATATACATGAACTTAGAGTAAAGTACAAAAAAATTGGTTGAGTAAATGGATATGACTAATTTGCATGGATGATTACCAAAAGTGGCTCAGACATGTCATGTATACCCCGACATGTCATGTCACCCTACATGAGAATCAATCAATGTACCACTAGGGACATGCCTAGGTTAAATAATAGGACCACACACCATGTGGGTCCCCACACGCATCGTGTACCACTTGGTTCCTTTTATAGATACTTCAATCTCTTATCTCTTTAATTTTGACTTAGATTGTAGCCTATGAGTAGCATAACCAGAGTGTTTTTTTCCATAAAATGATATGGTGCCCATGGTTGTAGCATTTGGGTTACTACGATATATGTTTTGTTAATGGTTCTTATTTAGGTGATGTTCGATGATAGTGATTATCATATAGGATCATCATATTTACTATAATTTCCCTACTCCAGTTATGTCTCTTATGGGTCCCCCTTCCATATTTGGGGAAATCCTACTAGTTATGTATATAACCACCCCTTTATGGGCATTTCCCACACATGTCATGTCATATAAAGAGGACAGATTGGTCAGTGGTGACTTTAGAGGAGCTTACAGATATTAGGTTGTTGGGGCCATGAATGGTGGCTATATATTAGAGATCAGAAGCAAGGAACCATTAGAATTTTAAAATCTATTTTCTCTAGGTTTTGATATCATTCGAGTTGGGCATGTATTTTCCCCCTTAATTTAATGTTTTCACTATCTTAATCTTGTACACCATAGAGGTTTTTCATGTTTCTTTTACTTTAAAGCTATTGAGCTGGTTGGGTGTCGGTGCATTGGTACGTTAGGTAATGACCACTGATTTAGGTTATACTTTTTGGAACTTTTTGACCACTACATGGGATATGGAGGTGGGATTGCGGTAATTATGGCCTGAACTATAGTTAGGATCAGGTCGCGATTGATTTCTATCAGAGCAGTTAATTCTTTGGGATAGTGTTTTGTGTTATCCCCTTATGAGGATTTTGATGGGATTTTGGAAACTATCTCACAGTGTATCGAGCGGGGCACTCAGGAAATGGAATCTAGTGATGGTGTTGGTGACTATCATTCAATTACAAATGACCTTCAATACCAAGTTGTTGGCTCGGTATATGAAGACATTGGTTATAAGGATAAATAGATCATGAATCATATATTATTGATTCTTTTCCTATCCTTCTTGAGTAATCTTCCCATATATATATATATATATATATATATGGTACATCTTGATTAAATTTTAGGGATGCCTCCATAATGACAAAAATTTGTGATACCAGTTCTAGATCATAAAGATAATCTGATGAGCGAAGAGGCCTTGGATCAGGGTCCATCATGTAATATTATCCTTGTTGGTGGGAAGGTAGTAGCACCCATAGATTTTTAGAAGATGAGATTTCCATATAAGAAGGATAGGGTTGTGTATAGGCTTATCGTACTATGTGAGTTCTAATTTGATATACTGATGATGTACTTCAGTAATCCATACCCCATTTAATCATAGGATTGTATCGATTCAGTGGTCCTTATCATTAAGAATATATTGAAAGTAGTGGATATTGTGGTTTTTCAAGAAGCTAGAATTTTCAATATAGTATTTTGGAACTAGTGGAGACTTGTTAACCAAATTCATGATGTGATGACACTCTCATGACCTAAAATACAACAACACTATCATGAGAAGTAAAACCCCTACCGTTTTCACTTTGATAATATTTATGAGATTATTGAGATTTAATAGTGATTGGTGATTGTGAATAAGTAAGAATCGGCATTCACAAACCTTAAATGGAACTCCCTTGATATTATATAGGATGTATACTTTTGATCATGGATGTTTGGGTAGGGACACCGCAGAGAGATCCATGCAAGAACAGTTCCCTTATACATACCCACATATGATGTTGTGTTGTAGTGGGACATGTTGGGAGATAATTTCCTGGTAGAGGGATGCCATAAAGTATGATCTAGTAGTGGGTATCATAGTGCAGGTTCATATGTAGTATCATGTATGTGCCATTCGATGGGATACCAACACATGATATCCTATTATGAACAAACTCAGACATGTGGTCACATAGTGCATGATTTTCTGACCAGACGTGCTGAGGAGCAAAGAAAATTTGTTGATGGACCAGTATGGTATAGGCAATGTCATGATCCGAGATCTACCAGTAAAGGGAATAGTCGTCTCCAAGGAGGTAGAGATTGAAGTGGAGTAGGAAGAGCTGTTGTTGGTGGCCGACACTATGAGATCCTTCCCCAACCCACAGGTGGGACATTTTAGGTGAATGGATATAGAAGTTGGTGTTTGTAAATATCTATAGGATCTGGATACTTATGATGCCATGGATCATGAAAATATCAGAGGTACGATTAATATTTTATCTACTCTTTATTCAGAATTTGTAGAAATAGGAACCACTATTTACTTTATCTCTTTACGTATGGTGAGAGATATAGGGCTCTATGTCAAGGCTTTATCCTAGTAGCTTAGTTTTGAGGCTCCTATGGGGAACACATCTTCTGTATCTTTTATATTCTAGTACTGTGAACTATAACATGTTTGATAGAGGTTAACATGGGATCATTTATTCATCCAGATAGAACTCTATCAAATAATCATGGGTATAGATTGGTATTCCACGTTCCAATACCATACTGATTATCTCCATAGATGAGTTAGATTACATAGCATTGGTGGGACACGATTCTCTTTTATTGTTGAGAGGGAACTCATGGAATGGTTATAGGGTGTTGCAAGCAGTATGATACATCCCATCACCCATAAGTTGGTGTATAGACCTTGGTGCAACAGAATATTTAGGCATATTTAACACTTCACTTTTGGAGTATTTTAGGGAAATATTTCCCCTAGACCATTCATTTTTACCTATGATGCAGGAGATGGAGTTTTAAGTTTAATTGTATCCCAAGACCACTCTGATGTAAACATAGAAATATTTAATGGACTCTATCGAATTATGGGTGCTGTGGATGTAGTTTTAGGACCAACAAAGGAAGAAATTTATCTTACTAGTGTGTCACTATGAGCAGTTAGGGTGTTTTTCATGATAGGGACAGATGGGAACTTATAAGATTATGTGGATAATCATCACCTGGATTAGGACATGATAAAGAAAATGTACCCATTTACATGCATTGAAATCCACTTATAGCTATCTTGAGGTGTGAGATGATTCTCAATGATTTATCGTTGGTATTATTCCCACTAGTTTAGGGTTTATGATTCTTATATATCAGATCTAGAACTTTAATGACTCTATCTATACTATGAGTTCATGGTGATGTCCATTGCTATGAAAAATTCCCTCGCTATGATTATGAATTTGATTTAAAGGATCTTATATATGCACTCCAGACAATTTTTATTGTCTTCATTGATGACATACTCATCTACTATTTTTCAGATGGTATGCATGTAGACCACTTGGGAATGACTCTAGATTTAATTTGGAATCACTAGATTTATGGAAATATCTCAATGTTCATATTATGCATTCACGAGGTTCACTATATAGAAATCCCATTTAAGATATTTATTTTGTCATGGACCCAATGAAGATTGATGCATTTTTTTAGGATCCACCCAAGAGTGAGTCAGAAGATCAGAGAATTCATATCTTATCAGGGTACTAAAGTATTCTTGTGGCATACATATCTTAGATTTCGGCCCCTTTGACTACCATAAAATAGAAATGGAATCTTTTTACTTAGACTGATGAGTGTTAGAGCACCTTCAATGAGTTAATGGTGAGGTTGATGAGTTACCTTATGTTGGGACTGCTATAGGAGTAATAAAGTACGTAGTGTATTTTGATTCCTCATGAAATTGGCATAGATTCATTTTGATGTAGTGATAGATATTTATTGTATATTGGTCAATGTAGGTGAGACCCCATGAGTAGAACTATGCTATGCATGACCTAGAGTTGGTAGTGATATTCTTCACCCTGAGGATGTAGAGAACCTATCTTACAGGGGAGTTCTATTTGTTTTATTCAGACCATTAGAATCACATGTATTTCTTCATAAGGAGATTATTGAACCTGATATAGTGGTTCTAGTTCGAGTTACTATAGATATATGACTTCTAAATAGTCTATGCTCAAGGGATGGGAAATGTGGTATCAGAACCATTTGCATGAAGTACCAAGATCCCTTGGTGTAAGAGGATTTTGAGAAGCTAGTTTCCTTGCATTTAACACTTGATAATATAGAGGGTGGATCTTATCTCCAATTCATGGTGTAGAATTCATTGCTTCTCGAGTGTATGAGAGAGTCCCCGTTAGGATTCATTGACTATGAAATCTTGTGTGATAAGATATCTATCCTAGTTTCACAAGATGAATATTCTAATGGATAGAATCATGCCATACATTTACAAGGATGGGTGATGGTACTAGACATGATGCGGGAGTTGGTGATGAAATAGTTCCACACTTCTACACAAGATGTACATCCCAATGCGGGGAAGATGTATAGAGACCATAATAATAAGTTTTTGTGGTATGAAATTAGAGGAATCATGGATGATTTATTCTCTCAGTACCACACCATTCAGCAGGAGAAGAATGCGAACCTAGTTCAGGATGGTTTTTTCCATCCCCTTGAGTTCACATAGTGGAAGTGATACAACATTTATGAGGAATTTATTACCGGGCCTGCATAGATAATGAAGGTCCATCATTCCATATGGGTGATAGTTTAAAGACTCCTGATGTTATCACACTTCTTTTCTATGAGGGAGTAGAGTTTAGTATAGAGTTTTGTTAATTTTTATGTATGAGGGATTGTTTACATTAATGGGGTTCCGTCAACTATTATCTCTGATCATGATAAACAACGTACATCATGGTTTTATGGAGTCCTATAGGAGGCATTAATAACCCGAATGGGGATGAGTATAACCTTACAAACCTAGACTGATGGAAATACTTAGTGCACTATCTTTGTGGTGGAGGATAATTTTTGGGTTTGTGTATTAGACTTCGTAAAGAGCTAGGATGATCAATTTTCATTTGTAGTGTTTTTATACAACAATAGTTAGCCACCTACTGTCATCGTGGAACCATTTTAGGCCCTGTACATGAGAGATTTCATGTCACCCTTATCATGGACATATATCAGATTGATGAATATTTTTGGTCTAGAGATGGTGATGGTGACAACATATAAGTTCAAGGTAATCCATGAGAAGATAATGGCTGATCATAAAGGGTAGAAATATTTTGCAGATTGATGTCGTGGACCTAAGAGTTCCAGCATGGAGACAAACTTTTCTTAAGAGTCTCCCCATGAAAAGTATTGAGATGATATTTATGATGAGGAAAGCTATCCCTGAGGTTCATCAGATCAGTCATGATCTTATATAAGGATGGTGAGGTTTCACGTCACCTTTACAAACCAATATAGTTGGAGGGGGTGCAAATTATCTTCCATGTTCACAACTGAAGAGATAGGTTAATGACCCCACGCATGTTATTGACAAGGGCGTACTGGATCTCAATGATGGAACCACCATTTTGGAGCACCGAATGGTGATTGAGGATCGATATAAGAGGACATTACAAGGATGGAACATCCCCTTGGTTCATGCATATCATAGTGATGAATATTCAATCATTATGGGTTTGTAAAATTTTTATAACCCATTAGTCTTGTTCGTTTATCCTTATTTTTCTTCACATTATTCATTGACTGTCCTACATCACATTGGTTCGATTTTTGTTGATGGTACCGAGCATGATCATACACCCAAATTCATGGTGGTATTATGTGAGATTCTTGGAATCTCAAAAAAGTGATGAATATTGAATCATTATGGGTTTCAAATGATTGATTAGTTTACATGATGTTTGAATCAAATATTTCAGTTGGTGGAGGGGTGTGTGGTGCTTAAGGAGAACCCTCTCAAGAATAGAGAACTAGGTTCCATAATCCTGATTGATGGAAATGATTTATTTGGATGAGGTTAAGCAATTTTATATAGAGGAGAGGTTGCATCCAATATGGTGAAGTCAGATCTGGAGTAAGGAATTTAAATGTGGGTTTTTTTCAAAAATATGGCTACACACAGTGTAGTTCAATGACACATTTTGTGTAGATCCTGTGTTGCTGGGGATTGGGGTTCATGGATTAATTAGTATCCCATGCCGTGTGAGACCCTAATACACCATGTGAAATTGTATTGGAATACTCTGTGTGTACTCAGGGAGTACACAAGAACAAGAATATCAAAGAACACCATGTATAAAAGTACATGGAAATAGGGTAAAGTACACATACATGGTTTTAGAACATGGACACAATAATGGTTCATGGGAAGGGACCTCGAGTGGCTCAGACACACCATATATATCCCCTATATATCATGTATCCCTATATAGAATTGATTCATGTACCATCATGGAAAATTCTAGGTGATGGAGTGGGGCCCCAAATCATATCGGTCCCCTCACACATAGTGTGCCCCGTATTTTCCTTTTAAGTAAAATTTTAACTATTTCATCTCCTTCATTTAAACTCGGATTTTTCCCCACCAGTAGCCTATCCTGAGTGTTTTTCTACATAGAAAAATATGGTTCCCTTTGTTATTTCATTTCAAATATGATGCTAGATATTATATGCATGGAGCTTATTTAACTTATTCTTGAATATGGTAGTTATCACACTAGATCACTATAAGGTTTTAATGGGGATTCCTCGAGTTGTTTGGGCATGGGTCCTCTATTGGGTTTCAAATTTGAATAGACCTACCGAGTCAGCTCATAGGTTCTCTAGTATCAGATATTGGAACACTCTTATTAAAACAAGGTAGGGGACAACTACCTACCTATCATAGTAGATTTCAAAAACTAGTAAAGTGCGTGGGTCTTCCATTTTTTAGAGTGGAAACCTGTAGGTGGGCTAGGCATGGGTCCTCTATCGGCTATTATACTAGAAACCCGCTAAAAAGTTAGAAAATGTGTCCTCTATTATCATAGTGTAACTATCCTACTAAATCATGAAATGTGTCCTATATCGATTATGATTTGGGACCCTCATATTGTACAATTTCATGGCCCCCCTACCAAGAAATTATATCCCCTCGAATGTATGAAAAAGTGTGCAAGTTGTCTCTTGAATTGGATGTTTTTTGCTGGGTATACATATGCGATACTGAGCATCATTGATGAATATTTGGAAATATTAGATACACATTCCTAAGCTAGAATTTGATATTGATATCCCCTTTCTATCTTTTTTGGGATTTATCTAGTAATATTATATTTATATATATATATGTATGTATCCATAAAAGGGATTTGATTACTCTATTTTCCTGTTTTGTAGAGACACAAGGGGTAGTCCACCTATACCCCATGTTGAGAACAATATTGTTGGATGAGTTTACTCTCTTACTATGGGTGGTATATAATCAGTGTATAGTTGACCTACACACTATTCAGAGCCCCTTTTGATGAGGTTACATTATCATTATTTTGGGTGAGCTGGATCCTATATACTATCAACTATAAATTCTTATTGTGTCACTAACTACCACCCCTCCCCTTCTATCTTTCAAGACGTACTACTGGCTATGTATATACTCAACCATGTATAAGATTTTCTATCACGAGTTGTGACATATGAAAATGGAGGATTGGTCAACAGTGACTTCAGAGGAGCTTAGGGAAACTGGGTTCTTATGACTGTGTATGATGGTTATATCTTGAAGATTAGGATTTTGGCACTCTAAAGGTTTCCCTTTCCAGTTTTTCTGGTTGGGATGTCTTTATTCATGGGGGTGTATTTTTCCCCTTTACTTTTAAATTTTCACTATCATACTCTTATACACCCTTGAGGTTTTTGCATTCTAGGTCTAGCTACTATCCATTTCATCTTTTTTATTTTCAATCCTCTAAACTTCTACATGGATATGGTCTGGTGTGTGTGAATGAGTACATTAAAAAGAGGCCTCCCATTAAGGTTATGCCTTTTAGAGCTTGTCAATACCCTTAGCATAGAGAGGTGTTCTTGGGTTAGTGGTGGCCCAATCCCTGGTTTGGTTGAGGTTGTGACAATATTATATTTTATTATTTTCATTTTTAAATATTCAATAAATACTTATTAGATAGTTATTATATATTTTAAAAATTAGGTGCATGAAATCATGATCATTGTATATTAGTTTCGAAATGATAGCATTGTTCTCCACTATTCAATTAAAGGTAATTATTTCTATATCATAATAGTTATATTAAGATATTATTTAATTTTTTAATTCCCAAATTCATTTCTTATGTGTTTTGGTAAGGCTTTGTGAGGATAAAATAAAAAAGAGCTTGTTTTTTTGAGTTTAACAAATAAAATGTGATATAATAAGAGCATAATTATAAATTAATTTTATGAGTCCATAAACAGGTATAATTGTTTAATATATCATTATTACATGATTTTTTAAATAATAAAAAACCTTAATCATCTCATACATAAATATTACAACATCACACATGTAAGTGGAAAAAATTACCAAAACATCAGTTTTTTATAATCATTGATCGTGTGTGGGATTCATAATATAAAATATCATTATAAATTATATATATTCTTTAAAATTTAATAAAAATTTTATATAATTATTAAAATAATTCAAATAACCACCTGTGATGGATGGCTATGGAAAATGAAATTCATTGTTCATAGAGGTCGTAGTTTGCACATAAACGTGATTAACAATCTCAATTAACAATGAATAGACAGAATGATGATATAAACAAAATGGAAAATTCAGAATTTTAATTATGTACTATAAAAAATTTTATACACAAAAATAATAATTTTTACAGTACTTGAGAGTCGATGATGGAAATCAATCCTCAACGCATCATAGGGGTGGTAATATACATGTTCACAGAATAGATATTAATATTTTTTTAGTGGATTAAATGGATTGAATATTTTTTATTAAAGTAATTTATTGAAATTTAATTATAATAATTATAATAATTTAACTATAGTAATAATTTTTTAAATGATTTTACGAATGATTAAATTAAAATAAAAGCCTATGTTGAGATAATACTCATGTTGGAAGCGTGATTTTTCTCGTTGAAAATTACTTAGAAGTGATGGAATTATGTAAAAATAAGAAAAATAGTAGATTATGTAGGTGTTATAGGATTGTAAGGATAGTAACAAATCTATAGTTCATGGATAAAGTCTTAGTATATGTCTAACCTTGAAGGGGTTGATGTTGTATCCATTTATTAGATAATAAAATTTTACAACTGAAAACCCACATACTTTTTAAATAATCCATTAAAATTATTCTCGGTTCAAGGGATAAATAGAGGATAAATAGGGGGAATGGAACATGATAATGTCTAGACTCCTCATATCCATTATTTTGGGACATGTTTAGAGTTACATAAGGATTTATGTCTTTTTGTCTTTTATCCTTTTACGAAAATTATCTTTTAAATTTGAAATTAGTTTGAAACATTTGTAATTAAAATTATGAAAAAATAATATTAGATCTTCTAAATAATTTGAACTTAAAATTTGAAAATTATTTTAACAGATACCATTTCAAATGGTTTGAAAAATTAATGTTGATATAAACACAATTGATATCATAAAATAGTTTATAGAAAAAAATTATACATTAAAATAATATATATGATTAAATTATAGGGCATACGTATTTAAATAAAATAAATTTATTCAGTAATAAGAATATAATTTATGAGGCCTTCAAGGAAATAGAAAATATAATTTCACCATTTAAAAACATAATAAGAGGAAATGATCAAACCCATTTTTTTTATTAAGGTAACATTATAACATAGTTTTAAAAATTTTATTGATATGATTATAAGTACAAGGAATATTTTAAAATGATTAATTTTATTTCATAGATTATTTTTATTACTCAAAAGGTTTGATAACATTCTAGCATAATCATTATTATTGATAAAATAAAACAAAAAATATATTATTTTAATAAAAGTTCATTTTCCACACCAAACCAATGTTTCCAATAGAATTTAAAAAAATGATCATATATAAATATTGATGCAAGTAATTGAAAGTTATTTTTTATTTTATAAAATAAAAATTAGTAATTTTTTAAATTTATCTTTTTAGTGAAAATAAATAACTAAATGAAAATGTGATTTTTGAAAATAACATTTCTAAATATTAACTAAAATTAATTATTTTTAATTTATATATTTAATCAGTTATATTCTCACCCTTTATTATAAATTAGTTAATAATTTTAATAATATATGTTATTATTTTTTAAGGGTTGGGTTTCATTAATATTATCAAACATAACATCAATTTTACAAATTCTATAATTTAGCATAATTTTATTCTACCCTATTAAAATATATTTTATCATCGACATTTAATAATATAGGGAAAAATAAGAGAAGATACTTTTATCCAATCACATCAATAAGAACACACATAGATTCCATGGGGTTATGACTGTTCCATTGAAAATTTACCATATGAGTGCTCCTATTCGACATCACCTTATATCTCATATTTAGAATATTTATTATTTTTTTCAATATATGAGAGATCATGTTCCAATTTCATGGATCCTGAATTCAGTACCTGTGAAGGGTTTGGTATATACTACCTCAAAAGTGATACGTGTGATTCACCATTTACTTGGGAGAGGATATGAGTTAGTTCTATGAAATAATTTGATACCTCAACACGATCGAGGATCTCAAATATACCGATGTTACTAGGGATCAAATTCTATTTCTTACCAAATATCATAAATTGATTCCATGGAGATATCTCAAGAAATAACTCACATCAAATTTCATACCATTTATATCATCAAGGATTAAATTCATAGATATTAAGAAAACATTATACCGAATTCGTATGGTACTAAATGTATTGAACCTTCTCTAGCATTTCTTGGGAAAGGTTATGACGTATAAAAATTCCATCTCGAACGTCATCCCATAATACATGATTTTGACATCTCTTACCATAGAGAGCTTTATATGGCTCTATCTTAATAACTGAATGGAAAATATTATTAAATTAGAACTCAATATAGGTAAGGTGTTGATTCCAATGGCCTTACAATTCAAATGAGTAAGACCTCATCATATCCTGTACTGTTTGGATGGTCCTCTCAAACTAACCATCTACCAGAGGATGGTATGGAAAGCTGAAACAAAAAGATATCTCCAATTCTTTCTGATATTTTTTAATGAATCTTATGGCAATCCTTGAATATTAACAAGATACAATGGAAGGTGGATGTCTATTTTATCTAAAAAATTATCTTATCCATATATTATATAATTGGTTATGTGATAAATCTTCTTTTATTGAGATAAAATGCACTAAATATCTTAAGTGATGACTACAACCCAATTATTAAAATTTCTATTATATTTTTCTGGGATTCCTTTTAAAAAAATTATTGATATGTTTTATAATTTCCATATTTGTATGGGTAATCGTTGCAATATACACATATAATCTTTTATTCAACCTTAACTTTCTTGTACACCAAAAATCGAGATTTTTATTTCAGGATTACCAGAATCATGTTATCTTACAAGAAGTTTTTTATATATCTATACATGTTTTCTACATTTTTTAATATATAATGATTTACTTTGAGAATCATTACAAATAAAATTCTTATTTTTTTGATTTTATAGGACACATATTTAGATTATATACCTTATAACACTGCCTTTATCAAGTCTGATATGAAAAATACCTAGTAAATGTTTCTATAAATCAACATCATATTTTTGGGAATATTTAACTTTTTATAAATTTATAGTTTGTAGTTCATTTAGAGAAAATATTATTTTTCACCTTTCCTTATGATTTCATGATTGATCATTTGTTAATCCATGAGTATTGAATATTTTTAACATCCCATCACAAAAAAGTTAAAATAATCGTTCACCCTTAAGGAATTAGCCATCATCTTCTCATAAATACGGTATTGATCAGTTGTAGTACTTATTATTTCAAACCATCTCCTCAGGTACATGTTTAGCTATTTATTTGATAATGTGTAGGGATATCGGGAGCATTTGAAGGGTGGAATGGAATCATATTAAATTTATATTTCTTGTATTTTTTTTGGAATTATTTACTAGTTATCTTATCTTCTCACCGTCAACTAATGATATATGTGTTGAAGGTCAATATATGAGAAATATTCTGGTTCTCTTAGTTGATAACATGGATCAAATAAATGCTAAAAAATATATTTTCCTTGGTTTTTTTTCATGTTATGTTCATGATACTAAATAAAAGGTTGTATTGAGCCAACCATTTTCCTAATAAAAGGAATCAGTGCACCCAATGGTGAAGAACTCGGGATTAAAAATTCCTTTATCCATATTCTCTTGTAATTTATTTTTATTATTCCAAATCAATGGGGGAATTTTTTAAGGAACCTTTTGGATAAGTATAGATCTATGTAAGAGCTCTATTCCGAAATCAACATCATTATTTTCAAGAATTCTAGGTTTTTCATCTGTAAATACACCATTACACCCTCAAAAAATAGGTATGTAATTAAGTCTCACTTCAACCCTGATAATTTGAGCCAATAATCCTTCATTGTTGGGTATCATATCCCATGTTATAGAATTTTCTTCCACATAGAGAACACAATCATCATTTCATTAATAAAGTATCATAGGATAGGTTGAGATATGAAATGATATCTACTTATCTTAGTAATTTATATGTTATCAATGTTGGGATAACCTATACATACATAAAATTATATCAAATACATGAATGGGTTGAATAAAAATATTTGTTAGGAGTATCTTCCCACAAAATTCAATCCAAAGAGAGTTATATAACTTATATCCTAACAAAACTCTACCACGATTTTTCCCTCATTGTTTTTTTACCATTGCTTTGGGTTGTATATCAACATTATATTCAAACCTATGTGACATAAAAAAATATGAAAGAGGATATTTGAATAAGGTATTTTCCTATATATAGTGAAGAAAGTGTGTACCTTCCACCATGTCACTATCACGATCCACTTTGGTAATAGTGATAGAAAAAAATATGTCATTCTCTATTGTTTTATTAGGTTATAAAATCTTATTCTCTTAAATAAATCATGTCTTATAGATATTATATTCATTAATGAAAAACTGTTTTCACTTTAACCATTGATTTTTCGGAGGAAAATTAGATAGATTATTATTTTACTATGTTTAACTAATCAGCATCTTGAATCCTCTTATATAGTTTTGTGTAATATATCTTTCCCAGAAACACATAAAATACCCCTATATCCATTGAGGAAGTTTCTCAATTCTTTACTCCCACATTTTTAATACATAGGTAGTTCAAAATTATTTCATTGATGTGCAGTATCATTATATATTAATTTATAATACACTATTCCTTTCATGTATCATAGTAAATACAATCCCAATTTTCAATTTCCACCTTTTTTGATCCAAATGAATATACAAATAACTTCCAATGTTTATTATATATATTTCCCTTTGAAGAAGTTATTTTAATCCACCATTTAAATAATCAATTAAAATTTGGGATTAATAGATATAACCATAGGTATAACATAAATCCCATTTAATGTTTCATAATATAATATAATAGATTCATATTAGAATTTTACCATATAATAATTACTTATCCAAATTGGCAAGAGGATTTTGTGGAATGATCTTAATAATGAATAATTTATTGACCTCCTCATGTTTGGTGGTGTAAAATTTATCCTTTTATGGTATGTAAAAAATGAGAATCAATCATTTTCACTCTATATTTATTAATGATAAATATCTACCATAACGTTCCCATGAACTAAGAACTGAAAGAATAAAAATATTTTATCTATTTAATTGATATATTTCTCACCAATAAATGGATTATAAGAGAAAAAGAATATTGGTGGCATTGATTAAAAATGGAATCAAAAGTAAGTTGGTCCCTTTTTGGGTGTTTGGGATCTCAATTTGGCCCGGGTTATAATCAATTTCATATGAATTTTTGCTTATAATATCAATAAGATTTTGTTCATCGACTATAATAAAATATGGAAAACTCATTTGGAAAATATCAACATTTTCTGTTCTACTCATTATGAGCTTGTTTACCGTTTTTTTCTTCCCTTACATCAAATAAAAATGTTTAGGGATATAAGTTATTAAATGTAACAGGGGATACTAGAATTTTAGAATAAAAAACTCATAAATTATATACATCTCATAATTTAATAACATGTATGATTCAATATATTATGTCCATGGTAATTTTATGTTCATATAAACTATCATAATCATATTCAAATACCTCATTGTAGTTCATAAATATATTTTTAATTAACCAAACAATATCCTTCGAGAGTGTTCTGCTAGATGTGCAGGCTCATTCCAACTCATTATGGATCAAGGTGATGATTGATTCAATGATCACCAAACCAATTTTGGGATGATTACCGCTACATCTATCTTTTGAAACCTATATCCCACATCCATGATATATATAGGGATTTATTTCTAGTAAAACAACATAATTACAACTTTAGAAAAACATCAGGATGTTATAAAACACATTGACTCATTACTGGAGTTCTAAATAATGTTCTCTAACCCAATCACCAAACTAACTAATCCTACCATTTGATACCATATATGAAGAACCCTAAAAAAGAAAATTAATAAGGAATTGATTTCAATTATTAATTAATAAATCTAAAAATAGTTTCACAATCAATATATTGAATAGTTTAGTTTCCTAGAGACTAGATACATAAAATTTTGGTTTTATAACACTAATGAAAATCTCATCATAACCCTTATCCTCGAGTCTATCTTCTTAACATCTCATATTATATAATCATCTTCATAACCAAATGAATTGAAACATAATTATGAGTGAGATTGAATTTTCATTAATAAGAACATATCAACATATTATAATGGATAGATCATAAATATATGGGAAAACATTAGTAAAGGATTAATAAGAGAAAAAAATATAATGCCATCATTTTTATAAATCATAATAATTGATTGAGGACTATGGATCATACCATATTAACATAATTCCCAATAAAATTCATTGGAAGCAAGGCATAGAAACATACATTGAAAATGAAATGAAGATATAATAAGGTAGAATTACATCAAAACAGATAATATCAGAAATATTTTTACATAGTTAAAAAATGTGGAATGTTTTTATGAATTGGTAGCATAAATATAATAATAAGAAAATATTGTAAAAAAACCATGTATTTCCACCATATAAGTTTTTTAATAAATCAAATTAACTCAACCCTTTAATTTTTTAATCTTATCTAATTATATCCTCGTATCATTTTATCATGGGTTATAAAATAGTAACCAATGTACTAGAGGGTGATAGAGATCTCCACCAATAATCATATATATATATATATATATATATATATATATATATTCCACAAAAAAATTATTCAACTTTTAAAAAATAACCCATTGAAATAAAAATGGTTTTCATAACCTATGTAAATGGTATCACATAATTATAAAAACAAGATGACTTAAAAAACAACATGACTACCATAAAATATAATATATAAGGTGATTTATGAAACAATAATTTATTGGATAATAGTCCATTATGAATCAAGTAAAAAAAATTCTCAAAATTATTTCTCAATATCATCTTAAAAATGAATAACTTTTTATAAATTTTTCAAAAAATATATTCTAAAAATGAAATTAAAAAAATCTTAAAAAATTAAAATAAATATAACCACAAAATAAATTTAATATATTCCTAAAATTGATGCATAAGGGAAGAAAATATTATCCTATAAATTAATGGGATACTAAATATTTCAAAACACCTTTACTGATAAACCATATCATTAAAAGGATATCAAAACCATTGTTTTATGATAAAGGGGAATATAATGATCATTGGATATGAAAAATATTAGATATTATAGTCATTAAAGAATAATATTAGTGAGATGTAAAATTGAAGATATTGAGACAATAATCCCTTAAAAGAGTTGGGAATTATTCCTAACAAAATATCATTTACCTAAAATTATATTTTCATCATATAAGAATAATTACATGTGGAAATCTATTTCATCAAGAATAAAAGGCAGATTTACAACATAACATTATCATAAGTTAGATAATATAATACATGTAATGTGTTTTAGAAATTGATAAGTGATTTCAACTGAAGGGAAGGATTTGGGTCACAAAACACCATGTATTTAATCCCGTATTGTAAAAATTTTACATACCTAATATATCACAAAAATATTATTAATATCTATGTCATTTTATAATATAATTTTATAAATACTTACTAAATGTTTTTCTATTTATTTATCATGAATTTTTATAATTGACTTCTAGAAATTTTGATCATTTTGAACTAGATTTGTAATAGTAGTGTTGTTTTTCATTATCTCCCCATGTATTATTATTAATAAATTATACTATGGATTATAGTAGATGTTTTTAATAAATTAGTAATTCCTTATTTTTTATTAAGTGTGCTTGTAAAATATTGCAACAATGAAATCGAAGATGACCACGTTCTGGTGAGTTTAACAAAGAAATAGTGATATATTAATAATACCATTATGTATTGATGATATCGAATAAATAATAATCTATATATATTTAATAAATTATTATAACATTTATACTATAAATTATCATTCTTTAAACATCCAATGCATAAACAATACAACAAAAATCGTATAGGTGGTATGAATGACCAAACCAATACTGTATTATATTGATTGAACCAGTAATAGAAAATAATTTTATAATGTTATTTTAAAATTTACTGAATCATGAAAAATTAATTACTATCATATATATTCATTAAATTATTTATAATAACCACATTTGATAGATGGTTATGAAAAATGAAAAAAAATCGTGGGTGAGGCAATCTGCACATACAAAAAATTACCAATCCCATTTGTGTTTGAATGAATGGAATTATTTTATATAAAAAATAACTATTTTATGTTTTATTTATGATACTAAATAACTAATTATACTTCATAACCATAATGTTTACTATATTTTTGATCCAATTTTAGAAAAAACTTCATCATGTCAAAAATGCAGTAGTCCACACATTTTTACGATTGAATTTTTTTTTGTTTTTATAGTGGATTAAAATATTTAATATTTGTTCTATAATTAATATAATGACATATTAGTATAATAATGATACTTATTTTATTATATTAACATGGATAGAAAATATTTTATGAATGATTATAAAAAATAAATTACTATAAAAATATTATATTCTCATTGCAAGCTTGAGTTTTCCCTTCAAAAACTCCATTGATATGAGGGTTTTAAGAAAATATTAGGTGACCATAAATTTTTTTAGGTGGGAGTGGGTTATTAGAGTATGAAAAATGAAATATTTCACAGTACAATTAAATTTTTTACAGTAACATTGATGTGGTGGAAGTAGTATCATCTTTTAGGAGAAGGAAATGGATCTCTGTGAATCACACATCATGGTTTAATGTTTACCTTATACAATTCAAGGTTAAATGGCTCAAAAGTGAAACATAGATGGTTTTGAACAATATAACGTTTAAAATTAAATTTTTAAACATTTTTATAGAAGTTAAGAGTTATTTGAGAATTTTATTTTTTAAAATTGTTTACTATTTATCCACATTAATTTATCCCAAGGTAATTAAATTTAAAAACATATATTTAATAGTAAAAAAATTAATTTTGGATACTTTTACCTAATTTTAACCATATTTTTGAAAATTTTAAAATAATATTAACCCATAAGATTTATAAAAGTTTCAAAATTTAATTTTTAAGTAAACTCATATAACGGTGTAAATACAATTTTTTGACAAAAAATATGTTTGATATTTTAATTTATATTTAAGACAAAATTATCATTGATACATATTTTATTGGAATAAATTTGTTTTACATTAATAAAATTAATATCCCATCATGTAAATCAATCATTGAATTTCACCATAAAAAACAATGTTAATGGAAAAGAACTATATAGGATTATTTTATGTAACATTTAAAAATAGTTCTATAAATATTAGACATAAGATTATATAGTCAATGAATATTCTAAAATTAATAATACTATTCTATGATACATATTTTATAACTTAAATGGTTTTCTATTCTTATCGGAAATTCTTATATAATGATAAAATAATAAAACTTAAAATTTCTACAATTACCATATTTTCTATTGAAAGGTATCCTTTTATTAAAAACATAAAAATTATTAGTTTGTTAACTAAAATATTAGTAATTTGAATCTGACTATTATTTTATAAAATATAAATTAAAAAAATTAAATTTATCTTTTAAAATAAAATAAATAATTAAAATAAAATGACTTTTATTAAAATTATACTTTATAATATTAACATAGATTAATTATTTATCATCAAAATATTTAATGGTTGACCATATCAGTATTTATTATATATTTATTTATAGTTTTTCTTTAATATATGTTGGGTTTTTTCATTCTGTGTATCATATAATGGATTGTATTGAACACAACATCTATTTTACAAAAGTCTATATTTTTCTACCATTATAGTTATTATTTATCCTTTAACTAAATATATGCATTTCATTCATATTTTATATAATATTTATTTTTTTTCATTTTTATAGAATTTATTTTAAAGTTAAAATCATATTACATTGATTCACACATTTTTATCTGATATTGTGCCTAAATTTAATGCTATTTTTTACAGATTCCCTCACTAGTCAATGTAGTCTGAATTAATTTTGGTATTTGTTTCCTCCTTTAATATAATGTATAGTTATAGAAAATGATTTAGACATTATAGGATATTATTTTAACATTTTCATTGGATTATAAGTTATTTTTGATTCAATAATTTTAATAGTTTAATTCAATAAAAACCAATTTTTATTTTAGTATAGAGATATCACCTTTTAAGGAATTATAAGGGTAGTGGTGTCAAACTCCAACCTGTTGGGGAGAATCTAGTGATATTTGGTTTCTTGGAAAATAATTTAAATATTTTATGGATGTGAAATTAATGGTGATTTAGTATCATATTTGGGAATCTTATAGATGTTAGAATAGTTTTGTTTATTACCAAACTAAATATCATTTTTTGAGGTTGGTGTCCATATTTTTATTAAAGTATATCAATAGAAAAGTGATTCATTTTTTGGTATGTAGGTAAAGTTATGTCCATGGTTAAATAATCTATATTAACATATAGATAATACTCAATGAGCTTCATATTGAGTGTCTTTTACTCTAAGTTTATCGATGGTACATGCTATCATTTATGTCATATTATTAAATAAATATGTTTCAGATGTATCTTATGTTTTGAGCCCTAAATTATTTCAATTAGAAGAAAAAATTTCTTATTAGGAACAAAATATTTTTAATCTTGAACAGATAGATTAAATTTTATTCAATAAGTTGATTTTCAAAGTTTTATTTTATTATGGAAAAACTGTATTAGTATAGAAGAAACAAGAGAATTTGAAATTTCCTTGATGAAAAAATATCAACACATGTTTAAGAAGTGAATAAAATATGTGAGAATAAAATTTGAAAAAGGTGGAAAATACTGTGATAACCAATTTATTATTAATAATAAATCAATTTCAATACTTCTTAATATTCATGAATTAAATTTCAAATATCCATATTATCTATCGGAATAATGTGCCATTTGTCAATAAAAAATTTAATATTTTAACTATATTGATTTTTATACAATATATAATTTTATTCAAAAGTTTAATATCTATATTTTATAAGTATATATAATAAATTTTGTTTTTATAAAATCAGAAAGCCAAAATTATATTCGAGTGAACTTTTTTAATTCTCTAAAAGGATGATTTTTTGGTATAAAAATGGATATATTTATTTTTTGAAAAATGAATTTTATGTAAATGTATTTGAAATAAATAATTCTCTGTTTAATTTTTTATAATATTTCATATATTCATATAAATTTTATATTATCTAATTAATGTCATTTGGATCAACATTGCACTTCAATTTTTTGTAAAACTATTTTTATATTAGAACTTTATTTTTGGAAAATGTTTTTATCCTTATTATTGATATGTTTTGAAATTAATTTTAACCACATATATAAATTTATATTCATAAAATAAAATTTATATTAATATTAAAAATCTATAAATTTTTAAACAATTATTCAATTATTTCTTTCATTATCTACAATAACACTGAGAACAAATTCTAGTTACTTTGGTAAGATTTAAAATGGGTTTAACGGGTTAAAACTATATTGAAAATGGTAAATATTTCCCAAAAACAAGAATAAATACAACTTTGTTTATTATTTCAACCATATATCATCTCCATTTCTAATATGACTCATTTTGGTACCACTTAGGCTGAGTAAGACATTAATATATTTTAATATTTTGAAAAATCCCATGTGTGACATATCCCAAATTTATTAAAGGACACCACAAATCCTATCATTTCAACCATTTGAAGAGCCTATGATCTCATCCAATACCTATATAAAAAATCTAAAAATCCTAACCATTTCAAATAATAATTGGTTTTATTAGAATACAATCCTATGAAAACATTGGGTATAATCCTAAAGAGGTTTTCTAAGGAAGATTTAACATTCTTTACATGGTGATTAATTGGTATTTATAATTTTATCTTTTCAAAGAATAACTAAACATTGTGATATTATAATATTATTAATGCCCATATACATAATATTTTTGTGTTTATGGTATAATTAATTTTCACGTAATTATTCATCTAATAGAATATGAAAACATCATCCGTTCGTACTATAACCTCTCGAGGATGATGCGTTTAGTTTTTCATTACCACCTTTTATAGTAAGTGTAATTGTTTGATATGAATAAAATATGATTATATATATTCCTCTTTCTAAACCTTTATAAATTTCTAATTCTATATTTAGCATTCAATAAAATATAAAAACATTTTTCATTGGTATGTGGGGACTACCCCCTCCCAATCAATGTATTTTATTTGTTATCAGCATGAAACATGTATAGTATATATAAACAGATTTGCATAAATGATTTTTAATTTAGGATATAATTATTAATTCTTAATGACAAAATAAAATTTTATTTCTTTCCCTCAAATTCATTAAAAAAATAGAATCAATCCTCATGAGATCATATGAACTACTGTCTCCTTGACATAACATAATTCATTTTTCTAAATAACACTATACGATTGGTTCAAAAATAATGCTATAAAAATTTTTATTATAAAATTATTAATATTATAAAAATAATAATATGATGATCCATTTTAAAATAGTCATTCCACCATAGACATTTAGAACTTATAAAACTAACAATTTTAAAACATGTGATGCAAACATAATCAATTAATTGATTAGGTATTATTTGGTAATAAGTAAAATAAAAATAATAGAAAAAACGAAATGAACATAAATAATATTCTTAATTAAGTAAATTATTAACATATACTTATTCTTTTGGAAGATAAATAAATATGTGACAAGTTATACATGATTTTAAGAGGATTCAATCTTAACAACTAGTTTTATAATATTCTAAATATTTCATACTAATATCTTAACTCCATACCCATATTTTTGTATTGATGAAAAAATAATTAAAAAATGAATAAAAAAATTCATTTTATCAATCTATTATATTTAATATAAGGGTTTTTGAAATAAATATTTTTCATACTTCATATAGAATGTTTCAAATTCTTTACAATAATAAAAGGAATGTACTTAAACATATTTGACATAAATTGTTTTCCCCACCGTAATATCCATTATTTTATATTTGGATTCCATTATAGCATTCAATTTATTATTCAGGTAAACCCCATTCTTCCCCTTTTCATGTTATTTTAGTTTTGAATATATTGTTTTAAAGGAATATGATATATCCATTATATAAAATATTTAACTTATGTTCCCTAAATTACATTTTTCAACTTTCATATTGAAATGTAATATTATATCTATTTGATGTATTTTTTTTCATTTTATACAAATTATAATGATGGGTGATACTGATATTTATCTCTAACACATTGGATTTTTTTATGCTCTGTAGAGAATTATATTGGAATTAATTGAGCAGGATATTCAATTTGTTAGGGTTCCAATATGTGTTTTATGAATATTAATTCCCAAGGAAAATGTATTTTGTTATATAATTTTAGTTGAATTTTAATATAAATATTTTCATTTCATATGATACTATAATGTTATATTATTTAATTGAATGATTATTACATTTAATGGTAGATTCTATGTTTTTTTATAAAATGTTTTGGATGGATTCTCAGGTTCTCTATGAATGCCTAATGATAATGATTTTTCATTTTGTTTTCTTATAAACAGTATGATGAATATATTTGAGAGTTAAATATAGTTTCATGTATATTTAAATAATTATTTTTTCTCGTGTTTTATAATGTAATAGGAAAATTCTCTTATATGATACCATGGTTTTCAAAAAGACTGACCTGTTTCATTTATTTTTTGTGTATGTCCTGTAATGAACATTATATTATCATCTGAAAGATTCATATATCATTCATAGGTCAAAACGATTAGTAGGTACAAATATGTTTCCAAGTTTCAGATAATGATGATTTTCTTATAAAAAGAAAACAAGATTCATTTTAAATGTTTTCAATTCTAAACAAAATTGGCACTGAGTAGAAGTGTCTATTTTATAATTACTAGGTCTTTTATATATGATTTATTACATAATTATATGAAAATATAATCCTAAAGGGTATTTTATAATGTATAAAATTTAATTACGTTTTCAAAATTAAATTATGGCTTGAATATTGATGATCTCATTATATGGGATTATAATATATGGAAGATAAGATAGTTGATAGTCACAAGAATTTTAACATCCTTTGGAAAATATAGTTGAGTAACATCATAGAGGTAGCTTCCATTTGGTAAAGTGATACAAGGGACAATGGGGTGGTTAACTAATTTTAATGGATTTTCTAGTTCCACGTTAGATAGAAATTATCCATGGAACCCTATATTTATCTTACACATTGACTTGTACATTGTTTGTTTTTTGAGATTCAAACAGTTTCATTAAATCTACCTCGGTCTAAGATTTATGAATTAAAATAGAGATACATATGTTAATTTTGGTGATGACTATTCCATTTTATGTTTAATCTAGTTCTACGAGATATATCTATGCGGTGAGATAATAATGGGGCAACATCAATACTATTGATATATATTCTTGTTGTTTATAAAACCATATGAGGTTATTCTTATCATGGATTGGTTTTATTATGAACATATAATAATTTATTATTTGGTGAAGTTATTTTTCTTCATTAATAAATAATGAAAAAATGTATTTTTCATTAATGATTGATAATAATGGTTGTATTACAATTATAAGGTTCCTCCTAGATCTTAATTATAAAATTTAATGTTGGTATAAGTGGATGTTTAGGAAATTGGGTTTCTTAAGGTTTTTAAAGACATTTATTAGGTTTTCCAAAATTAAGATCTAATTATAGCCCTTATATGGGATATTAAATTTGATATTTTATAGAAATGGGTGCCTTTTATATATACATATCACATCCTAATAGATGAATATTTATTACATAACCTCACAATCGAGTCTATAATCATATAGGTCTAGTGTCTTGGAAAACTTGAAAACATAAAAAACTAGATTATAAAGGATCTATATCATCACCCACTAAATTCTTTATAACTAAATACCTTATTAGAGATATATTTTCTAAAACCGTTCATAATAATATGGGGAATGGAGACATAAGAATGACAATTTTTAGATGCTCCATATTTGTAAATATGGGAGATTTCAATGATCATGCAAACAAAAAATTGAGAAATATGATGTGATAACATCAACATTACAATTGAAATACAAACTCTACATATCATATATCATAATATTGAGTCAAATAATATTTCATGGTAGTTCATAATCACATGATCTTAAAAATATAAATGAAAATGATCCATGAGACCATAAAATTGGTATAAGACATTTAATTGTTGAATATACATAAAAAAGTAACTTTATGAAAACATGTAAAAAATAGGTTCACTCATTTTGTTAATGAAATGAAAATATTGCCTCTCATAATCTTATGGATGAGAAACTAGGTCTATTCATGTTCTTGTAGGAAGGAAATCGTTATATATTAATAAAAATTGGGACCAAAAAATTAGGACATCATATAAAAGTGTGATCAATATATAAGATTATTGGATAACATACTTACATCACGAGTTAGTCATATTTACCCAACTAATTTTAGGGAGATATAGTTCCCACCCATAACATAATTTAAATCATATACTTGTTTTTCATAAGAACATAAACCATTCATTATATCAGAACCCATGAAACGAAACAACATTCATAAATTTTTTTTCAGTATAAACAAAAACCATACCGGGAAAGAATAAGGATTGTATCTATCAAGACCATGCTGGGAATGAAGAGTATAATATAATGGTATTGTCTTTTATTTTCAATGAGGTTTGAGAATAAAATAAGTCAGCTCGCATTGTTAAAGTGGATGATCTTACTGAACATAATATTTAAGAAATCAGATTCCCAATTCTTAAGAATGTCAATATGATTTGGAAGGAAGGATTTCACCAGAAGACATGGAATTTACAATACATTAATTAGTAAATATGATGATAATTTAATGATTTCTATTTCAAAAATATCATATGTTGTTTTTATCATCACACATTATGAAGGAAATGGAGATTAAAGGTGTCTCCAATCATATTTAGGATAAATTGGAAAGAAAGATGTTGCAGGAAAACTAAGAAGTTATTATAATTTTGATGCTAAATCTGACTATGCTAAATATTTTCAATAAAATGCTAAAAATCATGACAAATAATGTTCGTAATACAAGCATATGATGAAAAAAGGATGGTAGGTTTTAATGAAGCATGGTTTTAAAGTGTCACCATTTCTATGTGTTTTCCATATTTTTGGGGCTCAAAATCGTGATTTTTTTGATAAGGAATTATTTAGACAAAATAGATTATAGTTCGTAAACCCTAAAGAATATTTTTTAGAGGAATTAAATTCATGGAAGCTTGTTTTTCAGGGTAACCATGCCATTTACGGTTGAGAGATGATGATTGGGGAGAAAATATGGAATTTCCTTAATTTCATGGAGGTAGAGGAGCTCTGTGAAGCTGAACTTATATGTGATCATGACCATGGTGAAAAGACATATAATTTCTAGACTTATTCGAATGCTTATATGTAATAGGTTCTTAATTATGATGGAATATTACACATTTACTTGGCGATCATCGTGAATGCAATTTGTACCACAATAATAGTTTTCTTTGTGAATATTGTGATCTTTTTGAGAGGGCTTCTCGAACATCAGTTTTGGATATCTGATTTAAATTAACATAGAATTAAAATGATCCAATTTAGTTATACAAAAACATGAAAATCAGACTGGGTTATTGTACTGAGTATCATTAAAAATATTAAGAATTTCTTACCAGCTTCTGGGTAATAATGGGTTGAATTGTTTTGAAAGATAAAATTTCTGAAAGTTGAAAAAGAAGTATCGTAATGTTTTCTCATGTCATTTTTGTACTATAAGACGAAAACACACTATTTGACTATTTTCATAGTGTTACATGAGTGTAAGGTAATATCCTAATCACTGTATTCCACTCAAAAATATTATTTTCTAATAGATTGTGTGATATTGGATTGTTTCCAAACCATAACGACAACGTAGATACTCATGTTGAGTAGTGAACCATATAAATTATTATGTTCCTATGGATGCTTATTTAAATATTGTCTATTAGGGAATGAAATATTTAATAGGATGTGAAGGTTGTTTCATAAGTATAGAATCATAAATGAAAGCAATATCACTGATTCACCTCTCCCCCTCTCAGTGATTTTTGAACTCTAACTAAGAAAGAAAAATATTATCAGATAATATTCCCATTAGAGTTTAAATAACATAAAAATATGTCATATTATATGGATAATGGTTTTTTAATGTCACATAAAATAATTCTAGTGGAAAATAAGCTTTACATTTTGAAATTATAATTTTTTAATGATGTGCAATTATAAAGGAAAAATGTTTTCTAGAGAAGGAAAATTATGAACATATAAAGTAGGAATAAAATAAAAAATTATTCATAATGGATGGAATATCCATTCATTCTATATATGTTAAATAAACAATTCTTTAATATTTTAGTTTGAAAATTCAAAAAGTGACTCTTTTGGAAAACAACAAGAATATTGTTTTCATGTGATTTTGTAAAAAATAAAACAATTGTAAAAATGAATTTTAAAAATAATAGGATAATGGTTAAATCATTATTTTAACCAAATAAAGAATATTGAAATTTAATAAATCATTCCCAAGTTCTGACGAAATCATAAACAATTTTGATAATTGACGAGATTATAAACTAAAACCCTTATCATATTACCAATGTAAATTATACGTGTTCAGAACTCCTATATAATAAATTTTGGTTTATTATAATTATAATAATGGAAATTAATTATATATATCAGAACATGTATAATTTACTTATATATTTTTATTACCCATTTATTAATATTTCTTTTTTAAAATCATGTTTTGTGTAATAATTGTTTTTTATTTTTTGTATCTATTGATTTGGTATTATAAGCCATTTTAATATGATATTGATTAAAAAATATCCTATTTTTTAACAATTATATAAATATATTATAAATATTTATTTATAATAATACACTAAAGTAAGTGATAGAAAATTCATTCCACTGTCCATAGAGATGATTTGTCATATATATTCTTGAACAATGACTTTATTACTCAATAAATGGAATGAAATATTTCTGAATATTAATTCATCTATAATATATCAATATTATAACATTTATTTCAAATATATTTATCATATAAATCCTCATTATAATCTATGTAAAATATAAAGGAAAAAATAATCACTTCATTTCATAAAGGTGGTTTTCCATACCTATGCACTAACGACATTATCACTTCACAAAAGTGTTGATAGAAAGTATGTAGATCTGATATTATAGTTAAAAGAGTATAATTAATTAGTAAATATAATATATGAACATCAAACCAATAATAATACTTATTCATAGAATATGGTGACTAAAAATGAATTATATCACTATGTGGAGATGGTAAATTGTATGTATACCCGAGTAGTGCATTTACTTAGCATTTGATGTAAAGAAAATTTATAACTATATTTTAATAATTAATATAATATATTCAATTAAATATTATTCCGAATTATTTATTTTATGTCACCTGACATAAATTAGTAAGAGGAAAATACGAGTAGAAAAGAATGTTTTTAGGTAGGGTAATTACCTGTTCTTGAAAAGGACTCCATTGGATTTCCCAAAAAATGTTCTAGGGATGCACTTCGGGGATTAATAAAACCTCTAGAATGTGGATGGGTGTGTTGAAAAGTAAACTTGGTATAATTTGATGGATATTTATTGCTCAAAGTTGTGTTATGAAGTTAGTGAGGAGTTTTAATTTTATAGTTGAGGTGAGGGGATCTTTTGGGAGTGCATAAAATATAAGATTATAATTATTTCATTCTCAAGTTGCATACAAAAAATTTACATTTAAAAAATTATAAGTTAATATAAGGTTATGATACAATAATATAATATAATTTAGACATATTCATTTGAAATTTAAAACCATATCATTTTTATTTGTCATTAGTTAACAAATATTAATTTTAACTATTAAAATTTGTTTTCCATATTAAAGTGTCATAAATTTAGTTATAATGATAAAAATGGACCATAATGGGAAATTTAATGTCATTTAAAAGAATATAATTTCACCCTTGTCTTGTTTCAACAAATTTAATATTTTTAAAAAATATAATAATTTATTATTTGGATTAGATATCATTAATGTCATCTGTGACATTATTCCTTTTATTTTACTTTGAAAACATCAAAAAAGGAGATTTAAAACCTTATATTTCAAAAATTCAATAAAATGTCACATATATCATTTAAATTCATGGCATACAATGATTATTTTAAATTATATTAGTTTTTATATTATTAAAACAAGTTTATTTAATTTTTTTTATTAATAAATGAAAATTTGGGTCGATGTTGTGCGTGAATTTAAGGTAGCTATTTAAAATGAAAAATTTAAAAACAAATAACTATCAGGAATATAAGTTCATTTTTTTCAAAATACCAATTTATATTCTTTAAATAATTATTTTAACTCAGGAATGTGTCAAGAAAACTTATTTATTATGTTATTTTGACATTTTCGGCCATATGCAAGCATTTTATAAGCATTTGGATACCCCAATTGTTATATAAAAAAATACAATAAGGACCACAAAAATCATATAGAAAAATTAGTATTTAAAAAAAATATGATAAAATTCTTATTTCATCTGAAATACTATCTTTTTTATATCAACATTGACTTTTACAATGTTATTTAAGCCTCACGTTGGGATAAAAAATTATTTTAAATTTATCATGAAATAAATTAGAATATTTATTTTTAGAGTCACATATGTAAGGTATTTTTAATATTTTTTCATAAATTATGAAATCTATATGTTTCATAAATTTTTTATATTACTTTTTGTTCTTTGAGATATCATAAAATATACTATTTTTAATAAAAAATGGTTTTTATTACTATTCATCAAAAATTTAACTTCTTTATAGAAATGTAAAAAATATCATTAGAAAATAAATTTTACTTCATGAATCCAAAATTAAATTCTATTTCATGAAATTTAGTTACTACAAGTATAGAATTTCATTTCAATATAAATGTTTATAACATGCTAAAAATTAGATTATTTAAAAAATTTATATTTTAGGTTTAAAAATGTTTTGAAACAAAATTTAACAGTAAAATAGACTACAATGAACAAAATTGGGTTATAAATAATATAATATATCTAATTTAACTTTTTATACATTTTAAATTCAAATTAGTACTTTGTAAATATTTAATTCATATAATAAATTTATAATAAAATTTATTTTTTTCAATATTTATGGAAAAATTAATATTTAAAAAAAAATTCAAAAAATCACCCAAATAGAATATTAATTTTACCATTAATAAATATTATTATTTTTAAATAGATTTATTTTCAATAATTTCCATAAATTAACTATATTATTTTCTCACAAAATAATAAAATCATTTTGGAGAAAGACATAAATCTAAAGCATAATGTAACATTACAATTTTTTTTTGATTATTTACAAATAATGTAAATATTAATTTATATTGAATAAAAAATATATATTTCAAAATTTAGTAAATCATATATATATATACACATACAAATTTAATGACTAGGTTGTAACATCCACATAAAATAAGAATATTTTTTTGTGTATTGTGGTTCGTTTAATTTTAGTGATGTGTGTAATGAAAGGTTTTGAAGAAGAAAAATATTTAAAGGGAAAAATTATCTAATATATATGGGTGTTACATTATCAACCCTTTAATAAACCTTACCCTCAAATTTTAAAATTTTACTCAATAATCAATAGTGTTATATTTTACAAAGCACGTCTTGGGAACCCACATTATAGAAATGGTTAATAAAAATTGACTTTAAAAGAATGGAAAGTTGAGTAAGAAGGTCCAAACAATACATAGATTTCAAATATGAGATTATTGGTGAGAAGTTAAAATTTGTAAATTTAAGGGGAAAAAATTCGTAAGGACTAATATAATGTGATAAAAAGCATGTTAATGAAAAAAATTTCCATCACAAAACTATAAATATTTCCCAGTTAAAAGGAAATTGATTTCTCAGAAAGAATATTAAATGAATTATGCTCTTGATTAAAATTAATTATCCAAATTTATACTTATTTTATTATTATCGAATTAATTCTATTGAGGAATTAATTATGCATGATTTATTTATACTTAATACGCATAATCCAATAATTTTGTTGTACTTTGATCAGTTTCCACATCATATCTTATACTAAGAGATTGATAATTCAAATGAATTTTTATGCCTAATTTATTTTATTGAAATTATGCAATTTGTAAGTAATTCCCCCAGCAATTAAATTTTTACCAAAACAAAAATAGTTAATACATGTTATGATAAAATATAGTTTTATATAAAATAACTATATCCAAATTTAAATTTCATTCCTTCCATAAATACTTAATATTTAGATTCCTCTAAAATAATACTGACCATATTCCAAACATGAAAATTATTTGATCTCAAATCCTTCCATAATCAATATTACAAAAATTTTAATTATTCATAAATTCTCGTATGAAAATGAATATACCTTGACCATATGTAATCTAATACACACTAATAATTTTCTAAAAAGTCACAATGAAATCATATATGATTATAAAATATATTTCACCCATTATTCATTGAACGATAACTTATATTAGGCATAAATATTTCCATTCGATGTCTGGGTTCATCCTTGCACTAATAGATGATCGAATATTGATTATAAAGATAATGTATCATTTCTTTATTCTAAAAATTTATATTGAATCTCTATATGGAGTTGTAATAAATTTTCATAGTTACAAAAAAATTTCCCAAAAGGATAAGATATCTACATGGCATATTTGTACAAGTGTAAATATAGTATGCCCACTTTAAAGTGTAGGAATGTTTTCCCAAACTATCATGAATTAGTTTTGATTGAATAATCATTCTCTTTTATCCTTTTAATTCATAATATGGTCAAGATTATTATCTTTATTAGCCCATGGATTAGGGCATTGAACCATATTTTTCAAAAACACTTTTCATTTATCGAACTGATGTGTGAGTAGAATAAATTTTTTATATATCTCTCTCTACTAATTTCTTTGACTAGACTCTTTATATCACTCTAAAATTATTATTTTTTCATGCATATACTTCCCATACTTGAAACATTTTCTTCTTCCATTAATGAATTCACTTGAGTAATCCTTCCCTAATTTGATTCAATTCTATGGTTTAAAATTTTTTATTCCCTCCATGTGAATAAACCATGGATGATTCAACGAGGCTCCATCTTCCTTTTATAATGACTAGTACCTTGCGGGTTTCCAGTGTCCAGTTCCAATATTAGTGCACATAGGATGATTTATTCATAGGTTCTAAAGTCACATAGGGGTGATAACCAATAAAGATTTGGTCTCAACCTAATAAGGAATCAATAAAATTTTCAATCTTGGATGATGATTAAACTAATAGGATACCATTCATGTCATTTACAATTTTTCTCATATTCACTGATGGTTTCACAACCCATCTACATATGCTCGAGGAATTACTTCTCAATTTTTATATGTATAATGTGAGGGAAGTACGTTCTTATAAATTTTCCCATAAACTCATCTCATTCCATTAATTAAATTTCATCTTATTTACTTATATTATTTTTTAAATTCCACCATTGAATTGATTCACATTCATAAGAAAAAACATCTAGGAATAATATTTCATGCTCTAAGAATTAAAGAATGAAAAATATTGTTTTTTTATCATTTATCCATTTCACTACAAATAGTGAATCAAATGACCAGTTGATGGCTATTGTTCATTATTGAATAAATGATTAAAAAACGTGTTAGTCTCTCCAATGTCGATTCATAAATAAAACCTGATCCATGTTACCACCAACATGAAAAGAAATTTGGGTGTGTTTTTCCAAAAGATATTTCATCATATCTTATTAATCCATTTTATTTCTCATGGGGACATTCATTGCATTGGCCAGGAAATTATTTGTTCATAGTATTACATCATGTTACAACTATTAAATAATCCCAAAAAGAATAGTGTTAGAATTGATAATCGTTGTGGAAAACCCTGTAATCATGAAAAATATTTTAATGGATATCTAAATCATGAAATGTTCTTTTTTGAAACAACATGATTAACCTAGGTAATTCATGATTATTACCAAATTATTGGGATTTTATCCTATACAAACAATTATCCCAAGTATACATAATAGATTTGTCTTTTCATGGTATCTAGAGGATAACTAATCATTGATTTTATACATACTATATAATCTAATAAATTTAATACATAGATATCACATATTAATACAAGAATATAAATTAAATAACATAAACGACCATTCCAGGATCAAATATGTCTTGTACCGTTTGAAACATGGGGATATAATAAAATGGTTTGGAAAGAATCTACACCATCTCCAACTATATTCTTTATAAAAACAACTCTTCATAGAAATATCATTTTTAAAAATATTATTCAGAACATTGGAAAAGGATATATAAGAAAGGTTTCACTCAGATGAATAATAAGGGTAAATAATTGATATATAAATGATCATATAAGCATATCACGTGCTTAATAAATTTGAAACATTAACTTAACATTTAAAACCCACACCTTTAATATCATATATCATAATATTTAGTCATGAAAAACATAATGGATGTTAATAATACATGAATCAAGAAATAATCAAAGTAAATGATCCTTGAGAGTAAAACATTGGAATAAGACATTGGATTATGGAATATATATAAACTTTTGACTTTCTAAACATGTATAAATAGAAATATGTTCACTCATTTTTTAAAGTACATGAATATAGGCCCTTGTATAATCTTATAGACATGATAATTATTCCATGAATGATGTTATGGACATGAAATCTTGGTCTACACATATACATACATATATGAAAATAATAACCATGAATAAAATAAATAACGTGAAATCAGGTTCACACATAATATATTTACCTCATGAGTAATCCGTCTTTACCTAGTTCATTTGTGGGAAATGTTGGTCCCACCCATTAGATAATGATAATCATACATATGTGTGCCATAAGATCATAATACTTTTATCACATAAAAACCCAAGAAAATAAATTTGTTACTTAATCATTTATCATTATAAACATAAATTGTCTAGAGAAAGAAGAAGGATGTTATCCATTGATTACATTCCTAATAAAGATTAAATAAAAAAATATGCCATCATTGGTGGAAAATGACTTTGGATTATGGAATGAATAAACTCTTAAGGAATATTACCTTTCAATTTTTAAATATATTATTTTCTAAAAATCTATATAACTATAATGGAATAAAATTTCTTTGAAATTAAACTTATCAACTTATAAATAATGCTTCAAATACAAATTATTGTTGATAGTCAGAAAATATAGTCATGTTGTATTAGTTAAAAAAATTCATCCATATTTCTCTTGAAAATTTAAAATGTATATTATTTTTAAAATGAAAATACTGTTACTTACAAATCATTTTTTAAAAATTGAAAAAATGAGTAAAAATAACTTTTAAAAAATATTATAATGGTAAAAATATTAATTAAAATATTTTTATGGCAATACATGAATTTATGGATAATCCAATTCTTATATAACTCAAAAATTCATGTATTTTAATTAATGTAATCTTAAGTCCCTAATACTTGATAAAAAATCCATCAATTGATTTATTACATATCACATATTATCTTTATGATACTAAATTTGACATTTGTAGAGATACACAAGGTATCTGTTGGCACTAATAATATTATATTTATAATGAAATTAATTCTAGTTTACAATTTATTGAATTTAATTTTAATGATATTTAAACTATGTTATCAAACTTAATGTATTCTGTAAATTTAATGAATTTTCATATTATATTTATTTTAGGGCGATGTAATAAAAGATACAATACTTATTAAAAATGGGTTTTTACTATTCACCAAATATTTATCTTCTTTATACAAATTTCATAGAAAAAATCCTAGGATTAATTTTACTTTATAAGCACAAAAAATAAATTAATTTTAATCTAATTAAATTCCTATCAAAGAGAAAAGAATAATTTTAATATAAAAGTGAAAAATGCAATGAAATTAGAGTTTATTAAAAAACTTTTTTATGATTATAAATTTTTTTATACCAAATTCTATAAAAAATAGATTAAAATGAAATTATTAGGATTATTCATATTATTATAGAAAAAATATTTTTGAAGACATTTTTAAATCAAAATGATACTTTAAAAATGATTAAAGTAAAAATACAATTTTCAATATTATTTAATATTCCTTACTATTTACAAAAATTTTAATCCTTTTGCAATACAATATAAATAAAACATAAGATAACATTTATATTATTATTTATATAATTTTATTTTTTTAAATAATATTTATTAAATGTTAAAAAAAATATTTATAACTTGTTCTCAAAAAATTAAATAAAATCATTTTTGGAGAAGAAATTTTTTGTAGTGTAAAATAACTATAAAAAGGGCAATTATTTAATAATAATTTATTAAGAAATTTATAATGTGTAAAAAAATTATTCATATTTCATAATTTCATAAATATTTTTTATACATGCCAGTTTAACAGCTTGTTTATAACTATCACAATAAATTATAATATTTTAATAGTGTATCATGGATCATTTATACTCATTATTTTATATAATGAAAATTATCAAGGAAATAAAATTATTTAAAGAGAAATATTTTCTAAAATTTTGGGGTTAGAGATATAGTTGTATCATGATTTATTTGTAATTTTAATGTATTATTATTTAATTTAACATATGGAGTTATATTTTTTAATCATTTTTATAAAAAAATTATTGAAGGGATTTATCTAGCTTAGTGTATCACCTTCAGAAGCTATCGTGTTATTTCCAAATAAGAAAGTTGACATTTTGTGATTGTGAGTATAATACATATTTATAATTTGGGAGATGGTGAAGAACTATTTTCTACTTCTAGGGATCAATTACTAGATTGATTAGTTAAATTGTGATAACTATTTATAAATGATAAATATAAGGTATATATATCATTAGTTGAAGGTGATAGAGGTGGATATCCTAAAGACCACCTAAATGTGATGTTATTGACAATTTATCAGTTGTTTATGATATTCCATGTCACAAAACCCAGTTTATTTTAATTCTCATATGTGATTGAGAGTCCCATGAGTTCTTGGATAAGATCATGGATGAGTTCACAATTGAAATTCTATATATAAATTGTTTGAGGAGAATAAAAATGTTAACATGAGTGGTATTTTTTTCTCTTTAATGACATCAATTCATTCGGTGGGTTTCTAATATTAAATTTTGGATGTTAGAGGTTTATATTATCAGACATGTTTCATCTCATAAAGGATTATAAGTATAACCATAAATTATTGAGGCTTATTTTTCTTGGGTGGAAACCATGATCATATTAGAGGATAGTAGATTCATGGGCCTAAATATTATAGGATTTTTTGTGTGAATTCTCTATTATTGCATCCTATTTGACAACCCTGGCATAATAAGAGTGTGACTTTATTTTTTTAGATCAATGTTATTAAAAAAATTATTATTTATTGATGAAGCTGACTAGTTATCTTATTCTATTATTTCTACAGAAAAAAGTTCTATGTTTGGTATTTAGTTATTCCTCTCATCCAACATTATGTTTCATTCCATTATAAGATATATTATTAATCAGATATTGGTCTTTGATATTATTTTCCAAGATTCATAAATATCTTGGCCATAATCCGAAGTTCGTTTCAATGGTGTTTTCATAGATTATTTCATGAAAGTATTTTATTTTTCAGTTTCACAAAACATCCTAGATTACCTAACTATATAGATACTAGACACACCCCTAACAAATATTCGAGGACATTTTTGTTCCCCATGGGTTTCTAAAATGAACAGGGGTATCAAGAATGGATTTCTGGGAATGAGTTTCCAATGATATTAAAAATCAATATGACATATATAAATAGAATTTCTGTATTTTAATTAATGTCAATAATTTAAAAGAGACACAATGAAGTTAAAATATGCATCAACCCACAAAGCAATCCATGATTGAATAGTTTATTGAAAACCCACCGCCAGATGGCATGTTGTCACCACAAGACTCCCAAACCCAGATAATTAATTAAACTACCACCACCCTATGGTTACATAACTTTACCTTAATCAAATGAAACATGACCTACAAAACCCCAAATGTTAATTTAGAGTGTCAAATAAACAACCCCAATGGGATACCACCAATTCTTTCATAATAATTATTTATAATATAAATCAATTATTTTAAAATAAATAATTAAAACACATGAAGTAAATCAGTAAAATTTTAATTGAAAACCAAGTTATTCTTAGTTTGAAACAATAAATAAAACATTTCAAACTAAACTAGATTACAATGAATTTCCATAACAATAATTTTATCAAAAAATTCCAAATAATCATTATAATTAATTACAACATGGAAATTATCCTATGGGTAAAATAGGTTCTAGTTAGTGATGATCCTCATATGATTTTAATGATGAAAGGAAAATGGTATAAAAATTCCTGAAAAAACATGCATAGTTTGTATGAGAACACATTTTAGAGTGCCTCTTTCCCATAACAACCTCTGGACAACTAGCATAAACTAAACCCTAGAGCCATAAGCCTATGGTGTAGTATTCTATTCAAAGAAATAGACATCATTCTTAAAAATGACCACACATGGATTATATTATCCAAACTAAAACCATTAAAACATAATTTCCCAAAAAAACCAAAATTCAACCATATAATCTATAAAAAATATGCAGTCAGATATATTTGATCAACCATACTGATAGAGAAAATCGTTTCATCACATTTTTAACAAACTTATATTTTTCCAAGTATTTACTTTGAAACAATTCAAAACTAATTCATACATAAATCCATAAATCAAAAAAAATCAATGAACATTTCTTAAATATATTTTAGAAAAAAATTTCGATGAAAATGAAAGCATGAAACCTAGAATAATCTCACTTCCAAAAACTACCTACCTTGACATGCATGGAATTTAAAATGCTAGAAGGGATCTACAAGATATACAAATAAATATTGAATGAACAATGAGGAGGCAATCTAGAACCACAATTACACATTAGTGTAATGTATCCAATGTATTACCATAGTTTTCAAGTCCAATACATAACCTAAATTATTAAGAACTCAAACAAGAAGAGGATCCGACAAAAAATTAGAGATATACTTACCACAATATTATCATGGATTTTATTGACACTTATATATTCCATGGATTCATGTTAGGAATACAAATAAATATTAAGTGGGCCCCAAAATTCATATGGGATGATAAAAGTTAATGGGAGGAGGAAAATGATAGTGTATTTGAGGAAAAATTATTATATGTAAGTTACATATCTTAACCAGATCGTTGTCACTATCTATCTTGAGGATCCCATCGACTAGCTAGTGGTATCATGAAGAATGATTGAAACCCTGAATTTTCCATCAACTGGATAGTAAATAGTAACCAAAAATTTGTTGGTTGTATGTAGATTTCTTATAACCCAGAAATTTCCATGTCTAGTTAGTGGATTTTCATTAACATGCCATTGTACGTCATATAGCCTAGGTTAGCCTGATCCTAGGCATCTTCTAGAAATATTCTCCCCCCAGTTATCTAGTGGACCACCTATAAAAGTAAAAGATAAAAGTTTAATCCCACACTCATGCCAGTATATTAAAAAACAAACCATATTCATAGAAAGGATTGAAAAAGACCAGAAAAGACTATATATTTGAATGAAAATATAGTAAACGATACAAGAGAGTGATTGTTCCTAAAAGAAACAACAATGGTGGAAATTTCCCATAGTATATTTCTTTCGACCCTCATTAAAATATTCTTTAAGTATGTTGATCAAAAAGATATGACGCTATGTAAACCACATCATAAACACTAACTCTTATATCTTATGATTATTTAAACCATGATACCACAAAAATGTATAATAGAATAGGCATCCCATGTAGAACATTGAAATGAGAATGAAAAACATCATAATATTACATTACTAAAATATATCATGTTTTAGGTAGAGTATTTTCTATTCCAGAATCTGAGGCTTGTTATTTTTTTATTATTGATATAATACACATGAAGAAAATTATCAATAAATATAAATAGAGGGGTAAAACCAATCAGTATTACATATTTACTTGTTCTTAAATAACCTAAAAGGCCGAAAATTTAAGTATCCAGCTTCCCCAACATCCCATATTTTCAGTGGCCTAACCAATATGAGACTTTGTAGAGAACATTGTCACCAAAAAAATTTCATATGATGAAGAAGGAAATTATTTTAATACTTATGCAGACATTGAGCTATAAAAAACATTATTGAATCATCTATATCATTGTTATTGTATCTTAAACCAAGTCTTGTCAGATCAATTAATCTCCACCCACCTTTGAGAAACATAGTGTATTGTTATTGGTTCAACTATATAAACCTTCTAAAGGTCCCATCATTATAGATAACTATTAGATATTATTATATGAATGCCCTACCATCCCAAAAGTGTAATCTCAAGTACCTAAAAAGAACAAGTCACAAGAATGTGGTGTATCTTTCATAATTTGAGTTTCTTATTTCGTCTACCCATGTATATGAATATGATATTCTTTTCACAAAATAACATTGTACCCTATCACATCCTGAAGAAAATTCAAAAAAAGAGAGGAAATTTTTTTATATTTATCCAAGAAAAATATAGTGTGATTCCCATACAAAATTTTGATCCCATGAACATAATACATCCACACGCCCTCTAATATATTGGCGTCGTGATTCTAATTTAATTTACCTGAATTAGTAAACCAGACAATCACCACATATATTTAGATCATTCCATTTGGTGTTAAAGGTAAACCAACAATGAAATACATTGATATATTATTTTAATTTAAAGTTTAAATGGGGATATATTGAAAAGAACATAAAGGATTTTAGTTATTGGGATTAATTTGATGTCAAGTATAGCTTTAGGATATGATGTTGGCTAAGCCCCATTTCATAAAAAGCAACTAGATCTGAAACATAATGTCATAAAACATCAATTTATTGACATGGTGGATAAAAAATAGGGAAGAATGATAGGCATCGATAACAACATTTCATATGGAAAGAGGAAAAATACACTGGATCTCAAAACAAATAACCCCTTCCAAGGACAGATAACATTAACAGAATATCTTCCCACAGAATAATGAATTATTGATATTTCAGAACTTTTTATCTTGATACTATTTCTATAGAATTATCTTAGGAAGAGTATATATATTGAAAACCAAAACAAGAAATTGAACTATTTATGATGATCTATTTGTGATGGGGTCCCATCACAAATGGCTTGTAATAGAAATTGACGTCGCAAATAGTCTGTTTAGGTTTTTTTAAAACCACCTCTATTATGGGTGCATGCACTCTTCACAAATCAGTATTTGCAATGATATGATCTACCCATCACAAAAAATATACAATAATATTAATAATAATAGAATAATAAACTAATAAGAATAATAATAAATAATTAAAATAATCATAATAATTAATTAATAAAAAATAAAAATAAAAATATAGAAAAATTAATAAGTATACCATAATAGAAAATAAATATAATTAAAATAAAAAACACATTATTCAAAACAATATTAAAAATATATATAATAAAATATTAAAATAATAATAAAATATGAAAAATAATAAAATAATAAATAATAAATAAATACAATAATTAAAATAAAAAATATTTTCAATAATATAAAAAACAAACTATATATAACATCAAATATTTGAATAAAAATATATTACCAAAAATATTTATATTCAAATGTTTTTAAAAAAATTCAAAAATCCCTAAGGGAGAGGGGGTCATCCAAATGAGGTGATGGAGGGAACATCATTCCAATACCATGAGTCAGACATCACATGTACCATGTCATTTGCCCGTTCTACTATGCAACCCATTAATGCATATCCTCTTATTACAGTTATTGTCGACCAAGCTCCTCTGATACCCTTTTCATGGTCTTTATAAGCTCACCCTGATCTCATAGTTGCTCCTGATTCTAGGTAGTCAATGATGATGACCGTCTATAAGATCCCATCGAGCTAGACAATAACATCAGAGTGGTACCATAGTAACTCCCAGACATCAATCAATATTTGATACAAAAAACATGGCCTATCTTAATAGAACACTGTGTCACTTGCATCTATGTTATGTCAATAAATACTATTGCACAGGTGTTTTGATGCTTGGCCTCGAATTGACTCTCATCCTATCTCTGAGAAGTTACGGCTTGATATGACTCCCTAAAATTAAATTATAAATTCAAATAAATAAATTATTTTTTCAGTTAATTTTAAAAATAAAAAATAAAAATATTACGGACTACAATATGTAGTTGTTTATCACCTATAATCTCTCCAGTTATAGGATCATTATACATAATCTTATAAATATCAAACTCCATTATATTGGGATGTTAGTCCTTAAATATTTTTATAAAATATATCGTTCACATTTAACATTAAATAAATTATTTAGAAAAAGTACTTACCATATGTCGCTAATGCATGCTGAATGTATGACTAACATCCCGATGTGTCACCTCCTATATCCCCCAATTATGTAGACCCAATGATGCTCTCCTCTAAAATATATCTCACATCCAATATCAACATAATACATCACAAATATGAGATGAGATGTAATCTCATCAGTGGGCACGACAAGACTAAAAAAAATTTATGACTCTCTCTTTCCACAGGGATATCATCCACAAATTATGAAAATAATGGAGGCAATTCTCAATCATAAAGATCTATGATGCCTCCTAGGTAGATTCCATATGCAATCCTCAATGGGATACCATTAACATAAAATAAATTATAATATCAAGTTAATAATTAAATAAATTTGTAAATAATTATAATTCTTTTACGTACCATCCAATTTTAAAACATACAATACTGAACATCAATTTGAATTTGATCCAATATCATCTATGCTAAAAAATTTAATATAGAAATCTTATTCCCAATAGCGATATAAAAAAAACTTGAAAAAATATAACATATAATCAAACAACAAGTATATAATGAAATTATTGAAAATTAATGAAAACTAATTAAATGATGAACCTAAACATTCCTCTTAATGAGTGGATCAAACTTAAAATGCCCACATCACTGGGGAATTGGGTCAGGATTCATCAATCTCACAAGACAATGACTCCTTTGAGTAATCACTAGAAAACTAATTATGTAAGGGGCAGATGATTCCACACCATGCTCATCACCTGGTAGATCAACCTCTACGAAAATGTGAAATTGATTAGTTGAAAATTTATTGGACATCTGAAACATGAAAATACAATTGTTATAAAATATTGAAAAACAAATGTCTTATATAAATATATTGTACATATACTTTTATATATGATTATAAGTAACATTAAACTATATCAAATTTTATCTTCCTCCTACTCATTATATATTGTGATGTAAATATCTTTAAATTCCTCCTCTATATAATAAATTTACAAAGTAGTTTTAACTTCATCGTCTCTTACTATTTTAAATTTATTTATTACATCAATTACATTATAGTCTCCATTGACAAATAATTTTTGGCTGTTTTCACTGATATTCATGTCTCTTCATGGAAAACATTGATATCGAGTAGTCTCTTGAAATATTTCAATTACTTTCACTTTTGCAAAACCACATTCACTTTTGATAAAATGTTTTTCTGAGATATCATTTTTATTATGTTCCACTAATCCATTAACTCTCTTAAATAAAATATATTTTAACCTCACTACATAATTCTATCTTAGAAAACACAGTTCAGTTGTTTCTTCTAACATGTTAAAAAAGTCAACTTCACTTTCTCTATGATGAGATCCTCTCAATAAAGCACCTATAATAGTTTTTTTTATTCTCAATATGAATGTGTATGAAATCAAAAACCATTAACCACATATTATTTATAATATTTATCAATTTTTTATGGTGTGTTACTCAATACACATAATCTATTATCAATTTTATCAGCATGTTGTGATACCTGAAAATTTGAAAAAATGATTATCAATTTAACATGTAATCAATTTAATTTATATTTTATACCACAAAAAATAACAATACCATTTTTGAAAAATTTATTAATTTTTTTCTAATGTTATTAAAGATAATATTCTATAATTGGGGGAAAATAATTCATTTTATTATTGTCATATAATCTAAAAAATACAATAATATGAATTTAATTAATGAAAAATTATAGAATAAGGGATACGATCAGTCACAAAAATAATGGTGTCATTTCTTTATAGTTGAGTAGATCATATATATGATCTATGCAATTTTCGTCATCTAAAAGACATCATTAATGAACTCAACTAAATCCACATTCAGGCATATTAAAAACTGATAATGGATTATTCATTTGATCACTAACATTTTCCTCATTGTGGATCATTTGGTTATGTTTTGAGGGATATTCATATAGAAAATAATGATAGAAGAAAAAATAAATTATCACCTACACATAATATTAAATTATTGATCCTTCCACTGATGATTTTTAACATACCTTTTTCTTCAATTTATGCATGCCTCTCTCAAAGGGGTGAATCATTTAGAATTGTACCATCCCTCCATAAATTTCCTCATACGGAAAATGTAGTTTAAAATATTCCATTAAATTAAAGAAAGTTGGTAGGAATATGTTTTCAATTTTACATAAAATTAAAACAAAATCATTGTGTAGCCTATTTAGTTCATAATAATCTACAGTCACCAAATAAATTTATTGGAAAAAATATATATTTCTTTTAGTTCTTCACAAATCATAGAATTCAACAATCCTTTAAGTCCAATCGGTTAAATTCATTCCATTATAACAAGATATTCATGAAGAATGAACAATAAAAAACAATTATCTTTCTTCCTACCCAAATCATAGAATTCATCAATTTAAAAGCCTCAAATATTCAATCGACTGACAAAATAATAAAAAAATTTCATTATAAATTTCATAAGATTCTTTTGGAATCATTAAATTCAATGATTCATCATTTTCAAATATATTTGGGAATATAAAATCATGAAATTACATTATCTTGATTCATATCTTGTGTGTTCAGAACAATAGAAAATATATTATCTAAACATTTATTCTCGACATGTATGGTATCTAATATAAGAAGAATGAACAAATTAAACTAATATTGTAGATCACAAAAAATACATTGCTTTTGTTAATTTTAGTTTTTCAAAAAACATCTATTTTTGTTGTTTTATAGTAAGTCCAAATGTAATGTGAGGTAATAAATAAACAATATATTTTAACTCAATACCGATTATCATTATTGGAGGTCCATATCTTTTAATTGAACCTTTTCTAGAATGAAATCTATTCTTCCAAAGAAAAATTATTGGTCGGATGAAATCTTCGATGATAGTTGATGAAATATGTTTTTCTATGATTATTCAGAGTAAATGATTTTATGTATCCCATACAGTATATTCATAATTTTGGACCATGTTTACTCATCCATATACCATTCCATATATTTGGAAGTTACTAATTATCCACATCAATGCATCTTTCATGAAGAAATTTGTCTTTGTAATCCGATCATTGGTGTTGACTCCATTACTCGACAATAAATTTAATTGATCAATCAATGGATTCAAATAAACATAAATATACATTTTTTATTTCTTGGAATTAATAAGGATAAAAAGATATATGTCTCATTCATCAACATCCAAGAAGCTATATTTTTTGGTGTTATAAATATGTGAAAATAATAATATTCACTATAGTATGAACCAATTAGACCAAAACAGTTAGTAAAAAGACCCAATCATACTTTTTGAGCTTCTAAATATAAATAAATATGTACATGATCAAAATATTTCCCCAAATCTCCATTAGTAGGATGATTTAAGATTTTACTGGTTGATATATTTGACTGAGGCCATGACATCAATGAAGATGTGTTTTGAAATATAAGTAAATGCTACAACCTTGGTGTCAGAGTGAAATATCTCAAACGATATATAAAAATCAATCCATAATTCTTTAGTTGAGCCTCTTAAAATATAAATTTTCCACATTGTAGACCACATAATAATAAATCATTTTTACAATAATATATGATTCAAACATTTGAACATGCACGCATATTTTGATTTCCATGACCTATATAACGAACCTACCTATTTGCCTCATATAAATTTATTGAAAAAAAATTTCATTCATATAATTGTTCTTAAATCAAAGATATTATCTATGTTGATTCAATAAGGTTTTCCTTATGACTTTTCCATTCCTTATTGTTTTGAAAATCACAAACACCTTATACTTAATAAAATATAAATTTTACCTCCATAAAGAAAATTTTACTTCTTTAATGAAATTCACCCTAATCAAGATTTTATTATACATATCAATATTTTTTCTAAAGTACGAAAACCAGATTCAAACCCAAAATCCTAGAAGTCGTTTTATGTCATGATTTGGAGCATTCTATTTTTAGTATCCGAATTCTGGATGTAAACTATAATGAAGTTCCAATCCGAATTCTGGACTCTGATCTTTCATGAGTTTGACTCCGAACTCTTATGAAGTTGGACTCCAAACTTTCATGAGTTCGACTCCGGACTCTTATGAAGTTCGACTACGAACATTCATGACTTCAACTCCGAACTCTTCTGAAGTTTGACTCCAAACATTTATGTGTTTGACTCCTAACTCTTATGAATTTCGACTCCAAAATTTCATGAGTTCGACTCCGAAATCTTATGAAGTTTGACTCCAAAATTTCATGAGATCGACTACGAACTCTTATGAAGTTAGACTCTAAACTTTCATTAGTTTAAATCAGAACTCTTATGAAGTTCTACTCTGAAATTTCATGAGTTCGACTCCAAACTCTTATGAAGTTAAACTCGGAACTTTCATGAGTTCGACTCCCAACTCTTATTATGTTCGAATACGGACTTTCATGAGTTCGACTCTGAAATCCTATGATGTTCAACTTTGAACTTCCACAAGTTTAGATTCTGAACTCTGGTGAAAGGAGACCCTGAAATCCTATAAAATAGAATATAAAAATTTATTAACATAGCCTCCGAATTTCATTTTGTTTAGACTCTGAACTTTTAATTTGCTTACATTCCGAAATTTTTTTATGGCTTTTTCTTACATATGCTCCATTTGAAAATGATGTCGTGCATTCAGTTATACATGATTTATTATTAAACGATGTCGTCCATTCTGTTTCTAATTAACTGTTGGTTCAGTTACACATGTACAGGTCCCTATGAATTTCATGGAAAATATGACTGTTGGAGGAGGGAGCTGACCGTTGGAAATTTGCCTCTAAATAGAAGCTCATTGGAAAGAGCTCAATAAGAAGTTGATCAATCTAGAGACCACATGCTGTTAAGGTGATTTATAGAGAGAGAATCTTTTCATGCCTTGTGAGTACTAAACTACTCATTCGGATTTCTTCGTGTGACTCTGAATGTTAGTGATTACATTCGAGGACTTCCGGTGATAGGAAGACAGAGGTGCCGATTACCTTGAAGTTCGAGGGCTTCCTTACTGAGGAAGACAGAGGTTCTAACTACCTTGATGTTGAGGGCTTGTGGGGATAACAAGAAAAATATTCCGATCTTCGTATTGAGGGCTTACCCTAGTGTGGGTAAGACATATTTTCTTGAAAGTATAAATCAAGGTACCTTTATCCAAGGTTGATGGATACCATTCTCTTTGGGTTAAAAGACTTATATCTTGGTACATGTAGTTTTACTACTTGTTTTTCCGCTGCACTTTTATATTTTAGGGGAAGTATAACCTTCTTATATTTCTTTACACTTGTACTCTGATTAGTTTAGATTCTATATGCTTTAAGGTAGAATCTCATATTGTAAAATTTGGTTCCAGTTCTCCAATTGGTGATTAGAGGTGTTGTGAATTTTCTTAGTTTAACATTTTTAAACTTAGATTTTTCCTTGTCAAAGAAAATTTTAAAGTACAAAAATCACCCGCTATTTTATATTGAGAATCTACATCGTTATTTCTATCCTACAATTGGTATCAGAGGAGGTATCTGAAATACTTATACATACATATATGTTTTTCTTGCTCACTTTTTCATTGTTCTTAATCCCTTCTTAGAAAGTTTTTATTCCTTCCGAATTTTCATTCTGAACATCGTCATTATGAATTATCATTCATAATTTTCATTCCGAACTTTTTCATTCTGAATTATCATTCATAATTTTCATTCCGAACTTTGTGGTTATGAACGTTTTCTACTAAAAAGCTTGGTTGCCAAATTTTTTTTTAAGAATGGCAGGAATCAATGTTGGTTCTATCGAAAACCTAAACCCTACAAGACCACCAATATTTGATGATATTGACTTTGAGTACTGGGGAGATCGAATGAAGACTTTTTTTTATCAATACTGCTGTGGATAATTTCATTTTTCTTACTGGTGATTAGAAAATTCATGATAAGAATGTTAGAACTTTCACTAACCAGGAAAAAAGAGAATATCAACTCAATTATAAGGTATGAAATACTTTACTATGTTCAATGACTAGAAATATATATAGCCAAATTTCTTCTTGTGAATCAGCTAACTGTATATGGAAGAAGTTAGAGGTTACACAATTTGGCACATCTAATGTGATTGAAACTAGGAGAGCTATGCTTAGAGCTGAATACCATGGATTCAATTTTCCATATAGAGAACCAGTCTGTAAAGTTCAACAGAGATTTATGACTATAGTAAATAGATTATAGTCTATGGGAGGGAAAGGGTTGGATGATGAAGCTCTTGTGGATAAGATAATTGATATTATGCCCAATGATTGGGAATCAAAAAGAACGGCTATTGATGAGAACAGGAAAGTTACTCAAATTTCATTAGATGAACTATTTAGAATTCATCTCCAACATGACACAAGAATGAAGAGAGATGCTAACAACATCAAAAAGAAGAATGGTAATGGTACTATTGCTTTTACAACAACATCAAATCATTTGAAAGCTAAGACTCCTGAGAGAGTAACTAGATCCAAGGCTTAGAATGTTGTTATTCAATCAGAATCTAGTGATAGTGAAGTCTCAATGAATGAGTTGGCAAATCTTGCTCGAAGGTTGAACAAGATAGCTAGACAGAGAAATTTCCAATTCAAGTATAAGAAAAATGAAAGGAAAGATAGGAAAGATGGAGAAGTTACTTGTTATGAATGAAAGGGAGATGGACATATTAGACCAGATTGTCCTTTTCTCAAAAATAAAGAATGAAAAGAGAGGTATTCTGAAAGGAATAGAAAAAAGTATTACATAACAAAAGTTAAGAATGTTCTGAAAGAAAATGACACTTGGAGTGCCAGTGGTGGTGACTCTTCAGATGAAGCTTCTGATTATGAATCTTTAGGATAGAAGAATCGTGGTCTAATAGCCAGATTACCTATCAACAATCATTGTTTCATGGCTAAGGTACACAATGTTGAATCACTGACCGATGTTTCTTTAAATTCTAATGATAGATTGTATTATAACTCTTCAGATGAAGAATCCTCTACTGATGAAAAAAATACTTCACGTACCTATAAAGAAGTTTTTAGGTTTGCTGATCTTCTTGAGATTGAAAATTCTAAACTCAACAAATAACATGATAAGGAAAAATCTGGGACTTATATTCTTGCAAAAGAAATATCAGAACTTTCTAATGATCTTGAAAGAAAAAATGCTGATTTTTTAAGTATTTTAAAAAGTCCTGAGGAAGTAAGCTCTGAGAAGAACAAACTTTCTCAAGAGTTAGAAAAATTATGTTCTAAGAAAAGTGTTTTTGAGCCTAGCTCTAGTTCCAAATCTAATTACTTTGAAGATAAAATCATGGTTATAAAACTCAGGTCTGAAATTTTTTCCTTAAATAATTTTTCATCAAACTTTACCCATGGTAAATAAAATTTTGAAAAAATGTATTCACAAATATGACCTTTATGAAACAAATCCGTATTTACTTATACCCATGCAAACTAAACTTTTAGTAACAACTATTTGGTTCCACAAGGTGCCCAATTTTGTACAAATTGTCAATGTGGTGGTCACTGGTCAAAGAATTGTTCTTTAAATAAAACCCAATCTCTATGTTTTCATAAAGCCTATTTTTCTAAGAAGGTGTGGGTGCCAAAAATTTTGTTATCTGGAAATCTCGGATCCAAAAATGTTTGGATTTTAAATGGGTAATTCTTTTCTTGATTTCAGGAAGATAAATGAAGTACCAACAACAATACATGGTACTTGGATAGTGGATGTTCCCGACACATGACTAGTAGCAAAAGTTTTTTTGAAAGGATTATCAAGACGAAAGGAGGAAAGGTAACTTTAAAAGATAATGCTCAGGGAGAAATTGTTGGTAAAGGTAATATTGTTCTTCTTGGTAAAACATTGATTTCAAATGTTTTATTTGTTAAGGGTCTTAAGCACAACCTCATTAGCATAAGTCAGTTATGTGATGAAGGATACCTTGTGAATTTTAGGAATGATAAGTGCTTAATACAAAATTTCAAGGAATAATTTATTCTCTCAGCCAATATGCAAGAGAATGTTTACACTTTGAACTTAGAAGACCTCAGGATCCAAGACCTACCTTTCCTAAGTGCAATGGAAGATCATTCTTGGATATGGCACAGAAGACTAGGTCACTGTAAACTTATAAACTTATGTAAAATTTCTAAGAATAAACTAGTTAAGGATATTTCGAAGCTTATATTCGATTCTTCTAAAGTTTTTGATCCTTGTAAATATGGAAAGAAAAATAAATCTAGTTCTAAATCAGCCGGTGAAGTATCAACAACTATTGCATTATAATTAGTACACATGGATCTTTTTGGTCAAACACAAACTGGAAGTATTGGAGGAAAATATTATGTGTTTGTTCTAGTTGATGATTACACCATATTTACTTGGGTCTACTTATTAGCAAAGAAGTCTGAAGCTTTTTCTTATTTAAAAAGTTTTAGAGCACAAGTTAAAAATGGGAAAAATCTTCCACATAAAAAAATTCATAGTGATCAGGGAGGAGAATTTCAAAATTCTGATTTTGAAACTTTTTGTAGTAGAAAAGGTATTACTCACAATTTTTTAACACCTTGAACTCCTCAAAAAAATGGTGTCGTTGAAAGAAGAAATAGAATTTTTCAAGAGATAACTAGAACCATGATGGGTGAATATTCTATAGCTAGACATTTTTGGGCTGAAGCTGTAAGTACTGCTTGTTATACTATAAATCAGGTTTTGATTAGACCTTTTCTTAATAAAACTTCTTATGAGTTATGGAACGGTATAAAACCAAGACTTTCCTACTTCAAGGTTTTTGGTTGCAAAGTATTCATTCTGAATACTAAAGATAATTTACATAAATTATCACCAAAATATAATGAAGGAATTTTCTTAGGCTACTCCACAACTTCTAAGGCATATAGTGTTTTCAATAAAAACACTTGTACTGTTGAAGAAACAGTGCATGTAAAATTTGATGAGTCTAATCCTTTTGTTTTTAAACCATCCCAACATACATCCTCGGATTTGTTTTCAAAAACTGAATGTCAACCTATGATAGAAGATCATTTTGATAAGGAAAATGTTCAAGAAGATACTTCTGAAACATTTACCCCAAAAGACTTTCTACCCTTTTGTCGATGAATAGGTTTTACAAAACCCAAATCAGGTGTTTCTTAAGAATCATCCCAGTGATAGTATCATTGGTGATGTAAGTCAACTTTTAAGGACTAGAAGTTCCATGAGAAATGAAGTAGAACATCTAGCATTTCATTCCCAATTAGAACCAAATTGCACTGATGAAGATTTTGGTGATGATGATTGGATCAAAGCCATGCAAGATGAACTAAATGAATTTGAAAGGAATAATGTCTAGACCTTAGTTGAAAGACCTAATTAAACTTCTGTTATTGGAGTAAAATGGGTATTCAGAAACAAATGTGATGAAAATAGAGTCATAGTAAGAAATAAATCTATACTAGTTTCTAAAGGCTATAATCAGCAAGAGGGAATAGACTATGAAGAAACCAATGCTCCAGTAGCTAGACTTGAATCTATTCATATTCTACATTCCTTTGTAGCATTCTTCAATTTTAAACTTTTTCAAATGGATGTGAAATGCGCTTTTCTTAACGGTTTTGTTCAAGAGGAAGTTTTTTCTGAAAAACCTAATGGCTTTGAAGATATAAAACATCCTGATCATGTTTTTAGACTTACCAAATCTTTGTATGGACTTAAACAACCCCCATGAGCCTGTTATGATTGACTCACATGATTTTTTCTCCAAAATAACTATGTTAAAGGAAATGAAGATCCAACCCTTTTTATAAAGAATGATAAGAAAAATGTTTTTATTGTTAAAATTTATGTTGATGACATCATATTTGGTTCAACTCATCAATCTTTAACTAATTTGTTTGCAAGTCTAATGAAATCTGAGTTCAAAATGAGAATGATGGCTGAGTTAACATTTTTCCTTGGTTTTTAAATTTCTCAAAGACCAGAAGGAACCTATATATCTCAAAATATGTATATTAAATATCTTCTCAAAAAGTATGGTTATGAAAACACTAAGATTATAAGTACTCCCATTGGTACCTCAAACTCTTTAGATCTTGATGAAGCTGGGAAACCAGTAGATCAAACATCTTTTAGAGGTATGATAGGAAGTCTACATTACTTAACAGCTAGTCAACCAGAATTAATGTTTTCAGTATTCTTATGTGCAAGATACCAATCCAATCCTAAGTAATATCACTTAAAGGCAGTAAAAAGATTTTTTGGCTACCTAAAGGGAACCATGGATCTAGGATTATTTTATACTTCTGGAAATGATTTTATTCTAAAATGTTTTTCAGATGCTGAATTTGGTGGATGTAGAATGGATAGAAAGAGTACATCCAGAACATGTCATTTCTTAGGAGATTCGTTAGTTTCAAGGTCATGCAAGAAGCAACATTCTGTAGCACTTTCCACTGCTGAAGTTGAATATGTAGTAGCTGGAAGTTGTTGTGCTCAAGTATTGTGGATGCAACACACACTCATAGATTATGGCCTGAGTTTTACTAAGACTCAAATTTTGTGTGATAACACAAGTGTCATTTCCCTATGTAAGAAACCTACACATCACACTTGTGCAAAACACATAGATATAAGGAATCATTTTCTTAGGGATCACACACTAAAAAGAGATATCATTCTTCAGTTTATCAGAATGCAAGATCAACTTTCTGATATTTTTACAAAATCATTACCCTCCGTTAGATTTTAATAAATTAATCAAAAGTTAGGAATGATAACTGTAATGTAATCATTCTTCATTAACTTCTTTTTGAACAATTCTCCTAATAATAATAAACTCATTTTCATAGGGGGAGTACATTTGATTGTTAGTGTAACTAAAATTTTCATAACCTATTTTTCAAACATAGTTTAACTAAAATTTTCATAACCTATTTTTCAAAAATAGTGTAACTAAAATTTTTGTAACCTGTTTTTCAAACTTAGTGTAAATAAATTTTCGTAATTTTTTTTTTCAAACATAGTGTAACTAAAATTGTCGTAATCTATTTTTTCATAGTTTTTACTAAAATTTTCATAGTTAGTATTTCAAATTTTTCAGAACTGATGTTTCCGGAAGGGAAATTTATGAATCTAAATTTCTGGAATGGAAATTTCTGGAATGCAATTTTTCAGGATTGAAATTCTCAGAATGGATATTTTCATAGTAGAACTTTCGTAACGATATTTTTGTACTGGAACTTTCATAACAATATTTTCGTATTGGAACTTTCGTAAAGATATTTTCGTACTGAAACTTTCGAAATGAGTGTGTTTTTAAATTCATTTCTTCAAGAAAAATATTATCAATTACGAACAATCGTTTTAGACAATCCGAAAGGTATTATTTACTTACTTAAATATTTTTAATCATATTTTTCTTGCTGGTATTTTCCTGAATTTTAAAAATTCGGATTCTAGTTTTCCTTAAATTTGGATGTTTTCCATAAAACCTCAAAAGATCGGAGTCAAGTTTTTTCCTTGTGGGAGTTTTCTTAACCGCCAGATCAAATCAAATTTTTTTCAACCCTTAGATGGATTTTGGAAGAACTAAGGTCACATCCATCACGTATATAAAGGGGACCCAAAGACTCGTCCCACATCATTTTTTCAAAGCTTTTCCATCTTGAAGCCCTACTTCTCTTCTTAAGACCGGTTCAGATCATTGCAAAGCGTTCCAAATGTCTATCGAAGAAACATCTCAAGATATGTCAACATCAAAGCTAATATCAATGTTTTTAATCATCAGGGAATGGTTGGTGCATCTGTATTTCTATATGATTGATTCTCTTATTTCAAATAATATTAGACTGAACGGATGGGAGGATGTTTGCATAGAAAAGTCAAATAAATAGGATCCAATTTATACTGATTTGATGATTGAGTTCTACGAGTATTTTTCCTTCCAGATAGAAGATGGTAGAGAGTGGTTTTCATTCAAGTCTTATGGGAAGACTTACAAGTTATCTTACTCCAAGGTTGCGAGTTTGGTTGGTTTATCCTACGAAGGAGAAGCTGTGTTCTGCTCACACAAACTTCCTGATGTGAAAGGAAGTTTCAACAAGGAGAAGGCACTGAAGTGTCTTGGAATTAAGGATGCTTCGACCATTAAGATTGCTCGTATCACTCCGAAAAATATAATTCTTCAGATTTGGGTGCAAGGATTTCTGGTTCCAAGAAGAGGTGACAAAGATAATTTGAAGAAAAGTGATATATATGTCTTAGATTTCTTGGAAAATATGAGAAAGATAAATTTGATGAGATATGTCTTGATTACGATCTTGAACATCAAAGAAGGGAATTTGAGAGCTCAAATAATCATGTTCCCTACCTTACTATCAAAGCTGATAGTTCGATGCTTAGAGTCCTTCAAGGTTGCATGCAAATCAAATGTCCAGAATTGTATGATTATGCTAGTACGTGATGATACATTGAAGTAGATAAAGATTGGTTTTTCTAGTGAATCCGGAGAATTATACTCTCTTTCTTTGGAAGAAGTTGAGGTACTTTAGAAAGGTATACTCACTCTAGAACCATCCAAAAACAAAGGAAGAAGGGAAAGCTTAAGGTAGTGGCTGCCAATGAAGAAAATCATAAATCTAAGGAAACTCAGTCTGCTTCCCCAAATCCGGTGAAACAAAAAACTTATCCTGTTGAAGTTGCTACGAAGTGGAGGGAAGATAAGCAGAAGAGGAAAGAAGGGGATCCACAATTTGGATTGGACCCTGCAGAGGCTAAGTCCTTAAAAGAAAGAGCTGCAGAAGAGTTAGAGAATCTGTAAAAAGAGAAGAAAATGAAAAAGACAGTGTCTAATGCTGAAGTGGTGCAATCATTGTTGAGAGCTACAGAGTTAGCATTTGAGATGATTCTGATTCCGAAAACTTTTCGTACAGAACCTTCTTTACCAGAAACTCCAGCTAAGAATTATGTCACTCTAGAAAAGTACAAGGGTAAAGAAGTAGTTGAAGAAGCTGAAAAAGAAGCTACTGAAGAAGTATAGGAAGAGGTTGAAGAAGAAGAAGAAGAGGGAAGTGAATATTTAGATTTATTGATCAATGAAGTAGAGGATTATCAAGATAAGGAAAAATCCCCAATGTTGGTTACTACAGGAAAGGAAGGTGAGGAAGGTAGTAAGAATGATGATAAGAAATAGAAATAAGAATAATTTTTTTTATGATGTCGAAGAATCCTATGAGAGGAATTTTCTTGAGGAAGGATAAGAAAAACAGAAAACAGATAAAGACCAGATTATTCAATTTTCTGAATCTGAGGAAGTATCTCCTAATAACAATCCAATTCCAAAGTCTTATAAGGGGAAGAAAGCTCACATAGATACTCAAACAAAATAAGTCTTCAGTAAGAAGGAGGATGGTGGTTCTTTTAAGAGGTAACTGGTGCAAATTGATGAAGAGAAATCTATAAGAGATTTATCTGATTCGGAATCATAATCTCATAGACATGATTTTGTGGTTGAATAACTGAAGAAGTTGGTGGACAACATTCTGATTTTTCCGACTCTAGATTCCAAATGCTAGATGGTGTAACATAGTATGAATCAGAAATCAGATACCTTTTCCATGGTCATGGAAAATTATTTAAAGATCAAAGTTGAACAAAAAAGTTTTCTTATCGATTATGATGTTCATAGAAAGTCCTTCATTAAGGTAACAAAGTGGTCTAAAAGAGGTGATGAAGAATTAGTGCAGTTTGATCATTTTCAGAGTGTACTTCTAAATGCCTTTGACAACGAGGATAAAATGATAAAAAATCATCAAGATGAGATGATTGATGAGGAGAGTTCTCAGAGTCAACAATTAAAGGAACTACGTGACAAGACTAATTCTCTAGCTCAAAATCTTTTAAGTGATAGAAATATCTGGATCAAGCTTGTGAAAAGACTCGTATATAAAGATGAATTGTTAATGATGCAGAAAGAAGCTATCGAGGCTCAGGAAGAGGCATTTAAAGTTTAAGAAGAAAAGACAAAATCCTTGGAGAGGCATGTCGAGGAAGACCAAAGAGACCTAATGAAGCTCAAAACTTTGCTAAAGAAGCTGATTCAAAAGGAAAAAAAGACAAATAAACCCACTCCGATCTTTTGTTGTAGATATCTTTCTTTGTAAAATTTTCCCAACTCTAATGAAATGTTATTTGTTTGGTTTTATCTTTACATATTCTAATGTTTCAGGTACCATATTTTCTTTTCCATTCTCTTCAATTCTTTTTGAAATTCACAAAGGGGGATAAGGAAAAATAACTATTCCTAAGGAGGAGAAAGAAAAATTTCTAAGTGAAATACCCTTAAATTAAGGGGGAGTTTCTCAATACGAAATTTTTCGTTCATACAATAATGAATCCTCCCCTACAGAAATTCAGAATACAATCCTTAGAGTTTCAATGCCTAAGGGGGAGTTAGTTGTATATACATTCATCCATGAACAAAGGGAGATAAGATTTAATTTGAAAGTCTAATGAATTTTTTTTCAAAGTCCGTATATTCTATTTCGTAAGGATGTTTGTGCTTTCCAAAAGGGGGAGATTACTGAGTCAATAATGTTTTCCTTATGGCTTTTCCATTCCTTCTAGTTTTGAAAATCACAAACACCTTATACATAAGAAAATATAAATTTTACCTCCTTAAGGAAAATTTACTTCTTTAAGGAAATTTACCCTAATCTATATTTTCTTATACATAGCAATATTTTTTCGTAAGTACAAAAACAGGATTCATACCCAAAATCCCAGAAGTCATTTAATGTCAAGATTTGGAGCATTCTATTTTTAGGATCCGAATTTTGGATGTAAACTGTAATGAAGATCCAATTCGAATTTTGGACTCTGAACATTCATGAGTTTGACTCCGAACTCTTATGAAGTTCAACTCCGAACATTCATGAGTTTGACTCCAAACTCATAGGATGATTGAATCCAAACTATCATGAGTTTGATCCAAACTCTTATGAATTTCGACTCCGAACATTCATGAGTTAGACTCCTAACTCTTATGAAGTTTAACTCCAATATTTCATGAGTTCGACTCCAAACATTCATGAGCTCGAATCCGAACTCTTTTGAAGTTCGACTCCGAACTTTCATGAGTTTGACTCCGAAATCTTAGGATGTTTGACACCGAACATTCATGAGTTCAACTCCAAACTCCTATGAATTTCAACTCTGAACTTTCATGAGTTTGACTCCGAACTCTTATTAAGTTCGAATTGGAAATTTCATGAGTTCATCCTTGAACTCCTATGAAGTTCATCTTCGATCTTCTGCAAGTTTAGATTCTGAACTCTGAAAAAACCAGACTATGAATTCCTATAAAACAGAATCCGAACATTTCATAACATAGACTCTGAATTTCATTTTGTCTAGACTCCAAATTTTTAATTTGCTTACAATCTGAAAATTTTTTAAGGCTTTTTCTTACATATGATAAATTTCAAAATGATGTTGTGCATTCAGTTATAAATGATTTATTATTAAATAATGTCATCCATTCTGTTTCTAATTCACCATTGGATGAGTTACACATGTATAGGTCCCTCTGAATTTCATGGAAAATATGACCATTGGAAGAGGGAGCCGACCATTGGAAATTTTCCTATAAATAGGTGCTCATTTGAAAGAGCTCAATAAGAAGTTTATCGATCTAGAGACCATATATTGTTAATGTGATTTCTAGAGAGAGAATCTTTTAATTCCTTGTGCATACTGAACTGCTCGTTCAAATTGCTTCGTGTGACTCCAAATGTTAGTGATTACATTCAAGGACTTCCAGGTGTAGGAAGACAGAGGTTCCGACTACCTTGAAGTTTGAGGGATTCCATGCTGAGGAAGACAGAGGTTACAACTACCTTGAAGTTTATGGATTGTGGGGATAACAAGATGGAGATTCCAATCTTCGTATTGAGGGCTTACCCTGGTGTGGGTAAGACAGACTTGCTTGAAAGTATAAATCAAGGGATCTTTATCCATGGTTTTTGGATACCCTTCTCTTTGGGTTAAAAGACATATATGTTGTTACATGTAGTTGTTTTTTCGCTGCACTTTTGTATTGTAAGGGAAGTATAACCTTCTTATATTTCCTTACACTTGTACTCTGATTAGTTTAGATTCTATACACTTTAAGGTATAATCTCATATTGTAAAAATTGGTTCCAATTCTTCAATTAGTGATTAGAGGTGTTGTGAATTTTCTTAGTTTAACTTTGTTAAACTTAGATTTTTCCTTATCTAAGGAAATTTTTAAAGTATACAATTCACCCCCCTCTTGTATATAGAGCATCTACATCATTATTTCGATCCTACAATCTAATCAAAAAATCAATTGGACAATCCATTATTATATTTAAAATAAATAAATTTTGAAACTACTTCAGATCTTCTTATCTTTAAACATGGATGTAAGGAATACTTAGAAAACATAAAAAAATCAAAATATTCTGATATTTACAACGTAGGAGTTAACTCAATATAATCTTTAGTTTTAGTTTTTTGAAAATATACAAATTTTCAAACTGTGATATATGAGGTACCATATAATTATTATCTTTTATAGAATAGTGTTCTCCATGTCAATACTAAATAATATAATCTTTTCAAAAAAATAACAATATATGACTTAGATTGTTTTTAAATGTGTTAAAACTCCTCAGATCACATTTCGTTCATGTAAACATAATTTTCTTTTTTGAAACAAATTCTATTTTTGATGATGTAAATGATAAAAAAGTTTCAACAGCCAAAATATATACAATATTTATACCAAAAATATTTGGTGACATAATTATAAAATTAGACCTAGTTGGCATAAATTTGTCATTTCTAATCACCAAAAGATTAAAAATTCTATAATTTTCAAAATAGGCATATATCATAGATTTTACAATAAAAAATTTGATGAAGCTAATTTATCCCAAAAATTTCTAGATTTTTAATTTCAACATTTAATACATACAATATCCAAAAATTTAAAAACTCATCACCCAAAAATTGATAAAATATTTCATTTTATAATTTTAAGTAATTTATACTCAAAATACTACTATTTAATATATACCACTAATTACCAGTATGTTTCTATAATTGTAGCATTTTAATGTTAATTTTTAAAAATTTCCACCATTATATAATAAGTATAGTGATTTACTGTTATATTTTACTAATTTTTTTTTAAAATTACTAGAAATTTATACTAGTTACAACTAATTAATACTAATTACATCTAAATATTACTAATTACTGCTATTTTTTTACTAATTACTACCAATTTTTAATAATTTCCCCAAAATTTTACAAATTATAGTGATTAATCACTAATTTAACTTAATTTAAACTACTTTTTAATTATTATTGTGATTTATTGCTCATGTTTACTAATTATAGCTATCATTTACTTATTATTACTATGTTATGATAATTAAAGCTAATTTTTTACTTAGTAGCACTAATTTTTACTAATTATGACTACTTTTTCCAAATTATTTTGACTTATCTTGAATTTTTATTAACTATTTTTAATTTTTAATAATGATAATGATTTACTATGGTTTTTACTGAAAATAACTATTTTTTATAATTAACCTTCTTTTTTAAAAAAATCCTGCTAATTTATACTAATTAATGTTAATTTTTACTAATTATAGTGATTTATCAATAATTTTTATTTATATAATTAATTTTTATATTCATTGTGATTATGGATAATTTAAACTAATTACAACTAATTTTTACGAATTGCCATTATTTTTTAGTAATTAATACTGATTTTTACTAATTACAACTAATTATTACAAAATACCACAAATTATAACAAATTTACACAAATTTTTAATAATAATCTCAAATTTTTTCTAATTAAAGTTACATATCACTAATTTTTATTAATTACAATTAAATTTTATTAATTAAAGTGATTTATTTCTAATTTTTACTAATTAGAGATTTTTTTACTAATTAACAATATTTTCTACTAATTACCACTATTTATTAATAATTACCATTAATATGTACTAATTACCACTAATTTTTACTAATTATAGAGATTTAACAAAAAATTTTATTAATTTCTATCAATAGTTTTCTAAATATAGTGATTTATTGAAAATTTAGACTAACTACAACTATTTTTAACTCATTAACATTATTTTTTAGTAATTACTGCTAATTTTTACTTATTACAGATAATTTTTACTAATTGAAGCTAATTTGTATAAATTTTTATTAGTTCATAGCAATTTTTTTAATTCTCACTAAATATTACTTAATTTTTATTATATATTAAAAAATATTACTAATTTCTACAAATTGTTAATAATTTTTATTAATTTATAACAATTTGTAACTATTTACATATATATATTTGTTAATTATTATTATATATTACAAAATATTACTAATTACCTCTAATTAATACTAATTACCACTAATTTTACTAATTAGCACCAGTTTTTACTAATTACTACTAAATAAGATAATTACTGTTAATTATTACCTATTAGTGCGATATTTTACTATTTTTTCAGTAATTACTTCTAGATATTTCTTAATTTCCATTAAATATGAAAATATATATAAAATTTCTACTAAGTACTACAAATTATAAATATTTATAACTATATAAAATAATTAAAAATAATTTATTTTAGTTCAAAATATATAATATAAAATAAATATATCTATTAATAATTTAATTTAACAATTCCTAATTAATAATAATTATAACTAATATAAATTAAATTAAATTTGATTAAAAAATAAAATAAATCAAATATATACCTTAAAACTGAATATTTCAGTGGATACAAAGGTTGATTGTTGTATCCCTATAATGTTGAAACCTTTGAACAAATTATAAGATATGAGAAAAAAAGAGAAGTTTAAAAATGAATGAAATGTAAAAATTCTGGTCAGGTTCGAAGCGTCAGTTAATTCGGGGAAGGGGCTACAATACAAAGAAAATCTTGCAGTAAGTAGTACAAGGATGAACTCACCGAGACACGAACTTGAGACCTCACCGAGACCCACAGGAGCAGCTACCAACTGAGTTGTACCCTGGGGGCTAAAAAAATCAGGTCGGGGGGTTATATATAGGTTAGATAATTTGTTATTGGACTATTTTTTATGGGAATACTATTGAAAATAATACGCTGGTATTAATGGTGGTGGTGGTAAAAACATGAATTTTGATAGGACCCATCACAAATACCCTCTGCCAACATGTTATTTATGATGGGAAAAAATCTCATCACAAAAAAAATAAAATGACAGAATGTTTCTGCCATGGGAACCATTATACATACTTTCCCACTGACTATTTATTTGTGATGAGAGTAAACTCATTTAACAATTAAAATAATGACATGATGGTATTTGCGATTGAGGTAAACTTCTCATTGCCATTGTTTGGCTTATACTGCACACCAACAGAATTTTCAATCAGAATATATTCCCATTGCATCAACTCGTTTTTATCAACTATTTACAATGAGATTAAATTATTATCGTAAATATTCTCTATCGATGGGTTATTTGTGATGGGACCTTCCCTTGTTGCCTATAACCTTTCGCAGAAAGTCAAAATCCCTGTACTAATTAGCTCAAACATTACCAGACTATTCCTCTATGACACACAAGTACATCCAAGAAGAGGGTCCCATCAAGTTTAATTTATCCTTCACTTTCTTCACATCTGAGATGGAATAATTCCTTCTAATAGAATCATGAACAACATTACCCTTTCCTATAGTATAATAAATTCCATTGTTTATCAACTACTGGTATTCCTCCCATCATCTCATTCTAAGATTTGTATCATTCTGTGTGAATATGTACCCCCCAAAGTCTTATTCTTAGAGTTAACAATTATCATAACCTAGAAAATATAGTGTCCTTGACTCTTAATAGAAATCAAAATATCTTTGAGTTCCAAATCATGAGTTTTATATTACTTTTACAATGGTAAAATATGAATTGATTCATAAGACATCACATGATCTCCATGCAAAGGGACACAAACCAACACTACATATGTAGAATCCAAAAAAAAACATGCAACACTATCAAAAATTTATTATAGTCATAACAGGTGATGAGGTCAAACATCACTTTAGATTCTTGAAGGATGATTGAATCTTCCAGTCCCACATGATCTTTACCTGGTTCTAGAATAGTACTGTGAATAGTTATGCATTTATTTCAAAATTTATTACCAACCCATTAGTTATATCCTTCATAACCTAGAAATCCTTTAATCTGAAATTCATTTTGAGTTTCTTATAATGAAATGAAGTTAATTCGTTATTAGTATCATTTGAAATACCATTTTATTAGGTCATTAGTCATAGAATCTTAATTTCTTGGATCTATAATTGACATTTTGGTAATATTTCATACATGTGATAGTCCCTAAGGGAATCCCACAACATGTCATAAGTGATACAAATTATCTTCATTGGTCATTGAGTACACAATAGTTTCATCCACCAATATCATGAAATATGTGTTATGATACTAGTGTAATATCAGCTTGCTCATCTCCATGAAATATTTAGAAAAGAAGGTGAATCCAAACAACATCATGAGGTGCTCCAAATGGCTATAGAGTCTCCTGAATACGGACTTCAGAAATCTAACTTTTCTATTCTAAGCTACTGATAATGCTTTTTAGATATCAATATGAGATATAATGATATTAATATTGAATGATTATGTTCTTGATGGATCAAATACAATAAGGGGTGAATTGTAGTTTTAAAAATCATTATTTTAAGAGTTTAAACTAAACCAGTTCACAACCCACTCTTAGAAAAAAGATTGGATTTAGACTTGGCCCTAAGTACAATTTCCAAATTATCAAAATTGGGAATGATTTTGTTATATCCATATAAAATAATTATAATCATAAAGATCATCATAACTAGAAATTTCCTCAATATCCATGATCCAATATCGTGGAAATAAACATCAATAGTGTAGGCATAGATTATAGCTACCGTTACACTAGGTCGTGGCACATATTGGCGTGGCTATTGGTTAATGTTGTAGCCATATTTGCAAAGCCTATTTCCATGGTTTTCAACCATGGCTATATCCCTCAACTGTGGAATGGGATATAGCTACTGTTTCACGGGATATTTCAAAAAAATTTCACCATTGAAATAGACTCTATAGCCACAGTACTAAAAACTGTGGATATAGAAATTTAAAATAAAATGACATCGGCAGGAATCGATCCCCACCCCTTATCCTCATGAACTCCGATGCTTAACCACTGTACTATCAAATTTTATTCTAATATATATATATATAATAGTATTTTTATATATTTTAAAAAATGATGGCTATAGAATTGAAATAGTGGCTATATCCACTACATGGTGACAATATAGTCATGGTTCTTTAAAACTTTGGCTATAGGTATTGGCTATAGAAACAATTTTATAAAACCATTGATATCACCAATCCATGGGGACTTTATGGTTATAGATCCTTAAAAGTATGTCTATAGGTAAAATATATGTCCCCAGTTTATTTAAACTATAGAAATATCATTTCGGCCTTCTTCTCACAGGAAATTTTATTTCTTCGAGAAATATATACTCCTGGTTTTAGAGAAATATGAATATAAACAACACCTATATCCATGGTTATAAATAAATGTTGCTATAACCATTAACTAATGTATTATAGATACTATTTTGCAAAGACGGTGGCTATAGGTGGGGTCTATAGCCAGAGTGTTTGGAAAAAAATATAGAATATAGCTATTTTTACAACTTTATAATTAGATCACAATGAGAATATATATTATTATATCAGAATTAAATAGTCATAATCACAAAATATTTGATTATAATTATGTTAATAGATCATATTCATAGATGATTCAATTAACATAATAACATTTATTGTATTCAGATAAAATACAATAAAAAATTACAAATAAGTACCCTTGAAAAAAGACATGTAAGAAAAAAGCAATTCAATAGAAAAACTAAAATGAAGACTTATATCTATATTAATTAAATGAAATATTTTAACCATAATAATTATGTTTTCCAATCCAAGGCAAAAGGTGTCCCTTATTTTATACATATATGAAAGTCTCTATTTCCTTAGTAATGAAATCCCTTGATATAAATATCTTCTTTGTTAGGTCTTTCTATCATTTTTAGCCCTCAATTTGATTGATTAGCTCTATGTTTCTATCCCTGCAAGCCTGTGATCAAACTCCAGGATCGGAATCACAATTTACTATGAATTATAATTCTTAAGGGGGAAACCTGAAAAAGTCCACTTAAGAAGAAAAAATGCTAAATGAATTTCAAAAGAAAAAGAACAAGAAATCCATGATTTTTAAAATTCATAGCACTCTCACAAGTGAGAAAAATGAAAATGAATCACCTTCAAAATCATTAATGAACATAATAATTATTGTGAAATCTACAACGATCATGTTTTCTTCATAATGCTCATATTTCTCATAGTTTGTCACAATGACTTGAAAAACTAGAACTTCATTTACTCTTCTGTAACTGAATGTATGACATCATATTTAATTATTCCATTATATTGTAAAAGATATTATATTATGAGAGAACGCTGTTTTCAATATTTGTTACTTAAATTTTATTAACCTAATTCACTTCCAAATAAATTTCATTGTCATAAAAATATTGAGTTTGATTCTGGTGTTTATCAGTTTTGACATTAGTGCGATTAAAAATACTTTTTCATTATGAAAGTAAATTCATAAAGTATTAAATTTGATATGATAAAGGTTATTAGAATTTTTATCAGATCTACACTCATTACGATCATCATAATGAATAATGTAATTTTATATTCATGAATAGTTTAGAACATACTTCTATGCATGTAAAGAGTACATGTTTTATAAAACAACATATAAAATAACCATGAACATAAAAAGTTATTAATAAAATTTTTATGACATATTTTGTGAGATCTAAAAAAATTCATTGGAAAAGACACAAGTAAGACATTTTAATCATTAATATAATCTTTTTGAAAATTAAAAAACTAATCTTAAATAAATATAACTTTCAAAAAAAATATAGACTATTATCATTAATGTACTTCACATTCATAGTCAAAAATTAATTCATAACTCTACTTGGGTTTACCACTCATATGAATATGATGATGAATATGACTAAATCCTTCTTAGGATAACAACTCATCTTAATATTTTTATTATATTCCTTTTTGTAATTACCTCTAATATGTAATATAATAAGAAACATTCCTCCCCAAAATACAAATATTTCTTCCCTTTTGATATTTTCAAAATACAATAGGTAAAATGTGACATTCTAAAAAATGGTTTGATAAAAAAATTAAATGAAACAAAATGATGAATTACATGATAATCCAAAAAAAATTACAGAACATTTAACCAATTTTAATTAGAAACCATTCAAAAAAATTTGTAATTAGATTAATATGTCATTAATTGTCCAAACAAATTACAAAAGATAATTATAACCAGAGTTCAATGGAAAATTATATTTATCATTCCTCATTAAAGAACTGAAAAGGGTATTTATTTTTTAAAAAACTGATTCATATCTTCCTCAAAAATGTCTATAAATTCATATAGGTAAAGACTTTTCTCTTCCTTAAACAAAAGTCTTTCTGATAATTCCTTATTCTATTTCTTCAGATCAAAGATTTCATCTTTGCAACTTTTCTATATTGAAAACTATAACTCTATATATGATATCTTCACATTTAATTATATCACTTCTTTAGTCTCGATATTAGTATTATTACTAAAATTCTACATGAATTTTACCATATCTGACATAAATTTTCAAAACTCATTGGCAGATTTTATGGATTCATTCATCATTTTATTCAAATTGTTAAAAGGTTATTCATGTATCTTGATAATTACTTAAACATTGTTAGATAATTCACTAATTTATATCATACATTCTTATGATTTATTGAAATTTCTTGATTTAAATGGAGATCATCCTCATTTCGAGTCACTCTGTAAATTTAAACATTAAAAGGGATTGATTTTTTTAATATTATTTTCATTATTCAAACCAACAAACAGTTCTAATATTATAAAATAAGGTATTGTTCCTTCAATTCCCTATAAATATTGAATTATATAATCCAATCCTTGTACTGTAATTGCATTCATCCAATAATATACCACAATTTCATGCATTTTTGGATGATGGGTTCTAGTTCCTAGAATCATCATTCTCCCTTTTTCATATATCTTTAAAACTAATTTTTCAACTCTTTTAACAACATCTATTCTATTAAAATTAAAAAAAATCCATTGGAGTGATCTATATCAACTTTTTTTTGAAATATTTTGTTTTACAACATTATTTTATGAATATTCATATTCTTTATCTAATGGGGATATTTTATTCTCAACATTTTTTTATTTTTGATCAATTATAGAGGGTAATTCTACTGATAAATCTTGAGATGTTCTCCAAGAAAATATATCATATTGAGCATCTTTATTTACTTATTATTCTTCTTCCTCCTCTTCTCCATCAACATTTATATCTTCAGCCTCTTCATCATTTTCATAATTAGTCACTCCTTAACATATATGTTCTTATTCATAATAACATTCTCCTTCTATAACTTCCACACATTTTTCTAGTTCATAAATTTATGTATTTACTTCCCCCATTTATTTATTAAAATACTCATGAAACATTTATTCTAGTCTTAAATCATTCTTGATCTATGGTATAGATTTAGATTGTTTTTCATAACATTAGGTGGTATTGAATCATCAAAATCTTTACCCGTTCCCTTTTCTACAATATAGGGAACTTCAACATTAAACATAGTGGATTTGTGAAAGGAAAATATTGTATTTTGAGTTATTTAATCATACTGTGATAGGGGTAAAAAATATGTTTCCAAAGCATACCTCTACTCATTTCATTAAACACTCTTCTCAACTTGCACCATAATGTTTCTTCTTGTAATTTTTCTTGTTTCTATCCTCTTACAAAAATTCAACACCACGAATTTATAATAAGAAATAATCTACTAGATCTAATCATAATTCTATATCACCTTATTTTCATTCATCCATCATTATAATTCGGTCATTTTACAATGAATTTTATTTATTTACATTCTGTGGATCATAAGGATTTTATTTTATTTTATTTCATTGATTACCCTAATCTACTTTATTCTTATCCATATGATCAGTATTATTATTGTATTTAGAGGGTTATTATTCAGAATCAGTACAACCAAATATGTCAATAACATCTTTTATTCTTCATCAAAACCAAATCTCATTCTATACAAAGTATCATTGATAATGAAACTTATTTTCATTTTATATCGATATTACTTATTTCTAATTTTCAGTAACATAAAACTTTCAAGAATTATATTTTATATCATAGATGAAAACATAATAAACTGAGGCATATTATAAACATAACTAATTTTATTAATGGTGAGATAAATTTATTTGAAAAGATCTGTTTTCCTTGTATTTAAGGGGAAATACAATACGAAAACACCAATGACTTTGGTGGCATCTATTGGCAAAGAAATACATCCCCAAGATAAGTCGAGGAGGCCAAAGTCATTCGAGGTTGAAATAATGCTCAAACACCAATGTAAATTATATTAAAGGGGTTGTTTTCTAGTACCCTCGATCTCACCATGATTCATTATTTATTTCAACACTTATAATGCTATGATAAACTGATTTTCTATCAAAATATCCAAATTTAATAAAAAATTTCACAACATACTATTTTAAATTATTTTTTCACTATTAAAAAGATCAATTTATATTGTATTGATGATTTCATTGTATATGGAGGTGACATGGAGATCTTGTGATTATGTGGAAGGAAAATTGTCCAGATTACATTGAATCCCATGAACACATGTCCACTATTTTTCACATTCTGATGAATCAGAATTTTATATAGTTTGGATTTATTTGAGATAATCCAAAACTCCATGGTATAGATCTTATCTTAAGAAATAAAGATTCTAATTCATCTATATGGTGTCCCATGATAACAGATATTTCTAGGGAAATGAATATGTAGGAATTAAACAATATGGTTTTGTATTCTAACTTCATCACCCATTCCAGACATCCAATGGACCACAAATTAAATATGGTGATACTAAAAATACCAAATAAACAATTATTACCTTTTTAGTGTTGAGATAAATCTATTTACCGACTGTAAACTATGGCACAAGTGGTATCTCAAAAATTGGGTTCCCAAAACCACTTTCAAATTTTTCTATAATAGGGTACCATGGGCAACATATTTGGGAGTTCGGCCAGGAGGTAAGTTGATTCCAATTTGGAGACCCTACAGATTCATATATTCATTAATAGTAGTTATTGAGGCTGTGGATTGTGCTAATTCATGTTCTATGTCTTCCTCCCTTGAATGGGGTTATAAAATCTTTGTGATCAACCATAATGAAACATGATGTAAATCCCAAGATTAATGTTTGTAAGAATTGAATGATATTTTTAATTCCATGTTTTGATGTTGTTTTTATTTATCTTATAAAAATATTTTATTGATTTATGTACTCGTATGTCATACTAGACAAATATGATCACATTTGGGGGTACTCATTCAGGTGATGTTTCACATACCATCCACCACCTCTTATTCCCCATTTCAGTAACATTGTTTGTGCTTTTCATATTGGTCATTTGAAATCTCATAAACACAACCATGGAAATTTAATTTTATTTAATGTTAAAAAATTGAAACAAAATTCAATCCTGGATAGCACATCAAGTTATTCATGTGTATCTTTGGCGAGTTTAAGTTACGAAGTCGAACACAAATCACCCAATCATCAGTGGAATCTGTTGAATCATTGTGTGTTCCTAAAAGATGCTTCTAAGGTATCCATGTATAAAATATTTAACATTATAGTTTTATGTATTATAAATTTGGTAATAAATTTTCTATACACTTCTCATGAAGTGGCGATGGATGAGAATTCGATGAATTCCCCAAATTGATCACGCTTAAATAATTCTATTAATTTAACTATGTTTAATCACTTTCCATTTTTGGCTTCTCAAATCATCAACCCCCATGTATTAAAAACACTATTACCATTTTATATTCATAATCACAACCTAATGTTTTGATTAATAATTTAAGTGTCTATCAACAGATGACCAAGGGTTCCTGCTATTCAGTAGAAATTCTTGTAAAATGAAACATATACTTTGATTGACTAGAAAACTTGATCAAATTTTGGTTCCATTTCTAAGGGTTTAAGATAATTTTTTCTATTTATTTAAATTTATTTCTTTACATTACTTATTAATAGTATGCCTTTCTATTCCCCCATCCCTTTTTATTTTTTTATTTTTTTATTTTTTTATTTGTGAGTTTCTTTTTCTGTATCACTTCCTCAAACACTCTCTCTCTCATTCTGTATGTAACCTACTCTTTTTATTTTTATATTAATTAATCAGAAGTTATTTTATTTTATCCACCATTTATCATATAAATAGAATAGAAATATAAAAACATCACAACTTATTTTCATGACCTGGTCAAAGTAAGAATAATTGTTTGAATTTGACCTAGACATTGAATAGACATGTCACTCATAGATTAGGTAATCTACAGTTGGAAATTCAATTAACATTAAATAATCTACTTGAGAACATCAATTGGACCCAAAAAATCTGTAATTTATCTAAATAAACCCCTAATAATCATGGATTTAGATAATCTAATGTTATTAGAACTAACCCCCCCATCTTTTTTGTAACAACCCACATACATCCAATATCTCAAGGAAGAATCCATCCTTGAGTTGAGATCGGTCCTCATCCACCACCTTTAAATATTACCTAGTCTTCCTAGTGTGGACCCTCACAACCATCTTGAGTAGTTTTATATAGTGTGATCCACCAAAAAACCCCAAAATTTGTCGGTGGACCTCATTAAGTGTAGGGAATTTCCTTCATCCCTTGATGGTGTAGCCAATTATTGGTTATACTATATCCTTACCACAATTGGGGGTTGGAATGACATAAAAATTCACTTTCTGGAGATGTTCATCCCAATATCTCAAATCAAATGAATAAAAAAAGAAATCATTGGCATTAGTTAATCACAAGGGGAGACCCTTAATGAATATTGGGAATGATTGAAATAACTTATTGATATTTTTCCCCACCACGAAATTAGTAAAATTTTTATAATTCAACAATTCTTTGAGGGACTTGTCCCTATAGATCATGTAATGATTGATTTTGAATCTGGTGGTTTCGTTTTTGATAAAACTCCTTCCTCCACTTGTGACTTAATAGTCAACATTTCCCAAAATTAAAAAAAATTGGGTACATGGTAAATTGAAGCATCCCGGGGGGTAAATGAGATATGTTATTCATCCCTAGAACAAAAGGTAGATTGTAATCATAATAAGATGAATACACTTTTAAGAAAATTATCTCATGCACAAGGTAATTCACACTCTACTTATGGTCCATTATATTGTGGTATTTGTTCAGATAATACTCATTTTTCTAAAGGGAACATGCATCATATAGATTATTTATAATATTTTGAAATAGTATTCCCAGGGCCTCTTCTGAAGAAATAACCACCCTTCAAGAAAACCAATTCCACCCAAACCCCCCCTCTCGTGTGGAAAGCACGACCACAATACCAAAAAGGATGAAACTTGAACAATCCTAAATATAAACGTTATTGATAAGGGAAATGTATAAAACCTTTTAATCCTTAAACATCTCAAAACAAATCCTCCTCCTCCCAAATATAAACCCTACCTTGAAGATATTGTGAAAAAAATAGAATCCCAGAACCTCAACTTCCTCTAGACCACAAAATCATCTATTCAAGATCTATAAAATCATGTGGAACAATTAGAAAACAACATCACTGAGATAATTATGCAAGGTTTAGGAAAACTACAATCCCAACAAATATGTAATCTAAAAGTAAATGGTAATATATATGAAATCAAACTTCATAATGGTAACGAATTTTCATCTTCAAGTGATTCTACACAACATGTATGCCTTCCACTTTGAAACTCTCATTCTATACCCATAAAAGTTTCTAATGAATGAAAACATAACAAAAAGGATAAAGTAGTTATTATTATGGACAATCCAAAATAATCCAATCCTCTTCCTTTCCCCAAAATAATATATAAATCTATTAAAAAAATTGATAATGATATTGATATAAATATAATTGAAACATTTTAAAATGTACATGTTAATATTCTTTTGTTAGATATTGTTAAAAATATCCCTCGGTACTAAAAATTTCATCATGAGATTTCCACCCATATTCGGTAATTGATGGGGGAATGAGAAAGTAAATCTATGAATGAAGGAATATTCCTTTATACACCCTAAAATTTCCACCAAATTCAAGTATTGAGGATATATCATGATACATTTCATAATATGGGAGAAAAAAATTTATCATTCAATGCTATATTTGAGTGCTTCAATTAATGTGATGGATTAATTTAAGTACACATATATTAAGGTTTGAGTGCATTAACCAGTGGGAATCATTGTAAAACCTGACAACTTAAATATAAAACACATATCCAAATTGATCAAGGATTCCCTTATAATAGTGGAAACTCTCAATTTCCCCATAGAATTATACATTATAGAGTTGGAAGATACCTAAACCAGAGGACATTCCCTACTCATTTCGAAATGACCATTAATTAAATCAACAAATATGATCATCAACATTTCCAAATGGTACATTTTACTTGGATTTTGGTAGAGGAAATGTATGTTATTACATCCTTGATTCCATAAAACAGCCTGTTGAAGAGTACTCCACACTTTCTATCAATTCGGTGGAGGATCTCTTTAATGACACACACACACAAAATACCAACCTAAGACCATACTTTGATTTATTTTTTCCATCTTCATCCTTGGATTATTTCATTTTTGTTTCATATTTTTAGTGCTCTAGGGTTCCAAAAAAATTTAATTTTCTACTTGAATGGAACTGTATGTTCATTGTGGGGTACTCATGACCATTTATGATTCTAAAAATATCATTTCCATTGATTCTCTTTCCATAGAGAATAAAATTAGACAAATAGAATGTTTTATGGTATTTTCCGCCCTAAATCCCCTCCCCCAATACAACAAAACCTATTATTGGAATTAAAAACAATTCCATCTGATTTAAAATATGCATATCTTGAGGGTAATGACCAATTTTCTGCCCTTATTTCCAAAAACCCCTCTCTATAATAGGAATAAAAACTACTATTCGTTTGGAGACATTGTAAAATAGCGATAGAATGAACATTGGATGATATTCCAGAGATTATCCAATCCATTTTTATGCACCATACACTTTGAGTTGAAGAGGAATAACCTTTATGATAAGATTGATACTAGGTAAAACCCACACAACATGAACTATTAAAATCGGATTTTAGTAAATAACGTGATTCTAGGATCATTTATTCTATATATGGAATTAAATTGGTTAGCCTAGTAAAAATTGAGGCTAAAAAACTGGAATAACAGCAGTGTAAAATCAAACGAATTAATTTGTTCCAAAACATGTGAAGAATTGATTGGGAGTTATTATTGACTACCATCAACTAAATCAATCCATGAAAAGGGACCACATTCCTCTTCCTTTCATTGAAATAATTTTAGAAATATTTTCTGGTAAGTCCCATTACTATTTCCTTGATTTCAATTCTGTTGATTTCCAAAACTATATAGCACTTTAGGATCAATAAAATACAACATCTTCTTGTCCATTTAGTATATTTGCATATAAAAATATACCTTTGGGTCTATGTAATTCTTCTCAAAATTTTCAGTGTTGTATGTTAATTAATTTTTTACTACATCAAGATGTGTATTAATGTATTTATAAATTATTTTATGATTTATGGTTATTCCTTTATGGGTATATAGCACACCTTGGTTCTATCATTCACTATTTCATTGAAAAAAATATTGTATTAAATTACAAGAAATTCATTTCATGGTTGAGATAGTAATATTTCTTAGAAATGTTATTTAAAATGAGGTAATTCAAGAGGATAAGTCCAAAATAAAATTATTTTCATCCATTTCATATCAAAAATGTGTTCACGAGGAGTGATATTTGTTTGGTCCTGTATGTTTTTACCACCAATTCATTGAACACTTTAGTAAGGTCACACATCTTTTTCACCGTTATTATAAAATGACTATAGTTTTTATATGATAAAATAGTGAGGATGAATTAAATTAACCAAAAAAGAGTCTCAAATCACTTCCCATCATCCAACCATTATTTTTGTCTCTCCCCTTCAATCATATGTTACATACCTCTAACATTGTAATTGGTGAAGTTTTTTCACAAAGGGTTGAGAAGGATTCTAATGCCATTATGTATGACTCACGTACCCTTCACATTTTGGAGGTAAAATAAGAAAACACTAAAAAAAGCATTCTTTTTTATTGTATTTTCCAAGTAAAAAATGGTTGTTCATATCTTTTAGGGTTAAAATTCATTGTTTTTTCTGACCAATCTTCACTTCGATTTCTCCTTAAGAAAGCTGAAGCAATTCCCCACCTCATATGGTGGATGTTCCTCCTCTAAAAGTTTTTTCATGAGATTCATGGTTATAAAGGATTGTAAAAAGATTATATTACATAATTATAATGATTTCCACACCAATGGACCACCATTTTGACTAGTACCCCCATTTGAGAATTTTTTCCTCACGAGAACCTTTGTGATGATGTTGAACATACCCAGTGGTATATAGAAATTGGAAATTTTATCATAACATCTAGGGGCCCCACTAATTTCATCACTTCATATCCCTATAGTCTTATGCATGATTCTTGATGGTATTTTTTTATAACTGATATTTGTGGAGAATTAGTAGTGACCAAGTTGGTCATCACTGTTTCCCTTACCATGAGTACACCTCAGTTTTGACCTTCTACTGCACATTGGTTTGTGGTGTCCACTTTGTCTCTCTACATTTAGCTCAAAATTTCCTTAACCAGGGACTCTATTAAACAAAATTTTATATATATTCAAATGGGGTCGGTAAGTCATGCACACATTGTGAATTCACAAGGAACAGCTCTAAGAGAGTTGAAATTCCCCTGCAACCGATGTTAATTTTTGAAATCTTTGATGCTTGGGGAATTGACTTAATGGGATCTTTTCCAAAATAACATGGAATTGGGTAATGTTTAAATATATTTAATACACCTCTATATGGGTTGACATAAAGGGACCTAGGACTAATGACTCCAGATTGGTTGTTTATTTTCTGAGGTCTCAAATTTCAGAGGTTTTGGTTTTCCATGATCCATCATTAATGACCTGGGATCAAATTTTTGCAATAGAATCATGAAAAACATTCTCTTTATGTATGGGGTTACTCATAAATTATCCACAACATATCACCACTAAACTAATGGAAAATATGAAATCTCAAATCAGGATGTTAAGAAAATATTGGGAAATTTTTTACAAACCAATACAAAAGATTAGATTTTTCTCTTGGATGAGGAACTTTGGGTATACCATAAAACTTTTAAAACCCCAATTAGAATTTCACTATACAATATTGTGTTTGGAATGTAATTTCACCACTTGATTGAGGCAGAGGAGTTTTCATTTTAGGGTATTAAAAAATGTAATATGAATCTATCATTTTTAGGTGTGACTAAGAAGTATCATATTCAAGAGTTGGATGAAATTTGGCATGATGCATATGAGAATTCATGAATCCATAATGAGAAGACAAAGGCTATGCATGAGTGGATGATTCATCAGCATATGTTTAATATTGGTGAGAGGTCCTTATGTACAATTCCATGAAATACCTACACCCGGGAATGCTTCAATACAGATGACATGATGTTTACATTGTTACTATTTTTTCCCATATGGTGAAATATTGTGGTTTCATGAGAAAGGTGGCCAAAGTATTTCTGTCAATGTTTTGATACTTAACAAATTTTACAAGGATTTTCCAAAGCTTTTGAATTAGTAAATCCACCTTCATGAAGAAACATAACAGTAAAACCCACCAATTTTTATCCTTCGTTTCGACATCCTCTTATTATAATGTGGACACTATATAATCAAGGTGTGGGGGATATGCGTATATTCCAATGTATGTTTGGAATATCCATATTCTTTATTCTTTTTCACTTTTTTTTATTTTAGAATAGTATTTTTACCTTCCCTCTTTTAACAAAAATTTCATTCCAGGTTTTTATATTTTGATGCCCACTTTATCGTGGAAAATCACTCCCACTTAATTGTGAACGTTATTGAAAATAAATGAAGAATTTAACTCTTTCATGTTGTTTTATCATTTAAAAAATTGTTTCAATTATGGAATGGGTGTTTTAGTATAAATTTTACATTAAGGTGTAACTTTGATTAAAATGATTTGATTTCTAATGATATAAATAATATTATCACTTTGAATCTATCTATAAGTATGGTACCCTCTGTGTGAGTAGATTATGGGAAAATTGTGCCACTTAATATCTCCACACATCATTGATCCCAAAAATGAAGTGTGAATATTTATTAATTAATATATGTTAAACATATGTTCAGTTTATAATTCTCTATATTCATAAAGGATTATTCTATAAAATTTTTCCTTATACGATATTTTACATTACTATACCAGATTGACCTATGTGCGTGTAGCAATTATCAAATTGTAGTACGTCATAAAAAATAACCTTAAATAAAAAACAAAAAAATTTGAGTTGTGTCTTTGTATGGTAAAAAATCACTCTTAATCCACATTTGATATTGTTATAAATATGTCTATTGGTGTCATGATAAGATTAAACAAAACTTGAGTGATGAGTGTGAGATTTGTTCCATGTTTAACATTTTGAAAAAATCACAATAATAATAAATGACATGAGTGATGAAATGTAGAACATATAGAGATATAAATGTCGTGAGATTAATGTTTGACATAGAGGAATGCAAATGTTAGTGGGTCTTGAAATATTTTTACAAATTATGATGGGAAGGTTCAGTGGATAGCATCATTTAAGAACAGTTTTTTAAAATCACATATATTTGTTGGATAGATTGTGGGAAGTATATCATGAAAGGGTTTTCACACACATAGATGTAGAATTAGTTACATGGTTGACTTCTGAATTATTTTCTCATATACCTATCATGCATCTCTTATAATTACATTATGATATAATTTATGAGACATCATCTCCCATGATTAGTGAGAATAACTCATTGGTGTGACTTTTTCATTGATCACATTACCACAATAGATTAAATTTTATTTTAATGATAAATATTCATCATGTTTCTAATATATTCATGTACAATTTTTGGATATGTGACTTTTCTAGTAGTGAAAATATTTAAGAGTGGGGTGTGAACGCACCATTATTTAGTATTCATTTGAAAACAATTACCATTGTCTTAAACTAATTTTTTTTCATAAATTGAAATTTGATAACAAATTGCAAATAAAATTTATTTCAATTATTATTTATTTTCACTGTTGAAATGTAAATTTCACTTGTTTTAATGATTTAATTGTAGGTGGAAGTGATTTGGAGATCCCATGAATATCCAAGAATAAAATGGATCCAATTTCATGGATTCCTAGGACCACATATCCACTTTTTTACATGAGTGGAGATCCAAATGGGCTGAAATTTTTTGGTAAGATCAAAAATTACATGGGATGAAATTAATTTAAAGAATGAAAATTAATAGTAAACCAATAAAATTGATCTATATAGGGAACCGAATCAACAAAAAATCAAAAGTTTGATTTTCTAATCTAAATTTATCTCTCATTTAGATGTCCAATGGCAGTCAAATTTTGTAACGACCCAATGTTTCATTAATGGAAAATCACTCTTGATCTAGTTAAATGTCTCTTTATGAAAAATGTTCTTATAAGATGTCAAATTATTTCGTTTTATGTTAAGATTTATGACCATTACTTTTATAGTCGTTGAACAATGATCACATGAGTAGTATAAATATATGGCTTTAACGAACCCAATTTTACTCAGACAAAGGACGAAATGGCCTCATCCAGTATAATTGCCCCATACGAATCCCATTTGTCAGGGCTCGGAAAAGAGGTGGCGTCTTTGGGCTTCACCCTTGACCAATCCCAAGCTGAGCTTCATTATGTCATGCTCGAACGTGATCGTCTATGGGAAAAGTGGAAGTTGATAGAGATTACCACTCGAGCGATGTTATCCGAGCCGCCCCAAGAGTCTGTCACCATCGCACAACTTACCCTTATGTCTTATGCAGCTATTTTAAGGGGTTATGTAACAAATAATTAGTACCTTGTTCATGTACATTATTTTTGTATATAATAATGAATATAATTTCTAGTCATTTTTGATACTTTGTAAATAGATTTTAAAGTACAAATGGTGTTTTTAGTTAGTATTTAATTAAGAATTGTATTTTATTAAATTAAAGGATTTTTGAATTAAATAATATTTTAATAAAATATTATTATTAATATTAAATTAATTTTTATTAAATATAAATGATCTAATAATTTTATGAATGTAATTAAAATTTTTATTAAGGTTTGAAAGCCATTTCTGTCAAAACCAGTGAATTCCTTATAAATGTCAGTTTTTATTTTAAAAGTGAAAATTCACATATTTATAAAATTATTTAGATAAAATAAATATTATTTTTTGAATGAGGACGTCAAAATTATCCATTGGTGAATTTTTCATAATTTTCTGAGACAATGAAATTTTTGGGTAAAAATTAAATACCATTTAAATATATAATGTGATTTATGACATCATAATGACCCTATGGTGATGTAATAAAATACCATAATGCTTATGTTCGACCAATATATGTTTTATCATTAATATAATGAGGTTTTGGTTTTGTTTGACTTACTTTTCAAAGCATTAATGGAGCCCTCAAGACTTATTCACCACTTTGCCTTTTTAAATTAATTTCCATGGGAGTGAGACTCACCTCCACATAAGCAACCCTAATTTTTTAATAAGTTCGGACCTTGGCCTTGTAAAATATTGTTTTCCTATTTCGTTTTCCAGAAACCATGGGCAAATACCATGGGATGGTTTGTGGTTTGGATTATTTTAATATAAGGGGTCCCAAACCTAAATAATAAAGAATTCTCTCACCTTTCCTATATAAACCCACCCAAGCTCCCACTTCCTCCTCACTCAAAGCCCTTGGAGTTCGTCCAACCTCTGCCCTACTCTCTCTATAATCCTCTCAAGGTGCCCCAAGCTCCCAATAATCCTCTCACAAGCCTCTCTCTAGCCTTTGGAAGCACACATCCAAGTAAGGGTTTTTTCTTCCTTTCCCTTTTTTGTCAATTTTCATTAAGTTGTATTTCCCTATTAATTTCAATTATGAATGTTGGGGTATGGTTTCGAACCTCCCCCGTACTTCCCTATTATTGTTTGAATGATGGGAGACCCCTTTCTCTCTCATTAAATGCCTCCCATGTACACCTGTTACTATGCCGAAATTCCGAAAGGAACTTATCTCTCTTCTTTAACATTCAAGCAATACTTTTGTATCATGAATCTAAATTCCTTTTCAATTGTTGGGACATCTATCTATTTTACCTCATTACTGTCCATTACATGTAAATATAATGAGGAACCCCTTTCTCTCTCATCAACCTTTTTTATGAATTCTTATGTCACGTCGTTACGTTGTCGAAATCGCACAGATTTTCTAACCAATTTCATTGTGTAGTGAATACCATGCCCATTCCTCCATCAATGGAATTCACCTTTATCCACATTTACTTATTGATTTTAAAGTTTCATGTATGAATTCATCATTCCTTTATCATGGAATAAATGATTATGTTTTATGAATCCATGTTTTATGATCCATGTGGTGCAATTATGCATGAAATGAAATGTTTAAGAAGGGTGCGCCCTTATAGCGCTCCAATGCATTGGGTAAAGTATAGTATCATGATACGTCATGTGCAATGAGTGTTGACTAATTCTAATTCAAGTGCAACTAGGGTTTACTCATGCTTCAATTGCAATTAGGGTTTACTCATGCTCCATGTGCAATGAGCCTTGGCTCATGCTAATTCAATGTTAAGTGTTGTTGCCACATTTCCATGTTATGATTATCATGCTTTATCATGCCTTTATGTTCATGTTACTCTTATGATCTATTGATATGCCTATTGTCTAACATGTATTGTACTCCTCATGTTATTCCAGGTGTACTCCCTTACTGGGCTTTATAGCTCACCCTTTTCTTATGCATGTCTTCAGGTTATCCTATTCAATGCTAAGTATGAGGGAATGTAGTGGTCATTTAATGGATGTTTTAAATAAAGATGTTGTATTTCATGTTTAATGTTTTTATGTAATGATCCTAAGCCCCAAAGACACTAAACCTCTCGATCTTCTTTGTTGTATCAAGTGAAGTTTTATGTAATAAAGCATGTTTAAGTTGTAATAAAAAGCAGGGTTGTCATAGTTGGTATCAGAGGATAGTTTCAGTTATTTTTGGGATTATAAAACCCAAGTAAAGCCTTAGATACAAGACTAAGTATAACAAAAACATCCCTATGTCTTGGTAAGTATTGAGTAAGTGGTTTATCAAGAAAATACATCCCTATCTGGATACGAGCAGGTAGAGGCGGTTCTGGCACAGTTGTATCCTAGGGGTAAAACCCGAAAACACCGCTATGAGCTAGACTCGAACGGGAACTGGTGCACGAAAACGGGCCTTGCTGCACTCTTGGTTACGACACTCCCAGGGGATATGTTTTGATAAATTCAAAGTCTTAGTATGAACCTTTATTAAGGGAATAATACCCCTAAGAATATATGTTAGAATGTTGATCATGAATAGCCTATATTGAAGCCTATAGACTCATGAGTTAAGGAAATAAAAGTTTATTTTTTGAGTCATCAACTTTTGTCTTTGGATTACCCTTTTAGAGTTACCCACATTTGTTTTAGTGTGGGAAAAGGAAAATTTCGAGGGAGAAATTTCTTAAGGGGGGAATATTGTAATGACCCAAAGTTTTATTAATGGAAAATCCCTCTTGATCCAGTTAAATGTCTCTTTATGAAAAATGTTTTTATAAGATGTCAACTTCATTGGTTTTATATTAAGATTTGTGACTGTTACTTTTATAGTCGTTGAATAGTGATCACTTGAGTAGTATAAATATATGGCTTTAACGAACCCAATTTTACTCAGACAAAGGAAGCGATGGCCTCATCCAGTAGAATTGCCCCATACGAAGCCCATTTGTCGGATCTCGGAAAAGAGGTGGAATCTTTGGGCTTCTACCTTGACCATGTCCAAGCTAAGCTTCATTATGTCAAGCTCGAATGTGATCGTCTACGGGAAAAGTGGAAGTTGATAGAGATTACCACTCGAGCGATGTTATCCGAGCCGCCCCAAGAGTCTGTCACCATTGCACACCATACCCTTAGGTCTTATGAAGCTATTTTAAGGGGTAATGTAACAAATAAGTAGTACCTTGTTCATGTAAATTATTTTTTTATATAATAATGAATATAATTTCTAGTCATTTTTGATACTTTGTAAATAGATTTTAAAGTATAAATGGTGTTTTTAGTTAGTATTTAATTAATAATTTTATTATATTAAATTAGAGGATTTTTTAATTAAATAATATTATAATAAAATATTATTATTAATATTAAATTAATTTTTATTAAATATTAATGATCTTATTATTTTATGAATGCAATTAAAAAATTTATTAAGGTTTGAAAGCCATTTCTGTCAAAACCCATGAATTTTTTATAAATGTCGGCTTTAATTTTAAAAGTGAAAATTCAGATATTTAGAAAATTATTTAGATAAAATAAATATTAATTTTGGAATCAGGACGTCGAAATTATCCAACGGTGAATTTTTCATAATTTTCTGAGACAGTCAAATATTTGGGTAAAAATTAAAAAACATTTAAATATATAATGTGTTTTATGACATCATAATGACCCAATGGTGATGTAATAAAATACCATAATCCTTATGTTCGGCCAATATATGTTTTATCATTAAAACAATGAGGTTTTGGGTTTGTTTGACTTACTTTTCAAAGCATTAACGGAGCCCTCAAGACTTATTCAACACTTTGCCTTTTTAAATTAATTTCCATGGGAGTGTGACTCACCTCCACATAAGCAACCCTAATTTTTTAATAAGTTCGGACCATGGACTTGTAAAATCTTTTTTCCCTCTTTTCTTTTCCAGAAACCATGGGCAAATACCATGGTATGGTTTGTGGTTTGGATTATTTTAATATAAGGGGTCCCAAACCTAAATAATAAAGAATTCTCTCACCTTTCCTATATAAACCCACCCAATCTCCCACTTCCTCCTCACTCAAAGCCCTTGGAGTTCGTCAAACCTCTTCCCTACTCTCTATAGAATCCTCTCATGGTGCCCCAATCTCCCATTAATCCTCTCACAAGCCTCTCTCTAGCCTTTGGATGCACACTTCCAAGTAAGGGTTTTTTCTTCCTTTCTCTTTTTTGTCAATTTTGTTTAAGTTATATTGTCCTTTTAATATCAATTATGAATGTTGGGGTATGGTTTTTCAACTCCCCCATACTGACCTTTTATTGTTTGAATGATGGGAGACCCCTTTCTCTCTCATTAAATGCCTCCCATTACACCCGTTACTATGCCGAAATTCTGAAAGGAACTTATCTCTCTTCTTTTACATTCAAGCAATACTTTTTTATCATGAATCTAAATTCCTTTTCAATTTTTGGGATGTGTATCTATTTGACCTCCTTACTTCACATTACATGTAAATATTATGAGGAACCCCTTTCTCTCTCATCAAACTTTTTTATGAATTCTTATGTCACGCCGTTATGCTGCCGAAATCGCACCGATTTTCTAAGCCAATTTCATTGTGTAGTGAATACCAAGCCCATTTATCCATCAAGGGTATTCAACTTTATGCACATTTACTTATTTATCGTAAAGTTTTATGTATTAATTCCACATTCCTTTATCGTGGAATAAATGATTATGTTTTATGAATCCATGTTTTATGATCCATGTGGCACACTTATGCATGAAATGAAATGTTTAAGAACGGTGCACCCTTATAGCGCTCCAATGCATTGGGTAAAGTATAGTATCATGATACGTCATGTGCAATGAGTGTTGACTCATGCTAATTCAAGTGCAACGAGGGTTTACTCGTGCTTCAAGTGCAATGAGGGTTTACTCATGCTCCATGTGCAATGAGCCTTGGCTCATGCTAATTCAATGTTAAGTGTTATTGCCACATTTCCATGTTATGATTATCATGATTTATCATGACATTATGTTCATGTTACTCTTAGGCTCTATTGATATGCCTATTGTTTAACATGTATTTTACTCCTCATGTTATTCCATGTGTACTACCTTACTGGGCTTTATAGCTCACCCTTTTCTTATGCATGTCCTCAGGTTATCCCATGCAATGCTAAGTACGAGGGAATGTAGTGGTCATGTAAAGACAGTTTTCAATAAAGATGTTGTATTTCAAGTTTAAAGTTTTTATGTAATGATACTAATCCCCAAAGACACTAAACCTCTCGATCTTCTTTGTTGTATCAAGTGAAGTTTTATGTAATAAAGCATGTTTAAGTTGTAATAAAAAGCAGGGTTGTCATAGTTGGTATCAGAGGATAGGTTTAATTATTTTTGGGATTAGAAAACCCTATTAAAGACGTATATATAAGACTAATTATAACAAAAACATATCTATGTTTTGGTAAGTATTGAGTAAGTGGTTTATCAAGCAAATACATCCCTGTCTGGATACAAGTAGGTAGAGGCGGCTCTGGCACAGATGTATCCTAGGGGTAAAACCCGAAAACAACGCTTTGAGCTAGACTCGAACAGGAACTGGTGCACGACAATGGGCCTTGCTGCACTCTTATTTACGACACTCCCAGGGGATATGTTTTGATAAATTCACAATCTTAGTATGAACCCTTATTAAGGGAAAAATGCCCCTAAGAATATATGTTAGAAAGTAGATCATGAATTGCCTAGATTGAAGCCTATAGACTCATGAGTTAAGGAAATAAAAGTTTATTTTTGAGTCATCAACTTTTGTCTTTGGATTACCCTTTATGAGTTACCCACATTTGTTTTAGTGTGGGAAAAGGAAAATTTCAAGGGCGAAATTTCTTAAGGGGGGAATATTGTAACGACCCAAAGTTTCATTAATGGAAAATCCCTCTTGATCCAGTTAAATGTCTCTTGATGAAAAATGTTTTTATAAAATCTCAACTTCTTTGGTTTTATGTTATGATTTGTGACCGTTACTTTTATAGCCATTGAACAGTGATCACATGAGTAGTATAAATATATGGCTTTAACGAACCCAATTTTACTCAGACAAAGGAAGCGATGGCCTCATCCAATAGAATTTCCCCATATGAAGCCCATTTGTCAGAGCTCGGAAAAGAGGTGGCGTCTTTGGGCTTCACCCTTGACCTAGCCCAAGATGAGCTTCATTATGTCAAGCTCGAACGTGATCATCTACGGGAAAAGTGGAAGTTGATAGAGATTACCACTCGAGCGATGTTATCCGAGCCGCCCCAAGAGTCTGTCACCATCGCACACCATACCCTTAGGTCTTATGCAGCTATTTTAAGGAGTTATGTAACAAATAGGTAGTACCTTGTATATGTACATTATTTTTTGTATATAATAATGAATATAATTTCTAGTCATTTTTGATACTTTGTAAATAGATTTTAATGTACAAATGGTGTTTTTAGTTAGTATTTAATTAAGAATTATATTTTATTAAATTAAAGGATTTTTGAATTAAATAATATTTTAATAAAATATTATTATTAATATTAAATTAATTTTTATTATATATTAATGATATTATAATTTTATTAATGCAATTAAAATTTTTATTAAGGTTTGAAAGCCATTTCTGTCAAAACCCGTGAATTTTTTATAAATGTCGGTTTTCATTTTAAAAGTAAAAATTCACATATTTAGAAAATTATTTAGATAAAATAAATATTATTTTTGGAACCAGGACGTCGAAATTATCCAATGGTGAATTTTTCATAATTTTCTGAGACAGTCAAATTTTTGGGTAAAAATTATATACCATTTAAATATATAATGTGTTTTATGACATCATAATGACCCAATGGTGATGTAATAAAATACCATAATCCTTATGTTCGGTCAATATATATTTAATCATTAAAATAATTACTTTTTAGGTTTGTTTGACTTACTTTTCAAAGCATTAATGGAGCCCTCAAGACTTATTCAACACTTTTCCTTTTTAAATTAATTTCCATGGGAGTGTGACTCACCTCCACATAAGCAACCCTAATTTTTTAATATGTTTGGACGATGGCCTTGTAAAATATTTTTTTCCTCTTTTATTTTTCAGAAACCATGGGAAAATACCATGGGATGGTTTGTGGTTTGGATTATTTTAATATAAGGGGTCCCAAACCTAAATAATAAATAATTCTCTCACATTTCCTATATAAACCCACCCAATCTCCCACTTCCTCCTCACTAAAAGCCCTTAAATTTCGTCCAACATCTGCCCTACTCTCTCTAGAATCCTCTCAAGGTTCCCCAAGCTCCCAAAAAGCCTCTCACAAGCCTCTCTCTAGCCTTTGGAAGCACATTTCCAAGTAAGGGTTTTTTCTTCCATTCTTTTTTTTGTCAATTTTCTTTAAGTTGTATTGCCCTTTTAATTTCAATTATGAATGTTGGGGTATGGTTTCTCACCTCCCCCATACTTCCCTATTATTGTTTGAATGATGGGAGACCCCTTTCTCTCTCATTAAATGCCTCCCATGTACACCCGTTACTATGCCGAAATTCCGAAAGGAACTTATATCTCTTCTTTTACATTCAAGTAATACTTTTGTATCATGAATCTAAATTCGTTTTCAATTGTTGGGACATGTATCTATTTGACCTAATTACTGTACATTACATGTAAATATGATGGAAAACCCCTTTATCTCTCATCAAACTTTTTTTGAATTCTTATGTCACGCCGTTACGCTGCCGAAATCGCACCGATTTTCTAGGCCAATTTCATTGTGTAGTGAATACCATGCCCATTTCTCCATCAAGGGTATTCACCATTATGCACATTTACTTATGGATTGTAAAGTTTCATGTATGAATTCCACTTTCCTTTATCGTGGAATAAATGATTATGTTTTATGAATCCAAGTTTTATGATCCATGTGGAACACATATGCATGAAATGAAATGGTTAAGAAGGGTGCACCCTTATAGCGCTCCAATGAATTGTGTAAAGTATAGTATCAGGATACGTCATGTGCAATGAGTGTTGACTCATGCTAATTCAAGTGCAACGAGGGTTTACTCGTGCTTCAAGTGCAATGAGTGTTTACTCAAGCTCCATGTGCAATGAGCCTTGGCTCCTGCTAAATCAATGTTAAGTGTTGTTGCCACATTTCCATGTTATGATTATCATGCTTTATCATGCCTTTATGTTAATGTTACTCTTATGCTCTATTGATATTCCTATTGTATAACATGTATTGTACTCCTCATGTTATTCCATGTGTACTCCCTTACTGGGCTTTATAGCTCACCCTTTTCTTATGCATGTCCTCAGGTTATCCCATGCAATGCTAAGTATGAGGGAATGTATGGTCATGTAAAGGAATTTTTCAATAAAGATGTTGTATTTCAAGTTTAACGTTTTTATTTAATGATCCTAAACCCCAAATACACTAAACCTCTCGATCTTCTTTGTTGTATCAAGTGATGTTTTATGTAATAAACATGTTTAAGTTGTAATAAAAAGCAGGGTTGTCATAAATTTGACCTAGTGATATTCAAGATTCCATAAAACACTAATATCATTTGGTAAATTCGAGATAATTCTATTTACATACCAAAAACTGAGACAAAATTAGCATCTCAAAAAATGGTTCCCCAAAACTACATCTGATTTCAGCATTAAAATGTTACCATGGGCACACCATTTAGGAGTTCAACTAGGAAAAAAGGACTTTCCATTTTGCAGACCCAAAGGAGTACTATTATAACTCTTATCAATTTTAAAGGATATGTGATGTTCTATTTAAACATTGATGGATTCTTTCCTTTCCAAGGAGTTCCAAATTTCTTGTGATCACCTGGGAAGGAACAAGATTCAAATCCCAAGCATCATATTTGTAATAATTGAATGAACTTTTTTTATTCTAGGTTTATAGATTATTTTTCTACCTCTTATAACCTTATATTATTGAGTTATGTATTTGTATGTCATACTCAACTCAAATGATAACAGTTGGGGGTACACATACATGTGATGTTTCACACACCGTTCATCACTTTTGGTCCCCCATTTCAATTATGGTGTTTTTTTGGTTCATGTTATTCAATTCAACTCTTATAAAAAATTCCATGGATATGTATATTAATTTAATTTTATCACATTGAGGTAACACATAACACTGTGATGCACATCGAGTTCTTCATATTTTTCATTGGTGAGTTTCGGTTACGAATTTGAATACAAATCACCCATTCATTAGTGGTATCTAGTGAATCATTGTGTGTTATTGAATGATCCATAATATTTATCATGGTATAAAATCAGTAATATTATTTTTCAAGGTGTTACAAATAAGGAGTTAAATTATATATACCCTTTCTCTTGAAGAGATGAACATTGAGCATCATGAGAATTCCTTATCTTGATCACTCTTAATTAGTTCTATTAATTTCCAATTTGTTTTTTATATTTAATTTTCTTTTGGATTCATAAATCATCAAACCCCTTGTTTTAGAAAACCTCATACCACATTTATTATCATAATCACAACCTTTTTTGGATAAATGATGTAAGGCACTATTGAGAGTCGACCTCGGGTTCCTACTATTCTACAGATATTCTTGTTAAACTAAACATTTAATTTGACATTATAGACAATGAAATCATCCCTTTATAATAGATCCCTTCATCTCTACAAACATGCGTGTCCATGAAAATACCCTAAACAAGTTTGATGAACCCCACCAATGAATGAGATCAATGATATAGTTCATAGGGAGTCTAATAGTTCCACAGCCCCTCACGGTGACCCAATTTTCATTACGGCATGGATCCCTACATCATGGGTCCCTAGGGCCTATAAATACCTTGCACATTCCAACTCAACGGAACAGATATCCTAACCTTTCTAATTCTAGTTTCCCAATTCAGAAATCCCCATAGTACTAGTATCCAAACAAAAAATGAATCATTCAAGGTATTGGAGCATACTAACATCCCCTTTCCCTTATTTATGATTACCTCCACCTAATGTGAGCATGCCTTTCATGAAGTCCTACACCCTTTAAAGAGAAAGAAGACCCTCCATGTTACATGAGACTTTTTATAGCATTAACCCATTGTGAACACTCCTTTCTTACATAGGGACATCATTACAAGGTAGGCCCACTATGTTTCTGCAATACTATTCATTCGTCATGCATATTACCTCTATAAAGTTCTCATTATTTGAAAATCATCTCTCAGTGATTACACCAACTCAGTGAAGCCCTACTCTTTTTCCTTACCATGTGGAATAAATTCTAGTTTCACCTATTCATAAAGGTCGAGTTCCCCAATTCCCACATCCATACTTAACGGGTTCATCTGCTCTAAAAATCCCCATGTGAACTGTGTTATTCATTCATGTAGCCCACTACACACCATGTGTGGCCTAGGATTCATTTTTTACCATCTTCTTTTTAGAATATGTATTCTAAGTCTTATTTTTTTTCTTTATAGGTACACTAACGTGGACCTCATGAGTGAATAATTACTCCCAATCATTCCAATAGAGCATTGTAAATGCCATTCCCTCTCCATGGGTGTATTTCTGATGGTTATATAAGACTAATGGGTTAGGAGTGAGTCCCTCATGACCATGATTCAGGATAAAAAACATCCTACCACCAACATCTTCAACACATGTTGTAAAATTGTGATCTATCCATTAGAGGAAACCCTATAATATCCCCATATATGTGTGACACCGAATAAGTTCCTACTCACATTAAATGGAATCCACTCAATAGGATCCAAAAGTGGATGGGAACTAAGAACCTCAAACTTCATGCACTCTCAATATTCTATCCCAAAACCTTTGTAATGTTCACAATGAGTCCCTTGGGTAGAATCCTTGGATAAGACCCACATCATCACTCATTGATCTATCATTCATGAAAAAAGCATTAGGTGTGATGGTTTCTCTTATTTATCATAGCAAGCATGAATCATGTGGTCGCAGAGGTTAGTAACATCCATGACATCCATCAAATCCCCAAATGGGAATCCCTCCTGAGTAAGACCTAATCCACATTCATGACTGGATACTTCAAAACACATTCCCCAACCATGTCATGTCTCCATCTATACCACTTCTATGTGTAATCCATAATCCTGTCCCCCCATATGGGCGACATCCATGCATAACCCCCAACCATATGAGCCTCATCCTCATGTGTATTCCCCAATAACCCTCTTAATGTTCGTTGAAATTGATTCCAACTTACTATTATACATAGGACACCTACCTGAGGATCATGCCCAACTCCCCCAACAATACATCCACTCCAACTAACCCTTAATCCATCCATCCTAGTTTTTACTCATGCCAACACATCCAAGTAGAATAACGCCATCCAGCAGGTTCATTTTTATTCATAAGGTCGATCTACACCATTTTTACCCTTATCAACACTCTGGAAGCTCCATTTCATATTCCCTACACAATCCACATGATCCAACCAATAAAAAAACACTTTCGAATGCAATCTTCATTACATAACCTCTACACTATCTATCAAACTACATGGGGTTAATCCATATCTCATAACTGGGTATTTAGGATGCCACTAAGATATTGAATCCAAAAAATGGTAATACATGGTTCTTCTTTATTTGGGATATATGCCTTCATGATGTGACACATTTCTTTTATGGGACACACCTCCCTAGGACCACAAACATTGGAAATTTCAACCCATCCATTTGTAAACATTCAGGGTGCTCCCTCCTAAGGATGGGAATACTTGATCTGCATCCACTGGGCCTTTTCCTCATCTTCTCTTCATCTCCATAAGATTTTAACAAGCTACCAGTTACCGTATAACATATTATTAAACATTGGATGCATGGAAATGACCTCAAATGATATGAATCCGGTATAAGATACCCTGAGATTGATGTGGGATGTATCGGGTTCCATGCTAATGATATTCTCTTTTATATAGAATAATACAGCTAACCAGTGTTCTACTATCTAAACATGCCAGCAATTCCCAACATGAAAACTCCCTTAACCCATGGTTTCTTCCCAGAAAGACCCCATGGAATGTCCAAATAGAAGTAGTATATTGAACTAACATCCATTAAGTGATGTCACTGGGAATGAGTTTCCCAAAAATGTATTAATCTATGAGGGCAAAATAGGCAAGGCGACAAATTATATGGAGGAATCAAAGGAAGGAGGAACCGACATCCCATCATCATATTTTGATCAAGGAGAAGACATCACTAATTTTCAATTGAATTTTACCCACCATTGGAATGTTGATTGTGGGGTAGATTGAATGTCACTGTACAATAACATGCAAGGTAGTTTTCCCTGAAGAAAGCATCAGAAAGAAAAATGGTGAGACTGATGTGGATCTATTCTCCTCATCATTGGTATTTATAGTGTTCTTGACATTATTAGATTTGTATGTCACTGTATCTCATTATATGGAACTAGGACCCTCTAGAAAAATAGTGTTCCCTGTGTATAACTCAATGGAAATTCGGTCTGTTCAAGGTTGGGCATCGTGGGCTATGACATAGTAAGCATGGATCTCTAACCATCCATGAATGATTGGACAATGTTTGTGTATTGTCAATTATTTTCCTTATACAATCACTAATAGATGAAAATTCTTTTTTTGCAGGACCCAAGATAAAAGAAACCAATCAAACCTCACCCACAGATGAAGGGTCAAAAGAAATGTCAGTGATGAAATCCTACATTACCCCCCCAACCACGATGTCCACTACGCCATTAGTTATAGGAAAAAAACCCCATCTCACCTTAATAAATCATTCAGAGGATATTGATAGACACCCTTATACATCATAACAAGAATTATGGAGTCATCTTCACAAGAGATATGGATCGCTGGGAACTAAAGGCTTCTACACCCTAATGACACAGCCAAACCCAAGGGAAACACATTGAGCTGCTTCTATCAACTCCAATGATGATCCACTGAGAGAGACTGTCCCTAGAGTCATCTTATGACTCACTACCCTATTCCAAAGAGGTAGGGGATATGAGGGTTACCCGACATCGACTACTACCCAAGATTCACCTAGGAGAGCTCCAATAAGGAATCATAAATGCCAATATCAATGGGTCTTTTAGAATTAAGAACAAGTGAACTATTCCCCTACTATTCTAACCTTGATTTTTCCTACCCGAAAATAACGTTGGGCCCATTCTCATGAGGATTTGCATCATGGGGAATCATATTCCATAGATTTGGTAGACCATACCTCCACTGGTATACTACTACATAGAAGGGAGTTCTCAATGGCCAATTACAATCAATCCCTCAACCACCTCCTAGGGAGGTCAACTTGTCTCTTTCGGGAAACGAACCAACAAAAAAACATCACAGACCTACCCATGATGACATGATCCATTATGTAGGTCTTCCTTGTACGATCGATAGTAAGAGTGTTTCTACTCCATTAACAATACCTTAGAATGGATTCCCTCCATGTGTTCCCAGCATCATCCAAAGAGGAGGTCCCCCCCGCATCATCGACATCCGTTATAGTGGTCCACCCCATGCCTATGGTTCCAAATATAGAGGTCCTCCCCATGTAATTAATTATCAACATGAAGGTCCTCCTCACGCCATTCCTAGATTAAGAGTAGTTCATATCTCCCCTTGAATCGATCTAAGAGGATGTCCTTCCAACATCATCGAAAACCAGTACATAGGCTCTCCCCATAAAAAAACCGGACATCATAGAGGTCCTCCCCATGTAATTTCCAACAAGCATGGAATCCCATTAAATGATTCCAATAGCTCAAGAGGAGGTCATCCCCACACTAGAATATATCTAAGTGGAGGTCCTCCGTTTTTCATTGAAAACCACTATGGAGGACCTCCCTATATAACCATTTTCCAACACGGAGTTTCTCCCCCATGAAATGTCCCACCATTATGGTTGTCCACACCATGTTTCAACCAGATCTTGAGGAGGCCCTCCCCATTCCAACATGGATTAAAGAGGAGTTCATCCCTTCTTCATTAACAACCAATACAGTGGCCCTCCTTTTACAACCACAAGCCAACACGAAGGTCCTCCCCATTCTAAAGCCTAAAAGAGTTGAGGTCCTGCCAAATCTAGTAGATTTCCTCCCCATGCATCCAACAATCAGTATGAATCCCACCTTTCATAATCATACTTCTCAACATTGAGGTCCTCCCTATTTCCCAATTGACCACTAAAAATGCCCTCCTTTCATATATACTCAACAATGAAGAGGTCCTACATGATTCAACGCCCATTATGGATGTCATCCCCAGATTATGGTGACCAAAAAATAGGTCCTCCCTACTACAAAAATTCCTAGAGGAGAGGCCCTTCATGCTCCAGGGATAACCGATATTGATGTTCTCACCATATCCCAAAAAAATCAAAGTGAAGCTTCTCCTCATGCAATCAACTAATAGAATGAAGGTCCTTATCATGCTAAAAATGTTCCCATCAAGGAAGAACTATACAAGGGTAGAAGGGTGGACCATTGGTATAGAAGTAAAACCTCCAGGAAGTTACATGTTGTTAGCAATCCCATTATCTTATCATATTCTGAAGCTGAATTTGTTTCATTTATAAAGGCTTATAACTATTCTTCTACAATATAGTGTTGGGTAGGAGGTCACATGTGTTATTTTACATCACAAATGGTAAGGTTCATAATATCTCATAATCAATTAATAGGTACATGCAGAAGGATAAAGACTTGTCACCCTTCCTAGGTGTTGAGGTGATGTCATCTCTATCAAAACTGGATTCATTCAGTATCTGTAAATGAGAACATGAATATTATTTCAAAGAAATTATAGAAATTGAGCACCTAGTGGACCCACATATGACATCCACATCCATTGTACATGAGGAATTAAAAGTAACCCCTTTTTATAGGGACATGATGGTGTGGTTGGAACCACATCCCAAATATGACTCAGTGTATAGTGATCCATCAGTGCATTTAGTGATATCTCCATTGGATAGTCTCCCTCCATAGTAGTCCACAAAATTTTAATTACTAATTTCTCACAAACCACTTATTGGAGCCTGGTGTAGCAAAGATCTATTCCCTAATTCTAAATAGGGAAGATTGTGGGACACTCTTTCCATGGGTTAACTATCTAAAGTGTTCTGGTGGAATATCGATCTCATTATCAACATTTAAAAGTACCTCACTCAGGACCAGGTGACATACATTATCATGATCATTTGGTTGATGAATTTCCATCTCCTTGATCATTAGTTAGTCGAGTGAAATATCTAGGAACACATTTACGACATTGGTCAGCAGTTTTACATGGTGTGGTTGGAAGAACTCCTAGTGGAGAATCATCCTTCATCACCCAACTATCACTAGATCCTTCCATAAATATTGGTTCAGATATTTATAATGCAATAAATAATTATCGTGGAGGCATATATTCATGTATATATCTAGGGAATAGAATGTTTGATTCTCTCCATTTTACTTCCATCATGTGGAAACCTGATTTTATAGAGGATATTGAGGTTATAATATCATTTGTAATCACTCTAATCATGGATGATAAAAGGGAACTTATTGGAAAGGAAACTAAGGTAGGGTCAAATGATGTAGACGCACCCCTTGTGGCACCACATTATTTGGAGGAATCTCATATAGGTATCCCCACTCACATGAAAAGGTAGGAACACATCCTTAGAGATCCTTCTGCATCTTGTGTAGTCGTTCGAGATACCAACAACATTCAAGAGTATATTGGGACCTCTAATACCTCTGACCCATCTAATACTGTAGAAAATATATAGTTAGACCCCGTTATGGCCATGTTTTTCCAACATATTGAATATTACAGGAGACTCATTGATAAGATCCTTGTTGATCACCTTGCTGAGTGATGTCTGGATTATGGAAATCCAAGACACAATCCTATACCTCATCCCTAAAGGCAGCAGGAGCACCCAAAAGACCTTTTCGTCTCAAAAACCACAATTCATCCTCGCAATCCCGCATATCTAAATAGTGTATAAACAATATATTATAGTATAATAAAATAAAATGTATCGAACAACTTTAAATTGAAGTGTAATAACCTTCATCCAAAACCAAATCAAGGAACCCATCAAGATGAATATCATGCTACTTCACCGGTCTCTTCATGAGTTACTATGAATATCTATCATGTTGTCGATGTTGTCAACACATTGGTGGTCCGAAAACCACATCAATAATGGAATACCCCCCAAGATGATTTGAGAAAAAATTTGACTACTCAGCTCAAATCCCTTGAAATGTTTTATGTGGAAATCCCTCCCGATGGAATGTTTTATCCAGTGTGGGTAGAGTATATGAAAGCACCCCCAAATTTTCATAATCCTTCCTTGAACCCCTTCAATGTTATGAGTGAACCATTATTGCATATTTTCCACTTCATCTATAGGTAAGGGTGAATTTGTAGAACTCTAGAGGATTATGATGTAGAAAATATCAAATTTTGCATTTGGACATTGGAATTTCTTACATTCAACTGGAACAGCCAGTTACCCATGGGGTCCATCACTAGCTAGGAAGACCTCAACATATATTTTCATTACTAGTTTTGTTCCACCACATGAAAGAACATTATTTTTGACCTCTTAATCTATAATAAATTTATATATGAGGTAATAAAAAAAATTCATTTCTTAGTAGAATGGAATTACATACTCACTCAATACTAAGCTGACTCAAAATATGCTATTGAAAATATGCATGGGGAATTTGCAAAACCAAACTAGGTCCTACCCTCATCAATCAAAATTTAAAAGGTGGATTCAAGAATTTCACTAAAAAATATCAACACCTGGAGTAGGATTTACAACAAGACAAGTAGTCACATCCCATGCCTCTTATAACTTCTACATGAATAGACACTAAGGAAGAGGCTTCTACCGTAGTACATGTTGGGGCCTTAGATATTATAGTTATGTTTACAATGGATCCTCACTATACATAGACTTGTTGGGGGAAAACCTCAGAAATATCCACCTCACCATGATCATAACTAGTAGTTACCTCCTCAACAGGCACCACAACCCGGATGAGAGATGGTGGCTCCCACCCCTTTTCAGCACCCATCTGCTCATCATATCCTAGAACAATGATTTCCCCTTCCAAATAGATGAAACATGGCTAGCTCCATCCAAGAGGATAAGGTTCCCAATTAATTATAATTTTATCTTGAACAAGAGATTCTAATGATTCCATAATATGGAAATCTCCAGGTTGTTGATATCACCAATAATCCAGAACACATCCCATACCATAGGATACATAAAAATTACATCATGGATTGTTATGTGTTCAAGGATAGGCTCAAAGACCAGGTGGATAATGACATGGTCATGCTAGGTGAACTCCCCTGCAGGTAGCACATATATCTACTATTCCTAGTAAGAAAAACAATGGTTTCAGTGATTTGAAATAAGTTTCCATCTATGGGACCTGAAATTATGTTGATTAGCTTGCCCATATTTATTACACTCAATACCATGACATCATCTGTACACATCTTGGATGGATCAAAACACTTGAAGGCACTGTTCCATCTCCATCCAAAAATTCTACATCAAAATATCATCCTTCCATATCATGGAATAGTTGGCTCTGATAGTGTAAGGGAATGACCAATTCCTTTTCACATCCAATGTCTTCCCATACTCTCGTTGACTTCATGTCTTCGAATACGAAAATTAAACCTTGAGTCAATCTAGTATCAGAAGTCTCCAATGATAATTCTATGGAGTATGCCTCTGTAAATACCATCAAACTGGTGGATCCCAACATTTCCTAGATAATGAGGAATATCAGGCATTCCCTTTGAATGTTCCCAGATGATTCCATCAAAGAAGAAGTTAAGGAAAACAAAATCATCGAAATGCTCAGTCTAGTGCCTCATGCCAATAATTGTATGCCACTAACATAAGAATGTAGGAATTTAATAGAACATAGCTGGAACAGTCTATCCATCCTGCTCTGCAAGCCTCACCAACATTGATGATAATGGGCATCAGCCAGGTAGAACAACCACATTCACATCTTGATCGACTGTATCTAGTGAATCATCAATCAGCCAATGATCATCAAGTGCTGGTTTTTGGTTGTATGTATAATGAGATGTGGAAAATTTATAGTACCATATAAAACCTTGTAGTTATTCCATCATTATCCATCATGATTACTACCATTTGGAAATATCTTGTTGTAGAAATGTACACCTAGTATTGAAGTATGATGTATTGAATCACCTGTCCATCATTAGGTTAAGCTCTTGATCCTTGAGGCACATTGTTTTTTAAAATAAATGCATGAATCCCTCATAAAAGTCTTCAAAATGTTGGTACAATATGAAACATCAGTTTCAGTCAAAGAAACTATATATATAGAGGAGGTCAAGCAGTCCGAATTCTAATTCCTCTTCTCTTTCTTTGGGGAAGATGATATTTCTCTCATACTGGGGAACATCTGTCTCTGGTACATCACCAGCCAATTCAATTGCATATAGTTTCATCACTATGTATTTGACACTGGTTATATGATCAATATCATCCCACGCTAGATTCTTCATAGGTTGGGACTAAGTAAAGTAGGCTTGTGCCCCTCTAATATTAAGATTCAGTGATATAACAAGGCCAAATATAGACAGTTTGGCCAGATCTATTTGAATACCTAGTTTGGATGTTTGGTTGTAAACATTAAATTTATTTCTATCTCGTAGAAAACCACTAACAACATGTTTATGGGTAGACCTTGGATTCATCAACATATAGTAGTTCCTTCCTCATATCACCAGTGACTCGTGTACTCCCTCAATACTCAAGCAGGTATTCTCCAAGGTGTTGTTTCTATGTTTTCCTCTTGTCAAGCAAGCTATAGGGATGTTTCCTATTCCTAGATCTAGGAATAGTAGGTGTGGAAAAAAATGATTATAATGAATCCATAATATTCATCCAATGGGTTGAATGGGATGATTGATTAACCCTCCTGATTCATCGTTGGAGACTATAATACTAGTCGTAGGAAGTTGTATTGTATTTTATGATAAGAAAGGGAATCATGCCACTAGGTACAAATAATGTTAATGATTACCTCATAATTATACATGGATTAGGATTTGGTGATACCAAAACCACCTCCTCCAAACATGCTCCAAGTTGTGTTCCCCTTGGAAATAGCTTTACAGTATACCTACTTTTTTCGTCGAGCTGTGTTGAATTAGAGAAAACCAAACCTTCATCATTTCTCCAATATCGACCATGGACCACATGGTCTAAGGGATAATGGAATTTTCATGATAGCCTCAATCACCATGGTTTCATCATAGAAGGATTCTCCCAGTGAAGATTCCACTACTCCCTATGCTAGCACTAGTGTTCCTCGTGAATCAGTTCCCCTAGAAGAATCGCCTCCTCCCAATAATCACTCTAACTCAAAAAATAAAGGATATTTGGAAGATTATAATCCTAAATTTGAAGAAGGATTCTCAAAGACTATTGATGATTTGGTTCAGGGGAACCTTTGTATTGAGGTATATCCATTTTTGACACTGATTAGTGTATCTATGGCCACAAAGGAACAACTGTAGATTGTAAATTTCTAGAAGTATCACCACGATGTGTTTTCCAACAGCTATAATGAGATGTTGAGACTGGACCCTCAGTACACTATCCACTATATTGGTCTCCCAGTAATCCATCTTGGGTTCATGTAGACTCTAAATAAGATGAACCCATCTCATAGTTCCAAGGTCAATGCTAAATTTTACAAGCTTATCAAATCTAGCTTCTTCAATAACGTTCAGCACCCTTAATGTATATACAACATTTAAGTAGAACTAACAGATCAGAGTATTTATGGAAATACGGGACCTCAATCACCGCATTCCAAAGTATTATTTTACCCTTACCATGATGATTTGTTTTATTGACACCATAATTGTGTTCTAGTATAAATACAACATGGATGGATACTCTAGGTTCAACCAGGTTCGAATGGCCCCTGAAGACATGGAGTCTACCACCTTTAGAGAAAAGTAATGTACATTGTTATATAAAGTGATGAAATTTTGATTTGATGAATAATGGATACAATTATCTTTGATCCATGAACTAAATCATCAAATTGATCCACAGGATGCTAGTGGAATGTTATATAGATGATTTTGTGGTTAAATACCGATAGTGTTGGCAGCATCTTAGAGATATTGAGAAATTTTTCCTCATAAACACTTCCCAACAGTGGAAGAAAAATCCCTTGAAAGGTTATTTTGGGGTTACCTATATACAATTAACTGAGTTCAATGTTAGATACCAAGGCATCCATATTGACCAAGAGAAAATAATGACAATTGGACTGATTCCTCCTCTGAGTAGCCTTTAGGAACTCCATGGTCTTCTAGGACACTTAGTCTACAGACGATGATTTATCACAAATTTGGAAGTAATGTTTAATCACTTATCTAGGATCATGAATAAAGGGGCTATCTAAAAATGGGATGAAGAGTGCTAGACCTCATTTTATGATATTAATAAATATCTGTTTTAGCCTTTAGTTCTGATTCCACCCATATCATGGGATCCGTTGGTCCTTTATGTTACCACCTTGAAAAAATCCCTCAATTCACTTCATCCACCAAAAAATCATGAAAGGATAGAGAACAGATTAAACAATCATAGTCACTTCCACCTCGATATAGAGTCCAAATACTTCTTTTTTTGGAAGAGCTAGCTCATGCTGGTTTTCATGTTGTAGAAGTTGTGGCATTATCAATAGAATCATGATATGTAGATGGTATCCCATGTGGATCCACTAATGTATATCCTAAAAAATATGGTATTGATTGGATGGATAGCTTTCTTGAATGTCATTCTATAGTTTTACAACAGGTTTGTTCTAAAGAAGGTCATCAATGATCAGGCACTATCAGACTTTTTGAACACTCATCAGGCTAACAAGGAAGTTTCTATAGATTTTGACATCCCAAATGAGTCCATAAACTTAGTGTATCAATCCATACCATGAAAGAAGATTCAATTTTATTGGGCCTCTTGGAGTCTAAATAGTAGAAGGATCAGGGATCCCAATCTTAAAAGAGTGGGTCTAGGAATCGTCTTCATCACCATAACATATGCATCATTTCTTTATCCATTCCTTATATTAGTGGGTTACACAAATAATGAGGTAGTGTGTCATTATCTCAATATTGGTCTTGAGTTTTCCCTCGATATTGATGTTCCAAACATTCTTATATGGGTATTCTCTGTGTTATTCATCATGAAATTCAGTAGTGACTACATTAACAGGAAGCCAGAACTCGTGCTTGTGCTAAAGCACTCCTATATGCTGATGGCCTAGTTTCCTTCTCTACCAAAGGTAACTCATGATCCCCAATCACAGAATGGTTGAGATGATGTTTTGGATATATTAGCTTCATCTATTATAGAGCCTGACTCGGATTAACTGTTCATCAATTGGGGTATTGAATTGTTATCACTTCCTTCATCCCAAATGATGATGATAGATAGTGGGTAAACCACCAAACCATGGGTGCCTCCACATCATGTCCTACAAGTCCCCCAAAATCAAATGAAATATCTGATTGGACCATTCCCTTCATTGAGTATATTCTATATAGGGGTTCTCCCGATTGATCAATCTAAGAGAGAGAGAGAGTGTGTCCATTGATGCATAACTCAATCCACCCATGAGAGTGGTCCAAACCATGATCAGACTCTCTAAAGATGTGGGATCGATTAATTTATCCTTAAATAACATTAGAGGGAAGTGATTCCCTAGGTTACACATGAAGTTTATCCTGGGTCCTATGGTGCTCATCGGGTAGGGTTGAAACACTACCATCTATTTTGAAGGATGGGATTATTTTGACCACCACAGTCAATGACTATATCAATATCTCTGAGATTTGAAAAGACTGTAATATCAATGCCAAATTTTTCTTCAATTTCCATAAACCCTACATACACTATGTATTCTTATCCCTTTTTTTCTGGGGACTCTATATCAAGGGACCATATCTGCTTGAAATAGTTCACCAGTGAAGGTTTATTCTGAATATGAAGAATTTCTTCTCCATGTAAGAAGATAAAATTCCAATCAAGGAATTCAAGGCCCAATATATTGATGAATTGAAGATCTTCTATATAATTTATCAATTCAAATCCCCTAATTCCATTCCCACTAACAACGGTAATAAATTCTGTGTTTCTAAGTAGAAGATGTTGTATGAAAATTAAAACATCTAGTCCAACCATACATCTTGCTATCATGCATTAGTGAATGGATGATCAAATATTTCAAAAAAACCCATCTCTAAAATTTTGTAGAAGATGGTGGGATATAACATGAACATCTTCCAAGACAAGATCTTCAATGCCCCATGGGATTCTCAGATAATGACTTGAAATTAGACCCATGTGACCCCATATTCCCTAGTCTAACAAAAAGCGGAAGTCATTCCTGATGAGATCTAGTTTACATCACTTTTAGAAACTATCTATGATCAGTAAACATCGTAGAGGATATTCGAGGGATATCTATTATAACTGTTACCCCTTGATGAAAACATGCTCAGAGCCATGAACAAATTTGAGAGGCAGTGGGACAAAATAGACAAAGATTTCAACAAGATGGTTTTACTATTCTCTATCCTCCTTTGGGATACAATATTGTCTCTCCAAATTCCAATGATACCTGGTAGGAAGCCACCAATGTTTGAACCCATGTGGAATGATCATATATCATTCATATGGTCTATCCTAATTTTGAATATTTTTTTGTCACTAAAGATGGGAAGCATATCACACCTCTAAATAATGTCCGGTTTCTCATGTTGTACTCTGCATGAAAGAGGAATCATCAGGTTTGAATTCTATGAACATAAAATAATAATCAATGGTCCTAATTATATTCCCTTAAAGTATAAACTTTATAATTCGAGTTGTATGACATGAAAGTATATAGCCGTAGTGTCCTAGAAGGACAATGCTAATCTATATAGCATTGATAGAACTTTCTGCATGACCTTAAAAGTTATTTACCTAGTGTACCATGAACATGACGTTAAAATAGGTGCATGATTCCAAACATCATGAATCTAAATTATGTGAGGAATATCATTGTGTGTGTTTCATGTGAAGGACCCTGAAACACCATGAGAGGGGAGGGGTGTATCATAGTTTCCATATTTTACTTTTAAACAGAATAATATTTTTAGCACATTGGTAAGAAGCTGTTGAACCTATCTGGTGAAAAAGGGTAGACAAAATCATATGCAAAGCAAAGACATATTAATTTTATTCAGTTCACCACTAAGGGATACATCCAAAGAGCATATGATGACAAGTTTTCGATCATACAAAATTCCACTAATCTTCACTAGTTGTGGAGTACAAATATTTACCACATTCACTCTGTTCCAAGTACACTACCTTTACAATGTTTTAGGGATAACACACTGCATCCCACATATAAATTCTATTGACTCTCCCTTTTTCACTGCATTCGATGGATATAATATCATATTATTAATGTGATGATCACTTTAATGGGTTGGAAATATTTAATGCATCTTAAACTACTGACAGATTCCCCGTTGAAGTCTCGTTTTCCCCTATATAGGTAATTTACTTTTTTGCGTACAATTCATTGGGAAATTTTCCTCAATTAACTAACCTTATTCCATGGAGTACTATAGTGATCCTCGTATCAACTTCATATACCACCTCTTAAAACTAAGACTGCATACCGCCATCACAAACCATGTTCACAAAAGTCATTCACTTATGCAATTGCATACTGCTTCTTATCCATGGACCAACTTCTCCTCTATGAACCATCTTTCACATACTAAATTCATTTTCTTACTACATTTCTCTCTTTACCACCTCACTATCTCCACATACTTCAAGACCACCATGGGATGAGTTTGTTTTCTCGGTATAGACTCTTCTATGGGGACCTTTATTTCCTTTTTCAACTATTGAAAAATCCTGGAAAATTGCTTTCATGCTAACCTCTTACAGACATTGGAAAATTCCCAGAGCGATAAATTAATATAAAGAAATTCTCTCTCCTCGCCATAATAATGGGATGAGTTATCCTTATATATGAAAATAGATCTGAATATTCTAGTTATATGAGATTTAAAAAATATTTGATATTACACCTCCTTCAATGCGTACCATGAATCTCCCTCGAACCCTTTCCAATGGCCATCTTCATACCACTACTCATCCCTTCATAGCAACCAAACTCATACATAAAATGATATTCACCTCATTTTTATAGATTTCATGCCATCCTTTATATTGTCTGTTTTTCGACCCACTTCACCTCATTTTGTTGAATGATTTTCTATCCCATGAACTGTCATTCCTTCCGCGTACAACTAAACTACCCATAAACCAAAAGTCTTCACCACGAATGATTTTTCATTCTATGAACCATTCCTACAACATTGTTCATGGTCATCCATTCAGAGTACCATATTTCATGATTTGTGAACTTTCTCCACTATGTTGTTCTTCGTTCTCTTTTTTTTCCTAAAATCATTATTTTCCAAAAACAAAATCCTGATTTTATTGCCGCAAAATTTGAAAAACACTTTGAAAATGTGCCACCTTAAATACTTCTTTCAGCCTCAGTGATAAGATCATATTCTTTAAAAATACCTGATCAATCTAATTATTATTGAAAACAAACACAAACCATACTCCATTTCCAGAAAATAACAATCTTTGGTCCAATAATATCCCCCTTTGGTTTTTTGGAAATCCATAGATAAATCCAATGAAACACGTACAACAATCAAAAATTGGTACACAAGAAACTACTCATCCAACTAATCTATAAGTCTACACGAGCAAATGCTAGTGGTAGAAAATAGGAGGATAAGAATGAATTTGATTCTCATGTCTTGGAACACTTTTAAGATGTCCAAGTAAGCTCCAACAATGGTTTTCTCATAACACCTAATTGTTTGTTATCATTCACATTGTCCATTATTCTCTTTACAAATGTTGAATTTATCAATTCTACGCAATTAAAAATAACACCAAAGAATAGTATTTGAACATGGTAGAGCTCAACACACACTCCCCCAATGATCATATCTCCCCCATAATACTGCATCAAATTTACAAACAGATTAAAACCGATAATGAAATAGGCAGAGGGGAACCACCATAAAATCCTCACAGACTAGGAGGAGTCTCAAAAATGAGGTTAAATTGATGCATGTTCAACACATGAGATGACAATTGATTGTTCATTATGTCATCACCTTGATCATCAGTTCCAACCGAATTCATTTTAATCGTGCATTGTTCAACGTGTTCCTTGATGAAGAGATATGAGATTTCAATGTGTTCTATAAGAGAATGTTGTATATGATTCTTTATAACTTCAATCAGACTATATTTATCATATTGAATCACTATTTTTTTCTTCATCCATAGTTGTTGAGTGCAAGACTTTGTAGTAGATATATACCCATCTTTACTAGTACTAAGACAAGTAGTTTACTATTTCTTACTCAACCCCCAAAAAATTTCATTCCCAATAAACAATGATACAACACTTTTGAACTATTTATCAACAGTATATCCAGATCATTCTGCATTAGAAAAATGCTAATTGTTCATTATCTCTTCCTACGGTAATGTATAATCATAATTGTGAGTTCTATGAATATACCTCCGGATTTTTTTCACTACTTCAATATATTATTCTTTCTAATTACATTGAAACAATGTTGTTATGAATGTTTAAAAAAATATCTATCCATGTTGCAATTATTCATGAAAATATTCCAATGATTTTCTTGTATTATGTGGGATCTACAGAAGTCCCATCCACATAATTTCCATGTTTAGTTCCAACTAAAATCAGAGTCGACATTGTATTGGATTTTTATATATTGAATTTATTCATAAACTCTCTTACATTATTTTCTTGAGAAATGAATGTGTGGTCTTTCCACTAAATCACATGTATCCCTAATAATTTTGTGAGTTTAGAAATCATATACATTTAAAATTGTGATTTCTTTTGACTGTTATATTCATCTACTAATCCCTGGCTGCTTCCTCCAAATATAATATCATCTACAAACACCAGAACCATGAAATTATATTTCCAAGAATTCTTCACTTAAATATTTTGATCTAATCATCCTATTTTAAATTTGATCTTCTTCATATAAGAATCCATTCCAGAGTACCATGCGTGCGGTGCCCATTTTAGACCATATAGAGCTTTGTTTAATCTAAAAACCGTAATTTCATCATTATATAAATGAGAAACCACTGATTGTTCAATATAGACTTTTTTTCATGAAAAACTTTTAATAAATCAATCTGGAAAAAATTTTGATACACGTTTTATCTTCTTAAAATTTCTATGGCATGAAACACTCTGATTGACTCAAGTCTAGCCACCAGAGAAAGTGTTTCTTCAACATCAAAACCTTCAATCTATGAATATAATTTACAAATAAGTAGTGTATTATTTGTGATCTCATTTCTATTTTAATCAAATGTTTATTGAATATCCACATTATACCAAGCACATTTTGGGTTTCCCATCTCTTAACTAGATCACATGTTTGCTTCATATCGATCTAAACCAATTAATCATTCATGGACTTAACCCATGATTCATCCATTAAGGCTTCATCAAATGATGATGGTTCCACAATTGGAATGAATTTATATTGTGCACCATTCCTCTTTCTCTTTGTCTGTGTGAGTGATTTCCAGTCCCCAATAATGTTTGATTGATAAATATATGAACTTTGATTTCTTTTCAAAGGTTCGGAAGAAGTTTCTACACTCATGGTTTCTTCTTATTGTAATTATTTTGAGTCAACATCATGATTTGACTCCTAGATTTTTTTCATGCCTTCCTCTACAACTATATTTGGATCTGTTACATGTCCACATTCTTCCTCATCTTCTATCACATTAGAAGATGAGTTCCTTGAGCCATTTTTTTCTCTTCAATGATTTTAACATCTCTTATTTCCAAAATAAATACAATTCATTTATTAAAACATATGTATACCTTCGTATTCATTGAATATCCAATGAAAATTCCTTCATATATAAAGACATCATACTTTCCTTGATTTCCTTATTTTTATTGGATAAAATATTTACTTTTGAAAACATGAAAATAATTCAAAGAGGGATTCCTTCCATTTCATAAATCATAGGGTATATAGGTTTCCCCATATAATGACTTATTCAGTTTTGAATATAAACTACAGATTGAAAAAGAATATTTCCAATAATGGAGAGGGTTCTGACTCCCTATCAATATAGTTATATACACACTATTCACCTACCGATTATGGTGCTCAACAACTCTGTTTCTTTGTAGAGTTATCATTGAAGCCACCCCATGTTATATCCCATTTTTTTCCACACAGTTTTCAAACCCACAGGATGTATATTCTCTAACATTGTCAGACCATAAAAAATTTATTGTATGTAAAGTATCACTCTCGTCTATTTGGATACATTGTTTTCATGAAATCAAGAACATTTTGTTTCCTATGTAAAACCATCACACAATCTATTCTACTATAATATCAATTGAAAAGAATTAAGTGCCTTTCTCTATGAGTTAAAAAAACATTTATCAGACCACATAGATCTATGTGAATGAGTAAAAGAATATATGATGCCCTTTCCTATATAGGGCGACATGGATTACAGAAAAACATCCCTTGAAAGTAAGAATCACAAGTCTTTTCCCTTTCATGATTAATATTGGTTAAATCCATTACTATATTTATCATTGATATATTTTCCATGTATTATTGATCAATGTGACCCATCTTCTAGAGCCACATGTTGTTTTCCTCTTCAAAATTCCTGATCCAAGGGTTCTATTTACTATTAACTTGACATAGGTTTCCATCTGTTCTCCATCCATTCATGAGAGAATCCCATGTTCTTCCTTTTATAGTTCACCACTTGTGATTTAATTTAACTATAAACATGATCCATAAATTTCACTCACACTCAATAGACTTTGATGCATCCTATCCACATAAAGAACTTCAATCCTCTTTATCTCATCATTGTCTAGTTCTATACATCCACTAAATTTGATCTTTATAGAACATTCATTAATGAATCTCACTATTACGTTGTCCTTTTTCTTGGAATTCGTTAATAGTTATGAATTTCATATCATATGGTATGAGCATTCACTATCAATAATCCAATCTCTACTGTTCTTAGATGCTTTGAGTGCTACTTTTTCCAGGATGTATTTTTCTATATTCTTCATTTCCTTCCATGAAATAAATGTTTGAGTGAAGGATAAATATAGACTTTAAAATCCATTTTCAATGTGAAGAGGTTCATTTTACTCACACACTTCTTCAAGAGGAGTGATATTTTTTGTTAGAACAACATCGTATGGTTAGTGAGTATTGACTTGTCTCCAAGTTCTTGAAAAATTGTTCATGCCATTTCTCTACCCGTAATAAACCACTTTATAGCCAAAATAAGAAAATGAAAATAATATCCATATAAAATGTTTCATATATATTAAGTAGGATATGAATTATTTATCCTTGGTGATGTCCTTGCTCTCCCCCATTCATGTAGATTCATTCCTCTTCAGAATATGAAATCGTATGGCCTAGATAGCCACAAAATTGATATTTCATAAGTGTACATGTCTTTTTTACTTTTATTCCTCCAAATTTAAACTTTCATAGAAGGATATTTTGACTATCTATAATCATGGGAAACTCAGGGAAAACATTCATTCATCATTTTTCTTTGATTTGAGGCATTCTTTGTTTGGACTTTAGGTGTCTTTGTGATATGTATGACTTTCATCTTACCTTTATTTTTCCCATTTTAATTCTAGATTTCAATGTTTCTATATTAAAATCGATTCCTATGTTTCCCATTCATGAGGTTATATTATAATTCAATACATTTCCAACTCCATCAGGACCACTCTTAACTCTCCCTAATCTCTGTATCTGAGAGGTTTCCGAATGAAATTGTCTTCTTTGTTTATTTTGGAAATGATTCACTTTCAAGTTTACTATTTAGAGTAACAACTTCTTATTCACGTCCCTCAATAGTTTTGTAATACTACTATGATCTAGATTTTTTTTCATTAATGACATTATGTTATCCAATAATTAGGATCTATAGTTCAACTATATATTTTGATAATTCAAAAGATGATTAATGTTTCTTTAATACCCCCTCATGTCGATCAATTTCAGCTTCTACTATATCATCATATTATAAAGAATTTTTTAAAATTTATATCAACTTTTTTCATCTATTGAATTGATTCAAAATATTTTAAAAATCATTCTTAAGTTACAACATGAGATTGACCTCAAAGGCCAATTAATTTTTTCTAGATTCATCTCCTAGTGGATATGCTTTTTCTATATTATCCATCATTGATGCATGGGTTCTCGATATGAACTCTGATTGTTCTATATCAAAGAATTAACTATCATCTTCTTCTTCTTCATTGAAAAAAACCATTCTATTAAGTTTCTTAATATACATTAAATCTTCATTTTTGAAAAACCTTTTTAGAGGCTTTTGCATGTCGTTAAATTCACATTCTTCATCATTAAAAATTCTTGTGGAAGGAGATCCAATGCACCCAAATCTCTTACAATGAAGAGAGGGAAGAGGTAACTTACTATTAGATTTCCCTTTTTGATTTTTGAATATCTTGGAAATGAGATAAAAAATTTATTTTCCCTCATTATATTCATCAATACCTTCGGCTGAAATTTCATGTTTGGTCCTGGAATTGAATGAAATTTCTTTTCATACTGGATTCATTGCATCTTATTGTATGAATATTATCTAATATTCCTTTAGGATGCTCAGAAAACCATCCAGAGAGAATTTGGAAGGATCCCTCTCCATAAAGGATGAACCCTTTTCATTGTATATATGTGGAAGACTTCTCAATATTTTTATCAAAATATCAATGTCTTTGATTTCTTCATCATGTACTCAAATATCCCTAACAACATAATTAAATCAATTGAAAAAAACATCTTGATTTTCATCAGTATGAATATACATATCATCAAACTTATTGTAAAAAACATATTGTTTTTCTCCTCCGCATTTTTTTCACATTAATAAATATTCTCCAGATTTCCCACATAAACTTTTCTAACATATAACATATCAACTAATGATATATATGATCAGAAAGAGATATGTGAGGGAATTGTGTGCTTTTGAATCTGGATCAAGAATTTTCTTGTTTGTATCAGTCATAGATAGCCATGTTGAAACAGTGACATATATTCCATATCTAGTGGAAAATAGAAGTTCCATTTCAATAGATATTAAATGTGACCTTATATTTTTATTCCAGATTTGGAATTTTCATCTATAAAATATGGGGACTCCCCTAACATGCACTAAATTCTCCATTGATGAAAAGATGGAGAGATTTAACACCAGTAACATTTGTGTAATTATATCACTTGAAGGACCACATAACACCTTTAGAGGGGAGTGATGAATCATTGTGTCAAATATTTCTTTTATACTGATGGATCTTGTTCCCTCATTCGTCAAGAAGCTATTAAACCTGTCAAAGGAGAAAGTGCAGAAAACAAAAAATCATATGCAAATAAAAGACACAAAAATTTAACATGGTTCAACACTAAGAATAACATACAATGATCAAACGTAGACATGTTTTCGGTCATAAAAAGTTCCACTAATCATTAGAATTTATGGACTAAATATGGTTAGCGTAGTCTCTTTGTAAGGGATAGAACATTACGTCCCTAAAATTACTTTCATTGACTTCCCCATTCTCATTGTGTCTAAAAAAATCTGAACTTAGTTTATTGAATTAACAGTCTCTTCATTGGGTTGTAATTTAATAATGCACCCTCAAATATGGATTGATTCTATGTTGAATTCATGTTTTTCCATGTTTATGTAATCTACTTTTCCACGTACTATTTATTTGTGAACATTTCCTCTGTAAACTAGCCTTCTTCCTCCATGTACTGTAGTGCTCTGTATACCACCTCTACATTTATCCTATTCAAATTATGACCACATACCTCCATCACAAACCACATTTGGGAACAACCTTCACTTCTTCTCTTTCATACTACTTCTTCACTATATACCAACTTCTCTTTTGTGAACCGTCTTTCTCATACTTCCTTCCTCTTCATACCTCCTTACTACACATACAACCTCACTTTCTCTATGTACTCCAAGAGAAAAATATAAAAAGTTCTTCTTTTTACTATATACTCTTCTATACCAACACGATAAGAAAATTACTTTTACCAATAGAAAATTTGTGACAGATATCATATATGTTGGTAAAAATGACCAATTCCAACAGATATTAGGTTTTGTGCTTATTAAATTTAATTACCAACATTTATTTTTATGAAAACATATATATGTTGGTATTAATTTTTTAATACCAACAAACATTTTACCAACAATTAAATTAGTCACTTTATCATATTAATACCAACCGTTTTTTACCAACAAATCAATCTGAAATTATTAATCATTATTACAAATAATTTTCTTCAACATACAAATTTTTATCCATTATTTATTCAATATAATCAAATAATTTTACAATTTTTTTTATAATTATAAGTTAACCATTAAATAAAGAAAGTATATTGATATTAACAAAAATAAAAATACTTATAAGACTATTTTATTGTCATGACCAGACCCTACCCAGGCTCGAGCCACAACTACCCCAAGCCCGCCTCCATAGGCCAGGGGCTGGCGACTAGCGCTGAAGGCATAACAACTTGGGGAGGCCTTTGCCTAAGTACCTGTACACGTACACACAGTGTACACTCAATGAAAAAGTGCAGAGTAAAAGAAAAGACAAGTAAAGAAAAAGGGCAACTGCTTTAGATAAACCACAAAGTGCATCGACCTCTACAAGTACAAGTAAAGTGCTGAATGGGAGAAAGGGGAAAAACATGCGCCCAACCAAAAAAGGTGCCACAACCTGGAAATAGGTAAACAAAAAGGAAATAGCTGACGGGTCTCCCACCTGGAACCCGGCTATGACCACCGCACATGGTCCAAGCTCCCGGCTCCTAAGCTCCTCTAATGTCATGCTTCACCTGTCCGTCGTCTGCAAGGGCACACCAAGTGAGGGCAAAGCCCAAGTAGGGGTGAGTATAAAAATACTCAGTAGGATACCCCGAAGGCTCGAGAGAGCAACAAAAGGAGGTACTGAAATGTGAGTAGTAGATCAAACAGGGAGTAGAACAGAAGTACAATAGAGATAGTGCAGTAAAGAGTCTAGCTCAACCCAACAAGAGAAAGGAGGCAGACTCTTCCATACACAAGGAGCTGGAAATGGTGAGAAGATGGACTTCTCGTCGACTCTTCGCTACCTATAACATGAGATTAGACTCGTCTAACCACGAGAATCTAGACATAGAAAGCACGTGGCATACCCCATGCGTCTTCGCCTCCTCTGGAAGGAGAATAACCAAAACCCAAGGAGGGGGTACTGGAATAAGGTATATACATATACATATGTTCAAACAAGATTTTAAGGGGATGTCCATACCGTAGCTCAGACCAAGATGAGTGAGTCGCCAACAGTCCCAGAAGTAAAGTCCATCGATGCCAAGCATCCCGCACGTCTGCCCCGAATCAAAGGCCAAGGGGCTCAATCATTGCACCTCGACACTATCCGCTTTCGGAAGCACTGACTCACCTGCACAGTTTTAGATCACGTCACAAGAACGCGTCTCAGTGGGGAAAGTTACCCTTGTACTTGAGAGTTCTAGGGAAATTCAAACCACACCTCGTCACTGCCCTGCAGTCAAGAGGTCTCCTCAATGTCAAAGTTGTTCCACCACAACCCGTATAACCAAGGGTCCCGTTCTGGTAATCATTGATGAAAGAAATAGGCAATCCTAGTAGAAAGGACTGATCCTGGAATGCCAATAGGTGTCCCACTGCCCAGCCCTGGTGAAGGGTAATTCATAACAAGATATTTGGTGACCCACTGCCCCGCCCTACTAGAGGGTAAACCATAATACCTCATCCAGTGACCCACTGCCCAGCCACACTAGAGGGTAGACCATAATAAATCATCGGGCGACCCACTGCCCAGCCCCGCTGGAGGGTAGACCATAATAATTTATCAGAAGACCCACTAGCCAGCCCCGCTGAAGGGTACACCTGGAATAAGTCGATAGGCGACCCACTGTCCAACCTTGCTGGAGGGTAGATCTGGAACTAGACGACAGATGACCCACTACCTAGCCCTACTAGAGGGTAGACCTTAAGAGGTCGTCGGGGGACCCACTGCCCAGTCTCTGCTGGAGGGCAGACCCTAAGTTCATCGGGTGACCCGCTGCCCAGTCTCTGCTGGAGGGTAGACCCTAAGAGCATCGGGTGACCCATTGCCCCGTCTTTACAGGTGGGTAAACCCTAGAAGTTAGTGAGCAACCCACTGCCTAGCCCTGTTGGAGAGTAAACCCGAAGAAGTAGATGAGTAACCCACTGCCTAGCCCTGCTGGAGGGTAGAACTCAGAACTGCTCTAGCCATCTCTATTTGAGGGTACAATACTGGCCAACGAAACACGGAGTGGGTATCACGCAACCACCCAACTACAGAACAATTCACCCAAAACAGGTTTAGCGCATGTTCCCTCACTGGGTGTCACTAGCACCACTACCGGACGATCCATCGAGAACGAAACTAGGGGGAGGCCACTCAACCCTGCTGGTCAAACAAACGAGCACATAGCCTGGGGAAAAGATCCACCCTGGTGGTCAAGCTAACGAGTATAGAGCCAGGGGAAAAGCTCCACCCTACTGGTCAAACATACGAGCACAGAGGGACCCTCTACTTCACGAGAGGTCAAAGTACGCAAAGTAGAACAAGGCACGCTCATGGGGCCAACACGATGTGTGGCCCCACATCAACCCCAACTGGGCGCACAAACATTTTCAGGTACAAACCACACGTACTTCCAAGCGCTCCCGTATAATCCCAGAGTATACCTCGTCCTAACCCAAAGGCTATCGCGCACACGGCACCCAACGTCAATGCGAAGGCGTGACATAACAACTCCACCTCAAAGGCCCAGGAACATCCAACCCCATCTAGTGAATCATTTATATCACTTTCCCAGGAGTGCGCGACCACAATCCATGGGTCCGCTACAGACAAGGTAGGGCAAACCACCATTGCAGCACCGTCCATGCTTCCATATTTAATAATATCACGTATAAGGCTCCACACAACCAAACAGATCACACCGTTGTAATCCTCGCAGAAAAACATGCGAGCTAGACTACTTACTCCCCTCAAACGGATATCCAACGGAAAAGTCACCAACACCGCCTCACACCTGAATGAAATCCCGTGATCCTGAGCCTCGGCCCTGAAAACAGTCGGGTGCATTGCACCATTGCGACCCCCTCGGGAAAACACGTCAAAAGCACTACTCACTTCAGTGCAACGGATATCCGGAGAAAAAGGTGCATTCTGGCGCACTGCACATGAGCGGTGCTTCGTGGGACCCACATCCTGGTCCCGAAACTCAACGAACAGGTCGCACAGTTGCGATCCTCTCGAAAATGTACACGAAATGGACTATTCACTTGTCCAAAACAGACACCCAATGATAAAGCTGGAAATCACCATCAAATCCCGAAACGGCCCTCGCGGGGCCCGCACCATCATGCGGAATAACAGTGGGCAGACTGCGCCAATGCGATGCCTTCAGAAAAACACCCAACAGCGACTGCTCGCATGCCCCGAATAGACGTTCGGTGAAAAAGCCTCTAAAAGCTGCATGCAGCTCAAAAGACGGACCGTGGGGCCCATGCCTCAAATCCAGTCTCAACACCCGAAGCTACCCTAGAAACCTCCTCCTCTGTGCCAGGGTCGCAACGCCGCTGACGGAACTCAAAACGGACGTCAGATGTGTCCGCGCCGCCCAAAACAAGGATCTCGGAAAAAATGCACGTCCTCTTAAAGACACGTCGCACCTCATCGGCCCCTCGTTTCGGGAATTAAAAATTCTCGAAACCATCTCAATAAGTCCACCTCGATGTCAGGTCTGTGCTACCGTAGACGGCGCGCAAAACGGACGTCCGGCTCACGAGCCACGTCCATCACAACCTTAATAATAATTTATTATTATTGATTTCAAGCTCCTCGGGTCGCCCGTCTTCGGGCACGAAATCCAAAAAAACCGAAAACCCACCTTAAAAAGGGCGCCTCGCCGATAAAAACTCCCTACCGTAGACGACGCGTCAAACGGACGGGCCGTTTGGAATCTACGCCCCCCTGAAATGCAAGGGGCCCAAAGGGGGCCGGTCCAGACCGCCGCGGCCAGCTGGCCGCGGCTCACTCTCATCGCACCAGGCCCCTAGAGGCCCGGTTCTTCCCAGCAGACTGGGCAGAATGCCGGTCTTCTTCTTATCCCATAGGACCCACGTTCGGTGGGTCCTTGTCCACGCCGCACGCCCGAGGCGCGGCGCCTCGGGTTCCTCTGCTGAGGGCGATAGGCCGAAGCCGCGCCGCGGCCGCCTCGTCCCCGATCTGCCGCCGGCCGCACCTGGCTCCTCCGAAGCTGCCTGACGCCGCTTGCCATCTGCGAGCCCTGACCGACACCAAAACCCCTGACCTCCCTCACCTTTCCCTGAAGTCAACCGCTGCCGAACGCCACCTGCGCCAGGAGCCACCATGCGCCGCCGCCTGAGCCCATGCCGCACCGCCGCTAGACCACACCGGAGAACCCGAGACCGCCGAAAAAACCCTCGAACAACCCGGACTTCGACTCGCAACTACGGACGCCTCGGAACCCCAGAAATTAAATCTGAGACATGTGTCAGGAAGTTCATAAAATGTAATACGCAACCGTGGACTTTGCTCGGAAATTAAATAGAAATTTGACACATATAATAGGGTTCAAAGAAGGTGCAGAAAAGAAAAACGCACCCAAAACCCTACCAGCAGGGGCGTTGCCCGAAGCTTCACGGGCGATCCGCCACCGCGCCGTCGCCTTGTCGGAGCTGCCTCGCCAGAGGTGGAGGAGTAGAGGGAGAGGAGGGGCTACCAGGGGGAATGGGAAGGAGAGGCGTGGGGTTAAGGTTTAAAAAGAAAAAATTTAAATTAATTTAATCCTGAATTTTGACCCGCACCCGAAACGCCCGACAGGGTCGAGGTTAAGCCTCCCCTAGGGTAAACACCACCTCCCGAGCACAACGGTGGTCTCGGAATTTGATCCCGAGCATCCTTTTGAAAGTTATAAAATTTAACTTATGAAGTCGCTAAATTATGAAGACGCCCCTGGCGGCATTTTTCAAAGACGGGTCGTGCCCGTGAAAGTTACACCCCTCCTAGGGTAAATGGCACATTCCGAACTCAACAGTGCACTTAGTTTTCCAATCCGAGCAACCGTTTAAGAGATACTTGAGTTTTATCATTAAGAGAATAAATAAATTAATTAATTTATCCGTTTAATGTTATGAAAGCGAGTGAGGGGTCCAAACATCCCACGCCGACAAGTTTTATGTCGTTACAAGGGTAAACACCAAATCTCGGACCCATCTATACACTCTGATATCTGATCGGATCACAGTTTATGAGTAATCACAATTATTTGGCGCTTCCAGTGTGAACGTACTGAAAATTTAATTTCGGCCACTCTGGGGCTCGGAATTGCACGTCGTCTGAAGGCGCTACTCTAGAATATCATCAAGAATATTCCAATCTCTTTCGTAGAAAAAAGGGGTTCTTAAATCATTCCCTCCATCAAGATTTTCGTCCCCAAAAAGAAAAACTAGGGAGCAACACAGGGTACTAAGACGACACCTGCCTTTCCTATACCCGGAAGAACCCATGCACAACTCTACATCACCGCATACAGACTAAAGGATTTATCCGTTCACGCGAGGTCGGCCCTTGCCGATGTCGTGAACCGACTCCAGACTTTGGGGTTAGGGCAAGGTGTTAGGGTACCTCGCCATCCTTTTTCACAGTCTCAAACAGTCTGGAGGCCCTCGGGGGTAGCTTCTCTCCCCGGTTGAACCTCTGCGTCACACGCCACGACTGGAATCACCGTCCGCACCTGGAACAAGGCCCGGTGATTTCCTCATTCAGAATATCCATATGGTGAAAAACCCAAGGATATCTGGTCACACAAGATTTCACAGTCGATGTCTCACAACCAAGACTCTCTTACACGCTCGGAAAGCGAAGGAGTCGTTACCATCGACGAAAGTGAAAGGTTCCACGCCTTCTAACATTCCGACCAAGGGCCATACCGACGCCCGCGTCACCCCGGTAACCCCTCAAACAAGGAGTAGGGAAAAAATCATTGCACATACAGAGTCTAACAATTCTACTGCAATAAGTAGAAGAGTCACAAGGGGTACCTCTCACCATCCCATGCTCTGCAGGATGGTAGACATCCAAATCCCGCAGTTGTCCGCAGTCCCAACTGTCAGCTCCTGGAGCCTGATGTGGACTGCCTAGTGGTGATGGAAAGACCTCGTAACGTCGTCCCCCACCTACAACTCCTCCCGATCCTCTTCTAGAACCACCTCTCTGGGTGCTACTTCAATCATGGTGCTGCCTTTTTCGTGGTGGTGCGCCTACTGCCTGCCCAAAGCTCTCAGCAACTTGGGTCGGGCAGTCTCGTGCCAAGTGATCTCACCCATCACAAGCATAACACTGACTCTCTCCAGGCTGCACCGGTACCCTCTGGTGCCATTGTGTTGTACGACCATGCCCCTGAGTCTGGTTATCAGAAATCCACCTACGTCGAGGTCCTTCTTTCCGACGCCCGCTAGTTGCGGCAGACGTCTCGGCTCCTATGTGCCTGCTGCCACCACCAATTCTAGAATGTGACAGGAAGCACTCTGTCACCAGCTCCTGCACTAGCACCCCGACAAATGCTGAAATTCTCAAGGGTACTATGACAGCATGAATCTCTCATCGGAGACCCCACTCAAACTTTTGCGCTTGGAGGTTATCTTCATGGACCATGTCCGGTTAAAAGCATGCACGATCTGCAAAACTAGCCGCGTACTCAGCCACCATCATCCCTCCCTCCTGAAACTGAAGTAGCTCCTAAATCCAAATTGAGCACAAGAAGGAGGGGCAAAACTCCTCCCAAAACAACAACTGGAAGTCATCCCATGAAAGGAAAAAATCGTCAAGAAGCTGAGTCACTAGACTCCACCAATGCCAAGCTGCTCCACGAAAATGGGTGGCTGCCAAAGCCTCTCTCTGATCTGTCGGCGTCTGCACAAGCCTGAAAAGCTAACCACTACCTTGATCCAAGCCTCTGTTGCCTGAGAGTCCAGCTCACCACTAAACCTTAGTGGTCTCTGCTGCTAGAACTCACGGAGCGTGCTCAAGATCAGCCTGCTCTGATGAAACTACCTGCTGCTCAACAGGTGGGGGGTGCTCCTACCGGCCCACCCGGAGAAAGGGCTCGCAAGATGGATCCTAGACTATGGCCTCTTAGCTCATAGGGTCGTCGTCACGAACCAAAGCTTGTATCCTGGCTGGCTGTCTTCGCGGAGACATCCTAAACATTATCAAGGAGTGCCGTAGTTTGATGATCATATATGTATATACCAACAATCACGATGGGGAGATGACTCAAAAAGGACCGTCAAAGACTCAATCCTATGTGATGCACAAACAAAATTTTTCCCTACAACAAGTGTCTCATCATACCGAGTCGACAAGCGGGTTATCAAGGTCCTGGTGAATGGATACGTTGGCCACCACACCATCACTGGACTCCCTGGCCTGAGAGCCGCTCTCGAGACACATCAACACTATTGCCCTATATCCCAACCAGTTCCTCTTTTAGGGACGTCCGCACAACGTCCCAAGGAATGAACCACCTCTGATACCACTTTGTCACGACCCGTCCCTACCCGGGCTCGAGCCGCAACTACCCAAAGCCCGCCTCCATAGGCCAGGGGCTGGCGACTAGCGCCGAAGCCATAACAACTCGGGGAGGCCTTTTCCTAAGTACCTGTACACGTAGACACACAACACACTCAATGAAAAAGTGCAGAGTAAAAGAAAAGACAATTAAAAAAAAGGGAAACTGCTATAGATAAACCACAAAGTGCATCGACCTCTACAAGTACAAGTAAAGTTCTGAATGGGAGAAACGGGAAAAACACGCACCCAACTTGAAAAGGTGCCACAACCTGAAAACAGGTAAACAAAAAGGAAACAGCTGACGGGTCTCGCACCTGGAACCCAACTACGACCACCGCACACAGTCCAAGGTCCGAGATCCTAAGCTCCTCTGACGTCACGCTCTACCTGTCCGTCGTCTGCAAGGGCACACCACGTGTCGGCAAATCCCAAACAAGGGTGAGAATAAAAATACTCAGTAGGATACCCCGAAGGCTCGATGGAGCAACAAAAGGAGGTACTGAATGGTGACCAGTAGATCGAACAGGGAGTAGAACAGAAGTACAATAGAGAGAGTGCAGTAAAGAGTCCAGCTCAACCCAACAAGATAAAAGAGGAAGACTCGTCCAAACACAAGGAGCTGGAAATGGTGAGAAGATGGACTTCTCGTCGAGTCTTCGCTACCTATAGCAGGAGAGTAGACTCGTCCAACCACGAGAATCTAGACACGGAAAGCACGTGGCATACCCCGCACGTCTTCGCCTCCTCTGGATGGAGAGTAGCCAAAACCCAAGGAGGGGGTACTGGAATAAGGTATATACATATACATATGCTCAAACAAGATCGTAAGGGGATATCCATCCCGTAGCTCAGCCCATGAATGAGTCACCAACAGTCCCAGAAGTAAACTCCATCGATGCCCAGCATCCCTCACGTCTGCCCTGAACCGCAAGCAAAGGGACTCAATCACCACACCTTGACACTCTCTGCTTTGGGCGGCACTGACTCACCCGCACGGTTTTAGATCGCGTCTCAAGAACGCGTCATGGTGGGGAAAGTGCCCCTTAAACTTGAGAGTTCTAGGGAAAGTCAAACCACACCTCGTCACTGCTCTACAGTCGAGAGGTCTCCTCAATGTCAAAGCAGGTCCACCACCGACCCGTATAACCAAGGGTCCCGCTCCAATAATCACGGAGGAAAGCCACATGCTAGCCTAGTAGAAAGGACTAAGCCTTTAATGCCAACAGGTGTCCCACTGCACAGCCCTACTGGAGGGTAATTAATAACCAGATATCGGGTGACCCACTACCCATCCCTACTGGAGGGTAAAATATAACACCTCATCTAGAGACCCACTGCCCAACCCCACTGGAGGGTAGACCATAATACATCATCAGGCGACCCACTGCCCAGTCCCACTGGAGGGTAGACTATAATACATTATTAGGCGACCCACTGCCCAGCCCCGCTAGAGGGTAGACCTGGAATAAGTTGACAGGCGACCCACTTCCCAGCCTTGCTGGAGGGTAGACCTGGAACTAGACGACGGGCGACCCACTGCCCAGCCCTGCTGGAGGGTAGACCTTAAGAGGTCATCAGGTGACCCACTGCCCAGTTTCTGCTGGAGGGTAGACCCTAAGTGCATCGGGTGACCCACTGCCCAGTCTCTGCTGGAGGGTAGACCCTAAGAGCATCGGGTGACCCACTGCCCAGTCTCTACTGGAGGGTAAACCCAAGATGTCAGTGAGCAACCCACTGGCCATCCTTGCTGGAGGGTAAACCCGAAGAAGTTGTTGAGTAACCCACTGCCTAGCACCACTGGAGGGTAGAACTCAGAACTGCTCTGGCCATCTCTATTGGAGGGTACAACACTGTCCAACTGAACACGGAGTGGGTATCACGCAACCACCCTACTCCAGAACAACTCACCCAAAAGAGGTTCAATGTCTGTTCCCTCACTGGGTGTCACTAGCACCGCTACTGGCCGATCCATCAAGAACAAAACCAGGGGGATGCCACTCAACCCTACTGGTCAAAAAACAAGCAGAGATCCTGGGGAAAAGCTCCACCCTACTGGTCAAACAAACTAGCACATAGCCAGGGGAAAAGCACCACCTTGCTGGTCAAACAAATGAGCACAGAGGGACCCTCTACTTTGCAAGAGGTTAATGTACACGGAGCAGAACACGACCCAACCATGGGCCCCACACGACGTGTGGCCCCACGTCAACCCCAAATGGGCGCACAAACGTTCTCAGGTACAAACCACACATACCTCCAAGCGGTCCCGTATACTCCCAGAGTATACCTCATTCTAACCCAAAGGCTATCGCGCACACGGCACCCACCGTCAACGCGAAGGCGTGACGTAACAACTCCACCTCAAAGGCCCCAGAATGACCAACCACATCTTGTGAATCATTTATATCACTTTCCCAGGAGAGCGCGGCCACACTCCAAGGGTCCGCTACAAACAAGGTAGGGTGAACCACCCCTAGAGCACCTTCCATGCTTCCACATTTAATAAGATCTTGTATAAGGCTCCACACAACCAAACGGATCACACTGTTGTAATCCTCACAGAAAAACACATGAGTTAGACTACTTACTCGCCTCAGACGGATATCCGATGGAAAAGTCACCAACACTGCCTCATGCCCGAATAGCATCCCGTGACCCTGAGCCTCAGCCCCGAAAACAGTCGGGCGCATCACACCATTGCGATCCCCTCAGGAAAACACGTCAAAAGCACTACTCACTTGAGTGCAATGGATATCCAGAGAAAAAGGTGCATTCCAGTGCACCGCACACGAGCGGTGCTTCGTGGGACCCGCATCCCGGTCTTGAAACTCAACGAACGGGTCGCACCGTTGCAATACTCTCAAAAACGTACAAAAAATGGACTATTAACTTGTCTAAAAAGGACACCCGGTGATAAAGCTAGAAATCACCATCAAATCCCGAAACGGCCCTCGTAGGGCCCGCACCATCGTGCAGAATAATAGCGGCCAGACTGCGCCAACGCGATGCCCTCGGAAAACACCCAACATCGACTTATCGCATGCCCCGAATGGGCGTCCGATGAAAAAGTCGCTAAAAGATACATGCACCTCAAAAGACAGACCATGGGGCCCACACCTCAAATCCAGTCTCAACACCCGAAGCTACCCTGGAAACATCCGCCTCTGTGCCAGGGTCGTAACGCCATGGACAGCGCTAAAAACAGACATCAGATGTGTCCGCACCGCCCAAAACAAGGATCTTGAAAAAAATGCTCGTCCCCTTAAAGACACGTCGTGCCTCAGAGGCCCCTTATTTTGGGAATTAAAAATTCCCGAAACTATATCAACAAGCCCGCCTCGACGTCAGGTCCGTGCTGCCAAAGACGGCGCACAAAACGGACATCCGGCACACGAGCCACGTCCGTCACAACCTTAATTATAATTTATTATTATTGATTTCAAGCATCTCGGGTCGCCCGTCTTCGGGCATGAAATCCAAAAAAAATGCAAAACCCACCTTAAAAAGGGCGCCTCACTGATACGAACTCCCTGTCGCAGATGGTTCATCAAACGGACGCACCGTTTGGAATCTACGGCCCCCCGAAATGCAAGGGGCCCAATGGGGGCCGGTTCGGACCAGTCCAGACCACCGCGACCTGCTGGCCACGACTCACTCTCATCGCACCGGACCCCTCGGTGTCTGGTTCTTCCCAGTAGACCGGCCAGAAGTCCGGTCTTCTTCTTCTCCCGTAGGACCCACGTTCGGCGGGTCCTTGTCCACGACGCACGCCCGAGGCACGACACCTTGGGTTCCTCTGCTGAGGCTGATAGGCCGAAGCCGCGCCGCGACCGCCTCGTCCCCGATCTGCCGCTGACCACACTCGGCTCCTCCGAAGTTGCCTGACGCCGGTCACCGTCCGCGAGCCCCGGCCGACACCGAAACCCCCTGTCGCCTTCGCCTTGCCCCGAAGCCAGCCGCTGCTGAACGCTGCCCGCGCTAGGAGCCACCGTGCGCCTCCGCCTGAGCCCCTTCCGAACCGCCAGTAGACCTCACCGGAGAACCCGAGACCGCCGAAAAAACCCTCAAACACCTCGAACATCGACTCGCTACTACGGAAGCCTCGAAACCCTAGAAATTAAATCCGATACATGCGTCGGGAAGTTCAGAAAATGTACTACGCAACCGTGGATTTTTCTCGGAAATTAAATAGAAATTTGACACATATAAAAGGGTTCAAAGAAGGTGCGGAAAAGAAAAACGCAACCAAACCCCTACCTGCAGGGGCGTTACCCGAAGCTTCACGGGCGATCCGCTGCCGCATCGTCGCCTTGCCGGAGCTGGCTCACCGGAGGTGGAGGAGGAGAGGGAGAGGAGGGGCTACCATGGGGAAGGGGAAGGAGAGGGGTGGGGTTAGGGTTTAAAAAGAAAAAATATTAAATTAATTAAAATTAAATTATTTTTATCCTCAATTCTGACCCGCACCCGAAACGCCCGAAGGGGTCATGGTTAAGCCACCCCAAGAGTAAAAACCACCTCCCGAGCACAACGGTGGTCTCAAAATTTGATTCTGATCATCCGTTTGAAAGTTATAAAATTTAACGTTTGAAGCCGCTAAATTACGAAAACGCCCCTGGTGGCCTAATTCACAGACGGGTTGCGCCGGTGAAAGTTACCCCCTCTAAGGGTAAATGGAACATTTAGAGCTCAACGGTGCCCTCGGATTTCCAATCCGATCAACCGTTTAAGAGATACTTGAGTTTCATTATTAAACGAATAAATTAATTAATTAATTTATTCGTTTAACGTTCCGAAAGCGAGCGAGGGGTCCAAACATCCCACGCCGACAAGTTTTATGTCGTTCCTAGGGTAAACACCCCATTTCGGACCCATTAGTACACTCGGATCTCTGATCCGGATCACCGTTTAGGAGTTATCTCAATTATTTGGCATTTCCAGTGTGAAGGCACTGAAAATTTAATTCCAGCCACTCCGGGGCTCGGAATCGCACGCCGTCTGAAGGAGATGCTCTGGAATTTCATCAAGAATATTCCAAAGTCTTTTGTAGCAAAAAATGGGTTCTTACATTTATAACTTAATCATATAAAATTATGTTGTCATTAATAAAGAAATATTTTAAATATTAGTAATAAATTCTAAATCTGATTCAATATATATCATATTTCACAAATAATTAAAATTATATTTAAATACAACTAAAATAATAAATAAATATAATTTAATAACTGATCCATCAAAATAAAATGAAAAACACGTTCCCACCCCTATCTTTGCACTACCCACGCCTCCCGTCTCCCCAAACCGTGGTCTCATGCTGGTGTCGACTCCGACTTCCTGACCAATGATCCCTTCCTTTACTCACAGACACGGTTCATCGACATCACCAGCACCCATAGTCTCACCCACTTTGATTCTTCAACATCATCTACAACCCGTGTCTTTTGATGCTCGATTAATTTTGTCCACTTTAAACTAAAATCATTAGGTATCTAGAGTAACTGGATATAAACCCATATCTCGATGATTGAGCCTCTTATCAGGTAAGAATTTTTTATGTTCATGTTTTAATCCTCTGTAATCATGGGATTCCAGCATTTTAATTGAATGGTAGTTAGGGTTTTAGTGAAATTATGATGAAATGTGTTTTCTATTTTTTGTTTTTATTTATTTTCCACGAGATTTTTGTTTACTAATTGCATGATTATCCAAATCCACTCAAGTTATTTGATTCAGTCCTCCATATTTTTACGCATCAATTTTCTTTTCATACTTTTCCATTTTATTCTTTTGAAGTAGAAATATAGTGTTTAACCAATGGACACAAGTAGGGACATCATCGTATTCATCCCACAAACTTCATTATATAAATTTATATTAGGTTGTTTTGCTTTTTTAGTTTATTTTGGAGGCCCTATTCGATTTATACTGTTCAATTGGTGCTAAAAAAATATATAAATGGATAAATAATTTGATAGATGACCTACTTCCATAATTTATTCCACTATTTTCATTATTATTCACATATCCACATTAAATATTTTTCAGTATAAGTCATCTGCATGTAGGATAAAAAATATAAATTAAAAGACTATCATGCAGGTGATTTGGTTAACCTTTTGAATGTTTCATTAGTGGAGAGTATTCCTTTAACAACTTATGAAAAGCTACAACCGTTGCTCAGAAAGAACCATATAAAGGTATATTTGTTGTTGCTTTTATTGGACCTTATTATTCTCATACATGTTAATGTGTAAAGTTACCTGTTATTTTTTCCATAGATGGAGCATGTTTTCCAATTTATTTTCATTTTAGTGGCAGGTGAAATTAATTACATTAGAAATTGGAGTAGCTAAAGTTAAATGTTTATATTTATTTTTCACGATTGTATCATACTACTATATAGAATTTGATTCTTATTATTTTTAAAGAGTTATTTTCCACACTTATAACCTATAATAAGCAGTTTGAATTGACTAACGATGTTTGTTTTGTTGATGGAAAACATTCACACTTAAATTTCTAAAGAAACTAACTATGTGATCCAAAACACATTTTTTATAAGATATATAGGAACACTCATCCAAAAATTCTAACAAAAATTACTTAGTATTTATTGAATTCAATCATAAACAACCAATCTACCAATGATTCAAGTGCCTGCATATCAAACCAACCCACCAGACAAGATGCAGACATGAATTCTAGTGCAGCTCCACCAAAAACTAAAAAATCCATAATCATTTGGTCATTATAGAGTATTTTCATAGGACTGACATAGAGGCTCATCACCTTATTCTCAAAAAAACATTTGATACCAAAATTACATTGAAATTACTTGATATGATGACCATGGTTTCCAAAATCAATACCACATTATGATATTTTCTCTTCGAAAGCATCAAATTTTCTAGCGATGAAGAATGTGACATGATAATAGTGATAATCAGGGGTATCAATTGTAACCATAACTTGAATTATGTTTGAACCAATTCACATGTGGTTCATAAATCATCCAATATTGACATATTACATTGAATCTGAACTAAGTGCATTTGTGTCCTTTAAGATACGTTTTAATTATCTTCACTTTCACAACTCATTGATAAAAAGTTTTCAAATGTACTCATAAACAAATGTACATTGGGGTAATCCCTCAAGAGTATAAACACCCCAACACTTAGTGAAGAACACCTACAAATTTCATGTGATGTCACTCTGCATAACTCTAATTTCACATAGCATGTTATAGCCACTCAATCTCTAGCACTTTGATAAATTTTTTCATTAGATATCATTTTCATAGTCCCTACAGTTTTTCATAAAACATCTCTTCAATAGGAAATTTTTATAATAAAAGTTGTGAGGATTTCTATGGTCTTTGAATCATGGAAATGAAATCTTTTAGTAATAATTCTCTTCACAATCCTTATTGAGTATAAGCAAACACTTTTCTCATTTTGCATACACATTCATATTCAGAGGGAATTGGAAATGAAATACAATGGAATTTATATTTTTGATATTAACGTTAATAACCAACCAATTATAATGTGATAGGTAAATATGCATTTTGTTAGATTATAGTTTGTATATTAATTTTCATCACCGACCAATGCTAATGTGAAAGGTAAATATGTATTTCATTATATTATATTTTATGGGATGTAAAAAATTTTAGCCCAGAAACCAATTTTATTTACTAAAACAATTTTAGCATTTTTAGAACCCTTTGGCATGTCATTGGTCTTCTAAAAGGACCTCTATTCATTTGAACAAAATGTCTATTGCTGATAATAAACCAAAATAGGTAGATTTTCACCTAGGCAATGATGATATGTTCATATTATTACATTTCATGTTTTGTTCCTTGTACAAGATTCTTATCAAGGATTGAGAAACAAAAATGATTTCCTCTACTTCATTTTGAATTCAATCCAATGTTTACAATCAAAAAGAGAAGAATAATTTCATGTACATTGAAAGAATGTATAGTTTTATTAATCCTCTATTCAATTTGTCTTGATTTCTTTATTTTGATCCTCATCAAGCACCGTATTAATAAAATTTGGGGTAGGGGTATCCTATTATGTAAAGAGGTTTTCCAACCTAGTTGACCTAAAGAAAAGTTATGTCTCCCCTGCCAATAATCAATGGTGAGTTTTCAAACATAATATTGATGAAAGAAATTATATTAAACTATATAATGGAAGGATTTTAACATATAGAATTGAATAAATACATCTCATTCAAGTAAATTAGCCTAGAGTAGTGATCCCAAAGGGTGTGGCTTGTGTTGTTCTCTTATGTTAGGTTCGCCTGTATACAATACATGGAATCTCCATGGCTTTGAGTATTGATCAATATTTCTTGTAATGATGTCGCCAACATTTTCCTATGAGACGAATGTCGTAGCCTGTCAATATATGCATCCAAAAGGAAGCATGAAAAAATATCATTTATTTTGATTAATGTTTTAAGGACCTCGATGACTAGTTGGACGTCACCCTGGAATAATGAGAGGAAACTATTGGTGAGAAATGGTCCTCCTATAAAGAATAAGAACTATTTTTTCAGGTTGTCTACTCCTGAGATATTATTAACTATGTTGCCAAAGATTCAGAACATAATCCTTCCATTTGAAAGTGTAAAAATCAAGTATTCTAGGGTATTTTGGTTACTAAAATACTAGAATTATTTCAAGAACTTTAGTTCTCATGTCAAAGCATTTCAAAGTGGCGTAAGTACTACTTCGGTAAAAATGAAAATTTACCATCGCAAGGTTGTCTAATCCTTTTGCTTCTCTTTTGACAAAGATGGTGTAGTTGTGTAGATTTCTGATGGAAAAGGTTATATTGACATGTCCACAGTGGATGCTGCTACTTCAAAAAAAACTAGCAAGGAAATTTCATCAAGGGGCAGTGGTTTTCTTGAAGCTCCTGTTTTAGGTAGAAAAAAACCTAATGAAGATGGCCAACTTCTAATCATTGCTTCTAGGGATAAGGTTTTGTATGAAGAAGCAGTCATGACATTCAACATCATGGAAAAATTCATTCTTCTCGGGTGAAGTTGGGAATGGTGCAAAAATGAAACTTGTTGTGAATATGAAAATGTGAAGCATGATGAATGCCTTTGCAAAGGGACTCTATTTGACTGAGTGAAGTGGACTGGACCCAAATACACTGCAGGATGTATTGGAGTTGGGTGAATTTTCCACTATGATGTTTAAGTTGAAGGGTCTAGCCATGATTAAGAATATCTATTCACCTGCATTTTATCTAAAGCAACAACATAATGACATACAGTAAGCTCTTTCCATTAGTGATGAGACTAATGTATCAATTCCCATAGCTGCTGTTGCTAATGAGGCTTTCAAGAAAGCCAAGGGCATGGTTTTAGGTGATAGTTATTTTTAATCTCTTTACAAAATCCATGATTTTTTTTCAATATGGATTTCTAAAAATCCGTACTAATTGTTTTAAAGATGAAAATCCTACTTTCTTAAATGTATTTCAAACTAGATGTTTTGGAGTGTTTTTGGGAAAATTCATTTATGTATTATTTGGCACATACCTACTGAACTATTTAAACTCACCGTAATTGTTATAATTACAACCAACTATTTGGCAGATTCAGTTTTGTCTAGGTTTGTATAGAGTGAGGTCTGGTTTTTATGGATGGTGATGTTCCGGGGGTCACATGGAAAGTGTGTCTAGTTCTGGTTTAGTTCAGTTATGTTTTTTTATTTTCTATTTTGTCCCGTTGTAGTTGTATTCGGTATTGGTTATGAATTTAGATATGTTCAGTGGTTTATTGTATTCTCATGTTTATTTTGTGTGATCTGGTTTGTTTATTTATTGGTTCTTGTTGGGTTAAATAATGTGAAACCACACATTAATAATGAGATATGTTTCCAACAATTAGTTAAGAATTATGGTTTAAGGAATCAAAATTCAATAGAAGAATTGAGAGGTCTGTGGTGAAACTAAAGGAATGCATGTATAGAGTATCCCTCAGTATCTTTGGATACATTTTACATTTATGGATTTTACTTCACCAACAAAAATGGTTTTAACAAAACATTATTCAGGCATTTGTACAACATCATTAATAGAAAAACACTAGCATGGATCGTTCATTGGTCATTGGAGCTGACTCGCTGGAATGTATGAGTTTCTGATGATCATTGATTAATGAAGCTGGCTCACGGACATGGATGGTCTGGAGATGCTATTGCTGAAGCTGACTCACTAGAGCTACTGGTGCTGAAGCTGACCCATTGGAGCTGGTCGTTGGGGCTGGGGTGTTGGGATGGGGTTCGGGTGGTGGATCCTATTTGGTGGGGGGGGGGTAGAATTTTTTGTATTGATTAATTTTGTAATGAATTTCATTTGTAATATAATTAAATTCTTTATAAGTTTTAACGTGTGTTAAAATATTCTTCTGCGTAATAATTAAAGTAGATGTATTATATATGATAATTTAATAAATATAACATGAAATTTTACTAGCAATAAAAATTTATATTTTTTATTCAAATGTAATTTATAAAAAAGAAATTATATGTTGGTAATATTTTTACCAACAATAAAATATTTTCATCAAAACCTATTTCTAAACACTTTAACCAACTTATATATTATCTGTTGGTATTATTATAATTGTAATTGAACTAATTTATCTGTCACAAACACATTTAACGACAGAGTTTTTACCGACAGTTTAGTGATAGGGACATATATTATGGTAAAGCGTTTTACTAATAGAAAATGCACATTTACCAATAGATATGCCCCAATTAGAAAAAGAAAAATATTTTGTAGTGCAAACTATGTTTCCTTTCTATACTATAGAAAACCCTTTAGAAAAATTTCTTCCATGTGAAACTCTTTCTGACAAAGCCAAATTTCTAATGTGATGAATTACTCTAATGAAATTCTCAATAATCACCATAAAAATAGGATCAGAGATCCTTATATTTGAAAATTGATAAGCACAATCCACTAATTGTAGGTTTAACAAATTTTTTATACAGAACCACCTTCACCATGTACGGTGCATCTCCTATGAACCATTTACCTATGCGGTCCGCATACCACCACCCATCCCTTTGCAGTGACCAAAATATTTTGTAAACCGATATCCACCGTGTGTTTTCCTACAAAAATACTTACCACAAATTGTCTCTTCTATGAAAATACCCTCTATGTTTTCACAAACGACACACCATCATGTGAACCATCACACCTTTTTCATACTAAAAGCCTTCTCACTAACAACAAGTATTCACCAAAAACCATTTTTCGTGTTGTGAACCATTTCCACAACATGGTTTATAATACACCATTCTTCATACCATATTTCAAGATCTGTGAACTTTTCCATCTATGTGGTTCACGGTTCCCTTAATTTGAAGAAACTATTTGTTTTCCAAAAACAAATTCCCATTATTGAGGGAAGAAATTTGGTAAACATTGGGAAACTCTACCACCTTCAGTACTAAATTGGGCCTCAATCATTTGACTAAATTCCATGAAAACACCTTGATCAACCCAATGTGGATTTATGAAAAACACAAAAAATTCTCCATTTCCAGCAAATAAAATCATTATTTTCAACTTGGTGTGGTATGGGACTTTGTGGGACACATTCATTTCAGGTTATAGTTTCTACCCTATAAACATCCCCTTTGGAACACTGCTACCCCCCAAATCCTTGTTTCACGATTGTAGAATGAATTAAAATCAGAATAATTATTGCATGATGTTAAAGTACATGGATCAATCTCATCAAATGATGTTAACTGGGACATCATCATCTTGGATGCATGACAAAAATACAATAACATCATGGTGTCCTTTATTGAGAGGATGTCACCTTTGGCACTCTTCATCTACAATTCCACATGTAAAGAAATATGTACGGATTGATTCTTCTCTACATCGTATATATAAGGATGTCTGGGATTCACACCTTTTTCTATTCACTCAAAACAAAAAAAAATATAATGAAATAAAAAACAACAAAAATCCTCTCTACTTATGTATGGTTTAGATCTATAACAAGAGATATTCTTTCAAGAAATAGGAGTGGCGTGATGCCCATACTCATGGGATATATAGAGATACCTAGATTTTCGATCTCGATCCTAGCTAAAACATTCACCCTCTTTCATACTGGGTCACCTATGTCCTTACCACATGACATTAAACTGCATGGGAGGTCCAAACTATGTTCGGATTTATTCCTTTTTTTATTGGATAGGTAGTGATGCTTAGACGAATTATCCTTAGAACCAACTTGAAATTAAACTCCCCTTTATTTCAGGACTGAACTCCATGGCTTTGAACTGGGAGCCTATAGTCCAAGCATCACAACTCTGAATGACAGGAAGATCTCTTCTTAGGAATGTGTCATGTAGTGTTAAGATTCAATCGGATCCATTCATGTCAGGATTTTCATAACACTTCAGTACACATACCCATTTTTGATACAATCACCCATGTTCCAAACTCCATGGGTTTATACTAAGCTCCCCTACATTCCATTTTGCAAGACATTAAATAACATAAAAAATAGTGTCCAATTTCTATGATTGTAATCTATGTAATAGAAAACTGCATAACACTATAATATTATTGTATGATTGGAAATTTCACCCAATCTAGATCACCTACCATGACATCATCAAGAACTATGTGTGACTTTATTCCCATCCACATGGGATACCTAGGGACTCCAAAACATTTTTTCTTCGGGCCTAGACACAGATTTGTCAATCATTTGGCCCCTAGGCCTCAACATAGTCTATAATTCACAAATTTAAACTATAAAAGAGACGGTCTCTTGAAACTATGGTGTGGTTATAGGCCTCCTTTCCCTTATTCATGTAACACCCAAAAATTTCACAGTATGTTATCTTCAATTTCTTGTGTTGCACAAAACACAAAATTGACTTTCACAACATGAAATATGAAGTATCTAAAAAACAACAATATAGTTTTAAAAGTATTTAAATGATAAATTTACAACTTATACTTTATTTATTGTAATATAAATAGTAATAAATAATATTTTAAATGTTATTTATAATGATTTCATATAAATAAAACATATTATTAATCAAATTTTTATGTTTCAGTAAAATAGTTATATGTTTAGAAATAATATTTCTTTAAAGGAACTACTTTTTATGTCCTTTTGTGTACAATAATAAAATTAATTTTATATATAATTAGTCTTTTTTTGGAAAAATAGAATTAAATTTTTAATTTATAATATTGAAATTATCTTAGGGTGATTTTTTTTTCTAAAAACATTCAAATATTGATGAATAGTGAAAACACTACATAATTGTTAAAAAATGAATTTTCATTCAATTGATTATTATAAATTATATTTTTTTCAAAGTAAAAACATATAAAAAATTATTATTTTAAACCACTTTAGGTCATTATAATCATTTTTTTATAGAATTAGATATAAAAATTCATTGAAAATTTTTAACACCTTTTTACCCACTTTATAGCCACATTTTCAAATTATCATTATACTTAATTTTACCACATATGTGAAATTAATTTCAAAAATCTAACATACATGATTTTTATCTGTATAAAAAATTCAGTCTAATAGGAGGAAAATAATTTTTAGTAAGTTGTGTCATTTGAATTTTATTGACCACAGTTAAAGGTAAATAATGTAACTAAAGGTAATAATAATATTGTAATAATATAATATTTCCCTAACCTTTTTTCTAATTTTTGTAAAGACCCGTAAAATTCGAGGGAAATTTTTTCTTAATTTTCTTTGAAATTTTACAAGAGCGCGGTTTCAGACGGCACCTGATTCCGAGGCCCGGAGTGCCCGGAATCAATTTCCGTAGTTTGGCTCGGGTACGTTCAGTGAACGAACGAGCGGGAATTCCTAACTTTTGATCCGGTGCTCGGAATTGAAATCTGAGGGCACCGATGAACTCACAGCACCGATATTCGCTTAAAGAGTCCTTTTCGGAAGTTGCGTTTGTTGCGGAACGAAAGTTAGTTTTTGGGAGAATTATAAAAGTTGAATAAAAAAAATGTGGAATTCTTTTTATTTTACTTTTGTAGGTTAACTCCTCTCAAAGGGAGTTAGGGGTGGGACCCACACCCACTTAACCTCCCTTGAGAGGATTAAGTGTGGTGGGACCCACACGAACCTAAACCTCTCATCTTCTCCCTTAAACTCCCCTTTTAATTTAAGATGGCAAGTTGGTTAATTAATGGCTTGAGTTGTCTTAATTCAAACCTTTGAAATTCAAATGGTTGGATTGACTTAATAAAATAAGCTCTTAGCTTATTTTGTTGGGTTAGAATTATTTAGCCAACTTGTGAGGTTTTTGAGAGCTCCTCCTCCTTCTTCTTCAACTCCGACGAAGAACGCTCAAGCTCCGACGAAGAACGCTCAAACTCCGACGAAGAATGCCGCTTCCTCCTCAGACCTTATTCATCGGTATACGAAGATTTGCCAACGACGTATCTCTTAGGGCGTATCTCTTCGTCAACGGATTTGACGAACGACTACCGCGACGCCCGACCTCCGCGACGTTGTCTTCCGCGGGACGTTGACAAATCTTCGAACTTATACCCAATGCAGGGGTTGTTGATTTTTGCTTAATTATTTTATTCTTGCTCGTGGTTCTAGCATGACTAACATGAGGATATTGAATATTTAAGTTGTGTTTTAACGTGAGGGGGCCGGACCACATAAACACGGCCGAACCCCCTCCTTCGTTCTTGGTGTTTTATTTTGCGGATGAATCAAGGTGGCGTGGTGCCGTCACACCACGCAGATATTCGCCCAAATCTTTTACGCGACGTCGTCGCGCCGCGCCATGGAAGAATCATCAAGAACGCGACGCCGTCGCGCCGCGTTGAAGGAAATCAAAGGCGCGGCGGAGGGGCGCGGTGTCGTCGCACCGCGCCGGACGACGAACACCACGGCCGGTTCTAGGCTGCGGCGGAACGAGAAGACCGGCGGCCGGGCCGCCGGCGTCAGAAGCCGAAAAGGGGACCGGATTTTTCCGGTCCCGTTGGAGAAAACCGGCCGGCAGTTGGCCGGCCGGAAGGTCAAATGCCGGGGGAAATAAATTCCCCCGGCCAGCTTTAAAACCCTCCTCATTTAAGAGGAGGGCGATTTCCTTGAGGGGGGGCCGGAGGCCCCCCGGTTTCTTCAAGCCGGCCCCCACGTGGGGGGCCGTTTTTTTTTAAAGGGCGCGGCATATGGCCGCGCCACCTCTCCAATCAAGCGGGGGCTTGATTCCCCCCGCGCGCTGCCTCCGTGCGGCGCCAGGCCGCCACGCCGCCGCACCGCCACGCCGCCGGCCGGCCAGCCGGGCCAGGTCGGACCCGGGTCGACCCAGGGGGGGTCGGGCCGGGTCGGCCCGGACCCCCCCGTTTCGAATCAGTTTCGGTCGTTTGGCCATAACTTGAGCTACAGACCTCCGAATGACGAACCGTCTATGGCAACGCGATACTTGGATCGAGACGGTCGTTTCGGTGTATCGCACATAAGGTTTTGGATTACTTTGAGTTCGGCCAGGTTGGTTCGTTCACGAAACCAACCGGGCCTTCGGAGCGGGAACACTCATATCTTGAGCTACGGACGTCCGATTGACGTGCCGTCAGCTGTGTTGTGTTCCTCTTAGTGAGACGAATCTTTGGTAATACTCCTCCCAAGGTTTGGATGCAGGTGGAGTACGGTCGGGTTGGTTTTGCCTTAAAAACCAACCGGGCCCCGGGGACGAAATGCCAATAACTCTCAGACCGGGCGTCCGATCGACGCGCCGTCTGTTGCGTTGAGTTCCTGTTGACGATACGGATCTTTTGGATACATCAACTCTGGACTTTGTGACATTTTATGTATCAGCCTCTTAGCTCGTGGAGCGGATCCTCTGAACGAGCTTGCTGTGTGCGGGAACCCTAGTGCTGGCTGCGACTGTTACTGTGACTACTACTGCTTCTACTGCTACTGTGACTGCGACGACGACAGTACAGAGATCCTGTGTGGATTCGACGACGACGACTACAGCACTCAGCGATCCTACGTGGATCAGTGCTACAGGTCCTCTGTGGGCCCGATCCTGTGTGGGTCCGATCCTGTGTGGGTCTTTGCGCTCAGCGGTCCTGTGTGAACCAGCGCCTACAGGTCCTACGTGGGCCCGATCCTGTGTGGGTCTTTTGCGGGGGTTAGTTACCTATCGATCCTTCGTGGGTCCGACGACTTAGATGGATCAGAGATCATCTTTATCATCTTTCGAAGAAGTATACGTATGTGAGCTGAATCCTATTGCTTTCCTGTGTGGATTGTGTTGTGAAATCCTGTGTGGATTACGTTTTGCTTTCCTGTGTGGAATACGTTTACTTTCCTGTGTGGACTGAGTTGTACATGGGCTCGGAAGTTGGTACGTATTTGAAATTTATGACTTAGGTATATGTATGGGCATATACCTAAGCAGTGTCGGTTGATACTTCGTGATTGTACCTTTCTTCGTGGTTTATCCTTTGTGGATTTGAGAGACCTTCAGGGGTATTGGGGTCCCTACTAAGTAGCTTATACTCACCCCTTCACGGGCTTTTCCCGCACTACGTTGTGTTGGTTGCAGACGACGGACAGCGTTGACCTTAGCTGAGGCTTGCAGAGCAGGACGGTACCTGGAGGTGGACCACTGGGCGGGACGTGCTCGGAGTGGACGGCGGGACCCGTGGAGCAGTGGAGCTATCTGTACCCACCCTTCAGGTGGGATTTCCAGTGGACAGCTCGGTGTAGCGGCTTTTACTTTTCAGTTGCTATTTTCCCTTTCGAGTTGTACTTTACTTTCAGTTTGGGTTTGTATACTGGCCCATTTAATTTTCCGCACTTTCAGTTGTACTCTGCTTTTGTTTAGTGTTTACTTTCCGCTTGCTTACTCTGTGGTGTTTGTTTACTTTACAAAGGAAATGCCTTCCCTTTTTACCGGGATTTACACCTTGGTGCTAGTCGCCAGCCACTGGCCTATGGAAGGCGGGCTTGGGGTAGTCACGGCATGGACCCCGAGGGCGGGTCGTGACAAATTGGTATCAAAGGAGTTCGTTTCTACCGCGAACTCTGATCGTTTCTATGTGAAGCAATAATGTATAGCGTATTGAGTATGGTTATCAGTCCAGGGAGTCCAGTGTTGGTGCGGCGGCCGACGTATCCGTACACCAGGACCCTGACTTCTGATTTCCGACTTAATGCATGAAAACATTGATTGCGTGTGTGTTTCAAAGTTTTCTTTGTGATTACTTATATCAGCTCACCAGGTATACTGTTCTGACCGTGGCGCACCTGTTTCCTTTTCAGGATGGCCCCACGACGGCAGCCAGCTAGGGTTCCGAGAGTCGAGCGTGACGACAGCCCACCGAGCGACGAGGCCTCGGTGGAGGGCCCTTTGTCAGCAGTGGCACCGGCGGTAGCTCTACCCGCCGAGCCCCCGATGCTTCCAGCAGCAGCTGCTGACGATGTACGTCGCCTCAGCGCACTGCATGAGTTTCAGCGCCAGCGACCGCCCAGGTTTCGCGGGGAGATGGATCCCCAGGCAGCAGAGGACTGGCTGGAGGCAGTGGTACGAGTGTTTAGGCTAGTGAGGACACCAGAATACCTCATGGTGATCCTCGCTGCGAGCCTACTACACGCAGCAGCAGGACGATGGTGGAGCTTGATGCTCCAGGTGCACGATAAGGCATCTCTAATTTGGACGGACTTTGAGAGCCTCTTCCGCTCAGAGTTCGTCCCAGCCACACATCATGCGGTGTGTATCCAGGAGCTTCTACAGCTGTGGCAGGGCAGCATGACGGTCGCTCAGTACTCGGTGAGATTTACCGATCTCTCGCGCTACTCGACCGACATGGTACGAGACCCATTCTTCCGGGCCGGACCTTCGAGCAGGGTTTGAGACACGAGATCAGGGCATCGCTGATCTCCCTCAGCATACCGACTCAGACAGGAGTACTGGAGCGGACCCTTCTGATCGAGAGCTTCCTTGCTGAGTCTACACCAGCGCAGCGACCCACCGCATGGCGGCACGTGGCAGAGTCATCTGCAGCAGGCAGTCAACGGATGACTCAGGGGTCCAGGCAGACGAGACCTTCGGGCAGACGACCTCAGGGCACTGGCTCAGCAGTGCGGGGCACATAGTGAGGAGCCAGTCTTTCGAGAGGCAGACAGTGCTACTCATGCGGCGGGCAGGGCCACATGGCTCGTGATTGCCCGACCCGCCATGCCGAGGAGCAGCAGACAGTTGAAGGACCACCGAGGCAGATGCAGAGGGTCGACCGTGGCGGTCCGCAGGGAGGAGGCGGACGAGGCAGAGGAGCTGAGCAAGCAGCCGGTGGTGGGCGACGCTTTGAGGCTCTGCCACCACCACCACCAGGAGGTCCACCCCGACCATAGGGAGCTGGAGGGCAGAGACAGGCACAGCTCCAGGCAGTAGAGGCCTACCACCACGGCGCACCCGAGATGATTCGAGGTACTATCTGTGTCTATTCCACCCTTGCTGCAGTTCTTATAGACACAGGAGCGAGTCACTCTTTCATAGCCGCAGTCCTTGTTCGGAGCTCGGAGATTCCGACAGAGCCGTTGGATCGATCCTTACGGCAAGAGACTCCTACGGGAGCAGACTCGACGATTACGCACTGGTGCCGGCAGTGTGAGCTTACTCTAGGAGGCGAGAGTTTCGGCTGGGATCTTTTTGTAGCAGCGTCGAGGCCTTACGACGTCATCTTGGGCATGGATTGGCTATCTACGGTCCATGCAGAGATTGACTGTTTTAGGCGCAAGGTGCGATGTGTATGCACCAACGGGAGTAGGTTCACCTTCACCGGCGAGAAGGGAGCCTTAGAAGCACAGGATGGACTTCCGCGGAGGAGAGGACAGCCCATTACTCCTCAGTTAGCTAGCCTCATCCTTGGAGCAGTTGACGTGCAGAGTCCTGGTTTTCCTGCAGTGGTGGATCAGTTTGCGGATGTTTTTCCCGACGACGTTCCAGGGCTACCTCCTCAAAGATAGGTAGACTTTTATATTGACTTGTACCCCGGGACAGCCCCGATATCCACTCCATCATATTGGATGGCCCCCGCCGAGCTTCGATAGCTACGGGTATAGTTGGAGGACTTGCAGGGCAAGGGGTTCATCCGACCCAGTGTTTCACCCTGGGCTTCCCCAATTTTGTTCGCCAAGAAGGCGGACGGGAGCTTGAGACTTTGTGTTGACTATCTTCGCCTGAACCAGGTGATAGTGAGGAACAAGTATCCGCTACCGAGGATTGATGACCTCTTTGATCAGCTCAAAGGAGCACGATGGTTCTCGAAGATAGACCTCAGGTCAGGCTATCATCAGCTCAGAGTCAGAGAAGAGGATGTGCAGAAGACGGCCTTCAGATGTCGGTATGGCCACTATGAGTTCTTGGTTATGCCTTTCGGTGTAACCAATGCTCCAGCAGTGTTCATGGCTCTCATGAACATGATCTTTCAGCCATACCTCGATCGGTTTGTCGTAGTCTTCATCGACAACATTCTGATTTACTCTACGACAGAGGAGGAGCACGCCTATCACTTGCGAGTTATACTAGACACACTTCGAGAGAACCAACTTTATGGTAAGCTCTTGAAGTGCCAGTTCTGGATACGTGAGGTCCACTTCTTGGGACACGTTATCTCTGAGGCGGGAGTTGCAGTGGATCCCACGAAGATTGAGGCTGTGTTAGCATGGCAGCCACCCAGGAGCGTGACTGAGGTTCGGAGTTTCTTGGGACTAGCTGGATACTATCAGAGATTCATGCCAGACTTCTCTAGAGTTGCGGCATCACTCACAGCTTTGACGAAGAAGGGGAAACCCTTCGTGTGGTCAGACAGATGTCAGCATAGCTTCCAGGAGCTGAGACAGAGATTGACTAGCGCATCTATCTTGAGATTGCCCGAGGAGGGAGTAGGGTACGTAGTCTACTGCGATGCATCAGGGACCGGACTCGGATGTGTTCTGATGCAGGAGTGGGCAGTGATCGCCTATGGATCACGTCAGTTGAGGCCGCATGAGCAGAACTACGCTACCCATGACCTAGAGTTAGCAGCAGTGGTCTTCGCTCTGATGACATGGCGACACTATCTGATGGGTGAGCGCTTTACAGTCTTTTCTGATCATCAGAGTATCAGGTATATCTTCTCTCAAAAGGACCTGAACCTGAGACAGCGGCGATGGCTCGAGTTCCTCCAGGACTATGACTTTGAGATATTCTATACTCCTGGGAAGGGGAACGTAGTAGCCGATGCCCTTAGCAGGAGGACAGGCATTCAGCTACTAGAGGAGGCGACGGAGCAGCTATCCTCTTTGCAGATATCCTTCGTGGATAGAGATGGAGCAGCCTTCCTTCAGTCTCTCACAGTCACTCCTCCACTACTGCAGCGAGTCAGGGAGGCACAACGTGGGGATGCTGACTGTGAGACACGGCATGCACAGATATCCTCGGGACAGGCACCTGATGGTTTCTCCCTTGGAGCAGAGCACGACATCCTTTTCAGAGAACGTACCATGGTACCAGTCGCCTTGCGAGAGGAAGTGCTGAGAGAGTTTCACACTTCTCCTTTGGCGATACATCCTGGAGTGGCGAAGATGTACCAGGACCTCAGACAACAGCACTGGTGGCCGGGCATGAAGAAGGCTGTAGCAGAGTTCGTTTCTCGATGCCTCACCTGCCAGCAGGTGAAGGCAGAGCATCAGGTACCAGCAGGCTTGGTACAGCCCTTGGAAGTTCCGAAGTGGAAGTGGGATGACATATCTATGGACTTTGTGACTGGACTTCCACGTACTTCCAGAGGTTACGACTCCATATGGGTGATTGTTGACCGACTCACTAAGTCGGCACACTTCTTACCCATCAGAGAGCAGGGCTCAGTGGAGAGCTTGGGACGTCTCTACGTTCAGGAGATTGTGCGGCTCCACGGTGTGCCATCATCTATTGTCTCCGATCGAGATGCTCGCTTTACTTCCCGGCTTTGGAAGGGGTTACAGGAGGCGTTCGGGACGCAGCTACGTCTGAGCACAGCCTTTCACCCTCAGACGGATGGTCAGACGGAGAGGACCATTCAGACTCTCGAGGACATGCTCCGCGCATTTGTCCTCGACTTTGGTCGTAGCTGGGAGGACCACCTACCCTTGGTGGAGTTTGCGTACAACAACAGCTACCACTCCACCATCGGGATGGCACCGTACGAGGCGTTGTACGACCGACCTTGTAGATCTCCTTTGTACTGGACAGACCCTGGGGAGTCAGCACTTGTGGGACTGGAGATGGTCCAGGCCACGACAGAGAAGGTCCAAGTCATCCAGGAGCGGATGAGGACAGCTCAGAGCCGGCATAAGTCATATGCTGATAGGAGGTGGAGGCCACTAGAGTTCGAGGATGGCGACCATGTCTTCTTGCGGGTCTCACCTCGACGTGGTATTCGGAGATTTGGCCGAGGCGGAAAGTTATCTCCGCACTTAATCTGACCCTTCCAGGTCCTCAGCAGGGTTGGCGAGGTGGCTTATCGCCTGGCTCTGCCACCTCAGTTGCACCGGGTGCACGACGTCTTCCACGTATCCCAGCTGAGGAGATACGTGCACGACCCGATGCACATCATTGACCATGGGGACCTTGACGTTGACGATGTGGCGACTTTTACGGAGGTCCCGGTGGAGATAGAGGATCGACAGGAGCGGGTCCTGCGTGGGCGATCGATTCCTCTTGTGCGCAACAGATGGCAGCACGAGAATCTCCAGGAGAGCACATGGGAGCGGGAGGCTCAGATGCGTGCTCTGTACCCTCATTTGTTTCCCAATTTTTTGATGTATCTTTACGGGGACATAAATCCCTGAGGTGGGAGTAATGTAAAGACCCGTAAAATTCAAGGGAAATTTTTTCTTAATTTTCTTTGGAATTTTACAAGAGCGCGGTTTTAGACGGCACCTGATTCCGAGGCCCGAAGTGCCCGGAATCAATTTCTGTAGTTTGGCTCGGGTACGTTCAGTGAACGAACGAGCGGGAATTCCTAACTTTTGATCCGGTGCTCGGAATTGAAATCCGAGGGCACCGATGAACTCGCAGCGCCGATATTCGCTTAAAGAGACCTTTTCGGAAGTTGCGTTTGTTGTGGAACGAAAGTTAGTTTTTGGGAGAATTATAAAAGTTGAATAAAAAAAATGTGGAATTCTTTTTATTTTACTTTTGTAGGTTAACTCCTCTCAAAGGGAGTTAGGGGTGGGACCCACACCCACTTAACCTCCCTTGAGAGGATTAAGTGTGGTGGGACCCACACGAACCTAAACCTCTCATCTTCTCCCTTAAACTCCCCTTTTAATTTAAGATGGCAAGTTGGTTAATTAATGGCTTGAGTTGTCTTAATTCAAACCTTTGAAATTCAAATGGTTGGATTGACTTAATAAAATAAGCTCTTAGCTTATTTTGTTGGGTTAGAATTATTTAGCCAACTTGTGAGGTTTTTTGAGAGCTCCTCCTCCTTCTTCTTCAACTCCGACGAAGAACGCTCAAGCTCCGACGAAGAACGCTCAAACTCCGACGAAGAACGCCGCTTCCTCCTCGTACCTTCTTCGTCGGCATACGAAGATTCGCCAACGACGTATCTCTTTGGGCGTATCTCTTCATCAACGGATTTGACGAATGAATACTGCGACGCCCGACCTCCACGACGTTGTCTTCCGCGGGATGTTGACAAATCTTCGAACTTATACCCAAGGTAGTGGTTGTTGATTTTTGCTTAATTATTTTATTCTTGATTGTGGTTCTAGCATGACTAACGTGAGGATATTGAATATTTAAGTTGTGTTTTAACGTGAGGGGGCTGGACCGCATGAACACGACCGAACCCCCTCTTTCGTTCTTGGTGTTTTATTTTGCGGATGAATCAAGGTGGCGTGGTGTCGTCGGACCACGCGGATATTCGCCCAAATCTTTTACGCGACGCCGTCACGGCGCGCCATGGAAGAATCATCAAGAACGCGACGCCGTCACGCCGCGTTGAAGGAAATAAAAGGCGCGGCGGAGGGGCACGGTGCAGTTGCACCGCGCCGGACGACGAACACCGCGGCCGGTTCCGGGCCGCGGCAGAACGAGAAGGCCGGCGGCCGGGCCGCCAGCTTCGGAAGCCGAAAAGGGGACCGGATTTTTCCGGTCCCGTTGGAGAAAACCGGCCGGCAGTTGGCCGGCCGGAAGGTCAAGGGCCGGGGGAAATAAATTCCCCTGACCAGCTTTAAAACCCTCCACATTTAAGATGAGGGCGGTTTCCTTGAGGTGGGGTAGGAGGCCCCCCTGTTTCTTCAAGCTGGCCCCCACGTGGGGGGCCGTTTTTTTAAAGGGCGCGACATATGGCCGCGCCACCTCTCCAATCAAGCGGGGGCTTGATTCCCCCCGCGCGCTGCCTCCGTGCGGCACCAGACCGCCGCGCCGCCGGCCGACCAGCCGGGCCGGGTCGGACCCGGGTCGGGTCGACTCGGTTCGGGTCGACCCGGTTCGGGCCGACCCATGGGGGGTCGGGCCGGGTCGGCCCGGACCCGGACCCCCCCGTTTCGAATCAGTTTCGGTATTTTGGCCAAAACATGAGACACGGACCTCCGAATGACGAACCGTCTGTGGAAACGCAATCCTTGGATCGAGACGGTCTTTTCGGTATATCGCACTCAAGGTTTCGGATTACTTTGTGTTCGGCCGGGTTGGTTCGTTCACGAAACCAACCGGGCCTTCGGAGCGGAAACACTCATATCTTGAGCTACGGAAGTCCGATTGACGAGCCGTCAGCCGTGTTGTGTTCCTCTTAGTGAGACGGATCTTTTGGCATACTCCGCCCGAGGTTTGGATGCAGGTGGAGTACGGTCGGGTTGGTTTTGCCTTAAAAACCAACCGGGCCCCGGGGAGGAAAATGCCAATAACTCTCAGACCGGGCGTCCGATCGACGCGCCGTCTGTTGCGTTGAGTTCCTGTTGACGATACAGAACTTTTGGATACATCAACTCTGGACTTTGTGCCAGTTGATGTATCAGCCTCTTAGCTCGTGGAGCGGATCCTCCAAACGAGCTTGCTGTGTGCGGGAACCCTAGTGCTGGCTGCGACTGTTACTGTGACTACTACTGCTTCTACTGCTACTGTGACTGCGACGACGACAGTACAGAGATCCTGTGTGGATTCGACGACGACGACTACAACACTCAGCGAACCTACGTGGATCAGTGCTACAGGTCCTGTGTGGGCCCGATCCTGTGTGGGTCCGATCCTGTGTGGGTCTTTGCGCTCAGCGGTCCTGTGTGAACCAGCGCCTACAGGTCCTACGTGGGCCCGATCCTGTGTGGGTCTTTTGCGGGGGTTAGTTACCTATCGATCCTTCGTGGGACCGACGACTTAGATGGATCAGAGATCATCATTATCGTCTTTCGAAGAAGTATACCTGTGTGAGCTGAATCCTATTGCATTCCTGTGTGGATTGTGTTGTGCAATCCTGTGTGGATTACGTTTTTCTTTCCTGTGTGGAATACGTTTACTTTCCTGTGTGGACTGAGTTGTACTTGGGCTCGGAAGTTGGTACGTATTTGAAATTTATGACTTAGGTATATGTATGGGCATATACCTAAGTAGTGTCGGTTGATACTTCGTGATTGTACCTTTCTTTGTGGTTTATCCTTTGTGGATTTGAGAGACCTTCAGGGGTCTCGGGGTCCCTACTGAGTAGCTTATACTCACCCCTGCATGGGCTTTTCCCGCACTACGTTGTGTTGGTTGCAGACGACGGACAACGTTGACCTTAGCTGAGGCTTGCAGAGGAGGACGGTACCTGGAGGTGGACCACTGGGCGGGACGTGCTCGGAGCGGACGACGGGACCCGTGGAGCAGTGGAGCTATCTGTACCCACCTTTCAGGTGGGATTTCCAGTGGACATCTTGGTGTAGTGGCTTTGACTTTTCAGTTGCTGTTTCCCTTTCGAGTTGTACTTTACTTTCAGTTTGGGTTTGTATACTTGCCCATTTACTTTTCTGCACTTTCAGTTGTACTCTACTTTTGTTTAGTTTTTTACTTTCTGCTTGCTTACTCTGTGGTGTTTGTTTACTTTACAAAGGCAATGCCTTCCCTTTTTACCGGGATTTACGCCTTGGTGCTAGTCGCCAGCCCCTGGCCTATGGAAGGCGGGCTTGGGGTAGTCACGGCACGGACCCCGAGGGCGGGTCGTGACAATTTGATTGAATAATTATTTTTCTACTAAATTCATCCTTAGGTCAAAAATATGATCCTTTGTATGCCTCTTGTGTTTGATTGGGACATATATTATATTTTATTCAAAAAAGTGTTTAAAATGTCACATTCAATTTTTAATTACTATTTTATTTTTAATATCTGGTTATATAAGCGATATGGTTGACTATAAATGTTATTTAGAAATATAATAAATATATCTACATAATGATAGTTTAATTATAGTTGTTAGACACTAAAAAATAAATTAAATGGTGACACAATGAGGATGCAATAATTGTTTAATTAATTTAGATATCAAATAATGATATTAAAAATATCAAATAAATATTGTTTTTACATAATTAATGACATAAAATGATTTTACAGATAACATAGAAAAGTGGGTGACATATAGGATGCACTGGATATAAGTTATCATGTTGGAGTGATATTTTAAAAAAAATGCAATTATTGAATAGTATTGAAATTGACATAAATGATATCTTAAAATAAATAATATTTTATTAAATGATATGAAAGTCATAAAAAATAAGGATTGTCCAACTAAATTCTATAATGTAAAATATTTTACAAATTATCTAACAAATGTTCTTTTTGAAATATATAATGAGTTTTTTAACCCTACATTGTAAAAATGTAGGAAGATACGGTAAAAGTTAAACTGTTTATCTAAGGATTAAATCCAAAAGATAAGGTTAATTTTATGATCTAAGCTTGTTTAAAATTAATTGGTTTAAACGATTTCAACTCATAAAAATATTCAGCTCTAAATAAATCACATTGGATCTATGTAGAACCGAAAATTAATTTATTATAAATTAATATTTTTTGATCTCCCCAAAGTACCCCTTACCTCTCTTATAAAAGGGAACTTCTCCTAATTTTTAGTTCAGATCTCCAAAGATCTTTGGCTCCATCACTTCATGACCATTTTCTCTCCCAACGTCCCTCACTACATCCAAGAGGCCATGCAATGGTCAAAAATTCATCAAATTATGGTATTTTATACATATAGAAATAAGATACTAGAAAAAGTGGTAATTGTTTTATCACCTCATTAAATGTTATTTTCTTCATGTACTTCATATTCCTATGTTTTATCCATAATATATTAATAAATACACAATATAATATATGTTAATATTTTTTTTATTTTTATGGGACAACCATATTCCTCCATTAACCTATCATATGATATAAAATATCTTCATACATGCATATGTATGGCTTATTATCTTCTCGCCATGATGTAAACTATTTTTCCTATAAACATTATTTATATGGGTATGAAGATAAATATAAAGGAAGTAAATAATAAATATAACACCATATTATGTCTTTAAAAATCATATTAAATCCCATTTTATACCATTTAACCATTAAAGAAAATATATTTTCAGTCGATCGTATGTAAACTTATAATCTTCATGATGCGATGAGATTCATCGTCCACATTCACCATTCAAGAATGATAATAATAATATATATCATTATTAGGTATAAAATATATGACATAATAATGATACTAGAACAATATTAAAATATATATACAAATATTTCATTCACTTACTTCCATTTAGTATTATAAGAAAATGGAAACAACATTCATGCTTATGTACGACATATTGTATCCATTAAAGACGTATTCAATTTATTATATCTATCAATTATTTATGGTTATTTTTTGAATATATATGATATATAAATAATTTTATACATTCTATATTTTATTAAATCAGGATCTAAGAATCATGACCATGACTAAAAAGTCAAAACAAGTACAATAAAGTAATCGATTATCACCTAAAATGATGCCTTAACATGGAAATTATAAATAAAAAGGTAATATAATGTCATAAATGAATCATATATGATATCATAAATATTATTATGATTCTATTAAAAGTTAATAATTTTTTTTAAAACCATTATAGAGAATTTTCTAACACATATGGTGTTTATCAGACCTAGGGTAAGGGAATTCCATCTCACTTTTAACTTTTGTGAGATATAAGCCATGTTCACTGCTAATTAATTCTATGTGTTGTATATAATTCCCCAATTATGTTTGATATCATGAATACATTTACCTTAATTAAAATTAATTGTTCATTCAAATATATTGGGATTATTATTTAATTGTTCAAACTAGTATTTGATGGTTTGAATGTTTAAATAATTAATCCTTTCTCCATTTCCATATTCATGATACTATCATACATATTTATTTATATGTATATAATAGATTATATATAAATTCTTGTCTCTATTATTAATTTAATTCAAATGTTTTCCAAATGACTATTTTTGTTGTCTTATGTAAGGTACTCTCACTGAAAAATTATTTTAAATGTTTTTATGATTTATTCTTTTAAATATTTCTCATTAAGGAACATGTTATCATATTGGTTTTGAGGATTTATTTATATGGAAATGAATGTTTTAAAATACGAACTCCTTTAAAAATATTGAAATTGATATGGGACACTTTAATTAAAAAATCCCTTTAAAATATATTCTTTTATATATTACGTGACCTTTATTTTTTAAAAATGTTAAAAATGGATATTTCTCCCTAATATTTTTATGGATTTTATTAGAATATTTTTATTTATGTCAACATAATATATTGTATTTTCTGATTAATTGAGGTAGAATTATTATTATAGAATCATCCACTTTATATTTATGGGTTTATGATATATTTGACTGTGGATGTGCTATTTTTATACCATTCATGGTTTATGGTTAATGTATTATCATTTCATATGCTAGTTTTAATATTAATGTTTTTGTTATGTTTTACCCCTTTCATAAGTGGAATTCATTGGAAATAGATATAAATGGGTTGGGTGCTGATTAATTAAATCCCTACGGGTTAGGGACTGGTTAATGAAACCCCTATGAGTGAGTATAGGTTAATGAATGCCCCTTCATGCATCAATAGTTAATATAAGGCAAATAATTTGGGTTGTGACTAACATATTACACATATAGTCTTGGAACCAGGCCTTGAATATATGTCTGGAATTTAGAATGTCCTCATTTTGAGATTAATTATTGATATTACAAGTGATTTTTAGACTAGTATAATATCCATTTGAATGATTTAATAGAGTTTTTTTGATTTATTTTTTCCATATTATGAAGAAGGTAATGCTTAAAAGGCCTGTGTTTAAATTTTATACCTTTCCATATGAAAATTATGATTATTTATGAATTCATCTATTATATTGTGTAACTTTAAAGGGAATCTAAGCTCACCCCTACCTTATGCTTTATTTTACCAGGATTCGAAGAAGTGTATTGTGATATATATGAAGTGTTATTCTAGGAGAATCGTGGAATTATCAAAGGATTACCAGTGTTTTTTATGATTTGTATTATATTATACATTTTATTTATGTAATATGGATTCTCAATGGATATTTCCTTCTAGAATTTATTCCTTATATTCATTCCAATGTATTAAAGTAATGCACTGACTTTGGGCATTTAATGTTGGGTTATTATAGTTTTTATTAAAGGAAGTCTATCAATTAACTTGGAAATATATTTATAAAACATTGATTAAGGGTCATATCCATAAGATATACTTCGAGGATACGTATAGAGGAACGTCCTAAAATATTGGTAATGTACATATTATGTGGGTATTACTACTAAATACATTCTTATCCAGATACTACAAGTGGATGTGGTTATGGCACATATGTACCTAGGAGTAATAAATCTCACAATGTATTCTATGATAAAATTAGGGAAACCGAGTTAAACAGTACATTGGTATTTTCTTTAGATACTTTTCTTTTCATAACAAAGCATTATGAATGATTTATGAGTAAATTTGTCCCTAAATAAATCCTTTTTATGATTATGAGACTAGATATGTAAAAATATTCAATTAATGCTTATTATATTTCTGGTATTTGGATTATACATTACGATATGTTCTAAATGGGTGTATGTCATCATTTATAAATGGTTCCTAGTGGAATTAATGAAAACTCCACTAATATATATGATCTATAGAGTAACAAGGATCATATATTTCATGGTCTTAAGGAAATATTTTGAAGGGAAATTGTTTCCCATGTATTCTCAACATATTAATAAATAGTATCTTGTGTTAATAATATAAGTATATAATACACCATGTCCTATTTCATTTAAGTGAAGAAATAGGAGAATGTGATGGAAATGAAAATGATGGATAAAAGGAAGAAGGGAAAGAAGGATTTTCCCACATGTAATAACTGTGGAAAAAATCACCCTGGTAAATTTGTGAATGGAATTATAGTTTGTTAGATGTGTGGAGAAAAATTACACCATGTTCACATTTTCAAGGGTAGGAAAAAGGATTCCATTGTACAATGCATCATCTATAATGAGATGGACACTATGAGAATCAATGTCCCAATATTAAAATTATACCCTAGATGATTCTATTAGATAATAATCATGTTCTGATACTACCTCAGATGATGAAGACTGATTAATGTGCTTATGTTGTTAATCCTCAATTATTTCCTTTGAGTATTATATAAACAATGTAATGGTTATATGAATTATGAAAATAAATAAATATTATAATCCATAAATATTTAAATAAGGATTTGAGATTGTATAAAACTAAGTAAATTGAAACAGTTTCAAGTTAAACATTTTAGAAAATATATGGTTTAGGAAATCGTTGCCCATAATATTTTTGAGATGTAATCTCTCTCTTTTCCTTTCTGCTATCTCTGTACTTTTATTTTATTAATAAATTCTGTGGTCCAAGCTTGCATGGATCGGACCTTCTGGCTATATTGGATATTATTTACAAACATGGAATTTATTAATGGTCTATTTATGCCATCATTGATGGAGTTTATAATATTAAGGGATTTAATGAGTATATCGAGTATTCTATGTTTTACATAAGGAATTGAGAATAATTTATTTATTCAAATATGGTTTTATGGTGTTTCAAGGTATTAACATGTTTTTTTTAGAATACATGATCAAGGTTTTCATGTGTTTGTTATGTGAAAAAAATATCTCCATTATGTTATGTGACATTCCTTATAAATATTTTGATAATGAGTTTGGAAAAAAGTACTTTGGATATGACAAATAGTTGGAATGGATTATATTATAAATTGGATAGAATTTTGTTTGGTTAAATTTTTTTGTAATATTAGTTTTGTAATGTTATAATAATATAGTTTTAAGAAAAGGAAAACTCATTGGTCGGGTGAAAACTTGTTTCCCCAGATAATGCTATGGGAATCGAACCCACAACCAACGTGCGACAAAGATTTATCACCTACCACTAGCCCACATTATGTAATGGCTAGTATAAAATAGTTTTCATTATTTAAATTATATGACATATAAAGTAAGAACTATTTTTTGGATCAAAATACTAATAAGATAAATATAATAATTTTTTCAATTTTATTATATATTGGAGAGAAAGATGAGTTTGTGGTAGAAATTAGTTAAAGGATTGAACAATAATTGTCTAGTATGTTTGTTTCCTTCTATTATTATTTGATGAAATAATATTAATCTTAAAACATAGGGAATGGATCGTAATTCCAAAAAACAAATTCCTTGTACTTTCTTTTTTGATGAATCAACTGGACTCTTGAATCATCGTAGATTTTTTGCTTTGTGGTTATTCATGTTCTCCTAATAGTATTATCTATCAATCTCCATCAGATCTTGATGTATATATTTTCATTCATGTCAATGTATTCTTACATTGAACCATAGTATGTGTTATCTCTATAAACATTTGTACCTATCCTACATTTTTTAAATGGAGGTCACATTAATCCATTTCTGATGTGGGATTTCTATTAAGATATTTCGAAAATCCCAACACATAGATTTTTATTTAGATCTTAAATTGTTAGGATGAAAATTATTTAAAGATTGGATAATGTTACATCCCCATATTTAATGGTAAAATACCTTAAATATCTTTTTTGTAAGCAATAATGACTTGGATTTCAGAACATGCAAGATTGAGTTTTTGAGAAACCACACTTATGTGTTAAAATCATTTAAATGATATATTTATAACTTATATTTTAAATATAGTAATATAAAGAGTAATAAATATGTTTTTAATGTTATTTATAATGTTTTCACAAAAAATATATATATTTATAGTGAAATGTGTATGTTTCAATAATATAGTTATATGTTTATAAATGCTATTTTCTTAAAGTAACTAATTTTTATGTCCGACTGTGGACAATTATAAAATTACATTTAGACACTCTTAGAAATTTAATTTGATAAAATAGACATCATTTTTGAATTAAAAATATAAAAATTACCTAATGGTGAATTTTTGGTATTTTTCTAAAAACTGTCAATATTTTTATATAGTGAAAACACTACATTATTGTTAAAAACCAAAATTTTCATTTATTTAATTATTTTACACTATATTTATATTAAATAAAAAAATTAATTTATATATTAACACAATTTAGCTCATTGGAATAGTTCTTATAATAAAATTATATATAAAAATTCATTGAACATATTTTTCCCCGCCTTCTACCACATTTGCAGATTATCATTAAATGTTGTTTTAGCACTTTTTTGAATTGAATTTAGAAAATCCAACATAAATATTTGTAATTAGTATAAAAAATGTGGCCTAATTGGATAAACATAATTTCTGGTGAATAGATACTTTGGAATTTTATTTACAACGATTAAAGTAAAATATGTTAACTAAAGGTAAAAATAATGTTATATTAATATTAAATTATCTAAAAACTTTCCCTAATTTTATTGTATAAGTATTTTTTGAACTTAATAACCTTAGTTAAAAAATATGTTCCTTTTTAATCCCCTAGTGTTTGATTAAATAATTTATTATATTATATTTAAAAAATGGATAAAAAAATCATATTCAAATTTTAATCACTATTTTGTTTTTAATATGAGGTTATATAAATGATATAGACATCATTAAATAGTATTTTTAAATATATGATGTTTATATACATCTTGATAGTTTATTTACATTTTTAGACATTATTGAAATTAATTAAATGGGGACACAATGATGATGCAATAATTGTTTAATTAATTGCGATATCAAATAAATGATATTAAAAATATTAAAATAAATATAATTTTACTTAATTTATGACATAGAATAATTTTATAGATAAATTATACATGTTAGTAACATATTGGGAGTATTTTATTGAATTTATCTTGTTGTATTGATATTTTAAAAAATGATAATATTTAATAGTAATAAAATTGTCATCAATGATATTTTAAATTAAATAGTATTTTATTTAATGATTTAAAAGTCATTAAAATATAATGTTAATCACAATAAATCTCATAAAGTAAAATATATCATCCATTATATAATTTAGGTTCATTTTGAATTTCATAGTAAATATAATATCCCTATAGATTAAAAATATCCGAAGACACTTTAGAGATAAATTGTTTTACAATGGGTTAAATCCAAATGATGAGGATACATTTTTGGCCTAAACATCTATAAGATTATTTAGATATGAGTATTTATAAATATCCTCATCTTATATTCCAAAATAATCCCATTGGAGTTATATTAAACTGAATATAAAATTATAATAATTAAATATTTTACGATCATCCAAAAGTGCCCCTCACGTCTCTTATAAAAGGGAACTTATTTTATCTTCCATTAACACCTAAAATTCCCTTTATCTTGGTCCAATTATCCCATTTAATTTCCCAAAATTCCCTAAATAAATCTTAGAGGTCATAATTTTATCGTAAAGTTATTCTAATGAGTAATTTTATGCAAATCAAATGGAGATAACCGAAAAAGTGGTGATTATTTTGTCACCTCATTCAAATATCTTTTTTATACTTCCTCTTCCTATGTTGTTTCCATTATAAACTAATAACTACATCATAAAACATATTATGATGTGTTTTAATTATTATGGTACAACCATATTCTTTATTTCACCCATCCTACGAAGAACAATATAACCATGCATCGGTATGTATGGGTTACCATCTCCACACCGTGGTGTAAACTGTTCTTCATGTACACTTTATTTTTATGGGTACAATGATAAATATAATGGATGTAAATAATAAATATAACGTGATTTTGCTTCTATAAAATCCATATTACATACAATTCCATTCCATTTATCCATTTAAGAAATGATAATGATGCTCGTTCTTACGTATGGATTACCATCTCCACAACGTGATGAGATTCATCTTTCACATTCACCATTAAAGAATGATTATAAAAATATATGTTATTAATAATTATGAAAAATTTGAAATAATAAGTCAAATATAATATATATATATATATTTGTGTTTGTGTACATATATTTCATTCACTAACTTCGATTCAACATGATAAGAAAATGGAAACAACGATCATTAGTATGTACGGACTACTATCTCCAGGAACTGTGTATTCCATTTCATATAAATATCTATTATGTATATTTATATTATAAATATATATTATATATAAATCACGTTATAGATTCTATAAGTATGTAACTCATGATCTATGTAATATGATCAAGAATAAATAGTCAAAAGGCATACGATATAGAAAGCGATTATTACACGAAATGTTGCCTTAACAAGAAAATAATTAATAAATGGATAAAATAATGTCATATGTGACTAATATATGATATAAAAATACTATTATGATTATAGTAGAAGTTAATAAAATATTTAAAACCATTTTACCAGAGTATCAGACACATACAGAGTGTATCCGACATATTATAAGGGAATTTCATCTCACTTTTAATATTTGTGATATATAATCCATGTTAACCACCTATTTCTTGTGTGTGGTTTATGTACTACAACTATTATGATTTGATATCATGAATAAATTTATCTTCATGGTATTTAAATATTCATTTTAAAATATTGGTCTTATTATTTAAATGTTCAATGTGATATGGGATTCTTCAAATGTATAAAGTATTAATCCTTTTCCATTGCAATATTATTTATTTTATCATACATATTTAATTATATATATATATATAAAGGATAATAAATAAAATTTTATTTCGGGTTCTAACTTATTTCAATGTTTTCAAAGTTAATATTTTTAAGGTTTTATATAATGGAATCTTAGTAATGCATCATTTTAAGTGTTATAATGATTTATTATTCTAAATATTTCTCAATAATTTCTATACTTTAAAATGGTTTTAAGGATTTATTTATTCAGACATTAATGTTTTAAGATGTTAACTCCTTTCAAAAGTTTTAAATTGGTAGGGAATAATTTTATTCTATAATTCCTTTTAAATGTAATGTAATATGTATTACATGTATTTTATTTTTTTCAATGTAAATAAAGGGTGTAGATACCCAAAGCGTGATGTACATGGACATTACATTAATTTAGAGAAATACTTAATAAATAACAAAAACAGACACAGAAGGACCGTAATAGTTTAGTGTCTTTGGAAACTCGGAATAAAATCTTCTAATCGTGGTGAAAGATCTTCAACATCTCCCAAAAAAGATCTTCCCTTTTTTTCTTACCTAAAAGCTTTATTTATATCTTAGTAAAAAGAAAACATAAAAGGGGTGAGCTCAAATGCCCAGTAAGGGTAAACATAGAGAACATAAAACAATCCATAAACATTTGAATGCAAAAACTTGAACATAAAATCTAAACATCAAAATCTTGAGCAAAGACATGAATCTTGGAAATACGTAAGGCATATATCATAAAGAAACATTAAGAATGATAAAATAGCATGGGAATAAAACATGTAATTGTGGCAACCATTAAGAACATTTTATGATTTCCATAGTAGCCAAGACATTGCTGCCAAGACCATCTTAGTGGACAAAGTCCCTTTCTGAATCGAGTTCACTCCTCATTCCAGTCCTGTATTACTGAACCGGTTTAACTTTCCATTACAGCCATGTCTATCTCATGAGATATAAAATCTTTACCCAATTCATTGGATGAAGATATAGTTCCCACCCATCTCATAATGAAATCATTCTTACTTGTGCCACAAAATAAACATACATCATTTATAATAACCCAATAAATAAAGTGGGTTTCATAAACATTATCCCATAATCACATAATCCATATAAAATAAATGGATATCAATTTCATAATAATTAATGTTAAACCATGTAAATCATAGAGACATTATACTTGAAACATACACGTTTAAATGATTTCATCTTAGATGGAAAATGGTTTTGATAAAACACTTGAAATGAATTCTTGAGGAAAATATCCTTTCTTCTTCAAAATCACTTTCTTTTCAAAAATGGCATGTAATTTTAAAAGAAAAGGGTTTTTTGAAAATAATCCTGAAAACATGTAGAGGAAGCTTTATGAAAATGAGGCATTATGAAACCATAAAAAATCCATTCACGCCATATAATTTAAAAATAACATTTTTCTCTTAATTTTGTCGGAAAGGTCAAAAAGTACCTCGTAATGTTAAAAAAAAGAAATATTACTTACATAACATGTAGTAAAAGTCAAAAATGGGTCAAAAGAACATTAAACATACATGAAACCATTTTTAGAAAATATGGGCTTGGATGATAAAGATAACCCCAGTAAATACTTACGAATAAACAATCTCGGATAAAAAAATGAGATTAATAATTTATTCCTTACCTTAGGTCCGATATGCTTCGTACGTATCCAAACCTCCTGTATAATGATTTTAATAATTTCATTGAAATATTACAGAATCATATTCATATATATGGTTCACTTATGACTTTATATTACCCGTTCTTTTGTAAATTCATGTTAAAGTAGCGTTTTGGGTAAAATCGTCTCATTTGTCGTTCATGTTTTAACTTGTGATTATTCATATGATTACTTAGATCATGATTAATTAAATCCATAATGTAAAACATGATTTATATATAATATATATTCATAATATATATATAGATAATGTATCGATAAATTGAAAGAGATACATCGTTCATGGAGATGGTAGGTCGTACCTACGCATGAACGCTGTTTTCGTTTCCTTACTGAATTGAATGGAATTAAGTAGATGACATATATATATATATACATAAATCCATTAGCTTTATAATGTCATATATTTTATTATTATTGATTATATATACTTTATAATCATTGTTAAATGGTTAACATGGAGAATGAGTCTCATTGCGTCGTGGAGGCGGTAGTCCGTACGTACGCACGAGCGATGATATAGTTTCCATAATTATTGAATTGAATTGGAGTGGATTATAAAATATTTCAGAATAATTATGATGTTATAATAACTATTTATAGTTATTATTTACACCATAATACCCATCCATGTAAGGTGTTGGTGGTAAAACAGATTACACCACGGCGTGGAGACGGTATTCCGTACGTACGCACGTGCGGTGATTTTGTTTTCCGTAGGATAGATAGAAGGAGAAACGGGGTTGTTTCATATTTATAATAACATATAAGTATATTATTGATACTGATGTTATTACTTTATAAATAAACAACTAAAGAAGAATAAGTTGAAGAAGAAATAAGTCTGAATGAATTGATAGAAGAAATTACCTCTTCTTCGATACGCCTCTTTAAAACCTCCTCTTAGGGCACTAAGATTTGTCTTTGAAGTAGAACATGACCTCTAGAATGTTTATAGGGAAGTGGAGAAGATAATTGTGCAGGTTTAGGCCGATCTTTAAGGCTCATAGTGGTGTGAGGAAGAGAGGGAGTATGTGCCCTTTTATAAGGGAGGAGAGGGGCACCTTTGGAAATCTCAAAAATATTAATTTATAAAAAATCTAACCCCACTTAGAAACCTCCAAAAATGACTCATATTCGAATATTAGATATTATAAGGTTGTAATATCATCAAAAAATAGAATTTAGACATGTTAGGAATTTATTTTAAACATTATCAACTTTATTTATCCTTATTTAATGAATTTAAATTTATTTGTGGAAATAATATTATGAATTCTAAATTATAACAAATGATTACTTATTTGTTGTGAATTGTCCATAATTGGATACTTCATAACGTTTTAGACAATATAAATATAAATTTATAATTTTTATATTTTTTTGTGATTTTTAAATAATTTTATAATTTGTTATTTTTATAAAATAACAATAGTGTCAATTTTGACAGTATTCATTTATTTGAATTTAAATAAACTAAATACTGAAGATATGTTCGAACTAAAAGTTTTAATAGATTCATAATATTTCATATGTATCTATAAAATTATTGGAGCACATTTAATAGTTCATATAATATTTATTTTATTATTTTTAAAACCATTTATTTGGTTTATCTCTTAATTAAATAAATACTACAACATTTTTGTATAATTAATTAATATACTTATTTCTTTCATAAAAATTAAAAATAAAATCCTATGATGAGGATAAATCTATTACCTTTCTCAATAATACTTTTACTCGAATTTATCATCTTAAAATCACAATATTTAAATTGTTATACTTATTAAATTATGAAGGTGAAAACTTTGGCATCATTTAATATAAAATAATATAAGTGTCATAATCGCTTTTATAAGGCTCCAAATGATCAAATATTAGACCATTGGATGATTAGGGTTTACATTTACATGAAAAATAAGTTTTTGTCTGGGGTTGTTTCATTTTATGGTCACTATTTGTTTAATAAAAACTATATTCTTTATTTTTCACTAGATAAACAATTTCTGCATCATTATTGTGTCATAACTAATGATAATTTTTTAATCCCTAAAAATTATAAACAAATTTAAATGATTTAGATAATTTCATTATCTTTCTGTAGACTATTCATGTTTAAAGTTTCATGAAGTTTATTACTAAATTAAAATTTATATACTTATAAGATTTAAGAGAGTGACATGTTGTCACTTTCATTGGTTTTAATAATAATTAAGTTATTTTCATGGAACAAAGTCCATTAAATGACTGTAATCTGACCCTTAGATGATATGTGTCGACTTTCAGTCAACCAATTGGATTTTGACAGGTGTTAGGGTAATTTTATAATCTTATATTTACCCTTAATTACCCGATTTACCTTTAACTATGGTAAATAAAATTTACCGTAGTTACTATTCATAATGCCCAAAAATAAAAAGTAGTCTATTATTATAATTTGGACCCACTGATTCCAAATATGGAATCCATTTTTCCAAATTCAGTACACAAAAGTTGTAGAAATTAAATTAAAATTAATCATGTTGTCAAAAGAAAACGGGTTTTTGTTTAAAACATTTGCAAAAGATTGAATTTATTTAACCTAAGAATTAAATATAAAATCAATGATAATGACATAAATTATATTAAATGGTAAAAATATATTCTATTTATACTTTAAAACCATTCAATATTATAATTTAACCATATAAATTATTGCGATGAAAAATGTTGTTTTTAATTAAAATATAGCGTGTTTTTACTTTTCATCAAAATATGAATGTTACCAGAATAATATGAAAATTTTATCCAAAGTAAATTTTTATTTCTTGATTCCAAAGAAGAATTTAATTTTGTCAAATTGAACTTATAAACATGTGAAAAACTATATTTAAAGTGGGTGCGCCACAAAAACGCGACAAAACTACATTTTTTGAAAAATACTTATTTTACCCGAAAAAATTATTTTGTTCTTATACCATGTTCAAAAAAATGTGTATGATGAATAATAATGTTATAAAATTAAAAATTTAGTTAATACTATTGATAACTGCTAGTTCATAATAATATTATTATAATATATCGTTGTTTAGTAAAACCTGGTATTGCGTACAACACACGCTATCGAGGAAGGTCGCGATTGTGTGTAATGCAGGCCAAGTCAGGGTTGCGTGTTGTGCAAGAATAATTCATTGTTTCGTATAACAGAATCCAACCATATTTCATTTATACATTGAATATATATATATATATACTCAATGTTGCGTAGAACAACTATTATCAAAATTGTGTGTAACATGATCCAAGAATAGTGTTGCGTATACTGCAAGCTAATACGGTGTTGCGTATGGCGCAAGTTAATCATGCTGTAGCATACAACACAAGACATTAATTAAATTAAAAGAATATTTTTCATAAAATCTAGGGGTGTAACATTCTACCCCCCCTTAAAATAAATTTCTCCCTCGAAATTTGTCGGGGTTATAAATGGATTACTACTTGAAAGATTAATAGAAACCCACATTGTAAAAAGGAATACAAAAACATGGATTTAAAAACTAAAGTATGAAATGTAACGGTTACCCAAATTAACTCATCACTGGGTTTCCACGTAAGAGAACATAGGTGAAAATATGGATCAAGTTCTGATGGAGAGTGGTAGAGAACATAGCTATGAAAAAGCCATCAATCAGAAAGCCATAGATTTGTGATGATCTAAGGTACCATCAGATTCATCAGATATAAGACCATTAGGACAAAAAATTTTTGTTTTCAATATCATTTTCATAAATTTGAAAATTTTGAATTAGAATAAATACCTACTTTATTTCGATATAATCTCATCGTTGTTCGTTCCTTGAACAATTTCCACTTCATCTCTTAAAGAAATGAAGTTGAATTTGTTATTCGTGAAGTGTTAACAGATCATGTGATAGAATGATGTGTCATTCCTTATGTTTCAAACAAAAGGTTAGCAAATGTTATCAAATATTCATAAGTCCATCTATCGTATATCGTTCCAAAATGGACATATACTTCATCTATCATACCACTTAATAAAATAAAACCAGTTTATACTAACCAAGGACTTCCTGTAGGCCAGTGGTAGGTGACAAAGGCCAGTCGCACTTCAGTTGTGGGTTCAATTCCCACAGCCTTGTCTGAAGCGATGGGCTGTCGCCCATCCTGCAGGTTGTCCTTTTTCTAATACTACATTACTATAACATCCCATCAATAATACCAAAAAAAAAGTTCTATCCTTTAACAATACTAACTTATGATCAACATAATCCATTCCAATCTTTAGGTTTATCTAAGATACTTCGTTCCATGATCATAGTATAAAGAAAACAATTACTTGAAATGTCATCAACCAAGTAAGTGAATACCATCATTTATCCTTTATATGCCTTACTGGTCACATTCCAATCATGTGAATACCTTAATCATGTATTCTCTTGAAAAATTAATACCCATTAAACAGTAGTGAAAACATGAATGCTGTCAAAAGTTAACTCTTTCCACATAACAAAATCCAAAAATTCTATATACTCAATCCATGATATAACCTTCTCCTTATATCATTCATGAGATCATGAATACTATCATACATTTAATTTTCGCCTTATCCCTTCATTATGTGCATATCATATACTTTCCAAAAGTATCTGAATAACCTTTCATGGTTACTTGTACCATTCATCATACACTTTCAAAACATAAGGAAAGACAACAGTGTAACAATCCTTAGATGTCTCTTTATTCCATAGTACCATGAGATTACTTATATTACACATGATAAACATGTAATCATTCCACTACATACTTAAACCATTGTCCGAGCTTCAAAAATTCTTTTATTTCACATATCATTTGTAGTCTATTCATCATTATCAACATAAATACTACTCATATAACCATACAGATTCTCTTCATGAGACTTTACCTTAAGGCATTGGTTTGCATAATGCCTATACATTCCACATTTAAATCATTTATCCATTGTTGATGCCGTAGCAATACCATTATCCTCATCCATGGTGTTAAGTGAACCTTTTCCTTTGCACTTACTGGCTTTGTGTCCTTCTTTTCCACACCCAAATCATCTTCCAGTTCCTTTGAAACATTCTCCTTGATTCCTCTTCCCACATGATTTACATGAGTGAAATTGAACTTTCTTTCCTCTATGATCATCATGAAACTCCATATTTCTCTTATTAGCTGAGTCAGGAAACTTACCAAATTTGAGATTATTGATCATATTATGAGATTGCTGATTAGGCATAATAATGATATGTGGACCTCCAGATCCATTTTCATTTGGTTTTTCATTAATAATATCATTCCATTGTCCATCATATCCCCCATTATCTTGAATCCTAATATTTCCAGCCATTTTCTAAAACCCAAAAATAATAGTGTGAGAGGAAAGAATAATGCTTAGGGAAACCAACAAAGTAAAGGGTGAGCACCCTCAATATCTAACATCTTAGGTTAAATTATTGGATCGTTATCGTAGTTCTAGTACTATATCCTATACGTATACTTATCCTTAGGGACATCCCTAGACATACCTTAGAAATATCTCTAGGGATCTCACTAACATTTTCGCATCCTAGTTTCCAAAGGTTGAATAAACCTTTCCTCTGATACCAACTGTAGAGACCCAAAGCTTGACGTACATGGAAATTACATTACATTAGCGAAATACTTAATAAATAACAAAAACAGACCCACAAGGACTGTAATAGTTTAGTGTCTTTGGAAACTCGGAATAAAATCTTCTAATCGTGGTGAAAGATATTCAACATCTCCCAATAAAGATCTTCCCTTTTTTTTCTTACCTAAAACCTTTCATTATATCCTGGGGAAAAGAAAACATAAAAGGGTGAGCTCAAATTCCCAGTAATGGTAAACATAGAGAACATAAAACAATCCATAAACATTTGAATGCAAAAACTAGAACATAAAATATAATCATCAAAATCTCGAGCAAAGACATGAATATTGGAAATACGTAAGGCATATATCATAAAGAAACATTAAGAATGATATAATATCATGTGAATAAAACATGTAATTGTGGAAACCATTAAGCACATGTTATGATTTACGTAGTAGCCAAGGCATTGCTGCCAAGACCATCTTAGTGGACAAAGTCCCTTTCTAAATCGAGTTCACTCCTCGTTCCAGTCCTGTATTACTGAACCAGTTTAACATGCCATTCCAGCCATGTCTATCTCATGAGATATAAAATCTTTACCCAATGCATTGGAGGGATATATAGGTCCGACCCATCTCATAATGAAATCATTCTTACTTGTGCCAAAAAATAAACATACATCATTCATAAAAACCCAATAAATAAAATGGGTTTCATAAAAATTATCCCATCATCACATAATACATATAAAAGAAATGGATATCATTTTCATAATAAGTAAAGTGAGACCATGTAAATAATAGAGACATTATACTTGAAACATACACATTTGAAATAAATTCATCTTAGATGGAAAATGGTTTTGATAAAACACTTGAAATGAATTCTTGAGGAAAATATCTTTTCTTCTCAAAAATCAATTTCTTTTCAAAAATGGAATGTACTTTTAAAAGAAAAGGGTTTGTTGAAAATAATCCTGAAAACATATAGAGGATGATTTATGAAAATGAGGCATTATGAAACTGTAAAAGATCCATTCACGACATATAATTTAAAAATAAAATTTTTCTTGTACTTTTGTCGGAAAGGTCAAAAAGTACCTCGTAACGTTAAAAAAAAAGAAATATTCACTACATACCATGTAGTAAAAGTCAAAAATGGGTAAAAAGGACATTAAACATACATGAAAACATTTTTAGAAAACATGGGCTTGGATGATAAAGATAACCCCAATAAATACTTACGAATAAACAATCTCGAATAAAAAAAATGTGATTGATAAATTATTCCTTACCTTTGGTCCGATATGCTTCGTAGGTATCCAAACCGCCTGTATAATGATTTAAATAATGTCATTGAATTATTACAGAATCAAATTCATATATATGGTTCAATTATGACTTTATATTACCCGTTCTTTTGTAAATTCATGTTAAAGTAGTGTTTTGGGTAAAATCGACTCATTTGTCGTTCATGTTTTAACTTGTGATTATTCATATGATTACTTAGATCATGATTAATTAAATCCAGAATCTAAAACATGGTTTATATATAACATATATACATAATATACATATATATAATGGATCGATAAATTGAAATATATACATCGTTCAGGGAGACGGTAGGCCGTACGTACGCATGAACGCTGTTTTTGTTTCCTTATTGAATTGAATGGAATTAAGTAGATGACATACATATATCTATATACATAAATCCAGTAGCTTTATAATTTCATATATTTCATTATTATTGCTTATATACTTTATAACCATTCTTAAATGGTTAACATGGAGAATGAGTCTCATTGCGTCGTGGAGACGGTAGTCCGTCCGTACGCACGAGCGATGATATCGTTTCCATAATTATTGAATTGAATTGGAGTGGATGATACAATATGACAGAATCATTATAATTTTATAATAACTATGTATAGTTATTCTTTACACCATAATACCCATCCATGTAAGGTGTTGGTGGAAAAACAGATTACACCATGGCGTGGAGACGGTATTCCGTACGTACGCACGCGCGGTGATTTTGTTTTCCGTAGGATGGATAGAAGGTGAAATGGGGTTGTTTCATATTAATAATAACATATCAGTAAATTAGTGATACTGATTTTATTACTTTATAATCAAACAACTAAATAAGAATAAGTTGAAGAAGAAATAAGTCTGAAAGAATCGATAGAAGAAATTACCTCTTCTTCAATACGCCTCGTTGAAACCTCCTCTTAGGGCACTAAGATTTTTCTTTGAAGTAGAAAAAGAACTATAGTATGTTTCTAGGGAAGTGTATAAGAAACTTTTTCCGGGTTTGGTTGAGCTTGAAGGCTCAAAGTGGTGTGAGGAAGAGAGGGAGGAGGTGCCCTTTTATAAGGGAGGAGAGGGGAACCTTTAGAAATCTTAAAAATATTAATTTATAATAAATCTAACCCCACTTAGAAACCTCCAAAAATGACTCATATTAGAATATTAGATAATATAAGCTTGTAATCTCATCAACCAATATAATTTAGACATGCTAGGAATTTATTTTAAACATTATTAACTTGATTTATCCTTATTTAATCAATTTAATTTTATTTGTGGTAATAAAATTATAAATTTTAAATTATAACAAATAATTACTTATTTGTTGTGAATTTTCCATAATTGGATACTTAATAACCTTTTAGACCATATAAATTTAAATTTATAATTTTTAAATATTTTTGTGATTTTTAAACAATTTTATAATATGCTATGTTTATAAAATAACAATAGTGTCAATTTTGGCACTATTCATATATTTGAATTTAAATAAAATAAATAAAAAAGATATGTTCGAAATAAATTCTTTAATAGATTCAGAAAATGTAATATGTATCTATAAAATTAGTAGAGCACATTAAATAGTTCATATAATATTTATTTTATTATTTTTAAAACCATTTATTTTTTTTATCTCTTAATAAAATAAACACTACAACATTTTTGAATAATTAATTAATATACTTATTTCTTTCATAAAAATTAAAAATAAAATCATATGATGAAGATAAATCTATTACCTTTCACAATAATACTTGTACTCGAATTTATCATCTTAAAATCACAATATTTAAATTGTTATACTTATTAAATTAGGAAGGTGGCAACTTTGGTATCATTTAAAATAAAATAATATAAGTGTCATAATCGCTTTTATAAGGCTCCAAATGGTCAAATATTAGAAAATTGTATGATAAGGGTTTACATTTACATGAACAATAAGTTTTGGTCAGGGGTTTGTGCATTTTATGGTCACTATTAGTTTAATAAAAACTATATTCTTGATTTTTAACTAGATAAACAATTTCTGCATCATTATTGTGTCATAATTAATGATAAATATTTAATCCCTAAAAATTATAAATAAATTTAAATAATGTAGATAATTTCATTATCTTTCTGGATACTATTCATGTTTGATGTTTCATGAAGTGTATTACTAAACTAAAATTAATATACTTATAAGATTTAAGAGAGTGACATGTTGTCACTTTCATTGGTTCTAATAATAATTAAGTTATTTTCATGGAAAAAAGTCCATTAAATGATTCTAATATGACCCTTAGGTTATATGGGTCGACTTTTAGTCTTCTAATAGGATTTTTTCTAGTGTTAGGGTAATTTTATAATCTTATATTTACCCTTAATTACCCGATTTACCTTTAACTATGGAAAATAAAATATACCATAGTTACTATTCATAATGCCCAAAAATAAAAAGTAGTATATTAATATAATTTGGACCACTGATTCCAAATTTGGATTCCATTTTTCCAAATTCAGTACACAGAAGTTTCAGAAATTAAATTAAAATTAATCCCGTTGTCGAAAGAAAACAGGTTTTTGTTTAAAACATTGCAAAAGATTGAATTTATTTAACCTACGAATTCAATGTAAAATCAAGACTAATGAAATAAATTATATTAAATGGTGAAAATATATTCTATTTATACATTAAAACCACTAAATATTATAATTTAACCATATAAATTATTGTGATGAAAAAAGTTGTTTTTAATTAAAATATAGCGTGTTTTTTCTATTCATCAAAATATGAAAGTTACCAGAATAATATGAAAAATTTATCCAAAGTAAATTTGTATTTTTGGATTCCAAAGAAGAATTTAATTTTTTCAAATTGAACTTAAAAACATGTCAAAAACAAGATTTAAAGTGGGTGCGCCATAAAAAGGCGACAAAACTCCATTTTTTGAAAAATACATATTTTACCTGAAAAATTTATTTTGTTCTTATACCATGTTCTAGAAAATGTGTAAGATGAATAATAATGTTATAAAATTAAAAATTTAGTTAATACTATTCATAAAAGGTAGTTCATAATAATATGATAATAATATATCGTTGTTTAGTAAAACCCGGTATTGCGTACAACACATGCTATCGAGGAAGGTCGCGATTGTGTGTAATGCAAGCCAAGTCAGGGTTGCGTGTTGTGTAAGAATCCTTCGTTGTTTCGTATAACAGAATCCAACCATATTTCATTTATACATTTAATATATATATATATATACTAAATGTTGCGTAGAACAACTATTATCAAAATTGTGTGTAACACGATCCAAGAATAGTGTTGCGTATACTGCAAGCTAATACGGTGTTGCGTATGGCGCAAGGTAATCTTGGTGTAGCATACAACACAAGACATTAATGAAATTAAAAGAATATTTTTCCTAAAATCTATGGGTGTTACAAATGGATATTTCACTTAAAGATTTAATGAAATTATTAGATTATTTTCATCTCTATCAACATTATATGATGTATTTTATGCTTAATTGAGGTTGATTTATTATTAAACAATATTACATGGTTTATAGAAGGGTTTATGATATATTTGACTATGGATGATATTTTTTGATGCCATTCATGGTTTATGGTTAAAGTATTAACATTTCATATTCTAGTTTTAATATAAATGTTATTGTTACGTTTACCCATTTCAAAAGAGGAATGCATTAGACATGGAAAGAAATTGGTTAGGACCAGTTAATAAAATCCTTGTTCATTAGGGACTAGATAATGAAATCCCTACAAATTGGGGGCTGGTTAATGAAACGCCCTCGATGCATCTATATTTGTCATTAGACTGAATAATTTGGGTTTTTGACTAACAAATTACCGATATGCTCTTGGAGAGTGGCCTTGATAGTATGTCCAAAATAATGAATTATCCTAATATGAGATTTATTATTGATATTAAATGTGATTATAAGACTATTAAAATATCCATTTAAATAATTATATGGCATTATTTGATTTAGTCTTTCCATATTATGTAGAAGGTATCATTGAAAAGGCTTGTATTATAATTTTATACATTGACATAAATGTTTGTGCTTATTTATGAAATATGGTATTGAATTGTTTTACATTACTTATCATATGAGATCACCCATTTCTTATGTTTTATTTTCCCTGGATTCCTTAAAGTGTATAATAATTTAAATTCATTGTCAATCTAAGAGAATAATTGCATTCTCAAAGGATTTGAATTTTGTATTTTAGGTTTTTAATTATAATGTCATGTTCATATATGTAGTCTATTTATCAAGAATGATAAATGGATCAGTCCTTCTGGATTTTATTTCTTAAAATCATGCCAATGTATTGAAATAATGCACCAACTTGGGGTATCTGGGGTCAGGGAATTATAATTGATATCAAAGGAATTTCATAAACATCCGTAGAAATAGATTTATAATACTTATATTAGTGATCAAATCCCTAAGATAGATTTTGAAGAAAAATATAGAGGGACATCCAAATTGTGGTAATGTAAATATTTTGTGTGAATTACTAGTAAATATATTCATATCTGGGTACTACAAGTGGACATGGTTTTGGTACAGATGTACCTATTAGTAATAACTCTAAAAGGTGTTCCGTGCATGACTCAGGGAAAACTAGTATATGAAAACATTCCTTACTGCAGTCTTGGTTTGACAGTCTTGAGGGATATTCTTGGGATAATTCACATTATCTTTACATACCATTAGAAGGATTTATGATTAAATATGTTCCCAAGAAAACCATTATTAAGATTATGAGAGTAGAATCAATTTATTATTAGATTTTTTCTATTTTTTAAAATATAAATTACTATATGATATAACCTAGTGTATGTTCTCTTTTAGAAATGAATCTTATTAGAAGGAATATGAACTCCACCAATACACATGATCCAAAGGTTATGAAGGATCATATCATTAATGGTCTTCATCCAAAATTTTGAAGGAAAATCGTGTCTCGTGTATTCTCAATATATGATGAAATTGTATAATGTTTTAATAAGATAATTAAATAATTCTCTGAGTCCAATTTCATTTAAGGAAATCCAGAGAAGAATGGGATAGAAAATAAAATTATGGAAAAATGGAATAAGGTAAAGAAGGATTTTCCAACAATTAATAAATGTAGAAAGAATCACCATGTCAAATGATTCAAGGGAATAAGAGTTTTTTGTAATAGTAGAGAAAAAGGAAACCATGTTCGTGATTGTAAGGGCAATGGAAAGACTTCCAACGTACAATTATTCATCTTTAATGAGATGGTACACTATTCGAATCAATGTCCTAATCATCAAAGTATATCCCAAATAATGCTATCGGAAAACAATCATGTTATGTTACAGCCACAGATAAAGGGGACTGATTAATTTTTTAATGTTTTTATTAAAGAATAATGTCATTTGAGTATTGTATAAATGATTTACTGGTTATATGAATTATGGAAATAAAGAAGTATTGTACAGTAGTACTTTTTCATTAAGTATTTGAGATTGTATTGTACCAAGATAAGTGACACTATTTAAAGTTAATTTTTTTAAAAAGATATGGTTAAGGGAATAATAACCCATAACATGTCTACGATAATGTTTTTGTAATAAAGATATGATTGATTTGGATAAATTTTATTAGATATTATTGACTACCTTGGTGCTGATTAATACAATATTTATTCAATAATTATTGTAGTTTAATACATTTTTGGATTTAAGTAGTATATCTAGTATTATATGTTTTACATAAGGAATAAAGAAGAAATGAAATATTAAAATTGGGATTTATTGTAATTTAGTGTATTACCGTGTTTTTAAGAATACATGGTGATGGTATTCCGATGCTTGTTATGTAGCAAAATGATCGGTATTAGGTTATGTGACCTTCCTTATAAATTCTTCAATAGTGAGTTTGGATAGAAGTATTTTGGATATGTATAGTGCTTGGAATGGATTATGTTAGAAATTGGATATTATTTTTTAAGGTTAAAACATATCATAAGATTATTTTTGGAATGATATAATAAAATTGTTATATGAAAATGATAACATGCAGGTTGGGTGATAACCTGTAGCATCAGATAAGGCTACATTAATCAAACCCACAATCAATGTTTGATAAGGATTTATCACTTACCACTATCTAACATTATTTATGGTTTTTTATGAGGTAGTTTTTTTTATTTTAATTGTTTGACAGATGATGTATAAATTCATTTTTTAGAACCCTATACAATTAAGATAAATTGAATGTGTTTTGAATTTTATTAAGTTTTAGAGAGAAAGATGAATTTGTTGTAGAAATTAGTTAACAGATGGAACTATAAATTTAAAGTAATTATGTTTCTATTTTATCTTATTATATGAGGTAAATTATTTTTTAATCTCTTAGGAAAGTGTAGTAAAACTAAAAAAAATCCCTTGAACTTTTTTTGCGATAAATTAAATGGAAAATTAGATCATTGTAGATTTATAGATTTGTGGTTGTTAATGTTTTACTAATCATATTCTCTATCATATTACATCATAAAATTATTGTTACATATTCTTTCATGTCTATTTTTTCTTACCTGGAACCCTAGTTTATGTTATATCTGCGGGCCTTTGTAGTACCCTTTATTTTTAAATTGATGTCTCATTAATCCTTTTTCTGATATGGGATTTCAATAATAATATTTTGAAAAATTCTAAAGCATATATTTAAATTACATGTTTAAATTAAGAGGATTAAATTTACTGAAAGAGGGGATAATTTAACACCTCAATATTTCATGGTATGTTATCTTCAATAGCATGTTTTTCTTGCATCACTGACTTGGATTGCGTAACACACAATATTGAGTTTTTGTAAAACTACACTCCAGAATTAAAATTATTTAAACAATATATTTATAAAACATTCCCTAAATATAATAATATAAGTAGAAATAATTAATTTTTTAAGAATTATTTAAAATAGTTTCATTTAAATATAACATATTTCTAATGAAATATGTATGTTTCAGTAAAATAGGTATGTTTTTAAGAATAAAATTTTCATAAAGAACTACTTTTTTTTTCCTTTGGTGAAAAATTATAAAATTAATCTGAGACCCTCATTAAAATTGAATTCAGTATAATATACTTCATTTGTTAATTAATAATATATAAATGACCTTAGGGTGAATGTTTTGTATTTTTATGAAAACTTCTATTTTTTGATAAATAGTGAAAAACACAACATTATTGTTAAAAACAGAATTTCATAGTTATTTTTTTACTTTAAGTTGATTTTAATTTAAAAATAGAAAAATAACTCATATATTAACCAAATATAGGCCATTTTTTATTTTTATAATATAATTAGACATAAAAATTCAATGAACTTTATTAACGTATTTTTACCTACCTTCTAGCCACATTTCCTTATTAGCGTTAAATGCAATTTTACTAATTCCATGAATTAAATTTAGAAAATCCAAAATACATGGTTGTAATAAATATGTAAAATTTGATATAATAGGATAAAAATATATTTTGGTCAATAGTAACATTTGAATTTTATATACCATAATTAAAGGTAAATATGGTAATTGAAGTTAAAAATATTATTATAATAATATAAAATTCCCTTTAAACTTATCATAATTTTATTGGATAAGTATTGTTCGAAAAAATTAATCTTTAGGTCAAAAATATTTTCCTTTTAAGCCAGTTGAGTTTAATTTGGACAATAATTATATTTCATTTAATGAAGTATTAAAATGGCTTATTAAAAATTTTAAAAATATTTTATTTTTAATATTAGTATATATATGTGATATGGTTGAATATAAATAGTATTAATAAAGAGAATAGATATATCTACGTGAATATAATATATTTATAATTTTTATACATTTAGAAAATAAATTAAATTGTGACACAATGATGATGGAGTAAATGTTTAATTAATTGAGATATAAAAAATGATATTAAAAATATTAATTTAAATATAATTTTACATTATTAATGAAATAAAAAAATTTATATATCATAGACATGTTACAGAAACATTTGTTGCATTGTCTCAAAACTATCAGGTTTTATTGATATTTTAAAAAAAGGGAAATATTGAATAGCTTTAAAATTTACAGAATTGTTATTTTAAAATAAATAATTTTTTATTAAATGATATAAAATTCATAATAATTTAATGTTCTACTAAATAACATTTAAAACATCAAATACATCATAAATGATCCAATTGGGATTTTTTGAAATTTTATCATAAATATATTAATCCTATAGTGTAAAAATACAAGAAGACATAATAATAGTTAAAGTATTTAACTAAGGGTTAAATTAAAAAGATAAGGTTAAATTTTTTACCTAAATATGGATAAAATTCATTTTATTATAGAATTTATTCCCATACTTATCATATCCTTGGAATTAATTACATTGGAGAAATTTGAAACTGAAAATAAATTTATTATAAATTAACATTTTATGATCTTCCAAAAGATCCCCTCACCTATCTTTTAAAAGGGAACTTCTCATTATCATAATTTCACACCCAAGAAGAAATTTTATGTGGTAAAACCCTTCCCATTTATTAATACAAAATTCCATAGTACATGTTAGAGGATATATGTATAAGGCCCCAGCCTTAAACATTACTTAATCTTGAGTTATTACAAGATTACACAATGAATATCTTTTCAGGTTTAGAGTTTTAGAGAATTAGATCATAAATCATTCATTACATTCCACATTTAAACAAAGTGGTTATATAAAAGATAGTATTCATTTTTTCCATCAACTGAAACATATTTCAAATAAAACATGGATTCTTTCGTGACACTTCCCCGACACTATCATCACATCATGTACCTTTCCCTTAACCTGTGAAAAACATTTCAAAAACATGGGATGAGCATAAAAAGCTCAGTAAGGGATATAAAAACACGAAATGAATACATTATTCTATGTATTAAATCATAATTTTGTCATAAAACATAAGAATTTTAACATACCTCATCAAATCATGAATAAATCATAGAAATCATAAGACATAAAGGTAACTTGGGGCATTCATAACATTCTTACTTAGGGAGTAACCCTCATGGTTACGTTTTAAATACCCATCACAGTATATTCCCTAAATCTCTTCGGAGAAACCTTAACGATTAACCCCTTCACGTTACCCAATGCATTGAAGAGCTATATCAGGCTCACCCGCCCTTAGTTTATCACAGAACCTCCCATCTTCATAAACAATGCCCAATAACCATAACATAATTGTATCCCATAAAACATGCATAAGGGAAACATAACATTTCCACATTTCAATCACAAGATATAAAAACCACATTTATATAATAAAAACATAATCAAAACCTTTTTCAATACCAAAATGAATGAAAAGTAAAACATTGTATTTATTTTTCAATTTAAAAAAAGTTATGGCTTGTAGAGGAAGCTGAAACTCAAATAATGGTCACGGCGGCGGAGAAGTTGTTGTCACCGCATACATAAGACAAAAACATTCCCTTTTTTCATTTAGTAAAACGATTCGTATATAAAGATTAATTTTGAATAAAATTAAAAGTCAAAGGAGTTTATACACCGTATAAAAGAAATTTGTGTATAAAACAAAATATGCCTCAATGATAGGAGATTGAGATGAAGTCTCATACCTCGGGTCTGACTTGACTCGATCATTCTTTAACCTCCTGAATAATATACTCGAGTTAATTTTTACTTTCTTAAGAACCTTTTTCAAGTTCATTATTCATTTTATATCACTTATTACCATGTTATTAACACTATGTAATTATTTAAGTTAATAATAGTCATTTTGTGGATCATTGGTACTTGAGTCAAAAATAAACTCTTTATAATTACAAGTTGTTTATGTGGTAAAATATCCATTATATCAAGAATTATATTCATGATGTAGATATCATATATTTAATATATATCCAGTATATACATGCATTTATAATATTACATAACACTTAGTGGTAATAAATGAAATGCATCGTTCGTGAAGACGGTAAGCTGTACGTACGCATGAACGCTACTTTCATTTCTATTTCATATTTTATGGAATGGAATAATAATTATATAAAGGTATATTATAATTCCAATATAATATCATATATAATATCATTAACTCCATCCTTTATACATCCCACATATGGAATTAACGAATGAAATCTCTTTGAGGGGGTGATAGTCCGCACTTCCTAAAATAATGATATCGCATTTACCCATAATGGAAACTGTAAAGGTATGCCAAAAATGAAAAATACAGAAGATTAAAGAAAAAAATAGACATATTATATATCATATATAAATATATTGACATCTTAATGGACACCTTTGAAGGTGTTATAAGAATATTGAACAATCATCGTTTCATGAGGCAGAAATTTGCCATCCACCGAAACAGTATGTTCTTTAACCATTAGATGTTGGTGTGTGTAAGTGTAGCTATAATAATTCTTATAAAAACATACTAGTATATTGAAGATACTGGTTTTGTTAAAAAATAAATTAATAAAAAGAGTTTAGGGGGTTGGAGAAGAAAAATAAAACAAAAGAACATTAGAGAAGACTTTACCTTTAAATCAGGTAAATCCTGTTGGTTTGAACCAAAAGGGTTTATTATTGAGATTTCTGCCTATGTTAAGGCTTCTAGGATTAAGAGAGGGATGTGGAGAGATAAAATTATTAGCGTTTGGCTGAGACAATGGCTTGAGAAGTGTGGTTAAGGTGGTAGAGGTGGGGGACATTGATAAGAGGGAGGAGGGGCACTCTTGGAATGGCAAGAAATTATAATTTATTTTAAAATGTGTTTTGGATTTAAAAGGTATAATATTGATATATTTATAGGATAAGATGATAACGGTTCGAAATATACTCATCCAATAAGTTTTTGACAAGTATAAGTCTTAGATTTTACAATATTTTTTCATTTTATTTAAATCACTCATTAATGAGATAATCGCTGCATCATCATGATGTCATAAATAAATTATTTTATTTAATGTCTAAAAATTATAAAAAAATACTATGATGTAGGAAATATTTTAATCTTTATAATGAATATTTATAGTCTAATATATTAGTTAATAAGAAAAACCTAAAAATTCTTTACTCGGGTGATATATTCTTTAGTGTTATTCTTCTTTCTTTAAAAATAAAATGATAAAGTGTCACTTTCTCCAAAAATTGATTCCATGGGGTCCCTATGATTTCCACAAGGAATCCCATGGTCGGCCATGACACAACCAGTAGCATTAGGAAACATTTTAGGGTCATTTGTTATAATTATGATATTATTTTATTATCTTTAACTACCCGATTACTAATTAATCACGATAATTAACGATAATTACCGTCATTACTATTCATAATGTTCAGAAACAAAAGAATCTTAATTAAATAATTTGGAACTTCTGATTCCAAATATGGAATCCATTTTACCAAATACCAAAATAGAAATTTCAATATTTAATCTAAAAATAAATTACCGTTGTCAAAACAAATAGCGGGTTTTTTGAAACAATATCTATGAATAGTTTGGCACTTGTTTATGCGCAATTCAAAAGTGAAATTAATTATAATGAACACAATTGGATTAAATAGTAAACATATATTGTAATTAATCTTCAAATCCATTTAAAAATACAATATAACTATATAATTAAATTAGATGAAAAAGCAATTTTTATGTAAAATGCAGTAATTTTCATTATTCATTAAAAAAAATAAACATTTTAAAAAAAATACCAAAAATTAATCCAAAGTAAATTTCAATTTCCCAATCATAAATAATATGTTTATTTTGTAGAATAGAGCTTATAAAAGTTTCAAAATAATGATTTAATAATGGTTCACCATCAAAAGGTGGTAAAACAATCTTTTAAAAGTATTAGAGAATTCTATGATTAAGATTGGATTTATTCTCATTTTAAGCCTCTTAAAACACTATCTAATTCATAAATAATCATAGATAAGAATATATATTATTTATTACATACTTGCGATGTTACATCCTTCTCCCCTTTAGAAAACTGCATCTCCGCAATTAATTTACTTATCGAATAAGTGGGGGTATTTATCCCTCATTGCATTTTCAGATTCCCATGTTGCCTTTTCCATGATGTGGTCTTTACCCAAAACCATTACTTAATGAATCACCTTATTCATTAACAATTTCTCCATGTGGTCAAGAAATCTGGACTGGTTGTTCCTCATAAGATAGATTCTCTTCTAACTGGACTACCTCTGGACTCAAAACATGAGATAGATCTGGCATGTACTTCCTTAACATTGAAACATGAAAAAAATTGTGTACCTGAGATAAAATTGGAGGTAAAACCACTCGGTATGAAACTGATCCAACTCTCTCCAAAATTTCGCATGGTCCAATGAACCTTGGACTCATCTTTCATTTCTTACAAAATCGCATCACACTTTTCCATGGAGATACTTTAAGAAAAACATGATCACCTATCTCAAAGGAGTGATCCTTCCACCTATTGTCTGCATAATTGTTCTACCTACTCTGAGCTGTTCTTATGTGTCTCTGTATTAGCTGACCTTTTTCTGCCAACTCTTCTACCAATTCCGGTCCCATCAACTTCCTTTCACCCACTTCATCCCAGAAAGCTGGAGTTCGACACCACTTCTTATATAATGCCTCAAATGGTGCCATCTACATACTGGAATGAAAACTGTTGTTATAAGAAAACTCAACCAAAGAAAGATGTTGGTCCCAACTTCCCTGATAATCCATCGAACAAGCACATAGAATATCCTCCAATGTATGAATTTTTCATTCTGACTACCTATCTAATTGAGTATGAAATGATGTACAAAAATTTAATTCATTTCCAATGACTTTTAAAGGCCTATCCAAAAGTTAGAAGTGAACCTGGGATCACAGTCAGATATAATGGAGAGAGGAACTTGATGTAAACTGACTATATCTTTAAGATACAGACGGTAAAGTTGATCTAGGGAAAAAGTATCCTGTATATCAAGGAAATGAGTAGATTTAGTCAAGCGACCAACATTAACCCATATTTAATTATTACATTGAGTTGTCTTCGACAATCCCACAACGAAGTCCATGGATATATTCTCTCATTTCCACTCTGGCACTGGTAAAGGATGAAGCATCCCTTTAGGTAACTTCCGCTCTTCTTTAACCTATTGTCAAGTCATACACTTCACAATAAAATCAGCAATATCTCTTTTCATTCCATCCCACTATTAATACTCCTGAAGAGCTCTATACATCTTAGTACTACCTGGATGAACTGAAAATGGAGAACTATGAGCTTCACATAACAACGCTCTCTTCAACAGTGAATCACACGGCACACACAATCTCTTCCCAAATCTCAAAACACAATCATTATCAATGTTGAATTCAGGAAACTTATCTTTCCCAACCAGCTCTACCTTTTTCTGCAACTCACTATCTTGATTATGTGCTTGCTTATTTCTGTCTGATAGAGAAGATTTCACAGATACCTGAAACAAAACAGAAGGACATCTTGCACCAACAAATTCTATGACAAATTTCATCAAATCCTTAACCAAAGGATCACGTTCCAAATGAAACATTGGTAATGAAGCATTACTTTTTAAACTCAAAGCATCAACCACTTTATTTTATTTTCCTAGATTGTAATGAATTGTACAATCATAATCCTTGATTAATTCAACCCATCTCATTTATCTCATTTTCAATTCTTTTTGAGTGAATATATACTTTAAACTTTTTTGATCAGTATATATTTCACACTTTAAACCATAAAAATGATGCCTCCAAATTTTTAAATCTCAAACAATAGCAGCTAATTCCAAATCATGTGTAGGGTAATTTACCTCATGAGTTTTCAACTCACGTGAAACATAAGCAATTACATGATCATTCTACATAAGGACTCAACCAATTCCTTTCAATGAAGAATAATTTTAGATAAAAAAACTCACAATTCCTGGAAGGTAGTGCCAAAATTGGAGCATTTTCCAATCATCTTTTCAGTTTCTGAAAACAATCATAACATTCTTTTGTCCAGATAAACTTAACACCCTTCTGAGTTATCTTAGTCATTGGACTAGATAACTAGGAAAAAGTTCTAACAAACCTTCAATAATAGCCTGCCAAACCAAGGAAGCTATGAATCTCAATTACATTTGTGGGTCTTGGCCATTATTTAACAACATTTGTTGTAGAAGGATCAACCATTATTCCATCTTTAGAAACAATGTGAACAAGGAAAGAAATTTTTTGTGACCAAAAATCACACTTGCTAAATTTCCCATACAATTTCTTTTCTTTTATGGTTTGCAAAATAACCCTTAAATGTCTTTCATGCTCCTCTTTACCTTTAGAAAACACCAAAATATCATCAATGAAAACAACCACAAACTTATCTAAGAACTCGTGGAAAATTCTATTCATAAGGTCCATGAATACAGCAGGTGCATTGGTTATCCCAAAAGGCATTACTAAAAATTCATAATGGCCATATCTTGTATGAAACACGGTCTTCAGAATATTTTCTTTCTTTACCTTTAACAGATGGTACCCCGATCTAAGGTCAATCTTTGAAAAATACTGAGCTCCCTGGAGCTGATCAAACAAATCATCGATATGAGGAAAAGGATACTTTTTCTTAACAATGATGTTATTCAAGGCTCTATAATCAATGGAATGTCTCATAGAACCATCTTTATTTTTAACAAATAAAACAGAAGCATCCCATGGTGATGTGCTAAGTTGAATGAAACATTTCTCTAATAAATATTTCAATTGATCCTTCAAATCTAAAAGTTCAATTGGAGCCATTTGATAAGGGGGTTTTGAAATTGTCTTAGCATTAAGAACTAAGTCAATAGTAAATTCAACTTCCAGATTGGGTATTATTCCAAGAAACTCATCAAGAAAAACATCAGGATACTCATTTAACACGGGTACATCATTAATCTGAACAGTTCCTTTGTTTTCAACAATATGTGTAAGGTTAAATTCATTTCCATATTTTACAATTTTCTCATCCTCTTGATTTGTTATCAATATTAAGGGTTCATTCTTGTACACAAACATAAAGTCTTTCTAAAAAGAATCTTCTTTATCTCTAAAGTCAATATTAGCATGGTAAATAGATTGCCAATCCATACCCAGGATAACATCAAACTATACTAGAGGTAAAACAATAATGTTTGCAAGTAGGTTCTTTCCACAGATAAGGATAGGAAGATTCTTATAAATTCTTTTTGCCTTAACATTTTCCCCATGTATTTTTACCGCAAGTTCCGGAGTCATTTATTGATATGGTATTCCCATTTTACTAGAAAAGTTTTCAAGGATGAAGGAATGTGTAGACCCTGAATCAAACAACACACTGGTGTAATCTGAAAAAAAAAAGTGTACCTGATACCACTTCATTTGATGGCCCAACATCTGCTGAAGTAGTTGCAAAGGATTTCACCACACCTTTCTGCTTGTATTCTGACTGCTTCCCATCACTCGAACTCTTTGTCAGACACTCATTTTCATAGTGACCCATCTCATTGCACTTTAAACATTTTACTAACTATAAATGAAATTTGGTCTTACCATAACCCTAATCTTTTTTATTGCAATCACGGGCCTTATGTCACATTTTACCACATCGGTATCACTTTACAGAATTCAAGAAGACATTCCCCAACATTCCTTTTACCACATTTATCACAAACTGGAAACTTAGTTTTCTTACCATCAAACCTTTTTGAAGAATTCTTCCATTTTTATTTCCACCTCAGCCTCTTCTTCTTTTGGTTGTTATAGAACTCTTGATCATCAGAAAACTCCATTTCCACCTTCTCAGCACATCGAACAAGATTTTAATAACTCTTGAAATCACAAGAAGCAAAAGCCCTTTGATATTTTGGCTTTAATCCTGAGTAAAAATGATTGATTTTACTATCATGGTCTCGAATACAATTTGGAGCATACCTTGACAATCGAGTGAACCTTTCTTCATAAAAATCCACTGAGTATACCTCTTTCCTCAATTCCAATAATTTTTTTACCATCCTAAGTTGAACATCATGAGGAAAATATTTCTCAAGAAACACAACTTTGAATTCATCCCAGTCGAGAGCATCAATCCCATTAGTGTCCCTGATATTTTTAACCATCGACCACCACTGATCTGCTTCACCCTCCAAACGGTAAATTGAAAGACTAAACTTTTGATTATCTGAACACCCCATGACATCGAAAATATTCTCCAGTGCTTTAATCCACCCTTTAGCTATCACAGGTTCAGATGATCCTCTGAATGATGGGGGATGTTGCCTCATGAAATGTTACACCACTGATATGTTCCTCAATGGTTGATATGGCTGATCTCGTGCAAGGATACCACCTCCATTTATTGCTTGATTCAACTATGCCATTAATGCAAAAAAAAACTATTCAGTTCCAATTTCGACCATCTCAAGATGCTGATTTGGAAGGTCATTTCCTTCTGTATGCCTTCCTAACACTGCTTCCCTATTTCCTCTGCGGAAAACCATTCTGAACAAACATGTATTAGATGAAGCAACATGGTAATCTTAAAATGCTATATAATTTCAATTTTTCCATAAAAAAATATTCTTGGATAATTATTTAATAGAATTCAAACTCTTAAAGTTATCTAAACAGACCTCTGATACCAACTATAAGGCCCCAGCCTTAAACATTACTCAATCTTGAGTTATTACAAGATTACACATTGAAGATCTTTTCTGGTGTAGAGTTTTAGAGAATTAGATCATAAATCATGCATTAAATTACATACTTAAACAAAGTGGTCACATAAAAGATAGTATTCAATTTTTCAATCAACGGAAAAATATTTAAAATAAATCATGGATTCTTTCGTGACACCTCCCTGACACTATCATCACATCATGTAGCTTTCCCTCAACTTGTGAAAAACATTTCAAAAATATGGGATGAGCATAAAAAGCTCAGTAAGGGATATAAAAGTGCGATATGAAAACATTAGTCCATGTATGAAATCATACTTTTCTCATAAAACATAAGCATTTTAACATACTTCATCAAATCACTAATAAATCATAGAAATCATAAGACATAAAGGTAACTTGAGGCATTCATAACACTATTACATAGGGAGTAAGCTTTATGGTTACGTTTGGAATACCCATCACACTATATTCCTTAAATCTCTTCATAGAAACCTTAACGTTTAACCCCTTCACATTACCCAATGCATTGGAGAGCTATATTTGGCTCACCAACCACTAGTTTATCACGGAACCACCCGTCTTCAAAAACAATGCCCAAGAACCATAACATAATCGTATCACATAAAACATGCATAATGGAAAGATAACATTTCCACATTTCAATCACAAGATATCAAAAACACATTGACAGAATAAAAACATAATCAAAACCATTTTCAATACCAAAATGAAAGAGAAGTAAAACATGGTATTTATTTTTCATTTAAAAAAAATTTATGGCTTGTAGAGGAAGCTGAAACTCAAATAATGGTCACGGCAGCGGAGAAGTCATTGTCGTCGCAAACGTAAGACAAAAACATTCCCTTTTGTCATTTAGTAAACGGTTTGTATATAAATATTTCTTTTGAATAAAAGTAAACCTCAAAGGGGTTTATACACCGTATAAAATAAATTTGTGTATAAAACAAAATATGCCTCAATGAATGAAGATTGAGACGAAGTCCCATACCTCAGGTCCGACTTGACTCGATCATTCTTTAAACTCATGAATAATAAACTTGACTTAATTTGTACTTGCTTAAGAACCTTTTTCAAGTTCATTATTCCTTTTATATCACTTATTACCATGTTATTAATACTATGTAATTATTTAAGTTAATAATTGTTGTTTTGTCGATTATTGGTACTTGAGTCAAAAATAAACTCTTTATAATTACATGTTGTTTATGTGGTAAAATATACATTATATCCAGAATTATATTCATGATTTAGAAATCATATATTTCATATATATCTATTATATACATGCATTTATAATATTACATAACATTAAGAGGTAAGAAATGAAATGAACCGTTCATGGAGACGGTGAGTCGTACGTACGCATGAACGCTACTTTCATTTATATTTAATATTTTATGGAATGGAATAATAATGATATAAAGGTATATTATTATTCCATTATAATATCATATAAAATATCATTAACTTCACCCTTTATAAATCTCAAATATGGCATTAACGAATCAAATCACTTTGAGGAGGCGGTAGTCCGCACTTCCTAAAATAAAGATATCACATTTACCCATAATGGAAACCATAAAGGTATGCCATAAATGAAAAATACAGAAGCTTAAGGAAAAAATAAACATATAATATATCAAATATAAATATATTTACATCTTAATGGACACCATTGAAGGTGTTATAAGTTTATTGAACAACCATCGTTTCATGAGGCAGAACTTCACCATCCACAGAAACTGTATGTTCTTTGACCCTTAGATGTAGGTGTGTGTAAGTGTAGCTCTAACACTTCTTATAAAAACATCGTAGTATATTTAAGATACTAATTTTGTTACAAAATAAATTAATAACAATATTTTAGGGGGTTGGATAAGAAAAATAAAACAAAAAGAACATTAGAGAAGACTTTACCTTTAAATCGGGTAACTTCTCGTGGCTTGAACCAAAAGGCTTTCTTGAAGAGATTTCTACCTAAGGTAAGGCTTATAGGATGAATAGAGGGATGTAGAAAGATAAAATGGGATGCTTTTGGCTGAGGCAATGGCTTGAGAAGTGTGGGTAAGGAGGTTGAGGTGGATGCCTTTTATAAGAGGGAGGACGGTCACTCTTGGAATTCCAAGAAATGTTACTTTATTTTAAAATGAGTTTCTGATTTAAAAGGTCCCAAATTGATATATTTAGAGGATAATGTGATAAAGGTTCTAAATATAGTCATAAAATATATTTTTACAACTATAATTCTTAGATTTTACATTATCTTTTCATTTTTTTAAATCGTTGATTAATGAGATAATCGCTGCATCATCATGATGTCAAAAATAAATTAATTTATTTAATGTTTAAAAATTATAAAAAAATACTATTATTTAGGAAATATTTTTATATTTCCAATTAATATTTATAGTCTAATATATCAGATACATAAAAAAATTAAAATAGTTTTACTCGGGTGATACATTCTTTAGTGTTATTCTCCTTTCTTTAAAAATAAAATGATAAAGTGTCACTTTCACCCAAAAGTGATTACACGGGGTCCCTAAGTTTCTAACAAGGAATACCATGGTCGGACATGACACAACCAGTAGAATTAGGAACCATTTTAGGGTCATTTGTTATTATTATGATATTATTTCATTATCCTTAACTACTCGATTACTAATTAATTACGATAATTAAAGATAATTACCGTCGTTACTATTCATAATGTCCAGAAATAAAGAGTCTTAATTACATAATTTGGACCTTCTGATTCTAAATATGGAATCCATTTTATCAAATTACAAACATATATATTGGAATAATTAATTTAAAAATAATTCTGGTTGTCAAAACAAATAGCGGGTTTTTTTTTGAAATAATATCTATGAATAGTTTGACACTTGTTTATGCCCAATTCCAAAGAGAAATTAATTATAATGACCAAAATTGGATTTAATGGTAAATATATATTGTAATTAAACTTTAAAACCATTTAAAAAGATAATCTAACTATATAATTAAATTAGATGAAGAAATAGTTTTGATGTATAATGCAGTATTTTTCACTATTCATCAAAAAATGAACATTGTTAGAAAAATACAAAAAATTAATCCAAAGTAAATTCAAATTTCACAATAATAAATAATAAGTTTATTTTGACAAATAGAGCTTATAAATGTTTCAAAATAAAGATTTATAAATGGTTTACCATCAAAAGGCGGTAAAACAATCCTTTAAAAGTATTAGAGAATTCTATGCTTAAGATTGGATTTATTCTCATTTTAAGCCTCTTAAAACACTATCTAATTCATATATATACATTGATAATAATATATATTATTCATTAAATACTTGTTAGTTTACAATATTTTTGGTGGAAGGGCATTATATTGAGTCTTTTTCTGAAAAACAAAAAGAGATACCCGAAAAAGTGGTAATTATTTTATTGCCTCCTTCAAAGTTCTTTTATTCATCTAATTCCTCTAAATATGTTGTTTCCAAAAAATAGTAATAACTCAAGAATATAGTATATTATGAGATGTTTTAATTATTATGTGATAACCAGATTCCAAATTTTACCCATCCAATGCTAAATAATATCACAGTGCGTGCATACATATGGCTTACCGTCTCCATACCATAGTTTAAATTGTTTTTAATTACACATTATTTCTATGGGTATAATGATAATTATAAAGGATTTAAATAATAAATATAACATCATATTGTTTATGTAAAATTAATAATAAATCCAATTATGTACAATTTAACCATTAAGGAAATGATATTTTTTCTCGTTTGAACGTACTGTTTACCATCGCCACGACGCAATGAGATTCATCTTCCACATTCACCATTCAAGAATGATTATAAAAATATATATTATTGATAATAATGAAATATATAACAGAATAATTTTATAGTAATAATATATATATACACATATTTATGTATATATATTTCATTTACTTACTTTGATTCAATATGATAAGAAAACAGAAATAACATTCATGTGTACGTACAACCTACCGTCTCCCTGAACAGTTTATTCCATTTCATATATCAATCTATTATGTATAATTATATTATGAATATATATGATATATAAACCAAGTTATACATTCTATAAGAAATTAAATCATGATCCATGTAATACAATCACGAATATCAAATAAAATACGCACGATAAAGAAAGTGATTATTTCCTAAAATGATGCATTAACATGGAAATTATTATTAAATATGTAATATAAAGTCATAAATAAATCATGTATGATTTCATGAATGTTTTGATTATTTTTTATAAGTAAATAAAATATTTAATACCATTATACAAGAGTTTGAGACACATATAGAGAGTTTCATATCTAAGGTAAGGGAATTTTGTCTCACATTAAATTTTCATGAGATATAAGCCATGTTCACCACCTATTTCATGTTTTTGGGGTATGTACTACCCATATTAAGCTTGATATCATGAATAAATTTATCTTCTTGTTATTTAAATATTCATTTGAAGATATTAGGCTTATTATATAATTGTTTAAAGTTGTATGGGATTCATTGAATTTTTTAAGAATTAATCCTGTCTCCATTTCCACATTCTTGATATTATCATACATATCTATTTATAAGTAAAAAAGGATTTTAAAGATAATTTTTATTCTATTTTAAACATCATTCATTTTTTTCAAAATGAAAATTTTTATGGTTCTATGCAAGAGACACTTTAATTAAAACATCATTTTAAAATTTTTAAACGTTTAATCTTAAAATTCATTCTCCATAATGTCCATGTTTTCAAAAAAGATTTCTAGATTTATTTATGTGTACATGAATGTTTCAAAATGTTATCTCTATAAAAGGATTCAAATTTCTATGGGACACTTTGATTCATAAATCTCCCTTAAATATATTCTTTTATAAATTACATGACTTATTCTTTTCAATGTAAAAAGGGGATATTTCCCTCAGAAATTATTAATGGTTTATGATATTATTTTCATATAATTTAACCACATTTGATGATTTTGTGCTTAATTTAGGGTTATTAATTTTGATACAACCATCTATATTTCATTGAAGGGTTTATGATATATTTGACTATGGATGTTATATTTTTAAACCATTCATGGTATATGGTGAAAGTATTTACATTTTGAATTCTACTTTTCTTACTAATTTTATTGTTATGTTTAACCAATTTCATAAGAGGAATGCATTGGACATAGAATGAAACAGGTTGGGGACCCATTAATGAAATCCCTATGGGTTGGGGACTTATTAATTAAGGCCCTATGGGTTAGGAACCGATTAATGAAATACCCTTAATACATCAATAGTTATAATGAGACAAAAAAAATTGGGTTTTCACAAATGTCTTACCCATATGGTCTTGGAATGATGCCTTGATGGTATCTCTGACATTATGAATTATCTCATTAGGAGATGAATTATTGATATTACATGTGATTATTAAACTAGTATAATATCCATGTCAATGATTAATGGAGTTATTATATTTACTAATTTCATACTATGCATAATGTGATGTTTAAAATGTTTCTGTTTTAATTTTATACTTTTCCATAAAAGTCTGTTCTTTGTTATGAATGACTATACTATATTGTTTTACATTATAGGACATATGATCTAACACCTCTATTATGATTTATTTTACCTGCATTCTAAGATGTGTATTATTATTTTTATACAGGGTTAATATAGGAGAATAATAGAATTCCCAATGGATTATAAATGTTTTATTTTATTTTTTATTTGTAATGCAATGTTCAAGTTTGTAATCTGTTTTCTAAGGCTACTAAACTGCTAATTACTTCACGATTTTATTCCATATAATCATTCAAATGTATTAAAATAATTCACCACCTCAGATCATCTAGGGGCAGGGTGTTACAATTCACACTAGGTTTGTCATAACACAACATAACACATTTACAATTCAGACACCCTCCATGGTTCAAACTCTATGAACATTAACTAATTCCCAACATCCTCAATGCATGACGATAAAATTCAAAACCATTCCCGGAATGATTTCAGGATGCCTCATGATATTCATGGGATTACCCAATTCACTCACCATGTGGAATTTCCCCTACTAGTGTCATCCTTTTGTAACACGTTGATCAAGAACTCTGTGTCGCATGATTCTCATTCCCATGGGACACATATCGATTCCTAGAAATTTCATATTTCTGCCCAACCACAAACTCCTTCAAACAATCAACCTCTTGGAATCGTTCATATTCTATGATCTATGATTGTAAATATTATGTATTTCATCATATGGAATATATGTGGTGTATGAGATCCTTTTTCCGTTATTGAATTCGTGATTCATCTCATGATTGTCACATATAAACCCTTGGATTGGACATTTCCCTTTTAATCCAACCAACATGACATTAAACTGTCTTCAAATCCCTGGCTTGATTCCTATTCCCTAATACAATCATTCCACTGTTCAATTATCTCCAAGTTCATATTTCAACTATCTTTCACATACAAACGGATCTCTAATGGTGATAGGCCCATGCCATTTTTGGAACACCTCCCATCTTGGGCCAACACCATAATGGATTTCTGATGACAAATAGTTGATCATGTGTTTTGAAAATTATCCGTAGTTGAACATGCATTTTCTCTCCACACCCATGATTGGTATAAAAATGGTCCTTATGTTTCAAATATGGTCAATAGTCAGCCCATACTCACCAGTCTTCCCTCCATGTAGATATTGAATGCATCTCCTTACTCCTTATCCACGTTTTTTTATAATGGTGGGATTCCACCATTATTTTTTCCCCTAAGGAATTTTACCACATGTCAGGTAATCACCATGTAGAATTCCTTGTTTCCCACACCAATCCGGGCTCTCATGGACTTAATAGTTTAGGTTGGGTGGGTACTGATGTGTTCAATCCACACATGGGATTCTCAGTCCTAACATTATAAATTTAATCTTGGAATCTCACTTGGAAACTTGGTGAGATACTAGGCCTCCTAAGGCCTCATTCATATTGGGCTTGCCTCCCACCACATCAAATATGCCTTTTTGGGAATCATCATTCTTGGATATACACTAATACTTGTATGATATGTAATTTTCTTTTAGAACCCCCATATAAATCCTATTTCCCCCAATCCACACAGATATTCCTTTGCATATACATTCCAACAGTCCATGAAACTTGACATTAAACTGTTGTCCATGGTCCATACAGTATGACCTTCATCTATATGGTAAATCCCATTCAAGTGATGTCATACTACAATATGGATACATATCACAAAATTATAAAATATAACACATTGCATCCTCAATGTATGACAATAAACTAGGTGTTCATCATCCTCGACTTATGATGATAAACTATGTGTTCATCATCTAAATTTTCATGGTGATGAGATGAAATGCACCCCAAGCCCTCACCTAAGAGGTCCTTACTAGATGTTGGTTGTCTTCCACGTTGTTCTCATATTCTGTTGTCGCTCGACTCTAATATGACACTCCCCTAGATGATGGGATTGATATTTTTTTCATACCATTATGATTACACAATTTTGTTATAAAGCAAGTTGTTGTAATTCCATGTGTGTTTCATGATATTCATACATTCAATCACTCCAATCCCATTATTTTTCCCCTTTTACTTTTTTCCTCACCATATTCTATGCCTCAAGGTAACACAAATGTCCTAGTCTCATGTTTCATCAGCTCACCTACCTTCCTTCGCCAACGTCCCTGAATACTTTCGATGAAAATTTGAGACATATTTTTTGTTTCAAACATGGTTAGTGGTTGACCCTATTTTTTCCTATTTTCATGATAATAAATATAGATATTGTGTTTTTAACATATTCAATGGTTGTACTATATTTTTCTAATGCTCTAATTTTGTTATGAATTCTAGGTAGTGTGATTCAAACGTCCCACCCCCATTTATTCGAATAACTTCCAACAACCCTATTTTTATCCCATTGATGTACTAGAATGTGTGGAAAAAATAAAATTGGTTGTTCTTAGAGACATATTCTCATGTCATACCCTCTATTAGATCAAACACTCTTAGTGGTCAGTCAACAATTAAATACCATGAGTTTTTGACTGTCATCCAACACTCTCATATGTAGTGAGTTGTTATGTGGTCTTTCCTTATGTCACACACTAGGTGTGAACCAAATGAACTTAGGGATCAGTTATTAGTTTTCTCAAAAATATGGATGATGTGAATTAATTAAAACATGTAAATGAACATGTTCATGTAGACAAAAAGTATTAATGAGTCCTCAATAATTTTTAAGTAGCAAGTAAATTCACATATTGGAGTCTCTCGTAATTCTTTTAAAGTTCACACAAATAATATTCCTCTTAAAATGAGCATTTTATCCCCAAAACCCTCTAGAGAAAGACCTCTAGGGTATTCTCCCACTTTATGATCTTTGCTTCTTCCTCATCCATCATCAAATAGAACTCATTAGAACTAATATACAAATATTCCCAAAAATATCCAAGATCATCCAATTTATTCGTTACTTACCTTATCATCTAACGGGTCTCCATGATCTGGGCCCTCAATTGTATGAAAAGTTCTGATTGAGTGGAAGTGATGGATGAATGCTTATAATATTGGCCTTCTAGGAACTAGATATCTTTATTAGCCTCTAGATGTTACTGAATTTTTTTAGGATTCTCACAATGATATGTTACGTCTTGGAGTTGGATACCTACACACATTTTATCGATGAGGAAGTTGTGGACCAATACATTAATAACTTGAGAATCCATCCCGCTTGTAAAAAGACTACCTATCTAGTGGTTATGTTACCCCATCAGGATCACCCATTTTGTCTTCTAATTCTATTAAATTAATCATTTGATGCACGTCTACACCCCACATCGAATAATGCTATTTTCCACTACTGCATCTAGATCTGAGTCATCCAACTCTTCAAGATCTATATGTTCAATCTCCAGAAATGTATCTAGGAGTTCAGCGGTAGGATCCTCCTCTAGCATTGTCTCAAATGGGATGGGCTCCATGTGATGGGGTTGTTCTTCCCCACTTGACCCCACATCAATAATTTATTCAATGTATTCTCCAAGTACAACCCCACCATTAGAGTTACTCACTTCTACAATTGGATGTTCACTAGAGGCCATGTCCTGGTGAGCTCAAACATCTATATCTATGTGAAATGAAACCCTTGTCAAAAAATAGATTCCATGTCCTCCAACTATTTATGATAATAGGCCACAAGCTACCCACAACATTGTTCGAGAAGGAAACATCTCTATCAGCCTATTAAAGAAAATATTAAATAAAACATTGTATAGAACAAAACTTATGGAATCCATGATTTGGTTGAATAGACTACTATGTATCCTCTATTTTTTCTTAATATATGGCCTCTTAATTGAATGTGAGATTTGGGAATTATAGTTTCACTTCATTAAACATCCCAATATTGTTCAGCCCCATGACTGATTTTTCCCTAGACATAGGTCCCAAAGCATGGTCCTTTTCACACAATGTTGTGCCTCCACTCCCACATGTAGGGGTGCCTTGAGTTAGATCCTCCTATAAAAAATATTTTATCTTCCAATATTGAAAAAACATATGGGAATGTGAAACCTAGGAAATGAGTTGATGCTTACTCCAATTGTTTTTTGAATTCTCCAACAGTGGTTGAAATGTCACTACTCTCCAGGTGGATCCCTCCATTGGAATCTTCTCTATAGGATTCAAAAAATTTCATGTAAAAAGGGTATTTCGCCTCTAGCTTAGTAGATGATAATGGAATGGGATACTTCATGTCATACTATATCTTCACCTGGACTTTCATCGGACTTGTAGTTCCATGGGAATACAATAATCCACCACCATTTCCACATACCATTCCTCCTATTCTTGGGACATAAGGATGCTGTACTTGGGATAACTGATCAACCAAGTTATATCATGTACCTATTGAGATTGTCCCACATCTTATCAGGGTAGAGAAAATGCATGTTGACACCCCAAATTTACCAAGTCTCAATAAAGTTTTCCTCATTAAGAAAGAGTACATGATGTAACAACTCTCTGAGAGCTGGGACATACTTCCTTCATAAACTCCTAAATGGATCCTTGTCATCCCAGGACTTTCTAACTGAAACAATTAGGTCTAGTAGTACTTTCCCTCACCCTTAAACATTGTTTGGTGGGGGTTATTTAATTGCGGGATCAATTGTAGTTTCTCTACCTTATTGAGGTTCTTCTTCTGTGCAACAAAGTCTCTATATCACCACCATTCTGCCTTGTAATTGAGGTGGAGATACCACCCCATAATTTGATTTAGTGGTCCACTACCTTAGAGTATTTCTAGGGTAGGTGGCCTCCCATATCTTTGAAAATGAATGCATTAGCCCAAATGTTGTGGTGGTTAGAAGGAAAATTTTTTGTATCATTCTATGTTACCTTAAGAAAATTATCAAGAGCAGCCTCAGCACAAATAGATGTATTTCATGGTGTACCCTAGAGTATATCTTTGGAGTTTGCCCCTACAAGAACCTGAGCTATATTGATAATCTGTGTGGGTTTAATGGTTTGTAGATTGTCTCTCAGTCAACCCACTCCACCAACAATCCACCTCAAAATACCATGAGATACAACTGATGTTCCTTAGTTCTTTAGTTGTCATCCATTATTAAACCATTCAGTATGAGGAATAGGTGAAAGGGGAAATAATCTCATAACCTAACCTTGTTCTGCACCTCTATCAATCTCATACTTAATAGGAAGATTCTCATCATATTCAGAATCACTTGCTGGAAGTTGTTATCTGGAGGGGGTATTGGGATTGGAAATTTTTATCCCTTATGTTTACCACCACCAGCTACAGAAAATGTGGAGTAGCCCATAGACACATTGTGGTGTCTTCCCCTTACATTTATGTTATATCACTTTATGTTTCTTCACCAATACTATGATCCAAAAATTGATGCACTATATTGTTTCCATCATCAAAGAAATTATAAATGGTCTTGGCCAGAGCCCAAATGTGAATATATCATCGAAATAAACCACTAAAAATCAAGTTACACAATTAAGATGGCCAAAACTAACTACTATTTAAGGCATGATATTGATGTTGTAGCCCCATAACTGTAATTTTCTAACCTCCAGGATGGACTAGTATGAGTCAAACTTTCCTCAGTGGGATTCACTTAGATTGGTGATGGGGATATTTAGAATATGCTTCTCTAGATCCTCATCCCTGACATTCTCCACTACTAGTAAATTACAAAAATAACTAACCCATTACTTGAAGTGTATATCCACATCAACTTCCTTTCCCAGCACTAGATCAAGCAGCACCTTCACAAAAAAGGGCAGCTTTTCTTGATCGGATGACACATTCTCCAGGCGGAGAAACATGTCAGACATCACTACTAAGATATGGATAGAATACATTTGATGATGTTTATAGAGTCTAATGCCAACTTCCACATGATGTAATTAAAATTCTTCGGTCCTTGGTGACCTCCTTTTAGCTACTCCGGCGTGATCTCTCACAATTGGTAAATGCGGAACTAAGATTCCCATGCAGCTTTATAAAGACCAAAATACCTCATATTTTCCCAAAATTTACTGCATGATGTGTGTTCCCTGTTGGCATAGGCCCATTCCTTGGTAATGTTACCGCCTTCTCTTATAACCCATTCATCGTTAAATCGTTTCTCTAGATTTCCTACACCATCCTCGATGATTATTTGAAATTTAGAAAATGATGCCTTAGCCAATAATTCGATCCCCTTGACATCATTAGTATGATTATAATTACATTCCATAGTAATAGGTGACTGATCCTTTAAAATATTGCCATTGACAAATCTGTGACACTGGTACTGCCCGGTGTGCCCTGGAACTAGTAAGTTGAATTTTCCCAACACTCTTGTGGGATGAAGATGATATCCATCAGACCAAATCCATACAATGGAAACCTCTTACATAGGGTATACTACTTATGAGGTTCTGATAGTTGTTCGAGCATAGATTCACGGTCATCATGGATTCGAATCTACTCCCCAATAATGATTTTATTTTCCATTTCATCCCATTGGTTTCCATCCATATGGACTTCCCAGGAAATTTCATGAGTGGACTTCAAATTTTATAATTAGGATTATTTTTTAGTCTTTCTCATAATGGTCTTTAGAACAGATCATTCATGGAGGAATATATTGCATGACCTTGGTGTACACGATGCTGTTCACAATTCCTATGTAAATTGTAATTCCCAATATGATAAAAATAAATCAAAATGAAAATGGTATGAGGAATCTAGATAAAAATATGTGTTCATGTAGATAAATAATTGATGGAATGAGCTTTAGAAAAATAAATCATGGTATGGTCTATGCAGAAATGATCAATACTGTTTAAGGTCTCGCTAGTGATATTTATAGCTCCCTCACTTCATGGAGCATCTTGTAACCATGACCATGGTAATATAGCAGAATAATGGAGTTTTCTAAATGAAATGAAAAAAATATTTTATTTTATAATAAATCATATTCTGAATCTCATTTCCCGTTAGATATTATTGAGAGGGGGTGGAATTTTTTGTGTTGAAATATGTGCCTCAGGATAAGTCAAGGATGCCACAGACTATCGGGATCGAACCAAAGCTCAAACATCTCTAAAATTGTCATAAATAGTATATTCTGCAGATCCCTTTCATGGAGGTCCCTCTATCTACACAAACACTTTACTCAATGATGTGACCCTCTGTAATTCTGATGATCCCTGTGAACTCATAGGGGCTATGATGAAGTGATCTACCAGTCTAATGGCATCACATCCATTCACGGTGCCCCCTTTTCATTATGGTTTTCTTTCAAGAATCTCTTGACCCCAGTATATATATAATCTACTCATTCCAACTCAATGGTAAGACTAACCAATCATTTTTAATTATAGTATCCCATTTCATGAAGTACATACACACCATGAACAAAATTGAAAGTTAACCAATAAAGCTATTGGATCATCATGAATCCACTTTTCCATGTTTCCTATTAGCTCCACATATGGTGGGGATACCTTTCATGATGGTGTACTCCCTTTTCAGAGGAATAAGACATTAAAGGGTACTAGAGGATTTATAGAGCATTAAGCCTTCAAAAATAAATCTATTCCCACATAGTGACATCATACCAAGGCAGGTCCTCAATGTTTCACAAATCACATTCCTTCATTAATCCTCTTCCCTCTGGGGAGTTCTCGAGCTTCATGAACTGTCTCTCAATGAGACCCCATACTAGGAAAATACCTTTTCATATTCCATACCATGTGCCCTCCTGTGTGCTACCATCTCATTGTAAATGTCAAGTGCCCCAATTCCACACACCCATCTAGGATTAGTTCATCTGCACTAGAAGTCCCCATGAAACACATGTCGTCCATTAATAAGGCCCTCCTCAATCCAATTATATAAAAGATTCATCTAGTGTGGCAACCAAGGTTGTCCCAATGAATGTGTGACACAAAATTATATCCTCCTCACTTGGAATGGAATCTTTCTCACAAGATTAGAGAGGGGATAGGAATCATCAACCTCTCACTTACAATTCTCTCAATATTCCATCCATCACCCTTTGAGATTTTTATCTATGTTCACCTTGATAATCATTCATGCATAAGGCCCACATCATCACTTGGTATCTCTTCATTCATGACATGAGTGTAAGGTCTGTTGCTTCCACTTATTTCTCACACCAATCATGACTCAGGTTATCATAGAGGTTATTAATACCCTTAAAACATATCCAATTCTCTAATGGTCACCCCTCGTGGATTATTCCCTAATCCCCATTCATAATGGGTAGCTTCCATGCGTAAGTCACAATGATTTCATGTCTCCAATTTGGTCACTCCTACATGTATTCTCCAGTCATGCCCCCTAATATGTGTATCATCCATGCATAATCTCCAACCTTATGGGCCTCCTCTTCATTTGTATGCCCTAATTCCCCTCTATAAATACCTATAAATTGATTCCAAAATAGTAAGGATACATTAGAGTCCACCCAGAGGTTCAATCCCAACACCCCTAACTATCCATACATTTTATCCACAACACCTACCACATTGTCATTAATACGTCATACTTTATACCCGGGCTGCAACATCCTGATATAATCATGCCATCAATCTGGCCTTTTCCTGCATGTAAGACCCATTCACACAATCACTACTCTTAGTAGCACCTGGTCATCTCGCATGTATAATCCCAAAATAATTGACACAATAAAACCCTGATAAATCCTTTGGTGAAGGGAAGATTACTTGCATGATCACTACACCAACCATCAAAATACAAGAGTTTTGATCCTTGTGTCCTTAATAGGGTATGTAGGATGCCTCCCTGAGGTTCAATCCCAATAAATGGTAAACATTGGTGCCTCCATCCTAGGGTAGTTCCCCTTCAGGGTGTGACAAATTCCCTTTAATGGAAAAACTAGCAAGGTTTTCTCCCATTAAGAATTCTGACCCATCCATTTGTAAACCATATGGGTTCTCCATCACAGGGATGCACCTTCCTGATCCACCTCTACTATGCATTCTAATCATCATTTCTTCATCTTCATAATATATTAAACTCATGAAAAGATATAATACTATCTCATGTCAAACATGGGATTCTTCAGAAAATCCATGGATTCTATGAATCTGGTGTAAGATACCCTACTATAGAAGTGGGATGCCTCAGGTTTTAGACTCATAAAAGTTCCTATTATGATGAAGAATAACGGTGACCAATGTTTTCGTGTCCAGAAATGCACGTGATGCCCAATGTGCCCTAAACAATGGATTGTACCTGGTCAAGATGTCATTATATATCTAGGTAGATGAAACATACTTAAACGAAGACCCCAAATAGATGTAATTGGAAATAAGTTTCACGAATAAATATAAATCAACAAGGGAGACATTTACAGGGTGATGAGTATTAAAGGGAAATCCATTGAAGGAGGAATTGGCATCCCATCCTCTAATTTCAATCAAGGAGCATACATTTCCAGGAAAGAGAGGAATATTTCCCACCTTTGGAAAGAAGGAACGTAGGGTATAATACATGTCAGTAGAAAATAACACATAAGAGGGTGTGGCACCAAGAAAGCATTGTAAATATTATCATGAACCCCTTACTTGGGAATCAGATAACCTTATATCCCTTAAGAAATTACATGATTAAACAGTGTGAGATGATTCACCATCCATACATTTTCATTCTGAAGGTATACAAAACTCCCTTTATTTTCTTCATTAAAGTAACCTAGAAATTTCTGTAAATTATGATATGGGAAATATGCTTCACCATCTGATGGAACACTAACAAAGCTAGAAACTTTTCTATATGAAATTTGATAAGAATTTTCATTAATTATAGAATAACCCTTTTGTATTCCTTATTCTTTTTAAAATATTATTAAACTATATAATTATTAAACAATATCAAGATATAATAAATCATGATCTTCATCATATTTGGATATACATAATTATATACAATATTTTAATTATGTTGTTTTAATTAATGTCACAAACCAGCCTGGTTACCCAGGTAACCCGATAACCGAGCCGACCCTGACATATCTTGAAGGGTGTTCCTGATCCCCACTGTCATTGACTAGCACCTGGTATCACAAAACTTGCAAGATGTAATGATATTTCCACAACAATGAGAAAGAAAAAGATACAAGACAATATGCATAACAAAAATAAATTCCACTGGGAGTAATGTACTAGAAAACAAAGAGGCATAGAAAGCCCAAAGTACTACAACCCAAGTTCCAAATAAAAGGGAAAATAGCCCCAAGGTCCCTAAGGACACAACTCACCAAGACCAAAGATCAACAGCTGGATCCAACTCCAAGAGGTCACTTCCCTTTGCTCGATCCTGGAAGAAGAAAGTCTACAAACACCTAAAGGAAAAAGTAGGGTGTGAGCCTATTCCTAGTAGGATACCACCAAAGACTTTGTAACAGATGCCAAATATAGATTATCTGATGGAATGATTTAAATTTTCAAATAAAAAAGTTTGTCATTTCAAAAGCATATTTAACAAATCATGCTATACATTTTCAAATGATTGAAAAATTAAATTAAGCAAAGGTTTTACAATGATGGAATATTTCTAAAATAATGGATTAAGAAAAACATTTATATAAAAAAGTTTATATAAATTTAGTAGGCTTGTAGGGAAGTTCAAAAACATTGTCAAACATTTATATCTCACATATAAATAAACAAGCGAGCAACTTGGTCATCTGCCAAAAGATATGATTGTATTAACCAGTTATAGAATTCCCCACTCTCTATGTGAATTCAGAAAAATGTGTATACACACTTCCCTATGACACTAGACAAAGGAGAATCGTCACCAACCCATCAAGGATGTGACCTGCCGCAAGTATGTTTAGAATGATGTCGTAGCATAGTGTGTATCCAAATAACTCACTAACTACCTAAGGCTTGAATGCACTCTTAAATGATGGGATAACTATTTTAAGAATGCTTAAAATATGATCAATCCCATTCTTCCATTTCAAATGTGCCAATTTCATTCCATTTAAAATGAAAACATGTTTTTTTCAAAACATGCCTTTTTCACAAGATAAATCCAATGGGTTTCTATCAAATCATTTAAATCCATTTTCACCAGTTTTAAATCCATTCAAAACCAATTCCATCATTTCACAATTTATTCCCACAATTAAATTCAACAATTTAATTGAAATAATTTCCATCAAATCCAAAATTCAAAATCAACAATTTAAATTAACCAATTTCCATAAACACACCCAATTCAATAGAATTGTGGTTTTCCAAATTTCAATGCCAAAACCATTTAAAATATCTTGATTCACTGGAATCGTGTTTTTTTTCAATTTAATTGAAAGAATACTTGGGAAATTGAATTTAAATCAACAATTTAAATAAATCAGGAAAATAAAATGATAATCAATTTGGAAAGTCAGGATGGACCACCTACCTTGAAGGTTTTGACCAAAACCACAACGGTCGAGAACACTCAATAAAACCGGGTTGCTTCTTCAAGAACCCGCCTGTGATATCTTCTCCTAGCAAGATCAAGACCAAATCTCATAAAATTTGTTACCACCCACTTAGATCTACCCATAATGGGCATAGATATATGAAACCATGAGAAGAGGAGGAGTAGATCTAAGTAAATATAAGAAATCGATCAAGAATGATGAAGAACAATAACATACCTCAAGAATTCAGCTTTAATTTATCAATAAGAGCCTTTGGATCGCCTCCAAAATTATGGGAGAACCTTCTATGACCTTAGGAGAAGAAAAATCCCAAGTTATGTCCACTTAAGAAGAAAAAAGAGACACTTAGAGGCAAAACTGAGTGAGATCCACAAATTAAGGATCTCATTTAAGTGGCCACATGGTTAGTTCGCACGGTTTGACATAACATGTGCTATCCATGCATTAGTTTCTGCCTCGGCCACCCTTCTCGCATAGTTTGGCCACACAGTTATACAAACTATGCAATGCCCAAGCTGAAGCTACTACCTCCAAGACAAACAACACATGGTTCACCCGCACTGTTTAGACAACCTGTGTGCTACCCGTGCGACTTCCCCTTTGCCGAAAAACAAATTTTAAAGTTCTCCCGACTCTCCAATGTCACAACTCCAAAAAAGAGGTAATTAGAAACATCAAAAGTACCTGAATACTTAAAGTGATGTTACAACCTCCCCACCAAAAGATATTTCTATCCCCAAAAATCCAATGAAAAAACCTCCACGTCAAAAGTTGAGGCCACTAATCTCTCATTAGTGCCTCCCTTTGCCACATCTCATTAGAATCAGAACCATTCTACCAAAGTACATGGACCAGAGGTATCGTTCTCCCACAAAAAACCTTTGTCTCAGAATCAATAACAATTATTGGTCCTTCAGTAACAGATAAATCTGGTTCAATCCTAAGATCACTCCAGCTCACAACATGAGATATATCAGAGAGATACTTTCGTAGTTGCGATACATGGAACTTGTTATGCATCGATGTTAGTTGTGGTGGTAGAGCTAGATGGTAAGCAACATTCCCTACAAGACCAACAACCTTGAAAGGTCCCATAAAATGAATAGAAAACTTCCCTTGCCTCCTAAGCCATCGATGATCTAATCGAGGTGAAACATTCAAGAAAAACTGGTCACCAACTGAGAACTCTAAAGGTTTACAACAATGATCAGCATAAGACTTGTACTGAATTTTCACTATCAAAATTCTCTAACAAATCAACTGGATCTTAGCTGTCCTCTCTTGGACCAAGCATGGTCCTACCAAAGAACATTCACCAATCTCCGACCAACACAATGGACATTTACAAGGACGGCTATTTAATGCCTCAAAAGGAGACATTTTGATCACAGACTGATAACCGTTGTCATTAGAAAAATCAACTAACCCCAGATGATCATCACAAGACCCACCAATGTCGAGAACACATGCGTGGAGCATATCCTTAAGGATATGAATAGCTCTCTCTATCTGGCCATCTGACTGTGGATGGTATTCCGTGCTCAAATAGACTTGAGATCCTAGTGCTTCCTAAAGGCCTCTCCAAAAGTGAGAAGTAAACCGATGATCCCTATCAAAGACTATAGCAGACAGAACTCTGTGAAAATGAACAACTTATTTCACATAGATATTTCCCAACTCCTCATCTTTGGTTTTATCTCGAATAGGTATAAAGTGACCCGACTTGGTCAGTCTGTTGATCATAACCCATATATCATTCTTCTTCTTTTGGGATTTAGGAAACCCAACCAAAAAGTCCATAGATATTTAATCCCACTTCCATGTAGGGGTTGGAAGTGGTTGAAACAAACCCGAAGGTTTCTGGTGCTTGGCTTTCACCAGCTGGCATGTATAGCAACGAGATACAAACTCAGCAATTTCTTGTCTCTTACCTGGACAACAGAACTATCACCACATGTCATAGAACATCTTCATGGTTCCTGGGTGTACATCCCACTAATAGTTATGGAAACCCCCTTACATACTTCCTTGCCTCTAATGACAAAAATTAATGGATTCGATAACACAGAATACCCTCTTTGGAGAACGAACACTGAGTGTCGGTCTCCCCACCATAAAGAGAGTCCCTAATGCTATGAAATTCATCATCCAATTGTTGTTACTAAAGAATTAACTTGAGGAGAGCAGATTTAAACTGAACACTGGATAAATAAACTTCATTCCCATTCCACAGAACTCCAATATGAAACTGAGAAAAAAGAGCCATCATACACCACTCTTCTGAAGATTCATTCACAGCCTGCGATGGAAGTATCCTACTTAACGCATCTGCAAGTACATTACCTTTCCCCAGGGTATAAGCAATTTCAAAGTCGAGAGATTGCAAATACTCCACCCAACGAATTTGGAGGATATTCAAATCTTTTTGAGAGAAGATATAACTCAAGCTCTTATGGTCTGAATACACAGTAAACCTTTCTCCATAAAGGTAATGTCTTTAACACTAAAGTGAATGCATTACAGCTGCAAGTTCAAGGTCATGTGTATGATAGTTCTTCTCATGAGGCTTAAGCTGAAGAGATCCATAGGCAACAAAATGATTACCTTGCATAAGGACACATCCCAAGTGTAAACTCGATGCACCACAGAAGACCACATAAACTATCCTAGCCCCAGGAAGAGTTAACACTGGTCGAGTAGTCAAAAGATGCTTCAGTTTACCAAAATAACTCGACATTTATCATTCCAGGAAAACATAACTCCCTTTCGAGTCAGTGCAGTAATAGGAGAAGCTAACTTTGAGAAGTCTTTAACAAACTGGCAATAATATCCTGCTAAGACCAAGAAGCTCAGAATCTCAAAAATATTTTGTGGTTGTTCCCAAGTCATAATAGCCTTCACTTATCCAGGATCAACTAATATTCCTTGTTCTGACATGACATGTCCCAAGAATTTCACTTCCTGAATCCTGAAATTGCATTTTGATAGCTTGGCCAAAAGTCATTGATTCCTTAGAAGACTCAGAACTGTTCTCAGATGATGCAGATGATCCTCCTCAGACATGGAGTAGACAATAATTTCATCCACAATGACTACCACAAAAGTATCTAGATACTCATGGAAATCCTTGTTCATCAAATCCATGAAAAATGTAGGATCATTTTTTAGGCCTAAGGGCATAACAAGGTACTCATAATGTACGTACCTACTCCGAAAAGCGGTCTTATGAATGTCAGATTCTTTTATCCTCAACTGATGGTTACGAGATCAAAAATCAATTTTTGAAAACCACTTCACCCCATTATATTGATCAAACAAATCATCAATTTGGGGTAATGGATATTTTTTCTTTATCGTAACTCGATTTAGCTATCGATAATAAACACATAAGAGAAGAGAACCATCAGCCTTCTTGTTGAAGAGAACAGGTGATACCCAAGGTGACACACTTGGGAATATAAAACCTTTCTCAAGAAGATCGTCTATCAGAGACTTCAGTTCTTTTATTTCAGCTAGCAGCATTCGATAAGAGGGAATAAAAACTAGTTGAGTACCAAGCATTAAGTCAATAGAGAAATCAACCTCTTTTACTGGTGGCAAACCAGAGTAGTCAGAAGGAAACACATTGGGAAACTCAGCGATGACTGGAGGAAGATCACAACACATTGAATCTCAATCTAGATTAAAATAAAAAAGTGATATAAATTTCCCCAACTCTGGATAAGAGGGTCTAACTCTTCTTGAACTTGGGTCCCTTTCTCCATGAAAAACAAGAGGCACACCACTGGGCGTATTAAGGTAGACCCATCGAAGATAGCAATAGATCTGGGCTTTATTGGCAATGAGCTAATCCATCCCAAATATGAAGTCAAAATATATCATGTTGAGAACCAAGAAACACCAAGCATGATAAACATCTGATAGGGAGAAGACACAAGCAGGACTACGAAGACCCTTCTCTCTCATTGTACCAAGGGGTGTAGTAATATCCATCGCACAAGATAAAAGTTCCACAGTTAGAATAAGAATATTAACAATATGGTTTGAAATAAATTTTTGAGATGCACCAATATCAAAAAGAGTTGTCACTAAAGATGAAGCTATAGTAATGGTACTTCTCCCAATTGCAGGACACCTATCAGCTACCTCTGGTGACTCTTCCACTGCATGAAAAATCATCGTTCCGAAATCCTATGGCTGTAACCCTTTTGTACGTGAAGAATTTGATTGCCTAGTTGTTTCTAGAGGTGATGATGATCCTGTTCCACTATATGGAGTAGATAAGTGATAGAAGTATCTCTGTAATTTCCTTAAATGTCCGCAGGAGCAACAGTTCTAGGGTGCCACAGTGCAAACCCTCTTAGAATGTCCTGGCTTCCCACACTGATAGCAAGTCACAAAAGCCATTCCTGGTACTATAGGAGGTCTATAATGACTCTGCTGTCGACAACTGCCATGAGGAAAGTCACGATTCCGTTTTCCATTAAAGGAACCCACACTGACACTAGGAGGGAAACAAACCCCCTTTAACCCTAACTTTAATGCCATGTTCATCTCGACCATCATCACCCTATCCATCACATCAGAATAAGTGGGTAGATTCAGTAGGAAACCTGAGAACGAATATCTGATCAAAGTCTGAACTCAAATCGTCGATCGTTTATCCTCTAATTTGATACCATATCAGGAGAAAACTGTACCAGCTCAGAAAAGAAATTTGAGTACTCGGTCACAGTTTTGTCGGCCTTCTCAAGCTTGAAAACCTCCACAACCCTGCCAACACCATTGATTCTGGATAGAAAAAGTTATTGAAAAGAACCCTAAAGTCTTTCCACTCCAAACCCTCATGTTTCCCATCCGTCTCCATCATGTCCCTCCATCTCCTACATGGTCCCTCCAGTACGAAGGTGGAACACTTCACCTGGATCACATCTGGTGTCTCCAAGAACCCAAACAAGAGTTCAATCTTACACAACCATTCCTCAGCATGTTGAGGGATTATAGAGCCTCTGAAAACTAGTTACTTCTGGTGTAGGAATTATTGAGAATGGCTTCAGAGAATATCACTATGATAATCTATAGGTGGAGCCTGAACATGAACTAGAGGTGGTGCATATCCCAGTGCTCGGACAGTGCGAACAATCACCTCAACCACACTCGGATCCAAAATAGGATTCACTTGTTGAGATTCAGTAGAAACCTCATTTCGGATCTGATTTCCCCGTCTTATTGGAGGCATGATGCGATAGAGAAAAAAAATACATATACTAACATCCAAACCGAGTAACAAGGAAAACTATTCTTAAAATAATGGATAACAAGATTTGGATTCAACTCTATCCAAATAAAAACAGAGAAAATACTAGAACTAATCCACAAGTCATATTTCCCTACCCAGACCTAGTGACTTAATGTTCATTGTGGTGAGAGCTGGCTAGGCACTCAATCAAAACTACCTCCTAAGTCCGGACAAGAAAAATCAAATGCATACTATCGTCAAGGAAAGATTCTTAACCTTCCCCTTTGATACCACTTTGTCACGAACCAACCCGGGTACCCTGGTAGCTCAATAACTAAGCCGACCCTGACATAGCCTGAAGGGCGTTCCCAATCTCCACGGGTCAGCGACTAGCACATAGAATCACACAACATTCAAGAGGGACTGATTTTTCTAGAAGAATGCGAAAGCAAAAGTAACAAGACAATATGAATAACAAAAAGAAACTTTACTGGGAGTAATGTACCAGAAAACAAAGAGGCATAGAAAGCCCAATGTACAACAAACCAAGTACCAAAAAACGGTTAGACATACCCAAGGTCCCTAAGGACACAACTCACCAAGACCAAAGATCAACAGCTAGATCCACCTTTAAGAGGTCCCTTCCCTTTGCTCGATCCAGGAAGAAGAAATTCTAGAAACCCCTGAAGGCACAAGTAGGGTGTGAGCCTAAGACCGGTAGGATACCTCCAAAGATTCAGTAACAGATTCCAAATATAGATTATTCAAAGAAAAGATTTCCATTTTCAGATAAATAGGCTTGGCATTTCAAAATCATATTTTAACAAAACATGCTGTACATTTTCAAATGATGGAAAAATGAATTTTTTAAAAGGTTTTACAATGATGGAATGTTTCTAAAACAATGGATTATGCAAAATATTTATATAAAATAGTTTATATAAATTCATCAGGCATGTGAGGTAGTTGAAAATCATTGACATACATTTATATCTCACATATAAATAAATAAGCGAGCAACATAGTCATCTAATAAAAGGCACGATAGTATTAACCAGTTATAGGATTTCGAACTCTCAATGTGAACTTAGGAAAATGTGTATACACACTTCCCTATGACTCTAGTGAAAGGAGACTCATCACCAACCCATCAGGGATGTGACCTGCTGCAAGTATGTTTTAGAACGTTGTAGTAGCATAGAGTGTATCCAAATTACTCACTAACTACCTAAGGATTTCATGAGCTCTTACATAAAGGGATAACTATTTTAAGAATGCTTAAAATACGATTAATCCCATCTTACCATTTCAAAAGTTCCAATTTCATTCCATTTAAAACGAAAACATGTTTTATTCAAAACATGCCTTTTTCACTAGATAAAACCAATGGGTTTTTATCAAATCAGTTAAATCCATTTTCACCAGTTTGAAATCCATTCAAAACCATTTCCCTCATTTCACAATTTATTCCCACAATTAAATTCAACAATTTAATTGAAATCATTTATATGAAATCCAAAATTTAAATTCAACAATTTAAATTGGCCAATTTTCATAAACACACCCAATTAAATAGAATTGGGGTTTTCTAAATTTCCATACCAAAACCATTTCAAATATCTCGATTCACGGGAATCGAGTTTTATTCAATTTAATTGAAATAATACTTGGGAAATTGAATTTAAATTAGCAATTGAAATAAATAAAGAAAATACAATGATTATCAATTTGGAATGTAAGTATGGAACCACCTACCTTGAAGGTTCTGACCAAAACCACAACGGTCGAGAACACCGAAGAAAACCGAGATGCTTCTTCAAGAACCCGAATTTGATTTCTTATCCTAGCAAGATCAAGACCAAATCTCATAAAATTTGTTACCACACACTTATATCTACACATAAAGGGAATAGATATAAGAAACATAGAGAAGAGGAGAAGTAGATCTAAGTAAATACAGGAAACCGATCAAGAACGATGAAGAATGATCACATACCTCAAGAATCCAGCATTGATTTACCAAGAACAGCCTTTGGATCACCTCCAGAATGATGGGAGAACCTTCTCTAACCTTAGGAGATGAAAAATCTTGAGTTAGGGCCACTTAGGGAGAAAAACAAGGCACTTAGAGGAAAAACCATGTGAGATCCACAATTTGAGTATTTCATTTAAGTGGACACACGATTAGTTCGCCCAGTTTGACACACCATGTGCTAGCCATGAGTTAGATTCTGCCTTGGCCACCCTTCTCGCATAGTTTGGCCACATAGTTAGACAAACCATGTACTGCCCGTGCTGAAGCTACTGCCTCCAAGACCAACAGCGCACAGTTTGAACGCCCTATTTAGACAACCCGTGCACCGCCCGTACGACTTCCCTTATTCCCCAAAACAACTTTTAATGTTCTCCCAACTATCCCAAGTCAAAACTCCAAAAAAGAGGTACTTAGAAACATCAAAAGTACCTGAAAACTTAACATGATGTTGCAAACTCCCCACCAAAAGATCTTTCTGTCCCCTGAAAGCCTATGAAGAAACCTCCACATCAAAAAGTTTATGCCACTGCTCTCTCATTAGTGCCTCCATTTCCCACATATCATGGGAATCAGAACCATGCTGCTAAAGTACACAGACTAGAGGTATCGTTCTCCCACTAAGTGCCTTTTTTTCAGAATCAACAACCCTGACTGGTTGTTCAGTATTAGATAAATCTGGTTCAATCCTAAGATCACTCCAGCTCACAACATGAGATGGATCTGAGAAATACATTCGCAGTTGCGATACATGGAACACAATATGTATCGACGTCAGTTGTGGTGGTAGATCTAGACGTTAAGAAACTTTACCTACAAGACCAGCAACCTCAAAAGGTCCCACAAAATGAAGAGCAAACTTCCCTTGCCTCCCAAGCCATCGATGACCTAATCGGAGTGAAACATTCAAGAACCCTTAGTCACCAACTGAGAACTCTAAAGGTTTATGGCGACGATTAGCATAATATTTGTACAAACTCTACGCAATAAAAATTCTCTAATGAATCAACTGGATCTTATATGTCGTCTCTTGGACCAAACTTGGTCCTACCAAAGAACATTAACCAATCTCTGACCAACATAATGGACATTTACAAGGATGACCATACAATGCCTCAAAAAGAGCCGTTTTGATCACAGACTGATAACTATTGTTATAAGAAAACTCAACTAACCCCAGATGATCATCCTAACACCCACCGAAGTCGAGAACACATGCGCAGAGCATATCCTTAAGGATCTGAATAGCTCTCTCTATCTGGCCATCTGACTGTGGATGGTAGGTGGTGCTCAAATGGACATGCGATCCTAGTGCCTTCTGAAGGCCTCTCTAAAAGCGAGAAGTAAACTGAGGATCCCTATCAGAGAATATGACAGATAGAACTATGTGCAAATGAACAAATTCTTTAACATATATATTTCCCTACTCCTCATCTTTGGTTGTATCTCAAATAGCTATAAAGTGACCCGACATGGTCAGTTTGTCAATCACAACCCATATTGCATTCTTCTTCCTGTGTGTTTTAGGTAACCCAAACACAAAGCCGATAGAGATTTCATCCCACTTCCATGTAGGGACTGGAAGTGGTTGAAACAAACCCGATGGTTTCTGGTGCTCGGCTTTCACCTACTGGCTCGTATAGAAACAAGATACAAACTCAGCAATGTCTTGTCTCATACCTGGCCACCAGAACTATCACCGCATGTCATAGAACATCTTCATGGTTCCTGGGTGTACAACCCACTAAGAGTTATGGCAACCCCCCATTACATCCTTACTTGCCGCAAATGACACAACGTAATGGATTCGATAACACGAAATACCCTCTTTGGAGAACAACCACTGAGTGTTAGTCTTCCCACTATAAAGAGAGTCCCTAATGCTATGGAATACATCATCCCGTTGTTGTTCCCTAAAGAATTAACTCTAGGAGAGAAGAATCCAACTGAACACTGGATAAAGAAACTTCATTCCCCTTCCACTAAACTCCAATATGAAACTAACAAAAAAGAGCCATCATACTCCACTCTTCTGAAGATTCATTCACATCCTGTGATGGAAGTATCCTGCTTAATGCATTTGCAACTACTATACCTTTCCCCGAGGTATAGGCATTGTCAATGTCAAAAGATTGCAGGTACTCCACCCAACGAATTTGGAGGATATTCAAATGTTTTTGAGAGAAGATATAACTCATGCTCTTATGGTTTGAATACACAGTAAATCTTTCTCCATAAAGGTAATGTCCCCAACACTTAAGTGCGTGTATTACAGCTACATGTTCAAGGTCATGGGTAGGATAGTTCTTCTCAGGAGGCTTAAGCTGAAGAGATCCATAGGCAACAACATGATTACCTTGCATAAGGAAACATCCCAAACCTGAACCCAATGCATCACAGAAGACCATATAACCTAACCCCGCCTCAGGAAGAGTTAACACTAGTGTAGTAGTCAAAAGATAATTTATCTCAACAAAAGAACTCTGACATTTATAATTCCAAGAAAACATCACTCCCTTTCGAGTCAGAGCAGTAATTGGAGAAGATAACATTGAGAAGTATTTAACAAACTGGCGATAATATCCTGCTAAGACCAAGAAGCTCTGAATCTCAAAAATATTTCATGGTTTTTCCCAAGTCATAACAACCTTCACTTTTCTAGGATCAACTAATATTCATTGTTCCGACATGACATGTCCCAATAATTTCACTTCCCGACTCCAAAAATAGCACTTTGATAGCTTGGCATAAAGTTGGTGATTCTTTAGAAGAATCAGAACTATTATCATATGATGCAGATGATCCTCCTCACACATGGAGTAGACACGAATTTCATCCACAAAGACTAACAAAAAAGTATCTTGATACTCACAGAAAACTTTGTTCATCAAATCCATGAAAAATGAATGAGAATTTTTTAGGCCAAAGGGCATAACTTGTTACTCATAATGGCCATACCTACTCTGAAAAGCGGTCTTATGAATGTCAGATTCATTTACCCTCAATTGATGCTTATGAGATTGAAAATCATTTTTTGAAAACCACTTCGGCCCTTTTAATTGATCAAACAAATCCTCAATTTGAGGTAATCAATATTTTTTCTTTATTGTAACTCAATTGAACTTACGATAATAAACACATAAGCGAAAAGAACCATCATCCCTCTTGGAAAAGTGAATAGGTGCGGCCCAAGGTGACACACTCAGGCGTATAAAACCATTCTCAAGAAGATCATCTAACTGATGCTTCAGTTCTTTTAGTTCAGCTGGAGCCATTCTCTAAGAGGGAATAAAAACTGGTTCAATACCAGGCATTATGTCAATAGAGAAATCAACCTCTCTAACTGGTGGCAAACCAGAGTAGTCAGAAGAAAACACATCGGGAAACTCAGCTATTACTGGAGGAAGATCACCACACATTGAATCTCTCTCTAGATTAAAATAAAACATTGATATAACTTTCCCCAACTCCGGATAAGAGGGTCTAACTCTGATTGACCTTGGGTCCCATTATCCTTAAAAAACAAGTGGCACACCACTGGGTGTATTAAGGTTGACCCATCGAAGATAACAATGGATCCATGATTTATTGACAATGATCCTATCCATCCCAAATATGATGTCAAAATATTTCATTTCGAGAACAAAGAGACACCAAGCATGTTAAACATCTGATAGGGAGAAGCCACAAGCAGGACTTTGGAGACCCTTCCCTCTCAATGTACCAAGGGGTGTAGTAATATCAATCGCACAAGATAAAATTTCCATAGTTAGATTAAGGAGATTAACAATATGGGATGAAATAAAATGGTGAGATGCACTGGTATCAAAAAGAGCTGTCACTAAAGTCGAAGCTATAGTAATGGTACCTCTCACAATTGTAGGACGTGTATCAGCTACCTCTGGCGACTCTTCCACTTCATGAAGAAGCTTTGTTCTGAAATCTTATGGCTGTAACCCTTTTGTACGTGAGGAATTTGATTGCCCCGTAGTTTCTGGAGGTGATGATGATCCTGTTCTGCTATGTGGAGTAGAGAAGTGATGGAAGAATCTCTGTAAGTTTCCTAAACGTCCGTAGGAGCTATAGTTCTTGGGTGCCTCTGTGCGAACCCTCTTAGAATGCCCTGGCTTCCCACACTGATAGCATGTCAGAAATCCCCTCTTGGTACTACTGGAGGTCTGAAATGACTCTGCTATCGAAAACTACCTTGAGGAAGGTCACGGTACCATTTTCCATTAATGGAACCAACACTTCCACTAGGAGGGAAAAGAACCTCCTTCAACCCTAACTTTAATGCCAAGTCCATCTCAACCATCATCTCCCTATCTAGCACATCAACATAAGTGGGTAGCTTCAGTAGAAAACCAGAGAACGGATATCTGATCGAAGTCCCAACTCAAATCATTGAGTCTTCAATCTCTCATTTGATATAATCTCAGGAGAAAGCTGTACCAGCTAAGAAAATCAATTTGAGTACTCGATCACAGTTTTTTTGGCCTTCTCAAGCTTGAAAACCTCCACAGCCTTGCCAACACCATTGATTCTGGATAGAACTGGTTAGTGAAACGAACCCTAAAGTCTTTCCACTCCAAACACTCATGTTTCCCAGCTGTCACCATCGTTTCCCACCATCTCCGACTTGGTCCCTCCAGTACGAAGGTGTCACACTTCACCTTCATCACAGTAGGTGTCTCCAAGAACCCAAACAAGAGTTCAATATCACTAAACCATTCCTCAGCATGTTGAGGGTCAATGGAGCCTTTGAAAACTGGTAGCTTCTGGTGTAGGAATTATTTAGAATGACTTTGAAGAATATCAATATGATGATCTATAGTTGGTGCCTGAACTTTAACTAGTGGTGGTGCATATCCCAGTGCTCGGATAGTGCGAACAATCACCTCAACCAGACTCAGATCCACAATAGGACTCGCTTATTGATATTCAATAGCAGCCTCAATTCTGATCTGATTTCCCCATCTTGTCAGATGCATGATGTGACAAAGCTAAAAAAAGACATAGATTAATAGCCAAACCAGGTAACAAGGAAAAATATTCTTAAAAGAAGGGATAACAAGATTTGGATTCCACTCTATCCAAATCAAAACCGGGAAAATACTAGAACTAATCCCCAATTCGTATTTCCCTAACAAAACCTGGTGACTTAAGGTTCATTATGGTGAGATCTGGCTAGGAACTCAATCACAACTACCTCCTAAGTCCAGACAAGAAAACTAAAATGCATACTTTCATCAAGTAAAGATTCTTAACCTTCCCCTTTCATTCTACTTTGTCACAAACTAGCCCGGGTACCCTGGTAACCCGATAACTGATCCGACTCTGACATAGCCCAAAGGGTGTTCCCAATCCCCACAGGTCAGTGACTATCACCTAGCATCACACAACATTCAAGAGGGACTGATTGTTTCCACAAGAATGCAGAAAAAAACAAACAAGATAATATGAATAACAAAATGAAACTTTACTTGGAGTAATGTACCAGAAAACAAAGAGGCATTGAAAGCCCAATGTACATCAAACCAAGTCCCAAAAAAGGTAAAACAACCCTAAGGTCCCTAAGGACACAACTCACCAAGACCAAAGATCAACAACTAGATCCACCTTTATGAGGTCCATTCCCTTTGGTCGATCCTGGAAGAAGAAATTCTAGAAACCCCCGAAGGAAAAATTTGGATGTGAGACTAAGCCTGGTAGGATACCACCAAAGATTCCATAATAGATTTCAATTATTGATTATTAAATGATGGGATTTCCATTTTTAGATAAATAGGTTTGGCATTTTAAAACCATATTTTAACAAAACATGGTGTACATTTTCAAATGATGGAAAAATAAATTTAAGAAAAGGTTTTACAATGATAGAATGTTTCTAAAACAATGGATTAAGCAAAACATATATATATAATAGTTTATATAAATTCAGCAGGAATGTATGGAAGTTGAAAAGAATTGGCATACATTTATATCTCACATATAAATAAATAAGTGAGGAAAATGTTCATCTACCAAAAGGTACGATAGTATTAACCAGTTATAGGATTCTGAAATCTCTATATGAACTCAAGAAAATATGTATACACACTTCCCTATGACACTAGCCAAAGGAGACTCATCACCAACCCATCAGGGATGTGACATGCTATAAGGATGTTTTAGAAAGTTATCGTAGCGTAGAGTGTATCCAAATAACTCACTGACTACCTAAGGCTTTCATGCACTCTTACATGAAGGGAAAACTTTTTTATAAATGGTTAAAATAAGATTAATCCCATTCTTACATTTCAAGAGTTCCAATTTCATTCCATTTAAAACCAAAACCATTTTTATTCAAAACATGCCTTTTTCACAAGATAAAACCAATGGGTTTCTATCAAATCATTTTAAGCCATTTTCATGAGTTTGAAATCAATTCAAAACCAATTCCATCATTTCACAATTTATTCCAAAAATTAAAATAAACAATTTAATTGAAATCATTTCCATCAAATCTGAAATTTAAATTCAACAATTTATATCAGCCTATTTCTATAAACACACCCAATTCAAGGAATTGGGATTTTATAAATTTCTATGCCAAAACCATTTCAAATATCTCTATCCACTAGAATAGAGTTTTTATCAATTTATTTGAAATAAAACTTAGGAAATTGAATTTAAATCAACAATTGAAATAAATAATGAAAATATAATGATAATCAATTTGGAAAGTCAGGATGGAATCACCTACCTTGAAGGTTTTGACCAAAACCCCAACAGTCGAGAATGCTCAAGAAAACTGGTTTGCTTCTTCAAGAACCAGCCTTAGATATCTTCTACTAGAAATATTAAGACCAAATATCATCAAATTTGTTACCAGACACTTACAACTTCCAATAACAGGTGTAGATCTATGAAACAGAGAAAAGGGGAGATGTAGATCTAAGTAGATCTAAGCAACCTATCAAGAACAATGAAGAATGATCACATACCTCAATAATTAGGATTCTATTGAACAAGTGGAGCCTTTGGATCGCCTTCGGAATGATGGGAGAACCTTCTATGGCCTTAGGAGAAGAGAAATCCAGAGGTAGGGCCACTTTGGAGGAAAAAAAAGAAACATAGAGGCAAAACTGAGTGAGATACACAATTTAAGGATCTCATTTAAGTGGCCGCACTGTTAGTTGACACGGTTTGAAAAATCGTGCATTAGCTTCTGCCTTGTCCACCCTTCTCCCACGGTTTGGCCACATGTTTAGACAAACCATGCGCTACCTGTGCGCAAGATACTACCTCCAAGATCAAATATGGACGGTTTTCCCACACAGTTTAGACAACCCGTGCACCGCCCGTGCGACTACCCCTTTTCCCCAAAACAACTTATAAAGTTCTCCCGACTCTCCCAAGTCAAAAATCCAAAGTAGAGGTACTTAGAAACATAAAAAGTACCTGAAAATGTAACTTGATATTACAATTAATGTATAATCATGCAGTTCAATAAATATATTCATGACTAACCATTCTATGAATATGAACCACTCATTGAAATCATTAACAGTTGATATCATATGTGTTTACAAAACTAGAGATTCTAACACATTGAATTTTTTAACTGAGGGGTTTTGAGTGTGGTATCACTTTAGTAGAATGAGATAGATAAATTTCCAATGTGGTTCACAGGGGTAGTCCCCTTAATATAGGAAATTGGTGTGGTGGTTTGTCTACTAGAAATAACCCAATGATCAAGGTTGAATCTTGTCTGATATAATATTCGATAATGATCTGAATAAATATTTAAATATTTATGAATTCATGATGTATTTAAGAAATTATTTTTTTGAAATTGATTAAAATTTTGGACAAATTCTAAAAAAATTGAAAAAATTAATGTATTAGATCAACAATGACAAAACCGTTGTAATGAATTTGTGAAAAAAATAAATTATAAGAAGAATATATTTCAAATTTTAATTTGTTGTTAGTATTGATAAAAATGTTCTTATTGATTTTTTCGACTAATTATATTATTATAGTTTTATAATAGTTTTTATAAAAAAATTTGATAGTTCGTAAATAAAATATTTTTATCCAATAAATATGATTCTAAATTATTTTTATGGATATGTCAATCTAGAAAATTTATAAAATTTCTTAAGCCTGATGATTATTTTTAGAATAATAACTCTGAAATTGTTATATAGAAACATAATTCCAAATAATCCATTAATAAATTTTGTGTGCGTATATTTTTTTTATTTTGAAAAAAAAAATATTTTGGAAAAATTAAACATATTTTAACGACTTATAAAGAGGAGTTACTTAATATAATGAGATATGAAAATATTAAGTGGATAAAAATGATCACATTAAAATAATCAATCATAAATTCTGAGTGATGTATTTAAAATATCATTAGTTAATGGTTTTGTAAAAATATCAGCATGTTGATATGATGTTCTGATAAATTGTAAATTGATATCAACATTATGTGTGTGATCCATAAGAATGTGATGGATATTATCTATCTATTTTGAATATGAGTTATTTTCATGGTTTTTCCTTACTAAAATGGATCTAGTATTATGACAAAGTATTTTAGTTTTAGTAAAACTCATTCCATAGTATGTGAATATGTGTCCAATCCACAACACATGATCAAAAAACATCTCACTACCACCTATTCAGCTTAAATAGTGGAATGTTATACTAATCATTGTTTCTTAAAATACCAGGAAAATATTTAGTTTCCTAATAAAGGACATGTTTCATATGTTCTTTTCCATTCCATTCCATAACCACCAATTTCATCATCTAAGAAACAATTAAACTGAAAACATTTCTAGAAGAATAAATAAGTCTTAAATCCATAGTTCCCTTAAGATAATAATTTTTTTATCAATTTAGATGGTATTCATTTGAATTTTATTGTTATATTGAAAAGAATCGTATAGAAAATATAAAGTCGTGATGACTAGCAGTTCTATAAAGTAAAATTCATATGATACCTATAAAAATATTTTGAACAATTGGATGCCCAACTTCCTCAAGATCCAGTGTATTTGAGGATCTAATTGGAGCAATTTTAATTATTATAGTGTAATATCTAAACGTTTTAAGAATATATTTGATATAATTATGTTGATGCATATATGTTCTTTCATGTTTTTATAAATTAAAAAACCAAGAAATTTTTTTAGCTCACTCATCATACTTATCTCAAACTTTGATTTCAAAATATCGACAAAATAATATATTAATGATTGTTGAGTTTATCTAAATATAACTTCGTAAACATATATTATAATAATATTATTATTATTTTTTATTTTTTTTATAAAAAGGGTTGTATCTGCATCTCCAATAAAAAAATATTTTGTAACAAAAAACATGTTAACCTATCATACCATGCTTTTGGGCTTAATAAAGTCCATATAATGATTTAGTTTGTTTTTAAACATACATTGGATGATTTTTATTTCTAAAACTACGGATTCATTCAACATAAAATTCCACATGAAAATATATTTTATGAAAATAACACTTCACATTAATTTGAAAAAGTTTGAAATTAAAGAATTCTACACAGACTGGTGAATAAAAATAGATTCTAATATTTCTACAAGTGAATAGATTTATTAATAGTATATGCCTTATATTTGGTTATATCCATTAACAAAAATTCCCTATCTAATTTTTATATAATTTCAGTTGCATCATATTTGTTCCAAAATTTTTTTACTCCAATTATTGTGGTTTAAATTAGAAATTAATCCAAATTCCATACTTTCTTCCTCTCAAATTCATTTAGGTCTTCTTATATAGCCTTAATCTAATCCATGTCACCAAAAGCCTCATCAATATTTTTATGTTCAAATTGAGATATGAAATTAATGTTTTTTATTTTATACCATAAAGAACTACTTTTCTTAAATAGATGATAAACTTAACTAATGATACTACCACTAAGATGATTCCTATGAAACAACTAATTTTATAAGTTTTTAAACTCATTTCATCATAATAATTTATAAAATTTACCGATTCTAATAACTTGGAATCTATTTTTTGTGTACATTATTTATAAAAATAATTTTATAACAAATATTGAAAATTAGTTTTTGAAATAACATCAAATGGTGTGGGGTGGGGTTGATTGAAAAAAATGATCATATTTTTCAAACATAACATTTACTGTTTCCTCAATAGTACAATAAATTTTATTAAAAACTCTATAAGATTTAATAGTAGTATAACAACCTAAAATTATTCATTTATCTTTTTTGGGTGATAATATATATAAGTTAACATTTTTATTTAGGATGAATACTTTTCATCAAGAAACACTAAATTAAAAAAAATTTTTTTCACGCTATCCACATCTCATAAGGAGTTATATTAATAAATTTTTGTATTAAAAATCAATTTATATTATAGAATGTAGTACTAACTGCTTAATCCAAAAAATGCTTATCAATTGTGTATTCACACAACATGGTTATTTTTATTTTTTGAAGAATAAAATCTTTTCTTTCAATAACACCATTTTAATAAGGGGTTATAGGTGTTGAAACATTATTTTATATACCATTATTAATAAAAAACATTCAAAGTCAAAATTTACAAATTATCCAGAATGATCACTATGAATAGTTATCACATGATGTTTTTTATCATTTTCAACATTGGCTAAAAAAGCTTGGAAATAAGAAAAAAAATTAGATTTCTTTTTTAAAAAATAGACCAATATATATCTTCTGTTATCATCAACCAAGAAATGTACATATTATTTTCCTCCAATAATCCCAATTTATGTAGAACCAAATAAATATAAAGTGTTCATAATTGATACTTCACAAATATATTTAAAATTAATCTTTTGTTTCTTACTATATTGGTAAGGGGAACATAATTTTGAACAATCAAACTGATGATCTGATAGATCATCAACAAATATTTTCTTTCTCAAATTACATACATTTATAATATTACAATGTCCTAACCATATTTTCCATAACCAAGATTAATCTCTTATTTCACTATGGAAAGGTAAGTCTTGTCTCCTAATTTCATTTATGTTATTTGATTAAAAATTATCATTTTTATTTGAAAGAAGAATGGATTCATCCTTGAAAATTTGAACGACATATTAATCATTTCTAAAATTCACAAGGAAACCTTAATCCCAGAATTGACTTATGGTTATAAGGTTGTGATTAAAACCTTTAACAAACGAATTATTATATATTAATTCTTTACCATGAAGAACTATTTAACACATACAGATAATTTCTCCTTGAGCATTAACCCGAAAATTAACATTTCCACTAATCAAATTGAAAATCTTTTAAAAACAGCCAATATTACTATTCATATTTCAGGAACATCCACTATCCATATACAAATTATTCATGATGTTGGAAATTTGTTTTTCTAAAATAAAAAACATTAGACTTTGGGAACCCAAACATTCTTAGGTTTGTTAGTGTTAGAAAACTAAATTTTAGGAATCCACATTTTTATTGAATTTTTTTTGTGAAAACCTAGGGATTGATCCCTATTAGGAAAACAATTATATTTCTAATGTCTTCCAATTTGGAATTTAGAAAAAAATGGAATTTTAGGAATAAAAAATTTCCACTAAAATCATGTTTTTTATGAGTATAACCAATTTTGGAAGTAGTTCCATGAGAATGAATTTTTCTATATAGCTTATAAAAATTCTCTTATCCATTAGAAGTTATTTATAATAGTTTCTCCAATGAAGAAATATTATATTTTCATTTAACAACTAAATTTTTGTCCACATTTACAATAGTTTTGGAATTTATTTTATCAAAAATAATTTGTAAACTATATTGTAAATAAATCAATTTTTATAAATATTTAGAAATAATTTCATTTATAAATTAAAAATATATTTATATTTATACTTTCTTGATATTTATTTTGTTAAAACAATTTTCCTTGAATTTTCTTTATCAGGGTTTTTTTAACTTTTCAATTTTTATTTTCAATGATTTTAGGAAAATGGGAAAATAAACAATAAGAAGGTAAGATATTATTTTTTTATAGATAAAATTCATCATCTATGAATATATAATCCTTCTCATTAGGATAATTTTTATTTAATGACATGTTATTATGGTTTTCAAAAGTGTGATCCATGAATATAAGAAAAATATTTTCTTTAGGAATTGTGGGAATAAAAACAATGTTCAACTATATATGACTATTATTATCCATAGCATTATCTAAGGAATATCATCCACATATACTCAAATAATAATTAGTTTTTGGAAATTTAATCCATTTGAATTATAAAAAGTTATGTAGTTCCTATCAGAATTTTTATCTTTTCTACATTTTCTTTTCATTATGGGACAACTTTTCTAATGTGTCTAAATTTATTTCACTAAAAATAAGTAAATTAATCCATCATTCAACATATTTATGCATTAACTCTCTTCTACCGATATTGGAAATCTTTATTTCCACCTTTTTTAGTTTTCCTTCTATCTAGATTTTCAAATTCATTTTTCAAAATGTTTTGATGAACTAGAGCTAGAATGTGAAATTAATTCATTATTTTAGGAAGATTTCTCTACATTATCAGTAGAATAAACATTACAGGGTTAATGTTTATTTTGTTGTGAAGGAAACACCACCATTTTTATTTTTGTATTTTACATCTTTTCTTTGCAATATTCCCGTAAAAATTATAAGGGTCGCAATAAGATCATCACGAGTTTGATTTTTTATCTTCCGGAATCATCAACTAATATCCTCTTTTACTCCCATTCATTTATCATGATATATAACATTTCATCGATGAATATTTCATCATGTAATCCATTTTTTACAAGAGATTATAAATATTTTATGATAGTCATAAAACATTGATGCATCTTGGAAATTGATTCTCTAATAAAAACTATCAACAATTTATAGTCAAATCATAATATAGATCTTCTAGTTTCAATAAACTATTCAGGGATAAAAAGTGTAACTTATTCTTTTCCCAAATAATGTAAGTTGATTCCAAAGATGATATCGAGCTATAAATTCTTCATTTTATTAAACATAAAAAACTATTCCTTACCCTTTAGTTTACTTGATCCACTTTATTTTCATGATGGGTGAATGTTTTAATATCATTATAACACATTTTGTAATCTCATGACTGCATGAAAACATTATCAACCCCATAGTTTATTAAAAAGTCATTATTTTTTCTCTCCAATATTCACAGTCATCACCATCAAGAAAATAGTGGTTTATTAGGACTTAGGTAATATATGGATATATTGATGAAACCTCACATCTTAATAAAAAAATTCTTTTTAAAAAAAAAACATAATAATGTAATAATGTTTAATAAATGAAAATCTTATAACAAAATTTATCTAACTTGATATAGTGAAGATACAATGTCCAACAAGTAAATGACTAGTGGAAACCTACTCTGATACCAATTTTTAAATATCAATATGAGATATGTCAGTATTAGGATTGAAATAATATGTTCTGGATGGCTAAAATACTTGATGGGGGTTAAATGTATATTTAAAATTCATTAGTTTATAAGAGTTCAAACTAAATCATTTCACAAACCACATTATGTAAAAATATTAAATTCTAAATTATCCTGATATCTGATTACTAATGTATCGTAACCAAGAATGATAATGATTTATCATAGTAAAATATTTATAATCCTAAAAAATATGATTAGATCATAATCATAATATATATGAATATATTAGATTAGAATAATCACAATTACATAAGAATTAATTACAATAAAGAAAACATATAAGATTAACAAAAGATTTTATTAAGAGATTAACATTTGTCATATTAAGATATTTTATGATTAAAAAATAACAAACAATAATAGAAAAGTAAATTAATTATAAGAAAAAATTAATTCAATAACAACAATATTAAAATGAATTATATTTATTTAAAGGAATTGGTCTCTTTTAACCTTAAGAGTAAGGTGGAAACAGCCCTTGGCTAGCGGTGTCCCTTGTTTTATACATACAATGAATTTAGTATTTCCTTATTAATTTAATTTCTCAATACAAGGCATAACTTTCTTCTATCCACCTATCCTTGTAAGCTATGGATATAATGGATCATCTATTTTTTTTCTATCCCAAAAATCCTTTGATCAAAATCATAGATTGGATGCATGATTAACAATGCAATAGTATTTTTAGTGGGGACAACATAAAAATGATTCCTTCAAATGAAAAAACACTAAAATAAATATAACACATATATAACATTGCATTAACATGTTTTAATCTTTAGATATTTATCATTAGTGTGAATAATGAAAAATGAATCAATTTCAAACTCTTCGAATGATTGGGTATTAATTCAAAAAACAACAATAGTTATATTTTCTTGTTTCATATAACATTTCTTTAATTTTTTTACAATAACATAGACACCTTGAACTTAATTGACTATTTTGTGGCAGAATTTTTGATGTCATTTTGAATTACTCTATTAAAATTTAAAATAATTTCTTTTATTATATATGTAAGTTTTTATTTTTTCAGAATTTAAACGTGGTTAGTTTGATGTACATCCTAAAAAATTTCATTACAATAATATTTATGTGTGTGAATATGATATTCATATTTTTTGACATCAGTCTAATTAAAAATACTATGCCCCTTTGAATGTCAACACATAATGTCTTAAATATTTTCTGATAAAGGTAAATATGATTTTTATCAAATCTATACTCATTCTGATAATCAAATTAAATAATTCTATTTTATATTCATGGACACTTTAAAACCTATTTCAGTGTCTAGTAAAAGTATAGTTTTTCTACAATAACATTCCAAAAACATGTTTGACATAAATAGGTAGTAATTATTTATTTAAGAAAGATTTCGTGATTTACATAAAACAGAATGGAAAATTTAAAAGTAAAACTTTTAACTAAAAAACATTTTTCTTCCCCTAGATAAGTTTTTTTGGGGCGGTTTATCTTTTATTTTTTCGGGATTCCTATAATTTTCCATTTTTTTTCTCTTGGTTGTTGGTTATCTTTGTCATTTTTTATCTTTGATGCTCATATGGTCTCATTCAGTTCATATTCCCCAACTGTTTATACCCTGCACTTATTTCATGAACATTAATATTTATATTTTTTTCTAGTTTGACATGAAGTGGCCCTGATGGGTTGTGTTTTTATTGGTAGTGATGGTAATCAGTTCTTCCTTTATCCCCATTTGTATTTTTATTCTCTTTTTCCCTATCCCACTGCACTTGACCCCATTTTGGTCTTGTATAATAGTGTTTTTGGTAGTTTTGGGATGGTGTTGGTGGATTTGTTCGAAGATAAGGTCATGTCTCAAATGGTGTTTTCCCTTGCTTAATTTTATGATTGTTCATTTGTGGAATATTCTATTATTTCAACTTGTTATTTAGTGTGATTTTTTCATTTATTTTTTTCTACTGATGGTGGGATGTTTCTCTGGATGCTTGGATTTTATCTAGATCTAGGTGTTGATCTATTTGAATTTATTTGTGGGGGGTTTTTAGCAACGTCTATGGAGGTGGTGTGTTTGAAATTTTATTTAGTTTAAAAGTACTGGTTTTGGTGTTTCTCTGTAACGACCCGAAAATTTGAATAAATCATGTTTTCTAATTTTATGTGTTATTTTATATTAGTTTGATACTCAATTTTTTTTTTCATTTGATAACATGAGTATAATTAAAATAAGACTGTTGGGTTTTGACTGTTATATGACCATTGGTCAATATGATCACTGTAAACTAAACATTTCGATTATTGTCTCTAAATACAAGTATTCTTGGTTAATTATTATAGAAAGAAGATTCGATGGCCTCACCCAGTAGTCTTGGACCGACCGAAGCCCATCTAACAGAACTTGGGAAGGAGGTAGCACCACTGGGCTTTTCTCTAGACCAAACCCAAGATAAACATCATAGTGTGAAGCTATAACGGAATCTCCTTTGCGAGAAGTTCAAACTGATAGAAATTACTACTCGTTCGATATTGGTCGAGCCTCCCTCAGATTCTCTCACCTTAGCACACCTTACACTTAGGTCCTATGATAGTGTAATAAGGGGCAATGTTAGGAGACCATAACTGCCTTGTGTAATCCCTTCTTTTAAATTGGGATTTCTTCTTATGATGAAGTTTATGAATTTTCAAATGACCGGATAAATATAGTATTCATATTTTTTATGAATTTTAGAAAAAGAATATTTTAAAAATGTTTATGTAAACCTTAAATAATTGAAAATGTGTAATTATTTTCAAAAAATGTTCTTCTAGAATTATGTTTAGTACAAAATTTATAGTCTAATAAGATCAACTTGATTTTTCATGAATAGTAAATTATGAATAGTGATTTTATTATTTGGAACAGTAATATGACCAAATGGATTAGTAATCTCACTTAAAGAATATATTAATATAATCTAGGCACCTTGATTAAGTAATATGATTCAATAAAATTGTTTATTAACTCTTTCATAAATTATTATTCAAGTATTAGTTTTTTCGGGTGAATAGTGTTTTTAATTAAAAATTAAATTAAAAATATTTAGAAAATTATTTTTATAAAATGGACTTTATTTTTGAACTCATAACATCAATATTATGCTAAGGTAATTTTTGGGGTTTTTTTTAAAAAAATGAATTTTCGGTGAATAGTGTATTTATTTAAAAATAAAATTAAAAATATTTAGAAAATTATTTTTATAAAATGGATTTTATTTTTGAAATCAGAGCATTGATATTTGGTTAATGTTAAATTTTGGGATTTTTATGAGAAAGTTGAATTTTCAATGAATAGTAAAAATAAAGTTTTATGGTTTCAGTATGTTTAATGACATCATAACTGTTTCATGATGATGTCAAGAGATATTTTAAGGGATGGTCAACTAACGGGAATTCATTATTGTGTGAGGTGTCCCAAGTGGCAAATACCATTGGCAAATACCACGGGCAAGCCCAAGGTTTTTCCAAAACCACTAATGAGGTGTCCCTTGGCCATTAATGCCTTGTCCCCTCACTTGCCCTATAAATACCAATCCCTCCCCTTCCCATTCGACTCCCCACTCTTCCCCAATGAAGTTCGTGTCTCATTACCTCCCAAGGAGTCCTCCCAAGTTTCCCTAAGCCCTCAAGGTCCCAACCATTGAGTTTTAAGAGTTACGTTTTAAGGTAAGGGATCAGCCCTCTCTCTTTCTTTTCAAGAAATCTCTTTCATGTCATTTCTTTTATGATCCATGTTCTTATGTTAAAGGATGTTCTTTTATAATCCTCTTACTGAAATTTTCATGTTCATATAATGAGAGATCCCCTCTTACTCTCATTATTTCGTTTTATGAAGTTTTAAGTGGCCCTGTTAGGCTGCCGAAATTTTTGTAACAGATTCTTTCTCCCTTCTCATTTATCAAGGTCTATTTTCCATGTAACGTATTTCATGTTCCTTTTTATTATGTTGGGGTATGATCTCTAAATTTATCATACTTATCTTTTATGATCATATGATGAGATAACTCATTTGATCTTTTCAATTATGTATTTTGAAGTTTTAAGTGGCGTCGTTAGGCTGCCGAATTTTTAAGTGGTTCTTTCCCCTTTCCCCTTTTTTCAAAGTTAAAATTCCATGTCAACTCTTAAAAGTTCCTTTTTATTATGTTGGGGTATGATCTCTAAATCTATCATACTGATCATTTATGTTCATATGCTGAGACACCCTATTTGATCTCATCAATTTATTTTTGTTGAATTTTAAGTGATGTTGTTTGGCTGCCGAATTTCTAAGGGGTTCTTCCACCCTTCTCATTTTCAAGATCTATTCTCATGTCAAGTCTTTAAAATTACTTTTTATTATGTTGGCGTATAATCTCTATATCTATCGTACTGATCATTTATTTTCATATTGCGAGAGACCCTATTTTATCGCATCAATCCATTTTTGGAAGTTTTAAGTGATGTCGTTAGGCTGCCGAATTCTCATAAGAGAAATCTTATTTTTTGTCTTCCTTTCAAGTTCTTCGTTTCATATGTTATATCATTCAAATTTCATTACCATGTTCTTAAATACTTTATATTCTATTCCCATACTATTTTATGTATCATATTTGAGTGGGTAACCCATGTCCCCTCTCTTTTCAATGTTTTCTGAAACCATGTATCATAGACGTTATGCTGCATAGTTTTCGTCTCAAAATCCCTCCCTCTTTATCTCAAAATTATTTTATGTTATTAAGTGAATACTCAAAGCTCTTATTTATATAGGGTTATTCACATATATATCAAAATTTTCTATTTTATATTCTCGGATTTACATTCATGAAAACCACTTTCCATTTTCCGTGGGTTAAAAGTGACATAAAGATCATGTCTTTAAAGTAGTTTTTTAAACGTTATGATTATGAAATGAAACCCATTTCTTTTATGCTATATTGGTTTTTTATGAAATGATTGATGATGATATATGTGGCTCACATGATAATAAATACATGTCAAGGGTGTTCCCAGATAGCGCTCCAATGCATTGGGTAAAGACTTAATCTCTAGAGATGACTTTTTAGACAGATACCTTGGCGAATAACCTTGGTAATTTTTAATGACGCCTTGGGGATGGGCCTTGGTGAAACAAAATTATTTTCAATATTAAATGTTGTAGACACATCTTAATGTTATAAAAAATGTTATTTTTATTATGATATATCTCATGATTTCTTTGTCATGCCTTAAAGTTCTTTTCATGACCTTATTGAAGTATCTCAAGTTCACATGTAAAATGATTCTCTTGTTTCCCTTACTGGGCCTTATGCTCACCCTTTCTTTTGATGTATGTCCCCAGGTTATGAGATGTAGTAATGAACCTTGTATGAACATGAGGAGAATCCTTTCAAGTGTATAAGAAGAATTTTTTTACGTTTTCATGTTTTAAGTTCCTGGTTTCCAAGACACTAAACCTTATAGATCCTCGGTTTTGTAAAATGTAATGAAAGTTTATGTGATAAAATGGAGGGATTCTATAGTTGGTATCATGGGATGGTTTAGTTATTTGTGGAAATTAGGACATGAAAACTTTGGGAAGAATCCTATAGAAATGTTTATATATAGGAAATCTTCCTGGTATTTTGGTGAGTATTGAGTAATGGGTTGCCAAGTAAATACATCCCTATATGGATACGAGCAGGTAGAGGTGGATCTAGAACAGATGTACATAGGGGTAAAACCCGAAAACACCACTTTGAGCTAGACTCAAACGAGAACTGGTACACGACAACAGGCCTTGCTAGACTCTTGGTTAGGACACTCCCGAGGGATATGCTTTGGTAAATTCATAAGCTTAGTATGAAGAATTGTTAAAGGAACAAAGATAAAATAAAATAAATATTCACATAAGAATATATAATCATGGATAATATAGTTTGAAACCTAGGGGATCACAAGTTCGGGTATAATTTTCTTCTACAAGTTATCATTATATGCTTTAAGTTCCTTTTCATGATTATTGGCTATGTATTTAAGCCCCTAATTATACTTCCTCTTCTTAGTTAATGGTGGGAAATGGGAGAACATGTCCCAACAACCAATGTGATAGGAAATGCGACGATTTCCATATTAATATGACAGATATGATTAGGGGATTAAAAGATGATTATTATTTTGGAAGACATTCACTATTTTGGGGACCCTATATGATCGAGGTTAATAGACTACTACGATATTTTCATTGAGGAGTAAGGTTGACTTATATTTGGAAGAATCAATGAATTTAAGGTGGACTTATAGTAATTTATGTTACTTATGGGATTGATTAACCTATCTTGGGTAAAATATGTTTAGGATAACTACTTTTGTTATAAGATGTTAGGAGTTGCTGATGTTGTTTGGAGATGAACAATGACAATTATTTTGGAAGACTATGTTATCAAATTCTTCTTGTATTTGGGTTTCAATCTTAGTTTGGTTTATTTTGAGGAATTTTCAGGACCGTTATTTATGGAATGGTCTATGATGAACTTTAGGTAGTACCATAGAACTTTGAAGATTTAAAAGTAGTTTCCATTCCTATGGGATTCTTTCTTTTTGAAGAGTTGTTTTACCTTACCCTTCCTGTTTTTAGGATAATGTTTAAAGATAATAGATATTTAATCTATTGTGGATTATGTGATTCTCTAAAAGATGATTTTTGTATTTTGATGAGACCAAGTAGTTTTGAATGCTCATCGTTTGGAGAAAATATTTGTTTTGGTAGAAATTTATCAAAGGATGAAACTCTACATAAAGATAGGTATATTTTCTTATGTTTTTGTTCTATATAGTAAATGAATTCCTAAAAATTATGAAAAGGAATGTCAAACAAAAACGTTGTTGGTTTACATTTCCGACTAGGTAATCAAAGACCGTTTACACACATCAAAAGTTTGTGATTTTATTATGGTTAACTTTCTCCTAATCATGTTTTCTATCAATCTCCCTCAGAACTTGACCCTTTGTTTTCTCCTCCATGTCCATGTTTTCCTACATGTAATCCTAGTGTGGGTTAACTCGGGTGACCTTTGTACTTCCCCTTCGTTCTTTTAAAGTAATAGTTTTAATGACTCCTTTTCTGATGTGGTACTTTCAATGAAATTTCAAAACCCAATTTTAAAAATTGCGAGGACCCAATTTCTTAATGGGGGAAGATTGTAACGACCCAAAATTTTTAATAAATATTGTTTCCTAATTTTATGTGTTATTTTATTTTATTTTTATACTCAACAAAAATGACTCATTTGATAACATGAGTATAATTCAAATAAGACCTTGGGTTTTGACTGTTTTATGACCATTGATCAATATGATCATTGTAAACTAAACGTTTCGATTATTGTCTCTAAATACAAGTAATCTTGGTTAATTATTTTAGAATGAAGATTCGATGGCCTCACCCATTAGTCTTGGACTGAACGAAGCCCATCTAATAGAAATTTTGAAGGAGGTAGCACCACTGGGCTTTGCTCTGGACCAAACCCAAGCCAAACTTCATTATGTGAAGTTATAACGGAATCGCCTTCACGAGAAGTTGAAACTGATAGAAATTAATTCTCGTGCGATGTTGGCCGATCCTCCCTCGGATTCTCTCACCTCAACACACCTTAAACTTAGGTCCTATGCTGGTGTGATAAGGGGATATGTTTGGAGACCGTAACTGCCTTGTGTAATCCCATGTTTTAAATTGGGATTTATTCTTATGACGAAGTTTATGAATTTTCAAATGACCGGATAAATATAGTATGCATATTTTTTATGAATTTTAGAAAAAGGATATTTTAAAAATGTTTATGTAAACCTTAAATAATTGAAAATGTGTAATTATTTTAAAAAATGGTCTTCTACAATTAAGTTCAGTACGAAATTTAGAGTCTAATAAGATCAACTTGATTTTTGATGAATAGTAAATTATGAATAGTGATTTTCTGCTTAGGATTAGTAATATGACCAAATGGAATAGCAATCTCACTTAAAGAAAATATTAATATAATATAGGCACCTTGATTAAGAAATATGATTGAATAAAATGGTTTATTAATGGTTTCATAAATTATAATTCAAGTATTAGTTTTTTTCAGGTGAATAGTGTTTTTTAATTAAATTTTTTTTAGAAAATTATTTTTATAAAATGGACTTTATTTTTGAACTCAGAGCATCGATATTATGTTAAGGTAATTTTTGGGGTTTTTTCTAAAAAAATGAATTTTTGGTGAATAGTGTATTTATTTAAAAATAAAAATAAAATTATTTAGAAAAATATTTTTATTAAATGGAGTTTATTTTTTAAATTAGAGCATTGAAATTTGGTTAATGTGAAATTTTGGGATTTTTCTGAGAAAGTTGAATTTTCAGTGAATAGTAAAAATACAGTTTTAGGGTTTCGGTATGTTTAATGACATAATAACTGTGTCATGATGATATCATGAGATATTTTATGGGATGGTCGACTAAAGGGGATGAATTATTGTGTGATCTGTCCCATGTGAAAAATACCATGGGCAAATACCATGGGCAGGCCCATGGTTTTGCTCAAACCACTAATGAGGTCTCCCTTGGACATTAATGCCTTGTCCCCTCACTTTCCCTATAAATACCAAGACCTCCTGTCATCCATTTGCCTCCCCACTCTCCCCCCAACGAATTTCTGGTCTCATTACCACCCACGGAGTCCTCCCAAGGTTCCCCCCAGCCCTCAAGGTCCCAAACATTGTGTTTTGAGAGTTACGTTTTAAGGTAAGGGATCTGACCTCTCTCTTTCTTTTCAAGAAATCTCTTTTATGTCATTTCTTTTATGCTCCATGTTCTAATGATAAAGGATGTTCTTTTATACTCCTCTTATTTCCCTTTTCATGTTAATATAATGAGAGATCCCGCCTTACTCTCATTATTTCGTTTTATGAAGTTTTAAGTGGCGCTGTTATGCTTCCGAAATTTTTGAAACAGATTCTTTCTCCCTTCTCATTTTTCAAGATCTATTTTCCATGTAAAGTATTTCAAGTTCCTTTTTATTATGTTGGGTTATGATATCTAAATTTATCATACTGATCTTTTATGATCATATGATGAGATAACCCATTTGATCTCTTCAATTCAGTATTTTGATGTTTTAAGTGGCACCGTTAGGCTGCCGAATTTTTAAGTGGTTCTTTCACCTTTCTCCTTTTTCAAAGTTCTAATTCCCTGTCAACTCTTGGAAGTTCATTTTTATTATGTTGGGTTATGATCTCTAAATCTATCATACTGATCATTTATGTTCATATGATTGGAGACCCTATTTGATCTCATCAATTCATTTTTGTTGAAGTTTAAGTGACGCTGTTAGGCTGCTGAATTTCTAAGGGGTTCTTTCACCCTTCTCATTTTCAAGATCTATTTTCATGTAAAGTCTTTCAAGTTCCATTTTATTATGTTGGGGTATGATCTCTATATCTATCATACTGATCATTTATATTCATATGATTAGTGACCCTATTTGATCTCGAAAATCCATTTTTAAAAGTTTTAAGTGACGTCGTTAGGCTGCCGAATTCTCATAAGAGAAATCTTATTTTTTGTCTTCCTTTCAAGTTATTCATTTAATATGGTATATCATTAAAATTTCATTACCATGTTCTTAAATACTTTATATTATATTCCCCTACTGTTTTATGTATCATTTTTGAGTGGGTGACCCATGTCCCCTCTCTTTTCAATGTTTTCTAAAACCTTGTATCATAGACGTTATGCTGCATAGTTTTCATCTCAAAATCCCTCCCTTTTTGTCTCAAAATTATTTTATGTTATTAAGTGAATACTCAAAGCTCTTATTTCTATAGGGGTATTCACATATATATCAAAATTATCTATTTTAAATTATGGGATTTACATACATGAAACCCGCTTTCCCTTTTCCATGGGATTAAAGTGACATTAATATCATGTCTTTAAAGTAGTTTTTAAAACGTTATAATGGTAAAATGAAACCCATTTATTTTATGCTATATGGGTTGTTTATGAAATGATTGATGGTGATATATGTGTCTCACATGATAATAAAGACATGTCAATGGTGCGCCCAGATAGCACTCCAATGCATTGGGTAAAGACTTAATCTCTAGAGATGACTTTTTAGACTGATACCTTGGCGAATAACATTGGTAATTTTTAATGACACCTTGGGGATGGACCTTGGTGAAACGAAATGATTTTCAATATTAAATGTTGCAGCCACTTCTTCAAGTTATGAAAAATGTTATTTTTATTATGATATATCTCATGATTTTTTTCTCATTCCTTAAAGTTCTTTTCATGACCTTATTGAAGTATCTCAAGTTCACATGTAAAATGTTTCTCTTGTCCCTTACTGGGCCTTCGCTCTCCCTTTATTTTGATGTTTTTCCCCAGGTTATGAGATTAATTAATGAACCTAGGATGAACATGTGGAGAAGCCTTTCAAGTGTTTAAGAAGAATTTTTTTATGTTTTCATGTTATATGTTCCTAGTTTCCAAGACACTAAACCTTATAGATCCTCAGTTTTCTAAAATGTAATGAAAGTTTATGTGATAAAATTACGGGATGCTACAGTTGGTATCAGAGGATGGTTTAGTTATTTGTGGAAATTAGGATATGAAAACTTTAGGAAGAAGCCTATAAAAAAGTTTATATATTGGAAATCTTCCTGGTATTTTGGTGAGTATTGAGTAATGGGTTTCCAAGAAAATACATCCCTGTCTAGATACGAGTAGGTTGAGGTGGATCTGGCTCAGATGTACATAGGGGTAAACCACAAATACAACGCATTGAGCTAGACTCAAACAGGAACTGGTACACGACAACGGGCCTTTCTACACTCTGGGTTACGACACTCCTGGGGGATATGCTTTGGTAAATTCATAAGCTTAGTATGAACCATTGTTAAAGGAACAAAGATAAAATAAAATAAATATTCACATAATAATATATAATCATGGATAACCTTGTTTGAAACCTAGGGGATCACAAGTTAGGGTATACTTTTCTTCTAAAAGTTATCCTTATATGCTTTAAGTTCCTTTTCATGATTATTGGCTATGTATTTAAGCCCCTAATTGTACTTCCTCTTCTTAGTTAATGGTGGGAAATGGAAGAACATGCCCCAAAAACCAATGTGATAGGAAATGCGATGATTTCCATATTAATATGACAGAGATGATTACGTGATTAAAAGATGATTATTATTTAGAAAGACATTCACTATTTTGGGGACCCTATATGATCAAGGTTAATAGATTACTACATTATTTTCATTGGGGAGTAAGGTTGACTTATATTTTGAAGAATCAATGAATTTAAGGTGGACTTATAGTAATTTAGGTTACTTATGGGAATGATTAACCTATCTTGGTTAAAATATGTTTAGGTTAGCTACATTTCTTATAAGATGTTAGGAGTTGTTGATGTTGTTTGGAGATGAACAATGATGTTTATTTTGGAATACTATGTTATCAAATCCTTCTTGTATTTGGGTTTCAATCTTAGTTTGGTTTATTTTGGGGAATTTTAAGAACCGTTATTTATGGAATGGTCTATGATGAACTTTGGGTAGTACAATGGAACTTTGAAGATTTAAAAGTAGTTTCCATTCCTATGAGATTCTTTCTTTTTGAAGAGTTGTTTTACCTTACCCTTCTTATTTTTAGGATAATGTTTAAATATAATAGATAGGTAATCTATTGTGGATTATGTGATTCTCTAGAAGATGATTCTTGTGTTTTGATGAGGCCGTGTTGTTTTGAATGCTCATATTTTAGAGAAAAGATTAGTTTTGGTGGAAACTAATTAAAGGATGATACTCTACATGAAGATAGGTATATTTTATTATGATTTTGTTCTATATAGTAAATGAATTCCTCGAAATTATGAAAATGAATGTAAAACAAAATCATTATTGGTTTACGTTTCCTACTAGGTAATCAAAGTCCATTTACAAACGTCATAATTTTGGGATTTTCTTATGGTTTACTTTCTCCTAATCATGTTTTCTATCACTCTCCATGAGAACTTGACCCTTTGTTTTCTCCTCCATGTCCATGTTTTCCTACATGGAATCATAGTGTGGGTTAATTCGGGTGACCTTTGTACTTCCCCTTCTTTCCTTTAATGTAATAGTTTTACTGACGCCTTTTCCGATGTGGGACTTTCAATGAAATTTCAAAACCCAATTTTAAAAATTGTGAGGATGCAATTTTTTAAGGGGGGAAGATTGTAACGACATGAAATTTTGAATAAATCTTGTTTCCTAATTTTATGTGTTATTTTATTTTACTTTTATACTCAACAAAAATTTTTCATTTGATAACATGAGTATAATTAAAATAAGACAGTTAGGTTTTGATTATTATATGACCATTTGTCAATATGATCACTGTAAACTAAACGTTTCAATTATTGTCTCTAAATACAAGTAATATTGGTTAATTATTATAGAAAGAAGATTCGATGGCCTCACCCAGTAGTCCTGGACCGATCGAAGCCCATCTAACAGAACATGGGAAGGAGGTAGCACCACTGGGCATTGCTCTGGACCAAACCCTAGCCGAACTTCATCATGTGAAGCTATAACGGAATTGCCTTCGCGAGAAGTTCAAACTGATAGAAATTACTACTCGTGTGATGTTGGCCGAGCCTCCCTCGGATTCTCTCACCTTAGCGCACCTTACACTTAGGTCCTATGCTGGTGTGATTAGGGGCTATGTTAGGAGACCGTAACAGCCTTGTGTAATCCCTTGTTTTAAATTGGTATTTCTTCTTATGATGAAGTTTATGAATTTTCAAATGATAGGATAAATATAGTATGCATATTTTTGATGAATTTTATAAAAAGAATATTTTAAAAATGTTTATGTAAACCTTAAATAATTGAGAATGTCTAATGATTTTCAAAAAATGGTCTGCTACAATTATGTTCAGTACGAAATTTAGAGTCTAACAAGGTCAACTTGATTTTTGATGAATAATAAATTATAAATAGTGATTTTAAGCTTATGATTAGTAATATGACCAAATAGATTAGTAATCTCACTTAAAGAAAATATTAATATAATCTAGGCACCTTGATTAAGTAATATGATTCAATAAATTGGTTTATTAATGGTTTCATAAATTATTATTCAAATATTAGTTTTTTTGGATGAATAGTGTTTTTTAATTAAAAATTAAATTAAAAATATTTAGAAAATTCTTTTTATAGAATGGACTTTATTTTTAAACTCAGAGCATCGATATTATGTTAAGGTAATTTTTGGGGTTTTTTCTGAAAAAAATGAATTTTTGGTGAATAGTGTATTTATTTAAAAATAAAATAAAAAATATTTAGATTTTTTTAATAAAATGGAGTTCATTTTGGAAATCAGAGCATTGATATTTGGTTAATGTGAAATTTTGGTATTTTTCTGAGAAAGTTGAATTTTCAGTGAATAGTAAAAATACAGTTTTAGGGTTGCAGTATGTTTAATTACATCATAACTGTGTCATGATGATGTCATGAGATATTTTAAGGGATGGTCGAATAAAGGGGATTAATTATTGTGTGAGGTGTCCCAAGTGGCAAATACCATGGGCAAATACCATGGGCAAGCCCATGGTTTTGCCAAAACCACTAATGAGGTGTTCCTTGGCCATTAATGACTTGTCCCCTCAGTTTCCCTATAAAAACCAAGCCCTCCTCTCATCCATTCGACTCCCCACTCTCCCCCAACGATTTTCGGGTCCCATTACCTCCCAAGGAGTCCTCCCAAGGTGCCGCCATGCCCTCAAGGTCCCAACCTTTGAGTTTTAAGAGTTACGTTTTAAGGTAAGGGATCCGACCTCTTTCTTTCTTTTCAAGAAATCTCTTTTATGTAATTTCTTTTATACTCCATGTTTTCATGTTAAATGATGTTCTTTTATACTCCTATTACTGACCTTTTCATGTTCATAAAATTATAGATCCCCTATTACTCTCATTATTTTGTTTTATGATGTTTTAAGTGGCGCTGTTAGGCTGCCGAAATTTTTGTAACAGATTCTTTCTCCTTTCTCAATTTTCAAGATCTATTTTCCATGTAAAGTATTTCAAGTTCCTTTTTATTATGTTGGGGTATGATCTCTAAATTTATCATACTGATATTTTATGATCATATGATTAGAGACCCTATTTTATCTCTTCAATTCAGTATTTTGATGTCTTAAGTGGCGCCGTTAGGCTGCCAAAATTTTTAGTTGTTCTTTCACCTTTCTCATTTTTCAACGTTCTAATTCCATGTCAACTCTTGCAAGTTCCTTTTTATATGATGGGGTATGATCTCTAAATCTTTCATCCTGATCATTTATGTTCATATTATGAGAGACCCTATTTGATCTCATCAATTCATTTTTGTTGAAATTTAAGTGACGCTGTTAGGCTGCCGAATTTCTAAGGGGTTCTTTCACCCTTCTCATTTTCAAGATCTATTTTCATGTCAAGTCTTTCAAGTTCCTTTTTATTATGTTGGGGTATGATCTCTATATCTATCATACTTATCATTTATCTTAATATGATTCGAGACCCTATTTGATATCATCAATCCATTTTTGGATGTTTTAAGTGACGCTGTTAGGATGCCGAATTCTCATAAGAGAAATCTTATTTTTTGTCTTCCTTTCATGTTCTTCGTTTCATATGGTATATCATTCAAATTTAATTACCATGTTCCTAAATAATTTATATTATATTCCCCTACTGTTTTATGTATCATTTTTGAGTGGGTGACTCATGTCCCCTCTCTTTTCAATGTTTTCTAAAACCATGTATCATAGAGGTTATGCTGCATAGTTTTCGTCTCAAAATGCCTCCCTCTTTATCTCAACATTATTTTATATTATTAAGTAAATACTCAAAGCTTTATTTATACAAGGGTATTCACATATATATCAAAATTTTCTGTTCTAAATTCTGGTATTTACATACATGAAACCCGCTTTCCCTTTTCCGTGGGTTTAAAGTGACATAAAGATCTTGTCTTTAAAGTAGTTTATAAAACATTATGATTTTGAAATGAAACCCATTTCTTTTATGCTATATGGGTTGTTTATGAAATTATTGATGATGATATATGTGTCTCACATGATAATAAAGACATGTCAAGGGTGCGCCTAGATAGGGCTCCAATGCATTGGGTAAAGACTTAATCTCTAGAGATGACTTTTTAGACTGATACCTTGGTGAATAACCTTGGTAATTTTTAATGACACCTTGGGGATGGACCTTAGTGAAATAAAATGATTGTTAATATTAAATGTTGCAGCCAAATCTTCAAGTTATGAAAAATGATAATTTTATTATGATATATCTCATGATTTCTTTCTCATGCCTTAATGTTTTTTTCCTGACCATATTGAAGTATCTCAAGTTCACATGTAAAATGTTTCTCTTGTTTCCCTTACTGGGCCTTTTGCTCACCCTTTCTTTTGATGTATGTCCCTAGGTTATGAGATGAAATAATGAATCTAGGATGATCATGAGGATAAGCCTTTCAAGTGTTTAAGAAGAATTTTTTTATGTTTTCTTGTTTTAAGTTCCTCGTTTCCAAGACACTAAACCTTATAGATCCTCGGTTTTGTAAAATGTAATGAATGTTTATGTGATAAAAAGGAAGGATGCTATATTCTCGTTATTAATGATTTGGACAAACCAATGATATGTTTCAATAGTTCTATTTCTTCCATGGTGACAGGATGTATATGAGGTAGATGATAAATATTGAGCACCAAAAGTAGAATGGGTTTGGTTTTCCTGTTATGTTTTCTTTTTTCATATTTAATAAATTTCGTATATGTGGTTTTCTATGGATCAGTTCTTTATTTTTCTTTTGGTTGGGTCGTTTTTAGCTTCTAGAAAGCTACTTTTGTCAGTAGGTTACAATAGTGATGGATTTATAATCGAGATCAACAATTAGTTGGTGAGTGACATGATGTTTGTGACATTGTTAGGGTGATTGTGATAGGCTCAATGTGTCTTGTTGCGCCTACCATTCTATAGAGTTTTGATTTGATTTTTATAAATTGTTGTAGTGGGATCAATGCATGGACAAGAGGATTTGGATTATTGAATCCATGATTTAATTGATATCCATTTTCTATTTTCAACTTGTATTATGAAATATGGGGCTGCTATATCTGAAATTCGAATATAGGGTTACCGATCAGCCATTATGCTTGTATTTAGGAAAATGGAATAAAATGGATTTAGATATTTGAGGAAAACCATAGTTATTCTTGGTCATTAGTACATTTAGCATTAGATAATCAAATTTTAAGCATTTAATTCAATCTAACTTCTGGTAAAATATAATAGGGGCCTCCCAAGATGACACACTAAGGTGTATGAATCAATTACCTATCAAATCATCAAACATTTCTATAAAATCATTCAAATCAACATGAGGCATATAGTAACATTGAAATATAATTGGCTAAGTTCCTGGTGTAGTGACACCAAACCAGGAAGCCTAGATTCAATGTATTCATTATTAAATTAACAAAACGTACAAGCAAGTATATAAAAAAGGTATGAATATTTTAGTAGTCTTGATAAACTAGATACATACATTATTCTCATATTATAATTTAAAAAAGATATTACATCATTATTATTTTTAATATAATTATTCCCAATATAATTTCATAGAACATCATTCATGGTACACTTCATGGATTCCTAAGAAAAGAAAAAATTAAGTGTGACCTAAAATTCATAGTGGGGGATAATTATAGTGGAATAAATCACGACTCAATAAGAATAAATAATATATAGATGAAAATAACAGAAAACAATACCTTATAATGAATATAATAAGAAGCAAGTACATATTTAGATAATATAAATGTGAAGATATCACCATTATAATCACTATGGTAAGGTAAATAACTAAAAACACATTCTGTTTAATTAATAACCTGATTATAAGGACTGGATAATACATAATTAATATTATAATGTAAATAATTGAAATCATATTACATATAATAAATAATTGAGAATAAAATTCATCCAGAGATAATATCGTTGGAAAAATATCTCTGATAAAAATATTTGAATTCCTCTTAAATTGGATTTTTTAATTTTTAGACTTCATGAAATCATGTTCATGTTACCTCTATCATCAAGATCATTCCTTAAAAATGTTTAAAACTGCAAGCTAAAACCTTTTTTATGATTGGCGAATTTATTTAAATTGATTTTACTGATTTGACACATCTAATTATCAATGCATCTAGGACCAATCTAAAATTTTTCCCCACCCATGTATAGATGTCTAAATAATTAAACATATATTGAATAACCTATTTAATTCATGAAAAAATGACTTTCTTATAAATATATGTATTGATGAAGGAATTTTAGTTAAAAATATTCCCTTATTAAATAAAATAACATCCAAAGTAAATAAACATATGTATAAATGTGATATGGATTAAGAAATAATGTTATCCATTAAAATTAATTTGGATATTTATGGGAAATATTTTGACCAATGATCATAGTAAAGTGGATATTTCAAGGGAATGTTAATGAAAAATAAATAAATATATTATTTAAATATAAACACATTATTTTGTCAAAATGATCCTAAATCATATAGAGTATAAATAATTATTTTTTGAATACAAAATATTCCCTCTCATGTAGTAATAAATATATTTTTTTCATTTAGGAATAAAAGTATTATAAAATTATATTTAAAAACCTTCTGGAGGAAAATATAATTTTCATTTTGAAAATAGACATTGAAAACTAAAAGTTCCCAAAATTTATTCGAAATAATTTTATTTGAAAATAACATTGGAACATATAAAATAATATTAAAAATACATAAGTGTTCATAATTAATGTAAATTCAATTCAATCTATACACATTAAAATAATGAATCCTTTCACTTTCTCAGTAAAATCAAAATGGGGATTGTTTTGAAAATGAAAGGAATATTCCTTCATTTTTTTTTATAAAAAGTAAAAATTTGTAAAATTGACATTTAAAAATTATTTTAAATATGATAAAATGATTCATATTTTTTTACAAAACACGGTTTTGGTAGAAAATAAATTTTTGGCCGAATATTGATATGAAGTTTCATTTTCATAAATATTAATTCTAAATTATTTTACCTACCAATGAGTGGAAAAAATGGTACTATTGTGATAAAATAAAATGAATAAAAAAAGAGAAAATTAAATGGTATTATTAGAAAATGATAAAATAATTTCCATTAATTATAATTCAATAATAAATAATCTTGATTAGAATGAGATTTCGAAATAATCCCTTAAAATGATCGTAATATTAAAGTGAGAATTAATAAATGAACCAATTATTTGTATCAACTCTAAATTTGATAGAAAATGGGGAATAGTACATAAGATAATAAAATTTCATTACACACATAATCTTAGAATATGATACATGGCATAAAATAGGTATAACCTAATGAAAATAAATTTTGTTATGAAACTGTTCAGTACTTGCAAAATTTTATGTAAAATACAATGGAAGAAATATATCAAATTTAATGTTAAAATACCATTAATTAGTAATTTTGCATGATACTACATTTCTAAGTTGCATTATATACAAAATATAAAATAAATTAGAGCATAACATTCAAATGTACCACGATGAAAGGAAAATTGAGATAGAATATCATACCGCTTTGAAAGTATTTCGAATCGTAAGATCCAATTAAGAAACAAATTAACTGTAATCATCATTAAAATAAAGATATAAATTATATGACATGTAAATTGGGTAGTAAGTACACTAAAATAATTAAATTTGAGGTGAATATTCAATAATAATCCTCGAAATAAAAGAGAGACTAGCAATCCCTTTGCATATGATTTCTTTTTTAATATGATTTAAAAACTTTTATAATGGTTTAAAGATGGTTATTATTTTATAATAGAACAATATTAATATTTATTATTTAATATATAATATTTTTATAACATCTCATCACCCTTTCATTATTTATATTTATTTATTTTCATTTTTAGGTTGTTAATTGTCTTCTTTTCACATGGGTTTTAATTCATGGAAGATTTTGGTGTAGTGTATAATATCTATTTCTATCATCTCTAGAATAATAATGATGGAATAATCATAATATTTATACATAAATTATAATTTTTAATCCAATCACTAAATATGGTTACAAAAATTGATAATGATACAATCATGGAGATTGTAGGTCGTACATACACATGTGTAATGTTTATATTTTTTCAATGGTCATTCTGGAAAGGTGGTAAGTCATATTTTACCTTAAAAAAATATCATAATATGATATATAACATATAATATCATTGAAAATACTAATATATGCATATATATTTCTCATTCATGTTTTGTGGTGATAAATATAGAGTCACATCGCTTTGTTAGGGTAGTAGACCACACACACATAAATAATAATATATTATTTAATTGAATGAAAAGGAAAGGATAAATTTTTACCATCCCATGTATATATAAAATAATTTTCTTTCATTCTGAAATTAAATATTAAATTCATTATAAATTTAAAATGGATTAATTTATATTTATAAAAATTAAGGAATTTATACTGATTAAATAGTAACATGCCTATTGGAATAGTAACATGACCATTAGGAATATAAGTTTTTCTAATAGATTGTAACCTCACCAATGAAATTATAAAAAAAATTCATGTATTTTGAAACTAAAAATGTGATATATTTATATCCTAGAATAAGTAAATAAAATTTCATATACTTTTTTATAATTCATTTAATTATTTAAAATAAATCATAAAAAGGATAATAAATTAATAATTTGTTGTCTTATAATTAGAATATAATTTTATGGTACCTTGATTAATTTTTTTAGGTGTTTTATAGTTATTTATAATTTTAAAGATGAATTTTTTTTGAATAAAATATGAATTTAATTAAATACCAAATTTCTCATAATATGAGAATTACTTTCAAATAAATGGAGCTTATTTTAGAATTCATTATGTCAAAATATTATTAATATTAATTTGCGGGATTTTTCTAAAATAGTTAATTTTTGGTGAATAGTAAAATATGATAGTTTTCTATTAATGCGAAACACATGAATTATTGAGACATGGATGATGTAATCCAAAAATCATGAAATCTAATTTTTTTTTAATATATTTATTAATAATTCTCAAACTATTTATAATATTTATATAAGATAATGAACTACTGAATATAATAATGAGAAAACTCCTCTCACCTCTACTATAAATACCACACCTCACGACATAGTCTCGTCACAACTGAAAGCCTTTTAGCATCCTAAATTTCAGCGCAATTCCATTACTAATACTACACTCCACTACCATGACCTCATGGTATACAAAAAGTCCAAAACCCAGGGACATAAGGAGGTTCTCAAGGAGAAGAATTGACGAGGTAAAATATTCTGTGTTTTTTCTTTTCAATTTCATTTCTTATGTTATTCTCACCTTACAACCCTTTATCCAGATGTCATGAATAATACATTATCATATATAAACTATAATTTTATCTTGTTTATGGAATTATTCATCATCGCAATCCTTATCCAATATCTTTTAGTTAAAAACAAAAACACCATTCATGGTGTGTTGATTTATTGACATTGTGGATGATATGTTTTCTTTTACCATTACAACCTTCATGAATGGTCATAAAACCATTATTAATGTTAAATTAGATTATTATTATAATTTTTATATGTTATATTATGTTCTGGAATATAATTCATTATATAATAAAAATTAATAAACTAAATGCTGCTCGTAATGATCAAAAGTCACCAAACTAAACTAACATTAATCAGTTTTGTTTTATCAAATGATTCAAAATAAAAACATTTAAAAAATTATATATAAGACCATATAATATAACGTACATTCCTTAATAACATGTAATTTCAATTCTAGAAAATTATTTTCATTTTAACTAATTTTCCTTACATGTGTACAGGTAAACTGGTCATGAAAACCAAGGAAACGAACCCTCTTGAACTATAAAATTGTATCTTATAACTCATTAAAATGGTTTTAAATGAAATTAATAAAATTATAATAAATAAAATACATTCATAAAATATAATTAATTAATTTATTAAATTATATAAGTTGATTATCTCAGATATTTAGTTCAAGTGTAGAATACTTTTGGACATAAGTTAAGGGATTCTCACCGGACCCCCATTTTTTCCTTGAGGTTATGCTTTCACTCTCACTTCACCAATGTATGTATAATTTTTTTATATAATCCTTACAAATTATTTTTATATGTTAAAAACATATGTACCTAGATAATTTCATCCTTCTTTTTCATGGATATACACGTTTGTAAAAGGTTCCCTTCTAAATTATTCCCGATAAGCAAGCTCGTTTAATAGGAACTTCCCGATTTCGTTCAAATTTTCCAGTGCAACCCATTATAATATTTTAGACATAGTTATTTTTATAAATTATCTAATTTTAACATGAAAAATATTATAGGTTTAATTAAAGGATTTTTCTTCCATTTGATATGAAAATCATAATTTGAACAAACCATAGAAACCATGAAAAGAACGCACCCAAAACAGAAGAAATAATAAAATATTATCTATTAATGGGTGGAAATATGTTATTAAAAGATCATACAGGGTGTTATATATATGAATATAGTTCATTAATATATTTATAAATGTAATTAAATCATTATACATGATGTTTTAAGACATTTTATGTTATAAGAACCTGAGGAAAGATTTTATTCTTTAAAAATTCTATTTTGACATTCAATTCTTTTAAAAATTCAAATAGGATGTATTTTTGATGAATGTATTATTATTTATTGACTTTTTTATATTCTTGATAAATTTTTATGATGAATTTTGGGAACAATATCTCCCTCTAATGCATTGGTCATGCTTATGCTGTTGGTTGACTATATGGTTATTCCATGTGTGATTGTTATGGTTACACTATAGTGTTGTCAAGATAGTTACAACATAAGGTAGTCATGATGGTTAAATATTAGGGTATCTACTAGGGTTACGAATTATATGGTAACAGTGAGGGTTACAAATCATATGGAATTAATTCCCAAAGATACCTTTATCTTTTTTTTTGATATTTTCTAGGTTTTATGGAAATATCTTATTAGTATATTATACGTAATGGGTGAGATGTGTGTAATTGTGAAAATAAATTTATATGATTATATGTATTCATTGAATAATGGTTTATTTCCTTTTTTATATTACTTATTTATATTTGTTTCCCAAAACATTTATTAAATGTTTTTTATAGGGTTTTAATGTGGATTATAGAAAAGTAGAAGTTAAGATGAATGTTGTGAACATTATTCATGAAAAGGTTTTAAGTTTTTATATTATGGAAGAAATGGATACTATTTCAGTATTAACAGCTTTTTATTCTTGTGGTATGATTTTTAAGAATTATGTGCTAATAATACATAATTTTCAATTGAAAATATCATTGGTAATGTAATAAATTCTGTTCTAAAATAATTTATTAGGTTATGTAATGTTTAAGGCTAGGACCTTATAGTGGGTATTAGAGCATGGTTTAGAAAACTATAGGGGATATGATGATTTTAATATAACACCACAACAAATTTTAACCATATTGTTTTTTAAATGATTTATCATTTAAATATTACCATTTTTCTTCATCTAAGATATGTCTCTTTAGAAGGGATTTACATAGAAGAAACATTGAGGCTAATTTTGGATGGAACTGAGAGGTTGAAATCTTTCTGAATCATCATCCAAGAAAGGTACAGATTGTAAATGTGTTTTTTACAATAATGGATTAGATAATATCCGAAATAAATGGTCGTTTAATCCATGTATGAAACTACTAGAACAACCATAAAGGAACATGATGATAATTGAATATTATATTAGGAAACACCCTATTTCTATGAGTGAATCTTTTGACACTATGGTGGATAATGGGTGGATTAAATCACTTGAAAAGATATTCTATGTAATGGTATGTTCATATAATAAAAAGGGTCATATTTATATTTACCATTTGAAGGTTAAGTAGTACAGTGGTGGTGAATGGTCAATAATATCAATGATAGGGAGGAGATTGATGCCTTGGATTGGGATGAATTTATGAATTTCTTTTGTAAAATATTTTTCTAAGGTAGTTCATAATTAATTTGAAATTAAAATTCATTGAATTGAAACAAACGGAGGAAGTATCAGTGGATGTGTATGAATCAAAATTCATTATAATGGAAAACTAAGCTCTAAATATTATTGGAAATATAGATAGTGAAACCAATCATTTTTACTCGAGATTTAAGAGAAGATAAAAAATGGAATTGGCCACTGGAGAAATCCAAAATAATGGGAAACATTATTGAATAGATTATATAGTATAAATGTATTCCTTTGAAAATAACTTTTACTTTGAAAATAATAACAATAAAAGGTATATATTGAAATAAAGGGGTAATAATCAACTAAATAAATCTTAATGTAAGAAAGCATAGTTTTCATTTTTCTGTAAGTGTGGTAAAAAGAACCACAGTAATGCCTTAAAAATTCCATGAAATGTTTTTGATGTAGGAAGTTTGGACATATGCACTGAGGTTTCAATAAAAATTATCTTAATATTAATTAGGATATGAAAACATTAAAAAGTTCAAATGTGGTGAGATGTGTCATTCTGAATATACCATCCCAAAAAAATATATGATTGATGGGAAGCATCTAGATTTAAATTAAAGAGGTGTACTGATATCCTTTTTGACTACATTAGAAGTTGGTAGACTCACATGAGCCTCATCCTAGTTGGTGAGGACTCATTAAGTGCATACAGGAGACCCGAGATCAAATCATGGAAAAGGATAATTTCTGGGGGTACTGTAGTAGTACTGTAGTAGTTACTATAGTAGAAAATATGTAGTCTATAGCAGGTACTGTAGTGGGGACTAGAGCAGGCACTGTTTGGCACTGTAGTAGCTAGAAATATTCCCCCGTTTGGGCCTTTGGGCAACTAACTTGGTCCCTGAGTCCTATAAGGCCTTCGGGCCACCCATGCCTTTGTGTTAGTAAGGCATTTGAGCCACCTCAAGGCCTTCAGGCCACCTTAAGTGTAGATGCAAACCAGCCAACCTATAAGGAAGAAGCTTCAAATGGAGGAGGAGCAAGGATCTTTCACCATAGAAGAAGCTAAACAAATTTCAAGAATGAGAGGGTACAAAACTTGCCATCGGGACAAGCCTGTGAATGTAGGAGAAAGCTTAGCTGAACAACTAAGTGAAGGTAGAGAGATAATTTCACTATGATGATGCTGGGGAGGAGTAGTTTATGTTGTTATTCTATGTTGTATGTAATGTTTGAAGCCTATGGGAAATGCATTCATCTAAGGCCTAAGAGGCATGTAATACTTATTCCTACAAGCCTTTTAAGGGCTCCACCTCAACCCTTGAAATGTGGATTATCAAAATCAATAAAAAATTAAGGCCATCGGTACATTGGAGGAAGAAGATGTTAGACTATCCAATTAAGTGTTATTATGTACATATTTTGTTAACTCAGATTTTCTAATGTTTTTCTTGATAAGGTTTCTACACATTCCGTATTTATGAGAAAATTTTAGGTAAATTAAAAACATTCACCTCAATAAATGAATGAATAGATCATGGTTTAATCACCAGGTTGGAATAACAGTGAAAAATACAATTATAAGAATATTCATGATGTTTTATTTGGAAGAAAATTAGCTCAATAACTTTTTAATTTTTTAGTATTATTTGATTTTATTATGGGTCTGGATTGGATTTCTATTTATAATGGTAATATTGATTGTTGAGATAATGAAGTTGTTTTAGAAAAGAGTTTAATGTTTTATACATGAATTAACCCATAACATTTACAACATATGAGGATGATGATTTTTTTTAAAAGATATATTTTTATGTTATCTTGTAGAAATTTTTAAGAACATGGGAACTAATCAAATGAATGATGTTCCAGTAGTAAATAAATACCATGATGTTTTTCCTGAATTTTTACCTAGTGTTATACCTAATCTGGATGTTGAATTACTATTGACATTTTTATTAATGGAAACCTCCTTTCAAAACACCCTTATCAAATGAATCAAGTTGAACTTCATGAATTGAAAATGTAGTTATAAGAGTTTCTTGATAAAGGTTTCATTCAACCAAGTAGTTCATCGTGGGGTGATCTTGTTTTGGTTATTAAAAATAAATATGGTTACAAGAGACTTTTCATTGATTACAGATCTTTGAATAACATTAATATTATGAATATGTTTCCATTGGCTCATATTTATGACTTTATTGATCAGGTCTAGGGACATCTGTATTTTTAAAATATTTACAAGAGATCTGGGAACCATAAGTTAAAGATGAAGGATGATGCAATTCAAAAAAATATAATTCTATACTAGATATGGTTTTCAGGATTAAATCATTATTTCCTTTGGTATAAAAAACCCCCATGTGCGTTCATGGATCTTATGAATATAATATTCCCTGTTTACTTGGATATTTTAGTTGTTTGTTTCTGATAATAATTTCCTTTTTTTAAAAAGTTATTAAGATCATGTAAAATATATAAGGTATGTACTAATATCTCCCAAAGAAAATAAGATATATAGGAAATTTAGAAAAATATATTTTTTGTTACAACTATTTTTTTTTTCTGTAGTTCATTTTAAATAAGGATGGAATAATAGTTGATCCCTCAAAAAAGTGGATGATGAATTGAAAATTCCTAAAAAAGTAACATAAATATGATTTTTTCTTTTATTGGTAGGTTATTAGTGGTAGTTTATTAAAATATTTTCCCATTTATCTCTTCCAGTCACTATAATAACATGAAAATGGTTTATATTTATTTAAATATATGTCTATGATTCTTTTTTGGAACTGAAAATAATATATGTGAATGCACTAGTTTTTTCTCTTCCTAAAAAAATAGTGTTTTTTCATCTATCGTTATTCTTCCTTGAATAGACATGGTTATGTTTTGATGTAGAATGATCATTTAATTCTTAATGCTTCAAACGAAATGAAAACTCATGAGTTATATTATTCCACACCAATTTTGGAATTAGAAGATGCCATTTTTTCTTTTACTATTTCAAGGAATAATATAAATTGATCCTAATGTGAAATTTATATGTACCATAGGATTCTCAAGTTTATATTTACATACAAGGAATTGAAAATAAGGTCAAGAAGATGGTTGAAACTAAGAAATGATTATGATTTCATAATCAATTACCATCATGGAAAAGAAAACAATGTGGGGATGTCTAGAGGTGAAAAAAACAAGCTATATTAACTATGTTATTATGGGAACATGACCTCTTAATTAATGATTTGATGAATTATGGATTTGAAGTTTTTGGTAAAGGACATTCTCCTATTTTTATTTAGGTTTTAGTGCAGTTATCTCTATGAGAAAAAAAATTAGAAAGCACAGAATGAAGATCATGAGGTGTATAAAAATGTATAATTGATTAAAAATGGTATGTTGGTAGAATTAATCATAGATAAATATTGGGTTCTAAGATTTGGAATGAGATTATGCATGCATTGTGATCCCCAGCTAAAGAAATAATTTTTAATTGTATCTTATAGTTCCTTGGTTTCAGTTCATCCTATCAGTTCTAAGATGTGCAAGGACCTTCGAGGGTATTACAAGTTAGATGGAATGAAAATATATATTTCTAATTATGCAATGAAAGGTGTGAATTGTCAACATGTTATAGTAGAGAGAAAAATACCAAATAGGATACTTCAACCATTTCCACAACCATATTGGAAATAAGAAAATATTACCATGGACTTCATCATGGAAGTAACCAATACTTCTCATGATAAAAATTTGATTTGCATTATTTTTTATTAGATGACTACATATACACATTTTCATCCAATTAGAGACACTCTTCCAAGAGATCATCCATCTCTACTATATCTCAATGATTTTATCAGTTTGTACATAGTTCTTTTATCCATTGAATATGACTACGGTCCAAGATCCACCTCTATGTTTTGGAAAGGACTTAAGATATTAATTATTATAGAATTAAATTTTATCACAACCTTTCATCCCTAATCAGATAGACAGTAAGAATAAAAAGTTCAGACCTTGGAAGATATGCTTCGAGCTTGTTCCATTTATTACCAAGTAAGTTTAGATCAACATCAGTCTTTAGTAAAGTTTTCTTATAATAACCATTTTATTTTCAGTATATAGAGGGAACACAATAAATAATTATATGGGATGTAGTTTCAAACTCCATAATTATGGGATGATGTGTGGGAATGGTAGTTGATGGGACTATAATTACTAGATGAGGTGTCATAGAAAGAGAATATGATCCTGTAACAAATGAGATCACCTCATAGAAGGGAAAAAAGTTATGCAGATAGTTTGTAGAGAGACCATTCATTTGAGTTAGGTGATCATGAATTCCAAAAATTCTCACCTTGTTAAATTGTTTCTTGTTTTTTTAAGAATGGAAAGCTATTTCCATGATTCATTAGTCCTTTTGAAGTCCATGATAATGATGGACTAGTTACCTACCGTGTAGATTTACCTCTACGTTTATCTCAGTTACAAAATGTTTTTTATGTTTTTATGTTTAGAAAATATGCACCAAATTCATCTCAAAATTTGAGTTGATAAAATGTTTACATGGAAGAGAACCTCTCTTATATAGATAAACCTATTCAGATTCATGATCATAGAGAAAAAATAATTTGAAATAAGGTCACCCACCGGGTTATGGTTTTGTGGAGAAACCAAATGGTTGAAAAGAAACATCAAAATATGAAAATTATATAAGGGAATAGTATCCTCACTTAATTAATAAGTGAATAAAAAATGCGAGGACTCAATTTCTAGAAGGTAGGGTTAATGGAACAACCTATGAACTTATAAAATAAGTTGTTTTCATTTTGCATTATTTATTTAAATTTATTAATAAATTATAGTGAAATAATTTATATTTATAGATATTATTAATTTTTTACTAACAAAATAGTGACTCGATATAAGAATTACAACATGCCCATTATGAATAGATATTTGACCAATATAATAGTAACATCACATATAAAAAAGTAAATAAAATCCATGTTTCGTGAAAGTCACAATATGATATATTTATACCTAGAATAAGTAAAACAATTATTATTTATAATTTTACAATCAATTTAATTATAAAAAAAAATCAATTAATATTTTAGAGTCTTTTTATTATAATATAATTTTATGAGACCCTGATTATTTTTTATGGTATTATAAATTCAGTTATAGTATTACATTGGTATTTTTTGAAAAAAGTATAACATTAATTAAATATTAAATTTCACATATTTAGAAAATTATTTACAAAAAAATGGTGTTCATTTTTTTATTATACACATTTCAAATTGGTTTGGGTAATTTTGTTTTTGAAAGATTAAAATTTTTTTGAATAGAAAATATAGTAATTTATAATAAATGATAAATATATGAATTATTGAGCCATGGCTAAGGTAGCACTGATTTATGTCCAAAATCATGGAATATACTTAATAATTTTAACATATTTAGTTATAAATCTCACAATATACACTCTTAATAAAAAACAAATATGTAATATATATAATAATAAGAATAAATCCCTCTCTTCCACTATAAATACCACCCCTCACAACCACTTTTGCTCACAAATAAAATAGATGTAAATTGATAAATTTCTTCCAAATTAACTTACAATGTATATTATATTTTTCCCAGAGCTACTGGTCTTAAAAAAATTCCAAAAAAGGGCCTTAATGAACTTCCCAAGTAAAAGAATTCTAGAGGTGAAATATTCTTTTATTAAATTTTATTATCCAATCAATTTTATTTATTTTCTTATTCTATACATTCCTCAACTTATCCAAATTGAATGAACAGATAATTATTGTGAATATAATAATATTTTATGATTTTTTTGAAAAAATTCATCATCAAACTCCTTCTCCTCACCCTTTCATTATAAAAAACTACAATCATTATTTCAGGGTTTACCGACATTGTGGATGATGTGTTTTCATTTTCCATTACATTCTTCAAGGTTGTTCATCAAACCATTATTATCATTAAATAATATAATATAATACATATTATATTTTATAAAAAAGTTATGGAACTTGGGTTTCTATAGAATATTAATTAATATAACAAAAGTGGTACGTAATGATCTATATTTTCAAAAATAAACTAACGTTTATCACTAATGATTTAACTAATGATTCATCCCAATGATATATAGAAAAATTATATATAAGGGCATTTGAGATTATTGAGTTTCATTAATATCATGTAATTTCAATTTTTCACCACTATTATCATTTTTTAAAACATTTCATACATGTAGACGAGTACACTGAGCAACAAAATAAAGGAAATGAACACTCATAAACGTTAAAATTGTTTCTTATAATGCATCAAAAATTTTATGGATGAACATAATATAATTATAATTAATAAAATAATTTTAGTAAAAGAAAAATAATTAGTTAATTAAAGAATTTAACTTGATTATTTAGGATATTTATTTCAATTTTAGAACACTTTCTAATATAAGTAAAGGGATTCTCACTGAACCCCTATTTTTTCATTTGGGATATGATTTCTCCCTATTTTCCCAAAATTATATCTTATTTATTTTTAGATAAATATTAAAAATTATATGAATATATTTCAAAATAATTTATCCTAATAATTTTAACCTTATTTTTTTTGGATATAGTTGTTTTTAAAAAGTTCCCTTTTAATTTTTCCCGATAAACAAACCTGATTAAACAGAACATCCCAATTTCTCACAAATTTTTAAGTGCACTCCATTATCTTTTTTAATACATTATTATTTTTAAAAAATAACATATTTTACATGAAGAGATATCAAGGTTAAATTATAGATTTTTAATCAATTTTATTAGAAAATAAAAATAGAACCACCCATGAAAACCATTAAAAGATCCCATGGGAAACAATGGAATTAAAAAAAGTTTTATTAATAAATGAAAAAACATTGTTATTACTATATAATATAAGGTGTTATATTTATTAATATATTTATTTAATATATTTATAACATTATATAAATAATTATATAATAGTTTTCAACATATTTTATGTAAGAGTAATCGGAGGTAAGGGACTTTTCTTAAAAGTCTTATTTTAAATTTCTATTTTTTCAAAATTGAAAAAGAATGTTTTTATGATGAAAGTATTCTTATTTAATAATTATTTTCCCATTATATGAAATTTTTTATGATTAATTATGGTAACTATATCTCCCTCCAATTCGTTTTGTATGTTTATGTTGGAGGCCGATTGTATAGTTAACTAAACTGTGATTGTGATGGTTACACCATCAGGTAGTCGTGAGTGTTACAACATAAGGTATATGTGAGGGTTACACTATGAGATACCAATGAGGGTTAAATTATCAGTTAACCATGAGTGTTAGAAATAATATGGTAGCAATGAGGTTTAAAAATCATAAGTAATTAATGCACAAAGATACCTCTATGGTTTAATATGTTTTCTATGTTTCATACAAATCCCTTGTAAGTATAAAATACATTATGGGTTTAAAGTATGCTTTCTGAAAAAAATATTTCTCTTTTTTATAACTATTCAGGGAATAATGGTTTATTTACATATTTTTATGTTCCTTAATAACCTTTTTTCATCCCATTTTTCAAATATTTTTCATAGGGTTTATAGTTGGGCAATAGAATAGAAGAATCCAAGATGGATTATGTGATGATAATTCATGAAAATATATCATGAATTTTTATTATATAAGAAGTGGATAATAATTTTATTATACCCAATTAGTATATAATTTTTGTTTATTTATATTAATTATATCAAAATGCGGAAAAAATATATACTAAGAAGTTCTTTTGGAATATAAGAAAGAGAATTCTAAAATAATTTTCATTATTTTGTAATGCATAAGGATAGGTCCTTATAAAAATTATATATTATGTTTTCATAGATTTAAGTATTTCATGAATATCATAATTATTTAATTTAAATAAGTAGTATTTATTTTATTTATCTGCAATACCTTCCATGTAAAACATCACTGAAAAATGAATCACATCACTTCGTGAGGTGGTAGTTCACCGTATATACAAGAGGTTTATCATATTCGCTATGGAATTGAAATTAAAGAATGTATATGTGATATAATTATTCCAAAGGTATAAGTATTTTTTAAATATCATATATATTTTTTAGATCCATTAACCTACTTAACCGTGTGATGTGGTAATGAAAAAAAAACAACAATAGTTCGTGAGGCGATTGTCCACTATACACATGAATGATGATTTAAAAACCCATTTTATGTATGATGGGATAGTTGTAGAGAACACCCATAACATAAATACAGATTATTATATATTTATTACACTTATGTTACTATTTTAAAATTTTTTGTTAATAATTTAGGGTTCTGGAGAAGTAAATAAAATTTAATCAAATTTTGAAATGAATTACCACTTATTGGAAATCAACATTAGTATTTTTAAAACCATTATAAATTGAATTTACGACGAATATAAGGTGTCTAAGACGAGGGTAAGAATGTTAGGAAGTGATTTAGTAAGGTAAAATCAATACCAAACTAGTCTAAAGGTGTGAATAATATAGGATAAGGGTGGTACTTTATAATTAATTTTATTGGCCCAATTTCTATGTCTTTAAAATATAAATGTATAACCTTGTTTTTTCCTGAAAAAGGGAAAAAATATATTATTATTGATAATTATACATTATAAGGTAAAACTATACCCAAAAATATACTTTATAAAATTTATTATCTCATTTTAATCCTTATAATTTTATTTTATCCCCAGGTAAATCAGTTTTTCCATTAATCATGGTATATAATTTAAATTGTTATCACTATTAATTTAGGTAAAAAACAATTATACCATGTTATATAATATAAATTTTTATTATTCCAAATATTGAATAAATTTTTAAATATTCAGTTTACATTTACAGAAAAATTTAATTTTATATTAATCTATAGAAGCGATGGGAATGGGAGTTTTCATAGAGAAAATTTTCAAATGTCTAAAATGTATTTATATCAAAACTCAATAGGAAATTCTGCTAATAGCCTAAATTGGATTAATGGATTTATAATTGAACCAGTTTTAAGTAAAAATAATTAGAAATATAATTTAAATTTATAAATAATTTAAATGGAATTAGAGTCCTCAATTAAAATATAATATTTGTACTTATGAATTGAAAAATGAAACATTTCATAAAAATCACAAAAATTCACCCAAAGATAAATTTTACATTATGATTTCAAAAATGAATTTTATTTTGTCATATAAATTTTCAATAAGGGGAAGAAATTATATTTAATTTTTAATGGTCTATAAAAAGTGAAACTAAAACATATTTTAGAAAAAATGAAATTTTTCAGAAAATATATCATTTTTAATTTAAATGATTGTTGTTTTTTATAATATTAAGAATCACATAATTTTCATAATTTAGTTATTCTAAGTAAAATCCACTAATTTAACTGCTAGGTTATAATGGTATTAAATATTATGTTACATTAAAACTCAGGGTTACATGATCAACAAGCTATGAAAGATACTAAATATAAAAGAAATATATTTCATCGGTTGTTTAAGATCATTTTTTCATGTCTTATACTCTATCAAAAAAATTATTCTTTTAAAATATTAGGTTTCAATATTCTCCCCACTTTAAATTAATTGAAACCTCTCTATTTAAACTATATCTAGCTAATAATGGGTTTGTAATTTTGAAATACCCTTGTTGAAAAACCCACATCACAATAAGAGTTAATAATGAAACCCCTTAATAAATGTGAAATGGAATTATAAAGGCCATATGGAATATTACTTCTACTAGGTTTCTAAGTAAGATAAAGTTGGTGGAAATTGAAATCAAGGACATGTAAGAGAATACTGAAGCCCAATGATTAATGGATAATGATATAGTTTATTGATCAAAAGAAAGTTGGTGACCTTGAAAGGTTCACAACTAAAAAACCATAAACCAGATATTTGTGAAACAATTAATCAATATAATCATAAATGATAATAATATGACATTATTTTTGTTTCAAGATAATTTTTCCCAGTGTTAATGAATTTTTTACATTGTTAGTAAATATATTTACTTGATTTAATTTTATTTCCTATGAATAATATCATCATTTAGTTGTGATTCAACAAAATTCCAATCCATAATTTACACCAATAATTAAATATCCAAAAATTAATCTTTTATTCCTAAAGAACTAAATTTATGTTTTAGTAGATCATAAGGTCCATAATAGTTTGGAAATGCTTTACAAATGTCTCTATCTATTTTCCAAAACCAATATAGTCATCAAAAGTTATACATTGTCATAAAATAATCACTGAACCTCAAAATAAAACCTAATGATTAATCTTAAATATTTGTTTTTCAAATCATTTAACTAATTACAAAATCATATCAACAAGTAAATCACGTAGTTATCTGGTAGGTGCTAAACCTTTTTCATAATTTGTTCTGGGTTTCAAGCCCCATTGTTGTGCTGGATATGATTGGTTGTCACCCAACATGTAGATGGTCTTATTACTAAACTATATTAATATAATTCTTATAATTTTCTTTAAATAATGTGATGAAATTTATTTAAATAATATTAATTATTAATTAACCCTTTTACAATGTTTCTAAATAAAACATATTTTATTTTTTATATAAAGTGTAAGAATATCATAGAAATATTTTTTCAATTTTCATTAATGAACATATTAACACTAATTAAATAAATACCTTCATACTTATGTATAGGAATTGTAAAGTAATTAATCCTCAAATAAAATTTAAACAAAAACATATACTAATCCAATGGGCTGTATAGATATAAATTTCTCCCAAAATATCATTAATCTTGGTAGATTAACATCACATAAAACCTATAAATGAGTTTTTAATATAGTGATATTATTATAAAAATTAAACTAATTAACCCATGATGGTATGAATAAATATAATTTTAATTAATATATATTATTCATAAATATAATATAATCCATAAATGTTTTATGATTCTTATAAAAATCACCATTACTAATAAAATAATTCTATAATATTATTCTCGAAACCCAATGAATACATCAACATTTATTTTGCATAGATCTTTAATTGGTCTATTATTTGAACTTTAGATGAAGGAAATGACTCAAATAATGACCTAGTTATACACATTTATGACACTGAACTAGAAATGGATTCCTAGGTTGATATTTAATTACTTCGACATTATGATTAATTTTTCCATGAATATTCATTACATTATTCTATTCCCTTCCATATGTAAATCATTTTACTATTCCATTGAACGAATTTTTTGGGTGTCTCCTTCAACATTTCATGATTGAATGAAATCGATCCTTTTTTCCACCATGGTCTCCATCACTCAATGTCTCAGAAAACACAAACCATATTTTATTTGCCGAATCAAAGAGTTTTTAAGGTTAACGTTATTAGTAATATTTTGTGATAACTAATTATGAATAATTGTGATATTTTTAATTATTATCATCTCCTCCTATGGTTTCTCATAGTGACAAAATTTTTCTTATTGTTCAATGTTAACATTATTACTTTAGGATTTATACATTTACAAAAAAACAATATTGGGGGAAAGAATAACCACTGTGGGAAAAATATAGACTCATTTAAATGATTTCTAAATCATGACATAATATTTTCAATATAGGAATACATATATTAATCTGGGTCATTAATTTTAATCATATATTGAAATTTCAGATAATGGTTTTCAATGTGAATGTGAATTATCTTAGAAATATCCCTCAGTGTTGTCAACCCTTCTGGTATACGACCCATTAGGTTCCTTGGGAAATGATCGATTGTTGGACAATGCATCCTTTTTGTAGTTATTACCCCATTGTACATATTTTCCATTACACTATCCACCATTATTATACATAGTGAGATTTATTTCCAATAAAAAACATACCATATTCCTTACCTAAATGTTAGGATATTTTTCTATACTCATTCTTAATATCATTAATAGGTTTTTTATCAACTATATGTTCTCATAAATATAGTATCCAAGGTTTTTAATTAAAAAATTTTAATACCAACTACTAATACCCCACCCCTAGTAGCTAAGAGAAGGTGTATACTTTATTACATTGGCATAAGATACAATGAAACACATCTCGAATGACCAAATAGTTTTTATGTCATAGTAAAATAAATAAATAAATGGTTCAAAAATATCATTTAACAGAAAAAATTAAAACATTAGGTTCTTTGAATAAAATTATTCTCGTTATAATGTATTCTCATATGATTTATAGTACACTTCCTATATTCCAAGAAAATGGAAAAAAATATGGAGAGAAAAAAAGGTCAGTAAGGGTTATGTATAAAATAAACAACCATAAATTAATATATATATATAATCATTATAGACTAGTAATTTACTAAACACACATTCTATGTAATCAATAAAATAATAAGAAATTGAATCCAAACATAATATCAACGTAAAAATATCTTGGATAATAATAAATATAGATAGGTAAATAACTGAAAACACATACCATATAATCAATAACATTACCATCATAATTGGATAAGGAATAATCAATATGGAAAGGTAAATAATTTAAAACACATACCATTAAATAAATAAAAAATATGAAATGCATCTAAAGACAATATCATTATGAAAATAACACAGATAATAATTAAACAATTATAAATAATGGAAATTTCTTAATAATTGGACATAATTATTTCTATAGCTTGATACCACTACTATGAATATCTTTCCTCAAGATAGTTTAAAAATACTATGTAAAAACCATTTGGGATTGGCCAACTGATTTTATGCTTGCATACGGATTCACCTTATAAGACTACTGATGCATCAAGGGGAAATATATAATCAGGACCCACTCATTTCTATATGACTAAATAATTCCTCAATGACAACTAATAAATTAAATTCCTGTACAATATGACTTATCATTAAATATTTTTCTTGAAGAAGCAATAAGGATTATAATTTTTTTTTGATTCTATCAAATAACATCGAAGGAAAAAAAACCATACATAGAAATGGGATATTGTTTAAGAAAATGGCATTTCCTTAAAAAATTAAATTGATATTTATGGGAAATGTATTGTCCAATAATCATAGGAAGTTGATTATTTCAATGGAATGTTAGTATATACAAAAATTAATAATGAAATGTAATTTCATTACAGTACTTGGAAAAAATGATAATAAATCCTCCAAAGTATGAATATGGATGGTATAAATACAACATATACCCATTGGAGTGATAATAAAGGATTCTATTCATTCGTATATAGAAATTGAGTAAAAATATATTTAATAAAATTCTTGATCAAAATATACTTTTTATTTCTCTAATAAAATGTTAAAACTAAAATTCCACAAAAATTTTTGAAAACAATTTAATTAGAAAATTATCTTTTATACATATAAAATAAACTTTAATATAATTTATCTATCATGATGGCATCAAATTTCATTCATGTCATACATGTTAAAACAAATATTACTTGAAATTTTCAGTAAAATCCAAATGTAAATTGTTTTTAAAAAATATGAATATTCGTTTAAAAAAAAGTAAAAGTAAAAAATCGGTAAACATTTATTTAGTAAACCATTTAAAAATGGTTAAATCCAATTTTAAAAAATTGGTTTAGAAAACTGCATTTTGGTATAAAATAGATTTACGACTGAATAGTGAAATTAAATCATATTTTCTTAAACATGTTATATAAATTATTTTATGTTCCAAAGGGTGTAGAAATTAAAATATTACATTAAAATATCATTAATAATTTTAAGAAAATAAAATAAAATTTTTTTTATATAATGATCAAATAAATTAATTAAAATAAAAATCAACAATAAATAGTCTCAATTTGAATGATATTTTCAAATAAACTCTTAAAATGATCATATTAGTGAACTGTGAAATATTAACTGAATAGATTATTTAAATTAAATATAACTCTACATAAAAATATGGGAATACAAAAAATATAATTAAATCTAATTACACAAATATTCCTAGAATATCAAAGATGATGAAGAGGTAATATGACTTAGTGAAAATAAATTGAGTTATGAGATTCTTCTCTACATGGTAACAATTAAGTGAAATAACCTTTGATGAGATTGTACAAATTGAAACATAAAATAGAATGAATTATTAATTAATAATGATATTATAATAAAAGTATCCTTATATACACCTAACAAAAGAAATTGGTTAATAACATACAAATGTGCCTCAATGAAAATATATTCAGACAAACCCCCTTACCAGGTTGATAATATTTTAAATCGCGATCCCCAATAAATAATAACATCAAATTAAAATTTAAATATCATAAAATAATTTTATTCTATATATTAAATTTTAAATGGGTCTTGTACACACCATAAAAAAAATGGTGGAATATGGTATACGTCACCATGAAATAATAAATGAGCCAATAAATATGTTACCTTACACTTCATTTTATTGAAGGTCCATTATAATCAGGTAATTTTTTTAACAATTAAATTATTTAATAATATATCCAAATTCATATTTATAATATAATATATTATCCTTTTATAACATCTTATCTCATTTTTGTTAATTATATTCCTTTATTTTCATTGTTTTGGGTGTTGATTGACTATTTTTCTTATGCATGTTTTTCACGAATGATCTGGTTCATATGTATATTAAGTAGTTAAAAACCCATAAGAATAATAATAATGTCATATGTAACATTATTATACATTATAATAATAATAAAACCATCCATTGAAGACTATTATGAAAAATAGAGTATTATACAATTGTAGAGATTGTTGGTTGTACGTATGCATGAGTAACACTTCTATTTTTCAATGATCATTACAGAAAGAAGGAAAACAATATTTTAGACTTACATTATTATGATTATATAATATATAAAAAATTATTTATCAAAAATTTATATATATATATATATATATAAATATATTACCCATGTTTTGTAATGATGAAAATAGATTCACATCGCTTCATGAAGGTGGTAGTCCACATATACATTAACGATGCAATCATCTTCACATGATTGAAAATTTAAGTAAGAAATTAATATATTATATTTTTATAAAGAAAAATATTTCATTTATATCACAATTATTAAATTTAAATCACATGTATTTATTAAATTTACCCTCTATTACCTTCCATGTAAATCATTATTGAAACATGAATCAAATCTCTTTGTAGGGCGGTAGTTCATCATACACAGAAGTGATATTATCGTATACCCAATGGAATTTAAAGTAAAAAAGGTATATATAATATAATTAAAAAATTATAATTATTTGAAATATATATTATATATACTTTAGATCCATTTAATAAAGAAATATCATAGTTAGTAATGTAAAAAATGAATGAACTCGATTCATATGTTGGTATTTTATCATACACATGAATGATGATATCATAAAACATTTGATGGAAGTGGGGATTGATTCCAATCATGAAATTAATATAAAAACATCTTGGTATATTTAAGATTCTTAAATTATTATATCATCATGGTTTAATAATAATTTAGGGAAGTGGGTGAATAAATAATATAAAATATATCATTGAAGAATTATACCTCTTCTTTTGGTATCCTCCTTAGGCTCGCACCGCAAGTATTACAAGGTTTGGTTTTTTAACAATATAAATAGTCTAGGGTTATAAATGAAAATTTTGGAATTTATTTACATAGTTATTTTCAGATAAGATATTGTTTTAAGGTGGAAAACATGGAGGAGAGAGAGTTAAATTTTATATGTTAGGTGAGTGGGACAATTTCTAATTATTGAAATGGAAAAGTTGTACCATTGTTTTTCCAGAGAAAAAAGGGTAAAAATAGTTAATTTTTAATAATTAGACATGATAAGGTATATATATGTCCATAAATTATATATTTGAAAATATTTAGTGTATTGTAACCCTTATTGTTTTAGTTTAACCCCTAGTAAATCCATTTTTACATTAACCATGATAAATAAATTTTACTGTTTTTAAAATTAATATTGGAATAAAATCTTGTTTAACATATTAGTTAATATAAATTTTTATTATTCCATATATTTAATCCAATTTTTGGTATTTAATTTGCATAATTGGAAAATAATAATTTAAAACTAAACCTTCAGACATTTAGAAAAATTTGGTTTTCAGATAGAAATTGTTCAAAATATTATAATGTCATTATATCAAAATTCAAAATTAAAATGACTCTAATTAAATTAATTGGATTAATAGATATATAATTAAACTAATCTTACTTTAAAAAAAATTCTAAATATATTTTTTATTTATAAATAATTTAAATAAAAATTTAGTTTACATTTAAAATAAAATATTTTTCACGATTCATCGAAAAATGAAACATTTCATCAAAATAGTAAAACATCACAATAATATAATTTTTATATGATAATTTTAAAAAATAAAAAATATATTATAAAAGATTAATAAATTAATTTTAATTTATATTATGTTTGGAAAGAACGAATAAACTCTCTATTAAAACATAATTTTTTTGAGAAATTTTTATGTTTCATTGAAATGTAACTTATTTTAATTATAATCATTAGATACAATAATTTTCAAAAAAATTTAATTACTATTATGCCCCCCCATTTATTAGCTAGGTTATACAATTAGACTATATTATGAGTTATTTAGAATTGAGGTTGTATTTTTCATAGGAGATCAAAGGTATTAAATTTAACGAAATATATTTTGTGGGTTGTTTAAACATGGAGTTTAATATCACATATTTTGTAAAAACAAATTTTATTATTTTAAAATCATTGGGAGTTACACCTATTACTATGTGAATTGAGAACTATAATCCATTCTCTGGAGGAATACTAGAAAAATCAACTTGAAACACCGTATAGAATTCCTGGAATAATATAAGAAAAATCAACAATAACATATTCCGATGATAATTTTACATAAGATGAATATATAGACATAACATGATCAGGAAGAAGATGCCCAACTCAACCTGACCTCATGTCCCATTCTATTTGAATCACATGGGAGATTCCATCAGGTTAGTAAAGGAATCCCACCAATGATATGGATCTATTTGACCTTTTTGATAAATAAACTAATCCATCCTGATAATAAAAACGAATTGGATAAAATCTTAGTCCATGAAAAACCAAAAAATCTCACGTCTCACATAATGAATGTTCACTAGTGCTATTAGAGTCATTACTCTTTAACTTTATTAATAGAATCTCTAACCCAATATGTAATTTGAATGAGTTCCATTAGATGTTTTAAAATACCCACAATACTTGTTGACATAAAGCGTGAGATGAAAATGTATCAAATAAATTATTAACTGTAGTTGAAGAAATAGAAATGGTACCTCTTAATGTCGTATATCTAACATCATCGTCCATCAGACACTATTTTATTTATTGTAACTAATTATTTTGTAAGAATTATTGTTGGAACCCATGTATTAAGGAAAAATCTAACTAAACCAAACATTCTTTTGGTGTAGATAAGCCCTTACCAATTACTAGATAATAAAGTGTCCAAAATTATATTAATATATGACATCATTGTTCAAATGAGATTCCTTTTTATAAATATATAGGTAAAGAAAGATTCAGGTTCTCTATCTTTCTATAGTGATAATAATTCCAAAGAATAAATACTACTATTACTATAAAATAAGACTAAAATAAAACATTACTTCTGTTTTCTATATGAAACTTGTAGCACCCCAAAATTTCATACTATGTTATTTTCTTTAAATTCAATAGCTTGCACTACACGCAACATCGTGTTTGAGCACACCACAACATACCAAACTAGCCGTTCAAAAGCATTTATGAATAGTATTATCTGGATTTTAAATTTTAAATACCCCATATAATTTTAACTTATGCATTATGTGTTTCTTAGACATATTAAATAAACATATTCAATTTTTAGATAATAAATGTATTTTTCAAAAAAATCCATTTTACCACCATTTAATAGTGAACCCTTTTGAAATCCAATATTTGAACCTTTTACATATTCATTTTTAAAAAATAAAATTCTTCTTTAGAATCGAGACATAAAAATTTACTTTGGATGAAATTTTCATATTTTCCTAATAATAATCATTTTTTATGAATAATAAGAAATAATGTATTTTAATTCAAAAATGACTTCAAATATAATTAATTTATATGGTTTGATTGTATTTTCAATTGGTTTTTAAGTGTACATAGATTATATTTTTACCCATTAATCCAAATTTGGTCATTGGAATTAATTTCACTTTGAAATTATACATAAACAAGTGTCAACGTTTTGATAGTTATTATTTCAAAAAAACACCCTATTTGTTTTGACAACATGAATTAATTTTAAAATTTATTATTCCACCTTCTATTTTTCAAATTTTTTAAAATAGACATCATTTTTGAATTGGAATATCAAATTTATCTTAGGCTAAATTTTTGGTACACTTCGGAAAAACAACAATTTTGATGAATAGTGAAACTACTAAGTAGTTGTTAAAATTACGACATTTTCATTTAAATGAAATTTTACCACTTCGGTGAATTGAATTTCAAAAATCTGAGATACATGGTTGTTATTAGTAAGTAAAATTTTGTTCAATAAGCTTAAAATAATTTTTGGTGAACCGTAACTTTTGACTTTTATTTACCGCAGTTAAAGGTAAATAGGGTAGTTGAATGCAAAAGAAATATTATATTAATAAAAAAATACCTTAACACTTCTTCTAACCTTATTGGATGAGTCATGGACGACCATGGGAAACCTTGGGTCTATTTTTGGACCCTTTCGAGCCACTTAAGTATTATAATGACACATTATTTAAATTAAAATAAAGTAAAGAAAAAAATGACATTAACAAATTTCTTTTAGTAAATAAATTTTTACATGGGGTTATATAAGTCATATTTTTTACTATAAATAATAATTGGAAAGATAAAAATATTTCATACGTTATGGTATTTTTTCATAATTTTTATACATCAAATAAATTAAATTATTTATGACACAATAATGATGTATTACTGGACTCATTAATAAATTATTTAAAAAAATATAATTATTAATATTAAAATAATATCCAAAACCTGTCCTATTATTAATGGATGGTTTTATTTTTACCATGAGTAATATTATCGTATACTTTAATTAGTTTTGGACCTTTAGAAACCGAATATCACAATATAATAAAATAATATTTTCACACTTTCTTAAAGATCCCCTCCTCCCCCTTATAAAAGGACACAACTTCTAACCCATTCCACACACATATCAAACCCCTTGGCTCATCTAACACCTAAAAGTATAATATCTAAAGATCCCCCTATTCCTCCTAGAAGCCTAACCTTAGCCATATGTCTCTTCAAGAAGTCCTTTTTGTTCTAACCAAAGGAAGTTACCCAAATTAAAGGCAACACATTCAATTAAATTCTTTTGTTTTATTTTGTTTTTTTACTTCTAGAACACCCAAAAGAAATTTTAATACATTATTTTATAAAAAAACTATTATCCTAAATATACTAGGATGTTTTTATGAGAATTATTCTGACTACACTTACACACACCTCCATCTAATGGGTGAAAAACATACTATTTCTGTGGATGACAAACTAATGCCTCACGAAACAATGATTGTTCGATTATCTATTATCGCCTATCATGGTGCCCATTATGACAGAACTGTATTTATATATGATATATATATATATATATATATTATGTTTATGTTTTCTTTATGCTTCTATATTTTCCATTTATATAATTATTTTATTCTTTCCTTTATGGGTAAAACGAGATAATTTAATTTGAGGAAGTGCGGACTACCGCCCCCTCAAAATGATATGACTCTATAATGCCTTATGTGGGATGTATAAAGGATGGAAGTAATGATATTATATATTATATTATACTAGAATTATAATATAACTATTTATCATTATGTTTTAATTCCATTAAAATACAAAATATAAATGAAATTAGCATTCATGCTTACGTACGGTTTACCGTCTCCATGAACGGTACATTTCTTTTCTTATCTCCAAATGTTATGTACTGTTATAAAGAGTTATATAACATGGATATAATTTATATATATAATATCTAAATCACGTATATCATTCTGTAGATAATAAACTTTTGACAACATAGAAAAATTTTAATTATAACAAGTTCATTTTTGACTCAAGTTCCGAACATTGATAAAATATCTCTACGAACTCAATTATTTAACTAATTATTATAAAAAGTAAATAAGTGACATAAAAAGAATAATAAACATGAAAAATATTCTTAATCATTTATAAATTATCTTAAGTATATTATTAAGGAAGAACAAGGAACATACAAGACAAGTCAGACTTGAGGTAAGGGGTTTGTTATCTCACTTTTAAATCGGTGAGATTTACATTGTTCGCCACTTATTTATTGCATGTGGTGTATTGTGTACTTCCATTTGATACATGTTATCATGATTCTATTTATATTCATTGTATTCTGGGATTCATTTAACGGTTATTAACAATTGGTCATATGACTAGATTAATTACAATGTGGTTAGGAGTTGTCATCTCACTTCTTATTTCCATGAGATTCATGCTATATTTGCCACTATTTCCTTTTGGGTGGTGTATGTACTACACATGAATGTATTCCTGCTGTAATATACTTTAATTTATGTTTATTTACATCTTCATTTTATGATCCATTATTCATGGGGTTTATGTTTCATAAGTTACCAAATCAGTAAAGGAATTTCAAATTTCAATTTCCACTCATTGGGCTTTACACATACTTCATTGATTATTTTACTCCAAGATTATTTGTTGGAATCAATGTTTTTTAGTTATGTATTAATTTCCACTCACCATTATGTTGATATTGTTTTGATAAACATAATGACACCGTTAATAAATTCCCAAGTCATCGATATGAACCTAATAAGAGTAATTTTAACTGAATCTCCATTCTTTAAGTTAAACATCCAATTCAGTGGTGTGGTTTTTACAAGAATATGTGTGAATGTTCTCTGATTTATTTACACTAAATATCAAATCATATTGAGTTTATTTATATTTTTCACACATAATTAGGTCATTGATTTATCCTTAACATAAGGATATGGTCTTTATAAGGGATTTCATCTCATCTTATATTCTATTGAGTCTTCTTTGTTTTAATGCACCTATTCACTTTTATATGGTGTATATACTGTCCTTTGACATAGTATATCATGAAATCCTTCATTCCCATGATATTATAAAGTTTTTATTACCTCAATTATTTGTATACAAGCCTCTCTCATTTGGTTTAACACTCTAACTAAAATATCATTTTTAAATGTTTTAAAGATTTATTCTTCTATGTATTTCTCATCAATGTCCATGTATTAAAAATGGTTTTAAGGATTTATCTATATGAACATTAATGTTTTCCAATTAAAATCCATTTTAAAAGTTTCATAGTGGTATGGGGGACTTTTATTAAAAAATCTATTTTAAATGACTTCTTGATAAATAGTGAGACTTGTAAATGTTTTCATGAAAAAGGGGGATATTTCTCTGAAATAGTATTGATGATTTTTTTCATCTATGTAAATATGCTTTATTAATATTGATTGAGGTTAATCTAATATAATACAATAATCCATATTTTATTTAATGAGTTATTTTTGACTGTGGATGTGCTATTTTTATACCATTCATGGTTTACGGATAAATTATTGACATTTAGTCTGCTAGTTTTAATAAGAATATTTATGTTATGTTTAAAACTTTTGATATGAGGTATGCATTGGACTTAGTAACTGATGGGTGGAGCCTTCTATAGCTCCTCGATGCATCGGTAGGTATCACGAGACTAACTAGTGTCTTGGCACAAGGACTTGATAAAATCTTTTTTGTAGTCTTGGCACATGGCCTTGACTATGTGGTTATAATGTCCGGCGTTATGCATTGCATCATTATGAGATTAGATATTGATATTTCCTGTTGTAATTAGACTAGTATAATACCCTTGACTATGTTTTATTATGGAATTATTTACTCAACTCATATTATTTCCATAAAGTGTTCATGTTTATTATTTTTAAAGTCACATGTTTTCAATTATTCACCATGCCTAATGCTTATGTTATCTTCTACTATATTGCTTATAATTAATGAGCATTTTAGATCACCCCTATCTCATGTTTCATTTTCTCAATATATAATGAAGTAAGTTATGAGTGACTGGAATGAATAATCTTGGAAGAATGGATGTTTATAATGTAATACATTAGTGGTTTTTTTCTTTTGAAGTTGTACTGTTAAACTTATGTATGTATCTTTTTTCAAAGACTACTAAACTGATCGGTCCTTCAGGATTTGATTCCATGTAATCATGAAGATGTTATGTAATAATGCACCTGCTCTAGGATTTTGGGGTTGGGGAATTACAATTGGTATCAGAGGATGTTTAGTACAAACCTTTGAAACTACATTTAGATAAACTGTGATTAGAGCACATTACCTTAAGATATACTTTGAGGATTAGTAGAGATGAACTTCCTAGAATCATGTTAATGTAGATATTTTGTGTATTTTCCATGAAGTATATCACTGTCTGGATACGAGCAGGTAGAGGCGACTCTGGAATAGATGTACCTAGGAGTGAAAACTCCAAAAATGATTTTTGGGCTTTACCTGGGGTATCCGGGTACACAACAATGGGCCTTGAAGTACTCTTGGTTACGACACTCTCAGGGTATATTATTAGGATAATTTACATTCTCTTTACAAACTGATTTGAATGATTTTAATATATGATGAGAATAAATGACCTTGGCTAATCCTATGGTTTATTTAATTTAAAAATATGGTGTAATGATATTCTCCATATAATTTTATGACTATTATTACTCACACAATGCTTTCTACTTTTGGTCAATGGCTAGATTCTGAGGAAATCATAGAAACTTTGAGAATGATGTACAAGGTTTGAACGGTGGTGGAAATGAGAAAAAAAATGAAATGTTGAAAGCCGTAAAAGATATCATGTTCATGCCGAATCGATTATCAAAAAATATCATTGACAATATATATATTAACAATATCCATGACTCAACAAGGAAGAGAAATATGGTGAATGATAAGAGATCCTGCAGTGAACACTATGATGAACAAAAAGCTCATTTTCCATCATGTAGGAAATGTGGAAGGAGACACCTAGGAAGGTTTCTTAATGGAACAATGAAATTATTTATGGGTGGGAAAGAAGGTCATAAAGTAGTGAATTTCCAATGAAAAATGAAAATTACTATGGAAGAAAAAAATGTTCCTAAGAATCCATTAACAGATATTTTCCATAAATGTAGGGGACCTGGCAATTACCTGAGTGAATAACCTATTGTATAGGATATCTCCTTGGTTAAGGAATAAGCTATGTTAAAATAAATGGATGGACAAATTTTTTAAAAGTATTAGTGCTATTTTTTGATTGGATTGCTTTGGAAGACTTTTCTCTTGTATTGTAACCCTATAGTTTGTCATGTGAAAAAGATATTTGAGGAGTAATTATATTTTCTGTTGTGGATATAGTAATAAATAACCATTTGGTTTTATATTGTCATTGAGTTTAAATAAATTTCAAGTTATTAAATTTTGGAATGAAAATGTGAGGTATGAGATAAAATTTGTGATGAAATTATGTTATTGTTATTTTGTAAAATCTAACTCATTTTTGGGGATATAATAAAATTATATAGTTTTTGAAAAAGGAAAACTTGTGGACGGAGTGAAAACCCATCACGTCAGACAAAGCTATGAGAATCAAACCGTCAACCATAGTGTGATTGGGATTTACCTCCTACCACTTGACTACTTGCAGTCCCTGGTTAGAGTCACTAATTCTTTTTAGTTAAATGATTTTATTGATCAATAATAATTTTATTTGGGTTCTTATGCCTTATGAAATGGATATCCTTAGTATAAGAAATTTATTTGGTGATTAAGTGATAAATGTAATCTTGGGAGATGTTTACTCTATTGGGAATAGTATATGCCTAAGGAAAATAGAATACTATGGGATTTCATTTGAAGAGTAATGGTGTTTTTTACCTATGTTTTTATTTTGGATTTATATATATTTGGGTTATATATGGAAATAATAAACCTATCATATAGAATATGTGATTAGGTTAATTACTTTTAAGTATATGACTTTAAGAGTAGTCAATATTATTTGTAGATACAATTTTACATCGAAAAATACGTAAGAAAGTTCCTATGAGTTTTGGGTTTCAATATTATTTTGGATTATATTAAAATATTTTATGGACAATTTTTTATTAAATGGTATTTATTGAACATTGGGTACTTTTGGTTTAATTTTTGAAATTATGATTAGTATTTCTTTGTCAAAAGTATTATCCTTTTTTTCGAATCATCTGATATTTTATTAACCATTTTGGTTTTGGTTAATCTCTAAAGAAAAGAGAAATATATTTCTCATCCATTGTGGATTATATGATTCTCTATAAGTCAATTCTATCACTTCCGGTGTGACCAATTCATCATTAATACTCATCATTTGGAGTGAAAGATGAGTTTGTGGTAAGAATTAGATAAAGGATGAAACACTACATGTAAATTATATTTTTGTTTTCTTATTCTATGAATAAATTAATTATTTAACTTTAGGGGAGGGATATTAAAACCAAAAATGTGTTATCCTAATGATTTATGTTGAACTGATGATATTTTAATTCTTCGTAGATTATTGGATTTGAGGCCCCCAAAATTACATTTTTGTGATTGATGACCTCAGTCACTCCCTATATATATTTACGCCTTTCTTTCAATTATGTTTCTCTAATTTCCACCACTGTTCTTCTAATAGAGATCATTATTTAGTAGTGACTTTATCATATTCTTTTCCCTCTTATTAAGACTAAATTTTATTAACCCAATTTTCAATGTGGGGTTTCCACTAAATTATTTTTCTATTTTTAACCATTTATTTTTGAATAACAATTTCAAATTACGAGGATGCAATTTATTGAAGGAGTGGAGAATTTAATACCCCAAGATTTCATAGTAAGTTATTTTCTTTAATTTCAATAGCTTGCGCTACACGCAGCACCGAGTTCGATGCACCACGACATACCAAACTAGCCGTTCAAAAGCAGTTATAAATAGTATTCATTGTATTTTGAATTTTATATACCCCATATAATTTTAACTTATTTATTATGTGTTTCATAGACACATTATAAGAACAAATTCAATTTTTTAGATAAAAAATGTAATTTTATAAAAATCAATTTTACCACCGTTTAATGGAGAACCATTTTTTAGTCCAATATTTTACTATTTTATATATTCATTTTGACAAAATAATATTCTTCTTTAGAATCAGGACATCAAAATTTACTTTGGATTAAATTTTGGAATTTTTCAAATGATATTAATTTTTATGGATAGTGAGAACTAATGTATTTTAATTCAAAACTGACTTTTAATATAATTTATTTATATGGTTAGATTATATTTTAAATTGGTTTCAAGTGTAATTAGATTATATTTTTACCGTTTAATCAAAATAAGGTCATTGGAATTAATTTCACTTTGAAATTATACATAAACAAGTGTCAATATTTTAATACTTATTGTTTCTTAAAAACACGCTATTTGTTTTGTGAACTGGAGTTAATTTTAAAATTAATAAATTCAAATTATAGGTTTTTAATTTGGTAAAATAAACTTCATTTTTTAATTCGGAATATCAAATATATCTTAGGCTGAGTTTTTGGTATTTTTCTAAAAACCTTCAATTTTTGATGAAAAGTGAAACCACTAAGTCGTAGTTAAGAATCCGACTTTTTCATTTAAATGAAATTTTACTGCATATGTGAATTGAATTTCGAATATTTGAGATACATGGTTATTATTATTAAATATAATGTGGTTCAATAAGATGAAAATAATTTTTGGTGAATATTATCTTTTGACTTTTATTTACTGCTGTTAAGTGTAAATAGGGTAATTCAAGGTAAAAAGAATATTTTAAAAATACAATATTACATAAAAAATTGTCCTAACATTATTTGATGAGTCATGGACGACCATGGGAATCCTTGGGTCGTTTTTGGGACCCCATGGAGCCACCTAATAATGATAATGACACATTATTTTGATTAACCTAAAGTAAAGGGAAAAATAACATTAACAAATATCATTTATTATATCACTTTTTACGTGCGGTTATATAAGTCATCTTTTAGAATATAATTAATCATTGGAAAGATAAAATTATTTCCTACATTATGGTAATTTTATTATAGTTTTTATATGTCAAATAAATTAAATTATTTATGACACAATAATGATGTAGTATTTACCTCATTAATAATTGATTTAGATAAATATGATTATTAATTTTAAAGTAATATCCAAAACCTATAAAATTTTTATTTTATGATTTTTTCGACCATGAGTCATCTGATATTAGAATTTAATTAGTTTTGGACCCTTAGAAACCGAATATCACTATATAATAAAATAATATTTTCACACTTTCTTAATTAACCCCTCCCCGCCCTTATAAAATGACACCACTTCTAGCCCATTCTACACACTTATCAAGACACTTGTCTCATCCAAACCCGGTCAAAATAATCTCTAAATCTCCCCCAATTCCTTATAGAATCTTTACTACAAGAAGAAGTCACTTTAAGAAGCCCTTTTGGTTCAAACAAAAGGAAGTTACACAAATTGAAGGTAAAACTTTCACTTAATTTTTTTTTTAATTTTGTTTTATTTTGTTTTATTTTACTTCTCCAACCCCCTAAACACTTTTTATTACTTTCTTTAATAACAACATAGATATAATCAATATAATAGTACGTTGTTATGATAAGTATTTGAACTACACTTACAGACACCTCCATCTGATGGGTGAAAAACATATTGTTTCTGTGGATGGAAAACTAATGCCTCACGAAATGATGATTGTTCGATTATCTCCTACCGCCTCTAATGGTGTCCATTAAGATGGAACTGTGTTTTATATATATATATATTATTTTTATGTTTTCTTTATTCTTCTATATTTTCAATTTATATCATTATTTTATGGTATCTGTTATGGGTAAAATGCGATAATTTCATTTGAGGAAATGCGGCCTACCGCCCATAAAAATTACGTGACTCGCTAATGACTTATGCGGGACATATAAAGGATGTAATTAATTATATTATATATGATATTATAATGGAATTATAATATACCTATGTATCATTATGTTTTAATTCTATTAAAATAAAAAATAGAAAAGAAAGTAGCGTTCATGCGTACGTACTGCTAACCGTTTCCATGAATGGTACATTTCATTTATTATAACCAAATGTTATATAATATTATAAATAGATAATATATACTATATATATAATATATATATATATGATATATAAATCATGTATTCCATTCTGGAGATAATGGAATTTTGACCAAATGGAAAATTGTAATTAAAACAAGTTCTTTTTTGACTCAAGTTCCGAACATCGATAAAATATCCATTATGAACTCAAATAATTTAATAATTGTTATAGAAAGGTAATAAGTGATATAAAAGGAATAATGAACTTTAAAAATTTCTTAATCAATTATAAATTAACTTATTTTTATTATTCAGGAATATAAAGGATCATACAAGACAATTCAGACTTGAGGTAGGGGGTTTCTTATCTCACTTTTAATTCCGTGATATTTCAATTGTTCGCCACTTATTTATTTCATGTGGTGTATTGTGTACTCCCTTTTGATATATATTATCATTATTATCTATATATTCATGGTATTATCTGATTCATTTCATGGTTATTAACATTTATTTATACGACTCGATTAATTACAATGTGGTAAGGAGTTTTCATCTCACTTCTTATTTCCGTGAGATTCAAGTTATATTGTCCACTATTTCCTTTTGTGTGGTGTATTTACTGCACATGATTGTATTAATGGTTTAATATAATTTAATTTATGGTTATTTACATCTTCATTGTATGATCCATCTTGCATGGGGTGTATGTTTCATAAGTTACCAAATCGGTAAGGGAATTTCAAATTTCAACTTCCACTCCTTGGGCTTTATGCACACTTCATTGATTGTTTTACTCCAAGATTATGTGTGGAATAAATATTTATTTTTTATGTAGTATTTTCCAATCACCTTTCTATGGATATACTTTTCATACACATAATCACACCGTTGATAAATTCTCAACACATCGATATGATCCTGATAAGAGTATTTTTAAATCAATCTTCATTCATTGAGTTAAGCATTCAATTAATTGGTGTTTTTTAAAAGAGTATGTGTGAATGTTTTCTTATTTACAGACACTAAATTTCCAATCATATTTAGTGTATTTGTATTTTTCACACATAATTATGTCATTGATTTATCCATAACCTAAGGATACTGTCTTTATAAGAGACTTCATCTCAACTTACATTCCATTGTGTCATCTTTGTTGTTATACACCTATTCACATTTATATGGTGTATATACTGTCCTTTGACATAGTACATCATGAAATAATTTATTCTCATGATATTATGCAGATTTTATTACCTCAATTATTTGTATTCAAGTGTCTCTCATTTTGTTAGAATCTCTAACTAAAATATCATTTTATAAATGTTTTAAAGATTTATTGTTCTAAATCATTCCCATCAATTCCCATGTTTTAAACATGATTTTAAGGATTTATCTATATAGAAATTAAAGTTTACAAATTAAAATACATTTTAAATGTTTCAAAGTGGTATGGGACACTTTGATTTAAAAATCTATTATAAACGACTTCTTGATAAATAGAGGTACTTTTAAATGTTATCAAGAATATGGGGATATTACTCGCAAATAGTTTTGATGATTTTTTTCATATATTTCAATATCCATAATTATTCTAAATTTAGGTTAATCTAATATAATACAATCTTACATATTTAATTGAATGGGTTATGTTTGATTGTGGATGTGCTGTTTTTATACCATTTATGTTTTATGGAAACAATATTTAAATTTTGTTTCCTAGTTTTAATATTAATGTTAATGTTATGTTTAAACCTTTTCATATAAGGAATTAATTGGACATAGTATGTGATGGGTGGATCCCACTATAGCTCCTTGATGTATCGGTTGGTCTCATGAGACAAACTAGTGTCTTGGCACAAGGCCTTGAATAAATCTTTTTTGTAGTCTTGGCACAAGGCCTTGACTATGTGGTTATGATGTCAGACATTATACGTTACATAATTATGAGATTAGATATGGAAATTTCATTTGGTTATTCAACTATTAGAATACCCATGACTATGTTTTATTATGGAATTATTTAATCAGATCATATTATTGCCGTAAAGTGTTCATTTTTATTATTTGTAAAGTCATGTGTTTTAAATTATTCACCATGCATAATGTTTTTGTTATCATCTACTGTATTGATTAATCTTATTGAGAATTTTAGATCACCCCTTTTTCATGTTTCATTTTCCCAGGATATGAATAATTTTTTTGTGAGTGACTTGAAGGAATAATCTTGGGAGTATTGATGTTTCCAATGGAATAAATTAGTGTTTTTTTTCTTTTCAAGTTGTAGTGTTGAACTTATGTATGTATCTTGTCTCCATTACTACTAAACAGATTAGTCCTTCAGGACATGATTCCTTGTAATCTTGCCAATGTTATGTAATAATGCACAGACTCTTAGATTCTGCGGTCGGGGCATTACAAAACATATTATGCATAATATTCCCCTTTAACGAACCATTGATGTTACCGAGAGAAGTAGGAGGAACATTGGTCATCCCTGACTTGCCTACCATTTCAATATCTTTCATCAATTACCTATCCACAACCTAATATTATATGTAATATTTTGGCATGAATTTTTCTGAATGGATGTCATATTAAATTCTGATGTGAATTTAATTCACCTTTGTCTTATCATTGGAAAAAACATCAGGTTGAAATAGAAGTGAGCTTGATAAGGTGATTAATAACTTCTGTCACTATCATGATACATTTCTGAAAAGAAAGGATCTCCCTGGTCATTAAATATTTCATAGAATCATGATATAATTTCTCATAAAATATGTAATTAATTTCCTTACACTCCATACCTTCTTACTTATTATTTATAACTAATAAATCCCAATAACATCTATCGAGACTTCTAGCTTGAAGACAACATAAATTAACTTAATGGAATTTTTTGTATATATGAATTTAATGAGTAATTGGATTTTTTCAACCTATATTACACATCATGAGGATCAATTTTCCAATATAATGTTGGGGTTTTATTATAATGAAACACTTAGGCTTAATTCTTATCTTTATCCATTCATAAATACACCTCTCGGTCATGAGCAGGGTTTAGTTCCACTCCTTCATCTATTGATTGAACTATCGGCCCAAATATATAGATGATACAATGGTAAAGCGTAAGGTTCTCACCATATGTAGTATTATCTATAAGTTTGTAGTGGAATGATACTGTAATGTATCAAACAAAGTGACACACAAACATGATATCTAATAATAAATTCCAACACGAGATTACAATTTTCAACTAATATCATATATGGTCAATGAAAAAAGTATAGATTGATTAAATAACTCCTTATGAGAAAAATAATTTCCCAACCAATCATCAAAACATAATTCTCACCACAATGAGAGAAGGTAGGAGCTTACTCACAACCTACCCTATAAGCCCCAACAATATGATCTCATATCTTCCTAGACATCTTAATATGCATACCGACAATGAAAACATATATGTCCTCCTTTGAATAAAATTTTTTATGAAGAGTCCAATATTATTCACCAATCTAGTAACATGATTCACCCATTACATTTCCTATAGGGTGTTCAAAAAATCTGATGGGAACGAAACAATCTCCTGGGAATCAATAACTATTTAGGGATTAGTTTTTCAACAAACATGACAATCCAATATGTCATACATAAATAGTATATAATTTTTTAATGTACCTCACTAGTGAAAATGATACATTTAATGAAAGAATAAAATGTTAAAACCACATAGAATACCATTTTACAAATGTTCAATAATAACCCATATCCTCGTGACATGTAGTAACCAAAAATCTCCCACACCCCGCTAACAAACAATCCCACCACTACACTACATCACCTTTCCTTTTTTGATGTTAGATGTAACAGTTTCTACATAATCCAAAAGGTGTATGAAATGTGTGATAATAATTAGTGAGGGATCTCATCTTGTTATTTATAAGTACCCTTAATAAAATAAACCAATTTTTTCTAAAATATTTAATGACAAGGGATGAATTACCAAATTCAACATTTATCAAAAAAAACATGGAAATACTCTAAATAAAACAAAATATAATGAATTTCAATGTATAATGTTTTTATAGTATTTCCATAAAAATAAGTTTATCGAAGAATTCCTAACAGTCATTCCAATGAATAATATCCATGAAATTGTCCCTTAAATAAACTTTGTCTAGGGCAGTGAGGATCCTCATATGATATTAGAGAGCACAAGCCACATAATGTGCAATTAACCTATAGTAGTGATCCTAGGGTATATTATCACACACATGAATGATTCTACACACCATAAAAACCTCGATCCACTCGGTACATGCTTTACCCTATAACAATGGGCATGGTGTTTATGAGTCTATTATCTATAATTTCTCCCTTCCCCAACAATGGCTACACATGAATTACTATTTTCATAACTAAATCCATTCAAGTGGTGTTTAAAATGAGGATAATAAATAAACCGTTACAATCATATATATATTTCTTTTATATCTATTTTTTAATAATTAATATGGAGAATTATTTTTGATTTTTTTTCATAAAAATACAATTCTATCCAAAATCAAAATTTTCATCCAATTCAAACAATTCCAAGATAAATTTATAAATCCCCAAAAATAGAATAATTGGATATTAATATTTTAAAAACCAAATTAGAATTGAATGAATGTAGGTTTTCTAGAAAATACCCATTCATCAGACCTCCTTCCTTGAACACATGTAATTTAAATTACAATAGGGATCTTTAAGAGATCGATAGAGTGATAATGATTAAGAAAGAAAGAGGAATATCCCAATAACCACAATTCCCAACTGTAATTCCATATCTAACAAATTATCATCGTTTTAATTTCAAATCAGTAGAATAAATAAGAAGAAAACAGAGAAAAATACTACCCGAGGACAAATCCATTTTTAAAAATCTAGTAGGGGATCAAAAATTCGATTGGAACATTGATCTACTAAGGATTTATGTTGGGATATCAAATTTAATCCAAAGAGTATGATAAATTAATATTGTAAGATATAATGTTTTCAAAGGCCAAAACCCCAAAAATGGGGAATTTGGGGAATGTTATGATAATCCAGTTTCTTTTGTTGACCAAATCAACATCACTTTCTACATGGAATATCCCATCAGTTAGCTAATAAGTCTAAGAAAAATGACCATAACACCAAAATTTCCATTATCTAGAATGTGGACGAACCCCTTCAATCTGATGGGATCCATATAGTATAGGTTTTACTAGTTCATCCCCTAAGTGGAAAGTGCCTCTCACTAGCTAGATAGTTGACTGCATGTATATTGAAAGTCTAATGGTTTAGGAATACACTCACATAAAACAATCAAGAATCACCCAAAACCATTGAACATGACATGAAACAAGAAATAATTAGAGTTTTAAAATAAAATAATGTAAACTAGGAAAAAAAAGGTCATCATACCTAAATGAAACATGAGGGTGCTTCAGTGATTTTATTATGATTTTATATGATCACAAAATCCTATGGTAAGTATTATATTATAGATATTTTAATTAGTGTCTATTGTGTAGGAAAGATATCAGACATGATTTTTACAAAAATAATCTTCTACAGACCACAGAAATGAGAATGTTTTAATTTATTCCATGAGAAATAAATTTCATGGTGGTGTCTTTATCAATCTATAAAGGCATAAATGGAAGATATTGAAAATGTATCATTACACTTAGATATGGTTTATGTTAGTGATAGAGGTTAATTATTTCAAATGATAGTGAATTCATCCTCGATATAAAAATTTGAGGTGACACAAATTTAGTATCTTGATATACATTCTTGGAGAGATTGTATTATAAATAGAGAAGCTCCTATGGGATAGTCAGTGGATAATAAATATCATGATTTATTATGATGGAAACTATTTGTTCTGTCACTATTTTATGATATGGATATTTTATAGTTTCATAGATTTCCTATTGTAATTTATATTTGTATATGGATGTTATATCATTCCTTGAGGATTATTTTCTGATTTCATTGGATATTGTGGTAAGTGATATAGCTTTGTATTAGTGTATAGTCTTTTAGTGTGTGGAATCATATTATTGTATTTTTAATGGAATTTTTTATCCATTATGTGTTCCTTTTTTTAACTGATAGGAAATATTTAAGGATTTATGTACTAGGTTTAAATGAAATTTTGGATATTTTTATTCCATCATGTTTATTATTAATTCATTTTTATATCCATTATATTTTTTTGGAAATTAAGGAGTGAAGATCAGATGACAATTTGGTGATGAAACGTCATTAGTAAATTTCATTGATTTATGGGATTCTAATTATGATTATCTAATATCCAGATATTAAATTTCCATTGATTTTGGATGAGTTTTCAACATAATTGTGCCACCTCGATATGCCTTGGAATAACAATTTATCACAAGATGTGTGGTAAAATTGAAGAAACTGTTGAGACACTAGGTGATATGTTTCCAGTATTTGTTCTTGATTCTTTATGATCTCAGTTATTCCAGAAAATTTTATTTATTCATTTTTATGAGCATCGTTTAGATAATTAGTTATTTCTTATCTATAATTGGAGGAATTAATAACCAATAGGGTTTATGAGATTTTTAGTAAATGTATTATAATAAAATTTATCATAAGATTTATGTGAATAGAGGATGAAAATAATGTTTTCTTTATCATGTTTTCTAAAGTGTTTCATATCATCATTGGTATCTGATGTCCTATTAAGAGATTAAGTTATCTCCTTATTTCATCTAACCATTTGATGTGGTTGAGCACATCAGTTATGTTATATATTTACCACTTCCATTATTTTTGGTCTAGTTTTATAATTACTATTGGATATTTAAGATTCATTAGTATCATTACAATGAATCTAATATTTTTGATTAGGGATAAATATATATTGATGAGGATTCTATGATTATAGTGTATCGTCTCAATAATCTAGAACATAGGAATATGGAGATATATGGTCATTTCATTACTATTGATCATGTCTTGAAATATAATGGTGTCTTAGAATGGTTTATGTGGAAACAATAATCAAATATTAATGGTCATAATCATGAGTTTTTTTGTTTTTCCTTTCTATGATTTCTAGGAACAATATTAATTATTGGTACTAAGGTAAAATTTTAATAAAATACATACATATACCATCATTTTATATGAATATTCATTATATATTTCAATAATACACTCCATATATAAAAAAAGGCTTAGAGTCTTCATATTATTTATAAATAATAATTTATTAAGAAGAAATAATCAATATCTCTCACAATGTTGTTCGTACCTATATCCATTATTAATCATATAATACTTAATAGATTTCTTAATAATCTAGGAAAATGGAAACCCAAGCATGATTGAGCATGTATACTCTTTAAAGGTAAAAATGAGAGATATCAATCAATGATCAAATGTGAACATAATATAGATAAATTTTTGGGGACCAAGATAATAACATATGAAAACATACCTAATAAGTTATTGAAAATAAATCATGAATCATATTTTAAGTCTTTATCATAACAAAAACATGATTCGTAAGGGCATGGAATCATTAATAATATATCATGATCTAGAATTAAAAATCATAAGAATAACACATAAGTGTGGGGAATAAACATAAGAATAGGAAAATACATTCTTTTTTAAGTACAAATTCCATGAACATCATGACATAGTGGACAATGTCCCATAGTTGAATGGGTTCTCAACCCATTCCCATAAATATAATTGAGCATGTCTCGTAGCGGATTAGGTTAACTCATTATTTACATTAATTTTATTACATTAGATATTAAGATTTACCAAATGAATAGGAGGGATATTTAATTTTGTTTCAAACCATTACATAATAAAATCCTGATACATATGTCTCAAAAGATCATTAAAAAATTAATTGTATAAAAAAACATCTATGAAAATGAAATAAGATTCATTAAAAATCCATAAAATATCATAATTTGCTCCCAACATAATGATCTTGTATTATATGATAAGAATAAATCAACCCATTTAATCATTATAAGCACTAAATTATCTTTATATAGATAAAAAAACTTCAATAAATAAATTAAAGATATTATTTCATAAATCAAGAAGAAATCACCTATTTATTTTAGTAACATTTAAATGTATAAAAAACAGAATATTGTGAATCAGCTTTTTCTAAAAAAACTGAATACCTCAAGAGGATTATTAAAAAGTAATAATGGTCATGATGGAAATAGAAGGTGGTTGAGAGTAAATTTTTAATAAGTATCATTTTATCATTTTTATAAAGAGTTTCAAGAGTATGTTCTATGAAAAAAATAATATATTTATTTTTAATTTTTTTAATAAAGTTAATGATTTTGGAAAATAAAATTAAAAATACTTTATTTTTAGATAATATTATTTTTAAAACTATATAAATAATATGGATATAGATGAAAATTATAATTGATCTAAAACATTAAATTTGACTATGTATAAAACATTATTAAAGATTTTTTGGGTGATAAAATTATGGAATATAGATTGAATAATTGAAACAAAAAAATTGAAATAGAAAAAGTATAGGATAATATATGGGGGTTTTGAGAGAAACAAAAAATAATTTCCTTTAATACATATTGAATTATAATTAATTTCAATAAAATTTCTCTTTTAACACAAACCTTTACCTCAGGTCCAAAAGTTCTTCCTATATCTTCTATCCCTAGTATAATAAATTAAGATCCATTATAAATTTATTACAAACCATATTCATAATTATCTTTATATATATAATAAGGACCTATCCATTAACAATTTATATGATATAGATTTTAATGTATAATCTATATTCATACATTTAAATAGATATTTTGGGTTCAGAGATACATGGAGTTAGGTCATAAATCTAATATAACAAAACCATATATACATATATAATGGATAATATAATCAGTATCCATTTTTTCACTGTAAAACCTTTTAGAATAAAACATGATTTCATTTCATGGAAAATATTATTGAATTTCATCTTTACATCTTTCATTCTATTACCCATCCTAAAACCCTCTGATTTTTTTTTAAATTGTTACATGGGATCAAAAATATTACTAGGATACATTAATGAAGAAATATTTTATTCAAGTGAAAAATATTAAAACCCATTAAAAACTTTTTTAAAAAATTTAATTTTTTTCATAACAGATGATAATTTTAATTTTAAAATGATTATTATCTTTACTTTTGATGACCAATGATTTCCATGAAAACTAATTTTTAAACATAGAAATGTTAGGTAGGTTCATTAGGACATCATCATATTAAAAATATTACATAACCCTTAAAAATAAGAAAAACAATATGTAATAATTACAAAATAATTATCTTGAGAACATAGACATTAACTAATGCATTAGAGTTCTATCTGGGTATACCTATAATATAAACAATAAGGGGAACCACCAGTTCTATCTAGGTGCATCAATTGTATATGGTAATTCAGACTCACTAATGAGCTATAATTTTTCTCAAGCCTACTTAAACAATTTCTATATCCCATACCATATAATTCATGAAAAAATATTTCAATCCCATCTGCAAAACATTTTGGATATCAAAATAATCATTCTTCTTCAAAACCAATTTTCAATAACAAATTACCCCAAAATAGAGAGTGATGGTTTTTATAAGGAATAAATGAGGAAAATCGTATTGGAATTTGAACTCCATATAATTTTTATAGTGGTAAGAAAAATCATTATCTCTAAATAGTTTAAAAATTACATTCATTTTTGCCTTTTAGTAAAAAATGTCAAGAAATTCATTAAAATTAATTTTTAAATATATTGATATAAATTTAAAAGATACATAAAATTTACTATGTAAATTTTATACCCATATAAAAACATCCAAAAAATAATTTTATAGAAAACATATACATGGAAGAGAAAGGGAGTTTAAAAGAAACCTCAAAAGATGATTTTTTAAAGAAAGTCCCTTAACAAGAGTATGAATCATCAAGTACATTATTTATCTTCCTGAATAAAAAATTTATGAGAATTTTATAAATTCATAATAACCAATTTAAAGTTCATTATTCTTTTATTTCATTTTAAACCATGATATATATAATTAATTAATCATTAAATTCATGTATGTCATTTTGATGATCTTCATCTCATATCTCACAAATGACTTCAGTCTGCTAACTATGTCCAAATAGGTAATTTTCAATAGGATAATATAAATTGCATATATAACATTTTTTACATCAATAATACGTTTAAAACCAACCGTGAAATATGGTTTTGTAAAATGTACTATGATATAATAAAGGATATGGTAGTTTGTACATATGCAAGAGTAATGTTTTCAATTTTCAATGATAATTTTAGAAAAAAGATAAGTATTTTTTGGTATTTCTTGAGTGATCATAATATCATAAATATAATATAAATAAAATTAATATACTTATATATCATCAATGTTTTGATGTGATGAAAAATGAATAACATCACTTCGTGGAGTTGATTTCGTACACATATACAAGAACGATGATATCATATTTAGTGAAGGGAAAGGTAAAAAGGTGAATTATATATTGTATTTAAAAAATGATAAATATTTTATTAATATCTTATATAAAAATTAATCCCATGATTATAACCCTGACATGAGATATGGTGGTGGAAAATGAATACATCAGTTTGTGAGGCGGTAGTCCACTAAACACACAAACGATGGTTTTGTTTACCATTTGATGGCATAAAATATGAATATAGACCATTAAATTATCATAAAAATAGATTCTTGTATTAAATATACATTTTTATTTTTTAATTATGGGTAGGGAAGATTTTAAGGATTCTAAATAAGAAATAATACAAACACATGTAGTTAAAAACTATAACTCTTTTTGGGAAATTCCCAATTTATTAAGATAGTAATCCTTATATGGTATGAATTTTTTCTAACAAAATACCTCTTGAATGAGACGAAATATTAAATTAAGGTATTTGGGTACGTGTTTTCCAAACAAAATGGGCTTTTATGTGTAAGGAAATTAGAAGTAAAGATTACTTTTTAAAAGTGAGGAGAGGGGTACTATTGGAATTTCTCAACAAATGAAATTAATTTAAATTACTTTTCAAGAATAAATACCTCAAATTTTGTTTAATTTTATGATATTATGATTTTATAATGGAATAATATCATAAAATAAAAAAATATAAATGTTTTGAAATATTTGTACGGTTATTTTCTTAAACTCTTCGTTAATCCCTACAACGTTTATTATGACAATAAGGATTGATACACTTTAATGGGAGATATATTTACTTTAAATGAATAAATAGACCATAAAAATACCATGGATGATATAATGAAAACTACACTCATAATTTTTCTGAATCTATTATTATTTTTATTTTATATCATTTCTTAAAATATTATTTATTATAATATATCATTAATGTCATTTTTTAAAATAATAAATTTTTGAGATTTTAATAATATCATTAAAATAAATAGAAATATTTATAAAATATTTAATACAATAAGATCAAGTATTTTCCATATAGAAAAATTATATGTCAAAATAATTGTTTAGAATTATAATTCTTTTAAAATTATTAACTTTGTTGATTTTCCATTAATTGAATAATTTCTCTATTAGTAATATTTAAAAATTTATGGTAGTTATTTCATAATGTAAAATAAAAAAAATACCCCTGAAAAAGATAAATATTTTTTATTTCAAATTCATAATTATAAATTAATGTATCCTCTAGTTATACCCATACTTAAATTATTATAGTTATGGAAAACAATGGTGTGGAATTTTTTTTACTTTTCATTTCATTAAATTATATATGTGTCAAATCATACAAAAATAGATACAAAATGTCATATCATAGAATCTCTAATGACTATGGAAGAAATGGAATCATAAAAAGATATTTAACCCAAGTTTGGGTTATTTTATATAATATACCAATTTATTTTTTACCCTTAACAACCCTACATACCCATAATGAAGGTATCCAAAATTTCTAAGAGTACTAATCATTTTGGATAGAAAATAAATGAAAATATTTAACAAATTTGAAACATATAATTAAAAATATGGAAACCATGTTTAAAAATTAAAAAAATAAAAGTTTTAGAATTCAATTTAAAATTAAATAGGATAAACATGATGAAAATGGGTTTTCAAAAAAGCATCCTTTTAAAATATAAAATGATTATATAATAAATCCATGTATAGAAACCATTAAAACTCCATTATTTGATAATTTTAAATAAAAAAACTGATTAAATTTTAAAACTAATCCTAAATATAATTTTATTTTGTAAATATAGAAATATAAAATACAATAAAAATCAGTAATTTTCACTATTTATTGAAACATCAGCCCATCCAAAAAATTATAAAAATTCATCCAAAGATTATTAACATAGGATAAATAAAAAAATGAACTTAATGTTTTTAAATAAATTTTCTACAATTTTAAAAAAATTATTTATAATATTCACTAAGAAAATAATTAGATCCCATTTTTGAAGAAAATTAATTATTAAAGAATAAACTTACTTTACTAAAAATATTATTTTTAAGAAAACCTTAATTAATAAATTATAAATTTGTAGGACCGTTATATATTTCACAATGTACTCAATACTATTGATTCTAGCCAAATTAAGATCTAGGTTATAATGGAATGGTTTTAATAATAAGAATAATACTTTGTTCATTTAAGATAATTGTTTCTTATATTCTTTTATATCGAACATAGTCATTCTTACTAAAATATTAGGTTTTAAAAATATCAATTTGTAATAATTTTGAATTACTTATTTTCTATAATTATTTAATAATAATTAATATTTTGGTGTTATTTTTTCTATTTTCCTTGCTTTTTTAAGTTCAATTATTTATTTCCTTGTGATATGGTAATGGTTTCATAACCATACTCATATAATATAATATATATTTATATATTATGAATACTTTTATAACGATCCCGGTTAGGAGTTGACAAAAAATGGAATACATCATTTTTAAAAGCTGGTAGTCCGAATGTACAGACAAGGGATGTTATCATTTATCTATAGATAGGAGGAAAATAAGGTGAATAATATTTTATCTTTTAAGAATCATATTTATTTTTTAGATACAATATTTAATCTTTAAATCAATATTTATATCCATTCATAAGCAGTACTAATGAAAATTGAAATATTTCACTTCATGGATGAGGTAGTCTTCACATACGAATGAGTTCCACATTAATTTTCCACTGGATTGATGAAAACTAATGGTTTTTCTACAAATATAATGAAATTTAAGTATATTTATGACACAAATATCATCATATTAGAGTGAGTTATATATAGTTTTAGAAGGTGGAAGAATTATTAAACATCAAATGACTCGTTTAAGTAAATTACATCTTCTTTGGGAATGCCCTATTAGAATAAAACATATCCCTTCATAGGGTTTCCTTTTGTTGAGACCAAAACCTATAGATTGTAGATAAAAGTTTTTTGAAATTATATTTTTTAATTTATGTTATGATATAGTTCTCATTGTTTGTGAAGATATTCAGAGATGAGGTTTCATTTTATAAGTGATGGGTGAGTCACCCTTTCCAAAATCTAAGAATTATAAACAATATAAATTCATATTCATATTAAATAATAAAAAATTACCATGGATTTAATGATAGGATAAGTATTGGTTAAAATTAACTCATCCAATTCGATTTACACATGTTTTAGAGATATGTAAATGTGTTTTTTTAACCACATGGTTTTTTTCTATTGTGTGGAACCTTCAAATTTTTGTTTTAATTATTATTTTTTATCCTTAAGCTAATTAAATTGGGCTTCAGAAGGGGTTCTAGATTTTCTAAGGGTTTATTTGGAACCCATATATCTAGTTTTTAGGAAACATGGTTAAGAGGGATGGTTAACACATAGTTTTTTGTAATTGTGCACCTCAATAATGAGTGCCCTATATGGTGCCAAATAGTTTTTTAAACTATGCACCCATGTAAGAACATCCAGGAATAAAATTAAAGATTTGTAAAAAAGAGGAATTTTATGACCTATAAATTGTTTGGCTGACCTTATTATCAACTATGTTAGGGGGTAATACCCTCTGATAGTGATGGCACATGTTTGGTGCATGTTTAGTCCATGGGATTGGCCAAACCATGTGCCTCTTTAAAGTTGGTTAAAACACTATTTTATACCATCATTTCATTTTTAGCATTCACCCTCAATTTATTCCTTCTTCATAGATTTCCCCATCATACCCTATGACTAATTTATCATCAATCCATAATCATTGAGGTTTCCCCTTTAACCAAAATTTGATAAGACCGCCACTAATCACATTTGTTAGTTGACAATAAGGTATTCATATATTACATTCTAATATCATTTTATCTCGATATCTTTATAACTAATTATGTGTAAGATGATATTAGCAATATTCATGGAATTTATCTATTCCTATGATTTATTCCATTCTTACCCAAATCAAAATCCAATACTGAATGAGGGTTCATCTAACTTTATAATGTAGGATGTTTGTACAAAATCCCTAAATTACATCTTTTATCATAATTAATGTTGATTTTACACATGCCAAATATTCCATACATTTCCCCTAAATAGATTAATATCATAAATTTATTAGTGAATAATAATTTGAGGCCCATGTAGAATCTTAACTTGGTTTGAGGTTGTCAACCACAACCAGAACCACTTTTGTCGGGGGTTCTCTTATCCACCCATAAACTAAAACCACTCATTTAGGTGTGTTTGAATGTACCACCCAAATGTTTAAGGACTTATTAAATAAAATTACTTAGTGTATAGTTGATTAACAGTTGACAATTATATATAATGTGAATAATTTGGTTAAATCTATAGTGTAAATGAATTTTTTTTAAAGATATGGACGATCTCTAGGCTTTTACCTTTTAATGTGGATGGTTAGAAATAGGAATGGACATTAAAAGTACCTCTATACCTTTAATATTATTTTTTGGACATTATACATCATGTTATGGAATCAATGATTCATAATTATATATTGATATGACATTTATCATTAGAATTTCACTCATTATGATTACTGATATGCAACCAAAATAGTGGTCCTATGTATGGACCAATGACCCTAATATTTACATATTTTTATATTAGGATGGCTTTTAAATTGGCATTCGGTTCAAACCCCATGTAGGTATACACTATTTAGAGATTACCTTGAATGAGTCCATTATTCATGAAGAGGAAGTCTCGGTATTTGGACTTGGATAATGAGCCATGTATGTCTGGAAGTTTCCATGTTTTCAGATCATTCAGATTATAATTGTTACTTGAATATTTCACCCTTGTAAACAAAAACTAATTTTTTATATCCTCATCTCATTAAAGTCTTCTTTAACATGAATGTATTCAACATTAAGTTCAAATAATTAATGTTATACCTAAACAGAATTATTGTTTTTATACAAATGTTGGATATGTTATGGACACTGGTACTTGTGGCCTAGTGTGTATATCTCACACCATATTCAGGTTATCATTGGGAACCTGGTTATGCATCAAGGATTCAGGTATGAATAAGGGAAAGCTCTATATCATCAATGACTGATTGATTATATCAAGGGAGCATGGGATCACATGACAATGCCTTGAATATTGATGTTATTAAGGAAATCCTTTTTATGTTTTGGTTCTTTTTATATACATATATGTATGTCCAACTACTTCATTAAATTCTAATATTTTTAAAATTTCCAAAACATACTCCTTATTTTGTATATGGTGATTATTTTTTCATGGATGATTATTACTACTGGGATAATTTATAATCATTACCCTATTATTCATTATTATGATTCTTCTATTTATTTGTTTATTATACCGTTGTGCTACTCCCATTATGAGGTTATCTTCTCCCCACAATACCATCACAGACCTTCGATGCAAGATGGAAACCACTAGAATATGTGGAGGCATGATTGAAATCATTAGGCTAAATGGGTCTGGTTTCTTATAGGTGAATCTGGTCTGGGAAAATACAAATTGGTATCAAATATTTATTTCCTTTTATCTTACAATTTGGTTAATTAGGCTGCTGACTAGGATGTCACTAAATTTGTAATGTTCATATTCTTGGGAGAACATAACCCCTATTTGGGGAAAGAACCAAATTTCCATGGGTGGTAAATTATGATCTTTTTTTCTATTATAACATAATTTAATTTACCACTCCATGACACACCTGATGTGTGGTGTAACTATTATTGTTATTGTGGATTCAATTTTTACGATTTTCCTAGTATGGAATTGACGAATTTTTTTTAATAATTATCTTCACCGTAGAGAATAAATATGTCATGCAAATTTTGAGCCCTATTGGTTGCATTTTTTTAATACATGACACATGTTGTATATTCCTTGAGTGATATATATGTAATGAAACAAATGTTTCTATAGGAAAACGAGATTAAATAATTTTGGTTAAATTTTATGCATAAACATAAATAGTGTTTCCCCATATAGATATATGGTTTTCCCTTAACAACCTAGTTATCACAACTAAGAGCTACGTAATTGAGGTTAAATAGACAAAAACCTTATTCTTAATATAGGAATTCAATTTGAAATTTAAAGAGTTTGTGTAAATATATAAACTAGAAAACAAAATTCATTTAGTTAAATAATCTTATATTAACTATTACATTCTATTATTTGGTGAAAATTTATTTATATTTTTACATGAAGTAAGAAATTTAATTTTTAATAAATATAATTCTAGAAATTTAGAATCATTCTAACATCCAACATCCATGAAACATAATCAAAATGATTAATATAACTAACATTTAAATCATAATACCCATTTTATTTAGTTTCTAATAAATTCATTTGATCATATTGATTGCATTCATGTTTAATGTTTTTTAAAATTTAATATATATGGATTATAATACAAGACATATTTCTTCATTGGGAGAAACCAAAATTAACATTGAACTTTTAATGAGTGTTTTATAAATTTCCTTGAAAGAAGAATATATCTATTATTATTATGAAAACAAATCAATGTAATTGAAATCAAATAAATTTGACAGTAAGAAGAAAAAATTTGATGAAAACAAGGGGCCATACATTGACCAAATGAAGAATAACCAAAAATCATCTGAGATAGGGTCCAAAAACAATCGTATGAGAATAACTAAGGATAAGAATCGAAAAATGTTTAAAATAATTCCAAAAAACATAAATAAAGGAAGAATATAAGGTCGAAAAAAATAATGAAAAATGGTGAATGATTAATTAAAATGAGTAAGGAAAAATATACCATCCATTTAAGGAGTCATTCGATGGAATGATTTGAAGGTTGTAGTTGTAGATTTTTGCTTCTATAATAGCTTGAATGGTGCAAACAAAGAAGATATTAGTTTTTGGTTATTTTATAATATGAGGTTGGATTTTATCCATGATTGTAAAAAAGTACTAATAAAATGGCCAACGAGCCCGTACCTGAGTGGTAAGGGCTCTTTCATGGCATCCAAGAGACCCGGGTTCAAAACTGGGTAGAGGTGAATTTCTGGGTTACTGTAGCTATACTATAGAAGTCACTGTTCGGTACTGTAGCAATTACTGTTCGGTACTGTAGTAGCCGGAACTATTCAACCGATTTGGGCCTTCAGGCCACCTGTTTGTGCCTATAAGTCTCCACGGCCTTCAGGTTAACAAAGGCCTTCGGGCCACAGGGCCTTCGGGTTACGTAGAACATGGAGTAGCCGAGTTCACACAGAACATGCCCCAGAAGAAGATCAGAGCAATAGGAGTAGCAGCCACTAGATGCAGAGCTAACCGGATAGGAAGTATGAGAGGGTATGGTGGCTGCCATCGGGACCAGGCACCGTGTAGCTTTGTACGGGGAAATACTAGCCGATCAGCAATGCAAGGTGGGGAGCTAGGTGATCAATGACGTAGAAAGATACGGAGGGGTAGTTCAAGTGGGATGGTCCTACGGGTCATGTATTGGGCATGTATTCCTCTGGGCCTTCGGGTCATGTATTATGAGTTTGTTAGGCCTTGTGCCCTGGGCCTACGGGTCATGTACGAGTTCCCCTTAAACCCTTAAAAGGGGGATTATCTATATTAATAAAAAAGGACTTAGGTCGATTCGGGCTAATAAAATGCACATTTATTACCACTAAAATAGAAAAACGATGATAAATCTATGGTTTTATCAATGTTAAAAAAATGATGCTAAATATTACATTTATCCCAATTTTTCATTTCAACCCTAGTAAATGTGTATTTTATCTATGTTTTTTACAAGAGGTGATAAATAATACTTATATGAGAAATTCATATAGTGTTGATAAATAATTTTGGAAAATAAAAATTTACATTTAAATTTTAAAATTATAATAACATACTTATTATTTAAAAATGAAAAAAAAATTTAATTTGTAATAAAAATAATAAATATTAAAAAAGTAAAATAATATTAAAAAGTAATAAGAAATATGGTTTAAAATAAATGTGTAATTAAATGTGATCATATTTTGATAATTGTATTAATGTTATGATAAATAAATATATGATATTAATAATGTATGTTAGAAAAATATATATTTTTTAAAATTATATTAGTTGTATATTTATAAAATAAAAATAAATAAAATGAATAAATATTAAATTAAAAACAGGTAAATGTTGAAAATATAATTTAGAATAATTATATTTATTGTGTATTGCTAATTAAAAATTAATTGTTTATAACTGTAAAAATATTAAAATTTAAATATATAAAAATTAAGAATAAATAAATGTTCACTATATAAATTATAAACATATGAAAAATATTAAGTATAAATAAATAAAAATGTATAAATAAAAACTAAAGAAGAATAAATTATAAAAATATTGAAAGAATAAATATTAAATGTGAATAAATTATAAAGGTATTAATAGTGAATAAGTATTAAAAATGATTAAACAATGAAAAATTATTAACTATTAAAAATGAATAAAATTAAAGATATACAAAAAAATAAATGGTTACAATATGAAAATATGAATTAATAATTTTAATTATATATAATGATGAAATATTAAAAAAGCTTATATTTTAAAACAAAAAATAAAACAAAATTTTAAATTCAATCTTAAAAAAGATATTTAATGAAATACTGATTATTAATGATTAAGTAATGATTGTATAAAGATTGAAAGAAATATATGTTGAGATAATAATAATTAAATATTAATTAAATTTATTAAATACATATTAATTTATTTTATTTTTAATATTAAATAACATATAATTAATTATTAGAATTGAATAAATTAAAAAATATTAAATGATTAAATATTAATAATTAATAAATTACTGAAATTAGTAACAATATAGAAAAATTCATATTGTATAATTAATATTAAATGTATAAACTAAGATAAACATTATATTAACGCACATGTAGACATACATACTTATAGATATACATATACATATACATAGAGATACACATACACATACAAATACAGACACACACAGACACACACACATACACATACACATACAAATACACATACACATACACATACACATACACATACACATACACATACACATACACATACACATACACATACACATACACATACACATACACATACACATACACATACAGATACACATACACATACACATACACATACAAATACACATACACATACACATACTCATACTGTAAGAACCCAATTTTTGCTGTGAAACACTTTGGAATATTCTTGTTGTTATTCCAGAGCAGCGCCTTCAGACGAAGTGTGATTCCGAGCCCCGAAATGGCCGGAATGAAATTTCTAGTGCGTTCACACTGCAAATGCCAAATAAATAGTATAACTCTTAAATGGTGATCTGGATCAGAGATCCGAGTGTACAAATGGGTCCAAAATGGGGTGTTTACCCTAGGAGAGACATAAAACTTGTCGGTACGGGACGTTTGGACCCCACGCTCGCTTCCTGAACACGAAATAGATAAATTAATTTATTCATTTAATGTTCAAACTCCAGTATCTCTTAAACGGTGGCTCAGATTGGAAAACTGAGGGCACTATTAAGTTCGTAATGTGTTGTTTACCATAGGAGATGTATAAGTTTTTTGGGCATGGGCCGTCTGTGAAAAATAGCCCAATGGCATTTTCATAATTTGGCGGCTTTGGGCGTTCAGTTTTATAACTTTTGAATGGGGCATCATATTAAAATTCTGAGACCACCGCTATGCTTGGGAGGTGGTGTTTACCCTAGGGGAGGCTTAACCTCAACCCCGTCGAGTGTTTTGGAGGAAGGACTTTTCGTTGTTAATTAATAAAAATTATTTAAATTAATTTTTATTTTTCTACTTAAAAAAACCCTCCCCTATCCCTCATTTACACCCCCTGGAAAAACCCCTCCTCCATCCTCTCCTCCTCCACTCCGTTGAGGCAGCTCCGACAAAGCGACGGTTCGACAACGAAGCTCTGGGCAACGCCCACGAGGTGGGGTTTTGTTGCCTTTTTTCTTTTCCGCAACTTCTTTGAACCCATTTATATGTGTCAAATTTCTATTTAATTTTCAAGAAAATCCCATGGTTGTGTAGTAAATTTTCTGAGCATCCCGACGCATGTCTCATATTTAATTTTTGGGGTTCTGAGGCTTCTGTAGTTGCGAGTCGAAGTCCGAGGTGTTCGAGGGTTTTTTCGGCGGTTTCGGGTTCTCCGGTGAGGTCTTCCAGCGGTGTGGTAGGGGCTCAGGCGGCGACGCGTGGTGGATCCTAGCGTAGGTGGCGTTTGGAAGCGGCAAGCTTTGGGGTAAGGGGAGGGCGGCCGGGGGATTCGGTGTCGGCCGTGGTTTGCGGACGGCGAGTGGCGCCAGGTAGCTTTGGTGGAGCCAAGTGGGGAGGTGGCTTTGGAGGAGCCGGGTGCGGCTAGCGGCAGATCGGGGACGAGGCGGCCGCGGCGCGGCTTCGGCCTGTCGCCCTCAGCGGACGAACCCGAGGCACCGCACCTCGCCTGTGAATCGTGGACAAGGACCCACCGAACGCGGGTCCTGCGTGAGGCAACGAAGACCATCCCTGTGGCCGTTCTTCTTGGGAGAACCGGACCCGAGGGGTCTAGTGTGGCTAGAGTGAGTCGTGGCGGTCCAGACCGGGCCGGCCGGTCTGGACCGGCCCACATTGGGACCCCCTTGCAATCGGGGGGGATGTAAGTTCCTGACAGTGCATCTGTTTGACGCGTCGTCTGCAGCGAGGAGTTCATATCGGTGAGGCGCTCTTTTTAAGGTGGGTTTCAGGTTTTTTTAGATTCCATGCCCGAAGACGGGTGACCCGAGGAGCTTGAAATCAATAATAATAAATTATTCTTAAGGTTGCGACGAATGTGGCTCATGAGCCGGACGTCTTTTTTGCCTTCCGTCTGCGGCAGCACAGACCTCGTGTAAATGAGGATCTTTTCAAATGGTTTTGGGAATTTTTAATTCCTGAAACAAGGGGATGGTTGGTATGACGATTGCGTTAAGTGGACGAGCATTTTCTGGGGGTTTCATATTTTGAGCGGCATGGACGCATCCGAAGTCTGTTTTGAGCGCCGTCAGTGGAAATGGAACCCTAGCACTGAGGTGAAGATTTCGAGTGTAGTTTCAGGTGCTGAGGCCAAAGTTGAGGTGCAGGCCCCACAACCCATCTTTCGAGTTGCATGCAGCATGGAGTGACTTTCTCATCGGGCGTCCGTTCGGGGCGTGTGAGCAGTCGATTATGGATTTTTTTCAAAGGGGATTGCAATTGTGTAATCTACCCGCTCTAATTCGGCATGATGGTGCAGGGCCCATGAGAGTTGTTTGGGCGTCGACGGTGATTTTCCATCTTTGTCACCAGGTGTCTGTTTTGGACAAGTGATTAGTCAAACTTGTGTACTTTTTCGAGAGGATCGCAATAGTGTGATCCGTTCATTGTGTTTCGACACTGTAAAGCAGGTCCCACGTAGCACCGCTCGTGTGGGGCATGCCAGAATACAGCTTTTTCTCCAAATATCTATTGTGCTCAAGTGAGAAGTCTTTTTGGCATGTTTTCCCGAGGGGATCGCAATGGTTCAATGCGCCCGACTCTTTTCGAGGCTGAGGCTCGGGATCATAGAATGTCGTTCAGGCGTGAGGTGGTGTTGGTGACTTTTCCATCGGATATCCAGTTGGGGCAAGTAAGTAGTCTATCTTACGTGTTTTTCTGCGAGGTCTACAGCCGTGCGATCCGTTTGGTTGTGCGGAGCATCTTACGTGATCTTATTAAATGTGGAACCATGAAAGTTGCTCTGGTGGTGGTCCGTCCTATGATGTTTGTAGCGGACCCTTAGCATGTGATTGCGCACTCTTGGGAGGGTGATTTAAATGATTCATAGATGTGGTTGGTCGTGCCCCAGTTGTTGAGGCAGAAAGTTGGAGATTTTACGTTATGCCTTCGCGTTGATGTTGGGTGTTGTGTGCACGATAGCCCGGGGGTTGAAAATGAGGTATACTCTGGAAGTATACGGGAGTGCTTGGAGGTATGTGTGGTTTTTACTTGAGTCTATTTGTGGGCTTGGTTGGGGATTGACTTGGGGCCACACGTCTTGTGGGCCCCAGGTGCTTATGGTGCTTCGCTTTGCATAATTTTGACCTCTCGCGATGTAGAGGGTCCCTCAGTTCTTGTTTGTTGACCAGCGGGGTTCAGTTTTTCCCTCGGCTCTATGCTCAATGGTTTAGATTAGCAAGGTTGAGTGGTTTCACCTGTTATTGCTCCTAAGTCAAATGGTTGCGTGATACTCACTCCGTGTTTGGTTGCCCAGTGTTGTACCCTCTAGTAGAAATGCCCAGAGAAGTTCTGAGTTTACCCACAAGTAAGGCTGGGCAGTGGGTTGCTCACTTACTTCTAAGGTTCACCCTCTAGTAGAGATAGGGCACTGGGTCACCCGATGCTCTTAGGGTTTACCCTCCAGCAGAGACTGGGCAGTGGGTCACCCGATTCTCTTAGGGTCTACCCTCTAGCAGAGACTAGGCAGTGGGTCACCTGACGACCTCTTAGGGTCTACCCTCTAGCAAGGCCGTGTAGTGGGTCGCCCATCGTCTAGTTCCAGGTCAACCCTCCAGTAAGGCTGGGCAGTGGGTCGCCTGTCGACTTATTCCTGGTCTACCCTCCAGTGGGGCTAGGCAGTGGGTTTCCTAATGATGTATTAGGGTTTACCCTCTAGCGGGGATGGGCAGTGGGTTTCTTGATGATGTATTAGGGTTTACCCTCCAGCAGGGCTGGGCAGTGGGTCACCTAATATCCTGTTATGAATTACCCTCCAGCAGGGCTGGGCAGTGGGACACCTGTTGGCATTCCAGTCACAGATCCTTCTACTAGGCTAGCCTGTTGATTTCCTCCGTGATTACCAGAGCAGGACCTTTGGTTATAAGGGTCAGTGTTGTGACGACTTTGACTTTAAGAAGACCTCTCGACTGTAGGGCAGTGACGAGGTGTGGTTTGACGTTCCCTAGATCTCCCATGTATGAGGGGAGCTTTCCCCACCGAGATGTGTTCTTGTGAAGCGATCTAAAACCGTGCGGGTGAGTCAGTGCCGCCCAAAGCGGATAGTGTCAAAGTGCGGTGATTGAGCCCCTTGGCTTGCGGTTCGGGGAAGATGTGCGGGATACTGGGCATCGATGGAGTTTACTTCTGGGACTGTTGGCTACTCGATTTCTTGGGCTGAGCTACAGGACGTAGATCCCCTTATGAAGTTGTTTGGTCTTCTTACTCGGCATAAGGATATGTATATACCTTGTTCCAGAACCCACTTCTTGGGTTTTGTTACTCTCCTTCCAGGAGAGGTCATGACGCATGGGGTATGCCATGTGCTTTCCGTGTCTAGATTTTATTGGTTGGACAAGTCTACTCTCTTTCTATAGGTAGCGAAGGCTCGACGGGAAGTTAATCTTCTCACCATTTCTAGCTCCTTTTGTCTGGATGAGTCTACCTTCTTTCCACTTATCGGGTTGAGTTGGAATCATTAATGCACTCTCTGTTGTACCTTTATACTTTCCCTGATTGATCTACTACTCACCCGTCGGTACCTCCTTTGTTGCTCCCTCGAGCCTTCGGGGTATCCTACTGAGTATTTTTATACTCACCCCTTCTTGGGCTTTGCCCGCACTTGGTGTGCCCTTACAGATGACGGATAGGTTGGATGTGTCGTTAGAGGAGCTTAGGAGCCTGGATCTTGGACCGCGTGCGGTGGTCATTGTTTGGTTCCAGGTGTGTGACCCTTACAACTTTTTACTATTGTTTTAACTTTTGCTGGGTTGTGGCACTTTTTGTTTGGGCGTGTGTTTTGCCCCTTTTCCTTTCAGTTTACCTTCAGCTTGTACCTTGTACTGTTCAGAGGTCGATGCACTTTTGTGGTATATATATAGCAGTTGCCCTTTTTCTTTACTTGTCTTTTCTTTTACTCTGCACTATTGCATTGAGTGTGTTGTGTGTGTGTGTACAGGTAGTTAGGCAAAGGCTTACACGAGTTGTTGTGCCTTCGGCGATGGTCGCCTACCCCTGGCATATTGAGGCGGGCTTGGGGTAGTTGCGGCTTGAGCCTGGGTAGGTTCAGGATGTGACAAAGTGGTATCAGAGCTAGTTCATTCCTTGGGGCATTGTGTAGACGTCCCTAAAATGGAAATGGTTGGGATATATTTTAATTGTGTTAACACGTCTCGAGTGCGGATCTCAGAATAGGGAGTCCAGTGATGGTGTGGCGGCCAACGTATCCATTCACCAGGACACTGATAACCCGCTTGTCGACTCGGCATGCTGAGACACTTGTCGCAGGGTAATTTTATTGTGCATCACATAGGACTGAGTCTTGACTATCCTTCTTGAATCATCTCCCCATTGTTGTTGTTATTGGTATATACATATATGCTCATCTTACCACGACACTCCTTGATAATATCCAGGATGTCTCCGCGAAGATAGCCAGCCAAGATACACACTTTGGTGCGTGATGGCGACCTTTTGAGATACAAGGCCACAGTCCAGGACCCATCATACGAGCCCCTTTTCTCTAGGTGGGCCGGTAGCAGCACCCCCACTTTTTGAGCAGAAGACAGCTTTAGTAGAGCAGTTGGTTCTTGAGCGCAGGTAGAGCATGCTCTATTAGTTCAAGTGGCAGAGACAGCTGAGGTTCAGTGGTGAGACAGACTCTCAGGCAGTAGAGGTTTGGCTAGAGGCAGTGGTTCGCCTATTCAAGCTTGTTCAGATGCCAGTAGATCATATGGTGGCTTTTTCAACTTACCTTTTTCGTGGAGCAGCTCGGTGTTGGTAGAGTCTGGTGACTCAGTTTCTTGACGAGTCATCGCTTTCGTGGGGAGGCTTTCAGTTGATTTTCCATGAGGAGTTTTTCCCCTCCTGGTTGCGCTCTGTTCAGATTCAGGAGATCCTGTAGTTTTAGCAGAGAGGGATGATGACGGCTGAGTACGCGACTAGTTTCGCAGACCGTGCACGCTTTTACCCGGACATGGTCCATGACGATAACCTCTAAGCGTAGAAGTTTGATCAGGGTCTCCGCCGAGAGATTCATGTTGTCATAGTATCCTTGGGAATTTCCACAAATACTAGGGTGCTAGAGCAGACACTGGTGACAGAGAGATTCTTGTCACATTCTAAAGTAGGTGGTGGCAGCAGGTACGTTGGAGCCGAGACGTCTGTCGCAGCTAGTGGGCGTTGGAAAACAGAATCTCGACGCAGTTGGCTTTCTGAAAATCGGACTCAGGGGCGTTGTCGTAAAAGATAGTGGCACCAGAGGGCACCAGTGCAGTCCAAAGCGAGTCAGTGCTATTCTTGCGATGAGCGAGGTCACCTGGCCCAGGACTGCCCGACCAAGCATGCGAAAAGCTTCGGGCAGGCAGCAGGTGCACCACCATGATGGAGGCAGCACCATGATCGGAGTAGAACCCAGAGAGGTGGTGCTAGAAGAGGCATGGGAGGAGCTGGTAGTGGGGAACGACTTTACGAGGTCTTACCATCACCACTAGGAAGTCCACGTCAGGCTCTGGGTGCTGACAGTTGGGACCGCAGACAGCCGCGATCATGGGATGTCAACAATCCTGCGTAACATGAGGTGATAAACGGTATTCTCTACAACTTTTCTACCTTTTTGTAATAGAATTGTTAGACTCTGCGTGTGGAATTCATTTCTCCCTGCTCCTTGCTTCAGGTGTTACCGGGGTGACGCAGGGCGTCAGTATATCCCTATGTCGGAAAGGTAGAAGGCATGGAACCTTTCTCTTTCGTTGATGGTTGTGATTCCTTCACCTTTGGAGCATGTAAGAGAGTCTTGGTCATGGTACATCGAATGTGGAATCTTGCGTGACCAGATATCCTTGGGTGTTTCACCATATGGTTATTCTGAAGGAGGGAATCACCAGACCTTGTTCCAGGTACGGGTGGTGATTCCAATCGTGGCGTGCGATATAGAGGTTTGGTTGGGGACGTGAGCTACCCCGAAGAGCATTCGGTCCGTTTGATACCGTGTAATGGGATGGCGAGGTTCCCTACCGCCTTTCCATAACCCCAGAGGCTGGTTTGGGTGCATGACGTCTCCAACATGACTCACCCGAGAAGCAGTGTGCATGCTCCTATGCACGACATTGGAAGGGGCCGACCATGCGTGAACAGATCAATACTTTGGTCTGTGTGCAGTGGCGCATATCTGTGCAAGAGTTCTTCTAGGTATGGAGGAGCCGAGAGCAGGCTGAGTACCATGAGTTTTTCCCTAGTTTTGCTTTTCGGGGATGATAATCTTGAAGGTGGGAATGATGTAAGAACCTAGTATTTTCTGGGAATCAGTTTGGAATGTTCTTTATGTTATTCCAGAGCAGCTCCTTCAAATGGAATGTGATTCCGAGCCCCGGAATGGCCGAAAATAAATTTTCAGTGCTTTCACATTGGAAATACCAAATAAATTGGATAACTCCTAAACGGTGATCCTGATCAGAGATCCGAGTGTACGGATGGGTCCGGAATGTGGTGTTTACCCTATAAGCAACATAAAATATGTCGACGCGCAATGTTTGGACCCCTCGCTCACTTCTGGAACGTGAAACAGATAACTTAATTTATTCATTTAATGGTTAAACTCTAGTATAGCTTAAACGGTGGCTTGGATTGGAAAACTGCGGGAACCATTGAGTTTGGAATGTTCCGTTTAACCTAGGATAGGTATAAGTTTTGTGGGAGCGGGCCGTCGGTGAAAAATGGACCCAGGGGCGTTTTCGTAATTTGGAAGCTTTGGGCGTTTAGTTTTATAACTTTTGAACGGGGTCTCAGATTAAAAATCCAAGACTGCCGATCTGCTCTAGAGGTGGTGTTTACCCTAGTGGAGGCTTAACCTTGACCTCGTCGAGTGTTTCGGAGGTGGGACTTTTCATGGGTAATTAATAAAAATTAATTAAATTAATTTTTATTTTATACTTTAACCAAACCCTCCCCTCTCCCTCATTTCCACCCCCTGGAAAAACCCCTATTCCATCCTCTCCTCCTCCACTCCGGCGAGGCGGCTCCGGCAAGGCGGTAGATTGGTAATGAAGCTCCGGGAAACACCCACGAGGAAGGGTATTGTTGCATTTTTCTTTTCCGCACCCTCTTTGAACCCATTTATATGTTTCAAATTGCTATTTAATTTCAGAGCAAAGCCCGTGGTTGCGTAGTACATTTTCTGAGCTTCCCGATGCATGTCTCGGATTAAATTATTGGGGTTCTGAGGCGTCCATAGTTGAGAATCTAAGTCCGGGTTGTTCGAGGGTTTTTCTGGCGGTTTCGGGTTCTCTAGTGAGGTCTAGCGGCGGTGTGGCAGGGGCGCAAGTAGCGGCGCACGGTGGCTCCTGGCGCAGGTGACGTTCAGCAGCGGTTGGCATCGGGGCAAGGTGAGGCTGGCCGGGGGCTTTGGTGTTGGTCGAGGATCATGGACGATGAGCTGTGCCAGGCGGCTTCGGTGGAGCCAGCCATAGAGGTGGCTTCGGAGGAGCCGGGTGCAGCCGGCAGCTGATCGGGGAAGAGGCGGCCGCGGCACAGCTTCGGCCTGTCGCCCTCAACGGAGGAACCCGAGGTGCCGCGACTCAGGTGTGCGGCGTGGACAAGGACCCACCAAAAGCTGGTCCTACGGGAGGTGATGAAGACCAGCCCTGTTGCCGGTCTACTTGGGAGAACTGGACCTGAGGGGTCCGGTGCGACTAGAGTGAGCAGCGGCCAGTGGGCCGCGACGATCGAGACCGGGCCGGCGGTCTGGACCAGGCCACTTTGGGCCCCCCTTGCAATCGGGGGGATGTAAGTTCCAGATGGCATGTACGTTTGACGCTCCATATGTGGCGGGGAGTTCGTATCCATGAGGCTCTCTTTTTTAAGGTGGGTTTTAGGTTTTTTTTTGGATTTCGTGCCCAAAGACGGGCGACCCAAGGAGATTGAAATCAATAATAATAAATTATTATTAAGGTTGCGACGAACGTTGCTCATGATTCGGACGTCTGTTTTGCCTGCCGTCAGCGGAAGTGTAGACCTCGTGATAAGGCGCACTTTTTGAGATGATTTTGGGAATTTTTAATTTCAGAAATGAGGGGCTCATTGGCACAACGAGTGCGTGATGTGGACAAGAATTTTCCGGGGGTTTCGTATTTTGAGCGGCGCAGACGCATCTGATGTCTGTTTTGAGCACCGTTAGTGGCGTTGGAACCCTGGAACTGAGGTGGAGATTTCAAATGTAGTTTCAGGCGTTGAGGCCGAAGTTGAGGCGTGGTCCCCACGCCCCATCTTTCGAGCTGCGTGGAGCATTTCACAACTTTCTCATCGGGCGTCCATTCGGGGCGTGCGAGTAGTCGATTCTGGATGTATTTTCGAGGGGATTGCAATGATACAATCCGACAGCTCTAATTTTGCACGGTGGTTCATGGCCCATGAGGGCTGTTTGGGCGTCGATGGTGCTTTTCTAGCTTTATCACCGGGTGTCCGTTTTGGACAAGTGATTAGTCAAACTTGTGTACTCATTCGAGAGGATCTCAGCGGTGTGATCCGTTCATTATGTTTCAGGACCAGGAAGTGGGTCCCACGTAGCACCGCTCATGTGCGGCATGCCGGAAGGCATCGTTTTCTCCAGATATCTGTTGCGCTCAAGTGAGCAGTCTTTTTGACGTGTTTTCCCGAGGGGATCGCAATGGTGCGATGCGCCCGACTATTTTTGGGGCCGAGGCTCGGGATCACGGAACACAATTCAGGTGTGAGGCGATGTTGGTGACTTTTCCATCGGATATCTGGTTGAGGTGAGTAAGTAGTCTATCTCACGTGTTTTTCACGAGGTCTACAACCATGTGATCCGTTTGGTTGTGCGGAGCCTCTTGCACGGTCTTATTAAATGTGGAACCACGAAAGGTTCTTCGGTGGTGGTTCGTCCTAACATGTTTGTAGCAGACCCTTGGCATGTCATCCTGCACTATTGGGAGAGTGATGTAAATGATTCATAGATGTGGTTGGTTCTTCCCTAGTCATTGAGGTTGCATGTTGGAGATATTAAGTGACGCCTTCAAATTGACGTTGGGTGCTGTGTGCACGATAGCCCTTGGGTTGAAAATGAGGTATACTCTGGAAGTATACTGGAGTGATTGGAGGTACGTGTGATTTCTACTTGAGTCTGTTTGTGCACTTGGTTGGGTATTGACTTGGGGCCACACATCGTGTGGGCCCCAGGTGCTTGGTGTGCTCTGCTTTGCGTACTTTTGACCTCTCGCGATGTAGAGGGTTCCTCGGTTCTTTCTTGTTGACTAGCGGGGTTGACTTTCCCCCCCGGCTCTGTGCTCAATGGTTTAGATCAACATGGTTAGTTGTTTCCCCTGGTCTTATTCCGGATTCGTATGGTTGTGCGATACTCACTCCGTGTTCATTTGGACAGCGTTGAACCCTCCAATAGATATGGCCAGAGCAATTCTGAGTTTACCCTCTAGAAGGGATGGGCAGTGGGTTACTCAATGACTTCTAGGGTTTACCCTCTAGCAGAGACTAGGTAGTGGGTCACCTGACGCTCTTAGGATTTACCCTCCAGCAGAGACTGGGTAGTGGGTCACCTGAAGCTCTTAGGGTTTACCCTCCAGTAGAGACTGGGCAGTCGGTCACCCAAGGTCCTCTTAGGATCTACCCTCTAGCAGTGCTGGGTATTGGGTCGCCCGTCGTCTAGTTCCTGGTCTACCATCCAGCTAGGCTGGGAAGTGGGTCACCTATCGACTTATTCCAGGTCTACCCTCCAGTGGGGTTGGGTAGTGGGTCACCTGATGATGTATTAGGGTTTACCCTACAGTGGGGCTGGGCAGTGGGTCACCTGATGATATAATAGGGTTTACCCTCCAACAGGGCTGGCCAGTGGGTCACCTGATATCTTGTTATGAATTACCCTCCAGTAGGGCTGGCCAGTGGGACACATGTTGGCATTCTAGGCTCAGTCCTTTATACTAGGCTAGCCTGTGGCTTTCCTCCGTGATTACCGGAGCGGGACCCTTGGTTATACGTGTCAGTGTTGTGACAACTTTGACTTTGAGAAGACCTATCGACTGTAGGGTAGTGACAAGGTGGGGATTGAATTTCCATATAACTCTCAAGTACGAGGGGCACTTTCCCCACCGAGACGCGTTCGTGTGATGCGATCTAAAACTGTGCAGGCAAGTTAGTGCCACCTAAAGCGGATAGTGTCAAAGTGCGGTGATTGATCCCCTTGGCTTGTAGTTTAGGGAAGACCTGTGGGGTACTGGGCATCAATGAAGTTTACTTCTGGGACTGTTGGCTACTCGTTATGTTGGGCTGAGCTACGGGATGTAGATCCCCTTACGACGTTGTTTGGGTTTCTTGCTGAGCATAAGGATATGTATATACCTTGCTCCAGAACCCACTTCTTGGGTTTGGTTACTCTCCTTCCAGGAGAGCTGAAGAAACGTGGGGTATGCCATGTGCTTTCCGTGTCTAGATTCTCGTGGTTGGACGAGTCAACTCTCCTGCTATGGGTAGCGAAGACTCAACGGGAAGTTCATCTTCTCACCAATTCCATCTCCTTGTGTCTGGACGAGACCACCTTCTTTCCTCTTATTGGGTTCAGCATTAATCTTTGTTGCACTCTCTGTTGCACCTTTATACTTTCCCTGTTCAATCTACTGCTCACCAATCTGTACCTCCTTTGTTACTCCCTCGAGCCTTCGGGGTATCCTACTGAGTATTTTTATACTCACCCCCGCTTGGGCTTCACCCGCACTTGGTGTGCCCTTGCAAACAACGAACATGTTGGACGTGATGTTAGAGGAACTTAGGAGCCGAGAGCATGGACTGCGTGCGGTGGTCGTTGTCGTGTTCCAGGTGTGGGACCTTCCCAGCTTTTTACTGTTTTTTTACCTGTTGCCGGGTTGTGGCACTTTTTGGTTGGGCGCGTGTTTTTTCCCTTTTCTTTTCAGTATACCTTCAGCTTGTACCTTTTACTGTTTATAGGTCATTGCACTATTGTGGTATATATATAGAGGTTTCCTGTTTTCTATACTTGTCTTTTCTTTTACTCTGCACTGTTGCATTAAGTGTGCTGCGTGTGTGTGTACAGGTGATTAGGAAAAGGCCTCCTCGAGTTGTTGTGCCTTCAGCACTGGTCGCCAGCCCCAGGCCTATAGAGGCGGGCTTGGGGTAGTTGCAGCTCGAGCCCAGGTTGGGTCGGGTCGTGACACATACAAATACACATACCCATACACATAAACATACACATACATGTACACGCACACATAACCATACACATAAACAAACACACAGACATACACATTAAAATACACTTACACATACATGTATATATACACATACAAATACACATACAAATACACATATATATGAATACATGTATATACACACATATACAGAAACATACACATAAAAAATAACACACATGTACTTACGCATATAATCACTTACTTATGAATACATACACATACCACAGAATCATAAGTGTAATAAATAAACACACGCATACATAAACACATAAAAATATACCTAAATACATGGACATATACATTAATATAATCATACACTTACACATACACATATATATACACAAAAAAACAACAATACAACAACATACATCCACATGAATACACATACACATACATAAACATATACACATACATACATATGTACATACAAGTATATAAGAACATATATACATACACATACACACATACACACACACACATACATACCTACACGTACACAAAAACAAACACGTACACATACATACATGAACATACTAACAAGATCATACATCCACATACATAAACAAGAATACAAATTCATATAAATATATGTGTTACCATATAATATTTGTATTTACCCTCAGGAAATTATATTTTCTTAATGTATGTGAAAAATTCAGTCATGGAGACCATTTCAAAAAAAAATTGTCATTTTTGCAATCTATGAACATTTTCTGGAAAATACCGAATTTCTAACGCAACTCATTTGAGAAAGAATGATGGAATTGAGCTCCAGTAACTACACACTGTCTGGGTTTTCCCTCATAAAAAATGAAATTGGTCATATTAAACATTACAATAGATTATAAAAACTCAAAATGATATGATTTGTTTGATAAAGGTGGCGTCAAAGGGAAAAGTTCTATTACTAACACATAGTATAGAAGTAAATACAGTCACACCACCCATAGTTATGCTCACCTTCCTAATGATGTGAGGAACAAGTGGTGTTTTGTGACACAATGTCATAGGAATCCAAAAGTTCTAAATAGGGATTGTCACCCCCCCCCAATTTTGGGAAAATACCTCTAGAAGTTTAAGATTCATGATCTCATTAAAAAACACATATTTTATTAAGCTCTAGAAACTATAAACTATTATAGATTCTTAAAGGTATAGAAATTAGGTGACAACACTTAAATTGGTTCCAAATCACATGGGATTATTTTTGAAGTACTTTCGTAAAGCATACCTTTATATCCAAGTTAATTCTCAAATGAATAAAATCCTTCCCACAACACCAAGGCACTTGAAACATAGGAAGGTGCATGTAGCTCAACTCCACCATTCATCCCCACTCCCTTTTCAAGTTACCATGGTTTACAAAACGTCCATGTTTCATGAAACCCCAATGTGGAATGAAACAAACATTGTTTTCCTAAATCAATTTTTCCTTTCTATAAACATGGATGCTTGAATGTTAAGTGTTCATCTATCATGGAACCCATAAAATCCGGCATATCCGTGAGAATCTCACCTAATGGGATTATATCATTGATCACAATTCCCAATCCCCTCTATCCAATATTTTTCAATGTATAGTCCTTGAATTATTTAGAATAATAATTATCATCCAATCCTCAAGAACCCAACATGCTACCTGAAACATGTAGTGTATAATCATTTTTCTATCCAAATCACTTATGATATCAACACTTAATCCCTATAAATGGAGAAATCAATATAAACAATACATTATTACAATTTCTAAGAACATGTGGGATCCCTTGATCCTTGTCCTATACTACACTAACATGGAAATGGAAGGTCCATGCATAAGTCCCAATAATATCAGACCTGTAGGACATTAAAATTAATATAACAAATTTCTTAGTTGAACATTTTTAGACTACATAATAATGTACATCTCACATGATGTTAAACAGTGTGAAAATTTCCTCATCACATTAAATTAAACTTTATCCATACCCCATGTGGAAAACAAAGGATTTTAGAAGTTAGAATCATGAGATGATTCCCTATCTTCTATGAAGTATCTATGCAGAATCCCCACATCATCCTTATTTATATCCACCTTAACCAAAAAATATCCCTTAATAAATTAATTTAAACTGAATGCACTTTTCATGTCACATGACCATAAAAAATACAGTGAAACTTAGTGGGTTTGATCCTCTTTTTGTAGAAGGGTAAGTATGAAAACAACCAGTTGTTCAATCCCATCATCCCTACATTACCAAAAATTCATCATTCCCTTAGGATTTAGAAATCGCAATGTTTGTTCACCTTTCGATAATATAATCAATCTTTTACCATATGGACACATGGTATCCACTAGGATTTGGCTTTTTAATATGACATTAACCATTCTAGACTAGTACATGAATAACATATATGTGAAACATCTCCAATGATCATTTAACAAATAATCTCCAATACATAATAAATATTTGTGGAATAGTCCACAGTGGACAATTATATATATGAAGCTCTTGAACAATGATTTAATATTTTTACCCAAATCGATGCATCATAACCACATATCTAGATGATGATCCTATTCCTCATTATGCGGAAAGCCTATTAGGTGTAGGTAATGAGATTATATTCTCTTTATTACACTCATGCTACCATTTACTAGCCCTAGTCCCTACCTCATGGGACGAGCATGATATTCCTTAGGTTATGAGTCTATAAATCCTTATATTATGATAATAATTATCTTTTTATGATAAGAAACATATTAAACATGTAATAAATAACAATATTGTGTCACATTATGTGAAAATAACATTATCCCTGAGGGGGTGATCCTTTAATGACTTATGAATAAAATGTATGTTTCCTCATAGAATCTGAGAGATGACTCCGGTTTTTCACCAATGACACACAATATCATCATCATATTAGACCATTGGTAACTACTTGATCATAGAAATTTGTGGTGTATCTATTCTATCTCTACAAAAATGTGGAACCCAAAATGATATTCAAGAACATGTAATTGATCAAGGAGGGATAAACATACATGGTGATGAAATCTATGTTGGAATCCATGGATAGAGGTGATGACATCCCATCATCTCTTTTTATCCAAGGAGATGACATCCTTGACTAGACTAGTGTAGGTCTCATATCATTGTAATGAGGAAGTGTGAAAATCAAGTGGGGTTGTGACTCGTAAAAAGGTAAAAAAAACTCTAGGAAAGAACATCAATGTGTTTCCCTATAGAGAAATCAAAAAATAATAATCAATTGGTAATGAATCTATTCATTTATAAATTGGGGTGAATGAGGAATATTGGGTTTCACTGGTTCTAGGTATTGTTAATGTGAATCCCTTATCTAATAGAAAAAGGATTAGTATCCAACAACACATTTGACATCACCTTATCCAAAAAAATATTTACAGTTGATACTAAAGGACCTTTAGGACCCAAGTATTATTCTACGCTTGATATTACACAAACTACTAGTTTGGGTGAAAAAGAACTAATGGTGTGTTAATCTTGAACAACATCACATCTGTTGTGATGAAAACTACTCCCAAAACTCTTGGGAACCCTCATCCCATCTCCCACTCTATTCTCATTCAATGGAGTGTGATCAACACCATTTTCCACCACTATAAAAATTATTGAATCATCAAATCGAGGGTCTTGTACTGAAAGAACATGTAAGTTTCATTGTTACATTGAAATAATCTCTTATATGGTACATTTAGAGGGAAAATTCCAAAAATAAAAATTAAATACATTGGGATCCCCTCTTTGGATCATTATGACTACTCCCCCACATAAGCCAATGAAGGAGGGGATAATTTGTTAGTATAAAATCATGTACATTTCTTAGGGTATGGAACACTAATTTTTATTAATTCTTCTAAATGGAAATAGTTATGGTTCCTCGTAAAATATTGGAGGTATCAGGTGTGAATAGGGATCCTTGGAGTATTGGAGCCCTAAAATTGGAAGACGTAGATGAGGATGCACTGTTAGAGAAAATATTGCAGCCCATTCCACACAGTTTCTCTAAACTGTGTGGCTGAAGATACTGGGAACCTAGGGGTGGCATGGTTTATCTATAACCATGAAACCTAGGGTGCATTGTTGTATAACCACCTATGGGTTTTTGGATAGATTTTTTCCACATGATTTGTGCATTATTAGTCAAAAAATTCACCCATTTGTTAAATGTGACCCCTTAAAACATTGAATGGTGTATGATGGGCACACGATTTGGACAATCCCTATGAAAAAACTGTGCATAGTGAATGTTTTTGGTGAAATAAATTTTATTTTTTAATAAACGTTTTAATCCCAATTTCTTCATCACCCACCTTTTATAGTGGAATGTTTCTCTCCCCTTGGGTGCGTGGTGTCCTCATCCTCCCTCCTGTGTGGAATTTTCTATATTCCTACTTTGTCGTCCAAATACAGCATCATCAAAGTAAACCTAAATTGTAATGCCCAGACCCCAGTTACCCAGATTCGGTGCATTATTTCAAATCATTGGCATGGTACAAGAAATCATATCCTGAAATACCGATCATTTTAGTATCCTTGGAAGTAGTAGTTACCAACATAAGTTTTACATTACATTATGAAATGAAAAAACCCATTTTTTCTCCTTTAAACACAATACTATCCATACCGTTCAGTCATTATATACTTCTTCACATCCTACGAAAAATAAGACATAGGAAGGGGTGAGTTCAGGTGCTCAGTAATGACAACTATATAGCGGAAACATTCATAAATATGTATAAACATTTATGGTAATGTATATGACTAAAACACAATCCTTTTAAACATAAACCACTATATAATATGACAATGATAAATCAAATAATTCCATTTAATTATCCACATGGTTATTCTACAAGCCAAATAATAAAAAGTAATATCAATAGCCTATTTCATAATGATGGAATGCATAATGTCGGGCATCATAACCACATAGTCAAGGCCACATTCCAAGACAATAAATAATATTTTTTCAAGGCCCGGTTCCAAGACACTATTTTTTCATAGGAGACCCACTGATCTATTGAGGAGCTATTACGGGCTCCACCCATCACTTACTAAGTTCAATGCATTCCTCATATGAAAAGGTTGAAATATAACATAAACATTTCTATTTAAAATAGCATAAAAAATGTTAATACTTTTACAATAAACCATAAATGGTAAAAAAATAACACATCCATAGTCAAACATATCATAAAATCATCAATAAAATATATAATATTTCATCATAATAAATCAACTTCAAACAATTGTAAAATCCATCAAAGGATGTTCGCACAGATGAAATAAAAACTGTTTGAGAGAAATATCTCTTTCTACTTTGAAATAATTTAAAATTCATGTAATTTTGAAACAAAATATTTATTTGAAAAATATTATTATAAGCTTGTAAGGGATGCTTCGATGTGTTATAACGGTGGAAAATAGCTACACTCGTTTTATAAGTTAAAAACATTCATTCCATAATTTTGTTGAAAAGGTCATAAAGGTCCTTATTTGGAAAAAGGTCGAAAGATTCCTTTATAAACCTTTTATAAGAACTCTTACAAAGTTAAAAACGACATTAATCCATATTATACGAAATAAAAAAAATAAATACATTTTTATGAAACACATATGTGGATGATAAAGAGGTCCCAACAGATACTCACGTATAAAAAACCTTAGATAATGAAGAGATTGTAGAATTAACTCTAACATTTAAATTTTCATTAATCGAGGGTACATTAACATCTTATATAATAGTTAAATAATTTTTATTAAATTATACAAGAACCATACACATAAATATGATATTATATATTATCTTTTAATATTTCTTTGTTAATAATATATTAGTAGTATCATTATTTTGGGAGTTAAGTGATAAATTTTTCTTTATATGCTTAGATAATTAAGAAATTTTTGTTATGTATATAAGGTGTTTGATTCATATCACAAATGATATAATGTTCTTAAAAATTATTTTTAATCAAAAAATGAAAATTATTCTTGTATGGTTATGATTGGAAATGAATTTCATCGCATTTGTGGAGACAGTAATCTGTATGTACGCACAAGCGACAAAACCAATCAATTTATGGTTAAATCATATGTAATAAGAAGTATCTAATATATAAATATTATTTAAATCAGTTATAGTAATTACTATACCCATCCAAATAATGATGTGTTTGAATAACAAATTGCACGACGTCGTAGAGACGGTAAGTCATACGAACACACATATGGTGACTTGTCATTTATAGGATCGATCAAGTAATGAATATGGATGTATCATATTTATAATAACATGACAGCATGTATATGGTACTATATTTTTTATTCTGTTATGGAAACAAAAATGAAAAATGAAGTGGAACAAGAAAAGATCATTAAAAGTGGTGGTGAAATTATTACCTCTTTTTCAAGTGTTTCCTTTTGAGATAATCAAAAGGGGTCCTTAAGATGCATTACTGATCAAAATAAGGCTGTTAGGTCGAAGGGAGGGTGGTTGGGAGGATATTTAAGAAGATGTGGTCTGATCGAAATGGCTTTGGAGGTGATATTTGGAGAGAGGGAGATGTACCATTTTATAAGAGAGGTGAGGGTCAGATTAGAAAAAATTTGAAATATTATTTTATTATAATATCATTTTTTTTCTAATGGCTCAAAAAGGATTTATTTAGAGGATAAGGTGGGGATGGGTCTCAAACCTTTCAACCAATAGGTTTTATATAGGTTTGTATCAACATATTAACCTAATCTTTTAGATTTAAATTTTAGTTAAATAGTTTTTCTTTTAACATGTATTCTTGTATTATTATTATAAATGGATAATAAACATAATATAAAAAGCCAAGGAAACCGAAAGTGGTTAATAATTGATATATCTAACCTAATATATGTTCTTTGGCTGAACCTTATATTTTTAAGAATATAATATATTTTAATAATACAGTATTTGATTAAAAAACTCATATATTTCAATTTTGACACTATTTGGTATTTTGTTTTTGTTAAAGTCATAATAACTTTTTCACTTGGAAAAAAATATTTAATCAACCCTAATACACCATATTAACCTAGAAATATTGTGTAATATGTAATTAGTCTCTATTTATAATTATATTAATATTTATAATATCAATTATTTTAATCTTTCAATAATATGTTAATTACTACATCATCGTTGTGTAATAAATAGATTTAATTATTTAATTACTAAAAATTATAAATAAAATACCACTATTTAGGAAATATTTTTATATTTATAATGAATATTTATAGTCGAGTTTATCTTATGTATAACCTTATATTTAAAATGTTTTAATTATTAAAATTTGAATTTAACATTTTTAACACTTCTTTAAATTAAATAATAATAAATGTCCTAATATAATACAAGTGGAAAAAAAGGATAATAATTTATTCCTATGGTTGATTTTGGTCAAAATAAACTTATCTAATAGAATTAGTACATGTGTTAGGGTAATTATAATATCCTTTTTACCTTTCATTTCCCTATTTACTTTTAACCGTGGTAAATAAAATCCAAAAGTTACTATACCTAAAAAATTATTATCATCCTATTGAATAAAATTTTACTGACTGATTTCAACCGTGTCTCTCATATTTTTGAAATTTAATTCACAAAATTTGAAAAATTACTTTTTATGCAAATTTCCAAATGCGCCTAGATGGTTGGTAAAAGACTCTAAAAAGATCAATAAAATTATATATATATATAATAATATTATAAAATGACTCCATTGAATTGCATTAAACATATATAGGTATTAAATATCTATTTTTACCAAAAATAAATTTAAATAAAACAAATATTTATTTAAATAAAAAGTTGGTTTTAAACAATAATGCAGTGTTTTTTCACTATTCATCAGAAAATTGAATGTTTTCAAAAAAATGCCAAAAACCACCCTAAAATAATTTTGTAATTATGAATCCAAAAATGAAGTCCGTTTTCATGTATAAAATTTATAAAATTTTATAAAGTGGGTATTACTATTCATAATGGCTAGTTTGGTTGGTCGTGGTGAGTTAGAACTCGATGTAGCGTACAACGCAAGCTTTTGTATTATTCCAAGAGAAGTGTACCGTGGATGCCTTGGGTGATACATTCTTCCATCCTTAAAATAATATTTTCATAAAAATTTATATATTATTACTACATAAAAAGATTTAGGTGGTTCTTCATCACATGTTCCTCAGGTTCCCACATTGCACCATCCATCTTATGGTTTATTCATAGAACATTCACAAGACAAGTTTTTCAGTTTCTCAGCAATAGTTCTCTGGTATCAAGAATTATGATAGGCACTTCAAGATATGATATATCGGGTTTCAGTTCTATTTATTCATTGGTGAGTACATGTGTTGGTCCAATCATGGATTTTCTCAACAGTGATACATGGAACACATCATGAAATTTGGAGAGACCTGGAGGCCTTTCTAAATGGTAAGCTACCACTCCAATTTGTTCTAGAATTTTGAATGGTCCAATGTACATGAGACTTAATTTACCCTTCATTACAAATCATAAAACACCCTTCCTCAAAGATACCATAATTAAAACATGATCTCCAACTAGAAATTCCAAATCCTTCCTTAGGTTATCGGCATAGCTCTTTTTCCTAATTTGAGCTTCGTTGATGTGGGTATTGATAACCTTATCCTTTACCATTATTTCCTCAAAATGATTGGGGCCTTTGTGTTTTCTTTCACCAACATCATCCAAACAAGTTGGTGTGCAACATCTCTTTAGATATAACACTTAATATAGTGTCATCTGAATACATTCATGGAAGATATTGTTAGAGGAAAATTCTACCATAGTTAAATATTAATCCAATATACCTTGAAAGTCAAGTGAGAAAGATCTGAACATGTCTTATAAGGTTTGAATAGTCCGTTCTGATTGTTTGTCAGTTTGACGGTGGTAGGTAGTGATCAAATGAAGTTCAATATCTAGGGATTTTTGATGACTTTTCTGGAATCTTGAGGGAAAATAGGGATCATGATCAGAATCAATCAATATGGGTAAACCATGAAGTCTTACAACATCAATAATATATAGTCTTGATAAACATTCAAGTGGTAAATCTTATCTTATAGAATGAAACTGTGCTGACTTGGTAAGATTATCAACAATGACCCATATTGCATCATATCTTCACGAAGTATTTGGTAGCCCCATGACAAAATCCATTATAATATCATCCCATTTCCACCCAGGTATGGGAAGATGATTCATGACTCCTCTATGATGTTGTCTTCCAACCTTAACATGTTAAAAAACCATATATCTTGACACATAATCAGAAATTTCCCTTTTCATGTTGTCCCACCAAAAATGTTCCATCAAATACATGTACACTTTAGTACTACTAGGGTGTGTAGAGAAATTGGATCTATGAGCATCATCCAACAATTCCCTTTTTAGATTAGGTATATCCAGAACTCAAAGTTTCTTCTGAAATTTAAAAATTCCATCTTCATATATGAAGCCAATCTATATCCCATCATTTATAGACTTAATTTTCTTTTTAAAATCATCATCATTAGTCTGAGAACTTTTTATCATTTCTAATAAGGATCGTTTGGAATCCATTTAAAAAAGTATTTATTTTTCACCTTCCATGATTATTCTCATATCCCTCATTACTAGATCCATGAACATGTGATCCCTTTCAACTCTCATCTTGTTCAAAACTCCATGATCCATTCTTATCATAGCATTTACCACCTTATTTTCCTTCCCCGAGTTATATTGTATAGTGAAATCATAATATTTTAGAAGTTCAGGCCATCATCTTTGCCTCATGTTGAATTATTTATATGAGAAAATGTACTTAAAACACTTGCGATCAGTATATATCTCACATGTTTCTCCATAGAGATAGGAACTCCATATCTTCAAAGAAAGTATTACAACTGCTATCTCAATATCAAGATTTGGATAGTTTTGTTCATTAATTTTTATCTATCATGATGCATAGGAAATAACACAATCATTCTGTATAAGGACACAACAAATTACTTTTGTTTAAGTATCACTATTAATAAAAAACACATCGTTCCCTGATGGTAGAGTCAAGATAGGAGAATTGACTAATCGTATCTTCAATTATTAAAAACATTATTCACAATTTTTTCCAAAATAAATTAACCTCTTTGCGGGTGAGCTTGGTTAAGGAGTTTTCTAATCAAGAAAAATTCTTGTTGAAACTCTGATAATAACCTGCTAAACCAATATAACTTCATACCTCAGTTATACATGTCGGTGCGGGCCATTCTTGGATTGCATTGGTCTTTGAAGAATTGACAAACATTATATCCTTAAAGACAATAAGGACAAGAAAATAAATCACATAATGTCAGAATTCACACTTTCTAAACATCCCATATAATTGATTTATTTGAAGAGTTTTTATGATTTTGTGAAAGTTATTTTCATAATCTTCTTAGATTTTGGAGTATACCAAAATATAATCAATAAATACCACTATAATGTCCTAATTATATTCCTTTAAATATCTATTCATTAGATTCATGAAGACAGAGTGAGCATTAGTCAGTTCAAAAGGTGTTACTATAAACCCGTAATTCCCATACCTAGTTCGAAATAAAGTTTTCAGAATGTCTTCCTTCTTCACGTACACTGATGATATCTAGATCAAAAGTCAATCGTTGAAAAATATTGAGCTTCATGAAGTTGGTCAACTAAATCACTAATTTGAGGTAGGGGATACTTGTTCATTATTGTTATAGCATTGATCCCCCTATAGTCAATGCACATCCTCATAGATCCATATTTCTTCTTAACAAAATGAAAAGGGGATCCCCATAGAGAAACAATAGGGAGAATAAATCCATTATTACTCAAATCCCTTAGTTGTTTCATTAGTTCCATTAATTCCATAGTGGACATTCTATAAGGGGTATTAGATATGGGCCTTGAACCATGAATTAATTCCATGGAAAACTCAGTTTCTCATTCTAAAGGATGTGTAGGTAAGTCCTATGGAAACACATCAACATGTTCTTGAATAATAGGTATATACTCTATTTGAACATTCCTTTCCCCTCACATAGTTATTTAACTCTATTCTCCCCCAATAATTGAAATTAGTAGATTGAATTGGGGATGATCTAGATAAGAATTCGACAGTGATTCTACTCTAAATATAAGCTACTCCTTATCTTTATCGAAAATTATAACCTCATTCTTCTTAAAATAAAATTTCACACAATTTAATAAAATCCAATCCATACCAAGGATTATATAAAATTAAATGATGGGTATGATGACGAGATCAGCAGATAAAGAACATATATATACCATAATGGGAATTGATTCAAAAAAATTTATTATAATAATACATCCATTAAGAGTATTGATTGGAAACTCCTCGACTAAATCAAATTTGAAATACCTAATTTTCATAGAAAACATTGAAGAAAGAAAACAATGTGATAGTGTAGAATCAAATAAAGAATTTTCTAAATTGTAGGAAACCATTAAATTACCTACCACCGTGTCATTAAATTATTCAACCTCATCAGTAATTATTGCATAATCTTGAACTTTCTCCCTTGTCCTTTTCTAAGGTAAGTTTCCATGACACTAAGTACATTAATTTTCATAATTCCACATTTCATTACAATTGTAGCATTAAACATTAACAACCTCTTTCATTCCATAGAAATCATGAGCATGGTGGCCCTTTTCACCACACTTGTAACAGACTCCCATTACCTTCAAGCATGTACCAAGGTGTTTCTTCCCACATTTACATCATAATGGAAATTCAACTTTTCCATTCATTCCCTTATTTCAAATTCCAATGTGTTCAATAGATCTCTTCTCATCTTGATTTTCATTAAAGTTGTAAGACTAAGAGAATTCCTTTTTTATCTTGATAGCACATGAGGAAATATCATCGTATGATGAGAAGGATATAATCTTCTTCATGCCTTGCTAACCTTGCAATGTTAGCCTCATACATTGTGACATTCTCATCCTCCTTTTGCCTCTGACTCAGAAATTTTCATTCCATATCCACTCAACGGTAACGAGGAATGTATTTCCTATGAATTTTTAAAACTCTCTCCATTCCATATTTGACGATTCTTCACCCTATTTATGTTTTAAATTAATGACTACCATTGATCTGCTTCTCCCATGAGGCAATAAACATCCACGATAACATTTTCCCTTTCACTACACCATAATGCATGAAATATTTTCACTAAAAATCATATCCACTCCTCACCTACAAATAAATTTTTAGTCCAATTTAATGATGGATTTTTCTGCCTAAAAAATGGTATAAAATTGATCCTCTTCATTGTGGATCAAGGTGCTCCATATGGGTAATGTTATTATTCATAAGATCATTGAGTCGTCCTAGTATGGTTATAAGTTGTTCAGCACTGGTTGTATAACCAGCTCCACTATAATCAGATTGAGAAAGATGGAAATCCCTACATATATTATGTGCGTTGATATGATTCTCATTCCTTCCACTAGGCTCCATTTATAAACAATGGCATACAGTATGTTTGTTTATAAATCACAATTCATAATTCGAAACTAGAAAAATACCTATCATAAATTGAACAGTTTATGCATATAATCCATAATCATAAACAAAATGTTTTCTATTAGGTAGTATTTACTCATAAATCCATCATAATGGCTCGTAAAGAAAATGTGAATTATCCTATGAATATCCCCTAGCAGAGTCGAAAACAAGAGTGAAGCAATTCCAGTTGTTGTGAACCACGATACTAAGGGTCAATACTAAAACTCCTTTTCATAGTTTTAACTCCTAGGTACATCCATGCCAGAGATTCATCTACGTTATCGTATCCAGACAGAGATATATTTCATAGAAAACTCAAAAAATCTCTACATTACCAAAATTTTGGGATGTTTTTCTATACCAATCCTCAAATTCAATCTTAGGGTAATGTTCTCTAATCAAATTTTTTCTAAATCTAGTATCCAAAGATTGTACTAAAATTCCTCTTATACCTATTGTAATGCCCTGACCCTGATAACCCAATGTCAGTTCATTATTACATAACATTAGCATGATACAAGGAATCAGGTACCAAAATATCAATCGGTTTAGTATCATTGGAAGTACTAGAAACAAACATTAGATTTACATTACATTATGAAATGAAAAAACAATAATATTATGCAACCTTTTAGCACATTTATATCCCTTATACAATCCATGTAGGTCCGTCATAATATAATTTTCACATACAGGGAAAAATAAAACATAGAAAGGGTGATCTCATGAGCATAGTAAGGATAACAATATAGAGGAAACTTTCATAAATAAGAATAAAAATTTAAGGCAATTTATATGACTAAAAACAATCCTTTTAAAATTAAACTTCAGTATAATATGGAAAAGATAAATCAAATAATTCCATTTACATATTCACAAGGATATTCTACTAGTTGAATAATCACATTTAATATCAATATCTAATCTCATAATGATGGAATGCATAATTTTGGACATCATAACCACATAGTCAAGGCCTCATGCCAATACTACAAATATGATTTTGTCAAGGCCTTGTGTTGAGACACTAGTTTTTCTCATGAGACCTACTGATGCATTGGGGAGCTATATGAGGCTCCATCCATCACTTACTAAGTCCAATGCATTACATATATGAGTAGGTTAAAACATAACATCATCCTTAATATTAAAACTAGCATACAAAATGTTAATAATTTAACCATAAACCATGAATGGTATAAAAAACACATCAACAGTCAAACATATCACAAAACCTTCAACACAGTATGGAATATTTTATCCTAATAAATCAACATCCAATAATTATAAAACCCATCAAACGGTGTTGATATAGATTAAATAAAAACTATTTAAGAGAAATATATTGTTCAATTTTGAAAAAATAAAATTTCATGTAATTATAAAAGAAAAAATTTATTTCAAAGTATTCTTATATGCTTCTAAGGGATGTTTTGAAGGTGTTATAATGGTGGAAAATAGCTACACCGCCTATATAAGTTAAAAACATTCTTTCCTTAATTTGATTGAAAAGTTCCTAAATGAAATTGTTTGAAAAATGACAGAAAGATTCCATTATAAAAATTTAATAAAAAGTCATAAAAGGTTATAAATTACTATAATGGATAGTCTAGGATCTAGGAAATAGTAAAAATGTTTTTAAATACATTTTTTAGAAACATGTATGTGAATGATAAAGAGGTCCCAGTAGATACTCATGTATAAACAACCTCAGATAATGATAAGATTTTAGAAATACGCATTACCTTGTACTTTTCCTTTTTTAAGGGTATGTTAACCTCCTGTATAATAGTAAAATAATTGTTAATAAATTATACAATAAACACATAAATAAATATGATATCCTATATGATCATCTAATATTTCTTTGTTAATAATATTTTAGTAGTGTCATTATTTTGGAAATTAAGAGATTCTTATTCCTTTATATTCTTGGTTACTTAAGCCATGTTTTTTATGTATAAAATGTACTTGATTCATATCCATAATGTTTTTATGTTCTTAACAATTAGTTTTAACTATATAATGGAAATTATTCTTGAATAGTTATTATGGGGAATGAATTTCAACGCATTCGTGGATATCGTAATCCATACATATGCACGAGAGACAATATCATTCTTTTGATGGTATATCATATATACATATTATTTACATCAGTTATACTCATTATTATACCCATCCAAAAATGATGTTTTTGTATTACAAACTACACCACGACGTGGAGACGGTAAGTCGTATGTATGAATGTATGGTGATATTTCATTTATAGGATGGTTATAATAATGATTATGGTTGTACCATATTAATAATAACATCACATTTTGTATACGGTACTGGATTTTTTTATTTTGGTATGGAAACAACAATAAATGAGGATGTGGGATAAAAGATCATTGAAAGAGGTTGTGATATTATTACCTCTTCTTCGATTGTTTCTTATTGAGTTGATCAAAATGGCTCCATAGGATATCTTTCTAATAAAAGTAAGGCCTCTAAGTTTAAGTGAGGGTATTTGGGAGGATATTTGAGCAGGGTTTGGCCAATCCAAATGGCTTTGGAGGTGTGATGTTGAGATAAGGGGAAGTACAGTTTTATAAGAGAGGGGAGGTTCACTTTAGGAAAATCTTAAAATAGTATTTTGTTATAAAATAAAATTTGATTTATAACAGATCAGAAAGGATTTATTTCAAGTAAAAAATGGTTATGGATCGAAATCCTCTTATCCAATTTGTTTTAGATAGGTTCAGGTCACCATATTAACCTTATAATTTAGATTTAACTCTTAGTAAAATAGTTTAACTTTTACCATGTATTCTGGTTATATTATAATAAATGGTCAATAAACATATTGTAAAATGCCATGAGATCCCCAAGTGGTTCATTATTGATATATATAACATTATATTTTTCCTTTTTCAAAACATTAGATTTTTAGGAATATTATATCATTTAATAATATCATATTTTTTATTAAAAAACTCTTTTATATCAATTTTCAAACTATTTGTTATTTTGTTTTTGTGAATGTCGTAACAACATTATAACATAAAAATATATTTAATCAACCCTACCTTGTCATATTAAACTAGAAAATTCTTGTAATACATCAATAGTCTCAATTTATAATTATATTAATATTTATAATATCAAATAATTTAATCTTTCAATAATAAGGTAATTACTACATCATCATTGTGTAATAAATAAATTTTATGATTTAATGTAAAAAATGGTAAATAAAATACAATTATGTAGGAAATATTTTTCTATTTTAATTGATTATTTATAATTGAATTTTTCTTATGTATAACCTTATATTAAAAATGTTTTAGTTATTAAAATATGAATTTTAAAATTTTAACTCTTTTTTAAATAAAATAATAATAAATGTTTGAATCTAATCCAAGTGGACCAAAATGATCATATTTTATTTCCTAATAATTTTTTTGGTAAAAATACACTTATCCAATAGAATTATGATATATGATAGGGTAATTATAATATCATTATTACATTTAATAACGCTATTTACTTTTAACCGTGGTAAATAAAATTCAAAAGTAATTATTCAACAAAAACTATTATCATACAATTGAACCACATTTTACATAATGATTCCAACCATGTCTCTTGTTCTTTTTCATTTCAATTCACAAAATCTTTAAAATTATGTTTTATGACAATTTTCGAATGCGCCGAGATGATGGGTAAAAGACGGTAAAAAGTTCAATAAAATTTGATATATTTAACATTATTATAAAATTACTAAAATTAATTAAATTGAACATAAATAGGTATTATGTATCTATTTTTACCTAAAACAAAATAAAATAAAATATCTAATTATTTAATTAAAAAGTTGGTTTTAAACAATAATGTTGTGTTTTTTCACTATTCATCCAAAATTGAATGTTTTAAGAAAAATACCAAAAAATCACCCAGAGAAAATTTAGATATATGGAATCATAAAATGAACTCAATTTTTAAGAATAATATTTATAATATTTCGAAAAGTTTGTATTACTATTCATCATGGTTGGATTGGTTGGTCGTGGTGTTTTATAACATGAAGTTGCATACAACAAAAGCTATTGTATTATTCAAAGAGAAGTGTACCATGGAAGCAAGGGGTGTTACATAAATCCCTTGTTATGTTAATCCTTTCTTTTTAAAATATTTCAATGTTAATCCCTTATCTGTCACACTATTTTTGTAAAACGTCTTTTTTCCTTATTTTCATTGTGTTTGTTAAATCCTTCAGTTTCTCCTGTTCCTTGTTAATTGAAGCTTCAGTGATGGATGAATGAAGCGATAAACATTGAGGTAGTTAGTATATGTTATTTCTGACCATTTCGACTCTTGTAAAATGATAAACCACTATTCTGTGCACTGGATTTGTCTAGTGATGCCCAATATTTGTTAAAAAAATTGTTTTAATGGTCTCCTCTTGTCCTTAGTGATCTTGTCTTATGAGGAAACTCATCTATGGGGTTTCAACCTTTTCTTTGGCCACCCCTATTCATTTTTCCATACATAATGGCATATTTATCCCATTCTTGAGTTATGGACTACATTATTTGTGTGTTTCCCATTTTTAATGCCTTAAATTTATTATATGAATTAACATGAGTGATAAAACATGAATTGGATCTCTTTATAAATTAATATTTTTAATTTATATTTATTATCACATGTCTAATTCCATATTAAATTGATCATTTTTTACATATGTGATTTCTCTTTATCCCAATGAGTTTTTTTATTCCATATGTAATGTCATGTGCTTTATACATTGTCCCCTTAGATAAATGCATTTTTTCATTAATCAAGACAAGTTACTTTTTTGTGAAAAATATTTTAAACTTGATACTTGTCTCATATTCCATTTTTAATGGATTGAATATTATCATTTGGATAACTTAGTAGCAGTATATATTTCCATGATTTTTGATAATGTGTGATTATATAAATGCTATCCTTGGACAAGCTTCAGAACATATGATATTGATATTCTTACTTGATGGCATGTATATATATAAATATTACCTTTATTGTGATATGTTTCATGCTTTTCATGGATCACCTATTATGGATTGGGAGAAAACCTGGATCCCGATATAAGGATGTCATGGATGGACACTCCATGTTCATTTGGATACATTTGATACACCCAGAGTGATACTTTGAATTTTTATATATGGGATATTTTGGAGGAATTAAATACGTAAATGAGTGAAACGGGTTCCCTCGGGGAGAAACTAACAATGAAGTCATTATAAATATGGATATTCCATGATTCAAGTGAAACTCATCCCTCCATGTGACATGCGTGGTACAGACTCAGAGTTACCATGATGTGAGTGATATAAGGGATGGCATATGGGTTCATTGGAGGGTATCGATGACACTAGTCATATCATATGTTTTCATAGAAACCCTTGATATTCAATATATATCACCTAATAAGGGCTCATGAATACACCCATGGATTTAATAGCTCGACTAATTATTCCTCATTTGTTACTTATTTATTTATATTAGATCATGATTATGTGATGATATAGAAATTTGACCTCCATGATAATGCACCATCATTGGGTCTTATTTACTTTGGTTGTTTCAATTGTAATGTCCCTTATATATATTTCATGACATTCACAATTACCTATTTTTAAATGAGGGACTTTTGCCAATGAAGATGGTACTTTGTTGGGTGTCCATTTAGGATCTCTAACTGAGGTGGTTACATTTTATTTATTTATCCATTTCCCTGCAGTAATTGTTATGAAACACTATAATTTATTTGTTGCATGAAATGGATTGGCCCCAATACTCTGGGTGTCGGCATACATAGATTTATATCTAACACCCAACTTTGTTACCTTTTGGCTACCCAATTAGACATTATGATTGTAGGTATGGTTAAATTTATGTATGTAGCTTTCAATGCTTGATTTACTTACTACTTTATGATTGGGAATGAGAAATAGGTTCAATCCTATGGTCGAGATGCTTATAATAAATATTTTTTTCATGCTGTATATTTTTCTAGCACATAGTATGTTCGTATTTCTATAGCCCATCATAATCACATTTTTTATAGTAACATTACATCATGATCCACATTTTTATCAGTTATTTTATTCGGTTTTCAATGTTTATTCATTTATATTTTTTTGGTTATTAAATTTATTTCAAATTTAGTCATTTTACTTGGTATTCATTTGATATTTATTACCAATTGTTTACCATAGTTCATACATTGATCAATGATGTTATAGTCTCCCCACAGACATACCCAATGGCCTCACTGGTGGTCGAAAGCCTCTGGTGTTTATGGAGGTTCACTTGAGGTTGAGTAGCCATCATTTGAGAGAAATGTTGATTGGAACCTGGGGGGGATGCTAGAAGTAGAACCTTCTATGACTTCCACCCTATGGTTTCATATGATGACTCATATAATTAGTGATGTTGAGAAAATGAGATATCTCCATAATATGATGTTAAAATTATCATATCCTTGATCCACTATCCTCGCTCCAAAATATATGGTGCCAATACTGGGTTTTGGTCTATAACCCTATCTAAAAAGTGTCTACTTTCTCCGCTCTAGTGGATTATGTCACCTCTAATGTATGCCCTACTACCCTGGCCACTTTTTGAAGGAAAGTTCTCACCTGATTGTAATTGTTACCCTAGATGAATTCCAGAGGCAGTAGTCTAATATATTCTTCATGGGTCCTCTAGAAATGATCTTAGGTATCCACCCCTTGAAGATGATATTTATTGTAGAGGCCCTTCTCACAATATTATCAGGATAAAATGAGTTCCTCCCCCTATTAATTACCTTCCATACCTTGAAGGTCTATTATAGTGTAGAAGAATAGAAAACTATCATAGGGGACCATCAGAAATCACTATCTATGAAATGTGATGAAGAAATCCCTATGATTCTCACTAACATACACATATAAAGATCTTGAATAACTCTTAGTGCCATGGTTGGGGGAATCTATAGGATTCTATCATACTCTCATTGTTTGTTGTGTTGAATGATTCTAGGAATACAGATCCACCACCACCCATAGAGTTCAAGGGAATGGTTCTACTAATTGAGGATGATTATCCAAGAGCTTGTGTTTTTTTAGGCTCACATGTCCCTCCAAAAGCACTCTCATATAAAGGATGAATTTTATTCCATTCAAGGACTCTCCATGAATACATCCCTACTTAATCGGATTCTTTCTCTTCCACCACCACCATGGAGGTATGTTAGATGATATGTTATTATTTGGAAACCATATTTTAACGTGATCATCTTGATGAGTTCTTGTAACATGATGTCATTCCCGACAGGGAAGCGGCTTTGGATACCCCATCCAATATGGAAATATTTATAATTTCATATCATCCACTATAAGATGCAACATCATTTGAAGAAATATATTCCCATAGTATGCCTCTTCTTAGAGAATCAAAATAGAATATTAGGTATGTATCAATTCTTCCACCATTTTAATTTTTGTAATTAGTTAGGGATTATAGTAATAATGATAATTTCTTTCTTCTATATAATTATTTAGAATAGGAATGATTTTTGGGAATCCTAGACCCCGAACTATTACTGAATGTAATTTGGCTACCTTTCACCCTATACTTTTCCATCCTGGCATTTCATAACGAGGACCATGCATCCTTCCATCATAAAAACTTGTGGTAAATGTTTGATTACATATGTGATCATGATATAACCTTTGAAAAAATTCAAATAGTCCTCCTAGACATCTATCAGATGAATCATATTATTGATGTTGTAGCACTCCATGAGGCTCAGCAGCTGAAATCTTATTGGTACTATGATATTTTCAAGTTATATGGTATTGTGAGCCTTAATACGATTCATCAAATAATGTAGGATTTATCTCAAGATGTAAATATCTGGTATTTGGGGTAGTATTCTTTCCATTATTTTAGTCCCTTCTCATGGTAGCAATGGGATCGTCAGGATAATCTGCCCGCCAATTGTGAAAATTCTTCTTCAACCAACCCCTTAGTGGATTTAATCCTTATTAATCCTCTAGATGATAAAAAACTAGTTTGTTAAATTAGAGAATGTTGGATGAAGTCCATACATAAGTGGAGATGTACCACCAGAATTACTTAAAGAAAATTTCTCACAGTCATCAATAGAGACAAACATTATGCCTTGGGAGCCTTATGGAGACACTTCTACCTTATTTTTGATACAAAAAATTGGAATAGGAATTAATGATCATGTTAGACCATATGTGGTCATTAAAGAAACTGAATAATATTCTATAGTCTCCTCTCTAGTGAAGTTCCTTGGGGATATAAGAGTCAAACCTCCAAACTCCTCATCGAACAACACCTAGAGATAGAACATGGTTGTGTGGAACCTAACCCTCCCCTAGCCAAAAAACCATTCCTTCTTGACCAGGCACCAAGTGTCATGTTGGGATTTCCTACAAACCAAATATAGTGATGTATTATGAATCTATAAAATGACCATGATACAACCCACCTACCTCACTAGAGTAGTTTAGCATCCCACCTTAAAACAATAAAAAATTCATTTCATATACAAATAGCCAGTGAAAAAAACTAGTGAATTCCAACACTCATCCTAACAAGCTAATAATTGATCTCACTTCCCCTATCGGGTCATTATAGATGAAATTTGTTTCATTTATTCTTTAAGTTATTCCATATCTGGCATGGGTGAATCATGTTCATCCACCACCATTTCATGAATCTGAGTTTCACCCCATTCAATGTAATCTGTGATATGATGGAACATATTGACCATTTCTCCTCTAGATGTCACATAATTCTAATATTCATATAGAATATGAATGTAGGAAAACACTATTTTTATTGACTACTTTATAGGGACCCTCAAATTTTTGTTACAATTAACATTTCGTATAGAAAATAACTATCTAGGAATATATCTGGAGGTTTTGTTTCTTCTAATTCATTTATACAATGTATAACACCAAATATTTTTTCCTATAAAAATGACTGAAAAAGATAAATGATAGAGTTTATGACTTCATTTTCTGATGTTATGGCCTCATATACTCTGTTTATGTCCCTCTTTTCTAGGAACAACTGTTGGGATTTTCATAGATAATGTATAACAGGATTTGTTCCCTAACCACAACTATCAAGGAGAATTTCGATAATTTATTAAGTGACATCATCATTTGGAAGATTACATGTAGTGGATTGAGTTGTTTTTATTCCCTTTACATCATTTATATCCATTGTTGAAGCTTGTGGGGATAGATAGAGCTACAACTCTGCAAACATAGGCCCCTCAATCTGTACGGCTTTAGTAACATCTACAAGATATGTATCACTAAGTGATAATTCACCATGAGGATGCTCCTCAATCCACCCATTAGAGACATGTACCCAAAGTTCCCTTTATATTGTAACTGAACTATGTATATTCCTCCAAGATTAAGTGGGTCCTATGTTACTTTATCTATTTTAAGGAAAATTTTATCGAGTTGTCCCCAGAATCTAGGAGGCCCCGAAATGTTTGACAAGAACATAATCCCATTTACTATTCTTACCAAAGATTTCATGAAAATATTATAATATTTTTATTCATCTATAATGATTGTATCCATGATCAATTTGATCATAGTTTGATCAATAAATTTTATTTCCAATCATAGGTGAAATATGACATTTCCACCATATATGATTATATCAAATACTTACAAAAATGGATTATATTTCATATCCCCTGATCAAAAAAATTTGTTGAATGGATGGATTGTATGTTGGTATCTAATTATTGTGGTATTATCTATGCTTAGTTGACTAAACGATAACCTACTGGGGTGTCCACTCATCCTATAACTACCCTTTCAATTTCAAACCCTTCTATGTCTCCAAAGAACCAGTATAGATAAAACAAATGAATCAAGGACATCCAATAGTTCCAAAAAAAGTTTTATCTCTCGTTGATTTTATTCCCCTATTAAATTTGGAGATGGACCCAGGATCCATTTAGTCCTAGAGTACCACATAGATGAAGAACCAAAGTATGCTTTTATTAATGCTGTTAGGCTGATCTATCATTGGATATGACTATTATATGAGGATCATCACCTAAATCTTTAGGAAATATGGGTTGATGTCATCACAAAAAGGGTTGGAATTGTGGATCCATAAAAGATACTCAATTAAGTACCACACAATTATGTAATATGCTTCATAAACTAGGGATCATGATTTATATAAGGCTCTGTTAGCTGATTACTCATAGTATCCACCATTAGATACGCCACCATAATCGACTAGGTTGGTTGATCATACAAATAGACCACAAAAGAACTACAGTCACCCATAGTTGGATAAGGATAGATCATAAACTCTAAGTCATCAGATTAAGTTATCTGACCAATATCCGAACATGGATAACACTACTCAGGTATCAACACCTCATTCATCCTTGCCTATTATGTTTCTTGTTAAATGGGAAACCTAAATAGGATTGAATATTCCCATTTATTAGAAGTAATATTTAATTAAGAACCTCTCCATAATAATAACATGGCTGCTGATAATTTTTTAGTTTCACTTGTACAAGAGTTTTCAAGAATACCTTATAGAATATTAGAAGATCCATCTCCAATTATTGATTGAGGAAGCTACTGCTTAATCCAATTACACATAAGAAGATTAATAGTAAGAGTTTCAGTATTTTATCTCCTTCACAGATGAGGATAATGGGGGAAACCATTTTTGGTAACATATTTTTTCTATATGTGTTAGCCTTATTCAATAGTGTATGAATCAAATATCTCTTGGTAGACAGCTTCTCTAGGACCAATATTATATCACCCAAGACACTACATAAGTAGGGGTTCATTGAGAAATACATTACCACATCCAACATTAAAATATAATAGTATAATTAAAGTATTCCAAACCCATCCAAAATGATTCATTTGGAGACGCAACATGGTGGCTGAATAGAAAACAAAATTCTCATATTTGAATTGTAGGTTACTTCCTATAACACCATGCTATGAGGGTCCTAGATCCATTTTCCTGTGGATGTTATTCTTTCATATATCCAATTCCACAAATACATCACAAATTATCGATTAGGGTTTCTCCATTGTGATGATTCCCCTTAAACTCCAGTGAATTTACCTACCTAGATGATGGATATTACACAAGGGAGGGGAAGTAGCACCAAGTAGATGAGGTGGGAGAATTAATTCTCATAATTTCTTGCTTACTATATCAATATATCAATGGTTTAATATATAGAAAAAAATGTCTTAAAAATACAATAGATGGGATAAAAAAACTCATACAAGGGGAACCATTTCATTAACCCTAATAAGAATGGATTCTTGTGGATTAACTCATATTTGTATAAATAGTGATAATGGCTAAAGAGATAATGGATAACTATAATTAGTAACTTGAATTTTATCCCATTTGTTACTATACTCTATCAACATTTTTCCATTTGAATTGTATTTTTAACTTAATTGATAATGAATTATCACTATTTGATTAACATTAAAGGAAGATCTCACCATCAGAGGCCAAATATTATTGGATGGATAGTTGTTTTCACCATGACCTTTACATAGAAAGAATCCATTTCTAAAGATTCATCCCATCCAAAAGAATATAACAACCCTAATTCATTGTCTTCAGATCATTAATAATAATCATCATCCACTTACCCTCATAACGGTTAAAATGAATAGTATTTGGATAAATACCCTGTTGATTTGGTGGTAGGTGTCTACACCACATTCAATGATCTGACAAAAGTGAATATCAGTACGTAGGATGATCTGAAACCAATTATTATTAAATCGTTCATGTATTAAGAGGTGTATTAGAAATGAATTTACTTACCGATGAAGAAATGTTTCATGTTTTCCTAGAATTAAAAGGAAATGACAAGGCTCAATATATATAACATTATCCACTACCTTGTCCTTTCAATTAGCAATAATGGGTTCAAATATGTTCTGGGAAACATAAATCCCTACAATGGTGTCATTGAAAATTCCAAAGATGATAATATATTCATGGGATATATTTTTAGCTTAGTCCAGTACTCCAAATGGTTATCCAACACCATCCATGCTGGGAAAAAGACTATAAAGATCAGGGACTGCATCAACATTCGAGACAAGAATCCCCACTCCCAAATGGATGAATTTTCCATTGAAGAGATATAATTTATGAATGATTAAATGAATTTATTGAAGGATCTATATTATAAATATGTTTATTCCATGCATAACCATATAACGACGGCCCCTGAAGACTAAGAGGCCACAACATTTAAGGGAACCTCAGGGAACCTTTAGTTACAAAGTGATGTTGTTTGGTATGAACAACGTTGGTTCCACTTATCTATATTTTACGAACCACATATTTAATCCACTCAAAAAAATAGTGGTGAGTTATATAGATGAATTTTTCATCAAATATCATTATTATTAGGACCATATCAAGGATCTTGAGAAATTTTGTGATCCTCTCTGTTCCCACCTCCTAAAGATTGTCCTCTTAAAGTGAAAATCAGGGACACATATGGGATTTTAAATAGATTAATCATTATGTATAGATGCATTAAAATCTACCCATAAAAGAATAATTCCATTAACCTTATATGTCATCCATGAAAAATCTGGCTGTCAATAGGTATCTAAGGCCAGCTAGCTTAATTATGTCATTTTATCTACAACATGTGTGAAAAATGTATGCCATTTTCAATTATTATGAAAAAATATTTTCTTATCTATTGTATGAGGAATACCAGACTTCATTTGGGGACATAAACAAGTATATTCTATATCCTTTAGAACTAAACCCACTTGTCTTGGTGAATCCTCAAGTAATTTGTGTGAATGACCTAGAATGATCATTCAGTGACCTCTTGCATCAAAATACAAATGCAAGAGAAATGAATAGTGTATATTAACATAGTAGTATGATTCTCAACAATAATACAACATATTCTACCATAGGGAAGTGTTATATTGCCCTAGTTTTTTTGGTTCATAAATTGAGTCACTATCTGAATAATTACTTAGTAAAACATGGATCTTATATCGGCCTACATAAGTATATCATAAACAGCCCCATCCTAGATATGAAATTTCAATGGTGGGAGGTTACCATAAACCTGGTAAAAATCATATATGTTCCCTAGAAACATATCAGGGGTTAAGCACTTAGAAGGCACCATTTATGCTCACCTGATAATATATTTATTTATGGTGGAATTCCAATTCTATGTTGAATCCATTATGTTTATTATTGGGGATATTTCATGATTCTAGATACACATTGAATGTTCCTCCTAGATTTGGACGATAAGAATGATCAATAACTATAAACACAATAAGGATTGCCTTGGGGCCTTATTTATTGCTCTGGTATAATCCCCCATGTTTTATTAATTATTATTCTTAGAAGGGATCACTAAAAAAATAGAGAGAACCTAGACCATATCGGATACCTCAATATGGATATTGAGATTTTATTTCTACATCTTAATGTGATGAGTAACTCGAAAATGGTCATCAAGTAAATAAAAAGTGAAAAGATAGTATGGTTACATGATCACATAACATCACTAGAGTTGTCCTAGGATTTTATGGCCCAATTGACTTCCAGGCATGAAGTCTCTCAACTTCATGTATCCAAAAATTATTGAGCAGATTCCTTGCATACCCTAACTACATCCCTTAAAAATAATTATCAAAATAACATGGTCATTAATATTGAATATTAGAGATTAATTTACCCCATTACATCCGATTAATAGTACTTGAAGGTGTATTGAATTTCTACTGAAATGCCCTTTGGAGAACTCTTAAGAAAATTTTTGGTAGTGTTAATATTAGATTATATGAATCCATTCATCAAATACCTCCAACATGGGACTCTCCCATCATGCTGAGCATGGAATGAGTAAATATATTAGTGTGAAGAGATCATCACACTCCAAGATGATACCAAATATGAGAATATTTTTTTTAAATGTGGCCTCTATTTAATCCTCATATATTTCATCCAAGGGAGGGAGATCCATTATATCCTGAAAGATGTTCACATCATATCATTTGGATCCCTCAAGATGTGTTGAATCTCTTTAACTATATCTAATGAATGGGTGACCATTTAACCACTATGGATCATTCCTACAATAAATTCACCATGAACTGTAATTCAGGACACATCCATGCCAACATCATCAAACATCTTCCAGATCACTTCTAAGACAATAAGTAATCATATCCATTTAATTCATAGAGAAATTATGTTGTGGGATATAACAGACTAGACACATCTCACCTATAAAAATTCATCCTAAATGATACTAAATTATTCTCAAAAATTGGTATAATTCATGATATATTAAAATTTTAATAAATGTTCAGTGATTAAGTCTATGAAATCACACACTATTCATTGATTCAAGATTCCCCACACCATTCTCATGAACCATGAAACCATTATTTTTTCAATGAAGATGAAGATATTTTATGGATACTCTAACATTAAATCTAGAAAAATCTCCCACTATCACACATTGGTAAAACTAATGTTCATGGAATTCAATAAAACCATCTCCAACATGTTGTAAGATATCATGGGTCGAAAAAGATAGTGGGAAATCTTGGATCTCTGATACCCTTTTTCTCATCAAACAACAAACCAAAATTCCCTCCATGTTACTCTATTCTTCCTAGTTTATGGGACATTGGATATTTTACATATAGAGGTTCAACAGTCATTGATATGAAATTTCACTTATAATCAAAAGGAAGTACAAAAGAATGTTGAGGTATGTTTGGTTGAATTGGAATCCCATGAAGATGACCAGTTCAAATAATTTAACAACCTTGATATTCATCAGAGTATGTTAGAATGGACATTGACATAAAAGGTTTTAATTGGCTAATTACATCATGGTGAAATAGTTTAGAAATTGGGAAAACCAAAAATACCTAAAATAGAAATGGAAGCATGATAATTAATGGGAGTAACCTTACATCATTCTTAATGTATACTCCAAGGGTTCATATTCACTGATCACTATGGATGTGTAATGAACCCCCCCACCACAAAGTTCTTCTAGCTATAAATTGTATAACACCCAATGAATCCTAGTCACATGACATTAAACTACAAGACAATATCTTCATTATATGTTGTTGAAATTTTAGATATATTGCCTTATTCATATGAAGAATAAATTTGGGACAACATCATTTTCATATCATATTGAACTATATGAAATGGCATCCTGGTCACAATTCATTAAACAATAGAAAAATCCTTATCATATGACATTAAACTATTTCAAAAAGTTCCCCAATTTTTCGATGTTAAATTTTAGAGAGATTTCATTTTCTTATCTCGTTTTACTACATGACATATTATCTCATCTAAACAACATTAAACTATGGGAGACCATAAATTTAATATGATTTTAAACTATATGATATAAAATTACATTTGTACAATGTAAAAATATGGGATGAATCTCATTTCAAATAATGTAAAAATTTATGACATAGCATCCCATACACATGACATTAAATTACTGGACAACAACCATTTCATATGATGTTAAATTGTATGAAATTTGTTACCAGTCATAAAATGTTAATAATTTGGATAACATCCTTGTCATATGTAAACTATCCTATGAATGGTTATAGGTAGGTTCCCCTTTCCTATCAATATAAACACAAATTCCTATAACTATATCTAACCAATACTTTGAATGGTTAGACTATAAGTACTTTTCCTGATATAGATTACTCTTCCACATAGGTATTGTTGAGTTCCACTCATCAATTTCATTCTCTCCCAAAAAATCAGAACCCAATTTTTTAAAATAGTTATATAATTTGAATCCAAATGATATAATTTATTTATTAACACCTAATGAATTTGGGTTTCAGGAATAGACTCTATCAAGGTCACCTTTCTCATCTCCAAAATATATTCTTAAGAACTAATAACAACAATATCCCCATTCATGAAGACCATATGAACAACATCCCCATTCATGAAGACCGTATCAACAACCTCCACTCAATCTATAGATATAATAGTAATATTAGACATTTTTACTCCCAAAGTGGTGACAATAATAAAAACAAATCCCCCTTAATTTTAATTTCATTAATTGAACTAGTATATCTCTCTATAACAACATTATATTTATTAGAATTAATTTATTTCACTAAATCATAAAATATGGTTAAAATGTTATTCATAACATGGGGAGGCCAGTTGATTTTATATTCACGTAAAAATAGTTAAATTAAAAAATCTCTATGTGGATAATAGAATAATTATTTCATAGGTGGGGACACTTGAATTTGTCTCTTGGACATAGAAAAAATTACAAAGACACTCATATTCGGTTGATAAGCACTGATCAACTACCGAAATATTTATACAACCTATTCCAAAGGATCCATGAATCATGATATTGATCATATATCATTGCATGAGATTGTAATATTTATAATACCAACTCCAAAAATCATTGGGGTTAGTCAAGAAATAATATTTCATTGATATCACATTATTATAGATCAAGATAAGTAACTCCATTATAAGCTCTATAAGTTGGATTTCCAATATAAATGTAGTATGGAGTAGTATGTTTCCTAGTGGAACAATCACATTTGTATTTGTAATGGTTTAATTGATTATATCAATAATTGAAATAATCCCAAGAGATAATGAACACGTCATTCCTCCAACTATAATCCCTATCAACCCCAATCCATGATGAAATCCATCAGTGAGATTGAAATATATTCCCCAACACTTGTCTAAGGAGATTTTTTTTTAAAATATTGATCATGTTAGAAAATCATTACATAGGAAGTGAACCAAAATATTTTTTGTAATCTTTAGTGTTAGAAAATAAATAAAAAGAAGAGGTAATAATGGGAAACATACAAATATATCCATTATTTGAGGATTCAATTTTAAGTAGGAATTAAAATACCACTATAACATGGAAAAATTATTATCATTGAACAAAAACAAATAAATCAACTTATCTATGAAAAATTCATCCTTAGTCATCAATATTTTCAAAATTTGATCTGAATCAAATCTCCCAACTATCAAGAAATCTTACCGACCTCAACAAAAAAATGTACCTATCAATTGATTTTATAATGGGTTGTGTCTTTCTAAATATATTAACTAATTATAATTATAAAGGTGATTTTGAATTCATTGAATTCAATGAGGATTGTAGTAGTTTAGGTATTTCATCATCTCATTAGGTATCCTAAAGTTTGAACTTGATATTAAGAAATAAGTGTAGAAGATTTGTTTAACTAATGTTTTAATCAACAGATGATAAAGATCTGAAGGTGTTGAGATGTATCTATAACACTATAATGGTAAAGGTATAAGAGGGTTTTCCAATCCACATCCTCTGTATTCATCATGTAAACTAATATATATTTCTTGACTCTTTCATAAGATTTTGATTTCATCCACATAAAACATGAATAACATTATTATTAGTAACCTGCATTATTCAATATTACTATGTTATATTATTTATATTATTAAGACATTATTGTTTGTTATATGTTCTATATATGTGTATCTAGAATTAAATTCTCTAGTACTAGATTCATTTTATATGAATCATCATGTGAAAATAATTATGTTTTATTTATGAGAATTATAAAATCTTGATTTAGTTATAATTTTTGTGTGATGTTTTTTATTCACTACTATATACCACCATCAATTAATTATTATATTTGGAATTATTTTCCAAATTAGATCATGATTATTTTATTTTCTATTCAAAATCAGGCCTAATTAAATTTTTATTATTTTTAATTTTTTATTTTATGAAATCCAAAATTAAACCATATGAACTGTTTCTCTGTAATGCAGGCTTCACAACAGAATGTACCATAAAAGATAAAATCATTTACATATTTTACATAATTTTGATTAAAAAATATTCAATATTTAATGGGAAACTCATCAAATAATTTTTTTTCTATGTGTCTTGATTTTTCACATTATATTATAATTTTGATGAACTTGATCCTTAACTCTATATTAATATAATGTAATTTTTACCCTCGGTCCACTAAGGATAAATTTTCTTTATAATCCCACTTTATTTTTTACCCATATAGAGACCTTTTAATTTTCAATATTGCATTATGGTTTCTCTCCCCCATTCTATTGTAAGGGTGATTAGTGTGTATTTAGATCCATTGAGTGTGTTAGTATTCATTAAAGTGTTAACAGAGTCTACAAATTTAATTTTAATTGTTTCTTCTGATAATTTTCATTAAGAGTTATTCTTGAATTTTATGTCATTTCTTTTCTATCTATTGTGTCCTATATGGGTGTATATAACATTTTTGTGACCTTTAGAGAGTATGATATTTTTCTTGTGTAGAGAGTCAAAAATTTCATTAGTAGATGCTTAGAATATCCAGCTAGTTCATAATGATACAAATTGAACACTATAGAATTATTGGATATATAACATAAGACTAGTATACCATTAATATGGTAGAATAAAAGACTAAATATTGGTTGGTTGTAAAATTTCCTTTATTTTTCAGTTTTTTCATTCATTTTAATGATTATCCTTAACTAATTGGGATTTTGTATATATACCCATGGAACCATATTATTTGAAGAATTATCATTATAGTTTATCATTAGGTTGTTTTATCCCCTTATGCGAAGATTTGTAATAAAGTTATATTTTCAATTTTATGGTTCCCTTCTTCTATATTCATTTTATTTTTAGGGAATTTAAGAATCTTCTCTATGGATATATCTATTGGTGAATTTTTTTTTCAATCCTTAATTTTTCACAGTTCCGGTAAAGAAATTTATTTTTGGCTGAAATTAATAATGATATATTTTTTTACATATGTTATTATTTTCATTCTATTTTCATAATAAAAATATTATATGTAATATATAATCCTTAAATATTTTAGTGATTCTATTAAAATTTTAATTGATTTTACAATAATATTTTTTTTTATTTTTCAATTACAATATAGTAGTACAAGACATCCTTAGTGATATTTATATCTTTTTGGAAGAACCATGTAACTATGGGTAGGAATTTGTTTTATATAACTTTTTATAATTTTTTTTATTATAAACCTTATTTGTAGAATTTTATAATTTAAGTAAATTGGGCTATCATGTTTTGTGATAATATTAGTTATGGGAAATCCACCTATCATACCATATAATTTTTTAATTTTTTAATTTTCATGAACAAATTCCTTATATTAGGTGGAGATGATTAATTATTTGGTTAAAGATATAATTTTCAAGTTAGGGATGTGTAAAATCATATTCACTGTGTTTAATATTAAATTATGAGTTCCTACTAATTTGTGATTCATTTCTCATATGGGAATTTTTATTTTTATCATAGGATTATATTTTTTCAGAATTAAGACTCAAATCCTAAATATGAGAGTTTAGGAACCCCTAGAATATATATTTACACATGATTGGGTATTAAGGTGGTTATTTGGTCATAATAATGGGTCTGAGGAATGGTTAGAAACTATATTACATAGAAGACCAGTCATATAATGCCCTAAGCCCGCTCTTCCAAACTCTGTGTTTAAAAATTTTGTGTAATTTGTTTTCTGAAAATAAACTGAATAATTAACAATATATTACACAAATGAGGGCCTTTTACCAATCTAGGTTCTAGAGGATTAAAAAAAGTCATAGATTTATTAGATATGAAACAATAAATAAAATGATTACCTACTACACTTTCTCACGTGCTAAAACAAGAGTATCATAGTCTGATTTATAAATTCTATGATTCATTTGAAAAAGCATTAAAAACAAAGGGGTGTGCATTCAATTTCCCAGTAAGGAGTTTTTAAAACCTTTTATAAATCTCATTAAAAATATCCCTTTGATAATACATTTTCAAAATTCAATTAGAAATACATTTGTAAAACAATCTTTACAAAATACTATAATTATTTGAGAAATAATTATACTTTGAAAGCGTTTTTTAACTGATCCAGTGATTCTATTGACAATATAAATCAAGCTCTTAAAAAAACAACTGAGGCCACTCGAAAAATTAGAGGAAATATTGTGCCTACCTACTGGAGGGATAGATTCACTATCCAATTCCTTATCGTATTTTCAATGTTCGAGTACCGGTTATTATAAATCATTTGTTTCTTATCTTTCCATATATATATATATATATATATATATATATATATATCACTGGTGTTTTAGTTTTGAAAATATATTTATAATCATGCATGGAAAAAACGAGTTCTATTTTATTTAAAAATATATAAATACTAATCTTTACTGAAAATTACATATTCGACTTTGTATGATCAGATCTCATGATACATGACTTTACATAATCACATGGAAGTTAAATCAAAATCGATGCACATGAAATTTCAAAGACATATTTATTATGTTTCTTTTATGCATGAAGGTAAACTAATAACAATAGGGAACAAATAATTATTTCTTCATAACGTTAATCAATAATAATAGATAATTATGTGGCATAAGTAAAAAAATTATCAGGATAATATTTATTTACTAAATACAATAATCCTTTCATGGATGTATATTTATATGAACTTATGTTTTAAGGAAAATGACTTAAGAAGAACATATATATATTAATTTATAAATATCATGATAACAAAATCATCGATGTATAGTTATAATCTGTATTTTTTTATGTCATGCACATGATAAGATTATGACATTCATAAATATATAATTTCATATGTGAATTAATATAATGTTATTTATTTATTTAAAACAATTATATGCTTGATCATCATAAAATTATATATATATATATTCATATAATTAATATCATATTAAACAAATTGTTTTCCAAATAAATAAAATAATAAAAATATTATTCCTTTACTAAAATAATAATAGAATTTACATGGAAAATATAAATAAATACCTTACACAAAACATAAGAAAATTAAAATCATAATTTTAATTTATGTACCTCTTACTAATTTTAGAATAGATAATGAATCACAATTTTAAAGTAAAATAAAATAAAAACCCTTAATAAAAACCATAAAACGTAAAATGATAGATCATATTTTGATTAAAAAAATTGTATGGTAGAAAATCCCTTATGAAAAACCAATAAACTAAAATTATAAATTTGAAATAAATAAATAAATAATCCATTATAAGAATAAGATCTTAAAATAAATATTTTTAAAAAATATTTATCTCTTTCCAAAGTCATTAGAAGTGGCAAATTAGTATTTATTCTTGGAAGAACCCTAACAGGGATCTTCACAGCTCTCTTAAACTCTCTATAGAGCTTCAAATTTATAGCCAAATTATATTATGTAATAATAAAAAGGAGTATTTCTATATTATTTCATTATTTATGATCAATTTTGTCGGCTCTATTTTAAAAATTATGTCTTAATATTCTGATTGGTGGTTTCGTACTACTGTAGATATATAGCGATGCTTAATATAAATTTAATACTCCTTGCATCACTGTCAACAGAGAAAACAAAATCTAGAAATGATTCTATTCCAAACAATTAGTGGTTTTAATGTACCACTTGTATACCAAGATCCAATTTCATACAAATTATATAATCTAATCAAACCAAAAGAGTCAATCAAATTAATATTAGGAACCAAAAAAATTAAATTCTTTGTGCAAAAACAAACCAAAAACTCAACAAATATAGAAACAAAATAGAAAACACACATACTTGATAAAAACATCCAACGTCACTCGAATTAGAAAATGAAAGATGAGGACAAATAAATAAATCTATAAAGTGTTTAAAAAGATCAGATTCAGATACCTAAAAATTGAATAAACATTACCTACAAATTTGGACAACTCTAGACATATCTACAAAATCTTGTCACCATTTTCCACTAGATCCCTCTTGGACCTCAACTCAATTCAAATTTGGTGTTGGATTCAGAATCATGAGGGTCTTCGGTCTTCTTTTAAAATTCATCCTCACTACGGTTTTAAATCCTCAACTTCAACATAGATCTGTGTTCAAACTACTGAATCAAAACTCATCGCAGCTCAATCTTGCTTACTCGCAACCTTACTCTGTCATGGGTCAACCTAGAATTCTCACTCTGTCTGCAACTCATCAATATAATAGAAAACATTACATGAAGCACTTGGACTCCAAAAGGATGAAGCTCTCGGATCTCTTCCCCTCAATACGTAGTTCCTACCATAAAAAACCTTAACACCAAAATTACGATTCTTATTATTATTTCATTTCATTTTTAATTTTTATCTATTTTTATTCATTTAATGTAATTTTATATATTATTATCTTAAAACTCATAATATTATTAAGACACATTTACTTATAGTATTTTAACATGTTCTAAAATTTTAAATAATTATATTAGTGAAACTATATTTCATTGACTTTAAAAAATTATTTAACAAAATATTATATATAACATTTATAAAATAATTATCATGGTAATAATAATAATATATCAATTTTCTTAATAGTTTTAATATTTTATTCAGTATGAATTGACTATACTAAAATAATTTGTTAATTGTAAACAACTTATATTATAACATATATTGTTCTCAAATGTTATAATTTAATAAAATATTGAGTTCCTATACATAAATAATCAATTAAATGTATCTTAAAAATAATACTCATATATATATATAACCTTGAAAATCAATTTCTGTGATCTATAAATTATATAAATATATTAAAATATTACTTTATAAAAATATAATGTAATATGTTATAATTTGATTGAAAATATATTTTAATTATTTAAGATATTTATGAAGACAATTTATAAAAAAAATATTTTGATAGTTTTAAATTATAAAAAATTTATTAAACAATTATTTACTATTTAAATTATCTTGGGGTGTTACATTATCTCCCCCTTAAAATAATTTCACTCTCTCAATTCATCAATCAAACTCTCGAAAATTATTAATTTTCATCTTCATAACTTAAGACAACTAATACTGTTAAACCTCTATAAATGAAAACATCTAATCTTCAAAGAGGTCTAGATCATTTCTCAGATTCTCAGTAAGTGTAAATAATTTTGCTAAAGCTATAAACGTTTAAGGAAAGATGTGTAATAAACAAAACATCGTTTTAGACATTAAGTTGAACATATTATAGTGAAAATAAATCAAACATTACCATATAAACATGAAATGGATATTCTACTAGTCAAATAATCACATGTAATAATTAATTTCATAATGATGGATTGCCTAACGTCAGACACCATTATCACATAGTCAAAGCCATGTGCCCTGAATTTAAATAAAACTTATGAAAATACCTTGTTCGAAGAAACTAATTTGTCTCATTAGACCTACCGATGCATCGAAGAGCTGTAGCGGGCTCCACCCGTCACTTATAATGTCCACTATATTCCTCATATGAAAATGTTGATACATAACCTAAACATCAATATTTAAACTAGAATACGAAATGCCAATACTTCATCCATAAACCATGAAGGGTATATAAATAGCACATCTACAGTCAAACATATCATAACTCATTCAATACAATTTGGAAGATTGTAATAAATTAATATTAATCAAGAATAATATTCAGAAAAGGATGCAGATATAGTTGAAAATTATCAGGTAATCTTTTTGAGAGAAATATTTCTTTTTCATGAAATCATTTGAAATTCACACATTTATAAAGGAATTCATTTAAAAGAGATTTTTGAATCAAAGTGTTCCATACCACTTTGAAACATTTTAAATTAATTAACTTTTTACCAAAATCATGTCCACATAAAAAATCAATAAAACCATTTTGAAAACATCGATATTAGTGAAAAATATTCAAAAGTATAAATATTTTAAACATTTAAAATGTTGTTTTAGTTAACGTGTACCTTAAATGAATAATTTAGAAATGTATTTTATGAAACATGGACAATGATAATAAATATGTCCCATAATATACTTTCACATAATTAATCTTAGATAATAATTAGATTGAGGAATTGACCCTTACCTTATACTTTCCATTAGTCGAGGGTACATTTATCAATTTTTATGATGGCCATGGTATGTTATTAAATTATACTAGAACCACATTCATATTTATTATTTCAAACAATAATAAATTATAAAATTACACTTCTTATTTAAAAACAATTTCCATGTTGAAATATCTTTTTTAGTAATAATTGATTTTTTTACCGTATGTGTTTTAACATGTTTTTCATGATTGAATTAGTTATATCATGATTTAATTACTTCAAGAATATAAAAAATTATTTATATATCCTAAATATTAGGAATATAAATATGCATTATAGATATATATATGAAATGGAAAACACCGTTTATGGGGACGGTAGGTTGTACGTACGAATAATCGTTGTTTTCCTTTTCCTATCATATTGAATAGAAGTAAGTGAATGAGACACAAACATATATATATATACAGTAGCATAATTATTTTATATATTACATACTTATTAATAATATATATTTTATACTCATCATTGAATGGTGAACATTAAAATGAATCTCATCGCGTTTTTCAGACGGTAAGTCGTACAAACACACGAGCAATGATAAAATTTCCTTAATGATTAAAAGGTGTGGAATTGGATGGTATATTAATTGTACTAAGACATTATAATATCATTTTAATTATTTATATACATATTTCTCATCATTATATACATCCAAATTGTATAACATTGAATAACAAATTACACCATGACATGCAGATGGTAAGCCGTACGTAAACACACATGGTGACATTATCATTCATATGATGGATAGAATAATGAAAATGGTTGTAAAATATTTATAATAACATCAAAGTATGTATAACGTACTAGATTTATTATTTTGGTATGAAAATGACAAAGATTGATAATGTGGAAGAAGAAAAAAAACGTTGAAATAGGTGATAAAATAGTTACCTCTTCTTTGGGTGTTTCCTTTTGATTTGATCAAAATGGATCCTTAAGATGGCTTCCTACTCAAGGTAAAGAATATAGGCTGATGTGAGGGAATTTTGGAGGAGACTTTGGTATGTTTTCTCTGAGAAAAATGGCTTTGGCGGTGTGATTTAAGGAGATGGGTAAGTACCCTTTTATAAGAGAGGTGAGCGGAACTTTAGGAAGAGCATGAAATATTAATTTATTATAAATACTTATTTGTATATAATAGATAAAATTAATTTTATTTCGATCCTAAGGTGAGGATGGGTCTAAATATTCTCAAATAATATGATTTATACATGTTTATGTTACCATATTAACCTTATCTTTTATATTTAACTATTAGTTAAAATAAATTAACCTTTACTATGTTGCATTGTATTTTTATATTACAATGTTAATAATCGTACTATAAAATTTGAAGAGATCCTACAGTGGTTACTTACTGACATTTAGATCCTTATATATGTCATTAGGATGAACCTTAGAACTTTAGGACAATTATATAATTTAATAAAATAGTATTTGTTTTAAAAACTCATTTATGTCAATTTTGACACTATTTAGTATTTTGTCTTTATGAAAGTTATGAATACATGTTTACTTCGAGCAAAATACATTAAATCAACCCTATAATGTCATATTAATCTATAAAATTCGTTCATGTCATTAAAAGTTTGAAATTATATTTATTTCAATATTTATAAAACCATTTATTTGATTCTATCATTAAGAATGTAATTACTACATCATCATTGAGTCGTAAATAAATTTAATTATTTAATGTATAAAAATTATAAAAAAAATACCATGATTTTGGAAATATTTTTTATTTCTAATAAATATTTATATATGATTTTATCTTATGTATAACCCTATATTAAAAATATTTAGTTATTAAAATATGAATTTTACACTTTTAACTATTCATTAAATAAAATAATAATAAATGTCTTAATCTAATCCAAGGGGTTAAAAAAGATGATATTTTATTCCTAAGGTTGATTTTGGTCAAAATACACTTATCCAATAGAATTAGGACATGTGTTGGGATAATTATAATATCATTTTTACATTTAATTAACATATTTACTTTTAAACGTGGTAAATTCAATTCAAAAGTTACTATTCACAAAATTATTTTCATTCTATTGAACAAAATTTTACATACTGATGTCAACCGCGTCTCTTGAAATTCAATTTAATGAAGCAGTAAATTTATGTTTTATGAAAATTTGCAAATGTTCCTAGAAGGTGGGTAAGAGACTGTAAAAAGATCAATAAACTTTTATACATCTAATCTTACAATAAAATGGTCCCAATGAATTTAGTTGAACTTATATAGGTATTATGTATCTATTTTGACTTAAAAATTTAAATAAAATAAATAATTATTTAAATAAAATGTCAGTTTTAGAAAATAACGAAGTGTTTTTCATAATTCATCAAAAAATGAATGTTTTCAGAGAAATACCAAATATTCACCCTAAGAAAATTTTGACATTAAAAATTCAAAAATGAAGTCTATTTCTCCAAATAAAAAAAATATTTGTTGAATTTATAAATTTAAAATTTATTTTCATTATCCAAAAAAATCTGGTTTAAAAAAAATAAAACTATCAAAAGATTGACATTTTTTATGTCCAATTTAAATGTGAAATTACTTATAACGACCTATATTTTATTAAATTATAAAAATATAATTTAATTATACTTTAAAAACATTAAAATTTTTTATTTACCAATATAAATTATTTTGATTACAAAATTAGTTTAAAATTAAAATTTAGTATTTTTCACTATTCACCAATATATGAAAGTTATCAGAAAAACCCAAAAAACTTATTGAAAATAAATTTTTACTTCCCAATTGTAAATTAGAAGTTTAATTTTTCAAATTTAATATTTAAAAGTTTCAAATATTGGATTTAAAAAGGGTTCTCCATTAAAAGGAGGTAAAATTTCATTTTCAGAGAAATACTTCCTTTATCTGAGAATTTGAATTTGATTTTTTATTTTGTATAAGAAACACATAATATGGATGTTAAAATTATATGGATTATATAAAATTAAAAATGCAGTTAATATAATTCATAACTACTTTTTTAACAGCTAGTTTGGTAAGTCGTGGTGCACTCGAACTTGTAATTGCATGCAGCACTAGTTATTGAATTACATTGAAGAGATAATGTACTATGAAATAATCGGTTGTTACATTCTCCCCTCCTTCAATAAATTGCGTCCTCATAATTTGAAAATGTTCTTTGAAAATAAATGGTGAAAAATAGAAAATTACCTTCGTGGAAAACCCACATCAAAAATTGGGTTAATAAAATTTTGTCTTAAAAAATGGAAAAAAAAGTAAAAAATTCACCCCCAAATTATGACCATGATTAAGAGAAAATTGGTTATAATTAGAGACACATAATTAGAGGAAAACGTAAATAATTATAGGGATTGATAGAAGTCATCAACCACAAACAAGTGTAAAATTTAGGCCCTCAAAACCATCAATCTATGATGATTTAAAATATCATCGTTTTAACAAAACATAAGGTGTTAGGATAACATATTTTGGTTTTATGATATCTTCCCTAAAGTTGTAAAATTAATTTCTTCTTAGAATAAGAGACAAAAATACATGATAATTATAGTTTCATCCTTCAACTAACTTCTACCACAAAATCATCTTTCACACTAATATCCTAATCGTATAAGGTTCCAAAAATAATATATTTTTAATTCAGCTGTTAGACCATTTAAAAATCTACATCATTCAAACATGGACATCACATAGGCCTATGGTAGGTGATCCACCTTTTTTGCCCTTTGGTTGCAGGTTCAAGTCTCACGGCCTTGTCGGACACGATGGGTTGTCGCCCGACCTCTAGGTTTTCCTTTTTTAAAATATCCAAAAATAATCTTAAGAAGTTATATGACCTTTAACAATAGTATCCAATGTTAAACATAATCTATTAAACCCCTTAGACTTGCCCAAAATACTTATGTACAACCTCACTATCCAAAATTAATACATAAGGTCACACAACATACATGTGAATACCTTCATCATGTATTCTTATAAGACATGGTAATAAACTGAATTACCAGAAAACCATATTTGAATAGGTATGTAATTCATTATTTCTTCTATAAAACATTGAATAATAGATATAATAAGTAAATCCAAAAAAGGTTGTAATCTCAACAATGATGGAATAATCAAACAATTAATTAGTTCCCAGGTTGTCATTAATATCAAATATACTTTATCCAACTAAATTATCTCTTTTTCCAAAATCATTACCCCTCCCTCATGATTATTTTAAGGTTTATCTTTTTCTCAAACATATATTTTCCAAAAACTCTAACTAACTATTGAGTCACTTATATTGGCTCCACAAAATCTTAAATCCTTAATAAAATAGTACTGTAGTACAATCCTTATATAATATATAAATCTTAAAACACATACATCATTAATACAACACACAAATTACAAAATTCATTAATTACAACATAATAATAGTAATACTTCCACTTCATCTACGGTAGTATCAAAACATGATTATTATCTAATAGTAGTATTTAGGGTATACTCTGATGACTGGGACATTGATTCTGGTAGTGTCCCAACTCCTTATAGATGAATCATTGTAGATTTGAAACTTTTTTCTTACGCTTTCAACCATGTACTTGGTGTACTTTTTCACCACATTGATATCAAACTATCATTCGCTTCATGAATTTCCTTGGAATATTCTTTCTAAATTTTTCACATATGGGAAAATCCTTCTTTCCCTTATTCTCTTTATCCATCCTTCTCTCTACCATACTTTTCTACTCTTTCTTCCCTTCAAGGCCTTATGACTCAGAGAATTATTTAATTATATTATTAGAACATGATACTTTTTCCTCATATGATGAGAATATGTGGGAGACTATTTCCATTATAAATTTTTTCTTAATACCATGAAAGATAAGATCCTTCTTACCCTTTTGATCATGCGTATTGTTAGAGTTCTTATTCCTTCTACTGTGCACCGTTTCTAAACAATGGTAGAGAATATTTTTGTTCATGAATCACAATGCATAATTCCAAACTTTTAAAATACCTAACATAAATTGAAAAGTATATGCATATAATACACAATCATAAAATTGTTTTCAATTGGAACGTATTTACTCATAAATAATTCATAATTGTTTGTAATGAAAATGTAACTTTCTCCAAATCATATCCCTTGGGAGAGTCATATCCAAGGGTGAAGCAACACCCAATGTCAGGTACTAGGATACCCTAGGTCAAGCCCAAAACTCCTTGTCAGAGTTTTCACTCCTAGGTACATCTATTATAAAGACACCACTACCTCTTCGTATTCATATAAGGATGTATTTCCTAGATAATTTACAAAGACACTACATTACCAAAATTCTAGGATGTTTAGAATACAAATCCATAAAAGTCTATCTTAGTCTAATGTTCTCTAATCAGAGTTTATCTAAATTAAGTTTCTATGGTTATTTATAAACATCCTTGGATACCAACTGTAATGCCCTTACCCCAGAAGCTCGGTGCCAGAGAATTATTTTAATGCATTGTCATGATTACAAGGGAGAAAGTCACAAAAGACAGATCAGTTTTGTAGTCCAAGAAAATATATTTCAAACCTGAACGTTACATTACACATTCCAACACAATAAACATCATAAATAATCCATTTATTACTCCATAATTCACATAGCATAACCATTCATATCAAACATAATAAACTTTGTGGAATCCTAGGAAAACAAAACATGAAAAAGGGGTGAGCTTCGATGCCTAGTAAGGGTAAACAATTTAGCAAAAGCCATAAACTTTTAAGGAAAGACGTGTAATAAAAACAACAGCCTTTTAATAAAAAATATAAACCTTATATGGGGAAAATAAAACAAACATTACCATATAAACATGCAAATGGATATTCTACTAGTCGAATAATGACATGTAATAATTAATTTCATAATGAGGGAATGACTAATGCTGGACAACATTACCATAATGTCAAGGCCTCGTGCCCAGACTAAAAATAAACTTTCTATCATGGCCTTATGCCAAGACACTAATTTGTCTAATGAGACCTACTGATGCATTGAGGTTCTACAGTGGGCTCCACTCGTCACTTATTATGTCTACTACATTCCTCAAAAAGAAAATGTTGAAACATAACATAAAAATTTGTATTTAAACTAGCATGTGAAGTGTGAATACTTCAACCATAAACCACGAAGGGTATAAAGACAACACATCCATAGTCAAACATATCATAACTCATTCAATACAATAAGGAAGACTATATTATAATAAATCGACCATAATTAGGATTAATATCCAGTAAAGGATTCTATCATAATTGAAAATGATCACTAAAACTTTTTGAGAGAAATAAAAATTTTTGAGAAATAATTTAGAAGTCACATTTATAAAGGAAGTCATTTAAAAGAAATTTTTTAATCAAAGTTTCACATACAACTTTGAAAATTTTGAAAGGAATTAACATTTTAAAATAATCATGTATATATAAATACATTCTTAAAACCATTTTGAAAACATAGATATTAATGAGAATGATTTAGAAGGAAAAATATTTAAAACATTTAAAATGATTTTTTGAAATTTCTTTTTTGAAACTTTGACATTGATAAAAAAAGTTACCTAGAAAATACTTACACATAAAAAATCTCGGATAATGATGAGATTGAAGAATTGACCCCTATCTTGTACATTCCTATGGTCAAAGGTATATTTAACACCATGTATGATGACAATAGTTGGTTATTAAATTATACCTGAAACATATTAGTTTTTCATATTTCATACATGATTTATTTATGACTTTTTACTAATTATTTAATAATAATTCCCATTTTAAAACATCATTTTGGGTAATAATCTCTTTTTTATCGCACGTGTTTTATCTTGTTTTTCTTGATAATATTACTTATATCATGATTTAATTTATTCTAGAATATAAATTATTATTTATAGATAATATATATTCAGAATATAAATATGTATAATAGATAGATATATGAAATAGAAAACACCGTTTATGGAGACTGCAGGCCGTATGTACACATAATCGATATTTTCCTTTTCATATCATATTGAACAGAAGTAAGTGAATGAGTTATATATATATATCCAATACAGTTATTATATCATATAATACATACTTATTAATAATATATATCTTTACAATCATAGTTTAATTGTGAACGTGGAAATTAATCTCATCACATCGTGGAGACGGTAAGCCATACATACACACGAGTGGCGATAAAATATCCTTATTGATGAAAAGGTTTTAAATTGGATGGTATATTAATTTTACTCAGACATTTGCATATTATTTTCATTATTTATATACATATTAATCATCATTATATACATCCATATAACATAGTTTTGATTAACAAATTACACCACAACGTGGAGATGGTAAGCCATACGCACGCACACATGGTGACATTATCATTCAAAGGAAGGATAAAATAATGAATATGGTTGTAAAATATTTATAATAACATCATTTCATGAAGAAGGTACTATATTTAGTATTTGTTATGGACATAAAAAAGAAATAGAATGTAGAAGAAGTAAAGAACTATGAAAGAGGTGATAAATTAATTATCACTTCTTCGTGTGTTTCTTTTTTATTTGAACCAAACAGCTCCATAGGTTATCTTTATAATCATGTTAAGGCCTCTAAGATTAATTTAGGGAAACTTGGAGGAGATTTGAGTAGGTGTTGGATGATTCAAATAGCTTTTGAGGTGTGATTGTTAGAGAAGGTACACACCCTTTGCTAAGAGAGGTGAGGGGAACTTTAGGAAAAGCTTGAAATATTAATTTATTCTAAAATAATTTTAGGTTCTTAAGAACTCCAAATGAATTTATTTCAATACTAAGGTGGTTATGGGTCGAAATATGCTCAACTAATAGGTTTTAGACATGTTTAGGTCACCATATTTACCTTATCCTTTATATTTAACTCTTAGTTAAATAGTTTATCTTTTATCAAGTCTTCTTGTATTTTTATATTACATGGTTAATAAGAATAAAATAAAAGTCCAAGAGATCCTCAAGTAGTTCCTTAATGACATATATATCATTATATAAGTCATTTGGTTGAACCTGAGATTTTTATGACTATTATATAATTTAATAAAATATTATTTGTTTTAAAAACACATTTATGTCAATTTTGACACTCTTTTGTGTTTTTTGTTAAAGTCATCAAAACATGATTACTTCAAAAAAAATATTGAATCACCACTAACACGTCATATTCACATATAAAATTCGTGGATGTCATCAAAATGCTAAAATTATATTTATTTTAATATTTATAATACCATTTATTTTATTATTTCGTTAATAATGTAATTATTGCATAATCATTGTGTCATAAATAAATTTAATTATTTAATGTCTCAAAAATTTAAATAAAAAACCATTATGTTGGAAATATTTCTTACTTTCTAATGAATTTTTATAGATGAATTTATCTTAGGTATAACCGAATATTAAAAATGGTTTATTTCTTAAAATTTGGGTTTTACCCTTTTAATTATTCATTAAATTAAATAATAATAAATGTCTAAATATAATCCAAGAAGATCAAAAATGATAATATTTTATTCATAAGGTTGATTTAGTTCAAAATACACTTATCCAATAGAATTAAGACTTCTTTTAGGATAATTATAATATCATTTTTACCATTAATAATCGTATTTACTTTTAACTATAGTAAATAAAATTCCAATGATACTATTTACCAAAAATTATAATCATCCTATTGAACCAAATATTACATATAGATGTAAAATGTTCCTCTCCAATTTTCAAAATACAATTCACGGATGTGGTAAAATTATGTTTAATGCAAATTTCCAAATGTGCCTTGAAGGTGGGTAATAGACGATTAAAAGTTCAAAAACATTTTATAATATAATATTATAATAAAATTGCTCCAATGAATTACAATGAAGTTATTTAGGTATTATGTATCTATTTTGACATATATTAAGTTATATAAAATAAATAATAATTTAAATAAAAAGTCAGTTTTAAAGAATAACGCAGTTTTTTTCACTATTCATCTAAAATAGAATGTTTTCCGAAAAATACCAAAATATTTTCATATGATAATTTTGATAATACAAATTAAAAAATATTTCTATTTCACCCAACTAAAAATAATGAAGTTTCATTTGTTAATTTTAAATTAAATCCTATTTTCAAAAAAAATTGGTTTTTTTAAAAAGTTAAAAATATCAAAATATTGACATTTGTATATGTCCAATTTAAAAGTAAAATTACTTTTAATGACCTAAATATAATTAAATTATAAAATACAATCTAATTATACTTAAAAACCATTCAAATGTATAATTTAATCCTATAAATTATTTTGACTAAAAATGTTATTTTCAACTAAAATTAAATATTTTTCATTATTCACCAAAATATGAAAGTTATCAGAAAAAACACAAAAAAATAAAAAAATAAAAAATTATATCAAGATTCTAAAGAAGATGTTTATTTTGTCCAATTGAATATATAAAAGTGTTAAATATTGTATTTAAAGAGGATTCTCAATTTAATGGTAGTAAAATTTTATTTTTAGAAAAATACATCTTTTATCTGAAAAATAATATTGGATCTTATAGTTTGTTGAAAAAACAAATAATATGGATGTTAAAATATATGGAGTATATAAAATTCAAAATGCAGTTAATACTATTCATAACCACTTTTTGAACATCTAGTTAGATAATTTGTTGCGTGCTCGAACTCAGTTTTGCAAGCAATGCAAGTTATTGAATTACTTTGAAGAGATAACATACATTGAAATACTAGGGTGTTACAAGTCAGGTACCTAATTGGGGTAGCACACAAATCCCATGAAACCTCTAGAAGACACGAGGCCTTCTAGGGAAGTTATGAACCTACTTTCTACTAACTAGGAAACCAATATCAACATAGGGGATCAAAAATATATATTCATTAATAATTATATTTTTATTAGAAACCCTTGACCACCCTTTAAGTCACTTTAGTCTTCATCCACTATTTCCCTGTTCTCTCTATCCTCCTTATAGCACTTTCCCTTCTAAAGGATCCTGTATAAATGTATATTTCCATAATTATGATCCTCTTAAATCCATAGATCTCCCTTAACAATGATTAGGGAAGATACCCTCTCATTCCTTGATGTGTTTTTCAATTTGTTTTCAATATAAATTTCATTTCATCTATTATTATACTAATTTATTGATTTTAAGAGATTGAGAATGAACTAGTCCATAATAATGGATGCGTAGACTCCCAAAAACATTATGTAGGTGGTTCCTTTCAAGTGTAACCATATTTTATGTGTTTATATTGGGTTTTCATGCATTTGTGATGGGCTCCAGTTTTGAGATATTCATAAATTAATTAGGTGAGTCCTAAAGAGATTGGTATTTAAGTATATATAAATGTTTTTAGGATTTAACTGAACTATAAATGGTATTGTGGTTTTAGATTGGCTTGGTTTTTATATATCCATGTTGTGTGTAATATAGGTTTTTCACAAAAAAAACCTACAACGAATGGGAAATATGAAATTGTTGATGAATGGTCATTATTAGGGTTTTTTGAGAGGATTTATGGTGTCTTGTTTGGTGGGGGAAATGAGTAGGGGTAATGCTAAGTGAAATTATTAGGTTGTCTCTTTAATATAATTTAGGTGGTGTATTACAGATCCTAAAATAGAATGTTGGGTGTTTATTGATGGTGATTTTTTTTCCTTGGGTTATGATATCTCATATAAGATAGAGATATTTTTTATTACTGAAACTAAGACTTGATAATATTTCCATTATAGAGAGTATGATTTGTTCTTTTTGGGCATAGGATTAAGAACAATAATTGGCTGGTTTGATGTTTTAATGATAGTGAGGATTCATTATGACTGGTATAGAAATGGTTGAATGTGTCCTAAGGGCCTAGTACACCTTAGTGTGAATTTGTGGATACAAGTGATGTATGTTGAAATGATGATTTTGGTTCCTATTAGACTTATAAACTCTATCACAACCTAAAGTAATTTTATGGATTAGTTTCCTCAATTGTGATCAATGATAATGATCATGGCTGTGATATGGAGAAAGGTATTTAAAAATCCTCATGGGAAATTATAAAGTCAGAGTTCAAGATTGAGATGTTCTAGTATATTGATATGGGTTAAGGTTTTTAACAATGAAATATATTATGGGGTATCTTATAATAATTTTTTAGGGTTGATTAGTGGTTAATTGGGGGGTTTGGACTGGGGATATGCATCCATGGATTTTTGTTTCAGTACTAAGAAATTAATCTTGAATATGATGAAAATAATTGATATGATTACCCTCAATGTGTGGGAGGGTGTTGGGATTTATCACCAATATTAAGATGATATTGGTCCATGTTTTTATGTTACTGATACCTATGTGAGTGGGTGATAACATAGAATCCCAATGTGTGAATGTTTCTATGCATGAAGTGGTTTTGGGAACTCAGCTTTAGTAATAGGCTATTGTTTAAGATGAGGCATGTGATGCCATATGAGACCCGACACTACATGAGATGGTAGTTTTATAAGACAAGAAATGGTAAGAGATACAAGACATTTTTCTGAGTGAGAGGTAAGTGGTATCAATTATGTGTTACTATGGGTAATGGGATCGTACCAAAAATGGGAGGTTAGTTCTGTGATACTAGACATGAGATTGAGACATGGAATGAGGCCTGATCTTGAGTGAGAGGGTAATGGGAAAGAGATTTTTGTTAGTTTTAGTTTTGAGTGATACTAGACATTGTTGATATTTATTTCTCACACCATGCACATATAACTTTTTATGCATAAAAGTCATCATGTTTCATATTTAGGTAATTGTTTTTAGAAGAGATCCTGCTAGAGTAGCATAATGAATACTAATACAACTAGACTTCGGAGGTCTCATTTTTATAGTTGAATGTCCACAATTTTTTTTATTTTTTTTCTAAATAGTGGTAAACAATTTAGATATATTTATGTATATTTATCTTTGGAACCAATAATATTATATCATGTTGTCATTTTATATTACTGATGTTAACCTATTGACTATAAATCGTTACACCAAGTATGATTTTTATAACATATAGTTATTTACATATCATTATTAGTGATGGTACAAATTTTATAGTTTCCCAAATGATTATATTATACTATCAGCTGAAGTCAGAAACCACTTACATAAGAGGAGGAAATCTTCTATCCATTTGGAACCCTAACATTATCCAAAAGTTTTATTTGCTAGTCGAATCACTATAAAATAGCATAAAGATTTTTTTTAGTATCTTATGATTTCGGGACATCGTAATGAAATAAATGAATTCCTCATAACCAATATAGGAAGATATATTAGTCTATCATAAAACCATTCCCAATAGAAAATCAATACTTCTAGAGGTATGTTGTTGTTTTTCTTATAAATAAATATTTTTATTGAGTTATTTATTATAATATAATTCTCTAAATTATGGTTTTTATTTGTGTTTATGTGATTTTACTAGGATGGCAGGAGGAAGTGCGTTCTCATACATATAATAGGATTTGTATGTTTATCTAGAAATATGAATAAGTTTTTCGGAGAAAAAAATGTGGTTTTTAGTAAGGAAATAATGATTTAATCATATAAATTGTTTCAGTAAGGAATATTTTGAGAAAAATGGGTATGGAAATGGTTGAAAAATATGCATCCCTTAATTAAAACTCCAATAATAAAATTTCTGTTTTTCCAAAATAAAATTTTAGTGATAAAATAAATATAAATCATGATATTATTTTTCAATTAGTTTAGTAAAAATATATGATGCTCATGACATTGGAAAAAACTAAATAAAATTCTTGATATATCATCCTCAAATCCAAATGTAAATTATGAACTCAAAAATTGTGCACTCCAAGTATAGTTTGATTCATCGCTAATGAATCTAGATGTTTTCTACTTGATATAGATCACTAATTGATATCCAAAAGTCACACAACTCCATAGGTAAGATAAAAAATAAAATAATTCTCATACAATATTTTAGAATCCCCCAATCATTAAGGGTGCGATGGAAACATCTCTCTAAATACCATTTGAAAACTGATATTGAAGAGAACTACAGATTATCAAGATAGAATCACCACATCCCTAAAAAGAAATTATTTCCATTTATATAGATTTACATTACTTAATATAGAAGCTGTAGATTTTAATGAAAACACTTTTTAGCCAACTTTTTTGGCCATAACAAATTATCATTTGAGTGATATGATCATTAAACAATTCAATGATCATAAACCATTTTTAGTTGAGAAAAGAATTATATTTAAGATTCAAAACTGATGAAAAAAATAGATATGTCCTAACAACCAATGCACCCAATATTAAATGTAATAGTCCATTTAATATATCATACAATATTATAGATTAATGACAATGTCTCAATTGTATAAAAAAATTATAGACAATAATATCATTAATTATCTATTTATACTTATTCTATAGATAAATAATACAATAAAATTATTCTATTTTAGTTCATATTTATATATAACCTACTTTGACTAAAATACAATATGGGCATAAGAAAAACATAAAAACTCTTTGTGGATACTTGAAAACTCACTTGGATATGATTTTCTAATAATAATTTTCATTTTATAATAAACAATTTCTGAAAAATTAATTACTTATTATGATGCATAACTATATTACCATACAAGAAATTATTGTGTTGATGAAAAATTAATATTCACAAATTCTTATAATAAAAGAGTGTTCAGAAGAAAAAAATGATACTTAATCTATAGAGGCCTCTATTTTTATTCTCAATCAAACACACTCATATATCTCTATTAACATCTCCACTGTAAGAAATATCATAAACTTCAAATGTATACTTATATAATAAATGTTTCTAGGACATTGAGTAAGAACTTGACACAGAACAAGTTAATATAGTTTAATTCGTGTAATATTTTCATGATCTCCTAAAATAGACTGGACATTTTGAATGAATATATCACATTTCACACATAAAAGTACTAGAGAACATCACATGTCACTCATCTTAGCACATACATTCATTTCCTTGGTATAATTATATCAGGGTCCCTAATATATTTTCATGTTATAATTTTGAACTATTCTTATTTTGATTAACCTAAACTAATGAACATAATAGAAACATACCCTTCAATCAACTTATTATATTTTCATTAACGTTGAAATAAGAAACATGTAAATGTATAAAGGTCATTTTAATTTCTGATGTTTTTAACAATTAAATTTTTTCCAATAAATAATATATTAATAATTCAAAACTATCATTCATATTTCTATTGTTTGTCAAAATGAATTGATATAGAATAAGAAATAATTAAAATGGGATTCAAATTAATCTAAATATGCTTAAACAATTCATAGTAAATCATTAAAACAAAATCACATGAAACTAAATATCACACAACAAGGTTTATTATTCACTAGGGATTAATATATCCACTAAATGTGCATAAAAAATATGGGATAATAAATAGAAAAAATATAATCTCCAACACTAATATATATCATGGTAAATCTTCTCTGTTGAGGATCCCTAATATCCAAAGACAACTTGTAATGAGGTTGAGCATCCTGAAATGTTAAATCTTATTATGAGACCTAAAACGAAAAAATTTTAAATGATAAACGTGACTTAAGAAGTTTTAATGGAATGAATGAGATTAGTAAGTCCATATATAGGAATAAAATATTACTGTTAAATAATTACTTATTAAAATTTTTGAAGCTGTAAATATGGTCCCTGGATATACATGTATTCAATTAATATATTAACTTTGTTTTTAAAATAATACTATTTAAGAATGATAAATAAAAAATAATAATATTAAAATATAATTATATATATATATATATTCATCATGTGTTATTAATTATATTACAATTGTTAATATATGATAATATATATTTATAAACATTATTGAAAGAAAATAATATAAATGTATTAGTAAACATATATTTAAAGAATATAAATAAATAATAATAATGTTAATGATTATTTATTATAAAAGTTAAATTTTAAAAATAATTCTTTTTTTAAGTGTTGTATATTATATCCTATTAAATTAAATAGGCCTATTTTGCAATATTATATTAATATTATTTATATAAGAAACTGATGTGGAATAATATGTAAAATATGTTTAGTTCAAAATGATCATTATTCAATAATAGTGGTTTTTATTTGAATTATTTATTTACTATTAGAATATATATATAAATTTTAATTTTTTATTCAAAAAAAATTAATAACATTTTTTAATTTATAATGTAAAAATTTTCATATTATGAATATTTAAGATTTTTCTCAAATAGATTCTTTTTTGGTGAATATTGGAAATAACTTTTTAATAAAAATTGTAAATTTATAACTATATAAGAAATAATGTGATGTTTATAAAACCTTATAATTAATGAAATATATATTCAATGTGTAATAATTTAAATTTTAATAATATTTTGTTGAATTTTTAAATCCTTTAGTTAGCAATTTATAGACAAATGTAATATTTTCACAATAAAAAAATGTTTTTTGTCTTTTCATTTTATTAAATATTATTTTGTTAGAATTCTGGTTTTTATATATTATAAAGAAATATATTTTTTACTTCTTTTAATAATAAACTAATATGTTTCATAAAAATAAAGGACAATGTTTTTTTTATCCTACATATATGCTTGAAATCATAAAATACAATTTTTCAATAAATGGATTTTTATGTGTCCCAGACCAAATGATAAAATTTATTTTTCATGAGTGTTGAAGGTAAATGGAAAAAAATATTTTATATTTTCAATTGGTAGTTATAAATTATGAAATAATTTCTATTATAGCTTTATTCATTAAAATTAAATTAGTTGTGTAAAAATTAGATCCCATAGTAAAACTATTATTTTTCAAAAAATGATACATTTCTAAATATAGGGTAACTTTTAATTTAAACAAATTTATTTTAAATAAAGACTCTAATATTAATTATATATTAAAATTAAAATAAATTAACACTCATTTAATTGATGATTGAATATAAAAAATAATAAGAACACTCAATAACTAAATCATCATTTTTCTATAAAATTAGTTTTTCTACAAATTAATTTTTTAAAATTAATAGTCAATTTAATCCTATATAAAAAATAATTCGATGTAATTTATAAAAAATCATATAGATCTTTTTTAAATTTTTATATAATATTCTAAATATATTTATAGTGGTAAAAGTTTGGCAATGATAACTTTTTACTCGATATTAATAAGTGCTCAAATGGGTCATCAAATGTGACCTAAGTGTTACTAAATAAACTTGAAATTGGACCTTTAATAATAACTTTTATAGGTTTTAAATTCATAACCACATGTATAAATGACAATATCTTCACCTTACTCACATATGACAGCTGACCCACATATCCCCCATGTCACGACCCGTCCTCGGGGCCCGTGTCGTGACTACCCCAAGCCCGCCTTCCATAGGCCAGGGGCTGGAGACTAGCACCAAGGCGTAAATCCCAACAAAAGGGAAGGCATTGCCTTTGAAAAGTAAACAAGCACCACAGAGTAAGCAAGCGGAAAAGTAAACACTAAGTAAAAACTGTACAATCTGTGCTGAAAGTAAAAGGGGGCCGAAAATACAAGCCCAACTGTAAAGTACAACTGAAGGGAAAAACAGCATCTAAAAAGAAAAGCTGCAGCGTCGAGCTGTCCTCTGGAAGTACCACCTGAAGGGTGGGTACAGATAGCCTCCATTGCTCCTCGGGTCCACCTGACCGCTCCGAGTACGTCTCGCCCAGTGGTCCACCTTCAGGTACCGTCCTGCTCCGCACGCCTCCAACACGATCAACGCTGTCCGTCATCTGCTACCAACACATCGTGGTGCGGGCAAAGCCCGTGCAGGGGTGAGTATAAGCTACTCAGTAGGGACCCCGAGACCCCTGAAGGTCTCCCGAAATCCACAAAGGATAATCCACAAAGGAAAGATACAATCACGAAGTAACATCTGACACGGCTTAGGTATATTCCCATTCATATATCTAAGTCATCAATTCCCATTCGGCTCCAACATCCGAGCCCAAGCACAACCCAGTCCACATAGGAAAGCAAACGTATACCCACACAGGATAGCACAACACAATCCACAAAGGAGAGTAAACAGTAAATCCACACAGGATAGCTCAACACAATCCACAAAGTAGAGTAAACAGTAAATCCACACAGGATAGCTCAACACAATCCACAAAGGAGAGTAAACAAGATTCAGCTCACATAGGTATACTTCTTCAGATGACGACAAAGATGATCACTGATCCATCTAAGTCGTCGGACCCATGAAGGATCGATAGGTAACTAACACCCGCAATGACCCACACAGGATCGGGCCCACACAGGACCTGTAGGCACTGCCTCACACAGAACCGCCGAGCGCTAACCCACACAGGATCGAACCCACACAGGATTGGGCCCACACAGGACCTGAAGCACTGATCCACGTACGATCGCTGAGTGCAGTAGTCATCGCAGTCCACTGAGGATCTCTACACTGTCGTCATCACAGTCCATTGGGGATCTCTGCACGGTTGTCGCCGCAGTCCACTGAGGATCTCTGCACGGTCGTCGTCGGATTCCACGTAGGATCTCTGCACAGTCGTCGCTATCGAAGAAACTGTCACAGCCAGCACTAGGGTTCCCACACACAACAAGCTCGTTCGGGAGGGTCCGCTCCACGAGCCGAGAGGCTGATACATCAACTGACACAAAGTCCAAAGTTGATGTATCCAAAAGTTCCGTATTGTCAACAGGAACTCATCGTCGTAGACGGTGCATCAATCAGACGCCCGGTCTGAGAGTTATTGGCTTTTTCGTTCCAGGGCCCCGGTTGGTTTTTAAGGTAAAACCAACCCGACCGTACTCCACCTGTGTCTAAACCATGGGCGGAGTGAGCCAAACGATCCGTCTCACATAGAGGAATTCAACAAAGCTGATGTCACATCAATCGGACGTCCGTAGCTCAAGATATGAGCGTTTCCACTCCGAAGGCCCGGTTGGTTTTGTGTACGAACCAACCCGGTCGAACTCAAAGTCTTCGCAACCTTGAGTGCGATATACCGAAACGACTGTCTCGATCTAAGGATCGTGTTTCCGCTGACGGCGTGTCGTTTGGAGGCACATAGCTCAAGTTACGGGCATTTGACCGAAACGGACCCAAAATGGGGGGTCCAGGCCCGGGCCGACCCGGCCTGACCCTGTCACGACCCGTCCTCGGGGCCCGTGTCGTGACTTCCCCAAGCCCGCCTTCCATAGGCCAGGGGCTGGCGACTAGCACCAAGGCGTAAAATCCCGGTAAACAGGGAAGGCATTGCCTTTATAAGTATCAACCACCACAGAGTCAGCAAGCGGAAAGTAACTACAAAGTGCAGAAAAGTAAAGGGGGGCCGGAATACAAGCCCAACTGAAAGTACAACTGAAAAAGTAAAGAACAACAACTGAAGAAAAGACGGTGGCCTCGTGTCATCCACTGGCAATCCCACCTGAAGGGTGGGTACATATAGCCTCCAGGCTCCTCGGGTCCCACGTCCGCTCCGAGCACGTCCCGTCCAGTGGTCCACCTCCAGGTACCGTCCTGCTCCACGCCCCAACCGAGATCAGCGCTGTCCGTCGTCTGCATCCAACACAACAAGGTGCGGGCATAGCCCATGCAGGGGTGAGTATAAGCTACTCAGTAAGGACCCCGAGACCCCCGAAGGTCTCCCGAAATCCACAAAGGATATAGGACAAAAGAAAGATGCAATCACGAAGTAACATGTGACTCAACTTAGGTATATGCCCATACATATACCTAAGTCCCCAATTATAGCTCTGCTCACGAGCTCAAGAACAACTCAATCCACGCAGGAAAGCAAGACTCAAATCCACAAGGAGAGTAAACAGTAAATCCACAAAGGATAGTTCAACACAATCCACAAAGGAGAGTAACATAAGATTCAGCTCAACCAGGTATACATTTTCAGATGACGTCAAAGATGATCACTGATTCATCTAAGTCATCGGACCCACGAAGGATCGATAGGTACTAACCCCCGCAAAAGACCCACACAGGATCGGGCTCACACATAACCTGTAGGCAGTGGCTCACACAGAACCGGTAGTAAGGACCCACATAGGATCGGGCTCACACAGAACCTGTAGCACTGATCCACGTGGGATCGCTGAGTGCAGTAGTCGACGCAGTCCACTGAGGATCTCTGCACAGTCGTCGCCGCAGTCCAAGAAGGATCTCTGCTCTGCCGTCGCCGCAGTCCACGGAGGATCTCTGCTCTGCCGTCGTCGCAGTCCACGGAGGATCTCTGCTCTGTCGTCGAAGTCACAGCCAGCGCTATGGTTCCCGCACACAGCGAGCTCATTTAGGTGGGTCCGCTCCACGAGCCGAGAGGCTGATACATCAACTGACACGTAGTCCGAAGTTGATGTATCCAAAAGTTCCGTATCGACAACAGTATCTCAACGCAACAGACGGCGCGTCAATCGGACGCCCGGTCTGAGAGTTATTGGCATTTTCGTCCCAGGGGCCCGGTTGGTTTTTAGGGCAAAACCAACCCGACCGTACTCCGCCTATGTCCGATCCTCGGGCGGAGTATGCCAAAATTTCCGTCTCACTTAGAGGAAACTACCACAGCTGACGGTACGTTGATCGGACGTCCGTTGCTCAAGTTATGAGCGTTTCCGCTCCGAGGGCCCGGTTGGTTTCGTGTACGAACCAACCCGGCCGAACCCAAAGTCTTCCGAAACCTTGAGTGTAATATAACGAAATGACCGTCTCGATCCAAGGATCGCGTAGCCGCTGACGGTTCGTCAATCAGAGGTCCCAGGCCCAAGATATGGGCAAAAGACCGAAGAAGGCCCGAAAACGGGGGTTCTGGGCCCGGGGCGACCCGGCCCGAACCCCCCCTGGGTCGGCCGAACCGGGTCGGCCCGAACCTGGTCGGCCCAACCCGGCCCGACCCGGCTAGGCTGGGTCCGGTCCGGCCTGGGCGCGGCCCGGCCGACCGGACCGGCCGGCTCGGCTTCGGCCGAGCCGCCAAAGAGGCGCCGCGGGTTTGACCCGCGGCTTAGGTGGAACGCGGCCCCACGGGGGGCCGCCTGTCACGCGGACGCGGCCGGGCCGCCGCGTCCCTCCCCGGTTCCGCGCGGCCGCGGAACCGGCCGCCGCCGCCGCCTTCCGTGGGCCGCTGGTGTTGCTCCGGTGGCCCGTTTTTCCTCCCGTCTGCGCCGTTGCTCCTCCCGGGGGCCAATCTTCACTGCGGGATCAACGGATCGCCCTTGCCGCACGGTTCGTCGTCGTCCGCCAAATCCGCACAACAAAAGATCGGCGGATGGTTGCCGGGTCTTGTTCGTTAGACCCGCACCCTCCGCGTTAGTCATAAACAACGGGAGGAAAAGAAAATAATCAACAACAATTTTAAATAAATTAAAATTGTTCGGAGATTAGGTTCTTTACTTTAAAAGAACAAACACTGGAAATAAAATATTCCAATCAACCCTTACCTTTTCGTCGTCGTCGGACGAGAGGTCGTCGCAGAATCGCTCGTCGCGGAAGGAGGGGATCGTCGCGGGATTGCTCGTCGCGGAAGAAGGAGATCGTCGCGTCGTCGCGGTATCCGGCGTCGCGTCGCCAATCTCTGGATCAAGATCAAACGGATTTAATTAATTAAATCCGTTGTCATTGAAATTAAAAAAAAAAGGATAAATAAACGATCCGATTCTCACCTTAGTTGCCGAACGAGGATCGGCCATGGAAGAAGAGGCGTCGCCAAAGAACGTCGCGGGTAGGGCTCGTCGACGTCGCAGATCACGGTGTGCGTCGTCGAATTCCGGTCGCCGGCGTTCTTCGCGTTCTTCACGTTCTTCGCGTTCTTCGCATTCTTTGCGAGGAGGGTGGAGGTTTAGAGGATCTTGCACAACAGGAGGATCCTCCAAAATAGAGAAGTTGTCTATTTTATTATTTTTCCAACAAACGCAAAACGCGTAAGTAACGACCCATTAAATTCGTTGAATTAATTCAACGAATGAAACAACCCATTTAATTCACGAAATAAACCGCCCAATTAAATGGTCTGTTAAGAAATTAAAGAAAACGCGTCGGTTGACTTTTCAGTTACTTTGACGGGTTTTCGCGGGTGCGTTACTTAGCGAAAGAAATGGTGGGGCTCATGCGGGCCCCACCGCACAAATATCCTAACAAGGGGTAGGATATTTTCGGATAGCACCCTATCCGCTTTAACTCCGTTCAAGTGGCTTCCAAGAGACTTCCAAGCAGCTTAAGTGAAATAAAATAAAGTTGTCGCACAAACTTTATTTTATTTCTGACTTAAAGCCCCAAAATTTAAAAACCACGTCTGAGCAAACGCAACTCCGGAAGAGGCGTTTCTAAGCAAATACCGGCGCTGCTATTTCATCGGTGCCCTCAGAATTCGATTCCAGGCACCGGTTCAAAAGATAGAAAAACCCGCTCGTCCGTTCACTGAACGTACCCGAGCCAAACTTCGGAAATTGATTCCGGGCACACCGGGCCTCGGAATCAGGTGCCGTCTGAAGCTGCGCTCTTGTAAAATTCCAAAGAAAATTAAGAAAAAAATTTCCTTGAAATTTTCGTATCTTTACATTACTCCCACCTCAGGGCATTACGTCCCCGTAAAGATACATCAAAAACTAGGGGAACAAATGGGGGTACTGAGCACGCATCTGAGCCTCCCGCTCCCAAGTGCTCTCTTGGAGGTTCTCGTGCTGCCATCTGACGCGCACAAGAGGAATCGACCGCCCACGTAGGACCCGCTCCTGTCGATCCTCGATCTCCACTGGGACCTCCGCAAAAGTCGCCCCATCGTCCACGTCCAGCTCCCCAAAGTCGATGATGAGCGTCGGGTCGTGCACGTATCTCTTCATCTGAGACACGTGGAAGACGTCGTGCAACCGGTGCAACTGAGGTGGTAGAGCCAGGTGATAAGCCACCACTCCTATCCTGCTGAGGACCTGGAAAGGCCCGATGAAGCGTGGAGACAACTTGCCGCCTCGGCCAAATCTCCGTAAACCACATCGAGGTGAGACACGCAAAAAGACGTGGTTGCCATCCTCGAACTCCAGTGGCCTCCGCCTCCTGTCAGAATATGACTTCTGCCGGCTCTGAGCTGTCCTCATCCTCTCCTGGATGATCTGGACCTTCTCTGTCGTGGCTCGGACCATCTCTGGTCCCACGAGTGCTGACTCCCCAGGGTCTGTCAAGCACAACGGTGATCTGCAGGGTCTGTCGTACAACGCCTCGTATGGTGCCATCCCGATGGTGGAGTGGTAGCTGTTGTTGTACGCAAACTCCACCAAGGGTAGGTGGTCCTCCCAGCTGCGACCAAAGTCGATAACACATGCACGGAGCATGTCCTCGAGTGTCTGTATGGTCCTCTCCGTCTGACCATCCGTATGAGGGTGGAAGGCTGTGCTCAGATGGAGCCGCGTCCCGAACGCCTCCTGCAACCCCCTCCAAAGCCGGGAAGTGAAACGAGCATCTCGATCGGAGACGATAGACGATGGCACACCGTGAAGCCGTACGATCTCCTGGATGTAAAGACGTCCCAAGCTCTCTACTGAGCTCTGCTCTCTGATGGGTAAGAAGTGTGCCGACTTGGTGAGTCGGTCGACAATCACCCAAATGGAGACGTGACCTCTGGAAGTGCGTGGAAGTCCAGTCACGAAGTCCATAGATATGCCGTCCCACTTCCACTTCGGGACCTCCAAGGGTTGTACCAAGCCTGCAGGTACCTGATTCTCTGCCTTCACCTGCTGGCAGGTGAGGCATCGTGAAACGAACTCTGCCACATCTTTCTTCATGCCCGGCCACCAGTACTGTCGTCTGAGATCCTGGTACATCTTCGCCACTCCGGGATGCACCGCCAAGGGAGAAGTGTGAAACTCTCTCAGCACCTCCTCTCGTAAAGCGAATGTTACGAAGGTACGTCCTCTGAAAAGGATGTCGTGCTCTGCTCCAAGGGAGAAACCATCAGGCACCTGACCTGAGGATATCAGTGCACGCCGGGTCTCACAGTCAGTGTCCCCACGCTGAGCCTCTCTGACCCGCTGTAGAAGTGGAGGAGAGACTGTGAGTGATTGAAGAAAGGCTGCTCCGTCTCTATCCACGAAGGATATCTGTAAGGAGGCTAGCTGCTCCGTCGCCTCCTCAAGTAGATGAATGCCCGTCCTCCTGCTGAGGGCATCGGCTACCACGTTCCCCTTCCCAGGAGTATAGACTATCTCAAAGTCATAGTCCTGGAGGAACTCAAGCCATCTCTGCTGTCTCAGGTTCAGGTCCTTCTGAGAGAAGATATACCTGAGACTCTGGTGGTCAGAAAAGACTGTGAAGCACTCACCCATCAGATAGTGCCGCCAAGTCTTCAGAGCGAAGACCACTGCTGCTAACTCCAGGTCATGAGTGGCGTAGTTCTGCTCATGCGGCCTCAACTGACGTGATCCGTAGGCGATCACGGCCCGCTCCTGCATCAGGACGCACCCGAGTCCAGTCCCTGATGCGTCGTAGTAAACTACGTATCCAACTCCCTCCTCAGGAAACCTCAAGATAGGTGCGCTGGTCAATCTCTGTCTCAGCTCCTGGAAGCTCTGCTGACATCTGTCTGACCACACAAATGGTTTCCCCTTCTTTGTCAAAGCTGAGAGTGGTGCCGCAACTCTGGAGAAGTCTGGAACGAATCTCCGATAGTATCCGGCTAGGCCCAAGAAGCTCCGCACCTCCGTCACGCTCCTGGGTGGCTCCCAAGCTAGCACTGCCTCGATCTTCGCGGGATCCACTACAACTCCCGCCTCAGAGATGACGTGCCCCAAGAAATGGACCTCACGTAACCAGAACTGGCACTTTGAGAGCTTTCCATAAAGCTGGTGCTCTCGGAGTGTGTCTAGCACAACTCGCAGGTGGTAGGCATGCTCCTCCTCAGTCGTCGAGTATACCAAAATGTCGTCAATGAAGACCACGACAAATCGGTCGAGGTATGGCTGGAAGATCATGTTCATGAGGCTCATGAACACTGCTGGAGCATTGGTTACGCCGAACGGCATAACCAAGAACTCATAATTGCCATACCAACACCTGAAGGCCGTCTTCTGCACGTCCTCGTCTCGAACTCTGAGCTGATGATAGCCTGACCGGAGGTCTATCTTCGAGAACCACCGCGCTCCCTTGAGCTGATCGAAGAGGTCATCAATCAGTGGCAGCGGATACTTGTTCCTCACTGTCACCTGGTTCAGGTGACGATAGTCGACACACAGTCGCAAGCTCCCGTCCGCCTTCTTGGCGAACAAAATCGGGGAAGCCCAGGGTGAAACACTGGGTCGGATAAACCCCTTGCTCTGCAAGTCCTCCAACTGTACCCGCAGCTCTCGAAGCTCGGCGGGGGCCATCCGATATGCTGGAGTAGATATCGGGGCTGTCCCGGGGTATAAGTCGATGTAAAAGTCTACCTCTCTACGAGGAGGTAGCCCTGGAACGTCGTCGGGAAAGACGTCCACGTACTGGTCCACCACTGCAGGAAAAGCTGGACTCCGCACGTACACTGCTCCTAGGATGAGGCTAGCCAACTGATGAGAGATGGGCTACACTCTCCTCCGCGGAAGTCCATCCTGTGCTGCAAAGGTTCCCTTCTCGCCGGTGAAGGTAAACCTGCTCCCGTCGGTGCGAACACATCGCACATTGCGCCTAAAACAGTCGATCTGGGCATGAACCGTGGATAGCCAATCCATGCCCAAGATGACGTCGTAAGGCCTCGACGCCGCTACAAGGAGATCCCAGCTGAAGCTCTCGCCTCCTAGAGTAAGCTCACACTGCCGGAACCAGTGCGTAATCGTCGAGTCTGCTCCCGTAGGAGTCTCTAGCTGTAAGGATCGAGCCAACGGCTCAGTCAGAATCTCCGAGCTCCGAACAAGGGCAGAGGGTATGAAAGAGTGACTCGCTCCTGTGTCTATAAGTACTGCAGCAAAGGTGGAATAGACACAGATCGTACCTCGAATCATCTCTGGCATGTCGGGGTCGTAGGCCTCCACTGCCTGGAGCTGGGCCTGTCTCTGCCCACCAGCTCCCTGTGGTCGAGGTGGCCCTCCTGGTGGTGGTGGGGGTAGAGCCTGGAAGCGTCGCCCACCACCCGCTGCTCGGCCAGCTCCTCTGCCTCGTCCGCCTCCTCCCTACGGACCGCCACGGTCGACCCTCTGCCTCTGCCTGGGTGGCCCCTCCACCGTCTGCTGCTCCTCTGATCGGCGAGTCGGGCAGTCACGAGCCATGTGACCCTGCCCGCCGTAGGAGTAGCACAGCCTGCCTCTCGGAAGGCTGACACTCCGCTGTGTGCCCCGCACAGCTGAGCCGGTGTCCTGAGGCCGTCTGCGTGGGGGTCTGGTCTGCCTGGACCCGAGAGTCATCCGTCGGCTACCTGCTGCCGAAGACTCAGCTACCTGCCGCCCTGCGCTAGGTCTCGCCACTGAAGAAGGCTCTGCCAGGAAGCTCTCGATCAGGAGGGCTCTCTCCAGCACTCCCGCCTGGGTCGGAATGCTGAGGGAGACCAGCGACGCCCGAATCTCCTGTCGCAAGCCCTGCTCGAAGGTCCGGGCCCGGAAGAAGGGGTCCCATACCATGTCGGTCGAGTAGCGAGATAGGTCAGTGAACCTCGCCGCGTACTGAGCGACCGTCATGCTGCCCTGGCGCAACTGGAGAAGCTCCTGGATGTGCACCGCTCGGAGGGTGGCTGGGACGAACTCAGAGCGGAAGAGGCTCTCGAAGTCCGCCCAGAGCAAGGATGCCTCATCGTGAACTTGGAGCATCAAGCTCCACCATCGTCCTGCAGCCGCCTGCAGGAGGCTCGCCGCGAGAATCACCATGAGATCCGCTGGTGTCCTCACTAGCCTAAAGATCCGTACCACCGCCTCTAGCCAGTCCTCGGCGGCCTGGGGGTCCGCCTCACCGCGAAACCTGGGCGGTCACTGGCTTTGAAACTCATGCAGTTCCCTGAGGCGACGTGCATCGTCAGCGTCTGGTACTGGTAGCATCGGTGGCTCGGCGGGTAAAGCTACCGCCGGTGCCACTGCTGGAAAAGGGCCCTGCACCGAGGCCTCGTCGCTCGGTGGGCTGCCGTCGCGCCCTACACTCGGAACCCTAGCTGGCTGTCATCGCGGGGCCATCCTGAAAAGGAGAACAAGAGCACCACAGTCAGAACAGTATACCTGGTGAGCTGGCACAAGTAATCACAAGGAAAACTTGAGACTTTCATAAGCAGATCAGTATACCTGGTGAGCTGACACAAGTAATCACAAGAAAACTTGAAACACACACGCAATCAATGTTTTCATGCATTAAGTCGGAAATCAGGAGTCAGGGTCCTGGTGTACGGATACGTCGGCCGCCGCACCAACACTGGGCTCCCTGAACTGATAACCAAACTCAATACACTAAACACTATTGCTTCATATAGAAAGAAAAGACGATCAGAGTCTGTGGTAGAACCGACCGCCTCTGATACCAATTTGTCACGACCCGTCCTCGGGGCCCGTGTCGTGACTACCCCAAGCCCGCCTTCCATAGGCCAGGGGCTGGCGACTAGCACCAAGGCGTAAAATCCCGGTAAACAGGGAAGGCATTGCCTTTATAAGTAACAACCACCACAGAGTCAGCAAGCGGAAAGTAACTACAAAGTGCAGAAAAGTAAAGGGGGGCCGGAATACAAGCCCAACTGAAAGTACAACTGAAAAAGTAAAGAACAGCAACTGAAGAAAAGACGGCGGCCTCATGTCATCCACTGGCAATCCCACCTGAAGGGTGGGTACATATAGCCTCCAGGCTCCTCGGGTCCCACGTCCGCTCCGAGCACGTCCCGTCCAGTGGTCCACCTCCAGGTACCGTCCTGCTCCACGCCCCAACCGAGATCAGCGCTGTCCGTCGTCTGCATCCAACACAACAAGGTGCGGGCATAGCCCGTGCAGGGGTGAGTATAAGCTACTCAGTAAGGACCCCAAGACCCCCGAAGGTCTCCCGAAATCCACAAAGGATATAGCACAAAAGAAAAATGCAATCACGAAGTAACATCTGACTCGACTTAGGTATATGCCCATACATATACCTAAGTCCCCAATTCTAGCTCTGCTCACGAGCTCAAGAACAACTCAATCCACGCAGGAAAGCAAGACTCAAATCCACAAGGAGAGTAAACAGTAAATCCACAAAGGATAGTTCAACACAATCCACAAAGGAGAGTAACATAAGATTCAGCTCAACCAGGTATACTTTTTCAGATGACGTCAAAGATGATCACTGATCCATCTAAGTCGTCGGACCCACGAAGGATCGATAGGTACTAACCCCCGCAAAAGACCCACACAGGATCGGGCTCACACAGAACCTGTAGGCAGTGGCTCACACAGAACCGGTAGTAAGGACCCACATAGGATCGGGCTCACACAGAACCTGTAGCACTGATCCACGTGGGATCGCTGAGTGCAGTAGTCGACGCAGTCCACTGAGGATCTCTGCACAGTCGTCGCCGCAGTCCACGAAGGATCTCTGCTCTGCCGTCGCCGCAGTCCACGGAGGATCTCTGCTCTGCCGTCGTCGCAGTCCACGGAGGATCTCTGCTCTGTCGTCGAAGTCACAGCCAGCGCTAGGGTTCCCGCACACAGCGATCTCGTTTAGGAGGGTCCGCTCCACGAGCCGAGAGGCTGATACATCAACTGACACGTAGTCCAAAGTTGATGTATCCAAAAGTTCCGTATCGACAACAGTATCTCAACGCAACAGACGGCGCGTCAATCGGACGCCCGGTCGGAGAGTTATTGGCATTTTCGTCCTAGGGGCCCGGTTGGTTTTTAGGGCAAAACCAACCCGACCGTACTCCGCCTGTGTCCGATCCTCGGGCGGAGTATGCCAAAAGTTCCGTCTCACTTAGAGGAAACTACCACAGCTGACGGTACGTTGATCAGACGTCCGTTGCTCAAGTTATGAGCGTTTCCGCTCCGAGGGCCCGGTTGGTTTCGTGTACGAACCAACCCGGCCGAACCCAAAATCTTCCGAAACCTTGAGTGTAATATACTGAAATGACCGTCTCGATCAAAGGATCGCGTAGCCGCTGACGGTTCGTCAATCGGAGGTCCCAGGCCCAAGATATGGGCAAAAGACCGAAAAAGGCCCGAAAACGGGGGTTCTGGGCCCGGGGCGAACCGGCCCGAACCCCCCTGGGTCAGCCGAACCAGGTCGGCCCGAACCAGGTCGGCCCGACCCGGCCTGGGCGCGGCCCGGCCGACCGGACCGGCCGGCTCGGCTTCGGCCGAGCGGCCGAAGAGGCGCCGCGGGTTTGACCCGCGGCTTAGGTGGAACGCGGCCCCGCGGGGGGCCGCCTGTCATGCGGACGCGGCCGGGCCGCCGCGTCCCTCCCCGGTTCCACGCGGCCGCAGAACCGGCCGCCGCCGCCTTCCGCGGGCCGCCGGAGTTGCTCCGGTGGCCCGTTTTGCCTCCCGTCTGCGCCGTTGCTCCTCCCGGGGGACAATCTTCACTGCGGGATCAACGGATCGCCCTTGCCGCACGGTTCGCCGTCGTCCGCCAAATCCGCACAACAAAAGATCGGCGGATGGTTGCCGGGTCTTGTTCGTTAGACCCGCACCCTCCGCGTTAGTCATAAACAATGGGAGGAAAAGAAAATAATCAACAACAATTTTAAATAAATTAAAATTGTTCGGAGATTAGGTTCTTTACTTTAAAAGAATAAACACGGGAAATAAAATATTCCAATCAACCCTTACCTTGTCGTCATCGTCGGACGAGAGGTCGTCGCGGAATCGCTCGTCGCGGAAGGAGGGGATCGTCGCGGGATTGCTCGTCGCGGAAGAAGGAGATCGTCGCGTCGTCGCGGTATCCGGCGTCGCGTCGCCAATCTCCGGATCAAGATCAAACAGATTTAATTAATTAAATCCGTTGTCATTGAAATTAAAAAAAAAGGAGAAATAAACGATCCGATTCTCACCTTAGTTGCTGAACGAGGATCGGCCGTGGAAGAAGAGGCGTCGCCGAAGAACGTCGCGGGTAGGGCTCGTCGACGTCGCAGATCACGGTGTGCGTCGTCGAATTCCGGTCGCCGGCGTTCTTCGTGTTCTTTACGTTCTTCGCGTTCTTCGCATTCTTTGCGAGGAGGGTGGAGGTTTAGAGGATCTCGCACAACAGGAGGATCCTCCAAAATAGACAAGTTGTCTATTTTATTATTTTTCCAACAAACGCAAAACGCGTAAGTAACGACCCATTAAATTCGGTGAATTAATTCAACGAATGAAACAGCCCATTTAATTCACGAAATAAACCGCCCAATTAAATGGGCTGTTAAGAAATTAAATAAAACACGTCGGTTGACTTTTCAGTTACTTTGACGGGTTTTCGCGGGTGCGTTACTTAGCGAAAGAAATGGTGGGGCTCGTGCGGGCCCCACCGCACAAATATCCTAACAAGGGGTAGGATATTTCCGGATAGCACCCTATCTGCTTTAACTCCATTCAAGTGGCTTCCAAGAGACTTCCAAGCAACTTAAGTGAAATAAAATAAAGTTGTCGCACAAACTTTATTTTATTTCTGACTTAAAGCCCCAAAATTTAAAAACCACGTCTGAGCAAACGCAACTTCGGAAGAGGCGTTTCTAAGAAAATACCGGCGCTGCTATTTCATCGGTGCCCTCAGAATTCGATTCCAGGCACCGGTTCAAAAGATAGAAAAACCCGCTCGTCCGTTCACTGAACGTACCCGAGCCAAACTTCGGAAATTGATTCCGGGCACACCGGGCCTCAGAATCAGGTGCCGTCTGAAGCTGCGCTCTTGTAAAATTCCAAAGAAAATTAAGAAAAAAATTTCCTTGAAATTTTCGGGTCTTTACAGACCCCCCCTGGGTCGGCCGAACCGGTTCGACCCGGTCCGGACCCGGTCCGGCCCGGCTAGGGCGCGGCCCGGCCAGTCGGACCGGCCCGGATCGGCCAGCCCGGCCCGGCTCGGCTGAGCGGCCGGGCGACGCGGGGGGGGGGAGCCGCCACCCCCACGTGACACCCCCGCGGCACCCGCGGGGTGTCGCCCAGAAAACCGGACGCGGCTGAAGCCGCGTCCCGCGCGCATCTGACCCGCATGGCCGCAGGTCAGCGGGCGCTGCCGCCGGCTTCCACGGGCCACCGGAGTCGCTCCGGTGGTCCGTTTTCCTTCCCATCTGTGCCGTTGTCCCTCCCGGGATCCGTTCTTCACTGCCGGATCATCAAACTGCTCTTGCGTCACGTTCCGTTATCGCCCGTCAATTCCGCACAATCATGAAGAACGACGGAGGGTTATCGGGCCGTGTTCGTTTGGCCTGCACCCTCCGCGTTAGATATAAACAGCGGGGGAATTTTTATTCCACACAGGAAACAAAAATTTTATAAATTTAACATTGTTCACAAATCCGGTTCTTTAACTTTTTACAGAAACATTTACGGGAAGATAAAAAACAAGGGTAATTCCAAAAATAAATCCCTACCTCGTAGTCGTCGCGCGTGAGTGTTCTTCGCGGAAAGGCGTCGCGTCGTCGTGGAATCCGGCATTGAGTCGGAAAACTAAACGGACCAAGAAACAACAGATTTAATTTAATTAAATAAAATTAAATCCATGTTTTGTTAAAAGAAACACAAGGGAGATTTAAGAGAAATCGGGAGTCTCTTACCTCAAACAGCAGATCAAAGATTCGCTACGGAGGAAGAGACGTCGCAGAAGAAGGTTGCAGGAAGGGAATGTCGGCGTCGTGGAACACGGCGTCGCGTCGTCGACTTCTTCGGGTTCTGCGTTCTTCGTGTTCTTCGCATTCTTCGCAAAGGAGGATGAAGGCTCTGACAAAACCTGTCAACGAACAATCCTCCCAATAAGACTAGTTGGTCTTATTTTATTATTACGCCAACAAACGAAAACGTAAGTAATGACCCATCAATTCATTGTATTAATTCAATGAAAGTAACAGCTCATTTAATTCACGAAGAAACCGCCAAATTAAATGGTATGTTAATAATTTAAGAAAACGCGTCAGTTGACTTTCATAATGACGGGTTTTCGAGGGTGCGTTACTTAGCGGAAAGAAACGGTGGGGCTCGTGCGGGCCCCACCTCAAAAATATCCTACCAAGGGGGTAGGATATTTCTGGATAGAATCTTATCCAGATCAACTCAGCTTAAGCCGCCTTTAAGTGGCTTCAAGTGGCTTCCAAGTGGCTTAAGTGAAATAAAATAATGTTTGTCGAACAATTTATTTTATTTCTTAACTTTATGCCCAAAAATTAAAAACCACACCCGAGCAAATGCAACTCCAGAAGAGGCGTTTCTAAGCAAATACCAGCGCTGCGATTTCATCGGTGCCCTCAGAATTCGATTCCGGGCACCAGTTCAAATGTTAGGAAAACCCGCTCATCCGTTCACTAAACATACCCGAGCCAAACATCGGAAAATGATTCCGGGCACACCGGGCCTCGGCATCAGGTGCCGTCAGAAACTGTGTTCTTGTCAAATTTCAAAGAAAATTAAGAAAAAAAATTTTCTTTGAAATTTATGGGTCTTTACATTACTCCCACCTCAGGGCTTTACGTCCCCGTAAAGATACATCATAAACTAGGGAAACAAATGTGGGTACTGAGCACGCATCTGAGCCTCCCGCTCCCATGTGCTCTCCTGGAGGTTTCCATGCTGCCATCTGATGCGCACAAGAGGAATCGACAACCCACATAGGACCCTCTCTTGTTGATCCTCTATCTCCACCGGGAACTCCGCAAAAGTCGCCCCATCATCCACGTCTAGCTCCCCATAGTCAATGATGTGCGTCGGGTCGTGCACGTATCTCCTCAGCTGAGATACGTGGAAGACGTCGTGCACCCGGTGCAACTGAGGTGGTAGATCCAGGTGATAAGCCACCTCGCCAACCCTGCTGAGGACCTGGAAAAGTCCAATGAAGTGTAGAGACAACTTGCCGCCTCAGCCAAATCTCTGCAAACCATATCGAGGTGATATTCGCAAGAAGATGTGGTCTCCATCCTCGCACTCTAGTGGCATGTACCTCATGTCAGCATATGAATTCTACCGGCTCTGAGCTGTCCTCATCCGCTCCTAGATTACCTGGACCTTCTCTTTCGTGGCCTGGACTATCTCTGGTCCCACAAGTGCTGACTCCCCAGGGTCTGTCCAGCACAATGGAGATCTGCAAGGCCTGCCGTACAACACCTCGTATGGTTTCATCCCGATGGTGGACTGGTAGCTGTTGTTGTACGCGAACTCCACCAAGGTCAGGTGGTCCTCCTAGCTGCGACCAAAGTCGAGTACACATGCATGGAGCATGTCCTTGAGAGTCTGAATGGTCCTCTCCGTTTGACCATCCGTCTGAGGGTGAAAGGCGGTGCTCAGGCGTAGCCACGTCCCGAACGGCTCCTGAAACCCCTTCCAAAGTCGGGAAGTAAAGAGAGTGTCCAGATCGGAGACGATAGTCGATGGCACACCGTGAATCCGTACAATCTCCTGAACGTAGAGACGCCCCAAGCTCTCCACTGTGCCCTGCTCTCTAATGGGTAAGAAGTGTGCCTAATTGGTGAGTCGGTCAACAATCACCCAAATGGTGTCGTGACCTCTGGAAGTGCGTGGAAGTCCAGTCACGAAGTCCATAGATATCCCATCCCACTTCTACTCCGGGACCTCCAATGGCTGTACCAAGCCTGCTGGTACCTAGTGCTCTGCCTTCACCTGCTGGCAGGTGAGGCACCGTGAAACGAACTCTGCCACAACCTTCTTCATGCGCGGCCACCAGTGCTGTCGCCTGAGATCCTGGTACATCTTCGCCACTGCAGGATGTACCGCCAAAGGAGAGGTGTGAAATGCTCTCAGCACCTCCTCTCGTAAAGCAACTGGTACCAAGGTACGTCTTCTGAAAAGGATGTTGTGCTCTGCTCGAAAGGAGAATCCATCAGTTGCCTGTCTCGCGGATAACTACGCATGCCGCGTCTCACAGTGAGCATCCTCATGCTCTGCCTCTCTGACCCGTTGCAGCAGTGGAGGGGTGACTGTGAGAGACTGAAGGAAGGCTGCTCCATCTCTACCCACGAAGGATATCTGCAAGGCTTCTAGCTTCTCTATCGCCTCCTCAAGTAGCTGGATTCTCGTCCTCCTGCTGAGGGCATCTGCTACCACGTTCCACTTCCCAGGGGTATAGACTATCTCAAAGTCATAGTCCTGGAAGAACTCAAGCCTTCACCGCTGTCTCAGGTTCAGGTCCTTCTGCGAGAAGAATTACCTGAGACTCTGGTGGTCAGAAAAGACTGTAAAGTGCTCGCCCATCAGATAGTGCTGCCATGTCTTCAGAGCGAAGACCACTGCTGCTAACTCCAGGTCATGGGTAGCGTAGCTCTGCTCATGCGGCCTCAACTGACGTGATACATAGGCAATCACGGCCCGCTCATATATCAGGACACACCCGAGTCCGGTCCCTAATGCATCGCAGTAGACTACGTATCCAACTCCCTCCTCAGGCAACCTCAAGATAGGTACGCTGGTCAAACTCTGTCTCAGCTCCTGGAAGCTCTGCTGACATCTGTCCGACCACACGAAGGGTTTCCCCTTCTACGTCAAAGCTGAGAGTGGCGCCGCAACTCTAGAGAAGTCCGGCAAAACTCTCCGATAGTATCCGGCTAGACCCAAGAAACTCCGCACCTCCGTCACGCTCCTGGGTGGCTCCCAAGCTAGCACTGCCTTGATCTTCGCGGGATCCACAGCAACTCCCGCCTCAGAAATGATGTTCCCCAGGAAGTGGACCTCACATAACCAGAACTGGCACTTCGAGAGCCTTCCATAAAGCTGGTGCTCTCAGAGTGTGTCTATTACAACCCGCAAGTGGTAGGCGTGCTCCTCCTCTGTGGTCGAGTACACCAAAATGTCATCGATGAAGACCACGACAAATCGATCGAGGTACGGCTGGAAGATCCTATTTATGAGGTTCTTGAACACTGCTGGAGCGTTGGTTACGCCGAATGGCATAACCAAGAACTCATAGTGGTCATACCAACACCTGAAGGTCGTCTTCTGCACATCCTCGTCTCGAACTCTGAGCTGATGATAGCCTGGCCTGAGGTCTATCTTTGAGAACCACCGTGCTCCCTTGAGCTGATCGAAGAGGTCATCAATCCTCGGTAGCAGATACTTATTCCTCACTATCACCTGATTCAGACGATGATAGCCGACACACATTCGCAAGCTCCCGTCCGCCTTCTTGGCGAACAAAATTGGGGAATCCCAGGGTGAAACACTGGGCTGGATGAATCCCATGCCCTGTAAGTCCTTCTACTATACCCGTATCTCTCGAAGCTCGGCGGGGGCCATCCGATATGCTGGAGTGGATATCGGGGCTGGACTGGGGTACATATCAATGTAAAAGTCTACCTCTCTGCGAGGAGGTAGCCTTGGAACGTCTTCGGGGAAGACGTCTGCATACTGATCCACCAGTGCAGGAAAACTAGGACTTCACACGTCCACTGCTCCAAAGATGAGGCTAGCCAACTGATGAGTGATGGGATGCCCTCTCCTTTGCGTGAGTCCATCCTGTGCTGCAAAGGCTCCCTTCTCGCCGGTGAAGGTGAACCTGCTCCCGTCAGTGCGTACACACCACACCTTGCGCCCAAACAGTCAATCTGAGCATGGACCATAGATAACCAATCCATGCCCAAGATGACGTCGTAAGACCCCGACGCCACTACAAGAAGATCCCAGCCGAAGCTCTCGCCTCCTAGAGTAATCTCACACTGCCGGAACCAGTGCGTAAACATCGAGTCTGCTCCCGTAGGAGTCTCTAGCCGTAAGGATCGAGCCAACGGCTCTGTTGGAATCTCCGAGCTCCGAACAAGGGCAGTGGATATGAAAGAGTGATGCGCTCCTGTGTCTATAAGAACTGCAGTAAGGGTGGAATAGACACAGATCATACCTCGAATCATCTTTTGTGTGCCGTGGTCGTAGGCCTCCGCTGCCTGGAGCTGTGCCTGTCTCTGCCCGCCAGCTCCCGGTGGTCGGGGCAGACCTCCTAATGGTGGTGGGGGCAGAGCCTCAAAGCGTCGCCCACCACCTGCTGCTCGGCCAACTCCTCTGCCTTGTCCGCCTCCTCCCTGCGGACCGCCACGGTCGACCCCTTGCCTCTGCCTGGGTGGCCCCTCTACCGTCTACTGCTCCTCGGTATGGAAGGTCGGGCAGTCACGAGCCATGTGGCCCTGCCCGCTACACGAGTAGCACTGCCTGCCTCTCGGAAGACTGGCTCCGCGCTGTGTGCCCCGTACTGCTGAGCTAGTGTCCCGAGGTCATCTGCCAGAAGGCCTGGTCTGCCTGGAACCCTGAGTCATCCATCGGCTACTAGCTGTCGAAGACTTTGCTACCTTCCGCCCTACGGTAGGACTCGCTGTGGACTCAGCCAGAAAGCTCTCGATCAGAAGGGCTCGCTCTAGCACTCCTGCCTGGGTCGGGATGCTAAGGGAGATCAGCGATGCCCTGATCTCGTGTCTCAATCACTGCTCGAAGGTCTGGGCCTGGAAGAAGGGGTCTCGTACCATGTCTGTTGAGTATCGAGAAAGGTCGGTGAACCTCGCCTCGTACGGGGCGACCATCAAGCTGCCCTGCCGCAGCTGAAGAAGCTCCTGAATGCGCACCACACGGAGGGTGTCCAGGACGAACACTGAGCGGAAGAGGCTCTCGAAGTCCATACAGATGAGGGAGCCTCATCATGCACCTAGAGCATCAGGATCCACCATTGTCCCGCTGCTGCGTGTAGTAGGCTCGTCGTGAGGATCACCATGAGGTCTTCTGGTGTCCTCACTAGCCTGAAAACTCGAACGACCGCCTCCAGCCAGTCCTCAGCTGCCTGGGGGTCCGTCTCCCCACGGAACCTGGGTGGTCGCTGACACTGAAACTCATGCAGAGCTTCGAGGGGTCGTGCATCCTCAGCGGTCGGTGCTGGAAGCATCGGGGGCTCGGTGGGTAAAGGTACCACCGGTGCCTCTTCTGTCAACGGGCCCTGTACCGAGGCATCGTCGCTCGGCGGGCTGTCGTCGCGCTATACTCTCGGAACCCTAGCTGGCTGCTTTCGTCGGGCCATCCTGAAAGGGGAAACAAGTGTGCCATGGTCAGAACAGTATACCTGGTGAGCTGACACAAGTAATCACAAAGAAAACTTGAAACACACTCTCAATCAATGTTTTCGTGCATTAAGTCGGAAATCAGAAGTCAGGGTCCTGGTGTACAGATACGTCGGTTGCTGCACCAACACTGGACTCCCTGAACAGATAACCACACTCAATATGCTAAACACTATTGCTTCACATAGAAGAAAGATCAGAGTCTTCGGTAGAACCGACCACCTTTGATACCAATTTGTCACAACCCGTCCTCGGGGCCCGTGTCGTGACTACCCCAAACCCGCCTTCCATAGGCCAGGGGCTGGCGACTAGCACCATGGCATAAATCCCAACAAAAGGGAAGGTATTGACTTTGAAAAGTAAACAAGCACCACAGAGTAAGCAAGCGGAAAAGTAAACACTAAGTAAAAACTGTACAAGCTGTGCTGAAAGTAAAAGGGGGCCGGAAATACAAGCCCAACTATAAAGTACAACTGAAGGGAAAAACAGCAACTGAAAAGAAAAGTTGCAGCGTCGAGCCGTCCTCTGGAAGTCCCACCTGGAGGGTGGGTACAGATAGCCTCCACTGCTCCTCGGGTCCACCTGACCGCTCCATGTATGTCTCGCCCAGTGGTCCACCTCCAGGTATCGTCCTGCTCTGCACGCCTCCACCATGATCAGCATTGTCCATCGTCTGCAACCAACTCAACGTAGTGCGGGCAAAGCCCGTGCAGGGGTGAGTATAAGCTACTCAGTAGGGACCCCGAGACCCCCGAAGGTCTCCTGAAATCCACAAAGGATAATCCACAAAGGAAATATACAATCATGAAGTAACATATGACACGACTTAGGTATATGCCCATTCATATACCTAAGTCATCAATTCTCGTTCGGCTCCAACGTCCGAGCCCAAGCACAACACAGTCCACACAGGAAAGCAAACGTATACCCACACAGGATAGCACAACACAATCCACAAAGGAGAGTAAATAGTAAATCCACACAGGATAGCTCAACACAGTCCACAAAGGAGAGTAAACAGTAAATCCACACAGGATAGCTCAACACAATCCACAAAGGAGAGTAAACTGGATTCAGCTCACACAGGTATACATCTTCAGATGATGATAAAGATGATCACTGATCCATCTAAGTCGTCAGACCCACAAAGGATCGATAGGTAACTAACCCCCACAATGACCCACACAAGATCGGGCCCACACAGGACCTGTAGGCGCTGGCTCACACGGAACTGCTGAGCGCTGACCCACACAGGATCGGACCCACACAGGATCGGGCCCACACAGGACCTCTAAAACTGATCCACGTAGGATCACTAAGTGCAGTATTTGTCGTAGTCCACTAAGGATCTCTGCACTGTCGTCGTCACAGTCCACTCAGGATCTCCGCATGGTCATCGCTGCAGTCCACTGAGGATCTCTGCACGGTCGTCATCGGAGTCCACGGAGGATCTCTGCACAGTCGTCGCTGTTGAAGAAGCAGTCGCAGCCAGCACTAGGGTTCCCGCACACAGCAAGCTCGTTCGGGAGAGTCCGCTCTACGAGCCGAGATTCTGATACATCAACTAACACAAAGTCCAAAGTTGATGTAAACAAAAGTTCCGTATGGTCAACAAGAACTCAACGTCGCAGACGGCGCGTCAATCAGACGCCCGGTCTGAGAGTTATTGGCGTTTTCGTTCAAGGGGCCCGGTTGGTTTTTAAGGTAAAACCAACCCGAATGTACTCCACCTGCATCCAAACCTCGGTCGGAGTGAGCCAAAAGATCCATCTCACATAGAGGAATTCAACAAAGCTGACGGCACGTCAATCGGACGTCTGTAGCTCAAGATATGAGCATTTCTACTCCAAAGGCCCGGTTGGTTTCGTGTACGAACCCACCCGGCCGAACTCAAAGTGTTCCGCAACCTTGAGTGCGATATACCAAAACGACCGTCTCGATTCAAGAATCATGTTGCTGCTGACGACGCATCGTTTGGAGGCCTGTAGCTCATGTTACGGGCATTTGACAGAAACGGTCCGAAAACGGGGGGTCCGGGCCCGGGCCGACCCAGCCCGACCCCCCATGGGTCGGCCGAACCAGGTCGACCCGGTCCGGACTCGGTTTGGACCCGGTCCGACCCGGCTAGGGCGCGGCTCGGCCGGTCGTACCGGCCCGGCTCAGCCAGCTTGGCCCGGCTCGGCCGAGCTGCCGGGCGACTTGGGGGGGGGGGAGACGCCACCCCCACGTGACACCCCCGCGGCACCCGCGAGGTGTCGCCCAGACAACCGGACGCAGTTGAAGCCGTGTCTCGTGCGCATCTGACCTGCGCGGTCGCAGGTCAGCGGGATCTGCCGTTGCTGCTGAATCCGCGGTGGTTCTAACGGCGGCGCGCCGGGGCGCCGCCGTGCCAGCGACCCGCACCGCCGCCGGCTTCCGCGGGCCACCAGAGTCGCTCCGGTGGTCCGTTTTCCTTCCCGTCTGTGCCGTTGTCCCTCCCGGGATCCGTTCTTCACTGCGGGATCATCAAACTGCTCTTGCGTCACGTTCCATCCTCACTCGTCAATTCTGCACAATCACGAAGAATGGCGGAGGGTTGTCGGGCCTTGTTCATTTGGCCCGCACCCTCCGCGTTAGATATAAACAACGGGAGAATTTTTATTCCACACAGGAAACAACAATTTTAATAAATTTAAAATTATTCACGAATCCGGTTCTTTAACTTTTTAAAGAAACATTTATGGGAAGATAAAAAAAGGGGTAATTCCAAAAATAAATCCCTACCTCGTAGTCGTCGCGCGTGAGCGTTCTTCAAGGAAAGGCGTCGCGTCGTCGCGGAATCCGGTGTTGAGTCGGCGAACTCAAAGGACCAAGAAACAACAGATTTAATTGAATTAAATAAAATTAAATCCGTGTTTTGTTAAAAGAAACACAAGGGAGATTTAAGAGAAACCGGGAGTCTCTTACCTCAAACAGCAGATCGAAGATTCACTGCAGAGGAAGAGACGTCGCAGAAGAACGTTGCGGGAAGGGAATGTCGGCGTCGTGGAACACGGCGTCACATCGTCGACTTCCGCAGGTTCGGCGTTCTTCGCGTTCTTCGCGTTCTTCACGAAGGAGGATGAAGGCTCTGACAAAACCTCTCAACGAACAATCCGCCCAAATAGACTAGTTGGTTTTATTTTATTATTACGCCAACAAACAAAAAGGTAAGTAACGACCCATCAATTCGTTGTATTAATTCAATGAAAGTAACAACTCATTTAATTCATGAAGAAAACGGCCAAATTAAATGGTCTGTTAAGAATTTAAGAAAACGCGTCAGATGACTTTCATAATGACGGGTTTTCGCGGGTGCGTTACCTAGCGGAAATAAACGACGGTGCTCGTGCGGGCCCCACCTCACAAATATCCTACCAAGGGGGTAGGATATTTCTGGATAGCATCCTATCCGGATCAACTCAGCTTAAGCCGCCTATAAGTGGCTTCAAGTGGCTTCCAAGTGGCTTAAGTGAAATAAAATAATGTTTGTCAAACAATTTATTTTATTTCTTAACTTTAAGCCCCAAAATTAAAAACCACACCCGAGAAAACGCAACTCCGGAAGAGGCGCTTCTAAGAAAATACCGGTGCTGTGATTTCATCGGTGCCCTCAGAATTCGATTCTGGGCACCGGTTCAAAAGTTAGAAAAACCCGCTCGTCCGTTCACTGAATGTACCCGAGCCAAACTTCGGAAAATGATTCCGGGCACACCGGGCCTCGGAATCAGGTGCCCTCAGAAACTACGTTCTTGTAAAATTCAAAGAAAATTAAGAAAAAAAAATTCCTTGAAATTTACTGGTCTTTACACCCCATGTGATTCAATTCTTACCCATTACCTAACTTCTGTATACATGAAAATCCCCACCATATCACTTATTATAGGGGGTCACTCCCTCTGATTCTATCAACAATCACTAACCTAAAGGAATTTATAATTAATTTTACTTCCCCACCAACTGTAAATCCCTACTAATCTGTTCATTAATTTAGTGGAGTCCTCCCCATGTTTTTATAAGCTTCTTTGGAAGGTAAGGGTTCTACAACTCCTCTGTTTGATTCAAGTACTTACGTTATAATCAGAATTTTTATTTACTATTGATAAGTACATAATATATTAAAATTAAACCTTTTAATAAAAAAATAATGTTGTATCTATCTGATTATACCATTCCCTCTCATTGATCCCATATTATAATCCTTCATGAATTGTTGTTAGGATGCTAAAATCCCCCACGAATTTTCCAGGCCATATTTTTATTCTATAAAAAACAAACCATCATTCAATCATGGGTATTCACATTGATATACATATAATAAAATTTTTTATATCTATATTCCATAATCATATAATTTAAATTATTTAATAAATTATTATTTTTCATTATCGCTGTGGAATAATTTAAAATAGACATTTGAAGGGTACACTATTAAAAAACTCCAATGCATTAAGTAAAAAATTAATACCTAAATGTATAATGTTCCTGAAACAATGAAATAAATAATTTGTAATGTATTATAATACCTTGGTGAATAAAAATTGTAATATTATTTTAAGAAACCGTTATGATAAATATTAGTGAAATACTTATGAATGTCTCATGATTATGTTGTAGCCACATTTCCATTTTATAACTCATATACATATGATCATGTTATGACCCATTCTATTATGATCATATTATGACTATTTCCCATATTTTTATGTTCTTATATAATTCCCCATTTTTTACCCTTGATTATATTTTATGGTTCATTTTCTTGGTCTATCCCTTACTAGGCTTTATGCTCACCCCACTATTTTGAGGAATGATGCTAGAAAATATTATGAGGTAAGGTGATCTTAGATGGATTAATAAATTAGTATATCCAGATAGTTAATTTTTTTATGATTTATTATGTGAACCATGTATTCCATGAATTATGATATGTGTTTCCAGGACACTAAATCTCAAAAAGGTCATTTGAAAATTATCAGTATAATAATTTTTTAAGGAATTTTTTTTTAAAAATATTAATGAGATTATGAGTAATTATAATTGTCTGTATAATTGTATCTATAAACTTATGTAGTGGAGATTCATAAAAATAATACACCCATTATAATATCATTTATCATATTAAATTCCTTGTGATATGTATTCATTGGGAATAACTGATAATAATAATCAATTTATTTTCTAAACACTCTATTCATTTTAGTAAATAAAATAATTTATCACATACAATATTATACCCATGAGAATCATAACATCTCACCACAACCCATAATTCTCAAGGATGATCATCAATTAAGGATAATTCAAATTAATACTTTAAGGGGGTATTGTTATTCAACTATTCTTGTAATACATACAATGAAGATATATAAAATATAAATATAGATTTACTTTATTATAATTCCATGATACATTTTACAACCATCACAACCAATCTATCTTATGTTTAATACCTTGATATTTAAAGTGAATCATTAATTTTTCTTTCTATTAATGGTTTTATAATAGGATATATAGAACATTAATTTATATCCTTCCAAAAAATCTTTTGAACACACCTATTAATAATTTCATGAAAGATATGTTATTTTAAAAAGTTTTTTTCACCCATTAGAGGAACATAACTTCCTTAGACAAAATAATACCTCTATTTCTACGAAATTAGATATAGATTTCCTCATTAATGCACGAAAATACACTAGGTTATTTTATAAAATTCTTGATTGAAATACATACCTTCATGATAATTTATGTAGTGATGTATTATACCTCTTTTTTCTATTCCAGTACAATGACCTATCTGACACTCTTCCAATTTTTAGATCTTCCATTTTGGTAGAACACAAAACTATATTGAGATCAGATGTTATATTTTTATACTAAAATATATCATGAGTTTAAAATATTTAAATGATATCATTAATTCATAAAAATCCTAATAATATATACTTAATTACTGAGTATTTTTTTATATTTTTGATATAAATATACTAAATCTCACCATGATTAGATTGTTATTTACATATTATGCTCAAATCCTAAGAGACATATTCAAAAGTACCTCAAATTGAATACATGAAGGTAAATATGGTATATGTATATGGAATATTATCCATCCATTATAACTCTTTAAAATGATCTTTTTTATTCTTATAAATTATTCCATTCAATATTATTAATGATTTATTCTTGGAGTTATCCATGATAAATTTCTTTTACTCATTACTAGGATATGTGTTCTGACTTAACAAATGATAAATATTTTACCTATCTCTATACCTTATCAATCCTAGTATGTAGGATGCTTCATCCATTTATTTAATTGGGAATAAGTTTCCAAATCACACCATAACAGAATATAATGTTAGGATGTCATTTCTGATAAAAATTATGTCATATACAGACAATGAAAGAAATGTTACTACACTTCCACTAAATTGATGGTATACACAAGAATCATATTTGTTTTTTATGAATCCAAAATATTTTATTAAATTATCAATGCATATTTTACAACTAAATGATTATTACTTCAGTCAATAAATGGGATATTATTTATTTAAAACATTAACATTCACATTTAGGACATAAAACCTTTGGGTTGTATCACATACACATCCTTGATTAAAAAATTATTATGGAATGGGGTTTTTATATACCTTATATATATCTCATAATCAAAATGATATATTATGGAGTGAAATATTTGAATATAATTTATCATTATAATTGAATAAAATAATTTTTTTGTAGAATGTTTGATGAATTAATTTATAAAATTTTTCCACAACAAGAGATTTAAATGTACACACTCTAACATCCCTATAAGTTTTCTTATTTAAAACTGAATTTCACCATATGGGTCTTTCCCATTTAGATCTAAAAATAATTTTTTATAATTTTTAAGTGTGCATAGATTCGATCCCTAAATTTCATGACTTTTTATATTTTTTTAGAATCATAATTCTTAATATCTAGAATGTGTGTAGTAGTATAATCATCTACAATCATTTCAACATAAAAATTTATCATAAAAATCCATATCTTTTATGATCCTAATGAATCATACAAGGAAATTGGTGTTCTCATATAAAAGGATTTGATACTTTATACACAATTTTGTTATGGAATCAAATAAGATACATATGAGGAACCCTACTTATTTATCAGTTTCAAATGAATTAATATTAAACATTCATCCCATAGATTCCACAAAAAATGTGAACCTTTTATCTTAATTTCATGTATTTGGAAAAAGAAACTATATTATTCATTGGAATATAGAATTAATATCTTACAATATATTTGGGACAATAATTAAAAGAAATTTATTATAAATTAGGACTAATTTTATCAGTATCCAAATTGTATACTTATACCTCACAAACCTAAATCATCATAAAATAAAAATCAGGGATATCATTTGTTGTCTTTATAAAATCATTAAATGGAATTATATTAAAGATAAATACAATAGTTTTTATATAATATACAATGAATTATATTGGAATCTCCTAAAAACTCATCATTGATCATACCATATCCAACAGGGTATGATACTTCTAATGTTATAAAAAATTCCATTTTCTATATTTAAGGATCAGTGAGCTTTGAAAATATTCTATAATATCAATTAAAGTCATTAAAATTAAGTCTCATGTATTCATCACCTTGATTTTATAGAATATTGTAAATAATTTTTCCAATTTTATTATGTACATCAATTTTAAACCATTTTAAATATTTAATGGTTCCAAACACGTATCTCATAAAAATCATGTAACTCTATAGAATAAATTCAACATTATGGTTTCCAATGTATCTATATCCACCCCTTTCGGGAGTACCCATTAGACCACATACATCTCTATATAAAAACACCAATGGACCATGGACCCATTAAAAATTTTCAGTAGAAGCTGATTTATTCATTTTACAGAACTGAAAATTAACATGGGATAATGATCTATAATCGAATGAGTTCAATAGTCCAACTCTATGGAGTCTTCAAATGTGTTTCTCATTTATGTGTCCAAGGGAATTATGCTAAAGATATGTGTGGTTAGAATCAATATTTAAATCCATTAAAAATTCTATATATATAATTACCTATATTTAGAATCTATAAAAAACTCACCATATTCCATATAAAAAGAATAGTTTGGATAAAATACATTGAACATCTATGGTTCATAAGAATGAATGAAAAAACACATCTGAAACAAACATGTCATAGAAATAATTTTTATGTGTTCATCTTAAACATAGTAATAATTATAAAATTATAGAAATAATCCACTATGTAAATTTATTTTATATGTTCCAACCTCTACTGAATTAGCGCTTTCCCTTTTTCTGACATAATGATATACTTTAACTATCATTAATTCTACACAATGTTTTAATTTTTTCATCAAAAAAATGTGTAATACACACCCAATGTCTTATAAAAATGGTTCAAACATGATGAAATTTATTTATATAACATTAAAATACATAATCATATAATTATTTCCTTAAATACAACTATTCATCCATTAATATCAATCTAAATTTACTTTATAATTCATACATATATGTAATCCCAAATTGATAATAGAAATTCCACTCATAGTTAGTTACAATGATGGAAATTTATGTTGGTGTTTCATTGTTAATTGTTTTTTTCTAATAAAATTGTTTTCCTCAAGGTGATTTATTATTAACTGATGTGTGGTGAAAAAATATATAAGTTCAAAATTAATTTTAAAATGTTATTTTTTCCAGTGCTTTTATTATTTTTTTCCAAAAAATTAGAGGAATTAGTGGTATGGGTGAATGATTTGAGGTAAAGGTAAATAACATGCATGTTCAAGCATGAAGCCTATATAGTGAAGCTCATGAATTTCAAAATGAGGTATGCCAACTAAATTAGGTGTATGAATTTCATCAATGAATAACTTGGTTATAACAGGGTATTCTTTAGGCCACAAATATGTGGAGAATTTTATGATGGAGAATTATTTTTAGAACAATCATAATGTCAATGTAACAACCCGATATTTTATGATAAGTATTCTTTTTAATTTATTTTATGTCTTGTGTTTTTTGATACAACAAGACTATCTTGTGCTATACGCAACACCGTATTAGCGTGCAGTATACGCAACACTATTCTTAGACTGTGTTACACACAATTTCAAGTTCGTTGGACAATAGTTATTCTATGCAATATTGAGTATATATATATATATTCAATGTATAAATGAAAAATGGTTGTGTTCTGTGATAACGAAACAACAAAGGAGTCTTTCCCAACACGCAACCCTGACTTGGCTTGCATTACACACAATCGTGACATTCCTCGATAGTGTGTGTTGTACGCAATACCAGGTTTTACTAAACAATGATATATTATTAAAATATTATTAGAACTAGCCGTTATGAATAGTAATACCCACTTTTCAAATTTTATAAATTCTATCTTTCAAAATGGACTTCATTTTTAGTCTCGGAAAATCAAAATTAGCCTAGGGTAAAATTTTGTTATTTTTTCTGAAATCATTCAATTTTTGATGAATAGTGAAAACACTAAGTTACTATTTTAAAACCGACTTTTTATTTAAATAATTATTTATTTTATTTAAATTTATTTTTGGTCAACATTGATACATAATACCTATATATGTTCAATGTAATTCTTTGGAGTTATTTTATAATAATTTTAGATATATAAAAATTTTGTTGAACTTTGGACCGTCTTTTACCCACCTCCTAGGAGAATTTGCAAATTTTCATAAAATTTAATTTTACCGCTTTTGTGATTGGAATTTCAAAAATCCGAGAGACACGGTTGATGTCAAGAAGTAAAATGTGGTTCAATTTGATGAAAATAATTTTTGGTGAATAATAACTTTTTACTTTTTTTACCATGGTTAAAAGTAAATAGGGTAATTAAGGGTAAAAATGATATTATTATTATTACCCTAACACATGTAATAATTCTGTTGGATAAGTGTAATTCGACCTAAAACAACCTTAGGAATAAAATATGACCATTTAGGCCCACTTGGATTAGATTAGGATATATAATATTAATTTATTTAAAGAAGGGTTAAAATAGGTAAAATCAAAGTTTAATAAGTAAATCATTTTTAATATAGGATTATACATCAGATAAATTAGACCATAAATATTCATTAGAAAGATAAAAAGATTTACTACATAATTCTAGATTATTTATAATTTTTAGACATTAAATAATTTAATTTAATTATGACACAATGATGATGAAGTAATTATCTTATTAATGAAATATTGACATAATTGATGTTATAAATACCCAAATAAATTTAATTTGAGACTATTTATGAATTTAAATAATTTTCTAGGTTAATATTACATGTTATTATTTATTTAAGTAACTTTTTTAGAACTAATATTTCAGTTATGAGTTTCACAAAAATCAAATTCCAAATAGTGTCAAAATTGAGATAAAATAGTTTTTAAAACAAATATTATATTATTTATTGTTATTTTATTTCAAAAAATATAAGGTTTGGAAAAATGAATTAAATAAGGTTAGATATATTAATAATAAAAAACTTGGGGTTCTTTTGGCTTGTTATAGTATGTTCATTAACCTTATAGTGTAAGAACACAAAAAGACACGATAAAAGTAAAATTATCTATCTTAAAGTTAAATCTAAATGATAAGGTTAAAATAGTAACCTAAACTTCTCAAAATTCTATTAGATGATGGTATTTAGACCCATACCCACATTATATTTTAAATAAATCAATTTGGAGCTATTTAAAACCGAATATGACTTTATAATTAAATAATATATTTATTTTTTCCAAAGGTGCCCCTCTCCTCTCTTATAAAAGGGAACCTCCTCCCTCTCTTACTCACACCACTTTGAGCCTTCTTTCTTGGCCAAACCCTAAATAATTCACTTCTCGTCTTCCTTATAAAAATCCTAGAGGTCTTGGTCTTCTTCAAAGTCAAATTTTAGTGCTCTAAGAGGAGGTCTCAAAGAGGTACTTCAAAGAAGAGTTAAAGTCTGTTACTGATTCTTTCAACTTTATTTCTTTTCCAGTTCTTCTTCTTTAGTTATTTCATTATGAAGTAATAACATCAGTATCACTCATATATTGATATGTTATTATAAATATGAAACAACCCCATTTCACCTTCTATCCATCCTAGAGAAAATGAAATCACCGCGCGTGCGTACGTACAGAATATCGTCTTCACGCCGTGGTGTAATCTGTTTTTCCAATACCACCTTACATGGATGGGTATAATGGTGTAAATAATAAATATACATAGAAATTATAACATCATACTGATTCTGATATATTTTATCATCCAATCCAATTCAATACAATAATTATAGAAACGATATCATCGCTCATGCGTACGTATGGACTACCGTCTCCATGACGTAATGAGATTCATTCTCCATGTTAACCATTAAAAAATGATTATAAAGTATATATAATAAATAATAATGAAATATATGACATTATAAAGCTAATGGATATATATATATATGTATGTCATCTAATTAATTACATTATACTAAATAAGGAAACGAAAACAGCGTTCATGCGTATGTATGGCCTACCGTCTCCATGAATAGTGTATTTCTTTCCATTTATTGCTCTATTATATATATGTATATTCTGAATATATATTATATATATAAATCATGTTTTATATTCTAGAATTAATTAATCATGATATAAGTTATCATATGAATAATTACAAGTCAAATCACTGACCATAAATGAATCGATTTTACCCAAAACGCTACATTAACATGAATTTACAAAAGAACGGGTAATATAAAGTCATAAATGAACCATATATGATATCATAACAATGAATATGATTATTTAATAATTCAATGACATTATTTAAATCATTATATAGGAGGTTTGGAATCATACGAAGCATATCAGACATAAGGTAAGGCATAATTATTCCAATCTCATTTCTTATCCACGATTGTTTATTTGTAAGTATTTACTGGGGTTATGTTTATCATCCATGTCCATATTTTCTAAAAATATTTTCATAAAATGTTTAATATTCTTCCTTTTTTTTAAAGTCATTTTTACCTTTTTTTGAATTTTACCACAAGGTACGGAAGGAATCATTCTTTTACGATGTACTTTTTGACATTTCCGGAAAAAGTATGAGGAGAATGTTTTTTTTGAAACATATACAGTGTGAATAGAATTTTACGGTTTCATAAAGCCTCATTTTCATGAAGCTTTATCTACAAGATTTTATGATTATTTTCAAAAAAATACTTTTCTTTTAAAATTGAATGACAATTTTATAAAAGAAAATTATTTTGTAGAAGAAAGGAAATTTTCCTCAAGAATTCATTTCAAATGTTTTATCAAAAACATTTTCCATATGGGATGACATTATTTCATATGTGTATGTTTCATATTTAATGTCTCTATGATTTACATGCTTTCACTTTTCTTATGATGAAATGTCCATTTGTTTTATATGGATTATGAAATGATGGGATGATGTTTATGAAACCCATTTTATTTTTGGGTTATGATGAATGTTTTAAGTTTATTTTGTGGAAAAAGAAAGAATGATTTCATTATGAGATGGGTGGGACCTATATATCCCTCCAATGCATTGGGTAAAGATTTATATCTCATGAGATAGACATGGCTGGAATGATAAGTTAATCTGGTTCAGTGTTATAGGACTGAAACGAGGAGTGACCTTGATTCAGAAAGGGACTTTGTCCACTAAGATGGTCATGGCAGCAATGCCTTGTCTACAATGGAAATCACCACATGTGCTTAATGTTTTCCACAATTACATGTTTTATTCCAATGCTATTTTATCAGGATGTATGTTCCCTTATGATATATTCCTTATGTACTTCCAAGATTAATGTCTTTGCTAATGATTTTGATGTTTAGATTTGATGTTCAAGTTTTTTCTTTAAAATGTTTATGGATTGTCTTATGTTCTATATGTTTACCCTTACTGGGCATTTGAGCTCACCCCTATTATGTTTTCCTTTCCCCATGATATAAAGAAAGGTTGTTGGTAAGAAAAAAAGGGGAATATCTTTATGGGAGATGTTGAAGATCTTTCACCATGATTAGAAGATTATATTCAGATTTTCCAAAGACACTAAACTATTACGGTCCTTGTGTGTGTGTTTTTGTTATGCACTAAGTATTCCGAAAAAGTAATGTAATGTCCATGTACGTCAAGATTCGGGTCCCTACAGTTGGTATCAGAGGAAAGGTTTAGTCAACCTTTGGAAACTAGGATGCGAAAACGTTAGTGAGATCCATAGAGATATTTCAAAGGTATGTTTAGGGATGTCCCTAAGGATAAGTATATGTATAAGATATAGTCCTAGATCTACGGTAATGAACATAGAATTTAACCTAAGATGTTAGATATTGAGGATACTACCCGTTTACTATGTTGTTTTGCCTAGAATGATTTTTACCTCTCACACTATTTTTTTTTGGGTTTTAGAAAATGGCTGGAAACTGGAAGATTCATGATTTTGGAGGATATGTAGGACAATGGAATGATATTCTTCATGAGCATCCAAATTAAACGTGATCTAGAAGTCCAAACATTGTTATTATGCCTAATCAGCAATCTCATAATATGATCAATAATCTCAACTTTGGTAAGTTTCTCGACTCAGATAATAAGAGAAAGATGGAGTTTCATGATGATCATAGAGGAAAGAAAGTTCAATTTCCCTCATGTAAATCATGTGGCAAGAGGCATCGGGGAGATTGTTTCAAAGGATCTAGAAGATGCTATGTGTGTTGAAAATAAGGACACAAATCTAATAAGTGCATTGGAAAAGGTTTAATTAACACCATGGAAAAGGATAATGGTATTTCTACGACATTAGCAATGATTAAATGTTTTAAATGTGGAAAGTATGGGCATTATGCAAACCAATTCCCTAAGGAAGAATCTCACGATGAGAATCAACATGGTCATATGAGTAGTATTTATGTGGATGATGATGAAGAGACTACAAATGAAATATGAGAAGAAAGAAATGATGAATCTCATTCAGTGCTTTAAGAAGTTAGTGGAATGATTGTATGTTTATAAAGAATAATGTATGGTACTATGGAATAAAGAATCATCTAAGGATTATTACACTATTGTTTTTCCTAAAGTATTTGAAAGTATATGTTGAATGGTACTGGTAACCATGAAAAGTGATTCAAATATTTTGGAAAGCAGATGATATGCACATAATGAAGGGATAATAAGATAATGAGATGTTTTATTGTATTCATGATCTCATGATTGATATAAGGTCTAAGTGATATCATGGTTTGAGTATATAGAATTTTGAGGATTTTGGAATGTGTAAAGTGTTAACTTTTAACTGCATTCATGTTTTCACTAAGGTTCAATGGGTATTCATTCTTCAAGAGAATACATGATTAAGGTATTCACATGTTTGTAATTTGACTATCAAGATATATCTTATGATATATGGGGGATAAATGATGGAATTCACGTGATTGTTATGTGAAATTTCAAGTAATCATTTTCATTATATGATGAGCTTGGACCAAAGTATTTTAGATATGCCTAAAGATTGGAATGGATTATGTTGGACATAAGTTAGTATTGTTTAAGGAGAGAACCTTTTTTCGATGTTATTGATGGGATTTTATATTAATATAGTTTTTGAAAAAGTACAACCGGTAGGACGGGTGACATCCCATCGCGTTGGACAAGGCTGTGGGAATCAAACCCACAACTGAAGTGCGACTGGACTTTATCGCCTACCACTGGCCTACAGGAATTCCCTGGTTAGTATAAACTAGTTTTCTTTTGTTAAGTGGTATGATAGATGAAGTATAAGTCCATTTTGGAATGATATACAATAGATGGACTTATGTATATAACTATTGCTAACCTTTTGATTAAGACAGATGGAATGACCCATCATTCTATCACATGATCTGCTAACACTTCACGAATGACAAATTCAACTTCATTTATTTAAGAGATGAAGTGGAAATTGTTCAAGGTATGAACAATGGTGAGATTATATCGAAATAAAGTATGTATTTCCTCTAATTAAAATTCTTCAACATTATAGAAATGATCTTGAAAACAAAAATTGTTGTCCTAGTGCCCTTATATCTGATTAATTAGATTCTACCTTAGATCATCACAAATTTATGGCTTTGTGATTGTTGGTGTTTTCATATCCATGTTTCTACCACTCTCCATCAAAACATGATGATTATATTTCTCTTCCATATCCATATTTTCACCTATGTTATCCTACGTGGAAACCCAGTGATGAGTTAATTTGGGTAACCGTTACGTTTCATACTTTAGTTTTTAAAGTAATGTTTTTGTATTCCATTTTACGATGTGGGTTTTAATTAAAGAAACTTTCAAGTAGAAAACCATGTATAACCCCGACAAATTTCGAGGGCGAAATTCATTTTATGGGGGGTAGAATGTAAGAACCCGATATTTTATGATAAGTATGCCTTTTAATTTATTTTATTTCATGTGTTTTATGCTACAATAAGACTATCCTGTGCTATACGCAACACTGTATTAGCGTTCAGTATACGCAACACTATTCTTAGACTGTGTTACACACAATTTCAAGTTCGTTGGATAATAGTTATTCTACACAACATTGAGTATATATATATATATATATTCAATGTATAAATGAAAAATGGTTGGATTCTATTATAATGAAACAACAAAAGAGTCTTTCCCAACATGCAACCCTTACTTGGCTTACATTACACAAAATCGTGACCTTCCTCGATAGTGTGTGTTGTACGCAATACCGGGTTTTACTAAACAATGATATATTATTAAAATATTATTAGAACTAGCTGTTTTGAATAGTAATACCCACTTTTTGAAATTTTATAAATTATATCTTTCAAAATGGACATCAATTTTGGACTCGGAAAATCGAAATTAGCCTAGGGTGAAATTTTGGCATTTTTTCTAAAAACTTTCAATTTTTGATGATTAGTGAAAACATTGGGTTACGATTTAAAAACTGAATTTCTGTTTAAATAATTATTAATTTTATTTAAATTTATTTTACGTCAACATTGATACATAATACCCATATAAGTTCATTGTAATTCATTATATTCATTTTATAATAATTTTCGATATACAAAAATTTTAGTGAACTTTGAACCGTCTTTTACCCACCTCCTATGAGATTTTTCAAATTTACATAAAACTTAATTATACCGCTTTAGTGAATGGAATTTCAAAAATCCAAGAGACATGGTTGATTTCAGTAAATAAAATGTGGTTCAACGAGATGAAAATAATTTTTGTTGAATAGTAACTTTTTACCTTTTTACCACGGTTAAAAGTAAATTGGGTAATTAAGGGTAAAAATGGTATTATTATTATTACCCTAACACATGTGATATTCTATTTGATAAGTTTAATTAGACCTATAACAACCTTAGGAATAAAATATGACCGTTTTGGCCCACTTGGATTAGATTAGGACATTTAATATAAAGTTATTTAAAGAAGGGTTAAAATTGGTAAAATCAAATTTTAATAAGTAAATCATTTATAATATAGGGTTATACATAAGATAAATTAGATCATATATATTCATTAGAAAGATAAAAAGATTTCCTACATAATTGTATTTTATTTATAATTTTTAGACATTAAATAATTTAATTTATTTATGACACAATGATGATACATTAATTATTTTATTAATGAAATATTGACATAATTAATGTTATAAATACCCAAATAAATGTAATTTGAGACTTTTTATGAATTACAATAATTTTCAAGGTTAATATTACATGTTTTTATTTATTTAAGTAACTTTTTTATAACTAATATTTCTGTTAAGATTTTCACAAAAATCAAATTCCAAATAGTGTCAAAATTGACATAAAATAGTTTTTAAAATAAATATTATATTATTAATTGTTATATTATTCCTAAAAATATATGGTTCGGCCAAATGACTTAGATAAGGTTATATATATTAATAATAAACAACTTGGGGTTCTTTTGGCTTGTTATAGGAAGTTTATTAACCTTATAGTGTAAGAACACAAAAAGGAACGATAAAAGTAAAATTATCTAACTTAAAGTTAAATCTAAATGATAAGGTTAAAATAGTAACCTAAACTTGTCCAAATTCTATTGGATGAGAGACTTTCTACCCATTCTCACCTTAGCTTTATTATAAATCAATTTGGAGATATTTAAAACCGAATATGACTTTATAATAAAATAATATATTTAGTTTTTCTAAAGGTGCCCCTCTCCTCCCTTATAAAAGGGCACCTCCTCCCTCTCTTCCTCACACCACATTGAGCCTTCAAGCTCATAAAAAACATACCAAATTCTTTTATCCTCTTCCCTAGAAACATCCTAGAGGTCCTTGTCTTCTTCAAAGACCAATTTTAGTTCCCTAAGAGGAGGTCTCAAAGAGGCACTTCAAAGAAGAGGTAAAGTCCGTTACCGATTCTTTCAACTTTATTTCTTCTTCCAGTTATTCTTCTTTAGTTGTTTCAATATGAAGTAATAACATCAGTATCAATAATATACTGATATGTTATTATAAGTATGAAACAACCCCATTTAACCTTCTATACATCCTACAGAAAACGAAATCATAGCACGAGCGTACGTACGGAATACCGTCTCCACGCCATGGTGTAACCTGTTATTACAATACCACCTTACTTGGATCGGTATGATGGTGTAAAGAATAACTATAAATAGCTATTATAACATCATACTGATTATGATATATTGTTTCATCCACTCCAATTCAATACAATAATTATGGAAACGATATCATCACTCGTGCGTACGTACAGACTACTGTCTCCACAACGCGATGAGATTCATTCTCCATGTTAACCATTAAAGAATGATTATGAAGTATATATAAGAAATAATAATGAAATATATGACATTATAAAGCTACTGGATTTATGTGTATATATTAATGTATGTCATCTACTTAATTCCATTATACTCTATAAGGAAACGAAAACAACGTTCATGCGTATGTACGGCCTATCGTCTCCATGAACAGTGTATTTCATTCCATTTATTGGTCTATTATATGTATGTATATTCTGAATATATATTATATTTATAAATCATGTTTTATATTCTGTAATTAATTAATCATGATCTATGTAATCATATGAACAATTATAAGTCAAATCACAGACCATAAATGAATCGATTTTACCCAAAACGCTACATTAACATGAATTTACAAAAGAACGGGTAATATAATGTCATAAATGAACCATATATGTTATCATTCTAAAGAATATGATTATTTAATAAGTCCATAACATTATTTAAATCATTACACAGGAGTTTTGGATACATACGAAGCATATCAGACATATGGTAATGGATAATTATTCCAATCTCATTTCTTATCCAAGATTGTTTATTCGTAAGTATTTACTGGGGTTATGTTTATCATCCATGTCCATGTTTTCACAAAATGTTTTTCATAAAATGTTTAATATTCTTCCTTTTATTTTTAAATTCATTTTAACCCGTTTTTGACTTTTACCACATGGTACGGAAGGAATCTTTATTTTAAGATGTACTTTTTTACATTTTCGGCAAAATTATGAGGAGAATGTTTTTTTGTAACTTATACAGCGTGAACATTATTTTACGGTTTCATAATGCCTAATTTCCATGAAGCTGACTCTACAAGATTTTATGATTATTTTCAAAAAAATCATTTTTTTTAATATTGAATGACAATTTTAGAGAAGAAAATTATTTTTGAGAAGAAAGGATATTTTCCTCCAGAATTCATTTCAAATGTTTTATCAAAACCATTTTCCATCTGGAATGACATTATTTCATAAGTGTATGTTTCAAGTTTAATGTATCAATGAATTACATGATTTCACTTTTCTTATGATGAAATGTCCATTTTTTATATAGATTACGAAATGATGGGATGATGTTTATGAGACCCATTTTATTCTTTGGGATATGATGAATGTTTTATGTTTATTTTGTGGCAAAAGTAAGAATGATTTCATTATGAGATGGGTGGGACCTATATCTCCCTCCAATTCATTGGTTAAATATTTATATCTCCTGAGATAGTCATGGCTGGAATGGTATGTTAATCCAGTTCAGTGTTATAGGACTGAAACGAGGAGTGAACATGATTCAGAAAGGGACTTTGTCCACTAAGATGGTCTTGGCAGCAATGCCTTGGCTACAATGGAAATCACAACTTGTGATTAATGTTTTCCACAATTACATGTTTTATTCCCATGCTATTTTATCATGATTTATGTTCCCTTATGATATATGCCTTACGTACTTCCAAGATTCTTTCCTTTGCTAAATATTTTGATGTGTAGATTTGATGTTCATGTTTTTGCATTCAAATGTTTATGGATTGCCTTATGTTCTCTATGTTTACCCTTACTGGGAATTTGAGCTCACCCCATTTATGTTTTCTTTTCCCCAAGATATAAATAAAGGTTTTAGGTAATAAAAAAATGGGGAATATCTTTATGGGAGATGTCGAAGATCTTTCACCACGATTAAAAGATTATATTCCAAATTTCCAAAGACACTAAACTATTACAGTCCTTGTGTGTGTGCTTTTGTTATGTACTATGTATTCCGAAAAGTAATTTAATGTCCATTTATGTCAAGCTTCAGGTCCCAACAGTTGGTATCATAGGAAAGGTTTAGTCAATCTTTGGAAACTAGGATGCAAGAATGTTAGTAAGATACTGAGAGATATTTCTAAGGCATGTTTAGGGATGTCCCTAAGGATAAGTATACGTATAGGATGTAGTCCTAGAACTATGGTAACGATCTTAGAATTTAACCTAAGATGTTATATATTGAGGATACTCCCCCTTTACTATGTTTTTTTCCCTAGCATGATTTTTACCTCTCACACCATTCTTTTTGGGTTTTAGAAAATGGCTGGAAACTAGAAGATTCACGATAATGGAGGATATGGAGGACAATGGAATGATATTCTTCATGAGAAAACAAATGAAATGAGATCTGGAAGTCCAAACATCATTATTATGCCTAATCAGCAATCCCATAATATGATCAATAATCTCAACATTGGTAAGTTTCTCGACATAGATAATAAGAGAAAGATGGAGTTTCATGATGATCATAGAGGAAAGAAAGTTCAATTTCCCTCATGTAAATCATGTGGGAAGAGGCATCAGGGAGATTGTTTCAAAGGATCTGGAAGATGCTTTGGGTGTGGAAAAAAAGGACACAAAGCCAATAAGTGCCAAGGAAAAGGTTTAGTTTACACCATGGAAAAGGATAATGGTATTTCTACGACATCAACAATGTTTAGATGTTTAAAATGTGTACTGTATGGGCATTATGCAAACCAATGCCCTAAGGGAAAATCTCATGAAGAGAATCAGAATGTTCATATGAGTAGTATTTATGTGGATGATGATGAAGAGACTACAAATGAAATATGAGATGAAAGAAATGATGAATCTCATTCAGTGGTTTATGAAGTTAGTGGAATGATTTTATGTTTATAAAGAATAATGTATGGTACTATTGAATAAAGAATCATCTAAGGATTGTTACACTATTTTTTTCCTAAAATATTTGAAATTATATGTTGAATGGTACCGGTAACCATGAAAAGTGATTCAAATATTTTGGAAAGTAGATGATATGCCCATAATGAAGGGATAAAATGATAATGAGATGTTTGATTGTATTCATGAGCTCATGATTGATATAAGGACTAAGTGATATCATGGTTTGACTATATATAATTTTGAGGATTTTGGAATGTGGAAAGTGTTAACTTTTAACTGCATCCATGTATTCACTAAGGTTCAATGGGTATTCATTCTTCAAGAGAATACATGATTGAGGTATTCAAATGTTTGTAATTTTACCAACAAGATATATCTTATGATATATGGGGGATAAATGATGGCATTCACATGATTGTTATGTGAAATTTCAAGTAATGATTTTCTTTATACTATGAGCTTGGACCGAAGTATTTTAGATATGTATAATGATTGGAATTGATTATGTTGGACAGAAGTTAGTAATGTTTAAGGATATAACTTTTTTTAGATGTTATTTATGGGATGTTATAGTAATATAGTTTTAGAAAAAGGACAACATGTAGGACGTGTGACATCCCATCGCGTCGGACAAGGCTGTGGGAATCGAACCCACAACTGAAGTGTGACTGGCCTTTATCGCCAACCAATGGCCTACAGGAAGTCCATGGTTAGTATAAACTAGTTTTATTTTGTTAAGTGGTATGACAGATGAAGTATAAGTCCATTTTTGGAACAATATACAATAGATGGACTTATGTATATAACTATTGCTAACATTTTGATTAAGATAGATGGAATGACCCATCATTCTATCACATGATCTGCTAACACTTCACGAATGAAAAATTCAACTTCATTCCTTTAAGAGATGAAGTGTAAATTGTTCAAGGCACGAACAACGGTGAGATTATATCGAAATAAAGTATGTATTTCTTATAATTAAAATTCTTCAACTTTAGAGAAATGTTCTTGAAAACCAAAAATGTTGTCCTAGTGCCCTTATATATGATGAATCTGATGCTACCTTAGATCATCACAAATTTATGGCTTTGTGATTGTTGGTGTTTTCATAGCCATGTTTCTACCACTCTCCATCAAAACTTGATTGTCAGATTTCTCTTCCATATCCATATTTTCACCTATGTTCTCCTATGTGGAAACCCAGTGATGAGTTAATTTGGGTAACTGTTATGTTTCATACTTTAGTTTTTAATGTTAAGTTTTGGTATTTCATTTTATGATGTGGGTTTCAATTAAATAAACTTTCATGTAGAAAACCTTGTATAACCCCGATGAATTTCGAGGGAGAAATTCATTTTAAGTGGGGTAGAATGTAACAACCCGATATTTTATGATAAGTATTCTTTTTAATTTATTTGATGTCATGTGTTTTATGCTACAAAAAGACTATCTTGTTCTACATGTAACACCATATTAGCGTGCAGTATACGCAACACTATTCTTAGACTGTGTTACACACAATTTCATGTTCATTGGATAATAGTTATTCTACGCAACATTGAGTATATATATATATATATTCAATGTATAAATGAAAAATGGTTGGATTCTGTTATAACGAAACAACAAAGCAGTCTTTCCCAACACGCAACCCTGACTTGGCTTGCATTACACGCAGTCATGACCTTCCTCGATAGTGTGTGTTGTACGCAATACCGGGTTCTACTAAACAATGATATATTATTAAAATATTATTAGAACTAGCCGTTATGAATAGTAATACCCACTTTTTAAAATTTTATAAATTCTATCTTTCAATATGGACTTCATTTTTTGACTCGAAAAACCGAAATTAACCTAGGGTGAAATTTTGGTATTTTTCTGAAAATTTTCAATGTTTGATGAATAGTGAATACACTGGGTTACTATTTAAAAACCCACTTTTTATTTAAATAATTATTTATTTTATTTAAATTTATTTTAGATCAACATTGATACACAATAAATATAAAAGTTCAATGTAATTCATTGGAGTCATTTTATAATAATTTTAGATATATAAAAATTTTATTGAACTTTTGACCGTCTTTTACCCACCTCCTAGGAGAATTTTCAAATTTACATAAAACATAATTTTACCACTTTTGTGAATGGAATTTCAAAAATCCAAGAGACATGGTTGATTTCAGTAAGTAAAATGTGGTTCAATGAGATGAAAATAATTTTTGCTGAATAGTAACTTTTTACTTTTTTTACCACGGTTAAAAGTAAATAGGGTAATTAAGGGTAAAAATGATATTATTATTATTACCCTAACACATGTCCTAATTCTATTTGATAAGATTAATTCGACCTAAAACAACCTTAGGAATAAAATATGACCATTTAGGCCCATTTGATTAGATTACGACATTTAATATTAATTTATTTAAAGAAGGGTTAAAATAGGTAAAATAAAAGTACAATAAATAAATCATTTTTAATATAGGGTTATAAATAAGATAAATTATAAAATAAATATTCATTAGAAAGATAAAAAGATTTCCTACATAATGGTATTTTATTTATAATTTTTATACATTAAATAATTTAATTTATTTATGACACAAAGATGATGGAGTAATTATTTTATTAATGAAATATTGACATAATTGATGTCATAAAGACCCAAATAAATTTAATTTGATACTTTTTATGAATTAAAATAAATTTAGAGGTTAATATGACATTTTATTATTGATTTAAGTAACTTTTTTAGAACTAATATTTCTGTTATTATTTTCAAAGAAATCAAATTCTAGATAGCGTCAAAATTGACATAAAATAGTTTTTGAAACAATTATTATATTATTAATTGTTATTCTATTCCTAAATATCTAAGGTTTTTAAAAATGACTTTGATATGATTATATATATTAATAATAAACAATTTGGGGTTCGTTTTGCTTGTTATAGTATGTTTATTAACCTTATAGTGTAAAAACACAAAAAGACACGATAAAAGTAAAATTATCTAACTTAAAGTTAAATCTAAATGATAAGGTTAACATAGTAACCTAAACATTTCCAAATTCTATTGGACGAGATTATTTCGACCCATCCCCACCTTAGATTTGAAATAAATCAATTTGGAACTATTTAAAACTGATTATGACTTTATAATTAAATAATAATTTTAGTTTTTCCAAAGGTGCCCCTCCCTCCCTTATAAAAGGGAACCTCCTCCCTCTCTTCATCACACAACTTTGAGCCTCCAATCTTAGACAAAACCTTAAAAATTCTCTTATCCTATTCCCTTGAAACATCCTAGAGGACATGGTCTTCTTCAAAGACCAATTTTAGTTCCCTAAGAGGAGGTCTCAAAGAGGTGCTTCAAAGAAGAGGTAAAGTCTGTTACCGATTCTTTCAGCTTTATTTCTTCTTCCAGTTCTTCTTCTTTAGTTGTTTCATTATGAAGTAATAACATCAGTATCACTCATATACTGATATTTTATTATAAGTATGAAACAACCCCATTTCACCTTCTATCCATCCTACATAAAACGAAATCACCACGCGTGCATACGTACGGAATATCGTCTCTACGCCGTGGTGTAACCTGTTTTTCCAATACCACCTTACTTGGATGGGTATAATGGTGTAAATAATAACTTTACATAGCTATTATAACATCATACTGATTCTAATATACTGTATCATCCACTCCAATTCAATATAATAATTATTGAAATGATATCATCGATTGTGCGTAAGTAAGGACTACCGTCTCCACGACGCGATGAGATTCATTCTCCATGTTAACCATTAAAGAATGAATATATAGTATATATAAGAAATAATAATGAAATATATGACATTATAAAGCTACTGGATTTATGTATATATATATATATTTATGTCATCTACTTAATTCCATTATCATCAATAAGGAAACGAAAACAGCGTTCATGCGTATGTACGGCCTGCCGTCTCCATGAACAGTATATTTATTTCCATTTATTAATCTATTATATATATGTATATTCTGAATATATATTATATATATGAATAATGTTTTATATTCTGTAATTAATTAATCATGGTCTAAGTAATCATATGAATAATTACAAGTCAAATCACGGACCATAAATGAATCGAATTTACCCAAAACACTACATTGACATGAATTTACAAAAGAAAGAGTAATATAAAGTCATAAATGAACCATATATGATATCATAACAATGAAGATGATTATTTAATAAGTCAATGACATTATCTAAATCATTATATAGGAGGTTCGGATACATATGAAGCATATCAGACATAAGGTAAGGGAAAATTATTCAAATATCATTTCTTATCCGAGATTGTTTATTTGTAAGTATTTACTGGGGTTATGTTTATCATCCATATCCATGTTTTCTCAAAATGATTTCATAAAATGTTTAATATTCTTCCTTTTATTTTTAAAGTCAATTTTACCCCTTTTTACTTTTACCACAAGGTATGGAAGGAATCTTTCTTTTATGATGTACTTTTTGACATTTCCAGCAAAAGTATGAGGAGAATGCTAATTTATAACTTATACGGCGTGAACAGATTTTTACAGTTTCATAACGCCTCATTTTTAGGATGCTTCCTCTACAAGATTTTATGATTATTTTCAAAAAAATCATTTTCTTTTAAAATTGAATTAAAATTTTATAAAAGAAAATTATTTTGTATAAGAAAGGATATTTTCCTCAAGAATTCATTTCAAATGTTTTATCAAAACCATTTTCCATCTGGGATAACATTATTTCATAAGTGTATGTTTCAAGTTTAATGTCTCTATGATTTACATGCTTTCACTTTCCTTATGATGAAATGTCCATTTGTTTTATATGTATTATGAAATTATGGGATGATGTTTATGAAACCCATTTTATTCTTTGGGTTATGATGAATGTTTTACGTTTATTTTGTTCCAAAAGTAAGAATGATTTCATTATGAGATGGGTGGGACCTATATCTCCTTCCAATGCATTGGGTAAAGATTTATATCTCATGAGATAGACATGGCTAGAATGGTAAGTTAATCTAGTTCAGTGTTATAGGACTGAAATGAGGAGTGAACTCGATTCAGAAAGGGACTTTGCCCACTAAGATAGTCTTGGTAGCAATTCCTTGGCTAAAATGGAAATCACAACATGTGCTTAATGTTTTCCACAATTACATGTTTTATTCCCATGCTATTTTATCATGATTTATGTTCCCTTATGATATATGCCTTACGTACTTCCAAGATTGATGTTTTTGCTAAAGATTTTGATGTTTAGATTTGATGTTCATGTTTTGGCATTCAAATGTTTATGTATTGTGTTATGATATCTATGTTTACCCTTACTGGGAATTTGAGCTCACACATTTTATGTTTTCTTTTCCCCAGGATATAAAGAAAGGATTTAGGTAAGAAAAAAAAGAGGAAGCTCTTTATGGGAGATGTTGAAGATCATTCACCATGATTAGAAGATTATATTCCGAGATCCCAAAGACACTAAACTATTACGGTCCTTGTGTATGTGTTTTTGTTATGTACTAAGTATTCTGCAAAAGTAATGTAATGTCCAGGTACGTCAAGCTTCGGGTCCCTATAGTCAATTGTGTGGTAAGGATAATAGAGACTATGGTATAGAAATGGGATTATGCCGTATCACAATGGAGTTTAGAACGTTCTGTTATTAGGGAGGTGAGTATATGGTCAATATAAGTGTACATTATGTGTTTTTACCAAATGGTTAAACCTAAATCTAGTTATTACTGAGTTAAATATATTTATTTTGCAATAAATAAATATATGTTGCATTATATATGTATCAATTGGATCATAAGGTAGTTGTAGAGAGTTTTTCACAAGATTAGTGGAGGAAAGATTAAACCCTGAAGTCGGAATTGAGCAGTAAGTACATTTTCAAGGATTTTGTATATACAGTCCCAAATCCATGTATGTGGTGGATTATGGAAGCTTAAGGTGGGGATCATCGTAATGGACTAAGCAATACTCTAGGGGAGTACCTAGTTGACTTTTTTTAAATTTATAGGGGGAATACATTCTATAATAGAGGTCCACAAGGTGAATAAAACTTTCTGTGATGTGAATTTACAATGTCTTCATTAGGTGTATAAAATTTATTTTCTTTGTAACTCCTCATAAGGCTGGTTCAAGTTGGAATTTTCACTCAAAATATGCAGGTCAGTATTTTTAGGGACCATAAATTTCACTAGATCATCAATTCAAGGATCTAATGTTGAAAATAAAAGAATATAAACATGAAAACATAAAAGAGACCATTAAATTGTTAAACATAAGATGATTAAAATTAGTGTAGTAAGAAAATGGGAGTTGATAGAGGTGATATAAAGGGGGACTTGTATCTTCCGAGAATACATTAAAAGTTAAACTATTTTAATATAGAGTAACAACGAACATGAAATTTATACACAAAAAAATGCTTCAGGAAGAGAGGTTTATGGTATGACTGACACATCATCGCCATATGATCCATGAACTAGCCATTTGTGGTAGAAAAGGTAAAAATCATTGTGTTACATGATTTACATAAATCATGTTTTATTGTTATGATGGTTTGATTATATGATATAGGATAAAAAATTCCTACAAACATGTGGAAAAGATAATGAATAATAAAAAAAATTGAAACACTAATTCATCCCTCCCCTCTCAAGGTTTAATGATTTATAAATTTTTTTATTATAAATAATAGGTAATAGGTGTTAAACACACCTTCCAGAATTCCCTAACATGGAATATTTGGTTAATTTTCATTGAATTCTACTTTTTTATGAATGTTACTACCATATATTTGTGAATAGAATGATAAATCATCTTTAATATCTTGGTATGTAAGTTACCTTTTATATACTATAATGGTTTTTGGTCAATTATATGAAAATACAATATATAATTAAATCTAATAGGATATTGAATTATATAGATTCATAAGATCAAAATTATCTAACTGGGGTAACTTCATATAAAAAACATTTGAAGGTAATGAGTTTCACTACAATGATGACCAACTTAATTTTTTTTGAAAATATATACCGAGGTGATATCAATGTGAAGGAGGAAAATCTCCAAGTTCAAAATAATAATTTTGAAGGTCTAAAAATTTTATCTCGATGAAAAACATGACATTTTCTTCAGTTCTATTTCTGAATTTTTCGTATCAATTCAGGCTAATAGTAATTAAATTGTGTATATTGACATTTTATGGATGATTCTAAGAAGGATTCTTCCCTTATGCAATGAAAATATCTTAATCTCTTGAAGAATGATTTTTTTATAATCTATCAATTTTGAAATTATATTCTGTTTTGAGTATTATTAAATGATATTGAAATTGGAAATTAAAAAAACTCATGTAATAAATGATTTTAAAATAAATTATCATAGACAAAAGTTAAAATTTTAAGCTGAGGATGATGAAGAAAATGTGTAAGAAGAAATTATTTCTTTTATGGATAGAAAATTCAAGAGTGTAAATTTTAGATTTTAAGTTTTTCTATCCATATCATGTTTTAGATCTTGTAATGATGTAAAACGTACTACATGATATCTATGAGGACTTGGTTATTGAGATACTAAATCAAAATTCATTCAATATCCACCTAAATGATTCTACGACAAAATAAATTTGAATTCAGGATGATCATTCTAAAATGGGTTTTAAATGTAGAGTCTTTCGATATAAGAATAATATAATTTTGATGATTAACCATATGAAGAATCATGTGAATTTTTTATTGATATATATAATTTTAATTAATTGAAAATATTTATAATATAAAATTATAACAAAATAATATAAAAGAACTAGATTTTTTTCTCCAGTTTGAACATGAGGGAGCACTCTAAGAACATGATATCCAATAAATGAAAAATTGGTTGTTTAGAGCTCTCCTAAACAAGTTATACAATCACCTTTCATCTAAAAAAATTCAAAAGAGTTTTTGGAATTTAAACTAAAAATTAAAGAGATGGAAAATATAATCAATGATCATAATTGGATTTTTAAGGAGAGAAATATAAATTTTTAAACCCTTAATGAATAATTTATCAATTTGAGAAGTTAATTGGAAACCAAAACTAAATTCAAAGTATAAATGAAGACACTATAATTAAAAATTTGTTAGATGTTGAACATTTTGAGAGAGGAAAAAATGGTTCTATTGTTATATTGAATGAAATGAATGAAAAAATAATTTTTTTTTGAAAAATTATAATTGGTTATGATGTTAAAAAATGAAATGTTGAAATTGTGATATGGTATAATAGTGTAATGTATAAAGTGGGTCTTAACTTTGTCAATGTAATGGAACCTAAATCATAGACAAAGATAATTTTAAACTAAACAAATTATCGGATTGAAAATTATCATTATTCATCAAGAAAAAACTATAAACTGGATATATATATATATATATAAGTGTGGGATATATAGAGGAATAAAAGTGAGAAGATATTTTCTCTTATGAAATGTTAATGTTTCTGTTATCTTGGTACAATTATTTTAATGTTAATAGTGTAGAAAGAAAGTCAGTGAATAAGGGTTTGGGAGTCATCAAAGAAGAATGATTCTATATCATTAATCATATAAAATATAATTTTAATGAATATTTCTTTTAGGGTTCTATCTTTGATCATAAAATCATTAAATATATGTAGTTTGAATATAGAATAAGTACCTTTATTTTTAAATAGAAAATGGGAAATATTCAACTATATGAGATCCCCATTAGAAAATGGATACTCTCTATTGAAACAATAAGAGTATTATGATGATTATATTGTGTATACTAATGGAAAATTATTTTATTTTAAAAACAAACTTAGCATATCATGGATGGAAAATAAGAAAATAGATAAGTATAACATGAAAACTATTTATCTCAAATACAGTAATAATATAATCACATGGGGATTTAAAAGTGGGTTCTCATTGAACATGATTTTAAATGTAACATTATTGACAAATGATAAGGAAAGAGTTAAAAAATGAGTTCTTAGTAATGATTGTTACGTAATGATTAGGGAAAGTTTAAGTACCTTATAAGAAGGTGATCAGATAAAGAAAATATAAGTTCTCTATGTATATGGTTTTCATCACAACCTCCTAAGTTTGTTTCAACAATATGACTCAGGAATGGTGGGGATATTTAATTATAAAGGATGTGCTTTCAGACTAAAATATGAAAACTTCATCATGAAATGATGGATGAAATGGAAATATTTTCTATGTGGATTATTAATAGAATATGTCCCTCTTCCTAGTTTATGATAAAAACATATTTGGGAAAAGGGTATTAGGCCACATTAATAAATTAATCATAGAAAACATATCTAGGATGAAAGTGGATATGGAAATTCACAGCATGAAGCTTAATCAAGAAAAGAATATTGATTGTTGCATGGGGGAAAATGACCTGAAATCACAAACCATAGAAAAATGGAATCAAATATGGTCAATATTGATCACATTTATGTGTATGTTCCAATGTATATAGTTGGAAAAAATTGAGAGAGTTACATCACTCTATTTATTGATGATTAAACTATAATTTATTATGTTTTTTCATACAGAGAAAATGAAAATTTATTGAATTGAAGAAGAGAAACCTCTGAAGTGTTCATAATGTAACTAGTTATATAATCATAATATTATCTTCTAACAATGAAATTTAATATACATGTATTTAATTCAGAAGTTATCAAATACATGTGGAATCAATAATGTGGGGTAATATGTTAGAAATCCAAAATAAGGTATAGCTGAATGAATAAATTGATTAGGGAAGAATGTAACAAAAAATAATTTTATAGAGATTATTATTTCACATTAGTAATTGAAGAAGGTAGTTCATGTTTTAGTATAAACATATAATAGATATGTGCAATCTCTATGAGAGGAATGGAAATCTTACAAATTTTGGAATGGAAGAAAAAATTCACTAATGAACATTCAAATCCTCATATATAAATTCTATATTCATAACAAGGAGGGAAATCAAAAAATTACAATGATATTGTAGATGAAGTATTACTAAAAAGATAATCTATGAAGTATAAGGCATTTAGATGTTATAAAATACATTTATAAAAAGAATTTAGGTAATAAATGTGAAGATAATTGAGGAAAAATACATTAGGAAATCTATAATAAATTTTTTGGATGTGTTTGATGTTGATAATGAAGATAAAAATGAACCTATTTAATATACCAAAACTATTCATGGATTATCAAATATCTAGGGTTCCTTAAATGGCTATTGTTCCATTTTGAAAAAAAGAGGAAACCATTTCTTAATAAGTTCAACCAAAACCTCATAGAAGATACATAAGTGATGGTGTGGATCTATCTCACATTATTATTGATAGATAATATTTTATAAAGGAATGTTGTATGATAACATTTGAGCACAGTAAATTATTGTTGATGGTGGTACCAAAATCAATTTTAAAGCTATATAATATGAATTATGGTTTGATCCATCAATAATGAGTTAGAATACAATTGACAAAAATAGGCTTTTGTACAAGTGAAGATGTTGTAACATCATGATGTTATTAGAACAAAGTGTATCATCCGAAAACATATTAGGATCATGGTATTGTGATCTGAATTATGAAATGACTGGTGTTTAAGGGATATGCTTAAATTAAAGGTTTTGATGTTGAATACAATTTTGATTCAGTGGATCAACATGAGTTGATTATTATCTTATTGACCATATATAATGTTATAGGAGTCAGTAGTTAACAAATGGATATTAAAATAGATTTTTTGATTGGTGTTTTCTAGGAGGAAGTCTATATAAAAAACTCATGTGTTTCATATTTAGTGCTGGTGGAACAAAGGTGATCCATTTTAAAAAGGAATTATATAGTCTAAATTAAGAACCACATGTATGTTATTATCAACATTATATATATTTAAATTGAGTTGAAATTTAGAAATATTTCATTTTGACTAATGTATATACGTGTAAAATTTAAAGATGAATTATACTTGTCCTTCTGTTCATAGATGATTTCAAATTTTGTGGAATCAAAATGATGTATGTAGAAGAATTTTCTAATATGAAGGGGGTATAGCTTGAAACATTTATTATTGGTGAAATAACTTATGTTTTTGGGGCTTAAATGGTTTAGAAGAATAAATATACTATCATATCTCAGAAAAATAATATTATTGAGTAGCTAAATGAATTTTACAGGCATGATTTTAAATTAATATCATCTTAATTTATAGTTTTAACAAATCTCAGAAACAATTGGGTTAAAAATTTTGTGGATACTACCTTATATTGAATAATTATTAGAATCCTATTATATATGACAAAAACGTGACCATACATTTTTTTTGAGTAACTTAGTGGCTCACATTAAGAGAAACCTAATGTAAGAGCATCTTATAATAGTGAAATGAATTATGAGATGCATCAATGTCACTTGAAATTTTTTAATAAAGTATTGTTAATGAAAATTTCATGACTGATATTAATTTTCTGAAGCAGATTATTCTGGGGAGGTGGACGTTCATAAGTTCACTATTGGGGGTTTAATTTTTAATTATAATTAAATTTATTAGATGGATGATTACTAACAGACAGAAAAATACTTTTTTAATTATAAAATTCTTTAAGGGAATGTGAGAACTCGTGATGTTAAGAATATAAGCATCAGGTACCACACGACATGGAAAAGTCATTAATGTCTAATTTTATCCAATTTGACACATTATACATAAATAATTTATAATTGAGACTACATACCTCTCTATCTGGATTGTCATTGATAAAATAATAAAACCAATAATCCATCTTGTCTATGGTTTGATTGTACACATCTAGATTCATTTTCACTATCATAAAAGCACATATAAAAATGCATTCTTCCTTGTTGATCAACTTTGTCTGCTCTTTGTTGGTTTCCAAAAGTAGCTTTCTCTTAGAAATCCTATTAGCATCTTCATGAGATCCAGGAATTGGAAGCCAATCTTCCAACATAATCACCACCAAATGAAAAAACAGATAATGATTGTAAACTACTTTAATACCTCCTATATCTGGATAGTGGACTCTCCAAAATTTGGATCGACCCCATCAGTGGTGGCATCATTGTCGTAGTGTTATTCTACCACTCTAGTATCCTAATCCCTACATTTTCTCCCAAACTATCATCTTTCTTATTATCACTAACATTGAACTTGAATTAAAAATGTAAATTCTTTGTTTCATACTCATTAATATGTCTGACTTCCTTCTCCTTGTTCCTCTTTTTATTGGACAATTATTTCTCCATTTACATTGGAAGGAAGAAATATTTTTTTGACCTTTGGGTTTGTGTTTTATCATCAGAATGTAGCTACTGTGGTCCCTGTTCACATTCCATATCCTCAACCTCTTTAGATTTTGATTCCCTCTACCATGACCCCCACCACATTGTCTCTTGAAAATAGGATAAATATCTCATTTCTTGAATCAACACTGAATATTCCTTTACCTCAATAAGAAACATCTTCCTATGTTATTTATGGTGGATCCTGAACCTAAACATCAATGGAAAGACCTTCGTACAGATTACCCAAATTAAATCTTGGAATTCCCTTCCTAAATCCAAGGTAATTCATTATTACCTCAACCCCTATAGCCTACATAAAAATGGGTCATATTATTCACATTCCTAATTTCAAATGATAATCAGAGAGCCATACTAGGAGTAGAGCCAAGCCCCTTGCACACATACCATTTCCCCTAAATACCCTCCATGATGATGGATCCATTTCCAAATAACACCACCTATGTATATGATGATTCATGGGTAGATAAATAATAACTTGAAGCCCACTTACATTCATGATACCTTGATCTAGGCTTGGTATACACTTTATTAGACAATAATTCAAGTTCCAATTGGGTGAATATATCCACCACTTTTGGATAATTCTTCATCATATGAGCCTCATTTTAAGAAGGAACCACTAGCTACATTTATCCGTCAATATGAAAATACTTATATCCATATTCCATAGGATCACAACCATTGATATCAGGACTATGCCCCTCCACGTTCCAATTCCTATTCCTATATGCTTCCAACATATGATCAAAACATTTTCGGGTAGAACACTAATCAATCCACTTCTCAAAATGAATAGGATAATTTTATAGATATTCCACATCAATGAAAATACAAAAAAAAAGAATCAACTATCATTCAAGATGAATCAACCTCAACACAATATCTTTGAGAAATCTAGTGAGAAACTTCATGATTTATTCCATCAGAGCATAAGTACCTACCCACTTAATTTCCTAGATGAAAATGATTGAACAGATTTGAAATGGTTGGGGAAATTTGGGGAACGTTACACAAATATCCATTGTATGTGGGACATGGTTCATATGGAATACACAAGAACAGATGACCAAGAATAAGTAGAGTTTGTATCAGACTTAGGGGGAAGTAGAACAAGCTATTATCATATCCTCTTATGATGAAAAATGAATCATAATGTATTGATTATCAGAATGTTTCACTATTTCCCAATATTATAAACCACATGCTTCAATGAAAAATCTATTGAGCAGGTCCACCAATAGATGGATATTCATAAAATGAGAAACTAAAGTCTGAATGAGTAGATATGAGGAATCTGTGAACTTAGATGCTGAGAGAGGGATCTTTCGATTTCCTTTTAAAAAACAAGAAACTTATGGAAAAATAAATTTAAATGAAATGTTGAAGAATGTTGGGATAGTAAAATTGGTAGAAGGTTTGCTGATGGGCCACCATAGATTATGATTAAGTTCCCTACCCCTCTGGCTGTGGAGGGATTAGAAAAAAGTGTATTGTATCTTTGGACATGAACATCCCAATGTAAGAGTGTGGTCCCCTGATTCATGAGAATGGTGGAAGAACATGAATAGATGAGTAATAAAAATTAATATAAATAATTTATTACAGTGGAAGTAGAATAATTCTTATTTTACAAGTATTATACTCACCTCCTAATGATAATATAATATCATTAAGATTTTCATAATGAATTAAAACGACAAATAGTGATATACTAAGATAAGAAGAGTGAAATTGATTAGTTGAAGCATTCCATTTATCACTCCCATAGAAAACATATGGATATCAAGTATCAGATTATCAATGAAATTTGTGATCATGGAATATTAAAGATTTATTATGTTGTAAAAATGATAATGTCAAAGACATAATGACTAAACTTTTACCTACTCATATGTTTGAGATGCATCAATTGATCCTTGATGTTTACCTACCACCTCAACCTTTGGAAGATCGAGTTTACCCCTCTCCTTATTATTTTAAAATATATAAATATTTTCAAAAGGAAGAAGAATTATCATTTTGAAGAAATACATGGGGTAATTTTACATTATGAACCGTTAGCTTTATTTTGAAATAGGAAGAAATTATTTTGGACTTCAATTTAATGAAATCATAAAAATGGGATTTTTCCTCAGTATGTTGTCTAATTGAGAGGAGTAAAATGTATGAACAATAAATGGTATGATGATAGAAGATGTTCATGTCTAGAATAAAGCATGAGAATAGTCTATTGACTTCTTAATTTCTACACCAATAATCCCTCACACATACATTGAGTGACTAATTAGTTAATATGGGGATTTTTGAAGATTTTATATCTTTATATTATGCTTTTAATTTCAATAAAACCCAATGAGGGTAGATTTTTGGATGATAGTTATCTATGTTAGTGTCTGGTGGTGATTTTGTTCTATTTTCAATTCTTTATATGTTATTTAATTATTTTAATTTTTAATGGTGGGATTTTTAAATATAAGGAAGAGGAAAATTCGTTTTTAAATGAATTTTTTCTCTTGTGGTTGCTAAATTAATTTGCCTAAAAATTGGTTGTTTTTGGGATATGGTTAATGGATTTTATAAAAAGGGATTTAACCCATAAGGTCAATCATGTTGCCCTCAAGGACAATGTTTGGGCTCACATAGTAAATAAAGTAGCCTGCTTAAGGTGTTTGTTGATTATCAAGGAACCAAGTGGACATAAGGAAATAATCATTAGGCCATCATGAGGTTAGCGTATAGGTTAATAGATAATTGTTTTTTTGGAAATATGTTCTAGCCAAATTTGAGGTCAGATAGTTGATATTATCATATAAAAATAGGAGTGCATGATATAATAGCGGAAGTGAACATGCGACATTGGAGAGAAGGCGATTCCATTGGTTATCTGGGAGTTCATGTATGGTTTTTATCAAAGTGTTAAAAAGTAACTCCATAGATTATTTTTCTTTATGTAGGGATATTCATATAAATACCTAGAGAACATATACATTAAGTATCAATTTTAATATAAGGTAAATATAGTTATTTTTTTTCCAAATATCATTGAAGTAAATATTCATCAAAGAAGATTGAATAGTGTAGTGAGTATGCACTCGATGAGCTTCAATACATGGTACACAACAAATGTAAATGGTTTATTAAGTAAAATTACATTAGGGTTGCTCAAATCGGAGAATGTATCCCACCAATGGAATTGTCGGATTTTTATGTTTTGTAAAAAAAGGAGGTTGGTAGCTTGTGTAGGAGGTCCTCAAGGTGGACTATGTGGTCTACATAGTGGAGTATACAATCCACATGGGTGCATGTTGTGTACTATGTTTAACATAGTCAAATCAGGAAAATTATATTTAGGATTGTGTATTCATCTTATGGTCATGGAATGGTGTATCCCATGCCCATGATGTTCACTAGAAAATTAAATTTTTACTATAATGTCATTTATAAAAAAAATATACAAACTTGAAAGCATGATAGAGACCTCCAAGTTGAAAAACATAGGAAGTGCTCATCTAACATATTGATAATGTGGATTAAAAAAAGGTGTTTAATAGCAAATAGTGCATTTTACCATAATAAATTATAAGGTAGTATACATGGAATGGAGAGACCATGGAAAAACAATTATAATCAATAAAAACAAGTGATCCATAGTGGATCCTGGTATGGTCAACACACCATCGACGTATACTCCACAAACAAGACCTTTATATTTAACCATGTAAAAAAATTATGTTATATGACTTATTTCTAATATATTTTATTTAGGGTAATTTTTTATTTTATATGACTAGTTTAACAAGTTACTGCCGATGTGGGGAAAATATCCTAAAGAATCAATAGATAATGTTTACACCAAAATTAACTCATCCTCTCTCAGAGTGTATTGAGTTGAAAAATAACATATAATTATGACTACTATTTTTCTGAGGATCATGTTTTTTATATTTTAATTAAGAATTATAAATTAAAATAATCCCTCTAAAAATGATGAAATCGTATATCATTACCAATTGGGAAAACAATCGATAGTTAATCATAAAATATATCATCAATTATTTTAAAATATTCCATGACAATATATGGTTGAAAACCACATCAATAATATCACATATGACTCATTGGATGATGAGGGAATATTTACTTACATTAATCCATCATATGGATTCACTCAACTCTGTTATTATTTTATCCTAATGTTTTTTATTTCTTGTATATTTTTAAATGAAATATGATATCAAACATGTGATGATAATGATTATGGAACCCTATAACATTAATAACTAAGAAAAAATAATTCATAGGCATGAAATGGTTAGGGTAACCTTTTTTGGAATTAGAAATGTCTTTAAAAGTGTTGTTTTTGATTGAATCAAATACATGGTATTAGAGGGGTTTTATCGGTCTCGTTTATATATATATATATATATATCATATAAATATTTAATTATTAATTATTTCATCACATTCCATTATTATTATATCTTTTTATTGTCCTTTATATAAGTATATATATAATAATTTTGTTTTTATAATACCTATGAAATCTAATACACTAATATGTAAAAGCATTTTAATGTGTAAATGTTTACCCAATTAAATTATTGAATAACATTCCAAAAAAATTGAATCCAATCAATATGAAAATAGAAAAATTAATCCGATTCTTGTGGAACATTAAACCCTTTAATTTAAAGGCTTACAATTATTTGGAATGAACAATTGAAAAATATGTAATCTTGGAGTGACAAAAATCCCAATCCAACTTTACAATAAAAATGATAAGCCTTCTAGTTAGTGAGACATTCAACCCATAGTTCCTCTTACCAAGGATATATTAATCTTGTGGTATTTTAATTAAATAATATATCTAAAATATAATTTATTTATATATATATAATGTTTACAATTATGAAATTAAATATAATAACTTCATAAAAATTGAAGTAAATATAGATGAAAACTGGATCTTATATAGACAAACACAGAATTTTTTGCTTGTTAAGAGAATTTTAAAAATCAATGTATCATATAAATTTAAGAATACATTATATTCAAATTATATAAAATATTTATAAGAATTAATATTTAATATATATATTTAAATAAATATTTTATCAATTTTCCCCACAAGAGATGCCATTATAAATATTTCATAATTTTTAGGAAATAAAATATTCTATTTTTAATGCAAGACAATTAACTTTTAGAAAATACATTTAAACCATAATAATTATTAAATAAAATAAAATATATTTATTTTTTGGAATATATTTTATATTTTATAATAGATAGCATTATTATCTATCATTTCCCTAATTTAATAGTACTCTAAAATAAGGATTTTCAAAGAGAGTGGTGGCAATTTTGACATATTTTATGACATCACCTATACCACTTTCAGGATTTGAAAATTTGTATTATGTTATCCAGAACATCATCTATACCCAGAGATAATTGTGATCATTATGTACAACATTGATTAAAACCACAAGAAATGATGAATTGTATGAAATTATATAATCAATCATATTCAACAACTATTAAAAATACTGAATGAAATATTAGAATATCTCATATAATAAACTTAAAAGGATCAATAAAAATAGTATACTACTCATAAATTATCATACATATATATCATATCTTAAAAGATAAATATTCAATACCTAACATATTGATCTAATCTTGAATAATTTCATTCAAATGCATTTGGAAACACTGACACATAAAAAATAGTTTCCAAAGTGAACAAAATCACCTCCAAATAATTTGTTCATAACTACAATCATTCTTAGACATATCATACAAAATACCTTTGTTCATATCTTGGGAAAAGGAAAAAATAAGAAATAGTGATCTTAGATGCCTAGAAAGGGTAAACATGAAAGATATCAATTAATCATCACATGAAATCATGAGAAAAACATAAGGTTATAAGATCAGGAATAGAACTTTCAAAGATCATACCCAATCTATCATGCTTCATAAATATGATACATGGCCTAAAACATAATAATTTTAATGAAATGAATAATAAGAATGGGAAATCATCATAAAATAATCATGAACCATAAGTTCATGTCATATAAGTGTGGAACCATCATAAGTTTAGAAGCAATTTCATTTGTCAATGATTACTACACATACCATCAAATAATAATGTTTCAGGCATCGACACCTATTTCCTACGGTGGATCAAGAACATCAACTTTTTCCCATAATTGATCAGAAACATCAAATTGTTTAGGATAACATATCAAGTATATCGACATGTTTCCCTTAATTATCTCATGTGATTAAAAACATTAATCAATGCATTAAATGGATATATAATTCAAGGACCACCCATATCATAATAATAACCAAGCATATTTGTTCCATAAAATCAATAATCCTTAATAATATCATCATATAATAACTAATTAGAAGATATCAAATTTCAGATAAATTATCTCAATCCATCCTATAATTAAAATTGGAAAATGAATAGGTTTTAAAAAAATATCATCATCATAATAAAAAACCATACAAATTAAACATAAATATTTTACCTTTAGATCATATCCCTAGTAAATTATACGAAACATCAAGGGTTTTTATCATTGATAAAAACCAATTTCATAAAATATCATTAAAACAATCAAATAGAAAATACCCTTTCAATTTTAAAATCTCTTTTATAGAATAAAAATATTAAAAAAAAAAATTAAAAATATTTCCTTCAAAATATCCCTAGAAAAATTTAATTTAATCCTTAAATCTTTGAGCATTCATGATTCCAAAAAATACAGTTTATTTCGTACATGTTACAATAATGGTTACTCTCATTTTTTCTATAAGTAAAAAGTACACCATTTGAAAAGTGATAATAATATTCCTTTTAAAAAGGTGAAAAATTGGTTTAGTTAATAATTTTATATTAATAAAAAAATTCTTGAAAACTTTTTTTTAGAATACTATTACATTTAAGAAAATAGATTTTTGACTGAAGAAAGAAATAAATTCTATTTTTCCTAAAAACGATATTTAATATTCTTGAGTACATAAAAAGTCAAAAATATCAATTGAAACTAGTAATCTCACTAAATAACAATAGGATAATAAAGCTCTAGTGCTTTCTGAAATATATATGATAATATTTAATCACTATTATCTTCATGGTAAATAATTCTAATAAAAATTGACATTGTAACATCAAACCATCCCACTTTCATTAAATTTTAATCATAATTCTGATGAAAAAAAGAAAAATATATGGATATATACGTATAAAAAATATCCATAGGTATAATTATCAAATTAATTCATGGTAATTATATACAAGACATAAAAAACAAGTGGTGAATATGGCACGGGTCTCATAGAAAGAAATGGGAGAAGAAAATACCATACATCATGTTTCAACATACCTTGTAGGAGTTATAACCTCCAATATAAGAAATGCATATTTATTATAAATATATTAATGAATAATATTGATAAATATAATACTATGTATGATTTAATTATAACTGTTTACCACCTACTTGTTAACAATTCATTGATAAAATCACTATTCTTGTGGATAACTGTTTCTTTTATCATGCATGTTTTGGTTCCATAGTAATGATACATGTATATATTTCACAGTTAAATCATATTAATAATTTCAATAATTATAATAATTATAATATATATACAATATATAAATATTTATAGTCATCCGTAAAATTTTGATATTGGAAAATGAATTACACCATTTATAGAGACTGCATGTCATACGTATATATGAAAATTGGTTCTATTTTCTCAACAGATGGAACAAGAGAAAGTTAAATATTAATTTACCATTATGTAATCTTTTTTATATCATATATCTCAAATATATCCTTATTATAATTCATTTAAAAATAAAATGAAAAAATTATCACATCACCTCGTAGAGGTGGTAGTCCACATGTATGCACGAGCGATGTTGCTATTTTAAAAACGATTGGAATGTTTGAAGGTAGATATGATACTATTATAAAATTAGTTTATTTATACCATAAATATCTTATACATATATCTAAAACATTATTAAATATATCTATGATAGGTGGTGATGGAAAACAAATTACATCCGTTTGCGAGGTGGTAGTACACCTTCCAAACGTTCCATAATGTCATTTCACATTTTATGGAAGTGGATATGGATGTTGTTAATGAAACTACTATAAAAAATAAGTATATATTATATAATTATGCTTTTATACAATAATATTTGAATAATATTTTATGTAGTTATAAGAATTTATAAAATAAAAAGGTATGGTTTATGATTATCCCTCTTATTCAGATTACCTATTTAGGTTTAAACCTAAAGAATTATTAAAATGTTTTTCTAATACTGAAAATCCTTATATGATATGGTAATGTATGTAAGAATGGTTTATAGGTATGTATATTTCAAAATAAAAAAAATTCTGAGTGTTAAGAGGATAGGAGAGTGAGTTCTCTATTATAAGTGGGTGAGAGGACACATAAGAAATTTTTCAAAAGAAAAAGATATATTCATTTTTTCAAATACCAATAAGAAATAATGGATCATTATTCATAATTATATGATTTATGTTCAAAATTAGTCAACAAAATAGAAATTTTGAAAGGTTGTAGTTTATTTTAACCCTTATCATTTTAGTTTAACACCTTAGTATACCAGTTTTAACCACAAACATGGTTATTAATTTTTACTATTTTTACTATTAATTATGAAAAAAAATTATGTTGTAACTATAATATAATATAAAAGAAATATGATCCATAATATGGATTGCATTTAAACAAATTCGATTCATATATGTTGTATATTATAATTTAAAATTCAACACCTTGATGCAATGAAATAGTTGTTTTCCAAATAAAATGGTTTCATAACAACAAAATATTTTTATATCAAAATAAAAATTTAAAATTATTTTAATGAACTAAAATTGATTAATAATAGTATATTTTAACATATTATACATTTAAAACAATCATCATTCATAAAAAAACTTCTAAATAATTTAAATGAAAAGAATGTTTTTTATACAGATAAGTATTTTCCAATATTCATGGATAAAATAATCTTTTCAAAAAATTATAAAAATTCCAATTTATTATAATTTTGAGAGTTTTATTTAAAAAATAAAATAAATTTTATAAATGTTTAAAATTTTATTTAGTTTTTTCCCACAAAATATCAATGATAATCATTTTTTGAATAAAATGTTTTTTTGATGTATATAAAGACTTCACAAAAATTCATGTACCTATTTATTAGTATATTCTATTTTACTAAAAATATCATACATAATATTTAAAAAAAATTATCCTATTCATATGAAAATATTTAATTTCTTGGTTATAATTGTTATTTTTAAATAATAATATTGTAAATAGTATATTATGGTTATTTAAAAAATAGTGTCGCATGTGACACACACTAGGAAAAAAATTTCTTTGAAACAAATTTTTCATAAAATATTAGTGTGTAAAATTATACCACCTTTAAAATAACTTTTTCCCTTGAAATATATTTTCAATTTATAGAAACAATATAATATCCTTTATCCACCTCATATCATGATATTACCTCTTATCTTTTTCATGTTGGCGGTTTTCTCACAAAACATTGACCAATTGAGTGGTCTTTTTTTGTAGCAATTTCTATCAACGATCCAGAATCTCCAATTGTTTTTATTCATTATAATGATCATAATACTATGTTATGACATATATGTTCAACACATTTTAAGGATATAGTATTTAATTTTTTTTATTAATACAATGAACACATTTTGGACCTAATAAAGGTATGGTGGAAGAAAAAATTGATAAGAATCCTTCCTTACACTATCAGGAATAAAGAAATGGAAAATATATGTATGGATCATATTTACCTTCTTCCAAAATATTATAACATTATTGCATTAGAAACATCATTGATAACCCTTATCACCAACTAAAAAATATATGTTATTTATATATTCATAACTTTTTATTTACCCCCTTTACTTATTTTCTATGAAAAGTGCACAATTTAGTGAAATATTCATGTGTTAATATTAAAAATGTTTTATGAGAACTATTAAAATTAATCTAGATACGATTTAGTTCAATTATTTAATCATAACTCTCATACTACTTATATAATTTATGTGCTTGATTTTTAAGGTTCCTTATTCAAGATCCAATATATTATTAGAAGAAAGTATTTCCTAATTTAGACATTTCAAGAGTTATATAGTCCACAAAAGATAGTCCAATGAATCATTAAAGAAACTAGACCAGCCATGAAGATTGAATTATAGTCTCAATCAGGATGTAAAAATTCCTTTAATCTACTCAAAATACATGGGGACAGTAAAATTAATATTGTATGAAAAATTTAAAGCCCAAATCCACCAAAAAAATTTCCCAATTGATGTTTTGAATTACAACCCCCCATTCAGTCCAGGAAATTAAATCAAAATACAAAACATGACTTCTCTCAGGATCTAGATATCAATTCAAGATCCTATTTTATAGTGTTAACTAGGAGATTTAGGATACCAACTTTTTCAAACAAATTTTTATGATTTGAGTTCATTTTCATATAAAATATTCATTCAGATTTTGGCCATAAAAAGTATAGAAATGGACAATTTGACATTGTTTATTAAAAACTCCATAGCATTACTTTATAAGTAAAAAATGCAACAAAATTTTAGGGTATAATTAAAAAATTAATATATAAAGATTTTAAGAAGAATATTTCTCCATATTTGGATTTCTAATTTATCAAATTGGTGATGAAATTGGAGGGGAATATTTCAAATGAAAAGCACCCACCTCCTTGGGGTATAAATACACCCCCTTGTTGTCCTTGCAAGGGATGAAATTTAAAGTAAATGAAGATAATTTTTCATGACCAAGGGTCTTAAAATGTCTTGGAAGGATCTTAAAAACTCTTGCATTTAATTTAGATACCATTCCTTCATGCTTCGTTTGATTTAAATTTGAATTCTTCTTCATTTTTAATCTCATAATTGTTTGTATTGTAATTCTGTCTTAATGAAAGTATCATTCCCAATAACTCTTATTGAAATCTACCCTATATTTGGAAAAATGAATTTTATTTAAATTTATTAAATCATTATAAAAATAAATCTATTAATTTTTTTTCTCATACAATCGATTTTTTTTTCTAAATTCTTGTTTTCGCTCGTGTGTGTGTTCGTTGCCCCACTCATTTCATATCCATTTATTTTTCCATTTTTTATATTTCATCATTATAAACAATTAAAAACATAATATTAAACAAACCAATGGATGAGTAAATATACATTTTGGGTGAGTTATAATTTAGGTATTTTAAGTGATTGAGAGATTTTAGTTGATGAATATTCTTTGAATTAACATTGTGCATGGTAAACATGAATTGTCATGGATTAATGAAATATTTTTCTTACTGTATGGATTCCATGGATTATTTTAACCATAAATACACTACCATAAACATGTTATTATTAAGATTAGAACCCTATTTTGTGTTAATTTTTTGATTAAAAACATAACACTTGAGAAATCCAATCAATTTCATCAGGTAAAGTTGGTGTCAATTTAATGTAATATAAAGTAAAGCTCAAAGATATTGCAGTTATAAATATATAATGATGAGCTCACTACAATCATTATTAATTTTTAAAATCCATCTAAATAAATAAATAATTTCAATTATGATCTTCAATCAACCCCCCTCCCAATCAAAATACAATCAACTGGAAACAATCGACTATTAAAAAGTATCATTAATGTAGATTCAATCCAAGTGACGCTATACACATTAGTAGAGATTCAACACCATTAATAGTCTATTGGATACAATCAGACTCACATCAAATGGTAGTGTTTATGGGTATGGTAAAATTTTAGTTGTTGGTTTTTTATATCTGAAAAAAATAAAATGATAAAAAATCTGAAAAATAACACAAAGAAAAACATATCTTCTCGTAAAAATCATATATAGAATAAAGCACAACGAAAATCCATCTTTCAAATCCATACCATATATACATGAATGACCCATGGCCTATAAAACAATCCATCATATATTTTTGACCGTAAAATTGATTGAACTCTTCGTCGACTCAGAAGGGATACTAGGGATAATAAAATAACTCCAGAACCAATTACTGTCCAAACTATTGTTCTAGATATGTTCAATCCTAGGGAACAATCCATTAAATAACTAACTTCCCTAGAGATAAATTACTAAAAACTTGGTATTCAATATCCAAATATTGAGTCTGATTTTGAACACAAATCTTGTTTGATTCATCTTTTACCTCATTTCCATAGGCTATCCAGTGAGGATCCTCATCTTCACCTCAATGATTTCTTGGTTGTGTGCCCTTCCATGAATCCTCAAGTGGATTATGAGGAACAAATAAAACTCAAAGAATACACTTTCTCCCGAGATGAAACTGCCATGTCATGGCTCTACTACCTCCCTCCTAGTTCAATAATCACATGGAATGATGTGATGTGACTTTTCCTAGAAAATTCAATTCATACTTCTCGTACGGATTATACCCAATGGTTAATAAAAGGTATCTAAAAATTCCCAAATGATTCACTCCATGAATACCAGTAGAGGTTCAAAAAGCTAATGACAACCTGGCCACACCACAAAATCCATGACTAACTCTTGATTCAAAATTTAAATGAGGGGTTATTTGATATAGAGAGAACTCTCATAGATGTTCCAAGTGGAGGTACTCTTATTGATAAAACTTTTACAACTAAAATATATATAATAGGAAACATGGATACAAATAAGAAAAAATTACATAATCAAGAACATTATCATGTCAAACTAGCCCCGAAGAATCAATTGATAGAGCCGAACAAGATGAAAAACTGGATGAGTGAACTTAGAGGTCTTGTACATCAACTTGATGTGGTAGAAAAAGCCCCTACACCATCTTCTCTACAATCTATATTCCCTAGACCTATCAAGAATTTTGAATCTGCCTATCCACATCACATCCAATTGGCACATGTCCAAAACATCAAGTGGATCCATCTGATTCATTCGAACCAAGGGAGATCAATGCAGTATATGCTCAAAGAAACTCCATCCTTAAACAATCTATCCATTTTGATATAAATATCAACCACCCCCACTCTAATCCATTCCCTTCTAACAATAACCCTATCTTGAGATATGGGAATCCCATTTATCATCCCCCTAAGTTCCCTCATCCAAATCCAAATCAATTCCAATGTGTTCAATGTGGTGGTAACATCCATAAACCTTCTCCTTTTGATCCTAAACCTCCAAGGAAAAAATTATCCTCTAGAATTCAACAATCATAGTGAGCTTTTCCAATTCCCAAACCAATACAATCTCTTTCCCAAGAATAAAAATCATGTCAATCCCAATCCAGGACAATCATATTCTTCAAAAAAACTATGGTAAAGTGTTGGGGAAATATTACCTCATTCACTCATTCCTGTATAAAAAACAATGAAACCCAAATTGGTTAACTTCTATCTCACCTGATCCAGCAACAAAAATCAAATTCTTCACAAATCCTATCTCAACCATTAACCAACCCCACTTGTAATGTAAGTTATATTTCACATAGATAAAGAAAGAAAATTTCTATTCCTCAGCATGAGTCCTCCAACTCTCCTTTAAATTTTGACCTAGAGAAGAAAAGAAAAAGAAATTAGAAAAGGAATCAAAATCCATTCCCTCACCTCCTTCTATTCCACTTAGGAACCCAATTCATTTTCCTCAAGCCATTTCAATTCCAAGGAATTCCTTTGAGCTCGATTCTAAAATTCTTGACATGTTTAGACGTGTTGAAGTAAACATTCATCTCTTAGTTTCTATAAAACAAATCACTATATATGCCATGTTTCTTAAGGAATTGTGAAAACATAAGAGGAAATATAGGACGGTCGAAAAAAAATTCACCAAAAAGTCTATTCCCATAATGTGCATAGATCCAGAGACCATTATGGTTCCATTCCAAATACAGTTTTTAAATTTTGATGATGCAATCAAAGATCTATAAGCTCAACTAATGTAATTCCCAAATCTGTATTCTCCAACCTTGGTCTAGGTCTCTTACTTCTAAAAAGTGTTGTAATTTAATTGGCCAATCGAAACACTTCCAATCCTAAGGGAATAATCGAGGATGTATGAGTTTTTGTTAATGTTTTTATATTCCCAGCTGATTTCTATGTCTGTGACATGGAAGGTGAGACAAAATCATCTCAATATCCCCTAATTCTAGGAAGTCCATTCCTAATGACTATAAGAACCATGATTGTTGTCCATTAAAGAATGTTATGGATATAATTTAGTGACTAATTGGTCATGTTCAAATGTTTTCAAGCCATGCGATACCTATCATAGGATCACTCATCATTCTCCATATATTATTATAAGGACACTTCTGAGTGTGAATTGAACTTTATTCCATCATGTTCATCACGTGCTAATGATGTTGAAGCTTTTGATAGTTTCACAACGATTAACAATGTAATTAATGGGGATGTTGATGTTGGCCTTCCATTCAAGGACTCCGGAAATATAGAGTATATTGAACACTTTTTTTAATACCATATTAACTCTAATATCTACTTCCCCACCATGGACAATATTAAGGAAAATGAATCAAAACCAACTAAAAGCATTTCTTTTATTATTGAGTTGTTAGGCCCATAAATAATAGATAATACAGATTTGAAACCTCTTCCTACTCACCTAAAATATAAATTCATTTTCAATGACCCCACTTATCATGTCATTGTCTCTTCCACATGTACGAAAATTGAGGAGTCCAAATGTGTTCGGGTGTTAGAGGGAAAAGGTCATAGGTTGAAACCGAGATGACATACCAGGAATCAACCATTCCCTTTTAATGCATCGCATCCATCTTGGAGAATCATCCAAACCAATTAGACTAACACAAAGAAGACTCAATCCACTAATACTTGAAGTATTTGGAGAAGATATCAACAAGATTCTTCATGAGGGTTTTATCAAACTTGTTTCCTATAGTTAAGGGGTTATTCTAATTCATGTTTTACATAATAAGGCTGGTATAACTGTTATCAATATTGAATATGGGGAGCTGGTCACAAGTCAAGTGAAAATATAATGGAATTTCTACATCAATTGTAGGAAATTGAATGTTGAAAAAAACAAATTATCACTACCCTCCTCCATTCATTTATCAAATTCTTTAACAATTAGCGCAAAAGTCACATTATTTCTTTCTTGATAGACAGACCAACTATTTTCAAATCCTAATTGCACCTCAAGACCAAGAAAATACAACATTCACTTTCCCATTTTGAACATATGCATATAGGATAATTATTCTTGGACTTTTAAATACTCCTAAAAAATCTAGAGGGGTATGATTAGTATCTTTTATAAATTCATTGAGCATTTCATGGAGGTATTCATAGATGATTTCCCCATTTATTGCAAGTCATTAGAGTCATTCTTCCATTCACTCTCCCTTTTCCTTAAAAAGTGTTTCAAGTGTAACCTTGTGTTATATTTTGAAAAAATGTCACTTCATGGTTTCAAATGGGATTTTTCTAGGGAACATTATTTCAAAAGAGTGTATTGAAGCTGATCCAACCAAAATTTAATTGATTCAATCACTTATTGAAAACACCTTTGTCTGAGACATATTTTAATTCCTCAGTAATTCCTTTTTATATTGAAAATTCCTTCATAACTTCAATAGGATTTTCCTCACACTCAATTGGTTTCTGAAAAATGATGTCACATTCCATTTCGATGAGGTTTACAAGAGAGCATTTACTGAACTCAAAATTGATCTTACATTTTCCACAATAATCCAACCACTAGATTTGTCCTTACCCATATGAGTTGATGTTATATTCTTATGATAGAGCTATTTGGTATGTCCTTGTCCAAATAATATAAATAAACCCCCATGTCCTCTATTATTCCTCAAAAACATTGAATGAAACTCAATATCACTACACTATGACTAAAAATGAATGTTTAGAAACATTGTTTGACATATATAAATTCTATCCCTATCTTATAAGTTCCAAAATAAAAATCTTCACAGACCATTATTCTGTAATATTCTTACTCAAAAAATATTATTCCAAATTGAGGATAATAAAATAAATCTTAATGCTCCAAGATTTTGACCTTGAAATCACATATGGACCTAGAAAATAAAACCCAACAACAGATCCCCTGAGTAGAATTTCTAATTCTTCTCATTTAGAAATCATTGGTCATGAATTACCCATTGAGAACATTTCATCTCTCTCTCTAAAGTCACAATGGCATGCCACAATTATAAATTAAATTGTTTTTGGTGTTTTTCTAATAAATATTTAAAAGAACAAAAACTGAAGTTGAATAGTGATTCAAAATTATATTTTTTAGAAGATAATAATCATAGAAAAACTAGGGATGACATTATAATTAGAAGATGTTTTGATGAAGATGAACATTCCTCTATCCTAGAATTCGTTCACTCACTTATTAAAGGTGGTAGATTTGGTCCTCCAAGGAACTCCCGAAAGGTCCTAAGCTCTAGATTCTTCGGGCCTTCACTCTTCAAGGACACACATTAGTTCTATAAACCATTTCCCACTTGCAAAACGTTTGGAATAATTTCAAAAATAAATGAAATTCCACAAAATCCCTTAATTTTCTATTAGATCTTCTATGTTTAGGGAATCGATTTCATGGGAAAATTTCCCCCTTCTAATGGATTATCATATATTATTATGGTTGTTGATTATCATTCTAGGTGGTTCAATGCAAAATGAAATATAATGGATAATTCACATACTATTAGTGAGTTCCTTAAAAACCCACATTTTTCACCGTTGTGGAACACCACATGCCATGATAAGTGACATAGAAACTCATATCTATAAATAGGTTGTGCGATATCTTTTAAAAAATAATGTTCTTGTCCATAAAAATTCAACTTCATATCTCCCCCAAAAAATGGTGTGGCAGAACATTATAATAGAGATGTGAAAAATGCACTTGAGGGAATTCTAAAGCCCACAAAAAAACACTAGCCAGACAGACATGGTGAAGCACTTTGGGATAATAGAACTGCATATAAAACACCCACTGTGATGTCTCTTTTTTAGGATAGTTTTTTTGTAAAGCATATCTTTTTTCAATTAAAATATATCATTATCCATTTTTTGTCTTGAATTAAAATCAATTGAAGAAATATTGTTGTAGTTGACTTAATAGGAGGGGCATCGACTTGATTCCTATAAGAATTTCAAATTGTATGAAATAATTATAAGGTACTGCATAAAAAACATCCTAATAAAGGTATTTCATATATGTCAAAAATTTAATTCTCTTTAATTATTGATTTTAAATTCACTGAGGTAAGCTTAATAATTTTTGGGAATATTGTTTATTGTATCTATTATTTACCAATTTGGTGTAGTGCATGTCCAAGACCCCAAATCTAAAATTAAATTCAAAGTTAACAGACATCGATTAATGCATCATCATGATAGGACACACATCTCAGAAGCCACATCAACTTCCAGAAGATCCTAAACTTCTACTGTTGACCCACCACCTGATGGAGATGAAAACCCACCAATTCAAAACTAAAGGAACCTCTTTCCCTTTATGTACTTATCTCTCCATATCATCCTCTCTATCCCTATTTCTTCTTCTTCATCCCTATTTCATTTTTTAACCAACTTCTTTATCAACCTATTTATTTTTTCTTTATCTTTTTCCTCGGTGAGTATTTTAAAAATAGTAAAAATAATGAAAAAACTAAAAAATAAAAAAAAACCAAATGGGTCATACTTACTCACCATCCAATTTTCAAATTTTATCCAAACATTTTAGGGAGTCAAAAGACATGATTTAATATTAATTTCTTTTTTACTTTCATTATAATTTTGGATAATGGATATTGTGTCAAAACTAAAAAAATTAATTATCAATATTTTATTTGAAAAAGCATTTTCCCCAGCCGTGATAAACAACATTGTCTTTCTTACCAAGGACACCTATGGCCATATATTCAAAATGTGTGTTCTCACCCCCAATTGTGAGTCCTGAGTTTGTGGAAATTCCAGATAAATTTTCTTCTATGGGGTTCATCAAGATGGTAGATTCATTTTCATAACCACATGAGTATCACCATAGCCAAATAGCATCTCATTTCCCTTACATTAAACCTCCATTTGAAATCCCTGTAGAGCCTTTGAAATCATTTTTTATTATATCCATGTTACAAGGCCAATACATTTTCCAACCCAATATCTATATAGATTTAAAATGCCTATTTTTTTAAAATTTAAGTGTGGGGGAATGGATTTCATTTTGGGTATCATTTTCTTAATCTTTCTACATGTTATCATATGTTTCATGGAAATAATCCATTTTAGTGTTGGGGGGCAGGTTTTCATTCCATGAGATTTGTAAATGAATATATTTTTATGACATCATGTATAATTGTTTTTAAAAAATTGTTCAAAAAAATATTATCAAACAAAAAAAATTGAAAAAAAGGAATGTTTCTTTTCTTAGATAAGTCAAAAATTACTATTATTCAACCATTGATGTTCTTATAACTATTACAATTAGTATCATTAGGAGATAAATCATGGGTTGGGAGATGCGTGTGCGATTTTTTTTTTTTCAGCATTTGAAAAAAAAGAACAAAAAGAACAAAAATAACACTTGCATTATACATTTTTGTGTTATTAGGAGAAGTTTTGTGTCTTGTACATCTTTCATCTAATCACACCCTTTAAAATTTATTCCTATTTGGTGTCTTTATTCACAAAATAGTGCCAATTTTATATATGTGATTCCATTTCCAGTAATGTTTCATTTCAAAAAACTGTATATTATTTTTCCAATGATAGTGTTTGGTCGCTCTTTTCCACTCTTGGATATTAAATTCACACCTTCCTATAGCCATAAAAAACCCCAGAAAGACATATTTATTGTTTTGAACTCTATAATGGGGAATGGAATCTGAGAGCTCTTTCAAACTCTAATAGTTTCACCTTTGGTTGGTGAATGAGTAAACATCAATAAATAAATTTTTGACATCTTGAGAGGAGTAAGTTTTGAGTGTCTGGATTTTCAATTTCTGAATTTGAGAATGAAAAATGAATTTTTTTTGGAACCATTATTATTTAAATAAATATTTTTGAGTTCAATATAGATGAGTGAATTTTTCTAAACCTCCTATTATTGATAAAAACAAAATTTTAATATTTTTGGGTGAGTTATAATGATTTTTTTAATGTTTATATGTTTATCTCCCATAAGGGTATTCATAATACACTGTATGGAGGATTAGATGTTATTAATTTATTCATAAATTTTTATTTACTCCCTTTACTAATTTTCTATGAATGTGCATATTTTTTGTGAAATATTCATTTTTTAATAAAGAATATGATTTTTGAGTACTATTTAAATTAATCTAGAGTGAAGTCGGATTAGTATTTTAAAAATAACTCTCATCCTACTTATCAAAATTGTGTGATTATTTTTTTAGGGTTCTATATTCAATATCCAACATATAAATAGAAATAATCCTTCACTAATTCTTCCATTTGAAGGGTTATATGGTCCAAAAAATAAGGCCCACAGAAGATGTGAAGAAATTAGACCATCCATGAAGATTGAATTTTTGGGCTCATTCAGGGAGTCATAATTTCTTTATTCTCATCTAATGGTTTGGGGACAGAATGTAGAGACCCGAAGCCTAACGTACATTGACATTACATTACTTTTGCGGAATACTTAGTACAAAACAAAAACACACACACAAGGATCGTAATAGTTTCGTGTCTTTGGAAACTCGGAATAAAATCTTCTAATCGCGGTGAAATATCTTCAACATCTCCCGTAAATATCTTCCTTTTTTTTACCTAAAACCTTTCTTTTTATCCTGGGGAAAAGAAAACATAAAAGGGTGAGCTCAAATGCTCAGTAAGGGTAAACAAAATAAATATCAGTCACATCATATTCATAAGAACATAATATTTTGGAAATCTTAACCTGCAAAAGAGAGCATAATTTCATAACATGGGATAAATCATAGAAGTGAAATGTAATCCCAATAATCATAACTTAAAACATTAAACTTTGTGGCATACACACATAATCATAGAGAATCATTTCTTGTTAGTCAAGACTCATTGCCAAGACTATCTTAGTGGACAAAGTTCCTTTCTGAATCGAGTAACCCTCGTTTCAGTCCTGTTTCACTGAACCGGTATAACCTACCGTTCCAGCCCTGTCTATCTCATGAGATATAAAAACTTTACCCAATGCATTGGAGGGAGATATAGGTCCCACCCATCTCATAATGATACCATTATTATGTGTGCCACAAAATCATAAATCATACATCATTGCATAACCCATGTAATAAAAATGGAATTCTTAAACAACATGACATCATAAAACCATTCATATAAGATAAAGGAATTCATAAACATAATTCCCTCACAACATAGTCAAATCAATGTAAAAATATGGATATAAACAGAACCCTTTATTATCTTAGATGGAAAATAATTTTGATAAAACACTTGAATTGAATTCTTGAGGAAAATATCCTTTCTTCTTCAAAATCAATTTCTTTTCACAAAACATCATGCAATTTTAAAAGAAAAAGATTTTATTGAAAATAGTCATGAAATATTTTGGAGGAAGGTTCATGAAAATAAGGCTTTATAAAACTGTAAAAATCCGTTCGTGCCGTATAAGTTAAAAAAACATTCTTCGGACTTTTGTCGGAAAAGTCAAAAAGTACCTCGTATAAAAAAACGACAAAAGATTCCTTTCATATCTTTTAATAAAAACTCACTGAAGGGTAAAATAGGATTTAAACAATTGTAGGTGAATGGAAATAATATTACATATTGAGGAAACATGGATGTGGATGATAAAATACACCCCAGTAAATTCCAAAGTATAAACAATCTCGGATAAAAATGAGATTGTGATATTTCCCTTACCTTAGGTCCGACTTCCTTTGTACGTGTCCGAAACTCCTGTATAATGATTTAAATCATGTTATTGACTTATTACAGAATCATATTCATTGTTATGATATCATATATGGTTCACTTATAACATTATATTACCCGTTCTTTTGTAAATTCCATGTTAAAGAAGCGTTTTGGGTAAAATCGTTTCATTTATCGTAGGTGTTTTGACTTGTTGTTCTTGACATCATTATTACTTATATCATGATTTACTTACATCCAGAATATAAAATATGATTTATATATCATATATATTCAGTATATATATATATATATATAATAGGTAGATAAATAAAATGAAAAACACCGTTCATGGAGACGGTAGTCCGTACGTACGCATGAACGCTGTTTTCCATTCCTTATTGTCTTGAAATGGAAGTAAGTAGATGACATACATATGTATATATATACATAAATCCAGTAGCTTTATAATGTCATATATTTCATTATTATTTCTTATATATACTTTATAATCATTCTTAAATGGTTAACATGGAGAATGAATCTCATCGCTTCGTGGAGACGGTAGTCCGTACGTACGCACGCGCGGTGATTTCTTTTTCCGTAGGATGGATAGATGGTGAAATAGGGTTGTTTCATACTTATAATAACATATCAGTATATGAGTGATACTGATGTTATTACTTCATAATTAAACAACCTAATAAGAAGAAGTGGAAGAAGAAATAAAGATGAAAGAATTGGTAACGGTAATTACCTCTTCTTTGAAGCGCCTCTTTGAGACCTCCTCTTAGGGCACTAAAATTGGTCTTTCAGGAAGGCCAGAACCTCTAGGATGTTGCTAGGGAAGTGGAGAAGATATTTTGTCAGGGGTTGGCCGAGCTTGAGTGCTCCAATTGGTGTGAGGAGGAGGGGGAGGAGGTGTCCTTTTATAAGGGAGGAGAGGGGCACCTTAGGAATATCTCAAAATATTATTTTATATTAAAGTCAAAATCGGTTTATAATGGTTCCAAAGGGTCTTATTTCGAAGCTAAAGTGGGGATGGGTCGAAATCCTATCAACTAATAGGATTTAGACAAGTTTAGGTTATTATTTTAACCATATCAATTAGATTTAACTCTAAGTTAAATAATTTAACTTTTATCGTGTCTTTTTGTTTTCTTTAACTATATGGTTAATAAACTTACTATAACAAGCCAAACGAACCCCAAATTGTTTATTATTAATATATATATCCTTATCTAAGTCATTTGGCCGAACCTTAGATTTTTAGGAATAAAATAACAATTAATAATATAATATTTGATTTAAAAACTATTTTGTGTCAATTTTGACACTATTTGATATATGATTTTTTTGAAAGTCATAACATAATTATATGTTCAAACCAAGTTGATTAAATCAACACTAATATATCATAGTAACCTATAAAATTAGTGGAATTCATAAAAATTCTTAAATTACATTTATTTTGGTATTTATATTATCAATTATGTCAATATTTCATTAATAAGATAATTACTGCATCATCATTGTGTCATAAATAAATTAAATTATTTGATGTCTAAAAATTAAAAATAAAATACCATCATGTAGGAAATCTTTTAAGCTTTCTAATGAATATTTAAAATTGAATTTATCTTATGTATAACCCCATATAAGAAATAATTTACTTATTAAACTTTGATTTTAACTATTTTAACCCTTCTTTAAATAAATTAATAATAAATGTCCTAATCTAATCCAAGTGGGCCTAAATGGTCATATTTTATTCCTAAGTTTGTTTTTGGTCGAATTAAACTTGTCCAATAGAATTAGGACATGTGTTAGGGTAATATTAATATCATATTTACCCTTAGTTACCCTATTTACTATTAACCGCGGTAAAAAAATAGTAAAAAGTTACTATTCACCAAAAAATTATTTTTATCTCATTGAACCACATTTTACTTACTGACATCAACCGTGTCTCTCGGATTTTTGAAATTCCATTCACAGAAGCGGTAAAATTATGTTTTATGAAAAATTCAGTTTTTTAACTACCACTTAGTAGTTTCACTATTCATCAAAAAATGAAGGTTTTCAGAAAAATACCAAAATTTCATCCTAAGATATATTTCATATTCCGAACTCAAAAATGAAGTCTATTTTACCAAATTCATAACATAGAAGTTGCATTAATTAATTTTATAATTAAATCCCGCTGTTAAAACAAATAGCGTGTTTTTAAGAAACAATATCTATCAAAAGATTGACACTTGTTTATGTCTGGTTTAAATGTGCAATTACATCCAACGACCAACATTGTATTAAATTGTAAAAATATATTCTAAATATACTTTAAAACTACTCCAATTAATAATTTATCACTATTAATTATTTCGATTAAAAAAGTTGTTTTTTAATTATAATTTTGTAATTTTCACTATTCATCAGAATATGAAAGTTATCCGAAATGTACCAAAATTTCACCTTAGGCTAAATTCGATACTCCAAATCCAAAAATGAAGTTCATTTTGAAAAATAAGATTTACAGAATTTTAAAAAGTGGTTATTACTATTCATAATGGCTAGTTTTAATAATATTTTAATAGCATATCGTTGTTTAGTGAAACTCGGTATTGCCTATTACACACGCTATCGAGGATGGTCGCGATTGCGTGTAATGAAAGGCAAGTCAAGGATGCGTATTGTGCAAGCTCCTTTTGGTGTAGCGTACAACACAAGACATTAATAAAATTAAAAAGAATATTTTTTATAAAATCTTGGGCTGTTACATTCTACCCCCCTTAAAATGAATTTCGCCCTCGAAATTCATCGGGGTTATAAATGGTTTACTATTCGAAAGATTCTTTAATAGAAACCCACATCGTAAAAAGGAATATCAAAACCAATCTTTAAAAACAAAAGTATGAAACGTAACGGTTACCGAAATAAACTAATCATTGGGTTTCCACATAGGTGAAAATATGGATATGGAAGAGAAATCTAACTATCATGTTCTGATGGAGAGTGGTAGAGAACATGGCTATGGAAAAGCCAATAATCACAAATCCATAGATTTGTGATGATATAAGGTACCATCTGATTCATCAGGTATAAGATCACTAGGACAACATTTTTGGTTTTCAAGATCATTTTCCTAAGGTTGGAAATTTGATTTAGAATAAATACTTACTTTATTTTGGTACAATCTCACTATTGTTCGTGCCTTGAACAATTTCCACTTAATCTCTTAAATAAATGAAGTTGAATTTGTTATTCGTGAAGTGTTAGCAGATCATGTGATAGAATGACGGGTCATTCCATCTGTCTCAAACAAAAGGTTAGCAAAAATTATATACATAAGTCGATCTATAGTGAGATTAATCACATATGGTTCCTAAAATGGACTTATACTTCATATATCATACTGATTAATATAATAAAACTAGTTTCTACTAAACAGGGACTTCCTGTAGGCCAGTGGTAGGCGATAAAGGGCAGTCGCACTTCGGTTGTGGGTTCGATTCCCACAGCCTTGTCCGAAGCGATGGGCTGTCGCCCGTCCTTCAGGTTGTCATCCCATCGAGAAAACTTATATCCTTATACAATACTAACTTATGTCCAACAAAATCCATTCCAATCTTTAGGCTTATCCATAATACTGTAGTCCACTCTCATAACATAGTGAAAATGATTACCAGAGATTTAACACCATCGTCGATCCCCATATATCATAAGATATGTCTTGTTGGTCACATTCCAAACATTCAAAGGCCTTAATCAAGTATTTTCTTGAATACCCATTGAACCTTAGTGAAAACTTGAATGCAGTTAAAAGTTAACACTTTCCACATACCAAAATCCTCAAAATTCTATATACTCAAACCATGATATCACTTAGTCCTTATATCAATCATGAGCTCATGTATACTGTTAAACATTTCATTTTCTCATTTTCCCTTCATTATGCGCATAATATCTCAATCACTTTGAATACCACATTAGACCAATACATAAATATTCCAATATTCCATGATACAACATTATTTTTGAATCCCATTACATAAACACTTAATCATTCCACCACATCATTTTCATATTCAACATTGCCAATAGTGATCGCATGTGACTTCCCTCTGTCCTTTTCCTTAAGCGGTTGCTCATGTCGATCATCACTAACCCTTGGATTAGGGCATTTATTAGCATAATGCCCCATTTCCTTGCACTTGATGCATTGAAGTGTTGGTTGTGCGTTCTCTGCAGTGTTTGCTTTATTCACTTCATTAGAATCCCTTTTTCCATTACTTCGACACTCAGCTGCTCGATGACCTTCTTTTCCACACTTAAAACATTTTCTAGTCCCTTTAAGACAATCTCCACCATGCTTCTTTCCACACTTTGTGCATAAGGAAACATTCATCTTCTTTTCACCATTATTCTAAGATTTCTCCTTGAACTCCATCTTTCGTTTCTTGTCAAAACCATGAGATGGATATGTAACACCAACTTCCATTTCTACCTTGATAGCACAACGCACAATTTCTTCATAGCTACTGAAGTCTCTTATAGCTAATGCCCTTCGAAGACTTGGTTTTAAGCCACTGAAAAATCGATCAACTTTACTTTCAGGTTGGATGATAATGCCAGATGCATACCTTGCAAGTCTTGTAAAATTCGCTTCGTATATACCAACAGATTCATCATCCTTTTGCTTTAGTTCAAGAAACTCCTTCTCCATCTTCGTTCGAAGAATACGAGGGAAGTACTTACTGAAAAACATGTTCTTGAACTCGTCCCATTCCATGGACTCAATTTCATCTCTTGGCCTCGTATTCTTGATAAGATTCCACCATTGATCAGCTTCACCTTCCAAACGATATACTGCTAATATGACTTTATCATGTTCAGAACATTGAAGAACTGAAAATATCTTCTCAGTAGTACTAATCCATCGTTCAGCAACTAATGGATCAGTAGACCCACTGAAAGAAGGTGGACGCTGCCTCATGAAGGATTCAACAGAATGTTGCTCCTTCCTTTGCTCGTTTAGAAGTCCTACATGATTCATAGCTTGAGAAAGTTGTGTGAGCATGGCTACAAGATTTTGCATTCCAGCTCAAATATCGTTTGGTTGCTCAGGGGGACAATCATTGCATTGTCCATTGCATTGATCAACACGGTTCCTTCGGGTTCCAGCCATCGTCTAAAACCCAAAAAGAATAGTGTGAGAGGCAAAAATCATTCTAGGGAAAACAACATAGTAAAGGGGTAGTACCCTCAATATCTAACATCTTAGGTTAAATTCTAAGATAGTTAGAGCAATTCTAGGACTATAACCTATACGTATACTTAACCTTAGAGACATCCCTAGACATACCTTAGAAATATCTCTAGGGATCTCACTAACGTTTTCGCATCCTAGTTTCCAAAGGTTGACTAAACCTTTCCTCTGATACCAACTGTAGAGACCCGAAGCCTGACGTACATTGACATTACATTACTTTTGCGGAATACTTAGTACAAAACAAAAACACACACACAAGGATCGTAATAGTTTAGTTTCTTTGGAAACTCGGAATAAAATCTTCTAATCGTGGGGAAATATCTTCAACATCTCCCATAAATATCTTCCTTTTGTTACCTAAAACCTTTCTTTATATCCTGGGGAAAAGAAAACATAAAAGGGTGAGCTCAAATGCTCTGTAAGTGTAAACAAAATAAATATCAATCACATCATATTCATAAGAACATAATATTTTGGAAATCTTAACCTGCAAAAGAGAGCATAATTTCATAACATGGGATAAATCATAGAAGTGAAATGTAATCCCAATAATCATAACTTAAAACATGAAACTTTGTGTCATACACACATAATCATAGAGAATCATTTCTTGTTAGTCAAGACTCATTGCCAAGACTATCTTAGTGGACAAAGTCCCTTTCTGAGTTGAGTAACCCTCGTTTCAGTCCTGTTTCACTGAACCGGTATAACCTACCGTTCCAGCCCAGTCTATCTCATGAGATATAAAATCTTTCCCAATGCATTGGAGGGAGATATAGGTCCCACCCATCTCATAATGATACCATTATTATGTGTGCCACAAAATCATAAATCATACATCATTGCATAACCCATGTAATAAAAATGGGATTCTTAAACAACATGACATCATAAAACCATTCATATAAGATAAAGGAATTCATAAACAAAATTCCATCACAACATAGTCAAATAAATGTAAAAATATGGATAGAAACTGAACCCTTTATTATCTTATATGGAAAATAATTTTTATAAAACACTTGAATTGAATTCTTGAGGAAAATATCCTTTCTTCTTCAAAATCAATTTCTTTTCACAAAACATCATGCAATTTTAAAAGAAAAAGATTTTATTGAAAATAGTCATGAAATATTTTGGAGAAAGGTTCATGAAAATAAGGCTTTATAAAACCGTAAAAATCTGTTTGTTCCGTATAAGTTAAAAAAAACATTCTTCGTACTTTTGTCGGAAAAGTCAAAAAGTACCTCGTATAAAAAAACGACAAAAGATTCCTTTCATATCATTTAATAAAAACTCACCGAAGGGTAAAATAGGATTTAAACAATTGTAGGTGAATGGAAATAATATTACATATTGAGGAAACATGGATGTGGATGATAAAATACACCCCAGTAAATTCCAAAGTATAAACAATCTCGGATAAAAATGAGATTGTGATATTTCCCTTACCTTTGGTCCGACTTGCTTTGTACGTGTCCGAAACTCCTGTATAATGATTTAAATCATGTTATTGACTTATTAAAGAATCATATTCATTGTTATGATATCATATATGGTTCACTTATGACATTATATTACCCGTACTTTTGTAAATTCCATGTTAAAGAAGCGTTTTGGGTAAAATCGTTTCATTTATCGTAGGTGTTTTGACTTGTTGTTCTTGACATCATTATTACTTATATGATGATTTACTTACTTCCAGAATATAAAATATGATTTATATATCATATATATTCAGTATATATATATATATATAATAGGTAGATAAATAAAATAAAAAACACCGTTCATGGAGACGGTAGTCCGTACGTACGCATGAACGCTGTTTTCCTTTCCTTATTGTCTTGAAATGGAAGTAAGTAGATGACATACATATGTATATATATACATAAATCCAGTAGCTTTATAATGTCATATATTTCATTATTATTTCTTATATATACTTTATAATCATTCTTAAATGGTTAACATGGAGAATGAATCTCATCGCGTCGTGGAGACGGTAGTCCGTACGTACGCACGCGCGGTGATTTCTTTTTCCGTAGGATGAATAGATGGTGAAATAGGGTTGTTTCATACTTATAATAACATATCAGTATATTAGTGATACTGATGTTATTACTTCATAATTAAACAACCTATGAAGAAGAAGTGGAAGAAGAAATAAAGATGAAAGAATTGGTAACGGTAATTACCTCTTCTTTGAAGCGCCTGTTTGAGACCTCCTCTTAGGGCACTAAAATTGGTCTTTTAGGAAGACCAGAACCTCTAGGATGTTGCTAGGGAAGTGGAGAAGATATTTTTGCAGGGGTTGGCCGAGCTTGAGTGCTCAAATTGGTGTGAGGAGGAGGGGGAGGAGGTGTCCTTTTATAAGGGAGGAGAGGAGCACCTTAGGAATATCTCAAAATATTATTTTATATTAAAGTCAAAATCGGTTTATAATGGTTCCAAAGAGTCTTATTTCGAAGCTAAAGTAGGGATGGGTCGAAATCCTATCAACCAATAGGATTTAGACAAGTTTAGGTTATTATTTTAACCTTATCAATTAGATTTAACTCTAAGTTAAATAATTTAACTTTTACCGTGTCTTTTTGTTTTCTTTCACTATATGGTTAATACACTTACTATAACATGCCAAACGAACCCCAAATTGTTTATTATTAATATATATATCCTTATCTAAGTCATTTGGCCGAACCTTATATTTTTAGGAATAAAATAACAATTAATAATATAATATTTTATTTAAAAACTATTTTGTGTCAATTTTGACACTATTTGATATATGATTTTTGTGAAAGTCATAACAGAATTATATGTTCAAACCAAGTTGATTAAATCAACACTAATATATCATAGTAACCTAGAAAATTAGTGGAATTCATAAAAAGTCTTAAATTTCATTTATTTTGGTATTTATATTATCAATTATGTCAATATTTCATTAATAAGATAATTACTGCATCATTTTTGTGTCATAAATAAATTAACTTATTTGATGTCTAAAAATTAAAAATAAACTACCAGCATGTAGGAAATTTTTTTAGCTTTCTAATGAATATTTACAATCGAATTTATCTTATGTATAACCCCATATTAGAAATAATTTACTTATTAAACTTTGATTTTAACTATTTTAACCCTTCTTTAAATAAATTAATAATAAATGTCCTAATCTAATCCAAGTGGGCCTAAATGGTCATATTTTATTCCTAAGTTTGTTTTTGGTCGAATTAAACTTGTCCAATAGAATTAGGACATGTGTTAGGGTAATATTAATATCATATTTACCCTTAGTTACCCTATTTACTATTAACCGCGGTAAAAAAATAGTAAAAAGTTACTATTCACCAAAAAATTATTTTTATCTCATTGAACCACATTTTACTTACTGACATCAACCGTGTCTCTCGGATTTTTGAAATTCCATTCACAGAAGCGGTAAAATTAAGTTTTATGAAAAATTCAGTTTTTTAACTACCACTTAGTAGTTTCACTATTCATCAAAAAATGAAGGTTTTCAAAAAAATGCCAAAATTTCATCCTAAGCTATATTTCATATTCCGAATTCAAAAATGAAGTCTATTTTACCAAATTCATAACATAGAAGTTGCATTAATTAATTTTATAATTAAATCCCACTGTTAAAACAAATAGCATGTTTTTAAGAAACAATATCTATCAAAAGATTGACACTTGTTTATGTCTGGTTTAAATGTGCAATTACATCCAATGACCAACATTGTATTAAATTGTAAAAATATATTCTAAATATACTTTAAAACTACTCCAATTAATAATTTATCACTATTAATTATTTCGATTAAAAAAGTTGTTTTTTAATTATAATTTAGTAATTTTCACTATTCATCAGAATATGAAAGTTATCCGAAATGTACCAAAATTTCACCTTAGGCTAAATTCGATACTCCAAATCCAAAAATGAAGTTCATTTTGAAAAATAAGATTTACAGAATTTTAAAAAGTGGTTATTACTATTCATAATGGCTAGTTTTAATAATATTTTAATAGCATATCGTTGTTTAGTGAAACTCGATATTGCGTATTACACACGCTATCGAGGAAGGTCGCGATTGCGTGTAATGAAAGGCTAGTCAAGGATGCGTGTTGTGCAAGCTCCTTTTGGTGTAGCGTACAACACAAGACATTAATAAAATTAAAAAGAATATTTTTTATAAAATCTTGGGCTGTTACACAGAACGAGGAATCCTGGATAAAATTTAGATGTCCCAAATCTACTAAAAGGGTCAAATTGATGTTTTTAATTCCACCCGACCATTCTCTCTGGGAAATTAAATCAGAACACAAAGCTCAATTATTCTCTTAATCTAGATGTTTATTTTTTCTTCTCATTTTCATTGTGAAAGAGGATATTTTAAAAGATGAATTTTTATAATACTTTTTATGTATTTGAGGGAATATCTCTATTCAAAAACTCATTCACATTTCAATCACCAAAAAATCATGGATAGACCTAAAATTATTAGAGTCGTTTACTAAAACTACCATAACATTAGCTTCATAAGTCCAAATTCTACCAAATATTGAGATTTTAATTTCAAAATTAATATATGAAAATATGAGGAAGAATATTTCTCTTGATTTGGTTTTTGATTTTATAAAATTGGTGATGCAAGTGGAGGGGTAAATTTGGAATGCAAATAGTCCACCTCTTTGGGCTATAAATATGTCCCATCTTCCAATTACAAGGTTTTGGAATTTCAGAGAAAAGGAAGATAGGTAGGAATGACCAAGGCTCTGTTGAAGTCTTGGTAGGGACATCCATACTATTGATTCTATTTGAGGTACCATTCCTCCATGCTTCTTTAAATTAACATTTGTATTCTTCTTTGTTTTTAATCTCATAAGTGTTTATTTTGTAATTCTAATTTAATGAAATTATCTTTCTAATTTAATCTTATTATCATATACCCTCTTTTTGGGAATATTAATTTTCATAAAATGTTTTGAATAATGTTAAAAATCAATCACTTCTTTTTATTTCTTATTCTATCAAATGTTTATTCCTAATTCTCTTCGTCTCTCATGTGTGTGTTAGGTGCATCGCTCTTTTATTTTCCCTTTTTTTCTTCTTTTTTAATTCATCATCATAAACACTAAAACCATATTGTCAACCAAACCAATGGCTGAGTAAACCAACCATTGTGGTGAGTTATAATTTGGTGATTTAATGTTATTGAGGTATTTTCCTCATTGAATGTTCTTTGAATTAACATTGTATATGTTGATCTTAAATTATCATGGATTAATGACATATTTTTATTAACGTATAGATTACATGGATTTTTGGAACAATAAATACACTACCATAAACAAGCAATGATTAAGATTATAACCCTATGTTTTGTTAGGGATATGATTTAATCCTTAACTCTTTGTAATTATAATGAATGTCATATTGTGAATTGGGTGTTAATTTAAAGCAATATAAAGCCAAGCTCCATGATATTTCAATATTTACTCTATAAGGGTGAAATAACCCCCAATCATTATTTAATTGTTAATTCAATATAAATCAATTAGTTATTTCAGTTAAGCTCTCCAAACAAACCCACAATCAATATATAATTAAATGAAAACATAAATTATTAAAAAGTATCATCAGCGAGGACTCGACTTGAGTGCCTCTATAAACATTAGTAGAGAACCAGACCCTTGAACTGTCAATAAGAGATATTCATCCACACTTCCAAACTCTAGATCATGCTAATGAATTTTAGAATATCCATTGTATTGAATGTGAGATACTTAGATGTGATATTGAATGGATCTAACTTTCTTTTCCATTTCCTCACCTTTTTCAGGTCCCAATTACATTATTTCTCCAAATTCATCAAAAAATGTTGACGTTCTAAACTTTTTTCATATAAGGATTCATAAGGATCAGTATTAATTCTCAATTGAGTGATTTTTCTGTTAGAAAAATTGAATAAACTAATGTATTTATCCCAACAACCATTGAAATACACAGAACAATATCTTAGAATATACTCTATGGTTTGAATGATTCTATCATACTGACCATCTATGTGAATATGACACATAGTGAAGAAACTCAACTCTATATCAAGGTATTGTAGAAGAGTTCACCAAAACATTTAGTTAAACCTCATATCATTATTAGATACAATATAATGAGGTACTTGAAGAACCATACCACTATATTAACATGTATTTTGGATATTTGATCAAAATAGAAATATTATTTGATAGTAATGAATATTTATTGCATTAAAAGGTGATTTTATACCACCCATACTTTATTGTTCCCTTTTTATTTTTTGGGAGTCCGTCAAAAATATTATATTGTAATGTATTCCATTTAAATTATGTAATGGGTAATGGTTATAACATCCCCTGATACGTTTCTCTCTCATCCTTAACATACTAAAACACCAAGCTCAGTTATACAAACTCTAGATTATCTCTCTTCAATTCAACCCACATTAAATGGTCTTTCATATCACTATTAATCATCATAATTACAAGAGGAATAGAGAATGTAGAACTATGAGCCTCATCCAAAATCTCCATCTTCAAATCTTTACTGGATGGAACACATACACTATTCATAGACCATACCATTTCATCATAACCGTGTTTAAAATAAACTATATTTTTTACCTTCTTCTATATCTCCACATCTTCCTTTTATGAATCTTTAATCTTTACTTGGATATATGTTCGAACACCCATTTTTTAAATATATTATTTTTTCTTTCTCTTAATATTTCTATATCTATCGTTTGAAAATATGATAATATGGAAACCTTGTTATCCTCATCATAGATAATATATCATGATCATTACTACTAGAAGAATTTTCCACCTTTTTTGGTAATGTTTTGAGTAGTCATAATCACTAATCAATTGCAGAAAGACTCTCTAATGCATATTAAACACACTCTATGTGGATATATATAATTTAAGACTTATTGGTTTGCACATATATCCCACATTTCTCTATACATATAATTCATATGTATCTTTAAGAAAAGGATTTATATAGTAAACTACAAATCACGAGTTAGGTAATTTTTCTCATTAAACATTTATTTTATTAATGCATACCCTATAAACATACCATTTTTCATGAGAATAAATCTTTGTCCCATATTCATTGAATTGTTATATATTAAAAATCCATCAATAATACATGGTATTGTTAGAATAGGGTAACTAACAAACATTCTCATTTTTTCCTTGGAATTTTACATCACATATATTGATTTAAGGGAACATGGCTCTCTTTTGGATTAAATTAGTGATTTTATTAAAATTTCATTAGAAATTTACCACAAATTTCCAATAATGTTAGGCCAAATGAAGAATACTACAGATCTCAATACCCATGGTTTATCTGGGATAATTTTTAAAAGCCTCCATCTTTAATGGATCCACAGATATTACCTCATGTGAGATTATGTGAAATAAATGTTGAAATTTTTTTAGCCAAATTTCAGACTTCATAAATTATTTATATTCTTTCTCCTTCCATAGGTTATTAAATAAAATTCTCAAGTTATCTTCATGCTCTTCATTTATTTTTTAATAGATAAAAATATCATCTATAAAGACACCGAGAAACATATCATGTTAATCTATAAATAAATTATTCATTAAATCCATGATGGTATCGAGTCCATTAATAAGGCTAAATGGAATAATTTTTTATTAATGGTTTAACTACCAAGTGAAGAATTTTTTCTTTGGTATATTCTATTTTTCTAGTTTAAATTAATGATATCAAGAATAAAGGTCAGTCTTGAAAAAGTATTGATCTCTTTGTATTTACTCAGACAAGTCATCAATAAACTGTATATGATACTTTTTCTTTAATATGATCTTCTTCAGTTCTTAATAATCAATAAATAGTCTTATAAATCCATATTTCTTCTTATAAAAATTAATATGTGAACACCAAGGTGACACGATTAGATGAATAAATTACTTTACAAGATTATACTAGCGTTTATTCATAATTGAACTACACAATTTCCCCCTAAATTCTTTATAATGATTTCATTTCATAGATATATCACATATAATACAATTATTTATAACGAAGTGAAATAAAACATTAGAAAAGGTGGAATCTGATGCTGAGTAAGGGTAAATATACAAGATATCAATCAATGATCATATGAATTCATAATACAAGAGTAAGTTTTATGTGATATTTGGTATATGTTATGATGTTTATAAAAAATATATCATTTATCGTAAAAGTGATCAATGGGTTAAAACATTATCATTTTCAATGAAATGAATCATAAGTGTGAGAAATCATCCTAAATCATTCATGAACCACAAGTTCATGTCATATAGGTATGGAACCAAGAAAAGTAATGAAACCTTTTCTTATGTAAATGTTATCTACTGAGACAACGAAATCATAATCAATCATGAATCTACACATGTTCCCTATAGTTGATCATGAACATTGACTTTGGTCCCATAATAGATCATACATGACAACATGTTTCCCCTATAAAATCAAGAACATCGTCTTGTTTTTGAAAATTATTTATTTATATATAAAACATTAACATACAAATTTTATTTATATATAATTACTTTTCCACCTATAAAGTACAAAAAAAATACATATTTGTAATACAAATTGTTAAACAATCATTATATCATCATATGATAACATGTGTAGGTATATCATATTTCATAAACATTTCATCAATCCATTATATCATAACCCATGGAAAATAAAAATATTTCATAAATATTTCTTCAACAGAATAATAAAAGAAATAAGAAATATTAAAGATGGTACCATTGGACCATACCCCTAATAATATAAATTAAAAGCCAATTTTTTTGTCATTAATTTATATAACTTCCAAAAAAATATCCTCAAACAATCAGAAAAAATATTCATTAAATTTTGAAATAAATTATTCCAAATCAAAAAATATACTATATATGTGATAGAAATTGTATTATTTGAAAATAAACTTTGAGAAATTTAATTTATGGTTAAAAAACATTATTGGTCATGATGGTATAAAATGTAGTTCATTCTATAAATGACAAAACAATGATTCCATTCAAATTTTGGTGGATATATAAAATGTACACTATATGTAAATTATAAATATGTTTCATTTTAAACTATTTTTTAATTTAAAATTGGTTAATATGTATTTAAAAATTAATTTTATATTAGTAAGGAGATTATTAAAATAAACTTTTTAGATAACACATATTTATAAAAGAAATAATTTTCAACTGATGAGAGAAATAATGTCATTTCTTCATAAAAATATTATTTCAATTTCTTGAGTATCATAAAATGGATATAATTATAGTAAAATATGTAATTTAAATAAATATATATTATAATTAAATTATTGATTTTAATGATATTAAAGTATTACTATTTCATCATTAGAATCATAATAAAAATCAATCCTAAAAATAATGAAATTGTAACATAAAACACCTACCACTTTGATAGCATTTGAATCGTATGAACAATGAAAGAAAAAAAATCATATATGAATATTTTTATCTAATAATTTTCATGATAATAATCCAATAATATATTCAGGATAATTATATTCATGACATAAAAGAAAGAATTGGTGAATATGACTTGTGTCTCATAGAAGTAAAAGTGATACGATATCCCTTACCTCATGTCTTAAATTCCTTCACACGATTTTAGACCTACTATATAATAAATATATATATATTATACATATATTTTAGAAATATAATCATACATATCGTTATATATATTATTTATATATAACCTTTTAACACCCCTCTATTAGCAATTCTTTATCAAAATCACTGTTCAAGGGGATAACATCTTTGTTTTTCAAGTATATTTTTGATCTATAGTTTTGGAAATGGAATTTTGATTAGTGTCCCATAATAAATAGGATTTTATTAATTATATATTAATAATATATATTCATTACATACATATTTATATTTTCCAATAAAATTTATTGACAAAAAAATAAATTACATTAATCATGGAGGCAGTAGGTTGTACATACGCAAGAACACAATTTCCATTTTCTCTCTAGATAGAAAGAAACAAAGTTAAATATTTAGTCACCTTTATGTCATTATTTTTTACCATTTAAACCTTTTATATTCATAATATATAACCTTATTATGATCTACTTTAATATAATATAAATAATTCCTCACATCGCTTCATAGATGTGGTAGCCCACACATACCCAAGTGTGATGTGGTCATTTTCCAACAAATTGGAAATTAAGATGTTCGAAATTATATTATAATTATAGAAGTATTATTATTTAATAAATATGATATAAATATTTTAATTACATAATTATATCCATATGTGATATTTTTTTACGGAAAAATATTTACAGCAGTTTGTGATGTGGTAGTCCTCTGTACACGCAGTAGACTATTCTGTTTCTAGTTTGATAGAAGAAGATATGGATATAGGTTTTGAAAATAAAATAATAATATCTATTTATATGGTGGATAAGTATTTTATTATAATATCACAGTTAATTAATATTTCAATGGGGTATATGATTAAATTAAAAAATCGATCGTTAAGGATTTTATATCTTCTTCAGAGAACTGCTTTTGGTTCACCCTTAAATGCATATTTGGTGGGTTTCCTAAAAAACACATTTCTATAGGAATTGGGATGGGAATTAATGAAGGTGTTTTGTTGGTATTTTCTTTAACAAATGTGTATGGATAATGTGGAGGAGGTGATAGGGGTGCATTTTCATAAGTTGTGGAGAAGACAGACTTGTAATTTTTAAAAACAAAATGATATACACAAGTTTTACACACACAATAAGTCTCAAAAATGTATAACTATCAAACATTAAATAATTTAAGGTCTATATATAGCCATAAAATAGTAATTTTATATGTTTATAGCTAATTATAAGTAGTATGTCAATCATTTTACTCTATGGTAAACCCGTTTTAACCTCCACCAAGGTAATTAATACTTATTATATTTATAATTATTTAGGATAATAAAATAAGATGTAATTATTGTATAAAATTTATTATAATGACTCTGAGTATATAATACATTTTATAAAATTCAATTAAAATAATTTAGTTATTTAATTTAAAATTAAACCCACTGACATGATGAAAAATTAGTTTTCTGTAGAAATTGTTTTCATTAGAATAAAATGCCATTATATCATAATTGGATATAAAATTAATTTTAATGAAATAAATTGGGTTAATAAAAATATAATTTAACTAATTTTAACATTAAAACCAAATTAAAACAATATTTAACTTGAAAATTCCTCAAATAAAATGTAATTATTAATAAAAATCAATATTTGTTAATGTTCATCGAAGAATTAACATTTTAAAAAAATATTAAAAAATTAACTCTATGATAATTTTGATGTTTTTTATTTAAAAAAAGACTTGAATTTTTTCAGGTACATTCTATAAATGTGGAAAAAAATAATTTTCATTTAATTCACCAAAATAAATGAAAATCATTTTTTGAGAAAAATGTATTTTTGAAGCATTTAAATAATTAACCAAAAATTATGTACTTATTTATCAATATATTTTTTGAATATAAAATATTATTAATTAATTTAATGAAATTTTTTATCCTATTCGAACCATAAAATTTAATTTTCAGTTTATAATATTTGTGCTTAAATAATAATATTTTTAACAGTATATTATGGTTCGTTATAAGTCAGTGTTTTTTAAAGCAGGATATCAATGAAATTAAATTTATTTGAAAATTATATATTTCATAAAACCTATATTTGATACATTTTACACAACTTCAAATGAATCCCATCTTTAAAATTACATTGCCCTGATATAAAAATTGACAATACATTTATCTGATCAAATCCTCTGGTTCCCATGTTGCTTCATTAAGTGTAACACCACTGGTAAATAAAGAATATGAAATATTTATATTTATCCATATATTTGAATCAAATATTAATATTACTTTAAAGGGGATGCTATGCTCGATGGCGTACCCAATACGCAACAACATGTTTTTGGGAATCTTACGTTGCACTCTAATAATAAAATAATATTATTTTAAATGGTAGTTAACGCCTAGCCGTTGTAATGGAGCGAATGAACAGAACTAACTACAAAATTATTATATATGTTTTTCAAATATTTTTACATTTTACAATAAATGCTAGAGGATTAAAAATGCGATTAATCCAATTTTAAGCGTAAACATTCTAATATTCTTTAAAAGGTCGATTAACCGCCTTTTGATGGCGAACCTCTTTTAAATCCACTTTTTGACAATTTTATGTCTTATATTTGACAAAATAAAATTCTTATTTAGAATCGGGACATCAAAATTTACTCTGTGTAAATTTTGGTATCTTTTCGATAAAGTTCATTTTTTAATGAATAGTGGAAAATGTTGTATTTTAAGTCAAAACCCCTTTTTAATCTAATATATTTATATTATTATATTATCTTTTTAATTGGATTTAAAGTGAAACTAGAATATATTTTTACCATTTAATCCAGTAGTGGTCTTTGTAATTAATTTCACTTTGAAATCGGACTTAAACTAGTGTCAATCTTTTTATACATTTTGTTTCATAAAAACACGCTATCTGTTTTGACAGTGGGAATTAATTATTAAATTAATTAATGCAACTCATATGGTTTGAATTTTGTAAAATAGACATCATTTATGAATTTGAAATATCAAATATAGCTTAGGGTGAATTTTTGGTAATTTTCTGAAAAACATCAATTTTTTATGAATAGTGAAACCACTAAGTAGTACTTATAAAAACTGATTTTTCATTTAAATGAAATTTTTCCACCTTTGTGTTTTGAATTTCAAAAATCCGACATACATGGTTTTCATTAAGAAGTAAAATGTGGTTCAATGGGATTAAAATAATTTTTTGGTTAATATTAACTTATTAAAGTTTTTAATCGCGATTAGAGGTAATTAGTATAGTTTAAGGTAAGAATAATGTTTTAATAAAAATAAATGACCTAGACACATGTCCTACCCTCATTGGATGTGTCATGTTCGATCAAGACAATCCACGGGTCAACTTGGGGACCCCATGGAGCCACTTTGGTTGGAAAATGACATAAATACCTTTTTATTTAATGATAAAGTAAAAATTACACAAACATGAGATGTTTTACTAAACCAATTTTTACATGGGGTTATACAAGTCAGATTTTTGACTATAAATAATAATTGGAAATATAAAAATATTTCAAACATCATAGTATTTTTTTATAATTTTTAGACATTAAATAAATTAAATTATTTATGACATCATGGTGATGCAACGATGGCCTCATTATTTAACGGTTTAAATAAAATGGAAATATAATGTAATTTTTAAGACCTACACGTGTCCAAAACCTATTTGATGGGTGGATTTAGAACCATTATCACCTTATCCACGAATTAAATCAATGTGTGACCTTTTAAATCCGAAACTCTTTTTCAAATAAAGTAACATTTGCTTACTTTCCAAGAGTGCCCCTTCTCTCTTCTTATAAAAGGCCCCCACCTCTACCTCCTTACCCACACTTCCAAAGCCTTTGGCTCGGCCAAACCCTTCCCATTTGGCTCTCCACATCCCTTTCTTACTCCTTGATGCCTTAATTGGGCAGAATTCTTCCCAAGGAAGCCTTTGAGCTCAAACCAAAGGGAGTTACCCGATTTTAAGGTAATGTCTTCACTTGAGTCCTTTTGTTTTATTTTGTTTCTCCAACCCCCTAAAATCTTTTTATTCATTTCTTTTGTAACAACTCCAGTATCGTTAATATACTATAATGTTGTTATAAGAAGGATTCGAGCTACACTTACACACACCCACATCTAATGGTTAAAGAACATACTGTTTCCGTGGATGGTGAATTTCTGCCTCCCGAAACGATGATTGTTCAACATTCTTTTAACACCTTAAAAGGTGGCCATTAAGATGAAACTATATTTATATATGATATCAAAAATGTTTTTGTTTTACTTAATCTTCTGTATTATCCATTTATGGCATACCTTTATGGTTTCCATTATGGGTAAACGCGATATCTTCATTTAAGGAAGTGTGGACTACCGCCCCCTCAAAGTGATTTGATTCGTTAATACCATATGTGGTACGTATAAAGAATATATTTAATGATATTATATACGATACCATACTAGAATTAAAATACTATTATGTATCATTATTCCATTAAATATGAAATAGAGATGGAAGTAGCGTTCATGCGTACGTACGACATACCGTCTCCATGAACAGTGCATTTCATTTCTTACCTCTAAATGTTATGTAATATTATAAATGCATGAATATACTAGATATATATGATATATATGATATCTAAATCATGAATACAACTCTGGATATAATGAACTTTTGACCACACTAACAACATGTAATTGTAAGAAGTCCACTTTCGACTTAAGAACCAAATATCGACAAAACAAACATTATTAACTTAAATGATTACATAATGTTTATGACATGGTAATAAGCGATATAAACGGAATAATGAACTTGAAAAAGGTTCTTAAGGAAGTATAAATTAACTCATGTTTTTTATTCAGAAGATTAAAGAACGATCGAGTCAAGTCGGACCCGAGGTAAGGCATCTTACTCCTCTCATTCTTTTTAAGTACACTCTTTTATGTCATTCCTTCTAAAGCTCATCTTTCTTATTATTGGGATGTTCTTTTATATTACTCTTACTGTAATTTTTATGTTCATATGATGAGAGACCCTATTCACTCTCACATATCTATTTTGGAAGTTTGGAGTGGTGCCGTTAGGCTGCCGAATTTTTCGTAAGAGATATAACCTCTCTCTTTCTTTTTAAGTACTCTCCTTTATGTCACTTCTTTTAAGATCTTATTTTTTATGTTGGGGGATGTTCTGTTATATTCCTCTTTCTGTAAACTTTATTTTAATATGATAAGAGACCCTATTTGATGTCATCAATCCATTTTTGTAAGTTTTATGTGGGGACATTAGGCTGCCGAGTTTTCGTAAGGGATTTTTCATCTCACTTTTATTCCCGTGAGATTTATGCTACATGTGCCACAATTTCCATTGAGTGGTGTATTTACTGCCCATTATTTTTCTCATTGTGTAATATAATTTCATTTATGAGTATTTACATCAATTTTATATTGTTCTTTTATCATGGGGTGCATGTCTCGAAAGATACCCATGTCGGTAAGGGATCCTTTCACCCTCCTCTTTTTGTAAAAAACTTCTTTTGTTATGTTTTTTAATTCACATAATATTATGTTGGGATATGTTCTTCTATATACTAATTGTTTTAAATTTTATTTCCAAGTGATGAGATACCCCTTTTAATCTCTCATCAACTAATTTTCTGAATTTTGTAGTGACGCCGTTAGGCCACCAAATTTTTGCAAGGGAACTTCTTAACCCAAATTTGATTCTTTGGGATAATCCTGTACTCCTTGAATATGTTTTTCTATGAATATGTGTGAATAACCTCTGATTGTTTTACACTTAATATCCACTTATATTGGGTGTATTCGTTTGTCACACATAATTATGTAATTGATTTATCCTTAAACCAAGGATACCGTCTTTGTTAGGGACTTCGCCTCAATCTCCGTTCCTTGAGGCACATTTTTTTTATACACCACTTACTTTAATATGGTGTATAAACCCCTTTGTCTTTTACATTTATTCAAAAGGAATCTTTTTATATGAAGCGTTTTACTAAACAAAAAAAGGGAATGTTTTGTCGTATGTATGCGGCGACAATGACTTCTCCGCCGCCGCGAGTATTATTTGATCTTTGGCTTCCTCAACAAGCCGTAATGATTTTAAAATATAATAAATACCATATACTCTTTTAGGTATTTTGGTATTGAAAATGGTTTTGATAAAGGATTTTATTTTTTCAATATATTTAAATGATATATTGTGATTGAAATGTGGAAATGTTTTCATTCCTTTATATTGGTTTTATGTGTTATAATTTTATAATGGTACTTGGACATTTTACAGGTGGTTACGTGATAAACCATATGACGGGTGGTACCTTGAATACAAGGATGGGTGGTTACGTTTTAACCTCCAATATATTGGGTATGGAAGTCAGCCGTATGGCTATTCTGTTAAGTATGTATGGAAGTTGGCCGAAAGGCTATTCCATTAAGTGATATTTGTGGAAGTCGACCTTATGGTTATTCCACTTAAGTATGTTTATGTCCCAAGTTACCTTTATATGTTATGTGATCTTTATATGGGTTTTATGGTAATCTCTTGGTTATAGAAGGGTATGTAATTAACTTTTATTCAGTGAAGAGTTTTTACTACTTCGAAAAGGTGGAAAGTATTCCATTGAAAAAGTATACATGGTTTACTTGTTGTTTTGAAAAAACTAACAGTTTTCATTCTTTGTGTATCCCTTATTGAAATTTTTATACTCATCCCAAGTTTTTAAAATGTTTTTCACAGGACTTAACATGGAATAGTGTCAAGGACGAGATCAAGGGGAAGTCATGCTACCTAAAACATGGAACTAGACATGTTTCTTTTCAAGAGTTTTTATTTTATGGAAACTAAGTAGAAGTTTCTACTTTGTAATATTTTGAGATGAAATAGTTATGTCCTAATTCATAAAACTCTAAACCTGAAAAGATCCTCAATTTGAATTATTCATTTAATTAAATATTATGTATGTTTTAAGGCCGGGGTCTTATAGTTGGTATCAGAGGTCGGATTAGATAACTTTAGAGGTTAGGGTATCCTTTAAGAATAAGTGACATTACCATAATGGTTAGGATTTCAGAAAGAGTCCTAGTTTTAGATAAAGTGAATGAGTAAGTATATCTTGGTGTTTATCTTTCTCTTTAGTACATGATGTTTTTGTTGATATACTCACACTGACCTTTTTGGTTTTAGTAAATGGATGGATCTAGAAGGAACTAAAGTGACAATAGGTTTTAAGGAAACTGTGGTGGTTCTCTGATTAAGATACCAGATAAAATGGGGGATTCAATGAGGAAACTCGTGGTTGTTCTAAACCAACTATCAAGGAGTCATGATCAACCACTTGAACTTTGGTATGTTCTGTAATGCATCATGTACGAGATGACCAATCGATGTGGAAGATCAGGTAATAATTATAAAGGTAACCATTAGAGTTTATATGATCCTTACTTTTGAGGTAATTATGGGTTATTATATGATATGATGGAAAATGAAAGGCATGAAATAAACATGAGTTTAAATATGTTATGATCATTTTTGATTATTTTATCTCATTTTGGGGAATGTTTTAAAATTATATAGTTTTGGAAAAAGGACAACACGCAGACCGTGTGACACCCCGTCGCGTCGAACAAAGCTGCGGGAATCGAACCCACAACCAAAGTGCGACTGGTATTTATCGCCTACCACTGAACTACGTGAAGTCCCTGGTTAGTTTGACTAATTCCTTTTAGTTAGATGATTTTATAAATTAAGAGTAAGTTGATTTTGGGTTATCTATGGATATTTATTAACCTATAATGGAGGATATGTGAGTAGGTTAATTACTTTTCAATACGAGACATTAAGAGAAACTGATGTTGTTTGGAGATAAATGTTACGATTTAACTTGGAAGACTATGTGACTAAATCATTTAAATATTTGGGTTTCAATCTTATTTTGGATTATTTTGAGGAATTTTATGTACAAATTGATTATCGAATGGTCCTCTTTGAAATTTGGGTTTTGTTGGACAAATTTTTGAGGTTAAGAATTGATTTTCTTTTTATAAAAGGTTATCCTTTTCTAGATTATCTGATCTTATACTAGCCTTTTTGGTTTTGGTTTTGGTTAAAGTCTAAAGACATGGGAATTATATAGTTCTCTTTTTTGGATTAGGTTATTCTCTAGAAGTTTATTATAGTACTCTTAATGTGAAAAAGTCTTCCTAAATACTCGTCTTTTTGAGAAAATATGAGTTTGTGTAAGGAATCTAATAAAAGTTGAAAGTCAACATGATAAGTGATTATGTTTTCTTATTAATAAATTCCTCAATAAAATGTAACATAAAACAAAAATGTTGTCTATTAACTTTTCCTACTAGGGAATCGAATACCGTTTAACCCATCACGAGTTTGTGATTTTCTTGTGGTTAACTTTCTCCTAAACATGTTTTCTATCACTCTCCATCAGAACCTGACCCTTTGTTTTTTCCTCCATGTCCATATTTTCAGACTTGGAATCCTAGTATGGGTTAACTCAGGTGACCTTTGTACTTATCCTTCTATATTTTAAAGTGATTGTTTTACCGACTCTTGTTCCGATGTGGGACTTTCAAGGATGTTTCCAAGCCCAATTTTAAAATTGCGAGGACGCAATTCCCAAAAGATGGGAAGGATGTAACACCCCAGGTAAATAAAGAATATGACATATTTATATTTATCCGTATTTGTGAATCAAATATTAATATTACTTTAAAGGGGATGCTATGCTCGATGGCGTACCCAATACGTAACAACAAGTTTCTTGGGAATCTTACGTTGCACTCTAATAATAATATAATATTATTTTAAATGGTAGTTAACGCCTAGTAGTTGTAATGGCAGGAATGAACAGAACTAACTACACAATGATTATATATGTTTGTCAAATATTTTTACTTTTTACAATAAATGTCAAAGGATTAAAAATGCGAATGAATCCAATTTTAAGCGTAAACATTCTAATATTCTTTAAAAGGTCGATTAACCACCTTTTGATGGAGAGCTTCTTTTAAATCCACTTTTTGACAATTTTATGTGTTATATTTGACAAAATAAAATTCTAATTTAGAATCGGGACATCAAAATTTTCTGTGTATATTTTTGGTATCTTTTCGATAAAGTTCATGTTTTAATGAATAGTGGAAAATGTTGTATTTTAATTCAAAACCAATTTTGAATCTAATTTATTTATATGACTATATTATCTTTTGAATTGGTTATAATGTGAAATTAGAATATATTTTTACCATTTAATCCAATAGTGGTCGTTGGGATTAATTTTACTTTGATATCAGACTTAAACTAGTGTCAATCTTTTGATACATTTTGTTTCATAAAAACATGCTATTTGTTTTGACAGAAGGAATTAATTATTAAAGTAATTAATGAAACTCAAATGTTTTGAATTTTGTAAAATAGACATCATTTTTGAATTCGGAATATCAAATATATCTTAGGGTGAATTATTGGTAATTTTCTGAAAAGCTTCAATTTTTGATGAATAGTGAAACCACTAAGTGGTACTTATAAAAACTGATTTTCCGTTTAAATGAAATTTTGCCACCTTTGTGTTTTGAATTTCAAAAATCCGACATACATGGTTTTCATTAAGAAGTAAAATTTGGTTCAATGGGATTAAAATAATTTTTTGGTGAGTAGTAACTGATTAAGTTTTTAATCGCGATTAGAGGTAATTAGTGTAGTTTAAGGTAAGAAAAATGTTTTAATAAAATGAAATGAATTAGACACATGTCCTACCATCAATGGATGTGTCATGGCCGACCAAGAAAAACCAAGGGTCAACTTGGGGACCCCATGGAGCCACTTTGGTTGGAAAATGACATAAATACATTTTTATTTAATGATAAAGTAAAAATGACACAAACATTAAATGTTTTACTAAACCAATTTTTACATGGGGTTATACAAGTCAGATTTTTTACAATTAATTGTATTTGGAAAGTTAAAAATATTTCCTACCTAATGGTTTTTTTTATAATTTTTATACATTAAATAAATTAAATTATTTATGACATCATGATGATGCAGCGATGACCTCATTTTTTAACGATTTAATTAAAATGGAAAGATAATGTAATTTCTAAGACCTACACATGTCCAAAACCTATTCGATGGGTGTATTTCGAACCCTTATCACCTTATCCACGAATTATATCAATCTGGGACCTTTTAAATCCGAAATGCATTTTCAAATAAAGTAACATTTGCTTACTTTCCAAGAGTGCCCCTCCTCTCCTCTTATAAAAGGCCCCCACCTCTACCTTCTTACCAACACTTACAAAGCCTTTGGCATGGAAAAACCCTTCCCATATTGTCTCTCTACAACCCTATCTTACTCATTGAATCATCACTTTGGGCAGAAGTCTTCCCAAGGAAGCCTTTGAGCTCAAACCAATGGGAGTTGCCAGATTTTAAGGTAATGTCTTCACTTGAGTCCTTTTGTTTTATTTTGCTTCTCCAACCCCCTAAACACTTTTTATTCATTTATTTTGTAACAAATACAGTATATTCAATATACTAGGATGTTTTTATAAGAATTATTCTAGCTACACTTACACACACCCACATCTAATGGTTAAAGAGCATACTATTTCCGTGGATGTCGAATTTCTGCCTCCCGAAACGATGATTGTTCAACATTCTTTTAACACCTTCAAAGGTGGCCATTAAGATGACACTATATTTATATATGATATATAAAATTTTTTTGTTTTACTTAAGCATATGTATTTTTCATTTATGGCATACCTTTATGGTTTCCATTATGGGTAAATGTGATATCTTCATTTAAGGAAGTGCAGACTACCTCCCCCTCAAAGTTATTTCATTCGTTAATACCATATGTGGTACGTATAAAGGATATATTTAATTATATTATATATGATAACATACTATATTTAAAATAATATTATGTATCATTATTCCATTAAATATGAAATAGAAATGGAAGTAGCGTTCATGCGTACGTACGGATTACCGTCTCCATGAACGGTGCATTTCATTTCTTAACTCTAAAAGTTATGTAATATAGTAAATGCATGAATATACTGGATATATATGATATATATGATATCTAAATCAGGAATACAACTCTGGATATAATGAACCTTTGAACACACGAACAACATGTAATTGTAAGAAGTCCACTTTAGACTTAAGAACTAAATATCGACAAACCAAACATTATTAACTTAAATGATTACATAATGTTTATGACATGGTAATAAGCTATATAAAAGGAATAATGAACTTGAAAATGGTTCTTAAGGAAGTAAAAAATAACTCATGTTTATTATTCAGGAGATTTAAGAACGATCGAGTCAAGTCGGACCTGAGGTAAGGGATCTTACTCCTCTCTTTCTTTTTAAGTACACTCTTTTATGTCATTCCTTCTAAAGCTCATCTTTCTTATTGTCGGGATGTTATTTTATATTACTCTTACATTAATTTTTATTTTCATATGATGATAGACCCTATTATCTCTCATCAATCCAATTTGGAAGTTTTGAGTGTTGCCGTTAGGCTGCCGAATTTTTCGTAAGAGATCTAACCTCTCTCTTTCTTTTTAAGTACTCTGCTTTATGTCACTTTTTTAAGCTCCTCTTTGTTATGTTGGGGGATGTTCTGTTATATTCCTCTTTCTTTAAACATTATCTTAATATGATGAGAGACCCTATTTGATCTCATCAATCCATTTTTTTAAGTTTTATGTGGCGCCGTTAGGCTGTGGAGTTTTCGTAAGGGATTTTTCATCTCACTTTTATTCCGATGAGATTTATACTACATGTGCCACAATTTCATTTGAGTGGTGTATGTAATGCCCATTATTTTACTCATTGAGTAATATAATTTCCTTTATGAGTATTTACATCAATGTTGTATTGTCCTTCTTTCACGGGGTGCATGTCTCGAAAGATACACATGTCGGTAAGGGAACCTTTCACCCTCCTCTTTTTGTAAAAGACTTCTTTTGTTATGTCTTTTAATTCACATAATATTATGTTGGGATATGTTCTTCTATATCCTTAATGATTTAAATTTTATGTCCAAGTTATGAGATACCCCTTTTTATCTCTCATCAACTCATTTTCTGAATTTTGTAGTGACGCCGTTAGGCCGTCAAATTTTTGCAAGGGAACTTCTTAACCCAAATTTGATTCTTTGAGATAATCTTGTACTCCTTGAATATTTAGTTCTATGAATATGTGTGAATAACCTCTGATTGTTTTACACTTAATATCCACTTATATTGGGTGTATTCATTTGTCACACATAATTATGTAATCGATTTATCCTTAAACCAAGGATACCGTCTTTGTAAGGGACTTCATCTCAATCTCCTTTCCTTGAGGCACATTTTTGTTTTATACACCAATAACTTTAATACGGTGTATAAACCCCTTTGTCTTTTACATTTATTCAAAAGGAATCTTTTTATATGAAGCATTTTACTAAATGACAAAAGGGAATGTTTTGTCGTACGTATGCGGCGACAATGACTTCTTCGCCGCTGTGAGTATTATTTGATCTATGGCTTCCTCAACAAGCCCTAATTTTTTTAAAATAAAATAAATACCATATACTCTTTTATGTATTTTGGTATTGAAAATGGTTTTGATAAAGGATTCTATTTTGTCAATATATTTAAATGATATATTGTGATTGAAATGTGGAAATGTTATCATTCTTTTATATTGGTTTTATGTGATATAATTTTATAATGGTACTTGGACATTTTATGGGTGGTTACGTGATAAACAATAAGACGGGTGGTTCCATGAATACTAGGACGGGTGGTTACGTTATAACCTCCAATGCATTGGGTTTGGAAGTCGTTCGTATGTCTATTCCGTTAAGTATGTATGGAAGTTGGCCGAATGGCTATTCCATTAAGTGATATGTGTGGAATTCGACCTTATGGTTATTCCACTTAAGTATGTTTATGTCCCAAGTTACCTTTATATGTTATGTGATCTTTATATGGGTTTTATTGTAATATTTTGGTTATAGAAGGGTAAGTAATGAACCTTTATTCAGTGAAGAGTTTTTACTACTTCGAAAAGGTGAAATGTATTACATTGATAAAGTATACATGGTTTACTTGTTGTTTTGAAAAACTAACAGTTTTCATTCTTTGTGCATCCCTTATTGAGATTTTTATGCTCATCCCAATTTTTTGAATTGTTTTTCTCAGGACTTAACGTGGAATAGGGTCAGGGATGGGATCAAGGGGAAGTCATGCTACCTAAAACATGGAACTAGACATGTTTCTTTTTCTGAGTTTTTTTTATGGGAACTTAGTAGAGGTTTCTACTTTGTAATCTTTTGAGATGTAATAGTTATGTCCTAATTCTCTAAAACTCTAAACCTGAAAAGATTCTCAATGTGAATTATTCTTTTAAGTCAATATTAAGTAAGGTTTAAGGCCAGGGCCTTATATTAAGTTATTAGTTTCACCAAAATAATATTTACTAGGTGAGTGGTCTTGTTTCATATAAATTTCACTATATGATACAAAATCACATCATTTATTCTTCATAGGAATTTAGATGATCAAATTCTATGACCACTATGTTCAATACATCAGTAAGATCTGTTATTTACTTCCTCAGGACCAATACATGGAACACATCATTAACTTAAAAGTGGTTAAGTGTAACTTCCAATTAATAAGATATTGTTTATAATAGATCAAAAATATATAAAGAGATAATTTGCAGAAGAATCATATTGACATTATTCAAAAAATGAATAACCATATTCTATGTAAAAATTCACATAAAACCAATTTCACAGACTTTAATCTCGATATCAAATTGATGATTTTCAGTATGAATTTTTTTCCACTCATAGTGAACATGATGTGTAGTTGTATGTATCTGACTCCATCTACTATTTCATCATCTAGATTAAGATCTTGTAGATTTATTTCTCTAACTTCATACCAACATGCTGAAGTTCTATAGTTATTTATATATAGGTATTTATAAAGAGCCATGTGAATGCTAAATTAAAAGCTATTATTGTATGAAGACTTGAATATAGGATGGCATAAATCACAACTTCATTTAAAATATATATAATATGATTCTAAAATATCCTCTATATTTTTAATGTTTCTATTATATATTAATTTTATATTAGGATGGTATTAATTATTGTACCCCACTCTTTATCATGTTCTTGTTGAATAATTCATCAAAACACCAATGTATGCTTTATTTTCAATCAGATAGAATATATTGAGGTACTCAATAAAATATTATAACTTGATTAATTTATATTATATAAATATAATAAAGAGATAAATTCTCTTTGATAGCATTGATGTGTGATGACATATTAAGGTGATCATCTATAACACATATTGTACTGTTCTGTATTGATATTTTGTATAGATTGACGTAAAAATCCTTGCTACGTTTTCTCATTCTTGTTATAGTATTTTTAATTTTTATAAAATACCATTATAATTTTTCCTCTTAGCATTAACTTTTAAGGATCCCCAACACCAAGGTAAAAACAGTGAAATATATCTTTTCATTCATCCCCACTATACATTCTATTTCAGATCTCTATACATCTTTTTACTTATATGATGAATTGTGAATAATGAACTATGCTCCTCCTCCAATAGATCCTTCAAAAATATACTATGGATGGAACACATATATTCTTCCTTGATCTCTTGATTCCATCGTAACCACATTTAAACATAGGAACATATCTAAACTTCGTTGGTAACTCTACATTTTTCTTTTATTCTTATTCAATCATCAATATGGTGGATGGTTGAACACTCATTTTAGAACACTGATATTTCCCACCTTTATTTATGGTTTCAAAATGAATCTTTTGAAAACAAAGAAATATAGGATTTTACTATCATTATTATAGATAGGTTTGTATTATACTTTCAACTCAATGCATTGAAAACCTTGTTTACCTTCCTATGGTGGTACTATACTGAGTAGTCATATTAATTAATTAGTTCTACCCACATTCTACGATGCTTATTCAACTCCCTGTATGTGAATTTACACTTCAATATTTTCTGATCATTATATATATCCAAAATTTCTCTGTAATGATAACTTTACTATATCATTAATGTAAAAATTACATCAACTAAATCCAAATCATGGTATAGGTAATTTTTCTAATTAATCATCAAATTTTCATTAGGCATAAGCTATAACCGTGTCATTTTATATGAAAATTCAACCCAGTACCATTATTTATACATTATTAAAGATTACAACCCCTTATCAACTGTAGGGTAATTTATGCAAGGGTGTATTGACAAACCTTATCATTTGTTCCATGATATTTTATTCAAAATTATCTATCCAAATGAAGTTGGATCACTTATGAGTTAACTTATTGAGTGGATAGGACATATTTGAGAATTTTTCAAAAACTATTTGATAATATCTAGTAAAATAATGAAACAAAGAGCTCTCAATCATCATGGATTGTATGGGTAAACATTAAATAGCCTCTTTCATTAGTATATACACTAATACACCATCACATGATCTTATATGACCCAAAAAATAATCCTTTTATTGAAAATTAAATTTTTTTAATTTTTTATTTTGTTAACCCTTACTTAGTGTCATTGTTACAATTTTCAAGTTATATTAATAACGTTTTATTCTCTTAGGATTTATGGGAATATACACTATAAAGACCACCACATACTAATCAAGGATATATCTAAAGACGATTAATTAAAACCATGAAGATAGTGATGAAATTGGTAAAAAAAATATAATAACTATAATTTTATTATTTTCATGCCTTGTATATAATTTTTTTCTTGGGAATATACTCCTTATTGAATATAAATTTATGAAATCTAGAACAAAATTCATTCATGGAAAATTATTGAGTTCTACGTAGTTGATCAAACAAATCAGCAATACAGGGTAGATTAAACTTTTCTTTATTGTGATCTTGTTTATTTCATGATAATCATTATAGAGTCACATGAATCCATAATTTTTATTAACAATAATAAATGGTGAACCTCATGGTAACACACTTGGATGAATGAATCCATTTTAATGATTCTCTTAGAATACCTTGTTCAAATTCTGTAACTCAGTCAGTGTCATTATATAGTGATTCATTTAAATAATTGTAGAACCATATATCGCTTGTGTTTAATCCACATCTTCATGATTGGTTGGATTACTATGAAATTATTCTTGAAAGAAATCCAAAAACTCCCACACACTAGGCATATCATCATTTTTGAGTTTTTTCCATGACTATCTAAGATAAACACCCCTTTTGAATAAGATTCCCAACCCATACAAAGGATGTAATCACCATAAAAATATCATATTTATCATCTCATTGTAAGATTATCATAGGTTGGTTTGGAATATAAAACATAAATTCTCTTCCTCATAAATCAATATGGTCATTAGATAAAGAAATACAATCCATGAATAAGATAATAAAAAATTTAACAAAATCGTTAATAATAAGATTTTCAGGAAGCACCTTCCTATAAAAATCAGTTGAAAAAGTATCATAAAATTCATATGTGATCATTAAACCATTTGGTTTTCTCACTGCTAATTAATAATAATATCATTGGAGAAGAATTTTTATACCCTTATAATAGTATTAAAATATTAAATAGGGTTATATCAAGAGTCAAATATTACATTAGAAGTTCTATATTAGATTGTTATTATACCTTTCCCCGCATCATTATAGTACTGCTAGTCATAAATAGTGATTACATGATATTTCACTTTGTCTCTAGATTTATGTGGTTTTTGTAGATAATTTCCATTTATATTTTTATTTCATCACAATTTATTATATTAAAAATAATCCTTAGATTTGAATGAATGGATCATGTGTGGTTCATATGTTGCAATCTTCTTATATTCCATTATTTTAACCAGCCCATTTATTACAATTCAACATTTAGAAGATTTTTGTACCCCCCAGCAAAATTTAATGTTCCTGATAGTTCCATTCAAGAAGTTACCTTTATGTTTCTTTCCACATTTCATTCATATAGATGGATTTAATTTCTTTCTACTTTGTGATTTATTCATGTTGTATTGAGATTCTATGTTCCATTAACTATCAAAATAATGTGAATTTGAGGAATATCCAACATCGATTTCTACCATGAGTGTAGAGTAAACAATTTATTCATAGGTACTAATGTATATTTTAGCTAAATAATTTTTCAAAATTTATTTTATGCCACTATATATCAATAAAAATTATGTTCAGGTGGGATGATAATACCGGAATCATAAATCATAAGTATTATAATAGTCTCCTCATAGTTACAAATAGTTTCATCATCCTTATTTTTTAACTCATGGAATTCATCCTCTATTATTTTATGGAAAATAATCTGAAATTAATTTTTCAGAAATAATATCTATAATAAATACCTCTTTATAGAGATAATTTCAACCAATTACTTCATTTTCTTGAAAGGATTTTACCACTTATCTTCTTTACATTGAAAATGATAAATAGAAAAATAGAATTTTTCATGCTCTAAAAAGTGGATAATGGTTAATATTTTTCTAGTTGTACTGACCCATTCCTCAAAATACATGTGGATCAGCAGTACCACAAAATTAATGTGAATTGTTTCTCATGAAGGACTCAATAGATCTCTGTTTCCTCCTTTTCTCATTTGAATATTCTGATGGATTCACAACATGATAATATTTTGTAATAATAGAAGTGATATTTTCTATTTCAAATCCTATAGAATATGGTTTCTTGGGAGGAAAATAATTTCATTTTCTATCACCTATATCATTAATAGGCTTCCTTCATGTTACATCCACTGACTAAAACAAAAAACATTTTATGAGAAACAACAACCACATAATCCTGAAAAATTATTAAATTAAATTTTTTACAAGATGACACCCTATTTATTATATGTGATTCTTTAGGTATAACCTAGTTCATTAATGGTCAATATATATACTAAAATTTCATTATTATTTAAAAATAGATTATAAATTTTAAAAACATATCCCCCAGGAGTGTCAAACTCAATGTGTTGTAAGACATATTTTTATAAACCATGTGATAATGGTGTAAAATACTACTGTCCACTTTTTAGAGTTATTATCCCTATGTACAAAAATTCTAGTTCCACTTCCACTTATAGAATGTAGATAGTGATATAAGTTATTATAAACCAATATTCTTATCCATCAACAAAATTCCATGACATGTTTCTATAATTTGACATCTCTATAGGGTTCTCATTTATGTTTTCTCATCATAGTTTACAATGGATAAATAAACAATTATCTGATACCAATTGTAGAAACCCTCACTTTTCATTCATAAATATAACATATTTTATGATAAATATTCATTACATAACAAAATGATCCACACTATAATGACACAAGTCTAGTTACATTAGAAACATGTATTTATCAACAATTGGTTCATATGTTAACTATATAATATTACACTAATTTCTTCTTAAATTTTATCATTCCTATACAAATCATATATAATAACGTTCTTCAAATCATGGGGAAAAGAAACAAAGTAATGGGTGATCTTAGATAGTCTACAAGGGTAACCATGATAGATTCAAATCAATGATCATATAAATTAATATGATAATAATAAGGGTACAAGATCATGAATTTAACATAAAAATATTTAAAGGATCATAAATATGATTTGGGGAATAAATAATATCATTTAATGGACATGAATTATAATATTGAGAAAATATCATAAATCAATCCTAAACAATATGTTCATTTCATATATGTGTGGCTCAGTCAAATGATTAGAAATCATTTCTTATGTCATGTTTAACTTCAAATATCATCAAAACATAATAGATCAAGAATCAATACCTTTTCCATTTATTGGATCAATAACATCTATAAATTTCCCATAAGGGATCAACACATATAATTTTTTCCTATATTGTACAAATAACATCAACATATTTCACATTACTATCACATGATATATAAAAATTTATCTAATTCATTAGAGGGTTATATAATTATAGTCCTACCATTAATACATTTAAAAACCTAAATATGTGTTATATAAATTAATTTTTCATTTATCATACCAACATATCACAAAATTTTCTATGAAATTGTGTTTCATAAACATTTCACCAATCCATCAAAGCATGACCCCTAAAAAATGAATGGGTTTCATAAAAATATAATGATTAAAATAATAAAACATCCAATGAAATATCAAGGATGGAACCATTGGATCTTATAAATAGAAAAACATAAAACCCCATGGGTTTTATCCATTGATGAATAGAAATTCAATTGAAGATAATTAAAACATTCATATAGAAAATATCCTTCCCATTTTAAAATCCCTTCTTTAAAAAATTAAAAAATTTCTAACTATTAATGAAAAACATTCTATTATAATAACATTGTATAAATGTATGGTAATATTTAATTCAATTATTTTTTATAAAGTTGGGAAATAGTATTCATGTCGTACACGTTAAAAAAAATTCCATTCATAATTTTAATAAAAGACAAAAGTAGATCTTTAAAAAAATGAACTGATGATTATTTAAAAAATAATAATATATGGAAAATGTTATAATTTTCTTAAATGTATCATTGGATAATATTAATATCATTCTTTAAATCGTTATATGATGACATTTACATAGAAAAAAATAAAATATTGTTTTTAATAGAGAAACGAAGTCGATTTTTCAAAAAAATATATTTCAATCTATTGAGTTATAAAAGAAATGAAAAATAAAATGGATTCGTATATTCCTCATAAATAGTAAATGATAATAATATTATTTTGTTTCATTATAGATATATCATAATTTTTCATCATAAAAAACATAACAATAAATAATCCTGGAAAAAATTTGATTATAACACAAAACCATTTCCTTTAAGATAGGTTTTGAATCATAAGAACCATTAAAGAAATAAACATGGATAAAAATTTATATCCCTAAAATTTCCATAGTAATAAAATTAAAATACATTTCATAGAAGAATATACAACTAATAAAATGAACATGTGATTAATATTGAATGAGTCTTATAGAAATAATTGTGAAATTAGAATCTCATACCTCAATATTGATATCAATTACACATGTTCAAAACACATGTATAATAAATATAAATTTATAAATAAAATTTTATAAAACCATGATAATACATTTCATATAATATATTATTTATATATATCCTTTACCATAAGTTTATTAAAAAAAGATTGTTAAAATCATAGTTTCTATTGATAATGACTTCATTTTTCATAAGTATTTTTCTTCCATAATTCTGAAACTCATATTTTATTATGGATAAATATTATAAGGAATATAAATAATTACATAAATATCATATATATTAATTATATACATATTTATTTTAAACTATAAGATTTAGAGAAAAAAAATTGAATTACATGATTCATGTAAATGGTAGGACGCACATACACATGAACACAAATTCCTTTTTCATGAAAATGGAATTAAATAAAGATAAATATTAATTCAACATTATAGAATTATTTTTGTATCATATATGTTTCATTATATTAATTAATCATGCCATTATTACAATCCATTTTAAATAAAATGAAAAATGTATCACAACGCTAGGTGGAGGATGTTGTTTACATGTACGCACATATGGTGTTATCATTTTTCAATGGATTAAAAGGTAAAAATTTATAATTTATATTAAAATTAAAAAATTATAATTATATCATAAATATAATATAAATATATTAAATACATAAATAATTCATCAATGAGTGTTGGTGAAGAAAAATTATTTACATCGGTTTAAAAGTCGGTAGTCTACCATATACACGATGGATTATTTCATTTACAATTTTATCAAAAAGGAGATTGGTGTAGGTTATCTAGGAAAAATAATTAAATATAATTATATGGGAGATAATTTTTTATATCAGCATATTCGAAAAATATTTGAATTATTTTGGAAAATAATTTAAAAAAAATGTTTTAGGACAATACTTATTATATAGACAACCACTTTCAAGTTACACATAAATCCTTATTAAGAGAGTTTATAAATAAAAAGAAACAATATCTTGAATATAAAGGGAATTTTTTATATAATTTTTCAAGTATTATCAAAACTAAAATAATTATTATGTGAGAAGAGGTGAGGAAATTGGATCTCGTTTATATGTGGGGGTGAGGACGCACTGAGAATTTTTAAAAGAAAATAATATAACATCATTTAAAAAGAGGCTCTACAATACATCATTATTGAACCTCATATGATAAAATTATAAAATAATTTCATTAAAATTGAATAGAAAATTTTTATAGTTCACTTCAACCCTTATCATTTTAGATTAGTGCCTGGAAAACATGTATTAACCTTAACCACTGTAATTAATTTTTATTGTTCTTGCTATTCATTATAACTAAAAATTAATTTAGAATTGTTATATAACAATAATAATGTTAATTGAAAATATTTAATCCATTTTATCAAATTAAATTCCAAAAAATAGAATATTTTAATTTAATATTAAACTTCTAGATGTGTGTAAAGAGTGGGTTTCGAAAACAAATTAACAAGTATACAATGATTTTATATAAAAATTAATATCAACCGGATTTTAATGAATGAAATTTTATTAATAATAATAATAATAAAATTGAACTAATTTTACTTTTGAAACCTTTTTAAAATAAAATTTATCTTATAAATTTATTAATCGAAACAACAATATGTAATAAAAATCTGTATTTTCTAGTATTCATTAATGAATTAATAATTTCATAAAATTATAAAAAAATATTATATAATTTTGAAAAATTGAGTTCAAGTATTTTTTTCATTTAATCAAATACATTTTTTAAAATTTCCAAAAATTAATTTTATAATTTTTTCAAAAAATGTAATAAAAATTATTTTTTGAGGAAAAGGTATTTTTAAATAATATAAAGAGTTCATAAATAATTGAGTACCTATTTTTCAATATAATTTCTCTAAATAAAACCTTAATAATTTTTTTTAAATTTTTTTATCCAATTCATTCCAAAAAATTGAATATATAGGTTATAATGGTCATGTTTAAATAATGAAATTTTTAGTAATGTATTTTGGGTCCTTAAATCATAGTATTGTGTGCAATTAATGCTGTTGAGAAAAATAATTATTTTTTTGGAAAATGAATTTTTAGTAAAACACAAGGTGTTATAATGGACAAAATTTATCATTGTCATATAATAACTTATTAAATTTCCTTCATCATCTTATGATAAAAAATGGTCTTCCTAAAAGTAATATAATAAAATTGTTCAATTAATGATGAAGGTCGATATCTTACCTAAAATGGGTTTTTTTCGAATATATCATGCATATAACAACGTATTAAGTACAATAAAATCCATAATCTATCCACATTTCATCAATATATAAATAAAAACATAAATAAATTTATAGACACAGAGTCTAGTATTTCCAAAACTAGTCAATCTTGAGGGAGAATATTTGATCGAACTCACCAAAAAATTGTAAAAATACTATTGAATACACTAGTAATACCTAAAAACATGAATCCTTAAACTATATGGGAGGATACAATGAACTATAAAGGTTGGTTAGCAACTCATCCTTGAATAAAATTATAGAAAATGGATAAAATAGAGACACCCAATTTTCAGATAGAATCACTTCACACCCAATGTGACAATATTTTCCTTTATATTAATGGTGTAGACTCAATGTAGGTTGACCTGTATTGGTCATAATTTCATAGAGTGAATTGTTTTTTAACATAATTCATTCACATTAGTGTGTTATGTTTTTTCAATGTTTCAATGATCATAAATATATTTTCATTCCATAATTCATTATTATTGGTCTGTTATGTAACTAAAATATATTTATGATCATTAAAACATTCAGAATAATAACACACAAATGGGAATGAATCTTTAATCTTTGTATGATACAGTCAAATTATCTATTATAATATTCATCATAATAATATTTATTATTATGATATAGATGAATAATTTAAAATTATTAATATAGTTTGTAAAGATCTATCAATTGGAAGTATTCCTCCATGAAATTTATATGTTGTAGATGTATATGTATGGATTATGGTCCATAAAAAATGAGTAGGATTGGGTAGTGATTTCCTTCTATAGATAACATATCTAGTGTTTGTCTTGAATATCACATTATTTTTACTGGGATTTTTGGATTAATAAGATACTCTTGAAAGGTCCATAATAGATCATGAAGTGTGTTTACAAAGGAAGTGTGGATCTTCTGTAGGGAGTTTAGTTTTTTAGGTTAAATGGTATTATGGGTTGTGGTTAGTTAGTTTAAGATATAGATGTGAAAATAAACCATTTATTCGATGGGATATAAGGTTGTGTAATAAGTAGTGACACATGACTGGGATGGTTTATTATGTGGTGTCTCACATGGATTGATAGATGTGAATCTTGGTATTAGACTCAATTTCGTATTCGGTCTTTGCTAATAGTTATTCATGTTGATAGTTGGTTCCTATTTATTGTAACTATAGTGGTAAAGATTCATTGTAATTATGGGCAATTTGAATAAGACATTTCTCCTATCACTGGGAGAAATTGGGTGGGTATAATTATTGTGTTAGGTTCATGGGAAGATACATCACTAGTTGATAGAATCATGGTTTTATACGTTATATGTAGAAATAATTCTTGAGCAATGAGGGATTGGGAATTAATAAATATTTTTATTTCTATATTTATTTTAGTAATGAAATAAAAGTTATAAGATTATGGATATTTTATCGTTATTATTTGAATCGGTAAGGTGAATGGGTTTGGTTTTAGTATCAATTTGAAAATCAATTCCCGACCATATAATAGAGAATTATATGCAATTATTTTCTTCATAGGTGAATATTATGTGATAAATATTTATAATAGAATGGGGAATGACATTAATACCATGGAGATTCATTGTTTTGAAATTACCTTTTTATTTGGAATTCATGTATTTTGTATTGTAGAGGATATGTATGGGTCATGGAGGTACGATCTTTAGGTTTTTAATATATAATTTTTAATGGATATTGATGGGTAACCACTATCTGAATTTCTCTGATGGAAGAAACAACCTTATTTTAATATTCATATTTAATTATCCATGGTCTTGGTATTGAGATCATGGTGGCGTATATGTCATATTTATAAGTCCCCAACCATAAACCTTACGTAATATTGAATTAAATGAATAATTCACATTGAGGATCATTTCAGGTTTAGAGTTTTAGATAATTAGATCATAAATCAGGAATTACATTCCACATTTAAAAAAAGTGGTTAAATAAAAGTTAGTATTCATTTTTTCCCATCAACGGAAACATATTTAAAATAAAACAAGGATTCTTTCTTGACACTTCCTTAACACTATCATAATATTATTCACCTTTCCCTTGACCTGTGAAAAACATTTCAAAAACATGGGATGAGCATAAAAAGCTCAGTAAGGGATATAAAAGTATGAAAAGAAAACATTATTCCATGTATGAAATCATAATTTACTCATAAAACATAAGCATTTTATCAAACCTCATCAAATAATTAATAAATCATAGAAATCATAAGGCATTAAGGTAACATGAGGCATTCATAACATTCTTACATAGGGAGTAACCCTCTTGGTTACCTTTGAAATACCCATCACAGTATATTACCTAAATCTCTTTGGAGAAACCTTAATGTTTAACCCCTTCACGTTACCCAAATCATTGGAGAGCTATATTGGGCTCACCCGCCCTTAGTTTATCATGGAACCACCCATCTTCATTATAATGCCCAAGAACCATAACCTAATTGTATCACATAAAACATGCATAAAGGAAACATAAAATTTACACTTTTCAATCACAAGATATCAATACAACACATTGATATAAAAACATTATGAAAACCATTTTCAATACCAAAATAAATGAAAATTAAAACATGGTATTTATTTTTAATTTAAAAAAAGGTATGGTTTGTAGAGGAAGCCGAAACTCAAATAATGGTCACGGTGGCGGAGAAGTTGTTGTCACTGCATACGTATGACAAAAACATTACCTTTCTTCATTTAGTAAAACGATTCGTATAAAAATATATTTTTTGGATAAATGTAAAAGTAAAAGGGGTTTATACACCGTATAAAAGAAGTTTGTGTTTAAAACAAAATATGCCTCAATGAAATGAGATTGAGACAAAGTCCCATACAAAGATGATATCCTTGGATTAAGGATATATCAATTACATAATTATGTGTGAAAGACGAATACACCAAATATAAGTGGATATTAATTGTAAAACCATTAGAGTATATTCACACATATTCAAATAACAACATATTCAAGGAGTGAAAGTTTATCCCAATGAATCAAAAATGGGTTAAGAAGTTCCCTTTCAAAAATTCGATAGCCTAATGACGTCACTTCAAAATTTTGAAAATGAATTGATGAGAGATAAAAATTGTCTCTCATCACTTGGACATAAAATTTTCATCAATAATGATATAGAAGAACATATCCCAAAATAAGAATATGTAAATTAAAAGACCCAATAAAAAAAGTCTTTTAAAAAGATGATTGTGAATGGTTCCCTTACCGACTTGGGTATCATTCGAAACGTACACCCCATAAAAGAAGGAAAATACAAAATTGATGTAAATACTCATAAAAGAAAGTATATTACACAAAGATTAGAATAATGGGTAGTATATATACCACTCAATGGAAATGGTGGCAAATGTAGCATAAATCTCACGGGAATAAAAGTAAGATGAAAAATCCCTTACGAAAACTCGGCAGCCTAACGACGCCACGTAAAACATCAAAAAATTGATTGATGAGATAAAATAGGGTTTGTCATCAAATTAACATAAAATTTAATCAAGAGGAATATAAAAGAACATCCCCAAACATAATGAAGAAGAGCTTAAAAGAAGTGACATAAAGGAGAGAACTTAAAAAAAAGAGAGAGGTTGGATCTCTTATGAAAATTTGGCAGCCTAACAGCGCCACTCAAAACATCCAAAATTGATTGATTAGAGAAAGTAGGGTGTCTCATAATATGAACATAAAAAGTACAGTAAGATTAATATAAAATAAAATCCCAATCATAAGAAATATGAGCTTAAAAGGAATGATATAAAAGAGTGTACTTAAAAAGAAAGAGAGGGGTGGGATCCCTTATAAAAAATCGGCAGCCTAACGGCGCCACTCAAAACATCCTAAATTGATTGATGAGAGAAAGTAGGGTCTCTAATCATAAGAACATAAAGTTTAGTATAATAGTTATATAACTGAACATCCTAATCATCAGAAAGATGTGCTTAAAAGGAATGACATAAAAGAGTGTACTTAAAAAGAAAGAGAAGGGTAGGATCCCATACCTTGTGTTCGACATGACTCGATCGTTCTTTAATCTCCTGAATAATAAAATTGTTCAATTTATAATTTCATAAGTACCTACTTTAAATATTATTATTCAGTTCATATCACATATTATAATGTTATAATAATTGGTTAATAAATTGATTTCTATCAGCCGTTTTTGTCGATGTTCGGTACATGAGTAAAAATTAAACTTGTTGGAAAAGAATTTTCCATGTAGTTATAGGTAAATAATATTCCTAATAGTATTTATGTTTTAAATATCATATATATCCAGTATATATTCATTTTATACTATTCCATATCATTTGGAGATAAAAAATTAAAAGCACCATTCATGGAGATGATAGGTCGTATGTACGCATGAACACTACATTCATTTTTTTCATATTAATGGAAATTAAAACAATATGAGAGATATATATATTATAATTCCAGAACTATATCCATCATTTAGATGTAATATATTACATATATATCCATTATATATATGTACTTATAATAGTACATAACATTTGGAGATAAGAAGTGAAATGTACCGTTAATGGAGACAGTAAGCCGTACGTACGCATGAATGCTACTTTAATTTATTTCTTTTGTATTCAATGGAATTAAATAATAATGATATAAAGTTATATTATAATTTCAGTAGCATATAATATTTAATAACATTAATTAAATCCTTTATACATCCCACATATGGCATTAACGAATCAAATCACTTTAATGGGGCGGTAGTCCGCACTTCCTAAAATGAAGAGATCGCGTTTACCCATAATGGAAACCATAAAGGTATGCCATAAGTGAAAAATACAGAATCTTAAGGAACAAATAAACATATTATATATCATATATAAATATAAAGACATTTTAATGACCAGCTTTTAAGGTGTTAATGAATATTGAACAATCATCGTTTTGTGAGGCAGTAACACGCCATCCACAGAAACAATATCTTCAATAACAATTAGACGGAGGTGTGTGAAATTGTAGCTCGAATAATTCTTATTAAAAAATCCTAGTATTTTTAAGATACTTGTTTTGTTAAAAAAAATTAATAAAAAGTGTTTAGGGGTTTGGAGGAGAAGAATAAATCAAAAGAACACAAGGGAAGACATTACCTTTAAATCGGGTAACTCACTATGATTTGAGATCAAAGGCTTCCGTGGAAAAACTTCTGCCCAAAGTGAGGCTTCAATGATGAAGATAGGGGTATGGAGAGATGAAATGGGCTGGGTTTGGCCGATCCAAATGCTTGAGAGGTGTGTGTAAGGTGGTAGACGTGGGGGCCTTTTATTAGAGGAGAGGAGAGGCACTCTTGGAATGTTATAAAATACTACTTTATTATAAATTTATTTTCAGATTTTAAAGGTCACAAAAGGATATATTTCGAGGATAAGGTGATAAAGTATCTAAATCAACCCATACAATTGGTATGTAACAAGTTTAGTACTTAGATTTCACCCTATATTCTCATTTTATCAAAATCGTTAATTTATGAGGTAATCACTGCATCATCACGGTGTCATAAATAAATTTATTTATTTAATGTATAAAAAATATAAAAAAAATATCATGATGTAGGAAATCTTTTTATATTTGTAATGAATATTTATAGTAAAAAATATGGCTTATATAACCCCATGTAAAAATTATTTTAGTAAAACTACACATGTTTGTGACATTTTAATTTTAACTTTAAATAAAAAGTTATTAATGTCATTTTCCAACCAAAGTGGCTCCATGGGGACCCCAAGTTGATCCATGGATTTTATTGGTCGGCCATGACTCATCCAATAAGGGTAGAACATGTGTCCAGATCATTTCATATTATTATAACATTATCTTTACCATAAATTACACTAATTACCTCTAATCGTGATTAAAAACTTAAGAGTTACTATTCACCAAAAAATTATTTTAATCCCATTAAACAACATTTTACATCCTAATGATAACCATGTATGTCGGATTTTTGAAATTCAAAACACAGAAGTGGTAAAGTTTCATTTAAATGAAAGAAACCGTTTTTAAACTACCACTTAGTGGTTTCACTATTCATCATAAATAGGAGTTTTTTAGAAAAATACCAAAACTTCACCCTAAGCTATATTTGATATTCCAAATTTAGAAATGATGTCTATTTTAAAAAATTCAAAACATATAAGTTACATTAATTAATTTTATAATTAATCCCGCTATCAGAACAAATAGCGTGTTTTTAAGAAACAATATCTATTAAAAGATTAACACTAGTTTAAGTCCAATTTCAAAGTGAAATTAATTCCAATGACCACTATTGGACTAAATGGTAAAAATATATTCTAATTTCACTTTAAAACCTATTCCAAATATAATCTAATCATATAAATAAATTACATTAAAAAGAGGTTTTGAATAAAAATTCAACATTTTCACTATTCATTAAAAAAATGAACTTTATCAGAAAAATACCATAAATTTACACAAAGTAAATTTTGATGTACCGATTCTAAATAAGAATTTTATTTTGTCATATATAATACATAAAATTTTCAAAATGTGTTTTTAAAAGAGGTTCGCCATCAAAAGGCGGTTAATCGACCTTTTAAAGAATATTTGAATGTTTACGCTTAAAATTGGATTCATTCGAATTTTTAATCCTCTAACATTTATTGTAAAAAGTAAGAATATTTGGCAAACATATATAATCATATTTTAGTTAGTTCTATTCATTCCTGTCATTACAATGGCTAGGTGTTAACTACCATTTAAAAATAAAATTATTTTATTATTAGAGTGCAACGTAAGATTTCGAAGGGACTCGTTGTTGCGTATTGGAGACGCCATCGAGCATAGAGTCCCCTTTAAAATAATATTAACATTTTATTCACAAATATGGATAAAAATTAGAATTTAATATTATTTATTTACTTGGGATGTTACATCCTTCCCCCATTTTGAGAATTGAATCCTTACAATTTCAAAATTGGTCTTGGAAACATCATTGAAAGTCCCACATCAGAACAAGAGTCAGTAAAACTATCACTTTAAAAGAAAGAGAGAGAAATACAAAGGTCACCAATGTTAACCCATACTAGGATTCCATGTATGAAAATATTGATATGGAGGAGAAAACAAAGGGTCATGTTCTGATGGAGAGTGATATTAAACATGTCTAGGAGAAAGTTAACCATAAAAAATCACAAACCTGTGATAGGTTAAATGGTATTCGATTCCCCAGTCGGAAAAGTTAATAGAAAAAATTTTTTTTTTAAGTTACTCTTCATTGAGTAATTTATTTTTGAGCTTAACTAAATCATAATGAAACATACTTACTTGTCACGTAGACTTTCAAATTTTACTAGATTCCTTAATCAAACTCATATTTTATCCAAAAGACGAGTATTTAGGAAGACTTGTTCGCATTAAGAGTACTATAATAAACCTATTGAGAATCACATAATCCAAAAAATAGAGCTATATATTTCCCATGTATTTAGAAAAAAACCTAAACCAAAATTGTGAGTATGAAATTAGATAATCCAAAAAAGTATAATCTTTTATAAAAAGAAAATCTATTCATAATCTCCAAAATTTGTCCAAAAAAAAACCAAACTTCAATGAAGACCATTCGATAAACAATTGTCCATAAAATACTTAAAAGTAAACCAAACTAAGATTTAAACCCAAATATTTAATGGATTTAATCACATAGTCTTCCAAGGTACAAATTAACTTTTATCTCCAAATAACATCAGTTTCTCTTAAATTATCATATTGAAAAGTAATTAACCTAATCACATATCTTCCATGATAAGTTAATAATTTCCATAGATAACCCGAAATAAACTTAATCTTGATTCATAAAATCATCTAACTAAAAAACAGTCAAACTAACCAGGGAATTCATGTATTCTAGTGGTATGCGATAAATACCAGTCGCACTTTGGTTGTGGGTTTGATTACCACAGCTTTGTCCGACGTGACGGGTTGTTACACAGTCTGCATGTTGTCCTTTTTCCAAAACTATATAATTATTAAAACATTCCACAAAATGAGATAAAATCTCAAAAAATAATCATAACATATTTTAACCTCATGTTTATCTCATGCCTTTTATTTTCCATCATAACATATAATAACCCATAATTACCTCAAAAGTAAGGATCATATAAACTATAATGGTTACCATTATAATTATTACCTGAACATCCACATCGATTGGTCATCTCATACATGATGCATTACAGAACATACCATGGTTCAAGTGGTTGATCATGACTCCTTGATATTTAGTTTAGAACAACCAGGAGTTTCCTCATTGAATCCCCCATTTCATCCAGTCTCTTATCAGAGAACCACCATAGTTTCCTTCAAACCTGTTGTCCCTTTGGTTCCTGCTAGATCCATCCATTCACTAAATACAGAAATGTCAATGTGGGTATATCAAAGAAACCATGATGTACTAATGAGGAATATAAACACTGAGAAATACTTACACATTCACTTTATCTAAAACTAGGACTCTTTATGAAATCCTAACCACTATGGTAATGTCACTTATGCTTAGAGAATACCATAACCTCTAAGGTTATCTAAACCAAACTCTGATACCAACTATAAGGCTCTGGCCTAAAACGTTACTTAATATTGAATTAAATGAATAATTCACGTTGAGGATCTTTTCAGGTTTAGATATGTAGAAAATTTGATCATAAATCATGAATTACATTTCACATATAAACAAAGTGGTTACATTAAAGATAGTATTCATTTTTCCCATCAAGAGAAACATATTTAAAATAATACATGGATTCTTTTTTACACTTCCTTGACACTATCATCATATCATGCACCTTTCCCTTGACCAGTGAAAAACATTTCAAAAACTAGGGATGAGCATAAAAAGCTCAGTAAGGGATATAAAAGTATGAAAAGAAAACATTAGTCCATGTATGAAATAATACATTACTCTTAAAGCATAATAATTTTACCATACCTCATGAAATCATGAATAAATCATAGAAATCATATGGCATAAAGGTAACTTGAGGAATTCATAACATTCATACGTAAGGAGTAACCCTCTTGGTTATGTTTGGAATACCCATCACAGTATATTCCCTAAATCTCTTCAGAGAAACCTTCATGTTTATCCCCTTCATGTCACCCAATGCATTGGAGAGCTATATCGGGCTCACCAGACCTTAGTTTATCACGGATCCACCCGTCATCATTATAATGCCCAAGAACCATAACATAATCATATAATACAAAACATGCATAAAGTAAACACAACATTTCCACTTTTCAATCACAAGATATCAATACAAAACATTGATATAAAAACATTATGAAAACCATTTTCAATACCAAAATAAAAGAGAAGTAAAACATGATATTTATTTTTCATTTAATAAAAAGGTATGGCTTGTAGAGAAAGCTGAAACACAAATAATGGTCATGGTGGCAGAGAAGTTGTTGTCGCCGCATACGTAGGAAAAAAACATTCCCTTTTGTCATTTAGTAAAAAGCTTCGTATAAAAAGATTCCTTTTTATAAATATAAAAGTTAAAGGGGTTTACACACCATATAAAATAATGTTTTGTATAAAACAAAATATGCCTCAATGAAATGAGATTGAGACGAAGTCCCATACAAAGATGGTATCCTTGGATTAAGGATAAATCAATTACATAATTATGTATGACAAACAAATACACCAAATATAAGTGATATTAAGTGTAAAACAATCAGAGTTTATTCACACATATTCATATAATGACATATTCAATGAGTGCAAGTTTATCCCAAAGAATCAAAATTGGGTTAAGAAGATCCCTTGCAAAAATTTGATAGCCTAACGGCGTCACTTCAAAATTTAGAAAATGAGTTGATGAGAGATAAAAAAGGGTCTCTCATCACTTGGACATAAAATTTACATCAATAAGGATATAGAAGAACATATCCCAACATAAAAATATGTAAATAAAATTACCCAACAAAAGAAGTCTTTTAAAAAAAGGAGGGTGAAAGGTTCCCTTACTGACTTGGGTTTCTTTTGAAACATACACCCCATGAAAGAAGGACAATACAACATTGATGTAAATAATCATAAATGAAAGGATATTACAGAAAGATTAGAATTATGGGCATTATATATACCAATCAATGGAAATGGTGGCAAATGTAGCATAAATCTCACAGGAATAAAAGTGAGATGAAAAATCCCTTACGAAAACTCAGCAGCCTAACGACGCCACTTAAAACATCCAAAAATGGATTGATGAGATCAAATAGGGTCTCTCATAATATTAAAATAAAATTTAAATCAAGAGGAATATAAAATAACATCACCCAACATAACAAATATGATCTTAAAAGAAGTGACATAAAGGAGAGTTCTTAAAAATAAAGAGAGAGGTTGGATCTATTATGAAAATTCGGCAGCCTAACGGCGCCACACAAAACATCCAAAATTGATTGATGAGAGAAATTAGGGTCTCTCATCACATGAACATAAAAATTACCATAAGATAAATATAAAAGAACATCCCAATCATAAGAAATATCAGCTTAAAAGGAATTACATAAAAGAGTGTACTTAAAAAGAAAGAGAGGGGTAGGATCCATTACGAAAATTCGGCAGCCTAACGGCGCCACTCAAAACATCCAAAATTGATTGATGAGAGAATGTAGGGTCTCTCGTCACAAGAAAATAAAATTTAAATTAAGTTTAATATAAAATAACATCCCAATCATAAGAAATATTAGTTTAAAATTAATGGCATAAAAGAGTGTACTTAAAAAGAAAGAGAGAGGTAGGATCCCTTACCTCGTGTTCGACATGACTCGATCGTTCTTAAATCTCCTAAATAATAATATTTGGCCAGTTAATAATTTTTTAAGGACCTCCTTTAATGATTATTATTCAGTTCATATCACATATTATAATGTAATAATAATTGGTTAAAAAGTGAGTTCATATCAGACGCTTTTGTCGATGTTCGGTACATGAGTAAAAATTGAACTTGTTGGAAAAGAATTTTCCATGTAGTTATAGGTAAATCATATCCAGAATAGTATTGATGTTTTAAATATCATATATATCCAGTATATATTCATTTTTACTATTCCATAACATTTTGAGATAAAAAATTAAAAGCATCGTTCATGGAGACGGTAGGCCGTACGTACGCATGAACGCTACTTTAATTTTTTGTCATATTAACAGAATTAAAAAAAATGAGAGATATATATATTATAATTCCAGAATTATATCCATCATTTAGATGTAATATATTACATATATATCCATTATATATATGTACTTATTATAGTACATAACATTTGGAGATAATAAATGAAATGTACTGTTCATGGAGATGGTAAGTCGTACATATGCATGAACACTACTTTCATTTCATTTTTTTTGTTTTCAATGGAATGAAATAATAATGATATAAAGGTATATTATAATTACAGTAGTATATCATATTTAATACCATTAATTCCATCCTTTATACGTCCCACATATGGCATTAATGAATCAAATCACTTTGAGGTGGCGGTAGTCCGTACTTCCTAAAATGAAGATATCGCGTTTACCCATAATGGAAACCGTAAAGGTATGACATAAATGAAAAATACAGAAGCTTAAGGAAAACATAAACATATTATATATCATTAAAAAATATAGATAAATCTTAATGGCCACATTTGAAGGTGTTAAAAGAATATTGAACAATCATCGTTTCGTGAGACAGTAATTCATCATTCACAGAAACAGTATGTTCTTTAACTATTAGACGGAGGTGTGTGAAAGTGCAGCTCAAATACTTCTTATAAAATCATTATATTATATTTAAGATACTGGTGTTGTTACAAAAAAAGTAATAAAAAGAGGTTAGGGGTTTGGAGAAGTGAAATAAAACAAAAGAACACAAGGGAAGACATTACCTTTTAATCGGGTAACTCTATTTGATTTGAGATCAAAGGCTTCCTCGGAAAAGAATATTCCCAGAGTGAGGCTTCAATGATGAAGATAGAGATGAAGAGAGATAAAATGGGCAGGGTTTGGTTGAGCCAAAGGCTTGAGAGGTGTGTATAAGAGGGTACAGGTGGGGGCCTTTTATAAGAGGAGAGGAGGGGCACTCTTGGAATGTTATAAAATATTACTTTATTATAAAATGGTTTTCGAATTTGAAAGGTCCCAGAAGGATATATTTTGAGTATAAGGTGATAAGGTTTCTAAATAAACCCATACAATAGGTTTGTGACAATTTTAAGACTTATATTTCACCCTATCTTCTCATTTTATTTAAATCGTTCATTTATGAGGTGATCACTACATCATCACGGTGTCATAAATAAATTAATTTATTTAAAGTCTAAAAATTATAAAAAAAATATAATGATGTAGGAAGTCTTTTTATATTTTTAATGAATATTTATAGTAAAAAATATGGCTTATATAACACCATGTAAAAATTGTTTTAGTAAAACAACACATGTTTGTGACATTTTAATTTTAACTTTAAATAAAAACGTATTAAAGTCATTTTCCAACCAAAGTGGCACCATGGGGTATCCAAGTTGACCCATAGATTGTCTTGGTCGGCCATGACTCATACAATAAGGTTAGAACATGTTTCAAGGTCATTTCATATTATTATAACATTATCTTTACCTTAAATTACACTAATTACCTCTAATCGTGATTAAAAACTTAAGAGTTACTATTCAAGAACAAAAATTATTTTTATCACATTGAACCAAATTTTACATCCTAAAGACAACCATGTATGTCGTATTTTTGAAATTCAAACCACAGAAGTGGTAAAGTTTCATTTAAATGAAAAAAACAGTTTTTAAACTACCACTTAGTGGTTTTACTATTCATCAAAAATTGGAGTTTTTCAGAAAAATACCAAAACATCACCCTAAGATATATTTCATATTCTGAATTAATAAATGATGTATATTTTACAAAATTAAATACATATAAGTTACATTAATTAACTTAATAATTAATTCCCGCTGTCAGAAAAAATAGCGTGTTTTTAAGAAACAATATCTATTAAAAGATTGATACTAGTTTAAGTACAATTTCAATGTGAAATTAATTCCAATGAAAACTATTGGATTAAATGGTAAAAATATATTCTAATTTAACTTTAAAACCAATTCAAAAGATAATCTAATCATATAAATAAATTAGATTAAAAAGATGTTTTGAATTAAAATACAACATTTTTCACTATTCATTATGAAAAATGAACTTTATCGGAAAAATACCAAAAATTTACACAAAGTAAATTTTGATGTCCCGATTCTAAATAATAATTATATTGTGTCAAATATAACACATAAAATTGTCAAAATGTGGATTTAAAAGATGTTCTCCTTCAAAAGGATTTTAATCGTCCTTTTAAAGAATATTTGAATGTTTACGCTTAAAATTGTATTCATTCGCATTTTTAATCCTCTAAAATTTATTGTAAAAAGTAAAAATATTTGACAAAAATATATAATCATTTTGTAATTAGTTATTTTAATTCCCATCATTACAACGGCTAGGTGTTAACTACCATTTTAAAATAAAAATATTTTATTATTAGAGTGCAACGTAAGATTTCAAAGGAACTCATTGTTGAGTATTGGGTACACCAACTAGAATAGCGTCCCCATTAAATTAATATTAATATTCTATTCACAAATATGGATAAACATTAGAATGTAATATTATTTATTTACCAGGTATGTTACAATATTGATAATCAAGGTCACCTTGAAATAATTCTAACTCTTGTAGTGTTTCAGTATGTTTATGTATAGTTCTTGTGTTATGTCTAAAGACATCATGGTGGTTATGTAATAGGTGAGGGGACATTTTTATGTGAAATATATAAATTTTTAGAGACAATGAAAATGAATTATAGTGAATCAGGTTGTTTTAGCTAGAAATAGGCTGGTTTAGTGGAGATTTTGATGAACATCTCCAAAAGGATGTGTGATCGCACAAGGTGTTCTTGGATGGTGAGAGTGATTAGAAGGGAGATATGAGGATTTGATTCAAATTAGTTCTATGGACTGAGTCTAATATTTCCAATGTTTTCAATCATTTTTATATTGGTAGTGATGATCAAAGGTTGGATAGATCTAGTTGGGGACTATTTTGAAAAAAATGATGTTATAAAACTCAAGAGAGGAGCTCTGGGGTCAATGATTTTGGGGTTCAATGAACATTTAAAGAGTAAGACAAACATTATGAAGTTTCAAATTTAGGAAATATAGAATCATATGGATAAATTTTGGATAATTCAAGGGGAGACATACTACCATCCATATGGATAACAACCCTACTCTAGTATGGTAGTTCATAGTATCGGTTTGTTGGTTATTGAGATTTTATGAAAGGAATATTGGTGTTGATCCTATTTCTGATGTGGTAGGATGACTAATATATGGTTTTAGTGGAATACCAAATTTTACATATCATCCACAGTGGACGGTACCATCTTTTTTTAGTAATTGATGAGTGTTGAAATTGGTCAATTACATTGTGCGGGGCCTGAATTTTGATCATGTTGATAATAAAGATGGATTGTGACAGGGATTCCATAGATTATATGGTTTATAAATAAATCAACTATGATTTGGGCTTGGTATTAGGTGTTCAGATTTGTTTTATATTAGTTCTCTCAAGAAGAAATGATTAGATTATTGGATGGCTAATGTGGTTTGGAGAGAAATTAGTTCTTGAGGGATATGGATTAGGATTTCTTCGGAATTTCTGAAACATGAAATAGGTTATTTTATTTCTTTAATGGAAAATTGATTTTCTTTATTGGGGGATTGGGTTTGATTTTTTTTGGAAAAAACTAACTACATGGATCATGTTAATGGATGGCTTAGAGGAATCCAAACTAGGTTTGGAAAATTGTTATTGTGTTGGGTTGTGGTGGATTAATATTTTATCATTGTGTTATTTTAGAACCTTCTCATAGGTGCTTATATCAATTAATGAGTGTTTTTTATGATCATAAATTTTATGAGTTATGGGTCTTAGGGCAAAATGTTGAATTTGAGATTCAAGGCTATGTGTGTTTTGGGTATTTTGAATTAGGTCTTAAAATTGGTATTTTGGTCAAATATATAATGATATAGTGTTTCGATGGTTTTTGAGGGTGTCAATATTGTTTGGAAGGCATATCAGGCATATATACATAATAAAAAGACCCAATGGGTTTCCATTAAAGATGCATTGGCTACATAGTGAAAATTATTGAAAATAGAAGAATAAGGAGGTCCATCGGGCACCCTGTGGCCTACCCCAGAGCACTCTAGGTATTTATGGGGTGGGTTTATTTTTTTAAAATTTTGTATTTGTTTTATATGGTATCCCACTCTCTCTAATTGACCCACTCAATCTTCCACCCAAAACCCTTATTCTATCATTTCCCTCACTCCTTCTTCCACTTCCAATTGCTCCTAGAGGATTGTCATTATGCATTATGATGATCCATATGATTTCAGATTCCACCCTCAGGGAGGTTAAGTTAATTCATATTTCGCCTCTCACCATCTCATTCCTTTCATGAACACAATTATAGGGATTCTTTATAAAATTTCAAGATTTTATGAAAACAATTATGAACTGATCTATTATGTCAAATAAGAAAACTCTAGTAAGCCAGAGGTATATCATTCAATTTATATATCACTATATTATGTGTGTTTTTGTGTTATATATATGTGTTTGGGATGGTTTCCATGATCAGTAATTTCTAAAAGTATTCAATTTAGTCAGGAAGAGTGTGGCTAGCTTGGTAATATTTTTGGGAACATATTTTATCAAAAATAATCTATAAATCATATTGATTTTTAGTATTTGTTTTAATAATGATATTAAATTAATTGAATTTTAGAAAATTAATATTCATTGAAATATTTATTCTAGAATTATATTTAAGTCACTGATACGTGATGAATATTTTTTAATGTATTCAGAACATGTTTTAATGTATTATAGAAACACTCTTCATAACCTATATGAGAAAAAATAAATTAAGGAATGAAATTAATGTTTGAAATAGAACGAATGGATCATTAAACATATGCTATCAGAATTGTATGGTTTAGTTACCTTATTTTTGGATGGAATCTTTTGTTTTTGAAAGGGAAAATTATGGCTTATATACCCCATATTTGAAACCAAACCTATGTTTGAAAAAAAACATATGATACATCAGCCGAACATTTGTATTCAACCCTATGTTGTCAAATAAACATTTTTGTCTATTTTTTTGTTATATGAAGGAACCCTACATTGCTCTATAAAATGGTGTTGTTTTAAATTCAAGATATTATCTGAGATTAATGCAATGATCTTGATGGATGTAAAGATCTATTCAAGGATATTTTAAGAATGATTCAAAGGTTCATTGTGATCATTTTAAGGATTTATATTTAACATTGTAAATAATTACTACTTTTAAGGGACATTATGACTCTCTTGACTGATCTAAATTTGAATATTTTTATCTAGAAGGCTATTTTCATGGATATACTCTACCGAACGAAATATATATGTACTATATATATAATCAGAGTATCTTTATTTTACACATATGATATATAAATAAATATTTTAAAATAGTTTTTTAATATAGACTTACTACAAAGATAAGGCGAATCTGTAATTTACTAAAGAGGCAAGATTTGGAAGATATATATTTCAACCTCATGATGCTATGTAAATAATTATGTTCATTTGTTTCTATTATTATTGAACATCATTTAAAAATATTATATATTTAGAGTAATCCTTGTTTGAATATGTTTCGACATTGTGTAAGATGATCTATTTTCTATCAGTTGTTTCTTTTACTAAAATCAAAAACATTTCAATTAAATAAAATAAAACACCTTAGATTTATTTTAGTTTTGGATTATAAAACTCATTCATGGATAAGTAACACTTCCTCGAACTAAGATTTGGAGAAACAAGTTCTGAATAAAAAAACCAAGATCCCTTATTTATATTTTCCTATTAATACTTTAATTGAAACTGATGTTACCCTAAATGAAGGTCAATATTTGTGAAATATTGTGCACTATGATGTCTATAAAATAAATCATCAATGTGAGGCAGTTGATACTTTTTCATTATTGAAACAATATTTATTTTTCTATAGTCTGTGCAGAAACTCAAGGATCTATCTTTCTTATTTACAAAGAGAATAATTGTTACCCATGTAGAATCACTAGGGAGGGTAAATCCCTTATTACTCAAATAATCTCATAGTTTCTTTTCTCCAAATAATTACACATGTTTAATTCTACTAGGAGTCATTGATATTTTTATTTCATTAGGGATTAGAGAAGTGATAAATTTAACTTTATGCTCTGGAAAATTTTTAGTTAATTCCTTAGTAAACACATAAATTTATTCCTATAAAATTTTTACATTATCAATTTGAAGATGGATTTTATCATCCCCTCACCAATAATTCCATTTTTTTGTACTACTAATTTTTGATCTATATTTGAATCATATGATGATGCTCTTTCAATAAAAATAATGGGTTATACATCATCCTCACAAATTTTAATTTCCTTATTCTTTTAATAAATTCCCTCATCATGTTTTGAGATCCAGTACATACTAAGGATTATATCAAACTCACCCATAGGTATAATAATTAGTTTAGAAAACAAAACATGTCTATATTCCATAATGTGAACTGCCTGACACTTTTTTATTTCAATGAGACCTTCCTTATCAGTTGTTACTAATAAATCCCTTAAAAATGGAAATACATAATTTTATTATAAAATTGGGTGGATAAAAATATTATGATGGTCCATAATAATATAAATCTTTGGCTAAATTTGAGGAAATTATTAATTTAATTTCCACCACATCATTTGGTACTTCTAGTTTAGGTGTGGGGTTCACATAAGCTTTCCATATCCCCTTGGACACATCTATTGTAAATTACCTTGAATCATGGGATGTTCAATTTAATAATTCCCCATTTCATTTGAGTTAAAGCATTGTAAATTATTTATTTTTCACTTCCCTAAAATTCATTTTCTTGATGGCCATTTTCTCCATACTTATAACAAGTTCTCATTCTGTTATATCATTTCCTACGGTGATTCTAGCCACAATTTTCACATAATTAAAATTTATTCATTCCCATCTTCTTCATTGATTCTTCACGTTTCCCATAGTTAAAATATATCTTTTTCATCTATTGACTTTCCATAAACGAATAAGATTTAGGAAATCCATTTTCCTTTTTTATATAAAATAATAATATTTATTAATTTGATTGATTTTTGGGAAGCTAGTGCCCTTGGGAGACTTGTTTTATGACATTAAAATAAATTATCAATCATCTATTCTGAATCATGTTTGTAATCTATATAATACTTTACGATCCTAGTGAAGGTACCCTCATACTTTGCAACACTCTCTTCTTCCCTTTTAATTAAGATAATTACTTTCTTCTTCATTTTTTTTATCATGATGGATGTATTTCATAATGAATTTATCTTTAAAAGATATATATTCTATGTATTCAATTTCATATTCAACTTTTGTATTCTGCAACAATGACCACCACAAATCAACATCTTCCATTGAGACGATAGACTATCAATATTTTCTTTTCTTTTTCATTTTATCCCAATTCTAGAAATATATTTTCAAGGGACATGATCCATTCCTCAGCTAAAACTATATTAGTAGCCACACTAAAAGATACTATATTTTTACACATGAAATGATAAATAATAGGTGTAGAATGGTTATTTTTCATAACCTATGTACGATGTCCTAAATTGGATGATATTTTCTCGGCTTAAACACTAATTGTGTTGACTTCCTCTTAAGTGAAATCCATATATATTCTCCAAGAATTGTTTCCTTTCCTTTCATTATTTACCATAACTAAGTAATTTCACACACTAATTTATCTCCTAATTATCAGGATTATATACCCAAAATTAAATAAATTGAGTTTTTAGAATTCTCATGTTTATTTAACATCTTGTTTATAAATTTTATACTACACTTTCTCTGATACTGATTGTAACAACCCTAACCCCAGAAGCCCAAAGTTATTTCTCATTTAATTACAATTTAATAGATACCTGATATCACATCACTGAGGATAGATAATTATAGTGGTCTAAATGAACTAGATAAATATATTGTTCCCTTATTACATTTGTAATTAAACATAAAAAAAGCAAAATAAACTAATTCATGTCACTTATTCATATATTTAATCTTCACAACCTGGGTAAGGAATGAAAATCAAAGGGTAAGATCAAATGTTTAAAAAGGGTTATATAAGACAATAATAAATGAAACAAATTCTGTAATTCATAGACATTACATCGAGGTAAATAATATGAAAAAATTCCATCAAAACATTGATAATTAAAATTCATCCATGTATTTTCTCATAGTGAAAACCTCATTGAGAGTAATAATTAAATAATTAATAATGAAAATGATTTTTTAGATATATTGTATCTAGAACATGAAACATTATAGCACCATGATGGATTAATTATATTGGTAAAATCCCATCATATTCTATTTGGAAACAAACATAAATGGTTTTTTCCAACTATTTTGTATCATAAGACTTATTGATGCTTCAAAGGGCTATCTATAATAGTGCTCTACCCATCCCTAGAAGTCCAATTAATTATTCGTATATAGATTATGTTAAATAAAAATATAATATGTAAAATAGTATATGGAATTGAAAATAATAATTTCCATGTCATATTAAATATGGATATTTAATTATTGAGGATCATAGATAAAATGGAAGTATACATACACACCACATAATGAATAAGTAGTCAAATAGAATATCCTATGGTTCCTATGAAAGAATGGATTTAAATAATAAAAAAATTATAATAGGATATAGGCTTATATCAAGATTAATTATGCCTAACTAATGTGAAAAGATCTAAAAATATATTTTAAGAAACATTAGAAATGATTCACTTTAATATATTTAAATTAATAATATAAGAGTCTCTAAAGAGAAAAAAGGAATAATTGTTGATATAAAACCTGAAGTAAAAAAAGGATGGTTTTCTCTGATAAAAATATGGATTTTATTAAAATATTTTCTGTCTTATAATATATTTCTGAGGGTACTTTAAAATGGGTAAAAAAAATTGAAATATATTTTTAATCAGGCTTGCTTATCATGAGGAATTAGTATAAAAAGCTTTCAAAATAGCCTTTTTCCCAAAAAAAGATGAATTAAGATATGAAAATATATTTGGAATATACACATAGAATGTAGTAGGATTACATTAGAATAGTTATGAAATTTTTTTATTAATGTGATAGAAAATGTAACCAAATTGAAAATTGCAGGTTTAAGGAGAATCCATTAAAACTTTCTAGTAAATTGAATTTTATTCCCCACAAATTATAAAAAAAATACATAATAATAGTAATATGAGTAGATATAGGAAATTATATATCAATTAGAGGTTTAAATACACCACAGATAAGAAATAAGTGGTTAATAACGAAAATCACATAGAAATAAATGTGAGATTAAAACCCTTTACCTTTAATCAGAAAGTGTTCTACACTTGCACTTAATATCCTAAATAATGAAATTATATTCATTAATAATTTAATTCAAAAACTCACTAACATTTATTTGATTCTAATTAATTATATTAAGTTCATTAATATCCTTTTTATGAGTGTTAATATTCAAATTTTTCATTCATAAGTATTTGTTTCCTTGGTTTTCATGATTGGTTCACATGTATACATGTATGTAAGTTCACGTAAAATGAGACAAATTTTTATAAATTGAAATAATATTTCAAAAAATAGATTATATAATAATATATGGTCTTATATATCATTTATTCCAAATATTAAGATTTTTCATTACATATAATATTAAGGATGAATGTTAGTTTATTTTTTAGTGAATTATTATCATGAACTAGTTTGGTTTTATTAATTAATATTATGTATATATACTAGTTCTAAAACATGAAGAAAGTTGAAATAAACATTGAAATATCTATTTTTACCATTATAATGGTTTTTTACAATCCATGAATATGGTAATGGAAAACGAAAATCCATCATCCATCATGTCAGTAAATCGACACATCACATATGATATTATCATTTTTTGAATAAAAGGGAGTGGAAAAGGGGTTTGATTATGGATTTTCAATTAATGTAATAAAATTAATGTATATATAATACTATGTAGTTACCATTCATGTTTTTGTATATGTGGTTAAGGAAGGATGAGAAATGAAAGAAAATTGAAATAAATTGAAAGGAAAGGATGATGGGTCTTACCTCTAGAATGCTACTCCTTGAGAACCTCCTAAAAGAACTTTTTTTGGTTTTTGTTGAGAAAATAGACTATTTTATTTGGGTGAGAGACATAGAAAGAAAACTTTGTAGATATTGTAATGTTTTTAATTATTTGTATATGTGAGGAGAATAGGTGGTGAGGGGACGTATTTATAGTTTAGGAGATTGCTGTTTTTTATTATTTTATTAATTATTTTATTATTTTTAGATCATGAAAATGAATAGTTTGAAATATTTCACTAAATATATTTATATAATTAAATATAGTTTGATATTATGGGCTTACATTATCCATACATCATCTATGACTCAATAATTCTTTTATTTAGCTTATACCGTAAATTATCGTATTTCACTATTCACCAATAAATCAATTATCTCCAAAAACATCCCAAAAATAAACCATAAATATTTTTCAATGTATACATTATAAAAATAAAATCCATTTTTCCATATTAATTTTCTAAATATTAGATATTTTATTTTTTATTAATATCTACATTTACTCAAAAATACTAATTTTGAAATTATAACTTATTTTATAACACTTTTAAAAATTAATTACGGTCTCGTAAAACATTATTTCCATCACGGGAAAACAAATTAGTAAATTATGATTCTATTTTATAAAAATATATTTACTTTTAAGTCATTGTAATAATTATAAAACTTTAAAAAACATTTATCTTTTATAATAATACAAACATTAAATTTAACATTTTGAAAATATTTATTTGCTTATACTATGATATAATTATATCATATTTTGATTTATAATATTCATAATTTTTTTATACTTTTATTGGATAGGTTAATATTCTATTCACTGAATTTCTATTTCTAAGTTTCATAGTACCAATCCAATATTAAAGTTACTATTCCTTTGGTATATGTTGCTTAATTTCTAGAACAAAACCTATTATTTCATTAATTATTCATTTATAATGATTGATTTGTGTTATCTATGTGATTGTAAATGATTTATAACATATGAAATAATTTTCTGTGCAACGAAATCTATTGAATGAATTGAATTTATTTAAGCGGATACATGCAATAATATCTTATGGTGTTATATTAAAGGCATTTAGAATCATTATAGATTATACATCTCTAATGAATTTCAAATTCTATCTTATGAATATTAAATATGAATTTTTAATTTGATATTAAAAGGAGGATTTTTATATCGAAAAACCACTAGTATTTTGAAATCTTCATAAACCAGATTTAGTTTTTAAATATACCAAAGAACTTTATGGCCTTTAGCCGGATCACATAGCTTAGTATGAAAGATTAAGCTCATTCTAATTGGAAAATTAATTTTATGTGGAATTTTAAGATCCAAATATTCTTAAGAAAATAGTTTTATCTATTATTTTATCAGTGAAATTTCATGTATAGGATGTGGTTTTTGGATCAACAAATAATAATAATTTTAATGATTTGTCAAATCTTGTAAAAAATAATTTGAAATGTGTATGATGGGAGAGTTGATTTTAATATAATTTTAAATTTATCAATGATATAACATAAATATATTAATGAAAAGTAAATAAATTATTTATTTATAGAAAAAATTTGGATGAAAAAACAAAATACTCAATAAAACTCCAATCCTTCTAATGTAAAACATGATTTGGAAGAAGTTTGAGAACCAGATGATAGAAAGATATACAGAGGTATGATTAGTTGTCTATTATATCATACTACTAGACAAATATACATAATTGTTTTTTATTCTTATGTGCTATATTTCAGTCATACGAAAAATAATCTCAACTTACTACTTTTAAAAAGATATTTAGGTATTTAAATGCTAATATTTTTTAATCTCTACATTTCCATAAAACATATGATTTTAATTTAATTTAACATTTAAATTATGGTTTTAGAGGATGTAGATTAGAGAGAAAAGGTACATAAGGATCTGTCACTTTCTAGGGAAATCTTCAGTATCCTTGTCGAGTACGAAATATCATTCAGTTTCACTCTCAAAAACAGAGAAAAAGTATATATCTATTAGAAGTTCTTGCAGAAATGTATTGTCGATGAAACCTAGCTTTCTAAAATTTGGACTAAATTTAATTAATATAAATATTCAATGGGATAATACCAGTGAAATAAATACTTCCAAAAATAATATAGGTCATTCCTGAACCAATCATATCGATATAAGGAATCATTTTTAAAGAGAACATGTTATCAAAATAGATATATCTTTACAATATGTGAATATTGATTATCAACATGCTTGTATTTTTACGAAACCACATACAACAACATGTTTTTATTTCATTATGGATAAGTTAGGAATAAATAATTTTAAATAAATTTATTAAATTTATTTCATTAATATCTGTATTGATTTTTTTATTTCATTCGTTTAATTTTTTATTTTTAAAACCAATAATTTATTTCAATTTTTTAAAAGGGAAACCATATAAAAATAAATAACTAGTCATTAAACTTTGTAATTGGATGAGGAAATCAATACCGCTTCACTCAAAACAACAAGAAAACTTTTTCTATGTCTTTATTCTATTATTACCCAATGATTTTGAACCCTTTGTTATTCTAGTTCTCTCACATTCCTTTGAAACCCTTGAATCTGAATCCCTTTTACCTTAAAATTCTAAAAAATTTACAAGAAAAATAGAACATATAATGTTTACTCCCTATAATCCATTTTTTTTATTTTCTCAAAGTTGGTGTATGGGTTACTAGTAACCAAGAAGACACTGATCCGACATAAAATGGTGGTCGTGGAACCCACTAACCAAAAAGCTAATCCGAGCAACATAAGTTTCAAATTTCAATATCAAAAACCAAACCCATCATCACAGACACGCTGAATGAGATGTATCAATGTGAAAAACCTTGAGCCATGCCCCCGGTATCACCAAATATACATCTAAATCACCGGTGATCAACCACCGACCCTCACTACCCCAGCCAAAACCTCATAACCCTGATGCATCACCTCCAAACGTACAATGCCACCAAACCAGATCGCCAACGAGACCCGTCACTGGAAAACAGTCCGACATCTCTTTGACATCACGCCAACACCCACTTCATCAAAGTCAACGAGGCCAAATCCCTCATCACATCACATAAGGGTCATTGACACACAGCGAGAAACAACATGATAAACACCCATCAAGAAAAACAGAGAACGAGAAACCACAATAACACCATATTTAGCACATCACAACAATTAATTTCAACCAATTGTCATCGGAAAACCCCCATCGACAAGATCTGGTCTAAACCATCACCATGCTCTCCTCCTCTAGAAGAAAAATTAAAACATTACCACATACCTGAACGGATTCAACAGCACAACCAACACAAGGCAATAGATACTTGGAGCCAATCCCTTCATCGCCTTCATAAATGCATCCAAAGACCAGATCTACACAAAATGTGAACAACTAACTCGTAACACAGTAGAAACCCCATATCGAGCACCAATAACTCACACCCTAGACCATCATCACGCCTCCTCAAAAAACTAGCCATATTTGAAGCTTGAGCGAGGAGAAAGCAATGATGGAAGATGTCGAGGATATTGACAAGCCCACACGATGAGAGGAAATGTTGTAAACATGCTGAGATGAGAGCCATGGGAAGTTAGCCAATGGGGGATAGGAAGACGACTATAGGTGGGAAACCTAGCATCGTAGCGCCCCTTACGGGCTCATTTAAATGTTAGACCCTCCTCCCCCACATATGATGTTGAGCTATGAAATTTGAAATGAGACTATGTCCATTTAAAAATGATTCCCCGTGGTGCAGTTGTCAATTATGATTGGTTGTATCAGATATCTCTTTTCAAGGTTTGTATTTTCTGTTAAATGAATAAAATACTGAATGTATTTTTTATTTATAAATGAAGTCATTTTAAAATAATGTTATGTATAGTTATGGGGAAATATATGATATCATTACATCTCAGAAGATGATAAGTAATTTTTGATTTTCATTGAGGAAATAGAAAATATCATAAAAACATTTCATGGAGAATTGTTCCATTTTGATCATTCAATGATTAGAAATGAAGGTCATAAATCATAAGATATAATGTAATTTATTTTTTGTTTGACCCAATTTCATAAAATGATGGTTAAGGATCTTAAGGGTGACTAAAAGGTACTGGTCATGTTCATCGAGTTTTCAATCCTCCCTAGAGTTGAAGAATTAGAAAATATTTTTCATCTAGACTTGTATATTACTTTCTTGTTCATTAGCGATATTAAGTTAATTTTTCCCAAATATATTCTTGGATGTCTGAATCACAATTGTTAATCATATTAAAAGATATCATTTTTTCCATATGATCAAATTATTTCTATTCTTCAGTAAAGAGTGATTAATATTCTCTATCTAGATATATGTTCAAATAACCATGACAACAACATTCTAAATGATGTTATGTTAAGAATTGTTGTTTTCATTTGGAGTACAGTTAATGTTAAACTCCTTTCTATTGGTGATGATGAGAAATAAGAATCTGGTCTTATTTCTCATGGGGAGAAATGAAAATCTACTAGATTAATTCCTCTACATTTTGAAGAATTTGGAGAGTCTTCAATACAAAATGATGATCAAACAACAAAAAAGATACTCATATATGAAACTGGTGATATATATAAGGAAGTAACTAAGGAAATATCTGAAGATGTACCGGTCCCACATCCTAAGAATAGAGAAGAACTGCCACACGAGAACCTATAAATTCACACTACCGGTCATGGAGTAGAAACTCCATCACTATTTTTTGGATTAACAGTCTCTCCTACGGAAAAAAAAGTTAAATGTCCAGAACACGATAAGCAAGGTTCACCTAGAACGGATTATGTCATGGAAAAAACTCAAAGGAGTGAGCATGTTCAAACTTTGGTACTTGAATCCCTTGATATTATTAAAAATAAAAATTTCTCTAGTATTTCACCATTTGTGGATAGAATAGCTTCAGTATCTAGATAACTAACATAATTTCATTACAATTTCTCTTTTTCAAGTGAGAAAACTATATATAAGTCCTTAGTTACTGTGGAAAAGTATCCTCATACAAAAAATCAGGAAAAATGCACATCCTATTCAATGGTTAATCAGAGAGAAGATGTGGTACTCATGTTTAACATAATACAGGAGGAGAACTATGTTATTCAACCCCATTTAGAATCTATAATAAAATCAAAGGATGATTAGAAAATTTTGAATGTTCCCAGAATGTAATTTGTTACTATTCATAATCAACTACAAAATTTTATAAAAAAATGAATTTGTAGAAAATATTTTATTCTTTTATAGAGAAATGTTAGATAAATTTTCAAAAAAGAAATCATTATCTATCTTAGGGACAAATTTTAGTAATTTAAAATGTTGTTTTGGTAGCCTATTTGAATCAATAAAATGATGTTTCATTCAATCAGTAGCTTCCACTTCTACACCACCGATTTCTCATTATTTAGTCAAAATATTTCAAGAGATTAAGTCAGAGATGACTAATATAATGTACAGAATTTAATCTTGTCAGTGTAACAGTGCACCTAAGAATTTTCTAATATATAATAAATTAGCTCCTATCAAAATGATTACATCTTGTGAACTAAGAATTAGGTTTCTTATCCATCGACAAAGTGATAAGATTATGATGTTTATAAAAAAATAATAAAATGTGTATGCCTTTCTAAAATTTAACATGATTTAACGTTTAAAAGTAGTTTAGGAATCATGAATTTTGATTATATAGAGAGAAGACAATTTTTTTAAAAAAATACAATGAAAAGTTGAAAAATAAAAAGGCATTTTTGGGGCTACATGAGATTTATCAAAACATGGAACCTCTACTAAACCAATCCATTCCACATTAATTATTACTTCTTTTAAATCTATTCCTCAGCCAAAATCAATAGTGTATTAAAAAAACTCATTATAAAATTTCTTCTGTTTACTAATCTTTATGATTATTATTATTTATATTCAATTATATTCCCAGAACACTTGGTTTAATTTTTAATAATGTAGAATATATCATTAATTTAAAATTTTGAGAAATTTTCAATTTATTTTAATCAATTTTTTAAAATATTCTTTTTGAAATCAAGAAAAGGGGGAGAAGATTTTATAAACCCAACATTTTTTAACTTTTATTTTCAACGCATCAAAATAATCCTTTTAAATAATTTTTTTAAAATATATATATTTATTAAAACACCGCATCATCAGTGTTTTCAAATCATATATTTTCTATAAATTTAGTTATGTATATTGTGATTGTCAAAAAGGGAGAGATTGTTGGGCATGTATTGTCTCGATAGTACTTTATAAATATTTTTGATTTTGATTCTCAAAAATAACCATTTTTTCTAATGATATTACTTTTTTTGAATTTCATGTAATTAATATTCATTGAAATAATTATTCTAGAATTGTATTAAAGTCATTGATCTATGAGAAGTATTTGTTATTGTATTTGGGATGTGTTTTAACATATTATGGATACATTGTTCATACCCTACATGATCAAATATAATATAAGTAATGATCCAAACATTTTAAACAATGCGTATAGATAATGTAACCTATGATCTGAGGAAATTATGGTTCAGAAACCCTATGTTTGGATGTAACCTTACATTTGTTAAAAGGGAAACTATGGTTCATCAACCCTATATTTAGAATAATCCCAATGTTTTAGGAAACTGTCATATGGTACATCAACTGTAATTCTATATTGAACAATATTTTTCCAACCATATGGTTGATGTTTTTTTTGTCGTATGAAGGAACCCTATGTTTGAATATTCAATGATTATATGTTAAATTCTTGATATTATCTACCATTTATGCAACGATATTGGTGAAAGTAAAGATATTTCCAAAGCTATTATACAACATCTTGAAAGGTTATTTATTATCATTTTAAAGACTCGTATTCAATTTGTAAATCATTTCTATATATACATAAAGTATGGAATTGAATATTTGAAAATATATTTTGAATATAGAACTACTAAAAAGGCCAAGAAACTCTATTATTTACTAAAGAGGCTATATTTTAAAGATATGCATTTTTCAACCTCATATTGTTGTGTAAGTACTGCTATTCATTTGTTTCTATTTATATTGAAGGCCATTTGCAACAATTATCTCTTAAGAGATATCCTTACATGAATATATTTCATCTTTTAAGTAGAAGTTTTGTATTCTATTCACTATTTTCTCAACTATAATCATGATCCTACAAATTCATTCAAATAAAAATATTTTGATTTTTTACAGTTTCGACTACTCTAATATAGTCGTGGATGAGTATTAAATTCTCAAACTTATAGGGGGATAAATAGGTTCCTTGTAAGTGAACTAAAAGGCTATGTTTACCAGTGATTTTAAGGTATCATCTTCCTGCACAATGTTTTTGTTTAAATAAATTTTGATAAAAAGAACGTTCTATTGAAAATAACCAATCTCAAAGGGATGGAATTTGGGGAGTGGAATGGTAGAACATTAATCCATGAAGCACCATAAAAATAACCATTTAATTCATTAATTTTTATGTACTGCTCAAATTACATTGAAAAAAATAGTGCATATTTTCATAAAACACAAATAATGTTTAAATCCATCATTAGTCAATGATTATCAAAAAAATAGTTCACCCCCTACCCCACCCTCTTGTGTATATTCTTATCATTCTGACCCAACAGTATTCTCCTTCATATAAATTAAATTATTTTTGAATGTTCTTGTGGGATTAAAGTCTCAAATAGGCTTTTTTTTCTATGGGTATTGACCTCTAGTTTGGATTAATATACACTACTATGGTTGTGGCTTAAATAATTTGTATAAAGTGGATTATATTGGGGTTCTGTGAGAGGATACATAATTTCATGAGTGATAGAGGCCTTATATAGAGTTTTTGTTATGTGACGTCCTAAGAGTGGTTCCTAGAAAATGAGTTGGGTGTGTCTTATATACATGAAATTTGATCACTTGAATCTAGTTTTCCTCTACCTTCACTGATTTAATTTTTAGATGCATTATGCATGACACTCCATATTGTAGATGTTAATAACCAGTTATGAGGGTCTATATAAACTGTTTGTAGACAATATTGTCCCTATTATAGATTAAAAATATCATAGGGGAATAAATATGAAATAATTCAACATAGTATAATGGAAATATAAGAATTTTATCAAAGATATATTACATGAATATAAAAATATCAAAACCCATATAATAAAAAATATGTTTCACTAATTCTATGATGTCATTCGAATAAAACTAAAATCTACCATATTAAAATAGTATCCAATAAAAATTTAGTTGTAAAAAATTTCTAGAAAAAATTTCTATACCATCCTTGAGTCCCTGCCCTAATCCAATACCCTAGTCCAATCTACTAAACATCTAGCAAGTATATAACTACTACCATTCCCCTACATTTATCATGAACATAAATTAGGATATAGTATTAGGGATACTGAGGAAAGGGTCAGTATTGGTCTGTATACCACCCCTAGAGGTCTTTGTAAACATTCTAGTAAATGTAACATCTATTCATAGTCATATACTTGAATAATAAGTTAACAAATATCATCTATAAAAAATATATGTACTATAAAGTGCTGAATTATCCAAGAAAGAGAGACTATAACAACTATGGAAAATGTCGGGGTGACACTAAACATGTCATAATATATTTTATATATATTGGAGTAGGACATTCAAATTATAGTAAGGTATCAACTCAAATTATCTTATTTCCAATTGAATAGTTTTCAGGGAAATTTAATGGTTGACATATTGACTATGATCATATCCAAGCAATATCATGATCCCATTCCAATATTTTATGAGACTGATGGGAAGGTGGCATGTATCCATAAAGATCCTAATCTTATGTTATCCTGATCACATCATACGAAAACATACATAAAGGTGATTTATCGTTAAACTATGGGGTCATACCCCATAAGAATTTTAAAAGTGGAAAAACATCATTGGAAAAATGGTTGAGTTTTCCCCTATCCCTATAGTCTCACCATTTATGTATATCAACTACTAAAAACAATATCATTAGAGGTTGAGTCGTAGAAACCATTTCAATGGTCTCATCAGATGGTTATATTGAACATGGCATAGTAGTAGAAGCATGTTGGAATGTTTCCCAAGTTCAGAGAAATCAATTTTCAAAGTAATATTTATCCCAACCATCTCGAATAAAATAATTACATTGAGTGGTGAACCTGACCCATAATAATCATATCGCAAATTATATTGATCCCAACCACAATTAATATTATCCCATGGGAAATTTATCCAAGGCCCATATCAGTCTCAAACATTAGTTTTCTGGGTTCGACATATTAAACATCATGTGTGTATAATATAATTATCGTTACATTTTTTATTATATAAGGGAAAACAAATGAATCCTCTTCAACAAATTTTTTAGGTTCTTCAACCCATAAAAACCCATTTTATTTAATTAATGTGTACTATAACAACATAGTTAACTCGATTGAATTTTTATACACTCTACACTCATATATGAAACTAAAATCAATTGTTTGGAAATAGTTCAAAGGATCTCCTTGAGTTCCACCAATGGTATTCACTTGGTCATGTGTATTAATCCATTCTCAAAATAATCCAAATGCGCCTAATTAGGCTGATCATCCCAAAAAATCATGAAACTCATAATTAGTCAAAAAGTATAAATTGAACACCACTTTAAAAATTGTTCTTAATCATTAGTGGGCATATAATTAACAATAATTAAAGAGGGATTATCTAGGTCCAAATGACCTCATCCTACTCATTTGGGCATAGTAAAAAAATTAATTTAGGGTTAATTTCATAAATTTAGAAGGAATGAATATCATGAATCATAACATGACATTAGAAAAATCATTGGGAATGAATAATTCCACCTTCCACCATCCACTAGAATCCGACATGTTGAATTCCATTATATGAATATGATCTTGTTATAAGATTTTCCAAAATCAGACAAAATCCTGGACTAACAATGGTCACTGAGAACTATATTTTACCTGTTTTTCCTTGATATTATCATAGGTTTCTTGAGAATTTATTATTACTATCAAATATACTAACCATGTTAACTCGGAATGGAACCATGTTCCTCTAGATATATGAATATGAGGGAAATTTTGATGAACTGAAGTGAAGATTTGTCAGTGAAAATGTTCTAATATTACCCTAATGTGGATACAGTTTTTAAATTTTTTGTGACACAAAAAATAAGGGACTAGGATGCATTTTCATTAATCATGATATGGTGATAGATTATACATCATAGTAATTGAAGGTTCGTGAGAAAATTTACCCAACTCAGGATATAAAGTAAGATATAGTTATTTTTTATTCAATGTTTTCAAGGAACTATAATAATGGAATGAGGGGTTATATATATATATATATCAAAATGGTTTAAGTTCTATTTTCACACTAAAATAGTTAGACATATGATATATAAAATAGTTGGATTAGAATTAATAATTATGACTTGTGAAAACATGAAAACCTTGGGAATGTGAACTTGGTGGCTATTGTTTTAAGTCAAAAGCATTATGCTACATTATATAATATAAACATGAATAAAATATAAATTATTTCTATATATTAAAAGGATTTATTTTATAATTTTGATGGAATGGGGTAAATCTTATATGGTTAAATAATTGTTCAACAATCAATACAAGTGGTGAATTAAGAGGCATGAAATGAAGATCTATATCTATAGAAAAGATAAGAAATTTTCAAAATATTATTCTTTAATAATATTTAGTTATATGGTTTGAAAACTATGTATATTTCCAATCCAAAATAGATTCGATGTTGGATTTTTAGAGGAAGGTCATTGTTATTCATTCCCTACTCATCCTTAAACAACTAAAATGTATAGTGATTTATGTGCGAATTTCAGTTGGGACAACATGAACAGTGATATTATAAAGTTTATATATCAGTTCATAGTATGCCATCAAGTTATGTTTTTGAGAAAAATTTATAAGGGGATGTTACATACATTTCTCATACCAGAATAGAAATGGTAAAATACCACCATATATATTTTCATTACACTCCACAAAATATTTAAATGAAATAATGATATATGGGTTGTAATCAATCTCTACAAAATGTTATTATACATCATTTTATTCCAAAATCATTATTTTTAAAATATCATGAATTAATAGAAAATTAAATAAGTTGTAAGATTTCAAAGAGAGAAACATTGTGCTATATCAGATCAGGATCTGAGGTTTACCTTTAAGTTTAGGGAAAGTATTCATTATGATAATGATAATGAATTTACTTTTGTCACCGTATGTTATTATCAGAATCATGGTCACTATGAGAGAATAATTATAACCCTATAGGATATTTAGAGATCATTTACTATGTATTTTAAATGTGGTCAGGATCAATAACTTCTTCTAATCAAGTTTTCTTATGATAATAGCTTTAACCCAATAATTCAAATCTCTCCATATAAATCATTCTATTGAAATAATTTTAACGCTCCAATGTATTTATTTGAAGTTATAGAAATAAATTTATTAGGACTATAGATTTATAATGAAATGTAATAGAAGGCTAAATCGATTCAAAAACATATAATGGATGCCCAAATCCAACATAAATATTATATCGACAGTTTTTATTGTGATTTGGAGTTGGATGTTGGTGAGAAGTTTTTTATATAAATTTCTCCATATGTGATGTTCATGCTATCAAAAATGTGAGGAAATTTGATCTCTATTTATATTGTCTCCTTCGATATTCTTATTCAATTATAAATGGTATCCTATCATAGGAACATCCTTTGTGAATCTCTCAAGTTCAAAATGGGTCTATGTACCTATAAAAAGAAAGTGCATACTTGATCCTTCACATGTACTAAACTCATAGGTCATACCACGTAGGAAAGATCATTTTTTTTAATAACAACTAGTAGAGATTTTGGATCATAAATATAATGTTAAATAAAAAAACACTCACATGTTCAAGGTTTTATAGTGAATATACCAACTTGAGGACGCTATATTGCAACATGAGGATATGATGAGGCAGAAGTATCCATAACTATTTACATTAGAGTGGAGGAACATTGATGCTAAAATTAAATTTATGGGGGTATAATGTAACATAATGAGATTTTATAAAATATTTTTTTTTCAAGAAATTTAATTTCATTGATAGCTTTGGATACACATAACACTCAATTTTAATGAAAAGTCATACACTATTAGTATTATTTTTTAATTGTGTCTATTATAACCTAGATATTAGAAGTTTAGTTTTAAATAGGAATAACCTTATTTTTAAATTTAATTATAGCCATTTTATATAAAGAAAATATATTTATAAATATGTACTTTATTTTTAGTAACTTCTTTATAAGTTTTGAAAATATATTTTTCTAAAAAACATGATTTATAATGCTATATATGAACAAACCGTAAAAGTTATTTTTTACAATTTTATAAAATTTATTTCAATATTTTAACTTAATTTTTAGAATAAATATTTCAAAATGTTCTTATGGGTAATATTTTATATTTTTCAAAAAGCATTCATATTTTATTGAATTGTGATAAATAATATTTTTTATTCAAAACAAGATTTTTTATTAAATACTTAATAATGTGATATTTAGGTTTAGAATAATTTAAAAGTAAAATTAGTTTAATTATGTTATTGTTAATCTAACATATGTCATTAGAAACATTTTCATGTCGAATTTTCATATAAAAACATTTGATACTTGTGGAAAGTTTCTCATTAAAAACTGATTTTTAGTCATCTCAGCGTGATTAATTTTAAATTAACTTTATACAAATAATTAAATTAAATTTTCAAAAGAGGATTCCATATTTTTATTTATCATAAATAATATTATATTATAATATATACCTTATTTTTTCATAATGAATTGTAAGAACATTAAAAATTAATTACCACATTTAAGGTTAAAACATTTTTTTCAAGGGTTCATCCAAAATATAAGAGTAATTTTCTTATAAAACATGTATAAAACTATTGGATGGACATATTAAAACTTTATAATAATTCATGTTATAATATATGTTTATTTTAAATTTTTTTTTGTGGTAATGAAATTGTCATTTTGGATTGTTGTCCAAAATTTCTATCAAATTTCCAAGGGTGTTCCATTTCCCACTTATAAAAGGGAATCCCCACTCCTCCCCACATCACATTCCCAAAATAATTTTTTTGACCAATCCCTTCCCAAATCCATTACTTAGTTATATCTCCATTTCCTAGCTTCCTTATTTTTATTTGGAAACCCTCATAAGAAGGCATTATATGTAAACCTATAGTTGATATCTAAGGAAGGGGTGGTTTTAAAATATACGAAGAAAGTCAAGACTTGAAGAAAGGGTGTTTTTATATCACATTTATTTTTGTGAGACACATTCACTATTCACTACATTTTTCCTATATTTGGTTTATATACATCCCATTAATGTCTCATATGATTATTATTATCAATGATATTGGATATAAAAAACCATCTTATGTTGTTTTTTTGTGGGAATTATGATTCAAATGTTATCAACGTGCAAAATGATGTATGTTACAATATCATTTTTTAGTGATATTTTTTTGTGATAATGTTTTTGATGATGAAATATTATGTTTTAACTCTAAATAATTCATGTATTTTCTTCACAACTGGTCATTTTTGGGTAATATATATTTTTCCATTTATTTTTTATTCTTAAAGGATTAATGCAACTAAAAGTATGTTTTTAGGAAGTATGGACTTTATTTATGTCATCAGTCAAAAATCCATTTTCTATCATATTTATTTTTTCTAAAAAATGATTTAAATAATATTTTAATTTTTTTAGAATGATTTTTTAATGTATATTTTTCCCAATTTTGACTTTTTACAAGATGATTTAAAATTAATCTTATAATAAATTTCTAGAAATGTTTCTTTTGGACTTTTTAATGAAAATAAGAAAGATATATTTGCTTGACCATATGTGAAATGATTAAGAGTTTCCACAGATAATAAAACTAAATGATTTAAATATTCATTTATAATTTTATTGGGATATTTTCAAATCCAAATTTTTATTTAATATTTATTATTTTCTTTGAATTTAAATAAGTGATTTAAAAATGGATGGTATATTTTTCTCAGGAATGTTTTGATAATATTTTTATGGAATTTCTATTTTTAAATGACTATAAATTTTTGTTTTTTTTTGTATTACATTGGATATTATACAATGGTACCATCCTTTGTCTTTCTTTGGAATGTTTGTGATTATTAACACAAGATTTTTATGAACCTCGTTACTTTATCATGGGTTCCACTATGATGAAATTATTATGAAACCTTTTATTATTTCATGGGTTATAATATGATAAATATTTAATAAACTTTTGTAACACATGTTTATGTATTATTTGACTTGTGCAACCTATATCTCTCTCAAATTCTTTGGGTAATTATCAATGATTTATGAGATCAGTGGGTAAAAATTAAATTTTCCCAATCCCCAAAAAAACTGTACAAAAGAAGTTATCATATTCTCAACAAATAGGGTTCATGATATGTTATCCCAATCCCAAAATAAAAGGGCGAATAATAGGGTGTCCTAAGGCCAAAAGACGGTAGATGGGATGTTATCCCTACCCCAAAGAAGAAAAAACGTTGTTATCGAAAGCCTAACATGTTGTAATGTATTGGTCGGTATCCTTGATATAACATTCCCTATACATATCTATATGAAAAAAATCTATGTATTATTTTAATGTTATTCTATAATGGATCTTTTTCCATGATTCCTTTTTATTCATGTCTTATGAACTACCCAGATTTATTATATAACTCATTTTTATGATCTATGATATGTGGTTGTGGGTTTAAAAAGTTATTATCATGTTCTCATAACCTTATTCTCATGTTATGCTCCTATGATCATTTATAAAACCCTTTTTTATCCTTATAGAGAATCTGAGCTCCTTATTTCTAGTACTTCCTTCCACCATGTTTTGAAGAAAGGTATTATTTATGACTTTTCTAAGAATGGTTCGATTTATGAAAACCTTAGTTGAATATGTTTTCACCCACCTATGAACCAGTTGTTTATAAATCCATGTTTATGAAGGTATTAAACCCCTATGAATCAAGAGTGGATCATTATTTTATTAATGAATATTTATCTATTAAGATGTAATATCTATGTTTGAGATGTTTGGGTCTTTATAAAAGGAATCCCCACCCCATAACAATCTCATATCAAATAATCTCAATATATATCATAAAAATAAGTAGTCCCTGGGAAAGGTAAATCATGATTATATCAATCAAAACCATTAGTTTTCTCAACCCCTAATGTTAAAATTCTTGATCATATAATATAATAATATTTTAAAATTTAAATATGTTTGGGAAAACATATAAATCCATTATCATGTAACTCATGGTCGGTCCTCCCTAGACATCCACTTCTCTAATATTTACTCCAATTCAAAGCACATGGTCAATTCAACTAGACAATAATATTGTCACCCCACACTTATAATACGATTCCAGTGATTCAGAAAACCACATAAATTATCACTATGTCATCCACTAATGAAATTCTATAGGTTATGCAAATCACTCCTCACAGAATATTCGCTAAACGAATCCAACATAGTCAATTAGATCAATACATACCATAAGAAATCCCTTGTTATTATCTTTCTTTAAAACCCACCCCACAATAAATCAAGTGAAAAACAATAGTTGGACAATATGATAATGTGTAATAATCAGTGGCTATATAAATTTCTTAGAAAAACACCCTGAACTCCAATAGGTTCAAGGAAAAAATTACATATTAATTTAGTAGTCATTGGAAAAAGGTAGTGACTCCATATATTAATTAGAGAAAGAAAATATAGAAAAATCATTATGAAATATTAGAATATCATTTTGATTCACTATAATACCACTCATTTAAAATTCCATAATAATTTTATTTAATTGATAGATTTCTGAAAATCTAACAATAACACTGAATTTATGCATAATAAATTATGAATTCTATAACATTAAAAGATATGTTTATATAAGGGAAGAGGATTCGTAGAAATATCATAAGAAACTCAATAGTATAAAATAAAGTTGAATCTATTAAGGAATATTGATATTCCTAGCATTGGGGTAAATAGGGTAATGAATGGGCGAGGGGGTTGTGAAGGATAACCTAGGAAAGATGCTACCAGAGTCTCATATTATAAAAGAATAAATAAAAATAAATTCAAAAATATGGACTGAGGGGAACCAAGAATTGTCCCAACTACGAATGGTTACATGGTCCGCCATGGGGCATCCACCGTTGGGCCTCCCAGATCCTAATGGACCTCTAAGTATTTCTCTCTTCTTCTGGGCCTACTATGTAGACATCACTAGAAAAGTGAGTACCAGGTGGCATCAGCCACATTGGAAAAATGTTTTGAAACCTACTAGACATTAAAAAACATCCATCCAAGACCTTTTCAACAACTTAAACATATATAATTATCCAATATACATGAGGGTTAAAAAGAAAAGTAAGGTCATCCATACTGTGAAAAATTTTAATGTGTTATACTAATACTCATTATGAAGTGTTCATTAATGGTGATCTGGTTCCCTTAGATTAATGGATCCTATTTGAGAGGGACTTATTAGTTTTTATAAGGGATTTTAACTTATGTATATTGACATGAATATAGTTTTTTTTTGTATTTTAGTTTTTTTTAGTTATTTTATGACTATCGTGTGGGATAATTTTTGAGAGATGTTAGGGATTCCTAATATCTATGACTTGGGGTGGGTTGAAAGTGTTTCGAGGGCCTCATAAACCATAAGGAGATGTTATGGGAATGATTGATTCAAGTGGGAGTGATTTCGAATGTTATTTATTGAAGAGACCCACACTTGAAATACATAGACACTACATTACTTTTTCGGAATAATTAATACATGAAATAAAACAGATGCCCAAAGACCGTATTAGTTTAGTTTCTTTGAAAACTCAGAACATAATCTTCTAATCATGGTGAAAAATCATCAAAATCACCCATAAAGATCTCACCTTTGGTTTTCTTACCTAAAACCTTTATTTATATCCTAGGTAAATGAAAACATAAAAAGGGTGAGCTCAAATGCTTATTAAGGTTAAACATGGATTGCAGAAAACAATCCATAAACATTTGAACCTAAAAACATGAACATAAAACATCAAAATCATGAGTAATGACATAAATCTTGGTAGTTCATAAGGCATAGATCATAAAGGAACATTAACCATGATAAAATATCATGGTAATAAAACATTTAATTGTTTCAAAACATTAAGCACAGGATATGACTTCCATAGTATCCAAGGTGTTGCTTCCAAGACCATCATAGTGGACAAAGTCCCTTTCTGAATCGAGTTCACTCCTTGTTCTAGTCTTGTATCACTGAACCAGATTACCTTTATATTCCATCCATGTCTATATAATGAGATATAAATATTTACCTAATGCATTAGAGGTACATGTATGTCCCACCCATCTCTTAATGAAATCATTCTTACTTGTGCCACAAAATAATATAAATCATTCATCATAACCCAAAGAATAAAATGGGTTTCATTAACATCATCCCATCATAACGTAATTCATATAAAACTAATGGATATCATTTCATCATAAGAAAAATAAAAATCATGTAAATAATAGATACATTATACTTGAAACACATTCATAGTAAATAATGTCATCTTAGATGGAAAGTAGTCTTGACAAAACACTTGAAATGAATTCTTGAGGAAAATATCCTTTCTTCTTGAAAAAAATTTTCATTAAAAAATTACATTCTATTTTAAAAGAAAATTATTTTTTGGAAAATAATGAAATTTTTAGAGTAATTTTCAGAAAAAAAAAAGTCATTATGAATCTGTAAAAATCATTCCACACTGTATAAGTTAAAAAAACATTCTCCTCACACTTTTAATGGAAAAGTGAAAAAGTACCACGTATGGTAAACAAAAGAATGATTCATTCCATGACACAAAGTAAAAGTCAAATATGGGTAAACATGACTTTAAAAATACAATAAATTATATAAAACAATTTATGAAGAAAATTTTATGGACATGGGTGAAATATATACCCTAGTAAATACTTATGTATAAGCAATCTCGGATAAAAAATGAGATTGCAAAATTACTCCTTACCTTATGTACAATTTATCTTGTATGTGTCTGAGACCCCTATATAGTGGGTTTAAACATATTATGAACTTGTAAAAGAACCATTATAATATTTATGTTATCATATATTATTCACATAGGACTTTATATAACCCGTTCATTTGTCAATTCCCTGTTAAAGTAGTGTTTTGGGTAAAATAGTTTCATTTATCATCTGTGTTTTGACTTGTAATTTTTCATATGATTACTTAGATCAGGATTACATGATTCCAAAATGTAAAACATGATTTATATATAATATATATTTCAAGTATACATATATATAATAGACCGATAATTGGAAATAAATACCCCATTCATGGATACTATAGGCCATACGTACGCGTGAACATTGTTTTCATTTCCTTACTAAATTGAAGGGAAGTACGTAAATAACATATACATAAGTAAAGTATCATTAATATGTCATATATTTCATTATTATTTAATATATATACCTTATAATAATTCTTTAATGGTTAACATGGAGAATGAATCTAATCACATCATGGAGACGGTACACCGTACGTACTCATGAGCAATGATATCATTCCCATAATTATTGAATGGAATTAGAGTGGATGATATAATATCTCAGAATTAGTTTCATGTTATAACAACCCTATATATAGTTATTACTTACACTATTAAACCCATCCATGTAAGGTGTTGGTGGAAAAACATATTTCACCATGGTGTGGAGAAGATATTCGGTACGTACACATGCGTCTTGATTTCATTTTTCGTAGGATTGGTAGATAGAGAAATAGGGTTTTTTCATATTTATAAATACATATCAGTATATTATTTATACTGATTTTATTACTTTAAAATGAATCAACTAAAGAAGATGAAGTATATGGATAAAGAAACTTGAATGAATTGGTAGAAGAGATTACCTCTTCTTCGACGCGCCTCCTCTTAACCTCCACAGAGGGCACTGAATTTGGTCTTGGAAGAAGACCAGAAACTCTATTAGTTTTATAGGGAAGTGGAGAAGATAAATTGTCAGGGGTTTCAAAGCTTGAAGGCTCAACGTGGTGTGAGGAGGAGAGGGAGGAGGTGCCTTTTTATAAGGGAAGAGAGGGGGACTTTGGGAAACCTCAAAAATATTAATTTATAATAAAATCAAACCCCACATATAAAGTTACAAAGTGACTCAACTTCAAATATGAGGTAAGATATGGTTTTAATATCATCAACCAATAAAATTTATATACATTGGGAAATTATATTAAACATTATCAATTTGATTTATCCTTATTCAATTTATTTAATCTTATTTGTGGTAATAATATTATAAATTTTAAAGTGTGGTAAATAATTATTTTTTTGTTGTGAATTTTCCATAATTAAGAAATTTATGACATTTTAGAAGATATAAATTTCAATTTATAGTTTTTAAATACTTATTTGATTTTTAAACATTTTAATAAATTGTTATTTTTAAAAAATAACTATAGTGTTAATTTTGACACTATTCATTTATTTGAATTTAAATAAAATCCACACAGAGGATATATTCGAACAAAAGTTTTTAATATATTCCTAACATGTCATATTCATCTATAAAATTTGTGTATAACATTAATTAGTTCACATAATGTTTATTTTAATATTTATAATCCATTTATTTGAAATTTCTCTTAATAAAACAATTACTTCATCATTTTTGTATAATCATTTAATATACTTATTATTTGCATAAATATTAAAAAATAAATCCTATGATGAATCAAATTATAATAAATTTTATAATAATATTATTAATCTAATTTATCATCTTAAAATCACAACATTTAAATTTTTATATTTATTAATTTTTGAAGGGGATAACTTTGACATCATTTAAAATAAAATAATATAAATGTCCTAATCTGTTTTATAAAGATCTAAATGGTCCAAAAATTGACCATTGGATGCTTAGGGTACATATATACTCTACCAATAATGTTTGTTCAAGTTTACGGTCCTTTGGATAGGTATTATTATATTAATAATAACTATTTTATTGATTTTTCACTAAATAAATAATTTCGACATCATTAATGTTAAAGCTATTAAGGTAATTAAATATTTCTTAAAAATTACAAATAAATTACCATGATAAAGAAAAACATTTAAGCTTTAAAATTATTATTTATAATAAAATTATATTCTATATAACCATATATAAAAAATAATCTATTTATTAATGTTTGATTGAGACATATTTCACTTTCATTAAAATTAAATAAATTAAAGGTCATAATCAAATCCAAGTGGGTTCCAATGTATTCCATTTCGACCCAAATATTCCTTATGACTAAATATAAGCATCGAATTATATTAAGGTAAGTTTTAGGGTAATTTTATAATATTATTTTTACCCTTAATTACCTAATTTACCTTTAACTATGGTAAATAAAATTTACCATTGTTGCTGTTCATAATGCCCAAAAATAAAAAGTAGTCTGTTAACATAATTTTGACCTAAAAATTCAAAATATTGAATCTATATTTCCAAATTCAAAACACATAAGTTGCATTAATTAATTTAAAATTAATCCAGTTGTCGAAAAAAACATGTTTTTTTTAAAACATTGCAAAAGATTGAATTGATTTAACCAACGAATTCTATGTAAAATTAATGATAATTAAATACATTATATTAAATGGTAAAAATATATTATATTTATACTATAAAACAATTTACTATTATAATTTAACCATATAACTAATCTAGATGAAAAAAGTTGTTTTTAATTAAATTTAGCGTGTTTTTAATATTCATCAAAATAAGAACATTGTCAGAAAAATATCAAAACATTATCCCATGTAAATTATTATATCTTAATTAAAAATAAGAAGTTTATTTTGTAAAATTAGACTTATAAACTTGTCAAAAATGATATTTAAAATGCATGCGCCATCAAAAGGCGGCAAAACTACATTTTTTTTAAAAATACTTATTTTACCAAAAAAATTATTTTGTTCTCATACCTTGTTCGAGAAAATGTGTAAGATGAATAATAATGTTATAAAATTGAAAATGTAGTTAATAATGTTCATAACGGCTTGTTCATAATAATATTATAACCATATATTATTGTTTAGTGAAGCTCGGTATTGTGTATAACACACTCTATCGAGGAAGGTTGTGATTGTGTGTAATGCAAGCCAAGTCAGGGTTGCGTGTAGTGCAAGACTCCTCTATTGTTTCACATAAAAAAATCCTACCATATTTCATTTATACATTTAAAAAATATATATATACACTCAATGTTGCGTAGAGTAACTAATATCAAATGAACTTGAAATTGTGTGAACAAGATCCAAGAATAGTGTTGTGTATACTACAAGCTAATATGATTTTGCGTATAGCCCATGATAATCTTGGTGTAGCATACAACAGAAGATTTGAAAAAATTAAAAATAATATATCTTATAAAATATTGGGTTGTTGCAATCTACCCCCCTTAAAATAAATATCACCGTTGAAATTCCTCGGGGTTATAAATGGTTTATTACACGAGAGTTTCTTTCATAGAATGCCACATCTTAAAAAGGAATACCAAAACTTATCTTTAAAAACTAAAGTATGAAACACAATGGTTGCCCAAATTAACTAATCAAAGGGTTTCCACATAGGATAAAATAGATGAAAATGTGAATATGGAAGAGAAATATAACCATCAAGTTCTGATGGAGAGTGGTAGAGGACATGGCTATGAAAAAGCCAACAGTCCCAAAGCCATAAATTGGTGATGATCTAAGGTACCATCTGATACATCAAATATGAGGGCACTTTTAAGGACCCAGCCTTAAAACTCAATTAATATTGAATTAAATGAATAATTCAGTATGAGGATCATTTCAGGTTTAGAGTTTTATAGAATTAGATCACAACTATTACATCTCAAAAGATTACACAGTTGACACTTATACAAAGTTACTTTTTTTACAAAACATTGACTCTAAAAAACGATTCATGTCTAGTTCCATGTTTAAAACCGTATGACTTCTCCTTAATCCCATCCTTGACCCTATTCTACATTATTTCTTGTGAAAAACATTTCAAAAAAACATGGGGTGAGCATAAAGAGCTTAGTAAGGGATACACATAGAAGGAAAACCGTTAGTTTTTCAAAACATCAAGTAAACCATAAATACTTTATCAAAGTAACACTTTTCACCTTTATGATTTAGTAAAAAACTATTCAGTGAATAAAAGATCATTACTTACACTTTTGTAACCAAAAGATAACCATAAAACCCATATAAAGAACACATATCATATAAACGTAACTTGGGACATAAACATACTTAAATGGAATAACCATATGGTCTACTTCCACACATATCACTTAATGGAATAGCCATACGACCGACTTCCATACCAAATTAGTTGGAGGTTATAATGTAACCACCTGTCCTGGTATTCAAGGAACCACCCATCATATTGTTTATCACGTAACCACCTGTCAAATGTCCAAGTACGATTTTAAAATCATAACAATTATAAAGGAAAGAAAACATTTCCACATTTCTGTCACAATATATCATATAAATATGTTGACATAAAAAAAATCATTATAAAAAAACCCTTTTCAATGCCAAAATACATAAAAGAGTATATTGTATATATTTCATTTTAAAAACATTATGGCTTGTTGAGGAAGCCAAAGACCAAACAATACCCACGGTGGCGGAAAAGGTCGTTGTTGCCACATACGTACGACCAAAACATTCCCTTTTTTAGTAAAATACATTGTATAAAAAGATTCATTTTGAATAAAAGTTAAAGTAAAAGGGGTTTATACACCATATAAAATAATGTTGTGTATAAAACAAAATATGACTCAATGAAAGGAGATTGAGGCGAAGTCCCATACCTCGTGTCCGACGTGATTTGATTGCTCTTTAATCTCCTGAATAATAAAATAAAGTTAATTTCTACTTGATTAAGAACATTTTTGAAGCTTATTATTCCTTTTATATCACTTATTTCCATGCTATAAACATTATGTAATCATTTAAGTTAAAAATGTTTTTTGTCGATATTTTGTTCTTAAGTCAAAAGTGGACTTCTTATAATTATATGTTGTTCATGTAGTCAAAGGTTCATTATATCCAGATTTATATTAATTATTTGGATATCATATATATCATATATATCTAGCATATACATGTATTTACAATAGTATATAACATTTAGAGGTAAGAAATGAAATGCACCGTTCATGGAGATGGTAAGCCGTACGTATGCTTGAACGCTACTTTCATTTCTATTTCATATTTAATGGAGTGAAATCATAATTATATAAAGGTATATTATAATTCCATTATAATATCATATATAATATCATTAACTTCATCCTGTATACGTCCCATGCATGGCTTTAACGAATCAAATCATTTTTAGGGGGCGGTAGTCCACACTTCCTAAAATTAAATGATCGTGTTTTCCCATAATGGAAACCATAAAGGTATACCACAAATGAAAAATACAGAAGCATAAGGAACACATAAGCATAATATATATCATATATAAATAGAGTGACATCATAATGGCCACCATTAAAGGTGTTAAAAGAAGATTGAACAATCATCGTTTCGTGAGGCAGAAATTCGCCAACCACAGAAACAGTATGTTCTTTAACCATTAGAAGGAGGTGTGTGTAAGTGTATCTCAAATACTCCTCATAAAAACATCCTAGTATATTGATGACACTGGTGTTTTTACAAAATAAAGGAATAAAAATATTTTACAGGGTTGGAGAAGAAAAATAAAACAATTGAACACAAGTGAAGACATTACCTTAAAATCGTGTAACTCTTCTTGGTTTGAACCAAAAGGGTTACATGAAGAGATTTATGCCCATGGTAAGACTTCTAAGATATGGAGAGGGGTTTGGAGAGATAAAATTTGCAGATATTTGCTGAACCAAACTCCTGAGAGGTGTGGGTAAGGAGGTAGAGGTGGGGGCCTTTTATAAGAGGGAGGAAGGGCACTCTTGGAAAGTCAAGAAATGTTAATTTATATTAAAAATGAGTTTCGGATTTTGAAGGTCGCACATTGATATATTTCTAGGATAAGGTGGTAAGGGTTCGAAATATACTCATAAAATAGGTTTTTGACAAGTTTATATCTTATATTTTACATTATCTTTTCATTTTATTTAAATCGTAAATAATGAGGTAATCACGCATCATCATGGTGTCATAAATAATTTAGTTTATTTAATGTCTAAAAATTATAAAAAAATATCATGATGTATGAAATATTTTTATCCTTCCAATGAATATTTATAGTCAAAATTATGACTTGTATAACCCCATGTAAAAATTGTTTTAGAAAAACAATACATGTTTGTGACATTTTTATTTTAATTTAATTAAAAAGTTATTAATGTCATTTTCCTACCAAAGTGGCTCCATGGAGTCCCCATGTTGACCCATTGATTATATTGGTCGGCCATGACACATACAATAAGGGTAGGACATGTGTCTAGGTCATTTCATATTATTAAAACATTATTTTTACCTTAAATTACACTAATTACCTCTAATCGTGATTAATAAATTTAAAAGTTACTTTTCACCAAAAATTATTTTAATACAATTGAACAACATTTTACTTCCTAATGACAACCATGTATGTCCGAATTTTAAAAATCAAATCACAGAAGTGGTAAAGTTTCATTTAAACAAAAAATCAGTTTTTTTTAACTTCCACTTAGTGGTTTCATTATTCATCAAAAATTGATGTTTTTCATAAAAAACAAAAACTAACCCTAAGCTATATTTGATATTCCGAATTCAAAAATGATATCTATTTTAAAAAATTCAAAACATATAAGTTTCATTAATTAATTTAATAATTAATTCCCGCTGTCAAAACAAATAGCGTGTTTTTATGGAACAATATGTATCAAAAGGTTGACACTAGTTTAAGTCCAATTTCAAAGTGAAATTAATTCCAATTACCACAATTGGATTAAATGGTAAGAATATATTCTAATTGAACTTTAAAACCAATTAAAAATATAAGCTAATCATATAAATAAATTAGATTAAAAAGTGTTTTTGAATTGAAATACAACATTTTTCACTATTCATTAAAAAATGAACATTATCAGAAAAATACAAAAAATTTACACAAAGTAGGTTTTGATGTCCTGATTCTAAATAAGAGTTATATTTGCTCCAATAGAATGTATAATAGTGACCAAAACTATATTTAAAGAGGTTTCACCATCAAAAGGCGATAGTTTGACCTTTTAGTGAATGTTAGAGTACCTATGCCTAATATTGAATTCTTTATTTTAAGCCTTTATCTGTTATTGGATAAATGTAAAAACAATTTAATAAAACATATATAATCATATTTTAGTTATTTATATTCATTCCTGCCAATACAATGGCTACGTGTAAGCTGCCATTTAAAATAATATTATTATATTAATAGTGTGCAATTTAAGATTTCAAAGAAACTCATTATTGCATATCGGGCACTCTATCAAACATAGAAACCCATTTAAAGTGAAATTAATATTTAATTTGAAAATATTAATAAATATGAAAATGTATTATTTTTTATTTACCTAGGATGTTACATCCTTCCCCCTTTTGGGAATTGCATCCTCACAATTTCATTCACTTATCAAAATAAGTGGGGGTATTTATCCCTCATAGAATTTTCAGATTCCCACGTTGCCTCTTCAACCATATGGTTTTTTCATAAAAACATAACTGGTGATTTAACTTATTCCGCAACACTTTCTCTCTACATTCAAGATTCTGGACTGGTTGTTCTTCATTAGAGAGATTCTCTTCCAACTGAACTACCTCTGGGCTCAAAACATGAGATGGATATGGCATATACATTCTCAACATCAAAAAATGAAAAACATTGTGTACCTGAGATAAACTCGGAGGTAATTCCACTCTATATGCAACTGATCCAACTTTATCCAGAATTTCATATGGTCTAATGAACCTTGGACTCATCTTTCCTTTCTTACCAAATCGCATCACACTTTTCTGTGGTGAAACTTTGAGAAAAACATGATCACCTACCTCGAAAGATAGATCCTTCCTCCGTTTATCCGCATAACTTTTTTGTCTGCTCTGAGCGGTTATCATGTGTTTCTGAATCAACTGAACTTTTTCTACCATCTCTTCTACCAATTCTGGTCCCATCAGCTTCCTTTCCCCTACTTCATCCCAAAAATATGGAGTTCGACATCGTTTTCCATATAATGCTTCAAACGGAGCCATCTGTATATTGGAATGAAAACTGTTATTATATGAATACTCAACCAAAGAAAGATGTTGGTCCCAACATCCTTAATAATCCACAGATAAAGCACATAGAATATCCTCCATGGTCTAAATTATTCATTCTGACTTCCCATATGATTTAGGATGAAAAGATGTACTAAAATTTAATTCAGTACCCAATGACTTTTGAAGGCCTTTCCAAAAGTTAGAAGTAAACCTTGGATCACAATCAGATACAGTTGATATGGGAACTCCATGAAACCTAACTATCTCTTTAAGATACAACCGAGCAAGTTGATCTAGAGACAAAGTATCTCGAATAGGAAGGAAATGAGCAGATTTAGTCAAGCAATCAACAGTAACCCCGATTGAATTATTTCCTCGAGATGTCCTTGGTAATCCCACAACAACGTCCATGGATATATTTTCCCATATCCACTCTAGCACCTATAATGATTTCCGCATCCCTTTTGGTTACTACCGCTCTGCTTTAACCTACTGACAAGTCAAACACTTCATATTAAAATTAGTAATATCTCTTTTCATTCCATCCCACCAGTAATACTCCCGCAGATCTCTGTACATCTTAGTACTGCCAGGATGAATTGAAAACGAGGAACTTTGAGCCTCACCTAACAAATCAACCTTAAAATGTGAATAACAAGGAAAACATAATCTCTTACCAAACCTCAAAACGCAATCATTATCAATGTTAAACTCAGGCAACTTACACTTCTGAACTAGCTCTATCTTTTTCGGCAATCCACTGTCTTTCTTCTGTGCTTGCTTAATTCTGTCTGATAGGGATGATCTCACTAACACCTGAAACAAAACGGAAGAACTTCATGCACCAAAAAATTCTATGCCAAAGTTCATCAAATAAAAAAATCAAAGTATATTGTTCAAAACGTATAATGGTTAATGAAGAATTACTTTTTCGACTCCAAGCATCAACCACTTTATTTGTTTTTCCAAGATGGTAATGAATTGTACAATCATAATCATTGATTAATTCCAGCCATCTCCTCTGTCTCATGTTCAATTATTTCTGAGTGAATATATACTTTAAAATTTTGTGATTAGTATATATTTCAAACTTTACTCCATACAAATGATGCCTCAAAATTTTTAAAGCGAAAACAACAGTAGCTAATTCCAAATCATGTGTAGGGTAATTTACCTCATGAGTTTTCAACTAACGTGAAGTATAAGAAATTACCTGATCATTCTGCATTAGGACACAACCAAGTCCTTTCAATTAAGCATCACTATAGATAACAAACCCAACATTCGTGGAAGGAAGTTCCAAAACTGGAGCATTCACTAATCTTCTTTTCAACTCCTGAAAAAAATCATTACATTCGTCTGTCCAGATAAACATAACACCCTTCTGAGTTAGCTTAGTTATTGGACTAGATAATTGTGAAAAAAATTCAACCTACCTTCAGTAGTAACCTAAAAAACCATGAAAACTCTGGATCTCAGTTACATTTGTGGGTCTTGGCCATTATTTAACAACTTTTGTTTTAGCAGGATAAACAATTATGCCATTTTTTTAAACAATGTGACCAAGGAAAGAAATTTCTTGTAACCAAAACTCACAATTGCTGAATTTTCCATATAGTTTATTTTCTTTTAAGGTTTGCAAGATAACCCTTAAATGACTTTCATGCTCCTCTTTACTTTTAGAAAATACCAAAATATCATCAATGAAAACAACCACAGACTTATCCAAGAACTCATGTAAAATTCTATTAATAAGGTCCATGAATACAACAGGTGCATTGGTTAACCTAGGAGGCATAACTACAAATTCATAATGGCCATATCTAGTACAGAACGCAGTCTTCGTAACGTCTGCTTCTTTTACTTTCAGCTGATGGTACCCCGACCTCAAGTCAATCTTCGAAAAATACTGAGCTCCCTGGAGCTGATCAAACAAATCATTAATATGAGGCAAAGGATAATTTTTCTTAACAATAATGTTATTCAAGGCTCTATAATCAATGATAAGTCTCATTGAACCATCTTTATTTTTAACAAACAAGATAGGAGAACCCCATGGTGATGTGCAAGGTCGATTGAAACCTTTATCTAATAACTCCTGCAATTGCTTCTTTAACTCTAAAAGTTCAACTTGAGAAATTTGATAAGGGGTTTTTGAAATTGGTTTATAATTATGAACTAAGTCAACAGTAAATTCAACTTCTCAATCATTAATAATACCAGGCAAGTCATCAGGAAAAACATCAAGATACTCATTTACCACTAGTACATCATTAATATGAACAGTTCCTTTATTTTCAACAACATGTGTGAGGGAACATTCCTTTCCATCTTTTACTAGTTTCTCAACTTCCTGATATGTTATCAAAATAAAGGGTTCATTCTTCTATAAAACTGAAAATATTTCTGAAAAGAAACCATTTTAGCTCTGCAGTCAATCATAGCATGATTAACATAAATCCAATCCATGCCCAAAATAACATCAAAATCTACTAGAGGCAAAATAATAAGGTTTGCAAGTAGATTCTTTCCGCACACAAGGAGAGGAAGGTTCTTATAATTTCATTTTGTCTCAACGTTCCCTCTGGGTGTTTTTACCATAAGTTCAGGATTCATATCTTGAGATGGAACTTCCAATTTACTAGAAAACTTCTCAGAAATGAATGAATGTGTAGACCCTGAACCAAACAACACATCGGCATAATCTGAACAAACAAACAGTGTACCTGATACTACTTCATTCGATGGACCAACATTTGTTGAAGTAGTTGCAAAGGATTTCACCACCCCTTTCTGCTTATTGACTGGATACTTTCCCTCAGTTGAGTTCTTCATTAGACACTCATTTGCATAATGACCCATTTCATTACACTTAAAACATCTTACCGCTGTCTTTTAATTGCCTGCTTGATCATCTTACATACAGTTATGAGCAATATGACCAGACTTACCACACTAAAAACACTTTCCAGACTTGGATAAACATTTTCCAGGATGCATTTTACCACACATCTCATAGGATGGATATTTGGTTTTCTTACCTCCTTTCTTATTTGATAAATTCTTCCCTTTTTCCTACCAACTAGACCTCTTAATCTATTGTATTCTAAAGAACACTTGATCATCATAAAACTCCATTTCTACGTTCTCCGCACATTGATCAAGTTTTTCATAACTTTTGAACTCATGAGAAGCCAAATCCCTTCGATACCATGGCTTTAACTCTGAGTAAAAACGGTTTATTTTACAATCAAGATCTCGTATAAAATTTGAATCATACCATACAAGTCGAGTGAACTTTGCTTCATAAGCAGCCACTAAGTCATCCTCCTGCCTCAATTCAAGAAATTCTTTTTCCATCCTAAGATGAACCACCTTAGGAAAATATTTCTCAAGAAACATACCTTTTAATTAATCCCAGTGAAGATCATCAATCTCATCACTATCCTTGAAATTTTTCACCATCGACCACCACTGATCGGCTTTACCTTCAAAATAGTAATCAGAATGACTAACCTTTTGATGTTCCGAACACCCCATGACATTAAAAATCTTCTCCAGTGCTTTAATCCACCCTTTAGCTAGCACAGGGTCAGATTATCCTCTGAATGATGGGAGCTGTTACCTCATGAAATGTTCCACCACTGACATGTTCCTCTGCGGTTGATCTAGCTGATCTCATCCATGGATACCACCACCATTTATAGCCTGATTCAACTGTTCCATCACTGCAAAAAGATGTTCAGTTCCGATTCCAAAAATCTCAGGTTGATGATTTGGAAGGTTGTCTTCCTCCTGATGTCGTCTCGACATAGCTACTTTGCTTCCTCTACGGAATACCATTCTAAAAATAGAAATATCTTAGGTTAAGCAACATGGTAACCTATAAATTCTATATCATATCAATTATACCATAAATTAACATATAATTTAACAATTTTATAACTCCTAATGTTTTCTAAACCGACCTATGATACCAACTATAAGGACCCGGCCTTAAACCTCACTTAGTATTGAATTAAATGAATAATTCACATTGAGGATCTTTTTAGGTTTAGAGTTTTAGGGAATTAGATCATAACTATTACATCTCAAAAGATTACACAGCATACACTTCTACAAAGTCACATTTTTTTACAAAACCTGGACTCTAAAAAAAAGTGTCATGTCGAGATCCATGTTTGAAACAGAATGATTTTTCCTTGATCCCATACTTGACCCTATTTCACAATATGTCCTGTGAAAAACATTTCAAAAAAACTTGGGGTGAGCAGAAAAAGATCAGTAAGGGATACACAAAGATAGAAAACTGTTAGTTTTTCAAAACATCCAGTAAACCATGAATACTTTATTAATGTAACACTTTTCACTTTATGAAGTAGTAAAAAACTCTTCACCGACTAAAAGATCATTACATACCCTTTTTAACCAAAAGATAACCATAAAACCCATATAAATAACACATATCGTATAAAGGTAACTTGGGACATAAACATACTTAAATGGAATAAACATATGGTCGACTTCAACACATATCACTTAATGGAATAGCCATATGGCCGACTTCCATACCCAATGCATTGGAGGTTATAACGTAACCACCCATCCTGGTATTCATGGCACCAACCGTCATTTGGTTTATCAAGTAACCACCCATCAAATTTCCAAATACCATTATAAAATCATAACCATTATAAAGGAAAGAAAACATTTTCACATTTCAATCATAATATATCACGTAAATATATTGACATAAAAAAAGTCCATTATAAAAAAACTCTTTTCAATACCAAAATACAAAATAGAGTGTATGGTATATATTTCATTTTACAAATATTATGCCTTGTTGAGGAATCCAAAGACCAAATAAAACCCACGGCGGCGGAAATGGTCGTTGTCAACGCATACGTACGACAAAAACATTCCCTTTTTTAATTTAGTAAAACACTTCATATAAAAATGTTCCTTTTGAATAAAATTCCAATTAAAAGGGGTTTATACACTATATAAAATAATGTTGTGTATAAAACAAAATATGCCTCAATGAAAGGAGATTGAGACGAAGTCCCATACCTCGTGTCTGACATGACTCGATTCCTCTTTAATCTCCTGAATAATAAACTAAAGTTAATTTCTTCTTGCCTAAAAACATTTTCAAGCTTATTATTCCTTTTATATCACTTCTTGACATGTTATAAACATTATGTAATCATTTATGTTAATAATGTTTGTTTTGTCGATATTTGGTTCTTAAGTCGAAAGTGGACTTCTTACAATTACATGTTGTTCATGTGCTCAAAGGTTCACTATATCTAGAATGATAATCATGATTTGGATATCACATATATCATATATATCTAGAATATACATGTATTTACAATAGTATATAACATTAAGAGGTAATAAATGAAATGCACCGTTCATGGAGATGGTAAGCCGTACATACTCATGAACGCTACTTTTATTTCTATTTTATATTTAATGGAGTGAAATAATAATGATATTAGGTATATTATAATTCCAGTATAATATCATATATAATATCATTAACTCTATCCTTTATACATCCCATGTATGGCATTAACGAATCAAATCACTTTGAGGGGGGGTAGTCCGCACTTCCTAAAATGAAATTATCATGTTTACCCATAATGGAAACCATAAAGCTATACCACCAATGAAAAATATAGAAGAATAAGGAAAACATAAACATAATATATATAATATATAAATTGAGTGACATATTAATGGTCACTATTAATGGTGTTAAAAGAATATTGAACAATCATCGTTTCGTGAGGCAGAAATTCGCCAAACACAGAAACAGTATGTTCTTTAACAATTAGACTGAGGTGTGTGTAAGTGTAGCACTAATCCTTCTCATAAAAACATCCTAGTATATTTATGATACTGGTGTTGTTACAAAATAAAGGAATAAAAATATTTTAGAAGGTTGGAGAAGAAAAATAAAACTAAATAACACAAGTAAAGACATTACCTTAAAATCGGGTAACTCTTCATGGTTTGAACAAAAAGGGTTCCTTGAAGAGATTTATCCCCAAGGTAAGGCTTCTAGGATAAGGAGAGAGATGTGGAGAGATAAAATGAGTTGACTTTTTCCGAACCAAAGGCTTGAGAGGTGTGGGTAAGGAGGTAGAGGTGGGGGCCTTCTATAAGAGGGGGGAGGGGCACTCTTGGAATGTCAAGAAATGTTACTTAATATTAAAAATGATTTTCGGATTTTAAAGGTCCCACATTGATATATTTCGAGGATAAGGTGATAAGGGTTAGAAATATACTCATCAAATAGATTTTTGACAGAATTATGTCTTAGATTTTACATTATATTTTCATTTTATTTAAATCGTTAAATAATGAGGTAATCGCTGCATCATCATGGTGTCATAAATATTTTAATTTATTTAATGTCTAAAAATTATAAAAAAAATATAATGATGTAGGAAATAATTTTATATTTACAATTATTATTTATAGTCAAATTATGACTTCTATAACCCCATCTAAAAATTGTTTTAGCAAAACAATACATGTTTGTGTCATTTTTATTTTAACAATAAATAAAAAGTTATTAATGTCATTTTCCTACCAAAGTGGCTCCATGGGGTCCCCAAGATGACCCATGGATTTTCATGGTCAGACATGACACATCCAATAAGGGTAGGACATTTGTCTAGGTCATTTCATATTATTAAAACATTATTTTTACATTAAATTACACTAATTACCTCTAATCACGACTAATAAACTTAAAGGTTACTATTCACCAAATAATATTTTAATCTCATTGAACCACATTTTACTTCCTAATGACAACAATGAATGTAAGAATTTTGAAAATCAAATCACAGAAGTGGTAAAGTTTCATTTAAACAAAAAATCAGTTTTTTAACTGCAACTTAGTGGTTTCACTATTCATTAAAAATTGATGTTTTTCATAAAAAAAACCAATAATTCACCCTAAGCTATATTTGATATTCCGAATTCAAAAATGATGTCTATTTAACAAAATTAAATACATATAAGTTGCATTAATTAATTTAATAATTAATTTCCACTGTCAAAACAAATAGCATGTTTCTATGAAACAATATGTATCAAAAGATTGACACAAGTTTAAGTCCAATTTCAAATTGAAATTAATTCCAATGACCACAATTGGATTAAATGGTAAAAAATATTCTAATTGAACTTTAAAACCAATTAAAAATATAATCTTATCATATAAAAAAAATTAGATTAAAAAGATGTTTTGAATTAAAATACAACATTTTTCACTATTCATTAAAAATGAACTTTATCGGAAAAATACAAAAAATTTACACAAAGTAAATATTGATGTCCCGATTCTAAAGAAGAGTTTTATTTGGTCAAATAGAATGTGAAGAGTGACCAAAACTATATTTAATGTGGGTTTTCCATCAAAAGGTGATAGTTCGACCTTTTAGTGAATGTTAGAGTATCTATGCCTAAAATTGAATTCTTTATTTTAAGCCTTTATCTATTATTGGATAAATGTAAAAACATTTAATAAAACATATATAATCATATTTTAGTTATTTATATTCATTCCCACCAATACAACGGCAATGTGTAAACTACCATTTAAAATAATATTATTATATTACTAGTGTGCAGCATAAGATTTCAAAATAACTTGTTGTTGTGTATTGGGCACGCTATCGAACATAGAAACACCTTTATAGTGAAATTAATATTTAATTTGAAAATATTAATAAATATGGAAATGTATTATTCTTTATTTATCTGGGATGTTACAGCACTAAGACAACATTTTGGGTTTTCAAGATCATTCCCTAATGTTGAATAATTTTAAATTAAAAGAAATACTTACTTGATTTTGGTATAATCTCACTGTTGTTCATGCCATTAGCATTTTCCACTTCATCTCTTAAATAAGTGAAGTTGAATTTGTCTTCTTTGAAGTGTTAGTGGATCATGCGATAGAATTATAGGTCATTCCATCTGTCTCAAACATAAAGTTAGCTATAATTATATATATAAGTCCATCTTCAGTGATATTAATCATATATGGTTCCAAAAATGAACTTATACTTCATCTATCATACTGCTTAATAATATAAAACTAATTTCTACTAACCAAGGACTTCATGTAGGCTAGTGGTAGGCGATAAAGGCCTGTCGCACTTCAGTTGTGGGTTCGATTCCCACAAACTTGTCTGATGCGATGGGTTTTTTCCCGTCCTATGGGTTATGCTTTTTCTAAAACTACACTATTATAATATTTCAGAAAGAGTATAGAAAAATTTTCTAGCCTTAAACAATTCTATCTGATTTACAACTTAATCCATTCCAAAATTTAGGCTTATTGAAAATACTTCTGTCCAATCTTATAGTATAAAGAAACAAACTACTAGAAATTTCATCAACCAAGCATGTGAATACCATCATTTAACCCCTATATATCATAAAATACATATTGTTGGTCACATTCTAAACATGTGGATACCTTAATTATGTATTCTCTTGAAACATGAATTGCCATAGAACCATAGTGAAAACATGAATTCTGTCAAAAGTTAACTCTTTCCACATACCAAAATCCCAAAATTTATATATACTCAATCCATGATATCACATTGTCCTTATATCAATAATGAGATCATTAATACTATCAAACATCTCATTATCTCCTTATCCTTTCATTATCTGCATATCATCTACTTTCCAAAAAAATCTAAATAACATTTCATGGTTACCGGTACCATTCAATATATAATTTCAAATACTTTAGAAAAAACATTAGTGTAACAATCCTTAGAAGTGTCCTTATTACATAGTACCATTACCTATACAACATAACTCTTGATAAACATAAATCATTCCACTAAATTCTTAAACCATTGACCGAGATTGAACAATTATTTTATCTCACATATCATTTGTATTCTCTTCATCATCACGAATATAAATACTACCCATACGACCATGATGATTATATTCATAATACATTCCCTTATGGAATTGGTTTGCATAATGCCGTTACATTCAACATTTAAAACACTTAACCATTGTTGATGTATTAGTAATACAATTATCCTTGTCCATGGTGTTAACTGAACCTTTCCTTTGCAATTACCTGCTATGTGTCCTTCTTATCAACACCTAAAGCATCATACAGTTCCTTTGAAATATTCTCCCAGATTCCTCTCCCCATATGAATTACATGATGAAAATTAAACGTTCTTTCCTCTATGATCATCATTAAACTCCATCTTTCTCTTATTAGCTGAGTCAGGAAACTTACCAAAGTTGAGATTATTGATCATATTATGAGATTCCAGATTAGGCATAATAATGGTGTTTGGACATCCAAATCCCATTTCATTTGGTTGCTAATGAAGAATATCATTCCATTTTCCCTCATATTTTCCATTAACATGAATCCTCCTGTTTCCTGTCATTTCTTAAAACCCAAAAAGAATAGTACGAGAGGAAAAACTCGTACTAGAAAAACAACATAATCAAGGGAGATTACTTTAAATATCTAACATCTTAGGTTTAATTATATGATTGTTACCATAATTCTAGCACTATAACATATAACTATACATAACCTTAGGGACATCCCTATAAATACCTTATAAATATCTCTAGGGATCTTATTGAAGTTATCACATCCTAGTTTCAAAAGGTTAACTAAAACATCAATCTGATACCAAATGTAGAGACCCACACTTGATGTACATAGACATTACATTACTTTTGCGGAATATTAATACATGTCAAAAACAGATGCCCAAATACAGTATTAGGTTTGTGTCTTTGGAAACGCAGAATATAATCTTCTAATCATGGTAAAAGATCTTCAACATCTCCCATAAATTGTTGGATCTGAATCTACAGATTATACAGAAGAGGGGGGTAAACTGTGTATTTTTCAATTTCTCCGATAACTCTTTTCTTGAATGAGTTTTGTACTTTACTTTATTAGATTTGATCATGCAGTGGAAAAAGTAAAAGCCAAGAACAAAAAGATGTATATTGGTTCGGGGAACAGAAAACCCCTAGTCCACTCCACCAACACTCTACTCCACGAGCTCGGTGATTTTCACTATCTGGTCCTCTTTTCCACAGACTGATTCACAAATGAGTACAGGAAGTTGACACCTTTACAATTCAAGAAAAAACAAAGCCTTCTAGTTCAAACATGAACCAACACAGCTTAGAACGAGAGGCTAGTTACCCAAGAATTAAAAAAATTAGAAAGATAATTCCAATTGATCTTCACAATTGCAACATAATGCAATTGACAGTAGAGGGATAAAAGACTCTAGAAATATTGATCTTCAAGACGAAGAAATTATGAGTTGATCCAGTTGTAGTGGATATAGAGATATTGCTCACAACCTTAGCAATAGTAGATCCACAGTATATATTTGTAGTCAAACAGCTGAATCTTTTATCGAGTTCCTTCTTCTTGAACAAACAGAGCTTTGAAACTCCTTTTGAATCAGCAGATCAACGTAAAATAGTTGCAATCACTGTTTTCCACATTTTTCAATAATAGATCGATCATCTCATCTTATTTTTGTTTCAGAGAGAGCATATATAATAAATCATATCTCCTGCACATTTAGATCCATAAAAGTCGCCTTCTGATTCGCGATATTCAAAAAAAAATTGAATTTACATAGAAGTCCAAACTTCCCTTAAGACTCGGCATAAAAAGATCCTTTTATTTCGATCTCAAATTCATTAATAAAACGGCTTGGAATTAGTCAAAGTCGTAATTCCAAAACAACTTTAAATCTGGCTTGAAAGCCACCCAGAAATCAGCTTACTGTTCGTTGTACATAAAAACCGTCTGTCAAAAAATTATACGCCAAACGTATGTTTGATGACATGGCCTACAAACGTAGGGTTAACAACATAGTCTCCAAACTTAGGGTTGACAACGTAAGGTTGATAACAAATGTAGGGTTGATCATCCATACTTTTTCTTCATCATTCAAATGTATGGTAAAAGTTCCATACTTTTACTTGATCCATACTTTTCGAAGAACGTATGGTTATTTACAAACATAAGGTTGATGAACCATACTTTTGAGAAATAATCACAACCTTTATAATTTACGTACGGTTCTCCATTCATACTTTGCTAAAAACCAAAACGTAGGGTTCCTTCCTAACGTAAGGTTCTTCTTCCATAAATTCCTGAAAACGTATGGTTGTTGAACCATACTTTTCTCTTACATCAAAAAGTATACACACTTTTCATCCATACGATACGTTTATCCATGTAGGGTATGAACAGTGATTCCAGAACGTGCTAAAAACAGATTACGCGCTATGTTTATCCACGTAGGGTCTGAACAGTGATTCTATAATACGCTAAACAGATTCCGCGCTAAGTAAAAATTCTCATTATTGCAAGAGTAAAATAAATTAATAATCTCCTGCAAAATACTAAGTGAAATCATTAGAAAATAACTACGGGTATTTGTGAGCATCAAAATTATCATAAAGAGACAGAGTTTTGTTTTAAGTAATCTCCCCCTTTAAATAACATTAACATGCATTGTTGAAAACAATACTTTTATCAACAATCTCCCCTTTTTTTATGATCACAAAAACCCATAAAAAACCCAAAAAATAATTTAAATTATTTAAACAAAACAAAATTAACTGTCAAAAATTCATCATAATGTTTTTTTAAAACAAATCTTCTTCACCAAAAAGACAATTATAAATCCAAATAACATATCTAATTTTCTACCTCATTAAATTGAATTCTCTGCCTAAATATTGATGTTGTATTTATCAAAATTCTCCCCCTTTTTTTGATATCAAAAATAAGGAAAAATCATGGATTTTAACACTATTAATGTTGCCCTTGAACTGTTAGTAAATGCTATTACGAACTGTTTATCAATAAGTAAATCTGGAGTATTGCTAGATTAAAAAAATTATACAAATAAGGAAAGAAACAAATAAACAATGATGAAAATTTTCATTCAAAAATAGTAGTATATACATGACAATGATATACATAGGAATCAAGGCTTTGGTAATATAGGCAACATGGTCTATCTCTTCTGAATTGCAGACTTGATTTCTGTAAACTGTTTAAGAATTCTCTTCATCATCCCATCTCTATGCTTGAAAATGAGCTCTATATTTTCTTGAGTCATATGAATATCCTCAATTAAATTGACTCTAAAAAACTCATGCATCCTTTCCTAATTTTCACCAAATACTGATAGCTTCTCTGATAATTTATTTAACAGAATTCTGATGGATGGATCACTAGATGTCAGTAGATCCACTAAGAATTTCTGATTGTCTAGCAACACTTACAAAGGAGCACTATTACATTGAAGATCTTGTATCCTGTCATTCATATTTCTCATTCCAGCTGTGATAGATTGAAACCTTCTCATTAAATCTGGTGAAGTACTTGATCCACTAACTGCATTATTTGTAACTAATGCAAATTGATTTTCCATAAACAATTTCAGATCTGAAAAATCTGACTTCATAACCATTTCAGATTTTAATTGTGAAATAGCAGTTAGCATATCCTCCTTAAATATTTCAACTTCCTTCCTAGAAAATTTACACTCCTTCAGCTTTTGAAACATAAAATGTTCTAAGTCTAAAGCATGTCTAAGAGAAGCATTATCATATTCAAATTGAGATACTTTTCTGTATAGTTCTTCAACTTCTTCTTTTCTTGAATCAGATGCACCCTGTGCTTGATTCACATTTTCAGGTTGACGCAGAAATACCAAAGGTAATGATTCAGCATCAGATTTCCCCTTTTCTTTGTCCTGAGAAGGTTGGTCCATAGATTTTTTCTTAGAGTTTTCAAACTCCTCCATGGAAAGATCCTCTTGAAGTACCTCTGTTTGAGCATCAGAAGCATGCTCATCACATTAATTTTCATCTTTGTCTTCAACTGAAATTTCAAGAATAATATTGGTAGAAGTTTCTTGAGGTCTGGCCACTCCTTCACCAGGCACTGCCTCCATCTCCTGTTCTTATTAAAGTTAAACTTCAATATCAGCAACAATCTGTTCTTGATTTTCCCTTTGAGCATCTTCTTGAGCTCCTGAAGTCTATACTAGAGCCGTTCTCTTAGTAACATCTTCCAAGATCTTATCAGCAATAGATTCTCTCACAAAAGAATAAGAAATTAAAGGTTTTATTGGAGTTTCCAAAGCAGTGGAAGTAACATCCTCATTTACTAGTCTTTTTATTCTTGATTGAAGTCCCTCCTGGATTTTGACTTCTTCAACATCTATCACTTCAAAGCGAATCCTTATTGCTAAATTACTGACTCTCGATTCATCTCGTCCCTCCTTAGACATAGCAGGTTGAGCCTGAGCACTCTCTGAGTCTTCCTCAGCTCCTACTGGAAAAGGTTTTCCTTTAATTATGCTCCAGAAATATCCAATTTTGCTCAAAGTTCCAGCATTAAATGTATTACTGTGATGACAGCTAACTCTAGCTTCCACTAATCTCACCATGTATTTCTTAAATAATAGCTTAGAAATAAATCTACCAAAGGGATAGAAATTAATCCGGGCCTCAATTTGATAGCAATAACTGAGATACCTTATCATGTATCTTGGAAAGTTTAACTTAATATCACATAACAAAAGAAACATTATATACATATCAGGGTACAAAATCTTCTCTATTTCTGCTATCCGTTGAGCTATTCCTATCTGAATAAATTTAATCAAAATATTTTGATCATTCTTCAAATCCTTAACAAACATTTTGTTTATTGTCTTGGTACCAAAAAGAAAAGACAAAATGTATTCGTATTTATGCACAGAATCTCTTATATTTTTCAATTCAAAATGAAAAACTCCCTCAAGAGGGCAGTTGATAATTTGACTAATCTCTACTGAAAAGATCGAGAAATCACTATCCTCAATTTTATCCATCATACTGTCTTCAGTATCTCCCGGACTAAACTGTATAGATTTGTAGAAGTATCTAAGTTCTACTTCATACAGAAATTCCGTATTTTCACTGTTGAACATCTGTTCATGATTCTGAAACGACAGTGCTTGCTTCAACAAAAGATTTGTCTGAAATAACCAATTGAGATTGATTACCTTCCCTAGTAAGATTTTTCTCCCCTCAGTGTGTTTTCTCTTGGCATTGCTCGGCTCCGCCTCACTAGCTCTTTTAGTCATTACCATTACCACAATAGTCTCTAAAGGTTTCAAGGTTAGGGTTTCAGAAGTTCGAAGATTTGGGTTTCATAAGATGAATTGCGATTTGGGGATTTAGAAAGGGATTCGATAGACGTGTTAGGGTTTAGATGATGAAAAGGCTATGACAGCCTTGATTCCCATGTAATCACTAATCAATATAAAAAATATTTTTAACAAAAGAAGGAAAAACTTAAACAGTATTCAATAAACAAAATAAAATTTACATAAACAAATAAAAATAAAAAAAATTATTTAAAATTAAATAAACCCAGCTACCCCTTAATAAAATCAATCCTTGTAGTGGGAAGTGGTTTAGTAAAAATATCTTCTAATTGAATTTCAGTATTTATAAATTCTAAAACATATGTCTTTTTTAATAACATGATCTCTTAAAAAGTGATTCCTTATATCAATATGCTTAGTTTTAGAATGGATAATATGTATTTTGAAATATTAATTGTACTCGTAATATCACATAAAATAGGTGTATTATTAAAATTCAATCCAAAGTCCAGACGAGTGTTTTTCATCCACAACACTTGTGCACAGCAACTGCCAGCAGAGACATATTCTGCCTCAGCTGTTGATAGGGCAACTGAATGTTGTTTCTTACTAGGCCATGATACTAAGGACATTCTTAAAAAGTGACATATACCTGATGTGATTTTTCTATCTAACCTACAACTTCCAAAGTCAGCATCTGAATATGAAATCAAATTAAAATTAGATGTTTTTGGATAAAGAAGATATTGAGAAATAGTTCCTTTTAAATATATAAAAATTTTCTTAACAGAAGTTAGATGAGATTCTTTTGGATTTGATTGAAATCTAGCAAAAAGACATACTGAATACATTATATCTGGCCTGCTAGCAGTAAGATATAACAAACTACCAATCATAACTCTATATAACTTGTTGTCAACAGATTTTCCAGTTTCATCCAGATCAAGTTTTATATTAGTACATATAGGAGTTGTAAATGATTTTCTGTTCTCAAGTCCAAATTTCTTAAGTAGATTAGTAATGTATTTGAATTGATTTAAAACATTTCCAAAATCTTTTTGAAATATTTGAAGACCCAAAAAGAAATTTAATTCTCCCATCATACTCATTTCAAATTCTTTTTGCATTAATTTTGAAAATTCATGATAAAGAGTTTTATTAGTTGATCCAAAGATTGCATCATCAACATAAATTTGAACTAATAAAACATTATTTTTCACAGTTTTCTTAAAAAGTGTTGGATCTACCATACCAATAATAAAATCATTTTTCAAAAGAAAAGAACTTAATCTTTCGTACCAAGCTCTAGGTGCTTGTTTAAGGCCATAAAGAGCTTTAGTATGTTTAAAAACAGAATCAGGTTTTTGAGAGTTTTCAAAACCCAGAGGTTGCTCAACATAAACTTCCTCCATTAAATAACCATTTAAAAAGGTATATTTAACATCCATCTGAAATAACTTAAAATTCAAATAAGATGCATAGTCTAAAAATAATCTAATGGATTCTAACCTGGGAACAGGTGGAAAAGTCTCATCATAATTTATTCTTTCCTCTTGATTATATCCTATAGCTATTAATCATGCTTTATTTCTAGTTATTGTTCCTTGGTCATCGTGTTTATTTCTAAAAGCCCATTTGGTTCCTATTACAGGATAATTCTTAGGTCCTTCCACTAAATCCAAAACATCATTTCTTTTAAAATGGTTTAATTCATCTTGCATTTCTATTACCCAACTTTCATCATCTAAATCTTCTTCTATAGTCTTGGGTTTTTATTGAGATAGGAAGGTAGAGAATTCCACTAGGTTTCATAAGTTTCTTCTAGTTTGAACACCAGTTTCTAAGCTACCTATTATAGTTTCTAAAGGATGATTCTTTAGGGTTCTAGACTGTCTAGGAAAAATATTTAAAGGTTCTTCAGTATCATGTTCCTCTGAACTGGACTGAATTTCTTTTATATCATTTTCAAAACTATTCTTTAAATTCTCAAGTCTCATGTTATCATTAGAGTCAAGTTAATCCATTTTTTCTGTCCTTTTCTCAAGAGGTTCAAATTCATAAAATTTCTGATGAACTGATTCTTCAACAATCACTTACTTCTTATTATAAACCTTATAATATTTGGAGGTAGCAGAATATCCTACTACTCTTGAATAGTCATCAACTAAAACATATAAATATAATTTACCAGCTAATCTTACTACTCTTGAATGTCTAAACACATCCATATGAATAAGTTCTAGAGGTTTAGATGTAGCAACCTTATTAACAGATTTGAAGGATGATTTGTGTTGCTTTCCAAGTTGACATGCATCAAAAAATCTGTCACTTTCAAATTTGAGACAAGGTAAATCAGAAACAAAACATTTCTTGGATAACTTATGTAAATGATATACATTGCAATGACCAAGTCTTCTATGCCAGATCCAGGATTCACTTACTTTAGCATTCAATAAGTTTACTTGTTGTTAACACAAAGAATTTAAATCCAAAGTATATACATTTTTAGTTCTTGGTGCTTTACATTTAAACAGTTTATCTTTAGAAACAATACAACAATTGTTAGTAAAATCAATAGTATATCCATCATCTCAAGGTTGAAAGATACTTATCAGATTGTGTTTTAGTCCTTGTACATAAAGTACTTTGTTGATTGAGACTATTTTTGGATCTCCAACAGTTCCAATGCCAATGATTTTTCCATTGGCATTATCACCAAATGTGACAAGTCTTCCTTACTTTTGAGTGAGTGAAGAAAAATTCAATGATTTCCCACTCATATGTCTTGAGTATCCACTGTCCATGTACCATATATATTTTCTTCTCTGATGGACTGCTACCTGCAAAGACATTAAAACAAATTGCTTTAGTAACCATATTTTGTTGGGTCCAGGAGTGTTAGCTATCAATGATCTAGGTATCCAGATTTACTTTGTTCTTTTAAAATTAGCTGAATCATATAAGTCTTTTCAAACATAGGCTTTCTTAATACCACAAATTTGAGGTTGTCTTAAGAAACAGTTTTTTGCTATATGTCCCTTTGTCCCACAAAAATTACAATTAATCTTGTTAGAGCTTGGAACAAAATAATTTTTATATAGCTTAGGTTTTTCTCCATTACTACCAATTCCAAATCTCTCCTTTTTTATGATAGTTTTTCCAATAATTTCATTTAATGAATTCTCTCATTTTGTAAAAACCAATGCAGCCTATTTGTAAGATTCTACTTCATCCTCAAGTGTTTTTATTTTTGATTCAAAAATAATGTAGTTAGTGTTAATCAAACTGTATTTAATAGTTAATTCCTTATATTGTTTCATAATTGTATATATTTCATCTGAAACAGCTTTATGTTTATTTTTTAGTGACTTATGTTTCTTATATAGTGAGTCTTATCTTTCTTTATGCATATTGCATTCGGCTGCATGTTTTTCCTTTGCGTAGCTTGATTCAGAATGTGATTCCGATGAGTAATATGAGTGTACCTCATCTGTTTCTGCCATAGAACACATATTTGCCTTTATATTGACTTCTTCATTCTCTGATGTTGATTTAGAAGAGATACTAAAGTCTTTAGATACACTCCATGTGGCTTCCATGGCATTCTTGTCTTTCTTCTCAAAGTCATTTCTTATGAATAATTTCTTCTTCTTTACATCCTTCAATTGTGGGAAATCTGGTATGATATGTACCATCTTTTTGCATTCATAAAATCTCACTTACTTATTATCTCCCTCAAAGGATTTATTGAAGCCTCTTTTCGTGATGTAGAATTTTCTATATTTTCTGGCTAGTTGATCCAGTTCTTCATCGGAGTTGGATGAGTCAGAGGTTTCTGATTTGGCTTTGAATTCTTTGCACTTCATCTTTCTATTCTTTTTTAGTGAAGTTACCCTCAAGGAAGTATCTACATCTTTTGATAAGAACTTTATTTTCATTAGCCACATATTGCATTTCAGCTTCATACATCATTAGTGTACCAATCAGCTCTCTCATGGTTAAATCCTTGATAGCTGTTGATTGTCTGATTGCAGCAGAGATACCATTCCATCTAGTAGGAAGTAATCTCAATACATTTAATGCTTGATCATCCTGCTTGATAGGTTATCCTAGGGAAGTTATGTTATTGACAATTTAAGTCAATCTCCCATTCATTTGGGTAATGATCTCACCATCAATCATTCCGAAAGTATCAAATTTTAGTTTTGCAGTTGCATATCTCATTTGACTCACATTGTCTGTTCCTTCATATGCCACAGCTATTGTTTACCACATCTCATATGCTATCAGGCACTGAGATACTCTGTTAAATTCATCCGGTCCTAGACCATAGATAATTGCATTCATAGCCTTCGAATTCATGTCGTATTCTGCCTCTATAGCAGTACTCCATGTTTCAGGATTTTCCGGAATTTCATAAGGAGCCAGAATCTTTGAATAGACTCTATATCCGAGGTTTTTCAGATATATTATCATGCATGATTTCCATCAACCATAGTTGTCTCTATTAAAATATGGTGCTCCGACCATCGACATCCCTTTCTTGTATCAGTCATGATGCCCTGATGAATAATCATTAAATTGCTTCTAGCTTGCTAGGGCTTTATCTGAAGCTCCTCCTCTGATACCAATTGTTGGATCTGAATCTACATATTATACACAAGAGGGGGTGAATTGTGTCTTTTGCAATTTCTCTGATAACTCTTTTCATGAATGAGTTTTGTCCTTTACTTTATCAGATTTGATCATGCAGTGGAAAAAGTAAAAGACAAGAACACAAAGATGTATAGTGGTTCGGGAAATAGAAAGCCCCTAGTCCACTCCACCAAAGCTCTACTCCACGAGCTTGGTGATTTTCATTATCTGGTCCTCTTTTTCACAGAACAATTCACAACTGAGTACAGGCAGTTGACACCTTTACAATCCAAGGAAAAACAAAGCCTTCTGGTTCAAACACGAACCAACACAGCTTAGAACGAGAAGATGGTTACTCAAAAATAAAAACAAAATTTCAAAAAGATATTTCCAATTGATCTTCACAATTGCAACAGAATAAAATTGACTGTAGAGGGATCAAAGACTCTATAAATATTGATCTTCAAGACGGAGCAGCTCTGAGTTGATCCAGTTGTAGTAGATATAGATATATAGTTCACAACCTCAGCAATAGTAGATCCACAGTAGATATTCGATGTAGAACGGGTGAATCATCTATCGAGTTCCTTCTTCTTGAACAAACAGAGCTTTGAAACTCCTTTTCAATCAGCAGATCAACCTAAAATAGTTGAAATCACTGTTTTCCACCTTTTTTGATAATAGATTGATCATCTAATCCTAATTTTGTTTTAGAGAGAGTATATATAATAAATCAAATCTCCTGCACATTTAGATACATAAAAGTCGCCTTCTAATTCGCGATATTAAAAAAAAATTGAATTTATAGAGAAGTCGTAACATCCCTTAAGACTCAGCATAAAAAGATCCTTTCAATTAGATCTTAAATCCATTAATAAAATGGCTTGGAATTAGTCAAAGCTGTAATTCAAAAACGACTTTAAATCTGGCTTGAAATCCACCCAGAAATCAGCTTACTGATCATTGTACATAAAAACTGTCTGCCAAAAAATTTGATGCCAAATGTAAGTTTGATGACATGGCCTCTAAATATAGGGTTAACAACATAGTCATCAAACGTAGGGTTGACAACGTATGGTTGATAACAAATGTAGGGTTGTTCATCCATACTTTTTCTTCATCATTCAAATGTACGGTAAAAGATCTATACGTTTACTCGATCCATACATTTCTAAGAACGAATGGTTATTTACAAACGTAAGTTTGATGAACCATAATTTTGAGAAATAAACACAACCTTTAGAATTTATGTACGATTATCCTTTCATACTTTTCTGAAAACCAAAATGTAGGGTTCCTTCCTAACGTAAGGTTCTTCTTCTATTCTTTGCTGAAAACGTATGGTTGTTTAACCATACTTTTATCTTACTTCAAAAATTATACACGATTTTCATCCTTATGCTACGTTTATCAATATAGGGTATGAACAGTGATTTCAAAACGCGCTAAAAATAGATTTCGCGCTACGTTTATCCACGTAGGGTCTGAATAGTGAATCCAGAACACGCTAAATAGATTCTGTGCTATGTAATAAATTATCGTTATTTCAAGAGTAAAATAAATTAATAATCTCCTGCAAAATACTAAGTGAAATCATTAAAAAATAACTAAGGTTATTTGTGAGCATCAAAATTAACATAAAGAGATAGAGTATTATTTTCAATAATCTCCCCCTTTAAATAAAATTAATATGCATTGTTGAAAACAATACATTGCTCAACATAAAGATCTTCCAATTTGGTTTTCTTACCTAAAACCTTTCTTTATATCCTACTAAAATGAAACCATAAAAAGGGTGAGCTCAAATGCTCAATAAAGTTATTCATGGAGAACATAAAACAATCCGAAAACATTTGAACGTAAAAACATGAACATAAAACATCAAAATCATGAGTAATGACATAAATCTTGGTAGTGCGTAAGGAATAGATCATAAAGGAACATTAACCATGATAAAATAGCATAGGAATAAACAATGTAATTGGGGAAAACATTAATCACATGATATTATTTCCATAGTAACCAAGGCATTGCTACCAAGACCATCATTGTGGACAAAGTCCCTTTCTGAATTGAGTTCACTCCTCGTTCAGTCCTGTATCACTGAACCGGATTAACTTATTGTTCCATACATCTCTATATCATGATATATAGATCATTACCCCAGGAATTGGAGGGAGATATAGGTCCCACCCATCTCATAATGAAATCATTCTTACTTGTGCCACAAAATAATCATAAATCATTTATCATAACCCAAAGAATAAAATGGGTTTCCTAAACATCTTCCCATCATAACTTAATTCATATAAAACGAATGTATATAATTTCATCATAAAAAAGAATAAAACCATGTAAATAATAGAGACATTATAATTGAAACATAATCATACTAAATAATTTCATCTTAGATGGAAAATAGTCTACAAAAAATACTTGAAATGATTTCTTGAGGAAAATATATTTTCTTCTTCAAAATCATTTTCCTTAAAAAATGAAATTCTATTTTAAAAGAAAAGTATTTTGTTGAAAATAATCCTGAAATATTGTAGGGGAATACTCATGAAAATAAGGTGTTATGAAACCGTAAAAACCGTTCACGCCGTATAAGTTAAAAAAATACATTCTCCTTGTACTTTTAATGAAAAAGTCGAAAAGTACCACGTATGGTAATCAAAAGAAATATTCCTTCCATAACACAATGTAAAAGTCAAAGAGGTGTAAAAATGACATTAAACATACATGGAAGAATATTAAACAGTTTATTAAAAACATTTTATGGACATGGAGGAAATATATACACCAGTAAATACTTACGTATAAGCAATCTCGGATAAAAAATGAGATTGCAAAATTATCTCTTACCTTATGTCTAATTTCTTCTGTATGTGTATTAGTCCCTTATATATTGGGTTTAAACATATAATTAACTTGTGACAGAACCATAATAATATTATTTTTATCATATATGACTCACTTACAACTTTATATTACCCGTTCATTTGTCAAATCCATGTTTAAGTAGCGTTTTGGGAAAAATCATTTCATTTATCGTCCGTGTTTTAACTTTTAATTATTCATATGATTACTTAGATCATGTTTACTTACATCCAGAATGTTAAACATGATTTATATATAATATATATTCAGAATATACATATATAAAATAGATCGATAAATGGAAAGAAATACGTCGTTCATGGAGACGGTAGGTCGTACGTACGCATGAAATCTATTTTCGTTTCCTTATTAAATTGAATGGAAGTAAGTAAATAACATATACCTAAGTCCAATATCATTAATATATCATATATTTCATTATTATTTAATATATATAATTTATAATCATTCTTGATTGGTTAACCTGGAGAATGAATCTCATCGCGTTGTGGAGGCGGTAATCCGTACGTAGACATGAGCGATGAGATCGTTCCCATAATTATTGAATGGAATTAGAGTGGATGATAAAATATCTCAGAATTATTATCATGTTATGATAACCATATATATAGTTATTCTTTACACAATTATACCCATCCATGTATGGTGGTGGTGGAAAAACAGATTACAGCACGGCGTAGAGAGGGTATTCCATACGTACGCACGTGCGGTGATTTCGTTTTTCGTAGGATTGGTAGAAGGTGAAATAGGGTTGTTTCATATTTATAATAAAATATCAGTATATTATTTATAATGATGTTATTACTTTATAAAAAAACAACTAAATAAGAGGAAGTATAAGGATAAAAAAACATGAAAGAATTTGACAAAGATATTACCTCTTCTTCGACACACCTCCACTTAACCTCCACATAGGGCACTAAAGTCAGTCTTGGAATATAAAAAGGACTTATAGTAGGTTTCTATGGAAGTGGAGAAGATAAATTGGTAGGGTTTTCTTGAGCTTGAAGGCTCAAAGTGGCGTGAGGAGGAGATATAGGAGGTTCCCATTTATAAGGGAAGAGAAGGGCACTTTTGGAAACATCAAAAATATAAATTTATAATAAACTCAATCCCAATATAAAAACTTTCAAAGTGACTAAAATTCGGATATGAGGTAATATAGGGTTGTAAGAGCATCAACCAATCAAATAGTGACATAATGGGAAATTATTTTAAACCTTATCAATTTGATTTATCGTTATTTAATTTATTAAATCTTGTTTGTGGTAATAATATTCTAAATTTTAAATTGTTATAAATAATTACTTATGTGTTGTGAATTATCCATAATTGGGAACATTATGACATTTTAGATGATAAAAATTTCAATTTATAATTTTTAAATATTTATATGATTTTAAACAATTTAATAATATGTTATTTTTATAAAATAACAATAGTGTTAATTTTGACACTATTCATTTATTTGAATTTAAATAAAATCTACATAGATGATATATTCTAAAAAAAATGTTTAATAGATTACTAAAATGTCATATGAATCTATAAAAAAATTTTTAGAACATTCATAAGTTCACATAATGTTTATTTTAATATTTATAAAACCCTTTATTTGATATTTCTATTAATAAAACAATTACTACATAATTTTTGTATAATCATTTATTATACTTATTATTTTTATAAAAATTAAAAATAAAATCCTATGATGAAGAGAAATTTAATAAATTTCATAATTATATTTTTACACTAATTTATAATCTTAAAATAAGAACATTTAAATTTCTATATTTATTAAATTATGAAGGTGACATCTTTGACATCATTAAAAAAATAATACAAATGTCCTAATCAGTTTTATAATGGTCCACATGGTCTGAAAATTTACACTTGGATGATTATGGTATATATATACTCGACCAATAAGTTTTGGTCAAGTTTTTTGTCCTTTTTATAGGTATTATTATTTTATTAATAACTATATTATTGATTTTTCACAAAATAAATAATTTCTACATCATTAATGTATAAGTTATTAAGGTAACTAAATACATCTTAAAAATTACAAATAAATTACCATAATAAAGAAAATAATTTTATCTATCAAATGAGTTTTTATAATCGAAATTATATTCTTTATAACCTTATATAAAAAATAATCTATTTATTAATGTTTGAGTGAGGCATATTTCACTTTCATTAAATTAAAATAAATTAAAGGTCATAATCACATCCAAGTGGGTTCCAATGAATTCCATGTCAATCCAGATATTACTTAGGAGGAAATATAATCATACTATTATATTAATTCAAGTGTTAAGGTAATTTTATAGTATTATTTTTAATCTTAATTACCTAATTTACCATTAACTGTGGTAAATAAAATTTATCGTAGTTACTATTCATAATGACCAAAAATAAAAAGTAGCATATTACCATAATTTGGACCTACTGATTCCAAATATGGAATCCATTATTCTAAATTAAAAATATATAAGTTGTAGTAATTAATTTAAAAATAATCCCTTTGTAAAAAACCAGGTTTTTGTTTAAAACATTGCAAAAGATTGAATTGATTTAACCAAAATATTCAATGTAAAATCAATACTAATGACATAAATAATATTAAATGGAAAAAAATATTATATTTATACTTTAAAACAATTTATTATTATAATTTAACCACATAAATTATCTCGAGGAAAAAAAATTATGTAAAATTTTGCATGTTTTTTCTATTCATCAAAATAAGAACGTTGTCAGAAATATATCAAAACATTATCTAATGTAAATATTTATATAATGATTCAAAATAAGAAGTTTATTTTGTAAAAATGAACTTGTAAAGTTGTCAAAAATTATATTTAAAATGGGTGCACCATAAAAAGGCGACAAAAATGCATTTTTTGAAAAATATTTATTTTACCCGAAAACTTTATTTTGTTCTCATACCATGTTTTAGAAAATGTTTCAGATGAATAATAATATTATAAAATAAAAAAATTTATTTAATAATATTTATAATGTCTAGTTAATAATAATATTATTACCATATATCATCGTTTAGTGAAGCTCAGTATTGCGTACAACACACGCTATCGATGAAGGTCACGATTGAATGTAATGCAAGCCATGTCAGGGTTGTCTGTTGTGCAAGGCTCCTTTGTTGTTGTGTATAACAAAATCCAACCACATTTCATTTATACATTGAATATATATATATATATACAATAAATGTTGCGTAGAATAAATAATATTAAATAAACTTGAAATTGTATGTAACATAATCCAAGAATTGGGTTGCGTATACTACTAGCTAATTCTTGTGTTGCGTATTGCGCAAGATAATCTTGGTGTAGAGTATAAGAGAAGATGTGAATGAAAATAAAAATAATATATCTTATAAAATCTTGGGGTGTTTCATTTATATCATTATAGGTCTACTAACATTGTAGACTGATATAGTATTAGGGTGTAGTTTAGTTTGACTGATAAGATAGTTTGTGGGTAGATTTTTTAACTAAGGGATTAAAAAATCCTTTGGAGTTGGATATTTTCCTGGGTCACTTTTGAGATGTACTAGTATAGTGATATATAATGGGTTTTTAATAATTAGATCTATTATATGGTATCCCATAGTGGTGAGTTATGGTAGATTTAGGGGCTAGTTAGGAAGTTGGCCTAGGGATAAGTCGTAACAATAGTTTTTTAGTGTTTGTTCCTGGGAATTTTCCTCATAGATAAATATGAGGCATGATTCAGTGTCTCTCTTTGAACAAGGGGGTTCTATAATTGGAAAACCTAAGTGATAGGGTATTATTATAGTATGGATTTACTCTGTATATCTTAGTGTAAGAGTATAGTTTAATAGATATCACTAAGTGATAGGGTGCTAATGCATGATGTACTTATGAGACCATACCCTTAGAGATGGGAAAATGGAATGAGATATGGCATGGCATGAAGTATGAGACCTATCCCTAAAAGAGAGGGAGGTTGTATATTATGTGGTATTATAATAGATATGACACTTCACTCTTTATGAGAGGTTTTCCATATGACATATTGTGTTGGAAATGTTATAGGACATTACCTTGAGTGATTGGGTGGCGTGTGAGATAGGATATAAGATCATAATATGTAATGGTACATTACACTATGTGATGGGGTAATTCAAAAGAATATATAATTAATCATATCTCTTGTTGATATAAATATGGATTGGAAATATTTTTATCTAAATTCTTCTAATAATATTGGCTATTATATCTTATGCCAGAAACTATGTTGGCCTGGTTATCACATTGTAACCTAAAATATATGATTGTGTGCTATAGATTTATTTCTCTTGAATACACACAAATAATATTGTAATATATTTTAGTAACCCCATTAGTGATTCCTTCTATAAATTTATTTTTCATGTCCTTCATAGACACACTACTGTGTGAAATGATTTTTCTGTTAAATTATTAAGTGATGGAATATATAAGAGATCTTCCCAATGTACCAAGATGGTGATTTGGTAAACTAGTATAAGGTGGACGTATTGTGTTGTACTTTATAATCATATATGTTTTCTTCAATTTACATTATAAAAATGGTTTACAAGATACGAGATCCTTGGTATGTCTATATATTCTCATATTTTGTGTATAATTACTCTTATATCATACTTTTATTTTATAAAGTTGGTGATTATTTATTTACAATAGTTCCTTATACATGATTATATTTGGTATGTGAATTTTTTATTAATCTATTATTAATTGTGGTTTTCATTAGAGTGAGGTCGCTTCACTTATTATTATATTATATTAACACTAATCAAAATCCTCTAGTATTTTAGAAGGAATTCTTTATCTCATGGGGTGCCTTTTGACAGGCTAATGAATTGATATCATAATAAAGTCATTATAAAAAATATTTTTGTGAATTTAATTTCAATGGTAAATAATTCTTAATTTTTAATTAATTTATGTTATTAAAATATTTAATTTTTTTAGTTTCTTTTAAAAAGTATTGTTTCTTATGTAGAATAAGGATCTTTTTTTAATATTATATTTTGATATACTGAATTCCACACTATACATTTTGTTTTTTTCTTCCTTGTTATGTAATCTAGGATATCATTTTCTTTGGGTATCTATTTTTTCCACCATATCCCATTTAGTAATTTGGTCTTCACTATGGCCCTATTTGAATCCTTAGATCGCAATTCCCTTTGTGTATCCATATGATTTGTTGATCTGGGTGATCCAATGTACTTTTTTCTTACATTTTCTATTACTTTAATGATTTCATTGAGTAAGATCCATGCCTTACAACTAGAAGTTAATTACATAAATCATTTTATTTGTATACTCATTTTTTATGTTTATCCTTATGTAATATTTATGGGATGAATTTGGAATATCTCTATCATCTTATTATTACATATTAATGGAATTTCACCTATCCATTCCAATAATGATAGAGATTCTCATCTATTAGTTGGACATGCCTCATCTATATATATGTGTCCCTCAATTAATGTCATTTCAGAGTGCCATGGTGAATAAATTGGGGCCTTTGGTCCTAGGTCATTATTTATGTTGGGTAATTCCTTCATAAATTCATTTAATTCCATTATCAGTAGAACCCTTGATTGGAAATCCCATATAGCTAAGATAGTATCTTGGTAGATCTGAAAGTCCTATTTTCCAGTAGATGGTAAGAAGCTGTGGCCACTCCAGGATTAACTAAAACAGGATTCATGGTGTCTTCTCTCAACAAGGTATTACTTCATATATATTTGAAAGGGTCCCAAGACATGCTGTGATTCTCATCCAAATAATGGTGTGAGATAAACATGAATTAATATCAACCTATATGACTCGATGACGTTGATATCCTGACCAAACATGTAGGATCATGACATGTCCATACCTGAATTATGAAATTTAATGAAATTTTTTATTTTTTTATATAATCATACAAATTATAAATCACCTAATATAATTACTTTTTTTAGAATAAAATTTATTTTCTTTTAATAATTTAAAAAAATGTTTAAAAATTATTTTTTATGCATTATATAATTTTAGTTTAAAATACCATATATAAATACATATATTGGTTCAAAGATGATTTTATAAAAATAATATATATATATATATATAAATTTCTAAAAAAAGGTTATCACTCATCTGATGATTAGAAATTAATATGAATTCTCAATAAGAACCCCGAATGTAAAAAAATCATATGTTTTGTAAAATTAGTTTTCTCCATATCATTTATAAATTAATTTAACAGTTAAATATCTCATATACTTAAATTAAATTTTTGTGCATAAAGGGGGTTTCATATAAAAACCATATAGGATGTATTGATATGAATTAAAAAAGATTTCAGTAATTGTTTTGGGAAATTTATGTTACACTATTGGATTATTTATGGTTTTTGATGAATTTGGTAAATTTGTTCTCTGATTCAGACTAATAATTTTGAGATGTTTCTTAGTATATGTCTTGGGGACTATCCGGAGTTGATCACACCCTATCATTCAATGTTCCAACATCATTTCATTGCCTAATCAGGTGGTTCATATTTTGAAAACTGGTTATATTGGTTTAAATTAAATTAATTATTAAATTTTATGTCTTTTGTGGATAGGAAATGTGCTCCATGGCTTGTCGGGCATCACCATAGACCTCAAATGGATTTATTGGTTGACTAGTTCAGTTTATGTAAATTTTCATTTTTTTTTTATTTTTATCTAATTATAAACTATTATATATATATATATATATTGTAATACATGATGTACTACAGGGCTTGGTGATTTTTGGTATTGCTAGGGAGACCTACCCAACGATGTGTGGATGAGGAAGTAAAGGAAATTAGATAACATGATGTAAGGGCCATGACATTATTATATTATAATTTTTAATTTTTTTTTATATTTTTGTTCCCTCATTAATGTATCTTTCAGCATTTTGCATGTTTTCGGTGACTTTTCAATATGTTGGTATGACCTTATGTTTTCCTAGTATTCAACATGAACATATAGCTTAATAAATGGTCATATGGTGGCACCTTGATTGAATGAGTTCTGGTGGACCAGTTTATGGTCTTCCATTGTGGGGTTCATTAGTTATCAAGGTGGAAAATGATTTTTTATAAAATTGGATTTTAAGAGGAGGTTTTTTATGGAAATTACAATGGAAATCGATTATTGTTAAATGAGTATTGGAATGGGATTTCAAAAAGGAATGGTTTACCAAAAGGATGATTGATTAGAATTTTGAGGGAGATCCGATAATGAATAAAATAGCTCTAGTGTCCATTTTAAAATGTTTTGAGGATGGGTTTTGTTTTAGTTTGTCAATTGAATCTTAAAGGGGTCAGTATGAGATAGTTTTGGCCTATTTTAACATATGTGGAAAATTTATATTTTTCTATAGAAATTATTCTTTAAATGAACAAGTTGTTTTGTTTCCTTATGAGTTTATTATTACATAAGGATTCATGTGTCCTAAGGAGACCATGATAACTTAGATGAGTTATTTATTTTGTGACTAAATGATGTTGACTTGATGGATGACTTGGCGATTTGATATTGGTATCGAATGTACTCGAGACACAAGACTGTGTCCTAAGAAACTTGTGCCAGTGAAGAGTGGTTCAACAGTGAGAGGGGATTCATACACTCTTTCTATTTCCTATATCTTTTTTATATGTCCTTCTCAGATTTTATAGAGATAGGATGGTGTTATTAACTATGGTATTCCCCAAAAATCTGTGGATGAGAAAACATGATTGACTATTACATACCTAAAATGTATGTGGATGATTCAGTATGTTTGATGACCACCCTAGTATCCATAGGGATGGGTCATGGTGAATTAATATGATTCTTAGAGTACATAGGGATGAGTCTGAGTTCTCAATGAGGACATGACTTGAGTGATAGGTATTGTCCATCGGATGCATACATTATGGATTTCATGACAGATATCCCTTCTAGAAAGGTGATGAAGTAGGTATTGTATAGATTATGGTCTAAAAGGATCATATAATGGTGTTGAATTAGGTATTGTCTAAGCTGTATCATGAAGTAGGTATCAGTATCGTCTTAAAACATGTATATTACCAAATTATGGTATGAGGTGAATCCTAAACCAGTTCCCAAGGAGGTATGTTTTTACTTTTAGGGTGTGTTATGATTCTGAATGGGTATGTTCTAGAAAATACACAATAAAAAAATTTATGTATGTCATGCACATCCACTTGATCACAATGGAAATCATAATTTTAAAGGAACTAGTTATACCTACAGGTTCATTAGACTCACCCCTACCAACATACATGACATGGGTTTTGACATACCTAGTTAGACACACATATTTTCTTTCAAGACAAAGGTATGATGGGGATATTGAATCATGATATCAGATAATTGGTCATAAAATATGTGGATATGATTGGATGGTATTTGATTTGGTCAAAATGATGTTGTCTTTTTTCAGATTATTTTTGGCATGTGTACCAGCCAGTTGTGCCTTTTTATTTATACGAGTCAGTGTTATATGATTATAATATTAATTTTCTACATCATATAGATTGTTCTAGTAAATTTTATTATAGAATATGTTATCCTAGTTAGATCCATGTTTTATTCATATAGGGTTTTGGGGATATTTTTTATACAAATGGGTTATTCGAAATTTTTAATAGATTCAAGTATGACCCTCAAGCATTATCTTGGAGGGAATATTCTTCCCATGATGATGTTAGGACCTCGCTACTGGTCAAAAATCACTGTCATATAGTGATGTGAACTAAATATCATGTTTAATACCTATTCTATCATTTTTTAGAAAGACCATGCTAGGGCATTGCATTGAAAATATTATATTTTAGATGAAACCAAATTATTTTACCCTACCATGGACTATTCATGATATTTTACCCGTAAATTAGATAGGGAAACATGAATTATAATTTATATTCTATATCAATGATCATACCATGTGTCTATGAAAAACATATTAAAAATTTATATGTTTAGGCCTATACTTCAATAATTTGGGTAAATTATTTGACTAAAAGAATAAGTATCAAATGTAAACCAATGTTTTGAAAAGTCTCCCCACTATACAAATTTCATCTCTGAAAAATTTAATAAGGATTAATGACATGGAATCTCAAAAAAATAGAAAAATATTTAACAATAGATGATACAAATTTCAACCAAATTTGGAATAGTGGTAATTGATTTATATTAAGGAAAAGTGAATACTTTTTAAAATACTCTCCTAAATTCACTATAGGGAGAGTTATCTTATATTCAGTTAGTCGTGATGTTTTTCTAGATAGTGTTTTAAATAACTTCTTGTTATGAAAGGTTATATATTAGGTGTCTTACTTCATATAGTAATTACTAATGGTTTATTCAATAGTAGATGATGAGCTGGTTGTGAGTTCTCCATATGTTGAGTTCACTTGAAGGTGGGATATTATTGAGTTTTTTAGATTGATTATGTGTGTGATTTGAAAATATCATTACTTGGTATCCATGACTATGGAAGTTATATAATATTTGTAGTTACCAAAATCCAATGGATGGTTCCCCTTAAATATAATAGATCAGTGTATCCATTTGACTAGCTGGGGGCCTCTTTATTAGTTCATGGGACCACATGATGGTGTTCTATTTTAATATGAATATTACATGGAATAAGTGATATATGTGGATCATCAGTTATATTGATAACAATCCTTACACATATTTGGAGAAGAAAAATTATAATTTTATCCTATGGATGTGGGACAATGGTCTGAACCACATAATAAGTTTCTGTTCATTCTTTACTTAATTATTGAATGTTTGTGGGTATGAGTTTCTAGAAAAGTGTCTGATATTTCATAAAATTGTTTGGTAGATATAGTGCATTTAATTCCTTGTTCTAATTCACTATTCTTATATTGAACATCCAAATATTTTAGGTTCTTTTAATGTGAGCATATATTTTGTTATGTTAGTGTTGATTTTGGTTATATTGATTTTAGTTACAGTTACGATCATCATAAGATATGGAATCAACATAGGGGGTCAGGTTTGATAATCTAGATGGATAATATATCATTTTCTAGTGGATATAGAAAGAGTATGACCTCGTATTAAAGGATTTGTTTGTTTCTTTAGTTAGATTTATGATATAAATGTGTGAGAAATTATTATTGGAAATATTTTATAGGAAATTACTTGGATTAGCGTGGATTTAGTTGGAAAAATGTGTCTACCAATATCAAGGGGAAGAATATAATAGTTGATCTCATTGAATTCCTTGTTAATATTAACTTGATACCTTTAGAACATAATATGGTTTTTAATGTGATGGATGTTATACCTGAGATTATTGTAAGTTAGGCGATTGCAATATCATTTTAAGGACTTCAAAATTCTAAGGAATTAGTTTACCTTTTTATGGTAACTTTTAGTATTAATAATCAGGGAATATATTTATTTTTTTCATGGCTGGAATCTTGGGATGGTATCATAATGTTAATAGAGGAATTATTATGGTAAAATGGAATTCTTATTTGAGGATTTCTAGAACATGATATTTAATGAAGAACTCATGAGTAGGGAATTTCATAAAACTTTAGGTAATGCATTGAATGATGATGAAAGGGTATTCTCACCTTATAGGTGAAAATAGGGGAGAAAATAATATATATCATGGGAGGGGAGTTGGGAAAAATATTTTGGTCCATGTATTACATACTCTCATTTTAATTTATATGGAAATATCAAAAATGACTGTAGTGAACCAAAAAAATGTTCTATAAATTCTTCAAAAGGATAAAATATATAATATAAATATAAGGATGAAATAGTTCACTACCAACAATCATAGTCTATTGGAGTAATCAATAATTTTCTAAAGAAAATATTTTTTTTCAATGAATGAATGTTCTTTAATAGTAATTTATATATCTTAGAATTTCTTTATAGTTTATGACTCTAAATATGAACCTTTGGATTTCATTGGTGGGGATATGTAAGTATTTATATAATAAATGAGTGTTTATTTTTATTGAACAATTTGAGTCATATTCTAAATCTTGAGAAGAATCTAATTTTCATAGGGTCATTATATGTTTAAAGATATAAAACTACCTATACTAATGGAGTTTGTAAGGTGAATTAAGGGTCAACGGTTAGGGAGTGAGGAGTTAAGGATGGAATGATTTAATTGATCAGAATTTTTTATGGAATTATGTTGATTTGAATGAAAAATTATAAAGATTCATAAGTTAGGAACTCCCATATTGGTAACCTAAATAAAAATAATATGAATATTCTAATTGGGAATGAAATGTTGAAAAATGTTCAAATGAACATTAAAAGTTTGGAATAATGCATGTTAGGAAAATAAATTATAGATTCTTTCAATTCTAATATCTGAATTCCCAAATACCAAAATTTATACCTTTTCACTCAGACTTATGCGACGAAACCGAATTTCTTTTTTGTGGATGATCATTTGACATCATCACATTCATTGATGATTCTACAAGAAAGGTATGGGTTAACCTTATTAATAATAGTTTTAATGTTTTTAAAACATTCTTCGGTGAAATGTATAGGTAGAATGGGAATGTGTTTAAGATAATTTTTCTCATAATAAATAGTAGAATAGATTATAGTGGTGGTACCATCTGGAATTTATGATATAAAAATGGTATTAGGATATAAAATATTGTACATAGTTAACCATATAAAAATTGTGTGGAAGAACAAAATAAATTAGAATTTGATGGAAAAATCATGCTCATGTAGATGGAAATATGAATTCCCAAGTCAATTTGGGTGGAATAAATAAACATCGATGTATTCTTTTCCATCATAATTCCATCATTTACTATGGGGAAAATCTACTATAGGAGATATTTTTTGATAGGCTACCAAACTTTAATCTTCTTATAGTATTCATAAATTTATCTTATATTAATATTAATGAAAGGGGCAAGAAAAATAGAGTATATGTCCATGATATGATTACTTATTAGATATAAAAATTAGAAAATTTTATTTCTTCTATTTTATTATTATAAATGATTTTCTATCAGATGTAAACACGTTCACATTAATGATAGGTTCATGTGGAAGTACTATAACTTTGGTAAAATAGGTAGATAACTAAGAATCATTTATTATAGTTCAAGTGGATCTGAATAAATGTAATATAAGTTATAAAAATTATTATAAGTAAGATAAAATAACAATACATTGAAGAGTAAAAATTATATAATTCATTCCATTAGGATTAAGGATTTATGATCCATGAGAGAAATTATTAGATGTTTGGGAATTAGATTAATGTTTTCTAGATTTTATAGAAAGAGAAGTAGTTTTACCAGGAAGATAATAATCTCAATTTGAGTTTATAATATATTCTATAGTTATGTTGTATGTCTAGCAGAATGGGGATGGAATGGATTTCCTATTTCAAATTGATACTATAGAACATGAAATCCTTGATGAATTGGATACACCTAGTTATACAAAATAGTGGGAATTAAAAATGAAGGAAGAGATATATTCATTAAAGTTCATTAGAAATTAGGATTTTCATTATTTAAAATAAGGTAAATTAGTAGTTTACTAAAAATATGAATTTTTTAAAAGGAATGATCATAAAAAATTAAATTATATAAGTCATTACAATGGTGAAATTAATCAAACAAAAAGTATGAATTTATTTCATCCAAGATAACATTTGTAGTAAAATATACAACCATCTTCATGGTGCTTATTTCTATTACATAGAATAATCATTACTCCTAGAAAATGAACACTACAACTACATTTCTTTTATAGAGACATCAAGGAGTATATTTTAAGAATAAAATGAATATTTTTTAATATCATCAGATGAGTGGAATTAGTTTTTTAGTTTACGTAAATCCCTTAAGGTATGATGTAAGAACCATGAAAGTGGAATCATATATTTGACGTGTTTATTGGTGATAAATATTTCACAAAAATAAATTATTATCAACATTTCTATATAAAAACATTAAATTATGGGAAATTAATCATACTTCATATATTTTTGGATAACATATTATTGGATATCTAAAGGTTTCATGGATTCAGGTGTGGAAATTGTTTCTCTAGAACTTTTGATATGAACAATCTCAGAAAAACCAAGATAATTTTGAGGATGATCTAGAATAAGTTAAAATAAATATAAATATAATTTTATCCTAGAAATATGATATTTTTTATATTTTTGAAATGTTTATGATGTTCATATGTATGTCTATCTTAATAAATCGTGATAAACAATTATGTTTTCCAAGGTCAATTTGCCCAAAATTTATATTGAGGTTTAATACATGGTTAAATTTATATTTACATTGGTTGTAAAATTTTCAATATATGCTATGATATATAGTTGATCATATGTTTCCATTATAGTGAGATTGGAAAGTCGTTTTCTGTCGAACCCAAAAAGAGAGCATTTGGAAGACATGAAATGTATCTATTGTAACTTAAAGGTAATAGAATATATCTCATTCTAATTTGGGGAATATAATCTTTTTCAATGGTTAATATATATAGGTTTTTTGGGGATATTTAGATACCTGGAAAATAATAACATGTTTTGTGTTTACTTTTGGTACAATGATGAGTTATGGAATGTCGTTCATGAAAAAATTGGGGAAATTTTATATGAATAAATAATAATATTCATTATTTATGAAATATAAAAATATTTTAGTTTAATTAATTATTTTTTTAGAAAATGTTAGAACGGATCTTGAATGAGTTTTGTTATTATTTGATAGTCTTAATGAAATTAACCATTAAGGGGATTTGGTGTTTCAGGAAAGAACATAAAAATTTTACCTGAAATTAATTTCATCAAAAATAATCTAGAGGAAATGGTTTTATAATTGTGGATGATACCTAAGAAGAAAAATATAGAAGTAATTATTACCAATGTTTTATTCTATGAATTTCTTAAGAATCACTATACCTCAACGGGACTCTATGGTTCGATGACCATGTGGGAAACTACATACAAGAGGAAGAAGGATGACTGGTCAAATATTCCAATGTGTCAATGTTTTCTTTCAAAATAGTCTTCAAGTGGGATATTATAATCAAAATTAAAGTTTTTTCATCTTAAAACTTAAATTAATTTATATTTTTTTCTAAAAATCCATATATCCTCAATGAATTTTCCTTCACCAATCATAGGAACATCTTATGAATATAGTTTGGTCTGATGATGGCATTCTTTTTAGAGTTAGTGAATATTGTTTATTCAATGAAAAATAGTGATCTAATTGATAGTTCATTGGGTGATGAGTTTAATATAAAATAGGTTATTCTATAGTAAATTAGAGAAATTATGAGTGTTTTGTTCGGTCTTCCATTATTCATAATTTGTGCCTAGGTATTCTTTATGAGACTAATAGTTACCCTAATCTAATAGATAGACCCCCATAAATTTTGGAGTTCAGCACAACAGGATGACTAGGTAGGACCCAAGATATTGGGACCACCATCTATTGTGTCAATTATTATAGATGTATTATTTTTCAACAGTGACATGTGTTTCTCAATAGATACAATAATTGTAACAATTGTAATTAATATTAAATGAAAATTAAATTGTTGTATTATTGATCTAGGATGAATGTAAAAACCACCTAATTTTTTTAGTGTTTCCTATTTTTAAATTTCATGATTGTTTCAATGTGTAAGTTTTATAAAGAGTTTGATTGAGTCTATTTTACATTGGGTGACTATGGTGCATTAGATTCCTAGTTATAGTGTTCAAAAAGATTTGGGGAACTTCAACATTTTAACATCAAATGTTTTTGAACATCTAATGTGAGATATTTAAAAGGATTTTACTTTAATTATCTAGTGATTTCACAATTTTTATTCTTTCATAGCCTATTTAATTTTATAAGTCTAATTTGTGAAACATAATCCAAGAAAACTAATACGTTGAAAACCCAAAAAATACAAACAATAAATCTAAAAGATATGATCAGAAAACCAAAAAAATTATTACTTATCAACGTAATTTAAGATGTTCATTAATATTATTGATAAAAAAAGAATGGGATATCCTTGTTAAACTCACACAAGATACATCAAAATCCCCACAATTAATTTTATCATAACATTACAAACATTCAGATGCAATATTTATATCCACAAAAAAAATATAATGTTCAATAAATATTTTACAATATATATATCTACATAAAATATAATCTCATTTACTAATGTAAAAATCATAAAATGAACAATAAGAAGATTAAAGGGTACCTCAAATAGGATATACCTAAGTGTTGTCAGAACCGAAGCTATGGTATAGTTATCTTCCTTTACAGATACGTCATTTTTTAAAATTTATAATGATGACTTAGTTGACAACAATGATAATAGGTCTTTCAAAATTTCATGAATGAGACATTTCAATTCCCATGCAGATCACACTCAATGAATATAATAGATCATATATTCATACAAGGAATGCTAACTGTACTAGAAATTTCATCCTTATTATCCTAAAATTTAGTCTTTCATTAATTGTATTTATAATTCTAAAAATATATTTAAAATTCTCGTATACTGGATGAATTATGGAAAACAACCATTATGGATTTCTCTGTAGATATAAATTCCACTTTTAAGGAGATATTGAACGCATCCTTAAATAAATATAATATAGATGAGTTAAATTTTTAAAAAAAGGTATAAAAAATCCCCCTTCAGAAGAATGAAACATTAAAGAGTCCTGAATAACTAACTAATAAAAAAATGTAACCAGGTAAATTAAATTTTAATCATATTACAACCCTATTAATGTACCATACTTAAGACTTTAGAGCTCTATAGACTCCCACACATTAAAATTTTAAATACTGTAAACCTAAAATATATGTTCTTAAGGAATTTCTCAATCATACCACCATATATGAAAAATGATAATAATGTTTTCCTATCATTCCCATATAAATTGATTAAATATGAAAAAGGTGGTTTATACTCAATAAGCTTAAAGTATTTCATATTAATTGATATTCCTTCAAACTTCTCCTGCTACATTATAACCTCATTTTGAAATAGATTAGTATGAAATATATAAGAAAAAGGACATGTGTTTAGCCCAACCAATATATATATGGCCTATGAAGAGTTAAAAACTAGAGAAAATATATCCAAACCATGATAGAAACTATTATTACCAACATCAAATGACACATACATCACAAGATTCATCTATAAATTTAATGGTAGAATACTCTAAATAATAAATAGTATGTCACTCAATAATAAACCTAAAAATTCCACAAATTTAAATCAAAATAAATCATGATTAAAATTATAAAATTAATAAGTTCATCATTGAAATCACTTTTACAGTTACCAAACAATGAATTTCATTCCATGATTTTAGAATAACTTTGATCTTGTTATAAAAAAATTAGTTTTTCCACTTAAACAATGTTTTATAAATAACGTATCAACACTGTTTGACGAGGCAACATAAATGTATCATAAAACACTATTTATTTAATAAAAAATATTAAAAAAACAATATCAGAAAAAAATTATAGGCTAAGGGGGATTCAAACCAGAAAAACAATGGGGAAAATGATTGTGCATAGTTATTCTACATTTTTTTTCAAAATAATAAAATAGCCATACAAAATCCCAACAAGGTTACTTAGAAACTTTTTAATTGGATTTTTGTTGTTATACAATAAATAAATGGAACGTTTACTCCCATATTTCATCTCATATATCTATCATTTAACACTCAAAAAATGCAAACAAAGACATCTAACTTCAATTTAATTTTGAACACTATCAACCAAAATCAGAATTTACCAAAAAATAAAAAAAAAATATTTTAAAATCAATGACTCCATACATAACTACCCATGGTAACATAAGGATTATAAAGAAATGATTATAGTAATATTCTTCCAACACATACCTCTCAAGTATCAATATATTTGTTTCAATGATAAATCTCGAGGTTTTTGTTGATTAATACATGCTGACAGCTGTGTCAGTGAATAAAATTATAAATCATTGGGAATGATTTATCCCTATAGAAATAAAAAATAGGAAATGAATTATTATTATAATTCTAAAATTTTATGTTCATACATTAATCTTTCATCCAAAATAAAATCAACAATTTTAAGGTTTCCAAAATCCTAAAAAATCATAACCAAAAAAATTCAAACTAAATTTTCACATATATAAAAGAGATACAACATGTGTATATCAAGATCACAAAATACAAGAAACACCCATGTATATATGTACCATGTAAATCAAAATAATACAAAAATATAAAACTAGAAATAACATCCTAAGTTGAGGTCACTACATAATATTATGAAAAAAATATTCTATATTAGGGGTTGACATGACAGAATCCAGAGGGGCATATTCTCAAGAACCTGAACCTAGACCTAAGAAATCCTCTTAGACTACCACCATAGAGTGTAATGTTTTGGTTTTGATATAAACATTATTTTTTTGTTTCCACTATTAAAACACCCCAAGAAATTAATTTTTGAATACATTCTTCAAATACTAGTTTAAAATAAACAATAAAAAATTAATGATTTTAACATTTTTGGTAAATGGAAAATGATAATGACTAAAATACATCTTTCACTAAAAATTATTATTTTAAAAAGATTTCATTTAGTGTATAAGAATAAAAAAATTTATAATACCATTTTTTAAGGAATTAAAATCAAACTCTTTATTTCACGAGATAATGATTTTTGGGTTTAAGTATCTCATTATGTCTTATTTATGAATTGCAATTTCTAATTTATTTTTGGAGAAAAAACATAAAATTGAGAAATAAATAATAACATAGTTTATAAACCAATGGAAATAGGACATATGTAAAGTTATACTATAAAAAGATATAATTAGTATTGAAAATTCTATATGGAGTCAATGAAGAATAACAAATAATTAGCGAGGATCATAAATAAGTTATCAAAAAACATATAAATGGAATAGAAATATATAATGAGGAATAAAAAGTGATAATAATAAAGATAAATAATGTTAGATCAAACAAATTTCATGGTAGAGTCCTTAAGTCCATGTTATATGATATACTTATTTAGAACTAACACTATACAATATATTTTTAATAATATCATCTTAGTCCACCAATCCTAATCCATTTTCACTCTTCATATCCTAAGAATATCATAAGATATATTTTACTAGTTATACTGGAATCATAATATGAATATATAACTTCTATTCTATTCCCATGAAAATAATTAGGGTTCCCATTATGTTGTCTATTGTAGGTGAGGAAAAAAATAATGCATCCGTCATATATTAATAACATATCACAAGACAATACATCATACTATAAACTCCTATTCCAAAATCTATGCACCCAATTATAAATAATCCTTTTTCGTTTTATAAGTATTAATCAACAAGAACAATTAACACTCAAGCTCCACAAATTAAAATAAAACAAGAAATTATGGGGAACAAACTAAGGCTACAACATAAAGTACAGAAAACATGTTATAAAAAGTTGTAAATGGTACATTAATTATACATTAATATTAATTCCATGACATATTTGTTAATATTATTTACCCATATAGGCCTAATGTATTCATGTAATCCAATATTCATATACAAAGAATATAAAATCATCAAATACTAGTTTAAGAATAATTATATAAAGTATATGTCCAAAAAACATATGTAATAGGTGAATATTGAAAATGAATATATAAAACCCAATGTCAGTTTTATGATAATAAAATACATCATTAAATCAAAAAATAATCCCTAAATTTAAAACATGATATTATTATAAATTATTAGAAAATACCACACCCCATTTTAATATTATACTTCATCTTAAAAACCATTAGTAAACATTTTATAAAATTCTTATGATGTGTAAGATATTTTATAAAAACATAAGAATAGAAATCCAAGAATTCAATTTATATAAAACCATTAAATCATAAACCATTGATTTTAAATTTTTACATTCATCAGTAAATTCATTATTTGAGGTAATTTTATGGAAAATCACTTTTGAAATTGTAAACATTAAATGGTTTTTTATGAAAAAAATAATTATAATAAAAGACATACAAATGTCAGGATGGTTGGAATATAATGATTTAATATAGATATAATAACCTTTTATTAATAATCATGACACCATATACAACCTAAAAACAAGGTTTAAATAAACCTAAACCTAACATCTGGCCACTATGGCCACAAAAATCAAATAAGAGATAGAAAGAGAAGATGAAAAACCAAATAAAAAGAATAATAAAATAAATGGATATATAACTTTGAAGAAATCTAATAGAATTCATGTGAAAGAATATAATTACTATTTAAGAGGAAAGGAAATCGGGTTAGGCTCCCCATTTAAATTAAATGTCAATATCATGGTAATTATTTTTCTTGGGGACTTCAAATTATGATCCTAGAATAAGTGTAATTAAGTTAATTGGGGTCCTTATATGTAATATGTGCATCGGAACATCCAAAGAAGATGTTTTTTTGATAAGTAATAATAATTTTGAGATGGTTTCCATGCTCTGGTGGGTGTTATAGCAAGGTGCAAAAAATTATGGAATTTTTGTACTATAATAGATCTTATTATGACCTGTATGTCACACCATTATTTTATACATTGAGGTAGGTCACATCATGAAAAATGAATCATGGGTTTTCATTGATTGATTCCTTAAAAAATATCTATCACTTTCAAGGGAAGTGTCTCACTACAACTAAATTCATTAAAATGTTTGGTAAGTCTAACAATGTACGTCATGTGATGAGCCAAGACAATTCATTAAATTTTCTAGGTGATGAGGTATATTATATCACTACACCACTATTTTTACTAAATTGATGCCTGTTTAGGTTTTTTAATTAGATCTATACAAGTATTTTTTGGGTTTACTGCTGGTATTTTAGTGGAAAAAGGCATCCTAGAGAGTCCATTCGGTATGCTCTCCTCTATAACATCCTCCTTTCATCCCCCATATTTAGAGGATATTGATTAGCTGTTTTTTTGATTTTTTTATATTAATTTTCCCCTACAATTTTTTGGTTTTCTTCATAATCATATGATTTTAGGCAAACCATTTATGATTTTAATGATAATTCCACCCAAATATATTGTAATTAGGAAATGATGGGTGGTATTTCTGATGTATTTGTGAGAGGAGGTCCAAAAAGTTTCATCACATGTCCATCAGTTCAATGTTTCTGTAATGGTTCTATGAAATGTTATTTTAGGAGATTATCCCTTTGAAATTAAACTAGATAATTAAAAATAATTTTTCATACTTAATTAATTGTGTTTTATGATATAAGGAAGAAGCTTTGGTGGAAGTATGAGATTGGTAGAAGCGTAGAAATTATTTTTGGATCTATTTTTAAGTGTTTAATGGGTAATAACATCATAATAAGGGTATATTGTCCCTTAAATTAAAAATTAATATTATTATTATTCATTATTTCATTCCCTCATACAAGCTTCATAGGACTGTGTATAAGGATATGGATTAAGTGTTTTGGGGATTTTTGTCCTAAAACCAAATCATTGGAACATTATATTTCTTGTTAAATTCAAATAAGTTAATATTAAATATATCGTATCACATATTGATTGTAATTTTATATAAAATTAATGTGATAATTTCCTAGGGTATCAGTTGTATCATGATATGTATTATAAATTTCCTGTTATGATGATAAATTTATGATGCAATGAAAATATCTCTTAAGTATTTTCAATATATTTAATATGAAAAAAAATATGGAGAGCATAGTTTTATTACTATCATGTGTGATTTCTTATTAGATTATGTGTCTTCAACTCCTGATTTTCTCACTTGGTAATCTCAATTATGGTAGATTTTCATGATAGACCATCTAATAAGATTTTTTTATTTTTTAGGTCATCGAATATTCTTATATACGTGCATGTGTAATTGTCCATACACATTAATATTATTATTAATATATATTGTGACTCGCATACCGAGATGTATTGACTAATCACATTAAAAATTATGTTCACTCTAATTATAATATTGTTGGTATGTCACAATTGTAAAGTTATTAATGAATGCATCATGGAAGAATTTATTTCTTCTATTTATAGAATTTAATACCTCTTCCGTTTTATTGGAATTAAATTTAAAAAATAAATTCCATGTTTATGGTGATGTATAATTTTTTGTTATGGATTATTAAAGAAATATATATCATTTATTAATATTGATTACATAAGTAAATAACATACCTGATGAGATATCGAGATAGATGGGTAATATTACATGGTCTATTCTCTTATATGGTTGTTCATGTTGTAGCATTAGCATCATCCTCTTGATTACATTAATAAATTTTTAGATATTAATATTAGACACAAGGAAATACAAACTTATTTCAGTAAATAATTATCATAAAAGGTCAAACACTAAGTGTTTCTGTTGAAATCAATTAAATGGTATTTTAATTTAATTATTGGAATAAATATTATTAACATTTTTTAGGAATAATTTTATTTATGTTTTATTTATTTCATAAACTAAATAGATATTTGTTTTTTAATCCACTTATTTTATTAAATTGATATACACTATTTATTAATTTTTTAATGAATTTATATTAAATTATTTATTTATTTGAGTATTCAATAAATACTGAGGTGGATGAATGGAAAAAGACGAGGTTAATAAATAAATAATGATTTTCAATATGGTAAAATAATATTTATCTGCAAGGTTATTAACACATTCCATGCAAAAATAATATTATAATTATTATTTTATGCAATGTGTTCATTTAAGGGTTTACTATACTATTAAGGGCCAATGTGAAATTAAATAACATTTAACCGTAACCCATAACTCTATAATTAAATAGTTATGTCTATTGTTTTGGGGTTAATAAAATTAGTGAATCATTGTGCTTAAATAAATCTAGATGTCTCTCAAAATATCAAAGAACACTCCATGTCTTCTACTATAGAGCCTAAGATATTCCTCTCTTACATCGATATTCTTAATAATGAGAGTAAAATAATGATTATTCAAACCCATATAAATCACTACAATGGTCATATAAAAACTAAAACAGGATCAATCCACCAAGGTATCACCCAAAAATCCATCAAAATGGTTTAGAAATCAATGGAAAACATTTTGATCACCGCTTGAGGGATTCTATACATCAATCCATCAAGAATAAGAGTGTTAGACTGAAAGGGTTTTTAATTATCAATATAATCATCAAATTAAGATCTCAAGACCATGGTATTATTTCATCATTTATTGATAGACTAATTAAAAATATAATATTAAATATACACTTGGTTTTCTAGAGTCTATCATGTTTCATAAAAAATTATTCTTTATGGATCCCACATCAAGTACATCGTGGAATATATGTTGAATCCAACAATTATTGAGTTGGTCCTAGTCTTGATAAGTAATTCTTCTATTCCCGTTACCATCATGGGTTATCATAGGGAGGATATGTTTAAATTTATATTTATTTATTCAAATTTTAATCATTTAGAATTTAAAACACAATTTTTATTTCATGTTTTGATTTATTCTTAATCCATCATCGATGTATCTTATTCCACCTCTTCATGTCCCTCTCACATAACAAATATTGGTTAATAATTATTAAATAATGAATTTAAAAAAATAAAAATTGTTATTCAAAGAACTCTGGTTAGATAACAAAGAGTTACATAATGGATATTTCACTATCTTATGTTGTGTACCCTAGTTCATTACACCAGGAACAACATGTGGAATATGGGTCATTATGTAATGAATTGTCACTATGGACATTAAATGCACCATGTGTAGACAATCTGGGGTGGAAAATGGTTTTTTCGGAATACACTTCATGTAGCCCACATATTCTCATTGTGTAAAATGTAGGGTTAATACACATCATGTAATTAATTTACTATGTGTCTTCAAAACATGATGTGTATAGGCTGGCAACCATGAAACGTGATGTGTTGGTTGGATTCCTACTTACATGTTGTGTAACTGATTAATTTCCATGGGATGTACTCTCAATGTAACGGGACATATAATATAGACTTCTGAGGAAGAAAATTACATGTCTTGTGGTATGGCATTACATGTAGTGTAATTTACTTATTTTCATAGAAATATTAAATTTAATTAATTACCCCATTGAACCTCATCATCATGGGTTAAATTATTAATTTAATTGAAATTATATGATTTTCATTATGTTTTTTATTAAATTAAATTCTCAATTAATTCTCTATAAAATTATAAACTATAATAAATTTATTTCCATTGCATTATAAAGATTAAACGTGCATTAACTCTTATAGGAAATGTAATTTTATTGTCTTTTATTCACGATGAATTTGAAAGTGCATTCCATAAAATTACTACCAATTCCATGTGGACAGTATGTCTTGTATGTTCATTTTATACAATAGGGTCAATACTATGTAGTTTATATAGGTAACTGCCATGTTTCTTATAAGTAAAAAAGCTATGGCATATTTTCTTAAATTTTAAATGAAGTAAAATAATTTATTTTAAATGAAGTAAAATAATTAATTGATTAATAAGATAATTATACTGATTAATTTTGGGCTATTTTATCTTATAAAATAAAAAATTTAAATAAATTCTAACTATATATTTTAAATTTGTTGTCATTACATTTGTAAGAATGAAAATTATATTTAAATAGATATATGTATATGGTAATTTATTTTAATTTTAATTTATTTCATTGGATTGCAATATTTATTATCAAATTATATATGACGGTACTCCTATCATGCCTTCCTCCTTTATTATGTTGTAAAAATGTGTTAATGGTTGTTTTATATAATTCTCATTACAAATCCTTAGAGTACCATCACCTATTTCTGAGTTATATTAAATATAAAAACGATTATCTAAGGTCACATAGAGTTAGTTCAAGGTAAAATAGAGGTTGAGGTAGTTCAATATGAAACTAATATGAAACAAACTCCAATAATACATAGGTGGACATATGAGGTTCTACCACTCATCCCAAGATAGACAGAAGTGATTTTCCAAAAGACTTATATGTTGATTTATTATTTCCTTATTTAATCTACCATTAGATAAATCTGATGGGAATTTAATTTATTTATTTATTTTCACATTGTAAGAATTATTTTATAGATAAAAGACCATGATAATGTAAATAAATAGAATAATATGCTATGGCTAAACTAAAATAAATGTATTATGCATAATTAGTTTATCAAGATATGGTTATTACCCTATGTAAAATCCATATAATATTAAAAACACAAGTAATAGAAAAAAAATATGCAGAATAAAAAAATTCCACCAATAAAATATTATTTTGGACTATGTTTTCATCATATTATTATAAATGAAACCATAGAATTAGGTATATTTGCTACCCATTTTGGGACAGATACTTTTATCGATGAGTTATTATGAATGTTTTGGGTTGAATTAACCTATTTAAATCAAATAGAGAAACCCTTGATAGAATTTATTTGACATTTATGAATGTTTTGAGGAAAACAATTGTTGGTTTATGGAATAGGGATTACACTAAATAGATCATGGAGATACAATTCAAAATTTGGAAGAGTATTACCTACCAAAATACCTTTGAGTAATTCACATTGACCTTGCTTCGGTTTTTAGAATGAGAATATATATCATTTACACTACAATGTTTAATCAAATTGAAATTATATGTCTAATGGGTTGGGTTGTTGGAAGTTGATAAATTATTAGGAGACATATATTAAATTCTTTTCATATCACTTTTTATAACCAAATAAATTAATACTAATCATCTCTAAACTATTGTAGAATCAATCGTTAATTTCAAAAATCACAACATTGTCCTTACGAACTATCTTATATAAGGAATATATCCTTAATAAAAAAAATTCTAGAAGTGTACATGGGATTTTAATATATTACTATTCTAGGAATTGAAGTAATATATTATTGAGTCCCTAGTTCAGGATCCTCCCACTGTGGTGTTGATTTAGTTGTAGTTACTTTTCATTGAGAATTACTTCGATGATTCATTTGATGTCAAGTGTTTAATGTTATCTTCCGTGTCTAGTGAAATAAAAAAATACATGAGACAATGGATGCATAAAAAATTATCAATCATCTTATTTATATTTTTCATGAAAGGTAATGATAATATATTTTTTTATATTACAAGACACTCATCATATGTGATCCTAGAGAAGGCATTGTATCTGGATATCATATAGTCAAAATTATTGGCTACATTGAGCATTTAAAAAATCATAGGTTTAAACTAATTGATTAATTATACAACAATATCATTATCACCTCAATTGTTTTCTTTTAAAAATTAGTTTTAATTTCTACATGAACATTATAGGGAATTCACTCCCAGATATCAACAATTAAATTCACCTGACTGATAAGGTAATGAACCCCGCCAAATCTCTTTTACTTATGGTAAATAAGAGGAAAGGAAAAAAAGAAATGGTAACCAAGACTAGTCCAAGTATAAATATTTTTTTCACCTAACTTATAAAAAAAGGAATATAAAATGGGAAGTGAGGATGTATTATGATATCTAGTTGCGATTCGGTAATAAGGGCCACTGGGAGAAAACACTACATAGTGGGAATTAAGTAAGGCGATGCATTATGAATTTTATTTATTGAGTGTAACCTCTCAATTTATATGAATTAGGTACTGGATACCACACTTTATACCCAAATTTTTATAAAAATGATGGATACTTGTAGATTTAAAAATGTTATACAAGGTGAGGTGGATTTCCGGGCGACAAATTGAGCTAAGTTTGTAGTAAAATCCATTTGTGACTACCACCTCACATTTCATATAATAATAATCACAATTCTTTTTAATTGTTAAAAAATATGTGAATTACACAAAATATTATTTATATATCTAAATTAGATTTAGGAGGGTTTATTTTTATCATTTGAAATGAATATTTTTTCTTTTATAAATAATGTATATGTTATGGTAATGAATATTTATACAATGTTCATCATCTAATAGATTATGTGACCAAAGGGTTGGAAAAATATACTAAATCTGGATCACATTAATCATAACACACTAAGATATGTCTTCACCACTTAGGTCGGGTAAATGAGAAATTATTGACTATATTAGATCAAGATGATTTCTTAGATTCATTCACAGAAAAACCACTTAGTATTCATAAAGTGTGTTTTCAAGGGAAATTTCAAAAGATCCATTTAGTTGAACTGTGAAACGGACACAAATATTCTAGAGTTAGTTCATAAAAATGAGTATCGACCATTCCTAGTTGATAAATGTGGTGGGGTATCATATATCATAACATTTTTTGATGATTTTATTAAGAATGGATGAGTCTAATTAATGATGTACAATTCGGAATCCTTGGAGAAATTTAGAGACTTCAAGAATGAGTTTGAGAACCATCTTTGAAAGAAGATTGTGAAATTAGAATTAGACAATTCTGGATAATCTCATAATCGATGATTCATTTACATTTTATGTGGGTATAGAATTTTATCCTAACCCACTCCTAGTTATGCACCGTAGTGGAATGTTTTATGTAAAAAATAGTCACCATGTGTTTCTACACACGGTGAGGCCTATGATGTGTCGGGAAAACATTCCACTATCTATTTGGGTGTAGGGACCCAAACCCTAGTATCTGAGAGCCAATGACTACTAAAACTAAATTGGAATTATATATAAGAAATCACATCCTGAAAGACCAAATAATTTACTAGTGTTGGAAAACTAGACACAAACATGAGTTTTACATTATATTTGACTACACAAATTAAAACAAAATTTTTTTATTCCTTTTTTGAGAATAACATTATTCTACTTAGTGTATCCCTATATATCATTCTTATTAAACTTCATAGAATCATTGGGAAAGGAAACAAAGTGTGAGATCAAATTCATTGTAAGTGTTAAGTTTAGTGAAAGATATCATGTATCAATAATAAAATTCAATATGAAACGATAAATAAAAATGAACACATTCCATTTAATCAATATGCTGGGAAGGATCTTCATAAATAATATAGCCTGAAAAATAACAAAAAAAATGTTCCATTTAAAAATCATTACTATCAAGAAAATATAAGTCATCATAAATATATAAAGGTAAATAACTAAAAACACATTCCATTTAATCATTTAATGGAGAATGAATTATATCCATAATCTTTTTCATTGTAAAAATATCATGTATAATTATAGTAGAATTCAAAATATAGGAAATTTATAATTTTTAGAAAAAAATTTTCCCTTGAAAATGGTAGATTTACCTTCAGGACCCTTCACAAGAAAGTTTGAAATATACTACTATCAAGTATACTAAAATGAAAACATATAACATGCTTGGTTTCAAATGAAGATGGTTTATTACAGACTGATTTCATCTCATAATACTACAGATGCATTGAGGGTATTAGTGAAAATTGTTCCATGCCCATGTCAAAATTTTCAAAATAATTCCTTATATATAAATTTTTTTATTTAATTCATAAACATTGTTCCTTATAAAATATAATTATTTAGTAATGGATGCTTATTAATCAATATTTCCCAATAAATAATATAACATTAAAATTAACACCATATGTAAAAATAGAAGAGGATTTAGGAAATAATAATATGCAATAATAAATAATATTCATATCAAAAAACGAAATATATTTTATAATGAATAATTGTTGTAAAGAAAGTTATTGTTTTAAGAAAAAGAAAAGAATCACAAAATGAATTTAAATTGTACGATAACTTTTACCAAATTCTAAGTTTCAATTCAAATCTCCTTGGATGATATAATTCAAATTGAAACTAAAAATAAAGATAAGTATAAATTAATTATGATATTAAATTTATAATGGAGGTATATACACCATGAAAATGTGAATTGGTTCATAAAAACAAATAAATATCAATGGAATTTAAAGTGAGATGAAAACCCTTATCTTATGCTTTCATGTTGATAATATTTCCATTAACCAATTGTATAATTGTTTTAAACATTTTTTAGCTTATACTAGAAACATAAAAATATGAATAATATTATTTATAATTATTTTATCTTATCTTATCATCATTTTGTTAAAAATATTTCATTACTTACCATGTTTTGGTTGTTAATTGCCTTATTTTCGAGTATATTTTGACGTGTTATTTTTTTACTCATGTATATAATTATTTAATCATATCCATAATTTAAAACATCATTTAACTATCCAATATATTTATTGTAATCCATAAAATTTTATGATAGGAAATTAAATATACCATTCATGGAGACGGTATGCCATATGTACAGATGAACGTTATTTCCATTTTATTATCATATTGAATGAAATAAAATTAATTCAACTATATATATAAATAATTTCAATATAATTTTTATTTATTATATATTTATTAAACCCATCCTTAATACATTCAATGTAAAGTTTGAATGAATCACATCGCATCGCGATGCTGTAGTCCTTTGTACCCTAGAGTGATGTTATGGTATTCCCAAAAATTGAAAAACATGAAGGTGTTTGTTATAAAGTAATTATTGAAGAATAAATATCATAAATATTATATATATCTCATATAAATATTATGTATATCATTTTTACCAACCATGATTGTTCTAATAGAAAAATGAATGGCATTGGTTTGCGAGGTGGTAATTTTTCGTACACACAAAAAATCATTTTATAACTCATTTGATTGAAGTGTCGGTGGTTGTAGTTCATACCCCTAACATAAAAACATGTTAGAATATTTAAAATAATATTTTAATTATATATGTAAGATATGATGATAATTTACTGGTTTGTGTAAGACATAAATTAAAAATGTTTTTTGATGAACATTACCACTTCTTTAGGTATATCCTTTTGGTTTTCCCCAAAGGCCTTATTTGGATGGATATATACACAACTTAAGACATATTGTATTATGGTAGGGTATTTGAGACATTATTTGGGGATTATTTTGTTGACAAAAATGACATTTGAGGTCTCAAGATGTGGGGAGGTGGAATTCCATTTCACAATGGAGGAGGAGTGGCATTCTTGTAAATACCAAAAAGTATTCCCTATTGGTAGGTCTCCCATACATAAGTTTCCCTAAAAATAGAAACATTATGGAGGGGATGGATTCCTTGGTCGATAAATACTTCCTCTACACAAAATAAATACATTTTTTTAAAATATATTCCATAGTCTTTAAGATTATTCAATTTTCTCTCTATGGTTTTTCCAAGGATAATTGTATCTTTTTATTATCCAATATAATTAAAAAATTATTATTTTAATTAAAATAACGTTTTTATATAATTTATACCCAATTATTAAATATAATAATTCCAATTAATTGAATAAAAATATTATGTCTGTTTAAAATTTATTATTACTCAAATGTATTTAATGCACAAGACCACATTCTAACCTTAATCCTGTTAATTAATTTTAATTGTTTTTAATAAAAATTATTGTAAAAAGTTAATTTTTCCATATTAGATAATATAAATTATTCTTATTCCAAAATTCAACCCATTTTTTCAAATTTAGTACAACAAATAATAAAAATAAATTTAAAATTAATCATGAAAATGGAACGAGAAAGTTGGGTTTTAAAGTGAAAATGTCCAAAACATTTCGATGTTTTTATATCTAAATTAAATATAAAAATATTTTAAATTCCTATGTTGGATTAATATATTTATAATTGAACTATATATAACTTAAAAACAATTTAAAAAATAATTTATCTTTATGAATAAACAAAAAAAAGTTTTCAATTAAAATATTGTAATTTTCATTATTCTTTATAAAATTAATCTTCTCATAAAAATTCCAAAAAAAACCACGAAAGATAATTTTGAAATTATTATGTTATAACATAATTTTTTTTTTCAAAAAAATTTATAATTGTTTCAAAATATAGTTTTAAAATTACTTATCTATTATAGGTTAGCAGACCCACTTAAAAAAATACATATTTTTATATGTAAAATCCTATTTTTTCTAATATTATACTCATCAAATATATTGGTGAATTTTAAAAAAAATATTGAATATATGATACTTATAAATTTCATTATGATCATTCAGTAATGGTAATTTATATAATTCAATATAGAAATATTCCTTTGATTATAAAAATAATTTCCTTATAAAAACATTTTCTTATTATTTAGTGGGATTTTATATTCATAATTAATTATTAACCAATGAATTAAACCATATATTATTATAATTTAGTTGATACTATTCATAATTATTCAATTCAATTTTCAATTTATTCATTCCACTTTAAATAAGATTATTTATAGTATTCAACAAAACTCATCATTGTTTGTAATGAATGATTTCGAAAAAATTCATTATTGTGTGTAACGGAAGATAAAATCAGTTTTGAAATCATTTAAATCTTAATGGTAGATTAAATTATTTATATGTATTCAATATATCTTAAATTATTTGGATTTTATATTACCTTCTACAATGGAGTTATGTGTCATACATGATATCGAATACAATGTTATGTAGAATTTATGAATGTAACATTCTCCCTATATTAATTAAACTATGTACATGAAATTTAAAGATTTTCTCATAAACCAATGGATTAATATTTCATAATAATATTTATAAAATCCCACATCTTTGAATGGTTTGATAAAATAACAACTTAATATGATTTAAAATGAATTAATAAATTAATCTAGAAAAAAATGAAAGTAGGTTTCTATTAAAAAGAAAAGTAGCGGAAGCTGATGATATTGACATTGAGGAAAATGTAAATTTTTATAGAGAGTGATATAGGTCCTGATATATGAATGTGAGAGATCAATGAAATATTTATGAGCTCCAAAACATAAATATTTAAAGATCGAAAGGACCATTTGGATCATAATATATGAATGCAATTGGGTAAGATTTTTGTTTTTTCAAAATACTTTTCCCATAGTTGAATAATTATTTTACCATATATGAATATAAAGAAATATACTTACTTATTTTTTTCCATTTCATAAGTGAAATTTTATCCTTTTTTGTGCTTTAATTAATTTATATTTTATCCTTTACTCCAAAAATTAACATATTTTGTCCTTGAAAAATTAAACGTCAATGGTAATGGATCGTAGGACCCATAAAAGTGTAATAAGACTTCCCATATATTACAAACTATTTTCCAAAACCAATACTATTAGAACAAGTTATATAATAAATTAACCACTCAACATTAAAATTAAAACCATTTTTTTATCTTTAATATTTATTTTTCAAATTGTTTAACGAAAAATAATGTCGTATTAACCCTAAGGGTTATCAATACCTTTAAACTAAGGTCTGTAAAATTTAAGGGAATTATTCCTCAATTAAATTTTCCAAATAACAACTATTCCTGTAATAAATTTCCCCATAAATATCATTAATCTGGGTAAACACTCATCCCATAAATCCTAAAAATAGGTGTTTAATACATTTAACATATGATAAATATGAAACTTATTAACTCATGATGGTCTCCATAACTCTTATGTTAATAAAGTCATATATGATTCTTAAATTTAACACAATCCATAGATGTTTCGAGATTCTTTTGGAAAAAATACATTGGTAAAATACTTCTACAACTTAATTATATATTCTTAATACATAAATAATTATTCCATAATATTTACACATTGGTTAATCCTTGTTATAGGGTTTATCCTTGGTTATTCACTGTAATTTTCTATTTAAATTCTAAATAATGGTTTTTATAGAAAATGTGAGTTATCCAGAGCATATTCTCGGGGTGTGTTAAACTACATATGTAGTAAGAACCATTTTCATGTACTAGGGTACATTAAAGATAAGCCCAACATAATATTTTTAGAGTTATTAAACCAAAGTACTTTATTGTAGAACCATGTCACTTGCAGTATCCAAAAATTGATTTATAACATGGAAAAGCCACATAATATCTACCATTCCAAAAAATCAGGTAGTTCTTATCTACTTATCCTCAAAGTATAACATAGGGTTATTTTCCCTAATGTATGTTTCCCATAATATATATTTCATGGTTTATAATAAATTTTATCTAATACCAACTATATTATACTCGACCATAGTAACCCAGAGTTGGTACCTACTACCGTTTCACTAGCATAAAATACAAGGAATCACATCTGGAAAGACCAAATAGTTTTTAGTCTTCGTAAAATAGATATATATTTGATCCTTACATTAAATTTGAATTTATAAATTATGAAAATTTTTATTTTCTTTTCCAAGAATAAAATTATTCCATTTAGAAAATCCCAACATATCTATCATAGTAAACTTCATGGAGTATTAATAAATGGAAAAAATATTTAGGTGATCTAAAATGACCATTATGGTTTATGTATAGAAGAAGTTATCATGAATTAATAATAATAATCAACATAGAATAGAAAATAATTTATAATACATTTCATTTAATCAATAATATTAGATAGAAGTGTGTAAATAATATAGCATGTGTAATGTCCCAGTATTTTCCATGTATTATTTTAAATATTATATGGAATTATTCAAAGAACGAGAGATGAAATGTAGTGTGATTCTAAGGCCCGGTGTTCCAAGAATAAATGATTGAAAAATATTATTCTTCAAATATAATGCACGATTTTTTTCATTGAATAGTGGAATAACATACAAATGTATGCCTTGATTAGAAATATGAGGGAACTATTGTGTTCAAAGGAATATATTTACCCTTGTTGCGGCCTAACATCAACCGGCATGAGCCGGTTGTGAGATTTAGTTTTCAAACATTTAACGAATAAAATAAATTGTTAATTTTTTATTTTGATGTTACATTGATGAAATGATGTTTCAATTTAATTGAGACTTTCTATGACATTATGGGTTATCTCTATAACACTGAAATTTTTCTAAGATGTAGTAAGGAACCATTATGAACAATGGTGATGACAGATCGAGCAGAATGTGGATCATCACGCCAATGAAGTGGAGGATCCTTATAATTATGGAAACACAATTGTTCTTCATCAATGATCGATTCAAACTCTATGTTGGACATTGTTTTATGATTTTCTAATCTCATTCATAATATAAGAATAATGTGGATCAATTCAATGAAAAATTATTGATATATGCATCATAGATTGAATAAAATTAGTTGGAGTAGTTTTTTCTCTATTCATCCATCTAATTAGCACCAATCGAGGCAGAAATGATCAATGTTCGATGTTCTTTCCATGATAAATATTGTGATTTTCTCTCCCCCATTATTTTCTTTCTTCACTATTGCACCATCGTGGTTGGGGATCGTCTTTCCAAGGCGAAATGAATGGAAATAGGCCCCTGGATTGAGTAAAACTACAAGTCAATGTCAGATCTGTGAAGATCAAGACCCGAGGAGACCAAATCGACAACCATTAAAAATTTAGGGAATCAGATGTGGCTCAGCAGTCTATTGAAAGGACTACTGATGAAAGGGTCCTTTGAGGCAATATTGAAGTCTGGTGAGGCAGTGAGAGGTGGTTCAGAGACAATAGTAGGTGGTTGTAGTAGTGGTTATGGGTGGTGGTGATGGTGGTGGCCACAGATTGAGGAGTAGGAAGCTGAGTTGTCACAACCCGTCCCCCAAGACCCATGTCGTGACTCCCCCATTCCTACCTCTCGAAGGACAGAGGATTAGGACTAGATCCTAAGGTATCACCATATATGTGGGAGGCATTTTCCTGAGTACTTGTGCACACACACTCACAACCACATCCCAAAAACTGGAATGGTAAATGTGAATGCCACTAAAAACCACTGAGTAAATGTAAAAGATGTAGGTATAATTATCCAGAATACAATACCAAAAAATAAAAATAAAAAAATCAAGTAGAAAGGATCTCTGAAAACAATCTCATGAAAACACCACATGATTTATAAGTGTAGAGTAGCTGCTGAAATCTATATAAGTTTTCCATGCTTGCTTGTTCTTGCTAGGCTCCACCAGGTCCTAGGCCACCAAGCCCCCTATTATGGAAGTGTTTATCCGTACTAGACACAACACATGCGAGTGAAGCTTGTGCGGTGGTGAGTAACAAAATTCTAAGTAGGTGCCCCAAACCAAAATTGAAATACCATGAAGCAATCCGAATAGAACCCCACAAAGCATGATCACAAAGAAACACTTCTCACATAGGTATAATCTAATGTATGGAAATCAAGACTAACAATCATAACACTAAACACCTTGGACTATTGAGGTATGTATCGTTGATGAGTTACATGGGTATTCGGGGTCACATGGAGTTTTTTCTCACATAGGCTATCAAAGTTGGTCTATAAAGGGATGCTTGTAGATGATCCATAGAGGGTTTCTAGGATCTGATCCACATAGGCTCTCTTGTAGATAATCCACATAGGTTCACTTGTAGCTAATCCACATAGGGTCTCTTGGAGATTATCCACATAGGTTAACTTGTAATCGATCCATATAGGGTCACTTGTAGCTGATCCATATAGGTTTTCTTGTAAGTAGCCTTCAGGTCCTAGCAAGTTGTAGGATTTCTGCATGTAGCATGCATGATTCGGAGAGAATTTTCTCCTCAATTCATTCGTCAAATTTTATCATCCATGCAAACCTCCTTAGAGTATTCCTAGAGAACCGCCTCATAGAGAGGGTTCCAATTCCACAAATGGGTCATCAATCTGATGCCCGTTCGGAATGATATTGGATTTTTAGTAAAAAGAGGGAGATTGTGTCTAGGTCGAGTCTGACCCAGTAAGACCGACCCAACCAACCCAGCGTAGGGGTCCCGCATGTCCCAGCCTAGTTTGACAGACCCAACCTGACCTGGTTTGGTTTTGGGCCAGCCCGGTCTGGCCGGACCCATTGGTCCTTGCTGGACCCATCCCTATTTGATCGTGGGTCCAGCCAGTCGAGTCGCCAAGTGACCTGAATTTTTCAGGCGTGGCCCGCACATGCATGATGGTATAAATTCTCAGACTGTTCTTTGGAGTGGCCAAACTAAATACTGATCGTTGACCCCACAATAGCAGGGTGGTCTCCTCCAGCCCGGATGCTAGGAGGGCATCTTGTGCATACACCTTGCAGCTGGATAAGTCGGTCGCCCCTTGATTCCACATGCAGTCCCCATTGCATCGCATGACAGCGCACTGCGTTGTGGCCTGAGTCACACCCTGCTCCACTGACATGGCTAGTTGGTTTCATCCATGTCCACCAACCGCTGGACTACTGCCAGTAACTCCCACTGTCGGCAGCCCCTACCACACCGCTCAGGCCGCACCGCTCAGGTGGTATGTTCTTCGGACTGTCTATGCCTCTGGCCTCCATGGGGTGTCATCTTCCCTAGTACGGGCTATAAAATAATTCATTGTCAGCTCGAAGGTTCGACTATAAAGAATGCATAAGGATGCACAAAGGCAGAGGGGCTTGGGCCTTATTAGTGTCATCCTGTACCCTTTGCATTAGATTTTAAAACTATTGGGAAGATAATTTAGGTTTTATCAACAATTTATCCCTGATGCAACACCCTTACAATAACCTCCCTCCAACAAGAAAAAGAGATCCGGGGACCATCCCATTCTTGGGTTGATCTGCTTTCATTGTTTTAGAAAAAATAATGGAGAAACAAAAAATAAAAAAGGTAAAACCCTGTCTAGGATTGATTCATTGCTTATGGGATTCACCCATGGGGATTCACATTCCATTCTAAGTCGTTGGTGTTCAATGCTCTCCAGTCCTGTTCTTTGAGGTGTTTCATTGCCACTAGAGATTCACCAGTATTCTTTTCTTGAAATAATTTCCTCACTATGTGTCAGTGAAATTCTAGCTATGGTTCTCCAACACATTATATCATTAAAATAGAAATGTACCCCAATGTTCCTATTATGCTGCCTCGGCACATCGTTGTGTTGTTTCATTAATGAAACAATATATCAGTTACGCTTCAATTAATGAGTCATTACACAAATCATTTAAGAGAATAATTAAAAGGATTAATTTAATGTGACTCATTGTTGCCTCATCATCGCCGCTGCACTACTGAGATGCCACTGCTCAATGGTGAAGAGAAAAAAAATAAATTTTTAAGTTATTTAATTATTTCTTAAATTTTTTTGAAAACTATCTTTTCCAATCGACCTCACTGGTTAATGTTAGGTCCTTTTCAGGTGAATCTGGTCTTTTTGAGTTCAACAGTACCCTTGTATTTTAGATCCAATAATGGGTTTAAAAGTTAAAAATACTACTCGAACAATTATTTAATTGATCTACAAAATGTTCAAATTATATACTATTCTTACCAGGACATGGAATCTGGTCTCATCATAGAATATGGTCTTTTAATAATCTAAAATAAATAAAAAATTTATAAGGAATTTCTGGGATATTAAATTACACCCACAATTAGGGATTCATGTCCCCGTAATCCAAAACAAGGCTAAACAGACAAATGGGGGTATGGAGCACGAATCAGATCCCCCTGATCTGATGTTCTCTCCCAGAGATTCTCATGATACCTCTAAACACACAAGAGAGGAATAGATCATCAACAAATGATCCACTCTTACAGGTCCTATATCTCCACCAGGAACCCTGCAAATGTCACCACATCATCAATGTTCTGCTCACCCCTGTTGATGAAGTGTGATGGATCATGCACGTACCTCCTTAGCTGCGACATGTGAAAAAACATAGTGCACCTAGTGTTTCTTTGGGGGAAGATCTGGGTGTTTCTCCACCTCACCAACACTACTTAAAAACTGAAAAGGGCTGATGAATCATAGAGATAACTTGCCACCCCTGCCAAATCCCCACAATCCCCATCGGGGTGAGACCCAACAGAACACATGGTCTCCTTCCACAAACTCCAAGGGACTTCATATCCAATTTGAATAAGATATCATACAGCTTAGTGTACTCCTCATCTGCTGCTACATAATCTGAACCTTCTCAGTGGTAGCCCGTAACAACTCTGAACACAAGATTTCTAAATCCTCAAGGTTTGTCAAACAAATAGATCATCTTCACAGCCACCCATACAAAGCCTCAAACTATGCCACGCCAATTGATGAGTGATAATAGTTGTTGTATGAAAACACCACATGTGGTAGGTGGTCCTCCCATCTATACCCATAATAAAAAATCAAAGAATGAAGTGTGTGATTTAGAGTCTATATAGTCCACTCCATCTGACTATCAGTCTGTGTGTGGAAGGCTATGATCAAGTGCATCTGATTCACAAATGCCAACTGCAATCCCATCCACATTTGGGATGTGAAGGCAGCATCATGATCTAAGACTGTCATCGATGTAACCTTGTGAATCTATATTATTTCTTTGACATAGAGGCGTCTCATGACCTCTAACGATCCATGTTCCTGGATTTGTAAGAAGTGAGCTGACATGGTGAGTTTGTCAATCATCAACCAAATAGAATTGTGGCCAATAGGCGTGCATGGTAATCCCATCACTATTTCCATCGAGAACTCATCCTATTCTCTCTTTTTTACCTCAATGGTTGGTCCAAGCCTTCTGGAACTTAATTCTAAGCATTCACATGTTCACAATTGAGGCTTCGTGAAATGAACTGGTCTACCATTTTCTTTATCCCTAACCAGCAGTACATATTTTGGTGATCCTTGTGTATATTTTCCACTCTCGGATGTACCTCTAAATAGTAGGAATTACACTCCATGAAAATCTCCTCTCGTAATGCCATTAGTACTATTGTTCATCCTCTGAAAAGGATGATGTGCTCGCCTCCTATCAAAAATCCATCATGAGCATGTACTGTGGATAACTAAGTATGTCAGGCCCCACAATCAACATCCACATGTCGTGCCACCCTAACTCGATGTAAGAGTGGGGGAGTGACAATAATCAACTGAAGGTATGATTCTCCATCATCATCCATGAAAATATCGGCATCGCAGCTAGCTGCTACATCTATCCACTCAACATCTAAATTTTGTACCTCTTGTTGTACATGTCTACCACCATGTTCCCCTTCCTAGGAGTAAATTATCTCAAATTAATAGTCATAATAAAACTCCATACTTCACCAAAGCCTCATGTTCATGTAATTCCAGGAGAAGTAATACCTGAAACACTTTCGGTCAGAGTAGGAGGTAAAACATTTAGTCATCAAGTTGTGCCACCACATCTTAAAATATACAACTACTACTGCTAACTCAGAGTCATGGGTTTATTAGTTCTGATCATGCTTCCTCAACCTCTATGAAACGTAAGATATTACTTCTCACTGCTACATTAGGACACAACCTAGTTTTGTCCCTAATACAGAATATAAAACTACATACCCAACATCCACATATAGTATTCTCAAGATGGGGGCACTCGTCAATCTCTGACTCAGCTACAGGAAATTCTACTTGCACTTCTATATTAACATGAAGGGTTTTCCCTTCTATGTCAATGATGATATTGGTTTTTCTACTCTGGAAAAGTCAGTCATGAACCTATAGTAGTATCCATCCAGCCCCAAGAAACTCTACACCTCAGTCACACTTTTTGGTGAATTCTATGAAAGAGCTTACTCTATCTTCGCCAGATCCACTACAACTCCATCTTCTAAGAAGAAGTGTCATAGAAATTTGTTCTCCCAAATCCATATCTATAACTTCAATATCATTCAATAAATCTAATTCTCCAATTGTGTTTCTAGGATTATCCACAAGAGTGTTTCGTGCCCCTCTTCTAATATTGAGTACACCAAGATGTCATCAATGAGGACCACCATGAAATGATCGTGGTAAGTCTAGAAGATCTTGTTCACGAGTCCCATGAACACTTATGGGGTATTGGTCAAGACGAAGGGAATCACTACGAAAATGTAGTGCACATATCGACATCTAAAGGATATCTTCATTACATCCACATCTTATACATGAAGCTAGTGATAGCCTAATCTGAGGTCTATCAATGAGAAACACCTAAATCCCTTAAACTTATCAAAGAGGTCATAAATCCTAGGAAGTGGATACTGTTTCCTCATAGTCACCAAGTTAATGAACTACAAGTCCACACATATCATCAAGATTCCATCATCCCTCTTGGAAAACAATAATTTTCTTTCCCATGGTGAAATATTGGGCCTCATGAATCCCTTATCCTGCAAGCCCTCTTGTTGTACCCTCAACTCATGATGCTCTGTGGGAGCCATCTAATATTCCGGTGTGGATAACGGTGTCATCCCGAGGTATAGGTCAATGAAAATGTCTACATCCCTATGAGGTGGTATCCCAAAAACATCTCTAGGAAAGACGTCTTCATAATCTTCAACCACTATAGGAATGTAAGGAATCCTATAATCTTCCACACCAAGGGTGAGGCTATCTAACCAGTTAGTGATCTGTTACACCCTCCTCTGAGAAAACCAATCATGTTCTGCAAGAGTCTCCTTAATTCCAGTGAAGGAAAACCTAGTCTCATCCATACCGACACACAACAATCTACACCTAAGATAATTGATTTGAGCATGAACTGTGGATAACCAGTCCATACCGAAGATAAAATCGTAAGGACTCGATGCCACTAATATGAGATCATAGTCGATTATCTCACCTCCAAGAGTAAGCTCACACTATCGGCACCAATGTTTAATCATCTAATCCCCCCCATTAATGTCATTAATCATAAGTATCATTCCAACAACTCCACCAGAGTATTCAAAACTCAAAAGAGATCCATGGAAAGAAAAGAGTGACTAGAACATGTGTCAAATGAACTACACCTACGTTATAGAAGATATAGATCGTACTTATTATCATCTTCAGAGTGTCATTTTCATAGGCCTAAACTTCTTGAAGATGATATCTCCCATGTACACCTGCTAACGAAGGCTGTGGTGGACCACCTAGGGGTGGTGTTAATGTACCTCAAACTGTCGCACACCGCCTGCTGCTCCTACCTCTCATCCACATCCACTTCCTTGTGGACCTCCTCGCTCGAACCTTTTTCTCTACCTCGGTGGTCCCTCGACCATATGTTGATAATTTGTGAGGTGGGTTGGGTAGTCACTAACCATGTGTCCCCACTACTGTAAGAGTTGCACACCCTGCTCTTATGCTGAATCATGCTACTTGGGTGGCCTTGCACAACTGATCTAGAGTCATGGGGTCATCCTCCGAAAGGTCTTTCCCTCTTGGTCCTCTAGGTAAATAGTAGGCTACCTGCCACATCTGACTCAGACACCTGTTTCCCAGTGGCATCTCCCATCATTAGTTCCTTCTCTATGAGTAAACTCTTTAATAGTAGTGCTTTCTCCATAACTCCAGCTTGTGTAGGGATGCAGAGGGAAATCATCGATGCTATGATCTCCCATCGGAGTCCCTACTCAATGGTATGGTCCCTAATGAATGTGTCTATTACTATATCTATAGAGTACCAGGAGAGGTATGTTAACCTCATAGAATACTAAACCACTAACACACTACCCAACTATAGGAGAAGCAACTCATGTACATGAACATAGCACAAGGTCATGGGGAAGAACTCCTCTAAGAAAATATGCTTGATGTTAGATAAGGAGAGGGTAACATCCTCCTATATCTAGATGGTCACCCTCCACTATCTCACTACCAAGCCATACATAAGGCTCACGGATAAAACATCCATATGGTCATGTGGTATCCTTACTAAGCAGAAGACTCATGTCACATCATCCAGCCAGTCCTCAGCCACCTGAGGATCTGTCTCTCCCCTTATTTTATGAGGTCTCTATCTCTAGAACTCGTGCAAGGTTCTAAGCCCACATGTATCTTCCACGAGTAATGCCGATAGTAATTTCTGATCAAAATGTGGTTGTAACACTTGAGTGCCACTCAAAGGGGCCATCTCATGCTTTGGTACCTAAACGGACGCCTCATCACTAGGCATTCTGTCCTCACGATCACATATCAAAATCCTAGCTATCATTCTGTGTGCAGGAATCCTAAAAAAATCAAGATAGACCACAGTCAGTAGATTATTCCGGGTGAGATGACTCTGATTCCAGAAGAACATGAGTTAAAACTCAATCCTTTATGATGCATGCAACCTGTCTTTTTATATATAGAGCTAAAAATATGAATTCAAGGTACTGGTGTATGGATACCTCAGTCGCCAAACCAACATTGGACACCCCAAATCTGAAACATGAACTCCAAAAAATTAACATGGTCTCCAAAAAATAAAATCAAATTCTACCTGTCATTGAGGTAGAACGGACCACCTCTAATACCACTTTGTAATGACCTTCCCCCCAGGGAATGTACTGTGACTCCCCCATGCCATCTACCTGAATCCCAGGGGTTGTCGACTAGCACTGATGGAATCAACTTACAAGTGGGAGGAATTTTCCTGAGTACTTGTACGCACACACACACAGACACATCCCAAAAACTAGAAAGGTAAACACGCATGCCACTAATAAACCACTGTGTAAAGCTACAAGCTATAGGTGAAATGGGCTCAAATACAAAATCAAAAAAAGGCAACTAGAAATAAGAATGTACAAAATATATCTAAAAGCCATCCACTAAATATTATACATGATGGGTAAGTGTATAATAATTGCGGGAAGGTGTAGACGTATGCCCTACCCTTTTCATCTCACTGGGCACCATCATGTCCTAGGATAGCAAGTCCTTTTTCACAGTGGCAGTCTTCTACACCAGAAAAAACACATTTTGGAGAAGCCCGTCTAGGGGTGAGTATCAAAATACAAAATTGGGATCCCAAAACACAAACTAATGTCCAAGAAACAATCCTAAAAAAACCAAGAAGCATGATCCCAATTTGATATATCTCACAATGGTATAATCTCTATTATAGAAAGCCATACTATCAATAAAAACACTAAACACCTTGGACAGCTGGGGTACTCATCTTTGATGAGTGTTGTGGTTATTCTAGATCACATGGAGCCACTTCCCACTTCTTCCATCATAGCATGTCCACATAGGATCGCTTGGAGTAGATCCACACATGGTTTCTGGTAGTCGATCTACCTAGGGTCACTTGTAGCTAATCCACACAGGGTCCCATGGAGCTGATAAACATAGGGTCACTTGTAGTCAATCCACGTAGGGGTGCTTATACCTGATTAACATTGGGTTTCTTATCAACAATATTCAGGTCCCAGCTAGCTTTAGGACATCCCCATGTAGCATGATTGATTCCCATAGAATCTAATCCTCAATCCATTAATCGTATAAAAACTTCCTTGAAAAACACCTTATATTTTTCCAAATTAATCGCCTCTTCGCGAGGATTCAATGACCTTAAACAATTCATCAATCAGACCCAATTCTGATAGAAATTGTCTTTTTAGTAAATAGGGGCAGGTTGTGTCCAGGCCCGGTATGACCTGATCGGGGCAACCTAACCATCCTGGGAGGGGGGCCTGCATGACCCGGACTAGTTCGACTGACCTGTCCCAACTCGGTTTAGTTCTAGGCTAGCCTATTCTGGTTTTTCCACTAGGCCAGGCCAATTGGGCCTTACCAGAACCGGCCTGGTTCGAATGTGGGTCTAGCTCACCCGATCGCCCAACGATTGGGATTTATCCAGCCTGGCACGCATTAGAGGGCCATTTTTCATTTTCAACATGGGCCACCCAGTGGCCCAACATTATCCCCCCGGCCTGACCCATAACAGCATGTCAACTTACTCTAGCTCAAGCCACTCAACAGCCTTGGCCACTTAATCTAGAGAATTTGTTTCTAAAAATAAAAAGGTACGACCATTCAATAATGACACCACAGGATTTGTATTTTTTTAATCTTGCATAACTCAATGGTCTCAACACCATTGATTTTTTACCCTACAGTAGCACATTCAGAATCTGGTGTATGTGCCTCTCAAACCTCCACCATAAAATTTGGAATAAAATAAACTATAAATTAGACTCCAACACCGCCATATTCTTCAAAATAAAAGTGCATATTTGATATCATAGACATTATCAACCATTTATTTGAATCCTCTTTTTCCAACTTACTATATGACATCTTGCTTAATGAATCCCCAATAGAATTTCCTTTACTTAGTGTTTACATTATGTCAAAGTCATACATTTGAATTACTACATCCATATTCATTATCACAGATTAAAATATCTTCTTGAGAATATGTCATTCAAGATTTTATGGTTCATAAACACCACAAATTTCTCACCAAAAATGTAATGATGTCATGTCTTCAAAGAATATACCACATATTCTAAATCCAAATCATGTGTTGGGTAGTTCTTCTCATGAATCCATAAATTTCGTGAGACATTTGAAACAAAATTATGTCCCTGTATGGGAATACACTTCAACCTAGATCTTGATGCATCACAATACACCACATAGCCTTGTACTGATTCTGGAAATATCATGATCAGTGAAGTTGTAAGGGACATTTTATTCTCTTAAAATGACATTATAAATTCATCATTCCATCGGAATTGAACACTTTCCTTATAAAATTTATCATTGGTGAATCTAGTAATGAAAATTCACAATAAAAAACATCAGTAAAAACCAGCTAGGTAAAGGAAACTACATGTCTCAAATAAATACTTTGGTGTTTTCTATGTGACTACAGTCTAAATATTTTGTAGATCCACATAAACACCTTTTTCAGATATAACATGGAAAAAGAAATGTATCTATTTTATCTAATAATCACACTTTAATGTTTTACATACAAATGATGATCTTGTAGGATACCCAAAACTATGGCTAAGTGTTTCTCATTCTCATGCTTTTCTCTAGAATGCACCAACATATTATCCACAAACACTAACAAAAAAGAAAATAGATACCATTGAAATATCTAATTCATCAATTCCCTAAAGAAATTTGGTGAATTTTAAGGCCAATAGGCATAACAACATAGTCATAATGTCTATATCATCTTATGAAATATGTCTTTGGAATTTTGTCCTTATGAACCCACATTAGGTAATATCCTAATCAGAATTCAATTTTAGATAGCCACTATGATCCCCTAAACTAATAAAATTGATCATAGATGTATGTAATCAGATACCAATTATTTATCATAATGTGATTAATATTATGAAAATCCCCACAAATTCCAATTTTTCCATCCACCATTTTCACAAAAATAAACTAATGCTTCCCACAAAGACATACTATAATGATGGAAGGCTTTTATTTTCAACTCATTCAACTTGAATTTCAAAACCCTTAATTATATTTGTACAATTCTATAAGTTGGAAGTGAGATATGAATATTCCATATTAAGATATCAATCATAAATTCTACTTCTTTTGTGGTAGTAAAACCAACTAAATTTCTTGGAATACATATGAAAATTGATCAATAATCATTGGAAAATATCAATTCTTGATCTCATCTACATATTCCAAGGTCAATGAAATAATTGGGTCTGAGATAGTTTCCAATGAACATTCCAACAATCTTATTTCAAATTCCATTACATTTATATCTCCTCTAAAGAGATTCAAGATTCCATATATAGTTTCAAAACTAACCCTTTGTGTATAACAGTCGATGTGAGATTTGAACATCATCAACCAATCCATACATGAGATAATTTCATAGAATAACACCTAATACGAAGAAAAATTCCAAATCCATTGAAGCCCATTAATTGATATAAAACATTATTCTCACATAAGGGCTCGACATTATTTTTTACAAGAGGATTTTTATGTTTCAAAAAAGAAGGCATCACCTAAACATGAAAACCAAGAATATTAACAAAACAAGAAGCAATAATCGAAAGGGATTCACCACTGTCAAACACAGATTCCTTAATGGTAGAATTTAAAAGAATCATATATCTCATCATCAAATGTTAATATTGATTATCAATGATCATTTTCTTGACCCCATATAATTTCTTAGTTTCTCCACATTTCCAATTGTTACCATTTTGAGATTTCAATTTTTGAGGTGTCGTGGTATTCCTCGAATTTCCATTACATGCTCGATTCTTCTTAGGATACTTATTCTATTACACTCATCATGTAGATGCATATGATACCTAATAATAATGATATGTGTCCCTAGCTCCTAACCATGAAGCATTGTGAAAATAGCATTTAATTTTCCTAATATGGTTGCAATTTTGACATGCTCGTGGTGGTGTTGTACAATCTCATTTCGTATTCTCAAAAGATCCAAAATGAAAGAATCTAGGGTTACACTTTGGTTTAGGAGGAAGATTCACTGGTCTTGATATCTAATTGAAATTCGTACCACCACTTTGAAAATATGTTTTTCCTCATCAACTTATTCCAGGTGTTAGATTTCCCACCATTTCTAATAGTTTTCAAAATGCTTCCTCCAACCATCTTACCTGAGATGTCTCTTTATAACACTGTCTATCTATTGAAAATATATATAATTCATTAGTGAATGTATAGAAATCATGGAGTGATTATATTTTATTAACCCAAATTCAGAAATTAATTCCATCAAAGACAAACATAAAGAAACTTCCGGTGTAAGTTCGACTAAATTCATAAATTTACCACATACTCTATCACTATGAGGTTCCCATTTTTTAAACTAAAGATATCTATTATTAATGAAATTATGAAAGTGTGAGGATGGAATTGACTGTGGAATAAATTTTCAACATCCTACCATATAATTTTGTGGTCAAATTTAGAATGAACATCTAAATACCACGATTAGCAAGCAATATATTTTACATGTATGTTTCCATTTTCGTCATCTGCTCGGTTGGGGTAACAAGGAAATTGATGATTAAATTCATCCTATTTAACAACGCCTCTTCATTTTTTGTTTTGAATAACATTTAAATATAGGTGGATTTTAATATGGGAACTAAACTGAACGAATCACCTTACTTCGATAAGTATTTTTATTCCCTCTATCCACTACCTAAAAGTCTTGGGCAATACATGGGACCAATTGTTGGTTCCCCTATGGCTGAGGTGAAACTAAATTCTAAGTAGTATCTTCCAGTTTGCTTATACGATGTCTTACAGGTACCATTTCTTATAGAAAAATACATATACATTTAGTGTCGATATATTAAAACTAAAGGCTTAGCAATTTCGTATTTAACACATCAAACATATCACAACTAGGCTTTCCAAAACTCAAAAACATCCACTTTGATACCATTTTTTTAAAATTCCACCATTATTTTTGAAAATAAAACCATTTTAAACTATTTTCATAAATAATTAATTATTCATCAAATAATAAATCACAACTAAAAAAGATTTATGAAATCATATTGGGATGTCATTACTATCAATGAATGGAATTATCTTCTCATCAGTTAACCCCATGAAGAATATGTAACATCTCTAATAAGTGTCTTCAATACTCATTTAACCAAACACCATGGTAAATTAAAGGTCATTATAAAATGGTTAGCAGCATGTTTTTATACTAAACATTTCATGTTCCAATGATCGTATCTATTTGATACCAACCCAACTCAAGTACTAAAAATGTTTGATTTTGTAACTCTAGGACTGAAAAAATAGATTCCATTTGTAATATCTCATTCTTTACCCACTGGCTTGGGAAGAGGTAAGTGTGTATTACTAGGCTTAAGTGACATCCCCATGAAACAAAACACTAGAAATAAATTCCAAAGCAAACATAAACAATTGGGGAATGATTTTACATTTAATGATAAATCAACCAAACCAAGATAACCATAAAAAACAATCCTCTATATGATTCATGAGTACTCAAATGATATCCAAAACAAAGCCCAACTAAATGATTATAAACGAGTGCATGAAGAATCAATGTGACATAACCAAAGGTTACAAAATATGGAAAACCATAAAGATAAAAAGTCACTAACTATAAACTCCCAATAAACTCAAAGCTCTAAATTCAGATGCACAGTTCATGTTATCAATAAGTGTAACTAAATAACAAAGATACCAAGCCTTTACTTATGTCTCGATAGATAACATATATAAATGCACAAAAGAACCCAACCAGGGGGTGATTAAAAACCACAATAGGATTTTCCCAATGACTTCCCAAATCCTACCCCTAGGATTTAACAGGTTGTCACATTTATATATAATTTTTTAAAAAATTACATCATTTTATATAAAATCCAAAATAATATTCCTAAAAACATATTTCATGGAAATCAATTCACTAATCCTTTAAAATAATTTCTCAAGTTAATTTGGAATAATATATCCAAACATATGCACTTAAACACATGAATACAAAGTTGAATGTTCTATACTCATGAGCATTCTCTCATCCATCTACCAATTCATCCTAAGGTAGAAAATACCAGGTGCACAAATGGGACATGCCCCTTCCACATGGTCACATATAATTAAAATTAATACATACAAATTGTTTATGCCAAAACTAATTCCAATCCATTTTAATAAAAACATTATTTTATTGAAAACAGTTAGACAACATTTTCTTAGAGGAAAAAAAAATAAATTATTTTAAAATCACCATTTTAAAATTAACATCTGTAGAGTTTCCACAAAACCACCCAATTTCCTCCATTCACTAATACACCACTAATGAAGTTAACCATTTTGAATAATAGATCAAATTGACCATAAATTTGAATAAATTCAATGAATTTAAAACTAAACCTTCTTGTTAAAATCAAGAGGTGTTAAGAGAGAAACCACCTACCAGTCAAACGTAGGTGAAAATGGAGAATGGAACAACACTTCAAAAACCCATCTTGAATCACCTAAAAAACTCTTTAATCTCATTCCCCTAATTAAAAAAGCTCATATTCCATCCTGATTTACATCACAAAACACGGATCATTACCTAATAAAATACATCAATTATTCTAATAAAAAAAGATATATAAGGAATGTGATGAATAATGATTACTTACAGGAAAATATTGGCCTCCAATGCACTTAGATTCTCTTAGGAATCAATGTCAGATCAAAATTAATTTTATCCATATCCTTTAGTGGAATAATAAATCATTTACTATCCTGATATGTGGAGAATATGTTGGTTAATTTGGTAAATTGTATTAGATCCACGATTTTTAAATAAGATTTTTCATGGTGCATGGTTAGGGAACACAGTTAGGAAAATGGTGTTATAGCCATGTCTGAGACAATCCCTCAACCCACACCTTACATGGTTGGATTGCATGGTTAAATAAAAAGTGTGCCAACACTGCTATAGCATATTGTCTAGAAATTGATTATTTATCCTAATCATCCACCTAGTTTTTCAAAACTGTGTTCCAACATAGTTCACACTCTTTTAGTGACATAATTTTCTAATGGTGTTTCATGATTTAAATTAACTGCGCTCAATCTATTCACCTATATAAAAGATTAAATTCATTAAAAATCTTCTCTGAACAACCTAATAACTAACCAGGAAATTATATGTACATAAAATACATAAATAAAGGGTAAATAAAATAAAACTAAGGGTGCTAAAAAGACTTCCTACATAAAAAGAGTGAACTTTCCTCCGATTATCCACATAAATTGTATTCCTTTCCTAAGTGTTCATAATTTTTTTCTAAATTTCCCTAACCTTATCTAACATTTCGTCCATAAATTATGGTCTCATAAACTTCATTTCTATTACTTCATCTAAAAAAACTACATTCTAACAATACTTTCCTTATAATTCCTCAAAAGGTTCCATCTATACACAAGAATGAAAATATTAATTATATGTAAACTCAACTAAAGATATATGTTTATCCCAACATCTCTATTATTCCTTTAAACAAGAATGAATTATATTTTCCAAGTTCAATACCATTTATCAGACTATCTATAAGTATGAGGATGAAAATTTCTACTGAAATTTAATTCATTATTGAATGACTCATATAGTACTTTCCAAAAATTTAATGTATTCCTGGGATCATGGTCGGAAAAAATGGAGATAGGAACTCTATGAAAACTGAAAACATCAATAAGAAATAATTTGGAATGATGATCTATAGAAAATGTATCTATAATGGGAAGGAAGTTTTCAAATTTATTCAATATTTCAACAATAACACAAATTACATTTTTACATTGATTGGTGTTTTGTAATACCACCATTAATTCTAAAAATATATTTCTCAATTTCCACTCTAGTGATAGAGAAGGATGATGTATCCACTTTGGTAATTATCATTATACTTTAAACTAATGATAAGTTAAAAATATAATTCAAAATTTAGCAATATATTTTTTCATTCTATCCCTGTAGTAAGAATATTGAAATTCTCTATCCATATTAGTACTACCTAGATGAACATAAAAAAGAGATATTTTCCTCCCTCAAAAATTCTATCCTCAAATTAGAATCATAAGGAATTATTAATAGCTTTACAAATATAAAAAAACAATCATTATAAATATTAAATTTAGGAATCTTACCCTTCTTAAACAATTCTACTTTTTCTTGAAACTGATTTTCTTCCTTCTAATATTTCATAATTATTTCTAAAATAATTGTACTGATACCTAAAAAACATAATAATATATGAAATCCACATAATCTTGGAAAAATCATCTAATCACTATCCAAAGGATTGTGTTGTAAATATAACATGGTTAATGAAGCATTATTTTTTCAACTCAAATCATCAACAACTTTTTTTCTTCCTAGACAATGGTAATGAGTTTTTAATTAAAAATCCTTTATTAATCACAAATATCTCTTTTGTATAATTTTTAACACTTCAATGTAAACATTTAATTCATACATTATGATCAATTAATATTTCAAAAATTTATCAATATAAATGAAGTATCTATATTTTTAAAATCAAATATCATATTATTTAATTCCAAATAATGTTTTGGATAATTTAACTCATGAGGATTTAGTTTTCATATAGCTTAATAAATTACCTGATCATTCTACATTTGAAAAAAACCATGACCATTTAATGAAGTAACACAATATAAGAAAAATTATAAATTTCTATAAGGATTTCCTATAATATTGGAGTTCACTGATCTACTTTTTATCTCGATAAAATAGTCATTGCATTATTTTATATAGATAAATTTAATTTATTTTTACGTTAACATAGCTAGTGGTCTAGATAACCATCAAAGGTTTTCAAAACACCTCCAGTAATAGTCTGATAAACCAAAGAAACATCAATCCTCTAAAACATTTATAATAATTTTCCTTTCATCATACCCTTCAGTTCTAGTGGGATAAACTACTATTATTTCATTAGTTATGATGTGTCAAAGGAATTAATTTTGTTATAACCTAAAAATAAATTAAATAATTTTTTAATATAACCTAATTTATTTCTATTTTTTTCAAAAATACTTATTTATTTTCATGATCCCCATAAATTGTTTAATAAGTCAAGATATCATTAATAGAATCAACTGAAAAACAACCAAATATTCATGTATGAATCTATTCATATGAAATATAAATACAGTTGTGGTATTTCTTAACCTAAATGGCCTCAGCACAACACATAATGGATGTATCTAGTCCAAAAATTATTTTTTAAAATAACATCATCCTTCACCATTAGTTCATATTACATGAACATCATATCAACATTCAAAAAATACTGAGCTCTATGGTGATAATCAAACAAATAATTCATATGAGGAAAAGGATACTTATTCTTAATAGTAATGTTATCAATATCTATATAATAAATAAAACACCTTAGGGATAAATCATTCTTTTTATCAACTAATATAGGGGCACTGCATGTTGATGTTCTAGGATAAATGAATCCTTTATTAGAAATATACTCAAACATCTTTTCAATTCAATAGGTTCTACTTGATCTATTTGATATGGGGGTTTGAAAATAGGTTTAGCATCATGAACTACTTCAATTATAAATTCAACATCATGATTAGGTATAACACCAAGAAACTCACAAGGAAAAAATCCCAGTATTATTTTACTACTAGTATATACATAATATATACTTCTCCCTTATTGGTAATAACATGTTAAATATAACTTTATTTTCCATCTATTAATGGATTTATAGCTTCATGATATATTATCAAATATATGGGTTCAATAACATAATCTAAACGAAATTATTATCTTAGAAATAATTATATCTATAATATAACTTATCATTGTAAAATTAAATCTATCGGTTACCAAAATAAAATCAAAATCTACTAGTGGAAATAAAACATGGTTTTCAAGTAATATATTTCCACAGAAAATGATAGGAATATTCTTATAATTTCATTTTTTTCTTTAATAATTACCCACAATTTATTTTACAATAAGTTAAAGATTCACTTTCTGATATAGAATTTGTAATTTACTAACAAATTTCTTAGTTATGAAAGAATTTCCTGATCCTGAATCAAAAAAGATATTATTATAATCTGAATAAATAAGAATTATTCCTAGTACCACATCATAAAATGTTTTAACATATTCAGAAGTTGTTGTGAAGGATTTTATAAAATGTTTATACTTATATTATAGTGGGTTCCCATCATTTGGGTTCTTATTAAAACACTCATGTTCATAGTGATCCTTCTAATTACATTTATAACATTTTACTACAAGTTTTATAGAATTGGTTTTACCACTAATTTTTTTAAATAGAAATTATGAGCCATGTACTATATGCCTTTACCATGTTCTATTATCTTTAAATTTCAAGAACTTATTTTCCATCATAAGATGAATATATTTAGTATGATATTTATCAAAGAATATATTATTAAAAATATTTGAATTCCATACTATCAATATATTTTGTTTCTTTACTATTATTAACCATTTTCCACCATTGATCAGATTCACCTTCAAAATGATAAACAGAAATATTTAACTGTGGATTATTCATACATCCCATGATATAAAATATATTTTCCATTGATTTAAGACATATTTCATCTACCATAGGGTTATAATATCTAATAAATATAAAGGGGTGTTTCCACATTAAATTTTCCACTCTCAACATATTCCTTAACAGTAGATCTAGCTTATCTCTAGCATCGATACCACCAAAATATATTGCCTATATCAACTAATCCATCACAATAATAAACCTATCTTTTCAAATACCATCCATTCAAAGTGTCTAATTTGGATGGATATCCCCCATTGGAGCCTTCCTGTTTTATCCTCCCTATTCCATCTGAAAAAGGCCACATTGAGAAAATATATTTTAAACAAAGAAACATGGAAAACATCAAATTATATATAATTCAAATTAATTATAAATTAAAATATTTTAATGGTATTTAATTCAAATAATCCTAATATCAAAACTTATTTGAAACTTTTAATGATACCAACTATATGGAAATAGATATACACATTACATAATATAGTGTCTTTAGACTATATTTAATTTTATTTGATTCCCAAAGGCTATTTAGAATTATAACGTTTGAGATTTAAGTCATATCTCTTATATAATAATCTCACGAAATCCAAAGTGGACATTTTTTCTTAGTGTCCATTTTTTCCAATATAAAACAATTAAAATAAAACATGATCTCCTATCGTGACAAAACTACGAGACTTTTAACTTGACTTATTCCTTCCCCATACCTAACCTTAAGTCCTATGAAAACTATTTTAAAATTTTCAATATTCAACCAAAATCTAAATAAGGTAAATAAAAAAAAATTATCCATCAATGAATACATATAAATATTTTCTTTATTGAAATAAACTTCCTCTAAAAAGAATCATTTTCCTACTGAACAAATCACCTTCATTACCTAAATATTTTCATAAAATTCTCAATAATTAGTCATAAAAGAATAATTAAAATCATAAGGTATAATTGGAATCTTGAATAAAATTTTCACGATGTTAAACTTTTCAACATTATGATGTACTATATAATTTCATTTAAAAACTATCATTAATCTCACCTTGAAATAGCATAATATTTCCATGAAAAAATATTTCAATAATCAATATATCATATATGTAACTTGAGGAATCATTTTAATATCATTATTAAAAACATATATAATAACCATAACATTTATACTTAGAGTAAACATTTCAGTTACACATGAATAAAAAATCATAATTATAATTTGAATAACCATCATAGTATATTCCAATAATCTCCTGGGAGAAACTAATCAGGTAGCTCCCTCCTATTACCCAGTGCATTGGAGAGCTATAACAGGGTAACCCACCTTTGGTTTCTAATTGAAACACACATCATTATAAAAAATTTCAATTTACCATAATAGAAGTAATAAAATCATGCATCAGAAAAATATTTTTCTTAACCTTAAGAAAGAATTTTTTATTTATTATTAATTCCATTTTATTTAACCCAGTTTTTTAAAAAAAATCAATAAATAAAATGAGAATATTTTTTTTTGATTAAAACAAGAAATCTAATAATGTAATCAAAACATCATATAATGGTATTTGTAGAATAAAAAGACATTATCCATGTATACATTAAAATAAATCATTCCAATTATATGTTCGAAATGGATGTTACAACATTCAGTAATATATCACTTTTAAAAAAAATGAATGAATATAAAAATAAAAATATATTTTCCTTTATAAATTTAAAACATCCACATAAATAAATCCATAAAATAATTTTCAAAATATAGGTATGGAAAAATGATAGTTTTATGGAAAACATTAAAAGATGATTTTTTAAAAGAAACTAACCTATCTTGAGTCTGAATCATTATGTATTTTCCGCTTTTTGAATAAAAAACATTGGTTAATTAAATAAATTTTTAATTAATATTTACAAATAATTTTACTTTTATTTTTTCAACTAACATGATATATTTAATAATTTAATTTATTAAATTCACTTCTGATGTTTTGGTGATATTTATTTCATAATTCCAAAATGGATTCAGTAAGTCGACTTTAGTAAAATTGGCCATTATTTCATCATACAAATTATAATAATCATGACATAATTATAATTTTTATACATAAAATATACTCTTAAAACTAATAATGATTTTTTTATCAAAATTGAATTGTGTTATAATCATGGATATGGTAGGTTGTACGTACACATGAGTAGTGTTCCCATTTTTCAATGGACATCGTTCTAAAAAAGGTAACTGTTGTTTTTTCTTTAAAAATATATTATAATATACTGAATATATTATTATTTATTTAATTTTACTTATATGTATCATCCATGTGATTTGTTAATAAAAAATTAAACACATTGATTCTTGGAGGTGGTAGTCCACAAGTATTCATGAACGACGTTGTCATTTTTCAGTGAATTGAATGGTGATTAATTAAATGATAAATTATTTTTTATGAATGATAAATATGTTATGAGTAAAATATATAACATTATTTTCATCATTGTAACTATTCTTGAGTTACTCTGATATAAACAAATTATATTAGTTCGCGAGGCGGCAGTCCCCCATACACATGAATTATGGGTTCATTTCCCATTTAATGGAAGAGGGGGTGGATATAAATTGTTACATTAACATAATAACACCTGAATATATTTAATATATTCATTTTATTAAATAAAAATGCTGAATAAATATTTTAATGATTATTGACATGAAATAAAAAAACATGTGGTTAAAAACAATTCATCTTTTTTGGGAAATCTCATTAACTTGCCAACATAATCCCTCTAGGGTGGGTATTGTGCATAAAAAGCCCTATATAATGCATTTATGGATTCTAGGAAGGTATTTGAGTTGTTATAGGCAGATCCAAATGGTTTTTGAATAGTAAAATAATTGTAAGAAGAAATTCCCTTTTATAAGAGAGGGGAATGGCACTCATGGAATCTCTCAAAATATTAAACAAATATAAATTAATTTTCAATTTAAAATGGATCAGAAAATATTTATTATCAATATCAAATGATTATTAATCAAAATAACATCCTAAAATATTATTTATGTAGTTTTTTATATGTTTTAACCTTATCTAATATTTTAAACACTTCATTAACCCTTTTGAAAATTACTTCAATAATAAAATTTTCTACACATTAATGGATGATAATGTTACTATAAAATAACAAAAGAAAAATATAATCGATAAATTAATAAACAATGTACCATTCATTTGGATGAATATAATTCTTTTTATTTAATAACGTATTATTTTCATAACAGATCAATAATATCAATTTTAGAACTATAAGTTACATTCTTTTTTTATTACATAAGGAAAACCTTGTAATATGAATATAAAAAATTACCATATCTGTAACATGATATTTATCTATGAAATATGGGAATAAAATAATTTTTTAAAATTATATACATTTTAATTTCTTTAATATCATATATTTTAATTTTCGATTAATTGAATAATTAATATGTTAGGGTTGTATAAGAATTTATGGTAATTATTTATTTACTAAAATTAATAATAAATTAATATGATAATGATAAGCCTTTTATATTTCCAAATAAAAATAACTGAATATATAATCTGATTATACCTTTACTAAAAATATGGTAATTATTAAACATAAGAGTGTGTCATTTTTTATATTTCTATAAATAAATTATTACAAAGGTTATAATCAGATTTATATGGAATAAATGTATATATTTCTGAATCATGGATGATTATGGACACAATTGAATCCTATAAAAATTTGTGTAAACTTTCATTTTTATTTTATTTTCCTTCTCATTTTTAAACATTAATTACTTGATTTCCCCTTTACTGTGGGGATAAAAATTACTAAGGTTACAATCTATATTGACCAAAAATAAAATTCACCTGTTAACCAAATTTTTACCCACTAATTTCAAATAAGTAGTCCATTTTTAAAAGTTAAATATAGATAATTGAATGAATTGAATTTAAATTTATACTGGAAAAATACAATGAAAAATATTTTTTCAAAAAAATTTATGTATTATATATATAAGGTTTTATAATAAATTAAAGTATAAATTTTATTCAAAACCATAATTGAATCATTTTAAACAAAAATGATCAAATAAAATTGCACAACTAATAAAAAATATAATTTTACATTATAACTAATTTAAAATAAAAAATAGATTTCATTTAAAATAAATCATTTTCCCTATTCATTGAAAATTCATTATATACATAAAATTTTAAAAAAACATATCATAAAATAATTTTGACATGATGAATTAAAAAATATATTTAATTTTTAAAAATTCAAATTTTTTAAATTGAAATTTAAAATTTAAAATAAAACAATATAATAAAAGGGATTACAATAATTATTTTGTTTTTAATTAAATAAATTTATAACGTGATAAACATATATCTGATAAATTTAAATAAACATGAAAATGTATTATTCTCTTAGTATAAAAGTTGGTACCATAATATAATAAAATTTATATAGATCTACCCCTTTATCATAAAACATGTGGAATGATATAAAGATTTTAACAGTGATATGAGTCATAAAAAATCAATAATTATAAGTCATGTGATATCCATCTAAATATGTGTAACTATTTAAAAAGAGAGAAGGAATAGATAATAAGTCTCATTATATTGGAATATCATCAATTCATCATGGAATATTTTAACCAAATAATTACCATATCTCTTTAGAGTAACCTATTACTGGTAAACTCTTCCATCTCTTAGAAGAAACATTTAATCAGTTAACTCTCCTATCTCTTAGTAGTAATATAACCTTATAGTCTTTTAAGAGTAACCTCTATCTAGTTTCAAATGTCTCATAACCCAATAAATTGAAGGTTTATAATAGACCTTTTAGTCGAATATTTGAATATTTCCCTAAAATATTTGGGTTTTAACCCTAATATTTATTTCTTTAATAATATTCAAGTATCATGTCATGAAACAAAACACATGTATTCACTCATTTCATTAAGCCTCTCATATCATGATTTACCTATAAAAACTAAATTGGTTTTAATAAATATTTTTAAAATGTCATCATAAACTATTCATTGGATTAATGTATGTGGTATAAAAAGATTATTTCCCATGTAAGATTAAAAATAATTATAGGGTGTTTAATAATGTGAAAGTACCTTTCAAAGATAATTTAATATGTTTCTAGGAATGTAGTGGTAAATACAAATTTAATTTAGAACCATTAAAAACTAAAAAATCATAAAATATTGAGAAACTTATTTTAATTAAAAATAATCATGGAATCATGTAAATTATTCTATAAAACAAATAATAGTTATGGTGGAATTAAAATATCCACATTTTCCAATGTTAGTAATAAATATTATTTTCAAACTATTGTATGGAGAGTCAAAAGTGACTCATATGGAAAACATTAAAAATTTCATTTTAAATAATTTTCAAATAATGTCAAAGAAAATTAAAAGTAATTTTAGTAAATCATTTATCCTTCAAAAAAATATTTTGAAAATAATATAAAGATCTAGGAAAATGATTTTGGTTGAAAGTATTTACAAATATTAAATAAACATCTTCAATAAAACAATGTGTGACCTTTTAAAACCAAAAACTATTTAAAATAAATAACAAAAGAAGAAACAATAAAATTACATGAACATAAAAATGTTACAGATATTATATTTCAAGAGTCATTATATACACAATATAAATTATTATAGGAGAATCAAACAAAACATTTCTCAAAGAATGAAGTTTTAGATAAGAAACCCTTGCAACTTGGGTAATTCATTAATCAAAAAGACATTAATTGAGTGAAACTTTATTCAATAAAACCCATTATTTACCAGAAATAATATGTTAAAACAAATTAATGGGGTATTCATTACATAAAATTAAATAAATCATGGTTTATGAAAAGGATTTTGTCTCAACTAATAAAAATTTATTCCTTAAAAAACCCTTGCCACTTTTATAACATTTGTATCAATATTTCCTGAAAGTAAAACCACAAATGGATTATTCATTTTCATGATTCAAGATTCTTATATGATATTATATATTAATAGGAATCATATTAACATTATAAATGTAATTAGGTGAATAATACTAAAAATTTATTAAATATAGAATACATAGATGAATAATCCATACAAAAGTCCATTAATTGATGTTAGAATTTAATCAATGAAGTGATTATGTATAAAAATTGAAAAAAATCACAAAAATGTTTAAATAAAAAAAATAAAATCATAAGTAATTTCACGGATAATATTTTCATAACATAATCAATGAAGTGGAGGTATAAGTAAATAAAAGGAAATTGAGTTATGAAACTCCATACGTTGAGTCCCGACTCACTATATAAATTATATTACTCCTATATGATGAATATATATTAATTATTTATTTATGTAATAATAGTTTAACTATTTATTATGTTATCATTAAAAAACCTAATTCATTTATTTTATGGAAATATTCAATTACATGTTCATTTAAGTCCACATAGTGTGTATTGAGGACATTCGGTTCTTAGTTATAAAATAACCTTCTTATGTTAATTGTGTTAAAAAAGATAATTTTTACATTATATAAAGAAGAATAATCCTGGAATAATTATAATGTTTATTCCATAAATAATTATTTATAACCTTACATGAAAATAGTACATGAAAAATTATTCACATCACCTTATGGATGTGGTAATCCACACATAAGCATTGACGACATAATCATTTTCCAAAATATTAAAAAAAATGGTTTAAGATGATATATTATTTTTCAATAATGAATATTTATTAATGAATATAATATATTCACATTAAATCTAATATCATAAATATCTATTTAAGGGAGTTATGGAAAACTAAATACATTTATTTGTGGAGGTTGTAGTCTACACGTATGCACAAATGATGATTTTGTTTCCCATTGGATAAAAAAGTAGATAAATAAGGATATTACATCAAAATAATATACTTTTATTTTTTATATATTTATTTTAATTATGTTTTAATGGTTATGGAAAAACTAAATGTTGTATACAAGAACAAAAATTAAAACAAATGATTAACACGATTACTTCCTCTTTAAAGAACCACCATTGTTTCCCTCCTTAATGACCATTGGGATAGTATTTTAAGAATAATAGAGCATATAATACATGTATGAGGATGATTATAAGAGGGTTTTTAGGGATTTTGTGATCTAATTTTTTGAATTTGGTGTGACGAATAGACGTTATGTGATTTCATTTTATAACTGAGGGGAGGGAACCCATGGAATTAGTTAAAATATTATATTCATAAGAATTACTTTTCATGGAAAAGTCTCCAAAAATTGAAATATTTAGAATAAATAACTCTTATGTGTCTAAATAATGACATAAAACAATATTTGGATACGTTTATGTGGAATTTAAAACCATATTATTGGTTTTATCAACATCAATAACTAATTTTATCCATATTCGTCGTAACAATGTTTTCAATGCAAAAGTGTTATAAAATTAGTTTCAATGATAAAATTGGCTCAAAATGGTAACGGGGTAAAATTTTAGAAAATATCCCATCAAAATGGATAATAATATTTTTTTTGAATTTTTTATCAATTAATTAACAATTATTTAACGTAAAATACCATTATTGTAATTTTCTAGACTATTCACATAATCGAATTTACATATATATCAGTATTTTAATGTAGTTTGAAAATTAAACTCTACCACATCACTAATTTATTATATGTATCCAATAAATTTTTGTAACAATAAAACTCATCCAAAAAATCTTACTTATCATTATTTTGAAATCATTTTATTTATTTTTCCAACTACATGCACAAGAATTGCGTCATCGTTAAGTAAGAATTTCAGGAAATTATTCCTTCACAAAAAACTGAAAATTAATTATCATAATATAAATAATATAATTTTGGTTTAAAAAATTTTATTTTCACTCATAAAATATTAATATCACTATCTAAATATATAAGTGAAATTAAAAGAAAGAGAGTGTCATTTTTTAATATTCAACTACTCTAAATAATGTAATGTTATTTATCATTATATTATGGAATCAAAATTCTATATTTTAGAATATATAAAGTGTTTGTTTGAACTGAAATAATATTATAGAAATAATTCAGGTATTATATATATTCTTAAATCCTAATCACAATATTTTTAACATTAACTGGCAGATTTACCCACACTAAGCTGAAATATATTTGCTGTTATTATTATTAAGAATGGAAAATTGAATTATTTACCAAATTTAATCCTCTTTATTCCAAATGTAGATTCTTTTTTATAAAATTCAATTTCTATAAGTGAAAAAATTAATATAAATGTATAAAACAAAATGAAAAATGATTTTTGTGTTTTTGAGAAAAAAAACATATAACAAAATCGAGGGTTAATATGATTTATTTTAATAAATTAATTTATTTAAAAATAAATGAGTCTAATATTTATTTTAGATAAAAAATTAAATCATAATTTTACTTTTTAATTAAAATAAATAACAATTTTGCAAATAAAATCTATTTTTCCACTATTATTTAAAAATTTATCATTTTTAGAAAAATCAAAAAAAAATCCATAAATAATATTTTATATTATGATTTCAAAAAATATATACTTTTTATAAAATAAAAATTCAAAAATATTCTAAAATTAATTACAAGACTCTATCATAATTGGGAATAAAAAATAATTTTGTAGAAATATATTTTCAAAGCATAAAATTGTCTTACTGAAAATTTAGTGTAAATTTCCTAAGAATTTATGAATAAATTTTTATTATGTATGAAATATATATAGTTTTTATAATTCAATTACTCATCTTCTTATAAACTTATATAATAGCTACATTTTATCTTCAATATTTAAATAGTAATATTTTACAATCATTAAAGCTCGGTGATGTGTGTCGTGCATGCTATGGAAGATAGTGTTCTTTTAATCTATTGTGTTTTAATTCATACCCAACAATTAGGAAATAATTTCCTCAAAATTTTATATTTAGATCAGTAATTAAGGGTCCAAATTCTAAAATCCCTTTTTTCAAAACATTAAATTATAAATATGGTTATAAAAATATTCTTTTGGAAAATAGGGAATGATAAATAATAAGGATAATTGTAATAAAACATAACTTGGATAAAAAATATATTAAAATTAGTGGGAGGTGAAAATATATAGATTGAGGAAAAGGTAGTTTCCATATGATAGAATTTTAAATAGAACGTGGTTATGATAATTTAATGACAACAAACACAGAAATCATTAAGGGACAAAAAACCATCAATTTGTCCGAAAATGAGGTAATTGGATAACAATTTTACTCCAAGATCCATTTTTTAAAGTGGGTTAATTATTTTTCTATATATTATAATAATATAAGGAATAGTATTTAGTGAATTTTATTTAGATAAATATATATATTTTCTACTGTTTTCATGTTTTAATATGTTTTCACCTTTTTATCATCTTTAAATCCAAAGGATGAGTTTGAAAATGTTATTCCTTAAGCAGTGTAATCAACTTCTAATAAACCAAAAGGTATATAAAATGGAAAAAATATATTCTTCATATCATTACTGAAACAAAAATAGTCAAAACATGAAAAGATATTACACAAAATGTATAAAAATTTATAAGAATAAATAATAATCTTAAATCTAAAATTTCCACTATTAAAACTAATTCTTTACATATATTATTTCATAAATAAATTACCCTATATATAAATTAAAATCAAATTTAGATAATTTTTTAACCTAAGATGTTATATCATAAATTTTACAATACATCCCCACTAATATAATGGAATTAGTCTCGAATAATAATTCAAATTAAATCACATGATAAACTTAATGGTTACATGTTCCTTAACACAAAAAAACCTCCCAAAATATCATTAATCACCTTAAATTACCATAACTTAAAACCTAAAAATTGGTGCTTATGAATTTGAACATATGATTAACCATTAACTTATAAATCCATAGTGGTATTGATAATTATTATGTTAACATTGGAAGATACCATTTTAACCTAAAAAGGAATATTAGCCCTTATCCAATACCAATTATAATAGTCGTGAAACTTCACTCCTAGAAACTGTTCTATAAACATAATCATTAAATTTCTAGATTTTTTATAGATAAACATTACCCAATTCTAACTATATAAGACATATATCATAAAAATATGTACTCGATCAGTTATATACTAAAAGACCTTTTAGGTTTGTATTTTTTTAACTAGGAAAAACTATTACATAAGTATAAACATTTATTAATATTTTTATGTTACCATTATACCCATACTTTCATATTCTAAATTAATACTTTAATATCTCTAATTATATTATTCATTAATGAATCCTTTCTAGAAATAATTCCTCAAAAATAAATCATCCTAACCAATATAAATAAAAATCAAAAGATGGGTGAGATCAAATTATCAATATTGTTAAATAGAATCATTAAGAATTAAATGACATTAGTGATCAAAAGATGAGTATAATTGTATGATAACATAATCAAAGTGATAGCTAAAAATATAAAGTAATTCATTCCCATAATAACCATTATCATAACACATGTGACATGAAATAAATATTTTATGTAATTCAAGAGTTATAAGAAAACAAATGAGTCATTTCATGTCAATATTGATTAATAGATCAATATAAAACTCACATTAAAAATAGAGAATATGTGTTAGTATCTTGGAACATCAAACTTTCTTCAAGGAATCACCTATCCAAATAATTATAATATCACTTATTAGTAACCTTTAATAGGTAACATTTTTCTCCTCTTTGTAAAGTCTTATAGATATTTGACTTCATCATATATTAGGAGTAACATGAAACATCCATCTCTTAAGAGTATCATCTATCCAGTTAACTAAGTCACTTTACTTAATTCATTATAGGTCTAAAACGAAAAAAACATCCCATTTTTGGGAATGAAACATAAGTATTTTTTATCACTACCCAATACATATTTAATCAATAATTTCCAAATACAATATAATGAAACAAAACACATGGATTCCTTCATTTCCTTAAATCTCTCATCACTTTATTTTCATATGAAGAAATTAGGTTTCCCAAAAATTAGTTTAAAAAATTCAATATAAACAATTCCATAGAATTAATTTAATAGGATCATAAGATCACTTCCCCAATGAATTATATGAATAATTTTATTGTTTTTTACATTGATGAAAATCCATTTAGAATGAAATTTAAAATTTCTATTGAAAAAAAGTGAAAATACCATTTTCATTCAGTGACTTTAAAAACCAAAAAAACCAAAAATATTACGAATAGAAATTTCTTTTAATGCAGTCATGAAAATTTTTAATCGAATACATAAAATAATTAATATTTAATTTGAAATTAATATCTTTTCTTATATACAATGTTAAATATAAACATTCTTCTCATTCTTTTATAAAAGTAGTCAAAAGTGACCCATGTTAAGATGCTAAAAAGTCCCATTTAAAACATTTTAAAAGGATATTTAGGATCATCTATATTAAAAAGATAAAATAATATATTTTCATAAAATTTAATTCTCCAAATAAGTTAAAGAAAATAGAATAATATATTGGTTAAAATTCTTTAAAACTAGTAAAAAAAATTTAATGAATCCCCATTTATGTCCATATAAAAAACAAAAAAAATAATGAAAGTAAAAAAAAGAGGAAAAATAAAATAACATGAGTATTAACAGATATATGGTATAATATTTCATAATTTATTATGTACAACATATAAATTAATATAGTTTAATCAATCTAAACATGTATCAATGAAGTAATTTTGAGATGAGAAACCCTACAAACTTGGGTAATTCATCAATAAACTTTATATTTCATGATGTAACATAACATTATGAAGTTAAAAAAATCTTTTTCAAAAAAAATTCAAAATACATTCATGGTGAATTATTCAGAACATATAATATAAATAACAATGTATAAAATGAATAATGTATAGAATAATTGAAATTGAGACCCCCAAAACCCTTTCAAATTTATTAAAATTATAATAAAAATATAATAAAATATGGAACTTGAAAACATAATTAAATATCAATATATAACATATTATTTGGAAAAATATAATCGTTATAGGAATTGGTTTCATAATACAAGACAGGTATCAAAGAAGAAACATTAAGTTGAATGATCCTAAAATGATCAAATCGTTTATGTTATAATTTAATCAGTAAAGTTATTATGTGTAATGATTTCAAAAAAAATAAGAAAAAATTGGAAATAAAATATAATAAAATTGTAGTTCATTCACATATAATCTTGTAATAAAATTTTCTATAAATTATAAGTTTAACCAAAGGAATATAAATCATGTTAAGAATCCCCATACCTCAAGTATCGACTCACTACGTACATTGTTTAAATCTTATGTAAAAATATTAAATTAAATATTTCATTTTTTCAGAAAAATTTAATGATTTATTCCATTATAATTAGTCCATTTAAATATTTTATTTAAATAATATTTAAATTTCATAATCAGTTAAGTCAACATCGTGTGTTTTGAGTACATTCTGGTAATAGTTTCAAAACACCTTTGGTATATTGGTTGTGGTTAAAATAGTAATAATAACCTAATCTCAACCATATTATTCATGAAGTAATTATTATTTTTATTCATTAAATAAAATTTTAGAAACATCACTTAATTCAATACAAGAAAAACGAACCACATTTTTTCACATAGGTGGTAATCCACATGTACACCTGAACAATGTTATCAATATCCAACGTATGAAATAGTAAGGATAAATATTTAATATTATATTTATAAAATTAATATTGTATCATAAATATTATATATATATATATATTAAATCCATAATTATAAACATCTATAATAGGTGTGTATGGAAAACTAAACACATTGCTTTGTGGAGGTGGTAGTGCACATGTATAGTCAGATGATGTTGCATCCCCCATATGATGTAAAAGGGGTTGAATAAGGTTATTAAATTAAAATAACAACATATAAGTTTATGATAGATACATGTTTTATTATATTTAAATAGTTACTGTATAATTGAATGAGGTGGAAGAATTAGTAAAATGAAAACATTCGGTTAAGTTAGCCACCTCCACGTTGAAGAACTTCCTTTGGAACTCCCCTTATAGACCATAGGGTTGAAATTTTAAGAAGCTTTAAACCTAGATAACATGTATAAATATATTTAGAAGATTCTATTATTGTTTTTTTAGATAATTATATAATTTTGGTGTGAATAATAAAGGATGTCTTATGTCCTTTTATAAGTTATATGAGGGGAACCCTTGGAATTACTTAAAGTATTAAATTAATATAAAATGATTACCATGGAAATGTGGAACCAAATTGATATATTTATAAAACGGGATAACTATTATTCTAAATCCTTTAATCCAATAAATAAATTTTTTTCTTATGTTTCAATTTAAACAATATATTTGGGTTTATGACCTTCACGAACAAATTTTATTCTTATCTTTGGTAACTACTTTTTTCATACATATGGGATATTACATTATCTATAAGAATAAAAATGGCACAAAATTTTTCAATGGTCTAAATTTTTTATAATATCTCATCTATATTTCTATTTATTATATTTTTTATGAATTTTAAATCATTTAATAAATTATTATTTAACCTAAGATGACATTAATGAAATTTAAGGACTATTCACATAATTGACTTTACTACAATATACATATAGTAATTTAGTTCAAATATAAAATTATAACATATCATATATTCATTATTGTTTTTAAAAAATTATGGAACATCATAACTCACCCAAAATTTATTAAATTAATTTTATTAATCATTTTATATGATTTTTATACTACTTTAAAAAAAATTGTGTTAGTCTTGTGTGTGAATTTAAGGTAATTTAAACATAAATAAAAATTAAAAATATATAATCCTCATAAAAATAAATAAATAAATTTTAAAATAAATTTTTATATTCATTTCTAACATTATAGTATCCTTATACGAACATATAATACAAATTAATACCAAGAGAGTGACCTTTTATAATTTTCCTTCACATAATTTAATATAAGGTACCTTATTAAAGTCAAAGGGAGAAAAAATTATATATGTCAAAATATATGATTATATATATATATATATAATCATCTATTATATATAATTTTGTGTTATATAGTTTTTAAATCTTTATCACATTATATTTAAGATTAATTACCTAATTTACACTTATTGAGGTGACAAATATTTACCCCTGTTATTATTCCTAAGGACCAAAGAAAAGAGACATATTTAAAAAAATTAAACTTTTTATCAGAAATATAAGATTAATTTTATAAAATTTATTTCAATAATTTTAATCAATTAATTTTAATATAAATTCATAAAAATGATAAATATAAATTTAAAAAGTGTGTTTTTCCCAAAAATGAACTTAAAAATAATAATGTATAAAGATGATTATTATATAATTAATAATATTATTTGATACAAAAGGTGTATTATTTTAATTAATTAACAAAATTAAATCAATATATTACTTATTAATGAAAGAAATGATAGTTTTACAAAAATCAGTATTTCTCCATATTCACTGAAAAAATAAATCTTCTCAAAAAAAGCTCAAAATATTACACAGAAATTTCGATTTTTTTATTTAAAAATTGATGTCACTTTTATCGAATATAATTTCTAAATGTTGTTTAAATTAATTAAAATATTTTCTCAAAAACCAAAATAGATATCATTTTTTATAAAAAATTATTTTTGATGTATTAATTAACTTTACAGAAAATTTATTTCTTATTTCATAAGAAATTGTTGATAATTTTTAATTAAGAAAGAACTTCATGTGTATAAATATATCATAATTAAATTATTCATATTCATATCCACTAATTCATTTTATATGATATTACTATAATATTAAAATAATAATATTTCGTAGTTACTAAAGCTCTGTGTAGGGTGACATATATTTTATCGAATAGAGTGTTCTTTTAAAATATTAGGGAATTACATGCACTAGAGATATGTCAAAAATGCAACAAAAACATGTAAAAACTAAAATAGTAAATTTTATAAAAACCCAATTATTGAGTTTAATTAATCTTAGGTTTTTGAATTTACATGTATTGGGATGTAAATTCTTTTTTAAGGATTTTTTTGGCAACAAATATTCACCCCAATCCACACAAAGTATCCTTTTAGGATTCCCAAATAAAGAATGGGGATATTACATATATTGACCATCATATAAAAGGTTAATAATGGTAATAAATTCCATTTTAATATAGTGCTATCATGCCTTCAAAATGGATAGTGGGACCCAAATTGACGTTGATTAAGTCCAAACTCCATATATCCAAGAGTTTCTAAAGCAACGTGTTCTATAATCCCTTAAGAAGAAGTTAATCCAAAAGGTAGAAATACTAAATATCATAATAATATATGTTGTAGAAACATATTTTTATACTGAGTGAGTTTACTTAATCATTTTCTAGTTTACAATAATGATCCTCTAACGAAAAAGTAAGCTACATGTGTCAGAGATATTGTTAAAAGGAATGAAGTAATTAATTATTATATAGATTCCATGTTCAAAACCAAGTCAATATTTTTTTGGATCCTGTATTTGATATAAGTTATGTAGGTTTCATAAGAGTATTCAAGAAGAAACTAAACATTTATGGTCATGTCAGTACCTATATGGCGTGATAAGTTGAAAAAATGTACAAAAATAATCAACTAATAGAATATGAAGAAACCTTTTCACCATTCACTATTCTTAAATCCATCAAAACATTAAATTATATAATAGCATAAGATTTCTAAGAGAGATGGAATACGGATTTCAAAACTCCCTTCCCAGATAGGGACCATTAAGAAGATGTTTACATAACACAACAAAATAATTGAGTGACTCTGGTTAATTCTAATAATGTATGCTAGTTTCGTAGGCTAATATTTAGAATAAAAAAAAATCCAGGTCATAGAAGATTTTCTCTTATGAATCCATAAAGGTCAATATTATCATAATAAATGAAATAGATTCTTGTATCTATAAATGATTTAGTTAGAGTGAGGTTATTTTCATAAGAATATATTAATATAAATTTTTTACTTATTTAATGTGATATTCCACTATTATGGACCACAAAGATGTGGTCAAATACATTTTTCGTCATAAAATAAATAATTTGAGAAGAAAATGTTTTTGGAATCAAAATTCATCATGATATATCTTATAGAATTCTCACTCTAAGTCGTGGTACATATATTGACAAAAAAAATTAAGATATTTAGTGAGGAACAATCCAATATGGGATTTTTCTATTATATCACTTGGTATTTATAATTCTGAAAAAAATGGTTCCTCAAACGTGTGAGGATATATAAAGGATATAAAGGATTCCATTTATTTCTACAATTAGTTGATTCATGTATTCAATGTTTCAAACTAGTCAAGAGGATTCTTATTTATTTAGTATAGTTGAAAGATATCAAGTAAATATAGGATACCACCATTGGATAGTGGTAAAAATAATAATTAAGTATCTATGGTGGACACAAGATATATTCCTAGTATATGTAGGATATAAGGGGATATTTATTAGGGGATATGAATATGATAATTTAAAAACAAATCATGTCTATCTAAAGACACATTCAGTATATTTCTTCCCCATCAATGGATGATTCGTGAGTTATAAGAGCTCAAATCAAGAATTGGTTGATGATTATATAGCTTAGTCACTATCTTTTTTGGATTCTTATGTAGATTATTAAGTAGTGTAGATTTGTAATGTTAACCAATATATAGATGCGGTGTATAAAATTAGACACCATAATATAGTTTATTGTGATAATACTATTGTAATGGGTCTTTCCAAAGAAAACAGGTCACATTAATGGATGTAGCACATGTTCCAAAAGTATCATCCCTTGAGAAATTCTTATCTAAGAGTTAAGTTTCAGAGAGAATTGTTTCCATAGAAGATAAATTGGTGGACACCATAAAAATGTCCATGTATCATTAGAAACATGATCTTATTTTGTAATAAACCCTACTAAAATTCATTAGTCATTGGTTCTTGGAATAGTGGGAGTTAGTTGGAATTTTTTCCTAGAACATCTAGTTTATACTCATGATTACTAGAAATTTTGAATGATGTGTATATTAAATATATCTTATCACATATTTATCATTATTCTAAAAGAATTTAATATGATAATGTCCTATGGTATATTTATCATCAAAATAGGTCATGAAATTTTCTTGTTGGGATGTGAAACAAGATATTCTATCATGAAATCACATAAATATTTTGTCATATGGACTAGATAAAGAATAGAAATAGGGAACATATATTTTCAAATGTCATGTGAAAGTTCTTGTTAGTTTATAAGGTTTCATCCCATGAAGTTCTCACTTCGTGATCTCTAGGATATGAGAGTATGAGGAAAAACCATGCAATATGTATTATTCATTTTTCATTTTCATTATAAATTCCTATCTGTGAAAATGTGTAATGGTCCATAAACATTAATATTATTATTAATTCATGCCAGCAATATTGTACTTAGATTTATTAAATAAAACTATGACATTCTATATTCATTCTTAGTAGGATATGTTGGGTAGGTCATTATTAGTATGTTTTTCATGAATAAGTCAAGGAAGGGTTTTTCTCTTCCAATTATAGAAGTTAATATCATGTAACATTCATTATAATAGATCTATCAACAAAACATTAATGTATATTTTATGTATCCATGTTAATTATGAATGTTAAAAGAAATATGTAACATGAATTTTGGTTGATGACACAAGTATGAAACCTTGTTGATGAAATATCAAGATAAAGGGGTATTATTGTGTATCATATTCATATAAGTGGTTATTTAATTGGAGACATTTATTTCTTTCTCATGAGTTCATTGACCCATTTCTAGATTTTAATATTGGTATTTACATAATACCATCGAATTACAATAAATAATAATCTTAAAGTGTCACAAACTAAGTATATATATTAATCTCAATTAAATTCAATTTGAATTTAATTAATGGGACAATAATTATTCTTAAATATGGGGAAAATATTATTATGTTTTATTGATTACATATTAAATTAATATATATTCATAATGAGATTAAATAATTACACCAATGAAGGATATTTTTTATTTATTAATTGAATTGATATTTAATTAAATATTTATTTGGGATTTAAATAAATTCCATGGAGGTTGAGAAGACCAACATGATGTCTGATGATAAATAATAATTCTCACAATAGTAAAATATTATTTATTATTTTGTCAGTTAGGAAACACTATTAAATAATATTATTATTATTATTACATTGAATGGGGTCGATTATTTTTTTAATATATTATTAAGGACCAATATAAAAGTAAATAATATTTATCTTTAACTCATAACTCTATAAATAGACTATTGTATCTATTGTTTGAGGTTTAATTGAATTCTACAACCATTGTGAAAAATGAAAATTGAAGCTCTCTCTCTCTCTCTCTCAATACTAATGAATGCTCTAAGTTTTCTTCTATCAAGAATAAGATATTACCCTCACACACCATATCTTCAAAAATCAATATACAGGGAATATTCCTTAATTCCAAAGTAATAATCAATGATTATAAAGATAACACTACATTAATATCAATCTACCACTCTCATAACCTAAAATTCATTGATTTCATTCGAATATTAAATAAACCCAAGTAGGTAAGCACTATAGGGATTATAAAATTGGATCCTATCAACACAATAATGGTAGAATTGAAGTGTTTCAAATGGTCTATATCATCATCTAAGAAATATCTCATGAACGTTTTATTATTTATTCTTTTAGATTTACAAAAATTATAATTTTAATATGGAAGATCCTCTTGGTATAGGAATTTCTTTCAAGTTTCATCCAAATATGTTTCATTGGTCATGACTCTGATGTCATGTATATTGGTGAATATTTTTTAAATATTGAAATTTATTAGTCAAGACAGTTCTAGATAAGAACTTTTGAATGCCTGGAACCATATGGAGTGACATTTGAGATGTTCTCTTTGGAACATTAGTTAAATTGGGATTTCCTAGTGACTCTGTCTCCAAGGGGAAAGGATGTCAACAAAGTTAACATGAGGATTTTGGATGGTCTCAAAGCATGAGATGTAGTATGGTTATCCTACACTAGTTTCCAATATATAATTAGTTAATTAAGATGAGAATACGCCTTGTGGGATAGGTGAGGAAGATATATATCGCAATCCAACTATGTGACACCCTCATGAGTGTGTATTGAGTATTAATGAGAATTATGAGTAAGTTGAGTTCATTGAGATGCGATAGGGTGTGATGAACAAGGGTTCCCTTTGGCTAATAGGTACGATCTCTCTACATATCATATTGGTAAGATACACATGTGTAGTTCATGGGATACATTTCCAAAACAGCATTGAGTATCTAACAGGATTATAACATAATAACTGGAGATGATCATTGGGTAGTGGTACAAGGAGTGATGAGGTTATACTAAAACTTGATATCAAGGTTGTAGGAACCTACATATTGTGGTTTTACCTAGGGGTGATGGATGTGATATTGTACTAATGAGTTAGTGAGATTGTGTGACCAATTGTGGGCCCTATATGATATTACCTATGATTTTGATAAGGAACGTACCCAGTGGGGGATAGGAGAGAAAAGTCATATCCCTTAAATAAAATAGATGGTTCTAGATGGATTATTATATAAGAGATTGAGACTTTATGTGAATTATGTATAAGTTATTCCTTGATTGAGAAGGATTGGTTCAAGATACTAGATCACCTCTAGTGAGAGATATCCGTCATTATGTGATGTGAGAATGGGATAGGGGACCCTGCCATATAAGATATGGAAGTGGGCTTAGATATGGATAAATGACCTTACCCTATCATTCAGGGAGTGTTCTGATTTGTTGGAAATTTTCTAGATTAATTCTATGTGAAAATGATAGATTCTATTACAACAACAAGAATGGACATGGTCAATTTCCGAATTGAGATAATGTATGTATGATTAAGTTTTCTACTTCTTGGGTGATTATGTGATAATCTGATGTGTATGGGATCCTAGTGGCACTATTAGAATAGAAAATACACCATGCACTTTTAGCATATCATTTTACTAATTCATAAATATATATGATAAAATATATAGGGTACACATAATGATACCCTAATGATAAGTATTTATAACACACTCCATGGGGAAATTGGTGCATAGGAAGACACTATGTCTAATTCCATGATGGGAACACGACGTGCACTGGATCGGGGTAGAGTATCTCATCGGTATTGAGAGGTTAGGATCTTAGTGAGGCCTAGGCCTGGAAGTATGATCAGTTTGCATATTTTTTTTCTTATTTTTGTATAATGAAATCCTAGTTGGATAACACTAAATGTTTTATATAACCATGTGTTTGTATGACCTCCACATTAATTTTTGAAGTAATTTTATTTATTTCTACGAACTCTAATTTTTTTGTAATTTTTGTAATTTTTATTACTATTTACCCTGAGGATCATGGGTAGAGTCTCACCACCATATGAATTAGGCCCATATATCAATTCAATAGCCTCTAGTAAACATAGAGTTACTATTGATGACATGTATCCCTCAACCAAAAATTGTGTTCTGTGTTAGGCAATTACAAATTTTATCTGATATTTTGATTTTATTTTTCTATTTTTTGAGATTTTGTAACAGTGGTTCATAAATATTTCGGATCATTTGACATGCCTCATACTTGTTCAGCATTAAACCCTTTTTGGGTTGGAATTCCTAGTTACCTGGGGTATGGGATTTTTGATTTTACTATTTATTACAATAATTTTTTTTATATCGAATATGAGGTATTTAAGAAAAAAATTTATTTATGTTTTTGTATCCTTATCTTTTGGGAATATGTCATGTACGTGAATCATATTGGGCATTTTGGATTCACAAAACACTCGTTTTCTTGGGTGTTATTAATTTATTTGATAAAAGGTTAGTTTTTTTAATATGAAAACAAAATAATTTATAGATTTTTTTCATATTTATTATTTTTGTAAATATAATTAGATAAACCTTGATATTTATCCAATGAATGTACATAAGGATCCTTTTGCAGAATGTTCTTCAATGATGACTATACAGTCTCCCCATGAAAAGTTCATATAGAGAACCATGATGTGTCAACACAAGAATTTTATTGCAAAGGAAAGATCGAATGATTGGAATGGTTTTCTAATATGATATAGTCCTATATAAATAAAGTGTCAATAAAAGAATTAATATTTTTATTCTATATAGCTTCATGGGGGAACTCTACTTAACCAAATATATAGGTTACATGGGTAAAATTTATATAGATTCAGGGAAGGCATGGAAACTACCATGGATCATCTATATTTGAGTCACATGGTTTCTTATTGTATAAAAGTTGGTTTTTAGAGAGAATTATCACCTGTATCCTTGACCTATTGGTGTATTCTATTGATTTTAGAGTGACATGCGTGTTATGGGTGATCATGTGGTAGGCCATTGAATTAGTGCGATTAAATAGGATTATGGGAAGTAAATAATTGATTAAAAATTCTTTAGATGGTGTTGAACTTGTAAGAGTAGTATGGTCAGTTGTCTAGGTGCATGAGCCTTGGTTTGGATATATATGTCTTATGATTTCTTGAGTTTGGTTATGTAATCGAGTTTCACATGAAAGTTTAGTTGTTGGGATCAAGTGAAACTATGTGGAATGCTTAGTAATAAACTATGATAGGATTATTAGTGAATATTGTTCAAATAATAGGAGGAGAATGAGTATTGGTGTTTAATTTTATGAAATGTCTTGATGTGTGAGTGAAGGTGCATGATAATTACATTAATTTCCCATTTATTTAAAAATTGGTTAATTAGAAGAGTGTGGGTATATTAAAAATTTATCGAAATTAGGATTTACTAAAGTATAATTTTGTGGTAGTATAGAGTAGAGATACTTATAGACAACGTTTTCAAATGTGTTATATGAAAATAGAGAAATTTCACCCCTAACATTGATTATGATCTCATGGATTTATAGTGTTAAAGTGGATAGGTTAGTGACTGTGGATTTGGAGGAGGATCACATGTATGGTGTCTAGACCCATTGAGGCCAGTTCTAAAATAGAGGTTTATGGGAAACCATGTGGTGGGGAATTCATTATGTTTTGTGAGAGGATGTGGTCATCGTTGTATGTGGAATATAGAATGACAATGATAGTTCTCCAGTGGGTCTAGGAGGGGTTGTGGTTAGTGGTTTATTATATTTACTCTACTATGAGTCGGACATTCATGTTCAATAATTACATTCATTAATGGATAGGGGTGGAATATGGGGATTGGGTATTAGTTCAGTAGGTGGTGAATATGATATTCCAATGGTGGTGATAATTCCATCATTTTTGGAGGAATTTTCCTTATATTAGATGAGAAGGAGTGTTGTGAGAGAATTTGGTGGATAATTGAGGAGGAACTAGGATTCTAGTGTGTGGAAAGATCCATTGATATCTAGATCCTTGGGAAATACCAAAATTACAATACCAATAAGGTTTTGGGTGGTTTCAGTTCACTGAAATTAGGTTCAAGGTGGACTTGGTGTCATCCAAGGCAAGGCGGGATCGAGGATGCACTGGTGCATGTATATATAGTAAGATATATTATTTTTTTATTAGTGAGTATATATTGGTGAATGAATATGGTTTGTGGTAAACCAATGTAATTACACTTAGATTATGGTTTATAATTTTGTGTGTGTATTTTTATGGGATCGTGGTTCCTTAGTGAGATGAGGCATCACGATTGAGGGTTGCAATAAACCACCTGTTTAAGGTACCATGATAGTAAATTCATATAGATGACCAATAATTTTTAGGATAGGTCTTCCATATTAATACTAAAAATAGTTTTATGTGGAAATAAGTGTCGTGAGGTGAGAACCATGTCAATCAGATTGATATACCACTAGAATGGCATTATCGGTAGGTGATTCCTTTGGTGTGGAGAACCATGATGTATAATAAGCTATTTTGAGTGGTGTATTATAGTAGGAATCATAGAAAATATCATAAAGTATTATTCTAATCAAAAAGGGTGTCTCAGTAGAGATGGGTGTAGTTAAGAATTTTCTCATATTTATCATTGATCTTGAGTCGGTGGATCAGTATTTAGTGGGTGACACACTGTGGGTTTAGAGTTTTTAGTCAAGGAATATTCTGTTTCCAGGAATAAGAAGTTTTCATATCATAGGTAATTCCCAAACATCTTATGTAATAACCCCAAGTTATTGAACTTGTAAAAATAATGTTTTTTTTGATAACATGAATTAAATATTACACCCAACATAAACAAACCAAAAAATATTTGAGGAAAACTATTAATAAAGCTATAATAAACATTATAATGATAAACCACTAAAATTTATTAACTTTAGAAATTTTATAATTAATATCGTTGAATATTTAAAATTGATACATAATATTATTTTATTTATATTATGTATTATCTATTAAAAAAATAAATTTCAAAATTTTGTAATTTTTTTCGATATAATATATTCATTTTTAAATTCCTCACATAAAAATTTACTTATTTTGAATCATTTATTTTTTTTAGAAAATATTTGTGTAGAAATATTTTGTTCTTGAGAAAATTATAATTTTTATTATTTTTTTATTATTTAATTTTATTCAATAAGTTTAAAAAACATAAAAATAAGAAAATATGTATTCAAGGAATAAAATTATTCATTTTATAATATTATTTGATGTTATAAATCATATGTCTTAAATTTTTAGAACTAAATTAATTTGTTACTTTAATAAAAACATTTTCTAGTCTTTTATTCTAATTGATTATTTTAATGACTGAATGTCATTTGGGATATCATTTAAATTCACATATGTTTTATCTAAATTACAAAAAAACTAATTTAGGATATAAAAATTATTATAAATGACAATATTATCATGTATATAAATTTTTAAACAAAAAACACACATTTTTTAAAAATAGTTTTTATGTGTACTGTAAATTCTGTTAAGAAAATAACAATTTGAAACCATAATTTTTTTTTTAATTATTTCCAAATTTTTAATCAAGATGTATTAATTAGTTAAAAGTTCTAATATTAATAATTGTCATTAAAATGAAATAATATGTTTTAAAACCAATGAAATAGATAAAATAAAAAATATCTAAAGCTCTCAATTGGATCAGTACACTGAGTGCTTGGTGTATTTTCTGAGCCACAATCAATATAAAATCCTATTTCATCCATTTCATGTTGATTTAACCCAAAATAGTGACATTAAAATATTTAAAATGTAATTTTTATATCCAAAACTATCCTTATCTTCACTTATAAAAAGGTAACACCTCGAGCACATCAATCCTAACCTATCATTAAATGTTATTATTGAAACTATATAAATTTTCTCCACTTATAAATATATACAAATTAATAATATTATGATCACCATTATTTTCCATAACACCATCATTTATAAGGTGTTTTTCTTATAGAAAAATGATGTTTACAATGTCAAGAGTTCTTTATCTTAGTCATTTATTTTTTTCTACTTCTAAATAAATCATCACTAAACATATTAATATAAATAAATAAATATCATTAGTATTGTGAAATTTTCTCATATTAATTGGAATAATATAATTAAATCATTTCTTTTTTCATCACCACATATCAAGTATGATAGAAACATTTCATTTAATGAATTATAATTTTCTTTTCCACATTTATAAATTTAAAAGATAATTTTTTATATTGCATCATTTTATCCTTTCACTAAGAAATGGGATCGTTAATTTTTCATATGTGTAGACTACCACCTTCATGGAATGTTGCATAATGTTTTTTACTATGGTCAACATGTATATATTTAGTATATATTTTATTTATATTTACCATTTGTAAATATATATATTTAATATATATCATGAATATGTTTCTTTGTGGATATCATAAAAAGTATCAATTTTTAGAAGCTTATCCATTGATATCAGTAAATAAATCGAATCTAGTTTATCAATATTTTCATATTCAATATACGAGACTAAAACTCCCTTATAATGGTATTATAACATTCTATGTCTTTGAAAAACATAATTTGTAGAACCTTTAATATAATAAAAATGATTATATTTTGTAAGAAAATGAATATTTTCACTACTTTTATGAACATATTTTAAAATGATCAAGATCGTTAACACTTGATGTTGGAAAATTATTATAAAATCTAATACAAGAAGTGATATGTGACTAATAATGTTTTTACATAGAAATTTATATGTATACATTTATAAAATTATTAAATATGATATTTATCTTTCTGATATAGTAGGTTGTTGACACTCCGTTTTTTCAGAGTGGGAGAAAATTTTATGAAGAGCATCTTAAGCATGCTAATGTGATAAAGATACCTCAAAGGAATAAAAATGCCATTCCCAAGTTGAGCTACTCACACACACCCCTTCACATTAGAAGGCCTACATAACCCCTTTGTGAACCATCAAAGGTCAATCCACTACTATGTTGAAAACCTATGCCAAGAACATACACCATAGTCTTCTCCAGGGTTACTCATTCAACCAAGGCCCCCAATTTTCTAATAAATAAGACCGTATAGATCCTCATTTGAAAAACTAGATAATCATAAGAAGTCTCAAATATTTTTTCATGAATTAGTTTTATCTAGATCATTTAGAAACAATAAGGTAGATCTCAAAAACTTGAGAAAAGTGAAATAAAAGAGGGGTATATGGGAATAAAGTCCCTTCTTGATCCCAAACACAAGTCACATGCATGAGGACACATTATCACCTTATGAGAAACCAAAAACATGTGGCCCTTTTCCCCATCAAGATACAGTTAGTATACCCATACATGGATGCCTGAAGAGACCCTTGTTTCATATTCTAAAGCCACAACTGTGTTTTTTTCATGGGTAATCCATTTCCCATGGTATACCCAACTTGTATAGGACAATAGCCCCTATGGGTAGAACATCCATTTCCTACCAAGAACTACACAATGCACCTCCTCATACTAATATAGGACCTTCTTGAACACCCTATTCAAGACCTATTTCAATCCACCAATTGCCTGAATCTTCTCCATTCAGTTCCCTTATCTGAAAGAGAACATGTATAAACTTCCATCCTAGCCTTTGGATATACGAAAATATGAAGAGGGGAACACTAGTGTTTCTACCATTTGGAAATGAGATCTTACTGTTAGTGGTTTACTGAATTGTTCCCATATAATTATTAGGGCCCTTAGGGTGCATGTAGATTTTTATTCCAATGGTTATAAGGACCCCAGCACATGGAGAGTTTTAGGGAGTTCCTGGCCTTGGGTATTAGGTCTAGGACCATGTCTATACCTTGTCATATCTATGTACCAAAGCCACTAGTTCTAGGTGGAAATGGTGAGGATCAGGAATTGATTTCCATTAAACATATAATGATACAATACTCCCTTACTAAGAATTTATTTTAGGTCACCTGTCATTGAGTAATCCCTAATAATTTCTTGTGGGAGGTTTCACTCCTCCACCTCATTCCCATTTATACCAGGCCAAAGAGAGGATTGGAAATGGAGTCATCTCCTATCCCTCTCTCTCTCTCATACCCTCACCATATTCAACCAGTGATAGGGGAATTTTTCATGTGGTTTTCCGGATCTTTCTCTTCCTCTTTCTTATATACAAGAATAAATAACCATGACTCATGTAGGTTTAAAGGATATACATTATCACTACACACATGCGATTAGATGAATGTGTCAGAAGAAGATCATCCTTTTAATCTTCCCCTCACATTACTTGGGATTGGATCCAAAGGCATGGGTCCTCATGGCCATGTATTTAATATCAAGGAAAAGTAAATTGTGTGGTTTCCCAGATCTTCTGTTTCCCCTTGTTTCTCACACTAAGCATGACTCATGTGGGATTATAGGATGATGACAGTCATGAAATCCACAAGATCTCAAAACCATGAGCCTCATTCTACATGTAATTCCCAACATATTTTGGGAATCCTCCTCTCGAGTAAGTCCTTATCTAACTAATTATGTGAATCCTCCTCATGATCAATCCCCCCAAGATTAAACCTTTAGGATTACTCTTCACGAATAAGCCTCAACTATATCACCCAACACATCTATGGGCCACCTCCTTATTTGTAAGCCCTGAACAAGTGTCAAAATCACCATGAGTCATGACATAGCCCATAGGCAATTTAATTGGGCATAGTTTTAGGAATAATTCGGAACATAATCCTCCCAAAGGGCTATACCCCCCTATCATAAAACAATAAAACTATGTGGGATTTGATTCCCATCCAAATGGGATATGTAGGAAGTATCATTGATGTTAAAACCCAACACCCCAAATAATACATTCTCTCTCCGGGCCACAGTCCCAATAAGGTTTTCTTCAACGTGGAAATCCATATCACTTTTTGGTACCCCATATTGCATCGACATCATTCCCACACAAAACATTGACTAAGAAAAATCGTCATAGATGTCCTTGTAGGATGATTTTAAAATACACGGTTCAATCCTTATCATAAGACCTTAATATGTGATTTTCTCTATTTGGTGGCACTGAAATACCTCGGTTCCAATTCCTTTTATGAGGGTATGTATGAAAACCATTTTATGGGATTGATCCTAATATTAAAGTAACTCCTATCTCCCTAGATGAGGATAAACTCCAGAGTGCCCCACTGTGTGGCTAGAAAACCGTCATTGTCATAAAAATGACTAAAGAACATCAAATAAACACATAAGAGTATAACATTGATGAAGGACCTCGTATACATACTGATATCTCCATTAATGAAAATCCTTGAATACATACAGATGATTCCAAACCCCCTACATGCTATTAATTTAATGTTAATTCAACGGTGACCAATATCATACTTGTCAATTAATAAAGCATCCATGAACATATCTTAATCATATAAAAGAGTCTTGGAGTAGGTAATAATTACTTGTAAAAGGGTGTGTTGAGCCCAACCTACCATCCTCTTGACCAATGTGAGTTCTTAAGTATCATTGGACAAACCTCCCAACGAGGGCCTGCCTTTAGAAAGCAGGTCCTAGAGTCATCATGGTTATTGGACCATTGGGGATTTCTTGTTCAAAAAACAAAACCCATTAGAAACCATTCACAAATTGAAAGTGTGTATTCATGGGAATCAAAAAATGGTTATGCTTATGTGAATCCTTAACCAAGATGATAGTTTCACCCATCTTTCATACAACCTTCACTCTCAAAAAGGAATAGTGCACGCAAGATGATAAATCATTTATGTTTTCATTCAAAAGATATTTTGTATTAATGGGTTGTTCTTATTAGTTTTTATGTAGGAAAATTAGCTTAAAACTCTCTTTAATCCAATGTATTTTTACAAACTCACACTGATTCATTCCCTGACTACTGTTAACATTTGGTCTTCATCCATGCATAGGATGTCGTAACCCACCCACCAATTTCAACACTAGCTCTTGAATGCACTGGTTCAAGAGATTCCTTAACAAAGTACTATCCCATCCCTAGAGGCTACCTAACAGAACCTCCAGGTTACCAAGACCCATTGATCACAAAATTAGTGTCATCTAGTGGTCTAGAAGTAGGAGACACCTAGTATCATCTTCAACTATTTCAATAATATATCCATAGAATTATATAACCCATCTATCCCTTGATTTGGGGAGGTGCATGAATTGGATGTCTATGAACTCGTCCAGAAAACTCATGGTTCCTTCCAAAGGGATCCTTCCATCCTTTATCACTACCAATTCCCCTTGGTAGTGAGCACAAAACATGATGACCATGTTATCCTTAGCAGGTTGGCCACATTCATCCAGACCAGGGGATGCAAGATGGACTTCGATGGGAAGTAACCAATCAACAGGGAGAAAGGTGAAACCACTTCCCCCTCCATAGAATCCCACTAATAAAATATGATTTCGCACCATGAATAATAACATACACCCACCTACCTTAATTCAGCTGGTCAACATACATGTCTTGCAGCATTACAAGAAACCTACTGTTCAAATCTGGTGGTAAACCACAAGTAGAAATATACACCTACCTGCACTAATCAATCCTACTATAAGACTCTCCAAGAAGAATTTATAGAATTAATTCATTCAAATATGGTGGAAATACACTAGCAGGTGAACACACCTACCTTCATTTTACAATCCTACCAGTAGTTTTGTTTGGCAGCATGAGGAGAAATCTGTTGGAAATTCCTAATGACAAATAGGGGCAGACCCAACTCTCTTCCCCCACACATAAGTACCATCAGTAACCACTAAAAAGAAAAGGTGGATAGGACCTTGCTCATAAACCAATTCTAGATACATAATGGATATATCTCCACTTTACCATTACTCTAATCACTAAGAATATATAAAAAATAGCGAAAGGGAAGATGAAAATCTATTTTCTCTTTCTAAGGAAATTCTAGGGAATCATTAAGGCAAAAACATACTTCTATATAGATAGATACACAACTCCATCCCCATAAACGGGGTGTCTCATTAGTGTGCCGCACTGAAGAATACACACACCTCCATTACTGTCCAGGATGGTTGTGGGGAAAACACCACTACAATGTATGGAAAACTGGATCGAGAATATACTCTCATTCTAATATAAGGTAATAACCTATCCAAATTTCCAATCCAAGGCAAGAAAACACATGTCCATGAAAAACATATCACCCTGAAAGTGACCCAAATAACTCAAAGGTAGTCATACAATAAAAAGAATCTCCAAAAAACTAGATGAAAATGAGCCTATCTATAATCCAGTTGCACTAAATTCCTGAGTTCAGGAAGCCCTCGGATGACTATATATGGTAGCTCATGATCCTAAACTCCTAATAATAATTTATGGTTGTATTAGTAGAAATTATGATGGTCCTCCATAAACACATCACTAAGAATGCTTTCTCCATGACCATGATCTTATTGATCTTGGGTGTCTGTCTCCTAATGAGAGTAAAGATAGCGCTCTGTGTGCAAAGAACATCCAAGAGAAAGATCATATTCCCATTGATATAATCCACCATGTTGGTCCTTCCCATGATGGAACTTCCTATGAATGTTAAATCTGAATTAGTGTTCTTTATTGTTGGAAGGGTCTTCTAATTGGGGACGTTGTAATGAGAAAGTTTTCCTACTTTAGGGAACTTTCAAAAGAGAGGGCATTCATGTATGATGACTTATAATTGTCATGTTAATTACATTGTAAAACATAAAACACCTTAAGCTGATGATAATTCTTTGAAACTCCTTGGATATCATTTCTTCCAACATAACACAATATGTACCATCCAATATTAGAATTTATGATAAATAGGTCAATAATAATACCATTTGTTTAGACTTGTTAGAGGAAACTCTAGAAAAAGACAAATAATATTTGATAAACATGAAGAAACAACTAGCTAAATAACACCTAGAAGTCATGTTCTGACCTTTATCGACCCCTGAATATAGCATTTCAGGGGTTTTTTTAGAATATTGTGCACATGAAATTAGTCACAACCTATAGAAAACTCTTTCTCACTAGTGAAAAAAAGTGTTACCCATGATGAGTATCAAATCCATGTCAAGATAATAGAATGTATCTAATACCAAATTGATTTGGAGACTCTCCTAGATAAAATACATCAATATAAAATGAAAGGATCCCTTAAACATGCATTCACCTATACATTAGAAAACTTACAATTGATCACATATTCCCCATCTAGTGTTCATGTATGTGGATGGACTACAAATATTCCATTTAATTTCACGGCACTAATCAACTAGAAAATCTTATTGAAATTTTTTTCTTTAAATTTTATTTCTTCAGATCGACTCTAAGAAACATACTTTGTCCACAACTGAGGATATACTCAACAAAAACAGGCTTTGATCGAATGTCACCAACATTGAGCCAAAATAGAGTATATTATTGGGATATTTTTCTTCTATCATATGATGAAATCAATAAATCCTTCCACTTAAAGGATGACTACCATCTGATATAATAAATTTTTGGAATAGTTCAATGATCTTAAAGAATTTTTGACCCCACTGTGTATCAAAGGATGCACCCAACCCATGTTCATAACAAAAAAAATATGTAAGATCATAGGGGAATCTGTTGTAGTTGAAACCATGATAATTTTGGAGAAACCCCATCTCGTATAGTTGGGTTATTTTTTAGACCAACACACAAGGATAGAAAGTTGTACCCATAGGGTCGTAAAAAAAGAACAAGAACAACCCTAGCCCATAGTGTAGGAGGATTTTTCACCTCAACGACACCCTACTTAGTGGATATTATACTTATCTTGATAAGGGGAATAACCTTGAATGGATCCTCCCAACTCAACCCACCCCATGATATATTATCCTCATTAGGTCTGAGCACAATCCAATTATCTTGAGATTACAATCTAATCATAGTTTGCGATAAAATACTAGGGAATTATAAAAGGAGAGTATAAGGCCTCTAGAAGAGAATAGAAAGAGATAGTCCAATGAACACACTAAAAAATTCTTTAAATTTGTTATGCGTTAGTGAATTTCGTCAGCATCAGCCTGTAGATTCTACGTAACCGAAAGGAAAATTGGGAAGAGGAGTCTGAGGATGACATTCTGGTTAATAATGTGGTTGAAAATGAAGTAATTTAAGGAGGTTTGTGTACTCAAAATAAGGGGCTTTATTGAAATCTAATAATTCCCTTGAACAATCCATCACTACCCCCTCAAAATAAATCCAACAAGGAAAATGGTAAAGTTCATATATTGCATCACCTACCTCCAAGATAGGTTATCCCCATTTACATGAGGATTGATTTTCTAAGAGGGAGGTTGAAATGAAAAAAATTGGTGCATCAATATAGAACTACTCTGAGATAGCCTTCCTGGCATATATTCTCTACCAGACAACCCTCGACAAGAACTCCAAATTTTTGTACCTCGTTAAAGAGATATCTCTGTATAGATTGAAGTAGATTTGGAATGCCTTCTCGAAACAGGATATAAACTACCAATATACTAATACCTATAGTAGTATATCAATAATTCCCTCTATTATATGCCCAACCCAAATAGGGATAGACCCATCCTTACAGGCCTTCCACAATAGGCCACCCATGTCAAATACCAATGGTACCCCCATAGATTTCCATTCTAACCGCTGCACACGTTCAAGAACCAGCTCATCCAAATGGAACCTAAGGTCTCATGAAAACTATTATGTCACTCATGGATCAATTAAAACCCATGGAAAGACATTTTGTTCTGATAAAACCAGAAAATAAGCCTTCCTAAAATGGATAGATTCGACTCTTCGCCCGCTAAACATCTAGAATCCTATGTTTCTTGTTTTTAATGGATCAGGAGAACCGTATTAATACTTGAATAATTTTGTCTCATGTTTTGATCTCATGATGGGTAAACCTTAATAATAGGAGGTGGTTAAGCTTAGTTTCTTTGGGAAATAACTACAAGGCCTAAACTTTGAATGGTTCATAGTTTTTCAGTTTCAATCAATCACGTGGTGGGAAGACCTCTTTCATATGTTTCTCATCCAATAGAGCTCAATATTGTAGAATAAAATTATCTTTGACCCATAAAAATATAAATAGTAAGAAAAAAAGAGTCTTGATTTTCATTTCTTGGTGGAATGGATTGACCGAGTACTTTCACCTACCACTCCATCAAAAATATATTTTTTCCAATAGTTAATGAAATTATTGATGGCATGTTTCAAAAACATATTATCCCTTTGAAATACATAGTTAGGTTTTAGTACCATACAATAATCTATCACAGAGTGGAAGACCCTATCATGGTGACAAAATATGAGGCCTGATTAATTTCATTTGCTCATGGAAAGAGAATGGGAAGTGAAGATACTGAAATAATTAACCATAACCAGACCCTTGTACCTGCTCCAACTCTAAATCATGTACTTCATCTTGTGGCTTCACCTACATAGTGCCATCAATAATTCCCACTTTTTTAGGAATATCATATAGAGCAAAGGAAAAAATGAGGAGATGAAAAAAGGTCTATTTTTTCTCAAATGAGCATGTACCTGAATACTTCAAATCAGCATTGGAAAACAAGTTAGTCATTTTTAAAAATCCTAGAAAGCCTAACATGGAATGTGATGAAGATATCTAAAATTATTTCCACTTCCATCAATTAATGGGGAAAAATCCAGTAGTTTTTTATTTTCAAATACATCTCGCAAAATAATGTACTTTTAGAAAGTGAAAATGAAAAAATCACCCGTTGAGTTAGCATATATCTCAAACTCTAACCTAAAAGAAGAAAATTAATTTAATGAAATTAACAAAAAGGGTATGTGGAATTTTAGGGGTTGTATCGTAAAAAAATGATCAATAGAATTGATGTTATCTACCAATCATAGTTTTATAAGTCGAATGTGCCTCTAGTCTCTCTTACTAAAATAGAGCCAAATTCATCGACAGCTCAGTCCTATGAAATCATGTCATCTGAAAAATGAAATGGCCAGAAGGGTAATAAGTAAACATAGGAGAATGATATCTGGTCACGGACAATGGTATACATCACATAAGACAAATTCTTGTAGATAGCCTCAAAATAATGAGAACCTCCCTAACAAATGGTACAGGGGACCAACCATCATATGAAATCTATATCAAATAAAGAGTTGAACATCGGTATCATAACGTTATTCAAATAATGGATCCTTTCATGGAATATGACTATGATTATGACCCTAAATTTCCTACAGCAAATTGGGGAACTGAAGGAATGGTCCATCAGAGTCTAGGGTACGGGGGAAGACACAGTCATTCTTGGAGTCCCTAATTTAACTAAACCCTTTCTCATACTTTCTACGTGGATGAAACTCATGGGATATCTATCTATAAAGCCTATTATGAGAAAGGAATCTCTACCAAACTTGATATTGTCTCTCCAAACAAGATCACCCAAGAAGATCGGTTAGTGGATATTCAACCGCCTAATCATCCTCAGTGTGTAGGAAGACCTAGCCAGCCTAATACTACAAGAGTGTAAACCCCTTTATCTCCTATTCAAGGGGATAGTCCGTCTATATCAGGAACCTTGAACCCCAAAAAAACAACGAAATAAAATACCTCTTCTTGGAAGAACAACCCTTTAGACTAGAAATGTGATGTTTTAAACAAATTATCCCTGGTACCAACCATGTATTATATCTTGAATTCCTTGAGTCTATCAAAATATCTTTGTGAATCAATTGTTAAGGCCTTATAAAGACATCTGCAGTTGGAGTTGAGGTTTCTACTATTGAGGGTTGTCATGGAGAGAATGATCCTATATAATTCCACATGATTATCTATTCCATATACCTGTATGGGGAAGCTATCACACAGGGACACATCAGAGCCTTATATTTATCCATCAGGATAATTGTCATTGATATATAACGAGCCTTCATTGATATCATCTCAAACATAAAAGTTAGGAAAATCCAAACAATTACCCCATTTGGTTTCAATGAATCTCACTTTTCCCCCTCAACATTAATGTTACAGGGTGATGATAAAAATGGGAAAAATCCCCTCAGTGAAATCAAAATTAGGACTCAGTCTGGGGATCTCATGTCTAACTCATAGTTTAGGGTTGTTAACTATTATATTTCTTTTAATCTTCTGATGGGAAACACCTAGTTATATCATTATGTAGATATCCCCTCATCATTCCACCAATGCCTCAAAAATTATATCAACGGTCAAATTGGATCACTTCATGGTGAAAAATCCTCATTCAAATCTTGTTAGTCACAATACACTGATGTAAGAATCTACTATAAGGAGGTGAAATAGTTTGTGGATGATAATATCACTTGGATCAATGCCCAAAATGGTCTGAAGATTATTTTTGCAAGTCATTTCAATTATCTCAGTGGATATTATGTGCTCCCCATCAACCAAATTGAAATGGTTGGTCGAAATGCGAGTGAACATTTAGTGACTTTGATAATTTCAATAATGACAGCTATGTCTGATAGGAAAATTTGTAAAATCCCTAATAAATAATAAAATACTTGATAAAATGTTCTTCATTCCATTCAGTAAGCTCTAACTAAAACTCTTTCAATCATCTAGTCTAGATGAAGGCATCATGTAGATAATGGAAGTGAATATTCACATTCTCAATCCCTTGTTTCCCATTCAGAGTTCTAAAAATACCTTATACCATCAAGTGAACCAAAATGGTTTCTTTATCTTCAAGAATCTAAAATGGTAACTTGTCTCCTCCCTCCAAGGAACTTTCCTCATCACCTACTTCCCATGAAGAGGCAAAATATGTAGTTCTTGAGGAAACCAAAGAAGAGGAAGTCCTCAGGGATGTTCCTCCATAATTTGAGTAAGGAGTCTCTACCACTATTTATGATATTAAAGAATTAAATTTGGGTACATAATAAGATCAACAACCCTATTTGATTAGTGTTTACATGACTCCAAATGAACATGAGGTATATATATTCTTCTTGAAATAATATCATGATGTGTTTAACTTTAATCACACAGATATTTCGGGCCTCAAACTAAGCTATCCACCCACAACATGGTTTTCGCAAAAGATCATCTATGATATAAAAATATATCCAGAATGATGCATCCAAATCGTGCCACCAAAATTGATGTAGAAGTGGAAAAACTCATGAATTCCATCTTCATCTGAGATATATGATATCTAAAATTTTTAGAGAATATCATCTTGATAAATAAGAAATATGAGAATATCGATTTAAAGACCCGAATTTTCTATGAAATTTTTTTTATTATATAAATTTTTATGAGTCTACGAAAATTTACGATGCGTAAATACGAGGTCTAGTGTTCTCGAATTAATTTATGAAATTTTTTTAAGATACGTTCAGTAAATGTATAAACTGATTTTTCTAACTTGTGAATAGGTTCTCAGATTAAAAATATTAGGGCGTAGTTGAATCTGTAGTGCTGGTATTCGCTTAAGGGAGACATTACATTGACCGAAGTAGGTCCTGAGAAGAAGTTATGTTTTGTGACTTTTAAAAAATAAATGGAATAAAATAATTTTATCATTTGATTTTATTTATTTTCCACTAACAGACAAGCGGAGTGTCGGACCCGCGATGAGTCAGGCCTTTGAATAGTATGACATGATAAATCCTAACTAAAAACATTATCGGGAAAATTAGGAATCTTCCTAATTTATGAGCCCCCATTAACACCCTATATTGTTACTTACTCTCCCCATCTCATATAAATATAGAACATGAGGGAGGAGTATCAACCAAGATTTTATAAGAAGTGAAGTTCTGTTGGAGTGTCGTAATGCCAAGCTCTTAGAGGACAAAGCTAACCCTAGTAGGAAGTGACGTGTGACACCAAAACCTCAAAACGGAGTTTGATGTTTGAGTGGTGGTGAGGGAGGCTTGTAGCGAGGATGACGAACAATGAGACTCCCTTAACTATGAACTCTCACCAATTTTTCAATGTAGGGGGTCCAATTGATTTGGGTTTTGCACACTTTTCATTCTAAAAAGATGAGAATGGATTAACTCACAAACAACTTGATCTGTTATTTTATTCTTCTTTTATATACGGGAGGGTGTGATTTATCATTGGGGTCAAGATTTGAAACCAATTCATGAAATTCAGTGGAAAGTTTCCCCCAAACTCCCCCCCTGAGATTATCTCTAATGTGGGAGGAATGGGTGCACACAAACAAGGCCAGATCCCCTATGTTTGTGTGTTGTTTGTGATTTCCCTTTTTGAAGTTGGCGACAACCCGAAGTAGTGACTACCCTAACCAAGAGTGCAATCCCAGGAAATCACAAGCACTGATGGCACAGGAAAGTGGGCCACTGGTGAAAGACCAGCGGCCTGAAAAATACCCTACTAATAGTAATGGCACATAGCAGCATGTCAATAGCATGCGGCAGCACCGACCACATGTCTGGCGGAAGACCGACTTCCACCCCGAGGGGTGACGGAGTAGAGGAGGGGCGCGCCCCTTGCGGCATGCCCATGCTGTAGTAGGGGAATGTCCTATGATGGATGTGGTGGGAGAAAATTTTTCTGATACGACCAGTGGCTGGGGGACGGGGCACATGCTAGCGGTGCGCCCAATGAAGGATCTGCGGCCCGTCGACCGCGGTGCGGAGGACCCAGAACACAACATGTCACCGTGCGGGGTCAACCCCCAAGGTTTTGCCCACTGATGTGGTCCTACGACACTTTATCCCTATCCAGACGCATCTTGTCCAAGTGTCACTGGAGGCCCACACTGCCAGGTGGGTGGCACCGCTGGGTTAGTCGAGCAGACTGACCCACCACCTAGTAGGCCCACCCACGGCCCAGCGGCTTGAACCGCGACACAGTCGGGTCGGGTCAGTCCATCTGGCTTGGTTGACCTAAGTTTGGTCAGACATGAGTTATTCCGAGTGGATCTAGGTAAAACTATATTAGCTCTTGTCGAACTGGGTCAGGCTGCTCTGACCTAGGCAGACCGAACCCAGACTTAGTACCGACCTGTTACACAAAAGAGGCCCAAAATTCTAAACTAGACATCTGTTTGATGAACCATCTATGGAGTTGGGATCTATAGGATGAGTATAAACTTTTGGGACACTCCACCTAAGTTTTGATGAATTTTGGGGCACAACTGGGTTGAATCGAATACAAATCCATCCAGTCCCTCAGAACAAAATGCTCGTATCTCGCAAACCATGCATTTGATTGATGATCCGTTTGTGGCTTTAAGACTCTTTTGAGGAGACAAATATTTTGTCATAAATTTTTGTGACTTCCATGTATATCAAGATGTAGTGAGTGGATTGAGGAGCAGTTATCCCAAGAAGACTATGTATGGAACTCTGTGGTTGGTTGAGACATGAAGACTACAAGACGATTGGCCCAGTGGGAAGCGGCTCTATGTGACCTAGTAGGCACATGGTGGGGATCAGCTCTATCTGACCCAACAGAACCATGGTACTCGATAGAAGGAGTACTATAGTTCGGGAAAGGTTGGAAGCAGTTATGTGTGACCTGACATGCCCATAGTGGGAAGCTTCTCTATGTGACCTAGCATGCCCATGGTACCCATTAGGGGTGGGTACCACTGGAGTTAAAGGATAGTGGTAAGAGGATTTTTTGACCCAGAAGTCCCATTGTACTTGATAGAGGAGGATTTATCCAGCAGTCGAGGAGTTCGATGATCTGATAATCCTTCTATCCTTGACATAAAGTGATACATTTTGTGAGATGACTTGTTTTGAGTTCTTTTTCATCATGCCTTGTGGTTATTAATTTGTGGAACTCTAAGAGACCTACGGGGTATCAGGGTCCATACTTATTATCAATATACTCACCCCTACACAGGAACCACCCACACCATTTTGTGTCTAGTGCAGACGACGTACAACATTGATCAACGCTGAGAGAGCTAGGACTTTGAGGTGCATGGAGCTGGACCATTTTGATGTGATGTGACATAGGGACAACAAATCATGAGTTTTGCCTAAACTTTATGTAGGATCTGTGGTGGATGATCTAGAATCTTCCATTCACTTTTCTGTTGTTTGGTACTTTTTCAGTTGTTCTTGTAATTTTTTCTAGTTGGGATAGTATTCTGACCCCCCTTTATTTCAAAAACTCATTATTACTATAGTTTACTTCACAGTTGCTTTTTTTACACTCTAGTCTGTGTGGTTTCCTCTTATTTCATTATACTATGTGATTTTGTATAGTTTTTATGGCAATTACTTCCTATTTTATCGATACACCTTTCATTGCTAGTCTGCAGCCCCCTAGCCTTTGGAAAGCATGCTTGGGGAAGTCATGGCACAGACCCCGGGGAATGGGTCATGACAAAGTTGTATCAAAGGTGGTAGATTCTACCTTAGAGACCAAGAGTCTCTGTTTTTTGTTTTAAAGCAACAGTGTTGAGTGTTTTGAGGCATACATCAAGTTCTGGGAGTCTAGGGTTGGTGCAGCGGCTGAGGTATCCATACATTGGAACCTTGAGTCATTCTTTTCAACTCAATGCATGAAAATACTGGTTGCATTTTGGTTTTTTGATTTTGAATAAGAGCCATTTGTCTAGGTATATTCTCTTAACTATGGCATGTCCTGATTTATCTCAGGATTCCTCCATAAGGATGATAATCAAGGATCCAGATGTGTGAGGACAACCCTCCCTATGATGAGGTGTCTGTCCAAGGACTAGTGTTTGAGATGGCCCCACCAGGTGGTGCCCCAGTGCAACCCCTCCCTGATGGATAGCCCATGATACTAGTGGTTCTTGTAGATGAAGTTCTTAGTATTATCTCCCTACAAGAGTTTTAGAGACAGAGACCTCCTAGGATCAGGGGTGAGACAAACCCTTCAGTCAATGAGGACTGGCTAGAAGCTGTGATGTGGGTCTTCCACATTGTGAGGACACCACCCGATCAGATGGCAATCATGGCATCGCACCTTCTATAGGGATCATCTGGGACATGGTGGTGCTTGACCATCCAGATTCAGGATGAGGCGAAACTCATTTGGGTTGAATTCGGGAGGCTTTTTCAGGTGGAGTTTTCCGTGCGATGTTGCGCTCTGTACGCATTTAGGAGCTCTTCACCATTAGTAGGGCAGCATGATAGTGGTCGAGTACTCAATAAGGATCACAGATATTTCCCTTTACTATATGGATATGGTGTGATACCCTTTAATTTGGGCTCAGGACTTCATTCATGGGATAGTAAGGGAGATCAGGGCTTCAGTTGTGACCCTTAGCATCCCCACCATGGAAAGAGTACTGGAGAGGGCCCTTTTTGTGGAGATCTTCCTATTAGAGCAGGTGCCGAAAGCGATAGATGTCAACAGACCCCGGGTAGTAGATTCTTCCACATGCTGTAGGCATTAGGCGCATGGGTCCAAGTGGTCCAGTTCTTTAATAGGGTGACTGTAGGACTCCAGGTCTGCAGTACAAGGCTTCCAGTCAAGAGGGAGTTAGCAAGAATCCAGAGAGTGATTTATGTGTGACGGACAAGGCCACATGTCTTGTGACTGCCCGACCCACCATACGAATGACCATTAGATGGTCAAGGGATTGCCAAGGTAGAGGTAGAGGTTCGAGCATGTAGGTCTGCAAGGTGGAAGATGTGGCAGGGGAGCTGGCCTTGCAGCAGGTGTTGGGTGGCGATTCGAGGTGAAACCGCTACCACCTCCAAGAGGTCCACCCCGGCCATAGGGAATTGGTGGAAAGGGGTGAGCTATTCTCTAGGCACATGGGTCATACGACCAAGATGCTCTAGAGATGATTATTGGTATGATCTCTATCTACTCCACCCTAGCTGCAGTTCTTATAGACATAGGTTTCATTCACTCTTTTATTTCTAGGACCCTCATTCGGATATCAGAGATTCTGATAGATCCATTGTCTCGATCCTTACAGGTAGAGATTCCTATGGGAATAGATTCAATGATTACCCATTGGTTCTCGTAGTGTGAGCTTTCTCTAGGAGGTGAGAGCATCAGCTGGGAACTCATAGTAGTGGCGTCGAGGCCTTATGACGTCATCATGTGTATGGACTGGTAATCCAGAGTCCATGCTCAAATTGACTGTATTAGATGGAATGTGAGGTGTGTCTGCATGGATGGGACTAGGTATTCCTTCACCGGTGAGAAGGGTGCCTTTGCAGCACCGGACAATCATACCTAGAGGAGGGTGCATCCGATCACCCATCAATTGGCTAGCCTTACCCTCAGGGCAGTTGATGTGAGAGTCCAAGTTATCCTATAGTGGTGGACTGGTAAGCCGATGTATTCCAAAATGATATCCCATGACTACCTCCACGCAGAGAGGTAGACTTTTTCATTGACCTATACCCAGGGACGACACTGATATTTACACCAGAATATCAGATGGATCTCTTAGAACATCATGAGTTACTGGTACATGTAGAGTAATTATAGGGAAAGGGGTTTATAAGACCCAATGTTTCTTCATGGGTAGCCCTGATTTTGTTTTCCAACAAGGCAGATGTGAGTTTTAGACTCTGTGTGGACTATCGGCGCCTGAACAAGGTGACTGTGAAAAACAAGTATTCACTTCCAAGAATTGATGATGTTTTTGATCAACTGAAAAGAGCTCATCAATTTTTGAAGATAAACCTCAGATCATGCTATCATCAGCTAAGGGTACAATATGAGGATGTGCAGTAGACGGGCTTCAGTGGTCGTAATGGACACTATGAGTTTTTGGTTATTCGATTCGGTGTGACCAACTCCCCTATAGTGTTCGCGAGACTCATGAACAAGATCTTCCAGCCATACCTCAATCGCTTTTTGGTGGTCTTCATTAACGACATCCTAATATACTCAGCGATGGGGGAGGAGCATGCCTATCATCTGCGGATAGATCTAGATACACTCTAAGAGCACTAGCTTTATGGTAAGCACTAGAAGAGTTAGTTCTAGATATGAGAGGTCCAATTTTTGGTACACGTTATCTTAGAGGCTGGATTTACAGTGGATTTAGTGAAGATAGAGGTTGTACTTTCTTGTGAGCCACCCAAGAGTGTGACAAAGTTGTGGAGTTTCCTTGGGATGGCTGGATATAACCGAAGATTTGTTCCTGAATTTTCCAGAGTTGTGGCACCCTTATCATTGTTGATGGAGAAGGGGAATCCCTTCAAATGGACAAAGAGATTCCATTATAGTTTTTAGGAGATAAGGCAGAGACTGACGATGTCTCCCATGTTGAAGCTACTCAAAGAGGACATTGGATATGTTGTCTACTGTGATGCATCAGGCACCAGACATGGGTGTGTCTTGATGAAGGAGAGAGCAGTGATCACCTATGGCTCACGACAGTTGAGACAGCATGAGCAGAACTATGCTACCCAAGACCTGGAGGTAGTAGTAGTGGTCATCGCCCTGAAGATATGGCCGCATTACTTGATGGGTGAACATTTTGCAGTCTACTCTTATCACAAGAGTCTGAGGTATATCTTCTCCCAGAATGACGTGAACCTAAGATAGTAGAATTGACTAGATTTCCTCCAGGACTATGATTTTGAGATAGTCTATACTCCTGAGATGGGGAATGTGGTAGCAAATTCACATATCAGGAGGTTTTCTCTACAATTACTAAGTGAGGTGATAGAACAGTTGGCCGCATTATTGATATTTTTCATTGATAGAGATGGAGCAGAATACCTCCAGTATTTGACAGTCACTCCCCCACTCCTTCAGCGAGTTAGGGGGGCCCTGCATGGGGATATTGACTTTGATGCTCGATGAGCTAAGATGTCCTTAGGGAAGGTGCCCGATGGATTTTCTGATGGTGGGGAGCATGTCATACTCTTTAGGGGACGTACCATGGTACCAGTGGAACTAAGAGAGGAGGTGTTGAGGGAGTTTCATATGTCCCCTTTTGAGGTACATCCTGGTGTGGTGAACATGTACTAGGACCTCCAACATCAGCACTAGGGACCAGGGATGAAGAAGGTTGTAGTGGGGTTTGTTTCATGATGTCTCACTTTTCAGCAAGTGATGGTCAAGAATCCGGTCCCATGCGGCTTAGCACATCCACTAGAGGTGCTAGAGTGGAAGTGGGATGGAATCACCATGGACTTTGTGACAAGGCTCCCACATACGTCTAGGGGAGACGATTCCATCTGGGTGATCGTTGATCGACTCACCAAGCCGGCCCACTTCCTACCAATCAGAGAGCATGGGTCAATAGAGGGCATGGGATGCCTCTATGTACAAGAGATTGTGTGACTCCATGGGGTGTCATCGATGATCATATCTGACCATGACACATTTTTCACATCCCAATTATGGAAGGGTTTGCAAGAGGCATTGGGGACTCAGCTATGTCTGAGCACCGGCGACCATCTACAGATGGATTGTCCGATAGAGCAGACTATACAGATGCGGGAGGACATGCATTGTGCATGTGTCGTATATTTTGGCTGTTGATGGGAGGATCATTTTCCCTTGGTGGAGTTATCTTACAAGAATAGTTAGCACTCCACCATTGGTTTGGCACCATTCGAGGACTTGTATGGTCGACCTTATAGATCACCTATATGATGGACAGACCCAGGGGAGTCAGCACTTTTGGGTCCAGAGTTGGTACGAGCTACTACTATGAAGGCAGAGATCATCCAGCAGAGGATGAAGATTGTGATAAGTAGACAGAAGTCTTATGATGATAGGAGGTGGAGACCTTTGGAGTTCCACAAGGAGGACGACATATTCTTGTGAGTCTCCCCACGATGGGGACTATGGATATTTGGCCGAGGTGGAGAGTTATCATCAAGGTTTATCAGACCTTTTCTGATACATTGGGGGATTGACTAGGTGGCATACAACTTGGCACTTCCACCACATTTGGAAAGGGTGCACAATGTATTCCACGTATCCTATTTGTGGGGATATGTTCACGACCCCTCCCATGTCATCAACCATGGCGAGCTAGACTGGGATTATGGGGAGACGTTTATGGAGGATCTAGTAGATTTTGAGGATTGACACGAGTGTGTCCTTCATGGGAGGTCAATACCTTTGGTGTGCATTCACTGGCAGCATGGGAACCTCCAGGAGAGCACATAAGAGTGGGAGGCTCAGATTTGTGCTCAGTACCCCTATTTATTTTTTTAATTTATTTTGTGGATTTTGGGGATGTAAATCCCTAAGGTGGGTAGAATGTAAAGAACCGTATTTTCCTTGTAAATTTTTTTTATATTGAATTTTAGGAGTTTGTGAAAATTTACGGTGTGTGAATATGAAGTCTGGAGTGCCTCAAATTAATTTCTGAACATTTTTTAAGGTATGTTTAGTAAATACATAACCATCCTTTTCTAACAATTGTAGCAGTGTGCAGATTAAAAATCTGAGGTCACTATTGAATCTGTAGAGCCAAGAATCGCTTAAGGGAGACTTTACATGGTCCATAGTAGGTTCTAAGAAGAAGTTATTTTTTGTGACATTAAAAAAATAAATGAAATAAAATTATTTTATCATTTTGTTTTCATTATTTTCCACCAATTAACACGTGGATTGTGGGACCCGGTGTTAGTCAGGCTAATGAATAGCATGACTTTGAAAATCTTAAGTAATGACGCCATTGGGGAAATTAGGAAGCTTCCTAATTTATGATCCCCAATTAACTCCCTAAAGCGTTATTTATTCTTCCCCTCTTCCATAAATATAGATCTTGGGGGAGGGGTATCAGACAAGCATCGTGAAGCAGCAAAATTCTATTGGAGTGTTGTTACACCAAGCTCTTAGAGGATGGAGCTTGGCCCCAGCTGATGGCGAAATTCAATAACGAAACCCTAAACCTGAGTTTTATGTTTGAGCGGTGGTGAGGGAAGCTTGTTGTGGGGATGGAAACAACAAGACTCCCTCAACTGTGAGTGCTCTCTAACATTTCATGGTATGGGGTTGTGTTGATTTTGGTTTTCCCCATTTCTCTTTATGAATGATTAGAATGGATCAACTCACAAACAAGTTGATCTATTATTTGATATCCTTTTATATGTGGGAGGGTGTGATTTATCGTTGGTTCGGGAATTTAAAACCGAGGCATTAAATTCAATTGAACATTTCCCCAGAAGTCCCTTGGGATTATCTCTAATGCAGAGGGCGTGGGATGACACTATCACGGCCTGAGCCCCTCTATTCATGTGTTGATTGTGATCACCCTTTTTGAAGTTAGAGATAACCTAAAGTGGGGCCTACCCTAGCAAAGAGAGTGATCCCATGAAACTACTAGTGCTGATGGCATTGGAATGCTGACCAGAGGTGTGCGACCGGTTGTCCAACGAACACCCTATTGTTAGCTCCACCTCAGGCAGTGGTGCATGGTGGTGCGGCAGCAGTACACGGCAGCACCGGCCGCGTGTCTGGAAGAAGACTGGCCACTTCCCCGGGTGGTGGCGGAGCAGACGAGGAGCACGCCCCTTGCGGCACAACTACATGATAGTAGGATTGTGGCCTGCGATGGCTGCGGAGAGAGAAAAGGACGCCGATATGACCTCTGGCTGGTGGACAGGGTGCACGCCAGCGGCACGCTGGGTGGAGGACCTGTAGCCCGTTGGTCCCTGCGTGGAGGATATGTGGCCCATCGGTGGCGGTGTTGAGAACCGGCGGCCCGTCGGCCGTGGCGTGGAGGACCAGTGACCCGTCGGCCGTGGTGCGGAGGACCCACGGCCCTTCGTCTGTGGTGTGAAGGACCTGCAGCCTGTCAGCCGCGGCACTGAGGACTCGCGACCCATCGGTTGGGGCACAGAAGACATGTGGCACCACATGGCATCGTGTTGTGTCAACCCCTAATGGATGACACACTAACATGGCCCCACACCATGTCATCCCTACCTTAATGTGCCCCGTCTGAGTGTTCCTGGTGGCCCGTGTCGCTAGGTGGGTGGCACTGCCGGGTCGGTCTAGTGGAACGACCCACCACCTTGCTGGGTCAGATCGGGCCCAACAGGGTGGGTAGACCTATGTTGGTTCGGACCCAGGTCTTGCCAGGTTGACCCAGGTCGAACCGGATTGGCCCATACTGAACTGATTCGTGTCGGTTCGACCGAGGTGGATTGGACCCGGACCCAGTACCGACCTGTTACATAAAACAAGCCCAAACTTATATAACGAACATTCGTTTGATGAACTGTCTATGGAAACGGGCTCCTTAGGATGAGGCCATCCATTTGGGACACACCACCTATGTTTTGGAGAAATTTCAGTCATGTACGGGTTGAATCGAATACAAATCCAACTGGGCCCTCATCCATAAAACACTCGTATCTCGCAAACCGTGCATTCGATTGACGAGCCATTTGAGACTTTGGGAATCTCTTGAGGAGATGGATATTTTAAAATAGTTTTTGTTGAATTACATGGATATAAATATGTTTTGAGTGTCTTCATGATCAGTTCTCCCAAAAAAACTACGTATTGAACCATGTAGTTGGCTGAGACCTGAAGACAGGTGAAGATTGGCCCAGTGGGAAGTAGCTCTGTGTGACCCAGTAGGCCCACGGTGAGGAGTGGCTCTATGTGACCCAGTAGGACCATGGTACTCTACAAGAAGAGTACCTCAGTTCAGATAAGGTGGGTAGTTGCTCGATGTGACTCAGCATGCCCATGGTGGGATGCGGCTCTCTGTGACATGGCATGCCCATTGTACCCATCAGGGATGGGTGACACATCAGTTTTGGTTTAGTGGGAAGTGGCTCTGTGTAACCCGACATGCCCACTGTACTCGATAGATTAGGATTTCTCCAGTATTCTAGGAGTTCAATGATGTGATAACCCTTCTATCCTTGACCTAGAGTGATACCTGGTATGAGTTGACTTGTGTTGTGTTATTTTGATTCCTACTTGGTGTTTTTTCCTTTTTGGAACTCTAGGAGACCTATGGGGGTCTCGGGGACCCTACTGAGTATCTTCATACTCACCCCTACATGGTCTTCACCCGCACCTTATTCTATATGGTGCAAATGATGTACAATGTTGATTGAGGGTATGGGAGCTAAGACTGGGCGGTGCTTGGAGATAGAACTTTTTGGTGTGACATGACGCAGGGACTACAGATCGTGAGTTGTGTATACCACTCATGTAGGATCTGTGGTGGATGATCCAGGAGCTTCCTTTCACTTTTCAGTTGTTTTTTACTTTTTCTGGTGTACATGTACTTTTTTCTTGTTGGGCTTGTATTCCAACCCCCATTTATTTTCATCACTCTTTACTACATCAGTTTACTTTAAAGTAGCTTTTTTGCGTTCTTGTCTACGTAGTTGCCTCTTGTTGCGTTCTACTCTGTGAGTTCATACATGTTAAAGTAAATGCCTTTCCATTTTAGGTATATGTCATTTAGTGCTAGTCACCAGCTCCTAGCCTATGGAAGGCGGGCTTGGTGTAGTCACAGCATGAGCCCTAGGGGATCAGTCGTGAAAATTAAATTTTGTGTCTACGTCAGATATCTCAATCGACATTATACGAAAGTTGACTTTTTTCTTCCAATCACATAACTACTCCTCCTCCTCCAATGGGCCAAAGGATTTCATTTTTATTGATTTTTGATAATCCACCTTTCAAGGGGTGAGGTGGAACCCTTACAAGGCCCGTAGGCATAATTATTACATGGCCCATAGGCCTTAGAGGAATTCATTGCTCGTAGGCTTCAAACATTACATACATCCCAGACTAACTACTTGGAACATCTCCTTCCCAGTATATTTATCATTAAATCAGCTCTCCACCTTTGCATGACTGTTCGGCTAGGCATTCCCGTGGATGCATAGGCTTGTCTCGATGGCAGGTGTCATACCCTCTCATTCTTGCAATCCGTTTAGCTTCTGTTGTGGTGAAATCTCCATGCTCATCCTCCTTGTAGAGCTTGTTCCTTGTACGTTTTCTGTTCCCTCTCCTTCATGAATTTCTACTCAGGGTAAAACCAAATTTGGATATCCCTAGTAGATGAAGAAACCAAAACCTTCAAATCCCCCTAGGGAGTACTCTGCTATAGGGTAATTCCCTTTGGTTTAAAGAATTTTTTTGCCACATAGAAACTTTCCATGCATCACATCTTCAAACCGTTCATTAGATATTTTTTAAAATTATACATTGAATGTCTTGTGTTTAGGTACTGTAAATGTTAAGACAAACTAACTAGCCTAGAGATCATCTTCAATAAGCTATGAAAACAAAGCTTGAACATGATCCCCTTAAAATGTTTTTTGGGTAACCTTGTGAAATTTTGTCATATTCATTGTATGCCATCACAGAATCAATGTTGACCCTGAAGAAAAAAATATATCCTTAGAATGTCACCTCCTTGAAACAACAAAGAGATAAGAGGAATTCAAGGATATTTGGCCAACATCTGATGCTTCATAGAAAACATTTCAGTATAGTATCATCTTTTAACTATGATAATGAAGAAACATGTCACATATTAGTGGAGCACTAACTATTAGAAATTATTATATTGCCTCAACAAGTACCTCTTGATCCCACTAGTTTTAATGAAACATGTCATGGTAAATTTGATCATTCTATATAAGATTGTCTCTAAAAAACATTGGAAGCCATATGTACATCGAAGAATGATATTATGAATGAAAACATTCTTTATTATCTTATTCCAACAAAGATAAATTTTCACAATCATTGTTCAGATATCGATAAAAGCTATTTGGGATTAATATTCATAGTAAAGAAACTAATTCATTAGATGTAACACCATGAGGTCCACATGGTTTATCATAATAACCCACTCAAATTCATCCTTAGCCTTCCTATGTTGATAATATGTCTAGAATGGTGGGTGGTTATAATTTATAAAATCAATATAAAATTCGTGCATCAGAAATCATTGAAAGGCTAGGCCTTGGAAAAATTACTTTTAGTGCACCCCTCAGCAAAAACAATCTCTCTAAATAATAAATTACAAGATGAATAGAAATACACTATTCCTGTTGGCCCCAAAACATGTGAAACATACATTGATGTTGCATCTAGGAAAAAAATTTAGAAGATAAGGAATGACCATAAGTTCAATAAATTGTGATTATGGTTTCAGATTATTTCCCCAGTGAAGGTTGTTTTACCTTACTCTTTCCTGTCATTTGAAGTCTATACCAAAAATGAATCAGAATATCAGGACCTTATTGTAGGACTAGAAATGGAACTCCTAATACAAGTAGACAATATAGAGGTCAATATCAACTCATAGATACTAATAAAACATATCAATAGTAATTATGACATCACGAAAGAATATACAATTGTCCTTCATGACTATGTCTGAGGGATAATGGAAGAATTTTTCCTTAGAACCAACATTGAATAACATCTGGTGATCATTGAATTTATATGATTATGTACTTATAAATGATGTTACAACTCCAGAAGATCCAAATGGAGTTGAAACAGTAACCTTCACTACCCATTACTAAATGGTATCACATTTCATTCAAATCAAAGGTGAAGAAATTAATGATGTGAGCCATATCCAAAAACCATATGGTCCTATAATTTGGTGTATTATTTCTATCCTAGAATATATACAAAATGGGTTACTCGAATTAGATTCGGATGGGAATTAAAAAAATTTATAGTGAACAACCAAATTTACTCTTCATTACAGACCAAATCACCTTAAATACCTCTATAAAAGATGATTTGATGGAATCCTTCAAAGATGTATTGATGGATAAGAAGATAATGCTATCATAAATGAGGTGAAAATTAGAGTCTATGATTTACACTATTCAAGGATCAATATTTCAAACCAAATATAAATACATGGGTATTACTGGCCCACTATTACACAAGATAGCATAGAAATCACCGATAAATGACATTCTTTCCAATTTCTTTCCAAATTCATCCTTCAACCCCCAGAGATTCTATATATATCCAAATACTCAAGAATATTTTTCATATGGGCAATTGATGATATGGGGTTATACCCCCTAATAAAAATAAGCAATTCAAATACATATTAACTGGTACTTATTTCTTCTCTAAATGGGCTAAGGAAATACCCCTCAAATATGTCATGGACAAAAGATCTTTCATATTCATGAAAACCAACATCATAACCATATTTAGTGTATCTCACAAATGTTGACAAAAAATTCCAAAAAATATAGTTCTACTGAGGTGGAAAAGATTTATTATAAGTATGACATCAAGGAAATCCATTCATCACGCTATTATGCAGCATCCAATGGGCAGAAAGACGCATTAAACAAGACACAACAAAAAATTCTCTAAAATAAGTTTGGTATAGATAATAATTATTATCTAGAAAATGTCTCTCATCACTTATGGTATTACTAGACTATAACCTATATTGTTACATTTGGCGACCCCATGCTCTATAGTATAGGGGAAAAAAACATACTAACCCATTAAGGTCTAGTTTTTATCACTCTTTACTTCCATTTGTGATCAAGAATCCACAATTGAGAAATCTCATAAACAACTGGTGGAATTAGTGAAAATCGTGGAATCATATTTCATACATTCCATCACTTGGAGGTATTTCAAAATTGAATAGCAAATGATTTTAACAAGAAGGTCGGCCTTTTCTCATTCCTCCAAGGATAAAGAGTATTTGTCCTCATAACTCCAACGATACTAGAAAGGAAGCATCAAAAAATTGAAAAAGAGTGGGAAGTACCCATACTCTATACATAAGGACCATTTTAACTGATCTTATTCCTTGATCTGAATGAATAGATATATCATTATGATTTCAACCATTGCAAGGTTCCAAAATAATTATTTTTTTATCCCAAGAAGCACATCCAAACTACACGATTTCAAACTATATAGTTGGTCTTTATCGTAAGACCTTAAAATGATTGACATAATATTAGTGTTTCATGATATTAAACTGTGTGGCATTATTATCCTTGTCACATAATGATAAATTTCATGACATTCGATCCTAGTCATATGTTCTAAAACTACAAGACACACATCATCCTCACTGTATGTCTTTAAAACTTCATGGTATATTCCTCTCTTATTTGATGTTAATAACCCCTAAAATATGAAAACGGAGATACTCTATGTGGAAACTTAAATATGGACTTTCATGTTAGATGTGTGTCCAAATCACATCCCCCTAACCCCTCAATAGGTCGAGATACCATCTTGGACATACATGAGGAAGAAAATATGGGAGGTATAACAACCCGATATTAATATACATTCACATTAAATCATTATTTAGAAATATTTTATAAATTACATAAACACACACCTAAAGATCATATTATTTTGGTACCTTAGGAAACATAGAAATGAAAAAAACTGGTTCAAAAGACGTCTACTTATTCTCCCATTATTTCTTTATATATAGAAAAAATTTTAACATATCAGACATATTACCTTACTTTATATCCTAGGGGAAATGACCATAATAAATGGGTGAGATTATATTATTAGTAAGCGTATGAAATATAGATAAGTAATTCTAACATGAATGTAAGGGACTGAGAATATAAGCATAACATTGGATTAACATATCCTACATATGAATGATCATATAAATGAGTCATGAAATAAATAATTGTAGTTCATAATACATGAATCCAGATTGAATAAAAAAACATAATCCATGATATAATTACATATGAATAAGTCTTGGAATTGTTTCATACACATAAACATGTAACAACATTTTCGATAAGTGATGACGTATTACAAGAAATTATATGTGAACTTCTTTTGGACAACACATATTGGGTAGGACACGCCACCATCCATTGTTGTAGTCATTTCCTTAAATGGGATTGTGTATCCAATTTTCCCATAGTGGATATAGTATCCCCATCTTCCTATAGTGGATTGGGTTTCCCCATTATCCATAGTGGATTGGGTTTCCACATCTTCTCATGGTGGATCAAGTCCATGGACTTGATTCCCAACATTATCTCATGAGACATAAATCATTAACTAATTAATTGGAGGGATATATAGGTCTCATACATAACATAATGAATACATTATATATTATTTCCATAAGAACATAAATCATTTATCATATCAAAACCTCTGGAATGAAATGGTTTTCACAAACATAATTCAATTATAGCATAACCCATGGAAATTAAATGGGATTCATAAATTTCCTTCAATCATATATATAAACATAAACCATTACTAGAAATAATAATAATGGTATAATTGAATCATATCCCCAGTAAAACATACGTAACATCAAATAATGTTATCTTATATAGAAAATAATTTTGAGAGACACTTTATAAAAATTCTTGAGGAAAATGTTATTTCTTTTTTAAAACATAATTTTTTAGTCATAAAATATTTATCAAATACTTTTAAAAAATTAACCTCTAAAACACATGAAGGAATATTTTAAAACCATTTCAAGCATATTTAAAATCCCTTTCCGTGTAAATTCATAAAATATAATTTAAATCACTTTTATTTTTTAGAAAACATAGTTTTAAGGAACACAGATTTCCAACTGAAGAGAGAATAAAACTACATTGAAATTATAATATCCTTAAAAAATAGATTCATAATTTGAAATTTAAAATGAAATTTTATAAACCTAGTAAAATAAAATAGGTGTATAACATATCAGGCATCTAAGAGAAGGAAAATTGTTACAAAATTACCTTACTGATTTGGAAAATCTTGAACTATAAACCACATTAAATATAGATCATACTATAAATATATAATTACCCATAAATTTATAGAATATGAACAAATATTATATTCATGTTAAATAAATACACCATGTAGAAGATACAAGTACTTTACAAGACATGAGACTCATTGAAATAAAAGGGATACAAAAATCCCTTACTACTTGTGTGTCTTTAGAATCATGAACCCCATAAATTAATTACATTAAATAAAATTTTAATAAAATTAATTAAATTAAATTAATCATATAACATTTAATGGGTAGTTATATACACAAAAAATTGATATAGTGGTAAATATAACATTTAACTCACATAAATAAAAAGTGAGAAAAAATTCCTTTAACTTATGTTTTGACTTCAACCACACACATAAAAACCTCATATAAAATAATTATAATATTATTATACTTCTACCACAGATTCATATTCATATATATGTATATATCATATAATATTTACTAGTGACTTAATATTACCCATTTATTTATAATTCCCTGCTAATGTTACTCTTTGGGTAGTATCTACTTTGTTTTTCATTAATGTTTTTTCTTTTTATCCTTGGTCCTCTTATATAGATCATGATTTCATCATGTACATGATTCTAAAAATAATATATATATATATATATATATTCTGGGTGTATATATATTAATAGAAATTCATAAAATTTATGGATAGAAAATAAAATACACAGTTCATGGAGACGGTAGGCCGGACAAACGCATGAACGTTGTTTTCATTTTCATTTCAAGTTAAAAGAAAGAAAATTATATGATATATTTTTATTAAATAATAATTTTTTTATATATATAATATATATTAATAATGTTAATACTTATTAACAACCATGTGAAATATAAGTTAATGATGAATAACATCAGCTCAAGGAGATGGTGATCCATGCACACATATGAGCAATGTTATCATTTCTAGGAAAATTATATAGAAGTTAAAAAAGATAAAAATTATCATAAAATTAAACAGTTATAATTATATCTTAAATATCATAAATAAATATTAAACCCATCATAATTCATCTTTATAAAATATGGTGATGGAAAAATGAAATGTATCGCTACGTGGAGACAGTAAGATGAATATACGTATGAGTGATACATTTGTTTTTTTATGGAAAAGGTATTTTACAATGGTGTGTTAATAATCATAATAACATTTAATAATATGTAGGTTTATTAATTTATTATTTTATAATATATATCGTAGATTTAGAGGAGGTATATAAGAGTAGAAAAATTGAATGATTGGTTAGAGCGATTAACTTCTCTTCAGAACAGCTCCTTTAGATCTCTTCTTAAGGAATCTTTATATTGTCCTTTGGGAATAAAAGAACATATATAATTTGCCTTGGGATGTTTATAACAAAATGGGTATGGTTTTATTTATATATTAAGATCAATTTGGTGTGAAGAAGTGAGATAGGAAGTGGCCTTTTATAATTGAGGGGAGGGGAACTTTTTGAATTTCAAAAAATATAAATTCATAATAAATTCTATCACAATAAAAAAATTTATTTAAATATAATTAATTATAATTTAGTAATAGAATCAAAAAATATTATTTTGAAATGTTTTGATGTTATTTTAATCCATATCATTTTGATTAACCCTTACGTAATCCATTTTATTATAAACTATGGTAACAATGTTTTTAATATTAAGTGGATATAATTTTTATATATAAAGATTCAATTGTACCGTTGATGAAAAATTTAAGATATTTTAGACCCCATATAATCCCCTTGTACTTATTTAATGTATTTATGATTTATAAACAATTTAAAAAAATAATATTTACATAAAATATCATAAGTGTCAATGTGACACAATTCATAACATTTACTTTAAAAAATACATAAATTAAGATAACTTTGTACCAATTAACTTAACTCACACCTAAAATGTCCAATTAACCCATAAAATTATTTTACCATCTTAATTAAGTCATATTATATTTATATTAATATTTTTCCTAAATTATTTCATTGATTATTTCATTAATTTTTTAATTTCTATATCATAATTTTATAATTATTTATAATTATTACTTCTCCACTAAATTTTTTGATAAAATAAATAATGTGGATAAGTATTTTATATTTCAAAATAATATAAATAGTCAATCATATGTTCTATTTATCCCTATATTAAAAATATTATATATATTAAAATTATGAGAGTGGTATTTTTAACTCTTAATGATTTGTAATTTTTAAGTACATTTCATGGAAAAGTGTAGAGAAATTATTAAAATTTTATATCTATATATTGAGGGTTGAATTATGTTCATCCAATATCTTTTGGAAAACTGTTAGGGTAGTTTTTTAATATTTATTACATCATTTGTACCCTTAATTACATGATTTACCCATATTTGTGGTATTAAAAATTACTAAAGTTGTTATTCAAATTTTCCAAAATTAAAAAGAACCATTTTAAAAATAAATAAATTATTATTAAAAATATGAAATCCATTTTTCATAATTTGAAACTAATAAATTCCAAAATTTAATTTAAAATTAACCCCATCAATGGAATGAGAAAACAGGTTTTTAATGTGAAAAGGTCCAAAAGATTGTGATGTTTTTATATCCAAATTCAGTGTGAAATTGATTCCAATGACCAAAACTTTATTAAATGATTAAAAAATATATAATTAACCTTTAAAACATATCATATATTTAATTAAAAACTATAAATTACTTTTGAATAAAAATCTATTTTCAATTAAAATTCATTATTTTTCACTATTCAGAAATAAATGAAACATGTTAACAAAATACTAAAAATCCAAAAAAGTAAATTTTTATATCCAAATTTAAATTAATAAGTTTATTTTTAATTATAATAATTTTATTAGTGTCAGAAAAGTATATTTAAAATGGGATCTTCAATAAAATGCAACAAAATTACCCTTCTAAAAAATATAGGGTAATATGCATAAAATTTGGTTGGTTATTATCCCCTTCCTATAAAATTTATTGGATGAATATAAAAATTATTAGATTAAATATAAAACACATATATATAATTAATATCATTAAATAATTGTATTTAATTTAATATATTATTAAAAAATGACTTTGGTATCATAAAAATAAAACTCGTTTCTTTAAAACAAATTGGTATATATTTTCATTTCTAATGAATTGGTAAACAATGAATTCATATTATAAACCCTATATTCTCATATGTTAGTTAATAAAATTCATAACCACTTATTTAATGTCTAGGTTATATCTTATTAAATTCAATAATAATATTACATATTATACTATTGTCTTGTTTTTAATGAAATCTATCAAACGAACTCAAAATTGTCTATAACACAGGCTAAGCATAGTGTGGCATATGCCAGAAGAAAATCCAAATTTTGTCAATAGTTCAATATAAACATTGTGTTTCATATAAAAAAATCCAAACAATTTTTTTTTAAAATATAAAAATCTTTATTCAGTGTTGTGTAAAATTCTAAATATGGAAAAGGTTAAATTAATTCAAAAAATATATTCAAAAAATCATGGTGTGTCGCATTCTAACACCCTTACAGCGAATTTAACCCTCAAAATTATTTAAGGTAATAAATGGTTTAATAGTTGAAATTTCCTTTTATAAAAACTCACATCATTAAAATGAATACTAAAATATCCATTTAAATTAGGAAAGTTGAATGCTTAACGGTTACCCACAGTAACTCATAAATTGGATTCCATATAAGAGAACCTTTTTGGAAAGTGAAAAAATGGGCGTTAAAGAGAAATACAACGATAAATTTATGATAGTGAGTGACATAGAGAATTGTTAGGAGAGAGTTAACAATAAAAAATCTGAAAATCTACGATTATCTAATGGAGAATTTGACTCATCAAAAAATAAGGTACTAGTGTAATATGTTGGTTTCAAGAACAATTCCCTAGTGTTGACGAATTTTCATAAGAAGATATACAAATATTATTTCAGAAAAATATCACCCTTTATTGTTCCTTCACCAATTTCAACTTCATCACTTTTTCAATGAAATAAAGGTTATTTTAACATGCTTGAGTAGTTTGCAGATCAAGAGATCCATTAGTAGAATGTTAGGTCATTCCATATATCTTTGTCCCAAAAAACGTTAGAAAAGTGATCCAATATTAATAAATCCTTATATGGAGAAGCAATAAATTAATATCTAAAACCTAATTTAATGTTTAACAAAAAAAATCTCTTAAATGGATACCCTTATAAACGATCAAAAAGAATAAAATCCAAAAACAAATTGAAATAATGTTACAAAATTTCACAAATAAACATATAATTGGCCCCTCAAACAAGTTGATGATGCTCCAAATTGTCACACACCAAAATGATAAAATCATTGTCATGTATTATCTTAGAACATTGTTAAATTCTTATTTACAATAAAACCGTATGGATAACATGAATTCATTCAAAAAAAATTAACCCTTTCCTTATACTATAAATCCAAAAATACTATGAACTCAAACCAGGATGTCATAAAAAAAATTGTCATCTTATCATTTATATGGTTATCAATACTATTCCATTTATTATCAAACATCTATATATTTCATTATCAAAAAATCATGCACATATTATGGGTTTTATTTCCCTTAATCATGTGTTTTCAAAAAATATCTCTGTTCCCTTAAACGTATTTTAGTAAATGCATAGTGACAAAACATAATTTGAATAATCCTTATATATTTCACAATTCAAAAAAACAAAATTGTTTATTAAAAATACATAATTGATTTTATTTTTTCACTTCATCATTAAGTCATTAATAATGCTACCTCATCATATTACATAATACCTCATTTATTTCACATTTCACATGTAGTCTCATAATCGTCATCAATATAACCATCACTCATACCATATTGATGATTCACTTTTTGATATTTCAACTAATGAAATTTATTTCCATAATGACCATTCGTTCCAAATAGAAATAATTTTACCATTGATGATTTTTTAGAGAGGCCAAAATTCTTATACATTTAATTAACTGAACCCTTCATTTTTCCGTTACAATTACTTACTTTTTGTACAACTTTTCTATAGTCAAAACATCTTCTTGTACCTTTAAGAAACTCACATAAGTGATTTATTCCACATTGTTAACTCAACATATACTGAATATTCATTCCTCCACGGTTTCCATTAACCAAACTCTCAATAAACTCATTCATTTTCTTCTTTGGTGAGCCCAAGTGTTGGTTAAGGTACTCATTGTTTATCATGTTCCACAAAAATTGACTTATCATGATCACAATATCATTAATTCTAGTGACCATACCTTATGATTTATCTTTAGAAAATTGTATTTCAATTTCAACAGTAATCCATTTCCTTCTGGTTCTATTCATTTACTAAAACTATAAATCATTTAGTAAAAAACAATTACCATAATGAGGAAACACATAATCATGATAAAAACATATAAGATGTCTAAATTATGACTGCTTACTTAATATATTACACCATAGGTTTGTCTAAGGTTATTTATATAAAACGTTCCTTTAAATAATTCATGATGGTTCATAAATACTTTTTAAATTTCCAAATCATATCCCCCAAGAGATTCAAACCATGTGTGCACCAAGGCCCATTATCTTGTACCAAGTTAGCATGAATTAGTCCCAAGGCACCTTGTCGGTGTTATTAACCCTAGGTACATCTACACCAGATCCAAATCCACATAAAGTGTCCAAATAAGTATATAATTCAAGTAAACCACTCAATAAATTCTTTATAAAAATTCCAATACATATTATGAATCATTAACTCATCCTTATACTTATCCTTAGAGACATCTAGAGACATATCCTTAGATATATCACTAGGGATCTCACTACTACTTTATCTTTATATTTTCCATTTTTTGACCAAACCTTTTCACTAATACCAACTATAATGACATTTTTTATTATATATTTACATTATATCACTTTTGCAAAACATTTCATATATTACACAAACACACAGCCCAAGATGGTTTTAATTTAGTGCCTTCGAAAACGTGGAATCATGAACAACATATTAAAAAAATTATACTTATTATCCCACTTATTTCTTTATAAATAGACCCCTTTTGAGATATTAGACTTAATAACTTTCGTTTTAACAATGGGAAATTAAAAATAAGAAAGGGATGAGATCGGTTGTTCAGTAAGGGTAAATAAGGGAGATATATAAGTATGACACGAACATAAGTATATAATAACATAATCATAACATTTAAAGATCATAATAATTATATTAAAGGGAATATAAATGTGTCATTCCATAAATAACGGTAGTTTATAATACATTAATCATGATGAAATCAATGAACATAATCACTGGGATCATAACATTGGAATAAGTCATTTAATGGTGGTATACAAATAAATATGTAATATCGTTACCTATAAGTCAAGACGCATTTCTATAATTTATTAGGGCAGTTCATGGGTACTAAACATACTATGTGGGACACACCACTATCCCCAGTCATAGTCCATTCCATGTATGGGAAAGGGTTTTCCCATCTTCTTATAGTGGATTGAGTTTCCCTATCTTCTTATAGTGGATCAAGCTCATCGATAAGATTCCCACCATTATCTCATGGGACATTAATAGTTACCCAACTAATTATTGGGGGATATTGGTTCCACCGATCACATAATGAAAACCATGTATATGTGTTCCTTGATAACATAAATCATTCATCTTATCATAACCCATGGTATGAAATGGGTTTAATAAACAACATTCAGTCATAATATAACACATCAAAAACAAATGTGTTCCATAAAAATTAATAAATCACCAAAATAAACATTAAATATTATTATAAAGAATAATAATCATAGTGTTAATTGATATCCCAAATAAAACATATGTAATATAAAATAATGTTATCTTAGATTGAAAATAATTTCTAGAGATCACATGAAAATAGTTTTTGAGGAAAAGATCCTTTCTCTTTTGAAACATTATTTTTAAATAATAAAAAAACTTCATTCACTTTCAATTGAAAATAATCATAAAAAGTTATAATAGTATATTTTAAAACCATTTTTATCATATTTTAATACCTTTTCCTATAAAAATCATAAAATATAATTTAAAATAATTTAAAATATTTTTAGAGAACATTTATTTGAAAGAATACAAATTTGCAACCAAAGAGAGAATAACAATACAGGAAACCTAAAATATAATTAATAGAAGTAGATTCATTATATAATGTATAAATGTAAAAAAAAATCACCTAGTAAAGAATATAGGTTTATAACATAACATGTGTCCTGAAGAAGGAAAAGTGAGACAAATTTACCTTACTGATTTGGTAACTTTTAAGAAAAAAACTCCATGGAAGAGATATAATAAAATTGATATATAATTAACCATAAATCTTATGAATATGATATTATTTTACATACATGGGTTTTATATGAATAACGTAAATGAAACATGTAGTGAATAAGATATGTGTCTCACAGAAATAAAAGTGAGACTTAAATCCCTTACTACTTGAGTAACTTTAGAATCATGAACCCCATAAAATAATAACATAAATTATTGATTTTAGTACCATTAATTAAATTAAATTAATGATATAACATTCCACTGGTCATTGTAAACACCAAAAAAATTAGTTAGGGGTGAATATGTCCTATATATCACATAAATAAAAAGTGTAAATAAATTCCCTTACCATAAGTCTTGAATTATTTCCCACATGTTAAAACCTATTATATATTAAATATTAGTTTATTATAAATATAAAATAGAATAATATTCATGTATATAGAAATATTTTATATAATATTTACTTATGACTTAGTATTACGCATTCATTAATAATCCCTTGTTAATATTACACTTCGGTTAATATCTACTTTGTTCTTTATTCATGTTTCGACTTACTGTCCTTGAAACTATTACATAGAAAATTATTTCATCATCCTATGAATGATAACCAGTATATATATATATATATTCTGTATATATGTATTCATATTGATTCATAAAATTTATTTACGTAAAATAAAATACATTGTTCATGGAGATGGTCGACCGTACATACGTAGGAATGTTGTGTTTATTTTCTAATCAGGAAAAAATAATGTAATGTATATGATATATTATATTTAAAGAATAAATTTTATTCTATATATAAAATATATATTCCTAAGAACAGTCCTTATTACCATCCATTTGAAATATAGGTGAATGATGAATCGCATCGCATCGTGGAGATGGTACGCCATACATACGCATGATCGACGTTATCAATTTCCAAAAATATTTAATAGATGTTAAAAAAAGTGGAACAAATATTATAAGTATAGAGTTATAATTATATATTAAATATAATTTATAAATATTAAACCGTTTTTTATTATTACTCACAAAATATGGTGATGGAAAATTTAATTTTATCGTTATGTGGGGAGAGTATGTCGTATGTAGGCAAAAGAGATACCGTCATTTTTTATGGATTAGGGAAATATAATTTTTTGTTTATAATAATAATATAATTTAAAAATATTGTGGACGATGAAGATATTATTTTAAAATATATATCATAGACTTAGCAGAGGTATAGAAGCATATAAAAAGATAATGATTAGTCAGATCAATTATATCTTTTTCAGAATATATCCTTTAAATCTAAATTAAAGGACACAAGAGTTAGTCCTTTGTGATAACATAAACCTCAATAATGTGTCTAGGTAAGTTTATAAGGGAAATAGGAAAGGTTTAGTGGATATATAAGGTGTAATTTGGTGTGAATAAGATACGGAGGTGGCGCCCTTTAAAATTGATGTCAGGGGAACTTTTATAATATCAAGAAATATTGATTTATAATAAATTAAATCACAATACAAATACCATGAAAATTACATGTATTAGAAGATAATAAAAGATAAGTTTGTGATCTCATCAAACAACATATTTTATACATGTTTTGAAGCCATTTGAAACCTTATCATTGTGATTAACCCTAAGATAATCCCTTTTATTTTAACTATTGTAACACTATTTTTAATATTTAGAGGATGTAATTTTTAATTATAAAAATTAAATTAGAAAATAAAGAAACAATTTAAGATATTTCAGACCATATAACATCCCCTGACCTTATTTGATATGTTTATAATTTTTAAATAATTTAACAAAATATTATTTTTATAAAATCTCATAAGTGTCTATTTTTACACTATTAATAACATTGACTTTATGAAGATATATAAAAAAAGTAACTTCGAAAAAATTCACTTAAAAAACCCTTAACATGTCATATTCACCCATAAAATTCATTTATTACCTTAATTAAATCATATTATATTTAATTTAATATTGGTATTATCATTTTAATGATTTTTCCATTAATTGAGTTATCACTACGTCATCATATTCTAATTATTTTTGATAATTATTTTTATGAAAAAATTAAAAAAAATAATTATGTATAAATACATTTTATATTTAAAAAGAATATATATAGTATATCTTATATTCAATTTATCTCTATATTAAAAATATTATACATATTAAATGTAAGAGACTGACATTGTGTCACTCCATTTGAGTTTAATAGTATTCAATTTATATCCATGGAAAAGTGTCCATTATTATTATTAAATTTATTTCCTTATGTTTTTAGGGTCGAATTATCTTCATCCAATATCATTTGGTAAATTTTTTGGTTCGTTTTATAATATTTATTATTTCATTTTTAACTTCAATTACCAGATTACCCTTAATTATGTTATTAAAAATTACTAATGTTACGATTCATATTGTCCGAAATTAAAAGGGAATTTTTTTAAAAACATCAGACCTTATTATTCAAATTTTAAATCCAATTTAATAATTGAAAACACATAAATTTCTAAAGTTAATTTAAAATTAATCCCATCGATGGAATGAGAAAATGAGTTTTAAAAGTGAAAATGTCCAAAATATTTACATATTTTTATTTCCAAATTCAATGAAAAATTGATTCAAATAACATAAATTCGATAACATGATAAAAAATTAAACTAATTACACTTTAAAAGCAATAAAATAAATAATTAAAAACACAGAATTATTTTGATGAAAATGTTGTTTTCAATTAAAATTCATTATTTCTCGTTACTCATCAAAACATGAAACCTATTAGAAATATAACAAAAAAATAAACCAAACTAAATTTTATATCCCCATTCAAATAATATGTTTATTTTATCATATAAGATTTATAAATGAGGAAAAAATTATTTTTAAAACGAGTACTCCATTAAAAGGTGGTCAAATTATCCTTTTGAAAAATATAGGTTTCTATAAATGAAATTGGGTTTGGTTTAAATTACTATTATTATATTTATTAGATGAATATAAAATGAATTACTGAATATATAAAACATATATTTCATTAATATCATTCAATAATTGTAATTAATTTTAATTATTAAGAAAAATTGACTTTGGGATCTTAAAAATAATACTATTTACTTTTTAACTAACTGGAATATATTTTCATTTCTAATTAATTAGTAAACATTGAATTCATATTTTAAAACTTATATTTTTTATAAGTAATTATATAATATTCATTACTAATAATATAATGGTTGGGTTATATCTTATTATATTAAATAATTATATTCTAATAATATACTATTATTCATTAAAATATGTCTTATAAGTAATGAAAATAGCAAAATAACATGGTGTTTTGTTAAACACGGGCCAAGAATAGTTGTGGGTATACCACAAGCTAATCCAAATGTTTCATGTAGCATAATCTAGACTTGTTTTAGTGTATAATGCAAACCAGGAAAAGTGTTTTTTTCATATAACAAAATCTATTTTCATTATTCTATGAAATAAAAAATATAGAAAGGGTTAAATTAAATCAAAAATATATTTCTAAAATATCTCAGGTTGTTATAGGATGATTTCAAAAATAATACCAACTGAAATCATTTCCACTCAATAGTGACACTTAAATTCTTTTATAGGCATAAATACTATCATTATCATATCCTTACCATAAGACAATAAATTGTAAGGCCAATGTCCTCACTGTAGGATGGTAAACTACATGATCTATCCAAGAACTATATATGTATTGATTCTAATTTCCATAGGCCACATAGGTACACTCTAATCCTTGATCATGTGTCTATCTGAATATATATATATATACATCTCTCTTCCCTATGGATAAATAAGACTAAAATAGGGAACCTTTACAAAACAATGTGTGTTTTGATTCTTGTTCCAATAAGATATTTAGTGACACCTGAGTCCTATCCCTTAGTCCAGATGAGATACTTCATTCATGACAGATGAACCAAATCCCTTTTCAAATATGTTAAACTACACAGTCAATATCTTCTCTATAGGATATTAAACTGCATGGTTCTTCAAGAACTACATGTGGAAAATTTTTCATTCCAGCAAGATATGTAGTGACACCTAAATCACCAATCTAGGGTCTATCCAAGATAATAAATAAAATTTATCCCTTTCCTTATGTATGAAATATATCTACAAAGGGAACATTCCTAGAAAATATGGCTTTATTCTCATTATGATGAGATGAATAGTGATGTCTAGAACTCATTTCTTGGGCCCAAAAATAATTCTAGAAAATATTAAATCCCTATTTACCCACATCAAATCATGACTGATGAGGGTAAAATTTTTCAAGAACTACATGTTCCGTGATTCTCATTCCGGTGCAATATGTAGTGACAAACAGATCTCTAATCATTGGTCCAGCCATAGTTAAAAAACCCCACTACATATGCAAAAATTACACCTTCATAGTGATAATATTAAGAAATAAATATGTCTTTATTATCATTATCATGAGATACATAGTGATTATTGGATATCTAATATTCACCACATCCACAACATTTCTAATCATTTATGTTGGTTCTTCTTCATCCTTACCACATGAAGCTAAAACTTCCTGGTTAATTTCCTGACAACATGACCTTAAACAGCATGGTACCTCAAGAAGTATGTATGGATTGATTCACATACTAATGAGATATTTTTGGACCGTCTATGCTATAATAGTTTTCATAATCACAAATAATGTCAATCTACAGAATCTACTATTCCATTCCATTTAATATCTATATATAAATCAATTATGTCATACAGAATAAAATATTTCAATAAGTCAATAAACTATATCTAGGAGTCAATATGTTTTTAAGTGTATATTTATATGTATTTTTGGATGTCACTTAATTTAGGACTGTTATGTGTAAGACAGACACTTCATAAGTTTCTCAGAGTCCCTGGAACTGATAGGTTTTTTGACACACTGTTGTTCGACACACTGATGTTCGACACACCGATGTCTGACACACTGATGTTTGACACACTGATGTTTGAAAAACTGATGTTCGACACACTGATGTTCGTCACACTGATGTTTTACACACAAATGTTCGACACACTGATGATGACAGACTAATTATGACAGGCCAATGATAGACTCACAAGGACAGACGAATGATGACAGACCGATGTCAAACCGATGCTTACATACCGATGCTGACACATTGATGCTAACCGAACCATGATGACAGAATGATGAAAATGACTCACTGATAGTCATAAATAACTGATTCTAATTAATTAATTAAAATATAATTCTAAAGGTCATATTTAGACAAATTAATGTTTCTAACATTATTTAATGTTGTCTGTAGGACAACCCATAGACAATACGTGGTACATGCACATCGAGAGATTTTCATGCCTACCAGACCGTGATGTACAAAACGATTACAAGATCTCCCTAAAAGATATACTCATAACCTATAAGAAAAAAAACAAAAGGAAGACTATGTGAATATGCAATATATTATAAATAGAAGAATTCAAAGCTTGAGTACAAAATAAGTTTAATATTATATGCTCCAACGTGCTGAAGCTCACTGAACATCCTAACATGAAAGAGCTAAACATTTTCACACCTAAAAGTTAGATTACAGAGACGGTTATACTCTGTTCTGAAGACAACTTTCAGAAGAGTACTAGAATATCATCCTCTCTACATCCATTGAGTCTAGAGATTTACCTCACCAAACATAAATATTTCTAAACTCTATTCTTCATTTATAACTCGGTTGTGATCATGTGATTTCATTTTGAGTAGTGTGTGTATCTATTTTTCTCACACAATTTCTCTTAATAATAACTAAAGGATACCAAAATATACCAACACTCAATTTCATTTTACTCTTGTATCCCACGTAGAATAGTGGAATAGATCCTTTGTGATCAGTTTGTTTATTTTCCAAAGAATAACTATGGTAGAGGTCAAGTGTGACCTGGACCGCCTTGTGTGCTATTTTGAACCCCGATCTAGGGGTGGATCAAAAGTTTATTAATATAAATTGTGTAGTGGTAGTTGATCACCCAATTGAGAGGACCAAGTCTAACTTGAGACTGAACCTCTTGTTTTTATCAACTGTGTAGTTTGACTTGTGTTTTAATCTAATCTGTGCTTAATTCATTTCACATTATGATAAATTGAAAACTTATAGTAGGATTATAAAGTGATTATATATGTTTTTAATCAATAGATTAGTTTCAAAAGATTGACTAATCTTTAAATTGGTAAATTTGAGATTTAATCAATATTTTGAGAAATTAATTGAACATTTAGAACATTTATAAATTCACTATAATCTAACATTTATTCTTTTTTTAATTTGGGGATGTTATTTTAATGAACCAATATTAACATAAATTTTTATAGATAATTAATTCACCCCCCTCTTGAGTCATCTACTCAGACTAACATTTGGTATCAGAGGAAAATCGAATGTTATTTTCGGTTTTTAAAATCATGTCAACATTGATAATAGTAGTGTTTTAATGATATTAAAATTTCAATTACTTCTAAATTTTTATCTATTTAAAATTATTTCACAATCTCTATCATGGATAATAGATTATAAGGTGTTGCTACCAATATACCACCTTCCATTAATGGAAATATTTATGCTCAGTGGAAGCATAAAATGAAAATATATCTAAAAAGCATGGGATTTGATATCTAGACAGCTATTGAAAGTAAATATGCAGTTCCTGAAACTGCTAGAAACCCTTGGGATGAATATACCAAGAATACCAATAACAATAATTTTAAATAAATGAATGTTATGTATTGTGGACTAGGATTTGAAGAGGTTAACAGTATATCTGCTTGTAAAACCGCACATGAGATTTTGGACTTGTCTATTTCTTATGAGGGAATATCTAATGTTAAAGAGATGATATTAAATACATATACTATTAAATATGACAACTTTAGAATGAATCATGTTGATTCTATTTCTAATATGTATCTCAGGATCAATGAAATTTTTAATTCCACAATTTTATTAGGAAGAGAAGTAATATACAATGATCATACTATGAGGATTCAGTGATGCAAACCAGAAATTTGGCATGAAACATCTATGTCTTTTAGGGAATCATGCGATATTGGTAATATTCCATTGATGGAATTTATTGGAAAATTAATGATGTGTGAAGAGGAATGGAAGGTAAATCAAGAAGATGATGAACCAAAACAAATGTCTATAGACTTCAAGACAACTGCATCTAAAGGTAAAGACAAGGAGAAAGTTTAAGCTGTTATAGAAAGCTCCAGAATCTATGATGTAGCTTCAGATAGTGATGAATAAATGGCCGATTTGGGTAGAAGATTCAAGAAATTTTATATAAAAAAGATGTTTTTCAAAAATACCAATTACAAATAAAATTATGATAACAAGGGAAATTGGAAAAATAATTAGAAGAGAAATGATAATTCAAGATAGATAATCTGCTACGAATGTAAAAGTAAAGGACATGTCAAGGATGATTGTCTAAAGATAAAATACATGAAAAGGTATGAAAATAAGGATAGAATGTATAAGAATGGAATGAAGGCCACCTAGAGTGCCACCAATGACAAATCAAGGGAATTTTCCTCTTAAGAAAATAAGAAAGATGATATGGCTAATATGTGTTTTATGAAAAACACAATTGAGGTAACCTTAGACTCTTTTGTACATAATTCTTGTTATTCTAAAAGTGAGTCTGAGAATATGGAAAATGATGAATTATTCGAATAATGCAACATGTTATAAGAAACATGTAATTTTTTGAAAGATATGTATAAATATTTGAAGACACAACATGCTCTTACTGTGACTGTTAACTCTGAACATACAACTGAAAAAGAGAAAAATTCTCAACTACTCAAGGATAACAATGAGTTAAAAATGACTAATGAACAATTGAAGAAAGACTTAGAAAAGTTTACCAATATGAAAAATATTCTTACTCAACTACATGGTAATGAAATAGCTCCTAATTATACATCTGGGATTGGATATCAACCAGGTCAAAGGAATTTATCTGAATCACTTTTTGTAATCAAATCTGGAAAATCTGCTACTTTTTTCATAAACTAGAGTTTTGTTGCAAGTTCCAGTTCCAAGAATTTATTTACTACATACAATTATTCAAGACCAAACAGATTATATTTTTTGAAAACACTATATTTTGCATATAGGAAGAAAAAAGATAGTTGTGGGTTCCGAAATCTTATATTACTAATGTATATGGACCAGAAAAATAAGGGTACCAAAGTCGTTTCTTGGATAAACTATTTTTGTAGGTAAACTTCCTAAAGAGCTCCTGTAAAAACTTATGGGACTTGGAAAGTGGCTCCTAAATAAATATTATAGGGTATTATTCATGCTTTAAAAGTCATATTAAGATTCATGGACGAAATGTCACATTTAGTGACAATGGTAATGGAAAAATTATCGGCCTCGGCCAGATTGGTAACCCTAACACTGTTTCAATTTCTCTATTATTGTATATTGATGGATTAAAGTATAACTTACTAAGAATATCACAATTTTGTGATGATGTATTTAATTTAATATTCAAAAATTATTCATGCCATGTTTTTTATGCCAAGAATAACTTACTATTCATTTCCTTTTGAAATGAAAATGTATAAGATACAAATCTAGAAACACTAGCCTCACAGAATGTCTCTTGTCTAAATGCCTTTCAAAAAGAGTCTTGGATCTGGAATAGAAGACTAAGACATTTCAACATACAATCTCTTAGGAAGTTAACTACAAAATATTTAGGAAAGACCTACCCAAATTGGAGTTTCCAGACAATAAAGTGTGTAATCCTTGTCAAAAAGGAAAGAAACATAAAATATCCTTCAATCTAAAGAAATAAGTAACTATTTCTTATCCTCTTGAGTGGGATCACATGTACTTGTTTGTACAATCATGATTTTTGAGTCTCAATGGGAAGAAATATATTTATGTTCTTATAGATTATTTCCCTAGGTACACCTGGACTTTTTTCTTAGCTCACAGGAGTGAAGCCTGTTCTCACTTTACTAAGTATGCTAGGACTAGATAAAATATCAGTGGACTTAAGATTAAATTCTTAAGAACTGATCATGTCCATGAGATTGAGAATCAATATTTTGAAGCTTTTTTCTCAACAAATGGCTACAATAACAATTTATCTTCTCCTAGGACACCTCAACAGAATGGTGTGGTAGAAAGAAGAAATATATCCATATAAGAAATTTCCCAAACTATGCATAATGAATATGACCTACCCATTTATTTTTGTGCTGATGCTGTTAATATAACATGTTACGAAATAAATAGAGTCTTAATCATACCTATCCTTATGAAAACTCTTTATGATTTGTGGAATAATAGGAAACCCAATGTAAGTTATTTTAAAATGTTTATATATAAATTTTCTATTCTGAACACTAAAGATAAATTAGATGAATTGTCCACAAAAAGTGATGAAGGAATATTTATTGGATATTCTACATCAATAAAAGACTATAGATTCTTTAATAAGAAAACCAAATTAGTAGAGGAGTCTGTACATATCAAGTTTGATGAAGTAAACCCATATGAGCCAAAGAAATCATTGGAAAATATTTAAGAGGATACATCCAATCTAGAAATTAATGATAAAACCTCAAATAAACATGTGAAGGAATCTATGAAAACTTACTGTTATGGAAATTTTCCAGATCCTAACCATAATGAACCAGATCAACTTGACCAACCTAAAATATCATTTCCTACCTTTTCAAGACCATCTAGTACCCTTATAAATCATCCCCTAGATGCTATTGTTGGAGATTTAGATAGAGGAACACAAACAAGAGCTTCTTTGAGAAACCAGGTTTAATATCAAGCTTTTATATCATAGATTGAACCTAAAAATATCAATGATGTGATCAATGATGAGTTTTGGGTAGTAGTCAAGCAAGAAGAACTTAATTAGTTTTAAAGAAATAATGTTTGGAAACTTGTAGATAGACCTAAGAATACAATGAACAAAAAAACCCAATGGTTGTTTAGAAATAAAGTAGATTAAGCTAGAAATATAGATAGAAATAAAGATAGAATAGGTTCATAGGGATATAATCAAGATGTGGAATTGATTATGAAGAGACCTTTACACCAGTATCTGGACTAGAGGTAATTAGGATCTTACTTGCCTATGCAGCACACATGGATTTCAAAATTTATCAAATGGATGTCAAAAGTGCATTCATAAATGTTTATATAACTGAGGATGTTTTTCTGGAAAAGTCCCCATGTTTTAAAAATCCACATTTTCAAAATCATGTTTTCTAATTATCTAAAGCTTTATACAGTTTAAAACAAGCTCCAAGATCTTGGTATGAATGGTTGAGTAATTTTCTTATTTCTAAAGTATTTACAAAAGGACTTGTAGATCCTACTTTATTTTCAAAAATAATTTCAAAATAATTGTTTATAGCCCAGATATATGTAAATGATATTATCTTTGGATCTTTTAAAAATTATTTATGTATTGATTTTTCCAAAATAATGAAAAGGGAGTTTGCAATGAGTTTAATGGGTGTAATTGAGTATTTTTGTTGATTTAAAATATTTCAAAATTAAGAAGGTATTATTTGAAATCAAAGTAAGTATACTAATGATCATTTGAAAAGGTAAGGCTTTGATAGCATTAAGAGTGGTGAAACCCCTATGAATTCTACATGTAATTTTGATATTGATGAAAAGGGAAAATCAGTTGATCAAACTGCTTACATAGGAATGATCGGGAGATTGCAGTACTTAACTGCTAGTAGTCCAGATATTATATTTAGTGTGAGTATGTATGCTAGATTTCATGAAAACCTGAAGGAGTCACATTTTAATGACGTTAAATGATTTTTCAAATACCTCATGTATACAAATTATTTATAACTATTCTTTCCTAAATAGAATCCTTTTGATTTAGTTAGTAATTCAGATGTTGACTTTTGAGGATGTATGTTGGATAGAAAGAGTACCTCTGAAACATGTCACTTTTTGGGAATGTTTATAATATCATGGTGTAGTAAAAAAGAAAAAAAAATTGCATTATGAAATGCTGAAGCAGAATACATTGTTTCTAGGAGTGGTTATGCAAAAATTTTGTAGATGAAACAAACCTTATTAGAATATAGATTTCAATTCAAACATGTCCCCATAAACTATGAAAACACAAGTGAAATTAACATTTCTAAAAATAAAATTTCACATTATAGAACAATGCATAATGATATAAGACATCACTTTTTGGGAGATCAATATCAAAATGTTGATATAACTCTAGAGTTAATTGGGACTGAGCATTATTTTGATAATATATTCACTGAACCATTAAACTCTGAGAGAATGAATTACATTGGACATTAACTAAGAATGATAAATATCTAAATTCTAAAACTGATCCTTAAAACCGATCCTTGAAACTGATCCTTTAAATTGATCTTTGAAACTGATCCTTAAAATTTATCCTTAAAACTGATCCATAAAACTAATCCCTAATGTCGATCCATAAAAACGGTCCTTAAAATTGATCCTTAAAACCGATACTTAAAACTGATCCCTAAAAACGATCCTTAAAACCGGTCCTTAAAATTGAACCTTAAAACTGATCCTTGAAACTGATCATTAAAACTGATCCTTAAAACTGATCCTTAAAACTGAACCTTGAAACCGATCCTTAAAACTGATCCTTAAAACTGATTCTTAAAACCAATCCTTGAAACCAATCCATAATACCAATCCTTGGAACCAATCCATAAAACCGATCCTTAAAACCAATACTTGAATCTGATCCTTCAATTTTTTCCTTAAAACTGATCCTTAAAACTGATCCTGGAATTTGATCCTTGAATCCGATCTCGTGAAACAAATCACTTGAAACCGACCATGTAAAACTGATTATATGAAACCAATTTATTTAAGGACTCTTTTGTAATTCTATCTATTTTAAATAAAATGGTGTGGATTTGTGTTCTTTTTTCTGCCTTTAAATTTTATTCTTTACGATTTACAATACATAAATGATATAATAAGTTTGATCCATCCCAAACATTCACCTTCCTATTATAGTAAAACCTTGTACCTTTGTCACACTATCCCTCCACCCTCGACATCTCAAATCCATTGGAATCAAAAACCATAAAATGGCAAGGACCAAGCATGTTATGGAAGTGCATTGAAAATCTCCATCTTCTAAATGTCATAAGGGTGAGCTTAGTGGGACTGCAGAACCATTCTTGGAAATATGAGTGGTTACATCTAATAAAGAAGTGTTTTCTAAGTGGATTCTATCAAGCAAGTCATTTTTATTAATAGTGCTGGAGTGTCAAGGGTGGATAATATGGTTCTCAAATAATGAAAGGCCTTATTATCCTTAGCGAGTATATGAGTTTTTTCTACATTTGAATATATCACAAGATGAAGCAGAGGAATCATGGATGAAGTCAGTGGTAAAGGGAAATGAAATAGCTTTTCCGTATAAGGAATGGGATGAGTTCTTGGAGATTCCTCATGAAGGCGTCTATGATTATTATCAGGGTAATATTCCACCTTCATCTGATTAGATATCCTATAAAGAGACTCTGAAGGAGTTGAGTAGAAATAGAGAATCTTGGAAGACTATTTCATGTGAATTTTATGGAGAGTCAAGTTTAATTTTTATGTTTATATAACATCTAATATTCCAAAGGAAGGGATATTTCTCTGCTGTGAAGTATTGGGATGTATTCTTGAATTATCTATAGAAAAATGGGATAGGAGTGAATTTATATAGGTTTATAATGGTGCCTGTTTTTGATATGATGAATTCATCCAAGAAGGCATCTAGTTTGTACTATCCCAAGATGATCTCTTCCATGTTAAAGATGATGAGGTGTGTGGAGGATGAGGATGAAGTGAAAAGTTCATGTAGTGGTCTCTGTATTCAAAATGATATTTTCAAATTAATGAAGAACTTCTGAAACCCAGGAAATAATAGATGGGAGACAGATGAGGAAAGTTTATATAAGGAATTCAATCCAACTGACTATCTCACAAGACCTAAGGATCAAGATGATCCAGGCCTCAAACCAGGAGAGGAACTTGTTTATTCTGATGAGTAAGTTGAGACTGAGTTGTAATGTAATGCCCCGACCCCAATTACCTAGAGTCGGTGCATTATTACATAACATTGGCTTGATCACAAGAAAGATCAAATCTCGAAAGACCAATTGGTTTAGTAGTTTTGGAAACACTAGATATATTCATAAAGTTTTACATCATAAAAATGAAAACTACAACAACATAGTCTCCATAGAACACACTCTTCTCCCCTCATACTATCCTTGGAGGTCATTCATAATTTACTTCTTCATATCCTGGGAAAAATAAAACATAGAAAATGGGTGAGCTCAAATTCCCAGTAAGGATAACACTATAGAGGAAACTTTCATAAATAAGAATAATCATTTAAGGCAATGTATAACTAAAACAAATGACTTTTAAACTTGAACTTCAACATAGTATGGCATAAATAAAATGAAATAAAGACATTTACTTGTTCACATGGATATTCTACTAATCGAATAATCACATGCAATATCAATAACCACTTTCATAATGATGGAATGCATAATGCCAGACTATCATTACCACATAGCCAAGGCCTCATGCCAAGACTACAAATAAGATTTTGTCAAGGCCTTGTGCCAAGACACTAGTTTGTCTCATGAGACCTACCAATGCATCGAGGAGCTATAGCAGGCTCCACCTGTCACATATTAATTCCAATGCATTCCCATATGAAAAGTTTTAAACATAACATAAAAATTCGTAATAAAACTAGCATAAAAATGTCAATACTTTTACCATAAACCATGAATGGTATAAAAATAGCACATCCACAGTCAAACATATCACAAAACCTTCAATACAACATAGATGTTTTGTATCATAATAAATCAACTTCACATAAGCGTAAAATACAATAAAGGATGTTGACATAGATGAAATCAAAACTCTTTTTAGAGAAATATCTCTTTTTATTTTGAAATAATTTAAGAGCCATATAAAATAAAACATTTTCTTTGAAAATATTCATATAAGATTGTAAGGGATGTTTTGAAGATTTTATAACGGCGGAAAATAGTCGCACCCACCGTATAAGTTAAAAACATTCTTACTTTAATCCTGTCGAAAAGGTTAAAAGGCACCTTGTTTATAAAATGACGGAAAGATTCCTTTATAAAACTCTTATAAAATGTAAAAAAGGGTATATATGACTTTAACCCATATTCTTGTAAATGTTATAAATGTTTTGAAATACATTTTGAAGAAACATGGATGTGGATGATAAAGAAATCCTAGGAGATTATTACGTATAAACAACCTCAGATAATGAAGAGATTGCGAAATAAACCCTTACCTTTTACTTTTCCTTGGTTGGGGGTAGGTTAACCTCTTGAATAATAGTGAAATAATTGTTATTAAATTATACAAGAATCATATACATTCATATGATATCATATATGATCTATTAACATTTCTTTGTTAATAATATCTTAGTATTATCATCGTTTCGGGTGTTAACTTTCTCATTTTCTTTTATATGTTTTGTTACGTAACCCATGTTTGTTATGGATAGGTTGTATCTTATTCATATCCGTAATGATATCAAGTCCTTAAAAATTATATTTAAATCATCAAATGATAATTATACTTGAATGGATACGATGGAGAATGAATCTCATCGCATTCGTGGAGACGGTAGTCTGTACGTACGCACGAGCGACAATATCATTCTTTTGATATTACAATAATATATAAATGGATGGTATATTATATATACAGAATCATTATCAAGTTATATTTATTGTTTACATGAATTATACATCATTATTATACCCATCCAAATAATAATATATTGAATAACAATTACACCACGACGTGGAGTCGGTAAGCCGTACGTGCGCACGTATGGTGACATGTTATTCAACGGGTGGATAGAATACTGAAAATGGTTGTACCATAATTATAATAACATTACAGTACATATAATATACTAGAGTTATTATTTTATAATGGTAATAACAAAGAAAGAAGAAGTTGAAGAAGAAATGAATTTGAAAAAGTGTGGTGAAAACATTACCACTTCTCCGGGTTCTTCCTATTGATTTGATCAAAAGGGCTCCTTAGGATGGATTTCTGATCAGAATAAGGCCTATAGATTGTAGTGAGGGAAGTTGAGAGAGTATTTGGGCAGATTTTGGCCGAACCAAAACGCTTTTAAGGTGTCAAGTAATGAGAAGGAGGAGTGCCCTTTTATAAGAGGGGTGAGGGGCACCTTTGGAAAAGATAGAAATATTAGTTTATAATATATTCATATTCAGTTTCTAATGGCTCCAAATATGATTATTTAAATTTTAAGGTGGGGATGGTTCTAAAACCAATAAAATAATAAAATTTATACCGGTTTGGGTACTTATATTAACTTTATCTTTAAGTATTAACTCTAACTTAATTAGTTTCACTTTTACAATGTATCTTTGTATTTTTTATATTATATGGTTAATAAACTTACTATATACATCCATGTGACCCCCAAGTGGCCCACTAATGATACAAATATCATTATATACATCTCTTGGCCGATCCTTTGATTTTTAGGAATTTTAATCAATTAATAATATAATATTTGTTTTCAAAATTCTTTTATGTCAATTTTGACACTATTCAATAGTTGATTATTGTGAAACTCATAAAAGAATGATTAATTAGAAAAAATTTAATTAAATAAATCCTAATATGTCATATTAACCTATAAAATTAGTTTAATTTATTAAAATTCTCCAATTATATTTATTTTGGGATTTATAATATCAATTATTTTAATTTTTCACTATAATGGTAATTACTGCATCATTATTTTGTCATAAATAAATTAAGTTATATAATGTATAAAAATAATAAATAAAATATCATTATGTAGGAAATCGTTTTATATTTCTAATGAATATTTATAGTCAAAAACCCAACATATATAACCCTATGTAAAAATTATTTTTCTAAAAGATATATGCTTCTGTCATTTTTGTATTCATTTTAACTTAATTAAAATAAAGTGTCCCTATCACTTACAAGTTGCTCCATGGGGTCCCAAAATCGACCCAAAGATGGCCATGGTCGGAAATGTATCAACCAATAAGGTTAGGACACGTTTTAGGGTAATTTTTTATTATTATAATATTATTTGTTAACCCTTATTTACCAGATTTAGCCTTTAACCATGGTAAATAAAATATTTACCAAAGTAATTATTCAAAATGTCTAAAAATAAAATTTACCTATTTAAACAATTTGAACATCCTGATTCTAAATATGGATTCCATTTTTCCAAATTGAAAACACAGAAGTGGCAGAAATTAATTTAAAATTAATTCTCATTGTTAAAACAAAAAAAGTGTTTTTAAGAGATAATAACTATCAAAAGATTGGCACCTGTTTATGTCTGGTTTAATTGTCAAATTATGTCCAATGAAAAACATTGAATTAAATGGTAAAAATATATTCTAAATATACTATAAAACCATTCAAATTCATAATTTATCAATATTAATTATTTTGATGAAAAAATTTGTTTTTAATTAAAATTTAGTAATTTTCACTATTCATAAAAATATGAAAGTTATCCGAAAAGTACCAAATTTCACCCTAGGATAATTTTGATATTCCGAATCCAAAAATGATGTCCATTTTGAGAGATAGAATTTATAAAATTTCAAAAATTAGGTATTATTATTCATAACGGATAGTTTGATTGGTTTTGGTGTGTTAGAATCTCGAAGTTGCGTACAACACACGCTATCACTTTATTCAAAGAGAAGCGTACCGTAGAATCTTGGGGTGTTACATTCTCCCCTCCTTCAAATAAATTCATCCTCGAAATTTCTAAAATACTACCGTATGAAATGACTCGGGTGGTTCTTCATCATAAGTTTCTCGGGTTCCCACGTTGCCTCTTCCATCTTATTGTTTCTCCACAAAACTATTATCAGACGCATCGTCCTGTTTCTCAGTACTTGTTATCTCATATCAAGAATCCTAACGGGCTCTTCGCAGAAAGACAGATCAGGTTCCAGTTCTAATTCCTCAAAGGTGAGTACATGCGTTGTGTTAGGCTTGTATTTCCTCAACAAAAATATGTGGAACACATCGTGAACTTTGTAGATACTTGGCGGCATTGCCAATCAGTAAGCTACAGTCCCAATTCGTTCTAGAATTTCAAAAGGTCTGATGTACCTGGGACTCAATTTACCCTTCGTTCCAAAACGTATGACTCCCTTCCATGGAGATACCTTTAGGAAAACATGATCACTGACTTGAAATTCCAAATCCTTCCTTCGATTATCGGCATAGCTCTTCTGCCTACTTTTAGCTGCTTTGATGTGATTTTGGATTACCTTCACCTTTTCCGTCATTTCCTCCAGCAGTTCTAGACCTACAAGTTTTCTTTCACCAACGTCATCCCAACAGGTTGGTGTGCGACATCTCTTTCTGTATAATGCTTCATATGGTGGCATCTGAATACTTGAATGGAAGCTATTGTTATAGGAAAATTCTACCAGAGGTAAATATTGATCCCACAAACCCTGAAAGTCAAGTGAGTAGGATATAAACATGTCTTCTAAGGTTTGAATAGTTTGTTCTGATTGTCCATCTGTCTGAGGGTGGTAGGCAGTGCTCAAATGAAGTTCAGTATCAAGGGATTTCTGAAGACTCTTCTAGAATCTTGAAGTATAACGGGGATCACGATTAGAAACAATTGATAGGGTTACTCCATGAAGTCTCACAACTTCATTAATATATAGTCTTGCTAGACGTTCCAATGGTAGATCTTCTCTTATAGAAAGAAAATGTGATGACTTGGTAAGGCGATCAACAATAACCCATATTGCACTGTTCCTTCTAGGATTCTTTGGTAGTCCCATGACAAAGTCCATCGTAATGTTGTCCCATTTCCCCTCCGGTATAGGAAGAGGTTGCATGACTCCTCCAGGATGTTGCCTTCCAGCTTTAACTTGTTGACAAACCATACATCTTGACTCAAAGTCGGCAATCTGCCTCTTCATGTTGTCCCACCAAAAATGTTCCTTCAAATCTCTATACATTTTTGTGATCCCAGGGTGTATAGAGAAATTGGAACTATAAGCATCATCCAGCAATTCCCTTTTTAGATCAGGTATATCAGGAACAAAAATCCTCTTCCCGAATTTCAAAATTCCATCTTCATACAAAAATTCTCTCAATCTCCCATAATTCACAGCTTTAATCTTCTTTGGAAAGTCTTCAACATCGTTCTGAGAACTCTTAATCCTTTCTAGTAAATATGGTTTGGAAACCATTTGAAAAATCATTGATGTTTCACCTTCCCTGATTATTCTCATGTCCATTTTCACTAGATCCCTAAAAATTGGATCTCTTTTAATTCTCATCACGTTCAAAACTCCATGGTATTTTCTGCTCAAAGCATCTTCCACCTTGTTTTCTTTCCCCAGGTGGTAGTGTATCGTACAATCATAATCCATGAGTAATTCAAGCCATCTCCTTTACCTCATGTTGAGTTCTTTTTGTGAGAAAATATACTTCAAACTCTTGTGATCAGTATAAATCTCACATATTTCACCATAGAGGTAGTGCCTCAATATCTTCAAAGAAAAGATCACAGCTACTAAATCGAGATCATGAGTAGGATAGTTTTGTTCATGAATTTTCAACTGTCTTGATGCATAGGCAATAACCCTGTCATTCTGCATAAGGACAAAACCAAGTCCTTTCTTTGAGGCATCACTATAAATAACGAACCCATCATTCCCCGATGGTAGAGTCAATATAAGAGCATTGACTATTCTTCTCTTCAGTTCTTCGAAAAAAATTTCACACTCTTTCGTCCATACAAATTTTACCCCTTTACATCTGAGCTTTTTTAATGGGTTAGCCAACCGGGAAAAATTCTGGACAAAACGTCAATAATAACCTGCTAAACCAATAAAACTACATACCTCAATTATATTCTTCGGTGCTGGCCATTCTTGGATTTCCTTGGTCTTAGAAGGATCAACAGAGATTCCATCTTTAGAGACAATATGGCCAGGAAAAGGAATCTCCTGAAGCCATAATTCACACTTTCTAAACTTCCCATATAATCCATGTCTTCTCAGAGTCTTCAGGATAATGTGCAAGTGATTTTCATGATCTTCATAGCTTTTTGAGTATACCAAGATATAATCAATAAATACCACCACAAATTCATCAAGATATTCCTTGAAAACTCTATTCATCAGATCCATGAATACAGAGGGTGCATTAGTCAATCCAAAAGTCATTACTGTAAACTCGTAATGCCCATACCTAGTTTGAAATGCTATCTTCAGAATGAATTTCTTCTTCACACACAACTGATGGTATCCAGATCGAAGGTCAATCTTTGAAAAGTATTGAGCTCCATGCAGTTGGTCAAATAAATCATCAATGTGTGGTAGGGGATACTTGTTCTTTATTGTTATATCATTGATCTCCATGTACTCGATACATAACCTCATAGATCCATCTTTCTTTTTAACAAAAAGAATAGGGGCTCCTCATGGAGAAACACTAGGGCAAATAAATCCCTTATTACTCAATTCCTCTAGTTGTTTCTTTAGTTTGACTAATTCCACAGTGGCCATTCTATAAGGGGTCTTCGATAAAGGCCTTGATCTAGGAATTAAATCAATGGAAAACTCAACTTCTCATTCTAGAGGATGTCCAGGTAAATCTTCCAGAAATACATCTACATATTATTTCACAACAGGTACATCCGCTATTTGAACATTCCATTCCTCACCCACAGTCATTTCATTCTCTTCCTCCCCAATAATTGAATTTAGTTGAGCTACTAGGGGTGGATCTAGATAATAATTAGGTGGTGATGATTTTTCTCTAAAGATATGGTGTTCCTTATCATCGTCATCAAGAATCATAACCTCTTTCTTCTTACAATAAATATTCACATCATAGTTCGAAAGCTAGTCCATACTGAGGATTATATCAAACTCAATCATAGGTAGGACGATGAGATCAGCAGATAAAGAACATTTATGTGCTCTAATGGGGACTGATTCACAAAACATTGTTGCAATGATACTTCCCTTAGGAGTTTTAACTGACAACTCCCTTGTTAAATCAAATTGGAAATATCTAATTGTCTTCGCAAACTGGGAAGATATGAAACAATGTGATGATCCAGAATCAAATAATGCATTTTCTAAACTTGAGGAAACCATTAAATTACCTGTCACCACGTCTTTCGGAGCTTTTACCTTAGTAGTAGTGATAGCATAAGCTTGACCTTGATCCCTTGGCATTTTCTGAGGTTAGTTCCCCTGACACTTAGGACATTCATTTGCACAATGTCCCATATCCCTGCAATTGTAGCACTGAACATTGGCAGCTTCCTTATTCCCATTTAAATCACGAGCTTGGTGGCCTTTATCGCCGCACTGGTAACAGACTCCTGTTCCCTTCAAGAAAGTACCGAGGTGTTTCTTTCCACATTTACCACTGGATGGATATTCAACCTTTCCCTTGTTCCACTTATTTCCATTCCCAGATTGATCAGCAGATCTCTTCTCCTCTTTCTTTGCTTTAAATTCATAATACTTAAAGAATTCCTTTTCGGTCTTGATAGCACATGAGACAATGTCTTCGTATGATGAGAAGGATTGTGAGACTAATGCTCGATGAAGAAATGGTTTTAACCCATCAAAGAAATGATCAATCTTACTTCTTGGGTTACTTATATAATCTCCAGCATACCTTGCTAACCTTGTAAAGTTAGCCTCATACATTGTGACATTCTCATCCTCCTTTTGTCTCAGACTTGGAAATTGTCATTCCATATCTGCTCGATGGTCGTGAGGAAAGTATTTTTCTAAAAACAGATCTTTGAACTCCCTCCATTCCATATTTGATACTTCACCATCTTCCTTCGTATTTTGAATCAATTACCACCATTGATCAGCATCTCTAGTGAGGTGGTAAACTGCCATGATAACTTTTTCCCTTTCACTACTCCCCAAAGCCAGAAATATTATCTCTAGGAAATTTATCCATTTCTCAGCGACTAAGGGATTTGTACTCCTATTGAACATTGGTGGTTGTTACCACATGAATCGATCTAACATTGATCCTCCACGCTGCGAATCAGGGTGCTCCATATGGGTAAGGTTATTATTCATAACCTAAGTGAGTTGTCCCAGTATGGTGATTAGCTGATCGGCACCAGTTGTATCACCAACTCCACTATAATTATCTTGAGCAGGAGGGAAATCCCTACATGGAGTGCATGCATTGATATGGTTTCCATTTCTTCTACAAGGTGCCATTTCTAAACAATGGCATAAACTAGATCAGTTTATGAATCAAAATACATAGTCCAATAATTATAAAACACTTAACATAAATTGAACTATTTATGGATATAATCCATAATCATAAAAAAAATTTCTTTGAGAAAATATATACTCATAATCCTTTCATAATGATTTGTAACGAAAATGAGAGTTCTCCTAAGCATATCCCCCGGGAGTGTCGTAACCAAGAGTGCAGCAAGGCCCGTTGTCGTGCACCAGTTCCCGTTCGAGTCTAGCTCAAAGTGGTGTTTTCGGGTTTTACACCTAGGTACATCTTTTCCAGATCCGCCTCAACCTGCTTGTATCCAGACAGGGATGTATTGCTCGGAAAACTCACATAATCTCTACAATACCAAAATTCTAGGAAGTTCTTCTATACTAATCCTCAAAGTCCATCGTAAATCTATGTTCTCTAATCAGAGTTTATCTAAATATAGCTTCCAAGGTTTGTACTAAACTTCCACTGATACCAACTGTAATGTCCCGACCCCAGTTACCCGGAGTCGGTGCATTATTACATAACATTGGCATGATCACAAGAAAGATCAAATCTCAAAAGAGCGATTGCTTTAGTATCCTTGGAAACACTAGATATGTTTATAATGTTTTACATCATAAAAATTAAAACTAAAACAACATAGTCTCCATAAACCACACTCTTATCCCCTCATACTATCCATGCAGGTCATTCATAATTTACTTCATCATATCCTGGGAAATATAAAACATAGAAAAGGGGTGAGCTCAAATGCCCAGTAAGGATAACAATATAGTGAAAACATTCATAAATAAGAATAAACATTTAAGGCAATGTATAACTAAAACAAAAGCCTTTTAAAATTGAACTTCAACATAGTATGGCATAAATAAAATGAAATAATTCCATTTACTTATTCACATGGATATTCTACAAATCGAATAATCACATGCAAGGTCAATAACCACTTTTTCAATGATGGAATGCATAATGCCAGACTATCATAACCACATAGCCAAGGCCTTGTTCCAATACTACAAATATGATTTTGTCAAGGCCTTGTGCCAAGACACTAGTTTGTCTCGTGAGACCTACCGATGCATCAAGGAGCTATAGCGGGCTCCACCCGTCACATATTAAGTCTAATGCATTCCCATATGAAAAGGTTTAAACATAACATGAACATTCGTATTAAAACTAGCATACGAAATGTCAATACTTTCACCATAAACCTTGAATGGTATAATAATAGCATATCCATAGTCAAACATATCACAAAAACTTCAATACAACATAGAAGTTTTGTATCATAATAAATCAACTTCACATAAGCGTAAAATCCAACAATGGATGTTGGCATAGATGAAATCAAAACTCTTTTTAGAGAAATATCTCTTTTTATTTTGAAATCATTTAAGAGACATTTAAAATAAAACATTTTCTATGAATATATTCTTATAATCTTGTAATGGATTTTTGAAGATTTTATAATGGCAGAAAATAGCCTCACCCACCGTATAAGTTAAAAAACATTCTTACTTTATTCCTGTCTAAAAGTTTAAAAGGCACCTTGTTTGAAAAATGACAGAAAGATTCCTTTATAAACCTTTTATAAAAAGTCAAACAAGGGTATAAATGAATTTAACCCATATTTTTTTAAATTTTAAATTTTTTTTGAAATACATTTTGAAGAAACATGGATGTGGATGATAAAGAAATCCCAGTAGATTATTACGTATAAACCACCTCAGATAATGAAGAGATTGCGAAATAAACCCTTACCTTGTACTTTTCCTTGGTTGGGGGTAGGTTAAACTCCTTTATAATAGTTAAATAATTGTAATTAAATAATACAATAATCATATACATTCATATGATATCATATATGATCTTTTAACATTGCTTTGTTAATAATATCTTAGTATTATCTTTGTTTCGGGTGTTAACTTTCTCGTTTTCTTTTATATGTTTTGTTACATAAGCCATGTTTGTTATGGATAGGTTGTATCTTATTCATATCCAGAATGATATAAAGTCCTTAAAAATTATTTTTAAATCATCAATTGATAATTATACTTGAATGGATACGATGTAGAATGAATCTCATCGCATTCGTGAAGACAGTAGTCCGTACGTATGCACGAGCGACAATATCATTATTTTGATATTAAAATAATATATAATTGGATGGTATATTATATATACAGAATCATTATCATGTTATATTTATTTTTTACATGAATTATACATCATTATTATACCCATCCAAATAATAATATATTAAATAACAATTACACCACGACGTGGAGACGGTAAGCCGTACGTACGCACGTATGGTGACATGTTATTCAAAGGGTGGATAGAATACTGAAAATGGTTGTACCATAATTATAATAACATCACAGTATATATAATATACTAGAGTTATTATTTTTGAATGGTAATAAAAATGAAATAATAAGTTGAAGAAGAAATAAATTTGAAAAAAGGGGGTGAAAACATTACCTCTTCTTCGGGTTCTTCCTTTTGATTTGATCAAAAGGGATCCATAGGATGACATTTTGATCAAACTAAGGACTATAAGTTGTAGTGAGGGACTTTTAGAGAGTATTTTGGCAGAGTTTGGCCGAACCAAAAGGCTTTGAAGGTGTCATGTAATGATGAGGAGTGCACTTTTATAAGAGGGTTGGGGGGCACCTTTGGAAAAGCTAGAAATATTAGTTTATAATAAATTCATATTCGGTTTATAATGGCTCAAAAGTTGATTATTTATAGGTTAAAGTGGGGATGGGTCTAAAACCACTCAACCAATATAATTTAGACTGGTTTTAGTACTTATATTAACCTTATCTTTAAGTATTAACTCTAAGTTAATTAGTTTCACTTTTACAATATCTCTTTGTATTTTTATATTATATGATTTATAAACATACTATATACATCCCAGAGACCCCCAAGTGGTCCATTAATGATACCAATATCATGATATAAGTATCTTGGCCGAACCTTATTTTTTTAAGAATTTAATATCAATTAATAATATAATATTTGTTTTAAAAACACATTTATGTCAATTTTGACACTATTCAATAGTTGATTTTTTTTAAACTCATAACAGAATGATTATTTCGAAAAAAGTTACTTAAATCAATACTAATATGTCATATTGATCTATAAAATTAGTTTAATTCATTAAAAGTCTCCAATTATATTTATTTGGGTATTTATAATATCAATTATTTTAATTTTTCACTATTAGGGTAATTACTACATCATCATTGTGCCATAAATAAATTAAATTATTTGATGTTTAAAAATTATAAAAACATTATCATTATGTAGGAAATATTTTTATCTTTCTAATGAAATTTTATAGTCTAAAATCTAACATATATAACCCTATGTAAAAAAATTGTCTAAAAGATATATGCCTGTATCATTTTTGTATTCATTTTAACTTAATTAAAATAAAGTGTCCCTATCACTTACAAGTGGCTCCATGGGGTCCCAAAATCGACCCAAAGATGCTCATTGTCGGAAATGTATCAACCAATAAGGTTAGGACACATTTTAAGGTAATTTTTTATTATTATAAATTTATTTTTTAACCCTTATTTAACAAATTTACCCTTTAACCATGGTAAATAAAATATTTACAGAAGTAATTATTCCAAATGTCTAAAAATAAAATTTACCTATTTACACAATTTGAACATCCTGATTCCAAATGTTGAATCCATTTTTCCAAATTCAAAACACAGAAGTGGCAGAAATTAATTTAAAATTAATTCCCGTTGTTAAAACAAAAAGCGTGTTTTTAAGACATAATAACTATCAAAAGATTGGCACTTGTTATTGTCTGGTTTAATTGTGAAATTATGTCCAATGACAAACATTGAATTAAATGGTAAAAATATATTCTAAATATACTTTAAAACCACTCAAATTCATAATTTATCAATATTAATTTTTTTATTAAAAATGATGTTCTTAATTAAAATTTAGTAATTTTCACTATTCATCAAAATATGAAAGTTATCCGAAAAGTACAAAAATTTCACCCTAGGAAAATTTTGATATTCCAAATCCAAAAATGAAGTCCATTTTGAGAGATAGAATTTTTCAAATTTCAAAATTTAGGTATTACTATTCATAACGGCTAGTTTGATTGGTTGTGGTGTGTTAGAATCTCGAAGTTGCGTATGACACACGCTATCACATTATTCAAAGAGAATTGTACCGTAGAAGCATGGGGTGTTACATGTAAAGGGAATAAGGATCACCTCTTAATGATAGGAGAGATCCTACTATTGATTAAATCCCATAATATATGTCTTATGGACCTTCTAGTCTACCATTGGACATACCCTCAAGAGACCCTTTTTTAGGTGATGAGGATGAGGAAGAGACCAAAGTTACTAGAGTTGAAGGTTTTGTGAGAAAATCAAATGAGGATGATGATGATGATGATAATGATGATGATGGAGAAAATAATGAGAATTTAAATGATTTATTAAAAGTGGGACAACAGGTAATTGACAAATCTAGTGAGGAATCTGTACATGGAGTTGGTGATGATGCACATCCTGTTGAATAGGAGGTCGTTGATCATGGAGATTCTGGTCTTGAGAATAGATCACCCAATTATAATTCTGAAAATTAATAAATCATTCGTCAATTTAATGAAATCATGGCTTCTGGACATGAGTAAGAAGATGAGGAATATATGCATCAAAATGAGGATGTGCCTGTAGAAGATGAAGTGGTTGGAGTACATGAAGAACCTTAAGTTCAGTTGGTACCTATACCCAGAAATTTTATCATGGCTAGAGGATAGGATGAGGAACTAGATGAAGTAGAAGTTGTTATTGAGCCTCAGGGTAGAAGGGTCAGGATTGACACTGTTGAGCCAAGAGACTAGACTTGTACTCGAGAATCGAATAATAATCTAGGAAACATTCCTTTTGGGTGGGAATATGTCTCGAATGAGGAGAGGCTACCTCCTCTTCTTGCTACAAAATCCAGAGTTGTAGCAGAACCTGTTGCACCAATTCCACCATTTGCACCTCCAGTAGTACATCCATTAGTAGAGATAGTTCCTAGAGACTATGTCACTATGTATGATATGTAGAGATTCAAAAATGATATATTTGAGTCATTGAGAGCCTCAGTTGGATTCAGATGTAATGCCTCTACTTAAATAGGTATTTTGGATGTAGATTTAGCAAGGATTGTGAGGATGGTGATCTAAAAGATTCAACCAAATCTCATTACCATAGCAGAAACCATTATTAGACATAATACCTTACTGAGAGAAGAAGTAAGGAAGATGCACAGTGAGTTATATTCTCTAACCTCTAATTTCAAGACCTCCTTTATTGGTATACTAGAAGTTCTTAGGAACTTCGTGACTCATCTACTGTGTGTAGATATGAAGAAGATGAAAGAGGTGTTTATAAAAATGATCACTGGCCCATCATGTTCTAGGAGTGGGAAAGGTGTTGTTACTGATTTGGAATCAGTCAATGCTATGATGAGAGAGGAAATCCAAAATCTTCAAAATGTTTCAAACAAAGAAACTCCTGAAAAGGTACATATAAATACATACCTTTTTTACAATATGGTAAGGAAGTGCACAAATGAAGCCTCTACTGTTTAGAAAGAGATTATAGAGGAAGTGGATAAGTACTTTACTATGATCTATACCAAGCATGACCTCATCAATAGCTTCAAGTTTTTAGATTAAAATCTAATAATTCCTCTACTCACTAAAGCTTTCAAGAATAATGTTACTCAATTGAAGGATTTTACCCCTCTATTGAATAAATTCATGGTAAATAAAGATGTCTTCATGAAATCCATGCAATATGGTGGTAAAATCATCAATGGTTTCATCAACATCCATATGAATTATCTACATGTTCAAGATGTAGTAATTTTTGTTCATATTACTGCTTTCATTTGTACTACCTATCATCATCCTACTCCAATGATTGTCCCTGAAACTCTTTCCCATATTTGACCAGTCATTACCACGCAATCTCTGAGTCCTGTGTTCTCATAAATTAGGCCTGGCCTTGTAGAAAATGTTTCTACAAGTGTTTCTTTGACTTTTATTGTCTTCAAACCACCTCTTCCCTAATCCACTCCCAAACCATCTCATCCTACTCCAAATCCTTCAGATAAAGGGAAATCCCCTAAAAAGCCAAACTCTTAGTGATGGATTGTGTCTATAATAGGTATTTGTCCTTTTCTCATTGTACTATATTTTTCATAATGGAACTACTTTTTGTATTCTCTTTGTCTCTCATTTTTTATGATATTTCTCTTCATACCTTCTTCTTTTCAGTTTTATTCAAATCCCAAAAGGGGGAGAACATGTATACATTATTAATTTCAGGGGGAGAAATTCTGGCATAGGGAACATGGAATTTTCTCAACATAATTTATATACATTTATTGGGGGGAGATTTGTTTGGAAAAACTAAAACTAGGAAAAGATTTAGTTATATTTAATAATCACATTTAGCTTAGTATGATAAGTCTAGTTATTATTATTCTTTATATTTATATGTATTCCATAATTTTTTATTATAAATAGGAGAGATTATTGGACCCTCTATGATATAGTAGTTTTTATAATCACAAACAATGTCAATATACGGATTCTACTATTTCATTCCATTTAATATCTCTATGTAAATCAATTATGTCATACAGAACAATATATCTCAATAATTCTATAAACGGTATTTATGAATCAATATTTTTAAAAGTTTATATTGACATGTATTTTTTGATGTCACTTAATATATTAATGTTATTTGTAAGACAGTATCTTTATAAGTTTCTCAGAGTCAATGGAACTGATAGGTTGTTTGACACAATGTTGATTGACACACTGATGTTCGACACACCGCTATGCAACACAGCGATGTTCGACACACCGATGTTCAACACACCGATGATCGACACACCCATTTTTGACACACCAATGTTCGATACACCAATGTTCGACACACTGATGTGGGACACACTGATGTTCTACTCACCAATGTTCAACACACTGATTTTTGATGCACCGATGTTCGACACACCGATGTTTGACACACCAATGTTCGACACAATGATGATTATAAACTGATGATCATATACCTTTGACAGATATACAATGACAGACCAATGATGATAGACTGATGAAAAATTGATGCTGGCAGACCGATGCTGACACACTTATGCTAACAGACAGATGATGAATGACCGATGTAAAGGAACAACCAATATTCATAAATAACTATTTCTAATTTATTAATTCCAATTTATTTTAAAAGGTCATATTTAAAAAAAATAATGTTTTTCATAATAATTAATGTTGTCTATAGGGCTATCCATAGATAGTATGAGGTTCATGAACATGGGAAGATCTTCATGCCTATTAGACCTTGAAGTATAAAAGGATTACAAGCTCAACCTAAAAGATTTACTCAGAACACATGAGAAAAAAAATGTCATACTGTGAGAATATGCAAGATATTGCAAATAGAAGAACTCAAAGCTTGAGTACACAAAATGTTTAATATTATAGGCTTCATTGTGCTGACTCTCGCTAAACATCCTGACCTCAAAAAGCTAAAACTTTTCACACAAAGAAGCTAGATTACAGATAATTCAATACTCTGTTCTTAAGCCATATTCTAAAAGAGGACTCAAATATCATATTCTCTATGTCCATTGAGTCCAGATCTTTACTTCAGAAAACATAGATATTTCTAAACTCAATTATTCTTTTATAACTTTCTTGTGATCTTGTGTTTACTTTTGGAGTAGTGTGCACATCTGTTTGTGCCACACACTGTCTCTTGAGAATAACTGATGGATACCAAAATATCATCACACTCAATATCATTTTACTCTTGTATCCCACATAGAACAGTAGAAGAGATTATGTGTGATCCATTTGTTTGTTTTTTCATGAATAAATATAGTAGAGGTCAAGTGTGACCTAGATAGCCTTTTTTCTATTGTGAGCCTTGATCCAGGGTGTGGATCAAATGTTTAATAATATAAACTGCTTGGTGGTAGGTGATAAACTAGTGGAGAGGACTAAGTCTCCACTTGAGACTGGACATCTTGTTTTTATCCAAAGTGTAGTTTGTATTGTCTTTTAATCTGATCTCTGTATAATTCATTTCACATTAAGAAAAATTGAACATTGATTGTTGGTTTAGAATGTGTTTATATATTTTTTGAATTATTAGATTAGTTTCAAATCATTGACTAATATTTAGATTGGTAATGTTGAGAACTATTCAATCTTCTGAGAAATTAATTGAACATTCATGACTTTTATAAATCCACAACAAACTGACTTTGATTATATTTTAATTGGGGGTTATTATTTTAAGGAACCAATTTTAACATAAATTTTTATAGATACTCAATTCACCTCCATGTAATTCATTGATTCTAACTAACAGATACATATTGATACTTGGATCATATCTCCTAGTCTAGAAACCACGGAATCCAAATGTACATATCCTTCACTAGTGTTACCTTGTACTATAGAATATTCAATTTTTACTTTTTGTTTCTCACACTGAGAATACCTCACATAGAAATAGGGTATTTGGTAAAAGGATTCCATGTATATATAATTCTTATCAATTCACAGTATGGTTACCATGATCCAAGATTCCAATAATTAAATCTCACATTAGATATCCTCATTGTAGGAAAATAAACCACATGATTTCCACCAAAATTACGCAAGGATTGATTCTCATCAAAATGATAAACCTAGTGGCGTTAGGATTGTATCTCTTACCTAACCACCATATAATCTAAATTCCCCTATCGTTCACTTGCCTTGTCATTGTGTCATGGGAGAAACATTTATTATCCTTGTTTCTCACACTAAGAACAACTCATGTGGTCTTAGGTTTTTTGGAAAAAGTATTCCCCATATATGTAAGGAATATCAATTCACATTAGGATTACCATGGTCTCGGATGAAATACCTTAAAAAGGACACCAATTTTTCTCATTGCATTGAAATAAACTACATGATTTCTTCATGAACTATTTGGGTCTCGATTTTAATTCAAATGAGATATGTAGTGTTGTTCATATCCTCAATCCTGAGCCCATCCATAAAATGATGTAATAAATTCCCCCAATTTACCATGTATGAGTCAGATCTATATAAGAGGATCTAGTATAGGTTCTCACCATATTCATGAACACATATTCAAAAAAAAACATATTTCCTCCACACATAAATTCAATTTGTTTGAGGGATCATTCTTTTAGAACTATGTAATGATTCATTCTTACTCAAAGAAGATATGTAGGGACTCTTAGGTTCCATTTACAAGCCCTACCTTATTATTCTCCTACTCTTCATTTTTGGGAGCCTTTATCCTTACAACAAGAAGATAAAAACTGCAAAAATAATATCTTGACCACATGAATTTGAACTGAATGGTAACTCAAGAACTACATATGGATTGATTATCATCCCAATGAGATACGTAGTAATTCATAGTCCTCATTTTCTAGTCCCATCCCTGGGCTAAGGAAGAGTACTCCCTATCTTATATAAAAACATACTTATATACAGATGCTCTAAATTTGGGTCCCCTCATTAAGGGGGCCACCGAGGAAATAAAGATTCCCCCTTCTATATTAAAATAATATATATGTAAGGGACTTAAAATTGATATCCAGTATCAGTCCCAAAACTACCCATATGCTTGTGCATACCCCTTGCACACTTCATACCCCAAATAATGGACACTTTCATCCCTACATAATCTTTTTCTAGCTTCCATTTATTGAATTTATAATACATAAGGACTATTTTTCAGACTATATTATACGATTCCATTATTTTATTTGCATAAATATTCCACAAAATCGGTCTGTCGGCCAATGGATGGCACTATTTGACTATGTTGTAATACGCCCCACTTTACATTGCATAAAATATCCCACAAAATGGTTTTCTCAATCAGTGGTAACTTCTCCCTCAAGAGAAGACTCTTCTGTCCATATAAGCATTGATGGCATTATGTTGGGACCCATGGTTCAAAGAAGTATGCGGTCATCCCGAGAAACGTTTTTCTATATCCTTTTCCTAATCTGAGAACCCCTCATCCAAGGTTTACAATCCCCTTATTCATGTATAAATTATGCAATAATGATCTTAATATGTCAATAGTGCAAAAAAGTCATGTTAACATCAGTTTTTTAAATTTTTCATGTCAGTGATTAGGCACTGTTATTAAAGGTGATGTTTTATATATGACTTTAACATCACATAAATAAATGGACATTTTAAATGAACTATCAAATTGGTTTCATTATAGTTTTTTAAATAAACGGCTTGATAAATCCATTTATAATATTTTATCATGCTAGATATTTGATAACTGATGGGAAAAATTATTTTGGTTGTTATTTATTTGATAATTTATGAGATAACCTGATGAAAAAATGGATTTCCACATTGGTTATATCATAATTGATGTTTGAAAGGTTTTTTCACATCAGTTATGAGATAATTGATGTGAGAACCAGATAAAAGAAGGGTTTTCCCTAACATTTATCTCATAATTGATGTGAAACCCCGTTTGATAAATCATTTTGCGGGTTGGTTATTAAATAACTAACATGGACAAGAATTTTTTTTAAAATGGTATATATCATTTCAACCATATTCTAGAAAACTAAAAACAACAACAAATCACAATATTTATCATGAGTTGTAAAAAAAGTAGAAAAATACATTTATAATTACAACATTTAAATTTTCAATATACAATAAACTAAACATAATTCCAACCAAACCTTTTAAATGATTCTTACATTCAACATGTTAGTGTTTAAGATCTTTTTCACTATAAAAATGAGATTCATAAAAAAACCCAAAAAATTTAAAAGAAAGAATTTAACTTGTATTATGAATAAAAATGATGAAATATTAAAGATAACGTTATAAATAAATCATACATATTGTAACTTTGTAACAATCCCAATTGAAATTATTTTATTAATAAATATCATCACATAATCTAAAAATTATTTTACATGTTATTATTTATGAAAACTCTTTTTAAATGATTTATTCAATTCAAAATAACATTATTATGTAATATATCCAGAATTTACTAATTATAAATGAAAATTTACCTTTTCTTTTACATATTTCATCATAGATCTCTCTTTTTTATGGTGTCTCAAAATAAATTTCATCCCCTTTTAGAAAAAAATATGAATGAAATATTTTTAAAATTAATTATAATATAAAAAAGTATTAATAAATTCAAACATAAATTTCCAATACTTATGATTTTGTTGAACTTCTCTATATATAGATCACAACCTGTAAAGTGTCTTCTCCCATGGATATAAAAATACTAACATCAAATGGCCTCTAATAGAAAAAAATTAATTTTAGTGGTTATTATGCTATAATATATATAACACTTTGTGAGATATATTTATCATACTCTTGATGATAATAGAACATCTAGCATTGAATATTTTCTTCCTTTTGAAATATTTCATCAATATAAACTATTCTTTCTAATTTATTCATTTCCCTTACTCTGGGTGAAATAAATTGTGGGTCCATTAATCCATCTACATATTTCTTTTCATAATCCTTACGCATTATATAAATTAACTTAATAAAAAGACATAACTATAAATTTTTTATAAATTAAAAGAACATAATGATTTATGTAAAGAATAACATTGAAAATAATTACATCATGTTTATACACAACTAATCATCTATTACAAGATCCATGATATAATTTTTCAAAATAACTACACACATTTCACACCCACAAACAACAACTTCAGCTAGAATCTCATAATAATCTAACAACATATTTGAATATCCTAAAAATATTCAAATATTACAAGAATTTGTAATTGAAATCTTATTACTTTGTATTTGTTGATGTCTGTACAGTATTTTATTGCCATTAATATATTCCTATTAAAATAGATAAATATATAAAACATTAATATGTTAAAAAATTAATACAAAAACAAATATAATATAAAATATACACATACAATTATGGTAATATGTCACAAAAGTCTAGATGGACAAACTAAAAAGTGATTGATACTTTTTCCCACTGTACTCTCCTCATCTGTAGGTAATGGTACTCTAGTTGATATATCTATAATATCTTTTATAGTTACCAAATGATTCACTATCACTAACTATTGATGATGAATAATACCTCTAATATAAAATATCATCTTATATGAAATAATATTGTGGTCATATAATCAACAAATAACTTACATTAATGGAAAAGCATTGGAGCAGGGTTGTAGGAGTGGGATAAAGAGTGTGTTTTTAAGGAAGAGGTGGATGAGTGGGAGATTCTGGCAGAGGTGGAGCAGTGGTAGTTGTAGTTTGAAACTATTTTTGAATGTCTAAAAATATTGACAATACCGAAGATCGGATTGTATCATCAATCATCACATGTATATCCTAAACATGGTCCTTTAAAGAATTTATTTTTTTATAAAAACCCTCCATTAAAGATGTTGAAGAACAAAGAAGCACTTTTTTCATTAATACACCCATTCGGTATTCACATACATGACCCAAGTGTTCGGGATTTCCCATTATTGTAGCAAACATATCCTTCCTACACCTAGTTAAAAAGACCTCATGTGTTCTATCCTCCAAAATATATTCAGGTATGAATTATTTAACAAATTATATAATGAATCAATATATATATAATTGAATTAACTTAAATAAATAAATTAATTAAACATCCTACAATCCTATTAACTACAACCCTCGACTCTTATGTGTTATATTGTCTTTTTTTTCTCATCTCAAGCCTCTTAGATTTTTCATGTCTAGCTAGGGAGAGAAGCATAAACTTCTATAGAGTGTGATGAGTCAACTCTCTGTTTTTAAAAGTTTTCAGCCATCATTTTTTTCCAATAATATATATCATTCCCAAGAAAAAGTAAAAAGGTATATGTTTCTACATTGGATCTACGGATGATATCTCCACAATTACTTTTAATTAAGAATAAATAAATCATTAACAAGATCATTAATAAGATCATTAAAATAAAAAAACTTCTAAAATGTAACATTTCACTTACCAAAAATTCTTCTTGTCTTTGAATTTAATCAAATTTATTCCACGTATATTCATCTATAAATGGATATATAGATCTTATGGAGAATGATGTTTCATGTTCCAAAAAAATAAATTTTATGTGAGGGTTGATTTAAAATCCCCCCATCTCCTAAAATCTAATGATAAACTTTTTTTCCCGACTACTTCGATGTCATGTATATCATATGTCATTTGATAAAATGGAAGAAAATATATATTTCTAAAATAATTTAAAGTGAATCTAAATAAAAACAAATATCATGCCAAAACAGTCTCCCACTATTGATATAGTGTCAATTTCTCAACACTTATCCATTCATATATCAAAATACTGACTTTTCTTTTAGCATGAACTGATATGAAAACCCAATATTTTTTTTGAATTGTGACCTCTTGGAATATCATTATCATCAAATATAGCAGTATCATCTGGTCCTAGCTACAGGAAACTGATAATTTTCTTAAATGTTTGATGTTATATTTACTAGACCTCGAATTCTTCTTTAGTCGTTGGGGAGTATATTTCAATTGTAAAGAAGGATGGGGCTCATCAAGAGGATCATGTGCATAACCCTCCCCCCGAGGTATGAGTTCAATCATCTCTAAAAGTATGTGGTTGATCATATTAACAAGTTTCTTTCCAAATTCATCAAGTCTGACACGATTTTTACTGACAATCTATTTGTACTTAAACAATATAACCTTAAATTAAAGTTAATAAACCTCTCATATTTATTCAATGACTCCATAATTTGAACATGATGTATATATTTGGTTTTTTTAACACTAAAAAATTTCATTTCTTTTGTGAACACTAATACACTACTATTCTGAATTAAACTTTTTTGTCCAAATCTTTCATATGAAATTTGTAGAATTTAATCTCATAATTGGGCCACGTTATCAAATTTCAACATAGACTACCCATTGGCCATCTCAATATTTCTGATGCATTAAATATAACATGCATGGTCTCTTTCAAACCTAGAAAAAAAATAATTGATTATTCAAAATCCATATATCATTATTCATTGGCAAGAATTATTTAAATACATTAATATGAAATTTTATATATTGTAAAGCATCATCTGTTTTATTAAATATGCATAACGTTTATTCATTATATGTTATCCTGTTAAATATTTGAATTTCAATCCATATATCTACATTCCCCTAAAATTAACTCATTCATGGTGTGACAATGTCAAACCAATGTGCTCTAATTCATTCAAGTAGCTTGTAAAAATAATACATAACCTCCTAAGAAATATAAAACTCAATAAAGAAGGCTTTCAATCATTATGAATTCTTAATATACCCCATAAATATCATAATATACCTTTCAAAATAATACATCCAATAGGGATAAACAGGTCCACAAATCATTATTTATCACACTATAAAAACCAATAAATTAAGCATTATATCAATAAAAAATATAGAGGAAAATACCTTTACAATGGAAAAATGTTTTGAAATTTCTTTGTTTTCCAAAATGTTCAAATAATTCAGATCAATTACCTTATTACAAATTGAATTGAAAAAATAAAACACCTTTTGATAGTCATTCTGAAAGGGATGGGAAATATTCCACCCTGTGCAACTGGTAGGATTTATGGCATCATGATGTGATAATCATGCTATTTTATACCTATCAACTTCATAACCTTTAAAGGAACAACATTTTTAACATTTGATGAATAACCTTGCACAAATTTGATATCCTGATTACATAGAAAAAATCTAATTTTCTCCCTCTTGGATAATGTATAACAAGCCAGGGGTAGTAATGTTTTCCTTACATCAGGAGTGGGATCAAACTCTAAATGTATTGCCATTAAAATTATGTCCAATTTTACAATTGACCCATCCTTAATCTTTACTTTAATATTTAACAATGGTCCAATCAAGTTTTTATATATGATCCTCTCCGCATTCATGAAATCAATTTTATGGTTGACCTTACGATATCTCCAATATGGTATCTCAAAAAATATTAACTGTTTCTTCCAAATATTTCTATCGTTACCAGATTTATGTGTCTTTTCAAACATCTCATCATTTTTTTCACATAATCAAAATATTTAATAGTGGATAATGGTTTTCAAGAAATATCAAATTATTTTGATCCTTTTAATTCCATTTTAAATATTATATAAGATTGATCCATAGACAACGACATTGTTTAATATTTTTCTCCCATTATGAAGTTAATACTGTGAAGTCCCCTGTTCACAAATTGGACATGATTTATTCCCCTTCACACTATATCAAAAAAATTCCATACATAGGAATGTCATTAATAGTGAAAATAATTATTTCATGTAGTTGAATATATTTTATTTTATAAGAATCATACTCCCTAATATCATCCTTCTATAAGAGTTTCAAATTATCAATTAGTGGTAATAAGAAAAAATCAATATCATTTACATTAAGTTGTGGTCTAGAGATCATTAAACTCAACATGAAATATTAGTGCTTTATAATAAATTCAGGAGAAAAGTTGTAAATTACCAATATATTATTACATGAAGTATGTGTACCAATAAAACTTTGATATATATTATTTTTATCTATGCGTAGTCTAATTTCGATATTTTTTACATCATTTCTTAATGTACTAAATTGTTGATCAATTTTCTTCCACTGTGGATAATCATCATGATGGTATAATTTTCCCTCACATATTCACCCATATGCATTCCATATTAACCTTTTTTCATCATGTGAATTTGGAAATAAACATTTCAAATGTGGAATTTTAGGAAGATACCAAAATTCATTTTAAGGGGTCTATGTAAGTACAAAATCGATATGTAATTTTTATTTTAACTTATATCATGACATCCCACATTTAGGATACTATGATAGAAATTCATATTCCTTCCTATATATCGCATAGATATTCAGGAAGAGATGTATTTAATTATAACATAATACCATTGGGAATAGTATTTTCTCCTATTTATGATTTGAATCAGGAAGATTGTTGTCTATAGGAAGAATATCATTCATTAGTTTTATTAAATTAGTAAAACTCTTTTCACTTAGACCATTTTCTCCTTCAAGTTATTCAATCTTATCATTGAAAATAAAACCATAAATCTCATATGACCCATATACAATGGTTTTTTAGCATCACCATATAGACACTAAATTTCAATTTCTTCAAAATTTCCTATGCTTCAATATCATAAATATTTTCTTCAATTTCACCAGAGTTATCATATAGAAAAGAATCATCCTTAATACATCCAATTTTTTGCAAAGTATCACCATGAAAAATACAAGACCTGTAACTTAAATTAAAACCATGAAAAATTAAATGATCATTGATCTGTTTACATTCCAAATTATTCATATTTAAAAAATTAAGGTAGGGATATAAAAACATGTCATTCGTTTGGAACATTTAGTTTAGAAAATTCTAAAAAGCATCAACACCTTCCTCATATTCATCACCTATTCGAAGTGGGGTAATCCAAATTTGACTCATTATTATCTAAAACAAATATAAAAGCTAATTATTTTTTCTTTTCAAAATAATATTGTTGTGATTAATGTGAGAATAAATTATTTTAGTCAAACGATGTTTAAATTTATATCAGTGATTTCATAATTTTAAAGTATTAAAACATTAAAATTTAAAAATAATGTGTATTTGAATGGTGTAATTATAAATACTAAAAAATAATAAAATTTAATTATAAATATTAGTGATGAATAATAAAAATAAATGCATGTAATTAATTTTAAATAAAATTTATAGTTAGATTATTCTCTCATTTTTTTCATTTTTTAAATTAAAATAGATAAAACATAAAATTGAATATTATTGATAGGATTCCAAATCACGTATAAGTATAAAAACAGATACTTCTTCAATCTCAATGGAATGTGAATTGGTCAATATTAAATAATATAAGTCAATCAATCAATTATTCTAGATGCTTTTATGAATTATGAAATCCAAAAAAATCATTTTGAAAAAGGTTTTTAGGTTTATATAGTAAGACATTATGATAACGATTAATTTTTTAAAAAAAAATATTTTTCAAAAATTGAAAGAGATTGATAAACTATATGAAATGAATACTTGATTGATTAAAATAAGGTTAAAATGTTTTTCTTAATGTTAATATTGAATTTCAGTGAAGGTGGGATACTGATGGATACATAATAAAAATTGAATCATAGTATATGATTTACATATATCTTAAATCATTACTTTCTTATGATGCATATCATAGGATATGATTTGGATTTATTATAAAAGGAGTATATGTGCATCTACAATATGGAATAATATACTGAATGGCCTATAATATATGATATTGCGTTAATATGTACTGCAATATCTTCCATGGACTTGTATCCAATTATAAACACCCTTTACTAAATGAAGGGATTATATATTAGGATTAAATGGTCTGGTTGACGTGTGTGTTTGTGTGTCTTCATGGTGATTATTTCTATACCAGTTGAAAATCAATTATGCCATATTCTCTATTTTTCTTTATGTTTAGAGTTCTTGTACACCGATATAGTTTAAAGGATCCTCCATAGCATACAAGGATTATAGCAGTTTGTTTACTACCAATGGAGGCAATATTTATTTATTAGTCACTATGTGAGCTCTATAAAATAGAGTTCATCAAGATTTACCAGTGATCGATTATATTATTATTTATAGACCAAAAAGTAATAATAATCATGTTTTGTCATTTCAATTTCAAATAACAATCTAGATACATTTCTAGATTCATGTTAATATAAAATAATAAAGGATGGAAGAAAATCCAAAAAAAATATGATAGTTAATATGATGTTTACCAAAAAAAATAACTTATATCATGCTTACAGAAAGATATATTTAAACATAAATCAATAATATTTCTCAAAATATTAAACTAAACTAGATGGTAAAGTGAGCTTTTAGTCAACGTAATCGAAACAAGTAGTGTTATGTCCTACATGACATTTAATGACCAAAAGTGAGGTGTGGAAGGCTTACTTGAGATTTTAGACATGAGAATATCGAATGCACTGACAAAATATGAGGATTTATGAAGCTAGAAAAATGATATTGGAGGCCACAAGATCTATGAAATGATGTCTGGTCTTCCACTCATAAGAGAACCAGGTTTTATTTCACACGATCGAATAACACCAAAATGATTTAAAATTATAATTCATAAAATTTAAATGATATATCACATCCTTTATTATATAACTGAAATTGTAAAGAAATTTTCATTTCATTTTTATATTGTTTATACAGAAACAAAAAAAATTACAATTATGAAATTGGTTATTATTAGTAATTAACGTAACAAACCAACCTTATTATTTCTGTTATTATATAACTGATGTTATAAATTGGGATACTTGATTTATCACGTGGGTTATAAAATAAACGATGTGAATAAACAATATACATCTCTTTATAAAATCGGTTATAAATAACATACATGATAAATATGTTTTACACTACTGAGATATGCCACATGTCTCCTAATGTTTCTATAATGTTTGGGCCCTAGACAAATGACATAAAACTACTGGTTCCATATTTCCCACATGTTGTTCAGACATGCATGGGGATCCTTATCCTCATACTATTAGGTAGTTTTGACTTGGAATGCACCTCCCTTATCTAGGTACCTCCTTCCACAAACAAAATCTTATGTCTAGGGACACCCAAATCTTCATAATCTTCCTCCAGCCATTAGTAATATAATGGTGGGATTCCTTAGAACTCCTTTGATTAATTGTGATGTAGCATAACGAAGTTGTATTTTTATAAAGTAGCCCACAAAATATCTCTGTCAGCCAAAGGATTCCTCTATTGTCTATGAAATAACTTTCCCTATATGGATTTGTATAAATAATCTGACATAATTTGTTTTTCAACTAGAGGTATATTCATTCTCACGATATACCACAAATATCGTTATGATCCCATCCTTCATACCACTCCTCAGATTGGATGATCCCTAGATCACATCTTATAAAATTTACCTCCTCATAACTGAATATAATAATATATTTCTATAAATATTACTCAAAATGGGAGAATTATTAACCAATTTGTCAAAGATAAATACCTTGCAATTATTTCCCCGTAATTTCTATTCTGTAAGAATTAAAACAGCATAGCATAATATCATTTCTACGCAAATTTTTTGTACATAACATAACTTACTTTCTTTAAAATTTTGAACTCCATAGCATAATGTCCTAAGTGGGAAGACATTAAAAAATACAATAACATCCTCTTGTTAATATGTAAAACTTCACAGCCAATGTCTGGGTTTCACTACATTAAACTACTTGATGTCTCAACCACTTTTAGTAATGATACAACCCACCTATCATCGATCATTTAAACAAATGTAGCCTCTATTCGAGAAAAATTTGTGTATTAGTGGTTTCCCATTCATGGAAAGTGCCAATATAGATACTCAATTAATTAATAGACATTTCCCCGTGGAAGATAAAACCATTCAGGTCTTGATAAATCCAAATCTATATATACTCCTTCTATCCATCATTAGCAGTATGCCAAAATTCTGGAAGACTCTATTACCTAGATATGTTGTACCATTCCCCAACCAGTTTTTCTTAATATTCCTATAAAAAGGTAATTTCAGCTAATGGATGACACTATTTGATTGTTCCATAATAAAAAAAATGGGATTTGTATAAAACAACACAAAAATAGGTTTTTAAATCAGTGGTTCGTTCATATTTTAGAGAGACGTCTTATATTACCTAATAACATGTTTTTTGTTTCGGGAACAAAAAAATCATGGCCCAAGATTCCCCATCAAACATTTGAGTAATTTCTGAACATTCTTGTCCAAATATCATTGTTTGGGTACTCATCTGAAAATTTATAGTCACTTTTGTTTGATGTAAAAAACCGTCCCCACTAGTCTGGCACTCATGAAATTAGAATTACTACAAAAGGTGACATAGAACTCAATGGATTGAAAACCCTACAAAGGGAACTCTAGAAAAAAATTGATTTTAAAATCCCTAGATCAACACACTTTATAGATTATGAAAAAATAAGAAATAAAAATAAATAGCCACAAACTCTGTTTGGATTAAAACCTAAAAATTGCAGCCTAATAAAAATCCATGTCTCACCCACTATGTTCTCTATTTATTGGACTTAGGAAAAAATTATGGGGATGACAAAAATGACACAATTTTTGTATGGTTGTCCAAATAAACCTATAAATAGTCAATCAAGGCTCCGTAGGCCCCATCTATTTAGAAAAATGATAGTGTTCCCTTATCCAGATCATTATAATCATGAAAAAATGATGATTAATTGAATGAGTCATTTTTTATTGTTTTGTTGTAAACACACTAAGGATGGGAATTAAAGAAAAAGTTATTGGGGTAAATATACATTTCATTTCTTCTATGTTTTGAAATGAAGAGTAAAATTCATATGTTGGATGTTCTCTATAAAATATTATATTTTACCTTCTATATATGATTTGAAAAGTTGAACTATACATTAATAAGTTCCCATATCTTTTTGAAGCTTAGAAATTTTTGCAGTGATAACCTCCTAAGCATTGTGGAGTTTCTCCTACTTGGTAGTAAAAAAATCCCTTCTCTATAATGATTATCCTACCAATAACAAATGGATATAGACTACATCTTCCTATTAGTAATTTAATTATTCATTGAGGAATATAATTTAGAGAGACTACTCGTCATAGTGATCCTGGTACTCCTCTACAATCTTGAAGTGGCTGACCTCATGTTGAATAATGAAAACTCTGAGTTCCTCAAAATAGTAATCCTGTTGTGCCCCATCCTGGTACAAACTTTTATCCTCTTCCCATTTATGAATTATTATTTTTACCATATTCTTGATTTTGTGGTAATTACATTCATCACAAACTAGTATAAAAATCTTTAACCTAAGTTTATGAAGTCCTGAAAATATCTCTTCAAGAGGAATCTCTTCGTTTATCTTCCAGATGTCCCACCAGACCAAAAGTAATGTAGTTTTGAAATACTAAAATGTTTCCATATTATACTTAAATCCAATCTCAGAGGGAGAGACATAATCTGGGATCTATGCACTTTGTGATCCACGTTGTTCCTCTCCCTCTAAAATAACCTCATCTTGACCTACCAATGCTGGTGGAGCTGTCATGGAATTCCATGTTTCTAGAATAGTCAATGAATCCAGTGTCATTGGATCATAGTTGACACTTATCATCAATAATACAAATTAAATAGACAAAAAATAATTTATGTAGGAATAATAGTTAGTAACAATCACCCGTTGTCGGATTAACTGTTGAGATAGATACCTCTCTAGTGCACCCGACCTCAAATTATAGAGATAAAACCTTCTGTAAAGGGACATCTTCCTATGTTTTCCCAATGGGAGGGATTAGAGACTCTTTAGAATCATCCACATCTGAATTCTCAACCATCACTCCCTCGACAATAGGAGTATGGGGGACTTTGATTCCTTGTTTTTGAAGTGAAATGGAAAAATTCACTACAGACAAAGCTTCACTAGTTGAGCATTGATGTGAAGCATTAGGTAAAAAATTAAAATATTTCTATGAAAAATAAATTTAGGAATGATAAAAATCACATCCACTTAATTCCATATGAAAATCCCAAAAATCCTTAAGGGAACCTAGAATACCAATGTTTGAATTAATTAAGTCCTTTAATTCATGATATATAGAATCAAGTCTTACAGCTTCCTCACCAGTAAGGGTATCCATTATGTGCTTCTAAACACCCATATTGGCGCAACCATAAATACTATTTGTCAATTACATAGTATTCATTACATTTTTATCCCCCAGAGAGTCAAGGGTGGCATCAATATATTCATCAGATAATCTTAGATCACTATCATCTCCTTCTAGGTCAACAATGGGAGCATCATTGACTACTTCATGGTATTATGGTGTCTGAAATGGATCTGAAATACCATGAAGTGTGGAATTTTAGAGAAAACACATAACACTTGGGGAAGATCATCTGACATTACCATGGACCTCTTCCCTACTCGCAGAAATGGGGAAAGATGTGGTTGCCTTTCTGGTTTCACCATCCGTCCGAATAACAAATTCATTATCATAGATATTTTACTCCCCAAGGGCATATTCCTAGATCCTTTAAAGGTCAATTCCAATCTTCTTAATAGATTAAAGAAATATAGATTATATGAAAGGAAATTACAGTTATAATATTATGTTAATAAATTCCTAATATTAATAGAAGAATTAAATACTAACTATGGTACATGTGTTGAGACATCATTAATTTCCTTATTCGCATCCTCTCTCAAGATGGTTATGGGTCCACCTCATTCCTATTAGAAATATATTTTTCTGGGGATGATCGAGGAGTTTCCACTAACATCTCCTCAAACATGGTCATCTGACGTGGGGATGGTTTTGGGGACCCAAGGGCCTCATACTATACCCAATGGGAGTTCACATGGGATCGTACTATGGATAACCAAAAACAGCAACTACTTATCCTCCATGAAAATGTCCTTTATCTTCTTATTCCCTTTAGAACAAAAAAATAAAATCCCCTCAATATTAAAGATGGAGGATAAATGATAAAAATTGAATTTAGAAAATATAAATACATTATCTGGGATGTGGTAGATGTACTATTCATCATTAGAATAAATAGATTCCACCTTAAGCACTCTTCATTCCATTCTGTTAGGCACTATATTTATGGCCATATTTTGATTATCAGTTGTATATATCAATGCCTCTGAATTTTGAAGATACCTCATCACCTCATCCAAATTATTGTTACGGTAGATATCATAGGGTGACCAAACCTATCCCGTCTCTGGGATTTATAGTACATCCTAGATAAAAACCTAAGAATCCTTGACATCACTAGATATGCTCTACCAAAGACAGATCGCTATGGGTCTCATATAATTTGACTCTTATGTGGTTGTTGGTGAGGAAAACCTGATACACTTCGACTTGGAATAATTTTTAGGTCTCTTGGTTTTCATTGGAGAATAATTTGATGAAACATGGGACTCCCCCTAATGGTGGAGACTACACCACCTAGGTGCAGGAGGGGTTCTCTCCCCAACCCTGGAATCTCTAGTGTTCTTTTCCCAAGATCTCTTTGAAGGAACTGATGCTTCAATAACCTCCTCTTCAGCTCAATCTATTTTACCACACATACCATGAGAATAAATTATCACTTCCTTGACACAATAAAAACCCTTAATCATTGACCCCTAAGGGTTTAAATATATCAATTCCCTAGAATACCTAGTACCCTGCAAGATTGATGCGTCTGATAGAGGTAGCATGATTGAATTTTTCGATACATCAATAGCCATTAGGATCCAAATATTTTGGGCTTCCATCAAGTGCTTCTCCATCCTAACATGTGTATTGGGATAGATTATTTACTATTAAAGAAATTTAAACTAGTGGAAAAATTTATATGGAGCATAAGCCTCACAAATGATCTTGTTCTCAATGTGATCCACTAGTATGATGTCTCTTAATGATATCATGTAAGACCTCAGCTCGTAATTCTTGACTTTTCTATTGTTCAATAAATATCCCTATCAGTTGGATACCATGAGGAAAGAATTTAATTTCCACGGCCATAATTAGAATCTTCTTTTATCCATCATACTTCAGGTTTAGAGGCTATATTCTAGAGACATCCTAAACAAATAGGTAGAATCAAGTTTCTAGGATTTTAACTGGGCTCATCACCACATATGAACTAATGTGTGTAGTAATCCAACCCCATATAATTTTAAATGGCCTTGAAATTATAAATAGTTCCTTCCCATTTTATTTATGTAGCAAAAAATGGTAAATTCTTTCCAGGATGGGGACATCCAACCCTTTGTACCTCCCCTATGCTAGTTTGGCCTCTATAACCCAAGTCTCTGGCCACACACTTCCATTTCACTCAAGGATTGGAAGAAGATAAACTCTTTTCCAAAGATTAAGGAATATGACTTGGTGATTCTTTGCATCAACCTTGGGGTTGACCTTTTAACCCTGAAATATGTATTGTCTCTTCTCCAAAAAAGTACAAAATGTGTTAGGACCACCCCGATTCACTAGGGTGGGACATATAGTAGGGATTTTGTAAGTGTGACCTTCTCCTTATGGATTTAGAAAAGAGATCATCCATGTAATAGCATGTAGTTCACCCCTATATAGAGGATCTTTGTTTTAAAATTTCATTTCGATCTATAAAATATCATAGGGTAATAGTGGTTTCCTTTCATTATAATCCAATATTTTCTTCAATGGGATGAAATCATCATATATCTCCCCATTAATAGGAACTCCTGAGATTGTATGTATTCCCTATAGGATAATTCCAACTTCTCCATGTGTTTGGTGGAAATAATTTTTCGATGGACCCCATAGGCTAAGTAGTCTGGAAATGATATCTATGTTCTTGTAGAAAAAGTTATTTCCTACCTTAACATAATCATATATATAGATGTATTGTAAATAATTTTTTAATTTTTTACAAGTCTCGAAAACCCAGAATTTCTACATCAGATCAGGCCAAACTCCAATATCTAGAAAGGAAATCCCAATCTTCCTTCCAAACCTGTTTCGGATCAATCTATGAAGCATGTAAGGTCAATTCATAACAATGAGGACTCAATTATTGGATTTTGGGGTTCATATTTGGACTAAATCCATTTTGATGCATGCTATAGCTAATGGGAAATATTCCCCACATAATATAAACACCCTTAGATAAAATATTTCCTGAAGGGAAATTAATGTGTTTCATGAACCAAGACATTAGGAAGTAACTATTAACCCTAGGGAAGAAGTTATCCCTAAAAGTTAAGTGATAGTAAAATAGTATATAATAACATTGTTTTTAATCACATTTGTATTTTTACAAATTCTTCAATAGATCTAGAAGATAAGAATATGTCATATTGTAGTACTCTGGCCCAACAGCATTGGCCCTCTCAGAAGAATTTTCATTATTCTTGTTCAATGGAAATCATAGGTCCACCATTGATAACCCACAAGAAGTCTCCAAGTTATCAATTTTGATAAAATATTTATATAGAAAGGATAAATTTTGACTATGAGGAATTCTAAATTTTGGAAAAGGTATGAACATACACAAACCCTTCAACAAAGTTCCACGTAAATTCCCTTTGATCAGATTCCACACATAGCCCCTTTGACCAGTTCCCATAGGTAGCACCATCAGTCATGTGGTTATACCTAGGTAAATTCATCATGAGAGCTTTTTTAAAATGGATTTGCGGAAGAGGTGAGCATACTAGTTATGCAGTGAGAGTGAAAATCATATACACAAAATGAAAGGCAAATGTCAATGGGGTCAATAGTACAAATAGACACCACTGACCTAAATGAGGTATCAATTCACCATGACTATGATGATAATTTGGGTAGAAAACCTACATATCCTCCCTGCATGGAAACCATGTGTGATGCACCAATACACCTTTATAATATTTTCGTTGTTCTATCTTAGGATAGAAGCCTCTGCATTCAAACATATTAAATCCTTGGGGGTGGGGGGGTTCAAACTAATTTTATCATGGTGGCTGAAAATTTATGAATAGAACCTTAATCATGATAAAGTGTTAAATATTTATAAGGGTAATAAATTAACCATTCCAAATAGGAGTTTTTCAAACACACACAAGTCGATAAATTAGAAGGCACGTGCATCCCCCCTACGTGCCACTAATGGGAAGACCACCGCCACACCAAGAACCTATGCTGAGAACCTATGATGTAGACTTTCTTAGGGTAACACATTCGAATAGTGTCCCCTATTTTCCAATAAATAGGACCCTAGAGTAACTCATTTTCTAAATAAGAAAATCAGAAGAAGCCTCTAATGGCTGGTCATGGAACCCCATAACCCACCTCCTTTAATTCCTTCCATATATCTCCACAAAACCATAGATAACATAATTATAAGGGGATTAAGTGGGATTAGAGTCCCTTCAGGGTCCCAAACACAAGACACCTACACAAATACTCATTCTACCTTAGTGATATACCACCTACATGAGGCCCCTTTCCTTAATAAAGGACATGTATGAGACACATCAAGGTACACCTGAGAAGACCCTTGGTTCCTAGATTAATCCAAGACCAAGTGTTATTTATTGGGATATTCAATTCCCAAGGAATTCATTCCCCACTAGTGCAGTTATATACACCCTTAATGAAGCGCATTTTGTTCCTCCCATTCCCTACATGAGGCACCACTATCATATTTTCCAGGACCTCTGGGAGCCACTCTCTAAGTCCTCTTTCATCACAAAAATGATAGGAATCCTCTTCCTTAGGTTATCTTTTCTAAAAGGGACCATATTGAAACCTACACCAAAGCCGCTCAATAAGTAAAACCCTGAATAGGGGAACACGAGCATGTCTCACATTTGTATTTTGATTCCTATGGAAAGAGTTTTCCCATACTTGTCACTATTGATTGTTAGGGTACTCATGGTGCGTGTGGATTTTCATTCCTATGGTCAGGAGGACCCTAGCCCTTGGACCATGTTAGTGAGTTCTTGGTATTGGGTACAAGGTAGAGGACCATGTCCTTCCCTTTTGTCTCTAAGACCTGGATCCTCCAGTTCTTAATAGGGAGGGTGAGGATCACACATTCTTTTCTATTCGACATGGAATGAGATCCTTCTCCATTGTTGTTGAACTGATTTCAAAAAATCTCTCCTAGATTAAACCCCTACCATTTTATTGAATTAGGTTTAACTCTTTCTGCTCCTCACCCCCTTAGCTACTGGTTTAGATAGAGGATGGGAACTAGAGTCATATAATCTCTTTCCAGTTCCCTCGGCCTCTTCCACCAGCAACAGGCGGACTATTCATGTTGTTTTCCAGGTCTTATACATCTTATTTCTCACAACCAAGCATGACTCGCCAATACTTGTTAGGGCTTAGAGGATATTCATTATCACACAATATTGTGATAAAATTCATTTTTAGAATATTATAATACTTTTAATATTCCTCCCATATTCTTTCAGAGTTCCTCCATAGTCATGGGTTTATAATGACATGTTTCCAATCATAAGGAAAAGCAGATTCGGTGGCTTCCGATATCTTTCTCTTCCTCTGATTTATCACATCGATCATGACTCACATGACCTTATTGATTAATGGTGGTCATGAAATGCACATGAAATCAAAGTCATGGGCCTTATTCCATGTGTAAGCCCAAAACCAATTTAATGAATCATCCTCTGGGGTATGTACGAATCCAAAAAATTATGGACATCTACATCATGAGTATTTCCCCCACTATATCAAACCTTTGGGAATCCTCTTTACGAAATTTCCACAACCATATCACCCTACTCATCCATGGGACACCTCCATAAGTATAATCTCCAAAAAAATATCCAAATTATCATGTTTATAGACATCCCTTGTGTCCCCTTTCATCGAGAATCTTTTTAACAAATAATCCCCAAATTATTCCTCTCATAAGGATGTACTCAATTACATGAAAAATAACAAACTACATGGGATTTGATTCCCATAAGAATGGGATATGTAGGAAGCCTACTAGAGAATCAAACCTAGTACCCTATATCAAACCCTTTCTCTCTAGGCCACATTCCTATTAGGGTGTTATCCAACCTAAAAATACATATTATTTCACGGTTCCCTTGGCAGCTTTATCAATAGTTCCAAGAAAATCATTGACTACGATATTTTGTTGTGGATTCCCTAGTCACATGAAATTAATCTTCACAGTTCAGTCCTTTTCCCATGAACATAAAAAGTGATGTTCCATGTTAAGTGTAATCGAACTACAAGTGTTCTGATTCCTACCATGAGGATACATAGGAATCCAATTTCATGGGTCTGATCCCAACATAAAAAAACTCCAAAAACCATATACAATGATACATTCTAGAGTGCCTCACTGTGTGGCTAGGAAACCATCATATGTTATAAAAATGAGTAATGATAATATAATCAGTACAAAAGAGTATATCATTGATAGAGAACCTCATATATGTACTGATACCCCAACATGTTAAGAACCCTGTATACATAATGATGATTCCATACCCATTACTTGCTAATAATTTATTTTTATTTTAATGGTGACCTGCATAATACTTGGGAATTAACAAAGGACCCCAAAATATCTTAAATCAATAAGTGAGTCCCAGAGTAGGCCAAAATTCCCCCAAATGAGTGTGATGAGATCAACCTCCCATTCTCTCAACCAATGTGAGTTTTTATGTATCATTGGACAAACCTCACAATAATATCCTACCTTTGGAATATAGGTCTCTAAGATATCATAGATATAGAACCACTAGATGTTTCTAGTTCCACAAAAAAACTTGTTAGAAACCATTCCAAAATTGTAAATGTGTTTTCATCGGAAACATAGGTTAAAAACGTTTTTTGAAAATCAAGGGTACAGGTATGGGACATGGTAACTCACACTGCATCATTTTAATTGTATACTTTCTTCACAATTCACATTCTACTATATTCACTAAATCTTCCATTTTAAATGATGTTGTATATTTTTTCGAGGAAAATGGTTTCTTGATCCAAATAAATTTTGATGAAATGTTTTCTTTTAGAGAGATTTCTTTTAAAAAATGAATGAGACTTTTTGAAAATAAACTCTTAAATAAGGATTTTACAAAATGAATACAAAATGTTTTCAAAATTTGATTTTCAATTTTTTCATTATATTCAATTGAATTATATCCAATAATGTTTTTTTTATGTTTTACCAGGTACTTTATTTAATTATATTATTTTTTGGTTAACCATGATTTGGTTATCAAATGATGTAATTCAGGATGTTATTTTAACACATTTAGACATTTTATTAAAACACTTTTAATATCCATGTATTATTTATGAAAATTTAATGAATTCCATTTGAATGTTTTATGATAAACATTTTATTTCCCAAAGTATATTTCTAATATGAAATGTGGATGATTATTTGTTTGGCATATATAAGTATGGTTGAATAATGGGTGGGGTCCTATATCACCATCCAATACAGTGGTTATGAGTTTATATAGCATGAGAAAGGTATTTATGTGAACATTTTAGTTACTTATAAGAATGATAAATGAAAGTGTTTCTCATTGAAATAATTTCTCCCTATGAGAATGTTTATTCCATAATTATGGGATGTTATTCAATATAATCTTATTACCCCATAATTTATGTTTGATTTTACATGATTCTAAGGTGGGTTATATCTATTATATTTCAATGTATATCTTCTCCGGAATTAAGTTCTTATGCCATAAATGTTGAAGTGCACTACTATTTTATAGTCATCACTTATGATGTTATGATATTTATCTTATGCCCATATTTTGACATGTTATTATGAACTCTTCCTTGATAAAATGTTTAATAACCCCCTTAATGAGAATTTTAGTTTTCCTCTTTCTTATGTTTTCATTCCCTAGGTTTTGAGAGTGAGTCTTACTAATGATATGTCAGAATTTTTTCCTAGTATAGTTTATTTATAGAGATATAATCATTATGATATTCTTATATATCTGGTCTCTATTTAAACTAATCCTATTGGTCCTGGAGATAAAAATATTTATGAAATGTATTGTTTTAAATCATATAAAGTATGTGAAATAAAAGAAGGTTTATCCTGGGTCATTATATAGTATGTTGAATGTGATTTATTGAGGACTAATATGGATTATAATGGATGATAAGAATTATGGTGAGGAGTTTTTAATGACCCAAGAATTGTAGTGAAATTAATTTTTATGGGGATTTCAAAATTTCATACTGATTTAGGGGTACTTCCTAGAATTGGGGCCCACTATGGAAATCCATGAATTTGAACATATCAATGAGATTTTCCTTGATAAGTAATGATCCCTGGATGACTTTTCCAGTTCTTATATGGGTTCCTAAGATAGTATCATAGTCCTTCATGAAATGTTGTTACTAGAATAGGTTGTGTGGAAACCCGTAGGTCATTTTTTGGAAGTCTGTAAAAATGATGGTTGCATCACAGTTTAAGGATTTACAATGAGATGGGTATCATTAGTTTTCACTAAGGTAATGTTTTATGTAATTGGTAACACACAAATAGAGGTTTCAATAAAAAATACTTTACAATAAAGTGTTTTAAAATTCATATAGATTCAGTCACATTGGGACACCATGGTTTTGTCTCGATGGTGTTTGATCTATGATAAATCCTATGTATGTTGTCTATCATACCATGACCCCTAGTCACACTATGAATTTGTTGAGCAAATACGTATGTCAAGTCACTAAAATATTCTTCACATTGAAATTGATGACTATTTTTTTAATCCATGGTGAACCCAATCATTCATGAATAGACCCATTAGTTTTTTTATGGAGAAATATCTGTTTAGTAGATGGAATTTTGCATGCTCTCCCCTCCCACTTCCTACTACAATACCCTATGTCTAGATAATGCTATTGAGTTTTTTTTATAGTATTTAGGGGTATGTAAATACAACACCATCAATCCATTTTAGTTACCATTATAGCCATATGACTTTATATGAACCATGTTCTGTTCTTTTTGATGATTCATTTTGAGCATAGTGGAATCAGATGAGGATGAGTGGGATTCCATGTTACATAGTAAGAGGAATTACCAAAAGGTTGAACTCATTTCATTAGGTGTGGAAATGGTGTCAAATTTATGTGTGGTGAATTTTAAGGAGATTATTATTTGAAATTAAATTTAATAATTAATTATAATTTTTTTGTAATTAAGGAATTTTATTTTATGGCATGATATTGAATCTCAGGTGTTGGGATGAGCATATATGAGGCATGGATAACATTCATTAAGGTGGGGTGGTATGTGGATTGGGTAGTAACTCCATATTGGTGGTAGGAAGTCCCTTTAATAAAACATCATATGTGTTTTTATTCATGATTTCTAGATTGGATCCATGTTTCAAGGGATCAAGTAAATACAAACGGGCTTAGAGGTCCATAAAAAGTTCACTATAGCACAAGGTCAAATTTTTTTTTCCAGAGAACTATATTGTTAAGGGGATAAGATATTAACTAAATTGATGTGAGGCCTTATTTAGGTCTTAAGTAATGATGAAAACTATTGGTTTCCAAGCTTGTTTTTCTTACAGCTGGTTCTGTAGTTATGAGGGTATTTGGCCTTCGTGGATGGCTGAGTTGGCCATATGTCTCATGCTAGCTGACTGACTCCCTCCTGATAATGGATTGTGAATTAGTTATAATTGTGTGTAGGATGGGTCCCTTTGGATTTGATAGTGTTTTATATAAAACAATTTTTTCTAGGTGATATAGTAGTGTCTTTAAAGATAGAAGAGAATGATAGGACCCATGTAAATGTTATGGAAATCATTTTGTACATGGAATTGGGTTATTGAGGGTCTTAGAGCATGATAACTTGATATTCTCCCTATGTGGAAGGACTAAGAGTAATGAGTTTGGATATATACAGGATTTTTTTATAAAGGATCCTATGGTTTATTGATCCATTAAGCGGTAAAATATATGATATAATATTTATGATATAGTGAGCCTATGTGATAGGATTTAAGTCATGGGTATGATTATGTGGTCCTGTAATAGGAGATGTACATGGTGGGGGAGGGATACTAAAGTATAAAACCTCCTTGAGTGAGATGGTGTTAGCTAGACTATAATGGGTGAGATGGAGTCCTTATGTTCATAAATCTCTAATCCTACCTTTTTTCAGAAAGAATGGGTTATTGTATTGGACCACCTCAAGTGAGAAGGTGGAATTGTGATGTGATGTGAGATAAGGATGATAGAACCTACATTGAGTGATGAAGTTTTGGATTACTATTTAGATGTATGACATTGTCATTTCTATTTAAGTACATGATATAGGTCTTCAACAATGCCTATCATGAGTCATCATGTAACGACCCAAAGTTTCATTAATGGAAATCCCTCTTGATCTAATTAAATCTCTCTTTATGTTTAAATAAAATTTCAACTTTATTGGTTTTATGTTAATAATTTTGACCGTTTCTAATATTTTCGTTGAACAGTGATCACATGATTAGTATAAATATAGGGCGTTAACAAATCCAATTTACTCAGACAAAAGAAGTGATGGCCTCATCTAGTGGAATTTCCCCATATGAAGTCCATTTGTCAGAGCTCGAAAAAGAGGTGGCATCCTTGGGCTTCGCTTTTGACCAAGCCCAAGCTGATCTTCATCATGTCAAACTTGAACAAGACCGTCTATGGGAAAAGTTGAATTTGATAGAAATTACCACTCAAGTGATGTTATCAGAACCCCCCCCCCCCCCAAGAGTCTGTCACCATTGCACACCTTACCCTTAGGTCTTATGCGGCTATTTTAAGGGGATATGTAACTAATCTATAGTACTATGTTCATGTACATTATTTTTTTATATAATAATGAATATAATTTCTTGTCATTATTGATACATTGTAAATAGTTTTTAAAGTACAAATGGGGTTTTTAGTTATTATTTAATTAAGAAATATATTTTATTAAATTAAGGTATTTTTTAATTAAATAATATTTTAATAAAATATTATTATTATCATCATTAAATTAATTTTATATAAATGATCAAATAATTGTATGAATGCAATTAAATTTTTTATTAAGGTTTGAAAGCCATTTTTGTCAAAACCCGTGAATTTTCGATAAATGTCCGTTTTTATTTTTAAAGTGAAAATTAACATATTTAGAAAATTATTTAGATAATATAAATGTTATTTCTTGAATCAAGATGCCAAAATTATCCAATGGTGAATTTTTCATAATTTTTTGAGACAATCCAATTTTTGGGTAAAAATTAAATACTGTTTAAATATAAAATTTTATTTATGACATCATAATGTCCTGGTAGTGATGTAATAAAATACAATAAGATTTATGTTAGGCCAATATATGTTTTACCATTAAAATAATATGATTTTGGGTTTGTTTGACCTACTTTTCAAAGCATTAATGGACACCTCAAGATTTATTAAACACCTTGTCTTTTTAAATTAATTTCCTTGGGAGTGTGACTCACCTCCACATAAGAAACCCTATTATTTTAAGAAGTTCGTACATTGGCCTTATAAAATATTTTTTTCCTATTCCCTTTTCCAAAAACCATGGGCAAAAATCATGGTATGATTTGTGGTTTGGATTAATTTAATGTAAGGGGTCCCAAACCTAAGTAATAAAGAATTCTCACGCCTTTCCTATATAAACTCACCTGAACTCCCACTTCCTCCTCACTCAAATCCTTTGAAGTTCGTCCAAACTTGGATATAATCTCTCTATAATCCTCCCAAGGTTCTCTAAGCTCCCAAGAACCTCTCTCAAGCCTCTCTATAGCCTTTGGAAGCACACTTCCAAGTGAGGGTTTTTTCTTCCTTTCTCATTTTTGTCCGATTTTTTTTAGTTTCTTTGCCCTTTTAATTTCAATTATGAATGTTTAGGTATAGTTTTACACCTCCCTTATACTTCCCTCTTTATTTTTGAATGATGTGATACCCCTTCTCTCCCATTAAATGCCTCCCATGTACACCTGTTACTATGCCGAAATTCTGAAAGGAACTTCTCTCTCCTCATTTACATTCAAGAAATACTTTTGTATCATGAATATAAATACCATTAAAATTGTTGGGACATATATCTATATGACCTCCTTACATTCCATTACCTGTAAATATTATGAGGAACCCCTTTCTCTCTCATCAACCATTTTTATGAATTCTTATGTCAAGTCGTTACACTGCCGAAATCGCAACGATTTTCTAAGCCAATGTCATTGTGAAGTGAATATCAGGCCCATTTCTCCATAAAGGGCATTCACTTTTATGAACATTTACTTATTTATTAAAAAGTTTCATGTATGAATTCCACATTCCTTAATCGTGGAATAAATGATTATGTTTTATGAATCCATATTTTATGATCCATGTGGCACACTTATTCATAAAATGAAATGTTTAAGAAGGGTGTGCCCTTATAGCTCTACAATGCATTGGGTAAAGTATAGTATCATGATACATCATGTGCAATGAGTGTTGAATCATGATAATTCAAGTGAAATGAGGGTTTACTCATGCTTTATGTTCAATGACGATTTACTCTTGCTCCATATGCAATGAGCCTTGGCTCATGCTAATTCCTTGTTAAGTGTTGTTGCCACATTTCCATGTTATGATTATCATGCTCTATCATACCTTTATGTTCATGTTTCTCTTGTGATCTATTGATATTCCTAATGTATAACATGTATTCTACTCCTCATTTTATTCCATGTGTATTCCCTTACTAGGCTTTATAGCTCACCCTTTTCTTATGCATGTCCTCAGGATATCCCATGCAATGCTGAGTACAAAGGAATATAGTGGTCATGTATTGGAAGTTTTCAATAAAGATGTTTTATTTCATGTTTTAAGTTTTTTTGTAATGATCCTAATCCCCAAATACACTAAACCTCTTGATCTTCTTTGTTGTGTCAAATGAAGTTTTATGTAATAAATCATGTTTATGTTTGTAATAAAAGAAGGGTTTTTATTGTTGGTATCAGAGGATAGGTTTAGTTATTTTTGGGATTTAGATTAGAAAACATTAGTAAATCCTTAGAGAAAAGACTAAGTATAATAAAAACATCCCTAAGTTTTGGTAAGTACTGAGTAAGTGGTTTATCAAGAAAATACATCCATGTCTGGATACAAGCAGGTAGAGGCGGCTCTAGCACAGATGTATCCAAGTGGTAAAACCCGAAAACACTGTTTTGAGCTATACTCGAATGGGAACTGGTGCACAAAAATGGGTCTTGCCGCACTCTTGGTTACGACACTCCTGGGGGATATGTTTTGAAAAATTAACAATCTTAGTATAAACCCTTAATAAGGGAATTAAAAAAATGCTTCTAAGAATATATGTTAGAAAGTAGATCATGAAAAACCTATATTGAATCCTATAGACTCATGAGTTAAGGAAATAAAAGTTTATTTATAAGTCATCAACTTTTTTCTTTGGATTACCCTTTATGTGTTACCCCTAACTTTCCTTTAATTCCATCCAATGGTCGGTAATAGGAGGACTCGGGCTAACAATCGTTGTGAAGATTAGTGTGATGATTATACTAATGAGATGTCCAATCAAATGGGTGGGGAAATCGAGAACTTTGGCATGCTTATCTCTCAGCTAAATCATGTTTTGAATAGAAACACAGGTCAAGAGTAATTTTAAAACCCCCCTAAGAAAGAACAAGTCACTATCGAGAGCTTCATGAGAGAAAGGCCTCCTTATTTTAGTGGATCATCTGATCCCACGATCTCTGGACAATGGATCAACTCCATTTAAAAGATATTATCCATCCTTCAATGATCTGAACAATAGAAGGTTCTCTTGGAGGCTTATTGTATGGAGGGTGAAGCAGATCAATGGTGGACCTTGATCAAAAATATGAAGCCTGAGGAGGAGATCGTGGTGATGGAATGTAAGGATTTCCGGAAGATGTTTTTCCATAAATATTTTCCACACACCCACTTCCTTCAGATGGAAAGGGACTGCTTTTCCCTCAATCAAAAATATGAAGAATCTATTGGAGTGTATGAGGCAAACTTCACAAGGCTTGTACGATACGCTTCCGGCTTTGTCGTTACCCCCGAATGCAAAGTTGACCTCTTCTTTGGTGCGCTGAAGACTAGCCTTCGAAAAGCATTGGTGATCCATGACTTCGATAGCTATGAGGAAATTGTCCGATGTGCCCTCAAGGTTGAAATGAAGATCAGAGAATCACAGGGGTATCATGGGTATAAGAATCTTAAGGTGGAATTCAATGCTGGTGGCCCAATGGATAAATCCAACGGTGCTAAGAAGATCCATCACCCCACTTTCCAAAAGTGCGGAAGGAGGCACCCTAAAAATTTCCTTAAGGGGACAATGAAATGCTTCAGGTGTGGAAGAGATGGGAACCTAGCTATTAAATATTGGAAGGAAAGACCCACAGCTGCAATAGAGGAGTGGAACGCTCCGTTCGAACCTCAACGCATTGTTCAATGCTATAAATGAAAAGAACCGGGGCATTTTGTAAATCAGTGCCCTAATCCAAGGGTTTTTTGAGGCAACCAACAACCTCCAAGGCAGCAAGGAATAGATTTTGTCATCACTTCTGCCGAAGAGAACCCCGACAACTAAGTGGTGACATGTACACTATTTATTCATTCAATAATAGTGAACTTACTTTTTGATTCAGGTTATACACATTTTTTTATATTTCAAAAGTTTAGTAGAACAATCCCCGCACCATCACAAATCATGGAAGTGAAGATGTCGGTGAATATGGAAATTGGGGCAATCATTGCATCCCATGAATATAAGTCCTCCCCTGTTTTAATCTATGGATTGAATTTCCTAGAGAACCTCATCATACTCCCTCTGGTGGAATGTGATGCAATTCTTGGCATGGATTGGCTTTCCTTATATAGAGCCAACATAAATTGTCGGGAGAGGGAAATCACACTCCATATGGATAATCGACCCCTGATTATTTACAAGTGTCAGGAGGAAGATGAATCTCCATTAGCTCCATCATCTCAAGCATGGATATTACTGCCCTATCAGCACGCGTATCTAGCTCAGATGATTGAGTCCAACGAAGAAACCATCCTTGAAGAAATGCCTATTGTGAGGGAATTCACAGAAGTGTTTCCCGAGGAACTACATGGTCTTCCTCCTAGAAGAGATGTTGAATTATTATTTGAGATTATTCCTGGGGCTTTACCAATATCCAAGACTCCATATAGAATGGCTGTTTTATAGATTGAAGAGCTGAAGAAACAACTACAGGAGAATCTGGATAAAGGGTTTATATGCCCATGTGCTTCACCATGGGGTGCAACAGTCCTCTTCGTCAAGAAGAAGGATGGGTCAATGCAGCTTTGCATCGATTATCATGAACTTAACAAAATCACGATAAAGAACAAGTATCCTCTCCCAAGAATTGATGACTTGATCAATTAGCTACGTGGAGAACAATACTTCTCCAAGGTGGACTTGCGGTCAGGATATTATCAAGTAAGGGTGAAGAAGGACGATATCCCCAAGACTGCTTTTCGCACATGATACAGTAACTATGAATTCATAGTAATGCCTTTCAGACTCACTAATTCTCCAGAAATCTTCATGGACTTAATTAATAGAGTATTTATAGATTACCTAGACAAATTTGTGATAGTCTTTATAGATGATATTCTAATATACTCTAAAACCAAGGAGAATCATGATGAGAATTTTAGAACTGTAATGGAGACTTTGCATAAGGAGAATCTCTATGCAAAGTACAGCAAGTGTGAGTTCTAATTGAAGGAAGTGTCATTCTTGGGCCATATCATCACAAGAAATGGGATATCTATGGATCCCTCCAAAACAGATGCAATTGAGGGATGGCTGAGGCCAACATCGGTAATGGATATCCGTAGCTTCTTGTGGTTATCAGGATTTTATCGACGATTTGTGAGAAATTTCTCACGATTGTCCAACCCTTTTACCAAGATAACTCGAAAGGGAGTAAAGTTTTCTTGGAGTGATGAATGAAAAGAAAGCTGTAAGGATTTGAAAAGGAGTCTTATCACTACGCCCGTGCTCACTTTACCCACAAGTGGGGAACTTTTTCTTATTTTTAGTGATTCTTAAAGGATGGGATTAGGCTGTGTGCTGATGCAGAGTGATAAATTTATATCCTATGCCTCAATTTAGTTGAAAATCCCTGAGAGAAACTATCCAACACATGATCTGGAGTTGGCGGCGCTAATCTTTGCCTTGAAAATCTGGCAGCATTATCTCTATGGGGAGAAATGTGAGATATATAATGACCACAAGAGTCTTAAATATATATTCACACAGAAAGAGCTTAATATACACCAGAGAATATGGATAGAGCTCATCAAGGATTATGACTGTTCAATACATTACCACCCTAGGAAAGAGAACAAGGTGGCAGATTCCCTAAGTAGAAATGCCCCAGCGATTCTATCAATGATGAGAATTGATAGGGATCCAATCTTCTTATACTTGATGAAGATGGACATGGGAATCATAGAGAAGGGAACATCATCAATCCTTTCCCAAATGATTGCTCAACCGTCTCTTTTGGAAAGGTTAAAGAATACTCAAAAGGATGATGCGGGAATCCAAGAAAAAGTGGAAGCTATCGAAAAAGGGAAATCCACGGAGTTTAATGTTAATAAAGATGGAATTGTGTGGTTTGGGAAAAGACTATGTGTTCCATCAATTCTGGAGCTGAAGAAGGAACTTTTGGATGATGCACATAGTTCAAATTTCCCTATTCACCCAGGAAGCACAAAGATGTATCGAGATCTCTAAGAAAACTTTTTGTGGGATAATATGAAGAAGGAGATCACTGAATATACATCAAAGAGCCTGGTGTGTCAGCAAGTGAAGGTAGAGAGGCAGAAGTCTAAAGGGATGATGCAACCATTTCCCATAACAGAATGGAAATGGGAGAATATCACCATGGACTTTGTCACAGGACTTCCAAGGACATCCAAAGGCAACAATGCAATCTGGGTTGTTGTGGATTGTCTTACAAAGACATCACACTTCATTGCTATTCGGAAGGATTTCTCTTTGGATCTATTGGTACAGATATATATCAGGGAAGTGGTGAGGCTGCATGGAGTACCACTATCTATTGTGTCTGACCAAGATCCAAGATTCACCTCTATGTTTTCCAAGAGTCTTCAACATGCTCTGAATACTGAACTGAACTTCAGTACGGCCTATCATCCTTAAACTTATGGCCAATATGAGCAGGATATCCAAACACTTGAGGACTTGTTGAGAGCATTCTCAATGGACTTTAAAGGCAGATGGGATCAACATCTTCCTCTGGTTGAGATCTCTTAAATTAACAGTTTCCACTTGAGCATCCAAATGGAACCATATGAAGCCCTTTATGGGAAAAGGTGCAGAACACCGGTGTGTTGGGGTGAGTTCTGTGAACGTAAGCTGCATGGACCAGAAATGGTCGAGGAAATGGTGGAGAAGGTGAAAACCATTCAGCAACATATCAAGGCAGCCCAGAGTCGACAGAAGAGTTATGTAGATAATCATCGACGAGACCTTGAGTTTAATGCTAGAGACATGGTTTTTCTACGCATATCTCTGTGGAAGAAGGTCATGAGGTTTGGAAAGAAGAGGAAGTTAAGTATAAGGTACATCGTCCCCTTCGAGACTCTTGATCGTATTGGGGTTGTGGCCTATCAACTAGTATGTCCACCTACCATGGCCAAAGTACATGATTTCTTTCATGAATCCCTCTTAAGGAAGTACATATCGGACCCTTCACATGTACTCTCTTCTGAGTTGGTACAATTGGAAGATGATATTTCTTATGAGGAGGAACCAGTTAAGATCTTAGATCATAGAGAAAAGAGTTCTATGAAATAAGACAATGCCCCTCATCATGGTGTTGTGGCGAAACCACAAGTATGAAGTAGTGACTTGGGAATAAGAGGAAATGATGATGTTGAGTTACCCACATCTGTTTTTGTGTGGGAAAATGAAAATTTCTGGGGAGAAATTTATTAAGGGGGGAATATTGTAATGACCCAAAGTTTCATTAATGGAAATCCCTCTTGATCTAATTAAATGTCTCTTTATGTTTAAATTAAATGTCAACTTCATTGGTTTTATGTTAAGAATTTTGACCGTTGCTTATATAGCCATTGAACAGTGATCACATGATTAGTAAAAATATAGGGCTTTAACGAATCCAATTTACTCAGAAAAAAGAAGTGATGGCCTCATCCAATAGAATTGCCCCATACGAAGTCCATTTGTCAGAGCTCGGAAAAGAGGAGGCATCCTTGGGCTTCGCTCTTGACCAAGCCAAAGCTGACCTTCATCAATTCAAGCTTGAACAGGACCGTCTACAGGAAAAGTGGAAGTTGATAGAAATTACCACTTAAGCGATGTTATCTGAGCCCCCCAAGAGTCTGTCAACATCACACACCTTACCCTTTGGCCTTATAAGGATGTTTTAAGGGGTTATGTAACTAATCAATAGTACTATGTTCATGTATATCATTGTTTTATATAATAATGAATATAATTTCTTGTCATTATTGATACATTTTAAATAGTTTTTAAAGTACAAATGGTGTTTTTAGTTATTATTTAATTAAGAAATATATTTTATTAAATTAAGGGATTTTTGAATTAAATAATATTTTAATAAAATATTATTATTATTATCATTAAATTAATTTTATTTTAATGATCATATAATTGTATGAATGCAATTATAATTTTTATTAAGGATTAAAAGCCATTTTTGTCAAAACCCATGAATTTTCGATAAATGTCGGTTTTTATTTTAAAAGCTAAAATTAACATATTTAGAAAATAATTTAGATAAAATAAATGTTATTTCTGGAATCAAGATTCCTAAATTATCTAACAGTGAATTTTTCATAATTTTTTAATATAGACAAATTTTTGTGTAAAAATTAAATACCTTTTAAATATATAATGTGATTTATGACATCATAAGGACCCAATAGTGATGTAATAAAATACTATAAGCTTTATGTTCAGCCAATATATGTTTTACCATTAAAATAATGTGATTTTGGGTTTTTTTGACCTACTTTTCAAAGCATTAATGGACCCCTCAAAACTTATTAAACACCTTGTCTTTTTAAATTAATTTCCATTGGAGTGTGACTCACCTCCACATAAGCTACCCTATTATTTTAAGAAGTTCAGAATTTGGAAATATAAAATATTGTTTTCCTCTTACCTTTTCCAAAAACCATGGGCAAAAACCATGGGTTGTTTTGTGGTTTGGATTAATTTAATGTAAGGGGTCACAAACCTAAATAACAAACAATTCCCTCACCTTTCCTATATAAACCCACCAAATCTCCCACTTCCTCCTCACTCAAATCCTTTGGTGTTCGTCCAACCCCTGCCCTACTCTCTGTATATTCATCCCAAGGTGCCTCAAGCTCCCAAGAAACCTCTCACAAGCCTCTCTCTAGCCTTTGGAAGCACAATTCCAAGTAATGGTTTTTTCTTCCTTTCTACTTTTTGTCCAATTTTCTTTAAGTTGATTAGCCCTTTTAATTTCAATTAAGAATGTTGGGGTATGGTTTCTCACCTCCATCATGTAACACCCTAACCCCAGTTACCTAGATTTAGTGCATTATTACATAACATTGGCATGACCATAAGAAAGATAAAGTCTCTAAAGACCTATTAGTTTAGTATCCTTGGAATAACTAGATACATTCACAAAGTTTACATTACATTATAAAATGAAAACTAAAACAATATAGTATCCATTTTCCACACTCTTATCCACTCATACTATACCTACAGGTCATTCATAAAATAATTCTTCACATCCGAGGAAAAATAAAACATAAAAAGTGGTGAGCTCAAATGCCCAGTAAGGATAACAATATAGAATAATCTTTCAAAAATAAGAATAAATATTTAAGGCAATGTATAACTAAAAAAAGCCTTTAAACTAGAACTTCAACATAATATGGCAGAAATAAAATGAAATAATTCCATTTACTTATTCACATGGATATTCTACTAATCAAATAATCACATGAAATATCAATAACCACTTTCATATTGATGGAATGCATAATGCCATACTATCATAACCACATAGCCAAGGCCTCATGCCAAGACTACAAATAAGATTTTGTTAGTGCCTTGTGCAAAGTCACTAGTTTGTCTAATGAGACCTACCGATGCATCTAGGAGCTATAGCAGGCTCTACCGGTCACTTACTAAGTCCAATGCATTCCTCATATGAAAAGGTCTAATCATAACATAAACATTCGTATTAAAACTAGCATACGAAATGTCAATACTTTACCAATAAATAATGAATGGTATAAAAATAACACATCCACAATCAAAAAAATGACAAAACCTTCAACACAATATAGAAGATTTATATGATGATAAATCAACTTCAAAACAAGTTTAAAATCTATTAAATCATTTTGACGTTGATGAAAATGATTTGTAAAACTCTTTGAGAGAAATACCCCTTTTCATGAAAACTTTTAAAAGTCACACAATTTCGAAAATAAGTTATTTAAATATATTTTTGAATCAAAGTGTCCTATACCACTTTGAAACTTTTTAAAGGAATTAAAATTTTAAAAACATTCATGTCCATATAAATAAATCCTTAAAACCCATTTTGAAGACATTGACATTAATGAGAAAGATTTAGAAGAATAAATATTAAAAACATTTGAAATTGTGTTTAAGTAAAAATTACCTTAAAATAATCCCTTTGAAAACTCTTTCATAAAACATGGACATGGATAATAAATATGTCCCAGTAGATACCTACGTAAAAACAACCTTGGATAATAAAGAGATTGTGAAATTAACCCTTACCAGTTTGGTAACTTATGAAACATACACACCATGAAAGAGGTATCATACAATGAATATGTAAATACACATAAATTAAATTATATTACATAATTAATACAATTATTTGCAGTAAATACACCACACAAAAGTTAATAGTGGTAATATGGAATGAATCTCACGGGAATAAGGAGTGAGATAAAAACCCCTTAACTTGCACTTTCTTTTAGTCGAGGGTACGTTTAGCCTTCTGTATGAAGACTATAGTATGTTATTAAATTATACCAGAACCATATTAATATTTATTATATCATACATTATTCATTTATGACTTTATACTACCCATTTAATAATAATTTACATGTTATATTAATAATTCGGGTAATAATCACTTTCGTTATCGTACGTGTTTTAACTTGTCACTCTTGATTGTATCACTTAGATCATGATTTAAATACTTCCAGAATATAAAACATGATTTATTTATCATATATATTTAGAATATAAAAATTTATAATAGATGTATATATGAAATTTAAATCACCATTTATGGAGGCGGTAGTCCATACGTACGCATAAATGTTGTTTATGTTTTCATATAGTATTGAACGGAAGTAAGTGAATAAGATATATGTAAGAACATAAATAATTATATATATATATATATATATCCAGTAAAATTATTATTTCATATATTTCATACTTATTATTAATATATATTTTCATATTCATCTATGAATGGTGAACTTGGAAATTAATCTCATCGCGTCGTGGAGACGGTAGTCCGTACATACGCACGGGCGATAAAATCGTTATTTTGATATTAAAATAATATATAATTTTATGGTATATAATATATATAGAATCTTATCAAGTTATATTTATTATTTACATGAATTACACATCATTACTATACCCATCCAAATAATAATATATATTGAATAACAATTACACCATGACGTTGAGACGGTAAGTTGTACGTACGCACGTATGTTGACATGTCATTCAAAGGATGGACAGAATACTGAATATGGTTGTAAAATATTTATAATAACATCAAATTATATATAATATACTAGATTTATTATTTTATAATTGAAATAACAAATAAATAAGAAGTTAAAGTCAAAAGGAACTTGAAAAAGGGTGGTGAAAACATTACCTCTTCTTCGGGTTCTTCCTTTTGATTTGATCAAAATGTCTCCATAGGATGTATTTCTGATCGAAATAAGGCCTATAGGTTGTATTTATGGATTTTGAGAGAGTATTTGGGCAGGGGTTGGCTGAACCAAAAGGCTTTTAAGGTGTGAATTAATGAGAAGGGGGAGTTCCCTTTTATAAGAGGGGTGAGGGGATCCTTTGGAAAAGCTAGAAATATTATTTTATAATAAATTAATATTAAGTTTATAATTGCTCCAAAGTAGATTATTTGAATTTTATAGTGGGGATTGGTCTCAAACCACTCAACCAATAGGATTTAGACAGGTTTGGGTAACTATATTAACCTTATCGTTAAGTATTAACTCTTATTTAATTAGTTTCACTTTTACAATGTATCTTTGTATTTTTTATATTATATGGTTAATAAACAAACTATATACCTCCAAGATACCTCCAAGTGGTCCATTAATGATACAGCTATCATTATATAAGTCTCTTTGTCTAACCTTAGATTTTTAAGAATTTAATATCAATTACTAATATAACAGTTGTTTTAAAAAACTCTTTTATGTCAATTTTGACACTATTGAATAATTTATTTTTTTAAAACTCATAACAGAATGATTACTTCGAATAAAGTTAATTATATCAATCCTAACATGTCATAGTAACCTAACAAATTTGTTTAAGTCATAAAAATGCTCATATTATATTTATTTGGGTGTTTATTATATAAATTATTTTAATTTTTCACTATTATAGTAATTACTGCATCATCATTGTGTCATAAATAAATTATATTATAAAATGTCTAAAAATTATAAATAAAATATTATTATGTAGGAAAAAAAATTTTATTTCTAATTAATATTTGTAATCTAAAATCCAATATATATAACCTTGTGTAATAATTGTTTTTCTAATATATATATGCTTATGTCATTTTTGTATTCATTTTAACTTAATTAATATAAAGTGTCATTATCACTTACAAGTGGCTCCATGGGGTCCAAAAATCGACCCAAGGATGCCCATGGTCGGACATGTATCAACCAATAAGGTTAGATCACGTTTTAGGGTAATTTATTATTATTATAATATTATTGTTTTAACCTTATTTACCGGATTTACCCTTTAACCATGGTAAATAAAATATTTACCGAAGTAATTATTTAAAATGTCTAAAAATAAAAGTTACATATTTACACAATTTGTACATCATGATTCCAAATATGGAATCTATGTTTTTAAATTCAAAACACAGAACTGGCAAAAATTAATTTAAAATTAATTCCTGTTGTTAAAACAAAAACTGTGTTTTTAAGAGATAATAACTATCAAAAGATGGACACTTGTTTATGTCTGGTTTAAATGTGAAATTATGTCCAATGACCAAAGTTGTATTAAATGGTAAAAATAGATTCTAAATATACTTTAAAACCACTCAAATTCATAATTTTTCACTATTAATTATTTCGATAAAAAAAGTTCTTTTTAATTAAATTTTAGTAATTTTCACTATTCATCAAAATATGAAAGTTATCCGAAAAGTACCAAATTTCACCCTAAGCTAATTTCTATATTATGAATACAAAAATGAAGTCTATTTTGAATGATAAAATGTATAAAATTTAAAAAAGTGGGTATTACTATTCATAATGGCTAGTTTGAATGGTTGTGGTGTGTTAGAACTCGATGTTGCGTACAACACATGATATTGCATTATTCCAATGGAATCATACCATGGAAGCTTGGGCTATTACATTATAATCTCCTTCAATAAATTGCATCCTCGAAATTTATACTCGGTATTGGAAACATGGGGTTGACATTTCAAAATATCTTAGTAGAAACCCCACATCGAAAAGTGGATTAATGAGGCCTTCATTGAAAATAATGAGTGGTAAGTATGAAGGTTACTGAAAATAACACATACTAGGGTTCCATGTAGGAAAATATGGATATGGAAGAGAAATATAACCATCAATATTTGATGGGGAGTGGTAGAGAACTTGGCTATGAAAAGGCCAACAATCCCAAATCCATAAATTTGGGATGATCTAAGGTACCATCTAGCACAACATTTTTGTTCTAAGTTCCTTTTCTTAATGTTGATGAATTTATTTATGAGATTGGATAAGATCATAAGGAGATAAACTTAATTTGTAATTATAGTTTTACCCATTAATAAATTTCTACCACAGACTCATCTTTCACCCCAAAACATAATATAACTCAAAAATACTTTATGTATCCTAATCCTATAGGGTTCCAAATATAATAAATTTGTAATTCACATATCCGACCTTTTTAAAAAAAATAAACTACATTATACCATCCAGGAACATCAATTAGTCTAGTGGTTGGTGATAAATCCCCATTGCACTATGGTTGTGGGTTCGATTCCTGCAGCTTTGTCCAATGTGACGGGTCGTCACAGGGACTGCGTGTTTTCCTTTTATAAAAATCCAAAAATAACATTTCAAACATAATCCCTTCCAACCTTTAGACTTATCCAAAATACTCATGTAACCTCTCAGTCTAAAATTTATATGAAAGGTAAACATATTGTATATCCTTTTTACCCCGTAATATCATGTGAATACCTTCATCATGTATTATTTTAAAACACTAAAACATCCTGAATTACGATAAAACCATATTGATTACATTCATGATCCCTTATTCCTTATAGAATTCTGGATATACTTCATCTGTCCAAAAATGTTGTAAACTCCAAAAATGATGGAATATACAAATCTTTAATCAATTTCAAGGCAGTCAAGAATATCCAATATAATTTACCCAAATCAACCATATCTTATTCCAAAATCAGTACCTCGATATTAGGACCATATTAAGGTTTGTCTTTCCTTCAACCATGTAATTTCCAAAAAGTTTAACTCTCTGTAGATTCATGTTTCTTAGTTCCATAAAATCTCAAATCCTCAATGAAATAGTACTGCAGTATAATCCTTATTTATTTCTAGTAAATCATTGATACAAAACTTCAATGAAATAATTACAAAATAAAAAAAACATAATAACACTAGTCATTCCTATTCATCTGTGGTAGTATCATAACTTTATTATTATCCAATAGAATCATTTGTGGCATAGTCTGATGACTAGGACATTGGTTCGTCTAGTGTCCAAACTCCTTGCAGAAAAAGCATTGTACTTTTGAAACTGTTTTCTTACCCTTGTAGTCACGTACTTGGTGTACTTTTTCTCCACACTTATAGCATACTCCCATTCCCTTCAAGAATTTTCCAAGCTGATTCTTTCTACAGTTATCACATATGGGAAAATCCTTCTTTACCTTTTTCTGATTACCTTTTTTTCTCTCTACCATCCTTTCCTTCACTGGCTTCCCTTCAAAGGCATAGAACTCTGATAATTTTTTACTTATCTTATCAAAACATGATACAATTCCTTCATATGATAATAACACGTTGGAGACTATTTCCCTTATAAATTATGGCTTAAGACAATGAAATATATGATCTTTATTACTCTTTGGATCAGGCGTATTGCTGGGGTTCCCATTCATTCTACTGGGCGCCATTTCTAAACAATGGAATACACTAGATTAGTTAGTGAATATAAATACCTATTCCCAAACTTGAAAAACACATAACATAAATTAAATAGTTTATGGATATAATCCATAATCATAAAAATCTCTTCTTTGAGGAACTATATACTCATAAACCCTTTATAATGGTTTGTAAGGAAAATGAAAATTATCCTAAGCATATCCCCCGGGAGTGTAATAACCAAGAGTGCGGCAAGGCCCGTTGTCGTACACCAGTTCCCGTTCGAGTCTAGATCAAAGAAGTGTTTTCAGCTTTTACCCGTAGGTATATCAATTCCAGAGCCACCTCTACCTGCTCGTTTCTATACAGGGAGCTATTGCTTGGAAAACTCATAAAATTTCTACAATACCAAAATTCTAGAAAGTTATTCTATACTAATCCTCAAAGTCCATCTTAGGTATATGTTCTCTAATCAGAGTTTATGAAAATCTAGCTTCCAATGTTTGTACTAAACTTCCTATGATACCAACTGTAAAGTCCCGACCCCAGTTACCCAGAGTCGGTGCATTAATACATAACATTGGCATGATCACAAAAAATATCAAGTCTTGAAAGACCGATTAGTTTAGTAGCCTTCGAATAACTAGATACATTCATAATGTTTACATTACATCATAAAATGAAGACTACAATAACATAGTCTCCATTTTCCACACTCTTATCCCCTCATAATATACCTTTAGGTCATTCATAAAATACTTCTTCACATCCTGGGAAAAATAATACATTGAAAGGGGTGAGCTCAAATGCCCATTACGGATAACAATATAGCAGAAACTTTCATAAATATGAATAAACATTCAAGGAAATGTATAACTAAAACAAAATCCTTTTAAACTTGAACTTCAACATAATATAGTAGAAATAAAATGAAATAATTCCATTTACTTATTCACATGGATATTCTACTAATCGAATAATCACATGCAATATCAATATCCACTTTCATAATGATGGAATGCATAATGCCAGACTATCATAACCACATAGCCAAGGCCTCGTGCCAAGACTACAAATAAGATTTTTTCAAGGCCTTGTACCAAGACACTGGTTTGTCTCATGAGACCTACCGATGCATTGAGTATCACTTACTAAGTCCAATGCATTCCTCATATGAAATGGGGTAACCATTAAATAAACATTCGTATTAAAAATTGCATACGAAATGTCAATACTTTACCCATAAATAATGAATGGTACAAAAATAACACATCCACAGTCAACCATATCACAAAACCATCAACACAATATAGAAGATTGGTATCATGATAAATCAACTTCAAAACAATTTTAAAATCCATTAAAGGATTTTTACGTTGATGAAAATGATTTGTAAAACGCTTTGAGAGAAATACCCCTTTTTTATGAAAACTTTAAAAGTCACACAATTTGGAAAAGCAGTCATTAAATTTAATTTTTTAATCAATGTTTCCCATACCACTTTGAAACTTTTGAAAGGAATTAAAATTTTAAAAACATTCCTGTCCATATAAATAAATCCTTAAAACCCATTTTGAAGACAAGGACATTAATGAGAAAGATTTAGAAGAATAAATATTTAAAACATTTGAAATTTTGTTTTAGTAAAAATTACCTTAAAATATTACCTTTTAAAACTCTTTCATAAAACATGGACATGGATAATAAATATGTCTCAGTAGATACTTATGTAAAAACAACCTCGGATAATAAAGAGATTATGAAATTAACCCTTACCAATTCTGGTAACTTATGAAACATACACCCCATGAAAGAGGTATCATACAATGAATATGTAAATACACATAAATCAAAGTTTATTACATAAAGAATAAATTTCTGGGCAGTATATACACCACACAAAAGGTAATAGTTGTAATATGTCATGAATCTCATGGGAATAAGGAGTGAGATGAAAACCCCTTACCTTGCACTTTCCTTTAGTCAAGGGTACGTTTAGCCTCCTGTATGAAGACTATAGTATGTTATTAAATTATACCAGAACCATATTAATATTTATGATATAATACAATATTTATTCATGACATTATACTACCCATTTTATAATAATTTCTATGTTATATTAATAATTTGGGTAATAATCGCTTTCTTTATCGTACGTGTTTTAACTTGTTACTCTTGATTGTATCACTTAGATCATGACTTAAATACTTCCAAAATATAAAAAATGATTTATTTATCATATATATTTAGAATATAAAAACTTTATAATAGACGTATATATGAAATGTAAAACACCGTTTATGGAGGCGGTAGTCCGTACGTACGCATAAACGATGTTTCAGTTTTCATATAGTTTTGAACGTAAGTAACTGAATAAGCTATATGTAAGTACATAAATACTTATATATAAATATATATATATCTCCAGTAGAATTATTATTTCATATATTACATACTTATTAGTAATATATATTTTTATAATCGTTGATGAATGGTGAACTTGGAAATGAATCTCATCACGTCGTGGAGACGGTAGTCCGTAAGTACGCATGGGCGACAATATCATTATTTGATATTAAAATAATATATAATTGGCTGTTATATCATATATATAGAATCTTTATCATGTTATATTTATTATTTACATGAATTAAAAATCATTATTATACCCATCCAAATAATAATATATATTGAATAACAATTACACCACGACGTGGAGACAGTAAGCCGTACGTACGCACGTATGGTGACATGTCAATCAAAGGATGGTTAGAATTCTGAATATGGTTGTACCATATTTATAATAACATCAAAGTATATATAATATATTGGAGTTATTATTTTATAATGGAAATAACAAATAAAGAAGAAGTTGAAGATGCAAGGAACTTGAAAAAGGGTGGTGAAAACATTACCTCTTCTTCGGGTACTTCCTTTTGATTTGATCAAAAGGGCTCCATAGGTTGGCTTTCTGGTGAAACTTTGCACTCTAGTTTTTAATGAGAGAAGTTGATAGAGTATTTGGGTAGGTATTGTCTGATCCAAAATGCTTTGAAGGTGTGAATTTATGAGAATGGGGAGTGACCTTTTATAAGATGGGTGAGGGGCACCTTTGGAAAAGCTAGAAATATTATTTTATAATAAATTAATATTCGGTTTCTAATGGCTCCAAAGTGGATTATTTAAAGTTTATTCTGGGGATAGGTCTAAAAATACTCAACCAATAGGATTTAGATAGGTTTGGGTTACTATATTAACCTTATTTTAAGTATTAACTCTTATTAAGTTTGTTTCACTTTTACAATGTCTATTTGTATTTTTATATTATATGTTTAATAAACTTACTATATTCCTATAAGATACCCCAAGTGGTCCATTAATGATACAGCTATCATGATATAAGTCTCATGGCTAAACCTTATATTTTTATGAATTTAATATCAATTAATAATATAACATTTGTTTTAAAAACTCTTTTATGTCAATTTTGACACTATTCAATAATTAATTTTTTTTCAAAATCATAAAAGAATTATAACTTCGATAAAAGTTAATTATATCAATCCGAGAATGTCATAGTAACCTATAATATTATTTTAATGCAAAAAAAGTCTGAAATTATATTTATTTGGGTGTTTATAATATAAATTATTTTAATTTTTCTCTATATGGTAATTACTCTATCAACATTGTGTCATAAATAAATTATATTATTTAATGTATAAAAATTATAAATAAAATATCATTATGTAGGAAATATTTTTAGATTTAAAATGAATATTTATGATCTAAAATCCAACATATGTAACTATTTGTAAAAAAATTTTTTGCTAATAGATATATGCTTATGTCATTTTTGTATTCATTTTAACTTAATTATTATAAAGTGTCACTATCACACACAAGTGGCTCCATGGGGTACAAAAATAGACTCAAAGATACACATGGTTGGAGATGTATCAACCAATAAGGTTATTACCCATTTTAAGGTAATCAATTATTATTATAATATTATTGTTTTACCCCTATTTACCGGATTTATCCTTTAACCATGGTAAATAAAATATTTATCGAAGTAATTATTCAAAATGTCTAAAAATAAAAGTTACCTATTTACAAAATTTGGACATCCGGATTCCAAATATGCAATACATTTTCCTAAATTAACAACACATAAGTGTCAGAAATTAATTTAAAATAAATTCCCGTTGTAAAAACAAAAAGCGTGTTTTTAATAGATAATAACTATCAAAAGATTGACACTTGTTTATGTCTGGTTTAAATGTGAAATTATTTCCAATGAACAAAGTTGTATGAAAAGGTAAAAATATATTCTAAATATACTTTAAAACCACTCAAATTCAAATTTTATCACTATTAAGTATTTCGATTAAAAAAGTTGTTTTTCATTAAAATTTTGTAATTTTCACTATTCATCAAAATATGAAAGTTATCCAAAAAGTACCAAAATTTCACCCTAGGATAATTTCAACATTACAAATCCAAAAATGAAGTATATTTGGAATGATAAAATGTATAAAATTTCAAAATGTGGGTATTAATATTCATAACGGCTAGTTTGATTGGTTATGGTGTGTTAGAACTCGATGTTGCGTACAACACACGCTATTGCATTATTCAAAGGGAAGCGTACCCTGGAAGCTTGGGGTGTTACACCTCATACTGCCCTCTTTATATTTTAATGATAGGATACCCCTTATCTCTCATTAAATTCCTCTCATGTAAACCTATTACTATGCTAAAATTCTGAAAGGAACTTTTCTCTCTGAATTTACATTCAAGAAATACTTTTGTATCATGAATCTAAATTCCATTACAATTATTGGAACATGTATATATATGATCTCATTACTTCCCATTACATGTAAATATGATGAGAAACCCATTGAACTCTCATCAACCATTTTTATGAATTCTTATGTAATGTCATTATGCTGCCGAAATCGCACTGATTTTCTAAACCAATGTCATTGTGTAGTGAATACCATACCCATTTATCCATCAAGGGTATTCACCTTTATGCACATTTACGTATTTATTATAAAGTCTCATATATGAATTCCACATTCCTTAATCATGGAATAAATGATTATGTTTTATGAATCCATGTGTTTTGATCCATGGGGCACACTTATGCATGAAATGAAATGTTTAAGATGGGTGTGCCCTTATAGCGCTCCAATTCATTGGGTAAAGTATAGTATCATGATACTTCATGTGAAATGAGTGCTGAATAATGATAATTAAAGTGCAGAGAGGGTTTACTCGTGCTTTATGTGCAATTAGTATTTACTCATGCTCCATGTGCAATGAACCTCGGCTCATGCTAATTCCATGTTAAGTGTTGTTGCCACATTTCCATGTTATGATTATCATGCTTTATCATGCCTTTATGTTCATGTTTCTCTTGTTCTATATTGATATTATAATGTCTAACATGTATTTTACTCCTCATGTTATTCCATGTGTATTCCCTTACTGGACTTTATAGGTCACCCTTTTATAATGCATATCCTCGGGTTATCCCATGCAATGCTAAGTACGAAGGAATATAGTGGTCATTTAAAGGAAGTTTTCATAAAAGATGTTGTATTTAATGTTTTAAGTTTTTATGTAATGATCCTAAGCCCCAAATACACTAAACCCCTCGATATTATTTGTTGTATCATGTGTTGTTTTATGTAATAAATCATGTTTAAGTTTGTAATAAAAGCAGGGTTGTCATAAATCATGTACAATCTTGGGGTGGGTTTGATGCAATAAATTGATGATAGGGATTCTCACATGTTATTAAACTAAGTATGACCCAGTGATTTTGGGGATATGACCTTTATGTTGAGATGTTACACACTTTGGTAATGTTAAAAGAATAAGGGAGAAGGAAATCAAAAAGGGGGTGTTAAATCAAACAATGGTAGAATATAAATTTCATGAAACCAAAAATATGGGCAGGACACATGGTTCGACCACAAGGTTTACCAAAATTGCACCTATCATGATTGTGCCCCTGAAAAAAATGGGTACTGGAACATGGTTTACAAAACCACTCACTAACTAATAGAATTAAATTGAGTATTATAACACCTTATGTGAGTATACTATTTATGGCTTCTCCTAGCCACTTATAATTAGATGAACTATTACTAAAAACTATGTTCTAACCGTGCTCCTTAAATATAAATAGAAATATCATAAATAAAATTAAAAAGTTTAGTTTTCCCTAACCATGTTCCAATAATGTCATTTCATGAGGACATAAGTTAATGTACCATAATTATTAATAATCATGAACCAATCATGAGCTGATAGTGTTGCAACTAAAAATCCTCAAAAATTATAAAATTTAATACTTTAACATAACTAATTTTGATATTTTCATTAATTAAAAAACAAAACACAAAATTGATATTTTGGTGTGATTATTATCATCAACATATCATTTTTCCCCATAATTTACCCAAATATTAAGGACATATAATCTCAAAAGAATTTTACTGTGGAGAGAGAAAAATAAACTGATATGATTCATAAAATATTTTAAAACTAGGAAAATAAACATTTCATAGTTTATCTTTACATTCACAAACATTACCCAAAAATACCAATTGATATATAAAAAAAAACAGACACATGAAATCCTAATGAGATGATTAGATAGATAAAACCTTTAATTGAACTCTCCGCTATTTATAGTTTATGCTAACATGGTATACCAAACAAATTAAGGCTATACTAGTGAAACTAACATGATACACTACCTAATACCTAGAACCAAGGAGGACCAAATTGAAAAAATTTTAAAATAAAATATCTAAACTCACAATAAAAAAATATTAAGATCTCCAAAAAAATTAAAATATACCATAAATCCCAAAATAAGATAGCATAAAATAATGGAGTAGATGTAATAAAAGAACTATCAAATGGGAAAGGGTACCCAAAATATGATTTTTTAGACTACACTATTGATTCAATCTATAGTCTAGAATTAAAAATCTTCTCAAAAGAATCAGATCAAATCTAATTTTATTAAATAAAAACCAAATGTTACTATTAAAGGAAAGGAGGTATAAAATAAATAAATGCTACCACTGACTAAAAACCAAAGACCAACGATGAAGTGATTGGAGGAAAATTGAGTAAAGATCATAATCAATGTGATAAGAATAACAATATTCTTCATAGTCAGTGTCCTCAATAAATGAGAAAATGAAATGATAATGATCTATTGTTCCAACAACTAATGGTCCAGACCATGTACTCATGGTAGGTCAACAGTGGGAGTAGTCATTCCAAGGCCACATTTCGTTATAGTAGAATTTGAGATTCCCCCATCATTTGACTTCTTACTCGTGATGAATTTATCTGTGTAAGAAAAATTATCATTATGTGTATTATCATATTAATATAAGTCTGAAATATCTCCCCATTTAACAATAATAATTAAGGACATTTCCACCTCCTTTTTGGCTTGATTATAATATTTTTGTACTACATTAAACACCACCTCAGTGGATTCTAAATTCTAGAATTCCCCTTGATTTGAGACATAAATATAGCCCCCTTCAGTTTTAGTTAAAGGTTCCCATTCTATCTCAAAATAAAGAACACTATCATATATATATAGGTTAAAAAATTCTTCACACACCCTATATTAATTCTTTTCATAATGGTCACTCAGCTCCCAAATAGGGCCCTGCATTGAGGCCTTTGATCCGATATCAGCATCCTCTTCAAGAACCATTGTATTACCATGTACATTATAAATCATGTAATTATATGAAGACTCACATTCATTTTGAATATAACCAAATTCAATCAATTCATACCAACCAGACTACAGTAGTGGAAGATAAATAGTAGGCCTTTTTTCAACCACCTTCTCCTTTTCCAGTTGTAATGATCTTGACCATTATCATCTAAAACATGGTCCATATTATGTATCTTTATCTTATAAGTAGTGTCATCATGACAATTATAGGAACATATTGGGGGAAATTAAATATAATTTACAAGAATTTTTGTAATTCCAAATATACATTCAGATAGAACATAAGGAACGTAAGTTCTAAAACTCAACATAGATATTTAAATCCTTAGATGGTGTAGCTAACACCAACTTTATAGTTAACATATAATTAAATTATAATTCAATGAAAACATGAGAAAAGTATCCAAAATAACAAAAACAATTTTCTATCTATTTTAATTGGAACTCCAATTGTCGAAGAAATGTCAAATAAGATTTCAGTGTACCTAAAAACCCAGTTCATGCCAAAAAATCAATCCCAAATTTGCAGAGTTGTATTTGTAACCTCAATGGGATTAATATTGGTATTACCCTATTATATATGTTGTGTACCTAGTTTCTATAATATTTTACCAAATCCCCAAGTTTTCTTATTCAGTTATGATCATGTAAAATGAATGTTGTAGAAGATGTGCCCTTCTGGAATGCATTTCTAGACTGATAATCCCCTAATTGAGGAAAGTTTATTTAAAGAGCCCTTGAGATTCCATGGCTTTTAACCCTTTATAAGTATTAATCATCCAATGATGAAATGAAGAAAAAGTTTCAGTCTCTTTGAGACTGCATTATACACCGCCATCACAGAGATGTTGTCTCCTTTTTTAAAGATTTAACCTGAATCTGCTTCATGAAGGGAAGATAAAAATATTTACTTTTGATTATAGGTCTTACATTCAACAAAATTATTCTAAGAACACTCTCTAGAGAACATCAATGAAAGGTCATATGGATCAAAATCCTTCTTATTAACATCCCTGTTTGATGATATCCTGACCCCTTTTGGATCACTAGCCTCATTTTTTTCAATGAATCCTTATTCTGGGATGTCGGTTGAGGTAATCCTCTATAGATTAGGTCAAATCCCTATAATTGAGGTATATATATATATATGATAAAATCATAGACACCATCTTTACCCACACGACTAAAGTGCGGAAAAATCTTCATAGAATGTATGTAAGAGGGATATGAATTCCAATGTTGAATATACTATAATTATATGATAGATCACTCATTTATTAGAGGAATGGTAATTTTACTAGAATTTTAACCCTCATCACCTCTATATTTAATCTTGGTTCCATCCTAAAACAACTTCTTACATGATAGTGAACCTTTTCTTATTCCAAAAGATAGAGGTACAAGATACAATATGGGTTTTCTTAGTATTATATCATTTTATTACCACATATTCAATTGAATCCAATCAAAATAAAGATACATCAAAATGATGGATTGAATAAAATACCATTTCAAAAAACCTAATCATTATTGAGTCCATTATACCGAAATTGTGGATGAAAGGATCCCACTTAGTCAAATGGATATCATATTCCATCATTGTTCCCATACCATACTAGAGACTTAAGAGATGTAGGTTGTTCCTTAATTTTACCTTTACATGATAATTATACAGAATAAATCTGATCATAAGGAATTCCCAATTCACACAACCCTACAACCAATGTTGATTGAATGGTGATAACCATTTCCAACTAATTCCTTCAAAATCTTTTAAGGTGGACTTCATAGTTGAGGCTTTAAGAGTTTATAGGGAATTAGATATTCCTTAAATAATCTATGTCCACTCCATATCCTATGGAGGATCCAGATCACCATGAAATATGAGAAAATATTGAGAAATATTTGTCTCTTTCACACTCACAAGAGTCATTGATGAGTCGATATATAGATAAACATCGTCTAACTCATTATATATATTAATTTCAGGAACATAAAATGATAAAAAAGTTCCAACTATTCATTGAAACCTTTATGGGAGGAATAATCTAAATAATGACAAACATATAACTCAAGAAAAAACACTCAAAATTCATTTCACTTAAATCAAAACAAATAATGATCAAATGGTGAAAATACAAAAGTTAATTATTAAAATCACAGAGAATGTCCTAAAAATTTTAATTTCTCTCAATCCATTATGTAATAATGATATATTGTTTTCAAAACATACATTTTACGACCTAAATCATGTTTTTCCATAAAAATTATGGAGAAAATCATACCAAGTGATAACAAAAAACCATAAAAAAATCTTTAATTCATAACAAATAGTAAACATATACAACCAGAAAAAATTTAGAAGCTAAATCAGGTTCCAAAAAATGGGTTAGTGAGTGTGCATGTATTAGCCACATGTTTTGGAGAACATTATCAAACCCATTCCATTACCATTGCGAGTAGCATAATACATTGTGTATATTATCTTAACAGATTTTTAAACTAGGTGACCATATCATACACCTCCAATTCCCCACCTATTTCAACCAAAAAATATGAAAATCTATAAAATAACCCATATAACTTCAATGAATTTCTTATCATTATCAACCAAAATTATAATATACCAAAAATATTTTAAAAGAGTGATTTAAAAATCCTAGACAACCAAAACGACTAGAAAGGGTAACATAAGGCTCTGAGAAAGAGATAACATCTTAGGATCTCCATTCACATAAATCTCTACTCCAGTATTCTTATTTATAATTCAATTATACTCCTTAGAAAACAAATGACTATAACACCATTTTTTTGAACCAACGTCGGATATCCTGACATGATACCCAATATAGCTAATGACAAGGCTTATTTACCATTACCAATAACCACAAGATAGAAATTACTATCAGGTAATCATAGTATAATCAAATGGAAACCATTTCACCCTTTAAATATCAAAAAATTGTTCATGGAATCTCATTGAAATTCTAGAAACACACATCCATATATTAGAATTACATAAAAATCACGTATGTTGTTTCAAAAAATAAAATAAACTGATAATACATAACCCAAAATAATTCTCTAAATCTACATCATATAAAGATAATATAGAAAGACTAAAATAAGATCCTAAAGTTAAACGAATATAAATTTGGAATTTACATCCACCACCCAAGGTAAACATTAGAGTCCAAAAATACCAAACTATATATCTCTTCATCACTTGAGGTCTCTCACCAATATAATAATGTGGTCTACACCATGAGTTCCTAAAGAGAAGGAATACAAAGAAAGAACATCTCCAGAAGCTGAATGCCAACTGATAAAAACACCAAGTCTATTCAGATCTAGTGGTATAAGTTACATGTGAGAAATAAATTATTTTTACTATTCCCCAAGTAAAGGATTCTATATAATTCATTTTTAAAAGACATTACCCTAATATTAGTTCATAGTACACACTATGAAAATAATATTTTTTAAATTTAGGGAAAAAAAACTCCTTGAAAGGGTGTAAATATTTTTTAAAACCAAAATAAAAAAATTTAATGTGAATACATTACATCTTTAAGAATATTTTTTGTTTTTCAAAATACCCATTCTAAGGAATAAAAAAGAAACCTCTTTGTTCAATATATAAACATTATTTTGGATCATGTATTATGATATTTATTATTTAAGAATAACCAATTTTAAAATATTATAAGGACTGAAATGAAACTACTAAATAGAGGGATTCTAATTAAAAATCATTATAATAAGATACCATAAAGATAAATCAAATTTAAATCGATATTATCAATAGATACAATTAATAATGTGGATTAAAAAATGAAACAAAAAATAATAACCACCAAAGAGTAATGATCAAAAAAATTAAAACATAAACCATATAAATAGAATATTAATGAATAATGAATTAACAATGGTGATTAAAAATTATGATTATAAATGTCACATCACATAAATTTCATGGGGAACTATTTAGTTTCTAATTATATAATCTTAGATGTACTCAATGAGACCTAAAAACATCTACCCTATAGGTGTGACGTGAATACAAATTTTCTCTATCTATATATTTGAACCCTAATTAACTGATCATATCATATACTAGAACATACAAGTCTGAGTTAAATCATAACAAGTATCGAAACCATTTGTTATCTTCCAAAATTAACACTTAGGGTTCTCATAAATATATGTACTAGATGTGAGAAATTATTTTATCATAAATCAATAACATATTGACAACATGTCACAAGGTTGTGTGTCACAAAATAAACCCCACTTCTCATATTGATAATCTCGTTTATAAATAAGACATTTATATTTATATAAGTATCATACAATAATAAAATTTAAATATCATGATAAAAAAAGTTATATAATATAAGATATCATAGGGAAAAATTTATTTATGTGTCTTATTGTATGGAAAAAAATTATACAAATCACTAAACATGCCTTTAATAACCCTTTAATAATGAAACCATGAAATCTATTCTACAAATTTTTGAAAAGTAAGACTTTTGTATTCAAAAAATCAAACATAATTATAAAATCCATTAAATGAACTCAAATACTAAATTAGGCATAATTATTTCAAATAGATGTCCAAACCAAACATTCGTAATGTAACAACATGTAAAATGAATATATAGGTTTTAATAGTTTTTAAATAAGAATCAAAATCAACCATAAATAAAAAATAATTCCTTATATTTATGAACATAATTAATGAAAAAACATTAGGATAAAACATACCCATTATAAAATATAATTCTTTTTATAAAAACCCACTTATAAATTTTATCAAGTGCTTATCATGAGTATACTTTTATATTGAAAATACAAGATTATGAATCCATAAAATCTCCTTCATGGAAATCCTAGAAATAAAAAAAAATTCAAAAAAATTATGGTTTCATCATAGATTTCAAGAGTATGGATATTTTAATGTAAAATATTTTTATAGAATGAAATCACTAAATAGTTTCGTAATAAAACACAATGACAAGGAAACACATACCAATGTCTTGTAAGAAATGTATGAAACTTTTAAATATGAATTTAAGGGTACAAAAGAAGGAGTATATAAACCATATACTAAATGAAATTCATGGTTTAATCAAATCCTAACCTTGGCTTCACCCACCATGGCCCCATTTAAAGGAGAAGAGGTTGAAACATGACAGAAGAAATAATATATAGATAAGAATAAGAGAAAATTATATATAACCTTAATGAAAAAACTTATAGTTAAAGAGGAGGAGCATAAAACCTATAGAATAATAATGGTATATTAATTAAGACTCCACATTTGGTTTTTCATGTCAAAGAAGAAAGAGGAATACCAAAATAAGGGTTAAAGTCAAAATCAATTTAATTGGAATTTCACGAAAAGAAATGTAGTTTAAAAAGTTTTCCTTCATGTTTTATAAAACCATGAATCATCCATGAGAGAGACACTATAAGACTTTAAAACTAAATAATGGTTTATACATATGGTTTATAATACATTTAACATACCATGGAATAGACCTTGAGTATAATTACACACTATATAGATATACTCTTAATGGATTCTCTAGTCTATGTTTGATTTATTTATTGATTAATAATAACATTACACTAATTGTGTGTCTTTCATAGAACATGAAATATCATACATAAAATTAAAGTATAATTTTATCTCTATTCATATTTCCTTCATATATAATACCGCATAGATATTATTAATTTCTCTTTATCCATGCTCTAGTTGTGTATTGGTAAAAAAACATAAAACTTTTGACAATTCAAACCCATAATTACCTAATTCTGAAAAATTCAATAATTAATAAAAAATAACCAAAAACAAATTGTCATTATCATTAAACACTGACCATACATAGATAAGTCTATGATGATATTATTAATTGAGCACTAACCATGTTTTATTTATACCGCAATTAATAACTATTAAAATTTTAAACAAGCCAATAGATGTATTCCATAATACTAAAGAATTAATTAATTAAACAAAAAATAGATATTAATGATTAATTAGTTGTGTTACATTGTGGTTTAGAAATAAAATTATTATATTCTATAATTTATGTTCACCATATTATTTTTCAAAAATTGATAGAGAGAGATGGATTTATTTTTCATGCTTTAGGGATCATACAATTTTCTAAAAGTTAATTTTAGTGATTTATATATAAAAACTTCATTTTTTGATATTTATTTCATGAAAGAAGGGTTGAATCGGAAATTGATCGAATCATAACCAAATGATTTAATTGGTATTATAAAATAGAAATGACTCAAGTTTGTATATTTACTTATATTCTTAAATAGTAAAATAATTCCTCAATATTAGGAAAAGGATCTAGAGACCAAACAATTATCATATTACCCTAATATATAAGGAATCAAATGGTATTTTAAATCATCATAGATTAATGGTTTTGAGGCCCTTAAATTTTCCTAGATCTTTAACTTTTTTATGATCAATGACCTTAATGAATATATATATAATTATTTACTATTTTATTCATCTTCCATGTTTTCTATTTCCCACATATGTTCTCCAACTTGGAAACCTAGTTAAGTTTTATTCTAGATAAACTTCATACGTCATTTTATATCTTATTAAGAAGATGTTTTATTTTACCCTTTTATGATCTTGGTTTTTAAATAAATTATTTATCAAATTCCTAACCCTGGATTACCGATATCAAGTTTAAATAGTGAGCAAATGATTTATTTAAGATGGGTAGAATTTAATTCCCTTAAATTCTAAAATAATAACATTTTATTCAATAGTGTATTTGAAACAAAACACTAATCTTGGAAGAAAATATAACACCCTAATTCTTTCTGATATATTTAAGTTTATTCAGTCTATGAAATAGCTTGTGCTACATGCATCTTTGAGCTTCTATTTTATTTCACGAAACACTCAGTTTAGCTTGTTTTACATACAAAAACAAGTTTAAACAAAATGTTTATTATATTTAAAATATTATTATTTAATATAATAGTTAAAAATATTTCATTAAATTAATGGTAATGAATATAACTAACTAAATTATGAAAATATGGTTATGTTTGTAAAAATTATTTGAGCATGAGTTAGTTACCCAACTCATACCCAAAAAAATTATTAATGAAAAAAAAGTAAAAAAAAAATACATGTGGTGAAAGTTAATTACACCAGCAGTATTTTATGAAGTTACAAAATGACGGGCAGAAAATTCATCTGTTTCACCATGTATGGTAGTGAAAGATAGATTAAGGTCACTATGTCATGCGCCTATCATTGTTATTGTTGTGGAATATTATCCTGACACATCCAATGGAATATTTCTATTTACTTTAATCATATCCAATAGCTGTTCTTGAAAGACCTTAAAGACTACCAAACAAAAAACTATAATTTTCTAGAAAATATGATACATCATAGCACCCACCATGAAATAAGAGTCACTATTAGTGTGATGAGTACTCAAAGAAATCAAGAGACATGATGTGAACAACACTGTGAACACAAAAATTCATGTATCATAAAGAGAATCATATACCATTAAATCCTAGTTTGTACTTATGGACCATTGCCCAGAAAATAATCAATTATTGTGATCATCAAGTAGAGAACAAACAACGTCTGTCTAGAACGGGTTGTGACATCAAAAGGTCCAATCAAAAGAAAGGGAACATGGTAAGTTTTGGGAAAAATATCCATAAGTGAAAAGGACATTGGTGCGCTCAATTTTTCATCTGCAGATTGTGGAGCAGCAAGAGCTATGGTAATACCACCATTGAAGTTATTATTACTTCCAGAAAACTCCTCCAGCAAAAGATGTGTTTATTAATACAGTAATGAGTGGTTCTATATCAATCCATAGTCAATCAAAACATTTAATTTACAAGGATAAATACATGCAATTGTAAAAAATTCCTCCCTCATACTCATGTTAAAAACCATCATACATCAAAACTGGAAGAATTTTCACCTCAATCTCTTAAAAGCATCAAATCTGCAGTGAGTGAAAAAGTGCATCATCTAGTAGCTAACGTAATCTAAAAACCACTCAATAGAACATAACTAATTATATATCCCACATTATATAATTTTTCGGAATAAATAAGAGTGAGAGATTATATACAATCTCATCACTAATCATTATTCCCAACACACAGAATCCAAAAGAAATCTTTTTGTCCCATCATCAAATTTCAGATTCCATCCAAAATTTGTTTAAATATTAGAGATTATGTGTTCTCAGATTATAGAATATTCATGGAATGAAATATCCCCCTTTAATATATTTAAAAATCAAGGAGTATTTTTTTCAATCCATTAATAAATCTCTTTATTGAGACCCTCCTTGACAGTCCAAAGATGTTTTTTATACTTATTTATCTCATCCAAATTCTCATCATCAATAAATGAAAATGATTCCATGGAAACATCTTCTTGTTAAGGTTCTAGATTCACTTTTTCACACAGTCACAATGATATAGTAACAATGGTTCACTTCAACTTTGAATAATCCCTATACTTATTTGTTTTCTTAGGATGAGGGTTAATAAACCCATCTAAATCAAGCATTGCATTTCATTATTCTATCGCACATGACTTGAAAAAAAGAAACATTGAGTTGATGTGAATTACCATGTACATCCTTCATGGAATTAATGAAATCCTTGGTACCATCTCGATCCCTTTTTGAAGTGGGAGGAATAACAGTGGGGTCACTCAAATAACAGTGGACAGTATCCAAATAATTTTGATGACATTATCCATATGAGGCTAATATCCACTCTCCTCATTGAAAATTACAAGTGTCTTAATTTACATAGACTTCTCAATAGTATATTTTTTCATTCCAAATGAGTTCTTACCTCCAAAAGGGCCAGCAAGTGTTGTCAAATTCCTTAACTCTCTAGTAAAATCCTACCGGTCCAACTTCATCTTTCCCTTCTAATCCCATGTCAACATGATTAAAGGAGGAAGAACTATCATTAAAAATTAACAATATATGTTCCCTATTTTAAAATATTATTTTTAATAAGTAAGAAATTTTTCATAAATCACCTCTTAGAAAAAACTATAATTTCCAATTTGAATCCAAATCTAATTTGGAAGAGGTTTATGGACATCAATCTTAGTGAAAACCCTAGAAACCAAAGGTATTGATTGTTTTCTTATTTCAATATCCAATTTTAGTGGAAAACAAAGAATGATAGAAATAGAGAATATGATGATATGCTTAAAAAGATTATTTGGAAGCCCAGGGATACCAACCCAAGAAGAAACAATGTGTGATTCAATATCAATATCAAAATCAGGTGTCCATTTCAGGACCTTCATCATGAAACCACCAAAAATAAACATCCTCCCCAAAAAAACTATAATAATCATTTTCATATGATAATTTAAGAATGAAATAGGAAGAGTCTAACAAACCAATGTGTAATTCAATAAACCCAATATCTTCTATATGTTTTCTTAGAATGATCAATGATGGTCTACACCTACTAAATTTCCAAAAAATCATAAAGAAAAATTATGAGGATAAAAGAGTTACCACATTTGAAGAAAAATAAATCACGAAATAACCTCAATGGAAAAATATATTTGGGTTAATGAAAATTTCCTCATCTATAGCACTATCCACATCCGGAGGCGCACTAGTCTTCACAGTCCATCCAGTGACGACTTCTGCGAAAGTACAAGTGTCAGATTTAGGGATTCGTGGATGATCACATTGGGGAAGAGACGCTAGTGTTTTAGAGGGAGAAATATTATCTATCATATGGATATATATGTATAATTAATAAAATATTAATCATTTATAATAAAAAGAATTATTTTCAAAAAAATGTTTCTTTATTAAAAGAAACATTATTCATCCTTTGCGCATATAATTTAAAACTATTTTTAACAATTTTAAATGATTTAAATGAAAATGTAAAATGAATTTATAAAATAATAATGTTTATATTTTCTTAGGGTGAATTTTTATGATTTTTATAAGAAGTTTCATTTTTTTTAATGAATAGTGAAAAATACTGAATTTAAATTGAAAATTGCCTTTTAATTTAAATAATTTTATGGTTAAATTATTTTTTAAATTGTTTTTAAGTAAAAATAGTTCATTTTTATTTCAATTAATACTATATATATCATTTTAATAATTTTTATGTTAAATTTATATATAATAAATTTGTGAACATCAATACATTTCCACTTTAAAACCCTAATTTCTCGTCATGTCTATGGGATTAACTTTAATTTTAATTCTTCCTCTTATGTAAATTAAATTTTGAAAAATTAATTATATATTTTTTTTTGAAATAAATTATACTTTATAATGTGTTCAACATTTTTTTTTAGAAAAATGAATAGAGAATGTAGTAAAAATTAATTATCACTATTAAGGTTAAAATTGGTTTACTGATGGTTGAACAAAAAATATAAGGGAAATAATGAACAATAAAATTGTATAAAAATGATTTTATTTGAATATTTAGACTCTTAACCATATAATTTTAGATAATTTTCCATTTTAGACCCTTTTTATAAATGAAAAAATGTGGGAGTACTCAATTGTTTTTAAAAATTCTATGTGTGTACACTCCCCCAATCATAAAAGGTCACCCCCTCTCATTTATTATTTACATTTTCAAAGAACTTTGGTTCGGAAATTATCTCCCCAAATCACTTCCAAAATTCCATCCCATTATCATGAAATCCTTATTATTTTCATAAAAAAAACCTTTGAAGGCATCAATGAATACCAAAGGAGGATACCTGGAGAATTGGTAATGTTCTTCAAAGAGCATTTTAGTTTACTTATTTCTCCACCACCATCAATTTTTATTAAATAATGATGACATAAGACCATAAATTTCTTCCAAATAATGATATGTTTTTATAAAATGTTCATTAACTAAAACCATATCCACATCCATCAAACGGGTTATGAAATTATCGTTCGTGTGTACGGTAGACTACCGCCTCACGAATCGATGTCATTTGTTTTTTTTCATTTCCACCTATCAAGGTTGGTTATGATGATGGATATAAAGTAAATATATGATATTAATTACATATTTATACTTACAGAGTCACTATATCGTATATATCATTTTACCTTCCATTCTATAAGAGTGCGTACAGCGGACTACTTCCTCGTGAAGCGATGGGATTCAACTTTCCCTAACGCATTACAATGAAGATGATAAAGATAATGATAATGATTATATATGATATAAATGATATAATTATGATATTGATGATATATTTATTCTTCTATAAGGTTAATACATATCATTTTCTTTCTTTCTTTTTCACTTACATAATGATGATAACATCATTCATGTACGTGTAGACTACCGCCTTCAAAAAACCATATGACTCCATTTTCCTCATCAAACCCCATGGATGATATGTAATAGATTATAATATGGAATATATTATATTATTATAATTCCTTAAAATAAAAATAATAATTACCTCCTTTCTATTATGATTATTAAAAAAGGGAAATGTTATTTATGCGCACGTATGGCCTACCATCTCAATGACTGTAACATAATTCATTTTTCATAACCTTCAATCATTATTATTTATAAAAGTAAAATTTATGTAAAAATTATAATAAAATTCCATTATTATATTTTATAGATGATGGAAATATATAATATATGCAAGAACTATAACTTTCATGATGAGACGTGCATAAGAAAACAACACAATTGAAACACAAAAATAGAAATAACGAAATATTATCAATGAATGAGTAATAAGATGTTAAAAAGAATCATATATAATACTATTAATATTAATATGGTTTTTTATAAGGTAATAAAATATTTAAAATAACTATATAATGGTTTAAATAATTTTTAATTAAAATTTAATCTGAGTTAATGGATTTGTTAGTTGATTTTCCACTCTTTGGGTTAAAAATATACTTCATTGATTAGGTTTTCCTAAGATTATGTGTGTAAGTAATTTTGAATATGTTATATTTTATGTAAACTTATTTATCTGGATTTATATTTGATATGTATAAAAAATTATTTTTTGATTATCACTTCAATGTTATGATCATATAAAGGGTTTACTTCACTATATCAATTTAATTAAGATTGTTTATCAATTAATTTTAATGGAAGAAAAAAAATTGTTCATTTATTAATAAGATATTTAATTTTTTTTATTGTAATTATTATAGATATTTTGTTGTAATATTACTATTTTAACGATCTTTGGTTCCTGAAATATTAGATTAAATGTTTTTAAGAAAATTTGATTTCATTTCTCTCTTCGGTAGAAAATTTGTTTTCTTCCAAACCCATGTTTTCAAAAATTATTTACGAAATAACATTTCACAGATTTTTAAAAATTACAAAATGTTTTCAATGTATAATTATGTTTTTTTGAATTAATTACCATTTATATTTTATAATAAAATGTAATAATAATATTCCTATCATTTTGTGAACAAGGAACTTTTCTAACAGTATTATCATGAAAAAGGAATGTTATTTTAACATTAAGGACATGTATAAAATTAACCCCAATCATTACCATCGTTTTTTTAGGATTCATTTCAAATTTGACAAGAATCATTTAAAATAAAATATTTTTAAAAGGGAATTACAGAGAAAAATATTTTCAAAATGTTTTTCAAAATGAAAAGGATATTTTCCTCAAGAATGTTTTTAAAGATCATTTTAGGGTATTTATATTCATCAATAAAACAACCTTTTTATTCATAATCTAATGGATATATTTTTTATTAATATAATATTTTTTATGTATAGTTTATGATCATTTTTACCAAGTATAGTATTGAATATTAATTCCTTGTTTTATTTTGTAGTCATTAACTTTCCCTTGAAGGATTCACTTCCCTATGATCATTGGACATTAAATTTACCATAAATATCAATAAAATCTATCTTAGATATTCTTATTACTTAAATAATATATCATTTCTATATATGGTATTTTAATTTTATTGTTATTTTATTTACTGTGTAAATAATGATAAATTTATATTCATTACATAATATAGATATTTAATGATAAAGAACATTGTTCATTAATTAAATTATTAATTCAATATACGAGGAATGATTTAGACCTATAGAGAAGTGTGGGACTGGTATAATATCTCCCCTCAATACATCAATAGGTCTCTTGAGACAATCATGTTAATCTATCATTAAACGGGTTAATAATTTTAGTTGTAAACCCTCTTGTGAAAGGTATTTTCGATAGAGGTATCATGATGCATGAGATCATGGAATCCAATAATAAGGAATTGTATATGTTAAGAGTTCATTTTTTATAACCCGTGACTGGTTCACTATGATATTATCACTAGATTAATTTAATATTGGGGTTATTGATTAAATGAAATGAATTTTATGTGATTTACCCTTCCATATTTTTTATACCTTATCTAGTTATCTAAATGGAATGTGTAAAAAAAAATTACCATTCCATTTTGATTATGCTGATTGATTCATGATATCTTCCATTATACATAACCCTTACTAATAATTTGAGGTCACCATTATTTTATTTCTTTTCCCAATGATTCTATGAAAATTAATACTCTGGATATGGATGGATATTTTAGATGGAATAATGTGATTATTGAAAACCATTATAGTGTAATTTTTTATTCAAAAGTAATGAAATACTCATGTATATATACTGATTACCAAGACTACTAAACTAGTCAATAATTTAGGATGTGATTCCTTATATCTTATTCCAATGTAAAAAAGAAGACACATGATCTGGGATAATAGGTTTACGGTCAGTACAAGGAGGATATAATGCATCTAACAAAGCTGTGTTTTTCACACACACCTCTATGAATTAAAAAGAATGTTCATCCCCCTGTGTGCCCTTAATGGTATGACCAATCCTGAACTGTGTACCTATTCCTAGAACCTATAATGTACCATTTTATAGGGTAGGACCTTAGAATAATATCCCCTATTAGCCTATAAATAAGACCCTTGGGCTACTCATCTGTAGAATATGAAAATGAGAAGAATCCTATAATCTCTGGTTGTGGAACCCCTACACTCAGTTCCTTTAAACCCTACCATGTAGCTCTAAAAAACCATAGAGAACATAAATTTAAGGGGGTAAGTGGTATTAGGGTCCCTTTAGGGTCCCAAACATAATACACCTACACAGAGACTCATTCTCCCTAGTGGTAAACAACATGCACGAGGCCCATTTCATTAATAAGGGACCTACACAAGACCCATATTGGTACACATGAGGAAACCCTTGTGCCTAGGATAAATTCTAGTCCAAGTGTTATTTCTTGGGTAGTCCATTTCCCAAAGAATTAATTCCCAACATGTTCATGCCTATACCCTTTGAATGTGGCATTTTGGTTTCTACCAAGCCCTACATGAGGCACCATTTCCCTTTATTACAGGACCTCTATGAGCCCCTCCATGAGTCCTATTTCTTCACATAAATGATAGTACTCCTCTTCCTTAGGTTCCCATTTTTAAAAGGGACCTATTTTAAATCTCTCACAAGGCCTCTAGACAAGTATAACTAGGAAAAAGGTAACACCATCATGTCCCGTATTTGTATTTGGATTCCTATGGAAAGAGGATTCCAATACATGTAACAGTTGATTTTTATAGTCCTCTGGGTGATTGTGAATTTTAATTCCTATAGTCAGGAGGAAACTATCCCTAGGACCGTGTTAGTGAGTCTGTGGTCTTTGGTACAAGGGATATTACCATGTCCTTCCCTTTTGTCTCTAAGAACTAGATCCTCTAGTTCTGGATGGGGAGGGTGGGTATCGCACAGTATTTTCTCTTTGACATGGAATGATATCCTCCCTCCTTACTGTGGAACCGATTTCAAAAAATATCTCTTAGATTAAACCCACAGACTTTTTTCGAAGGTGGTTTCACACTTTCTCATTATAACCCCATTAGCTACTAGGTTAGATAGATAATGGGAAATAGAGTCCTATACTCTCTCTCCAGTTCCCTCAGGCACTTCCACCTGTGGTAGGGGGACTATTAATGTTGTTTTCTAGGTATTTTACTTCTTATTTATCACATTCAATAATGAATCACCATGACACATGTGAGATTAGATGATATGCATGATCACTACATCCAATGATTGATTGAATGTTTCACAAGATTATCATCCTTTGAATACTCTTACCATCTTATTTTAGTGTTCCTCCATAGTCAAGGGTCCAAAAGGCCATGTATACAATCTCCAGGAAAAGTAGATTGTGTGGTTTCCAAAATCATCATCTTCCTCTTATTTTTCACTTAGAGAATGAATCACAGGGGAATATTGGTTAACAGTGGTCATGACATGAACATGAACTCAAAAAAATGGGCCCCATCCCATGTGTAGGCCCAAAACCAATTTAAGGAATCCTCTTAATAAGTATGTATAAATCCAACCAATTATGGAAATCCACCTCAGGAGTATATCCCCTAGTATATCAAACCTTTGGGCATCCTCTTTAGGAATTTTACTCAACCATATCACCATACTCATCAATGGGCCACCTCATCAAGTGTATGCCCTAAACTATCTTCCAAATTATGATGAGTCATGAAATCCCTCTTCGCCCCATTTATCAAGAATCCTTTTCAAGAACAAGCCCCATCTTAATCCACCCATATTTCTATAGTCCATTATGAGAAAAATAATCGAACAACATGGGCATTGATTCCCTTCTGAATGGGATTCGCAGGAATCCTCTTTGAGGTTCAAACCAAATACCCAAAATAAACCATTTTCTCTATGGTCTACATTCCTAGTAGGGTCTTATTCACCCTCAAAATCCATTTCACTACCAGGTTCCCTAAGCTACATTAGCATTAGTCCCATGAAAATCTTCAAATATGTACCTTATCCCTATAAATACTTGTCCCATGACATTAAACATCACAGTTCAGTCCTTATCACATAAACTGAAAATGTGATGTTCCATGTTAAGTGGATCCGAACTACATGGGTTTTGATTCCTCCCATGAGGATACATAATAATCCAATTTTTTGGGTCAAATCCAAACTTCAAAACAACTCACATGACCAAGGATAATTATACACTCTATAATCCCAGACTATGTGGATAGAAAACTAGCATCGTCATAAAAATGACTAAAGAATATCTAATCAGCACATAAGAGGATATAATTGATGGATAACCTCATATATGTACTGATACATCCATTTATTAAGAACCTAAGATATATAATAATTATTAAACCCCCTTACATTCTAATAATTTATTTTTAATTCAAGGGTGACCCACATCATACTAGGGAATTAATAAAGGATCCACCAATATATCTTAAATCTATAAGTGAGTCCTAGAGTAGGCAATAATTCCCCCAAAATGAATGTGATGAGCCCGACCTCCCATCCTCTCAACTAATGTGAGTTCTAATGAATCATTGCAAAATCATCCCAATAAGCACTTATCTTTGGAAAGGAGATCCCCATGTCATCATGAATATAAAACCATTGGGTGTTTCCAGTTCCATGGAAAACCCATGTTGGAAACCATTCGTAAATAGTAAATGTTTTTTCGTGGGGAACATTGGTTAAAACACATGTTTCGAAATCAAGGGTATAGGTAAGGGACATGGTAACTCTCACTGCTTCCTTTCAGTTTTATTCGTTCTTCAGGATTTCCATTCCCCTATATTGACTAAATCATCCATTTTAAATGATGTTGTGTATTTAATTTTGGGGGGAAATGTTTCTTTATCCAAATAAATTTCCATGAAATGTTTTCTTTTCACTAATTTTTCTTTTTTTAAAACAAAGAAGTTTTTTGAAAAGAAACTCATAATAATGTATTTTACAATGATGAATAAAAAATGTTTTCAAAAATTGATTTTCAATTTTTTAATTATATTCAAATGAAATATCTTTAATGATATTTTTTTACATGTATTTTTTTAAATATAAAATTTTTTAGGTGATCATGATTTTGGTATCAAATGATTTAATTCCAGATTTTATTTTATAACATTTAGATATTTTATTAAAACCCATTTTATTTCCATTGATTATTTTTAAAAATTTAAAGAATTCTATTTGAATAATTAATGAAAAACATTTTATTTCCCATATTATCATTCTAATGGGAAATGTGGATGATTATTTTTTTGGAATATATAGGTGTGGATGAATTCTAGGTGGAGTCCTATATTACCCTCCAATACATTGGTTGTGAGTTTATATACTATGAGTGATGTATTTAAGACTACATTTTAGTTACTCATAAGCATGGGAAATGATTATGTTTCTTATAGAAGTAATTTCTCTCTCTGGGAATGTTTTCTCCATAGTTATGGGATATTATTCAATATAATAGTATTACCTCATTATGTATGTTTGATGTTACATGCTTCTATGGTGGGTTATATCTATTATATTTCCATGTTGATCTTTTGTGGAATTTAGTTCTTATGATATATATGTTGAATCTAACTAATGTTTTATGGTTATCGCTCACGAGGTTATGATATTTCTATTATGATCATGTTTTTACATGTATTATGAACACATCCTTGATGAAATGTATATTAACCACTTATTGAGCATTTGAGTTTTCATATTTCATATATTTCAGCTCCCAATGTTATAACGATGAGTCTTACTAATGATATTACAAAAATTTTATGAGTACGGTTCCATTAAGTAAAAATAGTCATTATAATATTATTATATATTTGGTTTCTATATAAACTAATCCTATTGGTCTTTGGGATAATAATATTTATGAAATTTGTTTTTCTAAATCATATAAAGGATATGAGATAAAGAATGTTTATCCTGGGTAATTATATAGTATGTTAAAAGCGATACTATGAGAACTGCTATAGATTAAAAATGATGAGAAGAATTATGATGTGGAGTTTGTAATGACCAAGTATTTCAGTGACATTTCATGGTACGGGGGAGATAAAAATTTTATACCGATGTAGGGGTTCTTCCCTGAATTGGGGTTCACTTTTGGAATCCTTGAAATGGAAAATCTCAAGGAGATTTTATTATATAATGAATGGGCCCTAAAAGATTGTTCAGGATCTCATGTGGGTGCCTGATAATGTATCATATGACTTTTTGAGATGTTGTTATCAAAACAGGTTATGTTGTAAATTTTAGGTCATTTTTTGAAAGTCTGCAACAAGGATGGTCATGTTGTGGTTTAAGGATTTACAATGAGATGGGTTTCATCATATTTCATTAAATCTAATGTTTTATGAAATTGGTTTCCCATAAATAGAGGTTTCATTCCAAAATAATTTATAATAAACTATTTTATAATTCCTAGAAATTGGTTCACATCATGACATCTAGGTTTTGTCTATATGGTGTTTGATTAATGATCAATCCCTCTACAAGGTGTCCATAATACCATTACCCCTAGTCATGCCAATAATTTCATGAGCAACTGGGTGTGTTATTTCAATACGCCCATGGTCACATTGTAATGGATTACTATTATGATTTTTTAATATGAGGTAATCCCAATCATTTAGGAATATACCCATTAGATTAATAGGGATAAATAGGTGTTTAATATATGGAATTTGGATGGGTCGTCACTCCCACATCCTAATTAAATACCATATGTCGATGTCATGTTATTGAAGAGTTTTTATAATAGATTTGGGTATGTTAATAAACCTCCATCAATCCATTTTAGTTACCATCAAATCGATATTACATTAGATGAACCAAGTTATGTTCTTGTTGTTTATTCATTTTGATCGTAGTGGAATTAGATGAGGATGAGTGGGATTTCATGTACCTTAGTGAGAGGAAGACCCAAATGCTTAATCTCATGTCATTTGGTGTGGTTACGATGTGACATTTATGTATAGTCATTTTGAGGAGTTTTTTATTTGGAATTAAATTTTATAATTGATTATAATTTGTTATAATTAAGGGATTTTATTTTATGGAATGATATCAAAACTTAGGTTCTGGGATGAGCATGGATAAGTCATGGATAGTCTTTCTTGAGGTGGTTCGGTGTGAGGATTTGGTAGTAACTCTATATTGGTGCTTGGAAGTCCCATTAATACAAATTCATATGCTTTTAAGGAATTATTTCATGATTAAATGCATGTTTAATGTGATTGAGCAAATGGAAATGTGATTATAGTTCCCTAAAGAAGTTATCTATAACACTTGGTAAAATTTTGATCGTTTGAAAACTGTGTTGCCAAGGGGTAGGATATTAACTATGCTGTTGTGTGGGCTTATGTAGGTCTCGAAGCATGAGAAAAATTCTTGGTAGCCTAGATTGATTTTCTTAAGGCCAGTTAGGTAGCAATGAGGGTATTTTCCTTCAAGGATGGATGAGTTGGTTATATGTCTCACTCCAATTAAGAGACACCCTGCTAAGGGTGGATTGGTAATTAGTGTAATTGTGATTATGATGGGTCCCTTGGGATGAGATTGTTTTTCATAGAAAATAATTTCTTCTAGGTGACATAGTTGTGTCTCTCTAGAGAGAATACAATGATAGAACCCACGTAAATGTTATGGAAATCGTTTTGGACATGGAATTGGGTTGTCGAGGGCATTAGATCATGATATTATGAGATGGTCCCTAAGTGGAAGGACTAAGAGAGATGAGTATGGATCAATCCATGATGGTTGGGATAGAGGATCCTAATGTTTTTTGTTTTACTGAGGGGTGACCTACATGAGATAGTACTGATGATATGGTGGGCCGAGGTGTTAGGCTTTAGTTCATGTGTATGCTTAAGTGTCCTTGTGATAGGTGACGTACATTGTGGGGGAGGGATAATAAAGACTAACACCTCCTTGAGTGAGATGGTTTTTTATGAATATCAAGGGTTAGATGGAGTCATTTTGTTCATAATGCTCTGACCATTCCTTTTTTTATAACAAATGGGTCATGATATTAGACCACCTCAAATTAAAGGATAGTATTGTGATGTGATGTGAGATAAGGATGGTAGAACCCACTTTGAGTGATGAGGTAGTGGATTAATTTTTAGATGTGGACCTTTTCTTTTATATTTAAATTCTTTCTTGAGGTATTAAACAAATCTTACCCTATGTCTTTAGGTATAGTATTGGGGTGGGTTTGATGGAATAATGTGATGACAGGGAATCCTACATTTTAGTGAAGCAAGTATGACCCATTGAATCGGTAGATATGGCCTCTATGTTGAGGTGTTACTCACATTGGTTTTTCTAAAATAATAATAGAGGAGGAAAACCCAAAAGGGGTGTTAAATAAAAAAATGGTAGAATTCAAATTTCATGAATAAAAAAATATGGGTAGGACACATGGTTCGACCATACGGTTTCCCAAACAGTGCCCCTATCATGATTGTACCCTTGAAAAAATGGGTAATGGAACATGGTTCAATAAACCGCACACTAATAAATAGAATGAAAATGAGTATTATTACACCTTATGTGGGTATACTATGCATGGTTTCTCCTTGCCACATAAAATTAGATGAACTGTTACTACTAATTTTGTTCTAACTATGCTGCTTCTATATAAATAGAAATATCATAAATAAGATTAAATGGTATAGTTTTCCCTAACCATATTCCAATCATGTGAGGTTGTGAAGACATAATATAATGTCCAGTAATAATTAATAATCGTTCACCAATCATGATATGATAGTGTTTCTTCTAAAAATCTTCTAAATTTTAAAAATCATACTTGAATATCACTAATTATAAAAATTACATTAATTAAAAAAACCACAAAAAAATTGATATTGGTGTGTGATAATTCTCATCACCATATCATTTTTTCCCATAATTTACCCAAATATTAAGGACATGTAATATCAAAAAAAATTTACTACGTAAAGACAAACATTTTCTAATATGATTCTTAAAACATTTTGAAACTATGAAAATAAATATATCATAGTTTCTCTTAAAATTCCAAAACATTACAAAAAAATACCAATCAATAGATAAAAATTTTTAGACACATGAAATTATAAAGATATTATTATAAAGATAAAACATTCAATTGGACTCCCCACCATTAAAGGTTTAAGCCAACATGGTCGATCAAACAAATCGAGGTTCTATTAGTGAAACTAAAATGAGACACAACCTAATCCCTAGAACCAAAGAGGCCAAAATTGAATTAATATTAAATTAAAATATCAAAACTCACACTAAAACAAATATAATTATATCCAAAACAGGTAAAAGATATGATAAATCCCAAAATAAGACAGCATGAAACAATGGACTAGTTGTATTAAAAGAACTACCGAATGGGAAAGGGTACTTCAAATAGGCTTTGTTAGACTATAATATTGATTCAATCTATAGTGTATATTAATTAATATACACTCAAGGATAATGTTAAAGGCCATATTATTAAATAAATACCAAATGTTACAAGTAAAAAATGAGGGGGTAAAATAATGAAATTCTACCATCGACCAAAAGCCAAAGACCAATAATGAAGTGTTTGGAGTAAAATAGTTAAAAATAATAATAACCATGATAATAATAAACATATTCGGAAAATTTATATTCCTCACCAAATGAGCTAAACATATTAGAATTATCTTTAGTTCCAACAACTAGTGGTCTGGACCTTGTACCCATGGTAGGACTACAGTTGGAGTAGTTGTTCCAAGGCCTAATTTTATTTATAGTTGCCTTTGATATTTCACCATAATTTAACCTATTACCTTAGATCTATTTATATATATTAGAAAATATAACATTATTCGTCTTATTATCTTCATCCAAGTCTGAAATATATCCCCATTTAACAATAAAAATTAAGGTCATTTACACCTCCTTTTTGCTTGATTTTAATCTATTTCTACAACATTAAATTCCACCTTAGTAGGTTATAAATTCTATAATTCCCCTTGAATTAAGACATCAATATGACCCCATTTAGTTTCAATAAAATTTTCACATTCTATCTCAAACTTAAGAACACCAAATAATCTAGGTTGGTGAAAACACTCCTCATACATAGTTTGCTTTTTCTTTTCAGAAGGAATACTCTTCTCCTAAATAATGTCATGCATAAAGGATATTTATCCGATATTAGTAGCCTCATCATGAACCATTGTATTCCCATGTACATTATAAATATAGTAATTATATGAAGAATCTCGTTTCTGTTGAATAGAACTAATTTCATTCAATTCAAATCGACCAAACGGAAGTTGTTGAACATAATGATCTGGGTGTTTATCCAACCACCTTCTCCTTATTCCAGTTGTAGAAATATTGATCTTTATCATTGGCATTATGGTCCATATTTTGTAGCCTACTCTTATAATTAGTGGCATCAAGAAAATTAGAGGAACATTTTTGTATTATTAAATTCAATATAAAGGGGGTTTTGGAATTCCCAATATACTTACGGATAGAACAAAATGAAGGTATGTTCTAAAACTCAACACAACTTTTTAAATCCATAGATGGTGTATCTAACACTTCCTTTTTAGTTAACATATAATTCAATCCTACTTATATGAGAACATGATAAAAGTATCCAAACATCACCTAATTTGTGTTCATATCGATTTTAATTAGAACTCTAATTATCAAAGCAATGTCAAATAAGATATCTGGGTACCAAAAAACCCAGTTCAAACCAAAAAATCTTACCTAGATATTTACAATTGTAGTTCTAACCTCAGTGGGATTAAAATTGAGATTAAAATCCTATATATGTAGTATACCTAGTTTTTTAATATTGAAACAAATCCTCATGTTCTCCTCTTTAGTTTTGAACATGTAAAATGAATGAGGAAGAAGATCCACTCTACAGGAATGCATTTCTAGTATGAGAAGACCCTAATTGAAGAATGTTTATTTAAAAAATCTTTTAGTTTCCATGGATTTTAAAACGTTATAAGTACGACTCATCCAATGATAAAATAATGAAAAAGTTACCGCATCTCTGAGAATTCATCCTACCTCACCATCACAGAAGTGGTATCTCCTTTTTAAAATATCTAAGCTTAATCAGCTTCATGAAGGGAAGATAAAAATCATCACTATTGATTAGTTGGCTTACCTTATTCCTCATTATTCAAATACTCCTCCCATGAAAACATCTGCGAATGGTGAGATGGATCAATACCATTCTTCTTCAAATCTATATTTGATTATATCCCATCCCCTTTTGGGTCACTAGCCTCATTTATTTCTATCATTGAAACCTTAGTCCAGGATGTCAGCTGGGGGAATCCACTGCAGATTTGGTCGAATCCATGGATGTGAGCTAGATCCATATGATAAAACACTAGGCACTATCTTCACCCACTTGACCATAGTGCTGAAAAAACATCATTGAATATAGGTAAGAGGGATATAAATTCCATTGGTTACTATACTAGAATTATATGATAGATCTTGCCTTTATTAGGGGAATGCTAATTTATCTAGAATTTTAAACCTCATCATCTCCATTTTTCCTCTTGGTTTCATCCTGAATCTACTTCTTAAAAGATAGTGACCAATTTCTGATTCCTAAAGAGACTGGGAAAAGATCCAATATGGGTTTTCTTATAATAATAACCTTTTTTACAACATTTTCAAATGAATCCCATCAAAAAAAAGACACATCCAAAAAATGGATTTAATAGATGACCATTTCAAAAATCCTAAACTTCAATGAGTCCAAAATACCTAAATTATTGATGAAAGGATCCTAAAAAATCAAATCATTATCATATTCCTTCATTGTTCCCATAACCTACTAGAGATTTAAGAGTTTAGGTTGTTTCATAATTTTACTTTTCCTGGATAATTCTACAAAACAAATGTGATCATAAGGAATTTCCAATTCACACAACCCTACAACCAAAGTGGATTTATGGATGTCAACCATTTCCAACTCATTCCATCAAATGATTCTAAGATGGACTTCACACTTGTGGATTTTTGAGTTTCAAGGTAATTAAAGATTCCTTATATCATCTATATCTAACAAATATCCTATGGAGGACCCTAATCACCAAGAATGATGAGACAATACTAAGAAATGTTTTTCTCTATCACTATATCAAGAGCCAAGGCTAAGTTGATAGATAGATAAACTTCATATAAATCATTAGATATATCATTTTGAGTAATATCCAATGATTAAAAAAATCCTATAATACATTGACACTTTTTTTGTGGAATAATCTAAATTACAAATAACATATAACTCAACGAAAAACATTCAAAATTAATATTACTTCAATCAAAAAAATAATGATCCAATGGTAAAAATACATAATTTATTCATCAAAATCACTCATAATGTCCTGAAAATTTGAATTTATCTCAATCCATTATGTAAAAATGATGTATTATTTTCAAAATATTCTTTTTATGACAGAAATCATGTTTTTCCATAAAAATTATTGAAAAAATCATACTAAGTGATAACAAAAAACCATTAAAATTTTTGTTTAATTCATAAAAAATATTAAACATATACAACCAAATGAAATTTAGAAGCTTAATAGGTTTCCACAAAAAAATGGGTCATTGAGTGTGCATGGATTTGACAAATGTTTTTGGAAACAACATCCAAAACATTTCATTACCATTGCATGTTACATAATATGTTGTGTATATGATCTTAATGGTTTTTCAAACCAAGTGATCATATCATGAACCTATAATTCACCATTTATTTCAACCCAAAAAAAACACTAGAATAACCCCTATAACATCAATAAACTTATTATCACCATCATACAAAAATATATTATACCAAAAATATATTTATTGAACGATCTGAAAATCCCCGACCCCCAACCTGACTAGAATGGGTAACTTAAGGCTCTGAGAAAGTCAAAACATCTTAAGATATCCCTTCAAATAAATCTCAACTATAATATTCTAATTTATAATCCAATTTTACTCCTTTAGAAATAGATGACTATAACATCATTTTTTATGAACCAAAGTGGGATATCTTGACAAGATAGCCAAGCTATCCTATGACAAGGCCCATTACCCATTACTAATAACCACATGATAGAAACCACTATCATTTAATCATATTATAAATCAATGGAAACCATTTAAACCTCTAAATATAAAAAAATTGGTAGTGCAATCTTATTGAAATTCTAGAAACACACATCCATAAATTAGAATTCCATGAAAAATCGTACTTTTTTCGAACAATACAACAAGATGAGAATACATAACCCAAAATAAATATCCAAATATGTTATCACATAATATAGAGGTGATATAAAAAGACTAAACAAATGTCCCAAAACAAATGAAATATAAATGTGGAATATAAATTCACAACCCAAGGTAAACATTAGAGTACAAAAATAGCAATCTAGATATCTCCTCATCACTCAAGGCCACTTAAAAATATCATGATATGATTTAATCCATGAGTTACTAAAGAGAAGGACTCCAATGAACAAACATCTGAAGAACCTGAATTCCAAGGATTATAAAATTCCAATTCTATAGAGATCTTGTGGTATATGTTGCGTGTGAGAAAACATTTATATGTAGGTTTCTCCAAGGAAAGGATTCCATGTAATTCATTTTTAAAAGACATTCCACAAACACTGGTTTATAGTACACACTATGAAAATTATATTTTTTATATTTTTGGGAACAAACTCTTGGGAGTGATCTGAATCCTTTTTAAACAGAAAATAATGAATTTAATGGGATTTTATTAAGTCTTTGAGTGGATTTTTTATTTTTGAAAATAACAATTTTAAGGAATAAAAAAGAAACATTTTTGTCCAATATGAAAAAATTAGTTTGCTTCAAGTATTATGAAATTTCTTATTAAAGAAAAAAATGTTTAAAATATTTTAATGAAATAAAAAAACTATTGAATAAAGGGATACTAATTACAAATCATGATAACAAGTTACCATTAATAAAAAAATGTATATAAAACTATCAAAACTAAAATTGGTAAAGTGGACCACCAATTGAAACAAAAATAATAATCACCACAAAAGAATAAGGATCATAAAAATGAAAACATAAATCATATAAATAGAAAATTTATTGCTAATGAATTAATAATAGTGATTAAGAATTATGGTAATCAATTTCACATCATGTAACACCCTGGCTCTAGAAGCCCGGAGCCAGTGCATTAAAACAAGGTGTGTAATTTTTTCGATAAAAATGTGCTGATAAAAATTACACTACTCATTCTATTACAGATTATGTTTTCGGTTTACATTCTGGAAAACTAGATGTAGTTGATACTTTTCTTCCAAAAATTTGACAATGATAAGCGTCATATTGTTCCTGTCACAAAGGAGTACTCAAAATATTTTAAAATCTACCAAACCCTATAAAAGTATATTTAAAACATAGGGTGAGCATAACAATTCCCAACAAGGGGTTTTAAATAAATTTTAATAAATCCCATTTTAAAACAACAACCTTTGAAATAATTAAAAAAACATTTTCTTAACAGGAAAAAACACTTCTTAAGGAACATCATTAACCTTTTTCAAAGGTTACTTGAAGATATTTTCTGAAAATCATATTACACTAGAATAATATGTATTTACATAAAAACTATATGTAAAACATAAATCATAGAGTGAATACATGTAAAATAATGCAAGTAATTTTTCATAATACATAAATTGATCAAACTAACTCTAAAAGTGACATGAAAGGTTGTCTGTACATAATTTACACATGAATGTAATACATGATTAGAGTTGCACCTAAAATGATAACATTAATTTCTTTCTTCATAAATTGAAAATCATAAAATGACATGTAAACTACTAGTATTTGTATTAATGTTCAAAAGATGAGTGCTGAATATAAATTATGCGAAGTGCATTTACTTCAACTAATACTAATAAATAAATGATCTTAAACTTTTACATTCTACTAGTCGAATAATCTCATGGTTGGTCATATTTTAACAAATATTAAGGGAATTTATAATTCCAGATAGTGTCAAGGCCTCATGCCAATACCATAAAATTACAATCAATGCCTTGTGAAAATACCATCACTTTTTCATGGCATCATGGAATGACCTAATTTGTCTCATTAGACAGACCGATACATCGAGAGGATGTAGCAGGCCTTACCCATCACATAATAAGTCCAATACATTCCTCACATGTCTATTAAGGTCAAATATTCAAAATTTCCCAGACCACTTTGAATATTTAATTTCTTATTTCATATATTCAAGGTGTCTCATACCACTTTGAAAATTTCATTTTTTATTCCATATTATTCAATCTGTCCCATACCACAATGAATAATTAAGATCTTATTTCATAAATTATCAGGATAAGATAGTTAACATTTAGAATATTGTAATAACAATTTTCTCAATGATATGCACGGCTAATAAACATTCTTAGCACAGGTGATAATAACTAGAACACATAAGTAATGGATATATAGGGTTTGTTGAATAAAATGATAACTTATTAATTTTTAAATCATTGATTCATAGAAATAAATACATAAAAACATTACATACCATTTAATACAATGATAAAAGTAACAGTGAACAGGAAAATCATAAACTTCACTAAATAATAGTAATCACGGCAGTAGGTTTATCATGTAATAAAACATTAAGTGAGCATAACATGACAACATGACTGTACACATAATTTTATCCTCTAATATATTATTGTATACATAAACTTATATTAGTTTAGCAAACAAAAAATTAATTAAAACCTTACAAGTATTACATTCATAAAAACCATAACTAAATTCTGATAACCATTACTTGAAATTAGCTCTTGGAAATATTACTAATATATATGTATATATACACGTATATACAATGTGTATATATGAGTTTTACATAACCGAAACAATTTTTAATGATTCCTTACAAATAATTAATTCTTCATATCATTATTTAATCCAAAATATCACTGAATTAAAAACAAAAACTCATGTTAGGTTTAAAATACAAATTTGTATAGATATAATAATATAAAAAATTAGGTTTTTTTATAATAAATACAAATCCATTTGATCCCAAAACATTATTGGCATCCAAGTAATTATTTAAACATTGAAAATCATCTTTTAATAACATAAAACAGATTTGGATTGAATTATGTGTATATATCTGAATATACACAAACTGTATATTTTGTTTTGCATAACTAAAAACCAGGTTGATTTAACCCAAATATCATTATAGACCTTAGAAACTTTATTAAACACAAAAATTTAGCCCTTTAAGAACATGGGTCTACTTAGAGATGAAATATATATATACATATATATATAAACCATATATACATATAATTATGTAAATTGGTTTTCTATTTCAAAAACACAACCAAAACAAGTACAAACCACATTAAAACATCAGTTAAACACTGATAAAGAATATTTCAAAATCCATAATAGGTTTCGGATTGATATATATATATATATATCCAAATATACTATGTTTGTATATATGGTTTTTTACAAGGAAGAAAAAGCAGAAAAAGCCATTACTTGGCTTATGGATGAGGTGGAGTTGATTAGAGGTCACTGGATGTTTGGGAGGAAGAAAACCCATAGGTTTTTTAGTGAAAATTGATTTTATATAACCTATATATGTAAACTGAAAATATTTTTACAAAACCCACAGATCATACATGATATGTTAAATAATGACTTCGAGAGGAGACTTAGACAGGAGCGAATAAATACTCCAATAAACGTATACCTTAATAAAATAGATTCTGATAAGGTGTATGTATATATGTATATAATTTGGGGGAAAAGCATGAAAAAAACGAAGCTCAATTTTAAAAAATAATCAGGGTGTCGGGTCTATGGAAAATAAGAGAAGAGGGGCTGCTGATGTTGAAAGGTTGTGTCACAGTTGATAGGATAACAGTGGAGGACAAGTAGGGTGGGATGGTGACTATTGTGGTGCGATACCGGTGGAAGAGGAAGATTCCAAGAATAAGAGGAAAAAATGGATGGTTCAGATCAATTGAGGATTAATAAAATGGCTATGGAGAGATCTATAGTTTTAAAACAGAAGAGTGGCTAAGATCAGGCACTGCTAATTCCAGTGGCTAAGTTCGCATCCCATAGAGAAATCTATATCCCACATCGAAACAGTTGGACTACAGGACTACCTTATAAACCTCAGTGCCTTATCCAATGATCCAAGAATCAATTCTCCATCCTCGGTACCACCCCATACCGATTCACCTACGGGCTCACTCTCTTCCCACCATTGTTGTTGTTCCGCCCTACACGGTGGCACTGCTCGGGTTCACTCATGCACCCAAATAAATCACGCAACTTTTTCCCTCACGGCCAGCCTGGCTGCCTGGTTGGGGAGCTGAGGCTCAGCCGCACCATAGTTGGTTGTGTGTGCTACCTCCACTAGAAGACGAGCTTTCTAGCCTAGGATAAAGGCCCTAAATTATATATATATATAAACAAAAACACATAGAAATCAATAAATATTTTCACAACAAATTATATTAATTGAAACATGATCTAAAATTAATTTTTTTAGTTTTAAAACGTTATAATTACAAAATATTACTATAAAAATATAATTTTATATAACTTAATATACATAAAGAATTTTGAAATTCTTAATAAAAATATAATGTTTTATAAAAATACCAAAATACCAATGGTTACTTTTTCTAACTTTCATTATTTGTACTAGAATAATTAAAATAAGAATGTCATAAATTTTAGTAATCATAGATATGATTTATCCAAAAATATTACTTCAATATATTTATAAATGTATATTTCTATATAAATTTATTGATTACATTTCATTTCTTTAAAAATCATAATAGGTATTCATTTTTAATAAATAGAGTGGTCTTCTTTCAAAACAGGCATTTATTAACAAAAATATTAGATTCAAACATTTAAAACCCTAAAGTCGTTATTTTAAATTAAATAATTAAGATGATTTAAATACATAGAATATTTAAAATACTTATATACTTATTTTATTTGAAAATATTCACGATATTTAAAGGTAAAATAAAATTATGACTTTTACCAAAACCAACGGTCCCCAAATGACTCCAATGGCTATAAAAAGAAAATAACGGTCATGTGTATTTCCAACGGTCATGAAGACCCCTATAAATACATGTTTAGGTTATTAAAAACTCAATAAAACTTGGTGAAGATGGTTCTATACATACATGTGATGCTTAGTTCAGTCTCCACAGCTCTGACCATAATGTTCTTCATTATGATAGACCCGAAAGACTCTCACTATTGTCATTATCAATTTGTGATGTTTGGGGGTCTCCCGGTGACCCTGATTGTTCTCCTATTAGTTATTATAGGTTATTAAGGTTATTTTCACCTTATTTAAATCTAAAATTTTATTATTTTATAGAATAAAATTTGTCTTATATTTATTTTGCAAACATTGTTTCGATAGTGCGGAAATTACATGAAGAAAAATAATTAAAAGTAATAAATTATTATTATTAAACATAAAATATGTTTGGGGTGTCACATTAACCCCCCCCCCCCCCCCTCAACAAATTGTGTCCTCATAATTCCTTTGTGCTCTTAATCTTTCCTGCACCAACTGCTGATATTAACTTCGTGGCCCATACAAGAAATGTCTTATTTTTTAATGATTAAAAAAATTGATTGACAAAAAGTTTAGATTAATACCTTAACTCAGTCCACCACCGTGGATAATCTGCCAATGTCCCCAATTGGATTCCTATGGTGGTTTTCAGTTTCTTAATCTCCATAGCCCAAACAAACCTTGAGAAATTGGGGTAAAACTTTTTCATGTAACACTTGGATTTCTGGATAGATCCATGGTAGGTATGGAGCTCAGAGATTTCGGCATGAATGAATTCCTTATAGATCATCCAATCTATATCATGCCTATGTGTTCTGAAACCATAGAGCCTCTAATAAATGCTAAAACTCAAAACCAAGAATAGATAAGTTGTTCGAATGTCACCATCCAAAGCAGCTTCTTGGAATTTCCCTAAGGCTAGGAACGTTTTGGAGGGAGTGAAATTGAGGAAGATACCTTCACGATACAATTCCCTATGCCTATACTCTAAAAATTGTGTAGTTTCTATATGGTGATAAACATAATTGTCTCCCTGATATGTATGTAGGACATTTGGGAAAAGGGACACTTGATAGAAGCATTTTCAAGATAAATGAAGGTTCGTGAAAGGATGATATGATTTTGAACATGACATTGACTTTATAGTTTTCAGTATCTCAGTTGGTAAAGATAAAAGTTTGGTTGGTGACCACTTGTCTTCTGTCTAAAAATTTTAAGAAAAAAGTTCTTAGTAAATCATAACCATATTAAAAGAGATATTTTATTTTCCAAATACATATTAAAGTACCAAAACCTAAAAAAATAACATTATCCATTTAAGACAAAGTTCCTGAAACTCGGGGTGTTAAAAAATAATTTGGTCCCTCTTAAAAACTCACTGGTACGAACTTCCCGACAACCACTGTGATGTTCCTTCGTAGGTCCCACTAGCATCGAAGATTTCCCCAGTTACTGATTAAATGGACCCCCAAAAGGGTTCCAAACTCTTCAATTACTCTGGTCCAGATAGAGAACGAGCAAAATGGATCAGTATATTGTGTAAATCTAAAGTTCAATGAGAGAAAATCTTGAGGTGTATGAATTAGGGTGACGTCATTATGAATTTGATGTCTATAAAACAAATGTTAAGACTTTACCCCTAGAATTTCGAAGTCTCTAAATTCACCAGAGTGACAATAGGTCATGATTTGACAAAGATATGATTTTCAGAGGTTACACTTTTGTGCAACCTCATATAACTCATATAGGGATTAAAAATTTCCGGCTAGGGTAAAGCATTTAAACAGAACCACAATATACATTACCTTACGCGCATAAAATGGATGTTGAGCATGCATCATAAGGAAATAGTCCATTATTGACCCTTAGTGGGGTTGAAGTACATGATGAGAGTTCGATAAACAATATAGGTGTTTACCTAATAGAATAGGGTTTTTAAATGTATCATAACCTTCTAAATATGACTTTAGAAAAATATCCTCTAGTATTTCGGTTGGAAGATAAAAATACTTGTTTCGTCTGACATCTGAAAATTTTGATGAAATAATTCTACTTAGTAAGCTATAATTAAATATTTTGAGTTGTTCTAATTTTCCTAATTTTTTAAAATCAACCTCCGATAACAACTGTAACTCCCCGAATCATGAATCCAAGATCTGTTGCATTAAAACATGGTGGGTAATTTTTTCCATAAAAACATGCCGATAAAATTTACACAACTCATTCTATTATAGGGTATCTTTCTGATTCATGTTCTATAAATCCATATACAATTGATATTTTTCATCAAAAAATAGGACAATGTTAAGATTCATATTGTTTTCATCATATAGGAGTACTCAAAATCATGGAAAATATACTAAATCCTATAAAAATATATTGAAAATTTAGGGTGATTATAAAAACAACTAGTAAGGGTTTTAAATATAATTTGAATAATATTTTTTTAAAACAACAACCTTTTAAATAATCACAAAACATTTTATTAAGAGGATAAAACACTTCTTAAGGATCTTCATCAACATTTTTCAATGGTTTCTTGATTATATTTTTAAAAAATCCTCTAACACAATAATAAAATGTATTTACTTAAAAATTGTAGGTAAAACACAAATCAGAGTCCATATACATGTACAAGAATTCAAGAAATGTTGAATAATCCCTAAATTGATCCAACCAACTATAAAAGTGACATGAAAGGTTATAATTACAAAATTTACTCATGAAAGTAATACATGATCAGAGTTGTGCATAAAATGATAACATAAATTTATTTCTTCATAAATTGCATATTATAAAATGACAGGTAAAATACCAGTATTTATATTAATTTTCAGAATACAAGTGATGAATATACATTATGCCATGTCCATTTACTTCTACTAATACTCATATGTAAAGGCTCATAACCTAGGATAATCTACTAGTAAAATAATATATTGGTTGGTCATATTCTAACACATAGTGAGGGAATGTATAATTTCTAACTATGTTAAGGCCTCATGCCAATACCATAATCTTTTTGTCTAGGCCTCGTGCCCAGACCATCATTTTACCAAGGCATCTTCCCATTACCCTAATTTGTCTCATGAGGCCTATCAATGAATAGAGAGGCTATATTGGGACTTACCCATCACACAATAAACCCAATACATTCCTTATATGTCCAGTATGGTCAAATATTCAAAGTGTCCCATAACTCGTTGTATTCTTAATTTATTATTTCATATATTCAAGGTTACCAATACCACTTTGAATATTTCATTTATTATTCCATATTATTCAATGTGTCCCATACTACATTGAATAATTGTAACGTCCCGACCCTAGATACCCAGAGTCTGTGCATTATTACATAACATTTGCATGATCACAAAGGATCAAGTCTCGAAAGACCGATTAGTTTAGTAGTCTTGGAAACACTAGATATATTCATTACATCATAAGGTAAAAAAACTACAACAACATATTGTCTTCATATCCCTTCATACTATCCCTGCAGGTCATTCATAAATTACTTCTTCATAAACCTGGGAAAAATAGAACATTAAAAGGGGTGAGCTCAGATGCTCAGTAAAGATAACATTATAGCAGAAGCTTTCATAGATAAGCATAAACACTTAAGGTAGTTTATAACTAAAACAAAATCCTTTTAAACTTGAACATCAGCATAAAATGGCAAATATAAAATAAAATAATGCCATTTACTTACTAACATGGATATTCTACTAGTCGAATGATCACATGCAATATCAATAACCACTTTCATAATGATGGAATTCATAATGCCAGACTATCATAACCACATAGCCAAGGCCTCGTGCCAAGACTACAAATAAGATTTTGCCAAGGCCTTGTGCCAAGACACTAATTTGTCTCATGAGACCTACCGATGCATCGAGGATCTATAGTGGGCTCCACCCATCACTTATTAATTCCAATTCATTCCTCATATGAACATGTTTAAACATAACATAAACATTCGTATTAAAACTAGCATACAAAATGCCAATACTTTAACCACAAACCATGAATGGTATAAAAATAGCACATCCACAGTCAAACATAACTCATTCAATACAATATGGAAGATTGTATTGTACCTCAGTCGATAATAATGAATGATATTGACATAGATTGAAATAACCATCAAAAATATTTCAGAGAAATATCCCCCTTTTCATGAAAACATTTAAAAGTCACGCTATTTTTCAAGAAGCCGTTTAAAAATAGATTTTTGAATCAAAGTGTCCCATACCACTTTGAAACTTTTAAAAGGAGTTTTAGTTTTAAAACTTTAATGTCCATATAAATAAATCCTTAAAACCAATTTTAAAACATGGACATTAATGAGCAAGATTTAGAAGAATAAGTCTTTAAAACATTTTAAAAATGGTATTTTAGTTAGAGTTTATAACCAAAAGAGAGACACTTGAATACAAATAATTGAGGAAATCAAAACATTGTAATATCATGAGAGTAAATGGATTCATGATATACTATGTCATAGTACATTATATTCACCACATAAAAGTGATTTGGTGTATAACAACAAATAAGTCTCAATGGAATGTAAATTGAGATGAAATATCTAATAAAGGTCATATCCTTAGGTTAAAGATAAATCAACGACATAATTATGTGTGAAAAATATAAATACAATAAATATGATTGGATATTCAGTGTAAAACAATCAAAGTACATTCACACATATTCTTGTAAAAACAACACCAACAAATTGGATGTTTATCTCAACAAATGGAGAATGAGTTAATATTACTCTTATCAAATTCATATAAATGACTAGAGAAATTATCAATGTAGTGATTCTGTGTATAAAAATTATATCCATAGGAAGGAGAGTAGAAATTATGACATAATAAAATGAATTGTGATTCCACACATAATCTTGGAGTAATATAATCAATGATAATGCGTAAAGCCAAATGAGTGGAAATTGAAATTTCAAATTCCCTTATCGATTAGGTAACTTAAGAAACATACAACCATGAAAGAAGGATCATACCATGATGATTTATATATCCCTAAATTAAAGTAAATTACACAATGAATACAATCATGGGCTGTACACACACGACATGCAATAAATAAGTGGTGAAAAATGGAATTCTCACAGAATTAAAAGTGAGATAAGAAACCCCTTACCTTTTACTTTTCCTTGGTTGGGGTAGGTTAAAATCCTTTATAATGTTGAAATAATTGTTATTAAATTATTAATGAATCATATACATTAATATTATATCATATATGATCATTTAGCATTGCTTTGTTAATAATATCTTAGAATTATCGTCGTTTCAGGTGTTAACTTACTCGTTTTCTTTTATATGTTTTGTTACATAAGCCATGTTTGTTATGGATAGGTTGTATCTTATTCATATCCAGAATGATATAAAGTTCTTAAAAATTATTTTTAAAACATGAAATGATAATTATACATGAATGGATATGATGGAGAATGAATCTCATCACGTTCGTGGAGACGGTAGTCCGTATGTACGCACGAGCGACAATATCATTCTTCTGATATTAAAATAATATATAATTGGATGGTCTTTCATATATACAGAATCATTATCATGTTATATTTTTTATTTAAATGAGTTGCACATCATTATTATACCCACCCAAATAATAATATATTGAATAACAATTACACCATGACGTGGAGACGGTAAGCCGTACGTACGCACGTATGGTGACATGTTATTCAAAGGGTGGATAGAATACTGAATATGGTTGTAACATATTTATAATAACATCACAGTATATATAAGATACTGGAGTTATTATTTATAATGGTAACAACAAAGAAAGAAGAAGTGGATAAAGAAAGAAACTTGAAAAGGGGTGGTGAAAACATTACCTCTTCTTCGGGTTCTTCCTTTTGATTTGATCATAATGGCTCCTTAGGTTTTCTTTCTGAATAAAACTAAGGCCTCTAGGTTGTAGTGAGGGAAGTTGACAGATTATTTGGGCAGGTTTTGGCCAAACCAAAAGGCTTTCAAGGTGTGAAGAAATGAGAAGGAAGAGTTCCCTTTTATAAGAGGGGTGAGGGGCACCTTTGGAAAATCTAGAAATATTAATTTATAATAAATTCATATTCGGTTTCTAATGGCTCTAATGTTGATTATTAAAAGTTTAAGGTGGGTATAGGTCTAAAACAATTCAACCAATAGAATTTAGACAGGTTTGTATTACTATATAAACCTTATCTTTTAGTTTTAACTCTTAGTTAATTAGTTTGACATTTACCATGTCACTTTGTATTTTTATATTATATAGTTAATAAACTTACTATATACATCAAAGAGACTCAAAAGTGGTAATTTAATGATATACCTATCATGATATAAGTCTCTTGGCCGAGCCTTAGATTTTTAGGAATTTAATCGCAATTAATAATATAATATTTGTTTTAAAAACTCTTTTATGTCAATTTTGACACTATTCAATAGTTGATTTTTGTGAAACTCATAATAGAGAAATTACTTCGAAAAAAGTTAATTAAATTAATCCTAATATGTCATATTATCCTAGAAAAGTAGTTTAATTCATTAAAAGTCTTAAATTATATTTATTTGGGTATTTATAATATCAATTATTTTAATTTTTCAATATTATGGTAATTACTGCATCATCATTGTGTCATAAATATATTAATTTATTTAATGTTTAAAAATTATAAATAAAATATCATTATGTTGGAAATAGTATTATATTTCTAATGAATACTTACAATCGAATATATCTTATGTATAACCCAATATTAAAAATGTTTTAGTAAATAAACATTGATTATAACTCTTTTAACTCTTCTTTGAATTAAATACTAATAAATGTCCAAATCTAATCCCAGTGGACCTAAATGATAATATTTTATTCCTAAGGTTGTTTTTGGTTGAGATAAACTTGTCCAGTAGAATTATGACATGTGTTAGGGTAATATTAAAATCATTTTTACCCTTAATTACCCTATTTACTTTTAACTGTTGTAAATAAAAGTAAAAAGTTACTATTCACAAAAAATTATTTTCATCTCATTGAACCACATTTTACTTCTTGATATTAACCGTGTCTCTCAGATTTTTGAAATTCCATTCACAGAAGTGGTGAAATTAAGTTTTATGAAAAATTCAGTTTTTTTTAACTCCCACTTAGTAGTTTCACTATTCATCAAAAATTAAAGTTTTTCAGAACAATGCCAAAATTTCACCCAAAGCTATAATTGATATTCCAAATTCAAAAATTATGCCTATTTTACAAAATTATAAACATATAAGTTTCATTAAAAAAGTTTTTAATTAATTCCCGCTGTAACAACAAATAGTGTGTTTTTAAGAAACAATATATATCAAAAGATTGACAATAGTTTAGGTCCAATTTCAAAGTGAAATTAACTCTAATGAATACCATTGGATAAAATGGAAAAAATATATTCTAATTATACTTTAAAACCACTCAATAATATAATTTATCACTATAAATTATTTTGATTTAAAAGGTTGTTTTTAATTAAAATTTAGTAATTTTCACTATTCATCAAAATATAACTGTTATCTGAAAAGTTCCAAAATTTCACCAGGGGATAAATTCGATATTCCGAATCCAAAAATGAAGTCCATTTTGAGAGATAGAATTTATAAAATTTCAAAAAGTATTTATTACTATTCATAATGGCTAGTTTGATTGGTTGTGGTGTGTTAGAATCTCGAAGTTGCGTACAATGCACTCCATTACATTATTCGAAGCGAAACGTACCGTGGAAGCATGGGGTGTTACATTCTCCCCTCCTTCAATAAATTGCATCCTCTCAATTTTTAAAATTGTTCTTGGGAATATAATTGCAAGTCCCACAATGAAATTAGAGTCAATAAAACTATCACTTTAAAAGAAAGAAAGAGAGGTATAAAGGTCTACCAAGATAACCCATACTCGGATTCCATGTAGGAAAACATGGATACGGATGATAAACTAAGTGTCAAGTTCTGATGGAGAGGGATAGAAATCATGATCAGGAGTAATTTAACAATAAGAAAACCAAAAACTTGTGTTGGGACAAACAGCCATTAGTCTTCTAGTAGGAAAGTAAACGGACAACATTTTTTTGTTTTAAGTTACATTACATAAGGATGAGGAATTTATTTATGATATTGACTAAGAATATAAAGATATATACTTACATTTTAATTAGAGATTCATTCTTTAATAAATTTCCACCACGAACTCATTTTTTTAAACGATGGGTATTCAAGAAGACATGGTCACATTGGAATAGCTAGAATGAACTTCTTAAGAATCACATGATCCATGCAAGATAAACTATATATTTACATTGTCTTCAGATATTAATCAAAACCAAAATGGTTAGTACACGATCTAATGATCCCCAAAAAGGATATTCCTTGAGAGAAATAAACACTAATCGTAATTTCCAAAATTAAACAAACAATACCCCAAAGTTAAATAAATTACATTCAATAACCAATTGTCCTTAGAATCCTTTAATATAAACAAAAATAATATTGAAAACCAAAAATTATTAAGAATGTAGTCTTCCATGTTAAATTGTTTCTCCAAATGACATTAATTACTCTTAAAGTCACATAATTAAAAGTAATTAACCTAATCATTTCCATAAATAACCCAAATCATTATAAATCCACAATAAAAACATAAATAAAAATCCACCATTACTCCTCAAATGAAATCCCATACTACTCTATTTTCCTTTGGCATATAGTGTTCTCAACAAAGCGAAAAACTTCCAAAATAACATTTATCACTTAATCACCAAATCCTTTTCCTATACTAAGGGTATTCATTTGATAAGACATAAGATCCCAAATCAAATTATTATTGATCAACAAAATCATTTAACTAAAAATAATAGTCACACTAACCAGGGACTTCACGTAGTCCAGTGGTAGGTGATAAATCTCAATTGCACTTTGGTTGTGGGTTTGATTCCCATAGCATTGTCCGACGCGACGGGTTGTCACACGGTCTACATGTTGTCCTTTTTCAAAAACTATATTTTATAACATTACCAGAATGAGATAAATTCCTCAAAATAACTATAACATAATTTAACCACAAATGTTTTCTCATACCATGTATTTTCATCCCAAATTATAATAATTTGTAATTTCCTCAAACCCAATGATCATATAAAACCAAATGGTTATTTATAACTATATCCACAATAGAAAAGGTAATTCTTCCATAAATATCATTCTCACATGGCAAACGTTAGGGTTACAAATAAAAGAGAAAATTATTCAAAAGTAAACCCTTCAACAAGGATCACTAATAATTTTTAAACATTTATCCAACCATTTATTTCCACATAGGTTCTTCTCTGACTAAGAAAATATCCTATAGAATAGGACATTTACTTAGGTAATGGTCGGGTCCCCTACATTTAAGACAAATGACTGTAAATGGATTCTTGGGACTATTTTTATCTTCTTCCATAGTACTCTTCATTTTTCTTTGTCAATTCTTCACTTTATGTCCTTCCTTCCCGCATGTAAAGCATTTCTTTGTCCCATTGAGACACTATCCTGGGTGTCTCCTTCCACATTTCCTGCATGATGGAAATTGAGGATTTCTTCCTCCATGGTCTCCACTACTGGAGCTCTTATCATTCATCACCTTTATCTTCTTTGTTGAGTCCGGTAATTGGTTAATATATATATTTTTGATCATATTTTTGGAAAATTGATTTAGCATAAATACGATATCTTTTATGCCTATCAACATTCCATTTTGTTGCTCATTTCCACCATTGTTCCCACCATGTACATCATTCTCAAAGTCACTATGACTTCCTTGGAATCCAGCCATTGACTAAAACCAGAAAGCATTGTGTGAGTAATAGTAGTTATACAATCATTTATAGATTAACATGTCACCATATTCTCACATTGAAACACATTAGGATTAACCATGGTCAATTACTCTCATCTAATATATATAATACTTTAAATCGGTTTGTAATGAAAATGTAAATTATCCTAAGCATATCCCCCGGGAGTGTCGTAACCAAAAGTGCAGCAAGGCTCGTTGTCGTGCACCAGTTTCCGTTCAAGTCTAGCTCAAAGTGGTGTTTTCGGGTTTTACCCCTAGGTACATCTGTTCCAGAGCTGCCTCTACCTGCTCGTATCCAGACAGGGATGTATTGCTCAGAAAACATACAAAATCTCTACAATACCAAAATTCTAGAATGTTCTTCTATACTAATCCTCAAAGTTTATCTTAGGTCTACGTGCTCTAATCAGAGTTTATCTAAATCTAGCTTCCAAAGTTTGTACTAAACTTCCTCTGATACCAACTGTAACGCCCTGACCCTAGATACCCAGAGTCGGTGCATTATTAAATAACATTGGCATGATCACAAAGGATAAAGTCTCTAAAGACCGATTAGTTTAGTAGTCTTAGAATCACTAGATAAATTCATACATCATAAGGTAAAAAAACTACAACAACATCTCGTCTTCATATCCCCTCATACTATGCCTGCAGGTCATTCATAAATTACATCTTCATAATCCTAGGAAAAATAAAACATTTCAAGGTGTGAGCACAGATGCTCAGTAAGGATAACATTATAGCAAATGCTTTCATACATAAGCATAAACACTTAAGGCAGTTTATAACTAAAACGAAAGCCTTTTAAACATGAAATGCAGCATAAAATGGAAAAGATAAAATAAAATAATGCAATTTACTTAATCACATGGATATTACACTAGTCGAATGATCACATGCAATATAAATATCCACTTTTATAATGATGGAATGCATAATGTCATACTATTACAACCACATAGCCAAGGCCTCGTGCCAAGATTACAAATAAGATTTTTCCAAGGCCTTGTGCCAAGACACTAGTTTGTCTCATGTGACCTACCGATGCATCGAGGAGCTATAGAGGGCTCCACCCATCACTTATTAAGTCCAATGAATTCCTCATATGTACATTTTTAAACATAACATAAACATTCGTCTTAAAACTAGCATATGAAATCTCAATACTTTAACCACAAACCATGAATGGTATAAAAATAGCACATCCACAGTCAAATATAACTCATTCAATACAATATGGAATATTGTATTGTACCTAAATCGATAATAATGAATGATATTTACATAGATGAAAATAACCATCAAAACTATTTGAGAGAAATATCCCCCTTTTCTTGAAAACATTTAAAAGTCACACTATTTGTCAAGAAGCCATTTAAAAATAGATTTTTTAATCAAAGTGTCCCATACCAATTTGAAACTTTTAAAAGGATTTTTAATTTTAAAACATTAATGTCCATATAAATAAATCCTTAAACCCATTTTTAAAACATGGACTTTAATGATCAAGATTTAGAAGAATAAGTCTTTAAATCATTTAAAAATGGTATTTTAGTTAGAGTTTCTAACCAAAAGAGAGACACTTGAATACAAATAATTGAGGTAATCAAAACATTGTAATATCATGAGAGTAAATGGATTCATGATATACTATGTCAAAGTACATTATATACACCACATTAATGTGATTTGGTGTATAACAACAATGAAGTCTCAATGGAATGTAAATTGAGATGAAATCCTTAATAAAAGACCGTATCCTTAGGTTAAGGATAAATAAACGACATAATTATGTGTGATAATTATAAATACACTAAATATGATAGGATATTCATTGTAAAAAAGTCAAAGGACATTCACACATATTCTTGTAAAAACAACACAAATGAATTGGATGTTTAACTCAACAAATGGAGAATGAGTTAATATTACTCCTATCAAATTCATATTGATGACTAGAGAAATTATCAATGGAGTGATTATGTGTGTCAAAATTATATCCAAAAGAAGGAGAGTATAAATTATGACATAATCAAATTAATAGTGATTCCACAGATAATCTTGGAGTAACATAATCAATGAAATATGCGTAAAGCCAAATGAGTGGAAATTGAAATTTCAAATTCCCTTATCGATTAGGTAACTTACGAAACATACACCCATGAAAGAAGGATCATACCATGATGATTAATATATCCATAAATTAAAGTATATTACACAATAAATACAATCATGGGCAGTACATACACCACATGCAATAAATAAGTGGTGAACAATTGAATTCTCACAGAATTAAAAGTGAGATAAGAAACCCCTTACCTTGTACTTTTCCTTGGTTGGGGTAGGTAAACCTCATGTATAATGTTGAAATCATTTTTATTAAATTATTCATGAATCATATACATTAATATGATATCATATATGATCTTTTAACGTTGCTTTGTTAATAATATCTTATAATTATCATCGTTTCGGGTGTAAACTTACTCGTTTTCTTTTATATGTTTTGTTACATAAGCCATGTTTGTCATGGATAGGTTGTATCTTATTCATATCAAGAATGATATAAAGTTATTAAACGTTATTTTTAAATCATCAAATGATAATTATATTTGAATGGATATGATGGAGAATGAATCTCATCGCGTTCTTGGAGACGGTAGTCCGTACGTACGCACGAGTGACAAAATCATTCTTTTGTTATTAAAATAATATATAATTGGATGGTATATCATATATACAGAATCATTATCATGTTATATTTATTATTTAAATGAGTTACACATCATTATTATACCCACCCAAATAATAATATATTGAATAACAATTACACCACGACGTGGAGACGGTAAGCCGTATGTACGCGCGTATGGTGACATGTTATTCAAAGGGTGGATAGAATACTGAATATGGTTGTACCATATTTATAATAACATCACAGTATATATAAGATAATTGTGTTATTATTTTATAATGTTAATAATAAAGAAATAAGAAGTGGAAGTAGAAAGGAACTTGATAAGGGGTGGTGAAAACATTACCTCTTCTTCGGGTTCTTCCTTTTGATTTGATCAAAAGGGCTTCTTAGGTTGGCTTTCTGATCAAACTAAGGACTCTAGGATGTAGTGAGGGAAGTTGAGAGAGTATTTGGGCAGGGGTTAGCCAAACCAAAAGGCTTTTAAGGTGTGAAGAAATGAGAAGGAAGAGTGCCCTTTTATAAGAGGGGTGAGGGGCACCTTTGGAAAAGATGGAAATATTAATTTATAATAAATTCATATTAGGTTTCTATTGGCTCAAAAGTTGATTATTCAAAGTTTAAGGTGGGGATAGGTCGAAAACCACTCAACCAATAGAATTTAGACAGGTTTGGGTTACTATATTAACCTTATCTTTTAGTTTTAACTCTTAGTTAATTAGTTGGACATTTACCATGTCACTTTGTATTTTTATATTATATAGTTAATAAACTTACTATATACATCCAAGAGACTCCCGAGTGGTCCATTAATGATATAACTATCATTATATAAGTCTCTTGGCCGAACCTTATATTTTTATGAATTTAATATCAATTAATAATATAATATTTGTTTTAAAAAACTCTTTTATGTCAATTTTGACACTATTCAATATATGATTTTTATGAAACTCATAACAGAACGATTACTTTGAAAAAAGTTAATTAAATAAATCCTAATATGTCATATTATCCTATAAAATTAGTTTAATTCATTAAAAAACTTAAATTATATTTATTTGGGTATTTATAATATAAATGATTTTAATTTTTTACTATTATGGTAATTACTGCATCATCATTGCGTCATAAATATATTAATTTATTTAATGTTTAAAAATTATAAATAAAATATAATTATGAAGGAAATCTTATTATATTTCTAATGAGTATTTAAAATCGAATATATCTTATGTATAACCCAATATTAAAAATGTTTTAGTAAATAAACTTTCATTTTAACTCTTTTAACTCTTCTTTGAATTAAATACTAATAAATGTCCAACTCTAACCAAGTGGACCTAAATAGTAATATTTTATTCCTAAGGTTGTTTTTGGTCGAGATACACTTGTCCAATAGAATTAGGACATGTGTTAGGGTAATATTAATATCATTTTTACCCTTAATTTCCCTTTTTTACTTTTAACCGTGGTAAATAAAAGTAAAAAGTTACTATTCACCAAAAAATATTTTTGTCTCATTGAACCACATTTTACTTCTTGATATTAACCATGTCTCTCGGATTTTCGAAATTCCATTCATAGAAGCGGAAAAATTATGTTTTATGAAAAATTGAGTTTTTTTAACTACCACTTAGTAGTTTCACTATTCATCAAAAATTGAAGTTTTTCAAAACAATGCCAAAATTTCACCCTAAGCAATAATTGATATTCCAAATTCAAACATGATGTCTATTTTTCAAAATTCTAAACATATAAGTTTCATTAATTAATTTTTTAATTAATTCCCGTTGTCACAACAAATAGCGTTTTTTTAAGAATCAATATATATCAAAAGATTGACAATTGTTTCGGTCGAATTTCAAAGTGAAATTAATTATAATGAACACCATTGGATAAAATGGTAAAAATATATTCTAATTATACTTTAAAACCACTCAATAATATAATTTATCACTGTAAATTATTTTGATTTAAAAAGTTGTTTTTAATTAAAATTTAGTAATTTTCACTATTCATAAAAATATAAGTATTATCCGAAAAGTTCCAAAATTTCACCCTAGAATCAATTTGATATTCAGAATCTAAAAATGAAGTCCATTTTGAGAGATAGAATTTATAAAATTTCACAAATTATGTATTACTATTCATAACGGCTAGTTTGATTGGTTGTGGTGTGTTAGAATCTCGAAGTTGCGTACAATGCACGCCATTGCATTATTTGAAGGGAAACATACCGTGGAAGCTTGGGGTGTTACAATAATTATGTTCTTTTTTCATAATTTATCATGATATGATAGTTATGATTTATAATATGGTAATTAAAATTTCCTCAATGACGTACATCGATAAAAAAATTGTTTGCACATATGATAATAACTAGAACACATAAGTAATGTATAAATGGGGTTTTTCGTATGAAATGATAACTTATTAATTTTAAAATTCTTGATTCAAGGAAGTTAATACTTAATAAAAATTACATGTCATTTAATACACTGATTAAAGTGGAAGTGAACAAGAAAGTCATAAACATGATTAACTAATAGCAATCATTGTAGTAGGTTCATCAAGTAAAAAACATTAAGTGAGTATAACATGATAACATGATTCTAGAAATCCTTTTATCCTATAATATATTATTGCATACATAAACTCATATTGGATTAGAAAACTCAAAATTAATTAAAACATTACAATTATTAATTGTATCAAAAAATTAATTGAATTCTGATAACCATCAATTGAAATTTGGGCTTGGAAGTCTTACTAATATGTGTGTGTGTGTCCCTGTATATAAAAAGCGTATATATGAGTTTTACATTAATGGAACATGTTTTAATGTTTCCTTACAAATAATGAATTCATCATAAAATTATTATTAACTAATATCACCTGATTGAAAACCAAAACTCATATTAGGTTGAAAATACAAAACTGTACGGACATACTAATATAAATATTAGGGTTTTGTATAATAAATAAAAATCCATTTGAACCAAAAACATTATTCACATACAAGTCATTATTTAAATATTGAAAATATACTTTTTATAACAAAAAACATATTTGGATTGAATTGTATATATATATATATATCTGAATATACAAAAAGTGTATATTCGGTTTTGCATAACCAAAAACATATTTATTTAACCCTTATATCATTATAGACCTTGGAAACATTATTAAACTCAAAAATTTAACCCAATGAAAAAATGGTTCTGCTTAAATATGGAATATATATACACATATATAATCGATATATACATATAATTATGTAAATGAGGTTTGAATTTCAAAAACACAACCAATAAAAGTACTATACACATTAAAACATCAGTTAAACACTGATAAACAATATTTAAAAATCCAGAATAGGTTTAATATGGAAAACTATATGTATGTATGAATATATACATATCTATAAATATTATGTGTGTATAAATGATTTTTCACAAGGAAGAAAAGGCATAAAAATCCCTTATCTAGCTTAAGAATGAGGTGGAGTCGAGCAGAGGGCACTTGAGGTTTGGGAGGAAAAAACCTCATTGGTTTTTTAGTTTAAAGTGAGTTTATATATACTGTATATATAAACTATATATATTTTTGTAAAACCCACTGATCAAACATGATATGTTAAATAAATACATCGGGAGGTACATCGGGAGGAGTCTTAGACAGGAGAAAACAGACTCTCCAGTCAACATAAACCTAAATAAAATAGCCACTGATAAGGTGTATCATTATATGTATATAATATGGGAAACTTGCGTTGAAAACAAAGGAGGTTTTGTTTTTAAACAAAATTGATGTTTCAGGTCTATGGAAAAGAAGAGAGGAGGGGATGTGGACAGAGAAAGGTGGTGACACGGACGAGAGGAGAATAGTGGAGGAGAATTAGGGTGGAACAGTGACTTATGTGGCACAATTCTGGGGGAAGAAGAAGATGCGAAGAAGAAAAGGAAAAAATGAATAGATGGTTTAGATCAATTGAGGATTGATCGAACTGCCGATGAGAGATCTGGGTTTTAAAAATCGAATAGCGGATGAGATCAGGCATGGCCAGTTCCAGCAGCTGAGATCGCATCCCACAGAAAAATCCGCATCCCATATCAAAATGGCTAGGACTTTGGTATCTCCTTATAAACATTGGTGCCTCATCCAATGAACAAAAACATCACTTCCCCCTCCTCAGTATAGCCCTATACTAATTCACCTACGGGTGCGCTCTGCACCCACCCCTGTCGTCGTGCCACCCCGCACGGTGGCATGGCTCTGGTTTACTCATGTGCCCATGTAGCGTGTGCATCTTGTTACCTCATGGCCAGCCAAGATAGTGGGATAGAGATCTCAGGCTCGACTATGCCACTGTTTTTGGTGTATGCTGCCTCCATCGATCAGATAGCCATCTATCCTTGGCTAAAGGCCATAAATTATATATATATATATATAAACACTTAGAAACCAATATATATTTTCATTAAAAAATTTATTAATTAAAACATGATCTTAAATTTATTTTTTTAGTTTTAAAACATTATAAATTCAAAATATAACTATAAAAATTTATTTTCATATAACATTAATATACTTAAATCATCTTAAAATTATTAATAATATTATAAATATTTTATAAAAATACCAAAATTCCGATGGTTACTTCTTCTAACATTCATTATTTATACTAGAATAATTAAAACAAGGCGGTCATTAACTTCATTAATCATAGACATTATTTGACCAAAAATATTACATTGAAATATTTATACATATATATTTAATTATAAATTGATGGATTGCATTTCATTTCTATCAAAAGATAAATTGGTATATATTTTTAATACATAGAAAGGTCTTCTTTTCAAACATGTGTTTATTAAATAAAATCATATTTTCCAAAATTTAAGACCCTGAAGATCTTAAGGCACTTAAAATAATTAAGATGCTTTAAATACTTATAATATTTAAAATACTTATATACATAGAGTATTTGAAAATATTATATATACTTAATGGATTTAGAATTTTATGACCATTATAAAAACCAACAGTCACCTAAAGAATCCAATGTCTATAAAAATAAAATAACAATAATATGTATTTCCAATGGTCAAGAACACCCTTATAAATATATGTTTATTAAATTCCAAACTCGAAACAACATGGTGAAGATAGTTCTTTATATACCCATGATGCTTGGTTTAGTCTCTATAGCTCTATCCATAATGTTCTTCATTATGATAGACTCGAAGTACTCTCACTATTTTCTTGGTCTATTTTTGATATTCAGGGGTCTCCCTGTGATCTTGATAGATCTCTTAGTAGGTATTCTAGGTCATTAAGGTTCTTTTTGCCTTGTAGATATGTAATGTTTTAGTGTTTTGTTGAATAAAATATGTCATGTTCTTATTTTTTAAACATTTCTTGGATATTCCATAAATTACATGAAGATAAATAATTAAAACTACTAAAACATTATTATTACACATAAAATATGTTCAGGGTGTCACACATTACATACATATAATGGGTAACTATTTAATTTCTTATTTTAGAAGCATATATATACTCAGTGAGACCTAATAACTTCTAGCCTATTGGTGTGACTTGAACAAAAATCATCTCTATCTTTCTATTAATACCCTAATCAAGTGATCTAATTATATACTGGAATTTACTATTTTGAGTGAAATAATAACTTTTAAAGAAACCATTTTTATCTTCTAAAATGAACACTTAGGGTTCCCATGAAGATATCTACTAGAGATGAGTAAATATTTTATCATAAATCAATCAAATATCGATAACATGTCACAAGGTAGTATGTCACAAAATAAACCCCAATTCTCATATTGATACACTATTTTATAAATAGGTCATTAATATTAATATAAGTATCAAAAAATAATCAAATTTAAACATCAAGATAAAAAAATACTATATAATATATGATATCATCGGGATTAAATTATCTAGGTCTCTTATTGTATGGAAAAAAACTTATATAAATCAACAAACAAGCCTTTAATAACCCTTTAATAGTGAAACCATGAAATCTATTCTACATATCATTGAAAACTGATCCTTACGTATTCAAAAATTAGAAACTAATTATAAAATCCATTTAATTAAATAAAATATTAATTTAGGCATCATTACATCTAGCATATGTCCAAACATAACATTGGTATTGTAAAAACATGGAAAATGAATATATAGGTTTTAATAGTGCATCAATGAAAATAAAAAACAACCTTAAATAAAAAAACATTCCTTCTATGTGTGAACATAATTAATAAAAATCATTAGGAAAAATCATACCCATTATAAAACTATACTTCTTTTTATAAAAACCCACTTAGAAATTTTATCATTTTTATAGCATAAGTATAATTTTATAATGAAAATACAAGATTATTAATCTATAAAATCTATTCCAAGGAAATATTATAAATCATAAAATAAATTCAAAAAAATTGTGGTTTCAACAAGGATGTCAAGATTTTGGATAATTTTATGCATAATATGTTTATAGAAATCAATCACTGAATTGTTTTTTAATAAAAAGGAACAACAAGGAAACACATACCAGGGTCCAGTAAGAATGGTATCAAACTTCCAAATATGGAGTGAAGGGGACTACACCATATACTAAATTAAATTAAAGGATTAAACAAATCTTGTCCTTGGATTCAACCACTATGGACCCATGTAAATGATAAGAGGAAGAAACATGATAGGTGAAATGTGATAGAATGAAGAATAAGAGAAAATTATGTATATCCTTAATAAACAAACATATAGTTAAAGAGGAGGAGATCAAAACGTATGAAATAATAATAGTATATTAGATATGGATACACATTGGTTGTTTCATGTCAATGAAGATGGAGGAATACCAAAATAGTGGTTAAAATCAAAATAAATTGAATCGGAATTTCAAAAAATCCAAAAAATTGTTCTGGTGACAATGTTTTACTTCATCTTTTATAAAGCCCTGAATCATCCATGAGAGAGACACTATAACACATACATACTATAGAATGGTTTATCCATATGGTTTATAAAACATTGATCACACCATGGACTAGACACTTTGTATAATTACACTCTACATAGATATACTCTGAATGGTTTCTCTAGTCTATATTTGATTTATTTTAATGATTAATAAAAACATTAAACTAATTGTCATATTTTAATAGAACAATGAAATCTCATAAATAAATTTAAACTAAAAAGTTTTCTCTATACATATTCCATACATATATAATACTACACATATATTATTAATTTTTCCCCATCCATGATTTGGTTGTGCAGTAGTAAAAAACACTTAAAAGTTTTAACAATTCAAACCCATAATTCCCCAATTGGGAAAAATTCAATAATTAAAACAAAATAACCAAAAAAATTGTTTTTATCATTATGTTTTACCCATACATAGATCAGGCCACAATTATATTTCAAATTTTTCACTAACCATGTTCTATTTGTGAAATAATAAAAAACTCTTAAAATTTTTAACAGGTCATATGTTGTCTTCTGTAATACTACTAAATTAATTAATTAAACAAAAAAATAGATATTAATGATGAACCAGTGCTGTTACATTGATGTTTGGAAATAAAATTATTATATTTTAAAATGTATGATGACCATATTAGTTTTAGAAAATAGATAGATATATATAGAAAGAATATTCATGGTTTTATAGATCTTACAATCCACTAAATGTGAATTTTAGTGCTTTATATACAAAAAATCATTTTTGGATATTTATTTCATCGAGGTGTTAAATCAGAAATTGATCAAAGCATAAAAAATGATTTAATTGTGCTTATGAAATAGAAATGTATTAATATAGTATATTTAATTATATTCATAGATAGTAAAATAATTCCTAAATATTAGGAAAAGGATATTGAGAAGAACAAAGTATCTTATTACCCTAATATCTAAGGAATCATATGGCCTTTTAAATGATCATATATTTATGGTTTGGGGGCCATTGAATTTTCCTTGATCATTCACTTTCTTATGATCAATGACCTTAATAACTCTCTATAATTATTTATTATTTTATTCCTTTCCCATGTTTTTCAGTTCCCACATATGTTCTCCTACTTGGAAACCTAGTTATATTTTATTCCATATGAACATCATACTTCCATTTATGTCTTATTAAGAAGATGTTTCATTTTACCCTTTAATGATTTGGGTTCTTCAACAAATAAGTTTTCAAATACCAGATCCTAGATTAATGATATCAAGTTTAAATAGTAAGGACACAATTTATCTAAAATGGGGAGAATTTAATGCCCTTAAATTCTAAAATAATAACATTTTATTCAACATCAAATATGACATGCAACACAATGATTGGATGAAAATATAACACCCTCATACTTTATGATATGTTTAAATTGACTCAATCTATGAAATAGCTTCTCTTACATGCAGCACTGATATTATCTTGGTTTACTCACAACACTAATTTTATCATGTGTTATATACAACAACAAGTTTAAACTAAATGTCAAATATTATTAAAATATTATTATTTAATATAATAGTCTAAAACATTACATTAAATTAGCGGTAATGAATATTACTAACTAAATTATTAAAATATGGTTATATATGTGAAAATGATTCAAGCATGAGGTTGTTACCCAAATATTTCCCCAAAATTTCATTTATGAAAAAATGTAAAAAATGCATTACATGAGTTGAAAATTATTTACACCAGTTGGAAGATAAGATGTTATAAAATGGGAGGCAGAAAATTAACCTCTTTCATCATTTGGGGTTGTGAAAGATAGAAGAAAGCCACTAGGTCATGCATCAATCGTCATTATTGTTGTGTATTCTTCTTCTAACTAATCTAATGGAATATTTCTATCCAATACAATCATATCAAAGAGTTCATCTTTCACGACCCTAAATATTAGAAAAAAACCAAAAAATGTAAGAAAATAGGATACATTAGAGCACCCACCATGCAATAAGATTTGTTAAAGTGTGATGAGTACTCAAAGAAATCAGGAGATAGGATGTGAATACAATATTGACATCCAACATTCACGTAGACTGAAGATAATCATCTTCCTTTCATGCCTATTTTTTACTTATTGATTGTTTCCTAGAATGTTATCAATTATTGGAAGCATTATGTCAAGAACAAACAACATCTTGGCTAGAACTGGTTGTGGCATCAAAAGGTCCAATTGAAAGAAAGGGAACATGATAAAGTTGGGAAACTAGATCCAAAAGTGAGAATAACATGGGTGTGATCAGTTTTTGCATCTGTAGATTTAGGAGCTACAAGAGCAAAGGAAATACCACCATTGAAGTTATTGTTACTTTTAAAAAATCCCCCAGAAAAATATCGGTAGCATAATAAAATAATGAATGGTTGTATATATATTGATAGGCAAACAAAAAATTTTATTTATATGGTTAAATACACCTAGTTGTGAGAAACAGCATCCCTAATGCTCAAGTAAAACCCCTTCATACATCAAAACCGGAAGACATATCACCTCATGCTCCTTAAAGAATCATGTCAGCAGTGTGTGAAAAAGTGCATCATGCAGTTGCTAACATCATCTAGAACTACAAAATAGAACACAAAAAATTAGACATTCCACATTACTAAAATGTCTGGCACAAAGAATAGAGAGATATTATATTCAATCTCAGCACTAATCTGCATTCCAAGCACATGGAATCCAAAATAAATCATTGTGTCCCATTATAAAGTTTCAAATTCTGTCCAAAATTTATATAAATTTTAGAGAGTATGTGGTCGTTATTTTTAAAATATTTATGGATGTAAATATACCATTTTGATACCTTTGAAACATCAGGGAGTCATTATATTTGATCCATGAATAAATCTCTTTATTGAGACCCTCCTTTACAATCCAAAGATGATTTTAATGCTTTTGTATCTCATCTAATTTCTCTTCATCAATAAATATAAATTATTCCAAGAAAACTTCTACTTGTGAAAGGTCCAAATTCACTTTATCAGATAGTTTCTAGGATCTAGTAAAAATGATTCACTTAAACTTGTAATAATCCATATACTTATTTGATTTCATATAATGATGGTTAATAATCCCATCTAAATCAACCACTGCATTCTTTCCTTTTGTCTCACATGACTGGAAAACAATCCACTTCATCTTGATATTCATTATCATGTACATATTTCATCCCATTAATGGATTCATTAGGACCATCTAGATCCCTTTCAGATATGGGAGGAATAGTAATGGGGATACACAAAGAACTTTGGATGGTATCAAAAAAAACATAGAATACATTAAAAATATCTAGGTAAGAGACACTCTCATTGGAAATGACCTTAGTCTGATTTCTAGTAGACTTCTCAATATAATTTGTTTTCCTTCCAAATGGGTCTTTAGTCCTAGAAGGGCCCACATGTTCCATTGAATTATTTATCTCTCCAATGCAATCTTCCATGTCCAACTCCGGCTTTCCCTGCTCAACCCTTGTTAACATACTAACAGTTGGAATAACTATCATTGAACATTCACTAGATGAGTTTCCCATTTTAAAATAGTAACTATAATAGGTTGGAATGTTTTCTATAAATCACATCTTTGAAAAAACTATAATTTTAATTTTGAATCCAGATCTGATTTAGATGAAGATTAGATAAATTAATCACAATGAATGCACTAGAAACCCAATGCCTTGATAGTTTTCTAATTTCAAGATCTAATTTTAGTGGATAAAAAAGATCTCTTGAAATAGGGAATATGCTGATATGCTTAAAAAGATTAATTTTTAGTCTAGGGATACCTATCTAAGAAAGAAGAATGGGTGATTCAATATCAGGATCAAAATTAGGGGTCTATTTCAGGACATTCATCATTCCACCAAAACAAATCCCCAACCTCCTCGCCCAAAATCTACATAACTAAATTTCATATGAGAATTTATGAATGAAATAATAAGAGTTTATCAAGGAAATGTGAAATCCAATAAACCCAATATCTTAAATATATTTTCCTAGAAAGATCAACGATGGGGTACACCTACTAAATTTTCCAACAATCACAAAGCACAAATATGAGCAGAGAAGAGTGACCTCATTTATATATAAATAAGTCACCAAATAACCTATATGGAAAATTATATTCCGGTCAATGAAAATTTCCTCATCTGCAACACTATCCACGCGAGGAGACGAACTAGCCATCATAGTCTATCCGGTGATGACATCTTCAAAGGTTCGAGGGTTAGATTTAGGGATTTTTAGATGATCAACACCGAGAAGAGACAGTAGTGTTTTTTAGGGAGACATATTCTCCTTAATATGGATATATATGTATTGATAATATAATGATAATCATTTATAATAGAAGGAATGTTTTTCTGAAAAACAGTATTTTTCTTAAAAGAAAATTTATTTATTATTCGAACACAGAATTTAAAAAAAATTAACTATTTTAGAATATTTATATGAAAATATAAAATTCATTTATCAAATCATAATTTTTAAATTTTCTTAATGTTAATGTTTAGGATTTTTCTATAAAGTTTCATTTTATAATGGATAGTTAAAAATACGGATTTTTAACAGAAAAGGGTCTTATTATTTAAATAATTATATGGTTGAATTATATTTTAAATTTTTTTAAAAGAAAAATTATATCAATTTTATATTAATTATTTCAATATAGTCCATTTTAATCATTTTCGTGTTACATTTATATATAGTAACTTTGTAAACTTTTGAACATTTCTCATGTAAAACCCATATTTCTCATCACATTTGTGGGGTTAATTTTATATAAAATTTTTCCGCTTTTGTAAATATAATTTTGAAACATTAATTCCATATTTAGAGTCAAAATAATTTATAATTTATAATATGGTTATAATAATTTTTTTGAAAAATTAATTGAAAATGTAGTAAAAATTAATTATCAAAGTTAAGGTAAAAATGGGTTTACCGTTGGTTGAACAAAAAATATAAGGGTGAAAATAAACTATAAAAGTTTCTAAAAACTATTTTATTAAAATATATATACATTTACACATATAATTTTTTATAATGTTCTATTTTTGACCCTTTTTATATATGAAAAAATTTGGGATCACTCAATCATTTTCCAAAATACAAAGTGTAAACTCTCCCCCAATTATACAAGGCCACCCCCTCTCATTTGTTCTTCACATTTTCAAATCAATTTTCATCAGAAATTATCTGCCCAAATCACTTCCCAAATTTCCTCCCATTATCCTAGAATCCTTATTTTTTCATAAATACAACCTTTGATTTATTTAGTGAAAACCTAAGTAGGATACCTAAGGAATAGGTAATGTTCTACAAAAAGCATTTTACTTTACTTCTTTATCCACCACCATTAATATTTATTAAATAATGATGATATAATAACATAAATTTCTACCATATAATGGTATTTTTTTATGATAGGTTCATTAATTAAACCCATATCCACTTCAATCAAATGGGTTATAAAATTATCATTCGTGTGTATAGCGGACTACTGCCTCATGAATCAATGTCATTTGTTTTTTAACTTCCACCTACCAAGGATGGTCATAATGATGGATATAAAGTAAATATATGACATTTATAACTTATTTATACCTATATATTCAATATATCATATATATATATATACCTTCCATTTTATAGGAGATAAAATAATGTCACTCATGTTTACAACAGACTACCGGCTCCTGAAGAGATGTGATTCATCTTTCACTAACTCTTCAAATTTAAGAAGATAAAGATAATGTTAATTAATATATGTGATATAAATGATAAATTTATTATATTAATGAAATATTTGACCTTATATAAGGGTAATAAATATCATTTTTCTTTCCTTTTAACTCACATAATGATCATAACATCATTTGTGTACGTGTGGACTATAGCCTTAGTGAAGCAATATGACTCTATTTTCCTAATAAAACCACATGGATGATATATATTATAATATAATATACTATATATTATATTATTAAAATTCATGAAAGTAAAAATACTAATTATCTTATCTCCATTATGATTATTAAAAAATAGAAACATTACTCATGCGTACGTATGTGATACTACCTCTAGGACCGTAATGTAATTTATTTTTCATATCCATCATTCATGATTGTTTTTAAATGTAAAATTGAGGTAAAAATATGATAATTAGTTTATTATTATTTTCTAGCGATGACGAAAATATATGATATGTGCAATAAATATGTCATTCATGATGAAAAGTGAACGAAAAAACAAAACAATTGAAAAACAAAAATGGTAATACCAAATGATTATTAATGAATGGGTAATAAGATTTTATAGAAATAGAATATATAATATTATAAATATTAATATGATTTTTTATAAGTTAATAACATATTTAAAATCCTTATATATGAGATTAAAATTTTCAATCAAATTAAAGTTTGAGGTACGGGATTTGTTAGCTCAATTTCCAATCATTGGGATAAACATATACTTCATTGATTATGCCATGATAGATTTTGTGTATAATGAATTTTGATTATATTATGTTTTATTTAAACATTTTTATCTACATTTATATTTGACACACATAATATATTAATCTTTTGATTCTCACTTCAATTTTATGATCTTTGAAAGGGATTACTTCACAATCTCACTTTTATTGAGATTTTTTATCATTGAATTTAAATTAAAGATAAAATTTGATCATCATTTAATAAAACAATTAATTTTATTATACTATAGTTAATAAAGATTTTTTCTGGTAATATTATCATTTTACCACACTTTGTACTTGAAATATTTAAGAAAATGATTTTAAGAAAACCTGATTTCATTTATCTCTTTGGTCGAATATTTATTTCTTCCAAAATAAATTTTTTAATAAATGATTTACCAAAGAAATTTTCCTATATTTTTTCTCATTACAAATTTTTTTAATTTAATCTTAATTTTTTTTAAAATAATTATAATTTCTGTTTTACAAAAAATTGATAAGAAACATCTTATCATTTTCTAAACAAGGAACTTTTCTAACCTTATTATCATGCAAAAGGAATTTACTTTTAACTTTAACGACATGTATAAAATTAACCTGCATTATTACTATAATTTTTTAAAATATTCATTAGAAATTTTTCAAGGATATTTTAAAAGAAATTTTTTTTAAAGTAAATTCCATCGAAAAGTATTTTCAAAATGATTTTCAAAATGAAAACAGATATTTTTCTCAAGAATTTTTTTAAAGATAATTTTATATTATTTATATTTATTAGTGAAAAAAATTGTTCTTCATATTCCAATGGGAATATGTTTTATTAATATAATTATTTTTATTTTTATGTACAATTTAAAATAATTTTGACCAAGTATAGTACTAAAATTTACTTCCTTGTTTCATTTTGTAGTCATTAACTTTCTGTTGAAAGATTCACAACCCTATGACTATTAGTCATTAAATTTACCATAAATTTACCTATTATTAATCATGTATATTCTTAATTATTTAATCGTATCTCATTTCTATATATGGTTTTTAAATTTTAGTGTTATTTTATTAATTGTAGAAATATTGATAAATATTTATTATTTACCCAATATAGATATTTAATAAAAAGGTACATTTTTCATTAATAAAATTTATTATTCAATATATGAAGAATGTTTTGGGCCTACAATGAAATGTGGGAATCATATAATATATCCCCTCAAAGCATCAGTTGGTATCTTGATACAATCATGTTAATCTATCATTGAACGGGTTTTAAACAGTAGTTTTAAACCCTCTAGTGAAATGTATTATCGGTAGAGGTATCATGATGCATGAAATCATTGAATCCCATAATTTGGAATTGTCTATGTTAAGAGTTAATTTGTTATTACCCATGAGATGTTCACTATGATATTATCACTAGATGAATTTAATTTTTGGATTATTGATTAAAGAAATGTGTTCTCAGTGATTTACCCTTCCATATTTTTTATACCTTATATTGTTCTTTAAGTGGAATATATAGAAATTTATTTACCTTGTCATATTGATTATGCTGATTAATTAATGATATCTTCTTTTGTACTTAACCCTTACTAAGAATTTTGGATCTCCCATATTTTATTTCTTTTCCCTAGGATTCCATGAAGATTAATATTCTGGATATGGGTGGATATTCTAGATGGAGTAATGTTATTCTTGAAAAAATATTATGGGGTAATTATTATATTCAAATCTAATGAAAGAATAATATATATATATATATATATATTGATTACTAAGACTACTTGACAATTCAATCATTTAGGATGTGATTCCTTTTATCTTACTTCAATGTAATAAAGTAGACAATGGATCATGGCTTCTAGGGTCAGGGTTGGTACCATGAGGATATAATGCATCATACCAAGAGGAATTATAAGGTATGATTTTATTCTACAATGACATTTTTAGTCAAGATTTTTTTGTTTAAATTTATATAAAAATAAATTATATGATCTTTTTATTTTAAAATATATCTATTTTATTCCCTAATTTTTTTCAATGGAGATTACATTTTTTCCATTTATTCTCCTCCCTTTTGTACTTAATACGATTGAGAAATTGTTTTGTAGGAAAATTTTACCTTACTTCCTCTTTGGTCAAAAAATATTTTCATCCATGTCAATATTTAGTTATATTTTTTAAATAATGTTATTTTATTTGATCAAATGATTGTTTGAGTTCATTTGGAACTATATTTCGTATCCATACAATGGTTTAAAAGGAATCTAGTTTTACTTTTTGAATGAGGTACTTTAAAATTTTAATGAAATTTGTAATCGAAATAATTATTTTATCTTTAATAAATGAATGGTTTTACCACTATCATAGCAATTATCTTTATTGACGATTTATTTATAATGTTTCAATATTATTTTCAACTAAGTAATATTATAAATATTCAATAATTTTTATTTAAAATGTTATCAAAAGAAAATAATATTTTCTCAGGTTTTCATTGAAAGGATCGATAATTATTTTAAATTTACTTTGATTTAGTCAATATACATTGATGATTCTTATGCCTTATAGGGGATATAGTCTAATGATACCATCCACATTAATTCTCTAGAAATATTATGAATATGTTTTTCTATTTATTGATAATTAAAATACTAAAATTTCATATACTAGATTTCAATATAAATGTTTATACTATTATTTTGTTGAGTAGTAATTAATTTATTTCATATTATAAATGCATTAGAATTATTATTTGATGATAAGGGCCCATTATAGCCACTAAATGTGTTATTAGGTCTCATGGTAATAACTAATTTTGGAATTTGGCATGCATCGTACCAATTTATTTATGATTTCTAGCTATAAGGGCATGATGATATGATTATGATGTTTGACATTATTTATTCTATCATTTTTAGACTTTTTATTTTTATAAAAAATTAATATATATTGTTATTTCATCTGTATATGTATTCATCATTCATGATATTTGTTATATGGAATATTTTGTTATTGTTTATCACTTATATCTTGTTTCCTGTTTATTTTTCCAGGATTACATATGTAGTATTCTTTCCCTTACTGAGCATCTAATATCATGTTTCATTATTTTTTCCTTTCCCCACAATATGAAGAATGGATCTATGAATAATTTCAGTGATATAATAAATGAAATAATAAATTTCATACTATAATTTTATATTCTATTTAATGTTTCGAAATGTATTGTTAAAATAATGTATGTATAGATAATCCAAAGACTACTAAAGTGTTCGATCCATTATCATGAAATCTATTATATCGTGAACAAATATAGTAAACTAACCATTAAATATGGGTTTCTAGAGTTGGCTTGTTACAATTGCTATCATAGATGTTTTCTGTAAAATTTATGAACTAAATTTAGGAAAACAAAAAGAATATAATAGTAAACTATGATATAATATAAGGATAAATATAATTATATGATAATATCATGAATTTTTTGTAAGTTAGATAATTTTTTCATTCCTATAAATGAAACGCCTCTAGATAGTAGCAATTGGATGTAGTTGTGCCTCAGATACTCATTAAGATAAATATCCTTAAAAAATATTGATGATTATCAAATCAATATTGACTCAAGGCACGGTGAACCAACCTAAGACTACACATAAATCTGGACAATCCTATTAGATATTATTTTAAGGATTCGCATGATCTTTATAAAACATTACGAAATATTTAAAAATATTTTTATAACTTGAACATATTCCAAAAGATACTAAGATTATGATTAAGAGATATGCAATGTATAAATTTTCAATTTATGCTATGTGTTACTCCAAAAATAGAATTATACATTATTATTTAATACTTATAATGGTATTAGTGAATTTTTTATATGAATTTCTATAGAAATAGTGCCCAGTTAAAATAATTGAAACCATATAAATGATGGTAAACTGTATTGGGATTTCCTCCATGTACCAGAAAATGATATCAGAGTAGGAGGTAAATAAATTATAACTATATTAGAGCATTTGGCTGAGGTCATGACTAGAAATCATACCCATATAGGGAAACCTATTTATCCCTATCATGTTGAAACAACATTGGACTGGTTCATGTGACAACAACATTCAAAATTAAATTAGACTATTAAACCATTAATAGTTGAAAAATGGATCAAGTCTTTGTAAATAATTTTTATTAAAATGGGAAGTATTAAAAGGGATTAAGTTATCATGTATGTTTATTTTCGAAATTAAATCATTTTTCAATAGTCATTGTTGATCCATAACATTGAGGGCTCAAAGGTAACAAATCATATGGAGTGGAATACATTCAAGGAGATATTATTAGAAAAATACATTCCTCATAACCGACTAGTTTATAGGAGAGTAAATTCCTAAATATAAGGAAAAATAAAGGAGAATATGTTTTTTATTTCGATTCTAACTTTACATGGTTAGCAACACATGCTTCGAATTATATATATAATACCAGAAGTAATATTGATCACTTAGTTGATGGCCCCAATACTATCCCTCAAAGGGTATTACGCTCTTATGAATTTTATGTATATGAGTATATAGAATTGAGTTCCATCAAGATAAAAAAATATTTCTTCATGTATTATTTATTTCATAGAAAACAAGAAATGAAGTAGGTGATTGAGGGATCTAAAACAAAAATATAGAAAATATGAAGAAGGGGTTGGTGTAATTTAGAACTTTTAATAATTATAAAAATAAAACCCATGGAACATGCTAGATGTGAATGAGATTTTTCTTCATGTTTGTGGAGAAATGTCATCAGGATCATGATTACAATGTCAATAAATAATCCCTAAATGTCTAATGATTCAACTGTAAGAATATAGGTAACTATTAAAATAATTTCCCTAACTGTTTTGTGAATTTCCATAGAAAATGCTATGGGAGCAGGGTCAATCTTAAGTAATCAAAACCAATGAGGTTAAAGTTAATAAAGATATTATGGTAAGTAATTTGATTATTACAAAAAATATAGATAATTAATTATTTCATTCTAGATCCTTTCCCACTTTTAGAACTTCCATGATTTCAAATAAAAAAGATATTTCCCTATAACCATATTAAGAGATTTTTATATCAAGAATCCTGGTGGAAATATTTTTCAAATAAGGATATGTCAGTTAGTTCCCATTATAACACATAGACATTCCCCATTTAAAAACTAGATTATTTTACCTATGGTTTAATCTGATATAGTACTTTGTAGGCATTTGATTTCAAATTATATTGTAAAAAATAAAATAGAATGAGATTTTGATTTGTAATTGAGATTTTAAATCCCTTATATTTAAAAGGGATACTAAATCTTCTAAATAATTTATGGTTTCATATCCATCAGATATCTTTAAAATAATTCTTATAGAAGAATAGTATAAATAACCCCTAAATGAGAAAAGAGTCCTTAAAATATTGGATATACATATTGTGTAATTATAAAATAATGTGATTCCTAAAGAGCTACTTAGCATCCTCCTAAGCATGTGGTTGAGATTTATTTTGATCATATCCTTGAAGAAAAAATAGTATCTATGACTCTCAAAAATATAAAAATAGTTCAATTAGTTGAACTAGATAGACAATTATAGGAGTTGTGTGATAAGTTATTTATACACCAATTTGTTTCACCAGCAGGATCCTATGTTTATTTTCTTAATAATATTGATGGGTATATGATGTTTTCCATCGATTACGGGGAAATCATTGCTAACAATATAACTATTAAATATCCTCTACTTGGGATTGATAACTTATCTAATCAAAATAATGGAGCTCAATAATTTTAAAAGATTTATCTTTTTAGTGGGTATCATAAACTATATGTAATTAAGAGAGATATTAAAAATATGGAATTTCATAAGTGTTGCAGGAATTACATATTTATATTGAATCCCTTTTAGTTGATTAATATGCCATTTGTTTTTGTGGATCTCCTAAATAAAGGATTCAAGGATTATGTTAATAATTTCAATTTAGTGTTTATTAATGATATATTGGTATATACTAAATCTCAAGATTATTGTAAGGTTTATTTTGGAATAATTCTTGAGAGTACTTGGAAAATGATTTATCTGTAAAAAAATAAAAGATATGAATTTTGGATTTTATAAATTTCCATTATTATCCATATTGTCTATATTCATAAAATGTAATTTTATTTAATAAAGGAAAATAAAGTAATGGAATATCCAATTCCAAATAATACAATTGAGGTATATTGTTTTATTGGATTAGCATCTTAAAATTTATGATTTGTTCAAAAAAAATTCGATTGGCTAACCCATTAAACAAGTTAACACATAAATGGGTTATTTCCAAATAATCTTAATAAATAAAAGATATATTTTAGAATTAATTATTATAATTTTCAATCAATAATTATATTATTTACAATCAATAAGGGATCATTTTTTGATATATAGTAATGAGTAAAATAATGTACATGGATGTGTCTTTATGCAGAACGATAAAGTTGTTTCCTATGCATCAACGAAGTAAAATATTCCATAAAAAATTACCCAACCCATGATATTTAATTATAATATATAATATTTGATTTAAATACATGGATTCATTTCATCTATGTAGAAATATGTAAAATATATACTAATCTAGAATGTTTGAAATACATCTTTTCAAAAATAAATAGATCTCTACATTAGGTGAAGATGATGGTTTAAACTACTCATGGATTATGATTTCTCAATACACTACCACCCTGTGAATATAAACAAGGTTTATTATGAATTAATTGGGAATGAACCATGCGTTTTGACAAGAATGAGGGTTGATAAAGATCATATATTCATGGATATAGTAAAGTTAGATATAAGAATCACTAAGGTAGGGGGAACAACTATTTTATACCAAAATATTTCTAAACCGTCATTATTAGAGAAAATATAAATTTTGCATCATTATAATAAGTATAAATAAAATAAATTGGATGTCATGAATGATGGATGGATGGTATTATTTATATAGGAACATTGTACGTTGAAATTTATAAAGAGGTTATGTGTTCTATCCATTCATGAGATAAAAAAATTAATAGATGAATCTTATATCTCAAATTTAACTATTTTTCATTATAGCACCAAAATGACTCAATATTTGAATGAAAATTTTTAATAGTATAACATGAAATTTTAAATTATTAAATATGTATTGATATAAGTTTTTCATATTGGTAAAATCTAACAGACATCATCCTAAAGGATTTATTCAACCAATACTTATTCCAATGTGGTAATGGGGTGATATGGTTATGGAATTTATCACTAAATTAAAAAAATCCCTAGAAAAAAATGTTGTCATATGGGTTATTTTTTATCCCTTAACCATGTCTACACATTTAGTCTCTATCATGGATGTTCAACCACTTAAAAACCTCATGAATAACTATATTGAGGATTTTGTGGCATTATGGTCAACTTATTGCAGTTATATATGACCATGAACAATGGTTTACTTATAAATTTTAGAAATTTTTTCTTAATTCTCTTCACACTGAGCTACACTTGATCAACACTTATCATCTTCAAACATATAGGTAGTCTGAAAGAATAATTCAAAAATAAAAAGATATGTTGACGTTATAGTAAATTGAAATTCTTGGTACGTGGGGTAAGAATTTAAATATGAAGGAATTTATTTATAATAATAGAATCCATTAAATAATTCAAATGGTTACATATCAATAATTTCTTTGGAAGTTGTGTCAAACTCTAACTTATTGGCATGTAGTTGGTGAAAGTTATATTATACGCCCAAATCTTATGGAAGAGAAAATAGTGAAATTGGAGACTGTTCAAAATCATATCAATGAATATCAAAGTAAAAAAAAATCTATTCCAATAATAAATGAAACAATTAGGATTTCATGTGGGGCCATGTTTTGAAGAAGGTAACTCATTGGAATGGTGTTATAATGTTCAGTAAGAAAGGAATGAAATTCATAGGTAAATCATGACTTTTTAATTTATAGAATGAATTGGAGATGTGGTTTACTATTTGGAAATTACACATAGCCTTTTTAATGTTCATGACATGTTCCATATCTAATTATTGAAGAATTAAATGATAGAACAAATTCATATACTCACATATGAGGAAACTATATTATAACTTGATTTATCTTACTATTAAAATCCTATCTGTATTATGGATACTAGAGAACAAGTGTTGTGGAATAAAAAAACAAAATAGGGGAAGGTATATTAAGTAAATCATAAAATTGAAGGGTAAATGTGGGAATAATAAAAAGTTATTATGAATAACTACCAAAATATATTCCTTAGTAGAATATTTGTAATTAATAAGGATGAAATTATTAGAGAAATGAACAAAACACCCAAGTTTAAAGTATACTATGATTTTCTTTCTAAAGAAGCAATAAAAATGCATATAGATTTATTCAAGAATTTCATATAAAAAATTCCCCAACATTATAAGTTAAATTTGATGAAATTAATATCATTTTTTCATTTATATGTTCAAAATTATCATGGGTTGAATTTTTTATTATTTCATAAATAGTTGATTTTTTTCAATAGCGAAAAATACCAATTTTATAAAACTATTCCTTTTATAACCTTTTAATTATATAATAATAACATGAAATATTAATACAAATATTTCATAGAAACTATATATATTTAATAATTAATATAATTCATATAGAATATTATTTTTAATTCAGAAATAAATTCACAATATTATGGAAATCCAATAAATGATGTCATTCAAAATAAGAATAATTATTAGTTCTTTTATTGGAATCAAATATTTACTTGGTTACATTAATTTTTTTTAACTTTTAATGAAAAAATATGCCTCCTTTGATTTAAAATAATCCAAATAATTCCATTTGAATCAAAATTATACTTTATATTGCAATGAAATAATTTTTATGCTTAAAATAAAAAAATTATAAAAATGGATTTCATTTAATTTTATGATCAAATATTAAAAGTAATTTTTAAAAAAATTAGATTTCAAATATTATTGTGGATTTATTATTTTTTATCAAAATAATTAAAAATAGGTAAAAATACGAACTTTTTTTGTCATAATGAACAGTAAAAATGGTAAATATTCATCACTTGAGTTAAGGATAAAATGAGTTAAAAGGGTTAAAATTGGCATAATGCTCTATGATAAGACAGGAAATGATTAAATACCATTATATGGATGAATTTTTACCTTAAAAGAATCATATTATATTAGATTACAATATATATCAACTTTACTTTACTAAGACCTATATTATAAATACATTTTCAGATATATACATGTTTTCCAGTTGCCTCACTTATAAAAGTGAACCCCTTATCCACTGTTATCTACCATACTTGAGACACTTATCTCAAATAATACCATACAAATTATCATTAAAACATCTCTCCCCATATCCTAAAGGTCCCCATCTTAACAAAACACCATGTCAATATCGATTAATGTGTAATCCAAAAGAGGACACCTAAAGAATTGGTATATGTTCTTGCCAGGATTTTTCAGGTTAATTTGTTCTTAAACCTCCTCCAAATATTAAATAATAATAATACAATAATTACATTGTTATATTAATAATACTTTGATGCTTTTATATTAATGGTATACCCAATTTCTATCTCCATTCCATCCTTTGAAAAATGAAAACATCCCTCATGCATATGTACGACTTACCATCTCCACAAAGCGGTGTAATTAATTTTTCATCATCATTTTACATATATGGTTATAAATATGGAATTAATAAATATATATGTTATTAATGACATAATTATTATTCTTTAAATATAATATATCACCTACCATATTTCCCTTCTATCTATTGGATAATGCTGATGTTGTTCATGTGTGTGTGTAGACTATGACCTCATCAAAACAATGTGATTTTTTTCTATTACCACTATGAATGAAATATTATAAAATTTTGTAAAATATTAAATAAATTATTAAAATTATACATATGATGGAATATTTTCATAACACTTTTATTCATGTTCAATATAATGAATAAATTTTGGATAATGTGACCCAACAACATTAAGTGGTCATCATAAAGATGAATTGTACAATGAATTGATACCAAATGACATTAAAAGGACCAAAATAAATAAAATAGAGATGAAAAATGTTATTAATAAAATATTTAAAAACATCAATTGATTATCTATGAATATATAATGCATTCATCCATGTGAAAGTCAACGGTATCATTTTATACCATAATAACATTTTTATTCGGGGTTTTCTATGTTAAAATATCCATTAAATGAAATTAAAAGCTATATATCTTTTAAACCCCATTTATTTTCTTCTATTCTAATTACCTATGGATTTTATAATTATTCCTTTCATTTTCCTTTCTTTGGTACATAATACTATTGACAAAAGAATTATAAAATGCAGACCATATTTTATTATTTAGTCGATGAACATTTTCTTCGATGTCCATGTTTCTAAAAATATTTTAATGGTTTTATTATCTATGATAAAATTAATTTTTAAAATAAATTTTCCACTATATTTAAATTACATAAAAAATTAAAATAAATATTCTTTTAATTTTATAAATGAGATAATTTTTGACTTTTCTCCAAGAGAGTGAAAGGAATCTCTATTTTTATGTGTGTATAATGAATGATTTTCACCACCATCACAAATTTTATTTGATTTAAATATTACCTTTCATTTTTTCATGTTTAATTTAAAATAAAATATATTTTCAATATTCAATATTTTTTTATCTAAAAAATATTATTTTTCTATTGTTTTTAAAATTTAGCTAAAATTTTATTTAAAAGTTTTTTATTCAAACTCAAAATCCATCGATGATTATTATACTTTAATATGTGAATAATCTCGTGAAACTATCAACCTTATTTTTATGGACGGATTTCGAACATGTTTCTTTATTTATCTACATGGGAAAATATTAACATTTCACATGAAAAATTATTTATGAATATTTATGTTGATTATGTTCTTAATTTATATCCATTTATTTCATATGATGAATGCATTGGACATAGTATGTTTTTGTCAGGGCCCATTATGGCCCCTCAATGCATTGATAGGTCTCATGAGACAAACTAGTTTAAGTATTTTGTACAGTCCTTACCTATTTATATATGATGTATTCAAATTAGTATTTTATGTTATGATTATGATGTCTAGAATTATGAATTATAACATTATGAAACTATTTATTATTATCCATTCAATTTTTTATTCTATTATATCATCCATGGATATATTCCACCTTTATATTTTAGTTATAGGATATATTTTATTATTTTTATCTCTTTAATATGATTGATTCTTTATTTATTCTATATTAGATTTTTTCAAGTGATTTCCATTCTTGAGAATATAAGCTCACCCTTTATTATGTATTTCTTTGCCTAAGGTACTGATAAGGGATCTATGAGTGATTTAAATTGTATAAGAGAGGAAATAATAAAGTTCACACTAAAATTTTATGTTTTATTTCATGTTTTCTAATTTTATGTGAGAATTATTTACATATATATTCTCTAAATAATGATAAATTATTAAATAAATTGGGATATCATCTCATATATCTAATGAAAATTTAGAAAAATATCCCCCACTCCATGTTATTAGAGATAGGATGTTTCACCTAGGATCACTCTATAATAACACCATATGACCCACTCCACAAGCCATAAATAAGAAAAAATCCAAAAAAGGAGCTACTCAAGATGCTAAACTTGAATGAGTAAAGGCCACGGGGTCTACTAGAATTGAGTGGTGCATATTTCCCTAATGAAAATACACCACTCAATTCATTTTAAAAAAAATCATAAATTATAGATTTAAATACAATCCAAGAATGTATTTATTTGAACCATTGAGGAAACTTTACTCATAAGAATGAAGTAAATTCTTTTCAAACTGAAAATATTTATTTTAAAGAGGATGTATTATATATTGGAGAGAAAAAATATTTTCAGATCCTATGTAAAAAAATGAAAAACAATATCTTTCTTCCTTGAGAAAACATTATTTGTATTATGATATCAGTTACTTCTCATTAATATACTAATAATTTATTTTTATTTAAACAATTTTTATAATAAAATAATAAGGGGAACAAAACTACTAAATAATGGGATAACTAATTAAAAACAAATTAAATGAGAAAATGTATACAATATATAAATAAAGTTATATTATTGGATTATAAAATTTATATAGTGATTTCCATATGGAAAAATGATTCAGAATAATTAGGGATTAAGGATCATTAAAAATTAAAGATAAACCATATAAAGAGAATTATAACCAACAATGAAGAAACAATATTGACAAACCATAAAGATAATTTAATTCACATCACATACATAATGTGGGAAACCCATTAGATTCTTGTGAGATGATATTTCATATACTTAAAAAAGAGTAACACATGTCATCCTGTTAGAGTGACTCTAAAACAACCCATGACCTACACTTCTTATCCTAACTTGGTGGAACACCCATATAGACATAGTATTCCATTTAGTACACAATAATAGTTATATTGTAATTATAACTAACATAGAAACTCCCTCTTGAAATCCCACATTGATACTGTGTATTCCCATGAAGTTTGATATTGGAGGTGAGTTTTCATTTTATCCTCCATCTATAATATATCACAAGGTAGTGCACCACAATATCCAGTACTCTTCTCACCTCGATATACAATTATATTAAAAACCATCTCTATTTACATAATAACATATAATCCATGGATTCATGTAAAATGTAATATAATGGAGCTTAAACTCATTGTGTTTATTTTAGTGTGTAAAATTTTAATAAAAAGTTTGAAATAGGATTTTAATAATCCTTTAATATTGAAACCATAAAAGAAATTTTAAAATTCATTTATAAGAAGACCATATATCTTCAACCTATCCCAAATACATATAAAAACCATGTAACAACATCTAATTAGTATTTAAGCATAATTATTTCATATATAATCCATAATAAATCATATGTAACATAAGAATATAGTTCATGAATATAGTTGGTACATTAATGGTTCAATGTAAACAAAAAAATCCATAAATCACAAAAAATCATTAAATTTAGGATACTAAAATGTTAAAAATAATTTGGTAACAAAACATATATTTTCTAAACTAAACTTATTATTAGAAAAAACATATTAGACATTTTATCAAATTCTTAGATTATAATATCTTTTTTAATAGGATTACAATAAATAAAATCCCCTTTATGATAATCCCTAAATCATAGATAATTTCTATCAAATTTATAATTTCATCAAGTGTTTTATGAGTAGGGATAATTTTAATGAAACTGATTTTGAAAAATGAAAGAATCATATTATTTTTTAGGAAAGGGAATTATATTGAAATAATTATGATGAGAACCTGTTGTGGGGTGCTCAAAATAATATGATCCCCAAAATAAGCAATAATAGGGGGACTCAGATTGTATGTAAATAATTTGATGTTTTAAGTTTGTTTAACTTTTTCTTTTTAGGTTCTATTTTTAATGAGATAAAAAATAAAGCTTGGTTGGTTTTCATATCAAATTCTGGAATTAGTGTCCTAGCCTTAAATTATCTCCTCACACACCTACTGAATCTTTATACAATTGATAACTAATTATCCTCTATTCAATTGAATCCAAATGATTTCTTAAAGTCAATAAATTTTGGTTCGTATAAAGAAACACAATGATTGGTATATTCATAAATCTTTCCTAGCCTTTTATTATGATATCCCCAATTACATTTGAATTATCTCCAATGTCTTCTATCACATGTAGTGTATTGAATCCAAATTGATTTTTTGTTCAATCATGAAAGTAAGAACGGGAATTTAAAGGTTGTAATTCAAAAGAGATCTCTACAGTAAATACCAATATATTTTACATTGGAGTTAGAACATTGAATGTTAAAAATTCATCTACATGGGTGAGGGGTGTAACAACCAGAGATTTTATAAGATATATTCATTTTAATTTCTTTCATATCTTCTGTTTTACGCTACACCAATATTATATTGTGCTATACACAACACCGTATTAGCTTGCAGTGTACGCAACACTAATCTTAGATCATGTTACACACAATTTCATGTTTGTATGATAGTAGTTATTCAAAAAAACATTGAGTATATATATATATATATATATATATATATATATTCAATGTATTTTTTTATACGCAACAACAAAGGAGTCATGCACTACACGCAACCCTAACTTGTCTTGCATTACACGCAATCATGACCTTCCTCGATAGCGTGTGTTGTACACAATACTGGGTTTTACTAAACAACGATATATTATTATAATATTATTATGAACTAGCCGTTATGAATATTATTAACCAAATATTTAATTTTATATCATTATTATTCATCTTGCACATTTTCTATAACATGGTGTTAGAACAAAATAAATTTTTTGGGTAAAATAAGTATTTTTCAAAAAAATGAAGTTTGACCGCCTTTTGATTGCGCACCCACATTAAATCTAGTTGTTGACATGTTTATAAGTTCAATTTGACAAAAGAAAATTCTTCTTTTGAATCAGGATATAAAAATTTACATCGGATAAAGTTTTGATATTTTTCTGGTAACTTTAATATTTTAATGAATAGTAAAAACATGATATATTTTAATTAAAAACAACTTTTTTCATCGTAATAATTTATAAGGTTAAATTATAATATTTAATGGTTTTAAAGTATAAATAGAATATATTTTTACCATTTAAAATAATGTATGTCCTTAGCATTGATTATACATTGAATTCGTAGGTTAAATCAATTTAATCTTTTGCAATGTTTTAAACAAAAACTCGTTTTCATTCGACAAAGAGATTAATTTTAATTTAATTTCTGCAACTTCTGTGTATTGAATTTGAAAATATGGATTCCATATTTGGAATTAGTGGGTCCAAATTATGTTCATACGCTACTTTTTATTTTTCAAAATTATTAATAGTAACTACAGTAAAATTTATTTACCGTACTTAAAGGTAAATCGGGTAATTAAGGGTAAATATAATATTATAAAATTACCCTAACGCATGACAAAATACTATTGGATGGCTAAAAGTATACCCATATCACCTAAGGGTAGGATTAGATTCATTTTATGGACTTTTGACCATGAAAATAATTTAATTATTATTAAAACCAAAGAAAGTGACAACACGTCACTCTCTTAAATCTTATAAGTATAATAATTTTAATATAGTGATAAACATCATAAAACATTGAAACTTAATATTATACAGAAATATAATAGAATTATCTACATCATGATAATTTATTTATAATTTTTAGGGATTAAATAATTGTCTTTAATAGTGATACATTAATTATTTATTAAGTGAAAAATCAGTAATATAGTTTTTATTGAAATAATAATACCCATTAAAAGGACCACAAACCAGACCAAAACTTATTGGTAGTGTATATCTACACCATAACCATCCAATTACCTAATATATAACCTTTTTAAGTCTTATGAAAGTGATTATGACACTTATATTAGATTATTTTAAATGATGCCAAAGTTATCACCTTCATAATTTAATAAATATAACAATTTAAATATTGTGATTTTAAGATGATAAATTCTAGTAAAAGTATTATTGTTAAAGGTAATAGATTTATATTCATCATAGTATTTTCTTTTTAATTTTTATGCAACAAATAAGTATATTAAATAATTATACAAAAATGTTGTAGTAATTTTTTTATTAAGAGATAAACCAAATAAATGCTTTTAAAATTAATAAAATAAATATTTAATGAACTACTTAATGTTCCCCACTAATTTTATAGAAACATATGACCTTTTATAAATCTCTTAAAGCTTTTATTTTGAACATATCTTCTGCATATATTTAATTTAAATTCAAATAAATGAGTAGTGTCAAAATTGAAACTGTTGTTATTTTATAAAAATAACATATTATAAAAAATTTTAAGAATCACAAAAATATATAAAAATTATAAATTTAAATTCATATGGTCTAAAATGTTATAAAGTATCCAATTATGGATAATTCACTACAAATAATTAATTATTTGTTATAATTTAAAATTTAGAATTTTATTACCACAAATAAAATTAAATTGATTAAGGATAAATCAAGTTGATAATGTTTAAAATATTTTCCTAACATGTCTAACTTTTATTGGTAGATGAGATTACAACCCTATCACATCTAATATTAGAATATGAGTCATTTTTTATGATTTTAAGTTGGGATAGATTTATTATAAATTAATATTTTTAATATTTCCAAAGGTGCCCCTCTCCTCCCTTATAAAAGGGCACCTCCTCCCTCTCTTCCTCACACCACTTTGAGCCTTAAATCTCATCCAAACCCTGCCAAATTATCTTCTCCAATTCCCTAGAAACATCCTAGAGGTCCTGGTATTCTTCAAAGATCAATTTTAATTCCCTAAGTGGAGGTCTCAAAGAGGCGCTTCAAAGAAGAGGTAATGTCTGTTACCGATTCTTTCAACTGTATTTCTTCTTCCAATTATTCTTCATTAGTTGTTTTGTTATGAAGTAATAACATCAGTATCAATAATATAATGATATGTTATTATAATTATGAAATAATCCCATTTCATCTTCTATCCATCCTACATAAAACGAAATCACCGCGCGTGCGTACGTACGGAATACCGTTTCCACGCCGTGGTGTAATCTGTTTTTCCACCAACTCCTTACATGGATGGGTATAATGGTGTAAAGAATAAATATATATGGTTATTATAATATCATACTGATTCTGATTTATTAGACCATCCACTCCAATTCTGTTTAATAATTATCGGAACAATATCATCGCTCGTGCATACGTACGGACTACCGTCTCCACGACGCAATGAAAATCATTCTCCATGTTACCTATACCTGAATGATCATAAAGTTTATATAATGAATAATAATGAAATATATGAAATAATAATGCTACTATATTTATGTATATATATATTTATTTCACCTATTTAGTTTCATTCAATAAAATAAGAAAACGAAAACAGCATTCATGCGTACATACGACCTATCATCTCCATGAACAATGTATTTGTTTCCATTTATCGATCTATTATATATATGTATATTCTGAATATATATTATATATAAATCATGTTTTACATTTTGGATGTAATTAATCATGATATATGTAATTATATAAATAATTACAAGTTAAAACACGATCGACAAATGAAATGATTTTACAAAAAACACTACTTTAACATGAATTTACAAAAGAATGGGTAATATAAAGTCATAAGTGAACCATATATGATATCATAAAAATGAATATGAATCTGTAATAAGTCAATGACATTATTTTAATCATTATACAGGAGGTTTGGATACATACGAAGCATATCGGACCTAAGGTAAGGGAAAAATTTCCATCTAATTTTTTTATCCGAGATTGCTTATATATAAGTATTTACTAGGGTTATATTTATCATCCATGTACAAGTTTTATAAAAAAAAATTCATGTATGTTTATAGTCCTTTTTACCAGTTTTTTAATTTTACTACATTTTATGTAAGGAATATTTCTTTTTTTTACGTTATGAGGTACATTTTTACTTTTTCGGTAAAAGTATGAGAAGAATGTTTTTTTAACATATACGGAATGAAAGGATTTTTATGGTTTTATAAATCTTTATTTCCATGAAGCTTCCTCCAAAAGATTTCATGACTATTTTAAACAAAATATTTTTCTTTTAAAATTTCATGACGTTTTTTGAAAATAAATTGATTTAAAAAAAGGATATTTTCCTCAAGAATTCAATTCAAGGGTTTTATCAAAACCATTTTCCATCTAAGATGAAATTATTTCATATGTGTATGTTTCAAGTATAAAGTCTTTATGATTTACATGGTTTCACTTTTCTTATTATGATGTGATATCCATTTATATTATATGGATTATGTGATGATGGGATGATGTTCATGAAACCCATTTTATTCGTTGGGTTTTTATGAATGATGTATGTTAATTTTTTGGCACAAATAAGAATGATTTCATTATCATATGGGTGGGAACTATATCTCTATCCAATGCATTGGGTAAAGATTTATATCTCATGAGATAGACCTGGCTAGAATGGTAAGTTAATCTGGTTCAGTATTACAGGACTGAAATGAGGAGTAAACTCGATTCAGAAAGGGACTTTTTCCACTAAGATTGTCTTGGCAGCAATGCCTTGGCTACTATGGAAATCATTACATGAGTTGAATGGTTTCCACAATTACATTTTTTATTCCCATTATATTATATCATGGTTTATGTTCAATTATGATATATGCCTTACGTACTTCCACGATTTATGTCTTTGCTCAAAATGTTGATGTTTAAATATCATGTTCATGTTTTTTGCTTTCAAATGTTCATGGATTGTTTTATGTTATCTATATTTGCCCTTACTGAGCATTTGAGATCACCCTTTTTATGTTTTATTTTCCCCAGGAAATAAAGAAAGGTTTTAGGTAAGGAAACAAAAAGGTGAAGTTTGTTATGGGAGTTGTTGAAGATCTTTCGACATGATTAGAAGTTTATATTCCATGTTTCTAAAGACACTAAAATATTACAATCCTTGTGTGTCTGTTTTTGTTATGTATTAAGTATTCTCCAAAAGTAATGTAATGTCCATGTATGTCAAGCTTTGGGTCTCTATAGTTGGTATTAGAGGAAAGGTTTAGTCAAACTTTGGAAAGTAGGATGCGAAAATGTTAGTGAGATCCCTATAGATATTTCTAAGGTATGTCTAGGGATGTCCCTAAGGTTAAGTATATGTATAGGTTATAGTCCTAGAATTGCACTAACGATGTTATAATTAAACCTATGATGTTAGATATTAAAGGTACTACCCCTTTATTATGTTGTTTTCCCTAGCATGGTATTTTCCTCTCACACTATTATTTTTGGGTTTTATATGATGGCTGGAACCCGAAAGAACCTTGTTGATCAATGTAATGTAAAATGCAATGATTGTCCTCATGACCAAACCAATGTCAGGGGAGATGGAGTGCACAATATTATTTCTATACTTACACAAGCTATGAATCATTCTGGACATCCAAATGAGCAGATAAAGGAGCAACATTCTGTTGAATCCTTCATGAGGCAGCGTCCGCCTTCATTCTACGGGTCTTCTGATCCCTTAGTGGGGGAATAATGGATCAGTACTACTGAAAATATATTTTCAGTTCTACAATGTTCTGAGCATGATAAATTCATCTGAGCAGTATATCGTTTGGAAGGTGATACTGATCAATGGTGGAATCTTATCAAAAATACGAGGTAAAGAGATGAAATTGAGTCCATGGAATGGGACGAGTTCAAGAACTTGTTTTTCAGTAAGTACTTCCCTCATATTCTTCGAACAAATATGTAAAAGGAGTTTCTTGAGCTTAATCATAAGGATGATGAGTCTGTGGTTATATACGAAGAGAATTTAACAAGACGTGCAAGGTATGCATCTGGCTTTATCATCCAACCTGAAAGTAATGTTGATCGATTTTTCAGTGGCTTAAAACCAAGTCTTCGAAGGGCATTAGCTATAAGAGACTTCAGTAGCAATGAAGAAATTGTGTGTTGTGATATCAAGGTAGAACTGGAAGTTGGTGTAACATATCTATCTCCTGGTTTTTAAAAGAAATGAAAGATGGAGTTCAAGGAGAAATCTCAGAACAATGGTGAAAAGAAGATGAATGTTTCTTTATGCTCAAATTGTGGAATGAAGCATGGTGGAAATTGCCTAAAAGGTACTAGAAAAAACTTTATGTGTGGAAAAGAAGGTCATCGAGCAGTTGATTTTCGAAGTTATGGGAAAAAGGTTTCTAAGGATGTTAATAGAGAAAATACTATAGAGAACTCTCCACAAATGCTTCAATGCTTCAAGTGCAAGGAAATGGGGAATTATGCAAATAAATGCCCTAATCCAAGGGTTAATAATGATCAACATGAGAAACCACATAAGTAAAAGGACAAATGGAAGTGACATGTGATTACTATTGGTGATGTTGAATATGAAAATGATTTGGTGGAGTGATTAAGTGTTTATGTAATGGGATTCCAAAATAATGTTGTATATAGTATCATGGAATATTGGAATATTTATGTATTGGTCTATTGTGGTTTTCAATAATTTTATGGTACCAATAACCAAGAAATGCGATTCAAATATTTTGGAAAGCAGATAATATGCGCATAATGAAAGGATAAGGAGAAAATTAAATGTTTGACAGTATTCATGAGCTCATGATTGATATAAGGACTAAGTGATATCATGGTTTGAGTATATATAATTTTGAGGATTTTGGTATGTGGAAAGTGTTAAATTTTAATTGCATTCATGTTTTCACTAAGGTTTAATGGGTATTCAGGTTTTTTAAGAGAATACATGATTAAGACCTTAGAATGTTTGGAATGTGACCAACAAGACCTATCTTCTGATATATGGGGATCAATGATGGTTTTAACATGCTTTTTATATGAACTCTTTGATAATCGTTTTCACTATAATATGAGATTGGACAACAGTATTTTGGATAATCCTAAAGATTGGAATGGATTATTTTGGACATAAGTTAGTATTATTTAAGGCTAGAAATTTTTCGATATTATTGATGGAAAGTTATAATAATGTAATTTTAGAAAACAAAAAGGAAAACCTGCAGGACGGACGACAGCCCATCGCATCGGACAAGGCTGTGGGAATCAAACCCACAACCAAAGTGCGATAGGCCTTTATTTCCTACCACTGGCCTACAGGAAGTCCCTGGTTAGTAGAAACTAGTTTTGTTTTATTAATCGATATGATATATGAAGTATAAGTTCATTTTTGGAATCGTATATGATTAACCTCACTATAGATGGACTTATGTGTATTTGATAACTTTTTCTAACCTTTTGTTTGAAATAGATGGAGTTACCCATCATTTTATCACATGATCTGTTAACATTTCAAGAATAAAAAATTCAACTTCATTTCTTTAAGAGATGAAGAGGAAATTGTTCAAAGAACGGACAACAGTGAGATTGTACCAAAATCATGCAAGTATTTCTTCTAATTCAAATTCTTCAACTTTTGGGAAATGATCTTGAAAACCAAAAATGTTGTCCTAGTGCTCTTATATCCGATGAATTAGATGGTACCTTAGATCATCACATATTTTTAGCTTTCTGATTGATGGCTTTTTCATAACCATGTTCTCTACCACTCTCCATCAGAACTTGATGGTTAAATTTTTCTTCCTACCCAAATTTTCACCTATGTTCTCTTATATGGAAACTGAGTGATGTGTTACTTTGGGTAATCGTTACATTTCATACTTTAGTTTTTAAAATTAATTTTTAGTATTCCTTTTTACGATGTGGGTTCCTATGAATAGTAAACGATATATAACTCTGACGAATTTCGAGAGCGAAATTAATTTTAAGGGGATAGAATGTAACAACCCGAGATTTTATAAGATATATTCGTTTTAATTTTTTTCATATCTTCTGTTGTATGCTACACCAAGATTATTGTGTGCTATACGCAACATCGAATTAGCTTGTAGTGTACGCAACACTAATCTTGGATCGTGTTACACACAATTTCATGTTTGTTTGATAGTAGTTATTCTACGAAACATTGAGTATATATATATTCAATGTATTTTGCTATATGCAACAACAAAGGAGTCGTGCACTACACGCAACCCTGACATGTCTTGCTTTACACACAATCGCGACCTTCCTCGATAGCGTGTGTTGTACGCAACATCGAGTTCTAATAAACAACGATATATTATTATAATATAATTATGAACTAGCCGTTATAAATAGTATTAACAAAATTTTGAATTTTATAACATTATTATTCATCTTACACATTTTCTATAACATGGTATAAGAACAAAATAAATTTTTCGGGTAAAATATGTATTTTTCAAAAAATGCAGTTTGGCCGCCTTTTGAGGGCGCACCAACAACAAATATAGTTGTTGAAATGTTTATAAGTTCAATTTGACAAAATAAAATTCTTCTTTTGAATTATGATATAAAAATTTACATTGGATACATTTTTGATATTTTTCTAATAACTTTCATATTTTAATGATTAGTAAAAACACGCTATATTTTAATTAAAAACAACTTTTTTCATCATAATAATTTATATGGTCAAATTATAATATTGAATGGTTTTAAATTATAAATAGAATATATTTTTACCATTTAAAATAATGTATGTCATTAGCATTTATTTTACATTGAATTCGTAGGGAAATCAATTAAATCTTTTACAATGTTTTAAACAAAAACCTTTTTTCATTCGATAATGAGATTAATTTTAATTTAATTTATTAAACTTATGTGTATTGAATTTGAAACAATGTATTCCATATTTGGAATTAGTGGGTCCAAATTATGTTAATAGGATATGTTTTATTTTTGGAAATTATGAATAGCAACTACGGTAAATTTTATTTACCTTAGTTAAAGGTAAATCGGCTAATTAAGGGTGAATATAATATTATACAATTACCCTAAAACATGCCAAAATTCTATTGTATGGATAAAAGTACACCCATATCTCCTAAGGGTTGGATTAGATTCATTTTATGGACATTTTACCATGAAAATAATTTAATTATTATTAAAACCAAATAAAGTGACAACATGTCACTCTCTTAAATCTTATAAGTATTATAATTTTAATTTAGTGATAAACATCATAAAACACCGAACATGAATAATATAAAGAAATATAATAAAATTATCTACATCATGATAATTTATTTATAATTTTTAGGGATTAAATAATTTTCATTAATGGTTATACATTAATTATTTATTAAGTAAAAAATCAGTAATATAGTTTTTATTGAAATAATAATACCCATTAAAAGGCCCACAAAGGTGACAAAAACTTATTGGTAGTGTATATCTACACCATAATAATCCAATTACCTAATATATAACCGTTTGGAGTTTTATGAAAGTGATTTTGACACTTATATTATTTTATTTTAAATGATGCCAAAGTTCTCAACTTTATAATTTAATAAATATAACAATTTAAATATTATTATTTTAAGATGATAAATTAGAGTAAAAGTATTATTTTAAAATTTAATAGATTTTTCTTTATCAAAGTATTTTATTTTTATTTTTTATGCAACAAATAAGTATATTAAATAATTATACAAAAATGTTGTAGTAATTATTTTATTAAGAGATAAACCAAATAAATGGTTTTAAAAATAATAAAATTAATATTATATGAACTATTCAATGTGCTCCACTAATTTTTTAGATACATATGACCTTTTATAAATCTATTAAAGATTTTATTTCTAACATATCTACTGTATATATTTTATTTAAATTCAAAAATTGAATAGTGTCAGAATTAACACTATTGTTATTTTATAAAAATAGAATATTATAAAATTGTTTAAAAATCACAAAAAATATATAAAATTTATAAATTTAAATTTATATGGTATAAAATTTTATAAAGTATCTAATTATATACAATTCACAACAAATATTTAATTATTTGTTATAATTTAAAATTTAGAATATTATTACCACAAATAAAATTAAATACATTAAGTAAGGATAAATCATGTCGATAAAATTTAGAATAATTTCCAAACATGTCTAAATTTTATTGTTTGATGAGATTAAAACCCTATATAATTTAATATTTTAATATTTGTCATTTTCGGTGGTTTTTATGTGGGGTTGGATTTATTATAAATTAATATTTTTAATATTTCCAAAAGGTGCCCCTCTCCTCCATTATGAAAGGGCTCCTCCTCCCTCTCTTCCTCACACCACTTTGAGCCATCAATCTCGGCCAAAACCAGCCAAATTCTATTCTAAAATTCTCTAGAAACATACTAGATGTCCTGTTCTTCTTCAAAGACCTATTTTAATGCCCTAAGAGGAGGTCTCAAAGAGGCGCTTCAAAGAAGAGGTAATGGCTGTTACCGATTCTTTCGACTTTATTTCTTCATCCACTTCTTCTTCATTAGTTGTTTCATTATAAAGTAATAACATCAGTATCACTAATATAATGATATATTATTATATGTATGAAACAACCCCATTTCACCTTCTATCCATCCTACAGAAAATGAAATCACCGCACGTGCGTACGTACGGAATATTGTCTCCACACCATGTTGTAATTTGTTTTTCCACCAAAACCTTACATGGATGGGTATAATGGTGTAACGAATAACTATATAAAGTTATTATAACATCATACTGATTCTGATATATTATTCCATCCACTCCAATTCTATTCAATAATTATGGGAAAGATATCATCGTTCGTGCGTACCTACGGACTACCGTCTCCACAACGCGATGAGATTCATTCTACATGTTAAACATACATGAATGATCATAATGTTTATATAATGAATAATAATGAAATATATGAAATAATAATTCTATTGGATTTATTTATATATATATATGTATGTCACCTAATTAGTTTCATTCAATTCAATAAGGAAACGAAAATAGAGTTCATGCGTACGTACGGCCTACCGTCTCCATGAACAGTATATTTCTTTCCATTTATCGATCTATTATATATATGTATATTTTGAATATATATTATTTATAAATCATGTTTTACATTTTTTATGTAAGTAATCATGATCTAAGTAATCATATAAATAATTACAAGTTAAAACACGAACGACAAATGAAACAATTTTACATAAAACGCTACTTTAACATGAATTTACAAAAGAATGGGTTGTATAAAGTCATAAGTGAACCATATATGATATCATAACAAAGAATATGATTCTGTAATAAGTCAATGACATTATTTAAATCATTATACATGAGGTTCGGATACATTCGAAGCATATCGGACCTAAGGTAAGGGATAAATTTTCAGTCTCATTTTTTATCCGAGATTGCTTATATGTAAGTATTTACTGGGGTTATATTTATCATCCATGTCCAAGTTTTATAAAAATGTTTTCAGGTATGTTTAAAGTCCTTTTTAACCATTTTTTACTTTTACTACATGGTATGTAATGAATCATTCTTTTGTTTACGTTAGAAGGTTCTTTTTGACTTTTCTGGAAAAAGTACGAGAAGAATGTGTTTTTAACTTATACGGCATGAAAGGATTTTTATGGTTTTATAAAGCCTTTTTTCATGAATCTTACTCCAAAATATTTCATAACTATTTTAAAAAAAAACTTTTTCCTTTTAAAATTTCATGACTTTTTGTGAAAAAAAATTGATTTTGAAGAAAAAGGGATATTTTCCTCAAGAATTCATTTCAAGGGTTTTATCAAAACCATTTTCCATCTAAGATGACATTATTTCATAAGTGTATGTTTAAAGTATAAAGCCTCTATGATTGACATGGTTTCACTTTTCTTATTATGAAATGATATCCGTTTATTTTATATGTATTATGTGATGATGGGATGATGTTTATGAAACCCATTTTATTCGTTGGGTTATTATGAGTGATGTATGTTTATTTTGTGACACAAGTAAGAATGATTTCATTATGAGATGGGTGGGACTTATATATTCCTCCAATTCATTGGTTAAAGATTTATATCTCATGATATAGACATGTCTTGAATGTTAAATTAATCTGTTTCAGTATTACAGGACTGAAACGAGGAGTGAACTCGATTCAGAAAGGGACTTTGTCCACTAAGATGGTCTTGGCAGCAATGCCCGGGCTACTATGTAAATCATAACATCTTCTGAATGGTTGCCACAATTACATGTTTTATTCCCATTATATTTTATCATGGTTGATGTTCAATTATCATATATGCCTAACGTACTTCAACGATTTATGTCTTTGCTAAAATTTTGATGTTTAAATTTTATGTTCAAGTTTTTGCTTTCAAATGTTTATGGATTGTTTTGTGTTTTCTATGTTTGCCCTTACTGAGCATTTGAGCTCACCCTTTTTATGTTTTATTTTCACCAGGAAAAAAATAAAGGTTTTAGGTAAGGAATCAAAAAGAGGAAGTTTGTGATGGGGGTTGTTGAAGATCTTTCAACATGATTAGAAGTTTATATTCCATGTTTCCAAAGACACTAAACTATTACGATCCTTGTGTGTCTATTTTTGTTATGTATTAAGTATTCCGCAAAAGTAATGTAATGTCCATGTATGTCATGCTTGGGGTCTCTACAAGGAGAATCTCTTTTAATGTACCCCAACAATTTTAATGTGTCTCAAATGGATTATTAAAAAAATAATTACAAATAATTTTTGATGGAATAATTTGAGAGTAATTTATTCAACTTATTTTCATTCAAGTCCCCTATATCCTCAAGCATTAATTCCTTAAATAAAATATGTGAAACTTTTACCCACATGAGAGGCATGATCTTATTATTTTATTTTGGTAATTTCATGGAATTGGTCTACTTTCAATAGTCCAACACAGTTGTCCTTATGGGGTGGAATAATCTAATGCTTCATTGTAGTGTGAAAGGGGAAGTGGTCCTAGGATTTGAATTATGACCCTTTTCATTTCACACAAGACTATGAGAGAATTATTTTAATCATGATACTTCACATTAGCTAGAATCTACACTTGGATTTTTTAATCATTTTCCAGTGGAGGCCAACCATGTTCTTATTAGTGGTGATGAAACTTATACACATACGAGTCCTTTCTTATCACCTCATACAAAATGGTCTCACCCAATAGTAATTTTATATAATAGTAGATATTTTTTCTTTAAATGGAATAAAAAACATTTTTCCCCCATCATCTTGGAGTTCCCATGGGTGCCTAGTCCTTTTTCATGTCGATATTTTTCAAAAAAAACATCATTTTCCTTCTTGAAAAAATTGAGTACCATGGCTCCCTTAGAAGTTGAATTAGTAGTGTGGTTTTTCTCATGGAATACCTAATTGTATTTCTCCTTCAGTAAAAATGGATCTGAAATGGGAGTAGAGTAATGTCTTCAATATCTTAGAAAAGTAAATATACTCCCTAGGCATCTCAAATTCAAGGGGGGTAGCCGAAGGTGGCATCAGTAGGGAAATTTTCTCCATATTCTTCCTCAAGGAGGAGGCATGTGAATGGGTGTGTTATAATCATGTTTTTTGCGTAGATATGGGCCTCTAGAACTCATCATGTAAGAATAAAATGATTCATTGTCTTAATGATAAGATGAGATCTGGGTTTTGTTAATGGTTCTAGGGAAAGAAGAGGCATGGTATGGTGGGTGAGGTTTGTGGTAAGCATGCTTACCATTATTGTCACATTCAGTGTTGTGGTCGTAAGTTATATTTTGGGGAGCTGGGTTCACAATAGTTATGCCTACCATGAGATTTTTGTAACTGCTAATAAAATATGTTTATATCTTCTTTCCTATATGTATTTTCTTTTGCACACATGGTTAGTTGTTGGTACTCACAATAGGTATTCCTACCATGAAAATATTGGGTGGAAAGGTGGTAGGGTGACCATCAGCAGTCATCACAATCAGCATAAGGCACTATCACCATACATCCCATGAGATATTAGGTTCATGAAGGGGAAGTATACGGTTAGTACCTTCGGTGATCCTACTAATGATGGATTTCATGTTCACTTTAGGACTCTGAAATTTTCCACCTTATAAAATTTCATAGCTTTTCTTAGTGTAGTATTAAAATACACTCAAGAAGAAATAATTGGATTCACAATTAAAACAAAAACTTGTATTTATCGATAAATACCATATTTCAATCCAAATTATAATTAATTTATAATTAATGGAATTCAAAAGAAACTACTAATTACATTGGAATTAAACTGTAATGAAGATTAGTTTCAATGAATAGAAAATAAAAATATAGAAATTAACATCTCATATCACTCCTACGCACTTAAGCTATTGCACTCCCAAGAAATTTATCATTGTATTTAAACTATTCAAAAAGATAGAGATTGAAATTTCTTCCTTCGAAAATTTAAATTTATCCTCTAGCATTAATAAAAATTACTGATTCTTACTAATTGAAAAATATCATTCCTCATATGTGAATCATGTCAGTGCCTTACTTAAATTTAATCAATGTTTTTAGATCAGAGTAGATAAAATTAGATTTAAGTGGAATTATTATTTTATCAATAATCACCTCAATTCATCACTCTTTCTTATGTTTCTTAAACCACAGTTTGATTTCCAACTTTATTGATACTAATTAATTGAATTTGTTATAAGTCAATTTCCACTCTTGTTATGTGTTCAATATTCACAGAACCTAAATGGACTCATTTTCTGTCAAGACCCTTTATTTGAAATTATTTTTCTCAACCATAGTTATCTAAAAATCATTTTTCATAGAAATTATTTAAATTTTTTAATTAATTATAGAAACACACATGGTTCCCTTATCTCAAAGATCCATTATAAGTTCTCAATTACCAATTGTTATTATAGTTTTAAATGACTTATATAATTTTCATTTAATATGGATCCCAAAAGTGTTTGTCTCATAGTGGTCAAGTTCCCTCAAGTTAAGCTCAATATTCTGGTGACTTAAGGTTATAAAATTGATTCCACCAAAATATTTTCACTCACACTCCATTTACTAGTTATAAAACTAAAATTTCATAAAATTAGTAAAAATTTCACTCTTTAATTATTTAAATATATAGAAATTTAGAACCCCTGAATTACACCAAATATAGAATGGAAATTTTACACTAGGTTGGGTAGCATTTAAAATCAATAAAATAAGTCAAAATATGAAATAAAAAATTGTACAAAAGTGTAATATATAGTTCTTCATTTTCAAGAAAATTGGTTTTTTTATTTATAAATTTTTGTTTCTTTATTCTGCCAAAATTGTTTCTAATATTGTCCTGGTTGAATTACAGAATGCAATTTTTAAGAATACAGTTCAATAAAATAAACATTAAGTCCAAAATGAGGTAAATATACAACCTAGTAGTGCTTAATTTTCATCAATAGGGGGTATTCTTGAATCCTTTATAGGTTCATTCCAAATTTTATCTTGGTACTTATTTAGTTTTTGGTCATTAAAATTGTATGATTTCATTGAAAAGAAATTTAAAATCTTAACTGCACCAAAAGGGAATGTGATAATTATTGTATATGGATCAGTCCAATTGGAATGATGATTATTGGGGAAGAGTTTCATCCTTGAATAAAAAATAAGTACTTTATCTACAACTAGAAATTCTCTTTTCTAGATTATATTTTCCTTGGTAGATTTGGTTTTATCCTTATACAATAGTGAGTTCACATATTACTCTCTCATAAATTCATCAAGATACATTAATTATAATTTCAATTGGTCTCTAGGCTTTATAAATTTCAGGATTACTCTTCTGGAAATATAAGAGGCTTTGTGTTGTAGCTCAATAGGCTATTGGAAATGTTTACCATAAAAAATTAACTAAGAAAACATACCTAATGGGGTTTTTTCGACAGTTTGGTATGCCCACAGTTCATCTTCAATATTTATATTCCATTATTTATGGTTGGGTTGTATAATTTTTTATAGGATCGTTTTGACCTCTCTATTGGACACCACTTCCTGCCTATTTGTCTATGGTTGGTAGGAATTGGAGTTTCTATAGTTTACTCTATATTTTCACACAAGGGAATCCATATTCATATTGTATAAATTGGATCCTTGGTCAATGGTCAAATGTTAGGGTATACCAATCCTACAAAATGTATTTGATTTCTAAATTTTAATTATAGTTTCTGAGTCATCGACCTTAGTGTCTTTGGCCTCAATACATTTAGACACATTGTCTACTACCAATAATATATTGGAAAATATTAATATCATGGTAAATGTTCCCACAAACTCCATTCCATGGACATCAAATATTTCACACACAAAACAAAGGTTTTTGGGGAGTTTCTCACCTTCTATAAATTCCACAAGGAAACTAGAATTTTGGCCCATTTTTTTAAAAAAATGGATTATTTAAAAATTTCAATCCAAAACCATCCTACTTGAAAAAGTTACATTATGGTTCTTTGAGGTCCAAAATGGAATTCACATGAAAGATTACGTAAAAAAAGAATGTAAAGAATTTATTTGTTCTCTATGAATATATCTTTTAATTATGTGATCATTTAAAATTTTACATAAATATTTTTTTCCTAAACATAGTGATTAAATTTAAATTTTATTTCACTAATTTGTTTCTTATAGAAGAATGAAGAGACTAAAGTAGTGACTAGAAAATTTATTATATCATTATTCCTAGGTACTTGGGTCCGGATGAACAATTTCTCACTCGATAAGGAATCATCTAGTATAGTATTCAATATTATTTCTTCCTCTAAACTGTTAGGTATTCTAATCAGGTTTCCATCGACTATATTTTCACAACACTTCTTTTCTTATACTTTTATGTCAAACTCTTGTAGCTACGACATTCACCTTTCCAGTTTGGGCTTGGAATCAATATTCATGAACAAATTTCTGAATGTTTCATGATTATAATATAAAATTACAATACTTCTTAAAAGATTGGAACATATTTTTTTCAAATCTAATGAAATAAACAATAACTTCTCTTTTTTTGTGTAGTTGATATGGTATGTGTATAGGTTTTTTGAGATTTATTCTATTACTTATGGAATCCTACCAATCCTTTAAGACAACATGACCCCTAAACCCCTATTGAAAGCATCAAAAAGTATCTCAAATGGTTGACTACAATTTGGTGTGAATATATTGGGAGTAGTGATCAAACATTCATTTAATATAATAAAGGACATAAAGCATGATTCATCAAATACAATGTCTGTTTCTTTCTGGAGAAAATTATTTAGGTGAAAGGAAAGTTTCATAATATATGTAATAAATCTTATATAAAGCCCAACATGTTCCAAAAATGATATATTGTTCTTGATTGAGGTAGGGTAATATAATGATTAAAATACGTAAACTTTTTCTTTGTCAACATCAATTATTTCCTTACAAATTAAATTTCCAAGGGATTTTTTTCTGCTATAAAATAGGATTTTTTAAAATTCAAAACTAGTTATTTCCCAATACATCTTTGTAAAAACTTTTCTAAATTTTCTATAAAAGTAACTAAATCTAGTACCAAACATAGTAAAATTTTTAATGAAAATTTATAATACATTTTCAATCAAATAGAAAATGATATTTATTTTGTAATGTTGAAAGGTACATTGGGCATTGTAGAGACCAGAAGGTGTCCTTTTGAAGGAAAATGTACATAAGGGACATGTAATGTTGTTGTTTTATTGTTAATAGGGTGGTATTTAAACTTGAAAATATATTTATAATCCTTCGAGGAAAAAATAATTTCCTTTCCCATATATTGTCTATATAAGTTTCTCTATAAGGTTTAGTTTTCTAAAGTAAATAAAAAATATCAATCTATTTTAGATTATGGTGCATACTAATTAATTTTTTTCATAATTTTTTAATTATTTTTCTTTCAGAAAAATGTAATGGGGGTAATCAATAGAAACTATGGTATGGGATAGATTATTTCATATTTTAAAATTCTTTCTATATATTGTTCAACTACCTCAAGGAGGTATGGTTTGAGACTCATCTTGGGGTTTGTTACAAACATAGATCCTTCTACCAAAAAAATTAATGCATGTATATGGTCAGTTTTATTCATGGAATATCCCATAAATTCTATCGGATGGATTTAACACAACTTATCAGGATGTTTAATAGTTGGTTCTCATGGTCAGGTTCTAAATTATTTGGAAATTATAACTGGTAGTTTATTATCCCCTTTTAAAAATGAAAATTTTAAATTTGAGGGAAATAGTTTTATTTCTAATTCAGTTGGTTTTATAGAGATTATTTCACTTCACTATTATCCATTCTAGAAACCTATACATGAAAATAATAAATTCATGTATTATTTTTTGATATACCATCATCATAATTTTTGTTTATTTATTCAAATTGATGCATTGATAAAATTTTCGCCCAGTTAATTTAATTTGAAAAAATTGGTGATTCCAGTAGGTTGGGTGTTTCCAAATATTCTCCTAGTTTAATTATATCATCATGAATTTATATTTCTTCCATATAATAGAAAGTTAGTTCAAACTATATTAATGTGAAAATAGATTGTACCTTATGTGAATGTTTCATTGAATTTAGAATATTAAAATCTACTTTTTCCACCCAAAATTTCATGTACAGGGTTTTTTTGACATTTATTGTGGTTTTATATTTTTTAATGTGTATTATTAGAATAATGGAATAATTATCTTTACATTTTCCTTATAATATGTTGAGAATATAGAATCAATCATGAAAGGGAAACCTTTTACACTAACGAGGACATCATCAAGGACTCAGACTAGGTAGGCATTGTCCCTATTAGAATGGTCTATAACCACAATTATGGTTTTATGTTATCCCATTAGTAAATAATAATATATTAAATAATTCAATATGTTAATTTAATCTCAAAATTTACACAATTAATTAGAAAATGTGAGCTTACAAATTGTACCGGGAATAGAAAAAGTACATGGATCCAGTAACATTGGGTAATTTGAGGGGTAAAAAGTGGGAAAACATTCTAACATATTATATAATCTTTATTTCCTTTTAATCTACTAATTTTTCATGACCTTTCCCAATAGGTCCCATTACATGACTCCTTAAACCCACCTCTAGTAGGCCAGGGGATTGTGACTAGCACCGAGTTGGAATATCACAAATATGGGAGGCCTTAGCCTAAGTACTTACAAACATGCAATAATATCCAAGCACAAACAATAATGAATATATAAAAAAACAAAATAACCATGTATTCATACAACCAAAACTCACATCCATACAACTATATGATGTAAAGGATGGTAAAATGGAAAAATACAACCCCACCATAAAGCCATTAAAAATTTCCAACCATATAGTAAATATGGGGACTGGTATCAATATACCATAGGAACACACCTTAGTATATCGGGTCTCCTTATGAACTATCTGGTTCTAGTCCATCAAGGAATCTATCAAATGGTTGATCATCTGGACAAGACATGACACATTCAGTAAAATTCCAAGAAAGGGTGAGTATAACAATACCTCGTAGGACACCCTGAAACTACAAAGCATACAAAAAATTATAACAATAATATATAAAAGGTATATGTCTATAGAAAATATAACAAGAATATCCAAATATACTCAACAAAGGCACATAGTTTGAATGTAATTTCACAATTGTAATTCCATCCTATGGTTATACCATGAAGATTCAACATATCACTCATTTGGGAGAACATACTCTGTGATTTACAAAGAAATAATGAAATTCATATGATAGGTAGTTCTCATCAAGTCTCACCATTATAAGTGCACACTAAAAGTCTGAAGAGATACGATATAAAGATGAGGATCTCTCCTAAGTCTATGGGGTATACCAACAACTTAATCTAGATCAACCGGCTAAGTAGAGGATCTGCGACCATATAGTGTTGGTAAAAATGAAACCCAAAACTTTTAATAGGGGAATTAAGATGAGTAAAGGATCTCACCCTGGGGCTCATAGTAAAATTCCTACAACACTATCCAAGAATTCCTACTTAATGAATCATTTTCCTATCTCTAAGATGTGATTCTATACTAATTCTCAGGTAAAAGGATATATGGAACGCACCCTAAAGAAACTATTCCAATATACCAAGGAAATGGGATCAATGGAAATGTTTAAGGAGTACATGATAAGTAATAGAAGTATACATCATTTCCTTATTATTGTAGTTCTTTCTCTTGTAAACAGCCAATGTTGGTGTTTGTGTCTATGTATAAGTACACTGCACGTTGCTACTTGTGTACTTATTCTCATGTAACATTACATATCTTATCCCACATTTTCCTCTCTAGGTCATGTCCATTTAGGATTACACAGTGTTACCATGATCATGTACTCTATCCTATGTATATGTACCATCTAGGGTACATTCCAAGCCTTTAGGATGGGTTCACACACCGTGTGATATAGTCACACACCATGTGATACATATATTCATCCTAAAACCCTAGTCACTGGTAGGGGCCCCAAATAGTATGTATCTATGATGTACATTCCATGTCGATAGGGTTTTCCCAGAAACCCTAGTTCTTCCTTCCATATATGCTTGTGCCACTACAACCTCATATTTTTACCTCAATCTCACCAGAAATTGTGGATTTAATCCAATCGGGCCTCATCGTAGTAGCATATTGGAATATGTCCTTTAAAACTGTTTGGGAAGCTCCTATTGTAGGATCTAGTCACTATTTTCTCTCCCTTCTAAAATTGGTTATCTCTAATTCAGTCTAATCTATAGGCCTCTACCATCGTTGTATGATACTCATTCAATACCATGTCCATCTCTATGATATCATATCATTGTGCCAAGAAACGGGTGTTCCACAATGGGTTACGTGATATTTGGTTCAAACCATGGTCCAATGAAGAACACCCATGTTGAATAAAGAATAAATAGATTCAGGAACAGGGAATAATTTTGGGGATAAGACCTTGGTCGATATTCTGGATGACCTCAATTCATTCTATTAGAATAACTAATGAATAAATAACAATTAACAATAAATAATTAAAACCAATTCCTAAATAAAACAATCTCATCCCACAATACATAAAATATATGAATCAATATATTGGCTGATTGATATGTATTCATCACAGAATTAGAAAATGGGGAAACAATCCAAATAATCACGCACCCTAAATCAATTTTGATCAATCACTGATGAATAACAGAGTTCTTCCATGATCTTTGACATGATCCTCTAATTCCATATCACACTGGTGGTGGATCTTAGATTTGGTTGATTTTTCCCAAGGAATATTTTCCCATGGATCTCTAATGGTTCTTTGGATCTCTATGGTTTAGAGGCTATGCCTAAAAATTCACCATAATCATATATTTATTGGAGAATCCAGGTTAATGTATCAACAAATTAAGAAAATAATTTTATTTAATTATTTTATTTATCTTTATGCCCATGATAAATTTTCCAAAAAACTCTAGGTGTTGTTAAATCCTATATTGCTCATAGGGTCAAACGCGTATTATGTACTCAATGGCTCCATCTTAGTTTTTATCTTGGACCCCCTTCAGATGTTATTACACTTCTTCAGGGAACCAACATACATGTGATATTTATTATATTTAAAATATTTCAAGAATTTATTCTATGCACATTGGTCCTTGAAATTATATGTTGTCTTAGTGTCTTGTATCAAAAATAATACATACAATATTAAAAAATAATGCATGGAAAATATGATTCATTATATTCTATTGTCATTGGGGCTTTAAATCATGAAATTACAAAACAATGGATACATAAAGATGTGTGGATACTAAGCATGAATTTGAGCCTCCCACTCCAAGTTGATCTTTTAAATATTCATGTGTTACCATTAAACATACAATAATTGAATCCCCCCCCATGCATAATCCTCTACTGTTGATCCTAGAAATCTATCAGGTTCTCAACAAAGGACGATTCATCCTTAGTGTCTAGCTTTCACGAGTCGATAACATTAGATGGTTCATGTTGGTACCTCTTCAACAATAACACATGGAAGAAGCCATGTACCTGGTCTAACTATGGATTAAGGGCTAAGTGGTACAAAACTTCACTAACTTTATGAAGTATTTGTGATGGACCAATGAATCTTGGAGATAGCTTATAATTCCATACAAACCTCCATAATCCACATCGAGTTGATACTCATAATAACACATGGTCTCCCTATATGAACACAAAATCCCTTTTCATCTATCCTCATAAGACTTATAACAACTCTATGCAGTCCTCATCTTCTCCTAGATGATTTGTACCTTCTTGGTTGTAGCTCTCACAAACTCTGGGCCAATAATTGCAGACTCTCTTATGTTTGTCCATCAAAGTGGTGACCTACAAGGCCACTAATATAAAGCCTTGAATAGTGTCATACTAGTGGTGTAATGGTAGTTCTTTTGGATACAAACTCCACCAGTGGTAGGTGATCCTCCCTACTATATCCAATGTCAAACATGCAGGCTCATATAATTTCCCCTAAAACATTAGTGGTCAACATATTAACGATATCAATGTTGGGTTAAGGAATTGTGATCAAGCATAATTGGGTCTCAAAAGCCTCTTTTAATACCTTCCATAATTAAGATTGTAATTAAAAATCACAATCATAAATTATCCTTGATGGGACTTTTTGGTGTTGGAGTATCTTCTACATGTAGATGTTTCCCAAGATATTGTCTTAACACTACTCTCAGATGGTAAGGAAATGGGATGAATTGTTGAGTCGGTCAAAAATCACCATGATAGAATCATTTCCCCTAGAGGTATGTGGTAAGACTATCATGAATTCTAGGTATATACCATCCCACATACACATAGTAACATCAAGGGGTTGAGCTAATCCCATAGAAACTTGGTGCTTGTCCTTTACATGCTGACATGTAAGGAATCAAGAGACAAACTATTCAACTCCTTTCTTCATCCCTCGCCACCAAAATTGATGTCGTAGGTCCTAGTAAATCTTTTACACACATTTATATACCATAAATTGATATTTGTAACACTCTCTTAGAACCTATTCATGCTACATGGTCGGTACCATCATGCGACCTCTTAAAAGAATGACATGCTCCTCACCTTTATAAAATCCATCAAGAGCATGTATAGTGGATATCTGAGTATGTGGGGTCTCACAGTCTGTATCCCCTTGTTGTTCTCCCTAACTCACTACAAAAGAGGAGAGGTAAAAATCATCAACTAGAGGTAATCTACTCCATATCCTTCCACAAAATAATTACTGCAACTTTTACAACTTCTCTGACACCTCATATAGAAACCATGAACAACATATCTTACTGAGAGAATATTGATACCACATTCCTCTTCTAATAAGTATTGAAAATATTGAATTTTTAATCCTATAGTAACTCTATCCATTCCATATATATGAAGTTTTAATCCTTCTGAGAGAATTTATACTAATGACTCTAATGATAATAATAGATGACAAACTACTCCCCCATTAGGTTGTGTCACCACATCGTTAGTGTGAATACTACTGCTAATAACTCTAGAAAGTGGTCCATATAGTTCTTCTCATGTGGTCTCAACTAATGTGAACCATAGGCTTTCATCACATACCTCTGCATCACAATAAAACTATGTTCTATCCCTGATTCATCATATAAAATTATATACATGAAACCCTCCTCTAGTAATATCGAGATAGGAATACTCATCATTTTATGCCTCAACTCCTGAAAATCCTTTTGGAACTGCTTGGTCCATGTGAAAGGTTTTCCTTTTGGGTCAAATCTAACATCGATGCTAATATCCTAGGGAAATAAGGTATGAATCTAGGGAAATTGCCTTCAAAACCAAGGTTGATCCATGCCTCCATCACGCTCTTAGTTGTATCTAAAGATAACACTACCTTGACCCTGGTTGGGTCCACTCTTACTCTATCTGTTTATGTACCTAAAAGTGGACCACTTGTATCAAGAACTAGCACTTAGATAGCTTCCCATAAAGATGGATCTCTTGGAGTAAATTCATAACCATCCCCAATTTTCTTGTGTGCTCCTCCTTGTAATGTGATAACATTTGGATATTGTTGATGAAGACAACAATTAATTGGTCTAAGAAGACAAAAATATCTTGTCCATGATTCCCAAAAACACTTTTGCAGCATTCATCACCACAAAGGCAATCAACAAGTACTCATAGTGACTGTAGTGGCTTATGAATGTCGTATATGGTATATCCTCATCTCGTACTCACAAATGGTAATAGACTAACCTATAGTCGTCCTTCAAGAACCATCATGACCCTCTCTACTAATCCAAGAGGTCATTAATACTTGGTTTTAGATATTTGTTCTTCATGGTCACCTGGTTTGATTTTCAGAAGTACACACACAACCCCAAGATCTAATTCATATTCTTGGCAAATAGAATTGGGGTCTCCCTAGGTGAAACATTGGGTATAATAAATATTTTCCTATATAAGTCCTCAAACTGAACACTTAACTCATGAAACTATGTTTTACCCATCTGATATACTAGAAAAGATGCTGGTGTCTTCCTAGTGTATAGATCCATGAGGAATTATATCTCTTGATCAGGAGGTAAGATTATAACATCCTCAAGAAAGATGTCCTCATACACATCCACCACTAAAAGGAACTTAAAACTCATAAAATCCACTAAGTCAAGGGTTATTCAAGCCAACTATTGAGTAATTGGATCCACCATCATGTTCGTGATTCCAACATGCACTTTATAGGTTTTCTATCCACCCATAAAGGAAAAATTGGTCCCATTAATATGGACACACCATATCATTCCTCTGAAATAATCAATCTTGTCATGACCTATAGACAACTTTTCCATACTTATGATAATGTCATAAGACCTCATTGCTTATACAATTTTATCCCAACAAAAACACTTTCCTCCAAGAGTTAGGTAAAACTGTTAGTAGCAGTGTGTGGTCACCAAGTCATATCTAGGAGTATCCAAGAGAAATGGTCGAGTGAGGGGCTCAACCAAAATCTCTAAGTCTCAAAATAGATAGGTTACAATAATGGAATGACTAGAGCCCATTTCTACCAGTTCTATAGCTAAGGTTTAAAATAAATAGATCATACCATGAATCATATCCAATACCTCTGGGTTATAATACTTTCCTGCCAATAGTTTCCCCATCATTATCCTCCAGTTCCCTAAGACTAGCATGGACCACCTGGGGATGGTGGTGGTAACAAGTTATGGCATCGGACACCATCAGCTGCTCTCATAACTCCTCTACCACATCTTCCACCCTACGGACTAGTGTGATCCAACCAATACCTCTACATCAGCATCCATTTAACTGTCTCTATGTCAACCATTTGGAGGGTCAAAAAATATCATAAAATATGTCCCCTGCATCACATGGGTAGCACTGCCTCTCCCTATAATAAATAGACATATTTTGTGAGCACTGAACCACAAACCCTATGTCATGAGACCTCATCCTAATACATCTCTCATTTTTAGGTCCTTGAGACTAATGTCAGGTCCCTGCTACTGAGTTCTCTTCTCCTTCCTTCCCACTACCGACAATTATTATCTATGTCTACTCCACTAGGAAACTCTCAAACACTAAATATCACTTTATAAACCTAGAATAATAATGAATGTGGAGAATTATAATTCTAGTTTGAATGTCCCAATGAAGTCCTCTCTTGAATTTTTAAGCCTAGAAGAAATGATCCCGAACCATATTTGTATGGTACCAAGAGAGGTTGGTAAACCTTAATGTATAGTCACTTATTTTCATGATTCCCTTATAGATGTTAATAAGCTGTTGGATATGTATAGACCTTAGTGTATCTAGTGATAAAACCTCCTTGAATAGGCACCCAAACTCTAATCATGATAGATTCTCCTAGTCTTAAGATTGAGTCACCAATCTCCACCATCATCTTGTTAATCCATGATGAAGGCTCACTACCATGACCACCAGTTGTTATGATGGTTTTTTAACTACATAGAAAACGTTTTTCACCACTCAAATCGTTCTATAACTAACTAGGGGTCAGGATTGCCTCCGAACCTAAGGGTATTCTATCGCTAAAACTTTTTATGTGAACATTTCTTGAAAACCTCAAATGATGGTATTGTGGGTACCATCTAATTTCCTATAGGTGGTTTCATAACTGGACCACTCCCTAGAGGTAACATCTCTAGAACTAATCTATGTATCAATGCCTCATCTGTAAGGGGATCATTCTCATGATCCAAATGTCAAATCCTAGAAGGAATACTTCGCAATAGAATCCTAATAGTAAACATGACGTACCACGAGTTTATCAACAGAGATGACATAAGAATGATATGAAAACTACAACTAATTTCTATATGATGGATGTACAATTTTTTCCATTAAACTAGTGTTCTCATGTACCGAGTTGAAAGGAATGTGACCATAGTCTTGGTAAATAGATACATCAGCCGTCACACCAACACTGGAGTCCCTGGCCTAAAATCTGAACTCAAAACACTTAACATTGTTTCTCCAAACCAAACTCATAGACTCAGGTCCTAAGGTTGAACTGATTTCTCTAATACCACTCTTTCATGACCCATCCAAATGGGTGCCTTTCCATGACTCCCCAAGCCCACCTCCAATAAGCCAAGGGAAAGAGACTAGTGTTGAATAGTCATATCACTAGAATGGGAGGCCTTAACCTAAGTATTAGTATACATGATCACATATCTAGTCCCAAAAATGCTGAAAAGTACAAACAACTTAATAACCATGAATTCATACATCTAAATCCCACAACTAGAGTATAACATGAAGTGACTGAAAGTAAATATTTCCAAATACAAGACCACCACATAGAGTCTTAAAACATGTCCAATCTAAAAGTAAGGATGGGGACTACTGTAAAGATATTGTAGGAATACACCTTGATATATCCAGTCATACTAAGAACCATTTATTTCAGGTTTGTCTTGGGCACATTCAAAGGGTCTATCATCTACACAAGACACAATATGTGTGGGAAAAGTCAGTGCATGGGTGATTATAACAATACCATGTAGGACCCCCCAGATACCAAAAAACATACAACAAAACTATAAAAATCATCACTACATAAGTATATTTCTACAACACATATTACTAAAATATCCAAATATAAACAAAGAAGATACATAGACTCAAGGAAAAGTCACAACCATAATTCTAGTTTAGGATTCAAGCTTGAAGATTCCACATAGCACTCATCATAGAGAACACACTCCATGAGTCATATATCACTAATGATGAAAATCCGAGTGGTATTCTTTCTAGGGTCTCTCCATTATATGCATACACTAGAAGTATGAGGATATATGATACAAAGATTAGGATCACTCCTAACTCAATGGGGTATACCAACAAAACAATCTTGATTAAACTTCAAGTAGATGATCGAAAACTGTATAGTTTTGCTCATGTAATAACTCTACCTAGGTAATGAAGATTAATAGAGGATCTCACTTTGGGCCTCACAAATGGATTCTAACAACTATATAAAATAATTCCTACTAAAGGGATCACTATCCAATCTGTTTGAGGAGATTCTATACTAACCCGTAGGGAAAAGGATATAGTGAACTTTCTCTAACAAAACATGTCCAAGATACCAAGGATAAGTGCTCTAAGATAGTTTTTATAGAGTGCACAGTGTGTAGTAGAAGAAAACTTCATTGACCTTCAACCCTAGGCCCTTCCAATGTAGACAGCTCATGCCTATGTTCGTGTCCATGTAGAAGCACTCTATGAGATTATTCCTGTGTACTGGTACACATCTTAGCTGATGTATGCCCATACTCCTTATATATGTATAAGAGTACATGGTGTGCTCAAGCCAAATTACTTCATTCTATGTCTGTGTACCCTCTTAGGTACATGTAAAGTCTTTAGAGATGGGTCACATGTTTTTTAAGTTATTCACACACTGTGTTGATACTTATCTTCATCAAAAAACCCTAGTTGCTGCTATGAGGGCCACACACTATGTGTATCTCCAAAGTACATGTAGTGTTGGTTTGATTTTTTCAAAAACCCATGTTCTTCCTTTTGTTTATCCTCTCACTGTCTTAGCCCCATATTTAGAACTCAAACTCTTTAGAAATAAATAATATACTATGTTTCATTCTCATCGTGGATGATCATCATAATTTTGAATTCAAAACCATTCAAAAACACCCACCAATGGTTCCTGTCACCATTCACAAACCCTACTAGAATTGGGGAGGTCTCTAATATGATCTGTTCCTCATGCCATACTGAGTCTAGATCAACAATATCAATTATTTTTTTGAGGAACCAGGTTCACAATGATCGATTACTCAGTATTTGGGTAGAACCATGATCCGAAGAAAACACCCACAATAAACAAATAATAGAGAGAGAAAATCATAATGAACAATCATGATGAAAATACCATGGTTTATGTTCATTTCAAACTCAATTTGTTTCCACTAGAAAAAAATGATTACATAATGATTAATCACAAAACAAATCTCCCAATTCCAAAATTAAATTATCCAATCCCATAATATGCACAATATATGGTTTAATCTATTTTTTGATTTATTTTTGTTCATTATAGAATTAGAAAATAGAGAAACAATATAAATAAAAAATACCCTACCATAATAAGGATCGTTCAATGACAATGAAAAGAGGTTCACTATGATCATTGTTGATATCATCTGATTCATTCCCACACCAGTTGTCAATATTCGATTTAGTTGACACTCACCCATGGAATCTCCAACAGTGGTTCTCTTATGGTTCTATAGATCTCCATAATTTAGTAGATAAACCTAATAATTAACCATATCTATATTTTTACCGGAGACTCTAGGTAGTAGTGAAAAATAATTAATGAAAATTTTTACTTAATTATTTTATTTATCATTACACCTACGATGACTTTTCTTAAAATTCTTCGTATCGACAAAGGTTATATCGAACCTAGGGAAAAACCCCCTCTTTGTACTCAATAGTTCCCTCATATATCTGATCTATCCCCCGTTTAAAAGTTATTTAACTTTTTTAAGAATTTTGATCATGTGTTATATTTAATATATTTAATATATTTCGAGTATTTATTTTGGGCACACTGGGCCTTAGAATCGCACCCCTTCTCAGTGAATAGTCTTTAAAATAATCTATATAATACTCAAAAACTATACATTGAATATCCAAATCATTACAATATACGAATGAAAATATCCTTAATGAATTTTTCATACCCATTCATTTTTCAAATGGATTCTAGTAGGGTGATATTTAATTCTACTTTTTTGAAAACTTCCAACATATATTTTTGTAGTGATTCCTCTATGGTTTTCCTTGTTTCTTGATTCATGTTAGGAAGGGGTGGTTATAAATCCCCCATGATTTTTCACTTTTATATTTAGGGTCCTTTATTGGCCTATTCTTTAGGTTATATACCTTGTACATATTCTTTAGATGCTTGATTTTGTACAATTCCAGTTTCAATTTCCTAGGTTAATATTTTAGTTTTTATGAGTTCTTTTCTACTTCTCATGGTAAGGGCACTAACATTTTGGTTAGTAATTGGAATTTTATATCCATTAATCTTTCATGTACCTTCATTTACCATAATTTTTTGTTTTTTCATGGGTTTTATGACTTGTACATTTAATTATTTTAATTTTGACCCATGAGTGGTGAGGGTGTTATGATGATTATTTTTAGATTCTGTTACATATCTCAACATGTCTTTCACAGATGGTTCATGTGGTTTTCCTTGAAATAATATTGTAAATGGCTAGAAATTTTCCCATTAGAATGGGGGATTTGAATCTACTATTGAGAATTTTTTGAAATAATTGTCTTTGAGTCTTTTAGGTTCCAACACCAAATTGGTGACTAATGAATCCTCTACATCATTTGTTATTACTAAGTAAATTATATAATTTATTTGGATCATTACATCACAATATTGAGTTCCTAGATTTTGAGGGCATCCTTCTAGGAAATGTTCTTAGGAGTATTATAGTTTGCAATCCCATGGGGTGTGGTAGATAATTATTGAAGAACTTTATTCATATCTAATATTATTACAAGGGAAGTAATATATTCAATTATATTTTATAATTAATGTGATTTTTAACTTTTTACCTCATCAACTCCTTAAGTTTTCATTCTAGTACCAAACTATTAGGAATTTTGTGAGATCCATTCCATGAATTCTCACACCTTAGCTAGTGATTTATCATTTAGTTCCCCACATAAATAAGAATCATGTAGTTTTTTTTCATTACCCATTAATCCTTGGTAAAAAATACCAATAAGTGATTTTAATCATATATATGGTGAGGGAAATATATAGTTAGCTTCTTGAATCTCTCCCAAAACTAATGAAGAGTCTCTCCAGTTTCTTGTTTGATTATATAAATTTAATTTCTATGTTGGGAACTTTATGAATAATGGATGAATTTCTCAATAAAATTCTTTTGTAAATCTTCCCACGAGTTGACTTCACCTAGATTTAGGTATTAGATCCACTTATTAATGTGATATGCGAAATTACTTCCAACTAATTTAATCCTCAGTGCGTCCTCCAATTCTAAATCCATTGAAACGTCCTTAAACGATCTTATGTTCTTATTGGTGTCTTATTCATATATCACATGAAACAAAAACAATATCTCAATCCTTCATGTTCTGAGTTCATGGTCTTATTGATCATTTAATTTTGATTTTCAATTGTTCATATTCATATTTGGTTTATACTATCAAAATTATATTAACATAAACTATATTTCCTTCAATCACTTGAATTTTTATTAATGGTTTTGAGGAAAATTAAGCTAAGGAGGGATAATTATCCAATGGAATTGTGAAAACAACTCTCTTTCATATTGTTATATATTTATTAATGTTGAAATTCAATCCAACATAGTTTTATAAACCTCTGGATCAAAATCAGTGAGGTGGTAAGAACTCTATATGGTTATTTTAAAACATTTTTTAACAAGTATATTAACAAAAAAACAACTGTTCCCCAAAAATTGGGCAATTTATGATTACCACCAGTCCTGGGGTGCTCATCACGAAAAATTAAACTCTATTAAAGGGATGTAAAAGTGGGACATGGATTTTCTAAAGAAAATTTGGTGTTAAAAGTGTCTTTATCTTTTTTTTGGTTCAATTTTTAAAGAGGTAGCAAATAAAACTAGGTTGGTTTTGAAAACAAATTAAGGAATTAGAGGTCTAGACATGGATTATCTACTCACTTATCTATATAATGATTAATAAATTTAATTATAATTATCCTATTGTCAATTGAATTCAACTGATTACTTAAATTCTGAAATTTTGGTTCAGATAATGAAACTAATGATAAATATATTCATCACCCATTCCCAGACATGTATATAGATATCCCCAATTAAACTTTAATTACAACCAATGATGAGTATCACATGTAGTATATTTAATACAAGTGTCTTTCATGTGAAAAACTAAAAGAAAGAAAAAAAATTATAAAGGTCAAATTTCAGAAGTGACCAATACTGTAAATTCTAGTAAATTCAATATATGATTTAGAATATTGGATGTGTAGAATTAATCAATGGGGGTGAGGGATTCTCCTTGGATGAACCAAAATTGTTTTAATGATCCATAATTCTATTATTAATAAATAAAATAAAATTACAAAAGAGTTCTAGATGTAAACCTTCCAGATTAATTTATCCACATTCATTTCATTCATGTCCCCAAATCTCCTTCTACTAGAATTTCATTTTTAGATGATGGAAATATTAAATACAAATGAGAGACATGAGCTTCTACATTAATTTCAAGAATGTTAGGGTGTAGGTTCAATTTCAATATTATAACCTAGTGTATTATTTTGGGGTGGAATAATTCAATGCTTTGTAGATGTGTGTAAGGGGAAAAGGGAATAGGCATTGAATTATGGGACTTGGTATTTTACACATCGCATGGGAATAATCATTTTTTTAGTGAGATTTCATTTAGGATATAATTTAAACTTGGGAAATCCCATAATTAGCCCACCAAGCCTAAACATTTCCTTTTCAGTGGTGTTGTAAATTTTCTGAAGACTGGTTCTTTCTACTCACCTCATACTCAGAGCTCCCACCTGACAGAAGTTCAATTTAATAGAGGGGATTATTTCATTAAAAAACAAGAACAATTTTGTTCTATTTTCCTATTCAAGTACCCATGGGAATGAGGTCATTTTTCATGTGACTCTAGAGTTGAAAAGATTCATTTTATTTCATGATTGAATAGAGTATTAGGGATCCTATAGATGTTCCATGGATTGGGTATCTTTGCTCAGGGTGTTACCGACTAGAACTATCACTCAGTAAAATTATCTAATAAATTAGAGTAGAGAACTACTATGAATATTTTGGAAAAGTGCATCTACTCCATCAATGTCTCAAATTCATGGGTGGTTTCTAGATGTTCCATCAGAAGGGTAGGTATTTCCCTGTACTTACTCTAGATGGAGGAACATAAATAGGGATTCTATCGACCTCTTCATAAATAACATCTTAGCATCTAGTCCCTAGTATATATGCAAAGAATATATCATTATCTTCACGATAGAAGGAGGAATTGGATCTTTTGATGGTTGTGAGGAAGGAAGGGGCATGGTATGGTGGGTGAAGCTTTTAGTAATAATGCTTACCATGAATGTCATGGTTAGTGTCCTGACCACAAGGTGTATTCTAATAAGGGGATTCATGGTAGGTAAGACTACCATGAAAGTGGTGGGGTGGTTAACAAAATGTACTCATGTATTCATTCCTTTATGGATTTTCTTTAGTACACATGAACATTTATTGGTAGTCATGGTAGGTATGCCTACAATAATAATAGGGTATGAAAATGTGGTCAGGTGACTATGAGTAGTTCTCATGATAGGCTTAAGGCACGGTCACCATGCCTTCCATGAGATATAATGTTCAAGCAGGGGATGCATACTATCAACATTGGCAGTGAGCCTAGTGACCTTGGATGTCATGGTCACTCTTGGCCTTTGAAATTTTTCACCCTAAAAAATTCACAACCTTTCTTACTATATTATTAAAATCCAATATAAATGAAATAATTTTCTTTAAAATAAAAATAAAAATATGTATTTATCCATATATAACTTATTTAAATCCATGTTCCAATAGATTTGTAAATAAATAAATTCAATAGAAACTGTTATTTACTTGATAATTAAACTATAATGAGGGGTAATTTCATTGAATAAAAAATAAAAAAGATAGAAAATTCTATCTCACGTAATTATATGTAGGTATTTCATGGATAGAAAAAATGTATCTCCCCAGACCTTTGACCCTCATTACTTCCCCAATTGAAGCCACTAGATGACTTCAGGCTTGCCTTCATATACCCTAAATATTGTTAACCAGTGATGAGGGCATAATACATACCATAGTGAGACTACAGACTCATATCAAAGTTATACAAGACAATAAAAATAACTAAATAATACACCAAAAAATCATCAGAGTAAATCTAATTAATAAAAAAATTATAAAAAAGGTAAATGTTATTATTCTAACCCATGGTCATCCATTCATTCAAATGGTATCCCAATTAGTTGATCACATGTATAAATAATCATAATAAATAAAAATATAGAATTGGTCTGAATTCCATCCCTTATACTCAAAAGACTTATATCTAAATACCCATCAAGAAACCAATACCAGATTAACTTTAGGCTTTTTATCTAACAATTATTTATGCAAAAGCTATGAATTTACACTAGGGTTCCCATATTGTGTTTTTGAAAAACATATTAGTAATTTATTATCATATTTCTGTAGTATACACAATCATATACATGTGTACATGGGGAAAATGTATAGGTCACATGAGTTTTTTGGATGTTGGGTGTTAATCAGGCCACCATAGCTTCCTTCACATCAGGTTAGCATGTGCTAGCAGGGACACCATGACACTAGATTATACCTTCTTTAGTGAAATGTTGTAATCCCATCATCACCTCATCTAATTCCACTGTACCCAGTCCAAAACCAATTTCCCAGGGTAGGGCATCATCTAAATCCTACACTAACTACTTGAAGGAACAGAGTATGGTCTCACATTCAATGCCTCAACCAACTAGATGAATGAACAGGGAATTTTCAAACATAAAAAAACTCAACCGACTAATTTATAAATCAATGTAGGTTTTATCATCTATATCTTTATCTGCATCATGACACAACCCTCCCACTCTTAGTGGTCCACTATCATGACCTAGATATACCCAAGCTAGGTTTCACATCTATGACCTGATCGTAATCATGGTAAGGTCTCCAAACCAAGCATTTTGTCTTAAGGAAGGGACCGAAAAACCATACTTATTACTCAAGGAGAGATATCAATTAAGGCACACAAGGACTCCATATCACCCGTGAAATTTTGGCCAGTTCCATCTCCCTCTTTGTGGGGAAATGCCTATATATCTTTCTCCCTAACTGGTATGTCGGATATCAAGATTACAAATTCAATCACATGCATGGATCAGAAAATAGGTCTCTCAACCTATTATACATCTCACAACTCCATCCTAGGATTATATTCACTTAATACATATCCAATCATCATGAAGAACATATTATCCCTCTTATCAGGGAATCAAATATGTCCTCTAATCCTTCTATGGAATCTATATATCAATACCCTATCGAGTCCATAACATGTCAATGACACCACAGCTAAAAGGATACCACTAACCTAGACCTGAGGATGACAATACATATTTTTTATAAAGAGCCTCATCACTCCCTTTCCAACTTCCTAAGGATCATACTAATCCATTGTGCTCTAAAGACACTTAGAAACCCAATTCCACGTCCGGATCAGTTACCATGACCAACACTTGGGTCATATCTCACATTCTCAATGGGAGATCCCTCAACCCATAACCTAGAGTAAACCCATCTCTTTGATACCTATTCCCTCCATTAGCACATGTTCCACTCAATACATTAACCAAGATTCCAAGTACCCTCAAAAGGGTTCTCCTCCCCAATAGTGAGATGTACGACCACCTCACCCTTATTATTAATGTCTAAGACTCACATATCTTTCTCAAAATCCATAGGGAAACCAACATAGGATACCAACATCAATCATCACTTCAAAACACTAGGAATCAGTACCCCATGGCGATATAGTCATCAGGTGATCCCAGCTACCCAAATTGAAAAGGCTAAATTATCCATAGAATAAGATTCTAGACTCCATCCTATCTCTTATTCAAAATTCCAAATCAGCCCCTTTCCATTCGAACTATTCCCCTGAAACATGAATTTATGCATAGAGTCATAAATAATCATGTATTTGATCCTGTATTATAGGAAAAAAATACATCTAAAATGAATTTACTATCCATGTCAAACTTTGTTGAGCTTTGACTAGACCCATATAATCCTAATCAAATCTCAAACTTCCACTTGAGTTTCAATCTCACACCACACACCACAAATAAATTATTTTATAAATTTATAATTATTTTTAGAAATTAAAAAAAAAAGATTTATAAACATTTAAAACATTATTGAGCTTCATTTTCACACAAAAACTACCTAAAACCATATGTGTTCATCATCTTCAGTTATTCTCTATACACCGCACATGATGCACCACTAAAAAATCACATTTATTTTGCACTACCCATTAATTTTTTTAATGATGGTTGTGCCTTAGTATAAGACCAAGGTGCAATTTATTCTAAAGAAAACAAATTTTACAAGAGCCTAAAGGATGGAATCTTATTACAATCCTTTTAATAAAGAGTGATTCAATCATAGGGTAGGTCATCCCACCAAGTTGTGTTGTGGTTGACTTGTTTATTCGAAAAGTCATTAGCCACCATATTATCTTCACAAAATTCATGACTGAAGATGAAGTTAGTCTCCTGAATAAATGAAAGATAGTTCATCCAATGTGTAGTAAGAGGCCAATCCAGGTGCCCCACATGATTCCAAATGGCCTGAACAATAGTAGTCGAATAACTTTCAATCCTAATGTTGCTCCAACCCTTTTTCTTTGCAATATAAATTGCATGGATAACACCAATCATTTCAGCTTCCAAATATGAGGCAACACCACAACTTCAAAAGAAGCATCTGAGACACTGACCAATATATTCTCTATAAATAGCACTACAACCTGCTGGTCCTAGGTTTCCTTTAGAGGCACCATCAACATTCACTTTAATCCATCCTATAAGAGGGGCTAGCCAGAACACCTCAAAAGTGTGTCTAGGTTGTTTGTAGAAACCATCAATTTAGAGATGATAGAGGGTCTCAAAGTCTTTGACAGTGCTATAACAATAAGCCTTTTGAATCGTGGTAGTATCTTGAATGGAAAAAAGAAGTTTCATCTGACCTACATTAACTCTAAATGATCAATTATAATGAGGAAGATAATTTCTATCATACCATATCATGTGGATTAGCTCAGAAACCGCAGGTATGAAAAGATTCTTAATTTATTGAGAGTAATCAAAATCCATAAAATGACTAAGTTGGGAACTGATTGAGTCAGAGTGTAACCATCTGTAAGAAAAAATGTCATAAATATAGTTCTAAAGAGCTGTATTAGTAGCACAAGACAAAAAGAGATGATTAGTGTCTTCACTATGTTGGTTACAAATATGACAATTGAAACAAAGTTGGATCCCAAAAGATTAAAGACAGACCTCAGTAGGTACTCTATTGTGAGTGATATGTCACACAAGAGTAAGTCTTGAATGTTTGATCTATGTTTATTCAAAGGATTTCATCCAATAAAAGTTAGAATCAGAGTTCAAAAAGTTCTGCTTGTAAAAATAATTTTAGTAAAGGATGTCATTGTTAGAAGGTTCCCAAAACAAGAAGTCATCTGAATTAGAGAATGGATAATTTTCAATCACATGAATGATGTTTTCAAGGAGATTATTGTTATTATAAAGTAAAAGGTCCATAATAGTGTAGTTAGTATTCTCTGGGATAGAATTGGGATTCATTATGGAGATTTGTAGAGAACCAGTCCAGTTGTCCAACCACAAATTCACGGAGGAGTCAGAACTAACCATCCATCTAGAATTATTCATAATATTAATGAATGATTGCCAAATGAATGGCTATATGGAATATGAAATATAATTTAAATTTCCTTTCTTCAACTTTGTGAGGAATATTGCTTTTATAAAATCAATGGAATAAGAATTATTGTGAATCAACCTCCAAGTGAGTCTAGATTTAAGAGTATCATTAAAGAGCTTAAGATTTTTTATGTCTAATCCTCCCTTTTCTAAGGGTTTACAATAGGTAGCCTAGGGAATGGTCACAAGCTTCCTTTAAAGAGTGCTTCCAGTCCAAAAAAAATTGATGCACTTATTAATTTTTTTAAAAAGACTATCAGGCCATTTGTAGACCATCATCGAGTAAACCATTTTAGAGACAATATTAGATTTCACAAGATAGATTCTTCCTTCCATGGAGAGAGATTTACCTTTCCTATTGGAAAGATGACTGATGACATGATCAAAAATGGTAGAAAAGTAACTAGAAATAGGCATTCCCCAGAAAATGGGAACACCAAGATAAGTGAAAGGGAAGGACCCCTCCTTGATGCCTAAATTGTTGATGATATTATTCTTCCTAATAGATGTAGTGCTTTTAGCAGTGCTAAAACCCCACTTATAAAGGTATCCCTTTAGTAGCACTTTTTTTCATTGATAAAACTCATCCATTATCATATACTGTTTTAAAGATGATAAAGTCCATTTTTGTGAGTGTTTTTCTTATCGTGGAAAATGGTGTTCCCTTTATCATTTCTAATGAGATTACTTTTAGCACGGAAAAAATGGGAAGACCATAAAAAATATATAATATTAAAAATAATATTTAAATATAAAAATATTTTTCTATTTATATATATAATATTTATTAAATATTATTTTTATAATATTCAAAGTGTATGTACACTTAATATATATTATATATAGTGAAAATAGTGTATAAAATAATTAATAATAATAATTCAAAATTTCTCAATTAGTATCAAGTAATAAACATTTCACAACACTTTCATCAAAAAAAAATATTAATTAATTAATTAAAATTTTGTAAAAAGTTGAAAATGGAGTTTGAGCTTTAAACATAAATAACTTTTTATCGAGGTGTCATTTTAGGCTCCAAAAGATTTCAAATCAAAGATTGTAAGAACATTTATGTCATATGGTTTGGGGAATAGGGTGTTTCATTATTTTTACTTTGTTAAAAGTTCTATAAATTCCTCCAAAACTATGTTTTTTGATTCAAAAACATATTTTCTGAATATTTGAAGGAATTGTAGCTCTGTTCAAAATTTTATTTTTATTTTCTCAGGCCTTACATTCATATTCATATTATAGTGTTCAAATTTTATCATTACTAACATTTTAGTTCTATTTATAATTATTTATATATATACATATTTTTATATATAAAAATATAAAAATTAAATTTTTTAAATAAATATTTAATCATATTTAAATATAAAATATATTTGTAAATTCATATATTGTATTTAAATATAAAATAAATATTTATTTTATTTAAAATAAAAAAAATTAGCTATTTTATTTACCTTATAATAATTCTTGAATACTTATATACCTATACAAATTCATATATAGTATTTGTAGAAAATATTTGTATCTTTTTCCTTGTTAGTATTAAACAAAAGAGTTATATATATATATATTCTCTAATAAATGTTAATAAATTAGAAAATATAATATGTGTAAATAAATACAAATTAATTTATATTTATATATTTATATATAAACAAACACATGTGCCGAATTATACTTATAAGCACAGAGAATAATAAATACTCACATGAAAGAATATTTTATAAATTAATTTATAAATAATTATATAAATATATGGTTAAATATATGGATAAATATGTATATATATATAATAAAATATAGTACAAAATAAGATAGAGTAGTGGAAGGAGCCTTTATTTTTAACCTAGAGGTCTCATGTTCAAATCCTTATAAGTATAGGTGTGCATGTGGTTGAGTTAGGTCGATCCCTGATAAAGGGGGTATCATGCATGAGAAGGGGTGGTGAAGAGTACCGATAAAGGGGATGGTGGGTGGGAGCAGCATAGACAAAATATTTTGAAAATATTTTTTTTATTTTCTTTATTTCTTTTTTAGCACTTATAAATATTACCTTTATCATCACTAAAAAATGGTTCTTAAAGGGTTATTTTACTAGTGCTAAGAATGTGCTCATAAAAATAGCACAGATAAACATGCCATTTATTAATTCTAAACAACTAATCAACTCCTCTTTTATCAGTTCTTTTTTAATGCTGATATAGAGTGACATTTTCCCTATTTTTTCTATCACTGATAAATGTGATTTCATTTAATGTAACTTACAACATCAGTTCATAACTAATTAGATCTATTTCTATCATTGAAAAAATTCCAATTTTTAAAATTGAAAACCCCATAATACCTACATGATTCCACCAGTTCCTGGTGGAATTGGCACTTACCAACTTTTTGGTACTACCAAGATATGTGCCTAATGAATGAAAAAAATGAAAGGACATGAGTGGAGAATCATTCCCAAAATCATGAATGAAATACACTAACAATAATACCCTCTAAATAGGGTATTTATAAAAGGGATATGGGAGGGTATGATCAATTAAAACAGCATCTCCCAAGATCACATATCCACAAAATAATCATTGGGGGTGATCCCAAAAAAACTAGCCCCAAAAAATACACCTGGTCCTTATTCATGGAACAATAAGGTTGGTTGGGGTGTGAAGGTCTTCTTCACTTGAATGAATCAATGGCATGATTAGGGGTCATGCTATGAATCAATATAATAATGGGAAAGAGGCTCATATTCTTTCCTTCTTGGCATGATTCCTCATAATAAAGGACATTCACGTCACAAATTCCAAAAGGAAAAAGATCAACCCTCTTTCGAGTCTTTTCATGGTGCAACCCACATGGTTCTGAATGAAAATTTCTACATGTAATTGAAATTTATTAGTCAACCACCCTATACTACTATGAAGCATACTTAATCCAAAAAACCATCATTTGGGGATTTTTTTTATTTAAAAACATCTCTTTTAGATATACTAATTCTCTAATTTCAAATTTGATCCCAAATTCAAGGAATCGACTTTTAACATAAATAAATAATTAAATTTTATCTAAATTTCCCAATCATTAATGATATGTTTAATTACATAAAAAACCATTTAATACAGAGAGAAAATGAATAAATAAGTAACATAAACAAACTTGTAAATTTAGAAACCTAATTTTTAAAAACTTAAACATTGGTTCAAGTGCAATAAACCCATGGAAAATAAAAGAGAAAGAAATAAAAGAAGACATGAGAGATAAATGGGATAAGAATAAGTTAAAATAAGATCTAACATTGATGAACTCGTTTAGAAAGGAAGGGGGTGCTCAAACCCAATATAAGGGAAATTCAAAGATGGTTAGGTCTCCCCTTTGGTTGATTCATGTGAATTATATAGGAGAAAATATAAAAGAGGTTTAATATCAATAATGGTAAAATTTTAATTTAATGAAATTAAAAATTTGGGTAGGTTGCATGATTTTTCCACATGGTTTAACAAATCTTGTATCATCAATGTTAGACGCATGTAAACACATGGGAACTTCCACATAGTTTTTCAAATCATGCACCAACAAATGAATAGAATGACACCCTATATAGTGATAGTCCATCAAGTTTCCCATAGCCATGTTTGATATGGATGATTAGTTACTATTAACCTGGAAATAACCATATTCCTTCCATGGAACTAGAAATCACGTAAATCTAATTAAACCAAATGTCATTCCCTAACCATTTTCCAATCCGAAAATGTTAACCAAATGTATAATGTGAATGCATGACTTCTACAGACCATGAACCAATTATGTTCTAACCATGTAATTATGAAAAACTCTTATAATTTTAAAAAATTAAAACATGTACATCACTAATTTAAACCAAATTATTAATTAGACAAAATAACACAATAATGTGATATTGGGGTGTGACACCCCATACCGCGTAAATTTGGGTGGCTAAGGATGGAAACTTCTCTTCATGTGCATGGATTAGTCTTTCACAAAATGTTTTTATCTTTGAAATTCTCTATTTATTTCAATTAAAGTGACACAACATTCTTCCCCAAAAATCAAGGAGAGTGACTTGATGGTGGATTTGGATGATAGGTGAAAAAAGGGATAGAATATCATAAGTGGTTTAAAATATACAAGTTTTGTTATAGAGGCCAACAAGCGGATGTCATAAAGGGCGGGGTCATAACCAGATTAATCAAGTGATTGAGCATGAGTAGGAATGGTATAGTGAGAGTAGGAGATTAAAAATTAGGTTTCAAAATTTTTCATATTTTAGTGCTCTTTAATACATAACATCATTTTATTTAATTAATTTCCTTTTAATGAAATATTTAATATTATTAATTGTGATTTATTTATTAATAAACAATTATTGATATTTTTGGGTAGTGATGGAAATGATTACCCGATCAGGGAGTACTTGTAAATTACAGACCTAGAAAATGGAGTATGGTTGCTTCCTAAAATAGTTTATGTGGGGTTTGTGTTTGATGTAGAATACTTGTTTAATAATTGTGTAGTTTTTAGGTATATATGGTAGGATACATGAAACCCAAACAGGTTTTATTTTAATTTACATATTTTTATAAAAATAACATTAAATCTATCATTCTTTTGAGAATATAAGAATACACGGTGAGGAGGATCCCAATGAGCATTAAGTTAGACGGCGAGACTCATTTGTGAGGGTTTTGACACACATTGTCTTATAAACCCCCTTAGACACATTATTCTTCCAATTTGGATTATTGGGATGAGTTACTGCTTCTATTGTGAGTTGTTGTTGTGGTGCATTGTCCTCAGGGCCAAAATTCAATGTCGTTACTATGTTGTTCATAAAAGTGTAATAAATTTTTTGATAGATAGAGGTTTTTGTGACATTTGTAATTTTTATTCTTAAATAAAATTATAACTTATTTCATCACTACTAAAAAAATTCATTTGACATTGGCTAAATATGAGATATTACTTTTTAGAGATTGCTATTAGTGGCTTCTATCGCCATTGATGGCCCCATGAAATGTCATCCCAAAAATTGACCCAATTTAATCTATGCTTCCACCCCCTATATCCTCTAAGTGAATTAATATTTAATTGTAAAATTATTATTGTGGATCTAGAATTTATATTCTGCATCCTCTATATTTTTTCCCATACATATTTACCCTATATGAATGATCCCTTCTAGTTAGCCAACCTTTATGTAAGAATTTAACATCAACATTACATGAGTTCCTTAATGACCCTTACTTGTCCCTTATATTGATTGGATAACCATTATAGACTATTTTCTTCTACCCTTATGTGGGGGTAGTGATTAACCTCACATGAGGTGGTTTGGGTGGCCTTTACATATAAGAGGTCTTTCATTACATAGTGTAATTGAAGGACCATACATGGGGAGGTTTATGAGACATTTACACATTGTAGGTTCACCATTATATGGTTTTTTACAAACCCATATGACTCAACTAGTTCAGCCAATTTTCCATTACACATACGAATATATTTTTTACCCTTATGTGTGGGATTTTATTTAAGCATTACGTGGCTATTTCGTTTTATCTTCACATGGGTTGTTTGGGATCAATCTTTTGTATCTCCTAATTTCATTGGATTTGTTGAGGACATTAAAATAACTTTAACCATTGAGGATTTAATTTCCAATCCATCATCAGATCAAGAGAAATTGATTATTGTGATCATTATATTTCACAATATAAAGAAATACATTGGAGATATATCCTTTTGGGATTTTGTATAATGTCACAGACCAGTACCCCTGCATATAGTGGTAGAAATTATTATTTACATTCTATCTTTTCTGCATGTAAAATTGAACATAAAAAATTGAGATATATTTATATAAAATATAAATGCTAAAGTATGACCATTAAAACCTGGTAATTTAATTTGAAATAATGAATATGATTAACTGATTTATGAAATATATGTAAAATGAAAATAAATTATGCTTATAATATGAATGCAATTCAACTAGTTTACCTAAAATGACTAATAAGATAATTTATTTTTTAGAAAAAAAATTCTAAAAAATTTTCTTTTCTGTGATAAACATTTCTATTTAAAGAAACATATTACTATTGACAAATTTTATTTCATATTAATAATGTTTTGACACTAATTTATGTGGTAGATGATATTAAAGATGAATAATAATTGTTAATATTTGAAAATTAAATTCCTTAATAAAAAATAGTTTTTCATTATATATCATTATTTTATTAAAAATTGAATTTATAAATTTTAATAATTGAAATTATTTAAATTATATTTATTTTTTAATTTCTCAAAATCAAAATTTACATATAATTAATTTTTTATCATTTTCTAAAAACGTTGATTTTTTGTCCAAAAATGAGGGATTTACAAAAAATATATAATTTCCATGATTTTATTACTTTCTATGAATAACCTATAAGACATAAAACCCATTAAAGTAATAAAATTTTATATTAAGTAATAACATTAATCATTTTTAAATATTATTTCTATAAACAAAACATTTTCTAAACATTTTTTTAAATAATGTAAAATTTTCCTTTAATATAATAAATGTATTTGGTCTTCTCTTTAAATGAAATTATTTTCAATTGGAGGTTTGGTTTTTTATTACCATTGAAGAAAATATATTTTATTCTATTAATAATAAATCCATTTATTTCTATAAAATCAGTAACCATGATAATTTTATCATATATATTAATTTAAAATCTGACTAATATTAATTTTCAAAAAAACTATGTTATGTGTTAGATTTTTTTCTTTAAAATTAACCATTCATAACTATTGAAATTTTATTAGATAATTTTTTTAAAATTTTAAATTATGAGATTAAAATTAGGTAATAAGTTAAATTTTAATTTATATCTTTAAAACTAATTCCTAATGTCAAAAAATAATTATTGCGGTAAAAATAAAAGGGTTAAATTAAGTTTAACCTAGTGTAATGGAAATGAAACATTTAAAATTGCATCATGAATTTATTTTTTGATCTTAGTTCAACAAATACATGTTTCTTTAATACTATTTCCTATTTTGAATCCTTGGGAACTTGAAAAATACATTTCAATATTCAAAGATGTCAATGTTTTCCAAAAATATCTCTAACTTACATATTTAAAAACTTAACACATCAACCATTAAATTATACACTTAAGATTAAATTTTTTCTTTAAAAATATTATTTTTACTCTCCCCAGAACCCTTTTCCATGAAAATAATCCCTAGATCCCTTTTTTGTAATTTTACAGTGGCCACATTATAGTTATGTCATAACCACACATTCAACTAGATTTTAAACCAGACAACCAAAATTTAAAATTCAAAACCAAGAGAGAAACTAAACATAGATCCCAAAATTGAAATTCAAAAAGATAAATGAATTGATCTCATCACCAGTAAATCTCCTTGGGTCACAAAAACTAAAAAAAGTGTCACCTAGATCCATTCCCACTAAATTAATAGATAATTTACATTAAATCCACTTTTCTATAATTATAAACCACCTTTTATCGTCCCACTAGAACTTCAAACCTCCATCACATAAGGAACCTTCAACCTCGCTATTGTCATTTCAAAAAAACCCATCACCACACTAGTTTGTCATTGAGAGTGGCATGCTGGACTCCATAATTGTCACCGTTAAAAAATCATTTCTACCAAAAAAACAATATAATTGAACGCTATAGGAATTTAGAAAATTGAACCTCAAATGAATAAAATCTCATCACTGCACTAGTCATTATCATTGAACCAATCATCATTATTCACCAGAGATCACCACATAGTTGGGCATTTATATTCTCAACAATACTCTAAATTTTATGATGATTTCAATGTAAAAATATACCCTTGTTTATTTTCTAATAATTTTTTTTTGAGTGAGTTCTACATGAATATATAATTAGTTTTAAGGAATTTATTATTACCGTTTCATCCCTACATTACGCTAATAAGTGAAATGATTTCATATGGTATCAACACTATGATACGTTAAAATAATTTCCATTTTGATCGACATCAATACATTGGAAGAATCGTCAAACGTATGAATCAATAACCCTACATTGGAGTTTGGATTTACTATTCATATCCTATGTTCGGAAAAGTTGAATGTATGGTCAATTAAAGCTACATTCATGATTTTATACTTATGTGGATAAAAGTATAGATTATCATCCTTACGCTACTTTTTATCCATATTTTGTGAAGATGAATGAATGGTAAAGGAACCCTACACTATACAAAGGAATAATATTCTACTAAAAGTAACCGTACACAATGAAAAGGAACCCTATGGTATAAAAATGAACAATATTCTACATAAAGGAACCCTATGCTATGTAACATAACCCTACGCTATGCATATCAACAATACGTTGTGTTCTTAACTGTGAATTTTTTACAAGCTACATTTAAAATATGAGATTTCTACAATGATGAAGTCAAAATTAAATTCTGATTCAATGTTCATTTTGATAATTTCAAAGAATCATGTTTATCAGAGGAAATATCTCTTGTCTCTATGGGATGTTAAGACTCTTCTGGTAGAATGGAATTTCGTTTTCCATGATCAATTAGGCTATTATTATGGATCTGGAATATCAAAGAAAGCTATTTATTATATATATGTTTTTATGATAAACAATTCAAATATTTACGAATTCTTTATTGAGAATATTTTACAGTTTTGAAAATAATGAACGACTCTAGAAAGGGATTACACTTTTGTAAGATACATGTTATTCGTTGTTCTATTGTAAGTCTACTACTACTATATTTGTTGCTACCTTATTAATGATCATTGTGCAATAAGGAAAGCTTCATACTAATTCATTCATGAAAATATTCTTTTCTAAAGAAGAATAAGATCCATCAACATTCAGTTTCTTATTGCTTTAATTGTGAAGGTCAATCAAAGAACATAAATAAATGACTTTTTATATAATAGAGTCTCAACTACTCATACTCAGTTGTAGTCGAGTTTCATTTTCTATGTCTAAGATATGGATAAATGGTATTTTATTATAGAACTATAAGTCTTTGTAATTTTTATAGTCTATAAAGTGTCAACTACCTGTACTCAATTGTCGATTCTTGGTCTTGTGTTAAGAGGACTAAACTAGTGGAATTTTCTAAGTTTACAGATACACTGATTAGTACAGTGGACTGTGGGATATTTATTCCCCAAACCACAATAAAAAAAAGCAGTGTTTTTTATTTTGGTTTATATATTTCAAATTTTCATACAGAAGAAAAAAACTTCATATCGACATAAATCACAATGTTTTTCAAAAGCCAAAATTTTTGAATTTTTTGAAAAGAAAAAATTCACCCCCCCCCCCACCTCCCTTTTGTGTTACATTGTATATTCAGACCTATAAATTTGTATCATATGAGATATTTAGGATAAAGATATAGAAATCTAAAAATATATAATGTCTATACAAAGATGGTAATGAATGATCTTATAGAAGGGGTGTTAATGGAACGTGCTCTAATCATTAATGGTGAGAATTATAGATGTTGGAAATCAAGGATGATTATCTATCTAAAGAATCTTGTATTTAGAATTAATTCAAAAATCATTACTCTTTATGCAATTCCTGAAAAAATAGAAACATGGGATGCTACAAAAGAATCCAAATATGATATAATTTCAAAGGAAATGAATGATATTTTTTGGTCTTGGACCAAATGAGTTAAATCATGTATCTCAAGGTCCTATAGCCTATGAAATTTGGAAAACTATTGTAGTTGCTTATAATGGAATAGATAATATTTGGCAGGTGAGACATGCTAGAAATAAGCTGAAATTAATTGCATTTAGAATTTATGATGGTAATAGAATCACACATTTGAATTGGGTTCTTATAAAAATTATCAATAATATTTCAGCCATATGGGAACCTATAAAACAAGCTAATCAAGTGTTGAATGTACTGAGAGTACTACCCTTTAAATTGAATGGAATATATATTGTTGTTCGACAATCATCACCTTTCAAAGATTAGACAATTAATAACTAATTGGGACCCATATGATCTATAAGAATGTGATGTGAGATGAAGCTGGATATCATAAGATTAAATTCAATAAAGAAAATACTACTTTGAAAGTGACATCTTAGATGCATAACAGAAAAAAACAGGGTGTCAAAGAGAAATAGAATTTAGATTCATCTGATTCTGAAATGGAACTAGCTTAACTAGCTAGAAAGTAAAACTATTTTTACAAGAGGAAAATAGGGTTCAAAAAATACTTTAAGAATTATGACAAATAAGAAAGAGACGATTCTATGAATGTAAGAAAAAATAGGTCATATCAAACCTATTTTTCCTCAACTAAATGATGAATAAAAGATTCCAGAGAAGAGATATCAAAAAAATTATGATTATGAGCATAAAGGGAAAATATAAATGAGTGCTCCCTGGTTTTATCCAAAGAATTTGGAATCCCATCGAAGTCTGATTCAAGGAAGGAGAAATCAAATATAAAGTCCAACATGTTCATTATGGATAATGAGAAAAAAGTACAAAATTATTACTCATCTTATTTTGATACTATTAGTTGATAAAATGATAAATTAATTGTCTACAATTCAATAATTAAATAAAAATATGATTCCATATTATATAAGAAAAAATAATTAATGAATATTAATATTGTTAATTTATGTAAAATACATACCATGATAAATCAACATCAAGAGTTACTTGAAAAGTTCAATTCCTCTACATCAAACAATATCAATCATGAAAAGAAAATCAAGGAATTATAAGATGAAGTATAATCCTATATAAGAGTAATTCTCTTGTGTTTACTAATAAAGAAAATAATTTAAATGAAATTCTTGGAATGAATTTAATTAAAAAGGAAATATTTGGAATAGGGAGAAATTGTGAGTAATTAAAATTGTATACAAACTATTTTATTTGCAATTCTAAAAATGTAATTTTTTATCATTTTGGGACAAAGGCACGTCTTACTAAAAACTATTATTTGAAAAATCATAACATTAGTGGTATTAAATGTTCCTTTATTTCTAAATTTTTTTATGAAACATGTGACAAGAATTATTGTAACATAAAGTAGATCTGGATTCCCATATCATTGCTTGCTAACACTACTAGACCAAAGAAAATATAGGTACCAAAACAAACATCTTTTTAAATGAATTTTTAAGAAACATGCCATTGGATAAAAACTTCTACATAGTATATGGATAGTGGATACTCCATGAATATGATTTGAGATCCATTAAACAATCATAAACTTACTCAAATGGGAGAACAATTATTCACTTTTGGTGATAATGCTAAAGGAAAAATAGATAGAGTTGGAACTGTTGGAGATCTAAAGACTATTTAATCAATAAAGTACTGTATGTGAGAGGGATGAAGCCCAATATGATAAGTATTTATAAACATTGTGATGATGGATTTTATTTTGATTTCTATAAAAATTCTTGATCTTTGTTTAAAGACATACTAGTTTAAATTTAAATAACAAAGAACTGATAATGTTTGTACCTTGGATTTAAAATCCTTGTGTAAAGAGAAAGTAAAATGTCTAACTACTATGAAAAATGAATAATATATTTGTAATAGAAGACTTTCACATTGAAATAATTATTCTTTAAATAAAGTGTCTAAAAAATAGTTAGTTTCTTATTTTCTGAGTCTTAAATTTGATAATGATATATTTTGTGATGCATGGAAAATTGGAAAGAAAAAAAATATTCGTTCAAATCTATTAACAAAATTACTAAATATAAACCTTTAAACCTTATTCATATTGATTTTTTTTGACCATCAAGGATAGAATATTTGGCCGGTAAATGTTATGTTTATGTTTTATTTACTGATTATTCTATATTTACTTGGGATTATTTTCTAAAATTCAAAAGTGATGTTTTATATATTTTTAAAAGTTTAAATAAAATTATTCAAAATGGGAAAGTTTTTAAAATAGTATCATTGAGAATTGTTCATGGAGGATTATTTTAGAATCAAGAATTAAATTCTTTTTTCTCAAATTTAGGCACTAAACACAACATTCCTACCACAATAATACCTCAAAAAATTTAATGTTTTATAATAAGATATAGAACTATTCAAGAAATGGTTATTACTATGAAGAATGAATACATTATTCATACCTATTTTTGGGAATAATCTGTTATTTTTGCCTACTATATGTAGGCCTATTATAAAAAAGTCACCATCTGAACTTTTTAATAATAGAAAATCTAAAATAAAGTACATTAAAAAAAATTATATAAGGTGTATATCTTGAATTCTAAGGATAAAATGATCATTTCGATCTAAAGGCTGATGAAAGAATATTTTTGGGATATTATACTATATATAAATCTTTTAGAATGTTTAAGAAAATTCAATGACTGTTGAAGAATCAATTCATGTGATGTTTGATGAAACTAACCCTTTCACTAAAAATAAAAATAAAACTGATTAAGTCACTGGATCTTTTAATATCATGATATATAATACCCCTAAATATGATATTGAAAAGGATACTTATAAAGGTCAGTGTAGTTCATAAAAGAAAAATACTAAAGAAGCTAAATGTTTCTTTCCTAGAGAGTCTAGAACCCTAAATAACTATCCCTCAGAAACTGTTATTTGAGACCTAGACATAACAATTAGAACTTGAATAAATTGTGGAAACCTATTTGAATTTTCTTCATTTCTTTATCATTTAGAAACTTACACTATTGAAAATGTCCTAGAATATTAAAGTTGTATATTAGCAATGAATGAAGAGCTAAACCAGTTAAAATGATATAAATTTGGTTAACTATTAGAGAGACTGACCAATTATCCAATTATAAGAACCAAGTTGGTATTTTGAAATATATAGGATGATCATAGGATCATAACCTGGAAAAATCCATATTTATAGCTAAAGGATATAATTTTGAAGATGGTATAGATTATGATGATACATTTCCCCTATAGCTATATTAGAATCCTTTTAGCTTATTCATCTCATGTGAATTTTAAATTATATTAGATGGATGTTAAATCTTTCTTTCTAAATGTTTATTTAATGGAGGAAGTTTATGTTGAAAAGCTTCTTAGTTTGGAAAATCCTCAAAAATCCAACTCTATTTTTAATCTTACTAAAGATATCTATGTCTTTAAATAAGCACTTAGGGCATGGTATAAAAGATTAAGTTCTTTTATTTTGAAAAATGGATTCACTATTAGATAATAAGATCCAACACCTTTTAAGAAAGTTTTTTGTTCTAATATTTTATTTGTTAAATTTAATTTTGATGATGTTAAATTTTTTTTAATGAATAAAAAGATTTGTCATGATTTTTTAAATTTAATTCAAAAAAAAATTTGAAATGAGTATTATGGGAGAACTGAATTTCTTTTTAGGATTCTAGATTTACAAAAAATATTTTGGAAATGTTTTTTGTCAAATAGAAAATATTATTGATTTCTTTGAAACATTTGGACTTTATAATAGAAAGACATATAAAACTTCTATGTGTACCAATATAAAACATAATTTAGATGAAGATGGAAAACCAGTTGACAACAAGTTGTACAGAGGTATGATTGGGAGTTTTTTAAATCATACTACTAGTAAACCATAAATTATGTTTTACATATGTCTTTGTATTAGATTTCAATGAAATACAAAGAAATCCTATCTTACTACTGTTAAAATAATTTTTAGATATTTAAAAGGAATTTTTTTCAATCTCTTATTTACCCTAGAAATTCTAATTTTAATTTAATATAATATTTAAATTAAGAATTTGGTGGTTTTAGATTAGATAAGAAAAGTAACTTAGGAGCCAGTCACTTTTTAAGTAAATATTTAGTTTCATAGTCTAGTAAGAAATAATATTAGTATTCCCTATTAGATACTGAGGAAGAAAATGTGTATATTGGCAGTTTTTGTGCACAAGTATTATGGATGAAAAACATGCTACTACACTTTGGACTAAACATTAATAGTATAAATATTTAATTTTATGATACATGTACAATAAATATTTCAAAAAATCCCATAAGTCATTCCAGGACTAAGAACATTGATATACAACATCATTTTCTAAGAGATTATATCCTTAAAATGAATATTTATTTATAAATTTTTAATACTAAATATCAATTAGTTTATATTTTTACTAAACCAATTCCCAATTTTAGGATTAATTTTTTTAAAGGGGAGTTAATAAAATATGAGTTTAAGTGATTTTTTATAAATTTATTTCCAATCAAACTATTTTATTTTATTAATATTTTTTTAATATGTTTTATTCAATAATTTTTCAATTTTTAATTTCATTCATGTTTTATTTAATTTTTTTTCAAAACTAAAAACATAATGAATACATCCACAATCAGCATGAGAAAATCAGTTTCCTTCTCTTTCTCTCTTTCTCCTCTCCTATAAATCCTCTTGGATTAAATAGTATCTATATATTTTGATTATCAAGTGTTGAAACCATAAATCTTCAATCCCTTTAGCCTCAAAATATTTAGAGATGGAAAAATCATGATTATCTATAGATACTAATTTTGGAAAGATTTATTCTTCAAGGAAATCTCATAAGGTGTTGTGGGGTAATATAATAGAATTTTCTTATCTAGACTCTACATATCTTTTGATTAAGGAAGAAATGAATTTTCAATGTTTATTGTAGGCTTTCTAAGAAGATAACATGATAATGATATATAAAATAGAAGTAAAGGAATTTTTCAAAAATGCTTCATTCATTCTTGGATTCGAAGAAGACACTATTGTCTCTAAGATTAATGATTCTGATTTTTCATTGACATCTATGGAAATAGTTGAGATTCACAATTATCCTCATGAGGGGGAGTTTCAATTTGATTTAAGAAATATTAGTAAAGGAATACATTCATCTAATAATTTTATGTTTTTTTTGAAACAAGACCTTTCAAGAAAATATAGACAAAATAACTTTCTCTTGACTATCGAGTGATGATAAAATTTATTCAATTTGGGATTTTTCCTAGGACTTATAATCTTGAAAAATTCTTTTATGCAGACATGTATATCATGTATTTTCTTTTGAATCACATGAATTTTAATTTTTGTCAATTTATTATAAGATATATAAACCATTGCTTCTATGTTGATTTGATGATGTGATATTATACCTATGGAAGAATTTTTTATTTTTTTCTATGAAGGAAAGGAAATATTGTCAACATTTGTTTACTATATCTTCTCACCACAACAATCCATTAAATTTTGGGAATGTGAAGAATCGTTGTTTTGTTTGGGAAAACTCTTACAGCAGTTTGCTTCCAGTTGGTGTAGAATAATAATAAGAGTTGTTAGTGGATGATTATGGGGAGAAAAGAATTATACCTTTAGTAGGTTCAGTTATTCAAAGTCCTGATAATGAACAAACATCAAGGATAGAGTAATCTCATTTTCAAAAACGAATCGTTGGTGTGGTTGTTTCAAAAACTGTATATGATGCTCTAGGAGTACCAAGATGTGATAATCCAATAGATGAGAATATTCATTAGGATGATCAAAGTCTTGAATTTAATTGTAAAGATGTTCCAAATCATGAAACTAAAAGTTTTATTAATCCTAATATTATGGAAGGTTCTTCTTTGAGAAACATACCAGAGGGGTATGGTGAGACAATAGTGGCTATTACTAGAGTTGATCAAGTAGGATCTCAATCTTCTAGATCTCCTCATTCCCTTCTTAATTCTCTAGTTATAAAAATTCATTTATTGGAGGCTTAAAACTCATTTCTAAGAGAGTAGTAAGAGGATGAGAAGAATAAATTTTATCAATATAGAGTTTATTTAGTGGAAAACCCATATTTAAAGCTCAGAAGTTTCATTTAAAATAATTCAAATATTTCTCATTTTTATTGAAGATCTTAAAGAGCCTACTGGTAAAATTTTAATATAATTTTATTTTTTAATGTATTATTCGATAAATAATACTAATATTGGTGAGTTTAAGATAATTATTGGGAATTAATTTTTGTCTCTTGAGGAAATTAATAGAGCATCCACCTCTTCTCCACAGACACCACCAGAACTATATAGAAAATTTGAATTTATCACCACTGTACTTGATGGGTTCAGTGATAGGTTACACACTCTTCAGTGTGATATCATTCCTTTAAGTTTTATATTGAAAAATCAATGACATCTTGTGATTCAATGTATTTCAAATAAATCATGGTTTGGATTAGTGCTTCATCAAGTCTAGGAAAAGTTTAATTCATTCATCCAATTAAAAGAGGCTATGAATGTGTTTGGGAAGATCAATATGGTTGAAAATTTAATGGTTATAAATGATTTGAATATGTTGATTTAGAACTAGCCATAAGAATTCAACAACCACTTCCAGATCTTGTTGCTGAAGCTCATTGATCTTAGTAGTGTAGTCCAAGAAATTCATCGTCCTCAGGAACCTTCTATCGCTACCGAAACTAATCTCTATGAATTTCTTTTTCAAGACCTTTGATTGTTGATTATACTTAATATTTTCCAAACATTTGAATCTATTTTAATTCACAGTTACTTCTTTATTTGGTTTTATTTATTTTAATTTTAATTTATTATTTAAATTTACATTTTTTTTCTTTATTTAAGTTTAACACTTCACTACTAATCATATTTTTATTTTTTATTTTTCTATTATTCGTAACAATTTATTTATAGTTCCATGCTGTATTAAATAGGATTAATAACAGTTTTTTTTATAATCATCTTTTGATATCACAAAAAGGGGGGAACTCTATAGAAGACATTTCTATGAATTTCTATAGGGGATTATCTATACAAACCAAACAAAATTCATTTAAATGTTTTCCTTTTCGAAATAATTCTGAGAAATCAAAATTTCAAAAAACTCTATGTTTACATTTTTTGTGTTTTGAAAAATATTATATTTTTCTGAAAACAATTAGGGATTATGTTATGGGTTTTATGATCATCAAAGTGGGGTAGATTATTGGGAATTTATTTTCCCAACAATACTATATATTTTATGATGATTTTGTTGTTCACAAATACCCATGTTTTTTCTCTAATGAATTTTTGTTAGGTGAGTTCTATAAGAATTTATAATCAGTATTCAAGAGTTTAGCATTATGGTATCAACCCTATGTTATTTTGAGAAGTGAAATGCCTGTGTATGATATCAAACCTATGTTACACTAAAATATTTTGTGTTTGGATCAACATCCTTATATTCATATAATCATCAAACGTATGGTTCAAAAAACCTACTTTTGGAGTCTTGATTTACTATTCCTATCCTACATGGGGAAAAGTGAAATGTATGGTAAATAAATGCTACCTTTAGGATTTAATACTGATGAGGATAAAATTATGGATTATCATCCCTATTCTACTTTTGATCCCCACGTTACCTGAAGATGAATGTATGGTAATGGAACACTATACTCCGAAAAGGAACCATGTGCTACACATATCAACCCTACATTCTGTTCTCAACTATATTGTTTTTCAAGCACCCTTTTTATTCTGAAATTTCTACAATGGTCACTTAAAATTTAAATATTGATTAAATATCATTTTGATTTTTTCAAAGAACTATGTTCATCATAGAAAATCTCTCTTATGTTTACGGTAAGTTATGACTCTTCTAGTCGATTGGAATTTGAATTTCTATGATCAATGAGGATATTCATTTAGATCTTTAATATCAAAGAAACTTATATGTTATATATGTGTGTGTTTGTGATAAATGATTCATACATATGCAATAGTTTTATTGAAATTATTTTACAGTACTGAATAGATCGAATGACTCTACAAGAGGACATCATATTGGTGACATAATTGTTATTCATCATTTTATTGTAATTATACTAATACAGTCATAGTGTCTACCTTATTGAATATCATTTTTAAATAAGGATCCCACTAGACTAATACATTCTTGAAGACATCCATTTCTAAATAAGAATATCCATCAATTGTCAGTTTCTTGTTATTTCTACTGTGAAGATCAATCTAATCCACTTAAATAAATCCCTCCTTTATTTAATGGAGTTTCAATAGTTCGTAATTAGTTTTAGTGGAGTATCAACTTCTCAATCTAAGTTGTGGATAACCAGTTCTCTTTTATATAAATAAATGGATTTTTAATTTGTCTTGTTTTTAATGTGTCAAATGCATAAACTAAGTTGTGGATTCTTGGTCTTATGATAAGAGCACCATACTAGTGGAATTTACCCAGCTTGTAGAACGTGTGATTGGTAGAGTAGACTAGGGGATTATTGTTCCCAAAACCAGTATAAAAATGTTATTATTTTGTTCTATTCATCCACTACATATTTTCATATAGAATAAAAACATTGAATATCCGTATAAATCACAGTGGGTTTAAAAAGCCATAATTCTGGATGTTTTTTAAAAGACATAATTCACCCAACCCCCCCCCCCCCCCCCACCCTCTGGTGTTGTATTGTATATTCTAACCTAACACACACAATAACCTTATTGAAATCAATGGAATAGTAAAAAACTAGGAAGAAAAACATGTAACAGCAATGGAACCCTAAAAAATTATAGATTCATATTGAGATCTCTCCTCCTAGAACACCATGGAAAAACTGAACAAGCACATCGCAAACCCTCATTATAAACTACCACATCACACCAACCTAGGGATGTTATAGAATTTCAGTTAGGAGAAAATATTGAACTAGGAAATGGTCTCAATAGGGATCCATGTAATTTTCTAGGACACTAACTCTTTCCTATGAATATTCCACTGAGAGACATTAGAACTACATGTAACACCTCCACAAATGAAGAAAAACTTGATAAAATGGGAATCAACAATAAACAATGACAATCCACAGGACCACAAATCCCTCCCTTTATAATTTCCACCATGTTATTAAAACCATATATAATAACTCCACCTTTAATGAGTAAACACACCCATCACCAATTATAATAGATCTAGAAACAACCACCATCAGAAAGAAAAAAAACTCCACCGCAAACAATCACCAAAGACAACCTCGCATCTTGCCTCCTAGAAAATCATCAAAGGTTCAACTCACCCATTCTAACAACAATATGAAAACTACTGTATAAATGTTATTTGTGGTCTAGTGTGGTAGATTAAGTACCATAATAGGTAGAATAACCAAATAGGCCTTGATAGAAGCAACAAGTATGGGACCAAGAAATGACGAAGGAAGAACAGAGAATCTGTAATAAAGGGTCAAACCTCCAAAAAATAGTAAAGAAGATGAAGTTATATATTGATGATTTGGAATAGATCTATAGAGAAATAGGAATGGAGGAACAAAATTCCACATAATGGTAGGACTAGAAACCTAGGTGAATCTGGTGTTCCTTATGCATGATTTTTCACCGCAAACAAAATCGATACAAAAACGCACTTCGTGACATAGATATGTGAGAAAAAAGATAACTCACATTACTTTCCCTACATAATGTGTAGTATGAATATCAATGTTTTATGAGTAATATAACCCATGTATAAGTAGAATAAGGACTCATCCGGGAGATCCCGTGAAGAACACTCAGTCGAGAGGGGAGGCTGTTAAATTAAACAACGTCATTTTCTTTTTAATTATATACATTAAAATATATAAATAGAACACTAATATAATTATATTTCTATAATTTATATAATTTAACAATAATATAATAATTCTATTATAATTATTTATTCTTATACCCCATCCATTTGGAAAAGTAAAATTATCATTTGTGCATTGTGTGGAATACCGCCTCCACGATGAAATGTGTTACATTTTCTTTCACCACCTTGGAAGGTAGGATATAAGGATGGTATTAAAGAATAAATATGATTTTTATTATATAATAAAAGATATTATATTCCAAATTAGAGAACCAATTAATTATATGTCAAAAATTATCATTGTTAACTCAAGCTTTTAAAAAAAGTGTATTAATAGGATACTGATCTATTCTTTTTATGAAATATAACTATATAAATTATCGTATATTTATAGTTATTTAAAATTATAAAATATAAAAAAATATGAATAAAATTATATCACTATTCTTCTTATATAATGATAATATAACTAAACCACCCCATAATGATTCTTTAAACATCATAAGATCATGTTTGGGTCGGTTTAACAACCTGAATGAACAATACTATGAATATTATTCATGGATGATTATGACAACTTATTTACTAGAATAATATGATATTAATATGTAAATAATGTTATTTTTTTTGTTTGGGTAATTTTATATCAACATTTATCTCATTAATTATGAAAAATCATTTCATTTTTTATGAATCGCCGAAACATGATCATCAATGATTTCATCTTCATGGTTTGTTGCCAAAAATAACATAGAATAAATTATAAATATTATAATTATAATGTAAAATATATTATTATAACCTAAATATCTTTAAATTTTGATCTTCTAAACAAGAACAAATTCCAAAACCATTTCTATGACACTAGTTCAAAGCGTTAAAGATTACTTACACCCATTATTAAAAATTAGTAAATGATAGATAATATATTTGTATAGAGAATAATTATTAATGTGGTCTATAAATGGTTATATTTCTGAAAAATATTCTTTATTTTTTATTTAATGAACTTAATTTAATTATTCAGGATGTTTTGTGTAAGTGAAAAATAATTCAGGATCGAGGTAAGGGCTTTGGTCTAAAATACGTCTCCCTAATATATATTTGTTATTAAGAATCTAGTTTCAATTATGTGGAGTATATACATCCAAATTTAGATATATTATGATTAATTATATTTTAATCATTGTATTTTAAGTCCAATTACAAACCCTGAATTATAATGGGTATTGATTAAAGCGTTACTCAATTCACATCGTTTTTCTTTGTCTTAATTAAAATTCGTTTAGACATAATGAATTTTGTTAATAATGTTTCATTTTTATGGTTTATTAATTACATATGGATGTATTTTAATCATACTCCTTGTATTTTGTGTGATTTACTGTCTAAATCATGTTCACTTAAACATGTTTCTACTGATTTCATCATGTCCCTGGTAATGAGGATTTTTTGTAACTCAATTTTTATTTATTGAGTTATGATAATTCTTTGAAATTATTTTTTATATGTAGGGTACATTTATCCTATTGATTTTATTGTGTCGTATTATCTCATTTTTTTCAGGATATACATTCTTACCACATAAATACACTGACGAATATTCCTCACTTATTGGTTTTTTTGCTTTTACTGTCATGAACCTTCTTCCTCTGGATAGATTATTATCATGTTATTCTATTATTGACTTAGTATTATATCCATTAAACTATACATTGTGAACACAACACTTTACATAATTTGGATTGGATGATTTCCCCCTATGAGGTTTTTTATTCTATTAACATGGGGGAAATTATTGGAATTATGTATATTATTATTTCCATATTAAAGATTATTGACAAGTTGACTATGTATTGTGTAACCATACACATTCTTCCTCTGGATGAGTTTTGATTATGTTATCCCTTTTATTGACATGTAAAAAATTATGAAGATTCTTGGTTATTATTTACTGCTAACATAGGTGAATCTGGTATTGATATTAAATATTCTCTATTATATAGATATTCATGTTTCTATTTAGTATAATGTTCCTTGTGGAATAGTAAGAAAAGTCAAGTTGACTCATATGGTGAATGTATTATACATGATTAAGTGATAGGTGGAGCCCATAATTATAAATCCCCTTGACATGTTGACTGGTCTCATGAGACAAAAGAAGTTTGGGTATTTTGTTTATGTATTCCTAATTTAGCAAGATGTTTGTATTGCATTCTCGATGATAAGTAAATGTCTTCGAAGAAGGCCTTGTATATAGGTTTTAAATGTCTAAAATTATGAATTCCAAATTTATGAGATCAGTATTATTTATTTCATTGTTTTTATTTATTTTAATGGATATAGAATCCTCCCTGATTCAAGTTGATTATGGATTCATGTTGTTTACCTATACCTTCAATAATATTTATTCCATCTTTATTCCATAATTACTTCTATTACATATTTACCTTACTGAGTGTTTTAGATCACCCCATTATTATGATTCCATTCCCCATGTTATAAAAAATTAGTACACGTGAAATTTTTATTAGTGTAACACATGTGGAAACATTTATGGGGGATATTGTAAACTTATAATGAAATGAATAGTTTCTTATATATAATGTAAAAAAATTCATTAATTGAGAATAAATAGCCAATATTTTTTTACAATGTATAATAATTCTTTAATACTCTAAACATAAAAAAATTACACTAACAGATTCAATAGTTATTTATGATTTTTAAATAATAGATGGTTATATAAAAGATTTTATCACTATTATAAAAGCATGTATGTAAAGTATGTGAATATGGGAAATTAATCTAGGAGGGAAGGTCAGGGCATCACAGTTTATATCAAATGAATGGTTTAGATAACTTTGTAGATTCATATATTTCTTGGATATAATTTAAAATTTGAAAATATAGTATTGATCATGAATTAAAAGGTATAGATAACCCTTTGGGATAATTATATGATTTAATGTTAAGCTAATAATGAAAATTTTATTTGGGGAATAGGATAATAGAACATTAGTTAAGGTTTTAATAATAAGTCTATGTATAGGATGACAACATATAGTTTTCTAGAAGTGTTGGGTATGTTGTTGTCCTAGAAATTACATCCATGTCTTGATACTATAAGTGAAAAAGGATCTAGTACCGATGTACCAAGTGGTAATGACCACAAAAATGGTAGATTAGGTATTAACATAATCTTCACTTGGTGAATTCCAAATATTCCTAACTACACACCTATTTTGACACTCATAAGGGATCCTCAAGGGTTAATAACATTATATTTACAAACCATTATAAATCATTTAAGAATCAAATTAACAGGTTAGGTTAGAGAACCTAATATAAAAATGACAATGGATACCCTAGGATTGAACAAAGAGAGTCATAGTTCGATCCAAAATTATCATATTTTAGAAAAATGGTTTTATATTGGAAGGAATATTCAAATTGATGTTTTCATATTCTTATTTTTTGTTTGATCAAATACGTGTTGTTTTTTGTATTTTCTTGAAAAAGGAACATGAAAATAAATCAGATAAAGGTATGTACCAAGATAACACTATCCCTTGCAACTGAATGAAGGAGAATATGTAAATTGTTAGGAATTTCAGTATATTTTTATTAAGATGAAAAAGTTGAGTTTCTTAGTCTGAAATATGGTTGTGAGGTAAATATAATAATATAAACTAAATATTTATACTCTTGGATATTTTAATTATTGAAGTGATATTTATCTATAACATTTTGGTATACTCTAAATTTTGTTTAAGATTATATAAAACCTAAAACGATTGATTTTAATTAGCTCATCATTATGGGTGTGGAAATGTATATTAAACTGTATCAAAAACCATGAAATGTTATTTTATGAAAAAGTTATATTTTTTGTATAACTATTGGAGAACACAATATTTTGGTATGGACTACTCTTAAATTTAATATACATATAACATTAAGATATTAAAGAGTGTCCTAATTTTTACGAAGTAACTTATATAGTAATTATTAACCTTGAGATTTGATAATTGATTCATGATAGTTTTAGATAAGTTCGTCACATTTTTGGATTTTGATATATTTTGACTATGTGTGTGACCTCATGAACTATAACTTAATACCATTTAATAGATACAAATAGATTTAATTATTTTAGGAATATATAATCTTGTTGTGTATTAATGTATTGGGTTCAATTCCGTTTTTTAAAAGGTATGTTATTGAGGGTATATGATTATAGGAATGACTGATGTTTTTTAGAAAATATAAGTTAGATTTTGAGATCATTTATTTCAATGATTATTGGGTTTATAATATCTTAAAAAAGTTAATGGTATTTTAGGATCTCAATTTTAAGGATTATATTAATAATTATGAGATATCACAACTCATAGTGACGTAGGTTGAACCAAGAATGCAATTTGTTAAGCTGATAATGATATAGGGTGAACATAATATAATACAATTTGGGTTGAAAGAACTATAATCTATTATTGTCGTAATTTAAGTTGATACATCTTGAGTTTAAATATTCATATGATTATTCAAAATAATTCACATATAAGTATTTTTTGATATAGATCATTTTCAATATACATCCTTTATAAACACATGATAATCTTTCGGTGTATGGATAATTATGAGTTCTCTATAGAAATCACTCTGATATTATGATTCAAACAATAAGGATGAAATTTATTTAAGGGGGTAGAATTCAACACAAAAAATTTTAAAATATGATTACATTTAAATAATTCAATTCTTTCAATAGCATTCTCAAAATATAACATCAAACCAAAACAAAACAATGATCTATTTATATAAAATATAAATTTATAAGTATGACTATTTATAACATTACATTTAATTATTAGGAATTAATGTAAATGAAATTTAGTTAGTTTTCATAAAATGAATAATAATATCATTTATTATTTAGAAATTTATTTTTCTAGAAAAATTCCTTTTATGCTATACATATTTCTACTTAATGAAATATATTATTAGTGATCCGTGTTTTTAATATTAATAACTGGTTAACACCAATTTAATTGTTAGATGACGTGTATTAATAAAAATAATTGTCAATATTTGAAAATTTAATTTTCCAATTAAAAGGGTTTTCATTATATATATGCCTTTATAACAAAATTTAGAGTTACAAATTAATAAAATTAACATAATTTTTGAATTACTCTAATCAAAATTCCCTTTCTATGAATTTATGATCATTTCTGAAATGGATGATTTTTAGTTGAGAAATGTGGGATTTAGGAATATTATAATTTCCATGATTTTATAACTATATAAGCATAACCTAAAAGAATTAAAAACCATTAAATCAATATAACTGAAATCTTGTAATATCTTTATGCATTTTCAAATATTCTTTTAAAATCGAATAATTAGGCCAATCATTTTTGGAACTAAAGTAAAATGTTAATTTAATTTAAAATTTTTTTTTGTCATCTCTTTAAATCTAGTATTGTCAAGGATAGTTTATATTTTATCAATCCTTGGAAGCCACATACAATTTATTAAATTCATAACAAATCAACTTATGAATTTAAAATAAGTAACGATGATAATTTTATCATATATAAATATACTTATTTAAAAACAAAATAGAGTTATTTATTAGAAAAACATGTTTTACAATATTAAGAGTTTGTATATTAAAATTAACTTTATATATATATATAATTTTTTATTTTATTTGATAAAATTTTACTAAAATTTAAATTTTAGGAATCAAATTAGTTAATAAGTTCAATTTTAATTTTGGTCTTTAAAATTAATTACAATTGTTAAACATTAGTTATCATGGAAAAAGTGAAAGGTGTAAATTGAATTTAAACAAGTGTAACAATCCCAAAACATTTAAAAACATAACTTTAATCAAATGTATGAGTTTTTATAGAAAACTGAATGTTTATCCTATATGTTTTTCCATTTTTTTGGGCCCTGGGACCTTGAAATAGACATTGCATTATTAAAAAAATGTAAAGGTGTTTCCAAAAAATCCATGACTTTTACCTTAAAAATATAAAACTCACACCCTTAAATGATATAAATCACCTTAAAATTTATAATTTAAACATTTATTTTTAATTCTTCCTAGAACCCAATCCCATGAACATAATCCTATGTTTACTCATAGTTATACTTATCACTTTAATTTCAAAAATACTTCTAAGGAAAATGTATGTCCTTGGTGTGAGTACTATAAACTACTTAGTTTTAGTCTTAATTATGTTCTTCAAAATCTATTCTAGAAACCTTAATATAATGACATTTTAATAATTTATATAATTTAATTTCAATATAATGAGGCTATTATCATTTTTTTATTCATATAACACATCCATTAAGAAAACAAATTTTCGTTCGTGCATTGGGCATACTACTGTCGTCAAAACATAACAGGTTTTGTTTTGTTTATCTTCCATAAAAAGAGTGATATAATGATTATATTAAAATATAAATATTTTTTTATGATATAATTAAGTATATGTTCAGACAAATTATATAACATATTAATGATATGATTAACTAATTATCATCGATAACTTAATCATTTAAAATAATCATACTTAAATGATATGAATCAATTATTTCTAAGAACTTGATTTATATAAATTATCTACTCTTCATAATCCTTTAAAAATAAGAAATATCACACTAATAAAAAAAATAAAATCATTTTGATTATTTTATAGTTATACTATAACTAAACCATCCTTTAATCAACCATTAACCATGGTTAGATCTTATTTGAGTCGGTTTAACAACCAACATAAAAAATGTTATTGATTTATGTCTTGGATGACTATGATAACTTATTTACTAGTTTAATAAAATATAAGTCAATAAAAATGATTTTTTTTGTTTCTAGTTGGGTTATATCAACATTTAATTCATTCATTAATAAAATACCTTCCAATTATTAAGAATCACTAAAACCTAATCATTTTCAATTTCATATTTAGGTTTTGTCATCCAAACTAGAATAAAATGAATTATAACCTTAATATATATAATTTAACCTCTACTATAATAACTTTAATTATATATTAATGATGATATTTGTAAAAAAAATTAATGCCTAAACCATTTATATGAAACTTATTCAAAGAGATAGAGATTACTTACACCTGGTGATAAAAATAGGTAATCGATAAATAATATATATACATATTGAATGTTTATAAATGTGGATTATAAATGTTTATAGTAAATAATAATGTTATTTGGTATCTATTTAATGAACTTGAGTAAATTATTCAGTATGTTTGGTGCAAGTGGAGAACAAATTAGGACAAAGGTAAGGTTTTTCGTCTCAAATTCCACTCTTTAAGGGATATTTGTCATTATAAACCTATTTTAACTAGTGTGGTGAATACATTTCCAAATTGATATATCATATAATAAATTATATTTTAATTAGTGTATTTTATGTTAAAGTACAAAACATACCTATCAAGGAATATTGATTATTATGTTAATTAATCTAAAAGGTTTTTCATGGTCTCATGTCTAATTCTCTGTGACATGATACATTTTGTACACCATATTTCATTTTTATAGTGTATTCACAACCTATATATAATTTTTATCATACTCGTTGATTTTCATGTGATTTACTATCCATGTAATGTTCCCTTATTCAATTTCATATTCATTCAATTGTTACCTTGGTAGTAATGATTTTTAGTATCAAATATTCTATTTATTAATTTAAAATCATTCCTTGTACTTATTTTAAATAGTTTGGGTACATTCAGACCATTGATTTCATTTTGTGGTATTATACTTTTTTATTTTTGGGATATACATTCCTAACACTAAAATAAATTGATGAATATTCCTCACTTCTTGGGTTATGTCCCTTTACAGTAATCCACCTTATTTTTTTAGATTTTTTATGATCATGTTATCCAATTATTAAATTTTCCATATACCTATGCTCTAAAAAGTGTGAAATAAACTTTTTACAAAATTTGTATTTATTTATTTTAACCTTGAATGTAATTTATTTTTTTCAAGGAGAAAAGTATTATAATTATGTATGTTCTTATTCTAATATGGATGATTATTGACTAGTGGACTATTTATTGTTTAACCATCAACCATCTTCCTCTAGATGGGTTGTGATACTGGTATCTCATTAATTAAAATTGGAAAAAAGTTTTAAAAGTATTTTTTATTATTGGTTGTTAACAAGGACAAATAATTTTTTGATATTCCATATTATTCACTCTATTAAATTCCATGATTTTATTTAGTGGGAGATTCTATTAGGGAAGAGTATGGGAACTCTTGTGAACTATTTTTGTAAAATAATTGGGCATAATTACGTGATGGTAGAACACATAATTATATATCCCCACTATGAATTGGAATGTCTCATGGGACAAAAACAGTTTTTAGGTATTTTGTGTTTGTCACCCCAATTCAGCAAGATATCTTAACTATGGTCTCAATGACAAGTAAATGTCTTGGAACAAGGCCATGACAGTTTTTTTATGTATATAATTCCAAAATCCATCAATATTATGTTAATATTTTTGATATCCATGTTTTCATTTATTCTCATGGATATATCATGGTTTTTGTTTCAAATTGATTATGTCGTCATGTTATTTACCTCTTCTGTCAATAATTTGTATTCCATGTTTATTCCAGGATTACATCAATAATATATTTTCATTATTAAGTGTTTGTACTCAATGATTTATTATATTCCCATTCCCCATGTTATAATGAAAAGTAGTACGTGTAACAAGTCTATAAGGATAGCATGTGTTGAATAATTTATGGGAGATTTTGAAGACTTGTCATGAATTGAGAAATTTAATATATATATAAATATAATGGAAAAAATATCCATTAATTGAGAAGACATGGAATTTATTATTTTATAATGTGTCTTAATTCCCTAAATATTAAAAGAAATAAAAAATATCCTTTGAATGTAATAGATTCAATAATAGTTATTTATTTTTTTAATAATTGATGATTATATCTAGTATTTTATAGTTGATATTAAGGAAAGAGTGTAATGTATGTGTCTATGAGCACCAAATCACATAGGGTAGGTATGGGGCATCATAAAAACTGCCTAGTATCTTATAACCACGGATCCTCAGACATAAAAACAATTTATTGATGATAGTTACTCCAAACATTATATCACTAATATCAATGATGAAACGAAACCCTAAAGAAAGAACCATATCATGTTCATTTTAAATATACCAAAAAAATATTAAATTGATCAGCAAAAAGATTATTTCAAAAGGAAATTAGATAAAACTATTTCTGATAATATTAAGTAAATCTTAGACTATTGGAAAAGAATTACTTCAACACAAGGGAATCGATGAATATGAAATTGTCTCCTCTATTGTGAAGAATTTATCTATTCATTTACTAATTTCTTTTATTATTTATCGTGACATTTATATTGAGTAGCTTGATGTTAAAACTGGTTATTCTTCATTATTATATTGATAAAAAAATTACAAATCCTTCTGATTATTTTATTAATAAAGTCAATAAACATGCGGTATTATTGTCGAATAAATAACTATATTATTTTAATCAATATTCATGTAAATTGTATAAGAAATTATATTGATTAATATTTGATAATAATTTTAATAAGATTAAATATGATTCATGTTTTTACTTCAAGTCTGTAAAAAAATTCATGCTTTATCTACTTGTATATATAGATGAAATGTTGATTATTTTAAAAGACTTGAAAATCCTTCATTCTGTTAAATCAAAACTAGTTTCTTTTTTGAAATGAAGGATCTTGGTAATGATAAATATATTCTACGAAGTGTGATAATTAGGGATATAAATAATAAAATTCTCTATCTAAATTTGTATTATTATGTTTTTAATGTTTTGATGTGTTACTTGATTAAATATCTAAATCATGATAATGTTCCTTATTTACAAAACTTCAAACTCTGATTATCTCAGTCACCTAGAAAAATTGCTGATATTTATTAAATGAGTATAATTCATTATTCATGTACTGTGGGTAGCATTATGTATGTTATCATTTGAACAAGACTGCATGTTTCCTTTTCTATTTATACCTTATGTAGGTTTATAAATAATATGAGTAATCCAAATTTTCATGACATTAAGTGTCTTATTATGTTAATATAATTTATATAATAATTTTAACTTCTCTATGGATGAAATGGTAATTATCAGGATTATTTTAAAACATTTTTTAATTCTTATTTTGTAGGTTACATTGACACATAAAATTCACTTACAGGATACGTTTTTATGGTCTGTGGGGGGGCCATTTCTTAGAAGTGAAACATAAAGTTCACAACACCCCACTAAACAACTATGTTTGAGTATATTTCAATAATAAAGGCTATTAAAAATCCATTTTTCTTAATGGGTTACTTTCAAAAGAATAATTTTCTATTTTTATTATTACTTCTTATAGTTATATCCAATATTTAATACATTTTTCTAATAATATTTTTTACATGGTAGATCCAAACATATCGATAATAGGATATATTTTATTAGAGAAATTATTTAGGATGGAATGTTGAGTTCTAATAAGATAAACACAAATAATAATCTAACTGATAGTTTGGATTAGGTTGTGACATTTTCCATGTTTAATCATTCTATAAAAAAATTAACAATGGTCCATGTCAATAACATTAGGTATAATAACATTAGGTACAATAACATCATTTAATTAAATTTTGTTATTATATATTGATGATTTTTTAATTTTGATTTAATCATAAATTTATTATTGTTGATCAACCAATTATATTCACCATGGTCTATATTTCTTTGTATCAAGTTTCTCAAACATTAAAAAAGATCTATTTTGGATAGCTTACCTTTACATGAGAATTGTTGGCCACCCTTATGGGTGGTCCTAAAGGAAATTTATGTATCCCTTTTGTTGGATTCGTCACCATTACATACTATTTTTTCTTCCCCATCAAGGGGGAAGTGATAGCCCATATGGGGGGGGGGGGGTTGTGAAACCTTTATACATAAGAGGTTCATCATTACAAGGGGGAAGTGATGACCCTTGTGTGGGGTGATTTTTGTGGCCTTTATACGCTATAGGTTTACCATTATATGGTTGTGTCTTCAGCCGTACCCTGAAATGATTATGACGTGTTTCTTTCATGCTTGGGGATTTATTTCTTACCCTACTGTAGTAGAATTTATTTGACCTTTATGAGACTATTTTATTCTATCTTCACATCGATTTTTAAAGGGTTTAGAATTTCTCAACCTCCTATTTCTATAAATTTTTTGAGGTTGTTTCTATAGATTCATCCCACAAGGATTTATTTTATCAATTATATTTATTTCAATGGAAATATATTCATGTGACGAAACCCTTCCAAAACCCAAAATGAGAGATTTGATAGATCTTCTTCTGGGCTATCCCAAATATGATCTTTATTTCCATTCCTTTACTATATATCATACTTGATTCTGGCGTATAGTTCAAACATAAAATTTTAGCTAATTAGTAATGTCATGTATTAGTGATTTCATATATACAATAAACATCTAGTTTATCTTATGCCTCTCTAAAGGGAAACCAATAACTGGTAATACAACTGGATTGTATGCTTGTTGTTTTAGTTTTATTACTACTTTAAGTGTATTGATTTTATTATTAGGATTTATACCTAGTTTTTAATGATCATCTATTTTGTATTTTTTATTCTTGATATTAATAAATAGAATGAGTGGGTGTTTTTTCATTCAAATATAAGAAAAACAATTCAAATTATGTTAAATATTCATGTCCTTTACTGTTTCTTTTATATTCATTATTCCTTGATTCTCTCGTATGGTAACCCATACACTTTACTTAATTTATCACTCTATTCTTAAATTTAAATATCCACTAATAAAACACAAGGATCATAAAATCCACTTAACTTTTGAAGACTAGGTTCATATTATATAAAAGGAAACTTAAACATTGAATCATTATTTTATTCTCAATAGTGAGCTCAGAAAATCCATTTGATCTCTTAGAATTGTATGGGATAATAGGGGGAATACATAGATAAATTGATGGTCTAAAACTCTTCGAAAGGGAATAATCCAATTAAGGATACTTAACATGTGAGTCAAAGGTATAACATGATATCTTAAAAGAGAAGTATTGTGAGTAATTTCATTGAATCCTATCATAGAGAACATGGTATCACTAGATCATGGTATCATAAGAAATGTGGTAGTAACACAAAACATGACAAAAACATGAGTCAAGGATAACTTCCTAGTAAAAATAACATGGTGTAAAATGTCCCATAATGAATTATGTTTACTCCCTATTACCACACATGGCACTTCATGAGACTAAAGATTTACCCAATGCATTGGACCACAAGCTTTGAACACACATCATAACATGTTCATGATATATGTGTTCCACTTAAATTAAATAAATCGTAAGGTGTAGCATAAGAATTACCCATGTAAATAAAATGGGTTTCATACTCTTTATTTATATCATAATTGATGGAAATTTCATGACAAATGCATTTGATAAATGATAAAAGAAATTTATTACCCCATCAAAGGAAGGGAGAATAAACTAGGTATATCTTTGAGAGACATATATACATAATTTAGGAAAAATACATAATTTAAAAGGTTATTTTAATTTATGAAAATAATTTTGATAAAATTAAATAAACATACTTGAGGAAAATGACCTTTTCAAATAGTGTAATATCAATGTATTCCATCATAGATAAAAAAATATATTGAAATATATATTTGAATTTTTATTGAGGAAAATATTCGTTCGATTTTAAAAACACTTATTTATGATCTAAAACTTTTTCAAATAATAAAAAACACATTTTTTTAGTAAAATTTGAATCATCAAAAAGAAGAATTAAAACATTGATTGGTCATGATTAAGGAAAAGTTTTTTTTCATATCAAATATGTTAAAAACAAATATTCCTTTTCATTTGTATAGGAAAACATAAAATATATCTTTTTCAAAAAACAAAAGGAATATTAATTTTTAAAAAAATTAAAAAATCATGATCAGTATAAAAATGAATTTAAACAATCATAGTAAAACCTTTTTGAAAACATTTTTTGAAAACATAGATTTGGAAGAAAAGTTATTTTCGAACTAAGAGAAAAATGAAGTCGGATTTTATTAAAACATTTTATCAATAATTTTAAGTAAAAACTAGAGGAAAATGTTACTATTACTTTAAAAATTCATTATTATTCATATAAGAATAATATTATAGGATTGTATTATGAAATTATCAAATACTTACCTTCAATGTAAATTCATGTATAAGAAATCCCGATTAAAATGAGATTGAAACAAAATTGATTACAACTTTGGTAACTTTTGAATCAAAAAATTTCCATGAGTTAATTAAAATAATTGTAAGTTAAAATATATTGATATAGTAAAGATTCCTGATATATTATATAAAGGGTAATTATATACTCAATTCAAAATAAATTTGGTTTATAAAAGATCATGTGTCTCAAAGAAGGATTTTTGAGAACAAACACTTATAAAGTTTGTATTGTTGAGGTGAGAGTTAATAAATGAGTTAATTATGTGTAAAACATTTATTTCCACATATAAACATGTTTAGAAATATCATAAATCAATTAAAATTTATTTTACAAAAATTTTTGGCATAATATAATCAATGAAGTATCCACATAAACCAATGAATAGAAATTTTGTTAAGAAACCCCCCACCTCGTGATTCCCTTTAGGTGAGAACTCTTTAAACTCATTTATAGTTTTTTTAAACATGTTATTAACATATAAATTAATAAAATTATTATTTATTATATCATATATGATCCTTTTATGACATCTTTTTACTAGTTTATTAATAAATGGTCATTATCGCTAGTGTTTTGGGTGTCAATTGCCTTGTTATCTTCGGTATGTTTCTTTGTCAAAGTTATAGATCTTGATTATAGGTTATCATTAAATTATACACATAATTATTTTAATTTTAAAAATATCAATTTTTTAATTATATAAATACTTATAATAATTATTTAATTTTTAACATGGAGAATGAATCACATCAATTCATGCAGATGCTCGGTCATATGTACGCACGAGCAACGATGTCATTTCCTTAACAGGTGAATGGGTAATGAATAAGATTCAATATTAATTTTACATAACCCTTATTAGGTCATATTTATCACATATATTTATTAAATTTACCCTTTTACCTTCCATCTAAAGAGTTAGTTAAAGATGAATCACATCACTTCGTGATGTAGTAATCTGCCAACATATGAATGACATTATCATTTATTTAATGGGTGATAAGTTAAGAAATTATATGATATATTTCTATTTTATAATTCTTAATATTTAATTAATATAATATATAGACATCAAATTAATTCTTATTACCTTCCATGTAAAGCGTTATTGAAAATCGAATCATATCGCTTCACGAGGTGGTAGTCTGATGTACATAAGAATGATATTATCACACTCTCTATAGAATGGTAACTATGAAGTTATATACGATATTATAATTAAATAATTATTGTTATATCATATATATCATATAAAAACCTAATATACATAATTTTATCCATCGATGAATATTTCTGATGGAAAAAAATTATATAGGTTCGCAAGGATGTAGTATGTCGTACACATGATCAGTAGTTTTGCTTCCCATTTGGGATAGGAGGAGATGGTTGTATTTAATTACCTTAAAATAAAAATAATATTATTATATGTATGATACTGAAGTTATTAATTAATCATGTTTTAATAATTCTTTATTTTTGGGGAGTATTAAACAAAATGAAATGTTCAGCAAAGGATGTTACCTCTTCTTCGGACAACTTCTATTAGTTTTCACCAAAAGCCTTCCTATGTTGGATTTAGGACCAAACCAAGGATTATCTTATTATGGGATGAAATTGAGGATTTTATTTGGTTAGTGATTGGAATAAACAATGGGTTTTATAAAACTTTAGAGAAGAGGATAGGGGTGCCTTTTATAAGTGTGGGAGAGGATATATATGGAATTGTTCAAAAGAAAGAATTCCCCCTAGTTTTTCTCTAACCAAAATGAACCCAAAAGGACCATTATAAAATCTTATAATATATAATCTCAAACTATGAGCAAAAAATATGAATTATATATTTTTTTATTCATTTTTAACTCTTATCTTTTTATCTTAACTGCCTAGTAAACAAGTTTTTATCGTAACCGCGGTAAATAATTTTTACTATTTTTACAATTCATTACACTAAAACATATATTGACCCTATTAGATAATATAAATTAAGATAACTAAAAATATGGAATAAATTTTTTCAAATTAAACTGATATAAGATTTATAAGTTAATTCATAATCAAACCTACAGATGTATCAAAAAAAATCTTTTCCAAAGAAAAACATTGAAAACATTAATAAAAATTTACATAAAAAGCCATTATAAAATTGGCTAAAATTACCTTAATTATATAAATATAAGCATAATTTTACTAAATATATATTCAAAATAATTTAAAATATTATTTTAATTTTTTAATAATTTAAATGAAAATGGATTTTTCAATAAAAATTAGTATTTTTTCGTATTTATAAAAAAAGGTAATCATTTAAGAAAATTCAAAAAAATTCACCGAAATATAATTTTGAAATATATATTGAAAATATATATCTTTTTAAAAAAAATTTCTAAAATTGGGAAAAAATTAAAATTGGGCACCTGATGCGTTGTTAAACAGCCTTTTAATAAAATAATTCTTTTCAAAAAACAATTATTTTTCCATAAAAAAAATTTTATATTATTTCGAATCAATATATAACTATTGAATTTATTTCATACATGTGTAAAATATAAGCTTCATGATTATCGTTTTCTATTCATTCCCACAAATTTGACTACTAGGTTATAAGGGTCGTGTTTAAATAATAATATTTTAATAGAGTATTATGTTTTGTTTAAACTCAGTAGTCTTTGCATTACACACTATCGAAGAGATTGAATTTATTTAAAGAGAGATATATCATAAATTATCATGTTTTAATATTCTCTTCTAATCTTTTTTCATGTAATATATTCTTTTGAATATAATTTTATTCTTTTAAAATCACAGGGTGTTACATTATATCCGTTTAAAAAATAGTTCCCTCTAAATTTAATCTTGATATCAGAAATAAAAGGTTAGAAATTTTAAAATACCTTTTTTGTAATTTTATACATTAATAAATTTAAATCATAATATTATATTTTCATCAAAATAATTAGTATTCTATATGAGTTTTTTGTTCCAAAATCACTAAAATTAACTTTTATTATATCACATACTCCCTAAAATAATAATAATATATTTCTTCTATATTTATTAAAACTAAATTGGTTAGAAAGAGTTATCTAATATAATACATTAATCTCTAATACCTCAATAGTTACTCCAAAGGTTAATTTTAATTCATATTATTAGTGTCTATCCTTGGAAACCATTATCTTATATCTCCAAATGTGTAATATAATTATTCTTATATAATACATTGCAATAAACCAAATTTATATATATAATTCAACCTAATAAAAAGTGTCTCAAAATATCATTTTTCATATCAAAATCCAATTACTTAAAACCTCAAATGATGTATCTTACACTTTGAACTTATGATCAAACTTAAAATCAAAAAACAATGATGTAATCCACAACTATTAAACAAATATATCATGAAGACATATATGTTTATAAATTTAACACAATCTGTAGAAAAAAAATTCCATTTGTAAAAAAATACTATGGATAAAAAAATACATCAAAATATACCATTGGTAAAACAAATTAATACAATGTCATTCTTGAATATCAATATATTAATACATAAAATATTTTACTTCAACTATTTGGTATAACATTGGTCCTTGTTCTAGGGTCTAACCCTTTGTTTTTTTGAATTGAATCAGATAATTCCCCAAGTCGTCACATTTAAGAAATATAATTCCTTTTAAATTCATTAATCTATTAACTCCATTTCCATATAGAAAACTACTTCACAAAAAAATGAGATATTATTCTACATTCTTATTCCCTCCTTCTGGAAACATTGTAAGATGGTCATTTATCATTTATGTTCCTTACCACATAAAGTTTGAAAAAATTTCAACCTCCTATTAATTCTCTTGTTATAACTCTTAATAAAGTTCATGTTATTAATAATATATCATGATATCTAATTAATCATATTCACAATATATATCCCTCAGGTCATCATCCAATTTTGTTTCTAATAATCACTTAAGTTTCCGTCACATTTATTATTAACATAATTTCTCTACATTACAAACATGGACTAAAACCACAAATAATACTATGAAAAGTAATAATCAGAGTGTCAAACCACATTATCTTGAAAATAATTCATTATATGTATAAATAATGAAACCTTGTTTTTAATATAAGACACATTAGGTCTATCCGACACATTAATGGTCAAAACATATTAATGTTTTTCATGAATGTTCATAAAGATTTTGTGAACGTGCAAAGCATATCCCTCGGGATTGTCAAACCAAGTGTGTAATAAAGCACATTTTTGTATACCAAGTGACACTTGAATGAAGCCTAATGTACCTTTTTAAGTGTTATTACCCTTAGGTTCATATATGTTATAATCATCTCATCTTTTAGTATCAAGACAAGGATGTAATGTTTTAGAAACCACTCACTCTATGCTTTTCCAATATTCCATGATATTTTTATATACTTGGTATTTATTTATAATTATCCCTATAGTTCTCACTAAAGTTTTATCATCCTAATAAAAAGGATAACTAATCCTTTACATTGATACCCATTATAGTGATTAATGCCTTTTACACATTTTATTACATGATTTTTAAACATTAATATCCATTAATATAACATAACAATCATCAAGGCCTATTTTCTTTAGAAAACTATGTTCATATTGTATAACAGGAAAATTAATCATCCTATAATTATTTTATTCTCCATAGTGTGATCCTAACACCAATTTTAGCTCAATAAACTACATGGGATAACCTAGGAAATATATAAATAAATAGATGATCTAAAAATCCTAGTATGGTAATAAAACTATTAATGAAACATAACATATGTGTCAAAATTATAACATTATATCAAAAAATATAAGGATTGTTAATAATTTAAAGAAATCATTTCATAAAGAACTTGGTATCATAATATCAAGTTAAATATAAAAGTTTGTAGAAAAAACATGACATAAACATGAGTTAAGGCCAACTGCCTAGACAATATCACATGGTAAAAAAATTCCCATAATGGATTAGGTTTACTACCTAATCCTATATATGATGACTCATGAGAAAAAATATTTAATCATAAAATAGAGTGTTGTCTGGTTTCACCCATTGTAATATGTTCATGATATATGTGTTTCTCATAATGGAAATAAATCATAAGTCATATCATTCGAATTACCCAGGTAAATGAAAATGGGATTCATAATCTTTCTTCATATCATAATTAAAATAAATTTGACGATGGTGGCATTTGAGAGATGATAATTATGAATATACTACCCCATCGAAGGAATAGATAATAAACTAGGTATACATATGAGAGAAATATGTATAAAATTTATAAGAAATATATAACATTAAATTCAGTTTTTGTTGATGTAAATAATTTTCAAAATAGTAAAAAAAAATACTTGAAGAAAATATCATTTTCACACAATGTAACATCAAAGGATGTCATCTTAGATGGAAATTTATCTTGAAATATCTATTTGAACATTTTTTAATGAAAATATCCTTACCATTTTGATAAAAATTATTTAGGACATAAAAAATTTTGAACCATTAAAGGAAACGTTTTTCAAAAATATCCTTTAAAAATTTAAAAGAAAGATTTAACACATTTATTTTTTATGATGGAAGAAAATTTCTATTGATACTGAATACGTTACAAAAAATTTCCATCACATTTTTGTAAGAAAAATCAAAAAGTAACTTATTTAGAAAATTAAAGAAAGTTTCCTTTTAAAAAATATAAAAATATAATTATGGTTAAAAATTACTTTAAAAATCATAGTAAAACATTTTTGTAAACATTTTTTGAAATCATGGTTTTGGAAAAAAAATTATTTTTTGAATAAAAAATTCCCATGATTGATGTAGATGAATTTTAATATAAAATCTCATTATGTAGAAATTATTTATAATATATTATATAAAATTTTATTATATACACCATTAGAAAGAAATTAGGTACATAATAGAGCATGTGTCTCATTGAAGAAAGTTTAAGAGAAAACCCTTTCCATGTTTTAATCATTGATATTATAGTTAATAAATGAAGTGATTTTGTGTAAAAAGAATTTATCCACAAGAAGAATTTTTTTTAATAAAACGTAAATAAAAAAACATTTCACGCATAATTTTGGCAGAATATAATCAATGAAGTGATCATATAACCCAGTTAATCGAAATTTAGTTAGTAAACCCCTTAACCCAAGATTCTATTTAGTTGAGTGCTCGGTAACATCTAGTATAGTGGTTTTAAAAAAGTTATTAACCTATAATAGAGTCATATTAATATTTATAATAACATATATGATCTTTTCATAACATCTTATTACTCATTCCTAATGAATCTATCAATATCACTGTTGTTTGAAGTGTTAATTGCCTTGTTTTCTCCTACACGTTTTGTCATGTAGGTTTCAAATATTAAAAATAGGTTATAGTTTCATCATCTATATAATAATATTAATTTTATAAATATAATTTTTTATTAGTTAAATCTCAACAATCATTATTAAATTTTGAACGTTCAGAATGAATCACATCGTTTCGTGGAGATGGTAGGTCATGTATATGTATATGCGACATATTCATTTTCATAAAAGGTGAAACGGTAAAATATTTAATTATATATGAACTTTAGAAAATCAATATCAAGTAATATATAAAACATATATTAATTAAATTTATCCTTTTCTTAACTTCTATGTAAACTGTTAGTGAAAAATTAACCACATTTCTTCACAAGGCGGTGGTATGTTGTATACAAGAACAACATTATCATTTTCTCAATGGATGGTAATATAAGAAATATCTGATATATTTAATTTATATAATTATTAATATTTAATTAGTATAATATATAAATTCAAATTTAATCGTTATTACCTTCCATGTAAAGAGTAAGTGAAAAAAAATCACATCACTTCGTGATCTGGTAGTCTTCCGCACACATGAACGATGTTATTGCATTCTCTACAGAATGGAAAGTAAGAAGGTTTGTTTGATATTATAATTAAATAAGTATAATATTATTAAAAATATATTATATAAACATTAATTACTTCATTATATCCAACTATGAGAAAAAAATGATGGGAAATGAATTACATCGCTTCGTGAGGCTGTAATTCGTCTTACACATGATCAACGGTTTAATTTCCAATTTGGGGGAGGAAGAGATGGTTGTAGGTAATTACCTTAAAATTTAAATATCCTAGTATTTTTATGATACCTATGTTATTATATCATAATTTTTAAATATTATTTTAATGATATGGAAAAATAAATAACATTAAACTCCCTATTAAGTATTTTACCTCTTTTTTAGGAAACATCTTATGGTTTGACTCAAAATCATTACTAGGTTGGATTTTTTACCAAAAAATGATTATATGATGTAGATTTAAAATTATGTATGTTACTTGGGGATTTATTTTCCTAATTAATGGGTTATATAAGTATGTAAAAGAGATAATAGGGGGTGTCCTTTTATATGTGGGGAGAAGACAATTTTAGAATTTTTCAAAATAAATAATATCACCCATATTTTTATCATTCCACCAGAATAAAAAAATAAATATTTATAAACCTTATAAGATATAAGGTATAAAATAAATAAATAATTGGAAATATACAAGTTTTTTTCCGTTTTTAGCACATATATTTTTAGTTTAACCCCCGGTAAACTTATTTTAACCTTAACTATGGTAATTAATATTTTCAAATTTCACTATTAATTATGGAATAAAATTAATTTTAAATTAATATATAATATAAATTATGATGTTAAAATATATTTACTAAATTTTTAAAATTAAACTCGTAGAAGTTTCAAAATTCAATTTAAAATTAAACTAGCTGACGTGTCAAGAAACAATTTTCTAGAAATAAAAACATTTAAAATTTTAATAATTTTTATATCAAAATTCAATATTAAATTTATTATAGTAACCTAATTTATTTAAAATATAATATAATTGAACTAAGATTACTTTAACATCAATTTAAAAGGTAATTTACCTTCATTGATAATTTAACAAAAAAGGCAGTTTTCAATAAAAATCAATATTTTAATTATTCATTGAAATTTAAATATTTTCATAAATTTCTCAAAAATTCACCCAAATATAATTTTGATATGTTAATCATAAAAAATAATTTTTTGTAACAAATAATTTCCATAAAATTGTTAAAAAGTAATTCTAAATTATGCTTGAAAACATGATTAAAAATCATTTTCCAAATGTAATGTTTTTTAGAAAAAAATTCTTTTTCTTTTAAATGGTTCCAACTTTCTTTCGAATCAAAAGATAACCATTGAATTTGTCTTATACATGTCTAAATAAAAAGTTTCATAATTTATTAATTCTTATTCATAAATTCCAATTTAATGGCTTGGTTATAATTATTATGTTTAAATAATAATGTTTTAATAGAGTATCATGTTTCGTTTTAAACCCAATGTTGTGTGCGTCGTAACCTGTTGAAGAGATTGAATTTATTTAAAAATAAATATGTAAAAAAAATTGGGGTGTTACATTATCTTATATTCTTAATGTAGTGTTTCATATATACTATCAGAAAAAATGTTATCAGTTTAAATTCATCGGGTGTTACATCTCGTCTTAACTCGTTAAAACTATGATTCTCTTCATTTATTTCTTTTGTTTACAAAAACATAATAGAAAAATACGCATATCCAATTGATATTATAATATTTTATAGGGTAATATTGAATATTTTACCCAACAAAATCATTAAAGAAACCTTATCCCTTTATACTCCCCTACGTCGTCTCACCAACCTCCACACCACCCTCAACCTCATGTTGCCTCTCTCCATTGATGCTACCTCCAACCCCCTATATCTTTTAATGAAATCAAAGCTACCAAATTTTGTTCCCCCCTAATCACTATTTCATTTCCCATTATTTTATGTGAATCCACATCCATGTTAACATCGTAGCTTCCACCTCTCACTCCAATCACTATTATGCTAAGATGCCCACCCATAACTATCACCAATTCCTTGCACACCCATGTCGTGTATCCTTCCCTATATCATTACATCCATATTTCCCCTAAACCCATCCCACTTTGAGATATCTCTAATATCTCATCCCCTATCCTAAAAATCAATGAGGACTTATTTCTCTTTATTTCATTGTCATTTCTTCCAACTCGCACTAGCTACCTCCCTGTTGTCTTGTTTCCTTCTCATTCTAGTAGAGGGAAAGTGATATTTTTAAAAAATAATCACAAAATGGGTGACTATTTATAGGGTTCATGGAGTGTATATTTTGTACCTCATCTACCATGACCATTATAATTAGTCTTGTATTAGTCTCACGCAACCCAAAAGACTCATCCATGATTTCTCTTAGTGACTATGAATGACCATTTCACTATTAGTGCAAGCACTAGCCTTTCACTGAATCACATTATTTTTAGTGTATTATATTTTTTCAATTTTGAAAAAATGAATTTATTAACAAATAGTAATATAGAAGTTCTTGGGGGGATTTTTTATGAGAGTTCACCAAGTTTGTAAATTAGATAGGAAGAAGTGAAAGAGGCAGCTCTTTGGTGGTAACACTAATAGAAAATTTTTCTATCATCAAAAGGGATATCATGAGGCCACCATTTGGAATTAACTGTTGATATTAATAGAAACTATTAAAAGTTTTTTTCTTCATTTATCCCCAGTTCCACTGAAATTCTCCAATCTCACACTCCCTCCAACCTATGCTTCACCTTAATCTCTGACACCCCACATCTTGTGATCCCCCTCAACTTGTGCCCCCAAATCCCCCACTCCCATCATCCCATAGTCCCTCCACATCCCTTGACCCACACTCCTATAATATTTCTATTTTAAGAGGTCCCTCCCTCCTCACTTGTAACATCCCATCCCAGTTGATACATGTCGGTGTCGCTATATGGTTAGTCACATGACCTCAAGCATGCATCCCTTCATAAAAGAGGATGCCAATAAGAAGTAAGGTTCTAATATTGATCATGGGGAGACTATAAAATATATTATTAGAATAATAAACCAATAGAAAATAACCAAAAATAATAATAATAACCATAACCAGTAGGATATCAGTATCACATGATGACAGAAACTATAAATACAATATCAAAACAAAATAGTTGATTTTATATGCTAAAGAAAGTGTTAAGTGTTAAACTGAAATTCAAAAGTGAAGACATTAACCACTCCTAAGAGGGTCCCAAAACATGTCAGGTTCCCCCATCCATGCTCCATCTTGACTCATTCACCTAACATAGGATTTTTTTTTCCTTTATCCTATTATAAAACCATGAAATCTATTAGAATTCCAATCAAAAAGCACAATTAGGGTCTCAATACAACTCAGTAGGCCACCAACAATGGCATCTAAAATAATATCCAATCATACAGTGAATGTATTTTTATAAATAAATATATACAATTAATTTGTAAATACTTATCACATTATCAATTATTCTTTATTTAACCACATAAACCCCTAGGACACTGAGGACACCTAAAACTCAATACCTACATTGGCCTATGCCAGACTATGAACCATGTCACATTACCAATTCAAAATTCATCTAACAAAAGGGATTTCATTTTCTATAAAATCTCAATTTATGATATGTCTTATTAGAACCATATTCCAATTCCAACATTTTTTATGTAGTTCTCCATATCTATCACCCCATGAGTATTTGGAACACCAGTCCCTATCTCACACCTCATGGGTATTTGGGGCATCAATCCTTGTCCAATACAATTTTTATGCATACCATGGGTCTTAGAACATCATTTTTTGGACCATTTGGGTATTTGGATCATAAATCTGTGTATCACACCCCGTTTATCAATCAATCATACATGGGTATTTGGAATACCAGTATGTGTCCCATACTCACATATCAAACAATCATATATGTAACAATATCACATGTATCACAATGATACACATTTTTCAATATCGTATCATTCAATATTAATCATAATTAATCATCTTATTACCTTTCACTATCACAATATTCCATTAACTAATTAAAAACTAAATTAATCCAAGATCATTAATTATTTAAACAAATAATTTATCACTTCAATTTAATTATTTAACTAAAAAATTAATTAATCACATAAATTTCTTTTTTTTTACTCAATAATTAATTAATCACATCCATTAAAATAATTCATTAAATAGTTAATCATTCCCAAAACACAGTCTCAATATTCTAGTAATTAATTCAACAATTAATTATCGAATTCACAATACAAATATTCCATAAGTAATTCAAAAATTAACTATTGAATTCAAATCTAAAAATATTTCATAATTAATTCAAAAATTAATTGTCCAATTCACAACCCCAATATGATATAATTTATTTAATAATTAAATATTTTAAAAAATCTCACAATTCAATATTACGATAATTAACTCTATAATTAAATATCCACATTTCCACAATTCCTTTAAATAATTAATTTACAAAATTAATTAATTCAATAGGAAATTAAACTGCTAATCAAACCCTAGAAATTTTACAATTACATACATGGTATCAAGATCATGAAAAGAGTATTTTATTAATACACCACCTACCTCAATTCATTGGTGAGAGATTTCCCAATCAAAATCACAAATTTGAAGAGGATCAATCAAGAATATAGTAAATAAAATGATCTAGATCTAAAACCCTAAATAAATATTGAATAACAAAATTCCAAAATTCAAGATCTATATTCACAATCCAAGATCGTGATCCAACCAAAATAGGGAATAAAAATCCTTCAAAGGATAGAAAAGGGATGGGAAAGGGAAAGGAAACAACAAGGGATGAGATCCTTTAAATGAGAGGGGGGAAGATATTTAATTACGGATTTGAATTATGAAGAAAAGAAGTCATAATGGCATGTAATATGTCTCTGCATCTCCAAAATCACAAAAAGGTGTTAGTGGTTAGGTGGGGTTTAATATGGTATAAATTAGAGGCTTGTGAAATTTTGAAACTAATTTTCAGGGAATTAAAATTTTGTGTGCTCGGCTTTTTACTCAGGGCACATAATTTTCATTAATGTTGCTACTTCATTGTGTGCCTTCATTAGGAGGGTGCATGGATTCTTATTTTAGGAAAAATAGTTCAAAAAACCTTGTGCCAATAATGAAAAACCACTCTTTCAAGGGTTGCACAATTCACTGGGTTAGGGCACAAAGTTATAGAAAACTATGTGCCGATTGTTCACTAACCTCTTTCATTAATTTTTCTAAAATTGTTCACCCAAACACACCCCAAGGTAAAACCCTAACCAAATTTACTCAAAAAATGAAACATATTACATGTAACCAATCTTGAAACATCTCTAGAAATGTTTAGGATCTTACAATCTCCCCACCTTATAACAGATCATCCTCAAGCTATACTCTAAAAAATATCTAAGATTTTGAGTTAAAAAGATCAGGTAATTGATCTCTAATATCTACTTCTCTCTCCAATTTTTCTTCCTCCACACACCTATATTTTCATAATACATTAACAATCTACATATTCTCCACCAACAATACTTTATCCCTATGATTCAACACATGTATCTAATGCTCCTCAAATGATGCTTCTATATCAAGGTCAAGTTCATCCACATTGATCATGTGATAAGGGTCGAGGATATACCTATGTATTTGTGACACTTGGAAAACATAATTCTTAGCATTATACCTCTATGTAAGATCCAATCGGTACACAACCATCTTGGTTCTCACCACAACCTCAAGTCATCCAATGAACATGGCCACTTGCTTGGCATGTCTCTGTATCCTACGGTGACCCAATCTAGGTGACGCCCAAAGGAATACATGATCACCCTCTATAATATTTAGGGGTTATCAAATTCTATCAACATATGTCTTATATCTAATCTAAACTATATCCATATGCTTTCGAATTAATTGTACCTTCTCTGATGCCTCATGCATGACACTCAGTCCTAATAGCACAGACTCCCCTACCTCTATCCAACATAGAGAAGATCTGCATGGACTACCATAAAGGGCCTCATTTAGTAAAATCTATATAGTGTTTTGATAACTGTGGTTATATTAAAACTTCACCAAAGCTAGGTTCTTCTCCCAAGACACACCAAATTCAAGTATGCATTCCCTCAGTATATCCTCAAGCGCCTCTTTAATATTCTCTAACTACCCATCTATCTATGGGTGGAATGTTGTACTCAACAAAACCTACGTACCAGGAACCTTATGTAAACCCTTATAGAATCACAAAGTAAATTCTATTTTCTACCTAAAACAATTTTCTGTGGTATGCCATGTAGGCATACTATCTAACAAACATGTAGTTCTCCAAACTTATCCACTAAAAAGTTTCTCTTACCTGAAAAAAATGATCGAACATTGTCAAAAGATCTATAATCATCCAAATATCATCATTCTTATGAGGAATATTTTGGAGACCCACCATAAATTCCATAGCCTCGTCATCTCACTTCCATTCTGGAATGGTCAACAGCTAAAAAAACCACCAAGATGGTGATCCTCATCCATCACCAGTTGACATTTGTATCATTATGTCAGGAACCCTCCTATCTCTTTTTTCATGCAATGCCACCAAATCTCACGTAATAGGTCATGGGAAATTTTGTCACATTGTAGTGTACTACCTATATTGAGGCATTAATATCATGCATCAAATCCTCTTATATACACTTAGGTAAAATTACCTAATTCTTGATATAGATGATCTCATCCTCGTCTATGATCCAATTGGAAGGTGACTCAAAACATTCAATGATTTCCCTCAAGGTATCACACTCTGTATTCCCATACTTCCTATCTCTTATCCATCTCAAAATTTCAAAATCTATTGAAACCAATATGAGATTCATCTACTCCTGACTCTCTTGAACCCACAACATTCATCTTGTCCAAATCGTCCATATAACACTAGACTCCTTAACCACCTGAGTCTATGTTTTCCTACTCATGGAATCAATTAAACTATTACCCTTTATAGGAATATATACTGCCTCCAAATCGAATGACTACATATAATTAACCCATCTCCAATATTAGAGATTCAATTATCATTTAGAGAAAATATGATTTAAGATCTTAAGATCAGTATACACAGTAAGCTTCTCACCCAACAGATATTAACACCATCACTTCAAATCATAAACCACTACAACCAAATTGAGGACATTCCTAGTGTAGTTCTATTCATTAGGCCTCAATATTTGGGACCCATACACCAGAAATCGATCTCCCTCCATCAAAACTGTTTATTTTTTGATCATAAAAGCATCACAAAACATTGTATACCCGTCACCTATCTCAGGTATGATCATAATTGGTGTCGATTTCAAGCACTTCTTCATCTATTTAAAATTATATTCACATGTTCCAAACTATTAAAACATTATCCCATTTTCATTCATGTTTTTATGTGGCACTAACAATCGAGAGAAGCATTGAATGAAACTTTGATAATATCGAGATAATCCCAAAATTCTACATATATCAAAAATATTCTTGGGTTGCTCTGAAGAAACTACTACATGTATTTTCACTCTGTACATAGACACACCTTTCTATGAGGTGATGTGACACACAAAGTGTACATGATCTATCCAAAACTGACACTTAGATAGCTCAGTGTATAGGCAATACTATCTCAGTGTACTCCGTACGATGCCAAGGTGTTGGGCATGATCTTCATGACTCTTGGTGTACACCAAGATAACATCTAAAAAATTTTAATTCCCCAACCATAGTTTCCTAGATTCAGTGCTTTATTACACAACATTGGTATGATCACAAGGGATCATATCCCAAAAAGACCAGCCCGTTTAGTATCTGTGGATGTACTAGATACATACATAATTTTTTCATTACATCCTGAAATAAAAAAACAACATTGTGTCCCATATGAACACTCTTATATCCCTTACCCTATTCATTTATGTTAATCATAATATACTTCTACACATCCTGGGAAAAAACATAAGAAAGTGGTGAGCTCAGATGCTCAGTAAGGATAACAATATAGTGGAAACTTCGATAAATAATCATAAATATTTAAGGGAATGTATAAGACTAAACCTCAAGACTTTTAAACTTAAACTTCAGCATAATATGGAAAAGATAAATCAAATAATTCCATTTACTTATTCACATGGATATTCTACTAGTTGAATAATCACATGTAATATCAATATCCAATTTCATAATGATGGAATGTATAATTCTGGACATCATAACCACATATTCAAAGCCTCAGGATAAGAATACAAATAAGATTTTTTCAAGGCCTTTTTCCAAGACACTAGTTTGTCTCATGAGACCTACCGATGCATCAAGGAGCTATAGAATGCTCCACCTTTCACTTACGGAGTCCAATGCATTCCTCTTATGAAAAGTTTGAAACATAATCTAAACATTTGTATTACAACTAGCATATGAAATGTTAATATTTTAACCACAAACCATCAATGGTATAAAAATAACACATCAACTATCAAAAATAACACATTCCATACAATATGGATGATTTTATTATAATAAATTAACCTCAAGATATAAAAATGATTGATATTTAAATAGATGAAAATAATCATCAAAACTATTTGAGATAAATATCCCCCTTTTTCTTGAAAACATTTAAAAGTCTCACTATTTATCAAGAAGTTATTTAAAATAGATTTTTAAATCAATGTATCCCATACCACGTTGAAACAATTAAAAGTAATTTTAATTTTAAAACCCTAAATTACATATAAATAAATCCTTAAAACAATTTTTAAAACATGGACATTAATGAGAAAGATTTAGAAGATTAAATCTTTAAAACATTTAAAATGATAATTTAGTTTGAGTTCCTAACCAAATGAGAGACGCTTGAATACAAACAATTTATTTTACAACAAAATTATGATATCCTGAGAATATAGGGATTCAGGATATAAAATTTCAAAGTATAGTATCTACACCATATAAAAGTTAATTGGCACATAACAACAAAGAAGTCTAAATGGAATGTAAGTTGAGATGAAATCCATTATAAAGATCATATCCTTAGGTTAAGTTAAAATTGATGACCTAATTATGTGTTAAAAATATAAATACACTCAAAATTATTGGATATTATGTGTAAATAAATAAGAATACATTCACACATAATCTTTTAAAAACAAAACCAATGACATGGATGTTTAACTCATTGAAGAAAAATTTAGTTAAAATTACTCTTATCAATTCCATATCAATGACTTGAGAATTTATCGATGGAGTGATTATGTATATCAAAAGTATATCCACACAAAGTGGACGGGAAATTATTACATAGGTAAATAAATAGTCATTTCACACATAATCATGGAGTAAAGTAATCAATGATGTGTGCATACAACCCAATGAGTTGAAATTGAAATTGGAAGTTTCTTTACCAATTTAGTAACTTACGAAGAATACACTCCATGAAAGAAGGATCATAAAATGAAGATGTAAATACCAATAAATTTAATTATATTACAACAATAATACAACCATGGGCAGTACATATTCCACACATTAGGAAATAGTGGAAAATATATCATGAATATCACGGGAATAAAAAGAGAAATGAAAACCCCTTACCACATTGTAATCAATCGAGTCGTATGACCAAAAGATAATAACCACCAAAACGAATCACAGAATATCCTAAATATAAAGATAATCATGATAATATATATCAAATTTAAGTGCACAATACACCACATTCAAAAAATAATTGGCGAACAATTGAAATTTCATAGAATTAAAATATAGATAAGAGACCACTTACCTCAGGTCCGACTTGACTCGTTTGTTCTATGTTATTTCTGAATAACAAAGTGAAGTTAATTTCAACTTAAATAAGAACTTTTTTCAAGTTTATTATTTCTTCTATATAAATTATTACATTTCTATAACAATTAGTTAATTTATTGAGTTTATATTGGACATTTTGTCGTTGTTCGGAACAGTTGTCAAATAATGAACTTGTTATAATTAAAAATTGTCCATGTGGTAATAATTCCATTACCTCCATAATGATATTCATGATTTAGATATAAAATATATCATATATATCTATTGTATATGGATTTATAATATTCCATATCATTTGAAGATAATAAATGAAACGCACCGTTCATTGAGATGGTAAGCCGTACAAACACATGAACGATGCTTTGATTTCTATTTTATATTTAAAAAATTAAAACATAATAATACATAGGTATATTATAATTATAGTAAAATATATATGTTATTTAATTTAATTAAATCTATCCAATATACATTCCACATATGGCATGAACGAGTCATATGACTTCGAGGGGGTGTTAGTCCGCACATCCCCAAATGAAATTATCGTATTTACCAATTATGGAAACCATAAAGGGATGATATAAATGAAAAATACATAACTATAGAGAAAATATAAATATAATATATAACACATGTAAATACAGTTCTATATTAATGGCCACCATAAGAGGTGGTAGGAGAAGATTGAACAATCATCATTTCGTGAGACGGTAGTTCACCGTCCATAGAAATAGTATGTTCTTTACCCATTAGATGGAGGTGTGAGCAAGTTTAGTTAGAATCCTTCTCATATAAACAACCAAGTATATTGATGATACTGGTTTTGTTATAAAATAAAGTAATAAAATAGTTTATGGGGCTGTATATGAGAAATAAAAGAAAAGAACTTAAGAGAAGACGTTACCTTTAAATCGGGTAACTCCTTTTGGTTTGAACCAAAAAATTTATTGAACTGCCTCTTTCTTAATTTAAGGATTATAGGTGGACAATATGGATCTTTAGAGATTATTTGAGAAGATTCTAGATGTTAAAGGGGCTTTAGAGGTGTGAATAATATGTTATAGGTGAAGTCTTTTTATAAAAGTGGATGAGGGGCTCTAAATAAAGTTCAAAAATATTATTTTATTATATATTTATTTCCAGTTTATAAATGTTAAATACTAATTAAATTATAATATAAGATGACTCTAGTTATAAATAAAATCATCTAACAATAATTGGATAGGTTTTTGATATTTTATTAATCTTTATTATCTTATTTGATTAAATCATTCATTAATGAAGTAAACACTACATCATTATTGTGTCATATATAATTATATTTATTTGAATTTAGAAATTATAAAAACAATATGATGATGTAGTAAATATTTTTATCTTAAAAATTAATATTTTTAGTATTAGATATAACTAATATAACCCCATGTAATAATTTATTTACAAAAAGATATATATTTATGTCATTTTTTTATTACTTTAAATTAATTTATATAAAGTGTCCATATCACTCTTAAGTGGCTGCATGGGGTCCCCAAATCGACCCAATGATTCCCATGGTCATAAATGTATCAACAAATAGTATAATGACCCATTTTAGGGTAATTTAAATTTATTATAATATTATTTTTACCTTCAATTACCCGATTTACCTATAACCGCGGTAAATTAAAGTCAAAAGTTATTATTCACCAAAAATTACTTTCATCATATGGAACAACATTTTACTTAATAATAAAAACCATGTATGTCGTATTTTCAAAATTCAATTCACAGAAGTGGTAAAATTTCAATTAAATGAAAAATTCGGTTTTTAAACTACTACTTAGTGTTTTCACTATTCATCAAAATTTGATGTTTTTCAGAAAAATACCAAAAATTCATCCAAAGATATATTTGATATTCCAAATTCAAAAACGATGTCTATTTTACGAAATTAAATACTTTTAAGTTGCAGAAATTAATTTAAAATTAATTCCTATTGTCAAAACAAAAAAATCATGTTTTTAATAAACAATAACTATCAAAATATTGACACTTGTTTCTGTCCAATTTCAAAGTGAAATTAATTACAATGAACAAAATTATATTAAATGATAAAAATAAAATATAATTACACTTTATAACCAGTTAAAAATATAATCTATCAATACAAATAATTTATATTAAAAGTTAGTTTTGAATTAAAATATAGTATTTTTCACTATTCATACAAAATGAATTTTATCAGAAAAATATTGAAAATTTACCCAAAGTAAATTTTTATATCACGATTATAAAGAAGAATATTATTTTTTAAAATAGAAAATATTAAAGTTTCAAATATTAGATTTAGAATGGGTTCCCCTTCAAAAGGTGGAAAACGACATTTTTAAAAAAATAATTCTTTTATCTGAAAATTTTATTTTTCCTTATTTTATGTCTAAGAAACAGAAAAGATGAATTTTAAAATTATATGGGATATATAATTAATTAAAAATTTTGTTATTAATATTCATAACTTCTTTCTAAAGGGATAGTTTGATTGTTCATTGTGCACTTGAACTCGGGGATGTATATATTGTACGCTATTGTATTATTCGAAGAGAAGTTTTCTATGCAAGCATGGGGTGTTACAAAAACCACCACAAACTAATCCAGGTATAGATGGAAGATTATTTTCATCAAGGCCATAAATAGTACTACTTCATTAATTAACCTAAACAATGTTACGTTGAACTCTTATAGGCTATATATTCTTCTGAAAGAAGCCTGAGGATATCAAAAGGTCGGAATCTAAACTGATGATACCCTAAATTCAAGTGGATCTTGGAGATGACACACACTCCCATAAACTAATCAAACTAATCATCAATAAATGGAAGAGGATACTTATTCTTCAGTATCATATAGTTTAACTTCCTGTAATCAACACACAATACTAAATTCATGTCATCCTTCCAATAAAACAACACTTGTGAACCCCAAGGCGAAGTTCTCATCTAGATAAACCCTTAACCCTCCAATTCTTCATGCGATGTCTTGACCTCTTGAAGCTATATTTGTGTCATTTTATATAGTGGAATAGATATTATTTTATATCCAGACATGAGATCAATAGTAAATTCCACATCTCTCTCAAGTGAATACCCTAATAATTATTCCGGAAACACATCCTGAAACCAGTCTACTATAGGTGGAAGTGAATCCATCATTATACCTACATTATCTAGAAATATACTATAAACCTGGGATATAATCTCTTCAAATTGTTAATAAATTTTCACTACTCAGATTTATAGGTTATCCTACTTTCTAGGGGAATATATTTGTCACCCTTAGCAGATGTAAAATCCACTATCATGTGGTAACAATCAATATAGACTCTGTATGATACAATCTAATCCATACCCATTATCAAGTTTATCCTAACATATCTTGGATATAAATATTTCATAATAAATGATATTCCATGACCTTGAGATAACTATCCTTACATAAGAATATGTCTCTCAACCGTACTCCCAATGGTGTATCTATCATCAACACTCCACTCATGAACTCCATCACCAGGCTCAACCAATTTAAAAAATTTATAGAAATAAATTAATGAGAGGAACCAATATCAAATAAGGAAATATCTATCATATAAGCTATAAGAATAGTACCTATCACTATTGATGGTCCAACCTCACTATCTATAAGTATTGGATTAATGTCATGTAACTACTATTCCCCTCTTCCCTATGATGCATTATGTCTCCCATGAACTGCACCACTTTATTGGTATGGGTGTTCTTTCCCAGAAGTGCCTCATCCACTACCTTTACCACCACGGCTAGTAAAACTCAAGCTACAAGACTAATATGGTGTGGAATATTACCTTCCCACATTCAAATTCTGTCTATCTCCTCAATCATTTTCCATATTTTGTGATTTCTTATAGAACTTATATAGATGAATCATATTTCCATATGATCATCACTTCACTATTGGTTGGGAAAAATGTTTACAAAAGTTCCTCGTCCAATCACAATAGTGGAAAAGCACTCATGTAAGATCAAGAGTAACTGATCCATTCCCCTGACTACTCTACATTCCACTGCTCTTGCTAACACTATCATAGTGATGCTTTCTACCCTTAGAATATGTATCTCCTAAAAGACCATATAAAACCACATGTCTACCACTAGATTCCTCTTTTTTGTTCTTATTTGAGATGAGAGATTTATTCACCACTTCTGGAAACTTATCCTGCATGAAGATATTCACCTAGGACTTAATTTTACACTTAAGTGCATCCTAACAATGCTTTACTAAAGAATCCTCATCCTCTACCAATGCTGGAGAAAATAACCTTATATCTGTAAAGAGTCCAACATAGTCCATCACATACATACTCCCATAAGTCAATCTCATGAACTCAACTGGTCCCTCCTACTTGAGTATCTCAAGATAAAACTAATCCAAGAACTTCTATTGAAATTCTATCCACTCTATAGTCTCCAGCATTATATCCTAGTTTGGGATTGTCCCACTAAGGCTTCACTGAAACACATAACAAGCAACCAATTTGAATCCCTTCATTATAGGAGTCTCTGAGTGGTTAATTATTGTCTGGATAGACTCAATTCCCAAATCATCTACCTTATGTCCACCCTCTTTGTTTAATGGCATAGGGTGCTACCACTGGAACTCTCTGGTCAGATCAAACAAGTTTCTCACAAAACACACTGGTTATCTTCTCTTAAGCTTCATGAAGGATCATCGCTAGCCATTTCCTCATGTATTCCTCTCAACAAACATCATCATAGAGGAATAAATATACAATTCCAAACACAAAACGTAAGAAACATTTTACAAAATTAACAAATTTATGAGAAACACAATAATCCACAACATATCATTTCCCCAAACCCCACCACATGGTCAAAACCATGGCTCTATCACTATTTTTAACCATCCAATGCCTAGGTCCTGGATAACAAGGGTAAACACCTTCTTATTATTCAAATTTATCTTTATAAGACCATTTATTCTTATTTGGAATAATTTTTTAAATTTTCAAGCTCTTATAAGGATTTTTTTATTTCAATTTCCCAAGAACCAAAAATAGTACATGTTTAAAAACTAACCAAAAACTCATTTTCCTAGCATGAATAAAAATATACATGTCACAAAAAATAATCTTGAGTGACTAGAATAGTTCATGTAAACTCAAGTCTCATGACATACAGGGCCATGATCCAAATCATAATGAAACTTTGAAACAATTATCACATCACACAACAAGTGCATCACCCAAGGTAAAATAACATTCAACTATAATAGAAAACAGTAATAAAAATAGTCCCACCTTAGGTACATGGGTTCTCCCCCATACATGGGTTAGCTACTCCCATGTGTGGGCTTATAATTATTTCTAGAATCTTTTTAGTCTCTTGTTCACCATTACCAAAATGTAGTACAAAATAAAATAAAAGAAAATAGGGTTCTGATGCCACTTTGAAGCATCCCAACTTGGGTCCCACATGTTAGTGCCCCAAGTCAGTCAGTCACATGACCCCATGTGCACCTCCTCATATGTCAGAGGCTTCTGAATAGAAGCGAGGGTCTAATATCAATTCTAGGGAGACTATACCATCTTTTATAAAATTAGTACACCAATGAAAAATAAGAAACAATATCAAAATAATAATAACCATAACCATAAGGATATGAGTATCACCTGATGACCATAACTGGAAATACAATATCAAAATATAATAGTATATATTTCATATTGAAGTGAGAGTCATGTATCAAAATGAATATCAAAATTAAAGACACTAATATCTCCCAATTGGGTTTCAAACCACATTTGGTTCCCTCATAATATCTTTATCATTATTTTTCCAACCTAGCACAGTGCATTTTATATTATCCTATCTTGAAACCATGAAATATATTAAAGTACCAACCAGGGGGCAAGAGTACGGTGAGAAAAAAACTCAATATCCCACAACCATCATCTTAAAAAATTATCCAGTCAAAAAATGTATAATGTTGTATAATGAGGTAAATACAATGCATAAGTACATTGTTATCACATTATCAATTATTCTTTATTTAACCACATATACCCATGAGTTCATGAAGATGCCTGAAACATAATACCTGCTTCATACCATGACAGAGTTTGAGCCATTTATCATTTCTAATTCACAATTCATTTATCAAATGGTATTTAATTATCCTTTTAATTTCAATTTATAATATGGTTAACTTGAATGATAATGCAATGCCAACATTTTGGTTGTAGGTCACCATGTATAGAACCCCAATGTATTTGAGCATCAGTCTCTATGTCACACCTCATGGGTATTTAGAGCATATGTACCAATCCTATACAATTTCTTTGCATTCCTTGGGTCCTCAAACATCATGAATATGACTCTATGGGTATTTGCTGTGTTAGTTCATTTCCCACACACAATTTTTCAATCAATCATACATGGGTTCGTAGAGAAATAGTTTGTCTCCCAAACTCATATATCAAACAATATCATAAGTCACAACATCACATGTATCATGAAATTACATTTTTCAAAATAACACATCATTAAAGATTAGTCAATATTAATCCTCTTATCACCTTTCTCTGGCATGGTCTTCCATTAATTAATTCAACAATTAATTAATCTAATACTATTAATCAATTAAACAAATAATTAATCACTTCAATTTCAATAATAAACTCAATAAACAATTAATCAAAAAAAAATTCATTAATTAACACAATAATTAATTAATCACATTCATTCAAATAAACAAAACAAAAATTATTTATTCTTAAAAAACAATCTCAATATTCCAATCGTTAATTCAATATTTAATTATACAATCCACAATACCAATATGACATAATTAAATCAACAATTAATTATCCAATTTACAACACCAATATGCCATAATTAATTAGACAATTAGTTATCAAATTCACATTCTAAATATGCCGTAATTAATTCAACAATTAATTATTTCCCAAATCCCACAATTCAAAATTTTGATTATTAACATAGAAAATAATTATTCCCAATTATACAATTCCATTAAGTAATTAATTTACCAAATTAATCAATTCAATAGGAAATTCAATTTCTAACCAAACCCTATAAATTATAGAAATACATACATAGCATAATGATCAGGACTATGTGATTTGAATTTTAGACCACCTACCTCAATTCATTGATGATTAATTTCCCAATAAAAATCCCCAATTTTATGTTGATCAATCAAAAACGTGGAGAATAACATGATCTAAATCTGAAACCCAAAATCATGATCGAATAATCAAGATCTTTACATTCTAAATCCAGATCCACAATACTAGATCTAGATTCAACGAAAATAGGTAATAAAAATCCTTTAACGGGTGGAAGAAGGATAGAAAAGTGAAAGGAAACTACATGGGATGAGATTCTCTTATCGGAAGGAGTGAAGATCTTTAATCTGGACTTTAAATCATGAATAATAAAGTTTGTAATGGCTTGACATTTTCCCAGGAGGCTCCAAAATCATGAAAAGGAATTTTGGGTTGAATGGGGGTTAAATAGGTTTTAAAATGGGGGATCATGAAATTTTAAATGTAATTTTCAGTGGATTAAATTTTTGTGCACACATTTTTCTACTCGAGGTGCACAGTTCCCCTTAACCATGAACCTTATTTGTGAACCTCTTCTAGGGGGTGCACGGTTTCTCTTTTTAATGTGAATAGTTTGAAAAACCATGTGTCATATATACAAAACACTTATATCCAAGGTTTTACATTTTTTTGGGTCAGGGTTCATGGTTAGGGAAAACTGTACACCAACTATTCACCACTCTCTTTCTTGCATTATTCACAAATTTTTCACCCAAACAAACCCTAGGTTAAAACACAAAAAAAATACTCAAAAAAGAAAAACAAGTACATGTAATCAAGCCTGATACATATCCTAAAAAGGTTGGATCTTATATAACCTAATAAATATCCTCATGCTTTATCCCCTCCTTCTCCAGGAATCACGTCAACCTCCCAGTCATAGAATCCTCCTCACCCATCATCCCTCTTATAGAATACCCCATAACATTCCCCATATGTGCCTACTTATTTAATACCCAATGATAACCCCCATTTTTTTATTTCTCCTCTAATTATTTTTTTTCTACTCTATTATCCTCTATCCAATTGGTGTTTCCTTATTGCTCACCCTTATGTCTCAACCCTACTGCTTCCCTAGATGATTTTGGAGAGAAAATTTATAAAATTTCTGGTACTCCTCTTTATTTTTGAAATGTCATGATATTTTAAGGAAATATTTCGTATATAAATTAAAATTTAGAATTATAGAATGTGTCATAAGAAACATTTGGTTTATCTTATGTTACATACAATAATGAGTTTTCATGATTGTGTTCTTAACACATGACACCAATCTTTAGTAAACCATGGAATAATAAGATGTTAAATATTTATATTATAACCAAGCCATTAAATAGATAGATAAAAATGTTATTAAATAAATAATTTAATATATATATAAATTTCCTACTAAATATATATTTATTTATAATTTCTTATTAAATAATCCATCAATTTTTAGTAAAGTGATTATATTTATCAAAAATAGGTTTTCTTCAAAAACTATTTTTCCCGTTTTATGAGAAAATATTATAGAGATTTAATAAAATTTATTTTATAAAATAAATTTAATTTTTTAAATCGACATATCAAAATTAACTTCTGTTGAAATTTTTTGGATTCTTCTAGAAAATATTGATTTTTAGTGAATAGTAAAAATATCATTTTTTATAAAATTGTCATTTATTTTCAATAAATTAAGTGATTTAAATGCCCCATTTTGTTTTAAAGTAACATAATTATTATTCAGTTATATTTAATACAGTCAATTACTATTTATATATCATTATATTTTATTTTATTACAATTTTATTTTTGGGTTTAAAAAAGTACTTTTTTAGAAAACTTTTTAAAAGTGCTTATTTTTTATCTATTTTAATTAATTAAAATAATCACTAATGAGGGATATTTTAAATTAAATTTATATATTAGAAAAAAATAATTTAATTGAGATTCACATAGTGATTATTATAATACATAGTGTTAATATAAATTATCTTGTGCTTGATAAAAATACACTTCTCAAAAACTCGTTTCTTCATAGCGTCTGCCAGTTTTGGTTTAAATTTAATTTTTTATACATTTCGAAATATTATTTGAAAAAATAGACTACATTTTTGATATGATATTGTTAAAAATATATTATATTGAAATTTTGAGAATTTTTGGAGAAAATTAATATTTTGATGAATAATGAAAAATATTAAATTTTAACAGAAAATAGTATTTTCATTTAAATTATTTAAAAAGTTAAATAATGTTTTAAATTATTTTTAAATTAATATTACTTCAATTAAATATCTATTAACCCAATTTAGTTCATTTTAATCATTTTCCTATTGAAATTGGAAATTGAAAATTTGGAAACTATTGAACATTTTCTCTTTAAAAACTCACTTTCTCATCGGGTCTGCATGATTGATTTTAAATTAAATTTTTAAAATTATGATAATTTAAGTTCAAAAAATGTATAAAATATTTTTATCCAGAGTTATTAATGTTATAAAACAATTAAAAATTATTTTTTTACAAAAATTAATATTCAAAATAATAAAAATTAATTATCACGATTAAGGAAAAATGGGTTTACTAGGGGTTAAACTAAAATGATAATGGTTTAAAATGAACCAAAAAAGGTATTAATCCTATTTTATGGAAATATTTACATATTATACTTCACAATTTATAGTATAGAGTCATTGTGAATATTTTTTCTGGGGTATTACTTTATTATTTTGGATTCTTTAGGGAAATTTCTATATAGTTTCCTTATGGGTTCATTTCTTCCACTTATAAAAGGCCACCACCACCCTTTGCTTCATCACACCATAAAACCATTTCAGTTTAGAAAATAACATTCCAAAGCACTTCCCAATTTTCTTCCTCTAATCCTAAAATACTTGTTGGTCGGAGTGGATACTCAAGAGGGGGGGTGAATTGAGATCCAATTAAAATTTCTGTTTAAAAACTTAGTCTTAAAAATCCCCCAAATAAAACACAGAATTAAACTTTAGTGAATTTATATCAAAATAAAGGTTCGGTTAGGTTCTCAAAGGATTGATTATTTCCCAGTTAATCAAATCAGAAGAGTTGATTAACTTTTGAAACTAACTTACTGATTTACAACTAATATAAACACTTTCAAGTTTAATTATCAATGTGACTTAAAACAGTTTGGGTTTTAAAGTAATTTGTGGCGGAATAAAAACGTTGAAAGAAAATAAGCACAGCAGGTTTAACCAAGAGGTTCAGTCTCAAGCTGAGACTTATTCCTCTCAAAACATTATATAAAAGTTATCCACACCCAAGATCGGGGATTAAAACAGTACACAACTATCCAGGTCCAAGACCTCTGCCACTGTTGTCTGTGGGAACAAAAACAACAGCAAACCTTGTGTCCAGGTCATAGGACCTATACCACTATCTCAGTGGGAAATAAAGGATGTAAGAGTTTGAGTGAGGATTTACAGATCCTCCAGTTAAAGTATAGGAGACAGTGTGTGTTAAATACAGCAGATAACACACACTACTCAAAAATGTAAGAACAAATGAATCACAGAGAAGAGATGTAGAGTTTAGAAATGGCTCTAATGATTGCAGTGTAGCTCTGGACTCCTTTGGATTGATTAGAATTGATTCTGAGCCCTCTTCTGGTTTTTGTCTGGAAAACAGAGTGTCATCTGTTTTCTTGACTTCCAGGTTCATTGATAGTGAACAATGTAGTCAATGAAGTTCATGTGTTATGTTCTCGTTCTTAGCTCCTTACTGATATGCATTGATGAATGAGTTCTTCGTGTAAGTTCAGTCTTCTCTTTGCATTCACCCACGGTTATTCTTCCAGCACACCTTGTGGTATGTATATCTCTGTGTATTCGTCTATGTCTTTCCCTTTTTGTAGTAGCACATCCTCCCTTTATTTAAATCATGAGCTTCGGAAAAAGATGATATACTTTTTGCAGGTATGAGGTACGATTCCCTGACATCCAACATCTTTTATTAAATAAATGCCAGTGCATTAAAATATACCTAATATGACTGTTGTATAGATTAAATAAAGATAATGAAATTCAAACAGTTGTTTATGACTGTTGATGAGTCAAGTGATCGGTAGGTCATCAGCATCAGCATCGGTGAGTCATGATCGGTGAGACATTTGATCAGCATCAGTGAGTCATGATAGGTGAGACATTTGATCAGCATCGATGAGTCATGATCGGTGAGACATTTGATCAGCATCGGTGAGTCATGATCGGTGAGACATTTGAATAGCATCGGTGAGTCATGATCGGTGAGAAATTTGATCAGCATCGGTGATTCATGATCGGTGAGACATTTGATCAGCATCAGTGAGACATTTGATCAGCATCGGTGAGTCATGATCGGTGAGACATTTGATCAGCATCGGTGAGTCATGATCGGTGATACATTTGATTAGCATCGGTGAGTCATGATCGGTGAGACATTTGATTAGCATTGGTGTGACCGTTCACACAAAGTGTCTGTTTGATCCAAAAGACTTCCAAAATACATGTAAATCAATAACAAGCACAGATAAACATGATCCAAAAAATATAAACAGATTTACTAAAATATTTTGATTATGTATATGATAAATCCAATCAGATTAAGTAGCAATGATTTGGGGGAATTAAAACAGCAAACACTGGAAGAATTCAACAATCTTCCAGAGGGCTCAACAATCTCCCCCTTTTTGATAATCACAAATCTTAGTCATTAGTTATAAATAAAAATAATATGTCATCAATAATAGTGACAAGGCATGATAAGAATAAAAACACAATGAGATATAAATCTCCCCCTGAATTTATGCCTTGATATATTGATGTAAACCGTGCATCCCCTGCCATAGTATGTTTCTCCCCCATAGATATAAAAAAATAGATCTCCCCCATGGATATAAATATCTCCCCCTTTGGGATAATCAAAAAGGTGGGAAAGCATATAAAGAAGAGAATAAAAGAATGCATCACAGAGAAAAACAAAAATTGGAAAGTACATCATAGTACAAACAGACTATTGTTCACCCTATCAAAAACAATACACAGCTATTCCTGGGGATGTAACGGTGCTTTGCCTTTCTCTTTAGGATCAATGGTCGGTAAGTTAGAAGGTTTGGAGGCAGGATAAACTGGGAGAATTTGAAAAGTCGGTATGATGACTCTGGAAGGTGGAGGAGAGGGTGCCATAGAGATCTGTTGTGGAGCAGTAGGAGCGGGTTGAGAAGATTGATGAAGAACCGGCCGTAGTTGAGATAGAGCTTGAGCAACAGAAATCTGATTTGGAGCAACATCAGAGGCACTGAGAGGATCAGCAGTAGGAAGCACAATGGTAGTGGCTTGTGCATTCAGATAAGGCCTCAAAATATTTATGAAATCCTAAATAACTTCTGCACCATATTGCATAGCTTTCTCAAAATCATCCTTATTCTCCATGAACTGTTCCAAGGTAGGAGTAAAATCTTGCAGCTGATGAAATTGAGACTTAAAAGCCTGTGTGACTGGAGGGATCTTCAGATTCTCAGCCAACATCTTGAAATTCGCAGTCATCTCATGCATGGTATAAATCTTTGAAAAGTAATGATCAACCTTTTCCTTGACCTCTTTCAGAGCTTTATTGGCATCTGCTGAATATACTTTAACCATCTTATGAATGTTATCACTGTGCTCCTTCATTTTTCTCAATGAGTACAAGTCAAGAACTTGTCTAATGGCAGCCATTTCATCATGCACAATCTGCCTTAGAGCCTCTAGCTCATAAGTAGTGATCTTGGTTACTTTGGTTGTACTGGCTTGAGCAACTATCTGAGTTATTTAAGCTTTCAACTTTCTCAGATCATACTTCTTGAGATGTTCAATCAGATTCCTCAACACTTCCCTCATACCAGAGATGGTTGATCTGAATTCATTTGATAAAGAAGCTAAGCAAAATTGTAGATCCTTCAGAGTCTGATTTAGAGAGGCTATATGCTTTCCAATAAACTCACCAGTATTGGCCAGGTCTGGTTTAAGAATATCTAATACTCTTGTTGAAAAGGCTTCCAATGAATCTTCAGAAACTTGCAGAGACACTTGAGTAAGATCATTTGAAATTTCTTTTCTGACTATATCTCTCACAGTAGCAAGCAACTCACTTTTGAACATATCAATATTAGATTGAGAGACAGCAGAACTGGGTAGATGAACATCTGCAGCATTAGAACCATGAGCAAACCTTGCCTCATCTAGTTTAATTGTCTTCACAACTGCAGCAGATTCTGATGTCTCCTCTTCTTCTTCAGAATACTCTAAACCAAAAACAGCAAAACCAGGATAATCATCCCAGACAACAGCACACAGAGTATATTTCGGTTTATCATAACTTGCTTTTCCACTTATTTCTGGCGAATCTCTCTTGTCACTAGTATTTGTGACTTGCGCAGGTTGATGTGGATCAATTGGAGGTTCAACACGACCATCCACTGGTCGGTTATCACCATCAACGTCATCAACACTTTGATGTGGTTCTATTGGAGGTTCAGCAAGACCATCCACTGGTCGGTTATCACCATCATCATAATCATCATCATTCCCATTGCGATTCTTCTCAGAATCTTCACTGTCAGATTCTTCAGAGTCCGTAGTTTCTTCATCACCAAGAATTGGTTCTGATTCAGGTAAGGCTAAAGGTGGACTGACAGGTCAAAATTCTATTCTTTTCTTAGGGATCACAGTATCAGGATCACTCTTATCATCAGGAGGTGACATACTTTCTTCTTCTCTTTCAGCTTCTTACATCCCTTGGTCTTCAGTATCCTTATTCTTTTCAACTTCTTCCTCATCATTAGAATAAATTGGCTCCTCATCTGATTTCAAACCAGGGTCTCTCAAACCTTTTGGTCTCTTTCCATGGTCAGAGGGATTGTAGGATTCATACAACTTGTCATCATCAGCAACCCAGCATTTTTTCCATGGGTTCCAATTTATTTTCATCCTTTAACAAATTTATTTGTTAAGACAAAAAAGCACTATCTGATTCACCTATTTCATCAGCTTCATCAACACATTCCAGATTCTTTAGCATAGCAGAGATCATCTTGGGATAGAATAGGGCAGTGGCCTTTTTAGAGGGTTTTACCATTCCAGATATGTGCACCATTAGATATCTACACAAATTTATCTTCTCATGGGTCTTTAGTAGAAACAATAGAAAAACATACTGTAATTTTACAGCAGTGAAATCTCCTTTCCTAGGACAAATCTGATGTTGAATAAACTTAAAAAAAAGTCTACATTCACCATCCAACTCTGAGTCTGTGATTCTCCTTGACTCTCTATTTCTAGTTAAAAGCTCGAAAGCCATCTCATAAGAGTAGTATTCAGTGGTTAGACGAATGTTTCCTGCATAATCCTCATACCGACCCTCATGGGGTACATTCAAACAATCATCCCATTGCTTAGATGAAAAAGATATTTTCATTCCTTTCACTATAGTGGATATTCTGGAAGCCTCTACACCATCTAAAGTAATATTCAGATTTATATAAAACTCATGCACTAGCTTTGGATAGTACACACGAGTGTTATCTGAGAACCAGGTTTTCCATCCTTGAAATTCTAAAACTGGTAACAACAGCGACTTACTTGTCAAAAGCCAGACAGAACTAACTTCCTTTTCTATAGAAACAATCAGAGTTTCCAGGTTCGGATTTACTGACCTTTGAGTGGCACTACTCGATTCTCCTCGAGCACGCTTCAAAGGTACAAGACTATCTGATCCTTTGCTTGGTCTCTTTTGTTTAGACATTCGAAGATTTTGGGGAAACCAATAGTTCAAAGGTTCGAAGTAAAGGAGAAGAGAATATATAAGGCTCGGTGGGAAATGAAAGGTCGATGGTTTGGGGAATATAAATAGCCGCATATAATTTATTTCATCATTTAGGGTTCCCATAAGGATAAAAGTAATTAATTAATTAATGATGACATAACAAAAAGTAACTATAAAAAAATCGGTTTGACAAATTTTTTTCATAGATCTGTTTCTTAGATCAGTTTCACAGATCGGTTTCACAGATCGGTTTCACAGATTAGTTTCACAGATCAGTTTCACAGATCGGTTTCACAGATCGGTTTCACAGATCGGTTTCACAAATCAGTTTCATAGATCAATTTCACAGATCAGTTTCACAGATCAGTTTCACAGATCGGTTTCACAGATCCATCATACACAGCTCTTGTTTAATAAATTTCATTCTTTCATAGCATAAAGGCTTTGTAAAAAAGTCATCTAATTGATGTTCAGAACTAATAAATTCTAGATAAATATCACCTTTCTGATAATGATCTCTTAGAATGTGATGTCTGACATCAATGTGCTTAGTCCTAGAGTAAGACACAGGGTTCTTAGATAAGTTGATCGCACTGGTTTTGTCACAGTTAATTGAAACATGTTTAAAAACAAATCCATAGTCCAATAAGGTGTGTTTCATCCATAGAATCTGTGCACAGAAACTGCCAGCATCTATATATTCTGCTTCAGCAGTAGACAATGAAACTGAGTTCTGTTTCTTACTACACCATGATACTAGGGACTTACAAAGTAAATGGCATGTTCTAGACGTGCTCTTCCTATCTAACTTACATCCAGTAAATTCATCGTCTGAGTAACTAGTTTGGTCAAATGATTTTCCTTTTGGATAAAACAAACCTAAATTTACAATATACTTAAGATATTTAAAAATCCTTTTAACAGCCAATAAATGTGATTCTTTAGGATTAGCTTGAAATCTACCACACATACACACACTAAACATAATATCTGGTCAACTAGCAGTAAGATAAAGTAAGCATCCAATCATACCTCTGTAATTGGTTTAATCAACTAGTTTCCCAGTTTCATCAGCATCCAATTTGCAGGTAGTACTCATAGGTATGTCACATTCCTTAATATTATCCAAACCAAAACATTTTAACAAATCCTTAGTATATTTACTTTGATTTAGAATAATACCATCTTTAGTTTGAAAGATTTGAAATCCAAGAAAGTACTTAAGCTCTCCCATTAAGCTCATTTCAAACTCATTTTGCATAACCTTTGAAAAATCAGTACATAAAGAATTTTTTTATGTTCCAAAAAAAATATCATCAACATAGATTTGTACTATTAAAACATCTTTTGAAATCCTTTTTATAAAAATAGTGGGATCATCTATTACTTTTGTAAATCCTTTTGAAATAAGAAAATTTGAAAGTTTTTCATACCAAGCTCTTGGAGCTTTTTTTAAACCATATAAAGCTTTGGAAAGTTTAAAAACGTGATTTTGAAAGTGAGGATTTAAGAGACCAGTTGGTTGTTCTACAAAAACATCTTCAACAATAAAACCATTTAAAAAATCACATTTCACATTCATTTGATATAACATGAAATTCATATGAGATGCATAGGCAAGTAAGATCCTAATAGCCTCTAATCTAGCTACAGGTGCAAAGGTTTACTCATAGTCAATTCCTTCTTCTTGATTGTAACCTTGTGCAACTAGCCAAGCTTTGTTTCTAATGATGTTTCCAGATTTATCTACTTTGTTTCTAAACACCCATTTTGTGCCTATGGTTATAGTGTTCTTAGGTCTTTCTACTAATTTCTAGACTTTGTTTCTTTCAAATTGATTTAGTTCTTCTTGCATAGCCATTACCCAAAATTCATTATTGATAGCATCATTGATATTTTTAAGTTCTAACTGTGAAAGAAAAGCTTGATGTTCAACCTGATTCCATAAAGAAGCTCTAGTCTGTGTTCCTCTATCTAAATTACCTACAAAATCATCTAGAGGATGGTTCTTTAAAGTCCTAGTTGTTCTTGATAACATAGGGCTAGAGATTTCTGATTCATCTACAGGTTGAGGATCAACAAAAGCAGGTTCTGGAAAATGTCCAGAACTGGATGATTTAACTATAGGTCCACTGTCTTTATCATTAAGGTTCAAAATAGAGAGATCATCTTCAAGAGATGTCTAAGGTTCATGTGGATCAGTCTCATAAAATTTGATGTGAACAGATTCATCCACCCATTTGGTTCTCTTATTGAAAACTCTATAGGCTTTACTAAAAATAGTGTAACCTAGGAAAATTCCTTCATCACTCTTGGATGCAAATTTGTCAAGATTTTCTTTAGTGTCAAGAATAAAGACTTTGCAGCAAAAAACTCTGAATTAGTTAACCTTAGGTTTCCTATGGTTCCAAAACTCATAAGGAGTCCTCTTAAGAATAGGTCTGATCAAGACTCTATTTATAACATAACAAGATGTATTTACTGCTTCAGCCCAAAAATAAACGTGTAGGTCATACTCATTAAGCATAGTCCTAGCAATTTCTTACAGGGTTCTGTTTCTTCTTTCTACTAAACCATTTTGGTGAGGTGTCCTAGGGGCAGAGAAATTGTGACTATAGCCATTGTGTGAGCAGTAAGATTAAAACTCATGATTTTCAAACTCATGGCCATGATCACTTCTCAAGGTTTTATTCTTAAGTCCACTTAGGATCTCTATAGACTTGGAATATTTAACAAATTAATAACAAGCTTCACTTTTTTGAGCTAGAAAATATACCCAAGTATATCTTGAAAAGTCATCTACAAGAACATAGACATAGTTCTTCCCATTTAAACTAGAAACTCTAGATGGTCTAAACAAATCCATGTGGACCAACTCGAGAGGTTTAGAAGTTGAAACTTCTTTCTTTGATTTAAAAGAAACTTTATGTTGTTATCCATTTTGACAGGGATTACAAACTTTGTCTGCTGGAAATTCAAGTTTGGGTAGGTCTCTAACTAAGTTTCTCCTAGCAAGTTTTCTAAGTGAATATACATTACATTGTCCTAATATTCTGTGCCAAAGCCAAGACTCTTTATGAAAATCATTTAAACAAGTAACATTCTGCTTAGCTAAGGAATTTAAATCAACAACATAAACATTTTCATTTCTTAAAGCAGAAAATACTAAAACATTTTTAGAATTAAAAACATTGAAAAAATCGTTTTCAAATTTAACATAAAAACCATCATCACATAACTGATAAATACTTAACAAATTATATTTAAGTCCATCAACAAATAAAACTTTAGAAATTAATACTGAGTCAGTGTTACCAATCTGTCCTAGGCCGATGATTTTTCCTTTTGAGTTATCACCAAAAGTGACAAAGCCTCCATCAACTTTTACTAAATTCTTGAATCATGAGAAGTCTCCAGACATATTTCTTGAACATCCACTGTCCAAGTACCAAGTCTTTCTACATGAGATCTTTAAACAGGTTCCCTACAAAACTGATTTAGATAGGAAATGATTTTGGTACCCAGATTATCTTGGGTCTAGAAAGGTTAGACAATAACACTTTAGGTACCCATATTGTCTAATGGGTCTCATAAGATTTCTAGAGTCAAAAGATTTTGAAAGATAAATCTTATTAGATCCATAGCTATGAATATAACTAGTTAAGGCATATGAAGTTCCATAACTAGCTATACTTTGTCCAGATTTAGGAATGAATTTAGTTTTGGTAATTTTCCTTTGTCAAGGTTGGTATCCTATACCAGTAGTATATCTAGGTGCTATTTGTTTACCTAGAATCTGAGTAAGAGTATTTTTTTCATTGGTAAATTTCTCTAAGTCTTTCTTAAGTTGCTCATTAGATAATTTCAGTTCAGTGTTTTCTTTAAGCAACTGAGCATTCTTTTCAATTTCAATATCAAGATCAGATTTATGTTTAACAACTAGAGCATACTGTTTCTTTAGACCTTTTTATTTGTCTTTCAGCTCCTTACAGGTTTCTTCTAACATGTCACAATATTCAAATAGTTCAGATTTTGAGATGTTGTAAGAGTCAGTATCATCTCCAGAATAATAAGAATTTAAAGCAGGAGTTTCAGCAGTTACCTCATAAGTGTTTGTCATAAAACACATATTTTCCTTATTTCTGTGTTCAGTTTCAGAAACTTCAGATTCAGTTGAGCTATCCTCAGAAGCACTCCAAGTAGCCTTCATGGCTTTCTTAAACTTATTGTCCTTGTATTCATACTTCTTCGTGTATCTCATCTTTGGACAGTCTTCTTTTATGTGTCCCTTTCTTTTGCACTCATACCAGACAACTTCATCTGATCGGTCATATTTCTTCCGATCCTTTTTCCAATGTCCCTTGCTATCATACTTACCTTTGTAATTTGATTTTCTGAAAAACTTATTCTTCCTATAAAACTTCTTAAACCTTCTGGAAATGTGAACCATCTCAGCATCACTGTCAGAATCACTTTCATTGTTTTCACAGCTTGAACTTTCATTTATAGCTTGGAGCTTCTCCTTATCATTGTTCTTTGAAGTTGAAGTCTTGGAAGCAACAGACTTCTTCTAGGTTCATCTTCTTCTTCTTTGTTCACCTTAAGTTCTTATTCATACATCATTAATTTTCCAATTATTTCCTTGACTGGCAGTTCACCAATATCGCATGACTCTCTAATTGAGATAGAGGTTCCTCTCCATCTTTTAGGTAGACATCTTAAAATTCTCATAATTTGTTTTTTTTATGGAACATCCTTTCCCAGAGAGATCATTGTGTTTAAAATTTCTTTGAACCTGAGATACATGTTAGAAATGGGATCATCAGCCTTCATCTTAAAATTATCATACTTAATAGTATAAGTATTCAATCTCATTTCCTTAACATTAGTTGTTCCTTCATGAGAAACAGTTAAGGTATCCCAAATTTCATAAGCAGTTTTACAAGGAGATATTCTATTAAACTCTTCATCTCCTAAAGCACAGTACAAGGCATTCATAGCTTTTCAATTATTATTGTAGGTAGCCTTAGTAGCTTCATTCCACGTAGATCTAACAGTGGTATGAATTTTATATTCTGATTCTATAGCAGTCCAAATATCAAAACCCATGATTTCTAAATGAATTTTCATCTTGATTTTCCACTGAGCATAGTTAGTTCCATTGAAAAAGGGTGGCCTATTGGTAGAAACACCTTCAAGACTATTATCCATGATAACTTACATAAAGAAAAGATTTTATAGAGATAAAAATTTAGAAGTAACAGAAATTTTAAGAACTTTAAAATACAACTAAAATCACAGTTTAAAAACAGAGTACTTTAGAAAATATTTTAGGATCCTCTGATACCAAATGTTGGTCGGAGTGGATACTCAAGAGGGGGGGTGAATTGAGATCCAATTAAAATTTCTTTTTAAAAACTTAGTCTTAAAAATCCCCCAAATAAAACACAGAATTAAACTGTAGTGAATTTATATCAAAATAAAGGTTCGGTTAGGTTCTCAAAGGATTGATTATTTCCCAGTTAATGAAATCAGAAGAGTTGATTAACTTTTGAAACTAACTTACTGATTTACAACTAATATAAACACTTGCGAGTTTAATTATCAAAGTTACTTTAAAACAGTTTGGGTTTTAAAGTAATTTTCAGTGGAATAAAAACTTTGAAAGAAAATAAGCACAGCAGGTTTAACCAAGAGGTTCAGTCTCAAGCTGAGACTTAGTCCTCTCAAAACTTTATATAAAAGGTATCCACACCCTGGATCGGGGATTACAACAGTACACAACTATCCAGGTCCAAGACCTCTACCACTGTTGTCTGTGGGAACAAAAACAACAGCAAACCTGCTGTCCAGGTCACAGGACCTCTACCACTATCTCAGTGGGAAATAAAGGATGTATGAGTTTGAGTGAGGATTTACAAATCCTCTAGTTAAAGTACAGGAGACAGTTTGTGTGTTAAATACAGAAGATAACACACACTACTCAAAAATGTAAGAAAAAATGAATCACAGAGCAGAGATGTAGAGTTTAGAAATGGCTCTAATGATTGAAGTGCAGCTCTGGACTCCTTTAGATTGATCAGAATTGATTCTGAGTCCTCTTCTGGTTTTTGTCTAGAAAACAGAGTGTCGTCTTCTTCCTTGACTTCCAGGTTCAAAGATAGTGAACAATGTAGTCAATGAAGTTCGTGTGTTATGTTCTCGTTCTCATATCTTTACTGATATACAGTGATTAATGAGTTCTTCATGTAAGTTCAGTCATCTCTTTGCATTCACAGACGGTTATTCTTCCAGCACACCTCGTGGTATGTATATCTCTTGTATTCGTCTATGTATTTCCCTTTTGTAGTAGCACATCCTCCCTTTATTTAAAGCACGAGCTTCGGCAAAAGATGATTTAATTTTTGAAGGTACGAGGTACGGTTCCCTGACATCCGATAACTTTTATTAAATAAATGTTAGTGCATTAAAATATACCTAATATGTCCATTAGATAGATTAAATAATGATAATGAAATTCAAACAGTTGTTTATGATTGTTGATGAGTCAAGTTATTGGTACGTCATCAGCATCAGCAATGGTGAGTCATGATCGGTGAGAAATTTGATCAGCATCGGTGAGTCATGATCGGTGAGACATTTGATCAGCATCGGTGAGTCATGATTGGTGAGACATTTTATCAGCATCGGGGAGTCATGATCGGTGAGACATTTGATCAGCATTGGTGAGTCATGATTGGTGAGACATTTGATCAGCATCGGTGAGTCATGATCGGTGAGACATTTGATCAGCATCAGTGAGTCATAATCGATGAGACATTTGATTAGCATCGGTGAGTCATGATCGGTGAGACATTTGATCAGCATCGGTGAGGCATTCGATCAGCATCGGTGAGTCATAATCGGTGAGACATTTGATCATCATCGGTGAGTCATGATCGGTGAGACATTTGATCAGCATTGGTGAGTCATGATTGGTGAGACATTTGATTACCATCGGTGCGACTATTCACACAAAGTGTCTGTTTGATCCAAAAGACTTCCAGAATACTTATAAATCAATAACAAGCACAGATAAACATGATCCAACAAATATAAACAGATTTACTAAAAGATTGTGATTATGTATATGAGAAATCCAACTGGATTAAGTAGCAATGATTTGGGATTATTAAAACAGCAAACACAGGAAGAATTCAACAATCTTCCATAGGGCTAAACAATACTTATTTTTGGTATAAATCTATCCCAGGATGATTTTTGGTGCACACCTAAGGAGGATACCAAAAGAACAGGTAACATTCATCACCAAGTGTTTTTGTTTTATTTATTAATCTATATAATTAAATTATTATTATACCGTGATAATATAATATACTAATTATATTCCATATATTAATATTTTTTATGTTGATGAAATAACCTGAATCTATCTCTACTTTCATCAAATGGGTTGTAAATTCACCATCCTTGTGTATAACGGATTACCTCCTTCTGAAAAGATGTCATTCATTTTTCCATTACCACCTATCAAGAATGGAAATAATGATTGATTTATTATTTATATATTATAATTATGATCTTATTATAAATATAGAATTATTATGTCACTTATATTTTAATACTTTTTAATTTGTGAGAATATGATAATGTCGCTCATGTACATGACGGACAACAGCCTCATGGTGTGATGTGATCCATTCAGGATTTACATGGAATGTATTGTTAATAATTTTAATGAAAGTATATAACATATAAGAAAAAATATATTCAAAAATTTTAATATATCATTTGAGTTTCCTTATTTCAATCTGATGAGAAAATGGAAACAGCGTTCATGTGTACTTATGACCGACCATCTCCATGAACTGAGTATTTCATTTTCCATTACTAAATTTTATGTATTACATTAAACACATATATATATGATATTTATGATATTTATATCATGGTTAATATTTTTTATATTATATAACCATGATCAATTTAATATGACCAAAAATAATGAATAAAAATATACATGAAAAACAATGTGGTCTTTTCTCAAAATGTGACATTAACAAGGAATTAATAATAAATGGGTAATAAAAGATCATAAGTATATCATATATTGTATTATAAATATAATTATGGTTAATTAATAGATGAATAGTAAACTTATATTTATTATATATTATTTTTGAATGTGTATGAAGAAATTTGAGACTTATGGTAAGGGATTTTTGTCTCATTTCTTGCTTCTATTAGACACATGCCATCTCCACAACCTATTTATTTTATAAATTGTATATACTAACCATGAATGTATTTTATAATGATTATACATAAAATTATTTTAATTTAAATCTCCATTTTATGGTCTTTCTTTCAAGTGTTCTACAGTTCAAAAGTTACCAAATAGGTAACGCATTTTTGTCTCAATTCTCCTTCTTGAAGACATATGATTAAGTTATAAACATTTCTTCTTGTACTATGTGTATATATATCCACTTTGAAATGTAATATCATGAATTTTCTTATCATTATGATATTTTTAGTTTCATTCATTTATATTTAATCATGAGGCATATGTTTCAAAGCAACTAAAGTGGTAAAGATTTTGTGTTACAATCTCATCATTAATCAATATTGTTTTTGATAACATTTTTTATGATAAAATATTAAGATATGTATCTAAATAAACTCCTGAATTTCCTTCTCATTTTTTATGTCTTGAGAATACATCTTTTCCCATAATTTTCCTCTCTTTATGTACTCAAGATAACAAAAAAATTAATAAAAAACATTTTTTCGAAAAAACACCATTTTTCATCTAAAACCAAGTTTTCTAAATATGTTTTGAAACATGTTTTTAATATTTTTTAAAAAATTTATTTATTAAATACATTTTTTCAAATTTTTTACTTTATAAGAAATTTTTTAAAATTAATCTTTATATCACTTTCAAAAATAAAACCTATTTATATTTTACTAGAAAATTTTGAAAATATTCTTTGTTTATATAATAAATAGAATTTCTTGCCTTCATGGCCATTATTTTGTTTGAAGCTTCATTTATATGTTTTCAAGTGTATTTTCAAAATGTTTTATAGATTCAAAAAAAAAGGAATATTTTCCTTAAGAAAGATTTTAAATTATTTTTAAATCATTCATTATAATGTTTTATGTTTATTTACAAATAAATGGTTTTCCAATTTATTTTATGAATTTTTTTAAAGTAATTTTCAAAGAAAATATATCTTCCTCAGGAAATATTCCAATTGATTTGTCTTCAAAAATCATTCTCCATATAATATAAAATCATTTGATGTAATATATTCATTGATTGGAACATGAACCAAGGATGTTATTTTTATTCTTTCTCTAAATGGTTTATGTTTATGATAGAATCATGTTTATGAAACCTGTTTCTTTTCAAAGGGTTATATAATGATAAAATTCTTAGGAAACCTACTTATTTCTCTAAGGGTCATGAAATGATTAAATGATGAAATGATAATGAAACCTATCAATTTTTTGTAGGATATAATATAATGAAATGTTTATAAAGACCATTTTATTTCATGTGTTATGATATGATTAATGTTTTATGATCTTTTGGGACACATATATATGATTTTAATTATGTGATGGTTGGAACCTATATGTCCATAAAATTTATTGGGTAGAGCTTTATATCACATGATATAATAATGGGAAAAAAGTATATGGGATTGATCCACTATGGTAAATAGGTGTGTCTTGATACACTCTGGGAAATTGATTTGTTCTGATTCACTATATGAAAAAAGTGTGTCCTGATCCATAATGGGAAATAGGGGAGTCCTAATCCACAACAGGAAATATTTAATATTTCTTAATCAACTACATTAATGTTCTTTATAGTTAACCATGATATATGAAATGGTTTTCTATATTTATTATGGTGACACACTTTTATGACATTAACTTATGGTTCATGATTAAATTGTGATGATTTATCACCCTTATGGGCCTCATTTTCAGAAATGATAATGTTTTATTCAATGAAACATGTTTTTGATCTATGACAAGGTGGGTATAAACTTTATAAGTTATTTTTATGATCGCATGCCCTTTTTGTTATATTATTCTTCCATATGATCATAGATTTATATATATTCTATTTAACCTTACTGAGTATATGAGGTCACACTTTATTAAGTTTCCTTTCACCAAGTTATGAACAAATGTTTTATATAGTGTATGGCTATAAAGTGTACTAAATGGAAAGATCTTAATGGGAAACATTGAAGATCTCTTGTGAATTAAGAATATTGTGGTCCATGCTTCCAAAGGCACTAAACTTTTAGGGATACTAGGTATTTATTTGTGTAATGAAATGAATATTCAACTTAAAATATGAAATATCTATTTAAGAGAGGAGTGGGTCACTATATTTGTTATATAAGGGATTTTTAGTTAACCATTACAAAATACGATGATAAAACATTAGTGATATACCTGGTGATAATTATAAGGATATGGCTTAGTATTTCTCTTAGGATAAGACTATGGATTTGTAAAAGTATAAGAAAATGTACATGAATTTTAGTAAAGGATATATAAAGTTGCTTCTATATAATTACATTATTGTATGATACTACAATTTTATGTTTCTCTAGAATATAGGTACCTAGGGGTAAAACTATGAAAAGGGAGCATTTATCAAAAGTTGATAGTCACCTGGTTCACAATAACAATCCTTTCTAAACACTAGGTTTTACACTCGTGGGGGATATAATTTGGAAATTCGCAATCTATTTATAAACCATCATAAAGGATTTAAATAGATTGTGACTATGAATGACCTAGGTTAAACCTAAGGTTTTATAAATTGAAGAAAAGGAACCATGATTTATTCATCCTATAAGTGAATTTTCATGATTATGTGGTTTTCCACTATGATTAGTGTCACACACACTAAGGTATTTTTATTCAATGTATTGAACCAGAAGGAACTAAGTTAACATTGAATATGATAGGTAACATTATAATGGGAACACAAATGGGATGATGACTAATGTGAAGGATGTTGTGATTACACATAATCAGTTATCATGAAACATGATTAAAAATTAGAACATTAACCAACTCTCAGACTCACCAAATAATATATGTCTTGAGTTTACTTGGATTTTGGTTAGTGGTGACCATGTATGAAAGAAGATTCAGTTTCTTATATGTTGATAATTTTGTGAATAATCACTCAAGGGAATGTCTCAAAATAATGATAATAAGTTTTATGTGTGTCGAAGATGGGAATAGAGTGAAAATTTACTAAGGGAAAATGAAAAGTCCAGTTGACATAATGGACAAGATACTAGTCTCACAAAGGTATTATCCATGGATGAATGTTTTAAATGTGGAAAGTATATTCATTAAGAACATAAATTTCCTAAAGTTAAAGAAAATGAAAAAATATTAATGGTTTTATGAGTAATTTTTATATTGATAATGAAGAACAGACTAAAAATAACATATAAAATGGAATAAGTTTTTTGGAAAAAAAATGATAAAGACTTGTTAATGGTTTGAGAAGGAAGTTGGATCATTGAATTATTTCTGTATTAAAATTAAAAGATTATGAAACCAAAAATATATAAGGATTTTTTGGTATAATTTTTTCATTAAGTATTTTAAAAAATATGTTAAATGGTAATGATAGACTAGAAAAGTGATTTAATGGAAAGGAAATATTTTTAATGATGGAAGATAGCGGTTAATATGTTTCTGAGGTTCAAAAAAATTTGGTTTTTATTGAGAGATGATTGATATAGATAAAGTAAACTGGATAGTATTGATGACCTCAAAACTGATAAAGGGTTTGATAGAAAAGTGATTTATGTTATCATTGATGGATTTTATATCATTATTCAATTTATTGAATATATTCAATATTTTTTTCAGGTAATGGTGAAGTATGTTTGTATTTAATATGTTTTTATGGAAATTCTTTTTATTACCATGATTCAATACAAATATATTAATAATGTATAAACATGTTTGGTATGTGACAATTGAGAGATAATTAAAGATATTTAGGGGATTAATATTTAGTTTATTTTGAGAAATTTATCTACCATCTTTATAAATTTTGATTTTGGTTAGGGTTATGAAGATAACTATTTATAGAATGGTTTATGTTGAATTTTAGATAAGGTTTTAGAAATTAATGTATTAGTTCCCAATATAAAGAGTTATGCATAACTTGTCTTAACCATTTTGTTTTTATAACAACTAAAGATAGAAGGAATAATTAATCATTATATTATGGATCTTATGATCCATTAAAAGAGAATTTTAGTGCTTCCAGAATAAAAAAATCATTTTTGGGTATTCATTTCTTGTAGTATGCAATGAATTCGAAATTTATCAAACAAAAGGATGAAATTATGATTATGGAATAAAAAGGTATCAAACAAAAGGATAAAATTATGGTCTTTCAAATCAATACGGATTTATGGTTTTGAGGCCCCTAACTTTCCATTTATCATTAACTTTCATGTGATCAATAATCTATATCACTCTATGATTTTTTATTCTTCTCGTGCATTTCCAAATATTCACTTCCCAAATATGTTATCCAATTTGGAAACATAGTTATATGTTACTTTAGGAAACCATTATGTTTCCAACCTTCCATTTTTAAGGAATTTTGATTATTCGTTTATATGATGTGGATTTCAGTAAATGAATTTTCAAATGTTAAACCTTTGATTTATGAGATGAATATAGAGGGTGAAATTCATTTTTATGGGGGGTATAATGTTAAATCCCAGGATTTTATGAAATATTTTTTCTAAAATTAAAATTTGAAAATATCATGTGTTTTATATGAGACATCAATTTTAGTTTATTTTGCACAAATCAATGACTTTATTTGATAGTGTACCTAACACATGAAATTGAGCATTAATAAACCATGAAAAAATATTATTTTAAATATGTCCAATATAAACTAGCTATTAAATATAAATGTATGAATAATGTTAACTAATTTAAAAAATATAAAAATAAATTTCCTACACAATATAAATTCATTTATAAATTCTAAGTAAAAAAATCAATCACTTTTTAGTAAAGTGATTATCTTCATCAAAAATATGCTTTCTTCAAAAAAATTATTTATTTTGAGGAGAAAATATTTAGTGATTTTATAAAAAAATATTATATAAAATTTAAGTTATTTTTTAAATCATTATTTCAAAATTAAATTATGAAGATATTTTTTAGATCATTCTAGAAAATATTTATTTTTCAATGAATAGTTAAATATACTGATTTGGGTAAAGCAATCATTTATTTTCAATATATTAATTAATTTAAATTCTAAGTTATGTTTTAAATTAACTTGGGTATTATTTAGTTATATATGAACCATTTATTTACTTTTGAATTGACTTTATAAATTATTTTAGTATAATTTTATTTTTGGGTTTAAAAAGGCCGATTTTTTAAAACTGTTTTAAAGTGCACAATGTCTTTCTATTTTAATTAACTAAAATAATACCTAATGAAAGATATTTGAATTAAATCAATATATAATATATAAATAAAATTTAATTTAGATTCATATAATTATTATTATTATACATAGAGCTAATATAAATCATCTTGGTCTTGAAAAAAATACACTTCTCAAAAACTCACTTTTTCTTTGCATCTATGGGTTTTTTTAAAATTTGAAATTTTCTATTTTTAGAAAATTTATCTAAAAGAATAAAATTCATTTTTTAAAAAAAAAATCAAAATAATATTCTCAATAGATTCTTATTATTTTCTAAAAAGATAATTGTTTTGATGAATATTAAAACATACTAAATTTTAATTGAATACTCCCCTTTTGTTAAAATTGTTTATAAATTTCAATTATATTTTAAATTGGATTTAATTTAACATTAGTTCAAATATATATATTTTAATATTTTTCTATTTATTTTAATTAATTTAATATTTAAATTTCATATATAAACTTTATAAATATTTGAACATTTTCCCATTAAAAACCCGCTTCCTCATCGTGTCTGTGGGATTAATTTTAAATTATATTTCTTCATGTTTGTTAATTGAATTTTTAAAATGTATTCCATATTTGTAATAAAAATAATTTATATTATATAATAATTTCAACTTAATTTTCTACCAAAATAAATAATGAAAAAAGTAAAAATTAATTTACATGATTAAGGTAAAAATGGGTTTAACATGGGGCTAAACTAAAATAATAAGTGTTAAAAATGATACAAGACAAGTATATATACAATTTTATGGACTTATTTTTGTATTATCCTTAACAAGTTATAATCTAGAATTATTTTCAATATTTTTTCTTATCAATGAATTCATTATTTTCCATTCATTAGTGAAATTTCAAAGGAGTTTCCAAGTGGGTTCTTTTCCCCCACTTATAATAGAATAGCACCACCTTCACTTCATCACAAATCAAAATCTTTTTGTTCATACAGGACCACCCAAAGACACTTCAAAAATTCCTTCCTATCATGATATCTTTATTTTTCTTATAATTCTAACCTCGGAATCCTTTTGGTGCTATTTAAGGAGGATACCCAAATAGTAGGTAATGTTTATCAACGATCATTTTTGTTTTATTTATTACTACACCTCATTAAATTATTATTGTACCATGATTATATAATATCCTAATTTTATTCCATACAATTATATGTTTTTATTTTAAGATCATGACCTACAACTATCTACATTACCACCAAATGGGTTATGAAATCATCATTGGTGTGTACGGTGGAATACCACCTTGCGGACTGATGTGATTCCTCTTTTTCATTACCACATCTCAAGGAATTGTATAATTATGGATTTATTATTTATATATAATATTTATGATATTATCACACATTTATATTTTATTACATCACATATACCTCCATACTCTTCATTTTGTGAGAATGTGATAATTTCACTCATGTGTGCATCAGACTACTACCTCACGAAGCGATGTGATTCATTCACAATTTACATTGAAATTATTAAGGATGGTTTAAATTCAAATATGTGATGTATATTAACTAAAATGATTATTTTATGGTAATATATCATTTAACTTTATTTTCTTCAATCCATAAAGAAAATGGAAATAGCATTTACGTATAAGTATGACCCACCATCTCCAAGAACGGTGTATTAAATTTTACATCACTAAATTTTATGGATTATTATAAATAAATATATATTATTTATTTATTTTATTTATATCATGTATAATTTTATAGAGATTTTTGAACCATTATCAAAGATATAAGACCAAAAATAATGAAATAAAACATGCATAAAAAACAAAGTGGTGATTTCCCGAAACGTGACATTAACATAGAATTGATAATAAATGGATAATAAAATATCATAAGTATATAGAATATGGTATGATATATGTAATTATGGTAATAAAATATATTTATAATGAAATTATATTTACTATATAGGATATTTTAAAGTGTACAAAGGAATTCAAAACTTATGGTAAGGGATTTCTTTCTTAATTTTTACTTTTGTGAGACACAAGTCATATTCACAAACTATTAATTTTATATGGTGTATATTGTAACACCCCAGGTAAATATAGAATATGAAATTTTTATATTTATCCCAATTTGTGGAAAAAAATTCAATATTATTTTAAATGGAACGCTCAGCTCGATGACTTACCCAATACGCAACAACGAGTTCCTTTGAAATCATACGTTGCACTCTAATAATAAAATAATATTATTTTAAATGGTAGTTAATGTTGTACCTCTCGTATCCCCTCGTGGTTTAATTTTCATGATCACAATCACTTTCATGTTTATCTAACATTGTGTTTTAAGTGTTTGTGTTGATAGGCATTTGATTGCCAAGAAGTTGACCAAGGAAGAGGCAGAAATGGACTGAAAGTCAGTCCACCGGCCGACCGGTGGCTTCACCACCGGCCAGCCGGTGGCATCCAGACCAAACAGTGGAAGCTACTGCCTTCCCACCGGTCGACCTGTGGCATCCAGCCCAAAAAGTACAATCTACTCTCTTGCCACCGGCCAGCCGGTGGCTCCTCCACCGGTCGACCGGTGGCACCCAGATGAATAGTGAGACCTACTGTCTCACCACCGGCCATCCGGTGGCTCCTCCACCGGTCGACCGGTGGAGCCTGGACCAGAATTCTCTCCACATTCCAAGGCACCGGCCAGCCGGTGGCCCTGCACCGGCCAGCCGGTGGCCCAGTCAAACTAGCCGTTGGAGCTTTGACCAGGCTGCTCCACTTGCCTCCCAACGGCTCCGAAGACCTCTCCAACGGCTCCGAAGCCTCCCCAAGGGTTCCTAGCCTATAAATAAAGGCCAAGGAAGCCCCGGACATCTACCGGATCATATACGAAGCCAACGGACATATTTTGGATCAATTGGCCAACCTCCGGCGGACTTCCTCAAAGGAACCCACCTAGCTCCAACAACTTCCACATCCAAGGAGCTCCTTCAAGAAGCTTGGGAAAGCACGCTACATCAACTCCATCATCCAATTGGCGCCCAAGTCTTCCCAATCACGGTTTTTCTTGTTTTATATATTTTGAGCTTAAAATTGGGTTTGTGCCTACAAACCCCAACCCTTTTCTCAACCTCCCTTTCTTTGGGTTCTCACACCACCACTAAGGTGTGAAGAGGTTGTCAAGCCTTACCTTGTAAAAAGGCTTGAGATCGGTGAGCTAGTCTTCACCCGTAAAAAGACTAGTGGGTTATTGCTTAACCATTAAAAGCATTGGGTTCTTGCTAAACCAATAAAAGCAAGCTGTAATAGGTCCTAGTGCTACCTCAAAGCCTAGTGGGTTTCTTGCTAAAACCATTGAAAAGCAAGCGGTAGGAATCTCTCAACGGTTGAGTTGGGAGCGGAGACGTAGGCCGGGTTTTGGCCGAACTCCGTTATCAATTTGCGTGTCTTGCCTCTTTATTTCCGCTGCATTTTTACTTTGATTTTTAATTTGTGAATCAATTTTTTAAAAGGCAATTCACCCCCCCTCTTGCCATCTTTTCCCTCCTCGGGTGTTTCTTCCGACCCAACAATTGGTATCAGAGGGAAATTTGAGTAATACCCTAACCCGGTTTCAAATTTAAGATCCTTTTTGATGGCTTCTACCGCTTCAACCTCTTACGCCCCCGAAGGCTTTTCTTTGGGTCGGGCTCCATTTTTTGATGGGACCGACTATAATTTTTGGAAAACCCGCATGTCAACTTTTCTTAAAAGCATTAGCTATCCAATTTATAGAATTGTTATGCATGGTTTTACGCTTTCTTCTCTAGATGAATCTCAATGGACCCCCGCTGACATTGCAAATTTTGAGCTTGATGGCAAAGCCATGAACGCTCTTCATTGTGGTCTTGACCGAAATGTTTTTGATTGTATTTCTTCTTGCACATCTTCACATGATATTTGGAAATGTTTAGAACTAACCCATGAAGGTACTAGCATGGCTCAAAAGCAAGAACCTACTCAAAAGCAAGAACCCGCTCAAGAGCAAGAACTCGACGAAAAATTCAAACCCGCTAGCCCACTTCACAAGAAAAGGGCCAAGAAAAAGAAAGGAAAGAAGAAGGCTTTAAAGGCATCTTGGAGTGATAGCTCCTCCTTCTCCTCCTTCTCCTCAAGCGACCAAGGTAATAATTGCCTAATGGCAAAACATGAGGTATCTTCCTCCTCTTCCTCATCTTCGTCTTCAAGTTCTTCTAATTCTTTCAATCATTTGTCATATGAAGAACTCCAACATGCTCGAGATCAACTTGAAAATGGTTTTCACGAGCTTTCTTCAAAATTTGTCGCTTTGAAAAAATCTTTCAAAAAACTTTCCTCCGAAAAAGAACAACTTCTTAAAGAGAAGGAGGAACTCTCCCTAAAAATCCAAAATTTCCCAAATGTTGATTCCTTGGAATCAACCATTAAGGACCTTAGGGAATCCCTAGCCAAGTTCACCAATGGGGAACAAAACTTGATCAAACTCTTAGGTTCTCAACGAGTATCTAGAACCACCCATGGACTTGGCTACACCAACATAGCCTCCTCCTCCCATGCACCCACTGTTTTTGTAAGGGGGAGCTCCGATTTTAAATTTTGCAATTATTGTAAGAAACCCGGGCACCTAATTTATGAGTGTAATTGCAAAAATGCCCGGTACGGCCAACCCAAGTCTTTTTTCTTTTCCGATGAATTCTATAGGAGAAGACCCGCCATGAAACAAATTTGGATTGAAAAATCCCTTTTGGCAAGTCTCTCCGGGCCTAAATTTGTTTCGGTTTCAAAAACCACTCCCCAGTGATTCTTTGTTTTTATTTAGGGGGAGTTAGGATTGATTAAGCTTTTCATTTTCAAATTTTATTCAAACTTTCAATTTCAACTCTTGGTTTCAAATTTTAAAATTCAATTGGTTTTTTATTCAAAACTTTCAATTCAAATTTTTCATCTCAATTTTGATTCAAAACTTTCAATTCAAACTGTTATTCAATTTTCATTTCAAAATTTTCAACAATTGGTTTAAAATCTTGATTTTCAATTTTTCCCTCAATCAAGTTTTATGCCCCATTCTATTTTGATAATCACAAAGGGGGAGAAATTTCTTGATTGATTGGGGGAGAATCCTTTTCATCATGCTCAGCATTTCCTTTCAATTTCAGTATTTTACATTAATTGTTTTGGTGATTGTGATCATCAAAATAGGGGGAGATTGTTGTACCTCTCGTATCCCCTCGTGGTTTAATTTTCATGATCACAATCACTTTCATGTTTATCTAACATTGTGTTTTAAGTGTTTGTGTTGATAGGCATTTGATTGCCAAGAAGTTGACCAAGGAAGAGGCAGAAATGGACTGAAAGTCAGTCCACCGGCCGACCGGTGGCTTCACCACCGGCCAGCCGGTGGCATCCAGACCAAACAGTGGAAGCTACTGCCTTCCCACCGGTCGACCGGTGGCTTCCCACCGGTCGACCTGTGGCATCCAGCCCAAAAAGTACAATCTACTCTCTTGCCACCGGCCAGCCGGTGGCTCCTCCACCGGTCGACCGGTGGCACCCAGATGAATAGTGAGACCTACTGTCTCACCACCGGCCATCCGGTGGCTCCTCCACCGGTCGACCGGTGGAGCCTGGACCAGAATTCTCTCCACATTCCAAGGCACCGGCCAGCCGGTGGCCCTGCACCGGCCAGCCGGTGGCCCAGTCAAACTAGCCGTTGGAGCTTTGACCAGGCTGCTCCACTTGCCTCCCAACGGCTCCGAAGACCTCTCCAACGGCTCCGAAGCCTCCCCAAGGGTTCCTAGCCTATAAATAAAGGCCAAGGAAGCCCCGGACATCTACCGGATCATATACGAAGCCAACGGACATATTTTGGATCAATTGGCCAACCTCCGGCGGACTTCCTCAAAGGAACCCACCTAGCTCCAACAACTTCCACATCCAAGGAGCTCCTTCAAGAAGCTTGGGAAAGCACGCTACATCAACTCCATCATCCAATTGGCGCCCAAGTCTTCCCAATCACGGTTTTTCTTGTTTTATATATTTTGAGCTTAAAATTGGGTTTGTGCCTACAAACCCCAACCCTTTTCTCAACCTCCCTTTCTTTGGGTTCTCACACCACCACTAAGGTGTGAAGAGGTTGTCAAGCCTTACCTTGTAAAAAGGCTTGAGATCGGTGAGCTAGTCTTCACCCGTAAAAAGACTAGTGGGTTATTGCTTAACCATTAAAAGCATTGGGTTCTTGCTAAACCAATAAAAGCAAGCTGTAATAGGTCCTAGTGCTACCTCAAAGCCTAGTGGGTTTCTTGCTAAAACCATTGAAAAGCAAGCGGTAGGAATCTCTCAACGGTTGAGTTGGGAGCGGAGACGTAGGCCGGGTTTTGGCCGAACTCCGTTATCAATTTGCGTGTCTTGCCTCTTTATTTCCGCTGCATTTTTACTTTGATTTTTAATTTGTGAATCAATTTTTTAAAAGGCAATTCACCCCCCCTCTTGCCATCTTTTCCCTCCTCGGGTGTTTCTTCCGACCCAACAGTTAACACATAGTTGTTGTATTGGCATGAATGAATAGAAATAACTAAAATATGATTATATATGTTTGTTAAATGTTTTTACTTTTATCCAATAAATTTTAGAGGCTTAAAATCTAAATGAATCCAATTTTAAGAATAAATAATCTAATATTTTTAAAAGATTGTTTTACCGCCTTTTGATGGTGAACCTTTTTTTAATCTAACTTTTGACACTTTTATAAGCTCTATTTTTCAAAATAAACATATTATTTATGATTGGGACATTGAAATTTACTTTGGATTAATTTTTGGTATTTTTCTGACAATGATCGTTTTTCAATGAATATTGAAAAATACTGCATTTTACATCAACACTGCTTTTTCATCTAATTTAATTATATAGTTAGATTATATTTTTAATTGGTTTTAAAGTGTAATTAGAATATATTTTTACCATGTAATTCAATTATGGTCATTGGGATTAATTCCACTTCGGAATTGGGCATAAACAAGTGTCAAACCTTTCATTGATATTATTTCTAAAAAAACCCGCTATTTGTTTTGACAACGAGAATTATTTTTAAATTAATTATTGAAATTTATTTGTTTGTAATTTGGTAAAATGGATTAAATATTTTTAATCATAAGGTCCAAATTATGTAATTAATACTCTTTTGTTTTAGGACATTATGAATAGTAACGACGGTAGTTATCTTTAATTATCTTGATTAATTAGTAATCGGGTAGTTAAGGATAATAAAATAGTATCATAATAATAAGAAATGACCACAAAATGTGTCCTAAGGTTAATGTTTGTCTCATGTTCGACCATGGGATGCCTTTTTCCAAACTTGGGGGCCCCATGGAATCACTTTTGTGAGAAAGTGACTTTTTATCTTTTTATTTTTAAAGAATGTTAAATATAACAAAGAATGTATCACCTGAGTAAAACATTTTTAATTTTGTATACATATATTATCTCTTGGACTATAAATAGTCATTGGAAAGATAAAAAGATTTCCTATATCATAGTATTTTTTTATAATATTTAGACATTAAATAAATTAAATTATTTATGACATGATGATGATGCAGCGATTACATCATTATTTAACAATTTAAATAAAATAAAATGATAATGTAAAATATAAGACCTAAACAAGTCAAAAACCTATTGAATGGGTATATTTAGAACCCTTATCACCTTAACCTAGAAATACATCAATTTGGGACCTTTAAAATTCGAAAATCATTTGAAAATAAAGTAACCTTTTATCACTTTCCAAGAGTGCCCCTCCTTTACTCTTATAAAAGGCTCCTACCTCTACCTCCTTACCCACACCTCCCAAGCCATTGTCTCTGCCAAACCCTGCCCATTTTGTCACTCCACATACCTCTATTACTCTTATAATCCTTACTTTGGGTATAAGTCTTCCCAAGGAAGCCTTTGAGCTCAAATCAAAAAGAGTTACCCGATTTAAAGGTAGTGTCTTCTCTTGTGTTGTTTTGTTTTATTTTACTTCTCCAACCCCCTAAACTCTTTTTATTAATTTATTTTATAACAAATCCAGTATATTAAATATACTAGTATTCTGTTATAAAAATTATTTTATCTACACTTACACACACCTTCATCTAATGGTTAAAGAACATATTGTTTCTGTGGATGGAAAATTTCTGCCTCACGAAACGATGAGTGTTCAACACTCATATAACACCTTCAAAGGTGTCCATTAATATGTCACTATATTTATATGATATATAATATGTTTATGTTTTACTTAAGCTTCTGTATTTTGCATTTAAGTCATTAATTTATGGTTTCCATTATGGGTAAAACGTGATATCTTCATTTTAGGAAGTGCGGACTACCGCCCCCTCAAAGTGATTTGATTTGTTAATGCCATATGTGGGACGTATAAAGGTTGGATTTAAAATTATTATATATTATGTTATACTGAAATTATAATATACCTTTATATCATTATTATTTTCTTTCCATTAAAGTATGTGATAGAAATGAAAGTAGTGTTCATGCGTACGTACGGCTTACCGTCTCAATGAACGGTGCATTTCATTTCTTATCCCCAAATGTAATGTACTATTATAAGTACATATATATAATGGATATATATGATTTATGTAAAATCTAAATGATTAATTTAATTCTGGAATTAAAATATACATATCTCTCATAAAGTTTTAATTCCATTAATATGACATAGAAATGAAAATAGCATTCATTCGTACGTACGGCTTACCGTCTCCATGAACAGTACATTTCATTACTTACCTCTAAATAATTATGTAATATTATAAATACATGTATATTCTGGATATATATGATATATATGATATCCAAATAATGAATATAATTATGGATATAATGAACCTTTGACCACACGAACAACATGTAATTGTAAGAAGTCCATTTTCAACTTAAGAAACAAATATCGACAAAACAAACATTATTAAATTAAATGATTACATAATGTTTATAACATTGCAATAAGTGTTATAAAAGGAATAATTAACTTGAAAAAGGTTCTTAAGAAATTATAAATTAACTCAAGTTTATTATTCAGGATGTTAAATAATGATCGAGTCAAGTCGGACCCGAGGTAAGGGATCCTACCTCTATCTTTCTTTTTTAGTACTTTTTTTTATGTAACTTACTTTAAGCTCCTCTTTATTATGATGAGGGATGTTCTTTTATATTCCTCTTGCTGTAAATTTTTTAATACTATGAGATTCCCTATTTGATCTCATCAATACATTTTTTGGAAGTTTTATGTGGCGTCTATAGGATGCCAAATTTTCATAAGTGGATTTTCATCTCACTTTTTATTCCCGTGAGATTCATGCTACATTGGCCACTATTTCGTTTTTTGTGGTGTATGTACTGACCATTATCTTACTATTTGTGTAATACAATATCATTTATGGGTATTTACATATTAAATGTATGACTCTTCTTTCATGGGGTGTATGTTTTGAAAGTTTCCCAAATCAGTAAGGGAACCTTTCACACTCCTCTTTTAAAATGACTTATTTTGTTATGTCTTTTAATTTACATCTCTTTATATTGGGATATGTTCTTATATATCCTTATTTATGTAAATTTTATGTACAAGTGACGAGATACCATTTTCTCTCTCATCAACTCATTTTCTGAATTTTGAAGTGACGCCGTTAGGCTGTCGAATTTTACCAAGGGAACTTCCTAACCCAATTTTGATTTCTTTGGGTTCAACTTATAGTAATTGAATATGTCATCCTATGAATATGTGTGAATTTACTCTGGTTGTTTTACACTTAATATCCACTTATATTGGGTCTATTTATACTTGCCACACATAATAATGTCATTGATTAATCCTTGCACTAATGACATGATATTTGAATGGGATTACGTCTCAATTTATCTTCCCTGAGACTCTTCTTGATGATATGCACTTTTATTCTTTTTAAAGTGTATATACAGCCCCTTTGACATCCCATATCCATATTATGTCTATACTCAAGTCATTTAAATGTTTTTAAAATGGTCTAATTTCATGTTGCTTATAATTTAAAGGTTTTAAATGGAAAAGGACTCTTTTATTAAAACATTTTTTATAAGGTTTTAAAGATTTATTCTTTTAAACATTTATCATCAATGTCCATGTTTTAAAAATGGTTTTTTTAAGTATTTATTTATATGGACATGAATGTTTTAAATCCCTTTCAAATGATTCGAAGTGGTATGGGACACTTTGATTCTAAAATCTCTTTTAAATGTCTTCTTTTAATATTTTCAAAGTATAAAGGGAATTTTCTCTCATAGTGTTTTAATGATTTTATTAGATATTTTTATTTATAATAATATCATGATGTTTTATCTTGTGATTGAAATATGGAAATGTTATGTTTCATTTACACATGTTTTAAGCGGTACGATTATGTTATGGTTCTTGGGAATTTTTGATGAAGAAGGGTGGTTCCGTGATAAACTGAGGGCGGGTGAGCCCGTGATAGCTCTCCAATGCATTGGGTAACGCGAAGGGGTTAAACGTTAAGGTTTCTCTGAAGAGATTTAGGGAATATACTGTGATGGGTATTCCAAACGTAACCAAGAGGGTTACTCCCTACGTAAAAATGTTATGAATGCCTCAAGTTACCTTTATGTCTTATGATTTCTATGATTTATTCATGATTTGATGAGGTATGTTAAAGTGATTATGTTTTATGGGTAAAGTATGATTTCATTCTTATGTATATATGAACTCATGTTTCCCTTCCATGTTTCTATAAACCTTACTGAGCTTTTTATGCTCATCCCAAGTTTTTTTGAAATTTTTTTCACAGGACATAAAGTTGAATAGGGGTCAAGGATAGGATCAAGGAAATGTCAGGATGTCTAAAACAAGGAACAGGACATGACTCTTTTGTTCATGAGTTTTTATTTTGTGGAAAAAAATGGAAGTTGAGTAGATGTGTCTACTTTTTAATCTTTGAGATGTAATAGTTATGTCCTAATTCTCTAAAACTCTAAACCTGAAAAGATCCCCAATGTGTAATCTTGTAATAACTCAAGATTAAGTAATGTTTAAGGCTCACGCCTTATAGTTGGTATCGGAGGTCGGTTTAGATAACTTTAGAGGTTAGGGTATTCTATAAGCATAAGTGACATTACCATAATGGCTAGGATTTCAGAAAGAGTCATAGTTTTTAGATAAATTGAATGAGTAATTATATTTTAGTGTTTATATTCCTCATTAGTACATGATGATTTTATTGATATACGCATACTGACTTTTCTGTTTTTAGTAAATGGATGGATCTAGCAGGCACCAAAGTGACAATGGGTTTGATGGAAACTGTTGTGGTTCTCTGATTAAGAGACTTGATGAAATGGGGGAATTCAATGAGGAATATCGTGGTTGTGCTAAACCAACTATCAAGGAGTCATGACCAACCACTTGAACCTTGGTGATTTCTCTAATGCATCATGTACAAGATGCCTAACTCGATGTTGAAGTTCAGGTAAAAATTATAACGGTAACCATTAGGGTTTATATGATCCCTACTTTTTAGGTAATTATTGGTTACTCTATGATATGATGGTAAATAAAAGGAATGAGATAAACTTGAGTTTAAAATATGTTATGATCATTTTTGAATATATTATCTCGTTTTGGGTAATGTTTTAAGAATTATATAGTTTTGAAAAAAGGACAACACGCAGACCATGTGACAACCCGTCGCGTCGGACAAAGCTGCGGGAATCGAACCCACAACCAAAGTGCGACTGGTATTTATCGCCTACCACTGGACTATGTGAAGTCCCTGGTTAGTTTGACTAATTCTTTTTAGTTAGATGATCTTATGAATCTAGAATAAGATTATTTTGGGCTATCTATGGAAATTATTAACCTATCAAGGAGGGTATGTGATTAGGTTAATTACCTTTCAATATGAGACATTTAGAGAAACTAATGTTATTTGAAGATAAGTGTTAATTTTTACCTTGGAAGACTATGTGACTAAATCCTTCAAATATTTTGGTTTCAATATTAGTTTGGTTTAATTTGAATAATTCTATGGAAAAATTGATTATTGAATCTTCCTTGTTGAACTTTGAGTTTTGTTTGACAAATTTTTGAGATTAATAATAGATTTTCATTTTATAAAGGGTTATCCTTTTGGGGTATTATCTGATCTTGTACTAACCATTTTTATTTTGGTTTTTGATAAGGTCTAAAGATATGTGAAGTATATAGTTCTTTTTTTTGAATTAGGTGATTCTCGAGAAGTTGATTATAGTACTCTTAATGCGAACAAGTCTTCCTAAATACTCGTCTTTTGGAGAAAATATGAGTTTGATTAAAGAATCTAGTAAAAGTTGAAAGTCTACATGACAAGTAAGTATGTTTCATTATGATTTAGTTAATCTCAAAAATAAATTCCTCAATGAAGAGTAACATAAAAAAAATATTGTCTATTAACTTTTCCTATTGGGGAATCGAATACCGTTTAACCCATCACAAGTTTGTGATTTTCTTATGGTTAACTTTCTCCTAGACATGTTTACTATCACTCTCCAACAGAACATGACCCTTGGTTTTCTCCTCCATATCCATATTTTCATACATGGAATCCTAGTATGGGTTAACTTGAGTGACCTTTGTACTTACATTTCTTTCTTTTAAAGTGATAGTTAAATTTACCCCTTTTTCCGATGTGGGGCTTTCAGTGAAGTTTCCGAGCCCAATTTTTAAAATTGCAAGGACGCAATTCCCAAAAAAGGGGGAACGATGTAACACCCCAGGTAAATAAAGAATATGAAATTTTTATATTTATCCCTATTTGTGTAAAAAATGTCAATATTAATTTAAATGGAACACTATGCTCGATGGCTTACCCAATACGCAACAACGAGTTCCTTTGAAATCATACGTTGCAATCTAATAGTAAAATAATATTTTTTTAAATGGTAGTTAACACATAGCCTTTGTATTGGTGGGAACGAATAGAAATAACTAAAATACTATTATATATGTTTGTTAAATGTTTTTAATTTTATCCAATAAATTTTAGAGGCTTAAAATCTAAATGAATCCAATTTTAAGAATAAATAATCTAATATTTTTAAAAGATTGTTTTACCACCTTTTGATGGTTAACCATTTTTTAATCTAACTTTTGAAAATTTTATAAGATCTATTTGTTAAAATAAACATATTATTAATGATTGGTACATTGAAATTTACTTTGGATTAATTTTTGGTATTTTTCTGACAATGTTCATTTATCAATGAATAGTGAAAAATACTGCATATTACATCAAAAATGCTTTTTAATCAAATTTAATTATATGGTTAGATTATTTTTTTTAATTGGTTTTAAAGTTTAATTAGAATAAATTTTTACCATGTAATTCAATTATGTTCATTGGGATTAATTCCACTTTGTAATTGGGCATAAACAAGTGCCAAACTTTCCATTGATATTATTTCTAAAAAAACCCGCTATTTGTTTTGACAACAAGAATTATTTTTAAATTAATTATTGAAACTTCTGTGTTTTTAATTTGGTAAAATGGATTACATATTTGGAATCAAAAGTTCCTAATTTTGTAATTAATACTATTTTGTTTTTTGGACATTATGAATAGTAATGACGGTAATTATCTTTAATTATCTTGATTAATTAGTAATCGGGTAGTTAAGGATAATAAAATAGAATAATAATAATAACAAATGACCACAAAATGTGTCCTAAGGATACTTCTTGTCTCATGGATGACCATGGAATTCCTTATGCCAGACTGGGGGGCCCCATGGAATCACTTTTGTGAAAAAGTGACTTTTTATCTTTTTATTTTTAAAGAATGTTAAATATAACAAAGAATGTATCACCTGAGTAAAACATTTTTAATTTTGTCTACATAAATTATCTCTTGGACTATAAATAGTCATTGGAAAGATAAAAATATTTCATACATCATAGTATTTTTTTTATAATTTTTATACATTAAATAAATTAAATTATTTATGACATGATGATGATGCATCGATTACATCATTATTTAACAATTTAAATAAAATAAAAAGATAATGTAAAATCTAAGACATACACGTGTCAAAAACCTATTGGATGGGTATATTTACAACCCTGATCACCTTCTCCTCAAAACAAATCAACTTGGGACCTTTAAAATTCTAAAATCATTTGAAAATAAAGTAACCTTTTATCATTTTCCAAGAGTGCCCCTCCTCTCCTCTTATAAAAGGCTCTTACCTCTACCTCCTTACCCACACCTCCCAAGCCATTGGCTCGGCCAACCCCGGCCAATTTTGTCACTCCACATCCCTCTATTACTCCTAGAAGCCTCACTTTGATTATAAGTCTTCCCAAGGAATCCTTTGAGCTCAAATTAAAAAGAGTAACCCGATTCAAAGGTAGTGTCTTCTCTTGTGTTATTTTGTTTTATTTTTCTTCTCCAACCCCCTAAACTCTTTTTATTCATTTATTTTGTAACAAATACAGTATCTTCAATATAATATGTTGTTTTTATAAATATTATTTGAGCTAAACTTACACACAACTTCATCTAATGGTTAAAGAACATACTGTTTCTGTGGATGGCGAATTTCTGCCTCACGAAACGATGATTGTTCAACACTCATATAACACCTTAAAAGGTGGCCATTAAGATATCACTATATTTATATGATATATAATATGTTTATGTTTTACTTAAGCTTCAGTATTTTTCATTTAAGGTAACCCTTTATGGTTTCCATTATGGGTAAAACGTGATATCTTCATTTTAGGAAGTGCGGACTACCACCCCCTCAATGTGATTTGATTCGTTAATGCCATATGTGGGACGTATAAAGGATGGATTTAAAATTATTATATATGATGTTATACTGGAATTATAATATACCTTTATATCATTATTATTTTCTTTCCATTAAAGTATGAGATAGAAATGAAAGTAGCGTTCATGCGTACATACGGCTTACCGTCTCCATGAACGGTGCATTTCATTTCTTATCCCCAAATGTAATGTACTATTATAAGTACATATATATAATGGATATATAATATTTATGTAACGTCTAAATGATTAATTTAATTCTGGAATTAAAATATACATATCTCTCATAATTTTGTAATTCCATTAATATGACATAGAAATGAAAATAGCATTCATGTGTACGTACGGCTTACCGTCTCCATGAACAGTACATTTCATTTCTTACCTCTAAATGATTGTGTAATATTATATATACATGTATATTCTGGATATATATGATATATATGATATCCAAATCATGAATATAATTTTGGATATAATGAACCTTTGACCACACGAACAACATGTAATTGTAAGAAATCCATTTTCTACTTAAGAACCAAATATCGACAAAACAAACATTATTAACTTAAATGATTACATAATGTTTATAACATTGAAATAAGTGTTATAAAAGGAATAATTAGCTTGAAAAAGGTTCTTAAGAAATTATAAATTAACTCATGTTTATTATTCAGGATGTTAAAGAATAATCGAGTCAAGTGAGACCCGAGGTAAGGGATCCTACCTCTATCTTTCTTTTTAAGTAATTTTTTTATGTAACTTACATTAAGATCCTATTTATTATGTTGAGTAATGTTCTTCTATATTCCTCTTGCTGTAAATTTTTTAATATTATGAGATACCCTATTTGGTCTCATCAATACATATTTTGGATGTTTTATGTCGCATCGTTAGGCTGCCAAATTTTCATAAGGGGATTTTCATATCACTTTTTGTTCCCTTGAGATTCATGCTACATTGGCCACTATTTCGTTTTTTGTGGTGTATGTACTAATAATTATCTTTCTATTTGTGTAATACACTCTCGTTTATGGGTATTTATAGATTCAATGTATGAATCTTTTTTCATGGGGTGTACGTTTCGAAAGTTGCCCAAATCGGTAAGGGAACCTTTCACACTCCTCTTTTAAAAAGACTTATTTTGTTATGTCTTTTAATTTACATCTTTCTATGTTGGGATATGTTCTTATATATCCTTATTGATGTAAATTTTATGTCCAAGTGATGAGATACCACTTTCTCTCTCATCAACTCATTTTCTGAATTTTGAAGTGACGCCGTTAGGCTGTCGAATTTTATCAAGGGAACTTCCTAACCCAATTTCGATTTCTTTGGGTTCAACTTATAGTTATTGAATATGTCATCCTATGAATTTTTGTGAATGTCCACTGGTTGTTTGAAACTTAATATACACTTATATTGGGTGTATTTATACTTTTCACACATAATTATGTCATTGATTTATCCTTGCAATAATGGCATGATCATTGAATGGGATTACGTCTCAATTTATCCTCCCTGAGACTCTTCTTGATGATATGCACTTTTATTCTTTTTAAAGTGTATATATAGCCCCTTTGACATCACATATCCATATTATGTCTATACTCAAGTCATTTAAATGTTTTTAAAATGGTCTACTTTCATGTTGCTTATAATTTAAAGGTTTGAAATGGAAAAGGACTCGTTATTTAAAACATTGTTTTATAAGGTTTGAAAGATTTATTCTTTTAAACATTTATCATCCATGTCCATGTTTTAAAAAAAAATTAAGTATTTAGTTATATGGACATGAATGTTTTAAATCCATTTCAAATGCTTCGAAGTGGTTTGGGACTCTTTGATTCTAAAATCTCTTTTAAATGTCTTCTTTTAATATTTTCAAAGTATAAAGGGATTTTTCTCTCATAGAGTTTTAATGATTTTATTAGAGGTTTTTATTTATGATAATATCATGATGTGATCTCTTGTGATTGAAATATGGAAATGTTATGTTTCATTTATGCATGTTTTAAGTGATATGTTTATGTTATGGTTCTTGGGCATTGTTTATGAAGACGGGTGGTTCCGTGATAAACTAAGGGAAAGTGAGCCTGTGACAGCTCTCCAATGCATTGGGTAATGCGAAGGGGTTAAACGTTAAGGTTTCTCCGAAAATATTTAGGGAATATACTATGATGGGTATTCTAAACGTAACCAAGAGGGTTACTCCCTACGTAAGAATGTTGTGAATGCCTCAAGTTACCTTTATTCCTTATGATTTCTATGATTTATTCATGATTTGAAGAGGTATGTTAAAGTTCATATGTTTTATGGGTAAAGTATGTTTTCATTCTTATGTATATATGAACTCATGTTTCCCTTCCATGTTTCTATAAACCTTACTGAGCTTTTAGTGCTCATCCCACGTTTTTTTGAAATGTTTTTCACAGGACATAAAGTTGAATAGGGGTCAAGGATGGGATCAAGGAAATGTCAGGCTGTCTAAAACAAGGAACTCGACATGACTCTTTTGTTCAGGAGTTTTTATTTTGTTGAAAAAAAATGGAAGCTGAGTAGATGTGTCTACTTTGTAATCTTTTAAATGTAATAGTTATGTCCTAATTCTCTAAAACTCTAAACCTAAAAAGATCCCCAATGTGTAATCTTGTAATAACTCAAGATTATGTAATGTTTAAGGCTCGCGCCTTATATATATATTTCCCATGAATATATTTTAGGATTATTAAACTTAAAATTATTTTTATTTTCCTATAAATTTTATGATATCATTTTCATTGGGTTTATGGCTCAAAAGTTACCATATCGATAAGGTATTTGTTTCTTAATTTTCCTTCTGTGAGACATATGATTGTTTTATACACCTCTCAGTTTGTATGAGGTATATATACAAAACGTTTTACATGTAATACAATGAATATATTTATCCTCATTATATTTTATGCTTAATTTAAATATATTCCTTCATGGGTCTTGCATTTTGAGGATACCTACATGGGAGAGATTTTAGTTTAAAACCACATCGTCATCAGGTTTGTTTAAAGTCATTTTCTAATGATTTAATCTTACGATCCATCTCTCAAGAAACTCATGAAATACCTTATTCTTGTTGTGTTCATTAAAATACATGTTTTTCTTTCCTCTTTCTCTTTTTTTGTATATAGTATCTCAAAAATACTATTTTTAAGAAAAATTATCTTTTCAGGAGAAAGCATTTTTCTTCCAAAGCAATGTTTTCAAAAAATATTTTTTAAAAGGTTTTTAAATTTTTTTAAAAAAAATTATTTATGATATTTTTTCCCATGATTTAATTTTTAAAAAATATATATATAAGGAATCTTCATGTTATTTTTAGAACAGTTCTCATTTAGATTTCACTAAAATGTAAAAAAAATATCTTTTATGTTCAACATGAATAGAATTTCCTACCGTCATGACCATTATTTTATTTAAATCATACTTTATAAGTATTCTAGGTTATTTTAAAATAAAAATACTTCTAAAATTTTTTATGTCATAAAAAAAGAATTCATATATGAAATGAAATATTCTTCAAGAAAAGTTTTAAATGATCTTTAAAGCTTCCATTATATGTTTTTAAGGTAATTTTCAAATAAAAGGATTTCAAATATATTTTATGATTTTTTTAAAAAAAAATTGATTTTAAAAAAGGGTATCTTCATAAAGAAACATTCCAATTGATTTATATTTAAAATCATTCTCCATATAAGATTGCATCCATTTATGTAACATATTATTTGATGGGGATATGAACCAAGGATATCATTCTTGTTATTTCTCTGAATGGTTTATGTTTATGATTGAATGGTGTTTTCAAAACCCATTTCTCTTTAACAATTCTTACCATGATAAAATTCTTATGAAACCCACTTCTTTCTCTATAGGTCATGTAATGATGAAATAATTATGAAACCTATCACTTTGCATATGTTATGATACGATTAAATATTTATGAATCCCATTCTATTTCACATGTAATGATATTATGAATTTTTTATGATCTTATGGCACACATATGTATGATTTTAATTACCTAATGGGTGGGAATTATATGTTCCTAAATTGTATTGGGTATTTCTTTATATAATATAATATAACAACAGTAAATCATTCAGGGGGCTTGATTAGCTATAGGAAACAACTGTGTCTTAAACCATTCTATGGAAGAGGTGTGTCTGGATCCACTATAGAAAATAGGTGTGTTGTGATCCACAATGGGAAAAAATATTGTCCTAATACATAATGGAAAATATATGATATTTGTTGGTCTAATATATTTAGGATCTTATTATTCAACATTGAAGTGTGAAATTTTTTTCTATATTTATAATGGTGTCACACTTTTATGACATTGTTTTATGGTTCATGATGGATTTATTTTGATTTTTCATCCTTATGGGGCATGTGTTAAAAATGATACTGTTTTTTTCTAAGGCTCATGTTTATGATTTATAACAGGTTGAGAATGAACTTAGTATGTTATTTTCATGAACACATACCTTATTATTATCTTAATATTTAATATGATCATATATTTATATCTTTTTTGTTAACCCTTACTGATCATTTGATCCAAACCTTTCTTATGTTTCCTTTACCCAAGTTATAGGGAAATATTTTATGTAGGGTATGTCAATAATATTACTAAATGGGATGATATTTGTGTGAAATCTTTAATATCATTCATTATTTTTGAATATTATGTTATATGTTTTTGAGGTCACTAAACTATTATGGTCCTCAAGCATGTTTTTATGTAATGAAAAGAATTTTCATCTAAAAAATTAAATATCTTGGTATGAGAATACTAGTTTAGTATAGTTTTCAGCAATTAAGTGGTTAATGTTTTGTAATTAGGGGTTTAAGGTGTTTTAAATTTGTTATTACAACACATATATGGTTTAGTAATTCTAATTTATTTAAAATTAGAGTTTAAATTCCTATATTAATATATGTGTTGGTTTATTGGCTTTTTTTAGGTTGGTTTAAATGAATTGTAATGAATTATAATATATTAATTGTTTTTTTATTTTCAAAAAATGAATGGATTCTAATAGTCTGATTGTTAGCCTTTCTATTATGATTATAAGTTTTTATGACATTTATATACTTTAAATAATTTGAAATGATTACATATATTAGTAAAATGTTACAATTAAAAAATATTTTTACTATAAAATTTTACTTGAAATATTTTTTTAGTTGAATATATTTATGGAAAAGTATAGAATTAAAAATAATTTTAGTGTTTAATCATTAAATATATTATATTTTTTAATTATTTTTTTACTAATGTAAATTTTTATTAATTAATAAATATTTGTTATTTGACATCTGTGCTGAGGAATTGTTTTTTTATGTTATGTGTGTTTGTGTCTATATATATAGAGTTAAACATATTTGTATATATATTTTACATTTAAAATATGATTCAAAAATATAAATCTGTTAAATATAAATTAGTGAGCTATATGTATTTAAATATATATATATATAACTATGAGATAATGGAGCTTATATGGTAGGGAAAATTGGGTGACTGCCATTTTGAAATCATAGTTCCTTTTCACAGATAACCCAGATAACCCATCATGTTCTTGTGGATTTATTTTCACACCCTTCCCATTTACCTTTTATTCTTCCTTCCCCTTGTCCTGATTTCATCCCAAAACCATTTATTTCTTCTCCTTATGTCCCCAATTATAGCCCCCACTCCCTCAAATCCTACCTTACATGATGTAATCCTTCGTTTTCCTATAATTTTGTATTTGGAACTCTTGGAACACCCACTCAAGCCAAATTCATATCAATATTGAATCACCCCATATTCAAGTAAGAATTCATGCCCTTTCCTACTTGATGTTATATCTATTTCTTCTCAGTCAATGGTGTGGTGGACCCCTCATCACCCGATGAAATCCATAAATTTCACATAACAGATCCTCTCATCATGGATGTTGAAAAGTACAATTCTCCTATTTCAATGGGAATTCAAGAGGGTTAATCTCTATATGAATTTCATTAGTATACATGGGTTTTTCATCTTCAAATATTGTTTCATAAATTACATTTTTTTATTTTCAAAAATGATTTCCCATAATATAAAGTGGTGTAATCATATATCTATGTAAGATGTTCTATAGGTACAAATTTTTTATTCAATTTTATTTATTAAGATATTAGTTATTTGCCCATTTTATTTACTATTTTTTTATATTAGTTAATGTTTCACTCTAAATATATTAATTTCATGATTATGTTCTCTATATACAGAGTAAATATATATACTAATATAATAGCTTCATTAAACACATTGTCTTTCAAATGATATCAATCCTTCAAATATATAGTTTTAATACATTCTTATTATATAACTATATATATTTTTCTATATATTAATTAAAATTTATCAAGGATTATTTATATGGATTCAATAAATTCTTAAAACACATTGAAAATACATTTTTTTTTGTTGGTTTGGGTTACACAAATCATTAGTTATTCCCAAGACATGATATATGAACTCCACCATACACCTGAGGGAACAATGGATTTTTAATTTTCCAGTTATCAGATGCATTTTTATTTTTAATTAGAATATAATACTTGTCATTATTAATTCTATAAATTCCATAATTATTTATATATAAAGGTGGTTATGACTAAGAAGTATTGGTTCCATATAAGCCTGGTTAAATCTTATGTAGGTTAATTCATATACTTTGGTTACCTTTAGATTCTAATAATTTTAATTTATTTTCAGATGCCATTATATATAATTTTTTCCTATAAATAAAGGAATATAAAAACATGAAATGATATCCCATAAGAGAAAGGTTGTAATAAAAGTTAACAATTTTGAAAAAAAATTAAAACCACCTATATAGGTTTGTGATGATTAAATTTATATTATCACTTATATATTTTTCAAGTTATATATTTCTTGTTTTATTATTAGACTCGTTAACATGCTCTATTTAAATATAGTCTTGTGTATTTGTTCATGTTCATTACATTATAATATGAAATTATTGATCATTGATGAAATAAATATAACACCATGTATTAAGATTGACATACAATGTTAAAAGTGTTTTCCATCATGAAAACTTCTACTACATGATAATTTTGGCTATCTATTTTTTCATATAAATTTATTATATATTTTTTATCCTTTACTCCAATTAACTACTTCTTGTTTATATTTTATTATTGGAAATACTTTAAATGAAATTTTAATAGCTGGAAAACATTCTATTATCCCAACTAATAGATTGGAAAAAATATTTAGTTTCTTTTCATAAATTTTCTGTTTTCATTCTCTATTCGGTTTTTGTTTTTATATAGTTATTTCCTTTTTAAATTTTTTCACAAATAAACATAAATATTATTTTTAATATATAAAATATATTTTCATTTTTAAAATTTGCATATATGTTATCTTATTATTCTCTATAATAATTTACAATTTTGTTTTGTTTAGATTTGGTATTAACATACTGTTATTATATATGATTCCAATCACCTATACAATTTTTTACTATGTTGTATATGATTTAAGTTTTTTATCACTTTAATAATTAGTGTATTTAAATTTCCATCACCTCGTTATTTTATCCCATAATTCATTGGTAGTTTGGGTTTTTACCAACATAGAATTGTTTTAATGTTTTTGTTTATAATAGTTATTAGATTCCTTGAAAATAATTGATCTTTTTTTAGCTATGAAATTATCAAGATCATGTTTTATAATAAGAAACCAAATTTTTCTCATGATTTTACTACATTCTTTCATGTGTTTTAACTCACACAAACCTTTACACATTCAAATAGTTTACATTATGAAGAGAGTTATTTCATTGAATTTATAATACTAGAAGATCTAGTGAAGATGTGGCTTTCAATTATTCCTTTACTAATTATTTGTATTTTTTTTACTATAGTAATCACATTTTATGTCAATATCTTTTATATTATTTAGATGAATAGCCTAACCCTTTTCAAAGAATAGTATTCCTTTAATGAGTGTTTTACTGCAATTAAAAGAAAATAAAAAATAAATAGACCATAAATTATTATTGATTTTTTTCATATTTATATTCTTCATGTTTCAATTACATTAATTTCTTATAGAAACTATTATAATGGATTTAAATATTTAGAAAAATTGATTGGTTTATAACCTTATACCATGCATGAAAACTATTTTTTTTATTATGTGGTCCCCCTAGACATATTTTTTACTAAACATCGCCATACATCTGAGGTTCAAAACAAATCAATGGTCTCTAATTATTATTAAATCATTGTAAAATAACTGTAGATTTGTTTTTAAAATGTAGGTACACAAGTTGTCTCAATATGAGATTTCAATTTCTCGAGATTACTAAAAACACATGTTTAGTGTTTTAAAACGCTAAAATGTGCATACAAAAAATAAAACAATAAACAAAGACATAGAAGTGACATGAAATCATAGTAAACTATCTTTTAAATATTTTATTATATAAAATTAAATGGAACATCAAAAATACATACAGCATTCTCAAAATATGTGAATAAAAAAATAATGATTTAACTGTTTTTAAAAACATGTGTATGGGGGTAAAAATCATTTAAATGACCTCTAAATTAAATAAAATCACTAGAGATTTTCAAAAAAAATTGATTATTATAATCTATGAACTGATGGTATGCTAATCAGAATTTTTATTTTGTATGGATGACTGAAAATACCTTTTATGTGTTTTAAAACACTAAAACATGTATATAATGGAAAAAACTATAGAAAAAAATCATTATTAATGTGGAATTGTGTGAGGACTATAATTTTAATTTTTTTATTTGTACAATTAAATAACATAGAATTTGGACGTGTGATGTTCTCAAAAAAAATTAATAATAAGTTTTCAAATGTTTTGTAACCCTTAAAAACTTATATCACGGGGTAAAAACTAAGAAAATAACAACATATTGGTATAAAATCATAAAAAACTATATAGTGATTTTTTAGATATATGAGTTGATAGCATGTTAATCGAATATGTTTTTTTCTCTGGATAATTGAAAAATCCTTTATAGTGTTTTAAAATACTAAAACTAGTGTGTAATGGTAAAAATTATAGAAATGAACTCCAAATGATGGTAAATCAAACTGAAAACTTTCGTTAAAACATGAAATAGTAAATAGGACATCAATCCATCAGGTAGTTTGATGGGAACAACCTAATTAGAAATTTTTGAAGGTTTGGTTTCCATAAAAAACACAAGTGAGGGGTTAAAACCTAATAAAACGACCCATGGTTACTATAAAATCATATTAAAACAACTATAGAGTGATTTCTGATCTATTTTAGCAATGTAAATTCAAAATAAGGTTTTTTTGTTAGTAAGACCAAAAATGTACATTTAGTGTCTTAAAGTAGTAACACTTGTGTGTAATTGTCAGCACCATATCATATGACCTAAAATCATATATAGACTTTATTTGTATTATTTTTCATGTTTAATATCAGATTAACTTCCAATCAGACATGTGATGTACTCGAATAGACTGAATAACCAATTTCTAAAGGTTTAGTGTCCTTTAAAAGCATCCATCATAGGGTAAAAACCATGTAAATGACATATGATTACCATAAAAGTAATTAAAACAACCGTAAAGTGGTCTTTGAAATGTGGGAGAACACTAGAAATCAATCAAACATTTTTTATTAGGAGGATCAGAACAACACTTTAAGTGACATAAGCATATTAAAATGTGTGTGTAATTGTCAAAACCATATTAAATGACTTCCAAATGATTTAAAATCATTGGAAAATCGTATTTATATTATTTTTTCAATGTAAGATAAAAATCACATAAAATTAATGTGCAGTGTGCCAAAAAAACTAAAAACAATATTTATATGTTTAATAGCCTTTAAAAACGTGATTCATGGGGTTAAAACCAAGTAAAAGTCATTTGATTTCCATGAAATCAGATGAAACCAATTTTAGAGTGATTTTGGAAATACTGGAACTCATGAAATGTCCATTTGAGGTGTTATTTGATAAGTATGATCAAAAACACAGTTTTAATGTTTTAAAACACAAAAACAATAGTGTAAAGATCAAAACAAATATCAAATAACCTTGAAAATTATTTCCAAATCATAAGAATATATTTTTTAATGATGTGTATAATTATAATACACATCAATCGAATGTCTAGTGCCCTCGAAATGACAAAATAAGTTGTTTTTATGGTTTGGTAGACTTTAAAAATGTACATTTATGGATCAAGACCAAACAAAGGACCTCTAATTTCAATAAATTCATTAAAAACCCATAGATTTATTTGTTAAATTATAAAAAAATGGAACATCAATCTGAGGTTTCATTTTATTGAGATCATCAGAAACATTCTTTTAGTGTTCTAAAGTACTAAAACATTCATGTTACAGTAAAAACCATTTATAATTACCTCTACATTACATGAAATTATAGGAAACCCTTCATTATATTATTTTTAAAATATATCCATTTATAGTACATCAATCTGAAATGTAGTGTGTTGGGACGAACTGAATAAGTAGTTTTTAAAGGTTTAATGAAATTTAAAAACATGTGTCAAGGGGTAAAACTATGAATAATACCTCTCATTTCAATAAAATCATAAAAAATATGGAGTGATTTTCAAAATGTAGTAGTATATGACTGATTTTATTGTTGTTTCATTTCAATATCAAAATAAATTATTAAAATGTTGAATGCAGCATAGGATTGACCAAGGTAATTTCCCCAGGAGCATGTTTGGGTTAGTTATTTTCTATATCAATGAGTTATTAAAATTTTTATTTATTTTTTAAATATAAATGAATCTATGAAGGGTTTATTGTTTGGTTTCTTAAGTTTCGATTAAAAACAAAATACAGAATTCAAACACCAAGAGTTAGGGTTGAAAGGGGCTTGGATAAGAGGTTGGTCACATAGGTTCTTCATTCCCATATTAATATTTTCATTCAGTAATTGAGTCAATATCATTATTATATTACTCATCTATCTCAATTTTGTGGTTCTGAATTTCCATAGAAGAGATCTCCTCTTATATATTTAGTTCCACCTCCTCCACAATGCAGAGGCAATGAAAACACTCAATCGATAAATTCACTATCTCAACATAGAGAACCATTTTATATTGTTCATCCCCCAGTCTACAGTTCTCTGGTCACACATACCATAGACCAAGGATATTTAATGAGAAATAATTTTATAGAATGGAGGGTGAAATAGATCATCAAAAATAGCTGAGGAATATCATTGACCTTCTTCTCTCTAATATACAGCAATTGTAAATATGGAAATCAGAAAATTATAGAACATTGATTTAAGGGGAATTTTTGATCTCCCCAGGGGACAAGATATCCTATTAGTTCTACACAGCTATTGATTTTAAGAGAAAAAAATAAATAATAGAGATAAATATAATACAAATAATTTGGGGATGAAAAGATGAAAAGAAAAAAATAATGAATACAAATTGAAACATTAAATTCAAAATACAGAATAAAATTACATACCCCTAGTTACAGTCAGCAAGATTTGAATATTAATCATGGGGGAGGGGGAATATTTATAAGTGGTGGAGAATTATATACATTCCCATAAACATAATTATAGTGAAAAAAGTATTAATTTTTATGTTATATGAGGTCCATGTTTTATAACAGATAGTTGAGATGGATTTAGTTAAGCGAAGCTTCACAACTTTTACCAACGTGAATATTCATCCAACGATTATGCTATGTATTGGTTCAATAAATACCAAATAATAAATATTTATATATTTCATGGTTCTGGAGGAAATTAGGTTCCTGGAATGCTCACATGAGAGATTTTATGTGTTGTCAATTGGGTGAGATAATTTTTGGCCATGGTAGTTTGTTCAGATAAACTAATGTTACCCTTACATAGGTTCTTTCCCATATACAGCTTATTCTCCACCCTTATATTGGTGGTTATTCTACCCTTAATCATTTATTTTTTACCCTTAAAAAATCATCCACAATACCATTTCATAAGCTCTAATTTACCCATATGTTGCTTGATGACAAACCTTACACAATTCCACAGTTTCCCTTATGCTAGCTTCACCAATAGGACACGTGTATTGATCCTATTCGAAATAGTGAGGTTCACTTTGAAGGATGTCAATATTATTCCTTATGAGATTCATTTTAATTTAGAGTATATTCTTTATTCATCATCCTCAAAAGATTAATCTACCTTAGATTTAGCATAATGGTGTGCAGGCCACAGGTGTGGATTGATCAGGATGACACTACTATAGCAGGGTGACATTGCATGCATTGGTGGGTGGTGATTTATTCTTCAATGGCTATGTAATATATTCCCCAGCTGGCATGAGTTCTTATTTTTTCATGGATTGTTCAATGTGGTGGTTAGTATTATTCAGTGGAATCTTCAGTTGACCTTAGTGGCAGGGTTCATCTTCTTCAACAAAAAATGGCCACCAATAGAATTATTTTCTTCAATCATGGTTCAGTATTTAAATAGGGAACAGTACTCTAATGATAGGTTGAAGTTGATTAGTTCATGGTAACTTTTTTTCATTTATGGTATGTTGGGTTCTTGTAGCTTGATAGAACTCATGGTTACATTTACATGCATGTGTGGTAGGTTAAGCTACTATGAAGATGCGGTCACATGGGAAGGGGAAGCTCACAGTTGGTTATCTATGGTCACTTAAGTGATCATGACGGGTTGTTTGATAGATTAGAATAATATATTATGGATACTTGGATTCAACGCTCATGGTCACTTGAATTTAAACACATGGTCGCATTGAATTTTTCAAGCATGGTAAGTTAGGTGTAAACTTTTAGACTCACTGCATTTCCAACTGTCAAATCACAAACACACATTTTTAGTTAAATTATTTCCCATTCATTTTCGAAAAAATAAAAAATAAAAATTTATTCTTTAAATAAGTAATATCAAATTCATTTAAAAAATCGATTAAAAAATAAAATTTCTATCATTTAAAAATAAATCTATAATATAAATTGAATATTAAAAATCACAAAACAAAATCAATGTATGGATTTTCCTTAAATTCAAAAAATGTTTAAAATAATTGAAATTCAAAATCAATCCAGTTAATAATTTTAGATCCAAATTGTAAAAATTTAAATTTTAAGTTCATGTTTAAAAAAATTATTTTCATTTCTCTTTAATGTTATTGTATAGATTCTTTATTAACCTAAAAATTGAATAAATCATTAAAAAATTAATCTGATCCAATTATCAATTAAGTCTTGAATTCACAAATTCAAAAAAATGAATGATTGCCTAGGATTTTGATTAAATTATAAATATATTCATTGAATAATAGATATAGATGTTGATCTTTTCAATTCATGTCACTCCCCTAAACTAGAACTCTATCATTCCTAGAAAATTTTATCATTGAATATATTTTATTTAAAATAAAAACAAAAAGATTATTTTCCTACCTATATTTAACAAAACAAGATAGTTAATAAATAAAACAAAGTGTCACCCAATGTTTGAATTATAATGCTTCATATATGAATTAAATGACTTCTTAATTTCAATTCAATCAATATTTCAAGTCCAGAATTGGATTAAATTATTTTTAAGTGAAATAAATGTTTTAACAAAAATAACTTCCCTTTTTTCCACACTCAAAAGTTTCTTAAACCAAAGTTCAATTTTACACTCCATTGATACAACTCAAATTAATTTTGAATAATTCAATTATTTCATTCTTCATTTTGGTTCAATATTATCCTCACCAAAATGAATTTATTTGTGAAAATTAAGAACCTATAGATTTTAAAAAAAAAATCCCATCAATTGATATAAAAAAACATAAAAAAGATATTAGAATATATAAAAATGTGTTAAACACGCACACTGAGTTCCATTTCTTCGTAGATTCATTTGTGTGGTACCAATTGTATATTTTACTCTTTATTAAAAGGACTTATACCAATTTTTTTGAGTTAGTTCCCTAAGGTGTTCTTTTTCATAGATTTCTTATTAAATTGTATAAATATCAAAAAAAATAGTGACCTCATGTAATAATTCTGATTCCACAAAAATATTTTAACTCTCACTTACTTTCATAGTTCTAAGACCATTCTTTTACGAAAATAGTTACTAATTCACTCAGAAATCATTTATTCATTATAATTTCTGAATAAGTTAATTCCAAAACATTATAATGGTATTTTAAAATAAAGAATGGAAGTGATGAAGTTATGAAAATTTTGAAAATTCAAAACAAAAAATATATAAATGGATTTCTTTGACATTTAAAAATTGAAAAAAAAAAATTGTTTATTTTTAGGTGTTTATATATTTTCAATTCAAAATTAAAAGAAAAAACATAAATAAAATATGTAAAAATTCCTAAAAATATTTTAATATTTTTTTCAAAATTGATTCACTAAAAAAATAAACATATTTCTACATATAGATTCCCAAATAGTTCATAAAAATAATTTAAATCTACTCTTAAACAGGCCTGAATCTATATCCCCACACTAATTAATGAAACTAAACTCAAAAATTTTATAGCATGAAATTTATCAATGAATGGAATATTATTAATTAGAAATGTCAAAAACAAATGACAACGCTATAAAGCACTTGTTATTGTTTTTTATCCAGTAGGCTAGATGTAGGATCTCTCCTAGTCAGACTTGTGGATAAGTGATCTAATATCATATGTTCTATCCAATTAGGGAAAACAAGTAGAAAAAAATAAAACATAAAAAAAATAATAAAATAAAAATGAAAAGGAATATATAAGGTAGGATATTATTGTGTATCCCTCCTAAAAGGGGATGTAGTTAGACTATCAATAGATAGTAAGTCTTGTAAATATCCTTATTCAAAAGGAGGAGGGGGTTTATTTAATATGAAAGACCAAATTTTATCTTATCCCAATCTATTTAACTTCACTTTTACATGGATATCCTTAATTATAGAAATCTTCTTCTTCACCCTCTAACAAATATAGTAAAAACTAAAATGTGGGGGTGGAATGATCAATTAATGGGCCTCCTTGATCTCAGCCACAACATTCTTAGTAATGTGTACCGTGTTTCTACACTTTTACATGTCTATTTTGATGAAATAAATTATTTTTATAAGTTAATATGAGATTTAGTTTGAGTATATTTATTTATTATTATATTTTTAATAAAAAATTATATTCTCTGAAAAATATCATTAAAATTTATATTTTGGGAGATGATTTGAAAATTTTTTATGTCCTCAGATTTTTTATTTTGTATGGAAAATAATTTATTTTTTCATTCCAAATATCCTTTTTAGACTTTTTTTAAGGAATATAATTTGTTTGAACATAAATAATAACATTTTTTCAATAAAAATTTTATATAATAATCATTTTATAGTAATTAGATTTTAAATTGAAGTTAATTTATTAATTTTCAATTTTTTCTATACAATAATTAAAATTAAAATTTTTTATTTATTGAATTTATTTATTTTGGATTTGAATTAATCATTAATCAAATTTTTTGATATCATTTTTAGGTGATTGGTATTTAATTTCTAAAGTCTTGGAATTTTTAGAATGCGGTCGATGCCCCATCTATTGGTCACAAACCTGATTGACATACTATATTTTGATACATGATTTAGTAGTGAAAACAGATACATGATCATCTTCTAAGAATAGATACATAGATCTAGGCAACATTAAACTACATGGGAAATTAGATTTGAAATGTCCCAAATTTTCTATGATGTAAACCGAATATGTCAATCAGGTTTCCCATATCAAAAAATGGATACGTGAAGATAAGGGTCTATATTAGAAGATTGAATATATAATAAAATTAAATACATGGTAAATTGTGTACGTAAATCAAAATTCTTATGTGGTTGAAAATAGATACATGGAGTAAATCATCCACATTGATAAAACAAATACATCAAAAGTGGATCTATTAAATGTAAAAAAAATTAAAAGATAGCAAGTGAACCCATAAGGTGCAAGGATAATTCTACGTCAAATTATTTCAAAGGATTGCATGAAACTGATAATGGAAGAATCGAGCAGTGATGGAAGGTGAGGTCATCATGGGGAATTGCATCTAATTTTCGATGGGTTGTGCACATCACTATGGGAGGCCGACTATTATCACATAGATTTCATTAGGGGATGGGAGATGAGGGCATTAAATAACGCCATATAAAATATGATGTATGTTAGATATGTTATCACTATTTACCATTACATTTTTTCAGATAATTAGAGGCTCCAAAACTATTTTTTTGTATCACCGAACATGAAAATTAGCTTTAATTCTAGGAGACAAGAACCAACCTGCCTCTTCTTATTCACATTCTATTTTACTATTTTCATTTTTAATATCCTTTTTAATATCATTTTAATATATATTTTATTATTAAATTCAATTATGATGTATGTCCATTAATTTTACACTATCTATGTTGTGATTTTGGGCCCTAGGTGAAGAAGCATTGATTTATGAGTCCAGCTTCAGGAAGTGAAACTAGATGCTATATAAATATCCAAACTTCATGATTATCATCATTATATCCTTCTTATTAGAAGATTCTGAATTTGATTTCTGGTGTGTGAGAGAACACTCTAGAATTGGAACTATTTTCTACCATTTTCCTTAAAAATTCGCCCCTTCCACCCTCCTTTTCTTGAATGGTCATCTAATTTTGGTTGTGTTATCTAACAATATCTACAGGATCATTCTATCTTGTGAGATATCCTATGTATTTTAAGTGATTTTTGTCATTATAGAGTATCACTCAAACACTGAATAAATTATATTTATGTGAATGAGAGGTGTGTATTCTGATACATTATTCATGCATTGAGTGGGGATAAAGGTTGATCGTGTTATTCAGAAAATTGATGAAGGGGATTTGAGGGTATATCTACCAAGATTAGGTCTTGTATTTTATGGATTTATTATCTATCTTTCTATCTTATTTTTATTTTTCTTATTATTTTTTACTTTATTTTTAGTTTTTATTATCACTTTATGTTCCTCTCATCTCATTTGAGTTTCTATGATTTTTGTCACTATTTTATTGTTTTCATTTGATGTCTTCAATATATATTAAAACATAGAATTATTTTCAAGAATATCATTAGGTAATTACACACTACTTCCTTGAGATAGACCCCAAGGTTAGTCACTATGATATATTTTTCATTCAAAAATGTATCTTTGATCATACTTGTGGTCAGGATACCATCAAATTTTGTCCTTTTTAATAAAAATTTTCCTTAGTGGTTTTTCACACTTTTTCTAAAACAAAATTTAAAAAAACATTACAAAAAGAAATGAAAAAAATGGAAATTTTCAATTCCTTCTCAAATTAATTTATAGATTACACTCTTCTGCAATATATTTATGACGATGTCAAGTTATCTCAATTTTGGTTGAAAAACCAACAAGTTGGAGATATTTCTACTGTTACAAGTATTGTATCTTATCAAAAAAATCAACATTATTCACTAAAATTCAATCAAATAAAAAAGGATCACAAGGGGAAGAAACCTACAACGAAGGATCTTCTAGATACGTAGTGAATCAAGTACATCCTTTAATCTTACTACCTAGATCAAGAGGATAGAAAGATAAATGAAGTTGTCCAACCACCCACTACAATGTTACTTTCTAGAAAAAAAACTAATATGGAAGGAGAAATGAAGAATAACCAAGAAGTACTTTCCCTTGTTTCAGACCAAGATTCCTTCTAAACCATGACTGGATATGCAGATCCTCATACTAGGTACTATTATAAGGGGTAGTAGGAGATGGGTAATAAAAAATTTAAGATGGATGAAAACTTTTTGATAATAAATTTCTTTATGGTATTCATTATAATTATTTTCATTTCATTGAATTTTCTAATTATTTTTAAATAATATAATATTTCAAAATAGAATTAGAGATTATATCCTTTTCCTTCATATATTCCACACCAGATTTGGAATTTTTTTAAGAGAGTTTGGAGGAGGTTTACTACCTTACTCTTTCCCCATACATACTCTTAGGATCAATGTTCCATCTTGAAGAAGTGCAAGATTTTTTATTACAAGGAGTTAAAAATTTAATAGAAGATGATGTTTTTTTATTTGTTATAATTTTATTCAATCTCTTGTTTATTTTGTTCCTCCCTGTGTAGATATTAGAAATACATCACACATTTGTGATTTTTTAGAGAGCCGTGAGAAGGCTTCACCTGAGGTGGAATTTTTGGAGTTCCTAATATTTACTAAAAACTTTTATATAGGAGGATCTATTAAAGAGAAGGTGTCAGGGATAAATATAGTGTAAAAATATGGTTTAGATAAATATATTTTAGTCAAATTCTAAATAATACATTGTTTTTAAACAGAAGACAAGTCCCACCCTATATTTATTTTTTACTACATTTGTTCTCCAAACATCTAGTTAAAGAATAAGTGAATTACCCCAATATTTTCATTTCCCCACTATTATTCAACCAAATTCACACTTGTGATGTGTGGTAAAGGATTAAAATTATATAAGGAGTACTCCAAAAGTTACAAAGTACCAAATTTGGAGTGAGGAACATGTGGTTGTTTTTATATAGGAAGCCACAACCTCTATCACAATCTAGTTGATCTAAAGGTTGTTTGGTTGCGGATAGTCTAAATACAACACCCTATGGGGTAATTATATTATTATCATTTTTACACTATTTCATTTTATTAATTATTATTTTTAATTTGTGCAATTTTTATAATAGGGAAATAATCAGGAAGTGATTTTATGTGGAAACTATAGAAAGTAAAAAAAGGAGCATCTAGGTGATTTTACTAGATCGAAACACCCTAACTTAAACATGGTTTCAATTGAATTTCAAAAGTTAAACTCTTATATTCATATTTTTACATGTGTTCAAACAATTATCATGTATCCAAGGAACTCATATAAAGAAAAAAAAATGGATGTCTCATCTGACTGAACAAAAAAATGATAAGTTTTTACATTTATGACAGTATTATTTTTAATTATGTACATTCTAAAGTTGAAAATTCATATTGAATATTTCAATAAATTAAATTTGGGGTAATACCCCCTGATCATGTGATAATTTTTAACCCAGTTCCATTCATGGGTGTTAAATTTTTGAATTATAGTGAGTTGATAATTAATTTTCACCTCATAGTGAAACCTTATTACTCACATTGTAATAAATTTGATTCAACTAATGTTGTTCAACATTTTTTATCAAGAAGTTTCAAATATATATTTTAAATTAATTTTTCTATGTATAATTATCAGAATAATGAATCTTTAAAGAAATAAATGTTTGAATATGTGGAAAAAGGGGTTTTTTAACTTTCATATAACCCCATTCACATTCTTTTTAATTCTGAATTGATAACATATTTTGAACTAGACTGTATGCCACCATAAAATTCAACATTGTGGATAATATTATGTTTTATGTGTGGGGTAAAGTCATATTTCTCTGTCTTAATTTGTTCTTCAATTCAAAGGACATTAAAATCCCCCATATTCTCTAAAGAAAATTGTAAAAGTTATTCAAATTCTTTCCAAAATGAGGGTATTAGGCTTCAAAATGCACTAAATTATATCAAACCTAAATTATAATAACTTGTTGGTTATTGAAGGATGTATTGATTCTTTATTTTTTGTGAGTGTATGATTGTGGAGTGGTGTTACATACTATTTTTATGGATTTTTTGTTTATAATCAAAGAAAGAGAGTGTTATATTACAGATCTCTTTAGAATAATGATCACAAAATGAGGAAAATAAAAATTTTAACTCAAACCTAGGGGACTCAACCCTTTTCAAAACTAATCACCTTAGTGAGACAACTGAAATTATAATCATGTATGTCCTTTGAATCTAGAGTAAATAGGAAATTATGATCACATAGGGAGTCTCTAAGAAAATTTCATTGGGTGTCTTTCTATAAATAAATAAAAGTTAAACTCAATAAGTGGTTTCACAGTGTTATGCACAAAACCTTGACTTGAAAAAATTAAAAAAAATGGCCTCGTAAAAAATGAGTTCATTATGGTGATGTGAATATTTAACCCAATTGAATATGAGAAAAATAACTTATATGAATATAATAATATTTGTATCAATGAAGTGATAAAAATAGACTTGAATTTTTGAGACCTAAGTGAGATTTATAATTACCAATTCCTCATGTTAAATTTTTAGTTCCACTTAAATCTTACCTGTCATTACTCTTGGAATTAGAAAATGTATTATAATTAAAGAAGATTAATTATTGACATAATATAGGAGGCATGACAGTTTCATTAATGAATGGATATATGTTCCCTTTATTAGTATTGTGTATTTGAACTTATGTAATACTTTCTATGAGAATTATCTGAAAATTATTACCCATATATGAATTTATTACTCTATTTTAATGTTTTAAGATGATTCATTTTGATCTATTTGTTAAAATCATGATATCTATTTTATAAAGAGATAGATTTTGGAATTTTTTGAGGAAAAACATTTAAGTGTGGGGGATTTTGATATGTTCATTGTTTACACACTTTTTCACATCCATTTTGGTAGAATAAATTATTTTTTTATTTTACCCTGAGATTTAATTTGATAATATTTTTTCTTCTCATATTTTTTATTAAAATGAAAATTCTATTAAAATTTAATTACAATGTGTATTTGGGAAGATGAGTTAAATTATTTTAATGTGATTTGGTTTTAAATTTTTCATTAAGGAATATAATTTGTTGTTTTTACTTAAAAATACCATTTTAAACTTTTTTTAAATTAAAACATTTTGGATGAACTTGAAAAAAATAAAATTTTTCGATGAAAATTTTTTATGGAATCAATATTTTTGTAATTAGATATTCAATTAAAGTGAATTTCTGAATTTTTATGTTGTGTTATTAAATAATAGTAAATAAAATATTTTCTTTATTCCATTTAATCATTTTTTATTTGAATGAATCATTGATCAAATTTTTTGGAAATCATTTTTATGTGAATGATATTTAATTTATAAAATATGTGAATTTTTAGGATACACCCACCACCCCCTCATGTCGTCCACATGCTTGATTGACTTCCTATATTTGGATATGTGATTTTGGGAAACAAATGGTTATTTGAACGAATCAAAAAATATATACATGGATATGAAAAGAATTCAGATACATGGGAAATCACATTGGATATGTCACAAATAAACTACGTTATAAATCACATATGATGATAACTTTTTCCAAGTCAAAAAAATGGTTATATGTAGAGAAACACTTGTGTGTTATAATTAGATATATAGTAAAACTAGCTACTTGAGAAATAACATATGTTCATCAAAATTCCTACATGATGGAAAATAGCTACGTTGAGTAAATTTCCCATGTGTATAAAACTATAATGTCAACAGTGGAGCCTTTCACCAGAAGAATTTTCTTGAAGAATTCCAGTACACCCACGATGCACGTGAAAATTATACTCTAAATTATCTTAAAGTAATACACATAGCTAATTGTTATAGAATTGGGTGGTGGTTAAAGGCATAGTGATCACGGGTAATTGCATAAAAGTTTTTGAGTGGTAGTGCCCATTGCTTTGGGAGCCCAAATATTATCATAGAGATATCACTCAGAGCTAGGGAAGAGTGCATAAAAGCACACCACATGGACTCTAATGTGTGTTAGTTAGGATGTCACTATTTTTTAGTTTTGTTTTTTTAAAATAAATAGAGCCTCTTCTCTATTTCTTATATCCCCATACATAGGAACCATCCATGATTCATCAAGACAAGAACCTTACTTCCTCTACTTCGTCACATTTATTTTTACATATTTCTTTTTACTATATTTTTAAATATAATTATACTATTTATTTTATTTTTTAAATACGATTATGATGTTTGTCTATTAGTTCTTCCTATATTCAGTCTCTAATTTCAGAACTTCAATGAAGAAGGATTAATTTTTTTTTCCAACTTCAAGAAGTTAAACTCTACACTTCTTGGATATTTACACATCAATATGTTCATCACACCATCTTTCTACATAGAAAATTATGAATATGATTTTGGGATTATGGGAGTGCACTCTTACACATGGACTATTTTCTACCATTTTCCTCAATTATTTTCCCATTACTCTCTCATTTTCTTGAATGGTAACATGATTTTGATTGAGTAATTTGATGATCTTAACACGATCATTCTGGCTTGGGACACACCCTATCTAGAATGAGTATGTTGAGTGATACATTTTTCATTCTCAAGGAGCACTCAAACATTGAAGAAATTTTTTATTTTTGTGTTTACTATTTAGGTAAGAGAAGTGTTTGATATTAGTCATATTCCATTAATTACATGGGGATTACAGCTAATGGAATTAATCATAAGATATATGAAGGGTAGTTGATGGTGGATCAATAGAGATCTAACCTTGTTCTTACTAACATTATTCCCTATATTTGTATCATCCTTCCATGTTCTTCATGTTTTTTTATTTGTTTTTAGTTTATCTTCTCAGTTTTTATTCCTCTCCTCTCACTACTACCACTATGAATTTAATCACTATTTTCTTACTTTAATTTAATTTATTTGGTATATATAAAAAATAAAAAGATATTCCAAAATATCATGAGGTCATTCGACATTTCTTCCATGAGAGTAACTTTGAGGTTACCTATTATGATATATTTTAGGTTTATAAATTCATCTGTTACCATCCTCATGATAAGCATATTTTCACATGTCCTCTTCATCATATACTGGATACACTTTTAATTATTTAACATAAACAAAAAAAGGAGAGTTGGTGAAAATTTCATATTTAATATAATCAAAGAAACTTGAGTTCAAATCAAAATTCTCTCACTCATATATAGAAGCATCTTTTATTGTTTCATTACAAGATACCATTAGGACTTATTATTACATTGTTCTTACCTCTCTATTATTTCCTTGAAACATTAAAGTGATATCATCTAATTCTTAAATGAGTAACTCTAGTAATATAGCTAAATCTATAAGATTAAAAAACAAAATCCTGTGAGAGAGTTCAACTTTCATGAGATTACTATAGAAAAAGTTAGAGTCAGATTTATCTTCATCTATAGAATAATATAACAGTTTTGAACCTATACCATTAAATAAGGTTTACATATTCAAATTAAATTTCATAAAAATTAAATAAAATTTTTTTGATATTTTTTCATCCCACAAAAAAGTTTTAGCTGGAATATCTTGTTTCTCATGGATAGTCTCAAACATAAAAATAGAATATTGTGTGAGAGTGGGATCCTTCACTAATTCCACATATAGGTTGTCCTTTTCATATTTAGGATATTTAAATTCTTTTCCAGGATCAACTTTTACTCCCCTTTTATTATTAGATCTATGAAAATTCAATTACATTTTACCATATACATCCATCACTTCATCAAACTTTTTAATTAAAATTCTATTATTTGTTTTTTTAGAAAATAAAAAGTCCTTACATCATATTTCACACTGAGTGACTATCCATTATTTAGTATAAAATTTTAAAAACTAAAAAATTACATAAAATTTGAAAAGGAAAACCTGAATATTTTACCTTAATCCCCAATAACGGCACAAATTTGATCATGCAGTCATCACAATCTGTAGTAAAACATAATTTTTATTTTATTGAAACATGGAATGGGGTATATGGAAGACCAATGTTGTTTTCCAAGGAACTTTTTTGGTGAGTTCATCACTATTTCAACCATTTATTATTAATAATTTCGTTTTCATAATTTTTAAATTATCTTGAAGGTATTGTTTTTTTTGGTTTTTGATTGTGTGAATGTAGAAAAAAATAATTCAAACAAATAATGTTATTAGTGAAAGGGGTTTAGATCCAAGTTCCATCATAGAGGTTCTCCATTATCCACTTAATTTCATCATCTAAAAATATTTCCAATATCATTTTTCGATTTTGATTATATTTATATTTTATAGTTTTGGATACACACAAAAGAGATATCTTTTATTATATCCAGTTGCACCTCCTCCATAGTGAAGAGGAAATTAACACCCTAAATAGAGTAATTCACAACCCAAATACATAACTTTGTCATACTATGTTCATCCAAAAGTACACAATTCTCTAATTTTATGAACCATATACTGATATAAGTGTGTGAGAAATGATTTAAAAGTGTTAAAGAATTATCTTCATTCATCTTAGATAAAATTTAATAAATAGTGTGGTACATTTTCAACTAGATGAGTTCCATGGATCACACCTAATGGTTGAGATGGATTCAGTTAATGGAATGTTTTATAATTTTTCCATATCATATATTCATCTCATGACCTTGATCCATAATAGTTTTACAAAAATTAAAGTGTAATTATTTATATACTTCACATATCTAGTTGAAATTAAGTTCTTTAAATGCTTGCTTGTGGGATTTATCCTGTAAAAAATGATCCAAATACTTTGTTCCTTGGTAGAGGGTTCACGTGAACAGACTTTACCCTTATATAGGTTCTCAATATTACACATCTTTTCCTCCACCCTTACATAGATGTTTATGCTAGTTTTACAAAGGGATTTATAACCCTTACTTAAGTCTCTATGGAACCCCTATGTTTACTCTAATTGACCCTTATACATCATGATGATAAACCTTACATAACTTCATTGTGACCCTTAAGCAGGATTCATCACCAAGCCTCGTGAATTCATTAAATTCGAATTGTTGAGGCGTGTATAGATGGGTCTCAATATCTCTCATTTTACTCTATATCAAAATTTGGTGGCTCTTATTGAATCATCACCCTCATGAGCTTTTCATCCCTTTTATTTAGCACTGTGGTGGACATGTTTCATGTGTAGATTCATTAGAGATGTAAGAATTTTCATGCATCAGGGGTGGGGATATTTTTTTCAAAGGAAACATTTAAGCTTCTATAGTTTTTTCAAATTATTCAGTTCAATCATGGTCAGGTTAGTGTTGTGGAATTCTTTAGTAGTATCTTCAGTAGACATCAGCAAAAAGGATCATCTTCATCAACCAGAGAAGGTCATTGAAGGATTCAGTTTCTTTGATCAATGTTTTGGATTAAAATAGGAATTATGGTTCTCAAGGTATATTAAATGTGAATTGTATGTCTTCCCTTGTTTTCATTTATAATAGGTTGGTTTTTGGTTAGCGTAAGATAAATCTTGAACCATTTCACTTACATGTGACATATATTGAGAATCTATGAATATGTGGTCACATAGGAAGGGGATGATCATGGTTGGTTATCCATAGTGACATAAGTGACTGTGAGCAGTGGTGTAGTTGGTTATAAAAACTTTTTATGGTCAATTGGATTTAATATGCATAGTCACTTCAATTTCAACATATGGTCATATAAAACTTTTTCAGGCTCACTCACATGGGTTTAAACTTTTTGACTTCTCATATTTCCAAAATGAAAATAACAATAACACATTTTTAGTGTAAAATTTTTCCAATCAATTTCAAAACACTAAAAATTTAAATTTCATCATTCAAATAAATAATTTCAAATTCATTTAAACCAATCAATTAAAACATCAAATTTCAATCATTTAAAAATAAATCTCTAATCATAATTTAAAAGTAAAATTTAAAAAGAAAAATAAACCTAAGTATTCTCTTTATATTCCAAAAATGTTAAAATTAAATTAAACACAAAATAAATTAATTCAAGAATTTTAGATTTATTTTTATTATTTAGAATTAGAAATTCATGTTTAAAAATCAATTTCAATGTAATTTCAAAAAATTGTCATCTTCATTAAACTCAAAAATGAATAATTAAATAAAAATGATTTGATAGAATTATTAATTAAGACCGAAATTAAAAAATCAATAGAAATACATGACTGTCTAGGATTTATTTTAAATTAAGTTGTATTTTCCATGAATAATATAATTTTTTTTGAATTTTTTTTTTAAAATCAATGACACGCCATTCATATGTGTTATTTACTTAACATGACCACAAACACACTTTTAGTGTTTTAAAAAAAACATCCATTTAATATTGAAAAAAATATCCAAAAATCTGTGACTGACATTAAATCATATTAAATCTATATTTTTATAATTTTTTTATGTGTATGAGGGAATAACACATCAATCTTACATATGGTGTGCCCAGAACGACCTAATAAGCAGTTTTTAAAGGTTTAGAGGCCTTTAAAATCTTTTTACAGGGATCAAAAAAATAATAAAATTCCATATAATTTCTATGAAATCTTATTAAAAATATATAGTGTTATTTTTGAAAAGTTTTAACTGACAAAACATCAATTTGATGTGTTGTCTGAACGGGATGGCCATAAACTCCCTTCTGGAGTTTTAAAACATTAAAAAATGTGTGAAAGGGTCAAAAAATATAAATACACCTCCAAATGATGTGAAATAACATTTATAAAATATTTTTATTATTTTAATGTGTTCATGTAGATGAAACATCAATCAGATGTGTAGTGTTCTCTGATAGACCATATAACATGTTTTTAAAAGTTTTGGCATCCTTTAAAAATGTGTATCAGGGGGTAAAAAACAATAAAATGACCTATCATTGGAATTAAATAATATTTAAACAACCTTAGTATTATTTTTTAAATATAGGATAATATTTTACATCAATTGGACTGATCATTTTCTTAAGATGATCAAAAACAAAAATTAAGTAATTTAAAAACACTAAATGAAGCATATAATGAAAAAAATAATAAAAAATTAATTTTTAAAGATTTTAAATCATATTAAAATAATATTTAATTTATTTTATCATGAAATATATAAAATTATATCAATCTAACAAGGGGTTTTCTCGAAAGGGCCTAATAAGCTGTTTGTAAACATTTAATGGTCATTAAAAATAAGCTTCACAGGGTCAAAACTATAAATTGGTCCTATGACTCGTATGAAATCATAAAAAAACAACCATAGATTAATTTTTTAAATTTTAAAATTTATAGAACAATATTATGAGGTTTTTCTATCATTATTACTAGAAACACGCTTTTAGTGTTTTAAAACACTAAAATGTGTGTGTAATTATCAAAATAAAAGAAAAATACCTCCAAATGATGTAAAATCATAGTAATACAACATTTATATTATTATTAACATGTATGAGTAGATGAAATTTCTATCATACATGTAGTGTACTCAAAAGTACCAAATAATAATTTTTTAAATGTTTGGTGGCCTTTAAACATGTGTGTTAGTATGTAAAAATAAAGAAAATACCCTATGATTTCCATAAAATCATAATGAAATTACCATAGTCTGATTTATGAAAATTTGGAACTAAAATAACAGCAATATCAGGTGTAGTTTGATCATGATGTCTAAAAAAATATTTTAGTTTTTACAAAAAAATAAAACATTTATGTATAAGTCAAAACTACTGAAAATACCTTCAAATGACATGATACTATATAAAAAATTACTTTGTATCTTATATTCAAAATTTATGAGTAGAAAACACATCAATCAGTCATGTGGTGTGCTCAAATGGACTGAATAACTAGTGTTTAAATTTTTGACAGCCTTTAAAAAAGTATTTTGCAGGGTCAGCACAAAGACAAAAACCTTTAATTTCATTAAATTTATAGGAAAAAAATCGTATAGTGATTTTTGAAATATTTGAACTTAAAGATTTTCAATTTTATGTGTTTTTTATTCAGGATGACCAGAAGAATGCATTAGTGTTTTAAAATAATAAATTCATGTAAGATTAAAACAATTAATAACAACCTATAAATAATTTTAAATGATAGGAAGATCATATTTGTATTATTATTAACATATATAAGAGGAAGACACATCAATTGATGATGAAGGATTATTAAAATGAAAAAATTAGTAGCTTTTCATAGTTTTTATAGCCTTTATAATTTTTTGTAAAATGGTAAAAACTTGGAAAATGACCTTTGATTAGAATGAAATCGTAATAAATCAACGATTTAGTGATTTTTGAAATGTAAAAGTAGTTTTCATTTAAATCGAACATGTCATTCTCCTGATATGGTTAGAAATTCACTTTCAGGGTATTGAAAACACTAATATGTTCATATAATAATCAAAACCATATCAAATGACCTCAAAATGACATGAAATTATATAAAAACAATTTGTATTATATGTGATATATACGTGAGAATTTCATGTTAGTTTGATATGTGGTGCGCCTGGAGTGACAAAATAAGCATCTTTTTAAAGGTTTAATGACCATGAAAACTATGATTCATGGTGGATAATCTAATAAAACAACCTTTTATCATGTTTTAATTATATTTGAATAGCTTTAGAATTATGTTTTTAAATTTTTGTACAAAATGAACAGCAATTTGAGGTTTTCTTTGATCAAGATGACTAGAAACACACTTTTAGTGTCTCGAAACACTAAAACATGCATGTAATTATCAAAACCATTAGAAAAAACCCATGAAAAATTTAAAATCATAGGAAGTCATTATTTTTATTTTTATTAATGTGTGTTAGTAGACAAATTTCTAATAGTTAAAGTTGTGTGATCGGACAGATCAAATATGAATTTTTCAAAGGCTTGACAACCTCTAAAAGTATTCTTCCATGGTTAAAAACAAATATAGAGAACTCTAATTCCCATTAAATCTGACAAAAACAATCATAGAGTAATTTTTACAATGTTTTACCATACGACGCATCAGTTGGTTGTGTCATTTTCTTAGGATAATCTGAAACATACTTTTAGTGTTTCAAAAAGACTAAAACATGAGAGTATTGATAAAAACTATATCGAAAACCATATTAATGATATAAAATCATGGGAAGCAATATTTTTTTTAATTTTGATTTGATAGAGAAAATAAAATGTCAATATCATGTGTAGTGTTCATAAAATGACCTAATAAGAAGTTTTTAATGTTTTGGGGGCTTTTAAACATGTGTGTACGTTTGTCCAAATAGAAAAAAACCATTTATTTTCCTAAAATAGAATTAATACAATCATATAGTGAATTTAGAAATATTATAATAAACAGAACATCAATCTGATGTGTTTCTTAACTGGGAAGACTAGAAACACACTTTTAGTTTTTTAAAATAGTAAAACATGTGTGTAATGGTAAAAAAACATGGAGAACGGCCTCCAGATGATGTAAAATCATATGATGGTCATCTTTGTATTATTTTTTATGTGTACGAGTACATGACACATTTATCATACATGTGGTGTTCTTAGATGAACCAAATAATCAATTTTAAAATAAAAAATGATTTTAAACTAGTAGGTATTGAAAATAAAATGACTTCGGACTATTTATTTTTCAATTTATTAATTGAAATATTTCTCTCTATTTCCATTTTTTATTTTTTTTATATTTTTATTCACTATACTAACTTTAATTAATAATTTATTTTATTTTCAGTTATATAAGTTGATGGGTGCAGGGTGTGGAAAATTATTTTATGATTTTATCTGTGATTTTATGAAATTATATATTCCAAAAAAAATTATTTAATATTTGAATAATTTTTTTATTTGTTTTTATAATTATTCTTTAATTTTTGTAAGTAAATTATTTATACTGGCCTCTATTTGTAGAACGTTATATAGACCATCTAAAAGTCAAAATATGCAACAACATCGGGTCAAAAGAGGCCATAATTTCATGGTAGTTGGGTGGCCTCTATACTACTTGAGAGGTTTCTTTTTGTGGTTTCTAAAGTTCATTTCTCAATAAGTGTATAGAACAATAAGGGTAGATCTTATATAGAGTGAAAATATGCTCAATCGAATGATGGTGGAGCAGCGGACACCGAAATTGGGGAGTGGGGGATTAAAAATTAGGTTTTAGAAATATGTGCCTTTTAGTTCCTATTAATAGATCACCTGAATTATGGGTCTTTTTTAAATTTTATTTTAGTCATTTTTTTAATTTCTGTGATCAAATAAATATTCGTACATTAAATTAATAAATTTTTTGCAAAATGAAAATAAAAATTTATAAAATATAGCAATGTATGATGACCTATAACACAATTATTAAATGAAAATTTGGTAGGCTGAAGTTGCGTGTTATAATTAATAATGATATGAAAATTTTTATTTGAGAAAAATATTTGGTTTCATATTTCCATGATAAATATATACCATATAAAAAGAAACCCATATTTCTATCACATGTCTTACCAAACGAACCCAACTTGCATACACCTGTAGATATATATATATATATATATATACTCTAATAGTATCACATAAAACAAAATGAATCATTCATGTGATGGTTTCTCTAACTGACTCTGATGGTTTTATTATCTGGAACATAGAATAATCCCATAAACACTCTATTATAATGGATGAGGAACCCTAGAAACTGAAAAAAGCTATAAGGCATGATACATAGATGAAATCATTGATCAAAAATAAACCCTCGCTTCATCGATGCTACAAAAATAGTACTAGTACTCTACCTTTCTTGCATCCTTGAAATCCCAATCAACAGCAGATAAATGAACCCAAATCAAGCACTACCCAGAGAATTTTTAATGATGGTCAAAAATATCTCTTGCATCGGTGCTACAAAATTTGAAATTTAACTCTACTTTCAATGTAATCTACTCGATCTTCTAATCAATGGGATATGTCTAATTAATTATTAAAAAAAATTGATATTTTTTAAAAAAATGTATTGAATTTATTGAAAACTAATATTTTTTAACATAATGTCTTTTAAAAAATAGTTAAATTTTGTTTAATGTTTAAACCCAAACATAAAGGAGGGAAAAATTATATTTGAGAAAGTTGTGTTTTTGATACAGAGGATCTGAATAAGTTGAACATGATACAGAGTATCAGACTAAGCAGCACCTATCACAGAAGTTTTTTTAAATTTAAAGTTATTTATCAGACACATAATTAGCCTTACATAAATCAGCCTGAATTTCAAGATCTATTGAACATGATGTATTTTAGAGAGAATTTGGTGAGTTCTAAAGTCATAATGTTGCTAAAGATCTTGAATGATGAAAGTGATTTCATGAGTTATAAAGTTCTTAAACATTCTATCCTTAAGTCAGATGATGATTTTCTATTTTTTAATTCTAAAATATCATAAGTTCTATATAACACATGTGATTCAAGCCTTATAGAGAAATTAGGTATAATATTTACATGCATTCTTATTGTTGGTTTGAAATAAAGAATTTTTTGAAAGTAAGGGATGTAGCAATACCATTCATGTAAGTCAAATTATTCTTCTCCAATTTTAGTGTTCTCATAAATCATGAAAACTCTGATGATAAAATATTTTGATGAAATTAAGGAATCATAAAGAATATATCATCACCAATAATCAAGAAAAATTCTTATTAGATCCAAAAGTACCAAGAATAGAAGTTTTTAGAAGTCTTAATGAGTTATATGAAATGAGTTTTGAAGAGTTTCAAAGTTGTAGTGTGAATTTTCCATCATAATGATAATTTCATCATTGTGATAATTCTGTCATTATAAAGATTGCATGATAATGAAGATGAGGAAGTTCCATTAAAATAACTATGAGAAGAAAAGTTAATCGAACGGACTCTAAGGAGTAATGTCAATCAGACTGACTCTGAGGAGGAAATTCAATCAGACTGACTCTGAGAAGAAAAGTCAATTGGAATAACTCTATGAAGGAAAACCAATATGACTACCTCAAAAAAGGAAAGTTAATTAGACTTACTCTAAGAAGTAAATTCATACTGACTATTTTTTATGAGGAAATTCAATTCAGAATAAGATAAGAAAGTTCCATCATACTGAATAAAATTTAATAAGTCTGATAAGACTATTAATGGAGAAGAATCTAGAATATTAGTGAAGAGTTTAAGTGTTAAAACTTGAAATAAAAATATGTTTATATCTCATAGCTTTTTTAGTTGGTGTAAGGGGAAACGATTTTCAATTTCCTTTATTTTCCATTCATGGATGCGTATAAATAGAAGTACAATACATTCATTCTTTTCAACCTTTTACTGTACAAAAGGAAGAGCACTATCGAGTTTGCGTAAGAGATACATTTCGGATACAGTTATAATTATAAGATCAGGTGGCTAGAAGTTTTCTTACTATATTGAGGAAGATTAGACTGATTAGTTTATTAGATTTTGAGAAGTTTAGTTTGAGAAAATGGTTCATCATAATAAGTTCATCATAAGAAGTTTATTTTAATGAGTTAATCAGACTGAAGAATTCATACTTGGGGTCCTCAGATAGAGGTTTTGAATATAGTTTTGATGATAAAATTTTTTTGTGAAATTTAATTTCAGGATCAATAATTTTGAAGTAGACTTTTTTAATTTACAAGAGTTAGTATAATAATTCCTATTAGGTGATATAATGTGTCTAACATGAGTTAACACAAGTTGTATTCACTTATTCATTATAGTGTATTTCCATATACCCATATAAGTGGATATGTGAAGGATGTAGGTTGTCACACTAAGGTAGAACCATGTAAATCTCAAGTTCTATACTTTCTTTCTAACTTTTACATCAATGATTATTTACTATAAGATGATAATGTAATTAACTTTGACTTGTTATAGGGGTTAAGTTTCTAAAAATTATTAAACTTATAAAAAGTTAACAACTTATTCACCCCCCCCCCACCTTCTAAGTTATTATTTGATCCTTTGGAACATCAATTAGTGGCAGAGATATGTTCCCTTGTTGAATTATAATCCTGGATAACATAAATCCTTTCAATAGTAGATTAATTCTAACATTTTTTGAAAAATGTAATGCCCCGACCCTAGAATCCATGAGTTGGTGCATTATTAAATAACACTAGAATGATTACAAGTAATCAAGTCCTGAAGGAACACTCAGTTTAGTAGTCTTGGAAACAAGATACATATATAAGTTCAACACTACAACATGAAAATAAAAACAACACTAATTTATTCTATTAGAAACATCCAAGATTCCAAGATTACTCCTTCAAGTCACTCGTAACTAAATTCTTCATATCCTGGAAAAATGAAACATGAGAAAGGGGTGAGCTGAAAAGCTTAGTAAGAGTAAGAAATACAACAGAAGATGACATAAACATTAGGCATGGTGAATAATTGAAAACACATGACTTTACAAATAATATACATGAACCCTTTATGGTAGGAATTTGAGATAAGTAAATAATTCCATAATAAAACATTGTCATGGGTATTATACTAGTCAAATAACAACATGAAATATCAATAGCTAATCACATAATTATGGAATGCATAATGTCAGATATCATAACCACATATTCAAGGCCTTGTGCCAAGACTACAAATAATATTTTTTCAAAGCTTTGTGCCAAGACACTAGTTTGTCTCATTAGACCTATCGATGCATCGAGGAGATATAGCGGGCTCCACTCATCACTTACTAATTCTAATAGATTCCTCATATGAAAAGGTTTAAACATAACATAAACATTCATATTAAAACTAGCATATGAAATGTCAATACTTTATCCATAAACCATGAATGGTATAAAAATATCACATCCAAAGTCAAACACAACTCATTAAATACACTATGGAATATTGTATTACATTAGATTAACCTCAATCTAGAACAATGAAAGATATTCACATAGATGAAAAAAATCATCAAAACTATTTTAGAGAAATATCCCCCTTTTTCTTGAAAACATTTAAAAGTATCACTATATATCATGAAGTTGTTTAAAATAAATTTTTGAATCAAAGTTTCCCTTACCACTTTGAAACTATTAAAATGGATTATAATTTTAAAACATTAATTTTCATATAGAAAATCATTAAAACCATTATTAAAACATGGACATCGATGAGAAATATTTGCAAGAATAAATCTTTAAAACATTTAAAAGTTATATTTTAGTTAGAGTTTCGGACCCAATTAAAGATGCTTGAATAAAAATAATTGAGGTAATAAAAACATTATAATATAATGAGAATAAATTATTTCATGATATACTATGTCAATTTATAGTATATACACCATATAAAAGTGAATAGGTTTATAACAACAAAGAAGACTCAATGGAATGTAAGTTTAGATGAACTCCCTTATAAAGAATATATCCTTAGGTTAAGGATAAATGAATGACATAATTATGTGTGAAAATATAAATAAACTCAATATGATAGGATATTCAGTGTAAATCAATCAGAGAACATTCACACATATACTTTTAAAAACAACACCAATGAATTGGATGTTTAACTCAATGAATGGAGATTGAGTTAAAATTACTCTTATTAGGTTTATATCGATGACTTGAAAATTTTTCCATTGTGTGATTATGTGTATCAAAAGTATATACACAGATATGTGAGTAAAAATTACTACATAAATAATAAATAATGATTCCACTGATAATTTTAGAGTAAAATAATTAGTGAAGTATGCGTAAAGCCCAATGAGTGGAAATTGTAATTTGAAATTCCCTTACCGATTTGGTAACTTATGAAATATACACCCCATGAAAGAAGGATAATAAAATGAAGATGTAAATCCCCATAAAATAAAGTATATTACCCCATGAATACAATCATTGGCAGTATATACACCGCACAAAAGGAAATAGTGACCAATATATCATGAATCTCATGGAAATAAGAGGTGAGATGAAAACTCTTTACTATGTTGTAATTAATCGAGTCTTATGAACAAAAGTTAATAACCATAAAATTAACCACATAATACCAGTAATATGAAGATAATAATGATAATATATATCAAATGGAAGTACACAATACACCACATGCAATAAATAAGTTGCGAACAATGGAAATCTCATGAAAATAAAAGTGAGATAAGAAACCCCTTACCTCAAGTCTGACTTGTCTTGTATGTTCCTAGTTCTTCCTGAATAATAAAATTAAGTTAATTTATAATAGATTAAATAATTTTTTTTGAATTTTATTATTCCTTTTATATCACTTATTACCTTTCTGTAACAATTAGTTAATTATTTGAGTTCATATTGGATATTTTATCGATGTTCGGAATTTGAGTCAAAAATGTACTTGTTATAATTACAATTTTTCCTTGTGGTCCAAAGTCAATTATCTCCATAATGATATACATTATTTATATATCATAGATATATTATATATCCTGTATATATATCTATTTATAATAGTACATAACATTTGTAGATAAGAAATGAAATGTACTGTTCATGGAGACGGAAAGTCGTACGTACGCATGAATGCTACTTTCATTTCTATTTTGTATTTTAATGGAATTAAAACATAATGATACATAGGTATATTATAATTATAGTATAATATCATATATAATATCACTATTTACATACTTTATACATCCAATATAAGGCATTAATGAGTCATATCATTTTGAGGGGGCGGTAGTCCACACTTGCTCAAATGAAATTATCGCATTTTACCCATAATGGAAACCATAAAATAATGATATAAATGGAAAAGAAAGAGGCATAAAGAAAATATAAACATAATATATATTTCATATATAAATATAGTTCCATCTTAATGGATACCATGAGAGGCGATAGGAGATAATCGAACAATTATTGTTTCGTGAGGTGTTAGTTTGCCATCCAAAGAAATAGTATGTTCTTCACCCATTAGATGGGGGTGTGTGTAAGTTTAGTTAGAATCCTTATCATAAAAACATCCTAGTATATTTATGATTATATTTTTGTTATAAAATAATGTAATAAAAAGTTTTTATGGTGTTGGAGAAGTAAAATTAAACAAAATAAAACAAAATAATTTATGTGAAAGTGTTACCTTTAATTTGGGTAACTTCCTTTGGTTTGAACCAAAAGGACTTCTTGAAGTTCCTTCTACCTAAGGTAAGGATTCAAGGAGGAATAGGGGGATCTTTAGAGAATATTTTCATAGGGTTTGTACAAGCCAAGTGGGTTGACGGATGTGTGGAATGGGTTAGAAGTGGTGTCCTTTTATAACGGGGAGGAGGGGCTCTTTAAGAAAGTGTGAAAATATTATTTTATTATATAGTGAAATTCAGTTTCTAATGATCCAAAACTAATTAAAGTAAAAGAAAAGATGACTCGTGTTTGAAATAAAATCATCAAATAATTATTGGATAGGTTTGGATATTATTTTAATATTAATTATCATATTTATTTAAATCATTTATTAATTAGGTAAACACTACACCATTATTGTGTCATAAATAATTTAATTTATTTGATATCTAAAAATTATAAAAAAAATTAACTTAATGTAGGAAATTGTTTTATATATCTAATGATTTTTTATAGTCATAAATATGACTTATATAACCCCATGTAAAATGTTTTTTACTAAAATATATTTGTTAATGTCATTTTTGTCTTTACTTTATGTTAATTAAAATAATGTGTCATTATAATTCTTAAGTGTATCAATGGGGTCCCAAAATCGGCCAAAGGATATCCATGGTCGTCCATGACTCATAAAATAAGTTTAAAACATGTGTTAAAATAATTTTTTATTATTATAGTATTCTTTTTACCTTGAATTACCTTATTTAACTTTAACTACGGTAAATAAAACTCAAAATTTACTATTCATCAAAAATTATTTTCATCTTATTGAACCAAATAATACTTATTAATAAAAACAATGTATCTCTTATTTTCTATATTAAATTCACAAAAGAGATAAAATTTCATTTAAATGAAAAATTCGGATTTTTAACTACTACTTAGTGGTTTCACTATTCATCAAAAATTGATGTTTTTCAGAAAAATACCAAAAATTTAGCCTATTCTACATTTGATATTAAAAATTAAAAAATGATGTCTATTTTACCAAATTAAACACATAGAAGTGGGATTAATTAATTTTATAACTAATTCCTATTGTCAAAACAAATAGCGTGTTTTTATGAAACATTAACTATCAAAAGATTGACACTTGTTTATGTATAATTTCAAAGTAAAATTCATTCCAATGACCAAAATTGGATTAAAGGGTAAAAATATAATCTAATTACAATTCAAAACCAATTTATAATATAATCTAATCATGTAAATAAATTAGATTAAAAGACAGTTTTGAATTAAAATACATTATTTATCACTATTCAAAAAAATGAATATTATTAGAAAAATACCAGAATTTCATCCAAAGTAAATTTTGATGTCCCGATTCTAAAGAATAATTTTATTTTGTCAAAATGAATATCTAAAAGAGTCATATATTGGATTTAAAAAGGGTTTTCCGTTAAAAAGAGGTAAAATTGAATTTTGTTTTTAAAAAAATACATTTTTTTATCTGAAAAATTGAATTTGTTCTTATAATATGTCTAAGAAACACATAATGCATAAGTAAAAATTATATGGGGTATATAAAATTCAAAATCCAGTTATTACTATTCATAACTGCTTTTGAACTGCGAGTTTGGCATGTCGTGGTGCGCTTGAACTTGGTGTTGCATATAGCGCAAGCTATTGAATTTAAAGAAAATAACTTACTATGAAATATTGGGGAGTTACATTATCCCATAATTTAATAAATTGAATCCTCACAATTTGAAATTTCTCTTTGAAAATAAAAGGTTAAAAATAGAAAAATACCTTTGTGGAAAATCCACATCAAAAATTGGGTTAATAAAATTTAGTCTTAATAAGAGGGAAAAGGAGATGAAAACATCACCACTAAATTATGATCTCGATTAGGGAAACATTTTTGGAAATTAGAGACACATAATTGAATGAAATACATAAATATATATTGGTAGTGATTGAGGTCATCAATCACAAACAAGCGTAAAATTGAGGGCCTCGAAGCCATCAATCTATGACGATTTAAAATATCATCTGTTCAACATAAATCATTAGGATAACACATTACTGGTTTTAAGATCCCTTCCCTAAAGTTTTATAATAAATTTATTCATAGAATAAGAAAACAAAAATTTACATGACAAGAATACTTTCACCCTTTATCTAATTCTTACCACAAACTCATATTTTACTCCTAATGATGATTATTAAAGATGACTTGGTCACACATGAAGCACTAGAATCAACTTATAGAGAATCAAATAATCCAAAATGGATGAACTATATATTTTTATTTTCTTTAGAGATTAACCAAAACCAAAATGGTTAGTAAAAGATGAGATGATCTACAAAAAGGATAATGCTTTTGAGAAATAAATACTAATCTTAATTTCAAAAATTAAACCAAAAATATCCAAAGTTCAATAAATACAATTAAATAAACAATTAACCATAAATTATTTTATTATAATCCAATTTAATATTGAAATGCAAAACTCAGAAAAAAATTTCTTAAGTAGTTTTCCACATTAAATTGTATCTACAAATAATATCGACTACTCTTAAAGTAACATTCTTAAAAGTAATTAACCTAATCACATATTCTCAATGATAGTTTAATTATTTCTATAAATAACCCAAATATCTATAAATCCAAAATAAAAACATAGGTAAAAAACACCTTTACTCTTTAAATGATATCCTATAGTATTCAATTTTCCTTAAGAATGTAGTATTCCCAATAGAGAAAAGGTCTTCCAAAATAACATTTGTCACCTAATCACCAAATAAATTTCATATACTAAGGATATCCATTTGTTAAGACATAAGATCAAAAGCAACTTATTTTTTATCAATAAAATCATTTAACTAAAAATAATTAGTCGCACTAACCAGGGACTTCACATAGTCTCATTGGAGGAGATAAATCCCAATCGCACTATGGTTGTGGGTTCGATTCCTGTAGCTTTGTCTCACATGATGGGCTGTCACATGGTCAACATGTTGTCCTTTTTCAAAAACAATATAATTTTATAATATTCCCAAAAATGAGATAGTTTCCTCAAAATAACTATAACATAATTTCATCACAAATGTTATCTCAAACCTCACATTTTCATTCAAAAATTTTATAACTTCTAATTTACTCAAACTCAATCATCATATAAAACTAAATGGTTATTTATAACTATATCCACAAGAGAAAATGTAATTCTTCCTCAAATATCATTTTCACATGACCAAGTGTAGGGTTAAAAATACAAGAGAAAAGTCATCCAAAGTAATCCCATCAACAAAGAGAACTAATATTTTTTAAACATTTCTTTATCCATTTATTTCAACATAGCTTCATCCTTGATCAAGAGGGTATCCTATAGAATAGGGAATCCACTCGGGTAATGTCCAGGTCCCCAACATTTATAGAAAATGACTGTTAATGGATTATTAAGACCATTTTTATTTTCTTCCATAGTACTCTTCTTTTTTTCACGTAAATTCTTTACATTATGTCCTTCCTTCCCACACATGAAGCATTTCATTGTTCCATTAAGACACATTTCTAGGTGTCTTCTTACAAATTTCCTTCATGATGGAAAATAATCTTTCTTTTCTCCATGGCCTTCACTACTGGAGCTCTTATCATTCACCACTTTTCTCTTCCTTATTGAGTCCGAGAGTTGGTTAATATATATATTTTTGATCATATTTTTTGAAAAATTATTCTTCATGAACATGATATCTTTTACACCTATCAACATTTCATTTTGTTTCTCATTTACACCATCGTTAAAACCTTGTACATCGGGCTCAAAGTTACTATGACATCCCCGGAATCAATCCATTGACCAAAACCAAAAAAGCATTGTGTGAGTAATAATATTCATAAAATCATTTGGAGAATATCATGACACATTATTTTCAATTTAAAACGCCTTTTGATTAACCATGTTCATTTATTCTCATCTTATATTAAAATCCTTCAAATCAGTTTGTAAAGAAAATGTAAATTATCTTAAGCATATCCCCCTGGAGTTTCATAACCAAGAGTATAACAAGGCTCGTTGTTATGTAACAAGATACCCTAGATGAAGCCCGAAACTCGTTGTCGGAGTTTTCACTCTTAGGTACATCTGTGCCAGAGCCGCCTCTACCTACTCATATCTAGACAGGGATGTACTGCTTGGAAAATACACAAAATATCTACATTACCAAGATTATAGGAAGTTATTCTATATTAATCATCAATGTCTATCTTAGGTTAATGTGATCTAATTAGAGTTTATCTAAATCTAGTTTCCAAGATTTGTACTAAACTTCCTCTGATACCAACTGTAATTCCCCAACCCTAGAATCCAAAAGCTAGTGCATTATTACATAACATTGTCATGATTACAAGGAATAAAGTCCTGAAGGACAGATCAGTTTAGTAGTCTTGTAAACACGATACTTACATTAGTTCAACACTACAACTTGAAAAGAAAAACAACACTAATTTATTCCATTAGAAACATCCAAGCTTCCAAGATTATTCCTTCAAGTCACTCATAACTAACTTCTTCATATCCTGGGAAAATGAAACTTGAGAAAGTGGTGAGCTCAAACACTTAGTAAGAGTAAGAAATACATTAGAAGATAACAAAAACATTAGGAATGGTGAATAATTGAAAACACATGACTTTACAGATAATAAACATGACCACTTTATAGAAAGAATGTGAGCTGAGTAAATAACTCCATAGTAAAACATAGTCATGTGTATTATACTATTCAAATAACCACATGAAATATCAATAGATAATCTCATAATGATGGAATGCATAATTTCAGACATCATAAACACATATTCAAGGCCTCGTTCCAAGACTACAAATAATATTTTGACAAGGCCTTGTGCCAAGACACTAGTTTGTCTCATGAGACCTACGGATGCATCGAAGAGATATAGCAGGATCCACCAGTCACTTACTAAGTCCAATGCATTCCTCATATGAAAAGGTTTAAACATAACATAAACATTCATATTAAAACCAGCATATGAAATGTTAATAATTTATCCATAAACCATTAATGGTATAAAAATAGAATATCCACAGTCAAAAATAACACATTAAATACAATATTTAAGACTTTATTATATTATATTAACCTCAATTGAGAATAATTAAGGATATTTACATAGATGAAAAAATTCATTAAAACTATTTTATAGAAATATCCCACTTTTTCTTGAAAAAATTAAAAAGTTCGACAATTTATAAAGAAGTCACTTAAAATAGATTTTTGAATAAAAGTGTCCCATACCACTTTGAAACTTTTAAAATGGATTTTAATTTGAAAACATTAATTTCCATATAGATAAATCCTTAAAAACATATTTAAAACAGGGACATTGATAAGAAAGATTTAGAAGAATAAATCTTCAAAACATTTAAAAATGAAATTTTTGTTAGAGTTTCTAATTAAATGAGAGACTATTGAATACTAATAATTGAGGTAATAAAAACTTTATAATATTATTAGAATAAATGATTCATGATATACTATGTCAATGGACAATATATACACCATATAAAAGTGAATAGGTGCATAACAACAAAGGAGACTCAATGGAATGGAAGTTGAGAAGAAATCCCTTATAAAGATTGTGTCCTTAGGTTAAGCATAAATAAATGACATAAGTATGTGTGGAAAATATACATACACTCAATATTATTGGATATCAAGTGTAAATAAATCAGAGAACATTCAAACATATTCATGTAAAAACAACACCAATGAATTGGTTGTTTAACTCAATGAATGGAGATTGAGTTAAAATTACTCTTTTCGGGTTCATATCGATGACTTGAGAATTTATCAATGGTGTGATTATGTGTATCAAAATTATATCCACAAAAGTTTTAGTTGAAATTACTAAATAAATAATAAATATTGATTCCACACAAAATCATGGGGTAAAATAATCAATAAAGTATGCGTAAAGCCCAATGAGTGGAAATTGAAATTTGAAATTCCCTTACCGATTTGGTAACTTATGAAACATATACCCCATGAAATAAGTATCATAAAATGAATATTTAAATACCGATAAATTAATGTATACTACACCCATAATACAATCATGGTCAGTACAGACACCACACAAAATGAAATAGTGGCCAATATATCATGAATCTCACGGAAATAAGAGGTGAGATGAAAACTCCTTACCACTTTGTAATTCATTGAGTCATATGAACAAAAGTTAATAACTATAAAATGAATCAAAGAATACCCTAAATATAAAGAGAATCATGATAATATATATCAAATGTAAGTACACAATACACCACATGAAATAAATAAGTGGCGAACAATGGAAATCTCATGGAATTAAAAGTGAGATTAGAAACCCCTTACCTCAAGTCTGACTTGTCTTGTGTGTTCCTTGTTCTTCCTGAATAATAAAATTAAGTTAATTTATGATTTATTAAGAACATTTTATAAGTTTATTATTCCTTTTATATCACTTATTACCTTGTAATAACATTTAGTTAATTATTTGGGTTCATATTGGATATTTTATTGATGTTCGTAACTTGAGCCAAAAATGAACTTGTTATAATTACAATTTTTCCATGTGGTCAAAACTCCATTGTCTCCATAATTATATAAATGATTTATATATCATATATATATTATATATCCAGTATATATATCTATTTATAATAGTACATAACATTTGGAGATAAGAAATGAAATGTACAGTTCATGGAGATGGTAAGCTGTACGTACTAATGAACGCTACTTTCATTTCTATTTGATATTTTAATGGAATAAAAACCTAATGATACATAGGTATATTATAATTCAAGTATAATATCATATATAATATCATTATTTTCATCCTTTATATTTCCCACATAAGACATTAACAAGTCATATCATTTTGAGGGGGCGGTAGTCCGCACATCCTCAAATGAAATTATCACATTTTATCCATAATGGAAACCATAAAATATTGATATAAATGGAAAATACAGAATCATAAAGAAAACATAAACATATTCTATATATATATATCATATATAAATTTAGTGACATATTAATGGCCACCATGAGAGGCGATAATAGATAATTGAACAATTATCATTTCGTGAGGCGTTAGTTTGCCATCCACAGAAATAGTATGGTCTTCACCCATTAAATGGAGGTGTGTGTAAGTTTAGTTTGAATCCTTCTCATAAAAACATCATAGTATATTGAGAATACTATTTTTTTGATAAAAAGAAGTAATAAAAGGTGTTTTTGGGGTTGTAGAAGTAAAATTAAACAAAATAAAACAAAAGAATTTATGTGAAATTGTTACCTTTAATTTGGGTAACTTCCTTTGGTTTGAACCAAAAGTACTTCTTGAAGTGCCTTTTGAATAAGTTAAGGCTTCTAGGAGGAATAGGGGGATCTTTAGAGATTATTTTGGTAGGGTTTGGATGAGACCAGGGGCTTGATATGTGTGTGTAATGGGTTAAAAGTGGTGTCCTTTTATAAGGGGGGGGAGAGGCTCTTTAAGAAAATGTGAAAATATTATTTTATTATATAGTGATATTTGGTTTCTAAAGGTCCAAAGCTAATTAAAGTCGAAGATAACATGACTCATGGTCGAAATAAAATCATCCAATAAGAATTGGATAGGCTTTGGATATTATTTTAATATTCATATTCATATTTATTTAAATTATTTATTAATTAGGTAAATGTTACATCATTATTTTTTCATAAATAATTTAATTTATTTGATTTCTAAAAATTATAAATAAATTAACATAATGTAGGTAATTGTTTTTTATTTTATAGTTGAATAGATGACTTATATAACCCCATGTAAAAATTGATATACAAAAAGATATTTGTTAATGTCATTTTTGTCTTTACTTTAAGTTAATTAAAATAATGTTTCATTGTCATTCTTAAGTGGCTTCATGGGGTCCCAAAATCGACCCAAGGATTCCCATAGTCGGCCATGACTCATCCAACATGGTTAGGAAAAGTTTTAAGGTAATTTTGTATTATTATAATATTCTTTTTACCTTGAATTACCCTATTTACCTTTAACTAAGGTAAATAAAAGTCAAAAGTTACTATTCACCAAAAATTATTTTCATCTTATTGAACCACATATTACTTACTAATAAAAACCATGTATCTCAGATTTTTGAAATTAAATTCACATAAGAGGTAATATTTCATTTAAATTCAAAATTTGGATTTTCAACTACTACTTAGTGGTTTCACTATTCATCAAAAATTGATGGTTTTTAGAACAATAAAAAAAATTCAGCTTAAGGTATATTTGATATTCCAAATTAAAAAATGACTTCTATATTACCAAATTCAAAAAATTGAAGTTGGATTAATTAATTTTAAAATTAATTCTTGTTGTCAAAACAAATAGCTTGTTTTTAAGAAACAATAAATATCAAAATATTGACACTTGTTTATGTATAATTTCAATGTGAAATTAATTCCAATGACAAACATTGGATTAAAGAGTAAAATTATTATCTAATTACACTTCAAAACTAATTTAAAATATAATATAACCATATAAATAGATTATATTAAAAGGCAGTTATGAATTAAAATACATTAATTCTCACTATTCATAAAAAATGAATATTAATAAAAAAAATATAAAATTTCATCCAAAGTAAATTTTGATGTCCCGATTCTAAAGAAAAAATTTATTTGGTCAAAATGAATATACAAAAGAGACAAATATTGGATTTAAAAAGGGTTCATCTTTAAAAGGTGCTAAAATTGAATTTTTTTAAAAAATACATTTTTTTATTTGAAAAATTGATTTTTTTTCTTATAATATTTATAACAAACACATAATACATAAGTTAAAATTATATGGGGTATATAGAATTTAAAATATAGTTAATAATTTTCATAACCGCTTTTGAACGGCTTGTTTGGTATGTCATGGTGCGCTTGAGCTCGGTGCTGCGTGTAGCGCAAGCTATTGAATTTAAAGAAAATAACTTGCTATGAAATATTGGGGTGTTACAAAAAAGTTATGGATGAAAAAATAGGATGATTCCTTATCTTCTATCAATTTTACAATAAGTTTTTCATGTTGCTACAATTGGTTTTCCACCTATTAAGATGGATTCACCTAATGAATTTTTTTGATAATAGAAATATTGAAGTTGATGTAAAATATTTGATTTCTATTATTATGTATCTCTCAGAAATTTTTTATATGAAGGTGGTGGGTCTCAAAAATTCAAATAGTATGTGGGGCAAGCTAGAAAGTTATTTTTAAGGGAATACAAAGGTAATAGAAGAGAATCTAAAAATCTATAACACTATGTTTGACTAAATATGAATTCAAGATAAAGAAAGTATTGATGAATAATTCCCTTGGGTAAATGAAATTGATTTCATCATCAGAGGATATAGAGAAGTTACAGAGGATTCTAGAATAGTGAGGAAACTTATGAGATACTCTTGATATAGGTTTGATTCTAAAATTTCCACTTTATAAGATAAAGATGATTTATCTCTTGATGAATTACATAACATTATTATTTCTTATAAAATGAAAAAAAACTCCATTTTCTAGAAAAAAAAGATAAAAGATAAAATAGATTTTAAATATATGAGAAAAATGAAGATTCAATATGTTGATGTTGTTGATCATTGTGATTTTTATGATAAAGAATATGATGATTTCAATGATAAAAACGTGTCTTTTATGTAAGAACTCAGTTCTTATTCTTGATATAAGGGTTTCTTCTTTTCCCTTTTCCTTCAGTGTTTTTGAGAAAATAAGGAAAATGGGGAAAATCCCAAATTTTGTGGGTACATGCCATGTACATTTCCACACACCATGTACTTTGGCTGTGTGGGATGAGTTCACAAGGCGTGTAGTATTGTCAATGATAAATGGTGTAAAAAATGACTACACACCATGTACTGGGTATTTACATGTCGTGTAATCAGTCAGCAGGTGAATAGTAATGTGGCAGAGGCAGCTGCCAGCTAAGCGACAGTACATGTCGTGTATTCAGGAATACACAATGTGTACACATGTCGACAAATGAACAGTGCCACGGTGGAAAGAAGCCATTAGGGGAACAGTTTAAAAAATGGAAAGTACACACCGTGTACTTGAGTGTACACACCGTGTAGTCATGAAATTTTGCTTAAAATAGTTAACAGCCTCCTCATTTGATAGAGGAGGTAGAACCACCATTTAGAGCATGGGAGGATGGCCGAACCTTGGAGGATCACCCGATCGCGCACCGGGAATCCGATTCTGCCTTCATCGATTACGTTGGGACTATACTGGTAAGTCCTCACCTCTCCTTTCATTTTTCTTACCAATTATTTGTTGAGGGAAAGTTATTTGAGTTTGAGTGAGTGAACGTTTATCCCAGATCTACATCGTTTTTGGATAGTTCAGGAGCCGTCGTTCATGTATACTGATCAGAGACGATTAAGGTAAGTGATCTGGTGTTTATTTCCAACTATTGAGTTGAATTTTTTGTACCGTTGTGCTACAAACCCATGTTTGGGGTGTCCTATGGCTATGGAATTTTCTGAAAGTTATCTACATATTTATAGATAAACTTTTGATAATTTAAAACTACTGTTTGGGATCACTTCTTGGATCCAAGACCACCCCGGGGGTGCTTCCCTCTGTTTAACCGTTTGGCTAAGATACTTGTGGGTACACCATGAATGTTAGCATGATTTGAATTACCTTTAGAGGAATTGTATATAATTTCTTTCTTATATGTTGGGCTCAGCCCGGTTAATTGTCTAGACTGAGGGCAGTTTTCGTTTAGCCTGAGATAAACTCTTATTATTACCATGGGTATTAGATTCTGTGCCTGTGGGCCACACCTCATAGGCCTGTGGGCAATATTAGTTATGCCTGTGGGTAGACACCTATGGGTTTTGATTCTGATTACCTGAGGGTAAGGATTTTATGTATGAGGACAGTGTTATCATGAATATTCACCGTGGTGATTTTCATATGTTATACCTGCCATGTTATAGAATAGGCTTGGCATGGTTAAATGAGTTTTAAAATGGCAATATAACTGGTAGAGTTAGCTACTTTTGAGTATTGCTTAGTTTATTTAATTTACTACTGCACACTTCTATTGCACATTTTCACGAACAGTTGGGCACATGCCTTTGGTGGTTGCATACATTGATTTATTTCTCACACACTGTTTGGGTCATGTATTCTTCCCAAACAGATTACATTTTTATAGGTGTCGATAGGGGAAATGGTCCCCATATAGGTACATAATTATAGAAGAGGAGTAGGAGAGCATGGGACCGAGCTTAGGCTTGTGATGCTACTGTGTTATGTTTACTTTACTTTTTTTTTGTACCTTGTACATTGAGTTGTATTGTATTGTATTTTATGTGTATCCTGTTCTGGATACTTTCATAGAATTAGTGACATGCTACATCTTTTTATATATGACTGCTGGTTCTCTTTTACTTTAGTGGTCCATTTCAATTGTATATTTTTTATTACTAGCGCTATTGTATGTTATCTTTTATGTGGCAATACACTTTGAAAAATGAGGGCATAGTTTCCACACTATCAGACCTGGTCCCTCGCTGCTAGTCGGTAGCCTCTGGCGTTTGGGGAAATGTGCTTGAGGACATGTGACCAACTTGGTTCGGGACACCCATTGTGTGGCTTCCCGATCCATGATGTTACAAATTGGTATCAAAGGTGGTACTTTTCTTTGACTTACTTTTTGGAGCCTTAGTCAGGGATAGGATGGAAATGGTAGTTTGTAATAAGTTGTGCCCGGGAGTAGCTAACCCGTTTATAGGGAAAAGACATTCTACCTCGTTTATTGCAATTTTTTTGATTTTGAAAATTTGATGGTTGACTTGATTTTCACCATTTGGTGACGCACTTGTAGTGTGCTTTTTATATTTTATAGATGGGTTCTATTTAGTTGCAACCCTATGAGATGATGGTATGCCATATCATGCATCATTTAGGCACATGCTAGAAATCACATGCCATGCATAGTTTCCATGCCATGTAGGTGCATTTGAAATTGCATGTTGTTGTGATAGTTATTATGCTAGAAAATCATGTTGTTGTGATATATGCTTTGATAAATACCTGCTATTTGATAGGGTATTTTTTTGAGAGTTTGTTGATAGGATGAATGCCAAACTTTGGTTTTTGGGGAGTATGGACCCTCATTAACTGGAATTTGGTGGATCATTGATGATTTTACTTTGTTATAACATGTGTAAGATACTAAGATTTGATTTGCAGAGAGTATGGGACCTCAAGGATCGGATATTGGCACTTAGTTGTTTGTTTCAACGTCTTCTGGGTTTTGGAGTAGTTTCTAAGGCTTACTGTCTGGAAAACCCTGGATACACGCCGTGTAGTTCCTTGGACACATGTCGTGTGCTCTTCTATTCAGGAAGAAATGAAAACTTTTTAAGTACATGCCATGTAGTCTATTCTCGTGTCATAGACAGTGTGGGCGGGGACACAGGGTAGGGAAGGGATTGGGGAAACACATTTTGTACTGGTTGGACATGTCGTGTTGTGTTGACCCAGTGTTTTCCCTTGTAACTAACTACACAAATAGAGGAAACCTTAAGACATAAACGCCATGTCTACTTTGAACACGCTATATAGTCTCACCCAGGTACCTGTCCGTGTCACGAACAACACGGGTCGGTGTTATCTTTCCTAGTACACGTCGTGTCCACCAAGAACACGCCGTGTAGTGTTAGCCGTGTATTCGGCCATGTAGCGAGCAACATGGATCGGTCTAGGGATTTGTTGAACACACCGTGTCATTTTGAAACATGTCGTGTAGTGTGACCTGGGTACACAGGCCGTGTCACGAAAAAAACGGGCCAGTGAAAGCTTGTTGAGTACATGCCATGTTTCCCTGGGACATGTCATGTAGTCTTTTTTTAGGAGTGTTGTGTACCTTAGCCATGTAGAAGGACTAGGTTAGGGAAGGAGGATTCAAGTACACGACGTGTATGCAGACGACACGCCGTGTGTTTGAGGTGTTACATGAACAGTTTTAGCTGGAGTACATTTCCATGTGGATGGCTAGTGAGAACAAGTCATGTAGTATTAATACATGTCGTGTAATCAAGTTTTGTAAATATTGAATTATTTCTTCCTCATATTCCCTTCTTGGCCTCCTCATTTTAGTTCTTTGATAATATTGATCTAAGGCATGTATTTGACCTTGTAGAGTCATGCCATCAAGACATCCTTGAGTTGTTCACCAGGAGAGTGGCAATGAGTATGATCCTGAGATGGTGGGCCATGGGATACTAGTGGATCCTCCAACAGAGCCAGATGCGGTGCCATCCGTTATACTGGACACAAGAACTAATGTGCAGTTCCATGAAGGCTTCATGCAGTTCATGCAGACCTTTCAGGGAGCACCGCAGGCTGCCACATCAATGGCAGAGCTAACGCGTATCTTCCAGAAGCAGAATCTGCCTATGTTTTCAAGGGATGGAGGACCACAGGCTGTGGAGTCTTGGCTGGGCTCCATTCAGACTATCTTCGAGATTTTGGAGACACCTCCAAGGTGGAGGGTCAAGCTCTCTATATACATGTAGTGTGAATCCACCAATAGATGGTGGGATGTTACCACCAAGACCGAGCATCACCGTGAAATGGCATAGGAAAATTTTCAGGAAGCCTTCTATGACGTCTTCTTCCCAGAGATACTGAGGTCATATCGAGCTTTAGAGTTCATGAATATTCAGTAAGGCACCATGTTAGTGATGGATTATTCTGCTCGCTTCACCGAGCTTCAGCTTTTTGCACCTATTCTGGTGGGTGATGAGATGTTAAGTGCTAAACACTTTGAGGATGGTCTTAGATATGGCATCTGAGCACTGGTGAATGTTTTCAAGTTGCCTAGAGTGCGTGCTATTCTGAACCAGGCCCTGATTACTGAGCAGAACCTACAGGAAGCTAGTGGTGTTGTCCAGGGTGGTTCGACACCAGTTTCTGGTACTATTTCTACCAGTATGAGGAAGAGGTAGATGGAATTCTCTCATAGTGGTAGTACTACCTTGAAGAATACTTCAAGTGGCCAAGTCATGTGCTACTAGTGTGGTAAAGAGGGGTACAAGAGACTGTAGTGTCCATGTGTCCTAATGGAGTGCCGAGGTTGTGGAATGATGGGTCAACTCCGGCGTTTTTGTAGGGCGTTTCAACCAGTGGCTAGTGAGAGGGGTTCTGTGCTGACTTTGCATGCAAGAACAGGACCATCAGCTTCTTACCAGTCAGGAAACTGGAATACGTCAGGACGTACTAACAGAGATAGTGGTCGTTTCCATGGTAGCTAGACACCGAGATCTCAGAGGCAGCATGGTGGGTCAGCTCAGGGTATTCAGGCTGTGTCGTAGGGTCGTGGCACTGGGCATGCATATGCAGTGCAATAGACCCAACAGGAGTAGGATCTCGGACCTTCTACTGTCAGAGGGACTATTCTAGTATATTATGTTTTATCTTCCGTACTTTTCGATATGGGTGCTACACATATCTTTATATCTATTCCCATTGTGGAGAGCCTTGGGCTCTGTGTTTTTTCTTCTTCTGATGTTATGATGCTGGACACTCCATTGTGAACTAGAACAGTTGGTGTGCGTCAGTTCATGGAGTGCCCCCTAGATGTTGGTGGGTGTCACTTTCTATGGGACTTCTATGACATGGATATGATGAGCTATGATTTCATTCTCAAGATAGACTGGTTGGTACCCTTTCGAGCCTTTGTGGATTTCTATCGTCATAGGGGTATTTTTACATCACCATAGGGTGGAGAGTTTATATACAAGGGCGAATGGGATGTCCAGGTGAGCTAAGAAGGACCTGAGCATCGTGAGTGAGGTGGAGTGATAGCCCAGATTGCGAGTTTATATCTGGATGATCAGGGGACCTGTCAGAAGGCTTTCCAACTAGAAGTTGATCATTTCAGGGATGTCTTCCTAGACGAATTTTCAGGTGTTCCTCTGGAGCGAGCGGTGCATTTCTCTATTGATCTTGTGCCAGGAGTGGTACCAGTCTCCATTCCTCCTTATAGGATGGATACACTAGAGTTGCAGGAGCTCAAGAGACAGTTGGAGGAGTTACAAGAAAAGGGTTTCATCTGACCCAGTACTTCTCCTTGGGGTTCGCATGTCCTGTTTACAAAGAAGGTGGACGGTACCCTCAGACTTTGTGTGGATAATCGGAAGCTGAACAAGTTGAAGGTTATGAACCAATATCCCCTTCCAAGTATTGATGATCTTTTTTCTCAACTTAGAGGAGCACGAGTGTTCTCGAAGATTGACTTGAGATCCGGATATCATCAATTACACGTTAGACCATCGGACATTCTGCTTACAACTTTTCAGAGTAGATATGTTCTATACGAGTGCTTGGTTATGCCTTTCAGACTCACGAACATGCCAGTAGTTTTCATGGATCTGATGAATCGTGTGTTCCAACCTTATCTGGATTCTTTTATTGTAGTCTTCAAGGATGATAACTTAGTGTACTCTCATACTCGACACGACCATGCCACCCATCTTGATATCGTACTGAGTACACTGAGAGAGAATCGGCTATATGATAGGCTCTCAAATTGCCACTTTTGGATGGACTATATACACTTCATGGGTCATATCATCTTAGAGGAAGGAATTGCAATGGACCTAGAGAAAGTTAGAGCAGTAGTTTCCTTGGAGCATCCTAAGAACGTGTTTTAGATACAGAGTTTCTTAGGGCTGGCTGGTCACTACAGGCGTTTTATACTAGAATTCTCCCACTTAGAAGTGTTGTTGACGGGTTTCACTAAGAAGGGTGTGAAGTTTAATTGGTCAGAAGCTTGCAAGACAGCCTTTTGGAGCTGAAGGGAAGGTTGACATCAACACCAGTCCTGATACTTCCAGAGAAATGGAAGATCTATGCATTTTAATGTGATGCATTAGGTATTGGGCTGGGAGCAGTGTTGATGTAAGTTAATCGAGTAGTTGTGTACGGGTCTCAACAGTTGAGGCCACATGAGAGTAATTACCTGACGCATGATCTCGAGTTGGTAGCTGTTGTTCATGTGTTACGTTGTTGGAGACATTATATCTTGGTCGAACATTTTGTCGTGTTTACAGACCACAAAAGTCTCAAGTATATCTTTACCCAGTGTGACCAGAATTTGAGACAGCAAAGGTGGGTTGAATAACTTCATTCCTTTGACATTGAGCTTGCCTATACACCTGGTAAGTCTAATGCAGTTGCTGATACACTAAGCAGGAAGACTCAAATACAGGCAGTTCATGAGGCCAGTAGTGAGTGGCAGCTTATGGTTTTTTTCTCTGAGATGCATTTGGAGGGGCATGATAGTTAGGGGAAAACCTATCATTCTTCCTTAGTTATGACTTCTACCATCCTGGATAGAGTGAGGATGAGACAGCTATTTGATTCAGAAGGCCTAGTTCTACGGGATTTAGTGTAAAGTGAGGACCCTCCTCCTGGTTGGACGATTGGCGATGATGAGGTACTGTGTATCCATGGAAGAGTGTGGGTTCAAGGGGATATATATGAGGATTTGATACAGGAGTTTCATGCTTTAGCTTGGTCAGTGCATCCCAGAATTACCAAAATGGATCGTGACTTGAGACGTCAGTATTGGTGGCCGGTATGAAATGAGAAGTAGCTGGTTTTGTTAAGAGATGTTCCACCTATCAGAAGGTTAAGGCAGAGCCTCAGAGTCCAGCCGGACTGTAACAATGATTACCCATTTCGGAATGGAAATGGGATGATGTAGCGATGGACTTCATGACCGGGTTACCGAGGTCACCTCTAGCCAATGATGCTTTATGGGTTGTTGTGGACAGACTTACAAAGGTATATCACTTTTTTCTGATCAAGGAGACCATCGGTGTTGATGAGCTCGGGAACCTGTATATCTGATAGGTGATACATCTTCAAGGGGTCCCTCGTTCTATCATTTCAGATAGGGAAACATGGTTTACGTCTCGATTCTGGCAGATTTTTTAGAGGGAACTTGGTACACAGGTGCTTCTGAGCACATCTTACCACCCTTAAACAGATTTCCATTCAGAGCATATGATACAAATGCTTGAGTAAATGTTGTGTGCATGCGTCCTAGACTTTGGGGGATCTTGGGAGAAGCATATATCCCTAGTCGAGTTTTCCTATAATAATAGTTTTCAGGAAACTATTGAGATGGCACTTTACGAGGCTTTATATGGTGGGCCATGCCGATCACCTTTGTGATGGATTGAGGTAGGTGAGGTAGCTTTACTGGGACTATGTCTCATGTAGGAGACTTCTGAGCTGGTCCAGTTGATACAAAAGTGGATGGCTACTGTGCAGTCTCGTCAGAAATCTTATGTTGATCGCCGTAGACGACCCTTATAGTTTGTGGTTGGGGATCAGTTTTTCTTATGTGTTTCACCGAAGTTGGGATGCAGGCAGATCAAGAGATAGGGTAAACTTTCACCGAGGTATGTAGGGCCATTTGAGATTCTATAGTGAGTCGGTTTGGTTTCCTATCAGTTGTAGTGACTATAGAGGTATCGGTCCATGCATGAAATATCCCATGTATCTCAGTTGTGTCGTTATCATTCAGACCCATCTCACATCTTTTAGCCCGAGGAGGTTGAGCTTCAGGTCAATGCATCCTTTGAGGGGCATCTGATTCATATTGTTGATAGGAGCATGAAGGTTATCTGAGGTCGATCAGTTCCTCTTGTATGGGTGTTATGGGATCATGGCGAGTGCAGGACGAAACCTGGGAGCGGGAGACCTACATACGTGCTCAGTGTCTAGAGTTGTTCATAGATTTATTTTTACCACCCTTGGAAGGGAAAATAGGGGACATATTTTTTTAAGGGGGGAAGTTTGTAAGAACCCGAATATTACTCTTGAGGTACAGGTTTCTTCTTTTCCCTTTCCCTTAATTGTTTTTGAGAAAATAAGGAAAATGGGAAAAATCCCAAATTTTGTGGGTACAGGTCATGTACTTTTCCACACATCATGTACTTTGGCCATGTGGGAAGAGTACACAGGGCATGTTTGTCTGTCAGGGATGAAGGGTGTAAAAAATGACTATATGTCATGTATTGGGTATTTAAATGTCGTGTAATGAGTTGGAAGGTGAATAGTAAGGTGGCAGAGGCAACTACCTGGTGAGCGACAGTACACATTGTGTATTTAGGAATACATGTCATGTACACATGTCGACAAATGATCAGTGTCACGGTAGAAAAAAGCCTCCAGGGGAAAATTTTAAAAATGGAAAGTACGCGCCATGTACTAGAGAGTACAGACCATGTAGTCATGAAATTTCGCTAAAAACAGGCTATAGCCTCCTTATTTGAGAGAGGAGGCAGAACCACTATTTGGAGCTCAGGAGGACAGCCAAACCTTGGAGGATCACTCGATCGTGCACCAGGAACACGATTCTGCGTCCTTCGATCATGTTGGGACCGTATGGGTAAGCCCTCCCCTCGCCTTACATTGTTCTTACCAATTTTTTCCCAAAGGAAATCTATTTGAGTTTGAATGAGTGAATGTTTATCCAAAATCTACATCATTCTTGGATGATTTGGGAGGCATTGTTCACATATACTGATTAGAGATGATCAGGGTAGGTGGTCTGGTTCATATTTCCAACTTTTGAGTTGAATTTTATGTACCGTTGTGCTACGAACCCATTTTTGGGGTGTATTATGGTTGTGGCCTTTGCTGAAAGTTATCTAGAATTGTATAGATAAACTTTTGATAAGTTAAAACTACTTTTTGGGATCACTTCATGGATCCAGGACCACCCCGAGGGTGCATTCCTCTGTTTATCCATTTTTCCAGGATACCTGTGGGTACACCATGAAATTTATCATGCTTTTAATTGCCTTGAGAGGAATTGTCTATAATTGCTTGCTTATATATTGGGCTCGGCCCGGTTACTTGTATAGCCTGAGGGCAGTGTTTGTTTAGCCTGTGGGAAACACTTCTTATGCCCACGGGCAGTAGATTCTGTGCCTGTGGGTGACACCTCATATGCATGTGGGCAATATTCATTATGCTTGTGGGCAGACACCTGTGGGTTTTGATTCTGATTACCTGAGGGTAAGGAATGTATGTATGAGGACAGTGTTATCAAGAAAATTCACCATGGTGATTTTCATATGTTATACCTGCCAAGTTTAAGCACAGGATTGGCATAGTTAAATTAATATTAAAATTGTAATATAACTGGTATAGTTAGTTACTTTTGTGTACTGCTTAGTTTATTGTATTTACTACTGCACACTATTGTTGGACATTTTCATTGACAGTTGGGCTTGGGACTTTGGTGCTTGCCTACTGGGATTTATTTCTAACACCTTGTTTGGTTCATGTCTTCGGCCCAAACAGATTAAATTTCTGCAGGTTTTGATAGGGTCAAGGGTCCCCATACATGTACATGATCTTAGCAGTGGAGTAGGAGAGCATGGGACCAAGCTTAGGCTTACGATGCTGATGCGTTCTGTTTACTCTGCTTTGTTTTGTTTGGTTATACCTTGTACTTTGATTTGTACTGTATTGTATTTCAGTGTATCTTGTTCTGGCTGCTTTCATAGAATTAGTGACATGCTGCATCTTTATATATATGACTGGTGGTTCTCTTTTACTTCAGTTTTCTATTTCAATTGTATATTGTTTACTGCTTCTAATGTAGTATGTTATCTTTTCTGTTGCGCTACACTTTGAAAAATGGGGGCATAGTTTCCCCACTATTAGACCTGGGCCCTTGCTTCTTTTCAGTAGCCTCTGGTGTTTGGGGAAATGCGCTTGAGGTCATGTGACCAACCGGGTTCAGGGCACTCGTTGTGTGGCGTCTGGATTCGAAAAGTTTCATCTTATATCAAAGAACTATTGAAGAGGATTAGGAATGTATGGAGGTAAACATCCCATTAAATGTTTTTAATGTCATATAATTGGAAATTTTGGTTTTATTCTATAGTGGCTCATATCTCTCTAGGCCATTCCTTTGAGAAATCCAGTGTTTCTTGTGTTCTTGGGGCTATCGGTGACTCATTTTGTCAAGTTTACCAAAAATGTCTAGTTTTTCTATTGACATATCATTTTTAACTCTTTATGTTTTCATGTCATTTTGAACTATCGGTGTAAGCATGTCATTTTGTACTGTCGGTTTTGGCATGTCATTTTGAACTATTGGTGTCAGCATGCCGCTTTGAACTATCAGTGTCAGTGGTTCATTTTGAACATTCAGTGTCGGCATGTCATTTTGAACTGTCGGTGTCAGTGTGTCATTTTTTAAGTATCAGTTTTGGTGTGTCATTTTGAACTATCGGAGTCCATATGTCATTTTGAAATTTCAATTTCATCTTGTTGTTTTAAACTATCAGTGTTAGTGTGTCATTTTTGAACTATTTGTGTCGTCGGGTCATTTTTTAACTATGGGTGTCGGCGTGTCATTTTTAATTGTCCATGTCGTCGTGTCATTTTGAACATTCGGTGTTAGTATGTTGTTTTTTTACATTCAATGTCAGTGAGACATTTTTTTACTATTGGCATTGGTGTCAGTATTAGCAATGGTGTTGATGTCAGCGTCAGTGTCATCATCGGCGTTAACATTAGCGTCGTTTTTCTAATATTCTCTAGTTTTTTCAGTTTCACCCCTCGTATATTTTATTTGATGTTAACAGAGAATAATTTCTTGTTTGAGAATTTCTTATGCATTTCAAAGGATATTAATTATATCTATAATATTCTAATGCTTCCCAGACTTTGAAATAGTCAAGCCACATAATCTTAACCGCGATACGACTTTAATTTCCCTTGAAACTATTTCAAGTTCCATTGATATAAGATCTATCTTTTCCAAGATGAGGTCCTCTATTATATTTTATCTTGGTGCATGAGAACATTTATTCTTTAAATGAGTCATGTGCCTATGATAGAGACCTTTCTTATCCATTTTTTCTTGGACTTCCTTCTTGCTCGTGCAACCACATATTTAGCATAAGGAGGAGTTATGATGGCCTGATGTTCCACGTAGGGATTATTCACCTCTCATTATTTTTGTATCATGGAGAGTGGGTTTAGCAATGATTCTTTATGAAGAACATCTGAATCGTTTTTGTTTAATAAGAGTAATAAATTGGATGTTTATGATTAAAAGATATCAGGAGATAATGAAATAATGGCAGATAAGTAAGAATCTTACAAATGTTGTTTAATTGTTACCCTTGTTTTCCGGTCATTAATTTTTGTACCTATAAGACCTTTTGAAAATCATGGTTGTTGGTGGCCTTTTCTTGCACACTGGTGATGTTATTGTTCTTTTTGTTGATACTCTATGATTAATTGAAAATATTAATCCATTTAATCATATACACATGGTTAAATAAATAGATTCTCCATGATCAAACCTATTCTATGTTCACCCTTGTTATTATAAGTGAAATTAAAGAATTTATGTTGGATAAATATTAATATGTTTGGCTTGACGGTGTGGTTTTGTGTTGTGTTTGGTAGAGTTCTTTATTTTTTCTGGTTGTGTATTGTTAGTGTCTTTAGCTTGGTAGTGGGTATAGGGGTGGACAAAGAGGATGGTTCTATATTTTGGCATGACATGTTTGTGTATTGGGGCTACTAGTTGGTTATTTATGGAATGGATGGAATTATAGAGAGTGGGACTACCTTTGTTTGTGTTGTGACCATCAAGAGATGTTGTCCAGTGGGACTTCAATGTGGTTATATGATGTTTGTGCAGTGGGACTGTAGCATGACTTTCTTTTTGTGTTGAGAATGGTTGTAGATAATGGTTTCCTGGATAGTGATGGAATTAATTACCTTGAACCTCTTAATAAAAAATGATCTGTAATTAAATGAAAAATGGGTTGGCTTTATGCTTTGGTTGTGTCTATTATATGGTTTTTCATATTGGGGTGGCAGTAAAGGTGGTTCTATGTTGGTCGGTTGTTTGTTTTAAACCCATAGGTTGGGCTGAGTTATTACTTACCTTTATTTATAAATTGTATTTCATTGTTATTTTCAATACACGCCCTGCCCTTGTTGAGAAATATGTACTGAACACCCCCATTTCATGGAGGAGGGTGTCTTTCCCAACATCCCAGTGGGAGGATGGATGTCAAGTTTCTAATGTTCTTCCTCACACCCCCTTCTAGGTTCTTACCACTCGAGCATATCCAGGTAAGCTGTAATGGTTTGAAGTTTATTATTTTACCAATATCCTTTAGGTAGGTTGTGTTATGGATGAGGGGCCCAGGTGTCTATAGGCCATCTTTGTTTCCTAGGTGTCTTGAAGAGGAGGTCTAGGAGTCTTCAAACGATAGGTGTAGTTATTGTGACCCAGGTGTCTCTGAGCAGGGTATGTGCGGCTTGTGGCCCAGGTGTTTTTGGGAAGATGTGCAGTGGGATTTCATTTTGGGAATAGCGTTAGCATGAATATGTAAGTTGTTGGGAATGAGAATTTTACTAGTGGGAAAAGTGGTGTAGGTTACCCAAATCATCAATGTTCTTATATTTTTACCTTACTTGACTTGCATTACTTGGTGAAAATTCCTTGGTGAGTTTAGTCAAGTTAGTATTTTTCCTTGGTAGTTGAGGATGGTTTATATTGTTTTCATAGGGGAATTATTATGTTCCCCCAATTGTACATGGGAGGATTTAGTTTTTTCTTGGTGGGTATACTCGTATACATACCCTACATATGTCAAAACTATTTTCTGGTTTCCTGGAGGACTTTTAGGACTGTGATGGACTTTAATAGATCAGGCATCGAGGTAGTTTTTGTTTTGTTTTTTAGTCTCTTTTTTAGTACATTATTTGGTTTTTTTGTTGGTCTTTTGTCACATTTTACGTTAAAATATTTGATGGGTAGGATTTTTCTTTAATTTGTTTAAATTTTTGGTATTGTCTGGGGTTTTTACCATCATATCTTCCAATCATGTTTTCATTAAAAAGGGTAATACCTTCCATATTATTTGAGATTCTATACCCTTGGTGCTAGTCATCACACTGTGGCCTTTTGAAGGTGAGACTCAGAGTCATTATCTCTCCTTCGTCATGAAGATGGAAGGGAATAGAACTTTTATTTCCCTTCCCTCATCCTGAAGAATGTGGGTGGTGAAATATTCTTTCCAAGAATAATGTAGGAGAATATCAAGATTACTCTACATCAATGGAGGTAGTGGAACAAAGGTTCTAAAGAATAAATGTCATCTAGAAAATCTAAGAACAATTTTACTAAGAACAAGAGGAGTGTGTTATGTAAAAAATACGAATCAGACTCAACTGAATATAATTATTTTTTAGATTAATTTTTATAAAATGTTAGAACATTAATTTGAAATTTTGAAAAAATTGAAGACTCATAAAGTAGTGAAGAAAAAGGAGGCATAGAATATTATAGAGAATATCATCTCAAAACAAAATGTTTATCATGTCATGAGAAAAATAGATCTCTCAAGAAATAAATCATATTGATAAAGAAAGATGGTGTAAAAATATTGAAGGCGAAAAAGCTGATGTCAAGCAAGAAGAAGAATTCATCCATGAGATATTGAGTTACAAACATAGTATTATTGAACATAGAATAATGGTTGAAGATCTCAGTAAGAAGCTAGTGGCTATGGAATAAGAATTTAACATTTTTCAATCAAAACTTCTTGAGTTTGAAAGTAACTTGAGGAAGATGAATGAAAAACTAATCAAATATTTGGAAGTACACTACTTCAAACAATACCTATACCAAGCAAGCTATACCCATGGTTTTATAAAACTATTAGTATAGGATGAAGATATGATATTATCCCAAAGGTTTTATAAAAAATGTGAGTATAGTTTTCTCCCATAGAAGCTATAAAAACTTTTTTGAAAATCCATTTGTATTGATGATGGGAAAATACAAATTTCTCATGGTTTTATAGTAACCATTCGAATAGGTAAAATTTATAACAACTATTTTTTAAAACCATTGGTATAGGATAAAATATTTAAGTCAATACCAATGGTTCCAATGAACCATTGGTATAGAGTTCTTAGTTTTTCTATACCAATGGTTTAAAAAATTATTGGTAGACGATTCCCCCTAAATTATTTTCATGACCTGCACCTCCTCAGATATGATTCATGCTGATAGTGAGCCCTAAGAGCATGTTAATATTTTTACCATCCACATAAACCATACTTGATTTCTATTTTCATATGGTTTTCCTTCAACTTCAAATTTGTGAGTCACATATACAGAATTTAGTATTCCCCTTGGGTAGTTTCACTTGATTTGATTTGTGGTTTCTTTTAAAAAACGATCCTGATATGAGAAGAGTCATGTTGACACAACATTAGTCTAAGATTTCTTTTGAAAGAATCATACTCCTACTTCCATATTGATGATTTAGATTAATAGAGTCTAATATATATTTTATTATTGAGAATGTATGAGTAGATTTTAGGAACCTATGTGTGAGGGATAAGTTATAGACAATTTTTTTATTTAATTTTGCGTTATCTTTGACTTACGATTTTCTAATTTGATTAATGGATTTTATTTTTTATTGTTTTATCTTTTTTTTCTTTGTTAATGGATAATTTTAGTCATTATTATAGTAAAATTTGTAGTTTTATTATTTATACCACCTTGATATCACATTTTGATATTCTTATTTTGATAGTGACTTCCAATAATATATTGAGATATCATTTTTTGAGTTTTGAGTTGATGGATGTGATATGTTACATCTTGATGATTTTTTAGATATGTTAACTTTTCTATAATGAGGTTATTTTATGGGTTAATTATATATTACATAAAATTATTATCAATACTTATGAGAGGAGTGTCATAACCTTGAGAGGTAATCTCATATTATTTTAAACAAATTTGGTTTTTAGATTAGATGATATATATATATATATATATTACTTAAACTATGTGATTTATGATATATTATTATATATATATATATATATCATAACTTTTGATGCTCAGTTGTTCTGTTTTCATGGGTAGTTGAGTAAAAAAAATTAGGAATCATTAATCTGAGCATCAATTATGAGAGGAGATTTGATAATGGTATCACTTTGTAAATTACATAATGGTAACATAATATAGTATTTAACTTGAGATCATTTAAATATGGTGTTCATTTAATTTATTATCTCAAATTTATGAATGTGATCATGGTTAATTGAATAAAAAAATATAGATTTTAGTGAGTTTTAGATCAAGAAATATATTTTAAGCTGTTTTTAAATGATAACATAACCCTATGGTAGATGGGATAGATGTGAATCACTTTTTCTTCTAGGTTCACTCCTATAAACCTTCATGAATCTATTAAAATCAATAAAAATGAGACATCAACCATAAAAAGTACTTCTATTATAAATATCTATCGCAATTTCACAAATATTTGATACTAATATTTCTATATCCCTATGCATAACATCGTAAGAATTAAATCCTCCAAAGAATGAATATTATTCAATGACACCCCTTAAAATTAATCAAGATTTAAACTATATATATAACACATAGTGTATTCCATGAATTATTCTATCTGGAGATTATGTCTCATAATATAATCCAACTCTCATCCAGATCGAATTTTGAGAATAGTTCAAAAACATGAATAATATATTACATTCCCTTTTAAACCAACTCGTTAATTTATAAGTAAAATTGAAAGCATGTTCTAACATAACCATTCACATTACTCTATACACCACCTCACCTTATTATAAATAAATACACATAACATAACTTATAAGTCAAACTCTGATATAAAAACACACTGACCAGACCCAATGCAAACTACATTGAACAAAACCAAACTAAACAGATGGTAGCCAAACCTACTTGAATAGAAATTCCTTAGCCTAACCCAATCCAAACTAAACTGATTTTACATTACCTAAATCAACCTTACTAGAATGGGATAAAATGGATAAAAATAAATCTTATCCAAATAGATCTGAATTTACGTGAAATGTCCTATCATAAACAAAAAAATATAATCAAACCAAACTAAACAAATGTGAAATGTGCCATGAAGACCTAATTGAGAAAAAAATAAAATATATTGAAATGAATTGATCAAACCCTAATTAAACTAAATTGTACCCAACTGATATAACTAAGATTGAAAATAAATTAACCAAACCAATCAACCCTTTACACACTAAAACCTAAAAGAACTAAAATATTCTATCTATATCTTAACCGAACCAACTCAACCAAACAAATTGATTTGAATTGAAATGACTTGATCTGAATTATGTAGACTTGAGTAGACCAAAATGACACTAAACATCATATAACTAAAAATAAATAAAAATAACGTAACTAAATTAATAATAATTAAAATAAATTACATATGAATGATTAAAAGTAAATTGACTTGAAAAATCTTAAATAAAACCCTAATAGGCATGCATTGAGAAAAAAAATAAAAATCCAAATCCAAATCAACCAAAACTAAACTAATCATAAAAATAGTATTGACCAATACTGATATGAATCAAATAGAAAATATGGAACAAAATAGAATAAATTTATTGGATTATCCTGACCCAAACCAAAACAAACCAAACAAACTGAATTTATTTGAACCAAAGTAAATAGAACTGATTTGAACCATACTAAACCACATTGAATCAAACCTTCCGAAATTGAAACAAATTAAATTAGAAAACATATGCACTTGAACTAAATATAAACACCCCCAACTTGATAAAACTAGAAAAAATCAAAAAAAAATGACCTAACCTAGCCTAAATAAAAACAAATTTAAATGATATTAATAAAATTGAATTAACAAAAACAAAATAAAGCCACATAAAATGAACATTAACAGGACCAAATTAAATGGTAGCATCACTAAGTCACCTATTTTAAGGTCCTTTATGCTTCATCAATTTAATTACTAAATTACAACTCATTTAAATAACACTCATTGGTATTTATATTATATGGGAAACATTATCATAATTAAATACTTGACCCTCAATGGATTTGGAACATTATTACTCATTGATATAATTGAATTCAATATCATGGTTTTATATTTATAGTATTGTGTTATATATATAGTATTTTTTTTCTTTTATATTGTTATTCTCATGAAGAATTGTTTGTCAATTATGGTTTCATATAATTTCAACAATTCTCATGTCCATAAATATATTATTTCATTAACCCCAATAGTATTTAATTTATATTATGAAAATAGATAGAAAGTCTGATCCAAGCAAGCTTGGACCACAAAATTTATTAATAAAATAAAAGTGCAGAAACAGGAGAAGTAAGAGAGAGAGATTACAAGTCAAAACATTCATAGTCACCACCCCCATACCCGATCGTGTCATCAGCATCAGCTGATTCCCATTCTGATTGGGTCTCGTATTGTTTAAGAAACTTCTTATAGAACTTTCGTTTGTCCAGCTGCTCCTTCGATAGCTTCTCAATCTCCATCTTGAAAGATGCCCTTGTGGTCACGGTCCTCGGAACTGCAGAGTAGTCCTTCCTTGGTTTCCTTGAAACAGGGGCAGATCTGACACCCTCATTGTTAGAGCCTCTTATCTTTTCTCCTCGGACAATATCACTATATGATATCGTATTTGCATCCATATCTCTTCCCTTGGTCTCAACATGAGAGGCACCCCCTTTGCAGAGGGTTAGGTCCCCAACTCCAGGAGTGGATTCCTCCGCCCTTCCTTTCTCAGACGCAGAGGAGGAGGGTTGTGCATTCTGATGTGGAGGATCAATCACCATCATAGCGGGGGCTGTACTCAGAGCCTTTTCAGAGGTAGGCTCTTGATCTCCAATATGATCAGAAGATCGAGGCGGAGAAGCATCAGTTATCACCTCTTTCCCATTCCTATAAAGCGGCAGCTCACGAGTGTCAGATTCCAAAAGAGGGTCATTGTCCCTAGTGTGAGGCTTTGGTGAAGGCGGATCCTTTAGATTCACTTTACGGCGACATTGATTGGAGGGGTGCCCTCGCAGTCCACATTCTTTACAAGAAATGTTTTTACGACATGACTCCAAAGAGTGCCCCACAGCCATGCATTTCGTGCAGAAGAGGGGTATGTTTTCATATTCAACATCAATCAGAATTTGATCAGAGGGAATAGAAAGCGTAACCGTGTCAATGAGAGTGGACCTGAGGTCAACTTCCACCAGCATTCTGGCAAAGTGACCATACCTGACATCTGTCGTCTCCTTATCAAGACGGATGGGTGTTCCGATTGTCGTTCCAATATCATGCAATATTTATGGATGCCAAAGAACCTAGTTCAGCCCATGAAGATGAACCCATACCTGGGTGAAGACATTCCTAGCACTTGATACATTAAAATCCAATGACCATTCATGCAGATGAATCCAACCCGGCTTTAAGAACACGGATCCAAAGCTCCAAACTTTCATCTTCACATCATCCGATGGAAATAAACAGTGAAATAATCCCCGACCAAGAGAGACACATTTCCAGTTGTCAAAACCCCACAATGTCAAAATCCTTTGGAATAAATCTTCACATTTCCATGGCAAAACACCTTTAGGAAGGACAACACGAGCAATCAAAGAGTTCTCCCCTAGTGCTAGTCGTTCTGCAATGACACCAGGGTTAGCCTCCACATGGGCAAGAGAACCCTTTCGAAGAATCCTCCTATGGTCCTCTTTCTTAGACACAGGTGTCGATCCCTTCATGACATCCACGAAGGATTGCTGCCCGCGCGATGCTCCCAAAGAATCTCCAACCGAAACCCTAGCTTCAGCCATATCTCGAGGTCGGGAAGCAACTGGGCTAGCCGCCCTTGCCTTCTTCTGCATATCCACATCCAGCCGAGCAGGACCTTGAAAAGCACCAGTCCGTGACCGAGCAGCGTTGGTCAGAGGCTGAGCCACACAATCCTACTCCTACACATCCCCAAACAGCCGGACTGGTGCTCGGAAATCATCCCTTTCAATGGATCGCCTCTCATCGATCCGGTTAAAACCAAGAAAGTGCGGAAAATCCATAAAGGGAGAAAAACCAAGATCGTGCGCAGATCCAGAACCGAATCTTCGCGAAAGAAGAATTTTTGTAGATCTCTCAGCAAAACAAGGGAAGCCGAACGCCAAGAACCCTGACTCTGAAACGCCGAGACCTCCTAATTTGGAGTCAAGACGCCGAGGAAGAAAAGGCGTTGGAGCCGAATCGCCGAGACCTCCAACTTTGGTGCCGGACCACCGAGGACGCAAGCCGCGGAAATCTGAAGCAAACCGAGAAGAAGAAAATGTGAAGCCAAAATCCACTGGGTACCGCCGAACCAGAGCTAAATCTTGGAGAAGAATGAGATGCCAAAACCCTAGAGATGCTTGGGATAATGGTCACATACACTTCCCATGTTATAATTGTATTGGAAGAACTTTTTTAATTTCATGAAGAAGTTAGCTACCACATAACAAAATATAGTTTTCAAAAAGAAAAGTACTATGTATGGTATCACAATGGTGATAAAATGCAATCTTAAAATCTTAATTATTCGAATGAGTGGATTGGATTAAAGAATTTATTAGATGACTAGTTTCCGTTTATTCATCATCAAGATAAGGAACTGATGCCAACCCAAGAAGATTTATATAAAAGAACACATGATGCATGTAATGAAAATGATGATATCGATAGGGTGAAAATTATAATGATGCAATCATGACTCCAATATATCAGCAATGTGGAAAAATGAAAAAGCTTGATTTTTTAATCTGATTACTTCATTGGAAAACCATGTATGGGATTTATAATGCAACCATTTATTACATTATTAGTTTTTTGAATGGATTACATCCATATAATGTAAATATTCAATCAAAAAATTGCATGGAATATAAGTTAGTTAAGGATCTTTTATTTTCTAAAAACAAAATTCATCCTTACCGGAAATATTTAAGCTTATTCTGGGAGGAAACTACTAAATAAAATGATTGTATAAAATGTGTAACATCCAGATAAAATCAAAATGATGATGGAAAACCATCTCATGTGCCACATAATATAATTTGGAATCTTCCATTGATTCCTAGACTCCATAATCTCTTCATTTCTAATGAAATATCAATAAATATGTGATGACATAATATCGATAGAATATAGGATAGTGATGAGTTTGTTCACCCTACTGATGGATATGCATGGAATATATTTGATTCTTGATATCCTAATTTCACATCTTAAATTAGTAATGTTATGTTGGGTCTATCATGTGATGGTATTAATCTATTTGTGAATATTCTTACTTTACATAGCACATGGTTAGTTTTCATACCCATTTATAAACATCCTCTATGGATGGGTATAAAAAACCCTTCACTTTTAGGAGTATACTCATATATTGACCTTATGATCCTAGAAATAGTATATATTTATACAATAAATCATTAATAAATGAGTTGAAACATATTGGTATTGTCAGTGTGCACATATACGATGCATGTTCAATATACATATTTTTTATGTGTGATGTGCTTATACAAATGATCAATGATTTTCCTTCTTGTTCAATGATTTAAATATGGAGCACTAAGGGAAAACTATAATGTCCTATTTGTTTGAATAATAAATTATCTATAATAATTAAATATCATCATAGTTTTAGTTTTATGGGACATCAACGATTCTTGCCAATGGATCATCCATATAGGAATAATCATCCAAGATTTTATAATGCCATAAAGACCAATAATCCAACTTATCAAATGTCTAGAACTGATGTTCTGTAATGACCCAAAGCTTTTCAATGAAAATTAACTTTATAAAATTATGTCATAAAATCACATGAATTCACAACATAAGGAACAAATAAGTGATAAGTGACCTTTAAACATTATTTTTTCACTTCTATGTTTGGAATTTTGAAAATCCGACATACACGGTTCTGTTCAAGATGATTTTTTTAGTCTGATAGAACAAACATGTTTTTTTGGGTGAATAGTAACATACCCTTATGAATAGTAAAATGAATATTAATATGACCCTTATGAATAGTAAATAATATTGTTATTTTATTTTCTTAAGGAAATAAGATAATGAGATCTTAATTAATTTTTCAATGAGAAATAAAACTAAGTGCACCTTTAAGATTGTTATTTTTCGAATTAATTATAAATTTATTTAAAAATTTAATTAATAATATTTAGAAAATTAATTTTGAAAAATGGACTTCATTTTAGAAATCTACACATCGAAAAATGGTTAGGGTAAATTTTTGGTATTTTTTTGAAAAACTCGAATTTTTTTTTGAATAGTGAAATACAAGAAAATACCGTATATACAATTTAATAGTTAAATACACTATTCATGACATCATAGGTGATTCAAGGACACTTGGTTCGAACTCACATGAACTTATTTCTATCAGGGGTCACATTAAATAATATTATTGGTTTTCTTGAGGGAAATAATAAAATAATGAATTAAATATTCAAAATTTACCCCTCCCCTCCACTGTAAAAACCACCCTTCACACCCTCATTCCCTCACACCTATCAAGCTCCAAGACTTCTCTAAAATCTGAACAAACATTCTCCCTAACCCCTCCCCCACGTCCAAGAGCTACTGGTCTCATAAAGAGACCAATCTTAGGCCCTTAATGAGGTTCTCAAGAGAATGATTCAAGAGGTAATTTCTCTCCCTCTTCTCCTTTAATTTCCTTTCATGTTCAAGTTCATTTCTTGATCTCTCCCCACCTATCTTCACTGAAATGGTATTGTAACAATAGTATTATACATATACTGTAATTTTATGATGCTAATGGGATATTATATCATCCAACCTCCCATTCCCTCTTTCTTTTATTTTATAAAAGAGAACGTTGTTTGTGAGGTGTTAATTTATCACCTTTAAGAACGACATGTTTTCTTCTTCCATTTATACCTTCAGATCTGGTAATGAAACCATTTTTATGGTTGCAAATGAATATTTTATATGTATTAATTCCTATTTAATGTTCTGGAATATAATTATGTACATATTACTAAGTGATAAATTAAAACAAGTTTGTTGTGATCGAAAAACCGCCCAAATTAACCCAAACAATCATCATTTAATTCTTATCTAGTGATTCATCCACATGGATATAATATAATTAATTATAAAATCATTAAATATCCTATAATATCATTAATAACATGTAATATCAGTTCTGGATGATTACCCATGTTCTACCCGAACATCAATTTAAGAATACAAGTGAACCACTCAAGAAAACCATAAAAACAAACATTCCTGAATAATATTTCTAAACTCTATTACTCATTCAAAGGCACATAAAATCACATAATGAACTATAATTAACCCAATGTATAAAAGTTTTGGGAATTTCTAATTAATTAAATAATTTCATTACACAGGACATTAAATAGAACGAAGCATTCGGATATAAGGTAAGGGGAAATCTCGAACTCAATTTTCATCCTTTGGGTTCTCCCTCTTTCACTCCATTTTGATATGGTTACTCCTTAAAGATTATTTCTTCATAATTATATTAACTTTTCTGGGATATAAAGGTTTTCTAATGAAATTTATGTCAAAACAAATGTTTTCCAAAAGAACTCTTCTTTTAAGAACTCAACTTTTACCTCTCATTTATGTTTGATGGTTCTCGTATCAAGTATGTTGTTCCCCCTTAATTTTGGAAACCCAAAACTTATGAATGTATTATTATGAGATAAAACCCATTCCTTTACATGGGTTAGTTATGTTCTATTTTTATATGTGTTCTATGTGGAAATCATGATAATGATAATGTTATGATGTGACGGGTGCGCCCGAAATTATATAGCGCAATATGAATGTTCCAAAGTGACGGGTGCGCCTGGAATTATATAGCACTCCAATGCATTGGATAAAGTGATGAATCTCATGAGTATATGTGAAATGATGTGTGACCAAGATTCTATCTTGGTTCACAAGTATGTTTGGTAGTTAACCACTAAAACATGAAGTTTCATGTTTATGCATTGCCATATTTGAAGTCTTTTATTTAAGTTCCTCTCATGTTCATGATTTCTTTACCTATGTCATGATTATTCTCACCCCATGCTATATTCTTCTTATCTATCCTATTACTGGGCTTTTATCTCACCCCTTTTAATGTATATCCTCAGGTGGAAACATATACTATGGAGAGGAAAAGGGACAATAAGAAGCTAGGGAAGAAGAAATTAATTAAATGTTTATGCTGGATGTTGTAATTGCTATGTATGGTCCTAGTTTTCCCATGACACTAAACTGTTGGATCCTCTTTGTGCTATACTATTATGTTGTTTATCTTTAAAATGGTGTAATAGTAATGTAAGAAAAGGCCAGTAAGCTATTTTTGGTATCAAAGGAATGGTTTAGTTAATTTGGGAATTAGGATTAGTGAACCCTAGAGAAAACCTCTAGCATGAGACTAAGTACAAGTAGGCACAAAAGAAAATCTACATAGAGATACCATATGTTATGTTTTTGGTATAAATTTTTTAAATTAATAAGTTATTCATGACTTGTTTACTTATGATTTTTCCTAACATTTTCTATATTAGAAAAAGGTGGGAACTAGGAGAAATCAGGCCAACAACTCATGCGAGGGCCAATGCAACGATTGCTCGAATGGCATCCCCAATGATTTAGGAGGTGGAGTTAAGAACTTTATGGTGATGCATACCCAATTATCTTAGGTTATAAACAATAACCATAATAATGGGGAACGTCCTCCTTCACCAAAGAGGAATCAACTGGCTATCAAATGTTTTATGCAGCAACGACCACCGATGTTTAGTTGATCTTCTGATCCAGTAGTTGCAGAACAGTGGGTTAACTCCATGGAGATGATCTTTTATGTTCTTCAATGTTCTGAGATAGAGAAGGTGACCCTATCTATTTATCGTCTAGATGGAGAAGTTGATCAATGGTGGGCTTTGATTAAGAACCCCAAGCCAAGAGAGGAAATTGAAGAGACGGAATGGGAAGACTTTAAGATAATGTTTCTTAATAATTATTTCCCACAAAATCTTCATACGAAGATGGAGAGAGAATTTATAGAGCTCAAGAAAAAATAAGGAGAATCTGTCACAACCTATGAAGTGAATTTCACAAGGCTTTAAAGGTATTCTTAGGGTTTTGTTATCAACAATGATAGAAAAATTGATAGATTCTTTAGTGGATTAAAACCACACCTTCGAAATGCTCTTTCAATTAAAGACATTGGGAGTTATGAATAAGTTGTTCGATGTGATCTCAAAGTGGAGATGGAGTTTGTAGAATGGTCACATGGCTATGTTGATAAGAAAAGAAAGATGGAGTTTCAAGCTGGTGGGTCTAATGAAAAAGGTGTAAAGAATAATCAACGACCCACATGCCAAAAATATGGGAAGTTTCACCATGGGAACTACATCAAAGGGATGAGGAAATTATTCAACTGTGGGAAGGAATGAAACTATGCCAAAGAGTGTCTAAAAGAAATGAAAAGGAAGGATAATGTAGCCGATGAAAGTAGAGAACCACTCATGGTTCAATGCTACAACTTTAGGGAGATAGGGCACTATGCAAATGAGTGAACGAAACCTCGAGTTATTGAGGGTAATTAGCATAAGCAACCACCAAAGCCAAAGGAACAAGGGAAGGCTTATGCCATAACTACCGTAGAGGTGGGGAATGATAATGAAGTCGTACAAGGTACACTTCCTATTCCCTCAAGAATGGAAAAAGTCTTATTTTATTCTGGTTCTACGCATTCCTTTATATCTTGCAAGTTTTCAAGAACTATAGAATCGAATCCCCAAAACCTTGAAGTAGAGATATCTATAAAAACAGTAAGTGGTGCAATCATTGCAACCCATGTGTTTGAATCTTCTCATGTTGGCGTATCTGGGATGATTCTTCCAGAAAATCTCATAATACTTCCCTTGGTGGAATTCAATTCTATAATGGGAATGGATTGGCTCTCATCATATAGAGCACATATCAACTGTTGGGAAAAGGAAATATCTTTTCATATTCTGAACCATCCTAGGCTCTTCAACAAATGAAAGGAAGATCATGAATCTCCTTTTAAAATTCCTTTAATTGTAGGGGTGTTGATTCCCTATGAAGAAGCATACCTCGCATAAATGGTTGAGTCAAATGAAAGTTCCAGCCTTTAGAAAATGCAACTCGTGAGGGAATATGACGATGTATTTCCCGAATAGTTACCCTGAATTCCCCCAAATTGTGAGGTAGAGTTCTCAATTGAACTCATACCTGGAGCAACACCTATATCTAATTGTCCCTATTGGATGGCTCCTATCGAACTGGAGGAGTTAAAGAAGCAGCTGCAATAGTATCTGGAAAAAGGGTCCATACGCCCTAGTGCATAACCTTGGGGTGACCAGTGCTCTTTGTGAAGAAGAAGGATGGATAAATGAGGCTTTGTATCGATTATCGGGAACTCAACAAGATCACCATAAAGAACAAGTATCCTCTTCCAAGGATTAATGATTTTTTCGGTTATTTAAGAGGATCTCAATACTTCTCAAAGGTGGATCTTCATTCTGGATATCATCAGGTAAAGGTGAAGAAGGAAGCTGTTCAGAAGACTGCCTTCCGTACAAGGTATGGGCACTATTAGTTTTTGGTGATGCCCTTAGGACTTAATAATTCCCCTGCAATCTTCATGGATTTGATGAATAGAGTCTTTAGACATTACCTCGACAAATTTTTGGTTGTGTTTATCGATGGCATTCTCATCTACTCCAAGAGTAAGGAGGAACATGAAGAACATCTAAGACTTATATTGGGGACATTGAGAAAGGAGAAGTTGTATTCCAAGTTCAACAAGTGTGACTTTTGGATGAAGCAAGTCATGTTCTTGGGAAATGTCATCACAAGTGAGGGAATTTCTATGGATCCTTCAAAGACAAAGGCAATTGAGGAATGGATCAGGCCCTCTAGTGTCATGGAAATCCGTAGTTTTCTTGGATTAGATGGGTAATACCATTGTTTTGTGAGAAACTTCTCATGATTATCATGCCTGCTAACTTAGTTAACAAGAAAAGGGGTAAAATATGTCTGGACGAAAGAATGTGAGGGAATCATCAAGGAGCTAAAAAGTAGTATGATCATTGCACCTTTACTCACACTACCGAAAAGTGGAGAAAGTTTTGTGATATACAGTGATGCTTCAAAGAAATTCTTGGGTTGTGTACTCATGCAAAATGATAATGTGATAGACTATGCCTCACGACAGTTGAAGATCCATGTGTAGAACTACCCGACGCATGATCTAGAGCAGGAAGCCATGATTTTTTCCTTGAAAATATGGCAGCACTAACTTTATTGTGAGAAGTGTTACATATACACTGACCACAAGATCCTAATGTATATATTCACAAAAAACGAGCTCAACATGCGTCAAAGGAGATGGTTAGAGATAATCAAGGATTAATATTTCTCTATTCATTATCATCCTGGAAAGGTAAACAAGGTAGATGATGCTCTAAGTAGAAAAGAACCTTCTACTCTAGCCATACTGTGGATTGAGAAAGACCCTATCTTCATGGATATGCAAAAATGGATTTGGAATATATAAGGGAAGGGGATACATCCTACCTTTCCCAAATGATTGCACAACCATCCATCCAGGTGAAGATTAAGGAAGCACAAAGGGATTTTGAAGAGATACAAAAGAGGGTGAATGTAGTAAAAGAAGGGAAGCTACAAGAGTTCCATATCAATGATGATGGTGTGATATGGTTTGGAACACGGCTTTGTGTGCCTTCATCACCTGGGATAAAGAAGGAGCTATTGGACAATGCACACAGCTCAACTTTCTCTATCCATCCTGGGAGTACCAAGATGTACCCTGATCTCCCAGAAAACTTCTGGTAGGATAACATGAAGAAATAGATTATGGAATATATATCAAGGTGCTTGGTATGTCAGAAAGTTAAATCTGAGCGAAAAAATTCCAACGGTATGATGCAGCCATTGCCTATACCCATGTGGAAATGGGAAAATGTTACTATGGACTTTGTCACGGGTCTCCCGAAGTCGTCAAAGGGAAATAATGCAATATGGGTTGTATTTGACCGATTCACCAAGACTGCCCATTTTATCACTATTCAAAAAGATCTCATGCTTCAATAACTTGGAAAGATATATGTGATGGAAGTGGTGAGACTGCACTATGTTCCACTCTCAATTGTCTCTGACCATGATCTGAGGTTCACATCTAAATTCTGAAGGATCCTTCAACATGCTTTGAGTACTGAATTAAATTTCAGCACGGCCTATCACCCCCAAACTGATGGCCAATCTGAAAAGACTATTCAGACACTTGAAGATATGATTAGAGCATGCTCTCTAGAATTCAAAGGTGGATGGGATCCGCATCTCCCATTGGTTGAGTTCTCATACAACAATAGCTTCCACTCGAGTATTCATATGGCTCCATATGAATATCTATATGGAAAGTGATGTAGAACTCCAACCTGTTGGGATGAAGTTGGAGAAAGAAAGCTACTTGGACCTGATCTTGTTCAAGAGATGACAGAGAAGGTTCAAGTCATTGATAAACACATCAAAGCTGCTAAAATTCAGCAAATGATCTATGCTGACAACCGTCGAAGGGACTTGGAGTTTGACTTTGGAGATAAATTCTTCCTTCGAATACCTCCAAGGAAGAGAGTCATGCGATTTGGGAAGAAAGGGAAGATATTCCCATGGTACGTTGGCCCCATTGAAATCCTTGACCTCATATGAGTTGTGGCCTATCATCTTGCACTTCCACCAAATATGGCTCAAGTTCATGATGTGTTTCATGTATCACTACGTAGGAAGTACATACGAGGCCCCTCACATGTACTAAACTCAAAGGTGGTGTAGTTGGAAGGTGATCTATCCTATGAGGAGCAGCCAGTAAAGATGTTGGACCGAAGGGATAAGGTTCTATGCAACAAGGCAACCCACCTTGTCAATGTTTTTTGGAGGTAGCATAAGTTTGAGGAAGAATCTTGGGAACCGGAAGAGGCGATGAAGGAGAAGTACCCTCACCTGTTTATGTAAAATGAAATTTCAAGGGAAAAATTTCTTAAGGGGGGGAAATATAACGACCCAATGTTTTTCAATGAAAATTCCATTCATAAAATTATGTCATAAAATCACATGATTGTACAACATAATGAACTACTAAGTGATAAGTGACCTTTAAACATAATTTTGTCACTTCTGTGTTTGGAATTTTGAAAATCAGACATACACGGTTGTGTTCAAGATGATTTTTGGAGTCTTATAGAACAAACTTGTTTTTTGGGTGAATAGTAACATACCCTTATGAATAGTAAAATGAATAGTAATATGACCCTTATGAATAGTAAATAATATTATTATTTTATTTTATTAAGGAAATAAGATAATGAGACCTTAATTAATTTTTCAATGAGAAATAAAACTAAGTAGACCTTTAAGATTGTTATTTTTCAAATTAACTATTACTTTATTTAAAAATTATATTAATAATATTTAGAAAATAAATTTTGAAAAATGGAATTCATTTTTTAATTCTACACGTCGAAAAATGGTTAGGGTAAATTTTTGGTATTTTTCTGAAAAACTCAAATTTTTTATGAATAGTGAAATACGGTAAAATACCATATATACAATTTAACAGATAAATATATTGTTCATGACATCACATGTGATGAAAGGCCACTTGGTTAGAAATCACATGAACTTATTACTATTAGGGGTCACATGAAACAATACTATTGGTTGTCTTGAAATAAATAATAAAATAATGAATTAAATATTTAAAATTTACCCCTCCCCTCTACTATAAAAACCACCCTTCACACCATCATTACCTCACACCTCTCAAGCTCCAATACTTCTCTAAACTCTACCTAAACATCCTCCCTATCCCCTCACCCACGTCAAAGATCTACTGGTCTCATCATGAGACCAAACTTAGGCCCTTAAAAAGGTTCTCAAGAGAAGGATTCAAGAGGTAACTTCCTTCCCTCTTCTCCTTTAATTTCCTTTCATGTTCAAGTTCATTTCTTGATCTCTCCACACCTATCTTCACCCAAATGGTATTGTAACTCTAGTATTATACATATACTATAATTTTATGATGCTAATGGGATATTATATCATCAAACCTCCCTTTCCCTCTTTCTTTTAATTTATTAAAGACACGTTGTTCGTGAGGTGTTAATTTATCACCTTCAAGAATGACATGTTTTCTTCTTCCATTTATACCTTCAGATCTGGTAATGAAACCATTTTTATGGTTTAAACCAAATATATTATATTTATTATGTCCTATTTACAGTTCTGTAACTTAATTATGTACATATTACTAAGTGATAAATTTAAACAATTTTGTTGTGATCAAAAAACCACCCAAATTAACCCAAACAATCATCATTTAATTCTTATCTAATGATTCATCCACATGGATCAAATATAATTCATTATAATATCATTAAACTCCTTTAATATCATTAATAACATGTAATATCAGTTCTGGATGATTACCCATGTTCTACCCGAACATCAATTTAAGAATACAAGTGAACCACTCAAGAAAACCATAAAAACAAACATTCCCGAAGAATGTTTCTAAACTCTATAACTCATTAAAAGGCACATAAAATTACATAATGAACCATAATGAAACCTATTAATGTATAAAAGGTTCTGTAATTTCTAATTAATGAATATAATGTCATTATATAGGACATTAAATAGAAGGAAGCATTCGGATACAAGGTAAGGGGAAATCTCGAACTCAATTTTCTTCCTTCGGGTTCTCCCTCTTTCAATCCATTTTGATATGGTTACTCCATAATGATAATTTCTTCATAATTATCTTACCTTTTTTGGGATATAAATGTTTTCTAATGAAGTTTATTTCAAACCAAATGTTTTCCAAAAGAACACTTCTTTTAAAACTCAACGTTTACCTCTCATTTATGGTTGATGGTTCTCGTATCAACTATGTTGTTCCCTATTTATTTTGGGAATCCAAAGCTTATGAATGTATTCTTATGGGATGAAACTCTTTCCATTACATGGTTTAGTTATGTTCACTCTTGATATGTGTTCTATGTGGAAATAATGATAATGATAATTTTATGATGTGACGGGTGTTCCCGGAATTATATAGCGCAATATGAATATTTCAAAGTGACGGGTGTGTTGGGAATTATACAGTGCTCTAATGCATTGGGTAAAGTGATGAGTCTCATGAGTATATGTGAAATGATCTATGAACAATATTCTAGCTTGGTTCACAAGTACGTGTGGTAGCTAACCACTAAAACATGATGTTTCATTTTTATGCATTTCCACATTTCAAGTATTTTATTTATGTTCCTCTCATGTTCATGATTTCTTTACCTATGTAAGGATTATAATCACCACATGATATATTCTTCGTATCTATACTCTTATTGGGATTTTATATCACCCCTTTTAATTTAAATCCTTATGTGGATACATATACTAAGGATAGAAATAGTGATAATAAGAAGATAGAGAAGAAGAAATTAATTAAATGTTTATGCTTGATGTCATAATTGCTATGTATGGTTCTAGTTTGCCCAAGACACTAAACCGTTGGATCCTCTATGTGTAATACTATTATGTTTTTTATATTTAAAATGAATTAATAGTAATTTAAGAAAAGTTTGGGATGATATAGTTGGTATTAGAGGAATTGTTTAGTTAATTTCGGAATTAGGATTAGAGAACCTTAGAGAAAACCTCTAGCAAGAGACTAAGTACAAGTAGGGACAAAAGAAAATCTACATAGGGATCCCATATGTTATGTTTTTGGTATAAATTTTTTAAATGAATAAGTTATTCATGACTTGTTTACTTATGTTTTGATCTAACCTTTTCTATTTTAGAAAATGGTGGGAATCAGGAGAAATTAGGCCAACAACTCGTGCGAGGGCCAATGCAACGATTGCCCGAATGACATCCCCAATGATTTGGGAGGTGGAGTTAATAAATTTATGGTGATGCTTACCCAATTATCTCAGGTTATGAACAATAACCATAATAATGGGTAATATCCTCCTTCACCAAAGAGGGAGAAACTGGCTATCGAATGTTTTATGTGGAAACAACCACCGACGTTTAGTGGATCTTCTGATCCACTAGTTGCAGAATAGTGGGTTAACTCCATGGAGAAGATATTTTCTGTTCTTCACTGTTCTGAGACGGAGAAGGTGTCCCTAGATTTTTATCGTCTAGATGGAGAAGCTGATCAATTGTGGGCTTTGATTAAGAACACCAATCCAACGGAGAAAATTGAATAGATGGAATGGGAAGACTTTAAGATAATGTTTCTTAATAAGTATTTCCCACGAACTCTTTGTACGAATATGGAGAGATAATTTATAGAGCTCAAGCAAAAAGAAGGAGAATCTATCACAACCTATGAAGCTAATTTCACAAGGCTTTCAAGGTACGCTTCGGGTTTTGTTATCAACAATGATAGAAAAATTGATAGATTCTTTAGTGGATTAAAACCACACCTTCGAAAGGCTCTTTCAATTTGAAACTTTGGGAGTTTTGAAGGAGTTGTTCGATGTGATCTCAAATTAGAGATGGAGTTTGGAGAATAGTCCCATGGATATGGTGATAAGAAAAGAAAGATGGAGCTTCAAGCTAGTGGATCTAATTACATGGGTGGAAAGAAAAAATCAATGACCCACATGCCAAAAATGTGGGAAGTTGCACCATGGGAACTACCTCAAAGGGTTGGGGAAATGCTTCAAGTGTAGGAAAGAAGGACACCATGCCCAAGAGTGTCAAAAATACATGAAAATGAAGGAGAATTTATCCAATGACAGGAGATAACCACTCATGGTTCAATGCTACAACTGTAGGGAGCTGGGGCGCTATGCAAAACAGTGCACTAAACCTCGAGTTCTTGAGGGTAATCAGCGTCAGCAACCACCAAAGCCAAAGAAACAATGGAAGGCTTATGCCATAACTACTGTAGAGGTGGAGCATGATAATGAAGTCGTAAAAGGTACAATTCCTATTCACTCAAGAATGGAAAAAGTCTTATTTGATTCTGGTTCTACGCATTCTTTTATATCTTGCAAGTTTCATGAACTATAGAATCGAAGCCCCAAAAACTTGAAGTAGAGATATCTATAAAAACACCAAGTGGTGAAATCATTGCAACCCAAGTGTTGGAATCTTCTCCTGTTGGCGTATGTGGGAATATTCTTCCGAAAACTCTCGTAATACTTCCCTTGGTGGAATTCAATCCTATAATGGGAATGGATTGGCTCTCGTCATATAGAGCACATATCAACTGTCAGGGAAAGGAAAGATATTTTCATATTCCAAACCATCCCAGGCTCTTCTACAAATGAAAGGAATATAATGATTCTCCTTTGAAAAATCCTTCAATAGTATGGGTGTTGATTCCCTATGAAGAAGCATACCTCGCCCAAATGGTTGAGTTGAAGGAAAGTTCCAACCTTGAGGAAATTCCCATTGTGAGGGAATACAGAGATTTATTTCCCAAAGAGTTTCCCAGAATTCCCCCGAATCTTGAGGTAGAGTTATAAATTTAAATCACAACTGGAGCTACTCCTATCTCGAAGTGTCCCTATAGTATAGATCCTATCGAACTGGAGGAGTTAAAGAAGCAACTGCAAGAGCATCTGGACAAAGGGTTCATACACCCTAGTGTATCACCTTGGGGTGCACCAGTGCTCATTGTGAAGAAGAAGGATGGAACAATGCGGTTGTGTATCGATTATTAGGAACTCAACAAAATCACCATAAAGAACAAGTATCCTCTTCCAAGGATTGATGACTTGTTCGATCAGTTAAGATGAGCTAAATACTTCTCAAATGTGGATCTTTGTTCTGGATATCATCAGGTAAAGGTAATGAAGGAAAATGTTCATAAGACTGCCTTCCGTACAAGGTATGGGCACTATGAGTTTTTGGTGATGCCCTTTAGACTTACTAATGCCCCTGAAATCTTCATGGATTTGACGAATAGAGTTTTTAGACATTACCTCAAAATAATTTTGGTAGTGTTTATTGATGATATCCTCATCTACTCCAAGAGCAAGGAGGAAGATGAAGAACCTCTAAGACTTGTGTTGGTGACATTGTGAAAGGGGAAGTTGTATGCTAAGTTCAGTAAGTGTGACTTTTGGATGAAGCAAGTCACGTTCTTGTGGCATGTGATCACAATTGAGGGAATTTCTGTGGATCTTTCAAAGACAAAGGCAATTGAGGAATGACCCAGGCCCTCTAGCATCATAGAAATCCATAGTTTTCTTGGATTAGTTGGGTACTACCATTGTTTTTTGAGAAACTTCACATGGTTGTCAAGCCCGCTAACTAAGTTAACAATAAAAGGGGTAAAATATGTCTAGACGGAAGAATGTGAGGGCAGCTTCAAAGAGTTAAAGTAAATGATGATCACTACACCTGTACTCACACTACTGAAAAGTGGAGAAAGTTTTGTGATATATAGTGATTCTTCAAAGAAAGTCTTTGGTTGTGTACTAATGCAAAAATGATAATGTGATAGCCTATTCCTCATGACAGTTGAAGATCCATGAGCAGAACTACCCGACGCATGATCTAGAGCTGGGAGCCATGATTTTTTCCTTAAAAATCTATCGGCACTACCTTTATGGTGAGAAGTGTGACATATACACGGACCACAAGATCCTAATGTATATATTCACACAAAAGGAGCTCAACATGCGTCAAAGGATATGGTTGGAACTAATCAAGGATTATGATTGCTCTATTCATTGTCATCCTGGGAAGGAGAACAAGGTAGCTGATTCTCTAAGAAGAAAAGAACCTGCTACTCTATCCATGCTACAGATTGGGAAATACCCTATCTTCATGGATATGCGAAGAATGGATTTGGAAATCATAAGGTCAGGGGATACATCCTACCTCTCCCAAATGATTGCGCAACCATCCACCCAGGAGAAGATTAAAGAAGCACAAAGGGATGATGTGGAGATACAAAAGATGGTGAATACATTAAAATAAGGGAAGCTGCTAGAGAACCATATCGATGATAATGTTGTGATTCGGTTTGAAACGTGGATTTGTGTGCCTTCATCACCTGGGATAAAGAAGGAGTTATTGGAAAATGCACATAGCTCCACTTTCTCTATCCATCCTGGGAGTACCAAGATGTACCATGATCTCTGGGAACACTACTGGTGGGATAACATGAAGAAGGAGATTGCGGAATATATATCAAGGTGCTTAGTATGTCAGCAAGTTAAAGATGAGCGACAAAAGTCGAAAGGTATGATGCAGCCATTGCCTATACCCATGTGGGAATGGGAAAATGTTACTATGGACTTTGTCACAGGTCTCCTGAATACATCAAAGGTAAATAATTCGATATGGGTTGTAGTTGACCGACTCCCCAAGACTACCCTTTTTATCACTATTCAGGATGATCTCTTGCTTGAGAAACTTGTAGAGATATATGTGAAGGAAATGGGGAGACTACATGGTGTTCCAGTCTCAATTGTCTCTGATCGTGATCTGAGGTTCACATTTAAATTCTGTAGGATCCTTCAATATGCTTTTAGTGTTGAATTAAATTTTAGCATGGCATATCACCCCCAAACTGATGGTCAATCTGAAATGACTATTCAGACGCTTGAAGATATTCTTGGAGCCCACTCTCTAGAATTCCAAGGTGGATGTGATCATCATCTCCCATTGGTTGAGTTCTCATACAACAATATCTTCCACTCGAGTATTTAGATGGCTCCATATGAATCTCTGTATGGAAAGCGATATAGAACACCAACCTGTTGGGATGAAGTTAGAGAATGAAAGCTACTTGGACCTGATCTTGTTCAAGAGATGACATAGAAGGTTCAAGTCATCCAGAAACACATCAAAGATACTCAAAGTCAGAAAAAGAGTTATGCTGACAGCCGTCAAAGGGACTTGGAGTTCGACGTTGGATATAAAGTCTTCCTTTAAATATCTCCATGGAAGAGAGTCATGCAATTTGGGAAGAAAGGGAAGCTAAGACCAAGGTACATTGGCCCCTTTGAAATCCTTAACCGTATAGGATTCATGCCCTATCATCTTTCACTTCCACTGAATATGGCTCAATTTCATGATGTGTTTCATGTATCACTAATGGGGAAGTACATACCAAACCCCTCAAATTTACTAAACTCATAGGTGGTGTAGTTGGAATGTGATCTATCATGTGAGGAGCATCCAGTAAAGATGTTGGACTGAAGAGATAAGGTTCTACGCAACAAGAAAACCCACCTTGTAAAAGTTTTGTGGAGGAACCATATGTTTGTGGAAGAAACATGGGAACCGGAAGAGGAGATCAAGGATAAGTACCCTCACCTGTTTTTATAAAACAAAATTTCAAGGGTGAAATTTTTTTAGGGGGAAAAACGTAACGACCCAAAGTTTTTCAATGAAAATTACCTTCTTAAAATTATGTCATAAAATCACTTGAATGCACAACATAATGAACTACTAAGTGATAAGTGACCTTTAAACATAATTTTGTCACTTCTGTGTTTGGAATTTTGAAAATCTGACATACACGGTTGTGTTCAAGATTATTTTTGGAGTCTGATAAAACAGACTTTTTTTTGGGTGAATAGTAACATACCCTTATAAAAAGTAAAATAAATAGTAATATGACCCTTGCGAATAGTAAATAATATTATTATTATATTTTCTTAAGGCAATAAGATAATGAGATATTAATTAATTTTTCAATGAGAAATAAAACTAAGTGCACATTCAGGATTGTTATTTTTCAAATTAGCAGTGACTTTATTTAAAAATTAAATTAATAATATTTATAAAACTAATTTTGAAAAATGGAATTCATTTTTGAATTCTACACATCGAAAAATGGTTAGGGTAAATTTTTGGTATTTTTCTGAAAACTCAAATTTTTGATGAATAGTGAAATACGGTAAAATATCGTATATACAATTTAACAGTTAAATACACTATTCATGACATCACAAGTGATTGAAGGACACTTGGTTCGAACTCACATGAACTTATTACTATTAGGGGTCACATGAAACAATACTATTGGTTTTCTGGAGGGAAATAATAAAATAATGAATTAAATATTCAAAATTTACCCCTCCCCTCCACTATAAAAACCACCCTTCACACCCTCATTCCCTCACACCTCTCAAGCTCCAAGACTTGTCTAAAATCTACCCAAAACTCCTCCCTAGCTCCTCCTCCACTTCTAAGAGCTTATGGTCTCATAAAAATACCAAGCTTAGGCCCTTAAGGAGGTTCTCAAGAGAAGGATTCAAGAGGTAATTTCTCTCCCTCTTCTCATTTAATTTCCTTTCATGTTCAAGTTCATTTCTTGATCTCTCTGCACCTATATTCACCCAAATGGTATTGTAACTACCGTATTATACATATAGTGTAATTTCATGATGCTAATGGGATATTATATCATCCAACCTCCTTTTTCCACTTTCTTTTATTTTATTAAAGAGAACATTGTTTGTGAGGTATTATTTTATCACCTTCAAGAATGACATGTTTTATTCTTCCATTTATACCTTCATATCTGGTAATGAAACCATTTTTATGATTTAACCAGAATAATTTATATTTATTATGTCCTATTTAAATTTCTGTAACTGAATTATGTACATATTACTAAGTGATAAATTAAAACAAGTTTTTTGTGATCGAGAAACCGCCCAAATTAACCCAAACAATCATCATTTAATTCTTATCTAATGATTCATCCACATGGATCTTAAAAAATTCATTATAATATCTTTAAAACTCCTTTAATATCATTAATAACATGTAATATCAGTTCTGTATGAATACTTATGTTCTACATGAACATCAATTTAAGAATACAAGTGAACCACTCTTGAATAACATAAAAACAAACATTCCTAAATAATGTTTCTAAACTCTATAACTCATTCAAAGGAACATAAAATCACATAATGTACCATAATTAACCCTATTAATGTATAAAAGGTTCTTTAATTTCTAATTAATGAATATAATGTCATTATACCGAACATTAAAGAGAAGAAAGCATTCGGATACAAGGTAAGGGGAAATCTCGAACTCAATTTCCTACCTTCGGGTTCTCCCTCTTTCACTCCATTTTGATATGGTTACTCCTTAATGATCATTTATTCATAATTATCTTACCTTTTCTGGGATATAAATGTTTTCTAATGAAGTTTATGTCAAACAAAATGTTTTCCAAAAGAACTATTCTTGTAAGAAATCAACTTTTACCTCTCATATAAGGTTGATGGTTCTCTTCTCAAGTATGTTGTTCCCTCTTTCTTTTGGGAATCCAAACTTATGAATGTATTCTTATGATATTAAACCCATTACATTACATGGGTTAGTTATGTTCACTTTTTATATGTGTTCTATGTGGCAATCATGATAATGATAATGTTATGATGTGATGTGTGCGCCTAGAATTATATCGCACAATATGAATGTTTCAAAGTGACATGTGCGCTCGGAATTATACAGTGCTCCAATACATTGGTTAAAGTGATTAATATCATGTTTATATGTGAAATTATGTGTAAACAAGATGCTAACTTGGTTCATAAGTATGTGTGGTAGTTAACCACTAAAAAATTATGTTTCATTTTTATGCATTTCCACATTTCAAGTCTTTTATTTATGTTCCTCTCATGTTCATGATTTCTTTACCTATGTCATTATTATACTCACCCCATGATATATTCTTCTTATCTATCCTCTTACTGGGGTTTTATCTTACCCCTTTTAATGTATATCCTCTGGTGGCTACATATACTCAGGAGAGGACAAGTGACAATAAGAAGCTAGAGAAGAAGAAATTAATTAAATGTTTATGCTTAATGTTGTAATTGCTATGTATAGTCCTTGTTTTCCCAAGCCACTAAATTGTTGGATCCTCTATGTGTAATCCTATTATGTTGTTTATCTTTAAAATTATGAAATATTAATATAAGAAAAGGCTAGGATGCTATATTTTCATAATGAATTAAAATATTTTATTTTTTCATTCCGGAAGGGTTATATGAAATCTATAAAGAGGGTGAATGTTTCATTATAAAAATAGTTACATTTCGAAGAAGAAAGGTGTATTTTTTGAGTTTCCTTATTAGTCAACCAGTTTATTACATCATTTCTTACACATAATTTACATTGAAAAGAATATGTGAAATATTGATTTAAATTATTATAAATTTCAATGTAAATACAAAATATGATTAACAATCTTATTGTGAGATGATGGATTGGGGCATCAGACCATAATTGCATCCTATGTGTTTCAGTGAAAATAAATAGAAAGTTCTGTCTGATTTTTATGTGATGACACCTGCAGAAAAAAAATCAATTTCTATAAGTACTAGAGATTGTTAGTGTTCGTGATGGCTATTCAAGAAACATATTAAAATGGTCCATTAGAACAGATTTGAAGCTAAAATCATTGAAGACTCGTTGTTATCACATCCTTCTTCATGAGTTAATTCCAATATAAATATTTTATCTTTTAACTGATAATGTAATGGTGTCATTTATTCATTTGTGAAATATTTATAGAGATCATTTTGATAAGAAGTTTTCCATGCCTTTATTGAAAAAAAAATTGAGAGTCACCATCAATTTTGTGTGAGTTAGAGATAATATTTCCTACATAATTTTTCATATGCATGTTGTATCTAACTGTCCATATTCCAAATGCAATACTTCTTGAAGGACCTATTTATTTTCATTGGATATATACAAATAAAATAAATATCTACGCATTCAAGTATTATGTCCCGAAAAAGAATTTTCCAAAATTTTATATCATGAAAGGTTACATTTATCAAGAATGTATGGACTTATTTTCAATATATTTGTCTGATCTGACTATGATAGAGAACTTACGATTTAGAATTTAATAAAAATGATATGAGAAAATTAAACCAAGTTTCCCATCACTTCCCCAAATAGGGGTAATTCTTGGATCGTATACATTGACATCATTAACCATTGAAGAGTGGGAGATGGAACATAAAACAATTTTTTTACCGTGATTTGTTCACTGAATACATAAAGTAAGTAAATTAAACATTTATATCTTACCTCATCTCATGTAATTTTATATATTTGATAAACTATTTATATTTTTTGGTAGGTAACATAAAAAAATATAAATAAAAATAATTTTTCTTTATATTTGATAAGAAGATATACTTTCCATGGAAAAGTGTTGTATTCTTAGTTGAAATTTAGGGTAGAAATATTACTATAATAAATTAATAAAATAAATATTAAATTAAGTTTAATATTCATTAATATTTTAGGTGTTTAGTTTTCCTACAAACTATATCCCTGAGAAAATAAGATCTTTGGATTGTTGTCTTAGTTTTTTGGTTCATGAATGAAAATCAATTGTGATCAATGGGTAAAGATTTATTATCACTGAACAATAAATAAAAATGATAACACAACATGATGGTGTTATGGAAACTACAATAATAGACTATTATGTTAGTTCATTAGATAATAGACCTCGATTTGAAAATTAATCTTTTTTTGGAATTATTGATAAAATAATAATATTAGATTATTGCTCTCATGTCCGAGTCCCTTTGATGAAATGAAATTGGTTAGATTTGATGATGAGGCATGGAACATTTATTGATTATTGTTGATTTTGAGTAATTGACATGGTTCACACTATTTATACTAATGAACCATATGTATTTGAATCAATGGAGAAACAATTTTTTTATGTGAAAGATCATCTTAGACCTTAATTTGGTGTCATTATTGAATAAATACCAAGAAAAATTTTTGATAAAGGTGATAATGGAATTGACCCCATCCCATATCATTATTCCCATGATCCATTTATTACTTATGTTCAATCCAATAGTTCAATTTTCAGAGTTTATTGTGAACCTAATGTTGTGGTTGTATATATACTGAATCATATATATGTGCTCTCATTTCTTTTGGTTTAGCTCATCTTGGGTTATTGAGGTTGGTACAATTCAAATTTCTTTACTATTGATTAAAAATATTTTGTATCCAACTTGACCTTCATGTAAATTTTCAATATTTACTGGTTGTGATTTTATTAGAGTTTTATTTTTTTGTATTGATTTAAAATGTATTAAAACCTACCAAACCAAAAATATGAAACATTTAAATTAGATAAAAACATGATGAATTTAATAGGACATATTTTAATAATTAATATCAAAATAGAAACAAATTAAAATAATGTCATAACCAAAAAAATCAAAAAAATAACCTAACCCAAAATAAAAACCAAATGAACTAAGAAAAATAAAAATTAAAAAATTACCTAATCAATTGACCAAAATGAACCAAATGACCAAACAAAAATTGAATTGGATTGAATTTAAAATAGAATAAAACCATACAATACCAATTAAAGACAAGGTAATTTGAATGTATTGATTTTTAAAAGACATATATTTTATGTTTTGATATTCTACCCACTAAATATTTTTTTTGTTATATCACTATGCATCTTATATATGGTTTTACAATTGGTATTCCTTAATTAGGTCATATCTCATATTTTTTCTTATTTAGATTAAAAATTAGATATGTATTTCTAATTAATTCCATATTTCATTCAAATACTAGAAATGATAACCATTGTGGACATACGATGAAAATGGATGACAGAAAATAATCACCGAATGAAAGAGATTGGCGTCCCTCCTTTGGTGACTTTAGTGAGTATTTTATTTCAAATATATATATCTATAACACATAATCTCATGTGAATAATTTTGATTTTAAATTTTAATTAGAATCCACCACTTAGGTGACAGTAATTATCTAACTAGCCTAGTTGTACCAGTGCTCAAGCAAATGATACTAGGGGGTGTTACCAGAGCTACATGCTCCACTCGGTGTACCCAATCAAACCATGTCTCTAACCCTGATATACTATATACCACACCTTATAATGTTATAATGTCCTCAAAGACACATTGGATATTTATTACACCTATGATTTCACCACCATTTGCATCTAATCCTCCTCACTTATCTGTACCTTATCAAATGATGGATCCTACTCATCCATATTATATATTTTTTCAAACATTTATGCCAAATTATTTTCCTTATACATCCTTCAAAATTCCTTCTCCTCTGAATACTTCTCCAACACATTTATAGCCTCATTATAATACATTCGGTAACACTCTATCTGTATAGCTTGATGTTCCTTTGGAGCTTGAGGATCCTATGGAACCCACCAATCAGAATGCCTCATGTATATTTATAGAACCTTATTACTTTTTTAACAATAATTTATTTTTATTATAATATTTTTTTATTTAATAGTTGGATCTTATTATTGGTGGAATAGGAATACATGCATGTGTGCTGTGTGAAACCACCACACATACATGATGTTTGAGTACAATGAGGAAAACCAAATGATTGGAATAAAGGAAAATAATGTTAGATTTTTATGGAGAATATTTCTAAATACTCTGAAATCATTATCATTTGGATACTCTTCTATAGACACCAACAAAATTAAGTAAATGATAATTATTGTGCCCAAATTTGGGTAAGAAGATTTATTGGGTTTAATTGTATATTATTATCATATTTATATGAATTAATATTTTGGTTCCAACCACATTTTAATTTTCATAATGGTGTGGTTGTGAGGATAGCATAGCTCATGGAATTAGGTTAGATGTGGAGAGAATATAAGTATGAGTTTTATAGTGGCTGACATGTTTTAGTTGGTATAGATTTAGAGGCCACACCTCTCATGAATGACTATCTGGTAGAATATTACTAGGAAATGATTACTTATTGGATGAGTACCAAGGTCAATATATTAATGAAATTTGAATATTTTCAATGCAAATTACCATGATTTTAATTAATTATTTTTTTATAATTTACTATTATTTTCTTGAATGTGTCATGAAGAAATTTAAAAACAAGGATTATATGAGATACCTCCACATTTTGGGGCAGATTATGATGTCAGGACATGATGGGAAGCTGGTTCGACACTCATTTATAATTTTCCATTAGGACATGCACTTTTTTTATTTACACCATATTTCATTCCATGTATAATTAGTATAGATAATTGATCTTGTATTATTTCGGTAATTAATTATTTAGTGTATTCTAAATTTTGAGGATTTGTACTGTTATGTTTGTGAGAATTTCATCAACCTATACAACCAATGCTAATTTTATTAAATTCAAATTTTCTTAATAGGGAATATGACCATTATATTTGGGTGAATAATCATACGTATTTTTTATATAATTTTGGTTTCTATAGTGTTCACCTACCCATCTGACATATACTTGGAATTCATTCTTTAATATTTCTGTCTATTTTTTTCATATTTCTGCCGAAATGTTTTCTTTTGAGAGGACAGAATACCCTTAAATAAAATTCTACTAAATCATCTAAAATCACTAAAATATTTTCAGTTAAACAAAAATATCATTTCAATGTTCCAATGGATTCCATAGTTCCAAAAATTCCCATAAAATTAACAGTTACCTTTCAAAACAATAAGTTGTGTTGAAATTATTATATGCTCTTCTTCAATCCAATAATCATGTATTTTGAATTCTTATTGAATAACAAAATGTCTAAATCCACATAACACATTCCAATTAATACAATATTTTTTTTAGTATTTTTAAAATAATTATTCATATCATTTTTAATCTTTAAGATAGGGTATCCTATAATTTCTATTTTTTTGGTAAACATTTTCCCCATAATATTTCCTTTAATTACTTATAAATTTTAATTAGAGTTTCACAAAATATTCTAAAACAAATTTTTCCATTGAATATGATATTTCTTGGACTACATGAATTTCATCATTATATGAAACATATTATATTTCCTTAATATTATTTTTTCCTATTTATCTAACATCCTATCATAATCTTTGAAGTTGAATTTCAATTTATTTAATACATTTTCACCGTCAATCAATTGTTAGTTTGAATATTATCCTCATATAGTTTGATATATCTTTTTTAAAGTATCCTAATATTGTTTTTAAAATTATATTTTTAAAAGTATCCTCAAATAGTTTGAAAATCATCCTTATATAGTTTTAAAAGTATTCTCATATAGTTTGATTTATATTTTTTACTTTTTTGAATATATTAACTAATAAAAACAATGATTCCTAATCATAAAACTATTCTATAATGCTAGACAGTGACTAAAAATTTAATTCAATGTATCTGATTTATATATTATTATGAATTTGGTTAATTAACTTTATGTAATCATATTATAATTTCATTTCATACTATCATTACTTACATTCAAAATAACTAGAATACGACACTAGATATACTAATATAGAATTTATTGAGGGATAATAGTTTTTAAATATATTATTTAATTATTCCAATATATCCCAAATTCTAATTTATGGGGGTATTTTTCATGAAATCGTTCCAATTACTCAAATTAATTAGAAAAGGAGAACTTGTATTGGGGGATTACAATGACCTAGTGGTACATTATTATTCTAATGGTGGTAAAATATCCACTACATAGAAAATAGCCAAAAATATTTTTGAAAATTTTCATTATTACCATGTATATATCTATTGATATTTACAATGGTTTATACTTAACATGTTATATAGTTTCATTATAAATGGTGTTTAGGGTTCTACCAATGGTTATGATTTTTCATTTCTTTTTATATGGAAACTATATATATTGATCTATAATAAATATGTCGAGGTCTCTTTACTTAGGAAAAAATATGGATTATTAAAATGTAAGATAATTATACAACCCATTATGCATATGTTTAGGGTCTCTTTTTCAATGATTTGATGAAACCCTAAATGGATATTAATGAAAACATTTTAATGGAACTCATATTATACACTACATATGGGGTTCAAATCTAAAATAAGGACAACATAAACTTACTATAATTATTTATCAAGAGTTCTAAAATATTCCACTCCCTAAGTAAATGGTATGCATTGGTAGTTGAGGAAAATGGATATTTTTCACTAGTTTTGTTTGATATATGATATATATTCATATTTTTAGAATTTTATAATGACATATTGTTTATTTTTCGTAAGAGAAAAATAAGTTTTAAATTATCACTATAATTTATATACCATATGTTTTCTTTTTTAGCTTCATTTATAATTAATATCCATTTTATTTTAGTTATGAAATTCATTATTAATACCCTATTTTAAATTATGGTTTTATACATTTAATGTAATTTCATAGGGAGGTTTTGAATATTTATGAATGTATGCCTCGAGCAATTTTTTTTCTCATGTAGAAAGAAAAAAGATGGAAGCCTGGTAAATGAACTAAACCAATATAATATTTTAAGTTTTACTTTATTGAATTAAAATTTTAATATCTATTTTGTAATTTAATAGTCTTTTTATATTTATAAAAGTGTTATTTGGAGGCCCTTCATGAGCAGGGAGATGAAAACTTTGGGCCAAATGTTCACTTACATTAGGTTTTGAGAGATGATTTCCATTGCAAAGTATGTTGTCAACCATGGAAGATTATTATCCTGATGAGGTATTGGACCGCATTAGGTGCTAGTTTTGGTACCATTGAGTTAGAAAAATCTAATGAATTGGCATCATGGGATCAGACCAAGGTAGAAAAGGCTGCATAATGGTCATACAAGAGCATGATTGGAATCAAAGGGTGAATACTGAATTTATAAAATTTATAGAAGTATTATTCTATAGCTTCCACTAGATACTACCAAGTATTTTGATGCATATATTTATATGATACATATATTATATTTTTCACTAATTAGTCTTAGTGGTGTTTGGGAAGATGAAATTTTTGGTGATGGCAATGGCAATGTCGAGGATGATGGTGAGGATGATGGCGATGATGATGGTGAGGATGATGGTGAGGATGATGGTAAGGATAAGGGTGAAAGTGAGGGTGAGGATGAGGGTGAGTATGATGTATAAGATGGATTTGATTATAGTGATGGTGATGAGGTATAAATTGATACTTTAAATTTTTTACTTATATTTATAACATGGTATGATTGATGAATTTTTCTGAATGAATATATGTGATATTTTCAATGTGTATTATCACTGGATGAATTAATTAATATGTTTCATTTGTTATCATTATTTGTATATTGTTTTGTGTTTTTTAAGGTAATTAACTAAGGTTAGGTGATGGAGTGGCTTCTAGTGGCTATTTGGGAAGCATCTGGTGGCTAGTGGCTATTTGAGTAGGTTCTGGTGGCTTTTGCATGTTTTGTGGGAATGGTGGGGGTGTTATAGGTCTAGGATTTGAGAGGGGTCTATACCAATGGTTTCAAAACTATTGGTATAGACCTATACTAATGGTTTTAACCGTTATTTTAGGTATATACTAATGGATTTGAAATGTTAAGATAGGTCTATACCAATGGTTCCAAGTAAATCATTGGTTAAACCAAAATTTTACTGACCCTATACTAATGTTTCACTAATAAACATTTCTATATGTATTTTCAAACAATCTTATACCCAATGGTTTAGAGAAAAATTGGTATAGGCTATACCAAAAGTGTTCCATCCTATAACAATTTTTAGTTTCACTAGGTCGAATACCCTAAGTAGGGGGTGAATCTGGGTATAACAGATTAAAACTTCTACCCCTCTGGATCTTGTTACACTATCAAACAAAACTCAATTATCTCTTCCTCCAATTGCAATTTATGAACGGATATAAAATCATGCACAGGGAAATACAATTTTTACTTGGTTCACCCTCCCTTGGCTACGTCCAAGAAGCATACAACGGTGACGTGCCGATGTACCAAATTCAATAAGGCTCACTACCAATAATGAGTACAATGTTCGGGATAGATCTTCTATGCCCAGGCTCACGACCTTTATAATGTTAAGGTTATTCTCATTTCATTCCAAGAGGTCACTCCCTATGCCTCTTTCTTTGGCTCACAGTTGGTGGAAAGGTTCATCATATTCCTCTTCCTTCACTCACTACTCTTGGAGAGAAATTGACACACATTTTATGAATGTGTAGGTAAAACATAGTTTATAGACATGTAGGTCCCTTCATTTGCATTAAATCCTAAATCCTCAACTATAGGTAGATTCTCTATTGAAGTTACTTTTTCACCCGTAGATGAATTCCACCTTCCCGAGTACTATTAGGTACAATAAAATACTTTTTGCAAACTAATTTGAATCTTTCACAAGATTCCTTGTGAAAATCATGAACCATATGCTCCTCTAATTATTATATATTGGGTTTGGTATGTGAATCACCTTCTCTATGTATTACTACCTCTTCCGCAAACCTCTTATGTCTGCATATTGTACCTGCCTTCATTGTTACGTACCGCCTCCACGTACCGACCCCATGAACCTCCTCAGTGAACTACCCTTTGTCCATGAATTGTTCTCTGTTCAAGGACTGCCTTTTCGAACACTATCACATACCACACAATCTTCTTCTGCATACTGCATCCTTTTTAGGTTACAATTGTCTACAAAAAAATCTTGGCAGGATCTCTTCCGTGCGAACCACTTCAGCCTTTGCAAACCACCCTTGGCGAACTTCCTTCAGTCTTCTCTGAAATCCCAGATCAAAAATATGTTCTCTAATGATATTATATATCCACATTAATCGATGGTATTAGAGATTCTTAGATAGGTAAATATACCAGCAAAATCCTCTAATCAAAGATTTACCAAATCTACAATCCTTCCTTCACCGCATACTAATCCTTATGTCGAAGCGAACCGCAAGCCACCTGCAAACCATTTTTTCATATACAATCTATGTACTGTATTTTTTCCTATACAGTCGACCTCCTCTGTTGACATCAATCCATCCTCCTAACACACTGCCTTCTACTGCAAACCATTTTTGGTTTCGCAAACCTCTCTTGCATACCTTTCCCACTGCCTGGTATGTGGCTACATACCCTTCTAGGTCATGGTATGTGATCCATGTCTCGAGCTACACATTTATCTTCCTTGTCCAAATTCATTATCCATTATTCACTACATTCTATCCCATGAATAAATCCTTACATTTCCAACATCGAAATCCTGATTTTGGGGCCCAAAAATTTGGCAAACACTAGGAAACGACACCACCTTAAAAACCTATCATCAGCAAACACCGACCATACTCATTTGCGATCATCTGGCTTTGTCTACAAACATAACCACACCGAAAACATACCAAGAGGAAACCTTGAGTGATTTTTTCTTATCAAAAATGGTTATAAACCATTAGTATAGTGTATAATTCCAACCGTGGTAAAATATTAAACTTCTAAAGTTGCTGATGAAGTTCAAATCTAGAATCAGGTGAAATCCTTACCCGCCAAAAATAATGTTTCATCTAAATTTTCAAATCATTATGGTGAGAAGATAAGTTTTTGGAAATCATGGGTTAAGAAGAAATGTGATAAAACTATCATATCTATAGAATTTTAAATCTCACTTAGTAGGAAATATGGTCCACGCCAAGATTATGTTAGAGAATAAGAGTTATCAACCTCAACAAATTTTCTATAGAGAAAGATCATAAAATAATAAAAAATAAATATTTGACAGTTTTTGTTAGTGTTGTGGAATATATATACACAAGGATTATAATTATTATCATAAATTAACTCTACCTAGAAGATGGTTTGATAAGAGGGGTAGAAATAGTCAAAGTTGAATGTGTATCTTTCTAAACATACAAAAAATTGAAAAAATGATTTCTCAAGATGTTAGAAAACTTCCAATAAAGAATATGTTTGATTTTTTGGAAGATTCTTGTAGAAGATGTGATCAAAAAAGTTATATTATTGAATAATGTATGACTACACTTCTATGAAAAAATTTAATGCAAGAAAAGAAAAGGATACAAGAAAAAATAATTTTTAAGAAAGATCCTTGTTATTGATACTACCTTAAAAAAAAGTAAAAAAAGAAAAATCCTTGGATACCAGATAGGGTTTGTTGATCACACATGAAAAGTGATATTAAAATATTGAACCATTTTGAAAATAATTATGGAGATGTTGTTACATTTTGTAATAATAGTTCTCTAAAAATTATAGTAATTGGAATAACGATGATTAAAATTAGAAAAGATTAAATCTAAGGAAGTCTTGTTTGTTGATGGACTAAAAAATGACATTCATAGTGTAAGTAAACATTGTGATAATGTAAAACAATTTATCTTTATAAAATATTCTTAAGTTATCAAAAGAATGAAATATGGACAAGTTACTACAAAAGGATAAAGTACTAGTGGGGGTCTCTTTCAAAAAGGAGAATTTAACAAATCCAGTTATTTCAGTGGTGAAGATGAAAAAAGGTTTTGTCATCAAAGAATTGGTGACCTTGAGAAGAAAAACATGAAAAAACTGTATAAGGTTGATGTTGTTCAAAACTTTCCCAAATTTAAAATAATATAAGAAGATGTTTTTATAACTTCTCAAAAATGTAAAATGACTAATAAGAGTTATAATAAAGTTTAGATTCAGTGTACCAGACCTATTGAACTTATTCACTCAAATTTATATTGGTCAATGAAACATCAATCTAAAAAATTGGATTTGTACTTTATCACTTCTATTGAAAATTTCACTCAGATAAAAAACATCATGTTTATGAAACACAAGTTAGAGGCTATAGCAATGTTTAGATTCTTCAGAAAAGAAGTTGAGAAAGAAATGAAGGTTTATACAATAAATCTGAGAATATATATTGGAACAGTGTTTGTAAGAAATAATTTTCAAAATTATCTTAAAAATTATGGTATTAAACATCACTATAGTTCTCCATATACCCCAAAAAAATGGGGTAATAAAAATTAATAATCGGAGTTTGGTGGAAATTGGAAGAATCATGTTAGAAGAATAAAAATATTCAATGTTCTACTAGAGAGAAACTATTAGTACGAATGTACATGTTTAGAATAGTTGTTTGTTAATGCTAGAATCCAACATGTATTTTTATGAAATGTGGTATAAAAATCGTTATTAAATTACTTCAATGACTTCTTAAGTCCATGTTTTCTTAAAATCAAAAAACCAGATGTGGGAAATTTTGATGAGAAATCTAAGGAGGGAACTATTATGACTTATTTACCCAATGGAATAAGAAAAAAATGTTTGAAAAAATGTTTAAACATTTTGGTGGACTCATATGATTTGAAATTTGTTGAGAATCCAACTTCATTAAAAAAGGTTATTCTGAATGATTAGGAATAAAAAATGAAAATTTGAAATTAAAATGATAGTGAGAAAAGTAAAGTGAATGAATATTTAAATGAATCATTTGATGAGGAAAATAAAGCAGGAAAAAGTATTCTAAAATTTCCAACTTTACAAAAACATGTTGAGACCAAAAATAATTATGGGAACTAGAAGGATTTTGTTTAGAAAAGAAGAAATCTAAAATTATAAAATTAAATATCACTCATCTAAAAAGTTGAAACATAATCAATTTTTGAAGCTATTTAACATAAAGAATTGGTGAATTATTTGAATGAAGAGTTGGATCAAATTGATAAAAATGAAACATGGAAACTTTTTCCAAACCCAAAAGGTAAAAATGTTATTGGGACAAAATTGGTTTACATAAACAAGTTAAATGAACATGGAAAAGTTTCAAGAAAAAAAGTAAGTCTAATTTATAAAGGATATCCATATGTGGAAGGTGTGTATTTTGATGAAAACATTTCCCTGGTTCTAGGGTTATAAACTATTAAAATGTTTCTAGTAGTGTCTTCACATCAGAATTCAAAATTATATCAGATGGATGTAAAGTCATCATTTCTCAATGTAGAAATTAAATAAGAATTTTATATTGAAAAACCTTGTGGGTTTTTAATTCATAAGGATGAAAAAAAATCTTTTAGATTGAATAAATTTTTGTATTTTCTGAAACAAGTTCCACGTTTATGGTATTATAAGTTTAAAAATTGTTTGATAATATTTAATTTTTATAATGTAAAATTTGATATAAACATATATGATAAAGATTTAGCTCCGGAACTCAAATTGTAATTATTTATGTGGATGATATCACTTGTTTTGGGGATATAGAATATGTTCTTAAACCATTTTATAAAGAAACTAAAATAAAAATTGAGATGTCAATTTTAAGAGAATTAACATTCTTCCTTGGTTTACAAGTTCTATAAAAATAAAAAAATCCTATCTCAATAAAACCATGATGGGTAATTGGTAAAAAAATTGGTATGTAATAATCCAAAGAATTTTCTACTCCTATCTCATTGGGGATGAAGTTGATTAAAGATAAGTCTCGTAAGTGTAAATCAAAAGGACTTTTGGAAGCTAATAGGAATTATACTTTTACCTTATAACATCAAGGCCCGAAATAGATTATGATGTGACTTTGTATACTAGGTACCAAAGTAATCTGAAAGAATCCCAAATGTTGATAGTAAATAGAATTCTGAGATATATCAAAGTAACTACTCCACATGTGTTTTTATACAAAAGATATTATGCGACGAATTTTTATGGTTATATTGATGCTTATTGGGCTTGATATTGTAATGATAGAAAATCAACCCCAAGATGAATATTTTTCTTGGTTGAATGTTATTTCAGTTGGGATAATACGAAAAAAAATTAGTAACTAAGATAATAGAATAACCGAAATATTTTGTGTCTACTTAGGTTTTAATTAGATTTTTGGGATGAATTCATTTCTGGAATATTTTAATGTAAATTTTTCTAATCCATTGATGATACATTGTGATTATAAGAGTGAAATTAATATTTCTAGAAATCTTTTCCATCATTCGAGATTAAAACACATTTATATAATGTTTCACATTATAAAATAGAAAGTTTCTTATAGATATGTTTTTCCGTAATATATATGAATGAGGTATCAAATTATTAATATCATCACAAAGGAAATTCCAAAAGAAAGGTTTGTTGAGTTTAGGCTACAACGTCATGTTTTTCCTCCTGTAATGACTTCCTAAATCTCATAATGAAGCCCCCACCATTAATTGTATTTTTTTAACAAAGTGGGAGATAAAGTAATAAACTTCATAATTTATAACATGTTTTTACATATATATTTTTATGAATCTAATGTTGTGGTTGTCAGATAAATGGAGAGATAACAATCAAGTAGGATAAAAAGAAAAGTGGAAAATGATTAAAGTGAGGGGGTTTATCTTAACATGGCTGTAAGATTTTATTTTCACTGAGGGATGTAATTCAATAAAAACATTACATTATCCATCAGTGTGATGTTAGGAAACTCTTTTTGAGAAATGATGGGTTTTGGAAAAATTCTAAAAACTTGAGTTGTTTATTAAAGGTGAGTTGTAAAAGTTGTTAATGAAATGTTTCAAAAAAACCTAAGGGGTAGATTGAAGAACCTTTATGATGTTTTTCTTTAACAAAGTGTTTATATTTTTTGAAAACTAATATTTTTTAAAATAATGTTTTTTAAAAAATATTTAAATGTTTCTAAATGATCTAACCCAAACATAAAGGGGTTTAAAAGTTTTTTTTGGGAAATGTTTTCCCAGACATAGAGGATCGGACTGAGAATATCTTAGTGTGGAGTATTTGATTGAGCAACACCAGTCAAATAATTCATCAGAAATTTAACGTTTTTTATTGGAAACATCATCAGTCTCATATCCATCATCATGAAGTTCATGATCTATTGGATGTGGTGTTTTTTATAAAAAAGTGGTTGAGTTATAAATTCATAATGATGTTGAAGATGTTTAATGAAGATAGTGATTTCAAAAGACATAAATTTATTAAACATTATAACCTTAATTCTAATGATTATTTTCTGGTTTTTAATTCTCATATATAATAAGTCTTTTGTAACACTCTTGATGCAAGCCTTTTGAATAAAAGGGGCAGAATTGGGGAATCCAATCGTATTGTGTTTTTGTTGTAAAGAAATAAGGTGTTGAATGTATGTGATGTCACAATACTTTTCTATGTCAGTCATATGGTTCTTTTCTAATCTTGGTGTTCTCATAAATCATGAAAACTATCATTGTAAAATATTTTGATGAAATGGAGGAATCATAAAGATTGTATCAGTTCTATGAATCAAGAAAAAGTTTACATTGAACCCAGAAGTACAAGGCACATAGGTTTTCAAAATTCTAAATGAGTTATAGATAATAATATCTGAAGAATTCTAAAGTCATCGAGTAGAGTTTCCCTTATAATGAGAATTACATCAAAATGATAATTATATTGTTATGAGTACTCCATCGGACTGAAGGTGAGGAAGTTTCATCAGAATGAATCTGAGAAGGAATGTTAATTAAGCTGACTCTGAGGAAGAAAGTCAATCAGACTGGCTCTAAGGAGGAAATTCAATCAGATTGACACTAATAAAAAAATTCAATTGTACTTACTCTAACAAGTAAATTCAATTATACTTACTCTATAAAGGAAATTCAATCGGAGCGACTCTATGAATAAAAGTCACTCTAACTAAATATGATTAGAAAAGTCAATTCATAATGAGTTGAAGAAGTTATATATTACTAAATAAAAGTTAGGAAGTCTAATAACACTAATTATGTAGAATACTCAAGAATATTAAATAATATTATTAAATAGTTGAATTGATTAAACAAGAAATTAAAAAATTCCTAGATCTAAGATTTTTTGAATTTGAGTAAACAAGAAAAGATTTTTATTTTTCTTCCTTTTCCATTATGGGATTCCTATAAATATATGTATACTAAATTCATAAATTTCAACCTTTTATGTGTATAAAATATAGAGTAATATAGATTTTGAGTAAGAGTTACTTTATAGACAAATATCTCATTAGAAGATCAGACAATTGAAATTTTTCTCACTAGACTAAGGAATATTATACTGGAAATTTTAGTATATTTTGGAAAGTGAATTTTTAGAAAATGGGTCATCATAATTATTTCATCATAATGAGCCAATATAACTGTTCAAATTGGACCCAGGGTCATCAGAATGAGGTTCCTGGTAGAGTTTTGAGAAGAAAAAGTTTTTTTGGTTCTTTTCTTTTGTGGATCAATTCTTTGTATGAAATAAAAAATAACTAAAGGGATTCATTATAATCATTTATATCAGAAGATATAATGTTTTTAATAAGATTTGAAACAATTTTTATTCACTTATTTATTATATTGAATTTTCATAGACACATTGAAGTGGCTATAACAATGATGTAGGTTATCACACTAAGGTTGAACCATGTAAATCTTGTGTGCTTTACTTGCATTCCTACTTTTTCATGTGTAATTATTTACTATAAGATGATAAGGTAATGAAATTTGATAGGTAATAGGGGTTTTTTTCTAAAATTCTTGAAACTTATAAAAATTTAACAATTGATTCACCCCCCCCCCCCAGATATTATTCGATTCTTTGGATCTTCATCTTCAGTATCCATGGATTGTTCACATATTTTTCATTGCACTTTTGCATTCATCAAGGGTAAAACCCAATCAAATTAACCCTAATTTTTATGAAAACAAAGGTTAGTAACCATATATTTATTTTTGAAATATAGAAACTAATTCAATATCAATTCTAGTTTTCATTTTCTTAGGATGACTAAATTTTTTTTACTATTTTAAAATAAAAGAAAGTAATTATAATGGTTAAACCGAAGAAAATGACCTTATATTGACATGAAATCATAGGAATACTATCTTTATATTGTTTTAACATTTCATAGTAGATGGAACATCAATCTAATGTGTATTTTACTTGATCTAACTAACTAAGAAGTATTAAAATATTTGGTAGTCCTTAAAAACATGTGATAAGGGGTCAAAACAAATAAAAATACCTTACAATGTTGTAAAATCATATGAAAATAACCAAATAATTATTTATAAAATGTTTTAATTTATGATATATCAATAAAAATTCTTATTTCCCCAGGATGATCACAAATAACTTTCAGTGTTTTAAAACACTAAAACATGCATATATTGGTCAAAAACATATCAAAAAACCTAATAATGATTTAAAATCATAAGAATAACATATTTGTATTATTATTGAGGTGTATGTGTGCAGGAAACATCAATAAAACCTTTTAGGTGCTCAAACAGAATATATAAGCAGTTTGTAAGTGTTCAGCGGCATTTAAAAACATGCATCAGGGGATCAAAACCAAGAAAGTAACCAAAAGTTGGAATAAAATCATACCAAAAATCATATATTAATTTCTAAAATGTAGGAATAGAAATCACATCAATCAAAGTTTTTTTTCACATTATGACTGCAATAACCTTTTTAGTGTTTTAAAACATATAAAACAAGTGAGTAATAGTCTAAACTGTATAAAATGGCCTCTAAGTGATAATAAATCATATTATAACCATATAGTTATTATTTTTTATGTGTAAGGTTAAACAAAAAAACTATATTGCATGAATTGTTACCAGAACGACCTAATATTCAGTTTTTAAAGGTTTGGCGACCTTTAAAAACATGCGTTAGGGGGTTAAAAATAAGAAAGAAAACCATTTATTACCATTAAATAATGCAAAACCAATAATATAATGATTTGTGAAATGTTATAAATAATATAATTTCAATAGTATTTTTTTGTCAAGATTACCAAAAACATGCTTTTAGTGTTTTAAAGCACTAAAAAATACATGTAACTATCATCACCACAATAAACTTCCTCTGAATGACCTAAAATCATAGGTATAATTTCTTTTTTTAATTGGGGAATTTAAATAGTATATGGAATGTCAATCAGAAATGTGGTGTGCTATGGAGGACCGAATAACAATTTTTTAATGGTTTGGTGGTCTTTAAAAATTCCTGTTATGTGTTAAAAACATATAAAATGACTTATAATTTCTATTAAATAATATGAAAAACTAGAATAGTGATTTTTGAAATGTAGGATCATACAAAATTTCAGTAAGACATGTCATTTTCTTGAGATGACTGGAAGCACACTTTTAGTGTTTTAAAAACACTAGAACAAGCATGTAATGGTCAAAACCATATCTAACGACTTATAAATGATTTTAAAGCATATAAACTCCACAATAATATTATTGTTTTCATCTATATTAAAATAGAACATTAATCTAATGAGTGGTGTTCCTAGAACGATCTAGAAAGCAGTTTTTAAAGGTTTGAAATCCTTTAATAACTTGCATCAGGGGTTCAAAACAAAGGAAATGACAACTAATAACCATTAAATCTTGTAAAAATAAAAAAATTTATAATTTTATAAATTTTGGAATTTAAAAACATTAATTTAATTTTTCTTTTGATCAGGATTACTTGAAATATGTTTTTATTGTTTTAAAAGTCTAAAACATGCATGTAATGATCAAAACCTTATAAAAAGTCCTTAAAATGATGTGAAATCCTAGTAATGGCATATTTTTGTTGTTAATTATTTCTATAATTAAAAGAAATAGCAATCGTACATGGAGTGTGTTTAGAAGGACCTAATAAGAAATTTTTAATGGTTTAACGTCCATTAAAAACATGCTTCGAGGGGTCAAAACCAATAAAATACTTTCGATTTCTATGAAATCATATTAAAAAAAATATTAGAGTTATTTTGGTAATGTTTTAACAAATGGAATTTCAATATGAGGTTTCATTTTCTTAGGATGATCAGAAACACACTTCTAGTGTTTTAAAACACTAAAACATTTCTGTAACTATTAATATTAAGGAAAATGACCTATGAATGGGTTGAAATCATTGAATAAAATTCCTTGTTTTTTATGTGTATCCATTCACAATATATCAATTAGACATACAATGTTCTCATATGAACTAAATAATTAGTTTTTAAATGTCTAGTGAACTTTAAAAATGTGCAATACTGGGTTGAAATAGAGAAAACTGCCTGTCATTTCCATAAAATCATTGGAAAAACCATGGAGTGAATTTTTAAATATATGAATAAATGACACCTCTATTCGATATTTCGTTTTCTCAGGTTGATAATAAATTCACTTTCAGCATTTTAAAAACACTAAAACATGTGTGTAATGGTGAAAATCACATCATATAACCTTTGAATGATTTGAAATCATAGGGGAATTATATTTTTACTAGTATTGATAGGTTTGAGAAAATAATGCATCAATATGACCTGTGGTGTACCCAGAACGACCTAATATGTAACAACCTTTATAAATGAAATTCCATTTTTGATTGAATAAATTATTTATTAAGTAATATAGTTATAGAAACAACATGAACTAATTTGGATATTTTGGATCGTTATATGGTCTATCGGATTTTAAAGACTATTAATTATCATAACTATTGATAATATTTTCAGGTATAGTGTCCATTAAGATTAGTATATTAATTGTTATGTTTAAGTATAATTGACACAGAAGGAGGGATTGATAGCCATGAACTGTAGGATTTTACCCAATTTAATCCATTTATTAGATCTTCCAAGGGAGAAAGAATCACTGGTCTTTTCCCTTAACCAATCCCAATATGAGATTCCAGAACTAAAGCATGGGTGAAACACTTTATGGGAGAAGTTCAATTTCCTAGACATCCCAGACCAAACCATGTTTGTTGAACCACCCAGTGAAAATATCATCATTGTTCACCTTACCCTTTGGGAATTCACTGGTGTAATAAAGGAATATGTATATAGACCCTAACAGTATGAATTTTTATATTTTCTTTCAATAAAATATTGATTATATTTATTCATTATTACTTTTTAAATGGTTAGATGATTAGTTTGATTAAAACTAGATCTCAACATGATGAAACAAATTGTATTTTTGAAATATATAATTTCAATCAAGAAACACTTTTTGATGAATTCAATAATTTTTAAAAATAAATATATTTTAATAAAATGTTATTAAAAAATAATATTCATTAAATATAAATGATAATATAATTTTATGTAGTCAAATGTAATTTATTTTATGGTCCGAAAAATATTAATTTCAAAATAATATATTTATCAATAAATGGGGATTTCTTATTTAAAATTATAAATTATCAAAAATTAAATAATTATTTAGGTAAAATAAATATTATTTTTTAAATCATCATGTTAACATTATTCAACAGTGAATTTTTAATAATTTTTTAACTATCAATATTTTGGTTAAAAATTAAATACCGTATAAATATGCAGTATGTATTATGAAATCATAAAAGCCAAATATTGTTGCAATAAATAATATAATGATTATAAATGACCAAAATTTATGTTTCCCTTCAAATATAAATTGTTTTTTAAGTTATTTTATTACTTTTATAAACTCTTAATGACTCTTCCAAAACCAATATTATATTATAACATTTCAAAATCAATTCATTATAAACATAACTCACTTTCACATCACTAAGGGTATCATTTGAATTATTTCGTTTCTTATCATTCTGAAATAGTGAAATCCTCCCATATTTGGTAGATATTTGGAGAAAAACCTGTGTTATACTATTTTTTTGGATTATTTTTTTATATATAGTAAAAAACTATTTTTATAAATTAACAAAGAATTGTCTCCACTTTTTCTATAAAAACCAACCAAACCTCCCATTATTCTTCACTCAAAACCGTTAAATCTTGAATTTACTCTACCCCTCCCTCACTAGATCCCTCTCAAGGTTCCCACAATCACTTAATAATCTCCTCTCAAGATTTAAGAATCTCCCTCTCAAGGTAAGTGGTCATATCCATCCCTTCTTTATTCAAAAATGTTCTTTGTATTATGCCTTTTTATTTCAAATTTTTCATGTTTGGATATTTTATTGCACAAACCTCTTAATTTCTTTGTGATTTGAATGTGATTCAATACACATTTCACTCTCATTAAATCCTTTCTATAATCATTTTGTACCCATGTTATGCTTCTGAAATCATCCTATGATTTTCCATGATAAACATTTTTTGTAGTGAATAAACATTCCCACTTCCACTAAAAGGTATTTCTCTAGTTGTATATATCCTTCATTGATGTAAATTTCCATGTATTCAACCAACACTCCATAAATTATCGAGTTAAAATTGATGAAATACAGCCTTATGTTTTATAATATATGTGGCACACTTATGGTTGTACATGATATGAAAGTAATGGGTGGGCTCAGAATTATATAGCTCGTTATTTCATTGGGTAATATTTTTATCTCATGATATTATATATATGGGGCATGTAATTTTATCCTTAAAATAATATGTTATGATATATTATTTTTTAGAATTTAATTATATTTATTATTTCATGTTTTATATTGTTGCAACATTTATATGTTTTCTTGATGTTATCATGTTATATCATGCCTTATTATTCAAGATTATGAATCTCATCCTTGTTATATCATATTTTTATACCTATTTACTCACATGTATTACTTTAGTCATATTATTATAAGATTATTCACATACTGAGCTTTATATCTCACTTATTTCTAATGTACATCCCCAGGTTATCTCTTTCAATTTTAGAAGATCCAATCTATATAAGGGTATGTTTCAGAATTTTTAATTAATAATGGTTTACTCATTTTTTAAGTTATTATTCCATGTACCTAATTTCACATATATAGTAGGCCTCATGATCTTTTAGGGTTGTATTAATTATACCATTATATAATGAATCATGAAATTAAGTGTTTTAAAGATATGGGTTTTCATATTTGGTTTGAAATAAATATCTAGTTATTTTTTAGGATTAGGATTATAAAACCCCAGTTAAATCCATAGGGATAATACTAAACATACGAAAACATCACAAAATTTTGGTGAAGTATATAGTAAATGGTTTCCATGAAAATGCATCCCAATCTAGATACTACAAGTAGGTGTGGCTCTGGAACAGTTGTACCTAGGGGTAATAACCCTGAAAAGTGTGCATTAATCCATACTCAATTGTCCCCATGTGCATGAAAATGGGCTTACTACACACCTAGTTTTACACTCTGAAGGAATATGATTTGTAAAATTTTCAATCCCATTAGGAACCATTATTATGGGAATAAAAATACCTATAAGGTTTTATATTTGGAAATAAATCATGGTTATCTATGATTCAAACTTAGAAATTCATAGGTTATGGGATATATATCATTTATGATTTATCACTTTGATGATTTTGGTTTATTGTTTTTGTGTTTAAAATTTTAAAAATACTCATCACTAATTTTCCCATCATTTTTACTGAATGGATGGAAATTGGATAAACTGACTCAATAACTAATATGGGGGCAGTGTGATGATTTCCCAAATGAGATTCTCAAACTGATGAGAAAAGGAATGAGGACCTACATCATAATTATTTCTTAGTTAACTCATGTTTTTATCCAAAACATTAATCATTAGGAACTTTTTAATCCCCTCAAGAAATAGAAAGTTGTAATCGATACCTCTATGCGACAAAGGCATACAAATTTCGATAGATATTTTAATCCATTAATCACAGGATAATGGATCAACTACAATGAAATCATATTATCCATCCTTAAATACTCTAAGTAAGAGATGATTGTATTTTTTGTTTATCATATTGAAAGATAAGTGTATATGTGGTGGATTTTGGTAAAAAAATATGAAGCCTGAGGTGGCGGTTGGAGTGATTGAGTGGAAGGAATTCAAGAAAATATTTTCCAAAATATATTTTTCTCACACTCTCCTTCTTAAAATGGATAGGGATTTCCTTAAGCCCAAGAAAAATAAGGATAATCCATCATGGAGTATTAAGTAAACATCACAATACTTCCACAATACTTCCACAATACATCTTTTTTTTTCATTACCCCCCCCCCCCCAAGTAAAGTTGACCACTTATTTGGTGGGATAAAGAAAATTATATGAAAATACGTAGCCATTTTAGACGTTGACAACTATGAGGAAATTGTTCAATGTTCCCTCATAGTCAAAATTGATATCATAAAATATTAATGTTCTCACAAGGATAAGAATTATAAAATGGATTTTAATTCCTAGGGTATGGTGTTGAAATCTAATAATGGTAAGAAAGTACAACATCACACTTTCTAAAAGTGTGGGAAGAAGCTTCCTGGAAATTTCTTGAAGGGGGTGAGGAAATTATTTAGGTGCAGGAAGGAAGGAAAATTAGTGATTTAAAATGCGAAAAACCCAATAATGTTATTGAATAAATGAATTATTTTGTAAACCCTCATTTTATTATCCAATTTTCAACTCCAAGTAATAAGGACACTATGAAAATCAATGCACTAATACTAGGTTTTTTGATGAAAACTAATGGCAACCACCTCTAAGTCCTAGAGAGAATGGGATATCTTATGGCATCACATCATATGAGGTGGATCCCAACTAAGAATTGGTGATAGGTATGCTATTTATTTATTCAATAATTAAAATCATATTTTTTTATTCTAGTTCTATTCATTTTTTATCATACACGTTTAGTATAACTATTCAAAAACCACCTCAAAAAATGGATGTTGGGTTGTCAATAAGGAACATGAATGGGTCAATTTTTTTGTCCCAAGTATATAACTCATACACTATCCAAATTTGGAGGATAAATTTCCTAGAGAACCCTGTTAAACTCTCTTAAGTGAAATTCGATGCTATTCTAGTCAAGGAATCGATTTCATTATATAGATCCAATATAAATTTCTAATTTAAGGAAATCACTCACTATATTGTGAATAGTCCTTTAATTATATATAATTGTAAGTATAAGAATGAAATTTATTTAGTATCATCATCTCAATCATGGATATTTTTAAACTGTGATCAAGTGTATCTTGGTTGAATAAGTGAGACTATAGAAATGATCATCCTGGAAGAAATTCCCATTATGAGGGAATTTGATTATTTTCCTAAATAATTTTTTGATCTTCCTCTAAGATAAGATGTTTATTTCTCAATCAATATTATACCTAGATATTTTCAAAAATCCAAGACTCTATACAGAATGTCCATTTTTTAACTTGAATATCCAATGAAGAAACTACAAGTGAATTTGGATAAAGGGTATACGATCAAGCTCTTCACTATGGGGTTCACCATTCCTCTTTCTCAAGAACAAGGAATGGTAAATGTCTCTCTATGTTTTTTATCATGAGAGAAACAAGATAACAATAAATAAAAAGTGTCCTTTAATATGGATTATTGACTTGTTATATTAGCTTCATGGATCCCAATACTTTTACAAGGTGAATCATTGGTCGGTATAATATTAAGTAAAGGTGAATGTGGATATCCCTAATATTTATTTTCAAACACGGTATAAGCACTATGATATTATAGCAATTATATTTGGATTACTAATTCTCTAGAAATATTCAGGAACTTTAAGAATAGATTATTTAAAGATTACCTTGAAAATTTTGAGGTAGTATTTATATATGATATTCTTATCTTCCCCAAAAACAAGGATATGCATGAGGATCATTTTAATTATATGTTGAATACGTTTTCAATGGAAATTTTATTTGATAAGTACAATAAATGTGATTTATGGATATAGAAAGTAACTTTCCTATGAAATGTTATCTTCAAGAAAGTGATATCTATAAACCATAAAAAATAGTGGCAATTGAAGGATATTCAAAAAAAATATTTGTGATAGAAATCCGTAGTTCCATTGGATTAGCTAGGTACTATTGTCTTTTTTTGAAAAAATTCTCATGATTTTCAGTCCCAATAACCAAGCTAACTTGAAATGGATTCATTTTTTTATATATGGATGAAAGTGGAGAGAGATTTAAAGAGTTGAGGGAGAGGATAATCACAGTACCTATTCTCATATTTCCCACCAGTGGGGAAGGATTTTTTATCTAAAGTGATGCGTCCAAAAAAAGCTTAGATTCAATACTCATTCAAGATGAAAAAGTGATATCCTATGTCTCCCACCAATTAAATATCCCTGAGAATAACTACCCAACACATGATCTAGAATTTCCTTTAGTGATATTCACACAAATGATTTGGTGAAATTATCTTTGTGGGGATATGTGTGACATATATACGTATTTTAAAATAATGAAGTATATATTCACACAAAAGGAACTTAATATGAACCAATTAATGTGGTTAGATCTAATCAAGTATTATAACTATTCAATCCATTAGCATCCTAGTAAGGAGAATAAATTTTCAGAAGCTTTTAGTATAAAGGATCATGAAACCCCATCCATGATGTGGATTACAAGAGATACAATATTCATGGACATGAAGATAATGGACATGGGAATATTAAAAGGATAATCATACTACCTTTCTCAAATTACTTCTCAACCATCTATTCTTGATAGTATCAAAGATTCTTAGAAGGATTATGAGGTGCTAAAAAAGGTATCGAATATTATAGAGGTCAAATTTTCTAGAGATGGAGTTATATGATTTGCAACCAATATATGTGTCCCATTGAAACCATAATAGAAGAGTGAACATCTATATGATCTTCATAACTCATCCTTCTCAATTCATCCAAGAATAACTCATATGTATAGAGATTTTAAGAAAAACTTCTATTGGGTTAACATGTATAGGGAGATTGAAAATTTTGTATTATAATGATTAGTGTTCCAACAAGACCAGACCGAATGTCATAAGTTTAATATTATGATGAAACCATTTACCATACCAATATGGAAATGGGAAAACATAACCATGAATTTCTTCATAAGACTCCCCATGACCCCAAAAATAAATAACACCATCTAGGTGGAAATCAATCACCATAACAAATCAGTTCATTTCATTTTTATAAAGGAAAAACTTCTATCTTGACCGACTCTACAAGATATACATAATGGAAGCTATAAGACTTCATGAAGATCCACTATATATTGTATTTGATCAAGATATTAGGTGTACCTCAGTGTTTGGTAGAATCTATGAGTAATAATTGGATATAGAGTTGTGATTCATCACTGATTATCACCCTTGTACATATTGTCATTCTAAAAGAATAATTCATACTTTGGGGGCATAATGAGATCTTTTTCAATGTATTTATAAGGATGTTTGGATAAACACCTTCTCCTAATAAAGTTCTCATATAATAACAATTTCAATTCTAGCATCCAAATGAGTCATTATAAAGCTCTTTATTGGAATATGTGTTAGAATCTAACATATTAGGATGAAGTTTGAGAGAAAAATATGATGGGACATGATCTTATCCAAGAGATAATATAGAAGGTTCAAACTATGCAGCATCATATGAAATATTCCCAAATTAGATAGAACTTTTATGTAGCCTTTCAATGATGAGACCTAGAGTTTGGTTGGAGATAAAGTGCTCATTTATATATCACTATGGAATAAATTCATGAGGTATGGGAATTAGTAAAATGTTATTCTAAGATACATCATCCCCTTTGATATCCTAGATCAAATCAAAGTGGTGGCCTATCATCTTTCACTCCCACATAACATATCTCAAGTACATGATGTGTTCCATGTATCCCTTTTGATAAACTAAATATTACAACTCTCACATGTACTAAATCCAGAGTTGGTACCATTAGATAAGGATCTTTATTTCTATGAGTATCTGGTTAGGATCTTAGATCATATAGATATGATTCTATGAAACCAGATAACTCGCATGGTAAAATTAGTGAACTATAGGTTTGAGGAAGTGACATGGGAACCAGAATAAGAAATGAAATAAAGTTACCACATCTGTTTTATTAGTTGAAATTAAAATTTAGGGATTATTTTTATAAGGTAGGAATAATTTAAAGACATGATCTTTTGTAAATCAAATTCCCTTTTTGAATCAGTAAATTATTTATCAAGTAATTTAGTTATAGAAAACACATGCATTATTTTGGTTATTTAGGACCATGATTTGGACTATTGGATTTAATAGATAATTAGGAATCATTAAAATTGATAATATATCCATTATAAAATGACCATTAATATTAGTATATTAAGGGTTATGAAAAACTACAACTGACATGGAAGGAAGGAGTGATGGCCTTGACCAGTAGGATCGTGTCTTGTGAATTCTATTTATCAAGGATTTCGATGGCGATAACATCACAGGGATTTTACCTTAATCAAGCCCACTTTGAGATTCAAAAACTTAATCTCTAGAAAATATTTTTATGGGATAAGTTAAATCTCATCGAGATCATGACCCAAACCATGTTCACTAGACCACCCTAATAAAATCTCACCACTACACACCATATCCTTGGAGAATTCATTTGATTAATGAAGGGTTGTGTATCTAGACCCATACTGTATTAATTTTTATATTTTATTTTAATAAAATAAGGATTATATTTAATCATTATTACTTTTCAAATGATTAGATATTGATTTTGATAAAAATTATATTTTTATATGATGAAACACAAATATTATTTTTGAAATATATCATTCAAATAAAAACACACTTTGATGAATTCAAGAAATTATAAAATAAATTAGATTTTAATAAAATATTATTAAAAAATAATATATATTAAATATAAATGATAATTTATTTTTATAAAGTCAAATGTAATTTATATAATGGTTAAAAAAATCTTATTGTAAAAAAATAAGTATTTTTTCAATAAATGGGGATTTTTTTATTTAAGAATTTAAATTATCAAATTTAGAGAATTATGTTGATAAAATAAATATTATTTTTTAAATAATATTGTTGGAATTTTCCAAAAGTTAATTTTTTATAAATTTATGTGGTATTCGATTATTTGGGTCAAAATTAAATAAGATATAAATATACACTATGTATTATGACATAATAAAAACCGAAAAGCACTATAAAAAATACAATAAATAGTATCCTTAAAAAAATTAGGTCCCCACTGTGACAACCGGGTCCCGATGACAGCACAACCACCCCGCCTTAACATGGTCATCGGGTTCTGGCCTACCAGGTACCCCCGGTTGCCCCGCAGACACGTGGGGCCCACCGCAGGGTTCACCCACGTGCCTGAACTGGTCATCTGACTAATGACAGTCCCCATAGGCCAACACATGTCCTTTCCAATGGGCTTTTTCCTCACTCACACACATCCTGGGAAACTTCTCAGAAGGTCACCCGTCCTGATCACTACTCCAGGCCAAGAACGCTTAACTGTGGAGTTCTAATCAGGCAGGCTCTCGAAAAGAAAGGTGCACCTTCTTGACATGAGTCATATCATTTAGTCATTTAACCCTTTATCATTCTTGGGTGTTGCAATCACCCCCCCTCCCCTTTAGGGAACAACGCCATCATTGTGGGACCTACATCTCAACCCAGGCAGTGCACCGCGCACTTAAGGCTGGGTTCCTCCTCTGATACCAAATGTGACAACCGGGTCCCGATGACAGTACAACCACCCCTCCTTTACATGGCCATCGGGTCCTGGCCTACCAGGTACCCCTGGTTGCCTCGCAAACATGTGGGGCCCACCCCAGGGTCCACCCACGTGCCTGAACTGGTCATCTGACTAATGACAGTCTCCACAGGCCAACACATGTCCTTTCCAGTGTGCTTTGTCCTCACTCACACACATCCTGGGAAACTTCCCAGAAGGTCACCCATCCTGATCATTACTCCAGGCCAAGCACGCTTAACTGTGGAGTTCTAATCAGGCAGGTTCCCGAAAAGGAAGGTGCACCTTATTGACATGAGTCATATCATTTAGTCATTTAACCCTTTATCATTCTAGTGTGTTACACCAACTTTAAAATGATGTTATTTTTAATTTAATTGATAAATTTTATAAACCCTTAATGAATCCTCCAAAACCATTGTTATATTTCAAGGTTTTAAAATCAATTCTTTATAAACATGACTCGCTTACACATCACCAAGGGTATTATTTTAATGTGTTTAGATCTTAGACTTATAAAATAATTAAATCCACTCCTCTTTGGCTGAAACCATGGTAGAAACCCATGGTATGGCTTGCAGTTTGGATTAATTTATTATATAAATTCCAAAACCTATGTTTATATATTAATAAATAATTATCATCTCTTTATCTATATAAAACCCCCCCACCTCCCATTATGAATCACTCAAAACCCTTAGAGCATAAATTTAATCTACCCTTCCCTCTCTAAATACCTCTTGTGGTTCCCCCACACTCTTAAGAAGATCATACCAATCTGTAAGAAGCACCCTTTTAAGGTAAGGGATCCTCCCCTTCTCTTTTTTTTAAGCACCTTATTTATATTATGCCTTTTGATTTCCAATTATTCTTGTTGGGATATTTTCTTAAACATCCCTATTATAGTACTTATTATTTCAAAGTGATGAGATACCCCTTTCAATCTCATTAAAACCTTATATGAACCTTTATGTACCCCCATTTTGTTTTTGAAAAAATCCTATGATTTTCCATGTAAACATTTTTTAATTGAATACCCGTTATAATTTCCACTCAAAGGTATTAACCTATTTATAACTATCCTTCATTGATTGGGTACATCTGTTTATGTAACCCACACTCCTTAAATTTTGGGGTTAAAAGTGATTGTAGACATCCTTATGTCGTATGATATATGTGGCACACTAATTCATGTACATGATATGACTGAACATTAAATTTTTATTTCAAAAACACTTTTGAGGAAAAAGTGAGAAACCAAAGTGGAATCAAATATGTAAAAAACAACAATGCCACCATGGTCCAAGTTCATCAAGACAAAAGTAAATCCAATTAAAGAGTAAGAACCCTACCCTAAAAATAAATCAATATGATTAGCATCCACATTCTCATCACTACATGGCTAGCTGTCCTTTGAAAAGATACACGGGCCTGGTACCAATGGAAAATACCGTACCCTATCAAAACATCAAATTCTAGGTAGAGATGATTAGGATAACTCTCTATTATCTGAACTTCATCTAGTCAATCCCTTAAAAGAAAATTAGATGCAGTGTCTCATGGACCAAGGCCATAGTGCCACAAGAAAATTCACAAAATTCAAACCGCAAAGCCTCCTCAATGCACAACAACACATAACAACCAAACCTTCACCAAGTAAAAATAAATAAAATATGAATCCCCATAGACTAAAATAAATTTTGTCTTATTTTACACCATCATTGAATTCGAATCAAACCAAAATCTCACGCAACAAAACAGCAACAAACAGAAGAACGCAAGCATACCAATGGCTTTCCTAGTGAAAATATTCCACTTTGCTACTAAAATGCTGATGATACCACCAAACCAAAACTAGAACAACCTTAAAGGCCTACAAAATTTCCATATCAAACAAAAAATTACATCCAAGATTCTCAGATCCAACACATCCAACAAAAATAGATCCAAAAAAAAGCAGAATACTAGAAACAAAAAACCTAAATAGAAAAGAATGAGAGGGAAAAAAAGGAGCAAAAAAACAAACCCAGAGGGAAGCCGCTTAGTCTTGATGCAAACCAGGCCAGATCATATTTCCTCCTTCTCAAGCTCACTTGGAGACCACCACGAACCACTGCACAAACTCCCAACTGGCACAGAACCACACGAAAACCCACATCAGGAGAAGCTGGAACAATGACTACATGCTTCACTACGCCTCCATATGAAACCCTACCCAGTGAAGAGGGGGTAGAGAAACAAGAGGCCATAAAATGATGAGAATTTCCTTTCGGTTATTCCCATGAAGAATAGAACCACCCCTAAAAAGGAATATGACATCACGAGAGTGCTTCAAAGGAGTGGGGAGGTGATTCGATGCGACCTGAGGCTGAGCAGAGATTGGCGGTGATAAGGGAAACCCTACTGAGTCGGCACCGCTTATGGGCTCATCAGGTTACGTTCAATTACCAGTCAACAACTTCTAATTTAATTCATTTACCTGATTTGAAAGTGATAATTAATCTTGAAATTATAGGTCCCTCTAATACATTAGGTAATGTTTATATCTCTTGATATGTCATGTATGGTACATGGGAGGTTATCCTAATCAAACTATCTTATGATTTCATGGTGGTTATCCTTGACTTATGTTTACGATGTTATATTTTATTTTTTTCCCATTTTCCTATGTTTCATTGATGTTATCTTGTTATATCATGTCCCATTGTTCAAGATTATGATTCTCAACCCTTTTATGTATTGTTGATATTCTTATTGACACACATCTATTATGTTCATCATTTTATTATTTGATTATTACCTTTATGGGATTTATAGATCACTATTTTCTTATGAACACCCTAAAGTTATCCCATGAAATTTTAGAAGATCCAAGGAATATAAGGTCAAGTCTTAGAGTTATTAATTAATGATGTCGTAATCATGTTTTATGTTATTTTTCAATGTACATAATTTCCCAAATACATTGGACATCATAATCAACTAGATTTCATTAAGTGTACCTTTATGTAATAAATCATGAAATAAATTTTATTAAAGATATGGGTTTCCATGTAATGACCAATTTTTAAAGGTTTTATGGCATTTAAAATCATCCATAAATGGATCAAAAGAAAGAAAACGACCTCAAATTTTCATGAAATATTATGAAAACAATCATATAGTTATTAAAGAAGATTTTTAATTGAGAGAACCTCAATCAAAGGGGTCTTTTTACTTCGAGGACTAGAAATTCACTTTTACTATTTTAAAATAGAAAAATCTAAATTTAAGGGTAAAAAACAAGGAAAATGCCTTCAAATGACTTGAAATAATAGCAATCCTATATTTTTATTATATAAGATTTTCATGTGTAGATATCACATCAATTGTATATGTGGTGTGCTTGAATGAAAATAATAACCATATTTTGGAGGTTTGGAGTACATTAAAAACATTTTTTAGGAGGTAAAAATCCAAAAATGACCTAAAATTATCATAAAATAATTTGAAAACATCCCTAGAATTTTTTTGAAATATATTTTCACACATCATGTCAGTTGGATATTTTATTTTCTTGGGATGATTAGAAATACACTTTTTGTATTTTTAAAACACTAAAATGTGTGATTAATGATCAAAATAGTATAAAATTAATTTTAAATGACAACAAATAATATAAAACCCACAATTATATAATTTTTTATGTGTAATATAAAACAATACATCTATTCAATGTGTTTTATTCCTAAAACAACCTAATAAGTAGTTTTTAAAGGATTAAAAACCTTTAAAAACATGCATTGAGGGGTCAAAGAAAATAAAAACAACTTCTTATTGATTTGAAATCATAAAAAATAAATCGTAGAGTAAAATTTTGAAATGTTGGATCTGATGGAACTTTAATTTGAGAATTCGTTTGACCAGTACAACTGCAAACACACTTTTAGTGTTTTAAAACTCTAAAATGTGTGTTTAATGACCAAACTCAAAGAAACCAGTCTTTAAATAATGTTAAATAATTTTAAGACAATATTTATATTATTATTTTAATGTATGAGTATAATTCATGACAATCAGATCTGCGATGTGCTCATATAGACCGAATAATCAGTTTTTAAAGGTTTAACGGCCTTTAAAAACATGTGGATGTTGGATTCTTAGTGATGGAAAATATGACTAGAGGGGGTAAATATTCATTTTAAATTTTAAAGAAAAAAAATCAGAGTTTATAAAAATAAGATCTATATTAATTTTAGTGTTCTTGTAATGAGTTGTAGTGAAAATAAAATGTAAGAACACAGAAATTTATAATGGTTTAGATCAAAAAGATCTTTTATATTATTCATCCTCCTATAATTCATGAGGAGATTAGTACCCACTAATAATCTCACTTTTAAATATTTGATAACAATATTTACAAACACTAACTTATAAATAACCTGGAGTCACAACCTAGTCTATCATAAGAGACAAACCTATTTTATTTACATGACTTTTTATTGGAGTCACAAACCTGAATTCCTTTTAGGTGGTGGGATAATCAGAGAAAGAAATACAATATTTTTATTAGTAAAATTGTAAACTATACATGAATAAATAAAAACATAAATATAAGTATTACACAAATAAAAAAAATACAGAGAAATTATTTGATGATCAAAAATGTTGAATATGTTGAAGATTGATTATCATTGATCACTTGAATGGAATAATGTTAAAGTTTAAATCCTTATGTGATCATATCTAGAGTACAAAAGTCTCAAAATAACATGAACAATTGAGAACTGCAAGAATGTGTCAAAGATGTATCACATTTTGACTAAATCGAATGATTTAAATTGGTATGATTTTTATTCCTTAAAGGATTATATTTTATAAATAATATAAAGATCTTCTAAGACTATGTTAACATCCAATATATACATTGCACTGGTTAAATAATAACAATAAAATAATATGAATGTTACATTTTTTTGTTGAAGATGTGATGAATTACATATAAAAATCATGCTTTATATTTATTCATGAAATACTAAAATAAAACAATTAATATTTTAATTATAAAAATTGTAAAAAATCACAATTGAAATAAAAATATAATCTTCTGGATTAAGATATAAAAATTTAGTAAAACAAAGAATCATAAGAACTTCGATCGGTATGTATCAATAATGATATAATTATTTTTTACACGCTATTAAAATTATATTTCAACATAAAATAATAAAACATTTAACAAATTAATTCTTTTAAAATCATAAATTAAAATAATAAATAATAAATTTAGAAACAAAAGATTTAACAAACTATGTAAAATCGATCTACCAATGAAACAGAGAACAGTGGATTGATTTTTTTACTACTAAAAATAAAGGGGGTGGATTATTTTTTCTACCACTAAAAATAGACAGCGATGACATACCAATGATGGTAAAATTGAGAAGATGCTATCATTTCACTTAGAATAAAATAATAATAAAATATGACAAAAAATAAAACGAATTCTATACCACTGAGCAACCAAAGATTTAGGAGAAATAATAAAAAAAATTCTACCATTGGAAGTCCAATGGTGACTCATAACCTACCATTGGAGAGATACAATAATAACTCACTAAAAACACTACAGATGATACGGAATAATTAATATATAAATAATTTTTTAGTAAAAATAAGAAAAAATACAAGAAACCTACTACGCTCAATCGAAGAAGGAGAAGTGATCTTGTTAGAGCTTAAAGAAGATTATTCTAAAAAAATTAAATAAAAAAGTGGGTAGAAAATGACTCAGTGTTGATGTCTAATGGTGACTCATGGCTCAAATTTAGTTTCTGATGGTTTCTCATGACTCATCGTTGGTGTCTGAGGGCAGATCATGACTCACTGCTAGTGTTCGACGGTGGCTCCTGACTCACATTTGGTCTCCAACAGTGGCTCGTGACTCACCATTGATTTCCAAAGGTGACTCATGAATCGCCATTGATATCCAAAGATGACATTGTTAGGAAACCATTAAAGTGTAAATATTTGAACAAGATAAGAATCCATAGTAGATGTGAGAAATGGGAATTTTGAAGAAGTTATGTAGAGTTAAAAACATCTTGAGGAAGAAGATAAAGAAGTGAACCTCATCCAGATTATTCAAACTACTTACATATAGAATATAAAATTTCAAACTATGAAAAATTGGGTTGATTCAATCACTGTAGCATTGGACCAAAGTGCTCTAGCATACAAGATCTCACTGTTGAATATTGATAAAATCGGTGGAAGAACATGTTAGATTTTTGAAAACAATAGAGGTGTAGGAGTTCAAAAATGAGAACTAGAAAATGAAATAAGGTAGACTGGATGAGAAATAAATGATCTAATGGCTGAGAAATTATCACAGTTTTGATGTTTAGATGAATAGTGAAAGTCAAACCATGTCCCACATCGATTTGGTGATGCAGACGATGAATGGTATATTAATGAAGCAATTTTCATCCTTGGTTCGAGCTGGCTATTGGGGATCAACATTGGTTACACAACACACACACATTAGCCTATGGCCTTGAGGGTGACCTAGGACTAAACCATGCACCAATGGGAAATATTTGTGTCCCTTATACATCGTCTTGCATGCTTTGAGTGTGCTCTATGCATACCAACTACTTTTAATCCTCCATTGGGGTTACCAGTGGTAGGCCTTCCCATGGGGTTGAACCAATCGATCACCAAACTTGTTGAGGGATTAGAAAGTGTCTTACTAAGGATGGATAAAAGTTTTTACTTAAAAAAAACTAATATTAAGTAAATAATAAAATAACATGAGGTGAAAATTTAAAATATTTATATAAAAATTATTGAAACATGAAATTAAATATTATTAATTAATTAAAACACTTGAGAATTTAATAAACTTGAGAATTTAATAAACTTAAGAATTTAATAAAATGTTAATGGACAGTAAATTATCAATATAAATAATATTTATGTAGTATTAAAACCACTTTCCAATAATAACAAACTCTCCTTTTTTAGATTTACAAAACATTTATTTTTTTAAATTTTCAACAAAAATCTACCCATTTGGAAATTTATCAAAATCTATATTAAAATTTATATATAAAATGGATTCCTTTTTAATCAAAATCAATTAATTTAAAATAAAAAGTGTAAATAGATAGAAACAATATTCAATGAAAGTAAAATTAAGATAGTGTTATAGTTTAACAAAGTAATTTTAAACAATATTATGTAATTACATTATAATCCGAGTATAAAAACATATTCAATTTGAAAAAATATGTAAAAACAAATTTAAGGACAATTATTATACTAATATATATTTTAATATTCAAATATACCCAATTCAAATTTCATCTTCTCATATTTAATAAAATTTAAGGATTTTGTGAAAATTTCAGCTAACTGTTTCTCTATAGGAACAAATTCTAGGTACATATCACCTTTATTTATATAATAACTAATAAAATGAAATCTAACATCTATTATTTTACTTCTATAATATGGAAGATGGTTTTTTGAAATTGAAATAGAACTTGATTTATCATAGTAAAAAAGAATTTTATCAAAAACTAATATTAAAATCATACAAATTTTGTTTTATCCAAATAATATTTGAGTAGAAACTAGCAGAAAAAACATATTCAGCCTCTAATATTAATACTGATACTAAAATTTATTTCTTAAAGCTCCATAAAATTAGGATTTTTCCTAAAAATTGACACATACCTGTATTGATTTTATAATCAAGTCTGTAACCACCAAAGTCAGAATCAGAGTAAGATAGTAAATCAAAACAATTTTTCTTAGACTATAACATTCCAGAACAAATAGAACCCTTGGTATATCTAATTACTCTTTTAACAACTTTAATATGACTTTATTTGGGATTTGACTAAAACCAATCACATAAGAAAACTGAGAGCCTGATGTATATTCTAGATGCAGTGAGATATAGTAGACTAACTATCATGCCTCTATATAGTTTAACATCAATTAACATAGTTGATTCATCTAAGTTAAATTTGGAATTTTTACTCATAGGTTTTTTCATCATTTTACTAAAATAAATTCTAAACAAATTTATAAGTTATTAAGCATACTTAATGTGATTTAGTAAAATACCTCTATTCCATGGATTAATTTTTAGACCAATGAAAAAAAATCTTCCATTAATCCCATGTCATATTCACTTTCCATTAGATTATAATAATCATCACAATGATTATCATTTTTTACCCAAATATTATATCATCATATTGTATCTGTATAATCAATGTACCACCAGAAACTAATTTTAAATACAAGGTCAGATCAAATTTACCTTAAACAAAATCATTTTTTTCATAAAAACTATGTATGTACTTCATACTAAGTTCATGGATCTTTCTTAAGGTCATATAAATATTTATTAAGCTTAAAAACAATATTCGAACAATTAAATTTTCAAATACAAGGCATTTTATTAAATGGACTTCCTCTGAAATAATTCCAATTAAAAAGGAACTTTTTTCATCTATTTGAAATAGTTTGATGTTTTGAAAACTAGTAAAAGAAATAGGATTATAATGGATGCCATCCTAGAAATAGGAGAAAACCAATCTTCAAATTCAATTCCCTCTTTCTATAAATAACCTTGAGCTACTAGTATTGATTTCTTTAACTGTGTTTCTAACTTCATCAAGTTTATTAAAAAAGATCCATTTAGTTCCTATAATATAAATAACTATTATAAAATAAACTATATCCAAAACATTATTCCATTCAAATTGATTTAATTCATCATGCATAGAATTAATAAAATTTGAATAAATTAATTAATTTTTAACATTAACAGGAAACAATTTAGCAATAAAAATAGAATTGACACCATAAAGTAAAACATATTTTTTTCATTGAATTCCATATTCTACATTAGCAATTTATTGCTCAATAGGGTGATCATTAAGAGTTATCCATTCCTTTGAATCAGTGTTATAAGTGATAGTCTCCCCACTCAAATAATGTATTATCATTATATTGGTCATTATCTTCACCAAAATAAAATTCTCTAAACTCATCAAGTTCTTTAAAAGATACAGAATCCTGCGTATTAGAATATTTTTCATTAAAAATAACTTGCACATATTCTTCAAAAGCTAATGTTTTGTTATTTAAAACTGTATAATATTTACTAGTATTGTGACATCCAAAAATATCCTTTCATTTTATTTAGATTCAAATATCTCTAAACTATATTTTCTATTTTAGATAAACACTTTATATCTAAAGACCCTTAAATAACCAACTTTAGGTTCAAAACTTCAGAAAAGTTCATAAGGGGTCTTATTTAAAAAATTTCTAACTAAAAATCTATTTAAAACCTATAAATATGTATTTATAGATTCTTCCCAAAAGTATTTAGGAACTCTAAATTCCATAAACATAGACCTGTCCATTTCTTGAATAGACATGTTATTTCTTTCTACCACACCATCATATTATGGTGTCCTAGGGGATAATAGATAATTTTTCTATCTATTTGATTCAAAAAAATATCAAATTCTAAATTCAAAAATTTATAACCACTAACACATCTGATAAATATAATTGAATTATTTTTCGAAATTTAAATAATCTTATAGAAATCAAAAATATATATATAATGTCTCATTTTTATGGCACAAGAAAAAAAATCTATACCAATCTACTATAATCATGTATAATTACACATACATACTTTCTACCACAAAAAAACTACTAGGTTATATAGGTCCTAAAAATTCAAGATGAAATAATTCTAAATATTTTGTTTTACTAACATCATTTATAGATTTAAATCATTCCTCGTGTTGTATACCCTTTAAATATGAATAAAAAATGATGTGTTAACATGAATGTAACTTGGGTAGTTACAAAACATGTTCATTATTTCACAGTTTTTGAAATAATATTACATTTTCATATGCAAGAATCCTATAACACATAATGTCATATACCTCTACAACATTTATACACTTAACCTTTTGACTAATTAGATCATAAAATTATATAGTATATAAATTTTTTATTCTATTTTCGGAATACAAAACTAATTTATTTTTCATAATAATACATTTATCATTTTAAAAAATAACATTTAATCCATAATCACATTATTGTGATATACTTATAAGATTATTCTTTAAAGTGATTAAATCTAATAATTTTGAAATAATTACTATTTTATAAAAACCATCTTCACCAATAGCTTTAATATGACATTTATAGTTGTATCCAAATGTGACAAGGCCATGATAATAATAATTAAATGAGATAAACTTTAAAATATCACATTTCATGTAGATGGAGTATCCATTATCTAAATAACATGAATCATTAAGACTTCTAAGGCATATTTTAAGAAATTGAATAGTCAAACAAACTGTTTTGGTACCCAAGCCCACATGGTTCCAACTGGATTGGTAGAAGAAATCTTAGGCACTGAAATGGATTTAAACAATTTATTAGTATTGTGATTATAAAGTAGTTCATTATCATTGAATGTTATATTGTGGCCAAAATATTGTGTAGATATCACTAAATACGCATTGGCATAATTCCATTTCATTCTGTATATAAAATAGGTTTCAATGGAAATGTTTCCTTTTGAGATTTTTAAAAAAATTATTCTTATTTAAAAATGGAGTTATACTACTATATCCCAAACCATTTTTTTCTGTTTAAATTGATTAAAGACATTATTGTATCATATTGTTCCTTTCCCTTAACAAAACCATATAAATCGCTTTAAATATTAACAACTTAATTTTTAAAATTCATATTATCTTATTTGAATATTTTCTAAATATGTAGACACCATTCATTAGATACAAAAGATGTGTTTCTTAATTTCTTATTTTTATTCTTTGATTTTCACATTAATTGAATAATTTAGTTAGATCACAAATCAGAAACAACTTCAGTTTAATTTCCAAATAAAACATTATGATAAATATTTTTATAAGTTATTAACTGAGTTAATAGAGAATCATTTACCTCACATTTAATACCCCTCATAGAATTATACCTTGTCTCCTGTTCACATTAATATCACCACTTGAGTTAGAATTGTATAAGAAATCCCTACCTATAAGATAATCTTGTTTTCCCATTATTATTTTATCTTTGTCTCTCTTTAGATTATTGAGTTTTGGTAATTTAATCTTTATGTGACCTTTCTTCCTACACTCATAACATGTTAATTCTAAAACATCATTATTGTTAGTAGCTTTACCGTTATTATAGTTCTTTTTGGACTTCATCTTTAAAAATCTCTTTCCTAATTAATTTTTTATGAACTTGAAAAAATTATTACTAAATTTATCTATCTCAATTTCTCCTCTATACAACTCAAATTAATAGGCATTAGTGGTATCAATAATTTTATATTTAAAAGAAATTCCATTTATTTTGGTAAACTCCTCATCTGTAATATTTTTTATCTCTAACTCATACTATGGAAGAGATCATATTAGTTATTCTAAAGTATACTCCATAAAATTATTAATCTCATCAATGGAAACCTTCTTATCATGACATCTCTTTGGAAGACCATTTGGTACAATTTCAACTTGTGTTGTGTTTTCCAAGACATCTCTAAGAGTAATCATACCATTGTTTATACTTGTGAACCAGTGGAACATCTGGTTTACAGATTCTTTATCTCCCATATTGAATTCCTCGTATTCTACTCGGATCATTCCAAACTTGGTACTCATATGCTTGTCAAACCCATAATGAGTCACTTTCAGTATCCTATATATGTATTGGGAAGTCTTAAAATATGATACATGGATATAGAATCTTATACTTATAGAATAGTAAAAAAATTAACTTTATAATTCAAAACATATTTTACCATGTCATTACATTCCAGATTCTTCCGGTCAACCTTGGGTAGCTCATATGTCCTATCTATGATGGTCCAATGATCCTAAATCAATTCTTTCAAGTAGTCTTCCATTCTATCATTCGAATTTCCATAGTCACTTCTATTAAATAATGGAGGTTTATGAGGAATCCATCCATCATTAGAATTTATATTTGTTTTCTTAAAATGAGATATTTTATTTTGATCATTAAACTGTTTTGTCTAGGATACAGAGTTATCATAGAGTTAAAAATAAACAATATAAATAATAACTTATCAAAAACAAGGTTTTGATATCAATTGTTTGATATTCTAATAACAAAACTATTTACCCAACTCTGATACCAATTTATGGATCATTAGTAATGGAAAATACGACTATAGGGGGTGAATAGTCATTTTAAAATTTAAAGATAAAAAAAATCAGAGTTTATAAAAATGATTTCTAGTGAGCGCAATGTTCTTGGAATGAGTTGCATCAAACATAAGAAGTAATAACACCAAGATTTATAGTGGTTAAAATCAATAATATCCTAGTCTACTCCTCAACCTCCTCTACTCCTTGAGAAGATTAGTTCCCACTAAAAACCTTGATTTTAAATTTGTGAGAACCTTGTTTATAAAAAATTACTTTTAAAAAACCTCGAGGTATAGTCTAGTCTATTATAAGGGAATAACCTAGTTTTTTTACCTAATGTTTGATTAGGAGTCATAACCCTGAATTCCTTTTAGGTGGTGGAATAACCAGAGAAATAAAGTCTTACTCTTGATGGGTAAAATCATAAATCAATCATGAAGAGATAAAACAAAAAGGTAAATATTCAAAAAATAAAAAATATAGCAAAATTAGAAGATGATCAGAAATGTTGAAGATGTTGATGTTTGATGATCGTTGATCACTTGAATGGAACAATGTCGAAGTTCACATTTTTATGTGATCACAGCTAGAGTACTGATGTTATAGAAGATTATGGACAATTGAGAGAAGTAAGAATGTGTTGAGAATATATCACATGTTGATTCTATCGAAAGATATGAACTGTTATTCTTTTTATTCCCTGAAGTAGTCTCTTGGATCATTAAGATAGAAATATTCTAGGAGGGTGTTAATATCCAATATTTTAGTGACACTTATTAAAGAATAGAAATAAAATAATATGATAGTTACATATGTTTGTTAAATACACATTAAATAACATAGAACAAACATGGTTTATATTTCTTCACTAAATAATAAAATAAAAAAGTTTATATGATAATTATAATAATTATAAATAATTAACAATTGAAAAAAATATATAATGTTACAGATTATAAAAACAGAAAAATATAGTAAAATAGAGAATCATAAGAACTTCAACATCGATATATAAGTGTACATAAAATAGTGCTAAAATTATATTTTACACGCTTTTACAATTTTATTTCAATATAAAATAATAAAACATTTAACCAATTATTTATTTTAAAAGCATTGATTAAAATAATAAATTAAAAAAATTAGAAATAGAAAATTTAAATAATTGAGGATAATTGATCAACCATTAAAAAAGAGAATGGTGGATTAATGTTTCCACCTCTAAAAATAGAGTGGTTGATTATTTTTTTCTATTGCTGAAAATAGATAATGGTGGAAGACCAATGGTGGAAAAATAGAGTAGATTCTACCATTTCACATAGAACAAAAAAATAAAAAAACCCAACCAAAAAAACAAATTCTATGCCACAAAGACACCAATGATTCATGAGAAGTAATAAAAAATTTCTACCATTGGAAGTACAATGGGGACTCATGGCCTACTGTTGGAGATTTCTAATGGAGACTCATTGAAAACACTACATTCGATAATGAATAATCAACATATAAAAAATATTCTGAGAAAAATAATAAAACATACAAGAAACCTATTGCATCTGTTCTATTAAGAAGAAGATCTCATATTGGTGCATAAAAAATCATCTTTCAGCAAAAATAAATAAAAATTGGTCAGTAGAAAATGCCTCAATGTTGGTGTTCAACGGTGGCCCATGACTCACTATCGGTGTCCTACAATGGAACCTAACTCACAGTTGGTGTATAGAGGTGGCTCATGACTCACCATTTGTGTCTAATAATGGATCATGACTCACCATTGACATCCAAAGTTGAATCATGAATCATTATTGATGCCCAATGATGACATCATCGAGCAACCATCAAATAGGATGGCTTTGAAATAGAGAATAATCTCAAGTAGAGGTGAGTAGTGGGAACCTTGAAGAAGTTATGTAGAGTTGAATAGAAGCATGAGGAAGAAGACAACAAACTGAACCTCTTCTAGATTATTAGATTTTCTTAATTATAGAATAAAAACATTCAAACTACCTAAAATAGACTTGATTAGATCACTGCAAAATTATCCAAAAGAGCTCTGACGTACAAGATCTCAAAATTGAAGATCAATAAAACCTGAGGAAGAAGATGATATATTTTTGTAAAGAATAAAGGAATGTGAGTTCAAAAACATGCAGAAGAGGATGAAAAAATATTGAACGGATGAGAAATAAAAGATATGACAGCTGAGAATGGTTCTGATTTTTTATGTTTGGAAGAATAGTGAAACTCAAAATGTGTCATGCAATGATTTGGAGATGTGGAGGATGAAGAGTATATCAACCTAGCATTATTGATCCTTAGTTTGAACTGGATACCAGGGATTAGCACTAGTTACGTAGTGCGCACCTACATGAGTACATCCCAGTGGGATACCATTGCCCAACCCATGCACATAACAGTTTGCTCTACGAGCCTTATATATAGGCCCACTTTATTTTAGCATGCACTATTCATGTCAACTACTATATAGCCTCATTGTGGGATACCTATGGTGTAAATTCCCATAGGGTTGACCCAATCAATCCCCTAAGTGATTGAGGGCTATCAAGGTGGCTCACTAAGGATTTCTTAAATGTTTTGCATAAAAAAATTAAACTTAAGTAAATAAAAATAATAATAAAATGAAGTATAAATTTAAAACATTTTCATAAAAATTATTAAAACATGTAATTAAAAGTTATTAAAACATGTAATTAAAATTTATTAATTAATTAAAACACTTTAGAATTTAATAAACATGAGAACTTAATAAACATGAGAATTTAATAAAATGTTAATGGAGAGTAATTTATCAAAATAGATAATATTGATATAATATTAGAACCAAATTCAAACACTAATAGTTTAATGGGGTTAAAATCAATAAAAGGGCATCTGATTTCCATGAAATCATATGACAACATCGTAGTTCAATTTTCAAAATGTTGGAACTGACAGAACATCAATATGAGGTGTATTTTACTTGGGATGACGGAAAACACACTTTTAGTTTTTTAAAATACAAAAAATAATGTTTACCAGACAAATTCAAATAAAAATACATTCAAATTATGTTTGATATCGCCTCCCACATTTTTATTACATATCTTTTCATTGTACAAATAGATGTTCTTTTAAGGTTTAGTTTATTAGAAATAAGGTAATTAATTTATGAAAACATGAAATAATTCTTTTAATTCACTTGAAAGGATTTATCATAGGTTCATACTAAGTTAAATTATTGATTCTCATAACCTAGGGACATACATCAAAGGAAAGGGTGCACATAAGGCCTAGTAAGGGAAATCAAGGGAAACAATTTACAAGTGATAATGAGAATTATCAACAAAAACTTGAGTATTATCATAAAGGCATGAGAAAGAGTCATATCATAATAATAATAATAATAATAATAACATTGAAATGTGGAAACAACATTTATTTTAGATATTCATAAGAATACTACCAATTTTTGTCTTGTGGTGTCATAAAAATTACCAAGGTTATTCCCTAAGGTATCATAAAACATGTCATCTCTAGAGGTCAAATTCATTACCCAATGCATCAGAGAACTATCAGGGTGAACCCATAATATGTCTATATTTTCATGTGAGACGCATATATTGTAAACAAACATCTCATAAATAACTACTATAGAATAAAATAGATGGGTTTCGTATCAAAATAATGTAATTTTAGAAAGTGGTTAAAACATGATCATTATGTTATTTATAACCGACATAAAGGGAATTAAGGATTTATGTATATAAATTATAGAATGAAATAAATATTGTTTACATATTGGTGAATACACCAAGAAATTAAACAGGTTTTGGTATTCACATAATGAAAATAGAAGAATTTCTTGAAAAAATGTGAGAAATTTTGAGATGAAAATTGGGCTGCACAATTATTATGAAACATGGTTTTAAAAAACATTAAAAATAGAGGGTAAAAGGGTCTCCCATTCATAAAATACTCATAATATATTAAATTCATAGAATAAAATGGACAAAATTACATGGTATAGGAATTTTCAAAACATAACACATTAAAAGAGAACTTGAAGGGAAAAGAGAAGTAGAGATTTCCCTTACTTTGAAGAGTGATTGTAAAACTCAACGATTTATACCTTGGGGGATTGACAAAACCATAGGAGTACTCCTTGGGAGGAAATATTGTCATATGTTTGTGTAAAATTAATTATTAATGAGTGTAAACTACTAAATTGGTGTTTATTTATAGCAAAAGTGACGGTGTTTTTATTAATTTTTGTAAACACATCAATAGTGGTATTTAAAAAACCATGGGCTTTCCCATAGTAATTTCCCATGGTTTTGGAAGCTTGGTACACATATTACATTATTTTACTCCAAAAGAGTCAACTAGGATTTTATATTAACCATTACATCATTATGACATAGTAATTATGTCATTAAATGTATCGAAAAACTCAAAATGTATTTTTACTATTCACAAAAAACTAAAGTATTTTATAAAATTCTATTAAATTTAACCTAAGATAATACTGATGTTTATATTTCCAAAATGAATTTTATTTTATTATGATAAATCTATATATATGATAAATTTAACTTTTAACTATAACAATACTTATTTATTAAAAATAATAGTGGATATAAAATACATAGTAAAATGCATAGTAAAATTTTTGACACTTTAAAAAAATAAAATCATTTTATCATTTGTAATTAAATAAGAGTTATTTTATAATACTATTTCATTATAATAACCATTATTAATAAAACCTTAGTTTAATATAATAATTTATATCTCCTAGAAAATTAAAAAATTAACCTGAAAAATCAATTTATCAAATTCCATCTCAATTTTTAAGAAAAACTATTCTTAAAATGGAAATGACGGAATACAAATTTTATGTAAACATATATATTACACATTTATTGACTAGTTACTTGACACATAACCCTTATAACACCTTAATATGACCTAAGGATAAGGTGTGTGATGGTGATACACTCTTGGGGCGGCTTAGATAACATCACCCGAGTGGTAATTTCCACTACATTGAACTCCTCTCATTGATGATTTCATTCAAGATTAATGTGTCGAATCTCATTTGGTCTTGGTCTAGAGTGAATCCCATTTATGCTACCTCATTCCCAAGCTATGAAAAATGGGCTTCAGACAGCATGATTCAACTGGATGAGGCCATCGACTCTTCTTTCTACATTAATTTTCTTTTATCATCTCAACTTATGAATAATTATTATAAAGATAAAATTATTATTAAGAGTATAGTTTCCAATTTTAATAATTTAACAATGGTCATAAAAAGGTTAAAACCTGATGATCACATTTCAAAATATACTAACATCATTATTAATGAGATATTGTTTTTTTAGTACAAAATAATATCACCCATATTTTTAGGAAACTATTACTGTTAAAAAAGTTTGGTGTGTTACATTCTTCCCCCATTAAGAAATTTTATCCCCGAAATTTTAATTCATGCTTTATATTGATAAGAGGTATGGGTACTTTTTCCTCATTTTTTCCTCTAGTTACCATGTTTATTCTTCATATTTTTGGTTCCTTCACCACACTTTAATGATGTCTGTAGTCTTGTTTCTTATAACATTGTCTCTATGGTCTAAGATATCCACTGGATACTCCTCATAAGATAGGTCATGTTTAGTTATACCACTTCAGGATTTAGTACTTGTGGAGGCTCAGGTATGTACTTACTTAATTGATACATGCAGAATACTTCATGAACTTGAGCTAGATTTGGAGGAAGTAAAATCTGATAGGAAACTTCGTCTATGTGATCAAGGATTTCATCGGGCCAATGTACCTAGGGATAAGCATCAATTTCTTCCCAAAATGAATGACTTTCTTCTAAGGTAAAATCTGAAGGAAGACTTTATCATCAAAATTAAACTCCAAGTATCTTTAAAGGTTTTCAACATAGCTCTTCTCCCAACTCTGAGCATCCTTAATGTGTTTTTAGATGAAATGAAACTTTTCTTTCATCTCTTACACAAGATCAGACCCAATAAATTTTCTCTCACCAACTTTTTCCCAACAAGTTGGACAACACTTCTTATATAGAGCTTCAGAGGGTGTCATTTGAATACTCGAATGGAAGATTTTTTTGTATGAGAACTCAACTAATGGGATATGTTTCTCCCAACCACCTTTAAATTCCATTCGTCATGTTCTCAATATTTCCTCGAGTATCTAAATAGTCCGATCATATTGGCCGTCATATAGGGGTGATAGGATGTACTGAAATTCAATTTTGGGCATAGATCATGTTTAAGACTTCTCCAAAATTTTGATGTGAACCTTGGACCATGATTAGATACGATATAGAGTGGTTCCTTATGCTGACTTACTACTTTATTTATGTAAATCATGGAAATTTGATCAAGAGTGAAATCTTTTTGAATATAGATAAAATGGGTAGTCTTGGTGAGATGGTCCACTATAACCCATATCGCATTGTTTCCTTTGTATGTTTTCGGGATATCGATTATAAATACCATAGTAATATTTTCACACTTCCAGGTTGGTATGGGTTATAGTTGTAATACCCATTTAGGAAGTTGTCACTCTTCCTTCACTTTTTGAGACACTGAGAACCTTATAGTGTAGTAAGAAATATCCATTTTCATGTTCTCCCACCAATAATAATAATAATGTTCACCATAAATTTTTGTGCTTCCAGGATGTATAGAGAATGTAAAGCTATGAGCTTCATCCATCAGCTCATTCTTTATTTCCAAAATAGATGTAACACAGTCTTGTATGAAATTTTAGTACATCTTCATTATCAATATTGAACTCTGAAAACTTCCCATTCTTTATAGCCTCTATCTTTTTATTTAATAAGGGATCTTCTCTTGGTGATTTCTTGATCTTCTATTGTATTTATGGTTTAAAAATAATTTGGAATTGGATTGGTGATGTCCCTTCCCTTATCATTCCCATTTCTAGTTTTACTAGGTCTTTTATCAAAGGATTATCTTCAATCCTCATCATTATTAACAAAATAGGGTATTTCCTACTTAATTCATTAGTGATTTTGTTTTCTCTTACAAGATGATAATAAATTAACAAATCATAGTCTTTAAGAAGTTCCAACCATCTCATCAATCTAATGTTTAATTCATTTTTCATTAAAATATACTGCAATCTTTGATGGTCTATGTATATATCACATTTCTTCACATAAAGATAGTTCCTCCATATCTTTAGAGCAAAAACAGCCACAACCATCTCCAGTTCATGCGTATGATTATTCCTCTCATGAGGGTTCAATTGTAGAGATTCATAAGAAATAACCTTGTAATTTTGCATAAGGACACACCCAATCCCTTTTAGAGATGCATTAATAAAAATAATTAATCCTCCTCTAATAGAGGGTAGAGTTAACATGGGTTTAGTAACCAATCTCTTCTTAAACTCTTAGAAACTTTATTCGCAATCCTGTATCTAGAAGAACATAACCCTTTTAAGTTAACATGGTTTGTGGATTAGAAATTCAAGAAATTTTTTCTAAAATCTCCTATAATATCCCACTAGTACAAGAAAACTAAGAATCTCAATTACTTTTGTTAGATGAGTCGACTCCTCCACTACCTTTGTCTTTGTAGGGTTAACTAAGATTACTTCATTAGTTATAATGATTCCTAAGAAAGCAACTTTTTGAAACCAAAATTCACAAATTTTTTAACCTTCCCAAGAGAACCCCTTTCCTTAGAGTTTATAAAATAAACCATATATAATCCTCATGTTCCTCATGAATTTTGTAATATATTAGCATATCATCAATAAAAACTACCAAAAAGTTGTCAATGTAGTTATTAAATATGTTATTCATCAAAACAATAAAAATAGAAGGTGCATTAGGCAAGTTGAAGGGCATAAAAATAAACTCATAATGTTCATATCATGATCATAAGGCGGTATTTGGAATATCTTTTTTATTCACCCTCAATTGATGATAACCATATTTAAGATCAATCTTACAGAATAATTGATCCCCTTAAAGTTGGTCAAATAAATCATCAATTCATTGAAGAGGGTACTTGTTCTTCACTATGATCCCATTATGTTCTCAATAATTAATGCATATCCATATTGATCCATCCTTATTATTCAAAAATAGAATAGGTTCTCCCCATAGAGATGCACACGGTCAGATAAACCCCTTCTCCAAAGGATTTTGGAGTTGTTTCTTTAATTCCACTAGCTCCACATTTCCCATTCGGTATGGGGTCTTTGATATCATCTTGGATCCAGGAATAAATTCATTGGAGAACTCTACCTATATTTCTAGGGGAGGTTCAAGTAACTCCTCAAGAAATACATCTATGTATTCCTAAATGATGGGGGCATTATCTATTCAGATACGTTCATTTCCTACTTCATCTTCAGAGAGAATATTCATAAATAAGGCTACAGGTGGTGCTTCTAGAAAAAGATCGGGTCTAGATATCTCTCCATTGAAAACAACTATAGGTTTTCTATTCAAGAATACTAATATTTCCTTACTTCTATAATTGATCTTATAATTATACTTTGAGAGAAATTTCATCACTAGTATAATGTCTAATTCCAATATTGGAACGACTTCTATATTTTCAATGTTATTTTTACCTCTAATGTGAATAATACAATTTTTATACATTGTTGATTCATGGATAATTCCTCTAGAATTATTTACCAAAAACTATACTTTTAGTTTTTTAGGGATTGACTCTATATTCTTTTCAAAATTAGAGGAAATAATGGAATGTTTAGAACTAGAATCAAAGAACTACTTTCTAATTTTGAGAGAACAAATCAAGTACCTTCCACCACATCATTTAGAGCTTCAAATTTATCCTTCATGATAGAAAAATCATGACCTTGATCCCTTGGCCTATGTTTAGGTTGATGTTGATTCTCCTCTACTACCCTCAGATTTGGGCAGTGATTGGAAAAGTGCCCAAGCTATCCATGCATGATGAATTGATGTTTATATAGGGATTATACCATCTTAAATTTTTTGTTAGTGTTGAGAAGTTGAGGTTTCACCTCACTACGATAGTTCTGAGAAATATGTTCATATCTTCCACACTAGTAACATTTCCCACTATTGAGTAAGTAGTTCTCGGAATTCTTCTTCCCACGCTTATTTCATATGTAAAGTTACACTTGTTTTACTCCCCTTACTTGATCAAATATCCTTCTTAATATTGGATCCAAATATCTCTTATTTTAATATGATTTTTGAGACCATTGAATCTAACTGAACTCCAATAATACCTTCACAGAACTTTATACTATCTCCTCATAGTTGTCATAGTCTTGATTGGAAATATTCTTCCATTGATGGGGTCATAGTCCACTGAATAATCTATCAACTATTCCGTTATAATATATGAAAAAATAAATGTTTAGTGATAAAGTCTTAAGAATCTTATCTTATAGTTTCCCACAGATTCATTCTCCTTATTCTTCAGTACTTGGAATTCCATCTCCATTTTCATTTTCTTTGAACAAGAGAATTATTTTTGAAAAATGTTTACCTAAACTCATCCCACTCTATAGCTTAAATCTCCCCTCTTGGATTTGAATTATTTATTATTACCCACCACTGATCAGCTCCTCCCCCTAAATAGTAAACAACCAGGGTTACTTTCTCTTATTCTTAATAATGGAGTACATAAAAGATCTTTTCAACAGAGCTTATCTACTATTCAAAAATCAATGGGTCTGTAGATCCACTGAAACATAGTGGTCATTAATCAATAAAAGACTCAATAAAAAGTTGTTCCCTTCATGGTGAATCTGATATCTAATATTGATTCAAGTTATTTCTCATAATTCGAGTCATTTGATTCATTATTCTCATGAATTTTTCCATTTCATATTTCATGAGAAGGTCATTAGTGTCAGGTCCGTTGCACTCACCATTTATGCAAATTCTTTTATTTCCTATCATTTTTTAAAATAAAAAAACTATAGTGAGAAACAAGTTTCATTTAATAGTATTATAAATCTAAAGTTATTTTACATATTAAACAATTATTTTTAAATGTGTTATTATTTAACAATTATAACATTATCTATAAAACCTTAATAGCAGTATATAAATAGCATGTGATTAACCAAACAAGGAGTTTCAAACATGTAGTGAATAAAGGATCATTATCATGTACCAAGTTATATCAATTCAGTCTCAACACACATTTTTTATGTTGTTACCCCTAGGTACATTTGTGCTAGAGCCACATCCATTCATTCATATCCAGACAGGGATTTATTCTATCAGAAATCTCAAAATACAAGGATGTTTTCCTATAATTGAAGATTTATATAGGTTTATTCCTAAAATTATCAAAACCTAACTTTCAAAAACAACTAAACCATCATTTAATTCCAACTATGGAATTTCAAATTTTATTACATAATTTTACATTGCAAAAATAGAGGGTCTTATAAGGTTTGGTTTAATGGGAATAAGGTACATAATGCATGAAAATATGAAAACATTCTTCCAATTCACTTAAAATGATTCATAATAGGTTCATCCTATGTTTAGTTATTGTATATCATAACCTAGGGGATATACATCAATGGAAAGGGTGATCATATGGCCTAATAAGGGAATGTAAGGGAAATAGTTTACAAGTGATCATGAGAATTATCAATAAAAACATGAAGAATATCATAAATGCATGATAAGTATGAATATCATAATAATAATAATAAAATTAATAATAACTTTTAAATGTGGATATAAAATTTATTTTATACATTTATAATAATATCACCATGTTTTTTCACCGAGGTGAAATAAAATTTACCATGTTTATTCTCCAAGGTATCGTAAAACATGTCATCTCTAGAGATTAAATTCTTTACCCAATTAATTGGAGTGATATTAGGGAGAAGCATTAATGTGTATTAATTTTAATGTTATCCTCATATATCATAATCAAACATCTCATAAATAAACCTTGGAGAATAAAATAAATGGGTTCTGTATGAAAATCATGGCATTTTAAAAATTGCTTAAAACATGATCATTATTTCATTTATAACCCATATAAATGGAATGGATGTTTTATGTATATAAATTATAGAATAAAATAAATAATTTTTACATTTTTTTTAATAAACCTGGAAATAAAAAAGTTTTTGGAATTAATATAACTAAAATAGGAAAATTTCTTGAGAAAGATAGAGAAATTTTGAGGAGAAAATTTAGCAACATAACAGGTATGAAACATGGTTTTAGAAAAAATTAAAAAGATATTGGAAAATGGAATCTCATTAATAAAATACTCTTAATATAATAAGGGTATAGAATAAAATTTATATAATAACATGGTATGTAACTTTGAAACACATAACACATAAAAAAGATAACTTAAAAGGAAAATAAAAGTTAAGATTTCCCTTACCTTGAAGAGTGACTCTAAAGCTCGAAGATCAAGACGTTGGGGGCTTGAGGACACATTGGTAGGACTCCTTGTAAGGTAATACCATCATATATTTATGTATAATGAATTGGTAATTAAATGAAATGAATAAATTAGTGGGTATTTATAGCAAAAGTGAGGGAGTTTTTTATTAATTTTCTAGGATACCTTGGTAGTGGTATTTGCAAAACCATGGGCTTTCCCATGGAATTTTTCCATGGTTTTGGACACTTGGGACACCTATTTAATTATTCTAATCTAAAATATTTGACCAGAATTCTATATTACTTAGTACATCATTATGACATAGTTATGATTTCATTTAACATATCGAAAAGCTCAAACTGTATTTTTACTATTCATGAAAAACTAAAGTATTTTATAAAATTCTCATAAAATTACCCTAACCTAATATCAACATTATGATTTCCAAAATGAAATTTATTTTATTATAATAAACATCTAAATATGATAATTTTAACTTTTAACTAAAAAAATACTTACTAAAAATAATAGCGGACAGAAAATGCATTGTAAATTTTCCAACACTTGAAAAAAAATAAAATTATTTTATCTTTTGTAATTAACTAAGAGAGTTTTTTATAATAAAATTTCATTATAATGAAAATTATTAATAAATAATTTTTATAATATAATAATTTATATCTCTCGAAAAAGTATAATTTTTACCCAAAAAAATCAATTTATCAAATTCCATCTCAATTTTTAACAAAAACTATTCGAAAAATGTAAATGATGGAATAAAAATGTCATTTAAATAAAGGGATTGTACATTACATGACTAGGGCCTCGACACATAACCACTTTATAACACTCATATAAGACCTAAGGGTAGGGTGTGCGAAGGTGAATTACTCTTGGGTTGGGTTGGATAATATCTCCTACGTGGTAATTTACACTAACTTGAACTTCTCCCATAGAAAATTTGTTTCAAGATTGACGTGTTGAAGCTCAACTTGGGCTTGGTCCAGAGTGAATCTAAGTGACACTACCTCCTTCCTATGATTTGAAAAATTGGATTCATATGACATGATTCCACTGGATGAGGTCTTAAACTCTTCTTTCTGCATTAATTTTCCTTTTTCATTACTACTTATAAACAATAATTGTAACATAAAATTTTAATTAAGAGTGCAATTTCCAATGATCATATTGACCGAGAGTCATATAGTGGTTGAAACTCAATGGTCACATTTCAAAATATACTCACTTCATTATTATTGAGATATAGTTTAATAGAGTACAAAATATTATAATGCACATTTTTAGGAAATAATTATCATTCAAGAATTTTGGGTCCTTACATGAAATTATAGGAAAACATTCTTTGTATTTTTTTTTCGATGTGAATGGGTTTAGAAACATCAGTCATACATGTTGTATGCTCTGATAGATCGAATATCCAATTTTTAAAGGTCTGAATTCCATTAAAAATATGTATTAGGGGGTCAAAATCCTAAAAATTACATCTAATATCTGTGAAATATTAAGACAACTACCGATGAGTGATTGTTAAAAAAATGGAACTGGTGGAACATCAATTTGAAGTGTCATTTCCTCAGAGTGACCAGAATTGTATTATTAGTGTTTTAAAACACTAAAACATTCGTGTGATAGTAAAAACCATATAAAAAACTTTGAAATGATGTCAAATACTTGGAAGATTGTCTTTGTATTATTATTAACACATATAAGAAGATGACACATTATTCGAATGAGTGGTGTGCTCAGATGGACATAATATGTACTCTTTTGAGGTTTAACGACCTTTAAAAACAAGTTTCATGGGGTCAAACCAAGTTAACAACGTCCAATTGGAATTAAATCAAAGAAAAATAACCATATAGTGATTTTATAAATGTAGTAGTAGCTGGAATGTCTGCTGAATGTGTTGTTTTCCTAAGATGATCAAAAATGAACTTTTTCTATTTCAAAACACACACAAAATATGTGTCATAGTCAAAACCTTATCAGGTGACCTCTAAATGACATGAAAATCATAGAAAATATGTATTTGTATTTTTTTTGACATATGCAAGAAAATTACAAGTCAATTTTACTTGCAACTACAACATATTAGCATAAGGTAAGCACCATCCTTTATCAGTGCTAAGAAAAATTCATTGATAAAAGGGGGATCTTATTAGTTATAGATAAAAGCACTGATAAATATACCATTTATCAACTCTAAAAAACCACTGATAAAGGTTTACCACTTATTAGTGCTTTTTTAGTACTGATAAAATGTATATTTATCGGTGGTGTTATTAGCACTGATAAAATTTTATCATTAAAAATATTATTAATTTATAATAAAATTATTATATTTATATTCAAAATAATGTTTATTTATACAAATTAAATAAAAAATGCATGTTTATAATTAATATATATTTCTTAATAATTCAAATATATATAATGTTTTTTAAAAATTATTTATAAGATTATAAATATATATTTAAATAATTATAAATTAAAATAAATTTTTTAAAAAAATAATTATAATTATTCTATTTATAATTTTATATTTATAATTATATATAAATATTTTTTAAATATTTATAATTATAATTATAATTATAATTATATTTAAATAAATATATGTTTCCAATAAATTTTGTTAATAAATATATTGATGTGTGAGTATAATTGACATGTATATGTTATTTACTCATCATGAATTAATGTTTATTTATACATTACACCATTATTATTATTATTTAGGTAGTCCATATGGGATGACTCATTTTTTATTATCTATATACTTTACTAGGTATATACTTTAGTTTCATTAATAAAATTTTATGACCGAGCATACTCAAATCCTATACCTTCTGGGTACTTTACTAGGTATACGATTCATTCATGTTATACTCATAAATCTATTCTCATAAAACAATAAATATATTTAAATAATATATATATATATATATTATTTATAATTATAAAATTTTAATTATATATAAATACTAAAAAATTAGTCAAAAACAGAAGCCTCTGACCATTTATTAATGAAAAAAGAAAATGTAAAAATGGAAAATATGGAGGATGGGGTCAAACAACAAGAAAATCCCTCATCCAAGTAGTAACATTATGGAGCAAAAGGATCATCCCCATGATCATAATCAAATTTTTCACCATTATCAGGTGATTTCTCGTTAGACTGATTTTTTTATTGAGAAGTGAAGAATATATCTTTTTAAAACTTTCCTTCTCTGGTGTGAGCTGAATCTTGGAGGACCTAGTGGAAACTTCACTCCCCCATACTGGAGTCCAATCATCATGGGCATGTCCTCTTCCATGACCTTTTGAATGCCTTCCCCATCTCTAGGTTTTTTGTTTCCAACCTTCTTTCAGGTTCTTGTTTCTCAGTGTCAAGGTTATCCTTCACTGAACCAGTATCCAAGAGGATGTACTCCATAAGAAAAGATGATTTAGAAATTGCATGATCATCCTTTTTCAATTCTAACTGGAATGAACATTTTTTTCAATCGACTTGGTTTTCCAAGGAGGGACCATTTTAAATCCCTCATCATCCATGATAATTTTCTTATCTTTTTTAGGCTTCACTTGAGAATCAAAATATTTTTTCTTTCCCTTTCATTTATCAAAATAAATCTCCTGGTTAATCATAAATTGTTGATTAACCACTCTTTGAGAATCATCTGCATTCACTAGTTCAATTATATTGGGAACCACTTCTTTCTTCTAACAGTTAGTAGACAGGAATTTTATATTATCACCATCATAAAATGTATTTACATCGTTGATAAATATTGTATCCCAAGACTTCCTATTGACCTTATTGATATGCTTGACACACAATGCTTGCATATCAATCCCATCATTACAAACAAGGGTTTATAACACTGTCATGGCTTTGATAGGAAAGGTTTCTCCTACTTGACTATTAGGTTGGTGTTTTAGACAAACAACATCATCATCTTGGGCAGCTCCCCTACCTATGCTTGCATAGTCCTGTTATCAGAATATTCATTTGAATGAGTATCAGTATACCCTGCATTAAAATCAGTTGGACCACGCCCGTGGGGGCTGGGTGAGTTGGTTCAAGGCGGTGGTGACCCGTCGTTGAGGTTTCGGGTTCGAGTCCTCACAAAGGCAACGCGTACCATTTGTCAGCGAACCTCCCATCCCCTCGACTCTGTGGGAACTATCCCAAGCCCAAGGGTTGGAAACCTTGGGCCTAGCTGGGGATGTGCGGTGTGCAGGTGGGAAAGGCTAAGCCCTATACCTCGTTACCCAACAACACGTTTGCCGCTTCGGTGGTGGTGTAGTGGTGCAAGGTCGAGGACCATGACAATGGTGTTTGGTGAGGTCTGGGGTTCGATTCCTGGGAGCTCGCTCTTGGGGGAATTCCCAATCCCCTGTCCCACTCGCCTTTCCGGGTCACCCCGTGTCTCACCGGGTGGGCAGAATGGGCGCACTTCACCTGGCTGATCGATTTCTGTGTCGAACCATCGCTGATCGAGGTGTAACCCCGTGGGACACAAAGTCATCTTGGCTGAAAACGGCTCCTCTCCAGCTGGGGCTTCTCCAGACGACCTCTTCGTGGAGTTGGGGGATCTCGAGTGTGGAGGGTTCGAAAAGGCGAATCTCGGGAATTCCATTTTCTTGAATTAGTTGGAACACAATTCTTCCCTGAAATTCCTACCTTCATCATCCTTACTTCCCTTCAAAGGTTTCCCATTGGACTCTTTCCCAACAATAATCGGGTATCCAGACGTGTGCTTCTCTTGATTCATCATTTGGAAACACATATTTTCCTCATGGTCATGATTATGACAGAAAGCACCGATAATTGATCTCCTGCAGCTTGAAACATCCTGAACAATGGTTTTTTGAATAGAGAAGAAATGGGGAACATTTTTGTACTCAATTATAAGATTCAAATCCTTTCCTCTGTTGAGAAAATAGTCATCTCAACCAAAGAGAAACATAGATCGACTTCCATCATAAATCACACGAAATGTCCAAATCTATAAATTTTATTTTCTCAGTCTATTTTGATGAGAATTCTAATGGAAAAAAATTATGAATTGTTTTAGGGTCCCATAGAATCCAGTTTAGACTAAAGACTTTCACCCAAAGCTGCATAGAAGTGTTGAATACCTCCATTAGATTTAAAGATTTATCCAATTCGTGTATGTGAATCAGACTAGGCTTGAGGGAATCTGAGCCGAAACCCCATGATTTTGTCTTCCTTTCTTCAGAGGGGAAAAAAGGTTCTAAAAACTGCAACCCAATGAGATACATTTCCATTCAGAGAAACCCCATCTTTCAGAGATACATTCTTCAAGTTCCCTAATATTCTATTTCTTTGAACCCCATGGTAAAATTAATGCGATTGATAATGGAAAACTCACTTAATTTCAGACAATCTGAGACCACAGCTGGGTCTTCCCTTAAGTGAACCATATTACCTCTTCAATAGAAGAAACAAGAAGAATATGCCTTGAAGAGATAAAGAGATCGACCTCATGAATTATCATCAGATAAAGTCAGAGTAGAAACCATTCCAGGATCAAATATTGTAGTAGCAACATTGTCATTGAGTAACTTGTGCGAATCAAACCATCCTTTAGAAAGGAAAGATTCCGCCAGATCTCATCAGAAGAAGCACTCATCAGTGCTATTTCTCAACTTTGAAGCCACACCTTCATAACATCTCGGTGTCTTTAGATCTGAAGCATGTACGTTTACTCCACCACTACGACTAGCCTCTAGACCAGAGGTGGCCGATCCTATCACCAGAATCCTATATGAGTCAAATATGCCAAGGTTGGGGAATGAATTAGATCGAAGCACCTGATTAGAGGTCTACATGCTTGGAATCACTGAAATATAGTCAATATATGGGAGAATTGTGAGCTCCCACATGACCCAAACCCTAGTCGTCACCCTTTCTTTCTAATTATATATATGTACTTTTTAAATATATTAATTTATAATTATAATTATGACTATATATATATATAAATAATTATAAAATTATAATAGATATATCAATTATAATTTTATGAATATATATATATATACCCAAAAAGGTCCAAGACCCATGAGAACCTATTCCAACCAAATTTATTAATTATAGATATATATATATTTATATATTTAATTAATTATAAAATTATAATAAATATATTAATTATATATATTTATAAAATTATAAATATAATAAATATATTTGTTATAATTTTATGATTATTTTAATAAATATATATAAATATTTTTAACTTTTATAATCTAATAAAGATATATAATTAAATTAATATTTTTATAAATATATTCAAATATTTTAAAATAAATACAAATAATTATAATTATAATTATAAATAAATATAGATATGTTTAAATAATTATTAAATTATAATAAATATATTAATTATATATATTTATAAAATTATAAATAAAATAAATATATTTGTTATAATATTATAATTATTTTAATATATATTAATATATATATATATAATTCATATAATGTTATGAACATATATAATTAATTAAATATATTTATAAATATTTTAAAATATCTATAAAAAATAAAAATATTTATAATTATAGTTATAAATAAATAGAGATATATTTAAATAATATGTGGCTTGACCCGGAGGTTTTTTGGTATATAAATAAATTTTTATTAATTTTTAATTATAATTATAAATATATATATATATAAGAAAATAATTATAAAAATATAATAATTATATTTCTTATATTTATAATGTTAAAAAAATATATAATTAAATAAATATAATTATTTTTAATTATTATTCGAAATAAATAGAGGTTTATTTAAATAATTATAAAAGTATAAGAACTGAATTCATTATACTTAAAAAAATTTAAATATATATAATTAATATATTTCTTGTAATTTTAAAATTATTTAAATATATCAATATTTATTTAGAATTATAATTATAAATATTTTTATTTATTTATAAATATTTGTATATATTTATAAACATAATAATTTTATAGTTGTGGGTGTTGGGCACCTGGGTTATAGGATTTTCAATGGGGTTCATGTTCATAGGGCCATCGGGCCATTAAAAAATGGGTGGTTTATCCCTTCGGGGGCTGTGACCTTCCCTTTTGGGTTGTGTGTGTTACGTTTCGATGTTTCGTTGTAATTGTACCCCTGAGTAACTATAATATATATTATCTATATTTATTTGTTATATATAATTATAAATATAATAAATATATTTAATATAAATTTATAATTATAAATAAATATTTATTTATTTATTATATTTATAATTTTATAAATATATATCACTTTATAAATATATTTATTATATATATAAATATATTTATATTTATTATAAATATAAATATATTTATATTTATTATATATATAAATATAAATAATAAATATTTTTATTTGTAGTTGTAATTATAAATAAATACATATATATTTATTATATATATAATTTTCTAAATGTAAAGACCTAGAAATTCCATGTAATTTTTTTTAATTATATGAGAATTTTACGAGTCCACAAAAATTGACGGTGCATGATTCCAAGGCCCGGTGTGCCTGGAATGAATTTTTGCAACTTTTTTTTCCAATACGTTCAATAAACATGTGAGCGGGTTTTATAACTTTTGAACTGGTGCTTGGAATTGAAATTTGATGACACCAATGAACTCGCAGTGCAGGTATTTTCTTAAGAAGACCTTCACCCTGACCGTAGTAGGTTGGGGGTGAAAGTTAGTTTTTTGTGCTTTTCATGGAGGAAGAAAAAAATAACAAACTTTTATTTTATTTTTGAAACCTCTCTACATGGGTTATGGAGTTGGGGAACACCCGAACTAGAAAACCCCCATATTAAATTCTAGTGGTGGGGGCCACCTTAACCCGTTTTAATGGGGGAAAACCTCTCAACTTCCCATTAATTTATTCTCCCCATTAATTGAGCCAATTAATTTTTCCAAAAAATTAAATTCTTAAACTTAATTTAATTTATATGGCTCCCCTCCTCTATTGAGAGGATTGTTTGGTGAAGTATTGGAAAAGGGGAAAATTGGTAGAAAGTCGTGGAGAAACTCTCCAACGAAGAACGCTTCTCCAATGATGAATGAGGAACGGACCCTGAGCCCAGAACGGAAGCGCCTTACGGAAGTGACGAACGTCGATGATGTTCAACGACTTCGTCTTCTTTCTCGTGCCTCCTCCTTCGGAACCTTCAAGGTAAGGGTTTTATTTTTCTTCATGGTTTTTGTTGAATATATTCTCTTGATCCACCTGCTACAGATCTAATGCGAAGGGTGCGGGCTAAACGAACACGGCCTGATCCCTTCATTGTTCTTCATGATTGTTGTGTTCTTCGTGGTAGAGAAGGGTAGTGGCCAGCACCTAGTCTAGCTGCACAGAACCGGGCTGGCACGCGTCTGCACCGCCGATAGAAAAGGAGGTCGTGCAGAGACCGGAGAAGAGCCACAGCCCATCGGCAGTGGCGGTGGACAGAGGGTGGCAGGTGTTCAGCTGGCCGTGGAGGGGTGGTGCACGACAGGCTACCATCGGAGAAAGGGGTTGCGGCCCTCCTGGCTGTGGCAGAAGGTGGAGGCACAGCCGATGTTCGGTCGACCATGGAGTGGCGGAGCACGACGTGCCCCAGGAGGACCTAAGCCCGACCATTTCGGTCGGCCGAGCTGGACCGAGTGGGACCCCCAGTGGGTCCCGTGTGCTGCTGGTGACCGAACGGCTTCGATTGTTCGGTGTTCAAGGGTAGAGGACATGCGACCCCCCCTCCCCACGCATGTGGCCAGGCCGGGCTGCCCGGCGTGGGCCTGTTCGACCCAAACCGGGTCGGGTCAGTCCGACCATGTCAGATCGGACCTGGACTAGTTTTCAACCAATACGTTCTTCCATCCATAACATTGGCACTGGATGTTCATTTTATGAACCGTCTACAATGCCATAAACCTTGGAGCAGGACAGTCCTTTTGGTATACCCCACTTGAGATTTGGATAAAGTTGGGGTACGTTCGGGTTGGACCAAGCACGGATCCAACTAGGCCCTCAGGACAAAAAGGCTAATAACCTACAAACCCGGCGTCTGATTGATGCACCATCTATTGTGTTGAGACCTCTTTTACATGGAGGTCCTTTGGGATACTTCTTCATGGGACTTCGTGGTAGTTGGAGTATCAACCAGTAGTTTGAGGTGCGGACCCTCCTGGAGACAAGCAAGTATAGTGCGGGAACCCTTTAGCTGGCTCTAATGATGTACTAGGATCTTGTGTGGGTCTGATGATGTACTAGGATCCTATGTGGGTCTGATGATGTACAGGGATCCCTTGTGGGTCTGACGATGTACTCGGATCTTGTGTGGGTATGACGATTTACTAGGATCCTCTGTGGGTCTGATGATGTACTAGGATCATGTGTGGGTCTGACAATGTACTAGGATTCTGTGTCGGTCTGACGATGTACTAGGTTCATGTGTGGGTCTGACTATGTACTATGATCATGTGTGGGTCTGACGATGTAGTAGTATCCTGTGCGGGTATGACAATGTACTAGTATCCATTGAGGGTCTGATGATGTACTAGGATCCTGTGTGGTTCAGACGATGTACTAGGATCCTGTATGGGTCAGTAATTTTGGATCCTTCATGGGTCTGCCTCTTAACAGAGTAAGATGATTCATTAGTTTCATATAATAATCTCTACTACTGAACCTAAGATATACGTGGTCTGAGATGAGTCTTTACCTTTGTGGTATTCTTCTGTGTGGCGTACCTGTGTGGTACTTACCTTCGTGATGATACGTTCGTGGTATCCTTATGTGTGGCATACATGTGTGGTACTTACCTTCGTGGTAATCTTTCCTTCGTGGAATAGTGGTACTTTGGCTAAGGAGTTGGGCCTTGTGTTTTCTCATGAATGGGATGTGTAATATTTGATAACTTGGGTATATGTACGGGCATATACATAAGTAGGGTTGTCACTGGTTTACATGCTTTGTGTTTTATCCTCTTTGGATTTTGATAGACCTTGAGGGTCTCAATGTCCCTACTAAGTATCGTTATACTCACCCTTGCACTGGCTTCGCCCACGCCCTGTTGTGTTTGGTGCCGATGACAGAGAGCACTGACTGAGGACGAGGGTACCAGGACTGGAGGTATCTCGGAGGTGGACCATAGATAAGGCATACTACAGAGACGACCGTTTGAGAGTTTTACCTGGCTTCAGGCAGGATCCTTAGCGGGTGTTCACAGGAGTTGTCCCGGTTTACTTGTACTTTTCACTTTATTGTACTTTCCAGTTGGGCTTGTATTCAGGCCCCTTTTTACTTACTCACTCTTTTTACTATACAGTTTATTGGTGTTGGTATCTTTTTGTGTGATTTTTTGTGTACGTTTACAGGTTATAAAGGTAATGACTCTCCAGTTTGGGGGAATACACCTTTTGGTGCTAGTCGTCATCCCCTGGCATATGGAAGGCGGGCATGGGGTAGTCACAGAACGGGCCTTGGGGGACGGGTTGTGACAAATTGGTATTAGAGGAGTCAGTTCTACAGTATAAAATTGTACTATGGTCTTTCTAATAGAAATAGTGTTAAGTGTAGTGGCTGTGGTTATCAGTTTAGGGAATCCAGTGTTGGTGTAGCGGTCGACATATCCATACACCAGGACCCTAACTTTGGATTTTCGACTCAGTGCTTGAAAACACTAATTGTGTGTGTGTGTTTTTCACAGATTTTTATTTGTGATATATTTGAGTCATCTCACCAGGTATAACTTATTGACCATGTCACACCTATTTCATTTTAGGATGCATCCACGCAGACAGCCAGCTAGGGTTCTAGGTATAGTACGCACTGATAGCCCACTGAGCGACGAGGCCTCAGTGCAAAGCCCTCTTCTAGTAGAGGAACCGGTGGTACCATTACCTACTGGTCCACTAATGCTACCAGCCCCAGCAACCAAGGGTGTACACCGCTTGGGCACATTACATGAGTTCCAGTGCTAGAGGTCACCAAGGATCTGGGGCAAGACAGACCCACAGACGGCTGAGGATTGGCTGGAGGCCATGCTGAGAGTCTTCCGACTAGTAGGGACACCAGCTGATATCATGGTGATCCTTGCCGCCAGTCTTCTACAGGCAGTAGTGGTAAGATGGTGGAGCTTGATTCTCCTGGTTCACGATGAGGTTACACTTCTCTTGGAAAACTTCGAGAGCCTGTTTTGGGAAGAGTTTGTCCTAGTGACTCTTCGTGCAGTGTGCATACAAGAGCTTCTTCATCTACAACAGGGCAGCATGACTATGTCTTAGTACTCAGTGAGTTTCACCAACCTCTAATGCTACTCCATTGATATGGTATGGTACCCATTCTTTAGGGCTTGGACCTTTGATCAGGGACTCAGGTGGGAGATCAGGGCTTAGATGATTTCTCTCAGCATCCCCACAAAAGCAGGGGTGTTAGAGCGAGCCCTCTTAGTGGAGAGTTTTCTTGCTGAGCAGTCACCAGCAGTGAGACCCACCACCAGTCGTCATGTAGTGGAGTCTTCTGCAGATGGCTACAGACAGATGTCACAGAGGTCCAAGAGGACCATACCTACAGGTGGATGACTGCTGGATTCAGGGTAGGTTATGCGGGGTACCATAGACAGAGTCATTCATGCAAGGAACAAGCAGTGTTTTTAATGTGATGGGGATGTTCACATGGCTCGTGATTGTCCAACCCACTGTATGGATGATCAGTAGATGGTTGAAGGACCTCCCAGGCAGAGACAGATGTTCGACTGAGGAGTTTCGCATATAGTAGGAAGACGTGGTAGAGGATTTGGTCGTGCATCTAGTGGTGGGTGATGATTTGAGGTGTTACCACCACCACCACCAAGTGGTCCACCCTAACCATAGGGGACAGGTGGATAGGGGTGATCTCAGCTCCAGGAAGCTGAGGCCTACTACCATGGCACTCTAGAGATGATACCAGGTATGATTTCTGTCTACTCCACCATAGATGTAGTTCTTATAAACACAGGTTACAGTCATTATTTTATTGCCACATCCCTCATTCGGATCTCGAAGATTCTGATGGAGATGTTGGCTTGATCTTTACAGCTAGAGACTCCTAACGGAGTAGATTCGATGATTATGAACTGGTGCTAGTAGTGTGAGCTTACTCTAAGAGGTGAGAGCTTTGGCTGGGATCTCCTTGTTCTGGCATTGAGACCTTATAACATCATCATGGGTATGGAATTCTTATCTACATTTCATACACAAATTGACAGTATTAGGCACAAATTGCGGTGTGTCTGCATGGATGGGACCAGGTTTACATTCACTGGAGAGAAGGGAACCTTTGCAGCACATGATGGAATTACCCGGAGGAGGGTGCAGCTGATTACATATCAGTTGGCTAGCCTTACCCTCAGAGTGGTTGATGTGGAGAATTTGAGTTGTCCTGTAGTGGTGGACCGATACTTGGATGTCTTCCCTATTGATGTTTTGGGTCTACCTACTCATAGATAGGTGGGATTTTACATTGAATTGTACACCAGGATGGCACTGATATCTACACCAGCGTATCAGATGGCTCCCAAAGAGCTTTGTAAGTTGTGGGTACACCTGGAGGACTTATAGGGGAATGGGTTCATCTAGCCTAGTGTTGCTCCTTGGGAAGCCCCAATTTTTTTCACCATGAAGGCAGGTGGGAGCTTGAGACATTGTGTTAACTATCAGAGCCTAAACCATGTGATCGTGAAGAACAAGTACCCAATATCAAGGATTGAAGACCTCTTTGATCAACTGAAGGGATCATGGTGGTTCTCGAAGATAAACCTCAGGTTAGACTATCAACAGCTTAGAGTACGAGATGAGGATGTGGAGAAGATGACTTCCATATGTCGGTACGGCCCTTTTGAGTTCTTGGTTATGCCTTTCGGCATGAAAAACGCCCCTATAGTGTTCATGGGACACATGAACAAGATATTTCAGCCATACCTTGATCGCTTTGTGGTGGTCATCATCTATGACATTCTGATCTACTCGGCTACTTATGAGGAGCATGCCTATTATTAATAGATAGTTCTGGACACACTCTGAGAGAACCAGCTTTATGGTAAGATCTTGAAGTTCAAGTTATGGATTCGAGAGGTGCACTTTATGGGACACATCATCTCAGAGGCTGGAGTTTTAGTGGATCTTGTAAATATTGAGGCGGTACTTTCTTGGGATCCACCTAGGAGTGTGATGGAGGTATGGATTTTCCTGGGTTTGACTGGATACTACCGGAGGTTTGTGAAAAATTTCTACAGAGTTGAAACACCTTTATCAGCATTGAAATAGATGGAGTAACCCTTCATGTGGTCAGAGAGATGCCTACATAATTTTAAAGAGCTGAGGAAGAGGCTAACTGGTGCCTCCATCTTGTGGATTCCCAAGGAGGGCGTTGGGTACGTAGTTTACTACGATGCATCAGTGACCAGACTCGGATGTTTCCTGATGCAAGAGTGAGTAGTGATGGCATATGATTCTCGACAGCTAAAAAAGAATGAGAAAAAATATGCTACCCATGACCTAGAGTTAGCAGTAGTGGTCTTAACCATGAAGATGTGGTGACATTACTTGATGGGAGAACAATTTACAATCTACTCAGACAACAAGATTCTCAGGTATATCTTCTCAAAAAGGGACCTAAATCTGAGACAGAGACGTTGGCTTGAGTTCCTCCAGGACTATGACTTCAAGATAGTTTATAATTCTGGGAAGGGGAACGTTGTTTTAGATTCCCTCAGTTTGAGATCTAGTTTAAAGCTGCTAGGTGAAGCAATTGAGCAGCTGGCCACTTTGCATATATCCGTTGTGGATTGAGATGGAGCAGCTTTTCTTCAGTCTCTTATAGTCACTCCCCCACTCCTTCAACGAGTCAGGGAGGCACAGTATGGGGACACTGACTATGAGGCTCAATGGGCTTAGATATCCACAGGACTAGAAACTAATAGATTTTCTAAAGGTGGGGAGCACGTCATTCATTTTAGAGGACATACCATGGTACCAGTGTCACTTTGGGAGGAAATGTTGAGTGAGTTCCACACATCCCCTCTAGCGGTATATCCAAGAGTGGAAAAGATGTATCATGATCTCTGATGATAACATTGGTGGTCGGGGATGAAGAAATCAGTAGCTGATTTTGTCTCTCGATGCCTCACATGTTAGTAAGTGAAGGCAGAGCATCAGGTACCAGTAGGCTTAGTGCAGCCTTTAGAGGTTCCAGAGTGGAAGTGAGATGGGATATCCATGGACTTCATGACAGGACTTCCATGTAAATCCAGGAGTCATGATTCTATTTGGGTGATCATCGACTGACTCACCAAGTCGGCCCACTTCCTACTGATCAGAGGTCAGGGTTTAGTAGAGAGCTTGAAATTCCTCTATGTGAAGAAGATTGTTTGGCTACATGGATTACCCTTATTGATTGTCTTCGATCATGATAAATGATTCACTTCCTGTATATGGAAGGGTTTGCAGGAGGATTTCAAGACGTAGCTTCTTTAGGGAACCGCCTTCTATCCTCAGATGGATGGCTAGACTAAGCGGACCATTCAGGCCCTCGAGGACATGCTACGTGCTTGTCTCCTTGACTTTGGTCACAGTTGGGAGGATCACTTTCCATTGGTGGAGTTTTCATACAACAATATTTATCACTCTACCATTGATATGGCACCTTTCAAGGCTTTGTACGGTCGACCTTGTAGATCACCTTTGTGCTAGACTGACCCAGGGGAGTTAGTACTTATGGGTCTAGAGATGGTACGGGCTACCATGGAGAAGGTTCAGATCATCCAAGAGTAGATGAAAGCTGCACAGAGCAAGCATATTTCATATGACGAAAGGAGACAGAGACCTATGAAGTTTGAGGATGGTTACAATGCCTTTCTACGGGTCTCACCATGATGAGGTTTATGGAGATTTGGCCAGGATGGAAAGTTATCTCCGAGGTTTATTGGACCCTTCCAAGTCCTCAACAGAGTTGGTGAGGTGGCTTACCGCATAGCTCTTCCACCTCAGTTGCACCAGGTGCATGATGTTTTCCACGTATCCCAGTTGAGGAGATATGTGCACGACCCATATCACGTCATTGACCACGGCGAGCTGGAAATCGACGATGGGGAGACGTTTAAGGAGGTTCTAGTAGAGATTGAGGATCGATAGTAGTAGGTCCTTTATGGGCAGTCGATACCTCTGGTGTGCGTTCACTGGCAGCACGGGAACCTCCAGGAGAGCACATAGGACTAAGAGGCTCAGATTCATGCTCAGTACCCCCACTTGTTTTCCTAGTTTTGGGTATGTGACTTTTAGGGATGCAAAGCCCTGAGGTGTGGAAAATGTAAAGACCCAAAAATTCAATGTAATTTTTTTAAATTATATGGGAATTTTACATGTCTGAAAAAATTGACGGCGCATGATTCCAAGACCCGGTGTTCCCGGAATGAATTTATGAAATTTTTTTGGGTATGTTCTATAAAAGTGTGAGTGTGTTTTTGTAACTTTTGAATTGGTACTCGGAATTGAAGTACGAGGACATCGTTGAACTCGCAGTGCCTGTATTCGATTAAGATGACCTTCACCCTGATCGCAGTAGGTCAAGGGTAAAAGTTAGTTTTTTTGCTCTATTTTTGGAGGAGGAAGAAAAATAAAATAACAAAATATTTTATTTTATTTTTGAAACCTATCTACATGGATTATGGAGTTGGGAAACACTCTAACTAGAAAACCCCCAAATAAAATTCTAGCAGTGGGGACCACCCGAACCTCTCTTACTGGGGGAAAACCTCTTAACTTACAATTAATTTATTCTCCCTTTTAATTGAGCCAAATAAGTGTGCCAACAAATTAAATTCTTAAACTTAATTTAATTTATATGGATCCCCTCCTCTTTTGATAGGATTGGTTGGAGAAGTATTGTAAAGGGGAGAATTGGGAGAAAGCCATGGAGAAACTCTCCAATGAAGATTGCTTCTCCAATGAAGAACAAGGAACTGACCCTGAGCCCGGAACGGAAGCACCTTATGGAAGCGACGAATGTCGACGCTCTTCAACAACTTTGTCTTCTTCCTCGCGCCTCCTCCTAAAGAACCTTCAAGGTAGGGGTTTTGTTGTTATTCATGGTTTTCATTGAATATATTCTCTTGATCCACCTACTACTGATCTAATGTGGAGGGTGTGGGCCAAATGAACATGGCCCGATCCCTTCGTTGTTCTTCAGGATTGTCGTGTTCTTCCTGGCAGAGAAAGGTGGTGGCTGGCAGCTGGGCTAGCCGCACGGAACCAGGGCGGCCCGCATCCATGCCTCCGATAGAGAAAGAGACTGCGCGAAGACTGGAGAAGGGCCACAGCTCGTCAGCCGCGGTGGTGGACAAAGGGCGACCAGCGTTCGGCCGGCCGCGGAGGGGTGGTGCATGACATGTCGTCGTAGGAGCAAGGGGTCGCAGCTCACCTAGCCGAGGTGGATGGCGGAGGAACGGTCATCATTCGGCTTGCCGCAGAGCAGCGGCACACGATGCGTCGTAGAGAGGACCAAGGGCCGGCCATTTCGGCCGGCCAAGATGGACTGAGCAGGACCCGTGGCGGTTCCCGCATGCTACTGGCGACCAAACAGCTTTGGTCATTCGGTGTTCGAGGGTGGGGAGTGCCCGAATCCACCCCCTGCATGTGGCCAGGCCAGGCCGCCCGGCTGGGCCGCCCAGCGCCGGCTGGGCTGCCCCGCGCCGACCGGGCCTCCCAGTGCCAGTCAGGCCGCCCAGTGCCGGTCGGGCCGCCCACCGCCGGTCAGGCCGCCCAATGCCGGCCGGGACACCCAACGCAGGTCGGGCCACCCAGCGCTGGTCAGGCTGGACCTAGCGAGTCGGGCCAGACCCAAATGGCTAGGCCAGACCCAGTGGGCCGAGCCGGAACCAGCAAGTCAGGTCCACCCGAATTGGGTCGGGTCGGTCCGACCGGGTCGGATCGGCCTGGGCCAGGTCGGATTAGACCAGGACTAGTCTCAACCAAATATGTTCTTACGGCCATAACTTTGGCACCGGACATCTGTTTGACAAACATTCTATGATGTCGGAAACCATGGAGTGAGAATTTTATCTTGGGATACCCCACTTGATATTTGGATAATGTTCGGGTATAATTGTGACAACCGGGTTCTGGTGATAGCACAGACACCCTTCCTTAACATGATCATCGGGTCCTGGCCTACCAGGTACACCCAGTTGCCCTGAAAACACATGGGGCCCACCCTAGGGTCCACCCACGTGCCTGAACGTATCATATGACTAATTATTGTCCCCACATGTCAAAACATGTCCTTTCCAGTGTGTTTTGTCCTCACTCACACACACCCTGGGAAACTTCCCAGAAGTTCACTCATCCTAATCACTACTCCAGGCCAAGCATGCTTAACTGTGGAGTTCTAATCAGATAGGCTTTCGAAAAGGAAGGTGCACCTTGTTGACATGAGTCATATCATTTAGTCATTTAACCCTTTATTAATTGGTGATGTTACAATAATCATGTTGGATCGAGCACGAATCCAACCAGGCCCTTGGGACAAAAAGGATAATAACCTACAGACTGGGTGTCTGATTGATGCACTGTCTGTTGCGTTCAGATCCATTTCATGTGGCGGTCCTTTGCGATACTTCTTTGTGGGACTTTGTGGCAGTTGGAGTATCAACCAGTAGCTTGAGGAGAGGATCCTCTCAGAGAAAATCAAGCATTGTGCGGGAACCCTATAGCTGGCTCTGACGATGTACTAAAATATTATATGGTTCTAACGATGTACTAGGATCATGTATGGGTCTGGCGATGTACTAGGATCTTATGTGGGTTAGAAGATGTACTAGGATCATGTGTGGTTGTGATAATATACTAGGATCTTGTGTGGGTATGACGATGTACTAGCATCCTGTGTGGGTCTGATGATGTACTAGTATCCTGTGTGGGTCTGACGATGTACAATGATCCTCTATGGGTTTGACGATGTACTAGGATCCTGTGTGGGTCAGAAAATGTACTAGGATCCTGTGTGGTTCTGACGATGTACTGGGATTCTGTGTGGGTCTGACGATGTTCTAGGATCATGTGTGGGTCTGACGATGTACTAGGATCCTGTGTGAGTCTGTAATTTGGGATCCTTCATGGTTCTGAATCTTAACAGAGTAAGATGATTCATTAGTTACATCTAATAATATCTACTACTGTACATATGATAAACCTGGTGTGAGATGAGTCCTTACCTTTGTGGTATTCTTATGTGTGGCGTACCTATGTGGCACTTCCCTTTAGTGATACCTTTGTGGTATTCTTTTATGTGGCGTACATATGTGGTACTTACCTTCGTGGTAATCTTTCCTTCATGGAACAGTTGTACTTTGGCTAAGGAGTTGGGCCTTGTGTTTCCTCATGAATGAGATGGGTAATATTTGATAACTTAGGTGTATGTATGGGAATATACCTAAGTAGGGTTGTCACTGGATGGTTTATGGTTTATCCTTTGTGGATTTTGTGAGACCTTGAGGGTCTCAGGTTCCCAACTGAGTATCGTTATACTCACCCTTGCACGGGCTTCGCCCGCACCATGTTTTGTTTGGTGTAAATGATAGACATCACTGACTGAGGACGAGGGTACCAGGATTGGAGATAGCTCGGAGGTGGACCATAGATGAGGCGTACTGCCGAGATGACTGTTTGGGAGCTGTACCTACCCTTCAGGTATGATCCTTGGCGGGTGTTCACAGGAGTTGTTTCAGTTTACTTGTACTTTTCAGTTTCTTGTACTTTATAATTGGGCTTGTATTCTGGCCCCTTTTTACTTATTCACTCTTTTTACTATACAGTTTACTTGTTTTCGTATCTTGTTGTGTACTTGGTTGTGTGCATTTACAGGTTATAAAGGCAATGCCTTCCTGGTTTTGGGGAATACGCCTTTCGGTGCAAGTCGCCTACCCCTGGCCTATGGAAAGCGGGCATGGGGTAGTCACGACACGATCCCGAAGGCATAGGTTGTGATAATAAATTTATATAATAATATAAATAAATTATTAACATTATAGCTTTATCAAGTTTTTTTAATGCTGATAAAGATCTGCCTTTATCAGCACTAAAAAAGTTCTAATAAACTATGACTTTATCAAGTCTATAATTTTATCATTGATAAAGAAACCTTTTATCAATTATTTTTTAGCACTAATAAATTCATGTTTTATTAGAACATTCTATTTTAAAACTGATAAAACATAACTTTATCAGTTCTTTTTAACTAGCACTGATAAAAGATTTACCCGGTTTTATAAAAGAACCCTAACAGTTGGATTCTTTTCTTGCACACCTCAAGCTCGCGTGGAAGTTGACCTCTACCACCATTAAACCCTCCTCTGCCACCACTGACCCCTCCTCTATCGCCACTGACCCCACCTCTATCATTGACCCCTCCTCTACCCCAGCCCATCCTATACCATCGCCGACCCCTCCTCTACCTTTGACACCTCCTCTTCCACAACCCCTCCTCTGTCACTGCAAATCCCCCATCCACGGATGCAAATCCCTCATCTTTCATGAACCCCACCTCCGTTGCAAACTCCACCTCTTCCACGTGTTGAACCCCACCACCACCGCGAACCCCTCCCCCACTGCGAACCCACCACCACCACCAAATCCTCTGCAGCCTCTTCTACAACCACAGAAAGACCCTATTACTGCCTCCATGCCTCAAAATATAAGTTATGTTTTTATTTTATTTGGGATTCCTAGATAGTAAAAAATTAATTATATAATTTTAGTTTTCAAAATATTTTTGATGTATGAATTATGGGTTCATTTTGATTCATTAGTGTGAGACAATGGTTTTTTTATTGGTAAAGTGTTTGATTGGATTTTTGAGCAGATTCTATGAAACTTTTTATAATTCTTTTTGTATACTTTTATTGGACTTTGGTATTATTAAATTTTCTAAACTTGGATTTATCTAAATGTGACAGCATGTTTGGATGAGGTGGTTTGATATATTAAAAATTTTATAGGGATTGTTTTAGGTGAAAATTATAATGAATGGTATTATAATGGATTGATTCTAGTGAGTGTTTTGGATAAAATGTAATTTTTTCAATGGATAAATAAGTTAAAACACTTTTGAGTAGGAAATTATAATGAAAGTGGGATATGTGTTTCTGTTTTGACTAATATTTTGATGATTGATCTGGGATGAATCTTGGTGTTTTATATGTATGATTTTCAAATATATATTTGAAATTTTATCATGTTTAATTATGTGTGTTGATGTGTAAGTTGATGCTTTAATGGTTGTTATACCATGTTGACATAACAATTTTATAAATGTGTTTCATCAATTATTAGTGTTGGGATTTTAGAAAAACGTCATCGGAATATTTATGTAGAGATGTGGGAATTATAGATCATGGGTTATAATATTATAGTCACAAATTTATTGTACCCCTATCTTTGGTCTCACACCAGCTACTAGAATGGCCTTCTCAATGAGGCCATTAATGGTGAGTTGATTGTGTTTCATTTTTATTTCAACAATATTCTAGTGCAACGATTCCCTTAATTTTTCAACATAGATTATCCCCTTAGGCCTTTCGTATGTACCCCTTAATGGTTGATGCTTTATATTTTTCTTTTATTATATGTTATGGTTGTATCTTAGTAAATTATATTTTATTTAAAAGAAAAATATATGTTTTTTTAGTTTTATTTACTCAACCCTATGTAAAAGATTATTTTCATTATTTTTCATAAAACTAGAATTTTTTGTTTGTCTTAAAAAAAATAATGGTATAAAATCATTCACAATATCATACTATTCTATTTTCTCACACAATAAAAACAAACATTGAGTTGTATATAGACGTAGTTGTCTATGATACAGGTAAAAGAAAAGGGTCACACTTTTATAGTGGTCTTCCATATTCACTTGATAAAGATATAATGATAATGGGATATAGAGGTCAAAATAGAGAATAAAGAGACATTATTCATTTTTTATGATATTTACTATAAAGTGCCTCTATAATAAATAATTTTTTTTGGTTTACCTTTATATTTTTGATCATGTGTAAACCTTTTATAGCTTTATATTTTATAAAATATTGGTTATTTTTTCTTTCATCTTTTATAATGTGCATGTCTTGGGATGTATGTTTTTTTGAAAATGTCTAAGTGAACCTTTTAAAAAAATTCAAGTGTTTTGAAATGCTTCTTAAGTAATTATATGTGTTTAACACACACTAGTTTGGTTTTAAATATCTTTAAAATGATTTAAACACTTGGCATGGACTTAGGATTCATTCCAAGTGTTTGTCAACTCACCCGATTGGATTTCATAAAGGGATGTGAATAGTTAGAAAGCATATGTAATTATGGATTCATTTTAACAAGGGGTGTATAGAGTTTTAAATGAAAATTTTTAAAATATAGTGCGTTTTCACTCATTTTAAATGATTGAGATTATTGGGTCATGAAACTACCTTGATTACTTTAAAAAATGTAACTGTGCTTTTGTGAAAGAGTGCTTGGAATTGATTAGTTTATTTTAAAAAGGGTGTGTTATTTTAAAGATTAATTTTTGTAAATGGTTTGTTTTTTTAATTAGTTTTCATGTTTGATTTTATAAATATATTTGAAAGGACATCTAAAATGTGGTTTTCCAATAATATTTAATGTTTAGATTTTTATATAATTAGGAAATACATTACGTTATATAGAGAATTCCATTAGATTGATAATAACACCATGTAAAGTGAATTTCACTAACTCTATTCAACCCATAGGATATCCATGATGAACTCACTCACACAAAATTTGATTTAATTTTTAACCTCATTGCAACAACTAAACCTAATTTTCATCAAACGTCACCTGTATGGTTTAAATTATGGGAGTCCTCTATAATTACATCTTCTTTCTAGCTTGGTGTTATCTTCTAAGGGGATGGGTCTTAGGTAACTAAATGAAATTATCACTATCATTAAAATGATGAGATCCCCTTATTTTAAAGAACCCTTTTGTGTATTTATTTTGATAAATATTACTATTACTAAATAAAATTGGGTGGATATGAATAAATAATAGATGGATTCCAATCATCTGACCAAAGTGTAAGAAGATGGGGTGAAAGAGTTCATCAAGTTTTCAAAATATCATGCATATGACCCTTATCAAATCCTTTTTATATTTTACATTATAGTTATTAAATACTAATTAGTCCATAGGTTTTGGAAGAACCCTTGATCTATCTGTGAATAAATCAATGTTATAAATGTAGGAATAAACATGGGGAAATGTTAATGTAGCTAGTGTTTGGGATAGTACTACATTTTAAGGATCATCCTATATGATTAAAATTGTGGAAAATGAAGAAGATTATATCAAGGATGTGATTACATATGTGAATGATAATGAAGATCATATTGATTAAATGACAATGGATGTTGAAGATGAACTTCGTTATTTCACATAATTGTTTTAGAAGTTAAATAATTATGCCAAGACACCCTTTTATGCTGGTTTCACTAACTATATATCATTTTCAATTGTACTAAAGCTGTATAATTTGAAAGAAGGAAAAAAATTGAGTGATTTGAGTTTTATGGAACTAATTTCTCTCATGAATGACATGCTCCTAGAAGATAATGAGATCTCAAGACGAACATACGACACCAAAAGAAAATTACGATTGATGGGTACGATCTCTAAAAGGATAAACATCTACCCTATTGATTGCATACTATTTCTCAAGGAACACAAATCAATTACATAATTTACAAAGTGTTTCACTTCTCGATACAAGAAATATGAATCCAATCTATAAAAAATTTTATGGTACTTTACAATAATTCCATGGTTTAGGTTCCTACGTGGAAGTGAGGATACTACAGGAAAATTGACATGCTTCGTGGATACAAGAAATAAATATGGGAAAATGTATCACTAATAAAATTCTTCTCAGTAGAAGTAAATTGATAATGAGTATCATGTATTTGGAAATGAGCTGAGAAACCTTCATCTGGTGTCATCTATAGATGGAGTGAATCCTTTTTGTTTTCAAAGAAGAACTCATAGTACATGGCTAGTTATGTTGGTAAATTCTAACTTACCATCATGGTTATGCATGAAATGAAAATACATCATGTTAGCTATGCTTATATCAGGGCCAAAACAACTGGGTAATGATATTGATGTTTATTTGGCTCTATTGATTAATGATTTGAAATTAATGTTAGATTCAAGTGTAAAGTTGTATGATGCTTATAGAAATGAATTTTTCACACTCAGATCCATATTTTATGGGATAATAAATGACCTTATAGCTTATGGAAATATTTTAGGATATATCATTAAAGAAACTCAATAGTGTCCCATTTATGAATAAGGAACACATTCAATTAAGTTGAAACATTCATCAAAAAAAATTTCTAGTACATTGTATATTTATACCCTTTTGAAATAATTACTAATCATGGATGACATCATTTGATGGAATTTTAGAATAATGTATAGCTCTATCTCCACTAACATTTGAACAATTGTTTGAGAAATTAAAAGATGTGTACCCTACTTTTGGTAAACAATTTCTGAAAAGCCTTATGAAAACTGGTTGAAAAAAATATCATTTATTTGAATTACCATACTGGAATTGTTTGTATGTCATAAATTTTCTTGATATTATTCATGTTGGAAAAAAAATATGTGATAGCGTCAATGGCACATTGCTAAATCCACCCAGCAAAATAAAGGATGAAATTAAGGCTAGGATTTCATGGATGACATGGTAATATGAGATGATTGGGTGCCAGTGAAGGGTAAAAAAAGAACTTTTCTTCCTCTAGGTTCTTACACTATTTTCATGTAGGATAGATATCATTTTTTCAACTTCTTGAATGATGTTATGGTTCTAAAGGTGTATTCATCGAATATCAAGAACATCGTTTTAGTGACCAATTTAAAGTTAGAGGGTCCAAAATCACATGACTACCATGTTTGGATGAACGATCTAATTCCTATAGATTTACGTTTCATTTTTTACAAGAATTTTTGTCATACATTAACCAAGATTTGTTTTTTCTTCAATTTCAGAATGACATCAGAGGCTATCTAGAGGACCAAGTGTGTATGTATTGTCTTACAATGATTATGTAATTAATGGTTATACATTCTATACAAATGTACGTGATGAAGATGGTACCATGAAAAAAAGTGGAGTTACACTTGTGGATAAAGTGATGCATATTTCTGGTACTAGGATAGAAATCTAATTTATGAAAATATTTCATACTATGAAATCATAGAAAAAATTTGAGAGTTGGATTATACAACATTACAAGTGTTGATTTTTAAATGAAAGTGGGTTGATAATAGGAGTGTTGTTAAAATAAATTGATTTTGATATGGGAATGTTGATTTTAATGAGGAAGGGTACAAAGATGAACTATTTATAATGGAATAAAATGTAGTTTAAGTATGTTATGTTCTAGATCCCACAAACCAAAAGTTTTCAATTCTTGTTTTATCATCCAAAACCACTGAAGGGTTCGATGAAAATTCAACAAAGGATGACCCTTTAATCAGTTTGTCACAATTATTTCATAGTGGTACCATTATAGATGGAATTTTTTATATCAAGGGGGACCATAATGAAGATATTTGGATAGTCGATATAGGAGTCAAATCCCTTCATTCTTTAAAAAAAGAGACCTCAATAATCAGGTTATATTTTTTTTAATATACATATTATTACCCCATGTAATTATGAAATCATTGCGTAATTTATGTAGTCTAAATTTAATTTTAAACCAATTATGTAGATAATGACTTTTGCACATGCTAGTTCTCTCAATCTTGACGAGCGGTGGGTCTATGAACATGTTTTTGCTCGAAATTCAGGGGAACAACAACCTTCTGCACATGTTGTGCTTCCAATCCTAAGGAACAACAGGTTTCTAAACCTGTTACTGCTCCCAGTGCAGAGGTACAATGACCATCTACACATGCGGATGGTACCCTCCAGAGGAACGTATTTATGATGTTGAATCTGAGGAAATGGTAGGTGAAAAAGGATTGGTGTTGCAAAAAAATTGGAGAATTAGTTTTATGGTGTTAGAAAAAATAATTAAGGTGAAAATAAATGGCATCAAATATGAGGTTAGATGGAATGCATGGGGCCAATTTGTTATCCCCAATAAGGCCATGTTCAGTAGTTACATTGGAATCATCACTCAGAAACATGTGTCGATTGATGTAGATTCGAGGCACATGTTGTGGTCTGGTTTAAGATACTGATGGGGGAAAACATTATGGTAACATTATTATATAATTTATTTATTTTACTAAAAAATAAAATAATGAAACATTGACTTACTCTTCATCAACCCTTGTAGAGTGCATTTATAGAAGATAACTCCGACAAGAAATATGTATTAATTCTTGATAAAACTATTCACATAGGATTTCACACAATTATAATGATACATTATCTTAAATATGTTGAAGTTACAATAAACCCACTCCCACTGCTTATCTTTGAACACATGATAACCAAAGAAGTGTGGTATGTGTTTATTGGAAATTGTGCAGATATGTATTTTTAAGTACATTATGGATATTAATACGTTGTTTGAAAATACATGGATTCATCACATTGATTAATAATTTTTTATTTAGGAAATAGCAATTGAGTGCTCAAAAAAGGAATGGGCTGCAAAACTAACATACCCCTACTATAATGCAAGGATTATGCTTCACTTGTAAAAAAACTCGTAGATAATTTAAATCTACCGTAATATTTTTATATGACATGAAACATAAATATATTTTTCTATTTATTTGAATATTGATGTCTCTAAATCTAAATTCACTTCTATCCCATTCCATGTGCTATGGAAGGAGGCATGTGTAAATAAATATGGGATACTAATAGATGAAAAAACAAAAAAAAGTGTAGAAAACATTTGTTAGTATGACATAATAAAAATTTAATTCGCTTTAAATCTCTATTTCATAACAATGATTACTTATTTTCCAATATTTTCTGTCTGAAATAATCACAGGAATCAACAACACCTGTACTGGATGAACACCTACTATCGGTGGCCTTGAAGCTACCAAAACAATATAGTTGCTTCACAAGTGCAGGTTTTGGGGTGACACTTTGATCATATTTTGAGAAAAAAACAAGAGGAGGATCAAAGTGATGAAAGGAAAGAGATTAGATAATAAATATCTACCCATGAAAAACAACTCCAATGATATATATAGTTTCTAGAAACTTTTACGAGGGTAATCAACGAGAATAAACTACTCAAGGATAACCATCACATGAAGATCCCCCCCCCCACCCCCACCATCTTTGAGGTGAGCCATTCCCCTCAAAAAAATATCTTAGTCAAGGTAATCAATGTTATAATAATTTTTTCTATGAAATGTTAATCAAATAGACATTGATACCTTTCCTGTACTAATATTCTACAGGGTGATAATGAATGTGATTTATATCTATTATCACCCACCCATCACATTATAGTGAGGGATATGGTGTTAAATATCAAAAAGGATATTCTACACAACACACCACTCTCTAAAAGGTCATATGAGAGTGTCTATTAGCGTAGGCCATGAGTCGAGCATCGAGCTACCTATTCTAATTGATGAGGAAGATATTAATAATGCCGAACAAGCTGTGGGAACATTCATTTCATGGACATCACATCTTGAAAAAAACATATCGACAAGGAGGTACTCATTTCAAATTTATTTTTTTAATAAAAACATTTTTAAATTAATGATAAAAGGTCTAAATTGATGAATGTTATTGCATATGGAAAAAGGGAAGGGGTGAAATGAAAGACCGGATCAAAACCATCTAAAGGATCAACCAACTAATCGAAAAGATCTATCAAGAGCACCTTTACCCCAGCCATTCTATATCCACATTTAATATCATTTAAGGTTCATGTGGATACAACATTTAAAAAGTGCTCATACTAACATAGTTCGTTTTGAAAAACATATGTATGTAGAGGTTATTCAAGAATTTTTTGGTGTTGAGAATATAATTGAAACCCTCAACTGTGATTGCTCGGAAACTCAGTTTTAAATGTATACATAAGGTATGTTTTCATGATTTGATTTTCCAAAAGCTGATATACTATGTTAATTATGAATAAATACATTTCATATTTTTGGAATACGTATATATCAAAAACAATTTAAGGGATTTACCCATAAAAAATTGGACTCGTTAGACCACACATCTATTCTACATAACAACCAAAAATAGATTCTAAAAAAAGTTTTAAATAGTGGTAGGCCTAGTCAAATAATTTGGAAGAAAACATAAAAATGATATGCACTTATTAATACCATTTATGCAGGGTTAAAACTCTACAATTTTATCATACCAAAAATATTTTTTAGTTCTTTCATTACATATTACTTTTTTTGTTTTTTGCAACATTGGATGCTCATTGATATAAATTTGGATACTCTAAATATTTATTTCTTATATTAAATGCATGGATAACTAACAAACCGACCACATATTATGTAATTTTTAATTTTTTAATACACTACATCCAATGTTTTTGAACTAAACATCAAGTTATATAATTTAGGTTATGTTTTAATAAGGATTCTATTATATTAGGGCAGTGCATAAATATCTTGAAAAACAAGGAATGAGGCCAAGGGCTAAGCACAAGGACCATTACAAGGTCTATGACTTGACAAGTATCAGGGTATATATAATAAGATGTCACTATCCAAACACATATCAAAAAAATTATTTATTCTCTTCAAAAAAACTGTAGTGTTTAAAAAAATAGATAGAAAAGATTATGGTTAATATATTTTTAAATTAATTAGAGAGATCATATTCTATCAAAAAACTAGCATCCCAGAAGAAGTAATTTTGAATATAATTACTATTTCATTTAAAATATTTACTAATCATTTGTGTATTTATATTTTTTTAGTACTACTATGACTATTGAAAAGACTCATATTCACAAGATGGTAAATATTTTCTTAGAAATGAACGGGTAGTATACTTGATGGAAGAATATAAACACATATCATAATGATGTTACTTCCATAGAAGTAGTGGATTGTTTCATAATTATGTTTAATTTACTTCCTTTTATTATTACTCAAAAAATAATTGTTTTCTTATATAGGTGGATTCCTTTATTTGAGTTGGGGTGGTTTGTTCGAATATGCTCATGCTCGTGAGAGATAGGAATTTGAGGCTACAACTCAGAAATAAATGATAAGGTAATTTTTATTTTAATATACTATTTTATTTCTAATAAAATTGTAACACCCCAAGATGCCATAGTAAGTTAATTTCTTTAAATTCAATAGCTTGTGCTACACGTAACACTGAGTTTGAGCGCACAATGACATACAAAACTAGCTGTTCAAAAGCATTTATGAATATTATTAACTGGATTTTGAATTTTATATACCCCATATAATTTTATCTTATGTATTATGTGTTTCTTAGACATATTATAAGAACAAATTCAATTTTTTTTCAAAAAAAAATAAATTTTACCACCTTTTAATGGAGAACCCTTTTTAAATCCAATATTTGATAATTATACATATTCATTTTTACAAAATACAATTCTTCTTTAGAATCGGGACATCAAAATTTACTTTGGATGAAATTTTGGTATTTTCCTAATAATATTCATTTTTTATAAATAGTGAGAAATAATGTATTTTAATTCAAAACTGCCTTCTAATCTAATTTATTTATATGGTTAGATTATATTTTAAATTATTTTTGAACTGTAATTATATTATATTTTTACCCTTTAATCCAATATTTGTCATTATAATTAATTTCACTTTGAAATTATAAATAAATAAGTGTCAATATTTTGATAGTTATTATTTCTTAGAAACATGCTATTTTTTTGACAATGGGAATTAATTTTAAAATTAATTAATTCATATTCTATGTTTTGAATTTGGTAAAATAGAAATAATTTTACAATTCAGAATATCAAATATAGCTTAGGTTGAATTTTTGGTATTTTTCTAAAAAACTTCAATTTTTATGAATAGTGAAACCACTAAGTAGTAGTTAAAAATCTGACTTTTTCATTTAAATGAAATTTTACCATTTCTGTGAATTGAGTTTCAAAAATCCAAGATAAATGGTTGTTATTAGTAAGTAAAATTTGGTTCAATAAGATGAAAATATTTTTTGGTGAATAGTAATTTTTGACTTTTATTTACCACAATTAAAGGTAAATATGGTAATTCAAGGTAAAAGGAATATTATAATAATAAAAAATTTCCTTAACACTTGTCTAACCTTATTGGATGAGTCATGGCCGATCATGGGAATCCTTGGGTCAATTTTGGGACCCCATGGAGCCACTTAAGAATGATAATGACACATTATTTTAATTAACTTAAAGTAAATACAAAAAAGACATTAACAAATATCTTTTACTATATCAATTTTTACATGGGGTTATATAAGTCATATTTTTTACTATAAAGAATCATTGGAAATCCAAAAATATTTCCTACATTATGGTAATTTTTTTATAATTTTTATACATAAAATAAATTAAATTATTTATGACACAATAATGATGTAGTATTTGGCTCATTAATAAATTATTTAAATAAATATGATTATTAATATTAAAATAATATCCAAAACATTTTCAATTCTTATTGGATGATTTTATTTAGATCATGAGTCATATAATATTCAACTGAAATTAGTTTTGGACCTTTATAAACAAAATATCACTATATAATAAAATAATATTTTTACACTTTCTTAAAGATCCCCTCCTCTCCCTTATAAAATGACACCACTTCTAACCCATTCCACACACCTCTAAATCCCCTTGGCTCATCCAACCCCAGAAAAAATAATCTCTAAAGATCCCCCTCTTCCTACTAGAATCCTTACCTTAGGAATAAGTCAATTCAAGAAGTCTTTTTGGTTCAAACCAAAGGACGTTACCCAAATTAAAGGTAACACTTTCGCTTAAATGATTTTGTTTTATTTTGTTTTGTTTTACTTCTCCAAACCCCTAAACACTTTTTATTTCTTTATTTTATGACATCACTAGTATCCTAAATATACTAGGATGTTTTTATGAGAATTATTCTAACTACACTTAAACACACTTCCATCTAATGAGTGAAGAACATACTGTTTCTGTGGATGGAAAACTAACGCCTCACGAAACGATGATTGTTTGATTATCTCCTACCGCCTCTCATGGTGGCCATTATGATGGAACTGTATTTATATGTGATATATATATATATATTATGTTTATGTTTTCTTTGTGATTCTTTATTTTCCATTTATATCATTATTTTATGGTTTCCATTATGGGTAAAGCGCTATAATTTCATTTGAGAAAGTGTGGACTACTACCCCCTCAAAATGATATGACTCGTTAATGCCTTATGTGGGACATAGAAAGGATAGACTCAATGATATTATATATTATATTATACTATAATTATAATATACCTATCTATTATTTTTTTTTAATTCCATTAAAATGCAAAATAGAAATGAAAGTAGCGTTCATGCGTATGTACTGCTTACCGTCTCCATGAGCGGGACATTTCATTTCTTATCTCCAAATGTTATGTGCTATTTTAAAGAGATACATATACTGGATATATAATATATATATATATGATATCTAAAATATTTATATCATTCTGGAGATAATGGACTTTTGACCACATGGAAAATTTGTATTTATAACAAGTTCATTTTTTACTCAAGTTCTGAACATCGATAAAATATCCAATATGAACTAAAATAATTACCTAATTGTTATAGCAAGGTAATAAGTGATATAAAAGAAATAATAAACTTGAAAAATGTTCTTAATCAATTATAAATTAACTTATGTTTATTATTCAGGAAGAACAAGGAACATACAAGACAAGTCAGACTTGAAGTAAGGGGTTTTTAATTTAACTTTTAATTCTGTGAGGTTTCCATTGTTTGCCACTTATTTATTGAATGTGGTGTATTGTGTACTTACATTTGACATATATTATAATTATTATATTTTTTTAATGGTATTTTGTGATTCATTTTATTTTTATTAACTTTCTCTCATACGACTCGATTAATTACAACATGGTAAAGAGTTTTCATCTCACTTCTTATTTCCGTGAGATTCATTCTATATTGGCCACTATTTCCTTTTGTGTAGTGTATGTACTAACCATGATTGTATTCTTGGTGTAATATAATTTAATTTATGGGTATTTACACCTTCATTTTATTATCCTTCTTCCATGGGGAGTATATTTCATAAGTTACCAATTCAGTAAGGGAATTTCAAATTTCAATTTACACGCATTGGGCTTTACACATACTTCATTGATTACTTTACTCCAAGATTATGTGTGGAATCACTATTTCTTATTTATGTAGTAATTTCCACTTACCTTTCTCTGGATATACTTTTAATACACATAATCACAAAATTTAAAAATTCTCAAGTCATCGATATGAACCTGATAAGAGTAATTTTAACTCAATCTCTATTCATTGAGTTAAACATCCAATTCATTGGTGTTGCTTTCAAAATAATATGTGTGAATGTTATATGATTGATTTACACTGAATATCCTATCATATTGAGTTTATTTATATTTTCCACACATAATTATTTCATTGATTTATCCTTAACCTAAGGATACTGTCTTTATAAGGGATTTCATCTCAACTTACATTCCATTGAGTCTTTTTTGTTGTTATGAACCTCTTCTCTTTTATATGGTGTATATATTGTCCTCTGACATAGTATATCATGAAATCCTTTATTATCATGATATTATAAAGTTTTTATTACCTCAATTATTTTTTTTCGAGTGTCTCTCATTTGGTTAGAAACTCTAAATAAAATATCATTTTTAAATATTTTAATGATTTATTCTTGTAAATCTTTCTCATCAATGTCCATGTTTTAAAAATGGTTTTAAGGATTTATCTATATGTACATTAATTTTTTCAAATTAAAAACCATTTTAAAAGTTTCAAAGTAGTATGGGACACTTTGATTCAAAAATATATTTTAAATGACTTCTTGTTAAATTGTAAGACTTTTAAATGTTTTCAAGAAAAGGGGGGATATTTCTCTCAAAAAAATTTGATGATTTTTTTCATCTATTTCAATATCCTTCATTATTCTCTATTGAGGTTAATCTAATATAATACAGTCTTCCATATTTTATATAATGAGTTGTGTTTGACTGTGGATGTGCTATTTTTATACCATTCATGGTTTATGGATAAAGTATTGACATTTCGTATGCTAGTTTTAATATGATTGTTTATGTTTTGTTTAAACCTTTTCATAAGAGGAATGAATTGGACTTAGTAAGTGAAGGGTGGATCCCGATATATCTTCTCGATGCATCGGTAGGTCTCATGAGACAAACTAGTGTCTTGGAACAAGGCCTTGACAAAATATTATTTGTAGTCTTGGAATGAGGCCTTGACTATGTGGTTATGATATCTGGAATTATGCATTCCATCATTATGAGATTAGCTATTGATATTTCATTTGGTCATTCTACTAGTATAATATCCATGACTATGTTTTATTATGGAATTATTTACTCAACTCATATTCTTTCCATAAAGTGATCATGTTTTTTATTTGTTAAGTCATGTGTTTTCAATTATTCAGCATGCCTAATATTTATGTTATCCTATGCGGTATTACTTACTCTTACTAAGCATTTGAGCTCACCCCTGTCTCATGTTTCATTTTCCCAGGATATGAAGAAGTTAGTTATGAGTGAATTGAAGGGATAATATTGGAATCTTGGATGTTTATAATGGAATAAATTAGTGTTTTTTTTCTTTTCAAGTTGTAGTGTTAAACTTATGTATGTATCTTGTTTCCACGACTAATAAACTGATCGGTCCGTCAGTACTTGATTCCTTGTAATCATGTCAATGTTATCTAATAATGCACTGGATCTTGGATTCTAGGGTCAAGGTGTTACAGTTGGTATCAGAGGAAGTTTGGTACAAACCTTCAAAACTAGATTTAGTTAAACTCTGATAAGAGCACATTACCCTAAGATATTCTTTGAGGATTAGCATAGAATAACATCCTAGAATCTTGGTAATGTAGAAATTTAGTGTATTTTCCAAGAAGTATATCTCTGTCTGGATACGATCAGGTCGAGGCGGCTCTAGAAAAGATGTACCTAGGAGTGAAAACTCCGACAAAGAGTTTCGGGCTTCACCTAGGGTATCTGGGTACACGACAACGGGCCTTGCTATACTCTTGGAAACGACACTCCCATGGGATATTCTTAGGATAATTTTCATTCTCTTTACAAACTGATTTTAAGGATTTTAATATAAGATGAGAATAAATGATCTTGGTTAATCCTAAGGTGTTTAAAATTGAAAATAAGGTGTCATGATATTCTCTAAATGATTTTACGACTATTATTACTCACACAATGCTTTCTAGTTTTGGTCAATGGCTGGATTCTGAGGAAGTCGTAGTAATTTTGAGCATGATGTATAAGGTTTGAACGGTGGTGGAAATGAGAAACAAAATGGAATTTTCACAGGTGTAAAATATATCATGTTCATGCGGAATCAGTTTTCAAAAAATATGATCAACAATATATATATTAACCAACTCCTGGACTCAAAAAGGAAGAGAAAAGTGGTGAATGATAAGAGCTCCAGCAGTGAAGACCATGGAGAAAAGAAAGCTCATTTTCCATCATTCAGGAAATGTGGAAGGAGAAAACTAGGAAGGTGTCTTAATGGAATAAATAAATTATTTATGTGTGGGAAATAAGGATATAAAGTAAATAATTGCCGAGGAAAAATGAAGAGTACTATGGAAGAAAATAAAAATGGTCATATAAATCCATTTACAATCATTTTCCATAAATTTAGGGGACCTATCCATTACTCGAGTGAATTCCCTATTCTATAGGATATCCTCTTGGTCAAGGAAGAAGCTATGTTGAAATAAATGGATTGAGAAATGTTTAAAAATTAATAGTTCTCTTTGTTGATGGGATTACTTTGGACGACTTTTCTCTTGTATTTGTAACCCTGCAGTTTGTCATGTGAAAATGATATTTGAGGAAGAATTATATTTTCTCTTGTGTATATAGTTATAGATAACCATTTTCTTTTATATGATCATTGAGTTTGTGGAAATTACAAGTTATTAAATTTTGGAATGAAAATGTGAGGTATGAGATAACATTTGTGATGAAATTATGTTATAGTTATTTTGAGGAATCTATATAATTTTTGGAAATATTATAAATTATATAGTTTTTGAAAAAGGACAACAGGTAGACTGTGTTACAACCCATCACATCGGACAAAGCTGCGGGAATCGAACCCACAACCATAGTGCGATTGGGATTTATCGCCTACCACAGTACTATGTGAAGTCCCTGGTCAGTGTGACTAATTATTTTTAATTAAATGATTTTATTGATCAATGATAAGTTTATTTAGGATCTTATGTCTTATCAAATGGATATCCTTAGTATAGGAAATTGATTTGGTGATTAAGTGATAAATGTTATTTTGGAAGACATTCGCTTTATTGGGAATACTATATGCCTAAGGAAAACAGAATACTATGGGATTTTATTTGAAGAGTAAAGGTATTTTTTACCAATTTTTTTATTGTGGATTTATTTTGATTTGGGTTATTTATGGAAATAATTAACCTATCATAGAGAATAGGTGATTATGTTAAATAATTTTAAGTATGTGACTTTAAGAGTAGTCGATATTATTTACAGATACAATTTAACACGGAAAACTATGTAAACAAATTCTTATGAGTTTTGGTTTTCAATATTAGTTTGCATTATATTAAAATATTTTATGGAAAATCGATTATTGAATGGTATTTATTGAACCTTGGGTATTGTTGGTTTAATTTTTGAAATTAAGATTAGTATTTTGTTCTCCAAAGTATTAAACTTTTTGCAGATCATCTGATCTTTTACTAACCATTTTGGTTTTGGATAATCACTAATGAAAATAGAAATATATATTTCATCCATTGTGGATTATGTGATTTTCTTTAATTTGATTCTAGCACTTCAGGTGTGACCAAGTCATCTTTAATACTTGTCATTTGGAGTGAAATATGAGTTTTTGATATGAATTATATAAGGGATGAAACTCTACTTGTCAAGTATATTTTTGTTTTCTTATTCTATGAATAAATTAATTATTAAACTTTAGGGAAGGGATCCTAAAACCAAAAATGTGTTATCCTAATGCTTTATGTTGAACCGATGGTATTTTAAATCATCGTAGAGTGATGGCTTTGAGGCCCTCAATTTTACAGTTGTTTGTGATTGATGACCTCAATCACTCCCTATATATATTTACATCTTTCCTTCAATTATGTGTCTCTAATTTCCATTAATATTCTCCTAATCAATATCATAATTTAGGGGTGACTTTTTCATCTCATTTTCCCTCTTATTAAGAATAAATTTTAATAACCCAATTTCCGATGTGGGTTTTCTACAAAGGTATTTTTCTATTTTTAACCTTTTATTTTCGAAGAACAATTTCAAATTGTGAGGATGCAATTTATTGAATAAGGGTAGAATGTAATACCCCAAGATTTCAATGTATGTTATTTTCTTTAAATCCAATTGCTTTCACTACATGCAACACCGAGTTCGAGTGCACCACGACATACTAAACTTGCCGTTCAAAAGCGGTTATGAATAGTATTAACTAGATTTTTAATTTTATATACCTCATATAATTTTAACTTATGTATTATGTGTTTATTAGAAATATTATAATAACAAATTCAATTTTTCAGATAAAAAATGTATTTTTCAAAAAAAATCATTTTTACCACCTTTTAATGGAGAACCCTTTTTAAATCCAATATTTGACCCTTTTAAATATTAATTTTGACAAAATAAAATTCTTCTTTATAATTAGGACATCAAAATTTACTTTGGATGAAATTTTGATATTTTTCAAATAATATTCATTTTTTATGAATAGTGAGAAAAAATGTATTTTAATTCAAAACTACTTTTTAATCTAATTTATTTATATGAATAGATTATATTATAAATTGGTTTTGAAGTTTAATTAGATTATATTTTTACACTTTAATCCAATGTTGATAATTGGAATTAATTTCACTATGAAATTATACATAAACAAGTGTCAATCTTTTGATAGTTATTATTTCTTAAAAACACTCTATTTATTTTGACAACGGGAATTAATTTTAAAATTAATTAATCCAAATTCTATGTTTTTAATTTGTTAAAATAGACATAATTTTTGTATTTGGAATATAAAATATATCTTAGGCTGAATTTTTGGTATTTTTCTGAAAAAACATCAATTTTTTATGAATAGTGAAACCATTAAGTAGTAGTTAAAAATCCGACTTTTTCATTTAAATTAAATTTTACTACTTATGTGAATTGAATTTCGAAAATACAAGATACATGGTTGTTATTATTAAGTAAAATTTGTTTCAATAAGATTAAAATAATATTTGGTGAATAGTAACTTTTGACTTTTATTTACCGCAGTTAAAGGTAAATAGGTTATTCAAGGTAAAAAGAATATTATAACAATACAAAATTACCTTAACACTTGTCCTAATCTTATTGGATGAGTCATGGTCGACCATGGGAATCCTTGGGTTGATTGTGGGACCCCATGGAGCCACTTAAGAATGATAATGATAGATTATTTTAATTAACTAAAACTAAAGACAAAAATGACATTAACAAATATCTTTTAGTATATAAATTTTTACAGGGTATTATATAAGTCATACTTTCGACTATAAATAATAATTAGAAAGCTAAAAGGTTTTACTAAATTATGGAAATTGTTTTATAATTTTTAGACAACAAATAAATCAAATTATATATGACACAATAAGGATGTAGTATTTACCTCATTAATAAATGATTTAAATAAATATGATTATTAATATAAAAATAATATCCAAAACCTGTCCAATTATAATAGGATGATTTTATTTAGACCATTATTCATATTATATTAGACTTTAATTAGTTTTTTACCTTTAGAAACCAAATATCTGTATATAATAAAATAATATTTTCACACTATCTTAAAGAGGCCCTCCTCCCCCTTATAAAAGGACACCACTTCTAACTCATTCCACACACCTCTCAATCCCCTTGGCTCATCCAACCCTTGAAAAAATAATCTATAAAGATCCTCTTATTCCTCTTATAATCCTTACCTTTGGAATAATTCACTTCAAGAAGTACTTTTGGTTCAAACCAAAAGATGTTACCCAAATTAAAGGTAACACTTTCACTTAAATTATTTTGTTTTATTTTGTTTTATTTTACTTCTACAACCCCCTAACCACTTTTTATTACTTTCTTTTATAACGAAAACAGTATCCTCAATATACTAGTATGTTTTTATGATAAGTATCCGAACTACACTTACACACACCTCCATCTAGTGGGTGAAGAATAGACTATTTCTGTGGATGGCAAATTAACGCCTCACGAAACGATGATTGTTCGATTATCTCCTACCGCCTCTCATGATGGCCATAAATATGGAACTATATTTATATATGATATATGTATATTATGTTTATGTTTTCTTTATGCTTCTGTACTTTCCACTTATATCATTATTTTATGGTTTCCATTATGGGTAAAATGCGATAATTTCATTTGAGGAAGTGCGGACTACTGCCCCCTCAAAATGATATGACTTGTTAATTCCTTATGTGGTATGTATAAAGGATGGAATCAATGGTATTATATATGATATTATAATGTAATTATAATATACCTATATATCATTATATTTTAATTCCATTGAAATACAAAATAGAAATGAAAGTAGTGTTCATGCATACGTATACGGCTTACCGTCTCCATGAACGGTACATTTCATTTCTTATCTCCAAATGTTATGTACTATTATAAATAGATATATATACTGGATATATAATATATATATTATATCTAAATAATGTATATAATTCTGTAGATAATGGACTTTTGACCACATGGAAAATTTGTAATTATAAAAAGTTCATTTTTGACTCAAGTTCCGAACATTGTATCCAATATGAACTCAAATAATTAAATAATTATTATAGCAAGGTAATAAGTTATATAAATGGAATAATAAACTTGAAAATGTTCTTAATCAATTATAAATTAACTTAATTTTATTATTTCGGAAGAACAAGGAACATACAAGACAAGTCGGACTTGAGGTAAGGGGTTTCTTATCTAACTTTTAATTTCGTGAGATTTCCATTATTCGCCACTTATTTATTTCATGTGGTGTATTGTTTACCTCCATTTGATATGTATAATCATCATTAATTTTATATTCATGGTATTCTGTAATTCATTTTATGGTTATTAACTTTTGGTCATACGACTCGATTAATTACCACGTGGTAAGGATTTTTCATCTCACTTCTTATTTCCATGAGATTCATGCTATATTGGACACTATTTCCTTTTCTATGGTGTATGTACTGCCCAGGATTGTATTTTTTGTGTAATATAATTTAATTTATGGGTATTTACATCTTCATTTTATGATCCTTCTTTCATGGGGTGTATGTTTCATAAGTTACCAAATCAGTAAGGGAATTTCAAATTTCAATTTCCACTCATTGGGCTCTATGCATACTTCATTGATTATTTTAAGCCAAGATTATGTGTAGAATCAATATTTATTATTTATGTAGTAATTTCCACTCACCTTTTTGTGTATATACTTTTGATACACATAATCACACCATTGATAAATTCTCAAGTCATCGATATGAACCTGATAAGAGTAATTTTAACTCAATCACCATTCATTGAGTTAAACATCCAATTCATTGGTGTTTTTACAAGAAAATGTGTGAATGTTCTCTGATTAATTTACACTGAATATCCGATCATATTGAGTGTATTTATATTTTTCACACATAATTATGTCAATGATTTATCCTTAACCTAAGGATACAGTCTTTATAAGGGATTTCATCTCAACTTACATTCCATTGAGTCTTCTTTGTTATTATGCACCTATTCACTTTTATATGGTGTATATACTGTCCTTTGACATAGTATATCATGAAATCCTTTATTCTCATGATATTATAAAGTTTTTATTACCTCAATTATTTGTATTAAAGCTGCTATCATTTGGTTGGAAACTCTAACTAAAATGTCATTTTTAAATGTTTTAAAGATTTATTCTTCTAAATATATCTCATCAATGTCCATGTTTTAGAAATGGTATTAAGGATTAATCTATATGGACATTAATTTTTTCAAATTAAAATCCATTTTAAAAGTTTCAATGTGGTATGGGACACTTTGATTCAAAAATCTATTTTAAACGACTTCTTGATAAATAGTGAGACTTTTAAATGTTTTCAAGAAAAGGGGGGATATTTCTCTCAAATAGTTTTGATGATTTTTTCATCTATGTCAATATCCTTCATTATTTTTTATTTAGGTTAATATAATATAATACAATCTTTTATATTGTATTGAATGAGTTATTTTTGACCGTGGATGTGCTATTTTTATACCATTCATGGTTTATTGATAAAGTGTTGGCATTTCATATGCTAGTTTTAATATGGATGTATATGTTATGTTTAAACCTTTTCATATGATGAATGCATTGGACTTAGTAAGTGATGGGTGGAGCCTTCTATAGCTCCTCGATGCATTGGTAGGTCTCATGAGACAAACTAGTGTCTTGGCACAAGGCCTTGAAAAAAACTTATTTGTAGTCTTGGTATGAGGCCTTGACTATGTGGTTATGATGTCTGGAATTATGAATTCCATCATTATGAGATTAGATATTGATATTTCATGCGGTTATTCGACTAGTAGAATAAACATGACTATGTTTTGTTGTGGAATTATTTACACAGATCATATTCTTTCCATAAAGTTTTCATGTTTATTATTTGTAAAGTCACGTGTTTTCAATTATTCACCATGCCTAATGTTTATGTTATCTTATACTATATTGCTTAATCTTATTGAGAGTTTTATCTCAACCCTTTCTCAGGTTTCATTTTCCCATAATATAAAGAAGTTAGTTATGAGTGACTTGAAGGAATAATTTTGTAAGCTTGGATGTTTCTAATGGACTAAATTAGTGTTGTTTTTCTTTTCAAGTTGTAGTGTTGAACTTATGTATGTATCTTATTTCCAAGACTACTAAATCGATTGGTCATTTGGGACTTGATTCCTTGTAATCAGGCCAATGTTTTGTAATAATGCTCTGGCTCCTAGATTCTGGGGTCGGGGCGTTACAAAAATTATATGTTCTCTAATGCATTAACATAATATAAGTTATTCTTTTTATTTATAATTGACTTTAACTTTTGTAAAAAATATAACTGGCATTTTGAAAACTAATTAAACACATTTAGATTGTTTTAATACTTTATTAAAACAATACATGGGCCATTCTTGACATGTAAGAGTCAACCGCACCTCAATACGATGCATGGTGTGACTAGCATGACTCCAAGTGTTTCCCTTTATTTAAAATTGACATTAATTATAGTAAAAAGAACACGTGACATACTAAAAACTGAGCAAACACATTTCTATTCTTTTAATACTTTAGTAAAATGATTCATGAGTCACTTGTGATGTATAGGAATTAACACCACCTCAGTTTGATGCATGATGTGACCAGTATGACTAAAAGTGCCTGTTATTTGTTTAAAGTTTGCATTTTAGTTCAAAACATTTCACACAATGAAAACCATGAAACCACGCTATAATTGTATTGATACTTTAGTAAAACAATTCATAACTCTTTTTTGACATCTATAAAGTAGTCTCACGTAAAACCGGCGTATAATGTGACCGGTACGACTAGAAAAGCATATTTTCATTTTGAAATGACATTTTAGTAAAAAAACACAACTTGCATACTGAAATATGAGAAAATGCATTTGTATTATTTTTAAACTGTATGAAAATGATCCTTGAGTCATTTTTTACGAGTAAGAGTCCATCGTACATCAATATGATGCACGGTGTGACCGGTATGACTCTAAGTGTGTCTTTTTATTTAAAATTGACATCAATTGTAGTAAAAAGAACAAGTAACATGTTAAAAACTGAGAAAACACATTTGTATTATTTTGATACATTAGGATAATGATCTTTGAGTAATTTTTTATGTGTATAAATCAACCCCACCTCAATCTGATCCATGGTGTGACCGGTATGACTAAAAGTGTCAGTTATCAGTTAAAATTGGAATTTTAGTTCAATAACTTTCACTCACTAAAAACCAAGAGAATGAACTCTTATTTTCTTGATGATTTACTGAAGTGATTCATAAGTCATTTTTGATGTGTATTAAGTAGTCTCACATCAAAACGATGCACGAGTCAACTAGTATGACTGAAAATGCATGTTTCCTTTTTGAAATGGCATTTTAGTAAAAAACACAACTGACATACTAAAAACCAAGAAAATGCATTAATATTGTTTTTATATTTCAGTAAAATAATCCATGATTCATTTATAATGTTTTGGAGTCAATCTCGCATCAATACAATGCATGGTGTGATTGGTAGGACTCGAAGTGTGTCTTTTTATTTAAAATTGACATTAATTTTAGTAAAAAGAAAAAGTGACATACTGAAAACTAAGAAAATGCATTTCTATTATTTTGATACTTTAGGAAAAAAACAATGAGTCATTTTTGATATTTAAGAATCAACCCCACCACAATTTAACGCACAGTGTGACTGGTATGACAAAAAGTGTTCGTTAACATTTTAAAATTGATATTTTAGTTCAAAGAATTTCACTTAATTAAAACCAAAAAAATGTGATTTGATTGTCTTGATTATTTAGAAAAGATATTCATAGGTAATTTTGGACATGTATAAATCAGTCTCACATCAAAACGATGCATGATGCGACTGATGTGACTCAAAATGTGTGTTTCTAGTTTGAAATAAATTTTTAGGAAAAAAACACAACTAGCAAACTAAAAACTAAGAAAACACATTTGAATTCTTTTGTTACATTAGGAAAATGATCAAAGAGTCATTTTTTATGTGTTTCAGTCAACCACACCTCAATACGATGCATAGTGTAACCGTTATGACTCCATGTATGTCTATTTACTTATAGTTGACATTAATTTTAGTAAAAAGAACTTGTGACATACTGAAAATCAAGAAAACTCATTCGGATTGTTTTGATTCTTTAGGAAAATGATCTATGAGTCATTATTTATCTATTTTAATCAACCAAACCTCAATCCGATGTATGGTGTGACTAGTATGACTAAAAGTGTCCATTATCATTTTAAAATTGATGTTTTAGTTCAAAACATATAACTCACTGAAAACTAAGAAAACACACTCTGATTATCTTGATAATTTAATGCAGTGATCATTTTTGACATCTAGGAAGCATTCTCATGTCAAACTAACACATGATGTGACTGTTATGACTCAAAATGCATGTTTTCAGTTTGAAATGACATTTTAGTAAAAAAACACAACTACCATACAGAAAACCAATAAAACACATTTAGATTGATTTGATACTTTATCCCAATAATCCATTAGTCATTTTTGTTGGGTATGAATCTACCGCACCTTAATACGATGCACGATGTGATCGGCATGACTCCAAATGTTTCTTTTTATTTAAAATTTACATTAATTTTAGTAAAAAGAACAAGTGATATATTGAAAATTGATAAAATACATTCAGATTGTTTTGATATGTTAGAGAAAAATACATGAGTCATTTTTTATTTGTAGGAATCAACCACACCTCGTTTAAATACATGGTGTTACCGGTATGACTTAAAGTGTCTATTACCTGTTTAAAATTGACATTTTAGTTCAAAACCTATCACTCCCTGAATACCAGGAAAATGTGATCTGATTGTCTTGTTAATTTTGGATAGAGATTCATATGTATTTAGTTACATGTATTAAGTAGTCTCACATCAAACCAACACACGACGCAACTGATATAAATCAAAATGCGTGTTTCTATTTTGAAATGACATTTTAGTAAAAAACACAACTTGCATACTAAAAAATGAGAAAACATATTAAGATTATTTTGATGCTTTAGTAAAATTATCCTTGTGTCTTTTTTGAATAGTAGGAGTCAACCAAACCTCAATATGATGCACAGTGTGACTGGTTGGACCCCAAATGGGTATTTTTATTTAAAATTGACATTAATTTAATAAAAAGAACAAGTGACATGCTGAAAATAGATCAAACACATTTGGATTGTTTTAATACTTTAGTATAATGATCCATTAGTCATTTTTGATGTGTAAGAATCAACCACACATCAATTCGATGCATGTTGTGACCAGTGTGACTAAAAGTTTCCCTTATTAGTTTAAAATTGACATTTTAGTTCAAAACATATCACACCCTAAAAACTAAGAAAATGCTCTCTAATTGTATTGATAATTTAGGATAGAAATTCATAAGTAATTTCTGATGTGTATGAAATAGTTTCACATCAAATTGATGCACAATGCAACCAGTATGACTCAAAATTCATGTTTCCAGTTTGAAATGAAATTTTAGTAAAAATAAACTTGCATATTGAAAACCAAGAAAATTTATTCATATTGTTTTGATACTTTAGGAAAACGATCCATTAGTCATTTTTGATGCGTATGAGTCAACCTCACCTCAGTACGACCCACGGTGTTCTTGGTATGACTCCAAATGTGCCTTTTCATTTAAAATTCACTTTAATTTTATTAAAAAGAAAATCTGGCATACTGAAAACTGATCAAATGCAATAAAATTGTTTTGATGCTTTAGGAAAAAGATCCATGAGTCATTTTTGATGTGTAATAATCAACCCCACCTCAATCCGACGCATTTTGTGACCAGTATAACTTCAAATGTGCCTTTTTTATTAAATATTGACATTTTTCTAATGTATTCTTTCGTATTAATGTTTAATTTATTTATTTATAGTATTTCTAACATTATATATTTTTCCTATATAGGTGGAATATTTTTATGAGGTTGAGATGATTTTTTTGGCAACTGATACCATGGGAGTACATTTTTTTAAAGAGGACCATGGGCATCAAAAGATGAAACATTGTTGTTTTTAAATGTTTGTTGGATAATTGTAAATATAATTATATAAAACATTATTTGAAATGTATATAGTATTGTTTCTTGTATATACTATGGATGAACATTTTTGTATTCTTTGTGTTGCATTAAATGTATATAGAATTATTTGAAATTATAGGTTTTTGTTGGGTATGATGTTAATATAACATCACATTATAGCCAATTAGACCTTTATCAGTGCTATTTTGATCACTAAAAAAGGACCTCATTTATCAGCGCTATTTAAAGCACTGATAAAGGGAGTCTATTATGAGTGGTTTTTTAGCATTGATAAAGGGGCCCACTTTATCAATGCTTTTGGAGTACTGATAGAGCCCCCCCCCCCCATCAGCGCTACGATTAACATCATTGTTAAAAGACTTTGGGCTTATTGTTAAAGGGAATATGTGTAGTAGTGTGTGGTGTGATTGGAATAACCTTATAAGCAGTTTTTAAAGATTTTATAACCTTTATAAATGTGTTTCATTTGGTCAAAATGAATCCAAGAGCCTATGATTGTTTTGAAATCATATGGAAACAACCTTATAATGATTTTTCAAGTTTTGGAACTGATGGATCTTTAATCAGAGGTGTTGTTTGATCGAGATGACTTGAAACACACTTTTAGTGTTTTAAACACCAAAAAGCATACACGTAACATTCAAAACAATTGCGAACGACATCCAAATGATGTAAAATCAAATTAATACTATCTTTGTATTATTATTGACATGTATGAGTAGACAACAAGTCAATAGGATGTGTCTTATGTTTGGAATGATCAGATAAGCAGTTTTTAAAGGTTTGATGACAAGTAAAAACATGTTTCAGGATGTTAAAACTAAGAAAACGACCTTTTATTTCCATGAAATAATATGAAAAAAATATTAGAGTGATTTGAAAAATGTTGGAGTAGAAGATGCATCAATTAGATGTGTCATTTTCTTGGGATGATTAGAAATGAACTTTTAATGTTTTAAAAATACTAAGACGTGCATGTAATGATCAAAAACCATATAAAATGACCTTTGCATGACATGATATCATAGGGAAACAATCTTTGTATTATTTTTGATGTGTAAGAGCAAACTCAATTTGATGTGTGGTGTGCTCGAAACAACCTTATAAGCAGTTTTTAAAGATTTGGTCACTTTTAAAAACATGTGTATATCTATTGGTGAAAATGGAGCAATCAAACACTGATTTTTGTGAAATCATATGAAAACAATTATAGAGTGACTTTTGAAATTTTGAAATGAATTGAACATCAATATGATATTTCGTTTGATAAGGATGGATGAAAATACAATTTTGTTGTTTCAAAATACCAGAACAAGAGTGTAATAGTTAAAGTCATATCAAATGAACTTTAAATGACCGGAAATCATAAGAGGTCAGTCTTTGTTTTATTTTTTGATGTGTACAAGCTGACGACACAACAATCAGACATGAGATGTACTCAAACAGTCTGAATACACAGTTTTAAAATAAAAAAATGATTTGAAACTAGTATATATTGCAAATCAAATGACATTGGACCATTTTGTGTACATCATTTTAATTGAAATGTTTTACTGGATTTCAATTATTAGATTTTTGAGATTTTTCTATTTACTGTACTCAATTTTATTTTTAATTTATTTGTTTTTCAGTTAAATGAGATGATAGGTGGGGAGAGTGAAAATTTATTAAATGATTTTATTTGTGATTTTATGAAATTATATATTCCATATAAATGTATTTAATATATGTATTATCGTTGTTTTTGTGTTTCCATAATTCTGGTGTAATTTTTTTCAAAAAAATATATTATTTCTATGATAATTATATGCATCATAAAAAGAAAACACCTCTTGTATAATTCTGGTGTAATTTTTTTCCCAATCATTGGTGGATGGCCGGACCCAAAGGCACCCCAAACACTATTATCGCTCACCCAAAACAACCCATGCATCGGCGATGCACAACTCGATCTTGAACTCCGCCTCGAATGCGGTATTCCCATTTGCCCCATCAATGCTGACTACCTGGAGACTTCCATAGCCTCGGCTGTTTCACTCTCAGGTAAGAAGATGAAAGGCTGAAAAGCCAAAAAAATGATGTAGAGAACCAGCTCGACGGCAGGTTGCACTTGGAATAGCGGGGAGTTCTGCGACGACTACCGAACCGCCGGCAGTGATCTAGAAGGCGATCGTGGGGATGGGCGGGAGGGAGGTGAGTCTGGTTATTGAGAAGGTGTTGAGGGAGACTGATATGAGCAAGACTCATAATCGGTTGTCGATGCCGATGGGGAGCATGAGGACGATGGAGTTCTTGGGGGTTGGGGAGTGGGAGGCGGTGATTGGGGAGGAGGGGATTTGGGTGCAGTTGGTGGAGCCGGACGGGGTCCACCGTGGCATGGTGACGCTGAAGCGGTTAGAGATGAGGAAGGCGGCTGGTGGGTGAACCGGGATAACATCGAGCCTCAGAGTTTTTTTTATACATTTTTAAAAAAAAATAATTTTGAAAATACATCTAGGTTAAAAAAAATATTTTTTTACCCCCCAAAACTTTTCAGCAGATTTTTTCTGCTATTTAATATCCAGCGGTTCAGCCATTACAGTAGTCTAGATTCTGACTAATACCCTCACCCAGGACTCCCTTTTATAAGAGGGTTTGCCCTGAAAACAATACTGCATTTCCGATTTTGGATTCTGGTTCTCCTTTTCATGCATAGTACATTCTGCGTTTCCGATGTGTGATTCTGTTTCAAGTACACGACTTTGAAAGACTATAAAACATAAACGATAATACCAATATAAATTAAACTTTAGACACTAATTAAACATATAATAAATAGTTGAAAACAAAAATAATTTCATAAAAAATGTTAATACAGATTAATTTATAAGCTTTAAAAACCAACTACTTGAAACTTAAACATATTTCAAGTACGTGACTTTGAAAGCTTATAAAAGATAAACTATAAGACCAATACAAATGAAACTTTAATCATTGATTAAACATATAATAAATAGATGAAAACAAAAATAATTTCATAAAACATGTTTACCAAAAACAATTTATAAGCTTTCAAAACCATCAACATGAAACTTAAAAATGTTTCAAGTTCCCGACTTAGAAATACTATAAAACATAAACTATAAGACCAATAGAAATGAAAAATTAAACATTGATTAAACATATAAGAAATAATTAAAAAAAACTTCCTAAAAAATTTCCATAAAAATTAATTTATAATCTTTCAAAACCGTCTACTTGAAACTTAAAAATGTTTCAAGTACGTGAATTTGAAAGACTATAAAACATAAAATATAAGAACAACATAAATGAAACATTAAACATTGATTAAAACATTGCTACATATAGATTTGAAAAAGAAACATTGCTACATATAGCTTTGAAAAAGAAACAATGTTTGGTTAACATATGATGAAAATTCTTGGGAAAAATGCAACGTAAATCTGTAGGAATTAGATTTTGTATCAAAATATGGCAGTCATGTGAATTGAATCCTTTTAACTTCATATAATTAATTTACACAATGTTATTTATATTTTATGAATACCCCTCTAGAACCATTACATCATTGAACAAGTTGAAAAACAAATATATCTCTCCTCCCTAGAAAGTGTATAAGCAGCATGAGGAAGAAACATTGGATTTTCACCCTTCACAGGAGCCAACTCTTCTCGTATTCCCATGTCAACCATGTATAACCTTGCCTCAATTCCATCCTTTGTTTTTTCAGGGGAATTTAGAAATGTTACTATAACACTGTCACATACATTTTTTTACACAAGCATCACATCAAGAAAATGTCTGACATACAAAACAATTCCAGTGTAGTAATTCAAAAAAACTGGTCTCTTTTTTCAACCGATTTTTGTAAGGTTTTTCGAAAATGGTTTACCAAAAATAGTGTTCAAATCTTTTACTTTCTCAAACAGTTGATCACCTGTTAGTGGAGACGGTGTTTCATGTTGTTCTGAACATCCATTGAATGATGTTGTCCAATATAGGTACTTATGCTGATGAGGTAGAAATCTATGATATCCTAGAAACACAGATTTAGATGAATGTTTCGACCTAATTGATTCTTTATTTTCTTCGCACATTGGACACCCTTGAGTTCTTTTAATTCTATAGCCCAAAAAAATTCTATAAGAAGGGAAATCATTTATTGTCCCATACAACATCACTCTTAACATGAAGTATTCACTTTTATAAGCATCATACATCATAACACCTGAATCCCAAAATAACATCCAATCCACAATCAAAGGAGCCAGATAAACATCAATATCATTACCTCGTTATTTTGGTCCTGAAATAAGCATAGATAACATGATGAATATCTGCTTCATGCATAACCAGGGTGGAATGTTATAATTTACCAACATAACAGACCATGTACTATGAGTGTTGGAGAGTCATCCAGATGATATAATTTCCCATCTTTATTTCTTTTAGCTTCATATGCCCAGCTTGGGAGCTCATTTTCTTCTGGGAGCATGTCATTCAAGAGAGCAAGTAGTTCCGTAAAACTGATATCACTCCATCCGTTGCATACTTTAAATTTATACAACATCAGTATAGTTGACAATGCTGAATATTTAATGCAACTAACATACAATGGCGTCTTTTCACAACTCTTTAACTTCTCAAACAATTTTTAGAAATCACGGAGTTTATCTTCAATTTTCTTTGTCATTTCCTCAATACGATCGTCATCATCATTAACATCTATAATCACATCCTCCATACGGTCTTCTTCATTATCCATATTTGTATTCATATCTGATGATACATAAAACGTAGTTTTATCCCAGCCAGTAACAATATTGTCTTTTTCTCCATGTTTATTTCAACATTTATAACTATGATATATTCTGTGACATATAAAATGTTCTTCAAACTCCTATGGAGTAAGTAGTCTAGAATAACAAGAATGTAAACATGGACAATGGATTTGAGAAGGATCCTTTGCGTGATCCTTTGAAAACATTATGAACTCTTTCACTCTATTCTCATACACTATTGTCAAATGATTAGCATCCATCAAATCATTATTCATCTCCATCCTATTTGAATCTCAAATATTAGTATTTATGGTTCAAATACACAAAACAAGACTTCCAAATATAGTATAATAGAACCACTTCCTTACAAAAATAAAGATTAATTGAGCCTAACCATTTCTAATAATGATTTGGAAATCAACAGAACCAGGATAGACCCCCCCATCAAAATCAACACAGTTTCCAAACACAAAGTGGTTCGTGGGGATAATCACTTGTGTCATAGATGGTAAACCTCACACGTCATCATCCTCTATGACTCGTCCTCCTCTATTTGGTCAACCATTCTATGGTCAACTAGTCCATCCTTTTATACCTCCCAAACCTAAAATACATATGGATGAAAACCAGTAGCCAACTCTATTTGTAAAGAAAGGATTATCATAATCTCTATAATATGGAATTCAGAAAATATAATTACTTTAGATTCATTATAGTTTCCTCAAATCACCCTAGTCCAAACACAAGAATTATCAAGAATGATAAATCTACCACTCCTAGGTCTCTTCCCTACATTTAATATAATCATGCCTAATATTTTTGGTAAGCTCAAGTTACACACTTTAAATCACAAGGGGGGTAATCACTTGTGTCATAGATGGTCTCCCATGTTATTCCATATGAAAATTTTAACAAATATTATTTACCTATCATCCCATTCTATCCTCATTAGTGTCTAATTCCAAACTCCATCATAAGTGTAATATCAAATGAGTATATATTAATAAATTACCCAACATCCACTTCTCCACTAATATGGTCATTCTCACAATCTAATGGAATATTTATTATACTTAAACCCCTTCTATATAATCCCATAACTATAAATCCACACATAAACATGTCACAAACACATAAAAAAACATATCCACATAACAACCACACATCACATCCAAATCACAGTATGATATCGTGAACATAAAGGACATAAAAATCATACTCTCCTCCTACAATGCACAACCCCCACTTTGTATCCACACCAAATACACATAATCATGTAAAAAAGAATATATATACACCAAAAACTAAAATCATTATAGGTCGTATATATACACCCACTGTGATCCATTACAATGCATATTAAGTGTGAAGGGGGAAAGGGAATAGGGAGTGGTTCTATATGTGTTCCCTCTATAACCTAGATATTGAGAAAAACACTCAGAACCAAAGTACCCATATGGATTTCAATCAGGTTTCTTGACTCAAGTGGTGGTGTGTAAGAAATAATAAGAAAATATAATAAGTATATAGTCACACATAAATCTTTCCTAAGGGTTTACACCAAACTAACACTCCAAACACCCTCGTCAACCATTGCCTTGTTACTACCACCCTCTTATAACCAATTCCATTATAATGTTACAAATAATCCCCAACAAATAACATAAGCATCCATATCAACATTACCAACTTCTTATTGCATTTAACATTATAATTTCTTGGATTTTTATTACCATATGCATTTCAATTGTTAACCATTTTAATGTAAAACCAATCATTAAATCACTACCCACTATAATCCATTCATTAATCATTAATAACATTTATTCTATCATTAAACAATTATTAAACATAGTTATCCCAATCATTATCATTAATCATTTAACAAACCATCATTTATCATTTCCAACAAATCACCCATTACTATTTTCATTTATTCCAACCATATTCCATGCCAAAAGGAAACTATAACACCACCCAATAACAACTAAATTTTCATGACATAATATAAAACTAAACACATTCTAAAATCCATAAAACCACTTTTTTTCCTAAATAGCCATATAATTGCTATTATAACCACACAGTAATCCATCCATTAATACTATATTAATTACCACACCACATGCTCCCAACCACATCAATCAACGATCACCCTTATAATCATAGTGATAAATACCCCATACATAGTATCATGAAAGGGAAAACATATAATAAATTCACACTAAAAGTCCTATGTATGAAATTTAACCATTAAATACATAACAAAGAAACACAAAAACCGAATAAGCATTGTTTTCACATCCTTCCGAAGAAGAAAGTTCATGAAGATAATCAAGAACAAGAGAAAAAAAATTCACCTTACAGGAGGAGAAGTCGCAGGGTTATAGTACAACGAGAGCTTTAGGGTGTGATAAACCGAGGACATTGTGCGACCAATTTTATAAAATATGGGACTACGGTTTTATTAGCACTAAAAAATCGCTCATAAATCCTTCTTGTATCAGCGCTAACATTTTAGCATTTATACATGCCTTCTTTATCAGCACTTTTTTTGCATTGATAATGGGGCTTTTTATGAGCGTTTTTTCAGTGATGATAAAGATTACCCTGCATCAGTACTAAAATTTTAGCACTAATACATGGCTTCTTTATCATCATTTTTTGCTTAGCAGTGATATAAAGTGGTGCTTCCCTTGACCGTTTTTTGTAGTAGTGATATATTTTTCAAATGCTTACCGTTTACATGACTGAGATGGTGATTCCACAACTGGGTGTTGTATGAATCAGTTGAGTTTGTTTATTTATCGATTTTCAACACTTGGTTTTCATAATTTAATACATACAAACTGTTATTTAAATGTGTCATATCATAACATACGTTGTTCTTATAAAAGAAACAACCCTTATTTCCAAACTTGAAAATAAATCCATCCATATAGAAACATGATACAGAAATTATGTTCTTGGTAACACTAGGTACATAATAACAGTTATGTAAAACCAGAAGCATTCCAGTTGGCAATGAGAGATGGTAATCGCCAATGGTCAACGCAGCCAGCCCCGCACCATTGGCAGCTCGAAGATCCACCAATCCTCTGGAAATATTTCTAAATATACTTATTTACAACATTTGAATAAAAATTTGATCCCTAAATTCTTTATTTCTTATATGTTTAATCAATATTTAATGTTCCATTTGTATTGGTCTTATATTTTATGTTTTATAGTCTTTCAAAGTCAGGAACTTGAAACATTTTTAAGTTTCAAGTTGATGGTTTTGAAAGCTTATAAATTATTTTTGGTCAACATTTTTAATGAAATTATTTTTTTTCAAATATTTCTTATATTTTTAATCAATGTTTAAAGTTTAATTTATATTGGTGTTATAGTTTATCTTTTATAAGATTTCAAAGTCTCGTACTTGAAATATGTTTAAGTTTCAAGTATGTGGTTTTGAATGCTTATAAATTAATTTGTATCAACATTTTTTATGAAATTTTTTTTGTTTTCAACTATTTATTATATGTTTAATCATTTTTTAATGTTTAATTTATATTGGTCTTATAATTTATGTTTTATAGTCTTTCAAAGTCGCATACTTGAAACAAAATCACACATCGGAAATGCAGAATGTACTGCGTAGGAAAAGAAGAACCAGAACCCCACATCAGAAATGCAGATTGATTTTCAGGGCAAACCCCCTTATAAAAGGGAGTCCTGGGTGAGGGTATTAGTCAAAATCCAGACTGTTGTAATGGCAGAACCGCTGAATATTAAATAGAAGAAAAATTCTGCTGAAAAGTTTTTTTATGTATATATATATATATATATATAAAACAAAACAAAAAAATAAAAAAAAATTGTAAAAAAATATTTATGCAAAGGCGGCACTTGGTGTGCCGCCTTTGGAGTTAATTTTTGGGCAAAGGCAGCACACCATGTGCCGCATTTCCCTGGGCAGAAAAACCCCCAAAGGTGGCACACCAGGTGCCACCTTTGGGAGGTAAAAAATAATTTTTTTTACTCTGGTGATATTTTAAAAAATATTTTTTTGAAAAAATGTAAAAAAAACTCTCGAGCATCACATTGTGCTTGCTGTTATTTGTGAAAATGGGGAGTCGTCCACGGAGATTGATTGTTTCGGCCCCATATAAACCCTTTTATATTTTTATGACTGGATTTTGTTCATCCATCATTTTAGTATTTATATCTATCAATCATATTAATTTTTATTTTCACTCACAATCTAGTTGGTTATTATAAAAATTATTTTTTCATCAAGATTATTCAACAAAGTGCATCTTTTTTTATATTTCTTATTAATTTGGCTAATTTAATGAACTAGTATTGTTTATCTTTTATTGATTGGTATAATAATTCCAACTATTTTCATTCATTATGTTGTGTGTGACACCAAGGATGTTAAACAAATCTCATGACCAAGAGATAATAATTTACATGGAATAATTCCAAAAGGACAAGCTATGAAAAAACTCATATGAAATATCATAGTTTAGTATAACAACCTATATCCATGAGGAATACAACAAAATTATCCATGCATAATTAACAAATATGTTGTAACATATTTATTTTTGACATTAGTTATATAATAATCGACGTCAAAAATATTTTTCATGTTGGTAATCTGATAACCCCTTGTATAAAAAATGGCTTTTCAAGTCAAGTTTTTCTAAAAGTTAGGTTACAATAGTTCACACGCTACAAGACAATGGTACCGGGACTCGACCCCATGAACGACACCCCACACCCCATCCCCCCTACCAACCCATCCACCTATGGGAGTAAAGAATCAACTTTTTTTTAATTTCAATTAGTAAACAATGCTAGTTCCACCAACATTGAAAATATATTTTTAATGTTGGAACACATGCATAGCATCTATCCCACATCAATGTATAATGAGTAGTACAACAAAGTAAAATGGACCAAATACAAGCTCACCAAAACTAAAATAACCCAACCTACTAACAACATGGGGGATGCAACCCAAAAGCAACTCCTAGATCCATCTGAGGTATGTATACCATGACTAAGCTTCATCTAATCTCCCCTTGTTCCTGGTTCACCAAGGACTCGAATGAAAAGCCTATCTTCTGTATAAGACACGACATGTGTGGATAGAACTCGTGCAGAGATGAGTATAACAATACACATTAGAGTGCCCCAAAATCACCAAACATAAAGCATGAAGAGGGTAATTAGCTCATCACCACCAAGGTATGTCAATCATGACCTGGGACATAACAATTTTTAACCATAAAACTGAGATATGCTCAAGATAGACACTATGTCTCAACGGTGAGGTCACGACCTCACAACCAGCCTAGGATTCTACTAGAGGATCAAAATTATCCATGAAAAATTAACAACTATGTTGTAACATCATTATTTTTTAATTCAATTATATGTTAACCAATATTGGAAACTAGTGTAGAAAAGGGATTTTCAAGTCAACATTTTCTAATGACGTTTAGTAGATGGTCTTATTTCAACCGACATTCAAAATATATTTTTAATGTTGGAATGCATGCATAACAGTTATCTCATATCAAAGTAAAATAAATAATGCAACGAACTAAAATGGACCAAATACATGCCTATTGTAACACCCAAAGATTCCATAGTACATTATCTCTTCAAAGTAGTTCAACATCTTGTGTTACACGCAACATAGAGTTCGAGCACACCACGACTTACCAAACTAGTCATTCAAAAAGCAGTTATAAATAGTATTAACTTCATTTTGAATTTCATATACTCCATATAATTTTAAAAATTCATATTATGTGTTTCTTAGACATAATATAAGACAAATTCAATTTTTCAGATAAAGAAACTATTTTTCAAAAAAATGCAATTTTACCACCTTTTAATGGAAAACCCTTTTTAAATCCAATATGTGACACTTTTATATATTCAATTTGACAAAAATAAACTTCTTCTTTATAATTGTAATATAAAAATTTAGTTTCAATAAATTTTTGGTGTTTTTCTGATAACTTTCATATATTGGTGAATAATGAAAAATACTAAATTTTAATTGAAAACAACTTTTTTAATCAAAATAATTTATAGTGTTAAATTATACATTTGAATGGTTTTGAATTATAATTGGAATATATTTTTATCATTTAATACAATTTAGTTCATTATAAGTAATTTCCCATTTAAATTTGACATAAACACATGTCAATCTTTTGATATTTTTTACTTTTTTAAAAAACCTGCCATTTTGGTTTTGACAACAGGAATTAATTTTAAATTAATTAATGCAACTTCTATGTTTTCAATTTAGTAAAAACAGAATTTATTTTTGACTTCAGAATATCAAAATTATCTTAGGGGGAATTTTGGGTATTTTTCTGAAAACTTTCAATTTTTGATAAATAGTGAAAAACATTGCATTATTTTTTAAAACTTATTTAAATAATTATTTATTTTATTTGTATTTATTTTAAGTCAATATATATATAGATTACCTATATAAGTTCAATGTAATTCATTGGAGTCATTTTATAATAAAATTAGATGTATAAAATTTTATTGAACTTTTTAACGTCTTGTACCCACCTTCTAGGCACATTTGCCAATGGGCATAAAACATAATGTTACCAATTCTGTGAATTAAATTTCAGAAATCTTAGAGACATGGTTGACATCAGTAAGTAAAATGTGGTTTAATAAGATTAAAATAATTTATAGTGAATAGTAACTTTTGACTTATTTACCACAGTTAAAAGTAAATAGGGTAATTAAAGGTAAAAATGATATTATAATTACCCAATCACATGTCCTAATTCTATTGGATAAGTTTATTTTGACCAAAACCAACCTTAAGGATAAAATATGATTCTTTTGGTCCACTTTGATTAGATTTAGACATTTATTATTATTTTATTTAAAAAAGAGTTAAAAGTGTTAAATTCAAAGTTTAATATTAAACAATTTTTAATATGGGATTATACATAAGATAAATTTGACTATAAATTTTCATTAGAAAGCTAAAAATATTTCCTACATAAACGTATTTTATTTATAATTTTTAGAGATTAAATAATTAAATTTATTTATGACACATTGATGATGCAGTAATTACTTTATCAATGAATGATTAAAATAATTGATACCATATTATTTTGTTCGAAGTAATCATGTTGTTACGACTTTCACAAAAACCAAATACTAAATAGTGTGAAAATTGACATAAATGAGTTTTACAAAAAACACCATATTATTAAATGATATTATATTCTTAAAAATATAAGGTTTGTCCAAAGGACTTATATAATGATAAATATGTCATTAATGCACCACTTGGGGTTCTCTTGGCTTTTTATAGTATGTTTATTAACCATTTATTATAATAATACAAGGGGACATGGTAAAAGCTAAACTATTTAACTAAGAATAAAATCTAAATGATAGGGTTAATATGGTGACCTAAACTTGTCTAAAACCTATTGGATGAGAGAATTTCGACCCATACCTACATTAGTTTTGAAATAAATCAATTTTAAGACATTATAAACAGAAAATGATTTTATAATGAAATAATATTTCAAACATTTCCTAAAGTGACCCTCACCTCTCTTATAAAAGGGCACTTCCCCTTCTCTCAAAATCACACCACCAAATTCATTTGGCTCGGCCAAACCCTGCCCAAATCTCCTCCCAACTTCCCTCACTTAAACCTAGAGGCCTTCCCTTGAGTATAAAGCTAACATAAGGAGCCCTTTTGTTCCAATAAAGAGTAAACACCCAAATAAGAGGTAATTATTTTATCACTTCTTTTAAAATTATTTTCTTCTTCCACTTTCGATTTCTTTGTTATTTCCATACCAAAATAATAACTCCAGTACCATCTATATATTGTGATGTTATTATAATATGGTAAAACCATACACATTATTCTATCCATCCTATGAATGATAATGTCACCATTCGTGTATACGTACGTCTTACCATCTCCACGTCGTGGTGTAATTTGTTATTCAACACTATGTTATTTGGATGGATATAATAATGAATAATATGTACATAAATAATGAAAATAACATGATAATTTATCTGTACAATTAATATACCATCCAATTCCTCACCTTCTAATCATAAAGAAAATGATATCGTTGCTCGTGTGTACGTACGGCTTACCGACTCCACGACGTGAAGAGATTCATTTTCAGGTTTACCATTCAACGATGATTATAAAAATATATATTATTAATAAGTATGTAATATATGAATTAATAATGATATTGGTGATATATATATATATATATATATTTCTGTGTATGTATGTATGTATGTATGTATGTATGTGTGTATGTATGTATGTATGTATGTACTTACATATATCATATTCACTTACTTCCGTTCAATACGATATAAAAACGGAAACCGCATTTATGCGTATGTACGGCATACCGTCTCCATAAATGGTGTTTTACATTTCATGTATCTATCTACTATACATATTTATATTCTAAATATATATTATATATAAGTCATGTTTTATATTATATAAGTATTTAAATCATGATCTAAATGATACGATCAAGAATAACAAGTTAAAACGCGTACGATAAAGAAAGCAATTATTACCCGAAATGTTAATTTAACATGGAAATAATTATTAAATGGGTAGTATAAAGTCATAAATGAATCTTGTGTTATATAAGAAATATGAATATGGTTCTGCTTTAATTTAATAACATACTATGGCCATTATACAGGAGGTTAAACTTACCCTCGACCAAAGGAAAGTGCTAGGTAAGGGTTAATTCATCAATCTCATTATTATCCGAGATAGCTTATGTGTAAGTATTTTCTGGGACATATTTATTATCCATGTCCATGTTTTATAAAATATATTTCAAAATGGTTCTTTTAAGGTACTCATTAACTAAAACATCATTTTAAATGTTTTAAATATTAATTCTTCTAAATCTTTCTCATTAATGTCCATGTTTTTAAAATGGTTTTAAGGATTTATTTATATGGACATGATTGTTTGAAAATGTTAATTCCAATTAAAAGTTTGAAAGTGGTATGGGATACATTGATTCAAAAATCTCTTTTAAATGACTTTATTTATAAATGCGCGACTTTTAAATGATTTCACAAAAAGTGATATTTCTCTCAAAAAGTTTTACTAGTCATTTTCAACTATGTCAACATTCTTTACTGGATATTATTCTTTATTAAGTTTGATTTATTATAATCCAATCTTCTATATTGTATCGAATGAGGAATGATATTTTTGACTGTGGATGTACTATTTTTATACCCTTCATGGTTTATGGTTGAAGTATTGACATTTCATATTCTAGTTTAAATATGAATGTTTATGTTATGTTTCAAAATTTTCATATGAGGAATGCAGTGGACTTAGTAAGTGATGGGTGGGGCCCGCTATAGCCCTTTGATGCATTAGTAGGTATCATGAGACAAACTAGTGTCTTGGTACAATTCCTTGACAATAATTTTATTTATATTCATGGCACGAGTCATTGACTATGTGGTAATGATGTCCGACGTTAGACATTCCCTCATTATGAAATTAATTATTACGTGTGATTATTCAACTAGTAGAATATCCAAGTGTATGTTTATATGGTAATGTTTGATTTATTTTCTCCATATTATGTTCATGTTTATGTTTAAAAGGCTTTTGTTTTTATTACACATCTTTCCTTGGAAGTTTATAGCTTCTGCTAAATTATTTACCCTTACTGAGCATTTGATCTCACCCCTATCTTATGTTTTGTTTTCCTAGGATTCCAAGAAGTGTATTATGTTTGATATGCAGGGTTAAGTTATGGGAATAATGGTGTTCTCAAAAAATTATTTATGTTGTGTTTTATGTTTGAATGTGTAATGTAATGTTCATGTATGTAATCTATTTTCCAAGACTACTAAACGGATCAGTCCTTTGGGACTTGATTCCTTCTAAATATGCCAATGTATTAGAATAATACACCAGCTCCAGGATTCTGTGGTCATGGTGTTACAGTTGAATCAGATGAAGTTTAGTACAAACCTCGGAAACTAGATTTATAAAAACTCTAGTTAGAAAACATTACCCTAATATAGACTTTGATTATTAGTATAGAATAACTTCCTAGAATTTTGGTAATGTATAGATTTTGTGTATTTTCCAAAAAATACATCCCTGTCTGGATACAAGTAGGTAGAGGCGGCTCTGTAACAGATGTACCTAGGAGTGAAAACTCTGAAAATGAGTTTCGGGCTTGACCTGGTGTATCCTAGTACACGACAATGGGACTTGGTGTGCTCTTGGTTACCATACTCTCGGGGGATATGCTTTGGATAATTCACATTTTCTTTACAAGCCATTATAAAGGATTTAGGAGTAAATACTTCCTCAAAAAAAACATTTTTTATGATTATAGATTATACCCATAATATTTTCAATTTACATTAGATATTTTACAAGTTTTTAATTATGTATTGTGATTCATAAACTATCTTAATGTATGCCATTGTTTAGAAATGGCACCCAGTAGAAGGAATGAGAACTCCAACAATATGCATGATTCAATGAGTAAGAAGGATCATATCTTTCATGGTATTAAGATAACATTTAGAAGGGAAATAGTCTCCCAATTATTCTCATCATATGAAGAAATAGTATCATGTGTTAATAAGATAAGTAAAGAATTTTCTGAGTCTTATGGATTTGAAGGGAAGAAGGAGAAGAAAAGGATGGTAGAGAGAAAGATGGATAAAGGGAATATGGGAAAGAAAAATTTTCCCATATTTCATAACTGTGGAAAGAATCATCTTGGTAAATTCTTAGCGGGAATGAGAGTTTGTTATAATTGTGGAGAAAAAGGACACCAAGTACGTGATTGCAAGGGTAAGAAAAAGGTTTCAAATGTACAATGCTTCATCTGCAAGGATTTGGGACACTACGTGAATCAATGTCTAAATCATCAGAGTTAGCCCTAAATGATGCTATTGGATAATAATCAAGTTATGATACTGCCACAGATGAAGAGGAATGACTAGTGTTCTTATGTTGTTATTAAATAGTTATTTCATTTATGTTTTGTATCAATGATGTACTGGTTATATGAATTATTGAAATAAATAATGATTTTACTGTGGTACTATTTCATTGAGGATTTGAGATTATATGGTTCTAAGAAAAGTGACTCAATAGAAAGGTAAATTTTTAGGAAAATAAATGGTTGAAGGAAAGATAAACCTTAATATGGTTCTGATACTGAGGTAGTGATTTTGGAATAAGATATGATTGATTTGGATAAATTTTATTAGATATTCTTGACTACTTTGAAACTAATTAATTGTTATTTTATTCCATTATTGTTGGAGTTTACAACATTTTTGGATATAAAGAGTATATCTAGTATTCTATAAGGAATAAGGGAGCATTAATGTAATCAATAAGGTTTTTTTATAATTCAGGGTGTTACCATGTTTTATGAGAATACATTATGAAGGTATTCACATGTTATTATGTGGAAAAAAAAGATCTACATTGTGTTTACCTTCCTTAAAAATTTTGGACTATGAGTTTGGACAGAAGTATTTTGGATAAGTCTAAGGGTTGTAATGGATTAAGTTTGAAATTGGATACTATTGTTAAGGTTAAATAATTTCTTAAGATTATTTTTGGATTGTTATAAAAAGGACAACCAGGAGGTTGGACAATAACCTGTCACGTCCGGCAAGGGCGCGAGACATGAACCTATAACTGAAAGGCGACAAGGGTGAATCACCTACCATTGGCCTACGTGATGTCCTGGTTTTTATAATGTAGTTTTTTTTAATATACATATAAATGAATTATAAATTCATTATTTTTTAACCCTATACGATTAGGATAAATAGAATATTTTGGAATTCTATTATCTTTTGGAGTGAAAGATGAGTTTTTGGTAGAATTAGTTGAAGGATGAAACCCAACTTGTCAAGTATATTTTTTCCTCTTATTATATGAATAATTTAATTCTTAAACTTTAGGTAAGGATCTTAAAATCAAAAAAGTGTTATCCTAATACCTTATGTTTTGTTGAGATGATGATATTTTAAATCCTCATAGATTGATGGATTTGAGCCCTCAATTTTACACTTGTTTGTGATTCATGACCGCAATCACTCCCTATGAATATTTAAGATTTTTTTCAAATTATGTGCCTCTAATTTTCACCAATGTTCTCCTAATAGAGATCATAATTTGGTGGTTACTTTTTCATTTCCCTTTCCCTCTTATTAATACTAAATTTTATTAACCCAATTTCTGATGTGGGTTTTCCACAAAAGTATTTTTTTTATTTTTAAACTTTTCTTTTCGAAAAACAATTTTAAATTGTGAGGATTAAATTTATTAAAGGAGGGGGAATATAAAACCCCAATATTTCATAGTATTTTATCTCTTCAAATAAATTCAATAACTTGTGCTACACGCAACACCGAGTTCGACCACACCATGACTTACCAAACTAGCCATTCAAAAAGAGTTTATAAATAGTATTAACTGAATTTTGAATTTTATATACTCCAAATACTTTTAAAATCCATATAATTTGTTTATTATACATAATATAAGAACAAATTCAATTTTTCAGATAAAGGAAGTATTTTTCAGAAAATGCAATTTTATCGCCTTTTAATGGAGAACAATTTTTAAATCCAATATTTGACACTTTTTTATATTCAATTTGACAAAATAAACTTCTTCTTTAGAATAAGGAAATAACAATTTATTTTTGATAAATTTTTGGTGTTTTTATGATAACTTTCATATTTTGGTGAATAGTGAAAAATAGTAAATTTTAATTGAAAACAACTTTTTTAATAAAAATAATTTATAGTGTTAAATTATACATTTGAATGGTTGGAAGTATAATTGGGTTATATATTTATCATTCAATACAATTTAGGTCATTATAAGTAATTTCACAATTAAATTTGACATAAACACGTGTCGATCTTTTGATAGTTTTTTCAATTTTAAAAAACCCACTTTTTTGGTTTTGGAAACGAGAATTAATTTTAAATTAATTAATGAAAATTATATTATTTTAATTTGGTAAAATTGAATTCATATTTGAATTCAAAATATAAAAATTATCTTAGGGTGAATTTTTGGTATTTTTCAGAAAACTTTCAATTTTTGATGAATAGTGAAAAACTCTGTGTTATGGTTTAAAATCGACTTTTTATTTAAATAATTAGTTATTTTATTTAAATTTATTTTATGTCAAAATAGATATATAATACCTATATATGTTCAATTTAATACATTAGGGTCATTTTATAATAAAATTAGATGTATAAAATTGTATTGAACTTTTTAACGTCTTTTACCCTCCTTCTAGGCACATTTGCAAATTTGTATAAAATATAATTTTACCACTTCTGGGAATTGAATTTAAAAAATATGAGAGACATGGTTGACCTAATTAAGTAAAATTTGGTTCAATCAGATGAAAATAATTTCTGGTGTATTGTAACTTTTGACTTTTATATACCACGGTTAAAAGGAAAAAGGGTAATTAAAGGTAAAAATGATATTATAATTACCCTAAAACATGTAATAATTCTATTGTATAAGTTTATTTTATCTAAAAACAACCTTAGGAATAAAATATAATCCTTTTGGTATACTTGTATTAGATTACTACATTTATTATTATTTTATTTAAAGAAGAGTCAAAAGTGTTAAATTCAAAGTTTAATAATTAAACCATTTTTAATATATAGTTATATATAAGATAAATTCAACTATAAATATTAATTAGAAATATAAAACTATTTCCTACATAAAGGTATTTTATTTATAATTTTTATATATTAAATAATTAAATTTATTTATGACACAATTATGATGCATTAATTACTTTATCAATGAATGATTAAAATAATTGATATTATAAATATAAAAATAAATTTAAATTGAGGCTTTTATGCCATCCACTAATTTTATAGATTAATATGACATTTTAGAGTTGATTAAATAAATTTTTTTCAAAGTAATCATACTGTTATGACTTTCACAAAAACCAAATACTAAGTAGTATCAAAATTGACATAATTGAGTTTTTAAAACAAATACAATATTATTAAATGATATAATATTCATAAAAATATGAGGTTCGTCCAAAGGACTTATATAATGATATATATGTCATTAATTAACCACTTGGAGTTCTCTTGGATTTTTATAGTATGTTTATTAACCATTTATTGTAATAATAAAAGAGGACATGGTAAAAGTTAAACTATTTAACTAAGATTTAAATCTAAAAGATAGAGTTAATATGGTGACCTAAACTTGTCTAAAACCTATTGTATGAGAGGATTTCAAACCATACCCACATTTTCTTCTAAATAAATCAATTTGGATCCATTATAAACAAAACATTATTTTATAATAATAAAAATATTTCAAACTTTTCCTAAAGTGACATTCACCTCTCTTATAAATGGGTACTTACCCTTCTCCCAAAATCACACCTCCAAATCCATTTGTCTTGGACAAAACCTAACCATATCTCCTCCCAAATTCCCTCACTTCAACCTATAGGCCTTCCCTTGAGCATAAATCCATCCTAGGGATCCCTTTAGTTCAAATTAAAAGGGAACACCCAATGAAGAGGTAATTATTTTATCACCTCTTTCAAAGTTCTTTTCCTCTTCCACTTTCTATTTATTTGTTATTTCTATACCAAAATAATACCTCCAGTTACTTATACATACTGTGATATTATTATAAATATGTTACAACCATACTCATTATTTTATCCATCCTATGAATGATAATGTCACCATGTGTGCATACGTACGGCTTACCGTCTCCACATCATAGTGTAATTTGTTATTCAACACTATGTTAATTGGATGGATATAATGATGAATAATATGTATATACATAATTAAAATAACATTATAATTTCTCTTTACAATTAATATACCATCTTATTCCACACATTTTAATCATTAAGGAAATGATATCGTCTCTCGTGTTTACGTACGACTTACCGTCTCCACGACGCGATGAGATTGATTTCTAGGTTCCCCATTCAATGATGATTATAAAAATATATATTATTAATAAGTATGTTATATATGAAATAATAATTCTACTAGTGATATGTTTGTATTTATGTATGTATGTATGTATATATGTACTTGCATATATCATATTCACTTCCTTCCGTTCAATACGATATGAAAATGGAAACAACGTTTATGCGTACGTACAACCTACCATCTATATAAACGGTGTTTTCCATTTCATATATCTATCTACAATATATATTTATATTCTAAATATATATTATATATAAATCATGTTTTATATTTTGGAATCATTTAAATCATGATCTAAATGAAATGATCAATAATAAAAAGTTAAAACACGTATGATAACGAATGTGATTATTACCCAAAATGTTAATTTAACATGGAAATCCTTATTAAATTGGTAGTATAAAGTCATAAATGAATCATGTATGGTATAATAAATATTAATACGGTTCTGTTATAATTTAATACCATATTATGTTCATTATAAATGAGGTTAAACATTCCTTCGGCCAAAGGAAAGTGCAAGGTAAGGGTTAATTCCTCAATCTCATTATTATCTGAGATTCTTTATGTGTAAGTATTTTCTGGGATATATTTTTTATCTATGTCCATGATTCATAAAATATATTTCAAAATTATTTTTAAGGTACTCTTTAACAGAAACATCATTTTAAATGTTTTAAATATTTATTCTTCTAAATCTTTCTCCTTAATTTCCATGTTTTCAAAATGGTTTTAATGATTTATTTATATGGACATGACTATTTGAAAATGTTAATTCCATTAAAAATCATGAAATTGGTATGGGACACTTTGATTCAAAAATCTATTTTAAATGACTTCCTTTATAAATGTGTGACTTTTAAATGATTTCAAAAAAAGGGTTATTTCTCTAAAAAGGTTTTACTGGTCATTTTCAACTATGTCAACATTCTTTATTGGATATTATTCTTGATTAAGGTTGATTTATTATAATCCAATCTTCCATATTGTATCGAATGAGTTATTATATGTTTGATTTTGGATGAGTTATTTTTGTAACCTTCATGGTTTATGGTTGAAGTATTGATATTTCATATGCTAGTTTTAATAAAAAATTTAATGTTATGTTTCAACATTTTCATATGAGGAATGTAGTAGAATTAGTAAGTGACTGGTGGGGCCCGCTATAGCCCCTCAATGCATCGATATGTCCCATGAGTAAAACTATTGTCTTGGCATAAGGCTATGAAAAAAAAATTATATGTACTCTTGGCACAAGGCCTTGACTATGTGGTAATGATTTCTGACGTTAGGCATTCCCTCATTATGAAATTAATTATTACAAGTGATTATTAAATTTGTTTAATATCCATGTTCATGTTTATATAGTGATTTTTTATTTATTTTCTCCATATTATGTTCATGTTGATGTTTAAAAGTCAGTTGTTTTTATTACACAACTTTCCTTAAAATTTTATAGCTTTCGCTAAATTATTTACCATTACTAAACATTTGAGCTCACCCCTCTCTTATGTTTTGTTTTCCCATGATTCCAAGAAGTGTATTATGTTTGATATGCAGGGTTAAGCTAAGAAAATAATGGTGTTCTCAACAGATTATTTATGTTGTGTTTTATGTTTGAATGTGTAATGTAGCATTCATGTATGTAATCTATCTTCCAAGACTACTAAACTGATCGGTCCTTCGGGACATGATTCCTTATAATCATGCCAATGTATTTGTTTTTTCTAGAAATGGGGATGACATTGTTTGTTTAGGGTTCAAGATTTCCAATCGGTTTCTAACGGGTTTATTCGTAGAACTAGAAACATCAAATTATTCAATGTCTATTTGGACCTACTTTCCAAAGGTAGGTTCTCATTAGTTGTGGACTGATGAGGCTTAAGAATTTGCATTGGTCGAGAGGATGGGAGGTCAGCCTCATCACACCTTTTTAGGGGGAATTATTACCTAATTTCGGACTCTCTTATAGATTTAAGTTATTTTCACAAATCCTTATTAATTCACCAAGTATGAAAATAAGATTTCCTTTAGATTTAGTAATAAATGATTGATATGTATGGGATTTAGAGAATCTTTTATATGTATTTGAGGTTCTTCATCGATGTAGAATCATCAGTATGTATTAGAGATTCTCAGTCAATGGTATTCATCAATACATTATATAGAAATATCTTCGTAATTATGATAACCATACTAGTTTAAAAGCCACTTAGTGGGGCACTTGAATTTTACTGTCATTCAGAAAGACAGGGATTATTTCAGAGTTGGGATCGTACCCGTAGATGGGATACCTATGTATCCTTGTTAAAAATGAATCATAACCCACGTAGTTTGATAAGAATGATATATTTTAACCTCATATGGGACGGAAAATAATTAATGAAAGATGGGATTGAACCTTATAAAGGATTCCTACGTACTCTACTTTTAAGAAGAGATCAAATTCCATGTAGTTCGGGTAAAACAATATGGGGTTTATGAACGGTTAATCGCCCAAAAAGAGATTTCGTGATTATTTTTACACTCTAAGCTCATCTGAGTCATGCTCGATGTGAGAAACAAGAGGTATCAGTAAACTTGATGATGGTTCCATGGAATATGCAGTCATGAGAAATGATGTGGGGCTTACGTATGAATGATTTCCCATGTAGATGAAGACCAAGACTTACTTCATGAAAGAAGCCTAGGAATATGGTCCATAAAGGTATTTGTACTTTATGGAGATTTAGAGTTTTAACTTGGGGCTTACTCCTAAAAAGGAAGCCCAAATTAAGAGGGACATATGATTGGGGTTTATTCCTGAGAATGAATCCCAAATCAAAATAAATTAATATTGGGGCTTACTCCTGAGGAGGATGCCCAATGTTTAAGGAAAATATGACTGGGGATTACTCCTGAGAAGGAGGCCCAGGATAAGGGGACTTGTAACTTGGGAATTAATCTTGAGAAGGAGGCCCAAAATAAAAGGATCTTCTCATCTTAAAGGATGAGGTTATATAGGAAACCTCTAACTTTGGTGACATAACGCTTGTAAGTCATGAGGTTTTGGGAGAGGTTCTCATATAATTCCTTTTAGATAAGGAATCCAACAAAGGAACCATGCCATAAATGGATTTGAAAAGGTGTTCGAGGGATAATATGTTGAATAGGAGAGATGAATGGGATAGAGGCACACAAATAAAGTTGGCATGCAAGTATAGTCGTGCAATCATTTGTCATGAAAGTCTTTGTCGCGCAAATGTACTTGCGCGACATGGGTTCTCCTGGGTGATGAAGAATCTATAGGGTAATACTTGGGAGAGACTTAACTCATGCCTTTAATATTATCCTAATATGTTTCCAAAAGGAGGTGTGCAAGTTTCATTGGAAAGGGTGGATGGCGCGCAAGTGTTTCCACTTTTAAGGAGGTCTGGACACATAGGCACGCAAGTGTTGATGAATCCTAAACACTTAGGCTTTATCCTACTCCTTCAAGTATTCCATTCTAGGAAAAAGTTACCGTAGAAGCTTTCAGAAGAGTTGAGTTGAATACTTGGGCAACCAGAGCTTGAATCTGAGTTTTGGAAAATTTGTTCTTCAAATGGGGGGGCCACACAGGGGCTATTTATAGGCCTCTAGGCACCTTGGGTGAAAAAAAGAATAAGGCATGCAAGTGAATTTCGTAGCGCATAGGTGGCGCGCAAGTGACTTGCGTGGCGCACAGTAAACCTGCGTGACTCCCTCCAGATGGGTTCCTAGTCCCTGAAATTGTCAATTTTTTATGTTCTTCAAAGGATGACCCTCTTTGATCTCAAAGTATTCCCCTTTTCCAGTCATTGGACTCTTTGACGGAAAGTAGCATCAATAAAAGTCCCCCCTCAGAGTTGGATCCGAAAAGGAAAGAGGATCCAGCTCTGAGGTAAAGCTGGAGAACCAAGGGTCCATGGTGCGCAAGTTCAGGATGTTGTGAAATAGGTGAGAATTCATGTCTAAATTCTTCTGTAATTTCTGAAATAAATGAGAAGAGACTCCAGTTTGTGGATGTTCTTCTAATCTTGTTCATCAATGAAAAACAGTTCATCTTCAATCATGATAATTTCTCTTTATTTTTACCTAAGCCAATAGTCCTGGTAAACATAGTTTTATTTTTACTATGGTTATATAACCAACCCCACAAACTTTATCTATTAATTGCTTAATATTTCCTAAATTATACAAAATTTATGTCTAGTGAGCTGGGACTCGACTTTTTTTCAGAGTACCCTTTATAGGTACCCAATTTAATGAGTACCATGTATTCTGTAGCTGGCAGTTTAAAGTCATTCATGTTGGACTATAAAAAGGATAATATTTAAGGTTGAATATCTTTGACCGAATGGATGATATTGACTCAATTCTTGATAATTTTTTTGAAACATATTACCATATTCAAGTATGGAGGGGGAAAATTGTAAACTGTGACTTGATAAATTTTGAATATGAGGAATGACATGGGAGAAAAGCTAAAAGTCATTAGAGGAATTCTTTTCTAAGAATGAAGTTACCACTACTTGGAAAACCTATTATGGGGGTTGAATTATGCAGGGCCAACTGGGGCATAAGCTGTATAGTCAAATAGTAGTATCTTTTGGCTAACAGGTCCATTATGTAGACAACTTATGCAAGGCCACCTAAGGGCGCGTGCTACATAATCAGCCAAAAGAACTCTCAAAAATTTGACTTTCTATTGCTAAAATCGGATGAAAGTTTTATGGGGATTCAAATTTTCTAGTTCATAGAGTCTAATTTATGGAAAAAGGTACTTGAATATGTAAAGGATATTTCCAATTAGAATTGTCAAAGAATTAGAGGAATGTAACTTCTACGAAGGTCTGACCCAACCATAGGAAAAAAGGTATTTGTGGTTTCAAATCATATGACTAAAACTAGAGATAGAAACATTTATATGACATAATACTTTTAGATCATGAGAAAGAGTATGGAACAAAATATGTTAAGTATGGCGGTTTTTTTAAGATCCCTACATATCATCGTTAAGACTAATAGGGACAAAAGAGGATTCTCTTAAGAATGAAGTTATGATTACTTGACAAACCTTTTATGGAGGTTGAATTATGCAGGGCCAACTAGGGCATGAGCTGCATAGTCAAATAGTAGCATCTTTTGGCTGACAGGTCCGCTGTGTAGAAAAATTATGCTAGGCCACCTAAGGGCACGTGATGCATAGTCAGGAAAAAGAACTCTATGGTATCAGACATTTTGCAACCAGAAGTCAAGAAAATGGTTATGTAGATCATGAATATTATTTGTATACTGTTGCGGTTGGGTCCTTAATTGAAATTCTAGATGTCACTGTGTATATCATTAGGATGAGAATCAAGCCACATGCAGTTCTTGAAATATAGTTTAACGTCATATAGGACGAGAGCATGGAAGATCTTAGTTTAGGGTCATAGAGCTCAGACCATGGTGAGGGAGACACATCGTACATTTTTTATAAACCTGATGTGAATAAAGATCAAGGTGTTCTATATCACACCATGTGCTCCCAGGGGGACTTTTCAGTCAAGGTACTGAAATTGGAGTTTGGGGTTAGGCCCAAAGGCTTGGGGCTGGACTCGAGGAATGCTCGAGTGTTCCTATGTATCCCATGAGGATGGGAATCAAGCTGCACGTAGTTCTTGAAATACCCTTTGTACAGATTTGGTTCGTACATATGAGGGGTAAATAAGACTTTATTTCAATTATGTATGGACCCAAGATTAAAGACTTGGGTGTCACTACATATCTCATAAGGATGAGAATCAAGCCACACGTAGTTCATGAAACATGACATGGTTAGAGACCATGTCAATAATTATTCCTCTTGAGTGAGGGTATCAGGGATTGTTGTATTTTATTGTCATAGAGGACAAAAGGTGCAAAAATATTTTAAGGTCATATGCATGGACCAGTGATATGCATTTTAATGTCCTGCAGCAAGGAAAAAGGGGGACTATATAGTTTAATGTCATATAGATAGGACGATGTGACATACATGGTTTAACGTCATGTAGGAAGAAAGTGAACCGATATGAATAAGACAGTTGACAGGGGATTCACGGATCAACATCGTATGGTATGAAGGTGAATCAATGTGAAAAAATTGGTTTCAAGCTTGAACCTTAGGAGGTTACCTACGTACCCAGCCTAGGAGGCAAGGATCAAAGTCCATGTAGTTCAATTGAGAGGGATTTGACGATTGTGGTGTACTTGAGGATAGAGACCCGAAGATGATGTTGTGAATTAAGCGTGGTTAGCATCCCATAGAAAATGTCATGGTTGAAGCTTATTGTAGCCTCACATGAGTCACGCTCGGTGTGAGAAACAAGAAGCACCAATAGACCTGATGATTGTGTCACGAAATATGTGACCAAAAAGGATGATGTGGGGCTTATGCATGGTTAGCTGCCCGGGTCACGCATAGAAACAGTGTTTAAAAGACAATTGTGCATGTGGCGATCACAGTTTAATGTCATGTGTCATGGACATGGGGTGCTTGGCATTTTAACGTCTTGTAGCTCAGACGATGCATAGTTTAACGTCATGTTGGATGATAGAGGGAAAAGTTTAACGTCATGTTGGACGATAGAGGGGACTATGCAGTTTAATGTCTCGTAGCAAGGACAATAGGTGTATTTTTGTTACACAAAATACTTCTTCAAGAATCTTATATTGGTTGGAGTTTTAATGATTTCTCCATCCATTGAGATTAACGAATAAGCTCCATTTGAGTAAACCCTATGTATTGAGTAAGGTCCTTCCCACTTTGGCTCAAGCTTTGGAGGCTTCTTTCCCGGTATCATTGGGGTCTTGAGGAACAATACCAATTCTCCTTGAATGAATGAATGAAGATGAACTTTTTTATTGAAAGCTCATGCTATTCGATTTCGATAGACTTATAAATGGTGAAGTTTGCACAATATTTTTTTCATCTAGTTGTTCAAATTCATCCAATCACTTTTGAGATTGTTCATCTGTAGATAACTGATCACAAAGGGTGACTCTAAGAAAAGGTAATTGGACTTCAATAGTGAAGACTGCTTTCGTTCCATATTCCAATGAATATGGAGTTGATCGTGTATCAGTGCGGGTGGCAGTTCGATAATCCCATAGAGTATGAAAAAGTTTATCAGGCCATGAATTCTTATCTTTATCCACCATATTTTGAAGTATGTTTGAAAGAGTCTTATTGAAAGCCTCTACTTGACCATTGGCCATAGCATGATACCGAGATGAATGGTTCGATCTAATATTGTATTCTTGATACAATTTTCTTACTTTGGATGAACAATAGTTTGTGCCATTATCCATCAATATGGTATGAGGAACACCAAATCTAATAATTATGTTATACTTAAAAAAGATAAAAATTAATTTAGCACCAACTTCGTTGAGAGGTATTGCCTCTGTCCATTTGGAAAAGAAGTCAGTAGCAGTAAGAATATACTTAAACTGCTTAGCTGTAGCCGGAGGATAAGGTCATACTACATCTATTCCCCATGTAAAAAATAGCCAGGAGTATTTATCAATATGAAGCAACTCTGGGGGTTGATGAATGAAGTTGGCACATACTTGGAAAGAATGACACTTCTTAGTGAAATCAACACAATCTTGCATCATTGAAGGCCAGAAGTATCCAAGCCTTCGAATTTGACCCGAAATTCTATGTCCAGACCGGTGGGCACCACAAACTTCTGCATGTAATTCATTCATGATATCCATTGTCTCTTCACCATTAATACATATGAAGAGAATTCCATCAAAACCTCACTTTTAGAGAATTTTTTGGTGATATGGGCTATCATAAAGAGTAAAATTGACCACACGTCACCGGACTTGTTCTTTCCCAGCTCTATCTGGGGGAGTGTTCCATTTTGAAGGAATTCCTTGATAGGTGTCATCCATCCTGTAGTATGACCATATGGTTTAGAAATGGGATTGATTTCATTGATTTCCTCTATTCTGATTTAAACAAAAGGTGAAACTAAATGACAGTGGGCAATACTGATGATTGTTTCATCCCAATTTGGATATGCTAGGGTTGTGGCTAAATTATCCAGTGCATCATCTTGGGAATTTTGTGACCACGGGACATAAGAAAATGTTGGTTCCGAGGGAAATTACGCCATTAAATCTCTAACATAATCACACAAAGGGATTAACTCTTTCTTTATAATGTTATAATCCCCATTGATTTGTTTGATTACCAAATTTGAATCACCGTTTACCTTCAAGTGATTCACCTGTGCCTGGAGCGCCAATTCCAAGCCTATGATGAGAGCATGATATTCTGCTTCATTGTTTGTACCGCCTTCCAACAATAAGAAGGAATAGTGTAGCACTGCCTTTTCTAGGGAAATAAGCATGATTCCTAACCCAACTTTGTTGAATTTAGGATCTTCCATTTTCTTCCTTGTTGGACTTATAGAGGCACCATCAAAGTACATTTCCCATGATTGAGGATTATCTTTAAAATAGAAGACTTCCTCATTAGGAAGTTCAATATTTAAAGTTGTATCTTATACAGATGGGTGTTCAGCAAGGAAATCGGTCAAAACATGGACCTTTATTGCCTTTTGAGACACATACTGGATATCAAATTACTGCAAAATAACTGCCCACCTCACCAGACATCCTATAAGCATTGGACGACTAAGGATAAATTTGAGCGGGTTATTGCGAGATACCAATTGGATCTCATGATGTTGCAGGTAGTGTCTCAATTTCTGAATTGAAAATATTAACACTAGGCAGCACTTTTCAATACTTGAATATTGAGTTTCTACCTCAATCATAGTCCAAATGAGATAGTAAAGGCTCTTTTCATTCCCAGTAACATTCTTTTGGGCGAGGAAGGCACCTAATGATTGTTCTAAAGCTATCACATAGAGAATAAGTGGTATTCCTTCAATAGGTGTCATTAATACTGGTGGACTCAAGAGATATTTCTTGAGGATATCGAATTCTTCTGGACATTATTCAGTCCATGGGTAGGTGACTCCCTTCTTCATTAATCTGGTGAAAGGTAAACACTTGCCTGCCAAATTGGCAATGAAACACCGAATATAGTTCAAGTGTCCTTGAAGTCCTCTTAATTCCTTAAAATTTCTAGGAGGTGACATGTTAAGGATTGATTTTGTCTTCTCAGGATCAACTTCAATACCACGATGGCGTACAAAAAAGCTGAGAAAGTTTTCTGAGGTTACCTCGAAAGCACATTTTAAGGGGTTCATCTTCATATTATGTTATCGAATTTTGTTGAATGTGATTTCCAGATCAGAAAAGTGATCAAAACGTTGTCTGGATGTAACCACCAAATCATCCACATAACATTAAACAAATTTCCCTAAAAAGGGTTCGAAGATATGGTGCATGGCACATTGATATGTTGCACTAGCATTCTTCAGGCCAAAGGGCATTACTCGATAATAAAACACACCTTGAGAATCTCTAAAGGCTATAGACTCTTCATCTTCTGGGTACATTCATATTTGATTTTACCTAGAGTAACCGTCCATAAAGGAAAGAGCTTTGTATCCAGTTGTTACATCAATTAAGAGTTCTCTGATCGGAACTGGAAAATCAGCCTTGGGATAATGCCGATTAAGATCCATAAAGTCAATGTAAACTCTAATTTTTCTATTATTCTTCTTTACATGGACAATATTGGCCATCCATTTGGGATATTGAACTTCTCTAAAGAAGTTGTCCTTGATAAGCTTATCAACTTCAACTTCAATATTGGAGGCATAAGTTGGGTGTGTTCTTCTTGCTGCTTGCTTGAATCCTCGATGTTCTTCTAGAAAACCCAAATGATGAGTGGAAATATCAGGATCAAGACCTGGAATTTCTATATAATTCCAAGAAAATACATCTCGATTTTTCTTTATAAATGAAGTATACATTTCTTTCTCTTTAAGAGTCATGGATGCACTAATTAAAGTGGGTCATGGATCTTCTTTTGTACCGATATTTATTTCTCTGAGTTCATCCATAGTAGTAGAGATACCCTCTTCAAATGATGGAGGAGAATCCTTGATATCTTCCTCTTCTTCTTCAATATGTGTTACATATTCTGTTTCTACTTGCATAGTAGATGATGAAACAGAATTTCCATGGTTAGGGGAGAAGTTAAAATTTAAACATCTTGGAGAAGAGGCTGCCATTTCTGACCCTATTGATGATGAAGGGTCTTCCTGGGGTAATAGAAAGGAGAAGATGGATTGATAGTATATATCATTTTTTCCTCTGGTATCGCTATAACTTCTTCTAACCTGGTTGATGAAGTATAGAATTGCTGGATTTCAGTGGATGAAATGAAGACAACTCCATCTAAGATTTCATCATTGCTTGGTGAATCAACAATTTCTCTCATGCTGTCTGGCTTGATAGTTGTGATTGACATTATGGAAGTTTCCATAAGAGTGTTTGGATTTAGGTATATAATATCAATTTGACTAATAGGCAAAACATAATCTATAATCATGTGTATGAATGGGTTTACTGGAATTTTTTCCAAACCATTTGAAGAATTAATTTTGGTGGCCTTATTTGTCATGGATTTTTCCTTTCCCTCTATGTGATAAAATTCTTCCTCAATGTATTAAGATTCACATGTTTTGAACGGGGCCTTGTCACAATACAATTTTCCAATTTTACCATTGAACGAATATTTTCTACATCGATGGTACAACGAAGGTACGGCCACATGTTGATGTATCCAAGGTCTTCTAAGAAAAATGTTGAAGATTGTGTCCTGAAGAACAACCATGAAATCTGAATTTGACATAAGGTCTCCAAACTGAATTCGAAGTGTAATCTCACCCAGAGGTTCTTGTTCATTCTTATCATATCCTTGCAACATCAAAGTAGAAGAAGATAAATCAGATTCGTTGAGGCCCAATTGACGAACTGTATAAATAGGAATGAGGTTGACTCTTGAGCCATTATCAATGAAAGATCATCGGATGTCTATGTCATTGACTTTTCCAAATAGATACAAAGTTCTGATATGTCCATGTACAAAATCATCTTCATCTTCATCTGTAAAAGATATCACTACATGTCATTCTGTAGGATCATTCTCTATATGGTATACTTCAGCCGCAACAATTTCAATTTCAAATTCTTGAGGACTTGAAAAATCCTCAATAAGTGCCTATCGAAGATATTTTGATAGATTCAAGGAATCCATAATGGATAACTTGGCCGATACTTGGGCCAAATGTTTCAAGACATTATACTTTTGGTTCAAAGGTCTGCATTTCCCATGAAAATGTGGTTTTGTAGGTTCCTTGTAAGTTGATTCTTTGGTAGTAGATGCATCCCATATCATGGTAGGAATTGGAAACACTCCTAGATTCAGTAGATTAGACTGACTTGTTCTATCTATTTACTGATAGGAATAATGTGTGACATTTAATTGGTCTTCCAAAATAACTGCGTCAGGACTAAATCTGCCATGTGTGGAAGAACTTTCTTGTTCCTTTTGAGCCCACTAAATGAATTTTCCATGTGTTTCTACCACATATACAGCTCTAGCAGGGGTAGGATTGAAATAGTGGCTTCTATAATATACATGTATGCCCCTGTATCCTAGACCTTTGTCTCTTCCTCTAATTCCTCTATTAGATACAGGGAACTTAGGCTCATCATAATCGAAACTGTCATTGGTATAAGGATACATTAAATGAATCATGTTAACAGAACCAAAGATTAATTCTTCATTTGATGAATATTCTTCCTGATGGAATAGTTTAGGCTGGGCTATTTGGTGGGGTTGTGCCCGTGATTTTGAATCATACGACATAAAATTTGACAGAGTTATAGACAACTTAGGCTTTGACACATGCTCGTCTTCTTCTGACTGCTCTTATTTCTTCATATTACACTGCTTCTTTGAGGATTTTCCATATGATGAAGGGGGTTTTGATGAGGTAGACATAGAAAAAGACACAATTGGTAGATTCAATTGTGTTTGTAAAATGTAATGAGTTTGGCTGAACATTTTCCTGACCATCCAATCATCATATTTCTGCTCATTTTTAATTTTGAATTCATGCCACTCGCCTTTTTCCTCTAGATCAGTAGTAGTAACACATGCTACCTGGGATGAAGAACCTATTAGTTTTACTTATCCAGAGTCCACCATCTTTTTCAAGAGGTCTTTTAAGACAAAACACTCCTAAATTGGATTCCCCAACATCTGATGAAACGGGTAATAGTTTGGTAGGTCCTTATCTCCTTCCTTGTTCTCCCTTTTGGGCCTTGACAACTAAACCAAATTTTTTTCCAGATCTGAGATGAAGTAACTAGGAACTTGTTCATTCTAGAAAGAATAAAATTTGTTCTTTAAATCATCTAATTGTTTCTACCTTTGATCTCTTTGATCATATTGACAAGGCGGTCATTGTTGTTGATGCTCAGGAGGTGTAGCCCTTCGATATGATGAAGGTTTTTAAGTTGAAGTAGGTACAGGTGCTTGTTTAAGTGTAACTGTAGTAGTCTCTACTTTCCCTATTCTTCTACCTAAAACTGATGGAATTACATGAGTTTTAGTCTTAGTCTTTATAAGAGAGTCTTATATCTATTGAGTGATTTAAGGTCTCAAAACCCTCTTATGTATTTCACAAGGATCAACAGTGTGCGTAATTCATCATGCAGATTTTCCACACAGATTGGAAGAAACTCTTCTTGAGGGAGTGTTAAACTTAAGGAATATGTTAATCCCTTCCAGCGAGCAATGAAATCTGAAACTCTTTCATTTTCCCTTTGATTACAATTGGTAAGATCAAAAATTTTCATCTTTGGTAATGTTGAGATAAATCGAAGAAGAAATATTTGACGGAGATCTTCCCACCCAGTAATTGACTGAGAGTTAAAACTTGTATACCAGAAAAAAGCAGCTCCTTGTAATGACTACACAAAACACCTAAGCTTAACTACTTCTTATTGTTGAGGAGTTCCCATCATAGGATCAAAACGAGAAACAAAATGTGTTAAGTGTTATTCTGGATCTCCCGAACCATTAAAAATTGGGAATGTGGTAGTTGCAAAATTTGATGGGGGGGAATTGCATCCACCCATTCAGGGTAAGATCTCTTTTCTGGTTGAACTTGTGCATGCTTTCCTTCTATATCTTCAAAACAAGCTGTTAATGACTCAATGGTAGTCATTATTTTTTGAGAAACATCTAGTTTATCTTGGACCTGAGCAGGTGCAATAACTGGAGTTTGGATGGGTGTAGCGACTAGTACTGCCACTAATGGTAGTATTTTTATCTGTTGTCGCATATGACCCATAGGATTGGACATGTGAGGGTGTAATAATAAAGGGGATATTCTTGATCCATTCCAGTAGCTGCAACAAATTCCATTGATTAATTAACTCTATAATGCTTAAGAGGAAGACTACCTTGATGTAGTTCTGCATTTAACCTCCTTAACTCCTTCATTTATTCATCTTGTTGTGTGAACCTTTACTCTAATGAGAGTGATTGGAATTATCTAGAGGTTGGTTGGGATGTAACCTGACTTTTACCCATTTCCTTGGCATGTGTCTTTCTGAAGTATGGAAAGGCATTACCTGAAGGAATGTCTTACCCCTGGGAAACCCTCTGTCTTCTGGTACACACACCTCCTTCATTAATTTCTGTGTATATAGAATCTTGAACAGGAACTTCTTTATCTAATTCCTCTAAGTGAGCCTCATGTTCTGGGGGATCAGTGGAAACATCATTGATGACATTTATCGATACATAACACATTGCAGCCCTTCTGTCAGCACTTCTGCGATTCTATCTTCTTCCATGTCCTTTATGATACATTGCCTTTTGTTTGGTTTACCCCTTAAGAACTTCTTGATGAACTATAATTTGGAGGGAATATTATGATAATTCAGTTCTGCATTCCTCTTGTGTCTTCTTCCCTAATCGAGAGATGAATGACTTTCACTGAGGATAAGATTGATAATTTGAAAAAGTCCCCAGTCTGGTGGACTGGGGCTATTCCAGTTTTTCCTGATCAACAACTTGAATCCTGTCTGTTGATCTTGAGGGTTGGATTAAAAGAGTCCCTAGTTTGGAAAGCTGAGGTAGCTCTTGAGCTTCTACATCTAAAACTTTCTTAAAAGATCTCCTGATTTTTCGGACTTTAGTCCAAAAATTGGCCGGATGCATCATCCTACATCCACTAAAATCACCTGGCTCAGATGACCATTGGATTATTTCGGACACCTCTATCACCTAATGATGTGCATGCTCTAAACAAGAATCTTATTCGATATTCTAATTTTCTTGATTCCAGAGTAATTCGACAACTTTTTTTTTTATATGCCTGACTTTGGGAAGAACTAGTTGAAGCCTGTTCTTGAGAAAGAATTTGATTACACACAAAACCAGTTAGATGTGTCCAGCCATAGGCAATAACATTTCAGGGGACCACTTTTGGTGGGCTTTGTTTACTGGAGAGCACAGTGAAATGAAATTCTCTATGAACACCCCATCCCCAGATATGAATACCAGATGGGGCATTGGTAATTAACTAGCGCAACCTTTTTAATGCCTCAAGGCATGTACGATGAAGGGCTATCTGCTACTTTTCAACCTTTGGTTGTTGGGAAACTAAAAGATTTTCCATGTCAATTTGGTGTTTCAACCCTCCTATTACCTTGACATGGTTTTGATATTCATCATAAGATAATATTTTCTCTTTTAAGTGGCAAAGAGTTTTCCATATGTTGATACTAATATCGTGAATACAATATTCTGTCAATGTTTCTAGAATATCATATTGAGAGTCAGCCAAAGGGAAAAACATGACTGGTATTTCACCTTTCACTAGTTGTTTCTCATATTCAGCACTTCCTCTTTATCATTTTATGAAGATTCTTCTACCTGATTGAACCAAAGTTGGTTCATCTTTGTTGCTTCATTAGATTCAACAATATTGTTAGAGAATTCATTTGTCAAATTGAAATATGAATGACCAAGGGGTGGTTCGGAGAATAACCAACACCCCGGGATATCTTCTGATTGAGAAAGTATTTCACTTTCTAGGGGTAAGGCATCAGAAATGACTGGCTTCGCATTTGCAAGTGCCTCAACATAAGAGGTATTTCTCCTTAATAAATTTTCCATTGAAGAATTTTACATGAATTGTGAATTAAAACTATGGAGAGGACTTTCGTAGCTAAATTCATCATAATGGGGAGGACCACCATAGTGGGTTAGAGCAAATGATGAAACCTCTTGCTCCTTGGTCTTCTGACCACATAGAGGGTTACCGTGGCTCTCATCTAAAGATGATACTTCGAGATCGACTGAATTGTCATGAAGAAAGCCTTAATTAGGAAGTTTATAATGAAGACATTCAGAATTATTGTTGTTACTTCCAGAATCTGTGAATGAGAGAGTAGAATCTTGATTTGAAATAGAAAATTGTCTGAGTTCTTTAAGAACAGAAACATTGAGCAAGGCATTATTGCAGATTGGCTCTTGATTTTTCAACTGTTCTGGATGGGTATTTTTCTTGGATGCCTTCTTACTCACTTTGGAAACCACTTTTTGACAAAAGTTGTTATTATGGGCAAGTGTATGTGTATGCTCAGGAGAAATGGTCTGGGTAGGCTGATTATCTCCATTTAAATTGGGTGTATGTGCCCGACTTGATTTTCAATATAACATGGGGGAGTATGCCCCACGACCCTCTTGGACTGGAACAGAGGTGTGTATCTGCTCTGGAGTGTCATGTTGATGAGTCACTCCATTGATAGGGAAAGATTTATGTTTTTTTCCCTGTTATGTTGTGGAATTTGTTATAATATTCTGACAGGTACCCAGAATATGGACAGGGATTTGCTTCTACTCTTTCACCATTGTCAGAATTTTCTTAGTGACTTCAGCTTCTGGAATGGGAATATATTTCCATTAAGTTTTTTGAGTATGTGTGTATTCCTACTCCTTTCCTCCTTTTCCTATCAGTGAATTCTGACAGTACTCATGTGTGGGGGCAGAAAGTTGTGTCTGCCTCATATTTGTCATTGGGGATTTCCAATTGACATCTCCAGGTGATACCAAACGAGACTATTGGTTAGATTGATGAATCGCAGGTGTATGGGCTTACTGATTGTTATCCATCGAATATGATTGATAAACTTCCTTCAATACTGGCAGACAAGACTGCTGGCATAATTGATGAGTGTATGTAGGTGTATGTGTCTGTTTATAGGTGGTCACCGCATTTGATTGGCGAGCTTCTTTGGATGCAGTTAGACAATCCTACTGACTGGATAATGAATTATAAACAGGTATATGTGTCTACCTATATTACTCCGCCGGAATTTCCTGGTGGTATTGGTGTGTTACTGTTAGACGAGTCTTCTAGGTAGTGAAATTAGGACAGACTGGTGTATATGTCCGCTCGTTGTTTGCCATCAAGTTAGATTGATGGACTTTTCCTGAGGGGGAGAGGTAATAACCTGCTCCATATTGGCCAAATTTCACCTTTGATGGTTAGTCTTGTGTGCCCAGGTCTGAGGAACCTGAGCTGAACACCTAGAGGTGATACCCTCATCATGGTGAGGGTGTACTACCGCACGATTCTAGCGGCAATTGTTGGTGGGAGTCCTCAGGAAGGACTCCTATATTCTTGAACTGAGGCCTTGAGTGAACTATTCATTCACCTCTCTATAATATGGGAGGGACTGGTTTTTTTGTTCCAGGGATAATGACCCAAAATGGTTGGAGATGGTGGTTGGAACCACCTGCTTCTTGACCACTAGTTGTTGTTTTCCGGACAACCAGGGTGAGTTGTTAACTTGGAGGGCTTTTTGAGCAGCCTCCAAAGTCGATATGGTACCTTGTTAATGGTATTCCCTTACCAATGCATTCAACACCCAGTGTTGAAGACACTGAGTAGGTGATGTCGTCATCAGAGTGGATGAGAATCTAGCAGGAGTAGTGGGAAAGGCATTCACAGGTGTGAACTTTAAAGAAGCCATTTTGTGTTATAGATAGATCTTGAAAAAGAGTGCATGTTTGATATAGCAGACATAATCAATATAAGTTTGGCTAGACTACATCTTTTGGATGAGAACTTATGTTATTGATTTCTTTGTTGGCCCTCATATTGAGTTTGATATGGGACTAACAAATAAGTAAAACATCATTTAACTTGGTTAAGGATTCACGTCGGGTTCATAGTTTTTTTGTTTCTTATGGAAATGGGGATGACCTTGTTTTTTTAAGGTTCAAACTTTCCAATCGGTTTCTAATGAGTTTATTCATAGAACTGGAAACATTCAATGATTCTATATCCATTTGGACCTAATTTCCAAAGGTAGGTGCTCATTAGTTGTAGACCAATGAGGCTTAAGAAGTTGCATTGTTCGAGAGGATGGGAGGTCAGGCTCACCACTCCTTTTTAGGGGGGATTATTACCTACTACAGGACTCTCTATTACATTTAAGTTATGTTCATGAATCCTTATTAATTCACCAAGTATGAAAATGAGTTTTCCTTTAGATTTATAAAATCAATGATTGATATGTATGGGATTTAGATAATCTTTAATATGTATTTGAGGTTCTTCATCGATGAAGAATCATCTATATGTAGTAGGGATTCTTAGTCAATGGTATCCTTCAATACATTATATAGAAATACCTTGTTCATTATGATAACCATACTGGTTTTAAATCCACTCAGTGGGGAACTTGAATTTTGTTTTCATTCAGAAAGGCAAGGATTATTTCATAGTTTGGATCGTACCCACTGATGGGCTACCTACGTATCCTTGTTAAAAAGAATCAAAACCCACGTAGTTTGATAAGAAGTATATAGTTTAACATCATATGGGATGGAAAATAATTAATGAAAGATGGGATTGAACCTTATAAATGCTTCCTACATACTCTACTTTTAAGATATAGATCAAAGTCCACGTAGTTCGGGTAAAGAAATATGGGGTTTATGAATGGTTAATGGCCCAAAAAGAGATGTCGTGATTATTTTTACACTCTAATCTCATGTGAGTCATGCTCAATGTGAGAAAAAAGAGGTATCAGTAAACTTGACGATGGTGCCACGAAAGATGCAGTCATGAGAAATGATGTGGGGCTTATGTATGAATGACTACCTAAGTATATGAAGACCAGGACTTACTTCAAGAAAGAAGCCCAGGAAAAGGGTCCATAAAGGTATTTATACTTTATAGAGATTTGGAGTTTTAACCTGGGGCTTACTCTGGAAAAGGAATAGAAAATTAAGAGGGACTTATGATTGGGGTTTATTCCTAAGAAGGAATCCCAAATCAAATGAAATTAATATTGGGTCTCACTCCTAAGGAGGATGCCCTATGTTTAAGGAAACTATGACTGGGGCTTACTCCTGAGAAGGAGGCCCAGGTTAAGGGGACTTGTAACTTGGGGCTTACTCATTATAAGGAGGCCCAAAATCAAAAGATCTTCTCATCTTAAAGGATGAGGTTATATAGGAAACCTCTAACCATGGTGACATAAAGCTTGTAAGTTGTGAGGTTTTGGGAGAGGTTCTCACAGAATTCCTTTCAGATAAGGAATCCAACAAAAGAACCATGCCATAAATGGCTTTTAAAAGGTGTTCGAGGGCTAATATCTTGAATAGGAGAGGTGAACGAGAGATTGTCACACAGATAAAGTTGGTGCACAAGTATGGTTGCGTAAATAATTTGGCACGCAAGTCTTGGCCATGCAAGTGTACTTGCGTGGCATGGGTTCACCTAGGCGACGAAGAATCTATAGGGTAATACATGGTCGAGACTTAACTCAAGTCTTTAGTATTATCCTAAGTTGTTTCTAAAATGGAGGCGAGCAAGTTTCATTGAAAGGGGAGGGCGGCATGCAAGTGTTTCCACTTTTAAGGAGGTATGGACACTTAGTCGTGCAAGTGTTGATGAATCCTAAACACTAAGGCCTTATCATACTCCTTCAAGTCTTCCATTCTAGGTAAAAAGTTACCTTATAAGCTTTCGGAAGAGTTGAGTTGAAGACTTGGGCAACCAGAGCTTGAATTTGAGTTTTGGAAAATTCATCCTTCAAATGGGGGGCCCACATGGGCTATTTATAGGCAACTGGGCACCTTGGGTGAAAAGAATAATAGGGCGCGCAAGTGACTTGCGTGACCCATAGGTGGTGTGAAGTGACTTATGTGGTGCGCAGGAAACTTGCGTGACTCCCTCCAAACAGGTTCCTAGTCCATGCCTTTTTCAATTTTGGATGTTCTTCAAAGGGTGACCCTCTTTGTGATAAGGTATTCCCCTTTTCCATTCCTTGGAATCTGTGATGAAAAGGAGCATCAATAGTATTAAAATAATGCACCGACTCTGGGATTCTGGGGTTGGGGTGTTACACCTATAAAAACTGCAAAATAACCCATCCTGCTAACAATACAGGGGAAGCAACCCAAAAGAAACTCCTAGATCTATCTAAGGTCTGTCTGGAACAACTAAGATCCATCTTATCTCCACCTATTAATGATTAACCAATGAATCACTACCACTGATCTGGGTAAGGGGAGTGTCAAATTTTATCAACGCTAAGAATAAAGAACAAATAAAAGTCTCACCATTATCAGCACTAGCCAAAATAACTGATAATTGTCACTTTTATCAGTGCAAAAAACGATCACTGTTAAAAGAAAAAATTTATCAGTGCTATCATTAGCTTTGATAAATGTTTTTAATAAAAAATATTCTCAATATATATAAGACTATCATATTAACATTCAAAATTAATTTTTATTTATATACATTAATTAAAAAATCATGTTTATAATTAATATAAGTATAATATATTATAATAGATATTTTTTATTAATTCAAATATATATATATATAATGTTTAAAAGAATTATTTATAATATTATAAATAAATAGATATATATTTAAATAATTATAATATTATAATATTTTTTAAATTAATAAATATATTTGTTACATTTATAATTATATAATTATAATTATATATAAATACTTTTAAAATATATTTATTTATAATTATAATTATATATATATATATATTTAAATAAATATATGTCCAATAAATTTGATCAATATATATATATATCATGATATAATGATGATATTAATGGACATGATTGTCATTATTTATGTTTATATATTGATGCATGAGTATAACTGACACTATATATGATCATAATGTTTATTTGTCTGCATGATTGTGAGCTATGTTCCAATTGTTAACAATACATATATTTTGATAACATGTGTGCATATTTTATCTATTAATCATTATGTATATTCATTTATAAATTACCACTCGTGTTATTCTTTCATGTTATACCCATGAACAAATTATGTTCTCCAAAATATTTATTAAATTACAATTAATATATTTAAATCATTAATATATTTATTTTATTTAAAATCAAAAAAACTATTATATTTAAATACATTTTAAATATATTTATTTATAATTATTATTACAACTATATGTATATATAAATAATTAAAAAATCACAATAAATACATTTATTATAATAGTGAGGGTTCCTTATCTCTCTACAGATAAGTAGTCACTGGTCTGATTCGTCAGATATGATTTGTTTATCATGTCAATGTGGAATCAGGTACAATCTTAGAATGGATTCCAATGGGTAATAATAATATAATTTCTAGGATTATCCTTCTGAAAGGCTATGAAACGTGGAAACTTGAGGATTTAACCATGCAACTCTTTGAAATTTGGGGATTTTATATTTAAAAGTGTAAATTATCATATTTAGAAAATTATTTAGATAAAATCAACATTATTGCTGAAATCATCATATTAGAATCATCCAGAAATAAATTTTTCATAAATTTCTAATGTAGTCAATTTATTGGGTAAAAATTAAATAAGATATAAATATAAAGTATGTATTATGACATCATAAAGTCCCAAAAGTGTTGTAGTAAATAATATAAATAGTATCCATGACCAAAATTATATTTCCCCTATAAAATAATGAGCTTTTTATGTTAATTAATTAATTTTATAAACCCTTAATGAATCCTCAAAAAAGTTTATTATATTTTAAGGGTTTAAAATAAATTCTTTATAAACCTGACTCACTTAAACATCGCCATGGGTATTATTTTAATTATTTTAGTTCTTATACATATAAAATAATTAAATCCACCCCCCTTTGGCTTAAACCATGGTAAAACATGGGATGGTTTGTAGTTTGGGTTAGTTTATTATATATAGTACAAAACCTATGTTAATAAATTAATACAGAATTTTCCTCTTTCTAGCTATATAAACCCATCCCACCTCCCATTATGCATCACTAAAAACCATTGGATCCAAAATTTGTTATACCCTTCCCTCTATTAAGACCTCTCATTATTCCCCCACACACTTTAGAAGCTCCTCCCATGCTGTAAGAAGCACCCTCTCATGGTAAGAGGTCCTCTCCTTCTCCTCTTTATTCAAGCACATTATTTATATTATGCCTTTTGATTTCTAACTGTTCATTTTGAGATATTTTCTTACACATACCTCTTATAGTACTTATTATTTCCAAGTGATTAGATACCCATTTCAATATCATTAAAACCTTAAATGAAACATTAAGAACCCCCATTATGTTGATGAAATAATCCTACAATTTTCTATGTAAAATATTTTTTTAGTGAATACCCATTCTAATTTCCACTCAAAGGTATTCACCTATTTTTAAATATCCTTCATTGATCATGGATCTCCATATATTTATCAAAGCTTCTTAAGTTTGTGTTTAAAAGTGATCTAATACATGGTTATGTTATCTAATCTATGCGGCATACTTATGCATGTACATGATATGAAAGTGATGGTTGGGACAAAAAATAAATAGACCTACAATACATTGGGTAATGTTTCTATCTCTTAATATGTCATATATGGTTCATGGGAGGTTATCCTAATAAAAATATGTTGTGATTTCTTGTTTTTTATCTTTTATTTATGTTTATGATGTTATGTTTTATTTTGTTGGTGTATTCCTATGTTTCCTTGATGGTGTCATATTATATCATGCCTCATTGTTCAAGATTATGATTTTCAACCCTTTTATGTCTCGTTGATATACCTATTGACTCTCATGTATTACTTTCATCATGTTATGGTTTGATTATTCCCTTAATAGGATTTATAGATAACCATTTTCTTATGAACATCCTCAGGTTATCCCATTCCACTTTAGAAGATCCAACGAATATAAGTGCATATCATAGATTTTTTAATTAATGATGGTGTACTCATGTTTTAAGTTATTATTCCATATACACAATTTCCCTAATACACTAGGCCTCAAGATCTTCTGAGTTTCATTAAGTGTGCCTTTATGTAATAAATCATGAAATAAATTGTATTAAAGAAATGGGCTATCATGTAATAAGCAGTCTCTAAAGGTTTGATGGCTTTTAAAATCATTATTCAATGGATAAAAACTATGAAAACCACCACTAATTTCTATAAAATATTATGAAAACGATCATAGATTGATTAATGGAATGTTGGAATTGATAGAACCTCAATCTGATGGGTTATTTTACTAGGATGACTAAAAATGCACTTTTAGTGTTTTGAAACACTAAAATGCACATTTAAGGGTAAAACAAATAAAAAAGGCCTCAAAATAACATGAAATATTCGTAATCCTATATTTTTATTATTTTATATTTCTAAGAGTAGATAACACTTAAATTGTACTTGTGGTGTACTCAAATGGATTGAATTACCATATTTAATGGTTTGATAGCCATTAAAAACATGTGTTAGGGGGTCAAAACCAAGAAAATGACCTATTATTGTCATAAAATAATTTTAAAACAACAATATCATGTTTTTTAAAATATATAATCTCACGTCATGCCAATTGGGCATGTTATTTTATCAGGATGAATAGAAATACACTTTTAGTGTTTTAAAAACACTAAAACGTGGTTGTAATAATCAAAGCAATATAAAATGAATTTTTAAGGACATGAAATCATATTAAACCCATATTTATATTATTTTTTATTCGTATATAAAATGGTACATCAATATAACATGTAGTTTTCCCGAAAAAACCTAATAACCATTTTTTAAAGGTTTGATGGTCTTCAAAAACATGCTTCAGGGGGTCGAAGACAATAAAATCAAAATCTTATTGCTATGAAATCATAAAAAAATAAACTTTAGAGTTAATTGTGAACTTTTGGAACTAATTGAACATTATTCTTAGGAATTGTTTGATCGGGATGACTGGAAACACAAATTTTGTGTTTTAAAACACTAAAACATTTTTATAACGACCAAACCCAAAGAAACTAAACTTTAAATGATGTGAAATCCTAGGACAAACATATTTATATTATTATTTTAAGGTATGAGTATAATTCAAGTTAATCAGATATTTGGGGTGCTTAGACGGACCAAATAATCAGTTTTTAACAGTTTAATATCCTTTAAAAACATGTGTCGTGTGGATCATTAGTGATGGAAAATATGATGAGAGGGGGGTGAATAGTCATTTTAAAATTTAAAGACAAAAAAATCAATGTTTATAAAAATAAGATCTATAGTGATTTCAGTGTTCTTGGAATGAGTTGTAGAGAAAATAAAAATTAGAAAAACCAAGATTTATAGTGCTTCATATCAGAAAGATCCGTGTACACTCGTCAACCTCATATACTCCTCAGGGAGACTGTTACCCACTAATAATATCACTTTTAAAGATGTGAGAACCTTTTTTATAGAAACTTCCTTTTAAATAACCTAGAGGCACAACCCAGTCTGTTACATGAGACTAACCTAGTCTGTTTACCTGACTATTGATCAGGAGTCACAACCCTGACTTCCTTTTAGGTGGTGGAATAAACAGAGAATGACAGACTTTCTTTTGATGGGGAAAATCATAAACCAGAAATGAATAAATACAAACATAAAGATAATTATTATACAAATAAAACAAATATAGGGATATTATTAGATGATTATAAATGTAGAAGATGTTGAAGCTTGATGATCATTGACCACTTGAATGGAACAATGTCAAAGTTGAAATCCTTTTGTGGTCATAGCTAGAGTACAAAATTCGTAAAAGTTTTTAAACAATTGAGAGACGTAAGAATGTGTCAAATATGTATCACATTTTTATTCTTCTGAATTATTTGAATATGTATTAATTTTTTACTTGAAGGTGTCTCTTGGATCATTAATATAGAGATATTTTAAGAGAATTTTAATATGCAATATATGTACAATAATTGTTAAAGAATAACAATAAAATAATATGATCATTACCTTTGTTTTTTAAAGCCCCATTATATAACATAGAACAAACATGGTTTATATTTATTCATGAAGTATTAAAATAAAATAATTATTATGTTAAGTATAAAAATTTTAAACAATTTACCATTTAAATATAAATATAATCTTTGAGATTATAAAGACAAAAAAATGTAGTAAAAAATCATCATAAGAACTTCAACCATTATGTATAAGTGTACAAAAAAATTCTATAATTATTTTTTACACACTATTACAGTTATTTTTCAACTTCAACCTACATTTTTAGGTGATGATGGTTATTGATAAGGTGTTAACAAAGACATATGTGAGAAATACTTGTAATCGAGTGTTGATGTTGATGGGGATAATGAGGATGAAGGAGTTCTTGGGGGTTGGGGAGCAGGAGGTGGTGATTGGGTGGGGGTGTGGGAGAATTTGGTGATGTCTAACGGGGTCCATTGTGGGATGGAAATGTTGAAGCGGTGGGAGATGTAGAATGGCACAGGCTGGTGCTCCTATATGCCCAGTGCTGAGTAATACAAAGAACATTGTTTCCCAGAGAAACAAGCTCTGGTCGGGCGTAGGTATACAAGTGTGGGCCTTCCAGGTTAATGTCGATCTTAACCTTGCACATGATATTATTTACTGCTATTTGTGAAAATGGGGAGCCAAACATGGAGGATGATCATTTCATCCCCATATAAACCATTTTAAATTTTTATTAATGAATTTTTTTCATCATTTCCATATTTGTATCTAGGATTAATATTATTTTTTATTTTATTTCATGATCTAGTTGATTTCTAAACATTCTTTTTTTATTGTTTTCTTATTAATTTATCAAATTTAATGAAATATAATTTTCTATCTTTTATTGATTCTCATGACCATGAGATAAAAATTAAAATGGAATAATTATGAAAAGACAAGCTAAGAAAAAACTCATATGAAATATTATAGTTTAGTATAACAACCTACATTCACGAGGACTATAACAAAATTATCCATGAAAAATTAAAAACTACATTGTAACTTTTTTTACATTAATTATATTATTTCCAATATCAAAAAAAATCCATGTTGTAATCTAATAGTCGCTTGTGTAGAAAATGGATTTTTAAGTCAACTTTTTTTTAATGTCAGTTAGTAAATGAATCTATTTCCACCGACATTGAAAATATATTTTTAATTTTAGAATACATGAATAACCCTATCCCACATCAATGTACAATATGAAGTGAACCAAAGTAAATTAGACCAAATACATGCCTATCAAAACTGCAAAAGTACTCAACCTGCTAATAATATTGGAGAAGAAACCCCATGTAACTCCTATATCCATCTAAGGTCTATCTCCAATAACTAAGCTTTATTTAAGTTACACATATTCCTTATTTACCAATGACTCACTACCACATATCTAGGCAAGGGAAGCGCTGAATTTTATCAATACTAATAAGAAAGCGCTAATAAAAGCCCCACCTTTATCTACACTCTCTAAAAGCACTGATAATGGTCAATTTTATCAGTGCTAAAACAACTTCTTATAAAGGATAGATTTATTTGTACTATCTTTAGTGCTGATAAAAGTTTTTAATAAAAAATATTGTTGATATATAAAAAAATGATTATATTTATATTCAAAAATAATTTCTATTTATATACATTAATTAAAAATGCATGTTTACAATTTATATAAATATGATATCTTATAATATAGTTTTTTTAATTATTCAAATATATATATAATTTTAAAAAAATATTTATAAGATTATAAATATAAATATATATTTTTTAATAATTATAAAATTATAATAATTTTTTAATAATAAATATACTTATTACATTTATAATTATATATTTATAATTATATATAAATAATTTTTAAATATATTTAGTTATAATTGTAATAATAAATATATATTTGTTTAAATAAATGTATGTATAATGAATTTGATAAACAAATATATATATATATCATGAGATAATGATGATCTTCATGGACCTGATTTTTATTATTTATTTTTATATATTGATTCCTGAGTATAATTTAAACTATATATGATCATAAAGTTTATTTGTCTACCTGATTTTGAGTAGTGTTCCAAATTTTATGATTACCTATATTATGATGATGTGCATGCATATCTTATGTATTCATCATTATAAATATTCATTTATAAATTACCACATGTATGGTTCATTCCTATTATGCCCATGAACTTATTATATTCTTCTAAATATTTAAAAAATTAAAATTAATATATTTAAATAATAAATAAATTTATTTTTTTTACAATTAAAATTTTTAATTATATTTAATTACATTTTCAATATATTTATTTATAATTATTATTATAACTATATATATTTAAGTAATTCTAAAATCAAAATAAATACATTTATTATAATAGTGAGGGTTCCTTCTCTCTCTATAATAAAGTAGTCACTGGTATGATTCGTCAGAAGGGAAGTGTTTCTAATGTCAATGTGAACTCAAATGAAATCTCAGAATGGATTAAAATGGGTAATCACTTTATAATTTCTATGATTATCCATCTGAAAGGATCCAAACAGTAGAAACTGGACGATTTAACCGTGCAACTCTCTGAAATTTTAGGATTTGATATTTAAAAGTGTAAATTATCATATTTATATAATTATTTTGATAAAAAATTATTTTTGAAATCATAAAATTTGAATTATCCAAAACTGAATTTTCCATAAATTTCTAAGGAAATCGGTTTTTTGGGTCAAAATTAAATAAGGTATAAATATATAGTGTGTATTATTAAATCATAAAATCCCAAAAGTGTTATAAAAAATACTATAAATAGTATCCATGACCAAAATTATGTTTCCCCTTTAAAATAATGTGCTTTTGAATTTAATTGATTAATTTTATAAACCCTTAATGAATCCTCCAAAATATTTGTTATATTTTATGTTTTTAAAATCAATTAGTTATAAAAATGGATAGCTTACACATCACTATGGATATTTTGTAAGGATATTAGGTCTTTTACTTACAAAATAATTACATTTATACCTCTTTAGCTAAAACTATGGAAAAACCCAAGGGATGGATTTTGGTTTGGATTAATTTATTATATAGAGTCCAAAACCTATGTTTTGAAATTAATAAATAATTATCAACTCCTTAACTATATAAACCCACCCAACCACCCATTATGCATCACTCAAAACTATTAGAGAATAAATTTTCTCTACCCTTCCCTCTCTATAGACCTATCATGGTTCCCCCACACTCTTAATAAACTCCTTCCAAGCTGTAAGTAGCACGCTCTCAAGGTAAGGGATCTTATCCTTCTCATCTTTATTAAAGCACCTTATTTATATTATGATTTTTGATTTCCAATTGTTCATGCTGGGATATTTTCTTTCACATACCTCTTACAGTAATTATGATTTCCATATGATGAGATACCCATTTCAATCTCATTAAAACCTTATATGAACCTTTATGTACCCCCATTATGTTGTTAAAATAATCCTGAGATTTTTTTATATATAAAACATTTTTAGTGAATACCCATTCTAATTTCCACTCAAAGGTATTCACCTAGTTTTAACTTTCCGTCCCTGATTGGGGATATCCATATATATAAACCGAAATCCCTAAATTTTGTGGTCAAAATTGATGGAAGACATCCTTATGTTGTATGATCTATGTGGCAAAGTTATTCATGTACATGATTTGAAAGTGACGGTTGGGACCAAAATTATATAGCCCTCCAATACATTGGGTAATGTTTCTACCTCTTGATATGTCATGTATGGTGCATGGGTGGTTATCCTAATCACACTATGTTATGATTTCTTGGTGTTTTTCCTTGACATATGTTTATGATATTATGTTTTATGTTGTTATCGCATTCCTAGGATTCCTTAATGTGTTCATGTTATATCATGTCTTATTGTTAAATATTATTATTTTCAACCCTTAATGTCTTTTTGATGTGCTTATTTACTCACATTTATTATTTTCATCATGTTATGATTTGATTATTCCCTTACTAATATTTATATCTCTCCATTTTCTTATGAATATCCTCATGTTATCTCATGTAGTTTTAGAAGATCCAAGGAATATAAGGGAATGTCTTGGAGTTTTTAATTAATGATGTTTTACTCATGTTTAAAGCTATTATTCCATGTACCCAATTTCCCAAATACACTAGGACTCAAAGTATTTTGGGTTGCATTAAGTGTACATTTATGTAATAAATCATGAAATAAATTTTATTAAAGATATGAGTTATCATGTAATAAGTAGATTTTAAAATTCTTGGTGGCTTTTAAAATCATTTTTCAAGGAATCAAAACCAATAAAAAAACTCCAATTTCCATGAAAATTTATGAAAACAATCATAGAGTTATTAATGGAATATTTTAATTGAGAGAACCTCAATCTGAGGGGCCATTTTACCAAGATGACTAGAAATTCACATTTAGTGTTTTAAAACACTAAAATGTTCATTTAAGGGTAAAACGCAAAGCAAAAGGCCTCCAAATGACATTAAATCATAAGAAACATATATTTTTATTATTTTATATTTGTATAAGTAGATACCACATCAAATATAGTTTTGGTGCACTCAAATGGACATAAAAATCTGATTATGAAGGTTTGATGGCCTTTAAAAACATCTGTTAGGGGTAAAAACTGAAAAAAAAAATACATATGATTGTCATTAAATAATTTAAAAACAACCATATTTTTTTGAATAATAGGAGAACAAGTCAAGTAAATTTTATGTGTTATTTTACCAGGATGATCAGAAATGCACTTTTAGTGTCTTAAAAACACTAAAACAAGTGTGTAATTATCAAAATATAATAAAATGAATTATTAATGAAATAAATCATATTAAACCTATATTTATATTATTTTTGATGTGCAATATTAAATGGTACATCAATCCGATGTGTGGTGTTCTGAAAACAACCTAATAACTAGTTTTTAAAGGCTTGATAACCTTTAAAACAAGTTTTTGGTGGTTAAAGACAATTGAAAAAACCTCTTAATGCTATGAAATTATAAAAAATAAACTATAGCATTACTTTTGAAATTCTATAATTGATGGAGCATTAATCCAATGAGTCATTTGAGCAAGATGACTATAAAAACGCATTTAGTGTTTTAAAACACTAAAATGTTTATGTAATGACTGAACCCATGCAAAAAACCTTTAAATGATGTTAAATCATAAAAAGACCATATTTATATTATTATTGGCATCTATGAGTATAATTCAAGTCATTCAGATATGTGGTGTACTCAGATGGACCAAATAATCATTTTTTAAATGTTTAAAATCCTTTAAAACTTGTGTTTTTTGGATTGTTAGTGTTGGAAAATATGACTAGAGGTGGTGAATAGTAATTTTAAAATTTAAAGACAAAAAAAATTAAATTTTATAAAAATAAGATCTGAAGTGAGTTTAGTGTTCTTAGAATGAGTTGGAGTGGAAATAAAAAGTAAGAACACAAGGATTTATAATGGTTCAGATCACAAAGATCATAGTACACTCATAAACCTCATCTACTCCTCAAGGATATTGGTACCCACAATTAATATCACTTTTAAAGATGTGAGAACCTTGTTTATAGACACCTCCTTTTAAATAAACTAAAGGCACATCATAGTCTATTACAAGAGACTAACTTAATATATTTACCTGACTTTTGATCAGGAGTCACAACATTGACTTCATTTTAGGTGGTGGAATAACCAGATAAAGAAATATTTTCTTTTAATGGGAAAATCATAAACCATAAATGAAGAAATATAAACATACATATAAATATTACACAAATAAAACAAATATAGGTAAATTAATATTTGATCAGAAATGTTGAAGATGATAAATTTTAATGATCATTGATCAATTGAATGGAACATTGTCAAAATTTAAATACTTCTATGATCACAGCTAGGTTATAGAAGTATCAAAAGTTTATGAACAATTGAGAGCTGCAATAATGTGTTAATAATATATCACACATTGATTCTATCGAATTATTTTCACATGTATTATTTTTATTCCCTAAAAGAAGTCTCTCGGATCATTAAGACAAATATCTTTTAACATCTTGTTAATATCCAATATATGTATTGTAATTGTTAAAGAATAACAATAAAATAATATGAATTTTACCATTGTTTGTTAAATCCACATTGAATAATATAGAAAAAATGTAATTTATATTTAATTATGAAATATTAAAATAAAACAAATAATATGTTAACTATAAAAATTTTAAATAAGACACAATTTAAATAAAAAATATAATCTTATAGATTATAAAGAAAGAAAAATGTATTAAATCAAAGCATCATAAAAACTTCAACCAACATGTATAAGTGTACATAAAATAGTACAACAATTATTTTTTACATATTGTTACAATTATATTTAATCATTAAATAAAAAAATAATAGAGTAATTATTTTAAAAGAATCAATTAAAATAAGAAATAAAAATTTTATAAATAAAAAAAATAACTAATTTTGGATAATTGATATACTTTTGAAATAGAGAACAAAGGCTTTATTTTGTTACTACTAAAAATAGAGAGCGGTGGATTATTTTTGGTACCACTGAAAATATAGAGTGGTGTAAACCCAATGGTAAAAAAAATAGAAAATTCTATAGTTTCACTTAGAAGAAAAAAATAATAAAATCCAACCAAAAATAAAACAAATTTTATGCCACTAATAAGACAAATAATTATGGTAAATGATAAAAACATTCTACCATTGGAAGTCCAATTGTGAATCATGACCTACCATTGGAGAGCTCTAATGGTGAATCACTAAAAACACTTCAGATGAAAAATAATAATCAACTGATAAAAATCTTCTCAAAAAAATATGGAAACATACAAAAAACCTACTATGCTTGATCAAAGAATGAGAAGAGATCTTGTTGTGGCTTAAATAAGATTATGTCATCAAAAAAGAAATAAAAACTGGAAGGTTAAAAATGAATCACTTTTGATGTCTAATGGTGACTCATGACTCAATATTGGTGTCTGAATATGGATCATGACTCACTGTTGGTGTCCGACGGTGGCTCATGACTCATTATTAGTGTTCGACGGTGGATCATGACTCACCATTGGTATCTGATGGTGGCATGTGACTCACCATTGGTGTGCTGGTAGGGCATGAATCACCATTTATGTCCAGCAGTGACTCGTGACTCACCGTTGATGTCCAGTGGTGACACCGTTGATGTCCAACAATGACACCATTGAGCAACCGTCAATGGGGAAATCTTTGAAACAGAGAAGCATCCCAAGTAGAGGTGGGAAATGGGAATCTTGAAGAAGTTATGTGGAGTTGAACAACGCCTTGAGGAAAAAGATGAATAACTGAACCTCATCTATATTATTTTAACTACTTATAGTGATAATAAAAACATTCAAACTATGAAAAACAGACATGATTTTATCATTACTACATTGTCCTAAAAATCTCCAACACACAATATCTTGTTGTTGAAGATTGATAAAATAAGAGAAAGAAGAAGATATATTTTTGAAAATAATAGAGGTGTGATAGTTCTAAAATGAGAATTGTGGGATGATATAATATTAAACTGATGATAAATAAAAGATCTGATGGTTGAGAATGTATTTGTATTTTTTTTGTTTCGATGAACAATGAAACTCAAACCATGTCCAACATCGATTTGGCAATGTGGAAGTTGAATGGTATATCTATAACAACCGAAATTCTTATAAAATAAATTGTTTTCTTTTTAAAATTAAATAAATAAATTCATTATAAATGTATAAGGAAATAAGTGGTATTTTAAGGAATATTTGTTGATGAATTGGTAACTTGAACTTAAGAATAGTAATACAACCCTTATGAATAGTAAATCAGAAAATAGAATAGTAACCACACCTATGAAGTTATAAATAAAATTTATGTATCTTATATGTGAAAATATGATATATTTATATCTTGGAATGAGTAAAAAAATGTTTTTAAAATGATATATTATGTATTGATTTTTTTGTAAGATAGAAATATTTATTTAAAATTTTATAATTAATATAATCATTTAATGAAAATATATTTTCATAAAATATATTCATAAATTATTATTTTATTTTATTTTGATTATAATATAATTTTATGAGGCATTAATTAATTTTTCAAAGTGTTATAAAATCAGTTATTATTTCAAAAGTGGTATTTTTCAAATAAATAATGATTTTAATTAAAATTTAAATTTCTCATATATAGAAAATTGTTTTCAAAAAATGGAGTTCATTTTTAATTATACACGTTGAAAAATTGTTGGGGTGAATTTTTCAGATTTTTCTAAAATACTCGAATTTTTTGTGAATATTGAAATACGATAATTTACGAAATAATCTATATACAAGAATTATTTAGTCATGGATGATGTTATACTTATTTAAGAATCCTTATTTCTAAATCACATGCAAAAAATATTTTATTTAGTCACAATAACCAATACTATTTCTTATATTAAGTAAAATAATAAAATAATTATTAAAATAATGGAAAACCCCCCTCTCGTCCAATATAAATACCACCTCTCACCCCCTCTTCCACTCACACCTATAAAACTTTGATACTTGTCTAATTTATACCTAATAAAATTCCCAGGACTCCTCTCTGTATCCAATACCTGATGGTATCACCAAAAGGCCAAAACCAAAGCCCTTAAGGAGGTTCTCAAGGGAGAGAATTCAATAGGTAAGAATCCTCTTTCATTTTCTATTATTTTCTTTTCAATTATTTTTTTCTTAAACTGTCTTCAACTACCCTTATCTAAGAATCATTAAAAATCCATGATCTTATATTTAATGTAATGTTTTTCATTTTTATGGAAAAATTCATTACCATACTTCTTATCCACTCCATTTTATTCTATAAAAATAAAAACATTGTCCGTAATGTGTCGATTTACCGACATCATAGATGATATGTTTTCAATTTCCATTACAGACTTCATGGTAGGTCATAAAAAAAAATTAATTGTTGGAAAATATTATAAATTTTATGTTATAACCTCTTTTATTTTCTTTAATTAACATATATTCATAATATTAAATTATATAATATAACTAGTTCGTGATTATCGAAGAACCGCTAAAATGATCTAAACAAATATCATTAATGGTTTATCAAATGAATAATCATCATATCTAAAAACTAACTGATTTATGGTATAATTTAATATTAACGAAACATACTAATACCATTTCATTCTAATTCTAGAGTTTCACTTCAATTCAATAATAAAACCAATTATGAACTGACCGTGGAAACCATGTAATGTATGCACCCAAAAAAATAGATATAACAAAATATTATTAATAAATGGGTGGAATGATGCTATAAAATGATCATATAAGGTTTCATAAAAATTATTATGTTTTTTTAAAATATTAATAACACTATTTTAACCATTATACAAGAGGTTTATACTCATTTTATGTAAGATGAACCTGAGGTAAGGTAATTCTTAACTCAAATTTCATTCTTTGGGTTAACCTTATAGTTCAATGATTTTTTCATGCTAAGATTATTTGTGAATTTAAATTTGATTATATTATGTTTCATTATGTTTATTTATAGTGAATATAAATATTCATTTCATGTGATCAATTCGCACTTCAATGATATGGTATTTTTAAGGTACTTTTCTTGAAAAAATCCTCTTTTAAATTTCTATTTTTTAAAAAAAATAAAAAATGAATGTTTTTATGCAAGTTTTCATGTTTTATAATAATTTTATGGTTCTTTGGAATTTTTTTAGGTGAAATTTGGTACCTATATCTCCCTCAAATTAGTTGGGTATGTTTAAGATAGAGGTTGGTCGTATTGTTACTCCAAGTGTAACTGTGACGGTTACACCATAAGGTAGCCAAAAGGTTACATTATAAGGTAGTTGTGAGGGTTAAAAATCATAAGGTATCCATGACTGTTAAATTATTAAGTAAGTAATTCCCCAGGTCTCCTATATGTTTTATTTATGTTTTTCTATTTTCTATATAAATCTCTTGTTTTCACAAAGTAAGTATATGATACTTTATGGGTGAGAAGTATGTCTTTGTGAAGATGATTTCATAAGTTTATAATTATTCATTGGGTAACACTTTATATCCTTTTTATAAACCTTACTAATATTTTTAGTCATCCCATGTTTTAAAATGTTTTTCATGGGTTTCAAGGATAGGTAAGATAAAATGATAATCTAAGATGAATTTTGTGAATACTTTTCATTAAAATATTTCATGTTTTTATTTAAATATTTTGTATTATGTAAGAAAATGATACTGTTTTAGTAGATACCCACTTTGTATGCTTATGGGTTGATATGTATGAAATATTTCCCAACTTTGTAAAACTCTAAACCAAAATGATCTTTGGGAATGTAATAATTGAATTCTAAAATAATTTAATAGATTATGTAATGTTTAAGGATGGTTCCTTATAGTTGGTATCAGAGCATAGTTTAGATAATTTTGGGGGTTAGGATTATGTTAATAGAATACCATAATTGGTTCTAACCTTATGTTTATATAAAAATGATATAGCTTTTGAATATTACCATGTTTCTTTATCTAAGGTATATCTGTTCAGAATGGCTTTCTATAGAAGAAACTAGGAATTTGATGTCGGAAGTCACTGAGAGGCTGATATATCTCTGAGTCCATAATATTGAATGGTCGGGATTGGAACTGAGTAGTTTGTGATAGTAATGGTTTAGATGATGTATGCAATAAATGGTGGTGTCATCCATACAAGAGAAAAAAAAAAGAACTATTGTAAAGAAATATAACGATAGTGGAACATTTTATGAAGAAATGCACTCCTCCTTTCAGTGGATCTTTTGATCCAGTTGTCTCGGATTGGTGTGTTAAATCCCTTGAAAAGATATTTTATGTCATGGGCTATTCACATAATCAAAAGGACAATTTTTAAGATAAAGGTGGCCAGTGGTTATCAATAGATAAAAATACCTGGGATATCGATAAGGTCGATTCCTTGGAATGGGATGAATTTAAGAACATTTTTCTTGAAAAATATTTTCCTAAGGTGGTTGACACACGCCTATCATAGGGCATGGAAAAAACAATTTAATTTTCCTAGTACATCACAGTGGCAGACCAGAGTCATCTCACATGAGGATCTTTTTCTGTTCATTCACTCACTTAATATAATTCACATTAACTAATTAATTTTGGATGTTTTAATTTATTATATTAATGTATTGGAATTTATGAAAATAATTTAAATTCAAAAATTATATTCAAATTAATTTGAAATTCTAAACAAAATGGAATTAGTGAAAAAAGAAAGTTCTCTTAAGAGAAATTTTAGGGATCACCTTCATTGAACAACTTAAAATATTCTTAGTAAACACACTCCATAGTATGTGTGCACACCTTACTATACCCCAGTTATGAATGAAAATTACACTTAGTGATCTCTAATCACACCCTCCATCAACCTTCTCAATTGAGAGAAAATGGTTATAGATTAAGAAGTTAAACTTTAGACAACCATAGTGAGGATTATACTCACTATAAATTCACCTTATAATTTACTCAAATATTATTAAAAAAAAATTCTTGGGTTCAAGAAATAGATTAATCCCTCAGAATATTCCTCATATTAGTTACTCATGATCTTGACTATTATTGCTCACGATGGTAAGATGAGAAAAAGAAAAGAGGGTTGATGGGTGGACACAAAAATAAAAACAATGCATGAATTTATTAGAAATATAAATTACAATTTAAAACTACAAAAAATAAATTAAAAATAAATGGGGAAGATTTTTGGTCAGCCTCCCTCGGTGGAGATCTCCTCCCTGGTGCCTTGAAGGAATGGGGTGATTTGAGAGGGAGGAGCTCCCCTCCTTTTATAGGCAGAATTTGTCCCTTCAAAGTCGATGACTTGTAACCCCAATAAATGACCTATTAATGCATTTCACCCTTCATGAATGTTGTTTCTAAATATCTTTTCTATCTCTCTTTACAATTTCATCATATTTGGAGATCATATTTGGGAGTTATGAGTTTTTTGTTGGAGGTTTCTTTTCCTGTATGAAGTTTCCAGGAAGCTTCCTTCAAAAGTACAACACCCAATGGCAACCTTAATTACTTCTAAAATCCCTGAAATAAATTTTAAAGCCAATAATATGTGTCCTTGTACTATTATAATTGGAATCACCGCAATTTTAGGTTTTTAGGCAGAGATGGACTTCCGTTATGGTGGTGGGGTCCACGCTGTTCGCCCAGAAAATCCTTCAACTTCATTGATTTTTTAAGGCCTCTAGATTCCCGAATCAGACCATAGTCCAGAAGAAAAAGTTTGAGACAATAAAATAAGGATTCTAAAAAATCACTCAATTTTGATTTAATTTTTTCAAGAAATGACTAAAATACCATTGATGTAAAAATCTGTGCAAAAATCCAGAATTAAGAGTTTTTCACCATTTTACTCAAAACGCATCATAAATACAAAATTGATTCATATAAGCTCAAATTCATAATTTGAGATTATCAAAACAATTGAAATTTATATAAAAAATGTGTAAAATATTATCACTATCAATTCTCCCACACTTAAACTATGTTTTTCATCAAGCATGAAATTTAAACATTGAATTCAGAGGACACCAATGTTACTAATATTCAAATTCCAATGTAATAAAATTTTAAAATTTTAAATTCCAAATAAAACATTCAAAAATAAACATAAAATATCAATTTAATTTCCCATTTTTCAAATAAACAATTAATTCATATATTTTACATTTCCTCATTGAAAAAAATGGAACTTATTCTTTCATTCATTCAAGCTTCTCAATTCATTATTATTAAGCATGACACATCATGATGTACCTCACCTTTGAATTTTTAGTCCCATATCTCATGATAAAATTCAAGTAGAGTTATTATCATATCATGAGAACATGCACCTTATCCATAATCTTGTAAAATATCTATTTTATTCACTTTTTAAAGAAAAAAGACACATAACAGCATGATAATTTTTCAATAAAGGATCAAATGAATCTGAGGCTTAAGGTTGGAATGATTTTAGGTTTTTAAGAATTAAGGCTCAAGGAGAGGGTTTATCACTTAAGTATAATTCATGATATCAAAACGTGTAATTAAATTATCACCTTTAAAGTAGTAACACCCACTTCCCCCAAACTCAAAGTATGGTCATGATCAAGTAAGCATAATGAATTAGTTGTTCACCCTCTTGATTTTTTTTCTTTTTTATATATTACTTTTATTATTTTTCAAATGTTATGATTAGATAAAATCACACATCCATTACCTAACCACATATGATTAGAATATAATTGGTCTGGAAAATGGTGATTTTTGGTTCTCCCAAATCACAACCCATTTTTTATCATTTTGTTTTTGGTTATTTTTGTCATTTTTTTGTAATTTTTTTAATTATATATGGGAAAAAATACAATGGATGACTCCAAAACCTTTTAAAATACCCATAGTAGCACCCCAAAAAGTTTTCCTTACAAATTAAATCATCCCTTCCACCATGATTTCTTTGCCCCCACACATCATCTTTAAAATATCATTCAAATACTAAGAGGAGGGTAGGAATGAGAAACAAATGTCTTAAAACATGGATTATAATTAACAAGGACATTCATGGTCTTTATGATCTAAAAGAAGGATTTATGTAAATGTGTTCATTAAGGATAAGGGTTTTTCAAAATATTCCTCAATCATTTTAAATGTGTTTTTTTACATTCATAGCTTTGATAAGTTCAAACACATGTTCTGCCAGGTGACATGTCCCAAGATCACTCAAGAAATATGATCAATAATAAATAAGAAGTAATTGGTCTAGAAATCCTCTTAGTAATTAGAAATATGATATTGGATAATCACTCAAGGAATAATTTATAATAACAAATCAATTCACATGAATTTCATAAATTCAATGAGTGAAAGATGGTAGGGAAATTTCATTTACATGAATCAATCAATTCCATAAAATCACGAGTCATCATTTTAATATTCATGATTCACTTTAAAAATTCAATTTACCATTTTACTCATTAAATATCATTAACATTTAAATCTAAAACATGTCATCACAGGGTTTCTAAGAAACTCATGTCTCCTAGAAAATTAAAGTAAGCATGAATTTGGTTGTGGGCATGCGATTCTTATCATAAAATCTCAAAACATGTTTTGGGCCAAAAAATGTAAAGAGTTTAAAAGATCATCATGAAAAGTTAAATCCCTTTTGAAATGAAGCTTTGGTTATCTTCCTCCAATTTTTGGGTCTTCCTTCTTCCATTATAATCCTACAAAAGAAAAATTACTCAATTAATCATAAGTATCATTTCATTTAAGCTCAAAATGAAAAGAGGGAGTGGGCCGCATGCTAAAAAAATTCCCAATACTGAATTTGAAATTTAAATTTATAATATTGAAAATGAAATTACTAATAATCAAGTAATGGATAAATCTTGGTATGATCCTCCAAGTGGGACCTGGAATCTTTTAATGCCTCTAGAGGGAAGTATCAACTTTTATCCATAATCTGTCGGTGTATGAAGCTTCTTTGATTTAAACCACCACGAGTGGATCTTCCCAGCTTGCAGTTGTTTTTTATTATTGAGGAGGACTCCATGGAAAGATTATACCATATCTGCCCCTTATCAATGTGGTTCAAAATACATGGTAGGGGTATGATTAAGTAGGGAACCTCCTCTTCTTTTGTTTCTAATTTTTCAACCATCTTTTCTTTCTGTGATGGCTTCATGGAGGCTTCAGCCCCTTGTCTAATTTCATCTGGCTCATAACTTGGATATCTTCATGATGGGTCTCCTCCAGTGGATATTCATTGTATTCAGGGAGCTTCTATCATTCCTCAATAGTTGTGTTATTTTTTAAATCATCCTCCAAGGCGTAGTATGAGTTTTCCAAATTGGAAAATTCAATAGAATTAGGAGAGATACTCAAATTAGTTTAAACAAAATTAAAATAATTTGATTTTAAGAATGTATCATCTCCCTGAGTTGGTTCGACGTTAGTATCCTCTTTAATTGAAACTGCCTCTTGGATTCTATATTCACCGGATAGTGGTAGGTAGTCAAGATCCTCCATTATTACTTTAAATTCCACCACTCAGGTGGTTTCTTCCTTCGGAGCTACTGGATCTTGTTCTCTACAAGGCTTGGGGTGGTCAAGAAGTTCCTCACTTTCACTCCAAAATTAATCTAATTCATGTTGACCACTCATATGTGGCTTTGTAGGTAAGTATTCTTTCCTTTATCCTTAGGTTCTTCAATTTCAAAGACAAGTTGTGAAATTTCTTCCACCACTACCTCAGGTTCTTAATCTGGCTCAGGGTCGAGTTGCTTTTGTGCTATGTGTACATATTCAGTAATCAATTATATTTAGCTATCCATATTTTTCACTTTATCACCAATCCTTTGAAACTGAGCATCAAGATCATTACAAAAATTTTCTAGCACCTGATATTACTTAGTCCATGAATAATAATTTGAGCTGAATGAAATCATGATCAAAGAGTTTTTTTAATGTTTTTTTTTTTTGAAATTTATTTATTTATTTTTTTGATTTTTTAAATGAAAATATTTCTACAATTTGAAAATAGAAAAAAATAAGTAAACTACTGATTGGAACCCGGAAATGGTGCCAGTTTTGATGCACACCTATCGTAGGGCATGGCAAAAACAATTTAATTTTCCTAGTGTAGCACAGTGGAAGACTAGGGACATCTCACTTGAGAATCATTTTCAGTTAGTTTACTCACATAATCTAATTCACCTTAACTACTTCATTTTCTTTGTTTTAATTTAATCTATGAATGTAATGGAATTTATGAAAATAAATGAAATTCAAAAAATCAATTCAAATTAATATTAAATTCTTAACAAAATGGAATTAGTGAAGAAAGGATGTTCTCCTGAGAGAACTTTTAGGGAGCACCTTCATTGACCAGCTTAAATAATTCTTAGTAAATACACTCCATTGTATGTGTGAACACCTTATTCAACCCTGGTTATTAATGAAAATTCCACTTAGTGATTTCCATGTACATCCTCCATCCACATCCTCAATCGAGGGAAAATAGTTGTAGATTAAGAAGTTAACTTTACACAACCACAGTGAGGATTACACCCACTATAAATTATCCTTATAATTCACTCAAAGAATAGTAAAAACGTGGTCTTGGGTTCAAGAACCTGATTACACCCTTGGGATATTCCTCAGATTATTTATTCATGATCATGAGTATTATAGTTCATGATGGTAAGATGATAAGAATAAATGAGTGTCGATGGGTGGTCACAGAAATAAAAATAATGCATGAATTTTTTAGAAATCTAAATTACAATTGAAAACTAAAATAAAAATAAAGAAAATAAATAAATTAAAAATAAATGGGGAATATTTTTAGCCAGCCTCCATTGGTGGAGATCTTTTCCTTGGTGTCTTGAAGGAATGATATGGAGAATGGGATGATTTTAAAGGGAGGAACTCCCCTCCTTTTATAGGCAGAATTTTTCCTCCACAAGTTGTGGCCTTTTTGCCATAATAAATGACCTATCCACGAATTTCACCCTTCATTAATGTTGTTCTTAAATATCTTGGTCATCTCTCCTCAAAATTTCATCATATTTGGACATCATATGTGGGAGTTATGAATTTTTCATTAGAGGATTCTTTTCATAGATGAATTTTCCAGGAAGCTTCCTTCAAAAGTATAAAACCCAATGGAATCATTAATGACTTCTAAAATCCCTTCAGAGTCGATCCTATGTGTCCTTGTACTATTCTAGGTAGAATCCCCACAATTGGAGGTGTGTAGGCTGAGATGGTCTTCTGTTGTGGTGGTGGGGTTCACACTATCCACCTAGAAAATCTTTCAACTTCATTGATTTTTTTAAGGCCTCTAGATTCCAAAATTTGATACTATTCCATAATACAATTTTGGGGAAAATAAAATAAGGATTCTAAAAAAAACACTCAATTTGGATTTAAATTTTTTAAGAAATGACTAAAATACCCTTGATGTAAAAATTTGCCCAAAAATCCATAATTAAGCATTTTTCACCATTTTTCTCAAAACACATCATAAATACAAAATTTATTCATATAAGCTAAAATTGATAATTTGGGATGACTAAACAATTGAAATGCGTACAAAAAATGTGGAAAATATTAGCTCTATTACAGGTTCAACATAGGATGGAAAATCAATTCCTTGAATTGATACAAAAGGAGGAATATTTAATGTATGTGAATGAAGAAAACTTCACCTGGTTAGAAAGGTATGCTCAAAATATTATTCAGAATCTTAATAGTAAAATCAATCATTTTTACTCATGATTAAATCCTAGATACCTAAGGTAATAGGCCCCCTGTTAATTCAAAATTTATGAGAAACTTGTATAATGTGTTGAGAGGATATAAATGGAATTTTTTGATGATCATGTTCAATTTGAAAATAAGATGAAGAAAATGTACAGATGTAAATTAATGGGTAATGATAAAACAAATAAATATGAAGGTATTAAATTCAAATTTCTGGTTTGTGGGATGTGTGGTAAAAAGAACTTTGGGGAATGACTTAACAAATCTGAGAAATGTTTTCGATGTGGTAAGCTTAGACATATGGCCCAAAAATATAATGAAAATGATCTTAATATTAATTCTGATAATAAATCTATAAAGTGTTTCCAAATGTGGTGAGATGGTTCATTATGAAAATACCTGACCAAAGAATGATATGAATGATAGAAAGCATCCAGATTATTAGCATAAAGGGGTGTTGAGATCGTTTGTGACTATGTCAGCAGATGTTGGGCCATCTAATGAAGTGGAATCAAGTACTTTTTTTGTTTACTCAGATTTTTCTAGTACTTGTTTGATATAGGTTCTACACATTCCTTTATTTCTAAGAAACTTTTATGGTAAATTGGAAGTTTCAACTCAAGAAATGAGACTAGAACTTATCGTTAAAACATCAGTGGTAAATATTACAGCAAAAATAAATTATAAGAATCTTTCTCTTGTTATCTATGGAAATTCATTACCTGAAAACCTTATTGCTTTTTCATTAGTTGAGTTTAATGTTACTCTAGGTATGGATTGGATTTTAGTTTATCAAGATAAGATTAATTATAGAGCTAAAGAAGTTGTTTTTCAAAAATATTTTCAGTGTTTATACAAGAATGAACCCATATAATTGATAACATATCAAGAAACTAATAAACTGTTAAAATATGGAAATGAAAGTTATATTTCTCATATTATCAAAAATAATGGAATTGTTCAGATTAATGTTATGCCATTGGTAAATTAGTACTTGGATGTTTTTTCTGATGATTTTTCCGGTGTTATACCAGATCAAGAAGTTCAATTTACCATTGACTTGGTTCCTAATTCTAAGACCATTTCAAAACCCACTATTGAATGGATCAAGTGGAACTTCTTGAATTGAAAAATTAGTTGCATAAGTTACTTGATAAAGGATTCATTCACCCTATCAAATCACTATGGGGTGCTCCTAGTTTTTTGTTAAAAATAAAGATGGTTACATGAAGTTTTTCATTGATTATAGAGCATTAAATAACATTACTATTAAGAATAAGTATCATTTTCCTCATATCAATGACTTGTTTGATCATCTCTAGGGAGCTCAATATTTTTCCAAGATTGACATGAGTCTGGGTACCATAAGATGAATTTAAATGAGGAAAAAATATTAAAAACATATTTTCATACTAGATATGGGAATTATGAGTTATTTGTTATGCCTTTTGGTTTGAAAAATGAACCTATTGTATTTTTGGATCTTAGTGATAGAATATTCCATGAATATTTGGATAATTTTGTTGTTGTTTTTATTGATGATATTTTGTTCTTTTATAAAAGTTTTGAGTATCATGAAAAACATTTACTTATTTTCTTACAAACTCTCAAAGAATATAAGTTTTATAGAAAATTTAGAAAATGTGATTTTTAATTGTAATTGATTTATTTTCTTGGGAACATTGTAAATAAGGATGGAATAAAAGTTGATCCTACCATAAAAAGTGTTTAATGATGGATAAGACCAAAAATGTTACCGAGATTCATAGTTTTCCTATATTATCAGGTTATTATTAATGGTATTTTAAAAACTTTTCATGGTTATCTAGATCGCTAAATAAGTTGACATGAAATACGGTTAAATTTATTTGGATACAAGAATGTGATGTTTGTTTATAGGAACTAAAGAATAGGTTAGTTAATGCTCTAGTTTTGGACTTGCCTACCAAAAATGGTGAATTTTTTATCTTTAGTAATGCTTTATTGAAGGGAATTGGTTGTGTTTTGATGTAGAATGACTAGGTAATTGCTTATGGTTTAAGAAAATTGAAACCTCATGAGTTAAACTTTCCCATACATGATTTGGAATTAGCAGTTTTTTCAGTTAAAATTTGTGGGAATCATTTATATAGAGCCAAATGTGAAATATACACTGACCATAAAAGTATGAAGTATATATTCATTTAGAAGGAATTAAACATGTGGTAGAGAATATGTCTTGAACTGATAAATGATTATGATTTCACAATCAATTAACATCCTTAAAAAACAAATTGGTGGATTCCTTAATCTAAAAACATCAAGCTACATTAACCATGTTATGTTTGGAAAATGATCCCTTGATTATGGATTTGATGAATTTTGGCTTAGAATAGGTTGGTGTAGAAAATTCCTCTATTTTTGTGTCAATAAAGTCATCACTCTTAGACAGAATTACGCAAGCACAGAAGGAAGACAATGAGCTGCAGAAAAAGGTAGAATTGGTGAAAGGGGTTTGTTTTCTATAATTTAATGTTGATAATGATTGTGTTTTGATATTTTGTAATAGATTATGTGTGCCCTGTGTTTCATATTTGAATAAAGAGTTGTTAAGTGAAGCTAATATTTTTTTATTTTCAGTTCATCCTGACAGTACTAATATGTATAGAGACCTTTATGGGTATTAATGGTGGGATGGAATAAAAAGAGATATTACAGATTTTACTGTGAAATATTTAACATGTAAAGAGGTTAAAGTAGATAAAAATTACCAAATGGAATAATTCATCCCTTTACAGTTCCATATTGGAAATAAGAAAATATATCCATGGACTTTGTTGGGGGACTACCGAAGAATTATCTATATTTCAATAAGATTTGGGTTATTATTGACCCGCTAACTAAATCTACACATTTTCTTATTATTCATGATACCATGACATTGGATCAATGTTCTTGATTGTACCACAAATATATTGTCAGGTTACACGAAGTTCCTCTTTCCAGTGTATCTGACTGAGATATCATGTTTACTTCTAACTTTTGGAAAGGCCTTCATAAGTCATTAGGAGTAGAATTAAATTTCATCACAACCTTTCATCCTTAATCTAATGGAAAATTAGAGTAATAAATTCATAAATTATAGGATATGCTTTGAGCTTGTTCAATGGATTAACATGGAAGTTGGGATCAACATCTTTCTTTAGTTGATTTTTTTTATAATAACAATTTTCATTCAAGTATATAGATGACACATTTTGAAGCATTATATAGAAAGCAGTGTCAAGATCGATATTTTTGGGATGAAGTTAGGGAAAGGATGTTGATGGTAACTTAATTAGTAGAGGAATTTTCTGAGAAAGTTAAGATGATTTAGTAGCATATTAGGAGAGCTCATAGAAGGCAGAAAAGTTATCCAAATAACAGGATGAAAGACTTTTCTTTTAAGGTAGGTGATCATGTTTTTCATATAATCTCACCATGGAAAATTGTTATGCATTTTGGTAAGAAATGAAAGGTTATTCCATGGTTCATTTGGCCATATTAAATACTAGAGAGAGTTGGACCATTCACCTACTAAGTATCTTTACCTCAAAGTTTATCTCAAGTACATAATTTTTTTCATGTTTTGATGTTGAGAAAGTATGTGCTAGATCCATCTCATGTTTTTATCCCAGAAGTAGTTTAGCTAGAAGCGAACGTTTCTTAAAAAGAAAAACATGTTCAAATTCTTGATCATAGAGAGTAAGTATTATGTAATAAGGTAATTCACCAGGTTATGGTTTTTTGGAGAAACCACATGGTTGAAGAAACAACATGGGAATCCAAAAATTTTATGATAGAAAGGTATCGTCACTTGTTTAATAATTGATCAAATTTGTGATGAAACAATTTCCTAATGGTGGGGATAATGTGAAAACCTAGTTACTTATAAAACAAATTGTCTTATTTTTGAAATTAAATAGTTAAATTCATTATAAATGTATAATAAAATAAGTGGTATTTTAAAGAATATTTTCTGATGAAATAGTAACTTGACCTTAGGAATAGTAATGTGTCCCTTATAAATAGTAAATAGATAAATAGAATAATAACCACACCTATAAAAGTATAAAGAAAATTTATGTATCTTATATGTGAAAATATGATATATTTATATCTTAGAATGAGTAAATAAATGTTTTGAAAATGATAGATTAAGTGTTGTATTTTTTGTAAAACATAAATATTTATCTACAATTTTATAATTAATATAATGATTTAAAGAAAATATATTTCTATAAAATAGATTAATTAATTAAAATTTTATTTTCCTATGATCATAATATAATTTTATGAGACCTTAATTAATTTTTCAAAGGGGTATAAAATAATTTATAGTTTTTAAACTAGTATTTTTTGAATAAATTAAGATTTTAATTAAAATTTTAATTTATCATATTTATAAAATTATTTTCAAAACATAGAGTTCATTTTTGAATTCTAGATGTTGAAAAATTGTTGTGGTGAGTTTTTTGGTATTTTTATGAAATACTTAAATTTTTTTGAATGGTGAAATACGATAATTTATGAAATAAGCTAAATCATGAATTATTGAGTCATGGATGATGTTATTCTAAGGTAAGCACCCCTAGTTTGAACTAACGTGAATTGATTACTTTATTAATTCACAATAACCAACACTATTTATTGTATTGAGAAGAATAATAATATAATGACTAAAATAATGTAACCCCTTCCCCTCTCCTCCACTATAAATACCACCCCTCACTCCCTCTTCTCCTCACACCCCTAAAACTTTGAGCCTTTACAATTTTTACCCAATAATATTTCAAATAATCTTCCTCATGTCCAAGACCTATTGTTCTAATCAAAAGGCTCAAACCAAAGGCCTTAAAGAGGTTCTCAAAGGAGATAATTCAAGAGGTAAGAATCCTTTTCATTTTCCTTTATTTTATTTACAATTGTTTTTCAGATCTTATACTCTCTTCACCTCCCCTTATCCAAGAGGCATGAAAACTAACTTATCTTATATATATTTTAATTTTATCATTGTTATGTAAATATTAATTATAATACTTCTTATCCTATCCATTTTATTCTAGAAAAATAAAAACATCATCCATAATGCGTTGATTTACCGACATCATGGATGATATGTTTTCAATTTCCATTACTTCCTTCATGTATGGTCCTAAAACCATTTTAATGGTTGAAAATATTTTAGATTTTATAACAAAACCTCTTTTATTTTCTAAAATTAACATATATTTATAATATTAAATTATATAACGAAACTCGTTTGTGATTATCGAAGAACTGCCAAAATGATCTAAACAAATATCATTAATGTTTCATCTAATGATTGATCATAAAATCAGAAAACTAAATGATTTATGGTATCCTTTAATATTCTAGAAAATTTTTAATACCATTTAATTCCACTTCTGGAGTCTCTCTTTAATTTGATAAGAAAACCAATTATGAATCGACCATGTAAACCATGTAAAGAACGCACCCAAAACAATGGATATAAAAAACAGTATTAATAAATGGGTGGAATTATGTTATAAAATTATCATATAAGGTGTTATAAAAATTAATATGTTTCTATAAAATATTAATAACACTCTTTTAACTATTATCCAAGAGTTTTAAACCCATTTTAAGTAAGATTATCCCAAGGAAATGGAATTCTTAACCCAATTTCCATTCTTTAGGTTAGCCTTATACTTAAATGATTTTGTCATTATAAGTCTATTTGTAAATTAAAATTTTATTATATTATGTTTTATTATGTGTATTTATAGTGAATATAAATATTTTTATCATTTGATCAATTCTTACTTCAATGATATGGTATTTGTAATGGACTTTTCTTAAAAAACCTATTTTTAAATTTCTATATTTTTTTACAAAATTTAGAAGGAATTTTTTTATGTAAGTTTTCATGTTTTATGATTATGTTATGGTTCTTGGAAATTTTTATGATGAAGGGTGATACCTATTTTTCCCTCCAATGAATTAGGTATTTTTAATTTGGAGGTCGGTCGTAAGGTTACTCCAAGTGTAACTACGATGGTTACACCATATGGTAGTTGTGAGGCTTATATTGTAAGATACTCACGAGGGTTACAAATCTTAAGGTAGATGAGAGGGTTACAATATTAAGTAGGTAATTCCCCAAGTCTCTTATATGTTTTATTTATTTTTTTCTATATTCTATGTAAATATCTTGTTTTCACAAAGTAGGTATATGATACTTTAAGGGTGATAAGTATTTATTAGTGAAAATGATTTTATAAGTTTATAAGTATTCATGTGCTAATGCTTTCTATCCTTATTTGTATAACCCTTAATGAGATTTTTATGCTCATTCCAAGTTTTAAATTTTTTTGTCATAGGGTTTAAGGATGTGTAAGAAAAAGGAGAATCCAAGATGAATTTCATAAAGACTTTTCATTAAAATATTTCTTATTTTTGTTTAAAAATTTTTTATTAGGAAATAAATGGATATTGTTTTAGTAAGTAAACACTTTGTATGCTTATGGTTTTATATGTATGAAATATGTCCTAAATTTTAAAAACTCTAAACTAAAAAAGATCGTGGGGAATGTAATAAGTGAATTCAAAATTAATTTACTAGATTATGTAATGTTTAAGATCGGGTCCTTATAATACCAATTAAGTAGTGTTGATCCTCTGTAAGAGCTGGAAACCAGGGATCAACATAGGTTACAAAACATAAACACATAGTCCTATGGCCTATCTGGTAACCTATGTGGAACCCATGCACCTAAGGGAATCCTCTATGGCCCTTATACATGGGCCTACACACATTGAGTGTGCACTATTCACATCAATTACTCTTTAGCCTCCATATAGGCTGCATGTGGTAGGCCTTCCCACAGGGTTGACCCAATCGGTATTTTAAGTGGTTGAGCGCTTTCCAGGTGGCTTACTATCGATGACATAAATTTTTTACTTACAAAATAAATGTAGGTAAATAAAAAAATAACATGAAGTGAAAATATAAAACATTTATATTAACATTATTAAAACATGAGATTAAAAATTATTAATTAATTAAAACACTTGATAATTTAATAAACTTTAGAATTTAATAAAGTTAAGTATTTAATAAAATGTTAATGAAGATAAATTCATCAAAAAAATAATATTTTATAGTATTAGAACCACTTTCAAATACTGAAAAACTCCCCCATTTGTAAATTACAAAAAATATATTAAATTTTTAAGAAAAATATAAACATTTTGAAATTTATTGTAAGCACCCATCATTAAGCATTATACAACTAAGGACCTTTTACCGGTATAGGTTATATAGAGTTATATACAGACTTACAATTTATTATATTTATAATAAAATTAAAAAAATAAAATCTGAACATCACTTTTGGGTCTGTAAAAATGATGACGTCCAACTTTGGACTTCTAAGTGACCTATGAAAAAAATAATTTTAAACAAGGGGTGAGTATTGGAAATTCCTAGTAAGGGGTTCTAAAAACATACCATAAAGAAATAATTTTTCTTTAAAAACATTTCTTTAATCTACATGCCTAAAAAATTATGAAGTTAACTTTTTTCATGATCATTTTCTTATGAGATTTTGAAACGGAATTTATGAAAAACTTATTCTCAAAATTGCTAAACATTTTTAACATCTAAAAATAAAATACATTATAAAATATGAACGCAATTGATCATAAATGCATGAAATTATACTTATAATTTAAATAATGAAATTACTTAATTATGCATGACATTCTAGGTGTGCGAATACAATTTTTCACATGAAATATTACTTGTTTGGATTTTCATAGAAAACAACATCAAAACACATGTATGAAAACTATGAAATGATAGATAAATTCTTATAATTTGTTCATGGATAGGAAACGAACTATTAACCCTTCTTAATAAATGATATACATATATATATAACATTATTCCATGTGTAATTGAAAATATATAACTAATTAATACATGTTCATAAGAGAATGATTCTCAACAATGGTTATTTTATAAGTCAAATAATCACAAATAATGTTGGACAACCATAACATTCTGTCAAAGCCTCATGCCAAGACCATACATAACCATTTGGTTAATTCCTTGTGCTAAGACCAAGTTTGTCTCATGAGACCTACTGATGCATTGAGAGGCTATATCGGGACTCACCCATCACATAATAAGTCCTATGCATTCCTCACATGTCTAATAAAAGTATGAATTTAAATCAAAGTGTCGCATACCACTTTGATTTATTTAAATATTATGATAGATGAAATAAATTCATTAAACAATCCAAAGTGGCTCATACCACCATGAAATTTTTAATTCTTAATCCATACATTATCATAAAAATATTCATCTCGTACTTAAATTTATTGTCTTTATTTTTAAGTCACGAGATGAATAATGTAATCAATGCACATTTAATCAGTAAAAATGTATGTATTGTTTCGTCATCCCAAAATAATATCATATAATAGATAAATAGACTTTTCACATAAAATGATAACTTGTTTTACTATTTCTCATAACATGATAAGGTTCATCTCTTGTAGTTGAGAAAACAATTTATACAATAAATAAATAGGTTTTGCAAATAAAAATATTAAAATTCTTGGAGAAATCTATGTGATTAGTAATCATAAGTAAACCTTAAAATTCATTTTAAACCACGATCATTTTATGAATGAAAGGTGTGTTGATTATATTCTTAATGCATGTCCATGATTTTATGCAGACGTGACATCCTTAATTTTTTTAACATAATGACATGTTATGCACATTTTTTATAAAAAACATGATGATAAGAAATATAACATGTTAATAAAAAATTTATCCTTTGTATATATATACGCCCACATAACATGATCATATGTATTATGTACATAATTTCTTGAGTAATCTTGGTTATAGCCATATGTACATTATCATAAATGGAATGCATATAACATTATTTTCATACCATAGAATTTTAAATTTTCAAATTTCAATAAATGTAACATATATAAGACACTAGCATAATTTCTTGAAATAAATTATGATTCTTAAATTTGAAACAATCTTGAACTTAAAATTAATTAATAATATACTCAATAATTATAATTTCCAAGAATCTCTTGAATTCACATAATAGTCAAATATATATATATATATATATTTTTTAAAGAACCTGGGTCTTCTTTTTAGGTATACTTTTCTTTTCTGGTTGTCTTTGAGGAAAAAGTGGAGTTTTAGAAAAATTCAAGAGTACACGTCGTGTATTTATAAGTACACGTCATGTATTCGGTTGCTATGGGTGACCATGTACTGACTGGTTAGAGGCCGAGTACATGGTCATGTGTGGTGACCTAGAGACTGCCTAAATCAGAGGCCAGAAAAGGCAAGTAAACAACATGTACATTTAAAGAACACACTGTGTACTTTATTTTTTTCATTAAACGGATTGAAGTTAAGTCTGACCGACAGAACACACTTCTTCTTCATCCATCTCATCTCATAGAATTCGTACGGTTGCAGATCTTCTCCGAGTTCCCGACTTGATGTTCTTTCTTTGAATCGACCGTCGTCGATTTTGTTGGAATCGCCACATTGAGTTCATCCTCCTTCTAGAACTTCATCTCCTAATTTCTCCTCTATCACTAGTTATCCACGGTAAAATGTTTTAAGCGTATTTTAATATCTACAACGTTATAGGGTGATTCAAGGCATGAGGTTCACATATATTGATCTCACGATGCTGATTTAGGTGGTTTGTGCCTTTCCGTAGTTAGTCTTTGAGTTATATGTGCGAAAGTTCCCAATACCCTCGTTCGGGGTATTGTGTGTTTATGGTTTTAGCCCTTTTATTTTCCTGTTATGCCTTTTTTGATTGGATAGAGGTTAATGTTTTGAGAATAGGGTTATCTGTTCAAGCTATGGATGTTTTTCCCATGTTTTCTTGTTTTTTGACCATTTGGTCTAGCCTTTACTGTTAGGCTACTACTTTCTTTCCATGCCGAGTATTATTGGGTGGAGTGATTATTATTTGACATGTTGTGATATGTTGTAGTTGTTTATCCAAGTAGTTCTTGACATTTACTTTGGATTCTAATTATTGTTTGTGCACAATTGCTTCACATGGGGCTGTGGAAACCTGGTGTAGTGAGACCATAGGGGAAATTGACGTTGAGGGCTTTCCCAAAGTGTTTGTTTTAATTATCACGCTATGATACCATAAGAGGGATTGATGTTGAGTCCTCCCTCAGAGTGTCTATAGTTAAATTACGAGTCCACAGGAGGAACTGACATTGAGTGATTCCTTAGAGGGCCTATAGTTTACCCTTAAAAGACTAAAGGGGGAATTGACGGTGAGTGCTTCCTCAGAGAGTCTTTGATCACACATAACTAAATGGGGAATTGACAGTGAGTGCTTCCTTAGAGAGTATTTGATATATCTTCTCTTATATTGGGAACCATAGGGGTTAGGAAGTGAGAACTACCTAGAGGGTTTCTTTTATTTTTTTTGGGTGATTAAATACCTAAAAATAAATGTTTGTAAATGAAATTGTATGACTGTTTACTTTTGAGTACTTATGTTTTCACTGCTTCTTTTTGCTTATTTCCAGCCATATATATTCAATGACTGTTAGGAACAAATCTTTATGTGGTTGCCTATTGGGATTAGTCTCACACCCTATTTGGGTCATACTTCTAGGCCCAAACAGATTATTTTGTTATAGGTATAGATAAGGGAAATCTCCCTTCTACTTCAGGTACTTGATTGTTATAGAGATAGGAAGAATGGTACAAAGCTGAGGCTTGAGATGTTATGGAGTTGTTTACTTGATTTTCTTTTGAACTTTGGTTTAGTACTGTATTCTAGCATTGTGATTTGTTTGTTTGCTTTCTTAGGCATATGCATCATGCATCATTTATATATATGTTTGTGCTCCAGTTGTTTATTACTTCCATTTTTTACTTATTGTATGGTTTACTGCTTCCTTAATTGATATCTGTTTTACTTATATTATTTTACTCTGCCAACGAGGGAATAGTTTCTCCACTATCACACCCAAGGACCTCGCAACAAGTTGGAAGCCTCTGGTATTCGGGTAAATGCGCTTGAGGCCATGTGACCGACTAGGTACGGGGCACCTCTGAGTGGCTCCCAGAACTGGGACGTTACAAAGTGGTATCAGAGGAATTATTTTCTTCTTGACTTATATTTGGATCTTATATCTAGGGATAGGAAGAAAATAGGTACTTGGTAATAATCTATGCCTAGGAGTAGCTAACCCATGTACATGGAATAGCCAATTTACCTCATTATTTCAATTTTTCTAGCTTTTCAATTTTACAGTTGTTTTGATTTCACCATTGGGTGATTCACATGTTTTGGGATATTATTGTTGATATTATTAAGGTTTTATTTTTATTTCAACCTGATGAGATGAGGGTATTCCATCCCATGCATCATATAGGAACTTTATATAGATCACATGTCATGCATTCTTGCCATGACATTTAGGGTTCATTAGCAATTGCATGTTGTGGAGATAGAAGTTTTGTTAGATATTCATGTTGTTTTCATAGATTCCTTGATAATAATACCTGCTATTTGATAGGGTATTGAATTGTGTAATGATTTAGTTTGAATGAATGCCAAACATTGGTTCTTGAGGTGTTATAGGCCCTCATTTATCGGAATGTTGTGGATCATTGCTCTGTTATACTTATATATAACTTGTATAAGATTCCAAGATTTGATTAATAGGGATTATGGGCCCTCACGGATAATTATTTGGAACCTTAATGTTCATTTATGTGTTTTATAGGTTGTGGAGTAGTTTCTGAGGCTTACAGTCCAAAAAAACCCAGAATACATGGTGTGTAATGATGAATACACGCCCTGTGTCCTTTTGTTCGGTAAGGAAATATTTTTCTTAAGTACATTCTTTGTACTATATGTACACACCATATAGTCTCTAACCATGTCACTAGCTGTGTCGGTAGAGACACAGGGTTGAGAAATCTTTGGGTGAACACACCGTGTACTTGTTGTACATTTCATGTTGTGTAGACCATGTGTCCTCCTGTGTGACTAATGACACAGATGGATAAAACTTATGTTATACATGTTGTGTCAATCATCAACATGCCATGTAGTGTAACCCATGTATCTGGACATGTAGCGAACAAAACGGGTCATTGAAATCATTCTAGTACATGTCGTGTCTAGAACAAACACGTTGTGTAGAGTCAGTCGTGTAACCGGCCATGTAACTAACAACACGGGTCGGTGATGTTCATCTAATACATGCAGTTTCTGGCACTAACATGTCGTGTAGTATAGTTCTAGGAGAAATGTGTGGCTTAGCCATATAGAATAACTCAGGTAGGAGAAGAGGATTCAAGTACACGTCGTATGTTAGGAAAACATGCCATGTGTATGGGGTGTTACACAACCTATTTTGGTAGAAGTACACACCCATGTGAAGGCTTAAGGGAACATGTTGTGTAGGAATTATACATGTCATGTATCCATGTTTTGAAAAACATGAATTGTTTCTTTGTCTTTTTCCCTTCTTACACTTCTAAGTTTCAGTCCCTGTTAATCATGATCTAAGGTGTGCACTTGACCTTGTAGAGTCATGTCACCAAGACGTCCTCTGGTTGTCCACCAGTTATAGGGTAGTGATCAGACACTGGATATGGATGATCAGGGACTACTAGTAGACCCTCAAGTTGTTCCAGTCTTGGAACTAGCTGTCATCCTGGATACAAGTGTCGAGGAATAGTTCTAAGAGGTCTTTTTGCGGTTTATTCAGACCATCCATGGAGTTCTTCGTCCTACCACGTCGATGGTAGAATCGACGCAGGTCTTTCAGCAGTAGCATCCTCCGACTTTCTCAGGGGATAGAGGACCCTAGGCTATAGAATCATGGATCTAAGTCATGTTGACGATATTTGAGCTACTAAAGATGCATCCGGATAGGAGGTTCAAGCTAGCTATGTATTTGCTTCGGGACTCCACCAAGAGATGGTGGGATGTGATCTCACAGGTGGGATGCCAGCAGGTTATGGCGTGGGACAAGTTTCAGCTTACCTTCTACGACTACTTATACCTGGAGACTTTAAGGGCCGATCGAGCCCAAGAGTTTATGAGTTTGGAGCAGGGTACTCTTTTAGTAATGGAGTATTATTCTCGCTTCACAAAGCTACAGCGTTTTACACCCTTTTGGGGGGATATGACTTGTTACTTACACAAAAGTTTGAGGATAGTATCAGGCTAGATATTCAGGCTCAGGTGAATATCTTTAGGTTGAAATCTATATCATCCATGGTCAACCAGGTGTTGATCACAGAGCACAACCATAAGGATTCTGGAGTTGTGATCTAGGGTGGTTTCGCCTCCAGAGTTAGTGCTTCTTCAGCTGATAGTAGGATGTGTCATAGGGTGTCTACACGTGGAGATCCGAGTATGAAATATGCACCTTCAGGTAGCCATGTGGCATACTACCAGTGCAGGAAGGTTGGGAATACTAGGACACATTGCCCAAGAGACCCAGTGGAGTGCCGATATTATGGCAAGATGGACCATATTCAACACTTCTGTCAGATCTTCTCACTAGTAGCTGGTGACAAAGATTCTTCTATGACTCCTCATTCAGGAGCAGCACCACCAATTTCTCACCAGTCTAGGAAATAGAGTTCTTCTGGCCATTCAGGCCAAGGTGGATGTCGTGGCAATGGTAGCCAGTCTCTAGGATTTCAACGACAAGAAGGTGGATCAGCTCAGAGTGGGCAGGTAGGGTCACAGGGTCGTGGTGCAGGTCAGAATTTTGCAGTGGAGAAAACCTAGCAAGAACAGGATCCCGAACCCTCTAAAGTTCAAGGTAAGATCCTAGTTGCCTTAATTTTTTCTTCTAATCTTTTCAATATAGGGGTATCCCATAGCTTTATATCTATTGCAGTTTTTTAGAGCCTTAGGATCTGTATCCTTTCCTCTGCTGATATCTTGACATTAGACACTCTGTTGAGGACAAGAACGGCTAGTGTACGATAGTGTAAGGAGTTCCCTCTAGAGGTTGGTGGGTTTCACTTCTTTTGGAACCTCTATATCCTAGAGCTGACGAGTTATGATGTCATTATCAGAATGGACTGTTTAGTTCCCTTCCAGGTTGTTGTCAGGTACTATCATCATAGGTTAAGTTTCACATCACTAGAGGGCATATCGTTTCTTCATAAGGGTGAATGGGATGTTCATGCGAGTAGAGTGGGACTCGAGCATCATGGGTTGGGAAGAGTTGTAGCCCATATTTCTAGTCTATATCTGGATGACTAGGGGACTTCAGAGATGGAATTTCCTCTAGTGGTGGATCATTTCAGGGACATATTTCCAGAGGACTTTCATGTTTCTCTCTAGAGTGAGAGGTGGACTTTTCTATTGAGCTTGTTCCAAGAGAAGAATCAGGTTCCATTCCTCCTTATAGGATGGCCACACCAAAGTTGCAAGAGCTCAAGAATTAGTTTGGGGAGTTACTGGCAAAGGGTTTCATCCGACCCAATACTTCTCCTAGTGGTTCTCATGTCCTGTTTGCAAAGAAGGTGGATGGTACCCTCAGACTTTGTGTTGATTCTCATAAGTTGAATCAGTTGACGGTCAAGAACTGATATCCCTTGTTGAGGATTAATGATCTCTTTTATCAACTTCGAGGAGCTCGGGTGTTCTCATAGATTGACTTGAGATCCGGTTATCATCAGTTGCACATTAGACCATCTGATATACCTCTTATAGCCTTCCAGGGTAGGAATGGTCTATACGAGTATGTGGTAATGTCGTTCAATCTCACAAACGCGCCTGAAGTCTTCATGGCACTGAGGAACCGAGTGTTCCATCCGTACTTGGATTCCTTTGTCGTAGTCTTTGTGGATGATATCTTGGTGTACTCTCACACTCGACATGACCATGCCTCATATCTTGAGATAATTTTGAGTACACTGAGATAGAATCAGTTATATGATAAGCTCTCAAAATTCCACTGTTGGATGGACCAGATTCACTTCTTGGGTCATGTTATCTCAGTGACAGGAGTATCGGTAGTTCCAGAGAAAGTGAGAGCAGTAGTTTCTTGGGAGTATCCAAATAACATATTTGAGGTGTGAATTTTTCTATGTATGGTTGGTTACGACATATGTTTTATATAGGGATTTTCATGCTTAGCAGCACCACTGACGGGCCTGACTAAGAAGGTTGTGAAGTACTTGTGGTTTGATTCTTGTGAGTCAGCCTTTCAGGAGCTGAAAGGTAGGTTGAATTTAGCACTGATACAAGTTTTTCCAGAGCCGAGCCAGAGCTATATTTTCTACTGTGATGCATAGGATATCGGGATGTGGGGTGTTCTTATGCAGGGGTAGGAGTCATTGCATACGGGTCTCAGCAGTTGAGGCCACATGAGAGGAACTACTAGATTCACAATCTCGAGCTGGATGTAGTTGTTCATGATTTACGCTGTTGGAGACATTATCTTCTAGGAGTGCATTTTGTAGTTTTCACTGACCACAAGAGTCTCAAGTATATCTTCCCTCAGCGCGATCTAAATTTGAGATAGCGATGGTGGGTTGGGTACCTCCAGTCTTTTGACTTTGAACTTGCCTACATGTCTGGGAAAGGCAACGTTGTGGTTGATGCGTTGAGCAGGAGGACTCAGATATAGGTAGTTCATGAGGCCAGCAATGAGTGGAATCTTATGGATTTGTTCTCTAAGATTCATTTGTAGGTGAATGATAGTCAGGAGAAGACATTTCTTTCTTCTATGGTCGTTACCTATACTCTTCTTGATTGAGTGCGAATGAGGTGGCTATCAGATTCTGAAGGCCTCGTCCTACAGGAGAGTGTTTTAGTAGATGACCCTATTCCTAGATTGACACTAGGTGAGGATGAGATATTTCATTTTCATGGATGCATGTGGGTGCCAGCAGACATACACGAGGAGATGATGTGAGACTTTCATTCCTCAGTTTGGGCAGTTCATCATAGTGTCACCAAGATGTATCGAGATCTACATCATCAGTATTGGTGTCCAGGTATGAAGAGAGATGTTTCTAGTTTTGTCATGATATGTTCCACCTATCAGCAGGTGAAGGCAGAGCATCAGTGACCATCAAGGCTTTTACAGTAGTTACCCATTCCCGAGTGGAAGTGGAATAAGGTCACAATGGATTTTGTGATAGGTTTGTTGAGGTCTCCTCAAGGGAATGATCTCGTATGGGTTTTCATTGACAGACTCAGGATGGTTTCCCACTTCTTTCCAATTAAGGCGGCCTTTAGTGTTGATGAGTTTTGAAGGCTATACATCTGAGAGATTGTACGTTTACATGGAGTTCCGCACTCCATTATTTTAGACATGGATGCTCATTTTACTTCTTAGGTCTGGTAGGGACTTTAGAGGGATTTGGGTACATAGGTACTTATGAGTACAACTTACCATCCCCATAAATATGGCTAGTCCTAGTATACGATTAAGGTACTTGAGGACATTCTTTGGGCATGCATCCTGGATTTTGGAGGATCGTGGGAGAATCACATACATCTTGTGTAGTTTTCCTACAATAATAGTGTTCAAGAAACTATTTAGATGGAACCTTATGAGGCTTTGTATGGTAGGTCATGCCGATCACCCTTATGTTGGATGGTGGTAGGAGAGGCAGCTATGATGGGACCTCGACTTGTCCAAGAGACCATAGAGCAGATAGAGTTGATTCAGATGAGGATGGATACGACACAGTCACGACAAAAGTTTTATGTTGATCGAAAGAGATGACTTCTTGAGTTCAAGGTCAGAGATTGGGATTTCCTGCGTGTAACACCAATGTTGGGACATAGGAGGATAAGAAGACAAGTTAAGATTTCACCAAGATATGTCAGTCCATTTAAGGTGTTGGGGAGAGTCGGTCTGGTAGCCTATCGGTTGTAGTTACCTTAGATTTATCTGGCTATGAATGGAATATTCCATGTTTCTCAGCTTTGAAGTTACTTTTTAGACCCATCTCATGTTTTCCAACCTAAGGAGGTTGATCTTGAGGTGGACACATCTTTCAAAGAGAATCCTATCCAGATTGTTGATTGAAGTGAAAAGGTTCTATGTGTTCAGTATGTTCCTCTGGTATGAGTGCTATGGTAGCACGGGCGAGTACAGGACGAGACCTGTGAGAGGGAGGTTGATAAATGATTTTTGTGTCCGAAGATGTTCGAGGTTTCTTCTGGTAAGTCGTCTTGCTAGGGAAATTCGGGGATGAATTTCTTTAAGGAAGAAATTTTGTAAGAACCTATATCTTCTTTTCTGGTATGTTTTTTTTCTAGTTGTCTTTGAGGAAAAATAGGATTTTCTGAAAAAATTAGGAGTATAAACCATGTATTTATATGTACATGTTGTGTACTCAATTGTCATGGGAGACCATGTACTGGCCGGGTAGCAGCCAAGTACATAGCGGTGTGTGGTGACCTAGAGACCGCCTAAAGGGGAGGCCGGAAAAGGCAAGTACACACTGTGTACTTTTAAATAACATGTATTTTACTTTATTTTTTTCATTAAATAGGTTAGCATTGTGTCTAATGGAAAGAATGCACTTCTTCATCCTTCTCATCCAGGAGTATCCGTACAGCTGCAGATCTTCTCTGAGTCCCCGAAACGCCATCTTTTCTCTAAATCGACTGTCATCAATTGCATTGGAATCGTCACGGTGAGTTCTTCCTTCTTCTAGAACATAATATCATGTTTTCTCCTCTCTCACGAGTTATCCATGGTTGAATGTTTTAAGAATTTTTTCGATCTACGGCATTTTAGGGTGATTCAAGGCCTGGGGTTCATGTATATTGATCTCTCAATTACAAGGTAGGTGGTTTGTGCCCTTATATAGTTATTCTTTGAGTTATATGTACAAAAGTGCCCAATACCCTCGTTTGAGGTATTGTGTGTTTATGGTTTTAGACCTTTTATTTGATTGATATGCCTTGTTTGATTGGATATAGTTTAATTGTTTTAGAATATGGTTACCTTTTCCAAGATGTGTTTTTTTCAATGTTTTCTTGTTTTTGACCATTGGGTCTAGCCTTTCCTGTTTGGCTACTGCTTGCTTTCCATGCCTATTATTGTTGGGTGGAGTGATTATCATTTGACATGCTATGATAAGACGTAGTTGTTTAGTCAAGTAGTACTTGAGGTCTAATTTGGCTACTAATTATCATTTGTGCATGATTTCTGTACATGGGGCTGCAGGAACCTGGTGTAGTGAGACCATATGGGAAATTGAAGTTGAGGGATTTCCCAGAGTGTCTATTTTAATTATCACGTTATGAGACCATAGGGGGGATTGACGTTGAGTTCTCCCTCAGAGTGTCTATAGTTACATTACGAGGCCATAGGAGGAATTGACGTTGAGTACTTCATTAGAGTGCCTATGGGTTACCGTTAAAAGACTATAGGGGGAATTGACGTTGAGTGCTTCCTTAAAGAGTCTTTGATCACACATGACTAAAGGAGGAATTAATGGTGAGTTCTTACTCAAAGATTATTTGCTATATCTTCTCCCATATTGTGAACTAAATGGGTTAGGCTATGAGAACTACCCAAAGGGTTGCTTGTATTTGTCTTTGGTTGATTAAATACATAAAAGTAAATGTTTGTAAATGAAACTTTAGGATTTTTCACTTTTGAGTGCTTCTGTCTTCACTGCTTCTTTTTTCTTATTGCCTGTTATATATATTCATTGACGGTTAGGCACAGATCTTTGGGTGGTTGCATACCGTGATTAGTCTCACACCCTATTTGTGTTATGCTTTTGGTCCCAAATAGATTATATTGATGTAGGTATAGATAAGGGCAAATGCCCTTCTACTTCATGTACTTGATTGATGTGGATTTGGGGAGCATGGGACCAAGCTGAGGCTTGCAATGTTGTGAAGCTGTTTACTTGCTTTTCTTTTGTACTTTGGTTTAGTACTTTATTCAAAAAAATTTATTTGTTTGGATACTTTCCTAGGAAAATGTATCATGCATCATTTATATATATGTGTGTTCTCTAGTTGTTTATTACTTCCATTGTTTACTTATTTCTTATTTTACTACTTCCTCTATTGTTATCTATTTTAATTCCATTGTGTTACTTTTCCAATGAGGGCAAAGTTTCCCCACTATCACACCTAAAGACCTCATTGCTAGTCAGCAGCCACTGGTGTTTAGGGAAATGTGCTTGAGGGTATGTGACCAACTGGGTACAGGGCACCTCTGGGCAGCTCCCAGAACCAGGACGTTATATATATTCATACATACACTCACTCACACACACACACATATATATATATATAAATCTTTATGGATTGGAAAATAATTTTATATCATATTTATACAAGTTTGGCATTGCGCATTCAAAGAATGTAACAATTTAATATATCGACGTATATATATATATAATTAAAATTTAAATTACAACTTTCATCATCACGGAATGAACAAAACAACATCAAAGGAGAAACTTCACTAGCAGAGAAAATATGATTTTGAATTACAAACTTTGATAATAATGTATTTTGAGGAAGATTTATTAAATCGTAGTTTTTATAAACATAGTATATTAATTTAATGTGGAATATATAATCAAAAATAATTAAAATCACTACATTGTTCTTTACAATTATAATATGAATACTATAAATATATAACCCCTATTTCATTATAAGTTCATAAAAATAAATATACAAAGCTTGATAAGTATACATATATATATATGTGTATATGTATATATAGAAACATAGGTATATGTCTTCCAAAAAATCATAGTATAACTAAATGAAAACCTGCCCATTTAAAATGATAAAAATAAAAATAAAACTCATACCAAATATGGTTGAAAATAAATTCCTAATGTTGAAATATTTAAAATAAATAAAACCCTTACATTTTTTAGTTGTGAAAATTCATAAAATAGATAGGAAAAACATTTAAACATACATATGTATAAATCAGTATATACATATATACTAATGAAAATAATTTCATCACTTATAGGATTTAAATAATTTCAGAACAAAAATTAATTTTGATGAACCCTTACTTGAATTAAGGAAGAAAAAATGAGAAAAAACTGATTATAAGTTTTTGAAAACTAATAATTTTTCTTATAGTTACATAACAAAAATAATTAATGGAACCATTTTTAAACATAAAACTTAAGAAAATAACCTCTTTCATAGATTTGAAATATCCTTTTTCAATACTATATTATTTATAAATAATAAAAATACCTTTAATCACTTATGTTTGAAAAATAATTTCTACACACACAATAATATTTAATAAGAAGTAGTTCCCTCACATGAATTATAGTAGAAAGAGGTGAAAAATTAGTTTTTATAAAACAAATAATTTTCCTTTCAACATAGACAATATTTTTATGATAAAAATAAATAATATTACTTAGAATATATTTCCAGAACATAATTTAAATAAATTAAATCAATCCCTTAAATAACTGAGAATATATATGCATGATGTTTTAAAACCAAAATCAAACTAACCAATAAACTAAACTCTTACAAAATTAATTCTAATATCAAGATTAATAATAAAAGATCAAAAATATCTCTAACAAAATATAAGTTTGAAGACACAATTTGAAAACAAAACCCTTACTTTTTTTGCAGACACAACCTAAAGAAATTCTTATTCTGTTGTATCTTGCACATACCTTCACCCTCTCCTCTCCCAAACTGAAGGATGTGTTTCAAACCCAATGGCACATTAGTATAAGGTATTTTATTATAAACATAAACTCCACTATTTATTATGTGATGTAATTTTATAATCAAGTAGTGACATTGTGGACCAAAGAGGATTTGGATAGGTTCAAGACAATGATAAAGACAAGATTTCTCCACAAGCTAAATGAACATATCAATCGGCAGAGAAAAACGAATAAAAATGACACAAACATCTTAAAAAATAATTTAATATTAACACTAAAATGACAAGGATTAAAATAAAAGGATCAAAATAGCCTTTCAAAGATTCAAATGTCAAAAAATATAAGGAATTCACAACAAAATAATTTATGTTCATAATAAAAAAATAAAATCAACAAATGGACCAATGAAAAAGATAGAAGAAAATGAAGAGAACCTTAATCTTAAAGATATTAAGATGCCTAAATGGTATGAATACCTACCTTACTAAGTTTTAGAAGATCTAAAATCTTCAGATCCGGATCAGGATGTTTGATTTGGAACCCTAACTTGTGGATGGACCACCGTCGATCGAACCATGAAACCACAATGACACCACACTCAGTGCGAAAGTGATAGTCTCAACTGAACATGCTCCCTTAGTCACTCCATGACTGTGACTTGCAACTGGTGAACCCTTTTCTTGACTTGACTTTGGCCATGGTGTGGCCTCACAAAGACCACGGCCCTCCTCTGCTCGAGATCCCCCCAGTGCCGCAGCTCGTGAACCCTCAATCCCCCTCCAGAGCAGACGACACTCGTGACCCCCCCCCCCCTTCTATTTGCAGCAGACCAAAAACCTCCTTTTCCTTTCCACATTTCTTCTTCTTTTTTTATTATTATTATTTATTTATTATATTTAACAAAAAAATAAATTAATAAAATTATAAATAATATTCATAAAATAATTATATTCTAAAAATATAATAAAAAAACATATATATGAATGTAATAAACATAATAATAATTTTATTAAAAATATGTCTTCAATAAGTATTATTAACCTTAATCGTTTTAAATTTCAAAAATACTTATTATATTAAATAATAATAATAATAATAATATTTAAATTAAACTTTTATTTAAAAATGAAATTTTTTTATAAAAGATTCATTTATAAATTATTAATTTATGACCCAATATTATTATTAATAAATAACAAATATTGTATTTTCTAATCTTCAAAAAAAAATTAATATTTCAATTATCTTAAATTGAAATCAGTTCTTCTCAAAACTAAATTAAGGTGTTAAATATTTATGTCAATTTATGTAATGCATTTGAAAATCATTTTATAAATGATTTTATTAAAACATATTTTTATTTATTTTCATTATTACATATATTTATTTATTTATTTTATTATTATTAATAACCATATATTTCAAAAAGAATACCACGTTTAGAAAATAATTGTCTATTCGAAACTTATTTCGTAAATTTTCATTATAATAATTTATTTATTTTAGTTAATATTGAATTAATAATAATTATAATAAATAAATCTCTTATTAAAAACTTGTGGTGTTACAATATCCCCCCATAAAAAGGATTTCACCCTCACAATTTATTTAATTGGACTAAATAGAAGTTTAAAATTCCATTTTCAGAATTTTGGAAAAATAAGACCACTAAACTCTGAACTCTACCACTTAGACGATAACATATAATATCCAAATCTGTCTAGACTATTCCTTTACTACCAACTGTAAGGAACCATCCTTAAGAATTACACAATAGATGCCCTTTTACCAGTCTAGGTTCTAGAGAATTAGATACATGATTACAATTTATCAGTGTAGCAATAAAATTAAACAAAAAAAAAGTCAAACTTCAATTTCGTGCATGTAAAAATGTTGGCGTCTAACTTTGGACTTCAAAGTGAACTGTGAAAAAAAATAAAACAAGGGGTGATCATTTAAAATTCCTAATAAGGGGTTATAAAATAAGACCATAAAGAAATAAATTTTCTTTAAAAACATCTCCTTAAAATACAAGCTTTGATATTATGAAATTAAAATTTTTCATGATCATTTTCTTGTGAGATTCTGAAATGGATATTAGGATAAACTTATACTCAAAATTTATAAACTTGTTTAAGATCTACAAATAAAATACATTATAAAATATACATGAACTTGATCAGAAATGCCTGAAATGCCACTATTAAGTTAAATAATGACCATACATAATTATGTATGACATGCCAGGTGTGTGGATACTACTTAGCACATGAAATGTTAATTATTTTTATTTGCATAGAAAACAACCTCAAAACACATGTATGCAAAAAAATAAAATAATATATATGTTCTAAACATTGTTCATGGATTGGAAATGGATAATTAACCCTTCTTAATAAATGATATACATATGTATAAAACATTATTCCTTATGTACTTAAAAATGTATAACTGATTAATACATGTTCATAGGAGAATGATTCTTAAGCACATTTATTTTACAAGTCAAATAATTACATTGAATTTCACATATTAGATTCATTTTGAGGGAATTCATAATAAAGGACAATCATAACACTCTATCAAGGCCTCATTTGAAGACTATACACAACCATTTCTTCAAGGTCTCGTGCCAACTCCTAGTTTGTCTCATGACAACTACTAATGCATCAAGAGGATATATAGGGCCTCACTCGTCACATAATAAGTCTTATGAATTCCTCACATGTCAAATAAAAGTATGTATTTAAATAAAAGTGTCCAATACCACTTTGATTTATTTAAATCTTATTATAGATGAAATAAATTCATTAAAATATACAAAATGTCTCATACCACCTTGAAAAGTTTAGTTCTTAATCCATACATTATCATAAAATGATCCAAATCATACTTAAATTGATTGTATTTATTTGTAATTCATCAAATGAATAATGTAATCAATGCACATTTAATCAAAAAAAATGCATGTATTTTTTCCTCTTCCCAAAATAATATCATATAATAGATAAATATATTTTTCAAATAAACTGATAACTTTTTTCAAAATTTATCATTAAATGATAATGCTCATCTATTTCAGTTGATAAAAAATGATATAATAAATAAATAGGTTTTTCACATAAAAATATTACAATTCTTGAATAAATCCATGTGCTTGATAATCTCAGAGGTAAACCTTAAAATTGATTTTAAACCATGAGAATATTATGGATGATATATGTGTTGATGATATGCTTTGTAACACCCCAAGCTTCTACGGTACGTTTCCCTTCGAATAATGCGATAGCGTGTGTTGTACGCAACCTCGAGTTCTAACACACACCACAACTAATTAAACTAGCCGTTGTGAATAGTAATACCTACTTTTTGAAATTATATATATTTATATTTGAAAATGGACTTCATTTTTGGATTCGGAATATCGAATTTAGCCTAAGGTGAAATTTTGGTACATTTCGGATAACTTTCATATTTTGATGAATAGTGAAAATTACTAAATTTTAATTAAAAACAACTTTTTTAATCAAAATAATTAATAGTGATAAATTATGAATTTGGGTGGTTTTAAAGTATATTTATAATATATTTTTACCTTTTAATATAATTTTGGTCATTGGACATAATTTTACAATTAAACCGAACATAAACAAGTGTCAATCTTTTGATAGTTATTATCTCTTAAAAACACGCTTTTTGTTTTGACAGCGGGAATTAATTTTAAATTAATTTCTGCCACTTCTGTGTTTTGAATTTAGGAAAATGGATTCCATATTTGGAATCAGGATTTTCAAATTGTGTAAATAGGTAACTTTTATTTTTAGACATTTTGAATAGTTACTGTGGTAAATATTTTATTTACCATGGTTAAGGGTAAATCTGGTAAATAAGGGTTAAAAAATAATATTATAATAATACAAAATTACCCTAAAACGTGTCCTAACCTTATTGGTGGACACATACCCGACCATGAGCATCCTTGGGTCAATTTGGGGACCCCTTGGAGCCACTTGTATGTGGTAGGGACACATTATATTAATAAAGTTAAAATAAAAATAAAAATGGCATAAGATTACATCTTTTAGAAGAACAATTTTTACATAGGGTTATACATGTTGGATTTTCGATTATAAATATTCATTAGAGAGCTAAAAAGATTTCCTACATGATGATATTTTATTTATAATTTTTAGACATCAAATAAGTTAAATTATTAATGACACAATAATGATGCAATGTTTACCTCATTAATAAATCATTTAAATAAATAAGATTATAATGATTAAAATATTATCTAAAACCTGTCCAATTCTTATTGGTTGATGTTATTTAGAATATGAGTCATCTTATCTTCGACCTCAATGATTTTTGGACCATTATAAACCGAATACAAATATATTATAAAGTAATACTTTCACACTTTCCTAAAGAGCCCCTCCTCTCCCTTATAAAAGGAGACCACTTCTACTCATTCCTCACACCTCTCAAGCCACTTGGCTCGTCCAAACTCTGCCCAAATACTCTCCCAACATCCCTCACTACAACCTAGAGGCCTTAGTTTGATCAGAAAGCCAACCTAAGGAGCCCTTTTGATCAAATCAAAAGGAAGAACCCGAAGAAGAGGTAATGATTTCACCACCCTTTTCTAAGTTCCTTTCTTCTTCCACTTCCTCCTTCTTTGTTCTTACCATTCTAAAATAATAACTCCAGTATCTTACATATACTGTGATGTTATTATAAATATGGTACAACCATATTCATTATCCTATCCACCCTTTGAATAACATGTCACCATACGTGCGTACGTACGGCTTACCGTCTCCACGTCGTGGTGTAATTGTTATTCAATATAATATTATTTGGATGGGTATAATAATGATGTGTAACTCATGTAAATAATAAATATAACATGTTAATGATTCTGTATATATGATATACCATCCATTTATATATTATTTTAATATCAAAAGGATGATATTGTCGCTCGTGCGTACGTACGGACTACCGTCTCCACGAACGCGATGAGATTCATTCTCCATCGTATCCATTCAAGTATAATTATCATTTGATGATTTAAAAATGATGTTTAAAGACTGGATATCATTCTGGATATGAATAATATACAACCTATCCTTTACATGCATGTCTTACGTAACAAAACATACAAAAGAAAACAAGTAAGTTAACACCCGAAACAACGATAATACTAAGATATTATTATCAAATCAATATTAAAAGATCATATATGATATCATATTAATGTATATGACTCTTGTATAATTTAATAACAATTATTTCACCATTATACAGGAGGTTAACCTACCACAACCAAGGAAAAGTACAAGGTAAGGGGTTTTCATCTCACTCCTTATTCCCGTGAGATTCATGTCATATTGCCACCATCACCTTTTGTGTGGTGTATGTACTGCCCATAATTATATTCTTTGTGTAATACACTCTAATTTATGTGTATTTACATATTCATTGTATGATACCTCTTTCATGGGTTGTATTTTTCATAAGTTACCAAATTGGTAAGGGTTTATTTCACAATCTCTTCATTATCCGAGGTTGTTTATACGTAATAATCTACTGGGATATCTTTATCATCCACATCCATGTTTCTTAAAAATGTATTTCAAAACATTTTTACTATTTAAAAGAATATGGGTTAAAGTCATTTATACCCTTGTTTGACTTTTTATAAGAGGTTTATAAAGGAATATTTCCGTCGTTTTCAAAACAAGTTCCTTTTTAACCTTTTCGACAGAATTGTGGTAAGAATGTTTTTTTAACTTATACGGCGGGTGCGGTTATTTTACGCCGTTATAGAATCTTCAAAGCTTTCCATACAAGCTTATAAGAATATTTTCAAAGAAAATGTTTTATTTTATATGGATCTTAAATGATTTCAAAATAAAAGGAGATATTTCTTTAAAAAGAATTTTGATTTCATCTATGTCAACATCCTTTGATGGATTTTAAGATTATTTGAAGTTGATTTATTATGATACAAAACTTATATATTGTATTGAAGGTTTTGTGATATGTTTGACTATGGATGTGCTATTTTTATACCATTCATAGTTTATGGTGAAATTATTGACATTTCGTATGCTAGTTTTAATACGAATGTTTATGTTATGTTTAAACCTTTTCATATGGGAATGCATTGGACTTAGTAAGTGACGGGTGGAGCCCGCTATAGCTCCTCGATGCATCGGTAGGTCTCATGAGACAAACTAGTGTCTTGGCACAAGGCCTTGACAAAATCCTATTTGTAGTCTTGGCATGAGGCCTTGGCTATGTGGTTATGATAGTCTGGCATTATGCATTCCAACATTATGAAAGTGGTTATTGATTTTTGCATGTGATTATTCGATTAGTAGAATATCCATGTGAATAAGTAAATGGCATTATTTCATTTTACTTTTGCCATACTATGTTGAAGTTCATGTTTAAAAGGCTTTTGTTTTAGTAATGCATTGCCTTAAATGTTTATTCTTATTTATGAAAGTTTCCGCTATATTGTTATCCTTACTGGGCATTTGAGCTCACCCCTTTTCTATGTTTTATTTTTCCCAGGTAGTGAAGAAGTAAATTATGACTGACTTGCAGGGATATTATGAGGGGTTTATAGTGTGGACGTTGGAAACATTATGTTGTTGTAGTAGTTTTTCATTTTATGATGTAATGTAAAACTTATGAATATATCTAGTGTTTCCAAGGCTACTAAACTAATCGGTCTTTCGAGATTTGATCTTCTTGTGATCATGCCAATGTTATGTAATTAATGCACCGACTCTGGGTAGCTGGGGTCGGGGCGTTACAGTTGGTATCAGAGGAAGTTTAGTACAAACCTTGGAAGCTAGATTTAGATAAACTCTGATTAGAGCACGTAGACCTAAGATGAACTTTGAGGATTAGTATAGAAGAACTTCCTAGAATTTTGGTATTGTAGAGATTTTTTGAGTTTTCCGAGCAATACATCCCTGTCTGGATACGAGCAGGTAGAGGCGGCTCTGGCACAGATGTACCTAGGGGTAAAACCCGAAAACACCGCTTTGAGCTAGACTCGAACGGGAACTGGTGCACGACAACGGGCCTTGCTGCACTCTTGGTTACGACACTCCCGGGGGATATGCTTAGGATAACTCTCACTATCTTTACAAATAATTATGAAGGGTTTATGAGTATATACTTCCTCAAAGAAAACATTTTTATGATTATGGATTATATCCATAAATAGTTCAATTTATGTTAAGTGTTTTATAAGTATGGGATTATGTATTTTGATTCATAAACTGATCTAGTTTATGCCATTGTTTAGAAATGGCGCCCAGTGGAAGAAATGGAAACTGTATCAATGCACGCACTCCATGTAGGGATTGCCCTCCTGCTCAAGATAATTATAGTGGGGCTGGTGATGCAACTGGTGCTGATCAGCTAATCACCGTACTGGGACAACTTACTCAGGTTATGAATAATAACCTTACCCGTATGGAGCACCCTGATCCGCAGCGTGGAGGATCAATGTTAGATCGATTCATGAGACAACAACCACCAACGTTCAATGGGAGTACAAATCCCTTAGTAGCTGAGCAATGGATATTTTCCCTAGAGAAAATATTTCAGGCTTTGGGGAGTAGTGAAAGGGAAAAAGTTATCATGGCAGTTTACCGCCTCACTGGAGATGCTGATCAATGGTGGTCATTGATTCAAAACATGAAGGAAGATGATGAAGTATCAAACATGGAATGGAGGGAGTTTAAAGATCTGTTTTTAGAAAAATACTTTCCTCGCGACCATCGAGCAGATATGGAAAGACAATTTCTGAGTCTAAGACAAAAGGAGGATGAGAATGTCACAAAGTATGAGGCTAACTTTACAGGGTTAGCGAGGTACGCTGGTGATTATATTCGCAACCCAAGAAGTAAGATTGATCGTTTCTTTGATGGGTTAAAACCATTTCTCCGTCGAGCATTAGTCTCACAATCCTTTTCATCGTACGAAGACATTGTCTCATGTGCTATCAAGACCGAAAAGGAATTCTCTAAGTCTTATGACTTTAAAGCAAAGCAAGAGAAGAAGAGACCTGCTGATCAATCTGGGAATGGAAATAAGGGGAAGAAGGGAAAGGTTGAATATCCATCTTGTGGTAAGTGCGGGAAGAAACACCCCGGTGCTTGCCTGAAGGGAATGGGAGTCTGTTACAAGTGTGGTGAAAAAGGCCACCAAGCTCATGATTGCAAGGGGAAGAAGGAAGCTACCAACGTTCAGTGCTACAATTGCAGGGAGATGGGACATTATGCAAATGCATGTCCTAAGCGTCAGGAGAACTTACCTCAGAAAAGGCCAAGGGATCAAGGCCAGGCTTATGCTATCACTACTGCTGAGGTAGAAGCTCCGAAAGACGTGGTGACAGGTAATTTAATGGTTTCCTCAAGTTTAGCAAATGCATTATTTGATTCTGGATCATCGCATTGTTTCATATCTTCCCAGTTTGCTAAGAAAATTAGATATTTCCAATTTGATTTAATAAGGGAGTTGTCAGTTAAAACTCCTAAGGGAAGTATCATTGCAACAAAGTTTTGTGAATCAGTTCCCATTAGAGCACATAAATTTTCTTTATCTGCTGATCTCATCGTCATACCTATGATTGAGTTTGATATAATCCTCGGTATGGACTGGCTTTCGGACTATGATGCGAAGATTTATTGTAAGAAGAAAGAGGTTACGATTCTGGATGATAATGATAAGGAACACCTTATTTTTAGAGCAGAATCGTCACCACCTAATTCTTATTTAGATCCACCCCCAGTAGCTCAACTTAATTCAATTATTGGGGAGGAAGAGAATGAAATAACTGTCGGTGAGGAAAGGAATGTTCAAATAGAGGATGTACCTGTTGTGAAAGAATTTGTAGACGTATTTCCAGAAGATTTACCTGGACATCCTCCAGAACGAGAAGTTGAGTTTTCCATTGATTTGATTCCTGGATCAAGGCCTATATCGAAGACCCCTTATAGAATGGCCACTGTAGAGTTAGTCGAACTAAAGAAACAACTAGAGGAATTGAGTAATAAGGGATTTATTCACCCTAGTGTTTCTCCATGGGGAGCCCCTGTTCTTTTTAAAAAGAAAGATGGATCTATGAGGTTATGTATCGACTACAGGGAGATCAATGCTATAACGATAAAGAACAAGTATCCCCTACCTCGTATTGATGATTTATTTGACCAACTGCATGGAGCTCAATACTTTTCAAAGATTGACCTTCGATCTGGATACCATCAGTTGTGTGTGAAGAAGGAAGACATTCCGAAGACAGCATTTCGAACCAGGTACGGGCATTACGAGTTTACTGTAATGCCGTTTGGATTGACTAATGCACCCTCTGTATTCATGGATCTGATGAATAGAGTTTTCAAGGAGTATCTCGATGAATTTGTGGTGGTATTTATTGATGATATCTTGGTATACTCCAAAACCTACGAAGATCATGAAAATCACTTGCGCATTATCTTGAAGACTCTGAGGAGGCATGAATTATATGGAAAGTTTAGCAAGTGTGAATTCTAGCTTCAGGAGATTTCTTTTCTTGGCCATATTGTCTCTAAAGATGGAATCTCTATTGATCCTTCTAAGACCAAAGCAATCCAAGAATGGCCAGCACCTACGAGTATAACTGAGGTACGTAGTTTTATTGGCTTGGCAGGTTATTATCGACGTTTTGTCCAGAATTTTGCCCGATTGGCTAACCCATTAACGAAGCTCACACGTAAAGGGGTTAAATTTGTTTGGACAAAAGAGTGTGAGGGATGTTTCGAAGAACTGAAGAGAAGATTAGTCAATGCTCCTATATTGACTCTACCATCGGGGAATGATGGGTTCGTTATTTATAGTGATGCATCGAAGAAAGGACTTGGTTGTGTCCTTATGCAGAATGATAGAGTTATTGCCTATGCATCACGACAGTTGAAAATTCATGAACAAAACTATCCTACTCATGATCTTGAGTTAGCATCTGTGATCTTTGCTTTGAAGATATGGAGGCACTACCTCTATGGTGAAAAATGTGAGATTTATACTGATCACAAGAGTTTGAAGTATATTTTCTCACAAAAAGAACTCAACATGAGGCAAAGGAGATGGCTTGAATTACTCAAGGATTATGATTGTACGATACACTACCACCCGGGGAAGGCAAACAAGGTGGAAGATGCTTTGAGTAGAAAAGACCATGGAGTTTTGAACAATATGAGAATTGAAAGGGATCCAATTTTCATGGATCTAGTGAAGATGGACATGGGAATAACCAGGGAAGGTGAAACATCAATGCTTTTTCAAATGGTTGCCAAACCATCTTTACTAGAAAGGATTAAGAGTTCTCAGGCCGATGATGAAGAATTCCAAAAGAAGATTAAAGCTGTGAGTGATGGGAGATTAAGAGACTTTGTGTACGAAGATGGAATTTTGAAATTCGGGAAGAGACTTTGTGTTCCCGATTTACCTGATCTAAAAAGGGAATTGCTGGATGATGCTCATAGTTCCAATTTCTCTATACACCCTGGGAGCACCAAAATGTATAGAGATTTGAAGGAACATTTTTGGTGGGACAACATGAAGAGGGAGATTGCTGATTTTGTGTCAAGATGTATGGTTTGTCAACAAGTGAAAGCTGGAAGGCAACAGCCTGGAGGAGTCATGCAACCTCTTCCCATACCGGAGTGGAAATGGGACAATATTACGATGGACTTTGTCATGGGGCTACCAAAGACTCCTAGAAGGAACGATGCAATATGGGTTATTGTTGATCGTCTTACCAAGTCAGCACATTTTCTTGCTATAAGAGAAGATCTACCCCTGGAACGTCTAGCAAGACTATACATTAATGAAGTTGTAAGACTTCATGGAGTTCCCCTATCGATTGTTTCTGATCGTGATCCCCGTTTTACTTCAAGATTTTGGAAAAGTCTTCAGAAATCCCTGGATACTGAACTTCATTTGAGCACTGCTTACCACCCTCAGACAGACGGACAATCAGAACGGACTATTCAAACCTTAGAAGACATGTTGAGATCTTGCTCACTTGACTTTCAGGGTATGTGGGATCAATATTTACCTCTGGTAGAATTTTCCTATAACAATAGCTTCCATTCGAGTATTCGGATGGCACCATATGAAGCGTTATACGGAAAGAGATGTCGTACACCAACCTGTTGGGATGACGTCGGTGAAAGAAAACTTGTAGGTCCAGAACTGGTGGAGGAAACGATGGAAAAGGTGAAGGTAATCCAAAATCACATCAAAGCAGCTCAAAGTAGGCAGAAGAGCTATGCCGATAATAGAAGGAAGGATTTGGAATTTCAAGTCGGTGATCATGTTTTCCTGAAGGTATCTCCGTGGAAGGGAGTCATACGTTTTGGTAAGAAAGGTAAATTGAGTCCCAGGTACATCGGACCTTTCGAAATTCTAGAACGAATTGGGGCTGTAGCTTACCGATTGGCAATGCCGCCAAGTCTCTCCAAAGTTCACGATGTGTTCCACGTATCTCTATTGAGGAAATACATGCCTGATCCGACACATTTACTCACCTATGAGGAATTAGAACTGGAACCTGATCTATCCTATTGTGAAGAGCCCGTCAGGATTCTTGATACAAGAGAACAAGTACTGAGAAACCGGACGACGCGTCTGGTAAAAGTTTTATGGAGAAACCATAAAATAGAAGAGGCAACGTGGGAACCCGAGGAACTTATGATGAAGAACCACCCGAGTCTTTTTATGCAGTAATACCCTAGAAATTGCGAGGACGCAATTATTTGAAGGAGGGGAGAATGTAACACCCCAAGCTTCTACGGTACGTTTCCCTTCGAATAATGCGATAGCGTGTGTTGTACGCAACCTCGAGTTCTAACACACACCACAACTAATTAAACTAGCCGTTGTGAATAGTAATACCTACTTTTTGAAATTATATATATTTATATTTGAAAATGGACTTCATTTTTGGATTCGGAATATCGAATTTAGCCTAAGGTGAAATTTTGGTACATTTCGGATAACTTTCATATTTTGATGAATAGTGAAAATTACTAAATTTTAATTAAAAATAACTTTTTTAATCAAAATAATTAATAGTGATAAATTATGAATTTGGGTGGTTTTAAAGTATATTTATAATATATTCTTACCATTTAATATAATTTTGGTCATTGGACATAATTTTACAATTAAACCGAACATAAACAAGTGTCAATCTTTTGATAGTTATTATCTCTTAAAAACACGCTTTTTGTTTTGACAGCGGGAATTAATTTTAAATTAATTTCTGCCACTTCTGTGTTTTGAATTTAGGAAAATGGATTCCATATTTGGAATCAGGATTTTCAAATTGTGTAAATAGGTAACTTTTATTTTTAGACATTTTGAATAGTTACTGTGGTAAATATTTTATTTACCATGGTTAAGGGTAAATCTGGTAAATAAGGGTTAAAAAATAATATTATAATAATACAAAATTACCCTAAAACGTGTCCTAACCTTATTGGTGGACACATACCCGACCATGAGCATCCTTGGGTCAATTTGGGGACCCCTTGGAGCCACTTGTATGTGGTAGGGACACATTATATTAATAAAGTTAAAATAAAAATAAAAATGGCATAAGATTACATCTTTTAGAAGAACAATTTTTACATAGGGTTATACATGTTGGATTTTCGATTATAAATATTCATTAGAAAGCTAAAAAGATGTCCTACATGATGATATTTTATTTATAATTTTTAGACATCAAATAAGTTAAATTATTAATGACACAATAATGATGCAATGTTTACCTCATTAATAAATCATTTAAATAAATAAGATTATAATGATTAAAATATTATCTAAAACCTGTCCAATTCTTATTGGTTGATGTTATTTAGAATATGAGTCATCTTATCTTCGACCTCAATGATTTTTGGACCATTATAAACCGAATACAAATATATTATAAAGTAATACTTTCACACTTTCCTAAAGAGCCCCTCCTCTCCCTTATAAAAGGAGACCACTTCTACTCATTCCTCACACCTCTCAAGCCACTTGGCTCGTCCAAACTCTGCCCAAATACTCTCCCAACATCCCTCACTACAACCTAGAGGCCTTAGTTTGATCAGAAAGCCAACCTAAGGAGCCCTTTTGATCAAATCAAAAGGAAGAACCCGAAGAAGAGGTAATGATTTCACCACCCTTTTCTAAGTTCCTTTCTTCTTCCACTTCCTCCTTCTTTGTTCTTACCATTCTAAAATAATAACTCCAGTATCTTACATATACTGTGATGTTATTATAAATATGGTACAACCATATTCATTATCCTATCCACCCTTTGAATAACATGTCACCATACGTGCGTACGTACGGCTTACCGTCTCCACGTCGTGGTGTAATTGTTATTCAATATAATATTATTTGGATGGGTATAATAATGATGTGTAACTCATGTAAATAATAAATATAACATGTTAATGATTCTGTATATATGATATACCATCCATTTATATATTATTTTAATATCAAAAGGATGATATTGTCGCTCGTGCGTACGTACGGACTACCGTCTCCACGAACGCGATGAGATTCATTCTCCATCGTATCCATTCAAGTATAATTATCATTTGATGATTTAAAAATGATGTTTAAAGACTGGATATCATTCTGGATATGAATAATATACAACCTATCCTTTACATTCATGTCTTACGTAACAAAACATACAAAAGAAAACAAGTAAGTTAACACCTGAAACAACGATAATACTAAGATATTATTATCAAATCAATATTAAAAGATCATATATGATATCATATTAATGTATATGACTCTTGTATAATTTAATAACAATTATTTCACCATTATACAGGAGGTTAACCTACCACAACCAAGGAAAAGTACAAGGTAAGGGGTTTTCATCTCACTCCTTATTCCCGTGAGATTCATGTCATATTGCCACCATCACCTTTTGTGTGGTGTATGTACTGCCCATAATTATATTATTTGTGTAATACACTCTAATTTATGTGTATTTACATATTCATTGTATGATACCTCTTTCATGGGTTGTATTTTTCATAAGTTACCAAATTGGTAAGGGTTTATTTCACAATCTCTTCATTATCCGAGGTTGTTTATACGTAATAATCTACTGGGATATCTTTATCATCCACATCCATGTTTCTTAAAAATGTATTTCAAAACATTTTTACTATTTAAAAGAATATGGGTTAAAGTCATTTATACCCTTGTTTGACTTTTTATAAGAGGTTTATAAAGGAATATTTCCGTCGTTTTCAAAACAAGTTCCTTTTTAACCTTTTCGACAGAATTGTGGTAAGAATGTTTTTTTTAACTTATACGGCGGGTGCGGTTATTTTACGCCGTTATAGAATCTTCAAAGCTTTCCATACAAGCTTATAAGAATATTTTCAAAGAAAATGTTTTATTTTATATGGATCTTAAATGATTTCAAAATAAAAGGAGATATTTCTTTAAAAAGAATTTTGATTTCATCTATGTCAACATCCTTTGATGGATTTTAAGATTATTTGAAGTTGATTTATTATGATACAAAACTTATATATTGTATTGAAGGTTTTGTGATATGTTTGACTATGGATGTGCTATTTTTATACCATTCATAGTTTATGGTGAAATTATTGACATTTCGTATGCTAGTTTTAATACGAATGTTTATGTTATGTTTAAACCTTTTCATATGGGAATGCATTGGACTTAGTAAGTGACGGGTGGAGCCCGCTATAGCTCCTCGATGCATCGGTAGGTCTCATGAGACAAACTAGTGTCTTGGCACAAGGCCTTGACAAAATCTTATTTGTAGTCTTGGCACGAGGCCTTGGCTATGTGGTTATGATAGTCTGGCATTATGCATTCCAACATTATGAAAGTGGTTATTGATTTTTGCATGTGATTATTCGATTAGTAGAATATCCATGTGAATAAGTAAATGGCATTATTTCATTTTACTTTTGCCATACTATGTTGAAGTTCATGTTTAAAAGGCTTTTGTTTTAGTAATGCATTGCCTTAAATGTTTATTCTTATTTATGAAAGTTTCCGCTATATTGTTATCCTTACTGGGCATTTGAGCTCACCCCTTTTCTATGTTTTATTTTTCCCAGGTAGTGAAGAAGTAAATTATGACTGACTTGCAGGGATATTATGAGGGGTTTATAGTGTGGACGTTGGAAACATTATGTTGTTGTAGTAGTTTTTCATTTTATGATGTAATGTAAAACTTATGAATATATCTAGTGTTTCCAAGGCTACTAAACTAATCGGTCTTTCGAGATTTGATCTTCTTGTGATCATGCCAATGTTATGTAATTAATGCACCGACTCTGGGTAGCTGGGGTCGGGGCGTTACATGCTTAATGCATGGACATGATTTTATGAAGACATGAAATACTTAATTTTAGTTTAAAATAATGACATGGTATGCACATTTTTACTAAAAAACATGATAATAAGAAATATAACATGTCAGTAAACATTTTAACCTTTGTGTATATATATACGCACATAACATGCTCATATGTATTATGTGAATAATTTCATGAGTAATATGGGTTATATCCATATGTAGAGTATCATAAATGGAATGATTATAACATGATTTTAATCTCATAGAATTTGAAATTTTCATATTTTAATAAATATAACTTAAATAAGACACTTGCATAATTTCTTGTAATAAATGATGATTCTTAAATTTAAAATAATCTTGACCTTAAAATTAATTAATAATATTCTCATGAATTAAAAATTCTAAGAAGATCTTTAATTAACATAATATTTATATATATATATATATATATTTATATATACATATATATATATGGATTGGGAAATAATATTATCTCATATTTATACATGTTTCACTTTGTGCATTCAAAGAATGTAACAATTTAATATATTGATATCAATATATATAATTGAAATTGAATTTAAAACATTCATCATCACAGAATTAAAAAAACAATGTTAAATGAGAAAATTCATTGGTAGAACAAATATTATTTCTAATTACAAACTTTGATAATAACATATGTTGCGGCAGATTTATAAAATAATAGTTTTTATAAACATAATATATTCATTTAATGCGTAATATCAAATCAAAAATAATTAAACTCACTACAGATTTCTTTACAATTATAATCTGAATACTATAAATATATAACCCATATTTTATTATATGTTATGAGAAATTAATATACAAAGCTGGATAAGTGTACATATATATGTATATATACAAATATAGGTATATGCCTTACAAATAATAATAGTATGAAAAAATGAAAACCTACCCTTTTAAAACCATAATAATAAAAATAAAACCCATACCAAATAGGTTTTAAAGTAAATTCATAATGTTGGTACATTTCAAATAAAGAAAACCCTTACATGTTTTTAGTTGAGAAAATTCATAAAATAAATAGAACAAACATTTAAACATACAGATGTATAAATAAGTATATACATATATACTAATGAAATTAATTTCATCACTTACAGGATTTAAATAATATCTGAACTGAAATTAATTTTGATACACCCATACTTGAATTATGGAATAAAAGAGGAGAAATAACTAATTATAAGTTTTTGAAAAATAATAAATTCCCTTATAGTTCCATAAACAAAATAATTAATACCACCATTTGTAAACATTCAGCTTAAGAAAATAACCTCTTACAGAGATTTGAAATACCCTTATTCATAACTATATTATTCATAAATAATTTCAACACCTACATGCACTTATGTTTGAAAAATAATTTATACATACATAATAATATTTAATAAGAAGCAGTCCCCTTACTTGAATTATTGTAGAAAGCGGTGAAAATTTTGTTTTTATCAAAAAAATAATTTTCCTTTCAACATAAACAATATTTTTATGATAAAAATAAATAATATGGCTTACAATAGATTTCAAAAACATAATATAGATAAAATAAATTAATCCCTTGTGGAATTGAGAATATATATTCATGGTGTTTGAAAACCAAAATCAAACTGACCAATAAACTAAACTCTTACAAAATTAATTCCAAAATCATTATTAATACTAAAATATCATAAAATCTCCCTTAAAATATATATGTTTAAAAAAATTTGAAAACAAAACCCTTACTTGTTTTTCGAACACAAGATGAAGAAATTATTCTGTTGTTGTATCTTGCACGCACCCTCACCCTCTCCTCTACCAGACTAATGGATGTGTTGCAAACCCAATTGTTCATTGGTATAAGGTATTTTTTTATGGGAATCAATTCCACTATTTATAATTTGGTTTAACTTTATAATTAAGTGGTGACACTCCTGTCGAGAGAGGATTTGGATAGGTTCAAGACAATGACACATACAAGTTTTCTCCCCAAGCTGAATGAATAGATTAATCGACTCAGAAAACCCAATAAAAATAACAAAAACATGTTGAAAAAATAATTAAATATTAACACTATAGTGACAAGTATTAAAATTAATGGACTAAATCATCCATTCAAAAATTCAAATTCCAAACAATATAAGTAATTCAAAACAAAATAATTGATGTTCATAATAAAAAAAATCAAAGAAACAAATTTACTGATGACAAATATAGAATAAAACGATGAGAACCTTAATCCAAAAGAGATTCAGATGCCTAAATAGTAAGCAGACCTACCTTTCTAGGTTGTAGAAGATCTGACACCTTCGGAACTAGATCAGGATGTTTGATTCCGAACCCTCACCTACGGACAGACCACCATCAATCGAACCTTGAAACCATGATGCCACCGTACTCAGCATGATAGTGATGGTCTCATCTCAACAAGCTCCCTCAGGTGCTCCACCACTTCAACCCGTGACCATTGAACCTCTTTCTCGACTCAATTTCGGCAACATTGTTCCCTCATGAAGACCACGACCCTCCTATCCTCGAGATCCTCATGACGTCGCATCTTGCGAACTCTTGGTCCCCCTCCGGAGCAGACGACACCCGTGAACCCCCCCCCCCCCTTGTTTAGAGTAGACCAAACCCCCCTCCCCTTTTCCTTTCCATTTTTACTTTAATTATTATTATTTATTTATTCTATTTATACTGAAATTTAAATTAATAATATTATAAAAAATATTCATAAAATAGTTATATTCTAAAAAGGTTATAAAAAAATTCATATATTTATATTAAACATAATAATAAATTTCTTAAAAAAATGTCCTCAATAAGTATTATTAAACATAATCATTTTAAATTTTAAAAAGACTTACTATATTAAATAACAATAATAATCAGAATAATTAAATTAAACTATTATTTTAAAAATAAAACTTTTTTTAGAAAATCATAATTTATAAAATATTAATTTATGACCAAATATTATTGTTATTAAAAAATAAATATTTTATTTTCTAATCCTCAAAACAAACTTGGTGTTTCAATTATCATAAATTGAAACTTGTACTTCTCAAAACTAAATTAATTTTTTAAAATATTTATGTCAATTTATGTAAAGCATTTAAATATCATTTCATAATTTATTTTACTAAAACATATTTTTATTTATGTTAATTATAAAATGTATATATATATATATATTAATGATAACTTTATATTTCAAAAATAATACCACGTTTAGAAAAGTATTTTCTATTAAAAACTTATTCAATAAATTTTCATTATAATAATTTAATTTGTTTTATTAATATTGAATCAATAAAAATTATAATAAATAACTCTTTTATTTAAAACTTAGGGTGTTACATTATCCCCCCCCCTTAAAATTAATTTCGACCTCACAATTCATTTTATTAGACTATACATAATTCTAAACTTCCATCTTCATAATTAAGTTAAAATATGACCGCTATACTCTAAACTCTACCACTTATATGATAACATATAATATCTAAAATTGTATATACCGTTCCTCTGATTCCAACTATAAGGACCCAGCCTTAAGAATTACACAACAGATGACCTTTTACCAGTCTAGGTTCAAGAGAATTAGATACAAGCTTACGATTTATCAGAGTTTCAATAAAATTAAACAAACAAAAACCAAATTTTTCTTTTGCGCATGTAAAAATGATGGTGTCCACCTTTGGACTTCTAAGTGATATGTGAAAAAAATTAACAATGGGTGAGCATTGTAAATTCCCAATAAGGGGTTTTAAAATAATACCATAAAGAAATAATTTTTCTCTAAAATCATTTCTTTAAAATACATGATTTAAGATTATGAAATTAACATTTTTCAAGATCATTTTCTTGTATGATTCTGAAATAGATTATAGGATAAACTTATGCTAAAAATTTCTAAACTTGTTTAAGATCTACAAATAAAATACATTATAAAATATGAATGCACTTGATCATAAATGCACGAAATTGCACTTATAAGTTAAATAATGACCATACATAATTATGTATGACATTCCAATTGTGCGGATGCAGTTTTGCACATGAAATGTTTCTTTTTTGGATTTTCATAGAAAACAACATCAAAACAATTTTATGAAAATAATGAAATGATAGAGAAGTTCTTAAACTTTGTTCATTAATTTTAAACGAACTATTAACACTTCTTAATAAATGATATACATAATTATAAACATTATACCATGTGCCCTTGAAAATGTGTAAGTGATTAATACATGTTCATAAGAGAATAATTATTAAACATGGTTATTCTACTAATCGAATAATCACATTGAATTTCCCTTATTATATTAATTATAAGGGAATTCATAATTCAAGACAATCATAACATTCTTTCAAGGCCTCATGCGAATACCATATATAACCATTTTGTCAAGGCCTCATGCCAAGACCTAGTTTTTCTCTTGACACCTACTTATAGCGACCCAAATTTTCCTTACATTACTATTAAATCATTTTAAAGATAAAATTTATAATTTCATTACAAAATAAGGATCATAAGTTTTAGTTTCTTTGAAAACTAGGATCATACATAACTTTTACAACATAAAATGTTAACATTTATTTAATTCTTTATTCTCTAACTTCATATTTCACCTTGAATACTCCTTAGTACAAGTAGTCACCTGAGGATATACATCCAAAAGGGGTGACCTAAAATCCCAGTAGGAGGATATTTAATAACAATATAAAAATGGGTGAGCATAATAATAACATAGGCGTAGTATCATGAACATTATAGTAAGCATTAATAAAAGACTTGAAATGTGGCAATTCATAAAAATGAAACATCATATCTTAGTGGTCAACTACCACACATAGTTTTTAATAAATCTAGAATCATGTTCACACATATTTTCACTTTAAATCATGAGATTCATTACATTACTCAATTCATTGGAGTGCTGTATAATTTTGGGCGCACCCATCACATTCAAACATTCATATTACACTATATAATTCCGGGCGCACCCGTCACATCATAACATTTTCATTATCATGCATGCCACATAGAACATATATCAATAATGAATATAAATAAATCATGTAATGGAATTTTTTTAATCTCATAATAACACATTCATAAACTTTGGGTTCCCAAAATAAAGAGGGAATGTCATACTTGATACAGGAACCATTAACCTTGAGTGAGAAGTAAATGGTGTGTTTTTGAAAGAAGAGTTATTTTGAAAAAATATTTTTTTGACATAAACTCAAATAAAAAACATTTATATCCTAGAAAAGGTAAGATAATTAAGGAAAAAAATTATTTTTTAGGATTAATCATACTGAAAATGGAGTGAAAGAGGGATAACCCAAAGAAAGAAAGTTGGGTATGAGAATTTCCCCTTACCTAGTATATAAATGCCGTATTCACTTTAATGTCCTATATAACCACATTAGATTCATTAATTTAAAATCAGGAAACCTTTTATACATTAATAATATTCATTATAATTTTATTAAGTTCATTTATGGGGTTTTGGATGATTTATAGAGTTTAAATTCATTGTTCGGGAACGTTCATTTTCATAGTTTTGATGAATGGTTCAATTGCATTCATGAATGGATGTTGGTAAAAAGAGTGAATAATAACCATAATTTTTAATACATAATATTAGTGACATTAAATAGGTATAAATGATCTCATAATTAATTCTATTATGTACCAAGAGAATGAATCATTAGATAAAATTTTGATGATAAGCGCTTGGATTAATTTTGGTGGTTTTTCGACCACAACGTACTTGTTTCATTTAATGATTTAGTATTATGTACATAAGTTAGTTCTAAAAAATTAAATAGGATATAATACATATAATATAATCTGTTTCAACCATAAAAATTGTTTCATGAACAGATCTGAGGGCGGTAAAGGAAAATGAAAACATGTTGTTCTTGAAGGTGATAAATTAACACCTCACGAACAACGTTTTCCTTTCTAAAATAAAAAGAATAGGAAAAGGGGGATTGATGATATATTATCCAATTAGCATAATAAAATTCCATTATATGTAGTATACAAGTGTCAACATATAATTTTTATGAGTATAGGTGGGAAGATATTAAGAAAATAACTTGAAATTGAAAGGAAATTAAAGGAAAAGAGAGAGGGGGGAATTACCTCTTGAATCCTTCTTAAGGCACCTTGGATTGGTCTTTTGATGAGACCATAATCTCTGGGAAGTGGTGTAGGGGATAGGGAATATTTTTGGGTAGATATTAGACAAGTCCATAAGCTTGAGATTTGTGAGTAAATGAGGGTGTGAAGGGTGGAATTTATAGTGGAGGGGAGGGGTGTTTTCCATATATTTTAATAATTAGTTAGTAATTCCCCTCAAGACAATAAATAGTGAGTGTTCCATTACTAAAAATAGTAATAAGTTCATGTGAGTTCTATATTTGGGTTCTTACATCACTTATGATGTCAGGAATATTAGATTTAAATTATAATGTATTTATACAGTAAATTAATGTATTTTACTATTCACCAAAAATTCTAGTATTTTAGAAAAATCTGAAAAATACACCCTAATGATTTTTCAATGTGTAGAATACAAAAATAAACTCAATTTTATGAAAATAATTTTCTAAATATGATTAATTTAATTTTTAATTAAAATCATAATTTACTTGAAAATACAAATTTTAAAATTAAAACTAATTTTATAATGCTTTCAAAAATTACATATGGTCTTATAAAATTATCTTAAAACTAGAAGTAATATAATTGTTAATTTAGGAACACATTTTAGGAAAATAAATTTTCTTTTAAATTAATTAATTAATTATAATTAATTAATAATGACTTACAAAAATACCAATACTTTTACTATGGTCATATTGTCACTTATAAGATGACTAAATTTTATTCAATAATTAATGGGTGAGGATACTAGAAGAAGAAGCAAAGAATAAATAAATCAAATGAAAGTTTACAGGAGTCTAAAATACGAGATCATATTACAATCTTTTTCAGGTTAGGAAATAAGATCAGCTGGGAGGTCTTAGAACCAGGTAATGTCTTGATTTACTCCCATGTTGGTCAGACCATCAACAACTGTATTTGCTTCTCGATAAACATGAGTGATGATATAGTTGAGATCTATGAGCGAACGAGTGCCATCCATCCAAAAGGTAATAACCGGCCAAGCAAGATGAATAATGTCATTCCAAATTGCTTATATGATGGTCATCGAGTCACTTTCGATCCAGAGATTATTCTAACTAAAGAGCTTTGCGAAGGTGATGGAATGAATTAAGCTCATCATCTCAACTTCAAGGGAGGTGGAAATGCCACAACTACCCATGAAGAAACCAAGGATCTAACTGAGATGATTCCAGAAAATAGAACCACATCCCTCAGGTCCCGGATTGCCTTTGGAGGCGCCATAAATATTGATTTTGATCCATCCAGGAAGAGGAGTTCACCAGAACACCTTCAGAGTGCGGTGAGGTTGACTAAAATTTCCATTAATCTGAAGACGTCGCAAGATTCTAAAATCATGTACAGTGTTGTGGAAATGTCCCTTTTGCATTAGAGAAGCTTCATGTATGGTGGTGGGGATCCACACCCGACCTGCATTTTGATTTTATGAGTAATTTCTATTAATAATTGCATTCTGATCATACTAGATCACATGGTGGAGCTTAGCAACTACAGCTAGGAAATGGTTCTTGATTTTTTGAGAGGCCTCCATTTTTGCACATTTCTTTAGTTGAATTTTTATAGAAACATAATTTAACCATATGTAGTCAAAAATGTCAAGAATATATTTCCAAAATAGCAGAAGTAGTGGAATAAGAAGAAAATAGGTGGTTGGTATCTTCTTTGTTTTGATTACAGAAATTGCATTTAGAGTAGATCTGAATACCAAAATATTGAAGACAAATTTCTGTGGGAACTCTGTTGTGATCAAGACACCACATGATATTGAATCTATAATGTTTTATCCAAGGCTTATTGAAATGATTTAACAAACTATAATCATTATTATAGTTAGAGAAAAAATGATGATAGAAATTTTTGGAGTTTAGCATACCATTTTAAGCAGTCTCTCAAATTAAGAAATCATTAGTGTGAGTGAAAGAGTAATTTTCAATGATGTTCATAATAGTATCATGGAGTTGGTCAGGTTGATAGTTTAAGGTTTCTCTAATAGAACAGTTAATATTCTCAGGGGTCTGATCGGGGGATATCATAGAAATTAAAGGTGTGCTCCTCCGAATTGAGGCATAACCTACTTCTTGAGCATGGGTTCCTTTCCCCCTGAGGGGGTCCATTTCGTTGTTAATAATGATCTCGGTCTCCATTACTTTCGCCCCCCATGACTCTTCTTTTATCTGGCCTTTCGGCCTCTTGATAATCAATAAAAATGATTATTTTTAGGTAAAGGTGTGCTCGCCCAGTTATCCAACTATAATTTTATGGAGGAATCCCTAGAGACCATCCATCTGGAATTATGCATGGTGATGGAAAGAGATTGTTTGATGGAGGGCCAAATGGAGGATTTAATAAAATTCAAATTACCCTTCTTAAGTTTATCAAGGAATCTATTTTTGAGGGAACAGTCACAAGATTTCTTTCAAGAATACTGCAAGTCCAGATGAAATTCTTAATAGAGGTGTTCATTTTTTTTTTGATAAGCCCAACAGGCCATTTATAGACCATCATGGAGTAGACCATCTTGGAGACAATGGTGGATTTTAAAAGAAAATTCCAACCAGCCAGAGAGAGTAATTTGCTTTTCCAGGAAGATAGCTGGTTTAAAACTTGGTTGAAAATAGGTGCAAAGTGAGAATCCTTGAGTCTACCCCAAAATATGGGGACCCCAAGATAAATGAAAGGGATCGTATATTCTTTCAGACATAGGTCACTGATAATATTACATTTTCTAATGGAAGGAAAGTTCTTTCTGAAGAAAATGCAAGATTTATTCAAACTGATGATTTGACCAGAGACCTCTTCATAGTGTGAGAGAGCAGTTTTGAGGTTGAGAATGTTTCTTTTGTCTCTTTGAAGGAAAATTATGATGTCATCCACATACAAGAGATGTGTAGGAGCATTTATATTCATAGACATATATGGGTTTTAGTTTATTCTGTTCCACCAGACGGGTGATCAAAGGACTAAGATAGTCCTTTTCTATTGATAATAGACTAGCAGAGAGGGGGTCACCTTGTCTGACAACTTTGGAGCATGTAAAATAGTCTTTGGGAGATCCATTGATAAAAATGCAGATAGAGTTATATTTGAACAAAGTTTTGATTGTAGTGATAAAAAAATTCACTGAAACCAAAACATTGAAGGACTTTGAAGATAAGTCTCTAATACATGGTGTCGAAATATTTTCTGATGTTAAGTTTAAGGGCAATATTACAGCCTCTATTAGCTTTGTTCATGTTTTTGACACACTCATAAGAAAGACAGATGAAATCTTGAATGGATTGTTCCTTAATAAAACCAAATTAGTTCCAGTAGAGAAGTTTGTCAGTGATGGTTGAAAGTCGGTTAGCAATGATTTTAGTAATTGTTTTGTAGATAGTGTTTATGAGAGAAATGGGTTGAAACAGATGAATCTTAGAGGCATTTTCCACTTTTGGAATCAAGGTGAGACGCTAGACATTAAGATCATGCAGAAGGACACCATTCGAGAAAAAGGATTTGACAAGTTTACAAACACCAATGTGAATCATATCCCAATAATGTTGGAAGAAACCATTATTTAAGCCATCTGGACTCAGAGAACTATCTAGGTTTAGACTAAATACAGTGTATTTGATTTCATGATCCAATGGAATGTTGAGAAGGAAAGTGCTTTCTTCATCAGTGACCACCATCGGAATGATCTCAGGAAGGAGGTCCTTATTGATTTCAGTAGCATTAAAAATGTTTTCATAGTGGGAGACTATATAATGAGCAATGTCATCTTCAATGTCAAGAAGCTTGTCTCCACATTTATAAAGGATAACGGCTTACAAGTCTTCCTGATTCTTTGAAGAGAGTTATAGAACTTCGTTTTTTTGTCGCTGTCTTTTAACCATTTGGATTTAAATGTTTTTTTCCTCATATTTTCTTTAAAATTGACTAGATATTTGAGTTTGACTGCAAGGTTTATTTATTGAGTTGAGTCAGTGTTGAGGTCAGAGCTGGTTTTTTTGTTTTTAATATCATTGAGTTCTTCCTCAAGAAGAAGGATGTCATTATTAATTTGTTTGGCTTTGAAACTGCACTAACTCTTGAGATCTTGTTTGAGATATTTTAACTCGACATTACAAGTAAAGGCATCGTTATTGTGAGACATTGAAGACCAATAGTTTTTTATGAAAGTAGTGAAATCAACATCAGAGAACCACACATTGTTAAATCTAAAGGGTAACTGGGGTTTCATGTTTTTGGTGGAGACATTGACAAGAATGGGGTGATGGTCGGAGTTTAGCCTATGAAGGGTGGTGCTGGAGATAGTGTCCCATTTTCCTAAATCATATACATTCGTGAAGGCTCTATCTAATTTGGAAGCAACCACTCTATTGTAATGTTTTCTATACCAAGTGTATTTCACACCAGTGAGATTAATTTCAATGAGATTTTTGTCTTCAATCGAGGCTTTAAATTCTATTGGGGAAATGGAGGCATGATAAGGTCCAATTTTCTCACTTGAGTTGAGAATGGAATTGAAGTCTCCAAGAATAAACCAAGGGTCATTGATAGGTGAGGGTACTTCTCCTTAATCACATCCTCTAGTTCCCAAGTTGCTTCTTTGTACTTATGGTTCCTCCACAACACTTTGACATGGTGGGTTGTCTTGTTTCATAGAACCTTATCTCTCCAGTCCATAATATTTATTGGCTTCTCCTCATAATAGAGGTCATATTTCATCTATACCACCTCTGAGTTCAGTACATGTGTGTAAAGACCCGTAAATTTCAAGGAAATTTTTTTCTTAATTTTCTTTGTATTTTACAAGAACGTAGTTTCTGACGGCGCCTAATTCTGAGGCCCGGTGTGCCCGGAATCATTTTCCGAAGTTTGGCTCGGGTACGTTCAGTGAACGGACGAGCGTGTTTTTCTAACTTTTGAACCGGTTCCCGGAATCAAATTCTGAGGGCACCGATGAAATCACATCACCGGTATTCGCTTAGAAACGCCTCTTCCAGAGTTGCGTTTGCTCGGGTGTGGTTTTTAATTTTCAGGCTTAAAGTTAAGAAATAAAATAATTTTGTGACAACTTTATTTTATTTCACTTAAGCCACTTGGAAGCCACTTGAAACCACTTAAAGGTGGCTTGAACTGAGTTGAACTGGATAGGATGCTATCCAAAAATATCCTACCCCCTTGGTAGGATATTTGTGAGGTGGGGCCCGCACGAGCCCCGCCGTTTCTTTCCGCTAAGAAACGCACCCGTGAAAACCCGTCTTAATGAAAGTCAACTGACGCGTTTTCTAAATTCTTAACAGACCATTTAATTGGGCGGTTTATTTCGTGAATTAAATGGGTTGTTTCTTTCGTGAATTAAATGGCCTGTTTCTTTCGTTGAATTAATTCAACGAATTAACTCAATCGTTTCTTAACCTGTTTTTGTGTGTTGGCATATTAATAAAATAAGACCAACCCAAAATCTTTTGAGAAGATTTGAGGGGATCCTTGTTTCTTCTTCTCCCTCGCGAAGAACGCGAAGAACGCGAAGAACGTGAAGAACGCCGAACCCGGAAATCGACGACGCGACGCCTTGATCCGCATCGCCGACAACGTTCTTCTGCGACGTCTCTTCCTTCGCGACGGATCTTCGATCGGCTTCTTGAGGTAAGAATCTCGGACCTTCCTTTTTATCTCCTTCGTGGTTCTTAACCAAAAACATGGATTTAATTAATTAAATTAAATCTGTTGTTTCATGGTGCGTTGAGTTCGCCAACTCAACACCGGATTCCGCGACGACGCGACGCCTCCCCGCGACGACGCGACGATCCCTCTCTTCCGCGACGAGCTTTTCCCCGAAGAACGCCCGCGCGCGACGATCGACGAGGTAGGGATTTATTATGGGAATTACCCCTTTTTAATTTATTCCCGTCAATGTTTCTTAAAGAAATTAAAGAACTGAATTGTGAACAATTTTAATCTTCTTAAAATTGTTATTTTTCCCGTGTGGAATAAAATTCTCCCGGTTGTTTATCTCTAACGCGGAGGGTGCGGGCCAAACGAACACGGCCCGACGACCCTCCGTCGTTCTTCGTTTTGTGCGGATTTGGCGGACGACGACGGAACGTGCCGCAGCGGATGTTTGACGATTCTGCAGTAAAGAACGGATCCCGGGAGGAGCAATGGCGCAGACGGGAAGAGAATCGGACCACCGGAGCGATCCCGGTGGCCCACGGACCTCGCCGGCGGCGCCCCGGCGCGCCGCCGGACGAGCCCGCCGAGGCTGAAGCCGCGGCGGCGGCGGCCAACGGACCCGCGGCCGCGCGGGTCCGGTTCGCCCGCGCGGGACGCGGCTCTGCCGCGTCCGTGTTTCACCAGCGCGGCCCACACGGGCCGCGGTTTCCTCAGGCCGCGGGTCAACGCCCGCGGCGCCTGGCACTCGGCCGCCCGGCCGCGCCGAGCCAGGCCGGTCCGACCGGCCGGGCCAACCGGGTCGGGTCGGACCTGGGTCGGGCCGAACCAGGGGGGTCGTGGCGGGTCGGGCCGGGCCCGTACACCCCTTCTTCGGACGTTTTCGTTCAAATGGTCGTATCTTGAGCTACGGGCCTCCGAACGACGCACCGTCAGTGGCAACGCGATCCTTGGATCGAGACGGTCGTTTCGGTATACTATACTCAAGGTGCACCTTCCTTTTCGGGAGCCTACGTAGTTAAAACTCCGTAGTTAAGCGTGTTTGGCCTAGAGCAGTGATCAGGATGGGTGACCTCCTGGGAAGTTTTCCAAGGTGGGTGTGAGACGGAAAGGCAAATAACTAACAGATCGGGCGTCCGATTGACATGCCGTATATTGCGTTGAGTTCCTCTTGATGAGATGGAACTTTTGGCATCCTCCGCCCGATTTTTGGATGCAGATGGATAGTGGCCGGGTTGGATCGCACTGAAATCCAACCGGGCCCCTGGAACGGAAAAGCTGATATCTTTCAGACCAGACGTCCATTTGATGAACCGTCAGCGGCATTGGTGATCACGTTGAAAAACGGTCCCTATGAGTATACCCTGTGAGTGTTCGGGGTATAGTTGAGTTACGGCCAGATTGGTTCGCTCACGAAACTAACCGGGCCCCTGGGACGAAAAGGCTAATAACTCACAGACCGGGCGTCCGATTGACGCGCCGTCTGTTGCGTTGAGACCCCTATGACGAGGTGGTCCTTCGAGATACTTCCTTGCGGGACTTTGTGATACTTGGAGTATCGACCAGTAGCTCGTGGAGCGGACCCTCCCGGTGACGAGCGGGCGGAGCACGGAGACCGTGTAGCTGACTGAGACCCGACGACTGCTGATCGAATGACTCGGTGTGTGACAGAGGTGCGCTTGGTTGTAGCGGCACATGGGAGCGCTTGGTTGTAGCAGAAGACCCACGACAGATGTGCGCTTGGTTGTAGCGGCACATGGGAGCGCTTGGTTGTAGCGGCAGACCCACGACAGAGGTGCGCTTGGTTGTAGCGGCACATGGGAGCGCTTGGTTGTAGCGGCAGACCCACGACATAGGTGCGCTTGGTTGTAGCGGCACATGGGAGTGCTTGGTTGTAGCGGCAGACCCACGACAGTGGTGCTCTTGGTTGTAGCGGCACATGGGAGCGCTTGGTTGTAGGAGAAGACCCACGACAGAGGTGCGCTTGGTTGTAGCGGTACATGGGAGCGCTTGGTTGTAGCGGCAAACCCACGACAAAGGTGCGCTTGGTTGTAGCGGCACATGGGAGTGCTTGGTTGTAGCGGCTGGCCCGCATTACTCGATAGGTGGAGTACTACAGCAGTCTTAAGTTAGTGGGCAGTACCTCGGAGTTGTGACAGGACCACTGTACACTCCAGAGACGGAGCTCTTCAGCAGTTATGGTTTCGATGATGAAAATCCCGGTTTGAGCTGAGACTTTTGACCTTCTGTTTGCCTCATGATTGAGATGAGTTACTTGATAACTTAGGTATATGTATGGGCATATATCTAAGTAGAGGTTATCTGTTGAGATCTTCTTTGTGGTTGTCCTTGTTGGTTTTAGAGAGACCTTGAGGGTCTCGGGGTCCCTACTGAGTATCGTTATACTCACCCCTGCACGGGCTATGCCCACACCTCATTGTGTTGGTTGCAGACGACAGGAAGTGCTGATGGAGGCCGAGTGTTCAAGGACTGGACAGTACCCGGAGGTGGACTACATGACGAGTCAGTACCCGGAGGTGGACTACACGACGAGTCAGTACCTGGAGGTGGACCACTGAGCGAGACGTGCTCGGAGCGGACGGCAGGACCCGAGGAGCATTGAAGCTATCTGTACCCACCCTTCAGGTGGGACTTCCAGAGGACGGCTCAACACTGCAGTTTTTGCTTTCAGTTGCTTTTTTTCCTTTCAGTTGTACTTTACAGTTGGGCTTGTATTTCCGGCCCCTTTTACCTTCAGCACAGCTTGTACAGTTTTTACTTAGTGTTTACTTTTCCGCTTGCTTACTCTGTGGTGCTTGTTTACTTTTCAAAGGCAATGCCTTCCCTTTTTGCTGGGATTTACGCCTTGGTGCTAGTCGCCAGCCCCTGGCCTATGGAAGGCGGGCTTGGGGTAGTCACGGCACAGGCCCCGAGGGCGGGTCGTGACAAATTGGTATCAGAGGTGGTCGGTTCTACTGGGGACTCTGATCTTTCTTCTTTGTGAAGCAATAGTGTTTAGCGTATTGGGTGTGGTTATCAGTCCAGGGAGTCCAGTGTTGGTGCGGCGGCCGACGTATCCATACACCAGGACCCTGAATTCTGATTTCCAACTTAATGCACGAAAACATTGATTGCATTTGTGTTTCAAGTTTTCCTTGTGATTACTTCTGTCATCTCACCAGGTATACTGTCCTGACCGTGGCGCACTTGTTCCCTTTTCAGGATGGCTCCACGACGACAGCCAGCTAGGATTCCGAGAGTGGAGCGTGATGACAGCCCACCGAGCGTCGAGGACTCGGTACATGGCCCTTTGACAGCTGAGGCACCGGCGGTACCTATACCCGCCGAGGCACCGATGCTACCAGCCCCAGCCGCTGGCGATGCACGTCGCCTTAGTGCACTGCATGAGTTCCAGCGCCAGCGACCGCCCAGGTTCCGCGGGGAGACGGACCCTCAGGCCGCCGAGGACTGGCTGGAGGCAGTTGTTCAGGTTTTCAGATTAGTGAGGACACCAGGATGTTGAGCAACGTATTGTTTTCAAACAATTCAAAATAATGTTTTTTAAAGGAGGAGATTATTTTAAATAGTACTCTGTCTCTTTATGATGATTTTGATGCTCACAATACCCTTAATTATTTACTAATTATTTCGTTGAGTATTTTGCAGGAGTTTATTTCATTTATTTATAACGAGATTTCATACTTCATTTATTGTGAGATCAAGTTTAGCGCGTTCTGGAATCACTGTAGCGCGAGATCAATTTTAGCGCGTACTGGAATCACTGTTCATACCCTACGTTGATGAACGTAACATATGGATGAAAAGATTATCTTTTATGTTAAAAGAAACGTATGGTTAATGAACCTTACGTTGTTGAAAATTATGGAAGAAGAACATTTCGTCTGGAAGTAACTTTACGTTTTTGTTGTTGGACAAGTATGGAAGAGAAACCGTACGTTAGTTTTCAGTGTTGAGTTTGTTTCTCAAAAGTATGGATCATCAACCTTACTTTTATAATCAACCGTACGTTCTTTGGAGAGTTGAAGCAAGACAAAGTATGGATGATCAACCCTACGTTTGAATGCTGAAGAGAAAGTATGTATGTTCAACCTTACGTTTGTGAACCTTACGTTTGTGAACCTTACGTTTGTGAACCTTACGTTTGTGAACCTTACGTTTGTGAACCCTACGTTTGGAGCCACGTCATCAACCCTACGTTTGGCGTCGGGATATTTTTGACAGACGATATTACCGTTTGCATTGGTCAAACAGGCGGATTATTAAGCGGATTTCGAGCCGATTCTTAAGTACGACTTTGACTGAATCAAAGACGTTTTTCAACGGATTATTAATTGATTTAAATGGAGCTTTTTATGCCGATTCTTCAGGGGAGTTACAACGACTCTATTGTTATTTAATATCGCGAATCTAAAGGAGATTTTCATGGATCTATTTATGCGGAAGATTTTTTCTCAGATTTGAATATATATGTTCTATCTTGGAAACTTCGGAGATATATATATACACAGGAAAGTGTGTGAAATTATGTGATTGATCTTTTAACGAGCAAGAAACAGAGACTGTGTGAAGGCGTTCTTTTCTGTGATCGAGAAGAAGTGTAAAATCTTTTTTACCGAAAGAAGATCTTGATAACAGATTCACGTTTTCTACATCGACTATCTGTTGTGAATCTACTGCTGCTGAAGTTGTGAAGTTTCTGGTAATATCTATTGCAACTGGATCGACTCAGAACTGTTTTGATTACAGATCTTTATTTTCTGAAGATGACGATCTATCTACTGTCAATTGCGTTCTGTTGCAATTGTGAAGAACAACTGGAGAAGTGTTTTCTTTATCGAAACTCTTTTTATTTTTGAGTGATCAGCTTCTCGTTCTAAGCTGTGTGGGTTCGTGTTTGAACCAGGAAGGCTGTGTTTGCCTGAAACTTGTAAAGGTGTCAACTGCCTGTACTCAGTTGTGAACAGGTCTGTGGAAACGAGGACCAGATAGTGAAAATCGCCAAGCTCGTGGATTTGAGCGTTGGTGGAGTGGACTAGGGGCCTTCTGTTCCCCGAACCACTATAAATCCGTGTGTTCATACTTTTAGTTTTTCCGCTGCATATTTAATCGTGCAAAAGCATAGTGGACAGAATTTGTCTAAATTGAAGAGATTGTAAAAAGACACAATTCACCCCCCCTCTTGTGTGTAATCCGTAGATTCAGATCCAACAATTGGTATCAGAGGAGGAGCTTCTTATTTTTTAAAGTTTTATCAAGCTAGAAGTATTTAAAGATTATACATAGTGTATCATGGCTGATACGAGAGAGGGAATGTCAATGGTCAGAGCACCTTACTTTAATGGAGATAATTATGGCTGCTGGAAGTCACGTATGATTATTTATCTGAAAAATCTTGGTTACAAAGTCTATTCAAAGATTCTGACTCCCTATGAAATTCCTGAAAATCCCGATACATGGAGTGCTGCTACAGAGGCTGAGTATGACATTAATTCAAAAGCTATGAATGCAATCATCGTGGTCTAGGACCGGATGAATTTAACAGAGTATCTCAATTCCCGACTGCATATGAAATGTGGCAAACAATAGCTGTTGCTTATGAAGGAACAGATAATGTAAGACAGATGAGATATGCAACTGCTAAATTAAAATTCGATACTTTCAGAATGATTGAAGGAGAGAGCATCACTCAGATGAATGGAAGATTGACAGAAATTGTCAATAATATAACAGCTCTAGGAGAACCAATCAAGCAGGCTGATCAAGCGTTAAAGGTACTGAGAGTACTTCCTACTCGATGGAATGGAATCTCTGCAGCAATCAGACAATCAACTTCTGTTAAAGATCTAACTATGAGAGAGCTGATTGGTACATTGATGATGTACGAGGCTGAAATGCAAGATGAGGTAAATGAGCATAAAGTCTATATAAAAAGGGAAAATACTGCTTTGAAAGCGACTTCTCAACAAAAGGATAGAAAGATGAAGAACAGAGAAGTAAATGCTAAATCAGAAAGCTCTGATTCTTCAAATTCGGATGAAGAACTGGCTCAGCTAGCCAGAAAATTCAGAAAGTTCTACAGTAAGAAGAAAGACTTCAAGAAATCCTTCAAGAAGGATAGCAAGGAAGTGAGATGTTATGAATGCAAAAAGATGGGACATATCAGACCGGATTGCCCAAAATTGAAAGATGCAAATAAGAAGAAATTATTCAAAAGAGATGATTATGAGCAGAAAGACAAGAAAGCTATGAAAGCTACTTGGAGTGTTTCTGAAGACTCAAGTAATTCTTCTGAATCAAGCTCAGAGAAGGAGGAAGCCAATTTAAAAGCAAATATGTGTTTCATGGCTGAAACTGATGAGGTACACTCATACTACTCCTCTGACTCAAATAATGAATCAAACTCTGAAACAAGCTTCTCAAATAAAAAACTTGCAGCTTACTGCAATATGCTTGAAGAAAGGTATGACTCATTATTTAAAAAATATAAATCTATAAAGAACTTGCATAAAGCTATTTCAGATGAAAGAAATACTTTGCTAAAACAACATAAGGAATTAATTGACAAATACAACTCTGCTGACTCAAATAAAATTAATTTTGAATCAAAAAATAAAAACTCTACAGGATGAAGTAGAATCTTATAAAGATGCTGCATTAGTTTTTACAAAAGGAGAAAACACCTTAAATGAGATACTTGGAAAAACTGTAATTAAAAGGGAAAGGTTTGGAATTGGAAGTAAAGGAGAAAAACCTAAGTTATACAAAAATTATTTTGTTCCTAGCACTAAACAGGTTGTTTGTAACTTCTGTGGAACAAAAGGTCATATAGCTAAAAACTGTTTTCTAAGACAACCTCAAATATGTGGAATTAAGAAAGCTTATATTTCCAATGATCTATATGATTCAATCAATTTTAAGAAAACAAACCAAATCTGGATACCCAGATCACTGCTTGCTAACACTCCTGGACCCAACAAAATATGGGTACCAAAGCAATTTGTTTGAATGTATTTGCAGGTAGCAGGTCACCAAAGTAAGAAAGAAATATGGTATATGGACAGTGGCTGCTCAATACACATGAGTGGAACTTCAGCTAATTTCTCTTCTCTTACTCGAAAGGAAGGAGGACTTGTCACCTTTGGTGACAATGCCAAAGGAAAGATTATTGGTATTGGAACAGTTGGAGATCCAGAGACAGTCTCAATCAACAAAGTACTTTATGTACAAGGGTTAAAACACAATCTGATAAGTATCTCTCAACTCTGTGATGATGGATACACTGTTGATTTTACTAACAATAGTTGTACTATTTCTAAAGATAAACTGTTTAATTTTAGAGCACCCAGAAATGATAATGTTTATACTTTGGATTTGTATTCCTTGTGTAAACAACAAGTAAACTGCTTAACTGCTAATATAAGTGAATCCTAGATCTGGCATAGAAGACTTGGTCATTGCAATATATATGCTTTACATAAATTATCTAAGAAACATTTAGTTTCTGATTTGCCTAGTCTCAAATTTGAAAATGACAGATTCTGTGATGCATGTCAGCTTGGCAAGCAACACAAATCATCATTCAAATCTGTTAATAAAGTTGCTACAACTAAACCTCTAGAACTTATCCATATGGATTTTTTTGGACCTTCAAGAGTAGCAAGTTTAGCTGGTAAATTATATGTTTATGTATTAGTTGATGATTATTCTAGATTTACTTGGATTTTCTTTTTGAAATATAAAAGTGAAGCTTTTAGTTTATTTGAAGGTTTTTGTAAATCTATTCAAAATGAAAAAGGTTTTAATATAATCTCATTGAGAAGTGATCATGGTGGAGAATTTGAGAACCAGGAATTTAATTCCTTTTGCTCAAACATGGGTATTAAACACACCTTCTCTGCTCCAAGAACACCTCAACAGAATGGAATTGTAGAAAGAAGAAATAGAACTATTCAAGAAATGGCTAGAACTATGTTAAATGAATATAGCCTACCTATATATTTCTGGGCAGAAGCTGTTAATACAGCTTGTTATATAATGAATAGAATTTTAATAAGACCTATTTTTAAAAAGACACCCTATGAACTATGGAATAACAGAAAACCTAAAGTAAATTACTTTAAAGTTTTTGGATGCAAGGTTTACATCTTGAATACCAAAGATAATCTTGATAATTTGATCCAAAATCTGATAAAGGTATTTTCTTAGGATATTCTGCAACCTCCAAAGCTTATAGAGTCTATAATAAAAAGTCAAGGATTGTTGAAGAATCAGTTCATGTGAAATTTGATGAATCTGATCCTTTTGAGAAAAGGATAGAACAAATAGATGAACCTGATTCTAATGAAAACATGAGACTTGAGAATTTAAAGAATGATTTTGAAAATGATATAAAAGAAATTCAGTCCAGTTCAGAAGAACATGATACTGAAGAACCTTTGAATGTAATGCCTAGACAGTCTAGAACCTTAAAGAATCACCCTTTAGAATCTGTGATAGGTAACTTAGAGACTGGTATTCAAACTAGAAGAAACCTTGGAAACATAGTTGAGTTCTCTGCTTTCCTATCCCAACAAGAACCTAAGACCATAGAAGAAGCCTTAGATGATGAGAGCTGGGTAATAGCAATGCAGGATGAATTGAACCAGTTCAAGAGAAATAAGGTTTGGGAATTAGTTGAAAGACCACATGATTATCCAGTAATAGGAACTAAATGGGTCTTTAGAAATAAACAGGATGATCAAGGGATAATAACTAGAAATAAAGCAAGATTAGTAGCTAAAGGATATAATCAAGAAGAAGGAATAGATTATGATGAGACCTTTGCACCTGTAGCCAGGTTAGAAGCCATTAGAATCCTTTTAGCCTATGCATCTTATATGAATTTTAAATTATTTCAGATGGATGTTAAATCTACCTTTTTAAATGGTTATTTAATGGAGGAAGTTTATGTTGAGCAACCTCCTGGTTTTGAAAATTCTCAAAAACCAGATTCTGTTTTCAAACTTACTAAAGCTCTTTATGGCCTTAAACAAGCACCAAGAGCTTGGTATGAAAGACTAAGTTCTTTTCTTTTGAAAAATGATTTTACTGTTGGACTAGCAGATCCAACACTCTTTAAGAAAACTGTGAAAAATAATGTTTTGTTGGTTCAAATTTATGTTGATGATGTAATTTTTGGATCAACCAATAAAATTCTTTGTCATGAATTTTCAGAATTAATGCAAAAAGAATTTGAAATGAGTATGATGGGAGAATTAAATTTCTTTTTGGGTCTTCAAATATTTCAAAATGATTTTGGAAATGTTTTGAATCAATGCAAATACATTACTGATTTACTTAAGAAATTTGGACTTGAAAACAGCAAGCCATTTACAACTCCTATGTGTACTAATATAAAACTTGATTTGGATGAAACTGGAAAATCAGTGGACAACAAGTTATATAGAGGTATGATTGGTAGTTTGTTATATCTTACTGCTAGTAGACCAGATATAATGTATTCAGTATGTCTTTGTGCTCGATTTCAATCAAATCCCAAACAATCCCACTTAACTGCTGTTAAAAGAATTTTTAGATATTTAAAAGGTACTATTTATCAATCTCTGCTTTATCCAAAAACCTCTGATTTTAATTTAATTTCATATTCAGATGCTGACTTTGGAAGCTGTAGATTAGATAGGAAGAGTACTTCAGGAACATGTCACTTTTTAGGAAAGTCTTTAGTATCATGGTCTAGTAAGAAACAACACTCAGTTTCTCTGTCAACAGCCGAGGCAGAATATGTGTCTGCAGGTAGTTGCTGTGCACAGGTGTTGTGGATGAAAAACACTCTTATGGACTTTGGATTAAATTTCAATAATACACCTATTTTATGTGATAATACTAGTGCAATTAATATTTCAAAAAATCCTATTAGTCATTCTAGAACTAAGCACATTGATATAAGACATCACTTTTTAAGAGATCATGTGTTTAAAAAGGATATATTTTTAGAATTTGTAAATACAGAAAATCAATTAGCAGATATTTTTACTAAACCACTTCCCACGGCAAGGTTTGAATTTATTAAGGGGGAGTTAGGTTTATTTAATTTTAAATAATTTTTTTTTTAAAAATCTTATTCTGTTTTCGAATTCTGCTTAATTTTTGTTTCCCGCTATAAGTAATTTTATTTTGTTTTAAATAAAAGTAATGATTAGTGATTACACGGGAATCAAGGCTGTCAGAACCGTTTCACCTTCTAAAATTGCTTCACCTTTTTCGGAAACCCTTTCGAAAACCTAAACCCGTACATCTGCTCCAAAACCCTTTTCTGAATCTTCAAACCCTAAACTTCCGAACCTTCAGAAATCGTTGTTGGAATGGCAAAGACTAAGCGTCCAGATGAAGCCGAGAGCAGTGCTGCAAAGAAACCTAAAGTAGTTGGTCGGAAAATACTGCAAGGTAAAGTCATCGATTTAAAGTGGCTGTTTGAAACTAATTTACTGTTGAAGCAAGCGTTATCGTTTCAAAGCCTTGAGCAAGCTTTTAATAGTGAAAATTCTGAGTTTCTTTATGAGGCAGAAATGAGACATTTCTTTAGAACTGTTCAGTTTAGCCTTGGAGATACGGAAGATAGTTTATTGGCTCAAATAGAGGATAAGGACTTTTCAATATCATCTGTAGAGATAAGTCAAATTCTTAACTGCCCTCATGAAGGAGTTTTTCATTTTGATTTACGGAATATTGGAGATTCTATACATAAGTCTGAAGACATTATGTCTTTTCTGTTTGGAACCAGAGTGATAAAAAAGATGTTTATCAAGGATTTGGAACCTGATCAGAAAATTTTGGTAAAATTTGTTCAGACTGGTTTAACACCAAGGATGGCTGAGATGGAGAAAATCCTATACCCTGACATGTACTTAATGTATCTTCTGATGTGTGATATTAAGTTTAATTTTCCTCGGTTTATGATAAGATATTTGAGTTACTGCTGTCAGAGTGAAGCAAGAATGACCTTTTTCCCTTATGGAAGGTTCATTTCTTTGTTTTTGTTTAAAAGAGGAATGATCAGATTGGTCGATGCTGGGGTGAAATGTCACCACAGTAATGTTTTTAATGCTGGGACTTTGAGGAAAGTAGGATACTTCTGGAGCACAATTAAAGGAAAACTCTTACCTGTTGGAGCTGAGGAAGACTCGGAGAGTGCTCAGGCTCAACCGGCTAAGTCCAAGGAGGGACAAGCAGAATCAAGAGTTAGTACAGTGGCAAGGAGAATTCGTTTTGAGATGGAGGAAGTTGAGGAAGAGAGAAGTCAGGAAGGACTTCAATCTAGAAGGAAGAGGTCAATTGATGAAGAAATTATCTCTCCTGCCTTGAAATCCTCTGAACCGGTAATTTGTTATTCATTTGTGAGAGAAACTGTTGTGGAGCAGACTGCACCTATAGAGGAACCAGCAGCTCAACCGGAAATCCAAAAAGAACCTCAATCTGTTGTTGTGGCTGTTGAAAAAGTAATTCAACAAGAACAACTTATGGAGGCAGTGCCTGGTGAAGAAGTGGCCCGACCTCAAGATTTACATGAAGATATTGTTCTTGATCAATCAGTAGAAGTCAGAGAGACTACTGTTCGTGATGAACATACTTCTGAAGCTAATACAGAAGTACTTCAGGAAGATTTTTCAGTGGAAGAGTTTCAGGCTTCAAAAGCTAGTTCAGTGGATCAACCTTGTCAGGACAAGGACAAAGAACAATCAGATGCAGATTCTTTACCACTTGCCTTGCCTCATCAACCTATTTCTGGACATGAGAATAGAGCACAGGGTGCCCCTGATTCGAGAAAAGAAGAAGTTGTTGAGCTGTACAAGCGAATCTCTCAGTTAGAATCTGAGAATGTTAGTCTCAGAAATTCTCTGAACTTAGAGCAGTTGAAGTTTCAGAAACTGAAAGAATGTACTGTTTCAAGACAGGAAGTCGATTTGTTTAAGACTGATATGCTGCATGCTGTTGATCAGTTAAAATCAGAGATGGTAAAGAAAGATGATTTATCTGAGTTGAAGGTTTACATGGAGAATAAATTTGAGTCTGTTGCAAACAGTGTTGTAAGTGGATCAGGCTATTCACCTGATTTGATTCGGAGATTTCAAGCAATTACTGGAGCACTGAGCAATATGAGTGACAGATTACACGATCTTCAGTGTAATAGTGCCCCTTTGTCAGTTTTGCTAGATAATCAGAAATTTTTAGTGGATCAGTTGACATCTGGAGAGCAACCGATTAGGATTCTTTTGAATCAGTTATCAGAAAAACTGGCTCTTTTTGTTGAAAAAGAAGAAAGAATGCATGAGTTTTTCAGAGTTAATTTGATTGAAGATATTCATATGACTCAAGAGAACAGAGATCTTATCATCAAGTTAGGAGATGGGATGATGAAGAGGCTCAGAGAACAGTTTACAGAGATCAAGACTGCGATTCAAAGGAGATAGACACCTTTTTCCCTGTCTTATCTATGAACCTTGATTCCTCTGTATATCACAATCATTTATATATAACAGCTTGTGAATGAATTTTTTTTTTCTTACTTTTTTGTTTTTTTGTTTATTGATTTATGATTAAGTTAGCCAGTATAACAAATTCACTTATTTATACACAGTTAATTATAGCATTTACTTATAGTTCAGTGCAATATTGAATGTGTTCAAATCTGTAATTTTTCATTCTTTTTGATATCACAAAAAGGGGGAGAATTTGGATAAACACAACATTTAAATTCATTTGTTTCCTATGAATCCTATGAAGGAATTTGGATATATGGGAGAATTTGGATATCTACGACATTTATCTTTTATCTATTTTTTAGCTGAAAATTTATTTTTATGGGGGAGAAATTTTATTATAGTTAAATATTGTATTAATCCTTTCAGAATTCTAAAATTTTATAAAACTAATTTTTCAATAAAGATTGCAATTAAATTAGTTCTATTATTTTATGGGTTTTGTGATCATCAAAAAGGGGGAGATTGTTGAGCAACGTATTGTTTTCAAACAATTCAAAATAATGTTTTTTAAAGGAGGAGATTATTTTAAATAGTACTCTGTCTCTTTATGATGATTTTGATGCTCACAAATACCCTTAATTATTTACTAATTATTTCGTTGAGTATTTTGCAGGAGTTTATTTCATTTATTTATAACGAGATTTCATACTTCATTTATTCCGAGATCAAGTTTAGCACGTTCTGGAATCACTGTAGCGCGAGATCAATTTTAGCGCGTACTGGAATCACTGTTCATACCCTACGTTGATGAACGTAACGTATGGATGAAAAGATTATCTTTTATGTTAAAAGAAACGTATGGTTAATGAACCTTACGTTGTTGAAAAGTATGGAAGAAGAACATTTCGTCTGGAAGTAACTTTACGTTTTTGTTGTTGGACAAGTATGGAAGAGAAACCGTATGTTAGTTTTCAGTGTTGAGTTTGTTTCTCAAAAGTATGGATCATCAACCTTACTTTTATAATCAACCGTACGTTCTTTGGAGAGTTGAAGCAAGACAAAGTATGGATGATCAACCCTACGTTTGAATGCTGAAGAGAAAGTATGTATGTTCAACCTTACGTTTGTGAACCTTACATTTGTGAACCTTACGTTTGTGAACCTTACGTTTGTGAACCTTACGTTTGTGAACCCTACGTTTGGAGCCACGTCATCAACCCTACGTTTGGCGTCAGGATATTTTTGACAGACGATATTACCGTTTGCATTGGTCAAACAGGCGGATTATTAAGCGGATTTCGAGCCGATTCTTAAGTACGACTTTGACTGAATCAAAGACGTTTTTCAACGGATTATTAATTGATTTAAATGGAGCTTTTTATGCCGATTCTTCAGGGGAGTTACAACGACTCTATTGTTATTTAATATCGCGAATCTAAAGGAGATTTTCATGGATCTATTTATGTGGAAGATTTTTTCTCAGATTTGAATATATATGTTCTATCTTGGAAACTTCGGAGATATATATATACACAGGAAAGTGTGTGAAATTATGTGATTGATCTTTTAACGAGCAAGAAACAGAGACTGTGTGAAGGCGTTCTTTTCTGTGATCGAGAAGAAGTGTAAAATCCTTTTTACCGAAAGAAGATCTTGATAACAGATTCACGTGATCTACATCGACTATCTGTTGTGAATCTACTGCTGCTGAAGTTGTGAAGTTTCTGGTAATATCTATTGCAACTGGATCGACTCAGAACTGTTTTGATTACAGATCTTTATTTTCTGAAGACGATGATCTATCTACTGTCAATTGCGTTCTGTTGCAATTGTGAAGAACAACTGGAGAAGTGTTTTCTTTATCGAAACTCTTTTTATTTTTGAGTGATCAGCTTCTCGTTCTAAGCTGTGTGGGTTCGTGTTTGAACCAGGAAGGTTGTGTTTGCCTGAAACTTGTAAAGGTGTCAACTGCCTGTACTCAGTTGTGAACAGGTCTGTGGAAACGAGGACCAGATAGTGAAAATCGCCAAGCTCGTGGATTTGAGCGTTGGTGGAGTGGACTAGGGGCCTTCTGTTCCCCGAACCACTATACATCCGTGTGTTCATGCTTTTAGTTTTTCCGCTGCATATTTAATCGTGCAAAAGCATAGTGGACAGAATTTGTCTAAATTGAAGAGATTGTAAAAAGACACAATTCACCCCCCCTCTTGTGTGTAATCCGTAGATTCAGATCCAACACAGGAGACCTCATGGTGATCCTCGCAGCGAGTCTCCTGCACGCGGCAGCAGGCAGATGGTGGAGCTTGATGCTCCAGGTGCACGAAGAGGCGTCTCTCCTCTGGAAGGACTTTGAGAGCATCTTCCGCTCTGAGTTCGTCCCAGCCACCCTCTGAGCGGTGCGCATCCAGGAGCTACAGCAGCTGCGGCAGGGCAGCATGTCAGTGGCCCAGTACTCGGCGAGATTTACTGATCTCTCGTGCTACTCCACAGATATGGTACGGGACCCGTTCTTCCGGGCCCGGACCTTCGAGCAGGGACTGAGGCATGAGATCAGGGCTTCGATGATCTCCCTCAATATTCCGACTCAGGCAGGGGTGTTAGATCGAGCCCTCTTAGTGGAGAGTTTCCTTGCTGAGCAGTCTCCAGCAGCAGGACCCACCACTTACCGGCATGCGGCAGAGTCTTCTGCAGCGGGCAGTAGACGGATGACGCAGGGGTCCAAGAGGACTGGACCTATAGGTGGTCGCCAGCATGACTCTGGATCATTTCCGCGAGGCACTCGGGGTGGGAAACGACTTGCCATGAGAGGGCAGTGTTACTCCTGCGGCGGGTTTGGTCACATGCCTCGTGACTGTCCGACCCACCATACGGATGAACAGCAGACGAACGAAGGACCCCCCAGGCAGAGGCAGAGGTTCGATCAGGGCGGGCCGCAAGGAACAGGCGGCCATGACAGCGGAGTTGGTCGTGCAGCAGGAGGTGGACGGCGCTTCGGGGTGTTGCAACCACCACCACCAGGCGGTCCACTCCGACCGCAGGGGACAGGAGGACATGGGAGAGCTCAGATTCAGGTAGCTGAGGCCTATGATCATGGAGCTCCGGGAGCAGATGGACAGGAGCGGGACTAGCTCCAGACCTGGAGACTTTTGTTCACGTTGCTTCTAGTTTTGTTGATGTGTGTTTATAGATGCTTTGTGTCTTTGTACTTGAGCTGTAGTAATAAAAGACACCTTTTCTTGTGGCATTTTACTTTCCTGTCCTCTCTTTTGTTGTTACTAAGAGGTTCTGGTTTAGACTGTTGACTTGACCCTCACCCGTGAGACATCTACTGGAGGAGACCCACTTATCACACACTGAAGCCGACAGTGTGACTCAACCCTTGGAGGCGAGAGTAACGGTTGGATCTCTTGGTAGTAGCGTCGAGGCCTTACGACGTCATCCTTGGTATGGATTAGTATCATCCATGTCGGGATTGACCGTATTAGGCGAAGAACGTGGTTCATCCAGGGGATGAGACCAGATTTCTCTTATTGGCAAGGAAGAAATCGTGGCAGCTCTAGTGGGACCAGAGGTGGTCCGGGCCATGACAGAGAAGGTCCAGGTGAGCACATGGGAGCGGAAGGCTCAGATGCGTGCTCAGTACAGCCTTTGTATCCCTAGTTTGTGTTGAAGCTTTACGGGGACGTAAATCCCTGGGGTGGGAGTAATTTAAAGACCTGTAAATTTCAAGGAAATTTTTTTCTTAATTTTATATGGAATTTTACAAGAACGCAGTTTCTGACGGCGCCTGATTCCGAGGCCCGGTGTGCCCGGAATCATTTTCCGAAGTTTGGCTCGGGTACGTTCAGTGAACGGACGAGCGGGTTTTTCTAACATTTGAACCGGTGCCCGGAATCGAATTCTGAGGGCACTGATGAAATCGCAGCACCGGTATTCGCTTAGAAACGCCTCTTCCGGAGTTGCGTTTGCTCGGGTGTGGTTTTTAATCTTCGGGCTTATAGTTAAGAAATAAAATAATTTTGCGACAACTTTATTTTATTTCACTTAAGCCGCTTGAAAGCCACTTAAAGCCACTTAAAGGCGGCTTGAACTGAGTTGAACTGGATAGGATGCTATCTAGAAATATCCTACCCCCTTGGTAGGATATTTGTGAGGTGGGGCCCACACGAGCCCCGCCGTTTCTTTCCGCTAAGAAACGCACCCGTGAAAACCTGTCTTAATGAAAGTCAACTGACACGTTTTCTAAATTCTTAACAGACCATTTAATTGGGCGGTTTATTTCGTGAATTAAATGGGCTGTTTCTTTCGTGAATTAAATGGCCTGTTTCTTTCGTTGAATTAATTCAACGAATTAATTCAATCGTTTCTTAACCTGTTTTCGTGTGTTGGAATATTAATAAAATAAGGCCAACCCAAAATCTTTTGAGAAGATTTGAGAGGATCCTTGTTTCTTCTTCTCCCTCGCGAAGAACGCGAAGAACGCGAAGAACGCCGAACCCGGAAATCGACGACGCGACGCCTTGATCCGAATCGCCGACAACGTTCTTCTGCGACGTCTCTTCCTCCGCGACGGATCTTCGATCGGCTTCTTGAGGTAAGAATCTCGGACCTTCCTTTTTATCTCCTTCGTGGTTGTTAACCAAAAACACGGATTTAATTAATTAAATTAAATCTTCTGTTTCATGGTGCGTTGAGTCCGCCGACTCAACACCGTATTCCGCAACGACGCGATGCCTCCTCGCGACGACGCGACGATCCCTCTCTTCCGCGACGAGCTTTTCCGCGAAGAATGCCCGCGCGCGACGATCGACGAGGTAGGGATTTATTATGGGAATTACCCCTTTTTAATTTATTCCCGTCAATGTTTCTTAAAGAAATTAAAGAACCGAATTGTGAACAATTTTAATCTCCTTAAAATTGTTTGTCACATACAAGACATATTTTAAAGGTATTTTTCATTTAATTTACATCCTTTCTTTGTTTTGGGGGTTTCCCTAGGTTTTAGGGAGGAATAGATGAGTATTCATGAATTGGGCCAAGCCGTGAGCCCAATTCCAGATTAAAAAATAAATTTTGTATCTTTTATAACTTTTTCATTTTTCAATATTTTTCATCCATTCAAATTCCTAATTGACCTACCCTAACCTATTAACACCACCAAGGTAATTTGGAGCTTTTAAAAATTCATAACCAGGGGTTATTTGGGTTTTTGTCTAAGGGGTTGGGCCTGCCCGAAAGCCCAATTCCTGTTTTAAAAATAAAATTTGATTTTGTTATAACTTATTCAATATTTGGGATTTTTCGGTGATTCCAAGTCTCACTCAAGACCAAGTAACCCATCCGCGCGCCTGAACTCTCTCCCACCCATTTGGAGTTCTGTAGAATCGCGATTTTGTGCCGATCTTCATAGGGTTCCTCAAATCTCCCAGATTTGAAGAGGTAAAGTATTTCTTTCATAACTCTCTCAATTCTCAATATTTTTCCTCCATTACAGTTCCTAAATGAGATAATACATCTTTTGCGAACGTAACCTAAATTTGGGATCTTTTAAATTTCAGATACTCGAGTTTTGGAGTGATTACTTCAAGATACTTCAAGTAAATGAGCCCTTTTCTTTCCTCTTTCAAATTACTTTGGGTTTAACTCATTGTTCTTAGGATTTATTAGGTAATAATTGAGTTTACTAATGTCCAGAAACTAGGATTTCGAACCTAGGGTTTAACTTTGGGCTTTCTTGGCCAATTTGTGTGGTTTTAGGTTTAATCTAGTTCTCTCTTGGTGCGGCGGGGGTGCGATTTGATTTCGCACGGAGATTCAAGGGGTTTTGTTAATTTGGTAGGTGATTCCATTGTGTGTGCAATTTTTGTGAATTAGCTTGCTGTTTTCATGGTACTCTAATGTTTATTTCACTTTAATGTTTCTGTAAAAATTGGTTTTAGTTGCATTTATAATGCAAATGAATTTTAAGTTCCAATTTTTGGTGAAATTGAGGGTTTTCCATTCAAATCTTTTATTGGTTCATTTTGGGATGCCCCATAACTGAATTTTTGGTTTCATTAAAGGGTTTTGAACTGCAATTTCGTTTTAATATCTTACAAGTGTTATCATAGTGTGAAAGGTGGATATCTTAAAGAGCTTTGGGTGAAAAACAATGTGATGTTTTGAGAGGTTGTTTTATTGGAAATAAAATTATTTTATTGTGTGTTTTAAATGGTATAAAATGTGTGTAGCTACTGTACAATTTGTTTGTGACCAGTAGTGATATTTTATATGAAAATGGATGTGTGTTGTTTGCTGAAATTGTTTGAGCACAAAAGGGGAATCCCGGGTACTTAGGTGGGGCGGATTTGTACTAGTACGGCTAGTGGATCGGATGGGTTTTGTCCCTGTTCCACTTAGCATCTGGATAACGACAACTCTAACTAAACTATTTGGATGATGATTGGGGACCACTAGGTTATGGGTATGTTCCCTACTAGTGGCTCGTGCACGAGAATAGATTTTTCTATGGTTACTCTACACCGAGGTACGAGGTTCATAGGGCCCGAGACAACCTAGTGCTTAGGGGTGTTCCTGATTTTTATGCTCATAGAATTTGTAGTATTTACCCTTGTTGTGGGTTGTTTTTGGCAGTACATTACAGTAGCTCACATGTCTATTAAATGTGCTAACATTCTGAAATTTTCGGATTGAAAACTGTTTTCATTTGAAAGTTGTATTTCTTTGAATTTTAACACTGTTTCACCTTGTGTATTAAAATTGCTTGTTTTGTTCACATTGTATTGCATACTCTTTGGAATCAACTGGTGGTATCCTATTGGGCTTAGGCTCACACCCTACTTACACCCCTTGGGTGTAAGTAGACCTTCTCATGCATGACTCAGGTAAAGGGAAGGCTAAGGGTGATGGCGGTTCGGGATGTTAGTCCCCATCGTTGGGGCGGAGTTGCGGGGACGGCTTGCGGGTGATGATCCCCTTGTCGTGTGGAGTCCATGGGGATGTCTTTATGTTGTCATTATTTGTTTTTAGACCACTTGTAGTGTATTTAAACTTATGTATTCAGATCTGGTTTTGTTAAGAATTGTTTAGCATGAAAATTTCAGATTTTAATAATTGATTGTTTTTTTATGATTTATGCTGTCATACTCGGGTAAATCGTTCCCAAACCAGATTTGTTTGATACCCAGGCACTTGTGCCAGCCCGTGGGGATAGGGAACGCCCTTCGGGCCTTGCCACGGTCCAGGTTTGGTGCCGTTAATGGTGGCGACCAGATCCGGTTCGTGACAAAATGGTATCAAAGGAGGTTAATGTTTTTGGGTTATATTGTTATTTTGACATGAGTCGGGATAGACAGGAGCTAGGACTGTCGGGGCTCGGGGTATTGGTTGTGAGTAGGGTGCCTGGCCCGCACCTCTCATGGAAGACCTTGAGTCACCAGAGGATGTTGGAATTTACTGATTTACTTCACTTCCAGGTGAGACGTGTGGGCTGCAGACCACATGTGGACATCAGGCAGATGTGGAGTAATTGTTTCTTTTATTACAAGAATGTGTTTAGTTTGTTTATATTTGATGTATTTGATTACAATTTTCAGAATTTTGGTATTGACTATTTGTTTTGTGACTGTTGCATTTTGTAGCAACATGCCTCCCCGGAAAGCTCCCACGCACCCACAGGAGGAAGCTGGAGAGAGTTCTCCCACGCCGATTGATCAGAGGCTAGTCGAGGCCGTGGTCCGGGCTATCCAGGCTCTAGGATATGGACCAGCTCTAGCTCCAGCTCCTGTTAGAGAGGATTATACTGGTCCTAGAAAGGACAAGGCCCAGGAGTTCCTGAAAAATAAGCCTCCAACCTTCCGAGGAAGCTCAGAACCCCAGGAAGCAGAAGAATGGCTCGAGAAGATCGAGCGTATGTTTGAGTTCCTGGAAACACCCGAGGAGCTCAGGGTGAAGTGTGCCTCTTTTCTGTTGGAGGGTCCCGGCCGTAAATGGTGGGAGTCAGTGCTTCAATCTGGGAAGAATGAGCAGATGCGCTGGAGAGATTTCAAGGCTGTCTTCAATGAACAGTATTGCCCTGAGGTGTTGGCTTATGCCAGGTCTAGAGAGTTCATGGAACTTGTTCAGGGGAATCTATCTGTGATGGAGTATGCCAACCATTTCGCTGAATTGGTTCGGTATGCTCCAGAAATTGTCTCTAATGAACAAGCGAAGGCCCAGAGGTTTGAGAAAGGCTTGCGACCAGAGATATACTCACAGGTGTTCTTGTTTAAGCTGAGGACCTATGCTGAAGTTGTTGATCTGGCCTGCATGGTGGAGATTGATAGGAAAGGCAGGGCTGGTTTCTATGGTTCGGTATCAGCAGTGGGTAGTGGCAGCTCCTCAGAGAAGAAAAGGAAGCGGGAGGATCATGTGAAGAGAGGAGGGGGCAGTCCAGGCCACTCTTCCAGGCAGTTTTCTTCTGCGGCTTCTGATGCGAGATCGGTCGTGTGCCACCAATGTGGGAGGCCTGGGCATATCCGACCAGCATGTCCTCTTCCTCCGAAGCCTTGTTACCAGTGTTGAGGTATAGGGCATTTGCAGCGCTTCTGCGGTGTGGGACGTCCACTCCCAGGTGGGGCAGGGTCAGTGGCTTCAAAAGGAGTGCCAGCACAGTCCGAGCCGTCGAGGACTGGGGGATCTCAATTTGGTGGTCGTGGTGGTAGGGCTGGATCATCTTCTGGGCAGAGCCAGTTCAGGGCACAACCACATACTAGCGTTCGTCCTCAGGCAGATACTGGACATCTCCATGCAGTGGATCAGTCACCAGCAGGATCAGAGGCGGGACCGTCGACAGTTCGAGGTACCGTTCTGATCGCATCTTCTATAGCTACTGCTCTTTTTGATACTGGTGCCTCTGTTTCATTCATTTCTGGACATTTTGTGGACATGCTGAATTTGCCAACTGAGTTTATGTCTTTTGCGATGGATTTGGTGACACCATTGGGAAAGAAGAAGGAGCAGGGCCTGAGGTGCCCCTCGTGTGAACTTTCTGTGTCAGGGGTCGAGATGGAGTGGGACCTCTTGGTCTTAGATATGGACCTTTTTGATGTCATACTCGGGATGGATTGTCTAGTAAACTTCCAGGCACACATCGATTGCTACAGACGGCGGGTGAGTTTCACATCACCTGATGGGAGTCGTCAGGTTTTTCATGGAGAATGGGATCCACGATCAAGTCGCGCAGGGCCTCCACTCCCAGAGTTGGGAAGTGTTATCTTCCAGTTATCTTCGATTGTGCTAGAGGATGGTCTTTCCCCTGAAGGTGCACTACCTCATGTAGTGAATGAGTTTCCCGAGGTATTCCCTGATGATTTTTCTGGTTTTCCCCCAGAGCGGGATGTGGAGTTTTCGATTGATCTGGCGCCGGGAACACAGCCGATATCTCTTCCCTCCTATCGTATGGCCCCCACCGAGTTGAGGGAATTAAAGATATAGCTGGACGACTTAGAATCCAAAGGATTCATTCGCCCGAGCGTCTCTCCTTGGGCCGCTCCTGTGTTGTTTGAAAAAAAGGCTGATGGATCCCTCCGGTTGTGCATTGACTACCGAAAGCTGAATAAGGTAACAATTAAAAACAAATACCCTTTGCCCAGAATAGATGATTTGTTTGATCAGTTGAAGGGGGCAAAGTGGTTCTCAAAGATAGACCTGTGTTCAGGGTATCATCAACTCAGGGTGAAGGAGTCAGATATCCCCAAGACAGCCTTCCGAAGCAGGTACGGCCACTTTGAGTATTTGGTCATGCCCTTCGGATTGACCAATGCTCCAGCGGTATTTATGGAACTAATGAATAGGGTGTTCCATCAGTATCTCAATTCCTTTGTTGTGGTGTTCGTGGATGACATTCTGGTATACTCTTGCTCTGAGGAGGAACACGAACATCACTTGAGGATCATTTTGGGTACATTACGAGATCACCGCCTCTATGCAAAGTTGTCAAAGTGCACTTTCTGGATCAGAGAGGTGAGATTTCTGGGGCATGTGATCTCAGAGCATGGAGTTTCAGTGGACCCTGAGAAAATTAGTGCAGTCATGTCATGGGAGAAACTGAAGAATGTGTTTGAGATCAGGAGTTTTCTTGGCTTGGCCGGTTATTACAGGCGATTCGTTCGAGATTTCTCTCGGCTTGCTTCACCGATGACTTCCCTCACCTGGAAAGGGGTGAAGTTTGTATGGGGTCTATAATGTCAGGCATCGTTCGAGGAGCTGAAGAGGCGGCTGACTACCACCCCCGTGCTGATTTTGCCAGAGGCTGGAAAGGGATATGTGGTCTATTGTGATGCTTCAGGTATGGGTATTGGGTGTGTGCTTATGCAAGATGATCATGTGGTCGCGCATGGATCTCGCCAACTTCGACCACATGAAAAGAACTACCCAACCCATGACTTGGAGTTGGCAGCGGTGATGCATGCTTTGAAGACTTGGCGTCACTACCTCTTTGGGGAAAAGTTTGTGGTATACTCTGATCACAAAAGCTTGGCTTATATCTTCTCGCAGAAGGACCTCAACTTGAGGCAACGTCGCTGGATCGAGTACTTGCAGGGGTTTGACTTTGACATTGTCTATACCCCAGGCAAGGGTAATGTAGTGGCCGACGCTTTGAGCATAAGAGTTCCAGTGCAGGCTTTGAGGAAGTCTAGTGATGAGTGGGCATTGATGGGTCTCTTTTCTCAGATGCATATGGAGGCCAGGGAATACAGTAGAGGGGAATTCTTGGCAAGTGTCCAGTTGACTCCTTCTCTATTAGAGTTGATTCAGCAGGAACAGCCCAGTGATGATCTTTGTCAGCGGTCTAAGAAGTTCCTTCATAGTGGGGAGACATCCTCTGATTGGTCGTCATCTCCCGAGGGCATCTTGTTCTTCAAGGGCCGTTCAGTAGTGCCATTATCTCTACGGAAGGTGGTGATGCAAGATAGCCACCAGTCTCAGTGGGCTGTCCATCCGGGTGCCACCAATATGTATTATGATGTTCGTCGGCAGTTTTGGTGGCCTGGTATGAGACGGGACATAGCAGACTTTGTTTCGAAATGCTACACATGTCAGCAGGTGAAAGTAGAGCACCAAAGGCCATCCGGTTTGCTCCAACCACTACCCATTCCTACCTGGAAGTGGGAAGAGGTTTCCATGGACTTCATTGTTGGCTTACCTCGTACATCTCGGTGTAAGAATGCTATTTGGGTGGTGATTGATCGTCTGACCAAATCAGCCCACTTCATTCCGATTAAAGATACAACTAAAGTAGATGAGTTGGGCCATTTGTATCTTCAAGAAGTGGTGAGACTCCATGGTGTACCATCAGTTGTTGTCTCGGATAGAGACCCCCGCTTCACTTCTCGATTTTGGGAAGGCCTTCATAAGTCCTTGGGATCTCAGATTAAGATGAGCACAGCATACCACCCACAGACGGATGGTCAGACAGAGCGGGCGAATCAGATATTGGAGGACATGCTTCGTGCATGTGTCTTGGACTTTGGAGGTTCTTGGGATAGCCATTTGGGATTGGTAGAGTTTTCTTATAATAATAGTTACCAATCCATGATTCGAATGGCCCCTTTTGAGGTGCTCTATGGTCGGCGTTGTCGGTCCCCCCTATGTTGGGCTGAGGTAGGAGAGACTTCACTGTTGGGGCCGAGCCTTGTGCAGGAGACTTCTGAGAAGGTCAAGTTGATCAGGCAGCGCTTATTGACAGCTTAGAGTCGTCATAAATCTTACGTTGACCGGAGGCGTCGAGACCTAGAGTTTTCTGTGGGTGACAGGGTATTCTTAAAAGTGGCCCCTCGTCTGGGCCATCGTCGATTGGGGAAGCAAGGTAAGCTGATGCCACGGTATGTCGGACCCTTTGAGATCACCGAGCGTATTGGTAAGGTGGCATACAGGTTGGCCTTACCTTCTCAGTTGACATCTATCCATGATGTCTTCCACGTCTCCCAGTTGAAGAAATACAATCCAGATCCATCCCATGTGTTGAGTTGGGAAGAACTAGAGATAGAGCCTGACTTGTCTATCGTTGAGAGGCCGGTGAAAATAGTGGACTCCCAGGAGAAGATACTTCGAGGAAAGTCAATTCCTTTAGTCCGGGTTTTATGGCAGCATAGGAATGATACACATAAGACATGGGAGCGAATGTCATGGGTCAAGGAAGAGTACCCATTCTTATTTTCCAACCGATATTCATGTTGACTTTCCGGGGCGGAAAGTCCTTCATGGTGGGGAGAATTGTCACATACAAGACATATTTTAAAGGTATTTTTCATTTAATTTACATCCTTTCTTTGTTTTGGGGGTTTCCCTAGGTTTTAGGGAGGAATAGATGAGTATTCATGAATTGGGCCAAGCCGTGAGCCCAATTCCAGATTAAAAAATAAATTTTGTATCTTTTATAACTTTTTCATTTTTAAATATTTATCATCCATTCAAATTCATAATTGACCTACCCTAACCTATTAACACCACCAAGGAAATTTGGAGCTTTTAGAAATTCATAACCAGGGGTTATTTGGGTTTTTGTCTAAGGGGTTGGGCCTGCCCGAAAGCCCAATTCCTGTTTTAAAAATAAAATTTGATTTTGTTATAACTTATTCAATATTTGGGATTTTTCGGTGATTCCAAGTCTCACTCAAGCCCAAGTAACCCAGCCGCGCGCCTGAACTCTCTCACAGCCATTTGGAGCTCTGTAGAATCCAGATTTTGTGCCGATCTTCATAGGGTTCCTCAAATCGCCCAGATTTGAAGAGGTAAAGTATTTCTTTCATAACTCTCTCAATTATCAATCTTTTTCCTCCATTAAAGTTCCTAAATGAGATAATACATCTTGTTCGAACGTACCCTAAATTTGGGCTCTTTTAAATTTCAGATACTCGAGTTTTGGAGTGATTACTTCAAGATACTTCAAGTAAATGAGCCCTTTTCTTTCCTCTTTCAAATTACTTTGGGTTTAACTCATTTTTCTTAGGGTTTCTTAGGTAATAATTGAGTTTACTAATGTCCAGAAACTAGGATTTCGAACCTAGGGTTTAACTTTGGGCTTTCTTGGCCAATTTGTGTGGTTTTAGGTTTAATCTAGTTCTCTCTTGGTGCGGCGGGGGTGCGATTTGATTTCGCACGGAGATTCAAGGGGTTTTGTTAATTTGGTAGGTGATTCCATTGTGTGTGCAATTTTTGTGAATTATCTTGTTGTTTTCATGGTACTCTAATGTTTATTTCACTTGAATGTTTCTGTAAAAATTGGTTTTAGTTGCATTTATAATGCAAATGAATTTTAAGTTCCAATTTTTGGTGAAATTGAGGGTTTTCCATTCAAATCTTTTATTGGTTCATTTTGGGATGCCCCATAACTGAATTTTTGGTTTCATTAAAGGGTTTTGAACTGAAATTTGGTTTTAATATCTTACAAGTGTTATCATAGTGTGAAAGGTGGATATCTTAAAGAGCTTTGGGTGAAAAACAATGTGATGTTTTGAGAGGTTGTTTTATTGGAAATAAAATTATTTTATTGTGTGTTTTAAATGGTATAAAATGTGTGTAGCTACTGTACAATTTGTTTGTGACCAGTGGTGATATTTTATATGAAAATGGATGTGTGTTTTTTGCTGAAATTGTTTGAGCACAAAAGGGGAAGCCCGGGTACTTAGGTGGGGCGGATTTGTACTAGTACGGCTAGTGGATCGGATGGGTTTTGTCCCTGTTCCACTTAGCATCTGGATAACGACAACTCTAACTAAACTATTTGGATGATGATTGGGGACCACTAGCTTATGGGTATGTTCCCTACTAGTGGCTCGTGCACGAGAACGGATTTTTCTATGGTTACTCTACACCGAGGTACGAGGTACATAGGGCCCGAGACAACCTAGTGCTTAGGGGTGTTCCTGATTTTGATGCTCATAGAATTTGTGGTATTTACCCTTGTTGTGGGTTGTTTTTGGCAGTACATTACAGTAGCTCACATGTCTATTAAATGTGCTAACATTCTGAAATTCTCGGATTGAAAACTGTTTTCATTTGAAAGTTGCATTTCTTTGAATTTTAACACTGTTTCACCTTGTGTATTAAAATTGCTTGTTTTGTTCACATTGTATTGCATACTCTTTGGAATCAACTGGTGGTATCCTATTGGGCTTAGGCTCACACCCTACTTACACACCTTGGGTGTAAGTATACCTGCTCATGCATGACTCAGGTAAAGGGAAGGCTATGGGTGATGGCGGTTCGGGATGTTAGTCCCCATCGTTGGGGCGGAGTTGCAGGGACGGCTTGCGGGTGATGATCCCCTTGTCGTGTGGAGTCCATGGGGATGTCTTTATGTTGTCATTATTTGTTTTTAGACCACTTGTAGTGTATTTAAACTTATGTATTCAGATCTGGTTTTGTTAAGAATTGTTTAGCATGAAAATTTCAGATTTTAATAATTGATTGTTTTTTTATGATTTATGCTGTCATACTCGGGTAAATCGTTCTCAAACCAGATTTGTTTGATACCCGGGCACTTGTGCCAGCCCGTGGGGATAGGGAACGCCCTTCGGGCCTTGCCACGGGCCTGGTTTGGTGCCGTTAATGGTGGCGACCAGATCTGGTTCGTGACATTGTTATTTTTCCCGTGTGGAATAAAATTCTCCCGGTTGTTTATCTCTAACGTGGAGGGTGCGGGCCAAACGAACACGGCCCGACGACCCTCCGCCGTTCTTCGTTTTGTGCGGATTTGGCGGGCGACGACGGAACGTGCCGCAGCGGATGTTTTACGATTCCGCAGTAAAGAACGGATCCCGGGAGGAGCAATGGCGCAGACGGGAAGAGAATCGGACCACCGGAGCGATCCCGGTGGCCCGCGGAACTCGCCGGCGGCACCCTGGCGCGCCGCCGGACGAGCCCGCTGCGGCTTCAGCCGCGGCGGCGGCGGCCAACGGACCCGCGGCTGCGCGGGTCCGGTTCGCCCGTGCGGGACGCGGCTCTGCCGCGTCCGCGGTTCACCAGCGCGGCCCACGCAGGCCGCGGTTTCCTCAGGCCGCGGGTCAACGCCCGCGGCGCCTGGCACTCGGCCGCCCGGCCGCGCCGAGCCAGGCCGGTTCGGGGCGACCCAGGGGGGCGCGGTCCGGGTCGGGCCGGGCCCGTACCCCCCCTTCTTCGGACGTTTTCGTTCAAATGGCCGTATCTTGAGCTACGGGCCTCCGAACGACGCGCCGTCAGTGGCAACGCGATCCTTGGATCGAGACCGTCGTTTCGGTATACTATACTCAAGGTGCAACTTCTTTTTCGGGAGCCTACGTAGTTAAAACTCCGTAGTTAAGCGTGGTTGGCCTAGAGCAGTGATCAGGATGGGTGACCTCCTGGGAAGTTTCCCAGGGTGGGTGTGAGACGGAAAGGCAAATAACTAACAGACCGGGCGTCCGATTGACGCGCCGTCTATTGCGTTGAGTTCCTCTTAATGAGACGGAACTTTTGGCATCCTCCGCCCGAGTTTTGGAAGCAAATGGATAGTGGCCGGGTTGGATCGCACTGAAATCCAACCGGGCCCCTGGAACGGAAAAGCTGATATCTTTCAGACCAGACGTCCGTTTGACGAACTGTCAGCGGCATTGGTGATCACGTTGAAAAACGGTCCTTATGAGTATACCCTATGAGTGTTCGGGGTATAGTTGAATTACGGTCGGATTGGTTCGCTCACGAAACCAACCGGGCCCCTGGGACGAAAAGGCTAATAACTCACAGACCGAGCGTCCGATTGACGCGCCGTCTGTTGCGTTTAGACCCCTATGACGAGGTGGTCCTTCGAGATACTTCCTTGAGGGACTTTGTGATACTTGGAGTATCGACCAGTAGCTCGTGGAGCGGACCCTCCTGGAGACGAGCGGGCGGAGCACGGAGACCGTGTAGCTGACTGAGACCCGACGACTGCTGATCGAACGACTCGGTGTGTGACAGAGGTGCGCTTGGTTGTAGCGGCACATGGGAGCGCTTGGTTGTAGCGGCAGACCCACGACAGTGGTGCGCTTGGTTGTAGCGGCACATGGGAGCGCTTGGTTGTAGCGGCAGACCCACGACAGAGGTGCGCTTGGTTGTAGCGGCACATGGGAGCGCTTGGTTGTAGCGGCAGACCCACGACAGAGGTTCGCTTGGTTGTAGCGGCACATGGGAGTGCTTGGTTGTAGCGGCAGACCCACGACAGTGGTGCGCTTGGTTGTAGCGCCACATGGGAGCGCTTGGTTGTAGCGGCAGACCCACGACAGAGGTGCGCTTGGTTGTAGCGGCACATGGGAGCGCTTGGTTGTAGCGGCAGACCCACGACAGAGGTGCGCTTGGTTGTAGCAGCACATGGGAGCGCTTGGTTGTAGCGGCTGGCCCGCATTACTCGATAGGTGGAGTACTACAGCAGTCATAAGTTAGTGGGCAGTACCTCGGAGTTGTGACAGGACCACTGTACACTCCAGAGACGGAGCTCTTCAGCAGTTATGGTTTCGATGATGAATATCCTGGTTTGAGCTGAGACTTTTGACCTTGTGTTTGCCTCATGATTGAGATGGGTTACTTGATAACTTAGGTATATGTATGGGCATATATCTAAGTAGAGGTTATCTGTTGAGATCTTCTTTGTGGTTATCCTTGTTGGTTTTAAAGAGACCTTGAGGGTCTCGGGGTCCCTACTGAGTATCGTTATACTCACCCCTGCACGGGCTATGCCCGCACCTCATTGTGTTGGTTGCAGACGACAGGCTGTGCTGATGGAGGCCGAGTGTTCGAGGACTGGACGGTACCCGGAGGTGGACTACACGACGAGTCAGTACCCGGAGGTGGACTACATGACGAGTCAGTACCTGGAGGTGGACCACTGAGCGAGACGTGCTCGGAGCGGACGGCAGGACCCGAGGAGCATTGGAGCTATCTGTACCCACCCTTCAGGTGGGACTTCCAGAGGACGGCACGACGCTGCAGTTTTTCCTTTCAGTTGCTGTTTTTCCTTTCAGTTGTACTTTACAGTTGGGCTTGTATTTCCGGCCCCTTTTACCTTCAGCACAGCTTGTACAGTTTTTACTTAGTGTTTACTTTTCCGCTTGCTTACTCTGTGGTTCTTGTTTACTTTTCAAAGGCAATGCCTTCTCTTTTTGCTGGGATTTACGCCTTGGTGCTAGTCGCCAGCCCCTGGCCTATGGAAGGTGAGCTTGGGGTAGTCACGGCACGGGCCCCGAGGACGGGTCGTGACAAATTGGTATCAGAGGTGGTCGGTTCTACCGGGGACTCTGATCTTTCTTCTATGTGAAGCAATAGTGTTTAGCGTATTGGGTGTGGTTATCAGTCCAGGGAGTCCAGTGTTGGTGCAGCGGCCGACGTATCCGTACACTAGGACCCTGACTTCTGATTTCCGACTTAATGCACGAAAACATTGATTTCATGTGTGTTTCAAGTTTTCCTTGTGATTACTTCTGTCAGATCACCAGGTATATTGTCCTGACCGTGGCGCACTTGTTCCCTTTTCAGGATGGCCCCACGACGACAGCCAGCTAGGATTCCGAGAGTGGAGCATGATGACAGCCCACCGAGCGTCGAGGACTCGGTACAGGGCCCTTTGACAACTGCGGCACCGGCGGTACCTATACCCACCGAGGCACCGATGCTACCAGCCCCATCCGCTGGCGATGCACGTCGCCTTAGTGCACTGCATGAGTTCCAGCGCCAGCGACCGCCCAGGTTCCACGAGGAGACGGACCCTCAGGCCGCTGAGGACTGGCTGGAGGTAGTTGTTCGGGTTTTCAAATTATTGAGGACACCAGCAGACCTCATGGTGATCCTCGCAGTGAGTCTCCTGCACGCGGCAGCAGGCAGATGGTGGAGCTTGATGCTCCAGGTGCACGACGAGGCGTCTCTCCTTTGGACGGACTTTGAGAGCATCTTCCGCTCTGAGTTCGTCCCAGCCACCCTCCGAACGGTGCGCATCCAGGAGCTACAACAGCTGCGGCAGGGCAGCATGTCAGTGGCCCAGTACTCGGCGAGATTTACTGATCTCTCGCGCTACTCCACAGATATGGTACGGGACCCGTTCTTCCGGGCCCGGACCTTCGAGCAGGGACTGAGGCATGAGATCAGGGCTTCGATGATCTCCCTCAACATTCCAACTCAGGCATGGGTGTTAGAGCGAGCCCTCTTAGTGGAGAGTTTCCTTGCTGAGCAATCTCCAGCAGCAGGACCCACCACTTACCGGCATGCGGCAGAGTCTTCTACAGCGGGCAGTAGACGGATGACGCAGGGGTCCAAGAGGACTGGACCTACAGGTGGTCGCTAGCATGACTCTGGATCGTTTTCGCGAGGCACTCGGGGTGGGCAACGACTTGCCATGAGAGGGCAGTGTTACTCCTGCGGCGGGGTTGGTCACATGGCTTGTGACTGTCCGACCCGCCATACGGATGACCAGCAGACGAACGAAGGACCCCCCAGGCAGAGGCAGAGGTTCGATCAGGGCGGGCCGCAAGGAGCAGGCGGCCATGATAGGGGAGTTGGTCGTGCAGCAGGAGGTGGACGGCGCTTCGGGGTGTTTCCACCACCACCACCAGGCGGTCCACCCCGACCGCAGGGGACAGGAGGACATCTGAGAGCTCAGCTTCAGGCAGCTGAGGCCTACGATCATGGAGCTCCGGGAGCAGATGGACAGGAGCGGGACTAGCTCCAAACCTGGAGACTTTTGTTCACGTTGCTTCTAGTTTTGTTGATGTGTGTTTATAGATGCTTTGTGTCTTTGTACTTGAGCTGCAGTAATAAAAGACACCTTTTCTTGTGGAATTTTACTTTCCTGTCCTCTCTTGTGTTGTTACTAAGAGGTTCGGTTTAGATTGTTGACTTGACCCTCACCCGTGAGACATCTACTGGAGGAGACCCAGTTATCACACACTGAAGCCGACAGTGTGACTCAACCCTTGGAGGCGAGAGTAACGGTTGGATCTCTTGGTAGTAGCGTTGAGGCCTTACGACGTCATCCTTGGTATGGATTAGTATCATCCATGTCGGGATTGACCGTATTAGGTGAAGAACATGGTTCATCCAGGGGATGAGACCAGATTTCTCTTATCGGCAAGGAAGAAATCGTGGCAGCTCTAGTGGGACCATAGGTGGTCCAGGCCACGACAGAGAAGGTCCAGGTGAGCACATGGGAGCGGAAGGCTCAAATGCGTGCTCAGTACCGCCTTTGTATCCCTAGTTTTTGTTGAAGCTTTACGGGGACGTAAAGCCCTGTGGTGGGAGTAATGTAAAGACCCGTAAATTTCAAGGAAATTTTTTTCTTAATTTTCTTTGGAATTTTACAAGAACGCAGTTTCTGACGGCGCCTGATTCTGAGGCCCGGTGTGCCCGGAATCATTTTCCAAAGTTTGGCTCGGGTACGTTCAGTGAACGGATGAGCGGGTTTTTCTAACTTTTGAACCGGTGCCCGGAATCGAATTCTGAGGGCACCGATGAAATCGCAGCCCCGGTATTCGCTTAGAAATGCCTCTTCTGGAGTTGCGTTTGCTTGGGTGTGGTTTTTAATTTTCGGGCTTAAAGTTAAGAAATAAAATAATTTTGCGACAACTTTATTTTATTTCACTTAAGCCGCTTGGAAGACACTTGAAGCCACTTAAAGGAGGCTTGAACTGAGTTGAACTGGATAGGATGCTATCCAGAAATATCCTACCCCCTTGGTAGGATATTTGTGAGGTGGGGCCCGCACAAGCCCCGCCGTTTCTTTCCGCTAAGAAACGCACCCGTGAAAACCCGTCTTAATGAAAGTCAACTGACGCGTTTTCTAAATTCTTAACAGACCATTTAATTGGGCGGTTTATTTCGTGAATTAAATGGGCTGTTTCTTTCGTGAATTAAATGGCCTGTTTCTTTCGTTGAATTTATTCAACGAATTAATTCAATCGTTTCTTAACCTGTTTTCGTGTGTTGGCATATTAATAAAATAAGACCAACCCAAAATCTTTTGAGAAGATTTGAGAGGATCCTTGTTTCTTCTTCTCCCTCGCGAAGAACGCGAAGAAGGAGAAGAAGGCGAAGAACGCCGAACCCGGAAATCGACGACGCGACGCCTTGATCCGCATCGCCGACAACGTTCTTCTGCGACGTCTCTTCCTCTACGACGGATCTTCGATCGGCTTCTTGAGGTAAGAATCTCGGACCTTCCTTTTTATCTCATTCGTGGTTCTTAACCAAAAACACGGATTTAATTAATTAAATTAAATCTGCTGTTTCATGGTGCGTTGAGTTCGCCGACTCAACACCGGATTCCACGACGACGCGACGCCTCCCCGCGACGACGCAACTATCCCTCTCTTCCGCGACGAGCTTTTCCGCGAAGAACGCACGCGCGCGACGATCGACGAGGTAGGGATTTATTATGGGAATTACCCCTTTTTAATTTATTCCCGTCAATGTTTCTTAAAGAAATTAAAGAACCGAATTGTGAACAATTTTAATCTTCTTAAAATTGTTATTTTTCCCGTGTTGAATAAAATTCTCCCGGTTGTTTATCTCTAACGCGGAGGGTGCGGGCCAAACGAACACGGCCCGACGACCCTCCGCCGTTCTTCGTTTTGTGCGGATTTGGCGGGCGACGACGGAACGTGCCGCAGCGGATGTTTGACGATTCTGCAGTAAAGAACGGATCCCGGGAGGAGCAATGGCGCAGACGGGAAGAGAATCGGACTACCGGAGCGATCCCGGTGGCCCGCAGAACTCGCTGGCGGCGCCCCGGCGTGCCGCCGGACGAGCCCGCCGCGGCTAAAGCCGCGGCGGCGGAGGCCAATGGACCCGCGGCCGTGCGGGTCCGGTTCGCCTGCGCGGGACGCGGCTCTACCGCGTCCGCGGTTCACCAGCGCGGCCCACGCGGGCCGCGGTTTCCTCAGGCCGCGGGTCAACGCCCGCGGAGCCTGGCACTCGGCCGCCCGGCCGAGCCGAGCCAGGCCGGTCCAACCGGCCGGGGCGCGGCCCGACCGGGCCGACCCAGGGGGGGTCGGGCCGGGCCCGTACCCCCCCTTCTTCGGACGTTTTCGTTCAAATGGCCGTATCTTGAGCTACGGGCCTCCGAACGACGCGCCGTCAGTGGCAACGCGATCCTTGGATCGAGACGGTCGTTTCGGTATACTATACTCAAGGTGCACCTTCCTTTTCGGGAGCCTACGTAGTTAAAACTCCGTAGTTAAGCGTGCTTGGCTTAGAGTAGTGATCAGGATGGGTGACCTCCTGGGAAGTTTCCCAGGGTGGGTGTGAGACGGAAAGGCAAATAACTAACAGACCGGGCGTCCGATTGACGCTCCGTCTATTGCGTTGAGTTCCTCTTGATGAGACGGAACTTTTGGCATCCTCCGCCCGAGTTTTGGATGCAGATGGATAGTGGCCGGGTTGGATCGCACTGAAATCCAACCGGGCCCCTAGAACGGAAAAGCTGATATCTTTCAGACCAGACGTCCGTTTGACGAACCGTCAGCGGCATTGGTGATCACGTTGAAAAACGGTCCCTATGAGTATACCCTGTGAGTGTTCGGGGTATAGTTGAGTTACGGCCGGATTGGTTCGCTCACGAAACCAACCGGGCCCCTGGGACGAAAAGGCTAATAACTCACAGACCGGGCGTCCGATTGACGCGCCGTCTGTTGCGTTGAGACCCCTATGACGAGGTGGTCCTTCGAGATACTTCCTTGCGGGACTTTGTGATACTTGGAGTATCGACCAGTAGCTCGTAGAGCGGACCCTCCCGGAGACGAGCGGGCGGAGCACGGAGACCGTGTAGCTGACTGAGACCCGACGACTACTGATCGAACGACTCGGTGTGTGACAGAGGTGCGCTTCGTTGTAGCGGCACATGGGTGCGCTTGGTTGTAGCGGCAGACCCATGACAGAGGTGCGCTTGGTTGTAGCGGCACATGGAAGCGCTTGGTTGTAGCGGCAGACCCACGACAGTGGTGCGCTTGGTTGTAGCGGCACATGGGAGCGCTTGGTTGTAGTGGCAGACCCACGACAGAGGTGCGCTTGGTTGTAGCGGCACATGGGAGCGCTTGGTTGTAGCGGCAGACCCACGACAGAGGTGCGCTTGGTTGTAGCGGCAAATGGGATCGCTTGGTTGTAGCGGCAGACCCAGGACAGTGGTGCGCTTGGTTGTAGCAGCACATGGGAGCGCTTGGTTGTAGCGGCAGACCCACGACAGAGGTGCGTTTGGTTGTAGCGGCACATGGGAGCGCTTGGTTGTAGCGGCAGACCCACGACAGAGGTGCGCTTGGTTGTAGCGGCACATGGGAGCGCTTGGTTGTAGCGGCTGACCCGCATTACTCGATAGGTGGAGTACTACAGCAGTCTTAAGTTAGTGGGCAGTACCTCGGAGTTGTGACAGGACCACTGTACACTCCAGAGATGGAGCTCTTCAGCAGTTATGGTTTCGATGATGAAAATCCTGGTTTGACCTAAGACTTTTGACCTTGTGTTTGCCTCATGATTGAGATGGGTTACTTGATAACTTAGGTATATGTATGGGAATATATCTAAGTAGAGGTTATCTGTTGAGATCTTCTTTGTGGTTATCCTTGTTGGTTTTAGAGAGACCTTGAGGGTCTCGGGGTCCCTACTGAGTATCGTTATACTCACCCCTGCACAGGCTATGCCCGCACCTCGTTGTGTTGGTTGCAGACGACAGGCAGTGCTGATGGAGGCCGAGTGTTCAAGGACTGGATGGTACCCGGAGGTGGACTACACGACGAGTCAGTACCCGGAGGTGGACTACACGACGAGTCAATACCTGGAGGTGGACCACTGAGCGAGACGTGCTCGGAGCGGACGGCGGGACCCGAGGAGCATTGGAGCTATCTATACCCACCCTTCAGGTGGGACTTCCAGAGGACGGCTCGACGCTGCAGTTTTTCCTTTTAGTTGCTGTTTTTCCTTTCAGTTGTACTTTACAGTTGGGCTTGTATTTCCGGCCCCTTTTACCTTCAGCACAGCTTGTACAGTTTTTACATAGTGTTTACTTTTCCGCTTGCTTACTCTGTGGTGCTTGTTTACTTTTCAAAGGCAATGCCTTCCCTTTTTGCTGGGATTTACGCCTTGGTGCTAGTCGCCAGCCCCTGGCCTATGGAAGGCGGGCTTGGGGTAGTCACGACACGGGCCCCGAGGACGGGTCGTGACAATGTGAGGGATCTGGTATGTACTTCCTCAGGAGTGATATTTGAAACACATCATGAACTTGAGCAATATGTGGTGGAAGTGAAAGCTAATAGCCATGGATCCTAAGCGATCAAGGATCTCAAAGTGTCCAATGTACCTAGGTCATATCTTGTATTTATTTCTAAACTGCATAACTATATTTCATGGTGATATTCAAAGGAAGACTTTACCTCCAACATCAAACTCCAAGTCCCTTCGACGGTTGTCAGCCTAGCTATTTTTTCGGATCTGATCAGATTTTCTATATTTCATGATAGCTTGAAACATCTCTATCATCTCCTGTACATAATTAGGTCCAATTATATTTCTTTCCCCAACTTCAACCCAAAAGGTTGGAGTTCTACATTGCTTTCCATATAGATCTTTATATGAAGCCTTCTAAATACTCGAGTGGAAGGTATTATTGTATGAGAACTCAACCAATGGGAGATGTTGATCTCATCCACCTTTGAATTCTAACGAGCGGGATCTTAGCATATCTTCAAGCATCTAAATTGTCCTTTCAGATTGGACATCAGTTTGGGGGTGATAGGACATTCTGAAATTTAATTCATTACTTAAATCATATTGAAGACTCCTTTAGAATTTAGATGTGAACCTTGGATCACTATCAGATACAATCGAGAGTGGAACACCAAGTAGTCTCACAAATTCCTTTACATATATCTTTGCAAGTTTTTCAAGCAAGATATCTTTCCAAATAGTGATAAAATGTGCATTCTTGGTGATTCGGTCAACCACAACCCATATCGCATTATTTACCTTCGATGTCCTTCAGAGACCCATGATTAAGTACATAATGACACTATCCCATTTCAACATGGATATAGGAAATTATTTCATCATCCCTTTGGACTTTTGTCAATCTTCTTTAACTTTCTGACATAGCATGAACCTTGAGATATATTCAGAAATATCTTTCTTCATGTCATCCCACAAGAAGTGTTCTCATAGATCTCGGTACATCTTTGTGATACTAGGATGGATTGAGAATGTTGAGCTATGTGCATTTTCCAATAGATTCTTCATTATCCTGACTGATGAAGGCACACAAATCCATGTTCCCAACCGAATCACACTATAATCAATGATATGAAAGTCTTCTAGATTACCTTCCTTTACCGCATTCACCTTATTTTGTAACTCTAGATCATCCCATTACGCCTCCTTAATCATATCTTGGTTTGATGGTTGCGCAATAATTTAGGCAATGTAGGATGTATCCCTTACCCTTATGATTTCAAAATCCATTATTTTCATATCTAAGAAGATATGTTCTTTCTCAATCTGTAACATGTATAGTGTAGCAGGTTCTTTTTTTCTTTGAGCATCATCTACCTTGTTCAACTTTCTATGATGATAGTGAATATAGAAATTGTAGTCCTTGATTTACTCTAATCATCTCTTTTGATGCATTTTGAGCTCCTTTTGTGTGAATATATACTTTAGGCTCTTGTAGTCAGTGTATATGTCACTCTTCTCACCGTAAAGGTAGTGCCTCCATATTTTAAAGGCAAGAATCATGGTTGCTAGCTCTATATCATGCATCGGGTAGTTTTTCTCATTGATATTCAGCTATCGTGAGTGTAGGCTATCACATTATAATTTTTCATGAGTACAAAACCCTATACTTTCTTGGAGAAATCACTATATATCATAAAACTTTCCCTAATTTTCAGTAATGTGTGTATAGGTGTAGTGATCAGCCTTCTCTTTAGCTCCTTGAATATTTCCTCACATTTATTTGTCCAGACATACTTCACCCCTTGTTAACTTAGTTAGTGGGATAGAAAATCGTCATAAATTTCTCACAAAACGTCTGTAGTACCCATCTAATCCAAGAAAACTATGGATTTTCGTGACACTAGAGGGTCTAGGCCATTCCTCAATCGCCTTAGTTTTTGAAGGGTCCACATAAATCCCCTCTCTTGTGATCACATGTCCCAAGAATGAGACTTACTGCATCTAGAATTCCCACTTGTTGAACATTGCATACAACTTATCCTTCCTTAATGTCAAAAACAAAATCCTTATATGTTCTTCATGTTCCACCTTTCTCTTGGATTATATGATAATGTAATCCATAAAAACTACCTCAAATTTGTCGAGGTAATGTCTAAAGTCACTATTAATCAAGTCCATTAAGATTATAGGGGAATTTTTAAGTCCGAAGGGCATCACCAAAAACTCATAGTTCTCATATATTGTATGGAACGTAGTCTTCTGAATATATTACTTATTCACCTTTAGCTGATGATATCCAAAATTAAGATCCACTTTTGAGAAGTATTGAGATCCTCTAAACTGAGTGAATGATTCTTCAATCCTTGGAAGAGGATACATGTTCTTTATGGTGATCTTATTGAGTTCCCGATAATCGATACACAACTGCATTGTTCCATCCTTCTTCTTCACAAAGAGCACTGGTGCACCCCAAGGTGATGCACTAGGGTGTACGAACCCTTTGTCCAAATTCTCTTGCAGCTGCTTCTTTAACTCCTTTAGTTCGATAGGATCCATCCTATAGGGAAACTTTGAGATAAGAGTAGCTCTGAGTATGAGTTCTATAGAGAACTCTACCTCATGATCTAGGGAATGTTCGGGTAACTCTTTAGGAAATACATCCCTCTATTCCATCATGATGAGCATTTCCACTAGGCTGACACTTTCTTTTGAATCAACCATTTGAGTGAGGTATGCCTCTTTATAGGGAATCAACACCCACACCATTGAAGTATTTTTCAAAGTAAATTCATGATCTTTCTTGAATTTGTAGATAAAAATGGGATGGTTCATAATATGAAAAGATATTTCCTTTTCTCAAGAGTTTATATGTGCTCTTTATAATGAGAGTCAATCTATTCCCATTATAGTGTCGAATTACACCAAGGGATGTATTATAAGATTTTCTGGAAGAATCTTCCCACAAACTTCAATAGGAGAAGAATCTAACACTTGGGTTGCAATTATTTCACAACTTGGTGTTTTTATAGAAATCTCTACTTCAATGTTTTCGGGCTTTGATTATATAGTTCTAGAAAACTTGAAAGATATAAAGGAATTCATAAAACTATAATAAAATAAGACTTTCACCATAGTTAAGTGAATAGGAAGTGTACCTTGTATAACTTAGTTTTTATGATCAACGTCTGCATAGTGATGGAATAAGCCTTCCATTATTCATTTGGATTTGGTGGTTGCTGACGCTGATTTCCATTGAGGACTCAAGGTTTAGTGCATTGGATTTCATTATTACCCTGCTCCCTACAGTTGTAGCATCGGTCCATGGGTGGTGCTATCCTTTCTTCCACTACATTATCCTTCCTTATCATGTCTTTTGGACACTCTTTAGTATGGTGACCTTCTTTCCCACACTTGAATCATTTTCCTATCCCTTTGAGGTAGTTCCCACAATGCATCTTCCCAAATTTTTTACATGTGGGTGGTTGAGTTTTCTTCCCACCTTTATCATTAGATCCTCTTGATTGAAATTTCACCTTTCGTTTCATATCACTATAGCCATGGGACCATTCTCTAAAATCTATCTCCACTTTGAGGGCACATCGAAAAACTTCTTCATAACTCGCAAAGTCTCAAATTGTAAGATCCTTTAGAAGTTGTGGTTCTAATCCACTAAAGAATATATTTTTTTTTATTTCATTGTTGATAAAAAACCTGAATCATACCTTACAATCCTAGTGAAACTTTCTTCTTAGTCCGTGATAGATTCTCCTTCCTTTTTCTTGAGCTCTAGGAATTCTCTCTCCATATTCGTACGAAGAGTTCTTGGGAAATAATTGTTAAGAAACAAGATCTAAAAGTCTTCCCATTCCATCTTTTCAATTTAGTCTCCTGGATTGGTGTTCTTAATCAAATCCCACCATTGATCGGCCTCTCCATCTCAATGATAAACAACTAGTGTCACCTTCTCTATCTTGGAATAGTGAAGCACAGAAAAGATCTTCTCTATGAGGATGAACCATTATTCCATAACTATTGGATTGGAAGATCCACTAAATGTCAGAGGTCATTGCCTCATAAAACACTAAATAGACATTTTCTCCCTCTTTGGTGAAGGAGGATGCTACTCATTATTCAGGTTATTATTCATAACCTGAGATAGTTGGGTAAGCATCACCAAGATGTTTTCAACTCCACCTCCTAAAGCATTGGGGATGTCATTCGGGAAATCATTGCATTGTCCCTCGCATGGGTTGTTGGCCTGATATCTCCAGGTTCCCACCATTTTCTAAAATAGAAAATATTAGAACAAAACATAATTCAATGAGTCGTGAATAAATAACTTATTCATTTGTTCACTTTAAAGTTTAAGAAAATCTTATGGGATTCCTATATTTATCAAATCTTCTTGTGTTCATATTTGTACTCAGTCTCATGCTAGAGTATTTCTATAGGGTTCACAAATCCTAATTCAAAAATTAACTAAACTTTGCTCTGATACCAACTATAGTGACCCAACTTTTACTTGAATTACTATTATATCATTTAAAATATAAACAACATAATAACTTTACACAACCAGTATCCAAAGGTTTATTGTCTTGGAAAACAAGGATCATGCATAACTTTTACAACATAAAGCATAAACATTTATTTAATTTTTTTTTCTATAACTTATTATTAGCCCTTGAATACTCCTTAGTGCAAGTAGTCACCTGAGGATATACATAAAAATGGGGTGACCTAAAATCCCAGTAAGAGGATAGATAAGAACAATATAACCATTGGTGAGAATAATTATAACATAGGCATAGGATCATGAACATGATAGTAATAATTTATAAAAAAATTGAAATGTGGAAATGAATAAAAATAAAGCATCATGTATTAGTGTTCAACTACAACACATAGTTGTGAACAAATATAACATCATTTTCACACATCATTACACTTTAAATCATGAGATTCGTCACTTTACCCAAGGCATTAAAGTGCTATATAATTCCAAGTGCATCCATCACATCATAACATTTACCTTATCATGAATGACACATAGAAAATATATCAATAGTGAACATAAATAAACCATGTAAAGGAATGGGTTTCATCTCATAAGAACACATTCATAAACTTTGGGTTCCTAAAATAAAGAGGGAATGTCATACATGATACAGGAACCACCAACCATTAGTGACCAGTAAAAGGTGTGTTTTTTAAAGAAGAGTTCTTTTGAAAAACATTTTATTTGACATAAACTCTATTGAAAAACATTTATATCCCAAAAACGGTAATATAATTATGAAAAAAAATGATTTTTTAGGAGTAATCATACTGAAAATGGAGTGAAAGAGAGAGAACTCGAAGAAAGAAAGTTGGGTTCGAGAATTTCCCCTTACCTTGTATCCGAACGCATTCTTCACTTTAATGTCCTGTATAACACATAATATTCATTAATATAAAATTATAGAAACTTTTATAAATTAATAATATTCATTATTGTTTTATTAAGTTCATTTACGGGGTTTTGGATCAATTATAGAGTTTAAATTCATTGTTTTGGAATGTTTGTTTTCATAGATTTCATGAACGGTTCACTTGCATGCATGAATGGAAGTTGGTATAAAGAGTTGACAGTAACTAGAATTTTTAATACATAATATTATTTAAATTAAATAGGTATAAATTATCTCATAACTAATTTTATTATGTACCAATAGGATGAATCATTATATAAAATTTTGATGACAAGCACTTGGATTAATTTTAAATGTTTTTCGACCACAACATACTTGTTTCATTTAATCATTTAGTATTATGTGCATAAGTTAGTTACAAAACATTAAATAGTATATAATACATATAATATAATCTAGTTCAACTATAAAAATGGTTTCATGACCATATCTGAATGTGGTAAAGGAAAATGAAAACATGTCATTCTTGAAGGTGATAAATTAACACCTCACAAACAACTTTTTCCTTTCAATAATAAAATTAAGAGAATATGGGGGTTTGATGATATATTATACAATTATTATCATAAAATTACAGTATATGTAGGATAATTTAGTCACCATACCATTTTAATGTCGATAGGTGGGAAGATATTAAGAAAAGAACTTGAAATTGAAAGGAAATTAAAGGAAAAGAGAGAGGGGAATTACCTCTTGAATCCTCCTTAAGGCTCCTTGGATTGGTCTTTTGATGGGACCAGAAGCTATTAGAAGTGGGGGAGAGGATAGGTAAGGTGTTTGGTCATAGTTTAGAGAATGATTTAAGCTTAAGAGGTGTGAGGAAATGAGTGTGTGAAGGGTGGTAGTTATAGTGGAGGGGAGGGGTGTTTTCCAAATATTTTAATCATTAGTTTACTAATTTCCCTCAATACAAGCAATAGTGAGTGTTCCATGACTAAAAATAGTAATAAGTTCATGTGAGATCAAGATTTTGGTTCTTACATCACTTATAATTTCAGGAATAGTTTATTTAAATTATATTGTATTTATATGGTAAATTAATGTATTTTATTATTCACCAAAAATTCAAGTATTTCAGAAAAATATGAAAAAATCACCCTAAGAATTTTTCAATATGTAGAATAAAAAAATGAAATCTATTTTTTGAAAATAATTTTTTAAATATTATTAATTTAAGTTTTAATTAATATCATAATTTACTGGAAAAATGCAGATTTTAAAATTAAAACAGATTTTATAATGCTTTCAAGAATTACATAAGGTATTATAAAATTATCTTAAAATAATAATTCATATAATTTTTATTTTATGAACACATTTTAGAAAAATAAATTTTCTTTTAAATTAATTAATTAATTATAATTATTTATTTATAACATACAAATAATACCAATACTTTTAATATGCTCATATTGTCACTTATAAGGTGCCTAAATTTTATTCAATAATTCATGGGTGAGGTTAATACTATTTTGGATGGGTCACTATTCATAACTGTCATATTACTATTCATAAGGGTACGTTACTATTCATAAGGGTAGGTTACTATTCACCAAAAAGTAAGTTTTCCTATCATACACCAAAAATCTTACTGATCGTAATTGTGTATGTCAGATTTTCGAAATTCAAAACACAGAAGTCACAAATTTATTTTTAAAGGTCACATAGTAGTTCATTTAATCATGTTGTGGCATTGTGTTTCTTGATGTGGTTTTATATGATTATTACATTACTAAAAGAATTGATAATTTGGATTGATAAAATTTTGGGTTGTTACACTACCGATGCATCGAAATGTTATAGCGGGCCTCACCCATCAGATAATAAGTCCTATACATTTCTCAAATGTCAAATAAAAGTATTTCTTTAAATCCAAGTGTCCCATACCACTTTGATTTATTTAAATCTTATCAAAGATGAAATAAATTCATTAAATGGTCCAAAGTGTCCAATGCCACCTTGGAAAGTTTAGTTCTTAATCTATACATTATCATAAAAAGATTCATCTCATACTTAATTTGATTGTCTTTATTTGTAATTCAACAAATGAATAATGTAATCAATGCACATTTAATCAGAAAAAATGCAGTATTGTTTCATATTCCCAAAATAATCTCATATAATTAATAAATAGACTTTTCACATGAAATGATAACTTGTTTCACAATTTCTCATATCATGATAAGGTTAATCCCTTTCAATTGAAAAAACAATTGATACAATAAATAAATAGGTTTCACACATAAAAATATTACAATTCTTAAAGAAATCCAGGTGCTTGATAATCTCAGAAGTAAACCTTAAAATTGATTTGAAACCATGAGAATATTATAAATGAAAGGTGTATCGATGTTATGATTAATGAATGTCCATGATTGTTTCCAAATGTGACATCCTTAATTTTAGTTTAGCATAATGACATGTTATGCATATTTTTTCTAAAGAACGCGATGATAAGAAATATAACATTTTAATAAACATTTTTTCCTTTGTATATATATAAACACACATAACATGATCATATTTATTATGTGTGTAATTTCATGAGTAATATACGTTATAGACATCTGTAGAGTATCATAAAATCCAATCATATAACATGATTTTCATCTCATAGAATTTGAAATTGTTAGATTTTAATAAATATAACTTAAATACGACACTTGCATAATTTCTTGAAATAAATGATGATTCTTAAATTTGAAACAATCTTGATCTTAAAATTAATTAATAATATACTCATGAATTAAAGTTTCTAATAAGATCTTGAATTTTCATAATAGTCATATATATATATATATATTTATATACACACGCAAATATATATAAATATTTATGGATTGTAAAATAATTTTATCTCATATTTATACATATTTTTCTTTGCACATTCAAAGTATGTAACAATTTAATATGTTGATGTCTATATATATATATATAATTGACATCAAATTTACAACATTCATCATCACAGAATGAATAAAACAACGTTAAATGAGAAACTTCATTGGCATAACAAATATGATTTTGAATTACAAACTTTGATAATAACGTATGTTGCGGTAGAGTTTTTAAATCGTAGTTTTTATAAACATAATATATTCATTTAATTCGGAATATCAAATAAAAAATCATTAAACTCACTATAGAGTACATTAAAATTATAATCTGAATACAATAAATATATAACCCCTCTTTCATTATAAGTTCTGAAAAATAAATATACAATTATGGATAAGTATTCATATATATGTGTACATATAAATATAGGTATATGTATTACAAATAATCATAGTTTGAAAAAATGAATACCTGCCCCTTTAAAACCATAATAAAAAAAATAAAACCCATACCAAATAATTTTGAAAATAAATTCATAATGTTGGAAGATTTCAAATAAAGAAAACCCTAACTTGTTTTTAGTTGTGAAAATTTTTAAAATAGATAGAACAGACATTTAAACATACATATGTATAAATCAGTATATACATATGTACTAATGAAAATAATTTCATCACTTATAGTATTTAAATAATATCTGAACTAAAATTAATTTTGATATACCCTTACTTGAATTAAGGAAGAATAGAGGAGTAAAAACTGATTATAATTTTTTAGAAACTGAAAATTTTCCTTGTAGTTCCATAACTAAAATAATTACTACAACCATTTGTAAAAATACATCTTAATAAGATTACCTCTTGCATAGATTTGAAATACCCTTATTCATAACTAGATTATTCATAAATAATAGCAACACCTATATGCATTTATGTTTGAAAAAATAATTTATACATACACAATAATATTTAACAAGAGTAGTCCCCTTACATTAATTTTAGTAGAAATAGGTGAAAAATAAGTTTTCATCCAACAAAAAAAATTTCTTTTCCACATAAATTATATTGTTCTGATAGAAATAAATAAGATTCCTTATAGTAGATTTCAAGAATATAACTTAGATAAAATAAATTAATCCCTTTTGGAACTGAGAATATATATGCATGATGTTTGAAAACCAAAATCAAACTTACCAATAAACTAAAATCTATAAAAATGAATTACAAAATCAAGATTATTGCTGAATGATCACAAAATCTCCCTTATAAAATATAATTTTACAAACACAATTTGAAAAGAGACCCCTTTCTTTTTTTGAAAACACAAGCTCAAGAAATTCTTCTGCTATTGTATCTTGCACGCACCCTCACCCTCTCCTCTCCCAGACTAGAAAATGTGTTGTAAACCCAATTTCACAATAGTATAAGGTGTGTTTTTATTTGAATAAATTTCACTATTTATAATGTGGTGTCATTTTATACTCAAGTGGTGACACTACATACTAGAGAGGATTTGGATAGGTTCAAGACAATGACACAGACAATCTTGCTCCGTAAGATGAATGAATAGATCAATCAATGAAGAAAAACCAAGAAATATGATATAAACATGTGGAAAAAATAATTTAATATTAACACTACAATGACAAGGATTAAAATCAATGAACCAAAACATCCATTAAAAAATTTAAATTCAAAACAATATAAGTAATTCACAATAAAATAATTGATGTTCATAATAAAAAAACAAAGAAACAAATGGACGAATGAAAAATATAAAATAAAATGATGAGAACCTTAATCAGAAAGAGAGTCAGATGCCTAAATGGTAAGGGACTAACCTTTCTATGTTTTATATGATCTGACACCTTCAGATCTAGATCAGGAAGTTCGATTTAGAACCCAAACCTACGGACGAACTACCATGGATTGAACCTTGAAACCATGATGGCACCACACTCGACACTATGGAGATGGTCTCAGCTTATCATGCTCCCTTAGGTGCCCCATGACTGGGACCTATGACTAGTGAACCCCTCGCTCGACTCGACTTCGGACACAATGTGGCCTCACGGAGACTATGGCCCTCCTCTGCTCGAAATCCCCCTGGCGCCACAGCTCGTGAACCCTTAGTCCCCCTCAAGAGAGAAAGTCACCCGTGACCCCCCCCCCCCCACACTCATGTTTTTAGTGGACCAAAAACACCCTTTTTCTTTCCATTTTTTTATTCTTTTATTATTATTAATATTTTATTATTTTATTATTTTATTTAAACTAAAAATTAAATTAATAGTATTATAAAGAATATTCATAAAATAGTTATATTCTTAAAAGGTAATAAAATAAATTCATATATATATATATATATATATATATTAACATAATAATAATTTTCATAAAAAATGTCTTCAATCAGTATTATTTACCTTAATTGTTTTAAATTTCAAAAAGACATTTTATATTAAATAATATTAATAATTAGAATAATTAAATTAAACTATTATTTTAAAAATAAAACTTTTTTTATAAAACTTTCATTTATAAAATATTAATTTATGAAAAAATATTATTATTATTAAATACCAAATATTTTATTTTCTAATCCTCAAAACAAAATTACTATTTCAATTATCTTAAATTGAAACTAGTACTTCTCAAAACTAAATTAAGGTTTTAAAATATTTATGTTAGTTTATGTAAAGTGTTTAAAAATAATTTCATAAATGATTTTATTAAAGCATATTTTTTTCATTTAATTATAATATGTATATATATATTTATATTTATTAATTAATAATAACTTTTATTTCAAAAATAATACCACATTTTGAAAAGTATTGTCTATTCAAAACTTATTTTGTAAATTTTCATTATAATAATTTAATTTGTTTTATTAATATTGAATTAATAAAAATAATAATAAATAACCCTTTTATTTAAAAATCATGGTGTTACATTATCCCCCCCCCCACTAAAAAGAATTGTGCCCTCACAATTCATTTCATTAGACTGAACAGATTTTTGAACTTCCATCTTTGGAATTAAGGAAAGCTAAGACCAATAAACTCTGAACTCTACCACTTAGACGATAACATCTAATCTCCAAATTTGTTTAGAACATTCCTCTGATACCAACTATAATGAAACTAACTTATGCATAACACAACATAGGACCTTTTACTGGTCTAAGTTCTTGAGAATTAGATACAATCTTACAATTTATTATAGTTGCAATAAAATTAAAAAAACAAAATCCTAACTTCGCTTCCACATGCATAAAAATGATGGCCTCGTACTTTAGAATTCTATGTGACCTGTGAAAAAAACATAAACAAGGGGTGAGCATTGGAAATGGCCAGTAAGGGGTTTTAAAAAAAATACCATAAATAAATAATTTTTCTTTAAAAACATTTCATAAAAATACATACTTTAAAATTATGAAATTAACATTTGTCATGGTCATTTCCTTATGAGATTCTGAAACATATTTTAGGATAATCTTATGCTCAAAATTTCTAAACCTATTTAAGAGAAAAAAATAAAATATATTATAAAATATGAACACACATCATTATAAATGCATGAAATTCCACTTATAAGTTAAATAATTACCATACTTAATTATGTATGACATTCCAGGTGTGTGGATACATTTTTTCACATGAAATGTTACTTGTTTGGATTTTCATAGAAAACAACATCAAAACAAAAGTATACAAACTATGAAATGATATATAAGTTCTTAACCTTTGTTCATGGATTGGAAATGAACAATTAACCCTTCCTAATAAATGATATACATAAGTATAAAACATTATTCCATGTGCACTTGAAAATATATAACTGATTAATACATGTTCATAAGAAAATGATTATTAACCATGTTTATTCTACTAGTCAAATAATCACATGGAATTTCACTTATTATATTCATTATAAAGGAATTCATAATGTAGGAAAATCATAAAATTCTGTCAAGGCCTCATGCCAAGACCATAAATAACCATTTTTTCAAAGCCACGTGACAATACCTAGTTTGTCTCATGAGACCTATCGATGCATTGAGAGGCTATATCGGGCCTCACCCATCACATAATAAGTCCTATTCATTCCTAACATTTCTAATAAAATTATTCCTTTAAATCAAAGTATCTCATACCACCTTGATTTATTTAAATCTTATCGTAGATGAAATAAATTCATTAAATGATCCAAAGTGTCCCATAACAGATTGGAAAGTTTAATTTTTAATCCATATAGTATCATAAAAATATTCGTCTCAAACTTAAATTGATTGTATTTATTTTTAAGTCATCAAATGAATAATTTAATCAATGCACATTTAATCAGGAAAAATGCATGTATTATTTCATCTTCCCAAAATAATCTCATATAATAGATATATAGACTTTGAAAAAGAAATGATAACTTGTTTCACAATTTCTCATAACATGATAAGGTTTATATATTTCAGTTGAGAAAACAATTGATACAATAAATAAATAGGTTTCAAACATATAAATATTATAATTGTTGTAGAAATCCATGTGGTAGATAATATTGGAAGTAAACCATCAAATTGATTTGAAACCATGAGCATATTATGAATGAAAGGTGTGTCGATGTTATGCTTAATTCATGGACATGGTTGTATGTAGGCGTGATATCCTTAATTTTAGTTTAACATAACGGTATGTTATGTGCATTTTTTCTAAAAATATGATGATAAGAAATATAATATGTCAATAAACATTTTTATCCTTTGTATATATATATATATATACATAACATGATCATGTGTATTATGTGCATAATTTCACGAGTAATATGGGTTATAGCCATATGTAGAGTATCATAAATGGAATTTATATCACATGATTTTAATCTCATAGAATTTTAAATTTTTAGCTTTTAATAAATATAACTTAAATAAGACACTATCATAATTTCATGAAATAAATGATGATTCTTAAAATTGAAACAATCTTGATCTTAAAATTAATTAATAATATACTCATGAATTAAAATTTCTAAGATGATCTTGAATTTTCATAATATTTAAATATATATATATATATATATTCATATACACAAATATATATATTAATCTTTATAGATTGGAAAATAATTTTATCACATATTTATACATGTTTTGATTTTCCCATTCAAAGTATTTAACAATTTAATATGTTAATGTCAATATATATATATAATTGACATCGAATTTACAACATTTATCATCACATAATGAACAAAACAACGTTAAATAAGAAACTACATTGGCAGAACAAATATGATTTCGAATTAAAAACATTAATAAAAATGTATGTTACCAAAGATTTATTAAATCATATTTTTAATAAACATAATATATTCATTTAATGTGAAATATAAAATAAAAAAATAATTAAACTCTCTATAGAGTTCTTTGAAATTATAATTTGTATACTATAAATATATAACCCTACTTTCATTATAAGTTCAGAAAAAATAAATATACAAAGCTTGATAAGTATTCATATATATGTATACATAAAAATATAGATATATGTATTAAAAATAATCAAAGTTTGAAAAAATGAAAACCTTCCCTTTTAAAACCATAACAATAAAAATAAAACCTATACTAAATAAGTTGGAAAATAAATTCCTAATGTTGGAAGATTTCAAATAAAGAAAACACTAACATGTTTTTAGTTGTGAAAATTCATAAAATAGATAGAATAAACATTTAAACATACATATGTGTATATCATTATATACATATATACTAATGAAAATAATTTCATCACATACAGGATTTAAATAAGATCATAACTAAAATTAATTTTGATACACCCTTACTTAAATTAAGTAAGAAAATAGGGGAAACAACTGATTATAAGTTTTTGAAAACTTATAATTTTCTTTATAGTTCCATAACTAAAAAAATTATTACAACCATTTATAAACATACAGCTTAAGAAAATGACCTCTTGCATCAATTTGAAATACCATTATTCATAAATAGATTATTCATAAATAATAGAAACACCTACATGCACTTAAGTATGAAAAATAATTTATATATACATAATAATATTTAGTAAGAGTGGTCCTCTTACTTTAATTGCAGTAGAAAGAGGTAGAAAATAAGTTTTTATATATAAAATAATTTTCTTTTCAACATAAATGATATTTTTTTGATAAAAATAAAAAATAATCCTTACAATAGATTTCCATAACATAACTTAGATAAAATAAATTAATCCCTTTCGGAATTGAGAATATATATGCATGATGTTTGAAATCCTAAATCAAACTGACCAATAAACTAAACTCTTGAAAAATTAATTCCAAAATCAAGATTAATACTGAATGATCACAAAATCTCCCTTACAAAATATAAGTTTAAAGGCACAATTGGTAAACAAAACCTTTACTTGTTTTGAAAACACAAGCTGAAGAAATTCTTCTGTTGTTGTATCTTGCACACACCCTCACCCTCTCCTCTCTCGGACTGACAAATGTGTTGAAAACCAAATTTCACATTAGTATAAGGTATTATAGGCATCAATTACACTCTTTATAATATGGAATAATTCTATAATCATGTGGTGACACTGTAGACCAGAGAGGATTTGGACAGGTTCAAGACAACGACACAGACAAGCTTGCTCCATAGGATGAATGAATAGATCAATCGATAAAGAAAAAGTAAGAAAAACAATGCAAATATATTGTAAAAATAATTTAATAATAACAATACAACCAAAATGATTAAAATCAATGTACCAAAACATACATTCAAAAATTCAATCACCAAACAGTATAAGGAATTCACAACAAGATGTTCAAAATACAAAAATCAAAGAAAAATATGGATCGATGACAAAGATAGAAGAAAATGATGAGAACCTTAATCTGAAAGAGATTCAGATTCCTAAATGGTAAGAGGACCTACCTTGATAGGTTGTAGAAGATACAACACCTTCAGATCTGGATTGGGATGTTTGACTCACAACCCTAGCCTGTAGACAGACCGTTGTGGATCGAACCTTGAAACCATGATGGCACCACACTCGGCACGACAATGATGGTCTCAGCTCGACATGCTCCCTCAGGCTCTCCACAACTACGAACTGTGATCGAAAAACCCATTTCTCAACTTTACTTCAGCCACGACATGGATTCATTAATACCACAGCCCTCCTCTACTCGAGATCACCCCAGTACCATGGCTTTCGAACCCTCGATCCCCCTCTGGATCAGACGACACCCGTTAACACCCCCCTCCCCCCTCCAATTTGCAGCAAACCAAAAAACCCTCTTTTCCTTTCCATTTTTTCTTCTTTTACTATTATTATTATTTATTTATTCTATTTAAATAGAAAATTAAATTAATAATGTTATAAATAATATTTATAAAATAATTATATTCTAAAAAGGTAATAAAAAAATCATATATATATATATATATATATATTAAATATAATAATAATTTTCTTAAAAATTTCTTTAATAAGTATTATTAACCTTAATAATTTTAAATTTAAAAAAGAATTATCATATTAAATAACATTAATAAACCAAATAAATAAATTAAACTATAATTTTAAAAATAAAACTTTTTTTATAAAAGCATCATTTATAAAATATTAATTTTTGACCAAATCTTATTATTATTAAATACCAATTATTTTATTTTCTAAACCTCAAAACAAAATTACTATTTCAATTATCTAAAATTAAAAATAGTAATTCTCAAAACTAAATTATGGTTATGAAATATTTATGTCAATTTATGTAAAGCGTTTAAAAATCATTTCATAAATGATTTTATTAAAACATATTTTTATTTATTTTAATTATAACATGTATATATATATTAATAATATTATTATATTTCAAAAATAATACCACAATTAGAAAAGTATTTTCTATTCAAAACATATTTATTATATTTTCATGATAATAATTTATTTTTTTATTAATATTGATTTAATAAAACTTATAATAAATAAATCTTTTATTTAAAACTCTAGGTGTTACATTTATCAAAAATTATATTAAATTTAATATATAAAATTTAATCCATTTTAATCAAAATCAATTACTTTGAAAGGACAATATTAAATAAATAGAAATAATGATAAAATAAATTAGAATTAAGACAGTGTTCTAGTTTAACAAAGCAATTTTAAACAGTATGATCTAATTACCATATAATCAGGGTATAAAAACATATTTAATTACAGAACATATGTAAAAATAAATTTATGGACAGTGATTATACTAATAGATATTTTAATATTGAAACATACTCGATTCAAATTTCATATTCTCATAATTAACAGAATTTAAGGGTTTTGTGAAAATTTCAGCTTACCATTTCTCAGTATGAACAAATTCTAAGAATATGTCACCTTTATTTATGTGATCCCTAATAAAATTAAATCTATCTTCTATGTGTTTAGATATAGAGTGTTGAATAGGGTTTTTATAAATTGAAATAAAATTTGAGTTATCACATTAAATTTGAATTTTATCGAAACTGATATTAAAATTATATAAATTTTATTTTATACAAATACTCTATGAATAGAAACTCAGAGTATTAACATATTCAAACTATTATATTAATAGTGATATTGAATGTTTTTTCTTATTTCTTCATGAAATTAAGCATATTCCTAAAAAGTGACACATGCCTGTAGTGCTTTTTTGGTCAAGTCTGCAACCTCTAAAGTAAGAATCAGAGTAATATAGTAAATCAAAACAATTCATGTTAGAGTATAATTGTAAAGTAAAAACATTACCCTTTCTATATCTAATTAATCTTTTAATATGTTTATGATGACTTTATTTAGGCTTTGACTAAAACCTAGTACATAAGCAAACTGAGAACCCAATGTCTGGTCTAGATGTAGTGAGAGACAGTAGAATGCCTATATTTCCTCTATATTGTTTAATTTCAATTGACTTCCTAGATTCATCCAAGTCCAATTTGGGATTTGTACTTATAGGTGTTTTCATCATTTTACTAGAATCAATTCCAAACAAATTTACAACTTCTTTAGCATACTTATTATGATTTAATAGAGTGCCATATTTCCTTTGATTATTTTTTAAACCAAGGAAAAAATTTATTCTCCCATTAAGATCATTTTAAATTCACTTTTCATTATCATATAAAAATCATCATACAGAGAATCATTTTTTGATCCAAATATTATATCATCAATATATATCTGTATAATTAGTATATCACCTAAAACTCTTTTTATAAAAAAGTTTGGATCATTTTTACCTTTAACAAAATCATTTTATAATAAAAACTGTGCAAGTATTTCATACCAAGCTCTGGTATCTTTCTTAAGACCATATAAGGCTTTTTTAATATTAAAAATATGATTTGGAAAATTATAATTTTCAAATATAGGGGGTTGTATTAAATTGCATTCCTATGAAATAATCCCATTTAAAAAGGAATTTTTTATATCTATTTGAAATAATTTGATGTTTTGAAAACTAGAGAAGGATAATAGAATTTTAATGGCTTCCATCCTATAAAAAAGAGAAAAATAATCTTCAATTTCAATTCAAAATTCCAATAAATAACCTTGGGCTACTATTATTGCTTTATAATTAACTATGTTTCCAACTTCAACAAGTTTTTTATGAATGATTTACTTAGTTCCTATAATAGGATTATGTTTTAGAAAAGCAACTAAACCCCACACTTTATTCCTTTCAAATTTATTTAATTCATTATGCATAGAAATAATCAATTTTGAATCAATTAAATAGTTTTCAATGAAAACAAGAACAAATTCAGCAACAAAATCAGAATTGGCATAGTAAAGTAAAAAATATATTATGGTTTGAATTACATATTCTACATTACTAATTACTTTTTCAATAGGGTGATCTTTAAGAGTTTTCTATTCCTTTAGAATAGTCTGAGAAGTGATATGATCCCCCCTTAACTGATTCATTATCATTATCTTGGTCATTATCTTCACCAAAATTAAATTCTCTAACTTATTATTTTCATTAAATGATTCATAATTCTGATTATTCGAATTGTTTTCATTAAACATAGCATGCACAGATTCTTTAACAACTAATGTTTTATTATTGGAAGCTCTATAAGATTTACTAGTATTGGAATATCCTTAAAATATCCCCACATTTGATTTAGAGTCAAATTTTTCTAAATTTTCTTTTATATTTTAGATAAACACTTTATAGACAAAGACCCTAAAATAACCAAATTTAGGTTTAAAACTTTTGAAATTTTCATAAGGGGTCTTATTTTGGAAAGTTCTAAATAAAAAACTATTTAAGACATGGAAATTTTTATTTATATATTCTTCTGAAAAGTATTTAGAAACACTAAATTCCATTAACATATACCTTGACATTTCTTAAATAGATATGTTATTTCTATCTAGAACATCATTCTATTATGGTTTCCTTGGGGATAAGAAATAATGTTTTTACCCATTTGATTCAAAAAAATTATCAAATTCAAAATTAAAAAATTTACCACCTCTATCACTTCTGATATATACAATTGAATATTTTTTTAAAATTTGAATAATCTTATAGAAAGCACAAAATTTTGATAATGTATCATTTTTATGGGATAATAAATAAATCCTTAATAATATACTATAATCATCTACAATTACAAATACATACTTTTTACCACTGAAATTAGTAGGTTGTATGGGTCCAAATAAGCCAATATGAAATAATTCTAAACATTGAGAAGTCATTACATGATTTATAGATTTAAATTTTTCTTTGTTTTGTTTAACCTTTACATAGGAATCACACATGAATTTCTTACTTGTATGTAACTTTGGAAGTTGCAGAACATGTTCATGATTAGACAGTTTTTGAAAAAATATGAAATTTTATTGCCCAAGAATCTTATGACACATAATGTCATATACTTCTACAACATTAATAAACAAAACCTTTTGATTTCTTATGTCATAAAAGTCAATAGTATATAAATTTTATTTTCTATTTTCAGAAAACAAAAATAATTTATTTTTCGTAGTAGTATATTTATAATTTTTAAAAATAATATTTAATCCATCATCACATAATTTTGATATACTTATAATATTATGTTTTAAACCAAGAACAAAAAATAATTTTGAAATAATTACTATTTTAAAAAAACCAACATCACTAATAGCTTTGATATGACCTTTAGAGTTGTCTCCAAATGTGACCAGGACACCGCCATTATAATTAAATGAGAGAAACATTGAAATATCACCTTTCATGTGTCTGGATCATACATTTTCTAAATACCATGAATCATTAATACTTATAAGTAATATTTTCTGAAATTAATCTATCAAACATACTTTTTTGGTACCCAAGCTAAATTGGGCCCAACTAGATCAGTAGTAGAAAACTTAGGCATGCAATTTATGTAAAGAATTTATTAGTTTTCTGATTAGAAAGTAAATAATTATCAATTAATGATCTATTATGTCCAAAATATAGTGTATATCTAAATGAACACTCATTGGCATAATGCCATTTCATTCTGCATTTAAAACAGGTTCCAATGGAAATTATTCCTTTTGATATTTTAATAAGTTAATCTTATTTAAATTTGGAGTTATACTACTATATCCAAATCCATTCCTATTGGTGTTTAGTTTCTTTAAGTAAATCATTTTATCATATTTTTCCTTTACATTATCAAAAGTAGATAAAACCCTTTTTATATTAACAACTTAGTTTTTCAAATCCATATTCTCTTTTTAAATATTTTAAAAATCTGTAGAGGCATTTTTATTAGATCTAAAAGATGTGTTTCTTAATTTATTATTTTCTTGATTTAATTTATTAAAATAATTTTATAATTTAATTAGATCACCACATCTAAATTAAATCTTTTATCTTGATCTTTATCATTTTATTCTAGAATGTTTTTAATACTTTCATTTTCCAGTTCTAGTTTTTGTTCATTAGAATTATAATCCTCTTTAGATTAGTCATTCTGGGAAAAAAATAGAATTTTTTTTATTCCCTTTTCATTTTCACATTTTATTTAATCAAATTATTATTAATACTTTTCAAGTTAGTTTCTTTTCCATTATTATGACTCTATAACTATTTAATTCTATTTTCTTTAAGCAGTTTCATAACTTTAGAATTTATAGAATCGGAATCAGAACATGAATCAAAAATAGTTTTAGTTTTAATTATAGATAAATTGGTGTGATCAATATTTTCATGATTTATTAACTAGGTAATGATATAATCATTTACCTCATATTGAATACCCATCAGGGAAATAATTATAGTCTCTAATTCACTTCCAAAATCACCACTTGAGTCAGAATTTTATGAGAAGTACCAACCTCCATGAAAAGATTGTTTTATGTTATAATTTTATATTTTTCTTTCTTTGGATGTTTTATTTTATTTATGTTAGTCCTTATGTGACCATTCTTACTTCTCTCATAACATGTTAATTATAAAACATCATTATTTGTTTGTAGAAATACCTTTCTTATTGTCCCTTTTGAACTTCCTCTTTAACTACCTCTCTCCACCATTATTTTTCATGAACTTGAAAAACTTTTTTACTAAAGTGATATATCTCCTTGCCACCTTTATGAAACTCAAATTTATAGGCATTATAGGTATTAATAATATTATATTCTAAATCAATTCCTTTTATTTTAATAGACTCTTCATCCGCAATATTTTCCACTCTAACTCATACTGTGACAGAGAGCGTATTAGTTATTCTAAATTATACACTTTAAATTATTACTCTCTTCTATTAACACCTTATTTTCATGACATCTCTTTGGAAGAGATCTCAAAACTCTTTCTACTTGAGTTGTGTTTTCCAAGACTTCTCCAAGAGTACTCGTACTATTAGTTATAATTGTGAACCGATTGAACATCTAGTTTACAGATTCTTTATCTCCAATCTTGAAGTCTTGGTATTCTTCCCAAATAATTCCTAAATTGGTTCTCTTAGGCTTGTTATACCCATAATGATTCGCTTTCAGTATCCTCTATATGTCGTGGGTTGTCTTACAAAATGATCCATGGCTATAGTCACTTCTATTTTTATCACAGTACAATTTTTTTTACTTTATAATTCAAAAAATATTTTACCATGTCATTACCTACCAGAGTCTCTGAATCATACTTGGGTAGTTCATATGGATTATCCATGATTTTCCAATGATCTACACTCAGTTGTTTCATGTAGGCTTCCATTTTATCTTTCCAATTTCTATAGTCACTTCCATTAAAGAATGGAGGTTTCTGTAGAACCTATCTATCATTATAATTTATACCTACCATCTTAAAATGAGATATTTTATTTTGTTCCTTAGACTATTCTGTCTAGGATACCATGTTAGAATAGAGTTAAAAATAAAAAATATAAATAATAACCTATTAGTGATAATGTTTTGATATTAATTGTTTGATATTGGAACCAGAGGACTATTGAATCAGATTTGATACCAATTTTTGGATCGTTAGTGATGAAAAATATGACTAGAGGGGGGAGAATAGTCATTTTAAAATTTAAAGATAAGAAAATCAGATTTTATAAAAAGAAATATTTGCAGTGAGTGCATTGTTCTTGGAATGAGTTGTAGTGGAAATAAAAAAGGTAAAAACACCCAGATTTATAGTGGTTCGAATCAGAAAGATCATAGTCCACTCCTAAACCACCTCTATTCCTTAAGGAGATTGGTTCCCACAAAAAACATCTTTTTTAAAGGTGTGAGAACCTTGTTTACAGACACTTCCTTTTAAATAACCCAGAGGTACAACTCGAACTGTTACAAGAGACCAACATAGTCTGTTTAACTAACTTTTTATCAGGAGTCACAACCCTAGATTCCTTTTAAGTAGTGGAATAACTATAGAAATCAAGACTTTCTTTTGATGGGGAACATCATAAACCATACATGAAGAAATAAAAACTGAAAGATAAACACTACCCAAATAAAAAAATATAATTAAAGTATAATATGATCAAAAATGTTGAAGATGTTTAAGTTTTATGATCATTGATCACTTGAATGGAACAATTTTTAAGTTGAAGTCCTTATGTGATCATAGCTAGAGTACCAAAGTTGTAGAAGTCTATGAATAATTGAGAGTAGTAATAATTTGTCGAAAATGTATCACATGTTGATTCTATCAAATGATATTCACTGGTTTCTTTTTATTCCTTGAAGGAGTCTCTTGAATAATTAAGATAGAGATTTTATAGGAGCATGTTAATATCTAATATGTTCATGATTTTTCTTAAAGAATAACAATAAATTAATTTGATAGTTACTTATGTTTTTTAAAGCCACGTTGAATAACATAAAAAGGGTTATTTATATTTATTAATTAAATAGTAAAACAAATAAATTAATATGTTAAGTATAAAAATTACAAAAAATAAAAAATTGAAATAAAAATATAATCTTCCAGATTATAAGGAAAAAAATGTAGTAAAACATAGCATTATAATAACTTAATCATGTATATATAAGTGTATAGTAAATAATGCTACAATTATTTTTTTCACACTATTACAATTTTATTTCAACATTAAGTAATTAAACATTTAAAAAAGAAATTATTTTAAAAGAGTCAATTAAAATAAGAAATAAAAATTTTAGAAATAAAAAAATAAACTAACTGAGGATAGTTGATGTACAGTTAATACAGAGAATGGTGGATTAATTTTTCTATCGCTGAAAATAAAGAGAAGTGGCCTATATTTTCTATCACAGAAAATAGAGAGTGATGGCGGACAAATGTTGGAAAATAGAGCAGATGCTACCATTTCACTTAGAAAAAAAATCCCCCAAAAAATAAAAAAAATTCAATGCCATATAACAACCAAATATTTAGAAGAAACAATAAAAAAATTTCTACCATTGTAATTCCAATGGTAACACATGACCTACCATTGTAGATGTCCAATAAGGACTCACTGAAAACACTGCAAAAATAAGGAATAGTCAACAGATAAAAATATTCTGATAAAAATAAGAAAAAAATACAAGAAACCCATTGCATAAGATCGAAGAATGGGAAGAGATCTTAATGGATTTTAAAGAAACTTCAATCAGAAAAAAAAAATAACAACTTGTGGGTAGAAAATTACTCACTGTTGGCATCCGAAGGTGGATCATGACTCACCATTAGTGTCCAAAGGTGGATCATGTCTCACCATTGGTGTCAGAATAAGATTCATGACCCACTATTGGTGTACAATGGTGGATCTTGACTCACCATTGATGTTCAATGGTGACTCAAGACTCATCATTGATGTCCAATGGTGAAACCATCGAGAAACCATCAAAGGGGAATGCTTCAAACCAGAGAAGAATATCGAGTAGAGGTGAGTAGTAGGAATCTTGAAGAAGTTATGTGGAGTAGAGAAACACTATGAGGAAGAAGATGATGAATTGAAACTCATCCAGATTATTCAAAGTACTTACAAAGAGAAGAAAAACATTCAAACTAGCAAAAATAGGGTTGATTAAATCACTGTAGCATTGGCCCAAAGTTCTCTGGCATACAAGATCTCACTGTTGAAGATCGATAAAACCTGTGGAAGAATATGATAGATATTTGAAAAGAATGGAGGTTTGGGAGTTCAAAAACTATCATGGTAGGAAGAATGAAAATCAAACAGATGACAAATAAAAGATCTGACAGATGAGAACAGTTACGAGTTTTTAAGTTTGGATGAACAATGAAACTCAAACTGTGTCCCACAACGATTTGGAGATATTGAGGAAGAATGGTATATCAACCAAATAGTGTTGATCTTCAGTGCATGTTGGCTACTGGGGATTAGCACTTATTACACAATGCACACACATGGTCCTACGACCCACTAGGTGACCTATGATCAATACATGTGCCTACGAGCACGCTCTGCAAGCCTTATACATAGGCCCACATGCTTTGAGCATGCACTATACACACCAACTACTCTATCGCCTCCTTGTGGGAAGCTTGTGGTGGGCCTTCCCATGGGGTTGACTCAATCAATCCACTAATTGTTTGAGGTTTAGCCAGGTGGCTCACTAGGGATTTCCTAAATTTTTTACATAAAAAAAATAAACATGAAGTATCAATTTAAAACAATTATATTAAAATTATTAATACATGTAATTAAAAAATATTAATTAATTAAAAAACTTTTGAATTTAATAAACTTGAGAACTTAATAAACTTGAGAATTTAATAAAATGTTAATAAAGAGTAATTTATCAAAAAAAATGTTATAGTATTCGAACTACTTTCAAACACTAATAATGTCACGGTGTCAAAATAAATCGAATGACCTCTGATTTCCATGAAATCATAGGACATCACTCTAGTGTGATTTTTTAAATGTTAGAACTTACAGAACATCAAATCTAAGGTGTAGTTTACTTGGGATGACTGAAAATACATTTTTAGTTTTTTTAAAATACAAAAAAAATTGTGTGTACTGATCAAAACCATAGAAAACAACTTTCAAATGACATAAAATCATAGAAAACTTTTCTTTGTATATTTTATTAGATGTTTACACTACCACAGATCAGTGTATGGGCAGTGTTGGCCTTTATCAGCACTAAGAAAAACGTGATGATAAAAGGGGGACTTTTATTTGCACTAGCTAAAAGCGCAAGCTACCCTTTATCAGCGTTAAAACAAGTGTTGATAAATGTGTACCCTTTATCATCTCCTTTTTTAGCATTGATAAATGATAGATTTTTCAGTGCTATTATTAGCACTGATAAATATTTTTAATAAAAATATTATTAATTTATATAAAATTATTATATTGATATTCAAAAATAATATTTTTTTATATACATTAAATAAAAAACACATGCTAACAATTAATATATATTTTTTATAATTCTGGTATGTATATAATCTTTTTAAAAAGTATTTATACGATCATAATTAAATAAATATTTTTATAAATAATTATAAGATTAAAATAAATTTTATTAAATAATAAATATATTTATTTTATTTATAATTATATATAAATACTTTATAAATATATATAATTATAAATAAATAAATATATGTTCCAATAAATTTGGTCAATAAATATATTGATGTGAGAGTATAATTGATGTGTATATGTTATATATTCATCATGAATGTTCATTTATACATTACACCCTTATTATTATTCATTTTTTTCATATATGTGATGATTCGTTTTTTATGATCTATATTTTACTTTGTATATGATTCATTCTTGTTATACTCATTAATCTATTATGTTCTCATAAATACTTATAAAATTACAATAAATATATTTATTATATTTATAATTATACTTTTTTAATTATATATGAATACTTTTTAAATATATTTATTTATAATTATAATTATAACTATATATATTTTTAAATAATTATAAAATTATAATAGATAAAATCTATTATAATTATATATATATTTATTTATTTAATTATTTATTTATTTATTTATAATTATATACAAATATTTATAATTATAAATATATATATATATGTAAATAATTATAAAATTATAATAAATATATTTATTATACTTATAAAATTATAAATATTTATAATTAAATAAATATAGTTATAAATATACACAAATATTTATAAATAAATAAAAATATCTATAATTATAATTCTAAATAAATATAGATATATTTAAATAATTATAAATTATAATAAATATACTAATTATATATATTTATAAAATCAAGATTTAATAAATATATTTTTTATAATTTTATAATTATTTAAATAAATAAAAATATATATATTTATAATTGTAACTATAAATAAATATATTTACTTATTATAATTTTAAATTACAAATAAATATATATTTATTTATAGTTATAATTATAAATAAATATTTATTTATTTAAATAATTGTAAAATTATTAAAAATATATTTATAATAATTATAATGTTATAAATATATATAATTAAATAAAATTATTTATAAATATATAAAAAAAATTATAATTATAATTATAAATAAATATAGGTATATTTACTCAAAACATCCCATCCATGGATTTGGGAAGTCAAAATCCATGACTTTAATTTTTTTTAATAAAAAGTAAGACATACAAGATGGGATGTTTGCAAGTCTACACAACAAACAATGTCCAACATTAAACAATTCATCTAGATCCCAGATTCCTTGGACATCATCCTCTTCCTTTTGGATATTGATCAAACCTCCATGTCTTTGGAGGAGCCACACATTCATCTTCTGGTGACAATGGGGATGAAACCTCCAAAGTAGAGCATACCCTGAATTTCCAAGACAAGTCATGAAAATACATTTCCAAATTGGGGAGAAATCCATCTTCAAAATTAAAATATAGTAGCCTCTATAATTCCATATAGTCTCTATAACTGAAAACCTTCAGTTCCATTGATGATAAGATCACCACAAGTTGAGAAAAATACCATTGTGCCACTTCCTTGAAGGTGCCTTTAATCGGCCTTTCACCTTCTTGGCCTTTTGGAGTGCTAATGCTCGAATTCCTTGATTATTCAGTTGCACACTCTTCATTAGTAGCACTACCAAAAGATGCATAATCATTTTTCATTAAATTGGTAAAATGGAGCGGATAGATCCACTTGACATCCTCAGTGACCTTGCAAGAGGGAGCAAAAGAGTGCTCAATCTAAAAGGGAACATGCATCTTTTCAACACTTATCATGTTTTCCATATGAGGGGTCACCTACAAGGAGGGACTTGCATGATCATTTAGATTCATAGCTATGTTGTGAAAAATCCCCTTTTCATCCCCTTAGACTGTAAAGGGGTTATGGATTTCTTCGACATCACCAACTAAAAGCCTACGTCATCAACCAGTTTGGCCTTTACTTTCCATATTTTAGACACAAGTGACTCATGTCTCAAGTCAAAGTTGACCTCATCTTGGATCATATCCTCATGATCCAATTAAATTTCATTATCTAATTGATTTTCTTTTTCAGTAGCCACATCGACCCAGGATTCCTTCAATCCACTTTCACCCACGAGTGAAATAACAACATCTTCCAAAACATTTCCCTTGAAACTTCTGAGAGCAGTAAGGTCAGATCCTTGAGAGGTTCCTTGATCAATTGCAATAGGGCTTTGTAATAGTGCAAGAGGTGTAACATGAGTGATCATATCATCCCCATCACATGGTGTCATCCACTCAACAACACCCTTCTTGACAACATCAACAAATGATTTATATATTTCATTACCAGGTTCAATGTCCTTCTTCCTAAAAACTAGCTTACTCCTCCTCATATCAATGTATGACTACTTCTTGCATTGTTCAGGGGGTCCTACACTCTTATTCCTATGACACTCCTCGTCAGTGTGTCCAATGCAGACATAGATTCCACAAAATCTAGGAAGACCCTCAAAATAGATGGATAGTTAAAGTTTGATATCACTCAAAACCAGTATAACTATTTCAATCAGCTCATAAGGTCAACTTCAATAAGAATTCTAGAAAAGTTTTTATACTTAGATTGCTCATTCTCTTTGAAAATTTTTATAGGAATACCAACGGTATATCCAACTTCCCTAAGGATTGAAGGATTCCAAAAAACAATCTCAATCCCTTGATATGAATCCATGTTTTCAACGATATCCTCTTCATGAAGAGATTCAAGATGGCATCCCACTGTTGTAGGGTAAAGTACCCCGGTTTAAGGGGGATCGACCTACAACTCCATAAAAACTACTCGACTTCATTTGAAAGTAAAATTAAATGTAAAATACCATTCCTTATTGATATCAATTTCCAATTACGGATGCCCCGACATTGTAGGATTCGATGTTTTAAATCTATAAACTTCTATTGTGATCAAGATGACTAGGTTCACCCAAGAATGGATTATTATAACTCTTCATGACATCAATCCCTCCTCTTCCTCCACCACCATGAATCCCTCCTCCGCCACAGCGAAACCCATATCCACCTTTGAATCCCACCTCATCCAATGAACCCCACCTCCTCCATGAACCCCACCTCCTCCATAAACTACACCTCCTCCATGAACCCCTCCTCTACCATAAACTCACCTCTGTCGTCGTCTCTCCCTGCCTCACTTACATCTATCCCCTCCTTGTCACTATCTCCTCCTACCTCTCCGCCTTCTCTCCCTACCTCAGTGAATTCCTTCTCCCTCGCCACCACTACTCCTTGAGAAGGTAAGCTCCTTTGTTATTTTGTATTATTTTTAACTTGTTCTTCATCTCCAAGCCTCCCCATTCAAACTCCCTGTTTATTTGTTTGTTTTTAGATTAATCCATTGTTTTATTAAGCATGTTATTGCTTTGATTTTTTTTGGGTGAGTTCCCTGAGAATTGAATTTGAGTTAAAAAATTATACAAAAGGGATTTCCAATTTATGTATTATATATGTATATAGATAAGGCTTGTTTAGCACCTTGAGGGAAGTTGGTCTATTAATATATGTTTACACCATAATTGATCCCTTTTCATCCTTTGTTATGATTTTTTAATGTGATAAATCCAGTCTTGCATAAGTTATGGATCAAAATGATGATTAAAAATTACAATATTGTAGATCAAATTAAAGGAAGCTACATGTGTAGGTTGGTTTTTAAACCCATTAGATAAGTCTCCATAAACTTGTTCCATGTTCCTGAATATATATAGTCATGATATGGTTCTTTTCTCAGTGATGAGGGACATAATGAAAAGAAATATCGAAATGATTAGATATCTAATAAAGGTTAAAATTATCTAGGGTTGGTGCATGGGCCTAGTTGACATGGGATGGTGGATAAACCCTTTATGTTTCTAAAGCAACACTGAAAAACTGGTTTACAAAAATGAATATTGAATTTGGTTCATCCATTCAATTGAAAAATTGGAGGGATATATTTGATAATGACTACACCATGCTAAAGTTATAGGATCATGATCTAGAAGTTTCTTAGCGTGGCACTGCATCTGTACATTAAATCTGTATCGGGATGTAGAACAAAACAACAAATTGGTTCTTGGTCAACCCATCTCGGTAGTTCTAGATTTAGGTTTTTGTATTTGCAAAGTGTATATTTTAGGTAGGGTTCTACTCTTAAAGAAAGTATTTGCACAAGATCTCATGTGTGATACTAAAATATTCTATTATAAGGGCTTCTCATTGCGAGTTCCACTAATCAAGTGGTTGGGAAGATGGGTGTGATCTACTATGGTCCGGAGTAATGTGTAGAGATGTCTTCTTTGATATGAAGTGGATCTATCTATGGGATCTAGTATTAAACTCAAAAAACTATGGATGTAAAGGAGGTACCAATTGGGTTTAGTTATTTTGAATCTAGAATCATGTTCATTACTTGATGTAGATAAGGAAATGATAATTTATAGTTTGTAAAATATAGATAGACATGTGTTAGGTGTACAAGGCTTATGGATTGGTTTAGTTGGAGAACTAGAGATATAAGGTCCATGTGTGAAAAGGATTTGGGGTGGTCAATTTTATCAATCAATACAGGTAGCTTGATATTTTGAGATTTCAAGATGAGGTTTATATGAAGCAGTGCAGATAAGTGTGAGATAACAATAACCGTTAGAATCTATATTTTATTGAAGTCACTTTATATTAAATTTTATCAAATCTTATAACATAAGAAAATTAGAGATATGTGAAATTGTCTTTCTACATGTCTATTTTACAATCAACTTGTCATTTAGGAATTATATACTTAACATTTAATTATGAAAATTCCATTAAGTTTGGATATAAAGGATCGCTTCACCCACCCATTTCCAAGTATCTAGAATTTGTTTTTCTCTAAATTATACCCATTTTCCTTCTCCCATAACCAATATAAACATCTTTTGTATTTCAATAATGAGAAAGAGTTTCTAGGGTTCCGTTTTAAATTTGATTCATAAAAAATATTCAATTATTCTATGGGACCTAGGTTAAGGGTATTGGATACCATCAAATATTATATTTTTATGTTTTAAAGTAATTCTATTAATTTCTCTCCAATCAGTTTCCAAGAATTTTATTTCTCTATGGTCTCTTTGAAAAAAAAATATTTTTAATGAGATCGGTTTAAGAGTTTTGTGTTCATGGATTGAAAATGAATTTTTAATGATCTTTATAATAAAAAATGTAACCTTCTACATATATTTTACAAATTATGACACTTGAGAAAATTCCTAAATAAATTTTTCAAAATAATTCTTTTGGTTTTCAAATCAGTGGTAATCAATGAATTTATGTTTCAAAAATTATTCTTGTGTTAATTAGATTTCAAACCAAGAGTTTGGGTGATTTAAAAGTGTTAAAATTGTTGTAAAATTTTGTTTTGTTTTTATAGGATTAGGTTTGTTCTTGCTTTTTTTTCTTACTTTGGATCTTCTTAGAGGGATATATAGTAGGATGATGACCCTAGTTGAACATTTTTTTTGTATTTATTTTGATAAATATTAATATTACCAAATAAAATTGTATGGATATGAATAAATAATGTATGGATGTAAATTATCTCACAAAAGAGTATGAAGATAGAGTGAAAGAGTTCATCAAGTTTTCAAAAGATCATTCATATGACCATTCACAAATCATTTTTCCATGTTTATGCTATTTTTATTGATGAATAATTAGTACAGAGGAGTTGGAAGAACTCTCTATCTATCATGGAATAGATTGAAGTTATAAATGTTGGAATAAACATGGGGAAAAGTGAACGTTGCTAGTGGTTGGGATAACACTATGTTTTATGGATATTCTGATATGATTACAAGCGTGGATAATGAAGAAGACTATATCAAGGATGTGATTACATATGTGAATGTTGATGAAGATCATATTGAGGAAATGAAAAGTAAAATTGAAGATGAACTTTTTGATTTCCCAAATTTTTTTGATAATTTAAAGAGTGGTGAAAAGATTTCATTGTATGTCGGTTGCACTAAATATGCATCATTTTATCCATATTGGAAGCTGTATAATTTTAATATAGGAAATGGATGGAGTGACACTAGTTTTATGGAACTACTTTCTCTCTTGAATGACATGATCCCAGAAGATAATGAGCTCTCAAGACAAAAATATGATGCCAAAGGAATGCTATGCTCGATGGGTATGATATCTAAAAGAATACATGCCTTATCGAATGACTGTATATTTTTTTAGTCATATAAAAGTTATATGGTACTTTTCAATCATTCTAAGGTTTAGTCCCCTATATAGAATTGAGGAGACTATAGGGAAATTTAATTGGTGTGTAGATACAAGAATTAAATATGGGAAACAATGTCACTCAGTAGACTCTCCTCATTGAAATTGAATTGATCTTGAGTATCATGAATTTGGAAATGAGGTGAGAATCATTTTCCTTGCATTATCTATAGATGGATTTAATCCTGTTGGTTTGAAAAATATCACTCATGGTACATGGCTGGTTATGTTGGAAAATTATAACTTACCACCTTGATTGTGCATGAAATGAAAATACATCATGTTATTTATGCTTATATTAGGACCAAAACAACTAGGTAATGATATATATTTTTATTTGGCTCCATTGATCGAGGATTTGAAATTATTGCGGGATTCATGTGATACATTTTATATTGCTTAAAAAATGATTTCATGTTGAAAACCATATTGTACATGATGATAAATGACTATTTCTTATTTAAATTTGTCAGGATATCGAATTAAAGGAACTCAAAGGTGTCCCATTTTCAAAAAAAAGTTATATAGTATATTAGGTTGAAACATTCATCGAAAACTGTGTTTCTAGGACATTGCAGATTTCTACCCCGATAGCATAAGTACCGATCTGGGACGATATCATTTGATGGAATTTCATAAGAACGTACAACACCATCTCCACTAACAAATGATCAACTATTTAAGAAGGTAAAAGTTATGGACACTTCTTTTGGTAAATAGTTTTCGTAAAAACTTATGAAAATTGGTTGGAAAAAGATATCGGTTTTTTTGAATTAGCATACTAGAATTTTCTATACATCATACATTTTCATAAATTTATTCATGTTGAAAAAGTTATGTGATAGTGTCATCAGTACGTTGCTAAATGCACTTGAAAAAAATGATGTAATTAAGGCTAGGTTATACATGGTTGACATGGGAATACGAGAAGATTTGGTATTAGTGAAGGGTTAAAAATGAACTTTTCTTCCTCAAGATACTTACACTATTTCCAGGCAAGAGATATATCAGTTTTTCAACTTCTTGAATGGCATAAAGGTTCTACAGGGGTATTCATCAAATATCAAGAACATCATTTCAATGAATGATTTAATGTTAAATGGTCTAAAATCACATGATTACTATATTTTGATGCAAGATAAAATTATTATAGCTTTACATTGCATTTTTTACAAGTATGACCATCATATATTAACCAAGATCTATTTCTTATTCAAATCTATATGCAGCAAAATTATAAACCCAGTAAAACTACAATCATGTTATGTGAACTATAAATGTTCTTTCCGCCAACATTTTTTAATATGATGGTTCATTTGATGGTCCACTTGGTGAGAGAGACTCAATTATTTGTTCCTATACATTATAGATGGATGTACCCCATTGAACGGTATATGAATATTTTGAAAGTTTATGTCAAAAATTGAGGTAATCCAGAGGTTTACATTACAAAGAGATATATTTTTGAGGAATTTGTTGAGTTATGTAATGAATACCTATTTCATGTGGAAATCATCGGTCTACCAAAATATTATCACACTGGGTGGATTGCGGGTGAATTAATTTCTAGAATGGATGTTTTCACAATCAATATTATTGATCAGGAGCATGCCCACCTTTAAATTTTTCATAATAGTTTAGAGGTTGACCCATTTATTGAAATCCACAAATAAATTCTTAGTCATATGAATCCATCGATTGATGAAAGATGGGTATCAAATACACATAATCAATAGTTTATATGATGGTTTTGAGACCATATTTTTAATGATTCAGATGAAAATTCAAATTCAATCTTAGAATGAATATGATGGATAGTCATAGGACCAAGTGTGTATGTATTGTCTTGCAATGGTTTTGTAATAAATGGTTATAAGTTTTATAAAAATGAACGTGATGAAGATAGTTCCATGAAAAATAGTGGATTTACACTTATGGATGAAGCGATGCATGTTTCTGGTACAAAGGATAGAAATCCAATTTATGTGAATATGACATAATTTGGCATCATCAAAAAAATATGGTAGTTTGATTATACAACATTACAAGTGAAGGTTTTTCAATGCATGTGGGTTGATAATAGGGGTGTTGTTAAAATAGATGAATTGGGATTCAAGAAAGTTGATTTCAATAAAGAAGTGTACAAAGAAAAAATATTAATAATGGAATCACAGGTAGTAGAAGTATTTTATATTCGAGATCTTGCAAACTAAAATTGTTCAATTATTCTGTTATTGACTAAAACCACAGAAGGTTCTAATGAAAATTTGAATAAGAATGACCCTTTTATTGGGATGTCACAATCATTTCATAGTGGTCCCAATGTAGATGGAATTTTTTATATCATAGGAGACTACAATGAACGTATTTTTATAGTCGATAGATGGGTCAAATCCCTTCATCCTTTAAAAAAAGAGAGTTCAATAATTAGTTGATATATTTTTTGTAATATAAAATGTGTTACTACACGTTATTATCTATTCATTGTTGTATTTATATACTCTAAATTAAATGTTAAACCACTTCTGTATAGAATGACTTCTACACGTGGTGGTGCTCCCAATCCTGAGGAACAACAGGTCTCTAAACCTGCTCCTGCTCACAATGTAAAGGAACAATGATCTTATACACATGATGATGCTCCCAATATTTAAGAAAAATGGGTTTCTCAACCTATTATTACTCTCAATGCAGAGGTATAATAACCATATACACAAGATGATGTTACCACTCTAGAGGAATATATTGACGATGTTGATTCTGAGGAAATGGTAGGCGACAATGGACTGGCGATGAATAAAAAATAGGATCACCATAGCTTTATAGTGTTAGAAAAAAACATTAAGGAAAAAATCAAAGGCATAAAATATGAGTTCAGATGGAATGCATGGGGCTAGCATGTTAACCCCAATAAATCCATGTTCAGTGGTTACACTAGAATCATCACTCAGCAATGCGTGTCGATTGATGAAGATTCATGGAAACATGTTGTGTCTAGGCTTAATACACTGATGTGGTAAGAGATTATAGTAACATTATAATATCATTTATTTATTTTACTAAAAATAAAATAATGAAAAATTGAATTGCACTTCATCATCCCTTAAAGAGTGTATTTAAGGTAGATGACTCCCATGAAAAGTATGGATTATTTCTGTCTAGAAGGATTCATAGAGTCTTTCACACAATTCTAATGGGACATCATCATAAAGATGATAAAGTGAAAAAAATAAACCCACACATACTTCTTATCTATGAATACCTGATAACCAAATAGGCATGGGATGCATTTACTAGTCATCATTCGGATGTGTCTTTTCAGGTACATTGGGGCTAGTAATACATTGTTTAATGATACATATATTCATCACTTTGATTGAAAAATTTTTATTTATGAAACAGAATCTGAGTGATGGAAATAAGTAACAAGTAGAAAAACCAGTTTACCCCTACCATAAAGAAAGGATGGGGTATGCTTCACTTGAAAAAACAATTGGTACGTATTTTAAATCCATTTTAATACTTTTATGTGACATGAAACAATGCCATAATTATGTTTCTATATTTATATTTAGATTTATGACTCCAAATCCAAAGCCACTTCCATCCCACACTATGTTCTATGGAAGGAGGTACGTGTAAACAGAGACAAGATACTAATAGATGAAAATACATAAAAAAATTTGGAAACATGTGTAAGTATTATATAATAAAAAATTCTTTAAATTACTATTACTTAAAAATGATCACTTATTTTCCTATATTTTCTTTTTGACATAGTCATATGAATCAGAAAAACCTATACTATATGAACACATGATATCGATGGCCTTGAAGTGTCTAGAACAATATGGTCGCGTCAAAGGTGTGGTTTTTTTTGTTGAACCCCCAAACATATTTTGATAAAAAATAGAGGAGGATCAAAGTGAAGAAATGAATCGTATGAGAGAAAGGCTTGCTACCTTTCAAGAATAGTTATAATAGAAAAGAGAGATGATGACAACTTTTATGGGGGATAATCAAAGAGAAGAAACTACTCAATAACAACCACCATGTATAGACCCCCCCCCCCCCACAGCTGTGAGGTGAGTCATTCCCATCAAAGAGATGTCTTAGCTGAGGTATTCAGTGTTATAATAAATGTTTCAATGAAATTTTAATCAAACATACATCGATACCTTTCTTTTACTGATATTTTATAAGATGATAATGACTATGATTTATATATATCAACACCCACCCATCAGCTTAGAGTGAGAGCTATGGTGTTCAATATCCAAAAGGACTTGATGGACAACAGACCACTTCAAGCAGTTCATGTGAGAGTGCCGATTAACATATCCTATGAGATGAGCAATAAGCTACCTATTCTAATTGATCAATAATAATTCATATGGTCGAAAAATTTGTTGGAACATTCATCAAAGGGTCATCACATATTTAAGAAAACAGGTTGACAAGGAGGTATTCATTTAAATTTTTTTTTTCAAGATAAACCTTTAACAATTAATGAAAAAAGGTATAAACTAATGAATGTTATTAAAAATATACAAAGGTAAGGGGTGAAATGAAATACCATCTCAAAACCATCTAAATAATCGACCAACTGATCAAAAAGAATTAATAAAAGCACCTTTCCCCTACCCATTTCATATCCTCATTTACTATCATTGAAGGTTCATGTGGATACAAAGTTAAAAAAATGGTCACACTCACATAGTTGATTTTGAAGAAAATATATACAGAGAGAAAGTTCAAGAATTCATTGGTGTTAAGAATTTAAGTGAAATCCTCAACTATGATTGGCTAGGTGGATCAGTTGTGAATGTATACATGAGGTATGTTTTCATGATTTTATTTTCCAAAAGCTGATATACAATGTTAATTATGACTAAATATATTTTGTATTTATAGAAGATGTATATATCAAAAAAATAAAGGGATTTCCACAAGAAAAAAAATTATACTCTTTATTCCTCACACCATTTATACAAAACAACCAAAAATAGTTTCTAATAAAGAGGATGAAATAGTGGCTGGCCTGCTCAAATCGTTTGAAAGAAAATATAAGGATGATTGAATCTTCTTAATACCAATGATGTAGGAGTAAAACTCTATAATTTAATCATATAAAATATATTTCTATTTATTTCATTACTTATTCCTTATTGTTTTTTTAGGCAGCATTGGATGCTCATTGTGGTTAATTTGGATACTTCAAAGATTTATTTCATGGATTCAATGCATGGATACCCATCAAAACAACCACACATGATGACATTTGTCAATTTGTAATACACTTCATCCAACATTTTAGAACTAAACATAAATTTATATAATTTGTATCATCTTTTAATGAGTATTATATTATGATAGGGTTGTGCATCAATATTGTATATAGCATGGAATGAGGTCAGGGGATAAGGATGGGAATCATGACAAGTAATACGACTAGAAAAGTATCAGAGTATATTTAATAAGATTTCACTATCCAAATACATATAAAAAATTACTTATTTTATCAATATTTTTATAATATCTGAAACAAACAAATGAATGAGATTATGGTTATTATGTTTGTAAATTTATGGGAGATATCATATTCCCTAAACAAACTAGCATCCTTGGAGAGGTATTTTCGAAGATAATTATTATTTCATTCAAAATATTTATTAAACCTTTGTGTATTAATATTTTTTCAGTACTTATATGACTTTCTAAAATACTCATATTCACAAGATGATATAGATTTTCTTTGAAATGAATGGGCAGTATACATGATGGAATAATGTACAAAAAATAGAATGAAGATGTGACTTCCATAGAAGTAGTGGATTTTTCCATATTTGTGTTTAATTTAATTCTATTTAGTATTAATCACATAATATTTTTTTATTATACATGTGGATTCCATTGTTTGAGTTGGGGAAATTTGTTCAAAACTAATCATGCTTAAGAGAGATTGGACTTCAGGGTTGCAACTAAGTTAATTACAGCAAGGAAATGGGTCAGGAATGTATAAAGGTAAATTCCTACTACTTATGTAATTAATTAATTTTTTCATAATTTTATCTACTATTTTTAAGTTAATTTTATTTTCTTTTTTATGTAATACTTATTTAGTTTTTTTAGATCTTTTGGGAAGCTATAATTTTCTTTTAACTATTTACAACTAGCCAAAAAATGAGAAGATGTTCCTTTCAGGTGGAAGAGGGAACCACATCTTGCATGAAATGTGAAGTGAATCGTAAGGATGCATCTACCAAGGGATTTCTCATTAGTTGAATGCAAAGTATGACTTCCCAAAATATCTTTTAAAAATAATTTCCTAAACATTATAGTAGTCAACTACAGCTCAATCACCTGCACCTTAATCTGATACACATTATGCTAGGAAAGACTCAATGTGTATGTTTTTATTTTATAATATTATTTTATTCTTTAAGATTTATGTCTTCTAGACTACCATGATTTAATCCATGACCCATGATTATGATCTATGATATGCACGATGTAAATTTATAATGTTAATATCAACTTCTAACATATTTATTCTCATGTTATCCTTATATGATCATTGACATCACAATTTTTTACACTTATTGATCATTTATGATTACCCTTTATTATGTTTCATATCCTTAGGTTATGAATAATGGTTTTATAAATTATATGTCAAATAAGGATTCTAGTAAAGAATAACTTAATAAGATACTCTTATGAAATAGTTATTTATGATTCCATGTTTCCAGAATAACTAAACCTAAACTATTTAGGCATAGATAATTATGTTATGTAAGGAATATTAATCTACTCATATGGGATATCTATATATGAAATGTCTGGATCAATATAGTTGTTATCAGGGAAACTTTCTGACTCAAAAATGAGAAAATGAATTCAATTGTTTTGATAATTTTTGAAAATGATCCATGAGTCATTTTTGATGTGTAGGAATCAACCCCACCTCAATATGATGCACAGTGTGGTTGGTATAACTCAAAGTGTCTCTTTTTATTTAAAATTGACATTAATTTTAGTAAAAAGAACAAGTGACATACTGAAAATCGAGAAAACAGATTTGGATTGTGTTGATAATTTAGGACAACGATCCATGAGTAATTTGTGACATGTAGGAATCAACCTCACCTCAATACAATGCATAGTGTTATCGGTATAACTCTAAATGTGTAATTTTATTTAAAATTAACATTAATTTAAGTAAAAAAGAACAAGTGACCTACTGAAAACCAAGAAAACGCATTTGAATTTTTTTGATACTTTAGGAAAATATTCCATGATTCATTTTTTATGTGTATGAATAAACCACATCATAATCCGAGGAACGGTGTGACCTGTATGACTAAAAGTGTTCGTTATTAGTTTAAAATTGACATTTTAGCTCCAAATGTATCACTCACTAAAAACCAAGAAAACACACTTTGATTGTATTCATAATTTAGGACAGTGATTCATAAGACCTTTGTGATTTGTATGAAGTAGTATCATATCAAACTGACGTGTGATGCGACTGGTATGACTCAAAATGCATGTTTCCAGTTTGAAATCACATTTTAGTAAAAAAACTGACATACTAAAAACAAAAAAAAATGCATTCATATTACTTTTATAATTTAAAAAAATGTTCTATAAGTTATTTGTGACATGTATGAATCATTAATACCTCAATATTATGCATGGTGTGGCCGGTAAAACTCAAAGTGTCACTTTTTATTTAAAATTGGCCTTAATTTTACTAAAAAGAAGAAGTGACATACTGAAAACCGATCAAATGCATTCATATTATTTTGATAATTTAGTAAAAATATATGTGCATCATTTTTGAGGTGTATTAATAAACCCCAACTCTACAAGATACCTGGTGTGACTGTTATAACACCAAATGTGCCTTTTTTATTTAAAATTGACATTAATTTTAGCAAAAATAGTAAGTGATGTACTGAAAATGGAGAAAACACATTCGAATTTTTTTATAATTTAGGGAAACATTACATTAGTCATTGTTTATGTGTAAGAATCAACCACACCTAAATTTGACACACAGTGTGGCCGGTTTGATAAAAAGTGTCTGTTATCATTTTAGCTCAAAATATGTCACTCACTGAAAACCAAGAAACACTCTCTGATTGCCTTGATAATTTAGGAAATTGATTTATAAGTCATTTTCGATGTGTATGAGTTAGTCTCACATCAAACGGATGCACGATGTAATCAATATGAATCAAAATGCGTGTTTCTAGTTTGAAATGATGTCTTACTTAAAAAAACAAAACTGACATACTAAAAACCAAACAAATTCATTTGAATAGTTTTGATACATTAGTAAAAATATCTATAAATCATTTTTGAAATTTAGGAATCAAATTTATGTCAATATAATTCATAGTGTGGATGGTATAACTCAAAGTGTCTCTTTTTATTTAAAATTGACATTGATTTTAGTAAAAAAACAAGTGACATACTAAAAATCAAGAAAACACATTCGAATTGTATTAATAATTTAGGAAAATGGTCTATGAGTCATTTGTGATGTGTAGGAATCAATACCACCAAAATAAAATGCACAGTGTGGTCTGTATAACTCCAAATGTGTATTTTTATTTAAAATCGAATTTAATTTAAGTAAAAAAGGACAAGTGACATACTGAAAACCAATAAAATATATTCAGATTGTTTTGATACTTTAGAAAAATGATTTTTATGTTATTTTTTATGTATAGGAATCAACCAAACCTCAATCCAATGCACGGTGTAACCGGTATGACTAAAAGTTTCCGTTATCTGTTTAAAATTAACATTTTAGCTCAAAACATGTCTATGACTAAAAACTAAGAAAACACATTCTGATTGTCTTTGTAATTTAAGAAAGTTATTCATAAGTCATTTGAGACATTTATGAAGTAGTCTCACATCAAACTGATGTATGATGCGATCGGTATGACGCAAAATGTGTGTTTCCAGTTCAAAATGACACTAGTAAAAAAACAAAACTAACATACTAAAAACCAAGAAAACACATTCAGATTGTTTTGACACTTTAGAAAAATGATCCATATATAATTTTTGATAGGTAGGAATAATCCACACCTCAATCCATTCACGGTGTGACCAGTATAAATCTAAATGTGTCATTATTTAAATTTGATATTAATTTTAGTAAAAGAACAAATGACATAATCAAAATCGAGCAAACACATTCAAATTGTTTTTATATTTTAGTAAAATGATCCATAACTCATTTGGGATGTATAGGAATCAACCCCACCACAATATGACACATGGTGTGACTGATATAACTCCAAATGTGTCTTTTTTATTATAAATTGACATTTTATTAATGTATTCTATCATATGAATATTTAATTTATTTCTTTATAGTATTACTAACATAATACTTGTTTTCATATATAGGTGGAATCTTTTTCTCGATTTGGGATGATTTTTCAGTAACTGATACCATGGGAAGACATTTTTTAGAGGGGATCACGGTCATCAAAAGATGAAACATTAATGTTTTCAACTATTTGTCGGATAATTGTAAATTTAATTATATAAAACATTGTTTGAAATGTATATAGTAGTGTTTTTTTATATACCATGGGTGGATATTTATACATTCATGTGGTCAATTAAATTTTATATAGCATTTTTTTTTTCTAGGTGTACTATATATACCTACAGGTTTTTGCTGGGTGTGTTATTATATTAATATCACATTACAACCAATTAGGGCTTTATCAGTGTTATGATTAACAATTCTTTTTTAGTGCTGTTAAAAGGATTTTTGCGTGATGTTAAAGGGAATATGAAGTGGTATGGGTAGATGACATATCAATCGGACATTTTGCATGCTCTAAAGGATCAAATAACCTGTTTTTAAAGGTTTCAAAGACTTCAAAAATGTGCATCAGGGATTCAAAACCCGGAAAATGGCCTCCGATATCTGTGAAATCTTGGTACAATAGCCATAGAGTAATTTTTAAAAAACTCAAACTAAAGGCATGTAAATTTTAAGTGTTGTTTTCTCAGGATGACCATAAGCATACTTTTAGTGTTTTAAAACACTAAAGTGTTCGCGTAGAATTCAAAACCATAGAAAACAACCTTTGAATGATGTTAAATCCTAGGAATAGTGTCTTTGTATTTTTATTAACATGTACAAGAAGATGACATGTTAATCAAACATTTTTTGTGCTCAGACAGACTGAATATGTACTTTTTCAAGGTTTAACAACCTTTAAAAACATGTGTCATGGGGTCAAACCAAGTGAATGACTACTAATACAATGCTAAAAAAGTGTTGTTAATTGCAGTGCTGATAAAGGGGGTCCTTTATCTGCATTAAAAAAATAACTGCTAAAGGACCCCCTTTATCAGTGCTATTTTAGCATGGATAAAGGACCACCTTTATCAGCACTATTTTGAGTGCAAATAAAGGCCTAGATAGCTAAAATGTGTTGTTAATATAATAGCACACCCAGCAAAAACCTACAGGTATATATAGAACTCCTAGAAAATAATGCTATATACATTTAATTGGCCCCATGAATACTAAAACATCCACCCATGGTATATAAAAAAACACTTCTATATACATTTAAAACAATGTTTTATATAATTACATTTACAATTATCCAACAAACAGTTAAAAACATTAATGTTTCATCTTTTGATGCTCGTGACCCCCTCTTGAAAATTCCCACCTGGGGTATCTGTTTCTGAAAAAATCATCCCAACTCGAGAAAAATATTCCACCTATACAGGAAAACAAATATTATGTGAGTTAGACTATAAAGAAATAAATTAAACATTAATATGAAAGAATACATTAATAAAATGTCAATTTTTAATAAAAAATACACATTCAAAGTTATATCGGTCACATCATGTGTTATATTGAGTTGGGGTTGATTTCTACATTTCATAAATGAGTTACGGGTCGTTTTCATAAAATATCAAAACAATTGAAATGTGTTCTCTCTGTTTTGAGTGTGTCGCTTTTTCTTTTACTAAAATTAATATCAAATTTAAATAATGACACATTTGGATGTATACTGATCATACCATGCATCATATTGAGGTGCATCTAATTCCTACATGTCACAAATTACTAATGGATCATATTCCTACTGTATTAAAATAATTTGAATAATTTTTATCAGTTTTCAGTATTTTAGTTTTTTACTGAAGTGTCATTTCAAATTGGAAAAACACATTTTGTATCATACTAGTCACATCATGTGTTTTTTTGATGTGATACTACTTCATGCATGTCACAAATGACTTATGAATCACTACCCTAAATTATGAACACAAGCGTGTTTTCTTGGTTTTCAGTTAGGGACACGTTTTGAGCTAAGTTGTCAGTTTAAAACTGATAATGGACACTTTTAGCCATACCGTTCATACCGTGAATTGTATTGATGTGTTGTTGATTCTTAACCATCAAAAATGACTGATGAATAATTTTCCTAAAGTATCAAAACAATCCAAATGTTTTTTCTCAATTTTTAGTATGTCATATGTTTTTTTTCTTACTTAAATTGATGCAAATTTTAAATAAAAAAGACACATTTTAAGTTATACTGGTCACATCATGCATTATATTGAGGTGGGGTTGAATCATACATGTCAAAAATGACTCATGTATCATTGTCCTAAATTATCAAAACAATAAAAATTTGTTTTCTGAGTTTTCAGTATGTCACTTTTTATTTTTTCTAAAATTAATGTCAATTTTAAATAAAAAAGACACTTTGAGTTATACCAGCCACAACATGGATCATATTGAGGTTAGTTTGATTCCTACACATCAAAAATGATCATTGTAATAAAGTATCAAAACAATCCTAATGTGTTTGTTTTGTTTTCAGTATGTTAGTTTTGTTTTGTTTTACTAAAATGACATTTCAAACTGGAAACACACATTTTGAGTCATAACAGTCACTTTGTGCATAGGTTTGTCATGAGACTACTTCATAAACTTCAAAAATGACTTATTAATCACTTTAATAAATTATAAAGACAATTGAATCATGTTTTCATAGTTGTCAATGAGTGGCATGTTTTTGAGCTAAAATATCAATTTTAAATTGATAATGGACACCTTTTGTCATACCGGTCACACAGTGCATCAAATTGAGGTGTATTTTATTCCTAAACATCAAAAATGACTCATGTAATGTTTACATAAATTATCAAAACAATAAAAATGTTTTTTCTCAGTTTTTAGTACGCCACTTATTCTTTATTCTAAAATTAATGTCAATTTTAATTAAAAAAGACACATTTGGAGTTATACCAATCACACCTTGAATCATATTGAGGTGGTGTTGATTACTACACATCAAAAATGAATCATGGATTTTTTTCCTAAATTATCAAAAACAATACGAACATGTTTTCATAGTTTTCAATATGTCACATGTTCTTTTTACTAAAATTAATGTCAATTTTAAATAAAAAGAGACACTTTGAGTTACACCCGACACATTGTGCATCATATTAAGGTGTGGCTGATTCCATGATGTCAAAAAAGACTTATAGATCATTTTCATAAATTATTAAAACTATCCTATTGTGTTTTCATTGTTTTTAGTCTGTTAGTTGTGGTTTTTTACTAAAATGTCATTTCAAACTCAAAACATGCATTTCGAGTCATACCAGTCGCATCGTACATCATTTTGACATGAGACTACTTCATACACATCATAATGGACTTATAAATAATAGTCCAAAATTATGAATAAAATAATATCATATTTTCTTGGTTTTCAGTGAGTGACACGTTTTGAGATAAAATATCAATTTTAATTATATAACAGACACTTTTAGTCATACTGGTCACAACCTGCATCAAATTGAGGTGTGGTTGATTCTTAAACATCACAAAGGACTCATGGAACATTTTCCTAAAGTTTCAAAACAATCCAAATGTGTTTTCTCAGTTTTTAGAATGTCACTTGTTTTTTTACTTAAATTAATGTAAATTTTAAATAAAAAGACACATTTGGAGTTATATCATTCATATTGTGTATTTTATTGAGGTGGGGTTGATTCATATACATAAAAATGGATCATTTAATGTTCTTCTAAATTATAAAAACAATATGAATGTGTTTTCTTAGTTTTCAGTATGTCACTTGTTCTTTTTAATAAAATTAATGTCAATTTTAAATAAAAATAGACACTTTGAGTTATACTAGCCACATTGTGCATCATATTGAGGTGGGTTTGATTCCTACATGTCACAAATGACTCGTGGATTATTGTTCTAAATTATCAAAACAAATGAAAGCAATTTCTTGGTTTTGAGTAAGTCAGTTTCTATGATACCCACTATATTAACCCAAAAATTTCATACACAGTTATCACATCTTAGTAGATTAATATTACTTACATAAAATAATGATCTATTCAATAATATTTTATGTCTAGTTCTTTTTGAAACATGGAAACATAATGAACTAGTTTATAAGATACTCTCGTTAAGTAATTCTTTACTAGAAACCTTCTTAGACATATCATTTCTAAAACCATTATTCATAACCTAAGGATATGAAACATAAGAAAGGGTGATCATATATGCCCAATAAGTGTAAAAAAGGGAGATACCAATGATAATATAAGGATAATATGATAATAAAGTTTTTGGAAGGTGATATTAAAATTAGAAATTCACACCCAGCATATCATAGATCATAATCATTAGTCATGGATTAAAACATGGTAGTTAAAAAGACTTGAATCTTAAAGGATCAAAGAATATTATAAACTAAAAACATAAACTTGGATTCATATCGAGCACATTGTGTATCAGATTGAGGTGTGTCTGATTGATTTGTGGTTGATTACTACATTTTTTTGGAAATTATTCATGAAAAATCTTTTTTGAAGTCATACATTGCATTCATCTACTGAGAAATCCCTTGGTAGATACATCCTTGTGATTCAATTCACATTTTGTGAAACATGGGGTTTCCTCTTCCACCCAAAAGGAACATGTTCTCCCTTTTTGTATTGTTTCAAATAGTTGAAAGGTAATTATAGCTTCCCAAAATATCTGTAAAAAACTAAATAAGTATTAAATAAAAATGAAATGGGAATTAAATTAAAAATAGTACATAAAATGATGGAAAAATTAATTAATTAAATAAGTAGTAGGAATTTACCATTATACATTCCTAACCCATTTCCTTGTAGTCATTATCTCAATTACAGCCTTGAAGTCCAATATATCATGATCATGATCAGTTTCGAACAAACCACCCCAACTCGAACAAATGAATCCACCTGTATAAGAAAAAAATTATGTGAGTAATACTAAAAAGATATAAATTAAACATAACTATGAAATAATCCACTACTTCTATGGAAGTCACATCTTCATGATATATGTGTACATTCTTTCTTCATGTATTCTTCCCATTCGTTTCTAATAAAATATATATCATTATGTGAATATGGTTCTTTTATATAGTCTTATTAGTAATGAAAAAATATAAATACATGAAGTATTAATAAATATTTTAAATGAAATAGTAATTATCTTTGAAAATAACTCTTCAAGGATGCTAGTTCTTTCATTGAATATTATCTCTCTCATAAATTTACTAACATAGTAACCACAATCATTTCAATTTGTTTGTTTCGAACACTTTAGAAACATTGAGAAAAATAAGTAATTTGTTTTGATATGTGTTTGGATAGTGAAATATTAATATATATACCATGATACTTTTCCAAACATAGTACTTGTCGTGTTTCTTGTCCTTATCCATTAGCCTCATTCCATGTTGTAGATGATATTGATAAACTGACCTATCATAACAAAATCCTCATTAAAAGATAATATAAATTATATAACTTGATGTTTAATTATAAAATTTTGGGTGTTGTTTTTTATAAATTAAAAAATTCTATCATGTATGGTTAGTTTTTTGGGTTTCCATGCATTGAATTCAGAAAATAAATATTTGGAGTATCCAAATTGACCAAAATGAGCATCCAATGATTCCTAAAAACACAAAAAGGAATATGTAATGAAATAAATTAAAATATATTTTATATGATTAAATTGTAGAGTTTTACCCCTACATCATTGGAATTAAGAAGAGTTTGTAATCCATATGTTTTTTTCAAATGATTTGATCAGTCCAGCAACTATTTCATCCTCTTTCTTGGAATCTATTTTTGGTTATTCTGTAGATGTGGTGTGAGGACTAACAAGTCCAAAAAACATTATGGGGAAATCCCTTCAATTTTTTTTATTATAGACGTCTTCCAAAAATTTGAAATGTATTTTTTCATAATTCACATAGTATATCAGCTTTTTGAAAATAAAATCATGAAAACATACCTCATGTATAAATTTACAACTGAGCCACCTAGACAATCATTATCGATGATTTCACTTACATTATAAACACCAATGAAGTCTTGAACTTCCCCTCTATAAATATTTTATTCAAAATCAACTATGTGAGTATAACCATTTTTTAACATTTTATCTATATGAACCTTTAATGATAATAAATTCATATATAGAATGGGCGAGGTAAAGGTGATTTTGGTAGTTTTTTTCAATTATTTGGTCAATACTTTAGATAGTTTTGATCTGGTATTTCGTTTCACCCCCTTCCCTTTGTCTATATGTAATAACATTCATCGGTTCAAGCCATTTTTCAATACTTTTTAAATGTTTATCTTGAAAAATAAATTGTAAATGAATACCTCTTTGTCTAAAAGTATTTTTAAAAGGTGTGATGTCCATGTGATGAATGTTCCAACTACTTTTTTGAACATATTAATATTTTCCTCATCAATTGGAACAAGTAGATCAACACTCATCTCATGGGATATGCTAATTTATACTCTCAAATGACCTATTGGAATTGTTCTACTGTGTAGCATATCATTTTGGATATTTAACATCGTAGTCATATCTGTAGGGTGATGTGTGGGTGTTTATAGATATAAATTATAATCATTATGACCCTATAGAATATTAGTACAGGAAAGGTATCAGTGTCTATCTGATTCATACTTCACATAAACATTTATTATAACATTGATTACATTGGCTAAGACATCTCTTTGAGGGGAAGGGCTTACCTCATAGTTGGTGGGGATAGAGCAGGATCACCCCACGGTGGTTGTTCTTAAGTTGTTTCTTCTCTTTGTTTCCCCCCATAAAAGTTGTCATCATATCTCTCTTCCATTGGAATTTTTCTTCAAGGGTATCTAGTCTTTCTATCAATCATTTCATTTCTTCACTTTGATCCTCCACTCGGTTTTTTCAAAATATGTTTAGGGTGTCACCCCAAAACTCACACCTGTGATGTGGCCATACTGTTAAGGTGAATTCAAGGCCACTGATAGTATATGTTCATCTGATACATGTGTTGTTGATTCATGTAACTATGTTAAATAAAAAATAGAGGAAAATAATTTATCATTGTTATGTAATTGATATTTAAAGAAAAAAAATATTCTGAAATACATACACATGTTTCCCACACTTTTTGTGTGTTTTCATCTATTAGTATCTCATATTTATTTACACATGCCTCCTTCTATAAAAAATGGAATGTGATGGAAGTGGATTTGGATTTGGATTCATCAATCTACATATAAATAGAGGAACATAATTATGGTGTTGTTTCATGTCACATAAAAGTATCATGGTAGATTTAAAATACGTGCCAATTTTTTTTATGTGAAGTGTACCCCATCCTTTCTTTATGGTAGAGGTACGTTGGTTTTGTTACTGATTCCTTATTTCCATCACATATTTTTTGTTTCATAAATAAAAAATTGTTAATCAAAGTAATGAATACATGTATCATCAAAAAATGTATTACTAGCCACAATGTACCTAAAAAGACACATCTATACGACAGCTAGTAAATTCATCCCACGCTTATTGGGTTATCAGGTGTGCATAGATAATTGGTGTGGGTTTATTCTCCCTTCAGAGTCTTTAAGATGGTGTCTCATTATAATTGTGAGAAAGCATCTATGAATCTTCCAGCAAGAATTAATACATATTTCTTATGGGATTCATCTACTATAAATGCACTCTGAAAGGGATGATGAAGATTAATTCAATGTTTGATTATTTTATTTTTTTTTAAATAAAGAAAAGATATCATAATGTTACTATAATATCTTCCCACATCAATGTCTTAAGCCCGACCACAACATGGTTCCAAGAATCTACATCAATCAGTATGCATTTTTTAGTGATGATTCCATTATAACTACATAACATGGCCTTGTTGGGGTTAACATGCTATCCCTACGCATTCCATTTGACCTCATATTTGATGTCTTGGATTTTCACCTTAATGATTTTTACTAACACCGTCAAACTATGATGCTCCTGTTTTTTCTATTTCATTAGTTTTTCGTTGCCTACCATTTTCTTAGAATCAACATTGTTAATATGTTCATCTAGAGCGGTAGCTTCAACATGTGAATATGGTCATTGTACCTCTATATTGGGAGCAGCAACAAGTTAAGAAACCTATTGTTCCTTAGGATTGGAAGCACCAGGACATGCATAAGGTCATTGTTCCTCTTCACTGCAAGCATCATTAGGTTCAGAGACCTATTGTTTTCCTAGATTGGGAGCACCATCTTGTGCAGAAGTCATTCTCTGTAGAAGTGGTTTAACATTTAATTTTGAGTACAAAAATTTAACAGCGAATTGATAATAACATGAGGTAACAAATTGTATATTAAAAAAATATTACCTGATTATTGAACTCTTTTTTTAAGGAAGAAGGGATTTAACACCTCTATCGACTATCCAAATCCTGTCATTATGGTATCCTCTGACATAAAAATTTCATCTACATTGGGAATACTGTGAAATGAGTGTAATGTCCCAATGAAAGGTTTATCCTCATTTAAATGTTCATCTAACCCTTCAGGGGTTTTGGTTGAAAATAGAACAATTGAAAACTTTATTTTTGCGGGATCTAGAACATAAAATACTTGTACTGCCTATTATGTCATTATAAATGGTTCGTCTTTGTACCCTTCCTTACTAAAATCAACTTTTGTGAATCCTAATTCATCTATTTTAATAGTACTCTGGTTATTAACCCACTTGTATTGAAAAAACAGCACTTGGAATGTTATATAATCCATCTCCCATATTTTTTTGATGATTCCAATTTATGAAATATTCTCATAAATTTTATTTTTTTCCTTAGTACCAAAAACATGCATCATTTCATCCATAAGTGTAACTCCACTATATTTCATGGTATTGTCTTTATCATTTTCATTTTTATAGAAATTGTAAACGCTAATTATATAACCATTGTAAGATAATATATACACACATGGTCCTCCATCTAGCCATCGAAGTCATTCTGAAATTGAATCCTAATTTTCATCTAACTCCTTAAAAATATGGTCTCAAAACCATCCTATAAACTGATGATTATGTTTATGTGATATACATATTTTATCCCTTGATGGATTCAGATGCCTAAAAAAATTTTGGGTTTCAACATATGGGGAAACCTCCAAAATGTTATACAAAATGTAAAGGTGGTCCTACTCCCGATTTGTAATATTGATTGTGAAAACATCTCTTCTAGAAATTACTTCACCCACAAGCCACCTAGTGTGGGAGATTTCGATAGACTAATGCTTTCCACACTGGATAGGTATTCGGTATAGAATTTAATGTATTCCTCAACAATATATCACTCTGTAATACAACCCTCTGACCGACTGCAATTTTTGGCATACCCTTTCAAAATCATCATAAACCATTCAATGAGATGCATCTAACTATAGTTTATAGGACCACATAGTCGAATCTATATTACCAATTGAACCATCAAATAAACCATCATATCAAAGAATGTTGGTGCGAAGAAAATTTCTAGTTCACATAATATAATGGAAATTTCACTTTCCATTGTTAGAAATTTCACAAATTCTATAACTTTGATACATATAGATTTTAAGAAAAAACAAATCTTGGTTTATGTATTACATACATTCTTGGAAAAAATGCAACATAAATCTATAAGAATTAGATCTTTCATCAAAACATGGAAATCATGTGATTTTAGACCCTTTATCCTTAACTTGGTCATTGAAACAATGTTCTTAATATATTTGATGAATACCCCTCTAGAACCATTACGATGTTCAAGAAGTTTCAAAACTAATATCTCTCCAACATGGAAAGCGTGTAAGTAGATGGATGAAGAAAAGTTCATTTTTCTCCCTTCACTAGCACCAAATCTTCATATATACCCATGTTAACCATGTCCAACCTAGCATTAATTCCATCCTTTGTTTTTCCTGGAACATATAGCAACGTGCTGATGACACTATCACATACATTTTTTCAACATGTATTAGATAAAAAAATGACTAATGTACAGACAATTCTAGTATGGTAATTAAAAAACTGATCTCTTTTTCTAACCGATTTTTGTAAGGTTTTTCGAAAACATTTTACCAAAAGTAGTGTCCATATCTTTTAATTTCTCAAATATTTGATCACATATTAGTGGAGACGGTGTTGTATAATCTTATAAACTTCAATTGAATGATGTTGTCCAATATCGGTACTTTTGTCTTTGGGGTTGAAATATGCGATATCCAAGAAACACAGTTTTCGATGAATGTTTCAACATAATTGATTATGTAACTTATTCACAAATGATACACCCTTGAGTTCATTTAATACTATATCCTACAAAAATTATTTAAGTAGGGAAGTCATTTATCATCCCATACAACATGGCTCTCAACGTGAAATCTTCATTTTTGTAAGCATCATACAACATAACACTTGAATCCCATAATAATTTCAAATACTCGATCAATGGAGCTAAATAAACATAAATATCGTTACCTTGTTGTTTTGGTCATGATATAAGCATAGATAACATGATTTATTTTCATTTCATGCATAACCATGTTGGTAAGTTATAATTTACCAACATAATCAGCCATTTACTGTGAGTGATGCTTTGAAAACCAAAAGGATTCACTCCATCTATAAATAATGCAAGATGAAGGTTTCTCGGATCATTTCCAAATTCAGGTTACTCATGATCAATTCTCTTCCACTTAGGAGTGTTTTTTGGGTGACATAGTTTCCCATCTTTAATTCTTGTATCTACATATCACATCAAATGCCCTGCAGTCACCTCACTTCCATATCCTAAACCATGTAATGATTGTAATGTATCAAACAAATTTATTAGGACCAGATTCAGCTTTCTTGTATTGAGAATCACCACACTTTTGGAATTATGTAAGTTATTTTCCATCCTTAAAAAAAGTATACAGTCATTCGGGCATGCATGTATTATTTCAGAGATCATACTCATCGAATGTAGAATTCATTTGGAATCGTATGTTTATCTTAGGAGTTCATTATCTTCTAGGAGCATGTTATTCAAGAGGGAAAGTAGTTCCATAAAACTATCTTTACTCCATTCGTTTCATTATTTCAAATTATACAACTTCAGTATGGCTGAAAATGCTGTATATTTAGTGCAAACAGCATAAAATGGTGTCTTTACACAATTCTTTATCTTCTCAAACAATTTTGCGCAATCAAAAAGTTCATATTTAACTATCCTTATCATTTCCTCAATACACTCTTCATCATCATTCACATCTATAATCACATCATAGATATGGTCTTCTTCATTTACCACACTTGTAATCATATAAGATGATCCGTAAAACACAGTGATATCCCAACCACTAGCTACATTATCTTTTTCCCCATATTTATTCTAAAATTTATAAATTTGATCTATTTTGTGAAAGATAAAGTGTTCTTTCAACTCCTCTAGACTAATTATTCTTGAATAAAAATACTATAAAAATGGAAAAATTATTTGAGAATAGTCATATACAAGATCTTTTGTAAAGTTGATGAACTCTTTCACTCTATCTTTATACTCTTTTGTTAGACGATTAGAATCCTCCATTATTTCTTCATATCCATCCTATTTTATTTCATAATATTAATATTTAACAAAATATATACATAAAAGATGTTCATATAGGTTCATCATCCAATAATATATCCCTCCCAGAAGATCCAAAGAAAGTGAAACAATCCAAAACAAACCTAAACCTATAAAAGTAAAACAACATTTTTCAACATTTTTAATACTTTCAAATCACCAAAAATCTTGGTTTGAAATCCAATTAACAAAATAATAGTTTTTAAAACATAAATTTAGTGATTACCACTAATTTTAAAACCAAAAAAAATATTTTAAAAAATCTATTTAGGAATTTTCTCAAGTATCATAATTTGAAAAAAAAAATTAGAAGGTTATATTTTTTATCATAAAGCTCATTAAAAATTATTTTTCAATCCATGAACACAAAATTTTAAACCAATCTCATTAAAAATAAATTTTATTCAAAGAAACCATAGAGAAATAAAGTTCTTGGAAACTTCATGGAGAGAAATTAAGAGAAATACTTTAAAACTTAAAAGTATAATTTTTTATGGTAAACAATACCCTTACCTTGAGTCCCATTGAAGAATTGAATCTTTTCTATGGATAAAATTTAAAACAAAATCCTAGAAACTCTTTCCCATTATTGAAATCCAAAATATTGTTATATAGGTTATGGGAGAAGGAATATGGGTATAGTTTAGATAAAAACCAAATGCTAGATACTTGGAAAATAGTAGGGGAATTGCACTTTCATAGCCAAACTTATTGGAATTTTCATAATTAAATGTTATGTATATAATTGTTAAATGAAAAGTTGATTGTAAAATAGAAATGTTGAGAGGAAATTTCACATATCTCTCATCTTCTTATGTCATAAGATTTGATAAATTTTCATTTAATGTGACTTTAATGAAATATAGCTTCTCACCGTTATTCTTATCTTGCAATGATCTACACTACTTCATATAAACCTAATCTTGAAATCCCTAAATATCAAGATACCTCCATTCATTGATAGAATTTAACACCCCATATCCTTTTCATGTTTGGAACTTGTAGATCTAGTTCTCCAACTAAACTAATCCAAAATACTTCTATACCTACCACAGGTCTATATCTATTTAACCAACTATAAATTATCATTTCCTAGGCTACATCAAGTAATTCCCATGATTCTAGATTCAAACTAACTAAACCAAATTAGTACCTCATTTGCCTTCATAGTTTTCTAAGTTAAAGACTAGATCCCATACATAGAGCTACTAATGATCCAAGATGACCTCTCCACATGTTACTCAGGACCAGAGTAGATCCCACCCATCTTCCTAACCACTAGATCAATGGAACTAGCTTTAAGAGGCCCTTCCACTAGAATGTTTTAGTATCCCACATGCGATCTTGTGAAAATACTACCTTGAAGAGTATAACCCTACCTAAAATCTACACTTTCCGAATACTCAAACCTAAATCTAGAACTACCAAAAATAGTTGACCAAGAAACACTTTGTTGTTTTGTTTTACATCCCGAAGTAGATTCATTGTACACGTGCACTGCCACACCAAAAAGCTTCTAGCTCATGAGTCTATAGATTTATCATGGTGTATTCACTAACAATTATATACCTTTAATATTTTATTCAGATTAATGAACCAACTTCTATATTCATTTTTGTAAAAAAAATTCAGTGATTATCTAGAAACATAAAGGCATGCTCTACCAACCCATGTCAACTAGGCCCATGCACTAACCCTTGATAATTTTAGCATCATCCATTATCTAACCATTTCAATATTGCTTTACATCATGTCCCTAATCACTGAGACCATCACCATATCATGCCTATATATATTCAGGAAATGGGAAAAAGACCATATTGACTTATGTCATGGGTTTAAAACCCAACCTACACATGTAGCTTCCATTAATATGATTTATAATATAGTAGTTTTTAATCCTCATTTTGATCCATAACTTATGAAAGAATAGCCTTATCACATGCACACATGCATAATAAATGATAAAAGGGCTCAATTATGGTGTACACATATATCAATAAACCACCTTCACTCAAGGTTCTAAACTAGTATCATCTTTATACATATATATAATACTTACGTTGGAAATCCCTTTTGAATCATTTTTAAACCCAAATTCAATTCTAAGGGAACTCATCCAACAAAAATCAAAGCAATGAAATGCTTAATAAATTGATGGCTTAATCTAGAAACAAACTCAATAGGGAGTTTGAATGGGGAGGCTTGGGGATGAAGACAAAGTTAAAAATAAAACCAAATGACAAAGGAGCTTGCCCTTTCAAGGAGTAATGGCAGTGATGGAGGAGGGAAGCAAGGTATGGAGAGGAGGTGGTGAAGCAGGAAGAGACAACGGCGAGGCAGGGATAGACAGTGACGAGGAAGGGAGAGATAGAGGAGGGTTTGCGGCAGAGGAGGGGTTCACGGTGGAGCTAGGGTTCGCGGTGGAGGTGGGGTTTGGTTGTAGAGGCGGGGTTTGGAGGCGGAGTTGGGGTTCGTGGTAGAGGTGGGGTTTACAGCAATGGAGGAGGGATTCACGATGGTGGCGGTATATGAGGGCTTGATGACGGCAGAGGGGTCGGTGGTGGCAGAGGTTGGCTTCCGTGATAGCTTGAGGTGTGTGAGAGAAGAAGTCAACAGTTAAGGTTCATTTATAAAAAACAGGTAAAGCTTTTATTAACGCTACTTAGAAAGCATTGATAAAGGTATGTTTTAACAACACTAAAATAGAAAGCGTTGATAAAACCTACCTTTATTAGCACTTTTTTAGCACTGATAAAGATATAATGTTAATAAATTATTTATATTATTATATATATTTATAAAATTATACATATAATAAATATATATTTATTATAAAATTATTAGAACTGTGTTTATTATACTTATAATTTTATAAATATTTATAATTAATATATTTATTATTATTTTATAATTATTTAAATATATCTATATTTATTTACAATTATAATTATAAATATTTGTATTTATTAAAAAATATTTGTACATATTTATAAATATATTTATTTAATTATATATATTTATAACATTATAAGTATAATAAATATATTTATTATAATTTTATAATTATTTTAATATATATACATATTTATAATTATAAGTATAAATAAATATTTATTTATTTATAATTAAAAAATTATAATGAATATATATAGTTGTAATTATAAATATATATTTATAATTTTATTTATATATATAGTTAATATATTTATAATTTTATAATTCTTTAAATATATCTATATTTATTTATAATTATAATTACAAATATTTATATGTATTTATAAATATTTATATATATTTCTAAATATATATATATTTATACAAAAATTTATTTAATTATATATATTTATAACATTATAAGTATAATAAATATATTTGTATAATTTTATAATTATTTAAATAAATATATATTTATTCATAACTATAACTATAAATAAATATATATTTATTTGTAATTAAAAAATTATAATAAATATATTTATTTATTTATAGTTATATACATATATATATATATTCATTTATTTAAATAATTATAAAATTATAACAAATATATTTGTTATATTTGTAATTTTGTAAATATATTTATTATATTTATAATTTTATAAATATATAAAATTGGTATATTTATTATAATTTTATAATTATTTATTCCAAAAGCCTCAAGAGACAGGCAAGCCTCCTCCTAAAACATTTTTTAGAAAAAAACATGAAAGAAATACAAAGGAAAGATGGATATGGTCAAACAGAGGCAAGCCCTCATCCAAAATGGAAAACACCTAACAAGAATATATACAAACCCAAATATTTTACATTCCACACCATCCTCGGTCATTTCCCACTTTGACTGTGAGTTCCTCTGATTGAGGATCGCAACATATTTCTCCTTGAGCTTTTCTTGTTCTGGAGTGAGCTGTTGGCCACGCCCTCGACCATGACCACATCCAAACCCCCTAGTGGATGTATCAAGACCCATAACCCCTGGGAGTGCATCAGCATTCAAATCAACATGATCACGCCCTCATCCATGATTTTTGGGATGATGTACCCTTCTCCAAGTCTTGGGTTGCTGCCAAGTCCCTTCTGGTTCCTCAACCTCTGATGTGTCATTCCTCATTGAACTCTGATTGATCACTGCCACATTTAGTGATGGCTGTAAGTGTTTTGATGCTTGGAAATATCCAGGTATAGATGTTGTTGGTCTCATGTAGGAGATAGCAAGTTGTACGCTATGCTTTTCCACCATATCAGTAATAGCACCACCACATATTGCAGGTGGCATTGTGCCTTCAATAGACTCATTTCCTTCCACTATAACGGATTGTATAGGATCATCCATACAAGCATTATCATCTAACACTTCAAAAGGGTTCGATGTAGTCAAAATATTGGCACATGAGGTGGGCACGATGGAGGCCTTTGTGAACGGTTTATCAGCACTCGTTCCTCTTCTTACCAAAGAGCCATCAAGTTTCATTCTAACAGATACATCGGGTGATAAAGAACACCTTGTTGGGTCGGAAGAAGACAAGGGATGATGGCAAGAGGGGGGGTGAATTGCCTTTTAAAAAATGATAAACAAATTAAAATCAAAGTTGAAAATGCAGCGGAAAAAAAGAGGCAATCACACAAGAAATTGTTAACGGAGTTCGGCCAAAACCCGGCCTACGTCTCCGCTCCCAACTCAACCGTTGAGAGATTCCTACCGCTTGCTTTTCAATGGTTTTAGCAAGAAACCCACTAGGCTTTGAGGTAGCACTAGGACCTATTACAGCTTTCTTTTATTGGTTGAGCAAGAACCCACTTGCTTTCAATGGTTTAGCAAGAACCCACTAGCCTTTTTAACGGGTGAAGGCTAGCTCACCGAAAACTCAAGCCTTTTAAAAGGAAAGGCTTGACTAACCTCTTCACACCTTAGTGGTGGTGTGAAACCCAAAAGAAAGGGGGATGAGAAAAGGGTTGGGGTTTGTAGGCACAAACCCAATTTTAAAGCTCAAAATAAATAAAACAATAAAAACCGTATTTTGAGAAGCCTTGGGCGCCTTTGATTGGATGGAGATGTTGAAGGCCGCTTCCAAGCTTCTTTGGAGGAGCTCCTTGGATGTGTAATTGGATGAAGCACTTGGGGTTCCCTTGGAGGAATGCACCGGAGGTACGCCAAATGATCAACAAGGTGTCCGTGGGATTCCGTATAGTTCCGGTTAGTGTCCGGGGCTTCCTTGGCCTTTATTTATAGGCTAGGAACCCATTGGGGGCCTTCGGAGCCGTTGGAGAGGCTTAAAGAGCCGTTGGGAGCCAAGTGGGCCAGCCTGGTCAAACTGCAACGGCTAGTTTGACTGGCTCCACCGGCTGGCCGGTACAGTCCCACCGGCTGGCCGGTGTGTGCAAAATGGAGAGATCTTCGGGCTCAAGCTCCACCGGCTGGCCGGTGCCAGAGCCACCGGCTGGCCGGTGCTGAGACAGTAGCTCAGACTGTTCTGGCTGGGGGCCACCGGCTGGCCGGTGCTGAGGCCACCGGTTGGCCGGTGGGGAGGCAGTAGCTACCCCTTGAGTCTGGGTGCCACCGGCTGGCCGGTGACAGAGCCACCGGCTGACCGATGGAACCTGGTAGTGGGCAATGCCTCTGCCAGGTCCACCGGCTGGCCGGTGCTATCACACCGGTTGGCCGGTGGACTGAATTTCAGTCCACTTCACCAGCTTTCTTGGGCCAATCCTTTGGCAAACTTTTGCCTATCATCCACAATACTTAAAACACAATGTTAGATAAACAAGAAAGGTGATTGTGATCATGAAAATCAAACAACGAGGGGAACGAGATGTACAACAATCTCCCCCTATTTTGATGATCACAATCACCAAAACAATTAATGTAAAATACTGAAATTGAAAGGAAATGCTAAGCATGATGAAGAGGATTCTCCCCCAATCAATCAAGAAATTTCTCCCCCTTTGTGATTATCAAAATAGAATGGGGCATAAAACTTGATTGAGGGAATATTGAGAATCAAGATTTTTAAATCAATTGGAATTTTTGAAAAATGAATTGAAAAATTTGAATAACAGTTTGAATTGAAAGTTTTGAATCAAAAACCAATTGAAATTTGAAATTTGAAACCAAATGAAATTTTTGAATCAAAAATAAAAATTCGATACCAACTGTTGGAAATTTAGAAATGAAAATTTAATAGAAAATTTTGAATTGAAAGAATTGAAACCAAGGGTTGAGTTTGAAAGTTTGAATCGAAAGGAAAACAAAAAAGATCCTAACTCCCCCTAAATAAAAACAATAAATCATCGGGGAGAGGGATTTTGAAAAGAGACAATTTTAGGCCCGGAGAGACTCGCTAGAAGGGATTTTTCAATCCAAATTTGTCTCATGGCGGGTCTTCTCCTATAAAATTCGTCCGAAAAGAAAATACTTTTGGGTTGACCATACCGGGCGTTTTTACAATTACATTCATAAATCATGTGACCGGTCTTTTTACAATAATTACAAAATTTGTATTGAGAGCTCCCCCTTACAAAAGTAGTGGGTGCCCTAGAAAAAGTGGATTGCTTGTTATAGCCAAGACCATGTGTGGTTCTAGCCGAACGCTGAGAACCTAGCAATTTAGTTAAGTTTTTTTCACCTTGGGTGAACTTGGCAAGAGATTCCTTCAAATCCTTAATGGTAGAATTTAAAGAATCTACATTTGGAATATTTTTGACTTTAAGGGCAAGCTCCTCATTCTCTTTGAGAAGTTTGTCTTTTTCAGAAATAAGAGTTTTGTTTTTCTTTTTCAAGGTCAAAAATTTAGAGGTAAGTTCGTGAAAACCTTCCTCTAATTGATCTCTTGCATTTTGAAGTTCTTCATAAGACATATTATTATCAAAAGAAGAAGATGAGGAAGAAGAGTGAGAAGAAGAGTGAGAAGAGGATACCTCATCAAATGCCATTAGGCATTTTCCACCTTCATCGCTTGAGTCGCTTGAAGACATGGAGTCATCACTTGCACTCCATGTTGATGCTTTGAAGGCCTTCTTGTTTTTCTTTTCTTTTAACCTTTTCTTGAAAATGGGGCACTCCGGTTTGATGTGGCCTTTCTTTCCACATTCAAAGAAAGTGATTTCTTTCTCCGCCTTTGGCTCTTCCTTTTGTGCCTTTTGAAATTTCTTCTTTTTCTTCATGAACTTGCTCATTTTCCTTGCTAGTTGAGCCATCTCGGATTCACTATCATCGGAGGAGATTTCTTCCTTTGCCTTGAAAGCTATGTTCTTTTTCTCCTTGAAGATCTTTCCTTCTTTATCGGCTTGCCTCTTCATGGTAATCTCATAAGTCATGAGTGACCCTATGAGTTCTTCAACCGGCATCTTCTTGACATCTTTCGCTTCTTGGATTGCCGTCACCTTTGGTGCCCAAGAGCTTGGTAGGACCCAAAGAATTTTCTTCACCATTGTTTCTGCTGAAACATCATCACCAAGGGACTTTCTCCCATTGCAAACATCAGTAAAACGAGTAAACATTTCAGTGATTGACTCGTGTGGGTGCATTGTGAAACTCTCAAAGTCTTGACGATACATATCTAACCTAGTGTCTTTGACTTTGTTGGTGCCCTCATGGGTCACTTCCAAAAGTTTCCAAATTTCGTGTGAGGTGGTGCAAGTAGAAATACGATTAAACTCATTACGGTCGAACCCTCCTTAGTGAATTCGACCTCCCTCAATATTTTTGGGCCGAGGCGGTAAACACTGCTTGTTATACTATTAATAGAGTCCTTGTAAGACCCCTTCTTAAGAAAACCCCCTATGAACTTTGGAAAGGCAAATTGCCCAAAGTTGGTTATTTTAAAGTGTTTGGGTGTAAATGCTTTATCCTTAACACAAAAGATAACCTAGGGAAATTTGATGCCAAATCCGATGAAGGTATTTTTCTTGGGTACTCCAACTCAAGCAAAGCCTATCGTGTCTTCAATAAACGTTCAAAAACCATCGAAGAATCATCTCATGTCAAATTTGATGAAACTCTTCCAAAACCTCACCCGGTCATTGAGGATGTTGAAGATAAGCTTAATAAGCTTCATTTGAATGATTCCTCTTCTCCTCCCAAGGAGGATGACCATCAAAAACCCTCTTCACCTTCTTCGCCTTCCACCTTGCCTAAGGTTTGGAAACCTTCTAGAGACCATCCTTTAGAAAATGTCATAGGTGACCTTCAAGCCGGTACTCGAACTAGAAGATCTATCCTCAATGAAGTTGAACATCAAGCCTTCATTTCTCACCTAGAACCTCAAACCGTTAATGATGCTATTAATGATGAGAATTGGGTTCTTGCAATGCAAGAGGAACTAAATCAATTCTCTAGAAATGATGTTTGGACTCTTGTTGAAAGACCCAATGATCATCCAATTATTGGCACTAAATGGGTTTTTAGGAACAAACTTGATGATCAAGGAAACATAACCTGGAACAAGGCTCACCTAGTAGCTAAGGGCTATAATCAAGAAGAAGGAATCGATTATGGTGAAACCTTTGCTCCCGTTTCTAGGTTAGAATCCATTAGGATCTTGTTGGCATTCGTCGCCCACTTAAATTTTAAGCTTTTTCAAATGGATGTTAAAAGTGATTTTTTAAATGGTTTTATTTCTGAAAAAATCTTTGTTGAACAACCTCCCGGTTTTGAAGATCCAAAATTTCCAAATCATGTTTTTAAGTTAACCAAGGCTCTTTATGGCTTAAAGCAAGCCCCTCGGGCTTGGTATGAGCGGTTAACAAAATTTATTTTAGAAAATGATTTTAAAATGGGTCAAGCCGATTGTACCCTCTTTTTAAAACACACTTCAAAAGATCTTTTAATAGTCCAAATTTATGTTGATGATGTTATCTTTGGTTCTACCAAAGAATCTCTTTGTACTGATTTTTCAGATTTAATGAGAAAAGAATTTGAAATGAGTTTTATGGGAGAATTGAAATTTTTTCTTGGTTTTCAAATCTTTCAAAATTCAAAAGGTATTTCTCTAAGCCAAAGCAAATACACAAACGAGCTTCTAAGTCGTTTTGGTATGGATCAAGTAAAGGAAATTAGTACACCCATGAGTACTTCATGTAAGCTTACGTTAGACGAAGCCGAGAAACCGGTGGATAACAAGCTTTATAGGAGTATGATCGGGAGTCTACTTTACCTAACTGCGACCCGTCCAGACATCATGTTTAGTGTTTGCCTTTGTGCTCGTTTTCAAGCCAATCCTAAAGAATCCCATCTTAAATCGGTCAAAAGAATTTTTAAGTATTTAAAAGGATCCAAAAATCTTGGTTTATTTTATCCCTCAAATACTTCTTTTGAACTATCTTCTTATTCGGATGCTGATTTTGGCGGATGTCAATTAGATCGTAAGAGTACTAGTGGAACCTGTCATCTGCTAGGCAAGTCCCTTGTTTCGTGGAGTAGCAAGAAGCAAAATTGTGTTGCTCTTTCTACTGCCGAGGCCGAGTATGTAGCCGCTGGCAATTGTTGTGCCCAAATTATTTGGATGCAACACACTCTCTTGGATTATGGTCTTTCCTTTGATCATGTCCCTATTCGGTGTGACAACACTAGTGCCATTAGTATCTCTAAGAATCCAATACAACATTCTAGGACAAAGCACATAGACTTAAGGCATCATTTCCTTCGTGACCATTTTCAAAAAGGAGATATCACTTTGGACTTCATTCCTACTGATTTCCAATTAGCTGATATTTTTACCAAACCGCTCCCGGTTGACCGTTTTGATTTTATTAAAGGGGAGTTAGGAATGATTCGTCAATGAGCACTATTAAATATTTGACTTTCTTGGCTTTCTTATATTTTATTTTTATTAGAATTTTTTAAACATTTTTTCTTAATTCTGTTTTTTATATTTTTTATGACTTTTAGTTCCACCGGTCAACCGGTGGTACATCACCGGTTAACCGGTGGTGTCGGGTTTTGCTTAATGGGCCGGCCGGGGAAAGGGTTAAAATTTATTTTAAAACCCTTCCTCCCTCATTTCTCTCTTCTCTCTCGGGTTGCTCCTCCTAAAACCGCAGGTCCTCCAAACCCTAGCCTCCCTTCTTTGTTTTGGTCCTCTCAAACCTCCTTTCTTCTCTCAATCTCTCTCTTTTTAGCTCCTTTTGCCATCATGGGACCTTGATCTACTCGCAAAGGCAAGGGAATCGCTCAAGAAGCTCCTCCTCCTCCTTCCATCCCTCAACTCCCGGACATTTGGCATGACAAATTCATTCTGCCGGGTAGGGTAATTGATTATTCTTGGCTGTCTGCTGCTCGTCTTGAGCTTTTCTCGATTATTGAGTATCAACATTGGCATTCTTTCTTTGAACCTCCTGAAAAGGATGTCATTTATCCTCTTCTTGTCAAAGAGTTCTATGCTCATTTGACGTGGTCCGTTTCTGATGACTTTGATACCATCTCCTCCACTGCTCTTGGGCAACCCATCACTATCACTTCGTTGGAGATTGCCCGGATGCTCGGGGTTCCTCATGTTGGACCCCATGCTTTTGCTCAGGGGGAGTTTCCTAGGGACCGTGAGTTTGATATAGCCGTAGCCCTTGAGCATCTCACAGGGTAGCCCTCAAATCCCATTGTCAAGCTCTCCCAGCTTTCTCCTAATCATCGTATTATTGAGCGCCTCATCCAAACTTCCCTTGCGCCCCGTATCGGGGATCATGACAATGTCAAATTCATTGACATTTATCTTCTCTCATTTATCACCCGAGGCATACACTTCAATTTGGTCCGGTTTCTGTTCCGGGCCATGACTTATGTGGCTGAGCACCCGCGCCAGTCCAAAACTCTACCCTACGGACGCCTCTTGACTAAAATCTTTTCCTTTCTTGATGTGCCTCTTCATGCTACTTCCTTCGAGCAGCCAACGAAGGATAGCATAGTGAATTTTATGATGGTGCAACGAATGAACATCCGTTGGCACCCTTGGCGTCAGGAATGGATTGTCGACAAGGACGGTCTTCTCAAGGCCTGCTCTCCTCAGACTCATTCCCATCCTCCTGCCAATGCCATGCCTCCTGCTATAGCCGCTGCCTATCCTCTTTCAGATAGTGAGGATAGTGATGATGATGAAGAGGAAGGAAGTGGTGACGGAGAAGGTGAGGCTGATGCTGCTGCTGATGAGGAGGCTGGAGAGGGTGATGATGCTCCTGAGCCTGCTGAGGCTGTGCCCCCTCCTGCTGATGCTGGTGGCTTGCCGGTGACGGCTGATCAGTTCCTACGCTTCCAGGATCAGATTGAGACCCGGCTCGACCTTCAGTTCTCTTACTTCAGCTCCCAGTTTGATCAGCTTCACTCACGGATTGATTCTCTAGATCATCGCTTTGAGGCGGTCCAGGCTCCTCCGGCTCCTCCGACCTTCAGGCACCGCCGTCACTCTCGGCCCTCTAGGAGTGAATAGAGTCGTTCCTGTTTTTTGGCTTGTATTTGTATTTGTATTTGTTTTTTGAACTTCCTTTGTATCGTTTCATCTTTTATGGAATTCAAGTTATCTTATCTATCCAACTTTTTTGCCATTACTTATTAGTATTTTTCTTTCATACTTTTCCTCCTATTTTGATAATCCCAAAGGGGGAGAAAACCTCTCTATTACATAGTTTTTTTTTGTAATGCTCTTTTTACAAGTTCCATTTTAAATTATTGATGTCATCAAAATCTGTCTTAAATGGTTAAGTTATTGTTTTCAATTGATTTCTTTAAAAAATGGCATTTGGTTGCAATTTCAATAACTGACCCTTTCTCAATATTTCAATGCTTTCAAGATCATTATATTTGGCACGTCTCTAACTTTTCCAAGTTCAAATTGTTTATTTAAGTTTTCAATTGACATACCCCTTTTTAAAGCTTTCATACCCTTTTTTTTAAGGTTTCTTATTTGTGATTGTGATCATCAAAATAGGGGGAGATTGTTGTACCCCACTCTCTTGGATTTTAATGATCACAATCACTCTCATCATGATCTAATATCGTTTCAAGTGTTTTTGATGATAGGAAATAGGGTGCCTAGAAGCTGGCCCAAGAAGTATTCAAAGTGGACTGTTTAAGTCCACCGGCCAGCCGGTGTGGGACCACCGGCCAGCCGGATCCAGCCCATCGGCCAGCCGGTGGACCAGGCAGAAGGCCTTGCCCTCTGCCAGGTGCCACCGGTCAGCCGGTGTCTGGCCACCGGCCGACCGGTGGGTCCAGACAGAATGGCATGCCTTCTGTCCAGACCACCGGCCAGCCGGTGGACTCCTCACCGGCCAGCCGGTGGAACTCCTTGGAATAGTGAGACCTACTGTCTCACCACCGGCCAGCCGGTGGCCTCCTCACCGGCCAGCCGGTGGCTCCTGGGCAGAAGCACTCTCCACCTTCCAAGGCACCGGCCAGCCGGTGGACAAGCACCAGTCAGCCGGTAAGCAAAGTCAAACTAGCCGTTGGAGCTTGACCAGACTTGTCTACTTGATCCCCAACGGCTCCGAAAGCCCTCCAACGGCCCTATTGAAGTATTTAGGAGTATTTCTCCTATAAATAGACGTCCATGGATGCCGGGAAGACTACCGATCATATACCAAAGCATACCAAAGCTATTTTGATCATTTGAGGCTCCTACGACAATTCTCAAAGGCTACTTGAGATCCAATTTCCATCCTTGAAGCTTGGGCTGCCTCTACATCAACTACACTCATCTCTTGGCGCTCAAGGCTTCCTCTAGTTTGTTCTAACCTATTTACTTCAATTGTTTAGTTCTTAATTGGGTTTGTATTAAAACAAACCACCCGTTTTCTTCCTTCTTTCAATTTGGGTTTCTTGCTACAACCATAATAAAAAAGCAAGCTGTAAGAAGGTGATCTAGCCTACCTTAAAAACGGCTAGTGGGTTTCTTGCTATAGCCATTAAAAAGCAAGCGGTCGTATAAATCTCCCAACGGTTGAGTTGGGAGCGGAGACGTAGGCTTGAGTTTAAAGCCGAACTCCGTTATCAATTGTGTCTTGCCATTTTACTTTCCGCTGCATTTAAATTTGTTTTAAATTGTTAATTAATTTTAAAAAGGCAATTCACCCCCCCCCTCTTGCCATCACCTCCGACCCAACACACCTAGTGGCAACATCATGTGTTGGGGTTTCCAGACAGAGAACTAAAGAACATCCAGCAACATGTGTTGGAGATTTCAGATAGGCAACCTCTAACCTACAGCTCCTGTCATGAATGATTTGGCAGCTCCCACTTTCGTTTCAAAGCACGGTTGGGGTAGAGCTCCCTATTGGATTAGGAAAACTGGAATTAGCTTGTATGTTATAAAAAGAACCAGAAGAAGAATCAATTTGAGGGGAATTGCCTTGGCCCTGATCATCAGACTCATTAGCATGTCCAACCTGAAAGGCTTCTTTCCAAGATGGGGCCTTTTGAAACCCTTCATCATCCAAGATAACCTTGGCAGAGGATTTGCTTTTATTCATCTATAGGGAGGGCACCACCATCTTGTCCTTCCCTTTACTACTGGAAGTGTAGAGGTCTCTTTCCTGAGATAGCTCATTATCCACTTCCCTTTTTATTCTATCCTTGGAGTTTGTTATATCATCATCAACAAGATGATCCTCAACTGGGTCCACTGTAGCTGTATCAGCCCAAGAGCGTTTGGGAAATGAAGAGTTTCTAGCATGTCTATCACTAGACTGCTTCACCCAAGCATTGTTAGCATTAGGGGAAGCCAAGATACATTTAGCACCATCAGAGAAACTAATAGGAAGTCTCCCCAAGCCATCTTGTTCTGATTGTGCATCCCCTCATGGTGAGTGCACCAATTGTGCAGCATTCTCAAGTCCACCTTCTAAAAGTTTTTTTAAATCTTACTTATTCAAAGCAGCCCCCTGAACCTATCCAAAGTGCTTTGAACGCCTTGTCTTGTTGAGCCATGTCTCATTGAAACAAGAAGCTTCTTCATGGTCGCGAGCTGAGCAGAATCCACAATTCAATTCTCTCTTGTAGTTAGCCAACTCATATCCAATAATCTTATAATCCATGCAGTAATGAGGCTTCCGTTCATATTCAATTTTGAGCGTAAATTCATCTGAATTAGAAGATAGATACATCTTGTCAACAATAGTAGATCCAAGATTGACCTCAACCAAGAAATGGGCATAATGCCCAAATCGAGCTAATTCAATTTCCTTATACAACTTGATGGGCTGTCCAATTGCAAGTGCAATATCATAAAGTATCTTTGGGTGCCACAAAATCCAATTTAACCCAAAAAAACATGACCCATAATTGCCCCAAAGATTTGGTGATCTCTTCTAGAGTGAAATTTTTATCCCATTTCCGAATATGCATGACCCCCGGCTTAAGGGAAACGAATCCATACCCCCAAGATCTTGTTATGAGCTCATCAGAGGGGAAGAGAAGGGGAACCCTTTTCCCATCGAAATGCATTTCCCTTTGCCCAAGACCCCAAATTTCAGATAGCTGATCTGTTAAGTCAACTAATTTTCATGGTTTAGAACCCTTCAGTAGAATAACTCTAGCTATAATGGAGTGCTTACCCATTTTCATCTGCTCAGTAATTGTATCTTTATCAACTTTGACATGCGCCACACTGCCCTTGCAGCAAATCAAACCTATGATTAAATCCTTATAGAGCGAGAAGGAAAACTCACAGACACTGCTAGGGTTTGATGCTATCAGGGTAGATCTGTTCCGAGACACCCTTGCGTGCTCTAACCCAGTAAGAGAGTGGTTATATGAATCAAACTACCCAGCTTGAAGAAAAGTTTCCGCCATTAAGAGATCAAAAGGAGGTGCAAGGAATAAGTCGTCATGAGGATGTAGAGTGAGAAGCTCTCTTTTCCACCATCTCTCTAATAAATTTTATTTTATAATTATTTAAATATATCTATATTTATTTAGAATTATAATTATTGATATTTGTAATTATTTATAAATATTTGTATATATTTATAAATATATATATTTATAACTTTATTAGTATAATAAATATATTTATTATAATTATTATAATTATTTTCACAGACACACACACACACATATATATATTGATGATTATAAGTATAAATAAATATATTTACAAATATTTGTATATAATTATATATATATATATATATATATAATAGATGCATCTATTATAATTTTATAATTATTTAAATATCACTACCACAAAACTGGGTTTTCGCAGCATCACTCTTTAACAGCGCTAAAAAAACGCTGATAAAGGGGGAGCTTTTATTAGCGCTTTTTTTAGCGTTGTTAAAAGTGCCCCTTTAACAGCGCTTTTTTTGTGCTGATAAAGGCCCCCCCTTTATCAGGGCTTTTTTTAGCGCTGTTAAAGGGGACCCCTTTTTCAGCGCTTTTTTTAGTAGCGCTGATAACGGGGGGATTTATCAGCACTTTTTCCTAGCGCTGATAAATTTTATATTTTTAAAAAAAAATCATGAAAAATAATATATTGTTATATAAGTATATTTATATTGATATAAATATAATATATATTTTTTAAATATGTTTTAGAAAATATAAATAGACTACTACATTTAATATATAAGAAATGTAGTAAAAATGGATTTAAATTTTTTTTAAAAATATTATTAATTAATAATTTACTAATTATCATCTATTAATAATCATTTAATAACAATTTGAAGACACAAAAAAACTAAAAATTTAATAAAAGATCTAAAATACGTTGAAAATGTAATTCAAACTTCAAACGGTCATAACTATTGATCCGGGTGTCTGTTTGAGCTCTACAGCATATCAAACCAAAGCCTGTGACGAGCTCTACGCGCTAGTGACCTAGGGAAAGCCTTTGTCACTTTTTTCAATGCCAAAGAAGGCGCATAAGGCCTCCAAAACAGAGTTTTTAATCAACATACCCCGATTTTTTAACATTCAAACATGTATAACTTCTAATCTGGATGTCTGTTAGCCCTGTACTACATATCATATCGAATATTGTTTTATTTTCTTCGATTTGACTGGTTGTAGAGTTGAAACGGGCTTCTGGATTATATGTTATGGTCGTTTTAACATTCTATGGCTTTTCAAATACATATATATATGTATTTATTCGTAAATATATGCATGTGTCTGTGTGTGTGTGTGGTATATATGTATGTATGTATTTATTTATTTATAAAAACACATAAAAAACTTTTATAAATGTATTTAAAACTAATCTTATAAATATATATTAATATACAAATAAATATACAGATAAAAAATTGTAACTACAAATATATTTATAAATAGATATAAATATATATTAATATACGAATTAATATATATATACTAATATATGAACAAACATATATGTATTAATATAACTAAATATATTTATATTAATATTTATCTATATTAATGTATGAATAAATATAACTATATATATAAATAAATATAAATATATATTAATATATGAATAAATAAATAAATAAATATATATATATAACTATATGAATAAATATATATGTATTAATATAACTATATATATATATATATTAATATGAATATATATTAATATACAAATAAATATAACTATATATATATAAATAAATAGATGTATCATTAAATAGATAAAAAAACGAAATGACTTAGTGGTAAAGGTGCAGACGTGCTAGGGGGAGGTCGCGGGTTCAAATCTGGGTGGAAGCAAGGAGGGGCGCACGGGCAAGTGCAGGATGCACAAGCAAGGGCAACACGCGGGAGTGGGAGGGGGCCGCCTAGTGCTGATAAAGGGGGGGTCAAGCGTTGTTAAAAGATCCCCCTGAATATAAAATATTTTTTATTTTTTATTTTTTAGTTTTAGTTTTATCAGCGCTTTTTAAAACCGCTGATAAAAGGGGTATTTTATCAACGCTTTTTTAGCACTGATAAAAGGGATCTTTATCAGCGCTTTTCTGAGTGCTGATAAAAGGGACCCCCCCTTTATCTTCACCTCGATTAACAGTGCTTCTTTTAGCGTTGTTAATGCGCTTTTCTAACGCTGATAAAAGCCATGTTTGTAGTAGTATATATATATATAGTTATAATTATAATTATAAATAAATATATTTAAAAAGTATTTATATATAAATAAAAATTATAAATATAAATATAATAAATATATTTATTATTTTAATATATTTATTGTAATTTTATAAGTATTTATGAGAACAAAATAGATTAATGGGTATAACATGAATGAATCATATACCTAATAAAGTATAGATCATAAAAATTGAGTCATCACATATATGAACAACATGAATAATAACAATGGTGTAATGTATAAATGGATATTTTGATGAATACATAACATATGCACGTTTATTATACTCTCACATCAATATATTTATTGACCAAATTCATTGGAACATATATTTATTTATTTATAATTATAATTATATATATATATATATGTGTGTGTATATATATTTATAAAGTATTTATATATAATTATAAATACAATAAATATATTTATTATTTAATAAAATTAATTATAATCTTATAATTATATAAATACATATTTATTTAATTATAATCTTATAATTATATTAATACATATTTATTTAATTATAATCTTATGAATACTTTTTTTAAAAGATTATATATATATTTGAATTGTTAAAAATATATATTAACTATAAACATGTGTTTTTTATTTAATGCATATAAATAAATATTATTTTTGAATATAAATATAATAATTTTATATAAATTAATAATATTTTTATTAAAAACCTTTATCATCGCTAATAATAGCCTAGGACGTAAGTGTAATGATCAAAAGCATATCAAACGACCTTCGCATGACATGATATCACAGGACAACCGTCTTTGTATTATTTGCGATGTGTAAGAGCAAACTCAATTTGATGTGTGGTGCACCAAAAACAAACTTAAAAGCAGTTTTTAAAGATGTGGTCGCTTTCAAAAGCGTGTGTATATATGTGGGTGTAAACGGAGCATTCAAACTTTGATTTTTGTTAAATCATACGACAACAACTGTAGAGTGCCTTTTGAAATGTTGGAAGGGATAGAACGTCAATATGATATGTCGTTTGATAAGGATGACCGAAAATACACTTTTATTGTTTCAAAATTCCAAAACATGTGTAACAGTCAAAATCATATCAAGTGACCTTCGAATGATATGCAATCATAGGAGTTCTATCTTTGTTTTATTTGTCATGTGTACGAGGCGACAACACATCAATCGGGCATGAGATGTGCTCGGAAGGACCGAATACGCAATTTGAAAATAAATAAATGATTTGAAACTAGTACATATTGAATTTCAAATGACCTTGGACGGTTTGTTGTACTTTGTTTTAATTGAAATGTTTTACTGGATTTCAATTATTAGTTTTTTCCGATTTTTTTTTATTGTACTAATTTTTATTTTTAATTTATTGGGTTTTTAGTTAAATGAGATGATGGGTGCGGAGGGTGAAAAATTATTGAACGTTATTTTTTGTGTTTCCATATGATTCCATAATTCTGTAGTATTTTTTTTAAAAAAGTAAATTATTTCCATGATAAAGATATGCATCATAAAAAGGAAACACGACTTTGTATCACATGTCTAAAACAACATATAAATACAGAGTTTCTCTAACATATCACCCATAACTTCTTGATTGCTGCTGCCGATGGGTTTTCCAATAGCCTCCGACGGTGCTATTTGGTTGTGGATGGAGGAACCCCACAGCCGCCCGGCTGCAACCGCAGACCAACCCTGGGAACCGCAAGAAGCTGCAAGGAGCGTTTCGGAGGCTGCATCTTCCACCGCAACCAACCCTCCCTTCGTCGGTCAACCCTCGGAACCCCAAGAAGCTGTAAGCCGCGTATCGGAGGTTACATCTTCCACCTCAAGCAACCCTCCATTCGTCGCTGCAACGGAAATAGATCTGGAACTCCGCCTCGAATGCTTCCCCCAACTCCCAATCAATGCCGGACGGCCGGACTCAAAGGCAGCGCTTCCCCGATCACTGTTATCGCTCACCCAAAACAACCAATCCATCGGCGCTGCTCCACTAGATCTCGAACTCCGCCTGGAATGCTGTATCCCCGTTTGCCCGATCGACGCCGTCCGGCCGGAGTCTTCCGTATCCTCGGCCGGTTCACTGTCAGGTAAGAAGAGGAAGGCCGAAACGCCGAAAAAAGGAAGCAGAAAACCGGCCCGACGGCGGGTTGCACTTGGATTGGCGGGGAGTTCCGGGACGACTACCGACCCGCCGGCAGTGATCTGGAACGCGATCGTGGGGATGGGCGGGACGGAGGTGAGTCTGGTTATTGCGAAGGTGTTGACGGTGACTGATATGAGCAAGACTCATAATCGGCTGTCGATGCCGATGGGGAGCGTGAGGACGATGGAGTTCTTGGGGGTTGGGGAGCGGGAGGCGGTGATTGGGGAGGAGGGGATGTGGGTGAAGTTGGTGGAGCCGGACGGGGTCCGCCGTGGCATGGCGACGCTGAAGCGGTGGGAGATGAGGAAGAGCAGCGGCGGGTGCTCCTATATGCTGGTGCTCAACAACACATGGAACACCGTGGCCCGGAGAAACAAGCTCCGGTCCGGCGCGGGTATCCAAGTGTGGGCCTTCCGGGTTGACGCAGAGCTTCACCTTGCGCTTGCTGTTATTCGTGAAAATGGTGAAGCGGCCACGGAGGATGATCATCTCCGCCCCCATATAAACCCTTTTACATTTTTATGACTGCATTTTGTTCGTCCACGGTTTCAGTATTTGTATCTATGAATAATATTAATTTGTGTTTTCTTTCAAGATCTAGTTGGTTGCTATAAACATTCGTTTGTCATCAAGATTATTCAACCAAATGTATCTTTTTTTTATTGTTTGCTTATTAATTTGGCTAATTTAATGAACTAGCATTGTTTATCTTTTATTGATTGGTATAATCATTCCAACTCTTTTCATTCATTATATTTTGTGTGACACCAAGGATGTTTAACCAATCTCATGACCATGAGACAACAATTAACATGGAATAATTTCAAAAATACGAGCTATGAAAAAACTCATATGAATTAGCATAGTTTAGTATAAAAACCTACATCCATGAGGACTACAACAAAATTATCCATGCACAATTAACAACTATGTTGCAACATCTTTATTTTTTACGTCAAAAATAATTTTTCATGTTGGTAATCTGATAACCGCTTGTGTAGAAAAGGGTTTTTCAAGCACTAGTACAACAAGTATTTATCATGTCGGTCTTTTCACATTGCTTATTCATTATCGATATGAAAAATCCTTTTATCAACCACTCTTTGAGAATCGTCTTCATTCTCTTGTTTAATTGTTTTGGGAACCACTTCTTTCTTTTGAGAGTCAGTAGCCAAGCATTTGACATCATCACCATCATCAAAGGTATTTACATCGTCGGTAAAGATTGCAGCCCAATACTTCCTCTCAACCTCATTGATCTGCTTGACACACGAGGCTTGCATATCAATCCCGTCATCATAATCAAGGATTTTCGACACTGACATGGCTTTGATAGGAGAGGCATCCCCTACTTGTCCACTAGGTTGGTTTTTTATGCAAACAAAATCATCATCTTAGTGTGTGACACCAAGGATGTTTAAACAATCTCAGGACCATGAGATTACAATTAACATGGAATAATTTCGAAAAGAAAATCTATGAAAAAACTCATATGAAATATCATTGTTTTGTATAACAACCTACATCCATGAGGACTACAACAAAATTATCCATGCACAATTAACAACAATTTCGTAACATCTTTATTTTTGACATCAGTTATATTATAACTGACGTTAAAAATAATTTTTCATGTTGGTAATCTGATAACCGCTTGTGTAGAAAAGGGGTTTTCAAGCACTAGTACAACAAGTATTTGTCATGTCAGTTTTTTCACATCGCTTATTCATTACTCACATGAAAACTGGTATGTTGAGTTATCACATTTGTTATTGTATAACCGACATCATAAAGCTACTTTATTACATCAGTTATCATATAACTAACGTGATAAATTAATTTTCATTTCTTTTTCACGTCGGTTATATAATAACGAACATTAAAAAGCAGAATAACTGGATTTTTCACATCAGTTATTATATAACCAATGTTATATACCATTTAAAATTTTATAAATCATCGGTTTGAATCATTTGAGTGTTATTCTCTCTCACAAAAGCCAACTCGTTTCTCTCACATGAAAGTCCTAATCATCGTTTCTTTGATACGATGAACTCGAATATCAGATTTCCATATTCATTGATCCCCAGGTTTCGTTGGGCTCATTGTTGCGCTTTCGATCTTCTCGACTCTTAGGCAAGCCTCACATATCAATCCTCTCTTTCGATCGTTCAATGAAGCTTCCCTAACTTTGGTCTTTTTATATTATGTGTACTCATATCTTGCATTACAATTTTCTTAAACCCTCATATTTCGTCATCCTCATCGTTGTACGTTGCTCATCTCAACCTCTCATTACCATCTTCATATACCTTAGTTATGCATGAATTGAAGTGAAAACGTGTCTTGATAGCATATCTTAATGTTGTGGTGTTTTTATTAAATGGAAAGGAATTTGCACTGAATTGCTTCACAAATGTTTATACTACATCCGATCTTAAATTTCTGCCTTGAATATAAAAAATATTTCTTATTTTGGAGGATGTTTGTGAATCATTCATTGTTTATGCATACATTTCCATTTATATGGATAAATTTCAATTAGTGTTGTGAAATTATTAGTGACTTAGAAATCTTAAAATGTAATATATACATACATTTCAATTTTCATATAGTTCAATATGCAATATCATATAAGTACTGTATATGCATATCAACACTTTTCTTTTGATGTGGAGGAGTGGGGTAGAAGAGGAGGGGGGTGGGAGAGTGGGTCAACCAGGGAGGGGGGTTGGCGGGTGAGGGAAAAGGGGAGGGTGGGGGGGGGGGATGGGTCAAGGGGGGGGGGATTCAAAAACAAAACAAAAAAATAAAAAATCAAATAAAAAAATGAAAATGAAAAATCAAAAACCTAATTATCTAAAAGGTAAATTAAAATAATGATAAAATTAATAATAATAAAAATAATGATAAAGATAATTAAAAATAAAATTAATAAAATAATATTAATAAGTAGATTTATATAAAAATGCATTATATTTACAAGTTAAATTAATATAATTAATTAATAAAATAAACTAATAAAAAAATAATATTAATTAAACTACTAAAAATAATAAAATATTAAATGTTAATAAAGTAAAAATTAACAAAAGCTAAAAATAAAATAATTAACTAATATTAATATAAAACTAACTAAAAACAATAAGAATATCTAAAATATTAAAAACTACAAAAAGAAACTTAAAACACAAGAAGCACTTAAAAAATAATTAAAACTAAATTAAAAAAATATAAAAAATGTTAGAAAAATCAATGTACATCAAATCTCCAACACTTAAAATTTTTCACTCTTGGGAAAAACAATAAGAAAGAATACACATGTGGACCCGTAGACAAATCAAAACATCAAAATTTCAAGTTCAAATTTTTTCAATCTCTTTTACACATAAAATATCATGCTTCATTTTAAAACTCCAATATTCAAAAATCATTTTTCTTCCACTCGCATTCTTTCCAAAACAAGTACATGCACTCATGTATCATGTGAACTACCTCTGAATCAATCTTATCTCTCAAAATATTTGATCAAAGCTACACTCAATTCTTAAACACATGCATTCTTACCATAGGCTTGCCATGAGTTTCAAATCTCAACTAGTGGAAATCAAAATAAAACACCAATCTCAAGGAATTTACATTAGGTTAAAATGTCTCTGAGGTTGTGGGATGGTGGGTCATAAATTTTTTTTGACAATTTTTACCACAAAAGAGTGTAAAATATTTAAATAAATGCATGATATGTGTCAATAAAAATGTCTCCCTCAAACTCTCACTCCCCCACACTTAAAACATTTCTTGTACCCAAGCATATTATAATCCAATGTTTCACTTTTTTAAGGGACACGACTCACTCAAATAGGATGGGCAGAAAAAATAGATGAGCATCAACCCCAAAATCCCATGAAAAAAATGTAAGACAATACCCAAATACAGATACAAAAGTAACATGTACGCTGTAACATCTCAGTGAAAGTATGTCATATAGAAAACTCTCTTGCTCATGGAGTAATAGATCATCACTTTTATAGGTATCCCTAAAAGCAAGGGTTACTGCGTAATGACCACCAATGTACTTATTGTTGGAACCAAAAAGATTTTATATTCCCAACTCAAAATACATGTAATGAATGTGGCTATTGTGAAATATCACTCATATGATTAGGATGAGATAATTCGAATCCAAGTGCATCAAATGACTCACTGCCCCTCAAAGAAACCTCTCCATGAATAAATCTCTCCCCCACACGTAGACTGAAAATTATCATGCAAATATTCAAGAAACAGGTAGGAAAGTGTATCGATTGTGGGATCATACTAAAAGGATTATTAATGGCTTCTAAGGGATATATGATAGAGAAAATGTATGGGTGGATCAGTGGGTCAATGAGCCTAAATAATCAAACAGATGCCTCGGTCATCTTAGTGAAACTTTTAAAATTCCTATCACTTTGATGGAAAAACATGGAATGTTCTAGAAGACATAACATGGTCAAGATTCGCTCAATAAAAAGAGAAACAGAATATGATGTAAAAGGTGCCATAATCCTCACAAGTATGGAAATAAAATGTTGTACAACACGAATAAGTATGAGTCCAAACAAGTTTCTAAAAAATAATCAAGTTTTCATTTTTTTTGAATAATTAAATAATATCTGCAATCATCTAAGTTATGAGATCAAGGATCAAAGAATTCCAAACAAGAATCATGTGTTCAAAAGTACCTAGGGACACTACTAGAAAAACAGGTATTTGCGACGGGTCATTTGCGATGGGATCCCGTCGCAAATGGCTTGTTGCGACGGGGGCCCGTCGCAAATGACCCGTTGCTGAAAACAGTGTCGCAATAACAATTTTTTGCGACGGGCCCGTCGCTAAAACCTTTTTCCGCGACGGGGAGAATCCCTGTCGCAACTAGTACTCCGTATATTTGTAAAAACCTATTTGCGACGGGCCCCGTCGCAAATACCTGTTGCGACGGGACCCGTCGCAACAACTATTTTTAAAAAAATAAAAAAATAATAATACTATTTGCGACGGGAATAGTATCCCGTCACAAATACTAAAAAAAATAAAAAAAAATTGTTAATAAATTATTTTAATTAATATAATAATAATCCAATTATAATTCAAAAATAAAAAATAATAAAATATTAATAAATGATTTTAATTAATATAATAATAGAATTATAATTCACAAATAAAAATAATAAATTATTTTAATTAATATAATAATAATAGAATTATAATTCAAAAATAAAAAATAATAGAATATTAATAAATATTTTATAATGAGACAGAAACTACGAATAGAAAAAAAAATCATATTTTGATTTCACAAATTTTATAACATAAATACAAACTCTAATCTGAAGGAGGGGGGGAGGGGGGGATCTGCAGATGGTGGTGGAGGAAACTCCATCCCTAAAGCATGAGTGAGTCGGCGCATGTACTCCATCTGCTCCTGATGCTGCTGCTGCCACCGACTCGTCTGCTCCTCGTACAGATGCTGCTGGCGTCGACGCTCCTCCTTATGCTGCTGACGCATCTACTCCTGCTCCTGTCGGAGACTCTCTATCAGTGCAGTCTGAGATCGCAACTGATCCTCATACTGTGTAGCAGAAGAATATGCACGAGCTCCTCTCGAGCTGGACGTCGACATCGCAGCACTGCCATAATAATCTCCGGGAGTCAGTCGAGAGCTGATACCAACTACCCGGCCCTTCTCGAAGGCATACTGGGTGGTCTGCATCCATGCCGCCTCATCAAACTGACGGCCAGTGGTCTGATCTGATGACTCGGCCTGACTCTTAGGCCAGGCCTGTGACGCTGCGGCCTCATATGACTCCTGTAGTTGCAATTTAAAATTAAAATTGTGAATATATTATATACAGTTAATTTTTAAACTTGAAAACAAATATTACTAACCACGATGTGATGCTGACGATCACATCTGAGCTCCCCAGTAGTAGGATCACTATACATCCTTCGATATACGTCGTACTCCGTAATATCGGGGTGCTCGACAGCCTATAAGAATAAAAAATAAACTGTTAATATTTATAGTTATATAAAATATTTATAAATAATGTACGTACCAGATGCTGTCTATGAGTACTGAAAGAACGAATCCCAGCTCGATGAGTCACCTCCTGTCTCCCCCGATTCTGCCTCCCCACCGATGATCTCCTCTGAAAGTCACCACTCAACCAGTGCGCACATAATCCATCCCATACATGGGATGAAATGTACTCTGGTCGGTGTGCTCTACATGACTCGTCAAAATCTGACACTCCTGCTTTCTTCATCGCAGCTTTTCTTAAATTGTGCAAAAACTGACGAATGCGATCACGCATGGCCACCTCTCATGCCTCATGGATGGCGTCACGCATGGTATCCTCGATCGGATACCATAAACCCTACAAATAAATCAAAATATCAAGTTAGAAATGAAATAATTTTCAAAATAAAAATTATTTATTTACGTACGTACCAACCAATGGCCGAACATGGCCTGCTGCACATCAATGGGAATCTGCTCCCATGTGGTCCACGACTGAGAGAAATAGTTGCGCAAAATAGCGTTGCCCTGTCCGACTGCTATATTCGGAAAACTTTAAAAATAATAAACATTTATTATGTGAATAGATTAATGAAATCTTAGTCAAATCCACAGGTTATCACACAGGTTATCACACCTCCGTGTGCGTGGATCAAACCCAAGACGTGGACGTCGCTCGGGGACGGGGTCAGGAATCATCAATCGTGCAAGACCGCGCCCCCTCCGCGTACTCCCTAGAGCGCCTGCAGGCTAAGGGTCATCTGCCAGCAACTCATCCGCATCGAAAGACAGGTCAGCATCCGCCAACTCACGAAATGTGGCGTCGTCCATCTGAAATAGAAAATGTTAATGTTGTTAGAAAATAATTTATAATTACTATTATATATACATATATACATATTATGATTGTATATAAATACCATGGAATTCTATCAGTGTTCATCTTCATCATCATCTTCATATATGTCAATGTCATCTTCATATTCCTCCTCAACATCATCGATATCCATTCGAGTTACAGTTGCTTCATCTCTTACCATTTCAAATTCATATGTGACATCATTAACATCATCGTCATCACCGACTCTTAAATGTGGGGTGCCGTCATCGATACTCATGTCTCTTTGTAAAAAAGATTGATTTTGAGTACTCTCTTGAAAAACTTCAATTCTTTGCACATCAGTGAAAGCACATTCACTTTGACTAAACTGATTGTCTCGAATTTTGATTTTTATTACAATCCACCAATCAGTCAAGTCTCTTGATGTAGCACAGTACTTTGCGTAATAAACTTGATGTGCCTGTTGAGCCAATAAGAATGGTTCATTTACTGCGAGAACACTTTTACATTTTATATCGATGATTCCATGAGTCGGATGAACACGCAGGCCTCTCTCTATATCCAACCACCGACATTTGAACATGGTTATGTAATGTTGTTCAAGATAACAGAGTTCAATGATTTCATCAAGTATGCCATAAAAGTCAACTTCATTTTCTCGATGATGAGACCCTCTCAAGCTAACTCCACTATTCATTGTTTTTTTCGATTCTCCATATGCATGTGTGTGGAATCGAAATCCATTCACCACATATGCATTATAAGTTTTAACAAGTTTGGAAGGTGGGTTACTCAATTCACACAGCCGTTTTTCAATTTTATCAGCATGTCGAGACACCTAAAAATTTGTGAAATAATTATCAATATAGTAAACTATACATTGAATGAGTTGCTAAAAGATAAAGAATTTATGTTACCAGTTTTTGAAACCACTAAGAGAAATTTTTCAGTCGACGTTCTTCGAGAGCAGCTGCTGTAATTTGTGGAATTTGTTTCTTGATATGATTATCATACAACCTATAAAAACCAAAGTTATTTACAGTAACATAAATGATAGAATAAGTGATATAAACACTTACAGTACAACTGATGTCATCTCTTTACAGTTGAGCAGAACATATGTATGAGCTCTATGATGTTCATCATCTGAAAGCCAGCGTTCATAAACTCCACAAAAACTAAGCTCTGACTGGTTGAAAACAGATAATTGATTGTCGATTTCATCAATATTCCTATCGTTTCGTCCCATTCGGTTGTGTTTTGAAGGATACTTAGATTCAAAATAATGGGAGCAGAAAAAAGATATTTCCTCTTGCAAATAAGCTTCTGCAATAGATCCTTCAACAGATGCTTTGTTACGTACTTTTCTTTTCAATTTTTGCATGCATCTTTCAAATGGGTACATCCATCGAAACTGTAATGGACCTCCACATTTGGCTTCATATGGAAAATGTAACATCAAATGTTCCATTGAGTCGAAGAAAGACGGCAAAAATATTTTTTCCAGTTTACATATAATTACAAAAACATCTTTTTCAAGTTTTCCTAGAGCATCATAATCTGCTGTAGCCGCACAAATTTCCCAAAAAAAATGAGACATGTCTGTTATGGAATCCCAAATCACAGAATTCAACAGACCTCTTAATCCAATGGGTAGAAGTCTTTCCATTATAACATGACAATCATGACTTTTAAATCCAGTAATATGACTATTCTTTACACATCTACCCAAATTGGAAGCACAACCATCTGGAAGTCTCAAATATGAAATCCACTGAAAAAATAATAAACGGTTTTCTTTAGACAGTGTATAAGATGATTTTGGTTTCAGTAACCTTTCTGTTCTGACATTCTCAAACAGTTCCAATTCCGGACGCCTGCAAATTTGGGTAAGATCTAAACGTGCATTTACATTGTCTTTGCTCTTTCCTGGCGTATCCAAAACTGTATGAAACAAATTATCAAAATAGTTCTTCTCAATATGCATGACATCTAACATGTGTCGGACCAACAAATCAGACCAATATGGCAAATCCCAAAATATGCTACGTTTAATCCAATTGTGTTCTTTCCCAAAACCATAAATTTTATGTTGGTTTATTGTGGGACCAAAAGTGATGGGAGGTAATGAAAATACAACTGATTTTAACTCCGAACCTGATATCATTTTTGGAGGTCCATCCCTTTCAACTGTTCCTTTTCTAAAATGAGATCTGTTTATGCGAAAAGGATGATCAGCTGGAAGAAATCTGCAATGACAGTCAAAATAACAAGGTTTCTTTCCATGAATAAGCATAAATGCTTTGTTCTCTCCCATACAGTAAGGACATGATTTCTGACCATGTGTACTCCAGCCAGATAACATCCCATAAGCCGGGAAGTCACTTATTGTCCACATCAATGCTGCTCTCAGTATGAAATTCTGTTTCGTTGCAACATCTATGTACTAACACCAGTACTCCACAATAAATTTAATTCATCAATCAATGGTTTCAAATAAACATCAATGTTTTTCTTCGGATGTCCTGGAATTAGTAAAGTCAAAAAGATATATGGCTCCTTCATCAACATCCATGGAGGTAAATTGTACGGAGTTAAAAAAACAGGCCAACATGAATATTGACTACCATAAGATCCAAACGGACAGAAACCATCAGTTGAAAGGCCCAGTCGAACATTTCTAGCTTCTAAAGCAAAGTATGGATGCACTCTATCAAAATGTTTCCATGAATCACCATCGGCTGGATGATTCAAGCTTTTATCAGTTGAAATACTCTCTTTATGCCATGAAATCATTGTCGCTGTATTCTTAGACATGAATAAACGCTGGAGTCTGGATGTAAGCGGAAAATATCTCAACTGTTTTACAGGAATCAAACCAGACTTCCCGTGTTGTCCTTATTTATATCTCAGTTGCCCACATGTGGGACAACTATCCAACGACTCATTTTCCCCAGAATATAAAATGCAGTCATTTGAACATGCATGAATCTTCTGACAAGTAAGTCCCAAATTTCGAACCAGCCTCTTACTCTCATAGTAATTTGCAGGTAAAACATTTCCTTCGGGTAACAGTGTTTTAAGCAAAGAAAATATCTAGTCAAAACAGGTGTTTGACATTCCGTTATCGGATTTGATAGCCATAAATTTTGCAACTGCTTCTAATTTGCTCATCTTGCAGCTAGGATATAATGCATCCTCAGCAGACTTCAACAACTCATAAAATTCGGACGGTGCCAACTCAGGATTTGAAGCTATATCAGCCGAAGTTTCTGTATGTTGAACAGATGAACCTGCAACATCATGTACTAAATCTTGAAACTGGGATGGATCCGGAATCAAGTTGGTATCACCTGCTCTGGAACTGCGTTCACCGTGTTGATACCAAAAAACATAATCTGGTTGAAAACCAAAACGCAAGAGATGTTCTCCCACTTTGTCAAACGTGTCAAACGTTCTCAATGCACATTTTCTGCAAGGGCATTTTATTTTGTCTTCTGAAACAAATTCTGGATTTGATGCCGCAAATGATAAAAAAGTCTCCACACCCTCTACATATACTGGATTTAAACCAGAACCTTTTGGATTTCTACGTTGATTTATCCATATGCGGTCACCTAATAATGATTGTTGACGACCTCGTTGTTCCATATTTCTCTATAAAATATAAAAGCATTACTGGTTTTGAATAATTTGTTAGAAAAAACACTCAAGCTAGGATAATTATAGAGTTTAGATCATACACGACTGACGCAAACTTTTTATTGAGATAGACCTAAAAATTGACCCTTTAAGAATTAAATATGTTGAGAATAAAGCAAAACATGTTACAAATATTGATAATTTTAATATTATATAAATTTTTTATTATTTTCATAGTACTAATATTATTGTTAATTATTACTAATTATTGGTAATTATTACTAATTATTGGTAATTATTACTGATTATTGGTAATTATTACTAATTATTACTAATTATTACTAATTATTTGTAATTATTGGTAATTATTGGTAATAATTACTAATTATTACTAATTATTGGTAATTATTGGTAATTATTACTTATTATTGGTAATTAATACTAATTATTGGTAATTATTGGTAATTATTACTAATTATTACTAATTATTGGTAATTATTACTAATTATTGGTAAGTATTACTAATTATTGTTAAGTATTACTAATTATTGGTAATTATTACTAATTATTGGTAATTATTATTAATTATTACTAATTACTACTAATTATTATTAATTATTACTAATTATTGGTAATTGTTACTAATTATTGGTAATTATTACTAATTATTACTAATTATTACTAATTATTACTAATTATTGGTAATTATTACTAATTATTACCAATAATTACTAATTATTGGTAATTATTGGTAATTATTACTAATTATTGGTAATTATTGGTAATTATTACTAATTATTGGTAATTATTACTAATTATTGGTAATTATTTCTAATTATTACTAATTATTACTAATTATTGTTAATTATTACTAATTATTGGTAATTATTACTAATTATTGGTAATTATTATTAATTATCGGTAATTATTACTAATTATTACTAATTATTGGTAATTATTACTAATTATTACTAATTATTGGTAATTATTTGTAATTATTACTAATTATTACTAATTATTGGTAATTATTGGTAATTATTACTAATTATTGGTAATTATTGGTAATTATTACTAATCATTGTACACGTGCACTGCCACACCAAACAGCTTCTAGATCATGAGCCTATAGATTTATCATGGTGTATTCACTAAAAATTATATACCTCTAATTTTTCATTCAGATTCATGAACCAACTTCTATATTCATTGTTGTAAACCAATTTTTCAGTGCTTATCTAGAAACATAAAGGCATGCTCTACCGGCCCATGTCAACTAGGCCCATGCACTAACCCTTGCTAATTTTAGCATCATTCATTATCTAACCACTTCAATATTGCTTTACATCATGTCCCTCATCACTGAGACCATCACCATATCATGCCTATATATATTCAAGAAATGGGAAAAAGACCATATCGACTTATGTCATGGGTTTAAAACCCAACCTACACATGTAGCTTCCATTAATCTGATTTATAATATAGTAGTTTTTAATCCTCATTTTGATCCATAACTTATGAAAGAATAGCCTTATCGCATGCACACATGCATAATAAAGGATAAAAGGGATCAATTATGGTGTAAACATATATCAATAAACCACCTCCACTCAAGGTGCTAAACTAGCCTCATCTTTATACATATATATAATACATACATTGGAAATCCCTTTTGAATCCTTTTTAAACCCAAATTCAATTCTAAGGGAACTCATCTAACAAAAATCAAAGCAATGACATGCTTAATAAATTGATGGATTAATCTAGAAACAAACTCAATAGGGAGTTTGAATGGGGAGGCTTGGGGATGAAGACAAAGTTAAAAATAAAACCAAATAACAAAGGAGCTTACCCTTTCAAGGAGTAATGGCAGCGATGGAGGAGGGAAGAAAGGTAGGGAGAGAAGGTGGCGAAGCAGGAAGAGACAACGGCGAGGCAGGGATAGACAGTGGCGAGGAAGGGAGAGACAGAGGAGGGTTTGCGGCAGAGGAGGGGTTCACGGTGGAACTAGGGTTCGCGGTGGAGGTGGGGTTCAGTGGTAGAGGCGGGGTTCGGAGGCGGAGGTGGGGTTCATGGTAGAGGTGGGGTTTACGGCAATGGAGGAGGGATTCATGATGGTGGCGGTATATGAGGGCTTGACGACGACAGAGGGGTCGGCGGCGGCAGAGGTTGGCTTCCGCGATAGCTTGAGGTGTGCGAGAGAAGAAGTCGACAGTTAAGGTTCATTTATAAAAAACAGGTAAAGCTTTTATCAACGCTACTTATAAAACATTGATAAAGGTATGTTTTAACAACACTATAATAGAAAGCGTTGATAAAACCTACCTTTATTAGCACTTTTTTAGCACTGATAAAGATATAATGTTAATAAATTATTTATATTATTATATATATTTATAAAATTATACATATAATAAATATATATTTATTATAAAATTATAAGAACTATGTTTATTATAATTATAATTTTATAAATATATATAATTAATATATTTATTATTATTTTATAATTATTTAAATATATCTATATTTATTTACAATTATAATTATAAATATTTGTATTTATTTAAAAATATTTGTACATATTTATAAATATATTTATTTAATTATATATATTTATAACATTATAAGTATAATAAATATATTTATTATAATTTTATAATTATTTTAATATATATACATATTTATAATTATAAGTATAAATAAATATTTATTTATTTATAATTAAAAAATTATAATGAATATATATAGTTGTAATTATAAATATATATATATTTATTTAAATAACTCTAAAAATATAAGAAATATTTTTATTATATTTATAATTTTATTTATATATATAGTTAATATATTTATAATTTTACAATTCCTTAAATATATCTATATTTATTCATAATTATAATTATAAATATTTATATGTATTTATAAATATTTATATATATTTCTAAATATTTATATATATTTATACAAAAATTTATTTAATTATATATATTTATAACATTATAAGTATAATAAATATATTTGTATAATTTTATAATTATTTAAATAAATATATATTTATTTATAACTATAACTATAAATAAATATTTATTTATTTGTAATTAAAAAATTGTAATAAATATATTTATTTATTTATAGTTATATACATATATATATATATTCATTTATTTAAATAATTATAAAATTATAACAAATATATTTGTTATATTTGTAATTTTATAAATATATTTATTATATTTATAATTTTATAAATATATAAAATTGGTATATTTATTATAATTTTATAATTATTTATTTCAAAAGCCTCAAGAGACAGGCAAGCCTCCTCCTAAAACATTTATTAGAAAAAAACATGAAAGAAATACAAAGGAAAGATGGATATGGTCAAACAGAGGCAAAACCTCATCCAAAATGGAAAACACCTAACAAAAATAGATACAAACCCAAATATTTTACATTCCACACCATCCTCGGTCATTTCCCACTCTGACTGTGAGTTCCTCTGATTGAGGATCGCAACATATTTCTCCTTGAGCTTTTCCTGTTCTGGAGTGAGCTGTTGGCCACGCCCTCGACCGCGGCCACGTCTAAACCCCATAGTGGATGTATCAAGACCCATAACCCATGGGAGTGCATCAGCATTCAAATCAGCATGATCACGCCCTCATCCATGATTTTTGGGATGATGTACCCTTCTCCAAGTCTTGGGTTGCTGCCATGTCCCTTCTGGTTCCTCAACCTCTGATGTGTCATTCCTCATTGAACTCTGATTGATCACTGCCACATTCAGTGATGGCTGTAAGTGTTTTGATGCTTGGGAATCTCCAAGTAGAGATGTTGTTGGTCTCATGTTGGAGATAGCAAGTTGTACGCTATGCCTTTTCACCATATCAGTAATAGCACCACCACATATTGCAGCTGGCATTGTGCCTTCAATAGACTCATTTCCTTCCACTATAATGGATTGCATATGATCATCCATACAAGCATTATCATCTAACACTTCAAAAGGGTTTGATGTGGTCAAAAGATTGGCACATGAGGTGGGCACGATGGAGGCCTTTGTGAACGGTTTATCAGCACTCGTTCCTCTTCTTACCAAAGAGCCATCAAGTTTCATTCTAACAGATACATCCGGTGATAAAGAACACCCAATGGCAACATCATGTGTTGGGGTTTTCAGACAGGGCACTAAAGAACATCCAGAAACATGTGTTGGAGATTTCAGATAAGCAACCTCTAACCTACAGCTCCTGTCATGAATGATTTGGCAGCTCCCACTTTCGTTTCGAAGCACGGTTGGGGAAGAGCTCCCTGTTAGATTAGGAAAACTGGAATTAGATTGTATGTTATTAAAATAACCATAAGAAGAATCAATTTGAGGGGAATTGCCTAGGCCCTGATCATCAGACTCATTAGCATGTGCAACCTGAAAGGCTTCTTTCCTAGATGGGGCCATTTGAAACCCTTCCTCATCCAAGATAACCTTGGCAGAGGATTTTCTTTTATTCATCTGTAGAGAAGGCATCACCATCTTTTCCTTCCCTTTACTACTAGAAGTGTAGAGGTCTCTTTCCTGAGATAGCTCATTATCCACTTCCCTTTGTATTTTATCCTTGGAGTTTGTTATATCATCATCAACAAGATGATCCTCAACTGGGTCCACTGTAGCTGTATCAGCCCAAGACCGTTTGGGAAATGAAGAGTTTCGAGCATGGCTATCACTAGACCGCTTCACCCCAGCATTGTTAGCATTAGGGGAAGCCAAGATACATTTAGCACCATCAGAGAAACTAATAGGAAGTCTCCCCAAGCCATCTTGTTCTGATTGTGCATCCCCTCATGGTGAGTGCACCAATTGTGCAGCATTCTCAAGTCCACCTTCTAAAAGTTTTTTTTAATCTTACTTATTCAAAGCAGCCCCCTAAACCTATCCAAAGTGCTTTGAACGCCTTGTCTTGTTGGGCCATGTCTCATTGAAACAAGAAGCTTCTTCATGGTCGCGAGCTGAGCAGAATCCACAAATCAATTCTCTCTTATAGTTAGCCAACTCATATCCAATAATCTTGCAATCCATGCAGTAATGAGGCTTCCGTTCATATTCAATTCTGAGCGTAAATTCATATGAATCAGAAGATAGATACATCTTGTCAACAATAGTAGATCCAAGATCCACCTTAACCAAGAAACGAGCATAATGCCCAAATCGAGCTAATTCAATTTCCTTATCCAACTTGATGGGCTTTCCAATTGCAAGTGCAATATCATAAAGTATCTTTGGGTGCCACAAAATCCAATTTAACCCAAAAAAACATGACCCGTAATTGCACCGAAGATTTGGTGATCTCCTCTAGATTGAAATTTTTATCCCATTCCCGAATATGCATGACCCCTAGCTTAAGGGAGACGAATCCATACCCCCAAGCTCTTGCTATGAGCTCATCAGAGGGGAAGAGAAGGGGATAAAACCCTTTTCCCATCGAAATGCATTTCCATTGCCCAAGACCCCAAATTTCGGATAGCTGATCTGTTAAGTCAACTAATTTTCATGGTTTAGAACCCTTCAGTAGAATAACTCTAGCTATAATGGAGTGCTTACCCATTTTCACCCGCTCAATAATTGTATCTTTATCAACTTTGACATGCGCCACACTGCCCTTGCAGCGAATCAAATCTATGATTAAATCCTTATAGAGCGAGAAGGAAAACTCAAAGACACTGCTAGGGTTTGATGGTGTCAGGGTAGATCTGTTCTGAGACACCCTCGCGTGCTCTAACCCAGTAAGAGAGTGGTTATATGAATCAAACTACCCAACTTGAAGAAAAGTTTCTGCCATTAAGAGATCAAAAGGAGGTGCAAGGAATAAGTCATCATCAGGATGTAGAGTGAGAAGCTCTCTCTTCCACCATCTCTCTAATAAATTTTATTTTATAATTATTTAAATATATCTATATTTATTTAGAATTATAATTATTTATATTTGTATATATTTATAAATATATTTATTTAATTATATATATTTATAACTTTATTAGTATAATAAATATATTTATTATAATTATTATAATTATTTTCACACACACACACACACACATATATTTATGATTATACGTATAAATAAATATATTTACAAATATTTGTATATAATTATATATATATATATAATTATAATAGATGAATCTATTATAATTTTATAATTATTTAAATATCACTACCACAAAAACTGTGTTTCCACAGCGTCACCCTTTAACAGCGCTAAAAAAAGCACTGCTAAATGGGGGGGCTTTATCAGCGCAAAAAAAAAACGCTCATAAAGGGGCACATTTAACAGCGCTAAAAAAACGCTGTTAAAAGTGACCGTTTATTAGCGCTTTTTTTAGCGCTGATAAAGGCGCCCCCCTTTATCAGCGCTTTTTTTTAGCGTTGTTAAAGGGGACCCCTTTATCAGCGCTTTTTTTAGTAGCGCTGATAATAGGGGGATTTATCATCACTTTTTCCGAGCGCTGATAAATTTTATATTTCAAAAAAAAATCATGAAAAATAATATATTGTTATATAAGTATATTTATATTGATATAAATATAATATATATTTTTTAAATATGTTTTAGAAAAGTATAAATAGACTACTACATTTAATATATAAGAAATGTAGTAAAAATGGCTTTAAATTTTTTTAAAAAATATTATTAATTAATAATTTACTAATTATCATCGATTAATAATCATTTAATAACAATTTGAAGACACAAAAAAACAAAAAAAATAATAAAAGATCTAAAATACGTTGAAAATGTAATTCAAATTTCAAACGGCCATAACTATTGATTCGGGTGTCCGTTTGAGCTCTACAGCATATCAAATGCAAGTCTGCGACAAGCTCTACACGCTGGTGACTTAGGAAAAGCCTTTGTCACATTTTTTAAGGCCAAAAAAGGCCCATAAGACCTCCAAAACTGAGTTTTTATTCGGCATACCCCGATTTGTTAACATTCAAACATGTATAACTTCTGATCCGGATGTCCATTATCCCTGTACCACATATCATATCGAATATTGTTTCATTTTCTTCGATTTGACTGGTTGTAGAGTTGAAACGGGCTTCTGGATTATATGTTATGGTCGTTTTAACATTCTATGGCTTTTCAAATACACATATATATGTATTTATTCGTAAATATATATATGTGTCTGTGTGTGTGTGTGGTATATATGTATTTATTTATTTATTTATTTATAAACACGCATAAAAAACTTTTATAAATGTATTTAAAACTAATCTTATAAATATATATTAATATACAAATAAATATACTGATAAAAAATTGTAACTACAAATATATTTATAAATAGATATAAATATATATTAATATACGAATGAATTAATATATATATACTAATATATGAATAAACATATATGTATTAATATAACTAAATATATTTATATTAATATTAATCTATATTAATTTATGAATAAATATAACTATATATATATATATATAAATATATATTAATATACGAATAAATATATATATATATATATATATATTACTATATGAATAAATATATATGTATTAATATAACTAAATATATTTATATTAATATGAATATATATTAATATACAAATAAATATAACTATATATATAAATAAATAGATGTATCATTAAATAGATAAAAAAACAAAATGACTTAGTGGTAAAGGTGCAGACGCGCTAGGGGGAGGTCACGGGTTCGAATCTGGTGGAAACAAGGAGGGGCGCACGGGCAAGTGCAGGATGCACAGGCAAGGGCAGCACGCGGGAGTGGGAGGGGGCCGCCTAGCGCTGATAAAGGGTGGGTCAAGCGCTCTTAAAAGCTCCCCCTGAATAAAAATTATTTTTTATTTTTTAATTTTTTTTTGAGTTTTATCAGCGTTTTTTAAAACCGCTCATAAAAGGGGTCTTTTATCAGCGTTTTTTAGCGCGGATAAAAGGGGTCTTTATCAGCACTTTTCTGAGCGTTGATAAAAGGGACCCCCCTTTATCTTCGCCTCGATTAACAGTGCTTTTTTAGCGTTGTTAATGCGCTTTTCTAGCGCTAATAAAAGTCATGTTTGTAGTAGTGTATATATATATAGTTATAATTATAATTATAAATAAATATATTTAAAAAGTATTTATATATAAATAAAAAATATAAATATAAATATAATAAATAGATTTATTATTTTAATATATTTATTGTAATTTTATAAGTATTTATAAGAACATAATAGATTAATGGGTATAACATGAATGAATCATATACCTAATAAAGTATAGATCATAAAAAATGAGTCGTCACATATATGAACAACATGAATAATAACAATGGTGTAATGTATAAATGAATATTTTGATGAATACATAACATATGCACGTTTATTATACTCTCACATCAATATATTTATTGACCAAATTCATTGGAACATATATTTATTTATTTATATTTATAATTATACATATATATATGTATATATATATTTATAAAGTATTTAAATATAATTATAAATACAATAAATATATTTATTATTTAATAAAATTAATTATAATCTTATAATTATATAAATACATATTTATTTTATTATAATCTTATGAATACTTTTTTTTAAAAGATTATATATATATTTGATTTGTTAAAAATATATATTAACAATAAACATGTGTTTTTTATTTAATGCATATAAATAAATATTATTTTTGAATATAAATATAATAATTTTATATGAATTAATAATATTTTTATTAAAAACCTTTATCAGCACTAATAATAGCGCCGATAAAAGTCAACCTTTTATCAGCGCGTTTATTGTAGCGCTAATAAAGTTTGGCATTGCCCTTTTGCCGATTTGTGGTAGTGGACCTCCAATTGGCATGAAATGATATAACAGTGACCGTATAGTGATTAGTTAAATGTAAGAGCAGCCGACATGGAAATCGAACGAGTCGTTGGCCTCAGATGATCAATAGCGCATTTTCAGTGTTTTTAAAACACTAAAACATTTTTGTAATAGTCAAAACATTATCAAACGACCTCTGAATGATATGAAAATCATAGGAAATCTGTCTTTGTATTATTTGTGATGTAAATGACATGTCAATTCGACATGTGGTGTGCCTGGAATGACCTTATAAGCGGTTTTAAAGGGTTGACGACCTTTAAAAATCTGCTTCATTATGTCAAAACAAAGAACACGACCTTTGGTTGTCGTGAAATCATATGGCAATAGCCTTATAGTGTTTTTTAAAATTTTGGAACCAACGGAACATAAATCTGAGGTGTTGTTTGATTGAGAACTTGAAACACACTTTTAGTGTTTTAGAACACAAAAAACTTGTGTGTAATGGTCAAAACCATAGCGAACGACATCCAAATGATGTAAAATCAAAGTAAGACTATATTTGTATTATTATTGAAATGTATGAGTAAACGACAAGTCAAGAGGATGTGTGGTGTGCTTGAACGGATCAAATAAGGTGTTTTTAAAGGTTTGATGACCTTTAAAAATGTGTTTCAAGATGTCAAAACTAAGAAAATGACATTCGATTGCCATGCAATTATATGAAAACAGCTGTAGAATGAATTACAAAATGTTGGAGTAGACGACGCATCAATTGGATGTGTTGTTTGGTCAGGATGATCAGAAACATACCTTTAATGTTTTAAAATCACTAAGGTGTGTGTATAATGATCAAAACCATATCAAATGACCTTCGCATGACATGATATCATAGGACAACTGTCGTTGTATTATTTGCGATGTGTAAGAGCAAACTCAATCTAATGTGTGGTGTGCCTGAAACAACCTTATTAGCAGTTTTTAATGGTTTGGTTGGTTTTAAAAATGCGCGTCTGTAGGTGAAAGCAGAGCAATCAGACTTTGTTTTTTGTGAAATCATATGACAACAACTGTAGAGTGCCTTTTGAAATGTTGCAATGGATTGAACATCAATATGATATATAGTTTGGAATGGATGTCTGAATCGCACCTTTAATGTTTTAAAAACACTAAGACGTAAGTGTAATGATCAAAAGCATATCAAACGAGCTTCGCATGACATGATATCATAGGACAATCGTCTTTGTATTATTTGTGATGTGTAAGAGCAAACTCAATTTGATGTGTGGTGCACCAAAAACAAACTTATAAGCAGTTTTTAAAGATGTGGTCGCTTTCAAAAGCGTGTGTATGTATGTGGGTGAAAACGGAGCATTCAAACTTTGATTTTTGTGAAATCATATGACAACAACTGTAGAGTGTCTTTTGAAATGTTGAAACGGATAGAACGTCAATATGATATGTTGTTTGATAAGGAAGACCGAAAATACACTTTTATTGTTTCAAAATTCCAAAACATGTGTAACAGTCAAAACCATATCAAATGACCTTCGAATGATATGCAATCATAGGAGTTCTATCTTTGTTTTATTTGTCATGTGTGCGAGGCGACGACACATCAATCGGAAATGAGATGTGCTCGGACGGACCGAATACGCAATTTGAAAATAAATAAATGATTTGAAACTAGTATATATTGAATTTCAAATGACCTTGGACGGTTTGTTGTACTTTGTTTTAATTGAAATGTTTTACTGGATTTCAATTATTAGTTTTTTCCGATTTTTTTATTTATTGTACTAATTTTTATTTTTAATTTATTGGGTTTTTAGTTAAATGAGATGATGGGTGCGGAGGGTGAAAAATTATTGAACGTTATTTTTTGTGTTTCCATATGATTCCATAATTCTGTAGTAATTTTTTAAAAAAAGTAAATTATTTCCATCATAAAGATATGCATCATAAAAAGGAAACACGACTTTGTATCACATGTCTAAAACAACATATAAATACAGAGTTTCTCTAACATATCACCCATAACTTCTTGATTGCTGCTGCCGATGGGTTTTCCAATAGCCTTCGACGGTGCTATTTGGTTGTGGATGGAGGAATCCCACCACCGCCCTGCTGCAACCGCAGACCAACCCTGGGAACCGCAAGAAGCTGCAAGGAGCGTTTCGGAGGCTGCATCTTCCACAGCATGCAACCCTCCCTTCGTCGCTGAACCCTCGGAACCCCAAGAAGCTGCAAGGAGCGTTTCGGAGGCTGCATCTTCCACCGCAACCAACCCTCCCTTGGTCGGTGCAACGGAAATAGATCTCCAACTCCGCCTCGAATGCTTCCCCCAACTCCCAATCAACGCCGGACGGCCGGACCCAAAGCCAGCGCTACCCCGACCACTGTTATCGCTCACCCAAAACAACCCATGCATCGGCGCTGCACAACTCGATCTCCAACTCCGCCTCGAATGCTGTATCCCCGTTCGCCCGATCGGCGCCGTCGGCTCGGAGACTTCCGTAGCCTCGGCCGGTTCACTGTCAGGTAAGAAGAGGAAGGCCGGAAATCAGAAAAAAGAAAGCAGTAAACCGGCCCGACGGCGGGTTGCACTTGGAATGGTGGGGAGTTCAGCGTCGACAGCCGAACCGCCGGCCGTGATCTGGAACGCGATCGTGGGGATGGGCGGGACGGAGGTGAGTCTGGTTATTGAGAAGGTGTTGACGGTGACTGATATGAGCAAGACTCATAATCGGCTGTCGATGCCGATGGGGAGCGTGAGGACGATGGAGTTCTTGGGGGTTGGGGAGCGGGAGGCGGTGATTGGGGCGGAGGGGATGTGGGTGAAGTTGGTGGAGCCGGACGGGGTCCGCCGTGGCATGGCGACGCTGAAGCGGTGGGAGATGAGGAAGAGCAGCGGCGGGTGCTCCTATATGCTGGTGCTCAACAACACATGGAACACCGTGGCCCGGAGAAACAAGCTCCGGTCCGGCGCGGGTATCCAAGTGTGGGCCTTCCGGGTTGACGCCGAGCTTCACCTAGCGCTTGCTGTTATTCGTGAAAATGGTGAACCGGCCACGGAGGATGATCATCTCCGCCCCCATATAAACCCTTTTACATTTTTATGACTGGATTTTGTTCGTCCACGGTTTATGTATTTGTATCAATGAATAATATTAATTTTTGTTTTCTTTCAAGATCTTGTTGGTTGCCGTAAACATTCGTTTGTCGTCAAGATTATTCAACGAAATGTCTCTTTTTTTTATTCTTTTCTTATTAATATGGCTAATTTATTGAACGAGCATTGTTTATCTTTAATTGATTGGTATAATCATTCCAACTCTTTTCATTCATTATATTGTGGGTGACACCAAAGATGTTTAACCAATCTCATGACCATGAGATAACAATTAACATGGAATAATTTCAAAAAGACAAGCTATGAAAAAACTCATATGAAATATCATAGTTTAGAATAACAACCGACATCTATGAGGACTACAACAAAATTATCCATGCACAATTAACAACTATGTTGTAACATCTTTATTTTTTACGTCAAAAATAATTTTTCATATTGGTAATCTGATAACCGCTTGTGTAGAAAAAGGTTTTTCAAGCACTAGTACAACAAGTATTCATCATGTCGGTCTTTTCACATCGCTTATTCATTACCGACAAGAAAAATCCTTTTATCAACCACTCTTTGAGAATCGTCTTCATTCACTTGTTTAATTGTATTGGGAACCACTTCTTTCTTCTGAGAGTTGGTAGCCAAGCATTTGACATTATTACCATCATCAAAGGTATTTACATCGTCGGTAAAGATTGCAGCCCAGTACTTCCTCTCAGCCTCATTGACCTGCTTGACACACGAGGCTTGCATATCAATCCCATCATCATAATCAAGGTTTTTCGACACTGACATGGCTTTGATATGAGAGGCCCTCCCCTACTTGTCCACTAGATTGGTTTTTTATGCAAACAACATCATCATCATGGGTAGCAACCCCTACCTCTGCTTGCATAGTCCTACTATCAAGCTATCCATTTGAATGAGTATTAGTATGACCTACATTAACATCAATCGGACCGTGATTCTGCCTAGAACTGCTACCTTCATCATTCTTCCTTCCCTTCATAGGTTTCCCATTGGCCTCTTTCCTTGCAATAACCGGGTGTTCAGCCACAGGTTGCTCTTGCTTTGGCTTTTTTAAAAACATATTTTTCTCATGTCTTTGATTGTGATAGAAAACATAGACAATCGACTTCCTGGAGTTTGAAACATCTTGACCAATGGTGTTGCGAATCGAGCAAAAATGGGGATTATTTTTGTACTAAATTTTAAGATTCAAACCACCATCCTTTATTAAGGGAATAGTCGTCTCAACCAAAGAGGAACACAGAATGAATTCAATCAAAAATCGCGTCAAATGTCCAAATATGGCCATTTTAGTTTCTCGGTCCATTTCGATGGGAATTCCATTGGACAGTGCAATTTCATGAAGTATTTTAGGGTGCCAGAGAAGCTAGTTTAGACCAAAGACTTTCACCCAAAGATGCACAAAAGTGTTGCCTACCTCTAGTGGATTGAAGGATTTATCTCATTCACGTAAGTGAATCAGACCAGGCTTGAGGGAGACTGAGCTAAAACCCCAGACTTTCATCTTCCTTTCTTTAGAGGGGAAAAGAAGGTGCTAAAAACCATGACCCAATGAGACACATTTCCATTCGGAGAAACCCTAGATTTCATAGAGACATTCTTCATGTTCCCCAATCTTTCATGGATTCGAACCCCATGGTAAATTTAAGGTGATCGATAATGGAAAACTTGCCTAATTTCAGATGATCTGAGACCACAGTCGGGTCGGTCCTTATGTGAACCACATTACCTCTCCTACGGAATCAATAAAAAGAAAATCCCTTGCAGAGAGAAAGAGATTGACCTCATGCATACTCATCAGATGAAGTTGGAGCAGGAACCATTCCATGAGAAGATCTCGTAACAACAACTTTGACATCAAGGAACTTGTGTGAATCAAACTAGCCTTGAGCAAGGAAGGAGGATGCTTGATCCCATTAGAAGAGAGCGCTCATCAGTGTTATTGGTCAACCTCGAAGCCGCATCTTCATAACGTCCAGGTGTCTTCAGATCCAAAGTAAGCCAGTTTATGACACCACTACGACCTACCTTCAAACTGGAGGTGGCTGATCCTGTCGCTAGACTCCTATGCGAGTCAAATCTATCAAGGGCGAGGAATGAATCAGATTGAAACACCTGATTAGCGATCTACATGCTCGAGATCGCTGAAATAAAGTCTCCATAGGGGAGAGTCGGGAGCTCCCGTAGGATCTAAACCCTAGCTTCCATCTTTTCTTACTAATTACATATAAATAATTTTTAAATATATTTATTTATAATTATAATTTTAACTATATATATATAAAATTATAAAATTATAATAAATACATCTATTATAATTTTATGAATATATATATATTTATAATTGTATAGAAATATTTATAAATATATTCACCTATCGTTAGAATTATAAATAAAGATAGGAGCTAGATGATAGGGGGAAATGTGGGAGCTACCGTTCAGCATCTCGCTGCGACTTTTTTATGCTTGCTGCTGATTCTTTCTATGAAAAAACCTCTAGATTGCTATTTTGATCCCAAGGACGTGTTCATCTCTCTGTAGAAGGGTGCTCCTTCCTCATATCTTGTCGATGTGATAAGGGATGATGATCGTAATCTTAAGGTAAAGTTTGATCGGGCCAAATCTCTTGTATCGAGATGCATGTTCTTCTCTTATCTTCATCATATTTCGGAGCCCTTGCACAAGTGGATCACCTAGAAGAGATCTATTGCATTTGTGGAAGAGAATCCATAAATCCTCAAGGACCAACTTGCAGAATTTCGTTTTTATTTTCTTTCATGACTTTTAGGATCTTGAAGGGAATCTCCTTTGACGATGGAGGATCAGAAAGATTGACTACTTCAAAGTTGGGGCATTAGTGATTGGAATTTAATTTCCATCAGGAAAGGTATGTATCACATTGTTTTTTCATCAGAGGGGCTTCAAAATTTTGCCTGGGGTTTTTGCCCAGTACCATTGAAACCTGGGTTCATTTTGCTTCAGCAATGGGATCCTCTTTCGAATCCCTTTACAATTAAAAGCTTATCCATGCAGATGTGGGTTCGAATCAGGGGTCTTAGTGGGTTCTTTTAGCACTCGGCAATTCTGTGGAAAATCGCTTCTGCTATAGAGGCTCCAATTAAGGTTTATAAGGAGATAAAGCGATCTAGGTATGGCCATTTCTCTCGTGTGCTTGTTGAAGTTGATATTGCGCATGATCTGATTGATACTGTTTGCAGGTGAGTTTATGCTGAAGCTTTCTATTCAATTTGAATAGTTACATAGCTTTTTTAAATCCCATTCTTGTATTGGTCACTCAGTTGAACAATGTCGACGAAACCTATAATGCTCTCAATGCAAGTATTTTGTACACTCCTCTGAGTAGTGTAAGAGGGATCCACCTGATAATGGCCCTACTGGGAGAAATGTGGTCTACAGGACGGTTGACAAGGATGTTAGAACCACCTTTGCCAATGTCCTTAAAAAAGGAATGCCTGAGGACACTTCTAGTTCTCCTCAACACACATATGTCGTATCTACCATTACTAGTTATGGTTATATGGACTCCAAAGTGGTTGATGTTGGACCATATGGTGGCTCTGAATCTTGGGCTGACATGGATGATGACTCAGATCATGAGGCAGCTATTTCAGAGGAAGTCATCCTGGAAGTGGGTTATGCTATTGCAGCTTCTTCTTGAGGTAAGGGTAAGATGATGTTGGTTGATGGTGATGGATTTCTGATGGTGAGGCCTAAAAAATCAAGAGGTCTTGTTATTGAATAGGTTCCAGTGGCCAGTGTTGGGTGCCCATTGGTGATTGCTCCTTGGTTGGTTGGTCCTTCTGTCCAGCAGCCTGTTTCTTTGGCGGAGAACCCGGCTGGGGTTGATGTACAGGTCCCCATTACCGGGGCTAGGTTGGGGCATGGAAAAACTAACACAGATTTCTTATCCATGTTAGATTCCATTAATACTCCTGAATTTGATTTGATTAACCTCTATGGTCTTGAGAATGCAGGTTGTAATAATCGAAGAGATTCTCCCCTGTTGCTTTCTAAAGTTGGGGATGGGTCTTTGAAGGGGCTGGTTCTAGAGAAGGATGTGGATGCTGCCTCACATGATGAAGCCACTACTGGTCCTATTTTGTGTCCTAACCCAGAGTAGGCTATTGGGTCTCCAAAGGGGGTGGTCCAGGGGAAAGCTACGAATGAGGCTGTGGATGGGTCTGGGCAAGCTGAAGAACAAGTTGTGGCAGATGGGTCTTTTAAGGGGCTGGACAAGGAGCAGGCTATGCTAGTCACGAAGCAGGATTTACATGAGGCTATGGATGGGTCATCAAAGGGGCTGGAAAACGACAAGACTACCGCTGCTTCTCCTGCTATGCAGGGCTCAGTTCAGGAAATTGTTGAGGATGACTTGCCTCGCTATGAGGCTGTGCAAGGTGATATTGTGATGCATGCTGTTGGAAATCACAAACCAATCCCGTTGTTTTTTCCCCATGCGGCAGTGTATTCCCAATGCATACCATTTCCCATGTGACTTCTCACTTTCCCATGCAGGGGCGGCTCTCCCTCTTCCCATGCGTATCTCTATTTCCAAGCATATCATTTATTGCCTTATTTTTTGTTCCTCCTTTAATGCTTTGGTGTCTTTTCATTTTTGGAATAGCCTATAAATATGGCTCATATGTAATCCATAAAAAACAAGAGTTGTGTGCAATACAAAAAGGTTGCTCCTTTGTGTGAAGTTTTCCTCCTCCGCTTCTCTATTCTTTCTCCCATGAAAAATCTTTTGGCTTTGTAAAGCCATCTCCCACCAACAAACTGGTATCAGTGCCAGTTCGAAGGCATCCTCCAAATTCTGAAGATGGCCATCGCGATCCAGCCGCAAGTTCTGACCTTGTCTAAGGACAACTATGAGAGGTGGTTCATTCAAATGAAGGCATTGTTCGGGTCGCAAGAATTATGGGAGATAGTCACCGATGGGTATATAGTACCCACTGCGGAGGAAGAAGCCACCTTCACGAATGAAGAAAAGACGACCGTTAAAAATCAAAGGAATAAAGACAACAAGGCGTTGTTTCTCCTCTATCAAGGGTTGGATGAATCGACCTTCAAAAAGATTTCCGAAGCAACATCAAGTAAGCAAGCATGGGACACCCTTGCAACCATCTTCAAAGGCGTTGATCGAGTGAAGCGGGTCCGTCTTCAAACATTACGAGTGGAGTTCGAAGCGGCGCAAATGAAGGAAGGTGAGAGTATCTCGGATTACTTCTCATGCCTAATTCTCATTATTAACAATTTGAAAAGAAATGGTGAAAAAATGGAGGATATTCGAGTTATTGAGAAAGCACTTTGATCGCTCACAACCAAGTTCAAGCATGTGGTTGTGGCAATCGAAGAATCGAAAGATTTAGAAAAATTATCTATTGAAGAGTTGATGGGGTCGCTGCAAGTACATGAGCAGCGAATGCAGAAAAATGTGGGTTCAACAATAGAGCATGCCCTAGAGTCCAAGTTGACTCTGCAAGAACCAAAGAATGGTCAAGCACAATGAGGTGGTTATCGTGCAAGAGGCAGAGGGCGTGGATACCATCCAAGCCATCAACAAAAGCAACAGAACTTTACCAATTTTCGTGGAAGAGGAAATGGTGGAGGCCGATTCACGCGTGGTCGTGGAAACGCAAGGAATGTTCAATGCCACAACTATAAGAAATTCGGCCATTACGCCTCTGATTGCTGGAGCAAGGTGGATCACGATGAACGATCCAACTATGCTGAAGCGTCACGCCATGAAGAAGAAGGTACGACACTCCTCCTCGCACAAGAAAAGGCATCTGAACGCCCTGATGTATGGTATCTTGACACGGGTGCGAGCAACCACATGAGTGGTAACAAAGAACTTTTTGAAGAACCCACTGAAGAAGTTCGTGGTGACGTGACCTTCAGCGACTCATCGAAGGTGCCCGTTCTTGGCAAAGGTAAAATCAAAACATATCTAAAGAATGGTGAGTCAAATTATATTTCCAATGTGTATTATGTACCAAGTATGAAAAATAATATCATTAGTCTCGGCCAACTCCTTGAGAAGGGGTATGTTATAAACTTGGAGAATTCTTCATTGTCAATAAGAGATGCTCATAGGAGACTGATTGCTCAAGTTCAAATGGCGAAGAATCGCATGTTTCCGCTACATATCAACACGAAGGCCGAGCAATGTTTGTTTGGGATCATGAAGAACGACTCATGAAGATGGAATCTGCGCTTTGGGAATCTCCATTTCAGTGGCCTTAAACTTCTATCCTCATCAAGAATGGTGCGTGGCTTGCCGATGATTGAATCAACAAATCATGTGTGTGAGGCATGTACACTCGGCAAACAACAAAGGAACTCATTTCCAAGTGGTATGTCTAGAAGAGAAACGGAACCACTTCAGTTGGTTCACACTGATATATGCGGGCCATTGGAAACACCATCACTTAGAGGTAATAGGTATTTTATTACCTTTATTGATGATTTCAGCAGAAAGTTGTGGGTGTATTGCATCACAGAAAAATCATCTGATTTCACTATCTTTAAAACATTCAAAGCTCGTGTTGAAACTGAAAGTGGCCACAGAATCAAAGTACTCAGATCTGATAGAGGTGGATAATACACCTCAAATTCATTTCAAGGTTTCTGCAGGGAACATGGCATCAAGCAGCAATACACTGCAGCCTATACGCCACAACAAAATGACATCGCTGAAAGGAAAAACCGCACTATCCTCGATATGACGAGGACAATGCTGAAGGAGAAAGGGCTGCCAAAGAGTTTTTGGGCAGAAGCAGTGGCATGTACTACCTACTTGCTCAATTAGTGTCCAACGAAGAGTGTCAGGAACTTTACACCACAAGAGGCATGGCACAACTAAAAACCGAGCGTGGCGCACCTAAGAATCTTCGGGTGTGTCGCCTATGCTCAAGTCCCAGAAGCGAGAAGAAGGAAACTTGATGATCGTGGTGAGAAATGCATTTTAATCGGCTATTGTGAAGCCTCTAAAGCCTACAATCTTTACAATCCCTTAACCAATAAATCAGTGGTTAGTAGAGATGTGGTCTTTAGTGAGGAAAAAGTGTGGAAATGGGATGATGAAGAACCAAACAAGGATGTTGCAGTAGAAACTGAAGATTCTGAAGAAAGACATGATCATCAGGAGCAGACACCCACAACCCCTTCCTCGGGCGCATCATCAGTTATAAGTCCAGGAGTACATTTCCTCACTCCTCAAAGCACTCCAGCAAATCAAAATTTGGCCAGCTCATCCTCGCCTATGGCTCCTATGAAGATGAAAAATCTGAGTGATATTTATGAGCAGACCGAAGAGGTAAATATTTTTTGCTTGTATGCAGATTATGAGCCTCTGACGTTTTAGGAATCCATGAGGGAAGAAAGATGGGGAGTGGCTATGGAAGAAGAAATTCATGCCATAGAGAGAAATGGCACATGGGAGTTGACAACACTCCCAAAAAGCCAGAAAACCATTGGTGTGAAATGGGTGTACAAGATCAAGCGAAATGCTGATGGTGAGATCGAACGCTACAAGGCAATGCTCGTAGTAAAGGGGTATAAGCAGAAGTATGGGGTGGACTACAAAGAAATCTTCGCTCCAGTTGCTCACCTTGACACTGTAAGGATGATTATATCCCTTGCTGTCCAGCACAGTTGGATGATCTACCAACAGGATGTGAAGTCTGCATTCCTGAATGAAATCTTAGAAGAAGAGGTATATGTTGACCAGCCTGAAGGCTTTGTTATGCAAGGGGAGGAAGATAAAGTGTATCGTTTGAAGAAATCTCTTTATGGGTTGAAGCAGGCTCCGCGTGCATGGAATGCACGCATCGACATTTATCTCCGAGAGAATGGCTTCGCCCAATGTCCATATGAGCACGCGGTTTACATCAAGCAGAATGATCGTGGCGATATACTTATTGCATGCTTGTATGTTGATGATTTGTTGTTTACAGGGAATTTTCGACCGATGTTCGATGATTTCAAGGAGGCCATGTTCAAGGAGTTCGAGATGACCGATGGGGGTCTCATGTCCTTCTTTCTAGGAATTGAAGTGAAACAACAACATGTCGACATCTATATATCTCAGAAGAGGTATTCCAAGGAGTTTCTTGAAAAATTCAAGATGACCGATTGTAATGTTGTAAACACACCGGTTGCAACGAGCTTGAAACTGACAAAAGATGGAGAAGGAAGAAGCATTGACTCGACTCTGTTCAAGAGTCTGATTGGAAGCCTGAGGTATATCACAATCACAAGGCCATATATTGTCTATAGTGTTGGACTTCTAAGCAGGTATATGGAGACACCGAAAGAGTCACACTGGCTAGCTGCAAAACGTATCCTCAGGTACGTTAAAGGAACGATAGATTTTGGTCTCTTTTATCCATACAACGAAGAAACAGAGCTGTATGGATACTCAGACAGTGATTGGGGAGGTGACCAAGATGAAAGGAAGAGCACTACTAGGTACGTATTTTTTCTTGGATCAACTTCTTTTACATGGAATTCAAGAAAGCAAAGTGTTGTTGCTTTATCCACATGTGAAGCAGAGTATGTGGCAACATCCTCTACTATTTGTGAAGGAATATGGTTGAGAAATATGTTGAAGGAAATGAAGCATCCACAGGATGGATCCACAATGATATATATGGATAACAAGTCAGCTATTGAACTAGCCAAAAATCCGGTGCAGCATGGGAGAAGAAAACACATTGATACTCGTTTTCATTTTCTCAGGGATCATGTGAAACAGAAAACGATGAAATTGGAATATTCTCACACTACCAAACAGGTGGAAGATATTTTCACAAAGGCACTACCGATAGATGCATTCAAAATGCTAAGAACGATGCTCGGGATGAAGCTGGTTTTGGTTCGAAGGGGAGTGTTGGAAATCACAAACCAATCTCGTTGTTTTTTCCCCATGTGGCAGTGTATTCCCAATGCATACCATTTCCCATGTGACTTCTCACTTTCCCATGCAGGGGCAACTCTCCCTCTTCCCATGCGTATCTATATTTCCAAGCATATCATTTATTGCCTTATTTTTTGTTCCTCATTTAATGCTTTGGTGTGTTTTCATTTTTGGAATAGCCTATAAATATGGCTCATATGTAATCCGTAAAAAACAAGAGTTGTGAGCAATACAAAAAGGTTGCTCCTTTGTGTGAAGTTTTCCTCCTCCGCTTCTCTATTCTTTCTCCCGTGAAAAATCTTTTGGCTTTGTAAAGCCATCTCCTACCAACACATGCTCCATGATAGGAGGAGGCTAATGAGATCTCGGTGGGGTGGAGGGGGGATTCACAACCAATGCAATGGAGGCGCAGGTGATATCCGACTACTCGGGGATCTCAAGGCCAGGGCCGATACAAAAAGAGGTGATCTATCTTGTATGTGTTGATTTTCTTATCTCCTGTATTGGTGTGTTTTGTCACACTTTGAACGTTTCCCCCGTTTGCTCTTGTACTATTAATTTTTAGTTAATAATTTTGGGGTCATGAACTTTAATCCATGGTTGAGCCGTTTGGGGTAGAATTATATATATATATATATAATTATAAAATTATAATAAATATATTTATTATACTTATAAAGTTATAAATATTTATAATTAAATAAATATATTTATAAATATATACAAATATTTATAATTATAATTCTAAATAAACATAGAAATATTTAAATAATTATAAAATTATAAAAAATATATTAATTATAAATATTTATAAAATTATAAATATAATAAATATATTTGCTATAATTTTATGATTATTTTAATATATATATAATTATTATAATGTTATAAATATATATAATTAATTAAATAAATTTATAAATATATACAAATATTTATAATTATATTTATAAATAAATATAGATATATTTAAATGATTATAAAATTATAATAAATATATTAATTATATATATTTTTAAAATTATAAATATAATATATATATTTGTTATAATTTTATAATTATTTTAATAAATAATTAAATAAATATATTTATAAATATATACAAATATTTATAATTATAGTTATAAATAAATACATATATATTTAAATAATAATGTGCTTGAACTCGAGCTTTTTTAGTATATAAAAAAATATTTATTTTTTTATACTTATAATTATAAATATATATATAATTAAATAACTATAAAATTATAATAACTATATTTATTATATTTATAATGTTAAAAATATATATAATTAAATAAATATATTTATAAATATAAACAAATATTTATAAATTAATATAAATATTTATAATTATAATTCTAAATAAATATAGATTTATTTAAATAATTATAAAATTATAAGAACTATATTTATTATACTTTTAATTTTATAAGTATATATAATTAATATATTTCGTATAATTTTATAATTATTTAAATATACCTATATTTATTTTGAATTATAATTATAAAAATTTGTATTTATTTATAAATATTTTTATATATTTATAAATATATTTATTTAATAGTTGTAGGTGCTGGGAACCTAAGTTATAGGCTTTGAAATGGACTTCATATCCATAGGGCCTTCGGCCCATCAAAAAATGGGTGGGTTATCCCTTGGGGGGCTATGACATGCCTTTTCGAGTTGTGTATGTTGCATTTCTATGTTTTTTGTAATTATAATGTCATGACCCGACCCTACCGGTCTCAAGCCGCAACTACCCCAAACCCGCCTCCATAGGCAATGGGCTGACGACAAGCGCCGAAGGCGTAAAAATATCAGGGAGGCCTTTGCCTAAGTACCTGTACACACACACACACACAATGCAGAAGTACAGAGTAAAAAAGGAAACCAATAGAAAAAAATATATAACCCAACCACAGTCATGCATCAACCTCTAAATAGAAAAAAAGTAAAGTGCTGAAAGGTACTGGAAAGATACTAAATAGAAAAAGGAAAAAACACGTGCCCAACCTGAAAGGTTCCACAACACGGCAACATGTCAACAAAATTAAACAGCTGGTGAGTCTCACACCTGAGAGTCCTACTACGACCACTGAACACAGCCCAAGCTTATGTGTCCTCTACGCTCCTCCGTAGTCTCGATCAACCTATCTGTCGTCTGCAAGGGCACCCCAAGTGCGGGCAATGCTCAAGCAGGGGTGAGTATAAAGATACTCAGTAGGATGCCCTGAAAGCTCGAGGGAGCAAGAAAGGAGGTACTAAAACGGTGAGCAGTAGACAGAACAAAGAACAGTGTAAGAGTACACTAGAGAGAGTGCAAATCAACCCAAAAAAAAAGAAAGGAAGTAGACTCATCCCAACCAAGAGGAGCTAGACACGGAAAGCATGTGGCATACCCCGCATGTCTTCACCCCTCTTAGAAGGAGAGTAACTGAACCCAAGGAGTGGGAAAAAAAGTAGGGTGTATATATATATATGCTCAATAAGAAACCTGAATGAGTTTGTAAGGGGATCTCCATCTCTAAGCTCAACCCAGGAAAAGTCGTCAACAGTTCTAAGGATATCCATCACTAATGCCCAAAAGTCCCACACGTCAAAGCTGTCTCATTGCTGAATCGCGCAACCAAGGATCCCGCTCCGGTATCCACGGAGAAAAGTCACTGACTAGCCTCATAGAAAGGGTTGAGTCTAAAATAAATCCTTGGGTAACCCACTACCCAGCCCAACTGGAGGGTAAACCCCAAAAGGTCATCGGGTGACCCAGTGCCCAGCCCTGCTGAAGGGTAAACCCCAAAAGGTCGCCGGGTGACCCACTGCCCAGCCCTGCTGGAGGGTAAACCCCAAAAGGTCGTCGGGTAACCCACTGCCCAACCCTGCTGGATAGTAAACCCTAAAGTCAATGGGTAACCCATTGCCTATCCCTGCTGGAGGGTAAACCCTAAGGTCAACGGGTAACCCACTACCCAGCCTCGCTGGAGGGTAAACCCTGATACGCTGGTGGGTAACCCACTGTCCAGCCCCGCTGAAGGGTAAACCCGAAACTGGTCTGATAACTCTGCGATGCCAGTTCCATCACTGGGTGTCACTAACATTGCTATCGTGCGTTGGTTCGGAGTGCGTCAAAAGAACCTCCGAAAAACGCCCTTTCAAGTTTCCACATTTAATGAGATCTCGAAAGAGGCTCTGCATGTCCAAACAGATTACACTGTTGTAATCCTCGTGAAAAATCATGCGAGATAGACTACTTACTCGCTGGAAACAGAATCCCGACGAAAAAGTTATTCAACATCGCTTATGCCCATACGGTGTCTCATGGGGCCCACACCTTGGTCCCAAAAGAGGTCGGGCGAACTGCGCCATTACGATGCTCTTGAAAAAACACGCCAAAACGACTACTTATTCGCCCCGAACGGACATCTGATAAAAAATTCGCAAAACGTTACTCACAGCTTAAAAGATGGCCCGTGGGGCCCACACCTCAACTCAGTCTTAAATTCCTGAAACCACCCTAGTCTACATCGTTTCGACACCAGGGTCACAATTCCACTAACGACGCCTTAAACGGACTCCGGATGTGTTCACGCCATCCGAAAGATGAATCCTGGCGAGGTACTTAACGAGTGTGTCGTGCCACCGAGCCCCCCCCCGTCTTGGGAATTTAAAAATCCCTGAGACTATCTCAAAATCTCCATCTTGAGCCGAGGATTACACTGCCGCAGACGACATGCAAAACGGACACTCATAGTGGAAGTTACGGGTGTCCGAAGACAAGGGGGGGCAATCCCCTTTAGGCTGGACCAGGCCGGTCGAGCCGGTCCACCCAGCCTGGGTCGGCCCGCAGTGCCGGCCCGCGGGTCTTCCGCGTGGCTCGGCAGCTGACCCGCGGTCTACCGCGTTGACCGGCCCTCATGGCCGGTCGCTGTCCCGCACGGAGACCCGCCTTCGGCGGGTCTCGATCCCCCTCTCGGGGTCGTGCACCGTGAACCTCGTCGCACCCCGCACCGGCGACCTCCATCGTAGACACTCGCTGCGCCGCCTGGGAGCCCGCCGCCGCCACCTGGGAGCCGCACCGCACCACCTAGGAGCCTACTGTCGCCGCCAGGGAGCCCGCCGACACACTGCCGTCCCAAACCGCCTGAAGCCCACCGTGCCGGCCACTGGAAACCCCTGGAATCACCGGAAAGAAAAAAGAATTTGGCCGGAAAACTTCCTGGGGCCACCCCTGGTGCCCTGGGACTTTGATTTTTGATTTGAGAAGAGTGTTAGAAAGCTCAGATTGATCCCTACACATCTATAGTCTTCACTCGACGATTGGACAACATTTCGATGCAATGAATTTAATTCAAGGAATGTGTAATTAAAACGAAAACACAAACTTCCTACCTCGCTGGGCGTAGCCCGTAGTTTCACCGACGATCCGTTGGAGCCGCCGCACCTTGGAGAGGTGGGGAGAGGGGCTCGATTCTTTTTGAGAGGAAAACCGCCAGGGAGAGGCAAGGGGGAAGGAGGAGGAGGGGGAGAAGTGTTTAAGTAGAGAATGAATTAAAATTTAATTAATTCTTTAAACACCTACCAGTAGGCCCCGTACCTGAACTTTCAACGGGGTCAGGTTTAAGACGCCCCTAGGGTAAAATCCATGTTCTGAGTGCAACGGAGGTCTTAGAATTTTAATCTGAGCATCTGTTCAGAAGTTGTAAGGTTCACGCCCGAGACCGCTAAATTACGAAAACGCCCCTGGTGACATTTTCCACAGAAGGGCCATGCCCGTGAAAGTTACACCCCTCCTAGGGTAAATGACATGTTCCAGACTCAACGGTGCCCTCAGTTTTTTTCCATCAGAGAAACCGTTTAGGAGTTATTCTATTAATTTGGCGTGCCTAGTGTGAATGCAATTAAAATTTAATTCTGACCACACCGGGGCTCGGAATCACACGTCGTCTGAACTCCATGCTCTGGAATAACATCAAGAAAATTTCAAAGTCTTACAGGCTCAAAACCCAAGTTCTTACATCATTCCCTCCTTCAAGATTTTCATCCCCGAAAAACAAAACTACAAAAAAAACTCGGGATACTGAGCCCTCATCTGGCTCTCCTGTTCCCAGGTGCTCTCCTGCACCCTCCCGTGCTGCCACAACACACGAACCAAAGGAATGGTCCGTCCATGCAGTATCCTCTCTTACCGGCCCTCAATCGCCACCGGGTGATCCACAAAGGTGGCTCCATCCTCGATGTCCTGCTCTCCCCAGTTGATAACGTGCATGGGGTCACGCACGTATTTCCTCATCTGCAACATGTGGAAGACATCATGCACCCTCTCCAGCTGTGGGGGTAGAGCAAGACGGTAGAAAACCTCAATAACCCTGCGCATGATCTCAAAGGTCCCAATGAACCTCGGGGATAGATTGCCTCCCCAGCTGAACCTCCGTGTTCCTCGCCGCGGGGAGACCCTCAGAAAGACAAGGTCCCCCTGATCGAACTCTAAAGGCCTGCGACGACGGTCTGCGTAGGACTTCTGTATGCTCTAAGCCGTCCTCATCCACTCAAGAATGACATGCACCTTCTCTATCGTCACCTACACCAACTCTGGGCCCACGAGGGAGGTCTCCCCAACCTCTGTCCAGCACAATAGTGACCTGTAGGGTCTCCTGTAGTGGGCCTCAAAAGGTGCCATACCGATAGTGGAGTGGTAAATGTTATTGTACGCGAACTCCACCAAGGGAAGATGATCCTACCAACTCAGGACAAAGTCTAACACGCACGCCCTGAGCATATCCTCCAACACATGGATAGTGCGCTCTATCTGCCCATCGGTCTGGGGGTGAAAAGTTGTACTCATCTGCAGCCAAGTCCCAAATGCCTCCATTAGGCCTCGCCACAAACGTGACGTAAACCGTGCGTTACGGTCGGAGATGATCGTCGAGGGTAATCCATGAAAGCGGACGATCTCCCAAACATACAGCTGCCTTAGACTCTCCACCGAGCTCTGCTCCATGATGGTAAGGAAGTGCGCCAACTTCATGAGTCGGTCTACTATCAACCAAATGGAATCGTGGCCCTTCGCTATGCGTGGGATCCCTGTGACGAAGTCCATAGATATGTCATCCCACTTACACTCTGGGATATCAAGGGGTTGCAACAACCCTGCCAGAACCTGATGCTCTGCCTTCACCTACTGATAGGTAAGACACCGAGAAATGAACTCTTCTACACTCCGCTTCATACCATACCACCAAAAATACCGATAAAGGTCTCTGTACATTTTCCCCACACCAGGATGTACAAACAAGGGAGAAGTGTGGAACTCCCACATCACCTCCTCCCGCATCTCCTTTGGTACTATAGCTCACCCTTGGAATAGGATCTCATGATTCCCTCCTTTAGAATACCAATCGGGTGCGTCGCCCGTGGATATCTGATCACGAAGTACCTCACTGTCGATATCCCCCAACTGCGACTCTCTCACACACTAAAGGACGATGGAGTCAACACCATCAACTGCAGAAAAGTCGTACCCTCCTGCTCCATTAAGGTCAGCCGTAGGGAAGCCAACTGCTCTGAAGCTTCCCACACTAAACGAGCCTGGGACTTTCTACTAAGGGCATCTTCTACTACGTTGTGCTTTCCTGGAGTGTAGACTATCTCGAAATCATAGTCCTGCAGAAACTCCAGCTAGTGCCTCTGCCTTAGATTCAAATCCCTCAGAGTGAAGATGTACTTAAGGCTCTGGTGGTCTGAGTAGACCACAAAACACTCACCCAGAAGGTAGTGTCTCCATAACCTCAAGGCTAAGACCACCGCTGCCAGCTCCAAATCGTGAGTCACATAATTCTGATCACGGGGCATCAACTGCCTCGACCCATATGCAATCACTGCCCGCTTCTGCATCAGCACGCACCTGAGCCCAGCTCCTGAAGTGTTGCAGTACACCATGAACTAAATGCCCTCCTCTGGCAGCCTCAACACTGAAGCACTAGTCAGCCTCTGTCTCAACTCCTCGAAGGCCTTCTGGTACTGATCAGTCCAGGTGAACGGTCATACCTTCCGTGTCAATGTGATCAAAGGGGCAGAAATCCTGGAGAAATCTTCCACAAACCTCCTATAGTACCCTTCCAAACCAAGGAAACTCCACACCTCTGACGAATTCTTGGGTGGCTCCCAAGAAAGCATTGCCTCTATCTTTGTGGGATCTACGGCTGATCCCTGCTCCATAATGACATGCCCCAGAAAGTGAACCTCATGAATCCAGAACTGACACTTTGAGAGCTTCCCATACAGATGGTGCTCTCAGAGTAAGTCTAGGACCATACTCAAATGCTCTGCGTACTCCTCTTCCGTCGCAAAGTAGATGAGTATGTCATCAATAAAGACAACCACAAATCGGTCCAAGTACGACTGGAAGATCTGGTTCATCAAAGCCATGAAAATGGTGGGGGAATTCGTCGTGCCAAAGGGCATCACTAGAAACTCGTAATGCCCATATCGACAATGAAAAGCCAACTTCAGGATGTCAGCCTCACAAACCCGCAACTGGTGATAGTCGGATCGAAGATCAATCTTGGATAACCACTTCGCACCTCTCAACTACTCGAAGAGGTCATCGATCCTTGGAAAAGGGTACTTGTTCTTTATCGTTGCCTGATTCAGGCGACGATATTCCACACAAAGCTGCAGACTCCCATCTGCCTTTTTCAAAAACAAAACCGGAGCTTCCTAGGGGGACACACTGGGCCTAATGAATCCCTTCTCACGAAGTTTGTCCAGCTGAAGTCGTAGCTCCCGATGCTCTGTGGGTGCCATCCGATAAGCCGCACAGGATATCGCGGCAGTCCCCAGCTAGAAGTCAATGCAGAACTCCATCTCTCACCTCAGAGGTAGTCCTGAGACATCCTCGAGAAAGATGTCCATGTAGTCCTCTACAACAGTAGGAATCCAGGTTCCAATATCATCTGTTGCTCTGAAATACATGCTCTCCAACTGATGAGAAAAAGGTCGTGGTCTCCTGCTCAGAGTACCCGCCTGCTCTACCACGAGGTCTCGTTCACCAAGGATAGTGAACCTCGTCCAATCAAAAAACATGCCTCTGACTCGTCTGTGATTATAGTCGATCTGGGTGTGAACCATAGAGAGACAATCCATTCCCAAGATGATGTTTTAAGGTTCCATCGTGAAACTCCCTCCTCCAAACGACGGTTTGCACTATCTGCAGATAATGGTCACCAACGAGGCACATCCCGTAGGAACCTCGAGGCTAAGTGCAGGTGTGAGCGCCTCTATTGGAATCTCCAACTCCCATACCAAAAACAACGATATAAAGGAGTGGCTGGAGCTTGTGTCTACTAGTACCAAAGAAAGCACAGAGTAAACACAAAGCATACCTCGGACCATCTTGTGTGTTGGGGGGTCACGAACACCCATAGCCTGAAGCTACCCGCGACCCCTACCGCCAGCTCCCTGAGCCTGGCGTGGGCCGCTCGGTGGTGGCGGTAGAAGGAACTCGAAACACCATCCCATACCTCCAGGTCCTGCAGCTCTGCCTACGCTGCCTCCCTGAGGACCACCCTGTCCTCACCTGGGGGATCCCTGGTCACGGCGCTGCCTCTGCCGCTGCGGTGTGCCCACTGCCTACCACGACTACTCGGTACGCCTGGTTGGGCAGTCCCGTACTAGGTGACCTCGTCCTTCATAGGCATAGCACCATCTCTCTCCTGCCTGCCCCGGTGCTCCATGGCGCCACTGCGGTGTATGACCCTACCCCAGTGTCTGCTCATGGAAGGGCCTCCTCGACCGAGGCTCTGCTCTCTACCGCCTGCCTATCACCGAAGACTCTCCTCTGAAGCAGCCACTGCTAGGCCCTGTCAGCTGACATCCCTCAGCCAAGTGTTGGAACCATGGTCTTCTATGCATACATTGAAGTGTGGTTTGTGTTTGTTGTTAGTCCTCAGTGGAAGTTCAGAATGTGTTCCAGCAAAGTGATCATACAGTTCAAGCAGACAACAGTATTGAAGGTGACGTCATTTCCCAGTGTTTTCCAAATTTTTGGGCCTGAAAATAGACAAATGGAGAAAAGTGTTTTTGGAAAAGAGACTTGGGCGCCGTGTACTTGAAGGAGAGGAAACTTGAGCGCCATATGTTTTTCAAGATCAGAACATGGAAAAATGGAAAAGGGATAAAGGTCGCGCAAGTTTTGGTCTGGTTGCGCAAGTGACCTGCGCGCCGAGAAAGAACTTGCGCACTGATGTCTAGGAGGTTTGGAAACTTCCGTGCCGATTGTTCTTCGTGATCAGATCTGAAAATTTTGGCAAAGGAAAGAAGGTCGCGCAAGTATTTGTTGGGTCGCGCAAGTGAGTTGTGCGACAGAAGCAAGGGAGGATGGACCTACGCACCAGAACCTACGCACCGAGAGGAGGCATGCGCGCCACCGCACAGGGTGTCCAGTTTGCCTATAAATAGTGGACCACCCCTCCTCATTTGTAATGAAGTTCAAGACTTAGATATTTTTTGATCTCTCGTCGCGCAAGTGGTTGAGTCGCGCAAGTTTTTGTTGGGTCACGCAAGTAGAGGCTGTGCGCCTGTTGTTGGTTGTGCGACCAAGGCGGTTTGGGAGCTGAAGAAGCAGAGTTGTGAAAGTTTGGAGTTGAAGGAGGCAGTGTCGCGTAAGTGTGTTGGTGTCACCTGTGCACCGATTGTGTACCGCTCAAGTTACTTGCGCGTCATTCTTGTAACTTGCGCGCCGGTCTTTGAGAAGCGCGCCAGGTGAGGTTGTTGTACGCCAGACCTTTTGGAGCTGCACGAAAACTGGAAGATTGCCCGATACTTTCGGTGCAATGTGAGATTAGTATATAAGTGAAAGTTGGACTTCAACAGAGCATCTATATTCAACAGAGGATGCATTCTTGTGCAATAATTAAGATACCTTCATGTCTATAAACTGAGTGGGACTTCACCAAGGGCAGTGAGCTAGGGGGAGTCAACGAGAGTGACCCGAGGAAAGCAGTGAGCTATCCCTGAACCTTTGTAAATGTAGTGAGCCTGGGACAGAGTGAATGTTCCTGAACCATTGTAATCGACAACTAGTGAAGATTAGTGGAATTTGGTATGACCGAAAACCTTTCGGCGTATGCTCCTTGGACGTAGCCCTTAGTGGTGAACCAAGTAAAAAGTGCTATGTCTTCTCTGTGCATGTGAATGTTTGCTTTCTGATCATATTCATCATACAGGTTGAACAAGTTCCTACCAACATGGGAATAAGATCCACCACATTAAAAGAAAATTTTTTCACCCTGATTCACCCCTCCCCTCTCAGGGTGTCCCGGGGTCCTACAAGTGGTATTAGAGGGTAAAGTTTGCTGGTGTTGAATATGTCCTTTATAATCATGGAGAATGCAGTCAATGTCAGGGGAGTCCCTCACTTCGATGGAAGTAATTTCCAGATCTGGAAGAATATAATGAGATCTCATCTAAGATCTCTTGGAATGAAAGTTCTATTTTTCACTATGCAAGGAGTACAATCCACTGATCCAACAGGGCTGGCTATGACTGACACAGATAGGAAAATTCTTGATGCAGATGCTAAAGCACAAAATGCACTCAACGCAGCCCTTTCTGATCAGATCTACCTAAAGGTGATGAATTTTACCTCAGCAAAATCCATGTGGGATAAACTCGAGAACATTTATGAAGGAGATATCAAAGTGAAGGAGGCAAAACTACAAGTACTGCAAAATAGGTTCGATGATTTGAAGATGCATCCGAATGAGAATGCAGACTCCTTCTTTAATCGAATCACTGAAGTAGTTGGAGCAATTTGGGGCATAGGAGAAGAAATCAAAGATGTTGACATTGTGAAGAAAATACTGAGAAGACTTCCACCCCTGTACAATGCAAAGGTATCAGCCCTTGAGGAAAGAGATCTTTCAAAACTTTCTCTGGATGACCTCCTAAGCAGCTTGGTAGCATATGAAATGAGAATCAAACCAGAAGATGCTATGACTCGTGTGAGCAAGGAAATGACATTTAAGGCCATGGATAAACTGAAAATTTCAAAATAAATTAGTGGTGAGGATGATGAATAAAAATGAATTCTTTCTCTCATTGCAAAGAAGTTCCAGAAGGGAAAAGGGAAATTCAAAGGTAAGTTACCTCTCGCATGTTTTCGTTGCGGAAAAGTTGGGCACATTGCCTCTCAGTGACTAAGAAAGATCAATGATGAAGATAGTGAAGATGAAAGCTTCAAGAAGCCTTGGAGAAGGTTTTTCAAAAAGGGAGACTTCAAATCTGGAAAGAAAATGCAAAGGAAGAGTTTTGTCTGTGAAGAGGAAGAAGAAGATAATGAATTATGTGATGAAGAAGAACCAGAATTCAAAACTGGGAACCATGATTCCATGATGGCCACTATTGAAAAGTCATAAGATACTGGTGGAGAAAAATAGTTGAAAACTTGTGCAGATCCCGAGATGCAACTTAAGGATGCTGTTAGTAAGCTTAAGACTAAATGTAAGAGTTGTAATAAGTGGAAATAAATTATAGAAGAATCAACTAAATACGTTGATCAACTTGAAGCTGAAATTGAATGACTGGAAGAATTTGTGAAGGTACAATCTAAAATAATTGAAATCAATGATGTTGTAGTGGATCTGAAGCTGATAATTGAAGAGCAGGAAAAGGTCATCAATGACCTCACCTCCAGACTAGAAGAAAAATCCAAGACTGCTGATGGTCTTGAGGAGTAAGTTGTTACTCTTAAGAGTAAACTTGAGACTAAATCAATTCCAAAAGAATCAAAGAAGAAAATACAGTTTGGAAGATTCTCAGATGCAGAATTACTAGTAGGATCCAAGTGTGGTTCATATGGGGTTGGAAACATCTTGAGTGATCAAAGACCCGCTTGCATGGGAAAGAGTGGAATTGGCTGTGAAGCTGAGACATCAACTGCTGGAAGTGAAAAGATCCAAAAGAAAGATAAGATGAAAGTTGAACATGTTGAAATGTTTCCTAAAGTGCTGAAAAAGGAACCCTCAATCCAAACAAAAAAGGAGAACTGAAAATTATCCTCAAACATTCAGAAATGACAGTCAGTATAACTATTCTCCCAAGGAATAAGGTATGAAGAGAAATTCAAGTGAGAAGACATTTCCTCTCATGAAGTGTCAGTTCTGTGGCTATCTAGACCATACCATGTCTTATTGCGAATAGGCAAGAAGCTATCTGAATGGAGAATATGTAGGAGTTCAACAAATGAGAAGAAATTCATATCCTAATTCTTATAGAAAAAACAATTTCTATGGATATTGTTTTCGTTGTTCTAACTTTGGTCATAAGGCAGCTAATTGCAGGAAGAGAAGGGACATGGACACCTCATACCGAAGTTCAATACAAGTCATGTCTATTCAGCAAGACAGTGTTCCTCTTTCAAACAGGTTTTCTCCTCTCAAAGAAGATTTAGACTATGAAGAACCTGGGTACATGGAAGAGATAATTGAAAGTCCATCAGTACTCTATACTCAATCTAATGTCTCATGGAAGGAAAGGAAGAATATTGAGAAATCCAACCTTATAGAGGTGACCCTCAAAGATACAAAGAACAACAGTACCTAGATTCTGGATAGCGGTTGTTCATCTCATATGACAGGTAATGCCGTCCTGTTAATAGATATCAAAAGGAAGGTTGATGGTACAGTACGATTTGGTAATGATGGAGCTCTGAAAATCAAAGGGAGTGGAAGTACCGAATTAGCTAATGGGGAACTCAAGAAGACTGAAGTCATTTACATAGATGGCCTACGTCATAATCTTCTCAGTGTGAGTCAACTCTGTGACTCAGGACTTATAGTTACTTTTAATCAGAAAGGCTGCACTATCAAGGGAAAGACATGCAATTCACTTATGAAAGGATGCAAAACAGAAGGCAACTTGTATCAGGTTGATAGTGAAGAAAATGTCTCCTACATAACTGTTGAAGAAGAAAAAAATTTGTGGCATCGGAGACTGGGGCACATCAATCAACAAGACATGGAAAAAATATCAAAATTGAGGATTTTCATGGACATTACCAACCTGAAGTGTGAGCATGAAAAGTGTTGTGATGCTTTCATTCGTGGGAAGCTGGTCTGTAGTTCATATCAGCCAAAGAAGAAAAGGACATCTCACCTTCTTTATTTAATTCATACAGATGTTTGTGGGCCAATAAATGTTGCTGGAAATCACGGAGAAAGGTACTTTGTCCTTTTCATAGATGATTACAGTAGAATGGAATGTGTGATGGTCATTCACATGAAACGAAAAGTTCTTGACTGCATGAAAACATATCGGCGAATCACCGAGAATGATACCGGATGAACAGTCAAAGTGTTGTGATCTGAAAATGGAGGAGAATACACGTCCATTGAATTTGAAAATTATCTGGAGAATCATGGGATACAGCATGAGGTAGCTGCTGTGAGAACTCCACAACAAAATGGAGTTGTTGAACGTAGGAATCGACAAGTGAACAACATGGCACGAATTATGCTGATTGAGAGTCGAATTCCATGACATTACTGGAAAGAGGCCGTTCAAGCTATAGTGTATATTCAGAATCGAACAGGGCTTTATATGGTTGAGACGAAGACACCATATGAATTTTGGCATGGAAGGAATCCCTCTTTAAAATACTTTTGTGTCTTTGGAAGTAAATGCTTCATCAGGAACAAAGAAGGAAATCATGGGAAGTATGGCGATAATGAAAATGAAGGAATCTTCCTCGGTTACTCAATGAATAACAAAGCCTACAAATGTTTCAACAAGTGTATAGGAAGGATTGTTGAAAGCAGTGATGTTAAGATAATAGAAGAGAAAACCACAAATGCCTCAAGGACGTCATATGATGATGTAATAGAAAGTGAGGAAGAAAGTGAACGTGGAGAAAATAAAAATACATAAATAGAGGAAGTTGTACAAAACACTCAGCAGTCACATCATGATGTTGACTCAGAAGAAGAATCTGAAGAAGAAACTGTGGCTGAAGAGAATGCAACTGAACCTAATAGAAGAAATCGAAGAGCTGAGATTGATCCATCCAACATAATTGGGGATAGGAGTGCACCCACTCAAAAAAGAAGGATGAGGAATAACACACAATCTGTATTTCTGTCAGTTGTGGATCCATCCACATTCGAAGAAGCAACAAATGATGAATCTTGGGTGAAAGCCATGAATGAAGAATTAGATCATATTGACAAGAATCAGACATGGGATCTTGTCCAGAGACCCAATGGTCACAATGTGATTGGTACCAAATGGATCTTCAAAAATAAGTTTGATGAACATGGAAGTGTCATCAGAAACAAGGAACGACTGGTATGTAAAGGATACTCCCAAATTGAAGGCATTGATGTTGAAGAAACCTTTGCTCTAGTGGCTAGACTGGAGTCAATCAGGCTTTTCCTTGCCATAACACTCCAAAGAGGATTTAAATTATATCAAATGGATGTCAAGATAGCATTCTTGAATGGTGTACTCGAAGAAGAAGTCTACATTGAACAACCAGTGGGTTTTGTTTTAGGTACTGATGAAACAAAGGTCTGCAAACTGAAGAAAGCTCTATATGGTTTGAAGCAGGCACCACGAGCATGGTACTCGTGGCTAGATTCGTATCTCAAGAAGCTGGAATTCAAAATAGGAGGAGTAGATCACAATCTCTATGTGAAGAATTCTCCAGAAGATCAATTCATGGTTCTAGTCTACGTTGATGATATCATATTTGGTGGCAGCAGGCAGAAATCAGTGGAAGAATTTTCCAATCACATGAAATCAGAATTTGAAATGTCTATGATTGGGGAGCTCACATATTTCTTGGGGCTGCAGGTGATTCAAAAGAAGGAATACACTTTCATTTCTCAGGAAAAGTATGCAAGAGAGCTGCTGAAGAAGTTTAATATGCAATACTCCAAACCAATGTCAACTCCGATTGCAGTTGGAACTAAACTTGGAAAGCATGAAGATGGGGACTCTGTTGATCCCACTATGTATAGGAGGATCATTGGGGGCCTACTATACCTGACAGCAACATGACCATATATTGTCTTTGCCACATGTATTGCGGCCCGTTTTCAGAGTAATCCAAAGGAGGAACATATGGCGGCAGTAAAAATAATCATGAAATACATTCAAGGTACACATAACTTTGGGTTATATTTTGTTGCAGGCGGGAACAATGAATTATCAGCGTTTTCTAATACTGACTAGGCCGGTGATGTAGTAGATAGAAAGTCCACCAGTGGTGGATCCTTCTATATTGGGCAGAAATGTGTTGGCTGGTTGAGCAAGAAATAAGAAAGTACTTCTCTTAGTACTGCTGAAGCTTAGTATATATCCGCCACAAAGGCATGCACTCAACTGCTATGGATGAAGCAACAATTAACAGATATCGGTGATGATGTAAAGCAACCAATGGTGATTTAATGTGATAACAAGAGCACAATTGATCTTATGAAGAATCCTGTTTAGCATTATCGTACAAAACATATTGAAATCAGGTATCACTTTATAAAAGAAAGAGTTGAGAAAGGGGTGATTAGAATGGATCATGTGGGAACTGATGAGCAAGTGGCTGATATCCCGACGAAGCCACTGTCAGTGGCTGTGTATGAAAAGCATCGGTTGAACGTCGGTGTTCATCCACCTGCATAAGGAGGTTACACAATACCCCTCTCCCCGATTATGATAACTGTTTTTATCTGTTTATGGATGTGATACAGGTTTGTGGGGGAGATACTATCCAGGGGGAGTATGGTTTGAGCTGTACATTGAAAAAATTACCGGTCTTGGGGTTTATTGTCAATGGGGGAGGAAGGAATAAGTTCAGGCATGTTCAGTCATGTAATGATCCTGTTACACGAAGCAAATTCAGTGTTAGTGATAGGATGAGAAGGATGAGAAGGAATACATCGGTCATGTAATGCTTCTTGGGCATCATTGAGAATTCCAAAACACTGGAACCCAATTCAAGCTTTCTCTCTTGTTTTCTACACCGAGCATTGCTTTCGTAGACTTAGAGTGTTAGCTGAGTTGATTCTTGCATTTGTAGTTTGCACATGGATGGGGATCTATTGAATTTATTTTCTGATTTCCAACAAACCCAAAGGGGGAGATTGTTGGAACCATGGTCTTCTATGCATACATTGAAGTGTGGTCTAGTTTGTTGTAAATCGTCAGTGGAAGTTCACAATGTGTTCTAGCAAAGTGATCATACAGTTCAAGCAGACAACAATATTGAAGGTGGCTCCGTTTCCCAGTGTTTGCCAAATTTTTGGGCCTAAAAATCGACAAATGGAGAAAAGTGTTTTTGGCAAAGAGACTTGGGCGCCGTGTACTTGAAGGAGAGGAAACTTGCGCGCCATATGTTTTTCAAGATCAGAACATAGAAAAATGGAAAAGGGATAAGGTCGGAACAAGTTTTGGGCTGGTCGCGCAAGTGACCTGCACACCGAGAAAGAACTTGCGCGCCGATGTCTAGGAGGTTTGGAAACTTTCGCACTGATTGTTCTTCGTGATCAGATCTACAAATTATGGCAAATCAAAGAAGGTCGCGCAAGTATTGGTTGGGTCGTGCAAGTGAGTTGCGCGACAGAAGCAAGGGCGGATGAACCTGCACGCCGAAACCTGCGCACCGAGAGGAGGCCTGCGCACCACCGCGCATGGTGTCCAGTTTGCCTATAAATAGTGGACCACCCCTCCTCATTTGTAATGAAGTTAAAGACTTATAGATTTTTTGAGCTCTCGTCGCGCAAGTGGTTGAGTCGCGCAAGTGGTTCTTGGGTCACGTAAGTATAGGTTGCGCGCCTGTTGTTGGCTGCGCGACCAAGGCGGTTTGGGAGCTGAAGGAGCAGAGTCGCGCAAGTTTGGAGTTGAAAGAGGAAGTGTCGTACATGTGTGTTGGTTTCACCTGCGCGCCGATTGTGTAACGTGAAAGTGACTTGCACGCCATTCTTGTAACTTGCGCGTCGGTCTTTGAGAAGCGCGCCAGGTGAGGTTGTTGTACGCCAGACCTTTTGGAGCTGCACGAAAACTGGAAGATTGCCCGATACTTTCGGTGCAATGTGGGATTAGTATACAAGTGAAAGTTGGAATTCAACAGAGAATCTACATTCAACATAGGATGCATTCTTGTGCAATGATGAAGAGACCTTCACGTCTATAAACTGAGTGGGACTTCACCAAGGTCAATGAGCCAGGGGGAGTCAACGAGAGTGACCCGAGGGAAGCAGTGATCTATCCCTGAACCTTTGTAAAGGCAGTGAGCCTGGGACAGAGTGAGTGTTCCCAAACCATTGTAATCCACAACTAGTGAAGATTAGTGGAATTTGGTACGACCGACAACCTATCGGTGTATGCTCCTTGTACGTAGCCCTTAGTGGTGAACCAAGTAAAAAGTGATGTGTCTTCTCTATGCATGTGAATGTTTGCTTTCTGATCATATTCATCATACAGGTTCAACAAGTTCCTACCAACGTGGGAATAAGATCCACCACATTAAAAGAAAAATTTGTCACCCTGATTCACCCCTACCCTCTCAGGGTGTCCCGGGGTCCTACACCAAGAAGCTCTCTATCACGAGCACCCGCTCTAGCACCCCGACATATGTAGGGATTCACAGGGGTACTACACTATCACTGATCTCCCTACGAAGACCCTATTCAAACTTCCGTTCATGGAAGTAACTATCGCGGACCATATCCTGAGAGTAGCATGTTAGATCAGTAAACTGAGCTGAGTACTACGCCACGATCACCCCCTGCTTCAGCTCTAGAAGCTCTTGAATCCGAATGGATCATAAATAAGAGGGGGAGTACTCCTCTCAGAAGAGATGCTAGAAGCTATCCCACGTGAGAGACGACTCTTCGTGGGTCTGCATAACCAACCCCCACCAACGACCGATCGTCTCGAGGAAAAGGCTGGAAGCTAGGGCTACCATCTGGTCCATTGGTGTCTGTACCAGCCTGAAAAGTCGGTCTACATACTCTAGCTAGTCTTCCACTGCCTAGAGATCTGGGTCCCCATGGAACTTATGCGGCTGCTAATGCTAAAAGTCTCGGAGCGTAATCAACCTGTGATCAACCTCAGCCTGTGCTGCCAGTACTAAATACCGCTCTCCAGGTGGAGGGCTACTGCTAAAGCACTGGGCGGAATGGGATCACGTGAGGGTCCCTGAACTGACGCCTCGTCGCTCGCCAGGTCGTCGTCACGAACTGGAGAGGGTAACCTGGCCGGCTACTGTCATGGGGGCATCCTGAAAATTATCAAGGATTACCATGATCATATGACCATATATATATATATATATTAGTAATAACAAAGGGGAGCTGACTCAACAAGGACAGTCAAAGACTCAATCCTACTGGATGTATGTCCCAAAATTCCCCGCAACAAGTGTCTCAGTGTGTCGGGTCGACAAGTGGGTTATCAGGGTCCCGGTGAATGGATACGTCGGCCGCCTGTACCATCACTGGACTCTCAGGCCTGAGAGCCACTCTCGAGACACGTCAACACTATTTCCCTAAATCCCAACCAATTACTTTTTAGGGACATTCGAACAACGCCCCAAGGAATGAACCACCTATGATACCACCTTTTCATGACCCGACCCTACCAGTCTCAAACCGCAACTACACCAAGACCGCCTCCATAGGACAGGGTCTGACGACAAGCACCAAAGGTGTAACAATCTCGGGGAGGCCTTTGCCTAAGTACCTGTACACACACACACACTCAATGCAGAAGTGCAGAGTAAAAAAGAAAACCAATGGAAAAACAACTGTAACCCAACCACAGTCATGCATCAACCTATAAATATATAAAAAAGTAAAGTGATGAAAAGTACTAGCAAGATAATAAATAGGAAAAGGGAAAAGCACATGCCCAACCTGAAAGGTGTCACAACCCAGCAACAGGTAAACAAAATTAAACAACTGGTGAGTCTCACACCTGAGAGTCCTACTACGACCACTGAACACAGCCCAAGCTCCTGTGTCCTCTACGCTCCTCTGTAGTCTCGATCGACTTGTACGTCGTCTGCAAGGGCATACCAAGTGCGGGAAAAGCCCAAGAAGGGGTGAGTATAAATATACTCAGTAGGATTCCCCGAAATCTCGAGGGAGAAACAAAGGAGGTACTAAAACAGTGAGTAGTAGATAGAACAAAGAACAGTGTAAGAGTACAATAGAGAGAGTGTAGCTCAACCCAACAAAAGAAAGGAAGTAGACTCGTCCCAACCAAGAGGAGTTAGACATGGAAAGCATGTGGCATACCCCACGTGTCTTCACCCTCCTAGAAGGAGAGTAACTGAACCCAAGGAGTGGGAACAAAATTATGGTGTATATATATATATGGTCAAAAAGAAACCCAAACAAGTGTGTAATGGGATCTCCATCTCTATGCTCAGCCCAGGAAAAGTCGCCAACAGTTCTAAGGATATCCATCACTGATGCCCAAAAGTCCTGCACGTCAAAGCTGTCTCATTACTGAATCACACAACCAAGGATCCCGCTTCGGTATCCACGAAGAAAATTCATTGACTAGCCTCATAGAAAGGGCTGTGTCTCAAAGAAATCCTCAGGTAACCCACTGCCCATCCCAACTAGAGGGTAAACCCCAAAAGGTCGTCGGGTGACCCACTGCCCAGCCCTGCTGGAGGGTAAACCCCAAAAGGTCATTGGGTGACCCACTGCTGAGCCCTACTGGAGGGTAAACCCTAAAAGGTCGTCAGGTGACTCACTGCCCAGCCCTTCTGGAGGGTAAACCCTAAAGTCAATGGGTAACCCACTGCCCATCCCCGCTGGAGGGTAAACCCTATGGTCAACGGGTAACCCACTACCCAGCCTCACTATAGGGTAAACCCTAATACGCTGGTGGGTAACCCACTGCCCAGCCCCATTGGAGGGTAAACCCGGAACTGATCTGATAACTCCGCACTTCCCATGCCATCACTGGGTGTCACTAACATCACTACCATGCGTTGTTTCAGAGTGCGTCAAAGGAACCTCTGACAAACACCCTTTCATGTTTCCACATTTAATGAGATCTCGAAAGAGGCTACAAATTCCCAAACAGATTACACCATTGTAATCCTCGCGGAAAAACACGTGAGATAGACTACTTACTCGCTGGAAGCGGAATCCTGATGAAAAATTTATTCAACATCGCTTATGCCCATATGACGTCTCATGGGGACCACACCTTGGTCTCGAAAGAGGTCGGTCGAACTGTGACATCACGATTCTCTCAAAAAAACATGCCAAAACAACTACTCATTCATCCTGAATGAACGTCTGATGAAAAAGTCGCAAAACGCTTCTCACATCTAAAAAGACGGCCTGTGGGGACCACGCCTCAACTCCGACTTCAACACTTAAAACCACCATAGTCTACATCATCTCGACGCTAGGGTCACAACGTTGCTGACAGTGCCTTAAATGGACTCCGGATGTGTTTGCGCCATCCAAAAGAAGAATCCCTATGAGGTACTTAACGAGCGTGTTGTGCCACCAAGCCCCCACCCCATCTCAGGAATTGAAAAATCCCAGAGACCATCTCAAAATCTCCATCTCGAGCTGAGGATTTCACTGCCACAGACGACACGCAAAACGGACACCCGTAGTGGAAGTTACGGGTGTCCGAAGACAAGGGGGGCAATCCCCTTTGGGCTGGACCAGCCCGGTCCAGCCGGTCCACCTGGCCTGGGTTGGCCTGCGTCGGCCGACCCGGCTTACAGCGCCGGCCCGCGGGTCTTCCGCACGGACCGACCGCTGACCCATGGTCCACCGCGCCGACCGACCCTCGTGGCCGGTCGCTGTCCCATGCGGAGACCCGCCTTCAGCGGGTCTTGGTCCCCCGCTTGGGGTCGCGCACCGCGACCCTCGTCGTGCCCCGCACCGGCGACCACCACTGTAGACACCCGCCGCGCCTCCTGGGAGCCCACCGCCGCCGCCTAGGAGCCGCGCCGCGCCGCCTGGGAGCCTGCCGCTGCCGCCAGGGAGCCGCGCCACGCCACCTGGGAGCCCACCGCCATTTCCAGGGAGCCCGCCTCCGCGCCGCCGTCCTGGACCACCTGAAGCCCGCTGCGCCGGCCCCCAAAAACCCTTAGAATCACTGAAAAAAATAATTTGGATGGAAAAATTCTCGGGGTCACCCCGGGCGCCCCGGGACTCAGATTTTCGATCTGAGAAGAGCGTTAGAAAGCTCGGATCGAGCCTACGCATCTATGGTCTTCGCTCGACGATTGGACAACATTTCGATGCAATGAATTTAATTCAAGGAAGATGCGAAAATTAAAATGAAAACACAAACTTCCTACCTCGCTGGGAGTAGCCTGTAGCTTCGTCGACGATCCACCGGAGCCGCCGCGCCTTGGAGAGGTGGGGAGAGGGGCTCGATTCTTGTTGAGAGGAAAACTGCCAGGGAGAGGCAAGGGGGAAGAAGGAGGAGGGGGAGAAGTGTTTAATTAGAGAATGAATTAAAATTTAATTAATTCTTTAAACACCTACCAGTAGACCCCATACCCAAACTTTCGACAGGGTCGGGGTTAAGCCACCCCTAGGGTAAAATCCACATTCTGAGCACAATGGAGGTCTCATCATTTTAATCCAAGCCTCTGTTCAGAATTTGTAAAGTTCACTACCGAGACCACTAAATTATGAAAACGCCCCTGGTGGCGTTTTCCACAGAAGGGCCGCGCCCGCGAAAGTTACATCCCTTCTAGGGTAAACGGCACGTTACAGACTCAAAGATGCCCTCAGTTTTCCCATATGAGCAACCATTTAGGAGTTATTCTATTTATTTGGCGTGTTCAGTGTGAACGCACTTAAAATTTAATTCCGGCCACACCGGGGCTCCGAATCACACGCCGTCTGAACGCCCTGCTTTGGAATAACATCAAGAAAATTTCAAAGTCTTACAGGATCAAAATCCGAGTTCTTACATATACCCCTAAGTACCTATAATATAAATTAATTATATATATTTATTATATATAATTATATATATAATAAATATATTTAATATAATTTTATAATTATAAATAAATATTTATTTATTTATAATATTTATAATTTTATAAATATATAAAATTATATAAATATATTTATTATATATATAAATATAAATATCTTTATTATATATATAAATATAAATATATTTATTATATATATAAACAAAAAAAATAAATATATTTATTTATAGTTCCATTTATAAATAAATACATATATATTTATTATATATAATTTTATAAATATATATAATAATATAAATAAATTATTAAAATTATATATTTATGAACGCTTTTTTAGTGCTAATAAAGATATGCCTTTATTAACACTAAAAAGGACTGATAAACTATGACTTTATCAACACAATAATTTTTTCATTGATAAATATGCCTTTTATCTATGCTTTTTTAGCACTGATAAATGCATATCTTTATTAGTGCTAAAAAAGTACCGATAAAGGCATGTTTTATTAGTACTTTCTATTTTAACGCTGATAAAACATACCTTTATCAGCGCTTTTTAACTAGTATTGATAAAAGCTTTATCTGATTTTATAAATGAACTCTAATAGTCGACTTCTTCCCTCACACCCTCAAACTCTCGTAGAAGTTGGCCTCTACCACCATCGACCCCTTCTCTACCGCCACAGACCCCTCCTCTACCGCTCTCATCCCCTCCTCTACCCTGACCCATCCTCTCGCACTGCTGACCCCTCCACTACCATAGACCCCTCCTCTTCCCCGACCCCTTTAGAACCATGAATCCCTCCTCCGTCACCATGAATCCCTCATCTTCTGTGAACCCCACCTCCATCGCAAACCCCGCCTTTATCGTACACCGATCCCCACCTACAATGTGAACCCCTCCACCGCAAACCCACATCCGCCGTGAAACCCTCTGCGGCCTCCGCTACCACTATCGTTATTGCCGAACTGTATTACTACCACCGGACCTCTAAATCTAAGGTATGTTCTTATTTCATTTGAAATTCTTAGATAGTAAAATATTTATTATAGTTTTTTATTGTTCAAAATCTTTTTGATGTATGACTTATGTGTTCTCTTTGATTCATTAGTGTGAGACAATGGTTTTTTTATTGGTAAAGTGTTTGGTTGGTTTTTTGGGAATATTCTATGAAACCGTTGATAATTTTATATGTATGGTTGTATAAGACTTTGGTACAATTAAAATTGATGAATTTGGATTGACCTAAATGTTATAACATGTTTGGATGAGGTGGTTTGATATATTAGAAACATCATAGGGATTGTTTTAGGTTAAAAGTATCATGATTTCTATTATAATGGACTGATTCTAGTGACTAGTTTGGATAAAATATAATTTTTTCAATGGATAAATAAGATAAAACACTTTTGAGTTGGAACTTATAGTGAAATTGGGATCTGTGTTTGGGTTTTGATTAACATTTTGATGATTAATTTGGGATGAATTGAGGTGTTTTCTATGCATGGTTTTCTAATATATATTTGAAATTTTATCATGTTTAATTATGGTTGTTTATGTGTAAGTGGATGCTTCAATGGATGTTATACCAAGTTGACATGATAGTTTTATAAATGTGTTTCATCAATTATTAGTTTTTGGATTTTAGAAAAACATCATGGAAAAATTTACGTAGAGATGTGGGAATTCTAGAGACATCAGTAATAATATTATGGTTACACATTTATTGTACCACTATCTTAGGTCTCACACTAGTTACTGGAATTTCCTTATAGATGAGGCCATTAATGGTGAGTTGGTTGTGTTTCATTTGTATTGCAATAATATTCTAGTGTGATTATTCCCTTAATTTTTCAACTTAGATCATCTCCTTAGGCCTTTGATAGGTACCCCTTAATGGTTGATGCTTGATATTTTATTATTATTTTATGTTATGGTTGTATCTTGGTAAATTATATTTGTTTTAAAAGGAAAACATATGTTTTGTTACTTTTATTTACTCAACCCTATGTAATTTTTTTTCATTATTTACCCTAAAACTAGAATTTTTTATTTGTCTTAAAAAAAATAATGGTATAAAATCTTTGATAATATATTAGTATGCTATTTTCTCACACTATACATATACACATTGGTTCATATATATACTTAGTTGTCTATGATACAGGTAAAATGAAAGGGTCACACTTAAAATGGTGTTCCATAATCACTTGTTAAAGATATAATGATAATGGGATGTAGATTTCACCATAGGGTTTAAAGAGACAATATTTATTTTATGTTATTTTATGATATTTACTATAAAGTGCCTATCTTGAAAATAAATTTATTTTTGGTTTACCTTTCTATTTTGGATCATGTTTAAACCTTTTATAGCTTTATATTTTATAAAATGTTGATTATTATTTATTCATGTATATTTTATAAAGTGCCTCTCTTGGGATTTATGTCTTTGTAAAAATGTCTAAGTGGATCTTTTAAAATGATTCAAGTGTTTTGAAATGTTTCTTAAAAAATTATATGTGTTTAACATACACTTTTTTGGTTGTAAATAAATTTAAAATTATTTAAACACTTGGCAAGGAATTAGGTTGCATCCCATGTGTTTTTCAACTCACCCGATTGGATTTCATAAAGGGATGTGAAAATTTTGAAAGTATATTTAATGCTGGATTCATTTTAACAAGGTGTTAGTGAAATTTTGAATGAAAATTTGTAAAATATGGAGGGTTTTCACTAATTTTAAATGATTAAGACTATTGGGTCATGAAGTTGCCTTGATTTCTTTAAAAAAATGAAATATGGTTTTGTGAAAGAGTGCTTGGAATTGATTGGTTTATTTTAAAAAGGGTGTGTTAATTTAAAGAGGAATTTGTATAATTGGTTGGTTTGTTTAATGGTATTTCAAGTGTGATTTTATAAATAGTTTTCAAAGGACATCTGAAATGTAGTTTTTCTATAATATTTTAATTTTAATTTTTTATAGAATTAGGAAATCCATTACATTATATAGGGAAGACAAGTAGATTGATAATAACACCATGGAAAGAGTATTTCACTAACTCTATCCAATCCATAGGATATTTATCATGACCTCACTCTCACTAAATGTGAATTACTTTTTAACCCCATTGCAACTCCTAAACCAAATTTGCATCCAACATCACCTGCATGGTTTAAATTAGGGGGTCCTCTATAATTACATCTTCTTTCTAGTTTGGTGTTTGCTTCTAAGGGTATGGGTCTCAGGCAGCAAAATTCAATAATAACTATCATTCAAATGTTGAGTTCCCCTTATTTTAAAGGCATATTTTTTGTATTTACTTGGTTAAATATTAATATTACCAAATAAAATAGGATGGATATGAATAAATAATGGATGGATTCAAATAATCTGACAAAAGAATATGAAGATGGAGTGAAAGAGTTCACCATGGTTGCAAAATATCATGCATATGACCCTTCAAAAATCCTTAGTATGTGTTTACACTATTTTTATTCAATACTAATTAGTCCAGAGGAGTTGGAAGAACACTTGATATATCATGGACTAGATCGAAGTTATAAATGTTGGAATAAACATGGAAAAAAAGTGAATGTAGCTAGTGGTTGGGATAACACTGCGTTTTATGTTTCATCTGATATGATTACAATTGTGGAAAATGAAGAAGACCGTATCAAGTATGTGATTACGGAAGTGAATGATGATGAAGATCGTATTGATGAAATAACAAGGGAAGTTTAAGATGAACTTCGTGATTTCCCAAAAGTGTTTGAGATGTTAAAGAGTTGTTAAAATACACCATTTTATGCCGGTTTCACTAATTATACAACATTTTCATCTGTAATGAAGTTGTATAATGTGAAAGTAGGAAAAAAGATGGAGTGATTCCAGTTTTACATAACTATTTTCTCTCCTGGATGATAAGATTCCAGAATATAATGAGCTCTCGAGCCGAACATATGACACCAAATGAATATTACACTTGATGGGTATGATCTATAAAAGAATAAACATTTTCCTGAATGATTTTATACTATTTATTAAGGAGAAAAAATCACTTATAGAATGCCCAAAGTTTGGCACATCCCTAACAAGAAATATGTAATTTCATGGACCCAGATGCCACCCAAAATGGTGCTCCAAACCCGGTTGGCCACATGGCCTCAAGTACATCTCCCTAAATGCCATAGGTTTCCAACTAGCAGTGAGGTCCTAGGTGATTCAGTGGGGAGGATATTCCCCCATTACCATAGTATCATAGAATAAGGAAAATAGATAAAATAGTAAAATCAAATTAATAGGTTGTCAACTGAAAAACAAGACAAGACAGGAACACAAATATAAACTAGAAACATCACATGTACAATGATGCAGATGATACATGTATCTAGAAAGTAGCCAGAGAAATATATTTCAATATAATATAGTTCAAGTATCCCATAGAAAAAAAGACCAAAAAGTGCATGTAGAATCACAAGTCTCATCTTAGTCTTATGCTCCCCTACTATGAAGCAACATTCAACAACCTATACTAGGGATCTTTCCCCTATCTTCACCTGTAATAGTATAATGTGTTTGGTACCATAAGGAGGCCCAAACAGGGTGTGAGATTAACATCCTATTAGGTAACCACCAAAGTTCTATACAGTTCCAACATTAATAATAAAAGTTCTAGAAAGTGTAAGTAAAGTAGTAAAGTGTGTATTCCCATGTCATAAATCTACTATAGTAAGTAAAACCAAACAACCCCTCAAGGCTCCCTGTATGAAAAATAAACTCCTAACAAGGAAGCTATAAACAAGTGAAAAAGTCACATGGCCATCCCATACAACCATCCATATCAAGTAACCCACTTCCACATTGTATAAATAAGTGTAGACCCTAAGGGAGAGATCCGGGGTGTCACGTACCAGGACATCTAAGTAAGAAGTGTAGACCATGAAGGGATGGATCCAAGGTGTAGCAGACCAAGGCATCCATAATGTGTCCCATGGGCGTCCCAATGGAAACTCATTCTAGGAATTGGTTGGAGTCCTAAGAGAATGCATACCTACATATCCTATGCGAGTCCAATAAAGCTGGATCCATAGGGTAGCGAGGCCTGAGGCATCCCACAGAATCAAGACCTAAGGGGCAGAGTCAACCCAAAGAATCCACTTCTACATTCTAGATCCATGGAGAGCAGTGATGTTATTCATTTATTCATTACATTTTACTAACTTCCTTTACCGATTTTATATGAAAAGTGCATAATTTGTGTGTAATATTCATATTTTAATATTAAATATAATTTTGAGCACTATTTGAATAAATCCAGATTTGAGTCAGTTTAATGTATTATCTATAACTATTATTATAATGATCCAAATTTCATGGTTTTTGTTTTTTAGGATTCATATTTCAATTTAGAACATTTCATTAGAAGGTATCATGTGCCAATTCTTCCATTTTAAGGTTCATATGTACCACACAATAAGGCCCAATGAATCTGTGAACAAACTGGACCAGCATTGAAGATTGATTTACTGGGCTCAATCCAGAAGTCCAAAACGGTTGATTATACACCATAATTCGGGGGACAATATGTGTCATCTTGGATAAAAATTTCAAGGCCCAAAGTCTTCAACAAGTGGCCCAAATGATTCTATGAAGTCCAGCCCACCATTCTGGACGAGAATTAAAATCAGCACACAAATGTGGACTTTTCTCCTTATCTAGAAATTCATTTGAGCTGATCATTTGCATTGTGAAAGAGGAGATATAGGTGGACAACTTTGTTGAAGAAACTATCCTGATTTGATGGCATCTTACTTTTCAAAAATCCATTCACATTTCATCCATTGAAAAGTCATGGATAGAAATGGACAGTTTAGGTTTGTTTAATGAAATAGCCATAACTTTGGATAAAAAAGTCCAATGACCGCAAGATTTTGAGGGTAGACATAAGACATAAATATCTACATTTATTAAGAATACACCAGCTCGTGATTCAGCTTTCTAGATTGTTAAATATGCGGGTCAAGTGAAGGGATAGATTTGGAATGCAAACAGCCCACTCCTTGGGCTATAAATACATCCCTTTCCTCTCCTTCCAAGAGGTTGGAATTTCAGGACTTAAGGAGGAGGTTTGGAATTACTAGAGAATTTCCAAGGGCCTGGGAGGATATGATTTGATCTTGTTTCAACAAGATAGACCTCTCCTCTTCTCTTTGTTTCCTTTTACTTTTGTGTTCTTCTTTGTTGTAATTTTGTATGTCCTTTCTTTTGTAATTCCTTTTTAATGAAAGTTTATTCTTGAATATATCTTATTATCATCCACCTTCTGTAGTATAATATTAATATCCTTAAAATATTTTGAATCAATTTAAATTACAGTCCCTCGTTTTTCTTCCTCATTCAATTGAAATTCCATTTTGATTCTCAAAATCTTTCGTGTGTGTGTTCGACGCACCGCTCTTTTCTAATCCCTTTATTTTTATTCTTGATGTTATTCATTAAATTTTAATAACTCCATTTACTTATTTTATATGAAAAGTGCATAATTTGTGTGTAATATTCATATTTTAATATTAAATATAATTTTGAGCACTATTTGAATAAATCCAGATTTGAGTCAGTTTAATGTATTATCTATAACTATTAATATACTGATCCAAATTTCATGGTTTTTGTTTTTTAGGATTACTATTTCAATTTAGAACATTTAATTAGAAGGGAACATGTGCCAATTCTACCATTTGAAGGTTCATATGTACCACACAATAATGCCCAATGAATCTGTGAACAAACTGGACCAGCCTTGAAGATTGATTTACTGGGATCAATCAAGAAGTCCAAAACGGTTGATTCTCCACCATAATTCGGGGTACAATATGTGTCATCTTGGATAAAAATTTCAAGGCCCAAAGTCTTCAAAAAGTGGCCCAAATTATTCTATTAAGTCCAGCCCACCATTCTGGCCGGGAATTAAAATCAGCACACAAATGTGGACTTTTATCCTTATCTAGAAATTCATTTGAGCTGAGAATTTTCAGTGTGAAATAGGAGATATAGGTGGAAAACTTTTTTGAAGAAACTATCCGGATTTTATGGCATATTACTTTTCAAAAATCCATTCACATTTCATCCGTTGAAAAGTCATGGATAGAAATGGACAGTTTAGATTTGTTTAATGAAATAGCCATAACTTTGACTAAAAAAGTCCAATGACCATAATATTTTGAGGGTAGACAGAAGAAATCCATATCTACATTTATGAAGAAGACACCAGATCGTGATTCAGCTTTATATATTGGTAAATATTCGGGTCAAGTGGAGGGACAGATTTGGAATGCAAATAGTCCACTCCTTGGGCTATAAATACATCCCTCTCCTCTCCTTCCAAGAGGTTGGCATTTCAGGACTTAAGGAGGAGTTTTGGAATTACTAGAGACTTTCCAAGGGCCTGGGAGGATATGCTTTGATCTTGTTTCAACAAGATAGACCTCTCCTCCTCTCTTTGTTTTCTTTTACTTTTGTGTTCTTCTTTGTTGTAATTTTGTATGTCCTTTCTTTTGTAATTACTTTTTAATGCAAGTTTCTTCTTGAATATATCTTATTCTCATCCAACTTCTATAGTATAATATTAATAGCCTTAAAATATTTTGAATCAATTTAAATTACATTCCCTCATTTTTCTTCCTCATTCAATTGAAATTCCATTTTGATTCTCAAAATCTTTCGTGTGTGTGTTCGACGCACCGCTCTTTTATAATCCCTTTATTTTTCTTCTATTATTAATTTATCATCATAATTATTATAACCAGAATATTAAACACACAAATGTCTGAGTAAATATCTCATTGGGGTGAGTCAAAATTTAGGGATGTTAAGTGATTGAGAGTATTTGCTCGATGAGTATTCGTTAATTTAACATTGTGTATGTTGGACTTAATATGTCATGGATTAATGACATATTTTGTTTAGCATGTGGTTTCCATGGATTATTGGAACCATAAATACACTACCATAAACAAGTACTAATTGATTTTATAATCTTAGTTAAGTTAAGGCTTGGATTAAAGCTTTAACACTTAGAAATTCTAATCGACGTTAACTTGTGAAGTGAGTGTTAATTTAAATGCAATATAAAGCAAAGCTCAAGGATATCACAATCTTAACTCCCTAATAATGAACTCACCCAAATATTTATCAATTTGTTAAATCAATTATAGTAAATAAATCATTTCAATTAAGCTCTACAAACAAACCCCCCTAATCAAAATACAATCAACTAAAAACAAACGACTATTACAAAGTATCATCACCGAGGATTCGACCCGAGTGCTGCTATACACATTAGCAGAGCGCCAGAACTTTGACCGGTCGATAGGCGACAATCGGCCGTGCGATTCAAGCAGTCCATGGAATCTCTCACACCATTCATTCAATTCATTCAGTTGAAACCATTAAACCCATGTGAGTATACCCACTCACAAAAACAAGTTCAACCCATGAGTATACCCACTCATGCATTACATTTCACATTCATAATTCATTTGAGATGACCCTCCCATGATACCCACCATAATTTATTTTTTTTATTTTATTAAAGAACCGCTTTTAAGGGTAATTGGGAACCAACAGAAACATCCTTCCACATTAAGCCTTACAAAATACGCATTACAAAATCCAAATTCCAAAAAACCATTCACCCTGCCAAGACAGTAGCATGAAACCTAATTCAAAATTCAAAATAAACCGAATCACCGCAAATCCCGTGAGTCGACCAAAGATACTAGCTGCAATGAGTACTGTACATCCTCGCCATCATACACATCACCTTGATATCGTCTCGACAGTAGTGTCCACCACCCCAAGATGCATCAAACACTAACAAAGCATCGTTGCATCCAACATCCAACATCATCATCGACGTCGAGACACAACCGCATCAGAAAGCTAGAGACAATCGAACACCAAAAACCATAATCACCACCAAGAGAAACCAAAACCAAACACCAAAGCAACATCAAAATAAAACCGAATCCACAAATCCCAACTATGGTAGCACCTTGAAGCCCTTTGAACCTTGAACCACAATCCCAAAACCATTTAGTTACCATTGCAATGGATCCAACTTAGAGAGGCGTGCATGAAATTGGGGTAAGAGTAGGTTGAACGTCCAAGGAGATCTTCAGCATATAACCATAATCGGGTCCAAGAAGACATCTAGAAAGTAGCACAAAACCTTCTCCAACCTCAAAAATCTTCACCAATAATGGGACCAGTAGCACATCGACCAAAACCAAAAAGTGAACCACAACCACAAACCTATATACATGGACATAGAACATACCATCTGAAGGAGGAACCAACCATAAGACCATGAAAATCGCCACTAAGAACCCGAGAATGGATAAATAGGGGATGAAACCCTAAAAGGAACAAATACAAAGGGAAAGGGGCAAAGCCGATGAAAGAGGAACATGGGGATGAAACCCTAATAAGACCACCAAACCAAAATAAACGAAATAGGAGATCAAGAAGCCACCAAATGGAAAGAACCATGATGCCTTTTCTCCCACCACCACAATTCCAAACCCACCTGAAAATCAAACACACCCAACTAGTATGGGGTCATGTATGTCAGAAAGGTTCTGCAGAGCAGGGGAGAAAGGAGGTAAAAAAACCCATTCCGAGGGAGGAGGAATGAACAAGGTAGAGTAAAGAAGAGGGTGACCCGATCAAATAAGATGGGAGTGGAGAGAACCTGGAGAAAGAAGCTAAAGAAGCCGAAGGAGGAAGAGAGATCCGAAGCCTGGAGTCTCTCAAACCCTAGGTGAGGTCAATGATTGGAGCGAAGTCGGGAGCGATGGCCAGATGAATGGGGTGACATCCCTCCCATGCTACCCATTTAACATTCCATTCATCAATTCATATAGGTATACCCACTTATATAACCAATTCAATCCAATTTATTAAAATAATCACGTAATCACAAGATATCACAAAGCAAGGAGTCATTACATCTCTTAGGTGAGCTATTCAATTTTATTTAAGCATTAAATGTCTTCCTCTAACTAGGAGAGCATAAGAACTCACCCCTTTAGTGGTCTAACAAGGCATAAAGAGTTTACATCCATATGGAACACCCCACGGGTGACCCTGGTTCGAGAAATGCGTTCCAACACACCTAAAAGAAACCTACGAGCATCCTCACTAGGTCCAACTAAGCCTACTACAAGTGGCTTGCTCAAAAAAAGGACCGTGCTGAAAATTCTGGCGAGCAGAATATCAGATGAATGCCCTAAAATCACCATAAAATCTGAAGAAAATCATATACCACCTACCTCGGCTTGGTAGTAGAGAGCTCATACAATATCAAGTACTGATTCTTCCTAGTTTTGGTGAAATCTGAAGAACGGATGAAGAATAGAAAATTAGGGAATATGAGCCTAAAATATAATAGTGAAATCGATCACCATAAGAATCAAATATGGCTAAAAAGGAATGTACTCCTTACCTATATAGATCCTTTGAGATAAAACATGCTCGAAACAGAGGTCAGATGGAAGACCGAGATTAATCCCTAGGTTAGTTCCTAAAAGGAGCTCCAACGAGATCCCTCCCACTGCTGCACAACGATTCATGGGAGAAGGGTTCATTTGGTTTAAAACAAAATTAGGGGGAAATGGTCATTTTTTCTTCAAAAACTGGGTTTCACAGTTTCGGCACATAGTTTGCCTAACTGTGCACCATTTCCCACAGTCTCTACAAGTCTCCAAGGGGCTCGCATGGGTAACCTACACGATCTGACTAACCGTGTGGTAGCTCTCTGTCAAAAGTCTAAACCATTTCGAACTTATTTCAAGGTTGTGCGGCCACTATCGCACAGTTTCCAAAACCTTGTGGAAGCTACTACCTCCTCCACATGGTTTCTCCTAGCCATGCAACAGGCCTAAAAGACCCCTAAAACCTGGCTCCAAACTATGAAAAAGCCCCAGACACGTCTAGAACACCCATGATTACAAGGGGTACATATGTAAGGCCACATAAAATCATTTAAACTGAAAAGAAAAGGATATTGACCTCATACTAAAATCCAGGTTCTTACATTCTTCCCCCTTATAGAAATTCGTCCCTAAATTGCTCTATGATGGGTGGTCAAGATTTGTTTGAGAATAAATTTGTCCATGGAGCATGTATGTCATCCTCCTACCCCAAGTATCATCCTATAAATGGACATGCTACCTTGAAACCCATACCAAAGGAATTTAATGGCCTCAGAGAACCTTTGTGTACCTGCCAACGATACAAATTGGATGCTCCTCAAAAGATGCATCTACCTGAAGCTCAACCTCCTCAGGATGAAAAATGTGAGATGGGTCTGAGTGATAGAAGTGTAGCTAAGATACATGGAATATTTAATGCATGGATTAATAACTCTGAGGTAACTACAACCGATAGGCAATCGACCTGACTCTCTCTAGAATCTCGAACGACCTGACATATCTCAATGAAAGCTTACCCTATCTTCTGATCCACCTATTCCCCAACCTCAATGATAAAAGTGTAGCTAAGATACATGGAATATTTCATAAATGGATCAGTACCTCTAAGGTAACTAAAACTGACAGGCAACCGAACCGAATCTCTCCAGAATCTCAAAAGGCTCGACATATCTTAATGAAAGCTTACCCTATCTCCTAATTCACTTATGCCCCAACCTCAGTGAAACATGTAAGAAAACCTGATCCCCAAACTTGAAATATAGAGGTCGTATTTGGCGATCAATGTATGATTTATGAAGAGACTATGTAGAAGCCATCCACTTTTAAATTAATTGGACCTACTCAGAAGTCTTATGCATGAGACATAGTCCCAGTAAAGCTATATCTTCTACCTCTAGCTAGAACATGGGAGAATGGAATGACTAATAGTATAAAGCCTTGTAATGTATCATCTATATTGTCACCTAATAACTATTATTTTAGGTGAAATACAATAGTTTAATTTGTCTCTCCCAAGAGCCCCCAAAATCTAGTATGCATGCTCGCAGCATGTCATCTAGCACCTGTATCATACGCTCTGACTGGCCATTAGTAGAGGGTTGTATGTTGTGCTCAGAAACACCTGTGTACCCTGTTCCCTCTAAAAACACTGCCAGAGATGATATGTAAAGTGGGCATCCCTATTCGAAATGATAGAACGAGGGACCCCATGAATTCGTATGACCTATCAGATATACAACCTTCCGAGATAATCAACACTAAAGGTCTATTTGATTGGTAAGAAACGAGCAACCTTCATAATTATGTCAACCACGACCCACACAACATCATTACCTTGAGGCGACCTCAGTAAACCAGTCACGAATTCCATCATGAAATCGTCCCATTTACACTCTAGAATATGTAACTGTTTTAAAAGCAGAGCTGGTCACTAATGTTCTGCCTTCACCAACTGATAGATGAAACACCTCGTAACAAAATCAACTACCTCCCTTTTCATACTAAGCCACCAGTACTGATGGCGCAATTCACAGCACATCCTGGTAACCCCAATATGCACTACCCAAGGTGAAGCATGAAACCCCTACATCATCTCCTCACATATATCTAATGTAACTCAAACACGTCCATGGATACACAGGATATCATCCTCACCTACCCTCTAACTAGGAGGATGGTTTTCACCTTCTGAAAAATCTCGTAGAACTAGGCCTTCTAAATATGATAGATGCCTCATCCTAACTTTTTCCAGCAGGGTAGAGGTCATAGTTAAGGATGATAGAAAAGTATGCCCCTGTATATTGGGAACCTCTAGATGCATCTCATAGAACAAGACCATAAGCTGCCACTCGCTACTGGTATGTTGCACTGCCTGTATCTAAGTCATCATACTCAGTGCATCAGCCACTAAATTTCCCTTACTATGCATACAGGAAAGATTTAATTCAAACAATTGAAGGTACTCTACCCACATTTAATGCCTTAGATTTAGATCCCACTCTGTAAAGATGTACTTGAGGATTTTTTGGTCCATAAACACCGCAAAATTCTCCCCTAGAAAATAGTGTCCCCAACAACGCAACACATGTACAACTGCAGCTGACTTGAGATCATGTGTAGGGTAATTTCTATCATGAGGCCTCAGTTGTCGAGACCCTTAGGCCACAAATCTATCTCCTTGCATCTTCACTACCCCTAGCCCCACACCTGAGGCGTCATAGTACAACATGTAAATCTTTCTCTACTCAGGCAGGATCAAGAATGGTGCTGATACCAATCTTACTTTCAGCTCATGAAAGGCTGTCTCGTAATAACCTGACCACACGAATTTCACACCCTTAATATTCAAGTCCTTCAATGACACTGTTAAGCATGAGAAGTCCTGTATAAAATTTCTATAGTAATCATCCAGGCCCAAGAAAATCCATATGTCAAAAACGTTATTGGGTTGTTCCCAGGAAACTAATACTCTCACCTTCTCTAGGTCCACTGACACTCATGTCTCTAAGATGATGTGACCCAAGAAGTGAATCTGATCCATTCAAAAGCATCACTTTTCAATCTTATCATATAACTAATTCTCTCTTAGTATATTAAAAATAATCTCAAGATAGTTGGAATGATCATGTATATTTTGATAATACACTAAGATATCATCCATGAAAACCACCACAAAAGAGTCTATGTAAATATGGAACGCCCAGTTCATCAAATCCATGAAAACTACTTGTGTGTTCGTGAGACTAAACGACATAACCAGATACTCGTATAAACCTTACCTTCTACGAAAGGCTATATGAGGTATGCCTATAGATCTAACATGAACCTGATGGTATCCTGATCACAAATCTATTTTCAAGAACACTCGATCTCCTCAAAGATGACCAAATAGGTTATCTATTTGTGGCCAGGGATATTGATTTTTAACCATCAACTGGTTCAATTTCTAATAGTCCATGCATAGACCAAGAGTCTCATCCACTTTTTTTCACAAAAAGGACAGGTAAACCCCATGGAGAAGTACTAGGTCAAATAAAACCCTTTGCCTCTAAATCCTATAGCTTCATCTGGATCTCCTACAACTCTATCGTATCCATTTTGTAAGGAGGAATGGATACTAGTGAAACTCATAGCACTAGCTCGATGGAGAACTCCAACTCTCTCCAAGGAGGTAAAACAGAAAATTCATTAGGAAACACGTCCCTAAAGCACTAAACCAATGGAAGAATGTATGACTGACTCACTCCCTGATCATCCCAAAAAAACTAATGATCTGGTCTATCATCTCACCCATCCCATGATGCTCAGGTCCATCTCAACTCACCAGGACATCCCATTCACCCTTGTGAATAAACACTACACCCTCTGGTGATGTGAAAGTCACCCTCCGGTGGTAGCAGTAAACACATACTCGATAAGAAACTAACTAGTCCATCCCTATAATGATGTACAATCTTTTCATCTCGAGGACATATAAACTCCAGATGAAGTGACACCCTCCAACCTCAAAGGGACACTCCATACACTAGCACAAATCACCCGTTTTAATTACCAATGGTGTGTATAGTGTCATAAATCCTTCAGAAAGAAAAACCACAAGCCTAAGGATTTTAACCACCTGTGCAGATATAAAACTATATGATGCACCTGTATCGAAAAGAGAAGATGCAATAATAGAAGCTACTAAAATTATACCTCTCACTATAAATGGTCCTGCATCCTTCTCCTGTTGGGTCTGTTGCACATTATAAGTCTAACCTATACCACAACCTTGTGACACTACATGACTACCCTAAGATGATCCACCATGTTGTATTTGAGAACCTGGTTTCTGGCTACCACATCTATGACCCCCAATAATTTGACCTAACTGGCCTGCACTGCTCTATCTCCCTTCCTATTATGGAGCTGAAGAACCTGCTCCTGAACATGATGTCAGAGCTGACCCCCTACCACTCATAACTAGAGGTAAGGTCCTATGAAACCAATTCATGTGCCCTATCCCACCGCAAGCTCGGCACTCAAAAGGGTCATGGTCGCATTGATTCTTCATATGGACTCACCTACCACACTGATGGAAATATACTAAGTTTCATGCATCTTCATATTGACTAGCACTCATGTTTTGAGAAGACTCAAAATGGCACTTCCTGCCTGAAGACGTAGATCCACTGGGGTGAGAAACATCACTCCCCAATTCTGTACCCCTAGCTTCCCTCAAGCTTCACTCTATAATGAGCACCTGATTCATAATCTAAATGATAGAATTAAACATGAACACATTGACCTGAGACTTGATAGCATGTCTGAGACCTTCCTCGAAATGTATTGCTCTCGAAAACTCATCAGTAAGATACATCAGTGTAAAACGTTTGCAGCTCTGTAAAGTGTGTTGAGTATTCAATAACCATCATCGTGCCCTGATCCAGATTCATGAACTCACTAGCCAACTTATCTTGTAGAGTCTTGGGGTAAAAGTAATCAAAAGGCGGGTTTAGTCACTGGTTGGATTCCTAGGATCATGCATACCGACATGTCCTATGAAAGTCCAAGCATGCCAGATCCAAAGGGTAGCAAGGCCTGAGGCATCCCACATAATCAAGACCCAAGGGGTAGATCAACCCAAGGTGTCCACTACAACATTCCAGATCCATGGAGAGTAGTCCATAGAATCTATCAAACCATTCATTCAATTCATTCAATTGAAACCATTAAAACCATGTGAGTAAACCATCTCACATAAACAAGTTCAACCAATGTGTATACCCACTCGTTCATTCCATTTCACATTCACAATTCATATGGGCCCACCATCCCATGTTACACATTTAACAATCCATTCATCAATTCATATAGGTATACCCACCCATATTACCCACTTTAATTCAATCCAATTTATCAAAATAATCATGGCATCACAAGATATCACGAATAAAGGAGGCAGTACATCTCCTAGGCCAGCTATTCAATTTCATTTAAAAATTAGCGAGCTTCTAATAACTATAAAATCACATGAACACACCCCTTGGGTGATATAATAAGGAATAAATAGTTTAAATCCATAAGGTGCACGCCATGGGTGACCATGGTTCGAGCAACGGGTGCCAATGCACCTAAACAGAACCTATAAGAATCCTCACTAGGTCCAACTATGACTAATACAAGTGGATCACTCAAAAATGGGGTCGTGTTGGAAATTTTGATAGGTGGAATATTGGTGGAACACTTGAAAAGCACCATAAAATCCAAAGAAAATCATATACCACTTACCTCGGCTTGGTAGTAGAGATCTAATCCAGTATCAAGTCCCGATTCATCCTGGTTTAGAAGAAATATGAAAAACATATGAAGAGAAGAAAATTAGGGTATCAGAGCCTAAAATAAAATATAAAAATCGATCATCATAAGAATATAATATGGATAAAAAGGAATATAGGCCTTACTGATATGGATCCTTTGAGACAAACCACGCTCGAAATGGAGGTCGGATGGAAGACCGGGCTCAATCCTTAGGTTAGTTCCTCAAAGGATCTCCAATGAGACCCCTCCCACTACTATGAAATGATTCAAGTGAGAAGGGTTAATTATGTTTAAAAAAAAATTAGGGAAAAATTGTCATTTTTCCCATAAAAACTGGGTCACATGGTTTAGGCGCATGGTTTTCCTAACTTTGTGCTGTTTTGCATGGTCTCTACAAGTCTCCAGGGGGCTCACATGGTTACCCTGCATACCTGACTAACCGCGTGGTATATCACTATCAAAATTATGAAACATTTGATACTTAACACATGGTCATGTAGCCTCTACCTCATGGTTTCCGAAACCATGTGGAAGCTACTGCCTCCACTCGCACAGTTAATCTAACAGTGCGGCCTACCCCACATAGTTTCTCCAAACCGTGTGACAGGCCTAAAACACCCCTAAAACCTAGCTCCAGACTCCAAGAAAGCCATGAACACCTCCATAACACCTTTGATCACACGGGGTACATATGTAAGGCCACAAAAAAGCATTTAAACTGAAAAGAAAAGGATTCATGCCTCATACGCAAACCCAGGTTCTTACAAAAGATGAATATGGTCCTACGGAATTTTTTCAGTACTTTCCAATCATTCCAAGGATTAGGTGCCTATATAGAAGTGAGTATAATATAGGTTAATTAACATGGTACAAATAAACAAGAAATAAATATAGGAAAATATGTCACCTGGTAGACTCTCCTCAGTGGAAGAAAATTGATCATGAGTATCCTGGATTTGTAAATGATCTGAGAAACCTTCACCTCACGTTATCTACAGTTAGAGTGATTCCTTTTGGTTTTCAATAAAGAACTCATAGTACATGGCCAATTATGTTGGTAAATTATAACTTTCCACCATGGTTATGCATGAAATGAAAATACATCATGTTATATATGCTTATATCATGTCCAAAACAATCGTGTAATGATATTGATGTTTATTTGGATCTATTGATTGATGATTTGAAATTATTTTGGAATTCAAGTGTTATGTTTTATGATTATTAGAGAAATGAATATTTCATGTTGATATCATTGTTTTACGGGACAATAAATGACTTTCCTGCTTATGGAAATTTGTCAGGATATAGCATTAAAGGAACTCAGTGGCGTCCCATTTGTGAACAAGGTACACAATCAATTAAGTTGAAACATTCATCGAAAAACTATGTTTCTAGGATATCATAGATTTATACCCCAATAACATAAGTAACAATCTTGGGCGACATTATTTGATGGAAGTTCATAAGAATGAACAACATCGTCTCCACTAACAGGTGGTCAACTATTTGAGAAAGTAAAAGATGCAGACACTACTTTTGTTAAACCTTTTTCGAAAAAACTTATGAAAAATGATTGGAAAAAGTGATCAGTTTTTTTTTGAATTACCATACTGTAATTTTATGCACATTATAAATTTTCTTGATGTTATGATTGTTGGAAAAAAATGTATGTGATAGTGTCATCGACACGTTGCTAAATGCACCCAGTGAAACAAATGATAGAATTAAGGCTAAGTTGGACATGGTTGACATGGTTTTATGAGAATAGTGGGCGCCAATGAAGGGTTGAAATGACCTTTTATTCCTCCATCTTCTTACACTCTTTCCAAGAAGGTGAGATATCAGTTTTTCAACTTCTTGAATGACATAAAGGTTCTATAGGGGTATTCAAAAAATATCAAGAACATCATGTTAATGACCGATTTAAAGTTAAAGGGTTAAAAATCATATGAATGCCATGATTTGATGTAATATATAATTTATATAGCTTTACATTTCATTTTTTCTGAGAAATTATGTCATACATTAACCAAGATTTATTTCTTTTTCAAAGCTATATGCCAAAAAGTTATAAACCTCGTGAAATTGCTGACTATGGAAAGATAAATTATCATCATATTATGTGAATTAAAAATGTTCTTCCCACCAAAATTCATTAATATGATGGTTCATTTTATGGTTCACTTGGTGAGATAGATTCGACTATGTGGTCATGTACACTATATATGAATGTATCCCATTGAACGGTATATGAAGATTTTTAAAGGGCATGTAAAAAATCAAAGTCGTCTAGAGGGTTGTATTCAGGACCAGTATATTATTGAGGAAGTCATTTAAATCTGTACTGAATAACTATCTAGTGTGGAAAGTGTTGGTCTACCGAAATCTCGTCACATTGGGTGGGTTATGGGTGAAGGAATTTTTGGAAGAGATGTTTTCACAATCAATATTACAGATCAGGAGCCGGCCCACATTTATGTTTTTCATAATAGTTTGGTGGTTTCCCCATATGTTGAAACCAAAAAAGAAATTATTACGCATCTAAATCCATCTAGGGCTGAAATATGAATATCAAATACCCATAATAAATAGTTTATAGGATGGTTTCAGGACAATATTTTTAAGGATTCAGATGAAAATTCATATTCAATTTCAGATTGACTTTGATGGCTAGTCAGAGGACCAAGTTTGTATGTGTTATCTTACAATGATTATGTAATTAATGATTATATGTTCTATACAAATTAACATGATGAATATGGTACCATGAAAAATAGTGGAGTTAATCTTATGGATGAAGTGATGCAGGTTTCTAGTACAAGGATAGAAATCTAATTTATAAAAATATGCCATACTATGGAATCATCAAACAAATATGAGAGTTGGATTATACAACATTCCAAGTGCCAATTTTTCAATGCAAGTGGGTTGATAACAAGAGTGTTGTTAAAATAAATTAATTGGTATTCTTGAAAATTGATTTTAGTAAGGAAGGGTAAAAAGATGAACCATTTATAATGGAATCACAAGTATTTTAAGTATTTAATGTTCCAGATCCTACAAATCAAAAGAGGACAATTTTCCTGTTATTGAACAAAACCACTAAAGGGTCAGATGAAAATTCAACTGAGGATAACCCTTTCATTGGGTTGTCGTAATTATTTCATAGTGGTCCCATTGTAGACAACATTTTGTATGTCAGAGGGTACCATAATTAAGGGATTTATATAGTCAATAGAGGGGTCAAATCCCTTCATCCTTTAAAAAAAGAGACTTCAATAATCAAGTTATAATTTTTTTAATATAAATCGTGTTACCTCATGTTATCATGCATTCACTGCTGTATTTATGTACTATAAATTAAAATTTAAACCACTTATGCATATAATGACTTCTTCACATGCCTGTGCTCCCAATCTTGTGGAATGACAGGTCTCTAAACCTGTTGTTTCCTATAGTGCAGAGGAACAATGACCTTATATACATTCCGGTGCTCCCAATCCTGTGGAACAATAGGCTTCTCAACATGTTGCTGCTCCTAATGTAGAGGTAAAATGAACAACTGCACATGTCGATGCTACCACTCAATAGGAACATATTGATGATGTTGAATCTGAGGAAATGGTAGGTTACAAAGGAATGATAATACAGAAAAAACAGGAGCGCCATAGTTTGATGGTGTTAGAAAAAATCATTAAGGAAAAATCAAAGGCATCAAATACGTGGTCAGATGAAATGTATGGGGCCAACGTGTTAACCCGACAAGGCCATGTTCAATAGTTACATTGGAATCATCACTTGGAAACGTGTGCTGATTGATGTATATTCGTGGCACCATGTTATGTTCAGGTTTAAGACACTAATGTGGGAAGAGATTATGGTAACATTATGATATCATTTATTTATTTTACTAAAAAATAAAATAATGAAACATTGACTTACTCTTCAGCATCCCTTGTAGAGTGTATTTATAGTAGATAACTCTCACAAGACATATGTATTAATGCTTGCTGAATGGATTCATAGAGGCTTTTAAAAAATTCTAATTTGACATTATATTAAATATGTTGAAGGGAAAATGAACCCACACCCACAGTTTATCTATGCACAACTGATATCCCAAGAATCACTGGATGTGTTTACTGGCCATCGTGTAGATATGAATTTTAGGGTACATTATGGATAGTAATATGTTGTTTGAAGATACATGGATTCATCACATTGATTGATAATTTTTTATTTATGAAAAACAATTGAGTGTTGAAAATAAGGAACGGGCAAAAAAACCAATGTACCCATACCGTAAAGCAAGGATGGGGTATGCTTCACTCGAAAAAAAATTGGTACGTAATTTAAATCTACTATAATATTTTAATGTTTCATGAAACAAAAATAGAATTATGTTCCTCTATTTATATGAAGATTGATGAATCCAAATCTAAAGCCAATTCTATCCCATGCCATGTTTTATAGAAGGAGGAACGTGTAAATAAAGATGGGATACTAATATATGATAACACACAAAAAGTGTGGGAAACATGTGTAAGTATGAAATAATAAAAATTTGGTTTGATTTAAATTGTTATTACATAACAATTATCACTTATTTTTCTATATTTTCTATTCGACATAGTCATAGGAATCAAAAACACTTCTATTAGATGAACACCTACTATCGGTGTCCTTGAAGCAGCCAGAACAATATATCTACATTAAAGGTGCGGGTTTTGGGGTGAAACCCTGAACATATTCTGATAAAAAAATAAGAGGAGGATCAAAGTGAAGAAATGAAACAAATGAGAGAAAGAATAGCTACCCTTGAAGAATAATTAAAATGATAGAGAGAGTTTCTAGAAACTTTTATGGGGGTTGGGGAAGAAAATATAAGAAACAACTCAAGAATAAACATAACATGGATATTCCACCAAACCCCCACAAACATTGAGGTGAGCCATTAACCTAAAAAAATTATCTTAATTAAGGTAATAAATGTTCTAATAATTGTTTCTGTGAAATGTAAATCAGATAGACACTGATACCTTTCTTGTACTAATATTATACAGGGTGATAATAACTATGATTTATATCTATAAATACCCACCTATCTCCTTGTAGAGAGGGATATAGTGTTCAATATCAAAGGACATGATACACAACATACCCTCTCAAAAGGTCATGTGAGAGTGTTAATTAGCATATCCCATGATCTGAACACCGAGATACCCATTCTAATTAATGAGGAAAATATTCATAAGGTTAAACAAGTTGTTGAAACATTCATCGCATGGCCATAAAATATTGTAAAAAACATATCGACAATGAGGTACTTATTTCCAATTTATTTTTCATGATAAAACTTTAAAATTTAATGAAAAAAGGTTTGAACTGATGAATTATATTAGATAAAGACAAAGGTAAGGTGGTGAAATGAAAGACCTGATCAAAACCATCTATATGATTGACCAACTGATCGAAAAGATCTACTGAGATCACATTTACCCCGCCCATTCTATATCTGAATTTACTATCATTGAAGGTTCATGTGGATACAAAAGTTAAAAAATGTTCATACTAGCATAGTATATTTTGAAGAAAATATGTATGGAGAGGTAGTTCAAGACTTCATTGGTGTTGAGAATATAAGTAAAATACTCGACTATGATTGGCTTGGAAACTCAGTTGTAAATGAATACATGAGGTATGTTTTCATGATTTTATTTTCCAAAATATGATATACTATTATAATTATGAATAAATACATTTCATATTTTTGGCAAGCGTATATATTAAAAACAATTGAAGGTATTTCCCAATGAAAAAAAACTAGACTCGTTAGTCCTCAAAAATCCTCTACAGAATAACCCAAAATAGATTCTAAAAAATGATGAAATAGTTTAAGGCCTAGTCAAATCATTTGGAATAAAACATTCGGATGAAATTCTCTTCTTAATACTAACAATGCAAGGGTAAAACTCTACAATGTAATCATATAAAACATATTTTCAGTTCTTTCATTACTTATTCATTTTTTTGTTTTTAGGCAACTGATTAGTCACTGAAAGTGGATAATATTCATTGTTAAGAACTTAATATTAATGTGTTTAAAAGTTCATAAACATCAATTTTAGTCCAATTCAGAAATTGAACTTCATTTCCCATCATTGTGCAATTCATGCTTAAAATGTCAATTTGGGACCACTCAATAATTTGCTTGTGGAAATTACAATATTCATTATTTTAATTTGAAATTTTGGGATATGATTGATCACTTTGTTTGGAACATTTTATCTTTTAGGTCCGTTGGATGAATCCCAAAGGCAGATTGAGAATTTTGCGCCTGAAGGCAGAAACATGCTGGAAAAAGCATAATGGGCCTAAGGCCCATCAAACAAATGTGGGGCCCAGAAACCAAACCCAATGAAGGTAAAATTTATACAGTAGAAAGATAAAAATATTAGGATCATTTTATTCAACTGTGTCTGGAGCTAATTCTGATTTTTTCATGATGATAAAGGGATCTGAAGTTGAGATTTAAATGGTGGACTCGTCATTAATGCACAGAAATCCGTCCCACCATTTCGACCATAACTTTCAAACGGATAAGACAAATGTCCTAAAATTTTGGGATCTTCTAGAAGACACAGGGAAGAAGATATGTTATATTTAAGACACCTTCGTATTCGGCCATATTAAGTGTCAAACGCACACGTCAAAATGGAGGACGAATCTGGACAGTTTTCCGGGTCAACTTCGAAACGTCAATTTCCTTTTGATTATTCACCCTAATTTTGACTCTATTAATTGTTGGGGGGTGAATTAATTATTTGGGGATGGACCTAAGGCTCCTAATATTCCTATATAAGGAGATATTGGTGAAGGGAATAGGGGTGGATATTTTTTTCATATCATCTTTTGTTGCTTGTTTCATTGTAAGGTTATGCTTCCAAATTTCCTTTGTAATGTTTTCCATTTCCATGTAAGTTTCTTTTTTGTATCAATATGTTATTAATCAACTTCTTTCTCTTCTATATTTCCCATTTCATTTATTAAAACTTTATAATCACAAATCACAGTGATATCTCTGTGTTGTTGTGAATTAGTTCACACATAGGTGTGAATTTCATTCACACACACGGAGGAGTGCTCGTTATTTCCGCGGTTTTAATTTCTTCAATCCAATTCTTGTTAGCCATCTTCCACCCACCATTGAGAGTATACCATCAATGGAGGGCTAAACCCTTAATGGGTTGATCTTAGGAGGATGCAAAGGCTGGATTGAATGTTATTTTATGAACGAATTGTTGTTAATTGGATAATTAATTTAAGACATCCATTCTTCAGTTATTTCTACTCTTCATCTTTACTGTGTTTGAGCAAAATAAATTCAATTACTAAATGACCATATACCTCGGAGAGATCATGAATTTGGTTCTCTAAGTGTATATGAGATTAGTAATTGTGTTTAGTAAGCACCAAACCAGAAAATGATGAAGGTAGTGTTATTTTTGAAGAATGGATTCATCAAGAATTAATAAAACCAAAATTGTTTAAAGAAGTAAAATTCATTCAATCCACCCCGAGCATAATCCTAGATCAACCCATTTTCATTAAATTGAATTCACGTAGGTTTCTTAGTGTTATTTAAACCATCCAAAAATCAAACCCAAAGTTGGCTACTTCAAAGACCATCCCGCACCAAATCATAGCGTCTCAAGATTACTTCTTCGGTCCCTGTGGATTCGATCCCTACTTGTACTTCAACGACCGCTTTTACCAGTAGGGTAAATTTGGGCACAACCAAATTTTGGCGCCGTTGCCAGGGACCCTAGTAAGTTTTCTTAGACACCCACCTTCTATTCTCAACTAACTTCTCTTTTCTCACCTCTATTTCTCTTTTCTTTTCCCCTTTCTGTTTTTCCAAAAAAAAAACAAATCCAAATCCAAATTTCATTAAACTCCAATGGAGTATCATCAACAATTTCATTTCATAAAATTGGGCTGGAATCGAATAGAAAATCAACATTGGGAATCCCCTCACATATTAAATTACTTTGATCAACCTTTAAATGAAACCCCACACCCGATAACATGAACGATCAATGGGATGATGATTTTTTAAAGGATAAATTTCCATACCTCTCAAGGATGATTGAAGAGATCAAACTTAATGATGATGATGATGTACAAACAATAATCAATCTTAATTCTGAAAAAATTCTTGAACATTTGTGTGAAAAAATGGTTAAAATGAATTCAGAAGTTTCATCACTGAGATTAGAAATAAAAAACATTGAGACTTATGAAGAACCCATTCCCACTCAGGATGTCCTTTCCACATCACTTATAGAAGAATCTTGTTTCCCACATAACTCATGTGAATTTAGTAAAGAAACCACTTTAAAATCATGGAATACAGAGTTGGATAATGAAGATATTTGGTCAGGTAATGTTGAAATTCAAGATAAAGAACATGAAGGAATTGTTAATGAGTATTTAAATCAGGATGAAATTGATTTCATGAATTCACAAGAGGGAAATTATTCTTCAAGGATTGAATGTCCAGAATATTGCACCAAAAATGATTTTTTAGAATCACCAATCATTGAACCATTGGGAGAGTTAACAAATATTGAGTCTATACCCACTCCTGACATTCAAAAGGAAATTTTTTGGGAGGAATCAAAATTTCAAAAGGAACAAATTATTTATAAATTTCATGGAGAAGAAACTGTTTTTGATTCAAATTTCCATTCTTCTTTTGTAAATTTTTATCAACCTGAACTCAAAATTTTTCCCCTTTCTTCCCCACTCTTAAATGTGGATAACCAATACCATGAAATTTCAATTTATTATCCTCTTGAAACTAAAAAATTGGGAATGTTTATTGATGTCTTAGGCAATACTAGATATTCAATTCAATCAACCATTTCTGATATTACATGGATTTTACCGCTCATTGTAGAACAAAGGATTTCACATGAAACATATTTCAAACAAATAATCAATCTCAATCTTGTTGAAGTGGAGAAAGATGGGTTAATTAAAATTTTGAAAGTTATAATTGGATAAGTTGGGGGGTTCAAGTCAAGCTAACGACGTTAAACAAAAGCGCTGCATGGGAGGCAACCCGTGGTTTTCATGTTTCCAATCACTGGGAATCATCTTTTGTTTCCTTCTGCTTAATTTTGTTACTTTTTTTTTATATATAGACTATTGACCTGTTCTTCTTTTATGAGTAAGGATGGGTATGAAAAGGGATCACCGTATTCATCCGTGTCACGCGGTGTGATCCCTGAGTAATACCTTACCCAGAAATTTAATGAAGAAAATGTATCATCAGTTTATTTTATTTATGTTTTTGTAGGTTTAAAAAAAAAATTAGACTCTTGAACTGTTCTTCTTTTATGAGTATGGATGGGTATGAAAGGGGAGCACCGTATTCATCCGTGTCACGCGGTGTGATCCCTGAGTAATACCTTACCCAGAAATTTAAAATAAGACAATGTATCATTAGTTTGATTTAAAAAAAAAACATGAAAATAATGGTACTTGGAAATAAATAAATCACTGTGTTGTTTGTTTTGTCTGCTTTGTCCTACTTTTTATGGTTCAGGAACTATTTTGGGTGATACATGTTCAATCAAGGAGGTTCCTACATCCCCAAAGAGATCAAAGGAGTAATTTGGAGCATCATGAACCTCAACTTTAAAAACCAGGTGAATTTGTTCCATGTTTTTCATTCTCAATTTCATCTTTGAACTCCTCTCCTACCCACTTCTAACTTTTCTTTTCTTTAAACACTGGGGACAGTGTCATTCTAAGTTGGGGGGAGATAAAAAATGATTTTTTTAAAAAAACATGCATGAAAAGAAAAATTCCATTAACCATAAACATGATAAACACACATTTCAAACTCTAAAATTGGATATCAAATAAATTTTGCATGCCTTGATTCTTATTTTAATGCAAGTTTAAGTTCATGAGCATAGTTTTTGGAAAGTGCGATTGTCCGATGTGATTTTTCAATGTTTACAATTTCATCCTCTTAATAAAAATGCCACAATGCACGTCTACTAGATTGTGGGTGTAAATTTTAGTTCTTGGGTCCCTTTCATTATAGCATAGGGTTATGGGGTCACTTTTAGTTTAATTTGAGTATCCAAAAAAAAAACAAAAACAAAAAAAACAAAAAAAACAAAAAAAAAACAAAAACAAAAAAATGACCACATAGAGAAATGTTTTTTCCAAATGAGTGGCGTCCGGCACTTGGGGATCGTGACTCCATAGTTGTCTTGCCCAGATTTAGGCTTTATATCTCTATTGTAGAGCATGAAATTGACAATATGTGTGGCGTCCGACACTTGGGGATCGTGACTCCATAGTTGTCTTGCCCAGAGTTAGTCTTTTCATATCTATTGTGGTTAAAAAATAAAATAAAAAAAATAAAAAAAATGGATACTCATATTAAGGTTTAATGTGATTCCTACCTAGCTCTTCCATTTTTTCCCCTTGAACAATAAAATGGGCCCCATATCTTTTATGATGCACAACACTTTATCATGCTTAATTGGAATTGGATGAAATGTGACAATGAATTTGAACAAAGGAATGGGCTTGGGCTTGGGATATGATTATGGAACTATCTTGTTTTAAATGATTTTGATGGGTTCCATAATTTTTTTGGTATGAGGTCTTTGGGTGAGCAATGTGTATTTAAATGTTTTTGGAAAAGAGGATTTGAATTTCATATTTGTAATATATTTTGCTCGGGACTAGCAAAACTCAAGTTGGGGGGTGTGATTAGTCACTGAAAGTGGCTAATATTCATTGTTAAGATCTTAATATTAATGTGTTTAAAAGTTCATAAACATCAATTTTAGTCCAATTCAGAAATTGAACTTCATTTCCCATCATTGTGCAATTCATGCTTAAAATGTCAATTTGGGACCACTCAATAATTTTCTTGTTGAAATTACAATATTCATCATTTTAATTTGAAATTTTGGGATATGATTTATCACTTTGTTTGGAACATTTTAACTTTTAGGTCCTATGGATGAATCCCAAAGCAAGATGGAGAATTTTGCACCTGAAGGTAGAAACATGATGGAAAAAGCATAATGGGCCTAAGGCCCATCAAACAAATGTGGGGCCCAGAAACCAAGCCCAATGAAGCTCAAATTTATACAGTATAAAGATAAAAATATTATTATCATTTTATTCAACTGTGGAAGGAGCTAATTCTGATGTTTTCATGATGATAAAGGGATCTAAAGTTGATATTTAAATGGTGGACTCGTCATTAATGCACAGAAATACGTCCCACCATTTCGACCATAACTTTCAAACTTCTGATCCAAATGTCCTAAAATTTTGAGAGCTTCTAGAAGACATAGGGAAAACGATATTTTATATTTATGACACCTTCGGATTCTGCCATATGAAGTGTCAAACGCACATGTCAAAATGGAGGACGAATCTGGACAGTTTTCTGGGTCAACTTCGAAACGTCAATTTCCTTTTGATTATTCACCCTAATTTTGACTCTATTAATTGTTGGGGGATGAATTAATTATTGGGGGATGGACCTAAGGCTCCTAATATGCCTATATAAGGAGCTATTGGTGAAGGGAATAGGGGTGGATATTTTTTTCATATCATCTTTTGTTGCTTGTTTCATTGTAAGGTTATGCTTCCAAATTTCCTTTATAATGTTTTCCATTTCAATGTAAGTTTCTTTTTTGTATGTTTATGTTCTTAATAAAATTATTTCTCTTCTATATTTTCCATTTCATTTATTAAAACTTTATAATCACAAAGCACAGTGATATCTCTGTGTTGTTGTGAATTAGTTCACACATAGGTGTGAATTTCATTCACACACATGGAGGAGTGCTCGTTATTTCCGCGGTTTTAATTTCTTCAATCCAATTATTGTTAGCCATCTTCCGCCAACCATTGAGAGTATACCATCAATGTAGGGCTAAACCCTTAATGGGTTGATCTTAGGAGGATTAAAAGGCTGGATTGAATGTTATTTTATGAAGAATTGTTGTTAATTGGATAATTAATTTAAGACATCCATTCTTCAGTTATTTCTACTCTTCATCTTTACTGTGTTTGAGCAAAATAAATTCAATTACTAAATGACCATATACCTCAGAGAGATCATGAATTTGGTTCTCTAAGTGTATAGGGGATTAGTAATTGTGTTTAGTAAGCACCAAACCAGAAAATGATGAAGGTAGTGTTATTTTTGAAGAATGGATTCATCAAGAATTAATAAAACCAAAATTGTTTAAAGAAGTAAAATTCATTCAATCCAACCCGAGAATAATCCTAGATCAACCCATTTTCATTAAATTGAATTCACGTAGGTTTCTTAGTGTTATTTAAACCATCCAAAAATCGAACCCAAAGTTGTCTACTTCAAAGCCCATCCCGCACCAAATCATAGCGTCTCAAGGTTACTTTTTCAGTCCCTATGGATTCGATCCCTACTTGTACTTAAACGACCGCTTTTACCAGTAGGGTAAATTTGGGCACATCCAGCAACATTGGATACTCATTGTTGTCAATTTGGATACTCCAAAGATTTATTTTTTGGATTCAATGCATGTATATCCAACAAACCAACCACACATTATGGAAATTTTCAATTTTTAATACACTACATCCAACATTTTAGAACTAAACATCATTTTATATAATTTAGATTGTGTTTTAATGAGGATTCTGTTATGACAGGGTGATACATCAATATCATGAAAAAAAGTATTAAGGCCAGGGGATAAACATGAGGACCATGAAAAGTTCTATGAATGTAAACGTATCAAGGTATATATAATAAGATGTCATTATCCAAAAAAACATCAAAATGAATTACTTATTCTCCACAATGTTTATACGGTGTCCTAAACAAACAAATAGAAAATATTTTGGTTAATATGTTTGTAAATTTATGAGTGAGATCATATTCCATAAAAAAAATAGCATCCCCAAAGTGGTTTTTTTGAAGATAATTACTATTTTATTTAAAATATTTATTAATCCTTTATGTATTTATATTTTTCTAATACTACTATGACTGTAAAAAAAATTCATATTCACAAGATGATATAGATTTTATTAGAAATTAATGTGTAGTATACCTGATGGAAGAATGTACACACATAGCATGAAGATGTGATTTCTATAGAAGTAGTGGATTGTTTCATATTTATATTTAATTTGATTAATTTAATTATTACTCACATAATAATTGTTTTCTTAAACAAGTGTATTCTTTTGTTCGAGTTAGGGTGGTTTGTTTGAAGATGCTCATGCTTTTGAAAGATAGGACTTCGAGGCTGCAATTTAGAATTCAATGAGAAGGTAAAGTTTTTTTAATATACAATATTTTTTCTCATAATATTATATGTTCTCTACTACATTAACTTAATCTAAGTGCTTATTTTTATTAGAAATTTACATTAATTTTAGTAAAAAAGACAACAAGTATATTGAAAACTGAGAAAAAACATTTGGATTGTTTTGATACTTAATAAAATTATCCATGATTCATTTGTGACGTGTAGGAGTCAACCACACCTCAATACGACACACGGTGTGACTGGTATGACTCCAAGTGTGTCTTTTTATTTAATTTTGACATTAATTATAGTAAAAAGAACATGAGACATAATTAAAACCAATAAAACACATTTTGATTGTTTTTGATACTTTAGGAAAATCATTCATGAGTCATTCTTGATGTGTAGGAATCAACCCCACCTCAATATAACACACGGTGCGACCGGTATGACTAAAAGCGTCCCATATCAGTTTAAAATTTAAATTTTAGTTCAAAATGTTCCACTCACTTAAAACAAAGTAAACATGCTCTGATTTTATTGATAATTTATGAAAAATAATTCATAAGACATTTGTGACATTTATGAAGCAGTCTCACATCAAACTAGCGCACGATGCGACTGCTATGACTAAAAAAGCGTGTTTCAAGTTTGAAATGAAATTTTAGTAAAAAAACAAAAATGGCATACTGAAAACTAAGAAAACACTTACATATTATTTTTATACTTTAGTAAAATGATCCTTGAGTCATTTTTGATGTGTATGAGTCAACCGTACCTCAATACGATGCATGGTGTGACCGGTATGACTCCAAGTGTGTCTTTTCATTTAAAATTAACATTAATTGTTGTAAAAAGAATAAATGACATGTTAAAAAATGATAAAATGAATTTGGATTATTTTGATACATTATGAGAATGATCAATGAGTAATTTTTTAAGTGTTGAAATCAACCCCACCTCAATCTAATGCATTGTGTGACTGATATGACTAAAAGTTTCCATTCTCATTTTAAAATTGGAATTTTAGTTCAAAAAGTGTCACTCACTGAAAACCAAGAAAACACGCTATGACTGTCTTGATAATTTAGTAAAGTGGTTCATAAGTTGTTTTTGATGTGTATGAAGCAGTATCACATCAAACCAACGCACGATGCGACCGGTATGACTGAAAATACATGTTTCTAGTTTGAAATGTCATTTTTGTAAAAAAAATGAAACTTACATACCTAAAAATAAAAAAATGCATTAATATTGTTTTTTATATTTCATGAAAATATTCCATGAGTCATTTGTGACATGTAGGATTCAACATCACCTCAATACGATGCACAGTGTGACCGGTAGGACTCCAAGTGTGTCTTTTTTATTTAAAATTGACATTACATTTAGTAAAAAGAACAAGTGACATACTTAAAATTGAGTAAATTCATTTTTATTGTTTTTATACTTTATGAAAATGATACATGAGTCATTTTTGACATGTAGGAATCAACCCCACCTCAATCAGATGCACGGTGTGACTGGTATAACTAAAAGTGTCTGTTATCTGTTTAAAATTCACATTTTATTTCAAAACATTTCACTCAATGAAAACCAAGAAAATATGCTCCAATTTTCATGATAATTTAGGACAACGATTCATAATTCATTTACGATGTGTATGAAGTAGTCTCACATCAAACTGATATATGATGCGACTGATATGACTCAAAATGTGTGTTTCTAGTTTGAAATGAAATTTTAGTAAGAAAAAACAACTGGCATACTGAAAACTGATAAATGCATTTGAATTATTTTGATACATTAAGAAAACGATCCTTGAGTCATTTGTGATGTGTAGGAGTCAACCACACCTCAATACGATGCATGGTGTAACATTTATGACTCCAAGTGTGTCTATTTATTTAAAATTGACCTTAATTTTAGTAAAAAGAATAAGTGACATACTGAAAATCGAGAAAACACATTCGGATTGTTTTGATACTTTTGAAAAACGATCCATGTGTCATTTTTGATGTGTAGGAATCAACCAAACCTTAATCTGACACATGGTGTGATTGGTATGACTAAAAGTGTCCATTATCATTTTAAAATTGACATTTTTTTTCAAAACCTATCACTCACTAAAAACCCAGAAAACATTTTATGATTGTCTTATAATGTAAGATAATGATTTATAAGTAATTTGTGATGTGTATCAAGTAGTCTCATGTCAAACCGATGCATGATGTGACTAGTATGACTCAAAATGCGTGTTTTCAGTTTGAAATGATATTTTATTAAAAAAACACAAATGACATACTCAAAACCAATAAAATGACTTTGGATTGCTTTGATACTTTATCACAATGATCCATGAGTCATTTTTGATGTGTAAGAGTCAACTGAATCTCAATACGATGCATGGTGTGACTGGTATGACTCCAAGTGTGTCTTTTAATTAAAAATTGACATTAATTTTAGTAAAAAGAATAAGTGACATACTAAAAACTGAGGAAATTCATTCATATTGTTTTGATATTTTAGGAAACGATCCATGAGTCATTTTTGATGTGAAGGAATCTATCACACCTCAATCAAATGCATGGTTTGATCGGTAAAACTAAAAGTGTTCGTTATCAATTTAAAATTGACATTTTAGTTCAAAATGTGTCACTCACTGAAAACCAATAAAATACACTCCGATTGTCTTGATAATTTAGGACAACAATTCATAAGTCTTTTATGATGTGTATGAAGTAATCTCACATGAAACCGACATACGATGTGATCAGTATGACCCAAAATGTGTGTTTCTAGTAAGAAATGACATTTTAGTAAAAAAATAACTTGCATACTGAAAACCAAGAAAACACATTCCTATTGTTTTGATATTTTAGGAAAATGATCCATGAGTCATTTTTAACTTGTAGGAGTCAACCAAGCATCAATACGACGCCTGGTGGGACTGGTTTTACTCCAAATGTGGCTTTTTATTTAAAATTGACTTTAATTTTAGTAAAAAGAACAAGTGGCATGCTGAAAACTGAGAAAACATATTCGGATTGTTTTGATACTTTAGGAAAATGATCTATGAATCATTTGGGATGTGTAGGAATCAACCACACCTCAATTTGACACATGTTGTGACTGGTATGACTAAAAGTGTCTGTAATCAATTTAAAATTGACATTTAGTTCAAAACGTGTCAATCACTAAAAACCAGTCAAACACGCTCTAATTATATTGATAATTTAGGACAGTAATTCATCAGTCATTTGTGACATGTATGGAACAGTCTCACATCAAATTGATGCATGATGCAACCGATGTGACTCAAAATGTGTGTTTCTAGTTTGAAATGATGTTTTAGTAAAAAAACACAAATTGCATACCAAAAACCAAGCGAACACATTCATATTGTTTTAATACTTTAGAAAAATGATCCATGAGTCATTTGTGATGTGTATGTGTCAACCAAACCTTAATACGATGTTAAAGGGCATATGTGTAGTAGTGTGTGGTGTTTTTGGAATGACCTTATAAGCATTTTTAAAGATTTGATGACCTTTAAAAATGTGTTTCATTAGGTAAAAATGAATCCAACAGCCTATGATTGTTGTGAAATCACATAGCAAGAACCTTATAGTGATTTTTAAAATTTTGGAAATGAAGGAACATCAATCTGAGGTGTTGTTTGACTGAGATGACTTGAAACACACTTTTAGTGTTTTAAACCAAAAAAAAACAAGTGTGTAATGGTCAAAACCAAAGCGAAGGACATCCAAATAATGTAAAATCCAAGGAATACTATCTTTGTATTATTATTCACATGTATGAGTAGATGAAAAGTCAATAGGATGTGTAGTGTGTTTGGATAGATCAAATAAGTAGTTTGTAAAGGTTTGATGACCTTTAAAAACATATTTCAGAATGTCCAAAATAAGAAAACGACCTATGGTTGCCATGAAATCACATTAAAACAACTTTAGAGTGAATTGTAAAATGTTGGAGTTGACGATGCATCAATTGGATATGTCGTTTGGTAGGGATGATATGAAATGCACCTTTAATGTTTTAAAAACACTAAGACGTGCATGTAATGATCAAAAACAAATCAAATGACATTTGAATGACATGATATCATAGGACAACCGCCTTTGTATTATTTTTGATGTGTAATAGTAAACTCAATTTGATGTGTGGGGCGCTCGAAACAAACTTATAAGCATTTTTTAAAGATGTGGTCTCTTTTAAAAACTTGTGTACATATGTGGGTGAAAACGGAGCAATAAAACTTTGATTTTTGTGAAATCATATGACAAAAACTGTAGAGTGCCTTTTGAAATGTTGGAATGGATAAAACGTCAATATGATAGGTTGTTTGATAAGGATGGTTGAAAATACACTTTTATTGTTTCATAATACCAAAACATGTGTGTAAGAGTCCAAATTATATCAAATGACCTTCGAATGATCTGAAATCAGAGGGGTTCTATCTTTGTTTTATTTGTCACGTGTACGAGGTGACGACACATCAATCAGACATGAAATGTGCTCGGACGAAACAAATTCGCAGTTTGAAAATAAATAAATGATTTGAAAATAGTATATATTGAAAATCAAATGACCTTGGAATGTTTGTTGTAATTTTTTTTAATTAAAATGTTTTAATGGATTTCAATTATTATATTTTTGTGATTTTTTTTTTATTTTCTGCACTAACTTTTATTTTTAATTTATTTGATTTTCAGTTAAATGAGATGATGGGTGCGGAGGGTGAAAAATTATTGAACTAGTTTATTTGTGATTTTTTGAAATTATATATTCCATATAAATTTATTTAATATCTGTATCATCGTTGTTTTTGTGTTTCCTTTTCCATATATTTCCATAATTTTGTTGTATTTTTTTTAAAAGTAAATTATATCCATGATAAAGATATGAATCATAAAAAGGAAACACGACTTTGTATCACATATCTAAAACAATATATAAATACAGAGTTTCTCTAACACATCACCCATAACTTGATCTTGATTCCTGCCGATGGGTTTTCCAATAGCCTTCGACGGTGGTATTTGGTTGGGGATGGAGGAACCCCACCACTGCCCTGCTGCAACCGCAGACCAACCCGGGGAACCGCAAGAAGCTGTAAGGAGCGTTTCAGATGCTACATCTTCCACAACAAGCCACCCTCCCTTCGTCGCTGAACCCTCATAACCCCAAGAAGCTGTAAGCCAAGTTACTGATCCTACATATTCCACCTCAAGCAACCCTCCCTTGTTCGGCGCAATGTAAATAGATCTGGAACTCCGCCTCGAATCCTTCCCCCAACTCCCAATCAATGCCGGACGGCCGGACCCAAAGCCAGCCCTACCCTGACAACTGTTATCGCTCACCCAAAACAACCCATGCATCGGCGCTGGACAACTCGATCTCGAACTCTGCCTTGAATGATGTATCCCCGTTCTCCATATCAACGCTGACTTCTTGGAGTCTTCCGTAGCCTCGGCCAGTTCACTCTCAGGTAAGAAGAGGAAGGCCCAAAAGCTGAAAAAGGAAGTAGAGAACCGGCCTGATGGCGGGTTGCACTTGGAATGGCGGGGAGTTCAGTGACGACTACTGAACCACCGACAGTGATCTGGAACACGATCGTGGGGATGGGCGGGATGGAGGTGAGTCTGGTTATTGAGAAGGTGTTGACATAGATTGATATGAGAAAGACTCATAATCGACTGTCGATGCCGATGGGGAGCATGAGGACGATGGAGTTCTTGTGGGTAGGGGAGTGGGAGGCGGTGATTGGGGAGGAGGGGATGTGGGCGAAGTTCGTGGAGACAGACGGGGTCTGTCGTGGCATGGCGACACTGAAGTTGGAGAGTTTTTTTAATACATTTTTGAAAAAAAATATTTTTCAAAAAACCATTAGGGCGGAATTTTTTTAAAAAATGCACCCGAAAGGCGGCATCCCGGATTCCGCCTTTGCATTCCGAGATTTGGTGGCATCGTGGATGCCACCTTTCCCCTAATTTTTTTTTTGGAAATTTTTATTTTGTTTTGTTTTGTTTATATATATATATAAACAAAACTAAAAAATTCAGCAGAATTTATCCACTATTTTAAATACAGCAGTACTGCCATTACAACAGTCTGGATTCTGACAGAACCTCTCACCCAGAGGTCCCTTTTATAAGAGACCTTACCCTGAAAATTATTCTCCATTTCCGATGTGGGATTCTAGTTCTCCATTTCCTGCGCAGAACATTCTGCATTTCCGATGTGGGATTCTGTTTCAATTACTCGACTTTGAAAGACTATAAAATATAAACTATAAGACCAATATAAATGAAACTTAAAACATGGATTAAACGTATAAAAAATAGTTGAAAAAAAAGAATTTCATAAAAAATGATGATAGAAAATAATTTACAAGCTTTCAAAACAGCATACTTGAAACTTAAACAGTTTAAAGTACGTGAATTTAAAAGCTTATAAAATATAAATTACAAGACCAATATAAATGAAACTTTATACATGGATTAACAATATAACAAATAGTTGAAAATAAAAATAATTTTGTAAAAAATGTTGATAGAAAATAATATATAATCTTTCAAAACTACATACTTGAAACTAAAAAATGTTTCAAGTACGTGACTTTGAAATACAATAAAATATAAACTATGAGACCAATATAAATGAAACTTAAAACATGGAATAAAAATATAACAAATAGTTAAAAATAAAAATAATTTTGTAAAAAATGTTCATGAAAAATAATCTATAACCTTTAAAAACCACCTACTTGAAACTTAAAAATGTTTCAAGTACGTGAATTTGAACGACTATAAAATATAAACTAAAAGATCAATAAAAATGAAACTTAATACATGGATTAAACATATAACAAATATTTGAAAATAAAAATAATTTTGTAAAAAATGTTGATGAAAAGTAATTTATAAGATTTCAAAACCGGTTATTTAAAACTAAAAAATGTTTCAAGTACTCGACTTTGAAAGACTATAAAATATAAACTATAAGACTGATATAAATGAAATTTTAAACATGAATTAAACATATAAAAAATAGTTGAAAAAAAAAATAATTTCATAAAAAATGATGGTAGAAAATAATTTATAAGCTTTCAAAACCACATACTTGAAACTTAAAAAGTTTCAAGTACATGAATTTAGAAGCCTATAAAATATAAACTACAAGACCAATATAAATGAAACTTAATACATGGATTAAAAATATAACAAATAGTTGAAAATAAAAATAATTTTGTAAAAAATGTTGATAGAAAATAATTTATAAGCTTTTAAAACTGCTTTTTTGAAACTAAAAAATGTTTCAAGTACGTGACTTTGAAATGCAATAAAATATAAACTACAAGACCGATATAAATGAAATTTTAAACATTGATTAAACATATAATAAATAGTTGAAAACAAAAATAATTTCCTCAAAATTGTTGATGAAAAATAATCTATGACCATTCAAAACTGCCTACTTGAAACTTAAAAATGTTTCTAGTACGTGAATTTGAAAGACTATAAAACATAAACTACAAGACCAATATAAATGAAACTTTAAACATTGATTAAACATATAATAAATAGTTGAAAATAAAAATAATTTTTTAAAAAATGTTGATGAAAAGTAATTTATAAGCTTTCAAAACCGCTTACTTGAAACTAAAAAAATGTTTCAAGTACGTGACTTTGAAATAAAATAAAATATAAACTATAAGACTGATATAAATGAAACTTAAACATTCATTAAACATATAATAAATAGTTGAAAAAAAAAGAATTTCCTCAAAAATGTTGATGAAAAATAATCTATAACCTTTCAAAACTGCCTACTTGAATCGTAAAAATGTTTCAAGTACGTGAATTTGAAAGACTATAAAATATAAACTATAAAATGAATATAATTGAAAGTTTAAACATTGATTAAACATATAAAAAATAGTTGAAAACAAAAAGAATTTCCAAAAAAATGTTGATGAAAAGTAATTTATAAGATTTCAAAACTGCTTACTTGAAACTAAAAAATGTTTCAAGTATGTGAATTCGAAAGACTATAAAATATAAAATATAACACCAATATAAATGAAACATAAAAAATATTGATTAAACATATAAAAAATAATTGAAAAAAAGGAATTTCCTAAAAAATATTGATGAAAAATAATTTATAAGCTTTCAAAACTGCCTACTTGAAACTAAAAAATGTTTCAAGTACATGAATTTGAAAGACTATAAAATATAAACAATAAAAAGAATATAATTGAAACTTTAAACATTGATTAAAAATATAATAAATATTTTGAAACAAAAATAATTTCCAAAAAAATGTTGATGAAAAGTACTTTATAAGATTTCAAAACTGCTTACTTGAAACTAAAAAATATTTCAAGTACGTGAATTCGAAAGACTATAAAATAGAATATATAACACCAATATAAATGAAACATAAAAAATATTGATTAAAAATATAATAAATAATTAAAAACAAAAGTAATTTCCTAAAAAATGTTGCTGAAAAATAATTTATAAGCTTTCAAAACCGCCTACTTGAAACTAAAAAATGTTTCAAGTATGTGACTTTGAAAGACCATAAAAGATAAAATAGAAGACTAAAAATGTTTCAAGTATGTGACTTTGAAATTAGAAACGTTACTCATGTGTACATACGACCTACAATCTCCAAGATTGTAACATAGTTCATTTTTCTGAATTATATGAAATGGTTTATTTTAAAAGTATAATTTATTTATAAAAATGATAATAATGAATTTATTATTATTCTTTATATGGTTTATTAAATACATTTATGACCATATTCCAATTACCATAGTCATTTTGAACTTATGAAACTAATGTCATTAAAATATCCAAAGTGCATTTAAATAACTAAGTAATTGTTTATAAAATTATACTAAGTGATATAAACGTAATAACGAACATGAATATGGTTAATAAGAAAGTATAAAAATAACATAATTTTATTATTATGGAATATAAAGAACATATTTGACGTGTCAGAATCAAGTTAAGGGACTCTTTAACTAAAAAACCTTGATTTAAACTACACTAGATATTACCAATGGTGTACACCATGAGAAGTTGCCTCAAATATCTACCCCTAATAACATGTATATTATTTTGTAGGTGTATGCATTCTTAAAAGACTTAATTTGTGTTTTGATTTAGATTTTTTAATAATGGTGGTCGTTTATTTATTTACATATGAGACTAATTCATGCTTTATTTTATTTGGATAGAAAATCATTATTTAGCATCACTCAAATACTTTAGAGTTTGTCACCACCCTTTGAAAATAACAGAGTATGTCCAGAGTTATAATTAAATATATCATGTTAAAAAATATGTTATATATATATATATAATGATAACATTACTTACATATGTTCTCTTAATATTTATAACACATGTTTATAAAATATTAGTGTTTTTATCGATGTAAACACATAACATATGTTTAATAAAGTACAAATAGCACATACTATATGATATAAACACATGTTTCTAGCCTAAAAAAACTAAAATAATATGACAAAATATATATCATATAACTAGAATAAAACCTGATTTATAGAGTTATATTTGTAGATAGATAAAAAAATTCAATCACGTCAAAAATCCGAGTTCATTATTAACAGTCCTATCAAAACAAGATTTTATCTATATATCCGAGTTAAGAATATATACAAACATCATGAAAATGTCAATTATATAACTATTAATTGTATAAAAATTAGTTAGTTAATTAGTAATTATTAATAATCAATTATATTATAATTAATTAGTTAGTTAGTAATATAATTAGTTAATTAGTAATATAATTAGTTAATTAGTAATATAATTATTAATTATTTAATAATTAATTAGTTACTTAGTAATATAATTATTAATTATATAAAAATTAATTAGTTAATTAGTAATATAATTATTAATTATATAATTTTTAGTCATTTAATAAGTAATTATTAATCATTAATTATATAATAATTGATTAGTTAATTAGTAATATAATTATTAAATATATAAATAGTTAATTAGTTAAATTTTTGAGAAAGATAGAGACAATGCTATCACGACCCGTCCTCAGGGCCCGTGCCATGACTACCCTAAGCCCGCCATCCATAGGCCAGAGGCTGGCGACTAGCACTAAAGGAATAAATCCCAAAAGAAGGGAAGACATTGCCTTTATGAAGTAACATACACAACAGAGTACGCAAGAGAAGTAAACACTAATAAAAACTGAGTACAAGGTAAGTGCTGAAAAAGTAAATGGGCCAGTATACAAACCCAACTGAAAGTACAGTACAACTGAAAGGAAAGTACATCAGCAGAAAGTAAAACTACAACACCGAGTTGTCCTCCGAAAATCCCACCTGAAGGGTGGGTACAGTTAGTTTCCTCAGCTCCTCGGTCTGATTGTTCGCTCCGTGTACGTCCCGCCAAGTGGCCCACCTCCGTGTACTGTCCAGCTCCACAAGCCTCCACCTCGATCAGTGCTGTCCGTCGTCTACATCCAACACAACGTAGTGCGGGCATAGCCCGTGCAGGGGTGAGTATACGATACTTAGTAGGGACCCCGAGACCCCCGAAGGTCTCTCAGAATCCATGAAGGATAAACCACAAAGGAAAGATACAATCACGAAGTATCAATAACACTACTTAGGTATATGCCCATACATATAACTAAGTCATCAGTTAAGTTTGGCTCCAGCTCCCGAGCCCAAACACAACCCAGTCCAAATAGAAAAGCACAACCTAATCCACTTAGGAAAGCACAACCCAGTCCACACAGGAAAGCACAACCCAGTCCACATAGGAAAGCATGACCTAATCCACTTAGGAAAGCACAACCCAATCCACATAGGATAGCACAACCTAATCCACACAGAAAAGCAAGTCAACCACATCAATTAAAATGATTGAGAATAAAGACTCATCTCACACAGGTATACACTTCGTAAGACGATAGAGATGATCAGATGTAGCCACTGATTCATCTAAGCTGTTGAACCCACATAGGATACAAGACCAGCTAAGCTGTCAGACCCACATAGGATACAAGTCCAGCTACTCTGTCGGACCCACTCAGGATACAAGTACAAAGGTCAATACTGCCGGACCCACATAAGATACAAGAACAGTAGTCATCACTATCGTACCCACAGAGGATTCCAATTCTCTCGTCCTCGCTACCGAACCCACAGAGGATCCAAGTGAAGTCTTCATCACTGCCGAACCCACAGAGGATCCAAGTACAGTCGTCCTCACTGTCGAACCCATGGAGGATCTAAGTACAGTCGTCCTCGCTGTCGAACCCATGGAGGATCCATGTACAGTCTTCCTCACTGCCGAACCCATGGAGGATCCAAGTACATTCTTCCTCGCTGTCGAACCCACGAAGGATCCAAGTATAGTCATCCTTGTCATAGTCGCAGTCGCAACCAGCTCTAGGGTTCCCACACACAGCATGCTCGATTCCGGGAGGGTCTGCTCCACGAGCCAAGGGGGTCGATACATCAACTGACACGAAGTCCGGATTTGATGTATCCCAAAGTTCCGTCTCGTCAATAGGAACTCAACGCGACAGACGACGCATCAATCAGATGCCCGGTCTGAGAGATATTGGCTTTTCCGTCCCAGGGGCCCAGTTGGTTTTTAAGTTAAAACTAACTTGAAAGTACTCCAGCTGCATCCAAACTTTGAGAGGAGTAAGCCAAAAGGACCGTCTCACAAAAAGGAAACCAACAAAGTCGACGGTACGTCAATTGGATGTCTGGAGCTCGAGTTATAAGCGTTTCTGCTCCGAGGGCCCGGTGAGTTTCGTGTTCGAACCAACCCAGCCATACCCAAAGTTCTTAGAAACCTTGAGTGTAATATATAGAAAATACCGTCTCGATCCAAGGATCCCAACTCAACTGACGGTGTGTCGATCGGAGGTCCGTAGACCAAGTTATGGGCAAATGACTGAAAACAGTCCGAAGTGGGGGGTCTGGGCCTCGCCCGGCCCAACCCCCCTGGGTCGGCTCGAACCGGGTTGACCCGACCCGGGACCGGGTCCGGGTCCGGCCCGTTAGGGCATGGCTTGGCCTGCCTGGGCGCGGCCCAGTCCGGACCGCGCGACCCGCCCCGGCCCGGCCGGGTGGGGTGCGCCAGCTCGACCAGTGGCCGAGCATGGGGGGACACGGTCCCCCTCCCTTTGCACTCTGCGGACGCGATGACCGCAGTGTCCTCCTCCGGATCCCGTGCATCCACAGGATCCGACCGCATGCCGCCACCTCCGGGCGGCTGGCCGGTGCTGGCCACTGCCTTCGGCCGCCGACGCCGCTGCGCCGGCGTGGCGCGCCGGCAACGCCTTCCGCGGACCACCGGATGTGCTCCGGTGGTCCGATTTGCCCGCCGTCTACGCCTGCAGCTCTCCTGAGACTCGTTCTTCACTGCGATGGCTTCCATATTCCATTGCGGTCCCATTCCATTTCCGCCCATCAACACGCGCACAGAAAAACAAAACGTGGAGGGTCGCCGACTGTGTTTGTTCGGCCCACGCCCTCCGCGTTAGTTGAAAACAAAAGGGTCTAACAACAATAATGTTCAACGACAAAAGAGGCACAAAAATTAGTTAGGATTGAATTTAATTCCCAACAATTCCCCTGCAAATAATAATAATCCCCAACCCACAAATATTAAAATTCACGGATCAACTTAATAATGAGTTGATCCATGTTCTTGTTTTAGAGGAAAACGAACATGGGAATATTAACATTCTCAAAATAAACCCCTACCTCTTAGTAGTTCGTTGTCGCGTGTTCGTCCTCAAGGGGGGGTTAAGGCATCAACGTCGCTTTCCGGCTCTGATATTCGAAAGGTGTCGAGGAAGAAGAGGTTTTGTCGGCGTTCTTCGTTCTTCGCTGGGGTGGAAGTCCGTCAGAGGTTCTCCAGAGAATCCTCCAATTTCTTTTCTCCACATATTCTCGATGTGCCAAAATATATAAAGGAGCATGTCGCAGTGTTGCCATAATGGTGTCATTAAAGTGGCATTACGCTATGAGTTTAATGATCCATTAATGAGCATCATTGATGTGCATCGTCACCGCCCTGTTGCCGCCCCACCACCCAAAAAGGGAGAAGGGAAAATAAAATAATTCATTTAAATTATTTTATTACTTTCCTCGAAAGGTCCGGAAGATAACCTTTTCTCTCGGCCCTTGCCGGCCGAAGTGAAGCTTCGCCTAAGAGAATCCCGATGCTGCGAATTCATCGGTGCCCTCAGATTTTAATTCTGAGCACCGGTTCAAAAGTTAGAAAAACTCGCTCGTTTGTTCATTGAACGTACCCGAGCTAAAATTCAAAAATTGATTCCGGGCACACCGGGCCTCAGAATCAAGTGCTGTTAGAAGCCACAAACTCGTAAAATTCCAAAGTATTTACAAAAAAAATTTCCTTGAAATTTCTAGGTCTTTACATTACTCCCACCTCAGGGCTTTACGTCCCCGTAAAGCTACAACAAAAACTAGGGGAACAAAAGAGGGTACTGAGCACGTATCTGAGCCTCCCGCTCCCATGTACTCTCCAGGGGGTTCCCGTGCTGTCAAAAAATGCGCAAAGGAGGAATCAACTGCCCACGTGGGACTCGATCCTATCGATCCTTGATCTCGACCGGGACCTCCACAAAAGTCGCCCCGTCATCGATGTCCAGCTCCTCATGGTCAAAGATATGCGTCGGGTCGTGCACGTATCTCCTCAGCTGAGATACGTAGAAGACGTTGTGCATCCAGTGCAATTGAGGTGGAAGGGCCAGGTGGTAAGACACCTCGCCTACCCTGCTGAGGACCTGGAAAGGTCCGATGAAGCACATAGATAACTTGCCACCGCGGCCAAATCTCCGTAACCCACGTCGAGGTGGGACCCGTAATAAAATGTGGTCTCTATCCTCGAACTACAGTGGTCTCCGCCTCCTATCAGCATAAGACTTATGTCTGCTCTGCGCAGTCCTCATCCGCTCCTGGATGATCTGCACCTTCTCCGTCATAGCCTGAACCATCTCTAGTCCTACGAGTGCTGACTCCCCAGGGTCAGTCCAGCACAGAGGTGATCTGCAAGGTCGGTCATACAATGCCTCGAATGGTGCCATCCCGATGGTGGAGTGGTAGATGTTGTTGTACGCAAACTCCACCAAGGGTAGGTGATCCTCCCAGATTCGACCAAAGTCAAGGACACATGCACGGAGGATGTCCTCGAGTGTTTGTATGGTCCTCTCTGTCTGAAAACCTGTCTGTGGGTGAAAGGCAGTGCTCAGGCATAACTGCATTCCAAAGGCCTCCTGAAACCCCTTCCAAAGTTAGGAAGTAAAGCGAGCGTCTCGATGAGAGACGATAGATGATGGCACACCATGAAGATGTACGATCTCCTGAACGTAGAGGCATCCTAAGCTCTCTACTGAGCCCTGATCTCTAATCGGTAGGAAGTGGGATGACTTGGTAAGTTGGTCTACGATCATCCAGATGGTGTTGTGTCCTCTGAAAGTAAATGGAAGCCCTGTCATGAAATTCATGGATATCCCATCCCACTTCCACTCTGGGACCTCTAAGGGTTGTACCAAGCCTACTGGCACATGGTGCTCTACCTTCACTTACTGAAAAGTGAGGCATTGAGAAACAAACTCTTCTACAACGTTCCCTTTACCAGTAGTATAGACTATCTCAAAGTCATAGTCCCTATGGAACTCAAGTCAACAACAATGTCTCAGGTCCTAGTCCTTCTATGAGAAGACACACCTGAGACTTTTGTGATTAGAGTAGACCATAAAACGTTCACTCAACAAACTATGGGTGTGACTGGCCCTTGAAAAGAACTCGAAAACACCCTTTTTCGCTTACATCCTATAAGAGCTGCTAAGATTTGCCCTTTGCAAAAAAGAGAAATCTGATCTCATCCCCTAGATGAAACATGTTCTTTTCCTAATATAGTCAATCCTGACATGAACGGTACTATTTCATGCCATGGATGACATCGTAAGGCCTCAACTCTACTACCAAGAGATCCAACTGTTACTCTTGCCTCCAAGGGTTGAGTCACACTGTCGACAGCAGTGTGTGGTCACTAGGTCTCCTCTAGTAGAAATCTAGAAAGTGAGGGTCAATTCAACGGTTTTAACCGGAAAATCTCAGTAACAACCACATAAAAAGGACATGGGAGCTAACATCACAAGAACAAGAATCTTTTATTACCATAGCTCAAAGTAAAAAAGGCACAAAGCATCCACAAACAATGACATAAACAAGCTAGAAGAAACATGAACAAAATTCTCCATGCCCGGAGCTAGTCCCGCTCCTGCCTGTCTGCTCCCGGAGCTATATGGTCGTAGACCTCAGCTGCCTGAAGCTGTGCTCTACCATGTCCACCTACTCCCTGCGGTCAGGGTGGTCCTCCTGGTGGTGGTGGTGGCAACACCTCGAAGCGTCGTCCACCACCAGCTGCATGGCCAGCTCCTCTGCCATGGTCGCCTGCTCCTTGCGGTCTTCCTTGATCAAACCTATGCCTCTACCTGGGAGGTCCCTATACCGCCTACTGCTCATCTGTAGGGCGGGTCGGGTAGTCTCGAGCCATGTGTCCCTGCCCGCCGCATGACTAGCATTGCCTGCTCCTCGTATGGCTAGCTTTGTACTGTGTGCCCCGCACACCCGAACCTGTATCCTGAGGTCGCCCACCTGACGGCATGGTCCACTTAGACCCTTGCATCCGCTTTTTACTACCGGCTGCAGAAGACTCTACTACGTGTCGTCCTGTGGAGGGTCTCACCGCTGGTGACTGCTCAGCGAGGAAACTCTCCACTAGGAGGGCTCTCTCCAGCACCCCCGCTTACGTCAGGATGTTGAGGGAGATCATCGAAGACCTGATCTCATGCCTCAGTCCCTACTCAAAGGTCTGAGCCTGGAAGAATGGGTCCCGTACCATGTCCGTGGAGTAGCACGAGAGGTCGGTAAACCTTTCCGAGTACTGAGCTACTGACATGCTGCCCTGACGCAGCTGTAGTAACTCTTGGATGCGCATTGCACGGAGGGTGGCTGGAATAAACTCCGAGCAGAAGAGGCTCTCGAAGTCTGTCCAAACCATAGATTCCTCATCATGCACCTGGAGCACCAGGCTCCACCATCTACCTGCTGCTGTGTGCAGGAGACTCGTGGCAAGGATCACCACAAGATCTGCTGGTATCCCTACCAGTCTGAAGACTCTGACGATAGCCTCCAGCCAATCCTCGGATGCCTGAGGATCCATCTCTCCGCGGAACCTGGGCGGCCTCTGCCTCTGAAACTCGTGCAATGTGCTCAGGCGGCGTGCACTCTCCGCCACTGGGGCTGGTAGCATCGGTGGCTCAGCGGGTAGTGGTACCGCTTGTGCCTCCGCTGTAATGGGGCTCTACACCGAGACCTCGTTGCTCGGTGGGCTGCCATCCCGCACATCACTAGGAACCCTAGATGGCTGCCTTCATGGGGCCATCCTAAAAAGAAACAGGTGTTTCACGGTTAATACAGTATACCTGGTGAGCTGACACAAAGTAATCACAAGAAAAACTTTTGAAAAGAAACACACACACAATCAGTGTCTTCATGCACTGAGTCAGAAATCAGAAGTCAGGGTCCTGGTGTATGGATACGTCGGTCGCCGCACCAACACTGGACTCCCTGGATTGATAACCACAATCAATACCCTTAACACTATTGCTTCACATAGAAGAAAGATCAGAGTCCTGAGTTCTGTAGTAGAACTGAACTCCTCTGATACCAATTTGTCATGAACCGTCCTCGGGGCCCATGCCGTGACTACCCCAAGCCCGCCTTCCATAGGCCAGGGGCTGGAGACTAGCACCAAAGGCATAAATCTTAAAAGAAGGGAAGGAATTGCCTTTATGAAGTAACATACACAACAGAGTAGGAAAGCGAAGTAAACACTAAGAAAAACTGAGTACATGGTAAGTGCTGAAAAAGTAAATAGGCCAGTATACAAATCCAACTGAAAGTACAGTACAACTGAAAGGAAAGTACAACAACAGAAAGTAAAACTGCAACACCAAGTCATCCTCTAGAAATTCCACCGGAAGGGTGGGTATAGTTAGTCTCCTCAGATCCTCTGTCCGACCGTCCGCTCCGTGTACGTCCTGCGAAGTGGCCCACCTCTGGGTACCGTCCAGCTCCACAAGCCTCCACCTAGATCAGTGCTGTCCGTCGTCTGCATCCAACACAACGTAGTGCGGGCATAGCCCGTGTAGGGGTGAGTATACGATACTCAGTAGGGACCCCGAGACCCTCGAAGGTCTCTCAGAATCCACGAATGATAAACCACAAAGGAAAGATACAACCACGAAGTATCAATAAAACTACTTAGGTATATGCCCATACATATACCTAAGTCATCAGTTAAAATTTGGCTCCAGCTCATGAGCCCAAGTACAACCCAGTCCACATAGGAAAGCACAACCTAATCCACTTAAGAAATCACAACGCAGTCCACACAGGAAAGCACAACCCAGTCCACACAGGAAAGAACGACCTAATCCACTTAGGAAAGCACAACCCAGTCCACATAGGAAACCACAACCTAATCCACACAGAAAAGCAAGTCAACCACATCAATGAAAATGATTGAGAATCAAGACTCAGCTCACACAGGTATACACTTCATAATGCGATAGAGACGATCAGATGTAGCCACTGATTCATCTAAGCTATCAGACCCACATAGGATACCAGACCAGCTAAGCTGTCAGACCCACATAGGATACAAGTCCAGCTACTCCGTCAGACCCACTCAGGATACAAGTATAGAGGTCAATACTGCTAGACCCACATAGGATTCAAGAACAGTAGTCATCACTGTCGGACCCACAGATGATCCCAGTTCTGTCATCCTCACAGCCGAACCCACAGAGGATCCAAGTACAGTTGTCCTCGCTGCCAAACCCACAGAGGATCCAAGTACAGTCGTCCTCGCTGTCGAACCCACGAAGGATCCAAGTACTGTCTTCCTCGCTGTTGAACCCACGGAGGATCCAAGTACAGTCGTCCTCGCTGCCGAACCCACGGAGGATCCAAGTACAGTCATCCTCGCTGTTGAACCCAAAGAGAATCCAAGTACAGTCGTCCTCGCTGCTAAACCCACGGAGGATCCAAGTACAGTCGTCCTCGCTGTCGAACCCACAGAGGATCCAAGTACAGTCGTCCTCCTCGCAGTCGCAGTCACAACCAACTCTAGGGTTCCCACACACAGCATACTCGATTCCAGGAGGGTCCACTCCATGATCCAAGGGGTTCGACACATAAACTAACATGAAGTCCGGAGTTGATGTATCCCAAAGTTCCGTCTTGTCAATAGGAACTCACCGTGATAGACGGTGCGTCAATCGAACGCCCGATATGAGAGATATTGGCTTTTCTGTCCTAGGGGCCCAGTTGGTTTTTAAGTTAAAACCAACCCGACCATACTCTAGTTGCGTCCAAACATCGAGCGGAGTAAGCCAAAAGGACTGTTTCACAAAAAGGAAACCAAAAAATTCGACGGTACATCAATCGGATGTCCGGAGCTCGATTTATAAGCGTTTCCACTCCGAAGGCCCGGTTGGTTTTGTGTTCGAACCAACCCAGCCATACCCAAAGTTCTCCTAAACCTTGAGTGTAATTTACCAAAATGACCGTCTTGATCCAAGAATCCCAATGCAATTGACTGTGCATCGATCAGAGGTCCGTAGCCCAAGTTATGGGCAAATGGCTGAAAACAGTCCGAAGTGGGGGGGGGGGGGTCTAGGCCCGGCCCAGCCCAGCCCAACCCCCCTGGGTCGGCCCGAACTAGGTCGACCCGACCCGGGTCCGGGTCCGGACCGTTAGGGCACGACCCGGCGGGGCGCGGCCCGGCCTGGGGGGCGCAGCCCGGTCTGGTCTACGCGACCCGCCCCGGCCCAACCAGGTGGGGTGCGCTGGCTCGGCCAGCGACCGAGCATGGGGGGATGCGGTCCCCCCTCCCTTTGCGCTCCACGGACGCGGCGGGCGCCGCGTCCTCCTCCGGATCCCGCGCGACCGCGGGATCCGACCGCCTGCCGCCACGACTTTAGCCGCAGTGGCTCTTGCCGGCAGCGCGCCGAGGTGCCGCCGCCTCCAGGCGGCCGGCCGGTGCCGGCCGCCGACTTCGGCCGCCCACGCCGCCGCACTGGCAGCGCCTTCCACGGACCACCGGATGCGCTCCAGTGGTCCGATTTTCCCGCCGTCTGTGCCTGCGGCTCTCACGGGACTCGTTCTTCACTGCGATGGCTTCCATATGCCATTGCAGTCCCGTTCCATTGCCGCCCGTCAACACGCGCACAGAAAAACAAACCGCGGAGGGTCGCCGACCGTGTTTGTTTGTCCCGCGCCCTCCGCGTTAGTTGATAACAAAAGGGTCTAACAACAATAATGTTCAACGACAAACGAGGCACAAAAATTTGTTAGGATTGAATTTAATTCCAAACAATTCCCTCGCAAATAATAATAATCCCCAACCTGCAAATATTAACATTCGCGGATCAACTTAATAATGAGTTGATCCGCGTTCTTGTTTTAGAGGAAAACGAAATGGGAATATTAGAATTCTCAAAATAAACCCCTACCTCTTAGTAGTTCGTTGTCGCGCGTTCTTCCTCAAAGGGGGGGGGGGGGGGTTAAGGCGTTGGTGTCGCTTTCCGGATCCGATATTCGAAAGGCGTCGAGGAAGAAGAGGTTTTGTCGGCGTTCTTCATTCTTCGCTGGGGTGGAAGTCCGTCAAGGGTTAGCCAGAGAATCCTCTAATTTCTTTTCTCCACATATTCTCGATGTGCCAAAATATATAAAGGATCACGTCGCAACATTGCCATAATGGTGTCATTTAAGCGTCGTTATGCTATGAGTTTAATGATCCATTAATGAGCCTCATTGATGTGCATTGTCACCACCCTGTTGTCGCCCTGCCACCCAAAAAGAGAGAAGGGAAAATAAAATAATTCATTTAAATTATTTTATTATTTTCCTCAAAAGGTCCGGAAGATAAATTTTTCTCTCGGCCCTTTCCGACCGAAGTTAAGCTTCGCCTAAGTGAATCCCAGCATTGCGAATTCATCAGTTCCCTCAGATTTTAATTCTGAGCACCAGTTCAAAAGTTAGAAAAGCCCGCTCCTTCGTTCACTAAACATACCCAAGCTAACCTTCGAAAATTGATTTCGGGCACACCGTGCCTTGAAATCAAGTGCCATCAGAAGCCACATACTCGTAAAATTCCAAAGTATTTACAAAAAAAAAATTCCTTGAAATTTCCGGGTCTTTACAAATGCTCTTTTTATAATTATTTAATTAGTAATATAATTATAAATTATAATTATTCATAATAATTATTAATTAGTATTTATTAAAAATTATTATATAATAATTAATTAGTTAATTGGTAATATAATTATTAATTATATAATTGTTAATTAGTTAATTAGTAATATAGATATAAATTATAATTTTTCATTATAATTGTTAAATTGTAATTATTAAAAGTCTTTATATTACTAATTAATTGGCTAATTATTATATACTTAATTATTAATAATTACTAATTAAATAATTAATTATTAAATAATTAATTATTAATAATATTAATTTAATACTTTAATAATTTATTATATATTTAATACATGTGTTAACTTTAAATTATATCACTTTTATAGTTTATATTTTATAGTATTTCAAAGCGACATACTTGAATCATTTTTAAGTTTCAAGTAGGCGGTTTTGAAAGGTTATAGATTATTTTTCGTGAACATTTTTTACGAAATTATTTTTATTTTCAACTATTTGTTATATGTTTATTCCATGTTTTAAGTTTCATTTATTTCGGCCTTGTAGTTTATATTTTATTGTATTTATAAGTTACGTACTTAAAACATTTTTTAGTTTCAAGTACGCGGTTTTGAAAGCTTATATATTATTTTATATCAACATTTTTTATGAAATTATTTTTATTTTCAACTATTTGTTATATGTTTAATCTATGTATTAAGTTTCATTTATATTGGTCTTGTATTTTATATTTTATAGGCTTTTAAATTCACGTACTTGAAACTTTTTGAGTTTCAAGTATGTGGTTTTGAAAGCCTATAAATTATTTTCTATAATCATTTTTTATGAAATTATTTTTGTTTTCAGCTATTTTTTATATTTTTAATCCATGTTTTAAGTTTCATTTATATTGGTATTATATTTTATATTTTATAGTCTTTCAAAGTTGAGTACTTGAAATAGAATCCCACATCGAAAATGCAGAATGTTCTGCACTGGAAATGGAGAACCAGAATCCCACATCGGAAATACAGAATAATTTTCAGGGTAAGATCTCTTATAAAAGGAAGCTCTGGGTGAGAGGTTCTGTCAGAATCCAGAATACTGTAATGGCAGTACAGCTGGATTTAAAATAGTGGATAAATCTTGCTGAAATTTTTAGTTTTGTTTATATATATATATATATATATATAAACAAAACAAAACAAAAAATAAAAATTTTCAAAAATTTTTTTTAGGGGAAAGGTGGCATCGTGGATGCTGCCTTTCACCCGCAGTGCAAAGGCGGCATCCGCGATACCGCCTTTGCCCAGAATGAAAAGGCGGCATCCTGGATGCCGCCTTTCGGGTGCATTTTGAAAAAAATTTCTGCCCTAACGGTTTTTTGAAAAATATATTTTTTTTAAAATGTATTAAAAAAAGTCACACATGGAACACCGTGGCACGGAGAAATACGCTCCGGTCCGGCATGGGTATACAAGTGTGGGCCTTCCAGGTTGATGACGAGCTTCACCTTGCACTTGCTGTTATTTGTGAAAATGGTGAACCGGCCACGAATGATGATCATCTCCACCCCCATATAAACCCTTTTAAAATTTTTTGATTGGATTTTGTTCATTGACAGTTTATGTATTTGTGTCTATGAATAATATTTATTTGTGTTTTCTTTCAAGTTCTAGTGGGTTGTTATAAACATTCGTTTTTCATCAATATTATTCAACGAAATGTATCTTTTTTTATTGTTTTCTTATTAATTTGGATAATTTAATGAACTAGCATTGTTTATCTTTTATTGATTGCTATAATAATTCCAACTCTTTTCATTCATTATATTGTGTTTGACACCAAGGATGTTTAACCAATCTCATGACCATGATATAACAATTAACATGGAATAATTTCGAAAAGACAAGCTATGAAAAAACTCATATGAAATATCATAGTTTAGTATAACAACCTACATCCATGAGGACTACAAAAAAATTATCCAGGCACAATTAACAACTATGTTGTAACATCTTTATTTTTTTACATCAGTTATATTATAACCAACGTGAAAAATAATTTTTCATGTTGGTAATCTGATAACCACTTGTGTAGAAAAGGGTTTTTTCAAGCACTAGTAAAACAAGTATTTATCATGTTGGTTTTTTCTACATCACTTATTCATTACCGACATGAAAAATCATTCTATCATAATTTTTCACATCAGTTAATAAACAACGTGAAAAAACTAGTATGTTGAGTTATCACATTTGTTATTGTATAACCGACGTGATAAAGCTACTTTATCACATTAGTTATCATTTAACCAACATGATAAATTAGTTTTCATTTCTTTTTCACGTTGGTTCTATAATAACCAACATTAAACAGATAAATAACTATATTTTTTACATTAGTTATTATATAACTGACGTTATATACCATTTAAAATTTTATAAATCATTGGTTTGAATCATTAGTGTTATTCTCTCTCACAAAATCCAACTTGTTTATCTCACATGAAATTCCTAATCATCGTTTCTTCGATCTAGTGAACTCGAATATCAGATTTCCATATTCATAGATCCCTTGGTTTCATTGGTCACATTGTTGTTCTTTCGATCTTCTCGACTCTCAGGCATGCCTCACATATTGATCCACTCTTTTGATCATTCAATGAAGCTTCCCTAACTTTTGTTTTTTTTCTATTCTTTGCATTACCATTTTATTAAACCCTCAGATTTCGTTATCCTCACCATTGTGTGTTGCTTGTATCAACCTCTCATTACCATCTTTATATACCTTAGTTATCCATGAATTTAAGTGAAAAAGTTTGTGGATAGAAAATCTTAATGTTGTGGTGTTTCTATTAAATGGAAAGGAATTTGCACTGAATTGCTTCACAGCTGTTTATACGACATCCCATCCTAAAGTTCTGTCTTGAATCTCAAAATATTGCTTATTTTGGATGATGTTTTTGAATCATTCATTGTTTATGAATATATTTCCATGTATATGGATAAATTTAAAATAGTTTTGTGAAATTATTAGTGACTTAGTAATCTTAAAATGTAATATATATATACATTGCAATTTGCATACAGTTCAATATGTATCAAATAAGTATTGTATATGCATATCAAAACTTTTCTTTTGATGTGGCAGAGTGGGGTAGAGAGGAGGGGGGGGAGCAGGTCAACTAGGGAGGGGCTGGCGGGTGGGGGAAAGGGGAGGGGGAAATGGGTCAAAGGGGGGTGGAAATTAAAAAAAAAGAAAATAGAAATTCAAATTTATAAAAAAGAAAATCAAAAATCAAAAACCTAATTCTCTAAAAGGTAAATTAAAATAATTATAGAATTAATAATAATAAAAGTAATGATAAAGAGAATTAAAAATAAAAGTAATAAAATAATAATAATAAGTACAGTTATATAAAAATATATCATATTTACAAGTTAAATTAATATAATTAATTAATAAAATAAACTAATAAAAAATAATATTAATTAAACTACTAAAGATAATAAGATATTAAATATTAATAAAGTAAAAATTAATAAAATCTAAAAATAAAACAAATAACTAATATTAATATAAAATTAACTAAAAACTATAAAAATAACTAAAATATTAAAAAATACGAAATGAAACTAAAAACACAAGAAGTAATTAGAAAATAAATTAAAAAAATTAAAAAATTATAAAAAATGTTAGTAAAATCTATGTACATAAAATATCCCACACTTAAACTTTTTCACTCCTGGAAAAAACAATCAGAAAGAATACAAAAGTGGACCTGTAGACAAATCAAAACATCAAAATTTCAAGTTCAAATTTTTTCAATCTCTTTTACCTACAAAATATCATGCTTCATTATAAAACTCCAATTTTCAAAAATAATTTTTCTTCCACTCTCATTATTTCCAAAACAAGTACGTGTACTCATGTGTCATGTGACCTACTTCTCCATCACTCTTATCTCTCAAAGTATTTGATCAAATATATGCTCAATTCTCATACACATTCATGCTTACCATAGGCTTTCCATGAGTTTCAAATCTCAACTAGTGGAAATCAAAATAAAACACCAATCTTGAGGACCTTACATTAGGTTCAAATATCTCTGAGGCTATGATATGGTTGGTCATAATTTTTTTTTGATAATTTTTAGCACAATAGGCGGTAAATTCTTGAAATAAATGCTTGATAAGTGTTAATACAAATGTCTCCCTCAAAATATCACCCCCACACACTTAAAACATTGATTTTCCCCAAGAATATTATAATCCAATGTTTCACTTTTTTTAAGGTACATAGCTCACTCAAATAGGATGGGTAGAAAAACAGATGAGTATCAACCCCAAAATCCCTTGAGAAAAAAATGTAAGACAATACTCCAATAAAGACACACATGTAGCATGTATGATGTAACATCTCAGTAAAAGTAGGTCATATAGAAAACTCTCTAGCTCCTAGATTAATGAATCATCACTTTTATAGGTATCCCTAAAAGCGAGAGTTACCGCATAATGACCACCAATGTACTCATTGTTGGAACCAAAAAGATTCTATATTCCCAACTTAAAATACATGTAATGAATGTGGCTAATGTGAAATATAACTCATATGATCAGGATGAGATAATGTCAATCCATGTGCATAAAATGACTCATTTCCCCTCAAAGAAACCTCTCCATGAATAAATCTCGCCCCCACATGTGTAGGTACCCATATCTTGATGTACATAGACATTACATTACTTTTTCAGAATACTTAATGAAAAACAAAAATAGATACCAAAGGACCGTAATAGTTTAGTATCTTTGGAAACTTGAAACATAATCTTCTAATCTTGGTGAAAGATCTTCAACATCTCCCATAAAGATCTTCCTTTTTTTACCTAAAACCTTTCTTTATATCCTGGGGAAAATAAAACATATAAAGGATGAGATCAAATTCTAAGTAAGGGTAAGAATGGAGAAAATAAAACAAACCATATACATTTGAACTTCAAAACATGAACATAAAGTTTAAACATCAAAATCTTGAGTTGTGAAATAAATCTTGGAAGTACGTAAGGAATAGATCATAAAGAAACATCAATCATGATAAAATATCATGGGATTGAAACATTTAATTGTGGAAAACCATTAAGCACATGATATGATTTCCATAGTAGCCAAGACATTCCTTCAAAGACCATCTTAGTGGACAAAGTCCCTTTCTTAATCGAGTTCACTCCTTGCTCCAGTCCTGTATCACTGAACCGGATTAACTTTCCATTCCAGCCATATCTATATCATGAGATATAAATATTTACCCAATACATTGGAGGGAGATATAGGTCCCACCAATCTCATAATGAAACCATTCTTACTTGTGCCACAAAATAAACATAAATCATTCATCATAACCCAATGAATAAAATGGGTTTCATAAAATCATCCCATCATAACATAATCCATATAAAAACAATGGATATTGTTTCATCATAAGAATAATAAAACCATGTAAATAATAGAGACATTATACTTGAAACATAATCATACTAAATAATGTCATCTTAGATGGAAAATAGTTTTGACAAAACACTTGAAATGAAATATTGAGGAAAATATCCTTTCTTCTTCAAAATCATTTTCTTTTCACAAAATAACATGCAATTTTAAAAGAAAAGAATTTTGTTGAAAATAATCATGAAATATTGTAGAGTAAGCTTCATGAAAATAAGGCTTTATGAAACCATAAAAAATCCATTCATGCCGTATAAGTTAAAAAAACATTCTTCTCATACTTTTGCCAGAAAAGTCAAAAAAAGTACCTCGTAACGTAAACAAAAGAAAGATTCCTTACATACCATGTAGTAAAAGTCAAAAATGGGTAAAAAGGACTTTAAAAATACATGAAACAATTTTTATAAAATAGGTACATGGATGATAAATATAACCCCAATAAATACTTACGAATAAACAATCTCGAATAAAAACAAGATTGGAAAAGTTATCCCTTACCTTAGGTTCGATATGCTTCGTACGTATCCGAAACTCCTGTATAATGATTTAAATAATGTCATTTACTTATTACAGAATCATATTCATTGTTATAATATCATATATGGTTCAATTATGACTTTATATTACCCGTTATTTTGTAAATTTCATGTTAAAGCAGTGTTTTGGGTTAAATCGTTTTATTTATCGTACATGTTTGGACTTGTTGTTCTTGATATTATTATTAATTATATCATTATTTAATTACTTAAAGAATGTAAATAATGATTTATATATCATATATATTCAGTATATATATATATATATAATAGATAGATGAATGAAATGAAATACACCGTTCATGGAGATAGTAGGCCGTACGTACGCATTAACGCTGTTTTCCTTTCCTTATTAACTTGAATGGAAGTAAGTAGATGACACACACACACACACATATATATACATAATTACATTAGCTTCATTATTTCATATATTTCATTATTAGTCATTATATATACTTTATAATCATTCTTGAATGGTTAACATGGAGAATGAATCTCATCGCGTCGTGGAGAAGGTAATCCGTACGTACGCACGAGCGATGATATCGTTCCCATAATTATTGAATGAAATTGGAGTGGATGATATAATATCTCAGAATAAGTATGATTTTATAATAACCATATATATTTATTCTTTACACCATTATATCCATCCAATTAAGGTGGTGGTGTAAAAACAGATTACACTACGGCGTGGAGACAATATTCTGTATGTACGCACGCGCGGTGATTTTGTTTTGCGTAGGATGGATAGAAGGTGAAATGGGTTTGTTTCATATTTATAATAACATATCACTATATTATTGATACTGATGTTATTAATTTATAATTAAACAACTAAATAATAAGAAGTTGAAGAAGAAATAAACTTGAAAGAATCGGTAGAAGAGATTACCTCTTCTTCGACGCACCTCTTTTAAGCTTCCTCTTAAGGCACTAGAGTTGGTCTTTTGAGGAGACCAGAACCTCTATAATTTTTCTAGGGAAGTTTATAAGGGAAATGGTCAGGGTTTGGCCTAGATTTAAGGCTCAAATATGTGTAAAGAGAAGAGGGATGAGGTTCCCTTTAATAAGGGAGGAGAGAGACACTTTAGGAAAAAACATAAAATATTATTTTATAATAAAGTAATATTCGGTTAATAATGGATCAAAAGTGACTTATTTCGAATCTAAAGTAGGTATGGGTCTAAATCCTCTCAACCAATAGGTTTTAGACAAGTTTAGGTTACTATTTTAACCTTATCATTTAGATTTAACTCTAAGTTAAATAATTTAACTTTTACCGTGTCTTCTTGTTTTCTTACACTATATGGTTAATAAACTTACTATAACAAGACAAAAGAACCCCAATTGGTTCATTATTAATATATATAACCTTATCTAAGTCATTTTAACGAACCTTAGATTTTTAGAAATAGAATAACAATTAATAATATAATATTTATTTTAAAAACTATTTTATGTGAATTTGGACACTATTTGGTAATTGATTTTTGTGAAAATATTAACAGCATGATTAGTTCGAAAAAAGTTAATTGAATCAATAATAACATGTCATATTAACCTAAAAAATTAGTGGAATTTATAAAAAGTATCAAATTACATGTTTTTGGGTATTTATAACATCAATTATGTTAATATTTCATTAATAAGGTAATTACGACATCATCATTGTGTCATAAATAAGTTAAATTATTTAATGTCTAAAAATTATAAATAAAATAAAAATATGTTTGAAATCATTTTATATTTCTAATTTATATTTATAGTCGAATTTATATTATGTATAACCCTATATAAAAAATGTTTTAGTTATTAAACTCTGATTTTAACTATTTTAACTCTTCTTTAAATAAAATAATAATAAATATCCTAATCTAATCGAAGTGGGCCTAAAAGGTAATATTTTATTCCTAAGGTTGTTTTTGGTCGAATTACACTTATCCCATAGAATTAGTACATGTGTTAAGGTAATAATAATATCATTTTTACCCTTAATTACCCTATTTACTTTTAACCATAGTAAATAAAAGTAAAAAGTTACTATTCACCAAAAATTATTTTTATCTTATTGAACCACATTTTACTACTTAATATTAACCATGTCTCTCAGATTTTTGAAATTCCACTCATAGAAGCGGTAAAATTAAGTTTTATGTAAAATTTCAAATTCTCCTAGGAGGTGGGTAAAAGACGGTGAAAAGTTCAATAAAATTTATATATATATAAAATTATTATAAAATGACTCCAATGAATTAAATTGAACTTATATAGGTATTATGTATCAATTTTTACCTAAAATAAATTTAAATAAAATAAATAATTATTTAAATAAAAAGTCGATTTTAAATAGTAACCCATTGTTTTCACTATTCATCAAAAATTGAAAGTTTTCAGAAAAATACCAAAAATTCACCCTAGGCTAATTTTGATATTCCGAATCCAAAAATGAAGTCCATTTTGAAAGATAAAATTTATAAAATTTTAAAAAGTGGGTATTACTATTCATAACGGCTAGTTCATAATAATATTATAATAATGTCTCGTTTAGTGAAACCCGGTATTGCGTACTACACACGCTATCGAAGAAAGTTTTGATTGCGTGTAATGCAAGACAAGTCAGGGCTGTGTGTAGTGAAATCTCTGTTTGATGTTGTGTATAACATAATCAAAACTTATTTCATTTATACATTAAACAAAATCTATACTTAATGTTGCGTAGAATAATTTCCACAAAACAAACTTGAAATTGTGTGTAACACGAGCCAAGAATAGTGTTGTGTATACTGAAAGCTAATACAGTGTTGTGTATAGTATAAGATAATCTTGGTTTATTGTATAATAGAAAACATCAAAGAAAATAAAATATCTCATAAAATCTCGGGGTGTTACATTCTACCCCCCTTAAAATGAATTTCGCCCTCGAAATTCGTCAGGGTTATAAATCTTTTACTACTTGAAATTTTCATTCATAGAAACCCACATATTAAAAGGGAATACTAAATCATCATTTTAAAAAGGAGTGTTAAAAACATAATAGATACCCAAAGTAACTCATCACTGGGTTTCCACATAGGAGAATATAGGTGAAAATATGGATATAGAAGAGAAATCTTACCATCATGTTTAGATGAAGAGTTGTAGAGAACATGGCTATGAAAAAAGACAAAAATCATAAAGCCATAAATTTGTGATGATATAAGGTACCATCTGATTCATCAGATATGAGGGCACTAAGACAACATTTTTGGTTTTCAAGATCATTTCCCTAATGTTGAAGAATTTTTGAATTAAAATAAATACTTACTTGATTTTGATACAATATTACTGTTGTTTGTGCCTTGAACAATTTCCACTTCATATCTTAAAGAAATGAAGTTGAATTTGTCTTCTGTGAAGTATTAGTAGATCATGTGATAGAATGATAGGTCATTCCATCTATCTCAAACATATGGTTAGCAAAAGTTATAAGTCCATCTTATGGTGAGATTAATCGTATATGGTTCCAAAAATGGACTTATACTTCATCTATTATAGCGCTTAATAAAATAAAACTAGTTTCTACTAACCAGGGACTTCCTTTAGGCCAGTGGTATGCGATAAAGGCCTGTCGCACTTTAGTTGTGGGTTCGATTCCCACATCCTTGTCCGACGCGATGGGTTTTTTCTCGTCCTATGAGTTGTCCTTTTTCTAAAACTATACTATTATAACATTTCAAAAATAATATCGAAAAACAAGTTCTATCCTTAAATAATACTATCTGATGTCCAATATAATCCATTCCAATCTTTAGGCTTATCCAAAATACATCTGTCCAATCTCATAGTATAAAGAAAACGATTACTTGAAAGGTCACATAACAAGCACGCGAATACCATAATTTATCCCCCATATATCATAAGATATATCTTATTGATCGCATTTCAAACATGTGAATACCTTAATCATGTATTCTCTTGAAACACGTATAACCATATAATCTTTGTGAAAACACGAATGATCCCAGAATTTCTATATACTCAAACCATGATATCACTTTGTCCTTATATTAGTCATGAGCTTATTAATATTATCAAACATTTCATTATCTCTTTATCCCTTTATTATGTGCATATCATCTGCTTTCCAAAAATATCTGAATAACCTTTCATGGTTACCAGTACCATTCAACATATATTTTCAAAAAACTTACGTAAAAAAAATAGTGTAACAATCCTTAGATGTTTCTTTATTCCAGAGTACCATGAAATTACTTATACAACATTACTCTTGATAAACATGAAATCATTCCACTACCTTCTTAAACCATTGACCGAGATTCATCATTGTATTACTCAACACTTCTTTCATCTCATATACCATTTGTAGTCTCTTCATCATCATCAACATAAATACTACCCATACGACCATGATGATTCTCTTCATGATATTTTCCCTTAGGGCATTGGTTTGCATAACGCCCGTACGTTCCACATTTAAAACATTTAACCATTGTTGATGTCTTAGCAAAAACATTATCCTTATCCATGGTGTTAACTGAACCTTTTCCTTTACAATTACTGACTTTGTGTCCTTCTTTTCCACACCCAAATAATCTTCCATTTCCTTTGAAACATTCTCCCTGATGCCTCTTCCCACATGATTTACATGAGGGAAATTAAACTTTCTTTCCTCTATGATCATCATGAAACTCCATATTTCTCTTATTAACTGAGTTGAGAAACTTACCAAAGTTGATATTATTGATCATATTATGAGATTGATGATTAGGCATAATAACGACATGTGGACTTCCAGATCCAATTTCATTTGGTTGCTCGTGAAGAATATCATTCCATTGTCCATCATATCCTCCATTACCGTGAATCTTCCTGTTTCCAGCCATTTTCTAAAACCCAAAAAGAATAGAGTGAGAGGAAAAAATCATAATCAAGGGGGAGTACCTTTAATATCTAACATCTTAGGTTAAATTCTAATATCTTTACTGTAATTCTAGCACTATACTTAACCTTAGGGACATCCCTAGACATACCTTTGAAATATCTCTAGGGATCTCACAAAAGTTTTCGCATCCTAGTTTCAAAAGGTTAACTAAACCTCTCCTCTGATACCAACTATAGAGACCCATAGCTTGATGTACATAGACATTACATTAATTTTGTGGAATACTTAATACATAAAAAAAATAGACACCAAAGGACCGTAATAGTTTAGTGTCTTTGGAAACTTGGAACATAATATTCTAATCTTGGTGAAAGATCTTCAACATCTACCATAAAGATATTATCTTTCTTTTTACCTAAAACCTTTCTTTATATCATGGGGAAAAGAAAACATATAAAGGGTGAGCTCAGATTCTCAGTAAGGGTAAGCATGGAGAAAATAAAACAAACCATATACATTTGAACTTCAAAACATGAACATAAAGTTTAAACATCAAAATATTGAGTTGTGAAATAAATCTTGGCAGTACGTAAGGAATAGATCATAAAGGAACATAAATCATGATAAAATAGCATGAGAATAAAACATTTAATTTTGGAAAACCATTAATCACATGATATTATTTCCATATTAGCCAAGGAATTGCTGCCAAGACCATCTTAGTGGACAAAGTCCCTTTCTGAATCGAGTTCACTCCTTGTTCCAGTCCTGTATCACTGAACCGGATTAACTTGTCGTTCCACACATGTCTATCTCATGAGATATAAATATTTACCCAATGCATTTTAGGGAGATATAGGTCTCACCAATCTCATAATGAAATCATTCTTACTTGTGCCACAAAATAAACATAAATCATTCATCATAACCCAAAGAATAAAATGGGTTTCATAAACATCATCCCATCATAACATAATCCATATAAAAACAATGTATATAATTTCATCATAAGAATAATCAAACCATGTAAATAATAGAGACATTATACTTGAAACATAATCATACTAAATAATTTCATCTTAGATGGAAAATAGTTTTGACAAAACACTTGAAATGAATTCTTGAGGAAAATATCCTTTCTTCTTCAAAATAATTTTCTTTTCAAAAAATGCCATGAAATTTTAAAAGAAAAGGATTTTTTTGAAAATAATCATGAAATATTGAAGAGGAATCTTCATTAAAATAAGGCTTTATGAAACCGTAAAAAATCCATTCATGTCGTGTAAGTTAAAAAAACATTATTCTCGTACTTTTGACGGAAAAGTAAAAAAAAGTACCTCGTAACGTAAATAAAAGAAATATTCCTTACATAACATGTAGTAAACGTAAAAAATAGGTAAAAAGGACTTTAAAAATACATGAAACCATTTTTAGAAAATAGGGACATGGATGATAAATATAACCCAAGTAAATACTTACGAATAAACAATCTCGAATAAAAACGAGATTGGAAAAGTTATCCGTTACCTTAGGTCTGATATGATTTGTACGTATCCGAACCTCCTGTATAATGATTTAAATAATATCATTTACATATTAAAGAATCATGTTAACTGTTATGATATCATATATGGTTCACTTATGACTTTATATTACCTGTTATTTTGTAAATTCTATGTCAAAGCAGCATTTTTGGTAAAATCGTTTTATTTATCGTATGTGTTTAGACTTGTTGTTATTGATATTATTATTACTTATATCATGATTTAATTACTTACAGAATGTAAATAATGATATATATATCATATATATTCAGTATATATATATATATAATAGATAGATGAATGAAATGAAATACACCGTTCATGGAGACAGTAGACCGTACGTACGCATGAACGCTGTTTTCCTTTCCTTATTGACTTGAATGGAAGTAAGTAGATGACAAATATATATATATACATAAATCCAGTAGCTTCATTATTTCATATATTTAATTATTATTCATTATATATACTTTATAATCATTCTTGAATGGTTAACATGGAGAATGAATCTCATCGCGTCGTGGAGACGGTAATCTGTACGTACGCACGAGCGATAATATCGTTCCCATAATTATGGAATGAAATTGGAGTGGATGATATAATATCTAATAATTAGTATGATTTTATAATAACCATATATACTTATTCTTTACACCATTATACCCATCCAAGTAAGGTGGTGGTGGAAAAACAGATTACGCCACGATGTGGAGACGGTATTCCGTACGTACGCACGCACGATGATTTCGTTTTCCGTAAGATGGATAGAAGGTGAAATGGGGTTGTTTAATATTTATAATAACATATAATTATATTAGTGATACTGATGTTATTACTTTATAATTAAATAACTAAATAATAAGAAGTTTAAGAAGAAAGAAACTTGAAAGAATCGGTAGAAGAGATTACCTCTTATTCGACGCACCTCTTCTAAGATTCCTCTTAAGGCACTAGAGTTGGTCTTTTGAGGAGACAAGAACCTATATAATGTATCTAGGGAAGTTTATAAGTGAAATGGTCAGGGTTTTTCTTATATTTAAGGCTCAAAAATGTGTAAAGTGAAGAGGGAGGAGGTGTCCTTTTATAAGGGAGGAGAGGGGCACTTTAGGAAAAACATAAAATATTATTTTATAATAAATTAATATTAGGTTAATAATGGATCAAAAGTAACTTATTTAGAAGATAAAGTGAGGATTTGTCTAAACCCTCTCAACCAATAGGTTTTAGATAAATTTAGGTTAATATTTTAACCTTATCATTTAGATTTAACTATAAGTTAAAAAATTTAACTTTTACCATGTCTTCTTGTTTTATTACACTATATGGTTAATAAACTTACTATAACAAGACAAAATAACCCTAAGTGGTTCATTATTCATATATATAACCTTATCTAAGAAATTTTATGGAACCTTAGATTTTTAGGAATAGAATAACAGTTAATAATATAATATTTGTTTTAAAAACGTTTTTATGTCAATTTTGACACTATTTGGTAATTGATTTTTTTGAAAATTATAACAGCATGATTAGTTAGAGAAAATTTAATTGAAAAAATAGTAACATTTCATATTAACCTAAAATATTATTGTAATTTATAAAAAGTCTCAAATTACATTTATTTGGGTATTTATAACATCAATTATGTTAATATTTCATTAATAAGGTAATTACTGAATCATCATTGTGTCATAAATAAATTAAATTATTTCATGTCTAAAAATTATATATAAAATACCAATATGTAGGAAATATTTTTTTCTTTCTAATTAATATTTATAGTCGAATTTATCTTATGTATAACCCTATTAAAAAAATGTTTTAGTTATTAAACTTTGATTTTAACTATTTTAACTCTTCTTTAAATAAAATAATAATAAATATCCTAATCAAATCCAAGTGGACCTAAAGGGTAATATTTTATTCTTAAGGTTGTTTTTGGTCGAATTACACTTATCCAATAGAATTAGGACATGTGTTAGGGTAATAATAATATCATTTTTACCCTTAATTACCCTATTTACTTTTAACCGTGGTAAATAAAAGTAAAAAGTTACTAATCAACAAAAATTATTTTTATCTTATTGAACCAAATTTTACTCCTTGATATTAACCATATCTCTTGGATTTTCTAAATTCCACTCAAAGAAGTGATAAAATTAAGTTTTATGTAAAATTTTAAATTCTCCTAGGAGGTGGGTAAAAGATGGTGAAAAGTTCAATAAATTTTTTATATATCTAAAATTATTATAAAATGACTCCAATTATATAAATTTAACTTATATAGGTATTATGTATCAATTTTTACCTAAAATAAATTTAAATAATATAAATAATTATTTAAATAAAAAGTCGGGTTTTAAATAGTAACCAAGTGTTTTCACTATTCATCAAAAATTGAAAGTTTTGAGAAAAATACCAAATATTCACTCTAGGCTAATTTCGATATTCCTAATCCAAAAATGAAGTTAATTTTGAAAGATAAAATTTATAAAATTTCAAAAAGTGGGTATTTCTATTCATAACGGCTAGTTCGTAATAATATTATAATAATATCTCGTTTAGTGAAACTCGGTATTGTGTACTACACACCCTATCGAAGAAAGTCTTGATTGTGTGTAATTCAAGCCAAGTCAGGGCTACGTGTAGTGAAATCTGTGTTTGGTGTTGTGTATAACATAATAAAAACTTATTTCATTTATAAATTAAACAAAATCTATACTTAATGTTGCATAGAATAATTTCCACAAAACGAACTTGAAATTGTGTGTATCAAGAGCCAAGAATAGTGTTGCGTATACTGAAAGCTAATATGATGTTGCGTATAGTACAATATAATCTTGGTGTAGTGTATAATAGAAGACATGAAAGAAAATAATATATCTCATAAAATCTCGGGGTGTCACAACATGTATATAGAAAATTATCATAAAAATATTTAAGAAATGGGTAGGGAAGTGTATCGGCTATGGGATCATCCTAAAAGGTTTATTCATGGATTCTAAGGGCTATATGATGGAGAAAATGTATGGATGGATTGGTGGGTTAATGAGGTTGAATAATCAAATAGATGCCTCAATATTTTTAGTCAAACTTTTAAAATTCATATCTCTTTGATGAAAAAACATTGAAAGTTCTAGAAGACATAACATGGTCAAGATTCTCTCAAGAAAAATAGAAAAAAAATTTGATGCAAAAAGGGTCATAATCCTTACAGGTTTGGAAATAAAATGTTGGAAAACCCTGAGAATCATGATTTAAAATAAGTGTCTCAAAAATAAACAAGTTTTGTAAAACATTTTTGAAGCGTGGAATAATATCATCAATCTTTTATGTTATGAGATAAAGGATCAAAACATTCTAAAGAAGAATCATGTGTTCAAAACTACCTAGGGATACATGTAGTGTGTTCCTGACTATGTTATGAAAAAATGCATTAGCTTTCATGTGGGTTCATCAATGATAAGAATGTTGTTGTTTTTTTCATTTTTCAAAATTTTCTTGTCATTTTTTAGTTTACATGGTGTGTTTGGAAGCATAAAATTTGGAAAAAATAAAAAACTTCCTTGAGTAAGAGCTGATAAACATGAAGAGGCTGTCTGTATCTGATGAAGCTCCCAAAATGATGTACTTGTAAAATCTACACATGGAAAACACATAATCACATCATATTATAAAGATAACACCAAGGATCTTACAAATGGAAGCAGATATACTGGATAGTGACAAGTGCACAAAAATATCGGGAGTAGCTAAAAATGTTCCACACATTCCATGATTATTTCCTAAAACAAACTAGAAAAATAAAATAAAAAAGATGAAAAACTAGAACATGGGTTACCTCCCAAGAAGCACTAAGTTTTACATCTTCAGCCGGATGGATGGACAATGGTCAATCATCTTGGTCCATCAACTCAAAAACTACTCTGCCACTTGAAAGAACTGGTGGTTGTGTCATCGAGCTCATGAAGACGCTTAGTGGGATTGACCACCTCAGTAGTGCAGTGAGCTTGAATCTGGTGTAGAAGGAATGAAATTTGTGCTCGTTGTGGTGGTGAAGGTTGCTGAGCATGGATCTCTAATGAAATCTCCTCAAGATGGTGCTTGACATCAACTAGATGATGAGTCACCCATCATATGAGGTCATATGGAGACGAAACATGCTCATCAATGACCATGGAAGAGGCAGAAGTGCTAGAAATTTTTGTTTTAGCTACACAAAAAAAAAGAGATAAAGAGATGGAGAGAGTGTAAGAAAATAGAGACCAGGGAATGGAGAAGCAGTCATGTTGCCTCCCGATCAGTGCTAAGTTTAACATCTTCAGTCAGAAAAATATCTTCTCATTGTAATTGGAATTATTCAATGATTTCTATTGTATTAGAAGTGTGGTAAAGCTTGAGGTGTTGACCATTAACCTTGAATGGAGGTATCTTATCATCAGAAATTTTGACAACACCATGTGGATAAACAATTATGACAGTGTAAGGACCCGACCATTTTGACATGAGTTTTCCTACCATTATCCGAAGTCATGAGTTAAAGAAGAGAACTTTGTCACCTACTGAAAAATTTCTTTTTTGGATCCATTTATCATGCCAGGATCGACTTTTCTCTTTTTAGATCAAAGAATTATCATATAATTCTGTCCTCATATCATATAGTTCATTAATCTGTAGAAAATGATTCTCTTGGGAATTTTTTGAAATCAAAATTCAGTTTCTTCACAGCCCGATAAGCTTTATTTTCTAGTTCTATAGGTAGTTGGTAGGTTTTTCAAAAGACCAATCAATACGGGGACATTCCAATAAGTGTCTTGTATGTAGTCCTCTATGCCCAAAGTGCATCTTCATGTTTGGAAGCCCAATATTTCCTATATGTACTTACAATTTTCTCAAAAATGTCCTTAATCTCTCTATTTAGAACCTCATCTTGGCCATTGGTCTATGGATGGTATGGGGTTCTCATGTAGTGGTAACATTTGTGGTGAGCCATTAGCTTCTGAAACACCACATTATTAAAATGGGTACCACAGTCACTGATGATTAGCCTTGGAATTCAGAACCGGGTAAAAATGTGTTGTTTTAAAAATTTGAGGACAAATTGAGCAGTATTTTCTGAAAATGCTTCAACTTCTACTCACTTTGACACATAGTCCACACAAACAAGGATGTATGATTATCCAAAAGATTTAAGAAAATTACCCATAAATTTGATTCCCCATATGTCAAAAATTTCAGTGCCAATGGTTAAATGTTGTGGCATTTCACGCTTCCAGCTTATACCCCCATCTCTTTGGCATTTATCACAATTCATGATAAATTCACAAATATCATCATTCATGGTAGGCCAATACAAACCACATTGTAACACTTTACTGACTGTTCGATGAATTCCATGGTGTCCTCTAGCTTCTCTAGCATGGCACAATTTTAAAACACTATCAACTTCTTCTTTTAGGATGCATCTTCTGATCATTCCATCCACATAGTCCTTGAAAATTAATGGATCATACCATTAGTAATGGTGTTCTTTATTAAAAAATCCTTTTCTCTTTTCATTTAATAAATATGGGTGTATCATTCCTGAAGCTAAGTAATTCACAAAATCGTCATACCAAGGTGTGATTTTCTCATTGGTGTAGAGTTTTTCATCAAGAAATGTTTCATTTATTAGTTCCACATTTATTTCACTTGTGTCATGGTCGAGGCATGATAAATGATCAACAACGACATTCTCAGTGTCCTTTTTTTCCTTGACTTCAATGTGAACTTCTTGAAGTAGCAATATCCATCGAACGATTTTTGGTTTCGCATCTTTCTTGGTCAACAGATACTGCATGGCAGAGTGATCTATATAGACATTGACTTTGGTGAATAGTAAATGAGATCAAAATTTATCAAATGTGAAGAAAACTACTATAAGATATTTTCTAACTGTTGTTTAATTATGTTGAGCCTCATTCAAAGTGCGGCTAGCATAATATATTAGTCTAAAGATCCTTTCTTTTCTTTGAGCCAAAGCAGCACCAACTTCCAAATCACTAGCATCACACATTAACAAAAATGGATATTCCCAATCTGGTGAAATCATTATCTGGGGTTCAACTAAACATTTCCTTAATAATTGAAATGCTTCCTGACATTCATTCTCAAAGTGGAATGTGACATATTTTCCTAACAGGGTCATAAGGGGCTAGGAAATAATAGATAAATACTTAACGAAACATCGGTATAATCCAACATGCCCATGAAAACCTCGAATTGAATGAATTGAAGTAGGCATGGGTAGCTCAGAGATTGTACTAATCTTGGAAGCATCAACTTTAATGCATTTCTTTAAAATTTGATGACCTAAAACTTTTCCACTTTTTACCATGAAGTGTTATTTTTCCCAATTGAGCACTAGATTCTTTTCTTCAGATCTTTCCAAAACCTTATCCAAATGTTCTATACAGTCATCAAATGAATCCCCATATATAGAGAATTCATCCATGAATATTTCCAATAACTCTTCAATCATTTCATGGAATATTTCCATCATGCATTATTGAAATGTGGCTGGCTCATTGCACATTCCAAAAGGAATTATCCAATAAGTTAATGTACCATATGGAAAAGTGAACATGATTTTCTCTTGATCTTCTAGTGTAACCACTATTTGATTCTAGCCAGAGTATCCATCCCAAAAATAATTTCAATCTCTTCCTACCAATCATTCAACAATTTTATCAATACAGGGTAATGGGAAGTGATCCTTTTTGGTGGAATCATTCAATTTTCGATAGTTGACACCCACTCTCCATCCAATCACTATTCTTGTGGTTATCAATTCCCCTTTATCATTCTAAAAAATAGTGGTTCCAACCTTTTTAGGCACCACTTACAATGGGTTGACCCACTAACTATCAGAGATAGGAAATATTAAACAAGAATCAAGAAGTTTAATGACTTCCTTATTGACTACTTCTTTAATTGGAGGTGTTAACTATCTTTGTGTTTTCCAAAAAAGTTTTGAATCATCTTCCATATGTATTCTATGAGTGAAGATGACAGGACTTATACCTTTAAAATCAACAATCATCCAACCTATTGCAGGCTTCCTTTATGCTAGGACATTGAGAAGATTGCTTGTTCACTGAAAAGATTAGCATTTATGATGACTATCAAGGTGTTTAAATCTCCCAAGTAACTGTATCTAAGGTTTGGTGGAAGATATTTTAGATCAATGGTTAGGGGATTTTCAAGTGATGGAGTCAATGCGGTGAATTCCTATCTAACTAAAGGTTCGAGTATGTTTCTGATGACTTCCAATTTCTCAATTGATTCAGTATACACCTCATTCTCATTGTATAAATCCTATAGATTCAAAAAATCACTTGATAACTCATCCCATTATTCAATATTATCCAAGAAATGTCAGTCTTCTATAGAGGGTTTTTCCATATCCTTTAAGACATCAAATGTTATATTTTCATCCCCAATTATAAAAACTAATTTTCCCTCTTGGACATCAACCAAAAGTTTGCACATTGCTAAGAAAGGTCTCCCATGAATGATCGATACATCCTTATATCTTCTTCCATATCGAGGAAAATGAAATCAGCAGGGAATTAATATTTATCAACTTTGATGAGTATGTCCTCTAGAATTCCTTGAGAATTCTTCATTGATTGGTCTTCTATTTTCAAGGCGAACCTCCACTACTAGAATTCAAGGTATTTGCGGTGGGTTATTTACAATGGGATCCTGTCGCAAATAAGCTTTAGCGACGGGGCCCCGTCGAAAATAGCCCGTTGTAGAAAACACCATCGCAAAAAATATTATTTACAACGGACCCATCGCAAATAATTTTTTTTACGACGGGAAACTTCACCATCGCAAATAAGTCTCCGATTATATACTTTATATATATATATAAGCTCTTTTGCGATGGGCCCGTCGTAAATAATTTTTTGTGACGAGCCCTTAATCCCATCATAAATGCCTTTTGAAAATATTTTTTTAGACTATTTGCGACGGCCCCGTAATCCCTTTGCAAATACATTTTTTAAGAAAAAATTATTTAGACCATTTACGATGGGATCCCGTCGCAACAAATCCCATTGCAAATAATAAATAAAATTAAAAAAAAATAAATTTAATACAATTATGATTATTGAAAAATTAAATTTAATATTATTAAAATAATAAAAAAATAAAAAATATTAAAATTCTCAATATTCACAAAAAAATATAAAAAAAATCATAAAATATTATTATGATTATTGAAAAATTAATTTTAATATTATTAGTATTTATTCCTAATTATTATTAAATATTACTAACTATTAGTATTTATTTCAAATTACTACTAATTATTCTTATTTATAACTAATTATTCATATTTATTACTAACTATTAGTATTTATTACTAACTATTACTATTTATTAATAAGTATTACTATTTATTAATATTTATTAATATTTATTACTATTTATTACTATTTATTACTATTTATTACTAATTATTACAATTTGTTACTAATTATTAAAATTTATTCCTATTTATTACTAATTATTCCTAATTATTGCTAATTATTCCTAATTATTTCTAATAATTCCTAATTGTTGATAATTATTTCCATTTATTTCTAATTATTTCTAATAAGTTCTAATTATTCCTAATTATTCCTAATTATTTCTAATTATTACAATTTATTCCTATTTATTGCTAATTATTGCTAATTATTTCTAATTATTGCTAATTATTGCTAATTATTTCTAATTATTGCTAATTATTGCTAATTATTTCTAATTATTCCTAATTATTCCTAATTATTAGTATTTATTAGTAATTATTAGTAATTATTATAATTTATTAGTAATTATTTCTAATTATAGCTAATTATTACTAATTATTGTTAATTATTCCTAATTATTGCTAATTATTCCTAATTATTTCTAATTATTACTAATTATTGCTAAATATTACTAATTATTAGTATTTATTCCTAATTATTAGTAAATATTGCTAATTATTAGTATTTATTCCTAATTATTACTAATTATTCCAAATTATTCCAAATTATTCCTAATTATTACTAATTATTCCTAATTATTACTAATTATTTCTATTTATTAATATTTATTGCTATTTATTACTAATTATTTCTAATTATTGCTAATTATTGCTAATTATTGCTAATTATTGCTAATTATTGCTATTTATTTCTATTTATTTCTAATTATTGCTAATTATTCCTAATTATTGCTAATTATGGCCAATTATTGCTAATTATTGCTAATTACTGCTAATTATTTCTAATTTTTACTAATTATTGCAAATTATTACTATTTATTTCTAATTATTGCTAATTATTTCTAATTATAGCTAATTATTCGTAATTATTGCTATTTATTGCTAATTATTAGTATTTATTGCTAATTATTAGTATTTATTAGTGGTTATTACTAATTATTAGTATTTATTAATAATTATTACAATTTATTACTAATTATTACAATTTAATACTAATTATTGCAATTTATTACTAATTATTATTAATTGTTGCTAATTATTGCTAATTATTACTAAATATTGTTAATTGTTACTCATTATTGCTAATTATTCCTAATTATTGCTAATTATTCTTAATTATTGCTAATTATTCCTAATTATTGCTAATTATTACTAATTATTAGTAAGTATTACTAATTATAAGTATTTATTCCTAATTATTCGTAATTATTCCTAATTATTCCTAATTATTCCTAATTATTACTAATTATTCATATTTATTAATATTTATTTCTATATATTACTAATTATTGCTATTTATTACTAATTATTGCTAATTATTGCTAATTATTACTAATTATTCCTAATTATTCCTAATTATTCCTAATTATTGCTATTTATTTCTATTTATTGCTAATTATTTCTAAATATTCTTAATTATTGCTAATTATTGCTAATTATTAGTATTTATTAGTATTTATTAGTAATTATTAGTATTTATTACTAATTATTTCAATTTATTAATAATTATTATAATTTATTACTAACTATTACAATTTATTACTAATTATTATTAATTATTCCTAATTATTACTAATTATTCCTATTTATTACTAATTATTACTATTTTTACTATTTATTTCTATTTATTACTAATTATTGCTATTTATTGCTAATTGTTGCAAATTATTGCTAATTATTCCTAATTATTGCTATTTATTACTAATTATTGCTAATTATTACTAATTATTGCTAATTATTTCTAATTATTGCTAATTATTGCTAATTATTTCTATTTATTTCTAATTATTGCTAATTGTTTCTAATTTTGCTAATTATTCCTAATTATTAGTATGTATTGCTAATTATTAGTATTTATTAATAATTATTAGTAATTATTAGTATTTATTACTAATTATTACAATTTATTACTAATTATTACAATTTATTACTAATTATTATTAATTATTGCTAATTATTGCTATTTATTACTAATTATTGCTAATTATTACTAATTATTGCTAATTATTCCTAATTATTCCTAATTATTTCTAATTATTACTAATTATTACTAATTATTAATATTTATTCCTAATTATTCTTAATTATTACTAATTATTCCTAATTATTACTAATTATTCCTATTTATTACTATTTATTGATATTTATTACCAATTATTATTAATTACTACAAATTAATTATATACATTACTAATTATCGTTAATAATTAATAATTACTACTAATTATTAAAAATTAATACTAAAAATTTCAATTAATTAGTACAAATAAATACTAATGACAAAACAATTTAAATTTAATTTAATTACAACTAATCAACAATAAAAAAAATTAACATAAAAAATGAAATAAATAATAAATTAAAAAAAAACATAAATACCTTTAAGACTGATTTTCTATTGATGCGGACGGCTTCACAACGTCTTCGTGAACAAAAATAATTAACTTAGAAAAATTCTCTATCTAAAATCCGAGTTTAGAGACAAACTGGATCTAAAATTTGAGAGGAATGAGAGAAATAACGGATGTGGGTATATATAGATTAGATTATTTGCAACGGGATACCCGTCGCAAATAGTATCTTTTGCGACAGGACCCATCGCAAATACCTACGCCCGCATTAATTACTGTTGGCGGTTAAAAAGTTATTTGCGACGGGACCCGTCGCAAATAGTCCCTGCCGACACACCTTTTGCGACAGGACGACATCCCGTCGCAAAAAGCTATAAACCGCCGCCGGTTATTTGCGACGGTGGGATCCCACCGTCGCAAATAACCTTCGCGCGGTTTGGTGCGCTATCCGCGCCAAACTATTTGCGATGTGTCGTTACCCCCGTCGCAAATAACCTCTTGGAGGGACCTTTTGCGACGGGATTTATTCCCGTCGCAAAAGGTCTGTCGCAAAAAGCCCTTTTTCCTGTAGTGTTTGTTGGCTTTAATTTTTTGATGCCCTGTTCTTCAAGGACTCTAGATGGAATGAGGTTTACACTTCCTCTGTGGTCACACAAAGATCTTCCAAATTGACATCCTCATATATAACAAGGAATAGTGAAGCTTCCAGGGTCTCTTAGTTTATGAGGTATGGATCTGGGTATGTGTGTCGAACATTCCTTATTCATTACGATTATTCCCACATCATTTATTTTTCTTCTTTTTGATAGAAGATCCTTGAGAGAAATTTAGCATAGTGGGGCATTTTTCGAATGGATTCTGCAAAAGGAATATTTATGTGATGCTTTTTGAAAATCTCCATGAATTTTGAAAATTGAGCATCCGACTTCCTTTGATTCAATGTTTGTGGGAATGGAGGAGGTGGTAGGTGAGCTTTTACTCTTTTATTATGTGCCTAATTTTCCTTTTCTTACCTTTTCAATTTTTGCAAGTTTATTTTGATCTTCCTCTTATTTAGCTTCTAGTTGGATTGTTTTGTTTATTGATTCACCATTATCTGTGGTAGTTGTAGGCGTCACATCTTGCGGTTGATCATCAGGCATTTGGTTCTCCGGTAATTGTGTTATACTTTTCAATGTGATAGACTTTGCCTCTTCTCTTGGGTTAACTCTTTTGTTACTTGGTAGAGTTCATTTTTGTTGGTTTTTCATTAGTGTGGCTATCTAACTAACTTTATTTTCAATGTTGCGCATGGATTTTTGCAAGTTTGAGTTATTGTTTGTAAGTTTTGGGTGTTTTTCTGCAAATTTTAGGTTGCTGTCTGCAAGTTTTGGGTATTTTTCTACAAGTTTTGTGTTTCCATCTCTTGTAACTCAAATTTTGATTGATTTGACATCATTAATTTTTTTATATTTTCTCCCCAATCTTGATGAACTTGCGTTGCAGGAGGGGCCAAGCCTGTTGTTTGCATTTTCTCATTATATTGTTGTTATTGATGAAATGGTGGTCAATATTTCTGTTGAGATCCTTGCTCCTTCGATTGCATGGAAGTTCTGAAGGAAGATTTAATAGGGAACCTAGCTGGACCCATGTTTTGGTTAATTGGATGAGTATCCATTGGTTCCTTCCAACCATGATTTTGGTTGTTGTATTGCCGGTTTTTATTGTAATTGTTTCCATAATTTCCTTCGTTGTAGCTGAAAAAGTTAGCTTTAGACATATTGTTCTCAAATTTGTTATATGGGCACATGGGATAACCATGAGGTCCACCATAGTGTGGGTAGTGTTCATCTTGAACAACATGGACTGACTTAGGTGGGCTTACTGAAAAGTTGTCAATCCTATTATTGTGAGCTTCAAATTGTGCAACCATGAATGTCAGAGAGTCAACTTGATGCAGTCCTGATTTTATTCTTGAGAAATCTTTTGGCCACTGAAAACTGTATTCTTCCATGTTTTGAATTAACGTGAATAGATCTTCAGGATCCACTTCCATAAACACATTGCCAATAGCTATGTGGATTGTAGACTTCCTCTTGGGTTGAAGTCCATAGTACAAAGCTTGCAACTTGTTCGCCAAATTAATCCCTTGTTGAGGAAATTATATTAACATGGACTTGAATCATTCCCAAGATTGTCCTAATGATTTGTATTCACTTTTGAAAAAATGAGTCAAGGTCTATCTTTTTTTTCAAAGATTGAGTTGTTATGTAATATCGTTCAAGAAATTTTCTTCTCTGCACTTCCCAAGTGAAAACTGTTTCTGGGTCAGGAATTTCCAACCAATCCTTTGCTTTCCCTTGTAATGAGAACGAAAACAGTCGCAAGATCAATGCATCATCGGTTACCCCATTATATTTAAAAGTGTCACTGACTTCGAGAAACCTGTTCACCTGCATATTTGGGTCTTCACTTCTTAATCCATGAACATTTTCATGTTGTTGGAGTAGGTTGATTGTAGAAGGCTTCAATTCAAAGTACGTCACTTGAATTCTGGGTCTTGTTATGACTGATCTGACTCCGAATGTGTTTAGTCGCAACTCCTATCACATAGTAGTCTGAGGCCTTTGATTATCAGTGAGGTTTTGATAGAGGGGGTGGACTTGTTCACTAGTAAGTGTTGTAATGTGAGTCTCAATGATTTCCTATGGTGAATGCATTTGATTTTTGGTCTAGGTACCAATTTGTCCTTTTAAATTTCTTTGTTGTTCAAGTTGTGGATCAAGGGGTGGGTTGTTTTTTGACAGAGCTGAATTACAAGTGTTCACCATTTAGGTGAATAGTTCCTAAAGCAAGGCTTACTTGAAATTTTCTTAATTCTAGATGAGTGCATGCTCCCTAAAAACAGATCTAGAAATTTGGTATGTGCATCATAGAATGCCCAATTTTCAAATTTTAATAACCAACAGACTATTAAAAAAGTGGTTAGTAGGGTCGAAGCATAGAGAGCACATAATCTAGTTCACTAAAAATATCTCATTGGACAATGTTTAGACAAACAGAAGTTGAGGGAATTCCTATTTTTGTGTTTTTTTATTATTTTAATCAAACTAAAAGATGAGAAGGTGAAAGATATAAAGTAAACTATAATTAAAAATGATGATGAACTCTGAATCTACAAAATGTGCGACGAATGCTAATGTTGTAATTAAACTACTTCGCAACATATAAAAATATTCTTTTATGTGATTAAATATTTAATCTTCTGAATTATCACTTGTTATGAAAACATAATCATTTCTAGATGATTTTTTATATCTCTTAATTTATTTAGGGTCCCATTATTTGGTGTTATAAATAAATTAGGAGGCTCGTTCAAGTACCTAACTAAATGGTGAAATGAAAAAACTCGTTTCTCACAAAGCTATGCCACCAATTTTCACAACAATTGGTAAACACAGTTTACCTTCTCAGACCACCGAATCAACTTAATATTAAAATGGATAGTTTCAATTTTAGAAATTAATTTAGTGAAAAGATAATTTAAACAGATAAAAATTCAATTAAAATAAATTCATCTGAAAATTAATCACAAAATGAAAACATCACATGGCATGCACAATAACATTAATTACTCGAACAACATCCCAAAACAAATAAGGTTACCCCGACATCATGACTGTAAAAATGAATGTGTCAATGAGATGATAAGTCCTATAAAATAAAACCACATTACCGAAAGAAATAATCATCTTCGTTTGAACTCTTGTTGCACGAAAAAACACGCAACCCGTCGATCTACGAATGAAAACTATCCCTCTGCACATGCATGTCGATGTAGTCACTCCATAAGAATCGTTGCACAATATGAACGTATAGAGGGGGAATCATCTGCTGTATATGGTGAAGGGCGTGCTGCTGCTTCATAGTTCCGTCGCTGAGTGGAGGAGATCTGCATAAAAAAGGCGAGTAGAGGTGAGGGGAGCAGGGGCTGGGGTGGTCGGGTGATGATGGGGAGAGGGAGAGTGGTAGAGTGGGGTAGAAGAGGAGTAGGGGGAGTGGGTCAACTGGGGAGGGGGCTGGCGGGTCATGGAAAAAAGGAGGGGGTGGGGAATGGGTCGGGGGGGGGGGATTCAAAAAAAACAAAAAAAAATTCAAAAATAAAAAAAATAAAAATAAAAAATTTAAAACCTAATTATCTAAAAGGTAAATTAAAATAATTATAAAATTAATAATAAAAAAGTAATGATATAGAGAATTAAAAAAAAGTAATAAAAAAATAATAATAAGTAGAGTTATTTAAAAATATTTTATATTTACCAATTAAATTAATCTAATTAATTAATAAAATAAACTAATAAAAAAATAATATTAATTAAACTACTAAAAATAATAAAATATTAAATTTTAATAAAGTAAAAATTAATAAAATCAAAAAATAAAATAAATAACTAATATTAATTTAAAATTAACTAAAAACTATAAAAATAACTTAAATATTAAAAACTACAAAAAGAAACAAAAAACACAAGAATCAATTAGAAAATTAATTAAAAATAAATTAAAAATAATAAAAAATGTTAGTAAAAAACATGTACATCACATATCAACACTTTTCTTTTGATGTGAGTATATTCTTACCTTGAGAAATCATATATTAAATATGTATTATAAATATTATGAGTTACTGTCAATATATTGTTGACATTATTAGTGAATACACAATAGGAGTTGTCAATTGGTTCCTTTACATATCTTTGTTATATTCTGATAGATATATTTTAATATAATTACACATGCATCACATGGTATTCACACTGAAATCAATTTTCTCCCCATGAATTTTATTTTTATTGTATCAAATTAAGTAGAATCTAATATGTAAAATGTGGGTTATTATTGTGTTACATTCGAATAAAACATGTTTTCATAGAATACACAGTACGTAATATGCTTTGCACAATTTTCATAATACACTAGGTATACATAATATATAATATTAATTATATATATATACCGCATTACAAATTCATCATTATGTTTCTTGGAATATACTATACAATTATATTATAGTATGAATTAATGTTTCATCTAATAATTGTTTTATTTTTCATGAAAACAAATTTGTTAGAAAACTCGAATTTATATTTATACTTTTTAAATACGCATATATTTGTTTTATATTTCAAAATTGGGTTACTTCCAAATTATGAAATCTTTGATATAGATTAATCTTTGTTTATGTTTACAAGATATAAATTTTTTATAGATAATAATGAGTCAAATTCGGATTATGGAACTTCAAATAAGTGATGAATATGAGGAAGGTGTTGATACTTTTTTGGAACTTGCTAAAGGAAATATTGTAAATGATGACATGTTTTTCTATCTATGCCTGAAATGTTTTATCATGAAGAAGTTTAAATGAAGAGAGATCAAATATCATTTAATTTTTCATGCTTTTAATGCATGTTACAACCCTTGGATTTGGCATAGTGAAACTGGGTAGACTTTCAAATCTCTTGATGATGATGCATTTCAAGATGACAAGTCTGATCAAATTGAAGAAATGATTCGTGATATTGAAGTAGAGGCAATTGATAATGAATCTATAATTGAGAATCTATATAGAGATGAGGAAATAACATTGTATCAAGTTTGTATGGAATTGAGGATTTTATCTATGATTTTAAGATTGATTAACTTGAAGGAGAAACTTGGATGGAGTGACAAGAGTTTTATTGAGTTGCTATAATTGCTTAACGATATTCTTCCTAAAGACAAAGATATTCCAGATTCACATTATAAACTGAAGAAAATAATCTTACCAATGGGATTATGGTACAAAAAAATATTTTACTTCCTAAATGATTGTGTGCTATATGGGAAGGAATACAAATTTATTTTAAGGTGTTCTAAATGTGGGATTTCACGGTATAAGTTGAAAGAAAAATGATAAACTGATTTAGAAGTTACAGATACCCCTAAAAATAAATTTTGGTATCTTTCTATAATTTATCTTTTGAAATGTTTATTTAAAAATTCATATGATGCAAAAATGTTAAGATGGAATGCAGATGAGTGGATATGTGATGAAAAATTACACCATCTAGTTGATTGTCCTCAATGGGAGAAAATTGATCACTAGTTTTCTACATTGAGAAATGAAATTATAAATCTCAGACTTGGAAAATTCACCAACAAAATGAATCCATATCGAAGCCTTATAAGCACACATAGTTCATGGCCTATTTTATTGGTAATTTATAACTTATCTCCAAACTTTTGTATGAAGCATGAATATCTCATTTGAGTTTAATTATCTGTGGACAAAAAAAAACCCAAAAAATATATTGATGTTTTTTTCACCGTTAATTGATGATTTGAAACTGTATAAATGGTTCATCAGAATCTTTTTCTATGGATCATTCTTATATAATATTAAAAGAGGAATTCAATGACTCACATGAATTTGATATTTCTCCAAAACCTTTATCCAATGATCAATACATTGAGAGGCTGAAAAAATTTGACTTGACATTCAGAAAGACACAAAAATCTGGTAATGATAGAAATAAATGGAAGAAACAATCAATATTTTTTGAGCTAATATATTGGAAATATCATGAGGTCAAACATAATATTGATGTCATGTACGTGGAGCATACCCCAACCTTGGTTTACGGTAGGGGTATGTTGGTTTTTATATTTGTTTCTTATTTTCAACAGTTAGTTGATGTTTCATAAATTAAAAATTCTGAATCAAATTGAATAATACACATATTTTCAAGCAATTTATTACCAGTCAAAATTTCCTTGAAAAAATGTCTCCTCGTGATGACTAAAAAATGCATCTCATACTTTTTGGATTATCATTTTTTCATACATATGTGGCGGGTGTGGGTTTATTTTACCTTCAACAATCTTGAGATGAGAATTCATTATAATTGTGAGAAAGACTCTATGATCCTTTCCAATAATAATTAATAAAAAATTCCTTCAGGAGCCATCAATTATGAATGTAATCTATAAGGGATAATGACGATTAAGTCATGGTTTCATTTTTTTATTAAAATGAAGAAAGGATATCATAATGTTCCTGAAGTTCCAAAGAAACTAATTAGAACTAAGAGGGGGGGGGGGTTGAATCAGTTGTTATCTTTTTATAAGTTTCAAAATTTTCAAAATTTAACCCATGTAACCTATTAGAGTTCATTACCTTATAATATTTTAATAAATACTCATGTATGTACAATTAGGAAAGCAAGTAAATCAGGTGATATTTACAAGGTTCAACCTCAGTATGGGAACCTACATCCTTTCCATATCCACTCCTTTGGGTTTACGTAAATTCCCTACTATGAATAAGTGAATAAAACTTGTGTCTACTCCTATTAGACACCTTATATCTCCTGATAGGAATGATTATACTAACCCCATCAATTTACAAGTTTTTCTTAGAATAATTTGATCCAAAAAATAAGATGATAATCAAATCTCTTTTTCTTGAAAAAAAGTTTTTTCTGGTGCCTCAGTCTGATGTGACAAGGTCCAATTATCTCAGTCTGATAGACTAAAGACTCATTTCAATTGACTTATTTTGATTCACCTTTTCTCACATTATGTTTGAAGAAAATTTATGTTCTTTCAAAAACAAAAACCTCCACCTTACAAACTCTACTCAACTACTAAGACCGATCTTCCTCAGTATGATATTCCTTAGTTTGGTAAATATAAATTTTAGTTTGTCTGATCTTCTTATGAGATCTCTGTCTGGAAATCCTATGTGACACAAACTCTATAGCACTTTTCCTTTTCACACATGTGAACAACTATAAAGTATGAATGTACTCTGCATCTATTTATAGCCGACCCAATATTGGTAAAGGTAGGAAACTAAAATGTTTTTCCCACTGACCCAAATTAGGAAAAACCAAATTTCAAGCCCATTTTAACTTCATCTATGACCAATTCAAACCTTCTCAACTTTTATGGTATCTTCTCAAAACTTCTTGAATTCTCTAGAACATCTTCTCAAAAATTCAAAAAACAATCAGAAACAAAATTATAGAAAACTCAGTTCATTATAAATTCTCAGTCTGAATTGAATTTATTCCTCAACTTAGTCTGATATGACTTTCTTCCTCAGCTTAGTCCAATCTGAATTTCTTCCTCAGCTCAGTCAGATCTGACTTTCTTCCTCATCTCAATTCGATCCCACATTCTTCATCATATTAGTCTGAATATACTTTCTTCCTCAAATTAGTATGATCTAAATTTCTTCTTCATCTTAGTCCAATATGAAATTCTTTCTCATATCAATCTGATATGACTTTTTTCCTCAACTCAATATGATATTAATTTCATTCTCAGATCAATCTGATATGAATTTCTTCCTCTGTTCAGTCTGACTTGAATTTATTATTTAGCTAAGTCTGATATGAATTTATTCCTCAGATTAGTTTGATATGGCATTATTCCTCAACTCAATCTGATCTGATATTATTCTTCAGATCAGTTTGATCTAAAATTCATCCACATCTCAACCCAATCTTACTTTCATCCTCAGATTAGATCGATATGACTTTATTCCTCAACTCAGTCTGATCTGAATTTCTTCCAAAAAACTGAAAATGATGTATAGGAATCAACATCCTTCTGATGTACCGGTTTCTGTAACTCATTCTTCTAACTTGTTCTTGTATCATGACTTATTCATAATATTTTATAGAATTGAAATAATATGAATCCATTGTAAGATTTATTTTTGAAAGTTTAAAACTTCCCAACTTTCTTGACTCTAGAACTCTATAAAATTATACTTTATCAGCAACTTAGTAACTTCTGACTTTCTAAAAAAACATTATTAGAAGATATTCAACTTCATACAGATGGATCTCCTGATAATTTTTTTTTCAAAACACTGAACTTTCTACTTTAAAACAAAAAATGACTCTAGTAATCTGATTCTAAAGCCCTACTTCTGATCAAAAAAACTTTGAAAAGAAATTTCTTCATTTGTATCCACATCAACTTCTCATAAAAACAATTTATAAACATCAAAAAACATACCTTCCACCTGATGTGAAAAAATATTCTTTTACAAAAAAATATTAGTTTTCAACAAATACAAAACATTATAAAAATAAAAATATCACAAAGGTTATTCATTTACCCTAATTTATTTTAAAATCAGTGTCTTAAGTATGGGAACAAAATTATTCTAAAAATCTATATCAGTCGGAATGTGTTTCCAAGTGGTGAGATCAATGAAACTACTGAAAATGGCCTTGTTAGGGTTAACATATTATCCTCATACATTCTATAAAATCTAGAATTTGATTCCTTTGTTTCTTACCTTAATAATTTTTTCTAACACCATCATGCTATGGTGTTACTTCTTTTTCTAGGACACCAGTTGTTTATAATCTACCATTTTCTCAATTTCAACATCGTAAATAGGTTTTTCCTCTATATTGGTAGCATCAACATCCGTAGAAGGTTGTTATCCCTCTATATTGGGAGCACCATCAGGTTGAGAAACCTGTTATTTCACATGATTGAGAGCATCATCACAAGCAGAATTCATTATCTTTATAAGTGGTTGAACATTTAATTTAGATGAAATAAATACAATAGTTAAAAGATAATAACACAATATATATTACAAAGATATATAACCTAATTATTGAACTCTCTTTTTTCAAAGGTTGGAGAGATTTTACCCCTGTATCGAGTATCCAAACCCCTTCATTCTGGTATCCTATAACAAACAATACCCCATCTACATAAATACTACTAGGAAATGATTACCATTTCCCAATAAGAGGGTCAAACTTAGTTAAATTTTAATCCGTACCTTCAGTTTTCTTGGTCGATAAAAAACAAATTTACCACTTTTAGTTTGCGAGCTCATTGAAATCCACTTTCATGAATCAAAATTAATATATTTTTATCATCACTCTAGTTATCAACCCACTTTCATTGAAAAATAATCACTTGGAATGTTGTATAATCTAACTCCCATATTTGTTTGATGATTCCAAAGTATGAAATATTCATATAAAATGGATTTCTGTCCTTGGTACCAGATACATGCATCACTTCAGCCACAAGTTTAACTCCACTATTTTTCATGGTACTTCCTTCATCATGTTTATTTTTATAGATCATATAAAAAATAATTACATAGATATTATAATATAATACATGCATACTTGGTCCTCCGGCAAGCTGTCAAAATTGTTCTGAAATTGAATCCAAATTTTCATCTAACTCCTTAAAAATATGGTCTTGAATCCATCCTATAAATTATCAATTATGTGTATTTGATATCCCCCTTTTATCCCTTGATGTATGAAAATGCCTAAGAATTTCTTTATGGGTTTCAACATATGGTAAAACCTATAAACTATTTTGAAAAAAGTAATGGCGGGCCTACTCCCAATATCTAATAGTGATTATGACTACATCTATTCAAGAAATTCCTTCACCCACAAGCCACTCAGTGTGATGAGATTTTAGTTGATCATTTCTTTTAACATTAGATAGGTAGTCGGTATAGAATTCAGTGGCTTCCTCAACAATATATCTATTTTTAATACAACATTCTGGATGACTTTGATTTTTGATACACCATTTCAAAAATATTTATATATCGTTCAATGTGATACATCCATCTATAATGTACAAGACCACATAGTCAAATCTCTCTTTCAAAGTGAACCATAAAGTAAACCATCATATCAAATAATGTTGGAAAGAAAAACATTTCCAATTCACATAATATGATGTCAATTTCCTTTTCCATATTTAGAAATTTTATCAGGTTTATAACTTTGTTGTATGTAGCATTGAAAAAGAAATATATCTTGGTTAATGTATGATGAACATTCTTGGGAAAAAAAAATGTAAAGCTGTAGGAATTAGATATTACATCAAAACATGTTAGTCATGTGATTTCAGAACATTTAAGTTTAAATCATTTATTGACATGATATTCTTGATATTTGATGAATACCCCTTTGCAACCTTTACATCATTCCAGAATTTGTAAAAATGATATCTCTCCACTCTAGAAATAGTGTAAGTATCTAGAAGAAGAAAAATTTATTTTTCACCCTTAACTGGTGCCAAATCTTCCTGTATTCTCATGTCAATCATTTCCAAACAAGCCTTAATTACGTCCTTTGTTTTTCTAGGTGTATTTACTAATGTGTCAATGACACTGTCAAATACATTTTTTTCAACATGGATAACATCAAGGAAATTAATAATGTATAAAAAATTCTAGTATGGTAATTAAAAAAATGATCACTTTTTCCAACTGATTTTTATAAGATTTTTTTTCAAAAAAAGGTCTACCAAAATTAGTGTCCATATCTTTTACTTTATCAAATGGCCGATCACCTGTTAGTGGAGACAATGTTGTATGTTCTTATAAACTCCCACTGAATGATGTCGTCCAAGATCGATACTTTTGTTTCAAAGGTAGAAATATATGATATCCAAGAAACACCATATTTTATGAATGTTTCATCCTAATTGTCTATGTACCTTATTCAAAAATGGGATGCCCATATGTTCCTTTAATGCTATATCCTAAAATATTTCAATAAGAAATAAAGTCATTTATCCACCCATACAGCATGACTCTCAACATGAAGTAATTATTTCTATAAGAATCATTGATCAATATAGCACCTCAATCACACAATAATTTCAAATCATTGATCAATTGAGCCAAATAATCAGCAATATCATTACCTAGTTTTTTTGGGAATGATATAAGCATAGATAACATAATATATTTTTGTTTCATGCATAAACATGGTGGAAAGTTATAATTTACCAAAATAATTAGCTATATACTGTGAGTTCTTATTTATAAACCAAAAGGATTCACCCCATCAGTAGATAACACAAGGAAAATTTTTCTCAACTCATTTCCAAATTCAAGATACTCATGATCAATTCTCATACAATGAAGAGAGTCTTCCAAGTGATGATTTTTCCCATTTTTATTTCTTTTATTTTCATGACACATCAATTTCGTTGTATTATCCTCAATTCAATATAGGTTCCTAAACTTTTGAATGATCAGAAAGTGCCATAAAACTTTCATAGGACCCGATTCAACATTTTTGTATCAAGAAGCACCACACTTTGGGCATTCGTTAAGTGATTATTGGTCTTTGAGAAATAGAATTCATTCATTTGGACATACATGTATTCTTTCAGAGACATACCCATCAAACATAGTATTCGTTCATCATAACATGTTTTGCTAGTAATCTCATTATCTTTTGGGATAATATCATTAAAGAGATAAATCAGTTTAGTAAAATTGGTTTCACTCTATCTATTTCCAGATTTTAAATTATACAACTTCTTTATGGCTGACAATGTTGTAAATTTAGTGCAACAAACATACAATGACATCATTGTACAACTCTTTAACTTCTCATTTTTTTTGGATAATCATGAAGTTCATATTCAACTGTTGTTGTCATTTCCTTAATACGGTCTTCATTATCACTCACACCCATAATCACATCCTCGATAGAGTCTTCTTCATTTTCCACACTTGTAATCATATTAGGTGAGCCATAAAATGTGGTGATATCCTAGTCACTAGCTATATTCACCTTTTCACTATGTTTAGTCCATCATTTATAACTTTGATCTATTCCATGATAGATTAAGTGTTCTTCCAACTAAATTGGACTAATTAGTCTTGAATAGAAATAGCATAAACATAGACACAGTATTTGAGAATGGTCATATGTATGATCTTTTGTAAACTTGATGAACTTTTTCACCCCATATTCATACTATTTTTTAATATGATTAGAATACATCCATTTTTTATTCATATATATATTATTTGATTCAGTAATGTTAATATTTAATAAAATAAATAAATACACAAAAGGTTCCTTCCAAATAAGGGGAACCCAATATTTTAATATTTAAAATAATTTCATCATTCCTTGAAGGAAATGGGTAATTGAATTTAAGAAATTAATTACTCTACTGATGGTAGGTTTAATCCTATAGATTCATCCATTGTGATCGTCAGTACTTGGTATGGGATGTCTGCTGCTCGTTGTAGTTCAAGAAATATAGGTGAATTTCTGGAAGAGATGTGGTATGAGTCTCAAGAAACAAATTTCAATAATAGCTTTTCAATAGATAAAGACAATGAGAATGATAGTTTTGTCCTTAAATCTAAATGTTCCCAATATGGGGAGTTTTTGAAGCACCAGGCATCATTTCATAGTTTTCTATCTAAAGTTGAAAAAATCTACAGTAGTTGCCTGATCCCTACAAGGGACTCCTTTATTGGTGTGACTGTGAAAAGGCTCAGTTGAATGGTTTTACTCACACTCAATATGAGACAACTATTGGAGTTTCTACATTCAAAGATATCCTTCAATTTCTATATAAAAAGGAAAAGGTTTTTGGTCTGAGCACTGAATTTGAATACCTCTTATCTTCCTGGGAGGCCAAGGTTGCAGGAGTGGATTCATGTTGGATATCCTATGGGTTGGATGAAGTTAGTGACATGCCCTTTCCATGGTTTTGTTATTAGTATATATTATATAGGAGGTGAGATTATGTGTATCTACGAGGTATTTTAAAGTAAATATGATCATATAAATATATATACTTCCCTTTTCCTTATACGTGTAATCATTTATAAATATATATACCACTCATCCCATTACATGTATAAATATAGATACCAATCAACTTTTTGACACATATTTTAAGGAGTGTTTGAAAAGGAAACGAAAATTAGTAATTGAGTGAATCAAATATTTAATCAATAACAAAAGTTAATTTCTAAATAGTAATTATAAAAGAAAAAGTGTGTCACTTATTAATTACCCCTTCTAAATGATAAATTAACATTAACCTAGAATCTTTAATATTCCTATAGTTTTGTTGGAGTGGTTTCTTTTCTTAGATTCTACCAAGGTAATACATTATTTCCCTTTTCTAGTTTCATATTTAAAATAGAAAACAAACCAATCCCTAATTTTATGGATGTATTTTTATAAGAGGATAGTGAAAAATGTGAAATATAATTCTAGTGGGTGATGTGGGAAATTCATTCAACTTGCATCTTAACGTAGGAATCCAATTATGGGATAGATAGCTAGATCATCTAAGCCAAAAATCATTAGTAGGATCACTTCAGGAGAAAATGTTTATGACCTACCAATACTAAAAAGTGAAAGGAATATGATGTTAGCAACATAAATAAAGGAAAAAAATTTCAACTCTTTACATAATAATTTAGAGATACAATCTACCAAATAACAATAGGAATTTTTGGATTCATCATTTATGGTATTTGTTTTTACATACCTCCTTTGGTTTCCATAACCATGAATAATTATATGAATTTAATTAAAATTTTCATATATATTAAATTGCATTTATTATTGATAATGAAATAGTGATAGTAATATCATGATTTTACTTTGATTTAAATGTTATAAATTTATTTATTTTTCTTTAAAATACACTAATCCATTTTTTAAAATAATAGTTTATAAAAGAAATTGATGAAATGAAAATTTCTTAAGAAAATATTTATGATATTAATATAAATGATATATGGGTGTATTATAAACAATGGGATTTGGTATTCCCAACACTAGTACAATTATCATTATTGTATCTATACCACTATATTTGTTTTTGTAAAAACCTAGTTATATTTTTAGTGATATGTATTTGTCATTGATATATTATTCAATCATTAGAGTTGAAGATATCAATGTTTCAAAACATTTCATAATTCAAATAAATAATATTTTTTTTGAGTTCTACCCCATAAGTTTTATCAAAGACCTTTTAAAAATTATTTAGCTATGACTAAATTTGTTATTATTTTCAATAAAGAAATATATGAAAAATTTATGAAATATATAATTATGGAATAAATAAAAAATATTGTTTCATAAAATCATCCTAGACAACATAATTTGTAGTCATATTTGAGTTTTGGTATTCAATGATCCTCCCAATGTGAAATTATCTACATAGAAATGACCAGCGGGTTACGATCACTTGTTAGTAGTTAACACTTTTTTATTACTTATTAAAAATTCTATAATTGATAAAAAATAATTACTCACTTTTCAAACTCAATAAAGAATAATACATGGATGTGATTCATTATAAAATATCTTTATATGATTTTTAATTTTTTGAAATTTGTACTTTTAAAAGTACATAACAATTTTATGTAAACATAACATGTAGAATGAATTCGATATTTACAAGAGAATGAGTGATGAAGAAATACATGTTATATGGTTCATTGAATTTTATGTAGACATAAACATATTCCATTTATGTCAATATAAAATTTTATTTTAAATTTCACTAATTTTATTAATAACTACATAGAATAACAATTTTCAATATTTTGGAAATTAGTGTATTCACTCAAAAACATTTATTAAAATTTAAAATTATATGTATCAAAGTGTATCCCAATGGTTTTATTATTAAATTGTTATTATAAAAATTAAAATGATAGTTTTTAGTAGAACTTTTTTATACAAAAAAATGTAATAAATATATAATACATATAAAGGCCGTAGAAAAAAATTCCAAAAAATTTGAATGTTATAAGGGTGTATAATAACATCCTAGGAAATAATATAAGATCCCAGAGATGAAAATGAAATGAGTTGTGGATTTTTGTTTCTCATTATTTATGAATAATTCTTCTTTTGAAATGTTATCTTGAAAAAAAACCTATCAAATTTAATTTCAATATTATTTAGCATCATTCACAACTTATCGGAAAGAGAATAATGAAACAATTTTTACGAGAGAGGATTATATTTTGGGACAACATAAAATTATTTTGGATGAATAGATTTTTTATTGAATATAATTTTTTTAAATTATGTTTACTTAATTATGTTATTTATTTTTATCATGAAATATAATTATACATGATTTCTTAGATTTTTTCCAATGCACAATAGTGTTTAGAAGAGGGTTCCACATATTTCTATTTGAAGGAATTAGATCTATGTTTTGTTTTTGTTTCTTCTGTTTTTATTTTGTTTTTTATTTCTTTCTATGGTTTCATGAAAATGGTGGTTATAGGATGTCGTGGTGTGGATGAATAGCCCACAAGAATTACACTACACCACATTGGGATGGTTGGGTCAAATAAGAATAGGAACAACCAATACCAAGGAAAATCATAAAGTCTCTTTCCCAAAACAAAAAATGCTGGACCAAATCAAGACTCCAGAGTAATCCCCTAAAGTAACTTAACACGTCATCATATCAATAATAATCTATTTAACATTTCTCTACGTATCAAGTATAAACTTTCAAATAAATATTAACATAAATCATATAAAAAACCCCATTCTATTTTTTCATGGACCGTCTCTACAATTTATTAATAACGAAACAAGCTATTCAATAAACCCCATATAATTATATAAAATGTTATCACGTCCCCTTTAAAAAAAATAAAAACTACAACCATAGGACAAGCCACTTTTAAAACCCATTCCGCATTTCATAAAAATCACATCTGTTTACTAACAGTTTATCCATATCAAGTTTCTATTCATTTACATATCGATGGTTGTGAAAATCCATTTCACAGCCATCGAATTATTCCAAAATTACCTTTTAACCATTTTAACATAAGTATACCTTTAACATATTCAAATTCTCTATCCATAGAAAAACATAACATTTAACTAGCTAATTACAAAGTTAAACTATTTACCTAATAGCTTTAACATGGGATCTCTTTCTAAGGATGAATGCATGTAAATGTGTCATTGAATGTTAAAAGATGATAACATAAAACATTTTATTTTAATTAGGTCAAGGAAAAGAAATTTGGCATGATTTCACTACCCAATCACTTGAAAAAATAAGTGGGACTATGGGTTAATTCAAAGGGGCCACCTAATTCATGCCCAACGAATCCCAATCATTCAATATCAACACCCTATATCTTTAGAATTGGGAGAAATCACAAAAATATAAAATCACCTAGAACATATGGAATATTAGATTGAAATGATAATAGAAAAATAGGTGCTGAAATAAATGAAGAAAGAAGACAAGAGGACTCATGGAAAAACCATGGGCTTTTAATCACAAGAGATGATGCTTCCAATGACCATGGATAAAGGAATATCTCTCCCTGGGATGAAGAGAGGATAAGGGGAATATGAGGGGGGGGGGGGGTATACTGGCTAATATGGGGGAGACGTCTAGAGTAATGGGTTTAAAGAAACAAGGGTCAAAAGTATTATTTTTACCTTTTATTAAAGCCACTCAATAGCTCCCCAACCAAGCTTGATGTGAAGACACATGAGGTGAAACAACCGAATAACTTAAATCAACACATACCTTATATTTGGAGAGATCTAATCATCGAGAAGGTGGAGCAGTAGTAGCAGTAGGGTTTATCAAGAACAATGACATCAGTTTGGTTCCGTAAGAGTTTGAAGGCGAGAGAGAGAAGACTCTGGTTAGGGTTCTTTTTATAAGACCGTATAAGGATTTTATAAAAGCTTTCAAAAAAGAAATAATAAATATTAGTTTTATAAATGATAAAATAGTAAGCGTTGATAAAGATACCCCTTTATCAATACTAAAAAAGCACCAATAAAACTATTCTTTATCCACTAAAATTCTAGTGTTGATAAAGAGTAGTTTTATCAGTGATTTTTTATCACTTATAAAGGGGTATCTTTATCATCACTAAAAAAGTGTTGATAAAGATTTAATTTTAATAACATATATATTTATATTTATAATTTTAAATAAATATATTTAAAAATATTTCTATATATTTATAAATATTTGTATATATATAAATAAATTTATATAATTATATATACATATATTATTATATATATTTTAATATAATATAAATACAATAAATATATTTATTATAATTTTATAATTATATATATATATATATATTTATAACTATAATTACAAATATATTTATAAAATTTTAATAAATATATTTATTATGTAAATATATTTATTGTAAATTTATAATTATTTAAATATATGAAGTGTTCTAATAGCAAGAAGCATGGTCATTTAGTTGAGCACTATAAATTTAAGTTTCCTTTAGTGGACATTGGGATAAAGGATGAAAGAAAATGTATGTCAGGAGGAGCTTCCAAAGAATGGTGCAAGGTCCAGGATAAGACACTTTTTGATCAAGATGGCTCACTAAATATGCAGGCTGCTAAAACTTCCTACAAGGAAAAGATTTTATTGCCTACTAAGGATTCTTCCAAGAAGATCACTGGCTCTGGTTTGTAGATTGGGATGGTTTTAAGTCCTCTTAGACAACAGGCTGAGAAGGAACCAAATGGTGTGATCGCATCACAACCATTTTAGCATGTGGAATCCTTTTATTATGCTTCTGATGCGGCCATTTTTAGGATATCTGATCCTCAAGAAGCAGATATAGGTCTAGCACATTAAGATATTAGTATGCAGGTAGGTATGTGGGATGAGTGTCCTTAGGATGACATGATTGATGATGAGTTTGAGCTGATTTATGATACCTATTTGAAATGAAATAGTAAGGATAAGGATATTAACCATCCCCACACGAAGTTGCAAGAAAAGGATCATATATGGAAGGAATTGATGACTCCCAAGATATCCACTGGGAACTTGACTGCACATATTTCAATGGTGGATGTACCACCTTCTATTCTAAGTATACCTCTTCAGGATACTCCATGCCTAGCTAGGGGTAGTGGGGAGCCTTCTTATATTGGTATTAAGAAAGAGAGATATGTAGGTCCCTTACTTAAGTATTCTGCTTCAACTTTCGAGAACATAGAAATAATGTCTGAAGAGGTAGATACTATAGTGGTATTTGCTGTCCTGAGTATTTCATTACAGACTTACCGATGCCCAATTCATGGAACTGGGAGGTCTTCTATTTCTATTACCGTGGTGAAGGGATTTAATGACCCCTCACCTTTTTACAAGAATAGTGGGTCCCTTTTTAAAATTCAAGAGTTTGGAAGAAAAATTTGGTATGACAGAACATTTTTCTTGTGAATTGGATGCCCCACCCTCTGGCGGTGGGGAGGTTACTATGAATAAGGGATATGAGGGTCCCTCATCTATGAATTATGTTCCAAAATTCAAGAAGAGTTTGGAAATCCAACTTGGTGGGATAGAGTGCATGCTTTTTTCCACTGGGTGTGATGTTGCACCCATTTTTTTCCACATGGGAGTCAATTAACAACCCAGAGTTTGATTCTTTCTATCTTGAGAGCCTTGAGAAGAAAGGAATCAAAAACAAAATGAGGACATTTTAAGGCTAACAACCTATTTCATTTGATGATTGAAATGTTTTACCCTCCCCTCTTAATGTGTAGGTTGAGAATGTGGATCTCCAGGTGGATTCAGCCTCTAGGGATCCTTCGGTTGGGGATGTAACATCTTAGGTCTTTCCTAGGGATACCTTTCCCCAGGTTGGTACTATATCATGAGATAATGTTCAAGTGTGTCAAGTAGTGATGCTTTGAAAAGATGAGGATGGGGGTCAAGATGTTGACCCTAATAGTGAGAAAGATGACCAATTGGACATGGATGATCAAGGTGGTGTGTGGAAAACTCCAAAACAATGGAGAAGAGGTAGACACCTGAGAGGCCATAGAGGCACAAAAGGAAGGGGTGGTAGGAAGCAAAAAAGTTGATTGTGCATAATTGTCAGTTGTTGTAATGGTGACATGCATGTCACTTTTATTTTTCAACTCCATTTTCTCTCTGCATGTTTACTCTATTTTTAAATAAATTTCTCAGGGCCATGGGTTTACATCCATGGTCTACATCATTTTTTCTATATTTATATAATTATATTTATTTATATCAATATATAAATATATATAATTATAAATATAATAACTATATTTATTATTTAAATATATTTATTATAATTTTACAATTATAAATATGTATATATATATATATATTTATAATTATAATTATAAATATAATATTTATATTTATTATTTAAATATATTTATTATAATTTTATAATTATTTAAATATGTGTTTGTTTATTTATAATTATAATTATAAATTAATATATTTACAAAGTATTTATATATAAATATTAATATAATTATATCAATATAAATATAAATATATTTATATTAGTATATATATAAAAATTAATATATAATAATAAATAAAATTAAAATATTTATTATTTAAATATATTTATGAAAATTTTATAATTATTTAAATATATTTTTATTTATTTATAATTTCTTAAATAATTTTTTGAAAAAATTATATATATTTATAATTGTATAATTAAATATTTAAATTAAAAAATTATTAAAAAAATCATTTAAATGGAATAATTATATAAATTTTAAACATATTTTAAATGTTAAAACTTAATAAATAAAAACAAATAAATATTATTCATATAAATTTTAAAAAAATATTGAAAATATTACATGTATAGTATATAAATTAATATTACAAAATGATTAAATATATTTTTATCAATATTAATTAATAGATAATAACAAATGAATAAATTAAATTAAATAAATTACAAAAAATATTAAAAAGTGAATTCAAAACATTTACGTGAATTACAAACATACATATGCACACATACACATCTATAAGCACAGATATATACTAAAGGGTCCTAAAAACTTCGAAAATGGAAGGAAAATACTCCCACTAATTAGATAAAGGAAAAAGAAATAGGTTTGATTGAAAACATGAGAAGAAGATAATAGAAACCAAATTCGAAAAGGACCAAAGTTGTCTACATACTAATTTTTGGGAATGGTATGTGGATGGTATTTCCTATGAACTGAATGGTATGCGAATAGCCTATTAAACACTGGCCCATGAGGCGTTGGCTAGTGAACTAAGAAGTTCAGAGAATAAATGAGGAATGACGCCAATCCCACATGAACCATGTCATTGGCGGAATGGAGGCGAAGAAATTCCACCATGAACCATAGCCCCATGAACCATGTCATTAGAGAAAAAGTGACAAAGAGGTACGCCCCCACACACTATCCCTACAAACTCAATTTGTGGAAAAGGTGATGTTGGCAGCATCCTGTGAACTGCATCGTTCACGGGATTGAGGGGTGATTTCCGCCGCCGCGAACCACAACACCGAAAATCTCTGTTGACCGAGTCGTTCGTGGACCAGATGATTTCCTCATGGGATTCCACAAAAGGTGTTGTGTGACCAATAGATACATCCTCCTCAACACTCTATAAACGGACCCCTAGGGGAGGATAAGAGAAAGGATTTTCCAAGATCTTGGAGTTTACGGATGGAAGACTTCAAAGGAAAACAATGGATGAAGTATGGAACGACGAACATTTTCTAGCAGTTATAAATATGCCGTAAACCATAAAAAGAAGGAAGATAAATAATATGGGAAAACTGCACACCTAATTGGAAAACTGTGAACCATAATCCCTTCACAGATGAAATTTCTGTGAACTATAGGACCAATTCCCCTTCTTCAATCCGGCATAACGCATAACACATATTTATATGGATTAAACCCTACCCTATGTAGCGTTCCACCACACGGATGGACTTCAACACCACATAACACCATGGTATGTAAATGGAACCTGAGGCTGCGTACCACTAAGGTATGCAGACCACATCCAGGTCCACATACCACCTTGGTATGTGGACATCGTCTTGGTACATGTATCGCCATAGTATGTGGAAAATCTCTAGGCCCACGTACTGCTTCGATATGTGAACGACCCCTCCACCTGCATAGCAATGCACTATGCAGAGGGTACCCCACCCTACATGAACAAGTAGAAGGTGGAATTGAGTACCTTCGTTATTTCCGCCTTCTGGTCCTAATCACGCCATTCTATTTCCATCCCATCCTCTGAATCCCCTCTATGAACCAGTCCATCAGCATCAGTGCAAAGGCTCTTACAAAGCCATCGAACCCAAATGTTAAAACCATCAGGTGCATCGACATGTCCTTCTAAGTCTACATACCCAAGGTAATCAGATACATGTGGGTAACCCCTACAACTGTATGGGCCCCTGGAGTTTTTCTATGTCTACATTCCTGTGGTAACCCTGGCTCCAAACCTTGGGATTCTCATATGTACCTCCCCGTTCTAGGGATCAGGGGTAATCACCTGATTTTCCATTTTATGAGGGACAATTATATGTCAAAGGGATTATTACTACCTCTACCTTTTATGAGGAGTGATTCTTCTCCCCTTTCCTGAAACCAGCTTTAGGGAACCCCTATTAAGGTTACCCTATAGACTTTCAATGGGAGGTGATGCTCTTCCTCCTCTCAGGATCGGCCTGAGACATGATTTGATAGACTTCCAAACATGACTATCTCAGATATCAACACAGGTGATAGTTGGCACATTTAATGCCCCCATCTCTCTCGTTGATATGTCACCCTGACCTCTTCCTCCATAATCCTCCTTTTCCATCAGTGGATAGGGAAAGGTGTATGGCCTCCCGGATCTACTGTTTCCTTTTATTTATCACACCGATCATGACTCACGAGGGATTAGAGGTTAGCAATGACCCCAACATCCATACCATCTTCCAATGAATGATGAGAACTCTGATTCCTGCTTTGATTAGGATATGTAGGATGCCTGAATAAGGCCTGACCTCAAGAGACATTATCCTTAAAAGTCAGTCCCAATAAAATCCCCCTGGCTCATTAAAGAATCCTCTTTAGGAATAATCCCTGATGCGACTCTTCTAGAAGGGACTCCTTTATGGAATAAGCCCCAACCTAAACTGAACTATGTGGGATTTGATTCCCAACTAATTGGGATATGTAGGAAGACTCCCTATGGTCCAAACCCAACACCAAAATCACTATAGTGTGCACCGGGACATTTCCAAGGTAGGTGCATATCCACCCAGGAGACCATGCCTCTCCTAAGAATCCTGGGCTACTTCAGTGTAAGTCCCACATGAAATCTTAACTAGGAATCATCTTCCTAGATGTCCTCACCACACGATGCTAAACTGCAGGGATGTGTCCCCATCACACAACCTTAAAAGGTAATGTGTCCAGTTAAGTGGCACTGAACTATGTGGGTTCTAATTCCTCTCATGATGATATGTAGGAATCCCATATCATGGGTTCAATCCTGATATCGAAGCAACCCCTATCCTCTCTAGATGAAGATAAACTACAAAGTGCCTCATCATAGGTATTAAGATAGCATTATCTCAGTAATTCATAGTCCATGTGTATCTATGATTGATTTTTCATATCAGGGGTAATCCGTGGACACATTCTTGGGAAAAAACCAAGGATTCATGAATATATGAACATTTTTTAAATATATAAGAGTGTCTTGGAGTAGGAAATAATTCCCCCAAAAGTGTGTGATGAGACCGACCTCCCATCCTTTCAATCAATAGAGTCCTTAAGTGTTGGAAAAATTTTCATCCAATGAGAACCTTCCTTTGGAAATAAGGTCCATGAATCATAGATACAAGGGTCGTTGGGTGTTTCTGGATCCAAAAATAAACCCATTGGAGACCATCTGATGAAATAATACCTAATGCAGACTGATTGCATACATACTCAACCCCCCTACAATCACCCATGGGGACCACTCAACCGTGGCACCTTCTTCGCAATATAAGAAGGATACACTGCACAGTCCCCATAAGGATGGCCCCAGAAATCCACCATTACCCGGGGTGCGACGCGAATCAGGTTGAAAAAAAAATGATGAACCTGACATGAAACCCTTCATAATAATATACAATTGGTTACTATCCATCAGGCCATTTTTTCTTCCCTGGTACAATGCAAATCAGGTCGAAACAAAAATTGTGAACCCGATGTGAATCTTTAACAAAGGTGGCGATATTATCCCACCACATTCCTCTTTCATCCAAAAAGGAAGAGGTCTAAGAAAGATCATAAATTATGAATGTGATCATGAGATGCTACTTTGATGGCATTTTGTTGTCGGTATATGTCATATATATACAGTAGTCATTTCACAGAGCTCTCTTCGATCCAAATGACATCCCAAAAATTTTCTCATACACGCATGTTAGGGACCACACCGGCTGATGGGTCCCCAAAAAAGAATAGGACTCCCTTTCCTACCAAGTATCTTCAATGTTGGGTTTCAAACATGCTAATCAAAGTGTACCACCAAAATAGTAATCTCCCTACTGTGGTGGCTATAAGGTAGTCTCTCCAATCGGTGAAAGCTCACCAACCACCTATTCAGCCAAAACTATGAATCCAGTACATGAAAACTCTAATGGTTGTCTCAAATATTTTCAGAATACTATCCCCGAAATGTGACACTAAATACCTCCCTTATTTTAGAGAGGTAGATGAGGTCAACACCAATGGCTGCATACTGGCTGCACGGGAACCCTGCTCAAGGGCTCCGGATGAAGGACATCTCCACCAACAGTGTACAACCTGATTTCCTCGATCTGAATAAGATACTATGCCGAGGGAACCCACTGAAGTCCAATGGAAATAGTCCCCTCAGGCAGCCTACCAAGGGTAGAAAATTCATGATCAGGAGAAGGTTATCACCCTAGTTTTTGAGGCGGAGGTCTGTCATACAAACACGATGACATATAATGTGTAGGGATTCAATTATTCCCCTCCTACTATATCCACCCATGGTAATACAATAAAAATATATGAGTGGATGTATATCCATTCTCTCTCCTATAAATCCCACCATGGAAATAGGGTAAAACAATATGAGAAAACACACATTCCTAATAGTGCTATCCAGTCCTTCTATGGAGACAAAACGACAAATTATTGGAAGATGAAAATATCTACCAATGCGCAAGAATCCCATCATACAAATAGGACGGGACCCATCAATAAGCAGGAATAAATCCATACTAACACACACAAAGACTGCCATCCAAATATGGAGAAAAACCATGGGTAGTCATATAACGTTGCGGATGCATATGAATTCCCCCAGTCAAATATGGTTGCAATAGACAAGTAGATGAAAATTCCTACCTACCATAATAAATTCCACCAATAAAATATGATGGAATGAAAATATGAGTAAAGTCAAATTCTTGCAGACGCACAAAAATCCCACTAGCCAAATATGGTGGAAACTGGAGAAGATAGTCAGTAGTAGACTCATTCCACTATCCTAGCACAAGAGAACTACCAGTACCCACTGGAAACCCACGACAGACTAGAACATGCAAAAACTCATCCTCTGACACAAGAATGGGAATTCATACCTATTCCAGCCAAAGACGTATCTCAACATATATTGGACATGATGGAGGATTAGAAATTGATCCAAGAATATATCCTCTAGACATGTCAAGATGTCATTATGTTAGTCGAAAAAGTGAGGAGTTGGGCTCACGATCCCATATCCGTAGGTGGGGAGATTCATCCACAAAACTAGATAGTCCCCCCATAGAAGACTCGCATCCCTACTCCAATCCAGGAGGGTCGAAGAACATATTCTACAATTCATGTACAACCAGACCGAGAACAAAAATCCCTTCTAACTAGGGGACACCGATCCAACATGGTGGCCGCTCCAGGGTAGGCATATAGCCCTGCCAGAACTTAAGATGATCATCAGTGTATCCTAACAACATCGCGGGAACCAACCAAACTAGATCCTGTATATAAAGGCCGATACTAATAGAAAGCATCCCTAGTTTCCCACAAGAGAGCATCCAAACATGAAAGGAACCAAAGGAAACTAGAAAATGAAGAGCACATTCATGATTCTGCTCTACTGGAAGTTGATGTTCTTGACGCCATAAAAAATCTATCAATAGAAGCTCAAGATCCTATCAGTCCATTACTATATTATGGAAGTGGGAGTAGCATTTTTAAAGGCCCTCCCCACAATGTCACCACTATCATCTCTAAAGGTCCTCCCCAAAGTACCCATGTGGGATTACTCCATGAGCTAGAAATGATCGATCATGAGAGACTATCTCATTATGCATGTCAGGGTTTCCCTCCCCTTGATTAGAAGATCAAACAACAAGAAGGTCCTCCCCTTTATTTCTTTTCCCTGATGGTTCTCCCCAGGGTATAAGCTGTAGATATGTTTCTCCCTGTAGTCAGATGTAAAGCTGTGATGGTAGTCCTCGACATGATGGAAGTCGCTATGAAGGCCCTCCCTATAGTGACATCAAACAACGAGAATTTCTTCCCCTCATTGCATTACATCCTAAAGTCCCTACCCATAATGTAAACTACAGATACTCTCTATAGAACCATAACTATAATGGTATTATTCACCATGATAACAGTCATTGTAAAGGCCCTCCCCTTAATGAAGCAAAGTAGCAAGAAGGCCCCCCCTTACTATAGTCTTCCCTTAAAGGTATTACCCAGGGTATACACCACATAATTTATCTCTACTACTGGATAGTAATATGTGATGGTAGTCCTCACCATCATGGAACCAACTATGAGGGTCCTCCTTGAATTCAAAATTTACACCTACGATAAGCTCCTCTTATAGTCGGGTCAAATGCGAGAAATCCCTCATATGAAGAAGCACTTGAAAAAATGGAGTATGAAATATGGAATACTCTCTCCATGACAAATGATATCATTTCTCAGCCATAGGATGTCCTGGGGCCACTCTCATCTTTTCAGACCCCCTCTTACCATTCACATGTCAACGAGACTCCTGCTAACCCCGCTACTTGGAACGAAATCATTAAGGAGTATTCAAACTGTGCAGATCAACCAAAAGAGTCCCTAGTAGAAGAACCAAAAGATATGTTTCTTGTGAGAAGATAACTAGATATGGATGATATACGAGTGATATATTGGCCCACATCCACTTCTCAATACAACATACTAAGAGAGTAGTCAGAAGAATGTATGCACAACATTCACCTCAATATCCGGACAACTCTCTTCTAGCTGTAGGTATAATTTATACCCTATGAAGGGTATGTGGACCAAATCAATTTATTATGGAAACTTAACTATCAAATTGACCTAGAAGACCTTCCGTATGCATGAAAACCACAATCAGAAAGGAAAAAAGAAAGACCTTGAGTTGGCCTGCCTCCATTCGCTGCACAAGTTATGCTGGCTTATCAACAATGCCTCATCTGGTGTTCATATCCGGGGATGGGGAGAACATAGAGATCTACACTTCACCCCACTTCCCATTAAGAAAAACCCACTGGATGTGACATCCTACAATGTCATCATCCCCATATGGAAGTCAAATGAAGTCCCTACTCATGAAAGGTGGTACACTTGACAAGAATTGGCTTTGAATAAGTCTTAAAATCATTAGTACCAATGATAGAAATCCATCGAGAGGATCCTGAATCAGGCCCCCAAGAATATACATCAGGCCTTACATCTAAGGGAAGAAAATATATGAGTAATTCTCATGTCCTTGGGAGAAAAAAATTCACAGGCAGACCCGACACCATATCTAGTTCACACCTACAAGGGAATGTGTGAGATAAAAAAGGTGGAAATAATATAAGAATCCACCAAAACACAGAATAAACCCCAAACCATAGGGCTGGGAGTATTTTTAACACAAAATCCCCCCATAAGACTTGAAAATATAGGCTGAGGCATGTCAACAGAAGAATGGGAGAAACCCTAGCCAGTAGGGTTGAAGGTATTTTTACCTCAAATTCCCACCCAACAGATGTATTTCTTCTCTTGACTAGGGAGAACAATGGATAAAGGGTTCACCCATTCCATCGCATCCTGTGATTCGTCTCCTTGAGGATGGAGGCATATTGAAAGATCAGATTAGGGCTCCCTTCGATTCACTCTTCACAAAGAAACCTAAAGGGTACTATATAATGGAAGGAGGAAATACAAAAAATGATGCAAGAATCTATCTTACAATTTGGAACATGGTACGCCACCCACAACGCAGTATGCATCAGTGAATGTTGTGGACATCAATACCATGGAACTTCATGAAGATAATCTAAACAAGGATGATTCAAGGGAAGATGGTTCCCTCCCAGTGGTAGTCCGCACTGAGTGTGAATTTGTACATACCTGGAACCAAAGAGAGACCTAAAATTGGGAAACTCCCTAAGATATTCCCTCATTGGATCCCTTGAGAACCCCCAACAAGGAGAAGAAAAAAACAAGGTTTCATATGACCTGTCTCATCCTCCAAATGAAAATTCATCCCTGACATTCAAGGAGAGATTCACCATATAGGTAGAAGAAATGAAATAGATAAGGATAATTTACACTGATTTTCTCTAAGAAAGTCATCCTACCTAGTACATTCCCCAGGTAGAGCATCAGTATATGCATCCATCAGAAGTGCCTCTACCCCATGGGCTCACCCTGGTAAATAAATTAAGGCTGAAAAGCTCGTTCAAGGAAGCACTGAGACCATCAGTATACTTGAACCCAATCTCAGGAGGATATCAATATTTTCTTGCATTAGGGAAGCAACCACAAAAGATTAAGAAAAATCCACAAATGATGCCCCTAGCTGGGTATCCGCCTTAAGTACCAATGATAGCGGCACATAACATATTTCTCCCTACTACACCCTCTAACGCTCAGGTCCAACAAGACATGCATCAAGGGATCATGAATACCATTGAGCTATTGAAAAATCAAATGGAATAAATAGAAGTATGACACACTCCAATAAAATTGTAACAAAATCCTTTCCCAGATTGGTTAAGCAACATCCCTCTACTGCCAAATTTTTGGAACCCTGTATTCCCAAGGTTCAACGGTTTAGGGGACCTGGAGCATCATCTAATGCACTAATATTCTTACTATGATCCCATGATGGGAGACCCAAATCAACAAGAATTTGTGAAGATGAGATGCTTTGTGCGCACCCTACAAGGTTCATCATTTGTGTGGAGAACTAGTTTTCAAGCTAACTCAATAACAGGATTGGAGGATCTTCAGTGCCAGTTCCTATTCTAGTTCAGCTCAATGTTTCCAAAAAAACTGTCAGTGACCTCATGAACTACAAAAAATAAGAAAATGAGAGAGTTTTAGACTTCATTACCAGATGTAAGGGTCTGACTTACTCCTAGAAATGACCACTCCCCTAATATGAGATGTTGTCCATGCATATAGACAACCTCCGTGATGAGATATGGACACCGCTTATTCCAATAAAATATATAAGTGGGTTCTAATACTTCTCCTCTATCACTCAAAGGATATAAGATTCCTTGCAATGGACTCATATGAAGTCCCGAGTAGCCCCATTAGCCCCTGTAAAAAGAGTAGGGAGAGCTGAAGCATCTTCTGTCATGCTTAAGCAACCCCCTGCACTAGTTCCAGCTCCAAGGCCCCCACCAAACTATATAGAGACCTTTGGATGTTAGAATCCTCCCCTGACCCATCAAGATGAGTGGAGGGGACCAAAATAATTCAATTCTAGGAATGAAAAAATAAAGTGTATTTGTTACGAGATGATCAAGTTCATGGATACTTTGTAGATTCCATGAATTGTAACTTTCTTTAGCTTCTGGAGACATAGAGGGATGATGATGTAGGTCTTGATGAATGACCATATTACTGTCCCTTTCATATGATATTGGAGCAAAACATTCAGGATTGATTTGTATTCAAGGACCTCTTGAAACAAATGATAGATTCCGGATAGGTCAAGCTGGGACCACCACCAGCGCAAGTGGAATATGTTTCCACCACTGACCCGAATGAAGAGGGGGAGTGGAAAAAAGTTTTTAATAAAAAGGAGAAAAAGTTCAATAGTTGGTTGAATAAAAAAATGATCCCACAATATACTCCAGGCATAATTGGTTGACTCAGAAGCAACCAACTGTGCCTCCAACAGCTCTTGATGCAACATAACCGACATCCTCTGCCCCAAAATTCTCTAAAGGCTACCCTCCCAAAAAGTAGTCCAATCAGAAGGAAGGAAAGAAAGTACAAGGAGATTAACTTAAACCAACTCCAAAGTTGTCTTTGACACTGCCCAATTTCATGCCATCGAATCTAAAGACATAGACACTGTCCGACCAAATGGCACCATTGGGGACAGATGATAAGGAAAAGTCATCATCAATGGAGGATCTGATTTTTTGGCTCTGTCAATGTCATCCACTTGATGGATACCTTCTCTGAAGATGAATATGATTATAAATCAGAATTACCCACACCGAATTGGATTCCCAAAGGGAGAAGACACAAAATCCAGGGATATCAAGGGAGATGTAGCCATGGAAGAAATCAAGTTTATGGCCGTATCCCCTCTCAAACCATTAGTGTTGCAGAAACCTATGGAATTACCCTCTAGTGAATAAAATAGGGGCAAGAAAATTATACCACCCATATAAAAATACACCCTAGTCCAATCCTTCTCAAATACCCTTCAGAGGATGAACAAATGAATAATTTCCCTCAGTAGGTGAAAAGACCTGCCTGGCCCAATCCACAAAGGATGGAAGCTCCTTCAGCGCTGATCCTAAGGTCTAACCCATATTCATCAAATGATCAAGCCCCTAAAGAACTTTTGAAAGGGAATCCCTAAGCTGTGAAGAACCTGCCTTTAGATCATAAATACAAAATTCTGAAGTAGTAATCTTTGGTACTAGCCAAGATATCAATCATGGATGCACTAAATATATCATAATATCTCAGGGAAGCACTCATCAAAGCTTTGATAAGTCCCCAGGAGTTAAAAAATGAGGTGGTAACTGCTGAAGTCTACTAGAAAGAGACTAATCCTGTAGAATGCCACGCAGTTATCTCCTTCATGGTTCAAGATAAAGATGCCATCATGTAAGGACACATCAAACCATTTTATGTGTTTGGCACAATAAATGGCGTCAATATTTTCAAATTATTCATCAGCAATGACTCTAGGGTTAATCTCCTCCCACAACAGACACTTTTTTGGATGAGCTATAATGAGGATGAACTAAAACCATACACCATAATATAGTTGGGATATGAAAATTTTTAGAAGAATCCATTAGGCCAAATCAAGCTCAAAACCTAGTTTAGTGACCTCATAGATTTCCCAAAATTTCTGATGGTCTGAAATGATATGGCCTTAAATGCCCTTCTAGGGATACCCTAGCTGTATAAACATGCATAAATCCTCTCCTTGTACTATCAGTTCCTGAAATATATCATTGATGGAAAGAGTGGGACACTACATGCCGATAAAGCCTCGTTTGACCTCTGCAAATCACACTATATTGAGGAAGGGTTCTATGAACCGAAGGGGAAAAACCCCTCAACTGTCAGAATTGATTAGGTTGTCACTAAAAATAGTTTGGAAATATTTCCCAACAATCCCCTAAAGCTTCTCCAGGTAGAGTATGTACTTCCCATCAATCATATTGAAAACACAAGTCCAAATTCAGACACTTATTTAGCATCCCTCATGATTCCAATTACAGACACCATGCCTAATAATGTTGAAAAACTCACTGACTCCTAGGATAATAGTTTAGATTCAGATTATAATGCCCTTGAACCATCATCAAAACCCCATAAAATTACTACATTTCCCACTAAGGTGGGATGAAGTGTATCACCACTCAAACAAGATGCATAATCTATTTTACCCCTCACTGCATCTTCTTTAGAGAATCCTCCACCGATGGCCGAGATAGGGGAGATTGCTTCACCTCCCAAAAACCAAAATTGCAACTCTACCCTCAACTATGGAGCAATCATTTCAAGGATTGTTTCCACATTAGAAGATTAAGATGAAGATGATTTGGATGTAGAAGAGGAATAAGAATACCTAAGGGATTCCCCTAAAAAAATTGAGGAAAGTGTCTCTATCACCATTGATGAACTCATGGAAATCAACATGGGTATGAAAGATGACTTGTGACCCACTATGGTTAGTGCGACCATGACTTCCGAAGAGAAAGAGGTATACACATATTTCTTGAAGCAGAATGAAGATGTTTTCACCAATAATTAAACAAAAATTCTAGGTCTTGATCTAAAGGTGGCCACTCACCACTTGGACCTACTGGAGGACCACCATGGTTACAAGCAAGCCGCCTGATGGACGTACCCGACACATGCTGACAAAATAGAGGATAAATTCGACAATATCATCAGAGCTAACTTCAATAAAAAGGTACAATACCCCATCTAGCTAGAAACAATTGTCCCTATCAAGAAGAAAAATGGGTAGTTCAATGTCTGCATCGATTTTAGGGACCTCAACAATCACTGCCCAAAAGATGATTTCCCAGTCCTGATCACAGAATTAATGATTGATATAACTTCTAGATATGAGGATCTCTCTTTCATGGATGGATATTCAAGATATAACCCGATCCAAATGTCCCAAGGAGATGAATAATCCAACACCTTTAGGGCTCCCCAGAGAGTGTTTTTCTATAATGTTATGCCTTTTGGTTTGAAAAATGTTGACACCACATATCAATGCACCATACACCAAATTTTCAAACCCTTCTTGGGAAAGTTCATTAAATGCTATGTTGATGATCTAGTGGTTAAATCATGACAATACTCAAACCATATAGAAGAAATTAAAACATTATCCAATAAACTATGACATCACAATCTGAAAATGAACCCCCTGAAATGTGATTTTGGTGTTATCTTAGGGAAATTCCATGGATTCTTCATACGCCACTAGGTAAACAAATTCAACCCTGAGAAGAAAAAGGCCATCCTTGGCATGTTACCTCATCAAAACCTTAGTGAGTTGAGAGGACTCCAAGAAAACCTGGCCTATATTTGGTGCTTTATATCCAACCTCACAGTAAAATGATTTCCCTTCACCTAGTTGATAAAGAAAGTGGTAGAATATCAATGGACTGAAGACTTTCAAGAAGCGTTCGACAACCTCAAGAAATATATCTTAAGTCCACCGGTGCTAATGAAACCTATTTAAGGAAGAACAATCATTTTGTATATAACTACCATGGATAGATCCCTAGGCACCTTCCTTGCATAGAAGAACGATGAAGGTAATGAGAATAGTATCTCTTACCTTAGCTGAACCATGATCAATGTTGAGACTCATTATTAGAATATTGATAAGAGCTTCCTTGCATTAATATTTTTGGTACTAAAGTTGAGGCATTAATTTAATCACCACAAAGTCTATTTGGTCTCACGTAAAAACCCACTCAAGTATATTCTCATTTATCCATTGTTAACTAGACGCCTATCACAGTGGGTGGTCATCCTGCAACAGTTCAATATACAGTTCATTCCCTAGAAGTATATCAAATTTCAGGTGTTAGAAGAATTCATGGTAGAGAATACCTCAATAGATTTGTCCCCATTAGATTCAGAGCCACCTAATGAGGAAGTGTTCTCTGTTTAAGAGGATCCCCAGATATGGGAAATGCACTTCGACGATGCCTCTAGAAGCCCGAAAGAAAGAAGAATAGAAGTCCCCTAGTTCAAAAAATTGGGGATGGGAGTCATAAGGATGCACAAACAATGAAGTAGATTACCAAGCCCTCATTTCAAGCCTAGATTTTGAACTTCAAGAAAAATCCAAACACCTAAAGATTAAAGATAATTCAGAACTAGTCATCAAGAAAGTCAATGGTGACTATGCTATCAAGAAAGGGGAGATGATCCCTTTGATGATACATGAACATGAAATGATGGTAGAATTCCCATAAGATTCGACATTGAATTATGTCCCTCGGTTGAAAATGTTCATGCCGATGCATTGGAAAATGCAGCCACAACTCTAGCCGACCCTGATCGAAATGAAACTGTCATCATTATTTCCCACCGATGGATGGTCTTACCATTCATTCAGGACAACTTGGAATAAATTAATTAAATAAATCCCATCTATAATATATATGGTCCTACCATTGGTAGGATGACTCCCATTTTTGATTACCTTCAAAGGGGAGAGATCCCACCAGATAGGGATGGAAGGGATAAAATCTGAATATGGGAAATCAACTAAATGATGTATGATGAAAAAAACTGGAAGATGGTCCTTTATAAGCAAGGCCTTGAGGGAGTCCTTATCAAGTTCATTGATGGATAAGAGACCTCTACCATTATAAAATAAGTATATTCTGGACTTGCAGAGAACATCAATCAACATCCAATCTCTTGCAATAGATTCTAAGGATTGGGTACTATTGGCCCACCATGATGTAGGATTGCACCTCATTCACCAGGAAGTGTCATCCTTGCCAAGTTCTTGAAAATTACATCCACCATCCCCAAAAGTTTCTTCTCACATCCAAGTACTCCTAGATATTTTCCATATGGGGAATGGACTTCGTGGGACCATACCCTCCCACCGCAACCAGACAATTCAAATATATTCTCATAATGGATAACTTATTTTCCAAATGGGTAGAAGCTGTACCTCCCAAAGAGGTTGGGGAAAGAATAATTATTATCTTTGTGAAAGACAGTATTATCACTAGGTTTGGTGTCCCTAATACAATACTGATAGACAAAAACACCAAATTTTTCTCTGTTTAATTGGACAAGCAATATTAGGATCATAGAATCAAGGCCAACCATTCATCCCACTATCATGCAGTGGCCAATGGGAAGATAGAGTCCTTAAACAAGACCCTATCCAATATACTCTAGAAAATGATAGAAAAGGACACAAAATCATGTCCATATAAGTTCCTCCATACTATTTGGTCTTACCAAACCACTACACACACTGCCACTCAAGAAACATTGTACTCATTAGTATACAAGACAGAGGAGGTTCAACCCATTGAAGTTAAACTACCATCACTCCGTGTCATTGTATGCAATCAACTATATGTAGATGAGAAGTCCTAGAAATGGTTCGATGAGCTGGATCAGTTGGATGAGAAAATATTGCACATTTTATACCATTTTAAAGTTTACCAAAACATGATTTCACGAACCTTCAATAAGAAGGTTTGTCTCCAATATTTCCTCAAAAGAGAAATGGTGCTGGTCCTCAGAACCCCAATGATACTCAGAAAGAAACCTATGAAGTTGGATCCAAAATGGGAATAAACATATTTTATACATAAGGTCTACTCCAATGGAGCATATGACTTAATTTTAATGGATGGACAGTTCACCACAAATCCCACCAATGTGAGGTTCATAAAGAATTACTTTGTGTAATCATATCAAACTCATCTTAGTTTCATAACGTTAAACTACGTATCCTATGTCTATTTTACACAATGTTAAAATATATGGAAATGGTCCTAATATAATGACCTTAAACTACACAATGAACCAATCTTATAAGAAAGACATTAAACTATATAGCAAAATATGCATCCTCATTGTATGACATTAAACTACTTAGCATCTTTGTCCTTACTGCAAGATGTTAAACTGCATGGTGATCATTTGTTCTAGTATAACGAATTGTTTTTGCATAAATAATATTTTTGCAAGGGAGAGTTAAAAATTCAACCTTTTCCATGTATGGGTCATATCGACATAAATAGTGTATCTTAGAACTACGTATTCTTGATTCCCATTCATCAATGGGATACGTAGTGATGATTAGATTCTACATCCTCATCTAGCCACCAATCAAAGTCAACAATTCCCCTCTCCCTAAATACATGCCATACTTTCATAGGGGAATCCATGAAAAGTCCTAATCATATGACATTAAACTGTAGGGTACCTCAAGAACTATGTACGAATTGATTCCTTCCCTCACATGATACATAGAGACAACTTGACCCTAAGTCTTGGTCCAACCACTACATGATACAAATTACCTCCTCCCTATGCATAGGTAATATTGGCATGAAGAGTTTTCAAGAAATACATATGGAATGATTCCTACCCTCACATGATATGTAGTGACACCCTGATCCTTCATCCTAGTCCAACCACCATTCAAAAAAAACTGCTCCTTTTCTTTGCATGGGTCAGACCAGCACATGGAACATGTTTTCAGAACAACATGGACTATGATTCCCAACTAATTGGGAAATGTTGGAAACCTCCATGAGATTCAATCCCAACACTTCACTCACCTCATCCTTTTCATGTCGGTTCACTCTCATCCTTACCGTATGAGATTAAACTACATAGGATACCATAACTATGTGTGTCTTGATTCCCATCCATAAATGGGACATGTAGTGTCCCCTGGGCCTTCTTGGGTCCAGCCACCATGAAATAAATGCCCCCCTGTATATAAGCCAGACTTAGATAGGGAAATTCATGAGTCCTAACTATATGAAGTTAAATTGCATGGCCAAAGAAGTCATAACCGTATGATGTAAAACTGCAAGGCCAAATAAGTCTTAACCACATGAAATTAAACTATAAGGTATCTTAAGAACTACGTATGGCTTGATTCTCGGTATAAAGAGATACATAGTGTAACTCGATCTGGAAATCCCAGGTCCAGCCACATAGAATGAAATAAAGAAAAAAAATTCCCTCAATCCCCTACATGTGAAATGAAAATAGATGTAGGGGATTTCAAATCTAAACTCTTATATCTATAAAGTGTCAAAATACCATTCTTACCCATACATACGAATCAGATATATGTAGAGGATCTCGTAATTCAAAACTAATCATGGTCTAAATATTTCTCATGTAAAAAAACATCCCCTTTTCATCCATCAAACTCCATGCCTGAGGAAACCTCATATCACCATAATCACCCATGGCTATCGAAAACGGATGGCTAGAGTCTTGCGAAAACATTTGTTTGACTATGGAAAAAATGATTTGGCAGATCTACATATGTTTCCCACAAAAATGGCATGTCAACCGAAGTAAAATTCATCCCTGGGAGAGGTTGTTCCTACTTCTATATTCCCATTGGCTCCTAAGCCTCACACCATCCCTATTGACTCAAGGGATCCCAAAATCCTGGTTTACAGCTTCTTCCCCCTCTCATGTTTGGGGTGTACCAAGAATATCCCGACTTGATTATCTCATATTTATGCATGATCCCTTTCATATTTCATCCCTATATCATGAAGTTAAACTATGATATCAATGAAATTTTCACAAGACTTAAAACTGCATGGACCGACAACAGCTAGCTATTTCTCATCAATTCACCCACATCCGCACCACATGACATTAAACTGTGTGGACCAACAATGATATTTTCATTGATCCTTCCATCCCTAGGTGGTTGAGTAAAACCCTTTACTTCCCTTGTTTCTCACATCGATCATAGCTCACGTGGGCTTAGAAATGTTAGTAGGGGACTCCCCACAGAGCCACGGTGAATCAATCTACAATGAATGGACCTAATGGAATGACCTCAAAAAGAAAATTAGTGTTTCCCCTCCATATTGGGAAACCTAAAGTTATAATTGTTTGAAAATAAAGTAAAAGGTACCCCAAATATATCTAAAATTCTCCAAATCCTATTGCACATACCAAACATGTATAGGGAATCTGACATTGGGACACCTAGATCTTCAAAACTGGGCCTCAATTAAACAAAGGAGTCAAAATATCCCACCTCACATACATGTCAAATTTGTGTAGAGACACTCCAAATTCTGCGAATAATCATAGCCTGATTGTTTCTAATATGTCCAAACCAACTATCTCTATTCATCAAAATCCATTCTTTGAGTGATCTTGGATCACCATAATACTTTGTGTCCATTGGTAATGGAAGGTCAGTGTCTTGCAGACACCTTTGTTTGACTATGAACATAATGGCTTGGCAGCTCGACATATGTTTCCCACAAAAACGGTTTGTCAACCAAAGGAAAATTCATCCCTAGGAGAGGATTTTCTTATTTTCATATTCCTAATGGCTTCCAAGCCCCACATCATTTCTTCTTATCCAAGAGCCCTTGAAACCATGGTTTAAACTCTCCTCCCTACCCACATTATGAAAATTTCATAACATCTTGGTTTGATTACCCTCTAGTTACTCAAGGATTCTATATAAACATCCTAATCGCATGATGTTTAAATTGGATGATACTCAATACCCTGTATTCACCCTTAGTATAGGTCATTTCAATAGGTATTTCCCCTCATGAACCTATAAAAGAAATGAATCTGCATAATAAATTTCTATATAAGCCCCTGCCTCATTGGTGAATCCGTATCCAAAATAAAAATTCCCCATCCATATACATGAATCAGATCCGCATTGGAAAGAAACATAAAAATAACTATGTACAACTTGATTCCTATCATCATAGAATATGTAGTGACATATGAATATAATATGTCATATCCATCCATGAAATAGTATTGTCCCATCCTTTCTTGCACAAGGTTAAAACGTACGTATGGAAATAAATAATATGGATAAGATAAAAATGACTCCATTCATTCCCAGTAATCCTGTTAAATTTCAACTTGAGATTCCCCTTTTTCATGATTAGGAACCCCTCTTCATACACCATACTCCATGTCTAGAAAGGTAAGAATCCCCATAACTATCCCTGACCATCAGAAATGGATGACTAGTGTCTTGGACACACCTTTGTTTGACTATAAACACAATGCCCCAACGGCTCTGGATATGTTGCCCAAAACAATGGCCTATTAACCAAAGGAAAATTAGTCCTCAAGAGAGGATTTTCCTATCTCTGTATTCCCATATGATTTCTATATCTCACCTTATTCACCGATAGTGAAAACCCCCCAGATTATAGTTTACATAATTCCTCCCTCAAACCTAAAGGTGATAGAACATTTCTAGCCAAACTGTCATGGAAAAGAAACATTATTTCCCCCCTCTAGTTAGATTAAAAAATATATTTAAAACCATAAGTCTCAAAAGTCTTGGTTGTATGATGTTAAAATACACCATGCACTACCCCTCCTTTGAACATGTCAAATTCGTGCAGGAGATATTTCTAAATTAGAAGCAATATAAATTCCCCCATACATTCATACATTTCTCCCAAAATACGAAACCCACTATGGACCTCAACAGAAAAACAAATCCAAAATTATATAGAAATTTCCCGGCCTTCGAAAATGGATGTCCAGTGTCCTGTAGACACATTTGTTTGACTATGTGCATAATACCTCAGTAGCTCTGCATATGTTTTCCACAATAATGTCCTGTCAACCAATGGAAAATTTGTCCATAGGATAGGCCTTTACATTTTCTGTATTTCCCAATGGATTCCGTGCCCCAAATATTATTCTATATCCAAAAATCACAAGTTAGGGCCAAGAAAAACCCATCATCCATGTCTAAATGTTTCATGGAAATTATCAGTTAATGAGTCCTAAATTGGGGCCCTTTCCCTACAACCGTTTGACCTAAAACATCAGTAATTATAGTCTGGTTTTCAAGACTCTAAATCACCAATTAAAATGAAACAATGCTCGCTAGGGTAAAATCCCAGAAAGGTTAGCTTGAACAAAATTAGAGTACCATCTTTAAAAACCTATTCCATATACAGTTTAAGAAAAAATATCGAGCAATAAAAAAATCATCAAGAAACAAAAATCTTGTTAGCTAAAAAACCTGTAAAGGGTGGCCTAATAAAAATTCACATTATACCCACTATTACCACACCATAACAGGATTAGTAAAAAATTAGGGTGATAATGAAAAAGGAACAAAGTTTGTAGGGTTTTTATGCAAACCTAGAAAGAGTCAAACTACGCTTGCTGAGCCCCTCTGCTTAGAAAAATATTATGGCATGATTTGATTATTTCCTTTATCCTAGATTATGACATAAGTTGATATCTAGTTGAGATTGTGGTTTCAATTACAGTTTATCATAAATGATTTATATTAAAATTAAATGTGATAGAGAAGCATTGGAGAGAAAAATATTTTCATTCTATTAAAAAAAGGTATGGAGGGCATCCAAAACCCATGTCCTCTCCATGTGGGAAGGACATGAACACTACAAAAGATGTTTAGTAGACTCAAAGAGATATATTAATTCCATATTTTACTCTTCAATATCCTATTAAAGATTTAGAAAAGTCACAGTATCAGCCTTTGAACCTACCCGTAATACCTCTGCCTCCTACGCTGCCTTGAGGCCAGTCTTTTCCCATTCCGTTACTATAAGTTGTCCCTCATAAACTGTAGCTGTGGCATGAGATAATCCCAATTTGAGCCACTCAAATTTTTTACTTTACTATTCTAGTTCCTGATCGAGCTACCCTGCCAATGAACTTTATTTTGTGAGTTCGCTCTATAGCCTCGTGACTGCTCCTTCTTGATCAAAATCATCATTCATAAAAATATGTCTGGCCACAACAAGATGAGCCTTACAATCTGCAGTAGAAATATGGCACTTAGTGTGCCAAATTTCTCCCTGGCCATGACCACCTACCTCACTATGTCATAAATTTCGTGGTAATCAAATTATCCAAACCCTAGGACCAAAAATTGGAGAATTAACTTTGGAAGATTCATTGGCATATCGGTAAGTGGTGTTTGAGAAATAAATCTCTAGATGTTTTTCCATTCCCTTTGAAGGCTGGGTCGAAGGATGACCCTGACCTATCGATCGGTATTAGAATCACTCCTAGATGAAAAAATATCTATCCCTGAAAGGGGGGGGGAGGGTGGTGGTTAGAGGATTGGGTAACTAATCTCCACTTGTTGGAACATCAATGCCCTTAACTTCGCTACTGGCATTGCCACTCGATGAATATGGTGATGAATCTTCTATGCATAATCGAGTTTTAGGGATGTCCAATGATAGCTAAGACTCAGGTATATGACCGAATGTACCAAAATCCTCTAAATAAGATTTAAAAATATTAATTACATAAATTAGGCTTGTAGGAATAATCATCCTAGAAAAAGTTGTGATATCTAGTTCTAAACCCACAAAAACCAGGGCCACATCTTCTCTTGTAGTTTCAGAAAAAGTCACAATGGCCCATTATAAATTTTTGGGAGCTGGGATAGTAGCCTCCACTATGGGTGTGACATCTGGGAAAGTAGGATTAAATATCTCAATCGGAGCATCAACCCCTGAAGGATCTCCCTCTACAAGGTCAGGGTCAAACTGGTTTGGGTTGGTCAAATTCTCAGGACCTAGAACTCATATAGTAGCTTGAGAAAATTGGGTCTCTTTGCCCAATTCAGATGATACTATCAAATTCATACCATCCTTCTCTATGGAAGAAGGATCAATGCCCTCAGTTGGTATTTCAACCTCTTAATGCTCCTCCCCTATCAGGGAAGAGGTTGTTTGATTTGGGGTAGGAATGTCCGGAGGGCTCAGAATACCCTCGATATCCTCAGCTGGTCCTATCTCTCTACCATTTTCAATCATGACTACTGGTGTTCTTTCATCTATCCTAGATGGAACATGAGCCACAAACACCTGGGAAATTGACTCATGATTACTTATTAGTTCTGCAAAACAATATTCACAAGATAAATGATCAACAAGATAAAGGTGATTGGTCTAACAACCAGATAAGTAGACATGGTAGTTACTTCTAATCCCATTTCTGATGAATTTCGACATTTGGGATACTTGTCAGTGTTTCTTGGTATTCCATGGGGATGAATCCCTGAAGAGAATATCAAGTGAATCTGGAGGAGGGAATTCCTTAGAAGGATTTGCAATAATTTCCTCCATATGTTTGGAAGCACTGAGATAACCTTCCCCAGAAATCCCCACATCTAAAGGGACATGTTCCCTAGTTGTAGTTCCCTTGGGGGTGTATACTAGAGAAAGAACCGTCTCCCAATACTCCATAGGTCCTTGTGGAAGTAAAATAGGAGAGTTCAGAATATTCAAAATGAAGGAAATTAAAGTTGGGGTTAGTAAATAGAATGACCTCCCCTTATATATTAATTTTCTTCGAAAGTACCGTAATCCATACTACCTAGTTAGAATAGTAATATTTGTCTTTATAAGCACAGAGACACCTTTCCATATCGCTCAGGAATGCAACTACCTCATTTAGCTATTCTTCATCAGAAATAAATGTAGGGGAAATGGATGCCCCAAAACCAGGAAGATCAAAGCTACCTCCTTGAAGCAATTTCCAAATGTATTCATCAGAAGCATTCACCATCATTTCATCCCATACCCTCCAAGTTCTCAAAAATGTGGATTTAATGGGGATGGATAATGCTGGAGTATCATCCTGGGGAAGCAGAGTAGGTTTCATCAGTCATAGTTTCTTCCAGGGTGCCTCCATATCCTTGGGAACCTTAGGAGATAAACACTAATGAGGCTCTAGGCATGAGATAGGAGCTTCCCTCACTCCATCCATAGCATAAAAATCAACAATCTCACCACCCTCTAAATAGTGATCATCATCATCAACCTCTTCATCAGTATCTAATCATAGCATGGAAAGTAATCAATGGGAGTATTTACAATAGTTGTTCGAAGCATGGATCAGAGTTTCAAGGTCCTAAAGGTAACATTTTACCCTCTCAGGCTCATCATCATAAAAAATTTCAGCCGACGCTGACACACAACCAAGGTTGTTGAGGGAAACCTCTCTCTCTTGGAGGAACTACCACAATGTGTGAGGGGACTGATCATGAAAATATTGGGGGTTATTTAAAATAACTCATTGACTCTAGGACACTGAAAAGGTATCATCAGACGGGATGGGTGGTTTAATCCTAGTGGTAGCCTCAAAATCTTGTGAGGTCATGCCCTAGACTCTCAGGACCATCCTTGGGGGTTCTGTACTGAGAGGATTCTGAAATACTTTATCCTTCCAGGAATGTCCAACAACTTCCTTTTTCTTCCCCTTCCACTTAGCCTTAAATGCCTTGGGGGTAATAAAAGTGGGAACTAGATCTTCTCGGTGGCCATTCAAATATTATTGATCCCAATACTAAACATAAACTCTTGTAATAAATGGTACACAACCCTTAGAATCTAAGAGCTTGACCTTGAAATGAGTATCCTCTCTAGTAAAAATTAACCAAAACTATTAGACTATCATAAGATGCTTTTTCTGATGTGTGGTATTAAGGGTAGGGAACACAACATCTAGACGCATTTAAACTGATGTCCAAACCAGCAAGGTGCATGTCCATCAAAGATAATTTCTCTATCAATATGGGAAACCAAAATACCCTCTCTCAAATAAAAGAGTTAGCATCAGTTGAAAAATTATTCTGAATCAACATTCACAATGGTACCAGTAGGGGAAGAGTAATGATGATAGATGAAGTGGTCATGATAGTTGATTTGAGCCACCAAATATCATTTGTTATTTTCATTATGGTCTTCCTACTTATCTTGGGAATCCTAGATCGATGGCATTACCCCACTGGTGCTTTGAATGTATGGATAGAGAACAACATGCAGAATTGGTAAGGTATTGATAAATGTGTAGCCTCTGATGTGGGCTCTTATCTATCCCCTGATGATTTAGAAGGTCCCAATCATCTGATAAGGTGTCCTTCCCTATCTAACCTAGAATAGTAAGTGGTAGATTTTGGCAAAGATCAAAATGGATAGATTGATACATTTTTTAGTGACCAGATGAGCTGATATAAAGAAGGTTGCAACTCTCACACCTCCATAGTCTCTCACTGGTAAAATCCAGTTGCTCAAAAACATGGCCCAGAAGGCTGCCTACCGAAACAAGTGGTCCACATCAGGGACGGGTTCCCATCCCCATTTGCGGAATCATCCCTCCACCAAGGTAGGCCAGTATCAACCTTCTTGCCTTTGAGTTTCCTAGGAGGGAAAAGAGCCGGGTCTGCACACATGAGGCCCTTGACCACTTTTCTTGGAAAATATATTAATCTACTTCGAGAAAGAAATGTATTATTTTGGATAGTGTTCAACATTATTAAAAAGTTTCTTTTATTGGGAAATGAGCATTTAGCCAAAGGAGGAGTCCTCTCCTCATTGTACCAGGTGGAAGAGGGAGGTAGAAACTCTTCATAGATGTCCCTGACAATAGGGACCCTCGAAATATGCTGAACATCACAGAGACTAATGTCGAACTCCCTATGGGATAAATGAAAGGTATTGGTATCTAGAATCTATCTGCTCAGAAGTTTTGAAATGAGGGCACTGGTCTGATGAGCATAGGTATAGGATTCCCTGACAGTCTCATATAACCCCAACACCTACAATTCTACCCATAATTCTTCAAAAATTTGATGAACCCAAAATGGTAATCCCTAATACAAGCCAAACTAACCTCCAAAGTGAAGGTCCCGCTTTGATGACCATCCATGTTGCTCATTTTCTGGGTCCCTTCGCTCAATGCTATGGTAACAATGGGTCGTTTCATCTTGTTCTTCCATGCATCCTCTGGAGTCTGAGGAGTGTAGTTCAATACGAACCCAGTAGTGGTATCCTTCAGTATGAATCATCCTATAGACAAGATAAGGGTCTTAGTAATAGTGTTATTGATTATACAGGTAGAAATTTGGTCAGCCACATGTGGTTCTGGAATAGATGTACTAGATAGTAGACTGATTCCATAAATGGGATACCAGTCTGAGATTGGATACTCCCCCCCTGGGGTAGTAAGAATATTTTCTAAGGATTGATGAAGTGGGGTGATAGGGATTTTGTGTTCAATAGAGTTCACCATTCTCTTTTGCCTTTCAGGAGTAGCTGAAAGGGGCACGATGATAGCATCAACAAAAAAAATAACTTCAGAAGCAAATTGAGGATGATTAATGTCCTTTATGAATCAAAAATATCTTATAAAAGGGTCATTATAACAAAATATTTGGGAGAAAGAACAAAAATTAGCAACGGACTACAAGAAGCCTGCATAGCATGGCTCTATGTATTGAACCCCCAAAATGGTTCACGAATGGAATTCCATACAAACCAATAGTTTGTGGAATTCCACACAAGATGATGACCCATGAATCATTATCCAATGAATCAATCCCATTTCACATAATGAGTGATCCACACATCGATATTCACTATGCGATTTCTCAAAAAATAATAATTCAAAGATTTAAAGTTCAATTTGGAAATTTAAGGTTCAGTTCGCTGAATTGAGGTTTAGTCCATGGAACAGGAAAACCACATAGTGTCATACTAAATTTTAGTTCAAAATTATGATTTATGTTTCCTGGTTTGGTTTTTGGATTCAAAGGTTGGCTCGTAGATGAGAGCGATCATGAAGAGTTTGCAGTTCACGGAATGCGAAACACGATTCGTGGATGGAGGATTTTGTGAAGGAAATGGTATGCAGAAGTAGAGAATGATGAGGGAAATTTGTGGATAAATTTTTAATGATAAGTCCAGTAAATGAAAAAAAATACATGGTCTCCCTATATATATGCATGGTACTCCCAAAATTTCCACCTTTCTACAACAAACTAGTTCGGTTTAGGACCGCTTTTTACATTGGAATAGCCTCCTCTTCATCCCAATAAGAATCAATTATGATGGGAGGGGGGGATTCATGGGGTCTTGAAAACTCCATAAAGGGAATAAAAATACTCCCGCAAATTATATGAAGGAATAAGATGCAGGTTCGATTGAAAACATGGGAAGAATATTGAAGAAATCGAATTTGGAAAAGTACCAAAGTGGTCCACATACTAATTTCCGCTAATGGTATACGGATTATATTGCCCACAAACTAAATGGTATGCGAACAACATGAGAAATGATGGCCCATGAGATGTTGTCAATAGAACTAGGTAGTTCATGAAATAGATGAGGAACAATGTCGATTTCCCTCAAACCATGTCATTGGTGGAATGGAGGTGGAGAAATTCCACCCATGAACCATGGCCCCACAAACCACGTTGTTGGAGAAAATGTGATGGAGAGGTATGCCTCAGCACACCATCCCCAAAACATATTTTTTAGACAAGATGAGGCTGGCGGTATCCTGCGAACTGCATCATTCATAAGATTGAGGTGGTGATTTCTGCCGCTGCGATCCATAGCACCACAAATCTCTGTTTCCCGAGTCATAAGTGGGCTAGATGATTTACCCATGGGATTCCATAAAAGGTGTTCTGTGTCCCATAGATATATCCTCCTCATAACTCAATAAAAGGTGCCTTAGGGGAGGATAAGAGTGAGAATTTTTTGAGAACATGGTGTTTTCAGACGGAAGAATTCAAAGTCAAACGATCGAAAAAGTAATAAATGATGAACATTTTCTAGTAGGTATAAATACACCATGAACCATAAAAATAAGGAAGCATAATAATATGGGAAAACCAAAAAACTAATTGGTGAACCATGAGACATACTCTCTTCATGGATGAACTTACCGTGAACTACATGAACAATGTTCCTTCTTCAATTTGACATACCACATAACACATGTCTATGCGGAAAAAACCCTGCCTTGCATAGTATTCCGCCACACAGATGGACTCCAGCATGAAATACCACCATGGTATGTAGATGGAACCTATGGTTGTGTAACAATACGGTATGCAGACCACATCCAGGTCCTTGTACCACCTCGGTACGCGGACAAATCCTGGTCGACATACTTCATTGGTACACAGACAGCCTCCCGGTCCGCGCACCGCCTCAGTACGTGGACAACCCCTTCACCCGCATAGCAATGCACCATACAGAGGGTACCCCACCCCACATGAACATGTGTTATTAAGAATTGGATATCTTTGGGATTTTCACCTTTCGATCCTGATCATTCCCTTCTATTTCCATCCCATCCTCTGAATCCCCTTCGTGAACCAGTCCATCAATATCAGGCCAAAGCCTCTTCCAATGCCACTAGACCCGTATGTTAAAACCATCAGGTGCATCGATGTGTCCTTCTGAGTCTACATACCTATGGTAATAGATAACATGTGGGAAACCCCAACAATGGTATGGGCCCTTAGAGTGTTTCTTAGTCTACATTCCCATGGTAACCCAGGGTCCAAACCTTGGGATGCTATTATGTACCACCCCGTTCTAGGGATCAAGGATAATCCATGGATTTTCTATTCAATGAGGGACAATGATATGTCAAATGGATTATTCCTACATCTCCCTTTGATGAGGAATGATGCTTCTCCCCTTTCCCAAAACTAGCTTTAGGGAACCCCCCTTAAGGTGACTCATAACCTTTCTATGGGAGGTGACACTCTTGCTCCTCTTGAGCTCAGCCCGAAACATGTTTGGAAAGAATTCCAAACGTGACTATCTCGAATATCAACACTGGTAAGAGTTGGAACATTAAAATACCCTCTCTCCCTTATTGAGTCATCACCCCAGTCTCTTCCATCATCATCCTCCTTTTGCATCAGCAAAGAAGGAAAGATGTGTGGCCTGCCAGATCTACCACTTCCTCTTGTTTCTCAAACCGAGCATGACTCATATGGGATTAGAGGTTAATGATGATCACATAGTCCATACCATCTTCCAATGAACTATGGGAACTCTGATTTCTACTTTGACCAGGATACATAGGATGCCTACCTAAGACCCAAGCTCAAGAGACATTCTCCTTAAAAGTCAGTCCCAATAAAATTACCCCAATCTCATTAAGGAATCCTCTTTAGGTATAAGCCCCGACGTGACTCTTCTAGAAGGTACTACTTTATGGTATATGACCCAAATTAAACTGAAATATAAGGGATTTTATTCCAAACTAACTGGGATACATAGGAAGCCTCTCTAAGGTACAAACCCATCACCCAAATCACCTTAGTGTTCACTGGGCCATATCCCCGGTAGGGCCATATCCACCTAGGAGACCATGACTCTCCTAAGAATCCTAGGCTACTTCATTTTAAGTCCCACATGAAATCTTGACTAGGCATCCTCCACCTAGACTTCCTTGTTACACAATGCTAAACTGCATGGATGGGACCCTGACACATGACCTTAAAAGGTGATGTGTCTTGTTAAGTGGAACCAAACTACATGGGTTATAATTCCTCTCATGGGGATACGTAGGAAGCCCGTATCATGGGTTAGATCCCGATAACAAAGCAGCTTCTTTCCTCCCTAGATTATGATAAACTCTAGAGCACCTCATCATAGGGCTTAAGCTAGTGTTGTCTCAGTAATTCCTAATACATGCATACCCATGATTGATTTTGTAAGTCTGGAGTAATCAGTGGACACATGCTTGGGAAAGAACCAAGTATTCATGAACATATGAACATTTTCTAAATCTATAAGAGAGTCCCGGAGTAGGATATAATTCCCCCCAAAAGGGTGTGATGAGCCCACCCACCCATCCTCTCGACCAATAGAGTCTTTAAGTATCGTTGGCCAAATCGTCATCCAACGAGCACCAGCCTTTGGAATGAAGGTACATGAATCATGGATAAAAGGAATGTTGGGTGTTTATTGATCCACAAATAAACCTGTTGGAGACCATCCAATGAAATTGTACTTGACACGGAATGATTGCGTACAAACTCAAACCTACTTCAATCACCCATGGGGACCACTCAACTATAGAACCTTATTCCCAATATGATAAGGATACACTACTCAGTCCCTATAGGAACGAGCTCGAAAATCCCTCGTCACCTGGGGTGAGATGCAAATCCGACCGAAAAAAATGGTGAGCCTGACGTGAAACCCTTCATAATAATTGACAGTTGGTTACTATCCATCAGACCATTTTATCTGCCCTAGTATGACGTGAATCAGGTCAAAACATATACATACACACATATATAGACACATATACACATACATACATGCAGTTATACATGTACAAATATTTTATATTTTTTTAATATCAATATAAATATATTTCTAAATAAATATATTCATTTTAATATTGTATAATTCTTTAAATTAAATATTAATATATTATATTTATTTTAATCAATTCAAATGGTGCATGCCAAAAGTTTAAAACCCATGGCCCTAAAAATTTATTAAAATAGATAAAGATACAAAGTCAAAGGGTTGAATCAAAAAGTGAACATCACACACACTACCAAACCAATAAGAAATACAAAAAAATCATTCCCAGAAGAAAACGCAGACAGAGAGTCTGCTTTAGCATCTTTCACGAACCTGAGGGAGACAACCTCCCCTCCATTTTGGGGGAAACCCATGGTTCAAATCCATCATCAAATATCTTGAAATCATCCTCCATTCCTTTAGCTTCCCTTAGTTCATTTGAGGATTGTACACTGGTATCATTTCCAAGAGTGAAAGTAGGCTTCACTTCATCATGCACTAGAGTTGGAAATGCCTAAGCAGGAACTTTAGCAGCCTCATTCACATGATACATAGTGCTAACATCATCAAATGTAGAGGCATCTAGATTGAAATCCTCCTTACCACCACCATCATCATGCACATAGAGATTTCTAGTAATCAAATAGCATCCCATGGTTGAACAAGATATTGGTTTTTTCCGCCCATCAAACTTTTCGAAACCCTCAAGATAAAGTTTATCAAACTAAAAAATTATTAATAGAATCATGAATTGAGAAAAAAATACCCTTTTTATTCAGGGTACCATCCACATATGTATTTAATTCCTTTCTGTAAGAATATTTCTTAGCATCATGCAATTGTGATAATTCAGAACCATGGCCAGCAGAGATAACTAAATCCCATTCAAGTTTTTTAATTGGAGACACTTGTACAATAGCCAAATTACCATGACCATCCATTGTCTTAATCAAAACAGACTCCCTATCCAAAGAAGATATTCAATTTTGTAAAACATAGATATATTTCCAGAATTAATCTTAACTGGAGATAGATAATGCTCCTCACGGTGCTTCACAGGATCATCCACAACTTTATATACAAGATCATCACCTTCGTTGGACTCACACCTGCCTCCCCAATTAAGTCATGAAAAAGGTAAAAAATGTAGATCATCATATACAATAATAGAAGAATTATCATCATAGAAAAAATGACTACAGTTATCATTCTTGTGTCCAACATCCACATCAGCAAAATATAACTTCTCTTTCATCAGTTGGGGGGAAACAACCCCCTTATCACCAGCTCTTCCCAACACATCCTGGGAGAAATTACACCTACCATAAGACTAACCATTCACAACTGTATTCATAGGTCTACAAGACATATTTCCCATTAGATTAACCTTATAAACATTCCCTTTATCAGTAGGCTCTCTATTTCCAAACGGTAAATTAGATCCTATAACTGGCTATTTAAACTTAAAATTCCCAATCTTGTACCCACTCTTCTTATAATTTTAACATTTTAGCCCCTTAAGCCACACTTCACAGATATGACCAATGCATTGACAATTCAAGAAGAAATAAAGAACAAAATCAAACTCAACAGAAAGCTTAAAATTGAATTCATCGACCACAAGGAAAATAATTTAAAAGAGTGGATAACTAAGATCCACTTCCGTAAGAACTATGGAATAATTCTCAAACATTGAGAGAACAGTCTTCTTATCGAATTCAATTAGGATTACAATTATTGAGGAAACATCCTAGAGGATATAAGGATGATAAAAAACTAGTTAAATCCCTTGATCAAGATCCATGGTTGAAAAGTAGAGTTCTGATCCTTATCTGGATCAAAATAGGGGTCCCAATCTTGTAGTCTTAATGTTCCTAGATTAAGGGAAATAAAACTAAAACCCCATGCTTTCAGCTTAAGATATAATGATGGAAAGATGAAATGAAAGCAATAAATACCGATTGAAACAACCCTCCAATCAATAAATCTCCAAATATGATGAAGCTGATTTCTCCAATCCTCAAGCTTCTAGGAATTTCTCACACTCTAAAAAGACATCCAACCAATAATTGAAGACTTAAAATCCTCTAGTTGATCCTGAAAAAATTTAAGTTTGGCCTCAACGAAGGCCATGACTCTATTCTCAGTGATTATTTTTTTGTGATTGATCACCATCAACCCAAGAGTTGAAAAAAATTATAGCATTAGAATATTTTGCTAACCTGGAAGATAGATTGCATCCCAAAATGGTCATATTCCTATTTAAACCATAAACCATATTTTAACAAACTTCACATCCAACATGATTCGACGTCGATAGAACTGAGGATTGTTTCTTTCCTACAACCACACCTCCACCCATATGCCCATTTTTATCATCATCGGGCCATGTGATTTTCCCCTAGCTTCTGCTAGTGCTTGTACCCAAGCCATTTTGCATGCTGCAAGAATTCGAGTCACTACCACCAGGGTAGAAATCCATCACCATCCCTCTTGCTGTAGCCCACCATCATGACCAGCCACCACCTCAAGGCGTCTCCCCCAATGTTGAATTGAGGTAGACATCCACCACAAGCTTACCGCCAAATGCATGCACTAAATGACAGCAGTACGAGCAGCCTCTCAAAGGTCAAACTGAGAGTGATTCATAAGGTCTTGCAAAGCCCCAATCATCATAATCACTAGCCCACTACCCCACACTACAAGGAAAAATTAATTATAAGGGTTTTTTAATTTTTTTTATTTTCAAGGGTTTACTTTTTATTTATTTAAGTAAATGGGTTTGTTGAGTGCCAATTCAATTGGCGCGCTCACAAATAACCTACAACACTAATTGAATTAGCGATGAACCCCTTTTTTTTCTAAATCCCCACACTGCCCCTCCCCAACTTCCTTATATATATAATTATAATTATAATAAATATAATCACTAAAATAAATATAATAAATTTATTATTATATTTATTACATATATAACATTTTTATAATTATAATAGATATATAATAATAATAATAAATACATTTATTGTAATTATATAAATAAAATAATTATATAATTACAATAATTATATATTTATAAATATAATAAATATATAATTATAAATATAATAACAATAATAAATATATAATTATAATCAATATATAATTATAAATATTATAATTATATAATTATAATAAATATACAATTATAATTACAATAATTATATAATGATAAATATAATAAATATATAAATATATAAATATAATAATTAGATAATTATAATAAATATACAATTACCATAAATATATAACTATAATAATTATATAATAACATACAATTATAAATATAATTAAAATTATTAATTTAATAAATATATAATTATATATTTTTTTATATTTATATTAATTATAATAAATATACAATTATAAATATAATAAATATATAATTATATGTTTATTATAACTATATAATTCTAATAAATATATATTTATTTTATTTATAATTATAATTATATTTATTATAATTACAATAAATATGTAATTATATAATTATTATAATTATAATAATTCTATAATTATATATTTCATCTATTTATAATTATAAATATAATTATTATAATTATATAGTTATAAATATAATTATTATAATTATATAATTATAAATAAAATTATTATAATTATATAATTATATAATTATAAAAATTATATAATTATAAAAATTATATATTTATTATAATTATAAAAAATATAAAAAATATAAATATTATAAATATAATAAATATAATAAATATAATAACTATAATTATTATAAATATAATAAATATAATAACTATAATTATTATAAATATAACTATAATTATTATATAATTATTATAACTATATAGTTATTATAATTATATATTTATTATATTTATAATTATATATTTATTATATTTATAATTATATATTTATTATATTTATAATTATATATTTATTATAATTATAATTATATAATTATTATAGTTATATATTTATTGTAATTTTAAATTTATTACAATTATATAATTATTATATTTATAATTATATATTTATTATAATTGTATAATTGTTATAATTATATAATTATTGTAATTATAGCTATATATTAATAATAAATATATAATAATTATATTTATTATTATAATTATAAATATAATTATTAAAATTATATAGTTATTTTAATTATATTTATAATTGTATATTTATTATAATTATTATAAATATAATAAATATACAATTATTATAAATATAATAAATATATAAATATATAATTATTATATTTATTATAATTACAATTATATAATTATTATAGTTATACATTTATTGTAATTGTATATTTATTATAATTATAGAATTATTATATTTATAATTATATATTTATAATAATTATATAATTGTTATAATTATATATTTATTATATTTACAATTATATAATTATTGTAATTATAGTTGTATATTGGTTTTTGGTTATCATATGCTTGAGGATTGGGGAGGACGGGAGGATGGGGGGCTTGCAAGGTTCTCTCTCTATGGAAATGGTGTTTAGGGTTTCACTGCAATGGACTCAGTCGACTACTTCAACCCTGCTGAGGTTTTTGTTGGACCTTCGAAGAAGGCGGATAGAGGTTCTGGTTCACGGCTGCATCAAGCACCTACGTGCTTTGATTTGGGTAGGGTTTCTCGGTCGAACGCCCTACAGGTAAGGGGTTCTGACTGTTATTTCCCTAATTCTCGAAGTGGTGAGTCTGCTTCTAATAATCGCATTTCGAGAAATTGTGCGATTGTGGTTGTTGAAGCGAATCCATGATTCTTTCAAGAACAAATTGACGCTTGAAAATACTCAATTATTTCCCAGATAAGTTCGATGTAATCTTCGTGCAAGGTTGAAGACCTTAGGAAACATCTTCAAGAGATCTTGGGTTTTAATTACTAGCAGATGGTTTCCATCGGTATGAATTTTTATCAATTTACTTTTAGCTCTAATGATCTGAAGATGTGGGCATGGAGTCACGGGTTTGTGAATCTTAAGCCTGGGATTCTCAAATTTCAGAACTGGGACCCCTGGTTCGATCCCTATAAGGCCAAGAATACTATAGCTCAATCCTGGATCAGCATCAAAGGACTGAGCTGGGTATTTTGGCATCCGAATATCCTTTGGGATGTTTCATTGGCAGTAGGGACTCCTATTAAACTTGATAACGAGACTGTATTAGTTTGGTATGGCCATTTTTCTCACATTCTAGTTGAGTTTGATATGACTTTTCCCCTTGTTGAGATGGTTATGTTGACTGCTGGTGATTTTAAGTTTGAGCTTGAGATTGAGTTTGAACATGTTCCTGTTTTCTGTATAAATTGTTCAGCTATAGTACATGTTAAATAAAAATGTAATCGAGGATTGCGATGCTACAACTGTAAATAGTATGGACACCTTGTTGAAAGCTGTAAGTTCAAAGATTTATGTGTTCCTGCTCCATCAATTGGGATGGAGGGGGCATATGATGGGTGTAAGGGTGTCCTTAATGGTTCACCATTGCCTTTGTCTACCTATAATGGTGTGAAAGGTCTCCCACCCTCGACCATTAAGGTGGATTTGGTGAATAACAATTTACTTGCTTCTAGGAAGGTGGGATCTATTTCTTTTGTTGATGTTGTAGCTGGTAAGAACCCCAATGATAGTCTTATGACTGATCAGCAAGGAAGGGGTGTGCTGTCTAACCCTTCGGGAGATAGCACACTCCCTGTTTCTAGATTGCATACAATTGAGCATGGAGAACTCTCTAAATGGGTTGATATGTGTTCTGAGAATGCTGATAGTGATCAGGAGATGGATCATGCTAATTTCCTAGAGGAGCAATACTATGCAAAAGGTAAGATGGGTTGTCTGCCATCTGGTGGGAGAGGCACTAATGTCACCAGTTCCTCTGATCACTCTGTTGCACAAAGGGGTGTTTAAGGTTATAATTCCATGCAGGCTACTGATTCTCATGTTGTTGTTCGTACAGTAGGGGCCTCACAGACCTCTCGTTCTACTACTGTTGTTCTCACAACAACTGTTGTGTCACCTGGGCAAATGGGGGAGGTGCATGCTGGGAAGACTTCCCATAATAATATAACAACATCTTTTGAGGCCCCTGTTGGGCTTGTTTCTGTTTCCCTGGGTGAACCGGTCAATATTATATCAGCCTCACTTGAGGCTTCTGCTGCACAAGACTCTGTTCTGCCTTCTTCTGATGATAAGGCCACTCATGCCTTGGATGCAGGTGCCTCACCACATGATCAACAGATTCCTTTGGATGAAGCCGCCATCAAAATGGAAATGACTCCCAAAAATGGTGTTGCAGCTTTGACTACTACCACGAGTGCTACAAAATTCTTTTCCATACTGGACTCAATGAATTCCTCTGATTTTGATATGCTCTATATAGAGATCCATGAGAGGAAAAAGCATGCCACCATGAAAATTCCTGTTTCTAATTCACTTTCTTTTGTTGTACATGCTAGTGCTGAGCAGATTCGACAGCCCAATACTGAGGAGCAGTTGGACAATGGGGCTAAAGGAGCTGATGGAACAGATCATTGTGTCCTTCTTGTTGACACTACGGATAATCTAGCTGAAGCTCAACATGATGATTCTGTTGATGAAGGTGCGGATGATCAAGGTGATGCTTCGAAGATTCCGAATTAGTAGAAAAGAGGCAGGAATCCAAGAGGACATGGTGGTCGTCGTGGAAGAGGCGGGAGAGGAGGTAGGACCAGAGGCTGATTATGTTTGGATTACATTGGTTTTCATCACTTGTACTCCAAATCTCTATCCTTCCTTGTATGTTTAAATGTTATTTTAATAATAATTTTCCAGGTCATGGCCTCACCTCCATGACTACACTATTATGGTATAGTTGTATATTTATTATAATTATATAATTATTATATTTATTATTATAATTATATATTTATAATTATATAATTATTGTAATTATATATGTATATTTATTATAATTATATAATTATTATATTTGTTATAAATTTATAGTTATTATTATTATTATATTTATAATTATATATTTATTATAAATATATAATTATTATAATTATATATTTATTATAATTGTATATTTATCATATTTATAATTATATATTTATTATAAATATAAAATTATTATAATTATATATTTATTATAATTGTATATTTATCATATTTATAATTATATATTTATTATATTTATAATTATATATTTATTATAGTTATATTTTTAGGGTAATTTTATATTTATTATAATTATATAATTATTATATTTATAATTATATATTTTTATAATTATTTAATTGTTATAATTATGTATTTATTATATTTATCATTATATAATTATTGTAATTATAATTGTATATTGATTATAATTATATAATTATTATATTTATAATTATATATTGATTATAATTATATATTTATTATAATTAAATATTTATTATATTTATTTTAGTATTTATATTTATAATATTTATTATTATATAATTATTGTAATTATAATTGTATATTTATTATAATTATTTAATTATTATATTTATAATTATGTATTTATTATAATGGTACATTTATTATAAATATATATTTATTATAATTATAAAAGTATAACTATTGTAATTATAATTATATATTTATTATATTTATAATTATATATTTATTTTATTATAATTATATAATTATTATTTTTATAATTATATATTTATTATAATTATATAATTGTTATAATTATGTATTTATTATATTTACAATTATATAATTATTGTAATTATATATTTATTATAATTATATAATAAATATAATTATAAATTTATTATATTTATTTTAGTAGTTATATTTTTTGTAATATATATATTTATTATAAATATATTTGTGATATTTATTATATTTATAATTATAATTATATAAATATATATATAATATATGTATATAAGGTGGGAGAGGGGTAGCGTGGGGATTTTGAAAAAATAAATCACCCAGTGCCAAATCAATTGGCGTTGTGGGTATTTTTTCAAAGCACCAATTAATTTGGCACTGGGCAGACCCATATCCCCAAATAAAAGAACCCTAAACCCCTTAAATAAAAAAAATTAAAAACACCCCTATACCCATTTCCGCCCACACTACAACCTTTGGATCCTACAACCATGCCTCCGTCCGGTCATCTGATGTTTCTCGTTGACTGTTGCCCATTGCCCTGCATCCGACTGTTGCACCGACTCCGTCGAAGAAATAGAAGACTGATGTAGCTCCATCCGTCCACCTGATCCTACAATTTTGATCAACAAATATGAGACTACCATTCCCCATGTTGTGAGTCCCCGCACCAACATCTCTCCACCAAGCAGTGTCATCATCCTCAGTAATGCTCCCCCTATAGATAAATTTTTGTCCACACCTCCTTGCCACCACTGTCAGGCAGACCTTTCTTAGTTCATATTGTCCACATCCACCACCGCACAGATGTACATGCCAAGTATTCCGCTGCATGGAATTATCATCACACGACACCCCACATAGTGCTCACCCAATTTATAAATAAATATATTTATATAAATAAATATATTTATATAAATATATATATTTATATAATTTTATATAATTATATAATTAAATATATATATATATATATTTACAAATATTTATATAATTATATTTATTTATATAATTATATATATATATATAATTATAAATATAATAAAAATATTTGTTATTGAAACATATTTATTATTTAAATATATTTATTAGAATTTTATAATTCTTTTAATATATATATATATATGTATAAATATATTTATTATAATTTTATAATTATTTAAATAAATATACATATATAAATATATTTATTATAATTGTATAATTATTTAAATATATCTTTATTTATTTGTAAATTTATAATGCTTTTTTAAAACATTATATATATATATATATATTTGAATTATTAAAAAAAATATATTAATATATCATATTTAGATTAATAATATACATTCATTTTTTAATTAATAAATATGAATAAACATTGTTTATTGAATATAAATATGATAATTTTATATATAATTATAATGATTTTTTTTATTAAAAGTTTTTATCGGCACTAAGAATAGCACGGATAAAGACCCCCCTTAATCAGTGCTAAAAAATGCACTGATAAATGGTAAACCTTTATCAGTGCATTTTAGAGCACTGCAAAAGTTACATTTATCAGTGCTTTTAGCTAGTGTTGATAATGGTAAACTATTTATCAGTGCTTTCTATTTAGAATTAATAAAATTAGGTGTTGCATAAGCCATGATTTGTGGTAGTGAAGCTATCCACCAAGCGTACACGATGTGTGATCCTTTAGACTTTCCATGTAGCGCCACATGGATTCCTGAGTGTGTACCCCCTATACATGTTGATCCAACAAACTAAGGGTCACAGTGTGTGAATTCATCATACGAAATGTTATATTTTACCCCATGTGAAACCCTTGGCACTATATAGAGGGGACAACATGATTTGTTTTCTTTGGACTACATGCCGTGTCATTGGGATTTTTACAGAACCCCTAGTTCTTCTCGCATCTTCTACTCATTTCATAACGGCCATTTAATTAACCACAATTCTCATCCTAAATCGTGGATCTAGGTTAACTATGCCTACCTTATCAATGGTGGTCAGATTCCATCCATCCAATCCTCTCAGGAAATGATCCCCATTGCACTGTGCTACCATTTCTACACGAAACCATGAATCACAGGTCTTCGATCTGAACCTTGATCACCAGTGGTTGTTGATGCACCTTAATCATGACATAGATCCTAATCTCTAACCCAGAGTGATTATCTTTTGTGATAAAGATCAATTATGCAACAATCGTCCACCAAGTATTTGTCGAACCACCGACCAAACAGAATGTAGATGATGATCACACAGTGAAAGGTGGGAGGAAAGAAAAACACACACACAAGAGGAATGAACCTCGAACATTATTCAGGTTAGCATTAATTCATTTCTATTAGAATGAAATATGAAAAACAAATAAATAAACAACTATTATCATCAATTAAAATTGAATGAAGATAATCCCAAACACGTAAATCAACGGTCAACCCGTTAATTAGTTTTTTAGGAGATTTGATTCACATTCGACATGGGATAAAAAATGGGGATAAATCCTCTTCAAACAAACACCCTAACTCAAGTATGGATCAACCAATAATGAATAATGGCCCAATATAGTAGTTTTTGGCATGACCCACAAGCTCTGAATGGAATGCAAATTGCCAATCCATGATCCATCATTGATCGTCTGAGAATCCTACTCCAACGGTCTATTTTCAATACCTAGGGTTATACAACTAAATGTATAGATTTTCCAAAATCAGGATTTTATAGGAGAGTCATTACATTATCCCCACATAGCTTTGAAAATATTCCTTAAAATATTTCTAGGTTTTACCTGATAAAAATAGAGTCATTATGTTCTCCCCACCTTCAAGAATTTTCATCACAAAAAGCAAAAAACCTACTCAGATAGGTGAAGATATTGAGATCACAATTGGATCTCATGCTACAATGATCTCTCATGGGGGTTCTCAAGCTATGAATAAATACACAACCATGGAAAAACACCTTCCCATTAAGGGTATTCTCCTTCCAGTTCTCAAAAACCACTACACACCTCAAAAAAGGCAACTCCCCCATCAACATTCAGATCATCCTAGTCAACATTGTGTAATGATTCATGCATATATCCCCTTAGCTATGACACATGGAATACACCAAACACCTGGTCTAACTAAATTCACATAGTCAAGTGGTACATCACCTCACTCACCCAATGAAAATAACTAGAGAAAGGGATAACGAAACCTGGAGATATCCTATCATATAAACTAAATTCACGTAATCCTAGATGAGGTGTGATATCTTAGAATACATTATCTCCTCATATAACTCAAAAGGCCACTGCTATCAAACAAAAATGGACTCCTAACATTTTTGGGTAATCCTCCTCCACCCCTCGATGAACTACACTATTCAAAAGTTTCTTATCTTTCTCCAACCTGAGTGGTTGAGTTCTAAATTGAACTTATACCTAGATCATTTACAATATCCAAGAATCCGTATATAATGACCACTATTGTACTTGAAGAGCCAATGAATAAACTATAAAAGAAATGGAATAAATAACAAACCTCTTGGATAGATAAGTAGAATCAACTTTTCATATATGGTTTCAACAAGGGGAAAAATCCTGGAGGAACATGTACAGACTTGAGATAAGATGGTATATCACTTTGAATATCTCATCAAAGAAAATCTAGATATGAAGTTTACCTCCATCAAATGTCCATTATTCAAGGTAAAGAATTCTGACCACTTTAAATTATTCTAGAATGGCATGATTATCACATATGATGAATTATATTTTTCTGTATCTTGACTTTACATGGTTTTGAACTTTTTTTAAAAAAAAGTTATTATAAAATAAAATTTTAAATTAGTAGTAGTAGTCAATGCATCTCTGTATTAATTATTGAGAGCTCAATAAGATAATGATAAAGAAAAAGTATCCTCTGTCAAAGATTAATGACTTTTTTTATTATTTTCATGGAGACTAATACATCTCAAAGGTGGATCTTTGGTCGGTATATTATCAAGTAAAGGTGAAGAAGGAGGATATCCACAATACTGGTTTTTATACAAGGTACATGCAATATGAGTTCAGAGTGGTTCCATTTGGACTCAGTAATTCTCCATCAATATTCATGTACTTGTTGAATATAGTCTTTAAGGATTACCCTGAAAAAATTGTGGTAGTATTTATAGATGATATTCTTATCTACTCAAAAAACAACGTGGATATTAAGGAGAATTTTAATTCTATACTAAAGAATTTTCGAAAGAAAATTTTATTTTTGAATTAAAAAAAATGAAATTTCAATATTGAGAAATTAACTTTACTTGGTCATGTTATGACCAAAATATGCACATATATAAATTCTTCGAAAATAAAAGAAATTTAAGGATGTTCAAGACCAACCTTTGTTATGTAAATAAGTAGTTTCCTTGGATTAGATGGGTACTATCATTGATTTGTGATATAATTATAATGATTTTCAATCACAATTACCAAGATAACTCAACAGGGAGTCAATATCTTCTAGATTGATGAATGTGAAGAGATTTTTAAAGAGTTTAATACAAGGCTAATCACTGCACTTGTTCTCACATTACCCACTAGTGGGGAGTTATTTGTTATCTAGATTGATGCATCCAAAAAGGGATTTCATTGTGTACTCATGAAAGATGAAAAAGTTATATTCTATTCCTCTTACAGATTAATGATCCATGAGAAGAACTGCACAAAACATGATCTAGAATTGGATTCAATGATCTTCATATTGATGATTTGGTGAGATTATCTCTACAAGGATATGTGTGAAATATGTATTGATCATAAAAACCTCAAGTGTATATTCAAACAAAAGAAGATCAATATGAACCAACGAAGGTGGTTATATGTGATCAAGGATTTTGATTGTTCAATCCATTACCATCTTAGAAAGGAGAACAAAGTTGCAGATGCTCTGAGTGGAAAGGATCCTGCAACCCTATCCATGATGATGGTTACAAGGGATACAATGTTCTTGGAAATTAAGATGACAAACATGGGACTAATAAAAGGATAATTATCCTTACTTGATCAAATGACTACTCAACCATCTATTATTGAGAGGATTAAAGAGGTTTGAAAGGATGATGAGGTGCTATAGAAATATATAGCTAATATTTTAGACTTTAACTTTTCTAAAGATGGAGTTATAAGGATTGGAACCTAGATATGTGTCCCATAAAAAATAAAACTAAAGATATAACTTATAGATAATGTATATAACTCATCCTTCTCTATTAATCTAGAAAACATGAAGATTTATAGATATTTGAATTCAAAATTATGGAGGGATAACATAAATAGAGATATTACAAAAATTGTTTCATGATGCTAGGTACGCCAACAAGTCAAGGCTGAATGATAGAAGTCTAAGGGTATGATGAAACAATTTCCCATACCATTACGGAAATGGAAAAACATAACCATGTATTTTTTCATAGGACTCCCTTGGAATCCTAAAGGCAATAACTTCCCCTGGTTGGTTATCGACTGCTATACCAATTCAGTGAATTTCATTATTATTAAGGAAGATTTCACTCTTAAACAACTCGGCTATATATACATAAGAGAAGTTGTATGACTTTATGGAGTTCCACTCTATATTGTATTTGATCGAGATATAAGGTTCACTTCAAGGTTATTTATAATTCTTCAGTAAGTATTGGATATAAAGTTGAGATTTAGCACTAAAAATCACCCTCTGACATATGATTAGTATGAAAGAACCATTAAAACTGTAGATGATATTATGAGATCACATGTAATGGATTTCCAATGATATTGGGACCAAAACCTTCCCCTAGTGGAGTTATCATATAAAAATAATTTTCATACTAGAATCTAAATGGAAAATTATGAGGCTCTTTATAGGAAGAGGTTTCACACTCCAACATGTTGGGATGAATTTAGAGAGAAAAATATGATAGGACTTGATATTATCCAAGATATGACATAGAAGTTTCAAAACATTCCATGTCATATTAAATATTCACAAAGTTGATCAAAAAGTTATGCAGCTAATCGATAATGAGACATAGTGTTTGATGTTTGAGATAAAGTGTTCCTTCATCTATCACCATGGAAGAAATCCATGAGGTTTTGGATGAATGGAAAGACCAGTCTAATATACATCACCCCCTTTGAGATCCTTGATCTCATTAGAGCGATTTCCTATTGGATAAAAATATCACCTAACCCATATCAAGTACATGATGTATTCCATGTATCCATCTTAATAAACTACATAACAGAAACCTCACATGTACCAAATCCATAGGTAGTACCATTGGAGAATGATCTTTTATATGAGGATCATCTGTTGAAGAACTTAGATCATAGATACAAGGTTCTATGAAACAAGAAAACTCAACTGATCAAAGTGATGTGGAAGAACCATAGGTTTTAGTAAGTGACTTGTGAAACAGAATAAGTGATTGGAAATAAGTACCCTAATATGTTTTAGTGGTGGAAATGAAAATTTCAAGGGTGAAATTTTGGAAGCGTGGAATAATGTGACAACCCTAATTATTAAAAATTAAATTTCGTTTTTAATGAATAAATTGTTTATTAAGTAATTTATAATGAAAAACGCATGCACTACATTGTTTATTTTGAGCCATTATGTGGTTTTCAGATTTAAAAGACCTTTAAAAATCATTACCATTGATAATATAGCCATCATACATTGACCATTAGTATTTTTACATTAAGGATTATGATAATTTCTAATTGATATTGAAGGAAGTAGCAGTGGATTTGACTAGTAGGATTGTACTATATGAAGGCCATTTATTAGAGCTTTCAAGGGAGATAACACCAGTTGTATTTTCCCTTGACCATGTCCAAAATGAGATTAAAAAACTAAAGCATTAGTGAAGCTTCTAATGGGAGAAATTCAAGCTCATTGAGATCACAATCCAAACCATGTTCGCCAAACCACCCCAATAAAATCTCACCCTCACACACCTTACCCTTAGGTAATTCACTGTTTTAATAAAGGGTTATGTATATAGAACCTAACTATATGAATTTTATATTTTCATTCAGTAAAATAATTTTTATATTTATTTATTACTACTTTTTAAATGACTAGATAATGATCTTGACAATTTTTTTTGAAACGATAAAACTCAAATTGTATTTTTGATATATATCATTTCAATCAAGACACTCTTTTTGATGAATTCAAGAATATTTAAATAAATTATATTTTTATAAAATAATATTATAAAATAATATTTATTAAATATAAATGATAATATAATTTTATGAAGTCAAATGTAATTTCTATAAGGTTCAGAAAACTAGTATTTAGAAAAATAGTATTTTTCAATAAATGAGTGTTTTTTATTTAAAAGTGAAAATGATCATATATAGAGAATTATTTTGATAAAATAAATATTGTTTTTTAAATCACCATTTTGAAATTATCCAAATGTGAATTTTACATAAATTTATGTGGTAGTCTAAATATTGGGTCGAAATTAAATACGGTATAAATACACGGTATGTATTATGACTTCATAAAATACCAAAAGTGATGTAATAAATATTATATATCATCCATGATGAAAAATATTTTTCCACTTTAAAATAATGTTCTTATGAAGTTAATTGAATAATTTTATAAACCCTTAATGAATCCTCCAAAACCTATATTATATTTTACGGGTTTAAAATCAATTCTTTATAAACATGTATAGATTCAACATAACTAAGGGTATTATTTTAATCAGTTCGATTCATGGCCTTATAAATAAATTAAATCCACCCCCTTTTTTAGGAATAATGGGAATTTTTTATCTCCCTTAGTTTTTAATAGAGAAAATTATGTTTTATAACATATGTGACACACAACACCAAACCCAAACAAATAATGAATATTTAAATACAACCATAATAACTTAGCTGTTAAATTTTACGGTATGAATATTATTAAATAATTTATGAAATATTAAAATACATACATACTAATCAACATAAATTTACTAATAAATAATTTTTAAATAATCTATCAATTTTTAGTAATGTCATTTTATTATTCAAAAATATGTTTTCATAAAAAATGATTTATAATTATTTTTGTGAAAAAATATTATAATTGATTTATAGAGCTTTTAGAAAATTTATTTTATAAAATTAACTACATTTTTGATATCATATTACCAAAATTAACTTTGGGGGAAATCTCGGGATCTATTAGAATATATTTATTTTTCTGTGAATGGTGAAAAATTATTATTTGTTTAAAATGGTTATTTCTTTTGATAAATTAAGCAATTTAAAAGTCCGATTATTATTTTAATATTATTTAAAAGTAAAATAATTATTATTTTCATTTATTTAATCTAATTAGTTAAAATAAAATCATTTTTATATTGGGTTTTATAATTAGTTTATTTTTAGCCTTGAAAATACATTTGTCTGAAAACTATTTTAAAAAGAATAATGTTTTTCCATTTCAATTAATTAAAAAATAAACCTTAATGTGGAATGATTTGAAATATATGAATATTATATATATACATAATTATTAATTTAAATTCATATAATGAGTATTTCTAATTATAGAATTAAAGTAAAATCATTCTTTCCTTGAAAAAGACCATTTTGTGGGAAACCATTTTTCATCATGCTTGCGGGTTTTATTTTAAATTAAAATTTTCCACTTCTATGAAATTTAATTTTATAAAATTTATTTATTATTTAGAATCATCGTAATTAATATTAGGAAACAAGTTCAACATACTTTTTTGAAAATATAAATATTAAACGTAGTAAATATTTATTACCACAATAAAAGTAAAATAGGTTAAGTATGGGTAAAAAGATAATAATAATAAATCAGAAATAAAAAAATGGAAAACCAAAAAGTATGAATATTTATATTAAAATTTCAATGAAATTGTATCGACTCGGGTTTTGGCCCTGTCAGACTTTGGAATATTCCTACCAAAATTTTCAGAGCTAGGTGCGAAGACGACGTGCGAATTTGAGGTCCGGTGTGCCCAAAATTAATTTTATAAAAATTTTAAGTATTTTTATACTATGAACATGGAGGGGTTGTTTATTCTCCTAAACGTTAGCTCGGATCAGAAATATGAGGGCACAGTTGCGTCCGGAGCATGCCGTTTAGCCTAGGCAGGGTGTAAAATTTGCGGGCGTGGGCCTGCAGTGGAAAAAGCCACCAGGGGTGTTTTCGTAAATAAATAGAGAAGTTTATGTATGAGAATTGACTCGAATAACTCCTGAACAGAGTCTCAGATCGCGATTCTGAGCTCGCTGTTGCGTTCAGAACACCACGTTTACCCTAGGGGTGACCTAATCTTCTCTGCGCCCGACGTTTTGGTCGGGGGTGTTAAATGGTAGTTTAATTAATTAATTAATTAATTAATTAATTAATTAAACCTAATTAATGCACCCCCACCTCTCATGTTGGGTGAATCAAGGAGGAACCGCGGAAGCCCCCCCCTCCTCTTCTCAACGAACTGGCCAAATCAGGCAATCAAGGTGTCGTTGAGCTCTGATTTTCACGGTGGTCACTCCTAGATCGAGCAGCGGCATCAACAGAGCATTCAAAGCATCGAAAATCCACCAAAAGGTCTCTGGATTGAGTTTTAAAATCCCAGATCCCTTTTATGAATTATTTTTCTTCAAATCATCATAAGAGTTGTGTAGTTCGGGTCCCGAGATTTCTGAAACATGATTCAGATCTAAATTTGGAGCACCGGGGTGCTCCCGGTGGCTCCCAGAAGTTTTCAGGCGGTGACTATATAAGATTCTGGTGAGGGTGGAAATGACACGGTGGTGGCACAGTGGAATCCAGTTTCTGGTGTGGTGGTTTCTGGCAGCGGCGCGGTGGTTTCCGGCGAGGCAGACAATGTTCTGGTCAGGACTTTTTCAGGGGTTCTTAAAACCTCGTAACACACAATCCATAAATCTGATTAGCGAGCCTTTTGTAGAAACGTGTTCCTTGCATTGTTACAGACACTTTTGAACTCACTTTGGGAATTTTATGAGTTAGGTTCATGGCCCAGGGCTCCAAAATGATGAAATAATAATAATATTTTATTATTATTCAACTTCGATCTGCCGTAAGTTTTTCACAGAGCGTCTTATTGACATGACATTAGTGACATTGTGATCCTCCGGATTGTAAGGTAGAATTTTCAAGATAGTTTCCAGGAAATGGGATGAGGATCAGGATGTGGGCCCCATTAGACTACTTTTAGGTGTTTACGGAGAAACGTGACTTTTTCATCGGGTGTCTGTTTTAGACTAACGGGTAGCTGATATCATGCATTTTTTCAATGGAATCGCAATGGTGCAGTCCTCTTGAGGAGTTTCGGGATCAACATGTGGGACCCACCCAGGATAGCTACAGTGAATAATACCTTTTTCATCAGTTGTCCTTTTTGGGAGAGTAAATAGCCTATCCCGTGTGTTTTTCTGCATAGATCGCAGTGGTGGCCTCGGTATAGGCCTAGGAGGTTCACAATGTGGTGATGTTGTGGGTCGCTCATGTTATCGATGTTTAGACAAAAAATGGTTGAGTTTACTCCCTAAGTTCATTCCAATGAGGGTTCATGTGGCATTTCAACCTTAATATTGGTTTGTGATCCCCTCTATAGGATATTTTTTCTTGATAGAGTTGTGGCATCCCTCTAGTGGGTCTGGAGTGGGATCCTCTAGCTTCGCTTCCCTAGATTGGGTTCTTGGTATCGCTGTTACCACTTATCCATGGGCAGCGATCCCCTATCTAGCTGTTTAATCCTGTAGGGTTTGAGGCATCATCAAGAATATGATCCCCTACATAGTGGGCCATGCTTAGTAGGGTTGTGACATCATCGGGTATACAATCCCTTATCCAGTATGTGGTTTATAGTAGGGTTGTGACATCATTGGTTATATGATCCCCTACTCAGTCTGAGGTTTTGGTAGGTTTGGTGAATTTTCCATTTGATCCCCTACATCACAAGTTATACCAGATAGGGTTCTGGTATCATCATGACCACCTTTACATGGGCGACGACCCTCTATCTGAGTGATGTGATCTGTGGAGCACCAGATTGGGTTGTGGTATCCCCCAATGGTTCCTGGGAGCGATCCTTTATCTGTGAGATCTACAAGTTACTGGAGTGGGTTCTTGTATCCTCTAACAGACCCTAGGAGTGATCCCCAATCCGAGGAGTTTGGTATTTCCGTTGTTTCAATATGGTGTTCTTTTTGACGATAACTGACGAGCGTGTATCTCTCGGATGAACACCATATGGGATGATAAAGCTCGTGGAGTGTGTTCTCCTAGTTATATAACTGTCATAGGTGATGATCTCAGAACCTCATGAGGCTTGGTGTGTGAAATGAGTATATCTCGTTTCTCATGGTATATGTATGGTCATATAATTGAGCGTATTTTCATGGTGTATGTAAGGGAATACACTTGAGCTGAGATGACTAGTCATGTTTTTCTGAGGATGGTCTCGAGATGGAGTTTCTCTCTCATTTGAGTTCCCTCTGGCTCAGATGAGCTGATGGTTACCTTTCAGTTTCTCCCTTTTATTTTGGGGTTTTTGGGGTTCCTACTGCATATTTTAAAACTCACCCCTGCATAGGATTTTCCCACACATGTTTGTGTATTTTACAGACCACCGGCCTTTCGACGGAGTCCCAAGAGGAACCGGAGCAGGAAGAGCATTGTGAGAGAGACTGACCAAGGTGTTTACCGGAGCTATACTGAGGAGCTTACCGACGGGTGCATTTGGCTGCATTTTCCTCCTTATGAGCAGGTTGGATGCTTTTGAAGTTTACTTTTGGTGGGCCTTGTATTTTACGTTTTTTACTTTTGTTGTACTCTAGTTGTTGGTTATATGTATGAATGCATTTATTTTTAGTTTTTATATATATCTCTGAACTATTTCATGGAGGTTTATGTGGGTGCATGTGTACATGTACCTTAGGCTAATGCCTCCCATGTTTGTGATATCCTACTCGGCGTTAGTCTCCATCCCCTAGCCTATTGGAGGCAAGCTTGGGGAGTCGCGACTCAAGCCCCATTGGGTCAGGTCGTGACAGAGTGGTATCAGAGAAAGTTCCACCTTTCGGATCTATGAACATAGGTGGTCTAGATGTGAGTTTGGTTTAGGTTGCATAACTGCAATGTTAGGATGTTTCGAGTTCGGATTTATGTTTAGGGACTCTGGTGTTGGTGCGGCGGCCAACGTATCCATTCACCAAGACTTTGATAACCTTCCTTTCAACTCGGGACATTAGGACACTAGCCGTAGGGACATAACGGTACATGCATCATATAGGATTGGGTCTTGGGTTTCCATTGTTCTTCTTGATTCTGCTCCCCAGATATACTCTTTGACCATGGTGCATCATGATTGTATTTCAGGATGCCTCCAAGATGAAAACCAAAGAGGGTTACACAGAAGGATTGTGGTGATGATCCACCATGTGTAGAGGCTATGGACCAGGGCATAGTTTTTGAGGTTGGACCTCCAGGTGGTCTGCTAGTCGAGCCATCACCTGTTGAACAACTAGTTTTTCCATTAGTGCAGGATGAGGATGCACAAAGGTTGAGTGCACTACATGAGTTATAGAGGTAGAAACTTCTAAGGTTTCAGGGTGATCCAGACCCTCAGGCAGCTGATGATAGGCTCAAAACAGTCACCTGAGTTTTTCGCCTAGTGATGACACCTCCAGATCATATGGTGGTCCTAGTGGCGACCCTTATGCATGGTTCAGTTGAGTGATGGTGGAGTTTGGTGACACAGTCTCATTATGTGGAGACACTCACATGGGAAGAGTTTGAGTGGCTATTCAAGGAAGAGTTCTATCCCGTGATGTTGAGTTTAGTGCAGATACAGGAGCTTCTGCAGCTTCGACAGGAGAGCATGACTGTGTCAGACTACTCAGTGAGGTTTACAGACCTGTCGCACTACTACCTAGATATGGTTTGAGATCCATTATTTAGGTATTCGACCTTAGATCAGTGGATATGCCAGGAAATCCGGGAAAGTGTGGGTTCCTTGTGCTTTCCCACCTAAGTTGGAGTGCTGGAGTGATCCTTGGTGGTGGAGATCATTCTGGATGAATTCAGCCTATCAGTGATGGGCATATGGGAACTAAGACCTCAGAAACTAGTTCTGTAGATGGTAGCTGATGAAAGGAATAGGGGTCCGGACGTGGTCAACATTTCAAGAGGAAACCCCAGGATGGAGGATCTGAGGCTTAGGGCTCTTAGGCCAGTTTTTGTTAGCCATAGGAGAGGAGGTGTTATGCTTGCGACGGTTGGGGAAATATTTCTAGAGATTATCGTACCCGTCGTGCTACTGAGAGAGAACCGATTGACATGTCACCTTGGCAGTGACAACGTCTTGAGTATGGAGGTCCGTAGGGCGGTGGACATGGAGACAGAGCTGGTGCTGCAGCTGGAGGTGGTAAGTGGTATTCGATTCCACCACCACCACCCCAGGTGGTCCACGCTGAGCTTAGGGAGCTCGAGGGTGAGGGAGAGGATAGCTTTAGGCCTTAGAGGTTGTTGACTCAGAGGCTTCGCAGGTGGATGGAGGTATGCTCTGTGTCCTTTCTACTTATGTAGTAGTTTTGATAGATACTGTTTAGCAGAACACTTTCCTTTTCGTTTCTTGCTCGAGGTTTGTTCAGGGAATTGGTAAGACCCTGTGCGAGTGTTGTTCGACGTGATATGAATGCACGAGGAAGAGGGATCTTTCCCCCACAGATACGCATTTTTGTGACACGATTAAAACCATGCGGGCAAGTGAGTTCCGGACAAAGAAGATAATGTTTAGGTGTGGTGGATGAGTCCCTCTAACTAATGTGTTTGGGAAGGGGTGTGTGTTGGAAAACATTCTAGCGTGGGAGACCTAGTTGAGAGTTCTGTTTCTTTTCTTGTGCTTATGGATTTTCGAGGATGAAAAGTTCTAAGGCGGGGAGGATTTAGCGACTTGGGATTGGCCCTGTTAGACTTTGGAATATTCCTACCAATATTTCCAGAGTTAGGCACGAAGACGGCATGAAATTACGAGGCCCGGTGTGCCCAGAATTAATTTTATAAAACTATTAAGTATTTCTATACTATACACATGGAAAGGTTGTGTTTTCTCCTAAACGGTAGCTCGCATTAGAAATCTGAGGACACAGTTGCATCCGGAGCATGCTGTTTACCTTAGGCAGGGTGTAAACTTTTCAGGTGTGGGACTGTAGTGGAAAAGGCCACTAGTGGCATTTTTGTAAATAAATGGATAAGTTTCTTTATGAGCGTCAGCACAAATAACTCCTGAATAGAGTCTCAGATCAAAATTCTGAGCTCACAGTTGCGTTTAGAACGCCACGTTTACTCTAAGGGCGACCTAATCTTTATGCACCAGGTGTTTTGGTCGAGGACATTTAATGGTGGTTTAATTAATTAATTAAACCTAATTAATTCACCCCCACCTCTCACATTGGGATCAATAAAGAGGAACCTAGGAAGCCCCCCCTCCTCCTCTTCTCAACGAACCGACAAAATCAATCAATCATGGTGTCGTTGAGCTCTGATTTTGACGGCGGTCGCTCCTAGATCGAGCAGTGGCAGCAGTGGAGCGCGTAAAGCATCGACAATTCTCCAAAAGGTAGACTATTTGAGTTTTAAAATCCCAGATCCCGTTTATGCATAGTTTTTCTTCAAAACTTTATAAGGGTTGTGTAGTTAGGGTCTGGAGATTTCCAAAACATGTTTCGGATCTGAATTTGGAGCACTGGGGTGATCTCAGTGGCACCTGGAAGTTTTTTGGTGGTGACTATGGTAGATTCCAGTGAGGGTGGAGGTGGCGTGGCAGATTTCGGTTTCCGGCGTGGTGGTTTCCAGCAGCGGTACAATGGTTTCTAGAGAGGAAAACGGTGTTCCAGTCAGGACTTTCCAAGGGTTCTTTAAACCCCCATAACTCGCAAATCGTAACTTTGATTTGCGAGCCGTTTGTGGTGATGCATTACTTGTTTCGTGACAGACCCTTTTGAATTCACATTTTGGGAATTTTATGAGTTAGGTTCATGTCCCAAGGCTAAGAAACATTGAAATAATAATAATATTTTATTATTATTCAAGTTCAACCCACCGTAACTTCTTCACGGAGCATCCAATTGACGTGCCGTCAGTGATGTTGTGATCCTGATAGTAAGGTGGACTTTTCAAGATAGTTTCTAGGTGATAGGATGGAGATCAAGATGCGGGACCTACGATGTTGCTTTTGGGAATTGATGGAGAAACACGACTTTTTCATCAAGTGTCCATTTTGGACGAACAAGTAGTCAATCTCATGCGTTTTTCTGAGGGGATCGCAATGTTGCAATCTGATTGATGTGTTTTGGGATTGAGGTATGTGCGCCACCCGAGCTAGCTATGGTGAATAGTACCCTTTTCACCAGTTGTTCGTTTCGGGAAAGTTAATAGCCAATCCTGTGTTTTTCTCCACATAGATCATGGTGAAAACCTCAGTATAGGCCTATGAGGTGTGCACTGTGGCGACGTTGCGGGTCAATTAGGTTAGCAATGTTTAGATCAGCAATGGTTGAGTGTACTCACTTGGTTCATTCCTATGAGGGTTCGTGTGAAATTATAACCTTAGTATAGGTTTGTGATCCACTCAATAGGATATTTTTTCCTGATAGAGTTGTGGCATCCCTCTAGCGGGTTCGAAGTGGTATCCTTTAGCATCGATTCCCTGGATCGGGTTCTTGGTATCACTGTTACCGCTTATCCACGGGCGGTGATGCCCTATCAAGAAGTTTAATCCCATAGGGCTTGATGTATCATCAGGAATATGATCCCCTACATAGTGGTTCGTGCATAGTAGGGTTGTGGAATTGTCGGGTATACGATCCCCTACTCAGCATGTGGTTTATAGTAGGGTTACAACATCGTTGGTTATACGATCCCCTATGCATCGTGAGGTTTCGGTTAGGTTGGTGCATCGTCGGTTCAATCCCCTACATCGTGAGTTATACTAGATAGGGTTCTGGTATCGTCGTGACCACCTTTACACAGGCGACGATCCTCTAGCTGAGTGATGTGATCTGTGGAGCACCAGATCAGGTTGTGGTATCCCCTAGCGGTTCCTGGGAGTGATCCCATATCTGTGAGATCTATGAGTTACCAGAGTGGGTTCTTGTATCTCCTAGTGGACCCTAAGAGTGATCCTTTATCCAAGGAGTTTGGTATTTCCGCTGTTCCAGTATGGCATTCTCTATGACGATAACTGATGAGCGTGTATCTCTTGGATGATCATCATCTGGGATGACAGAGCTCATGGAGTGTGTTTTTCTAGTTATGTACCAGTCATAGGTGATGTGGTCAGAAATTCATGAGGCTTGGTGTATTAAATGAGTATATCTGGTTGCTCATGGTATATGTATGGGTATATACCTGATCAAATGTTCATGGTGTATGTATGGGAATACACCTGAGCTGATCTGACTAGTTCTGTTTAGCCGAGGATGGTCTTGAGATGGAGTTTCTCTCTCATTTGGGTTCCCTATGGCTGGGATGAGCTGACTGTTGCCTTTTAGTTGCTCCATTTTATTTGGGGGGTTTGGGGTTCCTACAAAGTATTTTAATACTCACCCCTGCATGGGATTTTCTCACACATGTTTATGTCTTTTTCAGACCACAAGCCTTTTGACGGAGTCCCAGGAGGACCCGAAGTAGACAGAGCATTGTGAGCGAGACTGACCATAGTGTTTACCGGAGCTGTGCTGAAGAGATTACCAGTGGGTGCATTTGGCAGCGTTTCCCTCCATATGAGCAGGTTGGACGCTTTTGCAGTTTACTTTTGGTGGCCCTTGTATTTTCCCTTTTTTTAATTTTTCTGTACTCTGGTTATGGTTTAGATGTATGCATGCATTTCTTTTCAGTTTTTATATATATCTCTACACTGTTGCATGGAGGTGTATGTGGGTGTGTGTGTATAAGGTACCTTAAGCTAATGCCTCCCATGTGTGTGATAGCCTACTCGGCGCTAGTCGCTAGCCCCTGGGCTATTGGAGGTAGGTTTGGGGAGTCATGTCTCAAGTCCTGTTGGGTCGAGTCATGGAAGAAATAATTATTATATTTATTCATTTTTTACTTTATAAATGATTAAGTAATGAGTTTGATAAAAATTAGTTTTTAATGTAATAAAACTGAAATTGTATTTTTTGTGTAAAATGAAATTTCAATAAAGACATTAATTTTCATGATCTCTTGAATTGTAAAAATAAATTATTTTTTAATAAAATAATAATATTAAGTATTTTTTATTAATTATAAATGATAATATACTTTTTATGAAGTCAAATCTAATTGTTATATGAGTTCAAAAACTATTATTGTCAAATAATGAGGGTTTCTCAATAAATGTAAATTCTTGTTTTAAAATTGAAAATTAACATATTTATAAAATTATTTTTATAAAATAAATATTGTTTTTGGAATCATTATGTTGAAATTATCCAATAGTTATTTTTTTATAATTTTCTGAGACAGTCAAATTTTCAGGTAAAAATTAAATATGGTATAAATATACGGTTTGTATAATGACATCATAAAATACCAAAAGTGATGTAATAAATGATATAAAAGTATATAAATGAAAAAATATATGTTTAACATTTAAAATAATGTGATTTTGATGTTATTTAATTATCTTTATAAATTCTTTATGAATCCTCCATAACCTATATTATATTTTATGGTTTTAAAATCATTTTTTATGAGAATGACTCACTTCCACACCATCAAGGCTAATATTTTAATGACTTAGGAAATTTTATTCATAAATTAATAAAAATCACTCATCTTTTGTAGAAAACATGGGCAAAAACCATTGTAAGGTTTGTGGTTTTGATTATTTTATTATGTAGAGTACAAAACCTATGTTTGGGAAATAATAAAGAACTTACTTCTATTTTCCTATATAAACCCACCCATGATCTAATTAATATTCACAAAAAAACATTTTATCACATTATTACTCTTCTATACTCTCTCTATAGTCCTCTCAATGTTCCCCCAAACCCCCAAGAAGCTCCTCCCAAGCTATTGAAATCACCATCTTAGGGTAGGGACCTCTCTCTCTTGTCTTTTCCATTAAAGCACCTTACCCGTATTTAGCCTTTTGAATCTAAATTGGTTATGTTTTTATGAATTTATAAAAATCCCTTTACTTTCATATTTATTTTCTATTAATTATAAATCATTTATCCCCTCTCACTATAGCATTTACCTAATTCGTTACCATGCCAAAACTTAGTAAAAGATCCTCTCTTTCGCCTCTTTATTCAAGAAACTTATTTATGTAATTTAATTTGTATTTAAATTAATACTGACGGGATACAATATTACACATCCCTCGTAATTGTCTTATTATGTAAGAGTTATGTGGGACCCCTCTCACTCTCATTAATCCCTTCCATGATTCACTATGTATCCCTGTTATGCTGCCAAAATGATCCTGTGATTTTTCCATGGCAAGTTTTTATTCAATCTCCCTCGTTTTCCTATGCCTATTAATATCCAAATTTTCATATAGTATTTTTTTTCTTACAAATCCATCATACTATATTTTTTAATTTCATGTGATGATATACACTTTTATCTCTCATTAATCCATTTTATGGAAATTCATCTACTTTTGTTACGCTACCAAAATGTTACTGTGATTTTCCATAGAGAACATTTGTAAAGTGTATACCCATACCCATTTACACTCAAGGGTATTCACTTAGTTTTACCTATAATTCATTTATTGGTTAATTTCATATATATAACCCACGTTCTTTAATCATGGTACTAAATGTGCTGAAATAATTTCTTATGTTATATAATCTATGTGGAACACTTATGCATGTACATGATATGAAAGTGATGGGTGTTCCCAGAATTATATAGCACTCCAATGTATTGGGTAATGTTTTAGTCTCATGATACATCATGAAAGGGATTATATAGTGATCCTAATCCATTATAAGACTTTTCCCATGATTTTATGATGTACTAGCAGTTATTCTGGACCTATATTGACATGTTCAAAGTTGTTTCCACAATTCCCATATTGCCTTTATGGTACCATTCTATACCATGCCTTATTGTTCATGTTTAGGATTCATACAACTTTTTATGTCCCATTGAAATTACTATTTCCAAACATGTAATACTATATTCACTCTATACTTTTTTATTCCCTTCTTAGGATTTATTTTTCACCCCTTTATTTTTTATGTTCCCAGGTTATCCCATGCATTTTTAAGAATAATGGAATATTATGAGCATGTTAAGGAAGTTTTCAATAATGTTGACATTCTACATCTTTTTAAGTTCTTATTAAATATACCTAATTACCCAAATACACTATACTTATCTATATTCTAGGTTTTTATATGTATTATTATGTAATAAATCATGAAATAATGTGTAATAAAGAATATAGTTTTCATAGTTGGTATCAGAGGCAAAATAGGTTATACAATGCTTATGAACCCTCACATGTGAGATTTGAAAAAATCATTTCTCTCCGCCAAAGGGCTTTATGAGGAAAGGGATACCACTGGGGATGGTGGAGTGTCCCTCCCAAGAGGTGTAGCCATCCATGGAGTGCCCTGATTGGTGTTAGTTATAGCCCATTAGAAATAATTCGAGACCTCTATAGTTGGTATGAAAGGAAAGTATATTTATTTCTGGGATTATGATTAGAAAACTCTAGAAAAATCCTTAGGTATAATTATATGTATTGGGAAACATCTCTTAGTTTTGTTAAATTATAGATTAAGTGGGTTCTAAAAAAATTTATCCATGTATCGATACTATAAGTAGATGTGGCTATGGCATATATTAACCTAGGGGTAACAACCCTGAAAACACTACATTGAGATAGAATTTATCGGTAACTAGTGCATGACAATGATCCTTGTTGCACACTTGGTTTTACAATCCCAGGAGATATGCTTTTTTAAATACAAAAGATCATTATGAACCATTATTAAGGGAACAAAAAATATCATATGATTTTATGTTAGGGAATAAATCATGGATGACAACACTTTAATCCAAGAAAATTCATAATTTAAGGAATATATTTCATTTATAATTTATGTCGTTAATTTTATTGTGTTACCATTTGTGTTTTTAACAGTTTAAAATTACTCATACCTAATTTTCCATTTATTCAAGTTAATGGCTATAAATATGACGAACCAAGTCAATTACCAATGTGATGGGAAATGTGATGAATTCCCAAATGATATTCCTAACATGATGTGAGATCAATTAAGACATATCATTATTATTCTAAACCATCTATCAAAAATAAAAATTAACAACTGGAACATAGTTGAATTTTCAAATACATTAAAGAAGAGGAGGAAAACATCTTAGGTAAGTTCACCTAATAAAGGTGATGAAAAAATAAGATCAAATTTCCTTCATTCCAAAAAATGTTTAAAGAATAATCAAGGGAAATTCCACCAAGGAACTCTAAGGTGTTTTAATCATGATGAAACATGGTATAAAGTAGCTAGTTTCCATAAAAACGAATAGTATGATAGAAGTTAATGAATTTCATATTAAGAAACACTTTTTTCTTTAATGAAATATGTATGGATAATATGGGAATTACCTGATTCAATTCCCTAATCCAAGGGTTAAATCCTAGATTAAGGAAGGATTTATACTATGGAGATCATTGAAGTGTTAGGATTTAAGAGTTTATGTATTCTTTTTTTAGAAGTATTTTGTAAAAGTAGTATATTAATGACATTATGAATATAAGAATCATGCCACATATAAGGATTATTCCACATTAGTATTTCTATAAGGATTTTAAAAATATATTTAATGGTACTAATAACCTATAAAATGATTTAGTGATAAGGTAAAATTTTGGGAACCACATGATTCATGGATTGATAATCCTTAATATGTGTTTGATGTGGGATAAATCTAAAGAGTCTTGGGGTGATATGTCTAAGTCTAATATTATGTTTAAAAGAATTGATACATATTGTTTAGATTTATATGATTGAATTTATGACTTATTAAGGATATTTTTGGAAACATATTACATGATAAAAAAAATATATTTTTAATTTTGAGGTTATTAATGATATTTCGAGAGATTTCTCATTGGGTTTAGGTATATCTACCCATTTTGTTTAATATAAATGATTATTTTAGAATAATCATTTTAAGGTTTTGTAGGTATAATATGAAGGGTATGAGAAAAAGTTTTAGGTTAAAACATTTTTTAATGTTGAGGTTATTCGTGGTATTTGGGAAATATGGGCCTTTATTTAAGGAATGATCTATTCTAAACATTTGGGATTTTTTTGTTCAATTTTAGAAATTAATGTATTAATGTTTATCCATTTTCAGTATTATTTTACTTTATGCTAACCATTGGATTTTTTTAAATATAATAGGATTGAATTGTTATTCTTTGGTGGATTATGTGATCCATTAGATGCTTATTTTATTTCTTCAGACATAAAAAAAAATCATCTTGAGTACTCACCCTTTAGTGAAAAGGATGAGATTATAGTGGGAATTGATTAAAGGACAACATTATACACATTAATAAAGTATTTTTCCTTATTATCCTAGTTTATATGGTAAATAAATTACTTAACACTAGGAAAAAAATTGAAAATAATGTTGTCATATAATGATCGTGTTCGATGAAGTGATGGTCTTTTCACCAATTATAAATTTATCGTTTTGTGGTCTTTGAATTTATCCTAACCATGTTCTCTATCACACTATATAAATTCTTAGTCATTATTGGTTTTTATTTAATATTTTTATTTTCACTTCCCACTAATTTTCTCATACTTGGAAAACTATTTATGTGAGGATCTTCATACTTCCCTCCCTCTCTCTCTCTTTTCTAGTGTATATTTTATTAACCCTTTTTACGGTGTGGGTTTTGAATAATGATAATTTTCAAGTGTCAATTATTTTTACCAAGATCAAGTTAAAATTGTGAGGATGAAATTTATTAAATGGGGTAATAATGTAATGCCCTACATTTTCTTAAAAAAATTATGTTTGATAGCGTATGTGAGGCACAACACCAAACCCAAAAAAATAATGATAATGTAAATATGACTGTTATAATCGAGTTGTTAAATTTGTAGGTATGAATATGATTAACTGATTTATGAACTATATAAAAACATATTTCCTAATAAACATAATTTTTTTGATAAATTATTATTAATTAATCACTCAATTTTTAGTAATGTCGTTTTTTTCATCAAAAATATGTTTTCTTCAAAAATGTTTTCGAATTATTTTTCTAAAAAAGATATTATAATTAATTAATTAAAATTTTAAAAAAATTATTTGATAAAATTAACTTTATTTTTGATATCTACATATCAAAATTAACTTAGGGTAAAATTATGGGATCTTTCATAAAATATTTATTTTCCAGTGAATAGTGAAAAATTCCCATTTGTTTCAAAATGTCACTTCTTTTGATAATTTAATTAATTTAAAAGTCCCATTATTCTTTTAATTTTATTTAAATGTAAAATTATTTTTCTTGATCTATAATTAATCCAAATAATTACATTTAAATCATTTTTATAATGGACTTTAGAATAAGTTTATTTTTAGGAATGAAAACACATTTTTCTGAAAACTATTTTAAAATGAATAATGTATTTAATTTTAATTAATTATAAAGTAACCCCTAATTTGGAATTATGTATATTTTATTTATAGATTATATATCTAAAGTTATTAATTGAAATTAATATAATGAGTATTACTAGTTTTAGAGCGATAGAAAAGTCATCATTTCCTTGAAAACTTTATTTTTCAGAAAACCACTTTTCATCACACTTGAGGGGTTTTATTTTAAATTAAATTATTCATATTCTATGAAAATGAATTTTCTAAAATTTATTCACCATTTAAAATCATCATAATTTATATTAGGTAATATGGTCAACTAATGTTTTTGGAAATATGAATAGCAAACGTAGTAAATATTTATTACCAGAGTAAAAGTAAAATAGATTAATTATAGGTAAAAAGATAATAATAATAATAAATTAATAAGGAAAAAAGGGTAAAAATAAAAGTGTAAATATTTTTATTTACTTTTAAATTAAACAATGATTATATTTATTCTTTATTGTTTTTACTTTATAAATGATTTAGTAACGAGTTTCATAAAAATTTGTTTTTATTATAACAAAACTCAAATTGGATTTTTGTGTAATATGAAATTTCAATTAAGAATTAATTTTGACTAATTTATAAATTCTAAAAATAAATTATATTTTAAAAAATAATACTATTAGGATATTTTTTAATTGTAAATGATAATATAATTTTTAAGATATCAAATGTAATTGTTAAAAGAGTTCAAAAACTATTATTGTCAAAATAACTAACATTTATCAATAAATGTTAGTTATTATCTTAAAAGTAGAATTTAACATATTTAGAAAATTATTGTGATAATATAAATAATATTTTTTTTAATACTAATTTCCAAATTATCCAATAGTTATTTTTCATAATTTTCCGAGACTGTCAATGTTTCTGGTAAAATTTAAATATGGTAAAAATATAAAGTGTGTATTATGATATAATAAAATCCAAAAAGTAATGTAATAAATTATATAAAAAGTATCCATGAACAAATATATGTTTAAACTTTAAAATAATTTTATTTTTAGGTTATTTAATTTATTTGATAAATCCTTTATGAATCCTCCAAAACATATATTATATTTTAAGGTTTTAAAATCATTTCCTTATGAACATGAATCACTTCCACATCACCAAGGGTAATATTTTAATAAGTTCATCCCTTGTACATATAAAATAAATAACACCAATATTATTTGGAAGAAAACATGGGAAAAAACCAAGGTATGGTTTGTGGTATTGATTGCTTTATTATATAGAGTCCAAAACCTATGTTTAGTAAATAATAAAGGACTTCCCTCTTTTTTCCTATATAATCCCATGAATGATCCCACTAAAATTCTCTCAAAAACCTTGGATCACATACATAATCTACCCTACCCTCTATAGAGTCCTCTCAAGGAGCCCCCAATCTCACAAGAAGCTCCTCCCAATCTTTTGGAATCATCCTCTCAAGGTAAGGGACCTCTCTCTCTTCTTTTCCATTCAAGCACCTTCCTTATATTTATCCTTTTGAGAATCATTTTTATATTTTTATACTTTTATAAAAATGAAATTAATTTTCAATTGGTTTTCTATTAATGAGATATCATTTATCCCATATTATTATATCATTTACGTAAGTCATTACTATGCCTAAATTTAATAAGATACCCTCTCTATCTCTTCTTTATTTAAGAACATTATTTATGTAATTAAATTTTTATTATAACACATATTGATGGTATATGATATTACACATCCCTATTACTACCCTTATTATATAAAAGTGATTATTTAACCATTTCACTCTCATTAATCCCTTTCATGATTCACTATGTACCCCCATTATGCTTCTGAAATTATCCTGTGATTTTTTCATGCCATTTTTATTCAAGCACCCTCCTTGTCTTATGATTATTAATTATATAATTTTCATGTCATACTGTGTTCTTACATATCCATAATACTATAATTTTTACTTCCATGTCATTATATTCTCCTCTATATCTCATTAGACCATTTTATAAAACTTCACACAATTCCGTTACGCTGTAGAAATGTTACTTCGATTTTCCATGCCAAATATTTTTGAGGTGTATACTTGTACCCATTTCCACTCAAGTATATTCACATAGTTATAAATATACATCATTAATTGGGTAATTTCATTTATATAACCCACAATCCTTAATCATTGGATCAAGTGTGATGAAATATGCTCTTATGTTATATGATCTATGTAGTGCACTTATGCATTTACATGATATGGAAATGATGAGTGCACCCAAAATTTTATAGCACTCCATTTCATTGGGTAATTTTTTAGTCTTATAAGACATCATTCAAGGGATTAGGGAGTGAACCTAATCCATCATGGTACTTTTTCCGCTATTTTATGATGTCTTGGAGGTTTTCATTGACTTATGTTTATGATGCCAGGTTTAAATTTGTTTCCACATTTCCTAGGTTTCCTTTACGTTACCATGTTATACCATGTATTATTTTTCATGTTTATTATTCTCACCCATTTTTATGTCCCATTGAAATTCCTATTGTCTTACATGAAATACTGTATTTATGATATGATTTTTTTATTCCCTTATTGGGATTTATATCTCACCCCTTTATTTTATATGTACCTATGTTATCCCATGAGATTTAAAAAGTAATGGAATATTATGAAAATGTTAAGGAAGTTTTAATTAATGTCAATGTACCACATGCTTTTAAGTTGTTATGTAATATACCTAATTACCCAAAGACACTATAATTCTTGATCTTTTGGGTTTTATTATGTGTATTATTATGTAATAAATCATGAATTAATGTGTAATAAATAATAGGGTTATCATAGTTGGTATCAAAGGAAAAGGAGATTAACTAATCCTTGGTAACTCCCACATGTGAGCTTTGGATGAAGAATTACCCTCCACCCAATGGCTTCATAAGGAAAGGTCTTCCATTGGGGATAATATTATACCCCATCCATGAGGTGTATCCACCCATGGAGTTTCCTGATAGGTATCAATTATAGTCCACTATAATTAATTCTTGAACAATATAAAAACCATGCGATGGTTTTTGTTTTGGAATAATTTATTATATAGAGTCCAAAACCTATGTTGATAAATTAGTTAATAATTCTCTTCTTTTTTTATATATGAACCTTCTCAACCTCCCATTAAACTTCTTTCAAAACCCTAGTAGTATAAATTCACTTTTACCTTTCCTCCTTTGACCCCTCCCAAGGTTCCCTCATGCTCCTAAGAATCTCTTACCAAGATTTAAGAAGTTCCCTCTCAATATAAGGGATTATCTCATTCTCCTCTTTATTCATACACCTTATTTGTATAATAATTTTTTATTTCCAAATTTTCATGTTGGTAAATGTTTCTAAACATCCCTATTATGATCCTTATGATTTTCAAGTGATGAGAGACCCATTTCATTCTCATTATACCCTTATATGATTCTATTTATACCCTCATTATGCTGCTGAAATCATCCTGCAATTTTCCATTCCAAACATTTTTATAGTGAATACCCATTACCATTTCCACTCAATGGTATTCACTTAGTTATAATTATCCTTCATTGATTGAGAATTTTCCTGCATGTGACCCATAATCCTTAAATAAAGGGGTTAAAAGTGATGGAATACATCCTTCAGTTGTATGATTTATATGACACACTTATGTATAAACATGATATGAATGTGATGGTTTAGATCAGAATTATATATACCTCCAATGAATTAGGTAATTTTTTTATCTCTTGAGATTCCATGTATGGTATAGTGACCCTCACTTTTAAAACATGGATCTTACACCAATGTTGCGAAATACTTGACACAATACAAAAACAGACGCCCAAAGACCATATTAGTTTAGTTCATTTGGAAACTTGGAACACAAACTTATAGTCTGGTGGACAATATTCAATGTTTCCCATAAATATCTTCCCCTTTAGTACCCCTACCTAAAACCTTTATTTATAACCTGGGGAAAATTAATCATAAGGTAGGGTGGGATCATATGATCAGTAAGCGTAATGAAGGGAGACATGCACACATATTCATGAGCATAAGGGTTTGAAAACATGATCATGAAACTTGAAGATCATACCTTGTATAACAATGATTATAAACATGAATCATGTCATAAATATTAGAAATTGATAAGACATGAATCACAAGGAAATAAATAAAATAATCCATGAAATCATAAAATATGAATAAGACATGGAATTGTGACATACACATAAACATTTAATATCAATCCCTATATGTCAAGAAACATTACTAGAACTTATCAAGGTACTTCATGGGGACTACACATACTGGGTGGGACACAACACCACCCCCAGTCACAGTCATTTCATTGTAAGGGATCAAGTTTCCCATATGTCCACATTAGACCAGGTTTACCTATCTTCCCATAGTGTATCGTTTTTCTCCATTTTCCCACAGTGGATCAAGTTTCCCCATCTTCCCATAGTGGACCCGGTTTCCCCATCTTCCTATATTGGATAAGGTTTACCCATCTTCCAATAGTGTATCTAGCCCATAAAATTGATTCTCATCATTATATCATGAGATATAAATCTTTCCCCAATAAATTGGAGGGAGATATATCTCTCACCCATCACATAATGAGAACCATACATATGCGTGCCACAAGAATATAAATCATTCCTCATATTAGAACCCATGGAATGAAATAGGTTTCATAAACATAATTCAATCACAACATAACCCATGTAAAAGAAATACATTTCTTAAATATTATCCTAACATAAAAATAAACCATTCAATAAAGAATACAAACAATATTCTTGGATCATATCATTAATAAAGCATAAACTATGGAAAATTATGTCTTCTTAGATGGAAAATAATTTTGAAAGATCTTTTTAAAACATTTATTGAGGAAAATATCCTATCCTCTTTAAAAAATGATTTTAAAATCATAAAACATTTATCAAACCATTTTCATTGAAAATACACATGAAAATATATAAAGGAATATTTTAAACCATTTTAAGCATATTAGAAACCCATTTTATTAAAAATTTTTAAAATATCATTTAAAACACTTTTAAAACATTTTTAGAAAAACTTATTTTTAAGGAACACCGATTTATGACCAAAGGGATAAAAACATTAATTGAAGCATAAAATATCATTAAAATAAATAGATTCATAATAAAAAAATGTAAAATAGTAGTATATAAATCTCCTAAAATAATATTGGTGCGTAACGTAACTGTGTCCTAAAAAAGGAAAATTGAGAGAAAATTACCTTACCGATTTGATAACTTTTGATCTGTAAACCCCATGAAATAGAGATCATCAAATGGATTTGTAAAGACCCATAAAATGAAGAATAATATTCATTCAAGACATTCATGGGAAGTAAATACCCCATATATAAGAACTAGGTGGGGAACATGGCTTGTATCTCATGGAAAATAAAAGTCAGACAAAAATACATTACAACTTTAGTAACTTTAGAATCATGAGCCCCATTAAAGAATAAAATCAATAAAATAATTTAATATCATTAAATAAACTAAATTAATGATATAACATGTCATATGACAATATACAGACCAAAAAAATATGTGAGTGGTGAAAATGGAATGTATCTCACAGAAATAAAAAGTGAGATGAAATTCCCTCACCTTAAGTCTTTAATTCCTTCGCACATTTCAAGACCTCTTGTATAATAAATATATATTTATTATAAATATACAAATAAATAATAGTCATATATATACACACCATATATTATTTTCTTATGATGTTCTATTACCCGTTTAATAACAATTCTCAGGTTAAAGTAATTTTTTCGGTTAATAACTGCTTTTTTATAGTACATGTTTTGATTTTTCATTCTTGATCATCTTGATTAAATCATTATTTAATTATTTCCTAAATTTAAAACAAGTAATATATATCATATATATTAATTATATACTCATTTATAATAATCTTGTAAAATATAGATATATGAAATAGAATACAGCGTTCATAGAGACTGTAGGCCGTACGTATGCATGAACACTGTTTCCATTTTCTTTTCGGGTTAAAATAAAAGAAATTATAAGATATATTATAATTAAAAAATAATTTATATGTCATATAAAATATATATATTCATAAAAATTCATCCTTATTTCCATCCATAATATATATCTCAATGTTGAATCACTCACATTGTGGAGATGGTAAGCCATACGTACGCACAAGTGACATTATCATTTTCTCAAAATATTATATGGTAAAAATATAGACTTGATTTTAAGAATAAATAAGTATAATTATATCATAAATATAATTAATATAATATAAAAATATTGTTTAGATCATAATTACCAACTAAAAGAGGTGGTAAAGAAAAAATTAACAACATCATTTCGTGAGGCAGTAATTTGTCGTACACAAGAACGGTAAGTTTGTTATCTATTTGATAGAAGTGTGTGTTATTGTAGGTTTAAAAATTAATATAAAAAAATCCTAGAATATTTAGGATACTAATTTTATTATATAAACATGAAATAAAAATTATTTAAGGAGTTCATGGAAGAAATAAAATAAAAACATTCGTTGATGAAGATTACCTCTTCTTTAGGTATCTCTCTTTGATTTGCACAAAAGGAATACATTGGTTGGATTTTTGACCAAAGTAATGATTATAGGATTAAGAGAATAAACTTTGGAGGATAATTGGTCAGATTGTTTTTCGATAAAATGGGTTTTAGAGGTGTGAATAAAAGATAATAAGAGGTTCCCTTTTATAAGAGAGGAGAGGGGCACTTTTGGAAGCTCCTAAAATATTAAATTAATATAAATTATTTTTTAATTCCAAATGGATCAAAAGTGATTTATTTACAATATATTATTAGGATGTATATAAATCCTATCAATAAATATTATATATATATATATATATATGTTTAGGTGATATTATTACCATTATCTTTTGAATTTAACCATTAATTAATCCAATTAACTATTACAGTGAAAACATGTGTTTTTACTACTTATGGGTTAATATATTTACTATAAAATTACAAAAATACCATGAATGAGTAATTTATGAAATTTTAGGACATATCCCAATTAGGTTTCTAAATCATATATTTTTACGAATTTTATATCATTTAATAAAATATTATTTATTTTAAAATTTCAATAATGTCAATGTTGACACTATTCAACACTTGACATTTTAAAAATATCATAACAACATGATATATTTAAAAAAAAAATTAAATTATTTCTAACATGTCAAAGTCATCTATAAAATTAATGAATGAAATTAATTATATCAAATTATATTAACTTTAATTTCTTTAATATCATTTATTTGATTCTTCCATTAATTAAATAATTCCTTCATCATCACTGTGTCACCATTTAATTAATTATTTTTTTCCTAAAAATCTTAAATAAATTAAAATGATATAGAAATATATTTTGTCATTATAAATAAAATTTATATATGAACATATCCCTTATATAATACCCTATTAAAAATATTTCTCTTGTTAAAAATAAAAGTGTGAAACATGTCTTTCCTTTGAATATAATACTACAAAAGTGTTAAAGACCTAAGAGTGGATTAAATTAGACATAAAATATTCCTAATAAATATTTTTATATATAAACACTCATCTAATTAAATTAGGAAAAGTTTTAGGGTTATTTTATGTTAGTTATAATATTATATTTATATTTAATTAATTGATTTACCATTAATCATGGTAATAAAAAATATTACTAAAGTAACTATCCCCAATTTTCAAAAATAAAAGCGACATATTTAAATAATTTGGTCTTTATGATTCAAAATTTGGAATCCATTTTACTAAATTCAAAAAAAATAATTGGAAGAAATTAATTAAATAAATAATCCTGTTGACGGAATGAGAAAATAGGTTTTTAAAGTAAAACATTCAAAAGTTCACAATGTTTTCATATCCAATTTAAATGTGAAATAGATTAAAATGACATTAATTGGATTAAATGATAAAATCCTGATCTAATTATACTTTTAAAACCATTAAAAAATATAATTTAACACTATAAAATATTTCAAGGAAAAAAGTTGTTTTCAATTAAAATTTAGTAACTTTTTACTATGCATCAAAACATGAAACTTATCCGAAAAAACCAAAAATTAAACTGAAGTGAATTTTTATATCCAAATTTCAAAGAAGAAGTTTATTTTTTCAAATATAATAAATAAAAGTGTCAAAAATTGGATTGAAAATGGGTTCACCATTAAAAGTCTATAATAAAGCCCTTTTGAAAAATATAGGGTTTTATTTATAAAATTTGGTTGGTTCTTATATTATACCTATTAAATATATTTTATGAATATAAAAAATATTTTATTGAATATATAATATATACGTTTCATAAATATAATTTACTAATTGTAATTAATTTAATTTATTATTACAAAATGACTTTGTGAGAATAAAATTAAAAAATTTTCCTTTATATTCAATTGGTTTATATTTTTATTTCTAATTAAGTGGTATTCAATGAATTTATCTCTAAAACATATAATTTGATAATTTATTTAATAATATTCACAATTTCTAATGTAATTACTTGATTATATCATATTATATTAAATGATTTTTTTTAAAAAATTATACTATTGTTCAGTAAAACTCGATCTTGTGTGAAACACAAGCTATCGAAGTAAATCTACATTGTGTATAACCAAATACAAGAATAGTGTTACATATACCACAAGCTAGGTCGGCGTTGCGTATAACACAATCTTATATTAGTGTAGTGTAAAACACAAGACATAAAAAAAATCAAATTATTAAAAAAAATCTATCTCACAAAAATATCGGGGTGTTACATTTTACCCCCCTTAAAATTAATTTCACCCTCAAACTTCATCTGTATTATTAAATGATTAATACTTGAAATTTTCTTTCCTAGAAATTGACATCGTAAAAATGAATACTATATATTCATTTTAAAAAAGGAATGTTAGAAACATAATGGTTACTTAATTTAACTCATTACTGGGATTCCACATAGGAGAACATAGATGGAAATTTAAAACAGGGACATAAAAGAGAAATTAAACTATCATATTCTGATGGAGAATGAGAGAGAACATGGTTCATAGAAAGTTAACAGTTAGAAATCATTAAATATAAGATGATTTAAGGGGGAATTTGATTCATGAGAAAATAAGGTACTATAATATCCTTTTCAGTTTCTAGATCCTTTCCCTAGAGTTGAAAAATTTTCATGGGAAGAAATACTTACTTGATTTCAGGAAAACATCACCCTTTTTTTGTGCCTTGATAAATTTTCAAAAAAAGTCAATATGTCATTCCTGAAGTGTTAGCAGATCAGGATATCCATAAATAAAATGATATTTCATTCCATTTTTTTATAACCACAAAATGGTTGCAAAATTTATCCAATATGAATAAATCATCATACGATGAGATAATAATTTAATCTATAAAACCTCATAAGAAGTTCAACTTAAACCATTCCACAATTGTGATCCTTATAACCCTTATGAAATAAGAAATTCCAAAACATTAGAATGAAGTGAACTAAATAAGATTAAAATTTATCCCCCATATATCAAAAGTTAGTTCTTGGTTGTCACATTCCAAACATGTAAATACATTTATCAAGTATTATTGAAACAAGGTAATTACCAATTTTTTTTTGAAAACATGCACGTTCTCTTATTATAAAGTTTATTGTATATATTCCTTAAGTCCAAAAAGTTGTAAACTCCATTCATGATAACATAAACCACCATTAAAAAAATCTTTAATGAATTCCAAAGAAATGAGTAACATCCAATTTAATTATCCATATACAACATATCTTTATCCAAATATCATTATCTCATCATTAAGAACATATTAATGGTTATCCTTCCCCTAACCATGAGTTTTCCAAAATTTTCACCTTATTACCTCAATCAATATTCATGGTTACCTGTACCATTCAACATATACTCTTAAATCCTTATGAAAAAACTAAAGTGGACCAATACATGGATGTTTCATTATTCCATAATACCATAAAATTAATTTTACAACATTATTCTTGAATTCTATTACATAATTACTCAATCATTACTCAATTTTTTTGTTGTACTCTACACGATAATATCAATCACATGATATTTTCCTTTTTTCTTTGGCTTTAATAGGTTTCTGATGGAGATCGTCATTTTTAACCCTTGGATTAGGGAATTTATTAGCATAATGCCCATTCTATTTACACATGAAGCCCTGAATTGTGGGAGGTACATCCCATGTGGACTTCAATCTATTATCATCATTGGATAAATTTTTCTTCCCATTAGTTTGGAATTTAATTTCCTTATATCCTTCCTTTCCACACTTAAATAATTTATTATACCCCATAAGACAATTTCCTACTTGCTTCTTTCCACAGTTACAACATAATAGAAATTTTATCTTCTTACCTCCATGATTATTTTATTTTATTTTGAACTCTATCTTCTTTTTCTTATTAAAACCATGAGATTGATATATAAATTCAGCCACTAATTCAATTTAAAAAAAAAATTCACAACCTCTTCATAGCTAATAAATCATCTTATAGACAATGCCCTTATAAGACTTTTCTTTAATCCACTGAAGAACCTATCAACTTTTCTTTTGGGTTGGATGATAATTCCATAATCATATCTCATAAATATTGTGAAATGAGCCTTATAGGAACTAAAAGATTCATAATACTTTTTATTCAACTCAAGAAACTCATTTTCCTTTTTTTTATGAAGAACAATTAGTAAGTACTTATTGAAGAATAATTTCTTTAACTCATCACAATCCATTGATTCAATTTCATATTTCCTTCTTATATTCATGATTATATTCCACCACTGAACTTCTTCACCTTACAACTGATAAATACTAGAAATACTTTCTCATGTTCCAAACACTGGAGGATGGAGAATATCATTTCAGTGGTACTAATATAGTGTTCATAAACAAGTGGATCATAAGTCCCGCTGAAATAATGTGGACCTTGCCTCATGAAGGACTGAACACAACATTGTTACCTCCTTTTATCATTTTAAAGATCGTCATGATTCATAGCTTGATAATGATGTGTTAGAATAACATCAAGGTTTTACATTCCATATCCAATAATATTCAAATTATTAGGATAATGATTATTTCATTTTCCATCATAATCACCACTAATGTGGTTCCTTTGGATTCTAGCCACTAACTAAAACTAGAAATCATAGAGTAAAAAATAGTTTTCATAGTGAGGAACCAAAAAATCATGAAAACCACTTAAATGATGTCAAAAATTTGACACCTTTATTTAATTTATGACACCCAAGGGTTATACTAGGTTATTCATAGCCAACATATTTTTAAATCCTTCATGATGGTTTGTGAAGAGTTTGTGAATTCCCAAATCAAATACCCTAGGAGTGTCATACCTGGTGTGTAGTAAGGAATGTTATCATGTACCAGGTTAATCTTAAGTCAAGCCCAATGCACCTTGTCAGAGTTGTTACTCCTAGGTACATTTGTTCCAGAACCACATCCACTTGTAGTATTCCGATAGAGATGTATTTATAGAAAACCACTCTCTCTATCCTTTACCAAAATTCTAGTACATTTCCCAATAAATTTCCTTATCCTTAGACTTATCCATAGGAATGTACTTAGAGTTCTCCCTATGGTTTTCTCATACTAGTTTCTAAAGGTTAACTAAACTTTTTCTCTCATACCAACTATAGCGACCCTCACTTTTCAAACATGAATATTACATCACTTTTTCAGAATAATTAACACATTATAAAAATAGAATCCCAAAGACCATATTATTTTAGTGATTTTAGAAACTTGGAACACAAACTTCTAGTATGTTGAAAGATCATCAATGTTTCCCAAAAAGATATTCCCCTTTAGTACCCCTACCTAAAACCATTATTTATAACCAAGGGAAAATAAAACATAAGAAAGGGTGATCTCATATGAACAGTAAGTGTAAACAAGGGAGACATGTAAACATAATCATGAGAATAAGGGTATGAGAACATAATCACGAAAATAGAAAATCATTCCATGTATAGCAATGATCATAAACATATATCCTGGTGTAAATATTGTAAATTTATAAGAATTGAATCATAATTAAATAAGGAACATAATCCATGAAATCATAACATTTGAATAAGACAAGGAATTTTTTCATACACATAAACATGTAACATAATTCCCTATAAGTCAAGATGCATTACTAGAAATTATCAAGGCACTTCATGGGGACTACACCTACTAGGAGGGACACACCATCATCCTTAGTTGAAGTCCTTTCCTTATGAGGGATCTAGTTTCCTCTCTTTCCATAGTGGACTAGACTTCCAATTCTTCCCATAGTCGATTGAGATTCCCCATATTCCTATAGTGGATTAGATTTCCCCATATTCCAATAGTGGATTGGGTTTACCCATCTTCCCATAGTGGACCGGGTTCACCCATCTTCCCATAGTGGATCAGGTTCCTCCATCTTCCTATAGGGGATCAAGCATGTCGACTTAATTACCATCATTATCTAATAAGATATAAATATATATCCAATTCATTGGAGAGAGATATAGGTCCCACCTATCACATAATGATAACCATACATATTTTTTCCATAAGAACATAAATAATACCTTATATCAAAACTTGTGGAGTGAAATGAGTTTCCTAAACATCATTCAATCATAATATAACAAATGGAAAATAAATAGATTTCATAAATATCATTCCATCATGAAAATAAACCATTAAATAAATAATATGAATTTAATTCATGGATAATATCCCCAATAAATAATAATCTATGACAAATAAAGTCATCTTATATGTAAAATTATTTTGAAATATTTTTTAAAAACATTTCATGAGGAAAATATCCATTCCTCTTTGAAAAATGATTTTAAAATAATTAAACATTTATGAAAAAAATTTCATTGAAAATAACATTGAAAACTTATAAATGAATATTTGAAATCCATTTTCTTTAAGATTTTTAAAATATCATTTAAAACATCTTTAAAATATTTTCATAAAACATTATTTTAAAGAAACATAGTTTTCCGAATAAAAGGGGAAAACATTAAATAAAGAAAAAAATATCATTAAAAGAAATATATTCATGATTATATATTTCAAAGAGTATTATATACACCTCATAAATTAATATAGGTACATAACATAACATATGTCTCAAATAAGGTAAATTGAGACAAAATTACCATACTGATTTGGTAACTTTTGATCCATAAACCCCATGAATGATAGTTCATCAAATGGACATATAAATTCCCATAAAAATAATGATAAAAGTAATACAATAAATTAATGGGTAGTATATACACCACATATAATAACTAGTTGGTGAACATGTCTTGTATCTCATGGAAAATAAAAGTGAGATGAAAATCCTTTACAACTTGAGTAACTTTAGAATCATGAACCCCATAAAATAATAACATCAATTAAAAATTTTAATATCATAAAATAAGGTAAATAAATGATATAAATTTCATAATAAATAATATAAAACACACAAGAGGTGTTAGTGGTGAATACAACATGTATATCACAGAAATAAAAAGTGAGATGAAATTCCATTACCTTAAGTATTGACTTCCTTAGGACATATTAAAACCTACCATATAATAAATTTATGTTTATTATACATATAAAAATAATCATAGTCATATATATATCTACCATATATGATTTTCTTATGACCATATGTTACCCATTTATTAACAATTCCCATTTTAAAGTAACATTTTTGGGTAATAACCGATTTTTTTATCATACATGTTTTGACTTTTCATTCTTGATCCTATTACTTAAATCATAATTTACTTATTTCAATAATTTAAAACATGGATTTTATATAATATGTATTTTTTATATAAACATGTATAATAATCTTATAAAACATAGATATATGAAATGAAATACAACGTTCATGGAGATTTTAGGTTGTATGTTTTCTTGAATGTTGTTTCCATTTTATTTTCTTGTTAAAAGAAATAAAATTATATGATTTATTATCATTCAAGAATATTTTTTATGTGTTATTAAATGAATAAATAAATATACTTTATAAATTTTCAGCCTTATTATCATCCATGAAATAAAGGTGAATAATTAATCACATCGCCTCATGAAGATGGAAAGTCATAAGTATGCCCGACCGACATTATCATTTTTCAAAAATATTAGATGGTTAAAAGGTAAACATGATGTTATCATTAAAAAATTATAATTAAATCATAAATATCATATATATTATATAAAAATATAGTGTCCATCATAATGACCAACCCTAATATGTGGTAAAGGAAAAACGAACAACATCATTTCATGAGGGGGTATTTCTTCATACACAAGAATGGTAAGTTTGATACCCATTAAATAGAAGTGTGTGTGAGTATAGGTAGAAAAATTAATATAAAAACATACCAGTATAATTTTTATACCAAGGTTATTATATAAACATGAAATAAAAATAATTGAAGGAGTTCAATGAAGAAATAAAATAAAAACGTTCATTGATGAATGTTACCTATTCTTTGGGTATATCCTTTTGGTTTTTACAAAAGGACTCATTTTGTTGGATTTATGACCAATGTAAGTATTCTAAGATTAAGGTAAGAATATTTTTAGGATAATTTGGTAGAGGTTTTCTGATCCAAAGGGCTTCATATGTGTGAATAAAAGAGAAGGAGAGGTTCCCTTTTAAAAGAGAGGGGAGGGGCACTCTTAGAATATCTTAAAATATTAAATTAATATAAATTAATTTTTAATTCCAAATGGATCCAAATTGAGTTAAGTAAAATATATTATGAGGATATATTAAAATACTATCAACCAATATTTTTTATATACGTTTATGTCATATTATTACGCTTATATTTTGGCTTCAACCCTTAATTAATCTCTTTAACTCTTACTATGGAAACACGAGTTTTTACTAATTATGGGATAATATAGTTAAAATAAAATTCCAAAAGAACAATAAATGATTCATTTATGAAATTTTAGTACTTATCAAAATTATTAGTCTGAATATTATTTTATTATAAATTTTATACCATTTAATAAGATATTATGTATTTTAAAATATTAATAATATCAATATTGACACTATTCATTAATTTTATTTTTAAAAATTAATTAAAAACATTAAATATTAGAACCAAATAAATTAACTTATCGGTATAATGAAAAATTAATCCATAATTCATGGATATAGTGGATGGGGTGGTAGAAATAAAGGATGTCTGTGTTATATGTCTTTTGTTTTGGTGGGGTGTTTTCCTATTGACCCTAAACATTCCCTTGTGTACTATGTATTTTATTTTATAATAATTTTTTTGGATCATGGAGCTTCTCCATCGTATACACTATTTGGTTTATTTTATTCTTCCATTAATTAAACAATTCCTTCACTTTCATTGTGTCACAATTTAATTATATTATTTATTTCATAAAAATTATAAATAAATTACCATGATATAGAAAAAAATTTATCTTTAAAAATACTATTTATATCCAAATATATCTCTTATATATAACACTATTAAAATATTTATTTTGTTAAAAAAAGAGTGAAAAACTTGTCTTTCCATTTAATATAATACTATAAAAGTGTTAAAGTCCTCGAAGTGGATCCAAGTGGGCATAAAATAGTCCCAATGAAGATTTTGGTTAACAAGTGGGCATACTACAAGTGGGCATACTATAAGTGTTAGTGTAATTTAATATTAGTTATAATATTATTTTTATCTTTAATTACATTATTTACCCTTAACTGTGATAATAAAAAATATTAGTTAACTTACTGTTCATAATGTCCCAAAATAAAAGTGTCCTATTTATAGAATTGGGACCTTTTGGTTATAAATATGGAATCTAATTTTCTAAATTAAGAAAATTTAATTCGATGAGATTAATTGAAAAACTAATCTCATTGGCGGAATGAGAAAACATGTTTTTAAAGTAAAACATTCAAAAGTTCATAATGTTTTTATATCCAATTTCAATATAAAATGGATTCCAACTAAATTCATTAGATTAAATGATAAAAAAATGTTCTAATTATACTTTAAAACCATTAAAATATATATTTTAACACTTTAATTTATTTTTAATATTTTTTTTAAATTAAAATTTATTATTTTCACTATTCACCAAAACATGAAACTTATCAGAAAAATATAAACAATTAAGCCCAAGTAAATTTTTATATATTCATTTCAAAGAAAAAGATTATTTTGTCAAATAGAATATATAAATGTGTCAAAAATTGTATTTAAAATAGTTTCTCCATTAAAATTTGATAAAAATACCCTTTTGAAAAATATAAGGTATTATACATAAAATTGGGTTGGTTATTATCTTATGCCTATAAAATCTATTTGATGAATATCAAAAACCTATAATTGAAAATATAACATTTATATTTCATCAATATCATTTAATAATTCTAATTAATTTAATTTATTAATAAAAAATGACTTTGGGTGTATAAAATTAAAAATATTGCCTTTATATTCAATTGGTATATATTTTTGTTTCTAATTAATTGGTAACCAATGAATTCATATAATAAACTATATATCTTCATAAGTTAGTTAATACTATTCATAACTACTAATTTAATAGTTAGTTTATATCTTATTATATTAAATAATAATATTTTAATAATATAGTATTGTTATGTAAAACTTGATCTTATATGAAACACAATCTATCAAAGGAACTCGGAATTGTGTGCAACAGAAGCCAAGCATAGTTTTTCGTATAATACAAGCTAAGTTGGTGTTTTATTTAGCACAAGATTATCTTATTGTAGTATACAACATAAGACATTAAAGAAGTCAAATTATTAAAAAAAACTATCTCATAAAAATATTTTGGTGTTACATATGGTGAACGAGAGGTTATACTAAGAACACTCTATAATGATGTCTTGGAAGTTAGTCTTAAATTATGTTTCTGATGTCATGTTTTATGTTGTTTCTAAATTCCCTTGTTACCTTGGTGTTATCAAGTTATATTATGCCTCATTGTTCAAGATTATGATTCTCACCCCTTTTATATCTCATTGACATTCCTATGGAATCACATGCACTAATTTCATTATATTATAATTTGATTATTCTGTTACTGAACTTTATAGAAGACTGCTTTCTTATGAACATTCTCAGGTTATCCAATGAAGATTTAGAATATTCAAGGAATAAAATGGAATGTTTTAGAGTTTTTAATTAATGATGTTGTAATCATGTTTCAAGTTATTATGTCATGTGATTGATTTACCAAAGACACAAGTTCTCATGATCTGATAGGTTGTAATAAGTGTACATTTACATTATCAATCATGAAATAAGCTAAATTAAAGATGTGTGTTTGGTTGGGAAAAAATACCTCAAGGTAGCATTTCATTGTTTTTTGGTTGATTGTGTTTGTTGAAAAAGTAGGTTTCCATGGTCAGTTGTGGAGTTCCAGAGAGATTATCTAAAAATTATGCTGATAAAAATCCAAGAAAAAGTAATAGATACCCTGGAAATGGCACAAAAATTTTTGTATACAAGATGGCATAGTTTCCTAGTGTTTTCAAAATCTTTCGAGTCCAAAATTTAGAGGATGGATCAATCATTAAAAAAGGTGGATTTAAATGAATTCATCATAAAAATATGGTAAAGGCATGAGTTTCATGAAGACTGGGTTTCAAGAAGGGAGTTTAACGAAGGTGTGAATCATCACAAAAATGCATCAAGAATGTGTAAAGGTCCGACGTTAAATCTCTGAGACAATGAGAAGCTTCGCAAATGTGAAATTTCACTTATTCTTTAATAAAATAGGGAGATTCATTAATGAGATTAGAGAGCTTAATGAAAAGATAATGATGAGTATGGAATCTTTTAGAATGGTAGGTAACACCTATAAATAGTCCTATACCCCCTAGAAAAGTAGAGAAAGTCTTAATGAAAATTAAAAGGATCTGAATTTGCGAATGTGATTAGAAAAGGTTCTTCTTGAGAAAAATTTAAAAAAGAAAGGATATTTGAAAAGGAAATGAAATCCAACTGAAAATATTAACCATCATAAAAGTATTAAAGTTCACGAAGGATATAAAAATCCAACTGAAATTTATGAGATTCATGAAGGCTAAGTGAGCATCGTGAAATTGATTGAGCTTAAAAAAAGTGGTTGCGTTACGAAGTCTAGTTGAGCTTCAAGAAAAAGGAGAGCTTCTAAGAAATTGTGCGGTTTATAAAGGTAGTATATAATTTCAAAGAATTGGGAAGTTTCATGAAGTTTGTGTATTCTTTGTGAAGGTAGTGTTCATTATGAATGTGTTGAAAAGGGATTTCCTAATAGAACTATGGTAAAGTGATATTAATCAAGTGGATGAAAGTAGAACATCAACAGAGAATCTATCTACAATTGAGGATGCATTCATTATTTCTGATTAAGGAACCTACATTTCCAGAAACTCTGTATGAATACTTTATAGAGTAGTGAGAAAAGGAAGAGGAAGAAGGTGATCCTTTCCACAAGAAGTGAGACATTGAAGGAAAGATTGAGGGAGTGACCCTTGGGAAGTAGTGATCTGTCTGTAAACATTGTAAAGGTAGTAATCCTAGGTATATAAGTGATCAATCATGAACCTTGATTTGGCAGTGAGACTTTGTGAATTTAGTATATCGGCACATTTCTATTGTATTCTCCTTGGAAATAGCCAAGTGAGGGTGAAACAAGTAAAAATATGTATGTCCTTGTTATTACTTTATGTGTATCATCTTCAAATAAAGTTGGTAAGGATAAGATCATCATAAATGCTAAAGAGAAAATAAAGTGACCTTTATAATAAATAGGTCAAGATCTAGTGGTGTATGAATAATTTTGAAAAGAATATCCTCACCCTAATTCACCCCTCTCAGAGTATATAATCCCCTTTTGGATCTAACAAGTTGTCTTATAATAAGTAGTTTTTAATGTTTTAGTATCCATTAAAATCATTCTTTAGGGAATAAAAACCAATAAAAATACCTCTAATGTCGTTAAATATCATGAAAACAATTTTAGAGTGATTAGTAGAATGTTGTAATTGAAAATACATCAATCTGAGGTGTCATTTTACCAGGATGACCAGAAAGGCATATTTTTGTGTTTTAAAACACTAAAATTTGCATGTAAGGGTCACAAGAAATGAAAATGACCTCAAAATGACATGAAATCATAGGAAAAAGTATTTTTCATTATTTTTGATGTATAGAACTAGATGAAAGATCAATTGGACATGCGAAGTGATCAGATGGACCAAATAACACAGTTTTAAAGGTTTGTAGTCCTTTAAAAACATGTGTTAGGGGATCAAAACCAAGAAAATGATCAATTAATTTTAAGAAATAATTTTAAAACAACAATAATTTTATTTTAAATTATAGGAGAAAACTTCCTGTCAATTAGATGTGTCATTTTATCAGGATGACAAGAAACACATTTTTAGTGCTTTAATACCACTAAAACATGTATGTGATGATCAAAACCATTTATAATGACTTATGAATGATGTGAAACCAAAGGAAACACATATTTATATTTTTTTTATTCGTAATAGAAAATGATTCATCAATATGCATGTGGTGTTTGCAAAACGACCTAATAAGTAGTTTTTGAAGGTTTGATGGTCTTTAAAAACATGCACCAGGGGGTAAAAACCAATAAAAAAACCAATCATTTCTATTAAATCATAAAAAATAATCTGTATAGTTAATAGTAAGAATTTGGAACCGATGGAATGTAAATATGTAGTGTTGTTTGATCAAGATGACTAGAAGCTCACATTTCATGTTTTAAAGCACTAAAATGTTTATATAACATCCAAAACCATATAAAAAACCTTAAAATGAACTTAAATCACTATAAGAACATATTTATATTATTATTTTCATGTATGAGTAGAAGGAATGTCAATTAGATATGTGGTGTGCTCAGATGGACCGAATAAGTAGTTTTTAAAGGTTTGACATCCTTTAAAAACATGATCCATGGGGTCAAAACCAAGAAAATGACCTCTGATTTCCATGAAATCATAGGAAAAAACTACAGTGTAGTTGTTGAAATGTTGGAACTGAAAAATATAAATATGAGGTTTAGTTTACTTGGGACCACGGAAAACACACTTTTAGTTATTTAAAATACAAAAATTTTGTCTGTACTAATCAAAACCCATTAAAACGACTTTCAAATGACATGAAATCATAGGAAAAATTTCATTGTATATTTTTTTTTCGATGTGTATGGGTAGATAGAACATCGATCAGACATGTCATGTGCTCTAACTGACGGAATAACTAGTTTTTAGAGGTTTTAAAGCCTTTAATTTTTTTGGTGGTAAAAACCCTAAAAATGAACTCTAATTTATTTGAAATCTTAGGAAAACAACCGGAGAGTGATTTTTAAAAAAATTGAATTGATGACGCATCAATTAGAGGTGTCATTTTCATAGGATTACTAGTTTCACCCTTTTAGTGTTTCAAAACACTAAAGCGTTCATGTGATAGTCAAAACTACAGAAAATGACATATTGATGATATCAAATCCTAGAAATACTGTCTTTGTATTATTATTAACATATATAAGAAGACGAAACATTAATCAAGCATGTGGTATGCTCAGAAAGAATGAATATTTACTTTGATTAACGACCTTTAAAAACATGTTTAGGGGGGTCAAACCAAGTGAATGACCTTTGATTTGAATGAAATTATATGAAAACAACCATAGAGTGATTTTTGAAGTGTAGGAGAAGTTGACATGTTAATCGAATGTGTCGTTTTCTTGAGTTGATACAAAACACACTTTGAGTGTTTTAAAAACACTAAAATGAGCATATAATGGTAAAAATATTATCAAAATGCCTCTGAATGAAATTAAAATCTTAGGAAATATTTATTTGTATTATTTTTGATGTATGAGATAAAACGACATGTCAATTCGACATGTGGTGTGCCTGAAATGACCTTATAAGTGGTTTTAAAAGATTTGATGACCTTTAAAAATGTGCCTCATTCAATCAAAACGAAGATAGATACTTATAATTTTCATGAAATCATATGAAAACAATCTAATAGTAATTTTTCAAATTTTGGAACTATTGGAACATCAATCTGAGCTATCGTTTGATCATGATGACTTGAAATACACTCTTAGTGTTTTAAAACCCAAAAAACATGCATGTAACTGTAAAAACTATAGTGAGCGACATCCAAATAATGTAAAATAAAAGGAATACTATATTTGAATTATTATTGACTTGTATGAGTAGACTAAAAGTCAATAGGATGTGTGGTGTGTTTGGATGGATCAAATGAGCTATTTTTCAAGGTTTGATAACTGTTAAAAAAATGTTTCAGGATGTCAAAAATTATAAAACAACCTCTGATTTCCATGAAATCATATTAAAACCACTATAGAATGATTTTTAAAATGTTGTAGTATAGTACTCTTCGATTGGATGTGTCATTTTCTTTGGATGATTAGAAATTCACTTTTAATGTTTTAAAAATACTAATACGTGTGTGTAATGATGAAAACTATATCAAATCACATTATAATGACCTGATATCATAATAATACTATATTTTTATTATTTGTGATGTGTAATAATAGACTCAATCAGACATGTGGTGTTCCCTAAACAACCTTATAAGTAGTTTTTAAAGATGTGATCACTTTTAAAAATGTGCATATATTTGTGGGTGAAAACTGAGCAATCAAACTTAGTTTTTTTTTGAAATAATATGATAAAAAATATAGAGTGAATTTTGAAATTTTGAAATGGATAGAACATCAATCTGATATTTCATTTGATAAGGACGACCAAAAATACACTTTTATTGTTTGAAAATATGAAAACTTGTTTCTAACAATAAAAAAAATATCAAATGAAATCTGAATGATCTAAAATCATAGGAGGTCTGTATTTGTTTTATTTATGATGTGTACGAGTTGGTGACCCATCAATCAGACATGAGATGTGATTGGATTGTACAAATATTTCGTTTTTAAAATAAATAAAGGATTTGAAACTAGTATATATTGAAAATCAAATGACCTTGGACCATTTGTTGTACTTTGTTTTAATTGAAATTTTTTACTCGATTTAAATTATTAGATTTTGGTGACTTTTTTATTTACTATACTAACTTTTAATTAAATTTATTTTATTTTTAGTTAAATTAGATGATAGGTGGGGAGTGTGAAAAATTATTTAATGATTTTATTTGCAAATTTATGAAATTATATATTCCATATAAATTTATTTAATATTTTTAGCATTGTTGTTTTTGTGTTTCCATAATTCTGTTTTATTTTTTTTATAATAAATTATTTCCATGATAAAGATATGCATCATAAAAAGGAAACCTCTTGTATCACATATCTAAAACAAAATACCTAATTAGTATGCATACACAAGTATATATAAATATAGTGTTTCCCAAACGTATCACCGATAACTTCTTGATTGCTGTCGATGGCTTTTCCAATAGCCTTTGATGGTTCCATTTTCTTGGGGATGGAGGAATCCCACCACCACCCTACTGCAGCCGTAGAGGAACCTTGGGAACCACAAGAAGATGTAAGCCGTGTTAGACATGATACATATTTCACCACAAGCAACCCTCCCTTAACTAGTGCAACAGAAATGGATATGGAACTCCAATCAGAATGCTTCCCCCAACTCCCACCCCACACCGGATGGCCGGACCCAAAGGCAATGCTACCCCGATCACAGTTATCACTCACCCAAAATAACCCATGCATCAGCGCTGAACCACTAGATTTGGAAATCATCCTGGAATGTTTTATCCCTGTTTGAATAATCAATGGCTTCAGTCTGGAGACTTCTGTAGCCTCAGTTATTTCAATGACAGGAAAGAAGAGGAGGGATAGAAAATAGAAACAAAGAAAGTAGTAAATCAGCACAATGGAAGGTTGCACTTGGAATGGCGGGGAGTTTAGCATTGAAAACCCAACCACTGATAGTGATTTGGAACACGATCGTGGGGATGGTTAGGACGAAGGTGACATAGGTTATTGAGAAGGTGTTGATAGAGACAGATGTGAGCAAGACTCGTAATCGGCTGTCGATATCGATAGGGCGCATGAGGACGATGGAGTTCCTGTGGGGTGAGGGTGGCAGGTGGTGATGGGGGAGGAGAGGATGTGAATGAAATTGGTGGATCCAGATAGGGTCCACCGTGGGATATCCACACTGAAGTGGTGGTAGATAAGGAACGGCACCGGTGGGTGCTCCTATATGCTAGTGATGAACAATACCTAGAACACCGTGGCCTAGAGAAACAACCTCTGATCCGACATGGGTATACAAATGTGGACGTTCTCGGTTAACGGGGAGCTTCACCCTATGCTTTTTGTTATTTGAGAAAATGGTGAGCTAGCCACGGAGGATGATCATTTCATCCCTATATAAATAGATTTTTATGGGTTTAATTTTTTTAAATGTGATAGGGTTTCGAAATTTTTTAAAAATGGGACCCGAGATTCGTGAACCCTATTCACGCATCTTTGCTCGATAAGAAGCATAAATTTTGTTTATGTTTCTTATGATATTTTTTTGAAGGAAGAGTTAACCCCATTCACTCTTACTCTAGAATGTTTTAACTTTTTTTACTATTTTTTTATTTTTCAATATCTTATTTTTTTATTTTTATTTTGTTTTGTTTTGTTTATATATATATAAATAAAACAAAATTTTTCATCAGAATTTATATGTAATTTAATATCCAGCAGTACTACCATTACAAAAGTCTAGGTTCCAACAGAAACCCTCACCAAAGACCCCCTTTTATAAGAGGGCTTCCTTAGAAAGCATTCTGCATTTCAGATATGGGATTTAGGTTCTCCCCTTCTTGGGCAGAACATTCTGCATTTCTGATGTGAGATTCAGAAATGTTTCAAGTACGTGGCTTTGAAGAGCTATAAAATATAAACTATAAGACAAATATAAATGAAACATAAAACATGGAATAAACATATAAGAATTAGTTGAAAATAAAAATAATTTCATAAAAAATGTTGATGAAAAATAATTTTTAAGCATTCAAAACCACCAATTTAAAACATAAAAATGTTTCAAGCATGTGACTTTGAAAGCCTATAAAATATAAACTATAAGACCAATATAAATGAAAATTTAAAAATGGATAAAAAATATTGGGAATAGTTGAAAATTTAAATAATTTCGTGAAAAATGTTGGTGAAAAATAATTTATAATCTTTCAAAACCCACCAACTTGAAACTAAAAAATGTTTCGAGTGTGTGACTTTGAGTGCTTATAAAATAAAAATTATAAGACCAATATAAATGAAAATTAAAACACGGATTAAAAATATAAGAAATAGTTTAAATTAAAAATAATTTCATAAAAATGTTGATGAAAAATAATTTATAAGCTTTCAAACCCACCAACTAGAAACATAAAAATGTTTTAAGTATGTGGTTTTGAAAGACTACAAAATAAAAATTATATGAAGAATATAAATGAAACTTAAAAAACGAATTAAAAATATAAGAAAGAGTTAATAATAAATTATTTAATTAGTAATTTAATTATTAATTATATAATTATTAATTAGTTAATTAGTAATATAATTAATATTTATTAGTTATTAATTATATAATTAATTAGTTTATTAGTAATATCATTATTAATTATATAATAATTAATTAGTAATATACTTATTAATTATATTATAATCAATTAGTTAATTTGTAATATAATTATTAATTATATAATAATTAATTATTTAATTAGTAATACAATTATTAATTATTTAATTAGAAATATAATTATTAATTATAACATAATTAATTATTTATTTAGTAATATAATTAATAATAATAATAAATATTCATTATAATTATTAATTATTAATTATCAATAATTAATTATATAACAATTAATTAGTTAATTAGTAATATAATTTTTAATTATAATTTTTAATAATATAGTTAATAATTATATTACTAATTAACTTTTTACATATTATATAATTAATATTTATAATTAATAATTATATTATTAATTACTTAATTAATAATTACAAATTATAATTAATTATTACATTACTAATTATAACTAATAATTATACTACTAATTAAATAATTAATTATTAAATAATTAATAATTTCTAATTATAATTAATAAGTATATTACTAATTAAAAAATTAATTATTATGTAATTAATAATTAATAATTATAATAAATTCTAATAATTGATAATTATATTACTAATTAATTAATTAATTAATTATAAAAAATTGGGTACAACCACAAAAGCGGTACACGACGCAAGGAAGAAAATTACATAATAATAAATAATTTTATTACTAATTAAATAGTAAATTTTTATATAATTATACTACTAATTAACTAATTAATTATTGTATATTAGTAATTAATAATTATATTAATAATTATTTTATTAATTAAATAATTAATTATTATATTATTCATAATTACTAATTATAATTAGTAATTATATTACTAATTAGATAATTATTTATCATATAATTAATAATTTTACTACCAATTAACTAATTAATTAGTATATAATTAGTAATTATATTACTAATAAACCAATTGATTATTATAAAATTAATATTTAATAATTAATAATTAATAATTAATAATGATAATGAATAATTATAATGAATAATTATATTACTAATTAATTAATTAATTAATTATTTTATAATTAATAATTATATTACTGATTATGTAATTAATTATTATATAATTAATAATTATAATTTATAATTATATTACTAATTAACTAATTAATTATTAACTAATTAATAATTAATAATTAATAATTTATAATTATAGTACTAATTAACTAATTAATTATTATATAATTAATAATTATATTACTAATTAACTAATGAATTATTATATAATTAATAATTAATAATTATATAATTATATAATTAATAAATAATAATTAATAATTAATAATTAATAATGAATAATTAATTAATTAATAATTATGATGAATAATTATAATTAATAAATATATTACTAATTAATTAATTAAAGTATAATTAATAATTATATTATTAATTAAATAATTAATTATTATATAATAAATAATTAGTAATTATATTTCTAATTAACTAATTAATTTTTATATAATAAATAATAAATAATTATATTACTAATTAACTAATTAATTATTATATAATTAATAAATACAAATTATAATTATAAATCGTATTTTTAATTATAATTAATAATTATATTAGTAATTAACCAATTAATCAATAATTTTAATGAATAATTATAATGAATAATTATATTACTAATTAACTAATTAATTATTATATAGTTAATAATTATATTACTAATTAAAAAATTAATTATTATATTATTATATTTTAATTAACTAATTAATTATTGTATATTAATAATTAGTAATTAATAATTATATTCTAAATTAATCAATTAATAATTATATAATTATTAATTATATTACTAGTTAACTTATTAATTATTAACTATTTCTTATATGTTTAATCCATGCTTTATGTTTCATTTACATTCATCTTATTGTTTATATTTTATGGTATTTAAAAGCCGCATACTTGAAACATTTTTATGTTTCAAGTAGGTGGTTTTGAAAGCTTTTAAATTATTTTTTATCAACATTTTCTATGAAATTATTTTTATTTTCAACTATTTATTATATTTTTAATCTATTTTTTAATTTTCATTTATATTGGTTTTATAGTTTATATTTTACAGGCTTTCAAATTCACTTGCTTGAAACATTTTTAAATTTCACATTTGTGGTTTTGAAAGCTTATAAATTATTTTTCATCAACATTTTTATGAAATTATTTTTATTTTTAACTATTTATTATATGTTTAATCTATGTTTTATGTTTCATTTATATTCGTCTTATAGTTTATATTTTCTAGTCTTTCAAAGCCATGTACTTGAAATATTTATAAATCCCACATCGGAAATGCAGAATGTGGTATGCAGGAAAGGGAGAACCTGAATCCCACATTGGAAATACAGAATGATTTTTAGGGCAAACCCTCTTATAAAAGGAAGCCCTAGGTTAGGGTTTCTTCAGAATCCAGACTACTTTAATGAAAATACTGCTTGATATTAAATAACAGATAAATTCTGCTGAAATGTTTTGTTATATAGATTTATATATAAACAAAACAAAACAAAAATAAAAATTCTAAATAAAAAATACTATTTTTTTTAAAAAAAAATCTTGATGAAGAGTGAACCTCCTTCACGCTTCTTAAGACCAGTTTTTAAAAATGTTGGGAACCCTATCCCATTTTTTTTGTAAAACCCATTAAAAAAATCCCATATAAACCCTTTTATATTTTTATGACTAGATTTTGTTCACTGTTTCTGTATTTATATCTATGAATAATATTAATTTTTTTCTTCCATGATCTAATTAGGATTCAACGACAAATGTATGTTTTTTATTGTTTTCTTATTAATTTAGCTAATTTAATGATCTAGCATTGTTTATCTATTATTGATTCTCATAACCATGAGATAACAATTAGAATGGAATAAATACAAAAGGCAAGCTATAAAAAAACTCATATGAAATATCATAGTTTGGTCTCACAATGTACATCCATGAGTACTACAAAAAAATTATCCATGCACAATTAACAACAACACTGGAAGAGGTTAAAAATATTTTCCATGTTGGTAATCTGATAACTGCTTGTGTAGAAAAGGGATTTTCAAGTCAACTTTTTTTTTCTAATGTCGGTTAGTAAACAATTCTATTTCCACTAACTTTGAAAATATATTTTTAATATTGGAATGCATGCATGACAGCTATCCCACCTCAAAGTATAATAATAAGTGCAGTGAAGTAAAATGAACCAAATGTATGGTGATTAAAATTGCAAAAGAACCCAACCTACTAACAACATGTGGGAAACAACCCAAAAGAAACTCCAAGATCCATCTGAGGTCTGTCTATAACAACTAAGCTCTATCTAAGCTCCACATTTTCCTAGTTTAGCAAAGATTCACTACCACAGATCTGGGCAAGGGAAGCACCAGATTTTATCAGCGTTAAGAAGAATGCACTAATAAAGTCCCACCTTTATCAGCACTAGTTAAATGTGAAGATAAAGGATAGATTTAGCAGTGCTATCCTTTCCACTGATAAATGTTTTTAATAAAACAATATTTTTAATATATATAAAATTATTATATTTATATAAAAAAAATGTTTATTTATATACATTAATTAAAAAATGCATGTTTATAATTAATATAAATATGATATATTATAATATATATTTTTTAATAATTCATATATATATATATATATTTAAAAATATTTATAAGATTATAAATAAATAGATAGATATTTAAATAACTATAAAATTATAATATTTTTTTTGAAAAATAAATATATTTATTACAATTATAATTATATATTTATAATTATATATAAATACATTTTAAATAAATTTATTTATAATTATATATATATATATGTATTTAAATAAATATACTTCTCTAATGAATTTGATCAATATATATATATATATATATATATCATGAGATAATGATGATATTCATGAATATGATTGTAGTTATTTATGTTTATATATTGATGCAAGAGTATAATTGATACTATATATGGTCATAAAGTTTATTTGTCTACATGGTTGTGAGTTATGTTCCAAATGTTAAGATTACCTATATTATGATGATGTGCATGCATATGCTATGTATTCATCATTATGAATATTCATTTATAGATTAACACCAGTATAATTCGTTCATGTTATACCCATGAACTTATTATGTTTTCGTAAATATTTATAAAATTGAAATTAATATATTTAAATAATAAATATATTTATTATATATATAATTATAAAATTTTAATTACATTTAAATACAAATTAAATATATTTATCTATAATAATTATTATAACTATAACTATATACATATTTAAATAAATATAAAATCATAATAAATACATTTATTATAATAGTGAGGGTTCCTCCTCTCTCTACAAATAAGTAGTAGCTGGTTCGATTCGTCAAAAGGGAATTCTTTCTCATGTCAAGGGAGACTCAGTTTCAATCACAGAATGAATTCAAATGGGTAAGAACTCTATAATTTCTTGGATTGTCCTTCGGAAATGCTCCAGACCGTGGAAACTAGAGGATTTAACTATGCAATACTCAGAATTTTGGGGATTTGATATTTAAAAGTGTAAATTATAATATTTAGAGAATTATTTTAATAAAATCAATATTATTTTTGGAATCATCATATTTGAATTATCCAAAAGTGAATTTTTCATAAATTTCTGAGGTAGTCAATTTTTTGGGTCAAAAATAAATAATGTATAAATGTACAATATGTATTATGACATTATAAAATCCTAAAAGTGTTGTAATAATTACTATAAATAGTATCCATGACCAAAATTATGCTTCCCCTTTAAAATAATTCTCTTTTAATGTTAATTAATTAATTTTTTAGACCCTTAATGAATCCTCCAAAATGTTTATTATATTTTATGGTTTTGAAATCAATTATTTATAAACATAACTCACTTACACATAACCATGTGTATTATTTTATTGATTTTAGGTCTTGTACTTATAAAAATATTAAATACAACCCTCTTTGGATGAAACCATGGGAAACAATCATGGGATGGTTTTTAGTTTGGATTAATTTATTATATTGCATCCAAAACCTATATTTAGAAATTAATAAAGAATTATCCTCTTTTTAGTTATATAAACCCACCCTACCTCTCACTAAACAACACTCAAAACCATTAGATCATAAATTTACTCTACACTTCCCTCTCTAGAACCCTCCCATGGTTCCCCTATACTCTTAAGAAGCTCCTCCCAAGCTATAAGAAGCACCCTCTCAAGGTAAGGTATCATCTCATTCTCCTCTTTATTCAAGAACCTTTTTTTATATCAGTTGGGGAAGGGGGGAATAAAGGAAAATCCTAACAAATTGCACATGGGAAGGCTCGAAATTGTGACTTCTCAAAGCACCTTATTTATATTATGACCTTTTATTTAAAATTATTCATATTGGGGTATATTATTACACATCCCTCTTATAGTACTTATGATTTCCAAATGATTAGATACCCCTTTAAATATCATTAGAACCTTTTATGAACCTTTAAGTACCCTCGTTATGTTGTTGATATAAGCCTATAATTTTCCACAAAATACATTTTTTAGAGAATAACCATTCTAATTTCAACTCAAAGGTATTCACCTAGTTGTAACTATCCTTCATTGATTTGGGATCTCTATGTATGTAACCCACTCTACTTAAATTGTGGGTTAAAAGTTATGGAAGAAATCCTTATATTTTATGATTTATGCGGCACACTTATGCATGTATATGATATACAAGTGACGGTTGGGCCCAAAATTATATAGACCACCAATACATTAGGCAATGTTTCAATCTCTTGATATATAATGTATTGTTCATAGAAGGTTATCCTAATCAGACTATGTTATGATTTCTTAGTGGTTGTCCTTAACATAGGTTTAGGACGCTAAGTTTGATGTTGTTTCTACATTCCTATGTTTCCTTGATGTTTTCATGTTTTATCATGTCTCATTGTTAAAAATTATGATTATCCACCCTTTTATGTCTCTTTGATATGGTTATTGACTCACATATATTATTTTCATCATGTTATGCTTTGATTATTAACTTACTAGGATTTATAGCTCCCCATTCTCTTATGAACATCCTCAGGTTAACCCTTATAGTTTTAGAAGATCCATGGAATATAAGGGCATGTCTTCAAATTTTTAATTAATGATGTTGTAATCATTTTTAAATTATAATTTCATGTACCCAATTTCCAAAATACACTAGGCCTAATAATCTTTTGGGTTGCATTAAATGCACATTTATGTAACAAATCATGAAATAAATTGTATTAAAGATATTGGTTGTCATGTAATAAGTATTTTTTAAAGGTTTGTAATTCATTAAAATCATTAATCAATTAGTAAAAACCAATAAAACAACCTCCAATTTCTGTGAAATATTATGAAAAAAAATCATAGAGTGATTAGTGGAATGTTGTAATTGAGAGAACCTCAATATGAGGGGTCATTTTACCGATATGACTATAAATGAACTTTTAGTGTTTTAAAACACTAAAATGTACATTTAAGTGTAAAAACCATAGATAATGGCCTCTAAATGACATGAAATATTAGGAAACTTAACTTTTTATTATTTTAGATTTGTATGAGTATATAACACATCAATTGTACTTATGGTGTGCTCAAATAAACCGGATAACCAAATTTTGAAGGTTTGATAGCCTTTTAAAACTTGTGTTAGGGGGTAAAAACTAAGAAAATGACAAATGATTGTCATGAAATAATTTGAAAACAACCATATCATGTTTTTTGAAATATAGAGCACACATCATTTCAATTGGACATGTTATTTGACCAGGATGACAATAAATGCTCTTTTAGTGTTTTAAAAACACTAAAACCTATGTGTAATGATAGAAATAATATAAAATGACTTTAATTACATGAAATACTAGTAAAAACTTATTTATATTATTTTTATGTGTAATATAAAATGATACATCAATCTGACATGTGGTGTTCCTGAAACAAACTAATAAACAATTTTTTATAGTTTGGAGACATTTAAAAACATGATTTAGGGGGTTAAAGACAATAAAAAACCTATTATTGATATTAAATCATAAAAAATAAATGGTGGAGTTAATTGTAAAATTTTGGAACTGATGGAATGTCAATTTGATCTCGTTTGATCAAGGTGACTGGAAACACACTTTTAGTGTTTTAAATCACTAAAATGTTTGTTTAATGACCAATCCCAAAGAAAACAAACTTTAAATGAAGTGAAATCATATAAAGACATATTTATATTATTATTAGAGTCTATGAGTATAATTCATGTCAATCAGATATGTGATGTGCTCAGACAGACCAAATAATTTGTTTTTAAAGGTTTAACAACCTTTTGAAGCATGAGTCTATTGGATCGTTAGTGATGGAAAATATTACTAGAGGGGTGTGAATAGTAATTTTAAAATTTAAAGGAAGAAATAATCAATGATTATAAAAATAAGATCTGTAGTGAGTTCAATGTTCTTGGAATTACTTATAGAGGAAACAAAAAGAAACATCATCAAGATTTATAGTAGTCCAGATCAAAAATATCCTAGCACACTCCTCAATATATTCTACTCCTTGAGGAGATTGGTACCCACTAATAATTTCACATTTAAAGATATGAGAACCATGTTTACAAAAACTGCCTTTAAAAAACCCCAAAGGCACAACCTAGTCTATTATAGGTGACTAACCTAGTCTCTTTACTTGACTTTTAATTGGGATTCACAACCTTGACTTGCTTCTAGGTGGTGGAATAACCAGAGAAAGTAAGGATTTATTTTTATGGGGAAGTTCATAAACCAGACATGAAGACATATAAATAAAAAGATAAATATTACACAACTAAAACAAATATAGGGAAATTAGTAGATGATCATGAATATTGAAGATGTTGAAGTTGATAATCATTGATCACTTGAATGGAACAATGTAAAAGTAGAAATAGTTCTATGATCACACCCAGAGTACAGAAGTCACAAAATTTAATGAAATATTGAGGGCTATAAGAATCAATCAAATATGTATCACACGTTGATTTTATTGAATGAATTTCACAGGTATTAGTTTTATTCCTTGAAGAGTCTCTCAGATCATTATGACCGAGATATTTTAGGATCATGTTAATATCCAATATATATACAACAATTTTTAAAGAATAATAATAAAATAATATGACTATTACCTTTTTTTTGTTAAAGCCACACTGAATAACATAGAACAAAAGTTCTTTAAATTTCTTCATGAAATATTAAAATAAAACAATTAATATATTAAGTATAAAAATTTTAAACAATTCACAATTGAAATAAAAATATAATCTTCTAGATTATAAAGACAAAAAAATTTTGTAAAACAAAGCATCATAAGAACTTCAACTTTCATGTATAATTGTACATAAAATACTGCTAAAATTATTTTTTACACATTGTTACATTTATATTTCAACATAAAATAATAAAACATTTTAAAAAATAATTATTTTTAAATAATCAATTAAAATAATAAATAATAATTTTAGAAACAAAAAAATTAACTAACTGAGAATAATTGATCTACCATTAAAACATAGAATGGATAATTAATTTTGTTACTTTTGAAAATAGAGAGTGGTGTTTTATTTTTCTACCACTGAAAATAGATAATGGTGACAGACCAATGGTGGAAAAATAGATAAGATTCTACCATTTCACTTAGAATAAAGAAATAATAAAATACAACAAAAAAAAATACAAATTCTATGCCACTCATAAACTAAAGATTGAAGAGAAATGATAAAAAAATTATACCATTGGATTTCCAACAGTGACTTGTGACCTAACATTGGAGAGCTCCAATGGAGAATCGATAAAAAACCTTTATATTATAAGGAATAATCAATAGATAAAAAATATCCCGATGAAAATAAGATTACATAAAAGAACCCTATTATGCTTGATCGAAGAAGGGGAAGAGTTCCTATTGAATATTAAAGAATATTCTACTAGTAAAAATAAATAAATATAGGTGGGTAGAAAATGAATCATTTTTGATGTCTAATAGTGACTCATGACTCACCATTGGTGTCCATCGATGGATCATGACTCACTATTAGTGTCTGACGATGGATCATGACTCATTATTGGTGTTCGATGATGGATTATGACTCAGCATTAGTGTCTGATGGTGGCTCATGACTCACCATTAGCACGATGGTGGTGTTTGACTCACCATTTATGTCCAATAGTGACTCATGAATCACTGTTGATATCTGAAACTGGAACCACTGAGCAAACATCAAAGGGGAAATCTTAAAACCATAGATGCATCCTGAGTCTAGGTGAGCATTGGGAATATTGAAGAAGTTATACAGAGTCGAAAACACCACCTTAAGGAAGAAGATGAAGAACTTAACCTCATGTAGATTATTTGAAAAACTTATAGTGAGAGAAAAGTCTTTCAAACTATGAGAAGTAGGATTGATTTGATCACTGAAACATTGTCCCAAAGGGCTCTAACATACAATATATCACTGTTGAAGATTGATAAAACTGGAGGAAAAAGATCATATATTTTTGAAAAGAATAGAGGTGCGAGAGTTCAAAAATGATAACTGGAGAATGAAATAAGATCAAATGTATGAGAAATAAAAGTTCTGATGACTGATAATGTATCTATGTTTTTATGTTTAGATTAATAGTGAAACTCAAATCGTGTCTCACATCGATTTGGCGATGTGGAAAATGAAAGGTATATCAATGAAGCGGTGTTGATCCCCGATTCAAGATGGATACCATGGATCAACACAGGTTACACAACACACACACATGGGCCTATGACCCATTGGATGACCTATTACCAACCCATGAGCCTAAGGTCATACTCTATGGCACTTATACATAGGGCCACATGCTTTGAGTTTCCCCATGCACACCAACTACTCTTTAGCCTCTTTGTGGGCTGCCTGTAGGAGGCCTTCCCATGGGGTTGGCCCAATTTCCCCCATAAGTGGTTAAGGGATTTCCAAATGGATTACTAAGGATAACCTAAATTTTTTACATAGAAGAACTGAAATTAATTAAATAAAAAAATAACATGAAGTTACAATTTAAAACCTTTACATAAACATTATTGAAACATGAAATTAAAAATTATTAGTTAATTGTAACATTTGGGTATTTAAAAAACTTGATAATTTAATAAACTTGATAGTTTAATAAACTTAATAATTTAATAAAATGTTAATGGAGAGTAATTTATAAAAAAAAATATTGTTATAGTATTATAAACACTTTCAAATACTAACAAATCCCTCTTTTTGTCAAATTAAAAAACATAGTTTTTTTAAATTTTTTACAAAAATCTTCCCATTTCAATATTTACCATAAATTACATTAAAATTAATATATAAAGTAGAATAAATTTTAATCAATATCAATTAATTTAATGGATAGAGAGTAATCAGATTGACATAATATTCTATGAAAGTATAATTAACATGCTATTATAGTTTAACAAAGATATTTTAAATAGTATAATCTAATTACCATATAATCAGGGTATAAAAACACATTAAATTATAGAAAATATATTAAAAAATTTAATTACAATGATTATTATAATTGGGATTTTAATATTCAAACATACCCAATTCAAATTTCATCTTCTCATATTTGATAGAATTTAAAGTTTTTGTGAAAATTTCAGCTAGCACTTTCTCATTAGAAACAAATTCTAAGAATATATCACCTTTATTTAAATGATCCCTAATAAAATAAATCTAACATATATGTGTTTAGTTATATAGTGTTGAATATGGTTTTTAGAAATTAAAATAGCACTTGAGTTATCACAGTAAATAGGAATTTTATTAAAACTGATATTAAAATCATTCAAAATTTATTTTATCAAATTACTTTATGAATATAAACTAGAAGAAAAAACATATTCATCCTCTAATATTAACAGTTCCATTAAAAGTTGCTTCATAGAGCTCCATGAAATTAATATTTTTTCTAAAAAGTGTCACATACCTGTAGTGCTTTTCCAGTCACATCTATATCCTCAAAAGTTAGAATCATATTAAGACAGTAAATCAAAACAATTATTATTAGAGAATAATAGTATAGTAAAAATAACACCCTTGATATATCTAATTACAATTATAACAACTTTAAGATGAATTTATTTTGTATTTTACTAAAACCTAGCACATAAGAAAACTGAGAACCTAATTTCTGGTCTAGAAGTATTGAGATACAATAAACTACCTATCATTCCTCTATATAGTTTAATATATGTCAATTTACTAGATTTATCCAAGTACAATTTGGAATTTGTACTCATAGGTATTTTCATCATTTTACTATAATCAAGTCCAAAAAAATTTACATGTTCTTTTTCATACTTATCTTGATTTAAGAAAATACCATCTTTCCTTTAATTAATTTGTAAACCAAGGAAAATTTTTTGTCCTCCCATTAAGCTCTATCAAATTAACTTGTCATTATATTAGAAAAATCATCACATAGAGAATAGTTTTTTGAACCAAGTATTATATCATCAATATATATATGTATAATTAGTATAACACATGAAACTCTTATTATAAAAAAGGTTTTATAAACCATACATTTAACAAAATCATTTTTCAAAAAATGTGCAAGTATTTCATACCAAGCTCTTGGATCTTTCTTAAGACCATATATGGAATTATTAAGCTTAAAAACATGATTTGGAAAATTATAATTTTCAAATATGGGGGGTTGTATTAAATATACTTCCTCTAAAATAATTACATTTAAAAAATAACTTTTTACATCTATTTGAAATAAGTTTATGTTTTGAAAACTATAAAATGATAATTGAATTATAAGGGCTTCCATACTAGAAATAGGAGCAAAATAATCTTAAAATTCAATTCTATATTCATGGAAATAACCTTGAGCTACTAGTCCTACATTATTATTAACTATTTTTCTAACTTCATCATATTTATTATGAAAGATCCATTTAGTTACTATAGTTGGATTATATTTTGGAAAATCAACCAAATATAACATTTTATTCCTTTAAAATGGAATTAATTCATATTGCATAACATTAATCCAATTTGAATAAATTAAATAATTTTCAATAATAATAATGAAAAAGGCAGTAACAAAAGATGAATTGGCATAGTAGAGTAAAAAAGATTTTATGTTTTGATTTACATATTCTACTTTACCAATTAATTTTTCAATAGAGTGCTCTTTAAGAGTTTTATATTCCTTTTTATTAGTTTGAGAAGTGATATAATCCCTACCATTTAATGCATTATCAGAATCATTATCATTTTATTCACCAAAATTAAATTCCCTAAATTGGATATTTTCTTTAAAATATTAAGAACCCTACTTATTAGAATTGTTTTTATTAAACTTAACATTCATTGGTTATTCAATAAATAAAGTTTTCTTATTGAAAATATATAATATTTAATAGTATTGGAATATCCTAAAAATATCCCTACATCTGATTTAGAGTCAATTTTTTCTAAATTATCTTTTGTATTTAAGATAGACACTTTAATGCCAAAGACCCTCAAATAACCAACTTTAGGTTTAAAACTTTTGAAAAGGTCATAAGGTATATTTTTTATGAAATGTGTTTTTGAAAATTTATTTAAAACACAGAAAGCTATGTTTATATCTTCTACCCAAAAGTATTTAGAAATACTTAATTCCATTAACATATACCTAGCCATTTCTTGAATATATATGTTCTTTCTTTCTGCCACACCATTCAATTGTGGTGTCCCAAGGGGTAATAAATAATGTTTATATCCATTTGATTCAAAAAATTTATCCAATTATAAATTCACAAATTCACCACCTCTATCAATTTTTAAAGAGATGATTGAATCATTTTTGAAATTTTGAATAAGCTTATAGAAAGAAATTTTTTTCGATAATGTCTCATTTTTAGGGGATAAGAAATAAATCCATAAGAATATACTCTAATCATCTACAATTAAAAATATACATTTTTTACCACTGAAACTAGAAGATTTTATAGGTCAAAACAATTCAAGATACAATAATTATATACATATAGAAGTACTTACATAATTTATAAATTTAAATATTTCTTTTTGTTGTTTACCCTTTAAATAGTAATCACACATGAAGTGATTCCTTGTAAATAACTTTGGTAGTTGCAGAACATGTTCATGCTTCGATATTTTTTGAAACAATATCGAATTTTCATTCCCAGGACTCCTATGACACAAAACATCATCTAATTATAAAAAATTCATACACTTAACCTTTTTACTAGTTAGATCATCAAATTCAATAGTACAGAATTATTTTTTCTATTTGGTGAAAACAATACTAATTTATTTTTCATAATAGTACATTTATTATTTTCAAAAATAAAATTTAATCCATCATCTCATAACTATGATATACTTAGAATATTATGTTTTAAACCAATTACATATAATAATTTTGAAATAATAGCTATTTTAGAAAAACTAACTTCACTAATAGCCTTAATATGACCTTTAGAGTTGTCTCCAAATGTTTCAAGGCCACCATCATAAGATTTAAATGAGAGAAACTTTGAAATATCACCTTTCAGGTGCATGGATCATTCATTGTCTAAGTACCATGAATCATTAAAATTTCTTAGCCATTTTTCCTGAAATTAAACAATCAAACATGTTGTTTTGGTACACATGTGAAATTGGGTCAAACTAGATCGATAACAGAAAACTTATGAACCAAAATTGATTTAAAGAATTTATTAGTGTTATGATTATAAATTAATTCATTATCAATTAATGTTCTAGTATATCCAAAATATTGTGTAGATATCATTGAACACTCATTGGCATAATTCCCTTTCATTCTTCATTAAAAACAAGTTACAATGAAAATTCTTCCTTTTGAGATTTTAACAAAGTTAGAATTATTTAAAGTTGGAGCAATATTACTATACCCAAAATCATTCTTATTGGTGTTTAATTTAATTAAATAAATAATTTATCATGCTATTCATTTCATTTATAAAAAGTAGATAAATCACTTTTAAGATTAAAAACTTCATTTCTGAAATCCGTATTCTCTTTTTGAATATTTTCTAAATCTATAAAGACTTGTTCATTAGATCAAAAACATGAATTTATTAATTTATTATTTTCTTGATTTAATTTATTACATTAATTTTATAATTTCGTTATATCACCAAAAATAAATTAAATCTTCTATATTTATCTTTATTAATTTCTAGTATAATGTTTTTAAACCTTTTATTTTCCTATTTTATTTTTAATTGATCATAATTATAATACCTTTTCATTTTAATAAATCCAAATTTTTAGACTATCACATTCCCTTTTAATTTTATCATTTTATTTTATAAACATATTTTTATTAATTTTAAAGTCAGTATTATTATCAATTATTTTGAAACTATAATTATTTAATTATATATTCTTTAAGCAGTTTATAAACATTAGAATTCACAGAAAGAGAATCAGAACAAGGATCAGAAACAATTTCAATTTTATTTCCAAATAAATCATTATGATCAAAAGTTTTAGGAGTTAATAATTGAGTAAATAGAGATTAATTTACCTCACATTGAATACACATCATAGAAAGATTCCATGTCTCCTATTCACTTCCAAAATCACCACTTGATTCAGAATTTTTCAAGCAGTCCCAACCTCCAAGAAAATCTAGTTTTTATTATTATTATTTTTATCTTTCTTTTGATGTATGAGTTTAGGGAATTTAGTCTTTATATGACCTTTCTTCCTGCAAACATAATATGTTAGTTCTAAAACACCATTATTTTTAGTATTAATAACTTTCTTATAGTCCTTTTTGGATTTCTTCTTTAACTACCTATTTCCACATTTATTTTTCATGAATTAGAAACAATTCTTACTGAAGTAATCCATCTCCTTGTTACCTTCATGAAAATAAAATTCATGGGAATTAGAGGTATCAATAATTTTAGACTCAAAATAAATACTGTTTATTTTAATAAACTCCTCGTAAAAAATATTTTTCATCTATAACTCATACTGCTTTAGAGAGAATATTAGTTCTTCTAAAGTATACTCCTTAAAATTATTACTCTCATCGATGACCACCTTATTTGCATGACCTATATTTAGAAGAGTTCTTAGTAATATTTCCACTTGAGCTGTGTTCTCAAATAATTCTTAACGAGTACTCATACTATTGGATATACTTGTGAACCGATGAAAAATATAGTTTACAGATTCTTCATCTCCCATCTTGAAGTCTTGGTATTCTATTCGGAGCATTCCTAATTTAGTTCTTTTAATCTTGTCTGACCCATAATGAGTCACTTTTAGTATCCTCTATATGTCGTGGAATGTCTTACAAGATGATACATGGATATATTCACTTCTATTTATATCATAGTATAAAATGTTTTTAACTTTATAATTCAAAACCTATTTTAACATGCCATTACCTACCAGAGTCTCTGGATCAACCTTGGGTAGCTCATATGGCTTATCCATGATGGTCTAGTGATTCACACTTAGTTGTTTCAATTAGGCTTCCATTTTATCTTTCCAATTTCTATTTTCACTTCCATTATAGAATGGTGGATTCTCTAGAATCCATCCATCCTTAATATTTATACCTTCCATCTTAAAATGAGATATTTTATTTTATTCCCTATACTATTAAGTCTAGGATACCAGGTTGGTAAAACTTAAAAATAAACAATATAAATGATTACCTATTAGATAAAAGGTTTTTATATCAATTTTTTCATATCAAAACCACATAACTATTGACTTAGCTATGATATCAGTTGTTGTATTTTTAGTGATGGAAAATATGACTAGAGGGGGGGGGGGGGGGTAGTCCTTTAAAAATTTAAAGATAAAAACAATCAGAGTTTATAAAAAAAATATTTGTAGTGAGTGCACTATTCCGGGAATGAGTTACAACAGAAATAAAAAACCAATAACACCAAGATTTACTATGGTTTGAATCACAAAGATCCTAGTCCACTCCTCAACATCCTCTACATCATAAAGATATTGGTTCCTAATAAAAACCTAACTTCTAAAGTTGTGAGAACCTTGTTTATAGACAAAACATCTTAAATAACTTGAAGGTACAACCCAGTCTATAATAAGAGACCAAACTATTCTGTTTATTTGACTTTTGATTGGGAGTCACAACCCTAACTTCCTATTAGGTAATGGAATAATCATAGAAATAAAGACTTTATTTTGATGGGGAAAATCATAAACCATACATGAAGAACTACATATAGAAAGATACATATTAAAAAAATAAAAAATACGGGGAAATTAGGAGATGATAAAAAATGTAAAATATGCTGTATCTTGATTGTTTTTTATCACTTGAATGGAACAATGTATAAGTTGAAGCCCTTCTATGATCACAACCATAGTACTGAAGTCGCAGAAGTTTGTGAATAATTGAGAACATAAATAATTTTTTGAAAATGTATCACATGTTGATTCTATTGAATTATATGCACTGGTATTATTTCTATTACTTGAAGGATTCTCTAAGATCATTAAGACATTGATCTTATACTAGCATTTTAATATCTAATATATGCATGGAACTTATTAAATAATAACAATAAAATAATATGACAATTACCTATGTATGTTAAAGCCACATTGAATGACATAGAACACACTTTCTTTATATTTCATCTTTAAATATTAAAATAAGTAAATTAATATGTTAAGTATAACAATTGTATACAATTCATAAATGAAATAAAAATATAATCTTCTTGAATATAAAGACAACAAAATGTAGTAAAATAGTGAATCATAAGAACTTGAATATGAGTGTACATAAAATAATGCTACAATCATTTTTTACACACTGTTATAATTTTATTTCAATATAAAGTAATAAAAAATTTAACTACATAATTAATTTAAAAGAATTAATTAAAATAAGAATTAAAAATATTAGAAAAAAAATACTTAACTTACTGAGGATAATTGATCTATAATTGAAATAAAGAATGGTGGATTAATTTGGATACCACTGAAAATAAAGAGCAGTGGATTATTGTTTATACTACTGAAAATAGAGAGCGGTGGCTGTCCAATGGTGGGAAAATAGAGAAGATACTACCATTTCACTTATAAGTAAAAAATAATAAAACACAACCAAAAAAGTAAACAAATTCTATGCCACATAAGAACCAAATATTTAGGAGAAACAATAAAAAAATTGGTACTGTTGGAATTCCAATAGTGACTCATGACCTACTATTGGAGATTTCCAATGGTGACTCACTGAAAACACTCTAGATGACAAGGACTAATCAACAGATAAAAAATATTTTGATAAAAATAAGTAAACATACAAGAAACCAATTTCATCTGAACAAAGAAGTTGAAGAGCTCTTATTGGATTTTAAAGAAGATTCTTTCAGAAAAAAGAAATAATAACCGGTAGTTAGAAAATGACTCACCATTAGTATTCGATAAGGGATCATGAATCACCGTTGGTGTTTGATGGTGGCTAATGACTCACTATTGGTGTTTGAAGGTGGATAATAACTCACCATTAGTGTCCGATAGTGGCTCATGACTCACAATTTATGTCCAACAGTGAATCACGACTCATTATTGATGTCCAAAAATTTCCCCATCGAGTAACCCTCAAAGGGGAATGCTTTGAAACAGAGAAGTATACTGAGTAGAGGTGAGAAGTGGTATGTTTTAAGAAGTTATGTATAGTAGAACAACACCATGATGAAGAATATGATGAACTGAACTATTTCCAAATTATTTGAAGTACATACACACAAAAGAAAAACATTCAAACTACCTAAAATAGGATTGATATTATCACTACAACATTTTCCTAACGAGCTTCAACATACAATATCTCACTATTGAAGATCAATAAAACTAGAGGAAGAAGATGATAAATTTTTGAAATGAATAGAGGTGTGGGTGTTCAAAAAATATGATGGGAGGAAGAATGAAGATCGAACAGATGAGAAATAAAAGATATGACAGTTGAGAATGGTTCTGAGTTTTTAAGTTCAGATGAATATTGATAGTCAAATTGTGTCCCACACTAATTTGGAGATGCGAAGGGAGAACGATATATCAACCAAGTGGTTTCGATCCTTAGTTCAATCTAGCTACTAGGGATTAACATCGGTTACAGAATACACACACATGGGCCTATAGCCCATCAGGTGGCCTATGGCCAACCCATGCGCCTACAAGCATTCTTTGCGGGACTTATACATAGGCCCACATTCTTTGTGCGTGCACTATGAACACCGGCTACTCTGTAGCCTCCTTGTGGGATGCTTGTGGCGGACCTTCCCATGGGGTTGACCCAATCATCCCCCTAAGTGGTTGAGGGTTATCCAGGTGATTCACTAAGGATTTCGTAAATTTTTTACTTAAAAAAATTAAACTTAAGTAAATAAAAAATAGTAACATGAACTATCAATTTCAAAAATTCATATAAAAATCATTAAAACATGTAATTAAAAATTATTAATTAATTTAAACACTTTATAATTTAATAAACTTGAGAACTTAATATACTTGAGAATTTAATGAAATGTTAATGGAGAGTAATTTAGAAACAAAATATTTCTATTTTAGTATTCAAACTACTTTCAAATACTGACAGTGTCATGGGGTAAAAATAAAGCGAACGACCTATGATTTCCATGAAATCATAGGAAAAAACCATAGTGCAATTTTTGAAATGTTGGAACTGAAAAAACATCAATCTAACATTTAGTTTAGATAGGATGGCTAAAAAAACACATTTAGTTTTATAAAATAAAAAAATATATGTGTACCAATCAAAACCATAGAGATAAATTTTCAATTGATGTGAAATCATAGAAAAATTGTCTTTTCCTATTTTATTCAATGTGTATGGGTAGATGACACATCAATCAGACAAGTTTAATGCTCTAACAGATTGAATAACTAATTTTTAAAGGTTTTAAAACCTTTAAAAATGTGAATTATGGGGTCAAAACACTGAAAATGATGTCTGATTTAGTTGATATCTTAGCAAAACAATCATAGAGTGATTTTTTTAAAAAAATTGAACCAACAGGGCATCAATTTGAATTTTTGTTTTCTCGTGATGAATGGAAGCATACTTTTAGTGTTTTAAAACCCTAAAGCATTCATGTGATAGTCAAAACCATAGAAAATGGCCTATAAATGATTTAAAATCCTAGTAATACCATATTTGAATTATTATTAACATGTATAAGAATATGACATGTTAATCAAATGCGTGGTGTGCTCAAATAGACTAAATATTTACTTTTTCACGGTTTAAAGACCTTTAAAAACTTATGTCATGGGGTCAAACCAAGTGAATAACCTTAGATTAGTATGAAATCATAGAAAATAATCGTATAGTGATTTGTTAAATGTAGTATTAGTTGATATGTCAATCAAATGTTTCATTTTCCTAAGATGATAAAAAATTCACTTTCAAATTTTAAAATAAATAAAACACATGTGTAATAGTAAAAACCTTATCAAATGACCTTTGAATGACATGAAATCAAAGGAAATTTTTCTTTGTATTATTTTTGATATATGAGAGAAAAGAACATTTCAATTCGATATGTGGGGTGCTCGGAATGACATTATAAGTGGATTTTAAAGATTTGACGATCTTTAAAAAAGTGATTCATTAGGTCAAAATGAATCCAATGACCTATGATTGTCATGAAATCATATGGAAAAAACCTTACAATTATTTATCAAATTTTGGAACCGAAGGAACACCAATCCAATGTGTTTTTTGATCAAGATGACTTAAAACACAATTTTAGTGTTTTAAAACATAAAAAACATTAATATAAAGGTTAAAACTATAGAGAACGACATCCAAATGTTGTAAAATAAAAGGAATACTATATTTTTACTATTATTGAAATGTGTGGATAAAATAATAGTCAGTAGGATGTGTCGTGTCTTTGGAAAGATCAAATGACCAGTTCATAAAGGTTTGATGACCTTTAGAAACATGTTTCAGGATGTCAAAACTAAGAAAACAACCTATGATTTCCATGAAATCATATTAAAACAACTGTAGAGTGGTTTGTAAAATGTTAGAGTAGACGATGTTTCAATTGGATGTGTCGTTTTCTTGGGAATATTAGAAATGAAATTTTAATGTTATAAAAATACCATGACATGCATGTAATGATCAAAACCACAAAAATGACCTTTTCATGACATGATATCATAGGAAAACCATATTTTTATTATTTAAAATTTGTAATAGAAGACTTAATCTGATGTGGAGTGTGCCTAAAAGAACCTTATAAGTAGTTTTTAATGGTTTGGTCACTTTTAAAAACGTGGTTCTATGGGTGAAAATTGAGAAAACAAACATTGATTTTCATGAAATGATATGATAATAACTGTATAGTGACTTTTGAAATTTGGGAATGGATAGAACATCAATCTAATACATCATTTGGAATGGATTACCAAAAAATGCACTTTTATTATTTCAAATTACTAAAACATGTGTATAATAGTCCAAAGCATAATAAATGACCTCATAATGATCTGAAATCATAAGAGGTTTGTATTTTTTTCATTTTTGATGTGTATGTGTTGAAGACACATCAATAAGACATGATATGTACTTAGATGAATCGAATAAGTAGTTTTAAATTAAATAAATGATTTTAAAATAGTATATATTGAAAATTAAATGACCTTGAAACGTTTTTTGTACTTTATTTTAATTGATTTTTTTTGGATTTCAATTATTAAATTTTTTTGATTTTTTATTTACTGTACTACCTTTAATTTTTAATTTATTTGGTTTTTAGTTAAATTATATGATGGGTGTAGAGTATAAAAAATTATTGAATGAGTTTATTTTTGATTTTATGAAATTATATATTCCATATAAATTTATTTAATATTTGTATCCTCTTCATTTTTGTGCTTCTATAATTCTTCTATAATTTTTTAAAAGTAAATTATTTCTATGATAAAGATATGAATTATAAATTTATATATATAACTGATATTATGTACCATTTAAAATTTATATTCCATATAAATTTAATTAATATTCATATAATCGATGTTATATAATATTTAAAAATTTACGAATCGTCAGTTTGAATCATTTGAGTGTTATTATATATCATGAAATCCGACTCATTTCTCATACACCGAAGCCCTAATCAACGTTTATTCGATAAAGTGGACTCGAATATCAGATTTCCATATTCATAAATCCTTAGGTTTTGTCAAGATCATTTCTATGCATTCAATCTTCTCAACTCTTAGGTAATCCTCACATATCTATCCTATATTTCGATCATTCAATGGCTCTACCCTAACTTTTATTTTTTTTCTATTCTGTGTTCTCATATCGCGCAGTACCATTTTCTAAAACCCTCACATTTATTTATCCTCATCAATGCATGTTTCTCATCTCAAACTCTCATTACCATATTCATATACATTAGTTATGCATTGATTTAAGTGAAATAGTGTATGGATATCATATATTAATGTTGTGGTGTTTCTATTAAATGGAAAGGCATTTTTACCGAATTGTTTTACAGCTTTTTATACTGCACACCACATTAATTTTTTTCCTTGAATCTCAAAATATTTCTTATTTGAATGTGGTACGTGAATAATTCATTGCTTATGAATACATTTCCTTGTATATGGATAAATTTCAATTAGTTTTATGAACTTATTAGTGAATTAGTAATCATAAAATTTAATATATACATAAATTAAAATTTTAATACAGTTCAATATACAATATCATATAAGTAGTGTATATACATATCAATACTTTTGTTTTGATGTGAGTATATTCTTACCTTGATAAATCATATATTAAATATGCAGTCTGCATATTATGAGTTACTGTCAATATAATGTCAACATTATTGGTGAATACAAAATAGTAGTTGTCAATTAGTTCCTATACATATATTTGTTATTTTCTGATAGATATATTTTCATGGAATTACACATGCATCACATGATATTCAAACAAATACCATTTTTCTCCCCATGAATTTGGATTTTATTGTATGAAATAAAGTCTACTCTAATATTTAAAATGTGGGTTATTGTTGTTTTACATTCAAATAAAACTTGTTTTCATAGAATAAATAGTACGTAATATGGTTTTTAAAATTTTCAGAATACACTATACATAAATAATAAATAATATTAATTCTATATATATATTTGTACCACACTAAAAACGCATCATTGTGTTGTTTTAACTCTACAATATTATTATATTATAGTATGAATTAATGTTTCTTCTAATAAATTTGGGATTTTTATGATAAAAAATCATTAGAAAATTTGATAATAAAGATACCAATAAAAATGGAAAATGTGCACATGATTTGGATTTTGGTCAATAATATTCAACATCAAGTTTCATCTAATTTTATTAAGAAGAAAATGAAAAATTAGAGAATTTTGTAACTATAATTTCTTTTCTAAATTACTTACATGCCTTTATTTTTATGATTTTCCAAATATATTTAAACATACATTCTATTATTGTCTAAAATTTATATTTATAATTTTTCAATATGCATATATTTGTTTTATATTTCAAAATTGGGTTACTTTCAAATTATGGCATCTTTGGTATAAATTTAAAATTGGGTTATATTGACAAGATATATATTTTTTATATTCGTTATAGGTAATAATGAGTCAAATTTGGATTATATAATTTTGAATAAGTGATGAATATGAGGAAGGTGATGATGTTTCTTTTTGGAATTTTCTAAAATAAATATTCCAAACAATTTGTTTTCTTTCAATGACTAAATTTTTTTATCATGAAGATGTTGAAAAGAAGAGAGAGAAAATATAATTTAATTTTTATTGCGTTTAATACATGTTATAACCCTTGGATTTTTCATGGTGAAACTAGGTATAATTTAGAATCTCTTGTTGATTATGCATTGTAAGATGATAAGTTTGATCAAATTGAAGAAATGATTCAGAATATTAATGTTGAGGAAATTGAGAATGAATCAATAATTGTGCATTTATATGGATATGCTAAAAACCATTATATCTAGGTTCTATGGAATTTATGGTTTTATTAAAGATTTTAAGATTGATTAACTTGAAGGAGAAACATGGATAGAGTGATAAGAGTTTTAAAGAGTTGCAACAATTGTTGAGAGATATTCTTCCTAAAGACAATGATCTTCTAGATTCACATTACAAAGTGAAGAAAATACTCTAATTGATGGGATTAACGTATAATAAAATAAATGTATTACTGAATGAAAATGTGCTATATAGTAAGGAATACGAATTTCTTTTAGGGTTTTTTAAATGTGGGATATTGCGATATAAGTTGAAAGAAAAATCACATGATTATTTAGCAGTTATAGAGATCCCTGTAAAGTATTTTTTTCTACATTCCTATAATTCCTTGTTTGAAACATTTATTTGAAAATTCACATGATTAAAAAAGGTTATAATGGAATGAAGATGAGAAGATATGTGAAAAAAATTACAAATTGATCTCCAATTTCATATATTCGAAAATGAAGTTAGAATATTAGACTTAGAAAATGCACTGATGGAATGAATCTATATTGAAGCCTTAAAAGTACACATAGTTCATGACCTATTTTATTGTAAATTTATAACTCATATCCAATTTTTTTCTTAAGTGTAAATATGTCGTATTGAGTTTAATGATATCCAAATCAAAATAGCTGAAAATGATATTGATTTTTTGCCACCATTATTTGATGATTTGAAACTGTTATGGGAGGAAAGTAAAAGGGTGTATGATTCTTATAAAATGGAATATTTTAAACTGCATGAAATGATTATGTTCACTATAAATCAACTCCCACCATATGAGAGTTTGTCTAGATACAATGTTAAAGGGCATACATCTTGTCTAATTTGTGAACAATAGAACTCATATTCTGAACTAAATCATGAGAGAAAATTAGTATACATGGTTCATTGAATGTTTTTGTCTTGGGATCACTCTTAGAAAAGATTAAAAATGCATTAAATGGATCCCTTGAATTTGATATTTCTCTAAAATCCTTATCCACTAATCAATACTTTGAGAGGGTGAAAAACACTAACGTGACATTCAGAAAGAAAAAGAAATATGGTAATGATAGAAATAATTGGAAGAAATAGTAAATATTTTTTTGAGCTACCATATTGGAAATATCATGATTCCAATCATAACATTTATGTCATTTATATAGAGAATACCACATCCTTGCTTTATGGTAGGTGTATATTGGTTTTATTTCCTATTTCTTATTTTCAATCTTTATATGTTGTTTCATAAATTAAAAATTCTTAATTAATGTTATTAATACACATATTGTCAAGTAATGTATTACCAGCCAAAACTTCCCTAAAAATATGTCCTCTAATAATGGCCAATAAATTCAACACATGTTTCTTGTCTTATCAAGTGTGCATATATATGGGGTGGGTGTGGGTTTATTTTCCCTTCGTAATCCTTAAGATTAATCTCCGTTGGAATTGTATGAAATCCTCTGTGAGATTTTACAAGAATAATTAATATAAATTTCATTCATGATTCATCTACTATAAATGAACTCTATAAGGGATAATGAAGAGTAATTAAATGTTTTATTTATTTTATTAAAATGAAAAAGGACATCATAATGTTAATTAAGTTCCAAATGACCGAATAACAACTGAGAATTGGGGGGGGGGGGTTGAATTAGTTGTTTAATTTTTATAAGTTTCAAACATTCAGAAATTTAACCCATGCAACCTGTTAAGGTTAATTATCTTATAATATTCTAGTAAATACTCATTCATGTAAAATTAGGAATGAAAGTAAAGAATGAGATATTTACAAGGTTCAACCTCAGTGTGAGAACCTATTTCTTTTCCATAGCCACTCCCATGAGTCCATAAAAATTCAATATTATGAAGAAGTGAATAAAAATTGTGTAAAATACAATTATAAATCTTAAATATCTTGATATGAATGATTATACTAACCACCATAAATTTACAAAGTTTTCATACAATAATTTTTTCCACAAAAGAATAAGGAAATCAAAGGTCTTTGCTCCAAAAAAAGATTTTTCTGGTACCTTAGTCTGATGTTCCTGGGTCTGATTATCATAGTCTGATAAAATCAGTCTAATAGAATTAATCCTATAGACTTAGTTCGATTGACTCAATCTGATTTAACTTTTCTCACTTTATGTTTGAAGAAACTTTCTGTTCTTTAAAAAAAACCTCCACCTTACAAACTCAGATTAACTACTCAGACCAATCTTCCTCAGTCCAATCTTCCTTAGTCTGGTAAATATAAAATTTAGTTTTTGTGATATTCTTATGAGATATATATTCAGAAATCCTCTCTGACATGAACTCTACATCACTTCACCTTTTCTCACATGAGAACAACTAAAAAGTACGAATGTATTGTGCATATATTTATAGGCAACCTAGAATAAGTAAAGGGTGGAAATTGAAATGTTTTTTCAGCTCATAGAAATTATGAAAAAATGAATTTCATGTGCATTTGAACATCATATTTGAATAATTCACCCTTCTCATATTTTTGGTATCTTCTCTAAACATCTTGAATTCAATAGAACATCTTCTCAAAACCTCAAAAAATTAGAAACTAAATTAAGGACAACTGAGTTCATAATAAATTCTTAGACTAATCTGAATTTCTTCTTTAACTCATTTGATATAACTTTCTTCCTTAGCTTAGTATGATCTGAATTTCTTCCTCAAAATCAGTTAGATATGTCTTTCTTCCTTAGCTCAGTCTAATCTAAAGTTCTTCCTCAATTTACAATATGACTTTTTTTGCTCAGCTCAATATGATTTGAATTTCTTCCTTAGCTATCACGAACCGAATCTGGTTGCCACTATTACCGGAACCAAATCTGGCCCATACCAGGGCCCAAAGGGCGTTCCCTATCCCCACAGGATGGAACAAGTTCTCGGGTATCATTAATTTAGGTTTGGGAATGATTTACCCGATTATGAAAGCATAAAACATTAAAAACAATCCATAATATAAATCTGAAATTTTTGAGCCAAACAAGTCTTAAGAAAAAAACCCAGAAATGAATACATTGGTTTAAAGATAATAAAATTGGTCCAAATACAAATAGAAATAGTAGAAAGATATCACCAAGGACTCCACACGATTAGGGTTCATCGCCCACAAACTGTCTCTACAACTCCGCCCCAAGGATGGGGACTAACACCCCGAAACGCCATCACCCTTAGCCTTTCCTTTACCCGAGTCAAACATAACCAAGTCTACATACAACCAATGGGTGTAAGTAGGGTGTGATACTAAGACCAATAGGATACCACCCAATTATTCCAAATAGTATGCAATACAATGTGAGAAATCAAGCAGTTTTAGTACGCAAAGAAAGGCAGCGATAAAATCCTAGAAATGCAACTTTCAATTGAAAACAGTTTTCAAGACAAAATTTTCAGAATGTTCACACATTTAAATAGAAATGATATCTACTATAAAGTACTACCAAAAACACCCAAATACAATGGAAAATACCACAAACACAATGAACAACAAAATTGGGAACACCCCTAGGTACTAGATAGTCTCGGGCCCCATGTACCTCATACCTCGGTGTAAAGTAACCATAGTAAAATCCATTCTCGTGCACGAGCCACCAGTAGGGAACATACCCATAACCTAGTGGTCCCTAATAATCATCCAATGAGTTTATTTATAGTTTTAATTATCCAAATTCTAGTTGAAACAGGGACAAAACCCATTCGGTCCACTAGCTGTACTAGTACACATCCACCCCACCTAGGTACCCGGGCTTCCCCCTTTGTGCTAAAACAAATTAAGCATTACAGATGCATCCATTTTCATATAAAAACACCAATACTGGTCACTTACAAACAATAAAGTATCCATAAACACTTTATACCATTTAAAACACACAACAAAACACTTTGATTTTGCATAAAACAATTTCTCAAAAACCCGCATTGTCTTGCACCCAACACTCCCTGAAAACCCCAATTTGAACACTATATGCACACCTATAAGTTACCAAAACAGAAACTTCAGCCCTATATATTTCAATGAAACCAAAAAATCAATTTTAGGGTAGCCCCATGTGAACCAAGAAATGTAATCTTTGTAAAACTTTCATTTTTAAACAAACATGACACTAAAAGTCCAGAAGTTCCACAACACCATTAAAACCAAATTTCACAGAAACAAAAAAAGGTATAAACATTCAAAATAGTATTTGAAGCACTAATACATCCCAATAAAATAAAATAAGTAGTGATAGGGCATCCCCAAAATAATCAACAAGAGACTTCCATGAAAACTCCCCAATTTCACCTAAAATTGGCAATTAAAATTCATTTGCATTACAAAAACCACTAAAACTATTTTTTGCAGAAACCATAAAATTAAATGAACATGAAAATATCATAAAAACAGAAATTCAATTCACAGAGATTGCATACATATGGAATCACCTACCAAAATAGTTAAAACCTTGAATCCTTTGTGCGAAAATCAAATCACACCACCGCTGCACCAAGAGGGACCTAGATCAAACATAAAACCCGAATAAAAGACCAAGAAAACCCAAGGTTAAACCCTAGGTTCAAAACCCTACCCTTGGTCGTTTTTAACTTCAAGGAAAAGGGAATAAACCCTAAACAATTAGAATGAAACACTAAGCAATTTTAAAGTGGAAATAAATGGACTAACTTACTTGAGAAATCTTGAATGAATCTCCCCAAAACACCAGTAGCGAAAATTAAAAACGGACAAAATTCAGGGGTTGTTTGAAAAATATTTAGAAGGTCATTTAGGAACTATAATGGAGGGAAGAGAGTACGAATTTATAGAGTTAAGAAGAGATGGAATTACCTCTTCAATTCTGGCCGATTTGAGACACCCTATGAAGTTCTGCACTAATTCTAGATTTCAAAGAGCTCCAAGGAGGAGGTAAAGGAAATGGGAGTGCGCATGAGCTTCTTAGGGTAGAAATGGAGGCATAATCACAGAAAAATTCATTATAATTAATAAGATATTAAAAACATTATAGAAACAATTTAAAATTGGAAAATGGGATTTGGGTTGGCCCAATTCTTAAATAAAAACCCAAATACCCCATTGTTATGGATTCCTAAGTTGTCCAAATTTCATTGTTGGTGTTAAAAGGTAAGTGAGGGATATTTTGGAAGTGGAATGGGTGAAAAATATATAAAAATTAAATATTTATAAAATAATCAAAATTGGTTTTTAAATCTGAAAATCGGCTCTCGATTTGGCCCAAATCATGAAAACTCACCCTTTCCTCCTGAAATGAATGGGAAACCCCTAAAACAAAGAATTAATGGAAATTAAATGAAATTTAAATTTAAAATAAGTTATTTATGTGAAAATTATTCCCACCAAGAAAGAATTTACAACCTGGAAAGTCAACATGAAGCTTGATTTTAAAACATAAATGGGTACTCTTCCTCGACCCATGACTTCCGCTCCCATGTCTCATGAGTATCACTACCATGCTGCCAATGAACCCGGACCAACGGAATAGACTTCGATCGATTAAACTTCTCTTGGGATTCTACTATCTGCACTGGTCTCTCAAAAACTGACAAGTCAGGCTCAATCTCCAGTTCCTCCCAACTCAGCACAGGGGACAAATTCAAGTTGTATTTCTTCAACTGGGAGACATGGAAGACCTCATGGATGGATTCCAACTGAGAAGGTAAGGCCAACCTGTATGCCACTTATCCAATATGCTCAGTGATCTCAAATGGGCCAATATATCATGGTGTCAGCTTCCCTTGCTTCCCCAATCGACGATGGCCCAAACAAGGGGCCATTTCAAGAATACCCTATCACCCCTAGAAAACTCTAGGTCTCGACGCCTCCGGTCAGCATATGATTTATGGTGACTTTGAGCTATCAATAAATACATCATAATCAACTTGACTTTCATAGAAGTCTCCTGCACAAGGCTCGACCCCAATAGTGAAGTCTCTCCTACCTCAGCCCAACATATGGGGGACCAACATGGACAACCATAGAGTGCCTCAAAAGGGGCCGTTAGAATCGAGGATTGGTAACTATTATTATAAGAAAACTCAACCAATACCAAATGGATATCCCAAGAACCTTTAAAGTCCAAGAAACATGCACGAAGCATGTTCTCAAAATCTGATTCGCCTGCTCTGTCTGACAATCCATCTGAGGGTGGTATGCCGTGCTCATCTTAATCTGAGACCCCAAGGCCTTCTGAAGGACTTCCAAAAATCGATAAGTGAAGTAGGGGTCTCTATCTGAGATAAATGCTGATGGTACGCCATGGACTATCACCACTTCTTGAAGATACAAATGGCCCAACTCATCCACTTTAGTTGAATATTTTATCAAAAATTAAGTGGGCTGATTTTTTCAGACGATCAATCACCACCCAAATGGAATTATTACCCCGAGGTGTACAAGGTAAACCAACAATGAAGTCCATGGAGACCTTGTCCCACTTCCAGGTAGGACTGGGTTGTGGTTGGAGCAAACCGGAAGGCCTTAGGTGCTCTGCTTTCACCTGCTGAAATGTGTAGCATCTCGAAACAAAGTCCTTTATGTCCCGTCTCATACCAGGCCACCAAAAGTACCTAAGGACATCATAATACATCTTAGTGGCACTCGGATGGACAACCCACTGAGACTAGTGGCTATCCTTCATCACCACCTTCCGTAGAGATAACGACACTACTGAATGCCCCTTGAAGCACAAGATGCCCTCGGGAGATGACGACCAATCAGAGGACGTATCCCCACCATGAAGAAACTGCTTAGACCGCTAATAAAGCTCATCACTGGGATTTTTCTTGCTGAATCAACTCCAAAATAGAATGAGTCAACTGGATTCTCACCAAGAATGCCCCTCCACTATGTTCCCATGTCTCCACATGAATCTGAGAAAAGAGCCCCATCAATGTCCACTCATCACTAGACTTCCACAAAGCGTGCACTGGAACTCTTCTGCTCAAAGCGTCGGCCACCAAATTACCCTTACCTGGGGTATAGACAATGTCAAAGTCTAACCCCTACAAGTACTCGATTCAGCGACGCTGCCTCAAGTTGAGGTCCTTTTGCGAGAAGATATAGGCTAAGCTTTTGTGATCAGAGTAGACCACAAACTTCTCCCCAAAGAGGTAGTGACGCCAAGTCTTCAAAGCATGCATCACCGCTAACAACTCCAAGTCATGGGTCGGGTAATTTTTTTCCTGTGGTCGGAGTTGGTGAGATCCATATGCCACCACGTGATCATCTTGTATAAGCACGCACCGAAGACCCATACCTGAAGCATCACAATAGACCACATACCCCTTCCCGGCCTTAGGCAAAATCAGCATGAGGGCTGTAGTCAACCGACTCTTCAGCTCATCGAATGATTCCTAACATTCTGGACCCTATAAAAACTTCACCCCTTTCCAGGTGAGCGTAGTCATCTGTGATGCAAGCAGAGAGAAATCCCGAACGAATCACCTGTAATAACCAGCCAGGCCAAGGAAACTCCTGATATCGAACACATTCTTCATCTGCTCCCATGACATAACCGCACTAATCTTCTCAGGGTCCACTGAAACCCCCTGCTTATAGATCACATGCCCCAGAAATATCACTTCCATGATCCAAAAATTGAACTTTGATGAATTTTCATAGAGGCGGTGATCCCGTAATGTACCCAAAATGATCCTCAAGTGATGTTCGTGTTCCTCCTCAGAGCTAGAGTATACCCGAATGTCATCCACGAACACCACAACAAAGTAATCGAGATACTGATGAAACACCCTATTCATGAGTGCCATAAAGAACATTGGAGCATTGGTCAATCCTAAGGGCATGGCCAAATGCTCAAAGTGGCCATACCTACTTCGAAAGGCTATCTTAGGGATTTCTGACTCATTTACCCTAAGCTGGTGATAACCCAAACACAATTCTATTATTGAGAACCACTTTTCCCCCTTCAAATAATCGAACAAATCATCTATTCTAGGCAAATGGTATTTGTTTTTAATTGTTTCCTTATTCAACTTCCGGTAGTTAATGCACAACCAAAGAAATCCATCAGCCTTTTTCACGAACAACACAGGAGCGGCCCAAGGATAGGCGCTCGGGAAAATAAATCCTTTGGATTCTAAGTCATCCAGATGTATCTTTAATTACCTCAGCTCGGTGGGGGCCATGCGATAAGAGGGAAGAGATATCAGGTGTGTTCTGGGCGCCAGATCAATCGAAAACTCCACTTCCCGCTCCGGGGGAAAACCTGAAAAATCATCTGGGAATACCTCCAAAAACTCATTCACTACATGAGGTAGTGCACCTCCCGGGGAAAGACCATAATCCTATATCATGAGAGATGATAACTGGATGGTAAGACTTCCCAACTCTGGGAGTGGAGGTCCTGCGCGACCTAACCGAGGATCCCATTCTCCCCGAAAAACCCGGCGACTCCCATCAAGTGTCATGGAACTCACTAACCATCTGTAGTAATCGATGTGTGCCTAGAGGTGTACTATCCAATCCATGCCAAGTATTACATCCAACTGATCCATAACTAATACCATGAGGTCCCACTCCATCTATCCCTTGACACAGAAAACACACATTACTGGAACCTAAGACCATGCTCCTTTCCTAGTGGTGTCACCAACTCCATTGAAAAATACAACAACTAGATTAGCAAATTCAGTGTGTTCATGCTACCTTTGAAAGTAGGAGGCTAATTTTTCAGGAAATCCTTGGAATTTTACTTCGAAAGACCAGTCTCATATTCCCCAAAATGATATGAAATAGGATCAAGTACATGTTCTAGTTCTTGGACATCCCGAACGACATCCTCTACTAGCTTCTGATCAAGCCGCGAGGGAGAACTGTCTCTAGCTTCCTCTCATGGGTGAATGAGAGATTTCTAAGGAGGCATGTTGTGAAAAAAAGGAAAATATCACAAGAGAAAAAATAAGTACAGAAGTTCTGAAAAATTTCATCAATATCAATAAATATAATGAATCCAAAAAAATTACAACAACAAAATAAACCACTACTTCACATCCGCCAGATATCAACATGTAGTCTGCAGCCTAAACGTCTCACCTAGAAGTGAAGTCAATCTATAGATTCCAACATCCCCTGGTGACTCAAGGTCTTCCATGAGAGGTGCGGTCCAGGTACCCTACTCAAAACCAAAACCCTGAGCCCCGACAATCCTAACTCTTGTATATCCTGACTCATCCCAAAATAGCAATATAACCCAAAAACATTAACCTCCCGTTGATACCATTTTGTCACGAATCGAATCTGGTCGCCACTATTACCGGCACCAATCCTGGCCCGTTCCAAGGTCCGAATGGCGTTCCCTATCCACAAGGGCTGGCACAAGTTCTTGGGTATCATTAATTTTGGTTTGGGAATGATTTACCTGATTATGAAAGCATAAAACATAAAAAAAAATCCATAATATAAATCTGAAATTTTTGAGCCAATCAAGTCTTAAGAAAAAAAACCAGAACTGAATAAATTGGTTTAAAGATAATAAAATTGGTCCAAATACAAATAAAAATAGCAGAAATATAGCACCAAGGACTCCACATGACTAGGGTTCATCACCCACAAGCTGTCTCTACAACTCCGCCCCAAGGATGGGGACTAACACCTTGAACCGCCATCTCCCTTAGCCTTTCCTTTACATGAGTCAAACATAACCAAGTCTACTTACACCCAAGGGGTGTAAGTAGGGTTTAGGACTAATCCCAATAGGATACCACCTAATTATTCCAAAGATGATGCAATACAATGTGAGAAATCAAGTAGTTTTAGTACGCAAAGAAAGGCAGTGATAAAATCCAAGAAATGCAACTTTCAATTGAAAATAGTTTTCAAGCTAAAATTTTCAGAATGTTCAAAAATTTAAGTAGAAATGTTATCTACTGTAAATTACATCAAAAAACACCTAAATACAATGGAAAATACCACAAACACAATGAAAAATAAAATCGGGAATACCCCTAGGCACTAGATAGTCTCGGGCCCCATGTACCTCATACCTCAGTGTAAAGTAACCATAGAAAAATCCATTCTCATGCACGGGCCACTAGTAGGGAACATACCCATAACATAGTGGTCCCAAATAATTATCCACATAGTTTAGTTAGAGTTGTCATTATCCAAATGCTAGGTGAAACAAGGACAACACCCATCCAGTCCACTAGTCGTACTAGTACACATCCGCCCCACCTAGGTACCCAAGCTTCCCCCTTTGTGCTAAAAAAAGTTCAGAATTCCACATGCATCCATTTTCATATAAAAACAACAATACTGGTTACTTACAAAAAATACAATAGATATACACACTTTATTCCATTTAAAATACACAACAAAACACTTTGATTTTCCGTAAAACAATTTCTCAAATACCCGCATTGTCTTGCACCCAACACTCCCTGAAAAACCCACATTGAACACTATATGCACACCTATAAGTTACAAAAACAGAAAATTCAGCCCTATACTTTTCAATAAAACTAAAAAATCAATTTTAGTGCAGCCCCATGTGAACCAAGAAATGAAATCTTTGTAAAACTTCCATTTTTAAACTAACATGACACTAAAAGATCACATGTTCCATAACACCATTAAAACCAAGTTCAGATGAAAAAAAAGTTATAAACATTCAAAAAAGTATTTTCAATACTAATACATCCCAATAAAATAAAATAAGCAGTGATAGGGCAGGCCCAAAAGAACCAACAAGAGATTTCCATGAAAAACACCCAATTTCACGTAAAATTGGCAATAAAAATTCATTTTCATTACCAAAACCACTAAAAATATTTTTTGCAACAACCATAAAATTAAATTAACATGAAAATATCATAAAAACCATAAGTCAATTCACATATATTTCATACATATTGAATCACCTACCAAATTAGTTAAAACCTTGAATCATTTGTGCCGAAATCAAATCCCACCACCGCCGCACCAAGAGGGACCTAAATCAAACCTAAAACCACAATAAAAGACCAAGAAAATGGGAGCACGACTGGGATTATTAGGGCTAAAAGGTAGGTGGAATTACTAAAAAATTCATTATAATAAATATGATATTAAAAAAATTAAAGAAACAATTTAAAACTGGAAAATGGGCCTTGGGTTGGCCCAATTATTAAATAAAAATCCAAATACCCCATTGTTATGGATTCTTAAGGGGTCCAAATTTCATTTTTGGTGTTAAAAGGTTAGTGGAAGATATTTTGGAAGTAGAATGGGTGAAAAATATTTAAAAATTAAATAGTTATAAAATAATCAAAATTGGTTTTTAAATCTGAAAATGGGCTCTCGATTTGGCCCAAATCATGAAAACTCACCCTTTCCTCCAGAAATGAATAGAAAAACCCTAAAACAAATAATTAATGGAAATTAAATGAAATTTACCTTTAAAATAAGTTATATATATGACATTAGCTTAGTCTAGTATGAATTTATTTCTTAGATCCATTAGATATGACTTTCTTTCTCAGATCAATCCGATTTGAATTTCTCTCTCATCTCAATCCGATATGAATTTCTTCCTCAGGTCAGTCCAACTTAACATTCTTCCTCAGCGGAGTATGATATGAATGTATTCCTCAGATTAGTTCAACATAACTGTCTTCTTTATCACTTTATGATCTGAATTTCTTCCTCATCTCAGTCTGATCTAATATTCTTCCTCAACTCAACCTGATCTTACTTTCTTCCTGAGCTTAGTCTGATATGACTTTCTTCCTCAACTCAGTCCAATATCACATTCTTCTAGATGGTGAATTTGATGTATAGGCATCAACATCCTTATGATGTACTATTTTTTGAAACTCCAACTTCTAACTTGTGATTTTTCATGAATTATTCATGATATTTCAAAGACTTAAAAAGATAAAAAAGCATCTTTAGATTTATTTTAGAAAGCATAAAACTTCCCAAATTTTTTAACTTTATAAATCTATAACATGATTCTTCCTCATAAACTCAGTAACTTAGGAATTTATAAATAAATAATTGTCATAAGATCTTCAACTTCATACTGATAGATCACTTGATAAACATTTTTTCAAAACATTGACCTTTTTGATTTTAGAAAAAAACTAACTTTGATAATCTGATTCTGAATCCCTGTGTCTGATCAAAAAAACTTTAAAAAGAACTTTATTTATTCAGAATCACATCAAATTCCTAGAAAAACAATTTTTAAACCTATAAAAATATACCTTTCACCTAATGTTCAAAAATATTCTTTTACAAAAAATATTAGTTTTCAAAAAATACAAAACATTGTAATAACAAAAACAAAAAAAGGATATTCAGTTACCCTAATTTATTCCAAAATCAGTGTCTTAAGTGTGGGAACAAAATTTTACAAAAAATCTATATCAATCATCACATGTTTCTGAGTGTTTATCCAAATAAAATTACTGGAAGTGGCCTTGATGGGTTTAAAATCTTGGCCTCATGCATTCTATCAAATATTTAATTTGATGCCTTTATTTATTACCTTAATAATTTTTTCAAACACCATCACACTATGGTGCTCATACTTTTTCTGGGACATCATTTGTTTATCTTCAACATTTTCCTCAAGTTCAATGTCATCAATATGATGTTTCTCTAGATAGGTAGCATCTATATTGGCAGCAGGTTGTTGTTCCTCTATATTGGGAGCACCAAAAGTTTGATAAATATGTTATTCCACATGATTGAGAGCATCATCACATGCATAAGTCACTATCTATAGAAGTTTTTTAAACCTTTTTAATTTAGATTACATAAATACAATAGTGGAAAGATAATAATATTATGTAACAAGATGTATATTACAGAAATATATAAGTTTATTATTAAACTCTATTCCTTTAAAGGATTGTGGTATTTGATCCCTCTATCATGTATCCAAACCCCTTTATTGTGTTCTCCTCTAATATACAATACCCCATCGACATTTGGACTTCTACCAAATGATTTCCACTTCCCAAGGAGAGGGTCAAACTCAGTTGAATTTTCATATGACCCCTCAGTGTTTTTGGTCGATAAAAAAATTGACAATATTTTATTTATATGATTTGGAACATAAAATACTTGTACTGCCTAAGATTACATTATAAATAATTTTACTTTTTACCCTTCCTTACTAAAATCCACTTTCATGAATCCTAATTCATCAATTTTATCAATAATCATGTGATCAACCCATTGCATTGAAAAATAAACACATGAAATGATGTATAATCCAATGCCCATATTTGCTTTATGATACCAAAGGATGACATATTCAGATAAATTTTATTTCTGTCCTTGGTACCAGATACATGCATCGCTCCAACAACAAGTGTAACTCCAGTATTTCTCATGGTACTTCCTTCATCGTGTTTATTTTTATAGAATGTATAACCATTAATTTCATAACAAATATAATATAATACATGCACACTTTTTTCTTTGGATAACCATCAATTTTTCTTAAATTGTCTCTAGATTTTCATATGAATCCTTAAAAATATGGTCTGGAAGCCATCCTGCAATTTTTTGATTATTTGTTTTTGATATCCCTTTTTTATCCATTGATATATTCAAATTCATATGAATTTATTTATGGGTTTAAACATATGGGAAAAACACTAACATATTATCAAAAATTAATGGTGTTCCTACTCCTAATCTATAATAGTGATTGTGAAAACATATATTTGACACATTACGTCACCCACAAGCCACCCAATCTGATGAGATTTTGGTAGACCATTTCTTTCCACACCAGATAGGTAGTCAGTATGGAATTTGGTGATTTTCTCAACAATATATCACTCTGGAATACAACCTTCTTTAAAATATCGTTTTTTGAAATACCATTTAAAAAATATTCATATATCGTTCAATGTGTTGCATCCATTTATAAAGTATATGAACACATAGTCTAATCTCTTTTACCAAGTGAACCATAAAGTGAAGAATCATATAAAAAATATTGGCAAGAAGAAAATTTCTAATACAAATAATATGAAATCAATTTTATTTTCTATATTTAAAAATTTCACCAGGTTTGTAACTTTTCTACATATATCATTGAAAAATAAAAATATCTTGGTTAATTTATGATGAATATTCTTGGGAAAAATAAAATGTAAAGATACAAGAATTGGATCTTACATAGAAACAAGAAAGTCATGTGATTTTAGAACCTTTATGGTTAAATCATTTATTGACATGATATTCTTGATATTCGATGAATACACCGATAAAAACTTTACATCATTCAAGAATTTGTAAAACTAATATCTCACCTGCATTTAAATAGTGTTAGCTAATAGAGGATGAAAAGTCCATTTTTCACCCTTCATTGGAACCAACTCTTTTCGTATTCTCATGTAAACCACGTCCAACCCAGAATTAATTACATTCCTTATTTTGTTGATTGCATTTAGTAACACCCCAATGAAACTATCACATATGTTTTTTTAAACATGCATAACATCAATGAAATTCCTAATTCATAAAAAATTATAGTATTGTAATTTAAAAAGGATCACTTTTTTCCAACCTTTTTTTGTATGTTTTTTTCAAAAAAGGTTTTCCAACTATAGTCTCCATATAATATACATACTCAAATAGTTGATCAAAAGTTAGTGGAGATAGTGTTTTAAATTATTTGGAACTCCCATAAAATGATTTTATCTAATATATATACTTATTTCATTGAGGTATAATTCTATGATATCCTAGAAACACTATATTTGATGAATGTTTCATCCTAATTGACTGTGTAACTTATTCAAAATTATGATGCCCATGAGTTCCTTGAATTATATATCGTAAAAAATTTCCATAAGAATGAAACTCACTTATCATCATATAAAACATGTCTCTCAATGTGAAATATTTATTTCTCTAAGAATCATTCAATGTAACACCTAAATCCCACAATAATTTTAAATCTTTGATCAATGGAGCCAAATAATCTACAATATCCTTACCTGGTTGTTTTGGTAATTATATAAGCATAAATAAGATAATGTATTTTCATTTCATGCATAACCATGGTAGAAATTTATAATTTACCAACATAATCATCCATATACTATGATTTATGATTTAGAAACCAAAAGGATTCTCCCCATTAGTAGAAATCATAAGAAAAAGGATTTTCAACTCATTTCCAAATTCAAGATACTCATGGTCAATTATCTTCCACTGAGGTGTCTCTTCTAGGTGATGAATTTTTTCAACTTTATTTATTGTATTTTGATGCCACCTCAATTTCCTTTCATTCTCCTCAATTTCATTTAGGCGCCTAAACCATCGAATGATTGGAAAGTGCCATACCACTTTCATATGACCCGATTCAACTTTTTTTATCATAAGAACCACACTTTTGTCATTCTTTAAGTGGTTCTTAGTCCTTGAGAAATAGTACACATTCATGGGGATAAGAATGTATTCTTTTAGTGACATTTCCATTGAACACATTATTCATTTATCACCATATGTTCAATTAGGAACCTCATTATCTTCAAGGATCATATCATTAAATAGATAAATTAGTTTAGAAAAATTGGTGTCATATTTCAAGATTTTAAATTATACAACATCATTATGGCTGATAATGTTGTATATTTAGTATAACCTACATACAATGGAATATTTTTACAACTCTTTAAATTTTCAAACAATTTTTAACAATCAAAAATTTCATCTTCAACTCTCATTGTAATTTCGTTAATACAATATTCAAAATCATTCAAAACTGTAATCACATCCTCAATACAATCCTCTTTATTGTCCACACTTGTAATCATATATGATGATCCTTAAAATGTGGTGATATCTCAATCACTAGATACATTCACTCTTTCCCCATGTTTAGTCAATAATTTATAACTTTGATCTATTCTGTGATAGATCAGGTGTTATTTCAGCTCATCTAGAATAATTAGGATTGAATAGAAATATCATAAACATGGATAAATTATTTTACTATGGTCATATGCATGATCTTTTGTAATCTAGATGAACTATTTCATCCTATATTTATATTATTTTGTCATACGATTGGAATCCATCCATTTTTTATTCATATCCATCTTATTTGATTCTGTAATATTAATATTTAATATAATAAATAAATACCAAAAAGGGTCCTTTCATATAAGGGAAACCCAATATTTGAATATTTTAAATAATTTCATCACACTTTGAAGAAACTGGGTAATTGAATTTTAGAAAATAATTACTCCACTGGTGGTAGGTGTTATCCTGTAAATTTATCCACAATGATCACCTATACCTAGCAAGGGAGCAATAATAATCAGGGTAGTTCAAGCAACATAGGCGTATGTATAAAAGAGATAGGGGATGAGTCTTAGGAAAAAATGAAATAATAACTGTTTGGGAAATAAAGTTGATAAATATGACAATTATCTCCTTAAATCTTAATGTTTCTAGGATGGGGAGTTGGTGATGCACCAAATTGTTTTTCTTAATTTGATGTCTAAAGTTGAAAAAATCTACAGTAGCTACCTGATCCCCACAAGGGGCTCCTTGATTAGTGTGATCGTGAGAAGGCTCATCTGGATGGTCTTACACACACTCAAGCTAATATAGCTGTTTCAGTTTAAACATTCAAATAAAACCTTCAATTACTCCATGAAAAGGAAAAAGTTTTTGGTCTAATGACTAAATTTCAGCACCACTTATATTTCTGTGAGGCCAAGTTTATAGGAGTGGATTCATGTTAGATATCCAATGGGTTGGATTGAGTTAGTGACATTCCCTTGCCAAGGTTTTGTTATTAGTCTATATTATGTAGGAGGTGAGATTCTATGTATCTAAGAGGTATTTGAAATATAATATGATCATATAAATATAGATACTTCCCTTTGTCCTTACACATGTAATCATTTATAAATATAGATACCACTCATCATGTTGCATGTCTAAATATAGATACCACTCATCTTTTTGACGGATATTTTAAGGAGTGTTTGAAAAGGAAAAGGAAATTAGTAAGTGAGTGGATCAAGACTTTAATCAATAATAGAGGTAAATTACTAAAGAGTAATATTAAAACAAAAATTGTATCCCTTATCAATCACCCCTTCTTCGTGATAAATTACTACTTCCCAATAATCTTTGATTTTCTTTAGTTTTAGTTGCAGTGGATGGTTTTATTGGATGATACCAAGTTAATAAATTATTTCCCGTTTTTAGTTTCATATTTAATATAAAAAACAAAAAAAACCTTAATTTTATGGATGTATTTTGATAAGAGTATAGTGAACAAAGTGAAAATCTAATTCAAATGGGTGATGCTGGAAATACATTCAACTTAAGTCTTAATATTGGAATCAAATTATGGAATAGAAAACTAGATAATATTATCCAAAAAAAAGAGTAGGGTCACTTAAGGAGAAATTTTTTGTAACCTAATAATAGTAAAAAGATAAAGGAATATGATATTCTCAACATAAATAAAGGGAAAAATTATTAACACTTCACATAATAATTTAGAGATACTACCTATCCAATAACACTAGGAATTATTGGATTCATCATTTATGGTATGTGGTTATATATACCCCCTTTGGTTTCCATGACCATGAATAGTTATATTAATTTAATTCTATTTCTCATAGAGAATAATTTTTTTATTACTAATAATTAAATAGTGAAAGTAATATCATGATTTTAACTTGATTTTAATGTTATAAATTTATGTTTTTATTTTAAAAACACTAAGACATTTTTTAAAATAGTAGTGCATAAAAGAACATGATGAAATGAAATTTTACTATGAAATTATTGATGACATTACTATAAATGATATATGGGTGTATTATAATAAATGGTATTTGGTATTCTTAATACTGGTACAATTATCATTATTTATCTCTACCACTATAATTTTTTTTTCAAATATGGTCATAATTTTCAGTGATATGTATTTGTCATTGATATATTATCCAGTCATTAGAGTTGAAAATATCAATTCTGTCTAACATTTCATAATTCAAATCAATACTATTTCTTTTGAGTTCTACCCTATAAGGTTCATCAAAGACCTGCAAAAAATTATTTAGCAATGAATAATTTTTTTAATAAAAAAACAATATATGAAAAATTTATGAACTATATTAAATAAAGAAGAAATACATATTATTGTTTCATGAAATCATTCTATCCAACATAATTTGCAGGTATATGTGAGTTTTGGTATTTAATGACCCTCTCAATGGGAAATCGTCAACATAAAAATGATAAGTGGGTTACAATCAGTTGTTATTAGTTAACACTTATTTTATTAATTATTAAAGATTATATAATTACTAAACACTAATTATTGAATTTTGAAATTCAATAAAGAAAAATACATGGATATTATTCATTACAAAAATATCTTAATATGATGTTTAAATTTTTGAAATGTTTACTTTTAAAGAATACATAACGATTTCATGTAAACATAAAATGTATAAAGAATTTTATATTTACAAGAAAACGAGTAAGGTAGGAATACATTTTATATTTTTCATGTAATTTTATGTGGACATAAACATATTCCATTTAGTTAAATTTAAAAATTTATTTTTAATTTCACTATTTTTTATAACAATGTAACATAAGAATTTTCAATACATTGGAAATCAGTGTATTCACACAAAAGTATTTATTAAAAATTAAACTTATGTGTATCCAAGTGTTGCTCAATGGTTTTAATGGTAAAGTTTTATTACATAAATTAAAATGATAGTTTTTTAGTCACACATTTTTTCATACAAAAAAAGTAATAAATATATAATATATAAAAATGTTGTAGAACAAAATTCCAAAAAACTGGAAAGTTAGAGGGGTGTATAATAACATGCTAGAAATGTCTATTAGATCCTAGATAAGAAACTTAAATGAGTTGGGGATGTTTGTTTCTAATTATTTGTGAATAAAACCTCTTTTGAAATGGTATCATGAATAACAACCGATAAAATTTCATTTCTATATTATTTATCATCATTCATAATTTATTGGGAAGAGAATAATGAAACAATTTTTTTGAGAAAGGATTATATTTGGGGAAAAAAATAAATTATTTTTGATAAATAGATATTTTGTTGAATATAATTTTTTTTAAATTATGTTTACTTAATTATTTTATTTTTTTTATAATGAAAGGTAATGATATAGGATTTCTGGGATTTTTTTCCCAATGCACAATAATGTTGAGGAGAGGGTTCTAACTATTCCTATTTGGAGGTATTAGATCTATATTTTGTTTTGGTTTATTTTACTTTTATTTTGTTTTAAATTGTTTTCTAGAATTTTATGACATTAGTGGTTGTAGGATTTTGTGGTGGGGTTGAAATGAACAAAGGAATTATACTACACTACATTGGGATGGTTGGGTCAAACAGAAAGAGGATCAACCAAGACCATGAAAAATCATGAAGTATCTTACCCAAAAACAAAAAATAAGGTGGACCAAATTGAGAGTCCATTGGAATCATCCAAAGGAACTCTAACCCATCATCACATCAAGAGGAATTTATTTAACATTTATCTATGTATTAAGCATACACATTCAAAAAATATAAACATCAATCACGAACAAAAATCTATTATATTCCTGATGGACCATCTATATAATTTTTTAATAAGAAAAAAATCCATTCAATAAACCCCATCCAATTATATAAATTCTTATCACTTCCCCTTTTAAATAAAATAAAAACTATATCTATATGCCAAGTCACTTTAAAAACCCATTCCTCGTTTCATAAAAAATACATCTGTTCACTAAAAAATTTATCCATATTAAGTTCATATTCATTTACATATCGGTGGTTGTGAAAATCTATTTTAAAACCATTGAATTATTCCAAAATTCCATTTTAACCATTTTAACACAAGTACCCCTTTAACATATTCAAATTATCTATCTATAGACAAACATACCATTTTACTAGATTACTACACCATTAAACTCTTACCTAATAGATTCAATAGGGGATCACTTTCTAAAGATTAATGTAGGTAAAAAGGGTCATTGAATGTTATAATATGAAAAATTAAAACATTTCATTTTAATTAGGTCAAGGAATAACAAGTTGGCATGACCTCACTACTCAATCACTTGAAAAAACAAGCATGAATATGGGTTAATTCAAAGGGACCACGTATATCATGCCCAATGATGCCTACTCACCCAATATTGAAACCTAATTTCTCCATAATTGGGGGAAATTAAAAAAATATAAAATCACCTAGACAATATGGAATATTAGATTAAAATGATGACAGAAAACTAAGCGCTAAAATTAATGAATAAATAAGACAAGGCGACTCATGAAAAAACCATGGGATTTTGATCACAAGAGATGACACTTATAATGAATAAGGATCTAGGGATATCCCTCCCTAGGATTAAGTAAAGAGAAGGGGTATGCGGGGGGGGGGTCTATTGGACAATATGGGGAGAAACCCATAGTAATGGGTTTAATGAAACAAGGGAAAAAGTATTATATTAACCTTTTATAAAAACCACTCAACATCTCCCCAACTGAGCTTGACGTGAAGACGCATGTGGCGAAACAACCGAAGAACTAAAATCATCACATAACTTAGATTTGGAGAGATCGAATCATCGAGAAGGTTGAGTGGTAGCATCAGTAGGGTTCAACAAGACCAATGACAACAATCTAGTTCTACTTGAGTTTGAAGGAAAGATAGTGGAAACTCTGGTTATGGTTCTTTTTATAAGATCTCATAAGGATTTTATCAATGCTTTCAAAAAGACACTGATAAAGAGTAGTTTTATCAATGATAAAATAGTAAGCACTGATAAAGATACCCCTTTATGAGTGCTATAAAGCACCAATAAAACTAGTTTTTTTATCTACTAAAATTCAAGCATTAATAACGTGGTATCTTTATCAGCACTAAAAAAGTGCTGATAAAGATCTAATTTTAATAATAATATATATATATATATATAATTATAATTTTAAATAAATATATTTAAAAATATTTCTATATATATATATATATATATTTATATAATTATATATATTTATAATATTATATATTTTCATTTAATTATAAATATGTTTATGCATTTATATATATATATATAAATAATTATATATTTATATATTTATTAATATATAAATAAATAAATATATATAATTATAATAAATATATTTACTATAATTTTATAATTATTTAAATATAAGAACTGTTCTAATTACAAGAAGATTGGTCATTTAGTGAGCACTGTAACTTTATGTTTCCTTTGGTGGATGTTGGGGTCAAGGATGATAGGTATTGTATGTCAAGAGGAGCTTCCAAATAATGGTGCAAGGTTTGGGATAATACACTTTTTTGACCAAGTTAGATCACTGAATACTTAGGGTGCTAAATCTTCCTTCTAAGAAAATCTTTCATTGGATGTTGAGGATTTTTACAAGGAGCTCATTGGCTATGGTTTCAAGATTGGGATAGTTTTTAGTCCTCCTGGACAGTAGGCTGAGAAGGAATCAAATGGCATGATCACCTCACAACCATTTTAGTCTGTGGCATCATTTTCCAATGCTTCTGATGTGACTAGTAATAGGATATCTGATCCTTAGGAAGCTGATATAGGTCAGACGCATCAAGCTACTGGTTTGCATGCAGGTATGTGGGATGAGTGTCCTTAGGATGACTCTCCTGATTATGAGTTTGAGCTGATTGATGATACCTATTTTAAAAGAAAATGTAAGGATAAGGATCTTAACCTTTCCCACTTGAAGACACATGAAAAGGATAATATATTGATGGAATTGATGACTCCCAAGATATCCAATAGGCATTTAATTTCACAAAGTGCAATGGTGGATGTACAACCTCCTAGTCTATGTAAACCTCTTCAGGTTTCTCCATTCCCAACTAGTGGTAGTGGGGAGCCTTCTTATATAGGTACTGAGAAGGAGGGATATAAAGATCCCTTACTTATGAATTCTTCTTAAACTTTTGGGAACTTGTAAATACAATTTGAAGAGGTAGATACTGCAGAAGTCTCTCCCGGTATGAGTATTTTATTAGAGGCTACCCCATTCCCAATTCATGGCAGTGGGGAGTCTTTTATTTCTGTTACTTTGATAATGGTATTTAATGATCGATCACCTTTTGTCCCAAATGCAGAGAGTCCCTTTTTAGAATTAAAAAGTTTGGAGGAACAATCTTATATGGAAGAACATTTTTCTATTGAATTGGATTCCCCACCCTCTGGTGGTGGAGAGGCTATTGCGAAGAAGGGATATGAGGGTCTCTCATCTATGCATTCTGTTCCAAAATTCATGAAGATTTTGGAAATCAAACCTTGTGGGACAGACTGCCTACATGTTTCCAATGGGTGTGATGATGCACCTATTTCTTTTCATGTTGGAGTTAATTAACAACCCATAATTTAATGCTTTATATCTCAAGATCCTTGAGAAGAAAGGAATAAAAAAGAGGAAATTTGAAGGCTCACAACCTGTTTCATTTGATGGAATTGCTTTACCCTCTCCTCTTAATGTGGAAGTTTAGAATGTGGATATATTGGTGGATTCAGCCTCTGGGGATCCTTCGGTTGGGGATGTAACACTTAAAGACTTTACTGGGGATACCTAGCCCTAGGTTGGTCCAATATCACAAGATAATTTTCAAGAGAATCAAGCTGTGATGTTGGGAAAAGTTGAGGATGGTGGTCAAGTTGTTAGCCCTAATAGTGAGAAAGATGACCCATCGAACATGGATGATCAAGGTGATGCTTGAAAAACTCCAAAATAATGGAGAAGAGGCAAGCACCCAAAAGGTCATGGTGGCACACAAGGAAGGGGTGGTGGGCACGAAAAAAGATAATTGTGCATAATTTTCTATTGTTATGATGACGACATGCATGTCACTTTTATTTTGCTACTCCATTTTTACTATGCATGTTTACTCCCTTTTCCAATAAATTTCCCAGAGCCATGGGTTTACATTCATGGTCTGCCCATTTTCTGGTATATTTTTTGTAATTATATATATTTATATCAATATATAAATATATATAATTATAAATACAATAAATATATTTATTATTTAAATATATTTATTATAATCTTGCAATTATTTAAATATATATATTTAAAATTATAATTATAAATAAATATATTTAAAAAGTATTTGTATATAAATATATAACAATAATTATAAATATGATATTTACATTTATTATTTAAATATATTTATTATTATTTTATAATTATTTAAATTTTTATATATTTAATTATAATTATAATTATAAATTAGCATATTTAAAAAGTATTTATATATAATTATAAATACCCTTATATAAATATAAATAATAAATATATTTATTATTTAAATATATTTATTATAATTTCATAATTATTTAAATAGACATATATATTTATTTATAATTTCATAAATAATTTTTTGAAAAAATTCATATATTTATAACTGTGTAACTAAATATTTAAATTACACAATTATTTTAAAAAATTTTAAATAGATTAATTAAATAATTTTTAAATATATTTTAAATGTCAAAAATTAATAAATAAAAAACGAATAAATATTATTCATATAAATTAAAAAAATTGAAAATATCACATGCATAATAAATAAATAAATATTAAAAAATGATTAAATATATATTAACGATATTAATGAATATATAATAAAAACTGAATAAATAAAATTAAATAAATTAAAAAAATAATTAAAAGTGAATTTTTAACATTTACGTGAATTGAAAACATAGATATGTACACATACACGTATACATACACAAACATATACATAAACAAATGTATATATACATATACACATACATACATGCAATTATACGTGTACATATATTTTAAAAATTTTAATATCTATATAAATATATATCTAAATAAAAATACTCATTTATATATTGTATAATTGTTTAAAGAAAATATTAATAAAATATATTTATTTAAATTACTTCAAACGATGCACACCAAAAGTTTAAAACCCATGGCCATGAAAATTTATTAAAAAAGATAAAGAGATAAAGTCAAAGAGTTGCAATAAAAAGTGCACATCACACATCCCATGAAACCAACAAAAAAGACAAAAAAACCATTCCCATAAGAAAACACAGATAGAGGGTCTGCTTTAGAATCTTTTAAGACCTCGAGGGTGATGAATTCTCCTCTATTTTGGGCCAACCCATGTTTCACCTCGATCACCAAAGCTCTTGAAATCATCATATATTCCATTAGCCACCCTTAGTTAATTTAAGGATTATACACTAATATCATTTCCTAGAGTGGTAATAGGCTTCAGTTCATCATGTATTGGAGTTTTCAATGCCTTAGAAGATGCTTTAGTAACCTCATTTGAATGTTTTATAGTACTACCATCATCAACTTTAGAGGTAGCTAGATCACCATCCTCCTTACCATCACCATCATAATGTAAATATAGATTGGTAGTCTCCACATAGCTACCCATGGTTGAATGATATACCAGTTTGTTATGCACATAAGAATTTTCCAAACCCTAAAGATAAAGATTATTAAAATGTTAATTATTTATAGAATCAATCATTGAGAAAATATTACTCTTTACATTCAGGGTACCAACTGCATCTATATTTAATTCCTTTCCACAAGAAGATTGCTTATCATCATGCAATGGTGAGAATTTAAAACCATAACCAGCAGAGATAACTATATATACTTCAAGTTTATTCCCTAGAGATATTTGTAAAATGGCCACATGCCCATGATAACACATCATATTTCATTAAAATTTCTCCCCATCCAAATAATATATTCTCTTTTTGTGCTAAAAAGATAGATTTCTAGAAATAATTTTACTTCAAGACAGATACAAATCCTCAAGGAGCTCTATAGGATCATCCATAGATTCATATACAAGATCATCACCTTCATTGGACTCACACTTGTCTCCCCAATTAAGTCACACAGAAGGTGAAAAATATAGATCATCCTATGCAATAATTAAAACAGTATTATCATTGCCAAACTGACCATAGTTACCATTCTTGTGTCCAGTAACCACATCAGCAAAAGACAACATATCTTGCATCATATGAGGAGAAACAAACCCCTTATCACCAACTATTCCCAACAAATCTAGGGATAAATTACACCTTCTATAAGAATTAAAATTCACAACTGTATTGATAGGTCTGCAAGACATATTTCCCATTAGATTAACATTAACAACATTCCATTTATTAGTAAGATCTTTGTTTCCAACTGGTAAATCAGATCCTATAACTAACAATTTAAACTTACAATTCCCAATATTGTGGCCACTCTTCTCAAAATTGAAACATTTTTGGCCCTTAAGGCATGCATCCCAAAGATGACCAATGCATTGAAAATGAAAGAAGAAATTAATAACAAACTCAAACTCAATTGAAATCTCTAAATTGAATTAATAAATCATAAGGGAAATAGTTTAAATGAGTGGATAAATAAGATTCTATTCCATAAGAGCTTTGTCATAATGCCCATACATTGTGAGCATAGTCTCCTTATTGAATTTAAGTAGGATTCCAACTATTGAGGAAACATCCCATAGGATATTTGGATAAAACAAACTAGTTTAACCCTCTGATCTAGGTCCATGGTTTAAAACTAGAGTTATGAGCCTTATCCATATCAAACCAGGGGTCCCAGTCTAGTAATATTAGTGTTCATAGATAAAGGGAAATAAAACCAGAACTCCTGGATTTCAACTCAAGATTCAATGATAGAAAGATGAAATGAAAACAATAAATACAGATTAAAACAAGCCACAAATCAGAAAATCTAAAAATCTAATGAAGATGATCTCTCAAATCCTCTATCTTACAATAATTTCTCACACTCTACTAATACAACCTCCCAATAATTGAATACTTAAAATCCTCCATCCAATCCTGAAAAAATTTATGGTTGGCCTCGATGAAATCCATGGCTCCATACTAGGTTATTTTTTTTTGTGATTGAACACCATCAACCCAAGAACTTAAAAAAAAATATAGCATTAGAATATTTTTCTAACTTGGAAGATAGATTGCTTCCTGAAATGGTCAGATTCCTATTTAAACTAGAGATTCTATTTTCACAAACTTCAGATCCAACATGATTCGATGCCGAGGGAACAGAGGATTGATTTGTGCCTACCACCAGACCTCCACCCGCATGCCGATTTTTAACATCATTTATCCATGTGATCTTCCCCCGGCTTCTGGTGGTGCCTATACCCAAGAAAAGTTTCACACTGCAAGCATCATATTCATTTCCACCATGGTAGACATCCATCGTTATACCTCTTGTTGTAACCCACCATCGTGACCAGCCACCACCTCATGGCGTCTCCCCCGATGTTGAACTAAGTTAGCCATCCACCGCAAGCCTGATGAGAAAGGCCTACACTGGATGAAAAAAACATGATAATCCTTTCAAAGGTCAAATTGAGAGTGATTCCTAAGGTATTATTGAGCCCCAATCATCATCACCACTAACCCACCACCCCACAATGCAACTGCTAGATCCTACAACCATGTCTCTATCCAGTCATCCAGCGTTTCCCGTTTCCCTATATTTGACTATTGTGACAACTCCTTCGAAGCTGAAAGAGTCTAACACAACCCCATTACACCACATAAATTTTCAATTTCAGTCAGAAAATTGGAGACAATCATGCCCCACATTGTTTTTCCCCTCACTAACATCGCTTTGCCCAACATTGTCGTCTTCCTCAGTAATACTCCCCCTGTAGAAAAATTTCCATCCACACCTCCCTACCACCACTGTTAGATGAGGAATTCTTGGTACATATAGTCTACATCCATGCCCGCACAAATTTGAAGTAAAAGTATTCCGCTGTAAGGAAGCAACATCATACGACACCCCACACAATGCTTTCCCAGTTTATAAATAAATATATTTATATAATTATATATATTTATATTGTTATATATATATATATTTATTAATATATATATATATAATTATAAATATATTAAAATTATTTTTTATATGAATATATTTATTATAATGTTATAATTATTTAAATATATATTCATATATAAATATATTTATTATAATTTTTAAATTATATATATATATATTAATTATTTTATAAATTATTTTTTAGGACATTATATATATATATTTGAATTATTAAAAAATATTTATTAATATATCATATTTAGATAAACTTTATACATGCATTTTTTAATTAATGTATATAAATAAACATTATTTTTTGAATATAAATATGATAATTTTATACATAATAATATTAATATTTTTATTAAATGTTTTTTTTCAGCACCAAGAATTGCACAAATAAAGATCCACCTTTATTTGTACTATTTTATCACTGTTAAAAGTTACCTTTATCAGTGATTTGAGCTAGTGTTGATAAAGGTAACCCATTTATTAGTGATTTACATTTAATGTGGATAAAAGCAGGTGCTTCATAAGCTATGATATGTGGTAGTGAATCCATCTGCCAAGGCGTACATGACAGGTGATCCAATAAACATGTCGTGTAGTGCCACATGGATTCCTAAGTGTGTAATCCTTGTACATGTTGAGTTGATGGAATAAGGTTCCAATTGTGTGGATTCATTACACATCCTGTGATATTTGACCCCACACAAAACCCTTGGCTCTACAAAGAGGGGACTACAAGATGTGTTTTCTTTGGACTGTACTCTGTGTGCTTAGGATTTTTCTAGAACCCCTGGTTCTCACGTTTTCTACTCAAATCATCATCACTGTTGAATCCACCATGATTATCATTCTGAATTGTGGATCTAGGTTGACCATGCATGCCTCCTCATTGGTGGTCAGATTCTGTCCATCTAATCCACTTAGGAAATGAACCCCATTGCACTGTGCTACCATTGCTGCACCAAACCATGTACCACAAGTCTTAGATCCAAACCCTGATTACGAGTGGCCATTGAGGATCCCTAATCATTACATTGATACCAATATTGAATCCATAGTGATGATTTTTTGCGACAGAGATCAATTGTGCAACAATCATTTACCAGATATTTGTTGAATCTCAGACCAAATAGAATGTCGATGATGGCCGCACATAGAATGGTGGGAGGAAAGCACAAAAAACACAAGAGGAATGAACCTAGACCATTGTTCATGATGGAATTAATTCATTTCTATTAGAATAAAAAATGAAGAACCAATAAATAAACAAAAATTATCATCAATTCTAATCCAAGAAATATAAAACCGGACATGTAAATCTACTGTCGACCCATCAGTTATATTTTTGAGAGATTTGATTCACGTTCGATATGGGATAAAAAATATGGATATAAACACTTAAAAAAACTCCCTACCTCAAGTTTGTATCTACAGAAAATGAGTAATGGATCAATTTATTAGTTATTAGATTGACCCACAAGCTCTGATGGGCATAAAAATTGCCAATACATGATCTGTCATTGATCATATGAGAATCCTCCTCCAGCGGTCTATTCTCAATCCCTAGGGTTATTAAATTAAAACTATTTATTTTAAAAAATAGTGATTTTATAAGAGATTCATTACATTATCCATACCTAGAATTGAAAACATTCATTAAAATATTCCAAAGTTTTACATGACAAAATTAAAGTATTTATATTCTCCCCACCTTCATGAATTTTCATCATTAAAAGTGAAAAACCTACTGAGAAAAGTGAATATACTAAGATCACAACTGAATCACATGATCCCATGAGTTTTCCTAGGGGTTCTTGAGATGCTAACAAACACACACCCAGGGAAAAAAATTCACATGAAGGGTCTTCTCATTCTCGTTCTCAAATTCCACTATGCTCCTAAAAAAGGGAAACTCCACCCTCAATATCCATCTTATCCTATTAAACATTGTGCAAAAAGTGATGTACATATCCTATTAGATGTGACACATATAATAAACCAAACACTTATCTTAACTACATTCACAGAGTCATGCGGTACATCACCTCCCTAACCCAATTCAATAACTAGAAAAATGGAAAATGAACCATGGAGTTATCCTATAATTCTGACCAAATTCACGTAATCCTAGATGATTTGAGATGTCTTGGAACACCATATCTCCTTATAGAACTCAAAAGAACACTTCTATCAAACCAAAAGGAACTCCTAAAATTTTTGGGTAGTCCTCATCTACCCCCCTAGATGAACTGAACCTTTCAAAATTGTCGATTCTTCCACAAACATGAGTGGTTGTGTTCTAAATAAAGCTTATACATAGATCATTTCCAATATCCAAGACTCCAGATAAAATTTACACTATTGAAATTGAAGATCCAACAAATAAAATACAATATAAAAAATATAAATAACAAAACTCTTGGATTGATAAGAAGAATCCTATTTTTATACGTGGTTTCAATGAGGAGAAAACATTCCCGAAGGAACATGCACAGACCTGAGATAAGATGGCATATCACTTTTAAGATCTCATTAAGGACAATCCATATATATAGGTTACCACCATCAAATGTATATTATTCAATGTAAAAAATTCTAACCATTTTAAATTATTCTTGAATGAAATGATTATCTCATATTATGTTTGATTTTTTTATCTTGACTTTAGCTAGTTTCCCACTTTTTCTATAAAAGTGATTCTGAAATAAAATTTTAAATTACTAGTAGTAGTAAATGTTTCTCTACCATAATTATCAAGATCTCAAAAATATCATGATGAAGAACAAGTATCCTCCAACATGGAATAATTACTTTTTTTATTAACTATATGGATCTCAATACATATCAAAGGTGGATATTTGGTTGGTATATTATCAAGTAAAGGTGAAGAAGGATGATATCCCCAAGACATCATTTTGTAAATGGAATGGTCACTATGAGTTCATATTGATGTCATTGGACTCAGTAATTCTCCATCAATATTCATGGAATTAATGAATATAGTCTTTAAGGATTACCTTAAAAAATTTTTGGTAGTCTTTATAGATGATATTCATATCTACTCCAAAACCAAGGAGGAGATTAAGAATCATTTTAATTATATACTGAATAATTTTCTAAAGGAAATTTTATTTTTGAAGTATAGTAAATTCATGTTCAATATTGATAAAGTAAATTTCCTTATATATCTATAAACCCTTCAAAAATAGAGGAAATTGATGGATGACCAAGACCAACCTTTGTTATAGAAATCTATTGTTTATTTGGATTAGTTGGGTACTATCATTGATTTGTGAGAAAATTATAATGATTTTCAATCACACTAACCAAGATAAATTAAAAGGGAGTCAAGATATTCTTAACTGATGGATGTGAATACAGTTTTAAATAGTTGAATGAGAGGCTAATCATTGTACCTATGCTCACAATACCCACCAGTGAGGAAAGTTTTTTTATCTTGATTGATACATTCAAAAATGGATTTAGTTGTGTACTCATGAAATATGAAAAAGTGATAGACTATACCTCCCAAAAATTAAATATCCATGAGAATAAATACCCAACACATGATCTATCCAAATTTAATTTTTTATTAAAAAAAGAAACTTTAAGGAAAAGTGGGAAACCATTGTTCAAAAAACATAGATCACTATGTGCTGAAGGAGCACACAAAATTATTAAACACAAGACTGAGATGATTCAAGTCAGAAACTCTATATAATTACCAGTGCAGGGTACTAACCTGAGTGTCTGGATCTTCCCTAATAAGGACTTCAAGATGAGAGATCATTCTGTCCATTGTCTGAATGAATTCTTCCATGGTGATTTTTCCTTGGTTGAAACCCCAGGCAATGATTCGATCTTGCTTGTCAATCCACTCTCCTTGCTCGTCATTGATCTCAACCTTCACACTTCTTTCATAAATTCTTAAAATATCCTCATTAGAGGCATTGGGACTAAGGTATTTCCCAGAAATTTCTTCCTTGGAGTGTATAATGAGCTTCAAACACTCCCCTACCTCTTGTTCCATCACTCTTGGATCTCTTCTTGGATCACCACTATCCCCGAATTGAAGGCATTTTTCCCCCTTACTTCCACCTTTCTTGGAGGATCTGGTTTCCATCAGTTTTGGAAAATGAGAATAATATTTGCGCCCCTTGGGTTTTTTCCCTTAGACCACAATGCATTTTCCGGAGTCCCGCTTTCCTTTACTCCCTTTCTTCCTTCTAGGGCTGTGGGGACTTTTCCCGTGGACACAGTCCAAACTGTCCATTGGGGAAAGGCTAAGACCATCATCGCCTGAATGATCTTCCACATGCGACTCTTCTTGCGGTTCCAAACCTTCAAACTAGTTTTTCAATTCCACCCCCAGACCTTCTTTGGAGGTCCTCTATCTTACAACCATACAAGCCTTCTTCTCTATCCCTCTATCCTTCCCCAGCTTCCCTACCTTGATGGAACCGAAGGTGTTTGGGTCTAAGGACCCTAGGACAGTCGTACCTCTTTCCCTCCCCTGTTCGCAAAGGGGTTCATCTGCATTCCCCAAGGGGTTTCCTTGTACCGTGTCTGATGCCTTATCTTTCTCAAACCCACGACCCATAAACTGTAAGTTCTTATTGGACTCCTCCCATCCTCGGGCATGGGAGTCTTTGGGAACGAGAACTCCACTCCCAGACAAGCTCACCACCCCTTCCTCAATGGGTAAATCTATGAGATCCCCCCAAACCACAGCCAAGGGACCCTCCACTGCTTCTCTATTCAAACCCAAATCAATATATAACTAGGAAAAAACATCAAAAACCTGAGGCCCCACCTCATTGTTAACCACATGCTTGACTGCCACTGAAGAAGTCGTAGGAACCCACTGTTGGAGTTGATCCCTTTACCTAGCTACTGGCTCCTCACGTTCCATCACCGTAGGAACAGTACCATGTCTACCAGTATCCCGAGGCTGCTGGATGCCAGATGGAATGACCATAACCTGAGACCCTTCTGTATGGGATACCACCATTTTCCCAACCCTTTGTCCATGATGGCATCCAAGAACCGAATGACCAAACCGATGGAAGCCTGAACAGTACACTGGCCAAAACTCGAACACCACCCGTTGCTTGCATCTGAATTCCTCTCCAACTGCAATCCAAATCCAGTCTATAGGAGGCTTGGAAACATCAACCTCATCACAAATGCGAGGGGAGATAGGAGACACACCACAGAAGTCCTGCTATCCAAACACAAATATCTACCTACCAAGTTCCCTAAAATGATTAAAATAGAGGGATTCTGAAAAGGGAGAGGTAAATCTGGAAAACGCACCCAAACCGCCATCATTGGCTCATCCCGATTCATGTTGAACTGGAAGGACCATCGAAATAGGAAAACGCTGCATCCATTGAGAGATCTAGGAGCACTGGACCAAGTAGCATTAAGATCGACTTCTGAAGAGAAGAGAATCATCAGATGGCGTCGGTCAAGAAGACCCACCACCGCGCGATCTTGGAGTCCCCATGAATCAAACACGAATTTGTAAAAGGCATCAACAGATGGATGGAGGCCCCTAAAATGAGCCACCAGCGTTGTCCTATAGAGATCTGAAGCGGCGTTGAATTCCATTTCAGACATTGAGATGGGGATTTTAAGGGATCCAAGATTCTTGGAAATTAAGAGGATAAACATGATAATAATAAAAGGATAATCATCCTACCTTGATTAAATAACTACTCAACCATCTATTATTGAAAGGATTAAGGATCTTTAAAATGATTATAAGGTTCTATAGACAAAGTTAGTGAATATTTGGAGTTCAACTTTGTTAAATATGGAGTTATAAGGCTTGGAACCCAGATATGTGTCCCATAAAAAACAAAACTAAAGAAATAACTTTTGGATAATGTGCATAACTCATCCTTCTCTGTTCATATAGGAAACACTAAGATGCATAGATATTTGAAGTAAAAATTACGGTATGATAACATAAAGAGGGATATTTTAGAATTTTTGTCATGATGCTTGGTACACCAACAAGTCAAGGCTGAATGATAGAAGTCGAAGGGTATGATGAAACCATTTCCCATAACAGTATGGAAATGTTAAAGCATAAATATGGATTTTTTCATAGTAATCCCAAGGAACCATAAAAGAAATAACTCCACCAAGGTGGTAATCAACTTCTTTACCAATTTAGTGCATTTCATTGTTATTAAGGTTGATTTCTCACTTGACCAAATTGGCAAGATATACATTAGAGAAGTTGTAAGACTATATGAGCTTCCACTCTTTATTTTATTTGATCAAGATATAATGTTTACCTAAAGGTTTGGTAGAATCCTTTAGCAAGAAGCATATATGGAGTTAAGCTTCAACATTTATTATCACCCTCAAAAAGATGGTTAGTTTGAAAGAACCATTCAAACTCCGGAAGATATTATGAGATCATGGTCAATGGATTTTCAATGATGTTCGGATCAACACCTTCCACTAGTGGGGTTATCGTATAACAAAAATTTCCATTATAGAATCCAAATGGAATATTATGAGGATCTATTTGGGAAGAGGTTTTAGAATCCAAAATGTTGGGAAGAAGTTGGAGAGAAAAATATAAAGGGAATTATGGCAGGAGATAAAGTGTTCCCAAATTCGATAGAAAAGTTATGCATATTATTGATAATGATACATGGAGTTTGAGGCTAGAGATAAATTTTTCCTTCATATATCTCTATGGAAGAAATCCATGAGGTTTGGGAAGAAGAAAAAGACTAGTATAATATACATCACCCCTTTGAGATCCTTGATTATATTAGAGTGGTGGCCTATTGGTTAGCAATCCCAACTAACCCAACTCAAGTAAATGATGTGTTTCATGTATCCATTTTTTTAAGGATGGTTGTGTTCTGGAAAAAGTCCAGAACACTAAATTTTATTCAAAAAGGAAAGAGAACATGGGGAAATTACATGAGATGATAATTAAGTATTTTTATGGTGTCTCTAATATAGTAAGGAAGAAAATCTGAAGGAAGGTCATTCCTCCAAATGACTTCGTGAGGAAATCCCATATTAGAAAGACCAACGACGATCTTTTTCACTTCACGGTAGGTGTGAGTGACAATGAAATTGAGATTCTTGAGTGAGTTAATATAGTCAATCCATTGGGAGGTGAGAGTCTAAGCAAGATGTGCAACACCATTCCAAATGGCTTGAACTATTGTTGTAGAGTCACTCTCAATCCAAACGTTGTTCCAGTTTTTCATTTTGGAAAAGGAAATGGTGTGAATAACACTCATCATTTCAGCCTCTAAAGCAGAAGAGAGTCCACAGATTCCATAGAAACATCCTAGGATCTGATCAAGATGGTCTCAGAAGATACCCCCACAGCCTGAGGGTCTTGGGTTTCCCTTTGAAGCTCCGTCCGCATTGTCTTTGATCCAGCCAGTATGTGGATCTTTCCAAAAAACTTCAATAGTGCATTTGGGGTTCGGGTAGTTTCCACAAAATCCGATGCGGTGGAGGATCTCGATATCCTTAACATAGTTGTTGTAGTGGTCCTTTTGAATTAAGGAAGCCTCTATAATAGTAATAAGAATTCTCATTTTACCTGAATTTAATCTGAATGAATTTTTGTTGAAGATAAAATCATTTCTACTATACTAGAGGACATGAATTAGCTCCGCAATAGCTGTGAGAAAGAGTCTACTTATTTGCAGGAACCCTAGAAATTCAGCTATCCTTTTTAGCTAAGAGAAAATAAAGTTATCCAAAATCCATCTGCACTCAAAAAGATCAAAAATGTAATGCAAAAGAGCAGAATCAATTTCAAAATATAGGAAAAGATGATTAATTTCCTCACGATGTTCATTCCACATTATAAATTTAGAACAAAGATTAATACCATAAGATTTAAAACATATATCAGTTGGAAAATTTTGGTGCACAATCTTCCAAATAAGTGTAAGATGGTATGGTTTTAACCATGCTTTGATGAAGTTTTTAACCCAACTTAGATTTTTTTCAGAGTTGGAAAAGTAGTGGTTATAAAAGTTTTTTGTGTCAATCATGCCATTTTGAGTAGGCTCCCAAATCAAAAGATCATCATCAGTTGTGAAAGCACAGTTCTTGATAATCTCTTTAAAATTATCAGGAAAATTTATTCATTGAGAATTAAGTACATCCCTAATGGTTCTATTAGTGGAGACATGGGTGAAATCATTAGGCACCTTAGAAATGAGGGGGGTGCCAGTCCAATTTTCAAACCAAAAATTAAGAGTAGATTCCTTGCTGAAAATTCATCTGGAATTTTCCATGATGGAGGAAAAATCATTTCTGATTGAGGTCCAAATAGAAGAAGTCGTATAATGAAGATTACCTATCTTAAACTTATCTAGGAATCGAGCCCTAAATAAATTTGTGGAGTGAGAGTTTTTATTAATAAGAGACCACATGAGTCTTTCTTGGAGGGCATCGTTGAAAATTTTAATATTTTTTAAACCAATGCCTCCTTTCTCTATGGGTTTACAATAGGTAGACAAGGGGATCATTACCAGTTTTCTCTCGAGAGTACTTCTGCTCCAAATAAAGTTTTTTATAGCAATATTAAGATGTTTTAAAAGACCCAAAGTCCATTTATAGACCATCATGGAGTAATCCAATTTAGAGACTATGCTGGATTTGACAAGGAAAACTCTTCCCGCCATTGAAAGGGTTTTACCATTCCAAGAGGAAATTTGAAGATGAATATGATCAACAATGTGATGGAAATAGATGGATTTGGGTCAGCCCCAAAAAATGGGGACACCAAGATAGGTGAAAGGGAGGGAACCCTCCTTGACACCTAGAGCATCAATAGTATGACCTTTTGTATTGGGGGGAATATTTTACCAAAGTAGATGAAAGATTGTTTCCAGTTGAAACGTTGTCCAGACACTTCCTCATAGTGAAAAATGGTAGTTTTAAGGTTATTAATATTTCTTTTGTCACATTAGAGGAATAAACATATATCATCAGCATAGAGAAGATGGGATGGGGCGTTTAGGTTTCTAGAGGAAAGAGTCGTTTTGATACATCCTTGATCTACAGCTTGAGTGAGTAATCTACTTAGGTAATCTTCCATAATGGAGAAAAGAATGGAAGAGAAAGGATCACCTTGTTTGACCCCCTTAGAATATTTAAAGTAGCCTCTAGGAGAGCTGTTGACAATAATCGAGATATGGGATGAGTATAAAATAGTTTTGATTACATTGATAAAAATGTCATTGAAACCAAAATTAGCTAGCACATTAAATATAAAGATCTAATAAAAAGTATCAAAAGCTTTAGTGGTATCTAGTTTAATGGGAACATTCTCGCCTCTAGAGTTTCTGTTTAAAAGATTGGTGGATTTAGAGGAGAGAAAGATACAGTCTTGTATATATCTACCTTTGATGAAGCCAAATTGATTCTAGTAAATAATTATATTACTAATGGCAGAGATTCTGTTATCAATGATCTTGGTAATAATTTTAAACAATGAGTTTAAAAGGGAAATGGGTCTAAATAGATGGATTTCATCAGCATTTTACACTTTGGGAATAAGAGTGAGGAATTGAGAGTTTAAGCCATAAGGAAGAATTCCTTTGTCAAATAAAGTTCTAACCATAAAGCATACATCATTCTGAATGACATCCCAGTGTTTTTGAAGAAAAAAGTTATTGAAACCATCGGGACCAGGGACACTATCAGGGTTAAGGCCGAAAACAGTGTCCCTGATTTCATTATCAAGGGGGAGGCAATTAAAGAGATGATTTTCATCAACAGTTACCATATTCAGGATGACATTAGAAAAGAGATATTTGTTGATATTAGGGCTATTGAAGTTGTCACAGAAACAATAAACAACATGGTTAGCTATCCTTTCATTTTAATCAATGAGTTTACCACCATCCCTTAAACAGGAGAGGGAATTTCTGGATTTTCTAACCCTTTGAAGGGAGTTATAAAATTTATTATTTCTTTCTCCATCATTTATCCATTTAGCATTGAATATTTTCATTTTGATGTTGACTTTAAAGTTGAGCATAGAAATCAATTTAGAAGAGATTTAAATCTCATTTTGAGGTTCACTAAAAAAACTTGAGGTAGAGTTATTGTTTTGAATTTTAATAATCACTTTTTCTAAGAAATGGATTTACTTGTCCATAAGATTAGATTTGGATTTACACCACTCTTTGAGGATAAGTTTGATATTTTTTTATTTAGTGTTGCAAGAAAAGGAATCATTAGGGCTACACATGTAGGTCCAAGTTTTATTAATTAAGGTAACACACTCAGGGTCTGAGGACAAAGCAATATTAAACCTAAAAGGAAGACAAGTTTTTCGAAAATTCTGAGCAAAACTAACCGGGATAGGATGGTGGTCCAAAGGTAGTTTAGGAATAGTAATTCTCAAAATATGATCCCATTTATTGAGGGCTGAGTCATTAGTGAATTCTATATCAAGTTTTCTCGCCACCACTCTATTTTAATGATGTCTATACCAGGTGAATTTGGAACCTATGAGATTAAATTTAGTGAAATTATTAGCCTCTATGAAGGCTTTAAATTATTTTAAAGAGATATTGGAGTGTGAAGGACCATGTTTTTCTGTAGGAGAAAGAATAGCATTGAAGTCACCAACCAAAATCTTGGGGTGCTGAATTTTTCTGTTAAGGTGGGAGAGTTCATTCCAAAGGGGTCTTCTATCCTGATAATTGTTTTTTGCATAAACACGAGTGTTGAAGATTTGTGTGTTCAAAGTAGTATTCACATGTCAAATATTGATCAGTAATACTAAAAATATCAACATTTTGTAGGAAAAAATGAAATAATATCCAAAGAGTTTCAATAACATTCCCATTGTTAATAGCTCCTAAGAAAGAAAATCCAAGATTACAAATATACAGGAATCTAGGCGTGAATCTAGTTTTAGGTTCAAAAATCGCAAGAATTTTAGTACGATGAATTCTAATGATCCTTTTTAAAACATTAAGGGTGTCTGGGTTTGCAATACCATGACAATTAAAAAACAATAGATGCATTAAGACTGGGTTTTTGGGGTATGAACCCCCATTATTTTTACCTCCAGAGTTTTTCCCTCTGGGTTTTCAGGGTGAAAAATCTCTGTTAGGTGGGAAAAAATTCACCTATTTAATTAAATTAGTAGCAGGATTCTGCTCAAAAGATCCTGCCTAGACATTAGTTTGAATAGGTCGAATGGAAGGTAGAAGGCTACTCGAAGTAATAGTGACTCATTTATCCTACTTCCCAGCATATGAATTTGTAATAGGTTCAATGGGGGCCAGGACCGAAGCATTATGGGAGATAATAGCCATTTCTCCTTCATTAGGTATGATTTTGGACTGAGAGATAGATGAAGAAGGGCAGTTAAGAGTTCTTGGTTGCTCAATCCCCTTAAGGGGGATATCAGGGTATTTTATAGCATGAACATGACTATCAGAGGGAGAAAATTTGGAGGGGTGAGATTTTAGGTCTTGCAGGATAAAGCTGGGTTATTTATCCTAAAGAGTTGTTTTTTCCAGATTCATAGGAAGATTAACAGAAGGTCTATCCCCTTGCACAGAAGAAAAATTTCTTGTCTGTGCATTGATAGAGGATGGAAGCGAGGAGTGAGGCCCAAAAACAGTCCCAGTCAAACTCTGGTTCAAGATACTCTTACCCTTAGACATTATCATTGGGGAAAGAGATGCAAGGCCAGGTTCATTTTCATCACCCAGAACAAGAAAAGACATGACATTAGATATATATGGGGCATCAAAGTCTATCTATTTTATAATTTTAAGAATCTCACTTTCAATGTCATATCTAATGGATTGTTCCTCAACTTATTTATTGTCATCCTCCACCAAGTCAGCCCATGAAATTCCAGGCACAGGATGTGTGTTTACAATACATTTTTCAGTTTTTTGTTTGGAGGGCCCTGGATTATCAGGGGGAGGGCCTTTATCCTTATTATATTTTTTCACTTCTTTCCATTACGAGGCATTGTGGTTGGAGACCCTATGGACCACTCTGCAGCTTGGAATAGAATGACATACAATCTTACAAAAGTCAGAGAAGGGAGTTAATTTCTCATATTCTAGTTTAACCTCAATCTTATACTTATTGGCATTGGCATTAGAGAATGATATTTCATATTATGTGAAATTGGTGAAGAACATAGATCACAGATACACGGTTATATGAAACAAGGCATCTCACTTGATCAAAGTGATGTGGAAGAACCATAGGTTTGAGGAAGTAAAACGAGAACTAGAACATGTGATTAAATAGAAGTACCCTCATATATTTTAGTGGTGGAAATTAAAATTTCAAGGGTTAAATTTTTGAAGTGTTGAATAATGTAACAATAATAACTATTATAAATTAATTTCCATTTTTTAATGAATTAATTCTTTATCAAGTAATTTATAATGAAAAACACATGCACTAATTTGGTTATTTTTTACCATTATTGGGTTTGTCAGATTTAAAATACCATTAAACATCATTACCATCGATAATATATCCATTATACAGAAGCCATTAATATAAGTATATTAAGGGCTATGACAAATTCTAATTGAAAAATAAGGAATTAGAGATGGCCTTGACCAGTATGATCATACCATATAAAGGCTATTTATAAGAGCATTCAAGGGACATAACATCAGTGGGATTTTTCCTTAACTAGGTCCAAAATGAGATTCAAATACTAAATCATTAGCGAATATTATTATGGGATAAGTTCAAGCTCATTATGATCATAACACAAAACATGTTTTCCAAAGCACCCCAAGAAAATATCACCATCGCACACCTTACCCTTAAGGAATTCAATTGTTTAATAAAGGGTTATTCATATAGACCCTAATAGTATGAATTTTTATATCTTCTTTCAATAAAATAATAGTTCTATTTATTGATTAATACTTTTAAAATGATTTGATAATGATTTTGATAAAAATTTAATTCTGTTATGATAAAACAAAAATTATATTTTTGAAATATATCATTTCAATCAAGACACTATTTTTAATAAATTCAAGAATTTTTAAATTAATTATATTTTAATAAAATATTATTACTAAATAATATTTATTAAATATAAATTACAATATAATTTTATGAAGTCAGATGTAATTTCTATAATGTTTAGAAAACTGGTATTATAAACAAATAGTTTTTTTTCAATAAATGATGTTTTATTATTTAAAAGTGTAAAAAATCTTCTTTAAGGAATTATTCTGATAAAATAAATATTTTTTTAAATCACCATGTTGAAATTATCCAAAGGTTATATTTTCATAAATTTACGAGGTAGTTAAAATTTTGGGTCAAAATTAAATACGGTATAAATATAAAGTATGTATCATGACTTCATGAAATCCAAAAAGTGATTTAATAAATATTATATAGTATCCATGACCAAAATTATGTTTCCTATTTAAAATAATGTTCTTATGATGTTAATTTATTAATTTTATAAACCCTTAATGAATCCTCTAGAACCAATATTATATTTTTGGGTTTTAAAATCAATTATTTATAAACATGACTAGCTTCCACATAACCAAGGGAATTATTTTATTGAGTTTGGTTCATGGACTTATAAAAAAAAGCAAATCCACCCATATTTGGTAGGAAACATGGGAAATATTTTTATCTCCCCGAATTTTTAATAGACAAAATTATGTTTGATATTGTATGCGATAGACAACACCAAACCAAAAACAAATTATTATTAAAATATGAATGTAATAATTTAACTGTTAAATTTTATGGTATGAATAGAATTATATAATTTATGAAATATAAAAATATTTACATCCTAATAAACACAAATTTACTGATAAATAATTATTAAATAATCACTCAATTTTTAGTAATGTCATTTTATTCTTCAAAAATCTATTTTCTTCAAAAATGATTTATATTTTTTTTTTGTGAAAAAAATATCATAATCAATTTATAGAACATTTATTAAATTTATTTTATAAAATTAACTAAATTTCTTATATCATCATACCAAAATTAACATTGGGTGAAATTTTTGGATCTTTTGGAAAATGATGATTTTTCAGTGAATGGTGAAGTATTCTCATTTGTTTAAAATTTTCATTTCTTTTAATAAATTAAGTAATTTATAAGTCACATTTAATTTTATTTAAAATTAAAATAATAATTATTGATCTATATTTAATCCAAATAATTAAATTAAAATCATTTTTATACTGGGTTTTAGAATTATTTTATTTTTCAGCTTGAAAACACATTTTTTTGAAAACTATTTTAAAATGCATAATGTTGTCCAATTTAAATTTGGTAAAAAATAAAAAATAATGGGGAATGATTAAAACTATATATATATATATTGTCTATAATTATTAATTTGAATTCATATAATGAGTATTTCTATTTATAGAGTTAAAGTAAAATCATTTTTTCCTTGAAAAAGTCAATTTTTTGGAAAACCATTTTTCATCATGCTTGTAGGTTTAATTTTAAATTAAATCCATCACCTTCATTAATATTTATCTTTATAAAATTTATTTCTTTTTTTAATCATCATAATTATTAATAGTTAACAATTTTAACTTACTTTTTGGACAACATGAATAGTAAACATAGTAAATATTTGTTACCATAATAAAAGTAAAATAGGTTAAGTATGGGTAAAAAGATAATAATAGTAAATTAACAAGGGAAAAAATGGAAAACATAAAAGTATGAATATTTATATTTAATTTTAAATAAATTCATTATTATATCTATTTCTTATTTTTTTTACTTTATAAATGATTAGTAATGAGTTTGATAAAAAATATTTTTTAATATAACAAAACTCAAATTGTGTTTTTGTGTAAAATGAAATTTCAATTAAGACATTCATTTTAATTAATTCTAGAATTGTAAAAATAAATTATATTTTAATAAAATAATAATAATAAGTAATTTTTATTAATTATTAATGATAACATAATTTTTATCAAGTCAAATGCAATTATTATAAGAGTTTAAAAACTATTATTGTAAAAACCTACAATTTCTCAATAAATGTCAATTATTGTTTTAAACCTGAAAATTCATATATTTAGAAAATTATTTTTAAAAAATAAATATATTTTTTGGAATCATAATATCGAAATTATACAATAGTGAAATTTTCATAATATTCTGAGACAATCAAATTTTCCAGTAAAAATTAAAAACGGTATAAATATATATTAAGTATTATGACATCACATAATCCAAATATTGATGTAATAAATGATATAAAATTTATACATGATATAGTATATGTTTAAAATTTAAAATAATGTGATTTTTATGTTATTTTATTAATTTTACAAAGACATTATGAATCCTCCAAAAGATCTATTATATTTTAATGTTTTAAAATCATTTTTTATGAACATGACTCACTTAAACATCACCAAGGGTCATATTTTAATTAGTTAGGACATTTTCCTTATAATATAGTAAAATAAACTCCTCTTTTTCAAAAACCATGGGAAAAAACCATGGAAAGGATTGTGGTTTTCATTATTTTGTTATTAGAGTCCAAAACCTATGTTTGGGAAATAATAAAGAACCTCCCTCTCTTTTCCTATATTATCCCACCCATGATCCCATTAATATTCACTAAATAACCATGGAGAACTTTATTACTCTTCCATACTCTCTATATATTCATCTCAAGGTTCCCCCAAACTCTCAAGAAGCAACTCCAAAGCTTTTAGAATCACCGTCTCTGGGTAGGGATCTCTCTCTCTCTTCTTTTCCATTGAAGAACCCTCCATTTTTTAAATACTATGATTAAAATTTTATTCCAGAAACCACTTTTGTGGAAAATTTCAAAACCAAAACAAATCTAAAATGTAAGTGAAACACTGTAAGAAATTACAAAATCATTAGAAACAATTCTGAAATTGTTGGAGTCACTTTCCTTGTAGACCATACAGAAATGAGAATGCACCTTTATGTTCGGGTCCTCTTAGAGTAGATCTTCAAAGTGACTAACCAGATTGTCCCATGTGTGACAATACTAATCATAATTAATCCTCCCCTCATTGAAGCCTTATGCCACGATTTTATCTTTTTTACTAATCGAAGACTCTTTATCCTCATTAGTTTCCACCCGAGGGAGTCTTCCCTGAATAATGTCCTTATCTTCCTCTGTGGCCTTCATCTAGAATGGATCTAAGGGGAGATCCTCATTGGAATGTATAATAAGAGCCAGATTCTTATCTTACCCATTTTCCTCACCTTCCTCCTCGGCCCATTCCACTTTTTCCTCCTTATTATCTTGGTCTTGATTTTGATCTCCATTCCCATTATGGAGGAACTATCCTTCCTTACTTACACCCTTCATGGTTGATCTTGGTTCCCTCAGTTTTTGAAAGTGATAATAGTATTTGAATCCTTTTTATTTTTCCCCTTGGCCACAATTCATTTACTTGATCCTTGATTACCCTTTTGTATTTTCTTCCTTCTTTGGTTGTGGAGTCCTTTCCCTTGGATTCCTTCCAAACTATCTACAGATAGATGGCTATAACTGTCATCACCTAATTCATCCTCACTTTGAACCTGAACCAGATTTTGGACATCCAAACCATCAAAGCGATTGCCTAGATTTAGTATCAAGGCTTCATTGATGGGGTTTAGCCTTCTTGATGACTTTTCCCTACCCTATTTAACTTTATAGGCCACCTTTATTCCAGAGAAAACAACCTTTGAGTAGGATGGGACCTTTTATATGAAAGAGTTTAGGTCTAGGGAACCCAAAACACTCACCACATCTGACCCCCCTTTTCCTTGTCGTGACTCTGGATGGAAAAAATGCTCCCTAGAACCAAAATTTAATTTCAATCCTTTATCAAAGAGTCTGGATGGATTTCCTCATCCAACAAAAACCCTTCTTGTAGACCAGTTCCATTCAGCTCAGTCTCAACACTATTATCAACCTATCCCTTCTCATCTGGAGGAGAATATACTAAAGCAATCTGACCCTTACAAAAGAAAACTGCCTTTAACCCTAAGTCCATTAAACCAAAAACATATTACTCTTCGGCTCTGGGGGCCTGCATCTACATTCGGACACCCATGTCTTGTTTCTAGTGGGAAAAAACAACCACCACCTTTGGGTTAACAGCCAAATACCCATGAGGAACAAAAATATTTGATGAATTAGATTCCAAATGGTTCCTGAATGTTGAATTGATCCCCATTGGCATGAATTCATGATGTTCCTCCACAGAATAACGTGGATAAACCACCCCATATCCATCACAATTAACAACCATCTCATTCAACATCTGCATTTGAATGAACCTACACCCGTGATGAAATACTAAGGCTAGGTTCCCAAGCCAACCACATGAGACACAACAGTTAGTCCAAGAATCATAGACAACTACTTGATTCCTCCGAAATCTCTCTTCTACTAAAATCCAAAACCAATCATGCGGTGCCTTCGAGACATCAAGCTCTATAGAAATTCAGGGTCAAACAAGATGGATAACAGTACCCATTCAGGTGTCAGAGCACAGTAATAGACCAAAAGTATTCACAAGAACCTTAAAAATAGAGGGATTTTTAAAGGTAAGATGGATTTCTATGATACTTACCCAAATCACTGATCTTAGAGGATCCTTATTCATGTGGAAATTTAAAGGCCACCAGAATAGGAAGAAGAAACAACCATTTCAATTGTGAGGGGCATTGGACTATTTGGAAACTAGATCTATCTCGGTCATGAACCTAATCAAGATATGGAATCTATCAAGGATCCCAACCACCACAAAATACATTAAACACAACGATTCGAAGAAGAACCAACAAAACTCATCAATATATGGTCTTAGGTGATGAAAAAGTGACACTAGAGTTAGGTTTAAGATATTTGAAGCATTAGAGAACTCTAAAAGTGATAATGGAAGATGAGGTGATATTTTGTGAAAATATGGAACCTTCGGGTTAAACGGGTTCTCTATAATTTTTGGGAGAGATTATGGGAGAGAGAAATGAAGTAAATGGGGTTAGAAAGAAGAGGATGATGGGATAATATAGCCTCCCCCTTCTAAAGAGGATGCGAATCCATGAACACCTTCAATTGGTTGTGTTTTTATGAATTTATAAACATCCCTTTAATTTCCAATTTATGTTCTATGAATTATAGATAATTTATCCCCTATCATTATAGAATTTACCTAAGATGTTACCATGCCAAAACTTAGTAAGATATCCTCTATTTATCCTCTTTATTCAAGAACCATATTTATGTAAGTCCCATTGTCTTTAAATTAATATTGGTGGGATATAATCTTCCACATCCCCCTTAATTACCTTATTATGTCTGATAAATGAGGTACCCCTTTCACTCTCATTAATCCTTTCTATGATTCACTATGTACCCCCCATTATGCTGCCAAAATTATCCTATTGTTTTCCATGCCATGTTTTTATTCTGGATCCCTCCTTGTATTATGATTATTAATTACAAAATTTTCATGTAGGATTATGTTATCACATAGCCATCATACTATCCTTTTGAAATCCAAGTGATGAGGGACCCCTTTCACTCTCATTAATCCGTTCCATGATTCACTATGTACCCCTTGTTTTGTTGCCAACAATATCATGTGGTTTTACATGCCATGTTTTATTCAAGATCCCTCCTTTTATTATGAAAATTAATTACCAATTTTTCCTATTTTATTATGTTCTTAAATAACCATCATACCATCATTTTTGAATTCTAAGTGATGATAGACCCATTTATTTCTCATTAATCCATTTTAGGGAACTTCATGTACTTCTGCTATGCTACCAAAATGTAGCTATGATTTTCCATAAATAAAATTTGTAAGAAGTATAACTATACCCATTTCCACTCAAGGTAATTCACTTAGTTGTACATATACTTAATTGATTGGTTAATTCTATGTATTTAACCCACAATCGTTAATCATGGGATTAAATGTGATGAAATGTTTTCTTATGTTATATGATATTTGTGGAATAATTATACATATACATGATATGAAATTGATGGGTGTTACTAGAATTATATAGCACTCTAATGCATTGGATAATGTTTTAATCTCATGAGACGTCATGTAATGGATTAAAGAGTGAACCTAATCCATCACAGGACTTTTTCCACTATGTTATGATGTCTTGGATATTAGTTTGGACCCAGGTTTATGATTTCATGTTTAAAGTTGTTTCCACATTTCCCATGTTGACATTATGTTACCATGCTATACCATGCATTATTGTTCATTTTTATGATTCTTGTCCCTTTTTATGTCCCATTGAAATGACTATTTCCTAACATGTAATATTGTCTTAATGCTATGATTTGTTTATTCCCTTGTTATGATTTTTTTCACTCATTTATTATATATGACCCCAGGTTATCCCATGTAGTTTTATGAATGATGAAATATTATAATCATGTTAAAGAAGTTTTCAATACTGCCGATGTACTACCTATTTTATGTTTTTATGTAATATACTTAATTATCCAAATACATTATACTTATATATATTATCGGGTTTTTAAATGTATTATTATTTAATAAATCATGAAATAATGTGTAATGAAGACTAGGGTTGTCCTAGTTGGTATCATAGAAAAAGGAGGTTATCCAATCCTTAGGAACTCTCACATGTTATCTTTGGACAAAACATGGCTCTCGAACCAAGGGTTTCATGAGGAAAGGGATACCACTAGGGATAGTGGTGTGTTTCATCAAGGAGGTGTAGCCTCTCATGGAGTGCCTAGATTAGTATCAATTATAACCCACTGGAAATAATTCAAAATAGCTATAGTTGGTATCAAAGGAAGGTTTTTTATTTTTGGGATTAGGATTGTAAAACTCCAGTGAAATCCTTAGTCATAATACTAAGTATTGAGAAACATCCCTAAGTTTTGGTAAATTATAGAGTAAGAAGTTTCCATGAAAATATGTCTATGTTTGGATACTAAAAGTATATGTGGCTATGGAATAGATGTAACTAGGGGTGGAAACCCAGAAAACACTACATTTATTTAGACTTAATCGGGAACTAGTGCGTTGAAATGGGCCTTGTTGCACACCTGGTTTGACAATATCATGAGATTTTATTTGGTAAATTCACAAGATCATTATGAACCATTATTAAGGGAAAAATTTATCATAATAGTGTATATTACCTGAATATATCTTGGATAATTTAGATTAAATCCTATAAATTCATAAGTTAAGGAATATATGTCATTTATAATTCATCTCCTTAATTTTATTATCTTAGTGTTTTTGTTTTTAATAGTTTAGAAGTAATCATCCCTAATTTTTCCTTTATTTAAGTTAATTTTTGCAATTATGAGGAACCGATTCAATAAACAATGTGATGGTAAATGTGATGAATTTAAAAATGATATGCCTAACATAATGTACCCCTGTTATGCTTCTAAAATTATCCTGTGATTTTTCTATGCCATGTTTTTTTTTCAAGAAAACTCTTGGTCTTATTCTTAATAATTAAAAACATTTATGTTGGATTATGTTCTCACATATCCCTCATATTATCATTTTTACTTACAAGTGATGAGATACCTTTTTCTCTCTCATTAAACCATTTTATGAGACTTCAAATACTTCCATTATGCTTATGAAATGTCACTGTGATTTTCCATGCCAAACATTTTTGAGGTGTATAACTGTACACAGTTCCACTCAAGGGTATTCACAAAGTTATAGCTATACTTAATTTATTGGGTACTTCCATGTATGTAATAAACATTCCTTAATCATGGGATCAAGTGTTATGAACTTTTATCTTATGTTATATGATCCATGTAGCACGCTTATGAATTTAATTGATATGAAAGTGATGGGTGCCCCCAAAATTATACAGCGCTCCAATGCATTAGGTAATGTTTTAGTGTCAGGAGACTTCATAAAAGGGATTAGTGAGTTAACCTAATCCATCATGGGACTTTTTCTACCATGTTATGATTTCTTTGAGGTTATCCTTGAACTATGTTTATGATGTCGAGTTTAAAGTTGTTTCTATATTTCCCATGTTTCCTTTATGTTACCATGAAATACCATGTCTTAATGTTCATGTTTATTATTCTCACCACTTTTTATGCCCCATTAAAAATCCTATTGTCTAAAATGTAATAATTTCTTTGTGATATGCTCTATTTATTCCCTTACTAGGATTTATGGGTCACCCCTTTCTTATGTATGTCCCTAGAATATCCCATGAAGTCTTAATAATGATGAAATATTATGAGCGTGTTAAGGAATTTTTCAAGAATTTATACTTACCACATAATTTTAAGTTGTTATGTAATATACCTAATTACCCAGAGACACTATAATTATCCATCATTATGGTTGTATTATGTATATAATTATATAATATACCATGAATTAATGTGTAATAAATACTAGGGTTGTCGTAGTTGGTATCAAAGGAAAATTAGCTTATCCAATCCTTAGGAAATATCACGTGTGAGATTTGGATGAAGCATGGATCTCTACCCAAGGGATTAATGAGGAAAGGGGTACCACTCAGTATGGTGGTCAATCCTACTGAGGAGGTGTATCTACCCCTGGAGTTCCTTGATAGGTATCAATTATATTCCAGTAGAAATAATTCCAGACTACTATAAAAACCATAGGATGGGTGTTGTTTTGTAATAATTTATTATATATAGTCCAAAACCTATGTTTATAAATTAATAAAAAATTACCCTTTATTTTTATACATAAAATTGTGCATCCTCCCATTAAAATTCTTTCAAAAACCTTAGATAATGAATTCACTCTCCCCTTTCATACCTTGATCCCTCACAAGGTTCCCCCACACTCCTAAGAAGCTCTTCCCAAGCTTTACGAAGTTCCCACTCAATGTAAGGGATACTCTCCTTATCCTCTTTATTCAAGCACCTTATTTTTATAATGACTTTTTATTTCCAATTGTTCATGATTGTAAATTTCCTTAAACATATATACTATAATACTTATGATGTAAAGTGATGAGACACCCCTTTAATGCTCATTAAACCCTTCTATGAATCTTTATATACCCTCACTATGCTGTAGAAATCATCCTACGATTTTCCATTCCAAGAATTTTTATATTGAATACCCATCAGAATTTCTACTCAAAGGTATTAAAATAGCTATAACTATCCTTTATTGATTGGGGATTTTCATTTGTGTAACTAACACTACTTAAATCATAGGGCTAAAAGAGATGGAATACATCCTTTTATTGTATTATTTATGTATCACACTTATGAAAGTACATGATATGAAAGTGATGGTTTGGATTAAAATTATATTGACCTCAAATGCATTGGGTAATGTTTATATCTAATTATATTCCATGTATGGTATAACAAACCTCAGTTTTCAAACATGGATATTACATCAATTTTGTGGAATAATTTACACATTACAAATAAAGACACCCAAATACCATGTTAGTTTAGTGCCTTTGGAATCTTGGAACAAAAAAATTTAAGTCTGGAAAAAGATCTTCAATGTTTTCCACAAAGATGATACCCTTTAGTTCCCCTACCTAAAACCTTTATTTATAACCTGGGGAAAAGAAAACATAATAATGGGTAATCTCATATGATTAGTAAGGGTAAGAAAGAGAGGTATGTAAACATAATCATGAGCATAAGGGTATGATAACATGATCATGAAAATAGAAGATCATAACCAACATATCAATGATAATAAAAATGAATCATGGCATGAAGATTTAAAATCCATAAGAGATGAATTATAATTAAATAAAGAAAATAATCTATGAAAATATAACATATGTATAAGAAATGGAATTGAGGAATACACATAAAAATTTAATATCATTACCTATACGTCAAGACACATTATTATAACTTATCCGGGCACTTCATGGGGACTAAAAATACTGGGCGAGAGACACAACCATCCCTATTGGAAATCTGTTTCTTGTAGGGGATTGAGTTTCCCCTCCTTACATAGTGGATCATATTTCCATATCTTCGCATAGTGGATCAGGTTTCCCCATATTCCCATAGTGGACCGGGTTTCCCCATATACCTATAGTGTATTGGGTTTCCCCATCTTCCCATAGGGGATAGGGTTGCCCCATATTCCCATAGTGGATCAAGCCCTTCAAATTGATTCCCAATATCATATCATGAGATATAAATTTTAACCCAATACATTGGAGGGAGATATAGGTCCCACCCATCACATAGGAAGAACCATACATATATTTTCCATAATAATGTAAATCATTCATTTTATCAGAACCCATGGAATGCAATGGGTTTCATAAACATCATTAAATCATAACATAACCAATGGAAAAGAAATAGGTTTAATAAATATCACTCCATCATAAAAATAAAACATTAAAGAAAGAATTTTAATGGGGTTCTTGGATCATATACCCAACAAATCATAAACTATGAAAAAGTTTGTCATCTTAGATGGAAAATATTTTTGAAAGATCTTTTTAAAACATTTTTGAGAAAAATACACTTTCCTCTTTGAAAAATGATTGCAAAATCATAAAACATCTATAAAAACCTTTTCATTGAATATAAACATGATAACTTAAAAAGGAAGATTTTAAACATTTTTTAACATATTTTAAATCCATTTTCTTGAAAAAGTTTAAAATATCATTTAAAACACTTTTAAAACATTTTTAAGAAACATTATTTTGAAGGAACACAGATTTCTATCCAAAGAGAGAAAAAAATTAGATAAAGCATAAAATATCATAAAAAATATATTTAAGATAAAAAATGTAAAATAGTAGTATATAAACCTACTAAAAGAATATAGGTGCATAATATAACTTGTGTCCCAAAGAAGGAAAATTAAGAGAAAATTACCTTAATGATTTGGTTACTTTTGATCTTTAACCCCTATGAAAGAGATTCAATGAAATGGATATGTAAATAACTATTAAATTAAGTATAATAATCATATAATACATTAATGGGAAGTATATACCCCATTTAAAAAAATAGGTGGTGAACTTGTCTTGTATCACACAGAAAATAAAAGTGAGAAGGAAATATTTTACTACTTGAGTAACTTTTGAATCATGAACCCCATAAAATAATAAAATCAATTAAAGATATTAATATTATAAAATAAAATAAATTAATGATATAAAATTTCATAGAACAATATATACACCACAAAAATAAGTGAGTGGTGAATATGGCATGTATCTCACAGAAATAAAAGTGAGATGAAATTCCCTTACCTTAAGTTTTGACTTACTTCACACGCATTAAAACCTCCTATATTAAAAATATTTGATTATTATATATGTAAAAAATAATAATATTAATATATATATATATATCATATATTATTTTATTATGGCCTTCTATTACCCATTTACTAACAATTCCCACGTCAAAGTAACGTTTTCGGGTAACAACTGTTTTGTTTATCGTACATGTTTTGATTTTTCATTCTTGATACTCTTACTTAAATCACGATTTAATTATTTAAAAAATGTAAGAAATGAATTCTATATCATATATATTTATTATATACACATTTATAATAATATTATACAATATAGATGTATGAAATATAACACAACGTTCATAGAGATGGCAGATCGTACGTACGCATGAACACTGTTTCTGTTTTCTTTTCGGGTTAAAAGTTAGGAAATTATATTATATATTATTATTATAGAATGATTTATTTTTAAAATAAAATATATATATTCGTAAAAATTCATCATTATTTTCATCCACGTAATATAGGTGAATAACGAGTCACATCGCATCATGGAGATGATAAACCATACAGACACACGAGCGACATTATCATTTTCAAAAAATATTATATGGTAAAAATGTAGACATGATATTATCATTAAATAATTTTAATTATAAAATAAATATCATATAAAAAATAGTTTACATCATAATTACCAACCAAAAGTTTTGGTAAAGGAAAAATGAACAATAACTTTTTGTGAGGTGGTAGTTCATCGCACACAAGAAAGGTAAGTTCGTTACCCATTAGATGGAATTTTGTGTGAGTGTAGGTAGAAAAATTAATATAGTGACATTTTAGAATACTTAGGATTAATATTATATTATATAAACATGAAATAAAAATAATTCATGGAGCTTAAGGAAGAAATAAAATAAAAACATTCGTTGATGAAAGTTAGCTCTTCTTCGGGTATCTCCTTTTGATTTGTACAAAATGTCTCCTTTGGTTTGATTTTTGACCTAATTAAGGATTATATTATTAATTTAAAAAACTTTTGAGGATAACTAGGTAAATTTTGGCCGAAAAAATTGGTTTTAGAGGTCTGAATAAAAGATTAAGAGAGGGTCCTTTTTATAAGAGAGGGGTGGAGCACTCTTAGAAGATCTTATAATATTAAAATTAATATAAATTAATTTTTAATTAAAAATGGATCGAAAGTGAGTTATTTTGAATTTAAGATGGTTATATCTCGAAATCCCATGAACCAAAAATTTATAAACATGTTTATGTGATATTATTACCCTTATATTTGGGATTTAACCATTAATTAACCCCTTTATCTCTTACTGTGACAACATGTGTTTTTACTGCTTATGGTTTAACATATTTACTATAAAATAAAATAAAACATAAATGATTCATCTATGAAATTTAGGACTTATAAATATGAGGTGTCTTAATCTTATATTTTTATAAATTTTATATCATTTAATAAAATATTATTTATTTTAAAAAATCAATAATGTCAATGTTGATACTATTGATTACTTGACTTTTAAAAAATATCATAAAAAAATTATATCTTCAAAAAAATCAATTAAATTATCCCTAACATGTCAAAGTAATCCATAAATTTTTTATGGCCTTAATTATATTAAATTATATGTATTTTAATTTTTTAATATCATTTAATTGATTCTCACATTAATTAAACAATTCCTTCATCATCATTGTGCCACTATTTAATTTAATTATATATTTTCTAAAAATTATAAATAAATTAACATTATATATAAAAATATTTTATCTTTACAAATAATATTTATATCCAAATATATCCCTTATATAACACCCAATTAAAAATAGTTCTCTTGTAAAAAAAGTGTGACAAAATTATCTTTCCTTCGAATATAATACTGTAAAAGTGTTAAAGTACTCAAAGTAGATATTAGTGGACATAAAATCATCACAAATAAGATGTGGGTCTAAGAAAACTTATCCAATGAAATTATGACATGTTTTAGGGTAATGTTATATTAGTTATAATATTATTTTTATCTTTAATTACCCAATTTACCCTTAATCATGGTAATAAAAAGTATTACTAAAGTTATTATTCTTAATGTCCAAAAATAATAGGGAAATATTTATAGAATTTAGAAATAATTATTAAAAATATATAATCCACTCTTCAAAATTCAAAACAAATAATTAGTATAAATTAATTAAAAAAATAATCCCATTGATGGAATGAGAAAACCGGTTTTTAAAGTAAAACATTCAAAAGTTCACAATGTTTTTATATCCAATTTCAATGTGAAATTGATTAAAATGAACATAATTAGATTAAATGAAAAAATATATATAATTATACTTAAAAATAATTAAAAAATATATTTTTACACTAGAAATTATTTTGTAGAAAAAAGTTGTTTTTAATTAAAATTTTGTTTTTTTACTATTAATAAATTCATGAAACTTATCACAAAAATACAAACAATTAAACCAAAGTAAAATTTTATATCCCAATTTCAAAGAAGAAGTTTATTTTTTAAAATATAATATATAAAAGTGTAAAAATTTTGATTTAAAATTGGTTCTCTATTAAAAGGCTATAAAATTACCCTTTGAAAAATATAGGGTTTTATGCATAAAATTGGTTTGGTTCTTATCTTATGCCTATAAAATCTATTTGACAAATAGAAAAATATTTTATTGAAAATATAATATATATTTTTCTCCATTATCACTTAATAATTGTAATTAATTTAATTTATCAATACAAAAACACTTTTGGAGGATAAAATTAATAATATTTCCTTTATATTCAATTGGTATATATTTTTGTTTATAATTAATTGGTAGCTAATGAATTCATCTTATAAACAATATATTTTCATAATTTAGGGAATAATATTCATAATGACTAATGTAATGATTATTTTATATCTTATTATATAAAATAATAAAATTTTAATAATATACTATTTTTGATAAAACTCAGGATTGTGTTAAACGAAAGATATCAAAGGAACTCAACAATGTGTATAGCACAAGAAAAGAATAATGTTTCATATACAACAATATAATATGGTGTTTCATGTAGAAAAATCTTATCGTGATGTAGTATACAACACAAAAAATCAAATAAATCAAATAATTAAAAAATCTACCTCATAAAAATCTCGGGGTGTTACATTCTACCCCCCTTAAAATGAATTTTTCCCTCGAAATTCATATAGGTTTTTAAAGGATTAATACTTAAAAGTTTATTTCCTAGAAAACCACATCATAAAAATAAATACTAAAACTTCCTTTAAAAAAATGAAAGTTAGAATCATAAAAGTTACCTAAAGTAACTCATTATTGGGTTTCTACGTAGGAGAATATAGGTGGAAAGTGAAAAAATGGACATGGAATTGAAATATAAATATCATGTTCTAATAGATAATGATATATAACATGGTTAGGTGAAAGTTAAAAATCGAAAATCCTTAAATCTATGATGATATAAGAGGATATTTGATTCATCAGAAAATAAGTTACTCTAATATATCCTTTTTGGTTTCAAGATCCTTTCCCTAGAGTTGGAGAATTTTCATGAGAATAAATACTTACTTAATTTTATGAAAACCTCACATTTTTTGTGCCTTTGTAAATTTTCAAAAAAGATGAATTTTTCATACTTGAAGCATTAACAGATCATGATATCCATAAATATAATGATCAATCATTCCATCTATCTTTATCACTACAAAAAGGTTAGGAAAAGTTATCCAATATGAATAAATCCTCATATGATGAGATAATAAATTAATCTCTAAAACCTCATATGATGTATAACTTAAACCACTCCACAAATTGTTATCCTTATAACCCTTCTAAAAGATGAAATTACAAAGCATTAGAATGAAGTGAACTAAATTAGTATAACATTTATCCCCCATATATCTAAAGATATATCTTGGTTGTCATATTCAAACCATGTGAATACATTCATCAAGTACTCTTAAAACATGGTAATTACTATAAACCCTTTTTTAAAACATGATTTTTTTCTTATTCTAATTTTTATTGGATATATTTCTTAAATTTAAAAAGTTTTAAACTTCATCCATGATAGCATTATCCACTTTTCAACAAATCCTTAACTAGTTACATGGAAATTAGTACCATACAATTTAATTATTCATATACAATATATATTTATCGAAATATCATTATCTCAATATAAATAACATATTAAGGGTTATCCTTCCATTAATCATGTGTTTTAAAAAATTATCACCATATTACCCCAATCACTCTTCATGGTTACCAGTACCATTCAGAATATGCTCTTAAATCCTTATGAAAAACTAAAGTGGACTAATACATGGATGTTTAATTATTCTATAATACCATAAAATTACTTATACAAAATTATTATTGAATTACAATACATAACTACTCAATCATTCATCAACTTCGTTGTTATACTCCCCATCGCCAATAGTGATCACATGAGATTTCCCATTATCTTTGGCCTTAATAGGATGATGACGAAGATTTTCATCATTAACCCTTTTATTTTGGAATTTATTAACATAATTTCCAATATCCTTACACTTGAAGCACTGAATTATTTGATTTTCATCCTATGTGGATTTCCCTATACTCTGATCATTGACCAAATGCTTCTTCCCATTAGTTCAAAATTCAATTGCTCGATGGCCTTCCCTTCCACACTAAAATAATTTATTAGACCTGGTAAGAAAATTTCCCCCATGTTTATTTCTATATATAGAGCATAAATGAAAATTCATCTTATTACCTCCAAGGTTTTTGATTTTCCTTTGAACTCTATTTTCCATTTCTTGTTAAAATAGTTATATTGATATGTATCTTCAACCTCTATTTAAAATGTGATTTTACAATGAAAAACCTCTTCACAATTACTAAATTCTCATATGGAAAATTCTATTCTGAGCCTTGGATTTAATACACTAAAGAACCAATCAAAATTAATTTCGAGTTGGATGATAATTCCATATGCATACCTCATATGTCTTGTGAAATTATCCTCATAGGTACAGATAGATTCATCATCATTTTGCTTTAAATCAAGGAACTCATTTTCCATCTTTATATGATGAACACGAGCTATGTACTTATTGAATAATAAGTTCTTGAACTCATCCCAATCCATAGATTCAATTTTATATTTCTTCTTCACATTCTTGATTAGATTACACCATTTCTTTGATTCACTATACATCTAATAAATATACATAATTACTTTCTCATGTTCTGAACACTAGAGAACAAATATTATGTTTTCAGTGGTACTGATCTAGTGTTCAGAAAGAAGTTGATCAGAAGACCGATTGAAATAATGTGGATGTTTCCTCAGGAATGAATCAACATAGAAATGTTACCAACTTTTCTTTTTTGGAAGATCAGTAAGATTCATTGCTTGAGAAAGACATGTGAGCATAATAATGAGGTTTTGAATTCCAACTCCCATAGAATTCAAATGCTCATTATAATGATCATTTAATTGTCTATCACAATCATGATTAACATGGTTCCTTCCGGTTCCATCAATTGAATAAAACCAAAAAATGTATATTTCATAAATTTTTTCATATTTAGGAACCAAAAAATTAAGAAAATCTACTTATATATTGTTTAAATTATAACAACTTTCTTTAATCAATGATAGCCTAGGGTTATGCTAGATTATTCATACCCAAATTGTTTTTAAATCTTAATGATGGTTTGTGATGAGTTTGTGAATTCCCAAATCATATCATCAGAGAGTGTCAAACTAGGATCCTAGTATGGTATGTTTTCAGGTACCAATTTAAGATTGAGTCTGGCCCGATGCCCCTTGTTGAAGTTGTTACTCCTAGGTATATATATGCCTAAAACCCCATCCAATTATAGCTTCTAGACAGGGATTTATTACTAGAAAACCACTCACTATACCATTTACAAAAATTCTAGAACATGTTTACTATACTTTTCCTAATCCTTAGAAAAATACTTAGGCATGTCCGTAGAGTTATCACTAATGTTTTCTCATCATAGTTTCTAATGGTTAACTAAAATGTTTCTCTAATACCAACTATTGAGATACTTACTTTTAAAACATGGATTTAAAATCACTTTTGTATAATACAAGACACATTAAAAAAATATATTCCCAAAGACCTTATTAGTTTAGTCATTTTCGAAACTTGGAACACAAACTTCTAGTTAGGAAATATATCTTCAATGTTTCCCACAAAGATCTTCCCGTTTAGTAACACTACATAAAAACTTTTTTATAAACCATGGAAAAGAAAAAATAATTAAGGATGAGATAATATTCTCAGTAATTTTAAATATGTTATACATGTAACCATAATCATGAGAATACAGGTATGAGAACAAGACCATGAAAATAGAAGACCATACCCTACATATCAACGATCATAAACAAGAATCATGGTGTAAAGATTATAAATTCATATGACAATAATCATAATGAAATAAGAAACATAATCCATGAAATCATAACATTTGAATAAGTCATGGAATTTTGGAATACACATAAACATGTAATACTATTCCTTATAATTCAGGACACACTACTAGAACTTATCAAGTCACTTCATTGGGACTGCACCCACTGGGCGGGACACACTATCATCCCTAGCCACAGTCCTTTCCTTGCAAGGGACTGAGTTTCCCCTATTTTAATAGTGGATTAGGTTTCCTTATCTTCTAATAGTGGATTTATTTTCTCCATCTTCCCATAGTGGATCGGCTTTCCCCATCTTCCTATAGTGGATTGGGTTTCCCCATCTTCCCATAGTGGATCAGGTTTCTTTATCTTACCACAGTGGATCATGCCTATCGACATGATTCTCATCATTATCTCATGAGATATAAATCTTTACACATTGTATTAGAGGGAGATATAGGTCCAAAACATCACATAATGGGAACTATATATATGTGTTCCACAAGAACATAAATAATACATAATATCTAAACCCATGGAATGAAATGAGTTTTATAAAAATCATTCTATCATAAAATAACCCATGTAAATGAAATAAATTTCATAAATATCATTAAATCATAAAAATAAACCATTCATGAAATAATATGAGTTTTATTTTGGGATCATATCCCTAATAAATCATAAACTATGACATAGTATGTCAACTTATATGGAAAATTATTTTGAAAGATCTTTTTAAAGCATTTCTCGTGGAAAATATGCTTTCCTATTTGAAAAATGATTTTAAAATCATAAAACATTTATAAAACGCTTTTCAATGGAAATAACATTGAAAAATTATAATGGAATCTTTGAAACGATTTTAAACATCTTTGATATCCATTTTATTGAAAATATTTAAAAGATCATTTAAAACACTTTTAAAACATTTTTTGAAAACATTATTTTAAGTAAATATAGATTTATGACCAAAGAGAGAAAAAAAATTAAAGGAAGAATAAAATATCATGAATAGAAATAGATTCATGATTCAATATGTCAAAGAGTAGTATATACACCTCCTAAAAGAATATATGTGTAGAACATAACATGTGTCTCAAAAAAGGAAAATTGAGACAAAATTACCTTAAAGATTTGATAACTTTTGATTCGTAAACCCCGTGAATGAGATATCATCAAATGGATATGTAAATAACCATAAAATTAAGTATAATAATCATATAATAAATTAATTGGTAGTATATACACCATATATAAGAACTATGTGGTGAATATGGCTTATATATCATGGAAAATAAAAGTGAGATAGAAATTCTTTACAACTTGTGTAACTTTAGAATCCTAAACCCCATAAAAGAATAACATAAATTAAAGCATGAAATATCATTAAATAAAGGAAATTAATGATATAAAATCTCATAGGATAGTATATACACCACATAAAATAATTGAGTGGTGAATATGGCATGTATCTCAGAGAAATAAAAAGTGAGATAAAATTTCATTACCTTAAGTCTTAACTTCATTCAGACATGTTAAAAACCCAATTATAATAAATATAACTTTATTATACATCTAATAAAGAATATTAGTTATATATATATACAACATATGATTTTATTGTGACCATATATTATGCATTTATTAACAATTCAAATGTTAAAGTAACATTTTCAGGTAATAACTACTTTTTTTATCATATATGTTTTGAATTTTCATTCTTGATAATCTTAATTAAATAATTATTTAGTTATTTAAAGAATTTAAAAAATTAATTATATATCATATATTTTCATTATATACACATTTATAATAATATTATAAAAGATATATATATTAAATGAAATACAATGTTCATGGAGATGGAAGACCATACGTACACATGAACGATGTTTCCATTTTCTTTTCCTGTTAAAAGAATTGAAATCATAAGATATATTATCATTTTAGAATAATATTTATTTAATATTAAATAAATATATATATATATATATTTATAAAAATTTTCTTTATTATCATCCATGAAATATAGGTGAATAATGAGTCACATCGCATCATGGAGATGGATGGCCATACATATGCACATGCGACATTATCATTTTCTAAAAATATTAGATGGTAAAAAGGTAGAGATGATGTTATAATTCCAGAGGTATAATTATATCATAAATATTATATATATCATATAAAAATAGTGTTTCCATCATAATTACCAACCATAATAGGAGGTAAAGAAAAAACAAACAATGCTTTTTAGTGTGGCGGTAGTTCTTTGTACATAAGAACGGTAAGTTCGTTACCAATTAAATGGAAGTCTGTGTGAGTACAAGATGAAGAATTAATTTAAAATCAACCCAATATCTTTAGGATATTGATTTTATTATATAAACATGACATAAATATAATTAATGGAGCTCAAGGAATAAATAAAATTAAAACGTTCATTGATAAATGTTACCTCTTCTTTGAATATCTTTTTTCTGATTTATAGGAAAAGAATCATTTAGTTGGATTTATGACGAAAGTACGGATTATAGGATTAATGGAATAAATATTTTAGGATAATTGGGTGGATTTTTTACAATCCAAAGGGATTTAAAGGTATGAATAAAAGAGAAGGAGAGGGTCCCTTTTATAAGACAGGGGAGGGTCACTCTTGAAATCTCTTAAAATATTATATTAATATAAATTAATTTTTAATCCAAAATTGATCCAAAGTGAGTTATGTAAAATATAAGATGAGAATAGACCAAAATAATATCAAAAAATAATTTTTATACATGTTTATGGCATATTATTACCCTTATCTTTTGTCTTCAACCCTTAATTAATCCCTTTAACACTTACTGTGACAACATGTGTTTTTAGTGATTATTGGTAAATACAGTCACTATAAAATTACAAATGAACCATAAATGAGAAATTTATAACATTTTAGCACTAATAAAAAATATTATCCACAATATTATATTTTTTTAAATATTATATCATTTAATAAAATACAATTTATCTTAAAATATCAATAATGTCAATGTTGACACAATTCATTACCTGTATTTTTAAAAATATCATCAAAACCTGATCTCTTATAAAAACCTCAATTAAATTATCCCTAACATGAAAATGTAATAAAAAAAATTCTTTTATAGAATTAATTATATAAATATATATATATATTTTAATTTTTTAATATAATTTATTTGATTATTGAATTAGTTAAACAATTCCTTCATCATCATTGTGTCACCATTTAATCTTATTATTTATTACATAAAAATTATAAATAAATTCACATGATTTATAGAAAAATTTTATATTTCAAAATAATATTTATATATGAACATATCCATTATATAACGCCCTATTAAAAATATTTCTCACGTTCAAAACAAAAGAGTGACAAAATTGTCTTTCCTTTGAATATATTACTATAAAAGTGTTAAAGTTCTCCAAGTAGATCTATGTGGACATAAAATAGTTTCATGTAATATTTTTGTCAACAAAAACTCATCCAATGAAATTATGATATGTTTTATGGTAATTTTATGTTAGTTATAATATTATTTTTATCTTTAATTACCCGATTTACCCTTAACCATGGTAATAAAAAATATTACATAAGTTACTATTCATAATGTCCAAAAATAAAATGAATGTTTTTAAAGAATTTGGAATTTATGATTACAAATATGGAATATATTTTTCTATATTCTAAATACATAATGGGTATAAATTAAATAAAAAATTAATCTCATTGACAGAACGACAAAACGAGTTTTTAATGTAAAATGTTAAAGAATTCACAAAGTTTTTATATCCAATTTCAATGTGAAATTGATTAAAATGATCTTAAGTTGATTAAATGATAAATAAATTATCTAATTATACTTTAAAGACATTTAAAAATATAATTTAACACTATAAATTATTTCTATGAAAAAAGTTGTTTTCAATTAAAATTTAGTATTTTTCACTATTCTCAAAACACGAATCTTAGTAAAAAAATATAAACAATTAAACAAAATAAAAATTTTATACATTAATTTAAAACAATAAGATTATTTTTTCAAATATAATATATAAAATTGTAAAAAAGATTCATTTAAAATGAGTTCTCTATTAAAGGGCGATAAAATTGCCCTTTTGAAAAATATTTGGTTTTATGTATAAAATTGGGTTAGTTATTATGTTATACCTATAACATTTATTTTAGGAATATCAAAACTTTTTTATTGAATATATAAAATTTATATTTCATAAATATCATTTAATATTTGTAATTAATTTAATTTATTAATACAAAATGTCTTCGGGAGCATAAAATTAAAAATATTTCCTTTATATTAAATTGGTATATATTTTTGTTTCTAATTAATTGGTAATCAATGAATTTATCTTATAAAACATATATTTTCATAATTTAGTTAATAATATTCTAACCTACAATGTAACATCTAGTTTTTGTCTTATTATATTATATAATAATATTTTAATAATATACCATTGTTTGGTAAAACTCAGTCTTGCATGAAACGCAAACTATTGAAGGAACTCAACATTGCTTGTAACACAATCCAAGCATAATGTTATGTATACCACAAGATATGATGGTGTTTCATGTATAGTAATCTTATCTAAGTGTATTGTATAACATAATACATTAAAGAAATCAAATTATTAAAATAAATCTATCTCATAAATATCTTAGGGTGTTATATATGGTGCACCGGAGGTTACCATAGGAACACTATGTTATTATGTCTTGAAGGTTAGCCTTGACTTATTTTTGTAAAGTCATGTTTTATATTTTTTCCACATTCCCATGTTAGCTTGATGTTATCATGTTATATCATTCCTCATTATTCAAGATTATTATTCTCAACTATTTTATATCTCATTTATATAGCTATTGACTCACATGTATTAATTTTATTCGGTTATGATTTGACTATTCCCTTATTTGGATTTTTATCACACCACTTTCCTATAAACATCCTTAGGTTATCCCATGCAGTTTTATAAGATTCAAGGAATATAAGGGTATGTTTCAGAGTTTTAAATTAATTATGTTGGACTTATGTTTTACATTATTATGTCATGTACAAGACTTACCAGTGAAAATAGGGATCACAATCTTCTAGGTTTTATTGAGTATACCTTTATGTAATAAATCATGAGATAAACTATATTAAATATTTGGTTTGTGATGGGAAAAAATCCCTCAAGGTAACATTGAAGTGTTTTTGGGTTGATTGTGTTTGTTGAAAAATCATGTTTACATGGTTAGTTGTGGAGTTCCAGAGGGATTATTTAAAACATAAGTTGAAAAAGATCCAAGATTTTAATGGTTTCATGAAGCTATGGATCATTATGAACATGCATCATGAATGTTTGAAGTGTTAACGATAAATATCTGAGACTACGAGATGCTTCACATATGGTAAATTTCACTTATGATTAAAGAAAATAGGGTTCTTTGTGAATGATTTTAGAGATATTATTAAAATGGTGATGATGAGTAAGGAAGCTTCAGAAATTAGAGGTGATTCCTATAAATAGGCCTCTACCTCCTTAGAAAAGTAGATTAAGTCTTAATGAAAAATCAATGGTTCTGAATTTTTGATGTTGATTCAAAAAGGTTTTTGTTGTGAAAAAGTTCACAAATAAAGGATGTTTGAAAAGGAAATGAAATATGATCGAATGTTTTAAGAATAAAAAATGTATTTAATTTCACGAAGTCTATTAAAAGCTAACTGAATGTTGTGAGCTTCGTGAAGGATAAGTGAGCTTCGTGAAAGTGTTTGAGCGTCATGAAATGAGGTTACTTCGCAAAGATAGTTAAGCTTCATGAAATAGGTGAGCTTCACTAAATTTGTGGGGTTCTCGAAGGTAATATATTCTAGTGAATAAATGGGAAGTTTTGTAAAGTTCATGTGAGCTTCACGAAGGTAGTGAGCATCGTGAAAGTGTTAAAAATTTATTTCCTAGTAGAACTGTGGTAAAGTGATATTCATAAAGTGGATGAAAGTAGAACTTCAATAGAGAATCTAGCTACATGTAAGGATGAATTCATTATTTATAATTAAGTGACCTATATGTCCATACATTTTGTATGAATCCTTTCTAGAGTAGTGAGCAAAGGAAGAGGAAGAAGATGATCCTTTCCATAGGTAGTACCCATATTTGGAATGATTGAGGGAGTGACCCTTGGGAAGAAGTGAGGAATCCATAAAAATTATAAATGTAGTTATCCTGGGTATAGAAGTAATTTAGCCCGAACCATGAATTGTAAGTGAGCCATAAAAAATTCGATACATCGATGAATGTCTGTTGTATTCTCTTTGGACGTAGCCCCATGAGGGTGAACAAAGTAAAAGTTTGTGTATCCTTTTGCTTACAATTTTGATTTAATTTTTGTACACCATCTTCTAATAAATTATGTGAGGATAAAATCGGTATAAAAACTTAATATTAAATAAAGTTACCTTTATAATAAAGAGGTTAAGATCCGATGATGTGGTGAGAATTTTGAAAAGAATAACCACACACTGATTCACCCCCTATCAAGGTATATAATCCCCTTTTGGGAATAATAGGTTTTCATATAATAAGTAGTTTTAATGTTTTTGTAACCATTAAAATTTTTCTTCAGGGGATTAAAACCAAGAAAAATACATCTAATTACTAGGAAATATTATGAAAACAATTGTAGAGTGATTAATAAAATTTTTTCATTAGAAAAAATTCAATATGATGTTTCATTTTATAGGGATGACCATAAATGCACATTTTAGTTTTTTAAAACACTAAAAATTATGTTTAAGGGTCAAAATAAAAGAAATAAAAACTCTAAATGTCATGAAATCATAAGGAAATTATCTTTGAAATATTTTTATGTTTATAAGTAGAGGACACATCAATTGTACACGTGGTGTGTTCGGATGGACCGAATAACCATATTTTAATGGTTTGGTAGCCTTTAAAAAGATGTGTTAGGGGGTCAAAACCAAGAAAATGATATAAGATTGTCGTGAAATAATTTAAAAACAACCATATCATTTTTTTGAATTATAGGTGAAAACAAGATGTCAATTATTCATGTAATTTTCTCAGGATGATTAGGAACGCACTTTTAGTGTTTTAAAATAATGAAAACTTTTATGTGAAGATAAAAACCATGTAAAATGACTTATTAATGATGTTAAATCATATGAAACAAATATTTATATTATTTGTGATGCTTAAGAGATAATGATACATCAATGTGCATATGGTGTTCACATAACTAACCAAGAAGCAGTTTTTAAAGGTTTGAAAGCCATTAAAAAAATGTACCAGTGGTTAAAACCAATTAAAAAACTTTTGATTTTCATGAAATTATAAAAAATAAATTTTAGGTTAAATAGTGAAAAGATGGAACTGATAGAACATTAATCTATGGTATTTTTTGATCAGGATGACTAGAAACAAACTTTTCATCTTTCAAAACACTAAAATGTTTATGTAACATCCTAAACCATATAAAACAACCTTCAGATGATGTTAAATCCTATGAAGACTATCTTTATAATATTATTTTCATGTATGATTATAAATCATTTCAATTGGATATGTGGTGTGCTCAGATAAACAAAATATGTAGTTTTTAATGGTTTGAAAACCTTTAAAAACATGCTTCATGGGTTCAAAACCAAGAAAATGTCATTCTATTTCCTTAAAATCATATGACAACACCTTATTGTTATTTTTTGAAACATTTTAACTGATAGACTATCAATCAATTGTGTAGTTTACTCAAGATGACCAAAAACATGCTTTTTTTAAAATAAAAAAAACATGTGTGTACCGATCAAAACCATATCAAACAACTATAAAATGGTGTGAAATCAAAGAAAATTCACCTTTTTATAATTTATTAAATGTGTTTGGGTAACTGAAACATCACTTAGACATGTTGGGAGCTCAGATGGATTGAATAACCAATTTCTAAAGGTTTCATGACCTTTAAAATGTTCCTTAGGGGTATAAAACCCTAACAAATCTCTAATTTATATGAATTCATAGGAAAAAAACCATTGAGTGATTTTTGAAAAAGTAAAACTGAGGATGCATCAATTCAAGGTGTTTTTTGCTCAGTATTAATAGAAGCACACTTTTAGGGTTTTAAAATACTAAAGCATTCATGTGAAATTCAAAACCATAGAAAATGACCTCTGAATGATATCAATTATTTCGAAGACACTAGTGGAAATAGTTTTTTTAACTTTGGAGAAATGACATTGGTTTTTTAAACCATTGAAAAATGTACTTACATGAGAGTTTGGGTGTCAGTTTAAAAGAAACTAATGTCATAAATTTTTTATAAGCGGTTTTTGGCGTCAGTTGTCATTAAAATGGACACCAAAAATAAAAAAAGAATACATTTCATGTCGGGTTTTTAAAAAGCCAACACCAAAAATAAAAAAAATTTAGCATCAGTTATTACAAAAACTGATGTGAATAATAATAATAAAAAATATTCAGCATCTTTTTTTTAGAAAAATAGATTCCAAAAATATTTTTTCAGGATTTTTGGCATTGATTTTGTAATAATCGATGGAAAAAAGTTTTTAAAAATCAACCGTTATCACGAAACCCTCGTTTTTTTGGATCTACAAAACCCTCTGCTCGCAAAAAATCCTTCCCAAATCATGACACTTCAACGACCACCTAGTGATCTCGAACTATATTGTTGGTAGATTTTCTTCGACTTGCACGATATTTGGTCTTCATTCTTCATCTTCTTCAATTACATCATCATCTTTGCATTATTTTATTCTCCAAATCCAATTTCTGACGTTTCGACGAAACTGTGGTTTGATTTTGGTTTGTTTTTTATCTTTAATATTCTTTTTTACAATAAATTTTGTTTAGATCTATCAGGAATTTTTTATTCTTGAAACACATTCGTGGGATGATGTTTGGATTTTGGAAAAATGATAATTTTAACTCTGAATTTTGTAATTTGTTTTTTTAATTTGGTGGAATGTGTGATCATGAGTTTTACTAGATCATTCAAAGGTTTTATATGCTCATTTTAAGTAGTAAACCTCATAAAAATCCATTGTTCCTAATGTAATTGTTTCTTGATATTGGTTTTGTTTATTCATATCAATCTTGTCATTCATTTTAACATGTGTTAAAAAAATTTTATGGTAAAATGTAGATGGAAGTAAACATCTTAATTTATCAATTATAACACTAGTATGTTTGTTTTAATTAATGTTGGATAAATTTATATAGATATTTATTTAATTAATAATGTTAAAATAGTTCATGAATTTTATAAACTCAAGCTTGATTCCCAACATAATTAATCAACATTTTATCATATATAAAAAATAATACAAGACATCATAAATTAAATTAATTATACACAAATTAATGAAACATGTCATAAATTCTTATAATAGTGACATGATATAATTTTTTTTAAATATAATATGTGGTATATTTAGATTTTATTTAGATTTTTTTATATATCTACATTTTTATTGTAATAGAATTATACTAAAATGACCATCGGTTGAACACCCAAAAGGTATGAATGAGTATGTAACATCATATGTTGACATAGATCTTATTCTTATAGTATTACATATATCATTTTGATGAGTAGCAATATGAGAGTATTAATGATGTTCTTCAATCTATTGGAGGTGTACTACTGAGATTTGAGAATTCCATATCTATTATGACCGGTGAGTTTCACTTGTAATATACCCCCCTTTTTAGTAACAACTATATAAAATGAACTAATAATTAATGAAATCTTAAATACTTTTGGCACATGAAACAACGAACTAATGAAACCACAGTTTAAAATGAATTAATAAACATTAGATGATTGAAAATAATTAAATTATATTATCAATAAAATACATGTATATAATATGAAAATAAAGATTTTACTATTTGTAATTGTGTTTCATATATGATGTTTTCTATATAATTATCAACAGATTCTATTAAATGTGTTTGTGTTTACAATTTATTAGTTTATATATATATATTTAAATGTTTATATGTTTTAATATATTCACCTATTATATTGATATATCAAGTATTTAATAGATTGTAATTAGATAAATTTACGAAGAATCATTGATGAATATGAAAAAGGAGTTGAAAAATTCTTAGAATTTTCGAAATGAAATCTTTAAAACATTGATTTAATAGTTTTTCCATGTGTTAAGTGTTTGAATATGAGAAAGGTAAACTCTATAGAAATCAAGTATTATCTAATTTGTTATGGTTTTAGCCTTAATTATACACGTTGGATCTGGTATGGTGAAATAAATATAAATTCAATAGATAATGTCGTTGAAAATATTCATAATGTGATAGAGGAACATATAGAATATTTAATTAATGATTTAGGTGTTGAAACTATTGAAAAAATAGTAAGTGTTGAATGATTATATGGAGATTCTAAGAAACAATTATTCCCAAGTTATAGTAAATATACTGTGTTATCATTAATTTTTTGATTGGTTAACTTGAAAGCAAGTAATGTTTGGAGTGATAAAAGTTTCTATAACTTACTAGCGCTTTTAAAAGAGCTACTTCTAGAAGCCAATGAGGTTCCAGATTCAATTATGAGGTGAAGAAAGTATTATTCCATGTGGGATTGGGGTATTAAAACATTCATGATTTCCCCAATTAATGTGTATTTTAGAGGGAAGAATATTATTTTTTATCAAACTGTCCTACATGTGGAACATCACGCTATAAAATGGATGACAAATTCAATTCAGATTCATTCTCAGGTAATAATACATAACCTCATGCTAATGAAAATAATTTATTCTAATAATCCTGTCATGTAATTTTGATAAATTAAGTCTGATTCATTTTTAGCTACCGAAATCAAAGATTTTGCTATAGAAATTTCTCACTTTCTAGTAATTACTCGTTTGAAGTGTCTATTTTCAAATTAAATCGATTTAAAAAAGGTTAAGATGGAATTCAGATGAATGTATATATGATTGAAAATTATGTCACCGTGCTGTCTGAACACAAAGGATGAAATTTGATAATCAATTTCCTATTTTTTTAAGTGAAGCTAGAAATCTCAGAATGGGAGTGTGTGCAGATGGAATGAATTCATATCAAAGATTAAGTTTCCAACACAGTTCATGGCCTGTTTTTTGGTAGTTTACAACTTATCCCCATAGATATGTTTGAAGAAAAAATAAGTTATGTTGAGTTTGATGATTTCTGGGCCAAAACAGTCAGGAAACGATATTTATGTGTATCTTTCACCATTTATTGATGATTTTAAACTTCTATTGGAGGCATGTGTAAGTGTTTTGGATGCATACAAGAAAGAGTGTTTTATTCTGCATTCTATGATAATGTTCAGTATAAATGACTTTATTCCATATGTAAAGTTATCTAGATACAGTGTTAAGGGAAATAAATATTTTCCAATTTGTGTAGAAGAGACTTTATATTATCAATTGTATAATGGAAGAAAGATATTGTACATGGAACATTGAAGATTTATGCGAATTGATCATCCTTATCATAGATTGAAAAATGCATTTACTGGTTTATAGGAATATAATATTCCTCCAAAACCATTTTTATTTGAAGAATATTACAACAGGGTGAAAAATATGGATTCTACATTTGTAATGAAAATTAGTTTTGGTCTTTAAAAAAATTCCTAGAAGAAACAACCTATTTTTTTTGAATTACCTTATTGGATATTTTTAGAGATAAAACATAACATTGATGTTATGTATGTCGAGAAAAATATATGTGACAGTTTTATTAGAACTTTATGATACATAACTGGAAAAAAAGTTGGATTGAATTCTAGATTGGACCTAACAGCAATGGGAATACATTTGGAGTTAGCTCCCACTATGAAAGGAAACAGAACAAATTTACCTCTAGCTTATCACACATTAAGAAAGAGTGTGAAGTTGATTTTTTGTTAGTGTTTGTATGTTATAAAATCACCAAGTGGATATTATTCAAATGTTTAGATTTCCGTTTTAGTGAAGGATTTAAAATTAATAGGTAAGAAATCTCATGACTGTCATGTATTGATGAAAAAACTGCTACTAGTCACACTATGTGGTATATTTACATCAGCTATTAGAAAGACTATCATTAGGTTATGTAATTTTTGAAAATCAATTTGTATCAAAGTTATTGATCCAAAATTGTTAGATGAGTTAGAGAATGAAGCTTCTGTTATACTTTTTCAACTAGAAATGTATTTTCCAAATATATTTTTGGATATAATGGTTCATCTAGTGATTCATCTAGTGCGTGAGATAAGAATGTGTTGGATTGTTTATTTACATTGGATGTACCCTTTTGAAATTAAAGGTATATGTTAAAAATCATTATAAAAAAGAGGTCTCTATTGTTCAAAAATATGTATCGAAAGAGATGATTGAGTATTGTACTAAATATTTTTATGAAGTAGAGAATATAGGTCTCCCTATATCTCAACATTTGACAGTTGATAGTGAAGGTATAGGGATTCGAGGCATAAAGGTAAAGTTTATTCTATGCGATAAAGTGATGAAAGCACAATTATATATTTTGAACAACAAAAATGATTTTTAATCATATATATCATCACATATTACTGAATTAAATAGATGATATCCAAAAAAATGAAAACTGGTTGATGATTGAGAATAAAAATAAATTTGTTTCATGGTTTAAATGGAACGTGAGAAAAAATATATCTGTATCAAAAATGTTGAAATAGTTGGCAGGTGGGCCATCTCTTAATGTGAAAACATGGAATTGTTTTGATATTAATGGGTACACATTTTACACAAAAAAATATGGATGAAAAGAGTACCATTAAAAATAACAGTGTGATGGTTATCATTGAAGTAGTGCATTTTTCAAGTCTAAAATATAAACACCCAATTTTTACTTCATCGATATATTTTAGAGTTCTTGAGGATATAGGGGAAATTGACTATAAAAATTTTTGAGTCATTGTGTTTAAGTGTAATTGTGATGATAACAATATTGGTGTGAAACATGATTATTGTGGATTTACACTGGTTGATTTGAATAGATTTAATTACTATGAGGAACCATTTATCATGGAGACACATGCAAAGAATATATTTTATGTCATTGATCCATCGAATGATCAGTGGTCCATCGTTTTGCAAGGAAAAATATACCATTAGGGTGATGAGAGTGATGTTGATGATGTTATTGATTTACATGTGTCTTTCTTATCTACTACGCGATTTTTGGATGATTACAATTACTACAAGCCAGACATAGTTTATATAGTATGTAATGATCATGACAAAGGCATATGGAAAAAATACTAAATTAGTCTCCTAATTCTTATGGTAATTATTTTTATTTTGTTTCTTTCTTTGAAACATATTAATGCATGCCTCATTTTTTACTTATTTATGTCATTCTTGTTTCTAAATATTTAGTTTTCTAATAATATGCAGGTACACAAAATTTCATTACATTTTATTGTGTGAATATAAGATACAGAGAGAGAGGAGCATTTGTCAAGGTATATCTATTTTTTCATATTGTTAAATATTCAGTAATATACTTATTTAATGAAACAAACCTTTTAATTTGTATTTTTTTTGCAGTAATACTGATGCATCCTCAGTGGAAGAGACTACTGATATTACCATAGAGAAATCAATTTCTCATGTTAGTAAATGTGGTATTACACATTTACCAAAACTATCCCTTGCTCGTGGAGATGATATATTACAAATTTGTTTTGATGAAAATAATAATGCAACTGGCCCAAATGTAGTTCAGTTTATCAGCTATATATCAATGCATATGTTATATGATTATTATTTTATATCTTGACTAGAAGTCTATGGATAGGATTGAAAAACATATGCTTTGGGAGGTTGTTATGGTAAAATATCTCAATTGATTTATTTTATCTCATTTTCTGAATATTAAATACTTTAAATTAAATATTTCATTTATTCAATTACTGGTGACAGTCAATTTTTAAGAAACAAAATAAATTAAGAAAAGAAATACCTCTTTAGTGGGGTTTCAATGGAGATATTTTAAAAAAAAACTTATGAAAAATTATTTTTTTGGAAAGAAAAAGTTTGAAAAACCATGCCTCAAGTATCCGTATATTGATGCAGATACATGGAAGAAATTTGTTGGCACCCATCATGAAGAAAAATTTTACATATGATAATTTTTTTATATTTTAAAATTTATTATATCTTGATCTAATTAATAATTAGTTTATTTTTATGCCATAGTCCTTAGAGAGATCTCATCAAGAGATCTAGTTGAAAAATTTATTCCCTCATAAGTAATCATGTGGAGGGTATCCATATTTGGAGCATAAAATCATTGAAGAAAAATTTGAAGCATTTAGAGATCGATCTAGTAGTGGTTTAGAAGAGGTCCAGTTTGGTCCTCTATCTCCTCCCACTCACCATGAAAAATGGAAACGAGCAGGAAGAAGGAAAAATGAAAAGTATCTTAGAGAGAAAACTCAACAAGTAATTGATAAAATATTAATTAAAATTATTTATTTGTCATGAATTTTTCTATTTTATAAATTAAAAACACTAATATAAATTTTTCATTTGTCATTTCAGGATGAAATTCAAGGGTAAGAGGCATAGGGATCTTTTATCACTATGGGTAGGATGAACATCATATCCAATTCTTTAGGAAAGGTAGAACACCCTAACCGTGTTAGAGGATATTAGGAGGGTGTTAGTATTCAGAAAGTTTTTTGTCAGAGTAAGAAATAAAAAGACTGAGATATAGAATTATTAAAAGTTGAGCTGAAAGAGATGAAAAAATCAATGGGAGAACGGATTCAAGCTTCCATGCAGCAGGCTTTGTTAGAACACTTGGTAAGATAGTCACAAAATGCATAGCCTTCCCATCTTGCCCTGCCTACTTACTTTGATCCTCCACCTCCATCCCAATCAGACTACCTTGCCCAGCCTACCCAACCTACTTACTTTGATCCTCCACCTCGATCCCATCCAGACTACCCTACACAGCCTGCTTATTTTGTTCCACCACCTCCATCCCAGACGAACTACCCTACCCAACCAACCTACTCTGATTCTCTACCTCCTTGCTCCATATACTATGAGTTGCTTGCTGGAGATCTTGATATACATATTTTTTAATTAAGACTCGTATATTTTTGGGGGGAATCTATACATCTCTATCTAATGATTATAGTTCAAGTTAAAGTATTATTACTTGATATTATTGATCATAATGCTCTACTACCATTTCCTAATATAGAGATTACCAAAGTTGGGGATTGTCTGGGTCATTTTTTATTTTGTCCAACTAGTCTTCTTTGATATATTTTTAATGAGGTATGCATTTTTTAAATATTAATTACTTATGATTGAAAAATAATTATATTTTTTTGAGTTTTAACTTATATAGGATTATCTTAAAGTAAAATAAATTGTACAATTTAAACAACACATTCCATAATAATCGACTATAATTACTTATGATATTTTTTATGGGATAAAAAGATTATCTCATTATTCTTCTTCCTTGAATAGTATCTATGAGTTTCATATGACATCTGATATATGTGGAAGAGATTATCCATTGATATTACTCATTGAAGATATCATTAATCTAGTTTATTTTTAATACCTTAGATGAAATGTGTTTTAGTTGTTTTCAATGTAAGTAAATTGATGTTTGAATTTTTATTTTTTTAATAAAAAGATGGTTTAAATTGACTCTCTATATTTCCTTCTTAAATTAGGTCTCTACACATGCTTCTTATATAAAATGACAACCCAACCTTTAAATTTTTTATGGATCTAGAATATATTTCCATGGAAGTGCCACATGTGAAGAATCCTAGTAGAGGTGCATATATATGTGAGAGATTATCACATACGAAGATTGGATGTTGGTTTTTGCTATTTCTTGATAAGTAAGAACAAAAAAATAATTATGAACTAATGATCATTATATTGTCATTAATTGTGTTTTTATTTATATTGTAGGGGAATTTCATGTTAATCATTTTTTTTCAAGTGAGTGAACCTTATTTTGGTTTTTCTCTTTAGCAGGGAGTGTTCATACAAGTTTTTCCACCTTATTTGATAGGTATTTTTTTATAAGGTCATTATATTTAATTATAATTATTTATACATGTATTATTAATTCATATATATGAAAATTCATTTCATAGAAAAAATTTAACAAAGACACATGTCGATATAGAAACCAAATGCAATAAATTATGTGAAAGTAAAGGTAATTATTTTTTATATTAGATGTTGTTTTATTTTGTTGATATATATATATATATATATATATATTGTTTTTTATAATTGTGTTAATGTTTTATAACCACAGTGTCATCATCAAAAAGTACATGTTGAATGTGGGTATTTTATTCTACGATTAATGTATGAGATAATCGGAACTGGGGTAACTATTGAAATTCATAAGGTTAGTTATATTAATTTTGTTATATTCTATTTCATAGGATTATATATTTAATCTAATATTATTCAATGTTATTATAGACATTCAATGATACGATGTATTATACCCAAACATAACTTACCCATCTTCAATTTTTGTTTGCGAACTATTTATTGAGTATGATTACGATATGAGGTATGTATATTATAATTTTTATGAATAATATATTATATTTTCCTAAAAACATGGGATCAAAAAAATAATTTTTTATAATAGGTGTTTTAACATAATGATATCAAATGAATGCTTCAACAATAACAAAAAATGATAATGTTATCAATTTCAGGTATGTATATTCTGAATATACTTTATAATAAAATGCATAGATAAATTCTGGTTAAATAGATTAAAGGATGTATGTTTTTGTAGTTTTTTAGTTATCGAATATTGATGTTTGATTGTTGTATACTATGTTTTTATTATAGGTATTATGATTATTTGGGAAGTGTAAAATTTTGATTTTTCTACTTTTTTTAACTTTCAATGAAATTTTTCATAAAACCTAACCCAAAAACATGAAAAAACATATGGATTTTGGTGTAGGGTTTTATTAAAAATGACGCCAAACATCTTCCGAATATGGGTTTTGGAATCAGTTTTCATGAAAACAGAAGCCAAAAATTGATTGCCTGCTAATTTTTAGCATCGGTTTTTAACAAAACCAACACCGATGTGTGTTTTGGATTTGATGTTCATAAAAAGGATGTCGAAGCTTGATTTTAGACATTGGATTTACTCAAAAACGATGTTGAAAATCGAGCGCGGGATGGCCTTTTAGTGTCATTTTTAAGGAAACGGTGCCAAATAATTATTTTTTACATCACTATTAAATACGTCAGTTAAAAAACTACGTCTAAAAATAAAAAAACCAACATTAATTCATTTTTTTTAACTAGTGATACCATCTTTGTATTATTATTAACATATATAAGAAAATGAAACATTAATCAAACATGTGGTTTACACATACCGATTGAATATTTATTTTTTCAAGGTTTAATAACCATTAAAAACATATGTCAAGGGGTAAAACCATGTTAAAGAGCTTTGATAGGCATGAAATCATAGGAAAAAAATAGTAGTTTGATTTTTGAAATGTATGAGTACATGACATGTCAACCAAACGTGTCCTTTTACCGATATGATAAAAAAAAGAACTTTTAGTTCTTTAAAAACATTAAAACAAGTTTATAATGGTCAAAAACATATCCAACAACCTCTAAATGACATGGAAATAATTAGAAAAACATCATTTGTATTATTTTTGATGTATGTGAGAAAACAGAATGTCAATTCGACCTGTAGTGTGACTAGAATGACCAAATAAGTGGATTTTAAAGATTTTATGACCTTTAAAAATGTTCTTTATTAGGTAAAAATGAATCCAATGACCTATGATTGGTGTTAAATAATATTTTAACAACTTTATAGAGATTTATCAAAATTTGGAACTAATAGAACATCAATCTGAGGTTTCATTTGATCGAGATGACTTGAAACACACTTTTAGTGTTATAAAACACAAAAAACCTGTTTGTAATGGTAAAAACCATATTTAATGACATAAAAATTATGTAAAATCAAAGGAATACTACATTTTTATTATTATTGAATTTTATGAGTAGATGAAAAGTCAATAGGAGGTGTGGTGTGTTTGGACAGATGGAATACCAGTTTTTATAGGTTTAATGACCTTTAAAAATAAGTTTCGGGATGTAGAAATTAAGAAAAAGACTCATAATTTCCATTAAATCATATTAAAACAACTGTTGAATGATTTTTAAAATGTTGCAGTATACAACTCATCAAATTTATGTGTTATTTTCGTGGGATGATCAGAAGTGCACTTTTAATGTTTTAAAAACACTAAGATGCGTGTAATGATCAGAATCATATCAAAAGACATTTTAATGACATAATATAATAGGAAAGATATATTTTTATTATTTGTGATGTGAAAGAGAAGACTCAATATAATCTATGATGTTCTTAAAACAACCTTATAAGAAGATTTTAATGGTTTGGTTGCTTTTAAAAACGTGTTTCTATGGGTGAAAACGAAGCAGAAAAACTTTGATTTTTGTGAAATCATATGACAACAACTATAGAGTGATGTTTTAAATTTTATAATAGATAGAACATCAATCTGATATGTCTTTTTACAGGGATGAGTGAAAAAACAATTTTATTTTTTCAAAATACCAAAACATGTGTGGAATAGTCAAAATCATATCAAATGGACTTCAAATGATTTGAAAACATATGAGTTATGTATTTGTTTTATTTTTCATGTATATGAGGTGACGACACATCAATTGGACATGAGATGTGATTGGATGGACCAAATAAGTAGTTTTTTAAATAAATACATGATTTGAAACTAGTATATATTAAAAATCAAATGACCCTGAACTGTTTGTTGAAATTTTTTAATTGAAATGTTTTCATGGATTTCAATTATTAGATTTTTGAGAATTTTTATTTATTTTTAAAAATGTTATATTTAATTTATTTGAATATATGTTATATGAGATGATGGGTTTATATCTTGAAAAATTATTGAATGACTTTATTAGTGAATTTATGAAATTATATATTTTATAAAAATTTATTTAATATTTTTATAATCATTGTTTTTTGTTTTTCTATTATTATGCATATATTTTTATATTAAAAAGTAAATTATTTCCATTATAAATATATGCATCATAAAAAGTAAACACCTCTTTGTATCACATATCATAAAAAAATACCAGAGCATATATGCATGTACAATTATAAACAAAATACCTGAGCATGAGAATGATGGAGTTCCTCTAGGGTGGGGAGCGAGAGGCGGTGGTGGGGGAGGAGGGGATGTAGGTGAAGTTGGTGGAGTCAGACTAGGTTTGGTGTGGCATAGAGATACTGAAGAGGTGGTAGATGGGGGAGGGCATGAATGGGTGCTCTTATATGCTGGTGCTGAACAATACCTTGAACATTATCCCCCGGAGAGACAACCTTTTCTCTGGCGTGGGAATACAAGTGTGGGAATTCTGGGTTAACATAGAGCTTCACCTTATGTTTAATATTATTTTTGAAAATGGTGAGCTGGCCATATAGGATTATCGTTTCAGCCCCATATAAAACCTTTTACATTTTTATGATTAGATATTATTCATCGATCATTTCCATATTTTTATCTATGAGTAATATTAATTTTTATTTTATTTGATGGCCTAGTTGTTTGCTAAAAATCTTTTTCTCATAAAGATTCAACAATGAATGTATCTTTTTTAATTGTTTTCTTATTAATTTGGCTAATTTAATTAACTTTCATTTTTCAATTTTTATTTATTATCATGACCAAGAACTAAAAATTAACATAGAATAATTATGAAAAGACAAGCTATGAAAAAACCCTTATGAAATATCATAGTTTAGTATAACAACCTATGTCCCTGAGGACTACAACAAAATTATCCATGCATAATTAATAACTACATTGTAACATCATTATGTTTTACATAAATTATATTATAATTGACATCAAAAATATTTTCCATGTTTGTAATCTGATAACCACTTATGTAGAAAAGGTATTTTCATGTCAACTTTTTCTCTAATGTTGGTTAATAAATGACACTATTTCCATGGACATTGAAAATATATTTTTAATGTCAGAATACATGCTTAATAGCTATCCTATATCGAAGTCCAACAAGAAGTGCAGTAAAGTAAAATGAACCAAATACATGCCTATAAAAATAAAAAAAGAACCCAACCTACTAACTACATGGGGAATCAACCCAAAAGAAACTCCTAGATCCATATAAGGTTTATCTACAATAACTGAGCTCCATCTAAGCTACACCTATACATGGTTCAACAATGACTCACTACCATATATCTGGGTAAGGGAACCACCAAATTTTATCTGTTCTAAGAAGAAAGCGCTGGTAAAACCCCCACATTTATCTGCTCTAGCTAAAAGCAATGATAAAGGTCACATTTATTAGTGAAAAAACAAGCGCTGCTAACAGATAGATTTATCTATGCTATCCTTAGCGCTGATAATAGTTTTTAATAAAAAAATATTATTAATTTATATAAAATTATTATATTTATATTTGAAAATAATGTTTATTTATATACATTAATAAAAAATGCATGTTTATAATTAATATAAATATGAAATATTATAATATATATTTTTAATAATTCAAATATAAATATAATGTTTAAAAAAATTATTTATAAGATTATAAATAAATATATATACATCTAAACAATTATAAAATTATAATTATTTTTTTAATTAGTAAATATATTTATTACATTTATAATTATACATAAATACTTTTTAAAAATATTTATTTATAATAATAAATAAATAAATATATTTATATAAATATATGCCTCTAATGAAATTGATCAATAAATATACGTTTGTATATATATATATATCATGAGATAATGATGATATTCATGGACATGATTTCCGTTATTTTTATTTATATATTGATGCATGAGTATAATTGACGCTATATATGATCGTAATGTTTATTTGTCTACATGATTGTGAGTTATGTTCCAAATGTTATGATTACCTATATTATGATGATGCACATGCATATGTTATGTATTCATCATTATGAATATTCATTTATAAATTAACACCCATATGATTCATTCATGTTGAACCCATGAACCTATTATGTTCTCCTAAATATTTATAAAATTAAAATTAATATATTTTAATAATAAATATATTTATTTAATTTATAATTATAAAATTTTAATTTTAATTAAATACCTTTTTAAATATATTTATTTATAATTATTATTATAACTATATATATTTCAATAATTATAAAATCATAATAAATACATTTATTATAACAGCGAGGGTTCCTTCTCTCTCTACAAACAAGAAGTCTCTAGTCTGAATCTTCAAAAGGGAATTGTTGCTCATGTTTAGGTGGAGTCAAATGTAATCTCAGAATGGTTTCAAATGGGTAAGCACTCTAGAATTTCTATGATTATCCTGCCAAAAGGCTCGAAACCATGAAAACTGGAGGTTTTAACTACGTGACTCTCTGAAATTTGGGGATTTGATATTTAAAATTGTAAATTATCATATTTAGAGATTTATTTTTTTAAAATAAAAATTATTTTGGAAATAAACATATTTAAATTATCCAAAAGTGTTTTTTTCAAATTTTTTTGAGATTTTCATTTTTTTTGTCAAAAATAAATAACCTATAAATATATAATATGTATTATAACATCATAATATCCCAAAAGTGTGGTAAAAAGTACTATAGATAGTATCGATGACCAAAATTATGTTTCCCATTTAAAATAAAGTTCTTTTAATGTTAATTGATTAATTTTATAAACCCTTAATGAATCCTCTGAAACATTTCTTATATTTTAATGTTTTAAAACCAGTTCATTATACACATGACTCACTTACACATCACCATGGGTATTATTTTAATGATTTTTGGACATTTACTCATAAAATAATTAAATCCACATCTCTTTGGATAAAAAGAGGAGAAAATCATCAGATGGTTCGTGTTTTGGATTAATTTATTATATAGAGTTCAAAACCCATGTTTAGAAATTAGTAATGAATTATCCTCTTTTTATCTATATAAACCCACCCAACCTCCCATTATGAATCCCTAAAAAACATTGGAGAAGAAATTTACTCTACCCTCCCCTCTCTAGAGCCCTCTCGTGGTTCCACCATACTCTTAAGAATCTTCTTCCAAGCCGTAAGAAGAACCCTCTCAAGGTAAGGGATCCTCTTCTCCTCTTTATTCAAGAACCTTATTTATGTGATGTATTTTGATTTCCAATTTTTCATACTGGGATATTTTCTTACACATCCCTCTTACAATACTTATGATTTCAAATTGATGATATTCCCCTTTCAATTTCATTAAACCTTCTATGAACCTTTAAGTACCCCCGTTATGATGTTGGAATAAGCCTGTGATTTTCCATGTAAAACATTTTTTTAGCGAATAAACATTCTAATTTCCACTCAAAGGTATTTAGGTAGTTGTAACTATCCTTCATTTATTACACTAAAAAATATTTCAATTTTTCTAATAGGGGTATATCAGTTGGTAAAAGTAAAATTTTTGTCGGTAAAATGTTTCACCAACTTATATGTCCATGTTACTAAACTGTCAGAAAAACTCTGTCGCTAAATATTTTTACAAAAGATAAAATAATTCTATTAGAAATATAATAATACCAACAGATAATATATATGTTGGTTAAAATGTTTAGCAACATGTTCCAATGATAAATATTTATATTTGTAATAATATTATTAACATATAATATTTTTTATAAATTACATTTGAATAAAGATTATAAATTTTTATTTGCATTAAAATTTCATATTATATTTATTAATTTATCATATATAACACATCAGTTTTAATTATTAAAGAGAAGGTGATTTCTGCACATGTTCAAATTTATAAAAACAAATTAATTATATCAATAATGACATTTAACAAAAAATGAATCAGTACAAAATCCCTCAACAAGATCCATCACACACCCCAAAATCCATGCTAGCAGTAGGTATGTCCATGCCAATATCCCATCCATGCCACACCAAGGACATACATGCCAACAACCCACCCATGCCACACCAAGTACATCCATTTTATAAAATCATCCATGCCACCCTAGGGACCAGTGATCCCATCCATGCCACATGAGGGACCAGCGAGTACCAGCAACCAGCAGTAGCCCGCCCCTACCAACGAGCACCAACAACCAGCAACAACTCATCCATGTCACATAATGGACCAACGAGCACTAGCAACCCATCTACTCCCTAGGACAAGAGAGCCAGCTCCAGCTCAAATCAGTGAAAAATATCTTCATGGATTGAAATAAACTTATAAATAGAAGTATAAACAAATGATTTTCATTGTGAACATTTTTCATAATCCTTGTTAACATATCAAAGGTCTTGTAAGAGTATGAATTTCAATTTACCACATAGACTTCTTTCTATCTCTAACATCTGGTCCATCGAGATAAACCTATAACAAAAAAATCACAACCACTCCACCTATCCAAATGTGTTGAAATAAGGATGTGTTTGATTTTGGAAAATGTTTAACAATGAAATTTTTTTAAGAAGACATGAAATGGGTAATGGGTATGAACTGGTCAATTGACATACCAAGGTAATGGGTGTGAACTAGGAAATGTGAAATGGGAAACGAGTAATGGGAAATGGGAAATAGGAAATGGGCAATGGGCATACCTGGGAAATGGGTGTGAACTGAGAAATGAGAAATAAGAAATGGGAAATCGGCATACCTGGGAAATGGGCGTCAACTAGAAAATGGTCATACTAGGCCAATATGCATAAACTTGGAAATTGGCAATGGGAATACCTGTGAAATGGAAATGGGCATAAACTGCACAATGGTAATACCAGCTCTTAAGAAAAGTTTATAAATGTTGTAGTTGGACTTTATTTTGTCACATAACTAAATCAATGTGGTTAAAATTATTTAAATTACATCATTCAACAAATAAATATTATTATATATAAATTAAATTCCAAATATATTTTTTGATTCATATAATATGTTACATGAGAATTAAAAAAATTGAGTATTTAATAGAGAAATTATTAAAAAAATATAAATAATTAATTTTGGTCTAACAAAGTAGGAAAATATTTAGATAAGCATTTCTTCTGAGTAGCATTTTGAAACAAAAATGTAATGGTGTTTCTTATATTTATATTTAAACAATGGTAATTAATTTTTTTTAAAACTGATATAGTAAATGGTGGAAAATAAATATATCAATAAGAAGTTGTATAGAAAGAGTTTCTATAGTAATGCAATGGGATTGTATGAAAAAAATTAATCAATTCTATTAGCAATGAACACTTATGATTAGCAGTTTGGAAGTAGTTGTACAAAACTAATTTTTGTAAAAAGAATAGTATGATAAATAATATAAGAATGTTAATTTTCTATAAGAATTTAAAATTAAATTAATATTTTAGTTACCTCTATGCATTCATTGATATCAAGTAGATTCTTTTTGTTTTTATGAAATATGAGTGGAGTAAAATAAGAACTCAAAATTGATGTAGATGTTTGTTTGATAAGTTGGAAAGAAATAAAATGCATTGACATGAAACATAAGAGAATTAATTAACAAATATATGAAAACTGATGTTTGAAATTGATATAATATTGTTTGAAAAGTTTTTTTAAAATAATATATTGATATCTAGATTTTGGAGCTTGAGTAGAAAAAATAAAAGTCATAGTTCATATGATATTGATCATTATCATGAAATTTTATGTCAAATTCATAAATATATATGTATAAATGTATCACATTATGTCTCAAATAAGACTTGTCAAATAAGTTTTAAATGGTAATATATATGAAGATGGTTTCCACTTATGACTTGACTCATAAGACTGTATATGTGATGATTATGATATTGATGTTATGTAAACTTCCATTATACAAAATTTCCTAGGGATATGACTTTAGTGTGAGGAATGTATGACTCACTAGATCCATTTATTACTTGGTTTTCTATATAAATATTTTTGATCTCAGCACCTCTCATTTTTATTCCAATGACCATAACACAAAGCCACAAAGATTTTTTTTATTTTCTTTTTTTAAAAGAAGGATAATGTTTCATTTTTTTGAATAATAAGATACAAGAAGAAAATTTGATACTATTATGATACTATTCTTAAAAAAATAAAAAATCAAAAGCCAAGAAGCCTCATCCATTACCTCACTGCAATTGAAATATGAGTAGAATAAATGGGGTCAATGTTATGCAGAGTTGTTGATAAGAATAATCTTATGGAGAGGAAATAGCCTATGATGTCATATGTGTATGTTGGAGAAAGAATTTATACCCAATCAAATATAGTTGAATTTAATTCAATTATATTGAAATGTAATAGAATAAAAAAAACTATAAACCCATAAATGGTAGTGAATAAATAAACAAACATAAGTTGTTCAAGAAACAAGTTCTAAACCCCATTAGAAATTGGTGATCCAATTCAGTATCATGCCTCCAAGAACTTCTTGATCTTGTTAATCCATGCTATATACTCCTTTTCATCCTTCCCTATCATGTATTCTAGAATAAAATTTGTGATTCTAGGGATGATCCCTCTCACTTCTAGATACCTTTGAAAACCATTCTACAAGTTATCATCCCATGGTGCATCTTTAATCCAGAATATGTTTGAGATAATAAGTAAATAGAAGAAACTACATATTTGAAAATATTAGACGAAAATATACTAGTGATAGTCTACATAAAGAGGGAAAAATTAGTAAATAAAAGTCTCTTTGGGAGTCTAGTTTTGTGAATGGTTTTATTGTTGCAAAGTGATATTATTTCGTCATTGTAGATGACTCAATAATAGTTGGTAGATATGTATAATGAGTAAAATGATATTAATTAAAATCTTTTTCCAATATGATGATGTTAGCATGTCTTATAGTCTTATTGAAATAAATATCATTCCAAGGGTGAAGCTTTTATTTTTTATATGGAAATTTATATACCTTTTATTCCCTTTTTGTGTATGTGTTTGGTAAAAAAATATTTCAATTTAATATGTAGAATGAATTTTTTATTAATACTTTAAATGGATTTAAATAGCTACATCACCTCCCAACTCAGTGACTTCCACTTATATGTCAATGTATCTTCAACTAGTATCAGTGTAATGGATTCCCTCTTATATGACCTGTTGTTTAATATTTAAGTGTATTGTAATTTCTCTATTGTTTTTGATTTTATGAATATATATTTGGTTGTTAAAATTTAATATCATGATTCAGTTATAAAGTATTCCCTTATCTTATATCTCTATATTTATTTTATCCTTGTATTGTCTACCCAATAATATTGTCTTTTGTGAAATGATAGAAAAATGAAGCTATTATAGATTATGTTCACTAAAGTCTTAGATCCATTATTATCTATAAGAATTTTAGGGGAAATGTATAGTGCAAAGTGGAATTGGGCCTGAAAAATCAACCTCGCTAAGTAAATTGAGAGTTAAGAAAATCTATCAGATTGAACTAGAAACCAATGTTGTCTGTATATATTCTCAAAATATTAATTAAAAAGGAAGAATAAAATATCAATAATAATTTACATTATAACATTTATTTTTGAGAAAGTTATTAAATCTTCTAGAATCTAGTAGTTAGTGTAAGCCCATGATTTTTCTTTCAAAAAAATCTGGAAATGAATGTATAAGTGTAACAAATCACATGATATGAATGAAAAAAATATTTTTTTATAAGCACAATCAGTAATCCTCAATGATCTCTTTAATGAAATCTAAAAATAGTAACAATGAATCTAGTTGATTACGATATGATGAATAAGAATTCATTTATCATCAATCCCATTTCTTTAACCAGATCACCAACAAGATGAAAAAAAATCCACAAATGAAAATTTAAAGCATCAACTAATCCTCAAAGTGAGTAGAATATTAAACTCCCCGGGATATCATGAGCCTGATCATGAATTACCTCCTTGATCAATCATGTAGGATCCATCTATGACTAATATTGAAAGAAATATATCAAATCAATCTATTAAAAATAGGATCAATGTTAATTTTATTCCTATAAAAACATCATGCCTTATACAGCCTTAAGAAAAATGTGACAAGCCAGACTAAGTGAAAATCGTGTCCTAACCCAAAATGGAAACTGAAACCACACATTATATAAAGTTGAAAAGATTTTTGAACACAATATTGAATGATATCAACAAAATGAGTGAGTTTAGATACATTATATATAGTTTTGTCTATTTTTTAGTATATAATAAAATCTTATGATGTATGAGATGGAAATTATAAGTGAAAAAAACATAACGAGCATGGAAATTATAAGCAGTTAATACAAAAATAAAATAGAAAAATAGAAATACAATGAATTAAATTATATTAATTAATAATGAAATTATTTTGATATTTACAGCATGCCATAATGTTTTCCTTCATCTTTATGTTCATTGTTTGTATTTCAATAGTGGGACTCACAGACTTTCTCCTAGTTTGGTAATAAAAAAATTAGTTATTGGATAATGGATACATAAAATAAAATAAGAGTATGTAAATAGAATGTAAGGTAACCAAACAAACCATGAGTAGTAAAATTAATAGTGGAAATTTATCTAAACTATTTAAGTATATATCCATGTTTGAATTTGTATCCACTTGGACAATGTATAGTGTTTTATTTTTTTGTAGTTATTGAATACATATCATGAAATGAAATATTAAAAATAAATTATAATATTTCATAGTAATATAACCAAATATTTATAAACTTCTATAAGTGATGGGTATTTTTTGAAACATTAACATTATCCCATGCGATGATGCTTCATTGAAACTATCATTGTAGTTGGAAGATTTTCATGAAATATTTTCCATTATATGTTAAGGTTATAATGATAATATATGTTAAATGTAAAACAATGTTTAAACACTAAATCATATGAACAGTTGAAACTAATTGGTTATGAAAAAAATTGTAAATAGTGAATAGGGGCAGAAATTGTATGCCTAAATTATTAAATAGAAGGGAGAAAATTAAAAAACAATTGTACTTGAAATATGGACTATCGAAGTAAAGTATTTTTATAGAATGAAAATTAGTATAGACGGTCAAAATATTTAAATTGAAATCAACTAAGGCAACATCAATTGGTGGTGAAAAAAATATAAAATCAAGTCATATCAAAGTGAAATATTTATGAAGAGTTTAAAATAGTAAGCAGTGATTTAGGCATCATAAAACCACACCCATGAAAAAAAATATAAGGAAAAATGGTTGAATCTTTAATAATAATAAAATAAAAATACATAAATATTGGTAAGGACTCCCATAGAATGATAACCCGGAAACGAAATATTTACTTATAGGTTAAAGAATACATTAACATGAAAACATATATAACATCTGTGAAATTACATGTGAGACACTCTTCTAAAAAATTCAGATATTTGGTATTATAATAACATACAATGAACCTGTCAAAAGGATATATCACATGTAGTTAGCTTTTAGAATGAAAATACATAAAAAAATATAATTAACAATTTATGAAAATGTACATGGATAGTATATAATTAAAAATACAATATAGATAAACATGAATATATAAAAATTAGATGCAATAGTGGGATTTGAGGAAGGATATGGGTTTAAGTGATGTGATGAAATTTAGAAAATGAAGATACCTATAGTCCGAGGATGTGGGTTTAGGTGATGTTGATCTGAAAAACATGAAGCCTTCAATGGTGATTTCATTTCTGTAAAACCTTAATTTATGTGTAATTCACACAAAAAATGGTGACAATGAATTTTAAAATCCTAGAATAGGTGTAAATGAATGTATTTTTATTCTGAAATACAAGAAGATATTTAAGGAAATACATATGATTAGGTTTTCAAGCCATTCAATTCAGTGGGTTGGGTACATTGGAAGAAGGCCAAGTAGAAGATTGGTTATGGAAGAGTTGAGGTGACGATAGAAAATTAAGGTTCCATATAGCTGATGGAATACGTGATACTAATCCCATGAGAATTATAATAATATTTTTGTGCATCTTGAGGAGAGAAAAGGAGAATTGATAGTGTTTCAGGTGTATGAATTGGAGGAGAATAAAGGGAGTCTATGTTTCTCACACGGGCATGGGAGGGGACTGGGAGAAGAATGGTTCGGTGCCTCTTCCAGATGGGTTGAATAATTGATGTGAATCTCAGATGAAAACACCTATGGTGAAGATTTAGGAATGTAAGAGATTGGCATGGGAGTGGGTGAATTGATGGAGATGGCGGAAGTGTTGGGGTTGAAGCTGAGCAACAAATTCAGAAACTCGGAATAGGGATGGGTGTTTTAAAAAATTAATTACATAAACAAAATATCAAATTACATTTTATATATTAAATTAAATATAATATATCTATATATGTATATACAATAAGAAAATATATTAATTCTTTAAAATTAAATGAATATAATATATAAAAAAAATTCAATATCTAAAAAAATATAACAAATAAATAAAAATTCATTATGTAAGTACCCATTATTAATTACTTTATTTGTTATTACATAATAAATACTATAAAATTTAAATTTCATAAAAATGAATATTTATATTTGATAATATAACATAAAACTTCAATATGTGAATATCAATTATTAATTACATATATTTCAGTTTTTTATTAATTTTTATCAAATATCATGTTTTAATTATTATATTTATTATATTCAAATATTTTAATGATTTAAAATTTTTATAAAAATTATTTATTTTTTTTAATTTGAAAGCATTAGAAAATATAATCAATTTTGATACTTAATGAAAATAGAAAATGGCAAACTATTAATGGTATATTTTAAATAAAACCTATAAAACAAAATGTTGACTTTGGTAATAAAAATACTAATCTATATAAAAAATTTGGTTTCTTTTAAATTTTTATTATCATTGAATTGTTTATTATAACCATTTTTTTGACAGAAAAATATATGTTGGTAATATTTATTATTAATAATAGATTCAATTATTAGTAAAAAAATGTTGGTATTATTATGATAAAGCAATAGATTCAATTATTGGTAAAAGATTTTTTGGTATCAAATGATCAATACCAACATATATATTTGTTGATGAAAATAAGTGTTAGTACTTAAAATCTATACCAATAGAACATAATATCTATTGGAATTATTTGTTTTACCAAAAAATATATTATATGTCAATAAATTTCAATTGGTATAAGTAATTTTTTTTCACTTTTTGGGATCCCCATATATGTAACCCAAAATCCTTAAATAATGGGGTTAAATGTGATGGAAGACATCCTTATGTTGTATGATCTATGAGGCACACTTATGCATGTACATGATATAAAAGTGGAAGTTGGGACCAAAATTATATAGCCCACCAATACATTGGGTAATGTTTTTATCTCTTTATATGTCATGTATGGTTCATGGAAGGTTATCCTAATCAAACTATGTTATGATTTCTTGGTGGTTATCCTTGACTTATGTTTATGATGTCAATTTTTGTGTAGTTGCTACATTCCTATGTTTCCTTGATGTTGTCATGTTATATCATGTCTCATTGTTCATGATTATGATTATCATCCATTTTATGTCTCATTGATATACCTATAGACTTACTTGTATTACATTCACCATTTTATTCATTGACTACTCTCTTACTGGGATTTAGAGCTCACCATTTTCTTATGAACATCCTCAGGTTATCCCATGCAGTTTTAGAACATCCATGTAATATAAGGGAAAGTCTTTGAGTTTTTAATTAATGAATTTTTACTTTTTTTAAGTTATTATTCTATGTACCCAATTCTCCAATACACTGGGCCTCACGATCTTCTAGGATTCATTAATTGCAACTTTATGTAATAAACAATGAAATAAATTGTATTAAAGATACGGGTTTTCAAGTAATAAGAAGTTTTTAAAGGTTTTGTGGCCTTTAAAATCATTAATTAATGGGTCAAAACTAAGAAAAAAACCTCAAATTTATATGAAATATTATGAAAAAAATCATAGATTGATTAATGGAATTTTAGAATTGAGAAAACCTCAATCTGTGGGGTCATTTTACCAGGATGACTAGAAATGCACATTTAGTGTTTTAAAACACTAAAATGTGAATTTATGGGTAAAAACCATAGTAAAATTACTCCAAATGGCATGAAATCATATAAAACATATCTTTTTATTATTTCAGATTTGTATGAGTAGATAACACAACAATTATACTTGTGGTGTGCTCGAATGGACCGAATTACCAGAGTTTGAAGGTTTGATGGCCTTTAAAAACTTGTGTTAGGGGGACAAAACCAAGAAAATGACCTATGATTATCATTAAATAATTTTAAAACAACCATATCATGTTTTTTGAAATATAGGATCACACATCTGTTCAATTAGATGTGTTATTTGATGGGGATGATAAAAATGATCTTTTAGTGTATTAAAAACAATAAAACATGAGTGTAATGATAAAAAAAGTATAAAATGACTTCTTAGTGACATTAAATCCTAGTAAACCCATAGTTATATTTTTTTTGATTAGTAATATAAAATAGTACATCAATCTAACACGCGGTGTTCCCCAAAAAACATAATAAATAATTTTAAAGGATTTACAACCCTTAAAAACATGCTTCATATGGTCAAATACAATAAAAACATTCTCTCATTGCTATGAAATCCAAAAGAATAAAATATATATTTAATTGTGAAATTCTAGAACTGATGGAACATTAATCTAAGAAGTCATTTGATTGAGATGACCGGAAACACACATTTAGTGTTTTAAATCACTAAAACATTTTTGTAACAACCAAACCCAAATAAACCATCCTTTAAATGATGTTAAATAATATGAAGATTGTATTTATAATATTATTGGAATGTATGCATATAATTATTTTCAATCGGATATTTGGTGTTCTCAGATGGACCTAATAATCAATTTCTAAAGTTTTAATAGCCTTTAAAAACATGTGTCTGTTGGATTGTTAGTGATAAGAAATATGAATGGAGGTGGGGAATATTTATTTTAAAATTTAAAGGAAAAACAATCAATGTTTATAAAAATAATAGTTGTAGTGAGATTAATGTTCTTGGAATGAGTTGTAGTGGAAATAAAAAGTAATAATACCAAGATTTATAGTGGTTGAAATCACAAAGATCCCAGTATACTCAACCTCTTATACTCCTCAAGGAGATTTATACCCACTAATAATATCACTTTTAATGATTTGATAACCTTGTTTACAGAAACATCCTTTTAAATAACCTGGAAGCACAACCTAGTATATTATAGGTGACTAACCAAGTTTTTTACCTAGCTTTTGATTGGGATTCACAACCCTGAATTCATTTTAGGTGGTGGAATAACCAAAGAAAGAAAGATTTTATTTTATGAGTAAAAGCATAAACAAAACATGATGAAATATAAACATAAAGATAAATATTAGACAAATAAAATAAATATAGGGAAATTAGCATATGATAAAAAATGATGAAGATGTAGAAGCTTGATGATCATTGATCACTTGAATGGAATAATGCCAAAGTTGAAATCCTTTTTTGATCACAACTAATGTACCAAAGTCAGAAAAGTTTGTGAAAAATTGGGAGCTGCAAAAATGCATCAAAGATATATCACACATTGGTTCCATCGAATTATTTGTATAACTATTATTTTTATTCCATTAAGAAGACTCTCAGATCATTAAGAAATATTTCTTTTAGAAGCATGTTAATATCCAATATATATATAGTAATTATTAAAGAATAACAATAAAATTATATGAAAGTTACCTCTAATTGTTAAATCCATGATGAATAACCTAGAACAAAATTGTTTTATATTATTTCATGAAATATTAAAATAAAACAATTAATATATTAACTTTTAAAATTGTAAAAAAATCAAAATCGAAATAAAAAAACAATCTTCTAGATTATAAATGCAGAAAAGTGTAGTAAAACAAAGCATCATATAACTTCAACCTTCATGTATAAGTGTACATAAAATAATATTAAAAATATTTTTTACACACTGTTACAATTATATTTCAACATATAATAATAACAACATTTATTAAAGTAATTATTTTAGAAGAATCAGTTATAATAAGAAATAAAAAATTTTAAAAACAAAAAAATTAACTAACTGAGGATAGTCAATCAACAATTGAAGCAAAGAACGATGGATTAAATTTATTACTGATGAAAATAGAGATCATTGGATTATTTTTTCTACCACTGAAAACAAAGAGTGGTGGTGTATCAATGGTGGAAAATTTGAGGAGATTATACAATTTCACTTATAAGAAAAAATAATAATAAATTCCAACCAAAAACCAAACAAATTCCACGCCACCAAGAAATAAAATATTTAGGAGAAACAATAAAAACATTTCTACCATTTGAAGTACAACGGTGACTTGTGACCTACCATTGGATTAATCCATTGGTTAATAACTAATAACAATGTAGATGATAATGAATAATCAATAGATAAAAAAACATTTGTTAGAAATAAGAAAACATACAAGAAACCTACTATGCTTGATCGATGTAAGAGAAGATATCCTATTGGAGCTTAAAGAAGCTTCTTCCATCCAAAAATAAATAAAAACTGATGGGCATAAAATGAGTCAATTTTGATGTCTAACAGTGAATCATGACTCACTGTTGGTGTCTGAAGGTGGATCATGACTCAATATTGGTGTTTGAAGGTGGATCGTGACTTATTATTGGTGTTCGATGGTGGCTCATGACTCACCATTGGTGTCTGAAAGTGGCTCGTGACTCATCATTGGTGTGATGTTGGTGAATGACTCACCATTGATGTCCAATAGTGACTCATTAATGATCGTTGATATCTAATAATGATACCATTGAGAAACCATCAAAGGGTAAATATTTGAACTAGAGAAGCATCCTGAGTAGAGGTGAGCAATGAGAATCTAGATGAAGTTATGTGGAGTTGAACAACACCATGAGGAAGAAGTTGAAGAAATTATCCTCATTTATATTATTTGAACTACTTTAAGAGAGAACAAAAAATTCAAACTATGAAAAACTGGCTTGATATGATCACTACAACATTGTCCCAAAGAGATACGGCATATAAGATCTCATTGTTGAAGATTAATCAAACCTAATGAAGAAGATGATAGATTTCTAAAAAGAATAGAGGTGCGAGATTTCAATAATGATTACTGGTGGATTAAATAAGATAAAATATATAAGAAATGATAGATCTGATGGCCGAGAATGTATGTTTATTTTTTTTGTTCAGATGAACAGTGAAACTCAAATCATGTCTTGTATCTATTTGGTGATGTGGAAGATGAATGCTTTATCAATGAAGCAATGTTGATCCTTGATTATAGCTAGCTACTATGGATCAAAATTGGTTACCCAATTTACACACATGGGCCTACAGCCTAGTGGGAAAACTATGCCCAACCCATGTGCCTAATGGAATGCTTTGTGGCCCTTATACATGGGCCCACACACTTTGAGTGTGCACTATGCACACCAACTACCCATTAGCCTCCTTGTGTGTTGATTTTGGTAGGCCTTCCCATGGGTTTGACCCAATCAGTTCCATAAGTTATTGAGGGCTTTCCAAGTGGCTTACTAAGGACAACTTAATTTTTTTACATAAAAAAACTAAACCTATGTAAATAAAAAAAATAACATGAAGCAAAAATTTAACAAATTATCATAAAAATTATTAAAACATGAAATTAAAAATTATTAATTAATTAAAATAGTTGAGAATTTAATAAACATGAGAATTTAATAAACATAAGAATTTAATAAAATGTTAATTTAGACTAATTTCTCAAAACAAATAATATTGTTATTGTTTTAGTACCACTTTCAAATACTAACTTTCTATCACTTTTTGAAAATTAGAAAACATAAATTTTATTAAATTTTGAACAATAATCCACCTATTTTGAAATTTATCAAAAATAAAAATAAAATTAATATATAAAATAGACTCAATTTTAATAAAAACCAATTAATTTTAAATAAAGAGAGTAAACATATAGGAAAAAAATTCAAAAAAAAGTAGATTTAATATTGTGTTAAAGTTTAACAAATCAAACATACCCAATTCATATTTCATCTTCTCATATTTAACAGAATTTAAGGGTTCTGTGAAAATTTCATCTAATTGTTTCTTAGTAGGAATAAATTATAAGAATATATCACCTTTATTTACATGATGCCCAATAAAATGAAATCTATCATCTATGTTGTTAATTATATAATGTTGAAGAGGGTTTTTAGAAATTAAAATAGACTTTATTTATCATAATAAATAATTATTTTATCAAAAAATGATATTAAAATCATATAAATTTTGATTTATCCAAATAATATAAGAATTGAAACTAGAAGAAACAACATATTCTGCCTCTACTATTAGCAGTTCTACTAAAATTATTTCCTTAGAGCTCTATGAAATTAAGTTTTCTCCTAAAAAGGGACACATTCTTTAGTAATTTATCGATCATGTCTGTATCCTCCAAAGATTGAATCAGAGAAAGATAATAAATGAAAAAATAGTATTAGAGTATAACAGTCTAGTACAAATAGTACAATTGAAATATCTAATTAATTTTTAATAGATTTAAGATGAATTTATTTGGGAATTGACTAAAACTTAGCACATATAAAAACTGAGAACCCGATGTCTAGTCTAGAACCATTGAGATTCAATAGATTTCTTATCATTTATCTATACAGTTTAATTTAAATTGACTTACCAAATTCATCCAAGTCCAATTTGAAATTTTTACCCATATGTGTTTTCCGCATTTTACTAGAATCATGTTCAAACATATTTACAAGTTATTTTGCATACTTATCTTTACTTAAATAACACAGAGGCACAACCCAGTTTATTACAAGATACAAATGTAGTCCGTTTACATAATGTTTGATCAGGAGTCACTACCGAGACTTTCTTTTAGGTGGTGACATAACCAGAGAAAGCGATAATTTCTTTTGACGGGGAAAAGTATTAACTAGACATAAAGAAATACAACCATAAATATAAATATTACCCAAATATAAAATATATATATTGAAATTAGAAGATGATCATAAATGTCAAGGTTGTAGAAACTTGATGATTGTTGAACACATGAATTGAACAATGTCAAAGTTGATGTCCTTCTGTGATCGCATCAAGTGTAACAAAGTTATAGAGGTTCGTGAAACATTTAGAGCAGAAATAATGTGTCAAAAATGTATCACATGTTGATTCTATCACATGATAATCATTGGTATTATTTTTATTCCTTGAAGGATTATCTCAGATCATTAAGTCATATATCTTAAAGGTTCATGTTAATATCCAATATCTGCATGACACTTATTAAAGAATAATAATAAAATAATATGATAGTTTCCTATGTTTGTTAAATCTTCATTAAATAACATATAAAAAAAGTACTTTATATTTATCTATTAAATATTAAAATAAAAAATTAATATTTTAAGTATAGAAACTTGGAACAATTCACATTTTAAATAAAAAAAATCATCCAGATTATAAAGAAAAAACAAATTTAGGAAAAAAGAGCATCATAAGAACTTCAACATACATACATAAGTGTACATAAAATAATGCTAAAATTATTTTTCACACACTGTTATACATATATTTCAACATAACATATTATAACATTTAAAAAATTAATTATTTTTAAAGCCTTAATTAAAATAATAAATTAAAGTTTTAGAAACAAAAAAGTTAACTAATTGATGATAATTGATATATAGTTGAAATAAAGAATGGTGGATTAATTTTGATACTGCTAAAAATAGAGAGCTGTGGCTTATTTTTTCTAGTATTCAAAAATAGAATTAAGTAGAAAACCAATAGTGAAACAATAGATCAGAGTCTACCATTTCAATTATAAGTAAAAAATAATAAAACCCAACCAAAAAATAAAACAAAATATATGCCACATAGAAACCTAATATTTAGAAGAAACAACAAAAAAATAACTACCATTGGAATTTCTATGGTGAATCATGACCAACCATTGGAGATGACCAACAAAGACTCCCTAAAAACACTGCAGATGATAAATAATAATCAATAGACAAAAAATATAAGGACACAAATTATAAAATATATAATAAACCTATTGAATTTGATCGAAGAAGAAGAACATCACCTATTGGAACTTAAAGAAGCTTCTTCCAGTAAAAAGAAATAACAACCAGTGGGTAGAAAATGAGTCATCATTGGTGTATTATAGTGGCTCATGAGTCTTTGTTGGTGTCCAAAGATGTCTCATGAATCACCATTGGTGTCTGAAGGTGGCTCAGGACTCACCGTTGGTGTCTGATGGTGAATCATGACTCATAATTGGTGTTCAAAGGTGGATCATGACTCACCGTTGGTGTCCAATAGTGGATCATGAGTCAGCGTTGATGTACAATGGTGAATTATGAATCACCATTAATGTCCAATGGTGAAACCTTCGAGCAACCATCAAAGGCAATGGCTTTGAACTAGAGAAGCGTCCTAAGTAGAAGTGAGAAGTGAGATGCTTGAAGAAGTTATGTAGAGTCGAACAACCCCTTGAAGAAGAAGAAGATGAACTAAACCTCATCCAAATTATTCAAAGTACTTATATACATATGAAAAATTTTTAAACTACTAAATGTAGGCTTCATTAAATCATTGCAACATTGGACCAAAGAGCTCCGACATATAAGATCTCACCATTGAAAATCTATAAAACAGGTGGATGAAGATGATGGATTTTTGAAAATAATAAAGGCATAATAGTTCAAAAATAAGCACAGGAAGGAGAAAGGAGATCGAATAGATGATAAATAAAAGATCCAACAGCTGAGAATTGTTCTGAGTTTTTTTTGTTCGGATGAATAGTAAAATTCAAACCGTGTCTAACATCTATTTAGAGATGTGGAGAAAGTACAGTATATCAACCAAGTGGTATTGGTCCTCAGTTCAAGTTGGATACTAGGGATCATCACTAGTTACACAATAAACACACATGGGTCTATGACCTACCAGGTCACCAATACCCAACCCATTCACATATGGGAAGGCTTTTCGGGCCTTATACATGAGCCCACATGATTTTAGCATGCACTATGTACACCGACTACTCTATAGCCTCCTTCCAGGATACCTATAGAGGGCCTTCCCATGGGGTTGAGCCAATCAGTCTCCTAAGTGGTTAAGGGATAGCCATGTGGCTCACTAAGGATTTTTGAAAAAAACTTATTAAAAAAATTAAACTTAATTAAATAAAATAATAATAATATGAAATATCAATTTAAAACATTTATATAAAAATTAGTAAAACATGTAAATAAAAAATTTAATTAATTAAAACACTTGAGAATTTAATAAATTTGAGAACATAATAAACATGGGAATTTAATAAAATGTTAATGGTGGGTAATTTATAAAAACAAATAATACTATTATAGTATTAGATACAATTTCAAATACTAATAGTTTTGTTGTGTCAAAATCATGTGAATGACCTCTGATTTCCATGAAATCATATAACAACACCGTAGTGAGATTTTTGAAATGTTGGAACTAACAGATCATCAATCTGAGGTGTATTTTACTCAGGATGATTGAAAAAACACTTTTAGTTTTTTAAAATACAAAATTTTTTGTGTACCAATCAAAACCAAAGAAAATGACTTTCAAATTATGTGAAATCATAGGAAAAATTTCTTTTTATATTTTTTCCATTATGTATGAGTAAATGACACATCAATAGAACATGTTGTGTGCTCTAATGGTTTGAAATCCTTTAAAAATGTTTATCAGGGGGTTAAAACATTGAAAATGACCTTTGATTAATGTGAAATATTAGGACAAAAACTGTAGGTTTATTTTTTAAAAAATTGATCCGTCAGTGCATCAGTTGGAAGTATTGTTTGTTCAGGATGACTGGAAGCATACTTTTAGTTTTTTTTAAACACTAAAGAAATTGTGTGATAGTCAAAACCCTTGAAAATAGTCTCTGAATGAAATCAAATCCTAGGAATACAGACTTTGTATTATTATTAACATGCACAGGAAGATGACACGTTAACCAAACATTTGGTTTGATCAGATAGATTGAATATGTACTTTTTCAAGGTTTAGTAACCTTTAAAATCTTGTTTCATGGTGTCCAACCAAGTGAATTTCCTTTGATTGGCATGAAATCATAAGAAAATAACCATATAGTAATTTTTTAAATGCTGGATCAGTTCTCATGTCAATCAAACGTGGCATTTTTTATGAGATGATCAAAAATGAACTTTTAGTGTTTTAAAAGCACTAAAACATGCGATTAATAGTAAAAACACTATTAAATGACCTTGGAATGACATCAATATCATAGGAAATGTATCTTTATATTATTTTGGATTTATGAGATCAAACAAGATGTCAATTCGTCATGTGGTGTGCCTAGAATGACCTTATAATCAATTTTTAAAGATTTGACGACCTTTAAAAATGTCATTCATTAGGTCAAAACGAATCCAACAACCTATTATTGTCATGAAATCATATGAAAACAACCTTACATTTATTTTTAAAAATTTGGAACTAACAGGACATCATTCTGAGGTGTTGTTCAATTAAGATGAATTGAAACACACTTTTAGTGTTTTAAAACACAAAAAAAAACATGTGTGTAATGATAAACAAATAGAGAATGATATCCAAATTATCTAAAATCAAAGGAAGACAATCATTGTATTATTATAGACATGTATAATTAGATGAAAAGTAAATAGGTTGTGTGGTATGTTTGGACGGATCGAATTATAAGTTTTTAAAGGATCTATGACCTTTAAAAATGTGTTTTGAGAAGTCGAGACTAAGAAAGCTACCCCTAATTGCCACTAAATCAAATAAAAAACTATAGATTGATTCATAAAATTTTAAAATAGATGACACATCAATTGGATGTTTTGTTTTCTTAGGATTATTAGAAATACACTTTTAATGTTTTAAAAATACTAAGATGTGTGGGTAATGATATAAACAACATCAAATAACCTTCCCATAACATGATATCATAGGATAACCATCTTTTTATTTTTTGCGATGTGTAAGATCAAACTAAATATAATGTGTGGTTTTCCCAAAACAACCTTATAATAATTTTTTAAAGGTTTGGTCACTTTTAAAAACATGTTTCTATGGGAGAAAACTGATTAGAAAAACATTAATTTTGGTGAAATCAGATGAAAAAAACTATAGAGTGACTTTTGAATAGTTTGAACAGATAGAATTTCATTATTATATGACTTTTGATAAGGATTATCAGAAATACACTTTTATTGTTTCAAAATACTAAAACATGTGTATAATAGTCAAAACAATATCAAATGATGTTTGAATGATCTGAAATCATGGGATTTTTTTATTTTTGAGGCATATGAGTGGATGAAACATCAATCAGACACAAGATGCACTCAGATGGACTGAATATGTAGACTTAAAATAAATAAATTATTTGAAACTAGAATATAATTAAAATCAAATGACCTTAGATCTTTTTTCATTCTTTGTTTTAATTGAATGGTTTTAATGGATTTTAGTTAATAGATTTATGTGATTCTTTTATTTACTGTACTAAATTTTATTTTAAATTTATTTGATTTTCAGTTAAATGAGATGATTGGCTAGGAGCATGAAAAATAATTGAATGAGTTTATTTGTGATTTTATGAAATCATATATCCCATAAAAATTTATTTATTATCTGTAACATCGTTTTTTTGTGTTTCCATAATTCTACTGTAATTTATTTAAAAAATTAAATTATTTCCATGATAAAGATATGAATCATAAAAAGGAAACACTAATTTGTATCACACAACTAAAAAAATACCTGAGAGTGTATACTTGAAAAAAATATATAAATACAGAGTTTTCCTAACATATCATTGATAACTTCTTGATTAGTGTTGATGGTTTTTCCAATATCCTCTGACATTGCTATTCACTTGGGGACAGAGGAACCCCACCACTGCTCTACTGCAACTATAGATGAACCATGGGAACTGAACTAAGTTGTAATACATGTTACAAAGGATACATATTTTACTAAAAATAACCCTCACTGCTTAAAAAACGGGCAAGGGAAGTGCCACGTTTAATCAACGCTAAGAAAAAAGCGCTGATAAAGGAACCCTTTATGAGTGCTAAAATTTTAGTGCTGATAAATTAATTCATTATCAGCGTTAGAAAAGCGCTGATAAATAATCCCTTTATCAACACTTTTTTTCTTAGCGCTTATAAAGAGTACACTTTATGAGTGCTAAAAAATCGATGATAAACGATCCCTTTATCAGCGCTAAAATTTTAGCACTGATAAAGGAAGCCTTTATCAGCACTTTTTTAGCACTTATAAAACTATAGTCCCATATTTTATAAAATCCGGTGCATAATATCCTCTGTTTATTGCCCCATCAAGCCCTCACGGTGTTGTAACCCTACAACAACTCCCCTCCCCCTACGATCTTCTCTTTTTTAGACCTCCCCCTCTAGCCCTACTCCTTCTCCTCCCCCTCAAACCCCTTCCGCGAATACTCCTCCCCATAAAACCTACATCCCCCTCTCCAATGGGCTCCCCGCGAACCCTACTCCTCTATTTCTCAATGGTGGATACTCCTCCCATGCACCTCTCCGTCACGGTCATGCCTTCCCCTCCCGACGTAGTGTAGAAGGCTCCCTGACTGCTCGATGCTTCTTCTCTCCCTCTATCGCGGGTGAGATATACTCTAGGTAAGTCTACCAGTACTCTTTTTTAGTTTTAGTTTTGGTGTATAAGTTTTGTGAGAGTCATTTTCATTAGGGTGATGTTTGGATTCTTCCCCATGATCACCACCCTTGGATTAGATGCTAACTAACATAGAGTTCTAACAATCTCTGTAATGAAATGACACACGTAGTGAATTCTTATATTTGGTTAGCAGATGATTTGAATTAAAGAATGACTTTTTATGATTCAACATGGGTCCTTATGTTGTTTTGAACTAGAATATATTTTTCACCAAGTGTCATATGTATGAGGGTTTGATATTCTCATGAAACCTCAAGATAGACCTTGTTATACATGAATATTCTGTTAATATTGAGTGTTTTTTCCTCATCCTTCTGGTGGAGTAGATTTACCTATAATGGGGAAAGTGGTATTTTGTAAAACCCTTCATGAAAAAGAATAGTTTTGATAGTACTTGCCTCATTATTAATTGGTTACACTTTGTAGGTGTCATGATGTGCTCGTGATTGTGTTTATAGGGAAGGTTATATTTATGTTAGTGGTTAGGACCCCTCAAATATAGAAATTGTATCCAACCCTGTGGATGCTAAGTTATATTTCCCTTAGTTGGTCAGCATGGTTTTATGTGATGTGTGCAATAATAAATCTTTTCTTCCCTATGAATGTCGAGGAATTTAGGAATGCTTCATAAGGGAGACTTATGGTTAACTCTTGGTAAGTTTATGGTGTATGCATCAACCCATATACCAGAGATGATGAGTGTCTTTGTGAAGTTATAGTGTTCTAAATTGAATCTCTCCTTGAGATGTTTCATAGTGGAGCCTATAAGCCATTTAGGTTAATTTATTATTAAACCAAGATTCATGTGGCGACCTCTAGTCTTCATGCACTAGGGCCACATATGATGAGGAGATCAGAGTAGCGCATCCATGGAAAGTTGAATGGTATTCTTTGGAAAAGGACTTTGGGTTTAGATAGCGGTATAAACATGTGAGCAGTTGTATTTGTGTGGTTAATTATTTTTAGGATTCTGGGATGTTTCTTTACATCGATCAATGGTAAATTCGACACATATTTCTTTTATGTCAAGGTTAATTTAAGGGCGGTGTCAACTTAGAGAACCTCAATGAATAGTTGTTCCTAGGTGCTAGTCTAGAAGGATTTTTCCTGAAAATGGGGAAACACCATGCACTTCATTGGGTAGATAGTGATTCTTCCCTAATACCTATTATGGGTATCAAGATTGTTATTTTGAATGGAGACTAGTCTAGTAAAGAACTACTCTTGGTGTGTCAGGCCAAGTGATTTTGTTTTAGTACAACTATACTATGGATAACCCGATTACGTGATGGGGGATGAATTTATTCTCAAGAGATTGTAAATTTATTTAAATTGGTTGGATTGTATTTTAGCTCTTTTTATTAAATCCATTAATTTATGATTATCAATTCATAGACCAACCTATGGTGGTTTGGGGGAATTCAACATGTAATACTAAGATTTGGATGGATATATTTGTGTTCTATGATTATGCCTATGGTTTGAGTTGATATCATAATCTTTTCAGGTAGTGATATTCTGGGATGTAGGGTTAGCATCACCCACCCACAGTAGGTGTGTAATGCAAGTATCATCTCAGGAGGCACTTTCATTTATAGGTACCTCAAGGATATCCCATTACTCCAAGGAATTTAATATGATTGCGATGGGTATAGAAATATCACATTTCATTTTCTTAATATTCATTCTATAGTCAGAGAGCCAGTTGACGAATAGCCTAGGCAAAGGAAGGAACTGGAGAAAGGAGGTTTGTGCAACACTAAAGTGATAGAGGAGATCGGGGAACATAATGAGGTGGATGGAGATTTGGTTTGATTCTATTAATACTACCCCTATATAGAACACTCTTATATTGGGAAGTTAGTGGTTGGAATCTCAGATATTTGTAGTCACTAGAGTCTCTTTACCAAGAGGCTCCAGGAGTGTTTGTAGGTACAATCTATATTTTTTATACTCTTCTAGTAGTAATATTATAAATATGTAGAAGAAACTATTTTACCTAAATTTTTCAATTATTTTCTAGGTATATGGTAGGCGTTGGTAGAGGCCCATGTTAGTGAGGGAGAGTTATTTAATATTCTTTAGATGTTCATGATAGAATTTATGTTCATTAACCTTAATTTTCTATTTCTTTATTAATTTGGGTAACAAAACCTATGATATTCCATAATAATTTTGGATAATACTAGGTTATTGGTTTCCCCTACGAACCCCTTTTTGTTGGAAAATGTATCCACTATAATAGTTTTCTCATAAAAATTTTATCCTTGTTTTCATTTTATTTTAGTTTGGTCTCTAGTTTTGGGCTGTTTAATGTGATTATGTTATTATGAATGAGGTGGCTGGTAGGGGTGGTTAAAAAGATGTTTAATGTTTTTCTGCAAGGTTGGTGGGTGATAGAACTATTGGTAAGGGGGTAGGAAAGTGTGTTGATTTTGATGGGGGTCTCTCTTGGTTCTGTTGATTTACAAATCTTTATTGGAAGTGGTTAGGCTCTATTAATCTCTATTTTTATAAGGACTTGGTTCCGCTCTACTATATTTGGAAGTCTTTTTTTGTGTATTTGAATCATAAATACTAATATTTAATATTTAAATAGTATGGAGATGAATAAATATTGGATGGATGATAATCATTTGACAGTAGAGTATGGGAATGGAGTGAAAGAGTTCATCAAGTTTTCAAAGGACCACACAAAAGATTCTTCTCAAATCCTCTGTGCATGTTTACATTGTTGTTATTCTAGAATAATTACTCCATAGGACTTGGAAGAACATTTTATATGTCACGGAATAGATCAGAGTTAAAAATGTTGGAATAAACATGGAGAAAAAGAAAATGTAGCTACTAGATAGGATAAAATTACATTTTATGGATCCTCAGATATGAATAAAAATACAGATAATGAAGAAGACCGTATGGAGGATGTTATTACACATGTGAATGATGATGAAGATCATATTGAGGAAATGACAAGGACAATTGAAGATGAACTTCGTGATTGCCCAAAATTGTGTGAGAAGTTAATGAGCTGTGCAAATACGCCATTGTATGCCGGTTGCTCTAAATATACATCACTGCCAGCTGTACTGAAGTTTTATAAATTGAAAGCAGGAAATAGATGGAGTGATTTCAGTTTAACAGAACTACTTTCTCTCTTAAATGACATGCTTCTGGAAGATAATGAGCTCCCAAACCTGACATATGATGCTAAACAAATGCTACACTCAATGGGTATGATTTCTGAAAGGATACATGCCTACCCGAAAGACTGTATAATTTTTCACAAGGAGAAAAAATCACTTACAGAATGCCCAAAGTGTGGACATTCTTGACACAAGAATGATGAATCCAGTCCTACAAAAGTTTTATGGTACTTTCCAATAATTCTAATGTTTAGGCATCTATATGGACATGAAAAACTGCAAGACAATTAGCATGGAATGCAGATAAAAGAAATAAAGATGGGAAATTATGTCACCTGTAAGACTATACTCAATGGAAGATAATTGATCATGAGTATCCTGAATTTGGAAAAGAGTCAATAAACCTTCATCTTGCATTATCTATAGTTGGAGTGAATACTTTTGGTTTTTAAACCAGCATTTACAGTACATGGCCTGTTATGTTGGTAAATTATAACTTTCTACCCTGGTTATGCATGAAGCGGAAATTCATTATGTTATCTATGCTTATATTAGGACCAAAACAACCAGGTAACAATATTGATGTTTATTTTTCTCCTTTGATCGAGGATTTGATGTTGTTGTGGGATTCAGGTGTTAGGTTGTATGATGATTATAAAAGCGAATACTTCACGTTGAGAGTAATGTTGTATGGGACGATAAATGATTTCCCTGCTTATGGAAATTTGTCAGGCTATAGCATTAAAGGAACTCAAGGGTGTCTCATGTGCGAAGAAGATATAGAATCAATTAGGTTGAAACATTCATCGAAAACTGTGTTTCTAAGACATCGTATATTTCGACCTCATCAGTATAAGTACCAATCTCAGACGACATCATTCAATGGAAGTTCAGAACAACGCACAACACCATCTCCACTAATCAGTGATCAACTTTTTTAGAATGTAAAATATGTGAACATTGTTTTTGGAAAACCATTTTCAAAAAACCATAAGAAAATTAATTGGAAAAAGAGATCAATTTTTTTAAATTACCATACTGGAATTGTTTGTATGTTAGAAATTTTCTTGATGTGATGCATGTGGAAAAAAAATGTATGCTACAGTGTTATCAGAACATTTCTAAATTCCCCTTGAAAAACAAATAATGGAATTAATACAAGGTTGTATTGGTTTTACATGGGAATAAAAGAAGAGTTTTCTCCCGTGAAGGGTAAAAATTGAATGTTTCTTTCTCCATCTGCTTACACTCTTTCCAGGGAGGAGAGATATCAGTTTTTCAACTTCTTCAATGATGTAATGGTTCTAGAGGGGTATTCATCAAATATCTAGAACATTGTGTCAATGAATAATTTGAAGTTAAAAGGTTTGAAATCACATGACTATCATGTTTTGATGCAAGATTTAATTCTTATAGCATTACGTTTCATTTTTCCCAAGAATTTTTGTCCTACATTAACCAAAATTTGTTTCTTTTTCAAAGCTATATGTATCAAAGTTTTTGACCGAGTGAAATTTTCAGATATAGAAAGAGAAATTGTCATCATATTATGTGAATTATAAATGTTCATCCTGCCAACATTCTTTGATATGATGTTTCATTTGATGCTTCACTTTGTGAGATAGATTCGACTTTGTGGCCCTCTCCACTATAGATGGATGTACCCCATTGAATGGTATATGAAGATTCTGAAAGGGTATGTCAAAAATCAAAATCGTCCAGAGGGTTGTATAGTGGAGAGATATATTGTTGAAGAAGCCATTGAATTATGTATAGAATAACTATATACTGTGGAAAGCATTGGTCTCCAGAAATCTCATCACAGTGGATGCATTAAGGGTGAGGGAATTTCTAGAAGAGATGTTGTGACAATCAATATTACAGATTAGGAGCAGGCCCACCTTTATGTTTTTTATAACAGTTGGGAGGTTTCTCCATATATTTAAACCCACATAGAAATTCATAGGCATTTGAATCCATCAAGGGCTGAAAAATGGATATCAAATAGACATAATAACTACTTTATAGGATGGTATCAGGACCATATTTTTAAAAAGTTAGTTGAAAATATGAATTCAATTTTAGAACAACCTCGATGGCTTGCCGTCAGACCAAGTGTGTGTGTATTATCTTACAATGGTTATGTAATTAATGGTTATATATTCTATATAGATGAACATGATGAAGATAGTACCATGAAAAATTGTGGAGTTGCACTTGTGCCTAAAGTGATGCATGTTTCTGGTAGTAAGGAAAGAAATCCAATTTATGAAAATATTTCATACATTGGTATTATCAAACAAATATGGGAGTTGGATTATACGACATTCCAATTTCCGTTTTTTCAGTGCAAATGGGTTGATAACAATAGTGGTGTTAAAATAGATGAACTGGGATTTTTGAAAGTTGATTTCAGTAAAGAAGGGTACAAAGACGAACAATTTATAATGGAATCACAAGCGGTACAAGTATTTTATGTTCTAGATCCACCAAACCAAAATTGGTCGATTGTTTTGTTATCGTCCAAACCTACTAAAGGGTCTGATGAAAATTTATTTGAGTACGATCCTTTCAGTGGTACGTCGCAATCATTTCGCAGCGATCCCAATGTATATGATTTTTTATATGTTATAGGAGACCACAATGAATGGATTTGGATAATCGATAGAGGTTTCAAATCCCTTCAGCCTTTGAAATAAAGAAATAGAGTTCAATAAACAGGTTATATTTTGTTTGTAATATAGATCTTGTTATCTCATGTTATTATATTATCATTACTAAATTTATGTAATCTAAATTAACTGTTCCACCAGATTTGCAGATAATGACTTCTGCATGTTCTGGTTCTCCTATCCCCGAGGCTGAACACGTCTCTCAAGCTGTTATTGTTGGTGCTGCTACTGTGGCTGCTCACAGTGCAGAGCAATAACAAGTTTCTGAACATGTTGCTGCTCCTAGTGTTGAGTTCCAACAACCATCAACACATGGTGTTTCTATCATTTTAGATGAACATATATATGATGTTGATATGGATGAAATGGTCGGGGATGAAGGACCGACATCACAGAAAACACAGGTGCATTGTAGTTTGATGGTGTTATCCAAAGTTCTTAAGGCGAAAAGAAAAGGTATCAAATTTAATGTTGGATGGAATGCACGAGGCCAACATATGAATCCCAACAAGGCTATGTTTAGTAGTTACATTATAATTGTCACTCAGCAACGTGTGCCGATTAGAATAGATTCATGGAACCATGTTGTGTCCAGGGTGAAGGTTGTGATCTGGGAAGAAATTCGGGTAACATTATGATATTATTTGTTTAATTTACTAGAAGGTAAAATAATGAAATAATGTCTTAATCTTATCAATCTCTGTAAGAGTAAATTTATAGTAGAATATTCACACAAGAATTTTGTACTAAGGCTTTCCGCAAGATGTCATCGAGGTGTTCACACTATTTTAACAAAATGTCACCTGAATGATTCCAAAGGTAAAATAAACCTGCACCCACCCCTTGTCTACGCTCACCTGATATCCAAAGAAGCATGGGATGCATTTATTGGCCACCATCGGGAAGATAAGTTTTAGGTACATTGTGGATGATAATATGTTGTTTGAGGATACATGTATTCATCACTTTGATTGTCAATATTTCATTTATGAAATAGAAACTCAGTACTGAAAATAAGGAAGGTGCATCAAAACCAACATACCCCTATCGTAAAGCAAGAATGGGGCATGCTTCACTAGAAAAGAAAATGGTACGTATTTTAAATTTATAGTAATATTGTTAGGTGCTAGGGAACAACATCATAATTATCATTCTATATTTAAATGTAGATTGATGAGTATAAAACCAAATACACTTCCATACCACGTCATATGCTGTGGAAGGAGGAACATGTGAATAAGGAAGGGAAGCTAGTAGATAAAAACACACAAAAAGTGTGGGAAATATGTGTATGTATGAAATGATAAAAATATTTGTTTTAAATTTCTATTACATAAAAATAATTAGTTATTTTCCTATATCCGATAGTCAACGGAATCAGCTACTCCTATAGTGGATGTAGACCTATTATCGATGGCTTAGAAGTGGCCATAAAAATATGGTCGTGTCAGAGGTGCGGGGTTTGGGGTGACACCCCGAGTATATTATGAGAAAAAAACAAATGGATGATAGAGATTAAAAAATGAAAAAAATGAGTGAAAGTCTAGAAACTCTTGAATAATTATTTCAATGGCAGGGAGAGTTGATAGAAACTTTTATGGGTGGGAAGCAAGGAGAAGACACAACTCAAGAACAACCAGCGCGTGAGGATCCCGCCCCACCCCCACCAGCATTGAGACGATCCATTCCCCTCAAAGAACGATCTTAACTGTGGTAATAAATATTATAATAATTGTTCCCATGAAATGTGAATCAGAAAAACACTAATACTTTTCCTGTACTAATATAATATAGGGCGATAATGACTGTGATTTATATCTGTCAACACCCACCTATCACCTTGTAGCGAGGGCTTCGGTGTTCAACATCCTAGATGACAAGCTTCATAATAGACCACTTCCAAAAGATCATCTGGAAGTGTCGATTACGGTAGCTCATGAGCCAAATTTAGAGTTACCTATTTCACTTGATGATGATGATATTCATACGGTTGAAAAGGCTATTGGGACATTCATTGCATGGTCGTCACAACTTTTAAGAGTACATGTGGACAAAGAGGTATTTATTTCCATTTTTTTCAAGAAAAACCTTTAACAATTAATGAATAAAGGGTATGAACAAATGAATGTTATTATAGACGGAGAAAGGGAAGGGGGTGATAAGAAACGTCAGCTCAAAAGAATATAAAGGATCGACCAACCGATCCCAAAGAGCTATTGAAATCACAATAACACCACCTATTCTCTATCCACATTTACTAGCATTGAAGACTCATGTGGATATGAAGCTAAGAGGTGGTAGTTTTCATATAGTTGTTTTTGAAAAGAATATATACAAAGATGAAATTCAATATTTCATTGCTGATAAAAATGTAAATGAGATCCTTGAATACGGTTGGCTATGCGTCCTAGTTGTAAATTTATATATGAGGTATGTTTTCATGAATTGATTTTCCAAAAGCTGATATAATGTGAGCATTATGACCAAATGAATTTTATATTGTTGACAGATGTATATACCCAAAATAGTTGAAGGAATTTTCCCATGATCCAAAATTTGGACTCGTTAATCCTCATACCACATAAACACGACTAATGAAATTAGAGCCATCAAAAAAGGATGAAATAGTGAAAGGCTTACTGAAAACATTTGAAAGAAAGATTATGGATGAAAAACTCTTAATAATACCAACAATGAAGGGGTAAAACTCTACAATTAAATCTTATCAATTATATTTTCACTTCTTTTATTACTTATTCCTTTTTGTGTTTTTAGGAAACATTGGCTCCTAATTACGGTGAACTTGGATACACAAAGGATTTATTTTATGGATTCAATGCATGGATATCCAACAAACCAACCAAACATGATGGAGTTTGTGAATCTGTAAGATACTAAAAACTATGTTTTATGTCTAAACATTGAGAAATATAATTTATATTATCCTTTACTGAGGATTCTATTATCATAGGGTGGTGTATCATTATCGTCTAAAAAAAGAATAAGGACAGGGGAAAAGCATAAAGAGGCGAGCAAGTATTATGTCTGAACAAATATCAGGGTATATATAATAAAATTTCACTATACAAACACATATCAACACAAGTTACTTATTCTCTATATGATCAAATTTTTTGCAGTGTCCAAAACAAACAAACGATAATGATTGCGGTTATTCAGATTGTAAATTTATGAAAGAGATCGTTTTTCATCAACAAACTAGCATCCCTAAAGAGGTATTTAAAAAAAACTAATATTTCATTAAAATTATTTATTAATTCTATATTTATATATTTTTTAGTACTACTATAACTATTGAAAAGCCTCATACTCAAAAGGCGATATAGATTTGTTCAGAAATGAGTGGGCCGCATACTTGATGGAAGATTGTACACAAATAGCATGAAGATCTGACTTGGGGACATTTAAAATTGGTAGTAATTTTTGAGAGGGGTTAAGGGGATCAAAAGGTGAGACATTTTTGTATGTAAATGTTTTTAGGAAAATTGTAATATTTATTAAATGAAACATCCATTCTCCAATGAGTCATTTGCCCATTTTAACAGATGAAATGCACCAGCAACATGAAAGAATGATGAACCAATTTTCATTGTGTTGATACTTTCAGAGAATGATCCATGGGTCATTTTTAATGTGTACAAGTCAACCCCACCTCCATCCAAGGCACGATGGGGCTGATATCACTCAAAGTGTCTCTCTTTTGTTTAAAATGGACAAAATTTTAAGTGAAAACAACAACTGACATACGGAAATCTGAACAAACTCAATAGGATTGTGATAATACTATATGGGAAAGATCCAATGGTCATTTGTGACATGTAAGAGTCAACTCCACCTTAATCTGAGGCATAGTGTGGTCTCTATCACTCAAAGTGTCTCTCTTTTGTTTAAAATGGACATAATTTTAAGTGAAATCTACAACTGACATGCAAAAATATGACCAAATACATTAGGATTGTGTTGATAATTTAGGGGAACAATCCATGGGTCATTTTTGATGTGAAAAAATCAACACTACCTAAATTTTATGCATAGTGTGGCCTATATCACTCAAAGTGTATCTCTTTTGTTTAAAATGGACAATATTTTAGGTGAAAACAAAAACTAACGTATGAAAATATGACCAAATTCATTCAGGTTGTGTTGATACATTAGGGAAATGATCCATGGGTCATTTGAGACGTGTAAGATTCATCCTTGCCTCAATTCAAGGCATGGTGTGGACGGCATCACTCAAAGTGTCTCTATTTTGTTTAAAATGGACAAAAGTTTAAGTGAAAACAACAACTGATGTATGGAAATATGACCAAATGATTTTTGATTGTGTTGATACTTTATGGGAATGATCTATGGGTCATTTTTGATGTGTATGAGGCAACGTTGCCTCAATCTAAGGCACGGTGTGGCTGGTATCACTCAAAGTGTCTCTCTTTTGTTTAAAATGGACAAAATTTTAAGTGAAAACAACAACTAACATACAAAAATATGAACAAATGCATTTGGATAGTGTTGATATTTTAGGGGAACGATACATGGATAATTTCTAAGATGTATGAGTCAAACCATCCTCAATCAGAGGCACGGTGTGGCCGATATCACTCAAAGTGTCTCTCTTTTGGTTAAAATGGACAAAATTTTAAGTGAAAAACAACAACTGACATAGAGAAATAAAACCAAACGCATTCAGCTTGTGTTGATACTTTAGGGTAACAATCCATGGGTCATTTTTGATGTTTACAAGTTAACTCTGATTCAATCCGAGGCATGGAGTGGCCAGTATCACTCAAAGTGTCTCTCTTTTGTTTAAAATGGGCAGAATTTTAAGTGAAAACAACAACTGATGTACGAAAATCCAACCGAACACATTCAGATAGTGTTGATACTCTAGGGAAATGATCCTTGGTTCACTTTTGACATGTAAAAGTCAACCTTGTCTCAATTCTAGGCACGGTGTGGCCGGTATCATTCAAATGGTCTCTCTTTTGTTTAAAATAGACAGAATTTTAAGTGAAAACAACAACTGATGTACGTAAATCTGACCAAACACATTAGGATTGTGTTGATACTTTAGGGGAATGATCCATGGGTCATTTGGGACATTTATAATTCCACACCTCCTCAATATGAGGCATGTTTAGGCAGGTATCACTCAAAGTGTCTCTCTTTTGTTTAAAATGGACAAAATTTTATGTGAAAACAACAACTGACATACGAAAATCTGACCAAACACATTCGGATTGTGTTGATAAATTAGGGTAATGATCCATGGGTCATTTTTGACGTTTAAGAGTCAACCCCACCTCAATATGAGGCACGGTGTGGCCGGTATCACTCAAAGTGTCTCTCTTTTGTTTAAAACGGATAGAATTTTAAGTGAAAACAAAAACTGATGTATGAATATCCAACCAAACTCATTCGTATTGTGTTTACAGTTTAGGGGAATGATCCATGGGCCATTTTTGTCATGTAAGAGTCAACCCCTCTTCAATTAGAGGAACGGTGTGGCTGGTATCAATCAAAGTGTCTCTCTTTTGTTTAAAATGGACAAAATTTTAAGTGAAATCTACAAATGACATACATAAATCTAGCCAAACACATTTGGATAGTGTTGGTACATTAGGGGAAAGATCCATGGATCATTTTTGACATGTATGAGTCAACCCCTTCTCACTATGAGGCATGGTATGACCAGTATCACTCAAAGTTTCTCCCTTTTGTTTAAAATTGAAAGAATTTTAAGTCAAAACAACAACTGACATATGAAAATCTGACCAAACTCATTTTTATTGTGTTGATACTTTAGGGGAACAATACATGGGTCATTTTTGATGTGTAAAATTCAACCCTGCCTCAATCTGAGGAACGGTGTGGTCGGTATCACTCAAAGTGTCTCTCTTTTGTTTAAAATGGACAAAATTTTAAGTGAAAACAACAACTGATGTACGCAAATCCTACCAAACACATTTGGATTGTGTTGATACTTTAGGGGAAAAATAAATGGGTCATTTATAGTGTGTACGAGTCAACCCTGCCTCAATATGAGGCACGATGTGGCCGGTATCACTCAAAGTGCCTCTCTTTTGTTTAAAGTGAACGTAATTTTAAGTGAAAACAAGAACTGACGTATGGAAATCTGACCAAACGCATTAGGATTGTGTTGATACTTTAGGGGAACGATCCATGGGTCATTTTGAAGTGTACGAGTCAACCCCACCTCAATCTGAGGCATGGTGTGGCCAGTATCACTCAAAGTGTCTCTCTTTTGTTTAAAATGGACTCCCTAACCACCAAAACGCCCCCAACCCCCTAGACACCCCACCCCTCTATACAACCCAACGATAAAAATCCCTTCCCAAACCTCTCGACACCCCCACCCCCTAGACACCCGACACCCTTGGATAACCACAAACCCCCTGGATGGCACCCCCACCCCTCCTAGACACCATCCCATCACCTGTACACCCCACCCCCTTGGACAACCATCCCCACCCCCGGGACACCACCCCACCCCCTAGACACCCCACCTCTCTAAAAACCACCCCTGGAAATCCCTCCCAACCCCCTGGACACCCTCCACCCCTGGTCACCCCCATGGATAGCCCCCCACCCTGGACAACCCCCCACCCCCTGGACACCCACCAACCCCCCTGAACGACACCCCACACCTCCTAGACACCACCCCACTACATGGACACCCCCACCCCTAGATTCCCCCACCCCCTGGGATAGACACCCCACCCCTGGACACCACCCCACCCCTCTGGACAGCCCAAACCCCTGGAAATCCCCCTCAAGCCCCTAGACACCACCCCACCCTCTCGACATCCACCGACCCCCTGGACAACACCCCCACCCCTCCTAGAGACCACCCCACCACCTTGAAACCCCACCCCCTCAGACACCCACCCCCTTGGATAGCCACCCCCACCCTTGGACACCTCCCCACCCCCTTGGACAACCACACTAACCCCCTGGACAGCCCCCTCCCCCTGGACACCACCCCACCCCCTAGACACCCCACCCCTAGAAAGCCCCCCGACACCCTAGACACCACCACACCACCTGGACACCCCCATGGACAGCCCCCCCCACAACCAGGACAACCCCCCCTCCCCCACCCCCTGGACACCCCACCATCCCCTGGGCGCCCCCACCCCTCCTCGACACCACCCCACCACATGGACACCCCCACCCCTAGACAACCCCACCCCTATGGAAAGCCCCCCCCAACCCTGGACACCACCCCACCCCCTTGGACATCCCTATACCCCCGGACACCCCCATCCCCCCGGACACCCCCACCCCCCAGACACCCCACCCCGCTTGGACAGCCACCCCGAACCCCTGAACAGCCTCCAACCCCTTGAATTCGGAATTGAATTCTCTATGTATTTAATTAACTTATGAATTATGTGTTAATGGTGTATGGGTATACTTGTTGTATGTGTATACTTTCTGAAATTACCTTATGAATTATGTGTTAATTTTGTATTGGTATACTTGTTGATATGCAGATTTTTTTGCAGGTCTTGTTTGGGTGTGCTACTGTAGAATTTTATATTAAAGAATGTAGTGCATTTATCAACACTTTTTTAGCGCTGATAAAGGGAGCCTTTATCATCGCGAAAAAGGTGCTGATAAAGAAACAATTTATCAGTGCTTTTTTAACACTGATAAAGGTAACCATTATCATCACCTTTTTAGTACTGATAAAGGATCCCTTTATCAATGGTCTTTTTAGCACTGATAAAGGATACCTTTATCAGATCCTTTTTAGCACAGATAAATTATATCTTTATTAGCGCTAAAAAATCATTAATTAAAGGGTCTCCCCTTTATCAGCACTGAGATTTACAACGCTTTTTAGCGCTGTTAAATCCCGTTTTGAGTGCTGATAAAGCCCATTTTTTAGTAGTTCCTCCATTCTTCGGTGCTATGGAATTTTCTATAGAGCTCCTCTTGGAATGCATCTCCCAACTCCCAATCAACGGAGGGTGACCGAACCCAAAGGAAATGCTACCCCGATTACTATTATCGGTCACCCAAAACAACCCATGCATCGACGCTACACCACTAGATCTAGAAATCTTCATATAATTTTTTATCCCCATTCACCCAGTCAAAGCTGTTGGGCTGGAGACTTCTGTAGCATCAGCTGGTTCATAGTTAGGTAATAATAGGAATACTAGAAAGCAGAATAAAGAATGTAGTGAAATGGCCCGATAGTGGGTTGTACTGGGAATAACGGGGAGTTCAGAGAAAACTACCGAACCATCGAAAGTGATTTGGTTATTGAGAAGGTTTTGACAGATATGGATGTGAGAAAGACTCATCATTGACTGTCGATGTCATTGGGGTGTGTGAGGATGAGGGAGTTCTTGTTGGTTGGGGAGTGGGATGTGGTGATTGGGGAGGAGGGGATGTGGGTGAAGTTGGTGGAGCAATATTGGGTCCGTCATGGGATGGAAACACTATAGTAGTTGGAGATGAGGAAGGTCACTCGTGGGTACTCCTATATGATGCGGCTAAACAACACCTTGAATACCATCACCATGAGAAACAAATTCTGGTCCGACGTGAGTATACAAGTGTGGGACTTCCAGGTTAACGCCAATCTTTACCTTTCACTTTATTTTATTTGTGAAAATGGTGAGTCAGCCATGGAGGATGTTCTTTTTAGCCACATATAATCCCTTTTACATTTTTATGAATTGATTTTGTTCGTCGATCATTTCCATATTTGTATCTATAAATAATATTAATTTGTATTTTCTTTCACGATCTAGTTGGTTTCTAAACATTATTTTTTCATCAAGATTCAACAACGAATGTGTCTTTTTTATTGTTTTCTTAATATATTAGCTAATTTAATGAGCTATAATTGTTTAACTTTTATTTATTCTCATGACCATGAGTTAACAATTGTCATGGAATAATTAGGACCAGAAAAGCTATAAAAAACCCATATGAAATATCTTAGTTTATTATAAAAACCAACATTCATGGGGACCAAAAAACAATTATCCATGAGAAATTAATAAATATATTGTAACATGTTTATTTTTGACATCTGTTATATTATAACCATTGTCGAAAATATTTTCCGTGTTGGTAATTTGAAAACCACTTCTATAGAAGAGGGCTTTTCTAGTCAATTTTTTTTTCAAATGCTGGATAGTAAACAATGTTATTTCCACCAACATTGAAAATATATTTTTATTGTTGGAATGCATGCATAACATATATCCACATAAAATTATAGTAAGAAGTACATCAAAGTAAAATGGACCAAATACAATCCCACCAAAACTGCAAATGAACCTGACCTTCTAACAACATAGGGGAAGCAACCCAGAAGAAACTCCTAGATCCATCTGATGTCTGTCTACCAAAACTAAGCTCCAAAACGATGCTCCATCTATGTTACACCTCTCACTGGTTCACCAAGGACTCCAACAAAAGCCTATTTTTTATAAGACACAACATGTGTTGGTAGAACCCATGTAGGGGTGAGTATGAGGACACCCCAAAATCATCAAACATAAAGCATAAAGAGAGATACCTACTCATAAACACAAAGTTATGTCAATCATGATATGAGACATAATAATAGATAACTATTAAACCCATATATGCTCAAGATAGACATAGAGTCTCAAGGGTGATGTCATGACCTCAAAACTAGCCTAGGATTCTACTTGAGGCTCAAAGATAACACTTATCTAGAAGAACTCACTCCCTGAGCCTTTTCATCCCTAAAGGCTCTTATCCAAGAGGTATCACTCATCAGGACTTACTCTACTGATGGAACTCATATGAGAGATCACAATCATCAGGTCTAGCCATAAAGAAGATGAGGGAAACTAAGAGAGATCATCCAAGATACACACTCAGTCAGACTACACCTCATTGGAAGACAATAGATGTCGATACATAGATTGGGGTCACACCCATGACCTATGGGGTATACATGGATTTAATTGGAACTTTGATGACCTTAATGCACAGATAAGGGATCTCACATAGTGCCTTTGAGCTATACCCGACCCTATGTAGAATAACCTGATAAGTAAGAGATTTGATCCATGTTTGACATGGGATATAAAATGGGGAAAAATCCATATAAAAAGAACACCCAACCTTGAGTTTTTATAAACCACTGATGAATAATGGCTCCACATCATAGTCATTGGCTTGATCCACAAGATTCAATTGGAATGAAAATTACCAATCCATGATCCGTCATTGATTTTTTGACAGTCCTCCTCCAATGATCATTTCTCAATACCTAGGTTGAAGTGGGTTACCTGAGATATTTTTCATAATAGGGATTTTATAAGGGTGGATTTGGATTTTGATTAATTATAATAATTAAATAAATATATTATTTTATTGAATTATTATTCCACCTGTGATGGTGCTCATGTTGAACACCTAACACACACAAAAATTAAATCACGCCTAATGTTAAACTCACATTCCATTTTTATTGGTGGTCTTATAATTAACTCCCAAGACACTGTTTGGGAGTTATTTCATTATTTCCAAAAAACTACTCATGCATAATATATAATATATTTAACAATTTTTATATCACTTCCCCAATGTTGTTTAGGACCTGAAATTTCACAATGACCCAGTGAATATCTTGAAAAATATTCCTTAAAATATTTTAATGTATTACCTGACAATAATAGTCATAACATTCTATTCACATTCAACTCTTTTCATAAAAATAGTGAAAAACATACTCATAGAGGTGAATATACCAAGATCACAACTAGATATCACACTCCAACAAGCTCTCCTAGGGGTTCTTGCGCTATCAAAAAACACACAATCAAGTAAGGACATTTCCCATGAAGGGTCTTATCCTTCTGGTTCTCAAAGACAACCGCACACCTCAAAAACGGTAACCCCACCCTCAACATCCAACGCATCCTGGTCAACATTATACAATTAATTTTACAAATATCTCCTCATCTATGACACATGGAATACACAAAACACCTGGTCTATCTGTGGTCATAGGGTCAAGTGGTACAACACCTCACTAACCCAACGTAGTAATGAGGAAAAGGTACTACAAACCATTGAGATATCATGTTGTCCCAACCCAATTCACGTAATCCTTAATGAGGTGAGATCGGAACAAATGATCTCTTCATAAGACTCCAAAGACTACTTATATCAGTCCACAAGGGACTCCAAACATTTTTAGTCAGTCTTCATCCACACATAGATGAACTTCACCTCTCAAAACCAATGCTACAACCAACTCTAGCCCCATAAGAATTGTCTACCATTGGATCCAATGAGTACAACAGTGATATAAATGATCTTATTTAAAATAATATTAATTGTTATTTTTAGAATAATCAAATTATTTTTATGATGGAAATTTATTTCTAAATTTTATTAATTATATAATTATCTTAAATTCTCCTGAAATACTAGCATCTTATTTCTTCAATAGAAAAATAAAATAAATAATTTTAATAATATTAAAATTTTCATAACTTGATAAATTTATATTGTTCAAAAAAATTTATAGAAAAATATAACATATTATAGATGTGTTAAAGGATTATATTCAAATTCCATTTTTTTTCTTTATGTCTTTAGTATCAAGTTAAATTAAAAGATTCAAAAATGATAATAATGATGTTTTACAGAAATAATATTTTTTGAAATTATTTAAAAACAAAAACAATATTGGAAGAGGAAAATATGGATAATATATGGTCAAATTTTTTATCATTTGGCCATTTATGATCCAATTTTCATGTCATAAGTAAAATTATAATCCATTAAGAGTGAAAAATATGTCACTGTGGTTACAGTTAAAATAGGTTGAATAACGAGTTAAACCAAAAGATAAGGTTTAAAACACCTCATAAACAAGTCCAAATTTTATTAGTTTATGATATTTAAACCAAATCCTACCCTAGAATCAAATATTTATCTATTTTAAATCATTTAAATAGAGAATGAAATTTTTAAATTTTAATCATTTAAGAAATTACAGGAGTATCCCTCCCCTCACTTATAAAAGGACACCCTCCTTTCTCATCTTTACACCACTTTGAGCCTTATAAATTGACCAAACCCGATCAAAATACCTTATAAAATTCACTAGACACATTTTATAGGTTCTTTTATTCCTAAAATACTAACCCTAGTAAATTAAGAGGAGATCTAAATGAGTTATTTCAAAGAAGAGGTAATCGCCTAAATCGATCACTTTATTTTTTTACTTATTCTTTTTCCTCCTCTAAATATAAGGTATTTATAATAAAATAATAGATTCATTATATTTGATATATTTAAATGTTATTATTAATAAACCACCATTATCCACCATCTTTCCCATCAAATGGGAAGTGAAAGTATCTCTCATGCGTCCCTACGACCTACCATCTCCGTGTAGTGATGCAATTAATTTTTCATCCCCATATTTTATTGATGGGTTTAATTTTTATATATAATATTTATGAAAAAAATATTCTCCTATAATTGAAATATCAAATATACCTACTTAACTTCCAATATGTTAGAAAATGGTAACGTCGCTCGTGCAGACGTGTCGACTGCCTCCTCTAAGAAGAAAAGTGATTAATTTTTCATTCCTACTTTACATGAATGATAACAAGGATAGATTTAATGAATATATATATATATATATATAATATGATATAATAATTATTCTAGAATTTTTTATATTTTACATAAGTAATTTCAAAATGAAAAGTTAAATTTCCTTAAGAATGTTTTAATGATATTTTTATGGTATTTCTATTCATCAACAACAACATTTGAAGTTTCTTATTATTTACTGGGGATATAACCTAATGATACCATACTTATTATTTATTTAGTTGGTTTATCATTATGATGATAATATTTTTATGAAACTCATTCCTTTTCTATAGGTTATACTATGATGAATTGATGTAATGTTTATGAAATCCATTTCTTTTCATGGGTTATGATACGATGAATGATGTATGATATTTTAGGAAACATTTATATGAATTTCAATATGTGATGAGTGGAAAAAAATTACACATACCTACAATGAATTGGGTAGTTATGGATACCTTATGAGATAAATAGTATTGGAATAAAGTGTGGACCCAGTTTAGTAAGGGACTCTTTCCACTATGATAGACTTAGGAGAAAACCTTGACTACAATAATGGTTTGAGGAGTGAACCCAATCCATGATACTAGTCATGGAAATGATCCTTGACTTATAAGGACATTATTTTTTATAATTATGTGTATGCCAAAAATATTGGTGTTATTCTAATATTTTGATCTAATGGCTCATGTTCATTGATTATGTTATGATTCATTCCTTATGATCTGTCAAGATTTATTCCATGACTCATGATTTTGATATAAAATATGTAGGGTATGGTTTTCAAATTTTATGATCACATTATCAAACCCTTATGATGATGCTTTGTTTAAGTGATCATTGATGTCCCACTTTATTACCCTTACTGAGCATCAGATCCCACCCTTCCTTATATTTCATTTACCCATGTTATGATTAAAGGTATTATGTATGATATGTCTAAGAATTGTGACAATTATAAATAGCTTAATGGGAGATGAAGTAGTTCACTTATGAACTAGATATTAATGTATTAAAGTTTCTAAAGATACTTGACCCATATGATTATAGAACAAATTGTAATGTTTTTTATTGATTATTGATCTAATAAGATGTAATATTTAGGTATGAAAATCATGGGTTCGTATAGTTGGTATCAAAGCAATGTTTAGTTAAACTTTGGAAACTCAAATGATTAAAATTTGGTGAGAACCCTTAGGATAATCATAAATATAGTAGAAAATCCTATGTTATGTTAAATAAAGGAGTGTATTATTCTTAGAAAAAACATCCCTATCTAGATATTACAAGTGGATGTGGTTTGGGTATAGATTCCTCTTAGAGTAATAACCCCAAAAGGAGTTGGTCGAGTATATATTGTTCATCATTATTGTGCACAGTGAGTGTACCCTTACTACACACATGATTTGACACTCCTATGGGATATGATTATATTAATTTACATTTTCATTATGAACCATCATTATGGATTTGAATAGATAATAATCATGAATGGCCTAGATAAAACATAATGTGTCAAAGATTGAAAAGAAGGTGTCATGATTTAAACATCATATAAATGATTTTCCATGTTCATATGGTGTCCACTATTATTATCACTTATCACACTATTATTTTTTGGTTTATTTAATGAATGGAACACAATGGAATCATATTAATGATAAATGTTCTTGAAAATGTGTAACGATCCCTGTTTTTTTGATAGGAAGAAAATCCAAAGGAAGTTGAATTTTCGTGTTAGGTGGACGAACCATTCTTTGATCCGAGATGAAAAATGTAATTATGAGAGTTTGAACACTCTAAAGTGTTGTTTTTAGACTTGGGTAAAGTCCTATGGGGCCCCTCAGGTGTCTTATTGAGTTTTGGGAGCACCGAGATGTGAAAATCACAAGTTTGGGTGGTCTGAATAGGGAATTCAATTTTCCTAAAACGATGTGGTACCTAGTGAAAAATCATACAACCTAAACTGGAGGTGAAACACATGTCACATGTCCTAAGAAAGATTTACCAAAACCTTTCATCTATCGCATATGGTTAGTTCCACTTAGGATGTACTATGCACTATTCATTTCATGGTTGGCGCACAGTTATGGTAACCTTGCAAGACAAACCTTGTGAGATGGGTTCCTAAGCAGTAGGAGATACATGGTTTGTGTATAGTTTGAAAAAACTATGTGCCAAACCATTCGGCCTAGTTTTTTTAGTGTGAAATGACAAAAATGACCATAATTAGGTTAAATCACATTTTAATTTTTCTTTCTTCTTCCTCTTGTGGTTATCTCCTCCTCCTTGCAACATGTGTTTCTCCCCCCAAGGATATTTTAGGACTTCACGAATCTCCTCCATCTTTTATTCGAATCAAACACCATTAGTCTCTATGGATATTCAATGATAATCTCTCAATTCCTTTTGAAACTTTCATAATTCAATCTTCCCTTAACCAAGTTATCAATGTTCAAGCTCATTTTCCCTATTTTCAAGTCGAATGTCTGTTTCTTCATTTTCTTCCAAACTGGACAGAATCAAGCATCGATATTGGATGAATAAAGTGTCCTAATCATAAGGTATATGGTCTATGGATTTTTTTCTCAAGTTTTATTAATTTTATAAATAAAATTGTTCCACCACACTCCATCCTTTAATATGAATTGCCTTAAAATTTATTTCATCAATATAAATTTTGTTACACACCTTTTTTTACTCCTCTTGATCCTTGTTATGTAAATAGAGGATATCAACCTTGACCATAGACACCTCTTTGGTGTGCCTACTGGTTTTTCCTCTTATTAATTAATTGTTTAAATACCCTAATTTTCTTTTAATAATTAATCTTATATTTACAATGAAATTTCCCCCTATATGAAGTTTTCTAATTAATGATAATTAAACCTCCTAATATCTATGTTAAACCTTTATGAATTGAATTTCCTTGTTGGTTAGTTTCTATAAAATTATTCTTTAACGTGATTTAGGTTTGGATTATTGGGTGATGCTTAATTTTTTATAAATGAATTGTTTAATAAATAATGTTATTTATTTATAATAAACCCCCTTGATGAGGTTCAATTTCTTCAATTGGAAAATGATATATTCAATATTCTTTATTTGACTTGATGGCCTTCATATTTAATTTCTTTGAGATGTGATGCGGATTACTCATGTATGTGGACCTTTGTTCTTCTAAAATTAAATAGAAAATAGGAATGAACCTCTTTAACTTGTCTTTGATTGATGCTAAGGCATCCTTACTATAAAGGCCCCTTATATTATTAATTTAAATAATTAAATGGCCTATGAATACCTTGATTGATACTTGGATTTCCTTTCAAGTAATGTTAAGGATGGCCTCATAATTCTTATGATCAGTTTCACTGATGTAATAGTTATACAATCGGGGCTATAATTGTATTCTAGGATAGGATCATTGTGCATTCTTATTACCTCATTATGAGAGATACTAATTACCTAAGAGAGACCCCTCATATGGTCTCATCGGTGATATGATTTTACTAGGCCATGAGAGAGACTTGGTCCCCTATGTGAGATATTAGGCACGAGATCAGAAATAATCTCACACTAGGTCGACAGTGATACTTAAAAAGCCTTCCCTGGGTCACATTGGAGGGGATATGACGACAGTGATCACTTATGTCTATCCTAATGTGATACAGGGGTTTCTTGTTAAGGTTCTCCTTGGATGGTCCTAGGATGCTGCTTATGAGATATTGGTGTTTATATCTTTATAAGGATGGGTGATGTTGTATAATTATTAGACTAGGGACATGTGAGGCAAGAAAAATCACATGGTTGGGTTTGGTCCATCTCATGAAACCTATTTAAGACTTTTGTTATTACTTTCCTCATATCTCATTCTCATAGGTTGCTTACGGTTCAGATATTTTTAGCTTAATATAAAGTATATATGGATAGGTCGGGTTTCATGGAGGGACCTGAGCCCAAAATGGTTATTTACTTATTTCACATTTTTGCTTTACCTATTTTCTACATGCACACAACCTATTTTATATGCATGAACAGTATTCAGTTTTAGACACTGTGGGTGGTAACCTTTTGGCATTTTATCTCACACCCTACTTGGGCTGCCATTGAACTAGGGCACCCAAGTAGATTTCATGTTTTTAGGACCATGGATTATTTCTTGTGTTGATTTGATTATATTTGGGAGTTAGAAGCATAAGACTGAGATAGAGCTTATGATGCTCATCGAGATCACCCTTAGGGATTTTATTTTATTTTACTTCCTAATTTATGTATTTTACTATTTCATTATATCTATTATATGTCTACTATTTTAGGACATTTATTATCATATGTACATGCCTGAACTATTATATATTGTATTTTACCATCTTTTATATTCCGTTTACATTTTGATTTAGTTTATATTATTCTTCCATAGCTCTATCATTTATTATTATTGCTTCCACTTTTTTATTTTTTGTTATACTACTGTACTACTATAATTATGATGGTATAGCCTCCCCACTATAAACTCCTTAGACCCTCTATTCTAGGAGGAAACCTTTGGAATATGGGGAGGCACACTTGAGGCCTTGTAACCCACCATTTTGGCTACTAGTTTTGTAGTTATCTAGGCTGGGATGTTACAAAGTGACATCAGAGCCTTTATTTTCTTTTGCCTTTCTATTTATGGCTAGTAGATAAGAGACTAAGAATGTGTCAATGCTTGGTAAATATTCAATCAGGGGAGTGACCAACCCATGTATGGGGAAAAGTCCAAGTGGCTACGACTGGGATTGTTTTTCATGCTATTTGTTATTACAGTTGATTATGATTTCACCTTGAATTACTGGTGTACATTCCGATGCTTATTGATTTATGGTATTTTACCCTTTTCCTGGTATAGAATGGAAGTATCATTACATTTATCATTATATGCACTTGTAGATTCACATTCCATGCATATTCCATTCCATGTCGTTGTATTTGTAGGTTGCCCATTAATTTTGATTGTGTTTCCTGAGTGTAATTCAATGTTTTTGTTTTACTTATAATTCCTACATGTATAACATGATTGGGATATTTTTTTATCATGTTAATCAGTTTTCATGTTTAAGTAATTATTTTCCATGCTACCTGATTAATTATCATGTATTTTCTATATACCATTCCTATGTGCTCATTAACATGTTTATCTAAGTTAACTACTTGTGATAGCATGCCTAATTTTGTTATTGAAATGTAATTGGTTTCATGGGATGAATTATGTGTTTCGATTAAATGGGATCCATTTTTTAGTTCTAAAGTGTATGGAAGCCTTATAACTGGGAAAAGGTAAATAGTATACTCAAAACATACTTTGATATATAAATATATAAACCCTTGTTAAAATGTAAAATCTTATAAAGTAAAAACTTTTAGAGCTTAATGATTTCGATAAGTGGGATCCAAATGCCAACCTGTAAAGTGTATGAGCATTTTATGGAATGGTATATGGAAAATCATATATTTAAACCATTATATATGATCATGGTATATTTTGAAATGGTTATAAATGTGAAAGATATATAATTTTGAACTCAAATATGTTGGTTTAAATTCAAAATGCACAAATAGACCCATGTGGGTTAGTTGAGGCATTTTTTTTGTGAGATGACCCACTTTGGGTGTTCTGGACCTTTAATAATTAATCAACTTCTATTTGGTTACATTTTGATAATCCCAGGATGGATTAGCAGGACCTTTTTAGGTCACCTTATCTGTTAAAGGGAATTTATTTTATAATTTTCTAAAAAATATGGGATGTAAATAAATGATTAATGTTTTTAAAAAACAATGTTCTATATGACTTGAATTTTTTTCCTTGATTCATTAGTTAAATTAGGTACCATGTTCTTTTGTTTTATAATTGGTACTTGATGTTCTATTTTAAATATCTTAAATGTTTAAGGATTGAATGTGAATCTATGTAATGGACTTATAAATGGAACATATAGTGGTATTATTAGTTTAATCCCCTGTGTAAGGATAGTTTAAATGTCTCTTATGGTTTCCTTGGAATGGAAACATGAGCGTTTTCTGTATGCCTTTCTCCTTTTTAGAAATGGATTAAATGGTGGGATCTTAAGCCTAGTGAATTTTTTGTTGGTGTGAACTAGTGATTGGTTCAATGATTATTCCCTTTTAATGGGGCTCACCCAAGGTAGGTATCACCCTTAAGAGATTAAATACCTTTCCAAATTCTTTGAGTTTTTTGACCCATTAGGTACCATTGTCCCTTATAGGACTCTTAGGTTCTACATGACACCCATGTCGGATGGGTGTTCATGGTATCCTAAAACATTATTATAGGCGTGAGCATTGATTAATTCTTAGATTGAATAATGGTAGATATTTCATGTGCATGGTCAGCCGCTTCGTAGGTCTCGTGACCCTGTTTCTCTTTCCTTGGTTAGCTCGAAAGGTCATCAGTCTGTTTTATATTCATAGGAGATAATACACCTTTGGTCCATTCTATATGTGAGATATTTGATACTCGAATGAATATGATGTATATCCAATAGATTTTATTTTAGGTGTGCCATTTAGTCATGAAATATTGGAGAGGTGATTGTTTATATACGCAATCCCCATCTAGTTCCTTTATGGTTCAATGAAATGGTTGCGATCGATGAAATACTTAATCCTTGAGAAGTTCTATACATTCTCAAGCCCTCTATATATTATAGTGTCCTAGAATTTAAAGGATTCAAGTTAATCCTAATGATTTAGATAAATTTTCCATAGGATCAGGTGTTTTGAGATGCCAGGAAGGTTGGTTATATTTTTCATACCAAGTGTTATGACGTATGTGAGTGTTACTCAGAGGAGTGAAACATGTGCGTTTAAGGATATATGATCAATTAAAATGGTGATATACTAGTATATATCTTCTTTTAATTACTAGGACACTCTTAAGTTGGGGATCATTGCTTCAGTTCATGTGAATGTGTATCCTTCCTTCTATAAGGGACACAACCTCGGAGTACCTTCTGAAAAATAATGTCAATGTAGTTTTTGGATGCCGGTGAGGATTTTAATGCGTCAGTTCATTCTCAAAATCTCAAAATTTATGTGGTTATATGTGTACACAACCATTTATAAACACCAATGGTCTTTGATGGACTTTATTGGTTTGGTTTGACCAATCCAAAAAAATGCCTCAGGTGGCATAGGCATTGTGATCAGTTGAATGACAATGCATCAAAGGGTGAAGCTGAGATTCATCAAAGAGGTCAACCAAAAGTGGTTCAATAGATCTTCTTGGTAACCTTAAAATAATCTTAGTGTACTCTATATTAGAAATGAGCATGTAACCTGTCTTGAAATCATCCTAGATACACTAAGAGAGCATCAGTTATATGTTGCACTAAATTTTAAACATTTTGCGCTATTTTTTGTTCTTTCTCTGAGTTACATGATAGATGCATGATTTTTATTGAGTCTTGGTTATTCTTTAATGATAAATAGGTTCTTGTGTTGGAATTCCTGTGGTTGACACTTGGACACCAGTTTTTTTCATTTTACCTAACCACCAGGAGAATGTCAATCTGGGCTCAGCCAGTGATATGATGTGGATGCCATGTCCTTGTACTGAAGTCTCACTTGTAAATATTGATTATAGAAAACCGTGGGTTAGTTACTTGGGATATTTTAAATTAATATGAAGTTATCATGGACTTGTTGTCGAGCTTATAGGTGATTCTTAAAGGGTAATGATTCCAATTTCATAAACCTATATTACACCATTGTTCGTGTAGAGACACGATAATGTAAATGTTTAAATGGTGGTTTGATCTCATAATGTCACCAAAAGTTAGGTACGAACATCAGAGAATGTTATCGTCATGAACGTGTGTTTCCTTGGAAGGAGGAGTTGTGGTTCATGTTGTAATACATCATTCATCTAAGCAGAGTGTTGTAAAAATGGTTAGCCAAAGGTGGATTGACTTGTTGCATTGTCTTAAAGAGTATGGATGGTGAAGAACCATTTCCAGTACGTTTTCAGGTGGAGATGAATGTAGTATGTGTCTTTAAGATATTTTCAAGAAAATCCCAATTGACCTAGCTAGATGAGGTCAGTTGGTATATGACTGCTTGAACATTTTGTAAATACACTAGGATCATCGTTAGAATGCTTAGGGGAATGATTTGTAAAGAAATTATAATGGTGGGTCACACTGTAGTTTGTAATTTTCCATTAAATGTTAAAAAAACCCTTGGTGGGGAGGATCATCTGCTATATTTTTAAAGAGATGAAGACATGATTGTGTCTCAAGTTAAGTAGGCTCGCCTTTTGACAACTTAAGTGTCATATTCTTAAGTAATTATTTTAGATATGTTGGATTTTTGGAAATATGATGCAACCATTTGAACAAGACTTCATGACCCTCATAGGTTAGGTGATATTTTCTTCATTTCACCAAGGAATCTTAGGGATGGGAATTTCTAAGGCGAGGAGGTCGTAACGACCCATATTTTTAGACCAAATGGAAATATATAGGAATTTGAATTTTTACATTTAGTGGATGGATCATTATTTTATTTGAGATTTAGAATATAATTATAAGAGTTGGAACACTCTAAATTTAGTTTTTAGAATTTGGTAAAGGCTTAAAGGCTCCCTCAGGTGTCTCATTGAGTTTCGGGAGCACTGGTGCTCCAAAATCACATGTTTGGGTAGTCTGAAAAGGGTGCATAGTTTGTTTGAAAATATGTGTCCCCTAGTAGAAAACTCTGTAGTATGAACCAATGGTACAAGAGGTATTTCATAGGTTGAGAAAAATTTACCTAAATCATGTGCCTACCCACATAGTTAGTGCTGCTTAGGTAGTAACTATGCACTGTTCATCGTATGGTTGGTTCTCATCCCAAGCCTATTCTATGCTTTGATGGATTTCCTCTGTCTACTGTCCAAATCAAACACCTTTGGTATTTATATATTATAAAAGTTAATCTCTCGATTCATTTTGAACATTTCTTTATTTAATCTTCCCTAGACCATGTTATCAAGTAGCAAGGTCATTTTCCCTACTTTCTAGGTGAACGTATGTTTCTTCACTTTCTTGCAAACCAGATCGAATCAAGCCTTAATATTGGATGAATGAATCATCCTAAGTGTAATGTAGGTGGTCTAGGACTTTTAACTCATGTTTCCATCATTTTAGAAAAAGCATCATTGCACCACATTTAAATATTTTCCACGTGTTTCCTTAAAAAGTTTTTCTTCCATCTAAACTATTTTGCATGCCTTGTATTACTCCCGTTGAGCCTTATTATGTAAATAGAATATTTCAACCTTGATCATAGAAACCCCATAGCTGTGTCATGTTATTTTTACTCTTTTTAAATAATTTTTTAAACTCCATGATTTACTTATAAGTGTTTTACATAGATTTATAATAGAATTTCCCATGTAGGAAACGTCCCAATTAATGATAATGGAACCTCCCTAAAGCCAGGTTAAACCATTATGAATTGAATTTCCATGTCGAGTAGTTTCTTTAAAATGCTTCATTAATGTGATTTGATTGTGGATTCTAGAGTGATGCTTAATTTTTGCTAAATTAATTGTTTGATAAACAATGTCATGTTTTTATAATAACTCCTCTATGATTTGCACAGAATTCAATTGGAAAATGATATATGTGATATTCCTTATTTGACTTGATGGCCTTCATATTTAATTACTTTGAGAGGTGATGTGGCTTACTCATGTATGTTGACCCTTGTTCTTCTAAAATGAATTATCAGATGGGTTTGGCCCTCTTTAATGTGTCTTTGGTTCATGCTAAGGCTTACTTACTAGAAATCCCATTGTATTGTTAATTTAATTAACTAAATGGATTATGAACACCTTGAATGATACTTGGGTTTCCTTTCAAGGAATTACAAAGACGAGCTCAACATTCTTGTGATTAGTTTCATAGATGGATTGTGTATATTCTGGGGGTGATACTATTATTCTAGGATCGGCTCACCATGAATTATTATTACCTCATTATAAGAGATATTGTTTCCCTATGGTATACCCCTTGGATAAGATTGTTTGTGATATGGTTATACTAGGAGAAGAGTGAAACTTGGTCCCCTACATGAGATACTAGGTATGGGTTCAAATGTTGCCTCACACTAGGTTAGGAGTGATAATTTTTAGGCCTTTTATGGGTCACATTGGATGGGATCTGATGACAGTGGTCACTTATGGTGCTCCTTGTGTAATACATGGGTTCCTTTCAAGGTTTTCCATGGAATTTACAAGGATGGTGCTTATGAGATATTTATGTTTATATCTTTATAATGATCGGGGATGTTGTATAATTTTAGAATAGGGATTTTTTCTCTAATACAAGTCACATTCTTGGGTTAAATCCATCTCATGATACCCCTTTAACACTTTTGTTACTAGTTTCCTCATATCTCATTGTCATAGGTTACTTATGGTTCAAATTTTTTTGGTTTTGGACAAAGTAGGTATGGTCAGGTTAGGTGTTTTGTAGGGACCTAAACCCATCTTTTTTATATATTTATTTTTCATTTTTTCTTTACCTTTATGATACATGCACATGACCTATTTTATATGCATGAACTGGATTCAATTATAGACACAATGTGTGGAAACCCATTGGGATTTTACCGCAAACCTTGCTCGGGCCACCATTAATCAACGATATCCAATTAGATATCATGTTCTCCAGACCATGGATTATTTATTGTGCTTATTTGATTATACCAGTGAGTTAGGGGCACATGACTGAGCTGGAGCTCAAGATGCTCATGCAGATCACCCTTGGGGATTTTCTTTTATTTCCTTTCATAATTTATTTATTGCGTTGTGTACTTATTATTTTATGTCTATTATTTTAGGTTATGTATTATCATCCATACCTGTATGCGCTGTTGTATATTGTAATTTATGATATTTTATATTCAGTTTACATTTTGATTCAGTTTATATTATTATTTTGCTGCTCTGTCTTTTATTATTATTGCTTATGATTTTATATTCTCTGTTATAATGCTATGCTACTTTGCTCATGGGGGTATATTATCCCCACTATCACCTCCTTAGACCCTCACTACTAGTCTGAAGCCTCGAGCATATGGGGTAGTGTACTTGAGTACACGTGACCCACAGGTCTGACTAACAGTTTTTTGGTCAGCCAGATCAGGATGTTACATAGTGCAATGATTTACCCCCTAAGAAACCAAATGTTATGGGATATGGAATGAAAAATATTATTGTTATGATTATGAAACTCTCCCAACATATGAATCATTCTAAAATTAAAAATTATAAATGGAGGGAAAAAATTCCGTTAATTCTTTCATGAGTTGTGTAATGACCTGAACTATTATAAATAAAATTTTCATTATTATTTAATTAAATGTTTTATTTTTTAATATGTTTATAGAAAAGACGTGCACTTATTTGTTTGATTATATCATATTGAATTAAAAATTCCATTAATTATCATTACCATTGATAATATAGGTGTTTAACAGTGATCACATGATTAGTATAATATAAGGTGTTAATAAATCCAATTGACATAGACTAAAGAAGTGATGGCCTCAACTTGTAAGATCATACACTATAAAGACCATTTATTAGAAATTACAAGGGAGATATCATATTTGAGATTCTACCATGACCAAACCCAATCTATTATCCAATAACTTAAGCATGAGAAACATATTTTATGAGATAATTTCAACCTCACTGAGATCACAACCCAAACCATGTACGTTGAACCACCCCATGAAAGTATCACCGTCACACATCTTACTCCTAGAGAGTTTTCTAGTATATCTAAGGGATATGTATCAAGACCCTAGAAATATAATTTTGTACAATATTTTTTCTAGAATAATGAATATATTTTTAACTTATTATTGTTACTTTATATATGATTTTTATTTTGATACAATAAAACATAAATTGTATTTTGGGTAATATTCAAATTCAATTATGGAATTTATTTTAATTAATTAATGAAATTTTTAAGTAAATAAAATTTTAATAAAATATTATTATTAAATATTTTTTATTAAATATAAATGGTCATATAATTTTTGAGAATTCAAATGTAATTTCTATAAGGGTTTGAAAACTATTATTGTCAAAAAACCCAGTATTTATCAATAAATATCAATTATTAATTTAAAAGTTAAAATAAACATATTTAGAACATTATTTACGAAAAATGAATATTATTTTTTGAATCATAACATTGATATTATATGATGGTTAATTTCTCATAATTTTTCGAGACAACCAAATCTTCAAGTAAAAATTAAATAACGTATAAATATACAGTGTGTATTAGGACATAATAATGTCCCAAAAGTGATGTAATAAATAATATAAAAGGTATCAAATAAAAAATATATTTTTTCCCTTTAAAATAATGTTATTTTATGTTTAGTTGATTAATTTTATAAATCCATTATGCATCCTAAAAAAATATTAATATATTTTCAGGTTTTAAAATCATTTATTTATTAGTACGACTCACATCCTCATAATCAGGGTTATTATTTTATTAAGTTCATCCCTTTTACATATAAAATATTTAAAACCAATCTTATTCTGTATATACCATTGTAAAAAACCATGGGAAGGTTTGTGTTTTTTGTTATTTTATTATAGAGAGTCTAAAACCTACGTTTGAGAAATGATAAAAAATTACCCACTCATTTCCTATATAAACCCACAAAAGATCCCATTTATCTTCACTAAAAATAAATTGAGAACATAATTAATATTCCCTCCACTGTCTATTGTCCTACAATGGTCCCCCAAGCTCTCAAGAATCTCCTCTCAAGCATTTTGAGTCACACACTCAAGTAAGGGATCCTCACATTCTCTTCTTTATACAAGTTTGTTTATTATCTTATGCCTTATATTTCATACTTCTAATGTTATGATATATATTTAAATATCCTGATTACATCCAATTTTATGAACAAATTATGAGAGACACATTATGATCTCATTAACCCATTTTATGAATTTTTACGTGACATCATTATGCTTCTGAAATTTCACCACGACTTTCCATGCCAAAATAATTGGGTAGTGAATACCATATCCATTTCTTATCAAGGGTGTTCACCTTTATACAATTATAATTATATGAAATGGGACTTACATGTACTTATTCTACACTCATTGATCATGGAATAAAATATTATTATGATTGAATCCATGTTGTATGATCTATGTAGAATAGTTAAGCATGAGGATGAAATGAAAGTGATGGGTGCACCGAGAATTATATAGCGCTCCAAAGAATTGGGTAATGATTAGTCTCATAAGACCCCTTGTTGGAACATAGAGTGAAACCGATTCATTTATGTGACTTTTTCCATCATGATTTATTCGTAGTTAGTAATGACCTGTGTTTTTGATGTAGTGTTTTAAGTTGTTTCCACATTTCCTATGTTGCATTCACAATTAATATCCTATATCATGTCCTATATTTCATGTTTATGATTCCCATTTCTTTTATTCCACATTGATATACATATTTTCTAACATGAATTATTATCTCCATGTTATTCCATGTCTATTCCCTTTCTGGTCTTTATAGCTCATCCCTTTCTTATGTATACCCCCAAGTTATCCCATGTAGTAGTATGTTTTATGGAAAATTATGATCTTGTTAAGGAAGTTTCCAATAAAGATGATGTATCTCCAATTTTAAGTTGTTATGTAATGGAAATAATTCTTCAACACACTAGACTTAATAATCTTCTAGGTTTTATTATGTGTAATCTTATATAATGAATCAATTATTAATGTAAAATAATGATCACAGTTGTTATAGTTGGCATCAAAGAGAAAGTTTATATATTTTTGGGATTATGATTAGAAAACTATAGAGAAAGCCTTAGGGATAAGGATAATTATAAGAAAACATCCCTTAATTTTCATGATTATATAGTAAGTGGTTTATCAAGAAAATACATCCCTATTTGGATAATACAAGTGGACGTGGCTCTGGCATAGATGTACATAGAGGAAAAACTCGAAGACACCTCTTTGAGCTAGACTCAATTAGGAACTGGTGCATGATAATGGTTCTTACTGAACAATTAGTTTGAATCTCCTGAGGGATACACGTTAGTAAAATCACAATATCATTAAAAATCATTATTCACGGAATAAAAATAATTCCATTAAAAATAAATTTTAAGAAATAGATTGTGGTTAACATAGATTCAAGACTATATATTCATAAGTTCAGGCAACAAATGTATGTTATAATTTATCCCTTTAATTACATTAAATACCCATTTATATGTTTAATTGTTTAAAAATATTCATCCCTAATTTTCCCTTTATTCTATAAAATGGATAGAAATATGATGAATATGGTAAACTATCAATGCTAAGGGAAATTTGGTGAATCCAACAATGAGAAGACCAAACTGATGGGAGTGGGAATTAAAAACTTTATAATGATACTCTCTCAGCTGACTCATGTTGTTAATATAATCATAGATCAGGAGGAGCACCCAAATCCCCCTATGAAATAACATGTTGTAATTGAGTGGTTTATGCAATAAAGGCCTTGAAATTTCAATGGATATTCTCATTCCTTAATCATGCAACAATAGATAAACTCCATTAACAAGATCATACACATCCTTCAATGTTATAAACATGAAAGTGTTCTACTGGATGTTTATGATATGGAAAGAGAAGTTGATTAGTTATGGACATTGATCAAGAATATAAATCCGGCAGAAGATATCAAAGCAATGGGGTGGAAAGAATTCTCAATTTTTTTTTATAAATATTTTCCTTTCACTATCCATATTAAAATGGAAAGGGATTTCATTTCCCTTTAGAAAAAATGACGAAGAATCTATCAGGGTGCATGAGGAAAATTTCACAAGACTAACACGATATGTCTCTAGATTTAGTATTACCTCCAAATACAAGGTTGATTGATTTTTGGTGTGATAAAACCTATTATTTGAAAATAAATAGTGATCTGAGACTTTGATAGCTAGGAGGAAATAGTATGATGTGCCCTAAAATTCAAAATCAAGATCAAAAAATCACAAGGATATCATAAGGATAAGAAACGGTAAGTGGAGTTTAATTCTGACGGTCCGGTGGATAAATCTAATAGTGCCAAGAAATTTCAACATCACACTTTTCAAAGGTAAGGGAAGAAGCACCGTAGAAATCACATAAGGGAGATGAAGAGATGTTTTAGGTGCAAGAATGAAGAAAACCTAGTGTCAGGATCCCCTCCCTTCAAATATCCCCCTCCTGAGCTGGAAAGAGGGAAGAGAGATAATGACCCCCGAGCCCCACCTCCAGTAGGCCCCAGGGTCACGACTTGAACCAAGGGTATAAAAATCTCACAAATGGAAGGCATTAACCTTTTATAGTAACCAAGATTGGGTGATAAGATGTATCAACCTCAAAAAAACTCCACTATATATATATATAAGAAATCCAAAACCAATCCATGGGTATGTTTAAAACAAATCTACTAAAAATAAAAATCAACACCGAAGTAAATACCAAATTTAAAGCTAAGCAACGACACAACAATTATCCCAAAGCCCAAGCTAGTAATCCCCAAAACAATCCCTGTAGTACTACAGGAAACCTGAAAGAAGTTTTTTAATATAGGGTGAGAATAAAAGTATAATCAGTAGGAAAATAAAACTCTCTCATGTACATGTGAGAGAAGCATAAAAAATCTCCCATGAGAAAATATAAGAACCAACAACACCTAACAAGGTATTATAGCCATCTGCACCACAGCATGTCACGCTCAGCAAAAAATGCAAGTCATGTAAAGTAATATAGTAATCACATCAGTGATAGGCTACCCTGAACCACTTTCTGACTGATCAGCTACTCTCACACCCTAATGTAAAATGTCCTAGTGCTCCCACCACTTCCAAAATTACGAAGTCACAACCCACCCTTATACACCTGGGCCACACAGCTAGTCCTGAAACTTGGTCTAACAAATCTCATCACATATCTCCCACACACACCTAGTCCTCACAATAACATCCCACCAATAGACACATGGGCCACATACCACATCACATCATGAAAAAACCTGGGGGAGTACAACACATCACATCCCGAAAGCACATGGGAAAAAAACTCATATCATCCCGAAGACACATGGTAAAACACAACATGCCCACATACACCTAGGCCCTAAAACCACCACCTACCCAAAGAATCTTGAGATATCACCACCTGGAAGAGGGAGAATGGAAGAGTGGGTGGCCAACCATCCATCCCCCCACTAGGATATTTCAGAAAGAAACCCTAACCTGTAATAATGGGGGGTTTTCGGAAAATAGTGCTCGATTAGGGTGGGGTGTGTATAGTAATCATAAGGAAATAAATGTATATATATAATAAAAAATGCACATTCCCAACCTATGGGTTTTCAACCAACAACCAACTCATGATACCACCTCTGCTGCTACCTCTAAATGAAAAACCACAAAGAGAGCCGCAAACTCAAAACATACCCCCATCCAATTCAATTATCCAATTCTCATTCATTATTAACTATTAATTTATTCATTCCATCACTACTCGGTAAACCACTAAGAAAAATTGGAAACAAGAAACACAGGAAAATAGTCAACACCACCATATTCATTTTAGATGGTGAAAATACTTCTAGTTTATCACACTTCACATTTACTCTCCATTTAACACCCATTCATGCTATAATAATGTACCAATCCCGAGACATGGGGTAAAGCTTTCCCCATGTTACTCATGGAGAAACCCTAGGTGAATTACCTATTCCAACTACTACCATCATCATTATTAAAATTCATTCAACCCAAACCATCATCTCAACCCCAAAAACACCCCCAACTCACAACCGTACACAACACAAATCACCGCCACTACAAAAAGAAACCTCACTACATAATAAAACCACAACCATCACATCCAGTAATATAAACATAGAACAACCTGATTGAATCCATTTTGCACAACCCTTCCCATAAATTTCATAATCAATCACTCTCAACTAGATATTTCATTACACCACCTGTACCACCCCACATCACAAAAACACACCCACAACTGTACAACCACACAAACAGAACAAAACATATTCAAAATTAACAAAGATTTGTTCTATAATTCCTCTTGTTAATTCATGGGTTTTCATAGAAATAGGGTTATATTGGGGAATCCGTTTATTATACATATGTATGTGGTTAATTTATTATATATTTATATATAGTTTTTCAATAGAAAACTGACAACAAGCATTAAAAATCCATTCTAGGTGCAAAACAAAGACCCCCAATGGCCATGATTTTCAATAGGAATATAGCCCATATAAATTCAAAACATCAAAATACAAAAAATAAGAACATAAGTCACTTTTATCGAACCCACATGACAATATTAAACCGATTAAATTATATTTATTTATTTTTTATTCTTCTATCTTCATAAGGAGACATTCATACATCCACCCATATGATACAAAAAGAAAAGAGAAATGAAGGTATCCCCACTTCTAAGAACAAATGGTCAACACCTGATTATTTTTCCAAGATAAGAGGTGCATAAGAAATAGAAAACTCTCAGGAAAACATGATCCAAAATCTATAAAAAAACACACAAATACATGGAGAAGAAGTGTTAGGGGTGCACTGGGGGAAAATGGGGGAACACAATGAATATATGCTCTCATATTTAGAAATCCTAGATCCTATATCAATGTACAGAACAATTTTCAAATTCCATTAAAAGAAAATATTGACTAATACCACGTGGTTTGGATGTCAAAGGAAGCTTTAGGTTTTTAGAAGATAAAAATTATTTGAAAGGGGTCCGAAAAAAATTTAATATGGTATTAAACTAATTTAGGGTCAATGTATACGTCAAAGGGGTGGAACTAAAAAAACTATAGAATTCTTTAAATTTTAAAAACTATCAAAAATGAGTCACCATTAGGGGAGTCACTTTCATGAGTCGCTGGTGGATGAGTCATCGTTGAGTGACTCATTATTGGACGCGCTACTGGTGGATGAGTCATCGTTGAGTGACTCATTATTGGACGCGCTACTAGTGGATGAGTCATCAGTGGGTGACTCATCATAGAAAAAGTCACCATTGTATGAGTCACTATCACAATTCATCATTGGAAACCTATCGTTGTGATTCACCATTGTGACTCACTGCCATGACCTACCGGTGTGAGTCACTTTTTTGGCTCACCGTCATGGCTTACTATAACAACTTACCATTCCTGAAACACTGATCCTGACCCACCGTTGTATGTCGCCATCACGAGTCACCATCGCAACTCACCTTTGGGATGAACTTCCATTGAAAAAACTATATTTTTTAAAAAAACTCTTGAAATGAATCACTGTTACCTCCCAGAACTCCTTGATGATCGTATTTTCACATAGTAATGGAATGGAGAGGTCTGGGCCATTACACCTAGCTAGCGATTGATGACCAGGGAAACCCACTAATGAATCAGATGAGAGGAATTATCCATTAAACCCTCATAATATTATTAATTTCTACAACTACAATGAACTGGATCAATTTACAAACCAATTTCTTAAGACAATGGTTTTTTGGAGACAAACAAAAACATCCAAGGCATCATGGGAGAGATTTTTCTGTCACAACCACTAAGGTGGATCTTGACAATGATGTGGTGATAGGTATGATAGTTATGCATTAAATAATAGATAATGAACTTTTTTATTCTGGTTCTACACATTCCTTCATATCATGAATGTTTATTAGAACTATGAAAAACCCACCAGAAAGTATAGAAGTAGAGTTGTCAGTGAAAATGGAAAATAGAGGAATTATTACACCTTAAGTATATAACTCATCCCCTAGAAATATTTGTGGTTTGAATTTCCCAGAGAACCTGGCCATTCTTCCTTTGGTGGAATTTGATGTAATTATAGGCATGGATTATCTTTCTCTATATATACCCAACATAAATTTCCAAGAGAAGGAAATTACCCCTCGTATTGAGAATTTTCCTTCGATTATATACAAGTTAAAGGAGAAGGATGAATCTTCTTTAGCACCAATATCTCAATCATGGATATTGTTTTCTGAAGAGAAATCATATAAAGATTAAATGATTGAGTCTCAAAAAATAGTAATCCTTGAATACATTCCCATTATGAGAGAATATATTTATGTTTTTCTTGATAAATATCTTGGTATTCCTTTTAACCGAGAGGTTTAGTTTTCAATCAATATTTGACCTGGGGTGTTACCATTATCCAAGAATCTGTATAGAATAGTTATTGCAAAACTTGAGTATCTAAAGAAACAAATATAGGAGAATATGGATAAAGGGTTTATACACCCAAGTGCTTTATCATGGGGTGCACCAATCCTCTTCATCTAGAAGAAGGATGATTCAATGCACCTTTGAATTGATTATCGTGAGCTCAACATGATCATGATAAAGAAAAAAGTACCCTCTATCACAAATTTATGACTTATTTGATCTGGTATATAGAGTATAATACTTCTCCAATGTGGATCTATGATCAAGATATTCCCAACTTAGGTTGAATAAGGAGGATATCCCCAAGAATTCTTTTCATACAAGGAACATGCACTACAAGTTCATAGTATTCCATTCAGACTCAATAATTATCTAGAAATCTTCATGGACTTGATGAATAGAGTCTTCATAGATTACCGTGAAAAACATGTGGTAGTATTTATAGATGATATTATAGTATTATCCAAAACCAAGGAGGTGCAAGAGGATCACCTGAGCATTATGCTAAAGACCTTTCAAAAGGACAATATTTACACCAATTATAAAAAATGGGAGTTCTAGTTGAAGGAAGTTTCATTCTTGGTGAAAATAATCACAATAAATGGGATATCTATTGACCCTTCAAAGACTGAAGAAATTGAAGGATGGTTAAGGCAAAAATCTATGACATATATCTGTAGTTTATTTATATAAGATGTGTATTATCATTGATTTATGAGAAATATATCACTATTATCAAACCCTATAACCAAGAAAACTCAAAATGGAGTTATGTTTTCTTGGAATTATGAATGAGATGAGATCTTAAAGGAGATAAAAAGGATTCTTATCACTAAAAATATTATCACACTACCACAAGTGGAGAAATTTTTATGGTATTCATAGATTCATTGATGAAGGGTTTGCACTGTGTGTTACTGCAGAATGAAAAAGTTATAAACTATGATTCAAGGTAGTTGAAAGTTTATGAAAAAAAACTAACCAAAACATGTTATTTAGTTAGATGTAGTGATATTTTATTCAAAAATATGGTGGTAGTATATCTTTGGGGAGAATTGAGAAATATATATGGATCACACAATCCTCAAGTATATATTCACATAGAAAGAGATAAATATGCACCAATGAAGATAGTTAGAGATGATCAAGGACTATGACTGCTCAATTAATTACCATCATGGTAAAGAGAATAATTTGTTGGATACTCTAAGTATAAAGGATAATTTTTTATTATTATTGATCATAAATGAGAATGATATAATATTTTTAAATTTTCAAAGCATGGATATGGGAATCAAAATAAAAGAACATCGTCAATACTTTCACAAATGATTTCTCAACCATCCCTTATGGATATTCTAAAGGATGCTCAAAGATATGATGTGAAAATTCAGAATAAAGTGGAAACTATAAGAAAAATGTAAACCCTCATAGTTCAAATTTAATGAATGAGTTGTGATATTTGGGTCAAGAGTATATATACCTTCAAATACTGAGTTAGAGAAGGAGCTGTTGGATGATGTATGTAGATTAACCTTAAACATCCACCAGGAGCACAAAGATGTATTGAGATCTTTGAGAACACTATTGGTGGGACAATATGAAGTAGGAGATCACGAAATATATATCATGATTTCTTGTGTGTTAGAAAGTGAAGGAAAAAAGGAAAAAATAAAAGGGGATGATGCAACCAATACCCATACCTACATTGAAATAGGAAAACATCACCATTGAATTTTTTACTGGTCGTCTGAAGACATCAATAGGGAATAATACTATATGGGTTTTCGTGGATCATCTTAAAAATACTACATAGTTCATTAAAATTTGATAGGATTTCTCACTCGATCAACTTATAATACATTAGAGAAGTAGTGAGGCCTCATGGAACACCACAATTGGTTATATCTAACCGATATCCAAGATTTATCGATAAGTTCTATAAGTGTCTCCAACATGCACTAAATAAAGAGTTGTGATTTAGCATGACGTATCACCCTAAAACTGATATTCAATCTGAGCAGACTACCCAGACACTTGAGGACATATTGATAACATGATCAATTGAATACAGAGGTGTATCAAACCATCATATTCCTCTGATCGAGTTCTAATATAATAATAGTTTCCACTTGACCATCCAAATGACACCCTATGAAGACCTTTATGGGAAGAGGTTTAGGACACCTGTATGCTGGGATAAATTTGGGGAATGCAAAATACTAGGTCCTAAAGTGGTTGAGGAAATGGTGGAAAAAGTTAATATCATTTAAAAACATATCACAGTTGCACAAAGTGGATAGAAGATCTATGATGAAAATCATCATCAAGGCCTAGATTTTGTTTTTAGAGACATGGTACTCATCCATATATCTCAATGGAATAATGTAATGAGATATGTGGAGATGGTGAATATTAGTCCAAGATAAATCAGTCCCTATGAGATAATTGATCACATTAGAGTGGTGGACTATCGACTATCACTCCCACATAACCTATATTAAGTACATGATATATTCCATACATCCCTATTGATAAAGTACTAACCATAACCCTCACATGTACTCAATATAGAGGTGGTACCATTGGAGAATGATGTATCATATGAAGAGAAGCTGGTGCACATGAGCCTGAACCCAGTTAGTGAGGACTTTTTATGTGCATCAAGGAGACCCGAGATCAAATCCAGGAGGAGGCATATTTCCAGGTACTATAGTAGTACTATAGAAGGTATTGTGGCACTGCTATAGCAGGTACTGTAGAAGGTACTGTTTGGCACTGTTTCAGTGGGGACTATTCCCCTGTTTGGGCCTTCGGGCCACTGATTTGGTCCCTGAGTCCTTTAAGGCCTCCGAGACACCCAAGATTTTGGGTCAGTAAGGCCTTAGGGCCACGTTAAGTGCAGATTTAAACTAGACAACCTATAAAGAACAAGATCCACGATGGAGGATGACCAAGGAGCTTTCACCATTGTAGAATCGAAACATATTGAAAGAATGAGAGGGTATGGAACTTGCCATCGATATAATACTATGAATGCACATGAAATCCTAGTCGACCAGCCATGTGATGGTGTATAGCTGATTTCATGATGAAGATGCTGGGGAGGAGCACTTCCATGTAATTAGTCTGGGTTGTATGTAATGTTTGAAGCCTACGAGCAATGAATTCTTCTAAGCCCTACATACCATGTAATACTTATGCCTACAGTCCTTGTAAGGGTTACATATCACCACTTGAAAGGTGGATTATCAAAAATCAATAAAAAATGAAGGCCTTCCGGCCACTGGAGGAGGAAGAGAAGCTGGTGAAGATATTATATCATACATACAAATCTCTATGAAATAAGACAATGCACCATGTCAATGTTTAATAGAGAAATAAAAAATTTGATGAAGAAGTGTGGGAACTAGAGGATGTGATGAGATAGAGTTACCCTCATCTGTTTTAGTGTGAGAAAAGAAAATTCATCGGGTAAAATTTATTAAGGGGGGAGATTGAAATGATTTGAACTATTATAATTAAAATTCCCCTATTGATTTAATTAAATGTAATATTATGTAATATGGTTATTAAAAACACATTCAAATCTGTGGTTTTCTATATCTTATCAGAATTAAAAGACAATTAATTATCGTTACCATCAATAATATAGTTTTTGAATAGTGATCACATGATTAGTATAAATATAGGGTTTTAACAAATCCAATTGTCACAAACAAATGAAGTGATGGCCTCAACCAGTAGGATTGTACCTTATAAATACAATTTATCAGAGATTATGATGGATATAAAATCTTTGGAATTTTCCATTGACAAAACCTAATCTAATATTCAACAAGTTAAGCATGATTGAAACCATTTATTGGAGAAGTTCTAGCTCATCAAGATCAAAATGCAAACCATGTAAGCCGAACCACACCCCAAAAGTCTCACTATCACACATCTTACTCTTAAAGATTTTTTTGATGTATTAAAGGTATATGTATCAAGGCATTAGAAATATGATTTTTTAGATTATTTTTATAAAATAATGAATATATTTTCATGATATTACTGTTACTTTATAAATTATTTTTATTTTGATAAAATAAAATGAAAATAGTATTTTGGGAAATATTCAAATTAAATTAAGGGATTTATTTTGAATAATTAATGATTTTTTAAATTAAATAATATTTAAATAAAATATTATTATCAAATATTTTTGTTAAATATAAATGATTATATAATTTTAATGAATTCAAATGTAATTTTTATAAAGGTATGAAAATTGTTATTGTAAAAAATCCCAATATTTTTCAATAAATGTCAATTATTATTTTAAAAGTGAAAATACACATATTTAGAAAATTATTTATATAAAATGAATATTATTTTTATAATCATAATGTTGAAATTATCCAATTATTAATTTTTCATAATTTTCCATGACTGTTGAATTTTTGGCAAAAAAATTAAATACTGTATAAATATATGCGGTGTATTATGAAATCATAATGACCCAAAAGTGATTTAATAAATAATATAAAGGTTATAAACAAAAAAATATTTGTGGCCTTTAAAATAATTTGATTTTATCTTTATTTTATTAATTTTAAAAATCCTTTATGAGTCCTCCAAAACCATTAATATATTTTAAAGTTTTAAAATCTGTTATTTAAGAGTATGAACCACATCCATATAAGCAAGGGTAGTATTTATTAAGTCAGAACCTTGTACATATAAAATAATAAAACACTATCATTTGGTAGAATCTATCGGCAAAACAATGTTATGGTTTTCGTTTTTGGTTATTTTATTATATAGTGTATGAAACCTAATTTTGAGAAAAGATTAAAAATACCAACTCATTTCCTATATAAACCCACCCAAGATTCCATTTTTCTTCACTAAAACTACTTGGATCATGTCCTTACTCTACCCTAGCCTCTCTAGAGTCCTCACAAGGTCCCCCAAAGCTCTCAAAAAGTTCTTCCCATGCATTTTGAGTCACGAACTCAAGTAAGGGATCCTCAAATTCTCTTCTTTATTCAAGTATATTTATTATCTTATGCCTTCTATTTCCAATTAAAAATATTGGTATATGTATTTACATATACCAATTACTAACCATTTTATTTAAAAATGATTATAGAACCATTTCTCTCTCATCAAACCATTTTATTAATTTTTATGTGACACCATTATGTTGTTGAAATTCCACCGCAATTTTCCATGCCAAAATAATTGTGTAGTGAATACCATACACAATTCCTATCAGGGGTGTTCAAATTTATACACTTATAATTATTTGAATTAGGACTTAAAATTATTTATTCTATAATACTTGATTACAGAATAAAATATTATGATGAATGAATTCATGTTGCATGATCTATGTAGAACTGTTAAGCATGATAATGAAATGAAAGTGACAGGTGAGTATGAAATTATATAGCGCTTCAATGAATTGGGTAAGGTTTAGTGTCATGATAAAAAATGTTGGGATAATTATTGATCCTAATTCGTTTTTGGTACTTTTTCCATCATGATTTTTAGTAGTTATCTTTGACCTATCTTAATATGTAGTGTTTTAAGTTGTTTCTACATTTCTCATGTTGCCCTTATGATTATCAAGCTATATAATGCATATCATTCATGTTTATAATTATAATTCCTTTTATTTACCATTGATATTCATATTTTTAACATATATTATTATCTTCATGTTATTCCATGTTTATTCCCTTACTATGCTTAATATCTCTCCCCTTCCTTATATATGTCTCCAGGTTATCCCATGCAGTTTGAAGTTCGATGGAATATTATGACAATGTTTAAAGAAGTTATCAATAAAGATGATGTATCTACTGTTTTAAGTTGTTCTTTAATGGACCTAATTACCATAGAAAGTATACTTAACATTATTATGGGTTTTATTATGAGTAATATTATATAATAAATAAATTATTAATGTGAAACAAAGAGTAGAGTTGTTATAAAGAGACATCTAACTTCTTTTAAAGGGTCTTCTAATATACCAGTTGTTATGCAATGAATCAGTGCCATTAAAAAGATATTTTTATATTCCCTAGTGTTAGGAGATTTAAAATTTCATTTTAACTATATAACATTTTGAAGGTGAAATGGATAAATAGTATATTATTATAAATATTACAAGAAAACATGAATAAATTAAATCCATGGAGTGGGATGGATTTAAGAGATTATTTTTCAAAAAGTACTTCCCACATGATCTTCATATGAAATTAGATAATGAGTTCCTTGAGTTATCGTAGATGTATGATGAATCTTTTGTTACCTAGGAGGATAAGTTTACATGACATATGTTGTATACTTGTGGTATTATCATCCAACCTAAAAGTATGGTTGATCAATTCTTTAGTGGCTTAAAACCAAGTATCTAAAGGGACTTATCCAGAAGGGACTTTAGTAGTTCAGGATAAGTTGATTGATTTTCTATCCAGTAGGAGATGGAGATTAGAGATAGATATCAATATCATGGATTTGATAATAAAATAAAGACAAAATTTAATGGAAATTATAAAAACCATGGAGAGAAGAATATTATCATTATTTTATGCTAGAAATGTGGAAGGAAACATAGAGAAATTTATGTTGAGGGGACTGGTAAATGTTTTAAATGTTGAAAAAAATTTCATTGGGTAATGGAATATCAAAGATATGGGAAGAGGTTTTCTAAATATGTCAATAGATATAAATCCCCATAGAATGCACCACCCACACTATAGTGTTTCAAATGAAAGGAGTATGAGAATTATTCTAACCAATGCTCAAATAAAAAGGTTAATGATGATGATTGACATAAAAAACCTCTTAATCCCATAGACAAAAGGAAATCTCATGCAATCACTGTTTATAATGAGGGGTATAATAATGATGTGGTGAAAGATACACTTACTATACACTCTGGAATCCATGTAGGGGTGATTATAACAATACCTAGTAACACACCCCAAAATCACCAATCATAAATCATCACAGAGTAATCATCCCATAAAAAAATGTATGTCAATAAAGATATGAGACATAACAATATATAACCACAAACCTAGAAATTTTTATGATAGACACTAAGTCTCAATTGTGAAGTCACAACCTCATTTCCATCCTTGGATTCTATTAGAGGCTCAATAGTAACAATCACTCAAGAGAACTCACCCCATGAGCCTTTCTATCCATGATGGCTCTCATCTTAGAGGTCTCACTCATAGAGTCTTACTACATTGATGGAACTCATATAATATATCATACTCTTCAGTTTTATCCATGAAGAAGCCTAAGGGAAAATTAGAGGGATCATCCAATATACACACTTGATCTGACTACACCTCACCAGAAGATAATAAATGATGATACCCATATAGAGGATCACACCTATGACCTACAAGGTATACCTAACCTTAGTTAGAGCTATGAGGATCTCAATACACTAAATAAATGATCTCACCCTAAGCCTCTAGGGTACACCCGACCCTATATGGAATAACCTACTAAGCAGGGGATCATATTTCCATGTTTGTTGTTCATAATACATCCTAAAACCCCAACTAGAGAATATGAAGAATTTATAGAGGATCACAACCCATGTCATGTGGAGGGATTAAAAAACTCAATCCATGACGAGTCCCATAGATGGGATCTCAATCCTATTCCCAAGACGTAACGTCTCGTAGTACCCTCATAAGGATAAACTATGGGAATAAACCCTACTGATATCATTCATTGAAGAGATGAAGGTCCTCAACCTTTCCTAGATAATCTACACAATGTGTAATAGGAGTGCATGATATTTTTTTCTATGTCTAGTGTTTCCCATGTCTCTTTTTCTCACATGAAATTCATTACTCTAAATACATGGTGTGTTCATTAAGAAACATGACATATATAGATTTGTAAGGAACTTGATATCTTGTCTTGTCTTATCATGTGCTATAGACGAAAGCCATGTACTCAGAGAATTACCATGTACACTGGACATATCTAAGTACTTTCTGAAGTACATAGGGTGTACTTCTCATCACACAAAATACAGAGGTCGGGATGACACTCGACATGTGTTTTCTTTATTTTCAAATGTACTTATCGAAGTACAGAATGTGTGACCAGTTAGACATGGAATGTGGGGAAATATTTTCTTCTTTGTGTGTACTGCCTATACACATCAAGAAATACCAAATTTTGGCCCTTAATAGTGTGCAAAAAAGGCTTTAACGATGCTAAAAAGGAATTATTGTCCTAAAAACTGTTAAAGGGGGTGACCCATTTATCAGTGATAAAAAATCTCTAATAATTGTGGGACTTTATCAGTGCTAAAAAAATACAGATAAATGTGGTATTTTATTAATGTTAGTTTTAAACCTGTTAAAATTATCCCTTTATTAGTACTAGAAATATCACTGATAAAGGCCCCATTGCTCCAATGTGCTGTAGGAATTATAACACACTACAAAAAATACAACTGTATGAAAATAAACCTATATGGTAATTCATAATTTAATTTTCATACAATTTAAGTAAAAAATACAATATATATATATATTATAAATTTCATACAATGTTTTTTAAAATTAATTTTTCAATTACTATCACAAACATTTAAAAACATCAACTTTTCATTATCTTTGGCTCTCGTGACCCCCTCTAAAAAAAGCCCGATCATTGTATTAGTTGCCGAACAGACCACCCCAACCAGAGAAAAAGAATATTCATGTATAATAAAACAACTATTATAGTAGTAATAATAAAAATAAATAAAGTAAACATATATATGAAATAAATACATTAATAAATTGGTAATTTTAAATAAAAGGACACACTTGGATCCATGCTAGTAACATCATGTATTATATTGAGATGGGGTTTATTATTACACATAAAAAATGTCTTATCGATAATTTTACTAAAGTATCAAAACAATCCAAATATTTTTCATTAATCTTGAGTATATAACTTGTTTTTTTATGGAAATGTCATTTTAAACTAAAAACATGAACTTTGAGTCATATCGATCACATAGTGTATTGGTTTTATGTGAGATTAGTTCTTACACATCACATGTGATTTATGAACCGTTTACCTAAATTATAAAGATAGTTTGAGTATATTTTCCCTATTTTCAATTAGTGACACAAATTTTGAACAAAAATGTCAATTTTATATTAATAATAGACACATTAGGTCATATCAAGAACACCACGTATCGGATTGAGGTGAGGATGATTCTTACACATCACAAATTAGCGATGGGTCATTTTTATAAACTATCAAAACAATAAGAAGGCATTTTCTCAGTTTTTAGTATGTCTCTTTTATTTTATACAAAAATTAATGACAATTTTAAATAAAAAGATACACTTGGATTCATACTGGTCACACCGTGTGTTTGATTGAGGTACGAGTGATTCCTACATGTCAAAAATGACTTATGGATATTTTTAAAAATGTTTCCAAATAATCCAAATGTGTTTTTTATTTTTGAGTATGTCACCTGTGTTTTTTAACAAAATTTCATTTTAAACCAGAAACATGAACTTTTAGTCGTATCGGTCACATCATGTGTTTCTTTGATGTGAGACTAATTACTACCCATCAAAAATGAAGTATAAATCATTTTACTAAATTATCAAGACAATCAGAGAATTTTTTCTTGGTTTCCAGTGAGTGACACATGTTTTGAACTAAAATGTCAATTTTATACTGATAATGGTCACTTTCATTCATATCAGGAACACGGTGTATCATAATGAGGTTTGATAGATTCCAATGCATCCAAAATGACTTATGGATCATTTTACAAAAGTATCAAAAAATATGAATGATTTTTCTTAGTTTTGAGTTTATCACTTGTTTTTACTAAAATTAATGTTAATTTTAAATAAAAAGACACACTTGGAGTCATATCGGTCACACCATGTGTTAGATTGATGTGATTCCAATTCCTACACATCACAAATGGCTTATATATAATTTTACTAATATATAAAAACATTAAAAATGTGTTTTATAAGTTTTGAGTATGCCACTTGTGTCTTTACAAAAATATTATTTTCAACTGGAAACATGAAATTTTAGTCTTACCGGTCACATCGTGTGTCGATTTTATATAAGGATAATTCATACCCATAAAAAATGACGTATGAATTGTTTTACAAAATTATCAAGACAATCTAAGTGCCTTTGCTCAGTTTTTAGTGAGGGACACATGTTTTGAACTAAAATTTCAATTTAAAACTCATACCATCCACTTTGAGTCATACAAGGCACACCATGTCTCAAATTTTGGTGTGAATGGTTCCTATATGTCCAAAATGACTTATGGATAATTGTTATAGAGTATCAAAATAATATGAATGATTTTTTATCAATATTTAGTATGTCATTGGGTACTTATCTAAAATTAATATCAATTTTAAATAAAAATTCACACTTGCAGTCATACCGGTCACACCGTGCATTGGATTACGATGTGTTTAATTCCTACATGCAAAAAATGAGTTATGAATAATTTTCCTAAAGTATCAAAACAATATGAATGAATTTTTGAAACATATTGATACTGTTTTCAAGAATTCCTAAACACCAATTTAAATCAAGCTTTGGTTGGGTTTTGTTTTGGGAATTTCGGGTAAAAAAATTCTAATGTTTGAAAATTTTGGGGCTGTGCATGGTTGGCGCATGATTTTCCAAAACCATGTGACCTCTTAGGGGAAACCATGAAAACCCAAATAGTGGGTGTTTTCATGGCTTGATCCAAATTTTAAAATTCATATCCCCACCTAGGATAAACTATGAAAACCCATTAAAAGGGTGACATAGTTAGGGTGCATATGTTTTCTACTCATGTGGCCCTACCTAGGAAACTATTCGTGACTTTTAATTAATCTGAAAAATATTTTTTAAAATCCTAAAACCATATTTTTTAGGTGGTATAAAGGCCAGTATGAACCTATTTCATTTTATTATTCTTTATATTCTCCTAATAGGTGATTTTGTTCCCTCTACACCCCTCCATAATTGAATAAAATCTAGGTAAATTGTGTTCGATCACTTCCCGATAAGATTCATATTTCCGTTCTCCTTTTCCCATTCTCTCCTCTTTCCTCCCATGTTTTTGGTAGATGTCCATGATGTTGGAGGATCTAATCCCCACTATTTTAGATCTCAAATTTTGGTTTGATTCTCATATCCTTTTGCCAACATTTTCATTGAAGTTTCCCGATTAGGGGTTGGTTTTCAAGATCCCATGATCCCGAGGTAGGTGGTTCTATTTTGATTTTCCAATTTTATTAACCCTAATTTTTTATTTAAATTTAATTAAATTGAATTTCATTTAATTGATATATTAAAAACCCAATTCCATTGAATTGGGAGATTATCATTTGATTTGTCATGGAATTGGGGGAAACCCCTAATTCCATTACATTGGGGTGTGTTTTTAAAATTGATAGAATTTTGTGAATTTTAAATTTTAAAATTGATTTGATGGAATTGATTCCAAATTGGTAATTGAGTAAAAATTTCTTGAATTGGTTTTGTTAGAAACCCAATGATTTTTTCTTATAAAGGGAATGATTTGATTAAAAATCATGTTTTTGTTTTAAATGGAAAATTGGAATATTTGAAATGGAAGAATGTGATGAATTTTATTTTAAATGATTTAAAATTTTTTCCCATCATTGTTTGTTTATAGAGAACATGAAAGCATATGTAGTAAGTGATTTAATTAGTAAAACACTCTACAATCTAAAAAACTAACAATATATATGCAACTGGTCACATCCTTGATTGGATGGTGACAAGTTCCTCCTAAACAATTGTCTAGAAGTATTTTTCTACTCATATTTTCATGATAAATTCTTGAGTGTGAGGGAGTCCCATAGCCTATAACTATTATATCTTTTATAAGGTTACCATGTTTCTCATTTTAATTATTTTGAAATATATTATTTTTTTTGTAAATTTTTTTACACATTCCTTATGAATTAATATAAAATATTTATAAAAAATATTTATTTAATACATTTGTTTAAAGTATTTCCATCATTAGAAATGGAATGAATGATTTTATTTAGATATGTTTTTGAACATCCATACATATTGATTTAAAATTTAAATATTTATTTGGTTAAATAAATTTTGGAATCTTATTAAGGAATCCTTTATAAGACCCTACTGGGATTTTATCTCACACCCTACTTATGCCTTCACGTGTTTGTAGATTATATTCTTCTAGGGTCAAGAAAGGGTAAGGTTCAACCAGGAGTTGGTGGTAGCTATTGATCCTTGGGATTATAGAGTTTTGTCCGATGGTACTTGAGTTTTATCCTATTTTTCTGGTTTTTGTGGTTGCACTTTAGGTTTTCATACCTATTTGACTTCTAGTACACTTCTCTCTATAGAGTTTTTCTTGCATGCACACTGACTTGTTCTCTTCCTTTTGTTGTTTGTGTGGAAAATTAATTCCAACATTCATATTGTATGATACTAGGTTTTTATTGCCATCTCATGGGGATCAGGAACATCCTTTGGGATATGTGAGGACTATACCAGTTATTAGGTTACCTAGGTATCCAAGATAGTTCATGAAAATGTGATATCAAAGGTATAGGTTTTGAAATTTTCATTTATGTCAGTATGGTGTTGTGTAATCTTATTGGGACTTAAGAGGTTGTTGTGATTGAGTGTCTAGCCATCTCTCATCGCAATGATCCCTAAGTCACCAGGGGTGGTTTTGTAAATATGTCTTTTGGATTAGTTCTTGTATTTCTTTTATTTTTGATTTGGGTAGAGTGAAATCAAAATCTTGTTTGTCTATCTATTGGGATTAATTTACCTTATTTCTCTGTATGAGTGTTAATCTAGTGGATTCAATGTTTTCTGTTTATGTTTGGTAGCATCATGCCTTTGAGAAGATGTGTTTATAAGATCTAAGAGGAAGCTACTGATTAACCACAATAGGAACATCTTCTTATTGACCTGAAACTAGTTGAGGTGATTGTTCATATTGTCCAAGTTCTAGGATAGACACATACACCGATTCCCATTCAAGCTCCAGTAGTGTAACCTTAAGGGGTTTTTTTTTGGGATCATGCTCAGGATTTCCTTCACTAGAATCCACCAGTGATCAAAGGCTCCACTAATTCTCAAGATTTGGTGGAGTGGTTGAGTAATATTGAGATTTTTTTTTGAGTTCTTAGAGATGCCTGATGATGTAAAGGTGAAGTGTCCCACATTCATGATGGAGGGACCTAGCAAGAGATGGTGGAACATGATGGTGATATTAAAGAATCATGAGGTATTAGAGTTGAAAGACTTAAAATATATTTCCATTGAAAATTTCTATCGAAGATCAATGGTGTTGGACAAGGAAATATAAATTTTCAAACTTGATTAAGTTGAAAAATACTATAATAGAATATGCAAACCATTTTTTTGATCTTATAATGTTTTCACCTGATATAATATCAAATGAGAATATTAATACATGATAGTTAGAGATGGGACTTCGATCAGATATTTTTTATTAATTTTTCTTGCAGAAGATTACTTTTTAATCTAAAGAGTTGGATAAAGTGTTAATAATTAAAAGGAACCTAGCAAGAAAGCCAGGGATGATGGGAGTATCTTTTCTTCTTAGTGGAAGTGTGAATTACTTTAGGTGAAAGATGAGCTGTGATGATTCTCATGGTGGTTCTTGACACCACGGTTTTTCTAGAACTCTTTTAGTTCTTGGAAAAAAGCCCTTTGATTTGTTACCATTGTGGAAATTTAGGGAACTCAAATAGGTTTATCACTATGATACCTAAGATATGTGGATCCATCGAACACTCAATTCACTTAAAGAAGTTCTTCCATGTACATCCACTCCACATTGGGGCATAAGGTCATCATCGACTATTAAAACTATGGTGCCATCATATTATTTATGAAAATGGGTTCTGACCATAGGCATCAGAAACAAAGAATCATCACGCAGTATAAGAGTCTCTAGAGGACAAAGATATGGGTCCAACGACTGTGATAGGTACCATCACAATAGATTCACCATTAGTGACTTCTTTATTTGGTACTAGTGTGTCTCATTCCTTTATTTAAACATGTATTTTTAATAATTTAAATCTTTATATAGATATTTTATCTTATTTGATGGATATTACTACACCCCTTAGAATGAAGTGAGAGCTAGGTCTATATAGTTCTACTTATGTTTTCTCTTTATCAGATATTGAGTATGCATGGAATTTTCTGGTTCTCAACATGAATCCTCTTGATGTCATATTTGGGATGGATTGACTCATTTCAAATAAATCCTATATTGACTATTATATTTGATAGGTCTCCTTTACTTTACCAATGGAGTTTTACACATATTTTAAGGGTAATGAGAATCATGGTCGGGTAGAGCCAAGCCTTCCTATCCAAAGTTGGGGGAATTAATATTAGTTTTTTCTTTTGATTAGGAGTGATACTATTTTATTGGTAATCTCCCTCCAATTTTCATTGAGTTTCCCAACATTTTACCATCTGAATTATTTGGATTACCACTAGTAAGAGATGTACAGTTCTCTATAAGTTTGTTGTATGGTACTTAAAAAGTGTCTATTTCTTCTTACATCATGACAGAAGCTGAGATAAATTAGCTGAAGACTCAGTTGGATGATATTCTAGAGATATGATTTATATGCTCGAGTGTATCACCTTGGGTGCCACTAGTTATATTTGATAAGAAAGGTGATGGGTCACATCACCTTTGTGTTGAATACCAAAACTCAATAGATTCACAGTAAAAAAAAGTATCTATTGCCAGGGATTGATGATCTATTTGACCAATTGAAAGTGGTGAAGTGGTGAGGTGTCCTGCATCTGCCATTAGGCCAGCTAGGGTTTCGCCGGCATTGGCTGACCAGCCGGCTCCTCCCCTCCGAGTGGTGGAGGGAAACAATGGAATTGCTCCACATTCTCTTTATGGTGCTTCCCTTCTCTTCTCACCCTTCACTTATCTGAGGTTTATTACAGAATTTTTGAGTATTTCATTAGCCTTAAAGGTTCCTGGTTTCACTGTTGGATCCCCTTCGCTTCTGATTTCCCTCCTGGAGTTCTCAGAAGCTTCTTCCATGAACAACCTCTCCTTGGTTGCTCGTTTTGGTTGGTGGAGGCCTTTGGTGGATGTTGTTGACATATTCCTCAACATTCAGTGGGGCCTTCGACATCATGCGGTGTTGGGTTTGATCGACTCTTGGAAAAAGATGATTCACTTATCCTCTAATGAAGATCTAGCTCTTGCGTGGTCCAATGACTTGTGGTATGTCAACAATTTTCGTTTCTATCTTCTACTTTGGTCCTTTGACATGCACTTGAATCACGACCCAAAGACAAAAATGATTTGGCTTTATCTCTCAGGATTTATAGTCTCTTTACAAATCCTTCAATCTTTTGGATGTTAGGTAATCATGTGGGAAGATTCTGGGTTGCAGATATTCGGACCCATTTTTTTTCATCCCATAGAACCCCGAATTTGGGTTGAGGTAGACATTTCTAAGACTCATCTAGATTCTGTATTGATTTAAACAGAAGGTGAATAAAGACTCAAACAACCAGTTGTATAAGTATCTTGGACCCATTATTGTTCCACCTTCTACCTCCAAAGGCATTCTTCCCAGAAAGGTCATCTAAGTGGTACAACATCGAATGGTGTTAATCCAATTCATGCGGCTACCTTGATGAAAAATGAGGCTATAACCAGGAAGGTGATTTTTCTTGAAGACGGTCAGCCTTCTAAGTGTAATAATTAGAATGATGGTTCTTGGGTGTCATATGCAGATGTCGGGAATTCAACTCACCTCTCGACAATGAGCTTGGGTTCAAAGTCGATAGAGGATAGACCAGAAGGGCTAAAGAATTCTTCCCACTCTAATGGAATGAGTGTGCTCAATGGTCAAGTAGGGGATATTCTTCTCGACCATGATACGAACCTTGTTAAAGGCCAATCCAGCAAGCTGTACACTGAAATTATTAATGGAATAGGAATCCAAAACAGATATGCAGTGTTGGAATATGAAGATCATGCCTCAATCGAAGGAGGAAGTGGAAATGAGATGGGATGTGAAGGGAATCAGCCCCTAAGAGATATGTTGGATGACATGGAGGGTGAGAAGGATTCATATTTTTAAACTAGATCTTCTTAGAGTAGGGAAATGGAATTAGAGGAAGAATATATTTACTCTTCAGTAAAGAAAAGGAAAAAAATCCTTACTGATTCTGATGGTTTCATCAATCATGTGAGGAGATTGGGGCCACGAAAGGATTACTACAACTTAGCCAGTACTCCGGTTACAATATTGGATAGCAAAGGTTCCTTTCTTTAGAAGAAACCCTCAATTGACATTAATACTCCAAAGAAGCTAGATGTTCATCCTCTTTCTCCTAAAGCAAGTAAGTTTGATGGAATAAAAGCTGTGGATACTCATGATGACATGGAATTTCTAGAATAAGACAAAGAGGAGGTGGACCAAGAAAGCCTCTAGGAGCTTATCCTTCATTCTAATGAAGTGATACTTGAGGATTCCTTCTGGATTAACATCTCAGAGGAAGATTCTCACAGAATGTTCAAAAGATCACTACAAGTGGATTTAAATGAAGAACCGACTACTTGGATCGATAAACAGAATCATATTTTGATATGTGGTTTCAATGAGGGGAAAACAAGCTTAGGGGATCATGTTCAAACCTGGGACAAAATGGCATACCACTTTGAGGAACTTATCAAAGAAAATCATAAATTGAAGGCTAACTCCATCGAATGGAGTTTATACAGGTTATTCAATTCCAAATCCTATAAATAATTTTGGAATGGTCTGTCTATCTCTTATGTAGTTTGAAGTTCATTTTATTTATTGATGTTTATTGTTTTCCCACTATTCCTTAAAAGTGTTTAAAATAAAAATTATTTTGCATGAAAGTGGTGAAGTGGTTCTTAATGATTGTTCATCAATATAGTTACCATAAGTTGAGAATAAAAGAATTTGACATTTTGAAAACTGCCTTTCATAGTAGGTATTCCTATTATGTGTACCTTGTAAGGACATTTGGTCTAAAAAATGCTCCTGTAGTCTTTATAGATTAATCAATAGGATTTTCCATGAGGATCATTATAATTTCATTGTATTATTTTTGGATGAAATACTTGTTTACTCTAATTCTGAGGAGGATCATGTGTGAAATCTAAGACCAATTCTATATTTTTTGATAAATCACTAGCTTTATACCAAGCTATTGAATTTTTTTTTTTGGATTTGGAAAGTTAATTTCTTGGGAAACATGGTGTCATAACATGGTATTTCAATTGATCCTAAAAAGTTGAAAGTTTTTATGACATGGTAAAAACCACAAAACGTTTTCAAGATTTAGATATTCTTGGGTTTAGCAATGTATTATCACCGGTTTGTTAAGGAATTCTCAAAATTTACTTCTTTAATAAAATCTATGACTTGTAAGGGAGTATTGTTTTCTTCGGATGAAAAATGTTAGAGTTATTTTTTTGACCTAAAACTTCTTCTGAATGCTACATTGGTGTTGACTCTTCTAGAGGTCAGGTAGGGCTATGTGGTCTTCTATGATGAATTGGGTTTAGGTTTGGGTTGAATTCTTATATAGGGTGATCGTGTCGTTTTTTATGGATCTCATCAGATTAAGCCAGATGAGAAAAATTACCCAACCCATGACCTTGAACTTGCATCTGCAATGCACACACTTATGTTTTGGAGATATTACTGTTATGGAGAAAGGTTTACCATGTATTCAGACCACAAGAGATTGAGTTATGTCTTCTCTAAATAATATTTGAACCTCCTATAAAGTTATTGGGTGGAACACCATGAATCTTTCAACTTTGACATCACCTATACCTTTAAGAAATGGAATGTCATCAAAGATTCTTTGAGAAAGAAACTTCCACCCCAAACCATGAAAGAATCATTATAAGAGTGGAACGTGGTGGCTCCTTTTTAAAAGTTGCGTATTGGAGTCTAGGAATTAGGGGCTAAGGTATCCTTAGCCAGTGTTCAGTTGAAATTCACTCTTCTTGAGTTGATCCTTCAGGAGCGAAAACTTGATTATGAGTTCTATAGAGTTAGAGACTATATTTATGGTGGAAATAACGTACCTAACTGATCAATCTCTACTGAGGTAATCCTATGCCACTAGAATCATTTTTTATGCCTTTAGCAGTAAGGAAATATTTTATGAGGGATTTTTGTGATTCCCAATGGGCAGTGCATACAAAAACTGTGAATATATTTTATGACATGTTGAAATGATTATGGAATCCTAATATGAGATGTGGCCTTGAATATTTTTTCTCTCATTATTATACATGCCAACAGGTCATGGATGGGCTCCATAAACCTTCATGTTTTCTTCTTACACTTCTAGTGCTAACATTGAAGTGGAATGAGATCTCAATGGACTTTTTGGTATGGTTTCTGCATGCCTAGAGGAATAATAATTTGATATGGGTTGCGATTTATGGGATTACTAGATCGGATCAATTTATACACATTTATGACACAAACAAATTTGAGGAGTTGGAAAATATCTCTATGAAGGTGATTGTTCATTTTCATAGTGTTTTGTCTTCTATAGTCTCCGATAGGGATCATCAGTTCACTTCTCATTTTTGTAGAGGCCTAAAGGAGGCACTAGGATCTCAAATCCATTTGAACATGATGTACCATCCACAGTCGGACGGATAGACAGAAAGAGTTATATAGATTATTGGGTATAATATTTTCACTTTTTTTTTCTAATTTGGTGGAGCTTGGGATGATCACTTAGGAAAGGTTGAGTTTTATTATAATAATAGTTAATAGTTCTTGATCAGAATGACTCCTTTTTGAGGTCTTGTAGGGATACCCTTGAAAATATCAATTGTGTTTGTCAGAGATCGGTGAAAGTTCCGTGGTTAAACTGAGCATGGTTCAAAAGAAGTCATGAAATATTCATCCGATTCATCAGAGAAGGTTGATGGCATATAGAAGGTATAAAACATATGATGATGGTTGTCGTAGACCATTAGAATTTCTTGTTGGTGACCTGGTGTTCCTCAATGTTTCACCTCAGTTGGGCCTTTGATAGCTTGGGAGGAAAGGGAAACTTTCTCCTCATTTTGTAAAAAATATGAAGTTGTTGAGAAGGTGAATAATTTTTCCTATCATTTAACAGTTCCACAATAGATGATGTCAATACATAAAATATTCCATGTATCTTAATTATCAAAGTATCTATATGATCCATCCCATGTTCTGAGATAGAGTAATATTGAGGTCAAACCTGGTTTATCTGTGACTAAAAATCCAGCCAGGATAGTGGATTATGAAACAAAGGTACTTAATGGGAGGATGATACCTTTGGTTCAAGTGTTATGGAAGCGTAGTTCTGATTCTCTTGAGTCATAGGAGAAAGAGGCCCTGATGAGAGAGTTTTGGCCTCATCTTGTTGACATGGAATCTTCATAGTAGGATTTCTAGAGATAGGAAGGATGTTGTCACATACTATTAATATTTTTTATTTATTTATAAATCCATCTTTTAATCATTATTTGGTTGGGTTTTATTTAGGGACGTTTCAGGTGATTTTTTAATGTTTGAAGGTTTTTAGGTCATGCATGATTGGTGAATAGTTTTCCCAAATCGTGTTTCCTATTACGGTAAACTGTACAAAAAAAACAATGAGGGTTTACAAGGCTAGTGAAAAATTTGAAAAACCATGTTCCCATCGAGGAGAAACCATAAAACCCCATTAAAATGTGCACATGACTAGGGAGCATGGTTTTTCAAACCACGTGACCCTACATATGAAACTGTGGGAAGGTTTTTATTAATCTAAAAATTATTTTTGAAAATGTAGAAACCCTCTTTTTTAGGTTCTTGATGGTCCAGTATGAACCTATTTCTTTTTATTCTTCCTTAGAGGCACCGAAGAGGTAAATTTTCTCCTATACACCCCTTTGGAAGTGAATCGAATGTAAAATAATGGCATTCAATCTCTTCCCGGTAAGTTCTATCTTCCAATTCTCTCTTATTTCCTCCCATGGGATTTTTAGATCTCCATGTTATTTGAGTATCTAATCTATACTATTTTGGATCTTGAATCTAGGTTTGATTCATAGAACTTCATTATCGGCATTGTTCATTGGAGTTTACCAATTAGGGCGTTGGGTTTCCGGATCTTGTGATCCCAAGGTAGGTAGTTCTATTTTGATTATGCAATTTTATAAACCCTTAAATGGATGATTTAAAATCAATTACTAGAATTTAATTTCAATTGATTTATCAAAACAGAATTCCATTGAATTAGTGGATTTGGATTTTTTTGGCATGAAATTGGAGAAAACTCTTGATTCTATTGAAATGGGGTTTTGTTTTTGAAATTTATGAAATATTTTGAAATTTAATTTGTTGAATTAAAATTTTGCAATTTATTTTATGGAATTGATTTAAAAATTTTAATTGAGAAAAAATGTCTTCAATTAGTTTTGAGAGAAACCCATCGGTTTTATCTTGGAAGTGGAATGATTTGATTAAAATCACATTTTGGGTTTTAAATAAAAAAAATGGCATATTTGAAATGGAAAATGGGAAGAATTTTATTTTAAAAATATTTCAAATAAAATTACCAAATTTTTTCGTTATTGGATCTCACACAATCCTAGGTAGTTAGTGAGTTATTTGGGACAACACTTTAGAATTTAAAACACTAGAAATTCATATGCAGCAGGTCACTTACCCAATGGGATGGTGATGGGTTCCTCCTTGGTCGGTTCCAGGAAGGACTTGATTACACATATTACCATGATAACTACTTGAGTTTGAGGGAGTCCCAGAGCCTGTAATGATCATACCTTCTAGAAGATGGCAATGTTGCTCGTTGTTTTTATTTTGAAATATATGTATTTTTTTAAAATTGTTTTACACATGAATTCTAAATTTATATAAACTATTTTATATAACATGTTTATTTAATCTATTTTTTTAACATATTTTCATCATTTGAAATGTAAATAATTATTTTTTGAAAATATAATTTTGAACTTCCATACTAATTGAACTAAAATTTAAATCATTATTTGGTTAATTAAATGTTTTCATCTTAATATGTAATCTGTGGGGAGACCCTACTGGGATTTTAGTTCATATCCTACCTGTACCTTGGGGTGTTTGTAGATTATCTACTTCTAGGTTTATGTAAGGGTAAGGCGCCACTTAGAGGGGGTAGTAGATGTTAATCCTTTGTCTTGGAGAGTTTTTTCCTTTTGGGCTTAGGTTTTTATCATATATTTCTAGTGCTTGCGGTTGTACATTGGGTTTTCATAACTTATAGACCTCTGGTACACTTATCCCTATTGATTTTTCCTTGCAAGCATACTAGATTTTTCTCTTGCTTCAATTTTTTTGTGTGGAAAATTTGTTCCCACTTTCATATTATATGATGCCAGGTGCTAGTCACCAACTCATGGGGATTGGGATCCCCTTCAGGCTATGTTAGGGATGACTTTTTTAGTAGGTTACGATGGTATGTAGGTTAGTTTAAGATAGTTTTCTTGGGTTTTAGTATATCTCTTGCGTAGTTTACTAAAATATCATTTTAAACTGGAAACACACACTTTGAGTCATGGTGGACACATCGTGTGTCAGTTTTTCCAAAGATTGATTCTTACTTATAAAAAATGTCTTACGAATCATTTTCTTGAATAATAAAGACAATCAGAGTGAAATTTCTTGGTTTCAAGTGAGAGACACATGTTTTGAACTAAAATGTATGTTTTAAAATGATAATGGACACTTTGAGTCATACAGGGAACATTGTGTATCATGTTGAGTTTTTGGTGATTTCTACATGTCAAAAATGACTTATTTATCATTTTCATAAGGTATGAAAAAAATATGAATGTCTTTTCTCATCTTTCAGTATGTCACTTCTTCTTTTTACAAAAATTAATGTCATTTTTAAATAAAAAATACATAGTTGGATTCGTACCAGTGACACAGTCCAGTAGATTGAGGTGTGGATAATTTCTACACATCAAAAAAGACTTATGGATACTTTTCCTAAACAATAAAATTAATCCAAATGTGTTTTATTAGTTTTCAGTATGTCACATATTTTTTTACTAAAATTTAATTTCAAATTGGAAACATACACATTGAGTCATACTGGTCACATCGTGTGTCAGTTTAATGAGATATTGATTTATACACATCCAAAATGACTTATAAATCACTATACTGAATTAACAAGAATGTTAAAGCACATTTTATAGGTTTTCAATGAGTAATGCAGGTTTTGAACTAAAATTTTAATTTTAAAGTGATAATGGACACTTTAAATCATAATAGGCACACAATGCATCAGATTGATATGTGGATTATTTCTATACATCAAAAATAAAATATAGATCATTTTACTAAAGTGTTGAATCGATATGAATGTGTTTTATTAGTATTGAGTATGTCACTTGTACTTTTTACTATTATTAATGTCAAATTAAAATAAAAACACTCTTGAAGTCTAACCGATGACACTGTGTTCTAGATTCAGTTTCATATGATTCTAGCCAAACAAAAATTTCTTTTATATATTTTTCATAAAGTAGAACAAAATAAGATTTCTCAGTTTTGTGTATGAGACATGTTTTTTTACTAAAATGTCATTTTAAACTGGAAACATTCACATTAAATCATACCAGTCACATAGTTTTTTAGTTTGATACGAGACTAATTTCAAAACATCAGAAATAACCTAATAATTTTCATAAATTATCATGACAATCAGAGCATGTTTGCTCAGTTTCCAAGGATTGATACACTTTTTCAACTAAAATGTCAATTCTAAATGGATAATGAACACATTAAGCAATATCGGGAACTCTATGCCTCAGATTGAGGTGCGACTGATTTATACACATCAAAAATGGAATATGAATATTTTTATTAAAGTATCAAAATAATATAAATGTTTTTTTATCCATTTTGAGTATACCAAATTTCTTTTTTAATAAAATTAATGTGAATTATAAATAAAAAGACACACTTTGAGTCATACATGTTTCAATGTGTATCAGATAGAGGTCCAGATGATTTAAACACTTCAACAATTACTTATGAATCATTTTACTAAATTATCAGAATAATAATAATGTGTTAGCTTAGTTTTTAGTATATGATGTTTTTTTTAAACTAAAGTAAAAATTATATACTAAATATATACATTTATAATCATATTAATCACACTGTGTATTATATTGAGGCGCGGTTGATTGAAAATTTGATGCATAATTTTCTTTAAACTACCTTAAAAAATCTAGAAAATAAAGAAAATTTTCCATTTATATAGAAGATAAAACCCCAATATACCTGAAACTTCCCATACAAAAGCACCACACTATCTATTTTAGGAATTTTTTCAAAAAGTGTAAAGAAAAATATGACTTACCAAATGATCTAAAAAACTAAATAATTATTCAATAAAACTGATAAGGAAATTAACTTAAAAAGAGAAAATAAAATGGGGAAAAATTAACTAAATAAGTAGAATGAATTCACCTTTTAATGAGTGATTCAATCATATTGGGTGAATGATCATAGTACATGAGTGGATCATCATTATTGAAAAATTCATTTCTTTATGATATTTGAATTTGTTTTTTTAAAATATGTATCAAATAAAAATTATGAGAAAATTAACTAAAAAGGTAGAAAAAATGATGATAAAATCAACTAAATAAGTAGTAGGAAGTAAAATCTTCATGCGATATGTATAAATTATGACACCCAGTATGCCACATAGTAATTTATATAAATAATCCATTTTTTTCTTGTGAAGAAGAAGAATTTAAATAGTCATGGTAGTACTAGAATAAATATAAATACACAATAGATTAAAAAATATTTTAAATGAAATAGTAATTATCTTCGAAAATACCACTTCAAGGATGCTATATTGTTGATGGTATATGATATCTCTCATAAATTTTCAAACATAATAAGCACAATCTTTTCCATTGGTATATTTTCGAAACTATAAAAACATTGAGAAAAATAGTAATTTTTTTATGTGTTTGGATAGTGAAATCTTATTATATATACCCTAATACTTATCCACTTATAGAAGTCACCATGATCCTTGTATTCATGGACTATCCTCATTCCATGATTTTGATTCTATTTAAACACCACCTTGTCATAAAAAACATCTCATTAAAAAATAAAATACAATATATAACTTCAATTTTAGTATTAAAACATTTGATTTAGTGTATTAAAAATTGGAAAAAGATATCACGTGTGGTTAGTTTATTGGGTATCCATAAAGTGAATCTATAAAATAAATATTTAGAGTATCCAAATTGATTTAAATGAGTATCAAATGTTTCTTAAAAAACAATAAGGAATAATTATTTACTGTAATGAAAATATTGAGGCCAGGAATTTTCATAAATTAACATTACATCACTTTTGCAGAATACATTGAACATTATATAAAAAGATTCCTAAGGACCATATCAGCTTAGTGTATTTGGAAAAAAGGAAACATAAACATTAGTACATGGTTGAACTAAATTATCTCCCACTATGTTCTTCAAGACGAGCTTCCGTCTTTGACATATCATACATGAAATATATACTCATAATGTGGGGAAGGAAAAATAAAAAGTGGTGAGATCAAATGCTCCCTAAGAGTTAATAAGGGATAGATATAAGCATAAACATGATCACATGGGTAAGATAACATGACCATGAAAATATAATATCATACCCTACATATCAGAGATCATATACATGAATCATGGCATGAATATTGGCATCTCATAAGACATGAATCATAAGTAAATAAGGAACATAATCCATGAAAGGATAACATAGGAATAATACATGGAATTTTGGTAGATGCATAAGCATATATAAATATTTCTATATTAGTCAAGGAATTAATTTCAAATCCATCTTAGTGGACAAATCCCTTTATTGAACTAGGTTCACACCATATTCCCATCTTGTATTTCTAAACTGAGTTCACTCCCCGTTCTAGCTTTGTATTGCTAAACTGAGTTCACTCCTTCTTCCAACCATGTAACACTAAACTGATTTCATTTATCATTCCATCCATGTACATCTCATGAGATATAAATCTTTACCTAATGCATTGGAGGGATATATAGGTCCCACCCATCTCATAATGAAATCATACATACATGTGCCACAAAATCATAAACAATCATATTATAAACCATGAAATGAAATGGGTATCATAAAAATGTAATCATATTATAAACTATGGGTAAAGGTATATGTTTCATAGTCATTTCATCAAAATAATAACCCATAAAAGGAAGTTTGTTTCAAAAGAATATAACCCATGGAAGAGAAACAAGTATCATAAGCATCATTATATCAAAAAATAAACCATTCAAGAGAGAATATGAATGAAACATTTGGATAATTTCTTATAAGGTAATTATTAACATCAATATATTTCATATTATATGGAAAATATCTTGGAAATATATTTTGAAAACATTTCTTGAGGTAAATATCCATTCTACGTTGAAAAATCCTTTTTAAAACATAAAACATTTTCAAAAACCTCTTTCTTTTAAAATAGTTTTAAAAACTTGTAATAGATGATTTGAAAAGAATATAACATTTTTAAAGTAATTTTTAATTTAAAATTTTCTTCATGTATCATTTGAAAAAAATTTATAATTTTTTTTAAAACATTATTTTTGATGTAAAACATGTTTCTGACTGAAGAGAGAGATACAATTAGATTTTTATAATATTTTTTTTCTTAATTGTATTAAGTACCAAATAGTGAAAAAATTACACAAATACATGGAGGTATATTTAATAAAATAATTATAAGGAATATAATGAGTTTTCATGATATATATATCAAAATATTTCATCAATTATGCATAATCATTAACAATTAAGAGAAGTGATGAGATTGTTTCAATAGAAACTTACTACATGGTAACATCGGATCATACAAACCATGTAAAAAAGGAAATTAAATGAAGCTTAAAATACCATTAAAATATTTATATTCGTGATATAACATTTCAAATGGAAGCATATACACCTCAAAAAAAATGTAGGTGCATAACAAAACACGTGTCTCAAAGAAGGGAAATTAGGAGAAAACCGTCTTGCCGATTTGGTATCTTTTGAAACATTATCCCCATGAAATAAAGATTATAGAAGGGATATTTAAATACCCATAAATTTAATAATATAAATAATATAATACATCATGTAAAGTATATATACAATTAAAAAGATAAGAGTGGTGAATAAGGCATGTATCTCACGAATATAAAAAGTGAGATGAAATTCCATTACCTTATGTCTTGACTCTTATCATACTCATTCAGAAATCATATATATGAAAAATAAATACAGTATAAATATATCACATTAATATATTCTTATAAATAATATCTTATTTTTTTATTATGACTTTATAGTACCTTCTTGTTAACAATTCTATGATAAGGTTACACTTTGGGTAATATTCGCTTTGTTCTTCACATGTGTCTTAATTTTTTATATCTTTGGTCATTATACTTGTATCATGATTTAAATAATGTAAACAATGATATAAGTATAATTTATATTCTATATATTTATATTATAATAATCTATAGAATATAGAATTATGAAAAGAGATACACCGTTCATGGAGACTGTAGGTCGTACGTATGCATAAACGTTGCTTTTAGTTTATTGACGTATTGAAAGAAATAAAGTAAATGAAATATATGGATATATGTATATATTATAGTTATATTAGTATTATTATGTCAAATGTTTTATTTAAATTCACTAAAACCATCATCAATACATTCCATGTAGTTTGTGAGTGAATCAGATCTCTTTGAGGGGGTGGTAGTGCACACATCCTCAAACAAAATTATCATATTTACACAAAATGGAAAGTGTAAAGATTTGTGTTATAATAGGAATAAATAAGCTTAAAGAAATAATATATATAATATATAACATATAAAAATATAGTTTAAATCAAAATTTCCAACATGATAGGTGATAAAGGAAAATTGAATAATCATCGTTTCGTGAGGCGATAGTTCACCGTACATGTAAACAGTATGTATGTTACCCATTATATGGAAGTAAATATAAGTGTAGGTAAAAAAAATTCATAAAAACATCATAGTATATTTATGATAATTTTTTTCTTATAAAATCATGGAATAAGAAGTGTTAATGGGTTGGATAATTGAAATAAAATAAAAAACATGAGAGAGAATGTTACCTCATATTCAGGAAACTTTTTTTGGTTTTCACCAAAGGGATTACTTGTAAGGATTTATTCACAAAGGGATGATTACAGTAAGAATATATATATATATTTATTAGTGTATTAGGAAAATCTATTCTAAAACAAATTGTCTTTTATGGTGTGAGGAAGTGGGAGGAGAGGATTACTTTTTATAGTCTAGGAGGAGAGACACTCCTGTAAATATTTTAAGAGAGAATTACACCCACAATTTTAATGTTTCATGTGGATAAAATAATGGAATAAATTTGATAAAAGAGATTATATGGTCTATATATTCTAATAAAATTGGTTTTGGACATGTTTCTAGGTCATTTTGGGTCTTAAATTTAAGGATTAGTTCTTTGTTAAGTTATTTTTTTCTTATTCATCGTAATTAATTTTAATCACCTTCACTAATATTTTTGATAAAAAACTAATTTCACCTTATTATAGATTATAAAATATTATTATTCCAAATATGTAAAAAAAATTCAAATTGAAATCACATAAGTGGATGAAATTAATTTAAATTTAATCTCACTAATGGGTGGACAATACATGTTTTTAAAGTAAAAATATTCAAAACTTTGCTATGTTTTTATATTTAATGTCAAAGTGAAGTTGTTTCTAATGACACAAATTGGGTTGATTGATAAAAATATGATCTAATTACACTTTTAAACCAAATTAAAATATAATTTTTCCTTACAAATAAATAAATGGAAAAACTATTTTGAATTAATATTTAGTCTTTTTAACTATTCATCCAAAAATGATGTTTCTCAGAAAAATCCCATAAATTCACTCTACGATAATTTCAACATTAAAAATTAAAAAATGTTATTTCATTTTTTAAAATTTAATTTATAAATGTGTCTAAAATTATTTTTATTATTTTTCACAGCAGTACATTAAATTAGTTTATTTGAGAAAATTGTATTTTTAAACATACAAGGACTTTACCAAAAATAGAATATTTCATTATCAATATGATTTATTTATATAAAAATTTATAAAAAATTTATTAATGTATTTATCAGTATTTATATTACTATGTTTAACACATAGTTTATAAATATCTCATTTAAATAATTATAACAATAAAATGTTGTTTCTTAGAAACTCAATGATGCATTTAACGTACAACAATTTAGTACCTTGTAAATGGAATGTTTGAATTAGTGTAATAAAAGACAATAATGAAAATTAATTCATCCAAAAAAAGTTCCATAAAAAATAATGTGTTACAAAAAATAAATTTATAATGGTTAAATTGAAGAGTTTTACCCCTGCATCGTTGATAATAAGAAGATCATGTTGTCTTTATGTTTTCTTTCAAACATTGTGGACTATTTTGCCACTATCTCATCAATTTGAAATAAATCCAATGAGGTTAGTTGTGTATAAGTGATGTGATGTATAATGATTCCATATTTATGTTTATAGTGGTTTCCCTTCAAATTTTATTGATATAGAAACCTACCAAAAATGTGAATTGTATTTAGTCATAACTAACATATTATATCAGAATTTGGAAAAATAAAAAAAATCATAATTTTAGATTAAAATTTTCCCAATCAAATTCAAATCACTAAATATCATAATTTAATTTTTAAAAAATATAATTTCAAAATAATTTAAATCAATCAATTAAAAAATAAAATTTCAATCATTTTAAAAAAACACTCTAATACAAATTAAAAAATAAAATTCACAAAAAAAATAAACGTAATGGTTTTTTTAAATTCATAAAATTTTTAAAATTAATGAAACTAAAAATTAATCCATTCAAGAATTTTAGATATATAATGATAATTTATAATTATAAATTCAATTTTAAAATTAAATTTCAATTAAACTATTTAAATTAAATGTATGGATTCTTTATTAACCTCAACAATGAATAAATCAATAAAAATAATGATTTGATCCTATAATAAATTGAGTCTAGGATTAAAAAAAATTTATAAACAAGTGAATAATCAGAATTTAGATTAAATTAGTTGGTATTTTCAATGAATAATGGATTGTTTTTTTAAAAAAAATCGCTCCCATCAATAACACATAAATCAGATGTGTCTTTTACTTGATAAAATCATAAATAAACTTTTAGTAATTTTAGAACACCAAAATATGAATTTAATGATGAAACCCATGTCAATAAACCTCTTAATGACATAAAATAATATTAAAACCATATATTTATTTTTTTTATGTGTAAGAGTAAATGAAATGTTAATATGAAATGTGGTCTACCAAAACAACCTAATAAGTAGATTTTAAGGGTTTGGAGGCCTTTATAATTATTCATTAAGGAATAAAAGATATAAAAATGACATTGTTTTTGAAATCTTACAAAAAATAATATATTTGTTTTTGGAATGTTGGAATAGACATATCATCAATCTGAGGTGTTGTTTAATAGGGTTGACCAGAAATAAAATATTAATGTTTTAAAATGTTAAAACTTGTGTGAAAGGGTAAAAAATGTAAAACCACAACCAAATGATGTGTAATAATAGTAATACCATATTTTTATTATTTTTAATCTATCCCATATGAAACATCAATAAGAAGTGTGGTGTACTTTGATAGACCAAATAAACTATTTTTAAAGGTTCAATAGTCATTAAAAACTAACGTCACGGGGTGATAACTAATAAAATGATCTATTATTTCCATAAAATAATATGAAAACAAATGTAGGATGATTTTTAAAGTATATGATCATCTGTCACATCAATCAGACATATTACTTACTCGAGATGATAAAAAATTCACTTTTAGTATTTTAAAAACACTAAAACATGAATGTAATGACCAATAAAAACGTGAATCATAAGGTTAAAACTGGGAAAAAAATTATGATTTATATTAAATCATATTAAAACAACCATAGGGTGATTTTTGAAATGTTTGAATTGGTAGACCAATAAAATGATGTTTCATTTGATCCAGATGACTAGAAACAAACTTTTAGTGTTTTGAAACAAAATAAAACATGTGTGTAATGTTTAAAAAAATAAAAAAAAACAATAAATGTTGTAAAATAATAAGATGAACATATTTATATTATTATTAACATGTATGGTTATACATCATGTCAATTGAACAAGTGGTGTTCTCAGAAATACTGAATTAGTTGTTTTGAATGGTTTTGAAGACTTTATGGACAAACTTCGGGGGTGGGGGGGGGGGTCAAAACTAAGAAAAAAACCTATGATTTCCATGAGATAATAGAAAAAAAATTGTAGTGAAATTTTTGAAATGTTGGAACTTACATAACATCAATATGAGGTGTAGTTTTCTCAGGATAACCTGAAACATGTTTTTATATTTTAAAAAAACTAAAACATGTGTGTACGAGTCAAAACCACAGAAAAATACTTTCAAATGGATTGAAATCATTGTAAAATTGTATTTTTATATTATATTCAATATGTATTAGTAGGAGACATTTCAATTAGACATGTGGTGTTCTCAAATGAACCAACTAACCAGTTTGAAAGGTTTGATGTTTTTTAAAAATGTTTGTCAGGTGGTCAAAACCATGTAAACAACCTATAGTTTCATAAATTTATAGGAAAATATTTATACAATGTTGTTTTAAATATTAGAACCAAAGGGGCATAAATTTTATGTATTGTTTACGTAGGATGACTGGAAGAACAAATTTAGTGTTCTGAAATAATAAATCATTCATGTAACAGTCAAACCGTAGAGAACAACCTATAAATAAAGTGAAATAATAGGAAGACAATATTTTTATTATTACTAACATGTACAAGAAGATGAAACATCAATTAAACATTAAATGTACTCAAACAAAGTGAATGAGTATTTTTTCATTGTTTTGACGACTTATAGATATGTGTGTTAGAGGGTCCAAACCAAGATAGTGAACTTTTATTAGCATGAAATCATAATAAATTTACTGAAGAGTTATTTTTGAGATGTGTAAGTAGTTTTCATGTTAATGAAATATTTTTTTTCCTAGTATAGTCATAAACACACTTTCAGTGAATTAAAAACACTAAAGCATTACTGTAATAATAAAAACCTTATCAAATGATCTCTAAATGAAATAAAAATCATAAAAACCCAAATTTTTATTATTTTTGATTTATGTGTGAGAATTTCATGTTAATTTGACATGCAGTGGGATAGAATGACCTAATATGTATCTTTTTAATTGTTTGATGACCTTTAAAATTATGCATCTTGGGGTCAAAACCAAGAAAATGACCATTGATTATGGAACAATCATATAATGATAACATTAGGGTGAATTATAAAATTTCAGAACTAATGAAACATAAATCTGAGGTGTTGTTTAATTGAGATGACTAGAAACACACTTTCAGTTTTTTAAAACAAAAAAGCATGCATGTTACAGTCAAAACCTTAGAAGATGACCCTTGAATGATGAAAAATCATGGAAAGGATTTATTTTTATAATTATTGATGTGTATAAAAAGATGACTTGTCAATTGGACATGTTGTGTGATTGAATAGATCGAATAAGCACTTTTTAATGGTTCGATGACCTCAAAAACATTCTATAGGGGTCAAAACAAAGAGAGCGACCTCCAATTTCCATGGAATCATACTAAAACAACCATAAAATACTTTTTAAAAAGAATTGGAAGATGACATGTCAATTGGATGTGTCCTTTGACCAGTATGATCAAGAACACATGTTTAGTGATTTAAAAACACGAAAACATGTTTCAAATGATCAACACCATATCAAACAACCTAGGAATGATGTGAAATCATGGAACAATTTTATTCTTTTTATTTTTATTTTTGATATAAAATTAAATTTCAATATGATGTGTGGTGTGCACGAAAAGTCCTTACAAGCAGTTTTTAAATGTTTAATGGATTTTACAAATGTGCATATGAGGGTCAAAATATAAAAAATGACCTTTTATTTTCATGAAAAAAATAAAAAAACCTTAGAATGAATTTAGGAACATTGTAACTAACATAACATCAATCCAATGTTTTTTTAATTGGGATGACTTGTAACAGCCCAAGATTTTATAAAAAAATATTCTTTTTAATTTTATTAATGTCTTGTGTTGTACGCTACACCCAAAGGAGCTTGCACAACACACATCCTTGACTTGACTTGCATTACACGCAATCGCGACCTTCCTCGATAGCGTGTGTAGTACGCAATACCGAGTTTCACTAAACAACGATATGCTATAAAAATATTATTAAAACTAGCCGTTATGAATAGTAATAACCACTTTTTGAAATCCAGTAAATCTTATTTTTCAAAATGAACTTTATTTTTGGATTCGGAGTATCGAATTTAGCCTAAGGTGAAATTTTGGTACTTTTCGGATAACTTTCATATTCTGATGAATAGTGAAAATTACTAAATTATAATTAAAAACAACTTTTTTAATCGAAATAATTAATAGTGATAAATCATTAATTTGAGTGGTTTTAAAGTATATTTAGAATATATTTTTACAATTTAATACAATTTTGGTCATTGGATGTAATTTCACATTTAAACCAGACATAAACAAGTGTCAATCTTTTGATAGATATTGTTTCGTAAAAACACGCTATTTGTTTTAATAGCGGGATTTAATTATAAAATTAATTAATTCAACTTCTATGTTATGAATTTGGTAAAATAGACTTCATTTTTGAATTCGGAATATGAAATATAGCTTAGGATGAAATTTTGGCATTTTTCTGAAAACTTTCAATTTTTGATGAATAGTGAAACCACTAAGTGGTAGGTTAAAAACTGAATTTTGCATAAAACTTAATTTTACCCCTTCTGTGAATGGAATTTCGAAAATCCGAGAGACACGGTTAATATCAAGGACTAAAATGTGGTTCAATGAGATGAAAATAATTTTTGGTGAATAGTAACTTTTTACTTTTTTTTTACCGCGGTTAATAGTAAATAGGGTAACTAAGGGTAAATATGATATTACTATTACCCTAACACATGTCCTAATTCTATTGGACAAGTTTAATTCGACCAAAAACAAACTTAGGAATAAAATATGACCATTTAGGCCTACTTGGATTAGATTAGGACATTTATTATTAATTTATTTAAAGAAAGGTTAAAATAGTTAAAATCAAAGTTTAATAAGTAAATCATTTTTAATATGGGGTTATACATAAGATAAATTCGATTGTAAATATTCATTAGAAAGATAAAACGATTTCCTACATGATGGTATTTTATTTGTAATTTTTAGACATCAAATAATTTAATTTATTTATGACACAACGATGATGCAGTAATTATCTTATTAATGAAATATTGACATAATTGATGTTATAAACATCAAAATAAATGTAATTTGAGATTTTTTATGAATTCCACTAATTTTCTAGGTTACTATGATATATTAATGTTGATTTAATCAACTTGGTTCGAACATTTAATTCTGTTATGACTTTCACAAAAATCATATATCAAATAGTGTCAAAATTGACACAAAATAGTTTTTAAATCAAATATTATATTATTAATTGTTATTGTATTCCTAAAAATCTAAGGTTCGTCCAAATGACTTAGATAAGGATATATATATTAATAATAAACAATTTGGGGTTCGTTTGGCATGTTATAGTAAGTGTATTAACCATATAGTGAAAGAAAACAAAAAGACATGGTAAAAGTTAAATTATTTAACTTAGAGTTAAATCTAATTGATAAGGTTAAAATAATATCCTAAACTTGTCTAAATTCTATTGGTTGATAGGATTTCGACCCATCCCCACTTTAGCTTCGAAATAAGACCCTTTGGAACCATTATAAACCGATTTTGACTTTAATATAAAATAATATTTTGAGATATTCCTAAGGTGCCCCTCTCCTCCCCTATAAAAGGACACCTCCTCCCCCTCCTCCTCACACCAATTTGAGCACTCAAGCTCGGCCAACCCCTGCCAAAATCTCTTCTCCACTTCCCTAGAAACATCCTAGAGGTTCTGGTCTTCCTCAAAGACCAAATTCTAGTGCCCTAAGAGGAGGTCTCAAAGAGGCACTTCAAAGAAGAGGTAATTACCGTTACCAATTCTTTCATATTTATTTCTTCTTCCACTTCTTCTTCTTAGGTTGTTTCATTATAAAGTAATAAAATCAGTATCACTCATATACTGATATGTTATTATAAGTATGAAACAACCCTATTTCACCATCTATCCATCCTACGGAAAAAGAAATCACCGCGCGTGCGTACGTACGGAATACCGTCTCCACGCCGTGGTGTAATCTATTTTCCACCACCACCTTACATGGATGGGTATAATGGTGTAAAGAATAACTATACATAGTTATTACAACATCATATTGATTCTGATATATTGTATAATCCACTCCAATTCAATTCAATATTTATAGAAATGATATCATCACTCGTGCGTACGTACGGACTACCGTCTCCACGACGCGATGGGATTCATTCTCCATATTAACCATTTAAGAATGATTATAAAGTATATATAAGAAATAATAATGAAATATATGACATTATAAAGCTACTGGATTTATGTATATATATACATATGTATGTCATCTACTTACTTCCATTTCAAGACAATAAGGAAAGGAAAACAACGTTCATGCGTACGTACGGACTACCGTCTCCATGAACGGTGTTTTTCATTTTATTTATCTACCTATTATATATATATATATACTGAATATATATGATATATAAATCATATTTTATATTCTGGAAGTATGTAAATCATGATATAAGTAATAATGATGTCAAGAACAACAAGTCAAAACACCTACGATAAATGAAATGATTTTACCCAAAACGCTTCTTTAACATGGAATTTACAAAAGAACGGGTAATATAATGTCATAAGTGAACCATATATGATATCATAACAATGAATATGATTCTGTAATAAGTCAATGACATTATTTAAATCATTATACAGGAGGTTCGGACACATACGAAGCAAATCGGACCTAAGGTAAGGGAAATATCACAATCTCATTTTTATCCGAGATTGTTTATACTTTGGTATTTACTGGGGTGTATTTTATCATCCAAATCCAAGTTTCTTAAATATGTAATATTATTTCCACCCACCTACAATTGTTTAAATCCAATTTTACCCTTCGGTGAGTTTTTAGTAAAAGATATGAAAGGAATCTTTTGTCGTTTTTTTATACGAGGTACTTTTTGACTTTTCCGACAAAAGTACGAGAAGAATGTTTTTTTTAACTTATACGGCACGAACGGATTTTTACGGTTTTTTAAAGCCTTATTTTCATGAACCTTCCTCCAAAATATTTCATGAATATTTTTAATAAAATCTCTTTCTTTTAAAATTGTATGATGTTTTGTGAAAAGAAATTGCTTTTGAAGAAGAAAGGATATTTTCCTCAAGAATTCATTTCAAGTGTTTTATCGAAATTATTTTCCATCTAAGATAATAAAGGGTTCTATTTCTATCCATATTTTTACGTTGATTTGACTATGTTGTGATGGAATTATGTTTATGAATTCCTTTATCTTATATGAATGGTTTTATGATGTCATGTTGTTTTAAGAATCCCATTTTTATTACATGGGTTATGAAATGATGTATGATTTATGATTTTGTGGCACACATAAGAATGGTATCATTATGAGATGGGTGGGACCTATATCTCCCTCCAATGCATTGGGTAAAGATTTTATATCTCATGAGATAGACATGGCTGGAATGGTAGGTTATACCGGTTCAGTGAAACAGGACTGAAACGAGGGTTACTCGATTCAGAAAGGGACTTTGTCCACTAAGATAGTCTTGGCAATGAGTCATGACTAACAAGAAATGATTTTCCATGATTATGTGTGCATTCCAAAAAGTTTCAAGTTTCATGTTATGATTATGGTGATCTCATTTTCACTTCTATGATTTTTTTCCATGTTAAGATATTATGATCTCTTTTGCAGGTTATGATTTTCAAAAAGATATGATATGATTTTTATTTCTTTTGTATACCCTTACTGAGCATTTGAGCTCACCCTTTTATGTTTTCTTTTCCCCAGGATATAAAGAAAGGTTTTAGGTAAGAAAAAAAAGGGAAGATCTTTATGGGAGATATTGAAGATCTTTCACCAGGATTAGAAGATTACGTTCCGAGTTTCCAAAGACACTAAACTATTACGATCCTTGTGTGTGTGTTTTTGTTATGTACTAAGTATTCCGCAAAAGTAATGTAATGTCCATGTATGATAAGCTTCGGGTCTCTACAGTTGGTATCAGAGGAAAGGTTTAGTCAACCTTTGGAAACTAGGATGCGAAAACGTTAGTGAGATCCCTAGAGATATTTCTAAGGTATGTCTAGGGATGTCTCTAAGGTTAAGTATACGTATAGGTTATAGTCCTAGAATTTCACTAACGATCTTAGAATTTAACCTAAGATGTTAGATATTGAGGGTACTACCCCTTTATTATGTTGTTTTCCCTAGCATTATTTTTGCCTCTCACACTATTCTTTTGGGGTTTTAGACGATGGCTGGAACCCGAAGGAACCGTGTTGATCAATGCAATGGACAATGCAATGATTGTCCCCCTGAGCAACCAAACGATATGGGATCTGGAATGAAAAATCTTGTAGCCATGCTCACACAACTTTCTCAAGCTATGAATCATGCAGGACTTCCAAACGAGCAAAGGAAGGAGCAACATTCTGTTGAATCCTTCATGAGGCAGCGTCCGCCTTCTTTCAGTGGGTCTACTGATCCATTAGTTTCTGAACAATGGATTAGTACTACTGAAAAGATATTTTCAGTTCTTCAATGTTCTGAACATGATAAAGTCATCCTAGCAGTGTATCGTTTGGAAGGTGAAGCTGATCAATGGTGGAATCTTATCAAGAATACGAGGCCAAGAGATGAAATTGAGTCCATGGAATGGGACGAGTTCAAGAACTTGTTTTTCAGTAAGTACTTCCCTCGTATTCTTCGAACGAAGATGGAAAAGGAGTTTCTTGAGCTGAAACAGAAGGATGATGAATCTGTTGGTATATACGAAGCGAATTTTACAAGACTTGCAAGGTATGCATCTGGCATTATCATCCAACCTGAAAGTAAAGTTGATCGATTTTTCAGTGGCTTAAAACCAAGTCTTCGAAGGGCATTAGCTATAAGAGACTTCAGTAGCTATGAAGAAATTGTGCGTTGTGCTATCAAGGTAGAAATGGAAGTTGGTGTTACATATCCATCTCATGGTTTTGACAAGAAACGAAAGATGGAGTTCAAGGAGAAATCTCATAATAATGGTGAAAAGAAGATGAATGTTTCCTTATGCACAAAGTGTGGAAAGAAGCATGGTGGAGATTGTCTTAAAGGAAATAGAAAATGTTTTAAGTGTGGAAAAGAAGGTCATCGAGCAGCTGAGTGTCGAAGTAATGGAAAAAGGGTTTCTAATGATGTGAATAAAGCAAACACTGCAGAGAACGCACCACCAACACTTCAATGCTTCAAGTGCAAGGAAATGGGGCATTATGCTAATAATTTCCCTAATCCAAGGGTTAGTGATGATCAACATGAGCAACCACTGAAGGAAAAGGACAAAGGGAAGTCACATGCGATCACTATTGGCGATGTTGAATATGATAACGATGTGGTGGAATGATTAAGCGTTTATGTAATGGGATTCCAAAATAATGTTGTATCATTGTGTATTGCAATATTTATTAATGTGGTATTCAAAGTGATTGAGATATTTTTGGAAATAAGATGATATGCGCATAATGAAGGGAAAATAAGAAAATGAAATGTTTAACAGTATTCATGAGCTCATGATTGATATAAGGACTAAGTGATATCATGGTTTGAGTATATAGAATTTTGAGGATTTTGGTATGTGGAAAGTGTTAACTTTAAACTGCATTCATGTTTTCACTAAGGTATTCAAGAGAATACATGATTAAGGACTTTGAATGTTTAGAATGTGACCAACAAGACATATCTTATGGGGATCGACGATGGTGTTAAATCTCTGGTAATCGTTTTCACTATGTTATGAGAGTGGACTACAGTATTATGTATAAGCCTAAAGATTAGACTAGATTATGTTGGACGTAAGTTAGTATTGTTTAAGGATAGAAATTTTTTTTTTCGATATTATTGATGGGATGTTATAGTAATATAGTTTTGGAAAAAGGACAACCTGCAGGACGGGCGACAGCCCATCGCTTCGGACAAGGCTGTAGGAATCGAACCCACAACCGAAGTGCGACTGGCCTTTATCGCCTACCACTGACCTACAGGAAGTCCATGTTTAGTAGAAACTAGTTTTATTATATTAAGGAGTATGATATATGAAGTATAAGTCCATTTTAGGAACCATATATGATTAATCTCACTATAGATCGATTTATGAATATAATTTTTGCTAACCTTTTGTTTGAGACAGATGGAATGACCCGTCATTCTATCACATGATCTGCTAACACTTCACGAATAACAAATTCAACTTCATTTATTTAAGAGATGAAGTGGAAATTGTTCAAGGCACGAACAACAGTGATATTGTACCAAAATAAAGTAAGTATTTATTCTAAGCAAATTTTCAACTTTAGGGAAATGATCTTGAAAACCAAAAAAATGTTGTCCTAGTGATCTTATACCTGATGAATTAGATGGTACCTTAGATCGTCACAAATCTATGGATTTGTGATTACTGGATTTTCCATAGCCATGTTCTCTACCACTCTCCATCAGAACATGATGGTTAGATTTCTCTTCCATATCCATATTTTCACCTATGTGGAAACCCAGTGATTAGTTTATTTGGGTAATCGTTACATTTCATACTTTAGTTTTTAAAGCCAAGTTTTGGTATTCCCTTTTACGATGTGGGTTTATATTAAAGAAACTTTGAAATAGTAAACCATTTATAACCCCGACGAATTTCGAGGGAGAAATTCATTTTAAGGGGGGTAGAATGTAACAGCCCAAGATTTTATAAAAAAATATTCTTTTTAATTTTATTAATGTCTTGTGTTGTACGCTACACCCAAAGGAGCTTGCACAACACACATCCTTGACTTGACTTGCATTACACGCAATCGCGACCTTCCTCGATAGCGTGTGTAGTACGCAATACCGAGTTTCACTAAACAACGATATGCTATAAAAATATTATTAAAACTAGCCGTTATGAATAGTAATAACCACTTTTTGAAATCCAGTAAATCTTATTTTTCAAAATGAACTTTATTTTTGGATTCGGAGTATCGAATTTAGCCTAAGGTGAAATTTTGGTACTTTTCGGATAACTTTCATATTCTGATGAATAGTGAAAATTACTAAATTATAATTAAAAACAACTTTTTTAATCGAAATAATTAATAGTGATAAATCATTAATTTGAGTGGTTTTAAAGTATATTTAGAATATATTTTTACAATTTAATACAATTTTGGTCATTGGATGTAATTTCACATTTAAACCAGACATAAACAAGTGTCAATCTTTTGATAGATATTGTTTCGTAAAAACACGCTATTTGTTTTAATAGCGGGATTTAATTATAAAATTAATTAATTCAACTTCTATGTTATGAATTTGGTAAAATAGACTTCATTTTTGAATTCGGAATATGAAATATAGCTTAGGATGAAATTTTGGCATTTTTCTGAAAACTTTCAATTTTTGATGAATAGTGAAACCACTAAGTGGTAGGTTAAAAACTGAATTTTGCATAAAACTTAATTTTACCCCTTCTGTGAATGGAATTTCGAAAAACCGAGAGACACGGTTAATATCAAGGACTAAAATGTGGTTCAATGAGATGAAAATAATTTTTGGTGAATAGTAACTTTTTACTTTTTTTTTACCGCGGTTAATAGTAAATAGGGTAACTAAGGGTAAATATGATATTACTATTACCCTAACACATGTCCTAATTCTATTGGACAAGTGTAATTCGACCAAAAACAAACTTAGGAATAAAATATGACCATTTAGGCCTACTTGGATTAGATTAGGACATTTATTATTAATTTATTTAAAGAAAGGTTAAAATAGTTAAAATCAAAGTTTAATAAGTAAATCATTTTTAATATGGGGTTATACATAAGATACATTCGATTGTAAATATTCATCAGAAAGCTAAAACGATTTCCTACATGATGGTATTTTATTTGTAATTTTTAGACATCAAATAATTTAATTTATTTATGACACAACGATGATGCAGTAATTATCTTATTAATGAAATATTGACATAATTGATGTTATAAACATCAAAATAAATGTAATTTGAGATTTTTTATGAATTCCACTAATTTTCTAGGTTACTATGATATATTAATGTTGATTTAATCAACTTGGTTCGAACATTTAATTCTGTTATGACTTTCACAAAAATCATATATCAAATAGTGTCAAAATTGACACAAAATAGTTTTTAAATCAAATATTATATTATTAATTGTTATTGTATTCCTAAAAATCTAAGGTTCGGCAAAATGACTTAGATAAGGATATATATATTAATAATAAACAATTTGGGGTTCGTTTGGCATGTTATAGTAAGTGTATTAACCATATAGTGAAAGAAAACAAAAAGACATGGTAAAAGTTAAATTATTTAACTTAGAGTTAAATCTAATTGATAAGGTTATAATAATATCCTAAACTTGTCTAAATTCTATTGGTTGATAGGATTTCGACCCATCCCCACTTTAGCTTCGAAATAAGACCCTTTGGAACCATTATAAACCGATTTTGACTTTAATATAAAATAATATTTTGAGATATTCCTAAGGTGCCCCTCTCCTCCCCTATAAAAGGACACCTCCTCCCCCTCCTCCTCACACCAATTTGAGCACTCAAGCTCGGCCAACCCCTGCCAAAATCTCTTCTCCACTTCCCTAGAAACATCCTAGAGGTTCTGGTCTTCCTCAAAGACCAAATTCTAGTGCCCTAAGAGGAGGTCTCAAAGAGGCACTTCAAAGAAGAGGTAATTACCGTTACCAATTCTTTCATCTTTATTTCTTCTTCCACTTCTTCTTCTTAGGTTGTTTCATTATAAAGTAATAAAATCAGTATCACTCATATACTGATATGTTATTATAAGTATGAAACAACCCTATTTCACCATCTATCCATCCTACGGAAAAAGAAATCACCGCGCGTGCGTACGTACGGAATACCGTCTCCACGCCGTGGTGTAATCTATTTTCCACCACCACCTTACATGGATGGGTATAATGGTGTAAAGAATAACTATACATAGTTATTACAACATCATATTGATTCTGATATATTGTATAATCCACTCCAATTCAATTCAATATTTATAGAAATGATATCATCACTCGTGCGTACGTACGGACTACCGTCTCCACGACGCGATGAGATTCATTCTCCATATTAACCATTTAAGAATGATTATAAAGTATATATAAGAAATAATAATGAAATATATGACATTATAAAGCTACTGGATTTATGTATATATATACATATGTATGTCATCTACTTACTTCCATTTCAAGACAATAAGGAAAGGAAAACAACGTTCATGCGTACGTACGGACTACCGTCTCCATGAACGGTGTTTTTCATTTTATTTATCTACCTATTATATATATATATACAGAATATATATGATATATAAATCATATTTTATATTCTGGAAGTAAGTAAATCATGATATAAGTAATAATGATGTCAAGAACAACAAGTCAAAACACCTACGATAAATGAAATGATTTTACCCAAAACGCTTCTTTAACATGGAATTTACAAAAGAACGGGTAATATAATGTCATAAGTGAACCATATATGATATCATAACAATGAATATGATTCTGTAATAAGTCAATGACATTATTTAAATCATTATACAGGAGGTTCAGACACATACGAAGCAAATCGGACCTAAGGTAAGGGAAATATCACAATCTCATTTTTATCCGAGATTGTTTATACTTTGGTATTTACTGGGGTGTATTTTATCATCCAAATCCAAGTTTCTTAAATATGTAATATTATTTCCACCCACCTAAAATTGTTTAAATCCAATTTTACCCTTCGGTGAGTTTTTAGTAAAAGATATGAAAGGAATCTTTTGTCGTTTTTTTTATACGAGGTACTTTTTGACTTTTCCGACAAAAGTACGAGAAGAATGTTTTTTTTAACTTATACGGCACGAACGGATTTTTACGGTTTTATAAAGCCTTATTTTCATGACCCTTCCTCCAAAATATTTCATGAATATTTTTAATAAAATCTCTTTCTTTTAAAATTGTATGATGTTTTGTGAAAAGAAATTTCTTTTGAAGAAGAAATGATATTTTCCTCAAGAATTCATTTCAAGTGTTTTATCAAAATTATTTTCCATCTAAGATAATAAAGGGTTCTATTTCTATCCATATTTTTACGTTGATTTGACTATGTTGTGATGGAATTATGTTTATGAATTCCTATATCTTATATGAATGGTTTTATGATGTCATGTTGTTTTAAGAATCCCATTTTTATTACATGGGTTATGAAATGATGTATGATTTATGATTTTGTGGCACACATAAGAATGGTATCATTATGAGATGGGTGGGACCTATATCTCCCTCCAATGCATTGGGTAAAGATTTTATATCTCATGAGATAGACATGGCTGGAATGGTAGGTTATACCGGTTCAGTGAAACAGGACTGAAACGAGGGTTACTCGATTCAGAAAGGGACTTTGTCCACTAAGATAGTCTTGGCAATGAGTCATGACTAACAAGAAATGATTTTCCATGATTATGTGTGCATGCCAAAAAGTTTCAAGTTTCATGTTATGATTATGGTGATCTCATTTTCACTTCTATGATTTTTTTCCATGTTAAGATATTATGATCTCTTTTGCAGGTTATGATTTTCAAAAAGATATGATATGATTTTTATTTCTTTTGTATACCCTTACTGAGCATTTGAGCTCACCCTTTTATGTTTTCTTTTCCCCAGGATATAAAGAAAGGTTTTAGGTAAGAAAAAAAAGGGAAGATCTTTATGGGAGATATTGAAGATCTTTCACCAGGATTAGAAGATTACGTTCCGAGTTTCCAAAGACACTAAACTATTACGATCCTTGTGTGTGTGTTTTTGTTATGTACTAAGTATTCCGCAAAAGTAATGTAATGTCCATGTACGATAAGCTTCGGGTCTCTACATGACTGGTAACAAACTTTTAGTGTTTTAAGACACTAAAACATGTGTATAATGGAAAAACCATAGAGAATGACCAATAGATGATTTTAAATCATAGGTATGCCATATTTTTATTATTTGTGATGCGTGTGAGTATAAGGCATGTGAATCGTATATTCTATGTGCTCATACGAACCAAATAAATAGTTTTAAATTTAAAAACTGTTTTGAAGCTAGTATATATCAAAAATCAAATGACTTGGGACTATATCTTAAATTTTGTATTAATTGAAATATTCCATTGGAATTTAATTATTATATTTTTCATTATTTTCTTAATTTACCATACTAAATTTTATTTTTATTTTATTTTATTTTCAGTTATATGAGTTGATGGGTGCAGAGTATGGACAATTATTTGATGATTTTATCCGATAGTTTATGAAATTATATATTCCATATAAATTTATTTAATATATGAATCATGGTTGTTTTTTTGTTCTTATAATTCTGAGGTATTTTTTTAAAATTAAATTATCAATAGAGGCCTCAATTTGCTGACCATTATATAGCCCTCTAGAAGTTGAAATAGAAAATAATGATGGGTTAAAAGCGAATACCATTTTGTAGATATTGGGTGTCCACTATAGTCCGTAAGGGATAAATTTTTGTGGTTGATAAAGATCATTTCTATAGTAGTATAGAAACGAATAAGGGAAGATATTGGATAGGATCACAATGTGCTTGATCAAATTATGGCGGAGCAGTGGGCATCTGAATAGGAGAGTAGGGTATAAAAAAATTAGGTTTTAGAAATGATTTCTGTGAAGACCTGGGCCTTGGGGAAGATGCATTAATGAAATCTCTTCATGCCAGAATCTATCATGTCCCTCCAAGAATTGTTTAGAGGTTTTTCTTGTCATACTTTTTCCTATTCAATTATTCTTGTGCTGGTACAAACTCATTTTACCTCGTGGAATAACCTGACCATTATATTTTTGTTTAATAAATTTTTGGGAGTATGGGTTTCACTCATGCTCCGAGCCATTCTGGGTATTTTTAAATTTTTGTGATTGAATACATTTTCATACATGAAATGAATATATATATTGTCAAAAGGAAAGTAAAAAATTTATAAAAATATAAACACGTATGAGGACCAAGATCACAATGATAAAATGAAAATTTGGTATGCTGATGTTGCTTGATATAATTAATAGTGGGATGAAAAAATGTATTCGAGGACAAAATTAGTTTTCTTATTTCCATGAAAAAAATATACAACATAAAAGGAAGAACATATTTGTATCATATATCTAACAAAAAACACCAAAAATAACTGCAACTATAAAAATATATCTATATATAGTTACCCTAATAATAGGACATATAACTTTAGGAATCCTGCATGAGATGGTTTCCCCTACCGCCTCTCACTGTGTTATTATCCTAGCCATAGAATAATACCACTAGTACCATATTTCAATGGTTGAGGAACCTTGGGAACCAAAATAATATATAAGTAATGATACAGGGGTGCCATCTTTAACCACAAACAACCCTTACTTCGTCAATGTTATGGATATATATCTGGAACACTACCTATCATGCATCCCCGAATGACTAATCAACAACAGATGACCAAAACCAAATCTATTTCTACCTAAAGAATTATTATCGATGAAATAAAATATCCCATTAATCAGTGTGGAGTAACTAAATATTTAACTGCACATATCATGTAGTATCCTTGATCACTTGATCAGTGGAGTTGGTTCGAAGACTTCTATAACAATAGTCAGTTCAAAAAAATTTCACTGCACCTTCCCATGAATTAGGGGGTAAAAATCAACCAAATAGACTCTAAATATTTTTAAATTGTAGGATAATAACTGTATATTGATTTTTCAAATGCAGGAACTCACACAGTAATAGTCCCAGTTTTCAATTTATTTGGATGACCAACAACAAATTTTTTAGTGTTTTAAAACTCCAAAATTAAATTTAAATGGTTAAGACCATATTAAATGACCTTATATTTACATTAAATCATAGTAAAACAATATCTAAATTATTTTAACATGTAATAGTGCTTGGATCATTAATTAGGCATGCCATTTTCTTGAATGAACTAACTAAGAAATTTTTAAATATTTGATATTATTTACAATTGTGTTAAATGGGGTTAAAACTAAGAAAAAAGCCTCCCAATGTCATAAAATCATAATAAAATGGCCATGAATTGATTTATAAAACTTTGGAACTGATGTTATTTCAATCAAAAATATTTTCTCTCAAGATGAGCACATGTGACTTTTAGTGTTTTAAAAAATGTAAACATGTATATAATGACCATAACCATATCAAAAAACCTAAAAATGATGTGAAATAACAATAAGACCATATTTATATTATTACTGAGATGTATGATTATAATAAACATCAATCAGACATGTTTTATTCTCAAACGAATGGAATAAGCAGTTCATAATGGTTTTATGGCCTTTAAAAACGTGCATCAAAGGGTCAAAACTAAGAAAGAGACCTTTGATTGGTGTGAAATCATATGAAAACAATTGTATAGTGATTTTTTAAATGAAGGATTAAAGCACACATAAATTGAACATGTTCTTTTCTCAGTATAACCACAAATTCTTTTTTAGTGTTTTAAAACAGTAAAACATGTGTGGAATGGTCAAAACCATAGAAAACAACCTCCACATGATGAGTAATCATAGTATAACCATATATTTCTTATTTTGTTTATGTGTAAGAGTAAACAAATGATCAATATGGCATGTAGTATTCCCAAAATGAACTAATATGCATTTTTTAATGGTTTGGTGTCCTTTAAAAACACGATTTAGGGGGTCAAAAGAAAGAAAAAAGATTGTGGATTACGTAAAATAATAATAAAAAAAAATTTTATAAAGATTTATTAAATTTTTGAACTGACATAATGTCAATATGATGTTTCATTTGGTCAGGATGACTGGAAATGCACTTTTAGTATTTCCAGGCACTAAAATGTGTGTGCAACTATCAACACTATAGTAAACATCCTATAAATCACCTGAAATCAAAGGAATAGTTTATTTTTATTTTTATTGAAGTGTAAGTGTATAAGACAAGTCCATCATAAATGTGGTGTGATCTGATGGTCCGAATAATAGAATTTTAATGGTTTAGCAGCCTTTAAGATGTGTCATAGGGAGTCAAAACCTATAAAAAGACATATAATTTAGATAATATAATATAAAAAATAGTATAGTGATTTTTGAGATGTAGGAGCATATGACATATCGATCAGATGAATAATTTTCTTGGGGTGATCAGAAAAACAATTTTAATGTTTCTAAAAACTCTAAAACATGCATGTAATGTTTAAAACCATATAAAAATAATTTCAAATGATGTGAAATAAATTAAATCCATATTGTTTTCATGTATGTGAAAAGAGAACATGAATCTTATGTGTGGTATACCCAAAACAACCTAGAAATAAATTTTTAAAGGTTTGGTAACCATTAAGAACATGTGTCATGGGGTCAAAACAATGGAAATGCCATCTTATTACCATGAGATCATATAAAAATATCTACATAGTTATTTTGGAAATTATAGAATGTAAAAAATTGAAATTTAATTTTTTATTTGATCATGATAATTGGAAACACACTTTTATTGTTTTAAAACACTAAAACATGCATGTAACGATCAAAAACATAGAAAACAACCTTCAAATGATGTAAAATCGTAGGAATATAATATTTTTGTATCTAAAATCAGAAGACACATTAGTCGTATGTGTAGTGAGCTCAGACTGACAAAATAAGTAGTTTTTAATGGTTTGATGTTCTTTAAAAACAAGCATCATGGGGTCAAAAAAATGACCTCCAATTTCTATGAAATCATATTAAAAGAATGTATAGTTATTTTTTAATTTTATTAACTAATGTAATTTAAATCTAAGGTTTCATTCACATGAGATGATTAAAAATGCACTTTTAGTGTTTTAAATAACCAATAATTGTGTGTAACATTCAAAACCCTCGAAAATGACCACTAAATGACATGAAATAAATATATTATATTATATTATTTTATTTTTGAGGTTAATCCATAGTCAGTATGTCAATCAAACATGTGGTGTTATCATATGGGCAAAATAACTAGTTTTTAAAGGTATTACAACCTTTAAAAATGTGTGATAATGGGTTAAAATCAAGGAAAATGCCTATGATTTCTATGAAATTAAAAAAAACAATCTTAGAGTTATTTTTAAAATGTATGATTAGATGAAACATCAATTTCAAATTTCATTTTCTTTAGATTATCATAAATTCACTTTTAGTGTTTTAAATAAAACTAAATCATGCATGTAACGGTGAAGACATTTGAATTCTGTACTGAAGACATTTTGAAAGGAAATGATGTTTTTCCAGTATAGTAAAAGTGTGTTATGGATAGAGAAAGTAACTTTTATATGGAATTTAATCACCAAAAAATGGATATCTATGAATTCTTAAAAAAATAGAGTTAATTGAATGATGGACTAGACCAACCTTTGTGGAAAAAATATATAGTTTCCTTGGATTAACTGAGAATTATCGTAGATAAATGAGAAACTTCTCATGATTATCAATCCCACTAACCTAGATAACTCAAAATAGAATAAATTTTTTCTAGAATAATGAATGTGTAGAGTGATTTAAATAGTTAAATTAGAGGTTAATCACTACACTTTATCCCACATTACCCATCAGTGGGGAAGGATTTGTGATATACTGTGATGCATCCAAAAAGTGATTGGGTTGTGAACTCATGCAAGATGAATAAGTGATATACTATTCCTCCCACCAATTAAAGACCCATGATATGAACTACCCAACACATGATCTAGAATTGGATTCACAGATCTTCACACTGATGATTTGGTGACATTATCTTTTTGGGGAGAAGTGCAACTTATATAAAGATCATAAAATCCTTAAATATATATTCACACAAAAGAAGCTCAATATGCACTAGTGATGGTGTCTAGATTTGATCCATGAATATTATTATTCAATACATTACTATTATATGAAGGAGAACAAATTGGCATATAACTGGAGTAGAAAGGATCTTATTATTCTATCCATGATGAGGATTTAATGGGATCCAATATTATTGGACATGCAAGGTATAGAAATGAGAATAATAAATGGATCATCATCCTACCTTTATCAAATGACTTCTCAACCGTCTATTATTGAGAGGATCAAGGAGGAATATAAGGATGATGAGGTGCTACAATAAAAGGTAGTTAATATTATAGAGTTAAACTTATCTAAAGATGTAGTTCTAAGGTTTGGAATCCATATACGCGTCCCATAAAACTAGAACTAAATATGAAACTTCTTGGATTATGTGTATAACTCATCATTATCTATTAATATAATAATAAATAATTTGTATAGATATTTGAAGAAAAACTTATAGTGGTATAACATAAATATGGGGATTACAAAATTTGTATCTTGATGCTTGGTATCCCAACAAGTCAAGTCTAAAAAACATCAGTTGAAGGGTATAATGAAACCATTTCCCATAATAGTATGTAAATGAGAAAACATAACCATGTATTTTTTCATAGGACTCCCTAGGATCTATAAAGGAAATAATACCCTCTGGGTAATATTAGAAGGCCTTACTAAGTAAGTTCATTTAATTTCTATCAAGGAATATTTCTCTCTTGACCAACTTTCCAAGATATACATAAGGGAAGTTGTAATACTGCATAGAGATCCGCTATCTGTTATATTGATCGAGATCCAAGGATTTCATTACAGTTTTTTAGAATACTTTAACAAGAATTAGATATGGAGTTGAGTTTTAACACTTCTTATCACCATCAAATGGATGGTTTTTCTAAAAAAACAATTATAACTATAGAGGATATTATGAGAGCATGTTAAATGGATTTTCAAGGATGTTGGGATAAACACCTTCCCCTAGTGGAGTTACCATATAAAACAATTCCATTATAACATCTAAATGGAACATTTTAATGCTTTGTATGGGAAGAGAAGACAAACTCTAACATATGGGATGAAGTTTGAGAGAAAAATATGATGGTGTATGATCTTACCCAACAAATGAAAGATAAGTTTCAAATTATTCAGAGTCATCTGAAATATCCACAAAGTTGATGGAAAATTTATGTAGACAACTGAAGATGAGACCTTGAGTTTGAGGTTGGATGAAATGTGTTCCTCTATATATCACCGTGGAAGAGAGTCATGAGGTTTGGGAAGAATGGAATGATTAGTTTAATATACATAGACCCCTTCTTGATCCTTGATCAAATCAGAGTGGTGGAATGTCCTATAACACTCTCATTTAACCTATCTCAAGTACATGATGCGTCCCATGTATCCCACTTGATAAACTACATAAAAAACTATTCACATGTATTTAATAAAGAGTTGGTAAAACTAGAGAATAATATTTTATATGAGGCATATACGATGAAGATATTAGATCATATAGACAAGTTTATATAAAATAAGATGACTCACCTTTTCAAAGTGTTGTGGAAGAACCATAGGTTTGAGGAAGTGATATAGGATCCATAATATACGATGAAACAGAAGTACCCATATCAGTTTTAGTGGTTAAAATGGAAATTTTAAGGGTTAAATTTCTTAAGGGGGAAGAATGTAATTACATGGAATTTTATAAATGAAATTTCCATTTTTAATTATTTAATAAATTATTAATTAATTTAGTTATGAAAAAAGAACTAATTTGGTTATTTTGGACAATTATGTGGTCCGATGAATTTAAATGTTTGTAAATCATCATTACAATTGATAAAATAGACATTATAAAGTGAGCATTAATATTAAAATACTAAGGGTTATGAAAAAGTCCAATTGACATATAAGGAATGATATATGGCCTCGACTAATAGGATCATACCTTATGAAGGCCATTTATCAAAGCTTCTGAGGGAGGTAACATCACTGGGATTTTCCATTGACCAATCCCAAGTTGAGATTCAATAACTAACACATGAGAAACCATTTTTATGGTAAATGTTCAGTATCATCAAGATCATACCCCATACCATGTTTATTGAACCACCTAAAAGCAATCCCACCATCGTACACATTACCCATTGGGAAATCACTGGTTTAATAAGGGGATATGCATTTAGACCCTATTAGAATGGTTTTTTATATTTTATTTCAATAAAATAAAAAATATATTTATTTATTATTAATTTTAAAATGATTATATAATGAGTTTGATAAAAAATATATTTTTATACAATGAAACACAAATTGTATTTTTGAAATATATAATTATAATCAAGACACTCTTTTTTATAAATTCAAAAAAAATTAAATAAAGGATATATTAATAAAGTATTATTAGTAAATAATATTTATTTAATATAAATTAGGATGTAATTATACAAAGTAAAATGTAATTTCTATAAGGGTTATAAAACTGCTATAGTTTGAAAAAAACAATATTTTTCCTTAAATGGGGATTTTTTATTCAAAAGTATAAATTATAATATTTAGTTAATTATTTTATTAAAATAAATTTTATTTTTTAAATCAGTATGTTGAAATTATCCAAAAGTGAATTTTTGATAAATTTCTATGGTAGTTGAATTTTTGGGTCAAAATAAATAATGTATAAATATACAGTATTTATTATGACATAATAAAATCCCAAAAGTGGCGTTAAAATACTATAAATTGTACCCATGATAAAAAATTAAGTTTCCCCTTTAAAATAATGTACTTTTTATGTTAATTGATTAATTTTATAAACCCTTATTGAATCCTCCAAAACCTATATTACATTTTATGGTTTTAAAATCTATTCTTTATAAAAACGATTCACTTCGACATCACCAAGGGTATTATTTTAAACATTTTGATTCTTGGACATATAAAATAATGAAATCCAACCCTCTTTGTCTAAAACCATTGGAAAAATCTAGGGTATGGTATTTTTTCTGATTAATTTATATGTGGAGTCCCAAACCAATGTTTAGAAATTAATAATGAATTATCCTATCTTTTGTTATATAAACCTTCCCAAACTCCCATTACTTTTCACTAAAATCCATTCAAGAATAAATCTACTCTACACTTTCCTCTCTAGATCCCACAAATGGTTCCTCTATTCCCATAAGAATATCCTCTCAAGCTTTGAGAAGTGACCTCTCAAGTTAAGGGATCCTCACCTTTTCTTCTTTATTCAAGCACTTTCTTTGTATTATTCCTTTTGGTTCCCAAAATTTCATGTTGATATATGTTCTTACAAATAACTAATAAAGTGTTTATTATTTCAATGTTATTAGGGACCCATTAAACTATCATTAAAACTTTATATGAATCTTTATGTACCCTCGTTATTCTACCGAAATCATCCTATGATTTTTTATTTGAAACATTTTTGTTGTGAATATCCATTCCCCCATCCACTAAAAGGTATTAACCTAGTGGGAACTATCCTTCATTGATTTACGATTTACATTTATGAAACCCATGATCCTTATATAATGGTTTCAAAATTGATAGAATGAATCCATATGTTTTATGATCTATATATCACACTTATTCTCATACGAGATATTAAACTTATGGTTGGGCCCAAACTTATATATTCCTCCAATTCATTATGTATTATTTTTAACTCTTAAGATATAATTTTTGGTGAACAAAAGGTTGTCCTAAGAACACATTGTTTGGATGTCTTGGAGGTTTTCCATGAATTTTATTTATGAATTCATGTTTTATGTTGTTTCCACATTCATATGTTGTTAGGTTGTTAACATGTTATATGATGCGTCATTATTCAAGATTATGATTCTCACCCCTTTTATGTATCATTGACATGCTTATTGAATCACATGTATTAATTTCATCATTTTATGATTTGATTATTCCCATACTAGGTTTTGTAGCATATCACTTTCTTATGAACATCCTATGGTTGTCCCATGTAGTTTTAGAAGATCCAATGAATATAAGGGACTGTTTTTGTGTTTTTAATTATGGTTGTTGTACTCATATTTTAATCAATCATTTCATTTACATAATTTACAAAAGAAACTAAGCCTAATGACCTTCTATGGTTTCATTAATACCTTTATGTAATAAATCATGAAATAAACTGTATTAATGACATTGATTTTCATGTAATATGATGTTTTTAAAGGTTTTACAACCCTTAAAATAAATCTTTATTGGATAAAAAACAAGAAAACGACCTACAATTGTTGTGAAATCTTCAAAGAAACAATCCTAGAGTGATTAGTGGAGTATTGGAATTGATAGAACATAAATATGAGGTGTGATTTTACCAAGATGACTGAAAATACACTTTTAGTGTTTTAAAACTCAAAAATGTTCTTATAAGGGCTAAATCCATAGAAATAGCCGTCAAATGACATGAAATCATTTTAAAATCACAATTTTAAATTTTTTTATGTTTCTAAGTAGAGGAAACATAAATTGGATATGAGGTTTACTCAAATGGGCTTAAAAATTTGATTTTAAAGGATTGATAGCCTTTAAAAACATGTTTCATGGGGTCAAAACCATGAAAATGAACCGTGCTTGTAGAAAAATAATTTTAGTACAACCATAGAATGTTTTTTTGAAATATAGGAGTAGACTTCATGTCAATTGGACATTTCATTTTCCCGAGATGATTAGAAACACATTTTAAGTGTTTTAAAAACACTAAAACGTCCATATAATGATAAAAACAAAATCAAATGACTTTCATATGATTTGAAATAATAGTAAACCTATATTTATGTTATTTTTAATGTTTAAGAGAAAATGATATATCAATAAGACATGTAGTGTTCCCAGAACAACCTAATAATTTTTTAAAGGTTTGGTGGCCTTTATAAACATGCTTTAGGGGGTCAAAACCAGTAAAATAACCTATGGTTGTTATGAAATCATAAAAAATAAATCGTAGAGTTTGTTTTGAAATGTTGGATCTGATGGAATGTTAATATGAGGCGCCATTTGATTGGGATGACTGTAATTTTTTTTTAGTATTTTAAAACACTAAAATGTTTATGTAATGACCAAAACCATAGGAAATAACCTTAAAGTGACTTGAATCACAGGAAGAACATATTTATATTATTATTGGTATTATGAGTAGAATGAATGTCAATCTGATATGCAGTGTGCTTAGATGGACAGAGTAATCAGTTTTTAATGGCTTGACAATCTTTAAAAACATGCGCCATGGGGTCAAAATCAATTGAACAACTTATGATTTCCTTGAAATCATATGACAACACCTTAGTGATATTTTTTAAATATTGGAAATGATATAACATCAATATAAGGTGTAGTTTACTCGGGATGACAAAAAATACACATTTATTTTTTAAAATAAAAAAACATGTGTGTACCTATCAAAGACAAAGAAAATGACTATCAAATGACATTAAATCATATTAAAATTTCCATTATGTATTTTTTTCAATATGAATGGGTCAACTATACATTAATTAGACATGTTTTGTGCTCAGAAGGACCAAAAAACTAGTTTTTAAAGGTTTGACGACCTTTAAATATGTGCATCAGGGGGTCAACACCTTGAAAAGGACCTCTGATTTATGTGAAATCATAGGATAATAACTGTAAAATATTTTTTGAAAAAATGTAACTGATGGCACATAAATTCAATTTTTTATTTTCTTGGGTTGACCGAAATCACACTTTTAGTGTTTTAAAATGCTAAAGATTTCATGTGACAGCCAAAACCATAGAAAATGAACTCTTAATGATGTTAAAGCCTAGAAAGACTATAATTTTATTATTGTAAACATGTATAAGAAGAGAAAACATCAATTGAACATGTCATGTGATCAGATAGACTAAATATGTATTTTTTCAAGGTTTAACAACCTTTTAAATCATTTATCAGGAATTCAAACCAAGTGAAAAACCATTAATTGGCATAAAATCATAAAACAATGATTGCAGATTTATTTTTCAAATGTATGTGTAGTTGGCATGTCAACCGAACATGTCGTTTTCCTATGATGATCAAAAACATGATTTTTGTGTTTAAAAAACACTAAAACATGTGTGTAACATTCAAAACCTTATCAAATGGCCTCTAAATGACATGAAAATCATAGGAAAACTATATTAGAATTTGTTTGTGATGTATGCGAGCAAACAACAAGTCAATTCAACTTGCGGCGTGCCCAGAATGGCCTTATAAGCAATTATTAATGGTTTTGCGACCTTTAAAAATGCAATTAATTGGATCGAAATAAAGAAAAAGACTGTTGATTGTAATGAAATCATATGATAATAACCCTAAGTGATTTTTGGAATTTTTTTAATTAACAGAACATTAATCTGAGGTTTCTTTTGATTGAGATGACTTGAAACACACTTTTAGTGATTTAAAATACAAAAAACATGCATGAAACGCTCAAAACCATAGTGAATAACATCCAAATGATGTAAAAACAAAGGAATATTGTATTTGTATTATTATTTACCTGTATGAGTAGACAGAAAGTCAATAAGATGTGTGGTGTGATTGAATGAATTGAATGAACAATTTTTAATGATTTGAAGACATTTAAAAACATTTTTTAGGAGGTCAAAACTGTTGTACCCCACTCTCTTGGATTTTAATGATCACAATCACTCTCATAGTGATCTAATGTTGTTTCAAGTGTTCTTGTTAATAGGCATGATTTCAGGAGCAAGAAGTGGCAAAAAAAAAAGAGGAAAAGTGGACTTTTTTCAAGTCCACCGGCCAGCCGGTGTAGGACCACCGGCCAGCCGGTAAGGGCACCGGCCAGCCGGATCCAGCCCATCGGCCAGCCGGTGGACAAGGCAGAAGGGCTTGCCCTCTGCCAGGTGCCACCGGTCAGCCGGTGTCTGGCCACCGGCCAACCGGTGGACCCAGACAGAATGGGATGCATTCTGTCCAGACCACCGGTCAGCCGGTGTCTCTGCCACCGGCCAGCCGGTGGCATCAGGGCTCAACAGTGAGACCTACTGTCTCACCACCGGCCATCCGGTGGCCTTCCCACCGGCCAGCCGGTGGCTCCTGGACAGAAGCTCTCTCCACCTTCCAAGGCACCGGCCAGCCGGTGGACAAGCACCGGTCAGCCGGTGAGCAAAGTCAAACTAGCCGTTGGAGCTTGACCAGACTTGTCTACTTGATCCCCAACGGCTCCGAAAGCCCTCCAACGGCCATATTGAAGTATTTGGGAGTATTTCTCCTATAAATAGACGTCCATGGATGCCGGGAAGACCACCGATCATATACCAAAGCATACCAAAGCTATTTTGATCATTTGAGGCTCCTACGACAATTCTCAAAGGCCACTTGGGATTCAATTGCCACCCTTGAAGCTTGGGCTGCCTCTACATCAACTACACTCACTTCTTGGCGCTCAAGGCTTCCTCTAGTTTGTTCTAACTTATTTACTTCAATTGTTTAGTTCTTAATTGGGTTTGTATTAAAACAAACCACCCGTTTTCTTTCTTCTTTCAATTTGGGTTTCTTGCTACAACCAATATAAAAAAGCAAGCTGTAAGAGGGTGATCTAGCCTACCTTAAAACGGCTAGTGGGTTTCTTGCTATAACCATTAAAAAGCAAGCGGTCGTATAAATCTCCCAACGGTTGAGTTGGGAGCGGAGACGTAGGCTTGAGTTTAAAGCCGAACTCCGTTATCAATTGTGTCTTGCCATTTTACTTTCCGCTGCATTTAAATTTGTTTTAAATTGTTAATTATTTTTAAAAAGGCAATTCACCCCCCCTCTTGCCATCACCTCCGACCCAACATTTGGTATCAAAGGGAGCGTTTGTGTAATACCTTAACCGGTTACAAACGAAAAATCCATAGTGATGGCTTCTTCCTCACAAGCACCCGAAGGGTATTCCATGACTCGGGCTCCATACTTCGATGGAACCGATTACACATATTGGAAAACACGAATGATTACTTTTCTTAGGAGTATTGGCTATCCTATATATAGAATTGTTATGCAAGGCTACACTCTTTCTAGTAAGGATGAATCTAATTGGACCCCCGAAGACATTGCCAATTTTGAGCTTGATGGCAAAGCCATGAATGCTCTTCATTGTGGGTTAGACCGTAATGAGTTTAATCGTATTTCTACTTGCACTACCTCACACGAAATTTGGAAACTTTTGGAAGTGACCCATGAGGGCACTAAAAAAGTCAAAGACACTAGGTTAGATATGTATCGTCAAGACTTTGAGAGTTTCACAATGCACCCACACGAGTCAATCACCGAAATGTTTACTCGTTTTACTGATGTTTGCAATGGGAGAAAGTCCCTTGGTGATGATGTTTCAGCAGAAACAATGGTGAAGAAAATTCTTTGGGTCCTACCAAGCTCTTGGGCACCAAAGGTGACGGCAATCCAAGAAGCGAAAGATGTGAAGAAGATGCCGGTTGAAGAACTCATAGGGTCACTCATGACTTATGAGATTACCATGAAAAGACAAGCCGATAAAGAAGGAAAGATCTTCAAGGAGAAAAAGAACATTGCTTTCAAGGCAAAGGAAGAAAGCTCCTCCGATGATAGTGAATCCGAGATGGCTCAACTAGCAAGGAAAATGAGCAAGTTCATGAAGAAAAAGAAGAAATTTCAAAAGGCACGAAAGGAAGAGCCAAAGGCGGAGAAAGAAATCACTTGCTTTGAATGTGGAAAGAAAGGCCACATCAAACCGGAGTGCCCCATTTTCAAGAAAAGGTTAAAAGAAAAGAAAAACAAGAAGGCCTTCAAAGCATCAACATGGAGTGCAAGTGATGACTCCATGTCTTCAAGCGACTCAAGCGATGAAGATGGAAAATGCCTAATGGCATTTGATGAGGTATCCTCTTCTCACTCTTCTTCTCACTCTTCTTCCTCATCTTCTTCTTTTGATAATAATATGTCTTATGAAGAACTTCAAAATGCAAGAGATCAATTAGAGGAAGGTTTTCACGAACTTACCTCTAAATTTTTGACCTTGAAAAAGAAAAACAAAACTCTTATTTCCGAAAAAGACAAACTTCTCAAAGAGAATGAGGAGCTTGCCCTTAAAGTCAAAAATATTCCAAATGTAGATTCTTTAAATTCTACCATTAAGGATTTGAAGGAATCTCTTGCCAAGTTCACCCAAGGTGAACAAAACTTAACTAAATTGCTAGGTTCTCAGCGTTCGGCTAGAACCTCACATGGACTTGGCTATAACAAGCAATCCACTTTTTCTAGGGCACCCACTACTTTTGTAAGGGGGTGCTCTCAATACAAATTTTGTAATTATTGTAAAAAGACCGGTCACATGATTTATGAATGTGATTGTAAAAATGCTAGGTATGGAAGACCCAAATCCATTACCTACTCGGATGAGTATCATAGAAGGAATCCCTCTAGAACATTATGGGTTCAAAAGTCTCTTTTTGCTAATCTTTCCGGACCCAAACTTATATGGGTACCAAAATCTCTTCTTTCTTGATTTTGTAGGATAAACGCCAAAAGAGTAGGACCTCTAAAGGCTCATGGTATCTTGACAGCGGTTGCTCAAGGCACATGTGTGGCGACCCCTCCGAGTTCAACTCACTTGAAGAATTCGATGGAGGATATGTCACCTTTGGTGATAACTCAAAAAGCAAGATCGTCGGAATAGGTACCATTGGTTTTGGTAGCTCCTCTTTTATTAAAGATGTTTTATTAGTTAAAGGTTTAAAGCATAATTTAATTAGTATTAGTCAACTTTGTGATAGTGGTTTTTCAGTCAATTTTCAAAATGATTTATGCAATGTGTTAGATTTTCAAAACAAGTTGATATTTTCTGCTTCCCGTTTTCAAAATGTTTACATTATTGATTTAAAATCTCTAGCTAGCCAAAATGTTAAATGTTTAAGTGCTCTTGACAATGAGTCTTGGCTTTGGCATAGAAGATTGGGGCATTGTAGCTCTCATTCACTTCTAAAGCTTAATAAGAACAAGCTCATTCGTGACCTTCCTAAACTTAAATTTAAGAAAGATTTGATTTGTGAGCCATGCCAACTTGGTAAGCAACACAAGTCTTCTTTCAAATCTAAGAAGGAAGTGTCCACCTCAAAATCTCTTGAACTCCTTCATCTTGATCTTTTTGGTCCTACTCCCGTAGCAAGCTTAGGTGGAAAATCCTATACCTTAGTTATTGTTGATGACTTTTCTCGTTTTACTTGGGTTTTCTTTTTAGCCCATAAGAATGATGCTTGTAAAACCTTTTTGAAATTCTCTAGGAAAGTAGAAAACGAAAAAGGATATAAAATCATATCTCTTCGTAGTGATCATGGTGGTGAATTCGAGAACAAAGAATTCGATGAATTGTGTTCCTCTCAAGGATACAATCACACCTTCTCAGCCCCTAGGACTCCTCAACAAAATGGAGTGGTTGAAAGGAGAAACCGAACTCTCCAAGAAATCGCTCGAACCCTCCTTAGTGAATTCGACCTCCCTCAATATTTTTGGGCCGAGGCGGTAAACACTGCTTGTTATACTATTAATAGAGTCCTTGTAAGACCCCTTCTTAAGAAGACCCCCTATGAACTTTGGAAAGGCAAATTGCCCAAAGTTGGTTATTTTAAAGTGTTTGGGTGTAAATGTTTTATCCTTAACACAAAAGATAACCTAGGGAAATTTGATGCCAAATCCGATGAAGGTATTTTTCTTGGGTACTCCAACTCAAGCAAAGCCTATCGTGTCTTCAATAAACGTTCTAAAACCATCGAAGAATCATCTCACGTCAAATTTGATGAAACTCTTCCAAAACCTCACCCGGTCATTGAGGATGTTGAAGATAAGCTTGATAAGCTTCATTTGGATGATTCCTCTTCTCCTCCCAAGGAGGATGACCATCAAGAACCCTCTTCACCTACTTCGCCTTCCACCTTGCCTAAGGTTTGGAAACCTTCTAGAGACCATCCTTTAGAAAATGTCATAGGTGACCTTCAAGCCGGTACTCGAACTAGAAGATCTATCCTCAATGAAGTTGAACATCAAGCCTTCATTTCTCACCTAGAACCTCAAACCGTTAATGATGCTATTAATGATGAGAATTGGGTTCTTGCAATGCAAGAGGAACTAAATCAATTCTCTAGAAATGATGTTTGGACTCTTGTTGAAAGACCCAATGATCATCCAATTATTGGCACTAAATGAGTTTTTAGGAACAAACTTGATGATCAAGGAAACATTACCCGGAACAAGGCTCGCCTAGTAGCTAAGGGCTATAATCAAGAAGAAGGAATCGATTATGGTGAAACCTTTGCCCCCGTTGCTAGGTTAGAATCCATTAGGATCTTGTTGGCATTCGCCGCCCACTTAAATTTTAAGCTTTTTCAAATGGATGTTAAAAGTGCTTTTTTAAATGGTTTTATTTCTGAAAAAATCTTTGTTGAACAACCTCCCGGTTTTGAAGATCCAAAATTTCCAAATCATGTTTTTAAGTTAACCAAGGCTCTTTATGGCTTAAAGCAAGCCCCTCGGGCTTGGTATGAGCGGTTAACAAAATTTCTTTTAGAAAATGATTTTAAAATGGGTCAAGCCGATTGTACCCTCTTTTTAAAACGCACTTCAAAAGATCTTTTAATAGTCCAAATTTATGTTGATGATGTTATCTTTGGTTCTACCAAAGAATCTCTTTGTACTGATTTTTCAGATTTAATGAGAAAAGAATTTGAAATGAGTTTTATGGGAGAATTGAAATTTTTTCTTGGTTTTCAAATCTTTCAAAATTCAAAAGGTATTTCTCTAAGCCAAAGCAAATACACAAACGAGCTTCTAAGTCGTTTTGGTATGGATCAAGTAAAGGAAATTAGTACACCCATGAGTACTTCATGTAAGCTTACATTAGACGAAGCCGGGAAACCGGTGGATAACAAGCTTTATAGGAGTATGATCGGGAGTCTACTTTACCTAACTGCGACCCGTCCAGACATCATGTTTAGTGTTTGCCTTTGTGCTCGTTTTCAAGCCAATCCTAAAGAATCCCATCTTAAATCGGTCAAAAGAATTTTTAAGTATTTAAAAGGATCCAAAAATCTTGGTTTATTTTATCCCTCAAATACTTCTTTTGAACTATCTTCTTATTCGGATGCTGATTTTGGCGGATGTCAATTAGATCGTAAGAGTACTAGTGGAACCTGTCATCTGCTAGGCAAGTCCCTTGTTTCGTGGAGTAGCAAGAAGCAAAATTGTGTTGCTCTTTCTACTGCCGAGGCCGAGTATGTAGCCGCTGGCAATTGTTGTGCCCAAATTATTTGGATGCAACACACTCTCTTGGATTATGGTCTTTCCTATGATCATGTCCCTATTCGGTGTGACAACACTAGTGCCATTAGTATCTCTAAGAATCCAATACAACATTCTAGGACAAAGCACATAGACTTAAGGCATCATTTCCTTCGTGACCATTTTCAAAAAGGAGATATCACTTTGGACTTCATTTCCACTGATTTCCAATTAGCTGATATTTTTACCAAACCGCTCCCAGTTGACCGTTTTGATTTTATTAAAGGGGAGTTAGGAATGATTCGTCAATGAGCACTAATAAATATTTGAATTTTTTGGCTTGCCTATATTTTATTTTTATTTGAAATTTTTTTTTTTTTTTTAATTCTGTTTTTCTTTATATTTTTTATGACTTTTAGCACCACCGGTCAACCGGTGGTACAGCACCGGTTAACCGGTGGTGTCGGGTTTTGCTTTTTGGGCCGACCCGAGGAAGGGTTAAAATCAATTTTAAAACCCTTCCTCCCTCATTTCTCTCCTCTCTCTCGGGCAGCTCCTCCCAAAACCGAAGCTCCTCCAAACCCTAGCCTCCTTTCTTGATTTTTGACCTCTCAAACCTCATTTCTTCTCTCAATCTCTCTCTTTTTCTTTCTTTTGCCATCATGGGTCCTCGCTCTACACGTAAAGGGAAGGGAATCGCTCAAGAAGCTCCTCCTCCTCCTTCAATCCCTCAACTCCCGGACATTTGGCATGACAAAGTCATTTTGCCGGGTAGAGTAATTGATTATCCTTGGCTGTCTACTGCTCGTCTTGAGCTTTTCTCGATTATTGAGTATCAACATTGGCATTCTTTTTTTGAGCCACCCGAAAAGGATGTCATTTATCCTCTTCTTGTCAAAGAGTTCTATGCTCATTTGACGTGGTCCGTTTCTGATGACATTGATACCATCTCCTCCACTGCTCTTGGGCAACCCATCACTATCACTTCGTTGGAGATTGCCCGGATGCTCGGGGTTCCTCATGTTGGACCCCATGCTTTTGCTCAGGGGGAGTTTCCACGGGACTGTGAGTTTGATGTAGCTGAAGCCCTTGAGCATCTCACAGGGCAGCCTACAAATCCTATTGTCAAGCTCTCCCAGCTTTCTCCTAATCATCGTATTGTTGAGCGCCTCATTCAAACTTCTCTTGCGCCCTGAATCGGGGATCATGATAATGTCAAATTCATTGACATTTATCTTCTCTCATTTATCACCCGAGGCATACACTTCAATTTGGTCCGGTTTCTGTTCCGGGCCATGACTTATGTGGCTGAGCACCCGCGCCGGTCCAAAACTCTACCCTACGGACGCTTCTTGACTAAAATCTTTTCATTTCTTGATGTGCCTCTTCATGCCACTTCCTTCGAGCAGCCAACGAAGGATAGCATAGTGAATTTTATGATGGTGCAACGAATGCACATCCGTTGGCACCCTTGGCGTCAGGAATGGATTGTGGACAAGGACGGTCTTCTCAAGGCCTACTCTCCTCAAACTCATTCCCATCCTCCTGCCAATGCCATGCCTCCTGCTATCGCCGCTGCCTATCCCCTTTCAGACAGTGAGGATAGTGATGATGATGAAGAGGAAGGCAGTGGTGACAGCGAAGATGAGGCTGATGCTGCTGCTGATGAGGAGGCTGGAGAGGGTGATGATGCACCTGAGCCTGCTGAGGCTGTGCCCCCTCCTACTGATGCTGGTGGCTTGCCGGTGACGGCTGACCAGTTCCTACGCTTCCAGGATCAGATTGAGAACCGGCTGGACTTACAGTTCTCCTACATCAGCTCTCAGTTTGATCAGCTTCACTCACGGATTGACTCTCTAGATCGTCGCTTTGAGGCGGTCCAGGCTCCTCCGGCTCCTCCGACCTCCAGGCGCCGCCGTCCCTCTCGGCCCTCTAGGAGTGAATAGAGCCGTTCCTGTTTTTTGGCTTGTATTTGTATTTGTATTTGTTTTTTGAACTTCCTTTGTATCGTTTCATCTTTTATGGAATTCAAGTTATCTTATCTTTCCATCCTTCTTTGTCATTCTTTATTAGTATGTTTCTTTCATAATTTTTCTCCTATTTTGATAATCCCAAAGGGGGAGAAAACCTCTCTATTACATAGCTTTTTATTAAAATGCTCTTTTTACAAGTTCCATTTTAAGTTTTTGATGTCATCCAAATCTGTTTTAAATAGTTAAGTTATTATTTTTAATTGATTTCTTTAAAAAATGGCTTTTGGTTGCAATTTCAAAAAAAGGTCCTTTCTCAGTATTTCAATGCTTTCAAGATCATTATATTTGGCACGTCTCTAAGTTTTCCAAGTTCAAATTGTTTATTTAAAGTTTTCAATTGACATACTTTTTTTTTAAAAGCTTTCATACCCTTTTTAAAGTTTTCTTTTTTGTGATTGTGATCATCAAAATAGGGGGAGATTGTTGTACCCCACTCTCTTGGATTTTAATGATCACAATCACTCTCATAGTGATCTAATGTTGTTTCAAGTGTTCTTGTTAATAGGCATGATTTCAGGAGCAAGAAGTGGCAAAAAAAAAAAGAGGAAAAGTGGACTTTTTTCAAGTCCACCGGCCAGCCGGTGTAGGACCACCGGCCAGCCGGTAAGGGCACCGGCCAGCCGGATCCAGCCCATCGGCCAGCCGGTGGACAAGGCAGAAGGGCTTGCCCTCTGCCAGGTGCCACCGGTCAGCCGGTGTCTGGCCACCGGCCAACCGGTGGACCCAGACAGAATGGGATGCATTCTGTCCAGACCACCGGTCAGCCGGTGTCTCTGCCACCGGCCAGCCGGTGGCATCAGGGCTCAACAGTGAGACCTACTGTCTCACCACCGGCCAGCCGGTGGCCTTCCCACCGGCCAGCCGGTGGCTCCTGGACAGAAGCTCTCTCCACCTTCCAAGGCACCGGCCAGCCGGTGGACAAGCACCGGTCAGCCGGTGAGCAAAGTCAAACTAGCCGTTGGAGCTTGACCAGACTTGTCTACTTGATCCCCAACGGCTCCGAAAGCCCTCCAACGGCCATATTGAAGTATTTGGGAGTATTTCTCCTATAAATAGACGTCCATGGATGCCGGGAAGACCACCGATCATATACCAAAGCATACCAAAGCTATTTTGATCATTTGAGGCTCCTACGACAATTCTCAAAGGCCACTTGGGATTCAATTGCCACCCTTGAAGCTTGGGCTGCCTCTACATCAACTACACTCACTTCTTGGCGCTCAAGGCTTCCTCTAGTTTGTTCTAACTTATTTACTTCAATTGTTTAGTTCTTAATTGGGTTTGTATTAAAACAAACCACCCGTTTTCTTTCTTCTTTCAATTTGGGTTTCTTGCTACAACCAATATAAAAAAGCAAGCTGTAAGAGGGTGATCTAGCCTACCTTAAAACGGCTAGTGGGTTTCTTGCTATAACCATTAAAAAGCAAGCGGTCGTATAAATCTCCCAACGGTTGAGTTGGGAGCGGAGACGTAGGCTTGAGTTTAAAGCCGAACTCCGTTATCAATTGTGTCTTGCCATTTTACTTTCCGCTGCATTTAAATTTGTTTTAAATTGTTAATTATTTTTAAAAAGGCAATTCACCCCCCCTCTTGCCATCACCTCCGACCCAACAAAAACTAACAAAATCACATCATATTGACAATAAATCATACAAAAACATCTGTATATTGATTTGTAAATGTTGGCGGAGATTACACGTTAATTGGATGTGTCACTTGTTCAAGATGACTAGAAATACAATTTTATTGTTTTAAAACCACTAAGATGTGTGTGTAACAATGAAAACCATATAAAATGTCCATTGCATGACATGAAATCATAGTGTAACCATATTTTTATTATTTTCAATGTGTACGAGTAAAGGAAACCTCAATCTAATTTGTGGTGTGCCCAAAATAACCGAATAAGTAGTTTTTAAGGTTTGGCCTCTTTAAAAACATGTTTCTATGGATGAAAACAGAGCAAAAGAATTTTGATTTCGGTGAAATCATACGACAACAACCATAGAGTGACTTTCAAAATGATGTAATGAACAGAATATCAATCTCATGTGTTGTTTTATAAAGATGACTAGAAACACACTTTTAATGTTTTAAAACATAAAATCATGCGCATCACAGTCAAAACTATAATCATTGATCTTTGAATGATATGAAATCACAAGACGTCCATCTTTGTATTATTTTTGATGTGTATAAGCATAAAACACATCAATCGGACATGAGGTGTGCTCATATAGACCGAATAACTAGTTTTTTTAAAAAAAATTGAAACATGTATATATTTAAAATCAAATGATGTTGGAATGTTTATTTTACAAAATTTTAATTGAAATGTTTTACTCGATGTAAATTATAATTTTTTGTTATTTTTTATTTAATGTTACAACTTTTTTTAATTTATTTTATTTTCAGTTATATGAGATGATGGGTGAGGAGCGTGAAAAATTATTGAAGGAGTTTATTTGTGATTTTATGAAATTATATATTCTATATAATTTTATTTAATATTTGAATCTTCGTTGTTTTTGTTTCTTTATAATTCTACTATTTTAAAAGTAAATTATTTCCATGAAAAACATATGCATAATAAAAGGAAACTATAATTTGTATCACATATCTATCAAAAAACACACACACACACACAAACACACACACACACACACACATATATATATTGGGAGAGTATCCTTAACAACATCATAGAGTTTACCCAATACAAACCACATCATCTGCCTTATGTGATTGATTTTCCAGCAGCCCCCAATAGGTGGATAATTTTTTTAGGGGGGTTAGGATTTTAAAAAATTGATAAAGGGGGTAGAGTTTGGGATATTTAAAAAAATGGTTCTTGGGAAGCGTCAACCCCATTGACACTTCTCCCCTCAACAGGAAGCGTGAACGAGGTTCATGCTTCTTGTGTAAAATTTCTAAAGCAAGAGTGAACCCTGTTCACTCTTCCTACGTGTTTCTTTTAATAAACAAATATTACTGTATATATATTATTATATATAAAAATATATATCCAAAAAAGTAAATATAAATACTACTTAAATATAAATAAATATTAATTAAAATTCATCATTATTAATAAAATATCAGAAAAATATTTACAAAATACTAATAAATATTAAAAAAATAAAATATAGTAATAAAAATTTCATAAATATTCATAAATATTCATAATAAAAATAAATATTAATATATAAATAGATTAAATATTAAATCAATATTCCTAAATATTAATTATATATTAATAAATACTAATGGATATAAACAAATATAAACAAATATTAATAAATATAAATAATTAGTAATAAAATATTAATTAATATTAATTAAATACTCACAAATATTAATAAATTTTTATAATTATTAATAATTATTCATAAATACTAAAAATATTTATAAATATTAGTATTTATTTACAAATCTTAATAAATATTAAATTTATATTAGTAAATATTAATTAAATTTTAAAAAATATTAATCATATATTAAAAAAAATTAATAAAAATTAATAAAATATTCATAAATACGGATAAATATTAATAAAATATCAATAAATTCTAATAAATATAAATAAATATAAATAAATGTAAATAAATATAAATAAGTATTAATTAATTATTCTTAAATATAAATAAAATACTAATATAAATTAATAAATAGTTTTCAATTAATTTTTAATATTTATAAATATTTAATATTATTAATTAAAAATTAATAATATTAACAAATACTAGTAAACATTAATAAATTTTAATAAATTTTAAATAAAAATTTAAAAATATTATTTCAATATTAATAAATATAAATTAATATTAATAAATACTTACTAAATATTAATAAATATTAACTAAATATCAAATATGTTTTATTAAATATTAATTAATAATAGATAATTATAAACAATATTAATAAATATTAAATAAGTATTTTTAAATATTACTAAATAGTATTTAGATATTCATAAATACTAATAAATATTAATAAATATTACTAAATGTTAATAAATATTCGCAAATATTAATATTTACTAAAATATCATAATATTTTTTAATATTTATGAATATTTATTTAATGGTTATCTATTATATATTAATATTTATTAAAATTTATTAATAGTTATTTAATATTTATTTAATATATTTTTATATTTTTAAATACTAATAATTATTAATAAATATTACTAAATGTTATTAAATATTCATAAATATTGTACTTTACTTAAATATAGTAATATTTATTAATATTTATAAATATTTATTTAATAGATATCTATATTCAATTAAATTATAATAAATATTGATAAATACTAAAAAATATTAATAAATACTAGTAAATATTAAAAAAATAACAATAAATAATAATAAATGTTAACTAAATATTAATTAATATCAATTAAATATACATAAAATAATACATATTAAATAAATATTCATAAATACTCATAAATACTGATAAATGTGAATAAATCTCTAAAAATAAAAATAAATATTGATACATGTTAATTAAATATTTAATAATATATATATAATACTAATAAATAATAATAAATAGTAACAAAATATTTTTCAAAATTTTAAATATTTATAAATATTTATAAAAATAATAATAAACATTAATCAACATTAAATAAATAATCATACCAAGCTAGTGCGAACCATGGTCTGGCCCATGGTTCCAAAATATATTGAAAAAAAGAAAGACAAAGTACGAATGAAAATGTGGAATGCAATCAAGTGACAAGTCACTTTACAACACAAAAAAAAATTCCTGGAATCATCCACTACCTCTACTTCTTCGGTGACATCCCATTCACCATGTTTTAGGTTGTCGACATGTCCCATCATCGACATCATCTGATGGGGATGGATCATCTTCTATACTTGGGCCCAATACCGACTTGTCTGTCTCAATGCCTTAGCCTCAATGACCATTACCGAATTCTTCAGAAAATACCTCCTTGATATTGGACCTATTTAGGATGTCGTGAAAGTTAACCAACCTTACCTAATGACCATCAGACACATCACCCATGCTACTTTTTTCTTTATTCTTCCCTTTACCGCCATCAGAATATTTTTCTGAAATGGTCACCTTCCATTGGTTGTAACCAACAACATCATTGGTAGAATCAAATTTTGGCAATGCAATAATTTTTCCCATGAGAAATTTAGAGCTAGTGCCTTTTTTACTTTATTAAAATTATAGCGTCAATATCAGATTTTTTTTCTTACCGTTACGGTCATGAGATATTTTCAGAGTTATATTTTGTATCATTTGGTCATCAATATCAGCCTGCATGATGATTTAATTTCCATATTTGGCATGGTCAAAGACAATTCCATCACCAAAGACCAAGGTTGCCCAAGAAACATCAGTTCAAGACTTATTTCCCAGGGGGAGGAAAGCCTTATCACCAGTATTTTTCAACACTAAATCATATCCATGTTCATTAATCTGGAAGCATGGATCTTGCGCACCCTCAATGCCTCCATTTGCATGGGGGCTCTATTTTCTACACCTGCAACTTCTGCACATGTCTGCAATATGATACTGTATGGCCAATAACCTTACAGAATTCACAAAAAGGAAAAAATATTTCATTATCAAAATTAATTTTTAACCTCTCCCCGTTGATAGTGAGAATATAATTATACGATAGAGGTTTCAGCAAATCTGCGTCCACCACATCCCCTTCATAATAGCCTATCTTGTATTCAATAATATTTTCATCTGACTTCGGTGAAGCACCAATGATGGTGTAAATATTTCTAAGAATTAGAGTGTTCTAAAAAACCCATCTATGAACACACATATTAACCCAAATCTAGGCGTTGGTGTGATTTTTATTATGAGGATTGAAATTGAGATACCAAGTATAAACCCAGAAAACACTGAGATTGAGGTTGTAAAAACAAAATTTCCAAGAAAATTAACATTGTTATTCAGGCTAAAGAACTAGATGAAAATATCCCTTACCTATTAGAAAAAGTTTCTAGTTATCAAACTCCAAAACCCTGAGAGATTCGATTTGATTTCATCTCAACACAAAGGCTTATCACCCTTTTCCAAAATCCAATGGCCAATCAGGGAGAAATGACCAAAATCCAACATCTCCTTTAAGAGACCTTGATCTACCTAGACAACGAACCTCCCATATTTAGATCTAGAGATCTGTGGAACATATGAGGAAGTTGTGTTCAGAGCATCACCCTTTCTAAGTGCCTTTGTAAAGGTGAAACCCCTATTGTGAAGGTGACTGGGAATAATAGAAAGAAGATCTAATTCTTCCATTTCAAAGAGTCTGAGCCCGATTAAAAATCAAAAAATTGGAGTTGCAGATCTGAAGTCATTCTTGTACGAAATAAAACCTGAAGAATATACTCACTGAAACTAGAATGAACACCAAACCCACCCACATCCCCCACTAAAATAGACACCGGTAAGGCAACATTTCTGTGGGTCCAGAATGAAATAGAAGATCTGAACGACATAAGCTCTATAACTAGATCTGGAATGACCGCTCGCAACCAGAACTCAAGCACAAATTTCATCATCCTTCTTCCTCACTATCCAACCCTAGAACATGCTCACCAATGTATCGCCACCGAATCTTCATAGAGAAGCTCTCCTTGAATCTCTATCATACAATTATTAAATAAATAATAATAAATAATAATAAATACTCATAAATACCTATAAATACCAAAAATTATTTATTAAATATTAATAAACATTACATATATATTAATAAATGTTAATAAATATTAATAACAAATGGATAACCATTAAATAAATATTAATAATTATTACTAAATTTTAGTAAATATTAATATTTATTAACATTTAATAATATTTATTAATATTTATGACTAATTTAAAATATTTATTAAGATTTAATTGATATTCAGTAATATTTAAGAATTTTTAATTAATATTAATAACTATTTCATAATATTTATCTATTATTTATTAATATTTATCTAAATATATTGATATTTAGTTAGTATTTATTAATATTTTGTTAATATTTAATTATTATAATTTATATTTATTTATATTTAATTTATATTTATTAATATTTATTTAAAATTTATTAATATTTTTTTACATTGGTTTATAACCATTAGTATTTATTAATATTTAATTAATATTTAGGAATTTTTATTTAATATTTAATATATATATTAATATTTATTTTTATTATGAATATTTATCAATTGTTTATTAATATTCTTTAATATCTATTTAATATTTATAAATATTTAATTAAGATCTTATTGATATTTTTTTAATATGGATGAATTTTTCATTAATATTTATTTATATTTAATTAGTACTTATTATTTTTTATTTTTTTAATATTTATTTATTTTAATATCTAATTATATATATATATATATTGATATTTATTTATTAAAAAAATTATTTGAAAAGTCAATGGGGTTCACTCTTCTTTTATAAATTTTACACAGGAAACATTATCCCCATTCACACTTTTCCAATCATCAGAAAGTGTGAACCTCATTCATGCTTCCTCCATATTTTTTAATTATAAATATTATTAAATAAAAAGATATAAATAGAAATATAAATAAATATTGAATAAAATATTAATAAAAATTAATAAAATTTAATTAAATATTAATGAACACAAATTAATTATGAATAAATATTAATTAAAAAACACCAATATTAATAAATATCAATAAATATAAATAAATATACCAGAATGGTTGTGGAGTTAGTTGAACATGCTCCTACCAAAATTTATTGAAAAAAAAGAGAACACATGAAAAATATAATGGTTAGGTTCGAACAAAGAGAAAACCGTCGTCCAAAATAGAAAACTACAATTTAGGAGAAATATGATCGTCCCCATAAGCATGATCTATATCATCATCAGTTTCTTGTTCTGGCTACGGATGTTTTATATTTAGGAGTACAAAATACTTTTCATTAAATTTAATCTTCTCTAGAGTGAGCTCTTTAGAAGAAGACCTGATAGACCGACCACGCCCACATACAGTATTCCAATCATCTCTACCACATCCTTGACCATAGTTATTTAGATTATGGCCTCATTTCCATGTGTGTGTTTGTTTCCAATCCTCTTCCGGTTCATAACCCTACAAATTAATTATTACTTGGGAGACATTTGTATTCATCTTACTCTTTGCTCTGTTGGATAAGGAGCACTCTTGCACAAGTTCATTATCCACTTCATTCTGCACATCCCTTTCAAAATCAGATTGACCAAGGTCATGAACTTGCTCACTCAGTACCGCAAGTTCCATCATAGAGTCATCATGGAAAGAGCATCAAACCACAACTGCCCAAAACTTATTGGAAGAGTTAGGACCTACAAGATCCTTACTACTTCTAGTAGTACCAATAAAACCTCGAGTGGAGTTTCCCTGATCCTCATTATCACCTTGATTTTCCTCCTCAACTAGAGAGTTCCTCTCTTTATCGGCCTATCATCCATTTTAAGGAGATATAGAGGCCTTTCAGAGGAAGAATCCACTGAGGGAGAATGCACCTCCTTTCCAACCTTATCTACTTTCTTAGAAGAAGTATCAGTTCACATATTTTTCTCTGGTAAAATCACAGATTCTATCTAATTGGCAAAAGAAACATTATTTGATTGAATTCTAATAACATGTCTGCAACCTAAAACATGATGGCCAAACACTTTCCAGAAATCACAAAAAGTTGGAACATCTTCATATTCAAACTCAACATCTATCTTAAATCCATGAACAAACAGAGTGGCATTACTTGACCTAGGATGTAGAATATCAATATCAACCCAAACCCTTTCATAATACCCATATTTACCAATGATGGTATTATCATCAAGTTTCAGAGGTGCCCCTATACAAGAAGCGATGTCATTTAAGATTTTTAGATTTCAAAGAACCCAAATGAGTCCATGAATGCATACTAAGATCTATGAATTAGTATACTTTTAACAATAAGGATTAAAATCAAGCTCCCATATAGAAAATTGAATGGCACCTGGACTGATATTATAAATGCTAAATCTCTATTAAATATGATGATGTAATTTAGAATTAAAAATTAAATGAAAATATCCATTTTCAACCAGAATAATTTTCCACTCATTGAATCCCAATATTCATACAAGATTCTATTTTAAATCATTAACATTAATTGTCTTGTCCCTTTTAGAAAGGATCAATCACCAAATTACTAAAAATTGACATTATTCCTATCTTTCCTACAATATATCTCGATTAAAAGAGATAAGAAACTTACCATGTTAATCTTTGGAGATTCATTGTTCATTCACAATCAAATATGAGGAACCTCCAACCTACCTAGATAAAATATTTCCAAAAGATATGTCTCACCCTATGGGATTTGAAACACTGACAAGAACATATGAAGACACAACATCCCTAGAATTAGGAAACAACTCATCAAAATTGCCAGTTGTGTAAGTGATCCTAGGGTTTAGGGAAGAGACATCTGGAGCTAGTCGAACCCAACTCAGATCGATTGAAGAAATTGCGGTGTCAGTGGCCGACGACACCAATGAAGTATGGTTTAGAACTACAACATCAATTCATAGGACTCTCAGATTTTAAACCCCAACCCAATCGATTGAAGAGAATAATACATGAGCAGTATTTGGGTTTGGATCTGTAACACCCATGGAACATCCAGACTGGGTTGATCCCCAACTCAATCATATGAATAAACTATAAAAACATCATTAGATGACAACTGATCGATGTTAGGGTTTAGAGATGTGACATCAACACACAGGTTGAGTCGATCCCCAACCCAATCACCATCAGCAGTATCTTGAATGAAAATTCAATCCATCATAGATGAGATCAAAACTATAATCATCATCAAACACCATTGACCGTACAAATATAAATTTATATTATGACACTTTAAGGAAATGTGGGATAGTATAGTTTGTAAAATAAGGACCATTACGTGATGAAAGATCTCACAAAATTATTGAATACCAGACTAAGATTATTTAAATCCGGCACTCTATATAATTCCCAGTACAAAGAACTAACCTAGGTGTCTGTATTCTCCTTGATGAGTTCTTCAAGGTGAGAAACCATTCTGTCTATTGCATGGATGAGTTCCTCCAGGGTTATTTTTACTTAGTTGAAGCCCCGAGCAATAATTCGGTCTTGTTTGTCTATCCACACATCTATCTCCTCAGTGGACTCAACCTATAACCTTATTTCATAAATCCTTATAATATCCTCTTCTGAAGCATTGGGATGAAGTACTTTTTCAGTCATCTCTTCCATGGAGTGGAATATGAGCCTCAGACATTCCCCTACCTCTTCTTCCATCACTCTTGGTTCACTGCTTTGATATCCACATTCCCCTCCTTGTGGGTCTTTGCTTTCATTACTCCCACATTTCTTAGCCGACCTGGTTTCCATCAGTTTAGGTAAGTGAGAATAATCTTTGTGTCCCTTGGATTATTCCCCTGGACCACAATGCAGTTCTATGAGTCACAATTTCCTTTTTCCCCCATCACCCTTCTTGTGGTGTGGGGACCTTTACCTTAGAAATGGTCCAAACTATCTAATGAACATTGGATGCAACTGTCATCACCTGAATCATCTTCCTCATATGTCAATGTTTGTTCTTGAACCACTAGACCTTTAAAATGGTTTTTCAACTCAACCCCCAGACCTTCTTTGAGAGGTCACGACCTATACGGAGAGTCAACCTTTCCTACTTTAACCTCCATGATATTAATATTCTTCTCCTCACTCCGGGTCTTCTGAAAGGATGGGGACTTAGAAATGGGAATTTTTGGGTCCAAGGGCCCCAAAACACTAGCCCCATCCTGCCTTCCTGGGCCCTTATAAGGTTCTGTAGCAGTAAGCAAGAACGACTTCACCTACCCCATTACAGGTGGCTCAACCTCCTTGTTGGAATCACCAATAAGAACACCCTTGTCACATTTTTATTCCTCCACTGCTACCAATGACATAACCCTTTGATCACTGGCTACCTCTGGATGAGGTGAAAGCAGCCTAATGTCTAAGTATTCATCAACACGAACCTCCTCAGCCTTCTCTGAATCCATCAGGTCATACTCCATCTGCTTGCAATCACCTAGATCATTCTTCAGGTGGGAAAAAATATCCATAACATTGATTGTAGGCCTCTATACTTCCACCGCATAATTACCTCTCGCTTGAGACATTGCCTCAACTCTATCCATCATTTGATCAACACCCCCACACCTAGATCCTCTCCGGCAACTGGAATCGAGATGCCCTAGCCGGCTACACATCTTACAATAATCCATCTAGGATTTGAAGATGATCGGTTGCTTGCACCTAAATTATTCACCAATATAAACTCATACCCACTCCACTGGTGCCTTGGAGACATCAACCTCTACACATATCCACGGGTTAATTGGATTGCTGAAAGAAATAATCCTATTGTCTGAGCACAAAAAATGTCCAACCATGTTCCCTAGCATCTAGAGGATTGCAGGGTTTTGGGATGGAAATGGATGTTCCGGGAAAGCCACCCAGATTGTAACTGAAGAGGAGTCCCAATTCATATGAAAATCATAAGACCAGTGAAATAAGAAGAATCTGAGACCGATACACTTATGAGGAGCACTAGACCACACACAAACCATATCTTCCTCTAAGGTGAAATGAACCATCAGGTGGCATTTGTCAAGAAGACCAACAATCACGCACCCTTGTAACCCCCAAGATTTGAAGACGAAGCGGTCAAATTCATCTACCAAAGGATGTTGATGAGAGAAATGAGCCACTAGGGTAATATCCAAGTGTCTTGAAGCTTCCGCGAACTCCAAGAGCGATAATGGAAGTTGAGGTGCTCCTTCAAATAGCTCAAGGACCTTCGGGCTAAGCGAAATGGAAGGAAAAATATGGCGAGCATCAGGATTAGAGAAAGGGAAGAAAAGGCGGGGATTTAAAGCTAGATTTGCAAGATCTTCCCCCATCCCAACGACATGAAGGGTGGAGGCTGAGGCCGTCACCATTGTCGTTAGGGCATATCTGCTGAGATCCATGAGATGAGAGCACTTCACACATGCATCAAACACCATTGAATTGCCCAGAAGTAGATTCACCACTCTCGAACCCCAACCTGAATGCCATCTCTACCGGATTAATTAAAATATATATAAATACATATTAATTAAATAATCAAAATAGAAATAAAATACCAAAATATAATAATAAATATCAAAAAAATATTTTTTGAAATTTATAAAAATTTATAAATATTAATTAAGAATATATAAGTTTAAGTGAATATTAATCAATATTCATGAATATTATTAACTATCAATTAAATAATAATAAATGAGCCTTTTTATCACAACTATATGATAGAGGAAAAGGAGAGACAACATTTGCGGCCTCTCGATGACGATGACTTTTCCCTTATTCATCTAAGAAGTGTGAACCTGCACTCTTTCGACTCTAATCGCAGTTTCAATCCCCCAAATTCATCTAACCTAGAGAGAAACAAAGAACGAGAAAAGAATGAATGAATCTCCTCTTTCTTTGGATTCTCCGGGGGTTCTTTCCTCCCTATTTCAAATCAATCTCTACATCATAACATACGAAAGGGATCAACTGCGCATGTTACAACCATGGACGACACTATATCATCCTAGATTGATCTATGCAAACAATCAATCATCTCAAGAATTTCTCTAATGAATGTTACAAAACCCTGGAATCTTACTGATTTTGTTTCACGTCTTGTGGAAATATGGTATTTTAAAGTCTTTAAATGCATCTCCCTCAGATGGGGTTTCTTCCATATTTTGTTCCCCTCTACGTAGTTAAAAAATAGAGCATGGGGTATTGGTTCCATTAATATCAGACCAGGAACTCTCCAAATCCATGATTGGAAGATCAATTTCAATCTACATGACTTCAAGGATACCTACACACAGGTACGGATTAGAATACATGGACTAAACTGGGTGTTATGGCATGCTGAGATTCTATATGATATAGCTTCTGCAATTGGAATTCCTATAAGAGTGGACTTTGTTACTGAGTCAGTTACTTATGGTCATTATACGTGTGTCTTAGTTGAAATAGATCTTAGATCCATAAAAATTAAGAAGGTGGTTCTTCCCACATAACAGGATGAAATCTGCCTTAGGATTGAGTAAGAGACCCCTAGTTTTTATACACATTTTCTAATTGTAGGACATTCAATCGAAACCTGTAGAAGAGACATAGTTTGTTCTAAGTGTTAGATAAAAGGTCATGATCTGTAACATTGTGGGAGCTCATTGAATCCCATTGTTAACAATAAGGATGATCCTAAAATAGTGCTTTCTCCAGTTGTTCAGGTTCATGAAATTGATGTGAACCATGCTGAGGTTTCTATTAAGAAAGAGGCTGAAGATAACCTATCCTAAATGGTTGGTCTCATTGCTGCTGAGGTTTCTGCACCTATTCCCCCTATTAATATGATAGGAAAGACTCAGCTAAATTCGGTGAATCGTGCTAATAAAAACCAACTGAAAACTGCTGGAAGCAAATGCAACGACATTCTAAATGGATTTTACTTTATATATATATATTATCTAGAGGAATATCTAGTGATGAAGATGTCGATTCAGATGACACTCAGGGGGAAAAAGAACTCTCTTCTCAACTGGAAGATGATCAAAATATGATATAGGAGAAGATTTTGGTTAATTCCAAAAGTAAGAAAGGTAAAGAAAAGATATATGTGGTGTTATCTAGGAGGGATAATCCCATAAGGGATTCTCAATCTTCCCATATGTCTGAACATGTTTTTATGAAAGTAAATTAAGGAATAGGGTCTCTGGATAGGGCTCTTATAGAATCACTTCTGAGTCTTGAACCTGCTGCTATGAAGGAATTACTTCATACTATAATTAAGATCAATCCTTCTGCTAATTTGAAGGAAACTCCTTTGGTCATTTCCCTGCCAGCCTGCAGTTCTGGTATGCGGGTTTCTATGTCACTTGGACCCTTGTCCACCTCCATTTCTAATACTGATTTTGATTCCTCCAAGTTTCTCAGGCCCCTGCTAGCCTCTAGTTCTGTCCTGGATGCCTCCATTTCACTCGGAACTCTACCAACCTATATTTCTGGTTCTGGTTTGGCTATCTCCAAGTCATTTGGACCCCTGTTAGCCTCATGTTCTGGTTTGGGTGCTTCCAAGTCACTCATCACCTGCTAGTATCCAGTTCTTCTTTGGGTGTTTCTAAGTCACTTGGACAAAGGAATAATGGGATGGTGCCACCTACACTACCTCCTTTATATATTATTTCAATAGAGTCACATAATCCCATGAAGGATATTGAATTAGGAATTAAAATTATGGATTCTTGAATCAATGATTATACTGCTCCAAGTGTTCAAACTCAACTTCTGGCTGATCTTGGGAGGATAGTTTCTAAGATCACCCCTTCCCATGCTTTGAAGACTAGGACAAAATGAAATGTTAGTACTCCTAAACCTTTGATATTCTTACTTCAGTTAGCAGTGATGATGATGAGAAGAATAGTGATGGAGTGGCCAAAGATGAAAACACAATGACAGATGTTGGGGTCGAGAAATCTGGAGATGTTCACGGTGATGGTCCATGGATGCAAGTCATGACCTCGAAGAGGGGACAATATCCCTGTGGAAGGGGTGGAAGACTACCTTTTCATAGTATGAGTACCCTTTCAAAAATTGGTTGATGTCCTTTCATGTGTATGGGTACTAGTTTGTTCCTCTAATGGTGATTCTTTTCATTTTTAATTATAATAAAGAGGCCTTTTGAGCCTTGCAAAAAATAAATAAATAATAATAAATATTAAATTAATATTAAAAAATTTTAATATTTTTTTAAAAGGTTGAGGTTGAAACCCTCTTATTAAGAATATAAATATCAATTTAATATTAATGAATATAAATATATATTTCTTAAATATTAATAAATGTTAAATAATTTTTAATAAAAGTTAATAAATATTAATAAATATTCATGAAAAATAGATATCCATTTAATAAATATTCATTTATATTAATAAATATTATTAAATATAATTAAATATTAATATTTATGAATATTTATTAACATTTAGTAATATCTAACAATATTTATTGATATTTGTGATTATAAATTAATATTTAATTGATATTTAGTCATATTAAATGATATTATTACTATTTAATAATTAATTTAAGTTGATTATTTATTATATTAATACGTAGTATTAGAATTTATATTATATACAATAAAGAATCATCTTTGATTAATTATTAAATAGTAATAATATTTATTTAATTCTAAATAATTAATATAATTAATATTTAATAATAAATTTAAGAATATTATTTATTATACATATACAGATAGTAATACTAAGTATTAATATTAATAGAACCCTCTAATGATAAGACTTCAGTGCTTTATCAATCTATCCCGAAATCATGCCCTGCACAGCCTCACTACAATTCCTTTCTAGAGGTTTAAGATAAAGCTACTCAAATTGTTGAGGAATTCATTAAATCAAGCTATAGAAAAGGGAAAAATGGTGGAAGCTGATGGATTCATTTCTCCCAATCCAAAAAAATGAGGAAATTAAGGGACTACTCTCACATTGAGCGAATAATTATTATGAGATCATGTGATGATTCCAAAAAGTATAACACTAAAATTACAACATCACCAAGTGTGGTTGATCCGACTACTGTCACTTTTAATGCTTCTGAGAAAATAGTTTCATATTTTACTATGCATCTTGAGGTTGATGCTCCTATTGTACCTCCTGAGGAGAATCTGAATAAAGACTTGGACCAGATTGTTGAAATATCTTATCAAATGCTTAAAAATGGATAAATTTTTGTGGATACTTATCTCGATATCAAATGATGGATGTTTAATAAGAGGTTGATATGGGATTCTGAACAAACTCTCTAATTTTTTTATTAGCACTTCTTTGTTTTTTATACATCCTTCTGCTTTTATGCCACACAAATGTCTACATGTCTCCTTTCATGAATGTTGTTGATTCATGTATACTGTTCTTCTTTTGACTACATCAGAGATTGATTTCACAGCTGATCCAGATAATATGGACCTACTATTGGATGGGATACTTTAGATCTTGAGGCCTTGGATAATTCTCAGGGTTGATGCAATTTAGCTAGATGTGTTTGCTTACTTGGAGGTTCATAGGGATGCATGGACTCTCCATGGTTTTCTAACTTATGTCCTACTAAAGTTTATGGAGCTTTTGGAGTGGATTGACCAAGATAATTTGGACGTGTGACTCCTCCCTAAAGTGAAAATAACGGAATAATGCTCATTATATGTATTCTAAAGACTGCAGATGGAGATTTCTTGGAGTTGATGTCCTTCCCGCATGAGGTGATCTATTACTTGAAGGCAAGGTTTGTGCTTGTTTGATTCATTGTGAACTGTTTCTCAAGATTTATTTCTATATCAACATGTATCTTTTTCAATTTTCAGTTGGTGTAAACTCATTACACCTCGAACTTTCATTGTAACTCTTTTGATCCAATAAATTTATTTGGGGCATGAATTGGGTGACCAATTCATGTCACCGTTTGTCTCAAAAAATTAATATGAATCTAAATTAATAATTATTAGTATTACCAATGTAGTTATTAATTCTAATATTTCTTAGTTGTTGAAAATTATTTTTCAGTAATCCCAATTATATCAATTATTTGATTTATGGAACATTGTGTAATATATTAGCATGTTTTTAAATAATTTATAAATAATGATTTCAAAAACATACAACATGTATCAGAAATCTAATATCAATCTAATCTACATCTGTGGCCTAGATGATCCTCTTTCCAACATACAAGTGTATATATGATGCTCCCAAACTGTGTTTATCTATGTCTCTGGTTTAGCGTACGCTTCTCCTGTATATCATAGTCGGCACCCACCTCCACATCATCCTATGTGAAATGTGATGGATGTGAGGTCTCACTACCAGTACCCGGTCCTACCTCTACGGATAATGAATATTGGCTAAAACTCATGTTAACATATAAACAAGATGGTTGTGGTGTTGTGGATATCTACAAATAATAATCTAACAATGTATCCTTCTAGAACTAGTCAATGTCTATATATGCCTCTGGATGTGACTGAGAAGCTAGAAGAGCATATGGATAATCATTACAAACACCCTCCTCCTGTGCAACTTCAGCATCCATAACAGGTTCATAAACCCTGGAACATCTACATTAGGCTCAGTATCCTAAAAATCATGTGATGGATCAAAGAAAATAACTTGATAAATCTCATCCATCGGAGGAACCAACTCGGTCATAGATCTGTGAAAATATTCCTGGTCAAATGCGCCTCCCTCTACTGGATCAGAGATGTGAATGAGATGAGTGATACAAGCATCCTGCGAAAACAAATTCTGCTATTATGTAATGTAAATAATAAATGTTTAATAGTGGAAGGAATAATTATTACCAAGTCATGATATCCATGTCCGTTTCATGAAACAAATATGACTAGGGACCTATAGTACCAGGATTCATAATCTAGTTGATCGAATAAATTCATATGTATTTTCCCTACCCCTTGTAATCGTGACTCGTGTCGTCTATCTCATAGATCAATATATCCCACATGATACCACATCTAATAAAAGTCTCCCTTCCCTGGAATCTTCAGGGAATGAAGTGAAGGTAATTGATTGGGCAGTGCAGAAATGGGCTGATGGAATCCGAACTGCCTAATAACTCTGTCAGTATGATTTCACTCGACAATAAGAAAATGAATCGAAGGAACCATGCAGGAGGCGATAACAAGCATCACCATACAATACTTTGGAATAATCTATATGATATCATCATTATATGGCATCCATGTAATCTAAAAATACAAATGAATAGTCAATTTGTAAATGAATACAGGTATAGTACAGAATAAATATTCAACTATATAAATAATAACCACTTACGTCATCTGGATGAAGACTATCAAACATAAGTTTTTAGGTGTAGACATCATGTATGGCTATATCTGAATGTCGATATTCCTGAATCCACATGTAAATAAAATTATTATAGTTATATTTCATAAAATAAAGTTATACAATTGATTTAGACATTATATTGAAGGAACAACATGCCATCTTCTACACGGAGACTATGCTACAATATCTGTAGGCAATGGTGCATGAGAATGTAGAGATAAGTGAGGGATTCACTCCCAATCTACATCTATATAATAGTATCACATCCAATGATCTGAATATTATCGATGATCCATGCACTGCATAGCACCATGTATGTATATGAGAGATAGGAAGACCCCCGGTTATACTGTCATACCTGGTCTATGTCCTCCAATATAGGTATATACATTAGATGTACAAATGTAGTGAAATGGTCAACCAAAATTGTGCCACCGATCAGCCTCAAAATGTATTCTCGTGATAATTTTAGTATGATTATCTCTTCATCATCCTCTAATAGATGTGATAAGTGATGGTATATCCCTGGAATGTGTAATCTACCACCAAAAACGGACCTTCCATTTCCATGGACCACAACTCCCAATAATCTATGAACAAGCTCAAACCAATCTGCCCTAACTCGACCTATCACAACTACAACATAAATGGGGAATAACAACATAATGTACACATCCTATAGTGTACTATTAACCACCCATCTATAAAATGGAATTAATGTGACTCTAGGCCCCATATCTCTATGAGTTCAACAATGAGCTGATGTTTGAAAAAGGTAATGTCTCACATCACTATTCCATAGAATCCAGCATAATGAAGATGGGTGATGGTAGTGGGAGGTGGTGAAACATGATGGAAATGATGAGATCTTTGTACACTCAAAAAAGGCATTGGACATCCCTATAAAATGAGCCATGAAACATGAGTATCCTGGGATTTGAGAAATGGAGGACCTATCATCTGCACAAATGATAACATGATTAATTTTTTATAGTGAATTCAATAAAAATGTAATTTAAAAAAAATATAATAGGAAAAATAAGGTAAAAAATTAGCATATACAATTAATCATTTTGATGATAAAGAGGTAAAAAAATATATGTGGATGATGTTGTTGGTTTAGTCTATAAATTTCTTATTTTATTGATCACCAATGAAGTTTAATTTAATATATTTTTTTCTATAAATCTGTTGTGATGAAAAACCTGCATAGAACATGTGGTTGCATGATATATTCATTTTGGTTGTCTGTTTAATTTTTTAGTTGTTATAGAATCACAAAATTCTTTGTCATAGAATCTACAAATGAAGAAAATAAAAGTTGAAATAGGTCAAAATAGATCAAGAAAAACATAAAAGGATTCATAAATGAAACGTGTGAATACAAAACAAAACATTCATGATAAAATACATAGACTCTAACACAGATGATGGGAAGTGGAGAATTATTCTGCCACTTGGGGACATCTCTTAAGAGTATGTCCTTCAACATGAAAAATGTTGCATCGTAGTCCCCCTCCCCATTTTTGAGTCCAGTCCATTTCATTTATGATTCAATTATACTTTGTTCTTCCTCAGGGAAGAAAACTAGTAATATCAAGAAAATAATTTAAAAAATGACATAAATTGAAAAAAATGAAAAAAACCAAATTATGAAACCTAGAAATATGAGGTATGATAGTAGGTTGATATATAGGAAATGAGATAGAATGAAAGTCACCATAATGAATCGAAGATGCACTATAATAGTTAACCAGATTTCTCATGTGATATATTGGGTCATAATAGGGATCCCATGATATGTTTACCAATTCTCAAGCTGCAACAACATGTGCGTAGGGATATCTCAATTCCTGGAAATTTCTGTAATCACAGTACCTATTATCCAACATGCCCACTAGAACTAAACCAATCTATCATGTAACCTGATCATAGCGCTCTCTTACTCGAAAGCATCTATGTATTCGGTCAAAGGTTAAAACACACAATCCTGATGCATCATGTTGTATCTGATCAATGCCACTATGGAAATACTGAATAAAATTCATTCCATTTTCTGTCCACTAACATGAATGTTGGGATTGTTGAATAAAGTAGTGCACACATCTATAAAATGTATCCAACAATAACTTTGTGATCGGTAGTTTGTGCACATCCTTGAGGAATCCATTTATACAATCCAATATATTAGTGGTTATATGTCTATATCTCCATCCACCATCAGATGCTAATGGCCATTTATTCCTTTGAAATATACATCATATATTTAGACACATCTTTATTAGCCCTTCAAATCTCTTAAAGGAATCGATAAAACCTTTCTTGTTGGGGATAATATGCTAAAACCATAAGAGAATAATGTATTAAAAAGGATATTAAATTTTATTTCAAAATTGTATGTTTAGGAAAACATAACCAACTTGACGATCACCTTATTTATTGCCTCATCTCTAAAATGATTATGCACATTACTTGAAATATGTCTAATGTAATATCGATGATAATAATTTTACTCTCTGCATGAAAACCCATATCTATTTACATCCTCTATAATTGCTCTATGGTGATTAGATATCAGACACACTCCCTAGTTTATTGTTACATGAATACATATACATGCCAAAAAACAACTCCAGGATTCAAAATTATCCTTTTCAATAATAGATAATGAAAGTGGAAAAGGATCACAATTACCATCCTGTTTCACAGTAATAAGTAGAACACCTTTATAATTTCCAAAATAGAATGTTTCATCAACCTGAAAGAGTTGTTTGCAGTAGAGAAAATCAATAAAGCATGGCCTGAATGCCCAAAACATCCTATTGAACATCACCTTTGATCGATCAAATCAGTGATTGGGGGAGACATACTCAATAGTGTCCAATGGATAAATAATCTGATTATCGAGAGACAATAATTTAATAAGATGTGGAAACATTGAATATGATTCATCACAATCACTATAAACATTTATATTTGCCTTCTATTTTTCATTCCATGTTTTTTCATAGGGTATCTTATAGTTAAAAAACTATTTTATTCATTCCTGAATATGGGCATGGGGAACGTATGGACACGTTCATATCATATCTACAATAATAGTCGATATAAACTCTGCATCAAGTAAATATTGATCCTTAGATAAGCTTGTATGTACAAAAGTGTTTAGGTTCTAATAGTGTTGTCTTCCAACATTAAAAAATTTTATCGTATATTTCCCACAATTGAAATTTACTTTATGACCCATATTTTTCACATAGAATGAGGCATTTTTCCTTATTCAACTCATTGACCACAAATGTAAAATTCCTCTCTATGTAGTATTGTTTTATCACATTTTCATGGAAACTTTACTCTCAAAATTTTACCCGATAGAGATGGTGTTATCAGTTTATGCTGATCTATTATCTATAATGCTAGGGAATTCAAAAGCTGGTATAAAAAAATCCCATTCAAAAATATTTCCCACAACATTCACTCAACTAAGTAAGTTAATACTGTAGGATGATTACTACTAATTGGTGGATGCCCGTTTATCATAGGAACCTTAGAGATTCATTCCCCACATTACACTCACCCACATTATCTCCTGATGCCTCAACAAAATAGTTTATCCTTAGATAAACTATCATTCAGTGTATCACGAGTACACAAAGGGAGTCCCTTTATATTTCCTTCCAAATGTTGATCATATTCTTTATAATTTTCTTATATCATAGGATTCATATGAGGAGGCAATGAGTGAGAGTTTTGTAAAGGACCAACTTCTAAAAATCTCACAAAACCTGGTTTGTTAGTAGTAGGTTTCACCACATCAATTTCATAAATCACCACATATAATTCCATCTGACCATTACTAAACTATTTCTAGAATAAAAAAGATTCATCCATCCAATCCTCATTATCGGCTAGTGGGTACTAGATGTGGCATAAACACTCAAGATATTGAAGATGTCAACACGTTATTGAAATAATTGATTTATCATCTCTCAGTTTTAACCATATGTCAATCTTATTTCATACTTCATCCAATTTCACACAATAATTATGATATTAAACTTTTTCAGGTGAAAAAATATAGCTAAAACCCTACTTGCTGTAAAATTACATCACCGTGGAAATATATTTGTGCAAACATGATTACTTAGAAAAAAATTAATAAAATATTATATATTACATGAAAAATTTAAATAAATTTTATTGGTTTGGATTGAATAACTGACTTGATCTCGAGACTTTTATATGGATTTGTTTATCATTATTTTATAATTAAACCAAAACCTAAGGGGCTATTTGTGCGTCTATTTTCCCAAATTTAACCTACCATCAGTCTCTTCTTAGGCATGGTGTAAAAATATAGCTTCAAACATAAAAAATTCTCGACAAACACCCTTTTATTACAATGATACTCGCATAAAAGTTAAGGGGTTTTGGGGTTTTAGATACATAAAAGTTTTTAAACAAATATGCAGGTCATTACATACTTAGAGAGAGGGATGAAACATGGGTCATGCAGGTCTTTGATAACATGTTTGGTTGAGATATTTATAATGTTCTAAATCTATTCACTTTATATACTATGTTTAATAAATAATATATATACACATCTATTTTAATCAGACTATCATGATGATTTCTCACTGTTACATGTGAAAAACTATAATTAAAACCTTGATCAATATAAATAAACTCACTATTGAATTATATTGATGGTGATATTATTACCAAATAAAATTTAATAAAACGTTATATATATTTATACCAGATCATCAAATTCTTCATAAATTTTAATTACTTATGAATAAATAACCATTACTTGATCTTCAATATTATTCTATGGATTAGTTTATCATTATCAGATAAACTAACCAAAACCTATGAGTGAACTCCTAGAGTATCTATTATCAAATATTTCGACAACCACCAGTCTCATGTCAAATAGAAACACCTCTTTTCAAATTTATCTTGTTTAATGCCTCTTGTCGAACACTTCTTGTAGAACGACTTTTATTACAAAGTTTCTCACATGCAAGTGAGGAGGTCTATGAGTGTGAAATACATAACATTTTTAGGCAGAAACGTAGGTCCTTACATACACAGATACAGATGTCTCATAGGCCATCTACTTAGAAAATAAAATTCAATTATTACAAATTACATAACCACATACACAAAAAATACATTCAATTTCAATTATTTATTGGCTAGTTATCTAAAGATCAGTGATCACACAATATGCTTAACATGGATTTTGGTATAATTATTATGTTCTACATATCATATAACTTTACCAATAACTAGATTTAATATATAATAAATACATTCAAATGATATATATATATATATATATATGTATATATGGTGGCAGTGGGGGTGGGTGGGGGACATGGTAAATAAGTATAAAAACACACTCAAAGCGCCAATTAAATTGGTTCTTTGCTACCCCAATTCTGATTGTTGTCTCAGAACACTTCAAAGTAGGTGAGAACTTTATAATAGCTCACCTCATCCTACCAAAGGGTTCCATTACAATAAAAATTAAATAAATAATTGAGCGGATGTTGGCAATCTATGGGTTATCATCATGGAAATGTGTTTTATTGGGTTACAGCTTCTTTCATATGCTTTTCTCCTCTGATAAGTTAAAGATGAAAGAATTATGATTTGGATCAATTTCACTCAGACTAGATATTATCCATATCATTCAATGGGATAGAAATTTTAATCCACTTAAAGTTGGTAAGTCTTCTGTTCAACTCTTGGTAATGGTTTATGGCCTTAATTGGATTCTTTGGCATCCTAAAATAATGTATGATATCGCAATGTCAACTTGAGTTCCAATCAAGATTGAAAAAGAAATAGAGACTACAAGATTTTGGAACATTTCCCACTTTTTTGTTAAAGTTGATCAGAACTCCTCTTTAATGGATCATTTTATTCTCCTCATCAAGGTATATGAACATAATTTGTGAATTGTGTATGAATGAATTCCAAAATATTGTTTGGAATTCAAGGTAATTGGACATGAAATCTCGAATTGTAGGAAATATATGGTCTGTGACTATTACTCATTTCATTTGAATGAATCTAAGATATTTTTTAAGAAGAATAAAAATAATGTCTCCCAACATTCTGGTGAATCTGTTCAGACATCATGTGGTAATGTTGGATGCTTCCATGGGATGATTGTGCATGCATATGATTGTCTCAATGTGCAGACTAATACATGTTTAGTGGATCCGATAAAGGATTGCAAGCAACTGAGGGCCCATAGTCCCAACATATGGCATTAAAATGGGTTGGCAAAATGTAGTTGTGATACTAAAATGTTTCTTTTTATGCAAACCCATGGCCACACTCTTAGTAATTGTAGTGCAAGGGTTGGACATCCAGCTTGTGGGACCATTGGATCACTGATTGTGCAGCCTGAATGTGATAGTGATTTTACTAAGTGGGTGGAGGAAGGGGTTATAAGCACTGGTAAAAAGAAATTACGTTTAGATATTGTTATTGGGAATGAGCAGACAGTAGGATAGGGCAGTTTGGTGCCCGATCAAGTTGCTCAAAAATCCACTGAGATTGTCAACACACAAGTTACAGATAAGCATCCATCACCTATCATGGATAGAATGGAGTTGATTGAACATGATATAGGGGAGGAATTTGTGGTGAGTGATGCATCAAGAGTCATTAATGAATCTATGGTGAAACCTCTCACTCTTTCTGAATCAGAAGGGGATTGGAAGAAAATGATGTCTTGGAAATGTGTTCGACATCTGAAAAACTATGGATGAGGATGTGGAAAGGATGATTGGGTTATACGTGGGCGTGGCCGATATACCTAGACTTCTTCCATGGAGTATACCCTGGAGTAGGATAAACTCAAGGAAAAGTACTATATTCTTTTCAATTAGAAGAATTTGCAATCACAATGGGAATCGTCTGATGAAACCTCTGATCAGGATTATGGGGATGATCCTGGTTCTACATATTTTTAGTTTTCTTTTTTGGATGATGATTTTTCCTTTGTTGATCGTGTCATTTCTCTTTTTCATGTTCTATATTTTATTTTTCATTAAATTTTGGTATGACCAGGTTCGCCTAGCTTCTGAATCCTTTTGGTATCTGTTAGGAATTATAAATTATTATAATTGTAAATAAATAAATATATAATTTTATATATTAATGTTAAATATATTTATAAATATATTTTAAATGTATATACACATATATTTTAATAATTATATAATTATAAATATATTTATATTATATAATTATACATATTTATTTATAGAGATAGATTTATAATTATATTTACTATTTGTAATTTATATGTATATTTAAGTAAATAAATTCATATTTATAAATATATATTAATAATTATATATATATTTACATATATTTATAAATATGTATATATTTTTCATTATGTTTATTTATAATTTTAAATATAATTTTATATAAATAACTTTTTATATAATTATGAATATATTTTTAATGTATATATATAATTATATTTTCATAATATTATTTGTTTAAATATATTTATATTTATTTATAAATATATTTATAAATATATTTTAATTATATTATTATATATCTACATTTATAAATCTATATTTATATAGTTACAAATATATATTTATTTAATAATATTTTTATTATATTTTTAAGCATATAATAAATTATAAATAAATATTCATAAAAATAATTTTTTTTATAAATGAATATTTATAATTATAAAAAAATATGATTAAAAATATAATGAATTGTTTAGATCATGGATTTGGTAACCTAAAACCACGTCCCTGAAAATTTATCGAAAAAATAGTAAAGGCAACACACACATAAAAGGGATGCATACTCCAAAAATAAAAACTAGTCCCTAAAGACCCCCACACAAAAATTATGGCATAATTCCCATCACCACAACGACCCAAAAACCCAAATGAGTACAACATAATTTACACAACTTGCTTGGGCCATGTACACCTGATCGGATCAACTCCTATTGCTACCACAACACCCGAGGCTAACCCACACATCCATCGCTAGCCTGTGCATGGAAAGAAAAGCTAGTCGTCCAAGCCGGAATCCTAATCCACGGAAAACAAAATTCTTCCATGCGTCCCATGAGAATACTACACCCCGAAGTCAGCACCCGCATCTCGACCACCAGCCTATAAATGGGTTAAGTGAACACCTGCATCCCGATGTCATCCTACTGATGTAGTGGGATAATAATGATTTTTTTTTAATTTTTTTTTTAATTTTTAATTTTTTGTTTTTTTTGTTTGTATATATATATATATAACAAAAAATTTCATTAGAATTTATATACTATTTAATATCTAGTAGTACTTCCATTACAGTAGTCTGGATTCTGAAATAAGCTCTCACCCAGAGCTCCATTTTATAAGAGGGCTTGCCGTGGAAATGCTTCTGCATTTCCGATGTGGGATTCTGGTTCTCCCTTTCCTACAGAGAACATTCTGTATTTCCAATGTGAGATTCATAATTGTTTCAAGTACGTGACATTTAAAGGATATAAAATATAAAATATAAGACCAATATAAATGAAAATTAAAACATGGATTAAACATATAATAAATTGTTAAAAATAAAAATAATTTCACAAAAAATGTTCATGAAATTTTTTTATAAGCTTTCAAACCCACCTATTTGAAACTAAAAAATGTTTCAAATACATGATTTAAAAGGCTATATAATATAAACTACAAGAACAATATAAATGATACTTAAAAAATGGATTAAACATTTAATAAATTGAAGAAAATAAAATAAAATTCACTTAAAATGTTGTTGAGAAACATTTTATAAGCTTTTAAAACCACCTAATTGAAACATAAAAATGTTTCAACTACGTGGATTTGAAATACTATAAAATACAAACTATAAGACCAATATAAATGGAACATGAAAAATGGATTAAAGATATAAGAAATTGTTCAAAATAAAAATAATTTCATAAAAAATGTTGATGAATAATAATTTATAAGCTTTCAAAACCCCCAATTTGAAACTTAAAAATGTTTCGAATATGTGGCGTTAAAAGACAATAAAATATAAACTATAAAACAAATATGAATTAAACATAAAACATGGATTAAATATATAAGAAAAAGTTGAAATTTAAATAGTTAATTAGTAATATAATTATTAACTATATAATAATTAATTAGTAACCGAATTATTAATTATATAATTAATTTTTTAATTAGTAATATATTTATTAATCACATAATAATTAATCTTTAATCTAATTATTAATTATATAATTATAAATTATATAACAATTAATTAGTTAATTAGTAATATACTTAATAATTAATAACTAATTAGTTAATTGGTAATATAATAATTAATTAATTAATTAGTAATATAATAATTAATTATTTAATAATTAGTTATTTAGTAATATAACTATTAATCAGTTCATCAGTAATATAATTATTAATTATAACTATTAATACAATTATTAATTAGTTAATAATTAATTAGTTAATTAGTAATATAATTATTTATTATATAATAATTAATTATTTAATTTGTAATAAAATTATTAATTATGAAATATATAATTAGTAATATAAATATTAATTATAATTATTCAATATAATTATATATTATTAATTATTAATAATTAATTATATAATCATAAATTAGTTAATTAGTAATATAATTATTAATTATATAATAATTAATTAGTTAATTTGTAATATATTTTTAATTTATAATAATAAATTATTTAACTAGAAATATAATTATTAATTATTCAATAATTAATTAGTAATATAATAATTAATTATATAATAATTAAATAAATATTTAGTAATATACTAAATAATTAATAATCAATTAGTTAATTAGTAGTATAATTATTAATTAAATAATAATTAATTAGATATTTAGTAATAAATTTAATAATTAATAATCAATTAGTTAATTTGTAATTTAATTATTAAATATATAATAATTACTTAGTTAATTAGTAATATAACTATTAATTTTATAATAATTAGTTATGTAGTAATATAACTATTAATTAGTTCATTAGTAATATAATTACTAATACACTAATTACTTATATAAAAATTGATTAGTTAATTAGTAATATAATTATTTTTTATATAATAATTAACTAGTTAATTAGTAATATAATTATTAATTATAAAATATTTAATTAGTTAATTAGTAATATAATTATTAATTATAATTATTAATTATTAAAAATTTATTATATAATAATTAATTAGTTAATTAGTAATATCATAATTAATTATATATTAATTAATTAGATATTTAGTAATATACATAATAATTAATAATCAATTAGTTAATTAGTAATACAATTATAATTATATATTAATTAATTAATTAACATTAATATAATTATAAATTAAATATTAATTAGTTATTTAGTAATATAACTATTAATTTATTTCATTAGTAATATAAATATTAATTATAAATATTAATATAATTATTTATTGTATAATAATTAATTAGTTAATTAAATATATAATTATTTATTATATAATAATTAATTAGTTAATTAGTAATATAATTATTAATTATGAAGTAGTTAATTAGTTAATTAGTAATATAATTATTAATTATAATTATTCATTATTAATTATTAATAATTAATTATATAATAATTAATTATTTAATTATTAAAATAATTATTAATTATATAATAATTAATTAGCTAATTAGTAATTTATATTTTATTTATAATAACTAATTTGTTAATTTAGCTTGAATGGCCTGAATGCCTTCTTTTTTATTTGATTTTGGATAATCCCCCTTTTAAGGGTTGAAAGGGAACTCTTACATGACCCATAGGCCCAAGGCACAAGGCCCATACACAACTCAATACATGACCTCAAAGGCCCAAGACCTGAAATTATTGAAATAGACCCTCCCAGACATCTGTATCTTGAAGGTTCCTAGCTCCCCCCCTCGCATGGCTGATCTGCTAGCATTGTCTCGTGCAGAGCTACACAGTGCCTAGTCCCGATAGTAGTTGTCATACTCTCTAATTATTCCAATCCGGTTAGCTCTGCTCTGGTGGTTGCTTATTTTCTCTAAATCCTCATTTGGGCCTACTCCAGTGTGGCCTGCGCTTCTTTTTTGTCTTTTATATGGCCCGAAAGCCCTGTGACTCGATGGCCATTTGTGGCCCAAAGGCCCTACATCCAAACCGCCCTGTGGCTCGAAGGCCTTAGGTGGCCCGAAGGCCTTAGGTGGCCCAAAGGCCTTTGGTGGCCCGAATGCCTTTGGTGGCCTGAAGGCCCTGAGACCCGTAGGCCCAAACCGGTGGACAGAGGGCCCAAATTTGATGAATTGTGCCGGCTACTAGAGTACTGAATAATACCTACTACAGTACTTCCATAGTAACCTGGAAATTCACCATCACTCGGATTTGATCCTAGGTCTCTTGGATGCCAATCAGGAGACTCTACCACTCAGGTACATGCTCATTGGCAACAGATTTGTTAATTAGTAATTTAATTATTAATTATATAACAACTAATTGGTTAATTAGTAATATAATTAATAATTATATAATAATTAATTTGATAATTAGTAATATACATAATATTTAATTATTATTTTGTTAATTAGTCATATAATTATTAATTATAAAATAATTAGTTATTTAGTAATATAAATATTAATTAGTTCATTAGTAAAATAATTAATAATTATTATTATTAATAAAATTATTAATTAGTTAATAATTAATTAGTTAATTAGTAATATTATTATTTATTATATAATAATTAATTAGTTAATTAGTTATATAATTATTAATTATATAATAGTTAATTAGTTAATTAGAAATATAATTATTAATTTTATAATAATTAATTATTTAATTAGTAATATAACTATTAATTATATAATAATTAATCGGTTAATTAGTAATATAATTATTAATTAAATAATAGATAATTAGTTAATTAGTAATATAATTTTAATTATTAATTAATTATTTATTATTATATAATAATTAATTAGTTAATTAGTAGTATAATTATTAATTATGTAATTAATAATTATTAATTATAAAAAAAATTATATTACTAATTAACTAATTAATTAATATATAATTATTAATTATATTAGTAATTAAATAATTAATTATTAAATAACTAATTATTAAATAATTAATTATTAATAATTAAAAATTAAAAATTGTAGTGAATAATTATAATAAATAATATTATTACTAATTAACTTGTCACGACCCGCCCCCAGGGCCCGTGCCGTGACCACCCCAAGCCTGCCTTCCCTAGGCTAAGGGCAGATGACTAACACAAAAAAGGCTAATCCCAAAAAGGAAAGACATTGCCTTTAAACCTACACACACACAACCCATACAACGGAAAGTAAAACTAGAACTGAGATACTGACAACAAGTATGTCACATGAGGAATCAACCACACAAGTAAATGTGCAACTGAAAGGAAAAGGGGACATAGTACAAACCCAATTAAAAAGGAAAGTATAGTAAAAAGAAAGTACCATCTTCAGAGGTCGTCCACCATGGAACCTACCTAAAGGGTAGGTACAACTTGTTGTTGGATGCCACTAAAGCATAAAACGTCTGTAGATCCACCTTTGAGCACCACCTAGTCCTGGATCTCTAAGATCCCAGTCAAAGTTGTTCGTTGTTTGCAAAAGGCACAATAGGTGCGGGCGAAACCAGTGCAGGGGTGAGCATAACAATACTCAGTAGGGACCCTGAGACCAACTCAACCCCCATTTAAATCCATAAAGAATTCACAAAAGAATGTATACAGATTAGGGTCACTTGAGCCAGCTCGACAAAGGAATAACTTAAAGTGTTGACAACAAAACCAACGATTGCAAACACTAAACATCAATTACTGCAAAGGAATTAATCCCTTATGAGTCCTTTAGGCTAGCTAGGTCACCTAGACCTATTTAGTAGATGAGTCACAAAGTCTCACTGATAGATGATTCATAGAGTCTCACTGGTAGCTGAGTCGCAGAGCCTCACCAGGTAGCCGAGTCACAATGTTTCACTAATAGCTGAGTCATATAGTCTTACTGGGTAGCGGAGTCATGATGTCTTGCTGGTTGCTGAGTCACAGAGTCTCGCTAGGTATCCAAGTCATGAGGTCTCATTTCTAGCCGAGTCACAGAGTCTCACTGGGTAGCTAAAATATGCAGTCTCACTGATAGATGGGTCATAGAGTTTCGTTGGGTAGCTGAGTCACAATGTCTCACTGATAGATGGGTCATGTAGTTTCATTGGGTAGCTGAGTCACGATGTCTCACTAGATAGTTGAGTCACAAAGTCTCGCTGATAGCTGAGTCACAGAGTCTCACTAGGTAGTTGAGTCATGAATCCTTGCTAGGTCAACATCCATGAAACCTCACATAGTGTAATTCATAAGTACCACCCCGTCACGTGGGTCCCAAAGTCATAGATGACCCGTCAATTGGATGAACGGTGTGGGAGATACATCCCTTTTTGTAAATAGGGACCTATTGCATCTGGGCTCTGTCTGACTTGTTCGGACCGTCCTGACCAACCCGACCCGGGGTCCAGCGTGACCTGATCCTATCCACCTAGCCCATTGGCTTGGCCCATTGTGCCTTACTACAACCAACCAAGGTTGGATATGGTTCAAGTCCTCTTGGTCCCCCAGTGACCCCAAATTATCCGGCCCGACCCGCACTGGCAGACCGGTCTCTTTCCTAGCTCGGGTCGTCGCATTTCCCGACTTTATCCTGCCAGCCTAGTCCAATGGACTGTCTTGGACTAGCATGGATTGGCTCGGCCACTCCAGGTGGGGTTTTCATGACTGGTTCAGCCCGCCACCCCCCTTTTTCAACACGCAGCCCACTAGGAGCGGACGACTCCTCCCACACGCCTCAAGGCTGGCACTGTGTCTAGTCAGACGTCACGGACGACGGGCCGCGACCTCCCCCACCAGGGCACATGCTACCACTGCCAGTGTGGCCGGTAAGGTCCAACCTCTTCCCCAACACACGGAGCTGGTTGGAACCGGCTCCCGCTTGCGACCATTGTGTCAGTGGTGCTGCAATGGCAACACCTTTCATGGGCCACTGGGTCCGCTCTGGTGGTCTGATTTCTATTCTGATTCCATCCTTAGACCTCTCGGGTTGCCACCTTCCCTACGAATACCTTGAAATATCCTTTCCACCATTTTGAACATTTTTCAACCATGAAGTCACAAGGAGGAGGGAGTCATGCCTTGTTCATATTGGCCCGCACCCTCCATATTAGTAGTTCAAATCTGGGGAGTTTGGGATCACAGTTCTATCAACAATTAATTATACCTTGGATAGAAAAATAAATAATGACGTCCTCCCATAAGAAATCACGTTTCTAGGATCATCCTATTTGTGATTTGATTCACATTCATTGTTTTAGAATAATAATTGTGAAAAACGCAAAAAAATAAAATAAAATAAACTCATACCTAGTTTGATGATCTGTTGCTGATGAGGGATGAAACTTTGATCCATCATTGATCCTTGCTCTGCTAGAATTCATCGTAGTTCATCGTCTCTAGAATCCGTCCAACTGGTATTCATTGATATCATTCATCGTTGGAGATAGAGGGAGAGGGAAGTTCCATGTTCATCAAAGAAAATTTCACCAACTAATTTACCAACGTGTTATTAAAATAAAACAAATTGCAGAATCTCTATTATCTTGTGACGTTGCATCATTACGTTATTTCATTTATGAAAAAATATAGTTGTTAAGATTTCACAAAAACATGTTGTCATGAGTTTCCTTTAATGTGCCTTGTCTCCGCACTGTAGCGTTGTTGTCTATCGCTCAATGGTGAGAGAAGAATAAAATAACATTTTAATGTTGTTTTATTATTTTCTAAAATTTCTGAAAATTATTTTTTTCGTTTGACCCTTTTTGGTTGAAGTTAATTCCTTTCTAGGTGAATCCCAGTGTTCAGAGTTCAACGATACCCTTGGATTTTCGATCCGAGCACTGGTTCAAAAGTCAGAAAAACCTGCTCACATGTTTACTTATGTGAACTAAAAAAAGTTCAAAATTTTGTTCCAAACTCACCGGTCTATGGAATCACGTGCCATAAAGGGCATTCTCTCAAAATAAATCTATATAATTTTTAAAAAAATTACAAGGAAATTCTGGGACATTACATAACTAATTAACTATTATATAAAATATTAATTATATTACTAATTATATAATTAATTATTATATAATTAATTATTATATTACTAATTAATTATTATCTAATTAAAAATGATTTTAGTAATTTAAAAATTAATTATACAATTAATAATTAATAATTAATAATTATTTTACTAATTAAAAAACTAATTATTATATAATTAATAATTTCATAATTAATAATTATATTACAAGTTAACTAATTAATTTTCAACTTTTTCTTATATGTTAAATCCATATTTTAATATTAATTTATATTTGCCTTATTGTTTATATATATAATTCTTTCAAAGCCACGTATTTGAAACATTTTTATGTTTCAAATAGGTGGTTTTGAAAGTTTATAAATTATTTTTTCATCAACATTTTTATGCTTTTTTTATTTTCAACTATTTCTCATATGTTTAATCCCTGTTTTAAGGTTCATTTATATTTATTTTATAGTTTATATTTTATAGTCTTTCAAAGCCACATATTTGAAAAAAATTTAAGTTTCAAATAGGTGGTTTTGAAAGCTTATAAATTATTTTTCATCAACAATTTTTATGAATTTATTTTTATTTTCAACTATTTCTTATATATTTAATCCATGTTTTATGTTTCATTAATATTGGTCTTATAGTTTATATTCTATAGTCTTTCCAATCGACATAGTTGAAATATTTTGAAGTTTCAAGTGGGTAGTTTTGAAAGCATATAAATTGTTTTCCATCAACATTATTTATGAAATTATATTTATTTTCAACTATTTATTATATGTTTAATCCATGTTTTGAGTTTCATTTATATTGGTCTTATAGTTTATATTTTATAGCCTTTCGAAGTAACATACATCAAATAGTTTTGAATCCTTAATTGCAAATGCAGAATATTCTATGCAGGAAAGGGAGAACCAGAATCCCACATTGGAAATACAGAAGGATTTCCAGTGAAAGCCCTCTTATAAAAGAGAGCTCTAGGTGAGATATTCTGTCAAAATTGGGACTGTTTTAATCGTAGTACTATTGGATATTAAATATCAGACCAATTTTGCTGAAAATTTCTTATATATATATACAAAGAAAAAAAAATAAAGCAAAAACTAAAAAAATCAAAATAAAATGATAGTAAAAAAATATTTTAGAGGAAAGGTGGTGGTTCCATTGCCGCCTTTCACCAGAAAGGTAAAGGTGGAAGTAGCGCTACCACCCTTAGCACACATTTTAAATTTTTTTAACATATACCTATTTCTAAAAGAAATTAGAAAATATATATTAAAAAAATACCAATTTTCATATAGTTTCTTCCCTCAATCAACTCCATTAATTGGTAGTGGACCCCTATTATCCCCATTCACCTGATCAACAATGTCTTCCCAGAAATTTCAATAGCCTTGTGTAGTTCACTGTTTGGTAAGAAGAGGAAGACTAAAAAGGTGAAAATATAATGTTGTGAACTAGCTAGATGGTGGGTTGCACGGTTAATGGTAGGAAGTTCCGTGATGACTACCGAACCCCAGAAAGTCATCTGGAATTTTATCGTGTAGATTGGTGGAATAGAGGTGACACTGGTTATTGAGAATGTGGTAATGGAGAAGGATGTGACAAAAAAAATCATAATCACATTTCAATGTTGTCGGGGATAATGATGAAAATATAGTTAATGGGCGGTGTGGAGAAAGTTGTAGTTATGGGGGATGAGGGGATGCGGGTGAAGATGGTGGAGCCATATGGGTTCCGCCATGGCATGGTGATGAAATATTAGTGGAATGTGAGGAAATCCATCGGTGGGTTCTCCTATATGAAATTTTTTTTAATATGTTTTATGATTTTCTTAAAAAGTGTTTGTTATTATTTTTTAAATATTCTTTAAAGACAGCATTAGTGATGCCGCTTTTTCCCTAAAACAATTTTTTTTTCTATTTTAATTATTCATTTTTAAATATTTACAATTTTAATGTTTTATTATTATTTTGTTATGTTTATATATATATATAATGAAGACAATGTTTTTCAGCATAATGTATCTCTCATTCAAGTACGTGACTTTGATAGCCTATAAAATTTAAAGTAGACGGCCAATATAAATGTTGATGAAAAATAATTTATAAGATTTCTATTCCACCAACTAGTAACTTAAAAATGTTTCAAGTACATGAATTTTCTATCCTATAAAATATAAAATATAAGAAGAATATAATTATAATTTAAACATCAATTAAACATATAATAAGTAGTTGAAAATAATAATGATTTCTTCAAAAATATTGATGAAAAATAATTTATATGCTTTTTAATCCACCAACTTGAAGCTTAAAATTTTTCAAGTACTTGAATTTTATAGCCAATAAAATATAAAGTATAAAAACAATACATAAATGAATATTTAAACATTGATTAAAAATATAATATGTAGTCGAAAATAAGAAATAATTTATTAAAAATAAATTGATGAAAAATAATTTATAAGCTTTCTAATCCACCTACAAGAAACTTAAAAATGTTTCAAGTACATGACTTTACTAGCCGATAATATATAAACTATAAGACCAATATAAATGAAAACTGAAACATTTATTAAACCTATAAGAAGTAGTCGAAAATAAATAGAATTTATTAAAAAATGTTGATGAAAAATAATTTATAAGCTTTCTAATCCACCAACTTGAAACTTAAAAATGTTTCAATTATATTACTTTATTAACCTATATAATATAAACTATAAGACCAATATAAATGAAAATTTTAACATTTATTAAGCATATAAGAATTATTCTACAATAAAAATAATTTCTTAAAATTTTTTGATGAAAAATTATTTATAATATTTCTAATCCACCTACATGAAACTTAAAAATGTTTTAAGCATGTGACTTTTCTAGCATATAAAAATTAAGTTATATGACCAATATAAATAAAAATTTAAACATGGGTTAAACGTAAAATAATTAGTCTAAAATAAAAACTAAATTCTTAAAAAAAATGTTGATGAAAAATAATTTATTATCATTCTAATCCACTTACTTTAAACATAAAAATGTTTCAAGTATGTGACTTTTCTTGCCTATAAAATATAAACTATAAGTCCAATATAAAAGAAAATTTAAACCTGGATTAAACATATAATCAGAATTCAATGTTTTAATTTTTATTTATTTGGGTCTTATTGATATATTTAATAGGATTTCAAAGTCAAGTAGGTGGCTTTGGATCCACCTCGACATTCCTTCTTTTCGCTCTCACTTCAGAGTAACCTTTCTTACATTCCTTTCATTTTCATTTATTCTATTTATTTATAAAACACTTTATTTTCAAAAAATTATTATATTTCTATGATATCTTATAAATTTTATTTACATTGTTTTTATACTTTATATTTTATAATATTTTAAAGTTATCTAATTAAAATTTAATAATTATTTCTACGTTTCAAGTAGTCGATTTTGAACGCTGTAAAATATAAATTGTACCTAAAATATTAATGAAATATGAAACACTGGATAAACTTATAATAAATAATGATAATAATAATATTATTTTCATTTTAATATAGATAAGTAATATAAATGAACAGGTAAAATAAATGCCTATGTCTATGGCGAGGAGATTCCGTCCCACATGGTGGTCTACGAATATGATGCCCACATCGAGTTCATTGTGGAGTCTGATGACCTACCATATTCATAGTGGGGAACCAAGCCTATGTTGGAGATATACCCCAAGGATGCAATGGATCTTGACACCAAGTCTATGACAAATCTAGACCCTGAGGCTATGATGGATCTGGACCCCAAGGCTACAATGGATATGGACACCAAGATGGAAGGAATTACGGATATCCTGTCCAGAAAGACAGATCCCATGCCACCAGAGGCACATCCTGAATTGGCCGAGGCTGGACTACTAGAGGGATGACCTCTGCTTGTGGAATATGAAAGGCCTAAAATGCAGCACAATGTTGTCTACGTCGTCGTGGTCATGGCTCCTCAGCACCATCAGCTGCTTCAAGATGTTCCTCGGGGCAAGAATCCTTTTCTATCTGGACTGGATGCTCGATGATGCTCTCAGAAATTCTAGGATAATATGACATCATCCCTAGTGCTTCAGCATGGATAACTACCTGGCTAAATACCCCCTCCTATTCTTCATCACTCATGCGAAAAAGATTCTCAAAGTGACTACCCTATAAAGAGATTCAAAATTAAAAAAAAAATGGTTCAACAAAAAAACTAATGGAAATTTATTAACTTACAATCCAATAAATCTCTCTACTGTGTTGGTTAAGATACAATATAAACTTCAGTCTACACCATGGATCATAATCAACCTATTCCTAAAGAAATAATAAATTCATAGGTATACCCTAGATACAAGACTCTACATGTCTTCTCTAGAAGTCGAGAATGTAGGCATGTACTCAACACCAATCTTCATCCTGCTACCCTATCAGCTTCATCCCATGATGCTTCTCTATCTTTCCCAGTGGAAATGGAATTTATTGAGCATAGAAAAACTGGTGCAAGACTCTATCAAGCTGCTGCCACTCAATAATATGAAATTGAATGAGGAGCACTACATCCATAGCATCCTCAAGCCCAACAGTGCAGTATAGTGGAAACTGGTCCATAATAGTCAATTATGGAAGTAATGAAATCAAAAATGACATGTGATATTTTTCAAAAAATATCCTAACTAAAAACCAAAATTGATTCTATTATTAAAGTTTTTAGACAGTGATAGAATGTATATATATACCTGGTCAGGTAAGAGAGTTCAACTGGAGCCGATATATTCCCAAATTGTGTCTCAGAACCATGTGGAAATTGTGTTGCTCACACCACCTATAAAATACAACATTGATATTGAAAACTAATGAGAAATTAAAGGCAATAACACCAAGTATCATAAAAAACCAATAGAAATGTGTGTTCATACCAGCTTCCATGCAGAGCCTCATGCAACACCTCCATCTCGATCGGTGGACCGACAAGCTCAGGGCGGAATGCAGGGATGTGCTCTCATGCCCAAATTTGAATATGGATGATGCATCTCCTGAGACCTGTGTGGTCCCTGTGGGATAGCCTGCATAATGCTCTATACATGTATGCAAAGAAGAATGATCCCTAGTTGTATGTTCCGGGCCGATGAAAGTCCTATTGTAGGGGTAGATACATCATGTGCATGTGTATCCCTAAGTGATCATTACACATGGTACCTCTAATGAGACATAATATATATTCACTAGAAAAACGCATGACAGTCTGCTCATCATCATCATCTATTAAATGTAGAATTTTCACCTCCAACCGTGGCATAGATATCGATGCTCCATTTGCAGCCCTTTGGTCGAAAAAAATGTCGACGCCTAACAATCACTGATCAAGGTGGGGACAAGATGCACGAGTGGGTCCAATAAAATATCTCACCTGGATAGGAAGAGAGAGACACACTACCACATCCTGGAGGGTGATGGTCATCTCTCCCTTAGGTAGGTGGAAAGTGTGTGTCTCTGGTATCCACCTTTGCACGAGGGTAGTAAGCAGGTGATAGTCAAAAAATTTGAAATATTATATGGAAATGACATAGAATCTATCATGGTGTATGTATGGTATAATGGCATGTGGAGGCTCCCTGTGATGAAAAGGATGCACTCATCTCACTGTGATCGATCTATCCTCACCAACCTCTAGTCCAACTGTGGAAATATGGGTATCCTATTGAGTGAGTAGTATGGTATCATCCATATGCATATAAACAAACAAAACACGTTATAAGTCTAAAATGTAAATATAACTTTATAGTGTGTAAAATTTTATGATTTCTATAATGAAATACATTCCATGCATATTAACATTGTTTTATGATGAAAGTTTTACCAAAAGAAAGGGGCATGTCTTCATGTTTTTCAAATCATATTACTAACGTGTTGTTAAAATTAGATTTTACCTAGAAAAAGGTGTTTTGTAAGATACTATTTTATATATTTATATATATAAACAATTTGTCATTTTTATGTAGATGTTTATTATAAAATGGTGTGATTTGTAATTTATGTATGACTGTCTAGATGATGGTATGTTTCCTAATTATTTTGTTACATGTAAAGGTGATTCTGTAACACTAACTAATATTCAAGAAATAATTTATGGAAAATGAATCACGACGCAGGAGGAACATTGAAAACAATGACAATGATGGCATAAAATCATTCCATCACTATCATCATTATCACTAATCCTCCTATGTCATGGTTAATTTCCCACTAATTCTTTCTTGAAGTTTAGTTAGTGTTACAAAACCTGCTATAGAAACCTCTATTGTTGGTTGTGTACAATAACAAGCTCCTTTATCAGTCTGTATTACCTTCTTGTAGTAGTGCACATAGGTAAAACCTAACTCCATACATTGAAAATGTTTTCTGATTATGATTCTAATTGTGTAACTAATATTGAGAAATATGGTTGATCATATAATCTCTATTATACTGAAATTTTATAACATCTTCTTGTATACTAATATATGATGATATTATTTCATTATATAAAATTTTATTAGAATATCAGTCACATAATGTTTTGAAAACCGAGGTAAGGGTAATATGTTTTTGGGTTTATGGTTCATCTTTTTGGTTTTTGGATTTAGAGATTAGGGTTATGGATATTTAGTTTTTGGTCTGGGTTTTTGGATTTTTTTTCTAAGGTTTTAGGGTTTAGGATTATGATATCATGGTTGGGGTTTGGGTTTTAAGGTTTAGTGTTCATAATTTTGAGATTATGGTATAGGGAATATGTTTTTTCTTTTAGTGTCTTACTTTTGGGTTTTGGGTTTTTGAAAACAATGTAATAAGAATAGATAACAATATATAATTTACTTTATGAGAATATCACAATGATGATGATACATTATTGAGTCTATGAGTGTGAAATCAACCTAACAATGTTCAGGAATCATTTCTGGTTATGAACTTTTTGATGAAATATGGTGCATCTCAAACTCTACCCTTATTCATGAGGTTAGTACATGTCATTCTACATCCTACTAGCCTTCAGTTATCCACATGGATGCAACCGATTGATGTCAGGTATCACTATCGGCTGACCTTTGGGCATTGGGAAATAATGAAAATCCCCAATAGGCATCGATGGTGCAACATAACAGTTAGTAATGGTGTCCATATGATACACTGAATCAACATGCACTTCCCATGACATGTTCACAGAGGCATATAATGTGATGGAATTTGTGCATGGAAACTATAAGGCCTGATAGTTTCCACATTGACATTGTCTCGTTTCAAGCAATACCACCATTTCTTCATCGATGTTATTTGTGATGGGATTCAAACACTATTACACATCAAATCGAGAGTCTTATCATCAAAAAAGGAAGACATGATAACTAAAATATTCTTCAACATTATTTTCAATCTCTCAATGAAAGTGTCTTCTATACCTTATCCCCTACTGTATTCTGTCTGATACCAGTTTTTGTCTATCAAAAAAGTACTTCATGAAACGATATAATGTCTCCTGAACTTGGGAAATTATAGGTAGCTTGTGAATCTATTTGAGTACACCATCTATTCAATCCACAATTTTTTTGTTCATGTGTCAATAACTATTTCCACGTCATAAGCCAATGTCCATTTTTCTTTTGGAATCCGCGTCATATAATCATAAACTTTTTAATTAGCCTGGTGGATTTGTTCGAAACGTTCTTCCAACCTCCATTGATACAACTCATATTCTATATAGAATAGATGATATTTTACCTAATTTTATTCTATATTTATGATGAAATAATAAAAAATAACAAATACAATGCGTACCAAGCCTCGTGATTTCCTTCTTAATCAATTCATTGTGGGATTTTTTAATCACTTTGTTAGAAATGTGTCTAATGCAGAACTGATGATGTTCATTTGGGTATATCCTTGTATTAGGATTCACATTGATTGACTCATTAATTTCACAATACCAATTAGACATCAAACAAATATACCGAATGTTGGTGAAATAGTTGCTGATACATTCCAAAAACCTACTCCACGATTCATAGTTTTTTTTCTCTACAATGGAAAAGACAAGCATAAGAGGTGAATTGTTTCCATATTGGGTTACCAAAATCAACAATAAGCCCCTGTATTTTCTGTATAGAAATGTTCCGTCAATCTAAATGAACTGTTTTCTAAAACAAAATGCAGAGATACAGGGGAGGAATTCCAATAAGAACCGATGAAATTGAACATGAGATGGATCAAGTCGGTTATCAGGAGACACATGTTGATTTTTATAAATATGGAAGACAACATGGTTATGATGCCTCAGTATGGCTAGAAATTGTGGAAACACCTAATATGAGTCATCCCAATCACCATAGACCTTCACAATTGCCTTCTAATTATCCATCCATGCCTTATTATAGGAAATCTTATAACTAAATTTCTATTGTATCCCCTCTAGAATTAGGGATATTAGAACATCTTGGAATTTCTTAATTATCTCAACAAAAATAGATGACACATATTCTATATCCAATGAGGTATGATCTTGTGTTAGGCTTGGCTGAACACTAGTATGAACTGCATCAATCCTTGAGATTCTCCAGCTTCCAAATGAAATGTACGGAATCTCTCTCGAGCGAAATTTAAAATCATCCCCATACTTCTCACACTATATGAGATATTTACTATGACCTGATTCGTGAACTATATAGATGCAGTTCCTCCCAATGTGAAATATCTTTAGTGTTATTTTTAATTCATCATTACTTGGAAAATTCCTTCGAACATATAAGTTTTTGTCCGGCTCTCTAAACCTATCTAGTACAACTCTGGGAAACTCTGTTGTTGGTGTGAGAACATTATTGTTGAATTCAGGAACATGTGTAATTTCTTCTGACCAAGATGCAAATAGTGGTGGATGATTTAATATAGGTCGAGGCTACTATAAAACTAATGCATTTCTCAAAACCTCCTCCCTAACTTCCATTGGTCCCTCTTCATCAGTATTGTTGTCACCATCTATTCTATCATTACTAAACTCTTAATCAGAATTTGGATTTACATGTACATCTAGGAGATCATCTAGGTTTTACTCTTCATAATCATTTTGAATAGGCTCAATTTCATGTGGTGGACTATCTTCAACAACTCTTGTAAGTATATGTATTTGTAAAATAGGATGTTTTTGTTTTACAGTAAAATCATCAACATATAACTACATCATGGTACCATCATACCGTTGAGAAAATAAATTAATTTTTTGGACCCACTGTGCATCAGTAACCAAATAACAAGCTAGATTCCATAGTTTTGTTGGGAATTGAAAATGTCTATATCTCATAGAATTGATTTTTTAATCAGGTCCCAGATATAATGAATCAAAAATTCTATCTTGAAGGCCAATTAGGGTTACACAATCTGTTATACCAACCACTGTTATTGGTTGTGTACTACAAGAATCTCCTTACTCATTTTGAATAACCTCTATATAGCAGTATTGATAAGAAAACATGGATCTCTATGTTAAAAATGTTTCTTTTCTCAAAATTATGTTAGTGTAAAAAATATTAACAATGATGGATGACAATATAATGTTCATTAGAATGTAATTTTAGGACTACTTTTTATACCCTCAAATATGCTAGCAATTTTAATTATATAAAAATTTATTAGAATATAAGTCAGAGAATGTTTTGGAAACTGAGGTAAAAAGAAGAGGAAACATCAAATTAGTTTACTTATCATTGATAAAATGAGAGTTCTGATCATATAAAGTGAAATGAAGAAGAATAACACATTAAATAACACATGAATTATTTATAACATACAATAAATTCGTTGACACATTTCAATAAAACTAAAATCATAATTTTAATATTAAAAGATAATTTAAAATAAAAAATAGTGGAAATATAAATTACCACAATCAATAATTTAAATGAAATAATATATAATTAAACATAAAATAATGAAGAATTAATAATTTGAACTACTAAATTACTAATTTTTCCTCAATGTTGAATATAAATGTGGAAGAAAAAACTATTATAATTTCAATGTTCAAAATAGGTTTGAAATTCAATAGTTTTATTAGGTGTTAAAGGGGCACATGACTGTTCAAAAAATTTTGTGTTGGACTCACCTGTTTTGATAATCCCAAATCATGTTTCATTTATGTGATAACAATGTTTTCATTCAATGCTAATTATGTTTCCTTAATGTTTTTTTGTTTCTATATAGTAATATTCATATACTCTCAATATCACTCCTTGATTGGTTAAGCTAATAGTGCAGAATTTATCTAAGTACAAGGTCACCGATACAAGGTCACCAATACATGGTCACAGATACAAAGATCACTAATACAAGGTCACTGATACAACGCCAACAATACATGGTCACCGATACAAGGTCACCGATACAAGGTCACCGATACAAGGTCAAAAATACATGGTCACCGATACAAGCTCACCGATAAAAGGTCACCGATACAAGGTCACCGATACAAGGTCACCGATACAAGGTAATCGATACATGGTCACCGATACAAAGGTCACCGATGCAAGCCTACTACTGAAGGTTATCAATGGAAGGTTACAGTTGGAGGTTGCCGATGTGCACCTACTGTTGAAGCCTACTAATGCGAAGGCTACCCTTACCAGTCTACCGATACCCTTTTTAAAATTCTTGATATTTTTCAAATGGTCATATTTACTACCTTTAATGCTTCTAACTTAATTAATGATTATTGTAGACATATTGGCAGACCATATCTTGACAGTACGAGGTATGATAAATATTTCAGGTTATGTACTTACTCCTATTGTCAGATGTCAAATATGAAAGAAAAATATCGAGGAAGAAAGATATATAGAGGCACAGAGAAAAACAAAGAAAATACATAGAACTCGAGAAGTTAAATGCATGTGGAAGAAATTACTGAAGAACAAGGAAGAACCATTCGAGCACCTTCACTATGAACCCCAAGAACTTCAAGAATATCATTTTAGGAAAACAACTTGAGGATGCCTTCTATGTCTCATAAACTTTCAATCAACTCAAGAAGCCGAATACTCAATTCCTGAAAGCTAGTACCTGAAGTTGCGAAAATATATTTGGAGAAAACTTCTAGAGATAGACTTAAACTTCAAATTATTCACTTAAAGGATTCAAGAGATTAACTGCAAACACATAGAGCCTTCTAAACTATATCTCATCATAATTTCTCTATTGTGTTACACCTTTTTACATTTTTTAGAAGTGTATCTATCTGCTTCACACACTTTCTCCTATGCTAGAACTATAGGATATATAATATCCTTACATCGAACATCACTTACATTTTTTTCCCACGTAAAACAGTGGAAGAGACTGTGTGTGGTCTGTATTGTTTGTATTTCCCATGAAGAATAGTGGTAGATGGTGTGAACCTTGGACAGTTTGTGAAAACAGTTGTAAATCCCGATACAGGCTGTGTATCAAGTGTAATGCTAATATAAACTGCTTGGTGGTAAGTGATCACCACGTGGAGAGGATTAAGTCTCTACTTGAGACTGAACCTCTTATTTTAATTCATTGTCCACTATATTTTGTTATACTCTATTTTATCTATTTTTCACTACTTATATTTTTAAAACATAAAACTGTTTTTCTTTCACTTTGATAGTTAGTTTTGGTTAGTGTGTGTATATGTATAATTCAGTAAACTTGTTTAAAAATTTTAATAGGTGTTTTAAACTTATTCAACTGAAGATTAATCACCCTTTAAGAAACCGGTTGACCAACTAAACATTTACATCTCTACTACCTTAATTAACTGCCCCATTTTAAAATTGGGGGATCCTTTTTAAGTTAGGTTTTTAACAGAAATTTTATATAGGAACTCAATTCACCCCCCTCTTGAGATTCCACTCCGACAAACATTTGGTATCAGAGGAATGTTTATCCAGTTTTCAAATTCTTTTCAACTATTATTTTAGTTGTATCTTAATGATCTTAAAATTTCTATCATATCTAAATTTTCAGTTCTTTAAATTCTAAGTAACTATGGAAAATATAGTCAAGGGTGCTATTACTAACAGGCCACCATTGTTTAATGGTAATAACTATTCTTAGTGGAAATTAAAAATAAAAATGAATCTAGAGAGCATGGGACCTGAAATCCGGGACACAATTGAAGAACAACATATATTGCCTGCTAGTACTAGAGACACATGGTCTCTGTTGACTAAATCCACATATAATAATAACTGTAAGGAAATTAATGCTTTGTAATTTCTTCTAGGTGATGAGGAATTCAATAGAAAATCTTCTTGTAATACTGCATATGAAATTTGGGATACTTTAGCTATTTCTGATGAGGGAACAACCAATGTTAAAGAAATGAGATTAAATACATATACTATTAAATATAATAATTTTAAAATGAAGCCTTATGAACTTATTTCTGAAATGTACCTTAGGTTCAATGAAATAGCGAATACAATGAGTCTTCTTGGGAAACCAGTGGATAGCAAGGACCAGATTATGAGATTGCTTCGATTCCTACCAGATAGATGGAGAGGAACTTCTATTTCTATCTGAGAATCTTGTGACATAGGAAAACTACAAGTGGAGGAACTAATTGGAAATCTTATTATGTATGAAGAAGAACTTAAAGTGAATCAAGAAGTATATGAATAACCAAGGAAGAAATCTGTAGCATTTAAGATTGATACCTCAAAGAACAATGATAAAGAAAAAGTTCATGCTCCTAAAGATACTTCCACAAGTAAAGATTTAGACTCTGACAGTGATAATGAGATGGCTCATCATTCAAGGGGATTCAAGAAGTTTTTCTGAAAGAAAAAGTTATTTAGACAATAAAACTACAAAGGAAGGTATGATAATAAAGGATAGTGGAAAAAGGTTGGAAAATGGAATAAAAACACAACCAATATATTTTTTTATGTGTGTAAATGAAAAGTTCATTTAAAAGATTATTTCCCTAAGCTTAAATTTAAGAAGAAGTATGAAGACAAGGGAAAATGATATAAAAAGGATATAAAAGCCACTTGGAGTGCCTCATAAGACTTCTCATGTGGACCTGACACTTCTGATAGTGACAAGAATTAACATGAAAATCCATGTTTCATGATAGAAGAATTGGAGGTAACACCCAACTCCCCTATACCTAATGATTATTTTTCTTCAAATGAAGGTGTATCAAACAATGATGAAAATATGAATAAGGATGAACTATTCGAATACTATGGAATGATTAAGGATACCTTTAATGAACTCAAGGATAAATATAAACTATTTAAAAGAAAACATGCTTTAAATTCTAATTACAAATATGATCTAGATATTAAGAAAGAAAAACATGCCTAGCTATTAAAATAAAATACCGAACTCAAATGATCAAATGATCAATTAAAAAGGGATTTGGAAAATTTTATTGCTAGTAGAGATACCTTGACTCAGTTTCTAGGGAAACAAATTTCTCCAAAATACACAACTGGTATAGGATATCAACTAGGATATAGAAGGATTATTAAAACTAAATTTGTTCCAAAATCTGGACAGTTCACAGCTAGTTCATGTTCTGGACTATCTTTTGAAAAAAAATTCTCTAAAGGACCAAACAAAGTGTTCATGTCTCAAAATATATCTGTTGATTATAGAAAACCTATGAGAATAGTATGGGTTCCCAAAGTTTTACTTGCTAACCTCACTGGACCCAAGAAAATATGGGTATCAACGTTACCCCACACTTAATATGTTTTGCAGGAAAATTGTCTAAAGAGCTTTTATAAAACCTTGTTGTACTTGGACAGTGGATGTTCAAGAAATATGAAAGGAGACTATTCATGTTTCCAAATCCAAATTAAAGTTAATGGAGGATATGTCACATTTTTTGTTTGGTGATAATGCTAAAGGGAAGATTATTGGATTAGGCCAAATTGTTAACCCTTATACTGTATCAATTTCCAATGTACTTTTTGTTGATGGGTTAAAATATAATCTACTATGTATTTCTCTGTTTTGTGACGATGGATTCATTGTTAAATTTGAAAATGATGCATGCAATTTTTTTAATTCTAAAAATGATTTAATATTTACTGCTCTTAGAAATGAGAATGTATATGATGTTGATATAGATTCTTTAGTTAAGCAAAATGTTTCTGGTTTAAATGTGTATCATAATGAATCCTGGTTGTGGCACAGAAGACTAGGACACTCCAATGTGCACTCGCTTAAGAGACTAACTAGAATGGTTTAGTTAGAGACTTACCTAAATTTGAATTCCCTCTTAACAAAGTGTGTAATCCTTGTCAAAAGGGAAAACAACCCAATGTTTCTCTCAAACTGAAGAAAGAAGTTTCTACTTCTCAATGTCTTGAATAGGTTCGCGTGGACCTATTTAGACCATCAAGAGTTTCAATTTTAAATTGGAAGAACTATGTTTATGTTCTTGTAGATGATTTCTCTAGGTACACTTGGGTATAATTTCTGGCTCCCAAAAGTGAAGTTTGTTATTATTTTATCAAATACTCCAAGTCTGTAGAAAATATTAGTGGACATAGAATTAAGACCTAGAGAAGTGATCATGGCCATGAGTTTGATAATAAAGAATTTGAATCTTTTTTGTCACAAAATGGCTATACTCAAAATTTCTCTACTCATAGAACACCTCAACATAATGGAGTTGTGGAAAGAAGAAATCGAACCCATCAAGAGATTGCTAGAACAATGCTCAATGAGTATGATTTGACAATTTATTTTTGGGTTGAAGTTGTTAACACAGCTTGTTACATTATCAATAGAGTCTTAATTAGACATGTTCTTAAGAAGACCCCATAAGAACTTTGCAATAACAGAAAGCCTAAGGTTAATTACTTTAGAGTTTTTTCTTCTAAAGTCTTTATCCTTAACACTAAAGATAATCTTGAAAAAATTGCATCAAAAAGTGATGAAGTAATTTTCCTAGGTTACTCAATATCTAGTAAATCCTATAGAGTATTTAATAAGAGAACTAAATGTGTGGAAGAATCAGTTCATGTCAAATTTGATGAGACTGATCCACATGAACCCAAAACCACTGCTGAACATCTTGAAGAAGATATGTTAATTATGGACCTCAATGACAAAGATAGTGAACCATTTGTAAAAACAACCAGTTCTGGAAACTTTCCAAAATCTGTGCATGGTGAATCTGAACCTACAAATAATCATGATAAGTCTAGTTAAACTCTTTCTAGAGGTATAAGAACTCCGAGAAATCATCATTTAGATGTTGGAGTAGGTGATCTAAATAGATGGAGACAAAATAGAGATTCTATGAGAAACCTAGTTGAACATAAATCTTTTCATTCATTGATAGAACCTAAAAATATCAATGAGTAAATCAGTGATGAATTTTGGGTGATAGATTTGCAAGAAGATTTGAATCAGTTTGAAAGAAACAAAGTTTGGGAATTAGTGGACAGACCTAAAGACACCTTGACCATAGGCACTAAATGGGTGTTTAGAAATAAGGTAGATGAATTTGGAAATATAGTTAGAAACAAAGCTAGGTTAATTGCACTAGGGTATAGTAAAGAGGAAGTAATATACTATGAGGAGACCTTTTCACCTGTAGCTAGGTTAGAGGCCATTAGGATACAACTTTCTTATGCAGCTCATCTTAATTTTAATCTTTATCAAATGAATGTTAAAAATTATTTTCTAAAAAGGTATATAGTTGAGGATGTGTTTGTTGAACAACCCTCGGGCTTTACAAATCCCCAGTTTCCAAATTGTGTTTTTAAACTGTCTAAAGCCTTATATGGTCTAAAACAATCTCCAAGAGCTTGGTATGATAGACTTACTTCCTTTCTTATTTCAAAAGGTTTTACTAATGGAATAGAGGATCCTACACTCTTTATTATAAAAATTTCCAAAGATGCTTTAATAATATATATTTATATAGATGATATAATTTTTTAGATCCTCTAAAAACACTCTCTGTACTGATTTTTCAAAAGTGATGCAAGATGAATTTGAAATGAGTCTAATGGAGGAACTAAATTTTTTTCTTGGATTTCAAATTTTTTAAAATAAAAATTATATTATTTTAAATCAAAGTAAATATACTAAGGATCTTTTGAAATGTTTTGGTTTGGATAGTAGTAAAGGTAGTGATACAGCTATGAGTACCACTAGCAAGTTGGATGCTGATGAAAATGGTGAATCAGTGGATCAAAAAAAATACCATGGTTTGATTAGGAGTCTTCTCTATCTTACTGCTAGAACACCTGACATTGTGTTCAGTGTATGCATGTGTACTCATTTTTAAGACAATCCGAAAGAGTCTCACTTAAATGATATCAAAAGGATTTTTAAATATCTCAAGTATACTATAAATTTAGGACTATTTTATCCAAGAGGACAGCCATTTTATTTAATAAGTTATTCAGATGATGACATTACTGGTTGCAAGTTAGACAGAAAAATCACCTTTGGAACATGTCACATTTTAGGCAAGTCAAAAATATCGATCTGTAGTAAGAAACATAATTTTGTTGCATTATCTACTACAGAGGCTGAATATATAGTTGTTGGTATTTGTTGTGCTCAAATTTTATGGATGAAACACACTTTACTAGATAATGTATATCAATTAAAACATGTCTCTATAAACTGTGAGAACACAAGTGCTATTAACATATCTAAAAATCTAGTATCACATGCTAGGACAAATCATATTTATGTAAGACATCACTTCTTGAGAGATCATTATCAAAGAGGTGATATCACTCTTGAATTCATTGGTACTAAACACCAATTGGCGGATATATTCACAAAGCCTTTGAATTCTGAGAGGTTAAATTGCATCAAACATGAGTTAGGTATGATAAACCTTTGAGTATATGACCTCACTATTAGACCTTACCAAAAAGACCTCACCGTTTTACCTTAATGATAGGACCTCACCGTTATAGCTTACCGATAGGACCTCACCATTAGACCTTACCGATAGGACCGCACAGTTAGTCCTTACTAATAGGACCAAACCGTTAGACCTTTCTGATTCCTCCTTACCGATAGACAACTTGAGTATGGGACTTTGTGTTTTTGTGTTTTCAGTCGGAATCTGAAACGTTTTCTGTATATTACTTATTTATTTTATCGGTTTCATTTTTCGAACCATAAATGATAAAAATAAAACACAGATCACATTTCAATCCATATCAAAACCTCTCCCAAACCTTTTCTCCCCAATATTAGAACATAAACCTCTACTGAAACCTTGAACCACTCCAGATTGATGGAAAGAGTGAAAAGGCCATCGGTTGCTGATGAAGGATACGTGACAGATCCTAAGAGACCTAGATCCGAGTCGAGTAGTGGAAGCCAAATAGTGGAAAATGTGCTTAACCGGCATTTATCTAAGAGGGAAACAATGGTTGAGAAGGAGTTATGTTAAGAGTGGCTGCTGTCGACCTGGTATTTAGTAATGAAGGCACTTGAAGCTCAAGGATGGGTTGAGTGTTTTGAAAACAATAATGGAACCTTTTTGCTAAAGTTAGTGAAGAAATTTTATGAGTATCTCAAGTTTGACAAGTCTGTGGATGAGCACCAGATGAATTCCTGAGTAAATGGTGTAAGTGTGAGTTTCTTCTTTGCTGAGTGGGCTAACTTCTTGAGGGTTCCACATGAAGGGATTTGTGTTTATAACTCAAAATTGCTACCTCCCACTAGTGAGTTCTTCTACTATGAAGAAGCTTTAACTGAATTGATAGGGAATGGAATTCCTAGGAAAGTTTTTGAAATGGTAGGAGAGGATAATCATAGTTTCAAGTTTATCCAGCATGTTTTAAGTCTTTGGAGAGGGGACTTTACAAATTCAATGTTTTAGGATTTTTTACTTTTGTATCTGTTAAAGAAAGAATATAAGATCAACTTATGTAGGCTGTTGATGATTCAACTAGAAGATATGACCAAACCTAGTTCCAAATCCAATTTACTATTTCATTCTAAGTTGATATCTCTTATGTTGAAAGTGAAAGGAGTTGCTGGAGCTAAGGAGGAAACTGTTGTTGTGAAAGATAACCATTGCATCACCAAAGTGATTTGTAAGCTGATTAAGATCAACTGGAATCCATGGGTGAGGAGATGGGTGAATGATGAGGCTAAGGCATATGCAGATTTTAACCCCGTTTCTCATCCTAATTGGCCTAAAAATAAAAGAGACCTTGGTATTAATCTAGGTTAAGTAGAGCCAGATTATTCAGATGAAGAAGAAGAAACTGCTGTTGTGCAAGAAAGTGAGGATTCTCCTATAGATAACATGAGTGATCCCGAACTTCCCTCAAATCCTCGTGTTAATACTATATCCTTGGGTGATCCTAGCCCACCAAAGAGATTACCTAGAAGGGATATTGTCCTAAGGGACAGTGATGAGGAAACCAGTGAAGAAGAAGAAGTTGAAAATGTCTTAAGAGACATTTGAGATACCTCAGATGAGGATGAGGACACTGATTCAACTAATGATGACTTTGAGATAGATTCTACTGAAAAGGAAACGGAATGTTTAAATCTTAGTCCTTTAATAGGACATACAGAATGTGTAGAAAGTAGAGATGAAGAAGTTGTTGATTCAGTTGAAGCTGGACTTGTTTTGGAAGTCATTGAAGATTCTGTGGATGAAGTTGCAATGGACATTCCTATTAATGAAGTTGATCAAGGAGGTCTGATAGAGATAGATGTGACTAATCAGAAGAATGCTCCAATTGAAGTGGGGGGGGGGAACCTATTACTATTGGATCAGTTGTTGTTGTTCACGAGATAGAGGAATAGACAAAAGCTCATGGATTTGTGGGTTTAGGCCTAGATTATGGAGATTCTGAAGATGACCAGCCAATCTGAAGTCCTCCAATTCCTATTGTCTCAAAAACTACTATTGTTCATCATGTGGTTCTGTTACCTCGAGACTATGTAAATAAGGATGAATTGGATTCTTTAAAATCACACCAGAAGAGGCATATTGATGAGAAACCCACTGAGATAGTGAGAACAAAATCTCACAATCGAGGACTCATGATATCTATAGTGGAAAGAATAGTCTCTACCTCTCACTCAGCTATGTTACATGTGGTCGAGGAATTTAAGAATCAGGTAAGAACTTTGGCAGTGTCTATGGAATCAGTGAAAGAGTCTATTTCCAACTTAGATGAATATATATCTCTAAGAGCTTAGGTGGACCAAGACCTTAGATATGTTAAAAGTGTGGTTTATAAAATGGTCACAGTGTTTCAGGATTTTAAGAAGTCTATGGAAAAAACATGTGAAAGGAAAAGATAATGATATAAAAGGCTAATTTGTGGGCTAACCAAATCATTTAAAGAGACTGTGGATTTCCCTATGGCACCTCAGGGTGCATCTGCATCTTCTTCAACCACTCCTCCAATTGACATTGAAGCCTTCAGGATGGTTGTTAGAGAAGAAGTGGAAAAGTTCTCTGGTGCTTCTACCTCATACTCTCAGGTCATTTCCATTACCAGGGAAATTCATAACCTTGTGGGAAATTATTTAAGAGAATCTTATCAAGATTAGAAGGCCATTAAGGATCAAGTTGACTTCTATTACAAACAGGTATACACAAATCATCAGATGGATGGTCACATTAATCTACTTTTGGAAAATTTGATAATCCCTCATATCACTCAGCAATTTATAGATCAAGTGAGAAATATTAGAGAACTGACTCCTTTCCTAGAGAGATTCATCAAAAACAATGAGGATTTTATCTCTGCTATCGAAAGAGGGGGAAGCATTATTATCGACTTTAGGAATTTTCTGTTACCCTTCCTCCATGTGGACTGCACACCTATCATTGTTCCTCATACTTTTCATGCTTCTTTAGCTACCTCAGGATCCACCAGTACTGCTCCTTTGATGACTCCTACCTAGGTCATCATATGTTTGACCTCGATGATTACTCAATGATCTACACACTATAGGTCTACTGATGCCTCGGTGGCTCCTCCTCCTACACTTCTCACTGCCATACCTTGGCCTATCCCTCCACCTTCAGAACCTGCCTCCTCAACTTATAAAGAAAAATCTCAATTGGACACCTCTGATGTGGATTGAGTGTGGACTGTCTTTGTTGATAGGTATTGGTGTATTCTTTTTTTCTATTGTACTCCTGTTTTATTAATACAAACAGTCTCTTTTCTATTTTTTTTATATATGCCTTTTTTAATCACAAAGGGGGAGAAGAGTTTATATGTGTTTATATTTGTTCTAGACTTAATTTAGTATTCACCATATAATTTTTGTATGCTCACATCACTGATGAAATTAGAATATGTGTTTAACCTTTATTTAAAAATATTAACCCAAAATATTAAATGATATACTTTTTTATTATCCAAAAGGGAGAGATTGTTGTAGTTTCCTGTTTTGATAATCCCAAATCAGTTTCATTTATGTGTTAATCATGTTTTCATTCATTGTTAATTATGTTTCATTAATTTTTCTTGTTTCTATAGAGTAGAATTCATATACTCTCAATCTCACTGCATGATTGGTTTAGTTTAGAGTGGAGAATTTATCTAAGTACAAGGTCACCAATACAATTTCACTGATACGTGGTCACTGATACAATGGACACTGATACAAGGTCACTAATACAGGGTCACCGATACTAGGTCACCAATACAAGTTCACCTATACGAGGTTACTGATACAAGGTCACATATACATGGTCACCGGTATAAGGTCACTGATACAAGGTCACCGAAAAAAGTTTCTGATACAAGGTCACCGATACATAGTCAACGATACAAAGGTCACTGATTCAAGACTATTGCTGAAGGTTACCGATGGTATGTCATAGTTGGAGGTTGCCGATGTGCACCTACTTTTGAAGTCTACCGATGTGAAGTCTACTATTTCCAGTCTACCGATACCCTTACTTTGTCAAATTCTTGATATTTTTCTAATAGTCATTTTTGCTAACTTTAATGATTCTAACTTAATTAATACTTATTGTAGACATTTTAGGAGACCATATCTTGATAGTACGAGGTATGAGAAAGATTACACGTGATGTACTTAATCCCATTGTCAGACCTCAAATATGAAATAAAAATACCGAGGAAGAAAGATATATAGAGTCACAGAGAAAAAAAAATACATAAAATTCTAGAAGTTTAATGCATGAGGAAGAAATTACTGAAGAACAAGGAAGAACCATTCAAGAACCTTCACTGTGATCCCCAAGAACATCAAGAAGATCATTTCAGAAAACAACTTGAGGATTCCTTGTGTGTCTCATAAACATTAAATCAACACAAGAAGCAGAACAATCAATTCCTAAAATCTAGTACCTAGAGTTACTACACTCTATTTTGGAGACAACTTCTAGATTCCTCACTTCAAGGAGTCAAGAGTTGAACTGCAAACACATAGAGACTTCTTAACTCTATCTCATCATAATTTCTCTATTGTTTTTCCTTTCTTTACATTTTGACCAGTGTTTCTGTCTGCTTCACACACTGTCTCCTATTCTAGAACTAGAGGATATTGAATATGTTTACATAGAACCTCACTTACATTATTTCCCATGTAAAACTGTGGAAGAGACCGTGTGTGGTCTATATTATTTGTCTATCCCATGAAGAATAGTGGTAGAGGGTGTGAACCCTGGAATTTTTTTGAAAACTGTTGTAAATCCTGATACATGTTGTGTATCATTTTTATTGCTAATATAAAATGCTTGGTAGTAGGAGATTTCCAAGTGGAGAGGATTAAGTCTCATATTGAGAATGAACTCTTGTTTTACTTCATTGTTCACTATATTTTTTTATACTCTGTTTTATCTATTTTCCACTGCTTATATTTTCTAAAACATGAAACTATTTTTCTTTTATGTTGATAGTTAGTTTTGGTTAGTGTGTGTATTTTTATAATTCAGTAAATTTGTTTTAAAAGTTTAATAGGTGTTTTAAACTAATTCAACTGAGGATTAATCACCCTTTAAGAAACTTTTTGACCAAATAAACATTTACATCTCTATTACCTTAATTAACTGGGCAGTTTTAAAATTGAAGGATCCTTTTTAAATTAGCTTTTTAACAAAAATTTTAAGTAGGAACTCAATTCACCCCCCTCATGTGATTCCACTCCGACCAAAAATTTGTTTTCCATAATAGATATTTTTAATAGATTAAGAAAACTCATGAATTATAATTTAAGGAACAGAAAAATAATTTCTCAATTAAGTGTAAAAAGTATCATGTTAAACTTGTATATACAGTTAATATCTTGTAAGTAGGTTTAATAATTTGTTTTGATTATACTTTCAAAAACATAGAAAACATAATTCCAGACACCCTAGAAAGATAATCATATAAACATAAATACTAACATAAAAGGGTACCAATCCTACACAATTAATTAAATAAAGTGTATAAATTTAATAGAATTGAATTATAATTTTTATCATCAAAACATGAAAAAAAATTAATAAAGAAGGGAAAAAAATTGGAATTAAAATAAATCACTCCCCTGATTAATGAATCTCTTCCATTCGAGTGAGGCTGAAACATGAAGCTTCTCCATGAAAATTTATAGTAAATATTGAAAATATTCTTTTTCTTTAACACCTCATCATCAAATATCTTTAAGAAAAAATGTACAGGAAGACTAAAAATATAAATCAATAAAAAACGAGGAAAAAAGAAAGAGTAGAATAACACTTTATTCTTAGGAAATAAAAAACAAAAACATAGAAAGAGCATAATTTGAATCCCATAAACCACAAAATTTTAAGTCTTCAGTTATAATTTTCTAGTGACTAACCATAATAAAAAGTTCTATGAGGTTTCCCAACAATGATCCACCAAATATGTTTTCCTATTTATATTTAGCGGAAAAGAACTTTTTACAGGAACTTAGAATTTCCATGAAATTCTCAAATATAATATTAGTAAAAACTTCCCCTAGAAAACACTATTTGTCATTATATACCAGATCAAAGGAGACATCAAGTAATGAAAACAATTCACCAAACAAATACACATTCTTAGGGGTCTCAATACATTTAGGTTTAGGTTTTAAATAAGAGACATCCTTTAACTATTCCAAGATATCCTTATGTTTAGTAATAGATATTGAATCCTAAAAATAAATTTTAGTAGTAATGCTATCCATTTCAAGATACAATTTACGTTTAACACTTTTAATGCTATCTTGATGGGAATGAGTAGAACTGGGTGTTGCAAGGTGTGTGGAAATATATCAAAATGTCTCTAAATATTTCAAGATCATAACATGATCAAAATTAGGGGTAATATAGGATGAGTTATTCCTAAAAGGTTTAGGAATTTTTCTTTATAAAGAAACATGTTCATTTTCCAAATTATCAATCCAAAAGAGTTCTCTTTCCAATACACTCTCAATCCCACAAAAATATTCGACACCCTACTCAGTTGAGAAAGACTTATAAATGAAGAGAAGAGTAAATATTTATTCTTCTAAAATATTAGGTTTAACCATATTATCAATATATTTCCAAATCTTTTCATCAAGAAATAAAATTTCATCAAAAACTATTTCTGAAAAATCAACTATTCTTAAATTATCTAATGTCTGTTCAAATTATCGTTCAAATTCAATTTCAAAAATTTTATTCTGAAAAAAAGTTTTCTGATTGTTGCAGTTCAGTTTATAGGGAATATTTGTTTAATTCTATTATAAGATATTCAGATTACATAATTTTATAATTTAAACTAATTCCCTATATTTGAAAAAACTATTTTCTATTTTTTTAAAAAATATTCTAAAAGAAGATTGATGAGAGAACATGGAAGTTTAAGATTATTATTAACCACTATTCAAAGAATATCCCCCATCCAATTCATTATAATTAATTTCAAATATTTTTGGCTTCAAAATTTCATAACTGGGAAGAACACATTTTTTAGTTGTTTCAAAATTACACAAATCATGGATTTTAGGTTTGTTGTTCTTTTCCAAAATATCACCAATCTCATGTTAAGGTTTAATACTCAAAATTTCAGAAAAATGAGATGATTAATTTTTTTACATTTAATTTCTCATTATTAATATTCTTATCAACTAAACAATCACATTTTCAAAACTCCTAAAATAATGAACTTTTTCTAATATAGGAATCATATAGAGAATAATACATTTCTTTTGAATGAAATTTATTTATTTTTTCTAAAAATTAACTAACTCGTCAGCTTTTAATTTAATGAAATATTAATCAATTTATTTTTATTTATTTATAGAATATGTTGTTTCCAAATTTTATTCTCCATCGATTTCAGATTTATTCCAATAACAAGATTGTTTCCCAGTTTTAGCCTTACACTCCTTCTCAATCTCATTTTCAATTTTTCCACAATCATTTTCCTCATCACTAAATTCATGTTTTTTATGTTTAATATTTTCCTAATATTACCATGTTTCAATTTTTAGTTTTTGAATTCTGACTTCATGGGTTTCATCAAATTTAGAAAAAATCATTGACAAAATTTCTTCTAGTATTGAATAATCTTTGGTTTGAGGTTCATAGAAAGATTTTCCTTTCTTAAATTGATCTGCCAATTTTTGGTTAGTTATATAAAATCATCTAAGAAGTGTTCCCATAATTTCCACAATAGTCACAAATAATTTCACTCTATTGATTACACACCTTGATATTCTATTTTTTAAAAAGAAATAGAAAAATAGATTTGTAGTTTTCACTAAAATAAGAAAACAGAATAGAAAAGTCACAAAAAAATCACAATTGACATAATAGTAGGGAGAAATAATAATAATTTTAAAGCTCATCAACACATTAAATGAATAAGAAATTGAATTTTTTCTCAAATAAATTTTTTAAATATTTTAATAGCAATTTTCATATTATTATATGATTTTTAATAAAAAATTAGATTTTATAATGTTTTAAAACATTTTTCACATGATTAATTTTCTTGAAATGGTGTAAAAAACATAAAATTTTCATCACTAAAATTTTAATAGTTTAATTATTTATTAAACATACTAAAATTAATATTGTGGTAGTAGGAGTATCAATCCTTAGGGAAGGGTGTGTACAAAAATTAGAAATCAAAAACCTCTATAAACATTGGTTTAAATTATTTTTTTGAATTTTAATATTTCTAATTAATTAGAAACTACTAATGATGTCAACATGATTTTTTAAAGAACAGGATGAGTAGAAAATATGATGAGGAAGTGTTAACATAAAATTTTTAAAATGACAGGGTCAGATTCACAGAGCAGTAGGTAAGTCTATTAACTTTAAATGGACTAAAAAAATTTCTTCATTCATAGTAATTTTATTGAAATACTATCTCCAAAAAAAGGGTTGATGTTTCTCCATCTCTAAGAGATTAAACACGAACAATGATAACTCTTGGAGTTCATCACTTCAAGAAACATATAAAAGAAATGGGCTTTGAAGAAGTTGCAATTAGAAACTATCTTGGGAAATGTTTCCAATGTTTTGAAATGAATGTTGATGAAATGAATCCATGATCAATCTCATCAATCCATCATGGAAAATTTTTAACAAGAGGTGGATTTTTTTTAAAAACATTAGAACCAACCTCATCGAACATTTTTGATATTTGATGAATTAATGTGAAGAAGTGCATGTATTGACCAACATAATTATATATTCCAAAGAAGGAATTTTTTAAACACAAATCATATTAAATTTATGAACTAAATAAATTAATAACTACGAGGGAGAAGAGTTCTACCTTAAGAAATGGTAGTGATTAATGTTGATTTACTCCCCAGTCTTCATCCTGAAAGTGATAGTCTGTAACCTCAATTTCTCTCTATCACTTCCTATTTCTGCAAGTCTCCAAATGTCTAGAATTCTAAAGATTATATGATTTTGTTATTTTACTCATGAATTTATCCATTATCATCTTTCAATTCATCACTTACTTCTTTCACCATCTAAGGTTGGTCTCAAATTTTTCATCATACATGTGTTGTAGTCTTGGAATTTTATTCACTTATACATGAATTTTGAAGATCCCATGCAATAGATCACTTGAAATTTTCTTCCAAAGAAAACCAAATGAAAATCGATGTGCTCCTCAGTAAATTCAACAAATAAAAAACCGAAAGTAATTAATCAATTATTATAAATAATATTACTATAAAAATATATCTTTTATAATTATTAATAAAATATTTATTAATAAAGTAAATATAAATATATAAATTAAAAAAAATATTGACAAAAAAACTAGTATTTTGGATCATATTATTTATATTACTATATATATATATATGTATAATCATTATTATTAATATTATTAGATTTAATCATATGTTATAATTATTATAATTTTTTTATTTCAATTTTTTTATTATTATAATTTAATAATAATAATAATAATAATAATAATAATAATTTTTATTTTTTTATTCTTATTTATCTGCTGCTCGTAGATTCTATATCCTCTAAGGTGGTGGCATAAGCTCATACATGGATCCTACTCACATGGTGGTGTAACTCAGATGGTTGATCAGTCTTCAACGGGGGTAACAAATCACAACACCTCCAACTATTTCTTGGGATCTCTTAAAGGGGAGGTGGGGACGAGTGAGGCCTGTTTTGAGATTTGTGGGTTTATTCTCCACTATGGTAGTAATGGGTGTTTAGATTTAGGCTTTATGGGGGGTTCAATTCTCATCGATGACATAGAGGCTTTGAGGAGGCTCTACTTGAAAGCATCCATTACAGTCGAAGGTATTCTTCTTCCTTCTCATAATGAGGAGTGGATCGACCTTGGGTTGTATGCTCGACATGATCACAAATGATTGGCCAAGAAAAAATCTTATTTGATGGAGATATCTCGAATGATGATTAGATCCTTATGGTGGGTTTAGTGTTAGTGACAACCCTTTGTTTTGAATCATTAGTAATCATGGTTTAGTGGATTTAGATCTGGGTGTGGGGGTCGCATTGTATTTATTTCATCTTGTGGAGTGCATGTGGTACTATAGGGATTAGACCAATAGTGGAATGAATAGGAACAATGAAATTGGGCTTATTAAATCTGTGGATTGATGGATATGGTGGCATTATTGAAGGGAAGTTTCTAATGGAGGATCGATTGCAGCAGATCACTAGTGGTGATCTCAACAATACAAATTCAGCGGAACAAACTGGTATTATTTATCAGTCTAGATTCTCATTAAAACACACAATGTGCTCCCTATTTATATTTATACAATCACAAAAAAAGATAAATATAGATACATAAAATTTTATAGAATAGATGTAGTAGGTTTTTCCTATGTCTTCATCTCCTAACATGTCAAATAGCTTTCTTTGAATTCATCTTACTTATATTTCAATAGTGGATGGTCGTCACCATCTGAGGAAAATCCCGTTTAATATTCAATATCCCCCCTTAAACATGTTTTCCTTGCGACCCACGATTATTCATCATATCTGAGTGGCCGACCAACCGGTACAATTTCTTCACCGAAGTCAAATCCTTCCTTTTTCTTGTATCCTTTGATGGTGTCTATGGTTTTAATTTCCTCACCTATAAATTTATTCCACATGCGATCGATTTTAGATTCCTTGAAGCTTAATGGATTGGAAATCACCAAGATACAATAAAAATTTAAGTACTCCTCTATCGGTTCTGTTCTCTCATATAAATATGCAAGGCTTCATATGTTTTGAGGATGTATATGAGGGAGTTCTCATTCAATGTCTCCAGATGTCAGAGTATGTGATGATGATGTCAGAATTTCTTTAATTCTTCATTCCTCCAATGGTAATTCTTTAACTATTTTTTCATCTTCTAGAGTGAGTCATACCTCTCTAGAATCATTATCTTGATTCCACTTCCATGTATCCTTTTCATCCAAGATATCATCTCTATTGAATATAATCTTCTTGGTTATAATATTATAAAACTGACATCCCATTTCATAGTCTCCATATACCATAAGGACACACTTCACTCTTTTTTCCTTGAGATTTGTTTGTTTCTCATTTGGAATATTTACATAGGCAGTGGAACCAAAAACACTAAGATGACTCACACTTGGCTTGTGAGAACTCCAGACTTCATGTGGCGTATTTTCTATGAGTTTTTTTTGTTGGGAATATATTGAGTAGATACACTGCACACAAATATTCTTCATCCCATAATTTCATGTTTACTCCTTTGTCTTTCAACATGATTCTCACCATGTCGACAATGGTGCAATGTTTCCTCTCGGATACTCTATTTAGTTGGGGTGTGTAAGCTGATGTCATCTGGTGATTAATTCCATGGTTCTAGAAGTTCTCTAGAAAAAAATCGGAGGTGTACTCCCCACCTCGATCATATCACAATTTTTGTATGTGATGCATGATTTTATTTTCAACTATCACCTTAAATTCATTTAAGATTCAAAAAACTTCTAACTTCATTTTTATGAAATATAAACATGTTTTTCTGCAATAACAATCGATAAATGTTAGAAAATACCTCCTTTTACATCTAATTTTGTATTTAATGGACCACATCGATCGGTGTGAACTAAATCTAGTGGCAGTGCATCTTTCCATTTAGTCTTTATTGAAATGGTTTGTCTATGATGTTTTCTTAGAACACAACTTTGACATATTTGATTCGGGTGTCTAATGATATGAAGCCCATTCAAAATCTTCTTACTTTATAATAATCTCATACATTCAATTTTTAAATAAATGAACCTGAGATAACATAGTTAGTCTTTATCATCACGTACCATTTCCAAATGCCATGGTATGTCGAGTTGGATCATAAGTGGAAACATGTGGTTGTTCACCATAATTCCAGGATATGAAATCCTTTTTCCACGAACTACCCAACACTCGAGATGTTGGAATTTATTTCAGGTACATAATAGACATCCGAGATGAAAGCATGATTGCCATCATTTTTCTTGATTAGAATTTATCCTCTTCTATAAAAAAATATTATCGAGAGATCTCCAAATTAAATCTTTCCTCGAAACTGCTCATCCAGGTTCATAAACAGGTTTTTGTGCCATGTGATGTGAATTCTAGCTCTAGAGTCAAGATACAACATACTTTGATTTTGGGTCAATTTTTATGCCATCGAAAAATGGGACTTGTCAAAAGGATCTTCTTCTTTGACAATATATGCCTCCTCGGTGTCATTCTACATGGGTTTCTCGTACTAACATTCATTTCTATGAAATCCATAATTATTTTGAAAATTATAGAATTTAATGTTTCTTTTTTTCTGGTTGGTTATTGTTGAATTCACCACTTCTTCCTCATCCATGTTCTCATGGAGTGTAGGTTTGATATTCATAGCCTCCTGGAGTTAGGAATCTTCCACCATGTCCTCCTCATCCTCCTCTTCTTGGATAAAATTGTTGTTAATGGAATCATTGGCTTCAGTTTCTTAGAAATGTCCCCCTTGTTCCTTTTCAGAGTTGTTGAGATACAAATTTTATTACATGGCATGGTCCAGTCCATTGGTATCTCTCCAGCAGTTCACCTTCAATTCGTGGGCTTGAAAAGAACCCACAAGTTCTTCGATAGAGATTAATTCAAGGTCCTTTGTTTCTTTCAGGGCAATGACAATATAATCAAATTTCGGATCAAGGGGTCACAAAATTTTCTCACATACTCGCGTGTTAGCAATATCTTCTCTATTTCTTCATAGTTGGTTCACCACAACCATTGCAATAGTATCATACTTGATAATAGTTTCAAAAGTTTTCAAAAATAGGGATTTTAACTCACCTCTCAGAGATTGAAGTCAAATCCTCTTTACTTTTTCGGCGCCTTGGAATACTTTGCAAAGAGTATCCAAGATCACCTTTGATGATTTCTATGAAGTGATTATTTCAGAATTCACTTCATCAAGGCCTTGATAAATGTAAGATTTCGCCTTACAATCATGTTTTTTTTCCTATCAAAGAGTTTTTTTTGAACATCTGGTAGAGCAACATCCACTGATTTGGATTTCGGCTCAGTGTATCTATCCTCCACGATGTCCATGACATATTGGGTGCCATGTACCACAGGTATTTTGATGCACCAATTGTAAAATTGTTTTTTAGCTTCAGGATCACAACTTGTGAAAATGTATTCTCCATGAAGAAAAAAAATTAGATAGAAAAATAGATATAATTATTTAGAAGAGCAGAGTATTTCTTTATAAATGAAGTGATATAGTGGATACAATCAAAGGACAACTGATATAAGTATGGACAAAATGATAATGGATAAAATAAATAGACATGGTGGGAAGACAAACAAATTGAAAAGGGGAAGAGAGAGAGATAAAAAACAAAAAAAAGGAATGGAATAAAATGTGGTTGAAAAAGATAATATTTCCAATCAATCCTTTGAATAAATAGTAAATTCAAAAGAAAGATGGATATAAAAGTTTCACACCCACATTATTTCAAAATTATTATGAATAGTATGAACTAATCATTATCTTCCTCATATCACAGATGCAATAGATTAGTAGCAGGTCCAATAGATTCTTTTCATAAGAATCAGAACCTTCAAACCTGCCTCTCATACCACTGATGGAGGATCGATTGTAGTGGTTCACTAGTGGTGATCTCAATAATACAAATGCAGTGGAACAAACTGGTATTATTTATCACTCAAGACTCTTTTTACAACACATAAAGTGCTCTCTATTTATAAGGATAGAATCACACAATAAAAACCAACAAGAGAAATATAGATACATAAAATTTTATAGAATAGATGCAGTAGGTGTCACCCATGTATTCATCGCCTGACACGTCAAGAAACATTCAATGAATTCATCTGGCCTCCATCGCAATAGTGGATGTTAGGCACCAACCAAGGAAAAACCTATTTAACATTCAACAGTTTCAGGATACCAGTGGATTCATTGGTAAAAGAAGGAATTGATGGCGGTGAAAGATTCTCTGTTGTGATAATGGTGGATTTAGAATATGAGTGCTACCAATGGATTTAGTGGAGTTGTTAGATCATGAGGCCAATCAGTGGATACCCTACCAGTGTTGATGCAATGGTACAATGAGCTCGATGGTTCCTTGATTTTATGATAGAATATGTGTGAAGTTGGTAGTGTTTGTTTTTTGTAGTATCATATGTGTGTTATTGGTGGAGGTTTTCTTCTGGTGGGGGAAGGAAAAGGATTGGTAGTATATGCATGGTAGGGATTGGCGGTGGATCCCCTACTTCAATGGTGGAACACTAGATGCTAGTGGTGGATTATCTACTTCAATGGAGGCACACTAGATGCTATTAGTAGATCCACTGGTGGAAGCATGGATGAAGAGTAGTGGATCTACTGCAATAGTTAAACATATAAAATAAAAAATTAATAATTAACATTAATGAAAATATTAAATAAAATATTATAGTAAAGATATTAGAATTTAAAAACTAATTCAACTAATTATTTAAAAGAAATAAAAATAAAAAATTGGATTAATAAAAAAGGTAAAACTAATGAATTAAATAAATTCAAATAACATTAATTAATATTAAATAATAATAATAATTAATTCAAATTATAAATAATTAAAATATATAATTATAAGAATATAAAATATGAATATTAAAAATTAAATTAATGTTTCATTATAATAATATAATGATAAAATATTTAATTATAAATTATCATTAATAAATTTACAAACTTAATGTTTCTAGTAAAAGATAATTGGAAATAAAAAATAGAGAAAATCTAAAAAATCAGAATCAATAATTTAAATGAAATAACACATAATTAAACATAAAAATAAAGGATTAATAATTTCAAATTCAAAATTACTAAATTTAATTTTAAAAAATAAGTTATAATTAATTAATAAAATAAAATAAAATTAAATAATATATTTTTCCAATTAACTAATTTAAAGTCCACATCACAATTCATGCAACCACAAGTCTAAATGATCCATACTATAGTATACCATTATTACCTAACTATAAAATTGATGATTGTGAATGGAAAAAAATAATCAAAGGAAATTATATATTTTAGAAATTTATAAAATAAATTCATTAGTTATCAATTGATTAAAAATGAAAATAAAAAATTATTTGAAAGTAAAAGAAATGTTTTTCTGACAAAACTGATTTTACATGTGCTTTGTGTTTTTATCTTAATAAATTAAACAAATATCTATTAATGAATTATTAAAAAAATACTATATATTCAATAATTTTATTATAATTCATTTAATATTTTTTCTAGGCATGAGATGAGGATAAATTATAGTTTTATGCTTAAAACTATATTTTTTTAAAATTAGCTTCGTTGAATTTTTTTCACGTATTTTAAAGTTAATTTTTTTAAAAGATTTATAAAATCTATTTGAAAAAATTAAATTAAATTTTTAAATCAAAAATTTATAAATTAACTTGACAGGAATTTTGAGAATTTTTTGAAATGATTAATTTTTTTTCACTAATAGTGAAAAATAATGATTTCTAATAAAAATATCCTTTTTTTAAAGAATTTATAAAGTTATATTTTATTTTTTATATATTTTAACAAGTAAAATTAGTTCAACTATATTATTATTAATCCAATTTAGGTCACTAGAATCAATTTTATGTAAAATTTTGATATAAAAACGTTTTATACTTAAGAAAAAAATTTCTTTGGAAAACTGATTTCTCTCGTATTAGTGGGTTTAATTTAAAATTATATTCTTCCACTTATATAAATTTAATTTCATAAAATTGATTACATATTTTTAATTATGAAAATTAATAGTATTAAATATGTTCAACTTATTGTTTGTACCAAATTAATAGTAAAAATAGTAAAATAATTGTCCCCACGGTAAAAGGGTAAATCCGGTAAACCTTGGTAAAAAACAATTATAAGGCCACCCTTATTTAAATTTAAATCTTATTGGATAAATTTATTTATAAAATTATCACCTTATGTTTGATGTTTATTTAGTTATAGGACACTTTTCCATGAATGTAACTACAATAATATTTCAATTAAAGAAAAAGACAGAATGTCATTCCCTTACATTTAAATATGTATTATGTGTTCACATTGGGGAAAAAGAAAGTTGTGAATGAATATTAATAGTTATTATGATAATTATGAATTTTTTGTGATGGAAATTTATTTCAAATTTTTACTTATTATATAATTACCATAAATTTCTCTTGTAATGATGATATATTGTTTCTTCAATTAATAGAAAAATAAAAGAAATGATTTCAAAAATATTAAAAGTAACATAATTTTAGTGATTTATACTATTATGATTCTTTTATAGATCAATATAACATATTAGGTATGTGTTAAATGATTATATTCAAATTATAGCTTTGTCTTGGTGTCAAGTTAAATGAATAGTGTGAAAAAATGTCAATAATGTTATTTTATGAAAATATTATTTTATTAAACTATTTAAAAATTATAAAAATATTTAAAGTGGACAATTTTAATAATATATGGTTGATATTTCATTTTTTGGACATATATGAGCTAATTTTATCCATATAAGTAAAATTATAATCCATTTAGAGTGAAAAGAAACTATCATTGTTAATGTTAAAATAGGTTAACTAAGGGGTTAAAATAAAAGATATGGTATAAAAAACCATGTAAAACAATCCAAATTTTATTTTTTTTGGTATTTAAATAACATTTTAACACAATATCAAATATATATCCTTTTGGAACCATTTAACAGACAATTACTTTTTTAAAATTATAATCATTTAAGAAATTTCAAGAGTGCCCCTCCCCTCACTAATAAAATGGAACCCCTAATTTGTCTTATTAACACTACATTGAGCCTCCTAGATAAAACAATACCTACCAAACAACCTTATAAAATTCCATAGAAACATTATAGAGGTGACGGTCTTCCCAAAAAAACAACCCTAGGATCATTAAGAGGATATATAATGATGTTATTTCAATAAGGAAGTAATCATATTTACCAATCAATTTCTTTTTTAATTATTCTTTTACCTCCTATAAATATGTGGTATTTATAATAATATAACAACATAATTGTCCTAAATATAAATAAATTTTATTATTATCAAATCATCATTATCCACCCTTGTTCCCATCAAATGAGAAGTGAAAGTATCGCTCATGCATACATACAGATTACCATCTCTATAAAACAATACAATTCATTTTTATCCACATATTTTATGGTTGGGAATTATTATGTATTTAATGTTTATATATAATATTTGTGACATAATTATTATTTTGGAATTATAATATCACATCTATCTTCTTACCTTCTAATCTATTTGAAAACGATAACTTCGCTCGTGTGTACGTGTGGAGTACCGCCTCCATGAAGTGTTGCAACTCATTTTTTTTAATCTTTAAATGGATGGTAATAAGGATGTTATTAATGAATATATATTATATATTTGATATAATAATTAATTTTAAAATTTGAATTACTATTTACCATTATTTCGTTCCATCTGTCATAAAATGGAAACTATGTTCGTGTGTACATACGACCTACTGTCTTCATGAATAGTGTAATTACTTTTTAAATATCTATACGTTATGGATATATAAATAAATATATTGTATATATATGATATTCATATCATTACTAATATTATGGATAATATGAAACCATCATCAGTTTATAAGGACTAACAAATATGAATTGAAACTGTCCTGAAAAATAAAAACATTAACACCTAATAACGATGATTTTAATTAGAAATTATTGATGATTAGATATTGAAATGGTAAAAGTGTATCATTTATAATATTTTAAGTATGTGAATTAATTTATAATAGAATTATAATAAATTTTAAGTTATTATATAAGATATTAGCGTACATTTGAAGCAAGTGAAACTTAGGGTAAGGGATTTTCATGCCACCATCACTTTTGTGAGACACATGCCATATTCACACCATGTTTCGTTTATGTGTTGTATATAATGTAGATGAATTTATTTTGTGATACTCATCCTGAAAATTTTATGGATATATATATCCTTATAAAGTTTTCTCTTTCATTGGATTTTGATTTTAATGTTACCATTTTGTTAGGGTTTTGTGTTACAATCCATTGTTTTTTATTATGTTTTTGATGATGAGATTCCATGATATTACTACCAATAATACCATGAATTTTATTCTCATATGGTTATTTATATATAAAACATGTTTTTATTTAATTTTCTTTTTTAGGTAATCAAATACCAAAAGAACATTTTTAAGGAAAACCATCTTTATTTCTTTTATTGGAAGAAAAACCTTTTTCTTCCATATCCATATTTTATATTTTTTTTCAATAATTTTTCTCATATTATTTTTTAATGTAATTTTGACCCATGAATTAATTTTATAATATGGTTTAAAATGAATATTCTTTTAATTTTCCAAATGAGGTACTTTTGACTTTTTACTAAAAATGTGAAATTTGTCATTGTTTAATTTTATACAGCATGAAAGGAACTTACTACCATTATGACAGCTCAATGATTTGAATATTATCTACAAGTTTATAATGTTGTTTTAAAATAAATGTTTTGCCAAATATTTTGGAAATTTTTAGATTTTAATTAAGTAATTTAAAAAGGGTAATTATATTATCTTCAAGAATTTTTAATGGTATTTTTATGGTATTTCTTTTTATAAAAGACAAAAAACATTGATGATAATTATTATTTAATGAGGATATGACATAATTAAATGGTAGTTATTATTTATATTAATGGATTAGGATTATTATGATAATATTTTTTTGAAACATGTTCATTATTTGTAGAGTATACTATGATGAATCGATGAAATGTTCATGAAACCCATTTCTTTTCATGGTTTATGATATGAGAAATGTTTTATGATAATGCAGAACACATATGTATGATTTTCAGTATGTGATGGGAGGGAAGAAAATTATATATCCCTCCAATGCATTGGGTAAAGAAGGATACCTTAAATGATAAACATGATTGCAATCGATAGTGAACCCAATTCATTAAGGGAATCTGTCTGCCATGATAGTCCTATGAGTGAACATTGACTACTGTGTTGGATTGATGATTCAACCCAATACACTGTGATATTCTTGGAAATGATCCTTAAATAATAATTAAATGATTTTATATTCTTGTTTTTATTTCATAAACCTAGGTTTTATTCCAATATTATGCTCTCCTGGCTAATGTTGTTTAATTTATTTTTGATTCACACCTTATGATATGACAAGATTGATGTCATAAATCCTGATTTTGATATATGATATATAGGTTATAGTTTTAAAATGTTATGATCATATTATCATACCATTATGTCAATTTTATGTTAATGTGATCAATGATGTCTCCATTGTTTACCCGTACAGAGCATTATAGATCACCCTTCCCTATGTTTCCTTCCCTCATGTTACGATAAAAGGTATTATGTGTGATATTTCTAAGAAATATGAAATTTATAATGAACTTTAGGGGACATTATGTATTTCACTTATGAACCATTTGTTTATGTATCCATGTTTCCAAAGATAATATACCTAAATGATTTTGGCATGGATATTAATGTTATGTATTTATTATTGATGTAATATTTGTATATGAAAAGTGTGGGTTTATATAGTTATCATGAGATCAAGATTTAGTTAATCTTTGGAAAGTATGATGATAAAAATTTGTGAGAACCCTTTATATAATACTTGGTATAAGAGAATGTACAATGTTAAAGTAATTAAAGGAGTGCTGTTTTCCCAGAAAAACATCTCTATCTGGATACTATAAGTGTATGTGGTTTTGGAAATGATTAATCTAGGGGTAATAACCCCAAAAAAATTGGTCAGTTATATCTCATCGATCATTCTGGTGCATGATGAGTGGGACATTACTTCTCACCTAGTTTGACACTCCCATGGGATATTCTTAGGTTAACTCACATTTTCTTTGTGAACCACCATGAAGTATTTGAATAGATAATGTTCATGAATGACCTAGGTAAAGCCTAAGGTGTAATAGATTGAATTTTTTTTTCATGATTTAGATGTCTTATAAATGATTTTCTATGGTTATATTTTTTTACTCTAGGAATATTATTTCTCACACTATGCTTTTGGGTTATATTAAATGAATGGAACCCAAAAGAACTATGTTGATACTGAATGTGATGGATTATGAAATGGTTTCTTTATTGAGAAACCAAATTTTATGGGTACTGGAATGTAAAATATTGTTGTTATGATTACATAAAATTCCATTTATTTGAATCATGCTAAAATTCCAGACAAGCAATATAGGGAAAAATATTATGTTGAGTCCACCACGAGGACAAATCAACCTTAATTTAGTTGTTATACTAATCAACTAGTTTCAGATAAATATATGAGTACAATTGAAAAGATATTTTTATATTCCCTAATTTTAGGAGCATGAAAAATTAATTTTTTTATATTATTTGGAAGGATAAAGAGATATGATTGACTGTTATCAAGAATATGAGGCAACATGAATAAATTTACTCCTTAGTGTGGGATGAGTTTAATATTTTTTTTTAAATAAGTGCATTCATTGTATGATTAATATGAAAATGGGAAAGGAGTTTCTTGAGTTAAAGTAGAAGGATAATGTTTCTATTGGTACCAATGAGGAAAATTTTAGAAGACCTGTGAGGTATGCTTATGGTATTATCATCCAACATGAAATTATGGTTGATCAAATATTTTGTGGCTTAAACCCAAGTTTCTCAAGGTTTTTATCAATAGGAGAATGTAGTAGCTATAATGAAATATTTTTATTATCTATCTAGGTGGAAATAGAGATTACAGTTACCAATAAATGTCATTGTTTTGATAAGAAAATAAAGAAAAAATTAAAAGGAAATTCTAAAAAACATACAGAGAAGTGGATGCTCTTCTTTTATGATCGATGTATAGAAGAAAACATGGAGGATATTTTCTTAAGGGGACTGATTAATGTTTTATATTTGTAAAGGAAGTTCATTGGGTAATCAAATGTTGGATTGAGGGGAAGGAGTTTTATAATTATTTTAGTAGAGAGAAAAAACCACATAATACAAAACACACACTCTATTTTATAAAATTCAAGGAGTATGTACACTATGATGAACATTGATAAAATATGAAGGTTAATGGTGATGATTGACATCAGAAACCAATTAATCCAAGAGAAAAAGTAAAATATCATGATATCACTATTTCTAATAAGGGGTATGATAATTAAATTGCGAAAGGTACACTTACCATCCATTTTAGTACTGAAAATGTCTTATTTAACTTTAGTTCTACCAACTTTTTATATAAAAAGAATTTTATAAGGGTATGAAAATTCCAGCCCAACAATTTGATGTTGAATTATTAGTGAAAATACCTAATATTACAATGGTCACATCCCATGTATATGGTTCTTCTCCATTTTATGTTTTTGGGAACATGCTTCTTGTAAATTTTTTTATTCTACATTTGGTTGAATTTTATATTATCTTAGGCATGGATTAGATTTCTCTACCTAAACCCCACATAAATTTCTAACATCATTCATGTTTTATATAATGAACAATACTATGATTATATATTTGTGTGGTGATAAATATAAAATTCTTATAGAAACCATGTCCATTATCTGTGTCTTGATTCCTATTGAAAAGGGGTCTTTATCTTGTATGGTTAGATAGAAAATCAAAATTGATGTTATGCCTATTGTGAAAGAGTTTGTTGATGTATTTATATATGTTCTACCTGGTTTTACACTAAATCATGGAGTTTATTTCTCAATAGAACTTATACCTGGTGCTACACCAATTTTAGATACTCTAAATATATTATCCTTCATTGAGTTGATAGAATTGAAGAAGTAACTCTAGGAGAATCTTGTGAAGATATTTATTCAGAAAAGTTTGTCAACTTGGGGTAAACCTATTATTTTTATTAATATTAAAGATGGATCAATGTGGATTTTCATTGGTTATCAGGAACATAACATGATTATAATCAAGAAAAATTATTATCTACATCATATTGATGACTTATTTGATCAACTACACAAATCTATTTTTTTATAATATTTACCTTCATTATGGGTATCGTCAATGGAGTGTCAAAAAGGAGGATACAACCAATACAATATTTCTTATATGGTATAGAAACTATAAATAATTAGTGATTCAATTTAGTCTTACTAATAACATTAATATATTCAAGGATTTAATTATTAAAGTCTCTAGAGATTACCTTGATCAGTTTTTTGAAATATTTACTAACAATATTCTTATATATTAAATGACAAAGGAATACCTAGAAGATCACTTCTGGATTGTACTAAATACACTACGAAAGGTGAAGTAGTTTGAAAAAATTAAAAATTACGAATCTTGGTGATAAAATGTTTTATTTTTGGGTTAGATAATCTCAAGAAAGGGTATATCAGTGGATCTAATAAAGATAAAAATTATTCAATGTTGTCCCATGCCAACCACTGTGGTTGAGATCTGTAGTTTTCTGGGTCTTCCTAAATATTATTGGTGTTTTTTGTAGAATGTTTCCTGGCTATCTAATCTACTCATGAATTTAACTCATAATGGAGTGGAGTTACTTTACATAGATTATTGCGAGGAAAAATTCAAGTAAATCAAGAGAAGGTAAGTCAATGAACCAGTTACTATACTACTATGTAGCGGGGAATAGTTTGTGATCTATAGTGATGCATAAAATATTGAAGTATGATGCATACTCATGCAAAATGATATGGTGATAGTGTATGCCTCACGATAATTGATGGTTCATTAAAAAAATTCCCAACTCATAATTTGGAATTAGATGTAGTATTTGTTATATTAAAGATATGGATGAATTATATTTATGGACAAACATATGATCATAACATATTGAAGTATATTTTGGTATAGAAATAGATAAATTTTTTCTATATAATATTGTTGGAATTGATTAAAGATTTTGATATATCAATACATTACTAACTTGGAATTGCGAACATGGTGGCTAATGCTCTAAGTCGAAAGGATGATGATATATTATATATGATGAGGGTCACGAAAGATATAATATTTATGGAATTACAAAGAAAGGATCTGAAAATCATGAATGAAGAGGGAAAAGTTTTATCTCTATCAAATTAGAATTTAACAATATATCCATGTAAGGATTAAAGATGTGTAGAAGGAAGATGTCATACTAGTACAAAAGCCGAGAAATGTTCCTAAGTTAAAACTTTATTGCGATGGAATGATAAGGTTTATGAATTGTGTCTGTGTTCTCTCCATATCATTTTTTTGGAGATATTAGAGGAATCTCATAGTTCTTCATTCTCTATTCATCCTTGAAGAATATATATGTATAGAGATCTAAAATATTATTTCTAGAGGGAAATAATGAATAGAGATATTGATGAGTATATATCTCGGTGCTTGGTATGTAAACAATTTAAGGAAGAGAGGTTGAATTATAATGGGATGTTATAATAATTACCCATACAAGAATATAAATAGGAAAAACAGTATGGAATTAGTTTTAGAACTCCCAAAAAATTTTAAGGACCATAATGATATTTGGGTTATAGTCAATATCATTACAAAGTCATCACACTTCATTGTTATCAAGGAATATATCTCTCTTAACTAGATTTCCATTATATAAATTATGTGAGTGGTAATGTTGCATGGAGTACCACATTATATTGTATCTAATTGGGATTCAGGGTTTACATCAATGTTATAGAGAACTCTTCAGTAGGCTCTTGATATGGAGTTATGTTTCATCACATATTGTCATCTTCTCATAGATGGTCTATCTAAGAGAACCATTAAAACCTAGGAGGATATTTTGAGATCTTTTTCTCTATAATTTAAAGTTAGTATGGGTAAACACCTTCTAATAGTCATTATTTTTTAAAAAATATATTTCAATCACGAATTCATATGTCCCCTTATCAAGGAATATATGGAAATATGTTTAGAAATCCAAAAAATTGGGATAAAGTTAGATAAAAAATGAAATTTGGATCTAAGTTGGCTATAAAATTTATTGATATATTTGAAACCATTCAATATCACATAAATACAGTTCAATGTTGATAGAAAAGTTATAAATATAATCAATGACAAGTTCTAGATATTGATGTTAGTGAGAATGTATTCGTATTAATTCCTCCATGGATTCAGGTTGTAATATTTTCAGATAAAGGAAAGATGGTCCCTAGGTATATTGGACTCTATGAGATTCATGATTGAGTAGGGACAACAACTTATCTCTTGGTGTTTCCATCAAAACTCTCTCATGTTCATGATGTGTTCCATGTATCTCTCTGGAGTAAGTACATATCTTATACATCACATGTACTAAAATTAGAGTTCATATCGGTGGATCTGGATTTTTCCTATAAAGAAAAAATAGTATAAATCTTGGATCATAGAGATAATGTGCTATATAATGAGAATAATAATCTGGTTAAAGTTATATGAGAATTCATAAATTCAAAGAGGCTATGTGGGAACCCAAGGATGTGTTATATCATCATTTGTTTACAATGGAATAATAGAATCTCAACGTTGAAATTAATTTCAAGGGGTATAATGTAACCCCATGAGATTTTATGATATATTTCTTTTCAAATAAATTTAAAATATTTGATATATTAGGATACATATACCCCTGAGTCAAAATGAATTGTACTATAGTATACCGTTATAACCTAGACATTAAATTGGTGGGGATGAATATTAAAGACTAAATTATTTAAAGTATATGATTTATACTTGTATAAAATAAAATCATTGGTTATCAATTAATAAAAAATAAAAATAAGAAATCATTCAAAAGTAAAATAAATGTTTTTCTAAAGAAAATATTTTTTATGCTCCCAATGTGTTTTTATTTTAATAAATTAAAATAATAATTATTAGTGAATTATTTAAAATAATTTTTCTATTAGGTATTGAATAATATTTTTTATTTTTCATCTAATATTTTTTCTTGGAATGTGATAAGATGAAATCATGTTTTATGCTTAAAAACTATATTTTTATAAAATGGGGTTTTGTTGTAGTTTTTTTAGTTTTTTTAAATTCTTACAATTTTAGAAAATTTATTTGAAAAAATTAAATACGTTTCTGAAATAAATTTTGAAATTATTCTTTGAGTAAATTTTTGATATTTATCTGAAAATATTATTTTTTTTTTGATGAAGAGTAAAAAATACTGATTTTTATTAAAAAATACTGATTTTTATTAAAAAATACTGATTTTTATTAAAAAATATTTTTTAGATTAAAGAATTTACAAAGTTTTATTTTGTTTTAAAATATTTTTAAAATTAAAATCAGTTCAATTATATTATTTTTAATCCAATTGTGGTTATTGGAATCAATTTTATGTATATTTTTATATAAAAACATTATATACTTTAGAAAACCATTTTTTTGAAAATCACATTTCCTTTTGTTTTTGGGATTAATTTTATATTAAATTCCTACAATTATAAGAAATGAATTTTATAAAATAAATTTATTATTTTGAATGAGAACAATTAATATTATTTTGTAATTTTAAATTAATATTTAGTCAAAATGAATAGTAATAATAATAAAGAATTTATAACCATAGTAAAAGGGTAAATTGAGTCAACCTAGGTTAAAAATAATTGATAAGGCCACCATTTTCTATATTCAATATTATTGGATGAATGGATTTAGAATGTTTTCACATGAGGCTCTATTTTTATTTTTTATGGTAAACTTGTTCATGTAAGTGACCTAAATAATATTTCAATTAATAAAAAAGATAAAATTTCTCTCTCTTTCTTTTAAATATCTCTTATATAATCACATAGTGCAAAAGGAATGTTGGGAATGAATATTAATGATCACTTTGAGAATAATTAAACTATTTTCATGATTTATATTTATATTTTTTATTTTTTTTATAATTTTATAATTTCCTAAAATACTTATGCAATGCTAACATAATATTTCTTCAATTAATAAAAGAATAAAATAAATGATTTTAAAAATATTAAATGTAACATTATTTTAGTGGTTTATAGTTTTTCAAAAATTTCTTAATGAATATAACATATCAGTGTCGTGTTAAATGAATATATTAAAACAACATATTTTGTGTGGTGTCATTATTGTTAAATTATAATAATAGTTTTAGAAATGAAATTAATGATATTTTATGAAAATAATATTTTATTAATTTTTTTAAATTTCATTAATACATTAAAATATGACAATATGGATAATATATGGCCTAAAATTTAATACCTTATCTATTAATGATCTAATTTTTACCATTTAAGTAAAACTATAACTCGTTAAGATCGAAGAATACAATACCACATTTAATGTTAAAATTGATTAACTAATGGGTTAAACAAAAAGATAAGTTTTAAAAAAATGCATAACCTTGTCAAAAGTATATTGGTTGATTTTAATTAAATAATACCATACCTTATCTTAGAATCCATATCCATTTGGAATCATTTTTAAAAATAATTTTTTTTATATTTTAGTATTTTATGAAATTCCAACAGTCCTCCCCGCTCACTTATAAAATGACATTAATCATTTTTATTATTTAAACCAATTTTGAGACTTCTAGATTGACCTAACCCAAAAAACTCCGTTATAAACTTACCCATCCTCATTATAGAGGTTATAATCTTCCCAAAAGACCAACCCTATGATCCTTAAGAGTTAACCTGAAGGTGTTATTTCAATGATGTGATAATTTCCTTGACCAATCACTTTTTTTACATATTATTTTACCTCCTATAAATATATTGTATTTATCATAAAATAATAACTTCAGTATCCAAAATATAATGAAATTTTATTATTATGAATCACCATTATCCAACCTCCTTCCCATCAAATGGGAAGTGAAATTATTTCCCATTCATACATATGAAATACTATCTCCACATAACGATACAATTTATTTTTCATCCCCATATTTTATAGATATGTCTTAAAATGGGTAAAATTTTTATATTTAATATTTATGAAATAATTATTGTTTGGTAATAATTATATCATATCTGCCTTCTTTCCATCCAATATATTGGAAAATGATAACGTTTCTTGTGCATACATGTTGACTACTGCCTCCAGGAAGTGATGTGATTATTTTTTCCATTATGAATTATATAGATGTTAATAAGGCTATATTTAATTAATATAATATACATATATATATATGATATAAATTATTATGTGAAGTTTAATTATTATTTACTTTCCTTCTTTCCATCCATTAAAATATGAAAACAACATTAATGTGTACGTACGGTCTACCTTCTCTATGGATTGTTTAATTTATTTTACTATATATATATATCATTTATGGATATATATATATATATATAATTAATATATATAATATTTATATCATTATTAATATTCTGGATATGATGGGACTATGATCAAAGTACATAGACCATAACTACTAAGCCAAAACTTTCATTAAAAATGAAAAAGTTAACACCCAAAATCAACAATTTTAATATTGAATTATTAACAAATAAATAATGATATATTATAAGTGGATAATTTATGATATCATAAGTTTATACATTATTCAGGTATAGAATTATAATAAATTTAAATTTATTATTTGGGTTGTTAGAATACTTTTTAAGCAAGTGTATCATGAGGTAATATATTTTTGCCTCACTTTTAATTATGTGAGACACATGCTATACTCAAAACCTATTTAATTTATTTGGTGTATATAATACCCATTAAGGCCTTTTATTATGATTCTCAAAAAAATATTGGGGATTTAAATATTCATATAAGGTTATCTCTTTCTTTAGGTCTTGATTTGAATGTTATCATCGTGGTAGTGGTTTTATATATTAATCTAACAGTTTATCAGGATTGTTTATGATAATGTTTCTAATAATGAAATTTCATGATATAACAACCAATAATATAATGATTTTTCTTATAATATTATTATTTCAGGAGAATACATATTTTTCATTAATTTACCACTCTTTAGGTATGAAAGAGAACAAAATAACATTTTCAAAAGAAAACTAACTTAATTTCATTCTTTTGTAGAAAACAATTTCCTTTAATATCTGTGTTTTCTAAAGATGTTTTAAAGAATATTTATCCTATGAATTTTTAACTTAATTTTTACCAATTATTAAATTTCATATATATGGTTTTAAATTTATCTTCTTTCCTTTTTCAAAATGAGGTACTTTTGAATTTTTATAGAAAATGTGAATTGAATATTCATTTTAGCATATATAGCATGAATGAAATTTCCTTCTGTTTTCTACACAATGATTTTAAGCTTTTATTACTTGTTTCAATTTTTTAAAATAATTTTTTTTTTCCATAATAGTTTTTAATTTTTTATATTTTAATGACGTAATATCAAAATTGAAGGGGTATTATTGTCAATAAATTTTAATGATATTTTTACAGAAATTATATTCATCAATAACAAAATCCATTAATATTACATATTATTTACTAGGTATATGATCCCATGATACCATCCTTATTATTTATCATGATGTTTTATAATTATTATGATTTTTTTAAAACCCATGCATTTTACATGGGTTATACAACAATGAATTGATGAAATGTTTATGAAACCCATTTCATTTACCATGTAATGATATGATAGTTTTTATATAATCATGTGAAAGCCATCTATGTTATTCTCATTATGTGATGGGTGGGCCCAAAATTATATATACCTCCAATTAATCGGTTAAATATAGATATATCATGAGACAAACAAGACTTGAATAGAGAGTGAACACATATTATCAAGGGAAGTTTCTTACTATGATAGTTTTGGCAGTGAACTTTGAAAACTATGATCGTACGGGGAGTGAACCCAATACACTATGATTGTCTTGGAAAAGATCCTATAATACTAAGGAAATAATTTTATATTCTTATTTGTATGCCAGAAATCAATGTTCTATGACAATATTATTTCCTTTAGGATTCATGTCTTATGATCTATTAAGATTTATTCAAAGACTTGTGATTATGATATATGATATGAAGGGTATGGTATTCAAATGTTACTGTCATATTATCATTACCTTATGATCATGATATGTTTAAGTGATCATTATTGTCTCCCTTGTTTACCCTTATCGAGTATTGGAGCTCACCCTTCCTTATGTTTCATTTCCCAAGGTTATGATTAAAGTTATTATATATGAAATGTCCAAGAAGAGTGTTAGTTATATAGATCTTAATGTTTTATGTTGTAGTACACTTATGAATAAGATATTTATATATCCATGTTTACAAAGATAGTAGACCAATATGATTATGTCCTAGATCACAATGTTATGTATTGATTATTCGTCTAAGAAGTTGTAATATATATATATATATGAATGTTATGAGATGATATATTATCAGTGATAAAAACATGATGACAAAAGGACCACCTTTATCAATGATTTAATTTTTCACTTATTATAGTTATATCTATCAGTTATTTTCTATAATTCTTATAATAATGAACTTTATCAGTGTGCGTTTTAGTGCTAATAAAAGATGATATTATTAGAATAATTATGTACTATTAAATATAATATTTAATATAAAAATTTATTTATATTAATATTAATATAAATATAATTTTCTTAAATTTGATCTGTATAATATTAAATATGTAGTTATAGTTAACATGTCATATATTTTTGGAAAAATACTTTATATGTTGATGAAAAATTAATATTAATGAAAAATATAGTCTAACTAATATTAATAGACATTTAATAACATTTTATAAATAAATTTCATTTTTTTCAATTTGACATATATGTCCAAGAATAAATATTCAATTATTAATTATAAAAATTAACTAAATATGTATTTACATGTAATACGTCAAATAGTAATTTTACATGTACATAAATAATTCAATTTTATAGAAACACACATACACAAATATAAATTTTTTAATATTATCATTTTAGAATTTTATTTATCTGTGTTTAATATATAATATATATTATGATTTTAATTATTAAATATTATAATATTTTTTAATTTTATTTAATATATAATATTTATTAAATTTAATATGTATATATAATTTTGAAATTTAATAATAATAATTATTTATTTAATTATTAATTATTTTGTATTTTTTAATTTATTCATTTTTAATTTTAATTTGTTTAATATTTTTATACTTTTATCACTTTTTAATATTTATTTATACATATATATTGATTAAAATATCATATTTCTAATATATTTTCAATTTACATAAATAATATAGTTATTCATTTTCATTTTAAAATACATTCATTTTCATTTTTTAAATCTATATAATAATAGTTCTTATGAATTCTGTAATATTTATTCAATCTATTCATTTTTCAATTAAATTTACATCATTATAAAATTTTATTCATTTAATATTATTTATTAATTAATAATATTAATAATCTCTTCCTTTTTTAAAATTTAATAATTTGTATTATTTATTGATTTAATATTATTTTAATTTATTTATTCTACATATTATTTTATAAATTATTGTAAATTAATATAATTATTATTTTAAATATATAAATATATTCATATAGATATAAATATATATATATATATATATAAATATATAATGTTTCCTTAAATATGAATTTTATAATAAAAAATATGTATTAAAAATTAATAAGTCACACATTTAGTAAAAAATGGTTTATAATTAATAACTAATATTGATTAAAATATTGAATATTTATAATGGAGTAATGGACGTCTAATGTGAATATTATATAAATGTCATTTTTTATCAATTTAACATATATAAAACTTGTGTTACACATATACATTAATTTCACACACACACATACATAATTATTTCAATTTTATATAGAAACACACAAAAACACATGCACACACAATATATTTATAATTTATTTAATTTTTAATATCAAATTTTGAATTTTATTTATTGAAATAATATATTTAATAAATTATGTTTTTAGTTAGTATTTTTTTCACTTTTAATTTTTTTACTTCACATATACTATTTATTACTTTTTAATATTTTTTATAAATTAATAGTTTTTAATATCAGTTATTCATTATTCATATTAATTATTATTTTTAATATTTCTAATTTATTCATTATTAATTTTTAATTCGATCTATATTTTTTGTAATTTTATACAATATTAATATTTATTTATACAAGATTATTCATTTAAATTTCATGTTTTTAATATAGTTTTACTAGGAATGGTAAAAACCATGGATTAAAACCCATGCCCTCAAGGGATTTGTTTAATAAAAATGTAAACATAGAGAGAGAAGATAGAGTAGAAAGATAAAAAAAGTGGCACATATATCACAACCACAAAAGAACATGATGCCCTATATAATCATAATTTTTTGTCAACCAACCCTTCCTCGTGTGCCTCCATGACCACTCGGATACCTACCTATCCTCCTTTTTTGGAGTTTTCTAAGCACTGTCTTTATCATCCATGTCTGATGAGCCATATTTCTCACTACGAGGGTCTATAGATTGATCTCCATTTTTAATATTTTCTAGAATCATAGGTTGATGATCTTGAGTATCACTAATCATATCTTGTACTATGGTACAAACCTAGGGAAATGTTTCATTAATATTATCCCCAGGAAAGTATTGGATTTTTCCATCCCTAACTGAGGGATCCTCAAAAGATGAATCCACTTCATTCTCCACATTCACAGCCAACCCATTAATAGGATTGAGTGAAAAAATAACATTAATATTTGTATCAATTTGTGAGCCCTCCAGTATCCATTTATTCCTGATACCTTTATTATCATGGATTTCAAGATAGATAACATCAAACTACGAGTTATTAATTGACTCTGTCATGGGAAAAAATTGAGTGTAGTGACACACACAGACCACCCTGTTTGGCAATCCTAAGCATCAATTACTATAAAATTAGATCAAAAACATTTATATTACAACTAATTAGAGAAATAGTCAGGCCTTAAGCCCCACCAAGTGTTAACTGCAAGTTCTCCTTGAAACGTAAAACAACATGTTGAGAGAAGGGACCCTCATAAATCTCTTTAAAATTACCTACACTAATAGACTTCCCACTGTCAAAAACTGGTCCTGGGGTATTCTGAATTGAGATATTCAAGCTAGGGGTGGGGATTCCAACGTAACACTAGTTGTACCCTATCAAATCCATTACATAGTGAAGGATTTGGGAGTCTTCAATGCCTTTTGAGAATATTTTTCCTACAACTTTAAGTGGAAAAGATTTGAATCCTTTAACTTATTATCTACTTTAGTACAAGTATCACCAATCATCTTAATCTCATCATCAGTTGAGTCATCCTGATGAAACTCCTCCTTCATGCATTTTGGAAAATTATCTTCTTGATAATCATAACCATTATTAGATTATTAAGGCATATGATCAATTACCCTATTATGGGTCTTATCATAACTATTAGAAATAGGTATTATTCACTATACCAGCTGTGAGGCCATCAGATCTTGTGGTCCCTCCTAATACCACCATCCAAGAATACTGAAAAAATTGGGAAACCCAGTGATCTCGAAGCCAAAGCCAGGGATTTCCTTGGAAGTGGTGTCAACAGACAATAAGATCTTGTCTTTATAGTAAAGTTGGAACTATACAGTTCCACTAATCTAACTTGATCAATCCATGTCTTACATCGGACCTTCCACCATTCATTAATACAGTTTTGATTTATATAATTAATATGTATTCATAGTCAATTTAATATATTTCCATTTTTAATCTTTTTAATAATCTGTATAATTAATAACGCTTGTAGATTTATTTAATATTTTTTTATTCTATTAATATTTTAATTAATAAATTTCACTATTTTTTAACATTCATTAATTTAATATTATTTAGTATTAATTATTCAAAAATAATGTTAATAATTTTTTTACTTTTTTTAAATTATTTATTTTTAATATATATTTGTTTAATATTTTTTTAGTTTATTCATTTTTAATATTTATGTATATAGATTTATTCATTAAAATTTAATGTTTTCAATATCATTTTATTGTACATATTTAAAATATTAATGTTTATTTTAATATATATACATTTTAAATTTTAATTTTGTTTAATTTATATTAATTTTTAGTTTTTAAATTTCACTCATTTGTAACTGTGACGTCCCAGTTCCAGATGCCGCCCAGAGGTGCCCCATACCCAGTTGGTCACATGGTATCAAGCACATTTCTCTAAAAGGAAGAGGCTACAGACTAGCCGTGAGGGCCTTGGGTGTGATAGTGGGGAAACTATTCCCACATTGGCAGAGTAATGCAGTGGAAATAAACAGATAATAATAGCAGAAGCAGTAATAACATGCAATACGTAAAAAATGGAAGACTGAAGGTAATAAACAACTAGAGGACATATATAAATGATGCATGATACATATATCTAGGAAGAAAACCAAACAAGTCACAATTATATAATACACTACTAAAACAAAGTACAATGAAAAAAACTCCAGCAGCATTGCAATCCTCAGCTTGGTCCCATGCTCTCCAACTCCAAACAGTCAAGTACATGACGTAGAAGGTCTCTTTCCCTTATCTATACTTATAGAAATATAATCGATTTGGGCCCAAAATCATTACCCAAACAGGGTGTCATATGAATCCCAGAAGGAAACCACCCAAATATCTATGCCTAATAGTAAGTGAATATATATGGTAGGCAATAAGAAAAATGAATCAGGAAATAAGGAAGTACTCAAGAGTAAACAAACCTACAACATCAATTTCATTCATTTTCATATATCAAGTAAGCTACTAATAAAAAACAATTAACCCCCTGGGAAGTACTCATAGACTAACTCCTCTGGTTCAACCAATCCAACACAAGAAACCCTCAAGTATGTACTCACAGTCTAACCCATCTGGTTCATCTTTAGCAAAGACTGTCTGAGGAAGCACTCACAGCCAATTCCCCTGTTGTCTTTTATTGGTAAACTATAGACACTCTAGGGTAGCACTCAACATCCAATTCCCCCTATGGCCTTGAAAAGTGTATCTATAGGCACTCTTATGAGGCACTCATGTCCATCCCCCTATGGTCTCACAATGTGAAAAGTAAACAGACACTCTGGGGAAGCCCTCAACGTCCATTCCACCTATGGTGTACTACAAAAAGTTCCCACAACCATGTGTAAGTCAATCATTCACAAGATGTTCAGTAGTTAAGGTAAAATTTAATAACTACTTGGATAATAGCTTTCGAGAACTACTTGGAAAAACAACTACCAGCTTATAACAACATCAGATAAAATTACTCCAACCTAACAAAACTAGGCATAGAAAACAATCCGCCTAAACAGAAAGCTATACTAAACGGTCAATATCAAAACAAACATGGGAAAAACATCCATATCATGATAAATAACCCTATTCACAATAAAAAAACCTCTACTCAGGTACACAAGGAATTTCATACATTAACAGGGCTAAAATCCCTAAACACGCAATACCCTGATCTAGGGTATTGGGGAATTTTCCCATAATTTTAAAAGACTAACTACGGAAAGGCACAAACCACCTACCTCAGCATTTTATAAAGTAAAATCTCAAACGATGGCTCTCAAATCATCCTATAATGACATAGGTCTACAAAAAGGTCAAAAAAGTTCATCCTAGAATATCTCACAAGAGAGGAGAAATCAAGAGATGAAGCTCTAGAAGAAGGAAGAGTTCACTGTGGGGATTCCAACATAATTAACGACAATTGATTTAGTGAATAGATGGAGGTTCAGGGGCTTAGAGAAGATTTGTTGGCTTCAGTTTCTCTTGGATGAGATAATCAGAGAAGAATTGTTTTCTGTGAATGAGATGTGATCATGGTTCGATATATAAATTAAAAAGAAAATTACACAACATGTCTTTTAAAAGTACAAAGTGGGTATATTATTTTACTGGGCCCCACTTTAGGCGGTCTCCATGTCACCACAGACGGCCATGTACTCGGTCGTCACACGGCTAGTACACGGTCACCCACAGCAACCGGTTACATGACCTATACTTCAAAGTACATGGTGTATACTCCATAAATTTCCAAAACTCCTCTTTTTCTCAAAACACTAGAAATGAAGATCCTTACCTAAGATAAAGATTCAGGTTCTTACAAACTCCCCCCATAAAGAAATTTCCCCCTGAATTTTCCTAGAAAGGAAGTGTCAAAGAAGAACCCTCAAAGAGCTCTGACCACTATGATTGTACATCAGCCTCCCTCTCCCAAGTCTCATCCTGTACTCACCCGTGATGCCCTAGCACCTATACCGGAGGAATAGACTGGACACGGAGAACATTATTGTTTTGACCAACAATCCGGATTGGATACTACTCGAATGAGTAATCCTCCTTCCACTTGACCTCATAGGGTTGAAGAATATGACACGGGTCTGAGAAGTAACATTGTATCTAGGAAACGTGGAAGATGTCGTGCATAGATCAATACCTCTAAGGTAACTGCAACTGATAGGGAACCAGCTCAACTCTCTTCAAAACCTCAAATGGACCAATATATCTCAGTGAAATCTGTCCCTATCACCCAATCCACCTATGTCCCAACCTTGATGCAACATGTAGGAAAACCCAATCTCCGACCTTGAACTCTAGATGTCGTCTCTGTCAATCAGCATATGACTTCTGTCGTGACAGTGCAATATCCATCCTCTTCCAAATCAATTCTATCTGTTTTGTGGTTTCCTGAACAAGATGAGGTCCCAGCATAGCTGCCTCCTCTACCTCGATCCATCATAATGGTGATCGACATGGCCTACCGTATAATTCCTCATAAGTTGAAATATGAATAGTTTCTTGAAAACTATTATTATAAGAAAACTCTACAAGAGGTATATGTTTCTCATAAGAACCTCCAAAATCTCAGATACATGCCCAAAGAATGTCTTCCAGCACCAAAATCATACCCTTAGACTGACCATCAGTCTAGGAAAGGTAAGCTCTACTCAGAAGTAATAGTGTTCCCAAGGCCCTTTATAGTCCTGCCAGACCAGATCATTAAAATGGACACCCCTTTCTGAAATGATGGAGTGAATAACTCCATGTAGATGTACAATAAATCAGATTTACAACCTTCCCAACTCATCAAAACTGAAGGTCTCCTTGATTTGTAAGAAGTGTGCAACCTTCGGGAGTCTATCAATGTCAACCTAAACTACATAATCCCATTATGCCGACCTCGGTAAGCCTGTCAAGAAGTCCACCACGACATAATTCCACTTCCACTCGAGAATGGGTCACTACTGCAAAAGCCTTGCTGGTCACTGATGCTCTGACTTCACCTGCCGACAGGTGGAACACCTCATGAAAAAACCAACAACATCTCTCTTCACACCTTTCCACGAATACATATGGTGTAGATCTCGATACATCTTGGTGACACTAGGATGAACTGCCCATATTGAAGAATGAAAATCCCACATCATCTCCTCGTGTATGTCTGCTAACACCCATACGCGCCCACGAAAACGCAAGATCTCATCATTGCCTATGGTCTATCCAGGAATAGGGTCCTCTCCTAACAAACTCTTCAATAGGACTAGGCCTCCAGAGTCTGATAACTACCATACTCGTACTAGATGAATAAGAGTAGAGGTAACAACTACAGAAGAAAGAAATGTCTACCCTTATCTATCATTCACCTCTAAATGCATCTCAGAGAATAGAGCCATAAGTTGCCACTTACTGTTGGCCCCTTGAACTTCCTGTTTCTATGTCCTCATGCTCAACGCATCAGCCATATCATTGCCTTTCCTATGCGTGTTGGCAATCTCAAAATCAAAATAATGAAGGTACTCAGCCCACCTTCACTTTCTTAGGTTCGGATCACGCTGTGTGAAGATGTACTAGAGACATTTTTGGTTAGTGAAAACCAAACAATTATCTCCTGGAAGATAATTTCTACAATAGCACAGAGCATGAACAAATGCAGCCAACTCAGATCATGTATTGGGCACTTCCTCTCATGTGGGATCAATGGTTGAGACCCGTACACAACGACTCCTTCTCCCTACATAAGAACTAATCCTATCTCGATACCTGATGAATCATAGTATACAATATAGCTCTTTATCGGATCTGAAAAAACTATTATCAGTTTAGAAGTCAACCTTCCATTCATCTCTTGAATGGACAAATCACATGAATCTGACCATAAGAATTTATACCCTTTTTAGTTAGGCCTGTCAGTGGCACTACTAAGCATGAAAAGTCTTGTCTAAAATGTCTGTAGTAACCATCCATCCCTAGAAAACTTTGTACCTCAAATATGTTCTTCTGCTTCTCCCAAGAAACTACTACTCTCACATTCTCAAGGTCTATTGATATGTCGGTCTTTGAGATATATGACCCATGATGTGAATTTGGTTCATCTAAAGTGGCATTTTTAGAGACAAGCATATAACTGATGCTCTCTCAGTGTACTCAAAATGATCTCAAGATGTGTGGAATTATCATTTCGAGTGTGAGAGTACACCAAGATATTGTCCATGAAAACAACCATGAAGGAATCTAAGTATTGATGGAATACTCGGTTCATCAGTTCCATGAAAACTATAGGCACATTTGTGAGACCGAACAACATAACCACATACTAATATAGACCATACCTACTCCAAAAGGATGTAAGAGTTATATCAGATGGTCTAACATGCAACTGATGATGACAGGATCTCAAGCCAATCTTTGAGAACACCCAGGCTCTTTGAAGCTGATCAAAGAGATCATTAATCCTCGTTAAGGGATATTGGTTCTTGACTGTCAACTGGTTCAGCTTCTGATAATCCTCACAATGTCTTAGGGTACCATCCGCCTTCATCACAAATATAATAGAAAAACCCCAAGGATAAGTACTGGGTTCGATGAAACCATTTTCCTATAACTCTTCTAACTGCTTCTGGAGCTCCTGTAACTCTAGTGTAGCCATCTAATTAGGTGGAATGGACACCAGTGCATCTCCTGGCACAAGCTCAATAGAAAAGTCAACCTCTCGCTTCAGAAGCAATGCTGAAAATTCCACTGGAATGAAATACCTGAAATGATCAACCATTGGAGGAAACTCAAACCATGATGTACCCTATTTATCCATAAGTAGACAAGTAATCTAGGTTGTAACTCCTCCCAAGCCTTGATGTTCAGGTCCTGCTCTGATTTCCTAGAAATCCCATTCATCCTTATGTAGAAACAAACCACCCTGTGGTGATGTGAAACTCACCCTACTACCATATCAGTCAAAACAATCCTGTAATTAAACCAACAAATTCATTTAGAGAATGAAATCATATACTGTCATTTGTAATACATAGAGGTCCCAGAAGAAGTGACATCTTTCAACCTCAAGAGGGAACTCCTTGAACTGATGTACACTAGTCATTCTAGTGCCTAACAGTGTGTCCAACATCGACAAATCTGCAGAAGTAAAGATAAAGATCCCAAGGATATCCACAACAATAATAGATATAAATCTATGTGAATCCCCTATATCAAAAAGTGCAGAAGCTAAGATTGAGGTAACTAGAATTGTACCTCGAACTGTAGAGGGTCTGAGATCCTGCTTCTGCTGGGTCTGCTCCACTGTAAAATTTTGGCATATACCGCGACCCTATGACCCTGCATGACCACCCTGAGATGGTCCAACCTATTTTCATTGAAATCCTAGAGACTGACTACCACGACCAAGACCTCCACCTCTTTCTGAACGATCAGAATAACTCCATTTCCCAAACTTTTTAGAAACTGGTGGTGATAATCCTGAATGAAGAGTCAAAGAGGATCCCCTGTCACCCACTGCTGGTGAGTAGATCTGACATAAACACTAAAGATAACACGTCTTTCCACAAGATCATCACTCAACTGGGTCTCTCGGGAAATGTGTACTCATATTCCCACTCTCCTCACACTGATAGCACCCCACCTGGCTTCTAGAAAGAGTATTTGGCTTCCTCAGATCTCCGTGAGTAGACTTCCTGCGGCGCTTCCTGCTGTTAGTCGGAGGGGTACCAACATCGGATGCCGATCCACCCTAGTTCATAGCCCTAGAATACCTAATATTTTCCCCCATGATCATAGATTGGTTAGCTATAGAGGTGATGTAATTAAACCTGAATATGTTCACCTGAAATCAGATATCTTGCCTGAGACCATCCTCAAAACTCTTTGCCAGGAATAACTCTTCAGTTCTTGGGATGTGTGTGAAGTGTTGTAGCTCTGTGAAGTGAGAATAATAATCCATAACTGATAGAGTACCCTAATCCAGACTCATGAACTCTCAGGCTCGATTGACCCTCAAAGTCTTAGGGTAGAAATAATCATAGAAGGTACGCTGGAACTCATCCTTAACAATAACCTACTAGAGCACCTAATGTGAGATCACATCCTACCATCACTTCGAGGAATCTCAAAGTATATAAGTAGTGAGCTTCACCCTCCTCTCTGGAGGCATCTCTAGATTCTCAATGATCAAAATCATGGCCTCTAACCATGACTTTTCGGCCTAAGGTCCTCCATCCCCTAAGAAGGTGGGTTGTTGTTTCTACTGAAACACCCGCGTCAACTCTGCCATAGAAGGGTCTAGAGGCGGTGCACCTCTAAAGGTCTGCATAAACCTCATAAATCCCTATCAAAACTGTGCATCAACACTTGTGTCTAGAATAATGGATGGTTCCAAGATAGGCACGATTTGAGGATGTGATGGAAGTTCTTGATCTTCCATTTTTGTTGTCTGGTCACTGCCCTGTAACAGGCATACAACCAGAGGCTGTCTTGGTGGCATGACTCTCCAAGGTCAAACAAACACCATAGATCAAGATTAAAAATGATTGAAGCATAGAAGTTCAATAAGGGAACAAGAGAAATAAATCATTCATGATTTCTAAAAGGTAGATACACGGTGTGTACAACTCCTACATGATGTGTTCCCTTAAGCTTTCACATGGGCATGCACTCCAACCAAATCTCGTCGTGTAACACCCCATACATACAACGTGTTCTCCCTAGACATGACCTGTACTTGAATCGTTTCCCCTTTTATAATTTATTCTATAGGAATGAGCCACATAGTTCAACTAGAACAAAACTACATGGCATTTTTGTGCCAGGCACGATGTATACAAGAAAAAACTTCACTAACTCAGGTTGTTATCCACCCACCTGGTTACATGACTAAATATACATGGCAGGTTTGTACCAGACACGACATGTACTAACAACCCATAATCCCCCCGTGTCATTAGTCACATGGCTAGACACATAGTTCCTAGGACACGACGTGCACATAGGGTACACAGGGTGTCCCACCAAAAAACATTCTCATCCCTATGTTTCTGCCCACAAAGCCATTCACACGGTTAGAAACTACAGAGTGTGTAACTAAAGTACATGGCACAGACTTAATAAAAGTTGTTCCTTACTGTAAATAAGGACTCATGATGTGTATGAATCACTACATTCCATGTATTCTGGGTTTTTTCCGAACAGTATGCCTCATATACTACTCCAGAACCCAGAAAAACACTGAAACAAACATTAAAGATCCAAATTCTGATCTATGAGGGCCCATACGCCCCACTAATCAATGTTTTTCATTTCATACATGTCATATAAAATCATAACAATTCAATTATCCACCAAATTACAATCCATGAGGGCCCATAACACCTCAAGAACCAAATTTTGGTGTTCATTCAAATAAAACCTTACACAATCCAATACCCTATCAAATAGCAGGTATTTTATCAAGTCATCTATCAAAACAACATACATATCTAGGACATCATCTATCACAACAACATGAAATCAGCAATGCACCCTAAATGGCATGGAAAGAATCCATGACATGTTATCTATAGCAAGTCCCTATATGATTGATGAGATGGAATACCCCCATATCATCAGGTTCCAACAGAAATAGAACCTCAATAAAAAAATAAATAAATGCACAATACATGTGAATCACCCAATGGTGAAATAAAATCAAATGTAAAATTTTCAAAACCAGAAAAATCGCAATATATGAGGTAAATTGGATTTTACCTGTACATGGGTTAGCTACTCTTGGGCATAGCTTATTACCAAGTACCTATTCCATCATATCCCTAACTATTGGCTCTAAATAGTAAGTCAATAAGAAAATAATTCCTTTGATACCACATTGTAATGTCTTGGTTTGGATGCCGCCTAGAGGTGCCCCATACCTGGTTTGTCACATGGCCTCAAGCGCATTTGCACAAATTCCAGAGGCTACTGACTAGCAGCGAGGGCCTTGGGTGTGATAGTGTTGAAACAATACCCTCGTTCGCCGAGTAATGCAGCTGAAATAAACATATAAGAATAGTGGAAGTAGTAATAACATACAATAAGTAAACAGTGAAAAACTAAAAGTAATTAACAACTGGAGCACATATATAAATGATGCATGATACATATGTCGAGGAAAAAATCCAAACAAGTCACAATGTTGGAATACAGTACAAAACCAATCTACAAAGAAAAAAAATAAACTTCAATAGCATCGAAAGCCTCAGCGTGGTTCCATTCTCTCCAACTCCACAGTAGTCAACTACCTGACATAGAAGGGCACTTTACCTTATATATAACTGTAGCAATATAATCAGTTTGGGCCCAAAAGCATGACCCAAATAGGGTGTGAGACAAGTCCTAGTAGGAAACCACCCAAATATCTATGTCTAATAGTTAGTGAATACATATATGTCGGGCAATTAGAAAAATAAAGGAGGAAACAAGGAAGTACTAAAAAGTAAACAAACCTATAGTTTCAATTGCATTCATTTTCATATATCAAGTAAGTATCTAATAAAAAAAATAACCCAATGGGATGTACTCACAGCCTACACCCTCTGGTTCAACCAATCAAACACAAGAAACCCTCTAGGAAGTACTCACATTCAAACCACTCTGGCTCAGCTTTAGAAAATACTCTCTCAGGACGCACTCACCGTCAATTCCCCCAGTGGTCTATTATCAGTATAATACAGACACTATCATGAATCACTCAACATCCCATTACCCCCAGTGGTCTTAGAACATGGATCTACATACACTCTAAGAGAGAACTAACATCCATCCCCCCTATGGTCTCGCAACGTGAAAAGTAAACAGACACTCTAGGGAAGCCCTCAACGTCCATTCCCCCTATGGTCTACTACACTAGGTTCCCACAACCTTGTGTAAGTAAATCATGCACTAGATGTTTAACAGTTAAGATAAATCTTTTGAAATAATTGTCTGACATATTTCAATAACTACTTGGATAAATAGAATTCATGAACTACTTGGAAAAATAACTATAAGCTTATAACTCTATCAGATAAAATCACTCTATCCTAACAACACTAGGCATGGAAAACATGCAGCCTAACTGGAAAGCTTGAACAAACAGTCAATATAAAAACAAACATGGGAAACACAGACATAGCATGACAAATAACCTTATTCATAATCAAGAAATCTCTACTTCGGAACACAAGGCATAACAGACATTAACAGAGCTAAAATCCTGAAACATGCAATACCCCGTTCTAGGTTATTGGGAACTTTTGCACATAATATTCAAAGAGTATCTACAGAAAGGCACAAACCACCTAACTCATCATTGTATGAAGAACACTCTCGAACATCATCCCTTGAATCAGTATAGAATGACCTAGATCTATAAAAATGATAAGAACATTCATCCTTGAATATCTCATGAGAGAGGAGAAATCAAGAGATGAAGCTCTAGAAGAAGGAATATCTTACCCTAGAGATTCCAATGCAATCAATAGAAATTGATTAAGAGAACAGATGAAGGGTTAGGGGCTTAGAGATGATTTTTCAGCTTCGGTCGATCCTGAATGAGACAATCTGAGAAGAAGTGTTTTTTGTGAATGAGACGCGAGCCCAGTCTGATATAACAATTTAAAATAAAAGTAGAAAACATATATTTTAATTATACACAACTTGTATAGGAACTTATCGATCCCCACTTTAGGCAGTCTACAGGTCACCCCACAAGATCATGTACTCAGCTGTCACACGATTAGTACTTGGTCCCCCGCAACAACAGGGTACACTTCCTGTACTTCTAAGTACACGACGTGTACTCCATAAATTTTTATAAACATTTTGTTTTCTAAAAAAACCAGAAATCAAGATCTACACCTGAGAGGAAGATCTGGGTTTTTACAATATCAATCATGTTTTTAATATTATTGATTTAATGATAATTTTATTTTTTTTACTTTTTTTCATAATTTATTCATTTTTAATATATATTTATTTAACATTTTTTTAATTTATTTTAAATATTTTTTATTAGAACATAAAAAATCAATAATAAAACCCTTATGGTCTTTTAAATAAACCATAATAGAAACCCACTCCCCCATAATATCTAAGCTCTCATGGAACTCGACCTCTTCCATTTCTCCCCCTTGAACTCCCCTAAAAAAACCCTCTCAAAATAAAATGTATGTAATTATTTGAACTCCTTTTTAGTTGACATAAAATTGTTTCCCAATATTTAGTTCTTCTTTCAAAGTTTATCATATCACCCCGATTCTGCATGACCTATTGTGGTGCCATATTATCTTGACCTAGTGGAAACAATTGAGACCATCAGGTTTTCAATTACACATGTCTGATATAACTAATTACTTCATGATTCTTTGTTCAACCCTGATTTACAAAGGTTCTGAATACTCATGTTTGGATATTTTTAAATTTTCTTGTCTTGAAATAAATGTTTCAAGTTTTTCTTCACAAATTTCATCCTTAAATGACACTTTTAAAATTCTTAAAATCTTTTTATCTCGTATTTTTTTGACTCTATTATGAAAATTCTGATTAATTTTAGGTTCAAAATACTTTTAATGGGTGTGTGTTTGTTTTTGGAATGTGATTTTAGATATATTAGAATGGAATTTCAATTAAAAATATAAATCAATGAGATGGTTTTTAAAAAAATGATTAAAAATATGAATGATAGAAAATATTTTAGTAACCCCACAAAATTGATGAAAATTTGACATTGGATATTTTATCACTATGTCCCAATAAAAATAAATTTTTAATCAAGAACATAATATAGTTTCCCTTAGTTTTATATCAAAGAGGATTTTGATTTAGTTTTATTTTACTTAAAAGATTAATTTATTTAAAGTGAATAGAAATGGATTTATTGAAAATATACTGATGGTGTAATTTACAATTGGGGGTTTTATTGGAAAATGAGTTTAAAAATAGTGTTCTTTAAAGAATTAAAATAATTGAAAGAGATAATGAGTGTTGAAAAGGGAAGAAATATTATTTTGAGGAATGTAAGAACTCCATTTAGTGTAATAACCTTAAAAATGTTTAAGATATGTGGTTATTATTACCCATTTTCCAAAATATTAATTTCATTAATTGATTATTGGTATATAATCCATAATTACGAACTATGAACCGATATGGTTAAAATCAAAGAGATTATTTATGATAATTACAATGATAATTCTCTTTAATTATGTAAGATTGATTATGTAACTCATGATAACTAATAACAAGAGTTCAATGGAATAATAACTATACTCAAAAAGTCAACTGAGTGTTTACAATTTTAAATACTTTATAAATAATTGAAAATATTCATATTCAGTTTTTAATTCATGCAATTAAATTCAATATATTATAACATTTCAATCAAATCTATTCAAATTAATTAATATAAGAGAAAAAATCAATTAAATTGTTTGTAAGAAAGTAAAATACAAAAACAATTAATTAACTAAATGTAAAAAATAATAAAATAAAGTATAAAAGAGTATGTAAAAGGAAATTAAATATTTCCCTTGAGATCTCCTAAGTCTTATCTAGAAATGGACACAGAACAACTTCTATATTTTTTCCATTACAAATTTTGTTCTAATTTCATCTTTAGGTGTCCAAAGAGAGTATGAATTTTTTATTAGGAAAATAATAATATTTATAGAAGTTTCAATAACATTATCCTTTTATTATGAAGAATATTTACCTTTTTAAAACATTAGATTTATATATTTACACACAAATATGTTTAGACACACACATATACATAATTATATATTTACACCCAATTTCTGAAACATTGTTTACATATCAATGTATATATAAATTATATGTATAAATTATCTGTATTTATTTATTTTTTCAACAAAAAAACCTAATAAGATGTATATGAATAAAAAGGGGAGGGTTATTAATCTTATAAAAAATGAGATTGAGGATGGGGTTGTAGAGTTCATCATGTTTGTAATTGATCATGCATAAAACCCTTCTCAAATGCATTTTTCATGTTTAGGTTGTTTTTATTAAAGAATAATTCATCCATAAGAGTTGGATGAACATTTTATTTATCCTAGAATTTATCAAGGCTATAAATGGTGGACTTAACATAGGGAAAACTAAATTGATACACTAAAGGGGATATTAATTCTATTTTTGTGTCATTTGATATGAATACTAGTGTATGTGATAATGGGGATCATATAGAAAAAATTAGAATGGAAATTGATGTCGAACATCATGATTTTACAATTTTTTTGAAAAGTTAAATAGCCATGCAAAGAGTCCATTGTATAATTATTATACTAAAAATAATTTCAAAGCTAGTAGCAGATAGAGAAACACCAACTTTAAAAAAACTACTTGGTCTCTTGAATGTTATGATACTAGAATGAAATGAGTTTCCTTGTAGAACATATAATGTTTAATGAACTCTACATTCAATGGTTATAATCTCTGAAAAATACATGTCTTTATAAATGATTGTATATTGTTTTTAAAGGACCAGGAATCTCTAAGAAAATTCATTATATATAGTTTAATGAAATAATTATGAATTAATTAATTTAGATTTTTTGTGGAACTTTCCTATAATTCTATGGTTTTGATGACTATATGGATATTTGGAAACAACTAGATAATTAACATGGAGCACAAATACAAGAATTGATGATGTGAATCTATATCACCCAAAATACTATACTCACTTGAAGAAAATTGATTATGAGTATCTTAAGTTTGGAAAGAATCTAAGAAACCTCTATCTTGCATTATTTATAAATGGAATAAATCCTTTGAATGTATAATGTAGTACCCACAGTACATATTCAGTTATGTTTTTAAATTATAACCTTTCACCATGGTTATTCCTGGAACCCAAATAAATTATGTTTCCTTTGCTTATATCTGGACCAAATATATCTGGTATTGATATTGATTTCTATTTTTATTCATTGATTAAATATGTTAAATTAATTTGGGATACATTTTTTACATTGTATGACACTCATAGAAGTGAAGAGTTCATAATGAGAGTCATGTTTTATGGGATGATAAATTACCTTCTTGCTTATAAAAATATATTAGGATATATCCTTAATAGAATATTGGGGCGTCCTATTTGTGAAGAAGGTACACACTCAGTTAGGTTGATGATTTCTTTGAATAATTTGTTTTTAGGACATCGAAATTTTTTACCCTAATGATATAAACACAAATCCTTGATGACATCATTCGATGGAAATACAAAACAAGGCACAAAACCATCTCCACTAATGGGTGATCAAATGTTTGAGAAACTAAAATATACTGAATATATTTTGGGTAATTTTTTTCATTAAACTAATGAAATTAAGTTGAAAAATGAGATTAGTTTTATTTTAATTACCGTACTAGAATTTTTTGTATGTCATATTGTTTCATTATTTCATTCATGTATTAAAAATGTGTCTGATAATTTTATTAGAATGTTATTAAATTTATCAGAGAAAAATAAAAATAAAAATTTTCATTAAGGTTATGTTGGAAGTTATTTACCTGGGGACAAAGGAAGATTTGGCATCAGTGATGGGTGAATGATGAAATTTTCTTCCTCTAACATCTTAGAATCCATCTGTATACAAGAAAATTAATTTGGTAACTTCTTTAATGGTGTAAAACGTTTATAGGGGTATTCCAAAAATATCAATAATGTCATGTTAATGAATAATTTGAAGTTATATGGTATAAAATAATAGAGCACTCATGTTTGGAATCGTGATTTAATGCATGTAGCTTTACATTTCATTCTACCTAAAAATGTATGACATAGATTAACTAGACATTGAAACTTTTTTAAATTCCATATCCAAACTAGTTATAGACTCTATGAAGTTTCCAATCCTAAATAAGTAAATTTCACTAATATTATTTTAAATGGAGATGTTCTTATAATGATCATTCTTTAATCTAATGATTCAATTTGTTTGAGAGATTCAATAATTTGGTCATGTACATTATAGAGAGATTTACCACATTAGATGGTATATGAATATATTTAAATAGTATATCAAGAATTGATGTAATAAAGATTGTTTTATTATATAGATATTTTTTTGAAGAAGCTATTGAATTCTATACCAATTACCTATCACATATTTATTGCATTGGTCTCCAAAAATCTCATTATATTAGAATCCTTATGGGTGAAGGGATTTCCAAAACAGTTGTTTTTGTAGTTATCATTACATAGTGAGAGATATATCACCTTAACATTTTACATAATATGATAAAGGTTTTTCCATAGGATGAATCCCACAAAGTAATTATTGGACATTTGAATCCATCAAGGGACGAAATATGTATATTGAATACATATAATCGATAGTTTATTGGATGGTTCTGAAATTATATTTATAAGAAGTTGGATAAAAATCCAAATTCAATTTTTGAATGACATTTATATCCATCTAGAGGAGCATATGTAACTGTATTATCTTAAAATGGTTAGGAAATTAGTGGTTATACATTCTACATAAAGCAAAAAAAATAAAAACATAGTATAATACAAAATAGTGGAGTTACACTTGTGGTGGAAGTGATGCATGAATCCGGTTTCAATTATTGAAATCAAATTTATGTAAATATTTTATACTTTAGCATCATCAAACCAATATATGAGTTGAATTATACAAAATTAAAAGTGGCGATTTTTCATTTGAAACAGATTGAAAATAAGAGAGTAGTTAAAGTTGATAAATTGAGCTTCATAAAGGTTAATTTCATTATGAAAGGGTATAAGGGAAACAAATTCAAAATGGAATCAAAATAATTGAATGAATTTAATATCTTAGATCCATAAAATAAAAGTTTTTCAATTTTTTTATTGGATACTAAAACATCTATAGGGTAAAATGAAAATTCAATTGAGGATTTCCTATTCATTGAGATATCCTAATAATTTTATGGTGGTCCTAATGTAGATAGTGTAATAACAACATATTTAAGTAAATTAACCTTTTATTAGGTATTATGAATTTATACATTACTTGGGATTATTTTTGGGTGTTTATGGTGGATTTGGAATTGTTTTGGTAGGGTTTTTGAGGGTGCATGGTTTGATTACGGTTAGTAGAAACTGTGAACATTTCCTTGGAAATTATTAAAGATTAGACTTTTGGGACAGTAGATATGCATGTTGTGCACATGGTTTGTACAAAATGTGTGTCATAATTGTGCCCCCCCCCCTGATAAATGAACATTAGAAATAAATGGTCTGTCAAACTGTGTGGCATAACCTTTTGACACTTTGGGTGTTTTCCAGTAGCATGTTCATGGATGGTGTGTAGTTTGATAAACTATGCATGATAACATTATGACATGCAATTAATGCTGAAAAAAGAGAGTTAAAATCATTTTTTACCTATGATACACTCATGCTTATCCTTTAATCCAATACTCTCAAACTCATCATCCCTAATAGGAATCCTTGGTGGTTTCATTTGATATGAATGGATTTTTATTGAATAAAAGTGCATTGGATCTCCAAAATCAATGGAATGTCTCCATTTTTATCTTTGTCTATAGATCATCTTATCTTCACTCACTGGGATCAATAGATCTAAATTTTTTGGAATAGATATGTAGCTAGTGATGTGTTTTGAGGATATCTTGTTAGGATCTATTGAAGGGAAACTGTTGTGAGCCTGGATATAGTCATTTCACAGTTTCCTTCCTTATTATTAGAATTCATTGAGAGGTAGTTGGGTTGTCTCCCTTATCCACTTATTTTAAAAGTTAAAGGCTTAGTTTTATTAAAATAAATTTCTTTTATTACAATGAAAATATTAAATAGTTCTTAAAGGAAACCCTTTGATTGATTAATTGAGAACATGATAATGTGGATGGATTTTGTAAAACCCATTTGTTTATAATTTTATATTATGGGTATGGTTTGATTCAAAAAATCAGATTGATGAATTTTTTGTATTTGGAATGAAATGATTTTGAATATGGTCTTGTAATATATGATACAATGTGCTCATATTCCATTATACGAGGCCTTTTTAAAATAAACATGGTGTTTGGGGCCAAATATGTAATGGACCATGAGATTTATCACATTGTGAATACTTAGTGGAGGATAAGAGACTACTCATGTGTATGGATCTATCTTATGGAATTTATATTCATGTGTGAGAATGTTATAGATACATGGATGGGTATACCAAGAGAAAGGAAATAATGGAAAAATTAATTTAGTTTAATTGTTTTTCTTAAATTGGTTTCTTATTAATAAAAATTTATACATTCTATTTAAACTATTTTAAATTGACTAATTATTTTTTTTTCACATATGGGTATAGAATATGTTTCAAACTATGAGCTAATGTATTCTTATCCAAGTGGCATGAGTTGGAAAGTCTATTTGGAAAACACCACAGAGTGTTATATTCACCCCCAACTTGTGCACAATGGTGGGTTTGTAGATGTTTCTTACCTATAAAAAGGAAAAGAAGAGGTATCTAACTTCTCTAGTATAATATCATGATTCTTCTTCCACAATATGATTCTTGTAAATAATGGTTCTCTCTTAGAGTCCCAATGTGATGTCACATCAGTGTTACTACATTGGATTTCCTTTAGATTATTTGTATTTCCTTTTATTAATTTTTCATTTTTAATTTGATGTTTATTTGTACTTGGTTTTTATTTTTTATTGTATCACTATTACCCATGAATCATATAGTTGGTTTTGATGGTTTGGATATTATCTTGTTTGGTTATGTTTGTTCTTAATTGATAATTTACCCCCAATATTTTACTAGTCCATTGTCATTTATTATTCACCATTAGTATATTTGGGATGTCACCGATGGTTAGTAGAACCTCTTACATGGCCCGATCCAATGGGTTAGGGTGGAATTTCACAAACAATATCAGTCTTGTCCAATAATCCTATCTTTTTGGGATGATAGTAAGGATATTTGAATTTCATAACTTAAAATATACAACGTTAATAGATGTAGATAACTTCTTTATGCTGGAATTAAAGTAACCAAAGTGTTTTTGGTATAAAAAGTTTTTCAATGGACTTCTCGATGTGTTTCATCTCTTTATCATAGGTTTAGCCGATGAGTGTAGCATATCTTGCATTAGTATCAATACTTCCCAGAAGTACTACATTCTTCATCTTACATTTGATATTTTGGGGAAATGGTTAAAGTGGTTGTTTTTGAAATTATGAGTATAATATATATTTCTCATGGTTATTCGGAATATTATAGTCCTTCAGTTTTTAGTGAGTGATGACTAAGTGGTATTTTTTATGGTTATAAAGAAATAAAATTTGGTCGACATTATAGAAACCTATAAGAAGTATCTTTAGAAAACAATATTACACCCAAGGAATAGGTGAAACAACCTTTTTTTTATAAAATTATTCAAGGTTTTAAAATCGTTGAAAAATAAAATTGAAATAACAAACCTAAATAATTGGATCATTCTGAATAGATTCAAAAAAAGAATCCACCAGTCTTTTGGGGGGATTCAATAACCAAAAAACAAAAGGGTGGATCAATATAATTAACCAAAATTTTGATTTTCTTGGAACACCAATTGAGATAAAGGTCTAGATAGAAATATACTTTCTATATTATATTTCATTCTAATGGTGGGATTTATATGTCTAAATAAAATTCAATTTCAGACTTATATGGGAGGATTTTGAGGAGCTAATCAACAAAAAAATTATATCTTTAGACACTCGAGACTACAATAATGAATTATTTACTCAGCATGAAGAAATAAAATAAATTGGTGAATTAATATGTGTCTATGTTTGTGAACTTAGTTTGATTTTATCTAGAAGTAGCTAATATGAAATCCTTAAAGGAACATATCTTCATGTACGAACTATAACCCAAAATCATCTCTAAGATAGTTTCCTCTACATTAGGGATTATAAATATACGGTTAATAGGGTGATAATCGAATAAAGGGTTGTTGTTAAGAATTTTTTATGATGGAGTATGTTTTTATCCACAAGAATATATGTGAAGTATAATAACTAGAATATGTAGAAGAGGAACACCAATTCTTAAAGAGGTGGTATAGTTCAAACTCAAACCACTAAATTAGTTAACCTTAATTGAAGACCCAATATCAAGTATGATTTTTATAATGTAGTTTTTTTCTTATATAAATCAATATTGTACAAAACAAAATCAAGATTTTTCAAAACTACTATCAAATGGGAAATCATCAATGTTATTTTCATAGCACTCCAAATTCTTTTTTTGGAGATATATGTCATGTATCTTAGAAAAATTATACTTCAACTGAATAAAATCTCAATAAAAAAACTTTCCCTCCAAATCAAGTTATCTAACGTGATTCTAGAAAAACCTTGAATCCTCAAGTAATATAATCATAGCATAGAATCAAGGAATAAGGGGGAGTGAGTAAAAAATAGTATGGTACTGAGAAGATTATCCCAATGGATTAATCTGTTCCTTCAATGTTGTGAGGTACTATTATCTTGAATTCTACTTTCATGAAATCTTTGATTCATACATGGGTGTCACACTCTTTTATTACTTATCCTTTTATGTATCATATGGGATTATATGTTTAAATTATTCCTCTAATCCAGAAACTTAAAAAGAAATCTTGTCCAATATATATTTCACAACTTGAAGTGTTCATCATGTTATATATATATAAATTAGAATGAGGTTCTTTTGGATTTCTCTATTCTTGAGATGGAAATCAATGATAATATTTTGAGAATGATGACATCATTTAATGCCTATATCAACTTTTATGTCTGACATGTTATTTTCACTTCTTTAGATAGTGTTTCGAATATATTTAAAGGAGATGGGGATGGTAATTAAAGTTGATCAAGACCTTTAGTATAGGTGGCATGGAATATCTTTTTCTAGTTGGTAGCAGTTACATTGGCCTATACCGATTTGTTTACACATAGAACTTTTCTAACCATTTTGACAAAATTCATAATTTCTTTCATGAAAATTTCTCTAGATTACCAACCTAAATAAAAGTGGAATTTAAAACTTATTTCCTATCAATGATTAGTCTTATTTAATTTTCATCCTCTTTTATGAGACCAATAGAATTAATGGAATTTAAATATCATCTATAAGAGTTAGAAATCCAAGTGTTCATTTCATTAAGAATATATCTATGGGAAGCACTAGTTAGTTTTGTGAATATGGTGCCAAATTTGTGTGGATTATCATAAACTAAACCGTCATAATATAAACAATTGACATACTATTTTAAAAATTTATGACCTATTTTATTAATTAAGTGGAACCACATGGTTCTCCTATATTGATCTAGGATCAGGGTACCATCAAATTAGTGTTTAGAAGGAGGATATTTTGAAAATCACTTTATGGAGTCATTATGGCCATTATGAATATGTGTTTCTTCCTTGAAATCTTAAAAATACATATAAAATGATTGTGGAATTAATGAATCATATCTTTTATAGGTATCTATACTCCTTTTTAGAGGTGTTTTTCAATGATATTTTGGATTATTCTAGGACTATGTCCAATCATGAACAACGCTTAGCCATACTCTTAGGGCTATTGAATGAACATTTACATTTAATATGCTTTCAATGTTTGATATCTTGATACAAGACGTATTTTTTCTTCCCCACATAATTTCAAAAGGATAAGTCTCTATAGATCCTAAAAATGTAAAAGCTGTTATCTCATGGAAACCAATAAATAATTCCTTTTCGATATGAAATTTATTTAACATAGAAAAATATTATCAATGATTTTTTGTATGATTTTTAACAAATTCACTAACTAATGATATCTTTGATATGGAAATCTGCTATTTTTTAATAGATTAGTGAATGGAATAAACATTTCTAGGATCTTAATGTTCATATTATATCATCACCTATACTTACATTACTAGTATCAAGATGAGGCTATGTTTTTTATAATGATTCATATTTATTTGGGTTGGGATATTTTCTCATTCAAAGATACAATATTTTAGATTAAGGATCATGAATTTTTTGAGTGCATGAGAATAATTACATGGAACATGATTTGGAATTACCTGATGCAGTCTATTCCATGAATACATGGAATAATTACCATTTTTGTGTGAAATTCGTAGTGTTAATGGAACATAAAATCTAGAAACACATTTTCTCACAAATATATTTGAATCTAAGGAAATAATGGTAAATGAAATACATTCAGATGTTTGAATTTGAATTGATGTATACACCAGGTAAAGGAAATTATGTGGCTGATTCATTTACTAGGATTTCATATTGTCTATTCACTAAAGATGCTTTAGAGTAGTGGAAATTGGTGATGGTCATAACTGATATACATCTCAATTGTACTGATCAAGTTGATGTTATTGTTTTATTTCTAAATTATTTTATTCTTGATTTGAATGAGTATGTTAAATATGCTCAAACATAAGATATTGAATGTCTAACCCAAAGCTCAATACTCAATGGTTGGGGGACCATTGAGGGATGGATGAAAAATTGTAAATATATGTTTGGTTTTAGAGATTAGATTATGGTTCCTTCAACAAGTACAAAAATCATCTCTCTTTCAACCACTATTCTAGATGGGTTGTTCATACTATAATTGAGAAGATTTATAAAGTCTGGTGAGAATGGTTTTGGTGGTTCACATGAAGTGGAAACTAGAGTAGTTTTTTCTTGAGATGCTTCAAATATCCAAAATTAAAGGAAAATCCATAACAATAAACTAGTATATTACAATATTTACATATACCCATGTATAGATGAGAGTATCTAGTTAGTGAATTTTTCATAGGTCTATCGAGAATGTTTTAGAAACACGATTCCATATGGGTGATTTTGGATTAGATCACAAAGGAATATCACAAATTTGGTCACTTTATCCCAGTTCAATAATTCAATATAGTGGAATACTTTGCAGAAATCTATATTATATAAGATTTAATGATTCCAGGAATTATATTTTCAATTATATCTAACTTGGACCCATAGTTTATATCTTTATCTTACAAATAATTTCAAAAATACCTCGGAACCTAGTTGACACTGAGTATGGATTATCATCCTCAAGTAGCTTTTCAGTCCTAATAAACAATCCAAATGTTAGAATACTTGCCTTGATATTACATTATAGATTTTAGTGGAACATGGGTGGATCATATACTATTAGTGGATTTATTATAAAGTAATAGTTTCTACAACATCATACATATGTCACCTTTCATGTCTTTATTTGGTTTTCCATGTCATTTTACACTTTGTTTGGGGGAAACATGCAATACTTCACTTATCAGACCTAGTACAGTACATGAGAAAATGGATAAGATTTAGATGATCAGAAAGTGGATTTCAACAACACTGATTCATCATAAATTTGATTTCAATCATCATCACCAACTATTATAATTTGTTATGGGTGATCATGTTTTTATAAGAATCACTATAGGGATAGAGAATTGTCATGTTGGAAATGGAGAAAAAATTTATCCTTGTTCCATTGTCCCTTATGAGATACATGAATATATTGGTGTTGTATATTATCGGTTGGATTTACTTCCATGATTTTTTTCTATGAACAAAATTTTTCATATATCATAATTGAGGAAGCATCATCCTAATCATATCCTCGTGATTCTATTGGGAAATGTTGAGTTTCGGAAAGTTGCTACTTGGATTCATATACCAATATATATTGTGGATAGATGATAAAATTTCTTATATGAGAAAACATTATTTTTTTTATGATTCTTATGGAATTAGAGTACAATTAAATAAGAGACGTGAGAATGTGAAAAGGAATTGTCAGAATTATACCCAAATATCATCCAAATAAATGACAGCATACAACATTCTATGGAAGGAAATACCAATGTTTGGGAGAATCTGACACCCCATGTTTCATGTAAATTACCCATTTATTATGTGTGTTTATGTTTAATAGGACTTTGGTTTAGTTTTAGTAGTTTCTAGAGGGGTTTTAGTGTTTTGGAATGAGTTTTAAGGGTTTATAATTAGATAATGGTTAGAAGTAACTATATACTATTCCTAAGAAACTGTGAGAGATGGGATTTTTTGGGATATTAGATATGAATGGTTGGAAAACCGTTTTTCTAAACTATGTAGACTAACAATGTGACCCCTTAGTAAATTTACAACAACAATGTAGATTTAGGGCACATATATTCAAACCCTATAGTTCTCTGTGTGTTTCCCAGTAGTATGTGCCTGGACAATGCACAATTTTCTTCTGCAGTAATTTGGGTATTCTGTTGGAGAAATCCTAGTGAGTGTTATATTCATCCCATACTTGTTCACTTTGGTGTGTTTATAGATGTTTTTTACTGAGAAATACGAAAGAAAAAGGTATTATACTTTTCTAGTGGTGCATCATGATGCTTCCTCCATAAGTAGATGTTTAGATATTGGGGTTTTCTCTTAGAATCTTAGAGTGATTCCACATCAGTGTTACTACATTGGATGTAATTTGGTTTATTTTTGTTGTATTCTATTACTCTATAGAATCCACACTAATGTTTCTTTTTATTTTGTTTTCATTTGGGTTCTATCATCATTACTTAGTCATCATTTAATAATTTTTTGTTTTTTGTATTTTATCTTATTTGGTTATGTTTGTTCGTTGTATAAAATTGTCCCCAAATATTTTACTAAGCCCTTAAAATTTATTTTTTTCCATTATTGAATTATTTATTTCATCTATGGTTAGTATAACCTACAACATGACCTAAGCCAATTGGTTGGGGAGGGATGTTGCTGATAGTATCTTTTACATTAGAGGGGACCATAAGGAGGGGATTTTGATACTCGATAAAGGAGGTGAATCCCCTCAAATATTAAATAAAAAATGAGTTCAATGAACATGAAAATTTTTTATTTAATATACTATTATTTTATTCATAATATTAAATTCTCTAACTGCATTTACATAATCAAAATTAACTGTTTAACTACTCATATATGTAATGACTTCTCCACATGCTTATGTTACCAATCCTAAAGAATAACACACTATCAATTAAGAAATTGTGGAATTTTTAGGGGTTCAAAAACACATGGATGAGAAAAAAAAGAGTGGTATAAGAACATCATGTGAACTAAATAAATAATGGATATAATAAAATGTATAAAATTTGAGGTTGTATGGTATCAAAATTTCCATCCCATTTACCCCAATAAGTTAATGTTCATTAGTTACATTAGTTTAAAAACTAAAATTCAAATGATAATCAATATAGATACATGGAAAAATGTACTAAAAACATTAAAAATAACATTTTAGGAAGATTTTAGGGTTATTTTATGATATAAATTATCCATAATACCAAAAATTTATATAATGAAACATTGATTTACTTTTTATAATCCATTGTAGATTTTTTTTATGATTATTATATGAAATTTGTATTAATGATCACTGGAAAAGCTAATAGAGACTTCTAGAAACTTATGACAAAGAAACATATCATGGAATCTGAGGGGAATGTAAACACCCACCCACTGACTACCTATACACATATTATAAACCATTAAACATGGAAATATTTCATTAGTCACTGTGATGAGGAATACTTTAATGTGAATTTTCATTGATAATATTTTATTTCAAATTGCATATTTTATCTACATTGAATCAAAAATTTTATTTATAAAATATAGAATGAGTGTTGAGATAATAATCATGCATCGAAACCATTGTACCCCCACTTTAAATAAATATGGAGTACACATTACTAGAAAATAAAATGGTATTAATTTAAAATCCAAAGTAGAATTTTTATGTAACATGAAACAAAATATTTTATTTTATTTATATGTATACTGATGAATAAAAATACAAATCCACTTTGATCCCAAATAATGCGCAATGGATGGAGGATTGGGTAAATGAAGAGGGAAAATATGTAGATTAAAAAGCACAATCAATATAGTAATCTTGTGTAAGTATGACATAATATTAATTTTTTATGTTTTATAATTGTATAAGATAAAAATATTTATTTATTTTTATATTTTTTATATGGTTAAAAATAAAAATTTTATTAAACATAACCAAATGACATAAACTTTTAGTAGCTTTGAAGTAGCTAGAACAATAAGGTGATGTTAGAGGGGATAATTTTAGAGTATCACCTCGATCATATTTTGAAATGAAAAAGTTTTAAGGATATATATATGAGATGATGAAAGGGAAGAAATAATATATAAATGCATTAAAATCTATAATTTTCCATTTTGGTTTGGGAGACTAGTATATGTGAAAGGGTTAAAGTGAACCAATAGCAGAACAATGATATTTACATGAAGAGATACATGAGCCCGTTAGCTTTGAGAATATCTATTCCATGCAACCGCCTATCTTACCCACGTTGATCATTTTTTAATAACTATTTATACCAAAAGAGAATAAAACAACTATTGATAGCACTATATTAATAAAATTATACAGAGATAAATTGTATGAGATTTATATCTATCATCATTCACCCGTCATCTTATTGGGATGAGTATAGTGTAAAATATCAAAGGATACATGCTACATAAAAAATCCCAAAAGATCAAGTGACATTGGAGATTAAATTACCACATTAGATTAAATAAGAATTACTTATTTCTCTTGATGATTTTGATGTCACCAAAGACGATAATGATGTTAGATCTTTCATAGAGTGGTCGTGTAACATTATAAAGACACATTGTGATAATAAGGTATATTTGTTATAATTTTTTTTCAAATAAAATATCTTTAGTAGTTGATGAAAAAAATCTAAAATTTGGAAATTTATTATAGATGAAAAAATGAAGGGGAAAAAGAAGGTTGGATCCAGAAAATCCAATGGACCAAAAAATAAATAAAAAGGACCTTCTGAGAGTACCTTTTACAATCTAGTTCCATTTCCATAAATATTAACATTATAAGTTCTTGTGCATAAAAAATTAAATGATGGAAATGTGTATTAAATTGAATATGAAGAAGAAATACTTGGAGAGTCCATTATAGACTTGATTGATATTGAGATTATAAATGAAATTATTAAGATTGAATGGTTGGCAGTCACATTTGTGAATGCCTATATGGGGTACATTTTCATTGAATGTTTTCCAAATAATGATATACTATGTTCATTATAGTTAAAAAATATTAATATTTTCTATAATTGTATATATTAATACTATATAATGGGAAATCCCTTTAAAGAAAAAGTTGGACACATTAATTCTGAAATCATTTCTATAAAAAATTTAATTTGAATCTTGAAGAAATTAATAATTAAATCATGAACTCCGAACAATGTTTGAAAATAAATTAACCTACGATATAATATTATTGATAACTATAATGTAGGGGTAAAACCATAAAATCTAATCATATAAGATGTATTTTTATTTTTTAATTATATTTTGGTTTTTTAGGAAGAACTAGATTCTTATTACACTCAATTTGAAATCCCCAAATATTTTTTTTATCGAAACCATGGATTTGAAAAAAAATAACAATAAATTATTTCCATTTTGAATTTTTAATTCACATCAATAAATATTTTATAGATACAATTAAAATTTCATGTTTATATTTATTTTTATCAAGAATTTTGTTGTGATTGGGTGATTTATAAATATAATATAAATAATGGTATGAGGCTGGTGACTAAACAAAAAAATAATATGAATTTATTCAAATGGATACACATTAATCTTTATATAGTAATATTTAACTATCAAAAAATATTTCATAAAAAAATTACTTATTTTGATCAAAATTTATGTAGTGTCTAAAATAAAATAACGACAATGATTGTGGATAATTCATATTTAATGTTATAAAAGATATCATATATAATTAATAAACTAGTATCCCCCAATATGTATCTATAAACTAATTAAAATTTCACTCAAAATATTTTTCAATAATTTTTTGTCTATATTTTATCAGTACTACAAGTATTACCAATAGCCTATATACTGAAGAGATTAAATAGGTTTGTTTGGAGATCAGGGGTAAGAGTAAATTATATGAGAATCTTTACCGACATCAAGTTTAGTTTATTACCTAATATGTTATTAATATAGTTCATAATATGGACTTAGAGATACATTTGGGATGTAGAGCATTAGTATCACAATTCTTAGATATTATTTTTCCTAGAATTAATTCATTTATTTATGGAAATCTATTGGTTATATTTTTATTCTAATCAGATAATTTAAATTTTTAACCAATGTTTTTTTCCATATTTGACCCTCCTATCATTCCAAAGGAATTTAAGACCCACCATAAATTTTATTCCCCTATCGAATGAGGCTACATATTTGATGATCCTCCCCAAATATGGTTTCTCAGGATGATGATAATACTACAATAGTTATGATTGAGGGCCTTTAAACATTAGTAGCTTGTAATGGTAAAATATTAGAGGAAATATCCAAGGAAAACACCTGTCTAACCGTTTATCATGTTTTATTACCAATTTATTTCTATATAATTATTATTAAATGATACTATGAGAGAATATATAGTAAAATATTTATAATAAGACCCAACTTTATGGGAAAATATTTCATAATATTCCAAAAATTATAAATCACCCATCTTATTTTATGGATGTATTCTAGCTTCAATTAAACCTTTTAAATACATTTATTAAACTTGCATATCAAGTTATTAATTCAATATTCCTATTATTACTATAATTTTTAATTCTTTTATAATGTATATGATCATTCTCTAATTTATAGTGCATTTATTTTCATTTTTTCACTAATTTACTTTTTCTTGGGGTAGGTTGACTTACTCAAAACTAAAAAAGTTTTGGTTATGACCCTAGAAACCAGAAATATTTTAGTTTTATCTCATGAAGAAGTATCATCGAGGTAGAAAATGAGATAATATAAATTTTGGAAATAGATAATGGATCCTTTTACCCATTAATATGAAGAAATATTATGAACTTCTGGGTTGAAATTCACATGTGGAAATGTTGTGGTGTATGCCTTAGGGTTGTTTTTTTATTTTAAGTAATAGATATGACTTTTGTTTCATAGTTTTTAGTACTTTATTCAAGATTGTGTTCCATTTTTTCTAATCAGTACTAGTTGAAAATTACTATGATTTATCTATGAATAAACATTACCAAACATGATAGGAGTTTCAATAGAATATTTATCATTTTTTACACATGTTCTATGATATTAAAAACCCATATATAGGAAATGCTCTTCCTTTCTTAAACACTCATCATTTGAATTTTTTTATTGGTTTCTTTTAATGAGATTTTAAAAATAGTCTTGATAATTTAAGAGAACGATCTACAATTCATTTTTGAAGTCCATGAACTGTTCTCACATCCTTCCAATACAAAACATGGATGGTATGACTCAAAGTGTGTGTATTCACATTTAAAAAGTGTCATTCCACTCTAAAACATAGTCAGATAGACAAAAAAGAGAAAACAATCTTTTATTATGTCGATTCATTAGAAATATTATCCCTAATTCATTCTTAGTTTATAAGAATTGACCTCACATCAATCCAAAAAATTTGTGGTCGGTATGACTCAAAGTTGATTTTTTCAAAATAAAAGTGTAATTTTACTCTAAAACACATGTCACATATCCAAAACCATAAAATCAATGTTAGATTATCTAGAATCATTAAGAAAATGATAAATAAATCATTTTTTTCATGTTGAAATCAACCAAATGTAAATATGAGAGAAGACATGTCCTGTTTGACTCAAAGTGCATGTTTTTAATATAAAAGTGCCATGTCAGTTTAAAACATGTGTCACATCAAATGAGTTAAAAATGTTTTCGAAATTTTGTACAATAATCAATAATTTTTTTTGACATGTAGGAATTAACCACACATCAATCCAATAGAAAATGAGACTGGTATGACCCAATATGTATGTTTTCAATATAAAACAATCATTTTAGTTTAAAACACATGTTACATTGTCAAAACCGATAAAATGAGCTCAAATTATATGAAAAATTTATAAATATGAAGAGTAATTCTTTTTTTACATTTTGAAATTAACCACACATTATTATGACACATAATGTTGCTAGTATGACTTAAAGTGCACAATTTTATAGTAAAAATAAGTGCAATTTTACTCTAAATCAAGTGTCACATAGAAAAACTAAATAAATGAAAAGCACAATTTATCTTGATATTTTAGAAAACTAATCCATAATTCATTTTTGATTTTTATTAATTGACTACAAATCATTCTAGAACATGATGTTACCATAATTACTCCAAGTGCATGTCTAAAATAAAAAAATGATACATTTGTAAAAAAACAAGATTCATGTAGACAAAAATGATAAAAGGAAATTGCATAGTCTTTCTACTTTATGAAAATAACCAATAATTGTTTTTATGTTTATGAATTAATCGCATATCAATTCGACACACAATGTGGTCATTCGAACACCAAGTGCATGTTTTCACCTTAAAAGTTAAATTTTACTCTAAAACACATGTGACTTGGACAAATCATAGTAAACATGTTCAGAATGTCTTTAGTATTTATTAAAAATATATATAATTCATTTTTGGAATGTATGAATTGAATCTACATCAATATGACACATGATGTGTCCAATATTATTAAAAGTGAATATTTTAAATAAAACAGTTTAATTTTAGTTTTAAACATACATCACATTATTAAAAACAATAAAAAGAGCTTAGATTGTTTTTAAATTTTAGGAAAGTTACCCATATTTAATTTTTGAAATATAGAAATTGAACTCATGTCAATACAATAAACCATGTTATAGATAAGACTCAACATGCGTGGTTCCACATTAAAAAAAATCTCTTTTTACTCTAAAACATGCATCACATAATGAAATCTTGGAAAATGAGCTCATATAGTCAACATAATTTACGAAAATGATCCATAATTAAATTTTGTCATTTAGAAATTTATAACACGTCATTTTGACACACTATTCTCCTAATACAACTCCAAGTGCATGGTTTTAATATAAAAGTGTCATTATTGGTTAAAACATGCATAAAATTTTCAAAAATAAGAAAATGACTTCAGAATGATTTCATACATCAGGGAAAATATACATAATTATTTTTCTTATATATGAATTCATTGAATTTAAATCATGAAACATGAAGTGGCCAGTATGACTCAATGTGCCTTTTTCACATTCAAATTGTTTCATTTTACTCTAAAGCTCTTTCCATATATCCTAAACTAAAAAAAATCTTGTACAGTCTTGATATTTCAATAAAATGATCCATAATAAGTTTATGACATGTAGGAATTGATGTCACATCATTCTGGATCACGATGTTCCTAGTATGACACTAGGTAAGTGTTCACAATAAAAATATCATTTTAATTTAAGACACATTTCACATAGCCAAACCAAGAAAAATAGATAATATTATAAAACATTAAAAATTCAATCCACAATTCATTTTATACATGTATTTATTGACTAAGCATCAATTTGTTACATGATGTGGTTTGTATGACTCAAAGTACATGTAATCACATTAAAAGTGTAATTTTACTCTAAAACACACATCACATATCCAAAGCAAGTAAACTATGTTAGATTGAATTTAATAATTATTAAAAAAATATAGAATTAATTTGTTTCTTGTATGAATTTACCACTTGCCTCTCTCACACACATCATGAATTATATGACTCAAAGTGAATGTTTTCAGTATAAAAGTGACATTTTAGTTTAAAACAAATATCACATTATTATAAAAAATAAAATTATAGAAAGATGTTTTCAAACAATAGTATAATGATTAATAATTTATTTTATTCATTTAGTAATCAACCACACATCAACCATACACACAATGTGTCCAGTATGACTCAAAGGGCATGTTTTTTCATTAAAAATGTGCCATTTTACTCCAAAACAAGCATCACATATCCAAAACCAAGAAAAACTGTGATTATCTTGATAATTGAGGAATATGATCTCTAAATAATTTTTGATTTGTAGGAATTTACCACATTTCATTATAACATATGATTTTCCTTATTATACTCCAAGTGTGTGTTCTAAAAAAAAGTCATTTTAGTCTAAAATAAGATCCACATAGCCAAAACCAAGAGAAAAAGCTTGAATTTCCTTGAAACCTTAAAAGCATGTCACATAATTAATTTATTACATATATGAATTGATTGTTAGTCAATCTGGCATGTTATGTGGTTGGTGTGACTCAAATATTTTGTTTTCACATTAAATGTATAATTTTACTCAAGAACATGCATCACATAGACCAAACCAAGTAAATGTTCTCGGATTGGATTGAATATTTAAGAAAATGATACATAATTAATTTTTAGAATATGGTAAATGACTAACTATTAATATGTCACATGATGTGGCTGGTATGTCTCAAAGTGTGTGTTTACAATACAAATGCTAAATTTAGTTTAAAATACACAGTATGTTTTCAAAACCTAGAAAATGAGATAAGACTTTTTTAAAACATTTTAAAAAAGATCTATATATCACTTGTGAATTGTATAAATCATCTACATATCAATATGACGTGAAATGTGGTTGGAATAACTCAAAGTTCATGTTTTCACATTAAAAATCTGTCATTGTACTCTAAAATACTCATTACATAGATAAAACTATGAAATTGAGATCATATTTCATTGAGTCTTTATGAAATTGATCAATGATACATTTTTGATGTGTAAGATTAAACCTCAAATCAATCCAACATATGAAGTTTCTAATGACACAAGATTTATGTACATGGACATTAAATATATTTTGCGGAATACTTAATACATAACACAAATAGAGGCCCAAACACCATATTAGTTTTGTGTCTTTGGAAACTTGGAACATATTACTCTATCTTGGAGAAAGATCTTAAATATCTACCATAAAGATATTCCCCTTTTGTTTTTCCAACATAAAACAATTATTTATATAATGGGGAAAAGAAAACCTAAAAGGGGTGAGCTCAGATGCTTATTAATTGTAATCATTGAGAACAAAAAACAAACCATAAGTATGAGAATGTAAAAACATGAACATAAAGTTTAAATATCAAAATCATATGTCTTGAAATTAATCATTTCAGTATGTAAGGCATAGATCATAAAGGAAAATTAACCATGATGAAATTGCATTGGCATAAAACATGGAATTATGGGAAAAACAAGAACATAATATAATTTCCATAGCAGCCAAGGCATTGCTACAAATTCCACCATAGTGGACAAAGTCCATTACTGAACTAGGTTTACATCCCGTTCCAACTATGTATTACTGAACCATATTTACTTGTTGTTCCATCCCAACATTACAAAACCAGATTTACTTTATGTTCTAGTAATGTATACATCATGAGATATAAATCTTTACCGAATGAATTGCATGGAGATATAGGTTCCACCAATTTCATAATGAAATCATTCATCATAGCATAACACAAGAAATAAAATTGGATTCTTAAAAATCATTCCATAATAATCCATTTAAAATGAATGGATTTCATAAAAATAATTCCATCATAAACACAATCAAATAATAGTAAAAATAGGGATGTAAACATAACCCTATGTCATCTTAGATGAAAAATATTTTTTTAAAAACACTTGAACTTAATTCCTGAGGAAAATATCTTTTCTTTTTCAAAAACAATTTCTTTTATCAAAATTATACATAAGTTTAAAATAAATGGAATTTTTTGAAAATAATATTTAAATCATTAATAGGATGCTTCATGAAAATAAGGTGTCATGAAACTGTAAAATTCAAATCAAGCCGTATAAGTTAAAAATACATTTTCCTCGTACTTTTGTAGAAAAAGTCAAAAAGTAACTCAAATAGAATAATGAAAAAATATTCCTTTCATTCCGTTTAATAAAAATTCACCAAAGGGTAAAGTTAATTTAAAACAATTATTGAAGAAATCAAATAATATAACATAATTAGGAAATATGGATGTGGATGACAAATATACCCAGTAAATACTAACGTATAAAAAATCTTAAATAAAAATGAAACTGTAAAATTTTCTCTTACCTTAAGTCCGATATGCTTTTTATATGTTCAAACCTCTTATATAATGATTTCGATAATGTTATTAACTTATTATAAAATCATGGTCATCATATATGTCCATATTATTCTTCTTTTGTTTGTAATAATTCATTGTTACTTGTTATTCGGGTTTTAACTGCTCAATGATCATATGCCTGTTTTGTCAAATAAGTTCTGTTTATCCTTATTCAGTCATATTTATATCATTAATAAATGATATTAACATAATAAATACCATATTTATTCATTTTATAAATTAATATTGTCATTCTTGAGTGTTTATCATGTAAAACTAATAACATCACATCATGGAGATGGTAGTCCATTCGTACACACGAGCAACAATATCATTACCATAATTCTTGAATGGAATTTAATTACATGGTGTACTATATTTCTGAATCAATATAACTTTATAATAATCATATATAGTTATTACATCCATTTTTTACTCATCCAAGTAAGGTGGTGGTGAAAAATAGATTACACCATGGTGTGGAGATGGTAATCCGTACGTATGCAAGCTTGGTGATTTCATTTTTCTTAGGATAGATAGAGAGTGGAACATGGTTGTTTCATAATTATAATAACATCTTATTATATAATTTCTACTTGAGTTGTTATTATATAATAAGAAACCTCTTAAAGTGGAAGTTGAAGAAGAAATAAATATGAAAGAATTGGTGGAGGAGATTACCTCTTCTTTGATGTTCTCTCTTTAGATGTCCTCTTAATGGAACTAGAGCTAGAAATTTGAGAATACCAGAACCTCTAAATTGTAATTATGGAGGTTGAGAAGATAAATGGACAGGGGATGGATGTAACATCCCAAGTAAATACAGAAATATAAAATTTTCATATTTATTAATATTTGTGAATTAAATATTAATTTTACTTTAAAGGGGATATTATGTTCGATGGCATGACCGATACGCAACAACGGGTTTCTTTGAAATCTTATGTTGCACAATAATAATATAATATTATTATTTTAAATGGTAGTTAATGCCCAACCATTGTATTAGAAGTAATGAATATAAATAACTACAATATGATTATACATGTTTGTTAAATGTTTTTACATTTATCCAATAAAATTTTGAGGCTTAAAATTTGAAGGAATCTGATTTAAAGCATAAATACTCTAATATTCATTAAAAGGTCAATTTACTGTCTTTTGACTGTGAACCCTTTTTAAATATTTTTTTGGCCAATTTAATATGTCTTATTTAACAAAATAAAATTATTATTTAGAATTGGGACATCAAAATTTACTTAGGATGAAATTTTGGTATTTTTCTGATAAAGTTCAGTTTTTAATTAATAGTGAAAAATATTGTATTTTCATTCAAAACTTCCTTTTAATCTAATTTATTTATATGGCTAGATTATATTTTTAATTAGTTTTAAATTGTAATTATAAAATATTTTTTACAATTTAATATAATTTTTTTCATTGGAAGTAATTTAACATTGAAGTTGGACTTAAACAAGTGTCAATATTTTCATAGTTATTTCTTAAAAACACGTTTTTTGTTTTAACAGCGAGAATTAATTTTAAATTAATTTCTACAACTTTAGTGTTTAGAATTTTGAAAAATGGATTCAATAACTGGAATCATGAGGTCCAAATTGTGTAAATAGGTAAATTTTATTTTTGGAAATTATGAATATTAATTTACTAAATATTTTATTTACCATGGTTAAAAGGTAAATCTAGTAATTAAGGGTAAAAAAATAATATTATAATAATATTAAATTACCCAAAAATGTATCCTAATCCTATTTATTGATACATATCCTACCATGGTCATCCTTGGGTCGATTGTGGGACCTCATGGGGCCACTTGGGAGTGATAGTAACACTTTATTTTAATTTACTTAAAGGCAAAAATGACATAAAAAATATCTTTGAGTAAATATATTTTAACTTGGGGTTATATAAGTTATATTCTCGACTATAAATATTATTTAGAAATATATAAATATTTCCTACATCATGATATATTTTTTTATAATTTTTATACATCAAATAAATTAAAATATTTATGACACAATAATGATGTAGTGCTTACCTCATTAATAAATGATTTTAAAAAATAAGATTATAAAGATTAAACTAATATCCAAAACCTGTCCAATTATAATTGTTTGATTTTATTTAGACCATGAGTCATCTTATCATCTTCTTTAATATGTTTTGGACATTTAGAAACCTAAAATCATTGTATAATAGAATAATATTTTCACACTTTCCTAAAGAGACCCTCCTCCCCCTTATAAAAATCCCTCACCTCTAACCCATTACTCACAAGTATCAAGCCACTTGGATCATCCAAAATCTTACCATTTAATCTTCCTATATCCCTATATTCCTTCTAGAATCATTACCCTAGGCATAATTCAATTCATGTAAACCATTTGGCTCAAACCAATAGGAGATACCCGATTTAAAGATAATGTATTCTCCTAAGTTCTTTTGTTTTATTTTCCTTCTCCACCCCCCTAAACTCTTTTTATTCCTTTATTTTATAAAAACACCAGTATCCTAAATATAAAAAGCTTTTATTTTGAGATGTATTCAAGCTACACTTACACACACCTCTGTCTAATGGGTAAAGAACATACTATTTCTGTGGATGATGAACTAACGCCTCAAGAAACGATTATTTTTCAATTATCTCCAACCACCTATTATGGTGGCCATTAAGATGGAATAGTATTTATATGGGATATATATTATATTTATATTGTTTCTGTGCTTCTTAATTTTTCATTTTTATAATACCTTTATGATTTCCATAGTTAGTGAATACAATAATCTCATTTGAGGAAGTGCGGACTACCGCCCCTCATAAGGATATGACTCGTTCATGCCTAATGTGGAACATATAAAGGATAGAGTTAATGAAATTTTATATGATATTATACTGGAATTATAATATACCAATGTATAATTATGTTTTCATTCTATTAAATATGAAATAGAAATGAAAGCAGCGTTCATGCGTACATACGACTTACCATCTACATGAATAGTGCATTTCATTTCTTACTTCCAAATGTTATGTACTATTATAAATACATGTATAAACTGAATATATAAGATTTATATGATATCTGAATCATTAATATCATTTTGTATATATTTAACTTTTTACTACATGAACAACTTGTAATTATAAGAAGTTCATTTTTGACTCAAGTACCAAATATCGACAAAATTACCATCATTAACTTAAATGATTACATAATTTTTAACATGGTAATAAGTAATATAAAAGGAATAATAAACTTGAAACAGGTTCTTAAACAAGTAGAAATTAACTTTAGTTTATTATTCAAGAGATTAAGGAATGAACGGGTCAAGTCGGATATGTGGTAAGGGACTTCATCTCAATATCCTTTCACTGAGGCATATATTGTTTTATACATGATTTTATTTTATATTCTATATAAACACCTTTGAATTTTCATTTCTTTCAAAGGGAATCTTTTTCTATGAGGCATTTTACTAAATGACAAAAATAATGTTTGTTTTTAACGTATGTGGTGACAATGTCCTTTCCACCACCACGAGTATTATTTGATCTTTGGATTCCTTAACAAGACATAATGTTTTTAAAAGAAAAAAAAATACCATATACTCTTTAATGTATTTTGGTATTGAAAATTATTTTTGGATTTATCATTTCGATATCTTGTTTTATATCTTAAAAAGATATATTGTGATTGCAATTTGAGAAAGCTATATTTCTTTTATGATTATATTATGGTCCATGAGGCATTGTTTTACATAAACGGATGGTTCTATGATAAACCAAGGGTGAGTGAGCCTGATATAGCTCTCCAATTCACTGGGTAATGTAACAGAGGTAAACCAGAATGTTTCTCCTAAGAGATTTAGGTAATATACTGTGATGGGTATTTCAACGTAACTCCCTATGTAGTTGTGATAGAAACAATGTAAGAATGATATGGATGACACAAGTTACCTTTATGATTTCTAATTTCAATGTGTTATTCATAAATCTTATGATTTCATTAGGTATGTTTTTATGTTATGTATGTATTGATGAACTAATATTTTTTTCTTTGTTTTATAACCCTTATTTAGCTTTTTAGGATCATACAATCTTTTGAAATGTTTTTCACAGGACTTAAAGATGAATAGGGTCAAGGATGAGATCAAGGGAAAGTCATGCTATCTAAAACATGTAACTGTACATGACTCTTTTTTTCAATTGTTTTTATTTTATAAAAAAATGGAATTGGATTAGAAGTGTATACTTTGTAATTTTTGAGATGTAATGTAATAGTTATGGCATAAATCTCTAAAAATCTAAACCTAAAAAGATCCTCAATGTGAATTATTCATTTAATTAAAGATTATGTAATGTTTTATGGCTGGGTCCATATAGTTGGTATCAAAGGCCAGTTTAGATAAATTTAGAATTTAGGATATTGTTAAATTAATGTCCAAAAATTAATTTATGGTAAAATTGAATTGATATAGAATTTACATATTACCATGTTGCTTCACTTAAGATAGTTTTGTGTTTAGAATGGTTTTTCGTAGAGGAAACATGGAATATATGGTGGGACGACATCAAGAGAAAGACAAACTTCCAAATTAGAAACATGAGATGGTTGGAATAGGAACTGAATAGTTTGTTGTAGTGATTAAACAATTGACTTAGGCTATAAATGTTGGTGGTATCCATGCACATGATTAGTGAGATCAACCATAGAAGAAAATGTCAGTAGTGTAGCATTTCCTAAGGCAACATCCCCGATATTTCATAGGATCATTTGACCCTTTGTTATCTAAAAGGTGGATTAGATTACTTGAGAAAATCATTTCTGTTATGGGGTGTTCAAAACATCAAATGGATAGTCTCGTTGTTTACCATTTTGAAGGTGAAGCTGATTAATGGTGGTCAATGGTGAAAAAATCAGAGATAGTGAGGAGACAGATACTCTTGATTGGGATGAATTAAAAGGTATGTTTCATGAGAAATATTTTCCTATGTTGGTTCGCCTTAGGATGGAAACACATTTCATGGAATTGAGGACGGAGGATGACTTAGTGGCTGCTTATGAATCAAAATTCACTCGACTAGCAAGGTATGCTCCAAATTTCATACGAGATCTTATTAGTAAAATCAACAGTTTTTACTCAGGATTAAAGCCAAAGTATCGAAGGGCTTTATCTTATCATGAGATCAAAATTTATGAAAAACTTCTATGATGTGCAGAGAATGTGGAAATGGAGTTTTTCGATGAATATGTTTACTTTTACAAACAACAGAATTAGAGGCCAAGGTGGTAGACAAAAGGGTAGAACTCTTCAAAAAAGTTTGATGGTAAGAAACTTAATTTTACAGTTTTTGAAAATTGTTGTAAAAATCATGATGGGGAATATATTTTGAATTTGGTTTAGTGTTACCGATGTGGTAAAATGAAACATAAGGCTCCTAATTGCACTAAAAAAGTGATGGATAATGGTAAGACAAAATCTAATTTACAGTCAATAAAATGTTTTAAGTGCAATGAAATGGGTCATTTTTCAAATGAGTGACCAACAAAAAACTTAACTAATAGAAAATAGCCATACCACAAGTAGAAGGGGGTGGTGAAATACATTGCAACAACTTCACTAGATGTTGGGCCATCAAATGAAGTAGTATCGGGTACACTGTTTGTTTGTTCAGATTATGTCAATGTGCTGTTTGACTAGGGGTCTACACATTTGTTCATATTTGAGAAGTTTTCTACTAAATTGGGAATTCCATATCAAGATATAAATCATGAACTTATGAAAAAAACACCTGGGGGAAAACTTGAGACAGAAAGAAATTATAAGAACCTTCATATACTTATGTGCCCAAAGAATCCACCTCCAAACATTATTGTTTTTCCTCTAGTAGAGTTTGATGTTATTTTGGGTATAGATTAGATTTCTGTTTATCATGCTAAGATTGACTGTAGATCTAAAGGGGTTTCTTTTCAGAAATATTTTCAATTTGTGTATAATAATGAACCTTTTACTTTTGATAACATATTAGAAAGCTGAGAAACTTGTAAAAGATGGAAATGAATGTTACCTTGCACATATTCTTAAAAACAAAGGAACTATTCAGATTTATGATGTGCTAGTGGAAAGTGAGTACCTTGATGTTTTTTCTTATGAGTTTCTTGGTATTATACATGATCAAGAATTTGAATTTACTATTGACTTAGTTACTGATGCTATTCCAATTTCAAAACCCCCTTATCGAATGGCTCAAATTGAACTTTTAGAGTTAAAGAATCAATTGTAGGAGTTATTAGAAAAAGGTTTCATTCGACCCAAAACATCACCATGGGGTGCTCATGTCTTCATTGTTAAAATGAAATATGGTTCAATGAGACTTTTCACTGATTATATAGCATTGAATAACATCCCTGTTAAGAACAAGTATCCTTTGCCTCATATTGATGATTTGTTTGATCAGCTCTAGGGAGCACAGTATTTTTTGAAGATTGACTTGATGTCGGGGTACCATTAGTTGAAAGTAGAGGAAGAAGACACTCCAAAGATCGTTTTTCATACTAGATATGGCCATCATTAATTTTTAGTTATGCCTTTTGGTTTAACCAATGCACCTGCTATATTCATGGATCTTATGAATAGAATTTTCTGGGAGTTCTTGGATAAGTTTGTTGTTGTGTTTATTAATGATATTTTGGTTTATTATAAAATTAAAGAGTAGCATGAAAGTCATTTATGGTTTGTCTTACAAACCTTAAAAAATAAACTATTGGGGAAATTCAGCAAGTGTGAGTTCTGGTTACAACAAATTTCATTCCTTGGTCACATTGTTTCAAAAAATGGCATAACTGTTGATCCTGCTAAAACAAAAGTTGTTGAAGAATTACCAAGACCAACAAATATAACTGGGATCCATAGTTTTCTTGGTTTGGAATATTATTACTCGAGGTTTGTTGAGAATTTTTCATGGTTATCTAGCCCACTGACAAGAGTTAAGTCTATAAGGTGTTAAGTTTATTTGGACAAAAGAATTTGATGATTTTTTTCAATAATTGAAAAGAAGATTGGTGAATGCTCTAATTTTGGTACTACCTTCCAGAAATGGTGAGTTTGTTATCTAAATTGATTCTTCATTAAAAGGACTTGGTTGTGTCCTTATGTAGAATGATCGGGTAATTGTTTATACTTCACATTAGTTGAAACCTCATGAGTTAAATTACCCTACACATGATTTGGAATTAGCTGATGTAGTTTTTTACTTTAAAAATTTAGAGGCATCATTTGAATGGAGTAAAATGTGAAATATATACTGACCACAAAAGTTTGATGTATATATTCACTCGGAAAGAATTGAACATTAGACATAGGAGATGGTTGGAATTAATCAAGTATTATGATTGAACTATCCTTTACCATCTGGGAAAAGAAAAAAATGTGGCTGATGCTTTGAGTTGAAAAATTAATGCTTCATTAACCTTGTTATGTTTGGAATAAGATACATTGATTAAAGATTTGATGAACTCTAGCATAGATGTTATTGGTGCAGGAAATTACCTTGTTTTGTTTTACGTGTATGTGAGATCATCTTTATCAAACAGAATAAAGAAAGCGCCTAAGGAAGATAGTGACTTGTAAAAAAAGTTAGAGTTGGTTCAGAAGGGTAAGTTGCCTTATTTTAATGTTGATAGTGATTGTGTTTTGAGATTTGGAAAGATATTATGGGTGTCTTGTGATTCACAGCTGAAGAATGAGTTGTTATGTGAAGCTCATAGTCCCCCATTTTCAGTTCATCCTAACAGAACTAAGATGTACAGAGATCTTCGGGAGTATTACTGGCGGGATGGAATGAAAAGAGATATTGCTGATATTATTGTGAAGTGTTTGAGTTTTTCAGTAGGTTAAAGTATATCAACAGTTATCAAAAGGGATGATTTAGCCTTTACCAGTGCCAGAGTGGAAATGGGAAAATATAACTATGGGCTTCATTGTGGGATTATCAAAGACATATTGAGGTAATAATGCAATCTGGGTTATTGTTGATTTATTGACTAAATCTTCTCATTCTCTTACTATTAGAGATATTTTGTCTCTAGATCAACTCTCTCAGTTGTATGTTAAAGAGATATTCAGGTTTCATGGTGTTCCCCTCTCCATTGTATCTGATCGTGATCCCAGGATTACTTTAATCTTTTGGGAAGGCCTTCAGAATTCGTTGGGTACTGAATAAAATTTTAGTACAGCTTTTCATCCTCAATCAGATGGGTAGTCATAATGAACAATTCTGACCTTGGAGGGTATGTTACATGCTTGTTCACTAGATTACAAGGGAAGTTGGGACCAACATCATTCATTGGTTAAATTTTCTTATAATAACAGTCTTCATTCCTGTATACAGATTGCTCCATTTTAGGCATTATATGTGAAGCGGTGTCAAACTCCCAGTTTTTGGGTTGAAGTAGGGGAAATGAAGCTGATGGGACCAGAACTGGTAGAAGAGATGACAGAGAAAATTCAGTTGATTCAGAAGCACATGAGAACATCTCAGAGTAGGCAGAAAAGTTATGCGGATAACTAGAGGAAGGATCTCACTTTTGAGGTAGGTGATCATGTCATTCTCAGATCTTCTCCATGGAAAAGTGTGATGCATTTTGGTAAGAAAGGATAGTTGAGTCCAAGGTTCATTGAACCTTATGAAATCCTAGAGAATATTGGATAAGTTTCATATAGAGTGGCTTTATGTCCAAGTTTATCCCAAGTACACAATGTTTTTTATGTTTCATTGTTGAGAGAGTATATGCCAGATCCATCTCATGTTTTGAGGCCAGAGGTAGTTCAATTGGAAGAGAATCTCTCTAATGAGGAACCACCAGTCTAGATTCTTGAATAAAGAGAGAAAGTGTTGTAGAATAATGTAATTCACCAGGTAATGGTTTTGTGAAAAAACCATATGGTTGAAGAGGCAACAAGGGAATCTGAAAATGCTATGAGGGATATATACCCCCATTTATTTGATAAGTGAATAAAATTGTGAGGGTATAAAATCCAAAAGGGGGGAAGGATGTTACATCCCAGGTAAATAAAGAAATATGAAATTTTCATATTTATTAATATTTTTGAATTAAATATATAATTTTACTTCAAAGGGGATGCTATGTGCGATGGTGTGCCTGATACGCAACAACGAGTTTCTTTGAAATCTTACATTTCACACTAATAATATATTATTATTATTTTAAATGCTACTTAATGCCTCACCATTGTATTAGAGGGAATAAATATAACTAACTAAAATATGATTATACATGTTTGTTAATTTTTTTTACATTTATCCAATAAAAGTTAGAGGCTTAATATGTGAATGAATTAGATTTAATGCATAAATACTCTAATATTCATTAAAAAGTTGATTTACCTCCTTTGGAGGGATAACCATTTTTAAATCTAGTTTTGGTCACTTCTATATGTTTTATTTAACAAAATAAAAGTATTCTTTAGAATTAGGACATCAAAATTTACTTTGGAAGAAATTTTGGTATTTTTATGATAATGTTTATTTTTAATGAATAGTGAAAAATATTGTATTTTAATACAAAACTGCCTTTGAATCTAATTTATTTATATTGTTATATTATATTTTTAATTTTTTTTAATGTTTAAATAGAATATATGTTTACAATTTAATACTATGATGGTCATTGAAGTAATTTCACGTTGAAATTGGACATTAACAAGTGTCAATCTTTTGATAGTTATTTCATAAAAACTTTTTTTTTGTTTTGACAGTGAGAATAAATTTTAAATTATTATTTTCCAATTCAGTGTTTTTAATTTAGAAAAATGGATTCCATATTTGGAATCAGGAGCTCCAAATTGTGTAAATAGGTAACTTTTATTTTTAGACATTATGAATATTTACTTTATTAAATATTTTATTTACTCTGGTCAAAATGTAAATCTAGTAATTGAGGTTAAAAAAATTACATTATAATATTATTAAATTACCCTAAGTAACAAAAAAAATGACATAAACAAATATATTTTAGTAAAACAATTTTTACATGGGGTTATATAAGTTATGTCTTAGACTATAAATATTCTTTCGAAATCTAAAACGATTTCCTACATCATGATATTTTCTTATTATTTTTAGACATCAAATAAATTAAATTATTTTTGACACAATAATGATGGAGTTTGTACCTCATTAATAAATGATTTAAATAAATAAGATTATAAAGATTAAAATAATATTCAAAACCTTTCCAATTCTAATTAGATGATTTTATTTTGACCATGATTCATCTTATCTTAGACATTAAAAACGTTTGGACAATTAGAAACCAAAAATCATTATATAATAAAAGAATATTTTCGAACTTTCCAAAATAGCCCTTCCTCCCCCTAATAAAAATCTTTCACCTCTAACCCATTACTCACATTTCTCAAGCCCCTTGTCCCGCCCAAAATCTACCAAATTAAGCTCCATACATCCCTATCTTCCTCATATAAGACTTCCCCTTGGAAGAAGGAAATTCAAGTAAACTCTATTTATTCATTTATTTTATAACAAAAACATTATCCTAAATATACTATTTTATTTATGTGAAGTATTCTAACTACACTTACACACACCTCTGTCTAACGGGTAAAGAACATATTGTTTCTGTGGATGGAGAACTAACGCCTCATGAAATGAGGATTGTCCAATTATCTACTACCACCTCTTATGGTGGCCATTAATATGGAAATGTATTTATATGTGATATATATTATATTTATACTTTTTCTATGCTACAGAATTTTTCATTCATATAATACCTTTACGGTTTCCAAAGTGGGTAAATACGATAATCTCATTTGAGGAAGTGCGGACTACTACCCACTCAAAGTGATATGAATCAATCATACCTAATGTGGAACGTTTAAAGGATAGAGTTAATGAAATTATTTATGATATTATACTGAATTTATAATATACATATGTATCAATATTATTTTTATTCCATTAAATATGAAATAGAAATGAAAGTAGCGTTCATGCGTGCGTACGACTTACCGTCTCCATGTACGGTGCATTACATTTCTTACCTTAAAATGTTATTTACTATTATAAATACATGTATATACTGGATATATAAGATATATATGATATCTAAATCATTAATATCATTCTGGATATAATGAAAATTTTACCACATGAACAAATTCTAATCATAAGATGTTCATTTTTGACTCAAGTACCAAATATCGACAAAATGACCATTATTAACTTAAATTATTAAAAAAATTATAATATGGTAATAAGTAATATAAAAGGAATAATAAACTTGAAAAAGGTTCTTAAGCAAGTATAAATTTACTTTAGTTTATTATTCATGAGATTAAAGAACAAACGGGTCAAGTCGGATATGAGGTAAGGGACTTCATCTCAATCTCATTTCATTGAGGCATATATTGTTTTATACAATAATTTATTTTATACGATGTATAAAAAAATTTTACTTTTCATTTCATTAAAAGGGAATTTTTTTTCTATGAGGTGCCTTACTAATTGAAAAAAATAATTTTTTTAACGTATGCGGTGACCACGACGTTTCCGCCACCGCGAGTATTATTTGATCTTTGTCTTCCTTAACAAGCCATAATGTTTTTAAAAGAAAAATAAATACCATATACTCTTTTATGTATTTTTTTATGTAAAATGGTTTTTTGGATTTATTATTTCAATATATTTTACAATATCTTGAAAAGTTATATTGTGATTGCAATTTTGGAATTTTATCTTTCCTTTATACTTATGTTATGTGTTATTATTATATTATGGTCCTTTGGCATTGTTTACGTATATGGGTGGTTCCAAGATAAACCTTGGATGGGTGGGCCTGAGGTATATCTCCAATGAAATGGGTATCATGACCGAGGTAAATGTGAATGTTTCTCCTAATAGATTTAGAGAATATACTATGATGGGTATTCCAACATAACTCCCTATGTAGCTCTGATAGCTACAATGTAAGTATGATATGGATGCCACAAGATACCTTTATGATTTATGATTTCAATGTTATATTCATAAATATTATGATTTCATGAGATATGTTAAAGATCTTATGTTATGTATATATTGATGAACTAATATTTTATTTCTTTGTTTTATAACCCTTACTGAGCTTTTTATGCTCATCCCAAGTTTCTAAATGTTTTTCACAGGACTCAAATATGAATAGGTTTAAGGATGGGATCAAGGGAAAGTCATGTTGTCTAAAACATTGAACTGTACATGACTCTTTTTTTCAAAAATTTTTATTTTATGAAAAAATGGGAACTCATTAGAAGTGTCTACTTTGTAATTTTTGAGATGTAATGTAATAGTTAGGGCCTAACTCTATAAAAATATAAACCTAAAAAGATCCTCCATGTAAAATATTGCTTTAATTAAATATTATATAATGTTTTAAGGATGGGTCCTTATAATGTATGAACTATAAGGCTTAATGAGTTGTAGAGAAATGATGGAGGAGGTGTTCTTTTATAATTGCGGTAAGGGACACTTTTGGAATTTCTAAAAATATTAATTTTTAATAATTTTAAAATAAATTAAAATACCTAAAAAATGATATATATTTAAATCTAAGATATCATAATATTTAAATATCATCAACCAATAAAATTTAGACAAGTTTTTACGTCAATTTAAACATTATAATTTTAATTGATAGTTAGTTATTCTATTTAATTTTAATTAAGATAAAAAATGTTTCAATATTAAAAGAGTGTAATATTAACTTATTTGATTTCAATTATAGAATAAATAAATAATTTAGAACATTTTAGACTATATCATAGTTATTATATATTTTTAAATTTTTTTATGGTTTTTAAATAATTTTATTAATCATTATTTTAACAAAATATCAATTTTTTCAATTTGGACACAATTCATTTCATGGTTTTTTATAAATATCAAGATAAGGTTTTATCCTTGATCCAAAAAATTTATTATGTGTCTAATGGGTCAACTTCATCTATAAAATTAATTGGACAAATTAATTATTCAAAAGTATATTTATTTGAATATTTTTAATAACATTTATTTGATATCTCCATTTTTAAAATAATTATGACAATGATTTTGGGTAATTATTTAATATACTTATTTGATGGGTAAAGAAAATACTATAGTGAATATAAATCATATTTCATTAATGAGAATAAATGTAGTCAAATTTATCTTCAATAAAATCAAACATTAAAAATGTTATACTTGTTAAAGTATGAATGTGACAACATTAAGATTACATTAAATAAACTAATATAAAGGTCATAATCAATTATATAATGCTCCAAATGGTCACTAATTTTACATTCGGATGATTATGGTCGCTATATACTCGACCAATAATATTTTGTCATGTTTTAATACCTTTTAATGGGAATTATGATTTTAAGAAAAAAAAATTTTGATTTGTCATCAATTAAATATTTTTTACATCATCAAAGAATTATAATTTAAGGTAATTATTTATTACCTAAAAATTAAAAATAAATTACCATCATGTATTTAATAATTTTATCTTTTCATTTAATATTTATTTTTGAATATATCACCTAGTTATCCATATAGTAAAATTATTATACTTATAAGAAATGTGAGTTTAGTATTTTGTCACTTTCATTGGTTTTATTAATATCTATGTCATTTTCATTGTAAAGTGGATATTAAATGACTATTTGTTGAACATAATATGTTAAGGGTTTAATTATATTCATTAAAGTGAATTTTCTAAGGTTTTTGGATAATTTTATTGTCCTTATAATATTTTTTGTTACCCTAATTTACCTGATTTACCTTTAACCGTGTTAAATAAAAATTACCGTAGTTAGTATTCATAATAAAATAACAGAAGTAAACTATTAACAAAATTTGAACAATATGATTCCAAATATAGAATCCATTTTTTAAAATTTAAAACACTATATTTTTATTAATTAATTTAAAATTAATCCCATTGTTGGAAAAAATGTGTTTTAAATTTAAAAGTTAGAACATTTCAAAAGATTGAACTGTTTTTACATATGAATTCTATGTAAAATAAAGAAAATGATTTAAATTGTTTTAAATTATAAAAATATATAATATTTATACTTTAAAACCATTCAATAATATAATTTAACCATATAAATTATTTTTATGAAGAAAGTTGTTTTCAATTAAACTTTAGCTTATTTTTACTATTCCTCAAAATATGAAAGTTATCATAAAAATATCAAAAATTCTTCCTATGTTAAATATAATATCACACTTCCAAAGAAGAAGTTTATATTTTCACATTTATGTTATAAAAGTGTCAAAAACTAGATTTAAATTGGTGCACCATTAAAAGGTGGAAAAATGCATATTTTTTTGAAAGATACTTCATTTATATGAAAAATTGAATTCATTCTTATATCATGTTCTAGTAAATACATAAGATCAATGTTAATGTTATATTAAATTCCAAATTTGGTTAATACTATTCCTATAAACTAGTTTATATCCCTTTAAATAATAATATTTTAATTATTTATCATTGTTTATTGATACTCGGTATTGTGTACAATGCAAGCTATCAAGGAAGGTCTCTCTTGCATGAAACGCAAGACAAGTCAGGGCTTCCTATAGTTCAAGCTTCCTTTGGTGTTTTTTATAACATAATCCAAACATAGTTTTTTTATACATTGAAAAAAATCTATACCCAATGTTGCGGGAAATAAATTCTACCAAAATAATTTGAAATTGTGTGTAACACTAGCCAAGAATAGTATTGTGTATACTATAAGGTAATACGGTGTTGAGTAAAGTGAAATATAATCTTGGTGTAGCATACAATATAAAAAATCAATGAAAATAAAAAAAAAATATCTCATAAAATCTCTTGTTGTTACATTCTACCCCCCTTAAAATTAATTTTCCCCCCAAAATTCATTAGGGATATAAAGGGTTTACTATTTAAACATTTATTTCCTAGTTACCCACATCGTAAAAAGGAATAAAAAAACTTCATTTTAAAAAGGAAAATTACAAACATAAAGGTTACTCAATGTAATTCATCACTGGGTTTCCACATAGGAGAACACAGGTGGGAAGTGAAAGCATATATATGAAAGATAAATCTAACCTTCATGTTTTGATGGATAGTAATAGAGAATAATTTTAGGAGAATGTTAAAAACTAGAAATCCATAAATATGAAATGATTTAAGGGACTATATGATACATTAGATAAGAAGGTACTAGGATAACATTTTTTATTTTCAATATCCATTTCCTATAGTTGAATAATTTTACATGAGAATAAATACTTAATTAATTTTGGTACAATTTCACCTTTGTTCATGCCTTGAAAAATTTCAATTCATCTCTAATTTATATAAATGAAGTTGAATTTTTGATTCTTGATGCCTGAGGAGATCATGCAATAGAATGATAGGTCATCCCATCTGTCACAAGTAATAAAATATGCATAAGTCTGCCTATAGATAGATTAATCATATATGGTTCCAAAAAAGGACTTATACACCATCTAACATACTACTTAAATAAAATAATGCTAATTTATACTAACGAGGGACTTCCCATAGGCTAGTGGTAGGCAATAAAGGCCTATCTCAAATCAGTTGTGGGTTTGAGTCCCTCATTATTGTCTGACGCGATGGGTTTTCATCCATCGTGCGGGTTGTCCCTTTTCTAAAACTATACTATTGTAATATTCTAGAAATAATATTAAAAAAAACGTTTTAGCCTTAAAAAATACCATCCTTTTCCCAACATAATTCATTCCAACCATTAGTCTTATCTAATATATTTATGTCCAAACTCACATTACAAAAAAAAAAATTACAAGAATGGTCTTATAATAAGTAATTGAATACCTTCATTTATCCCCCATAAATCACAAGATATATCTTATTGGTATCATTCAAAACAATTGAATGACTTCACCAATCACTATCTTGAATCATGGTAATAACCTAAATTACCAAATATCCTTATTGAAAACAATCATGTTTCCTTATTCCAAAACATATTGGATATATTCTTTAAGTCTAAAAAAGTTGTATAATTCATCCATGATATCATTACCCACTTTTCAATAACTCCATAATTAGCTCCCAAGAAACTAGCACCACCAAATTTACTTATTAAAATCCAAAATATCTTTATCCAAACATCATTATCTAAAAGTAAGGAACATATTAATGGTTATATTTCCCTTAATCATGTGTTCTAAAAGTATATCACCTTACCCTTAAATCACTTTTAGTCTCCTTATAACTACTCAACATATCCTTTGCGATCCATAATGAAAAACTTACACTGAAAACACTTATACATTTCAGGATTCATATAACATAATCTTTGAAATCCAAAACATATAAGCCTCAATCATGAAACTTTATTCCCAAACCATTACTTAGGATCCATCATCTTCGTCTTTCCTAAAATATGAATCAGGACATAAAGTTTCTCAAACCCAAGATTCTTAGGTTTAATGTAAACAATACTTGAATAACATCACATAAAATTCACATATCATTAAAAATATCTTTATCTTCAATAGTATAACCAATACTCATACCATCTTCATGATTATCTTATTTATATTTACACTTATGAAATCAATCTCCATTATTCCCATAATTTACACATCTTTAACCATGTTCTACGTAGTTCTGGTTATTGACTAAGAAATGAAACTAAGGTGTTATAAATACATATCAGATATTAAAAACCCATAAGTAAGGTAAATTACTTATAATATTTCAATATATAATATCTTTGGTTTAAGCATAGGTTATTCATGATTATCACAAAATCAAGGATTATAACAAATACTTGACTTATCCTTAGGAAACCCAAGACATATCCTTAAAAATATATCTAGGGATCTCACTAATTTTTTCAAATACTAGTTTCCATAGGTTGACTAAAACTTTTCTCTGATACGAAATCAAACAACCCAAGATTGAAATTACAGAATACTTATTACATTAAATTAATAGTCTCCCAATGATCATATAAGTTTAGTGGCTTTGGAAACACAGATTACATTATTCTAGTTTGGTGAAATATCTTTAACATCTACCATAAAGGTCTCCCCGTTTTATTTTTCCTACCTAAAACCTTTCGTTATATCTTGGGGAAAAGAAAACACAAAAATGGTGATCTCAAATGCTCAATAAGTGTAAAAATTGAGAAAATAAAACAAACCATAAACATAATAATGTAAAAAATATGTACATAAAGTTTAAATATCAAAATCAAAAGTTGAGAAATAAATATTGGTAGTAGGTAAGCGATAGATCATTAAGGAACATTGACCATAAGAAAATAAAATTGATATAAAACATGTAATTCTGGAAAACAAATAAGCACATAATATGATTTACAGAGTATCCAAGGCATTGATGCCAAGACCATCATAGTGGACAAAGACCATTACTGAACTGGGTTTACTTCCCATTCTCTCCATGTATTACTAAACCAGATTTAGTTTTCATTCCTACCCTATACTAATGAACCATATTTACATGCCCTTAATATCATTTATATCTCAATTGATATAAATATTTACCAAATGTATTGGAGGGAGATATGTGTATAACCCATCTCATAATGAAATCATTCTTACATGTTCTACAAAAACATAAATCATTCATCATAGCATAACCCATGAAATAAAATGAGTTTCTTAAATATCATTGAATAACAATCTATGTAAAATTAATGGATTTGATAAAAATAAATTCCATCATAAACAAAATCAAATCAAAGTTATAAAAGGTATGGAAACAGAACCCTTTGTCATCTTATATGGAAAATAATTTTGATAAAACACTTGAACCTAATTCCTGAGGAAAATATCCTTTCTTTTCCAAAATTTTTTTCATTCCTAAAAAATCCAAGTAATTTTACTAGAAAATAATTTTGTTGAAAATTATCTTGAAATATTGTAGAGGAATATTCATTGAAATAATGTGTTAAGAAACTATAAAATTCCATTCATACGGTTTAAGTAAAAAAACATACTCCTCATACTTTTTCCGAAAAAGTCAAAAAGTACCTCAAATCGAATAATGACAAAAGATTCATTTCATACAATTTAATAAAAATTCACAAAAGAGTAAAATTAAATTTAAAAAATTATATATGAATATAAATTATAATACATAATTAGGTAACATGGATGTGGATGATTAATTTATCATATTAAATACTTACGTATAAACAATCTCATATAAAAATGATATTGTAAAATTATCCCTTATCTTAGGTCTATTATGATTCCTATATGTCTGAAACTCCTGAATAATTATTTAGATAATGTTATTAATGTATTCCAGAATCATGGTCATCATATATGGTCATATCCTTCTTCATTTGTTTGTAACAATTCATTATTACTCGTTATTCGAGTTTTAACTTCATTATGATCATTTTTTTATTTTGTAGAATAAGTTATAATTATACTTATTAGGTCATATTTATATCATTATAAAATGATTTTAACATAATTAATACCATATTTATTCATTATATAAATTTATATAACCATTCTTGAGTGGTTATCATGTAAAATGAATCACATCACAATGTGGAGACGGTAGGTCGTACGTATGCACGAGCGACGATATCATTCTCATGATTCTTAAATGGAATTTTATTACATGGTTTACTATATTTAAGAATAAATATAATTTTATAATAATCATATATAGTAATTATATCCATTTTATACCTATCCAAGTAAGGTGGTGTTGAAAAACATATTACACCATGGCGTGGGGATGGTAAGCCGTACATACGCATGCGTGGTGATTTCAATTTTCATAGGATGGATAGAAAGTGTAATATGGTTGCTTAATTATTATAGTAAAATCTCAGTATATAATTGCTACAAAATTTATTATTATATAAATATTCAACTCATGAAGTGGATGTAGAAGGTGAAATAAATATGAAATAATCGGTAGAGGAGATTACTTCTTCTTTGACGTGCTCTCTTTAAATCTATTCTTAATGAAACTAGAGATGGGATTTTGAGAATACCAGAACCTCAAGATTGTAATTATGGAGGTTGAGGAGAGAAATGGGTAGGGTATGGACTAACTTTAGGGATTAATGAGTTGTGGGTAATTGAGGGAGGAGGTAACCTTTTATAATTGGGGTGAGGGACACTTGGAATTTCTGAAACTATTAATTGATAATAATTTGAAAATCAATTAAAATACCTCCAAAATGAGATATATTCGAAGATAAGATATGATAAGATAGAAATATCATCAACCAATAAAATTTAGATAAGATTTTATGTCAATTTAATCATTATCATTTTAAATGACAATTAGTTATTCTATTTAATTGTAATTAAGATATCAAATGTTACAATTTTAAAAGGTTAAAATATTAACTTATTTGATTTCAATTATACAATAAATTAATAATTTATAACATTTTATACCGTATCATAATTATTATATATTTTTTACATTTTTTTATGTTTTTTAAATAATTTTATAAAACATTATTTTAAAAAAATATCAATTGTATCAATTTTGAAACTATTCATTTCATGGTTTTTTAGAAATATCAATATAATATTTTATCCTATAATTTTTTTATTATATCAATAATGTGTTAAGATCATCTATAAAATTCATTCTAAAAAATTAATTAGCCCAAATTATATTTATTTTAACATTTTTAATAACATTTATTTGACATCCCCATTATTAAAATAATTAATACAATGATTTTAGGTAATTATTTAATATACTTATTTTTTGAGTAAGAATTAAAACTAAAACCCATTAATGAATCGAAATTTTAAATATTTCATGATAATATATGTATTTAAATTTATATTCTATAAAATCAAACATTAAAAATGTTATACTTTTTAAAGTATGAATGTGAAAACTTTAACATTACATTAAATAAAATAATAGAAATGTCAGTATCTATTATATAAGGATCCAAATGGTAACAAGCTTGACCTTTGTATAATTTTTGTCAAGATAAAATCAACCAATAATATTGGGTCATGTTTTTGGACCTTTTATGGTTATTATGATTTTAATAAAAATTGTTTCATTGATTTCTCATCAATTAAATAATTTTAACATCATCAATAAATAAGAATTTAATGTAATTATTTATTTTATAAAAATTAAAAATAAATTACCTTGATGTAGTATATTCTTTTATCATTCCATGGAATATTTATTTTTGAATATATCACATGTTTATACCTATATTAAAATTATTATACTTATAAGAAATTTGATTTTGACGTTTTATGACTTTCATTTTTTTATTAATATCCATGTCATTTTCATTATCAAGTGTACATTAAATGACTAGGTTTTAGTAATATCCATTGTATTGTTTCTATAATATTTTTTATACTAATTTTCCCGATTCACCTTTAACCGAGTTAAATAAAAATTACTGTAGTTACTATTCATAATAATAAAAATAAAAGAAACCTATTAACTTAATTTGGAGCCACTAATTCCAAATATAGAATCAATTTTTCAAAATTCAAAACATATAATTTTTAGTAATTAATTTTAAATTAATCCCATTGTTGGAATATAAATGGGTTTTTTGTTTAAAAGTTAAAACATTTCCAAAGATTGAACTGGTATTACATATGAATTCAATATAAAATTACTGACAATGACATAAATTGTATAAAATTATAAAAATATATTCTATTTATACTTTAAAAAAATCAATAATATAATTTAACCATATAAATTATTTTTATAAAAAAAGTTGTTTTCAAATAAAATTTAGCGTATTTTTACTATTCATCAAAATATTAAATTTATCAAAAAAATAACAAAAATTCACCCAATGTTATATTTTATATCCCGATTCAAAATAAGAAGTTTATTTTGTCAAATTGAACTTCTAAAAGTGTAAAAAACTATATTTAAAATGGGTGTACCATCAAAAGGTAGTAAAACTGCATTTTTTTTTAAATACATCTTTTATCCAAAAAATTGAATTTTTTCTTATATCATGTTCTAGTATATACATAAGATGACTGTTACTTTTATTAAAATTTAAAAATGTGTTTAATACTATTCATAATGGCTAGTTTATTTCCCATTAAATAATAATATTTTAATATTATATCGTTGTTTTGTGAAACTCGGTATTGCTCACAACACAAGCTATCGAAGAAGGTCGCTCTTCCGTGTAACGCAAGCCAAACCAGTTTTGTGTGTAGTGAAAGCCTCCTTTGGTATTGTGTATAACATAATTCAAACATATTTTTTTATACATTGAAAAGATTAATAATCAGTGTTGTGTGAAATGAATTCTATCGAAACAACATGAAATTTTGTGTAACACAAGCCACGAATACTGTTTTATATAATGTAAGCAAATACAGTGTTTCAAATAGCACAAGATAATATTTTTGTAGCGTACAACATAAGAAATCAATGAAATTAAAAATAATCTATGTCATAAAATCTCGGGGTGTTACAATGTTCCTTATAGGACTCCATGTGTATGCCCACAAAAATGTTATTATAGTCTAAAATTCAATTCACATAGAAAATATGAAGAAAATAGATATGATTTTCAGGATTATTTATGAAAACAATACATAATTCATTTGTGATGTACAATAATTGACCACACATCAATCTAACACATAATGTGTCTTATATGACTCCAAGCGTGTGTTTTCACATTAAAACTGTCATTTTACTCTAAACCACATTTCAAAAAGAATAAAAAGATAAAATGAGCACATATTTTCATGATAATTTTATAAAATGATCCATAATTTATTTTTTATGTGTAATAATTTACTACACAACAATATGACACATGATGTGGTCTATAGGGCTCAAAGTGCTTATTCGCATGCTAAAATTGTGATTTTACTCTAAAGCATGTGTAACATAGCCAAAACTGAGTAAAAAATTTCATATTGTCTTCATACTTTAATAAACCAATTTATAATTCTTTTATTTGTGTAGTAATTGATTTAATTTCAATTAGATACACAATGTGTCCAGTGTCACTGAACGTGATAGTTTTCACATTAAAAAGTTCAATAATAATCTAAAACACCTGATACATAGCCAAAAATGAGAACACAAGTGTGGATTGACATGATACTTTAGAAAAATAATCCATTATACATTTGTGATGTTTAGGAACTGACCTCATTTAAATCCTACACACCATGTGCATCACTGGGATCTTAGTGTGTGTCCATAATAAAAAATGGTATTTTTACTAAAAATACTATTTATATAGAAAAAAAAGAGAAAAAAGATCATATTGTATTGATACTTCTGGAAAATGATATATAATTACATTATGATATCAAGGAATTTACTTCATGTCAATTTGATACACCATTGGCTCAGTATGACTCAAAGTGAATTTTTTCACATTAAACGCGTAATTTTACTCTAAAACATTCATCGCATATCCAAAACTAAAAAATGTACCCATATTGTCTTAATAATATTGTAAAATGATACATAATTCTTTTGTGATGTGTATTAATCTATCACACATCAATCCAACACATGATGTGGTCGGTATGACTCAAAGTGTGTGTTTTCACATTAAAAGTGTCATTTTACTCTAAAGCACACATTACATAGCTAAAAATGGGTAAATGATATTAGATTATATCGATAATTTTGGAAAATGATATATGATTAAATTTTGGTTTTGAGTAATCGAGCACACATCAATCAAACACATGATGTTACTGGTATTATTCAATGTGCGTGATTTCAATATAAGCGTGGAAGAGACACCTGATAGAAGGCGAGAACTACGTTCATATCCAATATGAAAGATATAAAAACTAATAATACATTTAATTTAATTAACTATATAAATAACAAACAACATAAAATAACTAGTTAATATAATTAATAAATTATAATAAAAATAGTATTATAATTAATAATTAACAAAATTATTAATATATTAATAATTACCAATATAATTATTAACAACTGTTTAAGTAATTATGAAAATAAAAAACTAATAGTATTAATAATATACTTTTTTATTAAATATATAATTTATCATATCTGGATGATATAACCTTAAAATTAAAATATGTTTTTATGAATTGTTACAAAAATGAACAATGTTTTTATTGTAGGGACATGTTTTTTTATAGAGTTTGATCGTTGGGAAAGACCTACAACAAGAGTTTCGTTTTTGTATATTAGGTTATATTTTTTTATTAATTATAAATACACGTCAATGAAAATATTATGTATGATTTTTTTAATGTAAATTTTTAATTAAAATGAAGGTGTATTGTAATTTTTTTATTCCAATATATTTTTTGTAATATTTATATACCAATCTAGTTATGGTTTATTATTTAGTTTTTTATTATCGATTATGTAGGGATACACCTTTGTAGCATCGGTTATGTCCTTCATCAGCCCTAATATGATCACTGAAAAACTCCCCATTTATTATCACTTATAAATTCAATGATAAAGACATCGTTTATTAATACAAAAAAAAATGATGATAAAGACAACCTTTATCAATTCTAAAATTAAGCAATGATAAAGGATGAATTTATCAACACATTACTTTACCACTGATAATGGGGGATTTTATCATCACTTTTTTCAGTGATGATAAAGGCTCCATGCTTGTTAGGGAACATAGCATGTCAGATCTTTTTAGGGTAGAAAAATGACATTTCTAGCACTAATAAAGGTTGTATAGGTATTAGTGAAAAGACATGATTTCAGGAAAACTCCCAGGAAATAACATAGTGTAGTATAACATCATACATCCACCAAGTCTAAAATAAAATGATAGATGTAAAATTAAAAACTAAACTATAACATATTTATTTTTGATATTAGTTATATTATAAAGTTCGTTGAACAATATTTTCCATGTTGGTAATCTAATAACCACTCATATAGAAAAGTGTTTTTCACAACATATTTTTTTAAAATTTATGTTATTAAATGATGTTATTTCCATCAATTTTAAAAATATATTTTCAATGTTGGATTTAAAAATAGACATCACATCTACATATTTTAGTATATTTAGAACTACCCTTTATCATTACTAAAAATCATTGATAACGGGGGTACATTTATCAGTGCCAGCGTAATGCACTAATAGTGGGTGCTTTGATAAGTGCTGGTAAAAACTCCCCTTTGCCTATGTTTTCTAGCTCTAATAAAATACGCTTTTATCATAACTTTAAAGTAGCTCTCATAAAGGGTGGCCTTTATCCATAGCGATAAAAGGTATATTTTATAAAATATTATATACCATTGGAAATCATTTATTAATATATAAATATATTTTTATTGATATATATATATAATATTTTATTAAATATGATTTATACAATAATAAATATTTTTTTATACTTAATACATAATATAATTTGTGAAAAATATTTTATGGAATAATTATAAATAAATATTAATTAATAACTCTGTCACTGGTTATCCTATCCTGATGGGTTCTGGAAATGTATCAGGCTTGTGGGGTGTGAATATTCTGGGATACCGATGGTGAATCTTCATATCCACATATGATGGAGGCGGGATGGTTCGCTGTGTTGGGGCCACAGATCTATGGAATAGGGAAATGTTGCGGGTGATCGACTATCTCTTTCAGCTTGAACCATTCTTAGACGTGTTGGGGGCCATTCTGGCCGGTGGGTGTTGCCGGAACGTTTTTCCGGCAATATTATGGTGCGGGCTGAGGAGACCTTTGGAGATGGACATGGACCTTGGGTTGTGGGAGTTGGCGATATTTGTGTGAGACGACTTTGAGAGGAGTGTTATTCTCATTGGGTGTGATGATTTGGATCCAGCGGGTGTACAGTGTGCTAGGGTCGACACTATTCTGGCCTGGTGGTGATAGCGGTGAAAGCCTTCTACAATCATGGCAGCGACATGCGATCGATGATGTGCATGTCTCTGTTGACGGCCTCGGGGTGAGGGTGGTGACTTTGGGATGATTTTTTAGTGACCTTGGGATGTGGATCATCCCTATCAGGTTGGCGGATTCCTATATGCAGGAGGGAGACCAGCTGGCTGGAAAGTAATTTTGGGCTATAAGCTGGTGTTCTCCTCTGCGCGTGGATCTCAGAGTAGGATGAAAACTCCTTCGGAATGATGGAAATTTACATTGTATTAGGCGCGGTACGGACTTCTCATCACAAGATTTTATATGCTGGAACGCGGTGGTGTCTACATTGATAATGGGCTATTAGGGTTTTATATTTTGTGACCACTTTTTTAATTTTGGGTCATGTGACCTCTTTTTTTCTCGATGGGATTCAGTGTTTCATTTGTTATTTGTTTTACCACTTCATGTTTTGGTGGTGTATTGTGCCATAATTTTTTCTGATTATGGGTCTATGGACCATGATGTGTGTGTATGTTTGCCTTTAATTTTTTTAAATAAATTTTGCATGGTCAATGATTTGGGTTACCAAATCCATGATCAAAACATCCTTTGTTTAAATCAGATGGAAATAATTATAATTGATTTTATTTAAGATAAGATCTAACTATTTTTTTACATTATGAAAATGTATTAGTATAGATATACCTATACAAATGTATATATAACTTTTTTATACACATGGGTGTATATTAATTAATATATATATATGTATATTCTAATATATGTAAATGAATATTCATATATAATATATTTAAATAAATTTAAATATGTTTATATATATCAATTATATATATTCACACACAGATATATGTATAAATACACACACATGAAAACCTATATTTTATAAATGTATTTAATAATAATAATAATAATATATGGATAAAAAATATGTATGTAAATATATATAATGAAAATTAAATAATGTAAAATATATAATAACACAAGATAGGGATTTGGTAAAGGGGTTCCTTTACACCTAGAGGTACTAGGTTCGTGTCCAGGTGAGCGTAGGGTTGAGCATTTTGTTGGGCGGCAATCAAGCACTAACAAATTTGGGTCATAATCACTAACTAAACTTGGGTTCTAGTTCATATTAATGAGAGCTATATAAAAGCACTAAAAGCGGTGCTAGGTGGTAAATAAGGGGCGAGGGGACCCGTATATTTGTTTCTATTTTTATCATCATTTTTTAGCACTGAAAAAAGAATTATTTTTTAACACTTTTCAAGTATTGATAAAGGTTTAATTTATAAGTTATTTTGTTATTTATAATAATGGCCCCAATATTTTAAGGGTTTATATCATGTCAATAATCTTTAGAACTATCAAAGTTCATATTGACTACTCACAAAAGTGGATTTTATAATTGTATTAAGAGTAATTTATGAAATCTATTATATAAAAATTGATGTATTAACATAAGAAATATTATATCTATTATAGGTTTACTAATTTAGTTATGTTCTATAACCATTGAAATAAAAATTATTTCACATAGGTTATGAAACAAACAGATGTGAACTGGAAATATTTCTTAAAAAATTATTTCATTAACTTTTAACATGTTTTATTATAATAGATGTTGTGGAAAATAATTTATTGCATCCGTTATTAATAATTTTATATATCTTTCTCATATGTTACTAATATAATTGATGTGAAAAAATATTTATTTTTAATTTATATTAACATTTAGAAAAAAACTTATTTAAAAATCAGACAAAATAAAAAAAAATTATAATTAGATTAATTAACAATACAAAATAATATAATTAATTCAAAATACTACTTAAAATATAATGGAATAAAAAAATTATATAATCAATTATAACCCAATTTAAAATAAAGTTATGATAGAAAAGCCAAAAATTATCTACATATTTTAATGGAATTTGTTTAACATTCCACATTTTATTATTCTCATAAAGAAAAAAATTCATTATTTTATAACAAAGGATATAATTAGAAGGATTAATATAATTTAAATTAAAATATTTTTTACAAGTAAAAATTCATAGAAAATTTGTTTTCATTAATGCTAAAATAAAAATATGGTCTATATTTTACATAATATTTAAAACAAATTTTTTATAACTTTTACAAAAGAAATATTTGTGTAATTCATGTAGACTAAAATCTTCCTTGTAGTCTTAAGGATTGAGAGAAATTATCAATGTATTTCAACCATTTCAGGAAGCTCAATTCAAAAATATAGTTGAAAAATAGTTCCCTCTAAATATACGAGACAATTTGGTTATGAAATTATGATTGTAATATTTTAGTTGAATGCAATGAGAGATTATGTTCATTAATTCTCTTTCTTTTGGGATTTAATATGAATTTTGTAAAGAATATCCCAAATAATTCCCAAAATAAATGGATAAAAGAACATAATCTTTCATCATTTATAATTAAAATATGGACTCTTAGTTAAAAAGAGAGAGTTGAAACTCATATTTAGTGATATTTATTTCATAATAATACAATATATCTTGTCTTAAAAAAATCTTTGACATTACATAAAAGTTTTCTATCTAAAGAGAAAATATTTCATCAAGAACACAACAAAAAAATCTCAATGTGACTAAACCAATAACATTAATTTATTTTTTATGTTACTATTTTATTTAATTAGTTAATATAATAAATTAATATTTTTTTGTCTTATATTCATTTATAAAATAATTCCAAATGTATGTATTTAATAGTATTATTTTCCAATTTTTATCATTGTGATTTTATGTATGTTGTTCTGAGTGTTATTTTTGGTCACTATAATCCCCCCTCCATGGTTGTACTACTGATGTGAAACATCACATAGTCTCTTGTGCACTCCCCGATCACAAGAGGATGGTGACTAACATATAGTGTTTAACGTATCACTTGGAGATCAATTTACTTGTTAATATATAATATCAAAGAACATTGATTAAAATTATACTAATACATAACTCAATGAAAAATAATACCCATCATCAACAACTATAAATACAAAATAAACCCTAAAAAAGGGAACATATGACAATAAACTATATTAGATAATAATCACGATCTTCACACATGTATAACAAATTAATACTACTAAAATAACTCAAATATAAATTAAAAAAACCTTATAAATTCCCCTCCAACCCTCTCTTAAATCATTATAATGATTTCATATAGAAAATCACAACTATTGGATTGTTAATGTTGATCCCACACATCCCATGTACCTTATGTTTTGATGATCTCAAATATCCTTCATAATTTACTAATGATCTAGTTTTATAAGTGTGTTTCTCCAGTTTTATTCGCATTCTATGATTTCTGCGGTTAATTTAATTAAATATTCATTTTGAATGTTTTTGACTAAAATCTACCTATTTATGGAAAATCGACATTGTGATGGTTTTTGGATACATGGTGGAAATGGATACATCAAATTTCTCATATCGCATGTCCTCTAATGAGAAAATTTCATACATTGACAAGATTTATTATGTGAGACATCACCAACATGATCAATTAGCTATGTAAAATAGTTACATGGAGTAATTGGATACATAATTAGCCACTTACATGAATGAACCACTATATAAATTGGTTACGTGAAGAAATTAGTTATGTCATTCGCATATGTGATGAAATCAGCTATGTTGCTTCAATTGGATACATTGGTTTTAGTGAATCATCAATGTGAAGAATGTGGCTACATCATTTCAATCAATTACATTAGATTTAGATACATGAATTAAATGATAACATGATTTAATTTGTCTACTTGAAGTAAAGTTATGTTTGTGTATTTAAATCAATAATTCGGCTATGTGAATTTATGTATTCAAATGGACTATGTCATGCTACAATTTGGTATTTATTATCATTGAATCCCTCAATTGATGTTTCTAATGTTGTTTTACAATCAATAAATTATCAATTTCCTCTTTAAGATAAAATAAAATAAAATAATATCCATGCATCAAGACCTAAGAAAAGGATGATATATTTTATTTTTCTACACTATTTCCATGGTTTTTTCAATGAGAATTATATGTCACTGATCCCAATTTTTATCTATGGATCATTTGTTGTACATTTAAATAAGAGGAAGATTATGCATATAAAAATGGTAATGGTTTGGGAGGGAATACCATTGTTCATGATAAGTAAATCACACAAGAGAATATAGTGAACATATTCTCAATGATATCCTGAAAACAAATGTCAATTTTTATATAAAAATAAGTAAGAAGAACTATGATTTCATCATATATGCTTATTTATTAATTTTTAGTTTAAAAGTCTCTTAATTATATTCTTATTTTTTTAGATCATTTCTCCTGGAGATCCTTATTTTTCAGTGAGCTATATCTTACTACTTTGATTTTAAATCTACAAAGTATTTATATTTTTATATTTTTCTATAAAGGTCCCTAATAAATAAAAATTGGAAGGAAAATACTTATAAATCCTTTAAGGATCTTGGTTAAAATCTCATATGATTATAACAAGTTTCAACTACTTTCCCTTAGTCATGAAATACCTAAAAGAGGATTGGAAGTCCCCAAAAAAGGGATGTTCTGGTGAATGTAATCAAAATCATAGATAAGAGAGTTGGTGGAGTGGATGTGGGTACATCTATTCCCCGAACCATTATAAATCTCTCTGTGTTTTTATCTTTTCATTATGAACTTATTTACACCGCATTATCTATTAAATTATAGATCTAAATCCAATCATAAAAAAGAGATGTTTGTTTCAATGTGACGAAAAAATTAATGAAATCAACTCACCCACTACCGAGTCTCAATATGTCCTGTCTCTAAAAACAATTTTTATTAGAGGTTTTGATTCTTGTTTTATTAGTACCAAAAAATCAAAATCTAATGATATTTTTACAATGTACACTATGAATGATAATAGAGAAAGAATGTTTGTGGGCAGAGAACCTTATTTCACTAGTGATAATAATGGTTATTAGAAGGTATGAATGATTATATATCTAAATAACCTTGGTATAAAGTTTTATCTCAAATATGTGAAGCCATACTAAATTCTAGAGATAGAACTAGAAACTTGGGAAGCTGAAATTGATGAAAAATATAATCTCTATTCCAAGTATATGAATTCTATAACTTGTGGATTTGGTCCAGATGAGTTCAGTATAGTTTCTTAATGTGAAACATCTTATGAAATGTGGTATACTATTTTTGTTTCTTTTGAAGAAATACACAACATGTGGGATATCAGAGATAATACTACCAAAATATATTTTTACACTTTTAGAATGTTTTACTGTTGGAGTATTATACAGTTGAATAGAATAATCACAAAAATTATAAATAATGTCACTTATTTAGGGAAAGATCTTATTGAACTATATTAGGATATAAAAGTTCCAAGAATACTTCCACCAATGTGGATAGGTATTTTTGATGCTATAATAAAATAAAAAGAGGTAGAAAACATCAAATTGAAAGATTTTATTGGAACTTTGATGATGTATAAGGAATATATGGAAGATAAAACTAGAGAAAATGGATAATTAAGAAGGAAAATGTTTCTTTATAAGTCTCAACTGTAAAGGAATAAAATAAGTGTATATAATTTCCAATAAATGAGTCATATTTTGAATATTATTCATGTATATCTGATTCAGATATTGATCATTCACAATTTTCTATAAAATTCAAGATGTTATATAAACAAGGAAGTGGTTTTAATAAACTGTCCACGAAACATAATAAGTTGGATTGAAATTCAATTTATGTAATATTTTATTAGTGTAAGAATATTAGACACATGAATATTGATTTTCCATCGCTTTCTGATGAAAAAAAGTTAGAAAAGAAAAACTTCAACAAAGTTGGTTACAATAAAAAGGATAAGAAATCCATAAAGGTAGCATGGATTGATTTGGGGGATTCTAGTGATGTTTCATCTTCAGAATCAACATATGATCATTCTAATTACAAATAAAATATGTGATTTATTATGCCTAATTATGAGGTACATTTTAACTATTCTTCTAATCATGAAAATGAACTAGAAAATGGAAATTTATAATTCTCGTAACTGAATGAATATTGTTCCATGTTAGAAGATAAATATGAATATTTAAAAAATAAAAATTAGAAACTCAAAAATCCTATGAAGTGAGTTTAAATTAAATGTGAGAATTAACTAAAATTCTAATATAAAAAACCAAATTGGAAGATTATGTTACAACATGTATTGAATGTGGAAATAAAATTAGAAAATTGAAAAAAAATGTTGAATACTTTAAATATGATACTAGTGTATTTACAAAAGGTGAAAATTATTTAAATCAAACTCTTAATAGAAATAAAAATCAAAAAATATATTTGGAATATGATGTAAATGTGAATACCCAAATATATACAAAAATTATTTTTTCCAATTTTGAAGAATAAAAATCCTTCCATCATTACTTGTTTCCATTATGGTGAGCTAGAACACATTGAAAATGATTTTATTTATTAAAACCCATAGTTCTATAGATTTTAAAATGCTTTTTCGTGATTTATTTCTTCAAAATTTAAAACTGAAGGTTTTGGGCATACCAAATATTTTTTAGTTCCGAAATCATTAATTTATATCGTTACTATACCCAAAAAAATATGGTTAGAAAAACAATTTATTGTTTATGTTTTTTATATACAAATGTCCAAAATAACCAATGAAAGATGGTATATGGATAGTATATACTCAAGGAATATGAGTGAATATTTACCTAATTTTTATTGTTTAACAAAGATAGATGGAAGCCATGTCACTTTTGGGAAAAATGATAAAGTAAATGTTATGGGTTTTGGATCAGTTAGAAATTTGAACTCTTTACATATCAAAAAAGTTACCTCTCTGGATTGTTTAAGGTATAATTTGATAAGTGTCTCTCAAATTAGTGATGAAGGTTATTTTATTGATATTTTAAATAATAAATGTTCTATTTTAATGAAAAAATTATCAAATTTAAGTAACCAAGATTTTATAATGTATATACTACTGATCTTAATTATTTTGTTCTACAAAATGTGAATTGTTTAAATGATGAAGAAAATTAATTGTTAATATGGGATAAAATATTGTGAAATTGTAATATGTATTCTTGAAGACAATTTTCCAAAAGAAATTTGGTTTCAGATTTACCTAAACTTAAATTGAATATAATTAAGTTGTGTGATGCATTCCAAATGGGATAACAACCCAAGTCATCCTTCAAAACAATTAATGAGGTTTTTAATTTTATACCCCTATAACTTATTCATAGAGATTTTTTTGACCATATAGAGTTCTAATCCTAAGAGGAAAATAATTTTATTTGTGTTTCTGTTAATTATTTTTTTAGATTTCCTTATCTTTTCTTTTTATGTTTTAAAAGTATTGCTTGTTATATTTTTATAAGTTTTTTAAAATTGTTAAAAAACATAAAGATTAAAAAATTATCACATTAAGAAGCGACCATGGAGGAGAATTTTAAAATCATTAGTTTAATTCCTATTGTTCAAAACATGGTATCAAGAATACCATTTACTCTCGTAGGACACCATAATTGAATAGTGTTGTTGAAATAAGGAATATGTCTTTTTAATAAATATCTAGAATAATTTTATGCAAATATAACCCACCTACCCATTTTTTGGATGAAACCATTAATACAATATGTTATGTCATAAAAAAATTCATAATTATAAATATTTTAATGAAAACACCATATGATCTATAGAATAAAAGAATTAAAAAAATTGGATACTATATGGTTTTTGGATAAAAGTTTTATGTTCTAAAAACAAAGGATAACCTTGGTAAGTTTGATAAAAAAATAGATAAAAGAATATTTCTAGGATATTATTCTACTTAAAATGATTATATAGTTTTCAATAAAATTTCAAAGATTATAGTAGAATAAACACATGTGAAATATTATAAAAGTGGTCTTTTTGATCAAAAATTAACTCAAATTGATCAAATAAGTGATTATTTTGAAAACCTGATATTAGAGCCTCTTTTTCCTAACAAAAAAAAAGAGTAATTGGAACTTGATTTTCTAGAACTAAATATTAAAAGGATGGATTCCAGTGAACCTCACAGTGTTCTACATAGACAGCCTCAAACCCTAAAGAACTATCCTTTAGAAACTATTCTAGGAAGTTTAGATGAAATAATTAGAATTAGAAGTAATGTAGGAAATCATTTAGAGTATTCTTCCTTTTTATCTCATTTAGAACCTAAGTCTATAAAATAATCCTTAGTATATGAAATTTGGGTTATTTCTATGCAAGAGGAATTAAACCAGATCAAGAAAAACATGATATATGAATCAGTTGATAGAACCTATAAATATCCTGTTATAGTAAAAATTTTATTCCTAGGAATAAAAATGATGATCATGGTGTGATAAAAAAGAAAGAAGGCCAGATCAGTAGATAATGGGTATAATCAGGAAGAAGTTATAGACCATGTAGAGACCTTATTCCAAGTATCAATATTATAATCTACTATAATTATTTTAGAATATCCATCATATATGAATTTGAAATTATATCTTATGTACATAAAAACAAATTTTCAAAATGGTTATATAATGGAATAATATTATGTTTAATAACCTCTTGGTTTTGAAAATCTCCATTTTCTAAAATCTATTTTTTAACGTACCAAATAAATTTATGGTCTTAAAAAAGAACCTAGAGCTTATTATGAGCATTTATGTTCTTTTCTTTTATAAAATTGATTTTCAATAGGTATGAAAGATCTTATGTTTTTAATTAAACTTCATATTAGATATATTGTTTTAGAAAATATATGTTATTATATAATTTTTGGTTCTATAAATAAAAATACTTGTAATTAATTTTCAAAACTCATGTATAATAATTTTAAATGGGCATGATGGGATATTTAAAATATTTTCTAGGTATGATTTTTTTTTGAAATTATAATGTTCTAAATCAAATAAAATACATACTAAATTTAATGAAATTGTTTGGACTTAAAATCAATAATGTACATACTAGAACTATGAGTTCTAATGAAAAACATGACTTGGATATAGCTTGGAAACCAGTTGACAATAATATTTATAGAGGAATATTTTTTTTCTATTTATGTTTTTAGTAGGTATTTGTGATCTATTTACAATAAAATTAAAGAATTTCATTTCAAAGCTACAAAATGATTCTATGAAATTTAAAAGGAAAAATTTCCCTTTCTGTGACTTCTCTAGAAACATTTTATTTTAAATTACTATCATAATCAAATGATGATTTTAGTGGTTTTAGACTAGATAGGAAGAGTAATTCAATAAATTTCCATTTTCTAGGCAAATTCCAAGTATCCCATTATAGTAAAAAATAAACACTTAGTAGAATTATCTTATAAAAATCATAATATAAGACTACAGGTAGTTTTTAATCAAAAGGGTTGTGGATGAAATAGGCCTTAATAGATTTTGGATTCAATTTTAATCATGTATCAATTATTTGTTATAACACTAGTACCAAAAACATTTTTTAGAATCCAATAAATCATTAAATATAAAATTATATAGACTTGAGATATCATTTATTAAGAGATCACAGTCAAAAAGTTGTTATTTCATTTGAATTTATCTCTAAAAGGAATCAAATATCAAATATTTTTACTAAAACCCTTGCATTTGAGCATTTTGATTATATTAAAAGGGAATTAAGATTATTTTTAAGTACATTTACGGTATTTTATTTATTATAATTTAAATTAATTAATTTTCTTTATTGTCTTTATTATTGTTAAATTTTTAAATTGATTATTTAGTTATATTATTTAATTTAATTCTATATTAAAATTATTCTTATTCATATAGTGTGTGTATTTAAATTTAGAAAATACAATTTTATTTCATTTTATTTCTTTGTTTATTTATATTTTTTATCTTTCAGTCAGAATAACCAAAAAAACAAGGAATGTAAGAACATTAGGATTCGAGTATGTGGATTAATACAAAATAGGCTCCTAACCCTATTTTTCATTCACTTACATAAACTCCCATTAAATCAGAATTGTCTTATATAACCTCTTAATTCATGTTTAACCTTTAACCAACCAGTTCAAAAAAGGAAAGTAAAAGTGTGTTGATAATGGAAGCTCATGTTTTTATAAAAACTCCAAAGTAAGTGTAAGAAGATTTCTTGTGGGAAAATCCATAAATATGGCATGGTAGAAGATAATCAAAACACTATTAATGAAAGTGTTTGATTTTAAATGTTGGGATTTTTTGTTTCATGAGAAAAAGTCAAGTTTTATTTTTTGGGAAGAAGTTAATGTTTTCTTGATGAATGTTGACATTCAGTTCATTAAAATAGAGGAAATTATCATCTGATCAATTAAATAAAAGATAGTGGTAGTTTCTTCTGTTGAAATGACTAATATATTTCATTATCCCCATGAGGGGAGTTTTCTTTTATAAATAAGTTTTTCGAGAAAATATTATTAGGCCCAAATGATTTGTCCAATTTTTTTTAGAAACTCTATTTATTAAAAGAAACATTTTAAAGAGATTCCTGCAAAATGGAATGTTTTTTGTATGTTTATAGAGACAAATATAGCACAAAGAGAAGGAGAGATAGAGAAATTCATATTTCAAGATGTGTGTTGGATGTATATTTGATAAATAATGTAAATTTGAGTTATATAAGATACATGGTCAAATTAATGCAATATTTTTGTGAAGGAAAAGGGAAGTTATACTATTATCCCTATGGTAGAATTCTTTCTTTATTCTCGAATAAGAAATATGTATATTTAAATAAAGGGGTTGTGATGAAATTTAAAAACATCAGTACCCTATAATCAGTTATCTTGAATACAATTGGATATTTATGGTATTCTTATATAAGTTATTTTAAGGTAGTTGGTCAAAAAAGTGTGACCCATCGGGAGGTGCGGGTGCGGGTCAACACATACCTCACTACATAGTGCTACAACACCTGTTGAGAAAGTGTGAACTAGGGGATTATTTAGTCAGTAGTTTTGCAATTGGTGAGGCAATCTAGATTAGGGATTATTTGGTTTCTCAGATCCAAGATACTAGACACTTTTCTTTGTCTACTGAAGAAGATTATCATATGAAGATAGTTTTCAAGAAAATTGATAAATTTTAAGAAGACATGTCAGTTAATACAGGGCTAGTGAGTTCTAATGTTTAGAGAAGTAAAAAAGTTAGAATAAACTCAAGGAGAAGATAATCTAAATTCTGATTGGATCACCTATTGAAATAATAAGGTATGTTTATGTGGTCATTGAGTTATAAAATGATTCACATACACCATCGGTAGCATATTAACCTTAACTACTCATGAAGTAGCTCCTTCTATCAACAAGAGTTCTAAAACCATGGAAAAGAAAGTGTTTTATAATGAATTAATTATGGATATTTACAATCTAGGCGTATATTATTTTTATATAGAATTGGATATGGTTTCATGAAAAGATTAGATAGAAGAACTAAAATGGTCTTCTATCACTAAGTCAAATTTTTAATAACTTCTTTTGGAGGGTGGTTTCCAAATCAGTGTTGAGCAATAGTCTTTGAATAAATCCACATATGGAACAAGATAGTACATATGTATGTACTAAGAAACATGATGTAGTGAAATACTTGATATGTTGTTTGAAATACATTTTCTTTATAAAGGTGGAGTTTGGGGAACTTAGTATCTTGGTTTCTTCTAAAAGGTATGTTTCTCAGGATCCTTCATCAATACAATCGGGTTTATCTTAAGAATCCCTTGATTAAATAAATGTTTTTAAAGTTGAATTTAATGAGAATTTACACACTCTAAAAAGTATTATATCAAGTCAGCTTTAATTTATAAAGAACTTTCAACCCTCTTCTGCTGCTCCATCTATTTCTCTAGTTCCTCCATTTTTTTAGAATGTAGTTAGTGAGATAAACATAGATTTGGGTTATATTTCTTATCATATTCGGTGTATTCATGTTGAAATACATTCTCCAGTGTTATTTAATGAGAAAGAAAAATAATATTTTTGGTCATTTTCATGATAATTTGGAATCCATTAAGAATATTATTATTGGATTATATGTGAATGCAAGACTACATTGGTCATCTTGAGAAATCACTTAGAGATATGGTAGAAGAAAATATGAGTGGTTCAATGGAAGAAAGCGATTTACTTACATGCTTCATTAAAATTAATGATAAAAACACTGATGTGTTTTCCAAATAGATGAAATATATCTACTTGATGGTTGTGGCTCAGTATTCATTGGAAAAAATAGATTCAAAAATAGATTCATAAGAATATTCAGAATAATCTTTAAATGTGTTAGTTCCATTTATAGTAATGGAGTTGGTTGATTCGAAACCTCTTATTGATTCAATTTTAGTTAAAAGACAAATGAATATTAGTTCGTACGTATTTAAATATACTATCAATGATGTTAAAAAATTAGCCAACATTTTTCTAGTTCAAGTGAATAGAACATATCAAAAAGTAATGGAGATAACTTGAAGGATAGTAAATGTTAATATTTATATGAATCTCAATATTAAAAAGGATATTGTGTATATGACTTTTGGAATTTTAGCTATGGACATTTCCCATCTACTTCACCCTACTACTATTAGTGAGTCTGTAAGTATCTATTTAGTGAAAGTTGAACATCATAAGATGTTTATATGAAATGTATTGTCATTGGTTTCCCAAATGTATAAGCAAGAATCTCTCTTGATCCTTTAATTTTGTAGTTCATATGTAATTATGAAGATTGTTTTGTGTGCTTAAGCCTTATTTAAAATGAGAAGAAGAAGACCTATTGGTCTTGAACCTAATAGTACTTCTTATAAAGCCACGTAGAGAATAGAAGGTGTTTATAATCATTCAGTGCCATAAATTCCAACACAATTTACCTCTAAAACAACTCCAACTATAAATTTTTTTTACCCAAACTAAAATGGTTTCCTTGAATAAATTTTTTTAACTAATATAAATGGATTTTAATTTTTCCATTAATATAATTAATGTAGTTATTTATTATTTATATGTTTTTAATGTTTATCTTAGTGATTTTTTTCATTTGATGTTATTTTTCTCTTTGTTTCATTTTATGAAAATCAATCTTTCCATAATTCTATAACTTAGTTTTTACACTACATTTAAATAACTCATAACACTAAAATTATATATTAACATGTGCTTTATATCTCTTACCCTTCATTTTTAATGACAAAAAATGGGGAAAAGTTTTCTCTATTAAAAATGATAAAGAAGTATTCTCTCCCAAAAAAGGGGTGAAGTGTTCTCTCTTAAAAAAGTGGGATAAGTGTTATCTCTTAAAAAAAGGGATAATTTTTATACCATTCATACCTTTTATCCTTTAACAAAATGGGAAAAGGTATTTATTAAATGAGAGAAGTGTAAGCCATTCAAAAAGATAAAAAGTAACTTTATAAGGGGATGACAGACTATATTTGTATATGATATCATTTAACTTCCATTAAACCCTTTACAAATGAATTTAAAATTTACCTGAATTTATATTAGGTTTAATGAGTTTAATGGGTTTTGTGAGCATAAAAAACAGAGATATTGTTGGATTACTAATGTTGATTTAACATATCCCATGAACATTATGTTTTTATGATCTCTGATACCCTTCATCCTTTAATTATGATTTTTTTTCTCAGTGATTTTCTCGAGTTTTATTCTATTCTTAGGTTTCTGGATGTTAATTTCTTTAAATATGGATTCTAGATGTTTTTAATGAAATATACCTAAGTATGAAAAATTATCTACGTGATGGTCTTTGGATATGTGTTGGAAATGACTACATAAAATTTTCAACATAACGAGATTGCCTATGTGAAAATTTCATATTTCGGAAAGATCATCCAAGTGATACATTTCCTACATGATCAAACTACTAATTAAAATGGTTATGTTGAGTAATTATATATGTGATAAATTTCTGACGTGATCAAATGTCTTGGTAAATCAGTTTCCATGAAGTAACATGTTATCTGACTTGCTTACATGATGAAATCAGCTATGTCATTTCAATTTGCTATATCTGTTTTGATGAATCATCAACATGAATAAATTGGATATGTCATTTCAATCAACAACATTATTGTTATTCCAATGTGATTCAATTTGGCTACATGAAGTAAAATCAACTATATAGATTCAAATCCATAATTTGGCTACATGGATTCAATTCATCAATTTGGATACACTATACTTCAAGTTGGTATTTATTACCATTGGCACACTTGAGTAAATTTCATACTATTTTTATACAATAATTAAATGATTTATTTCCCATTTAATATAAAATGAATTATTAAAATATCTAAGTATAGATATAGAAGAAAATAATGATATATTTTATTTTCACTACCATTAAAATGGTTTTTTAAGGAGAAGGACATGTCACTAATCCCAATTTTTTTATGGATATTTTACTATGAATTTAAATAAGAGGTAGTGTATGGACTTAAAAGGTTAATGTTACACAAGATAATAACATTACTCATGAGAATTGTAGAACACAAGAGAATACAGTGAACTCAGTAAAAAATATCTCCATAAAATGAAATATATTTTTTCTCTACAAATAAGGAATAAGAAGTCTCATTTCATAAGGTGTCATTATTGAGGATTCTTTTTGAGTTTTTAAGATTCTCTTTGAGATTATTATTCTCCAAATCATTCTATTATAGATCCTTCTTTTTCTGTCAGCTATATCTTATATCTATGAGTTCAAATCTATAACATCTTTCTATTTTATCTTTTATTGAAAATGTTCCATGTATAATAACCATTTAAGGATGATACCTACAAAGCCTTTCTAGATCTCATTTGAAAGTTCATGTGCTTCTACCAAGTTTTGAATCCTTTCACTCAGTCATATAGTCCCTAGAAAAAGGAGCGACAGTCGTAAAAAAAGGGCAAGTCTAGTGAAAATCTTCACACTCATGGAGAAGAGTAGTGGTGGAGTGGTATAGGGGTCTTCTATTCCCTGAACCACTATAAATATATCTATATCTATTTATTTTCTTTAATCTCTTATTTAAATTTCATTATATATTAAATAAAAGATCATAAAGCATTCATAAACAAGAGAGGGTGGTTTTTTGTAAGTGAATAAAAATTTAAAGAACTTCTCCCCCTCTTGTATCTTATTATTGTCAGTCTCCAGCAACAATAACAACTAAGGGTCACTCTCTATATTTTTCTGGTGAAATTTTTAATCACACATTCACAATTATTTAACAAAAAAGTGAGATAAATGCATGATAGTAGATTACAAAAAGAGATCCTAAACATCTCTTGGATCCTAAAATACTCATATGAGTATAGTAAAATTCATCCATTGAATTTAACATAAAAAATTATCATAAATAAAATATTATCAGGTGCATACCAAGCTATATGATCCCATATTTTTCTATGTTTATCCCTCTTTGTGGTTTTCATTAATATTCATTCATTTGGTATTTATTTCTTTTTAAAACTTTACTAGATGAGTCTCATTTTGAGGTAGATAAATTTCACTAGGAAATTTACCTAATGTTTGGGGATGTATTTTTTTATTTGATTGAGTCCATGTATAAATGTGTAAAAAGTGATTATGAGGATTTTCGAAGAGATTGGTGGGATTTAGAGGTCGTTTGGACTCTTTTGTAGAAGATCGGCTTGAATATTTCTATAGGGAATTTACACACTAACTAAATGACACACAATAATTAAATTTTTCCAAGAAGATTTTATGAAACTATTCATGAAGTGAAATAAATACATGTCATGAAACTGTTTCACATTTTTCATTGTTTGATAAGTTTATTTTAATCTAAGGCCTTGTTTTATTCATCATAAATCATATTTTTGGAAATACATAATGTGAAAAGATTACACCCCATGTAATTATTGGGTTTGATAGATTTAAAGCATATACACATCTATGATTCAATATTATTTCACATATAATCCTTCTCTATCGATCTATAGGTTATTTCCCATAGATTTTATAATATCCTCCTCCCTTTTTTAAAGCCCTGTTTAAGAAATCAATATCCAGTGAGTTGTTTTAATTAGGTTCCCCCTCTCTTATTCTGTTCTTCGATTGTGGTAGTGGAAACTCATGATTACGGTTGTATTGGGTGTTAATATTGATCTTATTTAATATAGGTCCCTTATTACAATTTCTAGCATTATTCTTTTTAAGAATTTTCTTAATAATAGGTTAGGGGTAGGTGGTCCAAAACCCAACCCTATATACTATTTAATGGTTGATTATGTGCAATTTTGTGATAGAGTCGATGCAAAACTTACATTAATTAATTGATGATAAATAATGATAAATTATGGATTGGATTATTCCTTGGATCCCTTTGGATTCATTAGTGATGAGACTTTTCTATCATCTAAATAATGGGTAAGCATACCGTAGAATAAAATTGATTTGGATAATTGTTTAAAATGTGTTTAGAATGCCATGAGACCTCAGTTGATTTAATTATGATAAATTCACCTTGGAAAATGGTTAAGTAGGTTATATAAATGTATATTATTGATATTATATGATTGGGTGTAGATTGGCATGTTAATGGTTGAAGACCCATTTAAAAAATCAAATGTGTAATTGAAATACAAATAGTAATTGGAAGAATTATCCATTGGAGGATTATGGTATGATATAGTGATATCCTTGTTTTTATGAATTCTATTGATTTTTGTGATGTAATTATTATATAGTGGGTTTGGCCTTGTTTCTTGTTGAAATTATTTTATAGTGGGCATGCCCCAATTTCATGATCTAATGCTTCTTATATAATGAGCATACCCTATTTTATGCTGTAATTGTTATATAGATGGTGTTTCACAGTTTAATTCTATAATGATTACATAGAGGGATATGCCTAAGATGGTTAAATGCTTATATATAGGGCTTGGATAAAATGATGAAATACTTATACAGAGGGATTTTACTAGTTATATGATTGTACCATACGTAATTGGTTAGGGATGGCATAGTTGTGCTACATGTTCAGAGATATTTTAGCATGATGTCGAAGCAGGTTGATTATTGTATCATATAGAATTGATTAATTCATACACATGTTTATTAATTTATTTCATACACTTATTATCAAACTGGTTTTCTTTATAAAAAGTATTTTCAACCTTCTAATTTTTACTCACACCCTATTCGGGCCTCTGTTTGGAACCCGATAAGATTAAATGGAAGTAGGTTTGAACAAGGGAAACACACCTTGTATTTGGTTGTTTTCTGCTAGATGGGTGGGATCATAGAAGCATGAATGATATGGAGTTAAAGACCAAGGTAATATTGTTAGATAGTTCCTTTATTTATATCACTTCTATTTTACATTAAGATACATTTTACCAAATCATTACATGGATCACTATTATTTGGTATGTTGGTTCTTCCTTTTACTTTCCAGTAGTATGTTGTACTATTTCTCCTATTTCTATTACTATGATATTAATTTATATTGTTTCATTCCAATTTATTATAACTCTGTACTAGGGGTATAATATCCCCAATATACTCACCAAAACCTCGATTCTAGTCTACATCCTTAGGTGTATGGGTAGAAACACTTAAGGACCCTTAACCAACCCAATTTTTCCATCTGATAGAGTTCTTGATCAGGGGACATTACAATGTTTTATCAGAGGAATAGGTTGTCCTATGTTATTGCCTTACTATTTGGTAATGTTAGAAAATAGACTAGGATGTGTCGATACATGGTAATGTGCATGTTTATGGGAGTAGCTAACCCATATATGAGAGAAATATGAGTACGTAGGGATGGGATTGTTTTTCACAATATTCTCTTGGTTGATGTTATTTTCACCATGATGATTCACATGTTGCATGATGTTATTATTTCTTAATATTTATACTTGTGGCTTAGTGTGTCATGATATGAGAATTCATGAGTCATGAAAGGAACATATGTATATTTCATGTCATTCATTTTTAATGGTAGGGACATATTTATTATATAAGATATATTTTCCTATATGTAATGTGGAATGAGATTCTTGTTATATTCCATGAATGAAGTAAATGGACTTTTATGTCTTACTAACACCCTTGTATGACATATTCAGACAGACCATTGCAATTTTTTCTAGGTTTTTATCACCTTTTGAGTCTGAAATTATTGTTATCTGGTGTTCTAAGGCGTTTTTTTATATTGTAGAGAAAATTACACTATTTCATCTTTGAATAAAGTGTCAAGAGAGTGTCAATCATCACACTCATAATACAACTAAACCATATATTCCAGTGTCTCATAAGGATCGAATAGGTGTTCAACTTTGTGATAGTTTCTTAAGTGACATGTGATCTATAGAATGAGAGACTATTTGCACCATGCCTTCGATGTCTATGTTGATGAAATATTTTTAGATACAAAATATGCCTATATTTACTATGGAGGGAAGCCCCAAAGAAATCATGTTCTTGACCATGTATGTCTAAAAATATTTAAGAACCACGAGACACCCACTGATAAGAGGGTGATGCTTGTTTCATACATGTTTGTTGACCTAACAAGTGTTGGTGGGATATTTTAGAGAAAATGGGTAGCATGAATATTTATCCTGAAAGGACTTTGATGAAAAGTTCCTAAGATAATTCTATCAAGATATGTTGAGGGATAAGAAGGATCATGAGTCCATGCATATGCCACAAGTGGGAAAGTCAATGATGGACTATATTGGAAGTTTCAACGACTTGCAATGTTTTTTTCTATCTTTAGCTATTTATGACATCTACTGGGTGAGAATTTTTCAGGATGGGGTTCTCTATGAGATCATGTATCAAGTGAACATCTTTCACTTGATTACATTTTCAGAATTGATTGATTGGGAATTCATCACGGAAGGGAATCTGAGGGAGGCCCTGAGCATCGAACATTCTATTTTAGTAGGGATAACTAGTTTCTATTATTCTAGTGTCAATAAGTGATTCTATGATAGTTTTCACACATAAAAAAGTGCGAGATTAGATAAGGAAACTACAATACATCTCAGGACCATGTTCTGTTTCTATATTATTAGTGTGTCAGGTTTGGAAAAAAATAATTCTCAATTTCTTTAAACTTATTTAGAGTTTCATTCATATAATAGTCCAGGTCACCTGTAGTGTTTTTATGGGTATAAAGTAGAAGAGCAGTGTCAGGGTATCATGATAGTCACTGAAAAGTAAAAAAGGATAGATATACCCCTCAATTGATAGGTAGTTGGAGTTCAACTTGGTTTTTTGGTTGAGGTGGGGGACATGGTACCCCAGGGAAGGAGTGGTAGTACTAGGTAGATGGAATATCCAAGGGGATTCAGAGTGGATCCTAGGGATAAGGGGATAATTAGCTACACTATATGAATACAACTCTGACTAGTGTAGATAAAGGACATTGTACCTTCAAAGGTATGATTCTTATATTATCTTCCATTTCTTGTATTTTTTGTGATATAGAATAATTGAATAACTTTTTTTTATTTGCACTTTTTTCAAATGGTTTAGACTTGTTTTTAGAAATCATGGATGGTATCATGCCATCGATACACTATTGGGAGTGCGTCCAGAGAGTATAAAACTTTGTAAGGCGTGTTCTGTAAAGATTGGCGGTTAAAAATTATTTTGGGAATTGTTTCTACTAGAAATGTTAGGTTTTATTTGAATATTTTTATAGGTTGGTTAGTTCTATACCAGTCTCATATTGACTATTACTAGAGTTTTGCTTCCTTTGTCTCTCCAAAAGGAGGAAGATATTTTCACTTAGTTGAGTGGGATCTCCAGGAAGGTCGTGGGTGAAAAATTCATTATAGATTGTATTTTCCCAATGGATTATATATAAAGTGGAGTTATAGATCATGGTGTAATTAATTAGGGTACTTTTCCTCTAGTATTAATCCATTCTATGATTTCTTTCCTAATGATTTCTATGGCTTATCACCTGAGTGAGAAATTGAGTTGACGACCAATTTGGTGATGAGAGAATAACTAGTTTCTATCCAGCCTTATAAGATGACACCAATAGATATTTTAAAGTTGAATGTTTAATTGGAAGATATGGAATCTAATGGTTTCATACGCCCTAGTATATCTTAATTGGGTTCTCTAGTTCTTTTTTTCAATATGGTTAAAAGAACTTTGTTCTTATATGAGGATTATCAAAGTTTGAACAATATGATAGTTAAGATCATGTATCCCCTTCCGCACATGGATGATCAATTCAATCACCTGAGAGGTTCTAAGATATTCTCCAAGATTTATTTGATATTAGGATACCACCATTTGAGGATGAGACCATCAGACATACCTCGTACTAGATTTTGAAGCATTCATGACTTATATAAGTTTGTAGTGATTCCATTTAGTTTAAAAAATGCACTGTCAGTATTCATGGCCTTAATGAATCAAATATTTCATCATTCTTGGGATTAGTTTTTGGGGGTTATTTTTTATGATATATAAGTGTACTACCTATTTGAGGGTGATCATTTCCAAAATATGGACATTGTCTTATGTACATTGAGAGAGCATTATCTTTATGCCAAGTGAATCAAATTCAATTTCTAGATTGATAAAGCGCACTTATTGGGTCATGTAATCTTAGAGGCTATGGTTTCAATGGGAAAAAATAAGGTTGTAGCCATGGTATATTGGGAGAACCCCAAGAATGTGTTTGATAATTAATGTTTTTTTTGGGTTTAGTAGGTTATTATAGGTGTTTTATATAGGACTTATCCGATCTAGAAGCACTAATGTATGGACTGGACTAGAAAGGGGTGAGGTTTGTTTAGTTAAAATATTGTGAGAGTTTTATTAAATAGATTAATGGTAGGGTGATCTTATAGTCTATCCCAACTCAACTTATTCATGGTAAAGCATATACAGTGTACTGTGATGCATCTGGAGTAGAACCCAGAGAATTTCTGATGCAGGAGGATCAAGTGGTATCTTATGGATCTAGATAGGTGAGACCAAATTATAGGAATTATCCTACTCATGATCTAGATTATGATAAGGTAGTAGATGTCCTGATATGTTAGAGACAATATCATTTGGGGGAGAGGTTTTTGGTTTACATGGAACATAAGATCCTTAGGTACATATACTCTTAGTGAGACAAAAAACCATCAAAATTAGAGGTAGGGAAAGTACCTGTATCCTTTAGACAGAAAGTTAGATTACACATTAGGAAAGGGGAACATTATTACCAGAACCTTGAGTTGGAAGACGCTGATAAAGGCAGTGTGAGAGTCTTGTGATAGGTGATGTATGATATCTATCTTTTTATACATGTTTCTATAAGTTAAGGAGACCTGAGGATAGGTAGTTCTAAATTTTACATCTATCATACCCTTGATTCTTCACCAAATCAAGATATATAACATATCAAATACATAGTGATTAGTTTGAGAGATAACATATATGGTGGGCTTCCATCCGCTAGATGGTCTCTTGGAAGATGTAATTATCATTTTTTGGCGTTGAGTATGGGTTCATACTTGCATGTGTGAGGAGATAATGGGAGATTTTCATGATTCAAGATGAGTGGTACATCCTAGGATGACAAAGATGTATCATCATATGCTTAGGAATTAGTGGTTTTTGGGGAATATGATAGAGGTAGCAAGAATTGGGACAATATGATTCACGTGTCAACTCATGAAGGTCGAACATGAGAGGTCTCCGGGGCTATTATATCCTATTATTATTTTAGAGTGGAAGTGAGATGATATCACTATGGGTTTTTAATAGGATTACCCTAAGACACCTCAAAAGAATGAGGATGTGTGGGTGATCATGGATCGAATAATGAAGGTAACCCAATTCTTGTCTATCGGGAACACCATTACCATTGATCGTATATGTAGTCTTTACATGTGAGATATAGTTCATTTTCATAGTGTTCTAGGGATTATTATTTATAATATAGATCCTCATTTCACATCCTAATTCTATAAGGGTATTCAGAAGGCTATGGGGTTGCAGTTATATAGAACACATCCTATCATCCTCAAACAGACAGTCAATCTAAGCGGACTATTTAGATTCTGTAGGATATTTTATAAGCCTACAATTTTTTTAAATTTTTTTTTGGGAGAAACATATGTCACTCATAAATTTTTCATATAATAATTGCTTCTAAGAATTGATAAAAATGAATCAGTTTGTGTCATTGTATGGAAGGACCTTCCATTCACCTCTTTGTTAGTTTGAGGTAGGCAAAAAAGCATTTTTGGGACCTAGTATCATATAGGAGACATTTTAGTAGGTTTATTTGTTAAATAGGTATTCAATGACCACAAAGAGGTGTTAAATATGTTAGGTTTTCTATTGAATAAAACCTATGGGGTTTGATCTTGGTCATCATGATTTATTTCAGGAATCTCATAGGTTGATGAAATGCCATATTTGGAAACTGGGAAAGCTAGAGCCTACGATTATCAGTCCATTTGAGGTAGTCGAAAGGTCCAGTCCAGTGGTGTACCAATAAACCCTTCCAAAATTCTATAGTTCCATGCATGACATGTTTCACAGGATAAAGTTATATAGATATCATCAAAAAACGTATCTTTTCGTAGACATCGTGGTCGCCAAGATTTGTGTTGATGCGTCTTTATGGATGAACTAATATGTTAACGCCTCGTGTTTTGTATCCTATGAATAAGTGAAGGAAATTAAATTTGTACATTTATTGGTAAGGTCATTTATAAAAACCTATGTTTCAAAACTTTTTATTTCTGAGTGTTGGCACTACGATGTGTTTTTTTTTCTAATTTAATTCAATTTATTAAATTATAGTTAAAATAGAAAATAAATTAAATTTTAATTAAGTGGGAAAATAATAATAAAGATAGGTTTTAATAAATGGTAATAATAATAATAATATAATTGTTATTATAATGATGATGATGATGATGATGATGATTATTTTATTTATTATTAATATTTCTCTTATTATTATGAGTTTAATTATAGTTTTAAGAAAAACAAAAGGAATTATCTCCCTTTATCCCTATGAGGCACAACACACACCATGCACCAGACCCCATCCCTCCAAGGAGTGCACAGTGCACCTCCAAGCCTCCTCCTTACGCATTGATTTCATCTATATTTGCACCAGTTTCTCTTTCGATCTTCCAAGATAGGGCCATCTCCCTTGTTCTCCCACATCTCTTTGGCCAATTTTTCTAATCCTTCACCCTAGGCCACTCAGCCAAAACCCTAGCATAGGGATAAGGACTATTCATTGATTCTTCTACTTCTAGGTTATGAAAAGGGCCTCTCTAGACTCATTGATCCTTATTCTAGAAACCACCACAGAAGGCGAGGTGGTTTGGGTCTATTTAGTCCACCATCATTAATTGGAGGTATGGTTTTATAGATTCAAGTTTTATCACATCTTTTATTTAGGGTCTAGTGGTGTTTATGAGACCCGAGGAAATTGTTATAGGGTGTTCTGATCAATTACAAGGGCATCCATGCATATTTCATGGTATAAACACACACACACACAAACACACACATATATATTTTATCCGTGGGTGGGTTCCCTCATGGAACAAGGAACACATGAATTGTTTTAAGGATATATTTATATATATAATCTAATTAATGCGAGCGGGATGCTACATGAGTTAAAAAGTACTAAAATCCAATCATTGTCTTGGTATTCATGAGGTATGGTCCCTCTCCTAGCCTCTTTAATTAAATAATGATTCAAATTCAATTTATATCCTTCTTAATTCCTCTTGTTTATATTGAATTTCATTTCATGAATAAAATTTTTAAAGATGAAAACTGAATTGTTCGATAAAAAACATGGGTTTCTAATAAAACCCTTCTGTTGAGGTGAGAATCCTTCATTAAAAAAATTAGAGATTACATTTTTATATCATGTTTTATTTTTTTATTACATTGGTATTTCTATTACATTAATTTAGACATGGTAGGTTAGTGTTTACTATCCTTGATATAAATTATAATTTTAGAATCAATGTTTAAATATGCATAGTGGAAGGTTTGATAAATGATGTCATGTTTTTTAATAAAACTTATCTGTTGAGGTGTGATTCCATCAATATAAAAATGTCGTGATAGATTTTAGGATTTCATTCTTTAATTCCCTGGTGTCTCTTTATGCTTGAGATTATAATTGTTAAATTAAATGCTTGTACATGACCCTACTTTGATATTTCTAAATGACGTTGCTTCCTTGAAAAATGATAGATGATCCAAGAAACCTCCTAAGTGTGTGGATCAACTTTTATTTAGAATTCCTAGTGTATGGTATCTACCCTCTTCCCCTTAATTCCTTTCTTATATCATGTCACACCTTTGGGCCGCTCACTTCAACCTTTTGGGGATTCCTTGTTGTCTTTTATTAAATTGTTTGGTTTGTTCTGCCATAAAGTTTATGGAATTATTTTATTTTGAAACACATTCGAGGTTCTCTCATTATATATGGGACATGCCTTTGGGGTGTGTCAAACCTAAATGGCCTTTTTATAATTCCTTGAGTTACCTTTTAGGGTGACATGTTTTGGAATAGTTCATGGTGTTTAACTTGACCTAATTTGTTTTATTAAATGATTTGAATAGGGTTGTACGACCATGCCTCTTAGTACAATTGAATGGGAAGATTTAAGATACTTTTGTAAAAAAAGGAATAGTAAGGTCATAAGGTTATGATTTTCTTTAAATTAATTGAATACTTGGTTTAAATGAAATTTATCAGGCCTTTTTAATTACATAAGTGGTACTGCCTCATGAATTATATATTAAATGTAATGAATAATTAACAATGGTTTATAAGGGTGGTAAGGCCACTCCTTTTTCTTATGCTTTTAAACTACTTATGTAAATTGATACGTGCCTTGATTATATGGATCACATAATATGGGCTAGGTTAGAACATGGGTTCCATATTATGGAATCATGGATGAACTCCCATGATCAGTGGGTTATAGTATGATGCACCAGGGAAGAAATGTTTTAGGATTTCTAGGTCTGGGCTCCCCTAGGCTTTTCATATACTATTGAGTGACACTAGTTCCCTAATGGGAAACTGAGGACGAACTCGTTATAAAGATGTATATACCAATCCTCTATTGAGACTGGGTCCCTTATGTGCAATACTTGGTACAAATTAATGGTAACCATAACATGAGTGATATGTGGAACTTTTTAAGGATATCCTTGGATGGATATGGTGGCATTGGATAAAATTGAATGGATGTACCATAGCGATACCTCAGGGAAGGGCTCAGACTCCAACTCTAGATTTGTTTGACTTACATTGAATGACTTATTAGGATAATTTCGCATGCTCTACTTATTGATTCTATTTATATTAGATCATGTACTTGTGTCTTCTCTATTTCTTATTATCATACTTATGTGATAACATGCAAATTAGACCCCAAGCCTAAGCATAAGCTTGGGGGGAACCTCTTTGAGTTTTTTTGTTACTCTTGGAAATGGTATACATATATTGCTTGTGTAGTTTTCTTCTTTCTAATCACTAGCTTAGTTCAAATAAGGTGGTATGGGATGGGTGTCCATTTTGAAACCCAATCCATGTTTTTATTATTCAATTTATCAATTTTCTGCATTTATTATATATGGTGAACTTCTAAATTTATAATTCATTGTATGGATAGGGCTAGACACCGGTTGTTCTGGCCCAGTTAAATTTTTATATCACCCCCTACTCGGGCTTCCATTGCAATGGGGTACCCAAGTAAACATTTATTATTTGAAAGACTAAAAACAACGATTGATTGCATATGTTGTGATATTTATCCAAGATTTTAGGAGAAAAGGAATGAGTTGGATCATAGAATGCTCTTGGATATCACCCTTAGGGATTAATGTATTTTCATTATTATTGTATTATATTTTAAATCATGATGTATTATTTACTTCTTTCCTACATGTATCATTACCATGTCATGAATTCATCTATTTTATAAATTGGAATTGACAAATTTTATTAAATTATTAAATATTGTCTTCTACTGGTATATATGTTTAACCATATGTCTTCCATTAGTGTCTTCATTTATTTACTAGATCCACTACTTGTATTCTATTTATATTCTATTATGAAACTCTGATATAAGGTTATAGTCTCCCCACATTCACCTCCCAAGACCTTCACAGCTAGTCAGTACCCTCTGGCATATAGGGAGACATGCTTAAGGCTATGTGACCCAATGGTCTGACCCCCATCTTAGAGGTTAGCCAGGTCAGGACATTACAAAGTGGTATCAGAGGGGAATTTTTCTTTTTAATTACTATTTTTGTGTTGGTAGATAGGATACTAGGAATTTGTTGGTGCTTGGCTAATAGCCATTCATAGGACTGATCACTGCATGTACTAGAAATGACCAAGTGGCCAGGGCTAGGAATTGATGTTAATGATTTTTGATATTATAGTTGATATGATTTCGCCTCAAGTGATTGGTTTAATTTAGAAAACATCTGATTTAGAGAGTTTATGGTATTTTACCCACGACCTACTAAGTCAAGGATGAAACATAACATGCATCATATTATGCATATAGAAATGCACATGTCATGCATTGTGCCGTGCCATGTAGTTGAATTTTAGTTTACCTGATGATATGAATGATTGTGCTTAATTCCATTCCATTTATTTTATTTATTTAGTATGTCTGATTAGATACCATGTTTCAGTGATATATTTAGTATACTATCTTGTTTCCATGCTTCTTGCTTACTAGCACATTTTCCTGGTATCATGCTTTTGTGTCTATTAACATGTCTCTGTGATTATAATGCCATGATTTTGTGATTATAACATGTCTCTCTCTATTAGATTCTTGTAGTGAATTTCTATCCTGTTTAATATGTAATTGGATGATTTTTTTAAATCTATTGGATGCAATTAAATTTGATCCAAATGCCACATGTAATTTTTATGAGTGCTTTATGGATTGGTAGGCATACACCCAAATTACTAGACGGTTGAAAATATTCATGTTGTATTATGAAATCATTTTATGTGTTAATGGCTTGGATATGGGACCTGTAGTAGTGTCCTCTATTTAAGACCCTCGTATATGGGTAGATAAATATTTTTTTAGTTTACATGGAATGAAATCTTGGGTTATTTTCGTAGGATCCCTTACTTTTAGAAATGGATTAAATAATTGAATTTTGAGCCCATTGACTTCTTTTAGTGTGACCTAGTGTTAGGGTTGACGCTTATTCTTCATAAGGGGTTAGCATGTTGTAGGAATCAACCTTAGAAGTTAAAATCCTTACTAGTGACATGAGTTTCCTGCCTTTTGGTGCCATTCGCTTATCTTCATCCCTATTTATACACCATTTCTTAAAATGAAACCCGTGTTCAAATGAGTGGTCATGTTTTTCATGGCCATTGATACCGGAATGAGCACCAAGTGATGCTCGATTTCAGCTAGTTATACATGCCTCATGCATGGTCAATTTCTTTTTAGTTTGTTTGACCCTCTCTTCCGCATAATGATGGATGACTTAGTACGTCATCATTTGAGTTAAAATTCATCTTTATTCTGTGTCACCTCGGGGTAGTATGAGTTCACATATCTGGTAACTATCCAGTGTTTAATGTTGTGATGAACCAGTTGAGTTCAGTGGAATCATTGAGTCTTGTATTGTTGAGTGTGGTCTCAGGTCATCTCTAGAGTAGAGAGACATGGGAATAAAGAAATAAAGTTCATCACAATGCCCCAAATGACTTATAGAGACTTTAGTGTTTTGACACACCGATCAGTTTGGTTTTGGTCTCCATGCCAATTGTTTAAATGTTTGTGCTTATGACAGTTCTGACCTAGAGTGATTTTGGGAAGCTATTCTATCTCTTATTTTTGATTATTAGGACACTCTTAAGGTGGTAAGTGTCATGTAGGTTCTGTTAAATATGTTTCCTTCAAGGTATATGGAACATAAACAAATTTGTCCATTAGAGAATTGTTGACATGGCTTAAATGTTGTAAAGTTTGTAAATTTTATATGGTGTTGATGCTTTCTCAGCAACACGATGTTAGTGTGGTTGGTGGTGTGTGAAACCTTTGAGTGATGCCATTGTCTATGGGTAGACTATGGTTGTTAAGCTTGAATGATCATAGGATGTCGAGGATGGTAAAGGCTTAGTGATCAGTTAATAATGGTGAATCGTAATGGGAAGTTGAGATTATTGTAAGGGAAGTCAACCAATAGTGGTTTGACTAATCTTCTTGGTAATCTTATAATCCTCTTAGCGTAATCTTCTTTAAGAGATGAGAATTCACCCCATCTTGACTTCATTTAGAAACACTAAGAGTGTTTCAGTCTTATGCCATGTTAATGTTTTAAATATGTTGGACTTGTTCGATTTGTTTTATTGGTGTTCCACTCTAAATGCATGGTTCAGATTGATGATTGGTTAGTCTTGAGTGACCCTTGGATTCCCATGTAGTAATGACTTCGAAGAAATCTCGAACACCATCCCTTTAATATTTCTTGACCATTGGGATGTTGCTGGTCTGGGCTTGATCAATATTTTAGTGTGGACGTCTTGGCTCTGTACCAGCGTATCACTTGTAAACATGGACTATAGACCACATTAGGTCAGTTATTTATACTTCTGTCATTCCAATCTGAGGTTATCCTTGACTTTTTTTTGGGATCATTGATTCTTAAATCAAGGAATGTCATCAGAAGTTAGGTATAGAATTTTTTGGACTTGTGTAAGATACCTTGAGAGAATGTATCGTAGGTCATTTTTTAAAATGCCAACCATATAAGATGAAAATATTCTAGAATGGTTGGATGGAGTGTCTTGGCCAGTTATCTCTATGGTTTAATTGAGTAGACAATGAAAAACAGTTTCGAGCACATTATCAGGTGAGACAAGTGCGGTTTGTGTCGTCCATGTCATTTCATGAAATGATGGCTTGATTTTGGATTTGAGGTCGAGAGGGAATCGACCATTTCATTTGTTTCTAGAATCACATGATAATTTTCATAAGAATGCTTAAGGGTGCATCTTGTGGGAAATTTCTATGGTGGAGGGTGTCATGGCTCAGAATGTTTCCCATTTCTAATGTTAATGACTAAGGTGGTAAGTAAAATTATCTATATGTTTAATAATATGATGATATGGTCATATATCTAACTAAATAGGCACAGGTAAGTGCCATCTTGGTGTTCCAATTGGAAAATGAGTGTTGGATTAGATCTTATTGGCCTATATTCCACTTGACTAAATAATGCTTGATGGTGTTTTGGGAATTTGGAGATGCAACATGACCATTTCTGTGAGACTTCATAACCCCTGTAGATTGGAAGAGGGTTATGTTGTTCTTGAAGTCTTATCATGGATGCGAAGTTTTAAGGTGGGACGGTTTTAACATCAAATGTTTTGAACTAGATGAAAAAGTGAAGGAAATTAAAATGTTCCATTAGCTGGGAAGGCTGTTTTTAAAAACCTAAGCATCCGAACTTTTTCTTTTTGAGTGCTAGCACTGCGATGTGCGTTTTTTCTAAAGAAATTAAATTAATTAAATTAAAGTTAAATTGGAAAATAAAGTATTTGTTAAATAAGTGGCAAAATAATAATAATTAAATGTTTTAATAAATGATAATAATAATAATAATATAATTGTTATGATGATGATGATTATTATTATTATTATTAATATTTTTTTATTATTATGAGTTAAATTTTGGTTTTAATAAAACCAAAAGGTAGTACCTCCCTTTCTTCATATGAGGCATGATGCACACCACACACAATCCTCGTCCCTCTAGGTAGCACGTAACGCACCTCCCAGCCTACTCCTTGCGTATTGATTTCATCTGGATTTCCCCCAGGTTATCCTTCGATCCGTCATGGTAAGGCATTCTACCATATTCTCACACATCTCTCTAGTGAATTTTGGCCAATCCATCACCCCAAGCCACTCGTCCAAAACCATATCTTAGTGTTGATGCATTTTTCTTTGCTTCTTCCAGTTCTAGGTTGTGTGAAGGGCCTCTTTGGACCTATTGATCCATATTCCGGCAATCGCTACTGAAGGAGAGGTGGTTCAAGTCGATTTGGTTTTCTATCATCGATTTAAGGAATGGTTTTATATCATTAAATTTTTTTTCAAAATTTGTTAAGGGTCTAGTGGTGTTTATGATACCTTCTAGAATTTTTGTAGGGTGTTGCAATCGATTCTAAGGGCATGCATGTATATTTCAAGGTATGAATATATATATATATATCTTCCATGAGAGGGGCCCCTAATGTTATGTGGAACACATGCATTGGTTTATGTATATATATATATAGAATGTGTGCATGAAAGAGAGATTCTACTTGAGTTAGAAAGCATTAAATTCCCAACGTTGGTTTGGTATGCATGAGGTAGGGTCCATATCCTTGCATATTTAATTAATGAATGCTTCAAATTTCATTTATCTGCTTCTTAATTATTCTTATTTATATTTAATTGAAATGGTTGAATAAAATTTTTAAAGAGGAAAAGGAATTGTTTGATATACCAAGGCATAGTTTTCTAATAAAACCCCTCTGTTGAGGTGCACTGCATTCAATTTAAAAAGAGTAGATTGCATATTTATATCAATTTTATTGTGCCTATTACATTGGTGTTTATCTTGCATATATTTACACATGGTAGGTTAGTGTTTAACCTGATTTATATGAATTATAATTTTAGAATCAATGTTTAAACATTCACAAAGGAAGTCTTGATAAATAATGTCCTGTTTTCTAATAAAACCCCTCTATTGAGGAGTGCTAACTTCAAGATAAAAATGCAGTGATATAATTTTATGCCTTTCATATTTAATGACGTGGTGTATCTTTATGCTTGAAATTATAATTGTTGAATGGAATGATTGAACATGACCCATCTTGGTTATTTCTAAATGACATTTCTTCTTTGAAAAATGATAGATGAGCCAAGAAACATCCTAAGTGTGTGGATCAACTTTTATTTAGAATTCCCAGTGTATGGTGTCTACCCTCGTCCCCTTACTTATTCGCTTATGCCATGTTATGCCTTTGTGTGGCTCACCACAACCTTCTGGTGATGCCTTGCTGTCTCTTAGTAAATTGTTTGGTTTGTTATATCATGCTCTTTGTGGCCTTTTCTTATGGAGAAACCCATTTAACGTGTTCTCCTTGCCTCTTGGACACCCCTTTGGGGTGTGCACAACCTAAATGGACAATTTCCTGATGCCTTGAGTTACTATTTGAGGTGAGATATTTTGGAATGGATCTTGGTGTTGAACTTCACTTGTTAAAAAAGTTGATTAAATGATTTGGATAGGTTGGTATGACCACCCATCTTAGTATATTTTAACGCTAACTGTTAAGATAATTTGGTGACAAATGGATTGTCTTGGTTATAATGATATTTTTTTCTATAAATGAATTGAATTATTGGTTGAAATGAAATTTATCATGGATTTTGAATTGCATTAGAGGTTATACCTCATACATTATATATTAAATGTAATGACTCATTTAAAATGTTTTATAATTGTGGTAAGGTTACACATTTTTCACATGATTTTTCAACAGCTTATATGAATTGATATGTGCATTTATTATATGGATCACTTAATATGGGTCGGGTGAGAACATGGGTTCCATATTAAGGACTTATGGATGGACTCCCAAGCTTGTTAGGTTATAACACGATGTTCCAGGGATGTGATGTTCTATTCATGCTATTCATGGGAGCCCCCCCTAGGCTTTTCATTTACTATTGAGTGACACCACTTCCCTAAGGGGAATTTTTGGATGAACCTACTGGCAAGATTGCTACCTCAGAACTCGGATGAGACTCGGCCCCTTATGTATGATAATTGGTACAGAGTCATGGTTACCATACCATAAAGGTTACTTGGACCTTTGAAAGGATTTCTTTGGTTAGTCTTGGTGGAATTGGATAAAATTGAATTGATGTACTGTAACGATACCTCGAGGACCAGCTAGGTCTCCACCTCTGGTTTTGTTTGAATTTCATTGAATTATTTTTTAGGTTAATTGCTCAAGTACTGATTTTTGTTTCTATTTATATTACAGCATATACTTGTGACTTCATTATTTATTATTATAATTTGTATATGATGACATGGGAATTAGACCCCAATCCTATATACAAGCTTGGGGTGCACCTCATTGAGTTTCATTTTTACTCTTGGAAATGGTATACATATATTTCTCATGCAGTTTCCTTTTTTCTAATCTCTATTTGAGGCCAAAGTAGGTGGAATGGAAGGGGTATCTGTTTCGAAACCTAGACCAAGTTTCTATTATCTAATTTATTATCTTTCTATATTTATTATATATGGTGCACTTATAAATTAATAATGCATTGTCTATATTTTGATAGACACTAGTGGTACCAACCTATTGAGATTTATATCTCACAATATACTACGGCCTCTAATAGATTGGAGTAACTAAGTAGATTGTTATTGTTTTCAAGTATACATACCGGGATTGATTGCTTATATTGTGCTGTTGTACTTGGAAATTATGGTAAAAGGAATAACCTGGAGCTTTGGATGATCTTGAAGACCGCCCTTGGGGTTTGGTGTCTTTTCTGTATTACTATACTATATTTTTAAGCATGCTGTATTTTATTCTAATTTCTTTCATGAATCACTACTGTTCATGATTTCATCTATTGTATAAACTGGCGTTGACCACTTTTGTTAAATTGTTATTTATTGTCTTCCACTGATATCTGAGTTTTACTATATTTCTTAGGCTACTATCTTCATTTATTTATGGATTCACCTACTTTTTTTTATTTATATTCTTTTATAATGTGGTGAAAATATGATAAGAGGGTATAGTCTCCCCACTATGACCTCTCAAGACCCTCTTTACTAATCAAAAGCCTCTAACGTATGGCGAGACGCGCTTGAGGTCATGTGACCCACCCATAAAACCACCATGATAGAGGTGAGTCAGGTCGGGATGTTAAATATTCCAATTGAGGACTATAGTGAGAATCAGCTATTGGGTAGGAATATACCTCATGTTTTTGTTAAGTGTAGCATGGGAGTGTTCTAGAGGATACATAATAGAGGGAGTATGATATGAAAGTATTTTTGATAAACTATTTCACTAAGACCCCTCAATGATTATTAAAGCTTCTCGGGGATAGTTTCTATATGGTGGGGAAGTTATAGGATCTCAGAATTTTCTAGTTATATACCTATTTGATATTTTCCTTAAATGTATTTAATTTGGATTTTATTTCATCTTTAAACCTTGGTGGTCATTTTTCATTCAGATATTGAGATATTTCACTAGGGAAGTGACTTAATTTTTTTTTGTTTTGATGGATACTGGGAATAAATGTTTAAAAAAGTATTGTGGTGGAATCTTGGTATTTTGGAGGGCTTATGTGGTGGTTCAGTCTATTTTTCAGAAGCTGGGCTTGGAGCTATCTGCATATCATTTAAACATACTGTAAATTTTAAATAATATATATTTATTGCTAGGAAGATGACGTGAAATGGTTCCTAAAGTTAAATAAATACATGCCATAAAACTATTTGGTGTCATGTAATTTTTGAGCATGGTTATTTTAACAAAAAGAGATGAGTTTTTCAGCATAATTCATATTTTTGGAGACACACAATGTGAAAATATTACATATTGTTTAATTCTCATGATCAATTTTTTTAAAGCCTCTCCGCATGTATGATTCATTCTTGTTTCACCCAAAGCCCATATCTCTTCATCCCTATAAAATTTGAATGTGATTTTGGAGTCTATGCTTCTCTTTCAAATTTACTATTCAAGTGATCAATCTCTGGTGAGTTGTTTATATTTGGTTTTCACCTCTCTTATATTGTTCTCTGGTTGTGGTGGTAGAAACTCTTGACTGTGGTTATATTGGGTGTGGATCTTGATATTTTTTGATCTAGGTTACTTATGATGATATTTTATGCATTCTTTATTATTGGAATTACTATTTGGAAGCTATTTCATAATTTATAGTTAAAGGTAGTTGGTATAAAACCTAATCACGTGGTCTGTTTAGTTGTTAAGTATGTGAAATATTACAATTGTGCCAACACAATGATCACATTAATTAATTGAATAATAAATAATGATAAATTATGGATTGGATTATTCCTTGGATCCATTTAGTTTCACTGATGTTGTGATCTATCTTGTGACTACCCAATGGGTAAGCCTATGTAGGAATAATAATAAATTGGATAATGGTTTAACATTTGTTTAGATTGACATGATACATCAAGTGATTTCCACCCCCCTAAATATATCTTTTTTTATTAAGAGGATAATTTTAAGGAAAAAGTGTGAAACCAACAAGTCCAACCAAACCATAAAACACTATAACACATAAAAAAAATTATCAAAGACTAGCTTAAACCCATTAGACTCAAATCCCTCTAGGATAGAGTTACCTTTTTGTTGGGGTTATCATTGATACTATCTTTAAAATGGGAAGCCAGATTGTCCCATGCTCGCAAGAACTCCTCCACCACAATTTTCTTATTATTGAAACCTCTTATTGGGATTAGGTTTTGTTTTTCAATCAACACTCATTGATCCTTATTTGTGTCTACAAAGACCAATCTTCCATTCATCCTTTTTGCATCCTCAGTAGAAGCACATATGGTTAACACCTTCTCTACCATCTCTTCCTTAGATTGTAATAACATCTCCCATTGCAATTCCCTAAGCTCAACCTCTCCTTCTGGCTCACCAGGCATCCCCTCTACACCATCCTTTGTAGAAGAAAACCAAACGAATTGACTATATCTCCCCTCATTCAGCTTCCCCTCCTCCCTAACCGAATCTAAATCCACCAGGTTCCTCTATTGCACCTTCGCCCCCTCCACACCCACCATACTAGGAACCGAGTCAACACTGGAAACCAACTCCCCTGGTTTGTCCACTGGCATAGCCCGTAGGGCATGAAAGGGACATATTTTCTTCTCTGTGTTTTTATCTTTGATGGCAGACGTCGTTGTCACTATTTTTGGCAAATTTGTGTAGTCCATGCAAGGCTCGGATTGATTAACATTGTTAACTGGGATATTTACCATGAGAAGAAGCTCCCCCTTCCCTTTCTTAGGTCAATAACCACCGCTTTCATATCTCTAGAATATCTACTCATCATCGGACCACGACGACGAAACCAAAGGATTCCCACTTGATTAAAAAACCGCATTTGACCTTGTACCATTCGACTTACTTTTCCACTTTGGAATCATTGTTTTCCACCCTCCAAGATCAAAAATCTCTTTATATTCCTTTAATAGAAGATTAAAATGGTTACTAATCTATGAGGACTATACAGGATCCTGCAGACCTAGAGACCATTGAAGAGGAAGGCTCGGGAGCTGGAATAATATATTGTAGCGTGGAAAACCATCCTCCTGCTACCCCAACCTTAACCGCCTCTACTAAGGAGAGAGTGATCCTAGGAGGGGAATGACACCTGGGTTCCTGGACCTGACAAGATAAACCAGGGATCCCTATGTCCCGATTCGTACTTTCAAAGATATCAGCCACCTTCAGAATAGTAGGCAACGATGCCAAAATATTCTAAGGAGGATCTTCATTAGAGACATCTTTGCTTTCCATGGGAGGGACATCAGAGAAAATATCCTTTGGAAATACCCCTCCTTACACATTCTTATTCCCTCACCGGCATGAAGAAGATGAGTGCCCAAGATGCTTACATGAGTTGCAGAAGTGTGTGCAGGACTTGAAGATTACCGGCGGATTATATCTAAATTCATCCCCAACTAATATCTATACCCACTAGATAGGAGGTAAACATACATCGACTTCAACACAAACCCGAGGGGAAATCGGGTAACAAATGGCTAATGTTCTTGAGTCTGAGCAAAGGTACCGACCCACCAGATTTCCCAACATACACATTATAGATGGATTTTGAAAATGCAATAGTAGCTCAAGGAATCTTACCCACAAAGTCGGAAATGAAGCATCCCAGGTCATGCGAAGATCACAGGACCATCAAGGAATGAAGAATCAATAGCCATTGTAGGTACGTGGAGAACTTGACCACGTAGTGATGAAATCTATCAAATAAGATAAGCAAACCATGATGTTACACCTATCCAACAGGCCGACTATCTCCCACTCCATGAGGCCCCATAAAGTATACAAGAAAGGGTTGAAGGTGTCCATCGAATTTCTCTACAATGCAAAAAGAGCCACCAAAGTTATATTCAATTGATCTGAGGCCTCTATAAATTCTGAGGTCGATATAATGAGTTGAAGGGAAGAAATCAGGGTTGGAAAATGGAAAAAAGGTCTGGCAAAGAGGAAATCCCTCCCCCTCATGTGATTTTATTGTAATAGATTCACCTTGTAAAATGGTTAATTTGATTTTATAAATGGCTATGATTGATATAATAAGATTGGGTGAAAACTTGAATGTGATTTTTTAAGAAAAACTTGATGAATGAAATGTGTAATTAAAAGAAAAATGGTAATTTTTAGAACTAAGAATTGGAGGATTTTTGTATGATATTTTAATATATTTTCTAATATTGTTTGATTTTATTTTTATTCAATAATTATTATATAGAGGAATTGGCTCAATTTAACGTAGAAATGCTTATATACTATGTGTGTCCCATTTTCACACTATAATGATTATATAGTGGGTGGGGACCAGTTTCATTCTATAACACCTATATACCATCCATGGCCCAGTTTCATGCTACAATGCTCGTATAGAGGACTATGATTGAGATTCTGAAATACTTATACAGAGGTCTTAGATCAGATGCTGAAATGATTATATATAGGGATTTACAATTTATTTAATTATACCATGGATATGTGGTTATGGTTGGAATGGTTGTTTTACATGATCAATGATATTCCAAAACAGTGATGAAGAAGGTTGATTTTTGTATTAAATTAATTTGATTAATTAATACACCTATTTATCTCCATATTTTACACACTTTTTTATCAGATTGGTTTTGTATAAAAATGGGGGTGTCAACCTGCTGAGTTTTACACACACCCTATTCAGGCCACTGTTTGGTACTCAAGAAAATTACATGTTAGAAGGTTTTGTTAAGGGAAATGGACCTTGTAGTTTATTTTTGATTGCTGGATAGGTTGTATCATGATGGTAGGACTAACACTGGGTTTGGGATCTGGGTTATTTTGAGTTATTTGTGTTAGCCAGTTCCATTATTTGTATTAATAAAACTTGACATTGAGATACATTGTAGCATGATATTAAATAGTTCACTATTATTTGGATTATTTTTTCCTCCTTTTACTTTCATGTGGTATGTTTTACTATTTCTACTATTTACATTACTATGATATTTAATTATATTGTTTATTTATACTATATTATAACTCTATACCAAGGCGTGTAGTCTCCCAACTATACTCATCAAACCCCTGATGCTAGTTAGCTAAATATGGTGTATGGGAAGGTGTGCTTGAAAACCAGTAACAAATCTAATTTTTCTATGTGAGAGAGATCTAGATTGGGGGACATTACATAATCTACACTAAGATAAGTTTGTACTTTCTTCATCCAATGCTAAAAAGAACCCCAATGACTTTATTAAAATGAGTAAATTCCAAAAACATAGAATTATTGATATCAAGGTTAAACACCTAATATTCCAAACACATGACACATTTCCTATGTAGATGAATTCACATTATTAGTAAAGCAAGGACATAATCTAATAGTTACCTAAATCCTTTAACTTCTCAATCAATAGTTTTTTTAAATCATAGCCTAACTAAGTGCATATTATTCATCATAACCAAACACATGGTTATTCCATATACCTAATAAATTATTTCCCTATATAATAATTTCATACACATATTTTTTTAAAAACAACTAAATCATTCCAAAAATATTATATATTCTAAATAATATGTTCAACAAAATACTGAGTGATAAAACATAAATTTTTCATCTCACATGCTCCATTTACTCTATTATCAAATGATAATCATTTCTAATATCATATTATTATTTTCCCCTTTATTTTATATTTATTTATACAACACATTTCATATATTTAATCTAACTTTACTTACCCCAATGCATAACCAAATATTCCAATCTAATATAAAAATAATGTTATTACCAAAATAATTATCAAAAATCATTTGGAATGTTTGTATAATTAAACCCCGGCTAAATTACCTATTCATTCATGTAGTATTTTTATCTTCTAGATCATGAGAAATATAATAGATAAGTCATTACATAACTGTTAAATAACATAAAGTAGATAAATAAATGTATTGTTTATATATGAAAATGTAAAAATAAATAAAATAAATAACCACTTTACTCATAATGATATGTGAAATTCTAATTCAATTATGTTAATGTATGGTAAAGTTGGTTTAACATAAGAAACAATACACTACATTACACTAACAAGCCATCAATTGGACCCAAGTAGAAAAAAAGCCAATAAAGACCACCAAAAGTGGCTGAGAAAGGCTAGTGGTGGTCACCAACACCAGCCATTTGGCAGTCACTAAAGGTAATATTTTGGGGGACTATATTAACTTCTAAATAGATGTCACTATAATTAAACAACTTTTTAGATATAAATTATTTCACTTTATAATTGTCTTTGAAAAAAAAAATATCATAATTTAGAAATCCAGTATATGTCAACATCATATATAATTTAATAAGGTCACAACTAACCTCGTTGAATTGATTTGTATGCTCCACACCCATAATCTCATACAATTAAAAACAATTAAATTAAAAATAAAATATAGAACAATAAAAAATTAAAAAAATATAATAATTTAAACCTAATAGATAATTTACATTAAACGTTAGTATAATAAATAGTATGTTGTTTTTTTAATATATTACTTATTTTAACAATTTTTTTATCTAAATTTTTTTTTCAGTTATCCCTAAGGAAACATAAAATAGGATTCATGTTCCATCTACCCATACACATCATAAAAAGTTTATGATAGTTTTCAAATGAATTCACATCAATCTAATGACTTTTTCATGTTTTTGACCATTATAAACACATTTTAGTATTTTTTAACACTAAAAAATAATTTTAAAACATCTATATATATAATGAAAACAAATATTTATTTCACATCAATATGATCTCATTTTCCTTATATTTTACCATTACACATATGTTTTTTTGTTTTAAAATAATAAAAATGCATTTTTAGTCATCCTAAGAAAATGAAAAGTTTGATTGATATGGGGTTAGTTCCAATATCTCAAAAATAAATCTATGATTATTTTAAAATTATTTTATGAAAATAATCGGTTGTTTGGTTGGGTTTGAACGCACAATGCATGTTTATAAACACTTCAATTCATTAAAAATTGATTATTTAGTCAGTCCAACCATAATTGACACCAAATTGATGTATCATTATATTTTACTAAAAAATAATATAAATAACTTTTCTTATGGTTTCACATTAATATGAATAAATTTTACATGGGTTTGGTCATTAAATTCATATTTTGATGTTTAAAAACAAAGAAAATGAGTTTTCTGTCATCCTGAGAAAAATGAAACTCAAATTAACATAACACAAATTCCTAAATTTCACATATTAATATACAATTGCTTTCCTATAATTTAAATGAAATTAAAGATATTTTAGATAGTCATGACCCCATAATTCACATCTTTATTGAAATTAAATCTTTAAAAACTACTAATTCAGTCATTCTGAGCACATTGTGTAATACCCTAGTATTTTGGAATATATTTTTCTATATTAATAACATATTTGATAGATTTCTCAGCATATAAATTTGGACTAAAATGATCCAAAACATATTAATTGAAATTTTTTAAGAAATTATAGGATAAATAAAACCACTAGAAAATAAAAATATTGTAATCAATTAAATTTTCTCATTTTTAAAGGATAAGTAATTAATATGATTTAATGATTCTTTCTTAAATAATTGTTTAAAGTGTTTACAAATAATATAAATAAATTTTTGATTATTATGATAAAATATTATATTAAAATATATGAACTAACAAATTTATATTATTTAAATTATAAATTTATAGAAAATAATATTATGAACACTTAATGTTTTAAAACAAAAAATATTAATAAAATAGTTTTTTTAATATTTTGAATATTAATTTAATTGATAAATTGTTAAATTAGTGGATTTTAATTTTTAAAAAATAACTGCATTTTCTAATTCCATATATAAATACTTTTCCAATATTTTTTTTGATATTTTTATAAATTAACTTATTTTTAGTGAATAATTAAAAACATAGTTTTTAATAAAATTATAGTGTTTATGACTATATCAAGAAGAAAGTATAACTTAAAAACATATATATCATTTTTAATGAGAAAATATCTATTTATAGAGTGAAAATATACATTTAAAAATAATATTATTAAATTATAAAACATATTTTTAACAACATAAGTAATATTTTCCAATATGATTTTTTTGTATTTTAATTTAATTATATATATCTTTGGTAAAATTAAAATTTTTGATGATTTTAATTCCATTTAACTTTTATATTTTTAATTATAAACTAAATTATATCATTGAAATATACAAAATTTATAATTAAATAATAAATGTAAATTTTAAGCATATAAAATATATTTATTTTTTAAAAAAAGTATTTACCTTTTAAATAGAGTATTGATAAAAAAAATTATTTCTTAAAATTATAAATTTTAAATGCTCAAATTTACTTTTTATTTTTTATAATTAGATAACAACTATTTAACAATTTCCTTTTTTATTTCTAAGTATTATAATTAAATCACTGAGGTAAAAATTAGTTAACATGGTAAAACTAAAAATGGTAAAAGTTAAAATTCGTAGAGTAAAGAACATAAAAAAAATTCAAACAAGTTTTAATTTTAATGGTTGATGGATTATTAAACCTATATCTAAAAAAATCCATTATGTTTTTTTCTATAAAAAGGGAATCTCATTTCCCCTTCAAAAATACTAAAAGAATTTGGTTTCCTCTTTAAACTCTAACATTATTCCATACCATATAATAATATTCCATTTCCTTGGGACTCTGTTCATAAAAAAGTATCTTAAGACCTATATTTTGGAGAAATCATCGAAGGAAAACGCAAGGATTTCCACATCAGTAGTCCTTTTTCCTAAAATCTTTTCCTTTATTTCATTCTTATTAAATTATTATTTTAGAATTTCTATATAATGAAATCGTATTTTTTATAATTAGTTTTATTATTCCTAGATAATATATATTAACCACATTTTACATTTTCTATTAAATTAAACAATGTCATCCTTCATACGTTGTGCGAACTACCACCTCCACGAAGCAAAAAAATCCATTTTTCAAAAACTTCTATCGTCATTGACTATATGAGTGAAGTTAAAGAATAAATGTTACATATATAATATAATTATTTCTATTTAGTGAAAAATTATAATGTACATTTTTTCTCTCTCTTTCCCTGAGAAAAAAATCTTTAATCATGCATTATGCAGACTACCACCTACAAGAAATAATATATATCATTTCTTATATTGTTTCATTATTATTTATTACAATATATTAAAATATAGTTCAATAAATTAAAATTACTTAAATTATATAATTATTCTTCTATAACAATGATATTATTCCAAAATAATCTACTTTAATAATTATAATCATATATTAATTATTTTATGTTATTGTTTGTATTAGTCTAACAATATAATTGAAAAATGTTATAAAATAATATCATTGATAAATATGAGAACTTAATTAATGATAATATATGATATTAATAAAAAATAATTTTTTTTAATTTTTTTATGGAATGATAATGTTATTATTAAACTCATTAATTTAAGATACCACTGTTTGTTTCTTAAAAATATCCAAACAATGTTAGTTTCAAATTAATTTACAAGACCCATAACCAAAACATACATATAATGAAATTATAACATTATAAATAATTAAAAACCATCGATTTTGGATCATTTTATTATCAAGCAATGATGATATTTTGGAGAATAATGGTTAAAAACACCATGATTGCAAATCTAATTTAAAAAGAACAATATTACTCAAACCATACACTAAAAATAAATAAGAACTAAATAATATAAATATATAAAATAATATTTTATAAAATTTTATAAAATTTTATACATAATAACATGTCTCTCAAATAGGTGTTTAATATAGTTTTTTATTATATAAGAGATTGAATCACTTTAGGGGAATGCATGAATTAAGGTAAATGGTTTCTTTATATCTAATTTAATTTTTTGAGACATGTTTCTTTTTATGAATAATAAAAACCTTGATATGGTGATTTTAATACCTAATAAATTTATTTTAACATATTCATGTAATTCATGGGGTTTGGATAGACATATTTATAACACCCTGATATTTTTTGTAATATATTTTTCCATAATATTTAATTTTTCTATATTTTTAATTAAATTAAATATTTACTTTATCTTGTGTTACCTGAAAAATTTCCTTTTTTATTATTTTAAATATAACACTGATTTTATATTGTATAATATGATACATTGAGATTATCTTGCAATACATGTAAAACTGACTTTTAATAAAATATAATAAACAATTAATATAATTATTTAAAAAACAAATAGTACCTAGCCATTAAATTGGTGGAATAAATTTTATTTTTTAAAACATAAGGAATAATTTATTTATGTAATGAAAAAGATTTCATAAAAAATTACTTAATTTTTCAATAATGTCTTTATATGATTCGAAAATGCAATTTCCTCAATAACTATAATATATATTTATTTTTGTGATAAATAATAAAATTAAATTTGTAAAAATTTAGAAAGGGGATTTTATTAAATAAAAATTATTTTTTATATAATTATACAAAAATTATCTAATGGTTAATTTTTGGGATTTCTCAAAAAAATTCCATTTTTTGATGAATTGTGAAAATATTTTATATTAATTGAAAACATCCATTTCGTTTAAATAATTTATAATGTTAAATTATATTTTTAATTGGGTTTAAAGTGAAAATAGATAAATTTTACATCTTATAATACAATTTTATTCATTTGAATCATTTCAATATTGAATATTGGTATTCAAACATTGTAAACTTGTAAGCATTTTCACTTGAAAAACCATATTTCTCGTTACATTTGAGGGATTAATTTTAAATTAAATTCTATCACTTATATGATTTGAATTTTTCCAAATGGATTAAATATTTGGAATTAAAACATTTAATATGATATAAGAGGATAAAATTATTATTTTTACTGTAATGATTCGTGAAAAGAGTTAAAAATTAATTACCGTGATTAAGGTTAAAATAAGGGTTTGCAGGTTACATGCAATTATGTTAAAACTAACATACCACACACATTAGTTTTTAATTTAATAAATTATATTTCATATTTATAATAATTATTTATAAATGATCTAAAAATTTTAAATTTATTTTAGAATTAACGGATAAATTACCATGGTTATTAAAAAACTAGTTACCATGGTGAAAAATAAAATGGTAAAAGTGAGTAAAACATAGTGGATAATGGAAAAAATGTTTTAAAAATGTTTTTTGGGTGGACATAAGGATAAAAACATTCATCGCTAAACCTCATTTATTATCAATTTTTTGATCCACATGATGTGTTATTAACCACCCATTATTGGATTATTGTGGGTATTTAAAAAAATATGACCCCTCAATTATAATAGCCCCCCTACTATCTTATTCACAATGTAAAAACTTTTTATTCAGCCAAAACCTACACAAAAAACATAAATTTGCCACTCTAATAATAGATTCATTATTTTGGGAATAAATAAATCCCATGAAGGTTTTTGGTGCAAACTTAAGGAGGTCAGCCAAAGAAGAGGAAATGTTCTTCAATGAGCGTTACTATTTTATTTATCCCCCACCACATTCAATTCATATTGAACTATACAGATATAATAATCTTACTATATTCCATATATTGAGATGTTTTTATATTTATTTAATAACCCAAACCATCTCAAATTCCATCAAATGTGCTACAAAATCCCCATTCTTGTGTATAATTGACTTCCGCCTTATGAACCAATGTCATTCATGTTTCCATTACCACCACTCACAGTTGGTTATGATGATGGATATAAAGCACATATAGGATATTTATGACATAGTTATACATATAGAGTAATTCTATCTTATATAATATTTTAATTTTCATTCCATATGAGATATGATAATGTTGTTCATTTGTACGATGGACTACCACCTCATGAAGCGATGTGATTTGTTTTAACTAATGCTTTACATATCAGATAAAAAGAATAATGTTAATGAAAATATGTGATATAAATGAAATATTTCTTATATTAATGACATATTTTTCATTTTTAAGTATAATATATCTTTTTTATTTCTTATATTATCACTCAATGAATGTAGGTAACGTTGTTTGTATACGTGTGGACTACCGCCATCACGAAGCGATGTGAGTCTCTTTCTATCACCACACAACATATATGACATGTATAAGTATATTTAGAGTAATATTATGGTATTTATGATATTATGATCATTCTATAAAGATAATATAATACTTACCACCTTTTCTTAGTGATCATTGAAAAATGGAAAAGTTACTCATACGTACGTATGGCCTACCGTCTCTGTGATCATAACATACTTCATTTCTCAATACCATATTTTAGGTTTGTTATAAATGTATAATTTAAATATAAATATTATAATTATTTCATGATTATTATTATATATATGATGTAACCATTATTTAATTAGGTGGATCTAAAAAAACAAAAAAAACAAAAAACATATGAAAAGTAAAGTTATTATTACACGAAATGTGATTTTAACAAGAAATTATTAAAAAATGGTTAAAAGGTCATAAGAAAATATTATATAGAATGATATAATTATTTATAGTTATGTAATTGATTTAAAATAAAATTATATTCATTATAAATGATGTTTGGATGTGTATAAAGGAATTTGAGACTTAAGGTACGAGATTTTCATTTAACTTTTTACTTCTATGAGATACATTCCACGGTCACCATCCATTTGTTTTATGTGGTGTATATAAAACAATTGAATTTATTTTATAATTATTATAATTAAAATTATTGTTAATTAAATTCTCATTTTAGTATACCTCTTTTATGGGGATTACAATTTCAAAGTTACTAAAGTTTTAGGAGATTATTGACTTAGTTTTCCTTCTTTGGGATATATATCATGTTATGAAACTATAATATTTGATGAGGTTTATATACTAACCCATTTACATGTCATATAATGAATATAATTCTTTTATTGATATTCAATGTTTAATTTAATCATATTATTTCATAGTAATTATGATTCCAAAGCTACCGAACTGGTAAGAGTTGTTTGTTACATTCTCATTGTTTATTGTGGTTGTTTATTAGGGTTGTTTGTGATTATTCTTCCAATGATGAAATATTATAATATAACTCTCAATAATTCTCATGAATTTCCTTATCCTATATTTATTTATTATATATTCAAGTAATAGTATGATTTTCCCACTCTTTGGAACTTAAAATAACTTAGAATATGTTTTTAAGAAAAAATTTCTTCTTTCTCTCTTTGATCAAAAACCCAATCTCTTCGAAAATCATGTTTTCTAAAAATTATTCAAAATATATTTTTCACATTATCAAAATGATTTATTGAAAAAACATTTATCCATGTTTGACGTTTTTTAGTTTTTTTGAATGAAATATTTATATCATTTTTCAAAAAAATGTTTGTTGGGATTTTACTAAAAATGTGAAAGGAATATTTGTTTCAATGTTCATGACATGAAAATAATTTAATAATATCATAACCATTATTTTTTTTAATGATACATTATAAATTTTCAAGTTAATCTTTAAGGAAAAAGTTGTAAATTTTTTTTATCTTTTAAAAAAGTTTTTTCCAAATATAAAATAGTATTTTCTTCCAGAAATGTTTAAAATTATTTTTAAACCTTCATATTTAAATTAAAATGGATATTTTAAAAGAAAATTATTTTAAAAATGTTTTATGTTTTAAAATGGCGTTTTTTTCAAATTGTAAAGGCTATTTTAGTCAAGAAATGTCCCTTGTATTTTTTTCATAATCATTTTCTATCTAAGTTAAAATCATTTGATGTTATGTATGTTTTACTGGAGATATGATCCATTGATACAATTCTTCTTCTTTCTTTTAATGGTTTATATTTGTAATGAAAATATGTCAATGAAACTCATTTATCTTCTATGGGTTAAATCATGATAAATTTCTTATGAAACCCACTTATTTCTCTATGGGTTATTCCTTTATGAAACAATGAAATGATTATGAAACCTATTTATTTTATTCAGGTTATTTTATGATAAAAATTTTATGAAACCCATTTCATTTCAGTGGTTTTGATATGATGAATGTTCTATGATCTTATATATAAAATATGTTTAATTTTCATTATGTGATGGTAGTTATGTTATAACAAAGGACGATGGTTACATTATAACAAAGGATAATAGTTATGTTATAGCCAAAGATAGGTGGGACCTATATATCTTTCCAATGAATTATATAAATATTTATATCTCATGAGATATATATAATAATAATGGGTAGTAAACATAGTTCAATAAAGTACATTTTCTACAATGATGCTATTGGGAATAAACCTTGACTACCATATTGGTTTTGGGATTGAACCCATTCCACTATAAGGAAAGGGATTCCACTAGAGATGGGGGTGTGTCCTACCCTAGTGGTGTAGCCTCCCATGGAGTTACCTATTAATTTTTACCAATGATACAAGACTTCTAAGGAAATAATTTTGTAGGATTATGTGTATGATAGAATTCTATGTCTTATGCCAGTTTTTTCTATAATGACTCGTGTTATTTTATTTAATTATGAATCATGTATTATAAAAATATAAAATTATTTTATGACATAATATTTTGATCTTGGATATGAAGGGTATTTTTTTAATATGTTATTATCACATACTCATACCCTTATGGTCACATTATGTTTATGTATTTTCTTTTTTTACCCTTACAGAGAATCTGATTGTACACTTTTTATGTTTCTTGTCCCTAGGTTATGAAGAATGGTTTTATGTAGGGTATGTCTATGAATATTACTAAATGGGAATATCTTTGTGGAAGCCATTTAATATTTTTCTCTAGATAAGAAGATCATGTACCAAGACTCCAAAGACATTAAACTATTATGGTCCTCATGCATGTTATTGTGTAATGTATTCAATATTCATCTAAGGAGATGTAATATATATGTAAGTAAAGCCTATATAACTACAGTTAGTATCAAAGTAATGTTTTAGTTAACCATTTTAAACTAATATGGTAAATATTTAGTGAGATACCAAGGGATATTTCTAAGGATATGTCTAGTGATATTTATATGTATATGTATAAGTATTGGTCAAAGTATAGGAAAATTTATTAGAATTTCTGAAAAGGATAGAGAAAATGGTTTCAAAGAAATTACATCCATGTATGGATACTACAAGTGGATGTGCCAATAGCATAGAGATACCTAGGGGTAATAAATCCCAAAAGGACACATTTATCCTGACCCAATAATCAACTAGTGTAAGACAATGGGCATTTCATCACACCTAGTTTGACATTCCTAGGGGATATACTCTTGAAATTAACAAACTCATTCTGAAAAATTATAGAAGATTTAAAGAGATAATGAATATAAATAACCTAGAATAACATAATGTTTCATTGATTAAAAATAATGTTTTCTGATTTAGACATCCTATAAGTTATTTTTTGTGTTTATGTGGTTCTCCACTTTGATTAGTGTTTTCACACTATGATTTTCAGTTTTATTAAATGGTTGGAACTAGTAGGAATTGGGTTAACATTGACTATGATGGAATATTTTCATATGAGAAACTAAATGGGGTGATAATTATAGTTAATGATATTATAATTATACCTAAACATTTATCATAGATCATTATTATAATTTTTTACCTTAACCAACTCTTAGACTCACCAAAGAAGAGAATGAAATAGGTCATTGAGAGTTTGGGTAGGGGACACTACCAAGGAAGGAAGATTCAGTTTCCTATTTGTTGAGAATGTTGGAAGAAGCACTCAATGGAATGTCTCATAGGGACATGAAGATGTTTTGGGTGTGGAAACGAAGGGAAAAAAATTCATTGAAAAGGAAAAATAAATTTTTAGTTAAAACAACAGATTGGAATAATGGAATCCCAAGAGTATCATCAATTATTGAATGTTTTAATTTTGGAAGGTATAGAAATTATGAAAATCGATGTCCAAAGGGGAATGCTCATAAGGAGAATCATAATGGTTGCATGAGTAATGGTTTTTATATTAATGATAAAGATACTATGAATGACATGTAAAAGGTATGGGATATTCTAATATAATTTTTTAAATTAAATGTAAGAATAATGATTAAAATGATGTTGAGGAAACTTATGACCTAATTCGTATTTTATATTATAGGAAAGAGGTATTAATGAATAATATAATGAATCATAGTTAATGTTTTATGAATGATGTGGAATGATATAAGTGTCAATATATTATAATTTAATAATTATGTTATATAATTCATAAAATTTGTAAGCAATGTTCTATATTATATTTTCATTAAAGACTTTAAAGAATATGGTGAATGGTACTGATAATAATTTTTCAATTATATATCTATTAATACAAATTAGGTCATAAAGGTTATTATTTAATTTCTATAGAGAAAATGAATTATGTATCATTATAATACATATCATTAAAGAGTTAATCCAACTTAGGCCATTTTTATAATTTTCACAATAAATTTGATATAAAAACAAGATAAACTTCTGAATTTGTTTTCATTGAAACCCAGTTATCTCATTTCATTTCCATGATTAATTTTAAATTAAATTTTTTCACTTAAATAAATTTATTTTTTTATAATGGGTTCATGTTTTGGAATCATAATAATTTTTATTATCTAATATGATCAAATTTATCTTTATCAAAAATAATTATTGAAAAAAAGTAAAAAATTAATTACTGTGATTAATGTTAAAATGCGAGTTCGTATTACACACTCTTGTGTTATAATTAAGTATACCCACACACAAGATTTTAATTTAATAAAAAATATTTATAATTTATAACAATTATGTTTAAATTATATAGTAATTATCAGGTGAGTTTATTCTTAAAGGATATATGACTTTGGTTTAAAAAACTAGTTACCATGGTGAAAATTAATATGGTAGAAATGAGAAAAACTTATAGACTAAAGAATAAAATGTTTGGAACTTTTTTTGTATGGTGGAGGTGTTTATTGAAAATTCCATCCATAACCTCCATTATTTATCAATTTTTAAGCCACATGAGGTGTGATTAACAGGCCATTATTGAATATTTTATGGTATTTACAAAAGTGCTACTCCTCAATTATAAAATTCCACCCCTCTCCACTCTTCTCCACACAATAAAAACCATCTGGATCAGTCAATATATAACAAAAAAAACTTCCAAAATTACCCATATCATTATGGAAGACTTATTTTAATAATAACTCCAACCTAGGAAGTATTTTGGTTCAAATGTAATGAGGTTACCTAAAGAAGAGGCAATGTTCTTCAACGAGAGTTTTTATTTTATTTCTTCCTATACCTCATTCAATTCTTATTAAAACATAAATACATTATAAAATAACAATCCTACATATACTAGGATGTCTTTATTTTATCTAATTACTTAAATCTATCTCCGATTTCATCAAATGGGTTATAAAATCATCATTTATATGTACGGAGGACTACTGCCTCATGAACCAATGTCATTGGTTTTTCCATTACCACCATACACGATTGGGTATGATAATGGATATAAAGAATTTTTATTATATTTATAACTTAATTAAACATATTGAGTCATTATATCATATATAAACTTTTGATTTCTATTCCATAGGTGATATAATAATGTAATTCATGTGTATGGCGGACAACCGCCTCGCGAAGTGATGTAATTCATTTTCACTAACATTATATATGTGATACAATAAAGATAAAGTTAATGAATATATGTAATATAAATGATATAATTATGATATTCCTGACATATTTTACATTATATAAGGATAATATATCATTTTTTATTCTTTCCTGATTTCCATAATGATCGTTAAAAACTAGAAACATTACTCATGCCTACGTATAACCTACTGTCTCCATGATTTTAACATAAATAATTTCTCAAAACCATAATTCATGATTGGTATTAAAAATATAATTGATTTATAAATATGATAATTTTTTTGATTATTTTTATGGATATTATGGAACCATGATAAAATTATTAGGACAAAAAAATAATATCATATAAAAACATACACGTAACACAAAACAGTTATGACCCAAATGTGATTTTAACAATAAATTGTTAATAAACAGGTATCAAAAGGTCGTAATTAAGTCCTATATGGTATGAGATACATAATTATGTTTCATTAATATATTTATAATAATATAATATTTATTATATAATATTTTTTAATTCTTACAAAGGAAGTCAAGACTTATTATAAGCGATTATCGTCTCACATTTTTACTTCTATGAGATACATTACAAATGAACCGCGTATTTTTATATGTGGATTATATAAAACCAATGATTTTATTTTATAAATATTATAATTATAATTATTTATACTTACATATCCATTTTAGGATACCTCTTTGATGTGGTTTATGGTTTCAAAGACTATAAAGTGGTTAGAGTTTATTGACTCAATTTTCATTCTTAAAGACATATACTATGTTATGAACCTATATTCTTTTATGAGGTGTATATGATACCCCTTTTACATGTCATATCATGAATATAATTCATTTCAGGATAATATATTTTTCTTTTAATTTTATTCTTTCATGGGAATTAGGATTCCAAAGTTAACAAAGTGGTAAGAGTTCTTTGTTAGAATTTCATCATTTATTAGGATTATTTAGGATTACTATTCCAATGTTGAAATATTATGATCTAAATCTCAATAATAATCATGAATTTTATTCTACACTATTTATTAATGGTATTTTAATTTATTAGTACCATTTTATACACTTTGGTACTTAAAATAATTGAGATTATCTTCTTAAGAAATATCAACTTTATTAATATCTTCAGTTGAAAAATATTTTTCTTCCAAAACCATGATTTATAAAAAAAATAAAAAATATAATTTATTAATAATAAAAAGGATTTATTAGATAAACATTTACCCATTTTTTTTATTTTTATTAAATTTTTTGAAAGGAATCTTAATGTATTTTTCGAAAACAATTCCTGTTTACATTTTAACGAAAATTTGAAAGGAATAATTTTTTTAACATGTATGACATAGATTTTTTATCATTTTCATGAACATTTCTTTAATTGAAGATAACATTGCATGTTTTAAATGTTATTTTCAAAAAAAAGTATTTTAAAAAAAAATTATGTTTTAAAAATACATTTTTTCAAACCAAAAAGAATATTTTCCTTATTAAAAATTTTAAATTATATTTAAAGATTCCTATGTAAATGTGAAATGTTAAATATAAATAAAAGGATTTTGATAATTCCATTAATTTTAAAAATATTTTTTGTCAAAGTCTATTTTCCTCAATAAACGTCCTAAGTAATATTTCAAAATCATTATCCATCTAATATGACATCCTTTGATGTTACTTATGTTTTAATGGGGATATGATCCAAGGATACCATTGTTATTGTTTTTTTAAATGGTTTATATATATAATGAAATGACTTTTATGAAACTTGTTTCAAAATCATGGTTTAAACCCTGATAAAATAATTATGAAACAGAATTATTTTTTTATAGGTTTTTATTTGATGAAATGGTTATGAATCCACTTTATTTTCTATAAGTTATATTTGATGAAATATTTGTGAAACCCATTTCATTTCATGGATTCTGATATGATGAATGTTTTATGATATTTTGGAACCCATATATTTGATTTTAATTATTTGATTGTGGTTACATGATAACCAATTATGGTAGTTACATTATAGCCATGTAAGGTGGTTATGTTATAACCAAAGATGGGTGAGAACTATATATCACTCCAATTCATTGGGTAAATATTTATATCTCATGATATAGACATGAATACAATGGGGAGTAAACATTGTTTAGTAAGGTAATTTTACCATAATGACAGTCTTGGGAGTGACCCTTGAAAACCATAATGGTTTGTGGAGTGAACTGATTCCACTATGAGGGAAGGGATTCTACTAGGAATGGTTGTTTTTCCCACTTATGAGGTGAAACCACCGATCGACAACCCTGATATGTTTTCACAATGATCATTGATGAATAAAGAAATGATTTACTATGATTATGTGTATGCCGCATTTATATGTATTATTCCAATTTTATGCTCTCATGAGTTGTGTTCTTGGGTTTCCTTATGATTCATGTCTTATGAACTTCCAATCAATATGTAATGACTAAATATTTCTTTTTTATATATATATGGTATGGTATTAATTTATTATTATCATGTCTTAATACCCATATGCTCATGTTATATTTATTTATTTCATTTTTTATCCTTACTAAAGATATGATCTCACCCTTTCATATATTTCCTTTTTACATTTTATGAGGGATGGTTTTATGTAGGTCATATCTATGGAGAGTAATAAAAAAGAATATATTTTTGGGAAGATTTGAATATCATTCTCTAGAGAAGAAGATTATATACCTAGTCTCAAAATACACTAAACTATTATGATATTCAGGCATGTGTTTATGAAATGTATTGAATATTCATATTAAAAGATATAATATCTATTTATGTAAATCCCGGGTATCTATAATATTCTTTTATTTATTTAAATGTAATTCAATTCAAAAGATACCAAATTTTTATGGATTATTGTTACCTTAACTCATTTCATTAAGTTATAATGTTTCTTCAGGACCTTCTTTCTTCCATAATTGGTTTCTTCCAACCGAATATTTTATTTAATGGTACTTTATATTTATATGTTGGGTAAAATAACACATTCAATTCAAATATTCCCCATTGATGAATTTATTCCCCATAAAATGAATATCATTATTGAGAATAATTCTCATCATCATTAATGTTGATTTCCAATCCTTTCCCATATTTTCTTTTCCCTGAACTTTTATCCTTTAAATTTGGAAATCAAATTATGTTTTATCTCATAAGGCCTTCATATTTACCTTATAATCCTTCTATAATTTTTTTTCACTTTTTATTATGGTGTTTTTATCAAAATTAATTCAAAAAAAATTCCCATCCATTCAAAATAAATTTTCAAATCCTTTACTACCCATTTCCATTGAAAAATTTTATTTCATTTTAAGGATCTAATATTGATCTTATTTTTAAAATTATAGAGTTTTTAAAATGGATTCACTATAAATTTTTAAAGCATTAATGACTTTTTTCAAGGTACCATTATTAGAAATTATTATCAAATTTAAATTTTTCAAAATGATTTTAATTAACCCCTTTCAGACCTTTATATATTTTAACAGAATAATTATAGATATTTATTTAAAAATATTTATTTTTAGAATTTTATATTTGTAATTAATTAAATATATCCATTTAGAAAATGAATTTTTAAGTGACTGTAACTTTATATTATAATGAAAAGAGAAAATTTATTTACAAAAAATATATTAAAATTTAACTATCATATACTATTTGTACCGAAAGGTTATAATTTAATAAAGTTTATTTTTTATGAAACAACCTCTAAATGATATTATGAAATAATAAATTTGGATGAATGAGATATGAGTGTCATTCCATTATATTTTTATGTGAGTTTTGGGGTTACCATCAAGAAATGTTTTGAAACCCATTTCTCATTCCTCAGATTCTTTATAATGTAAAAAATTATTGTTTTAATGTAGAAAGAATATGTATAAATAATGATGTGTGTGGTACTATATCACTCTCTATACATTGGTTAAGGATTTATATCTAATGATATAATTATGGAAATCTAGTATTAATGATTTCTCTTCTAAGGGATTTAGGAAGTGATACCTGATCCAATATGTTATGGGAATCAGGTTGGGATACCTTCTCCACTACATTTATAGTAATTATGAAGTGATTCCAACTCCACTATGGGAATCTGGTAGTGATGGCTGCTCTACTATGTTATGAGAAATGAGTAATGATTTCTAATTCACAATTTTATGATTTCTACACCAATGATAGTGTGATATTTTATCTTACGCTTCACTAACATGACATTCTATGACTTTATAAGTTGGATTTTGATCTATGTATAATTGTTATTACATAATACTTTCAAACCTTTTTTCCTTTTTTGTAATTTCTCATTTAAGGTTTCATATCTTATTATCATGGATTATAAAAGACTCTTATGTTTTCATGTTATTTTTAATAAGTTATTTATCCCTGATCTTATTTTATCATATGCTCATGATCAAACCCTTGATGACATGTTGATGAGTTTTTATCTTATTGAGTATTTTATCTCACCCCATTATTATGTTTTCATTCCTAAGGTTATGAAGACAACTATATACTATAAGAATTATATAGGGGAGGATATTTTTATTCAATTATAATGAAACTTTCACATGTTTTTTGAAAAATAAAATATATTTAGACATTATTATAAGACACTAAACAATAAGTTATTCACTTTATGTGACTATTTTTAAAAGTATAGATTATTCATATAAAATAATGAATTTTTTATGTTTATTTATCTAGGGTCACCTCAGTTGTTTTTAAAGGAAGAATTAGTTATTTTAGAGATTAGTTTAGATAATATTAGTGAAAACATTAAGGGTGAGTATAAGGGATATAGCTAAGCATAAGATAACATCATGAAGTTTTAATAATGTTGAATTTGTGTGGTTTTCATATAAATAAATTCCCTATATATATACTATAATTTGATACAAGATTTTTTACAGTTTTTTCTAGCTATAATAATCCTTAAAAGAGTGTTTTAGTTATTAAATCAATCATCATTGGGTGAACAACAAAGAAGCCTAACTGGACACCTACCTTAACACTCCCATGGGTTATTTTTTAGTTAATAAAATTATCTTTACAATAAATTATTAAGGTTTTATCATGTTAAATAATTATGTTAAGGAATATGATGAAACCCAACCTAAATAAAACTAGATAGAACCGAGAGTGATTAAGGTTAAAATAAAAGTTGATATAACAATTTCTAAGATTATGAAATTTTAAGGTAGAATTGTATTAGAGATTGTTAGACATAATTAGAGAGATTTTTTTAATGTTGAAGTATTTTTTTCAATTGGATTATGGAGTTTGTTTTGAAAATCACAAAAATTCATGATATTTAAAAATGTTATTTATTACTAATGGGAATTTATCAAGTAGGTAATTATAATTTCTCATAGTATTTATTATCAAATATTCCATTATATTTTTAAATATTAATTTTATAGATTATTATTTGTTAGTTATTTATGTGTTTCATGTTTTAAATTAAACTCATCATTAGAATTTTTTTAAATTTTTATCCATGTCACTATTTTTTTCTACAAGAGCCTTTATCTACCTAGGATAAAATTTTCAACCCTAAATGATATCTATTAACAAAGGTTACCACCAGAATATTATTTATTTCCTACATCATCCATGATTTTTTATATAGATAAATCAATTCATGAATTCTTTCATGATCCAATTATCTGAAGTTCACACCAGTATGATTCAACATTTTCAAATACTATATTCTATATTATAGTTTTCACGCCTACTGTACACACTGAAGTTCTTTTTCATTTTGATATGGTGTCTCATGATACCTTTTCATACAGAATTTAAATTGAAAAATACAATTTAAAGGGATATTTTCACTATTGAAAAAGTTCCCCATGAATTCATTTATTTGGATTTAATATAGAAAAATAAATTCTATAATAATGAAATATTTTCATTGTATCCTAATTATATATGGATCACATGATCCTCTATCTTAATCTGATTATATCTTAAATTATTTATATGTGAATATATGAAGGATATGTGATAATAAGTGATTTCAAAAAATCATAATTGATTTCAAAAAATCGTAAGTTATTTCATTAGATTTTAAGATGATTGTGAACACATACCACAATGAGTTGGGATGTGATACCACAGGTTTCTACCATAGACTAAGTGTTGAACCGTATGTTTTCATATGTGATCGTAGATTGCAACCATGGAATATGATTAAAATATTAGACTGTGGAATTTGACATTACAGTGCCATCATTTTTCTGGTTCTCATATTCTTCTTTCTTTTCTAAAAATAAATTATTTTTTAGAATATTAATTTTTCTTCATTCTGTGTTTTTTATTTATATTTTATTTTTATTAAATATAATTTTGTATTTATTTATTTTAAAAAATTATAATTATTTAATAATAGTTAAAATTTATTATTTCGTATTTTAAATTATATATATTGAAAATTAAAATTGATGTTTAATTTGATATATTTTCTGGTAGTCTATACATGAATATTTTAAATTTGATTTTTATGATTATTCTGTGATCTATTTTATTTCTAATTTATTATTTATATTTAACTAAGAAATATTATAGCTATTCAAAAAATTTTAACTATATTTAATTTTAATGCAATATTTTTAAATAAATGTTTATTTTTAAAATATAATTATCATATGATTTTTATTTGATGTATTTGATTGTTTAATTTAGTAATATTTTGGATGCATAATTTCATGTACTATATGACCATTTTTTGAAGATATTTTTTTTGAGAAATTCAATTTTTTTTAATGCTATCTTAATGGATATTCTAGAATTAATCTTTTCTATCATAGAAAATTGTTGCGATAAATTTAGAGGTGTTATTATTGTTTTGAGTTGTTTTAACAATGGATGATTTTTATAGTCTTTTTATTTTTCTATTTAAGGGTTAGTAAAGGAGGTATGTAATATGTTGAATGAAAAACATTTTAACACTTTCAGTCCCTCAAGAACCAATCTTTGAACTTTCAAATTGTTATACAATTATATAAATTCAAGTGGGATCATTGTTTCATCATCTGGATGATTTATTAAATGATGAACATAAACACGTTTGACTACTATTACATTGATGAAATCATCTTATTTATTACTGAAGAACCAGACCCTATTCTTTAATTGATCATCTTATATCTGTTTAATTTTGGATTCTTGTGTGTGTAACACTACTTATTATCTTTTACACCTATGATTACACCTTCTATTTAGGCTTTTACATTAAATATAATTATTTATTTCTCCATGTTTTGACATTAAAAATCTTATGTGAGAACCATTTGTGTTGTGACTCGTGTATTCTAATGTCAGTGTTATTTTTGGTTTGTGACTCCACATAAAAAAGAACGTGTGTTAGTATGGTTATCCCTCCACTTTGTAGAAAAGTATTTTCTAACACTATCATGTTTCCTCCATAAAAAATTAGTATATTGTACATCATATCTCTTATAGAGTACAGTGGTATAAGAGGGGGGTAGGTAAACTTTGGATAGAACTATAATTAAATTATATTTTTCTTATTTAATTTTCACTTCTTAGTTAATTCACCAAATCTAATAATTTTAATTGAAATGGAAAATAATTATCTATTTAAAAATTTTAAGCTAGTCTATTCAACGCCCTTGAGACCATCATCAATCACCATTAATGAATGAAAAATCAATATCAAAGGGTGAACCTTTCTGAAATTTTTATTTACCTATGTTATCTTTTTAATGATACCGACAATTGGTATCATTGGATGAACCTTGTTAAAGATAGATTGGCTCTTTTGGGATTTATTTTTTTTATATTTAATTATGATAACCCTTTCCTAGACTTCATATTCAAAGGGAAGGATCTATAGGATTGAAGGAAAAATTTTCTTTGTTCCCATTTATTTTGATGTAATATAATATATATTAGGAAAAGATAATGAAAGAGTGCCTCAAGAAACTTAATTTTAATCATTCGACTGTAATGGTAAAACCTTACAAGTTACCTGATTTTGATTCTAATACTCTCAGAGGAAGTAATAATACCAAATACATTTTAAATTATATTTTTTGGAATATATTATATTCTACTACTAATATAAATATTTTTAATCATGTTTTTTAAAGTAATATATCTCATGAGATATGAAATATTCTATAATTTACTCACCTTCTCTCTGACAAGTTGGGTAAAATTAAACTTATAATTCTTCATGTTGAGTACCGTAGCATCAATATGGGTGAACACTAAATTGTGAACTAGATATTCCACTAATTTACCCCATCATGGATGGAATGAATTAAATTAGAGAAACGTCAAAAAATACAGTACCTCTTGAAATAGTTCTATGATATCTACAAAAAAGATAGCTTATAGAGAAATTTTCAATTTACGAAATAAAAAACATCAATGATTAAAATACTTACAAATTTATTAGACCACAACTTCAATATGATCTAGAGTTGAATAATATTTCAAAATTAGATAAAATGTAGAGAATGGGTTTAGAATTTAAATTTGATAATGTTATATATATAGACTATTTATATTTTAAACCACAAGATAATGAAAATGATGATATGACTCAGACTGTGATTAGAGGCTTCAATGAAATAGCAGTAAAAATATTTAAGAACTGATTTATAATGAAATATAAAAGGGAAAAACAATAGGGACATAAAAATTTATTATTAATTATAATAATTAAGATATTACTTATTTTGAGTAAAGAAAAAATGAATTATCTAGCTTGATTTCTCAAAAATTATGAATAAAGTCAATTACAAAAATAATGACAATAAGGCATTGAAAACATGTAGGAGTTGTACCGAATAATAAAATTATGGTGAAGAATCTTGAAATGAAAAATAATCTATTAATATTTATTTTGTGGAATCTATAAAAGAGATTAGTGATTCTAGTTTCTATTTTGGTTGTTTTGATTTGGATTGTGATTATGAAAATTTTAATTTTTCTGAGTCAAATAAATAAAAATAATGAGAATATATGTTTTTAAAGTTTCTAATTTATATTTCAACATTAATTATAATAATGAGAAACTTGTTTATGAAAATAATTTTTTTTATAAGATAATGAAAAACTAAGGAATTATGTTTCTTCTTTTCATGGTAATGTTTAGATGATTTGGAAATTACTGGGGATGTGAATGAAAATTGAAAATAGAAGTTGAAAGTCATAAGAAATATTTCTCTTCTTTTTTCAAATGTCATCAAATGTATTGAAGAAATAAGTATTTAAATAAAATAAATAAATAACGGTATTGGTAATGATATGGGGTAACCTAAAATGTATCAAAATAATTTTATAAAAAGTAAAAAAAGATTACACTTCTATTATTAAATGTTTTTGATGTGGGATGAAATGAGGCTATGTAAATGATTATTTTCTTATATTTAAAAAACCATTTGGATTTATGAAGAAATGTATTTATTAATTTTATTTATATATAATTCCATATAGTAATTTTTTAAATTTCTGTGGGTACATAATTTTTTTACTAATCCTATTGGAACCAAAGTAGCTTGGGTACCTAAACTGTAAAGTAATTGATTATTATTAGAAAAATTAATTTAATATGTCCAGAATTAACTATATTATATTTATAATGGATGATCTAGGGATATTAATGGAGTCTCATCAAATTTATTAATTATAAATAATTTTATGGAGGCACTCTTACATTTTTAGATAATTCCAATGTAAAAGTAGTAGGTTTTGGTAAATTTGGTGTTTACAATTATACATTTATCACTAATGTTTTACAAGTTTAATGTTTAGAAAATAATTTATATAGTGTATATAAATTATTATATGATAGAATAGAAGTAAAATTTAAAAATAATATGTATTTATTTTTAGGAATGGATCATTATTATTTTATTCTAACCATAATGAAAGTATAAATATTATTGATTTTTTGAATTTACTATTCAATATATTAAGTGTTTGAATTCTTTAGAGATTGATAAAATTATTTGACATAGATAATTATTTCATTTTTATTTCACAATATTACATAATCCCTCTAGATATGAGAAAGTAATATAGTAAAATACCTTGAACAAAGAGAAGTTCCATGTTTGTGATGCGTGTATTAAATGGAAACATCATAAATTTTCATTCAAATCTATCGACCAGATAAGTACTAATAGAAAATTACTGTTAATACATATTTATTTATTTCTTTTAACTCGATTTATTTTATTATTGGAAATAAATTTACATTATTTAATTTTTATGATAATAAAATATTTACATGGGTTTTTTATTGTAATAAAAATGATGTTTTATTTAAATTTACTACTTTTTATAAATTAGTTGAAAATGAAAAACGTTATATGATTGTTTTAATTCATAGTGATAAAGGATTTGAAATTAATGATTCTTTTGAAGATATTTTTTATTTTCAAAAAATTTATTTTCCATGAACACCACAACAAAAAATGTTGTAGAACGTAAAAATAGAACACTTGTTGAAATATCCATAACTATGTTATGTAAATATAAGTTTCCTAGATATTTTTTTGATATTATTTTCAATTCCTTTCATATTTAAAAAAATTATTATTAGAACATTTTTAAATAAAACTCGATATGAATTATTCAAAGGTGAAAATCATAATGTTTATTATTTAAAAGTTATTGGATTTAATGTTTTTTTGAATTTGAAATATAATTTTGATAAATCTAATATGAAAAATGATGAAGGTATATTTTAAGTTTATTAAAATAATATTAAGGAATATATATACTATAATAAATTATGTATGCCAATTAAATAAATTTTTTACATTATGTTTTTTTTGAAATAATATGAAATTGAATGCAAATTTTTTTTGATGATGAGTTTAGATATTTCAATTTTTGGAAAAGAAAATCCAAAAATATGAAAATTAATCAATTTAGGTGGAGAGTGATAACTCATTATCTTATCTTATATTATGTATGATTTATATTGATCATTATATTGATAATGTTACTATTTTTTTTATTAAAACAAGAAATTCTATTTTTAATTTTCATGTTAATTGTGATTTTATTTTGGATTTTTTTCTAATGATGTTATTTATGTTTTGAATGATTCTATGTGGATTTTAATATATGAATGATGATATTAATAAATTTTTTCTCAAAATAATATTTGGTATTTAGTTGAACCCGTCATATATAATAATCTTATTAGAACTAAATGGATTTTTATAAATAAGATGGTTAAATCTAGATAGGTTTTCAAGAATAAAGATAAACGTGTTTCTCAAAGTTACTTTCTAAAATACAAAAAAATATAAATTCACCTCATATATGTATCAAGTTATCGGTAAAAATGTAGTTTATTAGCATTCATGATAAGAATATTTTGTTTGTTTATATAATCCTAAAAGTGAGTATACCCTTGCCACTTCTTGTTTCCCTCGATCTTTATGGATTAATCAAACCTTATCTTAGTTTTGAATATATGCCTATTTATTTTGATAAATAATATTCTACCCCTATCATAAAGAACCCTTTAATTTATTCTTTAATGAATAATATAGACATAAATTTTTAATTTATTTGAGATTATGTTTATAAATGAGATATATTTTTTATAATATATGCCTATTGAAAAAATAATCACTGTTTTTGTACAAATCCTTCAGTTTATTATAGATTTGAAGAAGTTAAACTGGAATTTGGTGTGTTATATAATTTATAATTTATGATTTATTTATATAATTTTATAAAAATTGAATTCAATATATTCTTGTTTTATAAACTATTGTAATAAGTATTTATGGAGGGGATATTAACACTTTTATTATGTAATACAGTTTCATTTACTAATTTATTTTACTACTATTAATTTTTTTTATATTTACATTTTTAAATTTCAATAAGGTTTAGAATTTTTTTATTAATATTTTTGAAAAATAGGTTTTAGTCTTGTAATTTCCAAAATAGGGTTGATTGTTATGGAGATTTTTTTAATGTTTAAGTGCCTTTTAAATTAGATTTTTGAGCATATTTTGAATAAAAAATATTTATTAAAATATTTTATTATTAATAGTTGTTTATAAAATTGGTAATTATTATTTCTTATAGTATTTATATCCAATTTTCCATAAGTTTTTTAATTATGTATTTTATAGTTTATAAATTGTTAATTATATATTTATTGAATTATTTAATTTAAATTCATTATTATTATTATTTACTTTAATTATGATTTAATGCCTCTAAATTTATGTGCAACCATATTTTTCTAGAATGGATGAAATGATAGACCATTCATGTGATCTTATTTCATAGCCTGCTACCACGACTTTTATATATTTGTTTCTTTGGGTATAATGACCCATAAATTTCATATGTGGATATTACATATAAATAAAATAATAATAATTACATAACATAAATAAACCACACTATAACCATATAGGTTTTTTTTATTTGGAAACACGGAATCATAAACAAATGATTCATAAAACAAGAACATCATCTCCCTCTTATTCCTTCGTAACTAAATCGCTTTTTGAATAATATTACTTAATTCCATTGTCTATATCATTGGGAAAAGAAATATATGAAAGTGTGATCTACAGTGATTAGTAAGTGTAAAAAAATTAGATGTCAATCATATAATAATTGTAAGACATATGAACATAAAAAACATTTGAAAATTATATAATGCATATCAGAGATCATAATATCATGTCATGGGATAAATCATAGAGGTTTATAAAGAATAAAATAATAAATCACCTGAGAGAATAACATAATAAATGGAATTTTGGAATACAAATAGGCATAGAAATTTATTTCTATAATAGTAAAAGATCATTTCAAAGACTATAATATTGGAAAAATTCCTTTACTGAACCAGGTCCACTCCCCGTTTCAGCCCTATATTACTATCCCAAGTCAACTCATCATTCTAGTACTATATATCTCATGAGATATAAATCATTACCAAATGAATTTTAGAGAGATAAAGGTCCCAACCATTACATGGGTAAAAGCATAAATATGTGTTCCACAAGAACCTAAATCAATCTCATATTAGAACCAATAGAATAAATTGGTTTTCTTAACATTTTATCATAACACAACTCATGGAAAAGAAATAGTATTCATAAAAATCAATTCATCATAAGAATAAACCATTCATAGAAAGAATAATAATTTTATCATTAGATCATAAACATTGTAAAACAAAACTAACATAAAATAATTTTATCTTATATGGAATTTTTTGAGAGATCACATGAAATAATTCCCGAGGAAAATATTCTTTTTATTTTGAAAACATTTTTACCTTAAAATACTACACAATTTTAAAATAAAAAGTTTTTTTTGAAAATAACCAGGTATTCATATAAGGGAATATTCAAGATGTTATGGTGTTATGAAATCATGAAAAATATATTTATGTCGTATATGTTTAAAAACATTCCTTTCATACATTTACTTTAAAAGTCACAAAGTATTTCATTAGGAAAATAAAAAAAGATTCTTTTAAAATAGTTTTCTAAAAATTCACATGTGTGTAAAAATGAATTTAAATTTTTTATAAAAATATTAAATTTTTAAGAAACATTAAAAAGGGAGTTAAGGATTCCCCAGCAGATACATAGTAATAAACAATTACAAATAAAATTGTATTTGGAAATTAACCCTCACTTTAAGTCTAATTTCCTTCATACGTATCAGAACCTCCTGTATAATGGTTTAAAGAATGATATTAATTTATACAAAAAAATAACATTTATGATATAATATATGATATTCTTATATCATCTTATCACCTATTTTTTAAAAATATTTCATTATTACCCTTCTTCTGGGTTCTAATTGCTTCATTTTCTTATGCATGTTTTCTCATATAAGTCATAATTATTTAAATATGATATATTTTTATAAGTACCCAGACATAAACAATAAATAATCCTGAATTAAATTAATAATTCACATTTAGGATCTTTTTAGGTTTATATTTTTAATGAATTAGGCAATAATAGTTACATTTCATCTCATAAATTACAAGGTAGACACTTCTACTCAGTTTCCATTTTTTTCGTAAAATAAAATATCTTGAAAAAAAGAGTCATGTCGAGTTCCAAGATATAGACAACATGAAATTTCCTTGATCCCATACTTGATGCTAATCATATTTAAGACCTATGAAACACATTTCAATACATGAGGTGAGAATTAAAAGCTCAGTAAGGGTTATAAAATAAAGATGGAAAATATTAGCCCATTAAAAAATAAAAATAAATGAAACCATTATTTTCAATCATAAAATACATTGGGAAATCATAAGATTTTTAAATAACACACACAAATAAGAAATCATAAAGTTAACTTATATAATTCCTAACATACTTACGTTGTAGCTATCATAGCTACATAGGGAGTCACATTTGGAATACCCATCACAGTATATTCCCTATATATCTTTGGGGAAATATTAGCATTTACATCCATCATGTTACACAATGAATTAGAGAGCTATATTAGGCTCACCCATCCTAGGTTTATCACAGAACCACCCATATACGTAAACAATTCCCAAGGACCATAATATAATCATAACATATAACATAATAGTAAAGGAAAGATAACATTCCCAAATTGAAATCACAATATATCTTTTCAAGATATTAAACAAAATATTGAAATAATAAATCCAAAAAACATTATTAATACCAAAATACATAAAAGATTATATGGTATTTATTTTTCTTTTAAAAACATTTCAGCTTGTTAAGGAATCCAAAGATCAAATAATACTTGTGGCGGCAGAAAGGTCATTGTCACCGCGTACATTAAAAGAAACATTATTTTATGTCATTTAGTAAAAAAATTATTAGAGAAATATTCCCTTTAAATTCAATGAAATTTCAATTGTTTTTATACAGTGTATAAAACAATGTCTAGTATAAAACAAAATATTCCTTAATGAATGGAGATTGAAACGATGTCCCTTATAGAGACGGTATCCTTAGATTAAGGATAAATCAATGACATAATTATGGTTGAGAAATATATATACACCCAATAAAAGTGGATATTATGTGTAAAACAATCATAGGTTATTCACACATATTCATACCATGACATAATCCAGATGTATAAGTTTAACCCCAAGAATTGGAATTGGGTGAAGAAGTTCCCTTATATAAATTCGACAGCCTAACAACGACTCTTTATAATTTAGAAAATGAGTTTATGAGAAAGAAAAGGGTATCTCATCACATGGAAATAGAATTTATAGTAATAAGGATATATAAGAACATATCCTAACATAATAAGATGTGAATTAAAAGACATAACAAATATTAGTGTTTTAATAAGAGGAGGGTGAAAGGTCCCCTTACCGATTTGGTAACATATGACACATACACCCCATGAAAGAAGGATAATTCAATGAAGAGGTAAAATAACCATAAATTATATTATATTACACAAATAATACAATAATGGGTAATACATACACCACACAAAAGGAAATAGTGGCAAATAAAGCATGAATCTCACGTGAATAAAAAGTGAGATGAAAACCCCTTACCGCATTGTGATCAATTGAGCCGTATCAAAAAAATGGTTAATAACCACCAAATAAATCACATAATACGACGAATATAAATATAATCATTATAATATATATCAAATGGAATTAAAAAATACACCACATGCGTGAAATAAGTGGTGAACAAGGGAAATCTCATGGAATTAAAAGTGAGATAAGAAACCACTTACCTCGTGTCCGAATTGACTTGTTTGTTCCTTGTTCTTATGAATAATAAACATAAGATAATTTATACTTGATTATGAACCATTTTTAATGTTTATTATTCCTTTTATATCACTTAATACCATGTAATAAACATTATTTAATCATTTAAGTTAATAATGGTCGTTTTGTCGATATTTTGCACTTGTGTAAAAAATGAACACCTTATAATTACAAGTTGTCCATGTGTTCAAAAGTACATTATCTACAAAATGATATTAATGATTTATATATCATATATATATATAGTATATATATATATTTATAATAGTATATAACATTTGGAGATAAGAAATGAAATGTACCATTCATGGAGACGGTAAGTCGTACGTACGCATAAACTCTACATTAATTTATATTTTGAATTTTAATTGAATGAAAAATTAATGATAAATAGTTACATTATAATTACATTATAATATCAAAAATAATTTCAATAACTCCATCCATTATACATACCTTGTATGTTATGAACGAGTCATATCACATGGAAGGGGGCGGTGGTCCGCACTTCCTCAAATGAAATTATCGCATTTACTCCTAATGGAAACCATAATGGTATGCTATAAATTCAGAATAAATAAGCACAAAAAAAACATAAACATAATATATATCATATTTAAATATAGTTCCATCATAATGACCACCCTAATAGGTGGTAGGAGATAATTGATCAATCATCGTTTCATGAGGCGTTAGTTTTCCATCCACAGAAACAGTATGTTCTTTACCCATTAAATGGAGGTGTTTGTTAGTGTAGCTCAAATACATCTCTTAAAAACAACCTATTATATTTAATATATTGTTTTGTTATAAAATAATGGAATAAAAATATTTTATATGGTTGGAGATGTAAAATAAAACGCAAGGACTTAAGAGAAGACTTTACCTTTAAATTGGGTATCTCCCTTTGGTTTGAACCAAAAGGTTTACTTGAATTTGCTTCTGCCGAAGGTAAGGATTCTAGGAGGAATATAGGGATATTTAGAGCTTATTTGGGTAAGTTTTTAATGATACAAATGGATTTATAGGTGTGAGGAATGGGATAGAAATGAGGGATTTTATAAGGGGGATGAGGGGCTCTTTAGGAATGTTTGAAAATATTATTTTATTATATGATTATTTTATTTTTTAAAAGGTCGAGAACATATTAAAGTTGAAAATAATATGTATCATGGTCAACATAAAATCATCCAATAAAATTGTACAGGTTTTGGATATTATTTTAATCTTTATAATCTTATTTATTTAAATCATTTATTAATGAGGTAAACACATCATCATTATTATATCAGAAATTATTTAATTCATTTGATGTCTAAAAATTATAAAAAAATAACCATAATTTATGAAATATTTTTATCTTTACAATTAATATTTATAGTCTAATATATAACTTATATAAAACCATGCAAAAATTTATTTATTAAAGGTATATGTTTTTGTCATTTTTGTCTTTACTTTAAATAAATTAATATAAAGTCTCATTATCACTCTTAAGTGGCTCCATGGGGTCCTAAAATTGACCCAAAGATGTACATGGTCAGAAGTATATTAACCAATAGGATTAGGACACATGTTAGGGTAATTTTATATTATAATAATAATATTTTGTTACCCATATTTACCAGATTTAACCTTTAACCATGGTAAATAATATTTTTACAGAAGTAAATATTAATATTGTCTAAACAAAAAAGTTACTTATTTAAAAAATTTGGAACTCTTGATTCAAAATATTGAATCCATTTTTACAAATTCAAAACACCGAAGTGGTTGAAATTAATTTAAAATTATTTCCATCTGACAAAATGAAAATTGTGTTTTTAAGAAATAACAACTATCAAAATATTGACACTTATTTATGTCCAATTTCAAAGTGAAATTACTTAAAATGACCAAAATTGGATTAAATGGTAATAAAATAATCTAATTAGACTTTAAAAATAATTAAAATGACAATCTAACCATATAAATAAATTATATTAAAAGGTAGTTTTGAATTAAAATATAGTTTTTTAACGATTCATAAAAAAATGAATTTTATCAGAAAAAATACCAATAATATACCCAAAGTAAATTTTGATGTCCCTATTATAAATAAGAATTTAATTTTGTCAAATATAACATATAAAAGTGACCAAAACTATATTTAATGAGGGTTCTCCATTAAAAAGTGGTAAATCGACCTTTTAATGGATATTAGAGTATTTATGCTTAAAATCGGATGCTTTCTTATCTTAAGCCTCTAAATTTTATTGGATAAATGTAAAATCATTTAACAAACATGTAAATTCATATTGTAGTTGGTTCTGTCCATTCCCACCAATACAATGGATAAGCGTTAATAACCATTAAAAATAATATTATATTTTTATTTGACAGTATAACTCAATGTTGTGTGCAACGTAAGATTTCAAAGAAACATGTTGTTGTGTATCGGTTATTCTATAGAAAATATCATCCCTTGTAATGTAAAATTAATAATTAATTTACTAATATTAATAAATATGAAAGTGTTGTATTCTTTATTTACCTGGGATGTTACATCCTTCCCCCCTTATAAGAATTGCGTCCTCACAATTTCAAAATTGGGTTAGGAAAATTCATTTAAATCCCCACATTAGAAGAAGAGTCAACAAAATATCATTTTAAAAGAAAGAAAGTGAAATAAAAAGGTCACCCAAGATATCCCATACTAGAATTACATGTAGGAAAACAAGGATATGGAAGAGAATCAAACCATCAAGGTTTGATGGAGAGTGGTAAAAACATGATTAAGAGAAAGTTAACCACCAGAAAATAACAAACTTGTGATATGTTAAACGTTCTTTGATTCCCTAGTAAGAAAATTTAACAGACAATGTTTTTGATTTATGTTACTTTTCATAAAGTTGAGGAATTTATTTAAGAGCTTGAATAAGAACATAAGGAGACATACTTACTTTTCATATAAACGTTCATCCTTTACTATATTTATACCACAAACTAATCTTTTCTCCAAATTATGAGTATTAATGATGACTATTTCACGTTGAAAGCACTATAATAAACTTCTGGAGAATCACATAATCCACAAAAGATGTACTATAATTTTTATATGTCTTTAGACATTAACCAAAACCAAAATGGTTAGTACAAGATGAGATAATCCCCAAAAAGGATAATATTTTACAAAAAGAGAAACTACTCTTAATCTTCATAATTTACCAAACAATACCCAATGTTCAACAAATACCATTCCATAAACAACTATCCATAAAATTCATAAAATTAATCCATACTAAGATTGAAACCCAAATCTCAGAAGAATTTATTCACATAGTCTTCCAAGATAAATCTTAACATTTATCTCCAAATAATATCAATTACTTTTAAAGTCTCATAATGAAGTGTAATTAACCAAATAACATATTCTCTATGATAAGTTAATCATTTCCAAAAATAACCCAAATCAACATACATACAAAATATAAACATAGATTCTTCTAAAATAAAATTCCACCATTACTCATCAAAAAAAATTATTCCTTGAATAACATTTTCATATATCAAACTTCAGGGTTACACATATTATAAACATTATTCCAAAGTAATCCCATCCTCAAAAGATCCTTAATACCTTTATGTATTTAACAATCTTAATATCTACCGTCTCTTAAATCTCTTTTATGTTGAATTCTTACTCATTTAACATTCTTCATGATCCATTATCCTTTCTTTACCAACTTATTCTGAAATACTTATTTTCTACATACAAAATCATGAGTCATTTCCTAAGATTCAATAATATTAAAAAATACGTTAAGAAATAATCCATACCATTCATTTTTCATTGTCATTTTCACCATCCTCAATAAGAATAAAATTAGGTACTGGTAAACATATATTTGTATTATCAAGGTGATCCCATTCATAAACCATCTTCATAGGATATCTGTTTGTATAATGACTATGCACACCACATTTAAAACATTCCTGATCCCTCAGAAAGAATTTCTTTCCCTTTCCTAGATTCAAGCGGATGATTCTTTTTTCCATGGAGGGTACTTTCTTTATGACCTTCATTCTGACATATATAGCATCTTCTTGTCCATTTGAAGAATTTTACTAGGTGTTTCTTTCCACAACCTTAACACATAGGTTTTTGAACATACTTACCTTTATGATTATTACCTGAACTTCCATAGGGATTTTTTTCTCACATACACCATAGTTTAAGAGGTTAATCATGACTCCAGATAATTGTTTGAGAATATCCACGAGAGTTCTCATTGCAGTTCTCATTTCATTCAATTGCTCATTCAGAAAACCATCATAGTTTTCTTCACATCCACAATTACATTGGTGCCTGCTAGATCCAGACATTTACTAAAACTAAAAATTTCAGTGTGATTATATCAGTAAAATCATCATATAATATCTAATTATGAGGGTATATACAATGATATACATATTCATGTTACTTAAACTCATTCACTTTATCTAAAATAACTATACCTCTTTCTAAAATCCTAACCATTATGGTAATGTCACTTCTGATTAAAGAACACCCTAACCTATAAACTTATCTAAACCAATCTTTGATACCAACTAGAAGGACTGAGCCTTAAACATTACATAATATTGAATTAAATGAATAATTCACATTGAAGGAATTTTCAGGTTTAGATTTCTAGATATTTAGGCAATAAATATTACATTAAATCTCAAAAAATACAAGGTAAGCACTTCTACTCCATTTCAATTTTGTTTCATAGAATAAAATCTCTTGAAAAAAAGAGTTGTGTCTAGTTCCATGTTTTAGACTGCATGACTTTTCAATGATAACATCCTTGACACTATTTATCTTTTAGAGGAGTGAAACACATTTCAAAACTTGGGGTGAGCATAAAAAATCTCATTTAGGGTTATAAAATAAGGAAGAAAAATATTAGTCCATTATTAAATAAAAATAAATGAAACCACACTTTTCAATCATAATATACCTTGAGAAATCATAAGATTTATTAATAACACACACAAATCATAAATCGTAAATATAACTTATAAAATTCATAACATACTTACATTGTAGCTATCACAGCTTCATAGGGTGTCACATTTAGAATACCCATCAGAGTATATTTCCTAAATCTCTTAGGAAAAACATTGAATTTTACCTCTATCACGTTAACCAATTCATTAGAGAGCTATCTCTGGCTTACTCGCCCTAGGTTTGTCATGGGACCACCCATATATGTAAACAATTCCAAAGGACCATAATATAATCATAACTCATAACATAAGAATAAAGGAAAGATAACATTCCCCAATTTCAATCACAATATATATTTTCAAGATATTTAACAAGATATTGAAATAATAAATCCAAACCCAATTTTAAATACCAAAATATGTAAAAGATTATATGGTATTTATTTTTCTTTTAAAAACATTATGGCTTGTTAAGGAAACCAAAGATCAAATTATACTCGTGGTGGTGGAAAGGTCATTGTCACCACGTACATTAAAATAAACATTATTTTTTGTCGTTTAGTAAAACACTTCATAGAAAATGATTCCCTTTGAATGAAATGAAATTTCAATGATGTTTATACAACGTATAAAATAAAGTCATGTATAAAACAAAATATGTTTTAATGAAATAATATTGAGATGAAGTCCCTTATAAATATAGTATCCTTAGATTAAGGTAAATCAATGACATAATTATCTATGAGAAATATAAATACACACAATATAAGTGGATATTAAGTTTAAAAAAAATCAGACGTTTTTCACACAAATTCATAGCACGAAATAATCAAGATGTAGAAGTTTAACCCAAATAATTTAAATTGGGTAAAGAAGTTCCCATATAGAAATTTGACAACCTAATGACATCACTTTTAAATTCAGAAAATTAGTTGATGAGAGAGAAAAGGGTATATCATCACTTTGACATAATATTTATAGTAATAAGGATATATAATAACATATCCCAACATAATAAGATGTAAATTAAAGGACATAACAAAAAGAATTCTTTTAAGAATTGGAGGGTGAAAGGTTCCCTTTCCGATTTGGTAACATACGAAACATACACCCCATGAAAGAATGATAATTCAATGAAGATGTAAATACCCATAAATTAAATTATATTTCACAAATATTATAATCATGGGTAGTAAATCCAACACACAAAAGGAAATAGTGTCAAATATAGCATGAACCTCACAGGAATAAAAAGTGAGATAAAAACCCCTTACCACGTTGTAATCAATCGAGTCGTATAAAAAAGGTTAATAACCACCAAATTAATCACATAATACAATTAATATAAAGAGAATAATGATAATATATATCAAATTTCAGTAAATAATATACCAAATTCATGAAATAATTGGTGGACAATGGAAATCTCATGGAACTAAAAGTGAGATTATAAACCCCTTACCTCGTGTTCGACTAGACTTGTTTGTTACTTGTTCTTCCTGAATAATAAACTTTAGTTAATATATAATTTATTAAGAACACTTTTTCAAGTTTATTATTCATTTTATACCACTTATTACAATGTTATAAACATTATGTAATCATTTAAGTTAATAATGGTCATATTGTCGATATTTGGTACTTCAGTAAAAAATGAACACCTTATAATTACAAGTTGTCCATGTGGTCAAGAGTCCACTATCTACAGATTTATATTCATGAATTATATATCATATATATCATATATTTCTACAATATATATGTATTTATAATAGTATATAACATTTGGAGATAAGAAATGAAATGCACCGTTCATGGAGACGACAAGCCGTACTTACGCAAGAACACTACTTTCATTTCTATTTTGAATTCTAATTGAATTAAAAATTAATGATACATTGTTATATTATAATTACTATATAATATCATATATAATTTCATTGAATCCATCCTTTATACATCACACGTATGGTATTAATTAGTCATATTACTTTGAAGGGGGCGGTAGTCCGCACTTCCTCAAATGAAATTATCACGTTTACACATAATGGAAACCATAAAGGTATGATATAAATTCAAAATATAGAAGCATTAAAAAAAACATATTAATAATAAATATCATATATAAATATAGTTCCCTCATAATATCCACCCTAAGAGGCGGTAGGAGATAATTGAACATTCATCATTTCGTGAGGCGATAGTTTTCCATCCACAGATTCAATATGTTCATTACCCATTAGATAGAGGTGTGTGTAAGTGTAGTTTGTATAATTATCATACCCACATCCTAATATATTTAGGATACTGTTTTTGATATAAAATAAAGTAAAAAAGATTTTAGGGGGTTGGGGATGTAAAATAAAATAAAAGGACTTAAGAGAAGATGTTACCTTTAAATTGGGTATCTCCCTTTGGATAGAACCAAAATGATTATTTGAAGTGCCTTATGCCTAAGGTAAGGCTTCTAGGAAGAATAAGGGGATCTTGAGATATTATTTGGTCAGGGTTTGGATGATCCAATGGGCTATAGATGTGTGAGTAATGGGTTAGAAATGAGGACTTTTTATCTGGGGGAGGAGGGGCTCTTTAGGTATGTTTGAAAATATTATTTTATTATATAATTATTTTCAGTTTATAATGGTCCAGAAAATATTAAAGTCAAATATAATATGTCTCATGGCAGAAATAAAATCATCAAATAATAACTAGATAGGATTTGGATATTATTTTAATATTTATAATCTTATTTATTTAAATCATTTATTAATGAGGTAACACTGCATTATTATTGTATCAAAAATAATTTAATTTATTTGATGTCTAAAAATTATAAAAAAATATCTTGATGTAGGAAATATTTTTATATTGATAATTAATATTTATAGTTGAATATATAACTTATATAACCTCATGTAAAAATTTATTTACTAAAAGATATATGTTTATGTCATTTTTGTCTTTACTTTAAATAAATTAAAATGAAGTGTCATTATCACTCTTAAGTGGCTCCTTGGGGTCCCAAAAAATACTTAAATTTTCACATGGTTGGATATGTATTAAAAAATAGGATTAGAACATATGTTTGGGTAATTTTATTTTATTATAATAAAATTTCTTACCCTCATTTACAGGATTTACCCTTTAACCATGGTAAATAATATTTTTACAAAAATAAATATTCATATTGTCTACAAATAAAAGTTAAATATTTACAAAATTTGGAACTCCTGATTCCAAATATCTAATCTATTTTTAAAAATTAAAAATACAGAATTGGAAGTAATTAATTTAAAATTAATTCCCACTTTCAAAACAAAAAACATGTTTTTAAGAAATAATAACTATCAAAAGATTGGCACTTATTTATGTCCAATTTCAAAGTGAAATTAATTCTAATGACCAAAATTGAATTAAATGGTAAAAAAACAATCTAATTATACTTTAAAACCAAAAAAAGATAATCTAACCATATAAATAAATTATATTAAAAGGCAGCTTTGAATTAAAATATAGTATTTTATACTATTCAAATAAAATGAATTTTATCAGAAAAATACCAAAAATTTACCAAAAAGTAAATTATGATGTCCTAATTCTAAAGAATAATTTTATTTTGTCAAATATAACATAAAAAAGTTACCAAATCAATATTTAAATAGGGTTCTCCATTAAAAGGTGGTAAATCGACCTTTTAATGAAAATTAGAGTATTTATGCTTAAAATCGGATTCTTTCTTATTTTAAGCCTCTAAAATTTATTGGATAAATATAAAAACATTGAACAAAAAGGTATATTCATATTGTAGTTTATTATTTCCATTACCACCAATACAATTTCTTGATGTTAACTACCATTTAAAAGAATATTATATCAATAATTTTCAGTATAACCCAATGATTTGGGAAACGTAAGATTTCAAAGAAACCAGTTGTTTTGTATCGATTACGCCATGAAAAATAGCATCTAATTTAAAGTAAAATTAATAATTAATTTACAAACATTAATAAATATGAAAATTTTATATTATTTATTTACTTGGGATGATACATCCTTGTCCCCTTTTGGGAATTGCGTCCTTGCAATTTTAAAATTGGGCTCGGAAAGTTCCTTGAAAGCCCTAAATTGGAAAAGAGTCAATAAAAATATCGCTTTAAAAGAAGGAAAGAGAAATACAAAGGTCACCTGAGATAGCCCGTACTAGGATTCTATATAGGAAAACATGGATATAGAAGAGAAATAAACCATCAAGGATTGACGGAGTGGGGTAGAAAACATGATTAATAGAAAGTTAACCACCAGAAAATCACAAACTTGTGATGGGTTAAACGGTCTTTGATTCCCCAGTAAGAAAAGTTAATGGATAAAGTTTTTGTTTTAACTTACTTTTCATAAAGATGACAAATTTATTTAAGATCTTGAATAAGACCATAAGGAAACATACTTACTTTTAATGTAAACTTTCATCCTTTACTAGATTCATACCAAAAACTCATCTTTTCTCCAAACGATGAGTATTCAAGATGACTTTTCACATTAAAAGCACTATAATCAACTTATTTAGAATCACATAATCCAAAAAAGATGAGCTATAATTTTCCCATGGATTTCGACATTAACCAAAATCAAAATGTTTAGTTCAAGATCAGATAATCCCACAAAAGGATAATCTTTTACAAAAAGAGAAACTACTCTTAATCTCCAAAATTTACCAAACAATACCCAATGTTCAACAAATACCATTCAATAAACAACTATCCATAAAATTCATAAAATTAATCCATACTAATATTGAAACCCAAATCTCAGAAGATTTTATTCTCATAGTATTCCAAGATAATTCTTAACATTAATCTCCAAATAAAATCGACTACTCTTAAAGTCTTATACAAAAGTGTAATTAACCAAATCACATATTCTCTATGATAGGTTAATAATATCCATAAATAACCCAAATAACCATATATCCAAAATATAAACATAGATTCTTCCAAAATAAAATTCCACCATTACTCATCAAAAAAAATTATTCCTTGAATAACATTTTCCTATATCAAACGTCTAGGTTCAACATATTATAAAAATTCATCCAAAGTAATCCAATCCTCAAAAGAGCCTTGATACCTTTAAGAATTTTATCATCTTAAAATCTACCATAACTCTTGAAGCCCTTATATGTTGACTTCTAACTCATTTAATGTTCTCCATGATCCATTATCTATTCTTTACCAACTTATTCTGGAATACTTCTTTCATACATACTAAATCAAGAGTCATGTCCTAAGATTCAATAATATCAAAACATATGTTAAGAAATAATCCATACCTTTTATTGGTCATTGTCAGTTTCTTCATCATCAATTGGAATGAAACTAGTTATTGGTAAACATATATAAGTATTATCATGGTGATCCCATTCATAAACCATCTTCATAGGGCATGTTTTTGTATAATGACCACACACACCATATTTAAAACATTCAATTGATCCCTCAGAAAGAACTTATTTCCCTTTACTAGATTCAACTGGATGCTTCTTTTTCCCATGGAAGGTTCTTGCTTTATGACCTTCATTCCCACATCAATAGCATATACTTGTCCTTTTGAAGCATTTTCTGAGGTGTTTCTTTCCACATATTTGACACGTAGGTTTCTGAACATACATACCATTATGATTTTTACCTGAACTTCCATAGGGATTTGTTTCTCACATATACAATGCCTTATAAAACTCACCATGGTTAAGGTGGTTAATCATGTCTCCAGATAGTGGGATGAGAATAACCACAAGAGTTCTCATTGTAGATCCCATTCCATTCAGTTTCTCATTCATAAAACCATCACAGTTTTCTTCACATCCACTATTACTTTAGTGCCTTCTAGATCCAACCATTTACTATAACCAAAAAGTTTAAGTGTGAGTATATCAGTAAAATTATCAAATAATATCTTATGAGGAGGGTAAATACTAAGATATACTTATTCATGTTTTCTTAAACTCATTCACTTTATTTAAAAAACTATGACTCTTTCTAAAATCCTAACCATTATGGTAATGTCACTTATGCTTAAAGAACACCCTAACCTCTAAAGTTATCTAAACCAACCTATGATAACAAATATAAGGACTCAACCTTAAACATTACGTAATCGTGAATTAAATGAATAATTCACATTAAGGATATTTTCAGGTTTAGAGTTTTAGAGAATTAGGCAATAACTGTTACATTACATCTCAAAAATTACAAGGTAGACACTTCTACCCAGTTTTCATTTTGTTTCATAAAATAAAATTTCTTCAAAAAAAGATTCATCCCTAGTTTCAAGTATAAGACAACATGACTTTTCCATGATCCCATCCTTGACACCATTTATCTTTAAGACCCGTGAAACACATTTCAAAACATGGGGTGAGCATAAAAAGCTCAGTAAGGGTTATAAAATAAGGAAGTAAAACATTATCCACTCAATAAATACAAATCAATGAAACCATACTTTTCAATCATAACATACCTTGAGAAATCATATAATTTATGAATAACACACACATATCATACATCATAACGGTAACTTATGAAATTCATAACATACTTATATTGTATTCATCACAGCTACATAGGGAGTCACATTTGGAAAACCTATCAGAATATATTTCTTAATCTCTTAGGAGAAACGTTGACATTTACCTCTGTCACGTTATCCAATGCATTAGAGAGTTATCTCAGGGTCACTCACCCTAAGATTATCATGGAACCACCCATATATGTAAACAATTCCCAAGGACCAAAATATAATCATAACACATAATATAAGCATAAAGAAAAGATAACATTGCCAAATTACAATCATAATATATCTTTTCAAGATATTAAACAGGATATTGAAATAATAAATCCAAAAACCAATTTCAATATCAAAATATGAAAAATAGTACATGGTATTTATTTTTCTTTTAAAAACATTACGGCTTGTTAATGAAGCCAAAGATCATATAATACTCACGGCGGCGGAAAGGTCGGTGTCACCTCATATTTTAAAATAAAAATTCTTTTTTGTCGTTTAGTAAAACACTTCATAGAAAAATATTCCATTTGAATAAACTGAAATTTAAATGGTCTTTATAAAGTGTATAAAAGAAATTTGTTTATAAAACAAAATTTTCCTCAATTAAATGAGATTAAGACTAAGTCCCTTATAAAGGCGGTATCATTAGATTAAGGATAAATCAATGACATAATTATGTGTGAGAAATATAAATACACCCAATATAAGTGGAAATTTAGTGTAAAATAGTCCAGGTTTATTCACACATATTCATAGCACGACATAATCAAAAAGTAGAAGTTTAACCGAATGAAATGAAATTGCGTGAAGAATTTCCCTTACCGAAATTCGACAGCCTAACAACGTCACTATAAAATTATGAAAATGAGTTTATGAGAGAGAAAAAGGTATCTCATCACTTGGACATAAAATTTACAGTTTATATTATTATTTTTCAGTATAACTCAACGTTGTGTATAACGTAATATTTCAATGAAACTCATTGTTGTATATCGGGTACACCATCGAAAATAATATCCCATTTAAAGTAAAATTAATAATTAATTTAAAAATAATAATAAATATAAAAATGTCATATTCTTTATTTACCTAGGATGTTGCAATTTTCCTCATCTACAGAATAATATTGAGGTAATATATATCATATTTATTCATTATATACATTTATATAATTATTCTTAAATGGTTAGCATGGAAAATGAATCACATTGCATCATAGAGATGGTAGGATGTACGTATACACAAGCGACGGTATCATTCCCTTAATAATGAAATAATACGGAATATGGTGGTATATTAATTTTATATATAGAATAAATATATAATTTTTATCATATATATATATATATTATTTACATCATTATATCCATCCAAATAAAGTGGTGATAAAAAACTGATTACACCACAGCTTGGAGACGGTAAGTTGTATGTATGCATGTACAATGCTTTCATTTTCTATAGGATGTATAAAAGAAAAATATGGTTTTTACAAAATAATAATAAAATATAAGAATTTATTTTATATAAGTGTTATTTCATTAGAATGAAAACAACACATGATGAGGAAGTTTAGGAAGAAATAATCTTTAAAGAGTTATTAAAGTCGATTACCTCTTCTTTGGAGAACTTCATTTATATCTCCTCTTAGGGACACTAGTGCTGGTCTGTTGAGAATAAAAGAACCTATAAAATGTGTATAGGTATGTTTATAAGATAAATTTCAGGGTATTATCTATATTTAATTCTCAATGTGATGTGATGATGTGAGGGAGGAGGTTCCATTTTATAAATGAGGTGAGGGGTACTTTTGCAAATTTCTAAAAATATTTATTTATAATAAGTTTATTATAAATCAAAATACATCAATAAGGAAATTTATTTAAATATAATGTGAGATAATGTTTCAATATCCCAAACCAATAGATTTTAGATAGCTTTTGGTATTATTTTAAGCCTTATCATTTTGGTTAACCCTTAGTCAACCAATTTTAATTTCAACAAATGCAACCATTTTTAAATATTAAAAGGTGGAAGTTTTTAATTATGTGATGTAAATTATATAATAAAGGAAAAATTAATAATATATTATACTATATTATATTTAATGTTTTTAAATATTTTTTATATTTTTTTAAAAAAATAATAAAATATTTTTTTATAAAATATCATTTGTATCAATTTAGAAACTATTCATAACGTGTAATTTTAAAATATAAATATAATAAGTTAAGTTCGAAAAATAAATATATTTTTTTACCATATCAGGTAAATTTCATCTACAAAATTCATTGAAAACATTAATTATCTCAAATTATATTTATTTTATTATATTTCATAACATTTATTTGATATTTCTATCAATAAAATAATTACTACACCATCATTGTGTAATTATTTAATATAATTATTTGTGCACTAAAAATTATAAATAAAATACTATGATGGAGAAAAATATTCTATATTTAATAAAAATATTTATAGTCAAATATATATTTAGGGTAACCCTATCTTAAAAAAGATATATTATTTAAAACATCAATGTGACATTTTTAAATTTCTATTAAATAAAATATTATAAATGTCATAATCTCATCTATGTGGCCCAAAAATAAAAAAAATATCATGAAAATATGTTTATAATGTTAAACATTTACATTTATATTAGTTAATAACATACTATTTTCCCCATGTTGACACCTAAGGTATATCTAAGACAATTAAAGTGACATTTTGTGAAATTATATAATTTAAATATTATATAAGTCATTTTAATGAAAAAATGTCTATTAAGCAACTTAATTTAGATCCTTTGGTGTTAAGGGTATAATTATATTAATCAAATAAAATTAGGTCATGTGTAAGGGTAATTTTATAGTCCTTATTATTTTCTTTTCATAATAAATTACCCAATTTACCCTTTACTAAGGTAACAAAATTTACCAAGGTTACTATTCATATTGGAAAAGTATAAAAGGAACTTGATAATAAAATTTAGATGTTATGAATATTAATTTTGAATCTATTTTTAAAAATTTAAAACACAAAATTTTCAAAAATTTATTTAAAATAAAACCGATAAAACGCTATGAAATTGTTTTTTTCAGAAAAAAATCACTTTCAAAAATAAAATATTTTTATAATAAATTCATGCATAGAATAATTTAAAAAAACCCTAGTTAGAATATTTTAAATCAAAACGTAATAATTTAAATTTAAAACTAATATAAAACATAATTTTACCTTATAAATGGTTTAAAAGAAAATACAGTTTTCAATAAAAATCAGTGCTTTCACTATTCCTTAAACAAATAATGTGTTTTAGAACAAAATAATTTGAAGATAATTTTTCTATGATGAATTCAAAAAATGAAATTAATTTTTTCAAATTGATTTTATAGAACATATAAAAATGAATATTCATTCATAATTTGAAGAAAAACACATTTTTGATGAAAACATATTTTTGAGGAATATAATGGTTTTAATAAAATTGTGGGATTATTGTAACACCCCAAGATTTCATAGTGTGTTATTTCTTCAAAATAATTGAATAACTTGCACTACACGCAACACCGAGTTCAATCACACCATGAATTACCAAAGGCAAAATCCATTCAAAAGAGGTTATGAATATTATTAACTAAATTTTAAACTTTATATAATCCTTATAATTTTAGAATCCATATTATGAGTTTCTTAGTCATAATGCAAGAACAGATTCATTTTCAGTATTACACTTTTATCAACTTTTAATAGTGAAACCTTTTTAAATACAATATTTTATACTTTTTGACTAAATGGGGACATCAAAAAAATTTAAAATGAAACATCCCAAGCTTACACGGTACGCTTTCCTTTGAATAAAACAGTAGCGTGTGTTGTACGCAACTTCGAGTTTTAACACACACCACAACCGATCAAACTAGCCGTTATGAATAGTAATACCTAATTTTTGAAATTATATATATTTTATATTTGAAAATGGACTTCATTTTTGGACTCGGAATATCGAATTTAGCCTAAGGTGAAATTTTGGTACTTTTCGGATAACTTTCATATTTTGATGAATAGTGAAAATTACTAAATTTTAATTAAAAACAACTTTTTTAATCAAAATAATTAATAGTGATAAATTATGAATTTTAGTAGTTTTAAAGTATATTTAGAATATATTTTTACCATTTAATATAATTTTGGTCATTGGACATAATTTTACAATTAAACCGAACATAAACAAGTGTCAATCTTTTGATAGTTATTATCTCTTAAAAACACGCTTTTTGTTTTGACAGCGGGAATTAATTTTAAATTAATATCTGCCACTTCTGTGTTTTGAATTTAGGAAAATGGATTCCATATTTGGAATCAGGATGTTCAAATTGTGTAAATAGGTAACTTTTATTTTTAGACATTTTGAATAATTACTGCGGTAAATATTTTATTTACCATGGTTAAGGGTAAATCCGGTAAATAAGGGTTAAAAAAATAATATTATAATAATACTAAATTACCCTAAAACGTGTCTTAACCCTATTGGTTGATACATGGTAGACCATGGGCATCTTTGTGTCAATTTTGGGACCCCATGGATCCACTTGTAAGTGATAATGACACTTTATTTTAATTTAGTTAAAATGAATACAAAAATGACACAAGCATATATCTTTTAGAACAACAATTTTTACATAGGGTTATATATGTTGGATTTTAGATTATAAATATTCATTAGAAAGATAAAAAGATTTCCTACATAATGATATTTTATTTATAATTTTTAGACATTAAATAATTTATTTTATTTATGACACAATGATGATGCAGTAATTACTAAAATAGTGAAAAATTAAAATAATTGATATTATAAATACCCAAATAAATATAATATGAAACTTTTAATGAATTAAACTAATTTTCTAGGCTAATATGATATATTAGGATTGATTTAATGGACTTTGTTCGAAGTAATCAATCTGTTATGAGTTTCACAAAAATCAACTATTGAATAGTGTCAAAATTGACATAAAAGAGTTCTTAAAACAAATATTATATTATTAATTGATATTAAATTCCTAAAAATCTAAGGTTCGGCCAAGAGACTTATATTACGATAGTTTAATCATTAATGGACCACTTGGGAGTCTCTTGGATGTATATAGTAAGTTTATTAACCATATTATATAAAAATACAAAGAGACATTGTAAAAGTTAAACTAATTAACTTAGAGTTAATACTTAAAGATAAGGTTAATATAAGTACCCAAACCTGTCTAAATTCTATTGGTTGAGTGGTTTTCGACCTATCCCCACCTTAACCTTTGAATAGTCAACTTTGGAGCCATTAGAAACCGAATATGAATTTATTATAAATTAATATTTCTAGCTTTTCCAAAGGTGCCCCTCACCCCTCTTATAAAAAGGGCACTCCTCCTTCTCATTTCTTCACACCTTCAAAGCCTTTTGGTTCGGCCAAACTCTGCCCAAATACTCTCCCAACATCCCTCACTACAACCTAGAGGCCTTAGTTTGATCAGAAAGCCAACCTAAGGAGCCCTTTTGATCAAATCAAAAGGAAGAACCCGAAGAAGAGGTAATGATTTCACCACCCTTTTCTAAGTTCCTTTCTTCTTCCACTTCCTCTTTCTTTGTTCTTACCATTCTAGAATAATAACTCCAGTATCTTACATATACTGTGATGTTATTATAAATATGGTACAACCATATTCAGTATTCTATCCACCCTTTGAATAACATGTCACCATACGTGCGTACGTACGGCTTACCGTCTCCACGTCGTGGTGTAATTGTTATTCAATATATTATTATTTGGATGGGTATAATAATGATGTGTAACTCATGTAAATAATAAATATAAAATGTTAATGATTCTGTATATATAATATACCATCCATTTATATATTATTTTAATATCAAAAGAATGATATTGTCGCTCGTGCGTACGTACGGACTACCGTCTCCACGAACGCGATAAGATTCATTCTCCATCGTATCCATTCAAGTATAATTATCATTTGATGATTTAAAAATGATGTTTAAGGACTTGATATCATTCTGGATATGAATAATATACAACCTATCCTTTACAAACATGTCTTACATAACAAAACATATAAAAGAAAACAAGTATGTTAACACCTGATATAATGATAATACTAAGATATTATTATCAAATCAATATTAAAAGATAATATATGATATCATATTAAGGTATATGATTCTTGTATAATTTAATAACAATTATTTCACCATTATACAGGAGGTTAACCTACCCCAACCAAGGAAAAGTACAAGGTAAGGGTTATTTCACAATCTCTTCATTATCCGAGGTTGTTTATATGTAATAATCTACTGGGATCTCTTTATCATCCACATCCATGTTTCTTAAAAATGTATTTCAAAACATTTTTACTATTTACAAGAATATGGGTTAAAGTCATTTATACCCTTTTTTTAGCTTTTTATAAGAGGTTTATAAAGGAATCTTTCCGTCGTTTTCAAAACAAGGTCCTTTTTAACATTTTCGACAGAATTGAGGTAAGAATGTTTTTTTTAACTTATACGGCGGGTGCGGTTATTTTACGCCGTTATAAAATCTTCAAAGCTTTCCTTACAAGCTTATAAGAATATTTTCAAAGAAAATGTTTTATTTTATATGGATCTTAAATGATTTCAAAATAAAAGGAGATACTTCTTTAAAAAGAATTTTGATTTCATCTATGTCAACATCCTTTGATGGATTTTAAGATTATTTTAAGTTGATTTATTATGATACAAAACTTCCATATTGTATTGAAGGTTTTGTGATATGTTTGACTGTGGATGTTCTATTTTTATACCATTCATAGTTTATGGTGAAAGTATTGACATTTCGTATGCTAGTTTTAATACGAATGTTTATGTTATGTTTAAACCTTTTCATATGGGAATGCATTGGACTTAATAAGTGACGGGTGGAGCCCGCTATAGCTCCTCGATGCATCGGTAGGTCTCATGAGACAAACTAGTGTCTTGGCACAATGCCTTGACAAAATCTTATTTGTAGTCTTGGCACGAGGCCTTGGCTATGTGGTTATGATAGTCTGGCATTATGCATTCCAACATTATGAAAGTGGTTATTGATATTGCATGTGATTATTCGATTAGTAGAATATCCATGTGAACAAGTAAATGGCATTATTTCATTTTACTTTTTCCATACCATGTTGAAGTTCAATTTTAAAAGGCTTTTGTTTTAGTAATTCATTGCCTTAAATGTTTATGCTTATTTTGAATGTTCCGCTATATTGTTATCCTTACTGGGCATTTGAGCTCACCCCTTTTCTATGTTTTATTTTTCCCAGGTAGTGAAGAAGTAAATTATGATTGACTTGCAGGGATATTATGAGGGGTTTATAGTGTGGACGTTGGAAACATTATGTTGTTGTAGTAGTTTTTCATTTTATGATTTAATGTAAAACTTATGAATATATCTAGTGTTTCCAAGGATACTAAACTAATCGGTCTTTCGGGATTTGATCTTTCTTGTGATCATGCCAATGTTACGAAGTAATGCACCGACTCTGGGTAGCTGGGGTCGGGGCGTTACAATTATTATCTAAGCACATACAAAAAAATTAATATCTATCTAGATATTTATATTTATTTTTTAAATTAGTTATTAATATTTATTACCACAAGTTTAATGGCTATATTATATTAATAATGTCTCGCGGTTCATTTAAACTAACAGTTCCGTGCAAGTAAAGCTATTGAGGAATTAAATTTGTGTAAGGAGAAATATTTCATAATATATCTAGGTGTTACAACATATGTCTATTATTCAACCATGAAATGGAAATACTTCATCAACAGTGAGTTACTCATTATCTAATACAGTGATACCAATATTTCTATCTGACTACACTTGTGCCTTCTTCAATGTATATACATGAATTGTTTATATAAATGAAGAAAATCATGATTTCCATTATTATATTTTAATAAAACTTTCAGGATATTATAGTTTATAATTTTAAATGTTATCTTCTACATGATACACATAACACCTATTTTACATGATAGAGCTTAATTCCTTTGTGTGATTTTGTCTAGTGTAGCCTTATCAAACATGCTGTAAGTGGATAAAGATAATATGTGTGGATATTTTCACAAATTAAAAAGTCCAACATGAATTTTTGTGTCTGTATTTTAAATATAAAAAAACCATGTAATAACAATGCATGCTTAATCCTATCTCCCACTTGAAGATGGATCAATCAACTAACTCTCTTAAAATACTAATATCTCAAATTATTTATATGTTACTATATGAAAGACATGTATTCATAAGTGATTTACTATGACATCAAGTTATTTCATGTAATTTTAATAAGATCAGGAACACCAAAAACTGTGATTTTGATGTGATACTTTGAGTTTCCACCATGAATGATGTATCAGACTACAAGTTATCTTATTTGACCATGGAATGTAATAGTGTACCATGACCGAGAGATATGTTCATAGACATTTACTATGCAGTATCATCATTATCTAGGTTCTCTTATTCTTCTTTAGTTTGTTAAGATTAATTAAAATTTTTGAATTTTATTTTTTTACAAAACACAATTTCAAATTTTTTTGGTTGTTTTATTAACTGAAAATTCATATTTAGTTTTTTAATAATTTATTTATTTTAAAATTTTATTCTAATTTTTTTAGATTAATAAAATTTATTTTTAAGAAATCTAATTTTTTTATGTTGAAAATTTAGGTTACTCTTCAATTTGATGTGAGATCTTGCAATTTATACTTGCATATATCAAATTTTATTATAATTAGTATTTTATTTATAGATTGATTACTAATTTATTATTTATATTTAAAAATATATTTTATAAATATTAAATATTTTTAATATATATTTAATATATTTTAATGATTTTGAAATATATGTTCAAAATTTCAATGTAATTATGTTACAATATTTAAATTTATATTATGGACCATCCAATTTAGAAATATTTTTGATGATTAATTTTAGATAATTATTGACCCATTTTTATAGATATTTTTTTGAAATTTTTGACACATTTAGAAATAAAAATTGTTATTTTTATTCTTGAAATAAATTTTCCATCCAAGATAATTGTAGTGATAAATTTGGAATTAATATTATTATCTTTAATTATTTTACCTTTAGAAGGTATTTAGTAGTCTTTACAGTTCTCTATTTATGGTGAGGATGAGAAGATCTATAATAAGTTCCTTGAAAAACTTTAATAGAGTTCCATTATTTCATGAATGATGTTGTGAACATTCAATGTTCTATAAATTTCTATAAAGTCCTCTATAACCATTATTTCATCATCTAGAAAATCTATAATGTTATAAACTGGAACACCTTAAAATACTATTTCATTGATGAGATGAACTAATATATTACTTAAGAACATATTACTTTACTTCTCTTGTTCATCCACTATATATTTTATTAATTTTTATTTTCTCTATAGCGCTACTTTCTATCTTTTAAACCATTAAAGACACATTTGTTTTAATATTTTTCATTCAAAATCATATCTTCTCTCTTCAGTTTGTGACTCCTAGATTCAAAATTCAAGACTATTTTCACTATGAATCTAATAGTACAAATTCTATGTTATAATTAGGCTAGGACTCCCTATAAAAAAGTAATAATTTCAATGGATTTATCCATCTAGATTATATAAAAGGATTCGGTAATTACGTTATGATTCCCCTTTAAAAATAAATATATCGTACAACATACATCTCTAATAGTAGAAGTTTAAAATACTAGTGTAGGCCTACTTTGGTCTAAACTAATATAAAAATATCTTGTTCCTATTTAATTTTCATTTTCTAGTTAATTAACCAACTCTGAAAATTTTCTTTAACTTGGAAAATAATTTTTTATGTTTGAGACTTTTAAGTTGTATTATTCACCCCTTGTAGACAATCTTCCATCACAATTTAAAACCTATTTAATCGATATTGTTAAACTATTTCCCTCCTGGTTTTATTTTTTCACCAATTAAATTATCTCATGTTGGTTTTATAAATGGATGGAATTTGGAGGAAACAAGGTGTAAAATACAATAATCGTAATAATAAGAAAAAAAAGTTTTATAAAAGATAATGTAAAAAATCTTATTTTTATACTCACCCAACTATATCTAATTATTAATAATAACATGAATCGTTCCATGAATATGAACACACCAATGAATATGAAGATGTAATTTCATATATGAAAAGGTAGTGAAGATTACAAAGGAAAGAAGATTCAACTAATCACAGGTTAAAAATATGGGAAGAAACACCCAAGGGAATGTCCCAAAGGCATAAGAAAATGGTTCATGTGTGGGAGGATTGGTCATAGAGCTCATGATAGTAGATATGTGGAGAAGTTTTAGATTAATTAAATGATTTAAAATAATGTAAAATTATTAAAATGTTACTAGTTTAGGAATTAGGTAAATTGATTACTTAATTCGAAGGAAAATAAGGATAATAGACCTCAATAAAACCCTAAATCAATAGAACAAGGGAAGCCAATGAAAAGAATATTTTCAAATAAAATAGTTGTAATTAAGTGGTGCAAGGTATTATTAACTCTTTATTTGTAGATGTCTTATATAATGTAACTTGAAACCACACCTACCTATTGAATTACAAATAAAAAACTCAGGGTGGTATAATTACTATATCCAAGGTTTACCAATTTATTTCAATGTTTTTTTGGATTATGATTCATTCATGTCTTATTATCCTTTATTTAGAAGAGTTTAATGAGTTTTTTGGAAATATATTTTCTATCTTCACATAGAAACAATATTAATTACCAAAATAGGGAAATATCATTTCAATAACATATAATCATCCATAAATGTAAGGATTATTATGAGATTTATTAGAAAACTAATTCTATTATATGATTTATGATACTTAATCATGTGGGATATTTATCTCAAATGGTCTAAGAAAAAATCAACATCAATAATAATCCAATTTTGAGGAAACAATATGTTCTCTTTGTTTAGAAGGTTTATATTTCTCTAGAAATTATAATTGGAGTGATGACAATCTTTTGGAAACCCTTTTATATTTTCATTGGTATGTGATAGTTATAATTTCATGGATACATTTTATTTATGGGGTAGATTTTGGAATATATTTTTCAAAATTAATACATTTTTTAATATATTTTTCAATAAAAAAAACCTAACCAAAACCATACATGACATATTAGATGATCATTATTAAAAAAATTAAATAGTCGAATAAAAAAACTAGTAAATTAAATGGTATTAATCAATTTAAATTTCATATGTTTAGAGGATAAATAATTAACATGATTTAATTGTTGTGTCATAAATAATTATTTGGTGTTTTATTTTATCAAATCGATCAATTATTTATTATTTTGATAATATAATATATTACAATATATTAATTAATACATTGAAACTATTTAAATTTTAAATAGACATGAAATAAAATTAAGAACACTTAATATTTTAAAAATTCAATTTTCTATAAAAGCAGTTTTATTTTATATTTTTAATTTTATTTTAAAATATAAATTTATAAATTCTAGAATATGATGTTTAAAAAATTAACTTCTAGTTTGAATTCCACATATCAAAATTATAAAATTATTATTTTTTAAATATTTTTCTAAAATACTTTTTGTTTTGGTGAATAGTTTAAAATATAGTTTTTACTAAATTATAGTGTTCATAAATGTATAAATAATTAAGAGAAACATAAAAAATATATATTTTTTCAAAAATATTATTTAATAATTAAAACTACACATTTAAAAATAATATTATGAATTTGGAAAACATATGTTTAATAGTTTATGTTAATTTTTTCAATAAAAAGTGTTTTTTGTATTTTCTTTTAATTAAATTTTAATTTTATAAAATTTTGTATCAGATTGAATTTAAATTTATAAAAATATTATTTTATTTATATTAAACCAATTTTTATCATTAAAATAAATTAAATTGATAATTTTTTCTTACAAAATAAAATTAATCTTAAAAATGATATTTTATGAAAATGGTTATTATACTTTACATGCGTTAATGGTGAAATTATATTTTCAATACATATAAATTTTATATTATAAAAAATCATATTTTTAAAAATTAGGTCCAATTTATTTAATAATTTCCATTTTATTTTTATGCATAAAATGTAAATTACTTTGGAAAAATTTAGTTACCATGGTAGAATAAAAATGGTAAAAATCGAATTTCATAGAGTTAATAATTTATAAAAATATTTTAATCATGTTTCAAATGAATTGATGAGGAATTATAGACCATATATCCTCCCAAAAATTATTTCTATCCATTTTTTATCCATCTTACCTTGTCAAAAATGTGCTCTCTTTTTATAAAGTTGAAATATTTGGAAAAATGTCTTTCTCACCACTTTTAAAAGTAGCCTATCACCACCCCTTCAAGACCAATCATAGAATTATGTTTACACATGAAAATGTACCAATCTACATCATCTATAATCCTCATCATAATTATTTTTTCCTATCATGAAAATAAATTCCATTAAGACCTATGTTTTTGTGGAATCCTATGAAAACATAAGGATTTCATTGTGAGTGCTAATTTTTTCTAACTTATTTTCATTTTTATCATATCATTTAAATAATTTTATTATAGTTACTATATAATGATATCAATATTGTTTTTATACTTTATGTTATTATGCTATATGAATAACTATTAACCACATTTCCCCTTTTTAATTATGAAACAAATCTGACATTCGTGTGTCGTATAGACTACAACCTCCATGAAGCAACAACATCCCCTTTTCTCCAATGCCTCTCTAAACTGATTATGGGGGTTTATTTTAATAATAAATATTATCTATATAGTATAATTATGATTATTAAACTGAAAACTATAATCCACCTTCTTTCCCTATCCTTCTTTGAGAAATGAAAAAATTAATTGTGCATTTTGTGGACTATTGCCTCCATGAAGTACCATATATAATTTTTTATCTTATTTCAGTATTCTTTAAAAAAATATCATCAAATATGATTCAAATAACTATAATAATCTAAATAATATCTTTATAACTCTATAATAATGATATTATTCTATAATAATCCATATTTAGAGTCATAATCATATATTAATTATGGTATGTTCTTATTTGGGCTGGTCTAACCACCAAAATGATCAATGCTACAAAATAATATCATGGATGACTGTGAAAACATAATTAATGATAATATAATATATAAATATAACAAGATATTTATTTTTCATGTTTTATTGGTAATTTTGTTATTAAACTCATTTATTATGATAATATCATTCATTTATTTAAAATCACAAAAACATGTTTGTGGAAAATTTCATATAAAATAACCATAAACAAATATCCATATAATGAAATTATAAAATTATAAATAAATAAAAATAACCTAATATAGTACCTTTTATTATTTTTGAATCATGAAATTTTGGAGAAAAATTAATAATAACATTGTGATTATGAAATTAGTTTTAAACATTCAAGATTACTAACACCCTATATTGAAAATAGTTAATAACTTACTAATATACATATATATAATTATAATAATTATTGTTTATAAAATTTTATAGATAAGAATACATTTATAAAATAGTTTGTTAATATATTTATTTTTTTTATATAGGATATTCATGTGCTTTAGTGGAAGTCAATAATTTCTGTATGAATATTCTATGTGACAAATTTAATTTCTTGAATCATATTTATTATTGTGCAACATGAAAGCCTAAATATGTTGAGATAAATTTCTAAGTGATTTATTTTAAAATATTCATGAAATTTATGGGTTTTGAATATCCATATCACGTTCTTTGTTTAAATGTTATTCGATTTAAATGATACAAAAAATGTATGGGTATTTGTTAACTCAACTCCCTTAATGAGTTATAATGATTATTCATGAACTTATTTCTTCCATGACTATTTTCTTCCCCCACAAGAGTTTATTTCATGGTAATTTCTCTTCCAATCAAGGTAAAACTACACATTTGAATCAAATATTCCTCCTTGATGAATTTCTTACCCATAAAAAGTATACCATAATTTGGAATAATTCTCATTATCTTTAATGATGGTTTTCCATCCTTTTCTACAATTTACATTCCTTTAAATGTTATATTTTATAATTTTAAATATAAATATGTGTTATCACTGAGGATACTCATATTTCCATTTAAAACTTTTTAAAAGGTTGTTTTATTACTTTTTTTACAATGTGGGTTTTCAAAAAAGGTATTTCAAAACATTTTTCCATACCTAAAAAATAAAAAAAAATTATCTTCCCCTCTACATTTCATTTAATGAATTTTTTTAAATTTAAAGGATCTATTTTTTTTCTTAAGTATTTTTATAAAGAATTTATTGAACCTTATTAAAACATTTATCTATTTTTTATGTCACCATTAATGAAGATTCATATTAAAAGTAATTTTTTAAAAAAATATTTTCACTTTACCTTCTCTAATCATTTATGTATATTCAATGATTCATTATTGATATTTATTCCCAAATATTGACTTTTAAAATTCATTCTTTTCAATTTCATTAAAATTAACCTTTTCAGAAATGACATTCAATGTGACTATAACTTCATAATTTGTTGAAAAGATAAATATGCTTTCTAAAAACTATTTTATGATTCCACTACCATTTTCTCTTTATCATAGTATTTTTTATTTTTGGAATTTTTTTTATGAATCACTCTATAAATTAAACTATGAAATAGTATTTTGGGGTGATTGAGTTTTAGGTTTCAATTATTTACACTCTTGATATAAATTTTTCTAATCTCATCATGAAATTTTATGAAAACCATTTTTTCAATTGGTTCTTTATGGTGAGATTGATGATAGTTTTCATGTGGCACACATATGTATGGATAATGAATTTTGGGGTCCTGTATATCTCTATAATAAATTGATTAATTATTTATATATCATTATTTAATTAGGAGAATCATTTATTGATTATATCTCCACTATATGAATCATTAAGTGATGCCCACTCCATAATGTTATTGGAATTGGGTAGTGATAACTTCTCCACTATGAGAATCTTGTAGTAAATCATGTTCCATCATGTTATGAGAAATGGAGAATTACTCTGACTCCACTATTTTATGATTTACAAACCTATTTTAGGGATATAGTTTTATTTTATAATTCATTTATATGTCATGTCATATCTTCGTGCCTTTGATTATGCTCCATGGATGAATTTTATTATATAATTATTACACACCTTTATTCCATGAAATATGTTTTATTTTATTAGATTACATATCTTATTATCTTGGATTATAAACAATTATTATTGTTCCAAGTTCATTTTAATAATATATTTTACCCAGCACATGTTTTACCATTTTTTTATTATCTCACCCTTGAGGACATAGTGAAGATTTTTCCCTTACTGGGCATTAGTGCTCACCCCTTTCCTATGTTACCATTCCCCAAGTTATAAATATGGGTAAAAACCATAATATGTCTACAAGGGAGTATTGTATAGTTCAATTATAATTAAATATTCACATGTTTTATAAACTAATTTATATATAAATATTATCTTCCAAGACATTAAACCTTTAGTTCTCCAGTTTATGAGACTATTTGCGAATGGGATGACTATTCATGTAAAATAATGAAATACATGTGTTTATTTTGTTTAGGAAACCCTGTGTCACACATCATATTGACATTCCATCTACTTTTAAATGTCATAAATAAATCAATTATTGATTTCCTATGATTTTACATTAATCCAAGGTCATTTTCTATGGCTTTGATCACTACACACAGGTTTTATTGTTTAAAACACTATAAATGTATTTCTGATCATACTAATAAAAAGAAAACATTGATTGATGTAAAAATTTTTCCATCATTTCAAATACAAATCTAGAGTTGATTTATATGATTTCATGGAAATTTGATGTCATTTTCTTGGTTTTGACCCCTTTATGCATGTATTTATTAACTACATAATCATTAAAAAAATTATTATTTAGTATCTATGAGAATATTTCACATAATATTTATGTGTATTTTACTTTTACACATAGTAAATAATTGAAATATTATTTTTATATAATTGAACATAAATATGAGGTCATTTATAGGGGTTTGGCTATTGCATATATGTTTTTTGTTTTAAAAAACTATAAATATGTTTCTGATTAACTTGAGAAAAATACTACTTGGGTTAACATGGTGTTATTTCTGACTTTTAAAAAAATAATTTAATGGTTGTTTTGACAGGAGTTCATGGAAATCAAGGATTATTTATTGTTTTAACCCCTAGTTGCACATTTTCCAATACCATATAATAATTAAAAATTTATTATTCAATCATTATAAGCACACTACATGCTAGATTTATGTGTAGTCTACTTATAAATTTATTAAATAATCCAAATATACTTTCTAATTATTTTATGTCAATAAGAGTTTGTTTGATGTGATTTTGATCATTACACACACGTTTTAATGTCTCAAAATATTAAAAATTTGTTTTTAGACATCCAGAGAAAAAAATTATATTAAAATGGATTCAATTCCTACATTTAAAATATCATTCTATTTTTATTTTAGTATGATTTTAGGGTAGTTAATTTTCTTTTTATTGGTTCTAAACTGATGAAACATGTTTTTAATGACTATCAAATATTCAAAACCAATAATTTATGTCATTAAAAACATATAACGTGTCGTATTGATGTGAAAAAAACTTATACACGTTAATAATAATTCAATGAAAATTTTACTATGATTTCGCATCATTTTGAGGTTATTTCCTCTAAGTTTTACTATTATATTCATGTTGTAATGTTTTATAAAACTATTTATTCCAATCATACTATAAAAAAACATAGATTGATAATGTATTAGTTCCTCTAACTGAAAAATAAATCTATGGTTGTTTTTCTATGACTTCATAAAATTAGGAAGTCATTTCCTAGGATTTTACAATTCAGACTATATTTTTAAAGACTTCTAAATATTTTAAAACTACTTATTCAATCATTTCAAGAACACTTCACCTTGGATTAAATTTTTTTATATTTAAACATCCTAAATAATTATAAAAATATTTCTTTAATATTTAACATCAATATAAGTTCAATTTCAATTATTTTTACAGTTACATGCATGTTTTATTGGTCTAAAACACTAAAAGTAAACTTTTGAACAACTAAAGAAAATGAAAACTCATACTTATTTGACATTAGTTCCTACATTTAAAAATCATTAAAAAATGTATTTTATATTATTTTATGGAAATAAAATTTGAATTTCTTGGTTTTAACCCCTTTTATATTAGATTTATTTACCCATACATGGGGATTTTTGTGTGATCTTTACACAAAAAAGATCATATTTACATAAGAAAATGATTACCCTTACATGGGGAAGTTTTTATCATAATTAACCACATTATTTTCACCCTTATGTGGATTTTGGATGAACCTTATACTTCAAATTGTTTTTTAGGTTACCTTCATGTGATGGGGATTATTTTTTACCCTTATATACTATAGCTTATTTAATCTTTATCTAGATATTTGTTTATCCCCATATGGGTTATTAAAGTTAAATATTTATTACAATATCATTTTATTTTATTTTTTTAAGCCATTGAAATCAATATATCACTCATGGATTTATTTTCCTATCAAGATTTGAATTATGTGAAATTGATTCAGAAATCAAACCCTTCTACAGCCCTAAGAGAGATATTAAAGAGAGGTCCTTCTTAGAAGCCTCCAGTGTGACCATTATTTTAGTTCCCTTTCTTCATAGAAGACTCAATCCCTATGTTGAGTTTTTTTAGATATATTTATATAATGAGGAACCACTTCTGTTTATGATTTAATATCCACAAGAAAAATTATGTTCATCTAAGGCCTCTTTAAAGGGAAACCGGTAAGTGGAATGTTGGCTAGATTGTAAGGTTTCTTTATTGATTTTTAATATTTATTAAACTACATTGATTTTATTCTTATGGTGTTGATATTGTTTTTACGGATCATATATATTATATTTCATTTCATGGATCTTAATAAATAGAATGATTTTGTGGTTTTCTTTTCATACATGTTTGACCAAACTAGTCTGATGCATATTAAATAATCATGTCCTTTATTTATTTATTTTCATTATTAAAATTAACACAATATAAACATTTTACATATCCAATAGATCCAAGGCTATTTTTGGGGGGAATAATCTTCATGATTTTCCCCAATAATTGGTATTAAATCTCATAGATAATGAAATGGAAACTATTTATTATGAAATAGAAAAGTTCTATGGTGATAATAACTTTAATACATAGAAAATTGAGATGAGATCCTTGATTTTCTTGAAAGGGGTCATTGATTCTCTTTATAAAACTGGTAAAATAATTATATTTCAATCCACCAATCAGCATATGAGTTCCACCTACCAATATGTGTTTACTAATGTTCTTGTAAAGGCCCATAGTCCTTTATTATTATGTTTAGGTGACAATGTTACAATTTAAGTTTCATATAAATATTCTTAAGTAATAGTATCATTAAAATAATATAAATTTCATATGAATGTATTTTTAGTTTGATGTTTTTATAAAAATAATTTAATTTTTACCATCAAAATTCAACCATGTAATCCTTTTTATAGGACAACTGATTAATTAATAAAAGTATTCTTGATATATCAAAAAAATTACAATTATTGATAAAGATAAAGATATTATTCTATGTATTTATATTGATAATTTATAATTAAATATTTTTGAGACAATGAGGTATATAAATGTGTCCAAAACCCTTGAAGAGATAAAATTGTTCTTCATTTCTATTGAACTTAAAAATAAAGAAAAAGGTTATATCATAGGAAAAAAAATTCACGATAGGGGTAGAATTGATAATAGAGTTTAGAAGAAATATTATCATAATGGTAATGTTATGAATTATAACTAAAAAAAATTTAGATTTAGTTTGTATATGTTTAGGTCAACATAGGTCACTTGTTACAATTGTGGTACAACTATTCATATAATTACAGAATGAAGCAAGCCCAAAGAAACAAAAAAACTTGATTAAGATGAAAATAACTCTCTATTTATATTTGGTGGATATGAAAGTATTGAGATTTTAAATTAATATAATAAAAATATTTTATGAGTGGTTCTTAGAATCAAGGTGTTACTTCAACATGTTTCCTAATAAATTCATAAAATTGATAGATAACATAGAAGAAGAATCCATTTTACGCAATAATCAGAGATGTCAGGTCAAGGGATTAGGATATATTTTTTATGATATTAATAATTGTTCCATTTTCACCTTATTTTATGTTATTTGGGTCGATGATCTATATAGAAAAATTATTTTATTTAGGTTTCAAGATCAGAAATGTTTTACCCTAATCAGATTTGTGTATTCATTGAACATTAAATGGATCACGTACAATTATTAGAAGGTATCTAGTAAATGGGATTTATATGTTTGTTGGGAAAACCCCATGTAGCTATTTGAGAAATACATATATCACTTATAGTGATAATTCTATGTTTTGGAAAATAATTTTAGGGAATGTTACCTTTAAGGGTCTAGATGAATTATGTAAATCGAGGTTTCTAAATGTCATAACACCAAAAAAAAAATTCCTTTATATGAGGATTGTATTTTGGGTAGTTCCATGATATTGAGTTCTACAAGACCCTCTTTTAAATATAATAATCCATTAGAGTACATTCACTCTGACTTGCGGGATCCTTCTAGGACTTCTTCCCATAGTTGAGGTTTTCACATTTACGTCGTCATAAATGAATTTTCTTGGAAACTGTGAATATACATTCTAAAAAAATTATTTTTTCGACACATTAGAAAACTATAAAGTATCAATTTGAAACCAAACTTTAAGAAAGATTAAATAATGAGAACCATTAATGATCATTACTATTTTTTATTCATTTTATTCAATCATGTGATTCTCAAGTAATACTGTGAAATCATATTGTCAGAGAAAATCCCCAGAAAAAATTTTGAATGAGAAAATACACTCCAATATTTTGGAGGGGGTTAAAATTATTTTTTCAGGTTCAGACCTACCTAAATATAACTTAGATGAAGTTGAAACTACTAAAATTTAATTTATTAAGAGGTATTCTTATATTGATAATCTATTTAAAACTCTATAATAATTTTTGGATAATTGAGCTCCTTCATATAATCACTTGTATGTATTTTGTTGCATAACCCATGATCATATTAAAACAAATAAATTATAACCTATAGAACTTATGTGAAATTTCTTAGTCTATCGTGAAGGTGTCAAGGGATATATTCCATGGATCAACAATGTAGGCTATCAAAAATATATTATAATCCATGATGTTATATTCCATGAATCTGTTTCTCTTAAGTGAAACCATATAACTAAAAATAGTGTCTATAAACCTACAACTCAGGATACTCAAACGGGATAGATAGCCTAGTTTGAGGCTCATATTGAGCCCCCTTTACCTCATCCTCTATCAGATTCCCAATATTAGTCTATATAGGATTTTGAGTTGGATTGTGAGATCTCTACTGTTGAAAATGACTGCTATATCACTACAAATATAGATATAAGTGTAATTAAACATCCAACTCATTATGGAAAATTTTACATTGTATTTATTTCCATTAATTTTTCCCATGATCTTAAAACTAATGATCCAAAAACCTATAAACATTCTATTTATTTAAATGATTCAAAAAATCAGCTTCATTTTATGAATTATTAAATGCACTCCTTAATAAGGAACCATACCATGTCCATTAATTAGAGACTAAAAAATTCAAAAGTAATTAGTTTTTTGATTATTTTAAAAAGGAAATAAAATAAAACTACAGATAAGAAAATTAATCATAAGGATAAGCCTGTAATAAATGGATTCCTCCAACATGATAGAATGCTTTACTTAGAAATTTTCTCTCAAGTTGTGAAGTATTCGTCTATTAGTTTACCTATTACTTTTTTAATTATCATGACCTTATTATTGAGAATATTAACATTATAACCAAATTTTATTCATGTTGATATTGAGGAGAAATTTTCTATGAAGCCTCCTAATAGTTTGTTGAATCAATTCAAACCAAATCAAGCATGCTTGTTGAATAAATCTCTATATGGTTTGATGAAATATTGGTATCAATAGTGTAATAAATTTGATTCATTAATGTTACACAATTATATTAATATGAGTCAATATAATGAATGTGTTTACTAAATGTATATTAAAATTTTATTTTTATATCTACTTCTATACGCTGAGGGAATGTTGAATATTTATAGAGACATGAAACTCATTTCAATAGTTAAATTACATTCTATGTCTTTTTGGAATGAATGTATCTTGGTAATATTAAAAATATTACGGCAATGGAGATAGCTAAGGATATAAATAAGAAACTTCTCTACCAATCTCAACATGATTATATTTTGAATGTTCTGAAAAGGTTATTGTTTAATTATCTAAATGTTGTTACGGTGCCTTCTACACAACACTTAAACCTGTCATTTTCTCATTAACCTTTCACAAATGATTATATTGATTACCTGAATAAAATTTCTTATGCTACTACTATTGGATTCATTATGTATTCTATGATTTACACAAGACTGAATATTCCCTTTCCTTTTTATACCTTAATTATATTTAATAATAATATGGGTATTATATATTAAAATTTATTTTAGTGTATTGTAAGACCCCTAGATTTCATAGTACGTTTCTCTTCAAACTAATTCAATAACTAGAGATACGCACAACACCGAGTTCGAGCACACCACAACTAACCAAACTAGACGTTCAAAAATATGTTATGAATAATATTAACTAAATTTAGAATTTTATATACTCCATATAATTTTAGAATCCATATTATGTGTTTATTAGACATAATATAAGTACAAATTCATTTCTTTTCAGATAAAAGAATTCATTTTCAAAAAATGAAATTTTACCCCCTTTTAATGGATATTTTTTTAAAACCAATATTTTACACTTGTATATATTCAATTTAATGAAATAAAATAATTCTTTATAATTGGGACATAAAAATTTAGTTTTGATAAATTTTTGGTACTTTTCTAATAACTTTCATATTTTGATGAATAGTGAAAAAATACTAAGTTTTAATTAAAAACAACTTTTTTAATCGAAATAATTTATAGTGTTAAATTATAACTTTGATTAGTTTTAAAGTATCATTAGATTATATTTTTATCATTTAATATAAATTAGGTCATTGGATTTAATTGCACATTTAAACTGGACATAAAGAAGTGTTAGTCTTTTAATAGTTATTATTTCTTAAAAATGCGCTTTTTGTTTTGACAACGAGAATTAATTTTAAATTAATTTATGAAACTTTTGTGTTTTGATGTTGGAAAAATGGATTCTATATTTGGAATCAGGAGTTCCAAATAGTTTAAATAGGTAACTTTTATTTTTAGGCATTATGAATATTTACTTTAGTAAATATTTTATTTACCATAGTTAAAGGGTAAATTTAATAAATAAGGGAAACAAATATTATTATAATTAAATTAAATTACCCTAACATGTGCCCTATTCCTATTTTTTGATACATGCCCGAACTTGGGTATCCTTGGGTTGTTTTTGGGACCACCTGGAGCCACTTGAGAGTGATAATGACATTTTATATTAATTAATTTAAAGTAAAGTCAAAAATAACGTAAACATATCTTTTAGTAAACCAATTTTTACATGGTGTTATATATGTTATATTTTAGACTATAAATATTTATTATATATATAAAAATATTTCCTATGTAATGGTATTTTATTTATAATTTTTATACCTTAAATAATTAAATTTATTTATGACATAATGATGATGAAATAATTACCTTATTAATAAAAGAATCAAATAAATGGTATTATAAATATTAAAATAAATATAATTTAAAAGTTTTTATTACATAAAAGAATTTTCTTGTTGAATATGACATGTTAGTATTGATTAAATGTATTTGGTTCGAAGTAATCAAGTTGTGATTACTTTCACTAAAAACCAAATACCAAATAGTGTCAAAATTGACATAAATTTGTTTTTAAAACAAATACTATATTATTAATTGATATAATAGTTATAAAAATATAAAGTTCAGCCAAAGGACTTATATAACGTTATATATATTAATAATGAACTACTTTTGGTTACCCTGTCTTTATATAGTATGTTTATTAACCATATAATATAAAAATACAAAGAGACATGGTAAATGTCAAACTATTTAACTTTGAGTTAAATCTAAATGATAAGGTCAATATGATGACTTAAACCTATCTAAAAACTATTGGTTGAGAGTTTTTAGATCCATACTCACCATATCCTTGAAATACCTCATTTTAGATTCATTAGAAACAGAGAATTATTTTATTCTAAAATAATATTTCAAGCTTTTCCTAAAGTGACCCTCACCTCTCTTATAAATGGGAACTTTCCCTTATCTTAATTTGACACCTCCAAATCCTCTTGTATAGGCCAAAACCTACCCTAATATCCTCATAAATTCCCTAACTTCATCTTAGATGCCTTAATTTGATCAGAAAGCCAACCTAAGGATCCCTATTGGTCAACTCAAAAAAAACACCCGAAGAAGAGGTAATAATTTCACCACCCTCTTTCAAGTTATTTTCTTCTTCCACTTCAACTTTATTTGTTGTTTTAATACCAAAATAATAAATCCAATACCTTATACCAACTTTGATGTTATTATAAATATGGTACAACCATATTTGTTATTCTATCCATCCTATAAATGAAAAAGTCACTATACGTGCGTACGTACCACTTACCATCTTCATGTCGTGGTGTAGTTTGTTATTCAAACACTTAATTATTTGGATGGGTATAATAATGAGTATAATTGATTTAAAAAATAAATATAACATGTTAATGATTCTGTATATATGATATATCATCCAATTACATACGATTTCTCCATCAATATAATGATATAGTTGCTCGTGCGTACGTAACCAAGCATTCAAGAATAATTTTAATTTTATGATTAAAAATAATTTTTATAAACATAATATCATTCTTTATTTGAATCAAAGACATCCTAATCATAACATACATGGCTTACGTAACCAAGCATATAATGGAAAATGAATCAATTAACACTTGAAACGATGATACTACTAAAATATTATTAACAAAGAAATATTAGAAGTTCATATATGATATCATATTTATGTATATAGTTCTTATATAATTTAATAACAATGTTTAAACTATTATACATGAGTTTAACATACCATTGTCTAAAGAAAATTACAATGTAAGGGATTTCTTATCTCAATTTTAATTCCGTGAGATTTTCATTATTCACCACTTATTTATTGCATGTGGTGTATTGTGTACTACCATTTGATATATATTATCATGAATCTCTTTATATTCATGGAATTATGTGATTAATTTGTTGGTTATTAACTTTTGGTCACATGACTCGATTGATTACAACATGTTAAGGGGTTTTCATATCACTTCTTATTTTTGTGAGATTCATGCTATATTGCCACTATATCCTTTTGTGTGGTGTATATACTGTCCATGATTGTATTACTTATGTAATATACTTTAATTTATTTTTTTTACATCTTCTTTGTATGATACTTATTTCAAGGGGTGTATGTTTCGTATGTCACAAAATCAGTATGGGAATTTCTAATTTCTATTTCCACTCATTGGGTTTTACGTAATCTTCATTGACTTTCTTACTCCAACATTATGTGTGAAATCACTATTTATTTCTTTTTGTTGTAATTTCCACTCTAGTTTGTGTGGTTATTCTTTTGATACACATAATCACTCCATTGATAAATTCTCAATTCATTGATATGAACCTTATAAGAGTAATCTTAAGTCAATTTTTATTCATTGAGTTAAACATCCAAGTAATTGGTGTTGTTGTTACAAGAATATGTGTGAATGTCCTCTGATTATTTTGCACATAATATCCAATAATACATAGTGTATTTATATTTTTTACACATAATTAGGTAATTGATTTATTTTTAACCTAATGATACGATCTTTATAAGGGATTTCATTCAAGATACATTCCATTGAGACTTCTTTGTTGTTATGCGCCAATTCACTTTTATTTGGTGTATATAATGTACTTTGATATAACATATCATGAATCCCTTTATTATAATTATATTATTGAGTTTTTATTACCTCAATTATAGGTATTTAAGTGCCTCTCATTTGGTGTGGAACTCTAACTAAAATATCATTTTAAATGTTGTAAAAATTTATTCTTATAAATATTCCCCTTAATGGCCATGTTTTAAAAATTGTTTTAAGTATCTATATATATGGACATTAATGTTTTAAAATTAAAATTCCTTTTAAAAGTTTAAAATTGGTATGGGACACTTTGATTCAAGAATCTATTTTAAACAGTTTCTTGATAAATAGTGATACTTTTAAATGTTTTCAATAAAAAAGGGGGATTTTTCTCTCAAATAGTTTTGATGATTATTTTCATCTATGTCAATATCCTTAATTATTCTCGATTGAGGTTAATTTATTATAATATAATATTCTATATGGTATTGAATGAGTTATGATTGACAGTGGATTTGCTACCATTCATGGTTTATGGTTAATGTGTTGACATTTCATATGCTAGTTTCTATATGAATGTTTATGTTATATTTAAACCTTTTCATATGAGGAATGCATTGGGCTTAGTAAGTGACAGGTGTAGCATGTTATAGCTCATCGGTGCATCAGTATTTATTATAAGACAATTAGTTGTGGAATTGGTCGAGGCCTTTGCCCAATTTGATATATGATTTTGGCCGCGGCCTAAATCATTTTTAGATATATTTTCTGAGGCATTGACAAGATGTTTCAAAATGTCCGACATTATATATTCCCTCATTATGAAAATAATATTTATGGTTCATGTGGTTATTTGACTAGTCAAATACCCATGACTATGTTTTATTATGGCATTATTTACTCATATCATATTCCTTCCATAAATAATTCATGTTTATTATTTGTAAAGGAATGTGTTTTCAGTTATTCACCATACCTAGTGTTTACGTTATATTTCTGTATATTTCTTGCTCTTACTAAGCATTTTAGCTCACCCTTTTCTTATGTTCCATTTTCCCAGGATATGAAGAAGTTAGTTATGAGTGACATGAAGGCATAATCTAGGAGGATTGGATGTTTCTAAAGTAATAAATTAGTGTTGTAATTATTTTCAAGTTATAATGTTGAACTTATGTATATATCTTGTTTCCAAGGCTACTAAACAGACCTGTCTTTTTGGATTTGATCTGTTGTGATCATGCCAATGTTATGTAATAATGCACCAACTCTGGGTAACTAGGTATGGGGCATTACAGTTGGTTTCAGAATAAGTTTAGTACAATCCTTAGAAACTAGATTAAAAAAACTATGATTAGAAAACACTACCCTAATATAGACATTGAATATTAGTATATAAGAACACCCAAAAATTTTGGTAATGTAAATATTATATGGGATTTCCAAGAAATACATCCCAATCTGGATATGAGAAGGTAGAGGTGGCATAGGCACACATGTACCTAGGAGTGAAAAATTTGACAAGGAGTTTTGGGCTTGACCTGGGGTATCCTGGTACACGATAACAGGCCTTTTTACACTCTTTGTTATGACACTCCCGAGGGATATCCTTTATATAATTCACATTTTATTTACAAACCTATTTGAAGGATTTTAATATAAGATGAGAATAATTAACCTTGGTTAATCATAAGGTGTTTTAGATTGAAAATAAGGTGTTATGATATTCTCTAAATGATTTTATGACTCACACTATGATTTCATGTGTTGGTCAATGGTTGGATTCCAAGTAAGTCATAGTAACATTGAACATGATGTACAAGGTGGGCAGACTGGTGGAAATGAGCAATGAAATGTAATTTTGATGTAACGTCCCGACCTGGATCACCACTAAGACGGTGGCCGGACCAGTAGATCACATAACCTCAAGTGCATCTCCCCGAACGCCAGAGCCTACCAACTAGCAGCGAGGGACCTTTTTGTGTATGTGGGGGAGACTATTACCTCATAGGTTATAGATAATATCACATCAAAAGTAAAAAATAAAAAATAATAAGTAGCAGAAGCATGTGAATAAATAAAATATAGCAGAAGTAATGTAAATAATCCAACTAAATAATAAAAAACAAGTGCGGGAACTCACTAAAGTGTATCATGTCGTGATATGTGACTAAACTGAAAGTACGGAAAATAGAACTCAAACACACATTCAACTAAATGAAAAGACACAAGAAGATACTTCATCGCAAACAAGGTCGGCTCCTCTTCCCCAGTCTCCATCCTATGTAGTAATGAACAGTCAAGCATCAAAAGAAAGATGCTTCCCCTTGTAAATACATATGAGCATGTAATCTACTCGGGTGCTGACGACGCCCGAGAAGGGTGTGAGATAAAATCCCAGTAGTTCGGCACCCACACTGTCAAATCCTTTCCATTTCATGAAAAAATAAAAATGCAGTGTTCCGTTACATAAACATTTCAAATAAAATAATTATAGTGCAATCAAATAAATAAGTCGGCCCGGGTCCCAAATGGCACCCGTGCCTGGTCACCTGCTTCAGCCTTAATTAGTAGTCTGAAAGGGTACCTGTCAACAGAAATTCATGAACACACACACAAATACACAAATATATATATATATATAACCCAGAAAGAAAGGTAAAACCAGGAAAAAGTATACCCCAAGCATGTGCTTTAAATTGGGGTTCAAGTCTAGTGTCAACCAGGCACACTTCCACATATTAGGGGAAATATCACAATTCTCAATAGACTTAATTTTCAATAACATAAAACATAAGTTCATCAATATTTAATGTTCAATTTGAGAGTTGGAGTCTGAGCCTGCCCTGAAGGTATCACTACGGAACATCCGTCAATTTATCCAATGCCACTGAGCCCGTCGAAGGCAATATTTTAAAATACCAAGTATCACCTGAGGCATGGATTTACCCTGAGTCTGTCCCAATCTTGCAAAAAGGGGTCTAGTTTCATCCAAGGCTGGATTAGCCACATTTCAAATGGATCTATCCCGATGGGCCCTTTTGGAACCGGTATCACTCAAAAGTATTAGAAAGTATGGGGAACTCTCGGTCAGGAAAAGCCAATGACACCGCCCCCCGGGACATAGAGATATCCCATCTAGAAATGAGGATATAATAATGGCCCTTAATATGGTTCCCGCCTCCTTTCCCCTCTCGGAAGTTAACTAATGTTTTCAAAACATCAAATATGACATTATCGGTATCTAAAGTCGCAGCTTGAAAACTAACCAGATACACCCATGCATCACATGGAATAAATTTAACAGTACAACACAAAAAATTTCAAGTAAATATACATATCATATCAACCTCAATGGATAATGCATATTTAAATAATAAACATTTCATAAAAACAAGTTCCAATGGTCCAACAATTGATGTTCATGTTCAAACAACTATTTATTTAATTTAATTACAATAAAAAGTCACTTCACAACAAATTCAATTAATCAAAAAATAAACTCGGATAATGGTATAATACACAGATCATGTTGAAAATCCCAAAGTGGAGTCCAAAATTGTTGAAATAATTCAAACAACTATTCATTTAATTTAAAAACAATAAAAAGGTGATGCACAATACCCGCAGCTAATTAAATTAATTACTCGGCAAACAGAAAAATACGCCGACTATGTTAGCATACCCAAAGGGGTGCCCGATATTATTGAAACCATTAAAAAAATTTAATTTAAGATGATTAAGGCTACAAAAATTAAACATAACCATTAAAGTAATTAAAATGGGTAAAATTGCACAAATCCGGTAGGCACCAACTAACAGCACAACGGTGCGTTTTTTATAAATCGCAATGAAATGGATGGAAAGTGAGTAGTCACCATAACTTGTAGTCTTAGTTGACTCTAAGATCCACAGTAGACTTTTATTTAACCTAAAACGGATGAAAATGAAGGATTTTAGAAAAACCCCAAAATATGGTAAGAATCTTCTGTGACGAACTGTGTGAAGAATACTCAACGGAATCAAATGATTACACTTGCACAAAGTTATCCTTTCCCTAAGGTTTACTGTGCACCTAACGGAGAAGGAAATCAGATGTCGGATAGAGGAGCAGTGGCCTTCCGAAGGGGCTACTGGTTGGTGTGATGGGATTGAGGGGTGCGACCTGATGAGTGGGAGAGGGAGAGAAGATAGGAAAAAAGAAGAGAGAAAAGAAAGAAAAATAAAAGAAAAAAAAATAATAGAAAAATAAAAGATAAAGAAAAAAAGGAAATAAAATAAAAATATAAAATAAAACAAATGAATGGAAGGAAAAATAATAAAAACAATTAAAAATGGGAATATCTTATTTTAATTATTTTCATTTTTCCTGCAACCCCCTCTTTATTTTATTTCATAATTTCTTTTTATCCTGTATTAATTTATTTTAGATATTAATTAAATCTATTATTACTATTTACCAGTCCTTATTTAATTATTTAAAACCCGAAAACCATGCCAAAGCATGATGTGACATTTTTTATGAAACATCTGCAATTATTTAAATTAAATAAAAATCTACTCGCGACCCACAGCGAGGTGCTTAGGCATGCACCCCGGGTCGCTTAATTAATTATACTATAATAAATTAAAAATGTTCCATACCTAATTAAGGTTGGAACGTTACAAACTGCCCTCCTTAGGACAAATCGTCCCCGATTTTCCCTTCCGAGGGTAGTGGAACGTCACCAAAGAAGAGTTATGGCCACTGTGCATATACATCCGTCTCTCGCTCCTAGGTCTTGTCCAGAATGCGTCCATGTTTCCACAACACCCAGAACAGTGGGACTGACTTGGCTCAAGGGAATTCCATGCTATGTTCAACGATACAGATCGGATGCTCTGAAAAGGATGCATCAGCATCAAGCTCGATGTCATCAGGGTCAAAATAATGAGACGAGTCTGGATGATTTTGTCGAAGCTAAGATACATGGAAAACATCGTGCATGGCATGATACCTCTGAGGTAGAAGTAACTAATAGGCTACTGGCCTAACTCTCTCCACTATCTCATACAGCCTAACATATCTTGGCGATATCTTCCCATGTCTCATGATCCACCTCTAAGCCAACCTTATAGAAACATGTAGAAAACTCGATGTCCCACCTCGAACTCCAGAGTTATGCAGCGACGATCGATATAAGGCTTTTTCCTAGACTGGGTTGTAGTCATACCCTTCTGAATCATCTAAACTTTCTCAAAAGTCTCCTAAATGATATGAGGACTGAACAGAGCTTCCTCACCTACTTCGAGCCAACATAAAGGCGAACAACACAGTCTACCACTAAGAGCCTCGTATGGAGCCATTTGGATTGTCGCTTAGAGGCTGTTATTATAGGTAAACTCAACAAGAGGTAAATGCTTCTCCTAGGAACCTCCAAAATCAAGGATACAAGCCCGTAACACATCCTCTAACACTCATATAGCTCTCTCGGATTGCCCATCGGTCGGGGGGTGATATACCATACTCAGAAGTACCTGTAATCTCATTGCCTTTTTAAATCCCTTCCTGAACCGTGATGTAAAACAGGCATCCCTATCAGAGATAATAGAATTAGGTACACCATGATGTTGTAAAATTTCCTGGATATAAAACCTTCCCAACTCATCAATCATAATGGTCTTTCAGAAAGGAAATAAGTGTGAAACCTAGGTCTACCTATCGACAACCACCCATACAACATCACTGCCTTGAGGAGATCTTAGAAATCCTGTAACGAATCCCATGGTGATGTCATTCCATTTCCACTCAAGAATGGATAGAGGTTGTAGGATTCCCATAGGTCACTGGTGTTATGCCTTCACTTGTTGGTAGGTGGAGCACCGATTGATGAATCCTGCTATCTACTTTTTCCTACCAAGCCACCAATATTGTTGACACATGTCTCTATACATCTTGGTCAGCCCGGGATGAACTGCACAAACAGAGGTGTGAGATTTCTTCATCATCTCTTCTTATATACCTGAAGGTACCGATAAGCGGCCACGATAAAGGAGAGTTTCACTACCATCAATAACCCTACCAAAAGGTGGGTTCTCTCCTGTAACACTTTCCCTCAAAACGAGACCCTTGGGGTCAATCAACTATTTCCTGAGGACATTATCTAGAGGAGAGGATGTCACTGTAAGAGATGCTAGAACTGGTTTTCCACTCTGCTCTTGAACCTCCATATGTATCTCTGAAAGAAAGTCCATCATCTGCCACTCACTCCTAGATACCTACATGTCCATATTCTATGTATTGTGGGTTAAAGCATCTTCCACAGAATTACCCTTACTAGGGGTATAAGAATGCTCAAAATCGAATGACTGCAAGTATTTGACCCACCTGTGTTGCCTTAAGTTCAAGTCTCATTGAGTAGAGATATATTTCAAGATTTTAAGATCCGTGTAAACAACGAATCTCTCACCCCAAAAATAATGTCTCCAACAACGTAGATCATGAACCACAACTTCAAACTCAAGGTCATGTGTAGGATAGTTTTGCTCGTGAGGTCTCAGCTGGCATGATCCATAAGCCATGACTCGATCACCCTGCATCAAAACTGCACCCAATCCAATTCCTAAAGCATCACAATAAATTGTATATCTCTTACCTGGTTCAGGTAGAATCAGGATTGAGGCTGAGGTAGGTCTTTCTTTTAATTCCTGAATGTACTTTTCACAATCTTTTGACCAGATTAACTGTACACCATTCTTAGTGAAGGTTGTGAGAGGTGCGGCTAAGCGGGAGAAATCCTGGATGAATCACCTGTAATAGCCAGCAAGCACAAAGAAACTGTGGATGTCGAAGACACCCTTGGGATACTCCCATGAAACCACGACAGTCTCCTTTTTTAGGTCAACTGATACCCCTACGTCAGATATAATATTACCCAAGAAGTGTACCTTATCAATCTAGATGTGGAATTTATTAAGCTTAGCGTATAGATGGTTCTCTCTCAGTGTACTCAGCACGATCTCAAGATGGGTTGCATGGTAGTGTCTGGAACGTGAATACACTAAGATTTCATACACGAAGACTACCACAAAGTAATCAAGATAAAAATGAAAAACCTGGTTCATTAAGTCCATGAAGACTGTTGGCGCATATGTGAGTCCGAAAGGCATAACCAGATACTCGTACAAGCCATACCTGCTTCAGAATGTTGTACGTGGTTTGTCAGATGGTCACACACGCACCTGGTGATATCCTGATCTCAGTTCAATCTTGGAGAAAATAGTTTCTCCTCATAGCTTGATTCACACTCAAATTTACCCAAGAGAAGAAGGTAGGACGGTCCTTGTAGTTTAGCTTGGGTTGTCGAATCCTCAGAGACCTAAGAAGAAACCTATAGACACTTACATTCTATGGAATATTTTTGGCTATGAAGTGGAAAAATTGGGTTGGTTTTAGATTGGTTTAATGTAAATCTAAGTGTCTTAAGTGAATTCAATTTTAAAATAATGAGTTTATCCTAGGTTATCACTTGGGGTGGATTGGACGTATTCCCTTTTCAATGATTTCAATTTCTTATATTTGAGATTGATTTATTTAAGAAGATAAAGAAACATCATCACTTACTAGTTTAAGGCCTACACCCTTTAATACTAATCACCTATACACTTGAAGGATCAATGTTTTGAGCACTTCAAGGTAAAGGTTTGTATTAGCACATGAAGTGTGTGGCCTTAAATTCAATAAGGACGATGAAGCTTAAAAATCATCAAATAAAAATCTCAATTAAAGAAGTGATTATATGTTAATGGGTGATAAATAACATCCAATACAACCCCTTTGTACTCCATTGGATCAACCCATAAGTGGTTTATCTCTCCATTGATGCTATGGTTTCAATGGAAGCGGGAAGTAGACACATGAGGGAGGAAATGGAGAAGTAAAAACACAATGAAAAGAAAATGATCACTCCACCATTGTGTGAATAATTTCACAAGGTTTGGTGTGAATAAATTCACACCATGAACCAACTGTATCAAAGTGATATGAAGAACAATAGAATAAGAGGAAGAGAAGAGTTTTTATTAAGAAACTAATGTGAATTGAACAACTTACATGTGAATGACAAACTTGAGACAACAAAATCGCAGCATAACATTACAATTGAACAAAGCACCCAAGATGATCAACTCCTCCACCACCACTGCCTTAAATAGGAATTTAGGAAGCCTTGGGTCGATCCTAAAATAGTACAGAGCATATCAATTAATTTTTGTAGGCATTAGGTGGGTGGAAATCTTGTGAAACTTGGACTTTTCCACACTTGACCCGAGGTGGCATCCAGCTTTCTACCACTGAACAGATGCACTTGGATGACCTTCTAGATGGCCGAATCAGAGTGGGCCATATAGGAAGGAAATGGAACCCCGGACTTCTCCTAACTTCCATTAAAATTTGGGTCCATATGGAGTTGTTGATTCGGAGATATGATTAGATTAGTAGACTATTATTCTGGGCTGCAGAATATGGCTCAAATTTTTATCTCTAAATTGGGCCGCCTAAATGACCACAATTGAGGCCAAATTAGCACTGAATCCTGAAGAATTATTTGTTACTATACATGTCTTCTTGAGTCCCCCAAATTTGGGGCTTCATTGGGCCTGTTTGTGTGTCCCCAAAGTCTCATCAGTGGTACGGTTTCCAATCTGACTTCTCCAGAATTGTTTCCTTTAATCACAAAATATCCCCATCTTCTTCCATGAATTATCCATTGATCCATAAATTTAACAAGATCATATTTATGTATAGATCAGTTTACCAAAATATCAAATTGAAATATGGATAATTATATTCCTTAAAATCATATGAATCAATGGGTACTTTAAATGATGTTAAAAAATGTACCACATTATAGTGCATTTTAAGAAGGTATTACAATCATAATGTGAAATGATGTTCAAAGTGTAAAATGCACTAAAATGGTGTTTATGAGTAATAAAGAACATTGATATTATATATATTAACAATGAATATTATCCTAATTTAGTGGCTAATCACACCCCCAACTTGAGTTTTGCTAGTCCAGAGCAAAATATATATCAACAATATGAAATTCGAATTCCCTTTTCCAAAAACATTTTAATACACAATGATCACCAAAAACCCTTATACCAAACAATCATGAAACCCATCAAAATATTTTAATACATGATAGTTTCATAAGAAAATCACAATCCCAAGCCCATTCCTGTGTTCAAATTCATTTCCATATTTCATCCAATATCAATTAAGTATGAGGATGTGTTGTGCATTACAATAGACATGGTGGTTCTTATTTATTCAAGGGGGACATGACGGAAGCACTGGGTTGAATCACATTTCAATATCAAGATGAGTATTCAAGTTTTTTTATTGTATTTTTTTTTGCAATTTTTCCATAGTAATTGAAATTGCATTCAAAAGAGTCAACCCCTGTAGCGAGACTTTGTCGATGACTCTCAGGCACAAAGACCTTAGGTCACCAAGTGAATGCTATATACTCGAGAATTATCTCGAGTTAACTCATTCAAAAATAAATTCAAATTACCAAAAAAAGAGATAAAATTAATAACTCTGGGCTAGACAACTATGGAGTCACGATCCCCAAGTGCCGAAAGCCACGCATTAGGTCATTTCATTGCTCTAAGCGAAAATTTATTATTATTATTTTAATTTTTTTATTGAATACTCATATTAAAACTAAAATGATCACCAAACCTTTGTTATTTATTTGGGGGACCCCATGAACTCAAACTAATACCCCACTATCCAAAGGACTTGCATTGTGTTTTTTTTATTTGGATGAAAATATAAATGATGAAATATCACATTGGACAGCCACACTTTCCAAAATCTATGCTCATGAAATTATACAAGGATTAAAATCAGAATCAGTGCATGCTAAATTATTTGATATCCAGTTTTAAAGTGTGCAATGTGTATTACCATGTTCAATGTTAAAGGATTTTTCCTTCCATTTACAAATTTTTTTTCAAATCATTCATTTTTTTTACAAAAAGTATTTTTTATTTTATCTCCCCCCCGCAAACATAAAATAACACTATCCCAAGTGTTTAAATAAAAGAAAATTTAGAAGGTGTATAGGTAGAGAATAAAAGTTCAAAAAGGAAATTGACAATGAGGATTATGGAATGAAGTCACCTGGAGGTTGAAGTTGAAATTCTTGCTGCTCCCTTTTAATCCTTTGATATCCATGTCACTTGCAGAGTTCCCTAGTAGAAAAAGGAAAAACAAAACAATATATATATATATATATATATATTTAACAAATAAAGTAAAATATAAGTATATATATATAAATTATAGAATAAAGAAGCACAAAAAACCGTAGGTCAGTGGTAAGTGCACGTCCCTGTCTCCCTTCGGTCCTGGGTTCAAATCTCCGCAGTTTTGCCGGTTGTGACGGGGTTTGACCCACAACCCATGACGTGTCCCTTTTTATTATTATTATTATATTATTATTTATTTTTTTGTAATTTTATTTTAACCTAAAAACACATAAAAATAAAACAAACGGATGATACATTGTCTTCTTTTTAAATTTCTAGGTAAGTTATTACTCAAGGATAACACCACATGACACAGATTAATATAGTTCTCCCCTTTCATACCCATCCATACTCATAATAGAAGAATAGGTCAATAGTATATTTATTTTCTTAAATATCAAAATGATTAATTAACACTATTTAAAATATAAATTTGAATAAAACAACACAATGATTGGAAACTTTAAAACCATGGGTTGCCTCCCATGCAGAGCTTTGTTTAATTTCGTTAGCCCGACATGGATCCTAAATCTATCAATGTTTTCCCAGTTCATAGGCTGAATCAATTAACTCAACCTCTGTTTCTTATTCATTGAATGATTCAATGAATGGTTTTAACCTATGACCATTGACCTTGAAAATGTGACCACTTGTTGGATATTGAATCTCTAATGCCCCATGGGGGTAAACATGATGCACTATGAAAGGACATGACCATCTAAACCTTATCTTTCCCGGGAGTAAATGATGTTTTGAACTATACAAGAGCACAAGTTTTCCCGGTTCAAAATTTTTGACCTTGATATTCCTAGATTGGTAGGCTTTAACTCTAGCTTTATTGATCCTTGAATTTTCATAATCCTCCATCTTTAGTTCCTCTAGTTCATTGAGATCTAATTCCCTCTTTGTTCCGGCCAATGAGAGGTCATAATCTATTTTCTTAATTGCCCGAAAGGCCTTATGCTCAATTTCAACAGGTAAATCGCATGCTTTTACATAAACCAACCTATATGTTGACATTCCTAGGATGGTTTTTAATGTTGTGCGATATGCCAAAAGAGCATCCAAGATTTTCTTGGACCAATATTTCCTAGAAGGATTGACCGTTTTCTCATGAATTTGTTTTATTTCATGATTGGCTAACTCATCTTGACCATTGGTCTGTGGGTGGTATGCAGTGGAAACTTTGTGAGAAATTCCAAATTTTTCCATGAGTGATGAGAATGGATGATTGTAAAGATGAGTTCCACGATCACTAATGATAGCCCTATGAATTCCAAATCTAGAGAAGATGTTTTCCTTGAGAAATATAATCATAGTTTGATGATCATTGGATTTTGTAGGAATGACCTCAACCCATTTGGAGACATAATCGATAGCTGGGAGAATGTAAAGATATCCCATACAATTTGGGAAGGGACCCATGAAATCAATTCTCCAACAGTCAAATATTTCAACAACTAAGATGGGAGTGAGTTTCATTTGATTCCTTTTTGTGATGGACCCTACTTGTTGACACCTAGGGCAGCTTTGACAAAATGTGTAGGAGTCCCTTGAGAGGGTGTGCCAGAAGAGACCACATTGAAGAATCTTAGCAGATGTTTTCTTAGAGGAAAAGTGACCTCCACATGCATCACTATGACAGAATTTAAGGATGGACTCTTGTTCAGATTTTGGGACACACCTCTTAATGACTTGGTCAGGGAAGAACTTATAGAGGTTTGGATCATCAAACACATAGTGTCTAATATCAGAAAGGAAATTTCTTCGAGCTTGAGTCCCTAAGAATTTTGGAATGACTCCTGTAACTAAGAAATTGTCTATGTTGGCATACCAAGGGCAGTCACTCACAGAGTATAGGTGTTCATCAAGAAATGAATTAGATACAGAAAGGTGATTTGAGTTGTCTTTTAATTCCATCCTAGATAGGTGATCAGCTACAACATTTTCAACGCCCTTTTTATCTTTGATTATGAGGTCAAATTCTTGTAAGATAAGGACCCACCAAATCAGTCTATCCTTAGCATCTTTTTTTTGGAAGAGGTATTTTATTACAGAATGGTTAGTGAACACAGTGATGGGGGATCCTAAGAGGTAGGACCTAAACTTCTCTAAGGGAAACACAATAGCAAGTAACTCCTTTTCAGTGGTTGTGTAGTTGATTTGGGCATCATTTACGGATTTTCTTAAATAATCAATGACATAAGAAGATTTGTCACAACGTTGTCCTAACACAGCTCCTACAGCAAAGTCACTAGAATCACAAATAAGTTTGAAAGGAAGGTTCCAATTTGGAGATTTCATAATGGGAGGAGAGGTGAGAGAGGATTTGAGGGTTGAGAATAAACCCTCACAGCTTTCTATCTAAACAAATGGAGCATCCTTTAATAGGAGAGCACAAAGGGGATATGATATTGAACTAAAGTCGTAGATGAATCTTCTATAGAAAGAAGCATGTCCTAAGAAAGACCTCACTTCCTTGACAGTTTTGGGTGATGGAAGGTGACGGATGATGTCAACCTTGGATTTATCCACTTCAATCCCCCTACCTGAGACCAGATGGCCTAGAACTAGTCCCTTTTTAACCATGAAATGAAATTTTTTGCAGTTAAGGACCAGATTTTTTTCTTCACATCTTGAAAAGACTCTCTCTACATTTTGCAGAGATCCCTCAAATGTATCCCCAAACACAGAGAAGTCATCCATGAAGACCTCTAGAAAATCTCCTACCATGTCTTAGAAGATTCCCATCATGCACCACTAGAAGGTTTCAGTATCATTTCATAAACCAAATGGAATGCATTTCAAGGCAAAGGTTCCGAATGGACATGTTAATGTAGTCTTCCCTTGATCCTCTAGGGAGACCTCAATTTTATTATACCCTCAGTACCCATCTAAGAAAAGGTAGAAGGCATGACCTGCCACTCTCTCAAGGACTTCGTCAATAAATGGTAAGGGGAAATGATCCTTCTTGGTGAATGTGTTTATCTTCCTATAGTCAATGCAGACCCTCCATCCACTACTCACCCTTGTTAGAAGAATCTCTCCATCCTCATTGGTTATCACTGTGATTCCAGCCTTTTTTGGAACCACTTGGATTGGGCTCACCCATTCACTCTCAACTATGGGATATATGATACCATCTTTTAACAATTTTAGAATTTCATTCTTTACTACCTCCACGGTATTAGGATTGAGTCGCCATTGAGGTTGATGACATGGATTTGAATCAGTTTCCAGAACAATCCTATGAGTCCCAACAAGTGGTCTAATCCAAGGATTATCAGACAGGGTCCAACCAATGGCTTTATTATGTTTCCTAAGGACATCTAGAAGCATCCTCTCATGATTGGCTTCAAGAGAAGAAGAAATGACAATAGGATGTGTTTGATTGTCCCCTAGGAAGGCATACTTTAGTGCAGCATGAAGTTCCTTCAATTCAAGATCATGTTGGTTCAGAATTTCAGTAGAAGATTTGTACATTGGATCAAGATCAATTTTATTTCCTAAAGTTTAACATAGGATTGATTCCCCACATGTAGAAGTTTCAGCTACTAGATTGGCTTGATCAGATTTAATGAAGGAAGTTGGAGTGGTCTCCATGAAAGTGGTTTCCTGAAAGGTATCACTAATTGTTGGACCTAAGAATTCATCATAAGAGCAATTTGAAAATGATTCAAGCCAAGTAGATAAACTTCCATCATGTGAACAAAAGAAATCAATCTCATCCTGACTTAAACATTCATCAAATATTCCTTGATGTTCCATGGATTCATTATCAATGCTTCTATCATGATTACTTTATGAATTTCCTCACCATCCCCTATTTGTGAGCTTTCATTATAGATGTTCAAGTCTAGACTCATGTTTCCAAAGGTGATATTCATGTTCCCATTTCTGACTCGGATAACAGAGTTTATTGTTGCAAGGAAGGGATGACCAAGGATTATTGTGGTTTGTTCCTTATTTCCTAAGTTTGTATGGTTGTAAAGGACAATGAATTCAGTAGGGTAGATGAAGTTTTCAACCTTTACTAGAATGTCATTTAAAATCCCCTTTGGAACCCTAATGCTACGATCGGCAAGTTGAAGTGTGATAGATGTCGGTTGGAGTTCTTCTAGGCCTAACTAGTAGTACACATCATATGGGATGAGATTGACACTAGAAACTAGGTCACACAAGGCCTTGAAAAATTTTCTCTCTCCAAGTTCAACATTGATGTAAGGGCAACCCGGGTCTTTCAACTTAGGAGGAATGGTCCCTTGAATGGTGGTACTCACATTAGCATCCAAAAGGACTTGGTTTTTATATGAAATTTTTCTTTTAAAAGTGCACAAGTCCTTAAGGTACTTTGAGTAGGCAGGTATGGTTTGGATGACATCTAGAAGGGGAATGTTCAACTTGACTTGTGAGAAGATTTCCCTCAATGTTTCACTCAATTCAGGCTTGGGTTTCCCCCTCATGCATTGAGGAAATGGTGCAGGTTGAGGGTTTTTTTGTTGAGGAGTTGTTTCTTTCACATTGTTATCAGTTTCCATAGTTTTATCATGTGATTCATTTGAATTTTAATCCATGTTTTAATCTTTAGGTGGATTCTTAATTAGTTGTTCTGGTTTCTCAATTGATTTCCCACTTCTTAAAACAGTCACATCCTTTAGTTGTTCATGAGTTGTTTGAGAACAACTGGACTCTCCCCTTGAAGTTGAGGATGGAACTACCTGAGTAGGCATGGTTTCCTTTCTATTTTTGATAGTTTGAAGTTCCTCTTTTAGGGAAGAGACATCTGAGTTCATCCTCTCCATTTGTTTGCATAGTTGTTCTAGTAGGCATTGTGGAACAGTTTGGGCTGGTGCTGGAGAAGATTGGTTTATCCTAGGGGGATATTTTGGAGGTGGGATGGTTTGTTGAAAATGGACTAGGTTGGGTTTGGAACTGGTTATGGGTTTGGTAGTTCTGATGGGGGTAAGGATTTTGTCCCTGTGGTTGGCTAGGTTGTTGGTTATCTTTCCAGAGGAAGCCTGGGTGGTCATTATACCTTGGGTTGAAGTTGTTTTGGTATCGAGGCTTTTGAAAGTTCAAGGCATTTACATCTGCTGGGATTACTCCTAACAAAACATCCTTGATGGATGGAATGGTTGGGAAGTTTTCTTTATTATGGTCATGTTTGTCACAAATTGTGCAGACAAGGTCTACAGTATGGATTTCATGGACTTTTCTAAGGTCTATTTCTTCAACCTTCCTAGAGAGAGTGCTATGAGTTTAGCCCTAAGGCTTTCCTCTTCTCTAAGTGTATGAATTCCAGTAGTTCTTTGTGTATTTTTAGAATAAGGTGAAGTTCCCCATGTTTGGTTTTGTTCAGAAAGGATTTCTAGATACTCATAAGCATCATTTGGGGCTTTGTTTTTAAAGGTTCTATTACACATCATGTCAATGAATTGTTTGTTCCCTAGACCCAACCATTCAAAGAAAATTCTCACTTATTCAGGAATAGAAAAGCCATGGTGTTGGACCATGTTTATAGTGTCTTTGAACCTTTCCCATGTTTCATAGAATGACTCTCCCTCTTTTTCAAAAAAAATTGGATACTCTTTTTAAGTGCAATTGTTTTGTGGTGGGGAAAGTACTTTTTATACAATTATCTTAGCAGTTGGTCCCAAGAGTTTATGGATGATTGTATCAAATTTTTTAGCCTTTTTTTAGCTCAATCCTTTAATGAAAAAGCAAATAGTCTCATCTTAGCTTATTCTAGTTGATGTGGGGGACACTTGGTTTCTACAATGTCATTGAACTCCTTAATGTAAAGGTAGGGCATCTCGGACTGCATTCCATGGAATGTGGGAAGATAGTTTAGGAGATGGGGTTTAAAGATGTAGTTGGAATATCCTAGGGAGTTGTGTCTAATTCATGAGGGGAAATTGTTCTAGGATGGTGTGAGGTAGTCATTCATGGTTTGATCAACTACATTCCCCATGTTCAGGGATACCTCATTTGGGTTTCCATTTTGGTTTCCACCCAGGTTTATGAGTTGGTTTCTTTGAAGACCTTCTATTGAAATAGGCTCAATTTTGGACTCTGGAGTATTAGGTATATTAGGATCTAATGGAAAGATTTCCCTTGGTGTACTTGACTCCCCAACCCCCAGGACTATCCACCCTAACTAGACGGTTTGATTGATTGCGGGTGTAGGCGGGCATGCGCCAAAAAAGAAAAAAATGAGAAAGGGACAAGATAAGAGAATTTGGATGAGAAAAGACAAAATGGATGATAATAGAATGGGTGTTTAGATGACTTACTTGGGTTACCATAAATAGTGCCAAAATTCAATTCACACTCAAATTTACCCAAGAGAAGAAGGTAGGACGGTCCTTGTAGTTTAGCTTGGGTTGTCGAATCCTCAGAGACCTAAGAAGAAACCTATAGACACATACATTCTATGGACTTTTCTTGTCTATGAAGTAGCCAACTTGGGTTGGTTTTAGATTGGTTTAAAGTAAATCTAAGAGACTTAAGTGAATTCAATTTTAAAATAATTAGTTGTTTCTAGGTTATCACTTGGGGTGGATTGGACGTATTCCCTTTTCAATGATTTCAATTTCTTATATTTGAGATGGATTCATTTAAGAAGATAAAGCAACATCATCACTTACTGTTTAAATACCTACACCCTTTAATACTAATCATCTATACACTTGAAGGATCAAAGTTTTGAGCACTTCAAGGTAAAGGTTCGTATTAGCACATGAAGTGTGTGGCCTTAAATTCAACAAGGACGATGGAGCTTAAAAATCATCAAAAAAAAATCTCAATTAAAAAAGTGATTATACATTAATGGATGATAAATAACATCCAATCCAGCCCATTTCTACTCCCTTGGATCAACCCATAAGTGGGTTATCCCTCCATTGATGCTATGGTTTCAATAGAAGCAAGAAGTAGACTCATGAGGGAGGAAATGGGGAAGTAAAAAAACAATGAAAAGAAAATGATCACTCCACTGTTGTGTGAATAATTTCACAAGGTTTGGTGTGAATAAATTCACACATTGAACCAACGGTATAAAATTTATAGGAATAACAACAGAATAAGAGGAAAATAAGAGCATTTATTAAGAAACTAATGTTAACTAAACAACTTACATGTGAATGACAAACTTGAGACAACAAAATCACAGCATAACATTACAATTGAACAAAGCACCCAAGATGATAAACTCTTCCACCACCACTACCTTAAATGGGAATTTTGAAGCATTGGGTCGAGCCTCCAATAGTACAAAGCATCTCAATTAATTTTTGTAGGCTATAGGTGGGTGGAAAGCTTGTAGAACTTGGACTTTTCCACACTTGACACGAGGTGGCAGGCAGCTTTCATTTATCGAACAGATGCGCTTGGAAAACCTTCTAGATGGAGGAATTAGAGTGGTCCATAGAAGAAGAAAATTTCTCTCGGGATGTCTCCTAACCTTCTGTAAAATATGGACCCATTTTGATTTTTGTATTCGGAGATAGGATTAGATTAGTGGAATTTTATTCCGGGATACAGAATCTGGCCCAGAATTTTATCTCTAACTTGGGCCGCCTATATGACCACAATTGAGGCCGAATTAGCACTTCATCATTAAGAATTATTTGTTCCTATACATGTATTATATAATTCCACAAAATTTGGGCTTCATTGGGCCTATATGTTTGGCCCCACAGTCTCATCAGTGGGCTGGTGTCCAATCTGACTTCTCCAGAATTGTTTCCATTCATCACAAAATATCTCCATCTTCTTCCATTAATTATCCATTGAACCCTCAATGAAACATGATCATATTGAAGTTTAAATCAATTTACCAAATTATCAAATTTAAATATGGATAATTATATTCCTCAAAACCATATGAATCGTTGGGTACTTTAAATGATGTTAAAAAATGTACCACATAATAGTGCATTTTAAGAAGGTATTACAATCATAATGTGAAATGATGTTCAAAGTGTAAAATGCACTAAAATTGTGTTTATTAGTAATAAAGAACATGAATATTATATATATTAACAATGAATATTAGCCTCATTTAGTGGTTAATCAGAGCTGGTCAAAGAGATCATCTATACAAGGCAATGGATATCGATTCTTTACCATGTATTGGTTGAGTCGGTGATAATCAATGCATGACCTTAGAGTACTGTCTGCCTTCTTGGAAAAAAGGATAGGTGAACCCCATGTAAATGTACTAGGTTTGATGAAACCCTTAGCCTCAAGGTCTTCAAGCTACTTTTTGAGTTCCTCTATCCCTATTGGCGCCATCCTATAAGGAGGAATAAACCCTAGTGATGGGACTGGAACGAGCTCAAAAAGTGAACTCCATGTCTCTCATAAGAGGTAAAGCCAGAGAAATCATCAGGGATGAAGTCCCTAAAAAGATCCACCACTTGAGGGAATTCAACTAGTTGTGTTCCCTGATCGCTCATGAAGAGACTTTCCAACTGATCAGTCACTCTACCCAACCCTGCGTATTTAGGTTTAGCTTGTTCTGCATGCAGATCCCATTCTCCTTTATGGAGATATTTGTCGCCCCCATGGGATGTGAAGGACACTCGACGACGATAGAAATCCACTTGGGAATGGTAATGAGAAATATAATTCATACCAATAATTACTTCAATTCTAGACATGTTGAGGATATAAAAATTCCAAACAAAGTGGTACCCACCTATCTCAAGGGGTAACTCTTGGCACTAGCTTATGCCCTCTTTCCTGACCCCATGTGGAGTGTCGGGAGACATGACACCGCTAAGGTAATCAATTGAAAAAACCAGGACTTTCAACAACAGTAATAGATATAAAGGAGTGTGATGCACTGGTATCAAAAAGAGGAGAAACTAAAGTAGAGGCTACTAGAATAGTACCTCTAACTGTAGATGCCCATGCACTCTAATCCTCTATTGTTGATTGAACTACATACATGGGACCTGATCCATGACCCTGATATACTACAGGGTTGTCTTCAGTAGGTCCACTCTACTGATGTTGATAGTTTGGAACTTGATTTCCTTGACCACGACCTCCACCATTTCCTCGGCCAGATCGACTGATAGAAAAAGAACATCCAACCTCATGTGGAGTCATAGATCCCATACCTTATGGAGTTGCAGGTGCAGATCCTATACTATTGGATGCTGAAAAGAAGGAATGACAGAAACGCTGAAGGTGATCCATCCTACCGCAAGCTCGACACTCTTTTGGATCTCTCCTGCACTGTGGCTTCTTATGTCCATCCATGTCGCACTAATAACTTATGATAGAGGTATAAATATGTGTTGTTTGGCTAGGATTTCCCCCACTTGCACTTTCAAAATGACGTTTCCTGCTACTAGGAGAGATATAACCCTATCTCAGAACTAAACCACCCTGGATCACTGTTTTAGCTTCCTTGACATTTCACTCTAAGATTAGAGCCTAATTCACGATCTCTGTAACAATGGTCAAATGGAAGATGTTCAACTGGGAGTGGATAGTGTACTCAAGTCTGACCTCAAAATGCCTCGTAGTAGATTGTGCGTCGCTAGTCATAGATGGGAAAAAATGCAGAAGTTTTGTGAAATGAGTTGAATACTCTAACACAGTCATAGATCCTTGATAAAAATATAGGAACTTCCGCACATGATCATCTCTCAAAGTCTGTGTGAAAAAGTGATTGTAGAAGTCTACATGGAAATTGGACCAAGCCATGTCACTGGCCTACTCAGACTGTGAAAAAATGTCCCAACAGCATTTGGAGGTGTCACAAAGCATGTATACTACAATCTTGACACTTCACTCTAGAGGTGTCTCATGGTGGTTGAAGATAGACTGTACATCTTATATCAATGATTCTGCAGCATGAGGGCCGCCACTCCCTGAGAAGGTGGGAGGGTACTGCAGCAGAAAGTCCCGCATAAGGTCTTCCATAGACGGGGTAGGTGTGGGAATATTCTAAACCAACTGCATAAACCTGAGGAGACAATCCCTGAACATTCCGTCATGGTCCCTCAGAAGATCGATAGGAGGTAGCACCACAGGAGGCTCTACAAGAGGAACCGCTGGTGGTTCAGAACCCACCATACCAGGAATGCGCTCATTACCACTCTCCTGAGACACAAAACGAAGACGTCACGACTAATTTTTTCTACGACATCCAAAAATTCCCTTAGACAAGGAGTAAATAAGGTGAGAAAACAAGTATAGTGAAAAAGAGTGTAGGTACATAGCTTTCCTCTGAGAACTAAACAACAAACAACATGCCTCAAGAGCTGGGTTTTGATATAGAAGGGACAACTAATAAGGGTTACTAAACAGTTCTAAAGCCCACTTCTAGTTTGAGTCAGGCTAACATATATCAGACTAACACAACCTTATATTCAATAAACAAACAATTCAATATTTTACCACTAGGTATAACAACACTTACATGAAACTGGAAAATGAACACAGAAAGTAGATATGACACAGAAATATGAATGGAATTTAAATCCCATAGTGCTTATCATGATTCATGGGATGTTTTTCCCTCATATCATCGGGCTGTAATGGTAAACCCGTTATTTCAATAATACCAGCAGAATAACAACGCAATGCAAGTGAGTCACCCAAGGTGAAATCATATCAACAGTAACTGGCATAATCAATAACTGAAATCCCAACCCAGGAATTTGAGTTTCCCCCTATATACATGGGTTAGCTACATCCAAGCACAGAGTACATCCAAAATCCCTATAACCTATTCTCCTTTATAACCGAAACAGTAAGACAAAATGAAAAATTACCCCCTAATAACACTTTGTAAGATCCCGACCTAGTTCATCTCTAAGATGGTGGCTGGAACGGTAGGTCACATAACCTCAAGCGCATCTCCCCGAATGGTAGCGGATACCGACTAGAAGTGAGGGACCTTTTTGTGTCTTATGGGGGAGACTATGACCTCATAGGTAACAGATAATATCACCATATAAGTAAACAGCAACAAATAATAAGTATCGGAACCATGTCAATAAATAAACTGCAGCAGAAGCAATATAAACATTCCTACGGAATAATAAATACCAAGTGCAGAAACTCACAAAAGAGTTTCATGCCATGTTATGAGTCTAAAGTAAAAGTTTGTAAAATAGAACTCAAACACATAGTCAACTAAATGAAAAGACACAAGAAGCAACTACATCGCGAGCAAGGCCCGATCCTCTACCCCAGTTTCCATCCTAAGTAATGAACAGTCAAGCATCAGAAGTAGCATGCTTCCCCTTGTCAATACCTGCGATCATGTAATCTACTCAGGTGTAGACGATTCCCAAGCATGGTGTGACATAAAATCCCAGTAGGCCAACACCCACGGTGTCTAAACCATTCCATTTCATGCAAAAAAAATGTTGTGTTCCATTACATAACCATTTAAAATAAATTAATTGCAGTGAAATGAAATAAATAAGTCGGCATGGGTCCCAAACGACACACGTTCCTGGTCACCTACTTCAGTCTAAGCTGGTAGTCTGAAAGGGTACCTATCAGCAGAAATGCATGAACACACACCCAAAAACATATATATATAACCCAGAAAACAAGGTAAAACCAGGAAAATTTATACCCCATGCATGTTCCTTAACTTGGGGTTCAAGTCCAGTGTCAACCAGGAACACTTCCACATATCAGGGGAAATATCTCAATTCAAAATATACTCAATTAGAAATAACATAAACCTTAAGTGCATCATTATTTAAGGTTTGTGTTTAGAGTTGGAGTCCAATACCATCCCAATGTTATCACTACAGAACATTCGTCAATTTATGCAATGCCATTGAGCCTGTCCAAGGCAATATTTTGAAAGACCAAGTATTGACTGAGGCATGGATTTACCCTGAGTCCATCCTGATCTCACAAAAAGGGGTCGAGTGTCATGAGAGGTTGTCTTAGCCACATTGCCAATGGATCCGTCCCTTTAGGCCCTTATGGAACCGGTATCACTCAAAAGAATTAGAATGTCCAGGGAAGTCTCGGACTGGAAAATCCAATGACACCACCCCTGACACATAGAGGTAACCCATAAAGAATAGTGGATATATGAGTGTCACATAATACAGGACCCACCTCCTTTCCCCTCCTTGAATTTAATTAATGTTTTCATAGTAGCAGATATGACATAATCATCATCTAAAGTCTTAGCTTGAAAGCTAACCAGATATAGTCGTGTTTCAGAGGGCATAAATTTAATAGTACAACACAATAAATTTCAAGTCAATATACATATCATATCAATATCAGTTGATAATGAATATTTAAATAATAAACAATTCAGAAAAACAACTACCAATGATCCAACAATTGAAGTTAATGTTCAAGAAACTATTTATTTAATTTAATTACAATAAAAAGATTCTTCGCAACACATGAAATTAATCAAAAAATAAACTCGGATAATGGCAGAATACACCAATCATGTTCTCATGCCCAAAGGTGTGTCCAACTTTGTTACAATAATTCAAAAAACTATCCATTTAATTTAGAAACAATAAAAAGGGGTTGCGCAATACCTGCATCTAATTAAATTAATAACCCGACTAACAGAAAAGTACGCCGACTATGTCGGCACACCCAAATGGGTGTCCAGTCTTGTTGAAACCATTAAAAAATTAATTTAAGATGATTAAGGCTGCATCTATTAAACAAAACCATTAAAGTAATTAAAATGGGTAAAATTGCACAAAGCCAGTAGGCACCGACTAATGACACAATGGTGTGTTTTTTATAAATCACAAAGAAACAGAGGGAAAGCAAATAGTCACCCTACATTGTAGTCATAGATGACTCTGAGATCTGTGTTAGACTATGATTTGACCAAAAATGGATGAAAACGAAGGATTTTTGAAAAACCCCAAAAATAGGGTAAGAATCTTCTGTGACAAACTGCACATAGAATACTCAACAAAATTGAATGTTTCCACTTGCGCAACATTATCCTTTCCTTAAGGTTTATTATGAACCTGACAGCGAGGGAAATCGGATGTCGGATGGAGGAGTTGAGGCCTTCTAAGGGGCTACTGGTTGGTGTGACGAGATTGAGGGTTGTGACGTGATGGCTGTGAGAGGGAGAGAGGAGAGGGAAAAAGAAAAGAGAGAAAAGAATGAAAAAGAAAAGAAAAGAAATATAAGAGAAAAATAAAAGATATGTAAAAATGAAATAAAATAAAAAGATAAAATAAATCAAAATAATGGAAAGGAAAATAATAAAAATAATTAAAAACAGAAATCCACTATATTAATTATTTTCATTTTTCCCATAACCCCCTCTTTATTTTATTTTAGAATTTCTTTTTATCATATCTTTCATTCTTTTAAATCTTCTTTAAATATCTTATTACTATTTTCCAATTGTTAATTAATTATTTAAAAACTAAACATCATGCCAAAGCGTGACGTGAAAATTTTAATGAAACTTCTGCAATTATTTAACATAAATAAAAAGCTGCTCGCGACATGCAGCAAGGTGTGTAGGCACGCACCCTATGTTGCTTAATTAATTAGACTAAAATAATGTAAAAACGGTATGTACCTGGTTAAGTCTAGGACATTACAGTTGATAGGTGTAAAATATATCATGTTCATGCCAAATCAGTTTTCTAAAAATATGATCAACAACATACATATTAACCAACTCCCGGACTCAACAAAGAAGAGAAAGGAATTGAATGATAAGAGCTCCAGCAGTGGAGACCATGGTGAAAAGATATATAAATATCCCTCATATAGGAAATGTGGTAAAAGACACCTAGGAAACTGTCATAATGGAATAAAGAAATGATTTATGTGCGGGAAAGAAGGGCATAATTTAAAGAATTGTCGAGGAAAAATGAAGAGTACTATGGAAGAAAATAAAAAATGATCCAAATAATCTAGTTAAATTTATTTTCTCGTAAATGTAGGGTACCTGGGCATTACCTGAGTGAATGATTTATTCTATAGGATAACCTCTTGGTCAAGGAAGAACCTATGTGGAAATAAATGGATGAAGAAATGTTTAAATGTATTAGTGCTCTTTGTTGATTGGATTACTTAGGAAGACTTTTCTCTTATATGTGTAACCCTGCAGTTTTTTATGTGAAAATGAAATTTGAGGTCGAATTATATTTTCTTTTGTGGATATAGTTATAAAGAACAATTTGGGTTTATATGATCCTTGAATTTTAGGCAATTACAGGTTATTAATTTTTTGGATGAAAATGCATGGTATGAGGTAACATTTATGGTTATTTTAAGGAATTTATCTCCTTTTGGTAATGTTATAAAATATAGTTTATGAAAAAGTACAACACATAGACCATGTGACACCACGTCGCGTAAGACAATTCTTTGGGAATCGAACCCAAGACAAGAGTGTGATTGGGATTTATCACCTACCACTAGACATCGTGAAGTCCCTGGTTAGTGTGACTAATTGTTTTTAGTTAAATTATTTTATTGATCAATAATAAGTTTATTTGGGATCTTATGTCTTATCAAATGTATATCTTTAGTGTAGGAAAATGATTTGGTGATTAAGTGATAAATGTTATTTTGGAAGACATTCTCTCTATTGGGAACCCTATATACCAAAGGAAAATTGAATACTATGGGATTTCATTTGAGGAGTAATGGTGGATTTTTATCAATATTTTTATTGTGTATTTATAGCAATTTGGGTTATTTATGGAAATGATTAACCAATCATAGAGAATATGTGATTACGTAAATTAATTTTAAGAATTTGACTTTAAGTGTAGTCGATGTTATTTGGAGATACAATTAAACGTTAAAGACTATGCAATCAAATTCTTCTAGGTTTAGGGTTTCAATATTTGTTTTGAATATATTGAAGTATTTTAAAGACAATTGTTTCAGAATAAAATTTATTGAACTTTGGGTATTGTTGGTTTAATTTTAGAAATTAGGAATAATATTTCTTTCTCTAAAATATTTTCCTTTTTGGGGATCATCTTATCTTGTACTAACCATTGTGGTTTTGGTTAATCTCTAAAGACAAAGGAAATATATATTTTATCCTTTTTGGATCATGTGATTCTCTAGAAGTTGATTCTAGCGCTTCCGGTGTGACCAAACCATCTTGAATACTTGTCATTTGGAAAAAAGATGAGTTAATGGTAGAGATTTATTAATGGATGAAACTCTACTTAAAAAGTAAGTATATATCTTTATTTTCTTATTCAATCTCATAAATAACTTCTTCAACTTTATTAAATGAAACTTAAAACAAAAAACGTTGTCTGTTTCCTCGAAAACTAATGACCCTTTATACTATCACAAGTTTGTGGTTTTCTTATTGTTAACTTTCTTCGGATCATGTTTTCTATCACTCTTCATCCAAACATGACACATAGGTTATCTTACATATCCATGTTTTACTACATGTAATCATAGTATGGGTTATCTTTGGTGACCTTTGTACTTCTCTTTCTTTCTTTTAAAGTTATAGTTTTATTAACCCTATTTTCGATGTGGGTTTTCCGTAAAGGTATTTTCTGTTTTCATCCTCTTATATTAGAAGAATATTTTTTAATTGCGAGGATTAAATTTATTGAGGGAGGGTAGAATATAACAACCCATGATTTAATAGTACGTTTCTCTTCAAAGATATTCAATAACTTGAGCTACGCACAACACCGAGTTCGAGCACACCACGACTTACCAAACTAACCATTCAAAAAGCATTTATGAATTGTATTGACTAAAATTTGAATTTTATATACTCCATATAATTTTAGAATCCATATTATGCGTTTCTTAGACATAATATAAGAACAAATTCATTTCTTTTCAGATAAAAGAAGTATTTTTTTAAAGAAATGCAATTTTACCGCATTTTAAGGGAGAAGCTTTTTTAAAACCAATATTTTACACTTTTATATCCTAAATTTAAAGAAATTAAATTATTCTATAGAATCGGGATATAAAAATTTAGTCTTGATAAATTTTTGGTACTTTTCTGATAACTTTCATATTTTGATAAATAGTGAAAAAATACTATATTTAAATTAAAAACAACATTTTAATCAGCATAATTTTTAGTGTTAAATTAAACATTTTAGTGGATTTAAAGTATAATTAGATTATATTTTTAAAATTTAAAATAATTTAGGTAATTGGATGTAATTTCACATTTAAACCGGACAGAAACAAGTATTAATCTTTTGATAGTTATTATTTCTTAAAAACATGCTTTTTGTTTTGTCAACGAGAATTAATTTTAAATTAGTTTCTTCTAATTTTGTTTTATGAATTTGGAAAAATGGATTCCACATTTGGAATCAAGAGGTCCAAATTTTGTAAATAGGTAACTTTAATTTGAAGACATTATGAATATTTACTTCAGTAAATATTTTATTTATCATGGTTAAAGGGTAAATCTGGTAAATAAGGGTAAACAAATATTATAATAATAACATTAAATTACCCTAACATGTGTCATATTTCTATTGGTTGATACACTTCCGACCATGGGAATCCTTGGTTAGATTTTGGTACCACTTGAAGCCACAAGATAGTGATAATGACACAATATATTAATTATTTTAAAGTAAAGACAAAAATGACAAAAAAATATATCTTTTAGTAAAAAAAAATTATAAGGTGTTATATAAGTTATATTCTAGACTATAAATATTAATTAGAAATCTAAAACTATATCCTACATAATGGTATTTTATTTATAATTTTTAGACATTAAATAACTAAATTTATTTATGACACAATGATTATGCAATAATTACTTTATTAATGAAAGAATCAAATAAATGGTATTATAAATATTAAAATAAATATAATTTCAACGTTTTTATGAAATCCAGGAATTTTTTAGGTGACAATGACATGTTAGTATTGATGAACTGTATTTTGTTCGAAGTAATAAAGTTGTGATGACTTTCAACAAAAAAACTAATTTCAAATAGTGTCAAAATTGACATAAATTAGTTTTTAAAACAAAACCTATATTATTAATTGATATCATATTTCTAAAAAACTAAGCATCATAAAAAGGACTTAGATAAGGTTATATATATTAATAATGAACCACTTTGTTCTCCCTTTCCTTTTTATAGTAAGTTTATTAACCATATAATATAAAAATACAAAGAGACGTGGTAAATGCCAAGCTATTTAACTATGAGTTAAATATAAAAGATAATGTTAATATGATGACCTAAACCTATTTAAAACCTATTGGTTGAGTGTTTTTGGACCTATACCCTCCTTATCCTCGTAATAATTCATTTTTGATCCATTATAAACCGAAAATTATTTTATTATAAAATAATATTTCAAACTTTTTGTAAAGTGACCCTCACCTCTCTTATAAAAGGGTACTTCCCCTTCTATTAATTTCAGACTTCCAAAGTCTTTTGGATCAGCCAATCCCTGCCCAAATTTCCTTCTAACTTCTCTCAATTTAACCTAGTGTCCTTACTTTGATGCTAAATCCAACCTAAGGAGCCTTTTTGATCAACTCAAAAGGAAACACCCGAAGTAGAGGTAATAATTTCACCACCCTCTTTCAAGTTATTTTCTTCTTCCACTTCCTATTTCATTGTTGTTTCCATACCAAAATAATAAATCCAGTACATTATAAATACTTTTATGTTATTATAATTATGGTACAACAATATTCGTTATTCTATTCATCCTATAAATGAAAAATTCACCATACGTGCGTACGTACGGCTTACCATCTCCATGTCGTGGTGTAGTCTGTTATTCAAACACTTCATTATTTGTATTGGTATAATAATGAGTATAACTGATTTAAATAATAAATATAAAATTTTAATGATTATTTATATATGATATACCCTCCAATTTCATATGATTTCTCCATCAAAATAACGATATTGTCGCTCGTGCGTTCGTACGGATTACCGTCTCCACGAACGCGATGAGATTCATTCCCCATCGTAATCATTCTAGAATAATTTTAATTTTATGATACAAAATAATGTTTTAAACATAATATAATTATGTATAATAATCAAATACATCCTATTCATAAGAAACATGGCTTACGTAACCATGAATATAAAGGAAAACGAATCATTTAACACCTGAAAAGATGATACTATTAAAATATTATTAACAATGCAATATTAGAAGATCAAATATGATATCATATTTATGTATATAGTTCATGTATAATTTAATATTAATTTTTTAGCTATTATAAAGGAGGTTAACACACCATAAAATATGGAAAATTATAAGGTAAGGGGTTTCTTATCTCACTTTTAATTCCCTGAGATTTCCATTATTCGCCACTTATTTATTGCATGTGCTCTATTATGTACTTCCATTTGATATATATTATCATGAATATCCTTATATTAATGGTATTTTTTGATTAGTTTTGTGGTTATTAACATTTGTTCATATGACTCGATTGATTACAACATGTTCAGGGTTTTTCATCTCATTTCTTATTTCCGTGAGATTCATGCTATATTGCCACAATTTCATTTGGCGTGGTGTATGTACTACCCATGATTGTATTACTTATGTAATATTATTTAATTTATGGGTATTTAAATATTAATTTTATGATCCTTCTTTCATGGGGTGTATCTTTCGTAAGTCACCAAATCAGTAAGGGAATTTTTAATTCCGATTTCCACTTATTGGGGTTTACGCAAACATCAATGATTATTTTACTCCAAGATTATGTGTGAAATAACTTTTTATTTATTTATGTAGTAATTTAAACTCCCCTTTGTGTGGTTATTCTTTTGAAACACAAAATCAATCCATTGATAAATTCTCAATACATCGATATGAACTTTCTAAGAGTAATATTAACTCAATTTTCATTCATTGAGTTAAACATCCAAGTCATTGGTGTTGTTGTTACAAGACTATGTGTGAATGTCCTCTGATTGTTTTACACTGAATATCCAATCATACATAGTGTATTTATATTTTTTCACACATAATTATGTCATTGATTTATCTTATACCTAAGGATATATTCATTATAAGGGATTTTATCTCAACTTACATTCCATTGAGAATTCTTTGTTGTTTTGTGCCAATTAACTTTTATTTGGTGTATATACTATACTTTGACATAATATATCATGAATCAATTTATTCTCATGATATTATTGAGTTTTTATTACCTAAATTATTTTTATTCAAGTTCCTCTAATTTGGATAGGAACTCTAACTAAAATATCATTTTAAATGATTTAAAAATTTATTCTTCTAAATCTTCTCATTAAAGTCCATGTTTTAAAAATGGTTTTAAGGATTTATATATATTAACATTAATGTTTTAAAGTTAAAATTATTTTTAAAAGATTCAAAGTGGTATGGGACACTTTGATTCAAAAATCTATTTTAAATAGCTACTTGATAAATAGTGATACTTTTAAACCAGAAAATCCAGGAGTTGGTATAAGTCGGTCCTAATAAAATTAAATAAAGAAAATTAAAAGAGTCAAGAATACAAGGAAATATTACATAAACGAGTGTGCATCACCCCACACCTATCTGCCTCTACTAGTGAGGCACAATAGTCTGGGGTCATGAAATACCACATCTCTCCAGTATCAGTGAGCGCCCACTTTGCCAATGCATCCGACACCTGATTAGCCTCTCGGTAGACATGTGAAACATCCACCCGCATTCGAAAAATATCACTAAAGAAACCAACCCACTACGGAAGCACATACCAAGGGACCTTTCACATCTTGGTTCTAAAGGCATGAACTGCGGTCTGAGAGTCAGATTCCATCCATATATGTTTCCAATTAAAATGGACAGCGTACCTGATGGCATAGATCATAGCCTAAATTTCGGATTCAAAAGTGGTACCAGTTCCAACGGTGTGGTGAAACCATCATTTAACAAACCCACGGTAGGTGCAGAACACTCCTCCACAACCCGATGGGCCTGGAGAACCCAACGCAGCCCCATCAACATTTACCTTGAGGAAAGGTCTGATTGGTGGGATCCATCGAATATACTTTAGCATCTGAGGCTTGTGTGGCTGCCCCGAAACACCAAGCGTTTGAAGAATTTAAAGATCCTCAACTACATTAGAAATTGCGCCATCCTACACAAGAGAAGTAGAATAAACATCTCTCTGAATCAACATCATTCCTTACTGAACTGTGGACTGCACACCAGTAAAAACAACATCATTCCGGGCTTCCCAGAGGACTGAAATAGCAGCAGCAATAGTGGCCAAACACAGATTATAAATCTGGTCACTAAATATTCCATGAGAAGTAGCAGATAACAGTTGGATAACTGATCCGTAGGAGTTAATAGCCACCCCAAACATAGAACTAATATATTACCAAAGCTATTTTGCATGAGAACATCCCATAAAAATATGTTGAACAGAGTCCTCATCGGTTTTACACATGGAGCACATGGAGGCCATCTAAAACCCAACCCTCTTGAGAGCATCAGTTGTGGGTAGGCAGTTTTTCCAGATCCTCCAGATCAGAGAAAAGCTGGGGGGTCTAATGAATCGCACTCTGAATTTCATTATCCAAGAAGGTATAAGGGATTGTCTCCCACATAGGATCGTGTAGTAATACCTTCAATTGAATTGCCCAGTTCTGCTATGCATCCAGATCAAATTATCCTGCTCCATAAAGACATAATTAGTGATTTAATTCTCCACCTTCACAGGAACACTAAAAGAAGTAGATTGCATCTTTGAGAGGAAGCTGTAAATTGACAAAGTGGTTGCCTCAGGTGTCACATTTAAGTCTCAAAGAGGCTGTGTGAGACACTTTCTGTTCCATCAATTCAGTGTGGAATCCCTGCAAACCAGCCATCGCGTATCATGCAAGATTATGACATATGCCTGCTTGAAAGAGGCCCAAACCGATGAGGCAAGGTTCCATTTTTATCCATTTAAGAGCCTCCTTGGGATTCTGTTTGAAATAAAATCATCGTCAGCTTCATGAGAAATCAAGTTCCATGTGAACTTCCCAATCAATCCATCATTAAAGGTCCGGAGATCCTTGAGTCCTAGACCCCCCATCTCCACAGGCTTGATGCACTCCTTCCATGCCACTGTAATTAGCTTCCTCTCATGTGGTTAATTTATTATAATACAATATTTCATATTATATTGAATAGTTTTTGATTGACTGTGGATGTTCTATTTTTATACCATTCATGGTTTATGGTAAAAGTATTTACATTTCATATGCTAGTTTTAATACAAATGATTATCTTATGTTTAAAACTTTTCATATGAGGAATGAATTGGACTTAGTAAGTGATGGGTGGAGCCTGCTATAGATCCTCGTTGCATCGGTAGGTCACATGAGAAAATTAGATGTGTAATTTTCCAAGGCCTTTCCCAATTTGATATATTGTTTTGGCCGAGGCCTAAATTATTTTTAGACGTCTTGGATGAGGCCTTGACAAGATGTTTTAGAATTTCCAGCATTATACAATCCCTCATTTTGAAAATAATATTGATTGTTCATGTGGTTATTCGACTAGTAGAATACCTATGACTTTGTTTTGTTATAGAATTATTTACTCATCTCGTATTCCTTCCATAAAGTATTCATGATTATTATTTGTAAAGGCATGTGTTTTAAATTATTCACCATGCCTAATGTTTATGTTGTCTTCCACTATATTTCTTACTCTTACTGAGTATTTGATCTCAACCCTTTCTTATGTTTCATTTTCCCAAGATATGAAGAAGTTAGTTATGAGTGACTTGTAGGAATAATATAGGAGGATTGGATGTTTGTAATGGATTAAATTAGTGTTTTATTTCTTTTTAAGTTGTAATGTTGAACATATATATATATATATATATATATATATATATATATATATCTTGTTTCCAAGGATAATAAACTGATTAGTCTTTTAGGATTTGATCCCCTATGATCATGCCAATGTTGTGTTATAATTCACTGACCCAGGGTAACTAGGGTTGGGGGTTACATGGATCATAGTTTATATCTCATTTACACTATCTTTTTATTTTTTATATAGAATAAATGTTAATTCAGATGAGTTTTTTACTGGCTCTGTAGATTTTGACTATATGAGTAACATTGACACCCAAAAGTCTATTGGTGACTTTTTTTTATTCCTACTAGGGATACATTTCTTATAAGTGAAACATACAGTTCATAGTGTCTATATCAACCACTATAATAGAGTATATTACACAAAATGAGGATATAAAATAATCTATTTGGCTAAATGGGTTACTTTCTAAGCTATATTTATCTAGTTCACTTATTACTATTTATAGTTATAACCAATATTTATTTCTTTTTCATAAGAGTCTAGTTCTCTATAGATCAAATATATTTATATTTGGGTTCATTTTATTATATATTTTATTGAATTTTGAATAGTGTGTCAATAAGATGAAAATAGACTATAATACAATCAATAATTTAAAAAAGGTTATGACATTGTCCAAGTTCAATCATTGTTTCAATAATTGAAACAAGGAATTAATTAAATAAAATTAAGTGAAAAATATCACCAAATTAAATATTATTTGTAAATGGTGAATATTTTTTAATTATTATTTTCTCAAAACATTATTATTTTTTATCATTCATTTATATTACTTATGATATGTATTTCTTTTTCTCAAGATTGTTTACCCATGCATAAACTCTATTCTAGACAACTTAGCTTTGAATGAGAACTGTAGGTCACCATTATGTGTGGTCTATAAGGATACATACACATCCCTTGAATTGTATGGGTCACCCTAACTAAATAATTTTTGTTATGCTTATGTGGGGGAAGTGATGATATTTACATGGGGATGTTTAAGAGACCTTTATTCATAAGAGGATAACTCTTACATGGGTAAAGTAATGACCCTTACATGGTGTAAGTGATAAAACTTATGTGGGGTGGTGTTTAGGGCCTTTAATCACAATAGGCCCCCCATTATGTTTTTATTGGATAACCTTTACTCTAAAACTAGGTTTTGCTGGTTTCCTTCACATGGAGGGGTTTATTTTTTACCATTACAAATTCTATTTTATATGAAATTTATGTGACTGCTTTGTTTTATCATAATGTTGGATATTATGGTTAAATATTTATTAGTCTCCCATTTCATTTTATTTATTTAATTTATTGAAATTTCATCAACCCTCAAGGATTTATTTTCCTAGCCATTTTCAATTTAAGGTAAATTGATATGTGAGATCAAACCCTTCCTCAAGCCTAAGAGAGTGTTTAGATTTATATCTTTTTAAGATCTTTTATGTGTGTCCTTTGGTCATGTTCATTCAGTTTATAATAGATCTAATCATGGTTTAGAGTTTTAGTGGAGATTTTTAGACCATTAGGAATTTTTTCTATGTGTGATTTTAGGTCCCGAAGCATGCCCCATTTCATCTAAAGCCTCACTGATGGGAAAATAAATTGTGGTAAGCTGGATGGATTGTATTCAGTTTTATTTTTACTTTGATCATATATATTTTTATACATATATTGATCGAGTTTTTATTTATCGTCTCCTTATTTTTAGTTTTTGGAGATTAATAAATAACATGAGTAGGTAGTGTTAATAGAATTCAAATATTACCATATTAATCCCAAGTACATAAAATAATCATTCCCTTTACAACTTATGCTTTCTTCTTTTTTTGTTTATATTATTTCCTATCTAGACTCACTAAAAACCTTTTTCCCTTCATTCATTTTTCTATTAATGTGAAGATATTAAAAACTATGTGAATATCTAATAGATCCTTGGATATTTTGTGGTGGAATAACATTTGTTTCCTCCAAAAATATCTTTAAAAAACTAGGACCCTTATACACTTCTTCACCACCTTATCGACCTCAACGCCTCCCTCGTCTTTATATATCCTCTCCCCATTGATTCTACCCCCAAAATCATGCTTTGTTTTCGTAGCTTCTAGATTGGGTTCACTCATCATCACTGTTTCCTTTCCCAATATTATAGGTGATTCCCCATAAGTGTTCTTTTCATATCTATTAACTCTTCCTCCCCTCACTATTGAACCAAGAATCCACCTCACACTATCACTATTTCCTCAAAATCCCCTTTTATTATCTTCAATATATATTCTCCAACCCAATATCATTGTCGCAATGTTTCCTCCTCGCTGACCTCACTTTGTGATGTCTCTATTTTCTCATACCCTCCTCATCACCAATGCTATTTAATTACTCATTATGTCATCATCATTTCTCATTCCTTGCACTGAATCCCCCTGTTTTCTTATTCCCTACTAACCATAGTCCTGGGGGATGTGATATTTTTAAGACAAAATAAATTGTGTGATTTATAGTATGGGTCATAAAATGAAAATTTTAGACCTCATCTACCAGGACATGTGTATGCATCCAAATAGTAGTTTTACATAATGAAAAATCCCCCATCATAATTTTTTTTAACCATAAATGGTCATTTGTCTATTAGTGCATGGAGTATCATTTCACTGAATAAAGTTATTTTTAGTGATTTTATATTATTTTTTACTATAAATTCACATCATTCTTCTCCAAATATAACAAATAGGGTATCAAGGGTGGTTTGGTATGGGAGGTCACAAAAGTGGGAAATGATAGTGGAAGTGGTGGTAGAGGCACACATGTTGTGGAAGAGACCCAAAAGAGGAACTATGATGGGAGAGTTGGGCATTAAAAATAATGTTTTAATTATGTGTCTTTTAATGACCATTAATAGATCACATGAACAATGGATTTTTCATAATTTGGTTTTTGGAATTTTTTTTGAATTTCTATATTGAATAAATAATTATACATGAAATGAATAAATATAAAGTGAAATTTTTATATAGTGAAGTTGTTTGATATAATTAATAGTGTGATGAATTATTTTATTCGAACACATTTTTTTTCATTTCCATAAAAGATATAAAAATAAAATAAAACACATATTTTCTCAAGTTAAAATTAATCATATCTAACACAAAATAGGCACTCTTAAATAAATTTTATCCTCAAAATTTAAAACTCCCATGAATGGAGTTATTTTCATTGGGAAATATTAGTTAACAATATACTTGTTGTAGATCATGGGTTGACATTGGATATGAATTTATATTTCCCTATATTCAATTTGAAATAATCCCTTGGTAAAATAGCTAACCTATTTTTAATAGAATATTAATAAGTTTATGATAGACAAATCCAGCTTAGTTGGAGGCTCCCATTTATCCCTCTGCACCTCATCCTCTACCTATGCTCCATCGTTATTCTAGCACTAATTCTGAGTTCGAAAATGATACCACTATTACTACGAATGATGACAATCTCAGTAAAGATACAGAAAGGAGGGTAATTAGAACTCATGTTATTTTTTCCAGTTTATATGGTCTCCTTTACCTCTAACATTTTCTAGGATCTTATTATTGAGGATCAAAAAACCAATAAATAATATTTTGATAAAAAAGATTCTAAACAATAGGTCACTGATATGAATGAAATGATGCACTCCTTAAAAACAACCATGCCTGATCTATTGTTAATAGACTAAAAAATTCTAAAGTGATTAGATTTAAGGGTATTTTCAAAATAAAATAACATATCCTTATAGAAAAGAAAATTATTTATATGGATTTCCTTGTATGAAAGGGTGGTCCATAGTAATGAATATATGATGATAGTTAAATTAACCAGTCTTTCTTCCATTGAAACTCATAAATAATTTTATCTTAGAAATTAAGTACAAACATTATATTAGATTATGTGTACTCCAATCAAATTACAAACCATATGTTACAAAGACACTGATTTTCCACATTAATTAAAGCTTCAATGTAAAATTCTAATATTCAACTACATCATATGTAGTTAAACCATCATTTTATAATGTAATTTACTCTTAAAGTAGTCAATTAAAATAAAAATAGTTATTCTTATCTTGATTTATTGTGATTAGTTATGAAAAATATTTATACGGTTCATTATTTTTCATCCAAATTGGTATGTTTAATGGAGTTATAAAAATGATCCAATAAGAATATTGACACATGTAAGTACTATATAGACAAAAAAAATAGGTGAAATACTCAACCATTTTTTACAACATTATGAAATAGAATAATGATGAATGAAATCAAAGTGTTTCCATGAATCACTATCACATGAATGATTTATGCTTTTACCGTCAGAAATATTTGATTTATGACATCTCATCAATCAAGCTATGTAGTAGTACATAAATAGACACTACAATAATGTTTTAATTGGAAAAGAGCTCAATGTTTTCAATGGAAACCCAAACTTTCCTTATTTTTCTTATTTATACCTTGATTCTCCACAAGTTGGACAATTAACTAATGATTCGTTATTATTATAATATAAGATTAAAGCATTTGAACATACATGGGTCTTCTAATAAATAACACCCAAATTATGGACCAACTTCTCACTTTAATAGAAATATATAAGTAATGTATTTCCATAAGGTAAACATAAATTTATCAAAATAAAGTATTTGATTGAAACAACTATTTGACATTCCAAAATCTATTTTAATAGCCAAATGTTTTTTAACTACATGTTTTCTTATATAGAATCCCAGATATATGGCCACCCTAAAAGATTTAAAAAAATAATTATATTTAAAGTTTTATTATTAAGGATTTTGAATTTATTTTAGTGTTATTGTCTCTATAATATAAGTGCTAACAACCTAGTGTACAATATTCTCAAATATTGGATTTGGAAATAATATTTTTCTTTAATTTTTTACTAAATTCTATTCACCATGTTGATGCAAAAAAATATAATATTTCTTAAAAAATCATTACATGAAGTCAAAAATATCCAAATATTTTGAAACTCCTAAGATCACATTGCTTACATAGACATTTAATTATTCTTTCAAAAATATATTCTAAAATTGATGATGCAATGAGATTAATATTTCAACACCAAAAATTTAGAAAATTTGTATACTATATCCATTTGTATTTTTGTTATTATTTAATCAATCACAATTGGGTAATAAAAACTGGTGTCTACATCTTGAGTCCATATTTATCTAAAAAAAATATAAATAACAAGAATTATTACTCATTTTGTATAATTATAAAATTATCATAAAAGTTTAATTATGTAAAATTATAACAATTTATAATTACTTATTACTAATTATTAATAATATTTATTACTTAATACTAATTATTACATATATTTATTAACTAATACTAATTGTTTATTATTTATAACTAATTGTTTATTAGATATTACTAATTTATAATAATAATTTTTTTGTTTGTATATTCTTTTACAAGTAACTTCAAAACATCATAATTTTAAATAATACTTACAAAATAGAAAAATATTTACTAATTATTGTTAATTTTTATTAATTAATCGAAAATATTTGAGTTTGAGTTAAAAAGCCAACCCACACCCTCAAAATTTATTTTTAAGAGTCAAATGAAAAAAATGGGAACAAGAGATTGTGCTGGCCAACAATATATGAAATGCCTATAAAAAATAAAGGAAGAAATCAATTCCTTCCATTCCTGTATAACCTATATTTTGGGATGACATCCTCTAACCATTTTATTTTGGTCTCCCCACAATAAATTTTTCCATTGTGGTGGCATATGATCCCCATCTAATGATGAGTCATTAGAGTCTTATAGAATGATGAAACTCTTATATTTCCATAAAAGATATTGAAATTCCATCTCCAGATTAGATCAATAGACATATTCAATATTTATTGATATCAATTTCTGGGAAATTAGGTAGTCCCTATAGAAAAAATGTGTAGTTCTATTTTTGTTGAAGATAGATTCATGATGAGAGTCAAAAAATTATGGTGTTTCATTTATAAGACCATATGGAATCCTTTCACCCTCACAATCCTCTGAAAGATTTTTGAAAATGTTCTATTTTGGTTTCACAGCCCTTTATTGAAGCTATACCAAAACATTCCTAAGAATTTTTCATTGGATCAAAAAAATTGGATGGATAACACCACTCTACATTTAACATTACATTAGAAGACGTCCAATAAGATGATATTCCTAGTAATAAATTTTCACCATGATTGGCATCCCCCAAAATCTGGTTAATGACATATGATGGTGATAAACATTCTAGATCAACATTACAACAATGTTATTAGATAAAAACAGGAATAGGAATAATGCCAACAATGTGTGATCTAGAATCATCATTAATATATGCTAAATTGGGATCCATCAGTGTGTCATAAATAATTTTAGATGACAATACGGTCAAGGAAACCCCATAATTATAAACACCATCTTTCCTCAATCCAGATGGAGAATGGTTAAAGAAATAAATCTTCCTTCCAGAACTACCAGGTGTCTAATGGGTGACCTTGCAGGTGTGTCAAGTGTATCCTTATATTTAGGTAGTTAATTATCTCTATGGGGTTTTTTAGAGTCATTCAATTCTTGTATAATAGCCTAATCCATGACCAACTAAATATATGGTGATCTCAAAAAGACACCAGTGTCACGACCCCCTCCCCACAAAGTGTACCCCTCCTGGGTCGGCAATGTGAGAAGGGAGATAATGACCCCCGAGTCCCGCCTCCAGTAGGCCCCGGGTTGGCGACTAGCACCGAGGGTATAATACACACACAAATGGGAGGCATTTCCCTCTAAGAGAAAACATGCAGAAGAGAGAGATAGAATAGACTCCAACCAACTCCAACTCATAACTGAAATATAAAAGAAACCCAAGTACATATATGAAATGTCATGAAAAAGTACTACAACTGAAATGGAAAACTAAAAGTACCCAAAAGAAAGTAAAACGGCAGCGACCACAAGCCCGAACAGCTCCTCCTCCAACCGCAAGCTAGTAGTAACCAGCTTGATCTCCAACCTGCTCCAAGTGACCTGAAAAACAGTTTATATGTACATAGGGTGAGTATAACAGTATACTCAGTAGGATCCTCCTCAAGCCTCTCGTGCAGAAGTAAAGAAAGCATGCTAAAGCCCAGTGAACAACAAGTGAAACTAACTCGTTACCTAAACAGGTATACTAAGTTCCCAACCTCACCATGGCTACTCTCACCAAGTAACACATACAAGAATATAGCATATAGCATAGAATATCAAGGGTACCCCACTACTACTTCCCCACTGGTTTGCCGCTTTGCCCCAACGACATACGTCTTGTGCATCTCTCTCCAAAGGCTTGCCCGCAGACACCTGGGCTAAGCTCCACAATCTGCACCTCGTGCACCACATAGGATTGCCCGCAGACACCTGGGCGAAGCACCACACCGTCCTCACAACCAAAGGTAACCAGGTAGTTTCTGGGAGCCACCACAGCTCACATAACGTGTATCATACGTCGGGTATAATACCTCAATCCATTACAGCCCATACTCCGAGTAAAGATCCTCAAGCCATCACAACCTATACACGTTACACCTATAGTAGTCCATAGGGTACTATATCCAGAATATATGCATGTGAATAACCACAAGCCATTACATCCCTCTAAACACATATATGGGGTAACTAACCGCTTGCCTCATGGCACAAGTATCTACCAAGAGAAGAGAGCGGGGCCAAAGGGGGTAGTCAGCCATTCAACCTCCCATCAGAATGTTGGGGAAAACACCCCCCCAGGGCTCAGAATCCCAGGGGTGTCAGTTGCCCTTACCGACAGGGTGGAGTAGCGTATAGAAACACAAAAAGTACAGAATATATATAACTCACAACCACACTATGGGCATTACCTAGTCATAGGCACAACTGCAGCTAACGTCTCTCAGACTCCAGGCTGCTACTTATAAGACTAGGTATCCTATAAGCACGCATCCATTTGAAGAGCTTTATTAGATTACTCCATTCTCATTTTATCAATTCCACTATACGTTAATTAATTCTTTAAACATTAATTAACCATGAACAATTTACCACATTAAAATAAATTGGAATCACATTCAAAAACTGATCCTTTTTAGGATTCACATCACTATTAAATTCCAGTTTCTCCATCCCCATGGATTATCACCATTTAAACAAACTTTCATTATTGAATTACCTTCCCCATATTCCCAGGAATTCTAGAAAAGCATCCTATGCTACTAAACACAAAGGGCTCAACACGGTGAGTAGATATACTACCCATCGAGTCTTTTCCGCCTATAGCAAGATCATAGACCCATCCTCCATCGAGAGGCTAAACACAGAAAGCACGTGGCATACCCCGCATGTCTTCGCCTCCTTCGGAAAGAGGGTAAGCAAAACCAGCTACCTTGAGCAGTGGGGAAAAGTAAAGCAGATAAACAATCAAACCACCAACATCAAACCATCACATTCATCTCATACCATCATCCTTGGTGTCCTCCCCGACACCCACATGAATAAACCGATGCATCTCGCCACACTAGGCGTCATCTGCTGCGACAACCACAAGTCCCCATGCCTCCACATATCACAACAGCCATCCAGGCTCACATAAAATCACAAGCAGCAGGAAATCAAAGATCACAAAATGGGCTCTCGGCCCTTTACCAAGGCATTCAGCCTTCATACAAGATGAGCACTCAGAGCTCCAAACCACAAGGCATTCAGCCTTACAAGCAAGCGGGTAACTCAGAACCCTTTTGAAATTATCGAACTAATAGTTCTTTAATCCATATTGAATTAACAGATTCATTAACATGCCTCTTTATCTTTAGCCAATTATTTAACAAATAATTCCGGCTTTATGTTCTTTATCAATTTCCATCATGAACAAGCAACAAATTAACGAAAATCATAGATATCACTCTATCTAGGAAAACATGAGGCAAACTGTTCTCACGGTACAAAGTAACAACATGCGATCAACCAATTCCTTTAATTCGGTTCAAGTATTTAATTAGGTCAATTTCATTGTGATCCAAAGGACTAAATCATGCTAATTCTACGATTGCACATACACAATTAGAGAAGCCATGAATCCCCTACCTCGAAGAGTTCTTGACGTCCTTTATCCACACAACGGGTCACAGTCCTCTTCTCCTCACGACAGCTGCATCCACCGGAGGATGCCACGGTACGACAGTACCAACCAACCCCAAGAAAACACATTATAACCATGGAGATTACATGCTAATATGGAAGTAAGAACAAGAGAAGGTGATCCCTGAAGGAACGATGATAAAACATACCTTATATGGAAGAACGATCGACACAACTTAGTTGCATCAACAGACCGCAACTGATCTGAGTAACGTTTGATTGTGAAACTCCTACGAGAATGATTGCAAGGTTCTAGCGTCTCGTAGATGAGAACCGGGAGGAAGAACAACGAAGAATGATATCTCGTTCCTTTTAAAAAAAAAATCGAGAGGCGACGGTTTAAGATCTGATTTATTCTCCATTAAAAACGGATCACATTAACCCACATGGTTTGACCAAGTAAAAACATCCCGGCCTTAGGAATAATTAATATAGAATTTATGGCCTTTAAATCGGCCTTAAAGTCTTTAAAATAAGGTTTTAAAAGTATTTTACATCAAAGAAAACGTCAAATTTACGAAGCTGGAAACACTATTCACATACTCAAAATTTGGCAAAGTATGGAATCGGTAGCTCTCATGAAGTCTGGAAACACTGTTCATTCGTGAAATTTGGCAAAGTATGGAATCGGTAGCTCTTAGGATTATGGAAACACTATACAAGTCTACAGATAGAAGTCCACCGATAGAACCTCACCGATAGAAAACACTGTTCAAGTCTACCGATAGAAGTCCACCGATAGAACCTCACCGATAGAAACACTGTTCAAGTCTACCGATAGAAGTCCACTGATAGAACCTCACCAATAGAAACACTGTTCACTGAACCTCACTGATAGAAACACTGTTCACTGAACCTCACTGATAGAAGTCCACCGATAGAACCTCACCGATAGAAACACTGTTCACTGAACCTCACCGATAGAAGTCCACCGATAGAACCTCACCGATAGAAACACTGTTCACTGAACCTCACCGATAGAAACACTGTTCACTGAACCTCACCGATAGAAACACTGTTCACTGAACCTCACCGATAGAAACACTGTTCACAGAACTAGAAATTTGGAAAAGTGTTAGCCGAGCTACTGCTGGACTGCGGCTACCAGTATACCGAGCTATCAGTACGCCGTGGCTACCAGTAAACCAAGCTACCGGTAGGATGCGGCTACCGGTAGACCGAGCTACCGGTAAGTAGCAGCTACCGGTAGACCGAGCTACCGGTAATCAGCAGCTACCGGTAGACCGAGCTACCGGTAATCAGCAGCTACCGGTAGACCGAGCTACCGGTAATCAGCAGCTACCGGTAGACCGAGCTACCGGTAATCAGCAGCTACCGGTAGACCGAGCTACCCGTAATCAGCAGCTACCGGTAGACCGAGCTACCGGTAATCAGCAGCTACCGGTAGACCGAGCTACCGGTAATCAGCAGCTACCGGTAGACCGAGCTACCGGTAATCAGCAGCTACCGTTAGACCGAGCTACCGGTAATCAGCAGCTACCGGTAGACCGAGCTACCGGTAGGCAGCAGCTGGGGGATAAGTCACCTTGACCTCCCGGAACACCTCCAACACCACATTTTCACAAAGTAATGGACCAGGGAGGTCCGGGCCATTACATTAGATACCTCTCAAAACATTCTTGTCCTCGAGAATTAAAAACCAACCCAAAAGAAAAGACGGGTCCGAACAACCACCCCATAAGATACCTCTCAGGGGAAAACCACCATGAGTTGTTCAAAAGCTGGAACAAAACTACGACATCCGAGAGTATGGAAACAAATAATCCATAACCAAACAATTCAAACATAACATTACATCAAAGGTACATAAATATAACATGAAAGGTCTAACCATAAAGGAAACGTCATTACATGGAAAGAGTTAAACATTAAACAACTCTGGGTACTGAGCACGTATCTGTGACTCACGCTCCCAGGTACTCTCCTCCATGCCACCGTGTCACCACAAGACATGAACTAAGGGGATAGAACGCCCATGCAACACCTTCTCCTTGTGGTCTTGGATCTCCACAGGTCGCTCCTCGAAGGTTGCATCATCATCAATATCGATCTCTCCCCAATCGATAACATGAGATTCATCATGAAGATAACGACGGAGCTGTGATACATGGAAAACATCATGTATCCGACTCATCTGAGGGGGAAGTGCTACTCGATACGCCACAGCTCCAACACGAGCTAACACCTCGAAAGGCCCAACAAACCGGGGAGAAAGCTTACTTCCACGACCAATCCTTCGCTGCCCACGACGGGGAGTCACCTTTAGAAACACATGATCCCCAACATTAAACTCTAACGGTCTCCTTCTTTGATCAGCATATGATTTCTGACGATCTTGTGCTGTCTTAATCCTCTCACGAATCTCTTGAACCATCTCTGTTGTATTCTGCACTAGTTCTGGTCCGAGAATTGCTGACTCTCTGACCCCAGTCCAGCACAACGGAGAACGGCATGGCCGGCCATACAAGGCATCAAACGGCGCCATACCGATGGTAGAGTGAAAACTATTATTGTAAGCGAACTCTACCGAGGGTAAGTGCTTCACCCATGAACCTCCAAAATCAAGAACACAAGAGAGCAACATGTCTTCAAGAGTCTGGATGGTTCGCTCTGTCTGACCATCCGTTTGAGGATGAAAAGCAGTGCTAAGGCATAATTGAGAACCAAAAGCATGCTGGAGACCTCTCCACACCCTGGAGGTAAAACGAGGATCTCGATCAGAAATGATCGTCTTAGGAACTCCGTGAAGCCTCACCACCTCCTCCAGATACTTCCTCGACAAAACTTCCACTGAGCTCGACTCCTTGATCGCTATGAAGTGGGATGATTTTGTTAAACGATCCACTACCACCCATATAGCATCATGTCCTCCCGGAGCTCGAGGTAAACCTGTAACAAAGTCCATTGAGATGTCCTCCCACTTCCACTGAGGAATCTCTAAGTGCTGGAGAAGACCACTAGGAACACGGTGTTCGGCCTTCACCTTCTGGCAGACTAAACATCGAGACACACATTCTACAACTGTACGCTTCAGCCCAGGCCACCAAAAATGACTCCTCAAGGATCGGTACATCTTCATCACACCAGGATGTACCGCCAAGGGTGAACTATGGATCTCTCGGAGAACCGTCTCGCGCATCGCCAAGGGAACAAAAAGCCTGCCATGATACAACACTCGGTGTTGTTCATCCTCCGACCAACCATCAGGGGCCTCACCACATACAACTCTGTCTCTCCAAACTTCCATCTCTAGGTCACCCAACTAAGATTCTTCCACCTTCTGCATCAGGGATGACTGCATCGTCATATGGAAAAGACAACCTCTACCCACAACTTCTTCCATATCAAGATGCAAAGATGATAGCTCTTCCATCACTCTCCAAGAATCACCAGATTCACGCACAACATCATTACGTATCTTTCGGCTTAGTGCTTCAGCTACAACATTCCCTTTTCCAGGTGTATACGATATTTTAAAGTCGTATTACTGCAAGAACTCCATCCACCGACGCTGCCTCAAGTTCAAGTCACGTTGGGAGAAAACATACCTCAAACTCTTATGATCGGTGAAAACCACAAAGTGCTCACCAATGAGGTAATGTCTCCACAACTTTAGAGCAAACACCACGGCTGCCAACTCAAGATCATGGGTGGCATAGTTGCATTCATGGGGACGCAACTGCCGAGACCCATAAGAAACAACTAACCTCTGCTGCATGAGAACACAGCCTAGCCCTAGATGTGAAGCATCACAGAAAACATCAAACTGGACTCCCTCCGCTGGAAGACAAAGGACGGGAGCACTTACCAACTTCTCCTTTAGATACTCGAAAGCTGACTGACATTGATCAGTCCATATGAACGCTTGATCCTTCCTGGTCAAAGCTGTCAGATGTGTCGCAACTCGGGAGAAATTAGCTACAAACCTCCTATAATAGCCTGCGAGACCAAGGAAACTTCGCACCTCTGACACGGTCTTGGGGGCTGGCCAAGACACCACTGCTTCTATCTTCAAAGGATCCACAGCTACTCCCTGTTGGGACACAACATGTCCCAAGAAACGAACTTCTCAAGCCCAGAACTCACACTTGGACAACTTCCCAAACAACGGATGTTGGCGAAGAACTCCCAAAACGGCTCGTAGATGCTTTGCATGCTCCTCTTCAGATGTGGAGTACACAAGGATGTCGTCGATGAAAACCACAACAAACTTGTCCAGGAATTCACGGAACACAGCATTCATCAACCCCATGAAAACAGCTGGAGCATTCGTCACGCCGAATGGCATTACAACAAACTCATAATGCCCATGACGACAGTAGAAAGCAGTCTTCGGGATATCCTCATCCTTTACACGCATCTGATGATATCCTGACCGCAAGTCTATCTTTGAGAACCAACTTGAACCCTTCAGTTGATCGAATAGGTCATCAATCCGTGGGAGAGGATAGAGGTTCTTTATTGTTGCTTTGTTTAACCGACGATAATCGACGCACAACCACAAACTGCCATCATCCTTTTTCACAAACAAAACTGGTGCACCCCACGGTGACAAACTTGGCCAAACAAAACCACACTGCAACAGACCGTCAAGCTGAATACATAGCTCTCGTAACTCAGAAGGGGCCATCCTATACGGAGACATAGAGATAAGAGACGCTCATGGCTGTAGCTCAATCCCAAACTCGATCTCTCGTCGAGGGGGTAAGGATACAACCTCTTCTAGAAAGATGTCAGGGTACTCCTTTACGACCCTAGGAAACGCCAACTGTTGAACCTTTGAAGAACTCAGCGTCATCCCAGCCATCATGGATGATAAGGATGAAACTCATCTATGACTCATCCGAGGATCTCTCTCACCAACAAACACCACTTTTTCTCCATCTTCATCAACGAAAACGACCTTCTTCCTGTAGCAATCCACAACATCCTGCACCGAATACAACCAATCCATGCCAAGTATGACATCATATGGTTGTATTCGCAAACATAGGAAATCTCCCCAAGAGCGGTGTTGCCCCAACACTAGCTCACAGTCTCTACATACTTCAAACAAGTCAGCTCGACCTCCAACTGGCGCAGTCAACGCCAAGGGCACTGGAAGTCTCTCTACCTCAAGTCCCAAAGCATGGAAAAGGGTAGGTGATATGAAGGAGTGTGTTGCTCCTGAATCAAACAAGGCATACACCAAGGTAGAAAACAAGAAAAGGGTACCTCGAACGATATCTGGCTCACCTGGGGCTGGTAACGCTAGAGCATGAAGCTGACCACGACCTCCTCCACGGCCTCTCTAACCCTGATGACGACCACCACCACAGCCGCGCTCTGCTCTCTGAGGACGGGGAGCGTCATGGGGCTGTCCTATGCCTGCTCCATATACCCTTTGGTGATCTAAAACTGGTGCAACCTGCTGCTGCTGCCTCGACTGGAACTGCCTCAACGGAGGAACCTGGAGTGGAGCGCCCGGTGCGCGATGACTGCTCTGAAAAGTCGGGCACTCCCGCTGCTGATGACCACGACCACCACAAGAAAAACAAGCGCCTGATCCCTTGGCATAGGTCTGAGAGTTTCTGCCTCCAGAGAAACGAGATGGGAAGGGCTGGGACCTACCCCCAGGTGAACAGAAACTCTTCTGTCCTGAAAACCGGGAACCCCGGACCACAGCTCTGCTTCGTGAGGAATCATGACGATTCTCCTCTCGTGACGATCCAATCCTGGCCAAAGTCCTCTCAACAACCTCAGCCCTCGCCAGCACCTCAATATATGTCTTCAGCATAAATGGCGTGACCTGGTGCTGGATCTCTGGATGCAAAGCCTCCTCAAAATGCCTCGCCCTGGCCTCATCATCTGTTAACAGGTCTGAAGCATATCGTAGAAGGTTCCTGAAACGGATTCCAAACTCTCGAACACTGGATCTCCCCTGTCGAAGGGTAAGAAGCTCCTGGCGACTGGCCACCTTCGCAGTCGACGAAAGAAACTTGAATCTAAACCTGTCTCGAAACTCCTCCCATGAGATTGCTGACTCCTCACGATCACCGAGGAACAAGAACCACCACTGCCTCGTTGCTCCACGCAGCATCGTCACAACCAAGGACACCCAGTGTTCCTTCCGATCACGAATCGAACTGAAGCCTATCTCGATCTCCTCCAACCAGTCCTCTGTGACTGCATCTGAAACGGATCCCTCGTACTTCTGTATACTCTGGCGCTGAAACTCTCTAAGTGTCTTCCTCCAAGTGTCATCGTCATCAACCTCTACTCGGCGGCGATCTGCTGGAACACCCTGATGGGCATCTTCTGCGCAAACCTGACGAGGACGTCGACCTGGAGCCATACCTGTAAAATAACAGCTGTTAGAGCTCCTAAGCCTGGGATATGGAAGACTCAACATTAATTAATTAATTGTTTTGTTTTATTTATTTTAGGTTACCTATCCCAAGGTCTACCCATTCAAACACAAGCGCAAAGAATAATGATGCATGATCCTTTCCTAGGTCTCTACCCTGCAACCGGTATCACTTTGTTTAGTAGCCATCGTAAGCTTAAAGGTCCGTGCAACAGATCATAGGGGGCCCTAAATGCCTATGTCTCTGCCGGTCTCCAGTGTTTACCCTACTTTCTAAACATTAATGACATCATTGCCCTACCATCCCATGCATCCTCACCTGTGCCTAACTCCAAACTCCATCCTATCCCTCAACCAGACCTCTGATACCACTCTGTCACGACCCCCTCCCCACAAAGTGTACCCCTCCTGGGCCGGCAATGTGAGAAGGGAGATAATGACCCCCAAGTCCCGCCTCCAGTAGGCCCCGGGTTGGCGACTAGCACCGAGGGTATAATACACACACAAATGGGAGGCATTTCCCTCTAAGAGAACACATGTAGAAGAGAGAGATAGAATAGACTCCAACCAACTCCAACTCATAACTGAAATATAAAAGAAACCCAAGTACATATATGAAATGTCATGCAAAAGTACTACGACTGAAAGGGAAAACTAAAAGTACCCAAAAGAAAGTAAAACGGCAGTGACCACAAACCCGAACAGCTCCTCCTCCAACCGCAAGCTAGTAGTAACCAGCTTGATCTCCAACCTGCTCCAAGTGACCTGAAAAATAGTTTATATGTACATAGGGTGAGTATAACAGTATACTCAGTAGGATCCTCCTCAAGCCTCTCGTGCAGAAGTAAAGAAAGCATGATAAATCCCAGTGAACAACAAGTGAAACTAACTCGTTACCTAAACAGGTATACTAAGTTCCCAACCTCACCATGGCTACTCTCACCAAGTAACACATACAAGAATATAGAATATAGCATAGAATATCAACGGTACCCCGCTACTACTTCCCCACTGGTTTTCCGCTTTTCCCCAATGACATACGTCCTGTGCATATCTCTCCAAAGGCTTGCCCGCAGACACCTGGGCTAAGCTCCACAATCTGCACCTCATGCACCACATAGGCTTGCCCGCAGACACCAGGGCGAAGCACCACACCGTCCTCACAACCAAAGGTAACCAGGTAGTTTCTGGGAGCCACCACAGCTCGCATAACGTGTATCATACGTCGGGTATAATACCTCAAGCCATTACAGCCCATACTTCAAGTAAGGATCCTCAAGCCATCACAGCCTATACACGTTACACCTATAGTCGTCCATAGGGTACTATATCCAGAATATATGTGTGTGAATAACCACAAGCCATTACAGACCTCTACACACATATATGGGGTAACTAACCGCTTGCCTCATGGCACAAGTATCTACCAAGAGAAGAGAGCGGGGCCAAAGGGGGTAGTCAGCCATTCAACCTCCCATCAGAATGTTGGGGAAAACACCCCCCCCCCCCAGAGCTCAGAATCCCAGGGGTGTCAGTTGCCCTTACCGACAGGGTGGAGTAGCGTATAGAAACACAAAAAGTACAGAATATATATAACTCACAACCACACTATGGGCATTACCTAGTCATAGGCACAACTGCAGCTAACGTCTCTCAGACTCCAGGCTGCTACTTCTAAGACTAGGTATCCTATACGCACACAACCATTTAAAGAGCTTTATTAGATTACTCCATTCTCATTTTATCAATTCCACTGTATGTTAATTAACTCTTTAAACATTAATTAACCATGAACAATTTACCACATTAAACTAAATTGGCATCACATTCAAAAACTGCTCCTTTTTAGGATTCACATCACTATTAAATTCCAGTTTCTCCATCCCCGTAGATTATCACCATTTAAACAAACATTCATTATTGAATTACCTTCCCTATATTCCCAAGCATTCTAGAAAAGCATCCTATGCTACTAAACACAAAGGGCTCAACACGGTGAGTAGATATACTACCCATCGAGTCTTTGCCGCCTATAACAAGAGCATAGAACCATCCTCCATCGAGAGGCTAAACACGGAAAGCACGTGGCATACCCCGGGTTTCTTCGCCTCCTTCGGAAAGAGGGTAAGCAAAACCATCTACCTTGAGCAGTGGGGAAAAGTAAAGCAGATAAACAATCAAACCACCAACATCAAACCATCACATTCATCTCATACCATCATCCTTGGTGTCCTCCCCGACACCCACATGCATAAACCGATGCATCTCGCCACACTAGGTGTCATCTGCTGCCACAACCACAAGTCCCCATGCCTCCACATATCACAACAGCCATCCAGGCTCACATCAAATCACAAGCAGCAGGAAATCAAAGATCACAAAATGGGCTCTCGTCCCTTTAACAAGGCATTTAGCCTTCATACAAGATGAGCACTCATAGCTCCAAACAACAAGGCATTTAGCCTTACAAGCAAGCGGGTAACTCGGAACCCTTTTGAAATTATCGAACTAATAGTTCTTTAATCCATCTTGAATTAACAGATTCATTAACATGCCTCTTTATCATTAGCCAATTATTTAACAAATAATTCCGGCTTTACGTTCTTTATCAATTTCCATCATGAACGAGCAAAAAATTAAAGAAAATCATAGATATCACTCTATCTAGGAAAACATGAGGCAAACCGTTCTCACGGTACAAAGTAACAACATGCGATCAACCAATTCCTTTAATTCGGTTCAAGTATTTAATTAGGTCAATTTCATTGTGATCCAAAGGACTAAATCATGCTAATTCTACGATTGCACATACACAATTAGAGAATCCATGAATCCCCTGCCTCGAAGAGTTCTTGACGTCCTTTATCCACACAACGGGTCACAGTCCTCTTCTTCTCACGACAGCTGCATCCACCGGAGGATGCCACGGTACGACAGTACCAACCAACCCCAAGAAAACCCATTAGAACCATAGAGATTACATGCTAATATGGACGTAAGAACAAGAGAAGGTGATCCCCGAAGGAACGATGATAAAACATACCTTATATGGAAGAACGATTGACACAACTTGGTTGCATCAACAGACCGCAACTGATCTGAGTAACGTTTGATTGTGAAACTCCTACGAGAATGATTGCAAGGTTCTAGCGTCTCATAGATGAGAACCAGGAGGAAGGACAATGAAGAATGATATCTCGTTCCTTTTAAAAAAATTTCGAGAGGCGACGGTTTAAGATCCTATTTATTCTCCATTAAAAACGGATCGCATTAACCCACGCGGTTTGACCAAGTAAAAACATCCCGGCCTTAGGAATAATTAATATAGAATTTATGGCCTTTGAATCGGCCTTAAAGTCCTTAAAATAAGGTTTTAAAAGTATTTTACGTCAAAGAAAACGTCAAATTTACGAAGCTGGAAACACTGTTCACATACTCAAAATTTGGCAAAGTATGGAATCGGTAGCTCTCATGAAGTCTGGAAACACTGTTCATTCATGAAATTTGGCAAAGTATGGAATCAGTAGCTCTTAGGATTCTGGAAACACTGTACAAGTCTACCGATAGAAGTCCACCGATAGAACCTCACCGATAGAAAACACTATTCAAGTCTACCGATAGAAGTCCACCGATAGAACCTCACCGATAGAAACACTGTTCACTGAACCTCACTGATAGAAGTCCACCGATAGAACCTCGCCGATAGAAACACTGTTCACTGAACCTCACCGATAGAAACACTGTTCACTGAACCTCACCGATAGAAACACTGTTCACTAAACCTCACCGATAGAATTTCACTGATAGAACCTCACCGATAGAAACACTGTTCACTAAACCTCACCGATAGAAACATTGTTCACTGAACCTCACCGATAGAAACACTGTTCACTGAACCTCACCGATAGAACCTCACCGATAGAAACACTGTTCACTGAACCTCACCGATAGAAACACTGTTCACTGAACCTCACCGATAGAAACACTGTTCACAGAACTAGAAATTTGGAAAAGTGTTAGCCGAGCTACTGCTGGACTGTGGCTACCAGTATACCGAGCTATCAGTACGCCGTGGCTACCGGTAAACCCAGCTACCGGTAGGATGCGGCTACCAGTAGACCGAGCTACCGGTAAGCAGCAGCTACCGGTAGACCGAGCTACCGGTAATCAGAAGCTACCGGTAGACCGAGCTACCGGTAATCAGCAGCTACCGGTAGACTGAGCTACCAGTAATCAGCAGCTACCGGTAGACCGAGCTACCGGTAATCAGCAGCTACCGGTAGACCGAGCTACCGGTAATCAGCAGCTACCGGTAGACCGAGCTACCGGTAATCAGCAGCTACCGGTAGACCGAGCTACCGGTAATCAGCAGCTACTGGTAGACCGAGCTACCGGTAATCAGCAGCTACCGGTAGACCGAGCTACCGGTAGGCAGCAGCTGGGGGATAAGTCACCTTGACCTCCCAGAACACCTCCAACACCACATTTTCACAAAGTAATGGACCAGGGAGGTCCGGGCCATTACAACCAGCACCAGGCTCCTGGGAGTCCTCAACATTAGACCACTTGGACTACAAATTATCTTTAAAAGTTTTCTTAGTGTAGTTCTCAATACCTTCAAAAACTCTGATGGTTATATCATGGGTAGGGTGGAAATAGGATTGGACCAGTTGGCAATTAGTAGCACCTAACCTGGCACAAAAATTCCCCCACCTTTGGATGAAAGGCCTCCTCAAGCCCTAGTCCATTCTTTAAACCTATTTGAAAGTTTCTTATTATCAAAATCGTTTCCAACCTCCATCATAAAAAACATGAAATTATAGTGTTCAATAAGCTGTCCTTGTTTTTACATATTTCACAATTCATCCCCTTATAGAATACTTCTTTAATATTCTAAATGCAGTCGAAATTGAGAAAAAATCTATCACATGATCATACTCAATAGAGAGTTTAAACTTGAATTCATTACCGACAAGGAAAATGGTTTCAATGATGGGAGTACAGAGATCAAGCCCAACAATAATTTAGGAAAAATTCCCATATATGGATATCCATATATCCTTTTCAAGGTTAGTGGGAGTTCCCAAAACAAATAAAACATCCCACAGAATGATCATATGGAAAAAAAATTATTCAGTACCATGATCATTATCCTTAATTAAGTTATCAACTACTTCAACTGGTCTAAATCAAACCATGGATCCCAGTCCAAGAGTCTCAAGGTGTCCATCTTAATGGAAATACAACCAAATCACCATGAATTTAATATAATATCATATGGAGGAAAAATTATGTGAAAAACCCAATACCTATTGAGATGATGCACAATCTATCGAAAACCTAGATCCAAAGAAGTACCTTCCTCATATATTCTTGCTTCTATGAGTTGGAGCTTTGTAGTGGGGAAACCTGCATAATAATAGACTGTTTTCAATCTTTAAATTGATCTTGAATGAAGTTTCGGTCTACTTAGAATACATCCAATGAACTATTTCTCAACATGTTTTTCAATTACTTCTATAAACAAGAATTATATATGAATCTAAAACTGGGGTGATTTCCTAGAGAAGGGAGATGATTTGCCTTCATGTAAGTCGAATTTTCCACTGGGCTGTCAAACAAAGGGTCATTATTCCTCTATCTTGAAACCTCTTAGGCCTTTACTTCATCCACACTTTCCTTAACTACTTTCATCTTCCTTGGAAGACCAAAAAACACATGGTGAGGGTGAAAGTAGCACTTCGGATCAATGCCCATTGCATATGCGCCTATATTTTCATGAAATCACAGAGAGAAGAGCTCTTGTGACCCCTTAATCGCCATTCATACATTAAATTTATTAATTATTAATAAAATTGAATAATATTTTCTTAATTCCGAAAATTTATTTAATAATGAATGTTTTTTTAATTATTAAAAAAATTCACTAAACTTTTTTTAATAATTATTAGTATTTCATAAATATTATTACAATTTATTCCAAATTATATTAATTTTATAATATTTAAAAATTATTTCTAAATTTTACTAATTAATAATAACATTTACTAACTAATAATAATATTGTTTAATTATGTAATTATTATTAACAATTATTTATTGATTGTTACTAATTTGTTTATTACTATAATATTTTTACTAATTATTTTTAATTTTTAATAATTGTTAATATTTTTTGTTTTTTTACATTTTGTGAATTTTTTTTACTAATTATTATTAATAATTATTAATTTTTTCTAATTAATACATTTTTTAATTGGTATTATTTAGTAATTAATACTAACATTTACAAATTATAACTAATATTGACTAATTATTTATTAATTATTAAAAATTACTTAATTATTATCATAGTTATTAATGGATCATTCCATGGTGCATCATCTCTCCATGGCTAGTATCAAGAAGTATTAAACTATTCAATGGCTTTTCCATCGTACATTTGAGAGTGCAAAAAATAGTTCACATGTGATAGTGTGATATAGTACGTAGTGACATTCTGTGTGCCATGCACTTTGGCACTAAGGACCCTAGTCTTCATTATGTGCTATGCTCCATAAATAAATGTAATTATTACGAATTATTTTTATTAATTAATACATTTTTACTAATTACAGTTAATTTTCAATAATTGATATTATTTTTATATTTTTTACAAGTTATTAAAAAAATTATACTAAGTATTAGTAACTATATTGCAAATAAATATTACTTATTTTTAATAGTTATATATATTTAGAAATTTTTACAATTTATTGATTTTTTCAGTATTAACAAATATTTACTAATTATTACTAATACTACTTAATTATTTTTAATTATTATAAATAATTTAATAATTAACACTGTAATGAAATACTAAATGTGAATGTCATAGTTATAGTAACTCCAATTCTCAAAAAAACCCTTCATGTTCCCACCTTTTCATATGCCAACTTTTGGTATTAATATATACTCTATAAATACATGGAAATATTAATAAAAGATTATTTTATTTAGGCTCCAAATTATGTCATTTTCTATACTGATTATCATTCTCTTATATTTTTATTTATATTTTTCCTCACTATTACATTACACAAATCCAACGCTCGTTTCATCAATGATGTGAGTTTCCTATGACCGATCTTACATTTCCAATTTTGAAATTCATTCTGATTTAAATTGGAGTTTGATTGAATTTGAAAATAAGTTATCAGAATGATGGTCATATCTAAATGGTATATTGTGACAATGATTCCACTATCCCAGTCATTGATGTAAGTTTATTTTTACATGAAAAATTAATGTCTCATGTTTTTAAAATTTTCATTATTTTTCATGATTTTCACATGCACATCAACTATAATCCTTATAAGAGATATATCAACAGATTTGGCTTGTATTTTATATCATATTTATTTCTCCCCTCTTAATAATTTTGAAAAAAATATATAATTTTCCTAATATTTTTCTCAAGAAAAATAACGAGCTCCTAAGGAGCTGTAATAAATCACAAATGATAAATTTCACTCTATTTTCATAAGGGAATTAATTTTATTAATAATCCATGTAGTTAATTACAAGAAAAACATCATTCACCAAATGAAAAATAGCACCACCAAAAGTGGTAAATAATGTTATATCTTGTATCTATCATACATCAAGGCAAATTTTATTAATTAGGGATGAGCATCACATACACATCGTACTTAGATCTGATGATCACTGATCATTCCATTAGCGATGAAATTTTATATCACAAATATCTTTAGTCTCCATAAAGGATTGAAACATTATTTTTATGTTTAATTAACCATTGAAAATATATTATTTACTTTATTGATACACATCCCTCAAATTAGAATAAAAATACTGAATTATATATTCATTTTATTATGATGAAAACACTATAAAACCCAAACCAATAATTTTTTTCTTATTCCCTGAAGTAAGTGAAAATATTTATAAAAAATGATTTTTTTATTCCCTAAAGTGAATGAAAGTATTCAGTATTTTTTAAATAGAGTTTTAGTGAATATGAAATTTAATGAAATTCATTATGCCTCATCTGTTTATGAAATAAAATAGAGAAATAATAATATAACCACAAGAAGTGGTTTAATAACCACACATATTTGATGAGTACAATGGGTTTTATTAATATTTAAAAAATAATGTATCCATAATGGATGATATGAAAATAGTGTCCTTTGAGATTATGTGTAATGATATCTATATTTATTAATTATTAGTCCTTTAGTAGAAATATAAATTGAAAATATGTTATTTATCTTGTGCTTGTAGATTATAACTATCATATCTTGTAATTAATTAATCCATTTAAGAGGTTGTTGTTATGAAATGACTGACTTACAATGTTTTGATAATCCAATATATTGTATGAAAATGATTTTACCACCTGAATTGGTTAAAAAATGATCATCATAATCAATTTTATTAAAGACAATCATTATTGATAAATAAATAATTATCCTTTATGGATCATGAAATCTAATGATCTAAATCATTCCCCATTTAAAATTGAATTAAATGATCTCATTCCATGAAGAGAATCAAAATTTTCCTAAAAAAATTGATATAATTTTTGGTCCTCATACAAGGAATTTATCATCAATATTTTAGAATTGATGAAGTTTGATCACATAATTTCTACTTCATTTGAAAAAGTTAACATTATCATTATATGAAATATAATTTTAGATGGTGATGAGGTGTGTGTTGTGAATCCAGAAGATTTTTCTACCATGGTTCTTGCTACAAAATTCACTAGATTTAAAATACATATAGGATCCACTCCTATAAAGATGTATTATAAAAACAAATTTTTGTTCAGAAGTTCTAAAATATACAAAAAATCATCTTGAAGATGGTCATAACCTATTATGATTATATTATGAATTCATTAACCATCATAAATTTAAATTATAATAAAAATATTAGTTTTAATAGTGATATATACTCAATATCTTATATAAATAAATCATGAATAAAAATATTTATAATAACTATTTTTATTAATTTATTTAAAATAACTCATAAATAAGTTAGTTTATGTACATGTAAGTACATTAAAAAGTATATAGAATCAATTAACATCTCTAAAAGAGTGAATACATTTCTATCTAGTAGTATAAATTCTTAATTCTTTGTTATATCTAAATTCTCAATGAGATATATCAGTGGTATTCGGGAAAAGAAATATCATATGGAGACATTTGATAAAAAAAGGCACATCTATATTTAATAATAATTCATAAAAAGTGGTTATAAGTATTTTTTAATTTACTATAAAATCAATAAAGGAAAAATGTAATTTTATTGATTATATAACATTAAAAATATGAGATGATATTTTAGGCCATATGAGATAGATTATAATGGAATATTTTTATTCAATTATACATGAGTATAATTTTTTATAATAAATATATTAAGGTACTTATTAATGATATAAATTATTTATATACATAATATCTCTTTTGGAAATAAATTTTGCACATATTTATGATGAACAAATTATGAAGTATATATGGGAACTACCACATACCATGTGATCCATTTAATTAGTAAATGAAATTTGAATCTATAAAATGGTCTTATGTGATAATTTCTTCTGGTGAGTATACATTGCATGTTATTCCAGTTGATTAAAATAAATATTGAGAATCACATAATAAATGAAAAATGTTCATGGGGAACCATCCATAATATTCTCATAACACTTATATCAATGGAAAGTATTACAAATCAATATATTGATTATACACATAATAAGTGTGGTTGAACAAATGAAAATGGATTTTTATAGAACACATTGATGAAAATGGATTTTGAAAGATTAGAACACTATAATATTTTTCTAGAAATATTAAAGAAACTATGATATATTCAACATATTATGTTATGGTTTTATTATCCAAAATACCAATAATATTAAATATATATAGTCTTATTATAATATATTTTATTCCTTATATATTTTGATATTTATATGTTTGGATTTTTTAAGATTTATGATTCCATTGTTTTTTTATTAAAACATATATATATGAATCCGTGATGGATTAAAAATTATTGAAGAATATTCAAAATTCTGTAATTTTCACCCAATTTTATAAATTATGGGGTGACTTTAATAAGATGTATTTGATGCATCCATATATAGATAAGTAAGAATATAAAATTTAATTTATAATCCAATGGTCTGTATGTATACTTGTATTCATCATATTATCAATATGATCTGAAAAAACATCTAAAATCATGATAATTTTTATGAAATCAATGAAAAATTTGATAATTAAATTAAATGAAATGTTTTTCTGTTTTTAATTAATCAACATGATGATGAAATATTAAAATTTTGAATTATTTTATCCATAACAAATAATTAAATCTCTCTCTTCCAAGAGTGATATATCTCATACATGAGGGGTTTATGATTCATTATTTTACCCCAGAAGGATTAAATGTAAATGCACAATATATTTATCCTTGATGTATATACATTTACATTTCCATATGTAACTTGTAAATAAAAAATCATATAATTATAAAAGTTAACTCTCTTCCCAATTCATTTAAATCTAAAGGGTATAAATTATAATTATTCCAAAATTCAAAACCAAATGTTTTGGTTATGAATTTATTATGAATATTCTATGAGTTAAATTATATAGTGATGACCATTATAATATAGAGATGTAAATTTTGTAATATTTTTTCCATCATCATGTTTTTCTTGTTGTGTTTTCTTAAAATAGCTTATAATGAGGAAACACCAAGAAAACTTTATGTTATTATACAATTTGTTTCTAATCAAGGTGTTTTCCCCTAAAGGATTCTTCCTTGATGTGGTTATTAATGAGGCAATCATACATCAAAACTAATGTCCAAGGGAATGTTGTAAATTATTAATGATATTTGTAATTAATGGAAAACTTTGTCTTTCCCCATGAGTTATAATTTTATACAAGACCATTCATTATTACCTAGGGTATTCTTCCCAGCTCATGAGGAGATAAATAAATAATTTATTCCCTAAAGACAAAATTTAGAGATATAATTAGGGGGGTTATGAACACTGTACTTTTTTTCCCTTCAAAAAGTTTTTTCTCATTGGTTTTTTCTGGTAAGGTTTTTAATTACTCTGTTTGATATGGAATTAAATTACATTAGCTTCACTTATTTTCCCATAAAGTTATTAAGTGAATGTTATATATATCTCCATGAAATTATGACATTCAAGGGAGAGTGTTAGGAAATATTAAATGTGAATTTAGTAATTATAGTAATTCCAATTACAAAAAATCTCTTCATGATTCCACATTTGTATATTCTAAGATTTGGTATTATTTTTTTCTCTATAAATACATGGGAATTCTAATTATAGTTGATGGGTTTTTGGGATATAACTTTTTCTTATTTTTTTAATTATTTTCATTTTGTTATATTTCTATTTCTATTTTTCGTCACCATTTTCATACCCAAATTCAAAACAAATTTTATAAATGATGTGCTTTGAATATTAATAATATTACATTTACTGTTTTGAAATTATTCATAATTTCAATTGGGGTTTGATCGATATCCCAAAAAATACAATCTTTTAATTTTTACTAAATTTTCACTAAATATTCTTTTTTTTAGTTTTTCCTATTTTTTATTTTTTTTCAGCTAATTAATTGTTTTAAAAATTCTTTATTATATTTATTATTTAATTAAAATTATTTATCACTTATAAATTAAATTTTAATAAATACTATTAATACTTTTTAACTAATAATAACCATGGGAAAATTCAAAATAATACAAAATTAATAGTCGAATATTATTGAAGAATTATATGTAACATTAAAATGATTAATATGATCAACCAAAATGAAAAAATAGTTAAAATATTACATATATGTCATGCCTTTTAATAAATAAAACATTAAAAGAATCATATAAGTGATCATATCAATCAATCTTATGGTGTCACCAATTTCAAATAATATAATAAAAAATTTATAATTATTAGAAAGATAAAAAATATATAAGGTAAATATGAAATGATAATATGAAAAATAAAAAACATGTACATGATGCTAAAAAATCATTTAAAAATTACTAAATAAGAGATTAATTTTAAATAAATATTGAAAAAAATGAAACAAACCTTAAAAAAATAGTCTATATTATGATTGAAAATATATATTAAACTTCAAATAAATAAATAGGAATACCAAAATGAGGAAATATTTTAAATCTATATATTCAGCATTAGGAAAACTACCTCAAATCAGGTGGAATCAACATGTGGGAATCTAGAATGTTTCATCTTTGATGGTGGAAAACCAAATAGTGATGAATAATGATATATTAAACTTTATCAATAAATAAACCACAAAAATATGGTACAGATTCTGACATTGGGTTGGACTAAAATATTTTTAGAAAACAGAGCGGGGAAATCCCAAAAAGGAAGGAAAAAGTAGATAATTGGAGTTTTTATATTTCATATTATAAACTAAATTAGTTAGAAATTAGTTGATGTAGACCAATTGGGGATGGTATTTGGATGGGTTGTGCAATGGAGCATTTTTTCATGAAGGTGATGAAAAAAATTATGAGAGGGTAAAAGGGATTGTGTGTTTTTTAAATAACATATTTTGTGTTGGGATAATAACAATAGACTATTTGTTTCTAAAGATAATATCAGTAATAAATTTTTCAATAAACTATGTTATTTGTCAGTATGAATCTAGTCATGATGGCTAATAGGGAAGGATGATATAGCATGCCACTATTACTTACTATAAAAAATTATATTTCTGACAGATTACATTTTCCATGACAAAAACATAATAATACAGGTTATTTTTTGTGAATACCCATTTACCAAAAATAAAATATTTTCTCATAGTGTTGGAAGAAAATTATTAAAATAAAATTAATAGAAAGAAGTGGTTTGATATATTTAATAGTGGGATGAAAAATATTATTCTAGTATAAAATGAGGTTTTTTATTTCTATGAAAAATATATACAATATCAAATGAAACACATCATTATCTCAAGTTTTAATTAAACATATCTCATAGAAAACAACCCCATGTGAATATTCCCATAGAAAAATATTTATAGAGTACCCAAACAAAAACACAGATAACTTCTTAACTTCTACATGTCAAGCTTTTTCCAACCGACTTTGATTTTTCTATTTACCTGGTGATAGAGGAATCCCCACAATTCCCTACTAGAGATGACAACACCAAAACAACTGAATCACCATTAGGATTCCATGAATGCTTGATGAAGGGAAATGAAAAATTCAAGGAAGCCTAAGAATTATAAGCTTATTTTTTAAGTTTTTTATAATAAGAATTATTTTTAGGGGAATTTTCAAAAATAATATTTTCAAAAATAATAAATTAGTTAAATGATTTCATGCATTTGGTTTAACCAGATCATTATAATTTATTATCATGTCTAGAAGATATTTTTAATGTAAAGACCCCAACCCTAGTAACCTAGAGTTGGTGGTTACTTTATTACTCTAGAATAAGATACAAGGAATCATATCAGGATGGAATTAAAAGTTTAGTATTCTTGGTAAAATTGATAAATACATAAATTTCTCAATAATTTTGAAATCATTAAATACAAAACTCAGTGAAACTAAAAATTCTATATCCTTGAACTCATTCAATGAATCCTTCATCATATCTCATATAATGGAATCAAAATAAGGTGGAGCATATATACTCTATAAGGCTTATGTATAGTGGAATATATCACGATAAAAAATTCATAATCTATATGGAAATAAAAATAAATAAATTCAATTCAATTAAATCTATAAATTGAGAAAAAAGAATAATATGGCCGGAGAAAATGAAGATCAAATGAGGCCTTATAAATAGTCACATAAGTTTAAAAAATTTACATGTTAATTATTTTAAATTACCACATAGATAATAATAAATGATTTCATAATAATGGAATGAATATTCCCAGACATCTGAAACTTACTGTCAAAGGATTATCCTATGAAATTTTAAACTTTGGTTAAAGATGAACCAAAACCCAAATAATAAGGCTATAAAACTATTTTGTATCATGATACCAACTGAAACACAAAGGGGATATATAATTCAGGGCCCCACCCATCACATAATAATTATAATTAATTTATTATATGAATAACTAATACAACTTAATCAATATTCCTTATTCAAAAACATTATATATAGGAATAAATTGAATAAAAAATGACAATACTTTCCCAAATCAAACTGATCATAACCCATATAGATAATGAATAAGGATTGTATCATTATAAAATATCACTAGTGTAAAATAAAAATGTTTTTTATAAATATTATTACTATAAAAGGCCAATAAAAATATTATATAGGTAAATACCTTTTTCAATTTGAAATACATATTTTAAAAAAAATCCAAAACAGTATTAAAATAATCATCATTGAAAATAATTAAGGGACATTTTATATGATTCACCAAAGCATTGAGTTTTCATGATGATGGGAAATTCCATTCATGTTGACTATGTTAAAACAACGTTTCATTTCATATTATCGGTAAAAGGGATTAAGTACATCATTCAGAAAATGATAGGAATATTCCTTTTTAATACATTATATAAAAATTAAAACATGATAAAAATGTATTTACTAAATCATTTAAGAATATTAAAACTTTATTTAAATCATTTTATTCAAAATATTAATGGGAAAGAAAATGATTCACACTAGAGTACAAAAATGAAGTCTGTTTTACATAAAAATGTAATCTCAGAATCTTGATTACATAAATATTATAAAATGAATGGAAAACTTATAATTTCTATAAATAACTGTAGGAGAATAATATATATTGGGTTATTTAAAGAAAGATAAAATTAGACACCCAATGGAGACTTTGACATAAACAATCTCGAATAATAAACAGATTATGGAATAAACCCTTAACACTTTGTTAACTTACAATTCATAACCCCTATAAAAGAAATAATATAAAATGGAACATTAAAAACAATTAATGTAATGATATTAATTATATAAAATATCAAATGAGAATTATATGTACCTCATAAAATAATATAGGTATTTAATATAACATATGTCACAAAGAAGATAATTTGGGATGAAGAACCCTTACAAAGATCATATAATTATAGTGATAATTAACAAATGAAGTGATTATGTGTAAAAAAATTAAATCCATACAAAACTAATGGAAATAAAAAACAAAATAATAAAATCACATTTCTAACATAATCATGTCATAACATAGTCAATGGAGTAGAAGTACAACCCGATGAATGAATATTGATATAATAAACCCCTTACTACTTAGTAACTTTTATTTCAAATCATAGTGGATGAAATAATTTAAATTGAAACATAAAATACCTTGAAGTACTATATATTAACTATATAACATTGTTTCTTATCGATTCACATTGTACCAGGGCAAACAAAATGTCCCTACAGATAAAAGCTAATTACTTTCTATTAAATAGTTTCATGTTAGGTTCACAATTTTAGTTTCGTCCTGATTTTCATCATACTAGATAAAAAAATTGCATGATGATAATAATAATTTATTTATATTATGGAGTTTCATGTCAATTTTATAATTTCTTTTCAATATGATTCATACCATGATCCTTTTTTGGTTGGCGAGATGATCACACCGGGACTGGGTGTTGTGTCCTTTTCATTTTGAGAATAAGATGCCATAGTTTGAAGATCTTGCCAGGAAATTGAAAGGGTTGATTGTTTGTAAAATTGGACCATGTTAGGCATGATTTCCTCAAATGTACTCCATCAGGTTTATTCACGGAGCTAGAAACATAGAATGACCCAATTATCGATGATTCATGGAACTACTTTCCAAATGTATGTGCTCATTGGATGATTTGTCCAATGACACATAAGGATTCTGTTGGTCGATAGGATGGGAGGTTGGGCCCATCAAACCCTTTTGGGGGGAATTAGTGCTGACTATGGTAATCTCTTATAGATTTAAACAATATTCATATGTTTTTGAATCCTTGGTTCTTTCCCAAGAATGTTTCCATGGATTACCCCTAGATCACAAGATTCATCCAAAGTATACATGGGTATGGAATCATCTATATGTATATGAGGTTCTCCATTGACAATGATATATGTATGTATTCGAGGTTCTTCATCAATGTTACCCTTTTACCGACACATTAATTATTCTCTTGTCTTTTACCCAGATAATATTGATTTAAGCCATGTGATGATGTGCTCTAGGGTTTATCATTATCTAGGGGGGCGAATATTGTTTTGATGTCAGGATTGAACCTTATAAATGAGATTCTTATATATCATCATGATAGGAATAAAATTCCACGTCGTTTAGTGTCTCTTTACTAGAAACATCTTCTTTTATGGTCATGTAACACAACCAATCCATGCAGTTTACCATCACACGACACGTACGTATAGGAATAATATGCCAAGTCATGATTTCATGAGGGAATTATACCAAAGCATCCCAAGATTCCCAAAAGAGATATAGTCTTAGGGGTAGATGTGAACCTATCAAGGATATGGACCAGGAAATACTAGGGTAATTTAGGTTATTAGAGTGTCAGGTTTTGACCTTAGAGGGGCTTCCTACGTATCCTAGTTAGTTTCAAATCAAAGCCTCCATAGTTAGGATTTAGTTGGGACTTACACACTTGAGGTGGTCCATTTGTGGGTGCATGATAGGGGATTTCACCTGGGAGATGCCTATCTGGGAGAAAAAAAAATCATGGATTACTCCTGAAGAGGATTCCCTAGCAATTTGGGGGGATGTTTTTTGGGACTTAATTCTGAGGAGAATGTCCCTTGAGCTCAGGCATTATGAATGAATCCTACATATCCTGATCAGTGTAGGAATCAGATATCTTGTAGTTCATTTCATTTGGTGCTTATACATAAGTGGAGGCTCATACTTTTGTAACCATGAGGAGGATCCCGACTCATAGTGATTTGTATGTTTGGTTGGGGCTTACACCAAGGAGGATTCCCATGTTTTGGGGATATGTAGATTTCATGATCACAAAACACCTCTAAGACTATGTGAGTCATGCTCCGTGTGAGAAACAATAAGAGGTAGTGGATCTGAAGGTCACATGCCCCACATCATCTACTGATAGATGGTACTAGAGCCCAAAGGTAGTGAGAGGGAGGTTTATAAAGTTTCAATTTACTCTCTAATGTTGATATCTAGGATATTCACATTTGGAAACCTATCCAGACATGTCTTTGGAATTTCCTAAGAGGAGAAAGAGTGCCACCTCCCTTAGAATGGTTAGAGACTTACCTTTGGGATAAGGCCCTTAAATTAGTTCTGGGAAACGGGAGATTCATTTATCCTCATAAAAAGGAAAATAAGGATGATCTCTTTGACTTTTCAATGTACCTCATTGAATGGAAAATCCAGTGATTACCCCTATTCCCTAGAATGATTATGTTCACATGAGTATTCCAATGATGGGACCTGGGTTACCATAGGAATGTAAACTTAAAAACATTCCAAGGGTTCACACCCTTGAAAGGATTACCCACGTGACTCCTCCTAGAATGGGTATGTATACTCAAAAGGACGTGCAGATGCACTCGATGGTTTTATCATATGGGTCTAGTGGATTTGGTTTGATTCTGATGGATTGGTTAGTGGAGGGTATTAGAAGGATGGGATGTAAATGTAAGGGCATGATCAGGACTAGAGTGTAGAAAACCCAAAGGTGAACCATTATGTATACAATTTGTTCAATCAGGGTGGGGTACCCTCTTCGTGTAACATATTATTATGCGGGTGGAGGGGAAATTTGTGTACAGATATGGTATGCTTACCTAGATGTGGTCCATGTATTATAGGGTTACACATCCCCTGGTTCCATCCATATAGGTTGGTTCTATGCGGTGTTGTATTCCATCTGTGTAGTGAATCACTACCCTGTATATGGTTTCATTCATACAATGATGCACAATGTGATATTCCAGATTGTAGAAGGGGAATTGACCATGTGGTTTTCAAAATGTTCATCCTTGAAGAGCATATGGTTTGTGGGTCACCAATTAGGTTATAACCATTACATATTATTATTATTATGTTTCTTTCCTTTCATGGTAAATGGAAGAGTTATACCAAATTGAAACCATTCGCGGTCTCGTACATCATCGATCGTTAGTATGTGTTGTCTTCTGTTCATAAACTCCAAGTTCACCCAAAAATACACCCCCCTTCTCATCTCCCCTTGAGGTTCTTTTATAGGTTTCTGAGGAGGATTTATGTATGGGTCACACTAAACTTTTTATCGAATCCCATGGGGAAATCATCCGGCCCATGGACGACTCAGTAAATGGAGGTTTGTGGGGATGCTATTTGCAGTATCTGTGGTTCACAATGGTAATGCTTCATAGCAGCAATAATCACAGACTCCATCCCATGAATTGTTGTCTTGTTCATGGGATGCCTTCAACTTCGCCTCACCGACAAACCATTTTTGCTTATGGGGGGGTCACGGCGGGGTACCGCACAGTCTCATTTTTTCCAATGACGTGGTTCATAGGATGTTGTACATGGGAAAAATTATTTTTCATCATTTCACAAATGATCCCTTTTGTGGTGACTTGGTTCAATTTCAATGCCTCATGGGAAAACTTTTCATGGGATGTTTGGAGGACTATTGGTTCATGAAAAATTCCATCAATGTACCATTCCTATAATTCAGTGCATGGACCACTCTAAGTCCTTTTCCAACATTGATTTCATAGAACGTATTATAAAATTATAAATCAATAATGCATATTGTTTCTTCATAAAATTTTTGGGAGTAGTTTCCTTCCCTTTGTGGAGTTTTTAGGACACCAAAAATGCTTCCATAATAATGGGGTTCAATCGGAATAAAGAGGATGCTATTCTGATATGGAAATTCATCCTGAACTGAACTGGTTTTTCATAGAAAGGTGAGCCCGTTGGGGGCACCAAACCAATATATAGGGATCCAAAGTAAATTTTCATTTACTGAAATTTATGTTGAAAATTTCACCACAAATTATTCTCGACATTCCTTGCTTCCACATAAACTTTTCTTCAGGAAATCCGTTATCTGTGAACCATTCTCCACATTCGGCAAACTGCGAACTCTTCATGGGTTCTCTTGTCAGTGAACCAAACTTTGAATCCATAAATCAAAGTTTGAAACATAAAATTTATGTTTGAACTATAATGTAGTTAGATACTATATGTTTCACCTACTCTGAAATACTAAACCTCAATTCGGAAAACAAAACATTAAATTTCCAAATTGAACTTTAAATCTTCGAATTGTAAACTTTTGGACAATTGTGTGGTAGCGAACGATGTGCATATCACCCATTACATAATGTAGGATTGATTAAATGGAGAATTATTTAGGGGCCAATATCTTCTTGGGAATTCTGTGAATGGTTGGTTCCCAAAAAATTCCAACCATGAATCATTTCTAGGGTTTAGTTTGTGGAATACTTTCTTCAAGTGGACTTCTTTAGTCCTTTGATATTTTTTGTATTTTGAAATAATATTTCATTTTAATGGCATTTTGAATGGTATTTTGATACATAAATGAAATATATCTTCCATAGGATGTTGCTAATGATGTTTTTTTAGTTGGTGTTATTGTTGCTCTCCTTTTAGCTACTGATGAAATGCAGAAGAATATGGAACAATATTTCAATGAAAAGATCCCAATCATCATACTATATCAATATTTAGTGAAACTATTTATTTCAGGTTAGAGGGAGTACCCATTTCAGACTCGCTTCCCATTTATAGATTAGGGCTACTGTCTGATACAAAGATTCTGGCACTATGTCGGGATGACTAACCTACTTCTTGGATATTCGATAGAACCATTCCTAAGGCCCTTATTTCATTGAAAGGATAGTTCATATAGAAGGATACTACTTTCGGTTCCTTATTGAACTATGACTCTTGATCTTTTGGGGTTGAGCGATGAATGTCAGATGAAACTACCCATTGTTACCATAATATTGCATGGAGGGCCACATAAAATGAACAATATGGATTTTCATCCAAGCGGGACATTTGTTCTAGAGGATCATTTAAATTGGAATAGGGGTGGCTTATCTGGGTCCATTAGAGCTATGAAGAATACCGGGATGGACTGTAGATCGTGGAGTTATATGAGGATGTCTAGGTAACCTTGACCTATGCTCATTGATCCAGATCCCTCGTTTTGAAACCTCTGAGATGATGGATTTCACATACCAATACCTTTAATTTAGTCCATAGGGAGGTTGAAATTATCCTCTGAGATGTTCAGCTAATTTCAAGGGTCCCCATTATTTGATATATTTATGAAAATTTTCTACCACCTCCTTCTTCCTGGGATGATAAAAATAGGACTACTCCACTATCTAAGAGACTCATTTCCCAATAAAAAAACATTCAAAGGATATTGAACCTCACCTGAAGTAAGACATTATTTTCTCAGATAGGATTGGTGTCTTTTCAAAGTGAAGCAGTCCAAATCCTAGTGTTTGTAAACTCAGGTCCATCCCTACCAAGGAATCTCAAATCCAAGTAGGTTCCTACTAGCCAACTATAGAAGAGGTCCAGTTCCATGGATGGGGATGGGAACTTGTCCCTGATTTCGATCTATTATTCTTGTCGGAATCCTTATTGGTCGTGTTTCTAAGTAGTTGGCTTCTACGAGTACTTGAATCTGGAGGTGTAAGAGTAACGACCTTAGTCATGGCGACTCAGTTGGCTGCTGGTATGTGTATCAATTTTTCCATTCCAGTATTTTCAAATATCTATCGATTATTCATCCAGGTTATCAAGGGGATGTCACCTTTTGGATGATTGGACCATTCCAAATCCTCTAAGGTTAGATAGGATCCCACATAGGGGGATATACATTTAGGAATTACCTGCCAATTCGACATGTTGTTCTTCAGTTGTATCTTCAATGTACCAGTGGGGTAATACCATTGGGTTGGGATGTATATGATAACTAGGAAGACCAGAACAACCAGAATGAAAGATAATTGTTGACTTGAATCATCTATTACGACTACTTTACTTATCACCCTTATGCTTCCCCTATTAGAACCATTGTGAATGATGACTCTGAAGACTATATTTACTAGGGATACCTCTTTTCATTAAGAGAGGGTATATTGGTCACCCGTATTGTTGGGGAACTTATTTGTGAACGATAAGCACCTTGCTTATTCAGCCATCAGTTTAAATGTGTCCAGATGCTATTTCCCACATCCCTCAATGGTGAATGATAGGAAAAACATAGTCTGATAGCTCTATAGTTGTGGATAATTTTTTCCCAAGAGTACACACACTGTATGATCAAACATCCTGATCTCAAGGGTTTTTTACCCTTACTCACAAAATACTATGCTGATACTTGGGTTTAGTTATTCCCAAATGGTTAGTTGGAATATTTAGTTCTCATTGTTATGACCCCAATGGAATCTGGGTCAAAGGGGAAGAAAAAGTAAAATGTTTTGCATTTCAGACCGGGGAAGGTCCTCCAAAATCATCTCAGTTAGGAACCCCTAAAGAAGGTCATGAGAGATTGGGGCGTGACCTCACAAGATGATGAGGTTTCCACTAGGAGAAAACCACCCATCCCTTCTGATGTTTCCTTTACAATTTCCTAAATGAAATGATATATTTTTATTATTTTCCAATTTGTGTGTGATTAGTCCCCTCATGCCTTATGGAAGTTCCCACGATAGAGGGATGTTTTCCTTACAAAAATTTGTTATGTGTCATCACCTACTAAAATTTCCTATGATGATGGGCCTGAGAGGGTAAACTATTACCTTCAAGAAATTGTTCCCCCGACTCATGATCGGAAAAGTCACTATAAATACTCTCATTGAGTACTTTTCATGTTGAGATCAGTGGTTTATGAATAGGATGATGATGATGATCACCCTTCATAGGGGGATGATATTTCTGATTTTTACACTACAGTTGGAGAAGGGGATCTTTCCCACTTGCATCTAAAGCCCCATAAACAATCATACCCTCAAGGTCTCAATGTTGTAGAGGAACATAATAAGAAACTGTGATTAATGAAACCTTCTTCACTTCCTTAAGACAATGCTCTAGTTCTATCAGTCCCTATTACAACTGCATTTTTGAGAACTTGGAGGGTCTGGGATGACTTAAGGGTAAATACTTCTAATGAAGACATTTGGAAACTTATTCACAGGGGGCTCTTTGATCTTTCAGGTTTTGGGGTAGCCATTTTCCCCCAATTTTTTTCTTTTTAAGAACATCCAAATGAGGTAGTTGTATTCCATATCGAGATGGATATGTGCCTCCATAATTCCTAATATTGGCTTTACTAGTCTAACGGGGTGGCATGAATGATGGTACTCTCAGAACCAATTAATATCAAAGGAGAGGACATTCTATTTACTAAACTTGACATTAATTAACTCTCTTATTTTACTTCCAAAGGGACCTAAGGAGTCTCATGAGATAGTTATTTCTCCATTATAGACCCTCGGGGGCACTGTAGCTGGGGAACATGTCCCTTCAGATGCGGGGATTGTTCGGGAAGGTTCTCCAAGTGATTCCAAACATATAGAGGTAGTTATTGTAAATCCTGCTAGGGAATTCCATCCTTCGGCTCCACTATATATGAATGTTATGGATCCATCCACATGGAGTACCAAGAAACTAAAACATGTGTATAAACTATAGAAACACATCAAAAAGAGGATTATAAGTAACTTTCATATCCATTTACCTTTCTATCATGCCATGTGATTTTTTTTGGTTTCCATTACCATGTTCATATTCTGATGCAGAACAAATAATTAATAATACAGTAGTTTCCCAAGTGTCTTAGGCTCCCGTTCCTTATATGGTATAATAAGGATCACTAGCAGTCATGGTTGAACCAGGTATAGAGATAAGGCCTACTGAGGGAACCAAAGGTATTCCATGAATTCTGGATGTACCTTCCCCAAATCAGACAACTTCTTCCCCAATAGGGGATGATCATATAGAGTATAAAATCCCAATTAGGGATGTTGATCCAACAATCCAAAGAAGGATGGAATGAATTTAATAATAGAAGCTGAATTGGGTGAAGGTCCCCAAGTTTCTCAGGGAATTGGAGTGGTTCCATATCCTGAGGAGTTGACCACCCTTAACCAGATAGACCCCACCATTATAGAGGTAATACCTTTTAATGTTGATGCTTTTGTTGGGATTTTTAATCCGGCTTCCCCAAAAGTCATACCCACAGGGGAGTCCACAATCCTGGCTCCATAAAATTTAAAACAGGCCATGGTTCCTTTTTCTATGACCACAAGATTGGTTGTGGCCCCAGTTCATGTGGGTTTAGAACTTAAAATCATGCCTTTTATAGGATGACTATCCCTGTGAGCCTAGTTTCTATAAGTTATCTTCTGTAATATTATTTAGATTCTACCAGCCCAGTTGTGTATGTCCCTAAATCTTGGGTGACTTTAGGCATCCCTAAATCTCAATTGCGCATTGAATATGTAGCACAATCTTTATCGGGCATCAATGTCAGCATGAATGTTGAGGGCATCGATGTTTCGAAAAGTTGAGGTTAGATTCCAAATACTCCAACCACCACCCTTTATGTTTGTGATTTCATATAACTTCAAAAAGTGATAATGTTTACTTATTTTACTTCTGAAATCAAGATAAAACCCCAAGAATTGGATATTTTGGTAGATTATTTAATCCTACCGTCTATTGCAATTATGAGGGATGAGTCTGGTGAGAGGTCTAGTGATGATGAAACCAAAAAATTAGGACCCTCCATTATGATGTTCATTCATGAATATATTCCATCATTGTGGTGTGATTCAAAGACTGACCATGAGTTATTATACATCCTTTATCCCGACTACCAAAGGAGATGAAGAAACATTTGGATCATGATTTCTCAAACACCACTTATTGATATGTTGCTGAAGCTACCTAAACTACAATGCCAATTTATGGTTATGGGATTTGGAGGATTTTACAACCATGGTTTGCATGACATATTTAATATGGTGGTCATGGTTAGGGAGAATGATAGTGTGCTCAAGTCTCACAGTTTGGTTACAGTTCTGAGGATCATCTTGCTGTGGCCAGAAAAATTCTTATGAATTAATCATCTGACCAAGATGGAGTGGTCCCAAGGCTACAGAGAAAACTTGTGAATCAATGGTCCTTAGAAGAGAAAAATAATTAGTAGTTGTACTAGAAGATCGTAGAATTGGAGAGGCTTAAACAAGAATGGTCCCGCATCATGGCTGCAATTGATTAGGGACAACGACTAGTGGAAGAAGGGGAGAAGGCTAGATTTGATGTAGTATAAGAGGAGGATGCATTGCAGGCAGGTGTGAAGCATGAGACTGCAAATTTTTTAAGGCTTTTCAAGCCATTGTAGAGATGAATAAGCCATTGATACAACACTATGAGTCTGTGGAACATATTTTTTAATGTTTATGTCCTGCCTATATGGAGAGGCTCTAGGTTATGGACTCATTTCATACCCACATTTAATAAAATGGAAAAAAAATTCACTCCAGTGATTCTACTTCATTTTCTCCCTAAAATTTAAATAAATTAAAATTGCCAACATTTAAATATTAATCTCAACTGGATGTCAATTTTAATCTCCATTTAGGATGACTAAAATATTAATATCATGCCCTAATTTTTTTTCCTGAACTATGGGACACAACGAGCGTAGTTTGACACTTTGTAGGGTTATTTGGAAAATGATAAAAAAATTACTTTTTCATTATCACCATAATTTTTTCTTAAGCCTGTTATACTGTCAGATTAGAGGGTATAAATTTAATTTTACTTATGCCAACCTTTGGGGTTTTTGAAATTACAATTTTTTCATCTCTTGATGATTTTTTTTGCGTAATATTTTTACCTAAAACATACATGGAATAGGTTTAGTGAGCTGACACTCGGCTTTTGTCCAGGGTTCCCTTTGTAGGTTTTCACCCTGGAGATTGTTGTGTCTTTTTCATTTTTAGTTTAATGTCTTGAAAGCTGTACTATCATTACTGGTATTTTATGTTAAATAGTTTTGACCATGACTTATGGGGAAAGGACCCCAATTTAGGACTCATTAGTCAAAGGTGTCCTAATGACTTTTAGACAAGAATAAGTTATTTTTATTAACCTTGAATTTTATTTTCTGGTGAATGGAATATGACATGCATCCTAGAAGCCATTGGGTGTACTGAAGTAGGGAAAACCACTCTTAACGACAGATTTTCCTTTGGAAAACAAGCTATTTTTTTATGGCCAATTATGAAGAGCCTCTGGGGAATTGTGTGCATTAGTCAAACAAAGCTTTCCTTAATACATTAGCCTCCCTTTTCTGATGGATATGAACTTTTATTGAAATTCATATTTTTTTAAAATACGGTAGTGAGTGGCCTGTTGAGGGTAAAATGTTTGAAAGTACAAAGTCCCTTGTATTATATTTGGATGAGAAACCGCTCCCACATGAATTTCGATTGTACAAAGGATGGTAGATGCATCATCTAATTTAATGTCGTACGACCACGACTTTCTTGACTCATTTTTTGAAATCATTTTACTTATACTAGAGGAGGGTAAATGATCCATTCGACAACATTTTGACTAGAAATGTCCTTCATCTTATGGAATTGAAAAGAGGAAATATGTAAATTATAATCCAGGGGGTTTCTAAATCCAGGGGTTGCAGTGCAACGTAAATGTTGTAAGGGAATATGGAGGTAGGAAACTATGCTCATGAGAATTAATTTTACTTTCGTTAATAGTCCATTTGTAGTAAACATATGTAGATCCATAGGGAAATTGTGCGTATAGTCAAATAAAGGTGTCCTCAGGACAATAGAATTCCATTTCTGATGTCCATTATGGATTATGGGGATTCAATCCTTTATGGACACAGAGTATGGTTTGGGAAAGGGTAGTATTCTTGAACATGAAAGGGGAATTTTACGTTGAACTTTACTAGGAATACTAGTAATAAGTGAAGGTATTTTTATACTATCCATGTGAGTTTTTTCCTTACACAAGTCTGACCCTTTCGCTGGCAGTGATGGGACACTTATGTTTCTTGGATGGATATGAGATATGAAACTGAAATGTCACTACACATTCTATGATGACAAAAATAAATCCATACATAGTTAATATAATGATTATCCATATGAGGATCTGATTCAAGCATGTGAATGGAGATTTATTATTTTGGATATAGATTCACCAATGAGGTGGGGCATATGCCGAACATTCCCATGTGGATTTATTTCATGAGGGGAAATACCCTTTGACATGGCCTAGCCTGAGGGTAAATACTGGGCATCAGGTATCATGTAGTTTGAATGTCTTGTGGTTAGGACATTGGTATAGAAGTCCCAAGTATTTAGAGTATAATTGGGTTAGGATGCTCTAATGTATCCTTGGTGTGAGTTTGAAAGAAAGTTTAAACCATGGTTTCTAGGGATTTTGGATTAAGAGAAATGATTCGGGTCTTGGAAGACGTTAAGTGTACAAAAATAGGAAAAACCTCTCCTTGGGATGAGTTTTACTTTTGTTGACATGAAATCTTTGTTAGAAACATATGTAGAGCAACCAGGACATTTTACACATAGTAAAAAATGGTTTATTTAAGACACAAACCATCCATTACTGATGACCATGATGTATTATGATGATTCAAGGTCACTCAAAGCACGTAGTTTGACAAATAGGGAGAATTGGTTTGGAACATGTCATAATCACTCAGGTCGTGATTATTCATGGAATTGGTAGTCTCTATATATATATTTTTTACCCATATGTGGGGTGGAAAATGTTTAAGTCCTTTCCAGATTGGGGCCCAATTTTGAAGATCCAGGTGTCCCAAGATAAGACTCCCTTCAAAAGTTTGGTCCATGTGCAAGGAGTGGGAGAATTTTTATTTTTTTATTAGGAATGGAACCGACCATGGATATCCTGATGTCCCTAAATTAGACTCCCTTATAAATACTAGTTCATGTGCTAGGATGGGGGAATTTTAAATATATTTGGGGTACCTTTCAGTTTAACATCACGCGGTTAAGACTTTAGGTTTCCCAATATAGAGGAGAAAACACTAATATGCCTTTTAATGTAGTACTAGTTAGATTAGTCATTATAAAATGATTCTCCCTATCCCTGTGAGGAATCCCTTTTCAAAATTCCTAATCCCACATGAGCTATTCTTGGTGTGAGAAATAAGGGGCATCAATGGTTTCCCTCAACCACCTAGGGATGGCAGGATCAAATAAGAGAGAATTTTTGGGTCATGTAGTTTAACATCATGAAGTGAGAACATTGATAGCACAATTTAATATCATGTTGCTGGGATGAGATATCAGAGGAATCATGAAAAACATGGGGTAATTAAAATGAGATATCCCTGGTTTCTCTAGAGATGAGCTGGGGAAGAAAGTGTAATCCATGATTCTGGGAGCCCTCAAATTAGGAGGGATGATGTGAGGCATAGAAGACAATTGACATACCAAATTAGAAACAACTTCTCCCGAGGATGAATTTTTCTGTGGTTGACATGCCATTTTTGTGGTCCAGTCATGAAGATCCAATAGGAAATTGTTTTCATAGTCAAACAAAGGTTTTTGTAGGAAACTAGCCATCGAATTATTATAGACTTGGGTGATTATGGTGACCTTATATTTCTTGGAGCAAGGAGTTTGATGAATAAAAAGTGAATTTCTAGGTACGTGAGAAATATCCAAACCATGGATAGTTATGATGTACGAGATCCTCTAAATAGATCTAATTTGTATGTAAGGGAAAGCATGGTCTATCAACACTTTATGGATGTTAGAGTCTATATTTTAAATCCCCTACATCTATTTGAATTTTACATGAAGAATATTCCTGGATTTTTTTTTATTTTATGATATGTGTATGTACCAAGGATTTTTGGTCCATGTATCACAATATATCTCATCATATCAAGAATCAAACCACACATAGTTCTTCAGATACCATATAGTTTATTGTCATGTGGTTAGGAATTATTTTTCCATTCATTTTAATGTTGTGTGGTTAGGACTCATTAATTTCTCTATGCGAGTTTGATCTATATGTTGGGGGAGAAATTTTTCTATGGTGGGTAGACTATGATATAAGATCTGAGAATAACTCTATATCCCATTACTGAATGGGAATCAAGCCACATGTATTTATGGTACCCCATGTAGTTTTGTTTCATACAGTAAGGATGAGAGTGAACCTGATGTGTAATAGGGTGAGGTGAGTGAAGTGTTGGGCTTGAACCTCATAGAGGATGCTTATGTATCCCAGTTATTTAGGAATCAAAGTCTACTTAGTTCTGAAAACATGTTCCCAGTATTGGTCTAGCCTGTTTGGAGGGAGGGTATTTTTTAGAATTATTTCTAGACAAGTATCAAGGACACCAATGTCACTATGCATCCCATTGATGAATGAGAATCAAGACATATGTTGTTCTGGAAAACATGTTCCCTATACCGGTCTGATTTGCACACAAGGAAGGGGTCATTCACCATTTTTTTTTATGGCTGGACTAGAATTTAGGATCTAGGTACCACTATGTATCCCATTGTAGAATAGGAATCAAGAAACACATAGATCTAATTTACTCTACTTATGTTGTTCTTCCCATACAAATAAAATGGGGCATTTTTACATTTCCCTCGCCTAGATATGATTTATGTGAAATAAGTCATTATACGGATATAATGATCACCAACAAATTTAACATCATTCAGTTAGGAAAAATACGTTAATCAGTATAATATCATACATCGTGGATTCATATATAACTATTTAGTTTGACAACATGCAACTGAGATGGAGATTATGTGATTACATAGAATACTTCTTTAGGAAGCTTTCATTGGAGGGAGCTATGGTGCGATGTACACCCATTGAAACTAAGGAATATGCTCCATTGGAAATGACCTTGTGTTAAACATATGGTCATTCGCATTTTGGATCCATCTTTGGAGGTTTTGTTTCAATATCATTAGGGTTCTAAGGGCCAGCACCATCTCTCATTTGAGGAATGACTGAAGGTGAACATTCTTATTGAAGTCTTGCGAAATTGGATTCTGATAAAATTCTAAATAGTGTAATGTGTGCAAAAGTTTCTCATACAGTCACTCCATCTCATCAAACTGTTTCTCGAATTGCTAATCTATGGATAGTTGATCACATATAGCCACACAGAGTGATGGTAATTGAACTTCAATGGGTAGAACCTCCTTTATCATGTATACTAATGTGTATGGGGTTTCTTGGGTGGAGGTGAAGGTCATGGTTCAGTAAGCCCACAGAGCATGGAGGATCTTATCCATTTAGGATTTCCTATCCTTGTCTACCATTTTTTGAAGTATATTAGATACGGTCTTGTTGAAGGTCTTTATCATCCTTTTGGCCAATGCATTTTTGTGGGATAAACTAATAGCCTTGATTCCATACTCTTAATATAGATTTCTCAATTCAACATAGAAGAAATTAGTGGCATTGTTTGTCAGTATTGTATGAGGGACACCAAACTGGGTGATGATGTTGGATTTCATAAAGTTGAAAATAATTCTTTCCCTCAACTCTTTGGGAGGTAAAACTTCTACTCATTTGGAAAATGAGTCAGTCAATGTGGGAATATATTTGAATTTTATGGTTGTGGAAGGATGGTATGGTCCCATGAAATCCATTCCCCATATGGAAATGGCTAAGAGTACTTGGTCGTGTGAAGTAACTCTTGGGGATGGTGGATGAAATTTGCTTGAACTTTGAAGGAATGGAACATATAGGTGAATTTGGCACAATCCTATGTCATAGTGGGCCAATAGTACTTATGATTTTGAATCTTCTATGAGATCTTGAATACTGACTGAAGTGCTCCGCATATTCCAACATGTACATATTTCTTAATGGAAGTGGTCTCTCCTCCATCAATGCACCCAAGGAGTACTCCATCGAGGCCTCACTTATGAAGGACCTTTTGTCAGTTCGTGTCATTGTACCTCATGAGTTGATTTACCTTCTATGAATTTTCTCCCTTCCAGCCCAATCATGTAGGAGTTCTCCCATTTGAAGGTAATTCTCAGTTAGATTCATCCAGCCGGAGGTATGACATAGGGTTTAGTGATGGGACTAATCTCATTGATTTCCTCGTCCTTGGTTTGAAAAAATGGTAGAACCATATGTTGGTGGGAAATACTAATAACTATCTTGTCCTAGTGTTGGTTGGCTAGAGTTGTAGATTCATTTTCTAAAAAATTGGATTTCACATTTTTGACTGGGGAAAATAGGATAATGTTGGGTCTGATGGGAATTCTTCCCTCATTTATCAGAAATGGTTCCTCAAAGGGATTAACTATTCTTTAATTATATAATAGTAACCATTTACTTTCTCGATGAATAGTTTCGAGTCACCTTTTACCTTTATGTGCTCGACTTGTGCTCGAAGGGACCCTTCTAGACATGCATTGAGAGCCTAGTACTTTGCTTCATTGTTTGTGAAACATTCAGATAGTAGGAAGGAGTAAGGCAGGACTTCCATTTTCAGAGATATGAGTTTGACTCAAATCCATGCTATATTGAATTTTGGGTCCTCCATAATTTTACCTATCATGATTTTGGACACAACATCAAAATATATCTCCCTTGTATGGGAACCCTACTGAAGAGACAAAACCTCCTCATCAGGTAGTGCAGCATCTAATTGGGCCACCTCTATTAAGCGATGCTCTCCCAGGAAATCTACTAATGTTTGTCCTTTGATGGCTTTCCTTAGTATGAACTATATTTCAAAATGTTGAATGATGACCGCCCATTGTGACAAACATCCAGTTTGCATTGGATAGTTAATAATATACTTGAGCGGGCTACTATATTATACCAAATGAACTTCATGGTGCTTCAAGTAATGTCTCATCTTCTAGACTGCAAATATTAATGCAAGGAAACTATTCTCGATATTATAATAATGAGTCTCATCATCGATCATTGTTCACTTGATTTAATAGAGACTATTCTTGCTACCAGCACCATTCTTCTATATAAGGATGGTTCCTAGTGATCACTTCATGGTGGTCACATATAGAATGAGTGGTCTTCCTTCAACAGGAGGAATTAGCATGGGTGGGATCAAAAGATATTTCTTGAGGCTTTCGAATGCATCCTGATAGTCTTCCGTCCATTTATATGTGACCCTTTCTTTAATCAAAAAAGTGAATTCCAAAAACAAATCATGTAAAGATGGCTATGAAGTGCTGAATGTAGGCCAGGTGTCCTTGAATTACTCTCAATTATTTTAGGTTGTGAGGGTGTGGCATGATAAGTATGTTATTTTTCTTATCAGGGTCGAATTCAATGCAATAATGGCATATGAAGAAGACAAATAATTTTCCTGAGGTAACACCAAAAGAACACTTTATAGGGTTCATTTTTAGACTATTTTGTCACAGTTTATTGAAGAATATTTGAAGATTCGATAAGTGATCCCAGCATTGTCTCATCATAACCACCAAATCATCCACATAGCATTCAATTAAATTTCCCAGGAAGTGTTTGAAAATGAGGTGCATGGTGCATTGATATGTGGAACCGATATTTTTCAAATAGAAACGGAATTAACATGTAGAAAAAACACCCCCTGGGGAGCCCTGAAGGTGGTGGATTCTTCATACTATAATGACATCCTGAATTGATTATAACCTGAATGGTCATCCATGAAATAGAGGGCCTCATATATAGTAGTTTCATCTATCAATAATTCTTTGATAGGGACTGGGAAATCATCTTTTAGGAAATACAGATTGAGATCCTTCAAATCGATACAAAATAAGATTTTCCTATTTATCTTCTTGAGGAAGAAAATGTTTTGTAGATAGATGGGGTATGGGATGCTCCTAATTATGTTATATCTAACGATCTTGTCAACTTTAACATCTATTTTTGAATCATCTATCAAGTGTGTCCTTCTGGCGGCTTACTAGTAACGACGGTGGTCCTATAGAAGGCACTGGTTGTGAGTGGCCACTTCTAGATCGAGGACTGGAATTTCAATATAATTCATAGTAAAAAAATATCTATTCTACTTGAGGAAATATGAGTATATGTCTTTCTCTAGATAATACATTGTCACACTAATCAAAGTGGTTCACGGGTATTCTTTTATACCCAAGTTGATTTCCATGAGTTCATCATTGGTAGTAGAGACACATTCCTCAAATGCTGGAGGGGAATCCCTTGGGTCCTCTTTTTCTTTCCACTATGAATCCTCATCATCTTCCTATTTTTCTTCTAATGGGGAAATAGTTCTTGATATGATCATTACATATTTGAGGGAAGAGTCATAAATTCGGTGTCCGGGAGGCAAAGCTGCCTCTTCTGTCTCGTACATTCATGGGAGATTAAATATAGTTGATTTAGTGATGGGTAAAAGAGTTTTCTCATCTTATCTGAGTGATGAAATACTTCCTCCTACCTCACTAAGTGAGACATGGATTTTCTGGAATTTTGATGATGGTTCATGGGTATTTCTATCAGAGCCCTCACCATTATCTTGGAGGTCCGTGATCTTTTCAACATTATTAGTCTTGGAAGCTGTGACTAAAATCATGAGGACATATGAGTATGCATCCAAATTTGGGATTTTTCACTCAATCTGATTGATGGAAAATATATATTTTCCTCATGTTTATTAAGGGGATTAGTGAGAACCATTTTAAACCCGTTTGGGGTGGCAATCCAACCAACACCATCGACCAAAAGTTTATTTCCATTGGTCTTGTAGAACCCTATATCAATATAGTGTGTTTCGAAGAGGTAAAATGGGTCATTGTCAGTATGTAGTGTCCCAATCTGTCCCATAATGTTATATTTTAGGCCCTGATGATAAGAGAAAGGTATTTCTATAAGTTAATTCAATTGGGCCTTCCTAGTAGGGTGTATAAGGCCGTATTATTTTGGACAACCATATATTCTGGGTCACCTATGATTTCACTAAACTGGGATTCGAGTTTGATTTTTCCTAACAACTTCTTCTTTGTTTTTTCATAACCCAGTAGATTCGTGGTGTAGGGCGTCATATCACCCTCATTGCAGCCCAACCGAAAAATTGTATGTAGTGGGAGGTGATTAACTATAGTGACATTGTCAATGAATACCTTTCTGATATCAAAACCATTTATCCTATTAGATACATATAAGTGTTTGATGTGTCCTTGTATAGTGTAGTCTTCAACTTGATCCGTGATGGAGATAACTGCATAGAATTACATAGGATTGGTCATTGTTTTGTCAAATTCAACAGTGTCTACCTTAGATTAAAACATCAAGGGACTCAACCAAGATTCGATGAGTTCTTACATGAGATCTGCTGATAGATTCAGTGTATCTATGATTGACAACATGGATAGTACTGAAGCTAGTTGCTTCAGAATACCATATTTATTCTCTAAATTCCAACACATTCCATCCTAGTTATTCCATTTTCTATGTTATTTAGGGGATTGAGCATTTGATGATGATGGGTCGGACCATGGGATTATAGCTGAAGAAGATTCCATAATTTGTCCATTGGGATGTGTGGGTAAATTTTTCTACTGATGGTAATTGGTCGCTTGTTCATCCTTTGAGGGATATTCTAGAAGGATTAGGCCAGGGTGACTTCTTATTGGGGTAGAATAATTTTCCTTTCCCCATTGGATCTTCTGAACAGTCTTTCCAGATGTTTCTACAACACTAAAAATTTGAGTGGGGGTTTGGCCATAAGCTTGATTTCATCCATGGCTGCATCTCCCTTGATATCCATAGCTTCTGCAACTTATTCTTTTGACCCCCCCATTGGGTGTGGGAAATTTTGGTTGATAACCATATTCATCATCGAAGAAGGGATCTATTGAGTGGGTGACATTGAAGGAGCCAAAAATCATCTCCTCTTATAAAGATGACTTTTCCTTATCATATACCTCCAGTGGTTCCATTTGGTGGTGTGGTGCTCCTGCCATATTACGGGGTGGTGCCTGTATTTTTAGATCTGTTGGCATAAAATATGAGAGAGTCAAAGTTAACATTGGTTTTGTTCAAAGTTCATCTTACTACACATTCTTTCATCTCTTTTGATTGGACCACTTTTTTGGGTGGTCAACCTTTGGAGGACCGTGGGGCTGAGAATGTCAGGTATGTTGTATAAGGAGCTTCTTGAGGAAAAATGGATTTCTTCGGTTGTCTATAAAGTATTTGATGGGATTGATTTATTGTATTCTGAGTCATTAAACTATCAAACTTCTGGTCCTTTTTGGCTACAACTTTTTCCACTCCCCTTCTTCATATGAGTTAGTGCCAGAAACATATTACACTTGTGATGGTGGTGGCCCAATCTTGACTTGTCTAGAATCAATCATTTTTTACGAGAGTCCCTTGAAGATGAAACACTCCTGGATGTTGTGTACCAATATTCGGTGGAAGGGATAGTAGTTTGGGTGGTCCTATAGACCTAATTCATCAACCCTCTTCAGCTTCAGTAGCTAGAGAAAGTTGCAATTCATGATGGCTAAGAAGTATCCATAGACTTGTTCGTCTCGGAAAGAATAATCCTTGTTTCTTAATTCATCAAATTTATTACTATTGGCTACCCTTATCTCATAATTCTTATAAGGGGGTAGTTACTGACGTCTCTAGGGCCCCACATAGTTTGGTGTGGGTATGGGAGCTAGAGCGAGTGCAAGGGGTGGCTTAAGCATGACAGAAACCGCTTCATCTCTTCTCGTTCTTTTTCCTGGGCCCGTTTGAGGATTGAGGTTAGTCCACTTTAAGGATACTTCTATCCTTTGAGATATGGTTGATAAATATCAAAATAATCTTGTATACTTCACTGTGATGAGTGGTTTTCATATCTTATCATAGATATTATCGATCGACATAACAAGCATCTCATCTTAGGAGAGATGTCATTTTAAGGAGAAATTCAGACCTTCCTATCTGGAGTTGAATTTTGGGACTCTCTAATTCTCTCACTGTTTGTAGTCCATGAGATCACTGACTATTATTTTTGAAATTTTGATCTTAACAATATTAAGAACTAGAACCATAGATCCTTCCATCATATTATTTTACAAGATGGAAATCTAGTATACCACACGAAGGATGATCCTTGTAGGTTTTGCACAAAGCATATACAATTCACCGCTTATGGTTACTCTAGGGTTCCCATCATGAGATCACAGTAAGATGAGTAGTGTATTAGATGTTTCTATGGGTCCCCTGATCCATTAAACCCTAGGAATACAGGGTTCCCAAAATTTGGCGGCGACGGGATGTTGGATACCCAATCATCGTAGGGATTCTGTTCTAGTTGTATTAGAGCACATCACTGTTCTTATGGATTTTAATAAATCAATCAATGAATAAAAGGTATTCATGAGTCCTTGATGCAAATATTTCTAGACCTGGTCATGGGATGTTGTATTAGGTGTAAAATTTGGTTGTTCCACTGTCGATGGTACTTGAGGAAGATACCTAGTTGGGGGAATACATTGTGGGTTTTCCTGAATCTATTTTGGGTTGATTGCATAATGGATGGAAATATTGATATCCTCATATTATTGGGTTCAACTATACAGATGATCCCAGTGCTACCTTGAATGAGATTTCTGGACTTTTTCATTTACCGGGATGAGTGCATGGGGTAGAGGCACTTTTTTTGGATGCGTATGTTGACTCTCTACATGGGTAATGTACCTGGTAGGAAAAATTTCTTGGAGCAACTCAACATTGATTCTGATTAACTCTTTCATTTCTTACTCCTGTCGAGTGAATCTATTCCCAAACATTATGGATGCGTTTTCATTCTAAGGAGGATGTGGTTCATATGATTCCTTTTTCTAGTTCTTATTATTTTTGGGGATTTTCAAGTGTGGAAACGAGGGATTAGTTGATAGGGCACCCAAATTTATGTATGCTCTTTGGTTACAGGTACACACACCATTACACTTTGTGTGAACCTCATCTAGGAAAGAACAATCTTTCCTTGAATCCTCCTCATTTATTTTATCTTCAGTATGATCTGTGGGATTCACATCCACAACATTCACTAAGGATACTTCATTTTGGGTGGTGTACCATGTGCCAAATGTTATGAGAGATTCTGGAGACCTTTTTTGGATTTACTCCTTCCATTATATGGTACCCTGCAGGTTTCTTGGTGAAGAGTGACTTTAAGGGATCCCCTATCAGTAATTACAATACACCTCCATCCCTGAGGACATGAATCACAAGACGAGGTATAATGGGTGACCTCTTTATTTTTTCTTCTCCCCAGACCGGGGAAGACAGAAGTCCATTGGACATGAATTTGTGTTAAAATTTCCCATAGCCCAAACAGAACGAGGTTTCTCCCATTCCATTATTGTCAAGTCGCGGCCTGAATTCATCAGTATTATGGAGGAATTTTGTGTTACAAATACCTCTAGCCCTACGGGTTGGGACTGATCTCATATTGTGTTGGTTTCTGCAGCTATTTATTCTCTCGTGATTTCACTCATTCTAATACATGTGTGCGCCTAATATGGTTCTATGTCCTTATGTGAATTGTTTGCTTCCAAAAATATGAGAATTTCTATTTGATTGGTCTCCCTTAGGCGGTAAGCCTCCTGAATGTTCTTTGTTTCCCAGATTAGGTGTTTTTTGATGGATTTATCTCGTCAGGGATGACATTTTTGAGACTTACTTCAGGCTCGTTCTTTCCAAGCCTATCATCTTTCTAGAACATTAACTTCATTTGGATGCTATATTGGGATGATGAAATCAACGGATTCCATTTATTGTGGGTTATGATGGATGGGATGTGGGGTGATGTTTATAGATCCATGTTATCCCCATCCCCAAATATGAACACCATACGATGTGTCACCGATGAGGCAACATAATTTGTGCAGCACATGTAAGCAAGACAATTCAATGTTTTTTATTTTTCCCCTCTATTTGTGTCCATCGTGGATACAAGAGGGCTTCAAGGTTGATTAGATGGGGAATTTACCCTAATAAATTAACTTGGTCTTCATACCCTTCATAGGATAGAAGTTTCATTTTCAACTAGCGGAGAGTTGTTGAGACAATTAAGGCGAATGTTGCACATACATTCTTCCAACAAATCTTTTGGAGTGCTGAATTGAGAAGGGGTTGTGGGACAGAACTGTCTTCTCATGAGAAAAATATTATGTTGTTTTTATTTCAATTATTCCTCTAATTTTTATTCCTAACTTGGATGATTTTTTATGATTTCATCTTATGTCGTAGTGCTTGTTGAGATTTCAATGATGCGTGAATGATGTAGTGGTGGATTAGAGTATGAGCATGGCCCTGGGTCATCTCCTGGATGAGAAAGTATATCACTTGTCATTGATAGGTTTTCTAGATTATCTGACCTTGTCCTTCCAAGAACCTCATAATATGAGGGCTTTCTCAGATTTGGACTGGTAGAGGGAGGACCTTTTCACCTATGTGAATTTTGGATGCGGGGAGGGCTTTCAAAATCGGTGTCGTGATGGCAAGGACTACTATCGTGGCTTGGTGTACAACCATTGATAGAGTTTCTATGGAATATATCATGGGGAGTACCTTTAGGGTGGACAACAGTAAGGGGATAACCTCTTTTCTCCCTGGTGTCATTAAGGGGAGTAACTTCACAATAACTGCTCTTATGGTAGGGACTACCAAAATAGATCTAGAGGTAGGGAGAATATCTATAGTGTACATTCTAGGTAGGACCTTTATGATGTACTAAAATGTGGGGAGTACCTTCTCATTGTGTGGTGTCACTATGGGGAGAGCCTTTTTAGTGACTGGCATCGTGGTGAGGTCTACCATGACAACTTGACGTCTGACTACAGAGAGAATCATATCTATTGCGTATACCTTATGGAGGACCATTAGGGTGGACTAAAAAAATTGGGATGGCCTTATTTTTGTATGATATTCTTGTCAAAGGTAGGTCAACCATGAAACTGAACAGGAGATAAGATCTCTTGATCGATCATTTATATCCCACAGATTAACCTCTCGTGGGTGCTCTCAAGAAGAACTTCATAGCTGCTAGAAACATTGGGGGGTGAACTTCACAACTAATAATACCGCTTCAATAATTTTGTAATGTATCAGAATGATCTTTAGACTTTATTGATATATGTATTATAGATTAAAGAAATCTGCCTTCCAGTAGACTAGAATCACGAGGGTGCTCTTCATTTTCTAGATAACTTTGGAACCATTCATTTTTGGGTGCTCTCTTATGGAAACTGAGTCCACCTAATGTTGATAATGACCTTCATATGTGGTAACTTGTTCGGTTGGTTCCTGTGATGTGCTTGGGATATGATGATGAGTATCTTCAGTTCTGGAAGGGATATATGCATACCCTGGAGTGGCCACTACATTGGACCGGTGCCCCCAGTTGAAGTGGGTGTTTGTTCTTGATCTGGTTATTCTTGTATCATGGGATATGGTCATAGACCCTCTTAGATTGGAGAAGGGATGCATGTATACCCCAAATTAAGAATCTTATTTTGTGGATGAGTCACCCAGCCCGACACGACGGGGTCATGTGCCTAACACCTTGCTTTTTTTACTAACATAATGACATCTTTATAGGTTTGGATGATATGGTCTAGAATTGAAATTTGATCCTCAATAATTTCCATGATGCACTGAGATATGTATTTGGATGTAATGGGTATAAATTCCTATTCTGATGTTAGATGAAGAGTTTGTGCCAACTCTGGTTCTCCACGTGTTTCCTGTGGGTACTGGCAGTTCTCCAGTGTCGAGGTAGAGGAATGAGTCTTCCCATGACTTGTAGCCAGAATACATTGGCTACTTTCTCTGGAAGACACAATATTTGAATGGTGGGGTTTATATTTTCTAGAAGGAATTTACATCTTCTTGTTTTCCACTCTATTTGTCTCATTGCTTTAATTTCATCCATAATAAGTTGATTCTTCTTACATTTTCTTGCCACTATATTTGGCTAGTGGGATTTATATTAGTAGGTAGGAATTTTCATCTTTCTATTGATTGAAATTCTATTTTTCTATTTGGATTTATTTATATAGGAAGTTTTTTATGACAACCCATAGTTTTCTTCCCTATTTAGAAGGTGGGATTGGTATGCATTAAAAGGAATTTTCGACTACTTATAGCTGGTTTCAATCCTATTTTTATGATAGAATTATTGTGAATCAGAAGATATTTTTATCTACCTATAATTTGTTGTTCTATCTATGTAGTGGGACCAACAAACACTGGTAGAAATCTATATTTTCTCATACTATTCCACCCTATTTCCATAGTGGTCTTCATAGGAGTGAGCAGGTATATGCATCCTCTCATATATTGTCACCTTATTTCTAGGGTGGGACTCTGTAGAAGAGGTAGAATTATATGTCTTCCCATTGGATGCTTCCATGTTTGTGTGGTGGATCTCATCTTCAGGAATTCGTGTGATGACATGTTCTTGATTATGTGTACACTTCCCTCGGCGGCCAACCCGAGGGGGCCATGTCTATTGGACATCAGTAGATTTCCTCGGCATGTGATCCTCTTGAGAGTGAGGATATTGGGTTGTACGCAACTCGTGGTCATGTCCTCCAGAAGGATCCCTTGAGCGGGGTTATAGTGCAGCTGGGATGAAAACATTAGTGTTGACTTCATCTACCTCCCTTAGATAAGGGAGGTATTCTTTATCACATTCTCGGGAGAGGCTTTTGAAATGATTTGAGATGGCCAATGGATTCGTCCTATGCTGGATTTTTGTTAATGGATGAAGGGGTGGATAGTGAGAATTCACCAATTTGAGGGATTGACTTGAAGCATCTTCCATGGTGATAGTATCATTTTGGTGATACTCATTAATCCGTGCATAAGAAACCTAGCATTGATGATGCTAGGTAGGCGAGGGAGTCCTGTTCTTTTTTGTGACTCGTCCGCCTATGTTGTTACTGACATGCATGTATGATTAAATTGATGGGATTCCATAAGATTATAGTATTGAAGGTGAATCTATATAATGTCTGTAACATATACGACATATATAGGAAAAACAACCCATAAAAGTATCATCTCATGAGAGCATGTATGTTTGTTGATCTTGCTTGGCCATCTTCCTTTTGAATGTGAAAGGAGATTGAGGTAGAGTAAACTACCACCTTGGTTAAGAATTCACATTAGGTTCACCATTTTTGTTTCATCCTAATTAACATCGTACCAGGGAAAAGAAACAACTCGATGGATAGTAGCAAAATCCATGCTATTATAGAGTTTCACATGGGTTCACCATTGTTTTTGTCCCATTTCTCATCATATCAAGGAAAACATAATGGCCCAATAGATAACAGCTAATTTCTTTCTATTATAGAGTTTAACGTTGGTTCTGCCATTTCATATCAACTTGATTCACATCAAGACCCTTTTTTGATGGGTGAGATGATCGCACAGGGACTAGGAAGTGAGTCATTTTTATATTGTGAATGAGGTTCCACAGTTGGACTGTCCTGGAGGGAGATTGGAGGGGGTTGAGGGTTTTTTAAATCATACCACATCAAGTAAGATTTCCTCAGATGGTCTCCATAAGCTTTAGTTTTGGATCAATAAACACCCAACAAACCTTTTATCCATGATTCATGGAACTACTTTCCAAAGGCATGTACTCATTGGGAGATTTGGACAATGACACTTCAGGGCTCCATTGGTTGAGAGGATGGGTGGTTAGGCTCATCACACCATTTTTGGGCGAATTATTTTCTAAATTAGGACTCTCTTATATATTTAAGCATTGTTCATATATTAGTGAATCCTTAGTCCTTTACCATGAATGTTCTCACATATTACTCCAAGATCACAAGATCAATCAGAAGTATGCATGGGCCTAGAATCATCTGTAGGTATTTGAGGTTCTCTATTGAATATATATATATATATATATATATATTCTAGATTCTTCACCAATGTTGCCCTTTTAAAGACACATTAATGATTCTATGGTCATTTACCCTGACAATGATGATTTAGGCCACATAATGAGTTTCTCTATATTTTATCATCATCTATGGGGGGATGATAATTTCTTTGATATCGTGATTGAACCCACTAAATTTCATTCCTATCTATCCTCATGAGAGGAATAAGATTCCATATAGTTTTATGTCTCTTTATTGGACACATCTCCTTTTAAGAACATCTGTCACAAATCCATCCATGAAATTTACCATCATGTGGCTTGGATGTCTAGGTAGAAGATTCTTAGTAAATATTTTGTTAGGGTCTTAAGTAGAAGTAGCCCAAGATTCCCAAAATAGATATGGTCTCCTAGGTAGATATGACCCTATCGGGGATATAGCCTGAGAAATAATAGGGTAATTTGGGTGTCGGGTATGGAACTCATTGAGGCTTCCTACATATCCCAGATAGTTGGGAATCAAAGCCCCTATAGTTCAGTTTGAGTTGGGACTTACACCTTGAGATAACCTGTTTGTGGGGGCATGGTTGGAGATTTCACCTAGGAGCTTCCCATCTGAGTGAAACAAGGAAGGTCTTACTTCCAAAGAAGATGCCTTAGCAAGTTTTTGAGAATTTTATTAGGACTGAATTCTAAGGATAATTTCCCTTAAGAATAGGCATTAAGAAAGAATCCTATATATCTTGATCTGAGTAAGAATCAAAGTTCTCACAGTTCAATCCATTTGGGTATTATACCTTAGAGGAGGCATGTGTTTCTAAAACCATGAAGAGGATCTCGCCTCATGATTATTTTTAGGTTTGGTTGGGTCTTACACCTATGATTATGCCCATGTTTTGGGGCTATGTGGATGTGATGATCTCCACAAAACACTAATCCCATGAGTGTCATGCTCGGTGTGATAAATAAGAGGATTAAGTGGATCTAAATATAACATTTCCTACATCATCTTCTGATAGATGGTATTAGATCCCAAAGGGAGAGGGAGAGGGAATTTAAATGTGCTAATTTCCTCTCCTATATTGATATCTTGTATAGTCATGTTTGGATATCTATCTGGACATGTCTCGGGCAGAGCATTATAGGAGAAATAGAGAAACCTCCAATGGAAATTTTAGGGACTTACCTCATGGATAGGGCTATGAAATGTGTTTTGTGAAAGGGGATAATCATTTCTCCTAATTATAGTGAAAAAATTATGATACATTTGACTTGTCATTATCCCTCATTGAATGAAAAATCTAGTGATAACCCCTAATCCCTAGAACAGGGAGGTTCACATGAGTATTCCATGGTGGGGCCCAAGGTTAGCATGTGAATGTAAAATTAAAGACATTATGGGGGTCCACACCCTTGAAAGGATTACCCATGTGACTCTACTTACCATGGGTATTTAAACTCATAAGTACGTGCTGATGTGCTTTATGTTTTTATTATATGGGTCTGGTGGCTTTGTAGGAGGCTTTGGCCTGATGCCGATGGACTGGTTAGTGGAAGGGATTGGGAGTATGGAATGGAAATGAAAGGGAATGATCAGGAGATAAAGGTCAAATACCCAAAGGTATCCCATTTTTCATACAATTTGTTCATTCATGGTGGGGTACCCTTCCCGCATAACATATTGCTACTTGGGTGGAGGGGCCATCCACATACCGAGGTGGTACACAGATCTGGATGTGGTCCGCATACCATAGTGGTACGTGGTCCGAAGTTCTGTCCACATAGAGTGGTGTTATGTGGTGTTGATTTTATATGTTATGTGAAGCGCTACATTGTGTATGGTTTCTTTATTAAGCGATGTACTATGGTGTATTCCAAATTGTAAAGGGGGCATTGACCCTGTGGTTCACAGAAATTTCAACTATTAACGGTATTTCATTCATAGTTATCTAATTAGATTCATGGATAGTTCATATTATTATTATTTTTACATCCTTTCCTGGTAGTTGGTGGGTTCATGCCTATTGGAAACAATTCAAAGTTCCATACATTGTCGATCATTTTTCTTCAAAATCTTTTGTCCGTAAACTCCACGCTCCCCTAAAAATATGATCCACCTTCTCATATCCCATTGGTGCCATTTATAGGGTGTTGAGGAGGATGTATCTATTAGTCACATGACAATTTTTGCGGAATCCCATGGGGAAATTATTCGGTCCTTGGATGACTCGGTCAACCAAGGATTGCAAGGTATAGGTTTGAAGCGGCTATGGTTTGTGGAAGCAGCAGTTTGTGGTGATGACAATCATCGCATCAATCTTGTGAATGGAGTGTCTTCTTAATGGGATACCTTTATCTTCTCCTCTCTTGTGAACCATTTTGGTTTAAGGGGGTAGTTTTTAGTGGTGTACCGCTACATCTTGTTTTTTCCAAGGATGTGGTTCGTGGGAGGGTGTACGCAGGAAAAAATTATAGGCCATCATTCTGTCGACGACACCATTTAAAGCAACATGGTTCTCTATGAATTCCTCATAGGCTAGCATTATGTGTTTTTTCTGGTGCAATGTTGGTTCAGGGTTAATTACATTCACATTCCATTCCAAAAAATCAGTGCACAGACCACTCTAAGTCCTTTTCCAACTTTGATTTCTTCGAACTTATTCTCAAATTATTAATAAATCATGCATCTTATTTCTTCATCAAATTTTTGGGAGTAATTTTATTTCCTTTGAAGTGTTTTTAGGACCCTTAAAACATGTAAATGGGTTAGTGTATACCACATATAAAATAAATAAAGTGTATAACAACAAAATATGCCTTAGTGAAGTATAATTGAGATGAAATCCCTTACCTTAGGCCCGAATTTGTTTAAATGTGTTTGAACCTCTTGGATAATAAATATAGATCGATTATAAATATATTATAGAATTATAATTATATATACCACAACATGTATGATTTATTTATAACCTTGTATCACACAATTACTAACAATTCTTTGTTAAAATCATCTTTTATGGTGATAAATGTTTAATTATTCTGGTCTATTTTAGTTTGATATTTTTAGTCTTTGTACTTTGATCATGGTAACATCATGTCCAAAATTTTAATAATAACATTATTAAAATATATATTCATTATAAAAATGTATATATTATCATTCATAAAAGTTATAAATAAAAAAATGAATTAAATCATTTAGGGAAACGATAGGGTGTACATAGACATAAACTATTATTTCACTTATCAAAGGATGGAACAAAAGAAAATTAAATAATAATTGACCATTAAAGAATCATTTTATGTTCATATATATTATACATATTCAATAAAACAATTTTTATTACAAACCATGTAAAGCATTATTGGAAAAAGAATAACATTGTTTCATAGAGTTGGTAGTCCACATGTACACGCGGGCGGTGTTATCATTTTTCTATGGATTAGAAGGTAAGATGGTATATTTGAAATTATAATTCCAATAGAACATTTATTTCATAGATATCATATATATTCATTAGTTATATGTTTTTAACAACCCATGTAAAGTGGTTATGAAAATATAATTACACTGCTATGTGGAGACGGTAAGTTGTACGTACGCACGAGTGATTCATTATATTTTCATAGGATAGAAAAGAGATGAAATATGATTTTACCATAATCATAAAAAAAAATTATAATTATAATACACAATTTATTATTATAGTAATGGTACAAAACCTTAAGAAGAAGTATAACAATAAATAAACTTGAAAGAGTTGGAAATTACAACAACCTCTTATTAGGTAGAATTCCTTTAGATCTCTTATTAAGCGACCCAAGGATAGAATTTTTGAATTGAAAAAAAATCTAGAAATTGGATAAGTATGTTGATAATGGATTTAGGTAGGTTCTATTTGATCTTGATTTCTCAAAGTGGTTTTAAGAAAAGGGTGAAGGGGTGTCCTTTTATAAGGGAGGGGAGGGGAATTCATAGAACTTAATAAAGTAATAAAGTAATAAAAATTATTTTTTATATAAAAATGAATCCCAATTGATGTAGTTAGAATAAAATATTAGGAGTAATAAATATAATCTTCTCTAAAAAAATTTGATCATGTTTTGGTTATGTTTTCTCCATTACCTTTTAATTTTATTCCCTATTAGCCCTTTTGATAATTACAATAATATTAATGCTTTTTATACTCTGAGGCTCAAGAATATGGCCATAAAAGGAAAAAGTAGATTAAATAGACCATAGTTGATGTGTTAAAAAATACACTATTAGTTTATATGAATATTAAATTTTTTAGAAGTCTAAATCATTAAAAAAATATCATTTTTTATAAAATATCATTAATGTCATTTTTGACACAATTTGTTTATTTTGACTTAAAATGCATCAATAAAAATGGGAAATTCAAATATAATCCTTAAAAATAACCTGTTAATGTCATATATATATATATATATAATTCATGTAAAATTATAATTAATCCAAATTTTGTTACTTTTAATATTTTAAATATTTATTGTTCTATTAATTGAATAAATTATATGTTTGTGTTGCATAAGCATTTAACCTAATTATTAAAAGAATAAAAATTTAAAATAAATTACCACAATAAAAAAATAATTCATATTTCAAATAACACTTTATAACTGAACATAATTATTATTTATCCCTACCAGAAAATATTGTAGATATTAAAATAAAGAAATTCTCATTTTCAACTTTATCTTTTATGTAAATATTATAATGGAAAAAATAAAAGTAATGCATAAACATGATTATATTTTTTTGAAACATGGATTGAAATGGCAGAACAAAACTCATAAAATAAGATAAAATAAAGTTTTATCATCATTTTTAGCCTTTCTCATATTATTTTTAACGTTAATTTCCACATTTACACTTACCATTGGCACAATTATTTACTATGGTTACTATTCATAAAGACAAAAAATAAAGTGCAAATATTTTCCAAATCTCTGTATCCCTTTCCTAAATATGATTTCAAATTTTTAATATTCAATATATCTAATTTTTAAAAATTAATTTAAGATAATAACAAAAACACAATGATAGACAATTATACAAAAATGTCTTTTAAGTATAAAAATGTTTTATACCAAATTCAATCATAAAATAAAATCTAATGAGATTATTTCAATTATAAATAATTTTATATAACTAACTTTTCTTTTAAATATTTTTAAAACAAAATGTAAATTTGTAAATTCTTGAAACAGAAATTGAATTTTCCAAAAAAAATATGTGTTTTCAATATTTAAAGGAAAATCAATATTTTCTATAAAATACTAAAATATATCTCTAATATAATTTTTATGTTTTGATTTCAAAAATTATTTTCATTTAACATATAAATTTTTTAAATGTGGTAAAATTAATTATATTGGTTTCTCACCAAAAAACAATAAAAACTATTTTTGAAGAAAATATATTTTCGAAGCATAATTTTTTATACTAAAAATTGATTAAATATTTATTATTAAAAACTAAATTACACAATAACTTTATAAATATTATTCATAATGTATTTATTCCTATTCATACTTCCAATTTTAATGTATAGGTTATAACTGCTACATTTAAAAAAACAATATTTTAATAGTGTATCACAGTTCGTTTAAACTTGGTGTTGCCTGTATCTCAAGCTATCAAAGAATTTAATTTTATTTAAATAGAAATATATTCTAAAATATTGTTTTGTTATATTCTAACCCCAAAAATACTTCATGCTCACAATTTTGTCTCTCTCCTCAATTGTTAAATATTTGAAAATTCTTTTTTTAAAAACCTATATTGAAAAAATGACCAATAAAATATCCTATTAAAAAGATATAAAGGGGAACCAAATGTTCTTCAATAATAACACAAAAAATGGTCTCAATGTAGGAGAACCTTATTGGGAAGTGAATATATGGATATATTAGAGAACAAAACACCCAAGGAAAAATAGAGAGAGATTGTGAACATAATCAAGAGAAGGTTAATGACCACAAAACCATTAATTTGCGATGGGTTAAACGACTATTGATTAATCATAAATTAAGTTAGAGGCATAACATTTTCATTTCATGATTATTTTAATATAGTTGATCGATTATTTTTCTATCAAGTCATAGAAAATTTTAAAATATACTTACTTGATATCTTTCTATTTCATAATCACAATTTCATCCTTTGGTGATGTTTAAATCAGTTTCACCTATCACTCTAATAAATCAATATCTAAGATGATTTATTTAAACTTGATTCACAAAATTTAACCTTTAATGGATCATAATAATTAAATTACTTTTTATATGTATCTAAATTTTTACCAAAACCAAGATGGTTATAAAATTCTATACAATATAGTATATTAATCTCTAAAACATCGATAGTAACACCCAAATTTACCTCAATCCATTCCATAATTATTATCCTTAAGAATATTCCAAAATAAATCTGAATAGATTCTACATCTAATTTTTTTTAAACATGGTCACTAAATTTACAAAATCAATATAAAACTAGTCTCTTGAACAACATAAAGTACTTCTTAATGTCACAATTCAGATATTTGAATACCAAAATCACTATAAAACCATAATGAAAAGATAATTACTTCAAAAAATTAACTATATAGTTATAACTTAAATTAAATAATTTATTAAAAAATATATTTTATGAATCTTAATATTCCGTAAATTCCAATAGAAATTGATTTTTCATCAAATCACTAATCATTTTCAAGGTCACAAATACTGTCTGAATTAATTTATCATTTTAAATCATCACATTTCTAAACAAAACATTATTACTTAAAAATTAGGAACATGTTAAGGGTTATATATCCACCAATTATTTTTTTTCCAGAAAATATAACCTCACCCTTAAATAACTTTTTATATGTCATCAATACCATTCAACATATACTTTCATATCCTTAAAGAAAAACTAATGTGGAAAAATCCATAGATGTTTCCTGATTATTATAACTAAACAATACCATTTATATAAAACATATATAATATATTTATCAAATCCCAATACCTAAAAACATTAATACTTCAACTTCATATATTTTCCTAGAATATTCCCTTCTTTGGTCTTAAAGCTAATACTTTAGAATAGTTCATTGACTCAAATCATTACCATGTTACCTAAAAACAATACATTGAAACTGTCATCAATTCATTACTATATATAATTTATTTATACAATGAATAAATATTCCCCTTTATTTGAGACATTCCCTATGGTGTATCTTTCTATATATATAACATGAATAAAATTGATCCTTATTTCTTCCATCATATCAACTAAAAAAGCTCTCAAAATACTATATACTTATCTTATTGGGTGAGTTTGAGACTTTGGTTAAGGTGAAAGTTGTTAATAATATTTAATAATAGCTGTTTAAGAATTATCATAATATCTTCCACTTCATTAATCATCCCATTTGGTTTCTCGTGATTACCACATTGTCTATTTCATTAAATGTTAACATGGTTTCTTAAATTTCTTTCCATTGATTAAAACCAAAATGTATTATATGAGTACCAATGATCAAATTGGAAATCATGAAATATCATTCATAGGATATTTAAATTATGAAAACTTATTTTCACTCTGTGACACCTTTATTTTATTTGAATCTCTCCTTAGAGATAATTTATTCCAATCATTCAAAAGAGTTTATAATGAAAATGATAATTAACCCAAGAATATATCCCAGGAGGGTCAAACAAGGTGTGTAGGAATGTAACACTCACCTTTCACCATAATGAGACCAAGATATATTTGATGAACTCTTTTTAGGGTTATTTTCTCTCGATGTATCTTCTCCATAACTATATCAATATATAGTCTCCTGAAAGGGATGAATTATTAGGAAAACAACATAATATATACCTTTAAAAAATTAGGATGTTATCCTATACTTAGACTTATTATCAATTCAAATAACAGGGTTATTTTCCCCAATCTATGATTTCATAAATATGGTTTCCAAGGTTTCTACTAAACATTCTTTAATACCTACTATATAGACCCCAAACCAAGTATCCCAAATCTGATGGTAACATGATTATATTGTCATGATATATAAGTATTCATATCCCAAAAGTTTAAATATTTTAGTAGTACTTGTACGCTAGATACGTTCTTGAATATCACATTAAATATGATAAAATAAAATAAAAAACATAGTGGATGTAAATGTCCTACATCCCTGAACTCATTTAATGATTCCATCTTCATATCATACAGAAAGGAAAAAAAATAAAGGAGGTCTCAAATTATCTTTAATTGTTATGTAATGTAGAAAATATAGTGGTTAAATATGGAATAATCGATATATCAAGGAAAATAACTTAAAACACATTACATTTAATCAATAATGTGATTACGATGAATAATATAAAGTAGGTGTAAATGAATATCAAATGACTACATTTAAATAATAAAATTATCTTAAAGATTTTCCAGGGTTATTATTTAAAATAATTAAATAATCATTAAAAGATAATTTCATAATAATGTAATGTAGAATTTTGGATATCTCAAAGTTATTATCAAGGACTTATTCCAAGACAGTTTAAACTATGTGTTGGTATACACCAAACCCCCTTTATTATGGATATCCAACTCATTTTTATTATGATACCTACCAATTCATCAAGGGTCTTTATACTTCTGGGCCCCACCTATCACTTAATAATTCTAAATCATACATTATATGAGTAACTAATTGAAATTAATCAACATTCCTTACTCAGAAGTGTATGTATAAGAAGAACTTGTATATATAATTTCAACATATTCCCTAGTAAAAATGATCATAAATCATCTATAGAATGTAATAAAGATTGTATCATTACAAAATATACCTAGTAGAGAATAAAAGGTTTTTTTATGTTGATGAAAATTAATTCCGTAAATAGTTAAATAAAATAATATTTAGAAAAAATCCATTTTCACGTTGAAATTAAATATAAAAAAAATAAAAAATCAAGAATATTATGAAATAATTTTCATGTAAAAAAATTATTGATATTTTTAAATTAGTATTATAGAAAGTAAGCATTCGTGGTGGTGGGAAATTCCTTTCATGCTGAGTAAGTTAAAAAGTATCTCATTCAAAAATGATTAGAATATTCCTTTTTAAACCCTTTTTCAAAAATTCAAACATGGGAAATTTATTGTTAATAAGTTATTAGATAATATTAAAAGCATTCTCTAACATGTTTTGAGGAAAATATGGACATTGAATAAAAATAATCTTGACAAAGTAAAAAATGAATGTCTACATTCTTTAAAAATATAATTTTGGTATCTTGAGCACATAAAGAGTGGAAATGAAAATAAATCCTCTAAATTTATGAAATAATCACAGTAAATGAATTTAAATTTGTTTTATGATATAAATTTAAAATAATTCCCCCAATGTAAACTTTAACATAAACAATTCTGAATAATGGTGAGATTGTGAAATAAACCCTTACCACTTTGGTTACTTTCAATGAATAACACCGATGAAAGAAAAAACATCAAATGAAACATTAAATACCATTAATGTAAATACTTTTATGATATAATATATCAAATTTGATGTGTATACACCTAATATAATATGATAGGTTTACAAGATGACATATGTCCCAAAGAATTCAATTTGAGAAAATGAAACCTACCAAAGATCATATCATTGTAGTGATAATTCACCAATGAAGTGATTGTGTGAAACAAAATTAAATATAAAAATAAAAATACAGATAAAAATGATAAAATCAAAGTTTATTTCACATATAATAATTTCATAACATAGTTAATGGAGTATAAGTATGACCTAATGAATGAAAATTTATTTAAGAAACACCTGACCACATGGAAACATTGATGTGAAATACCCTTGTATGTAATAATTAAAATTATAACTTGTAATATATTTAATTATTAAGGATTAAATATATAACTTGTAAAATGTTTATTATATATACTATACAAAATAAATTATGTGTATAATAATAAAATATGTCTCAATAAATTAAAATTGAGATGAATCCCTTTACCTCTTTTCATACTTCCTTTATATATGTTCGAAACTCACATATTATAAATATATTAATAAACTATAATAAGATATAACATATCATATATTAATTACTTATAACCATTTCTAACCCATTTATTAACAATGTTTTACTAAAATTATGGTTCTGGGTGATAACTGCTTCATTTTTTCATATATGTTTTCGTTCCGTATTTTTGGTCCATTTACTTTGATCATGATTCCATCATATCCAAAATGTAAATAATGACATAAATATATTTTATATTCATTATATAAATATATATATATATATATATATTATCATTCATAAAAGGTTGATATAGAAAAATTAATTACATTGTTCATGGAGATGGTAGGTCGTACAAATGCATGATCTATATTTTCTCATTTCAATGGATGGAATGGAAGAATGGTAAATAATAATTCAACATTTATAGATCATTTATATATCACATATATCACATATATTTATTTAAACCACCCATATTTCCATCCATTTATAGGTCGAATGAAAAATGAATCACATCGCTTCATGGAGATGGTAGTCCACACATACGTGTGAGTGATGTTATCATTTTCTGGTGGATTGGAATTTAAAAAAGATAATTATGATATTATAATTTTTAAATCATATTTATTTCATAAATATCATATATATTAATTAGTTCAATATTTTTTACCATCCATGTAAATTGGTTTTGAAAAATTAATTATACTTCTATATAGAGACAATATGTTGTGTATAAGCACAAGTAACATTTTCTATTTTCCTAGGACATTAAAAAGATGGAATATAGTTATAAAATAATACTAATAAATATTAATTATATTTATGATAATGGAATTATTATTATTTTATGGGAAAAAGATATTAATTAGAAGAATAAGTAGAGAAAACATGAAAGAGTCAGTAAAGACAATTACCTCTTCTTCAGTGGACTTCTTTTTTATCTCATCTTAAAAAAATAGGGTTGGTATTTTCGAAAGGTTAAAACCACTAAATCATGGATAAGGATGTTTAAAATAGAAATTTTCAGGGTTTTTTTATCTAGGTTTCTAAAATTCATGTAATGAAAAGAGAGAAGGGTGACCTTTTATAAGTGAGCGGAGAGGCATTATTGAAATTTCATAAAGTAATTAATTAATATAAATTATTTTTTATATCAATATTGATCTAAAATGATATAATTATAAGATAATAGGATTATTATTCTAAATATTATCAACCAATAAAAGTTTAGAAAATGTTTCTTAATGTTTTCACCCTTATCTCGAAGTTTTAAACCGCTATTAACCCTTTTGACAATTACCCAAGTATTAATGTTTTATAACTATTAAGGTTAAATAATATTACCCAAATAGGGAAAATAATAAATAAATGTACAATGAATGGTTTTTTCAACTATTTACCATTCCTTTGGTCTATGATAATGCTTTAATGAATTTTAAAATATTTAATAAAATATTATTTATTATAAAATAACATTAATGTCATATTTTACACTATTATTTTAATTTAACATTAAATTGTAACACACCATGCTTCCATGGTACATTTCTCATTAAATAATGAAATAGTGTGTGAGTACTCAACATCGAGTTCAAGTGCACTGCAACCTATCGAACTAGACGTTTTAAAATTAGTTATGAATAATAATACCCACTTTTTAAAATTTTATAAATTTTACTTTTCAAATTGGACTTCATTTTTAGATTCAAAATATAAAATTATCTGAGGGTGATTTTATGGTACTTTTCTGATAAATTTTATATTTTGATGAATAGTGAAAAATACTAAATTTTAATTAAAAATAACTTTTTTAATCGAAATAATTTATAATGTTAAATTATACATTTGAGTGGTGTTAAAGTATCATTAGATTATATTTTTATCATTTAATATAATTTAGATCATTGAATGCAATTTCACATTTAAATCGTATATAAACATATGTCAATCTTTTGATAGTTATTACTTATTAAAAACCAACTTGTTAGTTTTGACAACGAGAATTAAATTTAAATTTATTTCTACAACTTCTGTGTTTTGAATTTGGAAAAATAAATTCCATATTTGGAATCAGGAGGTCTAGATTGTGTAAATATGTAATTTTTAGTTTTTGATATTATGAATAGTTACTTCAGTAAATATTTTATTTACCATGGTTAAAGGGTAATTCTAGTAAATAAGAGTACAAAATAATATAACAATAATAATAATAAATTATCCTAACACATGTCCTAAATATATTGGAAGATACATGTCCGACCATGGGCATCCTTGGGTCGATTTTTGGACCCCATGGAGCCACATGGGTGTGATAATAGCATTTTATATTAATTAATGCAAAGTAAAGACAAAAATAACATAATCAAGTATCTTTTAATAAAACAATTTTTATATGGGGTTATATAATTGATCTCTTATACTATAAATTGTCATTATAAAGATAAAAATATTTCCTACATTATGATATTTTATTTATAATTTTTGGATATAAAATATATATTTATTTATTTATGACACAATAATGATGCAGTATTTACCTTATTAATGGAAGAATCATATAATTGATATTTTAAATATCAAAATAAATATAATATGAAAGTCTTTATGCCATCCAAGAATTTTTTAGGTGAATATAACATTTTATGTTTCATTAAATGTATTTTTTTCGAAGTAATAAAGTTGTGATGACATTCACAAAAACCAAATACTAAATAATGTCAAAAATTACATTAATTAGTTTTTAAAACAAATGATATATTATTAATTGATATAATATTCCTTAAAATATATGGTTTGGCCAAAGGACATTAATAATTATATATATTTTATTAATTAAACACTTTGTGTACTCTTGGAATTTTATAGTAATTTTATTAACCAGGTAATATAAAAATACAAGAAGACATTGTAAAAGTTAATCTCTTTAACTAAGAGTTAAAACTAAATGATAAGGTTAATATGGTGACCTAAACCTATATAAAGCCTATTGGTTGAGATGTTTTATACCCAAACATATCCACTAAATAAATAATTTTGGAGCAACTATAAACTGAATATGATTGAATAATAATATAATATTTCAAGATTTTCCTAAAGTGACCCTCACCTCTCTTATAAAAGGGTATTTTCCCCTCCTCTTAATTTCACACCACAAAGAATTTTGGCTCAGAAAACCCATCCTCAAATATCTTCCCAAATATCCTCACTTCAACCTAGGGGCATTGATTTGATTATAATCCACCCTAAGTATCTTTTTTATCAAATCAAAAGGAAGCACCCGAAGAAGAGGTAATAATTTCATCACCTCTTTCAAAGTTCTTTTCTTCTTCCAATTCCTCCTTCTTTCTTGTTTCCATAAAAAATAACTATGGTACCTTATACATAAAATGATGTTATTATAAATATATTACAACCATATTCATTATTCTATCCATCCTATGAATCACAAATTCACCATACGTGCGTACGTATGACTTACCGTCTCCACGTCAGGGAGTAGTTTGTTATTACACACTTCATTATTTGGATGGATATAATAATGAGTATAATTGATTTAATAATAAATATAACATGTTAATTATTCCTTATATAGGATATAATATCCAATTACATATAATTTTACTATCAATATAATTTTAATTTCACTCATGCGTACGTACAGATTATCGTCTCCACGAACGTGATGAGATTCATTCCCCATTGTAACCATTCAAGAATAATTTTCAATTGATGATTTAAAAATAGTGATTAATAACATAATATAAGTATGGATATGAATTGAATATATCTTCTCAATAACAAACATGACTTATGTAACAAAACATAACAAGGAAAATGAATCAGTTAACACCCAAAACAATGATACTACTGACATATTATTAACAAAAGAATATTACCAAATCATGTATGATATCATATTTATGTATGTGGTTCTTGTATATTTTAATAAAAATTAATTATATATTATACATTAATTTAATGCACCCTATACCAAGGAAAGGTATAATATAAGGGTTAATTCTACATTCTCATCATTATCCGAGGTTGTTTATACGTGAGTATCTACTAGGACCTCTTTATCATCCACATCCGAGTTTCTTAAAAATGTATTTCAATTTTTTTAATATTTCTTAGAATACGGGTTAAATTAATTTATTCCATTATTTGGATACCTGTAAAATGTTTTGAAATGAATCTTTCTGTCTTTTTCCAAACAAGGTACTTTATGAACTTTTCGACATATTAAGGTAAGAATGTTTTTTAAATTATATGGCTGGTGCGGCTATCTTCCACTGTTATTAAAAATTAAAAACTTCCCTTAAAAAATTATAATAATATTTTAAAAATAAATGTTTTATTTTATAATTACGTGACTTTTAAATAACTTCAAAATTTCTCTCAAATAGTTTTTATTTCATATATGTCAACATTTTTTGATGGATTTTACACTTGTTTAAAGTTGATTTATTATGATACAATCTTCCATATTTAATTGAAGGGTTTGTGATATGTTTGACTTTGGATGTGTTATTTGTATACCATTAATGGTTTATAGTTAAAATATTAACATTTTATGTGCTAGTTTTAATATGAATGTTTGTGTTATGTTTCATCCTTTTCATATGAGTAATTCATTGGACTTATTAAGTTAAGGGTGGAGCCCGCTATAGATCATCGATGAATCGGTTGGTCTCATGAGATAAACTTGTGTGTTAGAACATGGGCTTGAAAAATTATTATTTGTAGTCTTGGCATGAGGCCTTGACTATGTGGTTGTGATGTCTGGCATTATGCATTCCAACATTATAAAATTACCTATTGATATTACATGTGATTGTTCGACTAGTATAATATCTATGTGAATAATTAAATGGGATTATATATTTATCTTTTCCATTTATTCTAAATTTTATTTCTAAAATGCTTGTGTTTTAGTCATATACATTGCCTTCAATTTTTATGCTTATTTATAAAAATTTCCACTATATTGTTATCTTTACTAAGCATTTGAGGTCACCACTTTATTATGTTTTATTTTTTCCCAGGATGTGAAGAAGTATATTATGATTGACCAATAGGGATAGGATATGTGATATGAGTGTGTTCAAAGGGAACACAATGTTGGTTTTCTTTATTTAATTATGTAATGTAAAACTTGTGTATGTCTCATGTACTTGAAAGGCTACTAAACTAATTGGTATTTTGAGACTTGATCTCTTGTGAACATGCCAACATTATGCAATAATGCACCAACTCTAGGTATCTAGGGTCAAGTGTAATATTTGGTATCAAAGGAAGGTTAGTACAAACCTTAGAATCTAGATTTATAAAAACACTAATTATATAACATTACCCTAAGATAGACTTTGAGGATTAGTATAGAAGAACTTCCTAGAATTTTTGTAATGTATAGATTTTGTGTACTTTCCAAAAAATACATCCCTGTCAGGATATGAGTAGGTAGAGGCGGCCCTGGCATAGATGTACATAGGTGTGATAACTCCGACAAGAAGTTTTGGGCTTGACCCAGGGTATCCAGGTACACGACAATGTGCCCTGATACACTATTTGTTACAAGACTCCCTGGGTATATTCTTAGGATAGTTCACATATTCTTTACAAACCATTATGAAGGGATTATGAGTAAATAATTCCTCAAAGAAAATATTTATATGATTATAGATTATATCCAAAAACTATTTAATTTATGTTAAGTGTTTTACATGTTTGGAATTATGTATTTCGATTCATAAACTAATCTAGTTTATGCCATTGTTTAGAAATGGAACCTAGTGGAAGGAATGAAAAATATATAAACACACATAATCCATGTAGGTATTACCTCATACTCAAGATAATTATAGTTGATCTAGTGATGCAATTGGTTCTGAATAGCTTATAACCATACTGGGACAACACAATCAGGTTATGAATAATAACCTTACCCATATGGAGCACCCTGATCCACAACGCAGAGGGTCAATACTAGACTGCTTCATGAGGAAAAAAACCACAAACATTCAATGGGACTACAAATCCATTTTTATATGAACAATTTATAAGTTCCTTAAAGAAAATATATCATTATTTGGGGAGTATCGAAATGGAAAAAAATTCATGGCATCTTATCACCTCACAGGAGACACAAATCAATGGTGGCCATTAATTCAAAACACAAAGGAGGATGAAGAAGTATAAAATATGGAATGGAGGGAGTTTAAAGATATTTTGTGAGAAAAATACTTTCCTCGGGACCATCGAGAGGATATATAAAGACAATTTTTGTGTCTGAGGTAAAAGGAGGATGATAATGCCGCACAAAGTATGAGGCTAACTTTACAATGTTAGAAAGGCATGCATGTGATTATATATGTAACCCAAGGAGTAAGATTGATCGATTATTTGATGGGTCAAACCCATTTCTCCATCACACATTATTCTCAAAATCCTTCTCATTGTATGAATATATTGTCTCATGTGCTATTAAAATAAAAAAAGAATTCTCTATGTCTTATGACTTTAAAGCAATGCAAGAGAAGAAGAGTTATTCTGAACACTCTAGAAATGAAAATAAGGGGAAGTAGGGAAAATTTTAATTTCTATCCTTTGGTAAATGTGGGAAGAAACACCCTTGTACTTTTCCTGAAGGGAATGGCGGTTTTTTAAACATGTGGTGAAAAAGACCACCAAACTCATGATTGAAAGGGAAAGAAAGAGGATGTCAATATTGAATGATAAAATTGTAGATAAATGGAGAATTATACAAATTAATGTCCTAAGAGCTAAGGAAACTTACCTAAAAAAGTCCAAGGGATCAAGGACAAGTGTATGTGATCACTACTATTGAGGCTTAATCTCTTAAAGACATGATGGTAGGTAATTTAATGGTTTTCTCAAATTTATACAATGCTTTATTTGATTATGGATCATATCATTGTTTAATATCTTCCCAGTTTGCTAAGAAAATTAGATATTTCTAATTTGATTTAAAAAGGGAGTTTTCAGTCAAAACTCTAAAGGGAAGTATCATTGCAACAAGGTTTTTTTAATCAGTTCCCATTATGGAATATAAACGTGATTTATCTGTAGATCGCATCACCATACCCATAATGTAATTTTATATAATCCATGGTATTCATGGGATATCAGACCATGATGTGAAAATTTATTGTAAGAACGAGGTTACAATTTCCGTTCATGATTATAAGTACCTTATCATTAGAGCAGAAAAGTCACCATATGATTCTTATCTAGATCCACCCCTAGTAGCTCTACTAAATTCAATTATTAGGGATGAAGAGAATGAAATAACTATGGGTGAGGAAAAGAATGTTCAAATAGAGGACGTACCTATTGTGCAAGATTATGTTTATGTGTTTCCAAAAGAATTTACCTGGACATCCTCTAGAATGATAAATTTAGTTTTCCATTGATTTATTTCCTGGTTCAAGATCCATATCGAAGAAACCTTATAGAGTGGCCACTAAGGAATTAGTGGAACAAAAGAAAAAAATAAAGGAATTCATTAGTAAAGGATCTATTTTCCCTAGTGTTTCTCCATGGGGAGCCCGTGTTCTTTTTGTTATGAAGAAAGATGGATCTATGAGGTTTTTTATTGTCTATAGGGAGAAAAATGCAATAAGAATAAAGAACAAGTATCCCCTACCTATCATTGATGATTTATTCGATCAACTTCATGGATCCCAAAAATTTTCAAATATTGACATTCGATCTGGATATCATCAATTGTGTGTGATGAAGGAAGACATTCCAAAAACAGCATTTCGTTCTAGTTATGGGCATTATGAGTTTACAGTAATGCCTTTTGAACGGACTAATTCACCATCTATCTTCATGGATCTAATGAATAGAATTTTCAAGGAATATCTTGAGGACTTTGTAGTGGTGTTTATTTATGATATCTTGGTTAACAATAAAATCAATGAAGATCATGAAAATCACTTGCGCACTATTCTAAATACTCTTAGAAGAAATGAATTATATGGTATGTTTAGAAAGTGTGATTTATGGCTTCATGAGATTTCTTTTTTGGCCATATTGTCTCTAAGAATGGAATATTGGTTTATCTTTATTAGACAAGAGAAATACAAGAATGGCCAGCACCAATGAGTATAACTAAGGTACAAAGTTTTATTGGTTTAGTAGGTTATTATCAGTGTTTCATCCCAAATTTTTCCCATTTAGCTAACCCATTAACCAAGCTCACACGTAAAGGGGTTAAATTTGTCTGCAAAAAAGAGTGTGAATAATGTTTTGATAAATTGGAGATAATATTAGTCAGTGATCCTATCTTGAATCTACCATCAGGGAATGATGGGTTTGTTATTAATAGTGATGTTACAGAGAAAAGACTTGGTTGTGTCCTTATGCAGAATGATAGAGTTATTTACTATTCATCACGACAACTAAAAGTTCCTGAACAAAACTATACCACTAATGATCTTGAGTTAGAAACTGTAATTATTGTTCTGAATATATGGAGACACTATCTATATAGTGAAAAATGTGAGATATATACTGATCACAAGAGTCTAAAGTATAATTTCTCACTGAAAGAACTCAACATGAGGTAAAGATGATGACTTGAACTACTAATGGATTATTATTTCACTATATACTACCACTCGGGGAAGGAAAATAAGGTGACAAAATCTTTGAGCATAAAAGATCATAGGGTTTTGAAAAAGATGAGAGTTGAAAGGGATCCTATGTTCATGGATCTAGTAAATATTGATATAGGAATAATCATGGAAGGTGAAACATCATTACTTATTCCAATGGTTTCCGAACCCACTTTACTATAAAGGATAAAAATTTCTCAGACAGATAATCGGGAGTTTCTAAAGAATATTAAAGTTATGAATGATGGGAGATTGATTTACTTCATATATGAAGATATAATTTTCAAATTTTGGAAGAGACTTTGCATTCCTAACAAACATGATCAAAAAAGGGAATTGTGGGATGATGCTCATAGCTCTAATTTCTCTATACACTCTAGTAGAACTATGATGTATAGAAATTTGAAAGAATATTTTTGGTGGGAAAACATGAAGAGGGAGATTTTTTATTATGTTTTAATATGTATGGTTTTTCAACAGGTGAAGGATAGAAGACAATATCCTATAGGATTCATGAAACCTCTTCCCACACCTGAGTGGAAATGGGACAATATTACGATAGACTTTGTTAGGGGATACCAAAGAATCCTATAAGGAATGATGCAATATAGGTCATTGTTGATTTTCTTACCAAGTAAGCACATTTTCTTACTGTAAGAGATGATTTACCACTTGAAAATTTAGAAATACTATATATTAAGGAAGTTTTAAGACTTCATGGTGTACCCCTATCTATTGTTTCTGATCTTGATCCCCATTTCACATCATGATTCTGGAAAAGTCATCAAAAATCCCTAGACACTGATCATTGTTTCAGCACTTCCTACCACCCTCAAACTGATGGACAATAAGAATAGAGTATTCAAACCTTAGAATACATGTTGAGATCTTTCTCACTTTACTTTCAAGGTATATGGGATCAATATTTACCTCTGGTAGAATTTTATTATAATAATAGCTTCTATTTAAGTATTCAGATGGAACCATATGAAGCGTTATATGGAAAGAGATGTCACACGCAAACTTGTTGGGAGGATGTTGGTGAATGAAAACTTGTATGCACAGAAATTGTTGAGGAAACAATGGAAAAAGTTAATATTATCCGAACACATATCAAAGCAGCTCAATGTAGGAAAAATAGTTATGCATATAAGTGAAGTAAGGATTTAGAATTTCAAATGGGAGACCATGTTTTCTTTATTATATCTTTGTGGAAGTGTGTTTTATGATTCTATAATAAGGGTAAATTAATTCCCAGGTACATTGGACCATTAAAAATTCTAGAACTAATTGGATTTTTAGCTTATCATTTTTCAATGCCGCCAAGTATCTCCAAAGTTCATGATGTGTTCTACATGTCACTATTTAGAAAATAAATGTTTGACCCAACACATGTACTCACCTAAGAAGAAATAGAACTGCAACCCAATATGTATTATTGTAAAGATCCTATCAAGAATCTTGATACCAGAGAACAATTTTTGAGGAACGGGATGACTTTTCTGGTAAAAGGTCTATGTAGAAACCATAAGATGGAAGAGGCAACGTATGAACCTGAGGAACTTATGATGAAGAACCCCTTGAAGCTTATTTTGCATTAGTATTCTAGGAATTTCTAGGATGAAATTATTTTAATGGGGGAAGAATGTAACACTAAAATATTCCATGGTACATTTCTCTTTGAATAATACAGTAGTGTGCGATGTACGCAACATTGAGTTCATACGCACCACAACCTATCAAAGTAGCCATTTTAAAAGCATTTATGAATAGTAAAACCCACTTTTTGAAATTTTATATATTTTATTTTTCAAAATTGGACTTAATTATTGGATTTGGAATATCAAAATTATCTTAGGGTGAATTTTTAGCACTTTTCAGATAATTTCATATTTTGATGAATATTGAAAAATAATAAATTTTAATTAAAAACAACTTTTTTAATTGAAGTAATTTATATTGTTAAATTATAAATTTAAGTGGTTTTAAAGTATAATTATATTATATTTTTACCATTTAATATAATGTAAGTCATTTTATGTAATTTTACATTTAAATTGTACATAAACATATGTCAATATTTTAATACTTTTTTACTTCTTAAAACCCCGCTTATTGGTTTTGACAACGAGAGTTAATTTTAAATTAATTTCTGTAACTTATGTGTTTTGAATTTGAAAAAATGGATTCCATATTTAGAATTAGGATATCCAAATTATGTAAATAGGTAATTTTTAGTTTTAGATATTATGAATAGTTACTTTATTAAATATTTTATTTAACATGTTTAAAGAGTAAATCTGGTAAATAAGAGTACAAAATAATATAAAAATAATAATAATAAATTACCATAAAACATGTCCTAAACCTATTTGAAGATACATTTCTGACCATTGGAATCCTTGTGTCGATTTTGGGACCCCATGGATCCACTTGGGTGTGATAATGGCATTTTATTTTAATTAATGTAAAGTAAAGACAAAATTAACATAAACATGTATATTTTAGTAAAACAATTTTTATATAGGGGGTATATAATTAATCTCTTAAAAAATAAATATTCATTAGAAAGATAAAAATATTTACTATATTATGATATTTTATTTATAATTTTTAGACATAATATAAATATATATATTTGTGACACAATAATGATGCAGTATTTTCTTTATTAATGAACGAATAAAAAAAATAATAGTAGAAATATTAAAAAAATATAATTGGGATGTTTTGATGACATACAAGAATTTCCTATATGAATATGACATTTTAGGGTTTATTCAATGTATTGTTTTAATGTAATCAAGTTTTTATGACATTCACAAAAACCAAATACTAAATAGTGTCAAAATTTTCAAAAATGAGTTTTTAAAACAAATACTATATTATTATTTGATATAATATTCTTAAAAATCTAAGGATCAACCCAAAGGCTTAAATAATGATATATATGTCATTAAATAATCACATGGGGTTCTGTACAAATTTTATAGTAACTTTACTAACCATGTAATATAAAAATACATGAAGACATTGTAAAAGTTAAACTATTTAACTAAAAGTTAAATCAAGAAGATAAAGTTAATATGGTGACCTAAACCTATCTAAACCCTATTGGTTGAGGGTTTTTGAAACCCATCTCTACCTAAAACACAAAATAAATCCTTTTTGAGCCATTATAAACCGAATATGATTGTATAATAAAACAATATTTCTGGCTTTTCCCAAAAGTGACCCCCACCACTCTTATAAAATGGTATTTCCCCTTCTCTTAATTTCCCACCCCCAAATCCTTTTGTCTTAGACAAACCCTATTCAAATACTCTCCCAACTAACCTTTCTTTAACCTATAGGTATTACTTTGATCTGAATCCTACCTAAGGAGATTTTTTGATCAAATCAAAAAGAATCACCCGAAGAAGAGGTAATAATTTCATCACCTCTTTCAAAGTTCTTTTTTTATTTCATTTCCTTCTTCATTGTTTTTTACATACCAAAATAACAAATATAGATCCTTATACATACTGAAATATTATTATAAATATTGTACATCCATATTCATTATTCTATCCATCCTATGAATGATAAAGTCACCATACGTGCGTACGTACGGCTTACCGTCTTCACATCGTGGTGTAGTTTCATATTACACACTTCATTGTTAGGATGGGTATAATAAGGAGTATAATTGATATAAATAATAAATATAAAATTTTAATTATTATTTATATATGATATACTATCAAATTACATATGATTTCACCATTAATATAATGGTATTATCGCTCGTGCATTCATACGGATTACCATCTCCACGGACGTGATGATATTCATTCCCCATCGTAACCATTCAAGAATAATTTTAATTTTATGTTTTAAAAATAATTATTAAGAACATAATATCATTCTATATATGAATCAAATACATCCTATCCATAAAAAAACATGACTTATGTATCAAAAAATAAAAAGGAAAAAGAATTAGTTCACACCCAAAACAATGAGACTACTGAAATATTATTAACAAAGGAATATTAAAAGATCATATATGATATTATATTTATGTATGTGGTACATGTATAATTTAATAAAAATTATTTAACTACTATAAAGAAGGTTAACATACCCTCGACCAAGGAAAAGTACAAGGTGAAGTTTAATTCTACATTCTCTTCATTATATGCGGTTGATTATACGTGAGTATCTACTAGGACCTCTTTATCATCCACATTAGTGTTTCTTAAAAATGTACTTCAAAACATTTTTAATATTTCCTATACTATGGGTTAAATTCATTTATACCCTTGTTTTACTGTCTATAATTTTTTTTAAAGGGATTTTTCTGTCATTTTTCAAACAAGGTACTTTATGACCTTTTCGACAAATTAAGGTAAGAATGTTTTTTTAACTTATACAGATAGTGCGACTATTTTTTTCCATTATTCCACCTTCGAAGATTCCCTTACAAGCTTATAAGAATATTTTCAATATAAATTTTTTCTTTTATAATTACGTGACATTTAAATGACTTCAAAATTTCTCTCAAATAGTTTAGATTTCATCTATGTCAACATCCTTTGATAGATTTCACACTTGTTTAAAATGATTTATTATGATACAATCTTCCATATTGAATTGAAGGTTTTGTGATATTTTTGACTGTGGATGTGTTAGTTTTATACCATTCATGTTTTATAATCCATTCAAACATACCGAAAATTTTATATGTATCAAAAAAATTAATGGAACAAAATAAATCATCCAATTTTTATTCTTTTAAATATTTTTACAATAATTTATTTTATTTTTATATTAATTGAATAATACGGTGTATGTGATGTGTATGAAATTATGTTAATTACTAAATCACTAATTTTTTTAAAAAATAAATATATTACAACGATAAAAAATTATTTAATATTTTAAATAAAATCTTATAATCAATTATATTTTTTATTTATAACCATCACAAAATATTATAGATTTTAAAAGCATGAAAGTGAAATTTTGACCTTTCTCTTTCACAAATATATTATAAAGCTAAAAATCAAATAAATAAGCTACCATGTCACGTTATGTTTTAAAAATGGATTTCATTGATTAACTTCACACATAAAATAAGATAAAGTAATGTTTTAGGGTCATTTTAGGTCTTTATCATATTATTTTTATCCTTTATTACTATATTTACCCTTATCGTGGGCACAATTATTTACTATGGTTAATATTAATAATGGAAAAATACAGTGGAATAATTTTATTAATTTTGAACTTCTAATTACAAATATAGTATCCATATTTCTATATTAAAACTATAGAGGTGTGAGAAATTAATTTATAATAATAACTCAAAATACAATGAAAAATTATTTTTCAGAAATATGACTTTTTTTGTATAAAAATGATTTTCTAAAAAAAAATATTGTGAAATATATTCCATTCAAGATTATTAATAACATTATAGAACTAATTATATTTAAATAATATTAAATCAAATTGTACCTTTTTAAATCCTTCCAACAAAAATCGAATTTTCAATACAAATAAATATTCTCATTAGTTAGTGGAATATCAATATTTTCAAAAACAATCACTAAAATTCAATCTAAGATAATTTTTATGATGTAAAACATTATGTAAATTTTTTAAAACACTTCGACTAAATATTTTAAATGATAATTCTATTTTTTTAAACCAAAAATAATAATAATAATTTTTTATGAAAATTCATTTTTGAAGAACAAAAAGATTTTGCTAAAAATTTAGCACTTAATTATTATTAATCAATTCATTTCTCAGGACCTTTTTACATATTATTCATAATTTAGTTACTTATATTCATAAAACCAATTATAAATGCTATGTTATAATGGTCACATTTATATAATAATTTATTAATTCTGTATCATGGTGTGTTTAAATTTAGTGTTGTGTGTACCAAAAAATATCAAAGAAGATAAATTTATTTAAATATAAATATATTTAAAATCTTTGTTTTTTACATGTAAACAATTTTATTTTTGACATATTTCTAAATTTTGTATTGAATAATTTTTTTTACTTGAAATTAATAAATACTTTGAAAAAAGGGAAAATATAATTTCATAAAAATAAAAGAAAAATATGAGGACCAAGAATATGATTATTGAATGAAGATTTGATAGGATGAATTTGTTTGATATAATTAATATTATGATCAAAAAAGTTGTTCCAGCATAAAATGATGTTTTTTATTTCAATGAAAATTTTATATAATATAAAATGAAATACAAATTTATTTCTTATTAAAATTGAATATATCTTACACAAAATACCCCACTACCACATGAACATATCCATATATATAAATATATATATATAGTTACCCTAACAATAGAATATATTACTTCTTGAATAATGAATGAGATTGTTTCTCTTAACACCTCTGATGATGTTATTTTCTTGGTGATAGAGGGTTCCCTACTACACCTTGCTACATATGACACCAAAGGCACCGTACAATCATACTAAGGTAGCCATAAATACTTATTTAAGGGAAATGATAAATTCATGGAATATTGGCAATTAGAAGATATTTTTTTTGGATTTTTCTAAAAATAATTTTTTTTGGTTATTAGTGAAAAGGTTAATTTTTTAAAAATAAAAAACAATAATTCCTTCATGATTTTTGTTCTACCGAAACAATATGATTTATGATCGTATATTGTTGATATTTTTAAATAATCTATATTTAGAAATCTTTTTTAATTTTTGTATTGATTCAATTTTCATACATTAAATGAATAAATACATTGAACAAATGGAAATGAAAATTTCATAAAAATAAATCCATGTATGAGGATGAATAGTATAATTATTAAAACAAAATTTGATAGGCTGAAGTTGTTTTATAAAATTAATAAAGTGATTAAAAATTTTCTTCCAGCAAGAAATGTGGTTTTTTTCATGAAAATGATATACAAATTTTAATGAAACATATCTTTTTCTCAATTTAAAACTAATCATATATTACACAAAACACCAACCTACCACATGCATTTACCCGTAGATATGTATATGTAGGGTTACCCGATTAATAACATAGATAACATATTGAATCATGCATGTGATGGATTCTCCTACCACCTCTAATAGTGTTACTAGCCCGGTGAAAGAAAAATTCAAGCAACACGTTACTAAAAATTACACACAAAACATTATTAGAAATTATTTAGGAGGCCATGAAAACTCAGTGGAGGGAAAAGAAAAATTTTAGGAATCCTCGGAACTGTAAGTTGAATTTTTGATATTTTTTTTATTTTTTTAGTTGAATAGTAAAAAATACCATTTTAAAAAATAATAAACGATTTAATTACTTTCATATTTTTTTCAACCAGATAATTATTTTTTATGATATTTCATAGAGGATATTTGTAAGGAAACTACTTTTAGACATCATTTTTAATTTTTATGTTGAATAAATTTTTAAACATGAAATGAATAAATATGTAGAAAAAATGAAAATTGAAATTTTATAAAAAAATTTACAGGTATGGGGACCTAGAACATAATTAAAAAAAGAAAATTTGATACACTAATGATTTTTGAAAAAATTAATATTAGGTAGAAAATTGTAATCTCGATCAAATGAGGTTTGTTATTTCCATGGAAAATATATATAATATAAAAGGAAACACATCATTGTCCCAAGTTTAAATTAATCATACCTCATACAAAACACCATCTCCCATGTGAATTATTATTCATATATATATATATATATAGTCATACAAACAATAGGACATATATCTTCTTGAATCCTACCGAGGATGGTTTCTCCTGTAGCCTCTAATAAAGATATTCTACAAGAGATAATGGAATCCCCACAAAACCGTGTTGAAAATGGCACTGGAAAAAACCTTTAAACCTTGATTAGGTGGCCATGAACCCTTGGAGATGGGAAATGAAAATGTAAGGGATTCTTTGGAACCACAAGATTATTCTTTTAGATTTTTTAAAATATAATTATTTTTAGGCTTACAGTGACAAATACAATTTTTAAAAATAAAAAAATAATTAAATGATTTCAGGATTTTGGTTCAACTGAATTATTAGGAATTATGATAATGAATAGTAGATATATATAAGAATATTGATTTTGAATATCTTTTTTATATTCGGGATTGAATAAATTTTCATACATGAAATGAATAAATACGTTGAAATTTTTAAATTGAAAATTTTATAATAATAAATCCATACATGAGGACCAAAAATATAATTATTAAAAAAATATTTTACTCGATGATGTTTTTTAATATAATTAATATTGGGATGAAAATATTTATTCTAGCACAAAATGAGGGTTTTTTCTATGAGAATAATATATAATATTAAGGATAATAGATCGTTTTTTGATGTTAAAATTTAAAATAACTTATAAAAAACACACACCTCCCATGTAAATGCACCTGAAAAAGTCCATATATATAGATTTTCTAACAATACAATAGATAACATCATTACTCCTACAAGAATTGATTTCTCCTTACACCATTAACATTTCTATTACCTGGTTATAGAGAAACCACAAAGATTCCCTACTATATATGACACCACAAATCATTGAATCTATTTTATAGGCCATGAAAACTCAGTGAATTTAGAAGAGAAAATAGATGAAACTTGGGAGTTACAACATGAATTTTTTTAATTTTTATAAAAGAATTATTTTTTGGTGAATAGTTCAAAATTAAGTTTTTAAAAATCATAAAATATTTGAATGATTTCACTATTTTGGTTCAACTATAACATTATGACTTGTGATCATGTGTAGAGGATATTTTTAAAAAAAATTGATTTTGGAAATATTTTTTATTTTTGTATTTAATAAATTTTTAAACATGAAATGAATAAATATATTGAAAAATTGAAAATGAATATTTTATAAAATATATTCATGTTTGAGGTCCGATAATACAATTATTAAATTAATTTCTGTTAGGATGAAGTTGTTTTATATAATTTATAGTGAGATAATAAATTTTATTCCAATACAAAATGAGGGTTTTTATTTTAATGAAAAAGATCTACAATCTAAAAGGGAAAAATATTTCTCAAAATATAAAATTTAACATATCTTAAAAAAACCCCTCCCATGTTCATACACCCACATATATTTATATTTAGAGTTACCAAAATGAAAATATAGATAACATCTTGAATCCAACATGTGATGATTTCTCATATAGTGTAACGCCATGGTATATTATGAAATACTTTTTTAAAAAAATTAATCTTTTTTATATTTCTCATTACATGAAACACCGTGTTTATCTTTTGTTACACACAAAAATGAGTTTATATTCAATTATATGAAATATAATGTTTAAATGAAACATGACAAACTATTAAAGTATTATTATCTAAAATAATAGTTATCTTTTACATATTAGAATGGTAGATATGAATATAGTTAACTAAATTATAAAAATATATAGTCTAAACATGTATATAAAATTAATTCTTTGGTTACCAGTTAATTATAAATTAAGATAATACATATCTAAAAATAAGAAAACATTTTTTGAAAAACTATTTTTATGAAAATGCATTTCTCATTAATAAATTAAACAACCCACATTTTATTACTGATTTTAATTAAATAAGTACATTTATTTATTCAATAATTTTTTTAAAATTTCTCCAATATGTTTTCTAGACAATATATATGAATAAATCCAATTTCATGATTAAAACATTATTTTTTATGAAGATCAGTTTTGTCAAATTTTTCATACTTTTTTTTTAAAATAAATTTTCAAACATCTTGAAAATTTATTTGGAAAAATAAATTTCATTTTGTAAAATTGAATTTCAAAATCATCATAGTTAAATTTTTTGAGAATATTTATAATAGACTATTTTGATGTATAGTGAAAAATAAAAAATTATAATTGAAAAATATGTTTTTGTTAAATTATTTATAAATTGAAATTATAATTTAAATTGATTTTAAAATAATCTTAGATCAATTATTTAACTATTAATCCCATTTAGGTTATTGTAATTATTTTATTATTTATTTTTTATATAAAAACAATATAAATTTTGAACATTTTCTCTTTGAAAAAAATGATTTCTCTCAGCATATGTGGGATTAAATTTAAATTAACATTTTCCACTTTTTTTAATGGAATTGAGAGATATAGATTATATATTTTTAATAATAATAATTTATATTATTTAATATCATCAACATAATTTCTTAACAAAATGAATAGTAAAAACTGCAACAATTATTTACTACGGTTACGTTAAAAATGAGTTTACTAGGGGTTAAATGTAAAGTATAATGGTTAAAATTACCGAAAACTTGTATAATATCTATTTTATGGTGATATTGTGATATTATAATTTACATGTATCAATACTAATCAATTTTTGACCCTTTTGGAATGTGAAAAAATGGTTATACCTTTTTCTATTCAAAAAATTACAAGTTTTCTACTCACATCACTTATAAAAGGCCACCCATCTCATATCCTATTCACATTATAAAACCGCTTTTTTTTTCAGGAACTAATAAAATAAATTTTAAGATTCACTCATATCACCCTAGAATCCTTATTTTGGGTATAATTACAATATTGGAAGGCATTTTGGAAAAAACTACAGAGGTTACCTGAGGATGTGGGAATGGTATTCATCGAGCATTTTATTTTCCTTATTCCTCCACCTCCTTAAAATTTTATTAAATATTTTCAATAAAATAGGATAAGTATATTCTATATAATGATTTTTTTTTTATATTATTTCATGATTTTTAACCTTCTCCACTTTTATGAAATGGGAAATGAAATGATCATTCATGTGTACATCGAACTACTGTTGTGTGAAGCGATGTGATCCATTTTTCATTTACTCTTTATATGAAATATAATAAGTATTACTTTAATGAATATTTATAATATAAATAGAATAATTATTATATTTTTAAAATATTAATCACTTATAAATGTTAAAATATCATTTTATTTCTTACCGTAAAACTCTCTGAAAGATGATGATGTCATTCTTGTAAGCATGGACTACCGCCTTCACAAAGCAATGTGACTCTTTAATTTCATCAACAAACCACATGGATGGTATTTATAATTATATTTAAAGGAATAATATTTTTTTTATGATATTATTATCATTATGTAAATATAATATATTACATAACTCAATTCTATAATAATTTCTAAAAAATGGTAATGATACTCATGTGCATGTACGGCCTATCGTCTCTATGATCGTAACATACATCATTTCTCAAATCCATAATTCATTGTTGGTATTAAAATTATATTTTTTATAAATATGATTATTATTTCAGGATGATTATTTTGGAGATTATGGAACCTTAATCAATGTATGAGGACCAAAAATGAAAAATCAAAACATATATTTAAAACAATGAGGTTATTTCCAGAAACACAATTTTAAAAAGAAATTGGTAATAAAAGGGAAATAAAGGGTCATAAGTAAAAAATATATGGTTCAATATATATAATTATGGATCTATAATAGATTTAAAATAAACTTATATTTATACAGGAGGTTCAAACGTGAACGAAGGAATTCAATACATAAATTAAAAAACTTCTAGTCACTCTCTTTTATTTCAAGCATACATTTGCAACTTAACCACTTATTTATTTTCAGTGGTGTATTTACTACCCCTTTAATATTTTATATCATAAATATCATATATTTTTAATATATGCAAAGTTTAATTATTTTATTATATCTTTTTATTATGATTCAAAAGATCACTAAAGTGGTAAGGGATTCCTATCTCACTTTTTTACCAATGTGATACAAAACCCATATTTACTAACTATTTATTTTATATTGTGTATATAATTTCCATGATTTTTATTATTATTCTTGAAATAATTCTTATTTATATATATTCATTTTAGGATCTCTCATTCATAGAGTTTCATGATTCAAAATATACCAAAGTAGTGATGAAGTTTTGTCTCAATTTTATATCTTTGAGACTTATGTTATAGAATACACATATCTTATTTCAGGAGGTGTGTATACATCCCATTCTACATATAAATTTATTTATTTATCTACTCTCATGTTATTTTATTTTTTATTTAAATTTATCCTTTCATGGAGAAAATGATTCAATGTTTCCAAAATGGTAAGAGTTTTGTGTTACAATGTCATCATTTATTGGGATTATTTATCATTATGCTTCGAAAAATGAAAAATTATAATATATATCTTAATAAAATCATAAATTTTCTTTGCCTATGGTTATTTATATAGATTAAATTTTATCCCTTCATTTTCCAATATTTCTGTACTCTAGAATTGAAAATAATTTTTTTAAGAAGAATATTCTTTATTTCTATCTTTAGTTAAAAAATAATATTTTTTCAAAACCATGTTTTATAAAAATGCTATCAAAAATGATTTTAAAATTATTAAAATTATTTATAAAATAAATTTTTACACATGTTTAATTTTTTTACAAAATATTTTGTGAGGAATCTTTATGTCGTTTTCCAAATAATGCATGTTTATATTTTATCAAAAATGTTAATGAAATTTTTGTTTTAATATGTAAATAATGAATGAATATTCCCACTGTTATAACAATTATTTTCTTTGAAGCTTCCTTTATATGTTTTCAAGGTTATTTTAAATGAAAAGTATTTTTAAAATTTTTTAAAAAGTGTTTTAAAATTGTAATTGATATTCTCTAAAAGAAATATTTTAAATTATTTAAAATATTCCTTTATATGTTTGACAAGTTTATTTTCGAAGAAAGGAAATTAAAAAAAATTATAATGTTTTTTTAAAGTTAATTTCAAATAAATGTCACTTTCATCAAGAAACATTACAAGTAGTTTTTCTTTCAAAATCCTTGTTTATCTAAGAAGACATCCATTGATATTTCTTATGCATTATTAGGGAAATGATCCAAGGATACCATTATCATTATTTCTCTCAATGGTCTAGGTTTATGATAACATGATGTTTATAAAACCTGTTTCTCTTCCATGGGTTTAACCATGATATAAATCTTTTAAAAACCGCTTATATTCATGTGTTATGCTATGATGAAATGATAAAATTATTATGAAACCTATATATTTTATATAGGTTATGATATGATGAAATTTTTATGAAACCCATTTCATTTCATGGGTTATGATATGATGAATGTTTTGTGTTATTATTTCACAGATATATGTGACTTTCATTATGTGATGGGTGGGACCTATATGTCCCTCCAATGCATTGGGTAAATATTTATATCTCTTAAGATAGACATGACTTAAATGGGAAGTACACCGAGTTCAGTAAGGTATTTTTTCCACTATGATGGTCTTGGGAGTGAACCATGACTACTATGGTGGTTTGTAGAGTAAACCCATTCCAATATGATTACATTTATAATAATCCCTTATTTCTATGGAAAGGATTTTATATTTTTATGTGTATTACAAAACAATAAGTATTATTCCAATTTTATTCTCTCTTAGCTCATATTATTTTATTTTTTTAAGATTCATGCCTTATAAACTTTCAATATTTATATCATGACTCGAGATTATGACATTTTATATGAAGGATATAGTTTTCAAATATTATTCACATATTATCATACCATTTTTTTCATTTTATACTTATTTATCTCCCTTACATAACCATAATGATCATCCAAGATAACCCTTTTTTATGTTTCCATTCCTAGGTTATGAGGAAATGTTCTAAGTAGGTTATGTTTGTGAAGAATACTAAAGGAAAGATCCTTATGAGAGATATCGAAGATATTTCACCAAATTAAGAATATTATGTACCCAATTTCCATAGAGACTAAAATCTTATGGTAATAACGCATTTGTGTGTGTAATGTGTTCGACATTCATCTAAAAATATTTAATATCTATATATGAAATGTCTGGGCCACTATAGTTGGTATCAGAGGAAAAGATTAGTTAAACATTGGATACTAGGATGGAAAACTTTGGTGATATCCTTAGGGAAATTTCTAAGGATTTTTATAGTGATATGATTAAGGATAATTCAAATAATGAGTAATAGTGTTGGAAAATGTTAATAAATCTTGTTAAAGGATAGAGTGAGTGGTTTCCCTAAAATTACATACGTGTTTAGATACTATCAGTGGATGAGTCTCTTGAATAGAGTTACCTAGGGGTAATAAATACAAAAGTTGTACTGATCTAGACTCGATCGTCACTTGGTTCATGATAATGGTCCTTGATAGACACCAAGTTTGGCACACCTGGTGGATATGTTATGGATTTTCATAAACAATTTACAAACCATCACGAAGTATTTAAATAGAAAATGATGATGAATGACCTAGGAAAACCCTATGGTTTTACACATTAAAAATAATGAGTAACGATTAAATCATCATATAAGTAATTTTTTCATGATTATGTGATTTTACTATATGATTAGTATTGATAAATCTATTATTTTTTTCGTTTTAGTTAATAGAGGGAACCAGATGGAACTAGGTTAATAGTGAATAATATGGACAACTTTTTGATGAGTAGCCACATAGGATGATGACTAGAGTGAGGGATATTATGATTATACCTAATCAATTATCACAGAACATGATTAAAAATGTTCACCTTAACAAGCTATCAAACTTACCAAAGAAGAGAAGGATAGAGTTAATTGAGAGTTTGGGTAATAGAAACTATAGTGGAATTAATATTATTTTTCCTACAATTCAATAATGTTTAAAGAAGCAGTCAAGGGTAAGTCTCAGTGGGATGAGAAGATATTTTGGGTGTGGAAAATAATGGATAAAATAAAGTAACCGCAAATGAAAAAATTAATAGTTTTGTTAAGGCAATGGATGAGAATAATTCTCCCTAAGGTATCATTGATTATTGAATTATTTCAATCTAAAAAGTATTAGAATTATGAAAATAAATATCCTAATTGGAATAATCATCATGGGAATCAACAAGAATGTATGAGTAATGGTTTTTTATTTAATATTAAGAGACAAAGAAATGACATGAGAAAGTAAATAGGTATTAATTAATAAGATCATAAAGACTAGTTGATATTTTGGGAAATAAGTGGGATGATTTAATTATTAATGTATTGAAAATCAAGGATTATGTTATATGAATCATTAAATATATATAAGGATTGTTCTGTAAAAGTTTATTGTTATGGATTTGAGAAAATACAATAAATACTAATTATTGACTAGAAAATAGATTTAATTGAAAGTATATATTTTAATTAAGAGAATATAACACTTAATATTTTCATGATGTTAACAGAATGTTGTTTATTTTGGATAAAAAGATGATTGATATGGATAAATTAAATTGGATAGTATTGATGAACTTAGAAATGATTAATGATTTATGGAAAGAAGTTTTAAATGTTATCATTGATGGAGTTTACAACATTTCCATTTGTATGGAATATATTCAATAATATTCAGTTTTACTTAGGGAGTGAGGAACCATGCATGTTTTCAATAAGTTTTTATGGTAATTCTGGTTATTTATATATTTCAAGAGAATACATTATTAAGGTATTCACAAATTTTTTATGTGATAGTTAAGGGATACTTTATGTTGTTTGGAGGATTAATTATAAGTTGATTTAGAAATTTAGTGATCTTGTTTCTAAAGTTTTTGATTTTTATCTTTTAGTAGGTTTAAAGATTAACTATTTGTGAACTAGTTTAAGTTAAACATTTGATATGGTTTTATAGATTAACGTATTACTTCACCATATGATGATTTATAAACATTGGAAAACTAGTGAAAGAATTTTTTAACTAGAGGTAAAAGGAATGAATTTTCATTCAATTCTAGATCTTGTGATCTCTCAATGCTTCAGGAATACAAAATTCATCTTCATTTATTGGAGTAATAGATTAAGTGGAAATTGATTAAATCACAACCAAATGATGACACTATTCTTTCGATACAAATGAAATAAAAGATCATGGTATATTAGTACATTTGAAATTATTGATCTTGGAAATATGGTAGCATATCAATTGGAGATTCCACGAAACCTCTCATAGGTTCAAGGTGTGTTCCATGTATCTCTAGTCCGAAAGTACATACTTGAACAGTCCTATTTAATGAAAACATAGTCTGTACCATTGGAGTATTATATTTCATATGAGGAACAACATGTAAAGATAATTGATAGAATAGATAAAGTTATATGAATCCAGAACACTTACCTAGTAAATCTTTTGTGGCCAAATCACCATCTTGAGGAAGCTATGAGGGATCCTGAGGATGAAATGAGGTAGAAGTATCCTTACTTGTTGGTACCAATGGGAAAAATTTTGAGGGAACCATTCATTTTTTGAGGGTAGAATTTAAAAACCATAGATTTTATGAAATATATTTTTAATATTATTCATTACACACAACACCATTTTTATCTTATGTTACATGCAACACTCTATTTATACTATGTTACACACAACACTAAGTTTAAACAAAAAATGACCTAAAATTAAAATATATGTATCTAAAATATTTGTTATATCATATACATTGGAATGTTGGGTATGAAGAGGATTAAATAAATTTTGAAAATATATGGTTTATAAATGAGTATAGAACTAATTTTTTTGGTGTCAAATTAGTTATAAATGAAAATAAAAACTATTTTACAATAAAGGAAATCATTTTTGAAAAATAGTTTTTCTGAAAACAAACGTGATTTACTAAAATAAATTATACAAACCACTTGTGATGAATTATTTTAATAAAATTTATAAATTATACATTCAATAAAATGGTTAATATTTATCTTATTTTTTTTCTAGAAAAGAAAAATAATCCAGTTTTATGCTTAAAAACATCATTTTATAATATAAATCGGTTTTGTCACCTTTTTCATAATTATTTATAAAAATAATTTTTCAAACTTTTAGAAAATTTATTTTATAAAATAAATTTAATTTTTGAAATAATTGTTTCAATATTATCTTAGGGTAAATGTTTGAGAATTTTTTGAAAAGAATACGTTTTTTGTGAATAGTGAAAATACTGAATATTATTTGAAAACTACATTATCATTTAAATTATTTTTATAGATATATTATATTTTAAAGATATTTTAATTTAAAATTAGGTAAATTATATGTATTAATACAATTTATTTCATTAGGAATATTTTTTTATTTAATTTTAATATTAAAACATTGTAAACTTTTGACTATTTCCTCTTTGAAAAACCTGATTTCTCACCACATCTATAGAATTAATTCTAAATTAAAATTTTCCACTTATTTGAATGGAATTTTAAAAAATGAATTAATTGATTAAAATAATAATAATTTATATTATGAAGTAATTTCAACTTAATTTTTGACTAAAATGAATAGTAAAAATAGTAAAAATTATTTACCACAGTTAAAGTAAAAATTGGTTTATCGAGGGTAAAAGTAAAATTATAAGGGTTAAAATGACATAAACAATTGAATAAAATATAATTTATAGGCATATTTAGTCCATATAGTTTTTAATTATCTAGAATAATCCATTTTATATCCTTTTGGAATGAGGAAAACATGGATACAACTTTTTTTTTCAAAAAAAGTACAAGTGCTCTACTAACCTCATTTATAAAAGGCCACCACTTCTCCCATCCTATTTACACCTTAAAAAATATTTATCATAAAATAACTACCCAAATACCTTAACACATTCCATCCTATCATATTATAAGCCTTATTTTATGTATAAATACAGCCTTGTAAGTATTGTGGTGCAAACCTAAGGGGGTTACCTGAGGACGAGGTAATGTTATTCATTAAGCATTTTATTTTATTTTTTCCCCCACCTCCTTAAATTATTATTAAACCATTATTATATAATAACGTCAGTATATTTCATATTATTATATGTTTTAATATTATGTTAATTACCTACAATCATCTCTATAATCATCAAATGGTTTAAGAAATCATTATTTGTGGGTACGACAGACTACCACCTTGTGAGGCCATGTGATTCTTTTTTCACTAACGCTTAAATGGAAGATAGTAAAGATAAAATTATTAAATATATGTGCCATACATGAAATAATAATGATATTATTGAAATAATTTTCATTATTAAATGAAAATATATAATTTTATTTCTTACATGTTCACTCACAAAAATACGATAATGTCATTCATGTATGTGTAGACTACAGCCTTCAAAAAGTGATGTGAATGTATCTTTTCATCACTACAAAACATGGATGATATGTGTAGGTATATTTTAATAATAATATGAAATTTTTGATAAAATTATCATTTTATAAAGTTAAAATATTTCTTACCTCATTTCTATAATAAACATTGAAAAATAGTAACATTACTCATGTATACGTACAATGTAACATCTCTATGATCGTAACATACTTAATTTATCAAAACCATATTTAATGATTGGTATTAAAAATATAATTGATTTTTAAAAATGATAATTATTTTATTATTCTCATTAAATATATTATGGAACCATGATCAATGTAAGAGGACAAAAAATAATAAATTAAAACTTATATGAAAAACAAAGAAGTTATTACCTAAAACATGATTTAAACAAAGAACTTGTAGTAAAAAGTTTTAAAATAGTAATAATTAAATCATATATGGTATAATATATATAAGTATGGTTAAATACTATTTTTATAATAAAATCATATTTATTATACAATAGGTTCAAATGGGTATAAAATAAGTCAATACTTAAGGTAGGGGATTTCTAGTCTCTCTCTTTTATTTATAAGAGACATATGAAAATTTAACTCCCATTTATTTTTTATGGTGTATATAATACCCATTTGAAAATTTATATCATTAATCTACTCATTTTTATGATATTTAAATTTATATTTGATGTTATTATTAATTGGGTCTTATGATTCAATACATTAAGAAAGTGGTAGGGGATTTTCATCTCACTTTTTTACTTCCATGAGACACTTTCCATATTCACCGCCTATTCATTTCATGTGGGTTAAACACTATACAAGGATTTATTCTATTAATATTATAATTATTATTATTATTATTTAGATATCAATTTTAGGATCCCACTTTCATAGGGTTTTATGATTCAAAAGATACCAAAGTGGTAAGAAAGTTTTTTCTCTATTTTTATTCCATGGGACATATGTTGTGTTAGGAACCTATATTATTTTATGAGGTGTATATACCAAATAATTGACATTTAATATCATGAATTTATTTATTCTAATTAATGTTTATGTAACATTTAATTTTATTCATTCACGGGGCTTATTATTTGAAGTTACCAATGTTCTGAGAGTTTTATGATACAATCTCATTGTTTATTGAGGTTTTATATGATTATGATTTTAATAATGAAATATTATGATCAATCCCTCAATAATATCATGAATTTTATCCTCCTATTGTTATTTCTAGAGAATATATATTTTCCCTTCATTTCAACCTCTTTATATACTCAATAGTTCAAACTAATTGTTTTAAGAAAAATCTTCTTTATTTCTCTCTTCAGTTGAAAAATAATTTTTCATAAAAAATCTTGTTTTCTAAAAATGTATTTAACAATATTAATAAAATTAAAGGAATTTGTATCCAGTTTTGACTTTTTTCAAATTGTGTTGAAATGAATCTTCATATAATTTTTTAACTTTTCTCATTTGGATTTAACAAAAAATGTGAAAAGAATAGTTATTTTAACATGTAAGACATGAAAAAACTTCTCTCCATTATAACTATTATTTTCTTTAAATTTTCCTTCATAAGTGTATATAGTAATTTTTTTAAAAAAAATTAAAATGATTTAAATTTTGTTCAAATCGGAAAGCTTATTTTTCTTAGGAAACTTTTTAAATTATTGTAATGAATTTTTTATATGTTTTTAGTTTAATTTTAAAAGAAAAGGATTTCCAAAACATTTTATAAAGTTTAGTTTTAAATTTTTATTTTAAAAGAATATTTATTTTTCTCATGAAACATTTTATGTGATTTTCATTATAAATCATTATCCATCTAAGATGACATCTTTTTATGAAACTTATTCCTTATTGGATATATGATCCAATGATACCATTCTTATTAATTCCCTGAATAGTTTATTTTTATGATGATGTGATGTTTATGAAACCCATTTCTCTACCATTAGTTATAAAATGGTATAACTAATATGAAACCCAATTATTTCAACTATTTATTCTATTATTAAATGATAAAATGATTATGAATCCTCTCCCTTTTTCATAGGTTATGTTATGATGAAATATTTAGGTATAACATTTCATTTAATGGGTAATATTTGATGAATTATTTATCATCTTTCAGAACACATTTGTATTATTTTCATTATGATATGGGTGGGACCTATATATACCTCTATTTCATTGGGTAATTATTTATATCTCATGAGATATATAGAGCTGTAATAAGGATTGAACTTGGTTTAGTAGGTACTTTGTTCACAATGATGGTCTTAGGAGTGAACCTTGACTACTAGGATGGTTTTAGGAGTAAAACCATTCCACTATGATTAATTTGTCAGTAAGACTTGACTTCCATGGATAAGATTTTATATGCTTATGTTTATTCCACGATTTATTATATTATGCAATTATTATTCTACTTTGGCTCATATTCTTTGATTTCCTTATAATTTATGTCTTATGAAATTCAAAAGTTTATGTCATGAATCAAGATTAAAATCTTTGGAAGGGTATTGTTTAGAAATATTATTCTCATGTTCTAATACCCTTATGTTCATGTTATACTTATGTATATCCCTATTTTACCCTTATTGTTCATCTAAGATCACCCTTTATTATGTTTCATTTCCTCCGGTTATGAAGAAAAGTTTTATGTATGGTATGTTTGTGAAGAGTAATAAAAGGGAAGATATTTATGGGAGATGTTGAATATATTTTAGAAACTTAAATGATAGTGTAACTAGTCTCTAAAGACACTAAATTATTACAATCCTTATGATTTTTTTGTGTAATATAATGAATATTCATACAAAAAGATGCAATATATATGCATAAAAATTCTAGGTTACTGCATACATACTTCATTGCATCTATTATCCTAACAATTGAGGAATCCCCATAGAATCCGACAATAGATCATGCTACAAAAACCATCAAATCTATCTTAGGAAGCCATAAATAATTTTTTAATGAAAAATATAATGTCAATGAATCATAGGATATGCAAATGGAATTTTCTAGATTTTTATAAAAATTATTATTTTTATTTGAATATTGAAAAATGCCATTTTAACAAGTAAAAAAAGTGATAACGGATTTCATGATTTTGGTTTAGCTAGAACATTATGATTTATTATCATGTATAGAAGATATTTTTAAACAAGAAGATTTTGGGCGACTTTTATAATTATTATATTGAATAAATTCTCATATGTAAAATGAATAAATATGTTGAGAAATGAAAATGAAATTTTCATAAAAATAAAAAATCATATGAGGACCAAGAACATATATATTAAAAGAATATTTGATAGGCATAATTTTTAAAATATAATTAATAGTGAGATGGAAAACAATTTATTCCCATACACAGTGAATATTATAATTTCCATAAAAATGATATACAGCATAAAAGGATATACATATTTGTATCAGGTTAAATGTAATCATATCTTACAAAAAACATCCCCAACATCAAAATTCTTATAGAAATATTTTTATTGTGTTACCCTAACAATAACACAGATAACATCTTCACTTCAGCATATGATGGTTTCTCCTACCGCCTCCATCGATGTTATTCACCAGGTGATATAGGAATTCCCATAGTTCCCTACTACATATAAAACTAGAAAAACATTCAAATATCCCCTATATTCCCTTGAAAACTCAGTGAAGGGAAAAGAGAAAGTCAAGAAGCCAGGGAAACATAAGATAAATTTTGGAGATTTTTTTAAAAAATAATTTTTATGTGAATATTGAAAAAATTTATCTTTTACAAATATCAAAATAGTTCAATGATATCTTGATTTTAATTCAACTTGAAAGTTATTAATTATGATCATTTATAGAGGATAATTGTAAAAAATGTATTTTAGACATATTATTTTATTCTTTTATTGATTTAATTTTCATACATGAAATGGTTTGATATTTTTGGGTTGATGTCCTCTTTTGAAGGCTTATAGATTTGATGCATATAATTTTCATGGAATCATGTTTGATGTAATTTACCATGAAGAATCCTTAAATATATAAAAATAGTCCTTTATTTACAATTATAGAGGTGGGATACTATGTAGAGAAGATTTTTGTAATCTAATTAAACTATAATAGTCAACTTTCAACTTTCTTATTCGAATACAAGTGGGTCAGCACTGATAGGGGTATAATGAATGATTCATTACATTTTACTTTTATCGAATTCTCTTTCTTGATCCATATTGGTGATGATTGAGAGCATGATTCATTTATCTTTGATTCACTAGAGAATATAATATATTATATAGATGATTAAATACATAAAAGATTATGTGGTTTGGTAAAATTGAAATAGAGAGATTGAGTGGTATGGTAAAAGAAGGTTAATTGGGACTTTGGGATAGTGAAAATCATAAATTTGATGGGCATGAAATCAATTTTTATTGATCATTGATTTAATTTTAAAATGTTGGAATTGGATCCATGCCAATATGAGTTGCAGTTTTCTTGGGATGTCCGTAAATGAATTTTTAGTGCTTTAAAACACTGAAATAATCATGTAAAAATTAAAACCATATAAAATGACCTCATATTGGAGTGAAATAATGAAAAAATAGAGTTGAATTATTTGATACCTTTAGGACTATAAATCATATCCACATGATGTGTGGTGTGGTTGGAATGACTCAATAAGTTGTTTTAAATATATCAAAGTATTTAAAAATGTGTGTGATGGGGTCAAAACCATGTTAACAGTGTTATATGGTCATGAAATAATACGAAAATGATATTGATTTATTAAAAACAAGGGAAAACCGTGTTTTAATTATTTTTGATGTGTAAAAGTATACAATACATCCATCTGACTAGTGGTGTAATCTGAATGGATCAAAAATAAGTTTTCAAATATATAAAATAATTTAAAAAATCATCTAGGGATTAAAATAATTATAAAAACAATATATGGATTTGAAATAATTTAAAAATTACGGTCACTTTGTTTGTGAAATGTATGAACTGACACCATATCAATATGAGTAACAGTTTTTTGCAATTCTTGGAACAATATTTTTAGTGTTTTAAAACTTTTAATTGTGCATGTAATGGTTAAAACCATTGAAAACCCTTCATATTGATGTGAAATAGTAATGAAATTTTTATATAATTTTTTATGTGTATACGTAGACAATATGTCTATTCTACAGTCAGTTTTAAAATTTATCAAATTATTTAAAAAGTGTTACAAGGAGTCAAAACCAACAAAAAATGTATTATATCCATGATATCATAGTAAAATTATCATCAATTGATTTTGGAAATGTAGTAACTGGCACCATATTAATCTTCTTTATAGTTTTCTTAGGATGCCCATAAATGCATTTTTAGTGTTTTAAAACACTAAAATGTGAATGTAATGGTAAAAAACATAGATAAAAACCAAATGATAATGTGAAACCTTGGATAAAATATGGTTTAATTATATTTCATTGATAATAAAGGAAACAATTTCCATATGACCTGCGGTGTGATAGTAATGACTCAACAAGTAGTGTTAAAAGACATCAAAATCTATAAAGACATGCATCTGGTGGTCAAAACTAATAAAATGTAATTATATTTCTATTAAATCATATAGTAAAAATATTAGATGTAATTTTTAAATGTATTAACTAACACCACAATAATCTGAGTTACTATTTTCTTGGGATACCAGTAAACACATTTTTTGCGTTCTAACACTTAAACGTGTAGGAAACTTACAAATCCATTTAAAATGAATATATATTGATGTAAAATCATTGGAAAAATATGGATGAATAATGTTTTATGTATAAAAATAGAAAAAATATCCACTTGACTTGCAGCGTGGTCATAATTAATTAATAAGTAGTTTCAAATGATATTAAAGTCATTAAAAACTTGTGTTAGTTGGTCAAAAATAGGAAAAAACATCCAATGAAGATGAAATAGTAGAAAAAATAATAAATTTATATTTTAAATATAGGAATTAATTTCACATCCATCTGAATTATGGTTCTCCTAGGTCAAACTGAAATATAATTTTAATGTTTTAAAACACTAATACATGTGTTTATTGTCCAAAACCAAATCAAACAACTTCAGATTGAAATAAAATTTTGATACAATAATTTCTGAATTATTTTTGAAATATATGAAATGTTTCCAGATCAAATTAATTAAAAAAATTATAGATTAATTTCAATCACACCGCACACCGGTTTAAAAATTGATTAAAAATTTAATATATTTCTTTTTTTAGTTCCAAGTGTTGAATATTATCTTAAATTGGCTTGTTTATGTTTCAAAAGTGTTAGTAATGAATTATTATTTTTTAATTCTAATATTAATTAGATCTGTTTGATTAAAAAATAACAAATATTTTTTTGGAAAATTATAAATATATTTTATGCATATTTTGTTTTGTATTTATTTTTCTTAAATGTTCTAGTTTATATTATCAGTGTAAAATGTAGGTGATAGGTAGTAAGTTGACCATTATAATCCCAGATAGTCTTCATAATGTTTTAATGAAGGATTATTGTTTTTTTTGTTTTTTACATATTATCAATGATTATACTAAAATTATTATTTATTATATTTTGTTCTAATTTATAATCTTTTTTTGTTCTAGTTGATGACATGATGTGGTTAGTTTCACATATGATAACTCCATCTACATAGGTAGTTGGATACTTATGGAGGTGTTCGGATAGATTTATTGTTCCTCAGTGGGTGGATGTTTGAAATATTATATATATATATATATATGATTACTTTTCTTATACATGTCCAATGATTTTGTATTGATATATATGGATATGTGGATGCACATATATACTGATATAGTATGTGTTTATTATATATTTATGATTTAGTTTATTATATGACTGAGTTTTTTATATGCATGTTATTTTTTATTATATATTGTTTTTTCAGAAAATTATTTGATATGTTTAGCGGTAATTTATATTAATAGATGTAAAAAACCACCACTAATTCTTTTCGCATAGGTTATGGTGGTCACAGTTATATTTTTCCTCTTGGAATAAAAACTATCATTAATATATATTAGTAGTTATGTTAATTTTCTCCATTTTTTCCAAAATAACTCCTTTCAAATGAATATAGAACCATCGCTATGTACATAAAAATAACACATGTAAAAACCACCTCTAAACAATAAAAATTATAATTAAATGACTATCGACTATGAACTAAATGGTGGGTTCAATAAATGATGCTAAAAAATATAGTGGCAATTTAAACTAATATTAGTGGTAAAAACTAATGGCTAAGACCCAAATTTTTTATTATATATTACTCAGAACACCACCCACATTAAAATTCCCCCACACATGCACTCACAAAAACACACACAAATATGTGTGTGTGTGTGTGTATTTACCCTAAAAACAACACAAATAACTTATTTACTCTTACAAGTTATGGTTTCTCCTACTACATATAAAAGTTTTGTTCTCTTAGTGATAGAGGAACCCTTGTAGAGTTGTGCTACAGATGACACCACAAAAAATGTCAAATCTCCTTTAGGCGGCCATAAATGCTTGATGAATGGAAAATTTAAAGTTTAGGATGCATTAGATCTAGAAGATGAATTTTATATTTTTTCCTAAAAAGATATAATTTTATTTAAATAGTGAAAAATACAATTTTTTACAAATAAAATACGTGTTAAATGATTTCCTGTTATTTTAACAAGAAAAATATTATTTGTTATCATGTATTTAAGATATTTGTAAATAAATTTATTTCAGTCATCTTGTTTAATTTTTTTATTAAATAAATAATAAAAAATTAATTTAATAAAGATATTTCAAAAATAAAAATAAAAAATTTATAAAAATTTATCAATATGTGTGGACCAAGAAAGAAATTGTTAAAATAAAATTTGAAAGGATTGTGTTTTTTGAGATAATTAATAGTTAGACAAATGTTTTTATTCTAGTATATAATGAGGTATGATATTTCCATGAAATATATTTATAAAATAAATGGAAAGACATAATTTTTACCAGATAAAATTAATCATATCTTAAAAGACACCCCCTCCCATGTGCCCATGCTGACATCTTTTTTTGTAGAGTTATCCTAATAAGATCATGGATAAATTTTTGAATCTTATATGAAATAGTTTCTACAACAACCTTCAATAGTGATGTTCACTTGGTGATGGAGGAATCCACATAGTTCCTGACTGAATATGATAATATAAAAACCTCCATATCTTCTTCACGTGGCCATGAATGCCCGATGAAGGGAAAAAAGAAAGTCAAGGAATCCTGGGAATCCCAAGATGTTTTATGAGATTCTTCAAAAAAGAATATTTTTATTTGAATACTGAGAAATTAAATTTTTAGAAATAAAAAAAAATTAAATTATTTCGTTCTTTTGTTTTAACTGGGATATTATGATTTATGATAATGTATAGAGGATGTTTGTAAACAAGACAATTTTATATATCCTAATTAATTATTTTATTAAATAAATTTTCATACATTAATTGAATAAATATATTAAGAAAAATAAAATTAAATCATTATAAAAATATATCTACATATGAGGACCCATAACAAAATTATTTAAATAAAAATTGATTGGCCAAAATTTGTTTAATATAATTAATAGTAGGAAGAAAATTTTTATTCCATCACAAAATGAGGTTTTTATTTCAATGAAAAAGATAAAAAAATATATAATCCTACATTTATTAGTAACGATATAAAATTAGAAACATCTTATATACAATACCCCCTCAAATGTGTATGTTCCCACACACACACACACATATTGGGTTACCCTATAACCCCAATAGTGATAACTTTTTTATTATTGCATGTAATGGTTTCCCATAATGCCTCTGATGGTGTTGTTCACCTTGTGATATAGGAATCTCTGTAGTTCCCTACTGCTGATGACAACCCACGAACCATAAAATCCTTTTTAGGAAGCTATGAACACTTGGTGAAGGGTAAAGAGAATATCAAGAAAGACTGGGAACCAAAATATAATTTTATGAGATTTTACTAAAAAAACTATTCTTATATTAATAATGACAAATAGAATTTTTACAAATAAAAAAGTGTTGAGAGATTTCAGGATTTTTCTTAAACCAAAACATTATTATTTATGATCATTTATAGAGAATATTTTTAAAAAACTAATTTTGAATATATTTATTCATTTTTTTATTGAATGATTTTTTGAATATGAAATTCATAAATATGTTGAAAAAATGAAAATAAATTTTTAATAAAAGTATAGACAAATATGAGGACCATGAACATAATTATTTAACAAATTTTTTGTACAGTAAAGTTGTTTCTTGTAATTAATAGTGGGATGATAAATTATTTTTTGGTAAAAAATGAGGGGTTTTAATTCCATGAAAAAGATATAAAACATAAAAGAAACCCCATATTTGTCTTAATTTATTATTTATCATATCTTATATAAAATAACTCCACCCAAGTATACACACGCAAATATATATACCTGTAGAGTTACCTTAACCAACTCTATATTTCATGGTTTGTCTTACAACATCCAATTGTGTTATTTTCCTAGGGGTAGAGAAATCCCCACACATGACACCTTTAATGGCACTAGTAATGATTCCCCTTAGTACTACCACATGAATTATGAACATAACACCCACTCCACATCTGATGTCTAAGTCACTCCCTTGTCCTGTATATAGGAGTAGGTTTCTCCACATGTTCTCTTATGGGAACTTCATCATGCTGCTATATAGAGGACTACTGAAAATCATATGTGGAGGATGGAACGAAATAATATGTGTAGTACATCCCAAAATAATTTTTGGATCTATATGGACTTTGAGATTATAAATATGTTGGAAGTGTGATATAAAATAAGTCACCATTGGTGGAAGGTCCTTCTGAGTCCACCACTAGTTGTGTTACTATATACCGGTCTAAGTCTATCAAAACAATGTAATATAGAGATGTTATATCAGGAATATTAGTATGAAAATGTGGGACATAAATGTTTCTCGATTGTTAAAGATCCTCTGCTTTCTGTGCAAGATTATATCTCTATAATACAACAACATCTACAAGATCCACTCTCAATTGTCGCTCTCTTTACCCTCTCATATGTCCTCATCTCTATCCGCTTGTTGAAGGTGGTGTTTGAAGTTCATGTTTCTTAGTGGTAACATTATCATCCCCACATGGCTCAACCAGATCATGTATATCAATATGAACTATGGATCCTCAAAATAGAAACCCTCACATAAGAAATAGATAGGATCTTTAAGAGCCACCATATCTGGGTGCACTATATCCCAGCTAATAAATTCTCCCTCTATAGTATTTGTCATATGTAAAATTCAATCTACTCCTTCATATTGAAAATGAAATATCATTCAAATTAATAGAGAACAAGACCTAAAATATATATTAAATGTATGTAAATATACCAATGGTTGAATGACTATCCAATGATACATAAGGTACATTATCATGCATTGTCATGACTAATATGCATAATCCCCATGTTAATATAATGAAAAGTATACTATGAAATATTCATGATGAAAGATACTGTATAGGTTACACATGTCTCAATACTCAATGTTACATGCATGATATGGTGGCCAATCTTTCATCTTTTAAATTATAAGATTAATGGAATGTCACCATCCATTATATCATGGTGCAACAGGGATATGATTTATATAGAAAAAAATAAAATGACTTAGTCTAATAAGTGTTACTTAATAATGTGGAATTTGATGAGTGGAACCGTTATACCATGATCTCCATCCATAAATTTGCAGTATAGTGGAAGCGATTCATAGAAAAATCGTGTGTACTGACTCCATGAAATGAAAAATTCCAAATCAAAAAAGAATTTATAAATTAGAAAAAACATGTTACTAAGAAAAAATTTCAATATCTTTAAAACATAATATAAAAATTAATATTCCAACAAAAAAAATTAATGTTTAACTTAAATTAGTTTTTAATATTACATAAAATATCTAAACAAATATATAAAAACTATGTCTTTGAGTATGTAAATAATAATAAGACTGAATCAATATGGCTAAAAAATTAACATATGGTAGTTTTATAAAATTAATTAATAAAAATAAAAAATTACTCATATTAGTGACCTGAATATACCATCGCCCCTTAGGATAATCCTAAAATAGGTGTTGTGGAGGTGGTGCAATAACTCTGGGAGTGATGTATGGAAAATAATCCTCGGACCACATCTATACCAAATCCATACATCTTACAATTAGCTTCAAATCATCTTGAAGATTATATAGAGACATATATACATATTTGATAATACAAATGACCCCCAATTATATCTTCACATTTGGCCAAGATCCTCATGTATTGGTAGATACATCATGCATACTAAGATGGTGGAGAAGTCCACACACAACATTCCTCTGATCAATCACATTATGTATGCATTTATGTGCTTAATAAGTATGTACCCATCTGCATCATCAATAATGATGATGTAATTCTTATAAATCCATCTCATGTGTAGTTGGGAACCTAGGAAGACACGTGGCATGTTGATGAAATCAACACCTAGTATTTAGTGTATGGAAAAACACCAGTCACAAATAGTGTCACCTATAACCACATATCCAAGGATGGATAAACTAAGCATGTAGGACACATCCTCTAAAGTAAGGGTCAACTCCCCTTTAGGGAGCTGAAATGTCTATGTATTCGGTTGTTATATTTTAAATAGTGTAGTAATAAAATGGTGATCAATAATCTTAAAGTCACACATGGAGACTCCATAAACTCTAAAACATCATTATTATGGAACAATGGTTGTTGGAGGTGCATCATGCTGAAAATAATGTGTTATCCGAATAGTAAGACAAATAAAAAGTCATGGTTATAACATGTTGTGTGACACCTATGGAACCTGGGAATTTAATAGAGGCTATTCCATATGAATTTATGATCAATAAGACATTAATAGAGACAACTATTTAACTCATATTTTATTTTATGATTTTATATAATAGGTTTTTTCATTTTATAATTTATTTTTTTTAATAATGAAGTATGTTATTTCAAGTGACCACATATGTACTTGAGATAGATTTATTTTTAAGTGAAATTCATTATTATAAAAAAAATATACTCTTATAAATTACAACATAGAAATAAAGGCATGCACCTATAGTACACTGATGATTCATTCAAAACTCTCCACAATACTCTATTTTCCTGAACCATATATAAAAATCATCACATATCTTAACTATTTATCTCATCCAAATCTCCAATCGCTTTCATAAAGTATATTCATCTATCATATATTTCTCTTTTTTTAGATTATATTTTGATATGTGTTTATCTTATATTTTTTTCTTTTCACTTGTTTTTAAACCAAACTAGTATATTTTTTTAAAAAGAATAATAAAACAATACTTTGATGGTTGGATTAAATTTGTGTCTTATATAATGTGTTTGATATATGTATTTTTTTCAAAATTTAGAAAGTGTCTTCAAAACTTTTTTTAATAGAGTTCTGATCAAACTATTTAGAACCTTTTAGAAAGATCAAATTATATAATTTTACAATTTTATTTAACTATGAATTTTTATAAATTTGGGATTTTAGTTTTAATTTTTTTAATAACATTTTTTATCCTAAAACCAAAATCACCCCCTTCTTGATGATTTTACTCTAATAAAAAATGATGATAATTAAAAAAATTATTTCATGTAAAAACATTTACATTAATTTATAGAGTGCATCAATCATTTTGACTATTAAACATCTACTATATACATCTAGGGAAACGTGTCTATCTGTGGCATTCCAAGCTGTATAAGCCATACCTCTCTCTAGATTCTATTTCACTAGGTCAATCCATATCACTTAATATATGGGTCGACATTAGCCTCCTTTTTCCCTAGTCATGTTTAATAGAATCATGTACACGCCATCTAAGAGAATTAAATTATGATAGCCCCTAGGCATCCATAGAGAAATATAGCAATCATTAATACTCTATAGTCGATAAACTGCATCAATGAACAACTCCCATTATAGGTGTATATAATATCATGCTTGGATTATAGGTTTTAAATCATACCATAATGACTAAAAGTTACCGCAATCTTTGCAAGACTAATATAGTAAAATCATAATAATCAGACCAATGTTATCTATCATAAGATCATGAGGCTCAGTGACATCAAATGTATGCTATGCACAATCAAACTAATGAACCTAAAATGTTGTAGCCTATTGAATTAATCTATAAATATCACATTAGAAATGGTGACCATATCACATCCATTTATTCAAACCCTATTCATATTGCATTTATCATTCCATAAAAAAAATTACAATACGTTAAAATATCTCTTATATTATACATGTATGATAAGTTTAAAACATTGTTTGAATATTATATTATAATTGTGATTTTTATAATTAATATATAATAGAATATTACTAATTACCTATGATGATTAATATTTTTAATCCCTTGAAAACTCCAATTATACATTCTTTAATGTTGGTTCTCATATGTTTATATCTTTTCCAATCACGATACACCGGAAACCATTTATGATTTGGAATTTTTCTCATGTAATCATAATCTTATGGATTATCTGTATATTTATCATTGATATTCTCCTACATCAATTTTTGTTAACGATTGTATGCTAATAAACAATAACTAATATGAACACATATGAAAAACTGTAACAATTATTTTTCAAAAAAAGGAAATCCGTAACAATTTTATGATTTATTTCATCATAGGGTCACCATTGAACATCTTTCAAACATTTATAGAAATGTGTATAATATATCATCAATCAGGGGAATATAGTTGTATCCTTAATAAACCCTCAGATTGTACTACCTGCTTACTTACTCGTTGAAGAACTAAAATAAGAAAAATAACTTTTGCGCTAGTCAAAAATTCTCTATGGCAAGCTAAAAACTAGAAAAAAAAGATAATAATTTCTCCATTTTAATAATAGAAAATACCAAAGGAATTAGGGCTCAATTCCCATATTGTGTGTGAGAAATAAATAAATTTCTAGTATACTTTCTATATGTAAATGTGACATCAATCATTATAATATTTTTGAAATGCCTAAAAGTATTCACAAATGATAAAAATGTCTAAAATAATCTATCAAACACAAAATTTTCAACTGATCAACTTGGTTGGGTTGGTAAACCTATTCAACAATATATAACAGATATATTACTTGATATTTTTTTGTAAAGCTCCACAAGTTATTATAAAAGTTTATAAGAGTCATCCTAGTTAACATAATCTTTTACAGTATCCTTTTCTCCTGAAAAACATGCCTCTGAATAAGAGATTTGATACCCAAAAATATTTTTGATTATATCCACCACCAATGAAATGGGAATGTATTCACATGGACATATTATTCCAAAAAAAATAGCTGAATTGAATTCAACATCTAATGAAGAGTGATACTACGATAGAATTGGGTTCATATATGTTTGTGCACAAAATCATTTAATATAACAAGAGTGAAAATTGATATAAATGTTAACTCATAAATTTATATAACAATATAAATCAAATTTATCAAACCAAATAAAATAATGAGATCTACTTAACTCTTCTATAGTATTACTAAAATTTATTTCAATAGATATTATTTTATCACATTTTTCATTTCTTATTATCATAAAAAATCTATTCCAATATTTATAAAAACATCATCCAAAAATTTATTCAAGGTACCAATAATTACTAAAAATTTGGTACTATTTGTAACAATTTACCAATAAAACTATAGAAATCATATCATGCCTTCAGTCGACCATGAGACCAATGGTGGAGGATAGTTCAATGTTCGGTCGAACCTCACATGAGTGGTCATAGAATCTTATTCAAAATCCTGTTATTTTTTATCATCCTTATCATATTATTCTTCTAAATTATCAATATTATAAAATTGTCAACCAAAAAATCTGATGTTTTTGGGGAATATCCATGTAAACATCACTTCCTCTAAGCACCATCAAAAACCGAGGATATGAAATGGTGGACTAAGGATATTATGGATAAGGATTCCAAATATTTTTTTTGATGTTTAAATTGATCCCAATTTCTTAAAAAGATAAAAAGGTATATGAGTTATAAATGTGATGATTTTAGAGATGATTTTTAAGTTCAAAAGATTGGTGTCATTGGTTGAATTGAATTGGAACATTATTTACAAATTTTTAAGAAAATGCCTTGAAAAAATATTTATTTTTCAGTAGGATTATTTCATGTTGTTTGAGGTATAATATTTATAATGGTGGATTTGAGTTTTGAGTATTAAGTTTGTTTGGAATTACATTGAAGAAGGATTTATATTTCACTTTTCTACATATAATTTTTCTATGTATACAATATGGTTCTTAATCAAAAAAAATGACAACCCAAAAGTAATCTTTACCTAGATCGACCAGAGCCTTATGTGCGACCCATATGGGTTAACCACGACTAAATGAACCAACCCATATCAAGATAGGAGAAAGAATAATGGGTAGTGGAACATGCCCTCATTATCCCTTAGTGGCAGCATAGAGCCATCATTCGAGGAAGCATGGTGGAAGAGGTAAAAACCAACATGATGTAGTTCCAATTGGATAAGGGAGTGGTCGAAAACTGATTTTTGAACTACCCATCATTCATCCTATATTATAAAGATGTAGTAGATATATGGCCAATTTGATGTGCGATCCAATATTTTTGGTATCATAGATCTGCTTAAAAAATATGGAATGAACTCCCATCTTCTCATCTTCTCATCTGATTTTATTGACTGTTTGATCATAGCTTTATGTTATATTCTTCATCAATCCCATCATAGCTCATCTTCTACCTCAATCCGTGAGTGATACTCACCAACACCTTCAAGTATCGATGTCAAAAAAAGATTGAACTGTGATTATGATTATTGTTTGATTATTTTGATGATCATGATATGATCAAAATAATAATGAAACTCTATTTTCATAATATAATGAGGATCAAACCAACATTTTATGGTGTGAAGAAGATTAAAATTTTGAGATGGTGATTCTCAAAGTTGTTTAACATAGCTAGTGAATACAATCTAGGATAGTTATTTGTTGCATATAAATACTGAGGCCTACACACGTAAACTGTTTCAATCATTTTTGTGAGAAACTCATGGTTCTAGGGAAATAAAGAATCATGAGATCATTATTTCATGATAGAGAAATGTTATGCACTATTTATATTTGTGTGAAGGGGATAAATTTCATGATTACTCAAAATAAACATAGAACACTCTTGGTTCTTCGTGAAGAAAAAAGTTTTGTGAAGCCACCTGGGAGCTCAATATCCTTAAGAGATCTTCAAGGTTTTCATGATGAACCAAGAATCCAGTCCTTCTTGTATTTCATGATGAAGGTTCCAATGCATGTATTATGAAATATTACGTGGATATTGAGATATACACATCCATGAGAAAATACATCCTCATATAAAATTCTATGTGTGAAAACTCTTTATAAAATGTCACTTTCATGAAAAGTACTTTGGGTTCTATATTATTATGCACAATGCATTGGAAAAAAATAAGGAAAAAGGGAAGTGGACATTCTAGTTTTCATGAATAATGGAAGTAAGGAGTTCATTTAGAGTTCTCTGTATTTTTGAATGTTCATACATTGAGAAAAAAATAGTGTATGTGTGGACAATGTGTGTTCAAAGAATGATGAAGTAAGTAGAGAATACATGAACCCTAATGGATATATAAATATAGGCGCATATTAAAACATGCATACATAAGAAGTAAGTGAGATGTGTGAAGGTTGAAAAGAAAGATTTAAAGTGGTGTATGTTTGTATGAATGCATATGTACAATCCTTGATAAGACCATATAATGTACTAAACACATGTGTGAAGTTTGATGAAATTAACAAGTAATAAATTTTTCATATTCAGTGTGTAGTTATTTAAGATAGAAGGTGAAGTATCATTTTATCAGAATAGTTTTGAATCTGAGTTTTTTAGTGATAAGTGAGGCTGGGTCTTCAAAAGAAGAAAGACTTTTTTCCCGATCAGTATTGTACTGAGGAAAGTGATTACATTCATTTAATAAAATTATCTGAGAAATACCAGAATTAGTGAAAAAGGTACTTGAATTGTACATGATCCATTTTAATCTAGTATTATTATAACACCCTGATATTTTATGAAAAATATTATTTTAATTTCATTAATGTCTTTTGTTGTATTCTACACCAAGATTACCTTGCTCTATACGCAACACTGTATTAGCTTGCAGTATACGCAACACTATTCTTGGATCGTGTTACACACAATTTTGATAATAGTTATTCTACGCAACATTGAGTATATATATATATATATATATATATTCAATGTATAAATGAAATATGGTTGGATTATGTTATACGAAACAATGAAGGATTCTTTCACAACACGCAACCCTGACTTGGCTTGCATTACACGCAATCGCGACCTTCCTCGATAGCGTGTGTTGTACGCAATATCGGGTTTTAATAAACAATGATATATTATTATAATATTGTCATGAACTAGCCGTTATGAATAGTATTAACTAAATTTTGAATTTTATAACATTATTATTCATCTTACACATTTTCTAGAACATGGTATAAGAACAAAATAAATTTTTCAGGTAAAATAAGTATTTTTCAAAAAATGTAGTTTTGCCGCCTTTTGATGGTGCACCCACTTTAAATATAGTTTTTGACATGTTTATATGTTCAATTTGACAAAATAAAATTCTTCTTTTGAATCAGGATATAAAAATTTACATTAGATAAAGTTTTGATATTTTTCCGATAACTTTCATATTTTAATAAATAGTAAAAACACGCTATATTTTAATTAAAAACAACTTTTTTCATCTTAATATCTTATGTGGTTAAATTATAATATTGAATGGTTTTAAAGTATAAATAGAATATATTTTTACCATTTAATATAATGTATGTCATTAGCATTGATTTTACCTTGAATTCGTAGGTTAAATCAATTCAATCTTTTGCAATGTTTTAAAGAAAAACTCGTTTTCTTTCGACAACGGGATTAATTTTAATTTAATTTCTGCATATTTTGTGTATTGAATTTGGAAAAATGGATTCCATATTTGGAATTAGTGGGTACAAATTATGTTAATAAGATACTTTTTATTTTTGGGAATTATGAATAGTAACTACGGTAAATTTTATTTACCATAGTTAAAGGTAAATCGGGTAATTAAGGGTAAATATAATATTTTAAAATTACCATAAAAAATGTCAAAATCTTATTGGATGACTAAAAGTCGACCCATATCACCTAAGGGTCGGATTAGATTCATTTAATTAAATTTTTTCAATGAAAATAATTTAATTATTATTAAAACCAAAGAATGTGACAACATGTCACTTTCTTAAATTATATAAGTATAATAATTTTAATCTAGTGATAAACTTCATGAAACTTCGAACATTAATTGTCTCCAGAAATATAATACAATTATCTACATCATAGGAATTTATATAGAATTTTTAGGGATTAAATAATTATCATTTATTATGACACAAAGATGATGCAGTAATTGTCTTATTAATGAAATATTGAAATAATTGATGTTATAAATGCCCAAATAAATGTAATTTGAGACTTTTTATAAATTCCACTAATATTATAGGTTAATATGACATGTTAGTATTGATTTAATTAACCTTTTTTGTACTTATCATTATGTTATGATTTTCACAAAAATCAATTACTAAATAGTGTCAAAATTGACATAAAATAGTTTTTAAAACAAATATTATATTATTAATTGTTATTTTATTCCTAAAAATCTAAAGTTCAGAAAAATGACTTAGATAAGGTTATATATTTTAATAATAAACAACTTGGGGTTCGTTTGGCTTCTTATAGTAAATTTATTAACTTTATAGTATAAGAACACAAGAAGACACGGTAAAAGTAAAATTATTTTACTTAATGTTAAATCTAAATGATAAGGTTAAAAAAGGAACCTAAACCTGTCTAAATTCTATTGGATGATAGGATTTCGACTCATCCCCACCTTATCTTCGAAATAAATCAATTTGTAGCTATTTAAAACCGAATTTGACTTTATAATAAAATAATAGTTTTAGTTATTCCAAAGGTACCCCTCTCCTCCCATATAAAAGGGCACCTCCTCCCTCTCTTCCACACACAACTTTGAGCCTTCATGCTCGGACAAACCCTGCCAAATTATCTTCTCCACTTACCTAGAAACATCCTAGAGGTTCTGGTCTTCCTCAAAGACAAATTTTAGTTCCCTAAGAGGAGGTCTCAAAGAGGCGCTTCAAAGAAGAGGTAATTTCTGTTACCGATTCTTTCAACTTTATTTCTTCTTCCACTTCTTCTTCTTAGGTTATTTCATTATGAAGTAATAACATCAGTATCACTAATATACTGATATGTTATTATAAGTATGAAACAACCCTATTTCACCATCTATCCATCCTATGGAAAACGAAATCACCGCGCGTGCGTACGTACGGAATACCGTCTCCACGCCGTGGTGAAATCTATTTTCCACCACCACCTTACTTGGATGGGTATAATGGTGTAAATAATAACTATATATTATTATTTTAAAGTGATATTTATTCTGAAATAGTATACATACACTTCAATTCAGTCCCACGATCATGACAACGATATCATCGCTCGTGCGTACGTACGGACTACCGTCTCCACGACGCGATGAGATTCATTCTCCACTTTAACCATTAATGAATGATTGTAAAGTATATATAATAAGTAATCATGAAATATATGACATAATAATTATACTATATTTATGTGTATATATATGTATGTCATCAACTTAATTTTGTTCAACTCAATAAGGAAACGAAAACAGGGTTCATGCGTACGTACGGCCTACCGTCTCCATTAATGGTGTATTTCTTCCCAATTACTGATTTATTATATATATGTATATTCTGAATATATATATATATATATCATGTTTTATATTCTGGAATTAATTAATCATGATCTAAGTAATCATATGAATAATTACAAGTCAAAACATGGACGACAAATGAAACAATTTTACCCAAAACGCTCTTTAACATTGAATTTACAAAATAACGGGTAATATAAAGTCATAAGTGAACCATATATGATATCATAACAGTGAATATGATTCTGTAATAAGTTAATGACATTATTTAAATCATTATATAGGGGGTCCGGACACTTACGAAGAAAATCGGACCTAAGGTAAGGGAAAATATCACAATCTCATTTTTATCCGAGATTGTTTATACTTTGGTATTTACTAGGGTGTATTTTATCATCCACATCCATGTTTCCTAGATATTTAATGTTATTTCCATCCACCTACAATTGTTTAAATCCAATTTTACCCTTCAGTGAGTTTTTAGTAAAATATATGAAAGGAATCTTTTGTCATTTTTCGTACGAGGTACTTTTTGACTTTTCCGAAAAAAGTATGAGAAGAATGTTTTTTTAACTTATACGGCATGAATGGATTTTTAAAACATTATTTCCAAAAGCTTACTTTACAAGTTTTCAAGTTTATTTTTAATCAACTTCTTTTAGTTTATAATTGTATGACATGTTAAGAAAAGAAAAGTGTTTTTGAAGTAGAAGGGATATTTTCCTCAAGAATGGAGTTCAAGTGTTTTATCAAAATTATTTTCTATCTAAGATAATAAAGGGTTCTGTTTATATCCCTATTATTACATTGATTTGACTATGTTGTGATGGAATTATTTTTATGAATTCCTTTATCTTATATGAATTGTTTTCTGATGTCAATATGTTTAAGATTCCCATTTTTATTACATGGGTTATGAAATGATGTATGATTTATGATTTTTGTGGCACACATAAGAATGGTTTCATTATGAGATGGGTGGGACCTATATCTCCCTCCAATGCATTGGGTAAAGATTTTATACCTCATGAGATAGACATGGCTGGAACGGTAGGTTATACCGGTTCAGTGAAACAGGACTGGAATGAGGGTGACTCGGTTCAGAAAGGGACTTTGTCCACTAAGATAGTCTTGGAAATGAGTCTTGGCTAACAAGAAATGATTCTCTATGATTATGTGTGTATGACACAAAGTTTCATGTTTAATGTTATGATTATTGGGATTTCATTTCACTACTATGATTTATCCAATGTTATGAAATTATGCTCTCTTTTGCAGGTTAAGATTTCCAAAAGTTATGTTATTATGAATACGATGTGATTGATTTTTCTTTTGTTTACCCTTACTGAGCATTTGAGCTCACCCTTTTATGTTTTCTTTTCCCCAGGATATAAGGAAATGTTTTAGGTAAAAAAAAAGGTAAGATCTTTATGGGAGATATTGAAGATATTTCACCACGATTAGAAGATTACGTTCCGAGTTTCCAAAGACACTAAACTATTACGATCCTTGTGTGTGTATGTTTTGTTATGTACTAAGTATTCCGAAAAAGTAATGTAATGTTCATGTACGTCAAGCTACGAGTCTCTATAGTTGGTATCAGAGGAAAAGTTTAGTCAACCTTTGGAAACTAGGATGCGAAAACGTTAGTGAGATCCCTAGAGATATTTCTAAGGTATATCCAGGGATGTCCCTAAGGGTAAGTATATGTATAGGATATAGTCCTAGAACTATGGTAGCGATATTAGATTAAACCAAATATGTTAGATATTGAAGTTACTCCCCCTTTATTATGATTTTTTCCTCTCAGGCTATTCTTTTTGGGTTTTAGAAAATGGCTGGAAATAAGGTGATTCACGATAATGGAGGATATGATGGACAATGGAATGATATTCTTAATGAGCAACCAAATGAAATGGGATTTGGAAGTCCAAACATCATTATTATGCCGAATCAGAAATCTCATAATATGATCAATAAAGTAAAATTTGGTAAGTTTCCTGACTCGGCTAATAAGAGAAAGATGGCGATTCATGATGATCATAGAGGAAAGAAAGTTCAATTTCCCCTATGTAAATCATGTGGGAAGAGGCATCAAGGAGAATGTTTCAAAGGAACTAGAAGATGCTTTGGGTGTGGAAAAGAAGAACATAAAGCCATTAAGTGCAAAGGAAAAGGTTCAGTTAACACCAGGGATGAGGATAATGGTATTGCTACGACATCAACAATGGTTAAATGTTTTAAATGTGGAATGTACGGGCATTATGAAAACCAATGCCCTAAGGGAAAGTCTCATGAAGAGAATCAGTATGGTCATATGGGTAGTATTTATGTGGATGATGATGAAGAGACTACAAATTATATGTGAGATGAAAGAATTGTTGAAGCTCGGTCAATTGTTTAAGAATGTAGTGGAATGATTACATGTTTATCATGTGTAATGTTGTATAAGTAATCTCATGCTACTATGGAATAAAGAGACATCTATGGATTGTTACACTGTTGTCTTTCCTTGAGTTTTGAAAGTGTATGATTAATGTTACCAGTATCTATGAAAGGTTATTCATATATTTTTGGAATGTAGATGATATGCGCATAATGAAGGGATAAGGAGAAAATTAAAAGTTCGATAGTATTCATGAGGTCATGACTGATATAAGGAGAAGGTTATATCATGGTTTGAGTATATAGAATTTTTGGATTTTGGTATATGGAAAGAGTTAACCTTTGACAGCATTCATGTTTTCACTAAGGTTTAATGGGTATTAATTTTTTAAGAGAATACATCATTAAGGTATTCACATGATTGGAATGTGACCAACAAGATATATGGGGGATAAATGATGGAATTCACATGCTTGGTTGACGACATTTCAAGTTATCGTTTCCTTTATACTATGAGCTTGGACCGAAGTATTTTAGATAAGCCTAAAGATTGGAATATATTATGTTAACCATAAGTTAGTATTGTTTAAGGATAGAATTTTTTTCGATATTATTTATGTGATGTTATAGTAATATAGTTTTAGAAAAAGGACAACCTGCAGGACGGGCGACGGCCCATCGCTTCGGACAAGGCTATAGGAATCGAACCCACAACCGAAGTGCGACTGGCCTTTATCGCCTACCACTAGCATACAGGAAGTCCCTATTTAGTAGAAACTAATTTTATTATATTAATCAGTGTGATATATGAAGTATAAGTCCATTTTGGAACTATATATGATTAATCTCACTATAGATGGACTTATGTATTTTTTGATAACTTTTCTAACCTTTTGTTTGAGACAAATGGAATGACCCGTCATTCTATCACATGATCTGCTAACACTTCACGAATAACAAATTCAACTTCATTTATTTAAGAGATGAATTAGAAATTTTTCAAGGCACGAACAACAGTGAGATTGTACCAAAATAAAGTAAGTATTTATTCTAATTCAAATTATTCAACTTTAGGGAAATGATCTTGAAAACCAAAAATGTTGTCCTAGTGCTCTTATATCTGATTAATCAGATGGTACCTTAGATCATCACAAATTTATGGATTTGTGATTGTTGGCTTTTCCATAGCCATGTTCTATACCACTCTCCATCAGAACATGATGGTTAGATTTTTCTTCCATATCCATATTTTCACCTATGTGGAAACCCAGTGATTAGTTTATTTGGGTAACCATTACGTTTCATACTTTTGTTTTTAAAGATTGGTTTTGGTATTCCTTTTTACGATGTGGGTTTCTATTAAAGAAACTTTCAAGTAGTAAACCATTTATAACCCCGACGAATTTCGAGGGTGAAATTCATTTTAAGGGGGGTAGAATGTAACACCCCGAGATTTTATGAAAAATATTATTTTAATTTCATTAATGTCTTGTGGTGTATTCTACACCAAGATTACCTTGCTCTATACGCAACACCGTATTAGCTTGCAGTATACGCAACACTATTCTTGGATCGTGTTACACACAATTTTGATAATAGTTATTCTACGCAACACTGAGTATATATATATTTATTCAATGTATAAATGAAATATGGTTGGATTCTGTTATACGAAACAATGAAGGATTCTTTCACAACACGCAACCCTGACTTGGCTTGCATTACACGCAATCGCGACCTTCCTCAATACGTGTGTTGTACGCAATACCGGGTTTTAATAAACAATGATATATTATTATAATATTGTCATGAACTAACCGTTATGAATATTATTAACTAAATTTTTAATTTTATAACATTATTATTCATCTTACACATTTTCTAGAACATGGTATAAGAACAAAATAAAATTTTCGGGTAAAATAAGTATTTTTCAAAAAAATGTAGTTTTACCGCCTTTTGATGGCACACCCACATTAAATCTAGTTTTTGACATGTTTATATGTTCAATTTGACAAAATAAAATTCTTCTTTTGAATCAGGATATAAAAATTTACATTAGATAAAGTTTTGATATTTTTCCGATAACTTTCATATTTTAATGAATAGTAAAAACACGCTATATTTTAATTAAAAAAAACTTTTTTCATCGTAATATATTATGTGGTTAAATTATAATATTGAGTGGTTTTAAAGTATAAATAGAATATATTTTTACCATTTAATATAATGTATGTCATTAGCATTGATTTTACCTTGAATTCGTAGGTTAAATCAATTCAATCTTTTGCAATGTTTTAAAGAAAAACCCGTTTTCTTTCGACAACGGGATTAATTTTAATTTAATTTATGCTTATTTTTTGTATTGAATTTCGAAAAATTGATTCCATATTTGGAATTAGTGGTTCCAAATTATGTTAATAATCTACTTTTTATTTTTGGGAATTATGAATAGTAACTACGGTAAATTTTATTTACCATAGTTAAAGGTAAATCGGGTAATTAAGGGTAAATATAATATTTTAAAATTACCATAACAAATTTCAAAATCCTATTGGATGACTAAAAGTCGACCCATATCACCAAAGGGTCGGATTAGATTCATTTAATTAAATTTTTTCAATGAAAATAATTTAATTATTATTAAAACCAAAGAATGTGACAACATGTCACTTTCTTAAATTATATAAGTATAATAATTTTAATCTAGTGATAAACTTCATGAAACTTCTAACATGAATAGTCTCAAGAAATATAATACAATTATCTACATCATAGGAATTTATTTAGAATTTTTAGGGATTAAATAATTATCATTTATTATGACACAAAGATGATGCAGTAATTGTCTTATTAATCAAATATTGAAATAATTGATGTTATAAATGCCCAAATAAATGTAATTTGAGAATTTTATTTATTACACTAATTTTATAGGTTAATATGACATGTTATTATTGATTTAATTAACCTTTTTTGAACATATCATTATGTTATGATTTTCACAAAAATCAATTACTAAATAGTGTCAAAATTGACATAAAATAGTTTTTAAAACAAATATAATATTATTAATTGTTATTTTATTCCTAAAAATATAAAGATCAGACAAATGACTTAGATAAGGTTATATATTTTAATAATAAACAACTTGGGGTTCGTTTGGCATCTTATAGTAAGTTTATTAACTTTATAGTATAAGAACACAAGAAGACACGGTAAAAGTAAAATTATTTTACTTAATGTTAAATCTAAATGATAAGGTTAAAAAAGGAACCTAAACCTGTCTAAATTCTATTTTATGATAGTATTTAGACCCATCCACACCTTAGCTTCGAAATAAATCAATTTTTAGCTTTTTAAAACCGAATTTTGCTTTATAATAAAATAATAGTTTTAGTTATTCAAAAGGTACCCCTCTCCTCCCTTATAAAAGGGCACCTCCTCCCTCTCTTCCAGACACAACTTTGAGCCTTCAAGCTCGGAAACACCCTGCCAAATTCTCTTCTCCACTTCCCTAGCAACATCCTAGAGGTTCGGGTCTTCCTCAAAGACCAATTTTAGTGCCCTAAGAGGAGGTCTCAAAGAGGCACTTCAAAGAAGAGGTAATTTCTGTTACCGATTCTTTCACCTTTATTTCTTCTTCCACTTCTTCTTATTAGGTTGTTTAATTATGAAGTAATAACATAAGTATCACTAATATACTGATATTTTATTATAAGTATAAAACAACCCTATTTCACCATCTATCCATCCTACGGAAAACGAAATCATCATGCGTGCGTACGTACAGAATACCGTCTCCACGCCGTGGTGAAATCTATTTTCCACCACCACCTTACTTGGATGGGTATAATGGTGTAAATAATAACTATATATTATTATTTTAAAGTGATATTGATTCTGAAATAGTATACATACACTCCAATTCAGTCCCACGATCATGAGAACGATATCATCGCTCGTGCGTACGTACGGACTACCGTCTCCACGACGCGATGAGATTCATTCTCCACTTTAACCATTAATGAATGATTGTAAAGTATATATAATAAGTAATCATGAAATATATGACATAATAATGATACTGTATTTATGTGTATATATATGTATGTCATCTACTTAATTCCGTTCAACTCAATAAGGAAACGAAAACAGCGTTCATGCGTACGTACGGCCTACCGTCTCCATGAACGGTGTATTTCTTCCCAATTACTAATTTATTATATATATGTATATTCTGAATATATATATATATATATATATCATGTTTTATATTCTGGAATTAATTAATCATGATCTAAGTAATCATATGAATAATTACAAGTCAAAACACAGATGACAAATGAAACAATTTTACCCAAAACGCTCTTTAACATGGAATTTACAAAATAACGGGTAATATAAAGTCATAAGTGAACCATATATGATATCATAACAATGAATATGATTCTTTAATAAGTCAATGACATTATTTAAATCATTATACAGGAGGTTCGGACACTTACGAAGCAAATCGGACCTAAGGTAAGGGAAAATATCACAATCTCATTTTTATCCGAGATTGTTTATACTTTGGTATTTACTGGGGTGTATTTTATCATCCACATCCATGTTTCCTTGATATGTAATATTATTTCCATCCACCTACAATTTTTTAAATCCAATTTTACAATTCGGTGAGTTTTTAGTAAAATATATGAAAGGAATCTTTTGTCGTTTTTCGTACGAGGTACTTTTTGACTTTTCCGACAAAAGTATGAGAAGAATGTTTTTTTAACTTATACGGCATGAATGGATTTTTAAAACATTATTTCCAAAAGCTTACTTTACAAGTTTTCAAGTTTATTTTTAATCAACTTCTTTTAGTTTATAATTGTATGACATGTTAAGAAAGGAAAAGTGTTTTTGAAGTAGAAAGGATATTTTCCTCAAGAATGGAGTTCAAGTGTTTTATCAAAATTATTTTCTATCTAAGATAATAAAGGGTTCTGTTTATATCCCTATTATTACATTGATTTGACTATGTTGTGATGGAATTATTTTTATGAATTCCTTTATCTTATATGAATTGTTTTCTGATGTCAATATGTTTAAGATTCCCATTTTTATTACATGGGTTATGAAATGATGTATGATTTATGATTTTTGTGGAACACATAAGAATGGTTTCATTATGAGATGGGTGGGACCTATATCTCCCTCCAATTCATTGGGTAAAGATTTTATATCTCATGAGATAGACATGGCTGGAACGGTAGGTTATACCGGTTCAGTGAAACAGGACTGGAACGAGGGTGACTCGGTTCAGAAAGGGACTTTGTCCACTAAGATAGTCTTGGCAATGAGTCTTGACTAACAAGAAATGATTCTCTATGATTATGTGTGTATGCCACAAAGTTTCATGTTTTAATTTATGATTATTGGGATTTCATTTCACTACTATGATTTATCCCATGTTATGAAATTATGCTCTCTTTTGCAGGTTAAGATTTCCAAAAGTTATGTTCTTATGAATACGATGTGATTGATTTTTCTTTTGTTTACCCTTAATGATAATTTGAGCTCTCCATTTTATGTTTTATTTTCCCCAGGATATAAATAAAGGTTTTAGGTAAAAAAAGGGAAGATCTTTATGGGAGATATTGAAGATCTTTCACCACGATTAGAAGATTACATTCCGAGTTTCCAAAGACACTAAACTGTTACGATCCTTGTGTGTGTGTTTTTTGTTATGTACTAAGTATTCCGCAAAAGTAATGTAATGTTCATGTACGTCAAGATATGGGTCTCTACAGTTGGTATCAGAGGAAAAGTTTAGTCAACCTTTGGAAACTAGGATGCGAAAATGTTAGTGAGATCCCTAGAGATATTTCTAAGGTATATCTAGGGATGTCCCTAAGGATAAGTATAAGTATAGGATATAGTCCTAGAAATATGGTAACAATATTAGATTAAACCAAATATGTTAGATATTGAAGTTACTCCCCCTTTATTATGATTTTTTCCTCTCACACTATTCATTTTGGGTTTTGGAAAATGGCTGGAAATAAGGTGATTCACGATAATGGAGGATATGATGGACAATGGAATGATATTCTTAATGAGTAACCAAATGAAATGGGATTTGGAAGTCCAAACATCATTATTATGCCGAATCAGAAATCTCATAATATGATCAATAAAGTAAAATTTGGTAAGTTTCCTGACTCGGCTAATAAGAGAAAGATGGAGTTTCATGATGATCATAGAGGAAAGAAAGTTCAATTTCCCCTATGTAAATCATGTGGGAAGAGGCATCAAGGAGAATGTTTCAAAGGAACTGGAAGATGCTTTGGGTGTGGAAAAGAAGGACACAAATCCAGTAAGTGAAAAGGAAAAGGTTCAGTTAACACCAGGGATGAGGATAATGGTATTGCTACGACATCAAAAATGGTTAAATGTTTTAAATGTGGAATGTACGGGCATTATGCAAACCAATGACCTAACGGAAAGTCTCATGAATAGAATCAGTATGGTCATATGGGTAGTATTTATGTGGATGATGATGAAGAGACTACAAATTATATGTGAGATGAAAGAATTGTTGAAGCTCGGTCAATAGTTTAAGAATGTAGTGGAATGATTACATGTTTATCATGTGTAATGTTGTATAAGTAATCTCATGCTACTATGGAATAAAGAGACATCTATGGATTGTTACACTGTTGTCTTTCCTTGAGTTTTGAAAATGTATGATTAATGTTACTAGTATCTATGAAAGGTTATTCAGATATTTTTGGAATGTAGATGATATGCGCATAATGAAGGGATAAGGAGAAAATTAAAAGTTTGATAGTATTCATGATCTCATGACTGATATAAGGAGAAGGTTATATCATGGTTTGAGTATATAGAATTTTTGGATTTTGGTATGTGGAAAGAGTTAACTTTTGACAGTATTCATGTTTTCACTAAGGTTTAATGGGTATTCATTTTTCAAGAGAATACATCATTAAGGTATTCACAAGATTGGAATGTGACCAACAAGATATATGGGGGATAAATGATGGTATTCACATGCTTGGTTGACGACATTTCAAGTTATCATTTTCTTTATACTATGAGCTTGGACCGAAGTATTTTAGATAAGCATAAAGATTGGAATGGATTATGTTAACCATAATTTAGTATTGTTTAAGGATAGAATTTTTTTCGATATTATTTATGTGATGTTATAGTAATGTAGTTTTAAAAAAAGGACAACCTGCAGGACGGGCGACAGCCCATCGCGTCGGACAAGGCTGTAGGAATCGAACCCACAACCGAAGTGCGACTGGCCTTTATCGCCTACCACTGGCCTACAGGAAGTCCATGTTTAGTAGAAACTAGTTTTATTATATTAATCAGTGTGATATATGAAGTATAAGTCCATTTTTGGAACTGTATATGATTAATCTCACTATAGATGGACTTATGTATTTTTTGATAACTTTTCTAACCTTTTGTTTGAGACAGATGGAATGACCCGTCATTCTATCACATGATCTGCTAACACTTCACGAATAACAAATTCAACTTCATTTATTTAAGAGATGAAGTAGAATTTGTTCGAGGCACGAACAATAGTGAGATTGTTCCAAAATAAAGTAAGTATTTATTCTGATTCAAATTCTTCAACTTTAGGGAAACGATCTTGAAAACCAAAAATGTTGTCCTATTGCTCTTATATCTGATTAATCAGATGGTACCTTAGATAGTCACAAATTTAAGGATTTGTGATTGTTGGCTTTTCCATAGCCATGTTCTCTACCACTCTCCATTAGAACATGATGGTTAGATTTTTCTTCCATATCCATATTTTCACCTATGTGGAAACCCAGTGATTAGTTTATTTGGGTAACCGTTCATTTCATACTTTTGATTTTAAATATTGTTTTTGGTATTCCTTTTTACGATGTGGGTTTCTATTAAAAAAACTTTCAAGTAGTAAACCATTTATAACCCCGACGAATTTCGGGGGAGAAATTCATTTTAAGGGGGGTAGAATGTAACACCCCGATATTTTATGAAAAATATTATTTTAATTTCATTAATTTCTTGTGTTGTATTCTACACCAAGATTACCTTGCTCTATACGCAACACCGTATTAGCTTGCAGTATACGCAACACTATTCTTGGATCGTGTTACACACAATTTTGATAATAGTTATTCTACGCAACATTGAGTATATATATATATATATATTCAATGTATAAATGAAATATGGTTGGATTCTGTTATAAGAAACAATAAAGTATTCTTTCACAACACGCAACCCCGACTTGGCTTGCATTACACGCAATCGCGACCTTCCTCGATAGCGTGTGTTGTACGCAGTACCGGGTTTTAATAAACAATGATATATTATTATAATATTGTCATGAACTAGCCATTATGAATAGTATTAACGAAAATTTGAATTTTATAACATTATTATTCATCTTACACATTTTCTAGAACATGGTATAAGAACAAAATAAATTTTTCGGGTAAAATAAGTATTTTTCAAAAAATGCAGTTTTGCCGCCTTTTGATGGCACACCCACTTTAAATCTAGTTTTTGACATGTTTATATGTTCAATTTGACAAAATAAAATTCTTCTTTTGAATCAGGATATAAAAATTTACATTAGCTAAAGTCTTGTTATTTTTCCGATAACTTTCATATTTTAATGAATAGTAAAAACACGCTATATTTTAATTAAAAACAACTTTTTTCATTGTAATATCTTATGTGGTTAAATTATAATATTGAATGGTTTTAAAGTACAAATAGAATATATTTTTACCATTTAATATAATTTATGTCATTAGCATTGATTTTACCTTGAATTCGTAGGTTAAATCAATTCAATCTTTTGCAATGTTTTAAAGAAAAACCCGTTTTCTTTCGACAACGGGATTAATTTTAATTTAATTTCTTCATATTTTGTGTATTGAATTTGGAAAAATGGATTCCATATTTATAATTAGTTGGTCTAAATTATGTTAATAAGCTACTTTTTATTTTTGGGAATTATGAATAGTAACTACGGTAAATTTTATTTACCATAGTTAAAGGTAAATCAGGTAATTAAGGGTAAATATAATATTTTAAAGTTATCATAACAAATGTAAAAATCCTATTAGATGACTAAAAGTCGACCCATATCACCTAAGGGTAGGATTAGATTCATTTAATTAAATTTTTTCAATGAAAATAATTTAATTATTATTAAAACAAAAGAGTGTGACAACATGTCACTTTCTTAAATTATATAAGTATAATAATTTTAATCTAGTGATAAACTTCATGAAACTTCAAAAATTAATAGTCTCCAGAAAGCTAATACAATTATATACATCGTAGGAATTTATTTAGAATTTTTAGGTATTAAATAATTATCATTTATAATGACACAAAGATGATGCAGTAATTGTCTTATTAATGGAATATTGAAATAATTGATGTTATAAATGCCCAAATAAATGTAATTTGAGACTTTTTATGAATTCTACTAAATTTAAAGGTTAATATGACATGTTATTATTGATTTAATTAACCTTTTTCTAACTTATCATTATGTTATGATTTTCACAAAAATCAATTACTAAATAGTGTCAAAATTGACATAAAATAGTTTTTAAAACAAATATTATATTATTAATTTTTATTTTATTCCTAAAAATCTAAAGTTCGGCCAAAGTACTTAGATACAGTTATATATTTTAATAATAAACAACTTGGGGTTCGTTTGGCTTCTTATAGTAAATTTATTAACTTTATAGTATAAGAACACAAGAAGACACGGTAAAAGTAAAATTATTTTACTTAATGTTAAATCTAAATGATAAGGTTAAAAAAGGAACCTAAACCTGTCTAAATTCTATTGGATGATAATATTTCGACCCATACCCACCTTAGCTTCGAAATAAATCAATTTTTATCTATTTAAAACCGAATTTGACTTTATAATAAAATAATAGTTTTAGTTATTCCAAAGGTACCCCTCTCCTCCCTTATAAAAGGGCACCTCCTCTCTCTCTTCCACACACAACTTTGAGCCTTCAAGCTCGGAAAAACCCTGCCAAATTCTCTTCTCCACTTCCCTAGAAACATCCTAGAGTTTCTGGTCTTCCTCAAAGACCAATTTTAGTGCCCTAAGAGGAGGTCTCAAAGAGGCGCTTCAAAGAAGAGGTAATTTCCGTTACCGATTCTTTCACCTTTATTTCTTCTTACACTTCTTCTTCTTAGGTTGTTTCAGTATTAAGTAATAACATCAGTATCACTAATATACTGATATGTTATTATAAGTATGAAACAACCCAATTTCACCATCTATCCATCCTACGGAAAACAAAATCACCGCACGTGCGTACGTACGGAATACCGTCTCCACGCCGTGGTGAAATCTATTTTCCACCACCACCTTACTTGGATGGGTATAATGGTGTAAATAATAACTATATATTATTATTTTAAAGTTACATTGATTCTGAAATAGTATACATACACTCCAATTCAGTCCCACGATCATGAGAATGATATCATCGCTCGTGCGTACGTACGGACTACCGTCTCCACGACGCGATGAGATTCATTATCCACTTTAACCATTAATAAATGATTGTAAAGTATATATAATAAGTAATCATGAAATATATGACATAATAATTATACTGTATTTATGTGTATATATATGTATGTCATCTACTTAATTCTGTTCAACTCAATAAGTAAACGAAAACAACGTTCATGCGTACGTACGGCCTACCATCTCCATGAACGGTGTATTTCTTCCCAATTACTGATTTATTATATATATGTATATTCTGAATATATATATATATATCATGTTTTATATTCTGGAATTAATTAATCATTATCTATGTAATCATATGAATAATTACAAGTCAAAACACGAACGACAAATGAAACAATTTTACCCAAAACGCTCTTTAACATGGAATTTACAAAATAACGGGTAATATAAAGTCATAAGTGAACCATATATGATATCATAACAATGAATATGATTCTTTAATAAGTAAATGACATTATTTAAATCATTATACATGAGTTTCGGACACTTATGAAGCAAATCGGACCTAAGGTAAAGGAAAATAGCACAATCTCATTTTTATCTGAGATTGTTTATACTTTGGTATTTACTGGGGTATATTTTATCATCCACATCCATGTTTCCTCGATATGTAATATCATTTCCATCCACCTACAATTGTTTAAATCCAATTTTACCCTTCGGTGAGTTTTTAGTAAAATATATGAAAGGAATATTTTGTCGTTTTTCGTACGAGGTACTTTTTGACTTTTCCGACAAAAGTATGAGAAGAATGTTTTTTTAACTTATACGGCATGAACGGATTTTTACAACATTATTTCCAAAAGTTTACTTTACAAGTTTTCAAGTTTATTTTTAATCAAATTCTTTTAGTTTATAATTGTATGACATGTTAAGAAAGGAAAAGTGTTTTTGAAGTAAAAAGGATATTTTCCTCAAGAATGGAGTTCAAGAGTTTTATCAAAATTATTTTCTATCTAAGATAATAAAGGGTTCTGTTTATATCCCTATTATTACATTGATTTGACTATGTTGTGATGGAATTATTTTTATGAATTCCTTTATCTTATATGAATTGTTTTCTGATGTCAATATGTTTAAGATTCCCATTTTTATTACATGGGTTATGAAAGGATGTATGATTTATGATTTTTGTGGCACACATAAGAATGGTTTCATTATGAGATGGGTGGGACCTATATCTCCCTCCAATGCATTGGGTAAAGATTTTATATCTCATGAGATAGACATGGCTGGAACGGTAGGTTATACCGGTTCAGTGAAACGGGACTGGAACGAGGGTGACTCGGTTCAGAAAGGGACATTTTCCACTAAGATAGTCTTGGAAATGAGTCTTGACTAACAAGAAATGATTCTCTATGATTATGTGTGTATGCCACAAAGTTTCATGTTTTAAGTTATGATTATTGGGATTTCATTTCACTACTATGATTTATCCCATGTTATGAAATTATGCTCTCTTTTACAGGTTAAGATTTCCAAAAGTTATGTTCTTATGAATACGATGTGATTGATTTTTCTTTTGTTTACCCTTACTGAGAATTTGAGCTCACCCTTTTATGTTTTATTTTCCCCAGGATATAAAGAAAGGTTTTAGGTAAGAAAAAGGTAAGATCTTTGTGGGAGATATCGAAGATCTTTCACCACGATTAGAAGATTACGTTCCGAGTTTCCAAAGACACTAAACTATTACGATCCTTGTGTGTGTGTTTTTTGTTATGTACTAAGTATTCCGCAAAAGTAATTTAATGTTCATGTACGTTAAGCTTCGGGTCTCTACAATTATCATGGAGTAAGATAAATTGATCAATCTATATGTGGATTAAATATTCTAAAAAAAGAAGGATCTTATGACTTGGGGTCTAACTAGTTACTGAAGAAGATATAGGGACTGGGTGGATCTATCGAGTCAAGCATTTGGGGTACATAACCAACTGAGGAATAATATTTGTATTTCTAGGAGGTATAACCAAAATAAACTGGAGGATTTATTATTGGGATGTATAACCAGTTTCTTCCTGAAACATTGTAATTTAAAAAAATATTATAGTGGATAATCCATTTTGGGGGTCTAAACAACATGGTTGGGATATAGATTTTAGTACTAAAACATGTAAAAATACTATGTGATGGGTTTTGTTTACTTTCTGTTTTTCATGCATGATCCACTCATCTTAAGTAGTGAAAAACGTATGAATTAAAATGCGAAAAAGAATTCTATAAAAATAACTCACACCTAATTCACCACATATATGTGTTACTACATGATATTTGGTCACTCCAATTGGTATTATAGAATATTCCACCGTTGATTGGATATTCTTTACTTATCCAGTTGTTTTTATCAGTAGCATAAAAAGAGAATATTTTAGTTTGAATAAAATTCGGAATATCTTTAGATAGAAAATCCTATCTCTACTCCTGATGTTATAAATGTTTAATTGTTATTAAAGGCATATAAAAATAGCAAAAAAAGAGTTGTGAAGAATATGGATAAGATTTTAATGATAAATGAAGATCAAAATCTTGATGAGGGAACTCGGAGTGGTAATTGTTCAGTGAAATCAGTTGATTATGATTATAATGAGTTAAGTTTAAGATTTGATGTTGATATGGTCAATTAAAAAATTATAATGCATCCGAATAAAGTCACCAAATATGTGGTCACATATATGACCACTGTTTTCATGGAACTTTGGTATAAAAAATTAAATCTATAAGAAGAGGGAAATTTTATGGAAAAATCTTTGACTAAAATGGTTTGAATATCCAATACTCTCCAAAAAAATATGAAATAAAAATAAGAAACAATTACTCTTTTCAAAGAATGATATGTTATCCCTACTGAATAGTTGACAAGTAATCAATGTGGGAAATATTTTTTTGAATTAGTTTTTATAAAATTTATCCATGCACTAGAAAATCATCATAATACATCTATCAATGTCAAATATGCTCAGCTAAATGATAGAGTTGAAAAAATCAACGAGATTGAAAATTTTTTACTAAAGAAAAATCTAATGGATTAAAATGAGATTCAGAAGATGGTGATTCATTGGGAATAAATTATGATTTTTTTTGAATATGAGAAGATTTCTCTCAATATAAAGTGTCTAGAACAAGAAGTGAAAATGAGAAATATGGAAGAGACACAAGATGAAACTTCACAATTTGTTGATAAAAGAAATGTCTCAAAGAATTGATCTGATAAGAGTCCAATTTGGGAAAAAAACAATCTAATGGAAAGAAGAGCTTGAGATTATCCCAGGATAAATATACTACATTATCATTAAATAATGTAATCCTTTGTCCTAATTAATATTTGTGTACTAATTTTGTTTTTTTGATGAGTACATATTCAACATTTATATATGTGAAAACATTAGTGAATAAAAATACTTAGGAATCCAAAACATCTTCAACAATGGATATAAAGAAGTGTAGAAATTATTGTTCCCCAAATAAAGCATATAAAATGAAATGTGATACCCATAAACATGAAAATGTTTAATATAGTGAGAATTTTTCACCTAAGAAAAAGAAGTCAATATTTGTTGACTACTGTTGGTGTTGTTAGAACTTTGGGAATCAGGAAATTATTTTTTTGCATAATATGTTATTGAATAAAGATTATAGAATGCATTAATTTAGGTGTAGAAAAACTGAAGTGAAATTGAAACATGAAAGACTAACGTAGATCTCATATAAAGAGAATCTGTTTATCAAGAATATATATGATCACATTAAAAATTTATTTGATTATTATAATATATGTGGTAACTGTAATGATGACTTATGGAATCTACCAATCATGCACAAATAATCTATTGATTCAAATAGAAGACCATAAAAAATTGAGGCAGGTAAGAACTAAAGATGACATTTCATCCTTAGAATATGATCCAAAGAAGAAGTTTTATAAACAAACAACTACCAATACTTTGTTGAATAATGATTTGAATAGTTTTAATCCAAAGGAGATATATTTCCATTATATTAGGAAAGGTCACATCATGGACTATATTAAATTTCCCATAAATATGGACACTAAATGAAGAATGAATTCAAAGAAAGGATCAATCCAGAAGAAAAATATATAATGGATTTCATGAAATACACATTTGATGAAGATTTTTTAATGTTCACTAAAATATGTAACTTTTTGAATTATGAATTTTTGTTTGAAAGGTGTAATATGTCTAGAAATTTAGATAAATTTTTTTTAAAGGTTATTTAGTCAAGAATAATTATTGAAGAAGAAATGGATATTATTTGTGACTTATAGTGTTAGTAAAAAGATGTTTACACACAAAGGAAATACTATGAATGTTCCAAAAAAAGTTTGATCATATGTCTAGGATAGTTGGAATAGGAAAGAGAATTGGAAAAGGAATAGAAAAATAAAACATTATTGTTAGAAAGTGTGAAGAATGTTTTTTATATACGATGTTTTTTGGGTTGGGAATTAACTCTCAGGACAATTTGTCTAATAGATAAGAATTGAATAACCACTTTATTCTTATATATATTTTGTTTTTTATAGGGAATTTAAGGTGAAGAATATATTCAGAGGGATACCTAAATTTGATAATATATGTGAACATCTTGATACTAAAAAATGTCCATCATGGAAGACTATTGGTATCATGTTGTCTCTTTACAACAACTCAAATAATATTAGAACACACATGAATTTTATTCATGGTAAAATTCAGTCATAATAAAGAATATATTGTGGGGAGTATAGAATATCAAAGACAAGATATTTATATTTTATTTGATATCTTATGAATATAATAATTTCTATATAGGTATGTATCTTATAATTCAAAAATCCAAATTTTTTGGATATTGAAGCCTGACAACATTGAGCTATATTGGTAACATTCACCAATTTTGAAGATGAATAATCAATTCTAAAAGGTAGTGATTTATTAAATTATGAGAAAAGGGAAATGTAAGGAAATAAATTCTTGCACTTGATTGGTTTTAATCTATTTTTTGAGTTGTATGTAGGAGATTAGTTGAAAATATTTTGAGAAATTCCAAAAAAAAATATTGATTGGTATCACTTGCTGATATCTATTGACAAAATTGATGTTAAATTTGATCACTCATGTATTCTATATAGAAAATTTTCCATGTATACTTACATTTGATTAATTTTATCTCTTTACAATTCTAGTAGTGATTCAATTTTTTTTAGAATAAAATTAGTCAAAAAAATCATAAAAAAGAAGATGTTCCTATAATTTGAATTTTGGAAATGAGAATTATTTCCCATTATTATATATTTGTATTCATTACCAGTAATGGGGATAATATATCCTTGAATTTTAAATGATTTGGGTATTGAAAACAAATACAAAGGGGGAGATTAATGAATCAAAATTTCATGTTCACGTTAAAACTCTTGTGAATTGCTTAAGAAGGTGAAAATTCGATGAGTTACAAATGTGATGATTGCAGAGAAGATATTTAAGTTCAAAAGGCATGTTTCCTTGGTTTAATTGAATTATAAAATTTTTTACAATAGTACATAATGATTCCATGAAAAATATTTGTTTTTCATGAGGATGAATTCATTTTGTTTGAGGTATACTTTTGAGAATGGAGGCTTTGGGTTTTTATTTTTAAGTCAGTTTGGAATTACATTGAATAAGGATTTATATTTAACTATATTACATGTAATTTTTCTAATTATACAATTTATTTCTTAAAAAAATTACCAAACCACAATGAATCATTATCCAGCCCAACTAGAATCTTATGTGTGACCTAGAAGGGTCAACCATGGTTGAGGGTGCCATCCCAGGCTAATCCAGGAGGCAACATTGTGGGAGGAGGATAATGACCCCATGATCGAATAGAGCTAGTGTTGATCTATAGTGTTGGGAAACATGACAGAGGTAACATACACCGACATGGTGTGGTGCCAGTGGGAGAAGGGAGTGGTCGGTAACTAATTTCTGAACCTATCAACTAGAATCCTATATTATAAGTAATCAGATGATATCTGGCCTATTTTATGTGGGATCAAATATTGTCGGTATTGTACCTATTCTTTAAAAATGTTTAAAGAACTACCTCGATCCGATCTGATAATAATATTTTATTAACCATCTAATAACGCTTTACATTTTCTTATTCATAAAACCTATCTTATCTCATCTTCTAAATCAATCTATGAGTGTTTCTCTCTATGATCTTCATGCATCGACATTGAAAAAATCTCGAACCATGCTTCTGATAGTTGACTTGTTATTTTATGATCATGATATAATCAAAATAATAATGAAACATTGTTTTTATAATAGAGTGAGAATCAAATGATAATTTATTATTTGAAAAATATTAAAATTTTGAGATGGTGATTCTCAAAGTTGTGGAATATAGGCAGTGCATATAAGCTAGGTTGGTTCTTTGTTTCCTATAAATACAAAGAACTACACCTGTAAAATGTGTCAATCATTTTGTGATAAACTCTTATTTCTAGAGAAATAGAGAATCTTGAGATCTTTGGTTCATGAAATAGAATGTTTATGTGATGTTTCTATTTTCATGAAGGAAAATAAGGTTGTGAGTACTCTATCTATGCATAGCACACTCAAAGTTATTCATGAATAAATAAGTTATATGATGCCACATGGGATCTTAAAATACTAACTAGATTTTCTGAGTTTTTGGGATGATCCAATAATTTATGATTTCTTGTCTAGTATGTAGAAGGTTTCAATTCATGCATTAAGAAATATAATGTGGACGGTCATATTTACACGCCCATGCACAAAGATCTTCACATGTAAAATTGTGTATCTGCATACTATGCATAAAAAGTGAGTTGCACAGAAGTTACTATTGGTGGTATACTATTGGGTGTAAATAATTAGAACTCAAAATGAATAAAGGATGTGAACATTCTGGTTTTCATAAATGAATGCAATAAGAAGTTCATTCAGAGATCGCTGAATTTGTGAATGTTTATACATTGAGAAACCAATAATGTTTGTATGGATAGTGTGTGTGAAAACAATGAAACAAAAATTTGAGAATGCATGAATCCTAATTTATATTTAAATATATATTAATATAAACAAATACATACATAAAAATTAAGTGAGGTGTGGGAAGGTTGAAATGAAAATTTTAATGTGGTGAATGCATGCATAAATTTATATGTACAAACCTTGAGAAGACCATATAATGTACTATACACTTGTTTGATGTTTGAATAAATTCACATGATATATATTTTTCATTTTTATTGTGTAGTTATTTAAGACAGAATCTAGAGTATCATTTTATCAGAACACTTTTGTATCTAATTTTTTTAGTGTTAAGTGAGGTCGGGTCTTCAGAAGAAGAATTTTTTTTAGTAGGGCACTATGGTGCTAAGGTTGGTTAATATGTATAGTGATAAGAATTATTTGACCAAGAATAGTATAAATGCAAAGGTACTTGAATTTTATGTGATCTATTTTGATCTTATGAGCTCATAGAATATGATCAAGTGATCATACTATCTGTAGATCATATATTCTAAAAAGAATAAGAAGATTGTTACTAGGGGCATAACCAGTTGTTGATGAGGCTCTATAGAACGGGGGTCTAACAATTCGAAAAGTTTGGGTGTCTAACCAACCAATGAATAAGATATGTATTGGTTGTGGGTATAATGATAATCAATAAGAGGATCGATTATTAGTGATTATAACTAGTTTCTACTCGAACCATTATAATTGATAAAAATATTATAGTGGATAATCCATGATGGGGGGTCTAACCAACATGGTAAGGATGTAGGTCTTAGTACAGAACCCTGTAATAATATTATGGGACGTTTTTTATATACTTTATGCATTTTATGCATGATCCACTCATCTTAATGAGTGATAGATGTTTGAATTAAAAGGTTAAAAAATTATATAAAAATAAGTCACACATGATTCACCCCCCTCTTTGTGTGATTGTACAATATTTGGACACTTAAATGGAACTAATAAAACTTCCAATGAAACTTCTTGGGGTGTTATTTATTGAGGATGTTACATTGTATCATGAGGTTTTGATGGACTGACTTCTAATATTGATGGAACTTCTCTTGTATCTATCGTGACATACAAATCCATCATTTTATTTTTAGATTGATACATTACCACTGACAATATTGGTCCCTAGCCATTAACATAAGTTACCATATTAGATATATGACACACCATACCTATTAATATATAGATATATGGATATGATGTACTCGATCACTTGATTGCTCGTCTATTTTAACCACTGATGAAATTTTCTTTGAACAGAATCCAATTATGTACACTCTCCAGTAATCACAACTCTTTCTGGTCATATCCTATAATTATATCCTCATTCAGTCTCAATATTTTGACTATTGCAATAAATAAGAGGAACCATAATTTTTATCTAAAATGAAACATTATTACCAATTAAATATGATTAGATAAACATAATATGAATTTCAAATATTTTAATATTTTAAAAAATTCTCTAACATAGTATTTAATGAGGATTTATGCTCACTATTTTTTCTCATATTATTTCATTTTATGTATTCATGCTTCTAGTAATTTTGGTTACAATATTTTTCCCTCCACCAAATCAATATGTTTAAACCATATTTATTTGTAACTCCTTACACAACCAATGAGTTTGTGTTACTTAAACAAAAAATGTCAAACATATTCATACATATCCACATGCATCATATTATTGAGTTACAAAAACATTTCATGAAAAATCAAAGAGTTATATGAGATTGAAAAAATCATTTTGAGTATGCTTGGAGCCACTGATATCTAACCCCATTCACTTTCTTATCCAAGGAAAACCTCTATAAAAGTATGTAGTCTTACCCAAATTCCCTCTACCTAGGGGGACTTTACTCAAGAGACAACTCAATTCATGATAACTTGAACACTTAATATGTAAAAAATATATTTAATAACTAAATTCAAGTTCATAACTGCAATTACAAACTGAGGACATGGTTTAAGAAAAACTAAATTCATTTTTGTACATAACATGTAATGAAAGACTATATTCTAGAATAAATTTGTTAAATATAATATTTTATACAGTCCTCCATATCAAAAAATATTGATATGAATAAACAATTATTATTTAATTAAATTAGTAATTATAATTAATTAAAAAATTTAATTAGTAATAAAGATTAATTAATTAATAATTAATAATAATAACTGATAAATCATTAATAAATTAGTAATTGTAATTAATTAGTAATTACAGTTATTAGTTATAATTAATAATTTATTATATTTAGTAATTATAATTAATTAGTTTTTTAATTATTAATAAATTGGTAATTAAACATCAATTAAGTATCAATATTTTATATAATAATTATCTAATTGAATTTTTAATTATTAACTGTTATAGATATTTATTGAAAATGGTATTTATTATTCATTAATTAAATATTTATTAATTAATAATTAATTTTAAATTATTCTTGTTAACTATTATTCAAATTAATAATAATATTAATTAGTAATCATATTAATTTATTATTCATTAACAAAGTATTCATTTTACGTTAATTACTAATTATAATTAATTCCAAATTATAATTTATTATAAATTTATTATTAGTTAATTACTAAGTATAATTAATTTATTATTAGTTAATTGGTAATTAAAATTAAATTATTATTAGTTAATAAGTAATTATAATCAATTAATAATTAATTAATTACTAATTATAATTATAATTGTAATTAATAATTAATAATTATATTTGATAAATTAATATGTAATTAGTATATATAATTAATTATTATTTATATTTATTAATTTTAATTCATTAGTAATTATTTTTCGTAATTATTATTAATATGTACTTCGTTAATAATTAGCTACTTATTTATTTATAAAATAATAATTAAATAATAATTAATTATTTATACCAAGATGGATCAAACAAGGATTTGGAGACCAAACCCAGGTCTCCAAATTTATTAATAAAAATAAAACATAAAAGGAAGGAGATGGGTCAAGAAAGGTATAAAGTTCCCACATCAGAAAAAAAGAATCCAAACATAGTAATTTAACTCTTAAATGTCCCTGTAGATCCCAAATTCATAGCTTATCTTCCTTTTCACATCGGATACCGACCTCTCCACCTTGTCTTGAAATTTTTTGGGACCTCCACTTCTTTATTTGATGACAATTCATAGAAGACCCAAAGAGTGGAGAAAACCCTAAATTCCAAATTTAAATATTGAAATTACATTTCTATATTTGATTCGAATCCATATTCTAATATTTATGGATATAATCCTTTTGACAACAAAATAATCATTGAAACCAAAAACATCAGGATCCATCGAAGAATAAATGAATTCATGTTGCGAAAAAAACTAATCAGCTGCTTCTTTACTAAGACCTTCAGTGGGCCTTTCACTTTCCTGACCCTCTAGAGGTGTGATACTAGAGTTTCTTTCTCATGCATTATCAAATTCCTCATTTGATGAATTACCAAAATATAAAAATGCATGTTTCTTTATATTAGTAAAGTGGGGAAGATAAGACCACTTCAGACTTTGATCAGAACATGGATACTTGACCTGTAGGGGTAAAACTTGTAATGAATTGGTACGTGGAAGGACATCCTACATTAGGATGTGTGTGGGTGTAACATGGATAGTATGTGGGTGAGGCTCAAATGTTTTTAACTTCTAAGGAATTACCAATTAGAAACCATCTTAATCTACTAATATTTTCTTACCTTTATGCATCCTCAACATAATAAACTACTCATGTCTTAGATTATGGTCAACCAATTCACGATCAAAATCCTCATAAATGGATTAAACATCAATAAACGTTCCATCTGGTTCACTATACACCACTTGGTGTTCACCCAATATCCTTTCTTCAATACCGTTCATAACACATAACATTACCTTTATTGATGTAGTGAGTGCAGCAAAAAGGATGATCATAATCACAGATTTAGAATACATGGTTGCATCTGATCCAATATGTGCAAAATAGGACCAAAACCATTAAACATCATCCTTCTAGGTTGAGAAATATCAGTAGATTCCTAAATTTTCATTACAATACCACAAATAGCTCTAGAGTAAGATCCAAAACGTACAAAAATCATATCCTTATACGAAGGTAGTTCCTTCTTACTCTGGAGTACTGTCATGTGATTATAAGAAGACTCACGAGTAGTAATCTCATCATATGAGGAGGAAGATCCCTCTTCTGAAACATCATCTCATGTCCTTCCCTTCTTCTGCACATCAGGGATAACCACAGAAGGCCTGAAATCACTAGATATCACTCCCTTCCCCTTATTCATAGATATCATAATTTTGATTCAATAAAACTTCTTGTCACAACCCGACCCATACTATGGAATGAACCGAAACAACCCCAAGCCCACCTCCATAGGATAGGGGCTGGCGACTAGTGCTGAAGGCACAACAAAATCAGGGAGGCCTTTTCCTAAGAACCTGTACACACACATGCAGCTAACTCAATGAAAAAGTGTAGAGAAAAAGAATAAAGCAAGGTTCCACACTACTATAAAAAGGTAACCAAACAAAAATGCATCGACCTCTAATAGTACAAGTACAAGAAAAGTAAAGCTGAAAGGTAAATGGAAAAAATACGCACCCAACTAGAAAAGTGCCACAACCTGACAACAGGTGAAAAAGTAAAATAGCTAGAAGAGTATCACTCATGAATCCCAATCAACGACCACCGCACACGGTCCAAGCACCCCGTATCCAGAAGATCATCTGATGTCATGATCAACCTGTCCATCATCTGCAAGGACATACCAAATGCAGGCAAAGCCCAAACAGGGGTGAGTATAAGAATACTTAGTAGGATGCCCTAAAGGCTCAAGGGAGAAGAAAGAGATGTACTGAAGAGGATAGCAGTAAGAGAGAACAAGGTACAACAAGAGTGAAAAAAAAGAGTACAGTAAATAGAGTGCAGCTCAACCCAACAAGAGAAAATAAGCAGACTCATCCAAACACATAGAGCAAGAAATGGTGATAATAGGAACATCTCATCAAGTCTTGGCTGCCTATAGAAGGAGAGTTGACTCGTCTAACCAAGAGGAGCTAGACATGGAAAGCACGTGGCATACCCCACGCGTCTTCGCCCCTCTTATAAGGAGAGTAATTGAACCCAAGGAGTGGGAACAAAAGTAGGGGGTATGTATATATATGCTCAACAAGAAACCCGAATGAGTGTGTAAGGGGATATCCATCTTCAAGATCATCCTAGAAAAAGTCACAAAATGTTCTAAGGATATCCATCACTTATACCCAAATGTCTCGCACGTCAAATCTATCTCATCGCTGAACCGTATAACCAGGGGTCCTACTCCAGTAATCATGGAGAAAAGTCATTGACTAGCCTCATAGAAAAGGATGAGATAGCATGAGAATAACTATGCTACCAATGAACAGGAGTTAGTAGCAGTGGTCTTTTCATTGAAGATGTGGCGACACTATCTGAGGGGAGCGCGTTTTACCATGTACTCAGATCATAAGAGTCTCAGGTATATCTTATCTCAGAAGGACCTTAACATGAGACAGCGGTGATGGCATGAGTTCCTCCAGGACTATGACATCGAGATAGTCTATACTCTTGGAAAGGGGAATAGTGTAGTTGATGCACTCAGTAAGAGATCTGGTATACAGCTGCTAGGAGAGGTGATAGAGCAGATGAATGCCTTACAGATATCCTTTGTGGATAGAGACGGAGCTACCTTTCTACAGTCTCTTACAGTCACTCGCCCACTTCATCAGTTGGTTAGGGAGGCACAGCATAGGAACACTGACTGTGAGACACGACGTGCTCAGATATCCACATGGAAGGCACCTGATTGATTTTCAGAAGGTGGAGAGCACGTCATCCTCTTCAGAGGACGTACCATGGTACCAATGTCTATTCAGGAAGAAGTTTTGAGAGAGTTCCACACATCCCCTCTAGTGGTATATCCAGGAGTGGAGAAGATGTACCAGGACCTTCGATGGGTGTACTCGTGGCCAGGTATGAAGAAGGCAGTAGCGGTGTTTGTCTCTCGATGCCTCACTTGTTAGAAAGTGAAGGTGGAGCAACAGGTACCAGTAGGCTTGGTTCAGCCTTTAGAGGTCCCAGAGTGGAAGTGGTATGGGATATCTATGGACTTCGTGAAAGGACTTCCACGTACATCCAGGGGTCACAACTTGATTTGGGTGATCGTTTATCGACTCATCAAGTCGGCCCACTTCCACCGATCAGAGTAGGGTTCAGTAGAGAGCTTGGGACGCCTCTATGTGCAGGAGATTGTGGGGATACATGGAGTGCCTTCATCTATTGTCTCCAATCGTGACACACAGTTTACTTCCCGGCTATGGAAGGGGTTGCAGGAGGCTTTTGGGACGCAGCTTTGTTTGAGCACCGCCTTCCATCCTCAGATGGATGTTCAGACTGAGCGGACCATTCATACCCTTGAGGACATGCAGCATGCTTGTGTCCTGGACATCAGTCACAATTGGCAGGATCACTTAACATTGGTGGATTTTGCATATAACAACAACAATCACTCCACCATAGGGATGGCACCTGTTGAGGCGTTATACAGGCGACCTTGCAAATCACCCTTGTGCTGGACAGACCCTGGGGAGTCCGCACTAGTGGAACCAGAGATGGTACGAGCTACCATAGAGAAGATTAAGATCATCTAGAAGCAGATGAAGATTTCATAGAGCATGCATAGGTTGTATGGTGACAAAAGATGGACACCTCTGGAGTTCGAGGATGGCGACCACATCTTTCTACGGGTCTCACCTCGAAGAGGTCTATGGAGATTTGGCCAAGGCGGCAAGTTATCTCTGAGATTGATCGGACCATTTCCGGTCCTCAGTAGAGTTGTCGAGGTAGCTTACCACTTTTCTCTTTCACCTCAGTTACACCGAGTGCACGACGTCTTCCATGTATCCCAGCTGAGGAGATATGTGCACGACCCTTCTCACATCATCGACCATGGAGAGATGGACGTCGATGATGGGGAGACTTTTATGGAGGTTTCAGTAGAGATTGAGGATCTATAGGAGTGGGTCCTACGTGGACAGTCGATACCTCTGGTGTGTGTTCTCCGATAACAAAGGAACCTCTAGGAGAGCACATGGGAGTGGGAGGCTCAGATGCATGCTCAGTACCCCCACTTGTTCCCTTAATTCGAGATGTAGCTTACAGGGACGTAAATCCCTGAGGTGGGGAGAATGTAAAGACCCAGAATTTCTGTGGAAATGTTTTTATTAAATACATGGGTGTTTTATGAGTCCATGAAAACTGATGGTGCGTGATTTCGAGGCCAGGTGTGCCTGGAATCAATTTCTGAAGTTTTATTCAGGTACGTTCAATAAACGTACGAGTGAGATTTTATAACTTTTGAACTGGTGCTCGGAACTAAAATCTGAGGGCACCATTGAACTCGCAGCACCAGTAATCACTTAAGAATACTTTCACTTTGACAGTAGTGAGTCGAGAAAAAATGATAATTATTTTGGGTTTTCATGGAAAGTAATAAAATAAAGTGAGTTTCACTTTATTTTATTTTAGCCTCCATGTGGGTGATTGGTGGTTAAAACCTCCTCATGGAATTTTGAGGTGGGACCACCACACCTTAACCTCCCGTGAGAGGTTATGGTGGTGGAGCCCACCTGAACATAACCTCCCACAAGAGGTTATGATGTGGGGACCACACGGGGCTTAACCCCCCTATTGATGGAAGAGAGAAAAACCTCTCAACTCTACCTCATTAATGAGGGAGAGCCTCTTGACCTTTCCATTAATTCAATTGTTCAAACTCCCCTAATTAATTTTTTCCAACCCTTCACATTAATTAGGTGGAGCCAAGTAATTAATCCCTTCTTTTTGAATTTTTTCCAACGAATTAATAGATACTCTATTCTATTTTTTGGCATAGCTTTGGAATTTGGGTGGAAGTTTGGGAAGAGGAAAACTTGGGAGGATTAGAATTCTCCCAACGAAGAAAAAAGAACGAAGAACGCATTCTTCCAACGAAGAATGCCAGTAAAGATCCTTCTTCGACTTCTTCCCCAGACACCTACTGATGTGGAGCGTCCTCTACAACCGACGCAACTTGGGATTGGAAGTGTGCGGCAAATGCAAAGAATGAGGAACTCCTTTGTCTTATTCCTGCAACCTCAATGTCGATGATCGTCAATCAAAGGTAGGGGGTTTTATTTGTGTATTATTTATTTTCTTTTATCATCTTCGGTTGTAAAGGAATCAATGAAGAGATTGTAAAATAATTTTTGTTCATCGTACTTATTTGATTAACCAATTGATACCACCCTAAACACGGAGGGTGAGGGCCAAACCACATGGCCCGACCCCTCCGCTGATCTTGTTTATGATGAATATCGGCATGGAGATGAGGGGACGGAACAAAGAAGGTGGAGACGACAAAGGTTGCGCTACCCACGGCCTCTGTGAACTGTGCTTCCCCCACGGCGCTCCGGTGCTCCTGGCCAAACACCACCGGCCCGCATTGGGCCGAGCCGTGCCAAACTAGCCAGCCTGGCCGCCTCCCGGCCGCTGGCCCGCCTGGTCGCGCCCTGCCCTGCCGAACACCGCTGGCCCACCTTCCGGTCTCCACGCTTGCCCCGCGCGCCTCCCCGAGCCGGACCGCCTGCCGGCCCCCATGTGTACCCCAATAGCCTCCCTGAACTGGACCACCTGCTGGCCTCAGCGCGCCCCTCAAGGCCTCCCGGCCGATCCAGCATCTCGTCCCCCACGTAGCCCCCCGACCAAGCCGGAATCTCGGCCCCCTAACGGCCACCCGACAGAGCCGGCATTCTAGCCCCCCTCGTGGCCTCCCGACTGAGCCGGAATCCTGACCCCCTTGCGGTGCCCTAGCTGAACTGGACCCAGTTGTGCCCTCCTGGCCGAGCTGCGCTGGGTCGTGCCCTCATGACGCTCCAGGCCGAACCGCCCTCACGGCCTGCTAGGCTGGGCCCAGCGAACCATGCCGAACCTAACCCGGTGGCCCACCCAATGTGCCAGGCCAGACCCAACAGGTATGACCTGGTCAATCGAGACTGGGTCACCCCAGACTGGGTAGGGCCGAGTCGGTCCAACTAGGTCGGACCGGACCCGGGCCCACTACAGACCATTTACTTTCTTTGGAAATATCATTGGCACCAGACGACCGTTTGACGAACGGTCAGCGGCTCTGGTTTTCTTGGGGCACAACGGTCTCTTTGAGTATACCCCACTGGAGTTCGGGGTAATGTTGTGATACAGTCAGGTTGGATCGTACACGAATCCAACCGGGCCCCCGGGACTAAAAGGCTAATAACTCACAGACCGGGCATCCAATTGACACATTATCTGTTGCATTGAGACCTCTATGACGTGACAGACATTTGAGATACTTCTTCATGGGACTTTGTGGCAGTTGGAGCATCGACCAGTAGCTCAGGGAGCGGATCCTCCCAGAGACGAGCATGCATAGTGCGGAGACCTAGTAGCTGGCTGAGACTTGATGACTGCTGACCGATTTGAATCGGAGTGTTTCGACTACCCAGTGGGGAGAGCCTTGGTGTCGTGGCAGACCCACAGTGGGGAGGGCCTCTGTATGAGCACGGCAGACCCACGGTACTCGACAGGAGGAGTACCTCAGCAGGCTACGAGGGGGAGTGCCTCTGTGTGAGTGTGACAGACCCACGGTACTCGATAGGAGGAGTACCTCAGTAGTCCAAGGTTAGTGGGAAGCGCCTCTATGTGACGCAGAAGGCCCAATGTACTCGATTGAGAAGGGTTTCTCCAGTAGTCATGGTTTCAATAATAAAAATCAAGGTTTGAGCAGAGTCAGTAACTTTTGTCTTTGATTACCAGAGGGTCTCGAGGTCCCTACTGAGTATCGTTATACTCCCCCCTGCACAGGCTATGCCTGCACCTCATTGTGTTGGCTGCAGACGACGGACCGCACTAACTGAGGATCAGAGTAGCATTACTGGACAGTACCCGGAGGTAGACTTTATGACGAGTCGGTACACGGAGGAGACTGATGGACGTGGAGTGCTGAGGATGATATCTGTACCTACCCTTCAGGTAGGAATCCCTGGAGGATGACCCAGTAGCTTCTTTACTTTTCTTCAGTTGTACTTGTTTTTTTAGTTGTACTTGTACCTTCCTGATGGTCTTGTATTCTGGCCCCTTACTTTCAGTAAACTATGTTATACAGTTTTTACTTAGTGTTTTTCTTACAGCTTGTACTCTATTGTGTGTGTTTTCAAGTTATCAAGGCAATGTCTTCCTAGTTAGGGATTTATGCCTTTAGTGCTAGTGGATAGCCCCTAGCCTATAGAAGGCGGGCATGGGGTTGTCATGACATGGGTCCCAGGGGACGGGTCATGACACTTCTCCCTTTTGGTTCTGACATCACTAGCAAGAAGGGAAGTAGAAGTATCCACACCCACAACATTTCTCGATTGTGAGATCATCATTCTCCATCCATTTTCCTTGTGATCTTCTAGATTAAAGATAGAAAAACATGGATCTTTGCAATATTTCTCTTTATCACGGCCAATGGATTGAAAACCAGTGAAAATAGAGGTAATTTTTCATACCTTATGGTTAGATAAAAGTCAAAATATTATGTGGATAAGTCCACACACTATATTGGAAATCCGTTGAGATCCACCAGTACCAAGAAGTACATAGAATAACCAAAGAAAGGCTCTTATATTTCACGATCAAGTTTTATCGAGGCCCTAATTGATATGGAAATGTCATATAAAATCTTTGGATGCCATAATATCTAATTTAGACCACAAACGCTAACCCAAATCAACTAATCAAAATATTTATTTTTAATATAGGAATTAATTGCAATTAGTATTTATTATTATTTATTAAATATTAACTAATTAATAATTAATAACAAATTATTCATGTTAATTAATAATTATATTTATAATAATATGAATTGGAAATCCTATAAATTAATTATTAATTCAATATTCATTCACTAATTATCCATGTAAAGTTAATTACTAATTATAATTAATTTTAAATTTTAAATTTTTATAAATATATGACTAGTTAATTATTAATTACAATAAATTATTATTAGTTATTTAGAAATTAAAATTGATTAATAATTAATTGATTTATAATTATATTTAATTAATTAGTATTTAATTTGTATTTGATAAGTTAATAAGAAAATAGTAATTATAAATAATTATTAATTATCTTTAGTAATTATATGTAACACCTCAATCTTCCACAGTACATTACTTTTTGAATAATACAATAGCTTGCGTTGTATGTAACTTCAAGTTCTAACACACTACAACAAACCAAACTAGCTGTTATGAATAGTAATACCCAATTTTTGAAACTTTATAAATTTTATTTTTCAAAATTAAATTACTTTTTGGATTATAAATATCAAAATTAGCTTAGAATTAATTTTTTGAATATTTTGAAAACTTTCAATTTTTTATGAATAGTGAAAAAACACTGCGTTATTGTTTAGAATCGACTTTTTATTTAAATAATTAATTATATTATATAAATTTATTTTATGTAAAAATAGATACATAATACCTATATATGTTCAACGTAGCTCATTGGAGTCATTTTATAATAATATTAGATATATAAAATTTTAATGAACTTTTTACCGTCTTTTACCCACCTTCTAGGAGCATTTGCAAATTTGCATAAAATGTAATTTTACTGCTTCTATGAATTGAATTTCAAAAAACTGAGAGACACAGTTGACATAAATAAGTAAAATGTGATTCAATAAGCTGAAAATAATGTTTTGTGAATAGTACCTTTTGACTTTTATTTACCACGGTTAAAAGTAAATAGGGTACTTAAAGGTAAAAAATTATATTATAATTACCCTAAAACATGTCCTAATTATATTGGATAAGTGTTTTTAGACCAAAATCAACCCTAGGAATAAATTATGATCCTTTTGATCAACTTGGATTAGATTCGGACAATTATTATTATTTTATTTCATGGAGAGTTAATAGTGTTAAATTCAAAGTTTAATAACTAATCCATTTTTAATATAGGGTTATACAAAAGTTAAATTATACTATAAATATTAATTAGAAATATAAAAAGATTTCCTATATAATGGTATTTTATTTATAATTTTTATACATTAAATAATTAAATTCATTTATGATACAATGATGATGAAATAATTACCTTATTACTGAATAATTAAAATAATTGATATTATAAATATAATAATAAATATAAATTTAGACTTTTAGTTAATTCCACTAATATTATATGGTAATATGACATGTTAGGGTTGATTAAATAAATTTATTTCTATGTGATAATGTTTTTATGAATTTCACAAAAACAAAATACCAAATAGTGTCAAAATTGACATAGATTAGTTTTTAAAAAAATACTATATTATTAATTGATATAATATTCCTCAAAATATAAGGATCATAGAAAGGACATAGATAAGGTTAGATATATTTATAATGAACCACATCTGGTTCTCTTGGCTTTTTATAGTATGATTATTAACCATTTATTATAATAATACCAGAATACATCGTAAAGGTTAAACTGTTCAACTAAGAGTTAAATCTAAAAGATAAGTTTCATATAGTGACATAAACCTGTCTAAAACCTATTGGTTGAGAGTTTTTCGACCCAAATCTACCTTTTACTCAAAATAATGCAATTTTTAGCCATTATAAACCAAATATGATTGTATAATAAAACAATATTTCAAGCATTTCATAAAGTGACCCTCACCTCTCTTATAAAAGGGTACTTCCACATCTCTCAAAATCACACCTCCAAAGCCATTTGAATCGGCCAACACCAGCTCAAATAACCTCCCAAATACACTCACTTATACCTATAGGCATTACATTGATCAAAAATCCAACCTACAAAGCCCTTTTGATCAACTCAAAAGGGAACACTCGAAGAAGAGGTAACAATTTCACCTCCTCTTTCAAAGTTCTTTTCTTCTTCCACTTTCTCTTTATTTGTGGTTTCCATACTAAAATAATAACTCTAGTACCATATACATACTGTGATGTTATTATAAATATAGTACAATGATATTCATTATTCTATTCATCCTATAAATGATAAGTCACCATACGTTCGTATATAAGGATTACCATCTCCAAGAACACGATAAGATTCATACCCCATTGTAACCAATAAAGAATAATTATCATATTATGATTAAAAATAATGTTTAAGAACTTAATATCATTCTGAATATTAATCAAATACATCCTATCCATAACTAACATGGCTTACGTAACCAAGCATATAAAGGAAAACGAATAAGTTAACACCCGAAAAAATGATACCACTAAAATATTATTAACAAAGAAATATTAGAAGATCATATATGATATCATATTTATGTATGTGGTTCTTTTATAATTTAATAACAATAATTTAACTATTGTAAAAGATTTTAACTTACCCTCGACTATGGAAAAGTACTAGGTAAGCGTTATTTCTACAATTTCCTCATTATTCGAGGTTGTTTATACATGAGTATCTACTAGGACCTCTTTATCATCCACATCCGTGTTTCTAAAAATTGTATTTCAAAACATTTTTACTATTTCTTATACTATGGTTTAAAGTCCTTTATACCCTTGTTTGAATTTTTATAGAATTTTTATAAAGGAATATTTCCATCGTTTTCCAAACAAGGTCCTTTATGACCTTTTAGACAAGATTAAGGAATGAATGTTTTTTTAACTTATACTGTGGGTGCGGATATTTTCCACCGTTATAAAACCTTCAAATTATTCCTCACAATAATATAAGAATATTTTAAAAATAAATGTTTTATTTTATAATTATATGAATTTTAAATGATTTTAAAATAAAAAGAGATATTTCTCTCAAACAGTTTTGATTTCATCTATGTCAACATCCTTTGATTGATTTTACACTTGTTTGAAGATGATTTATTATGAAACAATATTTAATATTGTATTGAAGGTTTTTTGAAATGCTTGATTGTGGATGTGTTATTTTTATATCATTTAGGGTTCATGGTTAAAGTATTAACATTTTGTATTCTAGTTTTAATACGAATGTTTATGTTATGTTTCAACCTTTACATATAAGAAATGCATTGGACTTAGTAAGAGACGGGTGGAGCCCTCTATAGCTACTCGATGTATTAGTAGGTATCATGAGAAAAACTAGTGTCTTAGCATAGGGCCTTGATAGAATCTTATTTGTAGTCTTGACATGAGGCCTTAACTATATGGTTATGATGTTTAGCATTATGCATTCCATCATTATTAAATTCTCTATTGATATTGCATGTGATTATTAGACTAGTATAATATCTATGTGAATAAGTAAATGGAATTATTTGATTTATATTTTCCATATTATTCTGAAGTTTATGTTTAAAAGGCTTATGTTTTGGTCTAATACATTCCCTTAAATGTTTATGCTTATTTATGAAAGTTTCTGCAATATTGTTATCCTTACTGAGCATCTGAACTCACCCATTTATATGTTTTATTTTTTCAAGGATGTGAAGAAGTATTTTATGTTCGACCTAAAAGGATAGGCTATGGGATATAAGTGTGTTCAATGAGGAAAAAAACTTGTTGTTTTTATCTCATGATGTAATGTAAAACTTATGTTTGTATCTAGTACTTACAAGGCTACTAAACTGATCGATATTTCAGGACATGATCCCTTGTGATAATGAAAATGTTATATAATAATGAACCCACTCTTGGTAACTAGGATCGAGGCATTACAGTTGGTATTAGAGGAAGTTAAGTATAAACCTTGGAAGCTGGATTTAGAAAAACTCTGATTAGAGAACATTACCCTAAGATAGACATTGAGGATTAGTATTGAATAACTTCCTTGAATTTTGGTAATGTTTATATTTTGTGTATTTCCCAAGAAATAAATCCTTGTATGGAGACAAGAATTTAGAAGCGGCTCTAGCACAGATGTACCTAGGAGTGAAAACTCTGACAAGGAGTTTTGGTCTTGACTTGGGGTATTCGGGTACATGACAACGGGCCTTGCTACACTCTTGGTTACGAAACTCATGGGGGATATCCTTAGGATAATTCACATTTTTATTACAAACCATTATGAAGGATTTATGAGTATATACCTTCTCAAATAAAACATTTTTATGATTACAGATTATATCCCTAAACTATTCAATTTATGTTAAGTGTTTTACAAGTTTGGAATTATATATTGTGATTCATAAACTAATCTAGTGTATGTCATTATTTAGAAATGGAACCTAGTGGAAGTAATGGAAATAGTATCAATGAAAATAATCCATGTAGGGATTTCCATCCTTCTCAAGATAATTATAGTGTAGTTGGTGATGCAACTGGTACTGATCATCTTATCATCATAATGGGACAACTCGCTCAGGTTTTGAATAATAACCTTACCCATATGGATCACCCTAATCCACGATGCGGAGGATCAATGTTACATATTTTTATGAAGAAACAACCACAAACATTAAATGGGACTACAAATCCATTTTTAGTTGAGCAGTGGATAAGTTCCTTAGAGAAAATATTTCATGATTTGAGGAGTAGCGAAAGTGAAAAAGTTTTCATAGTAGTTTATCGCCTCATGGGAGATGCAGATCAATGGTGGTAATTAATTCAAAACACAAAGGAATATGAAGAAGTATAAAATATGGATGGAGGGAGTTTAAAGAGATTTTATTAGAAATATAATTTCTTCGTGACCATCGAGCGGAAATGGAAAGACAATTTCTGAGTCTGAGGAAAAAGGAGGATGCAAATGTCTCAAAGTATGAGGCTAACTTTACAAGGTTAGCAAGGTATGCTATAGATTATATATGTAACCCAAGGAGTAATATTGATCAATTCTTTTATGGGTTAAAACCATTCTCTTTCAAGCATTAGCCTCACAATTTTTCTCTTCATATGAAGATATTGTCTCTTTTGCTGTCAAGAAAGAAATGGAATTCTCTTAGTATTACAACTTTAAAGCAAAGAAAGAGAAGAATAGATCTGTTGAACACTCTGGAAGTGGAAATAAGGGGAAGAAGGGAAAATTGGAATATTCATCCAATAATAAATATGGGAAGAAGCACCCTGGTACTTTTTTTGAAGGGAATGGGAGTCTTTTACAAGTGTGGTGAAAAAGGCCACCATGCTCATGATTGTAAGGGAAATAAAGAGGTTGTCAATGTTGAATTCTGAAATTGTAGAGAAAAGGGGAATTATGAAAATTAATGTCATGAGTTCCAAGGAAACTTACATCAATAAAGGACAAGGGAGAAAGGCCAAGATTATTCTATTACTACTATTGAGGTTGAAGCTCCGAAAAACGTAGAGGCAGGTAATCTAATGGTTTCCTCAAGTTTAACCAATGATTTATTTGATTCTGGATCATCTCATTGTTTCATAAATTCCCATTATGCTAAGAAAATTAGAAGTATCTATTTTTATTTAACAAGGGAGTTGTAAGTAAAAACTCCTAAGGGAAGTATCATTGCAACAATGTTTTGTGAATCAGTTCCCATCAGGGCATATAAATATTCTTTATCTCCTGATCTCATTTCATACACATGATTGAATTTGATATAATCCTAGGAATGGATTGTATTTCAGACCATGATGTGAAAATTTATTGTAAGAATAAGGAGGTTACAATTTTCGATGATGATAAGAAGTACCTTATATTTAGAGAAGAAACATCACCACCTGATTCTTATCTAGATCCACCCCCAGTAGATCTACTAAATTAAATTATTGGGGAGGAAGAGAATTAAATAACTATGGGTTAGGAAAGGAATGTTAAATTAGAGGATGTACCTATTGTGCAAGAATATGTTGATGTGTTTCTAGAGGATTTACCAGGACATTCTCCAGAACAATAAATTGATTTTTCAATTGATTTAATTCCTGGTTCAAGACCCATGTCGAAGACCCCTTACAGAATGGACACTGTGGAATTATTGTAACTAAAGAGAGATCTAGAGGAATTGAGTAATAAAGGATTTATTCACCCAAGTGTTTCTCCATGGGGATTCCCTATTCTTTTTGTTAAGAATAATGATGGATCTATGAGGTTGTGCATTGACTACATGGAGATTAATGCTATAATAATAAAGAAAAAGTATCCTCTACCTCGCGTTGATGATTTATTCGACCAAATTCATAAAGATCAATATTTTTAAAAGATTGACCTTCGATCTGGATATCATCAGTTGTGTGTGAAGAAGGAAGACATTCTAAAAACAGCATTTCGAACTAGGTATGAGCATTATGAGTTTACAGTAATTCCTTTTGGACTGACTAATGCACCCTCTATTTTCATGGATCTAATTAATATAGTTTTTAAGGAATATCTTGATGACTTTGTAGTGGTATTTATTAATGATATCTTGGCATACTAAAAAAATCTACGAAGATCATAAAAATCACATGTGCACTATTATGAAAACTTTGAGAATAAATGAATTATATGGGAAGTTTAGAAAGTGTGAATTTTGTCTTCAGGAGATTTCTTTTCTTGACCATATTGTCTCTAAGGATGGAATCTTTGATGATTCTTCAAAGACAAAGTCAATCCAACAATGGCCAGCACTGAAAAGTATAACTGAGGTACGCCGTTTTATTGGTTCAGCAGGTTATTATTGTAACTTCGTCCATAATTTTTCCCGATTGGCTAACCCATTAACCAAGATCACATGTAAAGGGGTTAAATTTGTTTGGAAAAAAGAGTGTGAAGAATGTTTTGAATAACAGAATAGAATATTAGTCAATGCTCCTATATTGACTCTTCCATCAGGGAATGATGGGTTTTTTATTTATAGTGATGCTTCAAAGGAAGGACTTGGTTGTGTCCTTATGCAGAATGATAGAGTTATTGCCTATGCATCACAACAACTAAAAATTCATGAAAACAAACTATCCCACTCATGATCTTGAGTTAGCAGCTGTAATAATTGCTTTGAAGATATGGAGACACTATCTCAATGGTGAAAAATTTGAGATATATACAGATCACAAGAGCTGGAAGTATATTTTATCACAAAAATAACTCAATATGAGGCAAAGTCAATGTCTCAAGATACTCAAGGATTATTATTGGACTATACACTACCACTCGGGGAAGGAAAATAAGGTGGAATATTCTTTGAATAGAAAGTATCATGGAGTTTTGAATAAGATGAGAGTTAAAAGGGATCCTATGTTCATGGATCTAGTAAAGATGGATATAGTAATAATCATGGATGGTGAAATATCGATACTTTTTCAAAAGGTACCTAAACCATATTTAATAGAAAGGATAAAAAGTTCCTAGACTGATGATAAGAAGTTTCAAAAGAAAATTAAAGCTATGAATGATGGGAGATTGATCGACTTCATATATGAAGATGAGATTTTGAAATTTGGGAAGAGAATTTGTGTTCCTGATATACCATACCTAAAAAAGGAATTTTTGGATGATGCTCATAGTTCCAATTTCTATATACACCCTGGTAGCACTACGATGTATAGATATTTGAAGGATTATTTTTTGTGGGATAACATGTAGAGAGAGATTGCAATTTATGTGTCAAGATTTATGGTTTTTCAACAAGTGAATGATGGAAGACAACAACATAGAGGAGTCATGCAACCTTTTCCCATACCTGAGTGGAAATGGGATCATATTACGATGGACTTTTTCATTGGACTACCAAAGTCTCCTAGAAGGAATTAGGCAACATGGGTCATTGTTGATCATCCTACCAAGTCAGCATATTTTCTGGCTATAAGAGAAGATTTATCACTTGAACGATTAACAAGACTATATATTAATGAAGTTGTAAGACTTCATGGAGTACCCATATCAATTGTTTCTGATCGTGATCCCCATTTTACATCAAGATTATGGGGAAGTCTTCAAAAGGCTTTGGATATTGAACTTCATTTGAGCACTGCCTACCACCCTCCAACAGATGGACAATCAGAACGGACTATTAAAACCTTAGATGGCATGTTGAGATCTTTCTCACATGACTTTCAAGGTATGTTGGATCATTATTTACCTCTGGTAGAATATTCCTATAAAAATATCTTCCATTCAAGTATTCAGATAGCACCATATAAAGCGTTATATGGAAAGAAATGTCTCATACCAATTTGTTAGGATGATGTTAGTGAATGAAAACTTGTAGGCCAGTATTTTTTTGATGAAACAATGGAAAAGGTGAAGGTTATCCAAACCCACATCAAAGAAGCTCAATGAAGGAAAAAGGGATATGCCGATAACTGAAGGAATGATTTGAAATTTCAAGTAGTATATCATGTTTTCTTTAAGGTATCTTTATGTAAGGGTGTTATACATTTCGGTAAGAAGGGTAAATTAAGTCCTGGGTACATTAGACCTTTTGAAATTTTTGAACAAATTAGATTTTTAGGTTATAATTTTGAAATGTTTCCAAGTATATCCTAAGTTCATGAAGTGTTCCACGTATCACTGTTGAGAAAATACATGCCTGAACCAATGCATGTACTCACCTATGAAGAAATAGAACTAGAACTTGACATGTCTTATTGCGACAAGCCTATCAAAATTCTTAATACCAGAGAAAATTGTTGAGAAATCAGATGACTTGTCTGGTGAATGTTCTATGGAGAAACCATAAGATGAAAGAGGCAACTTGGGAACACAAGGAAATTATGATGAAGAACCACCTAAATCTTTTTATAAAGTAATATTCTAGAAATTTTGAGGGAAAAATTATTTGAATGAGGGAAGAATGTAACACCCCAAGCTTTCACGACATGCTTCACTTTGAATAATACAGTAGCCTACGTTGTACAAAACTTTGAGTTCTAACACCCCATGACCAACCAAACTAGCCATTATGAATAGTAATACCAACTTTTTGAAATTTTTTAATTTTTTTTTTCAAAATGGACTTCATTTTAGGATTCATAATATCAAAATTATCTTAGGTGAATTTTTGGTATTTTTCTGAAAACATTCAATTTTTGATGAATAATGAAAAGAAAATACATTATTGTTTAAAACCTACTTTTTATTTAAATAATTAATTATTTTATTTAAATTTATTTTAGTTAAAAATATATACATAATATATATATATGTTCAATGTAATTCATTGGAGTCATTTTATAATAATATTAGATATATAAAATTTTATTGAACTTGTTACCATCTTTTACCCACCTTCTAGGCGCATTTACAAATTTGTATAAAACATAATTTTATCACTTCTGTGAATTGAATTTCGAAATTCCAAGAGACACAGTTGACATCAGTAACTAAAATTTGGTTCAATAAGATGAAATTATTTTTTGGTGAATAGTAACTTTTGACTTTTATTTACCACGGTTAAAAGTAAATAGGGTAGTTAAAGATAAAAATGATATTATAATTACCCTCAAAAAATGTCATAATTCTATTGGATAATTTCTTTTCTACCAAACTCAACCCTAGGAATAAAATTTTATCCTTTTGGTCCACATGGATTAGATTAGGACATTGATTATAATTTTATTTCAAGAAGATTTTAAAGTGTTAAATTCAAAGTTTAATAACTAAACCATTTTTAATATAGGGTTATACATAAAATAAATTCGACTATAAATATTCATTATAAATCTAATTGGATTTCTTATATAATGGTATTTTATTTATAATTTTTAGACATTATATAATTAAAATTATTTATGATAAAAGTATGATGCAATAATTACATTATTAATGAATGATTAAAATAATTGATATTATAAATATCCAAATACATGTAAATTGATACTTTTGATGAATTAAACTAATTTTTCAGGTTAATATGACATGTTAGGGATGATTAAATAATTTTTTTTCTAAGTGATAAAGTTTTTGTGACTTTCAAAAAAACAAGATACCAAATAGTGTCAAAATTGACAAGAATAGGTTTTTAAAACAAATATTATATTATTAATTGATATAATATTCATCAAAATATAAGGATCGGCCAAAGAACATAGATATGATTATATATATCAATAATTAACCACATGGGGTTCTCTTGGCTTTTTATAGTAATATTATTAACCATTTATTATAATAATACAAGAATACATGGTAAAGGTTAAACTATTTAACTAAGAGTTAAATCTATAAGATAAGGTTAATATACTGACCTAAACATGTCTAAAACCTATTGTTTGAGAGTTTTTCGACCCATGCCCACCTTATCCTCTAAATAAATCATTTTTGAGACATTATAAACCGAATATGTTTTTATAATAAAATAATATTTCAAGCTTTTCCTAAAGTGACTCTCACCTCTCTTATAAAAGGGTACTTCCCCTTCACTCAAAATCACACCTCCAAATCTATTTGGATCGGCCAAACCCTACTCAAATATCCTCCCAAATACCCTAAATTCGACCTATAGGCATTACTTTGATTATAAAAATAACCTAAGAAGTCTTTTTGATCAAATCAAATGGAAACACACACAAAAGAGGTAATAATTTCACCACCTCTTTCAAAGTCATTTTCTTCTTCCACTTCCAATTTATTTGTTGTTTCCATAACAAAAATAACAACTCCATTAACATAGACATACTAGAATATTATTATAAATATGGTACAACCATATTAATTATTCTATCCATCCTATGAATGAAAAGTCAACATATGTGTGTACGTACAGATTACCGTCTCCACAAGCACGATAAGATTAATACCCCATCATAACCATTAAAAAATAATTTTCATATTATGATAAAAAATAATGATTAAGAAATTAATATAATTCTGGATATGATTAAAATTTACCCTATCTATAACAAACATGGCTTACGTAACCAATTATATAAAGGAAAATGAATCAGTTAAGACCTGAAACAATGATACTAATAAAATATTATTAACAAAGTAATATTAAAAGATAATATGTGATATCATATTTATGTATGTGGTTCTTCTATAATTTAATTACAATTATTTAACTATTATATATGAGGTTAACATACCCTCGACCAACGAAAAGTACAAGGTAATGGTTAATTCTACAATCTCTTCACTATCCGAGGTTGTTTATACGTGAGTATCTATCGGGACCTCTTTATCATCAACATCTGTGTTTCTTAAAAATGTATTTCAAAACATTTTTAATATTTTCTAGACAATAGGTTAAATTCATTTATACCCTTGTTTTACTTTTTATAAAAAATTTACAAAGTAATCTTTCTGTCGTTTTCCAAACATGGTCCTTTACAACCTTTTTGACAAAATTAAGGAAAGAATGTTTTTTTAACTTATACATCAGGTGTGGCTATTTTCTGCCATTATAACAAATTTGAATCTTCCCTTACAATATTAAAAAGATATTTTCAAAATAAATGTTTTATTTTATAATTACATGACTTATAAATGATTTCAAAATAGAAAAAGATATTTCTCTCAAATAGTTTTTATTTTATATATGTTAACATACTTTGATGGATTGTACACATGTTTGAAGTTAATTTATTACGATACAATCATCCATATTATATTTAAGGTTTTGTGATATGTTTGACTGTGGATATGTTAATTTTATACCATTTATGGTTTATTGTTTAAGTATTAACATTTCGTATGCGATTTTTAATACGAATGTTTATGTTATGTTTCAACCTTTTCATATGAGGAATGCATTGGATTTAGAAAGTGATAGGTGGAGCCTGATATAGCTCCTCGATGAATCGGTAGGTCTCATGAGAAAAACTAATTTCTTTATGCAAGTCCTTGAACAAATCTTATTTGTAGTCTTACCATGAGGCCTTGACTATGTGGTTATGAAGTCTTTCATTATGCATTCCATCATTATGAAATTGGCTATTGATATTTCATGTGATTATTTGACTAGTAGAATATCCATGTGAATAATTAAATGGAATTATTTGATTTATATTTTTCATATTATGCTGAATTTTATGTTTAAAAGGTTTATGTTTTATTCTTATCCATTACCTTTAATGTTTATTCTTTTTTATGAAAGTTTCTGCTATATTTTTATCCTTACTGAGCATCTAAGATCACCCCTTTCTATGTTTTATTTTTCCCAGGATGTGAAGACGTTTTTTTGGGTTGACCTACAAGGATATGCTAAGGGATATAAGTTTGTTCAAAGGGGAAAAAATGTTGTTGTTGTTTTTATCTCATAATGTAATGTAAAACATATGTTTGTATCTTGTACTTCCAAGGCTACTAAACTAATCGGTATTTCAGGACTTGATCCCTTGTGATCATGCCAATGTTATATAATAATTCTCTGACTCTCAGTAACTAGGGTTGGTATGTTACATTATAGTTAATAAGTAATTCATTATTATTTAGTAACTAATTATTTTTATAAATTAGTTATTAGTATTTTATTTAATGATTAATTAATCATATTTTTAATTAATGGTTATTCTAAATATTAATTTCAAATGAAATTTATTATTTATAAATTAAATTTTAATTAATTACTAATTAATTTTTTATAAAAAATTTAGTTAGTTAGTAATTATAATTATTTAATGATAATTTTTTTAATTATATTTACATATATATTAATTACTAGTTATACTTACTTAATAATCTATCACTAATTATAATTACATAATAATTAATCGCTAAGTATATTTACTTAATAATTAATTTATAATTATTAATTATTAATTATACTATAGAATTATATAAAAATTTTAAAATGAAATTTAATATTATAATATACTAACTACTAAACAATAAGTTAAATAAAATAAAATATTCAAAAAAATCAAATATAAGTAGAAATGCCTAAAAATAGATAGGTAATAAAATGTGTGACATTCGGTTCATGGGAGCTTCAGGAACTTGAGAGCTTCGTATAAGGGGATCTTTAGAATTTGGGAGTGTTTGAGGGATGAAATGGAGGGGGGTTCCCACTTTAATTGGGTATTAATGGAAGGGTACCACTCTGAGTGACTCACATAGTGTATTTTTTTAAGAGAAGTGTTCCATTTCAAGTGGGACCTTAGGGTATTTATTTAAAGAAGAACACCTATTCAATTATTTTTCTTATATAATGATAAAAGAACCACTATATATGGCACTTTTATAACTTATCAGGCCAACACTAATTCATTTGGAAATGGTCGTACATAGTTTCTCAATGAAAAAACCTATCCCCATTAAATAAAGAAATCCATGCATGAAATTTTTTTCATGGAAGCACCTATATGAATTTAGTAGTACTTTTTTTTTATTATGATGATTCTATATATTTTGTTTTGTGTGATATTATAATTCCCTATAATCTTCTACGCCACATGAATGTGTCGTTGATCTGAAATATCATGTGTTCTCCTCAATCTATAAAGGATTGGGACTAACGATAGAGGATTGATCTATCTCTAGGAGATCTAATTACCTATTAATAGAAAATATCAATGAAAAATGAAAAAAATTAGTTTAATATACAAAATAATGAAAATTTATTGCAATCATCAATAAATATAACTCCAAAATAAAAACAAAAATGAAACTTATGAAAAATATCCATACTAGATGAAAATCATGATCTGGAAGCATGAATCAAAAAGTAATATAACTGAAATAACCCAAAAATAAATTAAAACCCCCAAAAAACCCTTATTACCTTCTCTTAAATCATAACAATGATCTCAATTTCCAACTCAAAACTACTTAGGGTCTCTCCCCATATATGTATGAAGATAAGTGTAATGAAATATTCACATGTTGTGAACTTACAAGGTGTTAGAAATACATGACAATAGAATATAGACATAGACTTTAATCATCTATTGGATCATAAAATACTAATATATGTATAGTGAAATATTGTTAGAGTTGGTCACTATAAATGTATTCTAAGTACATGATTATGATATTTTACTATTAATTATGTTTCTAATAACATCATGATTTTCCCTTATATTATATTTTTATGTTATATTGTCTTAAGAATATATATTTCACACTGAAAGGTTATATAAGTTTTGTGATATGATGAGAACTTGGATGTACAGTGATATTACTCATAAATATATGATATATATCAAGATTATATCATTTTATGAGACACAAATGATTTAGACTATCATGGATGGAGACTCATAGGACACTGAGGAACCCTCTCATAGTGTACGCCCTTAGTAATTTTCTGTGTATGAGATTATGAGAACATGATCTACCAATAGGAATTCAACATTTATATGGGTTTGTGGATGTTCCAATACATGAATGTGTGTATTAATCCTTATAGATTATGATTATCATTAATGGATACCATGAGTAAAGTACTTAGATACATTGATGGAAATAATGATAAAATTTTCTCATGGTGAGGTACGATACGTTAGGTGTGTCATAAGTGATGTTTCATTAATGGATAATATGTGAGAAAGGATTTGACCATTCTGTCCTTTGTGAGAAGTTGATATCTTGGTCTCTTTGATGGGAATGGAACTGCCTGGATAAATCCATTACCTTGGTTTTAAGTAGGATAGTTCATGTCTATAATTTTTTTAAATGATACATCAAGCACATTTTTTGATAACACTAGCATGTAACTAGATTTATTTGAGATATCAGGATAAATAGATTATATTAGAAGGAATGTGTTTGTAAGAGATTTTATTTCCTTGTAATAAGTACTTATTTCTCTATGGGTTCCTTGTCATGTTTCTAGATGATAACAATGGAATTTGGTCGGTTCTTCTTAATGCTAATGAGAAAGTGTCCAAGGGGTAACACACTAAGTTTATCTATAATCTCAATTAAATTTAGTATTTATTTTAACAAGTTACAGTAAATAATATTTATTCAGGTTTCGTTGATCTCCAAGATATAATAAAACTTCATTTAAAAGAATAAGTGAATTAAGTAATAATAATAAATATCTATTTCCAAGGGTTGGTGAATATATATTATTTATTATATTAATTTATGAATAATTAAATGATATTTATTTTCTAAATAAATCATTATTATTCAAAGTATTTTAATTATGGAGGAGGTCATGTGGACCATTTTTAATGGGCTAGTTGGAATTTATTTAAATAATATTTAATTATATATTATATAGTGACTCACATGTCAAGTAATTAATAAAAATAAAAATATTATTATTATTTTTAGTAGACATGGTATCAACTAATAATTAAGGATTTGGAAAGGGGAATTTGTATAACATGCCAACCTTAGAACCACCTTTATACACATCTAATTATACCACTTTCTATAATCACTCTTGTTTTCCATAGTGTATTGATCAAGGAGTTATCTCAATCTCTAGGGGGAGATATAGAGATCTAGTGTTCTCTCATATGCTCCTCACCTTTTAAGAAATTAAGATAATATCAATAAATCTTCATCGCTATAGACTAATTCTTCTATTATCTACCATGAATGATGCATGTGATCAGGATCAGTTATGCTAGAACCAGATGATTCTTCAGTGATTTATAGAGATTATGGTTCATGTTTGACGCAAATAATTTTCTTTCATTTCATAAAGCCGGTTTAAGAGTGTCTGGTTCCCCACATCCAATGCTAAAAAAATTCAAGAAAACAGAAACAACAAAAGAGGAAAATAAAGATTTACATATCATAGTACCCATAGTCATCCCCGCATCCCAAGCAGGATTATTCTTCCCAAGTAGCCGATTCCCACTCTGGATGTCTCCAAAAACATGCACTTTGTACTCTATTCCTAAGATGATCAAGAACACGCATGTTCGGGGGTGCCTTCTTAAATTATATATAAATTACATATGAAGATCATCCCCTTTTGGTTTTGGTGATTACTCATGTCAAGTAATCTATGAATAATATTGTTCGAGAAATTAATCATTATGAAAAGAATCAATTATTCAAAAATTAAGGCAAATATAAATGAGTTGGACATGCTATATAGGTTCTTCTACTACTCCTGGATCATATAAGTGGTGACAGAGTGTGTCAAATGTTTAATTTATAATTATTTATTAATCATTGATTGTTTTCATGTGTTTAAAATTTCTTTTCCTTTATATCAATTCATTCTTAAAATCTAAACATCATATTATCTACACTTTCTTATCTCTCACTAAAATAATAAATAAATAGTTATGATTAAAACAAATAATCATTCTAAAACACAATTTGGTGGTGATATGGGTTATGTATAGGCAAAACAGTAGTACATTACATGTAACTAAAAACAAAAAACTATGTAAACATTTATCTCATTCGTATATCACAATAAAATTATTGTTTTTTGAAAAAATAATATATGAAGTCTGATAAAAGAATGTTAGTAAGTAAATCCGGATAGGATAACACAAGGTTTGACTAAATAAATTCCATGTAACCCTTATACATGAGGCATAATCCTCATTTTCTCATGATCAAAAACATGGGGAATATAATAATATAGTGTAACTTTTATATGGCATGAGGATATATAGAATGTGAAACTCTAAAGCTATAATGAAATAACCCAGGTTTATTAGACAATGTGCCCAAACCATCCCATCAAATAATATATGCAAAATAGGATAATAGAACCCAGTCATGAATATAAGAGAAACTAGAAATACAACCAGAGTATAAAGTGTAAATTTATGAGAAACCCTAAAGGCATAAAATCCAATCTAAAACATGCTAAACCAGAATGTATATCAAATCCCCTTGTGACAAAAAATCTTTTCCAGACCAACCCGAACTGAAATAAGAAACAATAGGAGAATCCAACATGATAAAAGATGATCATCCCTTTATCTAATTATTTAAATATAACATCTAAAAACATGAATCATCATATGTATTGAGTGATCCTATCCCAATAGGATACCACAATAGTTTCTATATAAGGTCTAATACCTTGAATGCAAAAATTGATGCTTTTAAAAAATGATTTAAAAATAATTTTCATAAAGTAAATCTCGTTGTAAATCATTATTCCCTTTGGTTTTCATAAAATAATATAATATTATCATTCCAGAATTATGAAAAGTAAAAGTTATAAAATTGAAATGAATATACATGCATCTATATGTACACATATCCATAAAAAACATATCATGAGAATTTGTTTGATACTTCCTCATATAAAACCCTATGAGAAAAAATCTTGGAAAAAACATGCGATAAATAAATAATAATAGAAAAGAATCTCAAAAATTAGGATCTATCCTATGGGGAAATATGAATTAGACACTAAAAACACTGAAAAGGTATACATTGGATCTAGTTGATATCAAGTCCTACTAGTCGATATCACAAAAGGATACCTCCTAGTGGTGAAACACACACTAAGGCTACCCATGTATCTTTATTAAATCATACAAGGTTTAAAATGTGAAATTCTATAATACATTTTCCAAACCATGCTCAAAATATCATAAAACATCTTATAGGACAAGCCTATCCACTTTAGAGTTTAAAAACCCAATTCTGAATCAATAAAATTAATTTTAAATGAAAAACCTTCTCAAAAAAAATTTCCCTTTTTTTAATTCATTTGAATCAATTTACCACTTCCAATAAATGAAAAACCAAAATGAATATATCAATAAAGATATGCAGTTAAGAAAATTAACCCAATGTATAGAAACACCTACCTCAACATGGTAAAAACCTAAATGTGTTCGACCATAGTGACCAAAAACCAAAAGAATGATGTTTGAAAGATATGGCATGCCAAGAAACTAAAAATTATTAATAAAAAACTATCCAATCAAAAATCCAAACAAAACTATATCCAAAACCCTAGCTATAACCAAATATAAAGAAAAACCTGAAGAAATTCTTAGTTAATGAAATGAACTGTAACCAAAACAAAAATTATTCGCTGAATGAAATGATTTATAAGGGTTGGATGTCCCTAAAATCTCATACAATGAGCATATAGGTTTAGAGAAAGGAAAAATAAACTAACTGAAATGATAAATCACTCATTCATCACCCTCAAATTCTAACTCCAAACAATTACATGGAATATAATCCCATTACACCTTATGTATTTCCTGATGCTCATATACATCAAAAAACATTCCACCTTTTTAATAAAGACCCTAAATTTTCCATTACCCGACTTGATTCTCTTACAGGTCATGTAAAATTCTCACATTGTGTATCTAGTTAATGGATTCTTCTCAACATCCATTTCATGATAGATACTCCCATTACACTGCATGTAATTTCCCAATGAATAACAGAATGTGATGGGTTAAGATGAATATTTCAAAAAATCAATGACATAACCATTATTGGTAACCTTCCAATTTAAGTTTAAAATTATTTATCTAATGAAAAAGGAAACCAAAAAAAGGTTAAAAGATACCTAATCGAAAGGTAACACGGCATTAAAATATCCCCACCACAAATGTTTTCTGACCACATAAAGCCCGCAAGATCCTAGATCTGCAAAAATAGAAGGATACTACTGCCTCATAAATGACTCCCACTCCCACATCTATTTCTTATCATGTTCACACTACCATAGTACATGGACTAGTGGGATCATTTTAACATAGAATACCTTATCCTAGAGATCCATAATATGAACTGGCTATTCAACTAAAGTTGTATTATGATCAAGATCATCATCCTCCCATATAATTGGATAGAACGTATCTAATATATGCCTCATAAACTCAAAAACATGAAACAAATGGTTTATATAAGTGAATCTAGAAGGAAAGTCCAACTGATAGGATAACCTCCCTAGTATTCCAATGATCTCAAAGGCCCCCCCCAAACATTAGTTCCAACTTACCCTTTATACCACCTGACAATGATGTCCCAAGTGAGGTGAAACTATGAGAAAGAACTGATCACCAACCTCAAACTCTAGCGGCTGATGATGATGGTACACATAAGAGTTATGAGGACTATGTTCTATGATCAATCTCTTTGGGATCAACTGCACCATCTCTTTCATCTCCTGAACTACACTTAGATCAATGAAGGACCACCCTCCAAACTCTTACCAAAACAAAGGAGATATACATGGATTCCCATACAATGCCTCAAAGGGTAACATCCTAATCTAAACTTAATAACAATTGTTATAGGAAAATTCAACCAAAGAGAAATCAACTTCCCAAGAACATCCAAAATCAAGAACACACACCTACGACATACCTTCTAAAACCTGGATATACCTTTTGGTTTGTCTATCATTTTTCAAATGTAAATAGTTTATTAATTTAATTTGGAAACCCATCACCTCATAAATATCATTGTAGAACCTAATTGTGAACCTCATATCCATATCAGAAAAAAATGTAGAAGGAACCCCTTGAAGATTCACAATATCTCAGATATTCAAGTCCCCAAGCTATTCCACTTTCATCACCATATGGATAGGTATTAAATGCTCATATTTATGATTAAATCAATTATCAATCAAATAATATCATTTTCAATTGTATTCCATGTAAAATCGATGAATAAATCCTTAGAAATATCATCCCACTTCCATATTAGAATGGGTAAGGACTATAACAACCACACAATTATCAGGTGTTCTACCTTAATGCTCTAAAAAGTGAGACACCATGATATGAAATCTGTAACCAACCATCTCATCCCCTTCCACCAATACCAAAGTTCCAAATCATGATACACCTTATTAGTACCTCCATGTGAATACAAATAGAAAAAGTTTCCACTGTCTAACAACTATCACCAAGGGGAAAATGGAACTATAACCTACTATGGGAGCACAAAGCTCCAATTAAAGACCAACAACACTCACGAAATGTATCCCCAACATAAATGATTTCACTAAATAGTTGGAACTTTGTGTCTATCATATGATCGAGCTAAACTCGATCATCAAAATACAAGTTGTATTTAATTGAAGCCAAAAACCATTTTCAACCAACCTATTCCACATCCAACATCAACTCAACCAAAAAATCATCAGAGACAACTACTCATCTGATTCCTTCACATATTTTCTTAGTAATTTTATTCTCAACACATCATCAATAACATTCTATTTAATAGGGGTATATGTAATAAAAAATATACTTTTTGAAGAAACTATACCTAGTGTCTCTATAATAAATTCAGATTCCTATGAGTAATGATACATTTTAAACTCTTATGATCAGAATATATCATAATGTTCTCCCCAAATAGATTGTGAAACCATGTTTTGAGTACATTAATAACTTATACTAGATCAAGATCATGGGTAGGATAGTTCTTCTCATGACGGTGTAACTGGTGAGAGCTATAATCCACCACCTATTTCCCTTTAATCAAGACACATCAAAAATCCATTATAGAGGAATAAAAAATCATAACTACATCCCAGATTTTGAAGAATAAAAACTACTTTTGAAGTCAAACACACCTTCTACTCCTCAGAAGATATTTGAAACTTGTCATTCTATTCAAAAGTTACACCCTTATGGGATAAATGTTTCAACAAATATTTGATCATGTAGAAGTCCCGAAAAATATTTCTATAGTAACTAGTCAAACCCAAGAAGTTCTAGATCTGAAACACATTTCTGGTTTCTCCCATGAAATTACTACCAATACCTTTCCAAAATTTACAGAGATTCCCCTCTTAGATATCACATGCCCCAATGATATCACTTCACGAATCCAAAACTCACATTTGGAAATCATACCAGATATATGATATTCACCCAAAGTTTAAATTATGATATCCAAATGGTCCATATTACCCTCCTCTATCTTGGAATATACCAAAATATCATCCATTAACATAATAAAGAAAGTGTATAAGAACCAATGAACTATGTTGTTCATATAATCCATAAAAGCTTTCTGGGCATCACTGAGATCAACTGGCATAACCAGAAAATAAAAATGACAATATAATACTCCTAAATTCATTCCTAGGTATATCCTATTCTTGGAATATCAACTGATGGTACCCTAAATGCAGGTCAATCATAGAAAACCAATGATCCCCTCTAAGCTAATCAGAGAGATCATCAAACCTTGGAAAATGATATTTGTTATTAATGATCACCCGATTAAACATTTGGTAAAAAATACATAAACATGGGCTCCAATATACCTTCATATCAAATAGGATTGAAAAATATGATAGTGACGTTATAAGATGAATAAATCCTTTATCCTACATTTCCTCATGTTATACCATAAGTTCGACCAAATCAACAGGTTACATATGTTAAGACGACATTGAAAATGGAAACATACTTGGGAGCATGTCAATAGTAATATCACCCTATATCTAGGGTTCTAAACCATAAAAATAATGCATAAATACCATCGGGTATGAACGCACCACTATAAGAAATTGACCACCCAAACAAGGGTAAACTGTATCAAGAAAAATATCTTATAAGTAACACAATATTACCCCATCATAATGAACAAAAGGTTCAATTATTCCCAATCCAGAGTCCCGCTCACCTAGAAAAACGCAAGTGACCCCATAAATAGAAAATAACTATACCCAACGGTGATAACAGTCTATCTGGGTCTTAAAACTAATCATCCAATCCATGATTATAATCAAGTTGAAGTTGTTAAAATCAAGCACAAATAAGTCCCACCCAAACTCAATGTCAACTATCATCACCCAACATAAAGGAAATCTAAAACCTTGTATGGATTCCTTCCCAAAGGCATATAAAGATCCAAAAGGAATGGAATAAGTTATGAACATAGGCATAAGACATCAAATAAATTTAATGTTATGAAATAATGAGTAGCACCTATATCAAACAAATATAGAACGATATAAGATGACATAAACACCGTACCTCTAACCGTAGTTGGACCTATGTTATATTCCATTGGAACATACTCCAATACATAAATCAATCCAATCATAGCCACATGAACTTCCCACTTGGCCTGAGGATTAGAACCCCCACCCATGGAAGAATCAGTATAAACCTATAAAACCTTGTTGAATGTGGATCCAAACTTACAACCATAGGACATCCTTTAATAGAAAGATTTCATATGGATTGATCATCCACAAATATAAACATTCCTAGGAGCCTTCATATAGTTAGTCCTGGTATTAACACACACCCCACACAGGTAGTGGAAAACCTACTAATTCCCTATCAAAGCCCCTAAATTTAGTCACGAGGAAAACTGACCACTCTTACACTTCCTTTTATGGATAAAATATAAACACGAACTATTAACTTAACCAACTAATACACCACCCATACTTTCATACCATTAATTGTCTCCCTTAACTAAATTTTCTTTGCCAAATCCCCCCCCCCCCACAAAGTTATGAAGGAACATGTTATCAACATCGATGCCAGACGCACCAACTCACTAGAACAAGATGATTACTCTAGAATTGTACACTCCTCTTTATCTAAGGTTATAAAATATCGGGTATTCTGTGCACAAAATTTATCAGGGTAAAACAATAGGTTAAATATTTTCTTCAAAGAATACCATATATTATCCTCATGCAACTTATAATGCATGATAGATTCCCACCATCTTCTTCCTGGTCCCTCTAGAATATACAAGGAAAACCACACCTTAGAGTACTCCATCGTATTTACTATGTTTAAGTTCCTCTGTATCTTCTCAATCCACTTCTCGGTTACTGAGGTCCTTAATCACCGAAAAATATGGGTGGATGCTACTTCATAAATTCATTTCCATGATCCACTATACATCTTGGGTTCCTAACACAAACTTGAAAAATATTATGAACAGTAGATATAATAGCTTCTTCTAATATAGGGTCCATAGGAGGATTCTCCTAAAGAACCTATCTTGAAGATTCCTCTCTGGTTTCTAGAAGACCACTTCTCAGAGGAATTTTCTAATAAAATAAAAAAAACCATTTTTTCATGAGAAAATACAGAAATATTATGATGAACTTTTGTTATTGATAAACAATATTTAATACACAAATAATATAATGAAACCACTAAACTACCAACGAAAAAACTTAATTAAAAAGGAATAGGAAAATTCAAATAAACATCACATATAATTCATTCAAATGACCCCAAAATCATTATCCCAATCAGGGTAAAAAGTCATCGACTACCCATGGTAACTCAGTTTTAATCATATAGGTGAGTTAGGAAGGGACCCTTTTTGCACTGTAGCATCCCGTGTGTTTCTTCCAGGTAAAATTTGAAGAGAATTTGATTTTTTTCATATGGTGGATGTTTCCTTTTGAAAACCAATCCTCGGAATGAAATTACAAGAGTTATAACACTTTAATGTGTTGTTTTTTAGGTGTGGTTCAAGGCTTGAGGGGTCATTGGGGTGTTTTGTTGGGTTTCAAGAGTACTGAACCCCAAAGAATCATGTTTTAGGTGGACTAGTAACTATTCACTTTTTTTTGAAACTATGTGGCCCTCTAGTAAAAAATATATAGCATCTGTAAAGGATAATATGTTCCTCACATGAGCAATGCATAGTTTTACAAATTGTGCACCTTGCCCACATGCTTCATTCCTTTTATAAAGTGTGTGTACACTGTAAATCACATGATTATTAAATAGTTGGAAAAACCATACGGCCTAAGTTTTATTGGTGAATTTACAATTTTTACCTTAATGAACAAAATGTTTCAAACCCTCTTTTTCTCTTACTCCACTCTAGTGAGTGTTACATCCACCCTCCTCACGTAGAGGTCCTCTATATCCAAGCTAAGCATGGAGGGTTATCTTCCATATATTTTCGGATTCGAACACTGTCAATACATTTAGATTCCACTCAGTAATATCTACATTCCTTTTAAACATTTTTCTATTCATCCTTCTCTTAAAGAAGATATCTTGATGAAAGTTCATTTTCCCTATTTTCATGGAGGATGTCTGTTTCTTAGATTTCTCTCAAACTAAACCAAATCAGATCATGATATCCGATGTGTGAGTCATCCATGTTGCAAGGTAGGTGGTCTATAGTTTTTCAGACAATGTTTCACTACATTAAAAAATGTTTCGGTTGTGCCGCATGCTAGATTTTCCATGCATCTCATTAAAATATATTTCTTCCTCTGAAATTGATATATGCACCTTGCTATACTCTTGATGATTGATGTTTAGTAGTTAGTGAATTTTGGCATTGATCATAGACACCCCTAGGGTGTGTTGTCATGTTTTTCCCCTTTATAATTAAATGGAAAAATAGTTATAACACCTCCCAAGTGTTTATCTTGGGCCATAAATGGGTTTTCCATCTTTTATATAAATGTTGAATGAAACTAAGGACCTCCTAAGTGATTAGACCGACTTATAAATGTAATTTCCTTTGTAGGTAGATTCTTATTTGATCATGGAACCTTCTAAGTCCCTCTTTAGACCATGACATTTTTTCTCATGTTTTATATCTTTGTAAAATGATTATTTTTTCAGAGAAAGGAGTTATTCCTCTTTAATGTGATGTTTGTTTAAGATAAATGATTTTTTTTAAATAATATCAAGTTTTCTAATAAGACCCCTTGATGAGGTGTGTCATTTTCAATTGGAAAATTATATATGTGATATGACTTATCTGAATTGAATAAATTTTTATATAATTACTTTGATATGTGATTTTAATTACTCATTTATGTGTCCCCATGTTCTTCAAAAATAAAATAGAAAATGGTTTTGGTCTATTATAATGTTTTATTGATTCATTCTAAGGCATGATTACTAAAATGACCCCCTGTATTTTTAATTGGATTAATTAATTGACTTATGAACAAATTGAGTGATACCTGGGTTTCTTTCCAAGGAATTCCTGGGTTGGGATTATCTACCTTGAGATCAATTTCACTGACAGATTGTGTATAAAATGGGGACAATATTTATTTTCTAGGATGGAATCATAGTGCATTCTTCTTACATCATTATGATCTATAATGGTTCCCAAGGGGAGGCCACTTGGATAGGCTCATCAAGAATATGGTTATACTAGTCCATGAGTGAGACGTGGTCCCCTATGTGAGATACTAAGTATGGGCTCAGAGGTTGTCTCACACTAGTCTGATAGTGATACATATAAGGACTTTCATGGATCACATTTGATGGGATCTGATGGTAGTGAGCACTTACTATGCTCTTGGTTCGATACATGGTTTATCTATTATGGTTTTCCTTTGATGGTCCCAGGATGATGCTTATGAAATTTTGGTGTTTTTATTTTTACGTTGATAAACGATGTTTTATAATTGTTATACTAGGTATGTGTCCTCTAAGATGAATCACATGTTTGGGTTCAGTCAAACTCATGAAAATGGCATTAGAAATGAAATGAATTGCATAGAAATAATTGAAGAACAAGTAATTAATTTAGAGAAAATCCAATCCAAAATGGTCCCCATGACCCCATTGAAGTTTTCTTAATGAAGCTCATGGAGCTCCCAATTAAGAAGTGCATATACGAATACATTAAGGGATGATGTTATCCTCCATGAGTTTCACGCCACATAGTGACCGTGTGAAGTGTTGATAGTAGCATCTACAAGTTCGATGGAGCCACAAACCTTCTTGAATAATGCATTTTCTTCACAATCTACTTCTGATATTTGTGAGACCTTGATTCTTATAAATACCCACCTCATTAAAACCATTGGTGGATGGTTAGCCTTAGGTTTCAGCTTCCAAATTTTTCTTAATTCATGGGACACCTGAGCATTGAAAACCATACCAACATAGTTCTTACAAGGTACTTGGGACTTGTTAAAACTCATTTTGTGTGTTCTTTAAATCCTTCACCTATGATGGGGATTCCTTTCATGAAGCCTCTTCCCTTTGAAAATAATGAATACCATTAGTAGTACTTGATGATTCATGAAGTATTAATCCTTTATGAAGCACCTCTTCACTATTCATGTACTTCATCCTGGGGTAGGTTCACCCTATTTTAGGAAGTATCCTCCTTCAAAAATCCCATGAACTCTTATAAGCACCCAAGCTTATCAAATCACCCCTATGCAAGTCCCTATGCTTCGGGAGGCTCCTCTCCTGGGACATACCATGTTTCCTCCCTTCAGCTAACATCTCTTTGAAAAGGCTAAGTTCCTAAGGCCTCCATATTTATCAAGGATCGATTAAACTATACCTAAAGTCCTTATGTGATGGATTTCTTCCATTCCTATGGCCCAATCCACTTGAAGTGCTACATGAGATTAAAATTTATGTTTTTCTTCATAGCATAGGTACACTAACTCCCTTTTCTTTTAAGTATAGACATAATGAAATTTACCTCATGATTAACCATTGTACCATATTGTTACACCCTATAATTGATAAATCCATGTCCCACCTAGGGGTGCATGAGCTGAGTTTATGTAAGCTCAAGGGGAAAGGGTTGAGTCCCCCAAGTCCATGTTTCATGATGTAAAACAACCTAGAACCAACATACTCAGCACATGATGTTAAACTGTAGTTTTCTTCCATGAAAAATACATGGTATTCCACATATATGTTCATAATTGGTTTCCACCACCTCCAACCATGTTGTTAAATCCCCAAATACAAGAAATCTTCCACTCATAAGCCCCAAACACCCTATTCCCTAATCATAGGATACTCCATATATGAATCACATAGAATGAGTTCCTCCCCACATAGAATGAGATCCTCCTTACAAAGAATGATGTCATGACACATCCCCTAGGACCCATGTCGAGACTACCAGAATCCCACCTCACATAGGCTAGAGGCTGGCGACTAGAGTCGAGTAGAAATTCCCCGAAAAGGGGAGGCATTTTACGATAAACCTGAACACACACACTCGTCCCTAAGAAATGTACTAAAAATAAAAATAATGACTAGAAAGAAATGATACCCACTAAGGAAACCACTGAGAGTAAAAGTTAAACTTGAAAATTAAAGGAGCTAGAATACAAGAAAAAAATAAAATACAAAATTACAACCACCTGGATCTCGTCTGCAGAAAACCCTACATGAAGGGTTGGTATGGTAAGCTTTCTGAATGTCGCTATGGTGTACCATGCCCATCGGGTTACCCTAAAGCACCACCTATCTCTGGACCACCAAGGACTTCATAAAAGATGTTGATAGTCTACAAAAGACATGACATGTGTGGGTGATGCCTGTGAATGGGTGAGTAAAACAATACTCAATAGGGACCCCAAACCACAATGGTAAAAAAGGAAAATTATTAAAGAGGTACATGAAGTGTAGCCTATATGAAGTAAAATCAAGAGAGTCACTAGACTCATCACACACTAAGATTAAGTCTATGATAAATAAACATGATTTTTGTAAGAACACACAGTACCATAAAATAGTAACATGCAAAGAGTTGGTAAGACATGGAGTGTAGGTAACACACAGATTGTAGGTAACGCACTGAGTGTCTATAAAAAATGGAGTGTAGGTAACACACAAAGTATATATAACACACAGATTGTTGGTAACACAAAGAGTGTATGTAACACATGGAGTGTCATTATAGACTAGAGGATTTTCACCCTGGTGGGAAAGGGGAGTACCGAATCAGTATTGGTAGGACACAATTTCTAGATAATACACATAGTCTAGATAAGACACGAAGTCAGGGTAATCAAATAGATTATAGGTCACAGCCGGGCACAAGATTCTGTTCCCAACACACTCATTTCGGGAGCACCTCCTCCTAGAGGAAATAGTTAGTTTTCAAACATCCATGGAAACTCACTTAGATTATCTCAAAAGGACTACCTTATCGTGAGGGTCCCAACACTGAAAATGGTTCATCAAACATACACACAGTTTGAGAGTTATGTGCATTTAAGTAAAAAGGTGATGGTTGGGTATGGGTCCTGCCAAACCCGGCCTTCTAGGTCAACCCAACCTGTGGGGTCCGGCTGTCCCTGGTTGGGTCCGACCCACTTCCAGCCCGACTATCTACCAGTCCAGTCCACCAGCTTCATCCCAACTTACTCAAGTGGTCTGGTTCATTCACCCAAGAAGCATAGGTGTCACATCCCTGCCTGGTCAATGTAACTGACTATCGTATTCAATGCAGTCAGCCACCGCATGAACTGCCCCACAACGGTCACCATGGGGTCCTGCTACGGTACCGTTGGACCACAAAACCTCACCACATGACGCGGCCTCCTATCGCGTCTGGTCGCATTCCTCCACTGGACACCGACCCTGTCTTCCACCTACATCCACTAAGCCATGGTGTCCTCTATCACTGACCATAGAGTCAGTGGCCTACTACTTTTGGGCATCCGTGCTGCCGCTCTTTCCTACTGGAGGCTTCTCTTCTGCGGGACTTCATCATCACCATGGTGGCCCGTTTTTCAAAGTGGTAACACCGTAGTGATCCTTGGGTCTCCATATTCACTTTCATAGGCTCAAGATCATATTTCTATCACTTTGGGGGTCCAGTCACGTTTGGAAACTCCTAGAAAATCCCAATGCGACCAAGGGGGACTGTAGATGAAGAACAAAAGAGTATGGGAGGGAGATAAGCACAAGAACACAGTTAGAATGGAACATTGCCTTCTTCATGTTGGACTTGGTCCGTTCACCTCCAAGGAACTTTTAAATAGGAATAAAAGAATATTTAATAAGATTCATCCCATTTAATCATGCATTTCTAGCCATCCCCCAAGAAAGATAGAACTACGGATTAACATGTTCATGGGTTGGTCCATGTTCATCATTGGAAATAAGAATGGGGAAATAAATCACGAATAAAAAAACCCCTACATGGAAAGAGGTTCAGTCAGAGGAGGGAATTCATTACTGAAGTTGATCTATCTAGGAACGTCCTTGATCCATCGTTCATCAAATTTTTTCATTCGTCAATCCCTTCGAGAGAGCTTCCCAAGGTTCCAAATAAATTATACATCATTATGAATTATAATGTTGGTTCCTACCCCTAATTAATTAAAGAAACACATTAATGAATTTCGGTGTTTTAAATGTGTTTCGACGTTTCCATGACATTGTGCTGCAATGTCGTTGAGTATCCACACCACACTATTACTACGTCATCACAAAACATTAAAAGAAAAATGAAATAAACTTTTTAAGTTTATTTTTATTCTTCATTAAAATGTCCAAAAAATATTTTCTATAGTCAAACTTGACCAGTAGAACTTAGGCCTTACCTAATAAAAACAAGTTGTTCTGAACATAATGGTTCCCCCGAATTTTAAATAAGTGAAATCTTTTAAAAGTTACTAAAACCAAGCACCTGCAATATTTTTAATAAACTTAAAAAATATTCCAAACAATTATTCCGAGCACCCCAGGCCTCAGAATCACATTCCGTCTTAGAAACTAGTCTCGAAATAATCCCATATAATATTCAAAAAAATTACATGGAATATATGGGACATTAAATTCTCCCCACCATAGGGCTTTATGTCCCTGAAAGCCAAAACAAGGGCTACGAAAATAAATGGGGATAATGACCAAGAATCTGAGCTTCCCTCTCCCAAGTTATATTTTTGAGATTCAAGTGCTATCACTAAACATGAACTAGAGGAATCTACCATACATGAAGGATATTATCTTATCTATCCTCAATCTCCACTGGGTACTCTGCAAAAGTCTCCCCATCATCAACATCCAACTCACCCCAGTCAATGATGTGGGAAGCATCGTGTATGTATTTCCTAATATGGGATATGTGAAAGACGTCATGGACCAGCTCTAACTTTGGAAGTAGATCCAAGTGATATTCCACCTCATCCCCTATACATAGTATTAGAAAAGGTTAGAGGAACCATGAAGATAACTTGTTTCCCCCACAAATTCTCCATATCCCACATCGAGGAGAGACCCAAATGAACACATGTAATCCCTCATTTAACTCCAAGGGTCTCCATATCTTATCATCATAGGACATATGATGGCTCTATGTAGTCATTATCTACTCTTGGATGACCTACACCTTCTCCATAGTAGCCTGTACCAACTCTGAGCCCAAGATTGCTGACTCTCTGGGGTCAGTCTAGCAAAGTGGAAACCTGCAGGGTCACCCATACAATGCCTATAACAATGTCATACAGATGGTGGACTGGTAGAGTTTTTTTTATGTAAACTTCACCAGGGGTAGGTGATCCTCCCAACTATGGCCAAAATCAAGGATTCAATCATGTAGCATGTCCACTATGACCTGAATGGTCTTCTCCATCTAGTCATCTGTCTACGGTGGAAAGTTGTGCTCAAGCGCAATTAACTCCCAAATGCCTCCAAAAATCCCTTCCATAACTTGAATGTAAAACAAGATTCATTATCTGAGACTATCATCGATGGTACCTCAAGGAGTTGAACTATCTATTATAAGTAGTGGCGTCCCAATATCTCTAATGAATCTGTTCCTGAATCTCTAGGAAGTGGGCTGACATGGTGAGTCGGTCAACGATCACCTAGATGGCATCATTCCCTGAGTATGTACATGGTAAACCCATCATGAAGTCCATCAATATTCCATCTCACGTCCACTCTAGCACCTCAAGGTGTTGATTTAAACCTATTGGAACTTGGTGCTTGACCTTCACTTGCAGATAAGTGAGGCATCTAGTTACAAACTCTGCCACATCCTTCTTTATCCCTAGCCACCAAAATTGATGTCAAATGTATTGGTACATATATGGAACACATGGATGTACCACCAAAAGGTATGTATGGAACTCCCTCAACTTATCATCCCATTAAGTTTCTAGTATAACTGTTCCACTACAACAAAAATCGTGTTTAGTGGCGGTTTTGTGGCGGCGGTTCACAAAACCGCCGCTAAACGTTTTCGTTGAAAGGTTTCGCGGCGGTTTTTAATAAACCGTCGCGAAACCCGAAATCCATTTTCACAATCGTGACACTTCTTCCCCCACCCCGATCATTCCCCAAACCCTCGCGCCCTCCCTTCTTCCTATAACCCCCTGGTGACCCTCGACCCTCGACCCTCGACCTCCGGCGACCCGTGACCTCCTTCTCCAGTGACCTAATTACTAGGTCTACATTATTTATTCATCCTATAAGTATGAATATTTATTTATATTTTATGTAGTATGCTAAGAAAATTTCATGAACACAATTATGATATATAAATACATTGATTCTTGATAATTGAATTTTTAATTCTTTCTTGTATATTTGATTTTATGTTCATATTGTTAATGATACAAATATTTTATGGAAATGAGTAAAAGGAGAAAAAATGATCGATCTATCCACTTAAATATGGATTCCCATGACATTGGTTGTCAATCAAACACTTCCTAGTGTCAAAAATATATAACCAAACTGAAATAGAGGTTATGGAGCTGGAAACTAGTGATTCGTATCATGAACCTAGTTCAGGACAATTATGAAATACAAGACATGAATAAATCTTATAAAAAAACGTGAAGGCCAAAAAACTTTCATTCCATGAAGTCATCCTTCATTCTATGAATGTGTTTTGGCAACACCATAGATTCCCAAATTTCAACGTTGTTCATTGAAGAATCCCACCATGTTTTACACCACTCTTATAAGCCATAAAAAGGACTCATGACCTGAATTTATGTGGCATCAAAGGAACCACACACTCTAAAATTAACTCATTATGTGATTTCAAGAAGAAGGAGTAGTTTTCATGTGATGGAGGTGAACTTTTCATGTCCTGAATTCATTACCATATTTGAACATTAAACTTGTATGATATTTTATGCATATGTTGAGGGATTTTTTTACAGATACCTATATATGTAGACCTACAACAAAACAAACATGTAAGTATATACCTTGGAGATAAATAAAGGATACATCCAAAGATGAGTACAAAAGTGAAAATCACTAAGGTTGCTTCCATTCTTTGCTGCAATGTTCTAATGGGTAACCATTTCAATATGGCTCCTCAGGATTATCATGAGGGATTAGTTTCATTGTTTCAACTGAGGTGATTATAGGGGTGTGTGTTGATCATGTGTTGTTTCTATATTTCTATCCATGTTTTGGTTTTTGTAACTCTGTTTAATAATACCAATCTATTTTATTTTTCTATTGCATGAACATTATGTTGTGACTTGAGGTGTACCTTATTTCTGAATGAAATATTCACCTTTGGATTCATATGAAAATTATATAATCTAGCACGAGTAGTTTAAAAACGGTTTTGGGTAACCGAATCTGATAATAAAACCTAATATTTGACCATTCTAATAGTTTGGCTATTGTACTAGTGTAGGATACCGAGACCAAGGATCCCTACAGACCTAATTCTCATAATAGATATCAATGAAAATGAAAAAATTAGAATCCCTATCACAGGAACTTGAATGTGGAAATGAAGAGTTAAACTGCACTTCTGAGTGGAGAATATGATATGAAACTATAACCACTGATCAGTTTTCTGAAATATTAAGGATGATCACTACTTCCAATATCATAATTCTGAGGTCACTCAATCATGATTGGGTTTTTTTTTCAAACCATTTGGGAGACACATTTCTGCCTCTTGAACCTTATTTTGAATTATATAATATCCAAGAGCATTGGGATGACATTTTCCATTAACGTTACATGGTTTATTTAGCAGGGCTTCTCGTGTCGTATCCACCCACATCAACAAGATACCACCAGTACCATCTACAATGATGTCTTCAGAACATTTTTCTAATCCATATAATTATTAAGGAAGTGTCCCCACCAGTACAGATTTGCATCGTTGGGAATTATGTTTCTCTCTACTTTAATCCCATCCTATGATAGCCAAATCTGCCCAATGACGTCAATAATGTGCCTCTGTGCATAGTCACCTTGAATATAGATGAGATTTTTATAGTTAGGGAGTGATAAACTAAAAGAAATTATGAGTAAGAGGACCCACCGTTTGCGGTAGCACAACATCTACTGGACACCCCAAGTGTTGACACCCACCATCAAAGAAATATGCATGGCCTTTCAGATTCCTCTAAGTAATTACCCTTACACCAAGACCCCTACCAGGGTAAAGGACTGACCAGGACTGCTAATCCCTATGACCCGTCTAGTTCAATGTAGAATATAGTTGATCCTGGTATGACTTATATGTTTCAACATCTTTCCGAATAGAAGATTCCCATTAATGAGATCCATGCTAATTAGTTTCTACAATATGGTTATATATGATATAATCTTGTCCTATATCCACTAGAAAATTAGGGGAATCCAAAATTCATTAAGAAAAAAAATTCCCTTTAATCTGGAAAATCAATTTCCTCTCAATTCGGTAAATTTAGTAGCCTATGACAAGTGATCACACTATTTATTGCCTAATCCAGCAAAATTGGATGAGAATCTTCCTCAAGACCTGGCTCTAGTAATTCCCCCAGTATTATCTTATGGAATTCGCCCAGTTTTTATACCTATCACTTCATGGGTGGTTTAGCCTACCTACCATGTTGATGATATTAGAAATTCATTAGTTGTCATTGATCCTGGCCCAGAATGGAATCCTTTCCTAGAGGACACAATGGACAACCTCATCGTATCCTTTCAGGCCCTAGAGAAGTGATAGGTGGAAATACAACTTGATGGAATGTCATAACATGCATCAGTTTATGATATGTTAGCACCAATAGAATTTGAGAATCCAACAATTCCCCCCTTCAATGGGATGTGTAATCTGCTACAACACCTAGCCCATTTTATTTCAATGTGTGGCCCTATTTTTTGAACTCTATCATAGTAGGAAGACACAAAGCACTATGTTTTGTGCTGACATTAGAAGGGCCAGAGTTTTTCTGGTACATCTAGTTTTCCATTGGGTCTATAGCTTGTTGGGAAGACCATCATAACCAATTTATTTTTCAGTTTAGCACCACCATGGGAAATTCCAAAACATCTAACTACTTTATTTGAAAACAACGACCAGATGAGTGAGTCATATACATTGTCGCTAGGTGGAAGGGCCTCATGAATTCACTTGACAAGTCATTAACTCACAAATATCTACTGATGATGTGCATGGTTAATGGTAAGGATAAACTGGTTCCCTCCCCCATCACTCCAAACATTATAGGTGGATTCAAAAAATTCTCTAATAGGACTCATCGCTAGGAGAAATCCATCCAACATGCTAAGAAGGTGTTAATTTTTTCACTCAGGTATCCTATGAAAAGAGACTCTATGTTCTAGATTGATATTGTTTCACAGGTTGAGTCCCCTAGTCTACTAGAATTTTTACTAGTAGATCAGCCTTTATAGCATCACTAAGGAATCAACATCTTACTCATCCTCAGGTTATACATCAACCACTATAGAACGAGTCAGCACCACCCCCTCAAGAACTACTACCTACTCTAGTTAATCGGGCTTTATCCCCATATCAGCCTCCATACCCTCATCAGGGTTAGACTCTTATAGATCCCTTTAAATATAATAGAAATTGGACCTACACATTTTATGAGTATTAGTCAAATTCATATTGTATCTGGCATAGAATCATTGGTTTTCAGTTGATCCAATGGAAATTAGGGTAGTGAATTTATGGTAATATTTGAGTCATGAATTTGATATCATGATCTTATTAAAACACAATAGATATTATAGGGATTTTTTTATAAATTTATCTCTATTTACATAACTAATAAAATAGATTTACCAAAAATGGGTAAGGTTAAAAAAAGAATACATAATTTTATTCTTACATTTATGATCACAATCAGTGGTTGAACACTAACCCATATTTATGATAACGTACCCATTTCATATTCATTTCTCAAAAATCATGGAAAAAAATTTCTCTCAAAAACCCCTTCTTAAACAAATGAAAATAGTCATTCCAATTTGATATATCAACTTATAAATTAAGAGAAATTTCGCTAATTATCATAGGGTAGAGATGGAACCACCTACCTCAAAGCTCAAGTCACACATTCCCGTAATGGGATCCACCAACAATGAAAACCCAATGATGAAAAAGAAGGCCCTAGAATATAATAAAAACATTAATATTGATATAAATTAGAAAAGAAGGGGTTGGTGGAAATGGAAAACACCAAATACCTCAAGAAAAGACATCCACCGCACCACAACTAACCAAGGAATGGCCTCCATAATGAGATCTCCCAAAGGATCTCGAAGAATACACAAAGATTCAAAAACTTAGGCCACCAGATCTGATAATGTTACCATAGGGTGCCACCATTATCAAGAGAAACAAAGAATCAGAAATATTTCTTACCCAGAGAGATGCGCCACAACTATAATAAAAGATCCAATGTTGAATGGATCAATCTAGATGGAGTATAGTCTCCCAAAAAACCCCGACAAGATCTCTAGGTAGGGATCCAAGGGGCTAGAGAAAAGAATTGAAACCAAAATAGCCACTCGCCTATTTTAAATGTGATAAATGAATCATCTTTATTATATTATGCATACTTTATGATCAATGGGTCATCTTTATTATATTATGCATACTTTATGATCAATGGGTCATCTTTATTATATTATGATCAATGAATCATCTTTATTATATTATGCATACTTTATGATCAATGGGTCATATTTATTATATTATGATTCTGCAATCTTACACTATCGTATATTTTGTGTAGGCACATTGTGATATACATGGATAAAAGCTGGATCATATTACCGAGGAGCACACCTCAGTATGTTAAGGGTTTGAATGAGTTTTTAGATTTTGCGATTTCTAATCGATTCGTTGAAGGGAGAATAATATGTACATGTCCTAAATGTAAATTTAGAACATGGTTGAAGAGAGATGAATTTTATGAACATTTAATACTGAAGCAATTCCCTGTTCAATATTTATGTTGGAATTGGCATGGAGAATCGAAAAATACAGAAACATTGAGCACTGATGTTAATCCACAGAATGAGGTCCCAAGTTCATCGACAATGGAAAATGAAATGCAAAACCTCATAAATGATGCATTCAGAACTACAAGACACCACTATCAGCATCAAAACATATCAGAACAACCAGAAGAGGGTTCTACAAATTGCAACGTGACAAGTGATTTTTTTGAGACTGTAACACAAGTAGATCAAGATTGGAACATATCATTGGATCCTCCTCTTGATTCTGTAGAGACAAATGTAATGGAAAACATCACTGAGAAAAATGTGTTTCATGATTTAGTTGACGATGGAAATCAAGAGTTGTATAGTGGGTGTTTGAAATATTCAAAGCATTCACTTCTGCTGAAGTTCTACCATATCAAATGTCTATGTGGAATTACAAATAAGGAAATTTCCATGATATTGGAATTGATTCGTGATGAATTTCCTGAAGCAAAAATCCTATAATCTTTTTATGATATGAAAAAATTTGTTAACAATCTTGGTCTGAATTATATAAAAATACATGCATGTCCCAATGATTGTATGCTTTATTGGGGAGAGGATTCAAGTAGACAGAATTGCAAGAAATTTTCTTCTTCTAGATGGCAGTCAAAGGGTGATGTTGGAAGTCTGACTGAACATAATTTCATGAAGAAGAAGAAAATGAACACACCTGCAAAGGTTTTGCGTTACTTTCCTTTGAAGTCGTGATTGCAAAGATTATTCATGTCATCAAAAACCGCTGAACACATGAAGTGGCATTCTGTAGATAATAACAATGATTGGTTAATGAGACATCCACGATATTACTAATCACGGAAGACATTTGATTCATTACATCCGGATTTCTCAGCTGATCCTATGAATGTTCGATTGGGATTGGCTGTCGATGGATTCAACCCATTTGGGACTTTAAGTACACGTTATAGCATTTGGCCAGTTGTTTTGATCCCTTATAATCTGCCTCCATGGATGTGTATGAAACAATCATCTTTTATCATATCAATGTTTATTCCTGGAAAACAAATGCCTGGAAATGATATTGATGTATACTTTCAGCCTTTGATTGAATAATTGCAGGAGTTATGGAGTAACAGTGTTGAGACATTTGATGTTTCTTCTAAAACAATGTTCAAAATGCAGGCTGCTTTACTATAGACCATTAGTGGCTTCCCTGGGCTTGTGAATTTATCTGGTTGGAACACTTATAGGGGTTTGGCTTGTCCCGTTTATAACTTTGATTTTGAGCCCAAACGGCTACCTCATAGTAGAAAATGGTGCTTCTTATGCCATTGAATATTTCTCGATGCATCTCATAGATTTCGGCTGAACAAATCAAAATTTAATGGTTTCATTGATCGTAGACCACCTCCAAAGTTGTTAACCGGTTCTGAAATATTGACACAGCTTGAAAATGTTGAAACAAAATTTGGGAAGGTTCATCATTTGAATGATAGAGGAAAACAGGTCCTAAGTGCATCGTCAAGTGAAATCAGAACGCAATAATGGAAGAAAAAAAGTATATTCTTTAAACTTTCGTATTGGGAATTTAATTTATTGCGCCACAATCTTGATGTGATGCATATTGAGAAGAATGTATGTGATAATTTGATTTTCACATTACTTAATGAGCATGTAAAGTCGAAGGATCATCTTAATGATCACAAAGACTTACAAGTAATGAACATAAAACGCGATATCTGGCCAGATGAGAATGAAAAGTATGCTCCGGCCATTTTCGCAATGAAAAATAGAGATAAAGATATGTTCCTTTGAATTTTAAATAATGTGAAGGTATCTGATGGGTATTAGAGTAACATCTCGAGGTGTGTTGACTTGAATAATCGTAAGATACATGGATTGAAAAGTCAAGATTCACATATTTTGTTACAGTAGTTACTACCATTGGCATTGTGTACATTATTACTTGAAAAAGTTACTGCTGTTGTACTCCAATTCTGCACATTTTTCAGGAAATTATGTGAGAAAGTTGTACATCCATTTCAGCTTGAAAACCTCCAGGAGAGGTTTGTATTGACTCTTTGTGCAATGGAGATGATCTTTCCTCCATCATTTTTTACTATCATTATGCATTTAACTGTACATTTGGTTGAAGAAGCTAAATTAGGAGGCCCCGTTCATTATCGATGGATGTATCCAATTGAGAGGTATTTTATTTATATGTTTTCCAGTTAAGTAAACAATTTTTGACATTTAAATAAATTCATAATATTATTATTTTATTTCACAGATATCTTGGGCATTTGAAATCATACGTGAGAAATAAAGCTCAACTAGAAGGCTCTATTGCTGAAGGCTATTTGGCCGAGGAATTTCTTAACTTTTGTTCCAGGTATTTAGATGATATTGAGACAAGATTTAATCGAGTTGGACGTGTTGAAGACACATCAACTCAATCTCAAATGCATCAGAAATCAAAAATATTTCTTGCTATTGGCCGATCAGTTGGGAGAACCTCAAATGTGACACTGACAGAATTGGAATTATTACAGGCACATAGATATGTGCTGCTGAATAGTGAAATTGTAGATCCATTTATTGAAGAGTTTAGGATACAAACAAAGAGATGAATGAGAGTCCGAACACGAAATGAGAAAGATATAACGAAAGCTGTGAATAAAGAGCTTGTAGAATGGTTTGCACGATGTGTAAGTTCATAAATATTGCAATAAATAAGAATATTAGTTTGACACATACAATTTTTAAATCTATTAAATTATATTTCTTTTTTCAGATCATGAATACTGATACTTGAGCAGACTTTTCAGAAGATTTGAAGTTTCTTTCTAGAGGTCCTCTAAAGCAAGTTAGAAAGTTTGACGCTTATAATGTGAATGGCTTTAGATTTCGTACAGTTGATCAAAAAGTGGGTTTGAAAACACAAAATAGTGGTATATTTACATTTTCTGAAGTGGGATACTATGGAAATCTGTATGATATTATTGAATTAAACTACCATGGACATTTTTCTGTTGTTTTATTAAAAGTCAAATGGGTCGATATTATCAGAGGTGTTAAAAGAGATTCATTGCAATTTACTTCTGTGAACTTCTCTCGCTTGATGGATGTTGGTGATTGTGAAATGCATGATCCATATATCTTAGAATCACAAGAAAAAATGGTATATTATGTGAATGATGTTGTGGATGAAGGGTGGAGTGTAGTTACTCATGTAATACCAAGAGATTTGTATGATATGGGTGATGAAGTGGAAGATTTGACCTCTGAAGTTGAATGTCATCAACAGCAGGAAGCAGAATTATTTTTCCATCATGATATTGAAAATATTAGTCTTACAAGGATGAATGAAGTGGATTAAGCAATGTAGTAGGAAACCAACATTATTGAAGGGGAAAATGATTGTATGTACAATTATTCATTCATGCAGCAACCACTTGTTTCATTTCTGCAGTCATTCGTTATCATTGTTATATATATTTTGTTTGTTAGTACTGGGCATCTATTATCATTTTTAATTTTTTTTTCTGCATAATTTTTTTGAAATATATATTCTGAACTTAATTTTATTTGATTAAATGGCAGGAATGCCAAGGAGGAAGTGGTATACTATTTCTTCTAGTTCTGCGATGGATGCTGATCCATCTGGGTCACTCCCCACGACATCTGAGGCACCAGCTGCCTACACCCCTGCACCATCTCCCCCTGCACCATCTCTCACACCATCAGAGATCCTCCCATTAGAGGCTGAGTCGTCAACTCCCCCTACAGGTGCCTCATCAGTTGGGTGGCGATAGACCCCTTCCAGTTCATCCCGGACACACTGGAGGGTCACAGTCATAGGTATAAATTTTAATTAAATAAATTTATTGCATTTTGTTTATACTAATTTTTTTCTCATTGAAGATGACAAAAATAAAACCGTGGAGAAACACTTAAAAAGCTCAGATGTTTGGAACTTGAATGGCGAAAAGATAGTCATTCCATTTGATTCTTATGGGGTCCCTACGGATGATGACGCGGGGTTACTTGGCCAGATTATAGTTCAGTTGGCAGCGGAGCCCATTTCCCTTCCCATTTCATATGATGATTGGAGACATATGCCTCCAAACTGGAAAAATGAAGTTTTCGATTCTCAAATAAAGGTAATTTTATTACATTATGGTTTAATTGAATGTCATGTTACTAATATGTTCAAAATGAATTTCTGTATACAGATGTTTTTACACTTCACAGTTGCTGATGTGATAGCACAGAAGTGGAATTTGAAAAATCTCGGTAAAAAATGGAAAGATTTCAAATGGATATTGTGGTGTGATGTCAACGATACTTCGTTGACCTTGGAACAAATGTATGACAAGCTACCCAGTGGGGTACCAAAAGAGCAGTGGAAAGTTTTTGTTGACAGACATCGTGATGAGAACCGGATGGTATTGAAATATATATTATTATATTATCCTCATTTTACATTAATACATGTATATGAAGAGGAGATTACATTGGATACATTACTGTTAAATTTCATTTTATTTATTTCAGGATCTCTCACGACAGAATGCATCAAACAGGGCGAAGCAAGTCATCCCTCACACAGCGGGCTCAAAAATCTTTTCTAGAAGCCGAATGTCATTGGTAATATTTTAAATAGTTTAAATATTTATAATACAATATTATCTATTTAATATATTGAATTTTTTATTTATCTTTGCTTAATGTAGTCACAGAATTTAGGGCACGAAGCCTCCAGGACTGAATTGTGGTTGGATGTTCACAGAAAATCATATGACTCTTTTGTTAACGAGCCTACCAAAGAAGTTGGGGTATGAAGTCAAATTTTTATTATAATAACTTATTATCAGTTTTTACTGTGTTAATATGTATTGATATTTTATTTATAGGTAAAAATTAAAGAACTATGGGATGCCAGTCCTGGGCAATCCTACTCAGTCTCCCAGGATGACCCGATTGCTCAAGTCCTTGGGAAGGAGCATCCCAGTAGAGTGCGCAGGATGGGTTTGGGACCCATACCATCTGAGGTCTTTAGCAGGCCATCAGGTATTCCAGCTGCATATACTCCTGGTTATTGTCAGCCCATACCTGAAGATGCTCAGAGGGAGATGTCTTCTCTACGAGCCACAGTTCAAGACCAAGGGGCTCAGATATCCGCTATGCAGAAAGCGTTGACTGATTTATATCAGCAGATGAGCAGATATGCCCCCAGTGGTAGTGCACCGAGTGGTGGTGAGCAGGTAAATCACAAAAAATCACAATCATTTAGTTTGAAAACTTTTATTGGTTTTAAGTTTAATTATAAATATGCAACAATTTTTAATTTTCAATATAATGTTCTTACAGGTGGCAGAAGGAGATGGAGGTGGAGAGGGTGACGATGCATCATCGGACCATGAGTAGTATTGTTGAAGTGTTGAACAAATATGGGAAAGGTTGGTTTGTATATATAACATGTGTGGTGTATGGAACCTTTAAAAAACCATTGGTCTTGGAGGAGATTCAGTGGCTAACCTTGAATGATCACAATAACCTCAGGTGGTAAAGAGAATGATGTGTTTGTTTCATTGGTTAGATGATCTATGTTAATAGGCTCTTTGATGTTTCTGTTGTAAATTCAGCATTGGGAATTTGACTCATTAGGGTGTTGCATGTCCAAACAGCCATGTTTAATGGATATCACTAGATTAAGATGGTTTTCTGAGGTGATTTTCATGATCATTAATAGTTTTTATGAGGCACGTAACCACATCACATGAAAACCAATGCAACTCCCTTCCCATGAAGCTTCCCTCTTTTCTAACTTTTATTTTATGAACATATTGAGAGATTGTTAGATGACATGTCATATGATCAAAAAGAATAATCATAGGGGTTTTAAATGATTAATTGGGCTATTTTATGGGGCTTCACATGATCAGGAACAGATCACATGAATTGCATAACCCCTTTGCATGATGTTCCTAGGGTCATGTGATTATGAGCCTCATTGAAGTTCACATGGTCCTTGTGACCTAGGTGATTAATCTATATGTATACATGCTAGAATTTTCTTTCCTTTGGGTATATATTAATACCTAGGCTTTGGGTATTTCTTTGTTCCTAAAATATACAATGCTCATTTGGCTAGAGTCAAAAAATGCCCCCCCCCCCCACAAAAGTGATGTTCAAAGGAACAAGGACTCAGTTATGAGGTAGGAAATGACTTCATGAGTCTCTTATGCTTTCTCTGGTTTGATTTCAAAACATCTTTTTGTCTTCTATAAGTCCATTCATATTCCTTGAGGTTCCCTATAAATAGGGGTGAGAGGCTGGTCATTTGACCAGTGACATGAAGCTCCATAGCTCTCAAAACCCTATCTCTCGTGCATTTGTTTTGCAAGATAACTTTGCATGACCTCATCACAAGAACTATACAAGAGACCTAATCATGTTATCATGTCACTTGACCTCTTTGTGTGATCACCTTATCTAAATATCTCACTTAATCAATCCATGAACTAATCAATGGTAATTTATTAGAACATTGATGCATACCCTTGGCCATTAGTCTATCTTATGTGATTCGGTTGTCTCTTGAGGATTTTTTCATGATCTATTAATCTTTATGTGATTCATGTGACCTTCACATGGTAACATGATTATATGTATTAAGAAAAATCATGTGATCAAAAGATTTTTTATGGGTTATGTGATTTTCGTGACCTATAATGGATCATGTGGTCCACGTAATGTTTTCCATGTTATGCACTTATATTGTTTGATTAGCACAACTGATTCTCTCTTAATGGTTACATATCTTCTAATATATTCTTTATTCTCTTTAAATATGCCCTCTATTTCTCAAATGTCTTCTTATGTGGTAGACTGGAGAGACCTTATTTCCCGGAACCATAATGTCAATCATCGATATAAAGTATTTTATAACAATAATGATTTAAAGGTTCTTATTCTGACTGAACATCAACCCATTTAATCCTCGTTCCTCATCCTTATAGGAAAAATGACTAGTAGTGATCCCTCCCCTCTCTTCTTTGACACATTTTGATCCATACACTTTAATCCTTTATGGAATCAAATATTTTCAATTTTGATCATCTGTAAACTATAAGTATAAATCCATGTGACCCCCAATCTCTTGTTTCATTTGATGTTATATTGTGTTTCATTCTAAATCCATAATTTTAGGTATTTTGTATGCTTTAGGTATTCTTATTGAATTGGATCAAATTTTTCATCAACATTAAATGAAAGGGTGTTTATGAATATTGCGTAGGTGGTGCATATATTTTATCTTTATTATATATATGTTGTATGTGTTGTTTGGTTTGTTTTCCAGGGCAGTGGTGGAGTATAAACAAAAATTCTATTTTTTTTTTCAGGTCAGCATTTCGCGGCGGTTTTAACTGCCACTAATGTTTTACCACTTATACATTTTGCGGCAGTTTAAACCACCACGAAATATATTCGGCAGACTGCTTAGCAGCGGTTAAAACCGCCACGAAATCACGTCGGAATTAGCAGTGGTTTTAACCGCCGCTAAGCAGGCGCCTGGCATGCCTGAATTTCACAGCGATTATAGCCAAATCTAATTAAATATCACTTAAAACCACCGATAAATTTACCAAAAACCGACGCGAAATGAGGTACTACGACGCTTTTCTTTGACCGCCGCGAAATGTATAAAACCGCCGCTAATAGATTTCCGACACCAAGTTTAGCGGCGGTTTCTGTAAACCGCCGCCAAACTATATAGCGGCGATTTAAACCTCCGCTATATGAAAAAAAAAACCCGCCTCTAATAGGCAGTTTTCTTTTAGTGTGCAAACTCTGAAAAGGATGATGTGCTCTCCTCTTTTTGAATATCTAGTCTGGGCATGCCATGTGGACATCTGAGCATGTGTAGTCTCTTGGATGGTATCACCGAGCTTTGCCTCATCAAATCGTTTTAAGAGTGTAGGGGTAACAACTATATACTTGAGATAAGATTCTCTATATCTATCCACGTAGGATATATGCAATGCGGCTAACTGTCCTGACACCTCGTTTAGCAGCTATGAACTCGATTTCATTTTGAGCGCATCCGCCACCACATTTCCCTTCCTAAGATTATAAAATATTTCAAATTCATATTCCTAGAGGAACTACAAACATAATCTCTATATCAAGTTCAAAACATTCTAAGATAATATATACTTGAGACTCTTCTTGTCAGAGGAGACGATATACCATTTTCCCATAAGGTAGTGTCACCACAACCTCAATATGAAGAATAACACTACTAACTGATGGCCATGGGTCACATAGTTTTGTTGATGTGGTCTCAACTGCCAATATACATAGGCAATCACTGCTTTCCACTGCACCAGGACACAACCAAGTCATGTCGATGAGGCATCATTGAACACCACATACTTAGCACCCTCCTATGGAAACCTTAGGATAGGTGCGCTTGTCATGATCTACCTCAACTATTGAAAACTATAATGGAACCCATCTTTCCACATGAAGGGTTTTCATTTCATCATCAAAGAGATCATGGGTTCTACCACTCTGTAGAATTCAGGTACAAACCTCTAATAGTGCCCAGCAAATCCAAGGAAACTCTGCACCTCGATAACACTCTTGGGTGGCTCCTAAAAAAACACCTCAATATTTTCTGAATCCACTATAACTCTAGACTCAGAGATGATATGTCCTAGAAAGTGTAACTCTCAAATCCATAACTAACACTTTGAGATCTTCTCGTAAATTTAGTTCTCTCAGAATAAGTCTAGGACCATCCACAAGTGTATTGTGTGCTCCTCCTTGAATGATTAATACACTAGAATGTCATTAATAAAGACCACTACAAACCCTTCCAAGTACGGCTGGAAGATCCTATTAATGAGTCACATAAACACCTCTGGGGAATTCATCATGACAATTGAAAACACTAAGTACTCTTATTGACCGTACCTACATCTTAAAGTCATCTTTGGGATGTCCCCATCTCGTACACAAAGAGGGTGATAGCCTGATCGGATGTCTATCTTCGAGAACCATCTCACTCCTTTCAGCTAATGAAAGAGATCATCGATCATCGGTAAAGGATACTTGTTCATCAAAATCACCTAGTTTAGGCACCATAAGTACACTCCCAACCTCAAGCTCTCATCTACATTCTAGGTAAACAAAACTGGGGCTGCCCATGGTGAAACACCAGGCATCACGAATCCCTTTCTCTACAAGTCCTCTAACTGTACCATCAGCTCTGGGAGATCCACAGGAGCCATCTGATATGAAGGTGTAGATATCAGTTTCATCTCGGGGTACAAATAAAGGTATAAACCTACCTCTCTATGACAATTTAATCTTGGGACATCATCAGGGAAGGCTTCATCATACTCATCCACCACCGCAAGAAATTGAGGACTCGTCTTCGCCACTACCCTGAGGATCATTCTAGCCAACTGGTGTGTGATTCATTGCAACCTTCTACATGTGATTCCATCCTATGTTGCATGTATTTCCTTTTCCCCGGTAAAAGAAAACTCGGTCCCATATCCATTGACACCCCACACTTTGTGCCTAAAACAGTCCATCTGGGCATGGAATATGGATAACTACTCCATACCAAGAATGAATTTGTAAGGCCTTGACGCTGCGACTAAGAGATCCCATATGAAGATATCTCCCTCAATAGTAATCTCTCACATCTAGCTCCATCATGTGATTGTTGAATCCCCTCCCGAAGGAGTCTCTAAATGTAAGGATCGAGTCAGTAACTCTGCTATAATAAATGATCTCTGGAAAACAGTATGAGGCAAGGAAAGAGTGATTGGTTCCCGTTTCAATAAGAACTATAACTAGGGTGGAGAAGATACATATCATACATATAATCATCTCTATAACATTGGGAATATAATCCTTTATCTCCTGAAGCTGGGCCCACACCTATCCACTAGATTTGAGAGCTTGTGGTGGACCACCTAAGGGTGGTGGTGGTATTACCTCAAACCTCTAACCACCACATGATGTTCGACCTACTCCCCATCCACATCCTCCACCCCTGCAGACCACCCTTCTTGAACTTATGTTGCTTATGGGGTGGTCCCTTGACCGTCTCCTAGTAATTTTTATGACGGGTCAGGAAATCTCTATCTAGATTCTCCCAACCACCACATGAGTAGCACTTTCTATCCTTCATCTAACTTGCACTACCTAGGGAGGCTTGCACCACTGATCTCATATCCTGGAGTCATCCCTTGGAGTGCATAAACCACAAGGGTCCCTACATCATCTATCAACTACATGCTATTGAAGACTCCCTTACCTGTCATCCAATGATAGCTCCCAATGTCGGTTCCTAATCCGTCGGAATGTTATCTACCAGTTGAGATCAATCCAGCACCGTAGCATGCGTAGGGATGCCAAGATATATCATTGATGCCCTAATCTCATGGTGTAAGTTGGAACCTTGGCTATTCTATACATGAATTGGAGTATGGTTTTTGTTTTTTTCAATCCTTAGTGGAAGTTCATAATGTGTGTTGGTAAAGTGGTCATATAGTTCAAGCAGAAAATAGTATTTTAGGTGGCACCATTTCATAGTGTTTGTCAAATTTTTGGGCCTCAAAATTGGAAAATGAAGACATGGATTGTTATTAAAAGGAGGTGCATGAAAAGAGGAACTGGTGCACGAAATAGGTGGGCCTTGTGCGAAATATTTGATTTGTGCGTAGAAATCAGCATGGTGTGCGAAATAGTAGAGAGAGGTTTTTCGCGCAAATGGTGTTTCAGAATCAGAACGTCGAAAAATTGAAAAGTCTTGGGCTGTGTGACAAAATCTGGTGATGTGCGCGAAAAACGATTCCTGCGTGAAAAGTATTGCACGCCGAGTGAGAGTTTTTTTTATGCCAATATGGTTTTTGCGTGAAGGGGTCTGAAATGCCTATAAATAAGAGGTGATCCCCCTCATTTCTGAAAGTTGAACACATAGAGACGATCCAAGGTCTGATGCGCGTAAAAGGTTCACGTAAAGGGGCTTGCATGAAAAATTCAGAGCTGCGCGAAAAATTCTGGGTTGCGCGAAAAATTCCGTGCTACGTGAAAAATTTGAGTTGCGCGAGAAATCCGAGTTTCATGAAAAATTTTGGGATGCGCGAAATAGGCAGAGCTGTGCGTAAAAATTGAGGTTGTGCGTAAAACATTCAGTTACGCGAAAAAGGGTGTTGTTGCGCGAAATATTTTTTCATGCGAAAAGGAAATATTGCGCACAATAGTTAGGTCTTGCGCGTAAAGGGTTGGGGTTGCACGAGATTGTTAGTGAAACTTGTTTGCACATTCTGGTTATTTGGTTCAGTGGTTCAGTGCGTAAAAGTGCATCATTTCCGAACTTCGATGCAAGTAGAGTCTCGTGCTAAGCAGAGGCAAAGACTTTAATGAAAATCTATTGAAGAGACCCTCACATCTATAAACTGACTGAGACTTCACAAAAAGTAGTGAGCCATGGGGAGTCAATGGGAGTGACCCAAGGGACGTAGTGGGTTATCCCTGAACATTTGTAAATGCAGTAAGCCTTGGACAGAGTGACTGTTCCTGAACCTTTGTAATCCACAACTCGTGAAAATAGTGGAATTAGGTACGACCGAAAACCTGTCGGCGTATGCTTCTTGGACGTAGACCTTAGTGGTGAACCAAGTAAAAAGTGATGAGTCATCTCTTTGCATGTGAATGTTTGATTTCTGATCATATCCATCATATAGGTTTGACTAAGTTCCTACCAATGTGGGAACAAAATCTATCAAATTTAAAAGAAAATTTGACACCCAGATTCACCCCTCCCCTCTCAAGGTGTCCCGGGGGTCCTACAGTGTAGTCCCTTCTCAATGGTATGAGCCCTGAAGAATGGGTCATGCACCATGTCTGTAGAGTATAGAGAAGGATCCCTGAATCTCGTTGACTACTTTTCCATTATATGGTTTCCCTACTATAGATACAGGAGCTTATGTATACGCACAGAGTATAATGTCACTATAAATAACTCCTCCCTAAAGAGACACTCAATTGCTGTCATGGAGAGGGTCGCCTCCTCATGCGTCTGAATCATCAAGCTCCACCATATCCCTACCAAGCCCTATGTAAGACTCAAGGCCAAAACTTCCATATGGTCAATAGGTATGCCCACTGGGTGGAAAAATCACACCACCTACTCCAATGAATCCTCATCTACTTGACAATCCATCTCACCTAGGAGGATATGAGGTATTTATCTCTGTAAATCATGAAAAATACTAATCCTAGGTGTATCCTCTACCGGTAATTCCTATAGGAACTGATGATCTCTAGGTATGGTATCACTGGTACCCCACCAAGAGCTCCTATCTTTGGAAATGGTCCCTACCCCAATCCCTCATCGCTCGGCAGACCATCATCATGATCACAACCCTAAATCCTTGATGGATGCCTGTGTGGAAGCATCCTGAAACAGAACCAAATATACCATGTCAATAGAATATACCTGATGAGCTAAATCTGACCTAAGAAGGACATAAGAACACACTCAATTCCTATATTATGCATGAACCATTAATTTCCCATGAAACTAGTATTTTTATGTACCACATTACAAAGCCAAAATCAAGGTCATGGTGTATGGATACGTCGGCCGCAACACCAACATTGGGTTCTCTGGCCTAAAATCCGAACTCAAAACAGTTAGCACAGTTTCCCCAAATCAATAGTAAAACTGACCACCCTATGAAACCCCTATATCAAGACCCGTCCCTCAGGTTCCATGCCTTTACTACCCCATGCCCTCCTCCCATAGGCCAGAAGTTTTCAACTAGAACAGAGTAGGCATTTCCCACTAAGGGGAGGCATTTTCCTATAAACCCGCACATACATACACATCCCCAAGAAAAGTACTGAATCTAAAGACATTGAGTAAACTAATATGTATCATAGTAAGACAACCACTAAAATTAACAGTGCAACCTGAAGAAAAACGTGCCAAAATACAAGCCCAATTGAAATGGAAAACTACAAGCTCTTAGATCTCGTCCATGGAAAACCCTACCTAAAGGGTAGGTAAAGTAAGTTGTTTGAATGTCGCTGAAGCGTACCATGTCTATCGGGTCACCCTAAAGCACCACCTATAACCAAACCACCTAGGACTCCATCAAACCTTTCGGTCATCTGCACAAGACACAAAATGTGTGGGTGAAGCCTTTGTAGGGTGAGTAAGAAAATACTCATTAGGGACCCCAAACTGCAAAGGTAAAACACTTGGAAGTCTACTAAAGAGGTACACATAGTATAGCCTCTAAAAATTAAAATCAAGATAGTCACTAGATACATATCAAACCAAGTATAGGTTTATGGTACATAAACAAGATTATCATAATAATCCACAGTACCCTCAACAAGTAACTCATGGAGCATTAGTAACACACAGAGTGTAGGTAACACACAAAGTATCGGTAACACACATAGTGTAGGTAACACATGGAGTTTATATAACACATGGACTGTTGGTAACACATAGAGTGTAGGTAACACATGGAGTGTTGTAAAAGACAATAGGATATGCAGCATGGTGGGATAGGGGAGTACTGACTCATTCTTGGTAAGACAAAAAGTTTAGATAAGACACATAGTCTAGGAAAGACACTCAGTCTAGGTAATCACATAGCTTTTAGGTCATAGCTAGCCACAGGATTCCATCATCAACATGATCATTCCAGGAGCACCTCCTCCTCGAGAAAATAGGCCATACACCAACTACAATGGAAACTCACTAAGAGTATCTCAAAAGGATCGCCTAATCATAAGGGTCCCAATTCCATAAATGACTCATCAAATGGACATACAGATTGAGATTTATGAGCATTTATATAAAAACGGGGCAAGTGGGGTTTATGTCTGGTCTGACCTAGTCAGACCGACCTGACCTAACCCGGGTCTGACATGGCCTACCCTGGCTAGGGCCGGCCCGATGCTGGCCCAGCCTGCTAGTTCCATCTCGGCCCACTCAAGCAGGCCAGTTTGTTCGCCCCGGATACCGCAGGTGCCTCCCCCTGCCTGGTCAATGTGGTCGACCGACGATTCAATGTGGCCAACCACTATGTTAATTTCCCCACTAGGGTTGTCGCGGGACTGGGGCCCTTCACCGCATGATGTGTCCTCTAGTAATGTCTCGTTGAAGCCCATCATCGGCCATCGAGCCAGTGACCCAGTCCACTATCGACGATAACTGAGCTGCAGGGTCCTCCACTGCCAGCCATAGATCTAGTGGCCACCTACTGTTGTGCGGTCATACCCCCTCCCCACTGGTGAATCCTCTTTTTTGGGTCACCACTATCGCCATGGTGGCCCATTATTCAGACTAGGAATACCTTTGTGATCCTTGGGTCTTCGTCTTCACTGTTGTGTGATCAAGACTATCATGTCGCCGCTCTGGTGTCCGGTCACATTTGGAACCTCCAAACCAATCCTGAAGTAACCATAGAAGTCTATCACCAAAGAACATAATAATGAGGAAGGGAGAAAATAATATGAACACCTTGGAATGTACCTTGGTCTTGATAATGTCGACCATCCATTATTCATGTCAATGAAAATATTAAATAGGAACAAATGAATATTTAATAAGATTCATTCACTTTAATCCCTCATATTTAACCATCCCTCGTGAATGATCAAGATAAGGATCTACATAATTGTGGTTTGGTTCAAGTTCAACATTGGAAACAAGAATGGGGAAATAAATCTTGAAGATAAAAACCCCTACATGGAAAAAGGATCAGTCAGATGAGAGAAATCATCATTGAAGGTGATCCATCCATGAAATTCCTTCATCCATTGTTCGTTGGAGTTCTTCATTCATATTCACCAGTGAGATAGCTTCCTAGGTTTCCAGAGAAATTATATAGCATTATGAATTCTAACATTGGTCTCTGCCCCTAATTAATGGAGGAAATGAGTTAACACATTTTATCATTTAAAAAGTGTTTCAGCATTTCCACAATGTTGCATCGTAGCATCGTTGAGTTTCTACACCACAACATGGTTTCATCCTCACAAAACATTAAAATAAAAATAAAATGAAATATTAATGTTTATTTTTATTTTTATTTTTCCTTAAAACATCCAAAAAAAATTTCTATAGTTGACCCATACCAGTCGAAGTTAGGTCTTTCCTAAGAAAAACCCTATATTCTAAACACAATAGTGCCCTCAGATTTCAAATTTGAACACTAATTTAAAAGTTACTAAAACCATGCACACATAGTTTTTTTATAAACTGAAAAAATAGTTTAAACATTTATTCCGAGCACCCTGAGCCTCAGAATCAAATGTCGTCTCAGTTCCTGGTCTTGAAATAATCCAATATAATTGTCCAAAAATTTTCATAGAAAATCTTGAACATTACAAATGAAATCCTCCTAGGGAATCATTCTTGCATTATCCTCACACTATCTGTTATTGGAAATTATTTCGTGACATGACCATCAAGTCTAATGTGTCCTCCTGTCTCTAACACCAAGCATGACTCATGTGGGCATAAATGTCAATAACAACCATGCTAGCCATCCATATATACCAACAGAAATCCTCTTGAGTGTAATCCTGAATAACCATCCATATTACACTAATTAGAAGCTTCCATGTGTAATCCCAGAAAACCAATCAAGTTCCACCCCCGAATAGGCAACTTCCATGCTTAATCCCTAACCATATGGGAATCGTCCTTAGGTATAAGCACCAATTCCCATTTCCAAACTATATGGGATTTGATTCCAAACCAACTAGGATATGTGGGAAGACTCACTGAGGTTCATAACCAAAATTCTACCCATCCCATCCATTATATCAACTCCCAACACTCCATACACATCCACACTATTTTTTCCGCATCCGCCACATCCTGGAATGATCATGTTATCATCTTGTATAGCTCATACACATAATCCCTATTCATATCATTGCTTATACTAGAAGAACCTAGGTAGCTATCATGTGTAATCCCACACATCCAACCAATATAAATCCCCATATTATGGGATGATTTCATGTGTAAGCCCCCTACCATCCCTCATCAAAACAAATTTTATAGCATGAGAGTCTGTATCACTCGAGGTTAAACTGCATGGACTGGCCCTGTCATATGACCATAAACTGCCAAGTAGAACTGTGTGGGTTTTGATCATTGCCTTCTAAAAAGGCTATATAGGATCCCTATTTGAGGATCAATCCCAACAAATGGTAAAACTTGGTTCCACCCTCTTAGGGGTGCACCTCTCTGATCCACCTTCATGGGTGTTTCGATCAACCTTCACGATGGGACATATTTCCTTTTATAAAAACACCTCTTGGGTTAGACTCCATTGGAGTTATAATCCACCCATCTATTAATCCTTTCAAGTGATCCCTTATAGGGACAAACCTCCATGATCCACCTTTGTGGGGTTTTATGATTCGAATCCTTCCGTCCCTACAAGGAATTAAACTCACAATCTATGTCACAAAACTACCTCATTATTCACATGGGATTATTTAGGCAGAATACTTAGAAGACGTTTTCATATGGTTTCAACAACCACATTCCAATCATGGGTTGACTAAGGTGAAAGAATTAGAAGACATTCCTTTGGAATCAGATACCTCATGACCAAAAGGGGATAACTTGGGTTTCACACGTAAAGATGCATCCATGAGATTCCCTCCTCTGAGGAATATTACAAGTGACAAATGTTCCTAGAATCTAAAAATTTCAACAATGCCCAATGTTACTACTATCCAAAACAAAGGTTGGTGCCCTTTCAAGACCCATTGGAATGTCTAGATAGAAGTTTCATAATTAAGCAACTCCTCTAAAGAGATGGAATCGGAAATGATTTCCATGAGCATGACTTAACTCTATGAGGGATCCTCTAACTAGGAGGCATGTTCCAAGGATGAATCCATTGAATGAGGAACCGACATCCCATCATCATGTTTTGATCAAGGAGAAGACATCACCAATTATAGTGACTCAAGGCATCTACCATTGGAAGGTTGGAATATGGGGCAACCGAAAGTGATGCATGCCCATGTTCAGACACGTGAGGGGTCCGCTCTCTAGAGAAATCATCAGAAATATAAATGGTGAAATCGATGTGAATCATTTATCCTTGAAACATGAGGATTAACCATGTTTTCTCTCAAATCATGGATTGGTGTTTGATATGAAGCTATTCTTCTCAACATGGAGACTAGTAACATTCGATACATCATTAGATTAGAATTTCACTAGATCCTAATATCTACTTCTAGGAACCACCAATAAAATAGTGGGCATGAAATAGAAATCACCATAAAATGGGTTAGTTAAATGTTGGAAATTATAATTTGTGACATCGCCAGTGAAAATCTCCCTCTCCGACCATGAATGAATGGACGCTACTGGGGAATTGGGAATGGATTTTATTGTACCCATACAAACAAATGAATCATCCTACTTTGTAGGACTCGATCTATAGGAAACTAACCACCCAACACCCACTGATGTAGGGTCAGAAGAAATTTCAACATGAAAATCCTATGTGACTCCACATCTACCACTACATAAGTTACAACCACAGCTACTGAGCACCAACATCCCATATCTCCCTCCAAGATCATTCAGATGAGGATGATGGACACCCTTATAAGATAGTAGGATGGGGGCCATTTCCATATGGTACATGGCCTGCTAGGACCTAGAGGATTCTATGCCTCATAAACACCATTTCCCACAGGGGTCGCGTAGGGAGCCACTGCTCCCCGTTCTAATAGAAAACTGTTTCAAGAACCTCTCATCAGAATGATCCCACAATTCACTACCCAATGCCAAGAAGGTGTGAGATTCCTGATTCACACCTACTGCGACTACTACCCAGTAGAAACCAAGGAGGTATCCCATCTGAACCCATCAGTGCCAGTAGTGACCAGTCCTCTAGGCCAAGGAATTGGTGCATTATGCCACTACTCTTTCAGCCCTGATCCAAATGACCTAATTCCAAAGTCTGGCATAATCTCAAGAGGATTCCTATAAAGGGGCGTCATCTTCCATATCTCTTGTGGATTCATCCACCACCATCGTATTCTGCGAAACCTCATCCACTACTAGATAAGGATTCACCAATGCCCATTTTGGATCAAGACCACCAGCACCTTACTAGAAAGATGGGTTGACTATTATAATTGCTATCATCTCCACTTAATGTTATAGTCCAACACATGATGATTAGATTCAGTATGAAGGCCCTCCCCATACCATCACCAACCAAATTGGAGGTCATCCTCTCTCCCACACTCAACAGGGAGGTCCTCCCCATGTTCCCAACAATAATCGATTCCATGTTCATCCCCGATTCATCAACATCTAATATAGAAATCCTCCCTGAAATTATGGTTCTCAAAGTGGAGGTCCTATCCATGTTACAGACCATAAGTGTGAAGGACCTCCTAACATCATTCATTGGTAAAGTGGATTCCCTCCCCACTCCAACACTAATAAATTAATAGTTCCTCCCTAATTCATTAGCTATCAGTACGAAATTCCTTCCCATGCTTTCACCACTGGTCTAAATGGATGACTTCCCTTTGTTTTCAATGGTTGTAGTGTAAGTCCTCTCTATGCTTTCGGCATCTGACACAAAGGTCCCCCTCATGCCCAGTTTGATCAGTGTGAAGGTCCTACTCACACTTCAACCGACCTAAGCATAGGTTCTCCCCACTCTCACGGTCAAAATGGAGGTCCTACCCATTTTCCTGTAGACCAAAGCAGAGGTTCTCCCAACTTCATCAATAGACAGAGTGGAGGTCCTCCATGCTCCAACAACAACCGATATATAGTCCCTCTCCATGTCTCAATGAATTAAATTAGAGGTCCTCCCTATGACATCATACACCATCATGGAGGTCCTCCCCATTCTAAACATTATTTCCCTAAAGAATCATCTCAGGGTAGAAGGAAGAACTCCCACCGACGATGTAAAAATAATGGGAAGATCTAATTTGTTTTCATTCTCCTTAACATATCATATTTTGAGGCGGATCTCGATTCAATAATGGAAACTTCACCATATTCATCTACAATAGAGTTTAGGGTAAGAGCCTGGTAGGTGAAATTCATCATCCCAAAATTTGAGAACCATGAAATTCCTAAATCACATTGAAGGTACACACCAGTGGAGGATGATTTGGATCCCTTCCATGGTCTCACAGTGTAGTTATCTCTATAATTTCCAGTTTCACACTCTACGTCTAACTGAGATCACAATGTGTTATTCTAAATATTTATAGAAAAAGAGTATCCAGAAGACTCACCAATGAATTCTTCTTCCATCACACAAGATTTAGTGGGAATATTCTAGCCCTATAGGGATGTAATGATGTGATTGGAACCACTCTCAAGATATGACCCAATGTATAGAAAAAAGTAAACACATGAAACGGATCCTCCACTAGCTAGTCCACCACCACACTAATCCATATCCGTGCTACCATCAGTCTCCCAAAAAGTGACAATCAAATCTTGGGCTCACTAAGAGTTGGACCCCACTTCGAAACAAAAACTATTGTGGGATAATCTAGTTTTTTATTAGTTATCCATGGTTTTTTGGATGAATGAAACTCCCATTTTTGACATCCCATAATCCCTCATCGAGGACCAGGTTGCGTCCTTCCTACGTACTCTCTAGATGATGAATTTTCACCTCTTTTATCACAAGTTGGTCTTCCTAAGAAATCAGGAACACTTAGATGACATCAGCTGGCAGGGCCATATGGTTGAGTTGGAAGCACTCCCAGTGGATCGGAACCCTTCATCACCTAGCTACCACTATACCCTTAAAAATAGATGAATCCAAAGATTCATAGTTCTTCATATAATCATAGATGTGGAATCTCTACATGTAAAGATCTAGGGTTGGGAAATATACGCTTCTCTTCACATCAATCCTATCCTACAACAACCTGAATTACATGGATATTTTGATGATATGAAACTATGTATTATTATGGTTAATATGGATGATCTCGGGTTTCCAAAGGATGAGGACACTGGCATAGTTCCAAAAAAAAGAAACCACCCCACCTGGGGAAGTGCAGTACCAAGTGTTCATTCATACAGGTGTCCTCACTCACCTTGCCTATCAGTAAAAATACCAATAAGGAAAAGGGACCTCTTGAGGCCTCTGGTCCATATGTTGTTTCATATAAGACATATTTAATCCAATAGTAACCAATATTCTCTAGTAAGTTACATATTAGTAGAGTATTATTGATAAGATACATGATGATCGGTGCCCAGATTATGGTTCTCCTTGATAGGATCTTATCCATCCACTACTAGGGTAGTAGGGGAATCCATAAGTCATTCATGGAAAGATTCCCCCAGTTGAGCCTGACAATATTTCATATCCTAATAGAGAATATACTGGAGCTTACGGTAAGAGACCAAGCTATGGGACAAAAAATAATATTGAATAACATGATAATCTCACTCAGGGACCAGATCGTGCCACTCCACAAGATGCTCCACAAGTCACTCATCATGCCACTTAACCTTCTTACCATTTTTATGAGCATGACAATGCACTAGTGGTTATGGATCCAAATTAAGATAGGAACCTACACCAAGATGAGATATCATCTATCACTTCACACTAGAAATCCCTAAAGACACAGTAGGTGGTAACCCCACCTGATGGTAAGATGAATTCTACATGGGTGGAAGACAAGAAAGAACCCACGTAATTCAGAAACCCTTTCTTTTCCACTTTCAATGGGATGGGTGACCCACTGCAGCATCTGGCCCACTTCAACTCAAAGTGTGGGACCATATTAGGAACTAAAGAGTAGTATGAAGCCACCAAGCTCTGATGTTTTGTTTAGAAATTGGAAGAGCCTGCATTCATCTTGTATATCCAGTTACCCATAGGGTCTATTATTGGTTGGGAAGACCTCTGAAGGTAGTTTCTCTACTATTCCATCTCCACCATGTACAATATAAGCATTCCATACCTCTTCAAGTGCATGAATATTTCTCATGAGTGTGTCATATAATTTTTCTCCCTATTTAAGGGACTCATGTATTCACTCAATCAGCCGTTAATGCAAGAGAAGCTAATAATGTTGTGCATGGGGAACATAAAGGCCGAACTAGTCCCTACCCTCATCACATAGAATTTCCTAGGTGGATTCCAATATCTATTTGAAAAATCCCAACTCCTAGAGGAATATATGAAGTAGTCCAAGAATGCAAATCAATTTCCTTTTACATATAAAACAATAAGAACTGGAAAGGAAGAAACCACCACCTCCATATAGATAGAGGCCCTAGATCCATTACTGCTGTTAACCCCTCTACATGCACATCCTCACCGAGTAAAATAGCCTCAAGTTCAACCTCACATAGTATAGAATCGGTAGGCACATTTTCACCAAGTGTAGCTTCTATGATAGGATAATTTGGATCCAACCCCTCATCAGCCTCTGACCCCTCATCAGGGAAAAAACCCCATAATTCCTTTCCCAAATTGGGGGAAATGGACCTTCTCCATTATGGAAGCACAAGGTCCCAGTTATTTCCATGGTTCCTTGGAATATGGGATTCTAAAGCTGATATAGTGCAGGAAGACACAAGAGGCCAAGCTCAAGGATTTCATTGAACACTACCCTTACCATAAGATCTGTGGACATACCATTATGTAGTGCTATGTGTTTAAGGACTACCTTCAAGATCAGGCGGACAATGGTGTGTTCATGCAGGGACATGTTTTGGCACAAGTGGACACATCTCAATTGAGCCAAAAAGTGACATAGATTGTGAATGGAAATTGTTTTATGAACTATGGACTCCTATGTATGATGACTGGTTAACTTGAAGAGTATTTTCTCAGACCCATGGAATCATCCACACATGCTTAAGTCAATCTATATCTGATGAGGTTTCCAAACCTTCTTTGGATACCACTTCTATATCCACATCATAACCTTCTACATATCATAAGATTAGGCATTGAAGATAGAAGGGAAACCAAATTCCCCCACTGATGCAAAATACTTCTCATACTCTCACTGATTTTATGCCCCCAGAGATCAGAATCGCACTGAAAGGCCACCTAGCGTTGTAGGATTCATATGATGATGATCAAGAGTATTCTTCCATAAATACCATTGTGTTTTTGGATCTCATTATTATCCCTAACAATGAGGAATATTAATGAAGACCCTCCTAGTTCATCTAACCAAAACTATTGGAGAAGTGGTCTATGGTATGAAAACCGATAGAGTACATCATGCCATGCCATTCATGCTACTGATACTAGATAGTAGGTTATATGTATATCTAAACAGTTATAATTCTACTAGACCACTCTACAAGACTCATTTCCATAGCTAATCATGTTAAAAAATTAGGAAGAATATTTTTGAATGCATTATGATCAGCCACATCCATATAAAGTTATGCCTTAAGTGGCTGGCAGTCATCCAGTAGTGGTTATGGGTGAGTTATCTGATGATCATCATGAAATTACCATCACTATCTAGAATCTATTAGATAAACCATAATTACCCATCATTCCTCTTACTAAAGAGAAACCCCCTATTGAATGAAATGTGAATTGACACAGAATTATAGAATGCTAAAGAACCCCACTATAATTCCCACAAATCATTTGATTCTCAAGGCCCTCTGTCTATCAGAGGAGATGTGATAGCCCCTCAAAAAAGCCTTCAGAATCCCCCTCTAGTCAAAATTAGTGGTTGTGGACACAGAGACCTTATATGATAAGGGTTATGAGCCACCAAAATCCCATTCCATCTTCTCATTCTTTAGAGATGACGAGGGTTCCCTCGTGTAAGGGAACATCAACCCACTATACATCACTAACTAGCTCAATGGTGTAGAGGTCTATCAATCATTAGTTGACATAGGTTTTGGGATCAATCTCATCCTGACCTGGATTCTCCAAAAGATGGAACTAACCGAAGAATATCTATGTCCTTTTGACCTAATTGTTTATGGATTTGACATGACTAAGTAGAGGGTGTGTTGCATAATTCATTTGAAGTCCCAAACTTGTGTCCCGGTTACAAAAAAATGAATTAATGTTCATCTCATAGGGTACTACCTAAAATTTCTTGATAATAAGGCCCTAGCTCCATCTGCATGCAACTATTTCCTCCTCGTACCACCATTTCCTCATGTACTCCCTCAACGATTGAGTAGGCATGCTCTATGGTAATGCATCCCTCATCAACTCTTATGAAGCCTATTATCTGTTTTAATGATATTACACGAAAAAGTGAAATTGGATCAAACTAATGAGGTTGACCACAACATAATTATAGCCATCCTGTGGACATATTTGGATGATTCTTTCATCCTTCATATTCACTAGTTGGAGGTTGCAACACAATACATTGGAAATTTCATTGTCATTTCTGGGTGGAAGAGGAACTCTGTGATTAGGTAAAAAGAATGTTTGAATACTACCTTTTACTCCTATGCAGTCTAGGCCCAATTGGTACCAGAACATCCTACCCATGTGTAGTACATAGATGTATGACTCCTGGCTACAACTATATGATAAACTTGTTTGTTCTGCCAAGTCTATCTATATTGACACAAGCCAAACCACCTCCATTACGTTGATATCAAACACTGACCTTGTAGTTGAGGGCCTGATGGGATTGACATGATAGCCTCCATCACCCTGTACTTAGTAGAGTAGGAGTCCCCTAGTGAGGATTATGTATTCTCCCAAGCTAGAACCACTATTTCCCCAAAATCAGTCATCCCATATGAACTATATATTCTCGATGATTCCCCTACCTTATATGATGAATAGGATATGGAAGATGAACCCCCAACATTTTAACAGGGTGTATCCACCATATTTGATGAGCTGGTTCAAGTGTACCTTGGTGCCAATGATGATTCAAGGCCAATGTTGATTAGTGTAGCCATGCCTCCAGAGGAACAACAACACTACATGGATTTATTAAAGAAACATCCCGATGTATTCTACTATTTTTTTCATGAGATTCTAAAAATAGAACCTGAATTATTTATCCAATGCCTTAGTCTCCCAATGAGTCATTGTGGGTTCAATTAGCTTCCTAGTAAAATGCACCCCTCTCATGGTGCCATGGTCCAATTAGAAGTTGATAAGATTATCGAAGAAATATTCCTCAAGGATGTTTATTACCCCTTGTGGATAGCCAATATCATCTTATTTAAGAAGAATAATGGGAATATTAGAGCCTGTATGGAATGTTGGGATCTCAACCGCTATTTTCTGAAGGACGATTTTCCCCTTCTAGTGATAAGTTGTTGATCGATGCCACAACTGGGTTCTATGATCTCTCCTTTATGGAATGATGTTATTGGTACAACCAGATCTGGATGGCCCCTAAGGATAAGGATTCCACCACCTATAGATTACCATAAAGAAACCTTATGCTATTAGATAATTACTTTTGGTCTAAAGAATGAAGGAGCCACTTATCATCAATCCATGCATCACATCTTCAAATTTATCTTGAGATGCTAGTGGAATACTATGTGGATTATTTGGTTATCAAATACCACTAGCATTAGGACCATCTAAGATAACATGAGAAATTGTTTGGCTTCCTCTACTCCTAACATTTAAAGATGAAACCCTTGAAGTGTGCCTTCGAGGATACCTTTTGTAAGGTTATCAGATTCTTCATCAAATACAAAGGCATCAAGATTGATCTGGAGATGATTAAGGAAATCTACCAGATGCCACATCCATGCAAGATTCAGGATCTTCGAAGAATTCAAGTCCATATTGCATACATATGCAGATTCATCTTGAATTTGGTTGATAAGGGTAAAACCTTCTCTAAGATCATGAATAATGGTGTCATCTACCAATAGGATGAAGAGTGTTAGGATTCCTATGAGGAAATCAAATAGTATCTACTACAACCTCTAGTTCTAATGACACTCATCTATGGGAAGCCACTGGTCCTCTATATGACTTCCCTAGAATGATCCCTTGGAACCCTTCTCACCCTAAATAACAACAAATGAAGAGAGAACAATTTTTACTATCTCAGTCACTTGCTCTACAACGTAGATTCTAGATACTCTCCAATCGAGAAGAACTGCCTCATGATGGTTTTCACAGTGTAGAAGCTGTAGAATTATTTTTAGCATCGTGAGATAGATTTGGTGTCCAGTATGGATCCACTAATATATATCCTAAATCATCTGATGTTGATAGGATGTTTAGAATGTTAGTAAGTGATCCTTCAGTAGTTCAACATCAGGTTTATTCCACAAAAATACATCAAGTCTCAATCAGTAGTAGTCTTTCTAGATTCCCATCATTCCCCTAAAGAAGCAGCTATGGATGTTGTTTTCCCAAAAGAGGCCACCCTCTTAGTGGATCAGGACTCACCTTGATGGAAAATAAATTTCGATGGTGTCTTCTAGAGTCTGACTAGTAGAAGGTAAAATGATCCATTTCTCAATAGAGTAGTCCTATAGATCACCATCATCACTCCTACATAGGTTTTCCTTCCCTATTCATTTCAAATATAAAAATTCCTCACCCAAATTTTTTCAAATTATTAGGCCCTCATTAGTGGTCTCAATATGGACTTTGAGATTGACTCCCATCTCTTTCATGTGAATAGAGACTCTAAGTTATTCATAAACTAAATCAATGGTTAATACATTTTTATAAAGCCAACACCCATGCCCTAATAGAGTGCACTCACTGGCTGATGGCCCAGTTCCTTTTTCCGCTAGTGGTGACTCATGTTCCCCAGTTTTAGAATGGTTGAGTTGATTCCCTAGATATCCCAGACGTGTCTCTTTTAGATCTTAACCAAGATGATATGTTTATCCATGTGTTACACCAAAAATTCATCTCTCCCGTCATCCCAGATGATGATGAAATCCAATAGGTATGCTACCTAACCACTAGTGCCTCCACATCAAGACCTATAGATCCCCATGTAGCTGAAGACACATCCTATTAGACAACTGCATTTGTTGAGTATATCTATCAAGATGTTATCCCACCAAATAGAGTTGAACGTGTGTGAATATGTCGGTGTGTAGTGCATATCATCCTCTAGAGTAGACCCAAACTTGAGTATACTCACTATAGATATGGGTTTTATAAAATTATCCTCCATTTCTTCCAAGGAGATGAGATCCCATGGGTTATAAAGGAATCTCATTACGTGTCCATTGGTTCCCATAAATAAGGGTTGAAGCTCTCCCACTAGATTTGTTGGCTAGGCTACTTATAGCCCACCATGGTCTATGAATGCGTTGAGTTTTCCAAAAGGTTCCACATGTGTCAGATCCATTCTAACACCATGGATCAATTTCTAGAGCCCCATCATTCTACCAAGTATTCATTGGCCTTTTCAGTCTGGGGACTTGATGATGGGGGACCCTATCCTCCAGCAACATCTCTCCAATGAAGATTCACTCTTACCACAACATATTTTTTTCCATCTGGTTAGAGTCAATACCTCTTAAGGAATTGAAGGCCTAATTAGTTGCTGAATTTTTTATATACCATATCATCCATCGATTCGGCATCCCTCATGCTATTCTCATAGAAACCATCACAAACATTCAGGCTACTGAGCTAATGAAGTTGTAAACTATGTACAACATCTGGTCCAACAATACTACCTTCTATCATTCATAGAAAAATTAATATATAGAGGCCTTAAACAAAAATTCCTCCAACATTTTTTAGAATATGGTGGGATAGAACATGAAAATTTGGCCAAAGAAGCTCCATAATACAATCTTGGCTTATTGGATCATGAATTGAAATTCCACCTAGGTGGCCATATATTTCTTAGTATATGAAATAATGGTAGTTCTTTCCAATGAGATATAGTTTCCATTTTTATAGATAGCTATCTATAACCAGATGATTCCAGAAAGAATGGTGTAAGTCCATCTTGATGAGCTCAAATCCGATAAAGAAAATAGTCTCCATGCCTTCTATAATCTAGAGAGTCACCAAAATAAGAAAACAAGAACTTTAAATAAGAAATATTTCCTCTAGTACTTCCTTTGTGATGAAATGGTGTTGGATATCAGAACCTCAATGAGACTTGGATGAAATCCATCAAAGCTTGATCCCATGTAGGAAGAACCTTACATAATTCAAAAGTTCTATCCCAATGGCACATTATATTTGATCAATATAGATGGAGATCACATCACTCCTCTAACCAATGCCATGTTTCTGAAGTAATAAACCACATAAAAAGTGAATGTCCTAGGGAAACAATGTTAAAATGGGTGCATGGTCCATGATTTAAGACTTTTATCTAATATCCATTTTAGTGTACAATTTATATGACTAGAAAATAAGAATTTGGGTCAAAACTTTATAACTTTAAACCATGCGTGGGTTTCCCTTGGGAATGTGTTATGTAGTACATGCCTCCTTGGTCCCACATTCATGTCAGGTTGTTCCTTTCATGCCACACATATCCCTTTCTCGAATACCTTTTCCCATAGTCTGAGCTATAAAAATTTAAACTTCATAGAATTAGTGTCCTGGTTGAATGATGGTTAAAATATGCAACAACAACCATCCTATCCATATTCCAATAAACTACAGAATGTCATAATGTACTCACCTAATAGGAAATCATTCTTGGCATCAATCATCTACCATTTCATGAATTAGAACTATATTTTTATTGAATCCCATCCTTATGGGAATCATAGTTACGCCAAAGCATTTTGTCTTTTGGCCTACCCATAGACTCATCATCCCTTTGACCCTTTGGCCTCATCCCTAGTCAAAGCATCCTAACTTTAAATGTTTTGCCATTTTTCTTGAGGATATATTGCACAATGGTAGTCCTCCTAGGCCCTTATTCATGTTGGGTATGTCAAACTACCATGCTCCCTTAACCATGTTGAGAAACCCAGTCCCAAGGTTTAAACTCTACGACCTTAAAGAAATATCCCATTATCTAGGTGAAATGAATTGAAACAGTTTGTATTAGGTTTATGAAATATGAAGTTAAACTATTTTCATCCCCTATATTCTAAGTAGTGCGACATTAAACTACATAGAGTCAGCATCATATATGCACAAAGTTAAACTGTTTGGAATCAAAGGTCATTTTTTTACCTTAAAAGTCATTTACAAGTGTCCCAGGAACATGGTGTTAAACTGGGTGCACGATTCGAGCAATATGATTATAAAATAAAAGATCATGTCTGGGTATCAATACTTTAAACTATGTTAAAGTCTTCTTTGGGTGTGTGTTGTATAGTGCTGGACATCCTTGTTCCTCATTTGTGTTGGGATACAACTACTGTTCCATGCACATCCCCCTTGGAATTAAATTTACACTTTATGCCTACAACACAACATTAAACTTTTATGTTGATGTCCTATACACTTGAAAATAATGAATAGCACTAGAGTCTTAGTTGCGTGATGTGAAATTTCACAATAGCCACAATCTTGGACATATGATGATAAACTGCACAACACCAAAATTTTCTGACCTGAGAGGACATCACCCTTCACATCGGAAATCTACCACACCATATTCCAGAACTACATATAGTTTGATTACTATCCTCATGGTATATGTATAGGCACCTGTATTTTTATATCTTATTCCAACCACCCTAAAACATGTTCCATCTATGTATAGATCAAACCGATGTATGGAGATTTCCTTCCAAAACTATATGTTCCAAGATTCCCTCATTATGGGATATAGAGTGAAACACAACCACTTTGTATTTCAATCTATCCAAATCTTGTTAAACAATTTTCCCTTTGGGATCACCTAAAATACATTAATCACAACATTAAACAGTATGTGAGTTAACTATGGAATGTGTTAAGTGGTGTTGAGACCCCTTGGTCCTTATTCACATCTGATTTTACATAACACTACACAAAACAAATTCTCTTTAGATGATCCTAATTTTTTCATACTCTATGAAAATAAACTAAGAGGCTATAGTTTAATAAACATGGATCTAAACTATCTCCCATGGTCCATGAGTTATGAATTTAAACTATTTTCAAAACCTAGGTTTAGATCCTACATCCCGATACGATCCATTCCACTCTTCGAGTATTTCTCAGTTTTGATTTCCATCATCTTTCAAATCTAGAAGAACCTCCTAACAGTGATGGTATCATACCATTTTTTCTCACCTCCCATCCTATTCCAACACCCTAATGGATATCTGATAGTAGATGTAATATCCTGTGTTTTTAACATGGTCAACAGTTGATATTGTGTTTGCTCACCAAAATATTGGTTCATAAAGTTATGGTCCTTGTGTTTCGAACATAGTAAATTGTCAATCCTTACTCATCATTATTCCTTTTTTTTTTCAAGATGATGAAAGTCTCTACTTACCTATTTTCAACTCCTCTACATCATTGTGGAATTCCAAAACCTTGGTGCCTCCCTTAATGTGTTCTTCCACATGTTTGGTAAACCCCCTATTTATCCTTGTTTCCCATAATGAAAATGACTCACGTGGTCTTAGTAGTTTTTGTAGGATGTGTACTGACATGGTCAAGATGAAAAAAGGCCCCCCCTAGTCCAAACTCTATGACCATAAAACTAAGAGCATATGGTCCATGTAACAAGACCTTAAACTATTGGAAAAAGTTATAAGTTCAATGACCTTAAACTAGCGATCTATGTCCAAGGGTGAATTTAAACTCCATGTGGATCCATTGGGGTTGTGTGGTATGGTGTGGTCCCCATTGGTCCTCAATCACGTCGACGTCCATCTATTTCCTGATACTTTAGTGGTATGCAAGACTCTTTTTTATTATTCATGTTAGGTTTATTTCATCCATACCATGTAAGAACACATGAAATAAGCATTTTTATGGTCTATAAAACACAACTTTAAACTATTGGATAGGGTCCAGTATGTATGACCTTAAATTTTTTGAAACATACTAGTCACATGATGTCAAAATCTCAAATTCATCCTAATCACAAACATTAAACTATACTATGCAATGTACTCATTGTATTACATTAAACTATCTGTATATTGACTTTAGTTGCATGATGTAAAACTGAAAAATATCTCAGGCCCTCGCCTAAAAGGTATTCTACTCTAGTGTTGTTCATCTAAAGAATTTTTCTCATTTTTATCTTTGTCTCAGTATCTGAGGTAGTTCTTCACTAGAATATGGGATTGATCATTACTCATACCAGTATGCTTACAACAATGTGTTCTAAGCCACGATGGAATAATTCTGAGAGTGTTGGAATACATTATAACATTCCATCACTTAATTTTCATGCTTCACATGCCTCTTATTTTGATACTCATACTCTTCCATGTCTGAAGGGACCCCCTAATAGTTGGTATCATTCAATTTTGGATCACCTATAATCCTGGTCCAACATCCTAGAAGTCTATGAATTATATTTTGAGATAGGTTTTGTTTTTTGAACATGGTCAGTGGTATACCCTCATTTATTTTTCCCTATTCTAGGAGAATAGTATAGATGCTATGTTTCGAACAATGTTAGTAGTAATCTGGAAACACCATTACATTATTCTCATGTTCTAGATTTTTCATCTTATGATTCACACTTTCCATTCCTCTTTGTTTGAATCGAATTAAACATACCAAGAATTATCATGTTCATGCATTAGCACATGTTGGAAAAGAGAGTTGGATATTTTGAGAGATTTTTTCTCCATCCATTACATCTATCAGTCTGAACACTTTCGATTAATGTCCATCAGTCTCATGAAAATAGAAATCACATGGATGTCTGTTATGAAACAACCAGGGTTGACCCTGAACTAGTAACCCGAGTCGATCCACGACATGGCCCGAGGGGCGTTCCCAATCCCCATAGGCTAGAAACCACTATCAGGCATCAAAACCTAATCGTTGGGAATAATTTGGCCCCAAAAGTTAAATTAATAACCAAGAATAAATATAATAATAAAACTGAAACTCTAGTAGTGAAAAAGAAATAAACATAACAACTCAACATACCTCTATGTGACCTTCCAGGTCCCCTCCCAACCAAAGTCTGACCATGATCCAATATTGAGAAACTCAGCCAAGAAAACCTGAGAAAAGAAAACATGCAACTGAAATGATAAAAATAGGCATGAGCATTAAAATTATTAGTAGGGTTGCCAAGATTAACCAAAGAATCCAACATCTCCTTTCCCAAAATAATTCATTAACACAAGTTTGAAATAAAAATATAAAAGTATTGTTTCCATATTTTAAAATAAGCAACATGATTTTCCCATTTAGAAATTTAGAAGTCACTAATGATATTTCCATAAAAACAATTTTTAATTTTATAAAAAAAACTAGAAATAAAATATACCAAAGATGGGATAAAATAATAAATGTAAACAAGGCATGTTGGGAATAAACTAGTACAATAGAATTTAAACAAACAATGTATATAAATGAGTTACCATGGGTGATCCTAAACATCCCTAGAAGACCCCTAGACATACTTGGGTTTGGAACCACCTGCTGTCGTACGGTGAAGCTCCTATGTCTATAACCAACTGGCCGCCCTATAACTGACCAATCCAGTGGCAAAGCCCACCTGGCCTAATAACCAATCCCAGGGGTAACAACTTGTCTAAATGAGGTTGATCAACCACTATCACTCGACCATCTAAAAGATGTCCAGGAACTCATGGTGGTTATAATAAGACTGTGTAAGAAGGAGGCTCTCGCACGCGTGATTCATCTCACCGCACTTGCCTACCCCAAACACAGACACTCTATATGATAACTCATAAAGGTATATCCCCGCTATAGTGGTTCCCCATATATATATATATATATATATATACATATATATATATATATATACATATATATATATATATACATACATACATTCATTATATCATCAAAGGTGCCAACCGGGCCGTTACGCCATACCATCATCAGATCCATTTAATGCTTTTTACAAAATAATAGAGTTGTCAAACTGGCACATAATTATCAAAGCACCATCCTTTCATGGAATCAACACAAACCTCACAGTTAAACTGAAAGTTCCAAACATGCCTTAACCGTGAAGTAACCATAACGCTACCAAAAAATCACATGAATACTATTTTGTATTTACAAATCCAAATGGGCCATTGAGTTCTGAAACTCACACCAAATCATTTCATAACTACTAAATGAGCCTTTAGCATTTTCAAACTCACATCAAAACACATTTCAATGAAAAATGACCATTATTTAAAGAATACATTGTTTAGGAAGCACAACACCTTACTTTAAAACCAAAAACCCATTTCCTTATAATCACTAAGCCATTCCAATACAATTTAACACAAACAATAAGGTTGTCAAGCGGGTTCACATTTTTCAAACACAATCATTTATAAAATTTCATACAAACAACAAAACATGAGTTGAAGGTAACAAACGGGTTTTCACAATACTTAAACAATCAAATATCTTCATGGAAAACACAAGTGTTGTCAATCGTACCTTTAGCTTCACATAGCCAAAACATTACCCAAAATATCATGCAAAAACAACTTTTTCATTTTCAATGAAAAACAGTTTATTAAAAATTTTATAAATAGATGAAACAATCTATAAAAAAATTAATAAACACACCAAATTATTTATAAACAATTTTATAACGAACCCATAAATTAATTAAAAAATGTATAAATAGACTAAAAATTTATAAACAATCCAATAAATAAACTGAATAAATTTTAAACAATTCATTAAAATTGGAAACACTTTGAAAACCTATTGTAGAGTATACCAAAGGAGCATATCATTCTTAAAACATCATCAAAATAATATTTGGCATCCAACAAGCCCATTTTTCATAAGCACACATGAATATGACAAGAGAAATTACTTCAAAACTATATCTATCAAAACTGACTAACATGAAAACTCTATATAAAGTTATCTAAGTGCATTGAGATGGTGTGATCTAAGTCAAAATTATAATTTAAAAAATCAAGTTTTAATTAGACTTAATCAAAAAGGAAAATGCGGATTCACCTAACTCAAAGCAAGAGAGTACGCAACAACTCTTCAGCGGGAGGAACAACAACGCCCCACGGATTAACCGCACACATAAAACAACGTAAAAAACACACGGAACACAACTGCGGTGTTAGGTTTTCATCCAAAACAAATAAAAACACCAAGGATGAAATGAAGAAAAAATAAATTAATAAATATACCAAAGAAGGAAACGGTTGGCGGCAAGGGGGGACGCGGCCACGTCGGAGCACGGTGGAGGCGCCACGTAGGGGGGTTCAGATGCGTTGTTGGCCGATACAAGGAGAGTAGGGGGTCAGATACACCGCTGGATGTATCAAGTAGGTCAAAGGCAGGAGGCGGCCTTGACGGAGGTGGGGTCGGCAAAGGCTGCAGGTGGTGTCGAGGGCAGCAGTCAGAAGCCTTCCAGAATGGAGGGTGAGAGGGGGTTGGACGTTTGGGACTTGAACAGGGCGCACAAGGTCGGAGGGCTGGGGCGTAGCCTAACCGGTGGTGCGGAGGTGCTTGGATGCAGCGGTGAAGGGCATAGGGGCCTGGTCGGGTGTTGGGCAGGCCAGAGGCTTGAGGACGGATGTAGGGAGGGCTGGTCGGTGCTGGAGGTCAAGGGAGAAGGTGGTGAGCGCGAGGCTGGACAAGGATGAGGGCGATGGGGGTGAGCACGAGGTTGGACGTGGGACAATGGTGGAGGTTGAGTACTGGGGAAGGCCGGGACAAACCATGGAGGTGAGGTCCAGCGGGTGATAGGTGGAGGGGCCGCTGGAGGTAGGCGGCGAGCGGTGTCGGGAGAGGGCGAGGCGAATGTGGAGGGAGACAAAGAGGAGGGCGAGCGGAGCATGGCCGCGCGAGGGGAGGAGCTGGGAAGCCGGGGCGTGGGTGGGGTCCAGTAGGGGTGTGAGGCAACAGCCGGGGAGCAGCTCGTGTAGGGGAAGGGGGAAACAGGGGGCAATGCGCCTAATCTTTATGTTTTTTTTATCATTTTAGTTATAATGTAATAATAATATTATTATTATTATTAATTAAAATAAAAAGGATAATAATAATAATATAAATAATAATAATACAATAATACTAATAATAAAAATAATAAAAATAATTATAATAGAAATTAAAAATAATATTTAAAGAATAATACTGATAATAATAATACAAATAATAATAATAATATGATAATAATATAAAAAATAATATAAAGAATAATGAAAATAAAAATAATAATAATAAAAACAAAAACAAAAACAAAAACAACAACAATAATAATAATATATAAAGAATAATAATAATAATAATAATGGGAAATTGCACAACACCGGGGCTCGCTGTGCAGCCACTACCAACTGCGCGGTGACCGCGCACAGGTTCGAAACCTAGTAAAATCATTAAACGTCAAAAACTTTAAACCAGGTCCCAACCCAGACCTTTCCACAAGAACCCAGAGCCAAGAAATAATAAAATAAAAGTAAATTTAATAGTATAGGTGTGACAATTCTCCCCACCCCAGACACTTTCTTCCCCCAGAAAGTCACCATGCTGAACAAAAGACAAAACAAGAGACCATGTCCGATTAATACTGAAAGAAACCACAATACAAGAGAATGGGAGAACACGAGAGGGTTATCCCCACCAAAATAACTCAACAAGTGTGGAAGTGTACCACCCAAACAAACCACCCTGATGGGGGGGGGGGGACGCGAGAACTCATAATCGATCCAAACAAACTTTTATAGCACGAGAGAGAAACAACTCTACTGAAACATGGAACCCTCAACCCAGACCAAAAACCTCTAACACTAGAGAAAAACCTCTGAGAAGAACGTGACATAAGCAGTAAATATGAGCATAACTATAATCCCGGACTCCTCCGCAAGCACTTACATCTCCATATGAACACCACTAAACCAAGATCAACCCATGCAAGGACCAAACACAGTTTTAAGAAAAATGCACGATTTAGAAAACCCTAATCTGACAAAAAAACTGTTTGGATTATAATAGAACATATCCTTCATAACTCCATGATGAGACAATGAACTTGAAACAATGTCAAAACATTAACTACAGAAAACAAGAATGAAAATACTTTAAATGTTATAATACTAACACGGAACACAAAACCCGAACCGAGGCTCCACACCCCCAAAAACTTCTGATTGTGCGCGAGCTTCACCCCAAGACTTTTGGCTGGGAATCTGATGGCTAAGGTATCTCCAACCTCACATTCAGGCACTGGAATTCCTCCAGTCACAATTTTTTCCTCAGGTGACACTTCTGGAAAAACTTCTCCAAGTGACCCAAACAACCACACCGATGACATGTCTTCAGAGGGATGGGATATGACGACTTCATGTGCTCGAACCAGCCACACTGGTGGCACACCACTAAAAGGTCCGACGAAGCAGAAGCCAGAACTTTTGTAGAAGACTCTTTATAAATAGGTTCCTCTTGCACACCCTGCTCTCTAGATGGGGAACCTTTTCAAACAACTGGATACGCTAGATTTCTAACCATCTTTGCTCCACAGACCAACTCAGCTAAAAACGTCTCATCCACCAACTTCTCAAAACGATAGTCCCAAAAGGGAGGACCCTCTCCTTGATCTTTGGATGAAGACCCCCAATGAAGAGAGAGGTCTTCATCAAATTCTGCAATACTTCCTTTGGATAAAAGGACACAGGCTCCTTGAAATGGTCAACATATTCCTTCACCCTCCATTAGCCTTGTTGAATACGCATGAGCTCTTCCCTTTTCTTCAAATTAACCTCTTCAGGTATAAACCAGCAGTTGAAGAGGGATTTAAAGACATCCCACATCATCCCAACATGCAGTGATGGCAGGGTGAGCAACTCCCATTCGTCTAGAGTCGGACCTTCAAACAGACCCAAAACAGCATGCACTCTGACAGTTTTGGGAGTTCTCAACACACTGAAGATGCATTCGACCTCTTCAAGCCACTATGTTGCTTCTAAAGACCCCTTTCACCATAAAGGATATGTAATTTACCAGAAGGACCAGAAACTAGGCTTGAATTATCCAAAAATATGGGGACCTTTCTTGGTGGCATTTTTTGAACAACATATAAAACACCAAGTTGAAACCGATATCAATTCAAGGTAAAATTAAAAGTATCATCCTGATCCAAAATGACTGGCTCAAAAACCAAAAAAATACAACCATAACCCAATATTCACTTCTCAAAAACCCCTTTTCAATTTAGATTTCAAAACCGCCTTCTTTCAAGGACACTTTCCAAATACCAAGCCCATTTTTCAAACCAAACTCAATTTCAAAAATAATTTTCCTTTTTAAAATAACTTTATAAAAACAAGATCAAGCCTATAATTCCAAGTACACACCCTAGTAATCCCATGAACCATTGCACATATCTTCATCCTCTTTCATTCATATGCACCAACACGCACTTCCCATGCATCCCCTCACAGGTGAAAATATTCATAAAGAGTACCAAAGGTTGCACGCAAACCATTTGTTTACCAGTTCCAAGCAAACACCAGGTTTTTTGACCAAGAGAATTTAGCTTTAAAACACATTTCCCAAATTTAAATCCATTTAAAAGAAATCATTCTCATTTCAAAACCCCTTTTTCATTTTCAAAAGAACACTTAAACCAAAGAAAACCATGATGCCACTCAACTTGCATCAAACTACCGGTGTGAGGGACTGGTAGTCATGCTTTACCTGACGACATGGTAATGGGCCATGCCCTAAGTAAGCGTCAATAACATGGAGGAACTTAAACCATGTACTCAGAATCCACATTGGTCACTACTCTCTGTGAAATCATGAGGTAACATTAGCATGCCTCTATTGTCATCCCTCAATCTAAAACAAACCAGAACGTGACAAGGACTCCATTCATGGAATACCCCTTGAGACTCAAGGTTCGGAACGAGTGAGGGTTCATGACTTCGTTCCCGTACATACATCTTGAGTCCTGAAAGTCCTAATATTCATATACCGGACACCCCAATTAACAAGGGCCTCCTCTGATACCATTTTTTCATTAACCTACCTCGGTCAACCATGAACCGTTCACCTGAGCTGGTCCGTGGCATGGCCAGATGGGCTTTCCTGATCCCCACGAGCTGGAAACCAGTGTCAGGCATCAAAAGCTAATCGCTGGGAACGATTTTTCCCAAAAAGATAAATGAATAACCAGGAATAAACAAAATAATAAAACCGAAACTGATGAAGTGGAAAATAAATAAACAAAACATCTAAACTTACCTCCATGTGACCTTCTAGGCCACCTCCCAACCAAAGGCCGACCATGCTCCAATAATGAGCAACTTAGCCGAGAAAATCTGGGAAAAGGAAACATGCAACTGAAATGATAAAAATATGTGTGAGAATTAAATTTCTTAGTAGGGTTGCCAAGACAAACCACAGAATCCAACATCTCCTTTACCAAAACAATCCATTAACACAAGTTTGAAAAACAATTATAAAAGTAGCGTTTTCACATTTAAAAAAACAACATGATTTTCCCATTTAAAAATTCAACAGTCACTACATGCTATTTCCATAAAACCAATTTTTCATTTTATAAACAAAACCCAAAACAAAACATACCAAAGCTGGGCTAAAATAATAAAAGTAAACAAGGCAAGCTTGGAATAAACTATTACGACCAAAAGTAAACAAACAATGTAAATAAATGAGTACCCATTGGTGATCCTAAACATCCCTAGAATACCCCTGTATGTACTTGGTTTCGGAACCACCTATCGGCATATGGTGAATCTCATAAGTCTCTGACTAACAAGCCGTCCTATAATTGACTAATGATGTGGCAAAGCCCACCTGGCCTAACAACCAATCTAGGGGGTACCAAGCCGTCTAATCGGGGTTGATCATCAACCATCACTTTATCATCTAAAAGATGTTGAGGAACCCATGGTGGTTATAATAATACTCTGTATGTAGGAGGCCCTCGTATGAGTGACTCATCTCACAACACTTGCCTACCCCTAACACGGAAACTCTATACGATAACCCATAAAGGGCTATCCCCCCTATAGAGTTTCCCCATATATATATATATACATACTTTTATTATATCATTAAAGGTGCAAATCAGGCCATCACACTATACCATCATCAGAACCATTTAAATCTTTTTTCAAAACAATAGAGTTTCCAAACTGGCCCACAGTTATCAAAACACCATCCTTTCAAGGAATCAACCCAAACATCACACTTAAACTGAAAGTTCCAAATGGGCCTTAACCTCGACATAACTATAACGCTACCAAAACATCACACATATACTATTTCTTAATTACAAATCCAAACGGTCCCTTGAGTTCCAAAACACACCCCACATCATTTCACAACTACCAAACGAGCCTTTACCATTTTCTAACTTACGTCAAAAAACCTTTCAAAGGAAAATGACCATGCTTTAAAGAAAACATTTTTTAGGATGCACAACTCATTACATTAAAACCACAAATCCATTTCCTTATAATCACAAATCCCTTCCAAGACAATTTTACACAAACAATAAGGTTGTCATGCAGGTACACCATTTTCAAACACAGTCATTTCTAAAAGTCCATACAAACATCATCATTTGAGTTGAAGGTACCAAACGGGCTGTCACATTACATAAACAATATAATCTCTTCTTTGAAAACACAAGTGTTTCCAATCAGACCATTAGCTTCACATACCCAAAACATTACACAAAATATCACGCAAAAACCACTTTTTCTTTTTCAATGTCAAACAGTTTACAAAAATTTTTATAAACAGATGAAACAATCTATAAAAAATTTAATAAACATACCAAATAAGTTAAAATCAATTTTATAATGAAGCCATCAATTTATTAAAAACATATATAAATAGAAGAAACGATTTATAAAAAATCCAATAAACATACCGAATAAATTTTAAACAATTCATTCAAATTGGAAACACTTTCACAACCTATTGCAGAGTACAATGAAGGTGTGTGTCAAGCTTAAAACATCATCAAAAAAATATTTGACATCTAATGAATACATTTTTCATAAGCACACCTAAATATGACCAGGGGAAGTACTTCAAAACTATTTCAATCAAAACCGACTAGCTCAAAAACACTATAGAAAGTTAACTAAGTTCATTGTGAAGGTGCAATCTAAGTCAAAAATTTAATTAAAAACACTCATGTATTAAGTAGACATAATCGGAAATGAAAACATGGATTCACCTACCTCAAAGAAAGAGCGGATGCAACGAGACTTCAGCGGAAGGAATAACAACATCCCACAGATTAACCGCACACCTAAATCAGCGCCAAAAAATGCACGAAACACAAATGTGGCATTAGGTTTTCAATCAAAACAAATTAAAACACCACGGATGAAATGAAGGAAAAATAAATTAACAAATATACAGGGGGAGGAAACGGTTGCCGACAAGGGGGGACGCGGCCACGCCGGAGCACGATAGAGGTGCCGCGCAGGGGGGTTCGGATGCGCTGCTGGCTGGAACAAGGAGAGCAGGGGGTCGGATACACCATTGGATAGAGTAAGGAGGTCGCAGGTTGGAGGCGACCTTGCCGGGGGTGGGGTCGGTTGCAGGAGGTTGCAGGTGGAGTCGAGGGCGGCAGTTGGAAGCCCGCCAGAACGGAGTGTGAGAGGGGGTTGGCCCGTTGGGACTTGAATGGGGCATAGAAGGCTATAGGGCAAAGGGGCGGCCTGACCGGTGGTGCGGAGGGGCTCAGATGCTGGGGTGAAGGGCGGAGGGGCATGACCGGGTGTTGGGGAGGCTGAAGGCACGAGGTGGGATGCAAGGAGGGCTGGCCGGTGCTGGAGGTTGAGGGCGAAGGGGGTGAGCGCAAGGCTGGACAAGGACGAGGGCGAAGGGGGTGAGCGTGAGGCTGGAAGGGGGACGATGGTGGAGGTCGAGTGCTAGGGAAGACCGGGACGAACCAGGGAGGTGGGTCCTCCGGGCGAGAGGTGGAGGGGCCGCTGGAGGTAGGCGGCGAGTGGTGTCGGGAGAGGGCGAGGCGAATGTGGAGGGAGACAAGGCAGAGGGCGAGAGGAGTTTGGTCGTGCGAGGGGAGGAGCCAGAAAGCCGGGGCGTGGGTGGGGTCCTGTAGGGGTGTGTGGCAACAGTCGGGGAGCGGCTCGCACAAGGGAGGCGAAATTTGCCGACAGGGTTTTTTTTTTCTTTTTAATGGGTCAAACGTTTAAATAATTAGGTAATTGGGTCTCTTGAGCGCCAGACCAAGTGGCGCTCAAGGGTTTCAGAATTGAAGCGCCACTTCAAGTGGCGCTCCACTAATTTGGCGGAAATAGAGTGCAGCGCCACTTGAAGTGGCGCTGAAAAAATAAATGCAAACCGTGCAGCGCCACTTCAAGTGGCGCTGCACCCTTCTTCCGAATCAATTCGGCGCAACTTGAAGTGGCGCCGAAACACCCCCCCATCCTATAAATAGGACCTCTCCCCCACCCCATTCCTCACTTCCTACCTCACCCACCCCCATTCCTCCCTCCCTATCCCTTCCTCTCTTTCTCTCTCAAACTTTTTTCTTGCGTTCTTCGGTTGCGGTGAAGCCTTGCCTCTTCGGTTGCTCTGCCTGTGTACCTACGTCGTCACAAATTTGAGGTAAATCTTTCTTTAAATTTATTTAATAGTTTTATTTAATAATTTATTTGTTTAATTTATAGAATTAGTATATAATGTTTGTATTTTATAAATAGTATGGTTTTTTTAAATGTAATTAGATAATGAAATGATTAGTTAGTTAAATAATTAATCATTATTAGTTGATTAATCAATGATAATTAAGTTATTAATTAATCATAATTAGGTAAATAGTTAAATGTAATTAGATTATTAATTAATGATTATTAGCTAATTAATTAATCATAATTAGCAAATTAATTAATCATAATTATTTAATTAATGAATCATAATTAGTTAATTAATTCATTATAATTAGGTTATTAATTAATGGTAAGTAGGTAATAAATAATCATAATTAGTTAATTAAATAATCATAATTAGTTAATATCATAACTAATTAATTAATTAATCATAACTAGTTAATTAATTAATCATAATTAGTTAATTAATTAATCATAATTAGTTAAGTAATTAATCGTAATTAGTTAATTAATTAATCATCGTAATTAGTTAATTAATTAATCATAATTAGTTAAGTAATTAATCATAATTAGTAAATTAATTAATCATAATTAGTTAAGTAATTAATCATAATTAGTTAAGTAATTAATCATAATTAGTAAATTAATTAATCATAATTAGGTTATTAATTAATCATAATTAGTTAATTAATTAATCATTAGTAGTTAATTAATTAATCGTAATTAGGTTATTAATTAACCTTAATTAGGTTATTAATTAATCTTAATTAGTTAATTAATTAATCATAATTAGGTAATTAATTAATTATAATTAGGTTATTAATTAATCCTAATTAGGTTATTAATTAATCATAATTAGGTTATTAATTAATCATAATTAGGTTATTAATTAATCATAATTAGGTTATTAATTAATCATAATTAGGTAATTAATTAATCCTAATTAGGTTATTAATTAATCATAATTAGCTAATTAATTAATCATAATTAGTTAATTAATTAAGCATAATTAGTTAATTAAGTAATCATAATTAGGTAATTAATTAATCATAATTAGTTAATTAATTAATCATAATTAGTTAATTAATTAATCATTAGTAGTTAATTAATTAATCATTAGTAGTTAATTAATTAATCCTAATTAGGTTATTAATTAATCATAATTAGTTAATTAATTAATCATAATTAGGTTATTAATTAATCATAATTATGTAATTAATTAATCCTAATTAGGTTATTAATTAATCACAATTAGGTTATTAATTAATCCTAATTAGGTTATTAATTAATCATAATTAGGTTATTAATTAATCCTAATTAGGTTATTAATTAATCATAATTAGGTAATTAATGAAACATAATAGGTTATTAATTAATCATAATTAGCTAATTAATTAATCATAATTAGGTAATTAATGAAACATAATTAGTTAATTAATTAATCATAATTAGGTAATTAATTAATCATAATTAGGTAATTAATTAATCATAATTAGGTAATTAAATAATTGTAATTAGGTTATTAATCAATCATTACTTGCTAATTAATCAATCATCACTTGCTAATTAATTAATCCTAATTAGTTAATTAATCAATCATAATTAGTTAATTAAGTAATCATAATTAACTAATTAAGTAATCATAATTAGCTAATTAATTAATCATAATTAGTTAATTAATTAAGCATAATTAGTTAATTAATTAATCATAATTAGTTAATTAATTAAGCATAATTAGTTAATTAAGTAATCATAATTAGGTAATTACTTAACCATAATTAGGTAATTAGTTAACCATAATTAGGTAATTAGCGAAGTAGTTATATTATTCAGCGAAGTAGTTATATTAATTAGCGAAGTAGTTATATTAATTAGCCAAGTAGTAGTAAATTGCCTATGGAATATACCTTTGCATTACATTCTAGGAATGATAATGAATTTAGTTTTCAATCTACCTTGACCTCGGTTTGTAATTGAAGTTATGAACTTGAATTTAGTAGTTCAATATATTTTTTGCATATTAAGTGTTAGAGTTATCATGAAATGATTGCTCTCTTGAGTAAAGTATCCCCGGGTAGAGGGGCTTTGGGTCGGACCACCTACTTTCCTGGAGGCTTGCCTTGTCTAGGAAAGTGAATGGGGTTGGCTATCTGTCGCTCCGGGCTTACTCATGTGGAGACTTTCAATTTCATATAACTCTATGCTTTTACATGACGTGTTCGTGTACCTCATGCATATAATGCATGTGGATATGTATAAATATATTTGACTTCTATTTTTGGGTAAGTAACACAAACTTGTGGGTTGTGTAAATAGTTACACATCAATATGGGTTGAACATATTGATTTGGTGGAGGGATTAGGATTCCAACCTAAATTACTAGAAGCATGCATACATAAATTGATTCTTTAATCAGATTTAATTAATAACAGTGGTTTCTTTTAGATAAAAAAGATGGTCGCCGCTTACATTTATTGCAACGGTCAAATAATTGAGACAGAACAAGGATGTAGTTATAGTATACATCCAGAAGCTGTTGTGATGCATGAAGGATGTACTACTTTGGAAGCTGTGCAAAGGAAAATTCATCGGAGGTTAAAACTCGCGAGGAATCAAGTAATAGAGTCCATTACATTCAGACATCTTCAATTTATAGATAGGTTTTGGCATGTGCCCTATCCGGTAAATGATGATGATGATTGGGAATATATACTTTCATTGGTTAAGTATATACCTGAGAATCAAATGATGGAGTTTTATGTCACTATAGCTACAATGGAGGTTCCATCGACATTGGAAGTTGACCCATCTCAAATTCATGAAACTATGTCATATGCTCCTTCACATCAAGACGTTCTATCAGCATCAGTAGTTATTCCATCATTTCCATCAGCCACAGTTTCAATGGATAGTCCTCCACATACTTTAGATGCATTGGTTGATGAATTTGAGGATGATGACAATTTTGAACAAGATGAAGAGGAAGTTGAAGAAGAAGAAGAGCATGCGGAAGATCAGTCTGTACCAACTCATGCGAGGTTCAACCAACCATTGAACCATCCTCCACTATTGGCTTCCTGGTCGACTGAAGGCATGAATCGCTTGCCAGAATTTGATTATTCAGTTATCACTCCCAGTTCAGAATTTCCAGGAATCATTGGTGGCATAAATCGAGTGTCAGATAACGATGTTCTGTATATTGGAAGAGAGTTTGAGAGCAAAGAAGCAATGAAAAATGTGATAAAACAATATCACATTGAAAGACATTACTCATATGTTGTAGAAGAGTCAAAGAGATCTTATTATTTGATCCGTTGTGACAAATCTGAATCGAACTGTCAAATGCGTCTGCGAGCTATTATTGATAACACTTTTCACAGCTGGCGCATCACTAGATTTACTCCACACACATGTGTGAACCCAAGCTTGGCACAGGAACACTCTTCATTAGATGTTGAGTTTGTTTCAACTATTATTGTTGAAATGATTAGAGCATGTCAAGATGTCCCTGTGGTTCTGGTCATTGAGCGAATCAAACAGCTTTTTGGGTATCGAATCTCTTACTGGAAGGCATGGGCAGCACGACAAAAGGCTATTGTGAAAGTGTATGGTGATTGGGATGACTCTTATCGAGTTCTACCACAACTGTTGGAGCTTCTATGCCACAATAATCAAATAGTCTATCGGTTACATACAGTTGAATATGTTAACCAACAGAACCAACTTGACCGCTCAATGGTTGTGTTTGATAGATTATTTTGGACCTTTTTACCATGTGTGGCAGCTTTTAGACACTGCAAGCAGTTCATACAAATTGATGGCACATTTCTGTATGGAAAGTATACTGAAACTTTATTGATTGCCGCCACACAAGATGGAAATCGAGCCCCTCTGCCTATAGCATTTGCAATTGTGGAGAAAGAGAACTTCTCATCATGGAGCTGGTTTCTGGCATGTCTCCGAGAGTTTGTTACGGATGCAGAAGGGATTTGTCTTATTTCTGATCTCCACCGTGCAATCAAGGAGGTGATACAGTCTGAGGGTCTTTCGTGGAGACCACCATATGCCCATCATCGATACTGTATTCGACACATTGCCAGCAATTTGCGAAAGAAGTTCAAGAATGAGTCGATGAAAAAGGCAATCTTAAAAATTGGTATGAACATCCTTTTCTGTTTAAAATGTTTTTGTCGTAGTTATTTTCATAACTTTTCAGATGACTGTTTGTATGATAGCATACGAGCCTCAACAACAAAGGATGGAGGAGCGTCTTCAAGATATCCACAGAGTGAATCCAGAAGTGTATGATTACATGATGCAAATTCCAAAGCAGAAATGGTCGTTGGCATATGATGATGGGAGGAGATATGGTCATATGACGACCAACATCATAGAATGTATAAATGGAGTTTTCAAAGGTGTTCGAAAACTACCTATCACAGGTAAATACAAATATTTCAATATATGTTACTCAGAAGAGTTACTATTATAATATAATATTTGTATAATGTCGTAAATATAAATTTCAGGGTTGGTACAAGAGACCTTCTATCGTAGTGTAAAGTACTTTCTGGAACGAGGAAAGCAAGCTGAAGAGGGCTTGAACAGAGGGATGTGCTATGGACACCATTTCCAACGCGAGCTAGATACAGTTCTTCAGGAGGCCGCAACTTACCGTGTAACTGCATTTAATCGTCCAGAGCAACGATTTGAGGTCGCTGAGCCCGGTGATGCTATGGCATGTAGCAATGGTCGTGTGCGAGTTATTTTATTGGAGAAGCGTTACTGTGATTGTGGCAACTTTCAGGCACTGAGATATCCCTACGGCCATGTGATTGCTGCATGTGCTTACGTACACGTATCTTGGGAGCAGTTCGTTGATCCAGCTTATCGACTCGAGAGCATCAACTCCTGCTACAATACTCCGTGGATGCCAATCGGGGAATATCAGAATTTTCAGCTGCCTGATGGCGCACCCACGCTTCTACCGAACAGCAATAGACTTCGACCTAAAGGGAGGCCAAAGTCGACTCGTATTCGGAATGAGATGGATTGGCCTAGTGAACATCCAGCTGGACGGCGGTGCAGCATATGCCGCCAGGAAGGTCATACGAAGACACGTTGCCCTAGACACATAGGGCAATCATCTAATGGTTAAAATGAATCATGTACTCTATCAGTTACTGTAAAACTTTGTACATGTAATTATTTTTATCATTTCACCATTTTTAATCATATTTGTCTTACTTGTAAATAGGGTAATTTTTGGAAAATGTACCACGATTTCACGTGACATTTTTTGTCGAACGATCAACATTACATGAGTAGCTTTAAACAAACAACGCCAACTCAAAAAAAAGGAATGTACCTGTATAAGAAAACAAAACCATTTGAAGGGAGGTATTATACCATCAGGAAGAGAGATTCTAGAAATGTGCAATGTTATGAAAAACCTTTAGATGAAATGTGTCAGTTCCCCACTAGATGTGCATGTTTCTTCAAAATTTTCAGGCTGGAGATAATCCACCATAAGTTTCACATAGCCTTATGTCTTCTATGGATTAATGTCAAACACTTCAACCAATTTGTTTACTTTATGGGGAAGTAAAACCTCATTCCTTTGAATATGCACATTACCATGAACATATAAAATCATCATTTTGCAAGAAAAACTACTAATCTCATGTTCACTGAAATACCCCTTAACGTAAGAATGATACAAATAGTGTAAGTACCCAATAGAAAGATTCCAATCCATTTTGAAGGATAATGGGGATGACAAGGAAACATCAACCCCCAGGCCCACCCCTTCTACCCATTCAACCAACTTCGGTAACTCCTATAGAAGTAGTTTTTCAAAAAAAAAAATGAAATGTCACACCACCACAGCTTCCTACATCCATATTAACCCCCCAATTCAGTTTCATTAAATGTGGACAGTCCCCATTTTTACCAAAGTCAATGATGCACTATTAAACCATCACTTTTCAACCCCCGCCTCAAAAATACAAAATGCTTTGAGGGATGAGAAATGATTCGGTGCATTTTAGAACATTGAAATGTGTCGAATCATTTCTCATCCCTCAAAGAATTTTGTATTTTTGAGGTGGGGGTTAAAAGTGGTGGTTTAATAGTGCATCATTAACTTTGGTAAAAATGAGGGTTGTCCACATTTAATGAAACTGAATTGGGGGGTTAATATGGATGTAGGAAGCTGTGGTGGTGTGACATTTCATTTTTTTGAAAAACTACTTCTATAGGAGTTACCGAAGTTGGTTGAATGGGTGGAAGGGGTGGGCCTGGGGGTTGATGTTTCCTTGTCATCCCCATTATCCTTCAAAATGGATTGGAATCTTGCTATTGGGTACTTACACTATTTGTATCATTCTTACGTTAAGGGGTATTTCAGTGAACATGAGATTAGTAGTTTTTCTTGCAAAATGATGATTTTATATGTTCATGGTAATGTTCATATTCAAAGGAATGAGGTTTTACTTCCCCATAAAGTAAACAAATTGGTTGAAGTGTTTGACATTAATCCATGGAAGACATAAGGCTATGTGAAACTTATGGTGGATTATCTCCAGCCTGAAAATTTTGAAGAAACATGCACATCTAGTGGGGAACTGACACATTTCATCTAAAGGTTTTTCATAACATTGCACATTTCTAGAATCTCTCTTCCTGATGGTATAATACCTCCCTTCTCATCTCACCTTACCAAGAAAAATTATCTAGAGCTTTTGAGGTTGATTTATACTCAGGGGCATGACAAAATTGCAAAGATGTTTCTATTGTTACTAGACACATAGGGCAATCATCTAATGGTTAAAATGAATCACGTACTCTATCAGTTACTGTAAAACTTCGTACATGTAATTATTTTTATCATTTCACCATTTTTAATCATATTTGTTGTACTTGTAAATAGGGTAATTTTTGGAAAATGTACCACGATTTCACGTGACATTTTTTGCCGAACGATCAACATTACATGAGTAGCTTTAAACAAACAACACCAACTCAAAAAAAGGAATGTGCCTGTATAAGAAACCAAAACCATTTGAACTATTAAATGAAAATGTCATCAGTTTTTTATAATGAAAGATGAACTTACAGTGACTACAAAACAAAAACGAGGAAACTCTGAACGTCTTCACCCCAACACCCCAACACGGGAGACAACAACTAACCCAATGTGTTTATGCTTCTTTCAAAATTATATGCTAAATTACATATCTTACATGATAAAAGTCATAACTTACATGAAATTAATGTTTTATTGTTTGCACATTCAGATGGAGCAGCCACTTTTATCTTGCCAGGAGACGCACGTGTCGCGCGATGTGTTGGCGCGACGACCTGTTAGAAATCTTCTTGTTCGGAGAGCGCACCGTTTCCATCATGAGGCACCGCCGGCAGCTATTTGTCCATACCTTAGACGTGCATGCTTTTATGGAGTCGCTATGTGTGACTTCAAGACCATCGACCATCATTTGATAGCTGCATTGGTTGAGAGATGACGGCCAGAGACACACACATTTCATCTCCCAGAGGGGGAGATGACTATTACATTAGAGGACGTCGCCTACATGCTGGGGTTACCTATCCATGGAGATGCAGTTACGGGGGCCAGTACCGGCGATTGGGTTGCAGTCATACAGAGGCTGCTAGGCATTGACGTCATCGGCGCACGGGGTGTCCTCCAGGGTTCGCGCTTGCGAATGAGGTGGCTCGATCAGCATTTCGACGACATTACAGATGATGCAGATGAGGAGACGCTTCTTCAGCACACACGTGCATACATTTTGCGGCTGCTCGGAGGCATGTTGTGCGTCGACTACTCCACCGCTTTGGTACACATGATGTACCTCCCATTACTTGAGGATCTGGATCAGACTGCTACATATAGTTGGGGATCCGCTGTATTAGCACATCTGTACAGATCTCTCTGCACCAGTTGTCAGGCCGATTCACATCAGATTGCAAGTTGCATGGTGTTAGTACAGATGTGGGCCTGGGAGCGTTTTCCACGCATCGCTCCTCGAGTTGTCGCACCGCTTGCACCGGAGCTACTTCAGGACTGTCCTCGGGGACGATGGTATGTCTACGTCATTACTTTCGGTTATTTAGTACTTTTGTTATTGTTTTTTATAAACTTACCGTAGGTTACTCTTTTTTCACCAGGTGGAGTCAGTCTCAGAAGTTTGCACATACTCCGAGACATAGTGTGCACAGCTTCAGACAGATATTCGATGCTATAGTGCCGGCTGATGTAAGTTAAACAGTACTTTTTTGTAGGAAAATTTGTTTTGTTATCACTATTTTAAGTTATTTCAATATAATCTCAGTAAAATTATCATGCTACTATATGACTTATTTTTTGAGTTTACATTTCAGGTTTCATGGACTCCTTATACAGGTTATGTCTACGCATCACTTCCACTATACTGCACATCTTTGGCTGGAGATCGTGCTGCAGTAGTACCACTCATTCACTTCCACATCGTTGAGTGGCACCAGCCAGACCGGGTCATGCGCCAGTTCGGTTTTATACAGCATATCCCCTTGGCACCACGACAGTCTACCGAGTTACATTCGATTGTGCTTATAGGTAGACAGACGACAGACTGGCGGCAACATCATGCATCTTATATCCAGCTTTGGGACAGGCGTGCCCAATTCAGTATCTTTCCATAGGGATATATCACATCACACTCTCATTTATCTGATCAGGGGGATTATGCACACTGGTATCGACGACATACCATCATGTACCTTACACGTCAGGGGATTGGCATTCAACGATTGATATGTTTACTAAGATTTATTAATTTTGTTTAACTCATTTTTGATATTAATTTGATTGTCATTTCATTTGCAGGAAGACGCCATTGGTCAGCTTGCACATTCCACGCAGCCTCAGGAGCATGCATATATTCTGCGGGAGGTAGTTCATCGGGATGTGGTGGCTCTATTGGATCATCTCCGGTTGATACGTGACAGTTTTTTTGATGAGGAGCCACAGATATATCCTGATCCATATCTTCAGGCAGAAGCACCTGAGGATGACGATGTCCCTGCTATGCCTGCTGAGGAGGATGCACCGCCACCGCCGCCGCCGGCTGGACGACAGAGACGAGCACATCCGGGGGGGCAGAGGCGACCACATCGACATCCGAGAGCGGCTCCTGCAGATGTCGTCGCACCACAGACAGGCGATCTCGCCCAGCCGACTGATGATTTTGCACAGCAGGGAGACATTTATATACCGCATATGGCGTCTCCGCAGACTACTATGGACTTCGATCTGGGTGCAGTCACACAGCTTATGGCGGCCCCCTCTCCTCCCGACGAGGCCTTCTTCAGTACCCCATTTCTACCATTTATAGGAGCTTCAGAGCCATATGTCACCCCATATGGTTTTGGGGCATCCTCACATGATTTTGGGGCGTCCTCACATGATTTTGGTCAGTCCTCTACACATCATCATGAGGAGGCACCAGAAGCACCGGAAGAGGAGGAACCTGCAGAGAGGACACCAGAGCGACATGGATGTCGGACGCGGAGAGGACGTGACATTCAGACACCGCGTTGTGGTACCGGGGGGCATCGTCGTTGATGTTTTTGGATGTAATGTTGTATATATTAAAAAACTTATTCACTATGATAAGTAACTGCTGTTTAAGTCAAATAACAAGAAAATCAAAAATCTATTAAATACAAACTTATTTCAATTAACTATTAAATTATAAAGTATAGGTACAATATAAACAAAATTTGTCACAGCGAGTTAACCATTAATAATTAATAATTATAATGACAAATAATAATTAATAATTATATTATTAACTAATTAATTATTGTATATAAAATAATAATATTTTATAGACGTTTAAAGTCACATAGTTGAAACATTTTTAAGTTACAACTAGGTGGTTTTGAAAGCCTATAAAATATTTTCTATCGACATTTTTTACGTATTTTTTTTATTTTCATCTATTCAGTATATGTTTAATCCAAGTTTCAAGTTTCATTCATATTGGTAATATGGATTATGTTTTATAGACGTTTAAAGTCACATAGTTGAAACATTTTTAAGTTACAACTAGGTGGTTTTGAAAGCCTATAAAATATTTTCTATCGACATTTTTTACGTAATTTTTTTATTTTCATCTATTCAGTATATGTTTAATCCAAGTTTCAAGTTTCATTCATATTGGTCATATGGATTATGTTTTATAGACGTTTAAAGTCACATAGTTGAAACATTTTTAAGTTACAACTAGGTGGTTTTGAAAGCCTATAAAATATTTTCTATCGACATTTTTTACGTATTTTTTTTATTTTCATTTATTTAGTATATGTTTAATCCATATTTCAAGTTTCATTCATATTGGTCATATGGATTATCTTTTATAGACGTTCAAAGTCACATAGTTGAAACATTTTTAAGTTACAACTAGGTGGTTTTGAAAGCCTATAAAATATTTTCTATCGACATTTTTTACGTAATTTTTTTATTTTCATCTATTCAGTATATGTTTAATCCAAGTTTTAAGTTTCATTCATATTGGTCATATGAATTATGTTTTATAGACGTTCAAAGTCACATAGTTGAAACATTTTTAAGTTACAAATAGGTGGTTTTAAAAGCCTATAAAATATTTTCTATCGACATTTTTTACGTAATTTTTTTATTTTTATCTATTTAGTATATTTTTAATACATGTTTTAAGTTTCATTCATATTGGTCATTTAGATTATATTTTATAGGCTTTCAAAGTCACATACTTGAAACATTATTAAGTTTCAAGTAGGTGGTATTGAAAGACTATATGTTTAACAATATTTCAATTTTTTTTATAAATAGTTACTTATAACTATGTAAATATATACATGTATAAATATATAATTATACATATACAAGTATAACTATAATTACAATATAATTCTAAATATAATTATAAATATAATTCTACACACACACATACACACACACACATATATATATTTATATATGAATATTAAATATATTTATAAATAAATTTTAAATATATATGTAACAATATTTTCATAATTATATATTTTAAATATATTCATATTCATATAATTATAAATATTTATATTTAAAGATTAGTTTATAATTATATAATTACAAATATATTTTTTATTTAAAAAATATATATAAATAGGTTTATATTTATAAATATTTATTTTTAATTATATATATACATAATTATATTTATACACACACATATAATTATATATATACATAAATATAATTTCATAATTATATAATTATAAATATAATAATAATTAATTTAGCATTTTTAAATACATATTTATAAGATTATTTTTAAAATTTTATTTATTTATTTTGAAATTATTTATTAAAAAGAGATGAGGTGGAAAAAAACTAAAACAAAAAAAAAAGAAAACAAAATTTTATTTATTTATTTTGAAATTATTTATTAAAAAGAGATGAGGTGAAAAAAAATTAAAAAAAAAGAAATAAAACAAAACCAGAAAAAAAAAATAAAAGGGTGGCAAAGCGCCACTTGAAGTGGCGCTCAACAAACCCTTTTACCTAATTAATCTAAACCTAGACCCATTTTAATAAAAAAAAAAAAACTCATCAGCCTAAAAAACCCCACAAGGGAAGGGGGAAACAGTAGGGGCCGCTGCGCCTAGGGTTTATGTTTTTTTTTTCATTTTAGTTATTATGTAATAATAATAATAATAATAATAATAATAATAATAATAATAATACAAGGAATAATAAAAATAATAATAATAATAATACGAAGAATAATAACAATAATAATAATAATAAATGATAATAATAATAAAATAATAATAATAATACAATAATAATGTTATTAATACAAATAATAAAATTAATGATAATAAAAATGAAAAATAATATATAAATAATAATACTAATAATAATAATACAAATAATAATAATACAATAATAATAGAAATAATAATATAAAGAATAATGACAATAAAAATAATAATTATGACGACGACGACAACAACAACAACAATATATAAATAATAATAATAATAATGAGAAATTGCGCGACACTTGGGCCGGATGCGCGGACATCGCCAACTGCATGGTGACCGCGAATGTGTCCGAAACCCAGTAAAATTATTAAACGAAAAAAAAAAATTAAACCAGATCTCAACCCAAACCTTGGAGCGAGAACCAAGATCCAAGAAATAATAAAATAAAAATAAATGTAAAAGTTGACAATGTCCCTTGTTTCTCAAATCCGACATGACCCACATGAGCACAGGGATTGGTTGTTAGATTATCTTAGAAATATGATCGAGATACGGCATACAAGAAAGGAATTTTTTTGAGCATAAAATTTAAAAATCATAGTTTCATAAGGCCATCCACATATTGGGGCCTCTCTCTTAACAAAATATGTCTATATGTCTCCACCTCAACGATTGAGTTCTTAAGCTCAACCAGATTCTGCTGAGTGTTCTCAAAGGCCTGCTGTCTGATATTCATGACATCCTTCTCCTCATCCGATTTGGTGGGAACATCATTGTCTCTAATATACTGCCACCCTTATCTTCTTAGCATTCAACCATTGCCTTCTTGATCTCATTTTCCATGGCTGGAGACACGGCCAGTTGTGCCCTCAGATTGCTAGTGATCTCAGCCAGATTGGTTGCAGACATTGCGAGATCTTATGATATCCCCTACAGGTGGTAGATATCCTCCTCAAACTTATTAAGCGTCTGGGATACCTAACCCTTCTATTTTATCCCGGATAGGTCAAGATCCTGCCCTTACACGCACACCTTCTTGATGAGGAAGTCTCGGTCCAGTGCATGAAAAGCACTGTAATCCATCCCACCTGTCCGTAGACTGACCCCCAATGGTTGAGAGATCCCACCCATTGTGGAAGCTTAGCTATCTGATCGTGATTGAGAAAATTCTACACATCTTGTGGCGGACAACCTCGTTATCTTCACCAATTTTAGGGCAAGATTCCCCAAAAACATCAGGTTTCACTGGATCATGAGGAGGAAAGACCCCTATAAGTTTTCGACTGGGTACTCCAACAATAGATACTCAAGTGTGAGTGGCTGGATGACCATCCCGGGGAATAATTCCTTGTCAGAATCTCCACCAATTACATAACCTTCCACTACATTTTGAGGCATCATGGAGATGGATTCCCTCATCCCATCTCCCTTGGTTTCTCTCATTGGTGGAGCAAACTTAGATTCAACCCCTTAAGTCCTAATTGGTGGAAATTATGTAGATGGCTTTCCCGATACCACCTCCCCAGTTGCTTCCTCCATAGAAACTGTCTCTATTTCACCTGTCGTAGTTTCGGACCCAGAAACAGTTTGCTGTAATGCCTCTACCACAGGTTCTACCGCCTCAACTTCTTCAGCCAACCCAATCACGAGCTTTGTTTCAACTCCTTCAACAACAAATCTAGCTCCCGTGGCTGCTTCGGGTGGAACCTATTTTCATTGCTCAGCTGCCAATGTTTCTTCAGTATGTTTTGTTATAGGCCTTGCCTCGACCACCTCCATCGAGGGTGTGGCCTCATCAGTTCTCTCCCCTTGAACCTCTATGGTTGGACCGACCACTGCTGCCTCCCTGGATATCTATGTCGGGAGGGTAGCCTCTACTATCCTTTCCTCGGTCTTCAAAACCATTGTTTCAGTTTCAAGAACAGAGGTTTGATCATCTACTACCGTGAAATTTGGTATTACTAATTTCATTTATTTTCATATTAAAATTTCATATTCTTTTTATCCCGTTTTTTTTTCTTTCTATTCAGGCTGTAGTTTTATTTAATATGCTCATCTGTTTTACCCGCTGGCAATCCAGTTGTATTTTCGGCTCTTTACGGCCAATGTTATCTTAGTTGTCCGCTTGTTTTGAACGGTCGGGCTTCGTGGCAGCCTCCCTGTTGCTCGGGTTGTTACACGGTTAGGGATTAGCAAGGGGTTTCATCACCCCTGCGTCGCCCTCTAGTTTGCACAAGATGGATAGATTCAGTTCTGCTTCTCGGTGATTCCTCAACGCTGGTGGTTTTCATTCACTCAAACCAAATCCAGACGACTCCCGCGGCTTCTTTCATCCTCAGCGGAGGATAGATCCGTTGGTCTGCCGATCTCCACGCCACACACAGTTCGTGGTGGAGCGTCTACGGCATCCTTCGTGTGAAGATGTGTGGTCAAGCTTTGGATATGAAGACTGGAAGTTCAGATCTAGAGAGTCCATCCTTCATTGAGTTCTAATACGGCAATCGCGTCCCATTCCAGCAACTTAAAGAGAACAGGACAGCCGGACATAGTCCGGCTCTGTAAGTTTTTCTTTTCGTTCGAGTTTGTTGGGTTATTACACCGGTTCGTTAGATTGTTTATTGTTGTTCCGTTATCACCATTTGTAGTAGACCTGTGTTGTTCCATGTTGGTCTGTTGTATGTTGTAATCTGGTTCGTTTCTTTTTGAGCATTAATAATAAAAGCGTGAGTAGGGTGGTGTTCTTGCCGTGCAGTAGGTCCCCAAGGGTCCGAAGCATGTAAATCATTTCGTTCCTTTTATTTTTCTACACAGTTTTAGTTGTTGTTCGGTTCTTGCTTCATCTGTGCACAACACCTGTGATCCTACGGCTCCATTGTGGTTGTTTGTTACTGCATTCGTAGTGCCTATCAACCACTACATGTGGTATCAGAGGGAACCTGGATGTTGTGCCTTGTGATTTGTTTCTTTGATTAAATTCAGTCCATGGAACTTTGTACTTACGTGACTTGCTTGCTGTATTTTGCGTTCACAGCTATTTGTTACCAAGAAAATTGCATTCTGCCATCATTTTAATAATCTTCATGTTTGTAGCCTTTGTTTACATCCTATTTTACGACTGTTTCTTGTTCCGGACATACCTGTGCAGCAGTTTTATTGTTTGCTTATACTCAGTTATGCCTCTTGGCTGCCAATATTCTGTTGACAGTCTCATGGTACCCTATTTACAACACATTCATAAACTGCCAAGTTGTATTTTGCTTACTGTTTATAGTACTTAGTTTGCAATTCATTAATTTGGGTTCTCTTTGTGAGACTTCCACATTTCAACCCTGTTTAAATTCTACCTGTATATTGTTGTTATTTTTTCTCTTTCTTCTCAGGTGAAATCATTGTATACACCGAATTATTTCGCCTTCATATCTCACGGTACACGTTTACCTATTGAGATCAGTCGATTTTTAGGGGTGTACGCTTCTCGTTGTCCCCAATCATTCGACATCTTCTCATCTGGATAAACATGTCTACAATATTATGCGATATGAAATCGAAAAGTTCGATGGAGACAACAACTTCAATTTATGACGAATAAAAATAAGGGCATTATTAGTCCAACAAGGCCGTATTGATGCCATATGTGGGCCTACTAAACCCATTTCAATTGTTAATGAAACTGGTCAAACCGTTACAGAATACCAACCTATCCCCCCCTGACACTCTTGTTAATGTCCATAGTTCGCTCTTACTTTCATTAGGAGATAAGGTTCTTAGGGATGTGGCAAATGAGTCTATTGCTGCTGGAATATGGCTAAAACTTGAAAACTTATACATGACTGCTTTCTTAGTAGGAAGACTTTATAAGAAGCACTGAATGTTCACCTTTAGGATGAAACCTTGTGCTTCTATAAAATCTTATCTAGATGAATTCAACAAAATCATGTTGGACTTGGCCAACATTGATGTTTCTGTAAATGATGAGGATCATGCCATTATTCTTCTGATCTCTCTTGACCATAGTTATAGCACCCTAGTCGAGACCATGATGTATGGTCGAGACTCCTTGACTCTATAAGAAGTCAAGTCTACCCTTCTATCAAAAGAACTCCACTCTAAACCTAAAGATAAAGGCGAGGCTGGGAGTTTGTTAACTAGGGGTAGGCCTCAGGGTAAAGGTAAAAAGAAACAGTTTAATAGGGACAAAAGTAAAGGTAGCAAAAAAACTAGGCAAGAACCAAAGCTGAAGGCTAATCCCAAAGAGAGAAAAGTCACATGTTTCCCCTACGGGAAGCCTGAGCACACTAGGCCCGAGTGTAGAAAGCTTAAGAGTGAATTAGAACACACACAACCCACTGACCAGTCTCTTCCTGTCGACTCTGGGTACAACACTACCGAAGTCTTAAATGTTTCTAGCCATACACTTGATCGTGAGTGGGTCTTAGACTCTGGATGTTCCTTCCACATGTGTCCGCATAGAGAGTATTTCTTAGAGCTGGTTGAGAAAGAGGAAGGGGATGTCCTGTTAGGAAACAACAAGAAATGCAAGGTAGAGGGTAGAGGGCCTGTCCTGATAGAATTGGACAATCGACCAGTCATTACCTTGCGTGATGTGAGGTGGGTCCCCAACCTGCAACAAAACATGATTTCCTCAGGAGTCCTTGATCAAAAGGGTACACCTTTAGATCATAATCGGGTTCTATTAAAGTCTTTAAGGGATCTCGAACCATCTTAAAAGGGTCCCTTGTGAATGGGTTGTATTTCATGAATGGAAAGACCCATTCGAGACAGTTGGGTAGTGTTTACAATACAAAAAACTGACAACACTATGCTCTGACATAGACGGTTGGGGCATGGAAGCTTTTAAGGGCTAGAAGAACTCAACAAGTAGTGGCTGTTGAGTGACCTCACACCTTTGAACCTTCCATTTTTCAATATTGTGTCATGGGTGAGTTTCAATAGGTCCTCCTTCAAGGTTTCCGCCCCACTTAAGTATATACATTCGGATTTATGGGGGCCATCCAGGACCACATCGCGTGGTGGAGGATCCTATTTCGTCACCTCTATTGATGATTACTCCCGGAAGGTTTGAGTTAACATCCTCAAGAATAAATAGGATGTTTTCCAAACTTTCAAAACCTGGAAGGCTTCAGTTGAAAATGAAAATGGAGCGAAGATTAAGATCATTAGAACAGACAATGGGCTTGAGTACCTATCCAATGAGTTCATTCAATATTGTGAGTTTGAAGGAATTAAAAGGAATATAACTACTAGGGAATCTCCCCAACAAAATGGCCTTGTAGCGAGGATGAATCAGACTATACTTGAAAGAGTCTGTAGTATGCTTTCATACTCAGGGCTCCCCAAATCCTTTTGGGCCGAGGCCACCAACACTGCTATGTACATGATCGACATGTGTCCCTCTTCTGCAAATCAATTCAGAACTCCTGAAGAGTTATGGACTGGTAAGCCCCCTTCGTATTCCTACTTAAGGGTTTTCGGGTCTACAACCTATGCTCACATCAAGACTGATAAACTAGAACCTAGAGCCCTCAAGTGCATTTTCGTTGGTCATCCCGAGGGATTTAAGGGATACAAACTCTGGGTAGATAAGCCGGGATACCAAAAGTGCATTATTAGTAGAGATGTGGTCTTTCATGAGTCAACTTCTCCTTAAGACCAGGACTGTTACACCTAGCAGTAGTGAACCAGACCTTCATAAGTCTGATGAACATGAGCCACCAGCTCATGTTGAGGCTGATATCCAGCCTATTCTACCTCCTCAGCACACTGTTGCGGGTGATTCTGAGTCCAGTTCTATTTCAAATTCTGATTCTGGACCTTCTACCACTAATGAGGATTATCAATTAACCCGAGATAGACAAAGGAGGGTTCCAAGACCTCCAGCTTGGTTTAGCCAATATGATATGGCTTCATATGCCGTTCATGTGGCCCAGGATCTCATTGCTGATTATCCGTAATCATATAAGCTAGATTTAAAAGACAATGATTCAAAACATTGGATCTTTTTCATGAATGAAGAGATGAAATATCTAAAGAAAAACCACACATGGACCATTGTCAACAAGCCACCTAATGCTAAGGTGATTGGGTCCAAGTGGATCTATAAGAGAAAGGAAGAGAACACCGTGGGAAATAAAGTTAAGTTTAAAGCAAGGCTTATCACCAAAGGATTCCTTCAAAGAGAAGGAATTGAATATTCTAAAAAATTTCCCCCTATTGTCAAGCACTCTTATATTAGGCTTTTATTAGCCTTTGCTACTTATCTCGATCTGCACATTGAACAACTAGATGTTAAGACTTCTTTTTTACATGGGGATTTGAATGAAAAACTCTATATGATGCCTCCTGATGGTTATTCTAAATAATTCAAGCCGAACCAAGTTTTCCTATTAAATAAGTCCTTGTATGGTTTAAAACAAGCATATAGGAAATGGTATAACAAATTTTATTCCTTTATGTTAAATAACCAATTCACCAGGAGTCAATATGATGCCTGTGTTTATTTCAAATCAATCCAAGGTTGTATGATTTACCTTCTAGTCTATGTATATGACATACTTATCATATGTAAAAAATATGAGTTTTATCACTTCTATTAAATCCAAATTAAAAGGAAAATTTGAGATGAAAGACTTAGGTGTAGCCAAGCAGATTTTGGGTGTTGAAATCCTTAGAGATAGACCAAACAAATTGCTATACTTGTCTCAGTGTGCTTATCTTTTAAAGATCCTAAAGAGATACATGTTTGAATATCTCAAACCTATTAATGTACCACTTGCGCAACACTTTAAGTTATCTTTAACACAAGCACCCACTGTTGATGATGACGTGCAATTTATGTCTAAAATTCCAAATACTAACATTGTTTGTAGCATTATGTACTCTATGATTTTCACAAGACCTGACATTTCTTTTACAATATGCACTTTAAGAAGATTTATGGAGGCACCTGGGAAGCCACATTGGCATGCCCTTAAGTGGATCCTTAGATATCTCTCATGTACATCAAATTTTTCTTCGTGCTATGATAAAAGTATTGATGTTTCTGATATTTTGATGGGCTTTGTAGATGCTGATTATACAGGTAATATTGACACTAGAAAATCATTGACTGGATATGTGTTCACTGCTTGTGGTGGTCCTGTCTCTTGGAAGTGAAACATTCAATCCGTGGTTTCCCTTTCAACCACAGAGTCCGAGTACATTACGCTTACCGAGGAGGTAAAGGAAACCCTATGGCTTAAAGTCTTGTCTTCTGAACTCAAACTTTATAATTCAGTCATCGATGTTTTTTCTGATAGTCAATATGCACTCCATTTATCTAAAAATTTAGTTTTCCCTTGAAAATCAAATCACATAGATATTAGATTACATTTTATTATAGATTTAATAGAATAGGGAACCGTATGTGTCAACAAGATACATACTGATAAAAACCCAACTGATAGTTTGAATAAAGCTGTGGCTTTATCTAAGTTCAAGTTTTGTTTAGATAGAATGAACTTGGTTCCTGTTCCATAAACTTAGGTACAAGAACATTTCCAATTTTAATTGAAAATGGTGGAGATTTTTGAAATTTGGTATTACGAATTTCATTTATTTCCATATTAAAATTTCTTATTCTTTTTATCCCATTTTTTTTCTTTCTATTCACACTGTAGTTTTATTTAATATGCTCATCTGTTTTACACGCTGAAAATCCCGTTGTATTTTTGGCCCTTTATCTCTTTATCGCCAAAGTTATCTTGGCCGGCCGCTTGTTTTGAATGGTCTGGCTTCGTGGCAGCCTCCCTGTTGCTCAGGTTGTTACACAGTTAGGGATTAGTAGGGGTTTCTTCACCCCTACGTCACCCTATGGTTTTCACAAGATAGACAAATTTAGTTCTGCTTCTCAGTGATTCCTCAACACTTGTGGTTTTCATTCACTCAAACTAGATCCAGACGACTCCCGCGACTTCTTTCATCCTCAGAGGAAGATTGATACCTTGGCCTGCGATCTCCACGCCGCACAAAGTTTATGGTGGAGTATATACGACATCCTTCGTGTGAATATGTGTGGACATGATTTGGATCCAAAGACCATAAGTTCAGATATGGTGATTCCATCGTTTGTTGAGTTCTAACAGGGAAACCGCGTCTGATTCTAGCAACTTAAAGAGAACTGGACAGCTGGACATAGTCCAACTCTGTAAGTTTTTCTTTTCGTTCTAGTTTCTTGGGTTATTACACTTGTTCGTTAGATTGTTTACTACTGTTCTATTATCACCATTTGTAATAGACCTATGTTGTTCCATGTTGGTCTGCTGTATCTTTTAATCGGGTTTGTTTCCTTTTGAGCATTAATAATAAAAGCGTGTGTAAGGTGGTGTTCTTGCTGTGCAGTAGGTCCCCAAGGGGCTGAAGCATGTAAATCATTGTGTTCCTTTTATTTTTCTGCACATTTTTAGTTGTTGTTCGGTTCTTGCTTCATCTGGGCACAAAACTAGTGATCCTACGAATCCATTGTGGTTGTATGTTACTGCATTCCTACTGCCTATCAACCACTACAACGACCACAATGACAACAAGGGTAACCACATTCGCACCTTTATGGGTTGGGGTTCCCATGCCTTCTCTTTGAGGTCTGTCACAGACTTACCATTCTTTATGTATTTTTGATTCCTGTGTAAATAAATAAAGCATCATGTAATTAGGTTGATGATTTCATGGTGTTAAAAAAATGTAACAAAATAAGAGAAAAGAAGTATTCAAATATCAGTGAGTTTGCCTGGTCAGTGGTGAGACCTAATTTGGCATCTAAGATTCAATAGGCCTCATATCCCTAATAATATTTTGATCCTTCCCCTTCAACTGCATGGTTCACAAGGGAATCTAAAAGAGAGGAAATACCTAGTATTTTCCTCACCGTTCATTCAAGGGATGTGAAGTACCTTGGGTGTAGACAACATCTTCCGGCTCCACCATGTACCACATCTCTTCAGAGGGAGGAACATAGAAGCCTGCTTTCATATGGCCCTGTCCTGTGAGGCCTCCTTGGTATTACGATACACGAAGTTATAGGTAAAATTTGGGCGACACACGTACTTCATTGACCCTTAGACATTCACACTTTGGGACACTCTAAAGGACCTTCCAGTTTCATACAATCTCTTTCATAGGAGCCTTGGACCTGACAATGTTACAATCTCTGAAGCTCCTTCTTTAGGCCCATGAACTGCTAGACCCACTTTTTTTGTCATAACTATTAGAATATCCTCACCACCAAGACACCCTATTTCCACCATTGATCCCCAAGCCCATGGTGGTGGGGCCACCCCTTCATTGGTGTGAATGGAATGTTGCCTCAGGATGGCCCCAAGGTATGTGTTTTCCCATATCTACACATAATCAAGGTTTAGACCATATATAGCAGTGATTGGAGAATTCTCATTCCACATCCTTATATATTCATGTGTGACCATGAGCCAGAGCTACCACATTAGGGTGGAACTCAAGATGCACCTCTGAGTACTCCTTCAGAGTCAACCTCTACATGCACCTAAATTTCCTTGTTAATCAGTGTGGTTTGTAAGGTTGGAAAACTGGTTTATAGTCAATCCTTGTCATGAGTACCCCACATTATAAGGTGAGGAGATATGATCTCTAAACCTCAATTCCCACACCATCATCATTTACCACCCACATTTGTAGAGAGAACGGGTGAAATATGAATTACTCTACCAACCCTACCTTGTTCAACACTTCCATCATACCCACGTTGAGTGGGAAACATTCCAAGTTGTTCAGAATCACCAAAAGGATGTTTTTTTGGATTATAAATGGGGTTCAAGTACTCTTAACTATCCATGTGTGCATCTACATAGCTATAAAATAAGTGGAAAGGGTCAAACACACACACACACACAATAGTTTCTTACCCTCACTGATGTGATTAAGTAATTTTTACATATTTTTCTTCACTGATATTCTAATTTTACTACCCCATCACCAACATCGCCACCATTATTAAGGTTCTTGTCCACACCCCCATATGTGCATCCATCACTAGGAGAATCCAACCACATATGGGTCCCGCAATGAATCCTTCTAGCCTATCAATGGTTTTATTCTCTATCTTGTCACTATTTCCCCACAAATTCCTCTCGATATCTTCCAAAATCCACCAGTAGGATCCTCTTTCCCCATTGATAACCCCTAGGGCTTGTGTGTGGCCACTTCCAAAACATCATTGTTCGATTCTCCCCCTCTCCATGCCACTTTACTAGTTCATTCGGAAAGTATTTAAACCATTTTTTTAGGTAAAAACCCTTGCCCCTATCTTCACCTCACTAGTTCCCTGCAACAGACCCAACAACACCTTTTCCAGAGCTCAAAGATGCTCCTATTTTTTCCACAAATTCTATGTAGGGATAATCTCATCGTACATCGCTATCAAGATCAAGATTCTAGATATCTGATGAAGGTCCCATAGGCAGATTCTGACCTCCCCATGATGTAAATGGAATGTGTTGGTCCCTAATAACTATCTACTCAGTAGGTTGTGCATGATCTCCTATGGTCGGTAAATATAGAACCATGAAGCCCGTGCTCCTTCATAGAGTCCTACCTACTTCATCTATTCCCTCGATTTTGTACAAGATGTGCACACCCTGTTGGTCCAAGCACACTCATCTTTGAAGTTACCACCCTTCCATATATCCCATTCATCCTTTTATCCCTTTTGTTTCCCCCCAGACCCTCCTTTATGATCTTATGGTACTACAATAAAGATGAATCATCCTAAAAAATTTCCCAATCAATAGTATTTATGTTTCTATAATGGTAGTCTATCATGATAGGTTCATGGTCCTTCTAGATATGGAATGAAATAGCTCTATGACACTTGTAATGTCCATGTATTCCTCTGAACATGTAGACCTGTTAGTCTTTGCACGACCCCAAATATGAAGACATCATCTCTCATTCCAAATCCATATATGGACAACCACTTGCACAATGTATAGTCTTTTGGAGCCTCTGAAAATAGTTCATGAAATGATCCATAGCCCGATGTATTTCGAACACTCTCCTTGATCGTGATATTTTTTTCCATTTATTCACTATGAGAAACATCCATAATGAATTACAGAGAAACATCCTTAGTAGCCATTGAGTTTGAGACTTAAGTGTTTTTTGATTCATGCTTCACGATCATCTTCACATCATGAGGGAGCTTCAAGAGAAACATCCATAATGAATTCTAGAGAAACATCCGGGCCACCGGTTTGGTCCTCGGGTCCTGCAAGGATTTTGGGCCACCCAAGGCCTTCACGCCAGTTGATTCTCAAGGACTTCGGTCCACCTTAAGGCCTTAGGGCCACCCCAAGGCCTTCGGGCCACATGAATCCAGGGCCCAGACATACTACAAAAAGGGGCAGCCCTAGAAGAGGATTCAGAGCAGGTGCACTCACCAGAGCAGAGCCAAATGGATTGTCAGAATGAGAGGGTATGGCTATGCCATCAGTACCAGCCTGTGATTTCATGAGAAACCTAGCCAGACGGTCATGAAAAGGTGGAGAGCTACTATCAAGATACAGATGCTGGGGAGGGGCAGTTCCTTGCAGATAGTCTGGTTGAATTCCATAAGACCTTCGGGTCATGTAATCTCTTAAGCCTATGGGCCATGTAATCTCTGAGCCTACAGGCCTTTTAAGGGTTCCCCCCATCCCTTGAAAGGGGGGTTATCAAAAATAAATAAAAAATGAAGGCCTTCGGTCCATTCAGTCTAAGAGGAATTTTTTGGCACTAAATTCTTTCCACAAGAATAGTTAAAGAAGAATCATCCAGTTCAGAGAAAATCTAGGCCAAATTGGCCCCCAAGAACCCTTCGAAGTCATCTTTGAGAATCTTAACTACTTATCAAAGCTTACAGAACTCCTGACTGAGAATCGACTCCATGATCATGTTAAGGGATGATGCTCTGACACCACTTCACAACCGCATGAAGCATTGATAGTTTCCTCCATGAGTTCGATGGAGCCACACCCCTTTGTAAAGAACATATTTTCTTCACAAACCTCTTTTGAGAGTTTTGAGACCCAATTTCCCATAAATACCCATTTTCATTCCAACCATTGAAGAAAGATTACCCCGACCTTTTAGCTTCCAAATTTCCCCCAATTCAGGAGGCACCCAATCATCATAAACCGGAACAAAATGGGTATTCTTAGGTACTTGGATGTCATGAATAAACCCCTACGCATGTTCTTGATATCCTATACTTATGGTGGGGATGAATTTCATGATAAAATCCACCCATCTTGAAGGAAGAAGACCCTTAGGGTGTGGCATCCCGCCTTTTTAATAGGTAACTTTTCATTACATTTTACATACAGAGGATCTTTAATGTCTCGTGTCTTGGAAATCAGGAACAATAAAACTTGAATACAACATAAAACATTCTTCTAATCCACTTGTAAGGATTAATCATAAGATCATCCTAAGTACAATTACTACCTTTTATATCCTGGAGACACACATCAAAGGAAAGGGTGAGCAGAAGGCCCAGTAAGGGAAAACAAGGGAATCCCTGTACTTGTGAAATAAATAAGAACTTGAATGACAACATAAAGATATGAGAAATGGAAGTATAGGAATATCATAATGAAAATAACTTGAAACATAATTTTAATATTCAGCTACAACATTTCATTTATACATTTATAAACATATCACCAAGGTCCACCCCCAAGGTTTCATAAAAATTACCAAGGTTATTCACCAAGGTATCGTGAAACTTTTCATCTCTAGAGATTAAATCATTACCCAATGCATTGGAGAGATATTAGGGCACACCATTAATATTTCTTTACATACATTTGAGCCACATACATCATATTGAAACATTTCATAAATAACCCATAGAGAATAAAAGAAATGGGTTTCATTTCAAAATCGTGACGTTTTAAAAGCTCTTAAAAATAAGATCATTATATCATTTATAACTCATGGAAAGGGAGTGAGGCTTATATGTATGTCTATTACAGAATAAAATATATCATATTTATATATTTATGAACACCCATAAAAACGAAATAGGTCTGGGTATTCACATAAATAAACAAGGGAATTTCTTGCGAGAAAGAGATAGAAATTTTGAGACAAAATTTCTGCAGCATAACAACTATATAACGTTGTGTTAGAAAACATTGAAAAGAGAGGGGACAGGGGTCAAAGAATCATAAAAAATTAATAATACAGTATGGGTACTGAATAAGATCATGGTATGGATATTTGAATGTCATAACACATGAAAAGAAAACATAAAAAAAAAGAGAAGATGCAATTTCTTTTATGAGAAATTCGGCAGCCTAACAACGTCACATAAAAATTAAAAAATCAAATTGATGAGAGAAGAAAGGGTCTATCATCATTTGGAAATGAAATGGACAGTAATAAGAACATATAATAACATACCCTCAAAATAAAGAGATGGAAAATATAAGACACAACATAAAGGAAGTCATAACTTAAAAGAGGAGGGTGAAAGAATCCCTTACCTTGAAGAGTAACTTCGAAAGATTAAAGGTCGGGACCTTGGGAGGCTTGAGGGAACCTTGGGAGGACTCCTTGGGAGGTAAGGAGACCAGAACTTAATTGAGGAGGATTTGTAAATGGAAAGAATGAGGGAAAGGCATGGTATTTATAGGAGAAGTGAGGGGACAAGTCATTAATGACCAAGGGACACCTCATCGGTGGTATTGGCAAAACCATTGGCTTGCCCATGGTATTTGCCCATGGTATTGGCCATTTGGGACACCTCATACCATATCTTACTATTCATAAGTCGACCAGAATTATTACATAATTATTACATCCTTAATGATGTCACTAAACACCCGAAACTAAAAACTGTATTTTCACTATTCACCGAAAATTCATTTTTTTCAGAAAAATCCCCAAAAATCACCTTAACCTAATATCAATGCTCTGAATTCAAAAATGAACTCCATTTTATAAAAATATTTTTTGTAAATATTTTTAATTTAATTTTTAATTAAAAAACACTATTCACCCGAAAAAACTAATACTTGACTAATAATTTCTGAAACAGTTATTTACCTATTTTATTGAATCACATTACTTAATCAAGGTGCCTAAATTATATTAATACTTTATTTAATTGAGATTAATAATCCATTTGGTCACATTACTAATCCTAAGCATAAAATCACTATTCATAAATTACTATTCACAAAAAAATAAGTTGATCTTATTAGATTCTAAATTTTTTACTGAACACATTTCAAGAAGACCACCTTTTGAAAATCATTAAAATCATTAATTATTTAAGGTCTACATAAATATTTTAAAATATCCCCGTTTTCCAAAATTTATCAATATACATCCTATATTTATTCGAACATCTGAAAAAAAACCCAAACTTTACCATAGGAAGAAATCACAATTTTATTTATCTCAAAGGATTACATGAAGTAGCTACGGTCTTGTTACATAGCTCCTTATAATCCTAGCATAGGACCTAAGTGTAAGGTGTGCTAAGGTGAGAGAATCCGAGGGTGGCTCAGCCAACATTGCCCAAGTAGTGATTTCTATAATCATGAACTTCTCCTGAAGGAGATTCTGCTCCAACTTCACACGATGAAGTTCGGCTTGGGTTTGGTCCATAGCAAATCCCAGCGGTGCTACCTCCTTCCCAAGTTTCATCAGATGAGCTTCGATCGGCCTGAGACAACTGGATGAGGCCATCGAATCTTATTTATGTATTAATTAACCAAGATCACTTGTATTTAGAGACAACAATCACAACATTTAGTTTCCAACATTCATATTGACCAACGGTCATATAACAGTCGAAACCCAATGGTATCATTTTAATTATACTCACATAATTAATTAAAGAATATAGTTTTGTTGATTATAAAATAAAATAACACACAAAAATAGGAAACAAAAATTCATTCAAAATTTTGGGTCGTTACATACTTCCCCCCTTAAGAAATTTCATCCCCAAAATTTTAACTCGTATCCTCAGAAAAGAAAAGGTGTGGGTACTTCTATCTCATAGACTCCTCTGGTTCCCACATGGCTTAATCATATTTTTGGTTTCTCCACAACACCTTAACAAGGTGTGTAGTCTTGTTGCGTAGAACCTTATCTCTACGATCCAAGATCTCCACCGACTGCTCCTCATAAGAGAGGTCATGTTCCAGTTGTACCACCTCTAGGTTTAGTACATGTGAAAGGTCAGGTATGTACTTCCTCAAGAGGGATACGTGGAAGACATCATGAACTTGTGCTAGATTTGGAGGAAGTGCAAGCCGATAGGCCACTGCTCCCATGCGATCAAGGATTTCATAGCGTCCAGTGTACCTAGGGTTGAGCTTACCTTTCTTCCCAAACCTCGTGACTCTCTTCCAATGTGAAATTCGAAGAAAGACCTTATCACTGACATAAAACTCCAAGTACCTTTGAAGGTTTTCAGTATTCCTCTTTTTTCAACTCTGAGCAGCCTTAATGTGTTGTTGGATGACAAGGACTTTTTCTGTCATCTCTTGCACAAGACTAGGCCCAAGAAGCTTTCTCTCACCAGCTTCATCCCAACAAGTAGGAGTTCTACATCACTTCCCATATAGAGCTTCATAGGGTTCCATTTGAATTCTAGAGTGGAAGTTGTTGTTGTAAGAGAACTCAACTAAAGGGAGATGTTGATCCCATCCACCCTTAAATTCCATTGAGCACGTTCTCAGCATGTCCTTGAGTGTTTGAATAGTCCTTTCAGATTGGCCATCATTTTGGGGCTGATAGGCCATTCTGAAATTCAATTCAGTGCTCAGTGCTTGTTGAAGATTTCTCCATAATTTTGATGTGAACCATGGATCACGATCAGATATGATAGAAAGGGGAACTCCATGCAGCCTTACCACTTACTTCACATAAATCCTGTCAAGTTGATCAAGAGAGAAATCTTCCCGGATAGTTATAAAATGGGCAGTCTTGGTGAGATGGTCCACAATAACCCATATCGCATTGTTTCCTTTGGAAGTTCTCGGAAGACCAGTGACGAAGTCCATTGTGATATTGTCCCACTTCCATGCTGGTATGGGTAGTGGTTGCAATACCCCTTTAGGAAGTTGTCGCTCTGCCTTCACTTGCTGAAATACTAGGCTCCTGGAAGTGTAGTCAGCAATCTCCCTTTTTCATATTATCCCACCAATAATGATCACGAAGGTCCCTATACATTTTTGTGCTTCCAGGGTGTATAGAGAAAGTAGATCTATGAGCTTCATCAATAAGCTCCTTCTTTATTTCTAGAATAGATGGAAGACATAGTCTTGTACAAAATCTCAGTACACCTTCTTGATCAATATTGAACTCATGAAACTTTCCATTCTTTACAGCCTCAAACTTCTCTTGTAACAGAGGATCTTCTTTCTGAGCCTTCTTAATCTTCTCTAGTAATGATGATTGAGAAATAATTTGGGTTAGGGTTGATGATGTACCTTTCCTTATAATTGCCATGTATATATTTACATCGGTCACTGATCAAATGATATTTTTGAATCCTCATCATGGAATAAACAACTGGGTCTTTCCTTCTTAAAGCATCAGCAACTTTGTTTTATCTTCCAGATTGATAATAAATTGAATAATCATAGTCTTTAAGAAGTTCCAACCACATACTATGTCTCATGTTCAATTCCTTTTGTGTGAAAATATACTTCAAACTCTGATGGACCGTGTATATATCAAATTTCTCCCCATAAAGATAGTGCCTCCATATCTTTAGAGAAAAAACGACCACAGACAGCACCAGATCATGTGTAGGATAATTCTGCTCACGAATCTTCAACTGTCAAGATGCATAAGCAATGACCTTGTTATTTAGCATGAGGATGCACCCAATCCCTTTTAGAGATGCATCCCCAAAAATAATGAATCCTTCACCACTTAAGGACAGAGTTAACAAAGGTGTAGTAACCAATCTCTTCTTCAGCTCTTGGAAACTTTCCTCACACTCCTTTTTCCAGATGAACTTGACCCCTTTTCAAGTTAACTTGGTTAATGGATTATAAAGTAGTGAATTTTTTTTCACAAACCTCATATAATATCCTGCTAATCCAAAAAAACTACGAATCTCAGTTATTATTGTAGGTTGAGGCCACTCCTCTACAACTATTGTCTTTGCAGGGTCAAATGTGATTTCTTTATTGGTTACAATGTTCCCTAAGAAAGCTACTTGTTGTAACCAGAAATCACATTTACTGAACTTTCCAAAAATTCTCTCCTTCCACAGAGTTTGAAAAATAACCCTTATATGATCTTCATGCTCCTCGCGACTTTTAGAAGATATCAGAATATCATCAATAAAAACTACCACAAAGTTATCAAGGTAGTCCTTAAATACTCTATTCATAAAATACATAAAAATAGTAGGTGCATTAGTCAATCCTAAGGGCATAACAACAAACTCATAATGCCCATATCTTGATCGGAAGGCAGTTTTTGGAATATCTTCTTTCTTCACCATCAATTGATGACAACCAGATCAAAGATCAATCTTAGAGAATAATTGAGCCCCACGAAGTTGTTCAAATAAGTCATCAATTCTTGGAAGAGGGTATTTGTTCTTAAAAATGGTCTAATTCAGTTCTCTATAATCAATGCATAGCCGCATTGATCCATCCTTCTTCTTCATAAAGAGAACAAGTGCTCTCCAAGGAGACACACTTAGTCGGATAAACCCCTTCCCCAAAAAATCTTTGAGTTGTTTCTTTAATTCCTCAAGCTCCACATTTTCCATCCTATATGGGGTATTTGATATCGAATGTGATCCAGGTATGAGTTCGATGGAGAACTCTACCTCTCTTTCTAGGGGAGGTCCAGGAAACTCCTCCGGAAATACATCAACATATTCCTGAAGGATGGGGAAATTTTCTATCATCAAAACTCTCATCTCCTTCTTCTTCTTCACCGATCAACTCCATAAAGAAGGATATATGGGCTTCTTTTAGACAATGATGAGGTTGAGATATATATCCTCGGAAGATAACTATAGGTTTCCCATTCAAGACTACTGATATTTCATTGCTTCTGCAATTGATCTTAGCATTATATTTTGAGAGCCAGTCCTTCCCTAGTATAATGTCGAATTCCAGCATGGGAATGACTACTAGATTTGCGATAATATTGTGCTCACTAAAGTAAATACTAGAGTTTCTAAACACTGACGATGCTTGGATAGTCCCACCAGGAGTCTTGACTAACAACTCTACTTTTAACAATTCAGGGGTTGATTCTAAATTCCTTGCAAACTTGGAGGAAATAAAGGAATGCATAAAACCAGAATCAAACAAAGTACTCGCTAGCTTTGAGAGGACAACAAGAGTATATGCTACCACATCATTCGGAGCATCGACTTCAGCTGTCGTGATAAAAAAGCATGTCCTTGATCCCTTGGCCTTTTCTGAGGCTGATGGTGGTTCCCCTCCACTGCCCTCAGATTTGGACAGTGATTGGAAAAGTGCCCACGTTGTCCACACTAGAAGCACTGGACATCAGGTAGGTCCTGCACTATCTTCCCCTTGTCTCTTGTGTTTGGAAATTGAGGTTTCTCCTCACCATGACAATTCCTCGCAATGTGGCCATCTCTGCCACACTTTTAGCACTTCCCGCTCCTGAGCAGCCAGTTCCCCAAATGCTTCTTCCCACATTTATTACACGTGGGAAGTTGCACTTGATTTCCTACTCTTCCCTGATCAAAAGTACTCCCTAAGATGGGCTCCATCGATCTCTTTTTGTCTCTTGATTTATGAGACCACTATGTCTCACCAAACTCTTGTTCGATTTTCATCGCACTTTGCACAATCTTCTCATAGCTATTATAATCTCGGTTGGAAAGATTCTTTTGTAGATGAGGTCTTAGTCCACCGAAGAATCTATCAACCTTTCCATTTGGATACATGACAAAGCTAGAGGTGTAACGTGAAAGTCAGGTGAAGTTCATCTCGTAGCTTTCGACAGATTCGTTCTCCTTCTGCTTCAGCTCGAGAAACTCCGTCTCCATTCTTGTTCTCAAATAATGGGGGAAATACTTATTGAAGAAGATCCCTATGTAATCTTCCCACTCTATAGCTTCAACCTCCACTCTCTGCCTTGTGTCTTTAATCAGTTCCCACCACTGATCAACTTCTCCCTCTGAGAGATAGACAGCCAGGGTGACCTTCTCTTGCTCTGAACACCGTAGCACAGAAAAGACCTTCTCTATAGAGCTGATCCATTACTCAACAATCAATGGGTCAGTAGATCAACAGAAGGTTGGTGGTCGTTGGCACATAAAATACTCAACATAATGTTGTTCCCTTCATGGTGAGATCGACCTCTTAGCTGGATTCAAGTTATTACTCATAACTTGAGTCATTTAGTTCATCATTCGCATGAATGTTTCCATTCCGGCTTCCATCGGAGGGCCGTCAGTGCATGGTCCATTGCGGTCACCATTTGCACGGTTCCTCCTATTGCCTGCCATTTTCTAAAAGAATAAAATCTTAGTGAGAAACTTTTTTCATTTACGAATCTTTTAACTATAAAGGATTCTACATCGTAAAACTTCATGCTTAAAAAATTATATTTCTCTATAATTCCTTCATAATGATTCATAAAAAGCTTGCGATTAACCAAACATATCCCCCATGAGTGTCATAACCAAGAGTGTGGCAAGACCCATTGTCGTGCACTAGTTCCCGTTCGAGTCTAGCTCAAAGTGGTGTTTTCTGGTTTTACCCCTATGTACATCTGTGCTAGTGCCGCCTCTACCTGCTCGTATCCAGACCAGGATGTATTTGTTTGATAAACCACTTACTCAATACTCACCAAAATACCAGGAAGTTTTCCCTATATTTAAACTTTTATATAGGGTTATTCCTAAAGTTTTCATAGCCTAATATCCATAAATAACTAAACTATCCTTTGATACCAACTATCGAATCCCACCTTTTTAATACATAACTTTTCATTATATTTTACATACAGAGGATCTTTAACATCTAGTGTCTTGGAAATAAGGAACAATAAAACTTGAATACAACATAATTTTTTTTCTAATCCACTTATAAGGATTCATCATAATACCATCCAAAGTACAATTACTACCTTTCATATTCTGGAGACATACATCAAAGGAATGGGTGAGAAGAAGGCCCATTAAGGGTAAACAAGGGAATCAATGTACTTGTGCAATCAATAAGAACTTGAATAACAACAAAAAGATATGAGCAATGGAAGTATAGGCATATCATAATGAAAATAACATGAAACATAACTTGAATATGTGTCTAAAACATTTCATTTAGACATTCATGACCATATCACCAAGGTCCATCCCCAAGGTGTCATAAAAATTACCAAGGTTTTTCACCAAGGTATCCTGAAACTTTTCATCTCTAGAGATTAAATCTTTACACAATGCATTAAAGAGATATCAGGGTGCACCATTAATATTTCATTACTTACACATGAAACACATATATAATATTCAAACATTTCATAAATATCCCATAGAGAATAAAAGAAATGGGTTTCATTTCAAAATCGTGACGTTTTAAAAGATCTTAAAAATAAGATCATTATACCATTTATAACCCATGGAAAGGGAGTGAGGGTTATATGTATGTCTATTACAGAATCAAATATATCATATTTATATATTTATGGACACCCATAGAAACTAAATAGGTCTGGGTATTCACACAAATAAACAAGGGTATTTCTTGTGAGAAAGAGATAGAAATTTGGAGACGAAATTTCTGAAGCATAACGGCTATATAACATAGTTTTAAAAAACATTGAAAAGAGAGGGGACAAGGGTCACCCACTCATAAAAAATTCATAATTAAGTGTGGGTACAGAATAAGATATTGGTATGGATATTTTAATGACATAACACATGAAATGGAAACATGAAATAAAAGAGAAGATGTGATTTCTTTTACGAGAAATTCAGCAGCCCAACAACACCACATAAAAATTCAGAAAACAAATTGATGAGAGAAGAAAGGGTCTCTCATCATTTGGACATGAAATGGAATGTAATAAGAATATATAATAACATACCATAAACATAAGGAGTTGGAAAATATAAGACACAACCTAAAGGAAGTCATGACTTAAAAGAGGAGGGTTAAAGAATCCCTTACCTTGAAGAGTAACTTCTAAAGCATGATGTTCGGGACCTTGGGAGGCTTGAAGGCACCTTGGGAGGACTCATTGAGAGGTAAGAAGACCAGAACATCATTTAGGAGGATTTTTAAATTTAAATAATGAGGTAAAGGATCGGTATTTATAGGAGAAGTGAAGGGACAAGTCATTAATGGCCAAGGGACTCCTCATCGGTGGTATTGGAAAACCATGGGATTGTCAATGGTATTTGCCCATGGTATTGGCAACTTGGGACACCTCATACCTTATATTACTATTCATAAGTCAACTAGAATGATTATATAATTATTACATCCTTAATGATGTCATTAAACACCCGAAACTAAAAACTGTATTTACACCATTCACCGAAAATTCATTTTTTTCAGAAAGATCCCCAAAAATGACCTTAACCTAATATCGATGCTCTGAATTCAAAAATGAACTAAATTTTATAAAAATAATTTTCTAAATATTTTTAATTTAATTGTTAATTAAAAAACACTATTCACCTGAAAAAACTAATACTTGACTAATAATTTCTGAAAGAGTTATTTACCTATTTTATTGAATCACATTACTTAATCAAGGTGACTAAATTATATTAATAATTTTTTTAAGTGAGATTACTAATCCATTTGGTCACATTACTAATCCTAAATGTAAAATCACTATTCATAATTTACTATTCACAAAAAATTAAGTTGATCTTATTAGATTCTAAATTTCATACTGAACACATTTCCAGAAGACCATTTTTTGATAATCATTACACATAATTAATTATTTAAGGTTTACATAAATATTTTAAAATATTCCCTTTTTCCAAAATTCATCAATATACATCGTATATTTATTCAAACATCTAAAAGAAACACAAACTTCACCGTAGGATGAAATCACAAGTTTATTTATCTCAAAGGATTACACGAAGTAGCTATAGTCTCGTTACATAGCCCCTTATAACCACAGAATAGGACCTAAGTGTAAGGTGTGCTAAGGTGTGAGAATCTGAGGGTGGCTCAGCCAACATTGCCCGAGTAGTAATTTCTATAATATTGAACTTCTCCTAAAGGTGATTCTGCTCCAGCTTCACATGATGAAGTTCGGCTTGGGTTTGGTCTAGAGCAAAGCCCAATGGTGCTACCTCCTTCCCAAGCTTCATCATATGACCTTCGATCAGCCCGAGACTACTAGATGAGGCCATCAAATCTTTTTTCTGTAGTAATTAACCAAGATCACTTGTATTTAGAGACAACAATCATAACATTTAGTTTCAAATGGTCATATTGACCAACAGTCATATAATAGTCGAAACCCAACGGTATCATTTTAATTATACTCACATAATTAATTAAAGAATATATTTTTGTTGAGTATAAACTAAAATAATACACAAAAATAGGAAACAAAAATTTATTCAAAATTTCAGGTCGTTACATAGGGGTACATGATCCTTTACAAAGAATTAATCCTTCACGAAGCACTCCTTCCTTGATCCTGGACTTCAACATGTGGTAGGGTCACCAAGTTTTGTGAAGTATCCTCTTTTGCGAACCCCCTAACCTCAATGAAGCACCTGATATTACTGAATCACCCTCTATAAGGCACTATTCACGGGGAATCCCCTCTCCCATTCCTCTCAATGTTTCCTCCCATCTTGTGACATTTCTTCAAGAAGGATGAGTTCCCTGGGCCTCCATATCCATCTAGGATTGGTTCAGCTACACCTCAAGTCCATATCTGACCCATTCCACTAATTCTTGTGGTCTAATCCACATAAAATGTAGCATGAGAATCCAATTTATATTTTTCATCTTAGAATACATATTGTAACACCTTTTTATACTAATAATATGATTGATAACATGGAACTCATGATCAAACACTCATCCACATTGTTAGACCCTAGAATTTCCAAATCCAAGTCCCCCCAAAGGTACATGAGTTGTGGTTATGTAAACCGAAGGGGTAAGGATTTTTTCCCCATGTCTATGATGAATTACGAAAAAATAACTAGAACCAACATCCTCATCTTATTAAACTATTGTATTATTCCATTCCATGTACATGAGATTCCCCATGTATGCTTATTTTGGGATTCCACCACCTCCCAGCACATTGGGAAATCCTCACATTCATAGAAGCTTCCATGAGCATGCCCCACAAACCTTGTACCCTAAGCATAGGATTAAACTTGTATGAATCACAAAGAATGAGATCCTACTCACATAGAATGATATCCTCCTCACATTGAATGAAATCCTCCAAGGGAAACATTCATTCATAAGCCCCACAACAACTCTCACTGAAGTATCTTTCATGATATGACCGTCAGTTCTACTTCTTCCTTTTTTTCTCACACCAATCATGAATCATGTGGGATTAGAGGTTAGTAACAGTCATAAAACCCATCCATATCTACCTATGGGCATCCTTCTAAGTGTATTTCCAAAAAATTATCCATACTCCACCCATGGGTAGGTTCCGTGCATAATCCTCGACGACTAATTATGCCCCCAATGGGAATCTTCCATGCGTAAGCCCCAAACAAATGGGCATCCACCTTAGGTATAATCTCCAATGACCCTTTACAAACCACATGGGATTTGATTCCCATAAAACTGGGATATGTAGGAGGACTCTACGATTTCCAAACAAAATATTCCATCCATCCATCCAACCATTCCACTCCCAACACTCCATCCACATCCACCCGGATTTTTTCAGGGTTCCACATCCTGAGAAGATCATTCCACCCACTTGTGATGCTCCAATGCATAAGCCCTATCCACATAATCACTGCTCCTAGTAGCACCTGATAAGATCTCATGTTTAATTCCTTTACAATCCAACTAAGATAAATCCTCTTAGATATGGTATCTTTTGTGCCTATGCCCCATAACATCCCTCATAAACACATCCATCATGTTGTGAGTGTCCTTACTACATGATGTTAAACTGTATGGACATGAACTATCATACAAACTTAAACAGTGGCATCGATCTTCCTGGGTTTTCATCCCTATATTGTAAAAAAGGTATTTAGGATTCCTATTTGAGGTTCAATCCCAAACAATGGTAAACCTCAGTGCTCCATACTTAGGGGTGCACCTCCCTAATCCACCTTAAAGGGTGCCATGATAAACCTTCATGCCATGAAATCTTTCCCTTTATGAGAAACACCTCATGGGACTACAGTTGACACTCCATTTTATCAAAGAATCTAAAAAATGACGAAGGGAAATACCTTAGAAAGAAAAGGAAAAAATGCATGAAGAAAATCAATATTTGAAAAGGAATGAGTTTTGGGTCGCCTTAGTCAGACCAAAAGAGCATCGGAATGAAACCTACTTGCGCGCCCCTATATGGCGTGCAACCAACTTGCGCGCCCAATTCCATTTCACATAGGCTCATGTTTTTTTCAATAAATAGACCCTTAGGTCCTTCATTTGTATGGATAAATTTCTCGGAAGCCCAATTGCTACTCTGGTTTCCCTAGTGCTTCTCCCAAGGCTTACTAAACTATCAAGGTAGTTCTTCAACACCTTGAGCAGAGGATTTAAAGGACGATCATAAGACTTAAGTCCTTTTAGTTTTTGAAACCCTAACACTTGTGTGCCTAAAGCTCCCAACCTCCCTAATTCAGAAACACTTGCACGCCACCTATTCCTTTCATAGGAACATGAGGACCCCACTTCTAGGACCACCTGTGAAAAATCATGAAGGCATGAGCCACGTCTCACCCAAGTATTACCATACTATTATTTCTTCAGTTAGGTGAATATCAGGTCACCCAAGTCTACTTGTACACCCATACTTGCACACCCTTCTCTAAATGGTCTCCCCTCTTTGATTCACTTACTCACCTCTATCTAAAATCCATCAAGCCCTATTCAAATCCATTCATGGAAAGAATTATTCTTCATTGGATCCCTTGTCTAAAAGGGATTCTATTGATACCTCCTCAAAAACCTCATGACTTATCAAACCATTGGAAAAGACACATCATCATGTCTTTTATTTGGGTTTGTATATCCACAGTCAGAGGTTTTCCACATTTTTTTTACAATGGGGTTAGGGTTCATAGAGTGTTTACGGGTTTATATATCCACAGTCACATGGACCTTTCTCCCAGGAACAGTGTTGTGAGGTTACTAGTTTGGAGGAGGGTTTGGGTCCTGACCTCTCCCTTCTCAAAGAGACCACTCGGAACCTCTGGTATTTTGGTAGGGAAGGAATAGTTCACACCTAATTTTCCTTTAGAACAAAGGAGAAGTCTCCCTCCCATACCAGGGTCAATTTTAGGGAAACCATCCTAGCATAAGCCCCAATATTTTCTTGTGGGTGGTAACATCATTTCTCCTCCTCTATTCTTCAGTGCCAATGATAAGAGGGGAGATGGACACAGGGAAATTCATTACCCTTTCCCTCTCCCATTAAGCTTTGTCACTATGGGCCACCATCCTGGTGTAATCCCCTAACCTTTATCCAGTCTTCCTTTCATTGGAACCTTGTCTAATGTAAAGAGAATAGAGGGAGGGCTCATTGCATCGACCTCTTCTCGGGTCACCTTGCCCTCATCCACCGTCGCCACTTTAGGCTCGCCCTCCTCCACCAGTAGAGAAGGAAAAGTGAGTGTCATTATTGAATCTTTCAAATCCTCTTGTTTCTCAAACCGAGCATGACCCACATGGGCTTAGTGATTCATGATGATTAAAACATTTTCATGAACACCCATGGTGAATTAACTTTGAGAAATATGATTCCCATCATAATTGGGATATGTAGGAAGCCCTCTCAGGGCCTGAGCTCACTGGATATCCTCTTTAGGAATCCAACCCTAATTCCTTTAATATGGGCATCCTCATTAGGAATAAGCCCCAAATTAAACCCCTAAATCATCAAGGAATACTTTTTAGGAAGTAACCACAAACTCATTTATCTTAAAGGACTATTTTCTCTTCTGAGACTTATCGAACTACATGGCTTTGATTCCCATCCACATGGGATATGTAGGAAGCCTCTATGAGGTTCAAACCCAACACTTCAAATCAACCATGTTCTCCTGGGGCCCTATTCCCAACAGGGTCTAATATTACTTAGAAATCCATATCCTTTCCAAGTTTATTATGCTGCTTTGGCATAAGTCCCACACCAAACATTGACTAAGAACCTTTTGCTTAGATGTCCTTACCAAATGACATTAAAATGTATGGTTAGATCCTTGTCACATGAACATAAAAGGTATGATGTGTCCCATTAAGGGGCACTGAACTATGAGGGTTCTGATTCCTTTCATAAGTATACGTAGGTAGCCTATTTTATGGGTACAATACCAATATCAAAACAAGCCTTCAAATCCATGGATGAAAATAAATTCTAGAGTTCCACACTGAGTGGATTAAAAACCACTATCATCAAAATGATGATTAAAAGAATCTTGAAATATTATATTAGAGGATACCATTGACGGAGAACCTCGAATACATATAGATATCTCCATTAATGAAGAAATTTAAATTTATACTGATGATTCAAAATTTTACACATGTTAATAAGTGATTTTAAATTCAAAGGAAAACTTAATTTATTCTTGGTGAATTAATAAGGATTCATGAAAATATCTTAATTTATAAATAGAGTCCCAGTGTAGACAATAATTCCCCCCAATAAAGTGTGTGAGGAGTCCGACCTCCCATCTTCTTGACCAATGCACATTCCTAAGTATCATAAAGTTTAAACATAATGGATATATTCCTTTTGAAAGAAAGTCCCCTTTGGATAATGAACTATTGAAAGTTTCCAGTTCCATAAATAAATCTAATGGAAACTGCCTAGAAGCAGTGATTCTTAAAACCAGAACATGCATTTCAAGGAACTACGAAACAAAAATGCTGAACCTGATGAGAATCCTTAACCATGTTAATAATGTTACCCACCTTTCAAGCCCCTATCAATTGATAAAGGAAATCCAGACAAAGGAATCAATCACGCATGTATTCATCTAATGGATGTCGCTTTAATGGAGTTTATTGTTGTATCAGTTTTTTCCCAGAACTCCCTTTAGTCCAAAGTGGCTTTCTTCAAGATGACATATGAGAAATTTCTGACCGTTTCTCAAGTTGGATCTTCATACACAAGAAGGAAGTTATCTCCCACTCTGCATCTTCAACGCTAGGTCTCCATTGTGTTGGTAAAGAAGTATCACCAACACGGTACAATCCCAACATTGGAGGCTTCCCGACAGGCCCTCCAAGTCAATAATAATCCTTGATCATCTAGCCAACAATGACTGATGATCAAGAAGTAGATGGTGTCGACCACCATTTTCAAAAGTTTTAGGTAATTATCCCTGGGATGAAACAACCAGTACCTCCCATACTTTAGGGAGGTGGATCAAGATGTCACTCCAGGAATCAATTCAATAATGCAGGGATTCATCCCGAGGACCCCCACTAATAATCACTGCCAGCAGAGTCACACGGTAGTGAACCCCCAACATGATAGGGGTGTTGCCTCTGGACGTTCGGCCCAAGTCTCTCAGATCCAGGCACGTAAGACGAACCACTGGGGACAATGTATTGTCAATAGGGAGCATGTTCTTACCTCTACCCCCTCCAGAGAAGTCCATCAACCTAACTTGATACCGAACAACGAGCAGGTACATACACTCGTTCATCCTAATTTTGTTTTCCAAAAGAATCTTCTAGTAGAAACCCACCAATATCACAAGATAAACCTGATGGAGTACTTTGAATAGACACATACACCTTCTTAAAAGTTATCAGTCAGTCAAAAGGATCATCTGACTTCATTTAAAGAAGCCTGCCAATCCAATGTGGTGGAAACTGGTAAACAGGAACATACACCTTCTTACAATCACAAATTCTTCCAGAAGTCTCGTCATCCTGTATTGAAGGAAGTCCATCAACCATTATTAATGGGAAACAATCAGCATGCTTATACACCTTCCAGCGTTCATCAATCATTCTAACAGTCTCATTTGGAATCACCAAGAGAAGTCAATTAGAAAGCTCCGACAACAAATCTGGGGTAGAACCAACTCTGTACCACCATGCATGAGTACTGTCAATACCCATTGATAGGTAAATGAAGGCAGGAATAGGCACATACACCTACTCCCGATAGAAAATGGACGTATATTCCCATTCTGGCCACTGAAGTCACCAAACACATCTTATCAACTGTGAAAGGGAAGACACAAATCCCATCCCATATTCTGGAAGCGTGCCAGGATATTATAACAACTAATTCAGCAGTACCAGGTGAATAGAAGCATAAATTTCTCCCCACATATAGGATGACACATCAACATTCCATCCCGGAGCAGATACACACCTCTGTTCCATTCCAGGAGGGTCATGGGGCATACTCACCCATATCATACAGACAACAAGATCGAGAACATACACCCTTTCCAATTGAAGGTAATTGGTCCATTCTGGTAACCAATCCAAGGTAGGCACGTACACCTTCCCATGATAACCACTTTTCCAAGCAAGTGTCCCCAACAGTATAAGCGAACATCCAAGAATAAGTCATTCTAAGAACTGGTGGAAAATCAATATTCAAGTTGGGATTTGGCCCCTCTTAATGCTGGAGTTCTTGAATCCCTTAGACATTTATCTGTTGTAGCTTAATATCATATCTTCTCATTACCAAATTATTGGATTGGTAGTTGTAATTCTGAAGTTTCCCATTGGACACTTCATCTTGAAGTCTTGCTTCATGAAAATTCGGTCAATCCAGAGCGCCTATCTCTGGATGAGAGCCATTGTAACCCTACATGTGTCTAGAAGACCATGGATCAATATGATTTATCCCTTGTTGTAATCCACCATGGTGACCCTCCCCATTATGGCATTCACTGTGAAATACCTCTCCGCAGTAGTATTTCGCGTTGTCAAGATAATTCTATAATTGACAATGTAGCGATGAGAAAACCCTCCTTTCTTGGGGAACTTTCAAACAGAAGGCTTGTCACGTATGTTTCCTTTTCATTGATAGGTGAAACACTTTCTCAACCAAAATACATCTTAAGGGAACAGTCATTCTCCGAACCTCCCTTGGGTCAATTCCCTTCTAATATAGAGCATCCACTTTGGTTTGATCAAGTGGAGAAATATCTAGTAAAAGATGATGAAGATATGTTAAACATGAGAAAACAATTTGCTAAAGGAGAAATAACACTCATGTTCTGTCCTTTGGAAAATTCTCAGTATAAAATTTTAGAATTCATGGAAGAAGATTGTATTCATGATTGTCACGACCCGTCCTCGGGGCCCGTGCCGTGACTACCCCAAGCCCGCCTTCCATAGGCCAGGGGCTGGCGACTAGCACCAAAGGCGTAAATCCCGATAACAGGGAAGGCATTGCCTTTATAAGTAACAACCACCACAGAGTCAGCAAGCGGAAAGTAACTACAAGTGCAGAAAAGTAAAGGGGGCCGGAAATACAAGCCCAACTGTAAAGTACAACTCGAAAGGGAAAAACAGCAGCTGGAAGAATGAAGCGGCTCCTGGGTCGTCCGCCTCGATTCCTACCTGAAGGGTAGGTACAGATGGCTCAGCTCCTGGATCGTCCACCACGGATCCTACCTGAAGGGTAGGTACAGATAGCTCCTCTACTCCACAGGTCCTGTCGTCTACTCCGGGTACGTCCGCCCAGTGGTCCACCTCCGGGTACCGACCTGCTCCGCAAGTCTCAACTGCGATCTGCGCTGTCCGTCGTCTGCAACCAACACAACGAGGTGCGGGCATAGCCCGTGCAGGGGTGAGTATAAGCTACTCAGTAGGGACCCCGAGACCCTTAAGGTCTCACCAAATCCAACATGGATATCCACAAAGTAAAGGCAGCAATCACGAAGTAACATCAGACTCTACTTAGGTATACGCCCATACATATACCTAAGTCATCAAGTAACCCATCCAATCTCAAGGATACACAAAAATCATGAAATCAACGGATAACCATCACCCAGGTATATGCCCATACATGTACCTAAGTTATCAAGCGACCCATCTCAATCATGAGGAAACACAAAGGTCAAAGGTCTCAGCTCAAACCAGGATTTTCATTATCGAAACCGTAACTGCTGAAGAGCCCCGTCTCTGAAGTGTGTAGTAGTCCTATCACGACTCCGAGGTACTGCTCGCTAACCTAAGACTGCTGAGGTACTCCTCCTGTCGAGTACTGCGGGTTTGCGGCCAACTACCGGGCGCTCCGTCCGCTGAGGGTCTGTCGCCAAATACCGGGCGCTACCCAGATAGCCTGCTGAGGTACTCCTCCCGTCGAGTACCGCGGGTCTGCTGCCAACTACCAGGCGCTCCGTCCGCCGTGGGTCTGCCGCCAAGTACCGGGCGCTCCGTCCACTGGGCTAGTCGACTCACTCCAAGTCGAGTCGGTCAAGCAGTCGTCAGGTCTCAGCCGGCTACACGGTCTCCGTACTCTGCACGCACGTCTCCACCGTCGCGGGTCTGTCGCTACAACCAAGCGCACACACTCCGTAGAGTAACGCGGGTCCGCCGCTACAACCAAGCGCTCCACCGTCAAGGGTCTGCTGCTGCATCCAAGCGTACACACTCCGTAGAGTAACGCGGGTCCGCCGCTACAACCAAGCGCTCCACCGTCAAGGGTCTGCTGCTGCATCCAAGCGTACACACTCCGTAGAGTAACGCGGGTCCGCCGCTACAACCAAGCGCTCCACCGTCAAGGGTCTGCTGCTGCATCCAAGCGCACCACCACTGTCAAGTACCACGGGTCCGCTCCACGAGCTACTGGTCGATACTCCAAGTATCACAAGGTCCCGCGAAGAAGTGTCTCAAAGGTCCGTCTCGTCACAGGGGTCTCAACGCAACAGACGGCGCGTCGATCGGACGCCCGGTCTGTGAGTTATTAGCCTTTTCGTCCCAGGGGACCGGTTGGTTTCGTGAGCGAAACCAAACCCGGCCGTATCTCAACTGTACCCCGAACTCCCATAGGGTAAACTCAAAGGGACCGTTACTCAACGTAACCATCAACGCCGCTGACGGCTCGTCAAGCGGACGTCCTGTCTGAAAGATATCAGCTTTCCCGTTCCAGGGGCCCGGTTGGATTTCGGGTACAATCCAACCCGGCCATACTCCGACTGTATCCAAAACTCGGGCGGAGTATGTCAAAAGTTCCGTCTCATCAAGAGGAAGTCAACGAAACAGACGGCGCGTCAATCGGACGCCCGGTCTGTGAGTTATTGGCATTTTCGTCTCCGGGGCCCGGTTGGTTTTTAAGGAAAAACCAACCCGACCGTACTCCACCTGCGTCCAAACCTCGGGCGGAGTATGCCAAAAGATCCGATTCACTAAGAGGAACACAACGCGACTGACGGCGCGTCAATCGGACGTTCGTGGCTCAAGATATGAGCGTTTCCGCTCCGAAGGCCCGGTTGGTTTCGTGAACGAACCAACCCGGCCGAACTCAAAGTAACCCGAAACCTTGAGTGCGATATACCGAAACGACCGTCTCGATCCAAGGATCGCGTAGCCGCTGACGGTTCGTCAATCGGAGGTCCCAGGCCCAAGATATGGGCGAAAGACCGAAGAGGGCCCGAAACGGGGGTACTGGGCCCGGGGCGACCCGGCCCGAACCCCCCCCTGGGGTCGGCCGAACCGGGTCGGCCCGAACCGGGTCGGCCCGACCCGGCCCGAACCGGGTCGGCCGGGTCCGGTCCGGCCTGGGCGCGGCCCGGCCGACCGGACCGGCTCGGCTTCGGCCGAGCGGCCGAAGCGCTGCCGCCGCGGGTCAAACCCGCGGCTTGGAGAAAACGCGGCCCGCGCGGGCCGCGTGCTGGAAGGCCGGACCGCGGACGCGGTCCGGCGGCTCGCCGCCGCCGCGGCTCGGCCGCGGCGGACTCCTCCGGCGGCGCGCCGGGCGCCGCCGCCCCCGGTCGCCGGCGCCGCCGCGCCGGCGACCCGCGCCGCCGCCTCCTTCCGCGGGCCGCCGGAGATGCTCCGGTGGCCCGATTTGCCTCCCGTCTGCGCCGTTGTTCCTCCCGGGATGCGTCCTTCACTGCGGAATCAACATATGGCCCTTGCGTCGCGCTTTTGCCGTCGCTCGCCAAATCCGCACACAAAGGAAGATCGACGGAGGGTTGCCGGGTCTTGTTCGTTAGACCCGCACCCTCCGCGTTAGTCATAATCAACGGGAGAAACAGGAAAGAAACCAATCAACAATTTTAAATAAATTAAAATTGTTTCGTGATCGGGTTCTATATTTCAAAAGAATAAACACGGGATTTTAAAAAGAATTCCAACATCCCTTACCTTGTCGTTGCCGAACGGGGGATCGTCGCGGGATTTGCTCGTCGCGGAAGATGGAGATCGCCGCGTCGTCGCGGAATCGCTCGTCGCGTTGCCAATCTCCTGGATCAAGATCAACGGATTTAATTAGTTTAAATCCGTTGATATTGAAATTAAAAAGGGAGAAGAAAAGATCCGATTCTCACCTTTGTTGCCGAACGAGGATCGGCCGCGGAAGAAAGACGTCGCCGAAGAACGTCGCGGGTAGGTCTCGTCGACGTCGCAGATCTTGGTGTGCGTCGTCGAATTCCGGTCGCCGGCGTTCTTCGCGTTCTTCGCGTTCTTCGCGTTCTTCGCGTTCTTCGCGTTCTTCGCGGAGAGGGTGGAGGAACGAAGATTATCTCAAATCCTTTCCAAGGATTTTTATGTTGGTCTTATTTTATAAACATGCCAACACGAAACCGGTTAAGAAACGATCCATCAATTCGTTGAATTAATTCAACGAAAGAAACGACCCATTTAATTCACGAAGAAACAGTCCATTTAATTCACGAAATAAACCGCCCAATTAAATGGTCTGTTAAGAATTAAAGAAAACGCGTCGGTTGACTTTTCAGTTACTTTGACGGGTTTTCGCGGGTGCGTTACTTAGCGAAAGAAACGGCGGGGCTCGTGCGGGTCCCACCGCACAAATATCCTACCAAGGGGTAGGATATTTCTGGATAGCATCCTATCCAGTTCAACTCAGTTCAAGCCGTCTTTAAGTGACTTCAAGTGGCTTCCAAGCAGCTTAAGTGAAATAAAATAAAGTTGTCGCACAAACTTTATTTTATTTCTGACTTAAAGCCGCAAAATTTAAAAAAACACGTCTGAGCAAACGCAACTCCGGAAGAGGCGTTTCTAAGCAAATACCGGCGCTGCGATTTCATCGGTGCCCTCAGAATTCGATTCCGGGCACCGGTTCAAAAGATAGAAAAACCCGCTCGTCCGTTCACTGAACGTACCCGAGCTAAAACTTCGGCAAATGATTCCGGGCACACCGGGCCTCGGAATCAGGTGCCGTCAGAAACTGCGTTCTTGTAAAATTCCAAAGAAAATTAAGAAAAAAAATTTCCTTGAAATTTTCGGGTCTTTACATTACTCCCACCACAGGGCTTTACGTCCCCGTAAAGCTTCACCACAACCTTAGGGAAACAAAGCGGTACTGACCACGCATCAGAGCCTTCCGATCCCATGTGCTCACCTGGAGATTCCCGTGCCGCCATCTGTTGCGCACAAGAGGAATCGATCGCCCATGTAGGACCCGCTCCTGTCGATCCTCTATCTCCACCGGGACCTCCGTATAAGACACTCATCGCCACTGTCTAGCTCCTCATGGTCGATGATACGCGAGGGGGTTGAGCACGTATCTCCTCAGCTGGGATACGTGGAAGACGTCGTGCACCCGGTGCAACTGAGGTGGCAGAGCCAGGCGATAAGCCACCTCGCCAACTCTGCTGAGGACCTGGAAAGGCCCGATGAAGCGGGGAGACAACTTGCCGCCTTGGCCAAAACTCTGTTTACCACGTCGAGGTGAGACCCGCAAGAAGACGTGGTCACCCTCCTCGAACTCTAGTGGCCTCCGCCTCCTGTCAGTGTAAGACTTCTGCCGGCTCTGTGTTGTCCTCATCCGCTCCTGGATGACGTGGACCTCTTCTGACGTGGCCCGGACCATCTCTGGTCCCACATGAGCTGCGAGATTTCTTCTTTGCCGAAAAGAGAAACCTGGTCTCATCCCCTGGATGAACCACATTCTTTGCCTAAAACAGTCAATCCTAACATGGATGATACTAATCCATACCAAGGATTGACGTCGTAAGGCCTCGACGCTACTACTAAGAGATCCAACCGTTACTCTCGCCTCCAAGGGTTGAGTCACACTGTCGGCATCAGTGTGTGGTAACTGGTCTCCTCCAGTAGATGTCTCACAAGTGAGGGTCAAGTCAACAGTCAACTGGAACCTCTTAGTAACATCACAAAAGAGGACAGGAATGAAAACATCTCAAAGGATGCGTCTTTTATTATTGCAGCTCATAATACAAGACGCTACACAAAAGCAACATCAACAAGGAACTAGAAGTACAAGAGACGTATCCACTAGTTCTGCTCCTGTCCACCTGCTCCAAGAGTTCTACTGTTGCTCAAGCATTTGTCGTCGCCTCTTTCTCGGTGGCTCCCTCAAAGCCTGCGGATCGGGAGTCGGACAGTCACGTGCCAGATGACCCTTTCCGCGACATGAGTAACACAACCTACTCCTTGCACGGCTAGCTCCGTTCCCACTCCGGGTGCCCTGCACCACCGGTCGTAAAACCCGAGACCGTCTAACTGCTGGTCTGGTCTTTCTGGGCCTCAGCATCATCTGTCTACTGCCCACAGATGACTCGGCTTCTGATCGAGAAACACGTGGCAAAGGCAGCAGCTCCTGATCACGCTCAGGGTGTAGAGCTACTGGCACAAACTCCACCCTGAAGAAGGTCTCGAAGTCTTCCCATGCGAAGTCCATCTCATCGCAAAACTGAAACAAGTGGCTCCACCACCTACCTGCTGCTGCCTGAAGGAGGCTGGTAGCAAAGATCACCATGAAGTCTGCCGGCGTCCCCACTAGCCTGAAGACTCCCACCACGGCCTCCAGCCAATCCTCAGCCGCCTGCGGGTCCATCTCTCCCCCGAACCTGGGTGGCCTCTGGCGCTGGAACTCATGCAGTGCGCGCAAGTAGCGGGCATCGCCTACTGCTGGGGCTGGTGGCATCGGTGGCCCAACGTATGGTAGTACCGCTGGTGCCTCCGCTGGTGCCTCAACTGCAAGAGGGCCCTGTACCGAAGCCTCGTCGCTCGTCAGACTGTCAGCACGCTCATCCCTCCGGGCTCTAGCTGGTCGTCCGAGAAAAGACATCCTGAAAGAAACAACGTAACACGATCAAACGATTATACCTGGTGAGCTGACCTGGTTTGAGCTGTTTTAAGGGGGGAAACCTTTGAAAACACACACGCAATCAGTGTTTTCGCGCACAAAGTCGGAAATCAGTTGTCAGGGTCCTGGTGTATGGATACGTCGGCCGCCCGCACCAACACTGGACTCCCTGAACTGAAAACCACACTCGGTACCCTTAACACTATTGCTTCACATAGAAAGAAAAGACGATCAGAGTCTGCGGTAGAACCGACCGCCTCTGATACCAATTTGTCACGACCCGTCCTCGGGGCCCGTGCCGTGACTACCCCAAGCCCGCCTTCCATAGGCCAGGGGCTGGCGACTAGCACCAAAGGCGTAAATCCCGATAACAGGGAAGGCATTGCCTTTATAAGTAACAACCACCACAGAGTCAGCAAGCGGAAAGTAACTACAAGTGCAGAAAAGTAAAGGGGGCCGGAAATACAAGCCCAACTGTAAAGTACAACTCGAAAGGGAAAAACAGCAGCTGGAAGAATGAAGCGGCTCCTGGGTCGTCCGCCTCGATTCCTACCTGAAGGGTAGGTACAGATGGCTCAGCTCCTGGATCGTCCACCACGGATCCTACCTGAAGGGTAGGTACAGATAGCTCCTCTACTCCACAGGTCCTGTCGTCTACTCCGGGTACGTCCGCCCAATGGTCCACCTCCGGGTACCGACCTGCTCCGCAAGTCTCAACTGCGATCTACGCTGTCCGTCGTCTGCAACCAACACAACGAGGTGCGGGCATAGCCCGTGCAGGGGTGAGTATAAGCTACTCAGTAGGGACCCCGAGACCCTTAAGGTCTCACCAAATCCAACATGGATATCCACAAAGTAAAGGCAGCAATCACGAAGTAACATCAGACTCTACTTAGGTATACGCCCATACATATACCTAAGTCATCAAGTAACCCATCCAATCTCAAGGATACACAAAAATCATGAAATCAACGGATAACCATCACCCAGGTATATGCCCATACATGTACCTAAGTTATCAAGCGACCCATCTCAATCATGAGGAAACACAAAGGTCAAAGGTCTCAGCTCAAACCAGGATTTTCATTATCGAAACCGTAACTGCTGAAGAGCCCCGTCTCTGAAGTGTGTAGTAGTCCTATCACGACTCCGAGGTACTGCTCGCTAACCTAAGACTGCTGAGGTACTCCTCCTGTCGAGTACTGCGGGTTTGCGGCCAACTACCGGGCGCTCCGTCCGCTGAGGGTCTGTCGCCAAATACCGGGCGCTACCCAGATAGCCTGCTGAGGTACTCCTCCCGTCGAGTACCGCGGGTCTGCTGCCAACTACCAGGCGCTCCGTCCGCCGTGGGTCTGCCGCCAAGTACCGGGCGCTCCGTCCACTGGGCTAGTCGACTCACTCCAAGTCGAGTCGGTCAAGCAGTCGTCAGGTCTCAGCCGGCTACACGGTCTCCGTACTCTGCACGCACGTCTCCACCGTCGCGGGTCTGTCGCTACAACCAAGCGCACACACTCCGTAGAGTAACGCGGGTCCGCCGCTACAACCAAGCGCTCCACCGTCAAGGGTCTGCTGCTGCATCCAAGCGTACACACTCCGTAGAGTAACGCGGGTCCGCCGCTACAACCAAGCGCTCCACCGTCAAGGGTCTGCTGCTGCATCCAAGCGTACACACTCCGTAGAGTAACGCGGGTCCGCCGCTACAACCAAGCGCTCCACCGTCAAGGGTCTGCTGCTGCATCCAAGCGCACCACCACTGTCAAGTACCACGGGTCCGCTCCACGAGCTACTGGTCGATACTCCAAGTATCACAAGGTCCCGCGAAGAAGTGTCTCAAAGGTCCGTCTCGTCACAGGGGTCTCAACGCAACAGACGGCGCGTCGATCGGACGCCCGGTCTGTGAGTTATTAGCCTTTTCGTCCCAGGGGACCGGTTGGTTTCGTGAGCGAAACCAAACCCGGCCGTATCTCAACTGTACCCCGAACTCCCATAGGGTAAACTCAAAGGGACCGTTACTCAACGTAACCATCAACGCCGCTGACGGCTCGTCAAGCGGACGTCCTGTCTGAAAGATATCAGCTTTCCCGTTCCAGGGGCCCGGTTGGATTTCGGGTACAATCCAACCCGGCCATACTCCGACTGTATCCAAAACTCGGGCGGAGTATGTCAAAAGTTCCGTCTCATCAAGAGGAAGTCAACGAAACAGACGGCGCGTCAATCGGACGCCCGGTCTGTGAGTTATTGGCATTTTCGTCTCCGGGGCCCGGTTGGTTTTTAAGGAAAAACCAACCCGACCGTACTCCACCTGCGTCCAAACCTCGGGCGGAGTATGCCAAAAGATCCGATTCACTAAGAGGAACACAACGCGACTGACGGCGCGTCAATCGGACGTTCGTGGCTCAAGATATGAGCGTTTCCGCTCCGAAGGCCCGGTTGGTTTCGTGAACGAACCAACCCGGCCGAACTCAAAGTAACCCGAAACCTTGAGTGCGATATACCGAAACGACCGTCTCGATCCAAGGATCGCGTAGCCGCTGACGGTTCGTCAATCGGAGGTCCCAGGCCCAAGATATGGGCGAAAGACCGAAGAGGGCCCGAAACGGGGGTACTGGGCCCGGGGCGACCCGGCCCGAACCCCCCCCTGGGGTCGGCCGAACCGGGTCGGCCCGAACCGGGTCGGCCCGACCCGGCCCGAACCGGGTCGGCCGGGTCCGGTCCGGCCTGGGCGCGGCCCGGCCGACCGGACCGGCTCGGCTTCGGCCGAGCGGCCGAAGCGCTGCCGCCGCGGGTCAAACCCGCGGCTTGGAGAAAACGCGGCCCGCGCGGGCCGCGTGCTGGAAGGCCGGACCGCGGACGCGGTCCGGCGGCTCGCCGCCGCCGCGGCTCGGCCGCGGCGGACTCCTCCGGCGGCGCGCCGGGCGCCGCCGCCCCCGGTCGCCGGCGCCGCCGCGCCGGCGACCCGCGCCGCCGCCTCCTTCCGCGGGCCGCCGGAGATGCTCCGGTGGCCCGATTTGCCTCCCGTCTGCGCCGTTGTTCCTCCCGGGATGCGTCCTTCACTGCGGAATCAACATATGGCCCTTGCGTCGCGCTTTTGCCGTCGCTCGCCAAATCCGCACACAAAGGAAGATCGACGGAGGGTTGCCGGGTCTTGTTCGTTAGACCCGCACCCTCCGCGTTAGTCATAATCAACGGGAGAAACAGGAAAGAAACCAATCAACAATTTTAAATAAATTAAAATTGTTTCGTGATCGGGTTCTATATTTCAAAAGAATAAACACGGGATTTTAAAAAGAATTCCAACATCCCTTACCTTGTCGTTGCCGAACGGGGGATCGTCGCGGGATTTGCTCGTCGCGGAAGATGGAGATCGCCGCGTCGTCGCGGAATCGCTCGTCGCGTTGCCAATCTCCTGGATCAAGATCAACGGATTTAATTAGTTTAAATCCGTTGATATTGAAATTAAAAAGGGAGAAGAAAAGATCCGATTCTCACCTTTGTTGCCGAACGAGGATCGGCCGCGGAAGAAAGACGTCGCCGAAGAACGTCGCGGGTAGGTCTCGTCGACGTCGCAGATCTTGGTGTGCGTCGTCGAATTCCGGTCGCCGGCGTTCTTCGCGTTCTTCGCGTTCTTCGCGTTCTTCGCGTTCTTCGCGTTCTTCGCGGAGAGGGTGGAGGAACGAAGATTATCTCAAATCCTTTCCAAGGATTTTTATGTTGGTCTTATTTTATAAACATGCCAACACGAAACCGGTTAAGAAACGATCCATCAATTCGTTGAATTAATTCAACGAAAGAAACGACCCATTTAATTCACGAAGAAACAGTCCATTTAATTCACGAAATAAACCGCCCAATTAAATGGTCTGTTAAGAATTAAAGAAAACGCGTCGGTTGACTTTTCAGTTACTTTGACGGGTTTTCGCGGGTGCGTTACTTAGCGAAAGAAACGGCGGGGCTCGTGCGGGTCCCACCGCACAAATATCCTACCAAGGGGTAGGATATTTCTGGATAGCATCCTATCCAGTTCAACTCAGTTCAAGCCGTCTTTAAGTGACTTCAAGTGGCTTCCAAGCAGCTTAAGTGAAATAAAATAAAGTTGTCGCACAAACTTTATTTTATTTCTGACTTAAAGCCGCAAAATTTAAAAAAACACGTCTGAGCAAACGCAACTCCGGAAGAGGCGTTTCTAAGCAAATACCGGCGCTGCGATTTCATCGGTGCCCTCAGAATTCGATTCCGGGCACCGGTTCAAAAGATAGAAAAACCCGCTCGTCCGTTCACTGAACGTACCCGAGCTAAAACTTCGGCAAATGATTCCGGGCACACCGGGCCTCGGAATCAGGTGCCGTCAGAAACTGCGTTCTTGTAAAATTCCAAAGAAAATTAAGAAAAAAAATTTCCTTGAAATTTTCGGGTCTTTACAATGATATCCAACTCAATTTATTGAAAACTCTTTGTCATTTGAAAACTGAAGTATTACCATATGATGAATATCAAAATCACGTAAACGTAATAGAAGGGTTGCAATGCCAAATTGACATGGCATCTCTCTCAGTTTACCGACATCCAAATGTTGAAAATCAGCATAGAGCCTTTCTGTGTGCATGCCTCAATGATCTAAATAGGCTACACCAGTAAATTTCTGACACCCCATCTGGTGTTCATATCAGAGGATGGGGTGCCTATAGAGCATTTCATTTCACTATACTCCAGAATCAACAATGTCCACCAAAAGTGGTCTTATGCAATATTATTTCCCACGGTCGGCCACAATCAATATATTTTGTATGTAATTGAATGTACACTCAATAATTGGACTCAAACCGCTCTAATCAGAGTCAAGCCCAAAGAAAAGAAGTTATTGAGTTACTTTTACATCAAGCATCTGAGAATCTTGAGCAGGCATCCTACTTGGAGGATTTTAGCCATCATAGAATGAAAATGTCTGAAATAGAACATCGATCCTCTGAAATAGGTGATTTTAGTGGTTGTTGGATAATGAACCCCACTAATTTCCAAACCAAAATTCACTAAATCAGAAAAGAAGTTTCCCAAATTTCATCCATAGTAGTTCAAGAATCACCCCAGCTTGTAAGGATGGGGGATCATTTAATTCATCCTTTAAATTCATTAAACAATGTTCAGAATTTTTTTGAAGAGGAATATGAATAGCCCTAGCCTGAAAGGCTGGGGGATTTTTCACATCTACAATCCCCTCCTCAACAGAAGTCAGTTCTCTCCTGATTAGGGAAGAAGCCACAAAGAGATCGCCCAATTGAACTATCTGAGGATTCCCTTCAGGTTACTGTCCATAAAAAATATCCTAAGAATCCATCATATAGGAGAACATAGTCTCATGGATGATACAGAGGGAGACAATCTAACAAATATACTGACAGAATTCCATCAATGCATTATGCATTAGTAAATGTCATTAACACCATTATAAAAGATTTTCCATAAAATGATTCTAGTTCATGGAAATCAGAAGATGAAGTTTTTATCCATAATACGGTACACACTAAGGCAAATGAAGAAGGTGTATGTACTCGAAATTAGAGGCTTACCCAAAATCTAGGTATGCCCTCAAGTAACCAAATTCCCCCCTCCGAATGGCATCTAACAAGGGGAAAGGTAAAAGTTATATTTTATCTAAATTTTCCATTGGAGAAGGTCAATCTATTTCACTTTAAGAGATATTTTGACAGCAGGAAAAGTAAATGAAGGAGCCAAAAAGACTCAGTTTGGAGTTTCTTTGAAGCATAATTTCAACTAAACACACTTCCCAGGTAGGTCCTCAACTAGCACATCCTGTATGATCTCCTCAGCAAAGAGGATTTGCAGTAACTACATAAGCGGATAATGAGTTCCCTCCATTGGGTACACAACCAAGGAAGGATCAAAGACATCCTGATAGGAATGTTCCCAGGGGTTATCCATGGAAAATACCTGCACCACCACCAGTGGTTTTTCCAGTCATTGCACCAGCTCAGGCTCCAGTTGTTATACCTGCATAAGTTACAGCTCATCCAGATATTCCCCAAATGATTATGAACACAATTGAGGTATTAATGACTCGATTGGAAACTATGGAGGAACGAAGTGCACTAGTTCAGCTGCAAAATAAAGCTTATCCTTAATGGGTGGACCTAATCCCCCCCAGTAAATTATGTTATTACCATATTTCCAATCTTTAATGGTTCGGGATATCTGGAACAACACTTAACACATTTTTTTTTCATTGTGATCCCTTGATGGTAACTCCTCAACAAAAAGAAGTAGTAAAACTTAGGTGTTTTGTGCAGTCACTACAAGGAACAGCTTTTGTCTGGTATATGAGTTTACAATCTCGATCAATTACTTGATTGGAAGATCTCCGCCATAAATTCTTTCTTCAATTTAGCTCAATGCTACTGAAGATAACAGTTTTTGATATTATCGATTGTAAAAAAGGGAAAATTAAAGAGTTTTATATTTCTTTGCATGATGAAAAGGATTAACATATTCCTTATGTCTGGCACTCCCTCCAGAAGATTTGCAGCCAATTTGTGTGGAAAATCTACGTGATGAGTTACACACACCATTGATCCCTGTAAAATACACAGAAGGGATTTGAGACCTTACTTCAATTTCTCAACAGATAGAAGATTCTATTATAGAAACTAAGGCTAAAACTTGTGTAATTCCATTAGCTTTAGGAAGGAGAACAGGGAATGAAGAGGCTGCTACCATTATACTCAATCAAGCACCTGTACCTGGTTCTACTTCAAAACCTTCATCATATCGAGGGGCTTCGCCTCCTGAGAATCAGAAACAATGTCCGCCTCATCAATATGATCAAAGATATCAATGGAAGAAATAGTTTGAAGAATTAATGAACAACATTTATTATTTTCGGAATGAACGAGTTCCCATTTACATTATCACAACTGTGGAAAATAATTTGTTTGAGTTTCCAAGGCTAAAGAAACCAAACAAATAAAGAGATGAAGATCTTCTGAATTATTGTCCCTTTCACCAAATGTTAGGGCATCCTATTTTGGAGTGTTTTGTTTTCAAGGACCTCCAACAAAAAATCGTAGAAACTAGACAAGTGAAAATGAAAATTTTGTCAGCTCAAGTAGCATGTGTTACTACTACTGATCAAGTGGAAGAAGGATAATGACAGGAAGTAAAAAGTAAAAATGTGTAAAATGTGATGATTGGATGATCAGGAAAATGATCAACCAAACTCATTTCATTCTATGAACAAATTTGAAACAATCGATTGTGTCTTCCACCACTCCTTCCATAGTAAAATCACTTTTATCAAAAGGTCAATCCTCAAAGAAGAGTGGTGATCAGAAGGACAAAGAACAGTCAGAAGAAGATGAGCTCATGAAAATGCGAAATTTTTCCTTGACCATGGTAGATTTCATGGAATATGCTTCAAAAGTACAAGCACCGCCATACCAAATGGCACAACCTTAACCAAATTGTCAGGCCGAATCTTCATGAGATGAAGAAATGATATTTGGTTATATCAACATTATCCACTTAACGAATCCTTATAACAATGGTGGTTTTGATTATAATGAGATATAGTTCCTTGTACTTAATTAGGGAATAAGATGAAGAGGACAAGGTAGAGGGTAGAGGGGAAGATGTGGGAATTATAGAAACCACCATTTTAACTCTACCCCTTGTCGAACCATTTATGTAGCAAAAACCTGTGGAAGATCCCTTCAGCAGGTTCAACAAGAACAAGGAGTTTCTTTCATGGAAGACATGTTCAGTTCTGGTATTATTATATTAGAGGAATGATTATAAGTCACACCATCTTCCTATCAGAAATTATATATACCTAGTCAGTCTAATCTTCCAAATTAAGGAGTATTTCCATCTTTTACTCCAACATAGGGTACATCTACATCAGAACAATCAACTTCTAAGACACTTGCAAAACCGCATTTCCATGCTGGGAAAAACATACCACTAGATCAAAAGGATTATGTTTTGAAACAAATGACCCATGTAGTGGCCATGTTATCAATTTTGGATGCCTTGAATATATCGAAAGATCTTTGAGAAGCACTTATTGAGGCTTTGTCAAGTCCTCAAGAGTCTGAAATTAATGTTACTACAGCTAAGGTTTACTGTACAGAGAATGATCCTACAGAATGTCAGGTAGTCATATCTTTTATAGATGAAGATAAAGTTGATGTTGTACATGGACATATTAGAACCTTGTATTTTTCTGGAAAGGTCAATGAAATAGAAATCCGACGAGCCTTCATTGATCATAGTTCTTGAGTCAACCTTATTCCTGTTCGTACCCTTCATCGATTGAGCCTGACTGAATCTAACTTATCTCCTTCCACTTTAATGTTGCAAGGATATGAAAATAATGATCTAGAAACTCTGGGCGAGATTACACTCATAACTCATTTTGGAGATCTTGCGTCTAATTCAGATTTCATGGTTGTTCGTCAGGACACAACCTTCATCATTCTTCTTTGAAGGCCTTGGATGCATCAACATACGTCCATACCTTCTTCATACCACCAATGTCTTCAGTATCGTTTCAATGGTCAAATATGGACATTGTATGCTGACAAGGCTCCATTCAAAATGTGTGAATCTAAATACATTGGGGCATAGTTTTATCACACAAAAGAAACGAGGTCCATGACAAATGAAATAACCAGAGTGAATGCTCTAAATGGTTTGGAAAAGATTCTACCAAACCCATTCAAACATTTGAGTACATATTATGTTCTACCCATCAATAAATTTGAGATGGTAAAAAAAAATCCAAGCACTCATCTAGTACCATCCATACTGTCGATTACAGCAACTGAGCCTAACAACTTGGGAGAAACTATCGATTCACCAAGCAGTGATGGTTGCTTAAATGGAGATGTCTTCATATCATTTTTTGAACAATAAAAAGCCTATACTTCGTCGATCAGAGTTGAAGAAGTTGTAGCAATGTTAGAGGAATACATAGATGTTGATTACCAATCCATCATCTCCTCTTCATTACCATTGGAATATCCTTCATCATCAGTAGGGTCAGATATAGTGGCCTCTTCTTCAGGATGTTCAAATACTGACTCTTCCCCTAACTTTGGATGTTTTGTCTTGTCATCTAATATGAAAGTTGAAACAGAAGAGGGAACACATAATGAATAATAATAGGAAGATCTCAGGGATGCTCTTCCAGCATTTGAGGAAGGTGTCTCTACCATTGTGGATGAGGTCATAGAAATAAATCTGGGTACAATTGAATATCCACACCCCACTCTAATTAGTGAGGCCATGAATTATGAAGATAAAGAGGTGTATAATTAATTTCTAAAGCAACATCAAGATATATTTTCTTGTAATTACATAGAAATACCATGACTTAATCCCAATATAGGCACCCATAATTTGGGTTTTCCAGAAGAATATCGCGGATTCAAGCAGGCAGCAAGAAGAACACACCCAACACTTTCCTCTAAAATTGAAGCTGAAGTTGATAAGATTATAAAGGATAACTTTTTCAGGGAAGTTAAATATCCCAAATGGCTAGCCTAAATTGGCCTAGTGGAAAAGAAGAATGGGAAAAATCAGATTTTTGATTGATTTCAGAGATCTTAATCCGCATTTTTCTAAATTTGATTTTCCAGTTATGATTTTAGATATTTTAATTGATGTGACAACTAGCTATGAAGCTGTTTCCTTCACGGATTGCTACATTAGGTATAATCAAATCTGTATGGCCCCAGAAGATGAAGAATCTAAAGCTTTTAGATCCCCTAATGGTGATTTTTTCTATTGGGTAATGCCCTTTGGCTTAAAAAATATAGGTGCAACATACCAACGTGCCATGAACCATATCTTCAAACCCTTTTAAGGAAATTTGTTTAATTTTATGTGGATGAAAATGTTCCAATCTCTTGGATGATCTGTAGATCATATTCAATAAACTTCGGCAACACAGTTTGAAGATGAACCCCTTAAAATGTGCTTTTGGGGTAACCTCAAGAAAGTTCTTTGCTTCGTTGTACGCCATCATGGTATTGGAGTTGATACGTAGAAATCAAAATCAATCCTTGGTATGTCACATCCTTGAAATTTACAAGAATTAAGAGTACTTCAAGGTCACGTGGCCTATATTCAGCGCTTTATCACCAACTTGGTAGGCAAGTGTTTTCCCTTCACCAGATTAATGAAGAATGAAGTCACCTATCAATGGAATTAAGACTACCAAGAAGAATTTGATACCCTCAAGAAATATATCTTAATTCCACCAGTATTAATTCCACATGTTGAAGGAAGACCACTTATTCTCTATGTGACATCTTTAGAGCGATCACTAGGTGCCTTCCTTGCCCAAAAGAATGATGTTAGGAATGGAAACAATATTTACTATCTCAATCAAAATATGCTTGATGTAGAAACTCAATATTGAAGTATTGAAAAGTTTTGTCTGGAATTAGTCTTTACAGTTCATAAATTAAGACACTACCTGCAACATCATGAGGACCAATTGGTGTCTCGCAATAAACCACTCAAATTTATCCTCAGTCTTCCTATTCTTACAGGGCGTCTGGCATGGTGGGTGGTTATTCTGCAATAGTTTGATATACAGTTTTTCCTCAAATGGAAATAAAAGGCTAAGATTTGGCTGACTTCCTTACTGAACATCCATCTACGGAAGATACATCATTAAATACTGAACTTCTTGATGAATATGTCTTCTCTATTCCGGATATTTCCCAATCGCGGGAGATCATATTTGATGGTGCCTCCAGAAGTTCAACAGGGAAGAGAATGGAAAACCCTAAACTCAAAAAGGTTGTGTTAGGAATTTTCCTTATTTCCCCTGAAAAGGCAATGTTTCCTTACTCCTTCCAGTTGTCAGAAGGTGGTACCAATAATGAGGTAGAATATCAAGCTCTCATCACAGGTTTGGAATTGGACCTTCAGGTGCAGGTGATTCACATAAAAGTGAAAGGTGATTCACAATTAGTAATCAAGAAAATCAATGGGGAATATTCTATCAGAAAAGAAGAGTTAATCCCTTTGTGTGATTATGTCAGAGGGTTAAAGAATGAATTTTCCATAGATATGACACTGTTTTATATCCCTCGATCACAAAACACCTAAGATGATGCACTGGCTAATGCAGCTATAGCTTTGGAAGATCCAAATTGGGATGATACAATCATTATTATAGGACATCGTCATGTGGTCCCACAATTCGTTCAGCCCATAATGGAGGAAATTAATGAGATTAACCATATTTCCGAGCCATATAGTCTTATGACGGGATGGGAAACACTCATTGTGGAATAACATCAAAATGGGTACTTACCCTAGATATGGATAAAAAAGAATAGATCCGACGATGATCGGCCAATTTTACCCTTTATGATAGTCTAGACCACCAGAAAATACTTTACAAATGAGGCTTTGATGGAATCCTCCTCAGATATATTGATAGAGAAGAAACTGTAGCTTCCACGAAAGAAGTGAATTCAGAAGTTTGTGGTGCCAATCAGTTTGGGCATATACTCTCTGATTAGATCTGAAGGCTTGGATACTTTTGGCTTTCAATTATGCATGATTCTATAGATTTCACTAAGAAATGTCATCCATGCCAAGTGCATTCCAACTTCATTAATCAACCCCTAAAGTTTCTACATACTGATAAATACTCTTGGCCATTTTCCACACGGGGAACAGATATAGTAGGACCTTATCCTCCAGCCACGACTAAGAAGTTCATGTGCATTCTTACTTCTATTGACTTCTTCTCCAAATGGGCTGAGGAAATACCTCTCAAAGAAGTCAGAGCCAAAAGAAATGTTAGTTTTGTCAAAACTAATATCATCACCAGATTTGGTGTCCCTCAAACTATTTTGATGGACAATGCGCCATTTTTTGATCTGCAGAGGTAAAAAATTTATATCAAGAACATAATATCAAATCCAACCAATTGTCTCGCTATCATGCAGCAGCCAATGAATAGATAAAGGCTTTAAATAAGACATTATCATATATACTCAAGAAGATGATGGATAAAGATATGAAATCATGTCCTGATAGAATTTTGAATGCTTTATGGGCTTATTGGACTACTACCCGTACTGCCACCTAGGAAACTCCTTATTCATTGGCATACAGAATAGAAGTAGTTTTTCTAATTGAAATGAAATTTCCATCACTCAGAGTTACAATCTATGATCAGTTGTATATAGATGAGAGGTCTCAAAAATTGTTTAATGAGATGGAATGATTAGAAAAGAAAATATTTCATACTTTTCATCATTTAGAAGTCTATCAGAATAGAATAACATTGGCTTTTAACATAAAAGTTCACCTCCATTCATTTCTTCCAGGAGAATTGGTATTGGTCCTTAGGACTCCAATGATACTAGGAAAGAAACCTCCAAATATTGAACGAAAGTGGTATGGACCTTATTCTATACATATGGTCTATTCAAATAGAGATTATTAATTAATATCAATGTATGGAGAGCTCATTAAAATTCCAACCAATGCGAGGTTTTTGAAGAAATACTTTTTTTAATTGCACAAATAATTTTTCCTCACAGCAAGACTGAAAAATGCACAACCCCTGATGTCCTTACTACAAGACATAAAACTGAACAGTAAAAAGTCCTAGTTGCAAGATGTTAAACTGTGTAACAACCACAAGGGTCTATGCTACATGACATTAAAATGCGTAGCATCTTTGTCTTTTTATCACGATGTTAACCTACATGACACCATTTGTCCTTATTACATGACATTAAACTATACAGTTAACATCTTCTCTGTTTTACATTAGGAGCTTCCAAAAGCAAGCATCATGGACATCATTGCTACTCCTTAGTGGCACATGAGTCCCTCTCTTCCCTATGTCTGAGTCCGATCTGTATAGTGACCTAGTTCAAAGAACTACATGTGGCTAGATTCTCATCTATTTGAGATATGTAGGGATTCCTGGATCACCAATCTTGGGCCCAGCTACAATCACAAAATTTTTATTTCCCCTTTTCTTCTCCTGTATATGAACTTGATCTATACAGAGTTCTCTTTTAAGATACATGATTTGATTTTCTTGTTATCTTGTGTCTTAAATTGAATCATTCTTCTAGAATGTGTTAAATCCCCCCGTCTCCCATGTCAAACTTGATTGGTGTGGGAAATTATTTTTTAAAGAACTACGTATCACTTGATTCTCATTTATATGTGATACGTAGAGATGCCTTGATCTCCAATCTTCATCTTAACCATAATATATATAAAAAACCCCTTTATTCCTTATATAAGAATCAAACATGCTTAGGGAAAGTTTAAAGAACTATGTATGGCTTGATTCTTTCCCTCAACAAGACACGTAGTGACACTTGGGTTTTATACCTTAGTCCAACTACAAAAATACATTCTTTTAACATTGGTTCATTTCGTACTTACCGCATGACGTTAAACTACCTGGAAATCTAATTCCCATATTCTTCATTTTTGTCACCCTTACTGCTCATTGTTTCTCCCACTGAGCATAACTCACATGGGATTAGGAATTGGGTAAAAGGATTATTTATATAAATAAGGCTTCTCAATTTCATATGGGTATATCAATGTCTTCACTGCGTGACTTAAAACTACCCAGTATAATGTCTTCACTGCATGATTTAAAACTGCACAGTATAATGTCTTTACTGCATGACTTAAAACTACACTATATAATGTCCTCACTGCATGACATTAAACTGCACATCAAAATATTAATTCAAAATGAAACAAATAATGTCTATATTTTACATATGAGTTAGATCTATGTAAAGGATGTTAGATTCATGGAAAATATTGATTCAAATATTTCTTATGTGCATTGAGCATAATACCCTTCTATATTTCAAACTCTTAATCTTGAATATTTTCATATCTTTATAATCTTTCTTATGGTTTCTGATGAAAGATTTTCTAATACCAAATAAATCATTTTCCTGATAATGTAGTATGTTCCCTTAGGTGGCCTTGCATAATTTGATTACATAACATTTCTGTCAGTCAAAAGATGCCACAATTTGGCTATGCAGCATATTCCCCAATTGGCCCTGCATAATACAACTCCCGTAATGGGTTTTTCAAATGATGGTAATTTCATTCTTAGTTATAGTGTCTTATCCCCTTCAAAATTTGATGACAATATACAAGAATCTGTATTTTAAAATAGTCATTCAGTGTATATTTGTCCCATTATCTTTCTCTCGATTTGAAAGCCTTCAAGACTATGGTTTACAAATTTCCCTCTCGACATGTTCAAATCAATATGAAATTACATTGGAATCACTTGGACATATATCATATAATGTTTCCATTTCTGGTCCTAGTCATACGACCTTAAACTAAAGACACCATACCTCCTATGTTTGAGTGAGAGCTTCGTACAAGTCATATTCCTCATATTGTTTGGAAATAATTGTTGGAAATACCCTCTCCATATTTAGGTAGATTTCTCCATAAACCAAACTTTTTGATTTGTAAAATATGAATTTCCATAAACTTTATTTGGATTTTAGTGGTAGAATGTCAAAATTTTTAAGAGGCCTTTTTCTTTACTATTATGTACGTTCCCTTTGGTGGCCTTGTATAAGTTGCTTACATAACGGGTCTGTCAGACAAAATATTCCATTATTTGGATATGTAGCATATTCCCCAGTTGGCCCTACATAATACAACCCCCATTAATGGATTGTCATATAATGGTAAATTCGTTCATGGAAAAGACTTCCTCTAATGCCTTTAACCCTTTTTCTATGTCATTATCTAGATCTAGAAATTCCCAAACCACACTTTACAATTTTCCCTTCCAAACCAGAATATGGTAGTATGTTTCTAAAAAAATTATCAAGAAATTGGGAGAGCCTCATAGCTTTGGTCAAAGAAAAATACCTTAAATTAAAGCCACACAATGTCCTCACTACATGACTTGATACTACACAATACAATGTCTTCACTGCATGACTTAAAATTGTACAATACGATGTCCTCGCTACATGACTTAAAACTGCATAGTTTGATATAAAAAATTTCCCTTTATGATAACTTTTAACCATTCATCATACACCAAATTTTTATATAAGTGGATTTCCTATTCATGACACATGTTGGCATAAAAAACCCTTTTATTATTAAAATTCCATTCCTTGGAAACCCCACCCACTGTGGTCTTGATTCACCCAAATCTTATTTTTTTGATTTTCTATAAGCATAAAAATGTTAAATTCCAAAGATCTCTTTGGATTGACTATGCAGTACGTGCCCTTAGGTGGCCTTGTATAATTTTCCTACATAACAGTCCTATCAGTCAAAACATGCCACTATTTGGCTATGTAGTATATGCCCTAGTTGGCCCTACATAACATAACTCCCATAACAAGTTTGACAAATAACGGTAATTTATTTCTTAGAGGAGACTCCCCTTATATTGATATAGGTTTTCAAATTTGGTGGCTGAAAAAATAATGGCCCTAGATTCCCCTTAGAAATTGTTAATGAACATTAAATAAAGTATTAGCCACCAATTCTCGTTTGGGATCTAATTTTATAATTACTGTTAAAGTTGTTCAACCTTAAATACTAACCCTTTAAAGTCCAATATGCATGACTCTAAACTACTAAGAGATGAAGTACTCACCATATTAAGAAACTGCAAAGGGTAATTTGATCTAAAGTCATGTCCTAGCTCAGTAAATGTACAGTTTGTATGGTTTAGGTAATATTGAGTAATAAAAAGTAAAAAAATATAAATATTTTGGGGTTTCCCAAATAACCCTAGAAAAAATAAAACTATGCTTACTAGGCCCAATGGAATAGGTAAAACAAAGGCAGTTAGCAAGAGTGAAAACAAAAATTATTGAAGACAAAATTATTTTCATTTATGAAACTTTTCATAGAGGAGAATCCAAAAATTGGAGTCTCTCTCTTGTTAGATTTCAGAAATTATAAAAGGATTTATGCATAACTCCTCATTTAATTAACAGCCTCTTGAGACCTATCGGCTACCTGTTGAAGCTCTTTTATTTGACTAGCTCAACTCTCTTTAGTATGATGAAGTGCTTCATTAGAATCTGCAATGGCCTTTGTGCCATATATTTTAGATTATCCTAATAAGCTAAAGCTGGTCAGAAACCCCTATAAAAAATCTATTTCTTGTTGAAGATGAAGCTACTGAATAATATTTTCATTAATTGTCTACTTCAGTCCCTTAAAAACTGCTGTTTTATTAGCCTCAGCCTGGGATAGTGATTCTAAAAACTCTTCAATGTTGATCGACAGTTTGGCCTTTATCAAGTTTTTCCGAAGCTTTTTCTCTTGTTCCTTCCTTAAAATAATATCTTTCACCGTAGTATGAATTTCACACTATTTGAAACCACAAAATCCTAGTGTGATAAACAGAGATGAAAGTCGTGAAATTATTTAAGGTATTTCCTCAAGAGTCATTTCATATATTATCTTCCATATGTTTTTCCATGAATTGAGTTGTGCAAGAAGAAGATCCTTCTGTAGTTCTAGGCATTTTTTAGAGTCACAGTCATAAAGAGGAATGTATTCTAGGATGAATGCACTTAAAGAAGTGCTCTATTATGCTACTTCCTGAACAATGAATGCTTCACCTTACAATATTATTTGGGATGATGCAGAGGATTCACCTCCAGACATAGCCATTGAAGTTGATATTCCTATATGGTAAATCAAGAATTATGGTTATTTTAAGATTCAAGATATACAAAAGTGAATGAAATCACAATATCAATATCTCTTACATAACTGCACGTCATTAGCTTGAGAAGACTCATCCCCAATATTCTCAGTCTCAGCAATTTTTTTGATGTCTCTGGATGAGGAGTGGTATTTTTAATTGGATCAGGGTCTTCCGAATGAATCTAAAGAAGATTTTCTGTCTCAAGATTCACCTGATCCAATGTATCCACAATGATAATATTGGCATTAATATGAATACATTCTTCAAGTATCATTTTAGAAGCTGTTTCATTAGATGGAATTGCATATTTCAACAAACCATGGTTAGAAAGTTAATAATAAGAATATTAACAGGAAGAATATTAAAAACTCACGTTCAGTTGATTCTATATAATGAGATCCAAAATATTCTAAATCATTTGTTATATTAACATGTTCTAATACTTCTTCAAAAGACATGCCAATGGTCATCATTTCATCTAGTGATATCTCAGATCCCAGGTTAGTCTCACCTGTGGGAGCACTTGGCGTGTTTGATTTGAAACCTTCCTCCAACAACCTTTGACCCTGGGTAGCTTCCCCAATGATAGTTGCGGGGTCATGATTAGTTTTTTCCTGATGTTCTAGTGCATGTGATGAACCTAAAATATCACAAGATGGAAGTTAGTTGTTGTTACATTTGATGACTTGTGATGTATTTCTGATTTACCAGAAGCCTCCTCTCTTCTGATAGTAGGAACAAGAGTAGTTCTAGGAATAGGCGTTGGTTCCTCAGGACTCATTGCCTCCTCAGGAACCATCAGATTGTAAATAATCTTCACCTATTCAGTAGAACCCCTCATGGTTACTTGAAGCTTATCAGTAGATTCTTTTAAAAAAGAAACACAATAATCCCCTATAAATCCAAGATGATTAAACACATTTTTCATGAATAAAGACTAAAATTCATGATTATCAGGAAGGATTACCACTACTATGAAATCATTTAACCATGGATGTCTTTATTCGGTGCTTTTTCTTATTCACCTTCTTAGGATGGATTATATCATAATATCTAAAGATATGTATTGGAGATCCCAATACCCCCTCTATTTCATCCTCCATGGCCTGTTGTCCCAGAGATATTTCTCTTGATTCACGGGGTGATCCTATATCTACAAGAGCAGTGCCTCCAGGGATATACTATGGCAAAAGAACTTTAGTTGTATTTTCTTTAACCAGCTGAAATTTAAGATTATATTTCCCCTACGTATCAATATCTTGATTAAAATTCAAATTGCAAAGAAGATGTGAATGTGAGGGAAAGGAAACTTAGATCTTTAGGATCTATAAAGTCACACCATTCTTTGTCTAATGAAAGACTAATCCGCTCTGTGGTACCATGATCTATCATTTCCTTCACCTTCTTTGTGGTAGGAATTTATTCATCGATGTCATATATGAGCATTTCCAGCTCTCGAAGGAAGGTCCTCAATTCATTGGGATTATCCTTAAAAACGAATGTCAGAAGAAGCCCGTAAATCCCCTAATACTAGAATATGCATTCCTTCACATAGATCCATCCACATGGTTTTAGAATCACAATACAGACTCTTCCATGTTTGAACAACCTCTCGTCATATATATTTAGAGTGTATATTAGAGGGTTGTGAAGAGGAACCTGTAACGTTGGATTTGAGTTTCTTCCCAACCCCCATAGTCACAGATGAAGGATTAGAAAATGGAACTCGTCACTCTTCAGAATGTTGGGGACCATATCGCCTAGATACAACTTTAGTAGGGATTGGAGTGTCTCTCTTAATTCTGGAAGGAGAGTTATATCTAGCATGAGGTCTCTTCGGTGAAATTGGAGATTCATCACCTCTACCCTATGTGTCTCGCGAGTTGGACCCTAATGATAAAGAATTATCTTCCAAACAAAGGGGTTCCCTCATGATACTTCTCTTCACCCCACTCGATGGATGACATAATTTAATACCCCTTCAGGGTAAGACGCAACCCAGTTTTCAGCATACCAGATAGTCAATATTCTTATTACATCAGCGACGGGTAAATTAAATATGACCCCAGTCTTCTCCACGGATGTAAATAACCATACTTGTTGGGAATCCATCAGATGTTTATCTAATCTAACATTTATAAGAGGAGATATGTCATTTTATTTCATACATTTGAATTGACATGAAAATATATAAGGAGCATAGGCCTCACATATTATTTCACCATCAATCCTTGTGTCCAATACACCATCTCTGTAAGACAACATGTATGCCTTGAACTCTAAGCAGGGAATCCCATCATCAACAAATTTCCCTATATGTGGGTACCCCTAAGGAAAAAAATGAAACTCCTTATGCATTACGAATCTAGACTTGATGTCATAAGCATTCAGGGATAAAGGTGAAATACCAGAAAAAGCATAAATAGACGGCCGTAAATGACTTCCAAAAACAAGTACCCCACTTTGTACAACATATGTTCTGAATTGAGTAGCGATTCATCATCACAACACCTGGAATGGTCCCTCTATTTTAAAGTGAGACTTACCTTTTTAAACGTGTAGCAAACTCCTATGAATCATGGACAAAACAAGAGTGGCCAACCCTACCATCATTTTCTATGCCAACTTGGCCATAGTAACAAAGGTTCTGGGCCTCACGCCTCCTTTGGAGTCTTGGACTGGTAACAAATACACACTAAGCCACATTTCCAAGAAACCTTCCAGATGTTTATTTGTAGGAATTTATGGGTTGACTTAATATCCCCATTTATCAAATTATCCTTTCTCCAATGTTGCCTAGAAGGTGTCAAGAGTACCTATCTTCTATTCCCTTGTATAACTGGTCGAACGAGCATAAGTGGGACCATTTTCCTTATTCTTTATCAAATATATTTCCATCCATTCCTCTAGATGAATATCTCTCATAGTGAGAGAATTCTTCATGGTCGTGTCCTTGAGTCTGTTAAACATTTTCATCAACTCACGAACCAAAGATGGTGTGTTCTCCAAGTCATTCCATGTTACTTTGAGAGGAATAAACTCATCATACATGTCTCCAAGAATTGGAGATCCAAAAATCTTGTAAACATATCACAAGCTGATGTCTACATCTCCATGTGTTAAATGGAAGGATTTAGTGTCTGGGCTCCATCAGCTTAACAATTCCGGCATGAAATAATCATTCCTATACATATATGTTTTCCCAACCTAGATAGCCTCATAAATCCCAATGCCTTTCAAGTCGTCTATAGATTATGCGTAGGTCTTATGAACCCAGTATGCCCACATCCTTGCGGGTTTTATATGTCATCCTGGGTGGGAATCCCAACTCTTCTTCCAACCATTGGATTGATCCATCTCAAAACCCCAAAAGATGGATGAATAACAGTGAGGATGCATCTCGGGTGTGTGTGCCTTCAAATATGGAGCACACAGGCTATGATGTATGATATGAGATTTGTTTAATTTTCCAGCATTAATAAATGAGCCATCAATGGAAACAACTACAGATGAGAAGTTGGTATAATTCTGAAACCAATAATGTGGGACATAGTTCTTTGGGTTTAGAATATTGGCATCCTATAGATGGCCATAGCTATACAAAGGTAGATAGGTCCTTTGGGGAAAGTTAACACGATACTTCTTCAAATATTTTTGTAAGTTTGGAAGGGTGGTATCACAAACATTGAAGTAGTTATGAACAAAGGAATTGATCATGTCATCAATCCTCTTTTTGGCGAGCTCATCAGCTGTTCCAATTATTTTGAGACATTGAACCTACAAAAAGGACAGAAATCATATTTTAAGTAAGTTCATTTTTGGTGTTTTGATAAAAAATTGGCAAATGCATTAAGGCGCACATGTTTAAACTTGGCGCGCATGTATAAGTCGGCGCACAAGTATGTATCCCCACTTATAGTGTGCAACTAAAAAACATACAGAAGAAGCATGATGAAATAGAAGCATCTTAGTGAAAGAAGGCTTGCACACCGTGAGCTGAAATTTCGGAAGTCACTAGGATTTTTGCGGAAGTGACGCCACTATATATAGGTGATTTATGTTACCCTGCATGCCAAGGTCCTGCTAAATGAAATCTTGCGTGACTAGTTTTCTCATGCAAATAAAACTTGCGTACCCCAGTACTCTCTTCTTTCTATTGTGTTACTTTACCACAGTATATGATCCTCTTTTCATTCTGAATACAATTCTGAGGGGGGATTTTGTAGACACTTTGTTCCGTCAAAGAGTCTGTAAAATGAAAACGGGAAATTCCTTACAAAGAAAAAGGAAAAATACATGATGAAAATCAATATTTGCAAAGGCATGAGTTTTTGGCTACCTTAGTCAGACCAATAGAGTGTCAGCACACAAACTACTTGTGCCCCCTTATATGGTGTGCAACCTACTTGTGCACCCAATTCGATTTATCCCAGGGTTTTATTTATTTCTACAAATATACCAGTGGGTCCTTCATTTGTATGGACGAATTTCCCTGAATCCCAATTTCTGCTCTGGTCTCCCTAGTGCTTTTCTCAAGTCTTCTTAAGCTTTCATGGTAGTTCATAAGCACCTTGAGAGGATTATTTAAAGGAGGATCATTTGACTTAAGTCCTTTTAGTGTTTGAAAACCATAACACTTGTGCACCTACAACATGTAACCTCCCTAAATTAGAAGCACTTGCATGCCACCTATTCTATTCAAAGGAACTTGAGCACCCAACTTCTGGGACAGCCTATGAATACTCATAAAGGCTTGATCCAAGTCTCTCACAATTGTTACCATACATGTTGTTCATTGCTTAAGTTAATATTAGGTCTCCCAAGTCTACTTGCATTTCCATACTTGCACACACTTCTCTACTTGGGCACCCCTCTTGGATTCACTTACTCTCTTAAGTCTAAAACCCATCAATTCCTCTTCAAATCCATTCATGGTAATGCTTCTTTTTCATTGGCTCCCTTGTCTGAAAGTGATTAGGTTGAGACCTCTACCAAAACCTCCTGACATATCAAACCATTGGGAAAGACACATCAGCTTGTCTCCTATTTGGGTTTGTATATCCATAGTCAGAGGTTTCAAACATTTGTTTTATAATGGGTTTAGGGTTCATGGTGTGTCTGTGGGTTTGTATATCCACAGTCACAAAGACCTTTCTCCTAGGAATAGTGTTGGGAAGTTCTCGGTTTGGAGGAGGGTTTGGGTCTTGACCTCTCCGTTCTCAAAGAGACAACCCGGAACCTCATGTATTTTGGTAGGGAAGGTATAGTTCACACCTACTTTTTCTTTGGAAAAAGGAGAAGTCTTCCCCCCTACCATGATCAATTTTAGTGCAAGCATCCTGGCGTAATCCCCTAGCTTTTCTTGCATGAGGTAGCATCATTTCTCCTCTCTTCTTCAGTGACAAAGACCATAGGGGAGATGGGCATATGAACTTTCATCACCCTTCGCTCTCACAGTGAGCTTTGTCACTATGATAAACCATCCTGGTGTAAGCCACTAACCATCATCACTGCTTCCTTTCATTGGATCTTTGTCCAATATAATGAGAACAGAGGGAGGGATCATTTCATCTCCCTCTTCCTTAGTTGTGTTTCCCTCATCCGCCATCGCCACCATAGGCTCGCCATCCTCCACCAGAAAAGGAGGAAAAGTGAGTGTCATTGTTGAATCTTTCAGATACTCTTGTTTCTCATATTGAGCATGAATCACAGGGGCTTAGAGATTTGTGATGGTTACAATACTTTCACAAACACCCATAGTGAATGAACTAAGATAAATGTGATTCCCACCATAATTGGTATACGTAGGAATCCCTCTTAGGTCCTGAGCTCAATGGATATCCTCTTCAAGAATCCAACCCTAAATCACTTAATCTGGGCATCCTCATTAGGAATAAGCACAAAATTAAACACCAAAATCATCAAGGCATCCTTTTTAGGAAGTAAGGCCGAACTCATTTCTCTCAAAGGACTATATTCTCCTATGAGACTTATCGAACTATAGGGTCTTTGATTCCCATCCACATGGGATACGTAGGAATAATTTTGGTGGTTCAAACCCAACACTTTAAATCAACATTGTTCTCCTTCGTCCATATTCCCAATAGGGTATAATTTTACTTGTAAATCCATATCCTTTCCATGTTTATTAGGATGATTTGGTATAATTAACACACCAAACATTGACTAAGAACCTTTCTCTTAGATGTCCTTACCACATGACATTAAAATTTATGGGTAGGTCCTTATCACATGACCTTAAAAGGTATGATGTTTCGCATTAAGCGGCACCAAACTACGAGGGTTCTGATTCCATTCACAAGGATTCCCAGGTAGCCCATTTTATGGGTACGATCCCAATATCAAAATAAGCCTTCATATCCCTATATGACAATAAGTTCCAAAGTTCCCCTCTCAGTGGCTTAAAAACTAGTATCCTCATAATGATGATTAAAATAATCTTGAAATAGTGTATTAGAGGATACCAATGATGGATAACCTCAAATATATACAGATATCTTCATTAATGAGGAACCATGAATAAATACTAATGATTCTAAATTTTACACATGTTAATAAGTGATTGTAAATTCCAAGGGAAAATTATGTAATGCTAGTTCAATTAATAAGGATTCATGAAAATATCTTAAATTTATAAAGAGCATCCTAGAGTAGACAATAATTCCCCCCATAAGGGTGGGATGAGCCTGAACTTGCATCCTCTCGACCAATGCATGTTCCTAAGTATCATAATGTCTATACTTAATAGACGCCTACCTTTGGAAAGTAGGTCCCCTTTGTATAAGGAACTGTTTGATGTTTCTGGTTCCATAAATAAATCTAATGGAAACCACCTAGAAGCAGTGAATCTTAAAACTAAAACACACATTTCTAGGAACTGTGAAAAAAGTGTTGACACTTCATTCCATCAAAGAGTATAAAAAATTACAAAGGGATATAACTTACAAATAAAAGGGGAAAATACATGAAGAAAATCATGATTTTCAAAGGTATGAGTTTTGGGTCACCTTAGTCAGACCAAAAGAGCGTTGGTGCAAAACCTACTAGCGCACCCCTATATGGAAACCAACCTTCTTGTGTGCTCGATTCCATTTCTCCTAGGGTCCTATTTTTTCTTATAAATAGAACATTGGGGCCTTCATTTGTATGGAAAAATTTCCTTGAAGCCCAATTGTTTCTATAGTGACTCCAGCACTTTTCCCAAGTCATCCTAAATATTCAAGGAAGTTCTCCAACACCTTGAGGGGTGGATTAAAAGGAGGATCATTGGACTTAAGTCCTTTTAGTGTTTAAAAACCATAACACTTGAGTGCCTAAAGTGCCCAACCTCCCTAAATTAGAAACACTTGCGTGCCACATATTCCTTTCATTGGAACATGAGCGCCCCACTCATGGGACCACCTGTGAATACTCCTGAAGGCTTGAGCCAAGTCTCTCCCATATATTACCATATATGTTGTTAATCACTTAATTGAATATCAGGTCGCCAAGTCTACTTGTGCGCCCATACTCGCGCGCCCTTCTCAACTTGGGCACCCCTCTTTGATTCACTTACTCTCTTCAATCTAAAATCCATCAATCCATCTTCAAATCCCTTCATGGAAAGAATTATTCTTTATTAGATCCCTTATTTTAAAGGGATTCTATTCAGACCTCCACCAAAACCTCCTGACTTATCAAACCGTTGGGAAAGAAACATTAGCGTGTATCCTAGTTGGGATTGTATATCCATAGTCATAGGTTTCCCACATTTGTTTTACAATGAGGTTAGGGTTCATGGATTGTCTGTGGGATTGTATATCCATAGTTACATGGACCTTTTTCCCAGGAACATTGTTGGGAAGTTCTCGGTTTGGAGGAGGGTTTGGATCTTGACCTCTCCCTTCTCAAAGAGACGACCCGGAACCTTAGGTATTTTTCTAGGGAAGGTATGGTTCACAACTAATTTTAATTTTTAACAAAGGAGAAGTCCTCCTCCCATACAAAGATCAATTTTAGGGAAACTGTCCTGATGTAAGCCCCTATACTTTCTTCCATGAGGTAACATCATTGCTCCTAATCTATTCTTCGGTGCCAAAGACCAGAGGGGATATGGGAATAAGGACTTTCATTACCCTTTCCCTCTCCCATTGAGTTTCTCACCATGGGTAGCCATCTTGGTGTAATACCCTAACCCCCATACCTTCTTCCTTTCATTTTATCCTTGTCTAATGAAAAGAGAACAAAGGGAGGGCTTGTTGCATCGCCCTCTATCCAGGTCTCCTTGCCATCATCCACCGTCGCCACTGTAGGCTTTCCCTCCTCCACCAACAGTGGAGGAAAAGTGAGTGTCATTGTTGAATCTTTCACATCCTCTTGTTTCTCACACCGAGCATGAATCATGTGGTCTTAGAGATTCATGATGATTACAGCATTTTTACAAACTCACATGGTGAATGAACTATGAGAACTCTGATTCCTACCATAATTGGGATACGTAGGAAGCCCTCTCAGGGACCGAGCTCACTGGACATCCTCTTCCGGAATCCAACCCTAATTCCCTTAATCTGGGCATCCTCATTAAGAATAAGCCTAAAATTAAACCCCTAAATCATCATGTAATCCTTTTTAGGAAGTAATCCTGAAATCATTTCTCTCAAAGGACTATATTCTCCTATGATACTTATCGAACTACGTGGGATTTGATTCCCATGCACATGGGATATGTAGGAATCCTCCTTGAGGTTCAAACCCAACACTTAAAATCAACCATGTTCTCCTTGGGCCATATTCCCAACATGGTCTAATCTTACATGGAAATCCACATCCTTTTCAAGTTCTTTGGGATTCCATGGCATAAGTACCACACCAAACTTTGACTAAGCACCTTTCTCTTAGATATCCTTACCACATGATATTCAACTATATGGTTAGGTACTTATCACATGACTTGAAAAGGAATGATGTGTCCCATTAAGTGGAACCGAACTATGAGGGTTCTGATTCCTTTCATTGGGATATGTAGGTATCCCATTTTATGGGTACGATCCCAATATGAAAACAAGCCTTCATCTCCCTAGATGACAATAAATTCTAGAGTGCCTCACTAAGTGGCTCAAAAACCCATATCATCATAATGATTATTAAAAGAATCTTGAAATATTATATTAGAGGATACCATTGATGGAGAATATAACCACCATTCTCTTTATTACACACTTAAACATGATTTATTACATAAACTTCACTTGATACAACATAGAATATCAAGATTTCTACTGTATTTGGGGATTATGATCATTACATAACATCTTAAAACATGAAATACAACATCTTTATTGAAAACATCCTTAACATGACCACTACATTCCCTCGTACATAGAATTGCATGAGATAACACGAGGACATGCACAAGAAAAGGTTGAGATGTAAAGCCTAGTAAGGGAACAAACATGGAATAACATGAAGAATACAATATAAGTTAGAAAACTGGCATATCAATAGATAAAAAGAGAAAAATGAATATAAAGGCATGATAAAGCTTGACAATCAAAACATTGAGATATGGAAACAACACTTAACATGAATTAGCATGATCCAAGGCTCATTGCACATGGAGCATGAGTAAACCCTCATTGAAAATAAAGCACGAGTAAACCCTCTTTACACTTGAATTATAATGAGTCAACACCCATTGCACATGACGTAACATGATACTATACTTTACCCAATGAATTGAGCGCTATTAGGGTGCACCCTTTATAAACACTTCATTTCATGCATAAGTGTGCCACATAGATCATACAACATGGAATCATTAATCATCATGTATTACACAATAAATGGATGTGGAATACATACATGAATATTTATAACCAATAAGTAAATTTTCATAAAGGTGAATAGCCTTGATAGAGAAATGGGTAAGGTATTCACTATATAATGACATTGGCTTGGAAAATTGTGGTGCAATTTCGGCAGCGTAACGACGTGACATAAGAATTCATAAAAATGGTTGATGAGTGAGAAAGGGGTGACCCATCATATATAAATTAAATTTAAATTATGGGGGTCATATGGATACATGTCCCAACATAGGTAGTTTATTTTAGATTCATAATACAAAATAATTTCTTGAATGTAAATGAGGGGAGAGAATTTCTTACGGAATGTCGACATGGTAATGAGTATACATGGAAGGCACCGATGAGAGAGAAAGGGGTATCTCATCATTCAAATATAAAAATGAAAGTATAGAGGAGGTGAGAAATCATAACCCAAAATTTACAATTGAACATAAAAGGGGATAACACTCTTAAGAAACTTGGAAAAAATGAGAAAGGAAATAATCCCTCACTTGGAAGTGTGATCCCAAAGGCTTGGGAGGGGCTTGAGAGAGGCCTCTTGGGAGATTGGGGAACCTTGGTAGGATTACAGGGATGTGAGGGAATTGGTTGGATGAAAATCAAGGGATTTTAGTGGAGAGGAAGTGGGATCCTGGGTTTGTTTATATAGGAAAGGAGAAGGAATTTTTTATTATTTAGGTATGTGACTCCCACATTAAACTAATCAAAACCACAAACCAGCCCATGGTTTTGGCCAATGTTCTTTTCCAATGGGGAGTGAAAAACAGTATTTTATAATTTCAATTTCCAAACTTCTTAAAATAATAGGGTAGATTATGTGGAGGTGAGTCACACTCTCATGGAAAACAATTTAAAAAGATAAAATATTTTCGAAGTCATGGAGGGTCCACTAAGGCATCATAAAATTAATCAAACAAATCTAAAATCACATTATTTTGAGGATAAAAAATATATTGGATGAAGATATCATTTATATTATTTTATTACATCACTATTGGGTCATTATGATGTCATAAAACAAATTTTATATTTAAACGGTATTTAATTTTTACCCAAATATTTGACTGTCTCAGAAAATTATGAAAACTTCACCATTGGATAATTTTGGCATCCTGACTACAAAAATAATATTCATTTTATCTAATTTTTTTTAAATATGTGAATTTTAACCTTTAAAATAAAAACTGACATTTATGAAAATTCATGGGTTTTGACAAAACATCTTTCATACCTTTATAAAGATTACAATTGCATTCATAAAATTATATGATCGTTTATATTTAATAAAAAATAATTCAATAATAATAATAAAATTTTATTAAAATTTTATTTAATTCAAAAATCCATTAATTCATCAAAATAGATTTCATAGTTGAATATTAGCTAAAAATACTATTTGGGATTTAAAATCTATTTACAAAGTAACAATAATAAAATGAATGTATATTCATTATTATATACAAAAATAATGAACATATTCATATTTCTAAGATCTTGTTATATAACCCCTTATAACACCCGCATATGACCGAAGGGTAAGGTGTGTGATGGTGACAAACTCTTGGGGTGGCTCGGATAACATAGCTTGAGTGGTAATCTCTATCAACTTCCACTTCTCCCGTATGCAGTTATGTTCAAGATTAACGTGTTGAAGCTCAACTTGGGTTTGGTTAAGAGCGAATCCCAATGACGCCACCTCCTTTTTGAGCTCTGAAAAATGGGCTTCGTATGGAGAAAGTCTACTGGATGAGGACATCACATCCTTTGTCTGAGTAAAATGGATTTGTTAAAGCCCTATATTTATACTAATCATGTGATAACTGTTCAATGACTATATTAGCAATGGTCACAATTCCTAATGGTATATTAAAATCCAAAAATATAAAACCAAGGAAGTGTATAAGTTTTATATACCCATAATAAGTCATTTAAATATATTAAGAGGAATTTTCATTAATGAATGTCTGGTTCGTTAAAATATTCCCCCTTAAGAAATTTAGCCCCTGAAATTTCCATTTCCCAAACTAAAAAAGATATGGATAACTGTGCTTCATTACTTCCTTTGATTCCCATGTCGCTTCTTCAAACTTGTGGTTTTACCACAACACCTTGGTGAGGGGAATTGTCTTATTTCATAGAACTTTTTATCTACGATCAAAGATCTTCACTAGTTGTTCCTCATAATAAATATCATCCTCTAACTATACCACCTCTGAAGAGAGTACATGTGAAGGGTCTGGTACGTACTTCTTTAAGTGGGATACATGAAATACATCATATAGTTTGGCTATGGTTGGTGGAAGTTCTAGTCAATAGGCCACAACCCTGACACGATCAAGAATCTCAAAGGGGTCGATGTACCTGGAACTTAACTTCCCTTTATTTCCAAACCTCATGAACTTATTCCATGTTGATATGCGTAGAAATACCATGTCTCCAACTTTGAACTCAAGGTCTCGCTGATGGTTATCTGCATAACTCTTCTGTCAACTTTGGGCTACCTTGATATGCTGCTTAATGTTTTTTACCTTCTCCATCATTTCTTTGACCATTTTAGGTCCTAGCAGCATAGAATCACCGAATTCATCCCCACACACCGATTTTTTTCATATTTTCCCATAAAGGGATTTATATGGTTCCATTCGGATGATCGAGTGGAAACTATTATTGTAGGATAATTCAACCAGTGTAAAATTTTGGTCCCATCCTCCTTTGAAGTCCAAAGAACATGATCTTAACATATCTTCCAGTGTTTGAATAGTTCACTCAGATTGGCCATCCGTTTGAGGAGGATCAGCCGTACTGAATTTCAGTTCAGTGCTTAGTGCATGTTGGATACTTTTCTTTATCTTCAAGGTGAATCTTAGATCACGATCAGATACAATATATAGTGGCACTCCATGCATCCTTACGACTTCTTTGATGTAAATATGTGCAAGTTGATCTAATGAGAAGTCCTCTTGAATCACGATAAAGTGAGTTGTCTTCGTAAGATGATCCACAGTGACCCATATATAATTGTTTCCTCTATATTTCCTTGGAAGTCTAGTGACAAAGTACATGGTAATGTTGTCCCACTTCCATTTTGGTATGGGTAGTGATTGCATCACCCCATTAGAATTTTTCCTCTCAACCTTTACTTTCTTACATACCATGCACTTTGATGTATATTCATCAATATCCCTATTCATATTGTCCCACCAAAAGTTTTCTCGAAGATCTCGATACATTTTGATGCTCCCCGGGTGAATAGAGAAGGTTGAGCTATGTGAATAATTTAGAAGCTCATTCTTTATCTCTGGATCAGATGGTACACATAATTGTGACCTGAATCTCACGATTCCATACTTGTGAACCACAAACTTTGATGATTTCCCATCTCTGATAGATTCCACCTTTTCATAATTTCCATATCCTTTCTTTGATCATCCTTTATTTTCTCCATGAGGGATGGTTGAGAAATAATTTTAGAAAAGATTGATGATGTTCCTTCCTTAATTATTCCCATGTCCATCGTCGACAAATATAAAAATATTGGATCTTTCTCAATTCTCATCAATGATAGAATCGTTGGATCCTTTCTACATAGAACATATTCCACCTTGTTCTCTTTCCCAGTATGGTAATGGATTGAGTCTTCATAATCCTTGATGAGTTATATCTGTCTTCGTTGGTGAATATTAATATCATTATGTGTGAATATATATTTGAGGCTCTTGTGATCAATATGTATCTCACACTTCTCCCCATAGAGATAATTCCACCAGATTTTCAATGTAAACATCATAGCCACCAACTCCAGATCATATTTGGGATAGTTTTTCTAATGAATTTTCAGCTTCCTTGAGGCATATTCTATCACTTTATCGCTCTGCATCAACACACAACCCAGACCCTTCTTAGAAACATTACTAAATACCACAAAACGTTCTCCACTTATGAGTACTATGAGCATGCACGCAGTGATAAGACTCTTTTTCAACTCCTTGAAGCTCTTTTCGCATTCATCACTTCAAGAAAAATTTAATCCCTTCCATGTTATCTTGGTAATAGGGTTTGAAAATTGTGAGAAATTTCTCACAAATCGGTGATAATATCCCTCCAACACCAAGAAGCTACGAAAATCTATTTCCGATGTTGGCCTCATCCACCCTTAAATTGTCATTGTCTTGGAGGGATCCATAGATATCCCATTGCTTGTGATTATATAACCTAAGAATGAGACTTAAATCAACCTGAACTCACACTTTATATACTTTTCATAGAGATTCTCCTTTCGCAAGGTCTCTAGTATAGTTCTTAGATCCTCCTCATGCTCCTCCGTGGTTTTGGAGTATATTAAAATATCATCTATAAATACTACAACAAATTTGTCGAGGTAATCTCTACATAATCTATTCATCATGTCCATGAGGATTTCTGAAGCATTTGTGAGTCCAGAAGGCATTACTATGAATTCACAGTGCCCGTATCTTATATGAAAAGAAGCCTTGGGGATATCTTCCTTCTTCACCCTTACTTGATAATATCCTGATTGCAAATCTACCTTGGAGAAGTATTGTACCCCACACAGCTGATCAAAGAAGTCATCAATTCATGGCAAAGGATACTTTTTCTTTATCTGGATTTTTTTAAGCTCATGATAATCAATGCAAAGGTTCATTAAACCATCTTTCTTTTTTACGAAGTGGACTAGTGCACCCCATGGTGAAGCACTTGGGTGTATAAACCCTTTATCCAGATTCTCCAATAGTTTTTTCTTCATCTCCTCAAGCTCCACAACATCTATTCTATATAGAGTCTTGGATATTGGCAATGCCCCAGGTATATGGTCAATTGAGAATTCAACATCTCTTCTTGGAGGGAGACCAAGAAATTCCTTGGGAAACACTTCAGCGAATTCCCTCACAATAGGCATGTCTTCAAGGATTGTTGCTTCCTTGGACTTAGTCATCTTATCCAGATACACATGCTCATAGGGCAGTAATATCCATTCTTGATATGATGGAACTAAAGAAGAATCCTCCTCCTCCTTGCACTTGTATAGAATCTGGGATTGATTCTCCACATGGAGAGTGATTTCCCTCTCACAGAAATTTATGTTGGCTCTATATAAGGAAATCCAATCCATGCCAAGAATTGCATCAAATTCCACTAGAGGGAGTATGATGAGGTTTTCCGGGAAGTTAAATCCATAAATTATGATAGGGGAGGAGTTATATTCATGGGATGCAATGATTACCCCATTTGTCGTACTCACCGACATCTTTACTTCCATGATTTGTGGTGGTGTTGGGATTGTTCTACTAAAATTTCAGGATATAAAAGAATGTGTTGAACCAGAATCAATAAGTATGTTCTCTATTCTTGAATGAATAACTAGTGTACCTGTCACCACTTCATTGTCGGGGTTCACTTCGGCGGTAGTGATGGAAAAATATCTCCCTTGATGCCTTGGAGGTTATTGGTTTCCTCTTAAAACCCTTGGCTTAGGGTACTAATTTGCAATGTACCTTGGTTCTTTGTACATGAAGCAATGAACAATACGTTGAGGTTCAAACGGAGTGTTCCCATCCTTTATCGTAGCTGCAGGCTTTTCTTGTCAGTAGTTAACACCTAGGTGCCCTTCTCTTTCACACCTAAAGCATTTCCTCACCCCATTTAGGCATTTTCTAGGGTGATTCTTTCCGAAACTTTGGGAAGTGGGGTGATGGATTTTCATAGAACCATTGGATTTATCCATCAGACCACCATAATTAAAGTCCACCTTACACTTATTATCCCCATGATACCCCTGAGATTTTCTGATCTCTATTTCGACTATGAGGGCACATCAGACAATTTCGTTATAGCTCTCGAAGTCACGGATCGTTAGGGTTTTCCATAGGCTAGGTTTTATCCAACCAAAGAAGTGGTCAACCTTACATTTGGGGGTAGAGACAAAGCTAGAAGCATATCATGCAAGACTTGTGATGTTTTCCTCATATGATATGATAGATTCATCATATTTTTTCTTGAGGTAAAGGAATTCCCTTTCCATCTTAAGCCGGAGGGTGCACATAAAATATTTATTGAAAAACATTTTCCAGAAATCCTTCCATTCCAATGCCTCGATATCCTCCTTAGGCTTCATATTATTGATCAATGTCCACCATTGATCGGATTCACCCTCCATATGATAAGCATACAGAAGATCTTTCTCTTCTTCAGAACGCTGAAGGATGGAGAAGATATTTTCAATGGAGTTGATCCATTGTTCGGTGATTGGGGAATCAGATGATCCATTAAAAGTAGGATGCCTTTTTATCATGAAGCTTTTGATAATGACCTATTCTTTCTTGGGGGGGGGGGGTTGAACGTTCCTCTTCACCCATGTTTCTATTCAAATCTTGAGTTAACGGAGAGAGTACGACGACAAATTTCGCAAATCCTACCCCCATCGGATTGGGGATATCATTAGAATAGTCATCACATTGATCTTCACATCGGTTGTTAGCCCGAGTCCTCCTATTACCAGCCATTGGGTGGAATAAAAGGATAGTTAGGGGTAACACATTAATGGTAATCCAAATACAAAAAATAGATGACTTATAAATTACTTTTATTTCTTTAACTTATGAATCTATAAGCTTGAATCTATGTTATCCATGATCTACTTTCTAACAAATATTCTTATGGAAATTGTTTTAAAATTTCCTTAATAATGGTTCATAATAAGATTTTTAATTTACTAAAGCATATACCCTGGGAGTGTCCTAACCAAAAGTACCATAAGGCCCGTTTTCTTGTACCGGGATACCCTGGGTCAGGCCCGAAACTCCTTGTTAGGGTTTTCACTCCTAGGTACATCTGTACCATAGCCACCTCTACATGCTCGTATCCGTACATGGATGTATTTTCCTGATAAACCACTTACTCAATACTCACTAAAACATAGGGATGTTTTTATTATACTTAGTATTATCCTAAAGGATTTCACTAGGGTTTTCTAATCCTAATCCCAAAAATAAATAAACTTATCCTTTGAAAATAACTATGACTACCCTGCTCTTTATTACACACTTAAACATGATTTATTACGTAAACATCACTTGATACAACATAAAGATAGAGAGGTCTAGTGTCTTTGTGGATTAGGATCATTACATAACAACATAAAACATGATATACAATATGTTTTTTGAAAAATTCTTTTACATGACCACTACATTTCCTTGTACATAACATTGCATGGGATAACCCGAGGACATGCATAAGAAAAGGGTGAGCTATAAAGCCCAGTAAGGGAATAAACATGGAATAAAATGAGGAATAAAATACATGTTATAAAATAGGAATATCAATGGAGCATAAGAGAAACATGAATATAATTTCATGGTAAAGCATGATAGTCGTAACATGAAGATGTGGCAACAACACTTAACATGAATTAGCACGAGCCAAGCCTCATTGCACATGGAGCATGAGTAAACCCTCATTTCAAAAGAATCATGAGTAAACCCTTGTTGAAATTGAATTAGCATGAGTCAACACCCATTACAAATGACGTATCATGATACTATACTTTACCCAATGCATTGGAGCGCTATTAGGGTGCACCCTTCATAAACATTTCATTTCATTTATAAGTGTGCCACATGGATCATACAACATAGAATCATTCATCATAATTTATTCCATGAGAAAGGGATGTGGAAGACATAAATGAAGATTTATAATCAATATAGAAATGTGCACAAATGTGAATACCCTAGATAGAGAAATGGGTATGGTATTCACTACATAAGGACATTGGCTTGGAAAATCATAGTGCAATTTCTGCAGCGTAATGGCGTGACATAAGAATTCATAAAAATGGTTAATGAGAGAGAAAGGGGTGACCCATCATATATACATGAAATGTACAGTAAGTGGGTCATATGGATACATGTCCCAATATAGGTAATGTATTTTAGATTCATAATAAAAAATAATTGCTTGAATGTAAAAAAGGAGAGATAAATTCTTTACAGAATTTTGGCATGGTAACAGGTATACATGGAAGGCAACGATGAGATAGAAAGGGGTCTCTCATAATTCAAACATAAAAAGAAAAGTCTAGTGGAGGTGATAAATCATACCCTAACATTTATAATAGAAAATAAAATGGGAGGACAATATTAAGAAACATTGATAAAATGAGAAAGGAAAGAATTTCTTACTTGGAAGTGGGATCCCAAAGGCTTGGGAGGGGCTTGAGAGAGGCTTCTAGGGAGATTGGGGCACCTTGGGAGGATTTTAGAGATAGGATGGTAGAGGTTGGACGAACTCCAAGGGGTTTTAGTGAAGAAGAAGTAGGAGCTTGGGTGGGATCATGTAGGAAAGGAGAAGGAATTATTTATTATTTAGGTTCGGGACACCTCACATTAAACAAATCAAAAATACAAACATCCCATGGTTTTTTCCCATGGGTTTTACCAAAATGGAGTGAAAAACAAAATTTTATAAGGCAAATGTCTGAACATCTTAAAATAAAAGGATTTATTATGTGGTGGTGAGTCATACTTCAACGAAAACAATTTTAAAAGATAAAATGTTTTATAAGTCATGGAGGGTTCACTGAGGCATCATAAAATTGATCAAAAAAATCTAAAATCACACTTTTTTAAGGATAAAACATATATTTTCCGAAAATATCAATTATAGTATTTTATTACATCACTATTGGGTCATTATGATGTCATAAAACACATTATATATTTAAACAATATTTAATTATTTTCAAAACATTTGACTGCATTAGAAAATTATGAAAAATTCACCTTTGGATTATTTTGAAATCCTGATTCCAATAATAATATTAATTTTATCTAAATAATTTTATAAATATGTGAATTTTTACTTTTAAAATAAAAACCCACATTTATCAAAAATTCACGGGGTTTGACAAAAACCGCTTTCAGACATTAATAAAAATTACAACTAAATTCATAAAATTACACGATCATTTATATTTAATAATAGTAATAATATTTAATGAAAATATTATCTAATTAAAAAATTCATTAATTCATCAAAATATATTTCTTAGTTGAACATTAACAAAAATACTATTTACGCTTTAACAACTATTTACTATGTAACAATAATAAAATGAATGTATATACATTTTTATATACAAAAATAATGCACACATTCATAGTGCTAAGGTCTTATTACATACCCCTTATAACACCCACATATGACCAAAGGTTAATGTGGTGTTGGTTACAAACTCTTGGGGTGACTCAGATAACATAGCTCGAGTGGTAATCTTTATCAATTTCCACTTCTCCCGTAGGTGGCTACGTTCAAGATTAACGTGTTGAAGCTCGGCTTGGGCTTGGTCAAGAGAGAAGCCCAATGATACCACCTCCTTTCTGAGATCTGGAAATTGGGGTTCGTATGGAGCAAGTCTACTAGATGAGGCCATCAATTCCTTTGTCAGAGTAAAATGGATTTGTTAAAGCCATATATTTATACTAATCATGTGATCACTATTCAACGACTATATTAGAAATAGTCAAATTTCATAAAGGTATTTTAAAATCCAAAAACATAAAACCAAGGAAGTTCATAAGTTTTATATACCCATAATAATACATATAAATAGATCAAGAGAAATTTTCATTAATTAATGTTTGGGTTATTACAGATAACCTCAAATACATACAAATATCTCCATTAATGATGAATCTTGAATATATAATGATGATTATAAGTTTCACACATGTTAATAGGTGATTTTAAATTCCAAGGGAAACATATGTTATTCTTGGTGAATTAATTTGGATTCCTGAAAATATCTTAAATATATAAAGAGAGTCATGGAGTAGACAACAATTCCACCCAAAAAGAGTGTGATGAGTCGGACCTCCCATCCTATCGAACAATGAACGTTCCTAAGTATCATAAAGTTTAAACAGAATGGATGCCAGTCTTTGGAAAGAAGGTCCCATTTGGATAAATAACTGTTGGAAGTTTTTGGTTCCATAAATAAATCCAATGTAAACCACCTAGAAGCAGTGATTCTTAAAACCAGAACACAAGTTTCAAGGAAATATGAAACAACTACCTCTATTGGTTTTTTGATCAACTCGTTTGGTAAACCATACAGGTTCTCCCTTCTAGAGACACACCTCCTTGATCTACCTCTAAGGGGCATTCTTATTATCCCCCTTCAATATTTTCAAGAAATTAAACATGAAACCTATTTCATAACACTACCTCATGATAAATATTGGATTCCTAAGGTGATATAGTTAGATGATATGTGCATAAGGCATCAAATACCTCATTATAAACATGAGATACCTAAGGTGAAATCCTTGGAAGATATTCCTTTGGAATCAGATACCTTGTGACTGACATAAGATGCCTTGGTTTTTGCACCTAATTATGCCTCCACTATATTCCCTACTATGATAGAGATTACAGTTGACCAATGTTACTATCATCTAGACATGCCAACAATGACCAATTTGAGTACTCTCCTGGTCAAAGGTTTCTTCCATGTCAAGACCCCTTGGAATGTCCAAACAGAAGAAACATAATTAACCGACATGGACAATGATATGGAACTGGAAATGAGTTCCACGAACAAGAATTAACCCTATGAGGGAGATCCAGACAAGGAGAATATTTATATGGGGTAATCCCTAGAAAGAGTAACCTAAATTCCTTTATACTATTTTAAAAAAGGAGTATACATCATCAATGAATGTGATGAAAGTTTCCTACCTTTGAAAAGCAGGAATTCAGAGAAATAGAAAGTGACGATAGCATGTAACCAGACACATGATGTGGGAACCCCCATATGAAATAATCATAAATAACCTATTTAAGATATTTTTTATAACTTTCCTCATATCTCATTTTTATTGGTTTCCTACGGTTCAAAAATATATGTCTTAGGATGAAGCAGGTATAGTCGGGCCTGGTGTCCTGGAGGTACCTGAGATGAACATTGTTATTTATTTATTTTTCATTTTCTCTTCAATTATTTATACATGAACACTACTTATTTTATTTTCATAAACTAGATTATTCTTTAGAAACCATTATTGGTGGATTAATGATTATATATCACACCCTACTTAGGTCGCTACAACATTGGGGACTCCAAGAAGAACTTCATGTTTGCATGTCCTTGGGTTATTTCCTGTGTTGTTGCATGAATATCTAGGAGTTAGGAGAACATGTCCGATTTGGTACTCATGATGATCATGGAGAATCCCCTCAAAGATTTTGTTCTTAATATTATTTATTTTTGTTTCATTATTCAATATCACATGTTGAATGATTCTTGTCTTATTTTTTTAGTATCTCATTCACATAAATGCATTATTTTATATTTGGACTAAGCCCACTTTTATTCAGTTATTCTACTTATCTTTTGCCTTTTTGAATTTATAAATAATGCTTTATCTATTGTATATGGTTTTACACTTGATATAACATGGTTTGAATCTGACCATGAAGTTATAGTCTCTCTATCGTACCACTGTTCAACCCATGGTTCTATTTTGAAGTCTATGGAATATAGGGAGGCATTCTTGAGGCCATTTAGTGATTAATCCGACTACCAATTTAGTGGTTAGTCGGGTCGAGAATTTACAAATTGGTATTACATCACTTTTTCTTTTGTCTTACTATTTAGGGTTAGTATAAAAGATACTAGAAATGTGTTGATGCTTTTTAAATATCCATGTCGGGAATTGATCAACCCACACACAGGAAAATGTCCATGTAGTCTGGTATGGGACTATTATTTATTCTATTAATTATTATAGTTGATTTTTATTTCACCTTGAGCGATTGGTGTACTTTCTTCTACTTACTAATTTATGAGATTAATGGTATTTTATCCTGGGACTAGTGCAGAAAGGAAAAATAATTACATGAATTATCTTAGGCACATAGGATTACATTTTATTTCATGTAGATTTCATTTATTGGTTTTTTAAATTTTTAAATGTTCATTATGGGTTTCTTTCCTACCTATGATATGCCATTCCAGGTGTTCATAGTAACATGCCTAGTTTTTACCTTCTTAGTCATTTTATTAGCATTCTTGTTTATATAACATGGTATTTTAATTTTATAGTACATTTTCTTATATCAAATGATCCTACTATTAATTTCGATGCTTTTATTATATTATATGTTTGAGTTTCTTATTCTTAAGTAGTAGTTTCAAGATTATTTCACACGCTTGTGCTTATTTTTAGTGTTTGTTTTCTTACTATGTTTATATAACAAATTAGTGTGTTTTATTTAAAAGTGACATAATTCTATTATTTCTTAACATGGGTGGAAATATATTGGTTGCAATTAAATGGGAGTCAACATTCAATTTATAAGGTATATGGATTTCATATGAATTAGAAACTGATGAAACAGATAATTAATCCATTATAGATACTCTATATACACTTAGGGTTTATTGAATAAATGATTAGATTGTTGAATTTATTTACATTAATTCTAGATAGAAAGATTGTGGTTAGATGGATGATGCATGAAATTCAAAATGTGTATTTGCATTTACAAATTGAGAAGTAGTAACCTATAGAACTAAACCATCTTATACAAGCCATATATATTTATAAACTTTTGTAAATATAAATCTTGATCAATTTTTCTCATTAAATGAGTTGGTTTCTTTATCTAGGTGTGCACCATTATTGGTTGGGCTTAATAAACTATGTGGATAAAATTCAGAATGCACTAATAGACCCCAGTCGGTTAGTTGTGGTATATTTCTTATAAAATGAAATTTCTAGGTGTTTTCAAAATATAAATGCTTAAAAATGATTAGGTAGTTTATGATAAACCCAATATGTCTTAACAGGACCCTGTTAGGTCCACCTTTACATTGATGTTCCTTAGTATTAAACTCTATTGGGTTATGTTTAATATATATAAAAATGGTTATTTAATGCGTTCTCTTATATGGTGGAATATTACTTTAAAGTACCTCTTTAATTAATAAGAAAACATATATTTAATAATTTTGATAGGATTCTAGTTAATTAATACATGTTTAAAAAGGGATATAAATAACTGTTTCCCAGTGTGCCTTATAGCCTTTCCCAAATGAAGTACCTGATAATTTCAGTTTATGTTTGGTATTAGTTTTTCATTAAATCAAAACTTTAAAATGTTTAAATAATTAAATGAGTTTAAGTTTAACTCCTTTAAATGGAACCTTAAATTGTGTTTTAGATTTCACCCCTTGGTATGGGTAATTTGATTTATTTTTTATTTTTCCATTAGTTGTTTCCTTGAGATGGTACAAATATATTTTCTTGTAGGTTTCTATCCTTTTCACTTGAATCTAAATGACAAGACTTTAATCCTAGTGACCTTTTGTAGGCGTGACCTCATTTTTGGTCAATGATTTTTGTTTTTCTTAGGGTCCAAACATTGTAAGTAGAACCGTCCATTTATTTCAGAAAACCAATAGTTTCTTATGGGCCCTTTATCATTCATGGTAATGTTTGGGTTCTACATTTCCATATAGGACTCTTAGTTCAAAAACAACACCCTTTTTGGATGGGTGGTTGTGTGTTTCTCTGACACTTTCTCTGATTGTGAGTTGTTTTAGATGCTCTATTATAGAATGTTAGATATACCAAGGTCATGTTTGGTCACCTAGTAGGTGATGTGACCCTTATTTTATATCCTTTTTTGTGTTGGGTGACTCAGGATGATGTTATCTTGTTCTAAAACCATATAGTGTATTAGGACTCAAAGTTAGTTCTTCATATAGGACATCAGATACCAAAATTCATAGGGGTGATAATACTATGAATATTAGTTTAGTTGTACTCATTCAATCATTGAGCTATTATGATTTGAGCACCAGTCAGCTACAGAGTAGAGTGACCTAGGGGTTATCAAGGACCAAGATTCATCCCAATTTTCAGAATGATGTTTCAAAGAGGATCAACTGTTTTACATACTGGTCTGTCATTGTTTACTTTTATGCCTAATTATATGGATCACATGGACTTAACTCTGGAAGAGAGTCATGTGTGAGTCTATATGTGGATATACTATAGCACTATTAAGTGTATATAATGAATTTACCTAGGTTTAACACTTAATAAAGTATTATGGCCACCTCTAGGGCCCATGGTTAGTGGTCGATGGAGTGTACTATGTGGAATGATTTCCTTTCAAAAAAATCTAAAGATAAAAACACCCCAAAGGTGGGGATCATCATTTCAATTTTTGTTAAACATATCCTTCCAAAATGAAGTCACACAACCTGGAAGGACCTTTTTGGAAATGGTCAATTCTAATATTATGAGGTATCAAAATGATGTATGATTGGCTATGTAAATGACATTTTTAAAAACCATTGGCCATTGATTGACTTTGATGGTTATGATTATGTGTGACATAATGCCTTGTGTGGTAATGGAATTGTGATTAGTGATGGTGATGCCTCAATTGGTGAAGTTTATCTTCTTCTAAAAAGAACTCATCCGATGATGGTTCAAATGTTTTTTCCTTTTTTTGGTTGTAAGGATGATTTGAAACCATACCGATCATATTTCGCTTTGGGTAGAAAAAGTTTTTTAGGTCATTTTTGGAGATCCTCAAAATCTTCTTAATGTACTCCTTCCTTAAAGATGATCTTTATTATATCAAAAATTCTATTTATTACACATTAATTGATTATTTATTAAATAAAGGTAAACATAAAACAACCCAAAATATTGAGAAGTCTTGTGCATTTGGTAATGAGGTATGTAGCATAACATTTTGAACATGGGATGCAACAACATTTTTGAAAACTTCCTGAACATGCTTCAAAAATTATATGGATTTTAAAACATCATGGGATAACCTGGGGAAACAAATAAGAAATGTGAGAGATATAAAATTCCGATAAGGGAATAAACATGACATAAGGTAATACATTTTAGAAAATAGGAATATTAATGGAGAATATAAGGAGAGAGAATCATAAACAATAATTCATGACATTTTTCTCTATATTTTTATCATACTGATGATGAAACTGCGTATATGATCCATGTTTTAGAATTCTTTGGATGGAAATGGAACAATCAATTTCATTAAATTCACAACTACATAAATTCATAGACTTAGGCTTGAAAGTGATGATAATTTTTATCAATAAGGATTAGAATGGATCATCCATGGATTGGAGGAGGAGTGGCATCAGGCATGTCAATAGTTGTCCACTTTTTCTTAGTAACTACACTTGTTTTACACCTCAATTCATTTTTGTGTAATCTATTTACCCCAAGTTTTTAATGTTTCTTTTTATTTTAATAAATTTTTTGGGGCATTGATTGGGTTACCAATTCAGGTCACATATTTTGTAAAAAAAATAAATAACAGCATATGATATAACATTATAATCATATAAGCAACATGTGAAATGTTGCAACAACTTAACACACTGCATCATGAACATAAGTCAAGGAAAACTTCCAAGACATCAGGATAAAAAATGTATAATAGGGTAATCTGGTTCACTCCCTATACGAACATGAAATCTTAGGAGACTAAATATTACCCAATTAATTTGAGTGCTATATAATTATGGGGGAACCCATCGATTTCATTTCATTCTCATTCTTAAGTGTTCCACTAAATTAATAAAAAATGGATTCATTCATCATAATATTTTCTTCCATGTTCAAGGAGTTTAGAATAAATATATGTATGTCCCAAATAAATATGTATATGTTCTTAAAGGTGAAACCCTTGATAGAAAATGTGTATAGGTATTCACAATATAATTGTTTGGAATCGAAAATCACAGTGAAATTGCAACTATATAACCATGATACTTAATGTTTCATATAATGTGTCAATGTGAGAGAAAACTATATCTAATAATTTGTACATAAAAATTAATTTAATGAAGAAATTTAAAATATACCCATCTTTATTAATTATAAATAGAAGGCATAATAAAATGAAGAATCTTGAATAAAGAGGAGAAAGTGAGGACCCCCTACTACATTTCATCATGGTAATAGGTGTACCTAAAGGTTCATAGGATAGATTAATATGAGTTAAAGGGGTATTTCATTATTTATAAATCAAATTTAAATAAGGTTGTTATATGAAAAAATGTCCAAACACCAACAAATTTAAACTGATAAGCATACATAAAATAGGTACTTGAATAGAAATGAGAAGAGAGAAATCCCTTAATAAATTTTTTCATGGTAATGGGTGTACGTAATGGTTCATGGGATGGATTAACGAGAGTGAAAGGGGTATCTAATCATTTAGACACAAAATGAAATGTGATGGTTTTGTAGGAAAACAAACCAAAACAACCATAAATGGAATCTATGAAGTGTGACATGAAAGAGGTTCTTGAATAGAAATGAGAAGAGAGAAATCCCTTACTTGAGTGTGTGACTCTAAATACTTAGGATGAGATTCTTGACAGATTGAGGGTGAATTGGAAGGACTATAGAGAAGGCGAGTAATCTTAAGGATGTGTTCCAATGATTTTTAGTGAAGAAAAATTGGATCCTGTGTGTGTTTATATAGGAAATGAGTGGGGGAATTATTTATCATTTAATAAAATAAGGGTTTGGACTCTATATAATCGAATAAACAAAACCACAATCCTTCCCATGGTTCTTGCCGATGGTTTCTACCAAATTGGAGTGGTATTTATTTTATAAGGAAAAGGTAAGAATATAATAAAATAATTACCTTACGTGGATGTGACACAGAGTATTAGAGAAATGATTTTAAAATATTAAAATATATTAATGGTTTTGGAGGATTCAGAATGGCTTTTTAAATTAATAAAATAGAAATAAAATAAATTTATTTTAAATGGAACAAATATATTTGGTCTTGGATACCCTTTATAGTATTTTTTACATCAGTTTTGAGTAATTATGATGTCATAGTTCACAAAGTACATTTATACGATAATTAATTTTTACCCAAAAATTCGACTGTCTAATAAAATTATGAAAAATTAACCATTGGATAATTTCAATGCTATGATTCCAAAAATATTATTTATTTTATCTAAATAATTTTATTAATATGTGTACTTTCACTTTTAAAATCAAAATTCACATTTATCAAGGAATGATGGGTTTTTTTAAATAACAGTTTTCAAACACTTATAAAAATTACATTTGACTTAATAAAAAGGATATGATTATTTTTTTTAATAAAAATTATTTGATAATAATATATTATTTAAATATTATTTTTTAAAAAAATTAATAATTCTGGAAAATAAATTCCTTAAATGAATTTGAACATTACCCAAAAAACACTATTTGTGTTTTATTGTATCAAAATAAAAATCATTTATAAGGTAAAAATAATAGGATGAAAATATATTAATCATTCTATAAAAAATAATTTACATACTCATATCACTATGGTCTTGATACATACCCCTTTAATACACTAGAAAATACCTTAAAAGTAAGGTGTGTGGCAATGAGACATTCATTTGGTGGTTCAAAGTACATGGTTTGGGTCATGATCTTAATGAGTTTGAACTTATTTGGTAAATAGATTCACTCATACATAATTTACTGGAACATATCTTGGGCTTGGTCAAGGGAAAATCACAATGATGCAATCTCCCTTATAATCTTTAATAAATGGGCTTCATAGGGTATGATCCTACAAGTTGAGGCCATCACTTCATTTGTCTATGTCAATTGGGTTTTTAAAACCCTAAATTTATACTAATCATATGATCTCTATAAAAAAGATATATAATAAACGGTAATGGTTCTTAACCTTCATTTTAATTCAATATGATATAATAAAACAATTTAATTTCATTGGTTTTATATATCCATATTACATTATAATACATTTAATTAAAGCATACGATAAATTTCATTTATAACAGTTCAGGTAATTATAATGTTCCACTCTTGAAATTTTGTTTACCACACTAAAATAGATGAGGTTAACTCTAATTCATCACTTCTTCTAGTTCTCACATTGATTCTTTAAACATAAAGTTTCTCTATAGAACTTTCACCAGGTGCATCGTCTTATTTCATAGAACTTTGTCTCTAGGCTCTTTGATCATCACCAGCTACTCCTCATTTTCCAATGGTACCATATATGGATTGAGTAAATGTGGGGGTATGGTATGTACTTCTTCAAGAGGGATACAAGGAATATTTCATGTACTTATGATACGTTTTGAGGGTGTTCTAGTCAACAAGCCACTAATCTGATGCGGTCAAGGATCTCAAAGGGTCCATTGTATCTTGGACAAAGATTTACGTTCTTCCAAAATCTCATAAATTTATTCAACGGTGATATTTAGAGGAATTCCATGTATCAAAAATCAAATTCTAGTTATTATTTATAATTTTAAACATATCTATTTTGTCAATATAGAACTATCTTGTTGTACTGATGAATGGTATTATCATTTCCCACCATTTCCTCGACCATTTCAACACCTTTTAGTTTGTGTTACCCACCTCATACCATCACGTAGTCATTATAAACCTCTTCCTATAATGGTATTCATAGGGATCCATTTGGATTTCTTAGTGAAAACTTTAATTGTATGAGAACTCAACCAAAGGAATATTTTGGTCTGATCTTCCTTTGAATTTAATTGAGCATTCTCTCAACATGTCCTAAATTTTCTGGATATTCAGCTCAGATTGTCCTTCAGTTTGTGGTTGATAAGTCATGATAAAGTTCAACTATATATTTGGATATTATTAGAGAGTCTTCCAAAACATAGTGGTATATCATTGATCTCGATCAAATATAATTTATTATGGTGTTCCATTCTGCCTCACCACATCTCTAATTTATATCCTTGAATGTTTATCGAGTGAGGAATAATCTTGAATCAAAATGACGTGTGTAGTCTTTATAAGATGATCCACCAAAACCCATATATCATTATTACCTCTTAATGTCTTCATAATACCATTTAAGAAATTCCATTGTGATACTTTCCCATTTCCATGTAGGTATTAGTAATAGTTTCCTCATCCCCTTTGATTTTTTCATTTCCACTTTAACTTGATGATATACAATACATATTAATGTATATTAAAAAATATTCTTTTTCACATTTCCCCAAAAATATTTCTCTTGAAGATCTCAATACATATTTTTTATTCCTAGGATGATTGAGAAGGTCGATCTATATGCATCATCCAACAACTCCTTCATTAACTCAATATTTGATAGTACACATTTTCTTGAACCAGATATCACAAATCATTCTTCATTAACATTGAACTCTGAATATTTCCCTTCTCTTAAATTTTCCACTTGCTTTGGAATTATAACATAATTCATTTGATAATCCTTTATCCTCTATAATAGGGTTGGTTGATAAATCATTTTTAAAGGATTAATGTTGTTCCTTCCTATATGATTCACATGTCCATCCTTTTCAAATCATAGAAGATGAGATCCCTATCAATTCACCTACATGATAGAATTGCTGGATCTATTATACTTAGAGAATCTTCCACCTTATTTGCTTTACTAATATAGAAATTAATTTAGGAGACATAGTCCAATATCAGCTCAAACCATTTTCATTGGTGCATATTCTTCTCTTTCTAGGTGAATACTTAATTAAAGATTTTTGTGATCTGTATATATTTCAAAATTATCCCTAAAGAGATAATGCCACCATATTTTCTAAGATAATATCACTACTTATAACTCTATATTAGGTGTTAGGTAGTTCTATTCATGAATATTCAAATTCCTTGAAACATAGTGTATGACTTTGTCATTCTAGAATGACACACAACCCAATCCTTTCTTTGTAGCATCAGTGAATTCCATGAAGTGGTCTCCACTTGTGTATATTTTTATTATAGGGGATGTTCTAATCCCCTTATTCAATTCCATGGATCTATATACACATTCATCATTCCATGAAAACTTGACTCCCTTCTGAGTTAGCTTGGTTAGAGGGTTTGATAATCATAGGGGATTTATCAGAAATCAATGATAATACCCAGCTAATCTAACGAAACTATGAATATTTGTTAAAGATGTTGGCCTCAACCATCCTTAAACTCCATCTTCCTTTTAAGGGTCTATAAACATCCCATTTCTTATGATGATGTTACCCAAAAATGATAATTCCTTCAACCATAACCCACAATTTCTATAATTTTCATAAAGAATATCATTTCTTAAGGTATTTAGGACAGTACTCATATGCTTCTCTTGATCCTACATGGTTTTTAACAATATTATAATGACATCTATATAGCCTACCAAAAATTTGTTGAGGTAATATATAAAGACTCTATTCATCAGGTCCATGAAAATTTCTAGAGAATTAGGGATTCTGAATGGAATTAATATGAAATCATATTTCCCATAACTTGCACAAAAAATCACAATTGGGGGACATCCTCCTTCTTCAACCAAACTTGATAATATTATAACTTCTAATCAACCATGGGGAAGTATTATGCTTCACAAAGTAGATCGAAAAATTCATCAATCCATTCTAGAGGATACTTGTTCTATACCATAATCTTTTTGAGATCACAATAATCATTAAAAAGGTGAATTGACCCATCCATATCCTAGATAAGGAGGATTGGTGCACCCTAGAGTGAAGCAGTTGGGTGTATGAACCCTTTATCTAGATTTTTCAGTCGTTGTTTCTTTATATTATTAAGTTAAACCAAAAAATATATATAAACTGTATTGGATAATGGTATAACCAAGTTATATGCTCGATTGAAATTTCATTCTCATGGCAAGGAGGAAGACCATGAAATTTCTTGGTAAATACATCAGTGTATTCCCTCAAAATGGGCATGTCTTCATGGATGATTATTTTCTTAGACTCAATCATTTGTGAAGGATAAACATGTTCATGGGGAAATAATATCCACGGATGAGATATTGGTATTAAATAAGATTAATCCTCCTCCTTAATCATGTACATAATCAGGGGTCTATTTGAGATACAAAGAGAGATTTCCTTCTCATGGAAATTTATGCAGGATATATATTTGGAAATCCATTCCATACATAGAGTTTCATAAAATTACACCAAATGGCATATAGAATGGTTTTATGGGAATTATAGCCCATAAATTTGACAGGGTAGGAGTTATATACTCATGATGCAATAATTTCTAAATTTTCCATTTTCATTAACATCTCTACTTTCATGATTTATAATGGTGTTAAAATTATTCTACTAAACATTTATGATATGAAGGAATGCGTAGAACTAGAATAAAATAGTATGTTCACTATTATTGAATGAATAACTAGAGTACCTATCACCACTTCATTTTTGGGATCCACCTCAGTGGTTGCGATGGAAAAGGATCACCATTTCTACCTTGGAGGTTATTGGTTGTCACAAAAAACCTATGGCTTAGTGCATTGGTATCAAAGTGTCCATGATCCTTGAAGTGTAAGATATGAAAAATGCACTGAGGGTTGACCAAATAATTCATTTCCTCTATCACATTTGTGGGTTTCCCTTTTGGGTAATTGCTAGCTAGGTTCCCATCCTTCCCACACTGAAATCATTTCCTCTTCCCCATAGGTAATTTTTGGGGTTCTTCTTTCCACGCCTTTGACAACCGGGATATTGAAATTTCACGGAACCATGAGATTTCTCCATTAGAATTCTAGAATAAAACTCCAATTTATTCTTATTATACCTATGGTACCCTTGAGATTCAATGATATCCACTTCAACTTTGAGGGCACATCAGACAATTTCATCATAGCTATCAAAGTCTTATATCACAAGGTATTTTTGTAGACTACATTTTATCCCACCAAAGAAGTGGTCAACCTTGAATTCAGAGGTAACAACAAATCCTGAGGCGTATCTTGAAATTCTTTTGAAATTTACCCCATATGCCCTGATAGATTTATCATCATCTTGATTGATGTAAAGGATATTCCTTTCCATTTTAATTTGGAGAGTCTGATGAATTTTTTTTCAATTTTTTTTTCTAGAATTCCATGGACCTCATTGCTTCAATATCTTCCATGGCCTTCATATTATTGATCAATGGAAAAAACTAATCATATTATCACACCATATGATAAAAAAACTAGTAGAATATTTTCTTGATCAAAACATTGAAGGATGAAGAATATTTTCACAATCCGGTTGATCTATTATCCCAAGATTAAGGGATCAGATGATCTGTTGAAATTCAGAGGTCTTCGTCTCATAAAAGAATCAATTGAAGCTTTTTATCTCTTAGGGGGATTCATATTCTCTACCTAATCTGGTTTTTTCTTTAAAACATAAGTCCACTAAGATAGTATCATCATAATGTTTGTGATTATCACTCCCATATGGTTGGGAATTTCATTGGGGAATTCCCCACATTGCCCATCACATTGATTTTTTACCTAATTAATCCTATTTTTGGACATTTTCTAGAATAAATGGTGAACTAGGGATGAGTATTTTTAAACTATTAAAAGTAAGAAGGTGAATCTAATGACATGAAACAGATAACTTATAAATTTCTTGTATTTCCTTAACATATGAATTTCTATGCTTCAATTACATAATCCATGATCTATTTCCTAAAATATACTGTTAATGGAATATTTTTTCCCCTAATAATGGTTGTAATGATCATGTGAATTTACCCAATCATATCCTTAAGGATTGTCGAACTAGGCGTGCATCAAGGCCCCTTATCATTCACCATTTTCAAGTTGTGTCTATAACACCACCTTTTTTTTCGAGTTTTACCCCTATGTACATCTATGATAGAGACACATCAACTTGTAATATCGAGAGAGAGATTTATTTTATTGATAATCCAATTACTCAATACTTAATAAAAATTAGGGATGATTTATTATACATAGTGTTATCCCAAAGGGTTTTTCTAGAGTTTTCTAATACTAATCCAAAAAATGACTAAACTTTTCCTTTGATACCAACTATAAAAATGCTTCTATTTATTACAAACTAATTCTTTATTTATTAAATAAATGTTCACATAAAATATCATTTAATACTGATAAGTCTAGTGTTTTTGGGAATTATGTGGACAACCGAAAATCTTGAACATAGGATACAACAACATTAGGGAAAACTTCTTAAACATGGTTCTAAAATTAAATGTCTTCTAAAACTGCCTGACATAACCCTGGGACATACATAAGAAAATGGAGAACTATAAAATCATAATAAGGTAATAAACATGGAATTGGGTAATACATGTTAGAAAATAGGAAAATCAATGTGGAATAAATGGATTGAGAATCATAAAATTGAATAATGAGGCATGGTATAACATGATAATCATAAAGGAAACATGGTAAATGTGGAAATAACTTAAAATACTACATCATGAACATAGGTAAAGGATAATTTCTAGGACATAATGGCAGAAAAATTACAGTCAAGTAATAATGATCAATAACTTTACTAACATGATGTCTCATGAGACTAATCATTACCCAATGCATTATAGTGCTAGATAATTCCAGGCACACCCATCACTTTCATTTCATTCTCATGATTAAGTGTTCCAAAAAGATCATAAAATATAGATTCATTCATTATCATATTTTATTCCAAGATCATGGAGTGTTTAATAAAAATATGTAATTCTCAAATCCTTAAGTATAAGGGCATAAATTTTATCAAGCATCATAGTAAATGGGAACAAGTATTCACTACATAATTTGTTGACATGGAAAATCATGGTGGAATTTCAAAAGCATGACGTCGTCACTTAAGGTTTCATAAAAATGGGATTATGAGAGATAAAGTGGTATATAATCATTTTTAAATCAAATTTTATGTAATAGGGACACGTAAAAAAATATCCCAACATTAGTAATTTTAAATAGAAGGAATAATATAATTAAAAAACTTGAATAAAGTGGAGAAGGTGAGGATCCCTTACAAAGTTTTGGCATAATAAAGGGTTTATTTAAAGGTTAATGGGATAGATTAATGAGATTGAAAGGGGTACCTGATAATTTATAAATCAGTTCAATGTAAGGGTTTATAGAAAAAAATTCCCAAACAACCCCATATTGAAACTAAGAAGAATAACATAAAATAAGTACTTGAATAGAAATGGGAAGAGGGAAATCCCTTACTAAATTTTGGCATGGTAATGGGTGTACATAAAGAATCATGGGATGGATTGATGAAAGTGAATGGGGTATCTAATAATTTATACATAAAATTTATAATAATGGTATTTCAGAAAAATATTAACAAAAATCCAAAAAATTGATTATATGCAGTGTAATATAAAAGAGGTTATTGAATAGAAACGTGAAGAGAGAAATCCCATACTGCAGTGTGTGATTCCAAATGCTTGGGAGGAGCTTCTTAAGAGATTGGGGGAACTGTGGGGGGAATCAAGATAGGGTAGGTCATATTAAAGACATTATCCATGTATTTTTAGTTAAGAATAAAGCAAGAATTGGAAGTTTATATAAAAATTTAGTGGGTAATTCTTTATCAACAAACAAACTTAGGTTTTGAACCCTATATAATATAATTAACAAAACCAAAAACATTACTACAGTTTCTGACCATGTATTCTTTCAAATTAGAGTGGTTTTAATTATTTTATATGGATGATGGCATAAATTAATAAAATAATACACTTTATTATGTGTAAGTGAGTTATACACTAAACGAAATTATTTTAAAACCTTAAAATACATCAATGGTTTTGGAGGATTAATGAAGGATTTAAAAATTATTAAAATAAAAATTAAATCACATTATTTATAAGGTAAATCATAATGTTTATCATGTATACCATTTATAGTATTTATTACACAACCTTTGGGACATTAGTTTATCGTAACACACAAAGTACATTTATATGATATATAATTTTTATGCAAACATTACTCTATCTTATAAAGTTATAAAACACTTAAAACTAGATAATTTTGATATTTTTATTCTGAAAATAATATTAATTTAATATAAATACATTTCTAAATATGTTTATTTCTAATTTTAAAATAAAAATCAACATTTATTGAGAAATTTTGGGGTTTTCACAATAAAAGTTTCTGAACCATTATAAAAATTACATTTTACTTCATAAAAACTATATGATCATTTAAATTTAATAAAAATTATTTAATAATAATATTTTTTTAAAATAATATTTATTATGAAAATACATTAATTCAATAAAATAAATTCTTTAATTGAATTTGAATATTTTACAAAATTACTACTTGTGTTTTGTAGTGTCAAAATAAAAATCATTTATAAGGTAACAATAATAAGATGGAAGTATATCATTATTTAGTTAAAAATAATTTTCATAATTATATCACTAGGGTCTTGATAAATATCTTTTTAATACACCAGAAAAATACCTAACAGTAAGGTGCATAATGTTGAGATTTTCATGGGGTGGTTCTACATACGTGGTTTTTCTTGTGATCTCAATGAGCATGAACTTCTCCCATAAATGGTTTCTCTAATGCTTAAATTTTCAGATCTCAGCATGGGTTTTGCTAAGGGAAAACCCCTGTGATTATATCTCCCTAAGAAGCTCTAATAAATAGGCTACATGGGGTATGTCCTACAGGATGAGGCCATCAAATTCATTTGTCTATGTCAATTGTATTTGTTAAAACCCTATATTTATACTAATAATTTGATCATTGTTCAATGTCTATATTAATAATGGTAATAATTATTTACGATTATTTAAATCCGATAGGATATAATAAAAAAATAAGGTCTTGGGTTTCCTACATACATATTACAAAATTAAACTTTTAATTAAATCATAAGGGAAATTTCATTTATAACAATTCAGGTTGTCACAATGCTCCCTATCTTAGTATCATCTGGTTACAAAAAGATAGAATTGTTCTTATGCCATTATAATGTTCTGAAAATCCATCGGGCTTGGTGAGTTAACTCCATTAGTGTTTTCCATGGAAGTAAGGTTGTTTTTGCAGTCAGGTTGGTCTTGAGTGATACATGGGTTTCCAAGTAGGAATTCCATACATGGGCTCATGGATTGTAGTCATTTTTCTTTTACCTGTTTTCTAGGTGTATACCTACTTAGTGTCAATCAAAATTATTGATGCATGGAAAAAAGAATTTTTACTGATGTATCCCACGTAGTACAGTTTAAGGTTTTCCTTGGATGAGCTCCTTTAACACCTAATATTGATCTCGAGGTTCCTATTAACCTCATTCATGATATGAATTCATGTTTAAAAAATATGGTGATCCTAGTGTGCTAAATCCAGTGTGCACCCATATCTGTTATGGGGTACTATAGTTTAAGGTGGGTTTTGGCTATAGGTGTTACTAGAAGCTAGATGTGATCATTAGTGATTATTCTCTGAGAAAATCTCAAGATACATTCAATTAAATAATTCAAGTATAGATTTTGAAATGCACCATCCATAAAGATGAGTACCTAGAGGGTAGTTTTCAATGAATGGTATTACATGATACCCCTATTTCTGGTCATATGCAGTCATAGAGGAACCACTAATTGGAACATTTATGGGTAATATAGGTGCAAGTGTTGGTCAAAACGTTTCATGCAATGGTAAGAGTAGTCAGATTAATGGAGCAAAACTTGAGACTAAATCTTATACTGAATTGAGTCTCATTCTTTGAGTGTTGTTGGAATGGTACATGTATGTATTGAAAGAAATTTTTGAGGGTAGAAATACCATCATTCAGAATTGGTCCTTAAATGAAAGAACCATGTGCTGACAGAGACGATGATGTGATCATTTCTTGGGTAAGAAAGGCTTGGGTAGGTGTTTTCTCGATGTTTTAGTTAAAAAAAGGTGTGTTTTATAGATTTTGTAAGGATTTTTCACCATATGATGATGTGCCATTAAGAGGTATATTGGGCATTTGGAGCATATAATGACCGATAGGACAAGACTTCACGTCCCGAGTAGGTTGAGTGATATCCTCTTCATTTCACAAATGATCCTTGAGGATGAGATGTTATAATGTTGTGATATTGTTATGTCCTGTTTTTGGGCACGATGAAGTTCCAAGGGAATTTCAATTTTTCAATTTTGTGAATGTTATGTTTGGAAAACTATGCCTCGCAATGGAATAATGAGAGTTGGAACACATCAATGTGTTTTTATGGGTAGTTCAAGTCCCAACGAGTCCCTCGAGTGTTCCATTGGGTTTCAAGAGTTATGAACCCTGAAATATAATGTTTTGGGTGGAAGGTTTTTATAAAGCCATTCCACCCACTAGTGCAACCTAGGAAACATCTGTTGGTGAGAAGTTGTGCCTCGCATGGGAAACACAAGGTTTCCTAAACCATGTTCCCAACCTGTACTCATAGTTCTTTTTAGGCAATGTGTATGCACTGTACATCACCCAGTTGTGTCACAGTTGGCCAAAATAGGTGGTATGACCTTATAGGGTAATGTTTCCCAAGTAGTAGGAGTCGCACGATTAGTGCATGGTTTGGAAAAACCATGGGGAAGAACCATGTGACCCCATTTTAATGGTGAATTTACCATTCCTACCTTAGTTACCTGAACATTTTAGTTCCTTTTTTTCTTCACCTTCCCACTAGAGGGTGTTCCCCATCCTTCCTCACACAGAGTTCCTCTTTTTCTATTATAGAAATGAAGAGATATCTTTAGACTGTCGTCTGATTCCAAAAAAATCAGTTCCTATGGATTCCTCTAGGTAAGATCCACATTCTGTTTGAACCTTTTTCTATCCATCATTACCTTGAAGTGGTTATTGTTTTGTGATATCATTTTACATATTTTCAAGGAGGATGTCCATTTCTTCATTTTATCTTGAACCAGACCAAATCAGAGGTTGATATCAGACATGTGAGTCATCCTTAGTATAAGGTATGTGGTCTATAGTATTTCCCACAATGTTTAATTTCTTTAAAAAATGTTTTCATTGTTCCACACATAGAATTTTATACGTGTCACCTTAAAATGGACTTCGACCTTCTAAATTGATATAAGAACCTTAGTATGCTCCCTAGGTTTCACGTTGAGTGGTTAGAGGATATTTACATCGATCATATATACCCCTAGGCTGTGGTGTCAGGTTTTTACCCTTTATAATTAAATGATAAAATTCCAGGAACACCTCTAAAGTGTTCTTCTGGGGTCTCAAATGGATTTTACATATTTTATATATATTTTTAATGAACCCAAGACATTCTACTAAGTGCCTAGCCTAACATATAAATGGAATTTCCCATGTAGGTAGTTTCATATTTGATCATGTTACCTTCTAAGTTCCTCTTTTAATAATTAAATTTTATTTCCATGTTTGTTGACATTTTAAAATGCTTATTGTGGGAGAAAATGAGTTATGCGTATAGAATGTGATGCTTATTTTAGTAAAAGAAATTATTTTTTTAATAACATCAGTTTTTCTAATAGCAAACCATGATGAGGTTCAGTGTCTTTAATTGGAAAATGATATACGTGTTATTCTAGTTTTACTTGAGGGAATTTATTATTAATTACTTTGAGATGTGGCGTGTCCTGCTCATGTATGTGGCCCATTTTCATTAAAAATGAAATAGAAAATTGGTGTTGGTCTCTTTAATGTGCCACGAATATATGCTAAGGCATTCTTACTAGCATGGAACCTTATATTGTTAATTTAATTAATTAAATGAATTATGAACACCCTGATTGATACTATGGGTGATACTAGTATTCCATGATGGGATCACTGTGCATTCTTATTACCTCATTATGAGTGATACCGCATCCCTAGGGGTTACCCCTTAGACGAGCTTGTCATCAAGATGGTTGTACAGGGTCGTGAGTGAGAGTTGGTCCCCTATCTGAGATAATAGCAATGGTCTCAGAGGAAATATCACACTATAACATGAGTGATACTTGCGACGCCTTTAATGGATCCCATTGGATGGGTTATGATGGTAGTGAGCACTTACAGTTCTTAGGGAAAGATACATGGGTTCCTTGTTAAGGTTCTTTTTGGATGGTCACTGGATGCTTCTTATGTAAATTTGATGTTTATATTTTTATATTGATAGAAGATTTTGTATATTTTTAGACTTGGGAGGATTCTGACAAACCATATTACATGCTTGGGTTCAGTCCATATCTTGACTCCTATTTAGTACTTTTTTATCACCTTTCCCATATAAAATTTTTAAAGGTTGTCTACGGTTCAAACATTTCTAGAATAGGCTAAAGCTGGTATGGTCAGGCCACATGTTTTAGAGGGACTAGATCCGAACTTGGTTATGTATTTATTTTGTATGGTCTATTTACCTTTGGTATACATTCACACTTCCTATTTTATATACATGTACTGAATTATTATTTAGAAACAGTTGGTGGTGGCATGTTGAATATATATCATGCCCTACTCAGGCCACCATTGTACTGAGGTACCTAATCGTATCTTAATTTTAGTAGGTCCTTGGTTGATTACTTGAACTATTACACATATAACAGAAAGTTAATAGCACAGGATTGAGTTGGTACTCTGGATGCTCGTGGAGACTTTTTTTGGTGATTTTTTCATATTTTTATTTATTTTGTTAGAATTGTTCTATATCACCTATTGTATGTTTCCTAGATTATTTTTTAATATATTATGAACAAACATTCCTTATTGTATATTTTTCCTTGTCCCCTTATATTAAGTTATTCTATTTATCTTACACTGGTTTTCCATTTATTATTACTGCTTCTCATATTGTCTATGGTTATACACATGATATACTGCTATGTGACTTTCACCATGAGGGTATAGTCTCTCCACCAAACCACCATTCAACCCTCACTACATTTTGAAAGCCTCTGAATTATAGGGAGGTACGCTTGAGGCTATGTGGTGATTGGTCTGGCTACCAATTTAGTGGTTAGTCAGCTTGGGACGTTATATGCACATACTATCCAAATTTTAGTGGTCCTAAAATCTATTTTACAAAGACATTGAATCAAACCCAGGTAGTTCTAACACACATTAATATGACCACCCATTTGATGAAAATTTTAAATAAACTAACCCGGTTCAACTAGAAAACCCACCTAAACCAGGTCTTCACATAATATAGGTAAAATGGGATAAAAGAAACCATTATTTAATATAACATGAAAAAGGCATACATCATGATTATAAATATGAAACAAAATAGATACCACAAAGGCATAAAATCATCACTAAAACGGGCTAAACAAGATAGTATATCAACTCAAAATGTGACCAACAGTCACGTCCGAACCTACCTGAACTAAAACTAGCATTGAAAGAGAATCCAACATGGGACAAGATTCTCTTTCCTTTACCTATATCCTAAAATATAGTTTCTACAGACACCCAAAGGAACATGTAGGTTGTGATCCAAATCATATTATGATACCCCCATAGTTTATATATAAGTTCTCATATCAAGAATACAATAATAGTCAGTTTTGAAAAAAAATAGTTTTATAATGAATTTTCATAAATTAAATTCATTTGTAAATGAATTTTCCATTTGGTTTTCATAAAGTCCTTTCATATTCTAAAACCATCCATATGAAAAGCATAATTGATAAAATATAACATCATATCCATGCATCATAGGTACACTTATCTACGAAATAACCTATCATGGGAAGCTATTCGATACAACCTCATATAAAAAACTATGAAAAATAGTCTATGATAAAAAAAGTCATGCAATAAATAACCAATAATGAAAAAACCTCACATATTAAACTCGATCCTATGGGGAACTTCATAATAGAAAATCACAATCCAAAATAGACAAAAGTTGGAGCCAACAGATATCGATTTCTATACATAAATATCAAAAAATGTTACATCCTAGTGGTGAAACGCACAATAAAACTACCCATGTCTCTTTCTCGATGCACCTGAGGTTCTGAAATTAAAATTTTACAATACATTTTCAAAACCATTCTCTAAATTTCATAAAAAATTTTAAAATCCATGCTAATCCACTTATGATTTTAAAAAATCCACTTCCAAATCAAGAAAGATAATTTTCAAAGAAAAAAAAACATTTTAAAATAATTTACCCTAAATAAATCATTTAAAAAAATTTATCACTTCCAATAAATGAAAAAAAAATAAATTTGTCAATAATGATATAAAATTAATCAAATTAACTTCTTGTATAGAAACAACCACCTCAACATGGTAGAAACCTAGCTCCCTTCGACAATGGTGACAATAAACTCATAGAATAACCTTCAAAAGGAAAGGTATCCTAAAAACATAAAAATTATCGATAAAAACACTATCTGATAACAAATACCAACACAACCGTAGCCTAATGCATAACCATAGCCAAATCTGAAGAAAAGGTACAAGTAACCCTTACCTGAATAAATTCACCACAATCGCAACAAAAATTAATCACTAAACAAACATTCAAGAAGGGTAAAAGGTCCCCAAAATCTATATGGAAGAGCCTCTTGTTCAAGATCAAGGAATGAAAAAGTGAATAAAATAAGAAATCCCTCATGAGGCACCCTAAAATCAAAATTCATGAATATAACATGGAATGTGATCCCATTATACATGTTATATTCCAAACCGAAAAACTAGTCTCATTTTTTAAAAAAACCCATAATTTTCCATTACATGTTGTGAACCCCTTAACTATTCTATAAAATTATCACACTGTGTATATTTATCATGGATTATTAATTGTGGCCATTACACGGTTTGTAATCCAAGTACACGGTGTGTCATTTCCCATCAAAGAATAGAAACTGCAGGTTTAAGATGAACTTTTCAACAAATCCCTTACTTCACCATTATTGGTTTACTCCCAAATACATTTTTGCATTATATAGACAAAAAAAAGGAAACAAAATACAAGGATTAAAACATACCTGATAGAAAGTAAACGAGGCATTACAGATTCCATATTCCATCTAAGAAGGATAACATTCCTGGTGCCTCATTCAAGTACATGGTACGAAACATACCCATTCAAAAAAGAATGATATTTGGATGTAGAAAAAATAAAATAAACATTGTGTAACTAGTACATATTATGTCGTCTATTGTAGAGAGAATAATCAGTTTAATTTAGTGTAAATACATAACTAAATTAATTCCATATAAAATTTTAAAACTATAACTTATGTATGGAATTTTCAAATAGTATAGTCTACATTCATAAAGGATGCTACATATAGTGAAATTTATGTTTTTCCCATGTGTCAGTCTTTTAAAATAAAACACCATGTAATTATCTATTAGGCAATGTGTGTTAGAAAATATGGGAATACAAAATAATATGGATCATGCTAGTTAGTTTGGAGGAGTACATGTTGTTTCCACTAAGTACAGTTCTATACTTCATTAATTTTAAATGAAATTAATTAATTAATTTTTTTAAAACAATAGGGAATATTAAATTAAGAATTATTGGATGGAGTAATGTTAAACTGAATTAATTGGATTAATTCATTATGTTTTAACTTATTTAAATAATAAATTAATGTAGTAGATAAATATATTAAAATTGTATGCGCATTTCATATTTGTTGACTCCCAACAAATCTATATCGACAAATTCACAAAGGAAGAAATTCATGAATAGGGGAATTCTCTTCCCCACAATGGAAAAGGAAGAAGAAGATGCCTGAGAACTGTAGATTGGGTGAGCCCTATAGGGAATCATGATCGTGTGGCCAACATAAGTTCATTTGAAGACTACACACATAGAACATATCCTAAATTAGGTCCCTAGAATAACCCTTTGTCCGGCCCCCATGCTCTTTCCAAGGTGATACGGACAACAAGTGGACACATGATGATCACTAGATAAGCTTCCATAGTCAATGTGGATTTTCTGCATCAAGCACCTGACAGTAAACCCTGAAAATACTTCATATATATGGAGGAAAATATCTAAAGGGAAGAGACCTCTAGATGTTGTGAACATAATGTGAATCATTATAAATTTGATGGGTAATTATCCCTCATAACACATGAGAAATATCACATGACCCTTAACCATTTTAAAAATTAAAAAAGGAAATAAAAGTGGAGGAGGTGGGAGCTACTCACAGTTTTAAATATCATGCGATGTTCCCCCCTCTATCCCTCAAGATACTATGACTCCCTAGAGACATACCTGCCTCATATCACGAAGTGCCTTTGTCTTGTTAGCCTCGTCACACGGAAAGCCTTGAGTATGTCTAGGAAACCAGGTGCTTCCCTTTTGCATCCCTATGAAAAAAAGATGTATTTTTTCAAAAAATGATTTCACAACTCCATAGGAACCCTATTGGTCATGTGACACATCATAAAAAAAGAGTGTAATTGTATTTGACATTACTCATGTAATCTCACATGACTCCCCAACCATTATAAAATAAAACAAAGGGAATAATTTGGGGAGGAGGTGGAAGCCTCTCGGGGTAGTAAAACAATTTCGCCATGCTAGGGAATTCCAAAAGATGACACCACAAGACCCCTAGGAAAGCGATCCTTATCTCATGAAATATCCTAGTCATGGAATCAAGCATCTCATGAAGGCCTTTCAAAATCAACTTTTATCTCGAGAAGGCCCTTATACATGTCAATATGACTATATGAAATTCTATAAGAATAAATTAATGGTTAAAAATTCCAAATTAATTAGAAATAATCCAATAATGTAGGTGTTTATGGAAGGGAATCACTGTCTTTGAAAATCAAGTGATGCCGTTGAGGGTGATCCATAGAAAAGGATTGCGAAGATGCATGTCACCAGACCCCATTTCCAAATCCATCATTTATTTTTTCTTGATATTCCATTGAAACTAGAAAAAAAATTGGACGGGGAGGCCAATAAATCCCCCACACTAGAATGAAAAATGAACCATTTCATATGGATATGAGATGATGACTACCTATCACAATGAAGAGAAAAAACTCTAAGAATTTCATACCGACACTAGAGTGGATTTAATGGAGCAGTTGATCTCATGACCGACAGGTCTTCTATTAGGTATTATACAGGAGAACTGCCAGAGTGATCATATGTCATGCATAAAGCACTTCATGTGATTATTTATATATCATGTGAAGTACTTATAGAATGATGTGAAAAGAACATACCACACTTCTACCGGATTGCCTGAGACTCAAAATAAACGGATAATGAATAAATATAAGGTATTTTCAAGATAAGGGGAAAAAGAATAATGCTGTAATAATTTAGAGAAAAAGATGTATGTTATCCCTCATGAGATTCACATGAATCATCCTAGACACATGACAACACCAGAACATGATTCCTAGGTCTCCTGGTTCTCCTTCAACATGCTATTTGGGGCATGTGAAATCATCCAGACATGTTAGAAAAATTCACCCAGTTCCTCATAGGAACACCAATTAGTCTCATGAAATCCTATGGGCATATCACCCAAGACTCATGATGTCTTTTAGATATATCACCTGATACATCTTACAATGCCAGCTCATATTATCCAAGTCTTGCAGTTTCATCTGGTCATGTTAACTAAGGTCTCACAATACCCTTAGGTCATTTTATCCAAGACTCATTCTTCCCTCTATGAATTTTGGCTATATCTCATGATGTCGTCTTGGGGTGTCATCCAAGACATGGGACACCCCCCCGAGACATGACGTACTAAATTTCACGACACCCTCTATGTGTATTACCTTTCACTTGTGATGATTCTATGGAAATTCTATAGGATCATGTGACATCCCCCAAGACATATCAATCGGGTTATGTGATGGCATCCATAATAAACCATTTAGATCATTAAGTTTCCTCTTGAAAAGTCAACTCGGTCATGTGAAAACCCCTATAAAAACTTTCTAGTTCATAATGGAATCCTAGTACTTGATATAATTTTCCTTCCATTGTGTGTAATCCCGGATCAATATGGTAACCTCAGAGTGTGATCCATGAACAAAGAAACTAAGATAACTAGGATTCTTTTCATATCTAGGATACATAAGCCACATATTCGTGGGTTGATCTCTACAAGGATACCCCAATACATAAGTCCCTATCTCTCAAAGCAATGATATTGATCATTTATCATCCATTGGTTCTCAAACTGAGCATAGATCATGTGAACTTAAGGAGTTGAAATAATCATATCATTCTCATCATGAGTCTCCACCAACCAGGGAAACATATGTATTTAAATCCCCAATTAGTGGAATGACACATTCACCTCAACATAAGGGAATATATCTTAGGGCTGGTTCTGAATATGAAATTGAACTATGTGAAACCTGATTCCTACAAAAAAAAAGGATATGAAGGATGCCTTCCTAAGGACCGATCTCAAATAAGAACCCATTTTAGTGTAAGGCCTATTATGATGATAACATATCATCCATCAAGACCTAATCATTACCATTAGATAACTGCACTACCACATCCATTAAAGGATAAAAAGAATAAACTGATCTATGATGACTCTGATTCATTCCATTACCAAGATACATAGAATTTCCCCCTGAGGCTTGAGTTTCGTAATAAATATTCGTAGGGTAGTCCCAACTCATAAGTTCCATACCAGGAGCAATGAAAATTTTATTATTTATCACCCCTTATTTCTCAAAGAAATTATATATCATGTGGTCATAGGGAACTACAATAATCATGCCATATGAATTATAAGTATCTAAAACAACAAGGGAAATATTAGTGTGTAATTCCCAAACAAATAAACTATGATAACTCTGATTCTCATAATAATCAAGATACCTTGGACATCCCTTGGGGACTCGATCATCAACACCTGGTTTCCCATAGAACCCTTATGATTCAATTTTACATGACATTAAACTGCACGAGTTCAACGAAGTACATGGGTTTTTATTCCTACAATAACCAGGATAAGTAGGATACCCAATAATGGATCAATCACCTCATTAGAATATTAACAACTTATTTTCAAGGTAGAACATTCTAAAAAACATGGTTATATGACTATAGAACATAAAGAACTACCCATTACAAGAGAGTGATATAGAACCTTATATACATATAGATGGATTCCCTATAGATCCCCCTGAGTCATTTTCAATTAAAAGAGAATTAATCCATGTTTATTTTTTTAGGGTAACTTGTATCATATCGGGATTAAGAATTTATTTACCAACATATCTTAAATATATAATACTGTTGCAAATCATACAATAATACCCCCACAAAAGGGTGTGATGATCTCAAAATTCCATCATATCGACCAATACGAGTCTCCATGAGTCATTGGTCTGGAAAACCTAGGTGATTGCCTACATTTATAAATAAGTTCTATACCCATTTATGGATTAGGTAACCATCGGGAGTTTTTGTTAAGATCAAAAATGGTAGCCCGATTTTTATGATTGTGAAAAACAAAAAACCCCTTCAATAAAACTATCAGATAGATCCCATCCTTGCCTCCTCTCCCAATAAAACAAAAATGGTTAAGACGAGGTGAATCCTTGTAATGATAGAATGGTTGGGTTATAATCCATCATAACATTTTGTTTTCCCACTATACAAAACAGAAATGGTGAACCCGACATGAATATATCTAATATATAATGATTGGTTATAATCTATCAAGACATTTTTTTCACCCTTTAGATAGACAAAACCGAAAATCCCAACATGAATCTCTCAAATAATTATATGAAAGAATGATCATATTTTATGACACTTTGTTTTACCATATACAATCAAAGCAGTATGACATACATGATCTTATAGATGATCCTCTGTAACCCGGGCTCCTATAAGTTCATCATGACACAGATAAGTACACATGAGCAGAATCAGGGGATCTTAAAAATATGATATTTGTGTTAACCATGCATATCTGAATTAACACATCATTACTATAATGTTTCACTAATCGGTAACCTTGTTACTCATTGTGTGGGTGATTGTGGATAATTCTCTCACCGATAACATCCCGATTTGAGACAATATCTTCATCATCTAGTGTTCTCAAATGTAAATCAGCTGTGACTACAACCACCATGGGCGCAACGCGATCTCACCTACTTGATAGCTCCAATGACAGGTGGAAAACATGATGGACCAGGAGTACCACCGACGTGGTACGATCCTGACCGTGGATTCTATCAGAGAGGTTCTAAAATCATGGAAACCAATGAGTCCACATCACCCGAGGAATGATTCTGTTAATCCAGTAACCCATGTAACATCAACCAACCACATCAATAGCCTATTCCCAGAGGGTGAAAAATTCCTCCTTTATTCTATAATAAAGGTGGAACAAGAAGATAAATATGAATCTCTTTTGGTTCAAGCACCACAGAGGAGGGAAACTATCAACTGTTGTCACCAACACCCTCTCACTAGTACCCCCCCAGTCGCCTGTTGAGGGTACCACCTGACACATTGTTTCCTTTAATTCCCATGCATGAGAAGGAATGAATGATCATCAGTGGAGGAAGTTACTATATTTCCTAGAGAGGGATCATATCCCCACTCCTGCTGACGATGCCTTCCGACATATCTCAATAAGAACCGGTAAGGAGGCTCATATCACTACTTACTTGGAACAAGTGTGTGGGAATAATCATATAGTAGGAATGGGGGAGGCACATATCCCCACACACATGGATGATTCCCATTGGAATATTCTGATGTCATAAGGAGGAAAAAGTGGGCACATATCCCCACTTCTATTAAAGGAATCTTTAAGTGTATAATGGTAACAGAAAATTTAAAGGCTTATCTCTACAGGAAAACTGAATATTTGCGACGGGATCCCGCCGCAAAAGATCTTTTGCGACGGGGCGCCGTTGTAACAGCCCGAGATTTTATGAAAACTATTCTTTTTTAATTTTATTAATGTCTTGTGTTGTACGCTACACCAAAAGGATCTTGCACAACACAAATCCTTGACTTGCCTTGCATTACACGCAATCGCGACCTTCCTCGATAGCGTGTGTAGTACGCAATACCGAGTTTCACTAAACAACGATATGCTATTAAAATATTATTATAACTAGCCGTTATGAATAGTAATAACCACCTTTTAAAATTTTAGAAATTTTAGCTCTCAAAATGGACTTCATTTTTGGATTCGGACTATCTAATTTAGCCTAAGGTGAAATTTTGGTACTTTTCGGATAACTTTCATATTCTGATGAATAGTGAAAATTACTAAATTATAATTAAAAAAAACTTTTTTAATCAAAATAATTAATAGTGATAAATTATTAATTTGAGTGGTTTTAAAGTATATTTAGAATATATTTTTACAATTTAATACAATGTTGGTCATTGGATTTAATTTCACATTTAAACCAGACATAAACAAGTGTCAATCTTTTGATAGATATTGTTTCTTAAAAACACGCTATTTGTTTTAACAACGGGATTTAATTATAAAATTAATTAATGCAACTTCTATGTTATGAATTTGGTAAAATAGACTTCATTTTTGAATTCATAATATGAAATATAGCTTAGGATGAAATTTTGGCATTGTTCTGAAAAACATCAATTTTTGATGAATAGTGAAACTACTAAGTGGTAGTTAAAAAACTGAATTTTTCATAAAACATAATTTTACCGCTTCTGTGAATGGAATTTCAAAAATCCAAGAGACACGGTTGATGTCAGTAAGTAAAATGTGGTTCAATGAGATGAAAATAATTTTTGGTGAATAGCAACTTTTTACTTTTATTTACCACGGTTAAAAGTAAATAGGGTAATTAAGGGTAACAATGATATTAATATTACCCTAACACATGTCCTAATCCTATTGGACAAGTGTATCTCGACCAAAAACAACCTTAAGTGTAAAATATTATCATTTAGGCCCACTTGGATTAGATTAGGACATTTATTATTATTTAATTCAAAGTAGAGTTAAAAGAGTTAAAATCAAAGTTTATTTACTAAAACATTTTTAATATGGGGTTATACATAAGATAAATTCGACTATAAATACTCATTAGAAAGATAAAAAGATTTCCTACATAATGATATTTTATTTGTAATTTTTACATTAATTAATTTAATTTATTTATGACACAACGATGATGCAGTAATTATCTTATTAATGAAATATTGACATAATTGATGTTATAAACACCAAAATAAATGTAATTTGAGACTTTTTATGAATTCCACTAATTTTCTAGGTTACTATGATATATTAGTGTTTATTTAATCAACTTGGTTAGAACATATAATTTTTTTATGACTTTCACAAAAATAATATATCAAATAGTGTCAAAATTGACACAAAATAGTTTTTAAATCAAATATTATATTATTAATTGTTATTTTATTCCTAAAAATATGAGGTTCAGCCAAATGACTTAGATAAGGATATATATATATATTAATAATAAACAATTTGGGGTTCTTTTGGCATGTTATAGTAAGTGTATTAACCATATAGTGTAAGAAAACAAAAAGACACGGTAAAAGTTAAATTATTTAACTTAGAGTTAAATCTAATTGATATGGTTAAAATAATAACCTAAACTTGTCTAAATACAATTGGTTGATATAATTTAGACCCATCCCCAATTTAGCTTAGAAATAAGACCCTTTGGAACCATTATAAACCGATTTTGTCTTTAATATAAAATAATATTTTGAGATATTCCTAAGGTGCCCCTCTCCTCCCTTATAAAAGGACACCTCCTCCCCCTCCTCCTCACACCAATTTGAGCACTCAAGCTCGTCCAAACCCTACCAAAATCCCTTATACACTTCCCTATAATAATCCTAGAGGTCCTGGTCTTCTTCAAAGACTAATCTTAGTTCCCTAAGTGGAGGATTCAAAGAGGCGTTTCAAAGAAGAGGTAATATCCATTACCGATCTTTTTAATTTCTTTCTTCTTCAACTTATTCTTATTTAGTTGTTTCATGATAAAGTAATAACATAAGTATTTATTATATACTTATATGTTATTATAAATATGAAACAACTCTAATTAACCTTCTATCCATCCTACGGAAAAAGGAAATCACCGCGCGTGCGTACGTACGGAATACCGTCTCCACGCCGTGGTGTAATCTATTTTCCACCACCACCTTAATAGGATGGGTATAATGGTGTAATGAGTAACTATATATGATTATTATAAATTGATATTGATACTGAAATAGTCTACATACACTTCAACACAATTCCACGATCATGAGAACGATATCATCGCTCGTGCGTACGTACGAACTACCGTCTCCACGACGCGATGAGATTCATTCTCAAAGATTAACCATTCATGAATGATTATAAAGTATATATAATAAGTACTAATGAAATATATGACATAATAATGATACTGTATTTATGTATATTTATATGTATGTCATCTACTTAATTCTATTCAATTCAATAAGGAAACGAAAACAACGTTCATGCGTACGTACGGACTACCGTCTCCATGAACGGTGTATTTCATTCCATTTATCGATATTATATATATATATATATATATATATATATTCTGAATATATATTATAAATAAATCATGTTTTACATTCTGGATATAAGTAATCATGATCCAAGTAATCATATTAATAATTACAAGTTAAAAACACAAACGACAAATGAGACGATTTTACCCAAAACGCTACTTTAACATGAATTTACAAAATAACAGGTAATATAAAGTCATAAGTGGACCATATATGATATAATAACAATGAATATGATTCTGGAATAAGTCAATAACATGATTTAAATCATTATACAGGAGGTTCGGACACTTACAAAGCAAGTCGGACCTAAGGTAAGGGAAAATATCACAATCTCACTTTTATCCGAGATTGTTTTTACTTTGGTAATTACTGGGGTGTATTTTATCATCCACATCCATGTTCCCTCAATATGTAATATTATTTCCCTCCTTCTACAATAGTTTATATCCAATTTTACCCTTCGATGAGTTTTTTGTAAAAGATATGAAAGGAATCTTTTATCGTTTTCGTACGAGACACTTTTTGACTTTTTCGACAAAAGTACGAGAAGAATGTTTTTTTTAACTTATACGGCATAAATGGATTTTTAAAACATTATTTCCAAGAAGCTTCCTTTATAAGTTTTCAAGTTTATTTTTAATCAACTTCTTTTAGTTTATAATTGTATGACATGTCAAGAAAAGAAAAGTGTTTTTGAAGTAGAAAGGATATTTTCTTCAAGAATGGAGTTCAAAGGTTTTATCAAAATTATTTTCCATATAAGATAATATAGGGTTCTGTTTTTATCCCTATTATTACATTGATTTGATTATGTTGTGAGGGAATTATTTTTATGAAGTCATTTACCTTATTTTATTTGTTTTATGATGTCATGATGTTTCAAGAATCCCATTTTTGTTACATGTGTTATGCGATGATGTATGATTTATGATTATGTGGCACACATAAGAAAGGATTCATTATAAGATGGGTGGGACCTATATCTTCCTCAAATGCATTGGGTAAAGATTTTATATCTCATGAGATAGACATGTCTGGAATGGTAGGTTATACCGGTTCAGTGAAACAGGACTGAAACGAGGGTTACTCGATTCAGAAAGGGACTTTGTCCACTAAGATAGTCTTGGAAATGAGTCTTGACTAACAAGAAATGATTCTCTATGATTATGTGTGAATGCCACAAAGTTTCATGTTTTAAGTTATGATTATTGTTATTACATTTCACTACTATGATTTATCCCATGTTATGAAATTATGCTCTCTTTTGCAGGTTAAGATTTCCAAAAGTTATGTTCTTATGAATATGATGTGATTGATTTTTCTTTTATATACCCTTACTGAGCATTTGATCTCACCCTTTTATGTTTTCTTTTCCCCATGATATAAAGAAAGGTTTTAGGTAAAAAAAAGGAAAGATCTTTATGGGAGATATTTAAGATCTTTCACCACGATTAGAAGATTACGTTCCGAGTTTCCAAAGACACTAAACTATTACGATCCTTGTGTGTGTGTTTTTGTTATGTACTAAGTATTCCGCAAATGTAATGTAATGTACATGTACGTAAAGCTTCGGGTCTCTACAGTTGGTATCAGAGGAAAGGTTTAGTCAACCTTTGGAAACTAGGATGCGAAAACGTTAGTGAGATCCCTAGAGATATTTCTAAGGTATGTCTAGGGATGCCCCTAAGGATAATTATACGTATAGGATATAGTCCTAGAACTATGGTAACGATATTAGATTAAACCAAAGATTTTAGATATTGAAGTTACTCCCCCTTTATTATGATTTTTTCCTCTCACACTATTCTTTTTGGGTTTTAGAAAATGGCTGGAAACAAGATGATTCACGATAATGGAGAATATGATGGACAATGGAATGACATTCTTCATAATGAAATGGGATTTGGAAGTCCAAACATCATTATTATGCCGAATCAGCAATCTCATAATATGATCAATAAAGTAAAATTTGGTAAGTTTCCTGACTCGGCTAATAAGAGAAAGATGGAGTTTCATGATGATCATAGAGGAAAGAATGTTCAATTTCCCCTATGTAAATCATGTGGGAAGAGGCATCAAGGAGAATGTTTCAAAGGAACTGGAAGATGCTTTGGGTGTGGAAAAGAAGGACACAAAGCAAGTAAGTGTAAAGGAAAAGGTTCAGTTAACACCATGGATGAGGATAATGGTATTTCTACGACATCAAAAATGGTTAAATGTTTTAGATGTTGAATGTACGGGCATTATGCAAACCAATTCCCTAAGGGAAAGTCTCATGAAGAGAATCGGTATGGTCGTATGGGTAGTATTTTTGTTGATGATGATGAAGAGACTACAAATGATATGTGAGATGAAAGAATTGTTGAAGCTCGGTCAATGGTTTAAGAAGGTAGTGGAATGATTACATGTTTATCAAGTGTAATGTTGTACTATAGAATAAAAAGACATCTAAGGATTGTTACACTGTTGTCTTTCCTTAAGTTTTGAAAGTTTATGATGAATGGTATGAGTAACAATGAAAGGTTATTCAGATATTTTTTTGGAAAGTGGATGATATGCGCATAATGAAGTGATAAAGAGAAAATGAAATGTTTGAGAGTATTCATGAGCTCATGATTGATATAAGGACTAAGTGATATCATGGTTTGAGTATATAGAATTTTGAGGATTTTGGTATGTGGAAAGTGTTAACTTTTAACTGAATTCATGTTTTCACTAAGGTATTCAAGAGAATACACGATTAAGGACTTTGAATGTTTGGAATGTGACCAAAAAAACATACCTTATGATATATGGGGATCGACGATGGTGTTAAATCTCTGGTAATCGTTTTCACTATGTTATGAAAGTGGACTGCAGTATTATGGATAAGCCTAAAGATTGGAATGGATTATGTTGGACATAAGTTAGTATTGTTTAAGGATAAAAGTTTTTTCGATATTATTGATGGTATGTTATAGTAATATAGTTTTAGAAAAAGGACAACCTGCAGGACGGGCGACAGCCCATGGCGTCGGACAAGGCTGTGGGAATCGAACCCACAATCGAAGTGCGACTGGCCTTTATCGCCTACCACTGGCCTACAGGAAGTCCCTGTTTAGTAGAAACTAGTTTTATTATATTAAGCAGTATGATATATGAAGTATAAGTCCATTTTAGGAACCATATATGATTAATCTCACTATAGACCGACTTATGTATATAATTTTTGCTAACCTTTTGTTTGAGACAGATGGAATGACCCGTCATTCTATCACATGATCTGCTAACACTTCACGAATAAAAAATTCAACTTCATTTATTTAAGAGATGAAGTGGAAATTGTTCAAGGCACGAACAACAGTGAGATTGTACCAAAATAAAGTAAGTATTTATTCTAATTCAAATTTTCAACTTTAGGGAAATGATCTTGAAAACCAAAAATGTTGTCCTAGTGATCTTATACCTGATGAATCAGATGGTACCTTATATCATCACAAATCTATGGATTTGTGATTACTGGATTTTCCATAGCCATGTTCTCTACCACTCTCCATCAGAACATGATGGTTAGATTTCTTTTCCATATCCATATTTTCACCTATGTGGAAACCCAGTGATTATTTTATTTGGGTAATCGTTAAATTTCATACTTTAGTTTTTAATTCCAAGTTTTGGTATTCATTTTTACGATGTGGGTTTCTATTAAAGAAACTTTTGAATAGTAAACTTTTTATAACCCCGACGAATTTTGAGGGCGAAATTCCTTTTAAGGGGGGTAGAATGTAACAGCTCGAGATTTTATGAAAACTATTCTTTTTTAATTTCATTAATGTCTTGTGTTGTACGCTACACCAAAAGGAGCTTGCACAACACACATCCTTGACTTTCCTTGCATTACATGCAATCACGACCTTCCTCGATAGCGTGTGTAGTACGCAATACCGAGTTTCACTAAACAACGATATGCTATTAAAATATTATTATAACTAGCCGTTATGAATAGTAATAACCACATTTTAAAATTTTATAAATTTTAGCTCTCAAAATGGACTTCATTTTTGGATTCGGACTATCTAATTTAGCCTAAGGTGAAATTTTGGTACTTTTCGGATAACTTTCATATTCTGATGAATAGTGAAAATTACTAAATTATAATTAAAAACAACTTTTTTAATCAAAATAATTAATAGTGATAAATTATTAATTTGAGTGGTTTTAAAGTATATTTAGAATATATTTTTACAATTTAATACAATGTTTGTCATTGGATGTAATTTCACATTTAAACCAGACATAAACAAGTGTCAACCTTTTGATAGATATTGTTTCTTAAAAACACGCTATTTGTTTTAACAGCGGGATTTAGTTATAAAATTAATTAATGCAACTTCTATGTTATGAATTTGGTAAAATAGACTTCATTTTTGAATTTGGAATATGAAATATAGCTTAGGATGAAATTTTGGCATTGTTCTGAAAAACATCAATTTTTGATGAATAGTGAAACTACTAAGTGGTAGTTAAAAAACTGAATTTTTCATAAAACATAATTTTACCGCTTTTGTGAATGGAATTTCAAAAATCCGAGAGACACGGTTTATGTCAGTAAGTAAAATGTGGTTCAATGAGATGAAAATAATTTTTGGTGAATATTAACTTTTTACTTTTATTTACCACGGTTAAAAGTAAATAGGGTAATTAAGGGTAACAATGATATTAATATTACCCTAACACATGTCCTAATCCTATTGGACAAGTTTATCTCGACCAAAAACAACCTTAAGTGTAAAATATTATCATTTAGGCCCACTTGGATTAGATTAGGACATTTATTATTATTTAATTCAAAGAAGAGTTAAAAGAGTTAAAATCAAAGTTTATTTACTAAAACATTTTTAATATGGGGTTATACATACGATAAATTCGACTATAAATATTAATTAGAAAGATAAAACGATTTCCTACAAAATGATATTTTATTTGTAATTTTTAGACATTAATTAATTTAATTTATTTATGACACAATGATGATGCAACAATTATCTTATTAATGAAATATTGACATAATTGATGTTATAAACACCAAAATAAATGTAATTTGAGACTTTTTATGAATTCCACTAATTTATAGGTTACTATGATATATTAGTGTTTATTTAATCAACCTGGTTCGAACATATAATTCTGTTATGACTTTCACAAAAATCATATATCAAATAGTGTCAAAATTGACACAAAATAGTTTTTAAATCAAATATTATATTATTAATTGTTATTTTATTCCTAAAAATCTAAGTTTCTGCCATATGACTTAGATAAGGATATATATATTAATATTAAATAATTTGGGGTTCGTTTGGCATATTATAGTAAGTGTATTAACCATATAGTGTAAGAAAACAAAAAGACACGGTAAAAGTTAAATTATTTAACTTAGAGTTAAATCTAATTGATAAGGTTGAAATAATAACCTAAACTTGTCTAAATCCTATTGGTTGATATAATTTCGACCCATCCCCAATTTAGCTTCGAAATAAGACCCTTTGGAACCATTATAAACCGATTTTGACTTTAATATAAAATAATATTTTGAGATATTCCTAAGGTGCCCCTCTCCTCCCTTATAAAAGGACACCTCCTCCCCCTCCTCCTCACACCAATTTGAGCACTCAAGCTCGGCCAAACCCTGACAAAATCCCTTCTCCACTTCCCTAGAATAATCCTAGAGGTCCTGGTCTTCTTCAAAGACCAATCTTAGTTCCCTAAGTGGAGGATTCAAAGAGGCGTTTCAAAGAAGAGGTAATATCCATTACCGATCTTTTTAATTTCTTTCTTCTTCAACTTCTTCTTCTTTAGTTGTTTCATGATAAAGTAATAAAATCAGTATTTCTTATATACTTATATGTTATTATAAATATGAAACAACTCTAATTAACCTTCTATCCATCCTACGGAAAAAGGAAATCACCGCGCGTGCGTACGTACGGAATACCGTCTCCACGCCGTGGTGTAATCTATTTTCCACCACCACCTTAATAGGATGGGTATAATGGTGTAATGAGTAACTATATATGATTATTATAAAGTGATATTGATACTGAAATAGTCTACATACACTTCAACACAATTCCACGACCATGGGAACGATATCATCGCTCGTGCGTACGTACGGACTACTGTCTCCACGACGCGATGAGATTCATTCTCAATGATTAACCATTCATGAATGATTATAAAGTATATATAATAAGTACTAATGAAATATATGACATAATAATTATACTGTATTTATGTATATTTATATGTATGTCATCTACTTAATTCAATTCAATTCAATAAGGAAACGAAAACAACGTTCATGCGTACGTACGGACTACCGTCTCCATGAACGGTGTATTTCATTCCATTTATCGATATTATATATATATATATTCTGAATATATATTATATATAAATCATGTTTTACATTATGGATATAAGTAATCATGATCCAAGTAATCATATTAATAATTACAAGTTAAAAACACGAACGACAAATGAGACGATTTTACCAAAAACGCTACTTTAACATGAATTTACAAAAGAACGGGTAATATAAAGTCATAAGTGGACCATATATGATATAATAACAATGAATATGATTCTGGAATAAGTCAATAAGATGATTTAAATCATTATACAGGAGGTTCAGACACTTACAAAGCAAGTCGGACCTAAGGTAAGGGAAAATATCACAATCTCACTTTTATCCGAGATTGTTTTTACTTTGGTAATTACTGGGGTGTATTTTATCATCCACATCCATGTTCCCTCAATATGTAATATTATTTCCCTCATTCTACAATAGTTTATATCCAATTTTACCCTTCGGTGAGTTTTTTGTAAAAGATATGAAAGGAATCTTTTGTCGTTTTCGTACGAGGTACTTTTTGACTTTTCTGACAAAAGTACGAGAAGAATGTTTTTTTAACTTATACAGCATAAATGGATTTTTAAAACATTATTTCCAAGAAGCTTCCTTTATAAGTTTTCAAGTTTATTTTTAATCAACTTCTTTTAGTTTATAATTGTATGACATGTCCAGAAAAGAAAAGTGTTTTTAAAGTAGAAATGATATTTTCCTCAAGAATGGAGTTCAAATGTTTTATCAAAATTATTTTCCATCTAAGATAATATAGGGTTATGTTTTTATCCCTATTATTACATTGATTTGATTATGTTGTGAGGGAATTATTTTTATGAAGTCATTTACCTTATTTGATTTGTTTTATGATGTCATGATGTTTCAAGAATCCCATTTTTGTTACATGTGTTATGCGATGATGTATGATTTATGATTATGTGGCACACATAAGAAAGGATTCATTATAAGATGGGTGGGACCTATATCTCCCTCCAATGCATTGGGTAAATATTTTATATCTCATGAGATAGACATGGCTGTAATTGTAGGTTATACCGGTTCAGTGAAACAGGACTGAAACGAGGGTTACTCGATTCAGAAAGGGACTTTGTCCACTAAGATAGTCTTGGAAATGAGTCTTGACTAACAAGAAATGATACTCTCTGATTATGTGTGAATGCCACAAAGTTTCATGTTTTAAGTTATGATTATTGTGATTACATTTCACTACTATGATTTATCCCATGTTATGAAATTATGCTCTCTTTTGCAGGTTAAGATTTCCAAAAGTTATGTTCTTATGAATATGATGTGATTGATTTTTCTTTTGTATACCCTTACTGAGCATTTGAGCTCACCCTTTTATGTTTTCTTTTCCCCAGGATATAAAGAAAGGTTTTAGGTAAAAAAAAAGGAAAGATCTTTATGGGAGATATTGAAGATCTTTCACCACGATTAGAAGATTACGTTCTGAGTTTCCAAAGACACTAAACTGTTACGATCCTTGTGTGTGTATTTTTGTTATGTACTAAGTATTCCGCAAATGTAATGTAATGTACATGTACGTCAAGGTTTGGGTCTCTACAGCCATCGCAAATCGCCCGTTGCCGAAAATGGCGTCGCAAATAGGTGTTTTTGCAGCGGTCCCGTCGCAAAAACATTAGTGGCGACGGTATTGGTCCCCCGTCGCAAATAAGTTTTCGTTTATATATAAAAAACGTATTTGCGATGGGCCGTCGCAGATATATTAGTTGCGACGGGTCAGAATCCCGTCGCAAATGTGAAATTTTAAAAAATACTTGCGACGAAATTATTTGCGACGGACCGCCACAGAAAGGTTTTCCCGACGAGTATTCGTCCCGTCGCAAATAGTGTTGTAAAAAACATTTACGATGAGATTTCCCGTTGCAAATATGCCCGTCGTAAATATTAAAAAAAATAAAAAAATTAAAAAAATTAATACAAATCGTATAATATTATATAATAATAATAATAATAATAATAATATAAAAAAATTATATGATTATAATATAAAAAAATATATATATAAAATATAATTATGAAATATTAATATAAAATAATAATAATATGAATATAAATAATATAATATAATATAATAATACTAATATTAATAATATAAAAAATTAATATTATAATTTTATTATTAAACTATCTATATAATAATAATAATAATATTAATAATATTAATAAATTATATTATTATAATATTAATAATAAAATACATATAATATAATTATAAAATTTTAATATCAAAAAATAATAATAAAATGAATATAAATAATATTATATTATATATTATGAAATATTAATATAAAAAAATAATAATAATAGTACTAATATTATTAATATAAAAAATTAATATAATAATAATATTATTAAAATAAACATACATATTTATGAAAAAATAATATTAATAATATTAATATTAATAAAATTATAAAATTATAAACTTCTCAATATTAAAAATAAATATAAAATATTAAAAGTAATATTACTAAAATAAGTAGACATTAAAAATAATACTAATAAGTAATAATATATTAAAAAAACAAATTAAATCACATAATATTCGTACCAATATGAAAGAGGAATTGTAAATAATTAATATGACAATAAACTATGAACTCAAATGTTTATTACATCTAAAAAAGTCACTGGGGGTGGATAATCTAAAGGACCTGGAGGACCTGGAGGAGGTGGTGGAGGAAACTCCATCCCTAAACTATGAGTCAGACGACACATATACTCCATATACTCCTGATGTTGCTCCTCATATCGACGTCTCTCCTCATCCTGCTGCTGACACATCTGCTCCTGCCATCGACGCATCTCCTCATCGTGCTGCTGACGCATCTGCTCCTGCCCCTGACGCAAATCCTCTATAAGCTAACTCTGAGCACGCAGTTGCTCCTGATACTGTGAGGCAGAAGATGATGTCTCTCCACGAGCTCCTCTCGAGCTGGACGCCGACATCGCAGCAGTACCATAATAAGCTGCATGAGTCAAATGAGAGCCGATACCAACTACTGGTCCCTTTTCGAAGCCATATTGGGTCGCCTGCATCCATGTTGTCTCATCAAAATGGTGGGCACCAGTCTAATCACCCGTCTCGTCTTGACTCTCAGCCTGTGTCTGAGAGGTCTCGGACTCATATGACTCCTTAAGTTTCAATTAGAAATTAAAATAATGAAAAGATTATATGCATTTAATTTGAAAACTGAAAAGAAAATAATACTGACCACAATGTGACGCTGGCGGTCACCTCTAATCTCTCTAGTAGCCGGGTCAGTGTACATCCTCCGATAAACACCGTACGCCGAAATACCGGGCTGCTCGGATTTCTATATGAATATAAAATAAACTATTTATATTTACAGTTGTATAAAATATTAAAAAAAGTACTTACCAGACGCTCTCTATGCGCACTGAATGTACGACTACCGGCTCGATGTGTCACCTCTTGTCTCCCCCGATTCTATCGACCCAATGCAGATCTCCTCTGAAACCCACCACCCAACCAGTGTGTACATAATCATCCCAAACGTGAGATGAAATGTACTCTAGTCGGTGGGCTCTACAAGACTAATCAAATTCTATCACTCCGGCTTTTTCACAGCCGTCTTTCTCAAATTATGCAAAAACTGACGGAAACGGTCACGCATAGACACCACCCATGCCGCGTGGATAGTGGCATGCATGGTCTCATCGATGGCATACCATAAACCATAATATAAAGTTATTAATGAATTAAATTTCAAAATAAATAATATTTAATTACGTACCAGCCAATGATCGAACATGGCGGCCTAAACATCAGCGGGAATCTGATCCCATGTGAGCCAGGGCTGAGAAAAATAATTGCGCAAGATAGCGCTCCCCTGTCCAATAGCTATATTCTTAAAACTTTGGAAAAAGAAAAAATAATCAAACAATTAGAATATTAATAAATTATAATGAAAGATAACTAAAATACATAGGTTACCATACCTCCGCATGTGCGCATCGAATCCAAGAGGTGGACGTCGCTTCGGGATAGGATCTGGAATCATCAGTCTGGAAAGACCACGCCCCCTCCAACTGCTCCCTGTAGTGCCAACATCCTAAGGGTCAGATGACTCAAGAACCGCATCATCCATAGGTAGATTAGCCTCCAGCAACTGAAGAAACGTTTCTGAGTCCATCTGAAACATGAAATGATTGTTATTAGCAAACAGTTGAAAATAACTATTATGTATAGATATATATTTGTTATGATTCAAACCAGCATTTTACTATGTCAATGTTCATCTTCATCATCATCTTCATAGTTGTCAATGTCAATGTCTTCATATTCCTCATCAACATCATCAATTTCCATATTAGTTTCACTTTCATCATCTCTTGCCATTTCAAATTCAGTTGTAAAATCATTGACAACATCGTCACCATCGACCCTTAACTGTGGGGTGTCATCCTCAATATTCATGTCTCTTTGTGAAAAAGATGTGTTTTGAGGAGTGTCTTGAAAAATTTCATTTCCTTGCACTTCAGTGGAACCACATTCAGTTTGAGTAAACTGAATTTCTCGAGATTTAACTTTTATTATACTCCACCAATCATCCGACTCTTTTGCAGTAGCACAATATTTTGCATAATAAATTTGATGTGCCTGATGAGCCAATAAAAATGGTTCATTTACTGCAAGAAGACTTTTATGTTTAATATCAACAATTCCATGAGTCGGATGAATACGCATGCCTCTCTCAGTATCCATCCATCGACATTTAAACATTGTTACATAATTATGTCCCAAATAACACAGTTCAATAATTTCTTCAAGCATGCCGTAAAAGTAAACTTCAATATCTCTATGATGTGATCCCTTCAAAAAAACACCACTATTAATTGTTTTCTTTGATTCCCAATATGCACGTGTATGAAAGCGATAACCATTCACCACATATGCATTATAAGATTTAACCATTTTGGATGGTGGGATACTCAAAATACACAATCGACTATCAATCTTATCAGCATGTACAGATACATGAAAATTTGTAAAAAATTTATCACTATTACAAGTAATAAATTGATTTTATATGTAAAACCAAAAATGAATGTATGTTACCAGTTTTTGAAACCAGTAGGCAAATTTTTTTTGCCGACATTCTTCTAAGCCAGCTGTTGTAATTTGTGGAAATTGTTTCTTGTTATGATCATCATATAACCTACAAATACAATATGATTAATTTAATGTAACAGAATCTATAGAATAAGGGATAAGAGCACTCATTGTACAACTTGTGACATTTCTTCACAGTTGAGTAGAACATATGTATGAGCTCTATGATGTTCATCATCCAAAATCCATCTATCATGAACTCCACCAAAGCCACGTTCGGGCTGATTGAAAACTGATAATTGATTGTTCATATCATCATCAACATTCCCCTTGTTCCGGCCCATGTGGTTAAATTTTGAGGGATATTTAGATTCAAAATAATGAGAGTAGAATAAAGCAATTTCTTCTTGCAAATAAGCTTCAGCAATTGAGCCTTCAACTGATGCTTTGTTACTGACTTTTTTCTTCAATTTCTGCATGCATCTCTCAAATGGGTACATCAATCGAAACTGAACCGGACCTCCACATTTTGATTCATGTGGAAAATTTAATATCAAATGTTCCATCAAGTCAAAGAAAGCCGGTGGAAAGATTTGTTCCAATTTGCATATAATTACAACAACAACTTCTTCCAGTTTGCTTAGTGTATCGTAGTCTTTTGTCGCCGCACACATGTCTCAGAAAAAATATGATATATCAGTTATCGAATCCCAAATCTTAGAATTAAACAAAACTCTTAATCCAATAGTCATAAGACTTTCCATTATAACATGACAGTCATGACTTTTTAATCCGGTAATATTACCATTTTTAACACATCTGCCCAAGTTGGAAGCATAGCCATCTGGAAGTCTCAAATCTGCAATCCACTGACAAAATAATAAGCGACTCTCTTTGGACAGTGTATAAGCTACTTTTTTCTTTATTAATCTCTGTGATCTGACATTTTCAAACAATTAAAGTTCTGGTTGCCTGCAGATTTGGGAAAGATCTAATCGTGCCTTTACATTATCTTTGGTTTTACCCGGTGTATCCAAAACTGTATGAAATAAATTATCAAAACAGTTCTTCTAAATATGCATGACATCCAACATGTGTCGGACCAAAAAATCAGACCAATATGGAAGATTCCAAAAAATGCTCCGTTTTGTCAAATTGTGTTCTTTCCCAAAACCATGAATTTTCTGTTGGTTTATTGTCTGTCCAAAAGTGATGTAAGGTAATGAAAATACAACTGATTGTAACTCTGTACCTGAGATCATTTTTGGAGGTTCATATCTTTTATTTCTGACTTTTCTGAAATGAGATTTATTCCTCCGAAAAGGATGATCAATTGGAAGAAATCTGCGATGACAGTCAAAATAGAAAGGTTTTTTTTCCATTCACGAGCATAAATGCTTTGTTATCTCCCATACAGTAAGGACATGATTTTGGACCATGTTTACTCTAGCCAGATAACATTCCATATGCTGGGAAGTCATTAATTGTCCACATTAAAGTAGCTTTCATTACAAAATTCTGTTTCGCAGCAGCATCATATGTACCAACACCATGACTCCACAATAAATTTACCTCATCAATCAGTGGTTTCAAATAAACACCAATATTCTTTTTTGGATGTCCTGGGATTAATAATGTCAGAAAGATATAAGGTTCTTTCATCAACATCCATGGAGGCAAATTGTATAGAGTTATAAAGATAGGCCAACAGGAATACTAACTACCAAAAGATCCAAATGGACAAAAACCGTCAGTAGAAAGACCCAATCGCACGTTCCGGGATTCTAAAGCAAAAGATGGATGCACTTGATCAAAATGTTTCCATGAATCGCCATCAGATGGATGAACCAAGATTTTACCATTTGAAATATTGGTTTTGTGCCATGACATCATTGTCGTAGTGTTTTGAGACATAAATAAACGCTGCAACCTGGGTGTAAGCAGGAAATATCTCAACTGTTTTACAGGAATCAATCCAGACTTCCCTGATTGAGCTTCTTTATACCTCGATTGTCCACATGTGGGACAACTATCCAATGACTAATTTTCACCAGAATATAAGATGCAATCGTTTGAACATGCATGGATCTTCTGATAACTAAGGCCCATATTACGAATGAGTCTTTTGCTCTCATAATAATTAGCAGGAATCACATTTCCTTCAGGTAACAGTGCTTTAACCAAAGAAAATATCTGACCAAAACAATTATTTGATATTCCATTATCTGATTTAATAGCCATAAATTTTTCAACTGCTTCTAATTCACTTATCTTGCAACGAGGATATAATGCATCCTCAGCAGACCTGAACAACTCAGCAAATTCAGATGGTGCCAACTCGGGAGGTAAATCAACATCATCCTCAATTTCTGTTTGTTGAATGGATGACCCTCCAACATCATGTACTAAATTCTGAAACTGTGATAGATCTGAAAACAAATTATTAGTATCTTCTCTGGAACTACGTTCACCATGTTGATACCAAAAAATATAATCTGATTAAAAACCATAACGCAAGAGATGTTTCCCAACGATGTCAAATGTCTCAAACGTTCTCAGAGCATATTTTTTACAAGGACACATAATTGTCCCTTCTGAAACAAATTCCGGGTTTGATAATGAAAATGATAAGAAAGCTTCAACACCATCAACATATACAGGATTTAAACTAGAACCATTTGGATTTCTACGCTGATTTATCCAAGCATGATCATCTAATAATGATTGATGTCGATTTCCTTGTTCCATATTCATATATATGTTTCTACAAAATTTAAAATCATTACTATTGTTAAATAATTTGATATAAGAAACAATATCCTAAAAAAAAGAAGATACATAATTACAATTATTTATTAGTAATTACCAATAATTATAGGCGGCACAGTTAGTTTGTAATCATCCCCACTAATTATTATTAATTTACCAATATTAGCAATACTTGGTAAAATGAAATTTGATTAAATAATGAAATTAAATTTTTTAATCATCGTTGTGAAGATTATATTACTAATTATTCTGATTTGTCCGATGGATCATCTCTTTTTAACTTTCTCCCGACTGAAATCAGTATGAAAAAATTGCTCTAACATACGTTAGAGCACATTTTTCATACTGATTTCAGTGGGAGAAAGTAGCAAAGATATGAGACGTTGAAGAAAAGGTGGTCAACAATCCGCTGGAAATTGTGCAAATTTATAACCATGTACTTGAATTTATTTGATTTTTGATTAATTTTATTAGTAATTATTACTAATTATTACAAATCTCAATATTTCTAATAGATTTTGCTTTATTCTTAACATGTTCAAATCTTAAAGGGTCGTCAATTTTCAGGTCATGCCCAAAAAAAAGTTTGGGTCAACCTTGACCAATTTAAACTCTATAATTGTTCTAACTTGGTTCATCATCTCACAAGTAGTGTTGTAATAGGACGACACAAGTAATGAGAAAGACATTACATGGGTTGTCCTATTGCAACACTACCTGCGAGGTGATCAACCAAGCAAGAACAATTATAGAGTTTACATTGGACACAGTTGACACAAACTTTTTATAGGCCATGACCTGAAAATTAGTGACCCTTTAAGATATGAACTGTTAAGAATAAAGCAAAACTTGTTGAAAATATTGATAATTGTAATATTTTATAATTTTTTTATAATTTTAATAATATTAATATTTTTTTATAAATATTAAACATATAATAATAAATCATTATATTATAAGTATTATTTAACTATTAATATCAAAGTAACATAATATTTTATATTATGTTACTATTTATGTTACTATTTATGTTACTGTTTATGTTACTATTTATGTTAATAATTAGAAATGAGAAGATATGCATATAGGCTGGGTAGTTAATCAATCAATGAATAGACAAACAAACGTAATTGACCGATCATCTACCTCAACTTTCTATTCATTTGTGTGTTGAGGTTGACAGAAAACTTCTGCCTCCACATGTAATATGTTCTTTTACTGTCAAAATTATAAACCTCCTCACCTCTATATTGGTGAGGAGGTTGATAATTTTGACAGTAAAAGCAGATATTACATGTGGAGGCAGAATTTTCCTGTCAAGCCTCAACACAAAAATGAAAAGAAAATTGAGGTAGATGAGCGTTCAATCACATTTCCTCATTATACTGATTGTTTCCTCATTATACTGATTGTTTTCTCATTATACAGATTGTTTCCTCATTATAATGATTGTTTCCTCATTATACTGATTGTTTCCTCATTATACTGATTGCTTCCAAATTATACTGATTGTTTCCTCGTTATACTGATTGTTTCCTAATTATACTGATTGTTTTTTAATTATACTGATTGTTTCCTAATTATACTGATTGTTTCCTAATTATACTGATTGTTTCCTAATTATACTGATTGTTTCCTAATTATATTGATTGTTTCCTAATTATACTGATTGTTTCCTAATTAAATCTAATTGTTTCCTAATTATTTTAATTGTTTTCTAATTATTTCTAATCAATTAAATCCAATTATTTCCTAATTATTTGATAATTATTTTAATTAAATCTAATTATTTCTTATTAATTGTTTCCTAATTATTTTAATTGTTTCCTAATTATTTATAATAAATTAAATCTAATTATTTCCTAATTATTTGATAATTATTTTAGTTAAATCTAATTATTTCTTAATTATTTGATAATCATATATTTATTTCTAATTATTACCAAAACATCCCCCGAGAGTGTCGAACCAAGAGTGCAACAAGGCCCGTTGTCGTGTACCAGGTTACCCCGAGTCAAGCTCGAAACACCTTGTCAGAGTTTTCACTCCTAGGTACATCTGTACCAGAGCCGCCTCTACTTGTTCGTATCCAGACAAGGATTATTTGGTACAAGAACATAAACTAATTATATTATATATCTATACATTCTATTAAAAAAAATAAAATTAACAATTAAAAATAATTTAACAATTAAAAAAAATATTACAAAAAATATAAATACCTTTAATAATATGCACCAACTCCTTCCTCTTCTCGAAAGAAAAAATTAAAACAAAAAAAAATCTGCTCAGATATGAAAATGAGAGAGAGAGAAGAATGGAGATTTGAATGTTATGAAAAAAACAGATGGGGTGTATATATAGGTTAGATTATTTGCGACGGTCGCATTTGCGACGGGTTACGGTCGCAAATACGAGGTATTGCGACGGGATATGGTCGCAAATGACTTCACCCGCATTAAATAGAGATGGCAGGTAAATGGCCTTTTGCGACGGGCCCGTCACAAATATACACCTTTAGCGACGGGTGGCTATCCCCGTCGCACATTTCTATTTACCGTCGCTAGTATTCGTGACGGGGCCCGTCTCGAATACCTTCGCCCGCATTAATTACGAGCGGCGGGTAAAAGAGTTGTTGCGACGGGCCCGTCACTAATGTCACACCATTAGCGACAGGCGGATATCCCCGTCACAAATTACTATTTACTGTCGCCGGTATTTGCGACGAGAGGATATCCCCGTCGCAAATTCATATTTACCACCGCCGGTATTTGCGATGGGTCCCGTCGCATATACCTCCTCTTGTATTATCTGTTGCGACGGGTACATAGTCGCGTCGCAAAACCGTATTTACTACCGTGGGGTATTTGCGACGGGTTGTAGGTGACCGTCGCAAATAGGCTTTACAGCTGCCAGTATTGGCGACGGGGCCCATCGCAAATAGTATCGGGTGAATACTTTTTTGCGACGGGGAAATTTCTATATCGCAAACACTATTTACCACCACCGGGTACTTGCGACGGGTAGCCTTCTACCCGTCGAAAATATCCTTCCTGAGTTTTGGCGTTCAAACCACGCCATTGAAATTGTGACGGGCCCTGTATTTCCATCACAAATAACTGACCATTTACGACGGGAATATATTCCCGTCGCAAAAACCCTTTTTATCAGAGTTGTTGCGACCGGAATAAGACCCGTCGCAAATACCCCATCGCAATTATCGTTTTTTCCCGTAGTGTATATCCCTGCACACACTTTGAAAAAATGAAAATATATTTTATTAATACCTAAAGAACAAGGCCATCATATTCCTACACTATTTCAGAAAAAGGGATAGTTGCATACTCATATACCTACAGCCAGGGCAACTCAACACTTTGATCATCATGAATACGTAGTTGTACCAGAGAAAGTGCACACTCTTGCTCTAATCCAAGAGGATTATCATCATAATATGATAAATGATGATGAATTAGATCAGGTTCATACTCCCCTTACAACCAGGGCTCATAGAGTGTGATTATTACATGCCTCATATTCAGGGAAAATGCTTTTTGAAAGAGTCCAACGACATATTCCAAGGGATTAGGATCGGGCTCATATCCTCGTTCTAGCTGGGGCTCACCATGTAAGATGAAGAAAATCCTTGAGACAATAATACATTCCTATATATGTAGTCTATCAACATACTTCAAATTCCTAATATTGGGAATATATCCCCATTCTGGACAGGGCTAACCAATTGTGAATTACACAAGTCTTGGGATAGTATCATATTCCTATCAGTGAATCTACTTGGTGTATTCCATCAGATCATGGATGTAAGGTGCATATTCCTTCTTCTATTAACGAACGTCTGTGCCAGGGTTATTATATGGAAATATAAGAGAATATTTATATTCCTTCTTCCATTCCAGAGTTCTATCAGAATATTCCAGTAGGGAATGCATATTCATAACATGGTCACTTTCCTATTCCCACCAGGGCTCATCAAGTGAGAGAATCACATGCCTTCAGGCAGGCTCATATTCTTACATAGAAATGCCATAATAATATCCAAAAGGACAAGGATTGAGATCATACTCCCATAATGAATGATGATCTCCATGTGATAATAGAACATTCTTCATGACATGCTTATATTCCTGTCATTAATGAGATATATTATTAGCATATTCCAATAGCTTCTCAGTAGATGGTGTATGTTCCCATAGCACCAGATGGTTATATACATGTTCTGATAACCATCATACAACATGCTCATATCCCTACAAAATTCCAAAAGGAAGGTCTGAATATTCTGACTGTAATGAAGACCATAGACCATATTCTTAAACTACTCCATGCCATTGTCTTTGAGGTCATTAGATGCACATTATAAACACCATGAGGTTCCATCAACTCTTCTATTGAAGAGAAGGTAGAAGATTTTTATTACCATAATAATCATCTCCATGGTAGTATATATATTGATTGTAGGGACTCTACTCCTCACATGCAATGTGGTCAACCTCCCCATGGAAATATTACCCGTAGATAAGAAAATTATCACCTTTCCTAGACACCTATGTCTATATGGTGTTCAAAAATCCAATACCTTATTATAGAGAGTTGGTTGAAACATTGTGGTAAAATCTATATGGTTCCCCGTAAACTTCTGGAACCACTCCAATACCATTGGAAGGTGACCCTCAAAGACATATTCTATGCTATAAACAGATGGAGGCATGTAGTTCGGATGAGTTGGAGGCCAACATTGACATATAGAAAATGTTAACTAGAAAAAACCTACCCATCATGCTCTGGAAACTCACTACTTCTGACTGTGAGATACCCTATGAGATATAAAAGGATTTCATGTCTTATCTATGCCAAGATGTTTATTCTACTCATCAATGACTGAAGGATATATATATACCTTATCAAGGATATGAATTTCACATTCATAAAATCAATATACCCTGTTGTCATCTAGGCCTAGATACTATATCTATGTCCCGACATTCAAAACTAAAAAAACAAAATGCAAATCTGGAACATGATTACTGCCAATTTATCGTGACACATTAACAACTCATATTTGAATCCACATAACATATCCATATTTTAGGATGGATAATGTATGGTGGTTACACTTTTCCACACCCATGGAAAAACAAAACCCCTCATATTCGACGTCATGTAATGTTATATCCTCTGGAGAAATCTAGGGACTGGGTAACGCTTAGGCCAATTAGTCAGTATATTAGAATCCTCCCACATCAATGATACCAAGACATCACAAATGGAAGGATAATATAGCTAATAGTACATCAAACTGGTCCCCTCAAAGTGATTATAATGCATTTCAGAAATGGATACCGAAGTTACGATCATTCAGAAAACATCCTATAAATAATGGTTCTCATCGTGGGTTTTTGTTGCACCCATATCCTATGTGATCATAGTTGATCCACATAAAATGAGCAAAAATCAGAGATTCCATAGAAACTATCTAGGAGTGGACCCAACTCCCTATACTAGGATAATATATTCCACCACCTCCACTCCTCTTATCATCAAATCATGGGAGGATTGAGGAAATATATTTATCTACTGTAAGTGAATCCCAACCCACTGGGATGGGAGAATTTATATATCAATCATCATATCTAGGTTTTTCATCCCATGAGATGGTTCTAGAAGAATCAATAGTGATTCTAGATCACCCGCATCTGACTTGGATCAGGGAATTTTTGTCTTCATGGCTATCCCAAGAATCATGAAATCCCCAACTGGAATAATTGGTTCCTCAACAATAAGACCAATCGATGGAAATTGTGGCCCCGAAGGTCCCCACCCCTTTCTATTGGGGGAATTTTAATCATCATCATCTCTATTGAGGGAATCAGTTTTCTCTACATTGGGATGAAAATGATCGGTGTCCCACCTATCCCTCGCAACGTGGGACAAACCTCTGATAGTTTTGGCTTGTTTGGTAATACTATCTAAAAACTCCCTCAAGTTCATTACTCATTGGATGATATGGGAGGAGATTATAGTAAATCTAATCAAAACCGATTGGGGCCATAATCTAAAATGTCCCAACATGGCCATGGGTTCCAATAACGACCCAAATGAGCACAATACAGAATCTGCCTGTTGCATTGAAAGTAATGTCACAACCACCATTGCATGATATGAGTGTGTGAATTTTGTCTCTATCAACATAGAAGACATTGATCAATATGAAAATACATAGGTCTATAACATGGATAATATAGATTGACAGGAGGGTAATTTGGAATCACCAACAAAGGTTTCACACACCCGGAACCATATAAGGCTCCAAAATCAGGAATTTCCAAATAAAGAGATGCCAAATATCCGGAAGAACCCTTCAAAATAAAAACAGGAAGGTGTGGCTACATTCTGATCACCAACTAGAAGATTTCGATTCCTTTCATATATGAAAAACTTTCATAATATGAGAGTAAACTCTTCAGAAACATGATGAGGAGATACTTAGTGGAAATATTCTTGCTGGGTATAATCTTCACGAAGAGATGAATATTCTCCCACCCATAGTTTATTAACTAGTAATAGAGGTATCTATGCATCAAATTGGATCATGATCTTGAAATCGAGTCTTTATAAATGAGGAAGTCAAAAAATACCCTGACATCCCCCCATTGTAGTGACAACATCTCTATCTCATAGAAAAACATTTAGTCATAGAAAGAATTGATAATCAGTGGGAGATGAAGGTGGGACCACATCATTGGCCCCATCCCACTCCCTTTGGATTGGAGAAGTGTCCAACAGTAGTTCACTTAGAGGTAATTAATGTCATCGAGTCTATAGACACTTGAATTCAAGCCTTGTAAGGGTGACACAAATGTGTGCTACCTGAGAGAAATCAATATCCCTAATTGGTGGATGATACTCCACCTACACACAACTTTGAAAATCATACCTTCTCTACCTTTGATGATGCATGTGACCCTAAAAAATATTTCACACACTTTGTTTCCCTATGTAGTCCAATGATGGGCCCTCAAGATCAATATGAGGGAAAAAATTTGAGGTGTTTTGTACATACTCTAAAAGTGCCATCCATTGTTTGGTATAAAATCCTTCTAGTGGGATCTGTTGTAGGATGGGGAGACCTTCACCATTAGTTCCTATGTTAGTTCATCTCCATACTAAGGAAGACAAAAATTGTTGGCCTAAAAAACTGTAAGAAATGCAAGAATGATAGGGTGTATAACTTCATCGAAATATGGAAAGGTTTACCCTATTATCTCAAAATCTCTCTCTCACAAGTAAAACTTATGGAACTCTATGATGAAAAACTAAGGGATGAGTTGCTGAAACTTTTGATCACCATGAAGTATCTAGATGGGTTTAGAGAGTTTTCTGAAACATATCAATGTCTTGGGGATGCTATTCAGTGAACCCGATCCAAAAATTGATTCATTCTTACAGCATAGTGGAAAAGGATAGGCATAGAATAGGAAATTTTTGTCACCCAAAATCCAGAAGTATTGCCCATATAGACACCTAGGTAGGATCCAAACCATCCAACACCTTCTATCGAATGGTGACAACCACATAATCACCCTCAGTTTGAATCGTAGTGAAATCAGGGTTCTGAGGAGTTGAGGAATGAATGAACAATTTATACTTCTTTTTAAATGAATAATTCTCTGGTTATTTCTTATCCACCATTGAAAACAACCTACTCAAGATTGCAATGCCTATAAATCATGATAAGGTCACCCTAACAGACCATCTTGTCTACTACCCTTACCATAGAAGGTTGGGTCATAATATCTATGATTAATTAATATTTAAATATGTCCTTCAAGGAATGTTTAATTCTAGATAAGTGACATTGTACAAATCCCTAGTGTCGGTGGTATGCATAACCATTGTCCGGTCATAAGAACATGATAGTTGGAAGAATTCTCTGGCTAGGCATGCACAAAAATTCAACAACTGGATGAATCAAAAAATAGTTAATAAAACTCATGGGACCCTAAGAGAACAACTACACACACAAAAATAGATCCACCACCCAAATAGGTAACATCGAATATGCCTTAAAAATGTGGGTGTGACCACCATAAGCAAGAAGTAATAGAAGAAGAGGAATATTATTCTTCTCTAATGTAATCCCTAACTCTTTTATATTTCATCCCTGAAACATAAAAAGCATGGGAACCACCCCTCCAAATGGAATCCTCATAAGATTAAGATCTCATCATTTGTTCTATAAATGTGATACTCTAGGAATACCCCTTATATGATGATGAGTAAGCCCCTGGTTATGAATTTCATGCACATAACTAGAGAATGAGAGGTTGATTTCACCAAAATTAAGGAAATTGGGGAAAACACATACATGGTCGGGACTAATATTCGAATCATATCTGCATGGAGAACATATATTCATCTCAAAATCAATTGAAATCACTCTATTTGGCCCAAATTTGGCAAGGTGGTTCCCCCAAAATCTTCTAACAATTTCCCACATTTGATTGTCTTTCATGACCGCCTAAAATGGGTTCAATAAAATCAACCCAGACAATGAGAAAGGCCAGTGTGACCTACACCTATTATTGAAGATGTCCCCTCATCTTCTATACAAGCCTTAGGCCTATCCACCTTGAATTCCCTGGTTCCTGAACCACATGACTAGAATCAGCCCCATATCAGTAAGTGCTACCCTTTGGTACAAAAGTAAAATGTTCTAAAATACATGGTGATAATTCCATACAAGATATCAATCCTAAATTTTCTTTTACATTCAAAATAAATTAGGGATGAACTTGTTGATTCCCTCCAAAATCCATAGGAGTCTGAGACAGAAGTCTTTATAGCCAAGGTCTATCGAGTGGAGACCATGTCCTCAGAATGTCATGTCACCATCTCATTCACTGATCAAGATCAGGAAGAGTCAATCCAAGGACATATCAAGCCCCTATATTCTTTTGAAATACTCAATAATTTAATTATCCAAAGAGTTATCATTTATAATGGATCTGGATCAATATCATCATAGTTCAAACCCTTCGACCTTTGGGATATGCTGAAGAGGAATTATCTCCCCAAAAATTAACCATTCAAGTGTATTATAAGTGTGAGAAAAGACCTCTCAAGATGATCAAACTTGAAGCCCAGTTTTGGTAACTCACATATGACCCTGAGTTCATGGTTATTTATAAATCCATCGCATATAATGTCTTTATTAGAAGGCCCTGGTTCAACAACCACTTGTAAATACTCTCAATCTTCCATCAGGGTCTCAAGCATCCCATTGAAGGAAAAATCTGCACACTACATGGTGAAAATTTCCCCTTAGAGACCTTTGGAGACATTTATTATAAATAAAATTTCAATAATAAGAGAGGAAAGATACCAATGGAAGATGATGATATGAAGGTTTTAGCTCCCAATGGATTGGGGACATCCCCAATGAATCCCTAGAGTATGCTCGATAAAAACTATGTTCTCCTTATAAATCTAGTCAAGGTAGTAGATCTAATCCCATCGGTCAAGGACCCCTGTCCTCAGTGACAGTGTAAAATGAAATTAGGTCCGAACTATATCTATGAAGAATAAAATAGAAAGGGATGATAATTTATCTTCTAATTACATCCCTCAACATGATAGTGATGGATAATCCTCTAGATTTTAAGCTTCATCTAAAAATTCCTCCATAGAATTGGAATTAGAGGATGATGAAGATGATATCAAGAACACCCCACCAACATTTGAGGAAGCTGTCTCAACCACCATAGATGTGATCAAACAGATTTATCTAACAATGGAAGAAGACCCACAACCAACTCTGATTAGTGCCTCAATGCCCCAAAAATATAAATAGATGTTCATTGAATTTATAATGCATCATCTCTATGTCTTCTACTATAACTATATGTAAATACCCGTACTGAATACAGATGTAGATACACACCAAGTTGGACTACCCTTTGAGCATAGAGTATTTAATCAGTCATCTAGAAGGATGGACACCTATAATTCTACCAATATAAAGGAGGAAGTTGACATATTGATCAAATCCAACGTTTTTATAGAAGTGAAATACCCAATATGGATTTCCAATATCATCTCATTTAAGAGAATGAATGGGAAAAATAGGGTTTCCATTGACTTTAGTGACCTTAATCTCCATTTCTCAAAAGATGATTTCCCATTGTGGATCACAAAACTCTTAATCAATACACCTTATGGTTTCCAATCCCTTTCCTTCATGAATGGGTACTCAGGGTACTATCAGATCTTGATGGATCTCAAAGATGAAGAAGCCACTACCTTCAGAGTGCGAAAAGGGATCTTCTACTATCACACCATGCAATTTGGATTAAAGAAAACTGGTCCTATATACCAGCGTGCCATGAATCACACCATTAAGACATTCATGGGAAGGATGGGAAGTGTTTTGTCTATGACTTGGGTGTTAAATTTTATATCAATGTGATTACATAATTGATGTATGAAAAATATTTGATATGTTATGACAACATATTTTAAAGATTAAGCAGCTGAAATTTTCTTTTGGGGTAACATCAAGAATGTTCCTTGGCTTTAGGGTTTGTCACCATGGAATTGAGGTTGATCTAGATAAGAATAGTTCTATTTCTGAAATTTCACCACCAAAAATATAAAAGAACTAAGGGGACCCCAAGGGAATGATTCCTACATTCAGTGATTCATATCCATCCTTCCTAGGAATGTAACACCCCAAGCTTCCACGATACGTTTCCCTTTGAATAATGCAATATCTTGCGTTGTACGCAACTTCGAGATTCTAACACATCACGACCAGTCAAACTAGCCGTTATGAATAGTAATACACACTTTTTGAAATTTTATAAATTTTATCTTTCAAAATGTACTTCATTCTTGGATTCGGAATATCGAAATTAGCTTAGGGTGAATTTTTGGTATTTTTCTGAAAACATTCAATTATTTATGAATAGTGAAAAGCACCGAGTTATTCTTTAAAACCGACTTTTTATTTAAACAATTATTTATTTTATATAAATTTATTTTAGGTCAAAATAGATACATAATACCTAAATAAGTTCAATGTAATTCATTGGAGTCAGTTTATAATAATTTTAGATATATACAAATTTTATTGAACTTTTTACCTTCTTTTACCCACCTCATAGGAGCATTTGTAAATATACATAAAACTTAGTCTTACCGCTTCTGTGAGTTGAATTTTGAAAATCCGAGATACACTGTTGATATTAGTAAATAAAATGTGGTTCAATGAGAAGAAAATAATTTTTGGAGAATAGTAACTTTTGACTTTTATTTACCACGGTTAAAAGTAAATAGGGTAATTAAAAGTAAAAATGATATTATTATTACCCTAACACATGTAATAATTCTATTGGATAAGTGTAATTTGACCAAAAACAACCGTAGGAATAAAATATGATCCTTTAGGTCCACATGGATTAGATTTGGACAATTATTATTGTTTAATTCAAAGAATAGTTAAAAGTGTTAAATTGAATGTTTAATAACTAAACCATTTTAAATATAGGGTTAAACATTAGTTAAATATGACTATAAATATTAATTATATAGCTAAAAAGATTTCCTACATAATGGTACTTTATTTATAGTTTTTATACATTAAATCGTTTAATTTATTTATCACACAATGATGATGTAGTAATTACCTAATTAATGAAATATTAAAATATTTGATCTTATAAATATCTAAATAAATTTACTTTGAGACTTTTTATGAATTACACTAATTTTATCGGTTGATATGAAATGTTAGGATTGGTTAGATGAATTTTTTTCGAAGTAATAATGCTGTTATAATTTTAGCAAAAACAAAATACCAAATAGTTTCAAAATTCACATAAAAGAGTTTTCAAAACAAATATAATATTATTAATTGATATTTTATTCCTAAAAATATAAGTTTTGGAAAAAATACTTATATAAGGATAGGTGTATCATTAATGAACCACTTTATGTTCAATTTTAAGTATATAGTATGTTTATTAACCATATAATATAAAAATACAAAGAGACATGGTAAATGTCAAACTATTTAACTAAGAGTTAAATCTAAAAGATAATGTAAATAAAGTGACCCCAACCTGTCTAAAACCTATTAGTTGAGTGATTTTAGACCCAGAACCACCTTAGAATTTAAATAATTTATTTTTGAGCCATTATAAACCGAAAATTATTTTATTATAAAATAATTTTTCTAGCTTTTCCTAAGGTGCCCCTCACCCCTCTTATAAAAGGCCACCCCCCTTCTCTCTAATTCACACCATCAAAGCCATTTGTCTTGGAAAAAACCTTCCAAAAGACCCTCTCAACTATTTTCCTTTCATCCTAGAGGCCTTCCTTTAGTCATAAATCCAACCTAAGGATCCCTTTTGATCTAATCAAAAGGAAGAACCCAAAGAAGAGGTAAATATTTTAATCACCCCTTTCTAGTTCATTTCTTCTTCCACTTCCTCTCTCTTTTTTGTTTCCATTATAAAATAATAACTCCAGTATATTCTATATAATTTTATTTTATTATAAATATAGCAGATCCATATTCATTATTCTATCCATCCTTTGAATGGCATGTCACCATACGTGCGTACGTATGACTTACCGTCTCCACGTTGTGGTGTAATTGTTATTCAGTACATTATTATTTTGATGGGTATAATAATGATGTGTAATTGATGTAAATAATAAATATAACATGATAATTATTCATTATATATGATATAAAATCCAATTATATATTATTTAAATAGCTAAATAATGATATTGTCGCTCGTGCGTACGTACGGATTACCCTCTCCATGAAAGCGATGAGATTCATTCCCCATCGTATTCAATCAAGAATAATTTTCATTAGATGTTTAAAAATAATGTTTAAAGAATTAATATCATTATGAATATGAATAAGATACATCCTATCCATAAAAAAATTACATATGTAACAAATCATATAAAGGAAAATGAATTAGTTAACACCCGAAACGACGATAATACTAAGATATTATTAACAAAACAATGTTAAAAGATCATATATGATATCATATTAATGTATATGATTCTAGTATAATTTAATAAAAATTATTTCACCATTATATAAGAGGTTAACCTACCCTTGACCAAGGAAAAGTACAAGGTAAGGGTTAATTCCACAATCTCTTCACTATCCGAGGTTGTTTATACGTATTTATGTACTGGGATCTCTTTATAATCCCCATCCATGCTTCAAAAAAATGTATTTCAAAAGATCTTTACTATTTACTAGACAATGGGTTAAAGTCATTTATATCCTTATTTGACCTTATATGTTTTGAAATGAATCTTTCCGTCATTTTCCAAACAAGGTACTTTATGACATTTTCGACAAAATTAAGGTAAGAATGTTTTTTAACTTATACGGCAAGTGCGGATATTTTCCACCGTTATCACATCATCGAAGATTCCCTTACAAGCTTATAAAAATACTTTCAAATATAAATGTTTTCTTTTATAATTTTGTGACTTTTAAATGATTTCAAAATAGAAAGAGATATTTTTCTAAAAATATTTTGATTTCATCTATGTCGACATCCTTTGATGGATTTTAAGTTTGTTTGAAGTTGATTTATTATGATCCAAAACATCCATATTTTATTGAAGGTTTTGTGATATGTTTGACTATGGATGTATTACTTCATACCATTCATGGTTTATGGATAAAGTATTGACATTTTTTATGCCAGTGTTAATAAGAATGTTTATGTTATGTTTAAACCTTTTCATATGTGGAATGCATTGGACTTAGTATGTGAGAGGTGGAGTCTGCTATAGCTCATCGATGGATCGGTAGGTCTCATGAGGAAAACTAGTGTATTGGAACAAGGTCTTGACAAAATCTTACTTGTAGTCTTGGTACAAGGCCTTGACTATGTTGTTATGAAAGTCTGGCATTATGCATTCCATCATTATGAAAGTGGATATTGATATTTCAGGTGATTATTTGACTAGTAGAATATCCATGTGAATAAGTAAATGGAATTATTTGATTTTATCTTTTCCATATTATTCCGAATTTAAAGTTTAAAAGGATTTTGTTTTAGTCTTATACATTGCCTTAAATGTTTAGTATTTTTTATGGAAGTTTCCGCTATATTGTTATCCTTACTGAGCATCTGAGCTCACCTCTTTATATGTTTTATTTTTCCCAAGATGCAAAGAAGTATATTATGACTGACTTGTAGGGATAGTCTATGGGATCTCAGTGTTTTCTATGGAAACAATGTTTTTGTATTTTTCCATTTTACGGTGTAATGTAAAACTTATGTATGTATCTAGTACTTCCAAGGTTACTAAACTGATTGGTCATTCGGGACATGATTTCTTTGTATCATGCCAATGTTATGTTATAATGAAAAGACTCTGGGCTTCTAGGGTCGGGGTGTTACAATTGGTATCATATGATGTTTATTACAAACCATGGAAACTAGATTTAGGTAAAATATGATTAGAGCACATAGCCCTAAGATAGACTTTGGAGATTAGTATAGAAGAACTTCCAAAATTTTTGGTATTGTAGAGATTTTGTGAGTTTTCGAAGCAATACATCTCTATCTGGATACGAGCAGGTAGTGGTGGCTCTAGCACAGATGTACCTAGGGGTAAAACCTAAAAACACCTCTTTGAGTTAGACTCGAATTAGAACTGGTGCACGACAATGAGCCTTGCTGCACTCTAGGTTACGACACTTGCAGGGGATATTCTTAGGATAATTCTCATTTTCTTTATAAACCATTATGAAGGGTTTATGAGTATATACTTCCTCTAGAATTTTTTTATGATTATGGATTATATACATAAACTGTTCAATTTATGTTAAGTATTTTACAATTTTGGAATTATGTATTTTGATTCATAAATTAATCTAGTTTATACCATTGTTTAGAAATGGAACCTAGTGGAAGAAATGGAAACCGTATCAATGCACACACTCCATGTAGGTATTTCCCTCCCACTCAAGATAATTATAGTGGAACTTGTGATACAACTTGTGTTGATCAATTTATCACTATATTGGGACAACTCACTCAGGTTATGAATAATAACCATACCCATATGGAGCACATTGATCCGCAGCATGGAGGATCAATGTTATATTGATTCATAAGGAAACAACCACCAACATTAAATGAGGGGTACAAATCCACTAGTAGCTGAGGAATGGATAAATTCCTTAGAGAAAATATTACACGCCTTGCAGAGTAGTGAAAGGTAAAAAGTCATCATGGAAGTTTACTGCCTCATTGGAGATGCTGATCAGTGGTGGTCATTGATTCAAAACACAAAGGAAGATGATGAAGTATCAAATATGGAATGGATGGAGTTTAAAGAAATTTTCTTAGAAAAATACTTTCCTCATGACCATCGAGTGGATATGCTATGACAATTTCTATGTCTGAGGAAAAAGGAGGATGAAAATTTCACAAAGTATGAAGCTAACTTTACAATTTTAGAAAGGCATGCTGCAGATTATATACATATCCCAAGAAGTAATATTGATCATTTATTTGATTGGTTAAAACCATTTCTCCATCGAGAATTAGTCTCACAATCCTTTTCACCGTACGAAGATATTGTCTCATGTTCTATCAAGACAAAAAAAGAATTTTCTAAGTCTTACAACTTTAAAGAAAAGCAAGAGAAGAAGAGATCTGCTGAACACTCTGAAAATAGAAATAAGGGGAAGAAGGGAAATGTTGAATATCTATCCTTCAGTAAATGTGGGAAGAAACACCCTGGTACTTGCCTAAAGGGAATGGGAGTCTGTTTCTAGTGTGGTTAAAAAGGCCACCAAGCTCATGATTTCAAGGGGAAGAAAGCGGCTGTCGATGTTGAATGCTATAATTGTAGAGAAAGGGGGAATTATGAAAATGAATTTCCTAAGAATCAGGGGATCTTACCTCAGAAAAGGCCAATGGATCATGGCCAAGCTTATGCTATCACTACTACTAAGGTTGAAGCTCTCAAAGACGTAGTGGCAGGTAATTTAATGGTTTCCTCAAGTTTAGAAAATTATTTATTTGATTCTCGATCATCACATTGTTTCATATCTTCCCATTTTTCTAAGAAAATTAGATATTTCCAATTTTATTTAACAAGGGTGTTGTCAGTCAAAACTCCTATGGGAAGTATCATTGCAACATTTTTTGTGAATTATTCCCCATTAGGGCATACAAATGTTCTTTATCTGCTGATCTCATCATCATACCCATGATTGAATTTGATATAATCCTCGGTATGGATTAGCTTTTGGACCATGATGAAAATAATTATTGTAATAAGAAGGAGGTTACTTTTTTTGATGACGATGATAAAGAACACCATATCTGTAGAGGAAAATCAGCACCACATAATTCTTATCAAGATCCACACCCAGTAGATCAAATAAATTCAATTATTAGGGAGGAAGAGAATGAAATAACTATAGGCGAGGATAGGAATATTCAAATAGAGGATGTACCTATTGTAAAGGAATATGTTGAGTTGTTTCCAGAATATTTACCTGGACATCCTCTAGAATGAGAAATTGATTTTTCCATTGATTTAATTCCTAGATCAAGGCCCATAGCAAAGACCCCTTATAGAATGGACATTGTGGAATTAGTGGAACTAAAGAAACAACTAGAGGAATTGAGTAATAAGGGATTTATTCTCCCTAGTGTTTCTCCATGGGGAGCCCCTGTCCTTTTTGTTAAGAGTAATGATGGATATATGAGGTTGTGTATTGACCATAGGGAGATCAATGCTATAACAATAAAGAACAAGTATCCCCTACCTAGAATTGATGATTTATTTAACCAACTTCATGGAGATCTATTCTTTTAAAAGATTGAACTTCGATCTGGATATCATTAGTTGTGGGTGAAGAAGGAAGACATTCAGAAAACAACATTTCGAACCAAGTACAGGCATTAAGAGTTTACCATAATACCTTTTGGATTGACTAATGCACCCACTGTCTTTATAGATCTAATGAATAGAGTTTCAAGGAATATTGTGATGAATTTATAGTGGTATTTATTGATGATATATTGGTATACTCCAAAAGCTATGAAGATCATGAAAATCAGTTATGCATTATCCTGAAGACTCTTATAAGCCAGAAATTATATAAGAAGTTTATAAAGTGTGAATTATGGATTTTGGATATTTCTTTTTTTGTCCATATCGTCTCTAAGGATGAAATCTATGTTGATCCTTCTAAGACAAGTGCAATCCAAGAATGGCCAACACTGATAAGTATAACTGAGCTACGCAGTTTTATTGGTTTAGTAGGTTATTATCGGTGTTTCCTCCAGAATTTCTCCCGATTGGCTAACCAATTAACAAAGCTCTCACGAAAAGGGCTTAATTTTTTTTTGGAAAAAGAGTGCGAATAATGTTATGAAGAATTGAAAAAAAGATTAGTCAATGATCCTATATTTACTCTACCATCGTGGAATGATGGGTTTGTTATTTATAGTGATGCATCGAAGAAAGGACTTGGTTGTGTCCTTATGCAGAATGATAGAGTTATTGCCTATGCATCACCAAAGCTAAAAATTCATGAGAAAAACTACACTACTCATGATCTTGAGTTAGCAGCTGTAATATTTTTTTTGAAGATATGGATACATTATCTCTATGGAGAAAAATGTGAGATATATACTGACCACAAGAGTTTGAAGTATATTTTCTCACAGAAAGAACGCAACAAGAGGAAAAGATGATGGCTTGAACTACTCATGGATTTTGAGTTCACTATACACAACCACCCGAGGATGGAAAATAAGGTGGAAGATTCTTTGAGTAGAAAATATCATGGAGTTTTGAACAAGATGAGAGTTGAAAGGGATCCTATTTTCATGGATATAGTAAAGGTGGATATGGGAATAACCATGGAAGGTGAAACATTAATGCTTTTTCAAATGGTTTCCAAACCATCTTAACTAGAATAGATAAAGAGTTCTCAAAATGATGATGAAGTGTTTCAAAAGAAGATTAAAGCTATGAATGATGGGAGATTGAGTGAATTTGTGTATGAATATGGAATTTTGAAATTTGGGAAGAGACTTTGTCTTCCCAATATACCTGATCTAAAAAAAATTGTTGGATGATGCTCAATGTTCCAATTTCTCTATACACCCTGGTTGCACTAAGATGTATAGATATTTTAAGGAACATTTTTAGTGGGACAACATGAAGAGGGAGATTGATGATTTTGTTCCAAGATTTATGGTTTGTCAACAAGTGAAAGCTTGAAGGCAATAGCCTGGAGGAGTCATGCAACCTCTTCCCATACCTGAGTGGAAATGGGATGATTTCACGATTGACTTTGTCAGGGGGATAACAAATACTCCTAGAAGGAACGATGCAATATGGGTCATTGTTGATCATCTTACCAAGTTAGCGCATTTTCTTTTTATAAGAGGAGATTTACCACTTGAACATCTAGCAAGACAATATATTAATGAAGTTGTGAGACTTCCTGGAATATGCCTATTAATTGTTTCTGATCGTGATCCATGTTTTACATCAAGATTCTAGAAAAGTCATCAGAAAGCCCTGGATACTGAACTTCATTTGAGCACTACCTACCACCCCCAAACTGTGGGACAATCAGAACAGACTATTCAAACCCTAGAAGACATGTTGAGATCATGCTAACTATACTTTCAAGGTATGTGGGATCAATACTTACCTCCAGTAGAATTTTCCTATAACAATAACTTCCATTAAAGTATTCAAATGGCACCATATGAAGCATTATATGGAAAGATATGTCGCACACCAACCTGTTGGGATGATGTTGGTGAAATAAAACCCATAGGCCCATAACTTGTTGAGGAAATTATGGAAAAGGTGATGGTAATCCGAACCCACATCAAAGTATCTCAAAGTAAGCAGAAGAGCAATGACGATAATCGAAGGAAGGATTTAGAATTTCAGGTAGGATATCATGTTTTCTTGAAGGTATCTACATGGAAGGGTGTTATAAATTTCAGTAAGAAGGGAAAATTAATTCCTAAGTACATCAGTCCTTTCAAAATTCTAGAACGAATTGGGGCTGTAGCTTACCATTTGGAAATGTCGCCAAGTCTCACCAAAGATCACGGTGTATACCACGTATCACTTTTGAAAAAATACATGCCTATCCCAATACATGTACATACCTATGAGGAATTAGAAATGGAACCCGATCTATCTTATTGCGATGAGCCTGTCATGGTTCTTGATACAAAATAACAAGTGTTGAGAAACCATATGACTCATCTGGTAAATTTCTATGGAGAAACCATAAGATGGAAGAGACAACGTGGGAACCTGATTGACTTATGATGAAGAACCAACTGAATCTTTTTATGTAGTAATATTTTAGAAATTTCTAGGATGAAATTATTTGGAGGGGAGAATGTAACACCCCAAGCTTCCATGCTACGTTTCCCTTTGTACGCAACTTCGAGATTCTAACACATCGTGACCAATCAAACTAGCCATTATGAATATTAATACCAACTTTTTGAACTTTTATAAATTTTATCTTTCAAAATGGACTTCATTTTTGGATTTGGAATATCAAAATTAACTTAGGGTAAATTTTTGGTATTTTTATGAAAACATTCAATTTTTGATGAATAATGAAAAACACTGAGTTATTGTTTAAAACCAACTTTTTATTTAAATAATTATTTATTTTATATAAATTTATTTTAGGTAAAAATAGATACATAAAACCAATATAAGTTTAATGTAACTCATTGGAGTCAGTTTATAATAATTTGAGATATATAAAAATTTTATTGAACTTTTTACCATCTTTTACCCACCTCCTAGGAGAATTTACAAAGTTACATAAAACTTAATCTGACTGATTCTGTGAGTTGAATTTAAAAAATTTGAGAGACACGATTGATCTCAGTAAGTAAATTTTTGTTCAATGAGATTAAAATAATTTTTGGTGAATAGTAACTTTTGACTTTTATTTACCACGGTGAAAAGAAAATAGGGTAATTAAAGGTAAAAATGATATTATAATTACTCTAAAATAGGTCCTAATTCTATTGGATAAGTTTAATTCAACAAAAAACAACCTTATTAATAAAATATGGTCATTTAGGTCCACCTGGATTAGATTAGAACATTTATTATTATTTAATTCAAAGAAGAGTTCAAAGTGTTAAATTCAATGTTTAATAAATAAACAATTTTTAATATAGGTTTACACATAAGATAAATATGACTATTAATATTAATTATAAATAAAAAAATATTTCCAAAATAATGTTATTTTATTTATATTTTTTATACATTAAATAATTTAATTTATTTATGACACAATGATGATGAAGTAATTGCCTAATTAATGAAATAATAAAATATTTGATATTATAAATATCCAAATAAATATAATTTGAGACTTTTTATAAATTAAACTAATTTTCTAGGTTAATATGACATGTTAGGGTTGGTTGGATTAATTTTTTTCTAAGTAATAATGCTTTTATGAATTTAGAAAAAACCAAATACCAAATAGTATCAAAATTGACATAAAAGGGTTTTAAAAAAATATCATATTATTAATTGATATTCTATTCTGAAAAATCAAAGGGTAGGCCAAAAGACTTATATAATGAATGTTTTATCACTAATGAACCACTTGGGGTTCTTTTTGAAGTATATATTAAGTTTATTAACCATATTATATCAAAATACAATGAGACATGGTAAATGTCAAACTATTTAACTAAGAGTTAAATATAAAAGATAAGGTTAGTAGAGTGACCAAAACCTGTATAAAACCTATTTATTTAGTGGTTTTAGAACCATTACCACCTTATCTTTTAAATAATTAATTTTTTAGCCATTATAAAACAAAAAGGATTTTATTATAAAATAATATTTCTAGCTTTTCCTAAGGTTCCCCTCACCCCTCTTATAAAAAAGGGCACTCCCCATTCGCTCTAATTCACACATTAAAAGCCATTTGGCTCAGCCAACCCCTACCCAAATACCCTCTCAACTATCCTACCCTCATCATAGAGGCCTTTTTTTAGTATGAAAGCCAACCTAAGTATCCATTTTGTCAAATAAAAATGAAGAACCCGAAGAAGAGGTAAATATTTCATCACCTCTTTCAAGTTCCTTTCTTCTTCCACATCCTCTTTCTTTGTTGTTTCCATTATAAAATAACAACTCCAGTATCTTCTATATACTGTGATGTTATTATAAATATGGTATAACCATATTCATTATTTTATCTATCCTTTTAATGACATTTCACTGTACGTACGTACGTACGGCTTGCCGTCTCCACGTTGTGGTGTAATTGTTATTCAATACATTATTATTTGGATGGATATAATAATGAAGTATAATTGATGTAAATAATAAATATAACATGATAATTATTCTTTATATATGATATACCATCAAATTATATATTATATTTATATCAAAAAAATGATATTGTCTCGTGCGTACGTACGGATTACCGTCTCCACGAACGCGATGAGATTCATTCCCCATCGTATCCATTCAAGACTAATTTTCATTAGATGATTAAAAATAATGATTAAAGACTTAATATCATTATTAATAGGAATAGGATACATCCTATTCATAAAAAACATTACTTATGTAACAAATCATATAAAGGAAAATGAATCAGTTAACACCCGAAACGACGATAATACTAAGATATTATTAACAAAGCAATGTTAAAAGATCATATATGATATCATATTAATGTATATGATTATTTTATCATTTAATAACAATTATTTCACCATTTTGCAGGAGGTTAACCTATCCTTGACCAAGGAAAAGTACAAGGTAAGGGTTAATTTCACAATCTCTTCATTATCCAAGGGTGTTTATATGTAATTATCTACTGAGACCTCTTTATCATCCACATCCGTGCATCTTAAAAATATATTTAAAAACATTTTTACTATTTACTATACAATGGGTTAATGTCATTTATAACCTTTTTTGACCTTATATTTTTTGAAAGGAATCTTTCCGTCGTTTCCAAACAAGGTACATTATGACCTTTTTGACAAAATTATGGTAAGAATGTTTTTTAACTTATACGGACGGCGTGGATATTTCCCACCATTATAACATCGTTGAAGCTTCCCTTACATGATTATAAGAATATTTTAAAATATAAATGTTTTCTTTTATAATTACATGACTCTTAAATGATTTTAAAATAGAAAGAGATATTTCTATAAAAAGGTTTTGATTTCATCTATGTCAACATCCTTTGATGGATTTTAAGTGTATTTGAAGTTGATTTATTATGATACAAAACATCCATATTTTATTGAAGGTTTTTTGATATGTTTGAATGTGGATGTGTTATTTCATACCATTCATGGTTTATGGATAAAGTATTGACATTTCGTATGCCAGTTTTAATATGAATATTTATGTTATGTTTAAACATTTTCATATGAGGAATGCATTGGACTTAGTATGTGACGGGTGGAGCCTGCTATAGCTCTTTGATGCATCGGTTGGTCTCATGAGACAAACTAGTGTCTTGGCACAATGACTTGAATGAATCTTATTTGTAGTCTTGGCACTATTTCATGACTATGTGGTTCTGAAAGTCTAGAAATATGCATTCCATCATTACGAAAGTGGCTATTGATATTGAATGTGATTATTCGACTAGTAAAATATCCATTTGAATAATAAATGGAATTATTTGATTTTGTATTTTCCATATTATGCTGAAGTTCAAGTTTAAAAGTCTTTTGTTTTAGTCTTATACATTACCTTAAATGTTCATGCTTTTTTATGAAAGTTTCCGCTATATTATTATCCTTACTGAGCATCTGAGCTCACCCCTTTCTATGACTTATTTTTTCCAGGATGTGAAGAAGTATATTATGACTGACCTTCTCGGATAGTCTATGGGATCTCAGTGTTGTCTATGGAAACAATGTTGTTGTAGTTTTCCATTTTACGTTGTAATGTAAACCTTATGAATGTATCTAGTACTTCCAAGGCTACTAAACTGATCAGTCTTTCGGGACATGATTTCCTTGTATCATGCCAATGTTATATAATAATTCACCAAATCTGGGATTTTGGGGTCGGGGCATTATAAGAAAATAAATCCCCTTCACTAGGTTAATGAAGAAGGGAATCACCTCTCAATGGGATGATGAGTGTAAAAATACCTTATAGATTCTCAAGCAGTACTTATTACACCCACCAATTTTGATACCTATGGTGGAAGGGATGCCACTCAAATTAAATGTGGATTACATGGAGTTCTCATTGGGTTCCCTACTCACAAAAAAACAATGATGTGGGAAGTGTTGATAGTATTTACTATCTCAATTAGATGATGCTAGGTACTGAAACAATATATTATAATTTCAAGAAAAACTTTGTTACACTCATCTTTGTGGTGAAGAATTTAAGGCATTACTTGAAGCACCAAGAAGTCCACCTAGTCTATCATATTGATCTGTTTATGTACATCCTTGTCCGTCCTATATGGACTGAGATCCTGGATCAATGGGCAGTCACTCTGTATAAATATGACATTCCTTTTATATCATAAAAGTCAATGAAAGGGAAATCCCTGTATTATTTCTTCGTAGAACATACTACCTCAGGAAATACAATGGAGGAAATTGAGATCCTAGATAAAGATGTATTCTATACCCCTGGAACCCTCCATACATGGGAGATATATTTTTATGGAGCCTCTCAGGGCCTTGTCAGTACAAAGATGGAAAAAACAAAGCTCAATTGGGTTGGTCTGAGAATTGTATTTTTCTTTATAAAAAAACCAGTTTTCCCTTATCTTTCTCACTATCTGAAGGCTACATAAATAAGGAGGCCCAATATCAATCCCACATCACTTGATTAGAAATATCCCTAAAGCTACACAAAATATACCTGAATATCAAGGGAGAATTAAAATTGTTGAAAAAATAAATCAATGGAGAATATACAATAAAAAATGAACTAACCTCCCCCTATTAGCTATGATAGTGGACTCGTGGCATAGTTCCCATTTTATCCCACATTGAATCATATTCCCTGATCAAATAATGCACACACCGACACATTGGCCAATAAATCCACCATATTGGAAGACCCTGATCAGGATGAATCAATAATCTATATCATGCAATAAAGAATGGTCTCATTGATCTTCGTATGCGATATGGAATAAATCAATTAGTCCAGCACCACCCTATAGAATGATGATCCAATGACTATCCCTGGATGGATAGATCCTATAATTGGATATCTTCAAAATAGGATTCTCCCAATAGATCTTGCTATAAGGGAACTAATTTGGAACTGCGAAACAAATTTCACTTTGCAGGATAGTACACATGAATAATAAGCCCTATAAAAATGAGGCCATGATGGAATCCACCTCAAATGTATAAAAGAAGGATAAATTATCACCGTCATGGCAGAAGTAAATCCTGAAACTTGTGGTTCCCATCAATATAGAACTAGAATATCCCACTAAATCATTAGGTTGGGTTATTACCGGAAAACCATGGGATAAGATTTCCTGGAATTCAGCAAGAAATGTAATGTGTAACAAATACATGAAAACTTCATCCATTATCCCCCACAATTTCTACATGTAGCTAAATATTCCTAGGCATTTTCCATTTGGGGGATGGATATTATGGGTCCATATCCCCTAGTCACAACAATGTAGTTCAAGTACATAATTGTTGAAACCAAATTCTCTTCCAAATGGTATGAAGAAATACCCCTCACGCAAGTTGGGGTGAAGAAAACCATCAAATTCATGAAGTCCCATATCATCACCAGGTTTAGGGTCCCTCACATAATATTGCCAAAAAAGAAACTAATTTCCTTTCCATGGAGTTGAATAAGTTTTAGAAAGAGTACAATATCATGTACAATCAATCATATTGCTATCATGCAACATCAAATGGACAAATAGAGGCCTTAAATAAGACTCTGCCAAATATAATCTAGAAGATGGTGAACAAACATATGAATTATTGATTGGAAAATTCCTCCATCCTTTATGGGCCTACCGTACCACCAAACTTATTTCCACATTGGTAGTGCCATACTCATTGTTTTATGGAACCGAGGTAGTGTTTTCCATAGAGGTTTAGCTATATTCACAATGAATAGCCATTTTTATACAAATCTCTGATGAAGAACAATAAGAAAAGTGGATGGACAATTTGGAATGACTAGATTAGAACAGATTTCACACAGTGCACAATATAGAGGTCCATTATAATTGGATTGTAGGAGTCTTTAATAAAAATGTTCACCATTGTTCTTTCCTCCATGGGGAATTGGTTCTAACTCTCAGAACCACAATGATACTGGGAAAGATCCCCCTAAAACTAGAACCCATGTTTGAAGGGTGTTATGTAATACATAAGGTTAATTATAATGGATCCAACTCATTGTCCACCATGGATGGGGAGCATGCCACACAACCAATAATGTGACATTTCTCAAGAAATACTTTATATAAATTTAATAAAATGGTCATCCACATGAGAGTATGACCCATAATTTTTCCTAAGTACATGAAGTTAAACTATACAAATTTACCCTTACCAAAAGACATTAAACTTCATGGAAATCATCCCAACTAAAAGACTTTATACTTCATGGAAATCATCCCTACCACAAGATGTTAAACAATGTGGCCATTTTCCTCACCATAAGGAGTTAAAATGTGTGGATCATGTCCAAATGGTAAGACTTTAAACTGCATGGTATCCATAATTTTAGCCACATGATGATAAACTATACATATTTTTTCCTAGCCACATGACATCAAACTACATGGTTCCCTAAGAACTATGTATGGATTGATTCCTTTTATCACAGGACACATAGTGATACCAAAACCACTATTATTGGGAGCATCCATAAGATTACTTTCATTTCACCTCAAGCAATCCAAAATCTTTTCCATATGAAATTAAACTGCAAGGGAAATGTCTTAAATACAAGAATATAAACTATAAAAAAATTCATTACCTTATGGCGTAAAAATGCACGGATCCAGAACATCAATTTTCCTTTACATCAGGTGATCTACATCATTACCGAATGATGTAAAACTACAAAGATCCATAATATACACCTTCATTCATGTCTATTCACCCATTTCTTTACAACATGATGATGAATTAAATGATTTTAATATAACTAAGTATATATTATTTCTCATCACTAATGAGATATGTATGGATACATCGATCCAATTTCTTGTTATATCCACCACTTGATACCCAATTTCTCTATCCTACTGTTAAATTCCTCTACATGAAAAGAGGAACTGTTTCCATTTATTATTTCTCATATAGGACATAGATCACGTTGGATTAGGATTATCAGTAAGGTTTTCCTCACACAAACAAGGCGTAACCACTTTCGATAGGCCCATCTCAATCCCGAGTGCAATATTGTAAAAGGAATACCATGAATCCTTGCTACATGATGTTAAACTGCATGGTTTGTGTCCCTTGTATGACATGAAACTACACAATCCTACATACCTCACCCAAGAGGACCACTACGGTTGGTGTTGGTCTTCTACCAAACATCCATCCACTCTATCCCTCTTCATGATGGGGATTCCATGTCCTTGCTGCGTTATGTTAAATTACTTGGTTCTTCAAGAACTACATGTGGCTTGATTCTCATTTTCATGAGATATGTAGTGAAGCCCAGACATCCATCTTTGGGCCCAACTGCATCATCACCACTTATTAATGTCGGTCTATCTTCATTCATTATGCATGACATTAAACTACATTATTCTTTCAAAACTAACTATTGTTTGATTCCTATCATCACTGGATATGAAGTGATGTATGGGTCTTCAATCCTAGGACCTGATAAAAATAATTTACAGAAATAATTCCCACTGCTATGTATGATCCAGGACAACATAGATTATTTTCCACTCAAGAAATATGTATGAATTGGTTCCTATCCTTAAAGGATACATAGATACCCCTTCATATCCAAAACCTATCCCAGTCATAAAAAATAAATATAAATACGCCCCTCTTCATGTATGTGTTAGAAATATGCATGAAAATTCATTAAGAACTATGTGTCGATTGATTCCCATCATAATGGGATATGTTGTGACACCCATAATTCCATCTATGGGCCCAACTACAATACTATCATTTCATATTAAGGGATCCACATCCTCACTCTATGACGTTAAACTGAACAACCATTCCAAACTAAGTGTGGCTTGATTCTCACTCTCATGAGATACGTAGGGACACCAAGACTTACACCCATGAGCCCAACCAAAACATTTACATCAATTAATTTAGGTTTTTATTTTCTTATTAAATTACAATAAACTACACCAGAATGCATCATTAATATTTGATGAAAAAATTCCTAGAAGTACATCCTTAATGCATGATGTTAAACTAAAAGGAAAATTTCTTGGTCGCATCACATTAAAACTTCACAACAAATAAATCCTTACCACATGATGTTAAAAAAATGGAAAATATTCTTATCAAATGAAATTAAACTAAACAAAAAATGTCCCCACTACATGATGATAAACTGTGTAGAGAATCACCCAAATTTTTATTCCTTATCAGAGGACCAAAAGAGACTTACCTCAGTCAACCATAATATGGGGTGCTTCTTACATATTTTGGAAGAAATTAAATCCTTGTTCCACAATTCATGTCTTTATCACCTTAGGTTACCAAAATTCTTTTATATCCCTTGGAAAGAAAAGAGATCTCGTACTTCATCTATGATATTGCTGCAAGAAGTGCTTGAAACCCACCATCCGCTGTCATAATGGCTCGATATAAAGGGATCTACAATCTCTATGAGACTGACATCACCAAGGATGAAATCATCACCATTGTGTGGTTTATACATCTCCATTATTGATTTTACCATATCATTACTCCTGAAACATGAACCAAAAGCTGTGATTTACAACATTTCCTTCTTCTCAGAAAGATATTGGAGTTCTCTTTACCCTGGGAATCCTAATTAGGATATTGTGTAACATCTCCCATATTAGTTCCATGTGAGTCAAGGAATTAAAATAAATGTTCTTTGTTCAATGTTTTACAACCTCAAAATCTATCAAGTAATGGTTCAAATCACAAGGCCTTAAACTAAAAGCTAAATAGATAAAAAAATTGTCAATTTGACAACCCGCAAAGGGAAACATGAGAAAAATTCAAGTATTTTCTTGTTTATATTTTCATATCTAGAGTTTAGTAAAATAATTAGGGGCCAAATTAATTATTCATAAATCTCATTGGATCCACCTTATGGACTTAATAAAATACAATTTATGATAGCTGAACCCCAGGTCCAAGAAAAATTTAGAGAATTGATTTGTCACATCTCTTCCCTACAAGAATATATTATATAGGAAGTGACACAAATTTTAGTGTGATTGAACCCTTATTTTATATTACATTCTCCATAAATCACACTTCAAGATTTTAGTACCTCGAATCACTTGAAATTATCCAAAGTCCTTGTAAAAGATATTCAGATTCAAGGGACCCATTGAATGACTATAAATTTATGCCTATGACTCATGCATATGTGCCTATGGACATCAACCAAATATTTGACTCTTCAAAAGGACATTCTAATATTTATGATACTTTACATAATCACGACAAAACTCAACACCTTAGTGTGTATAAACTACTCCCAATTTGATTGACCCATACCTTCAGAATGACCCGAACACTTTGGACCTTGATTTATAATCCCCATACCAAACTATCTGGGAGGATTCAACATCATCAATTTTATGTCCCCATGTCTTGTAACCTTACTTAAGGTAGGAATACGAAATTACATTTCACTACCTTTGATGACTCACTTCATGTGATTTAAAACTATATGGTGCAGGGATTGAGCTACATAATCAAGAGTTGAACTACCATAGGGGACCAAAACCCTTCATGGATAGCCTCCTTTCCACATCGAACTCCATAATCTATAATTTTGAGTCTTGAAAAATATTTCATAGCCCTAAAAAAGAAGTATAGATCCTATTTTCAGGGCTATTCAATAGATGCATAATGGATTTGACCCACCAACTAAATGCATCTCATCCTTGAATGAAATAACCTTTAATCCTTGTGAGCCCCAACAATCCCAAGGCAGAACCAAACATATAATAATATTATAGGACATAACCACTATGTATCCTCCATTATATATCCACATAATCATGATTTTGGGTTATGATTTATGGCTCCAAATTTCCAACTATCCGGGTGGACCTATAATCCATATTATTTCTCCTTTAATCAAAATTCATCCCATAAATGTCACTTGAAACTTGTAAAAGAGTGGAAAGAAACTTTTATTGTCCATGCTATCAATGCATAAGGTATTCAACCCACCAACTAAAGGAATCTATTCTTTGCATGAAAGGAACTCTAATCCTCATGAGTCCTAGAAAAACCAGAGAAGAACCTAGAAACCATGAGTGTTTTATGTCATTCTTGGCATGTTTGCACCATATTACATGGTATTCAATATTAGTTCCAAGATCAGAGACCATAAAATATATCACACCAAGGGTCCATGTTCATTGACCTTAAACTATAGAACACAAAGGGTCCTAGCTAAAACACCATAAACTAAAGCGATATCATGTATGAGTTAAAAGTCCATAAACAAAATCAATATATGTTCCAAGTTAAAATACCTTAAAATAAAAAAATAGAAGGCCTGATCTAAATAAAATTAAACTAAACCTATATCAAGTTTAAGCTAAAAGACCCTAAACTATAGTACATTATATTCTAACCTAAATAACCATAAAGAACAATGCATTATGGATTGAGCTAAAAGACCCTAAACTATAGCACATCATGGTATGAGTTAAAAGACCATAATCTATAACATGACAATTATTTAGCCTCTAAAATATTTCAAGTCCAATTATGTGGCCTTATCATGATATTGATTATCTATCCAAGCCTATGATCTCTGGAAGAAGATAGAAAATTATCCCTTCAGGACATATATCATACCTAATAAATCCGTTTTCAAATTAGGAAATATAAATAAAACTGGAAAAAACATATTAGTAAAGAATATTTTATTGGAGGGAATTCATGAGTACTTCTAAAAAAGAACCTGTTATGATTAATGTATTTAGATACATAAATTAAGGATGAGTATAAATGGATATTCTCCTCATATTTATGGAATTCAATATCAAGCAGATCATGAATAAAAGGGAACTGGAAAACACATGTAAGGTTCAAAAAACTTATTCACTGATACCATAAAAAAGGAATCTACAAATACTAGAGCCTCTCATGTGAATACATAAGCTCAATACAGATTGAAAGTTCATGATTCCATCCTAGAATTTGATCATATGAGTCATTATTCTCTACAGTTATGAACTCTAGGGAATCCAAAAAATGTTATAGTTGATCATCAGACTCAGTTTCAGCCTTTGTAGCCTATTGTAATCCCTCCTCTCTAACAATGTCTTCAAGAATAATTTTTTTACTGGGTCAATAAGTAACTATTTATCTATCACAAAATTTTATGATGTTTGTAGTGTGTGATGAAATTGGGATAACTCTTCATGAAAATAGATGATCTCAAACTGAAGAAAACCAATTTCAAATAGTAAAGGACCAACTTCAATATTCCCATCATTGACTACATCCCAGTAAGTTGCTACCTCTATTTCACACAGAGAGGATTCCTTCATAGCCGCATCCTAGTCTTTCTTCACCAAATAGTTGGTCTCAATAGCTTCCACATTCAATTTTAGGGCACTCTTCTATTCTACCAGATAGACTTCTTACTTTACATGAGCATGAGCGGTGGAATAATCGAAACCCTTATAACCTAGGGTAGGAAAAATAAATAGTAGTTGAGTCAACCGATCCTTCAACTCCTCCAAGGGTGTATCCAAAAATATATCCTAGACCAACCTACACATGCATCATCTTAATAATTTATTAAATTATAGAAACATCATAACTTCACCTAAAACAATTTTGGGAAGGGGTATGTATGTCGGGACCAGGTCACTCAAAGAAAGAGTTTTGCTTACAGTATTTGATGTTGATTGAAGATAATTAACCTCTGCATTGGTTGATTCAGTCGATGGAATCCCTAGGAGAGAACTTTATAAAGCCCTATAACATTACGGTGATGTAATTGTAGTCAAAGGCCCTAAGGATCATCAGTTATAGGATAAATAATATGGTATCACTAGGTAATCATCAAATATGAAAGAGTATAGAAAAATACATTTGGCAGTCATGTCACTAGAATCATCTGTTTCCCCAACCCCATATTTAGGTGATGTACTAACTCTGTCTTGGGATGAAAGGCTTCACAACACTTATGGTGATTTTTTATAAGAAATACTTCACTCACCATCTTTGAGGACTATAAAAGAAAAATGATAATATAAAGTGATTTGACATAAACAAGCTAAGTGTCCAGTCATGAAGAGGAATTCACGTTCTTCAAAACTCACTTCCATTAGAGATAATTTTGTAGAAGAATAGCTACCTGTGTCAGCATCCTCCAAATGTGAATCCACTCGTGCCAGATAAAAAGGCACAATTTCTGAAATGTCTGTAGCTGTAAACTGACATGATTGAATGAGAACCTTATCCACCTCCGCATCCAAATAGTTTGGTCCTGATATAAAAGGGTTTGTCGAAGAAACAAAATTCCAACTCATATCCCCATAATAAGAAAGATGCTTTTCTAACCAATCTTGATGGGGACCTATACTTTTTTGACAAATCATAATGTACTACTAGAATGAACCAAGATAATAGGAGATTTAAATGTCACAATTACATAAGGATATTAGAGGATAAGAATCTGATAATGTACATAACATCCTTTTCTCTTTCTTAGTCCCTTCGTAGGAATCCCCCCAGAAGGTTATGATGTTGAAACTATTTCTTTATAAGTGGAAATTGCAACCCTAATCCGAGCATATTAACATGGGGACCCTTCATCATCGGTTCACTAGTCACCGTAAAATTACTTTTGAATTACCATACCACGAGGAGTATATTCAGGGTATGGAAGTTCCAGATGGTCCTTAGCAGCCTCCCACTATGTAAAAATATATAAAATATTCCAATATAGTTATAAAATTACATTGACACATTAAGTACCGTAGTATGCTCAGACTTACCGCTTCCTCGGTCATTGGGTAACATTGTTCATATACATCAATTTAAAGTGTTCCCAGGACAACTAATTTGTGGACCAGTGGGGAGAAAAATTGTCGACCCTTGATACATTCCAAAGCCACATCATGTTCGTGAAGGAAAAGCTGACCCCATAACCATAGTCTTTAAAGCTGATACCATAAGGCACAATGATATAAGAAAACCCTTCCATAAGTACCTATGAATTCTCAAAAAAACCCTAGAGTTCAGCCTCTAAAAATCTATCCATCTAAACTGCCCAAAATTGGGATGTGAGAGGAAAAAACAACTTTGGAACAACCTCACCCCTTAATGATACGTTCACTGTAACCATTGATGTAGGAACCTCTTACGGTAATGGTAAGCACCTCACTTTCTTGCGAAGTGCTTCTAGAGCTATTGGGAATTTTAAAGATAGTTGTTTCCTAGGTCTGGGATTTTGATCCACAACCAATGGTTTTCAATCATTCCTTACCAATCTGGATAAATTCTCAATGGGATATGAGAGAACCCAAATCTCTATATATTCATGTGATAAAACGACCACTCCATTACGATGAATAAGGTTTATTCTATCACATGTATCCTCCCCAATAAACATCATCCATGACTGGAGAGCTACCATAGGATTCTCCTAATAAAAAAAATAGATAGAACATAGACATATTGAGTGTACACACAAGAACTAGAGGTTGAATTGGAGGGGTTCATACCACACACATATATTTTAATCGTCAATACCGGTGGAAAGAAGTCCTTCATGTGGTTTGTCAGCAATAAGAACCTAATAATACAACTAGAAAATCCATTGAAAATAACGAGGAAAATATCCAATTGGAGAAGGACTCTAGAAATCGTGAATATCATGAAACTCATCACTAATTTGAAGGGTAATCATCCTTGAAAACATCTGTGAAATCACACATGAAATGTAACCATTGTAGAATATACACAAATAAAATAAATTGGGAGGAGGTGGGAGCTACTTGTAGTTGTAAATATCCCACAACATTCCCCCCACTAGTCCTTAAGATACGAAAAGTGCTTGGATACATACCCACCTCATCTCATAAGATCCCTTTGGCATGTCATTCTCATCGCACGAAAAGCCTTGGGTATGTTCAGGCAAAAATGTGCTTCCATTTTGGATCCCTAAGTACAAAAATATTGATTTTCCCCCAAAATTCTCGCACAGATCCATAGGACCCATTTTTTCATGCAACACATCATTGAAAAATATATTGATTTTCTTTGACATTACTCATGTAATATCACATGACTCCCCAACCATTATAAAACAAAACATATTAAATAAAAATGGAGAAGGCAGAATCCTCTCACAGTTGTAAAATGATTGTGACACACTAAGGAAGTCTATGGAATGACTCCATGAGACCCCTAGAAAATCCATCCTTTCCACATGAAATCTTCTAGGAAAGGCATCAGGCATCTCGTGAAGGACTTTTAATATGAACATTGATCTCACAAATTATCTTAAACATGTCTATATGATAATATGGGAGTCCTTCACCAAAACCTCCTGATCAAATAATTCCACATTAATTTGAAATAATCCTATAATGGAGGTGTTGATTGTAGGGAATGACAATCTCTAAAAATTAGGTGATGCCTTCAGGAGTGATCCATGGAAAAAGGTTGTTAAGATGTGTGGTGTTAGACACATTTTACGACTGTACCCTGGATCTTTGCCAGATATTCTACAAAAACTGACGAACAACTAGTGTGGAAAGACATATAAATCCCCCACCCCATCAGGAAAAATGAACCTCTATCAATAAGTATGAGATGATGACTACCTATCCAGATGAAGACAATGAACTATTTGAATTCTTCATTGATGCTAGAGAGGATTTTTTGGAGTGGATAATCTCAAGACTGACAAGTCTTCTATTAGGTAATATACATGTGAAATTATAGAGTGATCATGCACCTTGCATAAAGAACTTGTCATAATCATTCATAAATCATGTGGTGGAATTCAATAAAGATATTATAAGAACATACCACACATCTTATGAATCAAATGAGACTCAGAATAAACTGATAATTAATAAATATAAGGCATTCACAAGATAATGGCTATAACAAAGACTCAAGGTGGAATAATTTAGTGAAAAAATGTTCGTTGGAACTCATGTGCTTCACTTGACTCATCCAAGACACGTCACAACACTAGAACATGTTTTCTAGGTCTCACAAAACTATTTAAGCATGCTATCCGGGTGATGAAAAATCTTCTGGAAAAGTTAGAGAAAGTCTCACAGTTCCCCTTGGGCACACCATATTAGTCTTTCGAAACCCTCTAGACCCATCACCCAATACTCATTAATTCCAGAAGATATATCTATTGAATCATATAATGGTTACAAATCATGTCAGCAAAGTATCATAATTGTATCTGGGAATGTAAACTAATCTCTCATGATACCCTCTGGGTAAGTCATCCCAAACTCACACTACCCTCAAGGAATGTTATCTAGATCTCATGATATCCTCCAAGGGTGTCATCCATGACCCATGATTCCCCTCTAAGATATGTCATACTGACTCCCATGACACCCTCCATGTGTATCATCTCGGTCTTGTGATGATACAAGGGAAAGTCATCTTGATAATGTGACACCCCACATACAAGTCCACCCAGTTACGTAAGAGCCTCCAGAACATACCATTTGGATCTTTTGATGTCCTCTGGGGAAGAAAAATGGGTCATTTGACACCCTGTAGAAAATTAGGTGATGTCACAAGGTCATCCTAGTACTTGATAACATTATCCATCCTCATTGTGTAAGGTATGATCAATAGGGAAACCTCATTTTGTAAGCCCTGGACAAAGGAACTATGAAAAAGATGATTCTGACCATATTCAGGATACATAGGTCACCTCTTCAATGTTCCACCTCCACAGGGTTGTCCCAATAAATAATTCCCTCACTCCCCAAGAGATGATATTTATCATTTTTTATCCCTTGTATCTCACACCAATCAAAGATCATGTGATCTTAGAGAGTTTTAATAATCATATCATTCACATCATGATTCTCCAACAACCAGGGAAGCAAATGTATGTAATTCCCCAGTGAGTTTCATGACACGTTAACCTCAATTCAAGGGAATCTACCTTGGGGCTAGTCCCAAGGATGATGTTGAGCTATGTGAACTTTGATTACTATAATAAATACAATACGTATGATGCCTTACTAAGTCCTGAGCAAAAATAAACACTCCTTTAGGTGTAAGTCCTTTTATGACTCTGACATCTTAGTCCTCAGGACCCAATCATTCCCATGAGATGATCACACTACCTCATCCATCATCCAAAAGAGGAATTAACTAAACTATGATGAATTTGATTCTTTCCATAACCAGGATACATAAGACATCTCCCCAAGGCCCTAATTCCACAATAAATCTTCTCAAGGATGTCCCAAATCATAAGTCCAATACCATGAGAAATGATAAAATGATTATTTCCCATCCCTTGTTTCTCACAGTGAGAATAGCTCAGGTGGGATTAGGGTACTGTAGTGATCATTTCATCTACATCAAAAGTCTATATAATGATAATTGAAATATTATCGCGTAAGCCCTAAAAATGAACTATGAGAATAATTGTTCTTGATAAACTTAGGATATGTAGAAAATCCCTCTAAGACTCAATCTTGAACACCTATTGTCCTAGATCACCTCTATAAGTCATTTCCTTATGAAGTTAAACCTCATGAATTCAACAAACTACATGGGTTTTTATTTCTATAAAAACTAGTATATGTAGGATGTGTCATAACGGTTTAATACCCTCCGCATAACATTAACCACATTTTTACATGACAGAATATTCTATAGCTCTTGATTAATCAAATTCTTTACATAAGAAACCTCCCATTTTAGGAGAATGGTGGAGAACCATAAATACATACAGATGGATGCACTAATGAGACTCGGGTATTTTCCCTTAAAAGTTAATTAACCCATTATCGTTTTTAGGGTAATAGGTCCCATATCGTGTTTAGGAAGAGATTACTGAACATATCTTAAATCTACAAGATATTCCCATAGTAAGCAACAATTCCCCTCAAAAGGGTCTAATGATCCTGACCTCCCATCCTCTCGACCAATGCGAGTCCCCCAGATTCATTGGGTCTGAAAACCAAGTTGATCACCTACCTTTGTAAATAAGTTCTTTACCCAATTATGGATGAATGAACTATTTTGAGTTTCCACTAAGAGTGAAATGGTATGCCGATGTTCATGATTGTGAAAATCAAACCCCCCCCCACAATTAAACTATCGGGTAGATCCCATCAATTCATCTTATCCCGATGAAGCAATATTGTGTGATGGTAATGATGCTAGACCATCTCTATGTATTTTATTGGTTTATTTTAATTTATAATGATTAAATTATATTGATTTCACATGATTCACCCCTAGTTATTATGCAATATCTTTCATTCCCAAAGACTCTTTAATATAAACCCCCTTAATGCAATGCATTGGATCCCTTAACCTACATTTGAGTATAATCATATGTAAGTTTGGAGCTCTAATTAGAAAGCAGGTGGTATGATACCATAATATGAGGCTAACACAATAATGGAAATACATAGGATCCAAGGTAGATTGCTTCAATATAAATCAGTATATGGATTGAGGTGCCTCCCTGGGGTTGAGTGTCATTATATCATCCGCAAGATTAACTTTACATTATAGAATCTTAGGGTCATACAAAAAATATTTTATTTCCATCAGTTTCATGGATGATTATTTATTTTTTTGGATACTACATGACCAAATAACAAAATAATTAACAAGCATGGAATATAGAATAAAATATAACCATATTATTTGTAAATATTTTATTAGAAAAGGTTAATTTTTTATTTAAAATTAAAAAAATATTTGAAACGCACATGATAATATAAAATTGGGTTTTTTATGCATAAGGAATAAGTTCCTCAAATAAAATTTTATATTGGAATAACCATCCATTTATTAGTCTATAATTGACCATATATTACAATGTTCTTGAAAGAACCTTGTATGGGTGATTTAAATTATTGAAAAAAATTTATCTTGAATTTTTTGGTTTAAAAAACTTATTTCACATCAAGAGTTTAATTGACAAGTAGGACTTGGTGTAACTGAGAGGAAAGTGTTGTGGAAATATTTATTCAGGAGGATTGGGGAGTCTACTGAATAGAATAAGGAATTGTGAGTTAATATAGTTTGAAATTCATGCAAACCTAAAACCCTTTACATACATTTTAAATATGAAGTATGGTTTTTGAGAAGGGTAATATGGATCATTGAAAATCAAATATCTGAGTAGAATGATATTATGAAACTAATGGTTTGGGTATTAAGATTCAAAAAAATAGTGTGAGAATAATGGAAATTTATTTTAAATTTATAAAATTTGATTTTGTAATTAAGGAGGTATTAATAATATACTCTTAATTTTTATAAAGGGAAAATCAAATGACATTGAAAGTATCACTATGATCTATAGTATTGATGGAATCCTTATCACCAGTATAAGATTCCAGGAATTGTATGGTTACATATGGGTTATGGAATTTCTTGAAAGGAAATTACACATGTTAGAAACACCACATCATGAGTCACCTTCCAAATAGGCTAGTGAAGATGATGTGTCTCTCTATGAAAATCGTGTGGACAACACAAAGGATATCAATTTTTTCATGTTAACATCCTTGACCATTGATATTCTAAATTAATATGAGGATGTGGATTTATATAACATCATTTCTCAATTTTGGGATCTTTATCAAAAGAGGGATAAATGAGATATAGATGAAATATCCAATGCAATGTTCATGTGAACTCTTAGATAATCATCACAAGATAGGCCTCATATAGTAATGATGATTGGATACGTAGAATTATTAGGTATCACGGGGTATAAGATCATTGACGAGTTTCACATAGATTTCATTCATTCATCAGTACATAAAATCATCTATAATTTTATTGTGAATTATAATATGATAAATTGCGAGAAGAATATTCTAAAAATTCTTACTACTATATTAAAAGTTGATAAAGACATGGGGTGTGAAAAAAACTACATTACTTATGAAGAATAAGAAAACGAGGAATAAAAAAATGTTATAGAAGACACATTCTAATCCTAATTATCTAATTATCATCCTTCAAAGAAGAATAATATCTTGTGGAAAGGAATGTAACAAGATGTCATTATTTTTTCATGTGGAATGCAAGACCACTGGAAGATAAACTAAATCCATCCAAAGTGTATGGGGTGTCTTCATGTGAATTAATTACCAAATGTAAAATTTCAATATCTATAATTTGGGTATTATATTCTAGATATTATGCACACATTAGTATAAAAATATTGGAACAATGTATATTTTAGAAGTTTTCAAGATGTGAGGTTAATCTATTGGCTTCTAATGGAGCAATGATATCTACACTAGCCTTTGGATACTACCATCACACATTGGTAAAAGATTGATTGGTTTTATAGATTTGTTATTATGCATCTAGAGTTACTTATACCATATTCTCTAATTCATTTGTAGAAGTGGATAGATTTTATATCATTTTTAGAAATAAGATATTCCATTTTTATAAGGATAGCATATGTTATAGTATGACACAATATAATAATTATATTTTATATATTAAAACATAAAAACAAATTTTTTATTTTATAATGATTTAAATAAAAATATCTCTTTAACCATACATTTTTGTAATCACTATCTTAGACACATAAATGAGATGATTTTGAGAATGATCCATCAATATAGTAATTTAGACACTTTTTTTTATCTTACACAACATAAAAATTTTCATATTTGTTTACATTTTAATTTGACCAAATGACCATGTAGTGGTTAGAGTTAAATGGCCCCAAATATTATGGAATTGGTATATAATGATGTGTGTGAGCATTTTATAGTAGAAGATAAAGATGAATTATCATACTTTAAAACTTTTATTGATTACTTGAGTAGTAATTTCTATGTATACATGATGAGGTATGACTTTAAATCCTTTGAGAAGTTCAAGGAGTTCAAGAATGATTATGAGAATAATATTAGTAAGAAGATAAATAATTTTTTATGGGATCATAGTGGAAGATATCATAACCAAGGTTTTATCAAATTTATACAAGATTATGGGATTTTATCTTAGAACACTCTATCTTATTCACCACAATGTAATAGTGTTAGTGAAAGAAGGAACTATACCATACTACACGTGATACGATCGATGATGAGTCACACAAACCTTAGATTATATTTTTGAAGATATTCATTACACAAGGAATCATAATTTATAAATATATTACAAAATAAAGTAGAAATGGTATTCCATTTTAGTTATGGAGTGTAAAGAAACCATTTTTTCACATGTTCATGCATGGGTCTATGTGGTATTTCTCGAGGATACCTCAAGAAAAAAAAAGTACCCCTAGGAATGTATTCTTTATTTATATGGTATCCCAAGGAAATTAGGGTATACTATATATAAAACCATTCAAAAAAGAATGTAATCATCATAAGGGAGACCATTTTTATTGAGTGGTATCACATCCTTAGAATGGATAGTGGGAGAAAGATTGAAATCAATGAAGTTGATTCTCATGATACACAAGAGTTGGTCGATGAAAAAATTCTACAAGTCCCCATTGATGATGTGGTTCCTAAAACAGAAGTACTTTATAGGTGTTCCAGAGAGGTATGTGGAACATAAATATATAGTTCTCTTATCAATGATAATTGTGACTCATTATTGGTTGACAATAATGATGCTATATCTTCTGATTATGTAGTAGAGAATCTTAAATATATAATATGGAAATGAAATCTAAGATTGATTCCATGTATCAAAACATGTTTTAGGTTCTAATTAATCTAGTAGTTGATGTAAATACAATTGTGTTAAAATGGGTATTCAATAGGAAACAAGATGATGAAGGTATGGAGAATTGATAATGGCTAAAGATTTTGGATGACATCAAGTAATTTAATATGATGAAATATTTTCCACAATATCATTATTTAAATCCATAATAATTTTTATTTCTATAGAATATTACCGTGAATTTGACATTTGGTAGATGGATTTTAAAAAATATTTCTATAACAGTAACTGTTGTGATGATATTTACATGACACAATCAGAAGGGAATGTGACTCTGGGAAATTCCAAAATGGTATGCATGTTGTAGAGGTCTATTTATAGATTAATGAAAGAATCCAAATCACATTTGATTTTATGAATCTATAAAATAATTTTTTATGAATAATTGTGATCCATGTTTCTAAAAAGGGGTTTTTGGAGTATAAATATTTTCTTATAAGTATATGTTAATGAACTATTACTATTTGGAAAAGAAAAACCGACCATAAAAGATGTTAAAGAATGGTTGAAATGGTATTTCTCCAAGAACGAAGGTGAATTATCCAATATTCTTGGGATCAAGATTATGTTTGATAGATCCATGGGGATTCTTGGACTAGTTCAAAGTAAATACAATGGGAAGATAAAAAATAGGTTTGGTATGGTATAATAAAAGAGGATATTGTCTAATTTTTCATATGGAATACATCATTCCATGAAAGAATTTTCTCACACACAATAGGAATGACAGAGAACAAGAAAGATCCCATAAACCTCTATGATAGGATCTATCATGTATTCTATGTTATATATGAGGTTTGATGTTGATTATGCTTTGAGAATGGTAGGAATATATCAAGATAATCCAGGTGAACAAAATTTGAAATCTATTGAAGATATAAAAATGTATCTAAAAAAAATAAGTACATATGTTTGGTATATAAAGTACATGAATATATAACCATCATGGTTTATACAGATGCTTTCTTTTAGATGAATCAGAATGATATGAAGTCACATTCAGGATACATCTTTGACTCAATAAAGGGGCTATGATCTTTAAGAGTTTAGAGAATCCAATTTTCTCAGATTCTATAGAATACTTTGAGTATGTTTAGGGTTTTATAAATCCAAGGATAGAGTACGGATTCAATAAATTTTCCAAGATCTTGGTATGGTTCCTAGAAGTTAAGACCCTGTTATTCTTTTCTATGATAACACTATAGTGGTGGCTCGTTATAAAGAGCAATGGTCACTTAAAATGAAAAAGAATATATTTTGGAAGCTTTATCTCATGAGATATTTTTGACAATGAGGTTAAGTTATAATAAGAAGAGTACCCATAGAGTAATAAATAGAATACCCCTTGATGAAGGCTCTATCTCAGTGGACTCAAGCTCATTAATAGTTTTATATAGTGCAAGTGGGAGGTTATTTGATATGGTTCCCTAGAACATAATTATATGAAATTGATTAAATTATTAAATTATTAATAATGTTTCATAGCACCTCATGATTTTTAATCGATGTGAAATTTTTATGCGATTATTTCTTAAGAATATATATGTCTCACTAAAAGGTCTTATTCATTCTCAACTATGATGAGATCTAGGAGGTTCCATGATGATATTTGTGAATATATGTTCAATAACCAGATGAAATCATTTGATGGAACACAAATAATACATGATATTTTGGGTGGAGACTCCTAGGACTTTGAGTCACCCTCTGATGTTGTACACCCTTGGTAAATTTTCAAGAAAACTATTTTGGCGATGATACCCAAAAATAGGAAATCCTCATGTAAATGTGATATTGGATGTTTCTATCTATGGAAAAGAGTATTAATCCTTAGATATTAGGATTATCATTAATATATTCCATGAGTCGATACTTTTACATATTGATGAAAACAATGATGTCATATTCTCATTGGATGTTAGTAAATATTGGGTGTGTCACAAGTGATATTGCATTAATCGATAATGTGAGAAAGGAATTTTCCTTTATACCCATGAAAAGAGGATTATATCTTAGATCATTTTATGGGAATGTAACTGTCTAGATAAATTCATATTAATACTGTTCAGTAGTGGTGTTCATTTTTGGAAAGTTAATGAAAGGGAAATCCAGCACAGATGTTGATGACCCCAATATGTAACCTATTACATTTGAGATATCAAAATAAGGGGATTATATTACATGGTAATAATTAATAAGATTCTGAATTTCATTAATACATTAAATTACTTATCTGTGGGTGTGTTGAAAAGTTGATAGATTATTACGTTTGACATTAGGTGGTTTTTCCTAATCCCAATGAGAAAGAGTCCTAGAGGGTCATACACTATCTGTTCGTAAAATATCCATTCAATTCAGTATTTTACTTAATATGTTAGAATAAATAATATTTATTTGGGTTCGATTGATTTCAATTATTTAATAACAATTAAATTGAAAGAATAAGTGAGTTTAATAATAATAAATATATATTTTCATTGTTCCACAAATATATATTCTTTATTATTCTTATTTATGAATAATAAAGCAATATTTATTTTCTAAATAAATTGCCATTATTCATGTTTTTGTAAATAGGAATGAGGATAAGTTATCTAAACATAATGGTCCTGTTAAAAATGTTATAAATAATATTTATTTATATATTCTCAGTGTTATGAAAATGTAAAATGAATAATAATATTAATAAAAAAAATTATTATTATTATTATAAATGGGGTCTTATAAGACTTAAAGATTTTTAAAGGGTATTTTGTGCAATTTTCCAACCACATAAGTTAATTTATAAATATCTTATTATATCACTTTCCATATTCAATCTCATTGTTGAAAATGGCTAGATTTAGGAGCGTTCTCAAGCACTAAGGAGTGATCAAAAGATATTGAGTTCTATATTCTCCACTTTACCTATCTCAATCCATCAATATAAAATCAATAGTTCTTCATCCCCATATAAGAATAATTTTTTGATTAACATCAGATGATGTAAGTGGTCTTGATCGGGTGTGCCAGCACCTGATTATTCGGTGGTGATGTTAATATATTTTGGTACATGTGTGGATCACCAATATGGGGATTCTACAATTGGATCTTAGAGAACAATGATGGTACGAAGAGATTGAATGAATTAAATCATCAATGAGGAGATATTTTCAAGTTTATTATATTCTAGATCTGATAATAAAATAATTATAAATTTTCAAGTGAAGATACTACTCTTATGGATCTAGTATTTACTAAAGTTAAGTAATATAGGAATTATTTATGTATTATAAATTGTTATTACATATATAAAATTATATACAAATTAAGACTAAACATACCAAGTTGTTCATGCCATATATGTACTTTTCTATGCCCAAAACATTCAAATACAACATTTCAATTTTAAATAAAAAATTTGAATACATAATATCTTATCAGGAGCATACTAAAACACACCAAGTTAATTATTTATGTGATTAGACCAGTGATAATAAGAACCATAATATATCTACTATAATGATTGAATTAAAAAAATTTAGAATCATTGATATCAATCCCAAACACATAATCTTTCAAACCCTCTACACATTTCGCATATAAATGATTTCCCATAATTGGTAAAGTCATGGAATAATATACTTACTACTTAAATCATTTCATATCCCAACCCATACTTTTTCTAAATGAAATCCGAGCATAATTCTTATTATTCTAAAACACCAAACCCATGGTCATGCCAAAACCAAAATCATGGAATTCCATTTAAAACCATACCACACAGTATTTTAATAAATAACATAACAATTATAAAAATATTAAATATTCCCCATAATATCTTCTACGTAATACATAATTTTAAACAAGAAAATGATCCAAACACATACTTAATTTACTTTTTTATGAATTGATAAACTCTGTTTAATCTCATATGCTCAATTTTCCATTATTTTACATGTATTTCTTTAACACATGTGACATAATAAATCTCCCCTTACTTACCCCAATGCATAATTAAATATTACCATATCATATCAAAATCATGTTAATGTGCAATTTTTTTATCATAAACCATTTAACCCAATTTCTGCATTCAAACCACACTAAATCACATATTCATTCACATAATCTATTTATATTATTTATCTTTAGAAAGGTAATAGGGAGGAAATTTCTAATGTGTAAAATAAGTTAATAAAGATAAATAAAGTTAATATTTATATGTGGTGGTATATAATGGATAAGATAGTTGATGTTGATATTCATAATGATAAGTGACACTATAAATCAATTATGCTAATGAAAATGAGAGTTGGTTAAACATAAGAAAAATATACACCAAATGGTAGTAACAAGTCATAGATTCAATCCAACTTCAAAAAGGGATTTTAACGACCACCAAAAGATATCGATAAAGTCTTGTAGTGACCATATAGTGACCACTATTTTATGGTTTCTATAGTGTTTCAATAGGGGACATATATTGACCACTAATTAAATATAACTAAAGAAAATAAATTTTTTATTAAAATAAAAGCAAATAAGCACAAAAAATATTATGAAAATAAACAATAATTCAGAAATTTATTATATGTCTAGATCATATTTAATTTAATAAGGTCACAAATAACCTCATAAATATTTTTCCAAGATCAATATGCATCATCTTTTATAACTAATAATTAAAAAATTAAAAATAAAATTTCGTAAAGTTAAAAACAAAAAATATAAGAATCATATACCCTAAGATTATTTAAATTAAATGTCACTACAATAAATTGTTTATAGTTGTTTTCTATCCTATACATTGTTTTAATCATTTTTCATCTAAAATGGATTATTCATTCACTCCAATCCAAAAAAATCAGATTGTTGTTTCATTTTCACATACACAAAAAAATTCAAGATCATTTTGAAATGATATAAAATAAATTTAATGTCATTTTACAAGTTTTTGACCATTGTATGAATGTTTTAGTGTTAAAAAAATTTATTTTCATTTATTTTTTGAAATTAAAAAATATTTTTTTTGTGGTGTAAATTAATATATTTATTTAAAATATAAATCTATTTTTATTGTGATTTCAGGGAATTTAGATGTAGTTTGTTTGGTTTTCACACTCAGTGTATGTTTAAAAACACTATAAAATATTTAAAAAATTATTTTTTTTGTTTTTCTAAAAATATTATACATTATATGGATGTGACATTATATTTTATTCATAAAAATAATTGAAATAAATTTTATTAAGATTTATCATCCATTTTAGATTATTTATATGACATCTATTATTACACAAATGTCTTTTTTTCATAAACCATTATTGTTTCAGTCATCTGGAGAAAAATAAAAGTCAAATTGATGTTACCTTAGTTTCTAAATTTCAAATATCCACCTATGATTGTTTTAAAATGATTTTGAGGAAATAAAATTTATTTTGGTTGTGTTTGACCCCATTAATGAAATTTTTACTTATCATTAAATATTTAGAAACAACTTGTTTAGTCATTATGAGCACATTGTTTAACACCCCAAGATGTTCGAATATAATTTTCCAAATTAATACTATGTCCCATTGTTATCCCCACATGAATTATAGAACCAAAATGATCCATAAAATATTACATAAGCATTACTATAAAATTATATAATGAACAAAACCACTAGAAAATAAGAAGACAATAATAAATTAAAAATTCATATGTTTAGAGGATAAATAATTGAAATGATTTAATAGTTCTTTCTCAAATAACTATTTAAAATGTTAAAAGAATATACCCCCACATTTTTATTATTATCGTAATATATGATACTAAATTATATGAATTTATATATCAATTTAATTTAAATTAGAAATTGATATGAAATAATATTAAGAACAAATATGTTTTAAAAATGTCAAATTAAAAAAAAACCATTATCATTTATATTTTTAATTTTCATTTAAATGATTAGTTAATAAATTTTATAATTTTATATTTAGAAAATAACTACATTTTTTGTTCCACATACCAAAATTAGAATAACATATATTTATTATAATTTTTTAAATTAATTTATTTTTAGGTGACTAGTTAAAAATATATATTTTAATAAAATCATAGCATTTAATAATATACTAAGAGTTAATTATAACAATTTTTTTTCAAGATCGAATATTTATTTATTTTGAAAACTATATATTTATGAGAAAAATTATTATTTTAGAAAACATATGCTTAACAACATATGTAATATTTTTCCATAAAACCCATTTTTACATTTCTTTTAACAAAATATTAATTTTGATAATAATAAATTTTGGATCACATTTAATGATAGATAAATTTTATTTATTTTATAATAAAACATATTAAAAAATTAAAATAAATTTAATTTATAATTTTATCCTACACATAAATTTTATGTTCTAATATGTATATATTTTTTTAAAAAAGTTTTTAGGTGTTTCATGCACTAATGTTAAATTTAATTTTTATTAAAAATTACAATTTTATTTATATTTGGAATAGTTATGTCCAAATTATATAATGAGGACCATTTTATTTTTATTAATTAAAAGTATGTTACTTAAGTAAACATTTGTTTCCATGATAAATCCAAAAAATGGTAAAATTGAAAATTATAATAATATAGGAAATACAAAATAATTAAAACATATATTGAATTTAATATTTACAGTATTATCAACCTTATCTCATAGAAGAATTTGTTTTATATTTTTGAGTCTTCTTAATATTTTAAATATGTGATCACTTTATATTGTGTAGAAATATTCACCAAAATTATATTCTCAAAACTTAATAAAGGGACCTCTCACCACCCCTTAAAATCAACTCAAATAATTAAGTTTCTAATGGAAAAAATACTAATTTTTATTTTCCTTGTAATCATATTAATTTTCCAAGAGAATTTAGGAACAATAAATTGTCTTCATACCTCTATTTATGAAGAATCCTCTATGAAAAACACATGGATTTCAACATCAGTACTCATTTTTCATAACTAATTTTCATTTATATTATAATTTTTAAATTATAATGTTCTAATTAATATATTATTTCATCATTAAATTTGGTATACTGAATTTTATTCTTCTAATGTAATAATTGTTAACAAGATTTCCCCATTTTCTATTATGAAAAAAAACTGTCATTCATGATTTGTGGGAGCTTCTTCCTCCAAGAAGCAATGACATCCATTTTTCACCAATTCTACTAATCACTTATTATAATTGTGATGATTTATGATAAATGAAACATATTTAATATATTTAAGATTATAAAGAGATATATAATAATTTTCATTCTTTCTCTCTCCTTATTTGAGAAATGAAAATGATAACTATGCGTTTTGGAGACAACAACCTCTATAAACTAATGTATCTAATTTTTTATCTAGTTACTTTTTTATTTGTAAATATTTTTTAAAATTTTATTTTAAAAAATAAAATTAAGCAAATTATATAATTATTCTTAAATAATAATGAAATTATTCAAATTGAAACAACTTTTATAATCATAATTACCCATTAATTATTTTATGTACATGTTTGGGTAAGCCTAACAACATACATGAAAAATGATATAATATAATATCAAGGATGACTATGAGAACTTAATTAATAATATATGATATATAAAAAATTATTTTATTTTGGTTTTAGAAAATAAATTTTAATATTAAACCCATTAATTAAGATGTCACCATTTTTTTGTTAAAAATTACTAAAGCATGCTTATCACCAAATTAATCTACCAGAACTGTAACCAAAACATTCAAAAAATGAAAATTTGAAATTATTTATTTAAAAATAGAAACAATATTAATTTTTTTCCTAGGAATGATAAACACTGGGATAATAATTAATAACCATAACATGTTTATGAAATTAGTTCAAAATGATCAATATTCCTCACACCTGATATTGAAAATAGATTATAAATAAGTAAGAAAAACTAAACAGGAAATGCAGGAGACCTCTCACACAGAAATTCTTGGGCGATTTTCAAGTCGATGATCGATGGAGAGTCTACTGGATTTCTATTTTGATCCTAATGATGTCTTTGTTCCCACCTAGAAGTTGGTGGCTATGGGTGGCGAGATTTCTTCGGGTCCTACGGATGCGGTGAAGGATGGTTTGATAAAACCTAGGAGGAAGACTGACGGTTCAGATTCCCGAAATAGGTTTTTCTCTGAATCTCATATTGAATATGCCTTGTTAAATAAATGGATAACCAAGAATGGCTCGATTGATTTTGTTGAAGAGAGTCCTAAAGTTTTTGAAGACCACCTTGAAGAATGTCGGTTCTCTCTCCTTGATAGGTCACTGGGAACTCGGAATGATGCTCTTTTGAGGGTTGATAAAGTGCGAACTCGCTTGGCCCAAAGATGGGGCTTCTCTGATTGGCATTTGATCTAAATTGGGAGAGGTATGTTTCATTTTGTTTTTCCATATAAGGAATTGCAAAATGAATCCCGGAGTTTTAGACTAGTTTTGATGAAACCTGGTTATATAATGGTTCAGCAGTGGGATCCATTAGCAAATCCTCTTGCAATTAAGAACTCTTCCACTCAAACATGGATTCGAATTAGGGGTTGAAACTGGTTTTTTTGGAATCCTTCGATTTTATGGGAATTTTCTTCTACTGTTGGCTGTTTGATAAAGGTTGATAAGGAAACAGAACATCCTAGATATGGTCATTTTGCTTGTGTCTTGGTAGAAATTTATCTAGCATAGGTTCTTATTAACACTATCTTCCTTGTTGCGGGTGAGTTTAAGTTAGAAGTTTCTATAAAATATGAGTGGTTGCCTACTTTTTTCAAGTCTTGTTTATGTATTGGTCATACGCCTATGCAATGTCGTAGGAATAATAAATGTAGAATTTGTAAATCTTTGGGTCATACTGCTGATCAATGCAAGAAGAAACCGGTTGTGCAGACTGGTAATAAGTTTGCTTATAGGGGAAAGGATCCTCAAAATGTTGGTCCTGCCTCTTTTTTTGAGGCTGTCCAGCATGGTTTGTCTAAGCCTACTGAAATTCAGCTGGCTGCTACTGCTGCTTTACCAGTGGATTTAGCCTTGGATCCAGCTGTTATTCGAATCACCATGGATGTTGATAATAGGTCATGGGTGGATATATCTTAAGAGGGGAAAGGGTGCCATCTAGAGCATGAGGATACTGTTTCAAAGTCTGCTGAAGTTCAGCAAGATGTTGCTGTTACTGTCCATCATGGTGAAACTAGGCTTGTTGAGCAGAAGGAAGGGTATCAATCAAAGCATGAGGCTGCTGTCTAGAATGATGTAAATGTAGAACTTGACCATGCTGCACTAGCCTCGGTTTGTAGGAAGGGTAAGATGAAGGTCTTTGATGGAGATGATTTCTAATTGGTGACGCCGAAGAAGTCACGAGCATTCCCAATTCAGGTGCCTAATGTGGGATCTCAGATAAAAGATGTTGTGCTGGTGGACAGTGCTACTTTAGGAGAGGCTGTGACCTATTAGGTGAGTCATGAGGATGTACAGATGAAGGGATATTTTTCTATTGGGAAGGATGATGTGTTAGAGGGCTCACATGTGCATGTTTCTAGTTTGGAGGAAAGACCCTCTCCAATGGCTTTGGATCAGAGGGGGACTAAATTGGAGGTTTCTCCAATGGTTGGTTTGAGTGATGAGGCATTGCAAAAACTTCCAAAGCCTGTAGTCAGTTTCTTTTCCATGTTGGAGTCTATTAATACTCCAGAGTTTTATTTGCTTAACCTTGAAGGGCTCAAGAATGCAGGATGCCGCAATTGAAGAGATGCTTCTTTGATACCTGCTTCTGTTGAAGGTTTAGAGACCTCAAAGGTGCTGGAGTGTCCAGTTCATAATGCTTCTATTTCTATCAATGATGTGCAGGTTTCTAAGACTGTACAGGAGGCTCATCAAGACATGCATGAGGAATTTTCTGCTAATTTGGACCACCATGATGGCACTGCCTGCGTGGAAGCCAGGCTGCATGCGGAAGATTCTCCTATGGAAAATATTGAGGTTCTGCCAGTGGAGATAGAAGCTGGAATGCAAAGGGGGCAAGGGCGTCTTCCTGCCAATTGGGGAGGGTCTAGGGGCCGAGTCCAGCCTAGAAAAAGGTAATGTTGGGCTGTTTTTAGTTTTATTTCTTGATGTGGTCTGATGCATGGTAGCATTTCCTCCTATACCTTGCAACTTTTATCTTTTTCAATAAATTTTTGGGGTCATGGGTCTTTGACCTCATGACTAAGCCTCTTCTAGTATAAATGTGAATAATAATTATAAATAATGTTTATAAAACATTATAAAGATGAATAAGGTCTATAAATAAGTGAATAAAATAATTATTTTTTTAAATATAAGATTCAATAACATTAGTGGATGTTGGGAAATATGGTAAGAGGTTTTTTCTCTAAAATTTTAAATTTTAAAACATATTTATTATTGGGCACCCTGAAATCCAAGATATGGTGGGAAAAATTCCTAATCAATTTATTTTTACCATAATCATTTAATTCTAGTGGTTTGTATATACATAACGTTTTATTTATCTAAATATCATTTGATTTAAAAGATACCACTGTTTTAAGGGTTTTTGATAAGTTAACCACGTTCATTGAGTTATAATTATTCTTCTTGAAAATAATTATTTTGATATTAGTTTATTCCATCCTAATATTTGATTTCATTTTACTTTCTCATTATATTTTTATAAAATTAAAAATCATCATCCTCGATTAATTTATTCCCCAAAAAAGTATATCATTATTGAGAATAATTTCTATCGTCACTAACAAACATTTCCCCTCCTTTTCTATATTTTATATTCATGGAAGTTTTATAATTTAAATTTTGGAATGAAATTATAGTTTTTCACATATTAACTTCTTATTCCCCATATCGTATTTTGTAAAAGGAATTTTTATTACACTTTTTATGATGTGGATTTTCACTAATGGTATTTTGAAACATTATTACATCCCCTCCAAATCAAATATCTCAATATCAAATAAAAATTTCATTTGATAACCTTTATTTAATTTAAAGTATATATTATTGATTTTATATTTAACATTATGTATTTTTTTCAATGATTCCATTATACCTTTCAAAAAAATTTATTACTTTTTCTAGGTTCTCTTATTGTACATTATTTTTAAAAGTAAATGTTTTCTAAATATTTTACATCTTATTATCAATACCATTATTTCATCTCATGGCATCAATATTGATATTTATTTTCAAATATTTATTTTGAAATTACCTTCTTCTAAATTTATTAGAAGCTAAATTTTAAAAAATTACGTTCAATGTTATTGTAACTTCATATTGTACAGAAATGATAAAAACAAATTTCTAATGTTTATTATTATTTTGATACCATTTCATATCTATCTATACAGGTTTTATTTTTTTTATAAATTAGTTTTCATGTACCAACCTCTAAATGGTATTATGAAATAATATATTGAGGTGATTAAGTTAAAGTTATCAATTTTTTACATTCTTTCATTAAATTTTCATGATATCATCGTGAAATATTTTGAACCCCATTTTTTATTACATGGGTTATTTATGATGTTATTAATGATTCGTTTCACATATAACACATATTTATGTATGATTCTGGGTGAGTTATTATATAACCCTCTAATTAAATTGTTATGTATTTACATATTATGAGATAATTATAGAAATTGAGTATTGACGCTAGCTTCACTATGGGAGGGAGAAAGTGATATCTGCTGCACTATGTTATGGGAATCAGGTACTGATACCTCCTTAACAATGTATATGGGAAAATTATAGTGATTCATACTCTACCTTATGAATCATGTAATGATACCTAGTCTAGCATGTTATATGAAAAAATTAATGATTCCCAATCCAATAATTTATAATTTCTACTCCTATGATAGTTTTATAGTTTAATTTTATTCGTCATTTTTCTGAGATGTCTTATGTATAGACGATGATGGGTGCGGTCATATAACAAAATGTAATAATTGGTTACATATTTATATCTCATGAGATAATTATGATAATTGATAATTTTTTCTCACTACATTATAAGAATCCATAAGTGATACCTGCTCCAATTTGTAATTGGAATTAGGCAGTGATTTCAGCTCAACTATGGTTGTAGGAATCTGGTAGTGATACCTTCTCCACTATGGGAATAAATTAGTAATTCCTAATCTACCATGTTATGATAAATGAGTATTGATTCATTCTGTACTAATGTTTTATTTTTATTTCTATGATATTTAAATAGTTTACTTTTATGCTTTATTTTAATTAAATTCTATATATTTATGCATATGATCATAATCCATGGATCATGTTTATTGTGTCATGATTCGAGTTTTTTTGAATGGTATATGTTTTCTATTTTGAGAATACATGTATTGTTATCATGTATTATATAAAACACTTATTTTCCAATGTTTCTTTTAATATGATATTTCTTCATACTCATGTTTTATCATATTATCATAATCTATTCCTTAATGACATATTGATGATGTTTTCCCTTATTATGTTTTCAAGCTCAAACCCTTCTTATATTTCCATTCCCTTGGTTATGATGATAAATATAACCTATAATAAGTCTAAGGGAGTTTATTTTGTTTAAATTATAGAAAAATGTTCACATGTTCTGTAAAATAATCTATATGTGAAGCTAATCTTCCAATACACTAAAACTTTAGTTTTCCAATTTGTGTGACTATTTGTGAATTGGCTGATAATTCCTGTAAAATAATGAAATTATTATGTTTATGTATCGTAGGTCACCTCAATTTTTGTTATAGTGGGATTTTGTTGTATTTTGAATTAGTTTAGAGAAAGGTAGTGAAAACCCAATGGATAGGTATAAGGGACAATTATTTGTATAGGATAATAACATTATGTTTTGGTAAATTTGTTATTATGTGGTTTACAATCAATAAAATTGGTCTTTACATACTATTAAAGGCTTCAAGCCCTAAAAAATAATCAACTAGTTGTAATACCCCCCAAAAAATGTCATGTTGGATATTAAATCAAACATTATCATATCTATGAAAAAGAGGCCAAACTGTTCACTGGGTTTGACTGTAGAGACCCGAAACTAGACGTACATGGACATTTCATTACTTTTGCGGAATACTTAGTACATAACAAAAACACACACACAAGGATCGTAATAGTTTAGTGTCTTTGGAAACTCGGAATATAATCTTCTAATCGCGGTGAAAGATCTTCAACATCTCCCATAAAGATCTTCCTTTTTTTTAACCTAAAACCTTTTTTTATATCCTGGGGAAAAGAAAACATAAAAGGGTGAGCTCAAATGCTCAGTAAGGGTAAACAAAAGAAATATCAATCACATCATATTCATAAGAACATAACATTTTGGAAATCTTAACCTGCAAAAGAGAGCATAATTTCATAACATGGGATAAATCATGGCAGTGAAATGTAATCACAATAATCATAACTTAAAACATGAAACTTTGTGCCATACACACATAATCATAGAGAATCATTTCTTATTAGTCAAGACTCATTGCCAAGACTATCTTAGTGGACAAAGTCCCTTTCTGAACCGAGTCACCCTCGTTTCAGTCCTGTTTCACTGAACCGGTATAACCTACCATTCCAGCCATGTCTATCTCATGAGATATAAAATATTTACCCAATGCATTGGAAGGAGATATAGGTCCCACCCATCTCATAATGATACCATTCTTATGTGTGCCACAAAATCATAAATCATACATCATTGCATAACCCATGTAATAAAAATGGGAATCTTAAACATCGTGACATCATCAAACAATTCATATAAGATAAATGAATTCATAAAAATAATTCCATCACAACATAATCAAATCAATGTAATAATAGGGATAAAAACAGAACCCTTTATTATCTTAGATGGAAAATAATTTTGATAAAACACTTGAACTCCATTCTTGAGAAAAATATCCTTTCTTCTTCAAAAATATTTTTCCTTTCTTAACATGTCATACAATTTTAAACTAAAAGAAGTTGATTAAAAATAAACATTAAAACTTGTAAAGGAAGCTTCTTGTAAATAATGTTTTAAAAATCAATTCATGCCGTATAAGTAAAAAAAAACATTCTTCTCGTACTTTTGTCGGAAAAGTCAAAAAGTACCTCGTATGAAAAACAACAAAAGATTCCTTTAATATATTTTACTAAAAACTCACCGAAGGGTAAAATTGGATTTAAAAAATTGTTGGTGGATGGAAATAATATTACATATTGAGGAAACATGGATGTGGATGATAAAATACACTCCAGTAAATGCCAAAGTAAAAACAATCTTGGATAAAAATGAGATTGTGATATTTCCCTTACCTTAGGTCCGATTTTCTTCGTAAGTGTCCTAACCTCCTGTATAATGATTTAAATAAAGTCATTGACTTATTACATAATCATATTCATTGTTATGATATCATATATGGTTCACTTATAACTTTATATTACCTGTTCTTTTGTAAATTCCATGTTAAAGAGCGTTTTGGGTAAAATTGTTTCATTTGTCGTCCGTGTTTTGACTTGTAATTATTCATATGATTACTTAGATCATGATTAATTAATTCCAGAATATAAAACATGATATATATATATATATATATATATATATATATATTCAGAATATACATATATATAATAAATCAGTAAATGGAAAGAAATACACCATTCATGGAGACGGTAGGCCGTACGTACGCATGAACGCTGTTTTCGTTTCCTTATTGAGTTGAACGGAATTAAGTAGATGAAATTAATATATATACACATAAATCCAGTATCATTATTATGTCATATATTTCATTATTACTTATTAGTTATACTTTATAATCATTCATGAATGGTTTAAAGTGGAGAATGAATCTCATCGCGTCGTGGAGACGGTAGTCCATACGTACGCACGAGCGATGATATCGTTCTCATGATCGTGGGACTGTATTGGAGTGTATGTATACTATTTCAGAATCAATATCACTTTAAAATAATAATATATAGTTATTATTTACACCATTATACCCATCCAAGTAAGGTGGTGGTGGAAAATAGATTTCACCACGGCGTGGAGACGGTATTCCGTACGTACGCACGCGCGGTGATTTCGTTTTCTGTAGGATGGATAGATGGTGAGATAGTATTGTTTCATACTTATAATAACATATCAGTATATGAGTGATACTGATGTTATTACTTCATAATGAAACAACCTAAGAAGAAGAAGTGGAAGAAGAAATAAAGGTGAAAGAATTGGTAACGGAAATTACCTCTTCTTTGAAGCTCCTCTTTGAGACATCCTCTTAGGGCACTAAAATTGGTCTTTGAGGAAGACCAGAACCTATAGAATGTTTCTAGGGAAGTGGAGAAGATAATTTGGCAGGGGTTGGCCGAGCTTGAAGGCTCAAAGTTGTGCGAGGAAGAGAGGGAGGAGGTGCCCTTTTATAAGGGAGGAGAGGGGCTCCTTTGGAAAAACTAAAAATATTATTTTATTATAAAGTCAAGTTTGGTTTTAAATATCTCCAAATTGATTTATTTCGAGGCTAAGGTGGGTATGGGTCGAAACCTCTCATCCAATATAATTTAGACAACTTTAGGTTCCTATTTTAACCTTATCATTTAGATTTAACATTATGTTAAATAATTTTACTTTTACCGTGTCTTCTTGTGTTCTTACACTATAAGGTTAAAAAACATACTATAAGAAGCCAAACTAACAACAAATTGTTTATTATTAATATATATAACCTTAGCTAAGTCATTTGGCCGAACCTTAGATTTTTAGGAATAAAATAACAATTAATAATATAATATTTGTTTTAAAAACTATTTTATGTCAATTTTGACACTATTTAGTAATTGATTTTTTGTGAAAATCATAACAGAATGATAAGTTCAAAAAAATTTAATTAAATCAATAATCACATGTAATATTAACCTATAAAATTATTGGAATTCATAAAAAGTCTCAAATTATATTTATTTGGGTATTTATAACATCAATTATGTCAATATTTCATTAATAAGATAATTACTGCATCATCTTTGTGTCATAAATAAATTAAATTATTTAATGTCTAAAAATTACAAATAAAATACCATTATGTAGGAAATCTTTTTAGCTTTATAATGAATATTTATAGTCTAATTTATCTTATGTATAACCCCATATTAAATTTTTTTTAGTAAATAAACTTTGATTTTAACTCTTTTAATCCTTCTTTTAATAAATTAATAATAAATGTCCTAATCTAATCCAAGTGGGCCTAAATGGTCATATTTTATTCCTAGTTTGTTTTTGGTCGAATTAAACATTTCCAATAGAATTAGGACATGTGTTAGGGTAATAATAATATCATTTCTACCCTTAATTACCCTATTTACTTTTAACCGTGGTAAAAAAAGTAAAAAGTTACTATTCACCAAAAAATTATTTTCATCTCATTGAACCACATTTTACTTACTGACATCAACCGTGTCTCTCGGATTTTTGAAATTCCACTCACAGAAGAGGTAAAATTAAGTTTTATGAACAATTCAGTTTTTTTAACTACCACTTAGTGGTTTCACTATTCATCAAAAATTGAAAGTTTTCAGAAAAATACCAAAAATTAGGCCTAAGATATATTTGATATTATAAACTCAAAAATGATGTCTATTTTACCAAATTCAAAACATATCAGTTTCATTAACTAATTTAAAAATTAATTTCCGTCGTCAAAACAAATAGCGTGTTTTTAAGAGATAATAACTATCAAAAGATTGAAACTTGTTTATAACTGGTTTAACTGTGAAATTACATCCAATGACCATCATTGTATTAAATTGTAAAAATATATTCTAAATATACTTTAAAACCACTAAAATTAATAATTTATCACTACTAATTATTTCGATTGAAAAAGTTGTTTTTAATTAAAATTTAGTAATTTCCACTATTCATCAAAATATGAAAGTTATCCGAAAATTACCAAAATTTCACCCTAAGCTAATTTCAATATTCCAAATTTAAAAATGAAGTCCATTTTGAAAAATAAAATTTACAAAATTTTAAAAAGTGTTTATTACTATTCATAACGGCTAATTTTAGTAATATTTTAATGGCATATTGTTGTTTAGTGAAACTCGGTATTGCGTACTACACAGGCTATCAAGGAAGGCCGCGATTGCGTGTAATGAAAGGTAAGTCAAGGATGCATGTTGTGCAAGCTCCTTTTGGTGTAGCGTAAAACACAAGACATTAATGAAATTAAAAATAATATTTTTCATAAAATCTTGGGGTGTTACATTCTACCCCCCTTAAAATGAATTTCGCCCTCGAAATTCGTCGGGGTTAGAAATGGTTTACTATTCGAAAGTTTCTTTAATCGAAACCCACATCGTAAAAAGGAATACCAAAACCAATATTTAAAAACAAAAGTATGAAACGTAATGGTTACCCAAATAAACTAATCACTGGGTTTCCACATAGGTGAAAATATAGATATGGAAGAGAAATCTAACCATCATGTTCTGATGGAGAGTGGTAGAGAACATGGCTATGGAAAAGCTAGCAATCACAAAGCCATAAATTTGTGACGATCTAAGGTACCATCTGATTCATCAGATATAAGAGCACTAAGACAACATTTTTGGTTTTCAAGATCATTTCCCTAAAGTTGATGAAATTTGAATTAGAAGAAATACTTTCGTGATTTTGGTATAGTCTCACCGTTTGTCGTTCTTTGGACAATTTCCACTTCATCTCTTAAAGAAATGAAGTTGAATTTGTCATTCGTGATGTGTTAGCAGATCATGTGATAGAATGATGGGTTATTCCATCTCTTTCAAACAAAAGGTTAGCAAAAGTTATAAGTACATCTTATGGTTAATCGTATATGGTTCCAAAAATGAACTTATACTTCATATATCATACCGCTTAATAAAATAAAACTAGTTTCTACTAAACAGGGACTTCCTGTAGGCCAGTGGTAGGAGATAAAGGCCAGTCGCACTTCGGTTGTGGGTTCGATTCCCATAGCCTTGTCCGACGCGATGGGCTATCGCCCATCCTGCAGGTTGTCCTTTTTCTAAAGCTATATTACTATAACATTCCATCAATAATATCGAAAAAAACGTTTTATCCTAACTTATTTCCAACATAATCCATTCTAATCTTTAGGCTTATCTAAAATACATCGGTCCAAGCTCATAGTATAAAGAAAATGATTACTTGAAATGTCGCCAACCAAGCATGTGAATACCATCATTTATCCCCCATATATCTTGTTGGTCACATTCCAATCATGTGAATACCTTAACGATGTATTCTCTTGAAAAATGAATACCCATTAAACCTTAGTGAAAACATGAATGCTGTTAAAAGTTAACTCTTTCCACATACCAAAATCCTAAAATTCTATATACCCAAACCATGATATAACCTTCTCCTTATATCAGTCATGAGCTCATGAATACTATCAAACATTTAATTTTCTCCTTATCCCTTCATTATGCGCATATCATCTACATTCCAAAAATATCTGAATAACCTTTCATGGATACTAGTAACATTAATCATACACTTTCAAAACTCAAGGAAAGAAAACAGTGTAACAATCCATAGATGTCTCTTTATTCCATAGTAGCATGAGATTACTTATACAACATTACACATGATAAACATGTAATCATTCCGCTACATTCTTAAACCATTGAGCGAGCTTCAACAATTCTTTCATCTTACATATCATTTGTAGTCTCTTCATCATCATCCCCATAAATACTACCCATACGACCATACTGATTCTCTTTATGAGACTTTCCCTTAGGGCATTGGTTTTCATAATGCCCGTACATTCCACATTTAAAACATTTAACCATTGCTGATGTCGTAGCAATACCATTATCCTCATCCCTGGTGTTAACTGAACCTTTTCCTTTACACTTACTGGATTTGTGTCCTTCTTTTCCACACCCAAAGCATCTTCCAGTTCCTTTGAAACATTATCCTTGATGCCTCTTCCCACATGATTTACATAGGGGAAATTGAACTTTCTTTCCTCTATGATCATCATGAAACTCCATCTTTCTCTTATTAGCCGAGTTAGGAAACTTACCAAATTTAACTTTATTGATCATATTATGAGATTTCTGATTCAGCATAATAATGATGTTTGGACTTCCAAATCCCATTTCATTTGGTTTCTCATGAAGAATATCATTCCATTGTCCATCATATCCTCCATTATCGTGAATCATCTTGTTTCCAGCCATTTTCTAAAACCCAAAAAGAATAGTGTGAGAGGAAAAAATCATAATAAAGGGGGAGTAACTTCAATATCTAACATCTTCGGTTTAATCTAATATCGTTACCATAGTTCTAGGACTATATCCTATACGTATACTTATCCTTAGGGACATCCCTAGACATACCTTAGAAATATATCTAGGGATCTCACTAACGTTTTCGCATCCTAGTTTCCAAAGGTTGACTAAACTTTTCCTCTGATACCAACTGTAGAGACCCGAAACTAGACGTACATGGACATTAAATTATTTTTGCGTAAGACTTAGTACATAACAAAAACACACACACAAGGATCGTAATAGTTTAGTGTCTTTGGAAACTCGGAATATAATCTTCTAATCGTGGTGAAAGATCGTCAACATCTCCCATAAAGATCTTCCTTTTTTTAACCTAAAACCTTTCTTTATATCCTGGGGAAAAGAAAACATAAAAGGGTGAGCTCAAATTCTCAGTAAGGGTAAACAAAAGAAATATCAATCACATCATATTCATAAGAACATAACATTTTGGAAATCTTAACCTGCAAAAGAGAGCATAATTTCATAACATGGGATAAATCATGGCAGTGAAATGTAATCACAATAATCATAACTTAAAACATGAAACTTTGTGGCATACACACATAATCATAGAGAATCATTTCTTATTAGTCAAGACTCGTTGCTAAGACTATCTTAGAGGACAAAGTCCCTTTCTGAACCGAGTCACCCTTGTTTCAGTCCGGTTTCACTGAACCAGTATAACCTATCATTCCAGCCATGTCTATCTCATGAGATATAAAATCTTTACCCAATGCATTGGAGGGAGATATAGGTCCCACCCATCTCATAATGATACCATTCTTATGTGTGCCACAAAATCATAAATCATACATCATTGCATAACCCATGTAATAGAAATGGGAATCTTAAACATCGTGACATCATCAAACAATTCATATAAGATAAAGGATTTCATAAAAATAATTCCATCACAACATAATCAAATCAATGTAATAATAGGTATAAAAACAGAACCCTTTATTATCTTAGATGGAAAATAATTTTGATAAAACACTTGAACTCCATTCTTGAGGAACATATCCTTTCTTCTTCAAAAATATTTTTCCTTTCTTAACATGCCATACAATTTTAAAACAAAAGAAGTTGATTAAAAATAAACTTGAAAACTTGTAAAGTAAGCTTCTTGTAAATAATGTTTTAAAAATCCATTCATGCCGTATAAGTAAAAAAAACATTCTTCTCGTACTTTTGTTGGAAAAGTCAAAAAGTACCTCGTATGAAAAACAACAAAAGATTCCTTTAATATATTTTACTAAAAACTCACCAAAGGGTAAAATTGGATTTAAACAATTTTAGGTGGATGGAAATAATATTACATATTGAGGAAACATGGATGTGGATGATAAAATACACCCCAGTAAATGCCAAAGTAAAAACAATCTCGGATAAAAATGAGATTGTGATATTTCCTTTACCTTAGGTATGATTTGCTTCGTAAGTGTCCGAACCTCCCATATAATGATTTAAATAATGTCATTGACTTATTAAAGAATCATATTCATTGTTATGATATCATATATGGTTCACTTATGACTTTATATTACCTGTTCTTTTGAAAATTCCATGTTATAGTGTGTTTTGGGTAAAATTGTTTCATTTGTCGTCAGTGTTTTGACTTGTAATTATTCATATGATTACTTAGATCATGATTACATAATTACAGAATATAAAACATGATTTATATATATATATATATATTCAGAATATACATATATATAATAAATTAGTAAATGGAAAGAAATACACCGTTCATGGAGACGGTAGGCCGTACGTACGCATGAACGCTGTTTTCGTTTCCTTATTGAGTTGAACGGAATTAAGTAGATGAAATTCATATATATACACATAAATCCAGTATCATTATTATGTCATATATTTCATTATTACTTATTATTTATACTTTATAATCATTCATGAATGGTTTAAAGTGGATAATGAATCTCATCGCGTCGTGGAGACGGTAGTCCGTACGTACGCACGAGCGATGATATCGTTCTCATGATCGTGGTACTGTATTGGATTGTATGTATACTATTTCAGAATCAATATCACTTTAAAATAATAATATATAGTTATTATTTACACCATTATACCCATCCAAGTAAGGTGGTTGTGGAAAATAGATTTCACCACGGCGTGGAGACGGTATTCCGTACGTACGCACGCGCGGTGATTTCATTTTTTGTAGGATGGATAGATGGTGAGATAGGACTGTTTCATACTTATAATAACATATCAGTATATTAGTGATACTGATGTTATTACTTCATAATGAAACAACCTAAGAAGAAGAAGTGGAAGAAGAAATAAAGGTGAAAGAATCGGTAACGGAAATTACCTCTTCTTTGAAGCGCCTCTTTGAGACCTCCTCTTAGGGCACTAAATTGGTCTTTGAGGAGGGCCAGAACCTCTAGGATGTTTCTAGGGAAGTGGAGAAGAGAATTTGGAAGGGGTTGGCCGAGATTGAAGGCTCAAAGTTGTGTGAGGAAGAGAGGGAAGAGGTGCCCTTTTATAAGGGAGGAGAGGGTCTCCTTTGGAAAAACTAAAAATATTATTTTATTATAAAGTCAATTTTGGTTTTAAATAGCTCCAAATTGATTTATTTAGATGTTAAGGTGGGTATGGGTCTAAATCCTTTCATCCAATAGAATTTAGACAAGTTTAGGTTCCTATTTTAACCTTATCATTTAGATTTAACATTAAGTTAAATAATTTTACTTTTACTGTGTCTTCTTCTGTTCTTACACTATAAGGTTAATAAACTTACTATAAGAAGCCAAAAGAACACCAAATTGTTTATTATTAATATATATAACCTTATCTAAGTCATTTGGCCGAACATTAGATTTTTAGGAATAAAATAACAATTAATAATATAATATGTGTTTTAAAAACTATTTTATGTCAATTTTGACACTATTTAGTAATTGATTTTTGGGAAACTCATAACAGAATGATAAGTTAGAAAAAATTTAATTAAATCAATACTAACATGTCATGTTAACCTATAAAATTAGTGGAATTCATAAAAAGTCTAAAATTATATTTATTTGGGTATTTATAACATCAATTATGTCAATATTTCATTAATAAGATAATTACTGCATCATCTTTGTGTCATAAATAAATTAAATTATTTAATGTCTAAAAATTACAAATAAAATACCATTATGTAGGAAATCGTTTTAGCTTTCTAATGAATATTTATAGTCGAATTTATCTTATGTATAACCCCATATTAAAAATGTTTTAGTAAATAAACTTTGATTTTAACTCTTTTAACCCTTCTTTAAATAAATTAATAATAAATGTCCTAATCTAATCCAAGTAGGCCTAAATGGTCATATTTTATTCCTAGTTTGTTTTTGGTAGAATTACACTTGTCCAATAGAATTAGGACATGTGTTAGGGTAATAATAATATCATTTCTACCCTTAATTACCCTTTTTACTTTTAACCGTGGTAAAAAAAAGTAAAAAGTTACTATTCACCAAAAAATTATTTTCATCTCATTGAACCACATTTTACTTACTGACATCAACTGTGTCTCTCGGATTTTTGAAATTCCACTCACAGAAGCGGTAAAATTATGTTTTATGAACAATTTAGTTTTTTTAACTACCACTTAGTGGTTTCACTATTCATCAAAAATTGAAAGTTTTCAGAAAAATATTAAAAATTAGGCCTAAGCTATATTTGATATTATGAACTCAAAAATGATGTCTATTTTACCAAATTCAAAACATATCAGTTGCATTAACTAATTTAAAAATTAATTCCCGTCGTCAAAACAAATAGCGTGTTTTTAAGAGATAATAACTATCAAAAGATTGAAACTTGTTTATAACTGGTTTAACTGTGAAATTACATCCAATGACCATCATTGTATTAAATTGTAAAAATATATTCTAAATATACTTTAAAACCACTAAAATTAATAATTTATCACTATTAATTATTTCGATTGAAAAAGTTGTTTTTAATTAAAATTTAGTAATTTGCACTATTCATCAAAATATGAAAGTTATCCGAAAATTACCAAAATTTCAACCTAAGCTAATTTTGATATTCCAAATCCAAAAATGAAGTCCATTTTGAAAAATAAAATTTACAAAATTTCAAAAAGTTGTTATTACTATTCATAATGGCTAATTTTAATAATATTTTAATAGCATATCGTTGTTTAGTGAAACTCGGTATTGCGTACTACACAGGCTATCAAGGAAGGCCGCGATTGCGTGTAATGAAAGTTAAGTCAAGGATGCGTGTTGTGAAAGCTCCTTTTGGTGTAGCGTACAACGCAAGATATTAATGAAATTAAAAAGAATATTTTTCATAAAATCTTGGGGTGTTACATTGACACTCCTCATAAATATGATTTGGTTAATCAATATATCTTTACAATCAATTACGAATGATTTATTATTTTAAGAAATTATGTTAATGAATATTAGATAACCCAACAAAATGAATCCTAGATAGAATCGAAATTCATTTAGGTTGAACTGAAAGATAATATAATAATTTTAAAGAGTAATAAATTTTGATGTTGAATTTTATTAGAGTTCGTTTTATATTTTTATGGAATGTTTTAATGATGAAGTATTTATAAATTTTATTTTGAAATCTATTTTAAAAATTTAAAACACCCATGATATTTATTAATATTTTTATTTTTAATAGTTTCTTATACATATGTAATTATAATTTTTTATAGTATTTCTTATCCCACATTCCATATGTTCTTAATTATTTATTTTATATTCTATTAATTTTAAATTACTTATTTGTTTTCTGATTTAAATAAATATCATTATTAGTATTTAATTTTTTTAACTATGATTCCATTTAACTTATTTTATCTACTTTTTTACTAATGTGGATAAAATGTTCAACATTGCATGAAATATTCTTCTATAGCTTTCTATCATGCATTTTCATACTTCCGGGCTTCCTATGACTGTTCTTTGACCATGAAAAGGACATCCTTATTTGAACATGAGTTACTCATCGTAATTTACAGTGAAACTGATATTTTTGCATGAATGTATCTGTTACTTATACCGTGTGTCTTCCACAAATTTCAATGTATATTTAGCGCATCATGTTTGTTCTCATGATCTTCTTATATGAAGTTCTCACTAGTGTAGTTGTTCATTTCCAAATCCAATCTTCTACATGATATGTGCCTTGCATATTGCAAACATTGAAGTTCATTTGCTTCATTAGATTTTTTATCCTCATTCATTATTACAAATCCTTTAAGTTGATGAATAATAACTTCTGGGATATTGTAACTAATGAAATAGTTCAACAATAATTCATTTATTTGGATCTGATGTAAAAAAATCAGCATGGGTGTCCCCAAAATTTCCAGAAAAGGATGTCATAATCAAGTTATGATTCCCTTTAAAAGACCAATATAATTCACAATGTATCTCTCATAAAAATGAGTATAATAAAAGTGGAGTAGGCCCACTTTGGACTAAAACTATATAAAAATATCCTATGATTATGTAATTTATTTTTCATAGTTAATTATCAAACATTGATATGTTTCTTTAATGTGGAAAACATTTTATCTGTTTGAAAATTTTAACCCAGTTTATTCACCCCTTATAAGCCAACTTCCATCACCATTTTTGAGATTAATATTTTAATAAAATGGTGAACTTATTAATAATTATAAGATACACATTCTTTCCTATTTTAATTATATGAAAAATATTTATTTGTGATTAAAATTTGGTGAGGATATATTTCCTATAGTGTAACTTATAATTTTATATTTTATTTCTCTTACCCTTTCCCATATATCACATTACAAGGCCAATATCATTAATATGGAAGGAAAAATTTCCACTATACCCCTAAATTATTATTGAATAGATAATGGATATTGTTGAACTCAAATGGAAGATTACGTCAAGTAACATGATATTGATCATTTGATTATAATGGCTAAGCCATATAGGCTATATAAATATTACCATGATACTCATAGATAAAGAGATTTTTCCCACAGAATTTTAAATTATAATGATATTTATATCCTAGAAATTTATATTATAAGATTTTTTTAGTTTTATTACATCATGTATGATAGACCATGTGATATGGAATATTATACAATTTAATCACCTTTTCTCAAACAAGTTGGTTTGTACTAATCATCAAATGACTCGATCAGATTACCAAAACATCATGATGGGTTAAGATAAAACAATAAAGTAAATGTTCCACTGATTCACTACTATCACGAACAGAATATATTCACTTGGAGAAATATTTGAAAACCCAATAATTATTAAATGATTTATTTAAGATATAGAAAATATATGAAATGTTATGAAGTATTCTATTCACATAAGAAATAACTTCAAAGAGTAAAATATGTATAAATTGACTGGATCACTACTTTAGTTAAACCTATAATTGAATAATATTTCTAAAGATGAGTTCTATTAAATAAAATATAGAGAGTTTAAATATTTTATTTTTATATTTATTAAAAAATCGAATTATGAACTATATGATATTGAAAAATAATGTATCACTCATAAAAGGATTGGAGTCTATAAAATAATGAAAAATAATGGATTTAAGAACTAACTTAAAAGTTACTCTCAAAAGGATAAACATAAGGAAGATAAGAAAGGGAGTACCAATTTTAATACATAAGATGTTTCCTGTTTCAAGTTTAGAAAGAAATGGAATATCAAGACTGATAGAAAAAAACTAAATAACAAAGGAAAATACAACCATCAGGAGAAAAAGGAAATGAAAAATGGTAAGTGTTATACTAAATATTTTGATTCTAGTGAAGAATATGGAAATGGGAAATAAGCTTCTCATCTGTGTTTTTTGGATTACATAAACAAGGTCATTGATTTTGGTTTCTATTCTAGATTTTTTGATCTGATAATTATTATAAAAATATGAATGTTTTCAATTTAGATGAATGGATTGAGTGGATGATAATTGATGTTTTTAATGATATTTATTTATATAATATTCATAATGAAAATATTGCGAAATTGTTTTATGAAAATAATGTACTTTTAGAAGATATATAAAAAGGTTAGGGAATAACCATTTTATTAAAAAGGAAAATAACGAAAAGGAAATGGACGAATTCATATGAGGATTCATGCCCTCATGCAAAGAGAAACCAAAGAAGATCAAAAGTAAAAATCATAAGAATTGTAATGCCCCGACCCCTTTAGACCGGAGCGAGTGAACAAGTTGATATATTGGCATGGTTAGAAGGAATGAAAATCCCAATGGAATGATCAGTTTAGTAGTCTTGATGAAACTAGAAACATAGATGTTACTCTAATTACATTGGAAATGTTTAAAAAATACAATACATAACAAAAACAAAAAACTTCATCCACAGGAACTCAATAATTGATCTCCAATTTGTCACTTATTGAAATTAAAAAATGAAAGGGGTGAGATCAAATGCTTAGTAAGGGTTAAAAATTGCAGAAGCATGAATACAATAATAATTGAATCATAATCAATCTGACATAATCATTATGGCATGGTGAATAGATGAAAAACTCTCCCCATTAATAAACTGGGAATGAAACTGCATCCATAGATTTTATCACAGTGAAAACCTCATGGATAGTAATAACAGATAATGAATAATGAAAATTATTATTATTTGTATGTCATGTATCTAGGACATGAAACCATAATACCATAAAAACTATTTAGTTCTATGGGTATAAACTCTTCAGATTTTTGGAGACAAACTCGAATGGTTTGTCGCCAACTAATTTATCTCATGAGACCTACCAATGCATCGAGGGGCTATAGCGGGACCCACCTTCCACTGCATGTCTAAATCATTCCTTATACATTGATTTAATACAAGGGAAATATGCCTTTTCAATATCCATATAGAGTAGAGTATATGAATTCATCAATATTTCCATAATTAAAATAACTTTCCAAATAAACACCGTGTGTAAAATGTTATACAGTTTAGAAAAAACAAACATAGCCATGATATGAGAATATGAATATTTAATATAAATAAAATTTCAAACAAAAAGTGATCTCAAATGGGAAGTAGGTACACCAGTTATGGATTATTAGGTGCACAATACAAAGTTAGTCACAACAAAATAGTATTTTAGACAAAGTCTCTTACCATTATGTAATCGTGCGAATCGTATGACCAGAACATAATAACCCACAAAAATATCATTTAATAACATGAATATAAAAAGAACCATTTTATTATATATCAAATGGAAGTACAAATATACCACATACAAGAAATAAGTGGCAAATAATGAAAATCACACAGAAATGAATGTGAGATGAGAAACCCCTAACAATCATTTGGCATATTAACGAGTGTTATTGCGAGGGATTAATGAGAGGTAAAGGGGTATTACATTATTTATATTTGACAAGGGAAGTATGGGGAAGGTTAAAAAACATACCCCATCACTAGGAATTAAAAATAAAAGGGCACAACATAGGGGATATTCTTGAACAAAAGTGTGAGAGAGGATCCCTTACCTTACGCTCGAAGGTGTTCTTGTTTGTTCTTAATGACCTGAATAATCAAATTTACCTTCACTAATTAATAATTACATAACATCATAAAAATTTAATCAATATTCTATAACCTTATTAAGTTCATTAATGGCCTTTTTTATGGTTTAAGAGATTCAATTTTATTGCTTTGGAATCATTTTCTTACTTCGTTTCATGATTTGTTTACTTGTATTCATGAATGGAAGTTCATTTGAAATGTGGTTAAACATACAAAATTGTTAATATAAATTATTTGTGAAATTAAATATATATAAATGATCTTATAATGATTCTGGTTATATACCATGAGGATGACTCATTCGATTAGTTGAAAATAAACGCTTGGATTTGGATTGGCAGTTTTTTGCACAATAAACATGTTTTGTGTTATTATTCCAAATTATGAATGTGTAAAGATTACAGAACATTAATCAAGATAAGATACATATATTATGACCTTTTCAACCATTGAAAATGTTTCATGACCAGTATTTATGAAATTAATTCAAATTTAAATCCTATCTTCCTTGAGTGTAATAAATTTACAATCTCAAACAGTGTTTGCATTTATTGTATAAAAGGAAAGGAAAAAGAGATATTATGATGCAATATTCCATTAGAACAATGAAAATACAGTACATGTAAGGTACTGAAATTATCATGGAATTTGGATGAGGGGAGGTGAGAAGGGAGAACAAAATAATGGAACATTGTAAAAGAAATTCAAAGAAAAGAGATAGAAGGTTCACCTCTTGAGTACTCCTCCTTGAGAATCTTCTTAAGGCCTTTGTTTTTGGCCTTTTGGCGAGTCAATCTGGTCTTGGAGGTGGGGAGATGGCTTGGGGAGAGTATTTGGTAGAATTTAGACAAGTATTGAAGCTTGAGTGGTGTGGGAGGAAGCGGGGGTGGGGTTGGTTTATATAGTGGAGGGGAGAGGAATTTTCTTAATATAATAATAATTAATTTATTATTTCCTCTCAAGACAGCCAATAGTGAGTACTCCATGACCAAGAACAGTAATATATGAATGTGACTTCGAACCAATTGGGCTTACATCATCATATCATCATCAATGAGTCAATAAATTCCTTATTTAGCATTTATCATAAATTATCGCATTTTACTATTCATCAAAAATTGAAGTATTTCAGAAAAAATTCCAAAAATTCACCCTAACTGTTTTTCAATTTGTAGAACCCAAAAATGAATTCCATTTTTCAAAAATAATTTTCCAAATATGATCAATTAAATATTTATTAAAATAATTATTTAATCGAAAAAAATAAACACTTAAAATATTCATCATCATTTTCAATGTGCCTAAATTCATTTATACATTCAAGGGCATGGATTCCATTCAAAAGATTCATATTACTATTCATAAGGGTAAGTTACTATTCATAAGGGTAGGTTACTATTCATAAAGGTAGGTTACTATTTATTAAATATTATGTTAATTCTATCGGACTCTAATTATCATCTTCATCACATCCGTGTATATTAGATTTTTAAAATTCAAATCATAGAGCTAACAAATATATGTTTTATGGATATGTTATGGATATCTCCTATAAGAAACCATGTTTTGTTCTATAGAGGCTTAGAAATTCATGAAATGTAGGCTATAAATAGAATATATTTAAGAGAAACACACCATAAAATGTTTGGGGTATTACGTTATTCCCTCCTTCGGAAATTTCATCATCGAAATTTTTTCATTTATAAAGCCCACCAAAAAGATGTGGGTGGTTCTTCTTCATAACATCCTAAGGTTCCCATGTTTCTTCCTCTATATTCTGTTTTTTTCAAAGAACCTTTACTAGATGTGTTGTCCAATTTCTCAACACCTGCTCCCTTGTGCTAAGAATCCCAATATGCTCTTCACAGTATGATAAATTAGGTTCCAGTTCTATTTCTTCACATGTGAGTACATTCATTGGGTCAGGCTTGTATTTCTTCAATAATGACACATGGAACACATCATGAACTTGGGATAGACTTGGTGGCATTTCTAAAATGGTAAGCTATAGCTCTGATTCTTTCTAGAATTTCAAATGGTTCGATGTACCTGGGGCTCAGTTTTCCCTTCTTGCCAAAACTTAATACACCCTTCCATGAAGAAACATTTAGAAAGACATGATCTCCCACTTAGAATTCCAAATAAATTCTTCGGTTGTCAGCATAACTCTTCTTCCTACTTTGGGCTACTTTTATATTGGATTGGATTGTATTCACCTTTTCCATGGACTCTTTAATAAGTTCTAGGCCTATAAGTTTTCTCTCACCAACTTCATCCCAACAAGTTGGAGTTCAACATCTCTTTCCTTATAATGATTAATATGGATCCATTTGAATACTAGAATGGAAAATATTGTCTATTAAAATTCCACCAAAGGTATGTAATGATCCCACATACCTTAAAAGTCCAACGAGAATGATCTCCACATGTCTTCCAGAGTCTGAATAGTCTTTTTGGACTGTCTGTCAGTTTGAGGGTGATAAGCAGTACTCATAACAAGCTAAGTATTCTAAGCCTTATGGAGACTTTTACTGAATTTTGAGGTAAATCAGGGATCTCGATCGGACACAATCTATAGAGGTGCACCATAAAGTCTTACAACTTCATTAATATAAAGTCTTTCCAGGGTCTCAAGTGGTAAATCCCATCTTACTGGAAGGAAATGTGCTGATTTTGTGAGACAATCAACAATTAACCATATTTCATCATTCCTTCTCGGTGTCCTCAGTAGTCCAGTGAAAAAATCCATAGTAATGTTATCCCACATCCACATAAGAATAGGTAGAGTTTGAATCCCTCCTTTGGGTTTTTGTCTCTCTTCCTTCACTTGTTGACAAACTAGACACCTTGACACTTAGTCAGCAATTTCCCACTTCATATTATCCCACCAAAAACGTTTCTTTATATCTCTATACATGTTTGTGCTACCTGGGTGCATAGAGAAATTTGAGCTATTAGCGTCGTCTATTAGTTCCCTTTTTAGCTTAGGTATTGATGGAACACATAAACTATTCCTAAATTTCCGAACTCCTTCCTCATACACGAAGTCTACAAATCTCCCATCATTGACAGAATTAATTTTCATTGGCAGATTCTCATCATTAGATTGAGATATTTTTATGTTCTATAGTAAAGATGGTTTAGAAATCATTTGAAAGAGGAAAGATGTTTCCCCTTCCTTAACAATTCCCATATCCATCTTTAGGAGATTCATGAATATAGGATCTCTCTCAATCTTCATTTGAGTTTGATGACCATGATCATTCCTGCTTAACGCTTCTGCCACCTTATTTGACTTTCTTGGATGGTAGTGTATTGAATAATCATAATATTTGAGTAACTCGAGCCATCTCCTTTTCCTCATGTTGAGTTCTTTCTATGTGAAAATGTATTTCAAACCCTTGTGGTCCGTATAAATCTCACATCTTTCTCTATAGAGATAATGTCTCCATATTTTAAGAGGAAAGATTATGGTTTCTAACTCAAGATCATGAGTTGCATAATTTTTCTCACGAGTCTTCAAATGTCTTGATGAATAAGAAATAACTCTATTGTTTTCATAAGTACGCAACCCGGTCCATTCAGTGATGTATCACTGTATATTACAAATCCATCACTTCCCGATGGAAGTGTCAAAATTGGCCCATTGACCAATCTTCTTTTAAAATCATCGAAGCATTCTGTACATTCTTTTGTTCACACAAACATAAATCCTTTACGTGATAGCTTGGTTAGCGGGTTAGCCAGTCGAGCAAAATTCTGAACGAAACGCCGATAGTAACCTACTAAACCAATAAAACTGCATACCTCAGGAATTTTTGTTGGCATGTGCCATTCTTGGATTACCTTTGTCTTTGCAAGATAAACTTGTATTCCATCATTAGAGACAATATGGCCTATGAAAGAAACTGATTGAAGCCAGAATTTGCACTTTCTAAACTTCCCATATAATTTGTTTCTTTTATGATTATTCAGAATAATTTGCAAGTGATTCTCAAGGTCTTCATAAGTTTTCGAGTATACCAGGATATCATCAATAAATACCAAAAAAGTTATCAAGATATACATTGAAATCTCTATTCATTAAATATATGAAAAAGGGTGCATTTGTCAGTCCAAAAGGCATCATTGTAAACTCATAATTCCCATACCTTGTTCGAAATGCTGTCTTAGAAATATCTTCCTTCTTCAAATGTAGCTAATGATATCAGGATCGAAGGTCGATCTTCGAAAAGTATTGAGAAATATGATTTTGATCAAATAAATCATCAATCCGGGGTAGATGATACTTATTATTTATCTTAATATCATTGATTTCTCTATAATCAATGCATAGCCTCATGGATCCGTCTTTCTTCTTAACAAATAGGAAATGGGCTCCCCAAGGAGAAACACTAGGTCGAATAAATCCCTTTTCACTCAATTATTCTACCTATTTCTTAGCTCCACTAATTCCATGGTGGGCATTATATAAGGAGTCTTTGATATAGGTCTTGAAACAATAATTAAATCAATAGAGAACAAAACTTATCACTCTGTAGGATATCTAGGTAAATCCTCTAGAAATACATCAATGTATTCTTGAACTATGTGAACATCTTAAATTTGAATATTTCCTTCCTCAGTCATAGATATTGGGTTCTCTTCCTCTCTAAGAATTGCATTTAATAGAGCTACTGTGGGTGGGTCTAGATAAGAATTAGATGGCGAGGTCTCTACTCTAAATATAAGAGATTCTACACAATTTTAAAAAATTGTAACTTCCTTTTTCTTACAATATATCTTCGCATCATAATTTGAAATCCAATTCATACCAAGAATTATATCAAATTAATTCATTGGTATGATGATAAGGATAGCAACTAATGCACGTTTTTGTGCGACGAGGGGGGAAAGTCGAAATGCCTTTGTTGCAATGATGCATCCCCTAGGAGTTTTTAATAAAAACTCATTTATTAAATCAAATTGGACATGTCTAATTTTCATGAAAAAATGGGAAGATATAAATGAATGTGATAATCCAGAATCAAATAAAGTGTTGGCTATGTTTGAGGAAACAATTAAAGTACCTACAACCACATAATTAGGAACTTCAACTTCTGTAGTTGTAATCATATAAGCTCTTCCTTGATCTCTTGGATTTTTCTGAGGCATGTTTCATTGGCACTTAGGACACTCATTGGAATAGTGTCCCCTCTCTGTGCAGTTGTAGCATTGAACATCTACCAATTGATTCTTCCCCTTGCATTCATGATATAGATGACCCTTTTATACACACTCATAGCAAACTCCCATGCCTTTTAAGCATTTCTCGAGATGATTCTTTCCACAGTTCTCACATATTGGGAATTTATTCATTCCCTTGTTCTTCATTGGTGTTTCACCTTTCCCTTTGTTATTAGAGTACCTCTTTTTTATCTTGGTTTCCCTTGAAAAAATTTGATCTAGAAAATTCCTTCTCTCTTTTGATGGAACTTGATACAATTTTATCATATGATTAAAATGTTTGAGAAGCTAGTGCCCTCTGAAGAATTGGCTTAAGACCTTTAAAGAAATGATCAATCTTGTCTAGAAAGTCACATACGTAATCTATGACATACCTAGCTAGACATGTGAAGGTAGACTCATACTTTACAATACTGTCTTCTCCTCTTTTCTTTAAGCCAAGGAATTTCCTCTTTATTTTGGTTTTTTGCTCATGAGGGAAATATTTTTCAAAGAATATTTCCATAAAATTCCTCGATTCCATATCATCTATTTCTTATTCCTCCATGGTATTCTGAATCACGGACCACCATTGATCAGCATCTCCCTTGAGACAATATACTTCCAGTACTACCATTTCATTTTTGTTATATTTTAATTCCATGAATATATTTTCAAGGGACATGATTCATTGCTCAGAAACCACTGGATTAGTAGTCCCAATGAAAGATGGGGGCCTCTTATACATGAAACGATCCAAGATATGTGTGGAATTGTTATTCATTACAACCTAAGTAAGTTGTCCAAATATGTTCATGATTTGATATACTCCAACATTGACTGTGTTGACTTGCTCAGTGGGGAGATCCCTACCTTGCCCACGAGTATTGATTCCCCTTATTCCATTAGACACCATTTCTAAATAATGGAACACACTAGATTAGGGTATGATTCATAATGTAGAATCTTAACATAACAAAATACTTTGCATAAATTGAGATCCTAGGCCTGGCTAATCCCATAATCAGAAAAATGGTTTCTTTGAGGAATGATTTACATTTCAATTTTTCATAATAGATTGTAAAGAAAAAAATAATTATCCTAAGCATATCCCCCAAGAGTGTCGCAACCTAGAGTGAAACAAGTACCATTTTCATGTACCAGAATACCCTAGGTCAAGCCCGAAACTCCTTGTCGGAGCTTTCACTCCTAAGTACATCTGTGCCAGATCCACCTCTACCTGCTCGTATCTAAAAATGGATGTATTTTCTTGAAATATTCACATAATATATTCCTTACCAAAATTAAAGGATGTTCCTGTATGTTCATCATCAAATAATACCTTAGGGATTTGGTCCTAATCTATGTGTTATAATCTAGTTTCCCAGTTTTCTACTAAACTTCCTTTGATACCAACTGTAATGCCCTGACGCCTCTAAACTGAAGATGATGAACAACATGTTATATTTGCAAGGATAGATGGAATGAAAATCTAGAAGGAATGATTAGTTTAGTAGTCATGAATAAACTAGATACATAAATGTTACTCCAATTACATTGGAAATGTTTACAAAATACAATACATAACGAAAACTAAAAATAGTATCCACAAGAACTCAATAAATGATCTCCTCTTTATCACCAGCTGAAAGTAAACAACGAAAGGGGTGAGATCAAACACTGAGTAAGGGTTACATATATCATAAGCAAGAATAAATAATAAGTGAATCATAATAAATCCGACAAAATCAATATGTCATGGTGAATAGATGAAAAACTCACGCGATTAATAAACTGAGAATGAAACCGCATCCATAGATTTTGTCATAGAGAAAACCTCATGGATAGAAATAACTAATAAGGAATAAATAAAAGTATTATTATTTGGAAATCATGTATCCAACACATGAAACCATTATACCATAAAAATAGTTTAGTTCTATGGGTAGAAACTCGTCTGATTTTTGGAAACAAACTCGAAGGGTTTGTCGTAAACTGATTTGTCTCAAAAGATATACCAATGAATCAAGGGGCTATTGCGGGCCCCACCCACCACATCATATACAAATCATTCTTTATACCATTATTCAATAAATTTTCAATATTCATTTTCAGTATCTATATAGAGTAGAGTATAGGAATTCATCAATATTTCCATAATTAAAATAACTTTCCAAATAAACACCGTATGTAAAATGGTATAAGATTTAGACAATAAACATATCCATGATATGATATTATGTATATTTAATATAAATATAATTTCAAATGAAAAGTGATCTAAAATGGGTAGTAGGTAGACCACATAAAGATTATTAGGTGCACAATACAAAGTTAGTCACAACAAAATAGTAGTTGAGACAAAGTCTCTTACCACAATGTAATCAGTCGAATCATATCAACAGAACATAATAACCCTCAAATGAATCATTAAATAACATGAATATAAAGAGAAACATGTTATTATATAACAAATGTCAGTACACATATACCAAATACAAGAAATAAGTGGTGAACAATGAAAATCTAACAGAAATGAAAGTGAGATGAGAAACCCCTGACAAACATTTCGGCATGGTAACAAGTGTTATTGCGGGGGATTAATGGGAGGTAAAGGGGTATTACATTATTTATATGTCACATGGGAAGTATGGGGTAGGTGAAAAAACATACCCCATCATTAGGAATTAAAAATAATAGGGCACAACGTAGGGGGGATTCTTGAAAAAAAATTGAGAGAGAGGATCCCATACCTTATACTCGAAGGTGTTCTTGTTTGTTCTTAACGACCTGAATAATCAAATTTAGCTTCATTAATTAATAATTAAATTACCTCATAAACATGTAATTAATACTTTATAACCTTATTAAGTTCATTAATAGACTTTTTGATGGGTTTAATAGATTCAATTTTATTGTTTTGGAAGCATTTTCTTACATGGTTTCATAATTTGTATACTTGTATTCATGAATAGAAGTTCATTTGAAATGTGAGTAAACATACAGAATTGTTAATATATATTATTAGTGAAATTAAAGAGATATAAATGATTTTATAATGATTCTGGTTATATACCATGAGGATGAATCATTTGAAGAGTTAAAAATAAATGCTTGGATTTGGCTTGGCGGTTTTGTGCGCAATAAACATCTTTTGTATTATTATTCCATATTATGAACATGTAAAGATTCTAGAACATTAATCAAGATACAATACATATATTATGACCTATTTCAACCATTGAAAAGGATTCATGACCCGTATTTAAGATAATAATGCAAATTGAAAACATGTCTTCCTTGAGTGTGATAAATTTACACATCTTGGGCGGTGTTTGCATTTATTGTATAAAAGGAGGGGAAAAAGAGATATTATGATAAAATATTACATTATCATAATGAAAAATAGTAAATTTATGGTACTGTAATTATCATGGAAGTTTTATGGTGGTAGGTGAGAAGGGAGAACAAAATAATGGAACTTGGTAAAAGAAATTGAAAGAAACGAGAAAGAAGGTTCACCTCGTGAGTACTCCTCCTTGAGAACCTCCTTAAGGCCTTTGTTTTTGGACATTTGGTGAGACCATAATGTCTTGAACGTGGGGAGAGGGCTTGGGGGGAGTATTTGGCAGAATTTTGGCAAGTCATGAAGCTTGGGTGGTGTGGGAGTAAGAGGGGGTGAGGGGTGATTTATATAGTGGAGGGGAGAGGAGTTTTCTTAATATTTTAATCATTAATTTATTATTTCCTCTCAAGACAACCTATAGTGAGTATTATATGACCAATAATAGTAATATATGAATGTTAATTCAAAAAAATTGGGCTTAAATCAACCGATCATCATCAATGACTCAAAAAATTCCTTATTTATCATTTCTCATAAATTATCGCATTTTACTATTCATCTAAAATTTCAGTATTTCAGAAAAATTTCAAAAATTCACCCTAACAATTTTTTAATGTGTAGAATCCAAAAATGAAGTCAATTTTTTAGAAATAATTTTCTATATATGATTATTTAAATATTTAATTAAAATAATTATTTAATCAAAAAATATAAACACTTAAAATATTCATCTTCATTTTTAAGGTGCCTAAATTCATTTATACATTCAGGGGCATGGATACTATTCATAAGAGGCATATTACTATTCATAAGGGTAAGTCACTATTCATAAGGGTAGGTTAGTATTCATAATGGTAGGTTACTATTCACCAAAAATTAAGTTAATTCTATCAGAATCTATTTATCATCTTGATCCCAACCGTGTGGGTTAGATTTTTAAAAATCAAATCACAGAGCTGACAAATATAATTTTAATGGCTGGGTTATGGATATCTCCAATAAATAACCATGTTTTGTTCCATAGAGGCGCATTTATTCATGAAATATAGGATATAACTAGAATGTATTTAAGTGTAACATACCATAACAGGTTTGGGGGGCTACAAGAATCATCATAATCACAATACCAGTCACAATTAGATAAGGGAACACGATACTTGGTGACCATAGTTGGATTTTGATATGAATATTCCTTTATAAATCTCCCTTTCCTGGGAGGAACATATTGAAAAAAATCATGATCCAAAATAACATTTTCCCATTGGGAAAGTCCTGACTATATGATGGTTTTTTTGGGAGTCATCCTCAACATCGTATATCTTTCCATGGATTTCTTGGGTTTCACTTAATTTATTGATTTTTTCTTGGATATTTGATGGATTTCCATAATTATTCTGATTTTTTCCCCAAAATTGAAGGACTAAGTTCCTATAGAGTCAATCTTGGAATGAGGCCTCCCTCATCCACTTGAGGATGCACTCTATGCTCAAGAACCATTGTTAGGTCCATTCCCAACCCAAACCCATGACTCACTTGTTCTACCTTCGATGAATTTTTTGGAATATATTGTATGTCTCCCAGTGGGTCCACATTGTTTTGTGTAGTGTTCTTCCTCTATTTCATCTTACAAGTATACTCATGTCACTGCATTAAAGAAACAAAAATGAGCAAACCACATCCTTGAGACATTTCTCCTTAACATGACCAATATTTTGACAATATGAACAAAAATCAGGAAGTCTTTCATATAACACATTTAATGAAATATTATTATCCAATGCTGAGAGAACATCATTATGGATAGAGAAAGAGATAAAATTAATTTCCACTTAGACCCTAGCACAGTGACCAAATTTAGAAGTATCAGTATTCCCATCAATTTGGATTGAAATTCCCACAGTAGAGGTAATATCAAAAAAGATCTTGGGATTCCACAAGATACAATTAATACAAATAATTTTTATCCAAACATGAGATCGATTATTTTTTTAGTAAATGGATTAAGGAGAAAGTACCACTATTGAATGAATAACATACCTTGATTTAAAGAGATTAAGACAAAACACCATGCTGTATGATTTATATCCTATGATGGAAATATGATGTGGAAGAAACCCCAACTAAGGGGAAAACATCTCCAACTTGAAAACCCCAATTTAGAAGTTAGATTATTAACTAATTCATTAGTTTTCAAATGATTTCCTCATGAGGTGGGAATAAACCTCGCAATTATGGAGTATTCGAAAATTTTTAATCTATCATGAATTGTAACACCCTAAGCTTCCACGGTACATTTCCCTTTGAGTAATACCATGGATTGTGTTGTACGCAACTTCGAGTTATAACACACCACAACCAATCAAACTAGCCATTATGAATAGTAATACACACTTTTTGAAATTTCATATTTGAAAATGGTCTTCATTTTTGGGTTCAGAATATCGAAATTAGCTTATGGTGAATTTTTGGTATATTTCTGAAAATTTCAATTTTGGATGAATAGTGAAAACCACTCAGTTATTGTTCAAAACCGACTTCTTATTTAAATAGTTATTAATTTTATTTATATTTATTTTATGTCAAAATATATACATAATACCTATATATGTTCAATTTAATTCATTAGAGTAAGTTTATAATAATTTTAGATATATAAAAATTTTATTGATCTTTTTACCGTTTTTACCCACCTCATTGGAAATTTCCAAATATGTATAAAACTTAATTTTACCAATTCTGTGAATTGGATTTAGAAAATCTAATAGAGATGATTGATATCAGTATGTAAAATATGGTTCAATAAGATAAAAATAATTTTTGGTGAATAGTAACTTTTGACTTTTATTACCACGGTTAAAAGTAAATATGGTAATTAAAGGTAAAAATGATATTATTATTACCCTAACACATGTATTAATTATATTGGATAAGTTTAATTAGAGAAAAAACAACCTTAGGAATAAAATAAAATACTTTAGGTACACTTGGATTAGATTAGGGCATTTATTATTATTTAATTAAAGAAGAGTTAAAAGTGTCAAATTCAAAGTTTAATAATTAAACCATTTTTAATATAGGGTTACACATAAGATAATTTCGATAATAAATATTCATTAGAAATTTAAAAAGATTTCATACATAATGGTATTTTATTTATAATTTTTAGACATTAAATAATTTAATTTATTTGTGACATAATGATGATGCATTAATTACCTAATTAATGAAATATTAAAATATTTGATATTATAAATACCCAAATAATTGTAATTTGATACTTTTTATGAGTTAGAATAATTTTATAGGTTAATGCGACATGTTAGGGTTGATTAAATGAATTTTTTTCGAAGTGATAATGCTGTTATGAATTTAGAAAAAACAAAATACCAAATTGTATCAAAATTGACATAAAAGAGTTTTTAAAACAAAGATTATATTATTAATTGATATTATATTCCTAAAAATATAAGGTTCAGCTAAGGGTCTTAAATAATATTATATATGTCATTAAGGAACCAATTTAGGTTTTCCTGTATGTTTATAGTATGTTTATTAACCATATAATATAAAAATACAAAGAGACATAGTAAATGTCAAACTATTTTACTAAGAGTTAAATCTAAAAGATAAATTTAATATAGAGACCCAAACCTATCTAAAACTTATTTTTTGAGTGGATTTAGACCCATATCCAACTTGGAATCGAAATAAATCAATTTTTTATCCATTAGAAACTGAAAATGATTTTATTATAAAATAATATTTCAATCATTTCCTAAGGTGCCCCTCACCCCTCTTATAAAAGGGAACTTCCCCTTCAATCAAATTCACACCTTCATATCCATTTTTCTCGGCCTAAACCTACCCAAATATCCTCCCAAATGTCCTACCTTCATCCTAGAGGCCTTAATTTAGTCATAAAGACAACCTCTATATCCCTTTTGATCAAATCAAAACGAAGAACCTGAAGAAGATGTAACTATTTCATCACCTCTTTCAAATTATTTTCTTCTTCCACTTCCTATTTATTTGTTGTTTCCTTTCAAAAATAATAAATCTAGTATCTTATATATAATGTGATGTTATTATAAAAATGTTACAACCATATTCATTATTCTATCCATTCTATAAATGACAAAGTCACCATACGTGCGTACGTAAGGATTACCGTCTCCACGTTGTGGTGTAGTTTGTAATTCAAAAACTTCCTCATTTTAATGGGTATAATAATGTGTATAAATGATGAAAATAATAAATATAGCATGATAATTATTCTGTATATATGATATTAAATACAATTATATATGGTTTTAATGTCAAAAGAATGATATTTTCGCTCGTGCGTACGTACGGATTACCGTCTCCACGAACACAATGAGATTCATTCCCCATCGTATCCATTGAAGACAAATTCTCACTTGATGATTAATCTTTTTTTAAAGACTTAATATCAATCTGAATATGAATAAGATACATCCTATACATAACGAACATTACTTATGTAAAAAAGCATATAAAGGAAAATGAATTAGTTAACACCCGAAACGATGATACTAGTGAAATATCTTTAACAAAGCAATATTACAAGATCATATGTGATATCATATTAATGTATATGGTTCTTGTATAATTTAATAAAAATTATTTAACCATTATATATGAGGTTAATCTACCCTCAACCATGTAAAAGTACAAGGTTAGGGTTTATTCTACAATCTCTTCATTATCCGAGGTTATTTTTACGTAAGTATCTACTGGGACCTCCTTTATCATCCACATCCATGTTTCTTAAAAATGTGTTTCGAAACATTTTTACTATTTACTTGACTACGGGTTAAAGTGATTTATACCCTTGTATGTATTTTTATAAATTTTTTTGAAAGGAATCTTTCCGTCATTTTCCAAATAAGGTACCCTATGACCTTTCCGACAAAATTAAGGTAAGAATGTTTTTTTAAATTATAAAGAAGGTGTGGCTATTTTCTGTCATTATAACATCATCAAAGACTCTCTTATAAGATTATAAGAATATTTTAAAAATAAATGTTTTCTTTTATAGTTATATGACTTTTAAATGATTTCAAAATAAAAAGATATATTTCTCTAATTTTTTTTTTTGATTTCATATATATCAACATCCTTTGATGGATTTTAAGCTTAATTGAAGTTGATTTATTATGATACAAAACTTCCATATTGTATTGAAGTTTTTGTGATATGTTTGACTATGGATGTGTTATTTTCACACTATTCATGGTTTATGGAGAAAGTATTTACATTTTGTATGCTTGTTTTAATACGAATGTTTATGTTATGTTTGAACCTTTTCATTTTAGGAATGCATTGGAGATAGTAAGTGAAGGGTGGAGCCCACTATAGCTTCTTGATTCACCGGTATGTCTTATGAGACAAACTAGGGTCTTGGCACAAGGCCTTAACAAAATCTTATTTGTATTCTTGGCACAATGCCTTGACTATGTGGTTTTTAAGTCTACCATTATGCATTCCATAATTATAAAAGTGGCTATTGATATTGCATGTGATTATTGGACTAGTAGAATATCCATGTGAATAATTAAATGGAATTATTTGATTTTACCTTTCCCATATTATTCTGAAGTTTAATTTTAAAAGGATTTTCTTCTAGTCTTACATTGCCTTAAATTTTTATGCTTATTTATGAAAGTTTCTGCTATATTGTTATCCTTACTGAGCATCTGAGCTCACCCCTTTCTATGTTTTAATTTTCCCAGGATGTAAAGTAGAATATTATTACTGAACTGTAGGGATAGTCTATGGGATATGAGTGTGGCCTATAAAGACTATGTTTTTGTATTTTTTTATTTTATAATGTAATGTAAAACTTATGAATGTATCTAGCATTTCCAAGGCTACTAAACTAATTGGTATTTCGAGACATGATATTTTGTGATCATGCCAATGTTTTGTAATAATGTACCGACTCTGGGTAACTAGGGTTGGGGCATTATAGTTGGTATCAGAGGAAGTTTAGTACAAACCTTAGAAGCTAGATTCAAAAAAAAAACTGATTAGAGCACGTTATCCGATGATATACTTTGAGGATTAGTATAGAAGAACTTCCTAGAATTTTGGTATTGTAGAGATTTTGTGAGTTTTCCAAGAAATACATCCCTGTCTAGATATGAGCAGATAGAGGTAGCTCTGGAATAGATGTACCTAGGGGTAAAACCTGAAAACACCGCTTTGAACTAGACTCAAACGGGAAATGGTGCCCAGAGACGGGCCTTATTGGACTCTTGATTACGACACTCTCAGGGTATGTGCTTAGGATAATTCTAATTTTCATTAAAAACCATTATAAAGGGTTTATGAGTATATAATTCCTCAATGAAAACATTTTTATGATTATGGATTTTATCCATAAACTGTTCAATTTATGTTAACTATTTTACATGTTTGGAATTATGTATTGTAATTCATAAACTAATCTAGTGTATTCCATTGTTTAGAAATGGAACCTAGTAGAAGTAATTGAAACTGTATCAATGCATGTAATCCATGTAGGGATTTCCCTTCTACTCAAGATAATTATAGTGGATGTGGTGAAGCAACTGGTGCAGATCAAATTATCACTATACTGGGTCAACTCACTCATGTTATGAATAATAACCTTACCCGTATGTTTCACCCTAATCCACAACATTAAGGATCAATGTTAGACCAATTAATGAGGCAAAAACCACCAAAATTCAGTGGGAGTAACAATCCATTGGTATCTAATCAATGGATAAATTCCTTTGAGAAAATATTTCACGCTTTGGGGTGTAATGAAAGGGAAAAAGTTTTCATGACAGTTTATCACCTCAACGGAGATGTAGATCAATGGTGGTCGTTGATTCAAAACAAAAAGGAAGATGATGAAGTATAAAATATTTAATGGATGGAGTTTAAAGATATTTTCTTAGAAAAATAATTTCCTCATAACCATCGAGCAGATATGGAAAGGCAATTTTTGAGTCTGAGGGAAAAGGAGGATGAGAATGTAGCATAGTATGAGGATAACTTTACAAGGTTAGAAAGGCATGCATCAGATTATATACATAACCCAAGGAGTAATATTGATCGATTCATTAATGGGTTAAAACTATTTCTCTGGAGAGCATTAGTCTCATAATCCTTCTTGTTATACAAAGATATTATCTCATGTGCTGTCAAGACATAAAAAGAATTATATAAGTCTTACGACTTTAAAGGAAAGAAAGAGAAGAAGAGATATACTAAACACTATAGAAATGGAAGTAAGGGGAAGAAGGGAAAAGATGAATATCCTTCCTGTAGTAAATGTGGGAAGAAACACCCCGATACTTGCCTGAAGGGAATTGAAGTCTATTATAAGTGTGGTGAAAAAGGCCACTAAGCTCGTGATTGCAAGGGGAAGAAAGATTCTGTTAATGTTGAATTCTACAATTGTAGTGAAAGGGGGCATTATGCAAATGAACTTTCAAGTGCCGAGGAAACTTTCCTCATAAAAGGCCAAGGAAGCAAGGCCAAGCTTACTCTATTACTACTGCTGAGGTTGAAGCTCCAAAAGACATGGTGGCATGTAATTTAATGGTTTCATCAAGTTTAGAAAATGATTTATTTGATTATGGATCATCAAATTGATTCATATCTTCCCAGTTTTCTAAGAGAATTAGATACTTTCAATTTGACTTAACAAGGGAGTTTTTAGTCAAAACACATAAGGGAGGTATCATTGAAAAAATGTTTTGTGAATCAGTTCCCATTAGGGCATTAAATGTTTTTTATCCATTGATCTCATCATCATACCCATGATTGAATTTGATATAGTCCTTGGTATGGATTGGCTTTTGTACTATGATGTAAAAATTTATTATAAGATGGTGGTTACAATTCTTGATGATGATAAAGAGTACCATATCATTAGAGAAAAAACATTACAACATAATTCTTATCTAGATCCACCCCCAGTAGCTCAACTAAATTCAATTATTGGGGAGGAACATAATGAAATAACTTTTGGTGAGGAAAAGAATGTTCAAATAGAGGACGTACATATTGGGCAAGAATATGATGATGTGTTTCCAGAAGATTTACCTGGAAATCCTCCAGAATGAGAAATTGAGTTTTCTATTGATTAAATTATTGATTCAAGGACCATATCGAATACCCCTTATAGAATGTACAGAGTGAAAATTGTGGAACTAAATAAAAAACTAGGGGAATTGAGTAATAAGGGATTTATTCTCCCTAGTGATTCCCCATGAGGAGCCCCCTTTCTTTTTGTTAAGAAGAAAATTGGATCTATGAGGTTTTTCATTGACTATAGGGAGATCAATGGTATAGAAATAAAGAACAAGTATCCCCTACCTTTCATTGATGATTTATTCAGCCAAATTCATGGATCTCAATATTTTTCAAAGATTGACCTTCGATCTGGATATCATCAGTTGTGTATAAAAAAGGAAGACAATCTGAAAACAACATTTCAAACCAGGTATGAGCATTATGAGTTTACAGTAATTCCTTTTGGATTGACAAATACACCCTCCGTTTTCATGGATCTAATGAATAGTGTTTTCAAGGAATATATTGATGACTCTATAGTGGTATTTATTGATGATATCTTGGTATACTCCCAAAGCAATGAAGATAATGAAAATCACTGGCACATTATTCTAAAGACTCTTAGAAGAAATAAATTATATGGAAAATTTACCAAGTGTGAATTCTGGATTCAGGATATTTCTTTTCATGGCCATATTGTCTATAAGGATGGAATATTTGTTGATCCTTCAAAGACCAAGGAAATCCTAGAATGGCCAGCACCAACGAGTATAACTAGGGTACGTAGTATTATTGGTTTAGCAGGTTATTATCGACATTTCTTATAGAATTTTTCCCGGTTGGCTAACCCATTAAAAAAAGTCACACATAAAGGGGATGAATTTGTTTGGAAAAAAGAGTGTGAAGAATGTTTTGAAGAACTGAAGAGAAGATTAATCAATGGTTTTATCTTGACTCTACCATCAGGGAATGATGGTTTTGTTATTTATAGTGATACTTCAAATAGATGATTTGGTTGTATCCTTATGCAGAATGATAGAGTTATTGCCTATGAATTATGATAGATAAAAATTCATGAGCAAAACTATCCTACTCTTGATCTTGAGTTAGCAGCTGTAATAATTGCTTTGAAGATATGGAGACATTATCTCTATGGTGAAAAATTTGAGATATATACTGATCACAAGAGATTGAAGTATATTTTCTCCTAGAAAGAGCTCAACATGAGGCAAAGGATATGGCTTGAACTACTCAGGGATTATGATTACACAATACACTACCACCTGGGGAAGGAAAATAAGGTGTCAGATGATTTGAGCAGAAATGATCATGGTGTTTTGAACAAGATGAGAGTTGAAAGGGATCATATTTTCATAGATCTAGTGAAAATGGATGTGGGAATAATCATGGAAGGTGAAACATGAATACTTTTTCAAATGGTTTCCAAACCATCTTTTCTAGAAAAGATAAAAAGTTCTCAGGATGATGATGAGGAGATTAAAAAGAAAATTAAAAATCTGAATGATGGGAGATTGAGTGACTTCATATATGAAGATGGAATTTTGAAATTTGGGAAGAGACTTTGTGTTCCTAACATACCTGATCTAAAAAGGGAATTGTTGTATGATGCTCATAGTTCCAATTTCTATATACACCCTGGTAGCACTATGATGTATAGATATTTGAAGGAACATTTAGGGTGAGACAACATGAGGAGGGAGATTGCTGATTTTTGTCACGATGTATGGTTTGTCATCAAGTGATATCTGGAAGGCAATAACCTGGAGAAGTCATGAAACCTCTTCCCATACCTAAGTGGAAATGGTATACTATTACGATGGAATTTGTCATGGGTCCACCAGAGAAACATAGAAGGAATGATGCAATATGGGTCATTATTGATTATCTTACCAATTAAGAACATTTTCTTGATGTAAGAGAAGATTTAACACTTGAACGTTTAGAAAAACTATATATGAATGAATTTGTAAGAATCCATTGTGTACCCCTATCTATTGATTCTGATGAAGATCCCCATTTTACATCATGATTCTGGAAAAGTCTTCAGAAATCCGTAGATACTAAACTTCGTTTGAGCATTGCCGACCACCCTCAAAATGATGGATAATCAGAATGGAATATTTAAACCTTAGAAGACATGTTGAGATCTTTCTCACTTTACTTTCAAGGTATGTGGGATCAATATTTACCTCTGGTAGAATTTTCCTATAACAATAGCTTCCATTAAAGTATTCAAATGGAACCATATAAAGCGTTATTTGGCTAGATATGTCACACACCAAATTATTGGGAAAATGTTGGTGAAGGAAAACTCGTAGGCCCGGAACATGTTGAGGAAACAATGGAAAAGGTGAATGTTATCCAAAACCACATCAAAACAACACAAAGTAGGTAGAAGAGATATATCAATAATCGAAGGAAGGATTTGATATTTCAGGTAGGAGATCATGTTTTTTGAAGGTACCTTCATGGAAGGGAGTTATACAATTCAGTAAGATGGGTAAAAAAAGTCCCAGGTACATCAGACCTTTTGAAATTCGAGATCAAATTGGGGATGTAACTTTCTCGTGGGAAATGCCGTCAAGTCTCTCCAAAGTTCATGATGTTTTCCACATATCACTGTTGAGAAAATACATGCCTGAACCAATGCATGTATACACCTATGAGGAAATTGAACTGGAACCTGATATTTCTTGTTGTGAAGAGCCTATGATAATTCTTGATACCAGAGAACAAGTGCTGAGAAACTGGATGACTCGTCTGGTAAAACATCTATGGAGAATACATAAGATGGAAGAGGCAATGCGGGAATCCTAGGAACTTATGATGAAGAACCACTCGAATATTTTTATCCAATAACATTCTAGAAATTTAAAGGATGAAATTATTTGAAGGAGGGGAGAATTTAACACCCCAAGTTTCCACAGTATGTTTTTCTTTAAATAATACAATGGCTTGTGTTGTATGTAACATTGAGTTCAAGCACACCACAACCAATCAAACTAGCCGTTATGAATAGTAATACCCAATTTTTAAAATTTTATCATTTCTATCATTCAAAATGGACTTCATTTTTGGGTTTGGAATATCGAAATTAGCTTAGGGTTAATTTTCAGTGTTTTTCTGAAAACGTTCAATTTTTGATGAATAGCGAAAAACACTGAGTTATTGTTCAAAACCAAATTTTTATTTAAATAATTAATTATTTTATTTTAATTTATTTTAGATCAAAATATATAAATAAAACCTATATAAGTTCAATGTAATTCATTGGAGCCAGTTTATAATAATTTTAGATATATAAAAATTTTATTGAACTTTTTCCCATCTTTTACCCACATCCTTGGAGAATTTCCAAATTTATTTAAAACATAATATTACCACTTTGGTGAATTGAATTTAAAAACTCAGAGATACATGGTTGATATTATTAAGTAAAATTTGGTTCAATAAGATAAAAATAATTTTTGGTGAATAGTAATTTTTAACTTTTATTTACCATGGTTAAAAGTAAATAGTGTAATTAAAGGTAAAAATGGTATTATTATTACTCTAACACGTGTCCTAATTCTATTGGATAAGTTTAATTCTACCAAAAACAATATTAGGAATAAAATATTATTATTTAGGTCCACTTGGATTAGATTAGGGCATTTATTATTATTTACTTCAAAGAAGAGTTAAAAGTGGTAAATTTAAAGTTAAATAACTAACCCATTTTAAATATAGGGTTACACATAAGATAAATCAGACTATTAATAATAATTAAAAAGGTAAAATTATTTTCTACATAATTTTATTTTATTTATAATTTTTAGACATTAAATAAGTTAATTTATTTATGACACAATGATGAGGGAGTAATTAACTAATTAATGAAATATTAAAATAAATGATATTATAAATACCCAATAAATGTAATTTGAGACTTTTTATAAATTAAACTAATTTTATTGGTTACTATATCATGTTAGGGTTGATTAAATTATTTTTTTTCGAATAAATAACGCTATTATGAATTTAGAAAAAACAAAATACCAAATAATGTCAAAATTAACATAAAAGAGTATATAAAAAAATATTATATTATTAATTTATATTCTATTCCTAAAATTCTAAGGTTCATCCCACGGTCTTAAATAATATTATATATATAATTAATAAACCACTGGAGGTTCCCTTGGAAGTTTATATTATGTTTATTAACCATATAATTTAAAAATACAAAGAGATATGGTAAATGTCAAACTATTTAACTAAGATTTAAATCTAAAAGATAAAGTAAATATAGTAACCCATACCTGTCTAAAATCTATTGGTTGAGTTGTTTTCGACCCATCCCCACCTTATCCTCAAAATAAATTATTTTTGATCCATTAGGAACTGAAAATTATTTTATTATAATATCATATTTCAATCTTTTCCTAAGGTGCCCCTCACCCCTATTATAAAAGGGAACTCCCCCTTCTCTCAATTTCACACCTTCAAAGCCATTTGGATCTGCCAAACCCTACCCAAAAATCCTCCCAACTGTCCTCCCTTTATCCTAGATTCTATCCTTTATTCATAAATCCAACCTAAGGAGTCCTTTTGATCAAATCAAAAAGAAGAACCTGAAGAAGAGGTAAATATTTCATCACCTCTTTCAAGTTCTTTTCTTCTTCCACTTCCTCTATCTTTGTTGTTTCTATTATAAAATAATAACTAAAGTATATTATATATAATTTGATGTTATTATTAATTTTTTACAACCATATTCATTATTCTATCTATCCTATAAATGACAAAGTCACCATACATGTGTACGTACGGATTACCGTCTCCACGTCGTGGTGTAGTTGGTTATTCAAACACTTCATCATTTGTATGGGTATAATAATGAGTATAAATGATTCAAATAATAAATATAACATGATAATTATTCTTTATATATGATATTAAATCCAATTATATACGATTTCAATACAAAAATAATGATATTGTCCCTCGTGCGTACATACAGATTACCGTCTCCACGAACGCGTTGAGATTTATTCCCCATCGTATCCATTCAAGACTAATTTTCTCTTGATGATAAAAAATAATGTTTAAAGAGTTAATATCATAAGGAATATGAATTATACACATCCTATCCATAACAAACATTACTTACGTAACAAATCATATAAAGGAAAATGAATAAGTTAATATCCAAAATGATGATACTACTGAAATATAATTAACAAAGCAATATTAGAAGATCATATATGATATCATATTAATTTATATGGTTCTTGTATAATTTAATAACAATTATTTCACCATTATATAGGAGGTTAAACTATTCTTGACCAAGGTAATGTACAAGTTAAGGGTTAATTCTACAATCTATTCATTATCTGAGGTTTTTTCAACGTAAGTATCTAATGTGACCTCCTTTATCATCCACATCCACATTTCTTAAAAATTTATTTAAAATTTTTTTACTATTTACTAGACTATGGGTTAAAGTAATTTATTCCCTTGTTTTACTTTTTATAAAATGGTTTGAAAGGAATCTTTCTGTCGTTTTCCATGGAAGGTACCTTATGAACTTTTCGACAAAATTAATGTAAGAATGTTTTTTAAGTTATATGGAGGGTGATGATATTTTATGCCATTATAACATTGTCGAAGATTCCCTTAAAATATTATAAGAATATTTTAAAAATAAATGTTTTCTTTTATAATTCTATGACTTTTAAATGATTTCAAAAGTAAAAGAGATATTTCTCTAAAAAATGTTCTGATTTCATCTATGTCAATATCCTTTGATGGATTTTAAGATTAATTGATGTTGTTTTATTATGATACAAAAAATTTCATAATTTATTGAAGGTTTTGTGATATGTTGGACTATAGATGTGTTATTTTCACACCATTTATGGTTAATAGAGAATGTATTGACATTTCGTATTCTTCTTTTAATAAAAATGTTTATGTAATGTTTGATCCTTTTTATATGAGGAATGCATTGGGCTTAGTATGTGATGGCTGGATCCCGCTATAGATCCTCGATGCATCGGTAGGAATCATGAGACGAACTAGTGTCTTGGCACAAGGCCTTGAAAAAAAATCTTTTTTGTAGTCTTGGCACAAGGCCCAGACTATGTGGTTATGAATTCGGACATTATGTATTCCATCATTATGAAAGTGGATATTGATATTGCATGTGATTATTCGACTAGTAGAATATCAATGTGAATAAGTAAATGGCATTATTTGATTTTATATTTTCCATATTATTCTAATTTTCAAGTTTAAAAGGCTTTTTTTCTAGTCTTACATTGCATTAAATGTTTATGCTTATTTATGAATGTTTCTGCAACATTGTTATCCTTACTGAGCATCTGAGCTCACCCCTTTCTATGTTTTATTTTTCCCAGGATGCGAAGAAGTATATTATGACTGACCTACAGGGATAGTATATGGGATATGAGTGTGGCCTATGGAGAATATGTTGTTTTAGTTTTTCATTTTATAATGTAATGTAAAACTTATGAATGTATCTAGTAGTTCCAAGGCTACTAACATAATCTATCTTTCGAGACTTGATCTTTTGTGATCATGAAAATGTTATATAATAATGCACCAAATCTGGGTAACTCGGGTTAGGGCATTACAAGAATTGCCTCCCTATTATCAGTCACATGAGAAATGTAACCTTTCTTGAAAGTTTACTCCTGAGAAATATCTTTAACATGTGAAAATTAACTATCACTATGGATTTGTTCAACATTCTTGGTGAAAAATTGGGTACCTAAATTATTTTTTATAATCTAATTGGTCCCATTGTTGTTTGTATACCAAAATTTTCATGAAATTCATTTTTGTTTGAAAAATGAATTATATGTATCAAGAATGACATATAGTACATAAATAGTTTATTATGTTGGCATGTGATTGGAGAATCTTCAAATATCATTATATACAACAATTGTTATTGATGCACAACAAACTTTAGAGATAATTACAAAGGAAAAGTAATAGTTTTTAGAAAAGATAATATTTATAAATATAATTTTATTACTAATTATTTATATATTGATGTTTTTGAAACATAATGTAATTTTTATATCTCAATTTTTTGATTTTGAAATGGATGTAAAATTAAAAAAATAACTATATAGTTTTTAGGAATGATTTGATATTATTTTATACCAACCAAAAGGTATATATATAGACTATTGATTTTTCTGAATTAATAGTTATACATATAAAAATAATAAATGGTGTATAGAGTAATAATGTTTTTTTGGCACAAATATTTATTTCATGTTTGTTTTTTAATGTTACATAGGCTCAATAATCCTGAAAACGTACTAAAGTTTCCTACAATGAAGAAAAAGAATCTTTATGTTTATTATGCTGAATGAAATGAAAACATTATAAAGTTTTAATTAAACCTTTCAATATAGTAAGTAAAAATATTACTTTATAGTTAGTACATCATGATTTATTTTGTGATACTTGAATTTCTTTCCTTAGAAGAATACAGAAACTTCCTTTTTTGGATGATTATAGTAGATTTAGATGGGTTTATTTTCTTACTCATGAAAATGATACTTTAACTAAATTTACCACTATTTTTAATTCATGATAGGATATTTAATTCATTTGACACTATTAAATGTTTTATTTACCTTTGACTAAACTGTAGTGGCACACCCTAGGGTAGATCACAAAGAGGCCTCTTACAACACACATTTTTTCTATTGTCACTACTATAAACTAACTAATATAAAAATATAATACTAACACTAATGGAGGGGGATTAAAATTTATAAAATATTATATATATATATATATTCAATTCAATATGTAATGATATTAGAATAAAATAAAGAATAAATTGTTCTTGGGAGTTTATGGTGGTTGAAATCATTGTTTAAAAGAATCCTCAATATTAAATTCAATGTAGTGTTAAAGACCTATCAAACTACACCTTCATGTTTGAAATTTTATCACTCCATACTGAGACCTCTATATACGATGTAATTATATTCCTTAAGAAAAATAGGATACCGCTTCATTGACCATCAGAATCAATTCCATGTTCCACCGTATACATGACACAAATATTGAAGGGAAGGATAATGATAAATGAGAAGAAGAACTTGGTGGTAGAGAAAATGGGGCGACCACTCTCTGTAATCAATTCAACCATAATAAAATTACCAAAATCAAAAAAATAGATAAGAAAATTAAGAACAATAAACTCATTCAAGACAGTATTCTAACCCTCAATCAAATACAGAGATTAGTTCCCTATTTTTAGTGGAGATGGAAAGGGAACAACCATGGGAGAAACATGTAAAATAAAAAAATTGAAGAATAATATAAATGAACAGATGAAGAAGAAAGGCAATAAAAAAATATATTGAATATATTTAAAAACTATTACAAAAATTAAACTCCACCTTATCCCCTGAAAATTGCTATTTCTTGAAATGGGAGAATAGATACATATTTATAGGGAGAGGGGGTGAAAAAACTCACTCCAAAAGTATCCTGCATATATTTCCATGTATACATCCAACTAAATAGATTATTTTTTAATATATGTATGCATGAATGCTTTTTCATAATGTATCTTCTATATTCCCTAAATATTTCTGAATCATTTGACCACTAGACAAAATAAATTTTATTGTTTTACTCTGTGACATTTAATCTATCCCTCTAACTTGTAAAATTATAATTCTTAAACTTAACTTACAATAATGACATTACATCTGCTTGATTCACATCTAGAATGCTTCATGAGAAATGTTAAAATATTCCTTGCTAATACCTCCACAAAATATTAGACATTTTGGAAGTGTGTTTCAAAAGATATGATTTAATTACTAAATATAACCCTTTATTCCTAGTAGATAATTAATATTCCACATGTTTGGAGCATTTAATATTGTCTTAATGAGTGTATGTTCAATTGAAACCCCTCAAGTAATCACCTCATTTGATGCTATTTAATATTCATCTAGAATCAAAAAATTTGGAGATGTTTATATAGATTTATGCCTCAATTACAGAGGTGGGGTCCACTCTTCTAGGCAAACCAACTTTCCAAAAATAATTATTTATTTGGGCTTACATATGTCCGAATCAAGACTTAGACAAGTTGATAAACATGTAGGACAAAATTATAGGAATTTTAAAAAAGATCACTCTATTTCGATTATTATATTGTAATATATGATAAAAATATATAAGTGATTAAAAGAAGTTACAATTCCATAATTATTCAATTTTTCATTTAAGCTCAAAACACTGAAAAAACAAAAAAAACATCACATGAGATTATAAAATAACACTTTGATGGGATTATAAACATTTAATTATAAAATAAAATATATGAAAATGTTAGCTTTATCACTTCTACACATACCTATTTCACTCTGAGGCAGTCATCATATATCTAAATCAAAATCCCCACAACAATCAAAAATGAGAAAACATCAATTATCTTTTCCAAAATAGAATTCTATCCCATATATTCTAGGGAAAAAAATAAATTTCATTTTCATTCCTCACATTTAAATTATTTCAACCAAAAAAATCTATCCATATACTAATCACAATATACCTCCTGAAAAATTTGATATCACTCTTCACTCAAGAGAAATTTACATTGGAGTTATGATCATACTTGGAAATTTCATGTATCACCATAGGCCTATGACAATTATAATTTCATCCAAATGTGAAAAATTAAAGTTAATTTAATCATGTGTAATTTTACAAGTGAATGATGTATGTAAGGGTTGGTGGGAAATGAATAAAAAAATTAATACTAGAAATAGGATGTCAGACTCTTAAGTACAATCCATGAATAATCAAGTAAAAACATAGGATTAACCTCACTCAAATCCCCTTTGAGAATGTGAAACACAACACCACATACCTTTTCCTATGACATGGGACATGATATAATAATTTATTACCAAAAATTATATCATCAATGTTCTCCAATTTTTTTAAATTTTTACGTTTCTGAAAGGCATAACTCTATTTTCTCCCATTTTATTTCTTTAGTGGAGAAGGAGCCGAAATTTTAAGACTATGAATGAATAAAATTCCTGAATTTGATTTAATATAGGTACATGAGTGATAAAATAATATTCAATGAGTAATTCAAAATCATATATATTTTTTGAAAAAAATTTAAAGGAGAACTGGATGAAACAAATAAAAATTAACGAAATGAGGACTCATGCCCAATTATTTAATTATCCACTACCCAAAATGTTAACAGACACCTCACACCACCCACAAATGAAACACATCCCAAATTACACACAACAAAACCCTTCCCCCACACTCAAAGATGAAATATCGATGATAAAATACTAATAGTGTGGGTAGGTAAGTAAAAATCATCTGGTAATGGTGCCTAAACCTATAAGATAATTCATGGAATCTAAGGGATTTCAAATGATAGATGTAAGGTTAGGTATTAGGATAAAATGTGTCTATATAGAGAAGCACCTTAATCATAACAATAGCATTCCATGAAATCCAGATCTTTGAAAGAGTAAAATCACAAATATGGTTTCTTACACAAAATCCATGATCCCTTAAAGAAAGTGTGGGTATAAGAAAAAGTATTTGAAAGTGGTTTATAATACCACATAGGATTGGAAATATATTTTGAGTCATTATTTCATGGGAATGGATTTAAAAAATTGGTCAAACACATAATTTTTTTTGAAAATACAATTTAAGGAAAAAATTTAACACATCAAAAATCATTTAAAATCCAATTTTTTCAAAAATAATCTCAATTTTTTCAAAATAAATTAATATATAAAAAATTATTAGAATGTTTTTGGAATCATGAGGTTTATAAAAATATGATAAAAAAGAAAAAATTAGGTAATAAAAACTAACTGGTTGAGAATCCCCCACACTTATATTTATCTAACCCTCATTTCAGTACAAAATAAAAAAATAAAAAATAATTACATGAAAAATAAAGAAAAGGAAAGATATAACATGGATTTATTTTTCAATGGAAACATTGAGTTAATCCCCAAGAAAATTTTACTAGACTTATAAATTATTAAATAAAATAAAGAATAATGAAAATAGATAAGAATAAATAGAAATGGAAAAGGGGATATATCATGGTTAAGACCCCCCATGTGGGCGCTAGGATATTTATTCCCCTATTCAGGCAGTTGTAGTGATTTAACACCAAACCAAATGTGGATGGGGTTTTTTTATTTGAAATATCAACATTTTATGTTTTTCTAACATCAATAATTATATAATAGGTGTGAAAACTTATAAAGAAAATAAAAATTTCCCTGACCCCCAAAAGAGATGAAATATAATATTTGAGGCTTATAGGCAGAGGAAAAAGAATAAATGGTTTCTCTATGTATTGTTCCATTAGAGGATTGGTGTCCATTTGTGGTGAAGGTAGTTTAGTAGGTAGTGGATTCTATTCATATCTATTATAAATTAATTATTACTCATATATTTATTATGTTTTACCATAATCCTCAATTGCACCAGTGTACAACTTGACTAGATCCTCTATTCTCTCTATAACACAAGGAACTTATTATTCTTCATTATACAAGGCCTAGTGTAATGGTACTAAATCTAAAAAATCAACATAATTGAGATTATTATTAAATTCCAAATATACAATATTTTAGTGAACATAATTCCCAGAAAATATATCTCCCTCATTTTTTTTTCAAACTCATTTTATTCAATTAGGGTAGGTGAGAATGTATTTGTTGGAGAGGGAAGTGGATATTCATGTTTTTTTATCAAACACACTATTTTCATATTGAAATTTGGTTGGAAAAAAATTATAATCCAAAGATTTTATTTTTTTGTTCCATCCATAAGACTTTAACTTCTTTAGCTTTGGAAGCCATCAATGTAACCATCTTGCTTGTTTTGTTTGATAACTTTGAAATACCCTTGAACCTCCAAAGAATTTTTTTCCATATTAATATTCAATGTTTATTCCTTAATATTCTCTCAATTAATTTTTTCAATAGAAACATAATTATAGTATTCCCTATAAAAATATATCTTGGATGATGAAAATGAAGATATGCAATGAAATTCTTTTTTACGTTCTTGAAATAATTGACTTTTTTCACTTTTTTAGAAAAAATAGTGTGCCTAAGATTTTATCCTCCATGTAAATATATCCAAATTTATGATAGGATATTTATTATATTTTACAATATTTAATATTTTATTTTCCTAAGAATGAACCATAGTAGAACACCCTAGGGTTAATCACAATGAGGATTCATACAACACACCTATTTTTATTATCACTATTATAAACTAACTAATATAAAACTATAATACTATTAAAAATGGGGGTTATTGAAATCCATGAAATATAATTTTTATATATATAATTTAATATATAATGAGGTTAATAATAATGAATGAAGAAATTTTTCTTAGTAGTCTATAGTGGATAAACTCATTATTTAAAATAATTCTAAATATTAAATTCAATGTACTGATCAAGGCCTTTCATAATAAACCATATAATTTTAAATTAAATTACCTGTAAAGTCTAGTTTTTTTATACCAATTTAAAATAAAATTTTTTTTTTAATTTTTTTACAGTTTATCGATAGGGTGGTTTTTAAATCGAGCTCCAGAAATTTATTCTGAGTGTTGGAATACCTAAAGGTATCATTTTAGGACATGCGTAATTACCTTATAATTTTAGCCAGTGTCTCGATGAGTCTCAGGAGAACAGGATAAAAAAATTCCACTTTATGGTTCTGCATAGGTAGCACAAGGTTATGGTCCAACCCGTACATTTTACCCTATTTAATAAATTTTTTATTTCACTAAAATTAGATTATATGAGAGATTGTGTTTAATTAGAAGATTTTAATAATAATAATAATAATGAATTTATTATTATTATTATTATTATTTTGGTTGTATAATTATATGAATGTTAAATAATTAATTAAATGATGTTTGAAGAAATTGATGAGAGTTTTTGGGGTTCACCGAAAACGTTTAATTAATTGAAATTTTTTGAAGTTAATGAATAGTTTTTTATTAAATAAGGGTTATGGGTTAGATTTTTTTATCACGAATATCTTATTAATTATATTACATTAAATTGGGGGTATTTTGATTTTAGGATTGAAGTTAGATTTTATTTTATTTCATTTAAAGGGAAAAAAGAGGTGGCTCTCCCCTTCCTCCGCTAAGTGAGGTGCGCATGACCCCTTACTACCCGAGGTGTGCACCACACCTCCTCTGAGCTACCTCCATGGATAAGTGCTCTATCTCCACACTTCTCGCTTGACTGAACCACCTTCTCCATACAAGCAACCACCAGCAGCGTGCACAACCCCCAGGGAAGAACCCATAGTGCACGACACCCTTCCCGGGTCCTCTGTCCGTGGAAATTCCTCCCAATTCGCTCACGGGTTTGGTCCAATTATTCAATGAAGAATATTCTATAATGTTATTTTCATCACTTTGGCGAATCTTTGTGTTTTTGGTGCCTGCTTTGTATTTTTAGAATTTAGGGTTTTGAGGATAATACACGTTGTTGTGTTATTCCTCCATTAGGATATGCGATTGATGTTTAGGGACCCATTGGTCTATGTTCCAGCATATGCCTCCAAGGGAGTGGAAAATGAGCTCAATTCTCTTTGAATATGTTGGTTCGAGTAAGCCTCTAAAACCTGTTGTTTAGTTTTTCACCAGTTTAATTAGGGTCTAATGAATTATCTGAGTCCCTTGTATATAACTGTAGGTGCATTGACCCTTGCAACACTTTTTATGCTATTCTATTACTAATTTAGTAAAATGTTGATTAATTTTTCAGGTTGCGCACACACTCATATATATGTAGATATATATACCTGTGCATCCATGCGACTGCGGGCCGGTAGTAAATTATTCTTGCTAGTACATCAATGTGTTGAATAATTAAATTGGTTTAACCCCTAGATAGGGTTAAAAATATCTATCACTTTATTTATGATTTCTTTGCCTCTTTAAATAATATGAGAGTATGATTTTCATTTATTTTGGAAATAATAAATTTTCTTTAAATGATTATTAATGATAAACTATTTTTTGGTGGTAATGTCATATCATGATTGATCAAGGTTGGGAGTTTGTATGTATCCCTGTTGATGCTGATACATGATATGTTGATGCTAGACTTTTGATTATATTGAATGATTTTTCCACATGTGATAAATGAGAAAATTACCATTTGATGGTGTTAAGTATGTATTGCTGGCTACTGAAAATATGTTGATCTCATGCCCTGAATATTAAATGGTTAAACAAGAATCACCCATGGTTATTCCTTGTAAATGAGACTTAAATGGAAATAGACTTGGACAACCATAGGTGTGCCTTTTAACTTGTTTCATAGAATTTTAATTACACAAAAAATGATAAATCATTAGGTGAATTAGATGATTGAATGGGGCATGAATGGTAATAGGGTAATTAATTGAAGAATTAATTATCAATTAATGAGTTGGAAAAATTGTGGCATTTACTGAATAATGAGAATATTGAATATTTTGACATTTTCAAAATATAAATTGGAAACTAGTAATAATTAATCGATTTATTAATTATTACATGATAAATGGTTAATAGTTAATTAAATGTTTTACTGGTTAAAGAGATATTACTAAATTATTAAATTAATTAATTAATTAATTTATGTGCATTAATTTAAGATTTTGAATTGAATGATTTTTATGATAGTTGTTCAATAATACATTTGAATGCATGTTTATTTTCAATGACTTAAGTTGTTTAGGATGGAGTTTTTTAAAAATATTACATTCTATGTGAGATAGTTTCTAAATATGTGGGCCCTGTTCAGCATGTTCAACTTGAGATGTTTATGACGTGCATGTTAATTGTTAAAGTCCTTGATGAGACACTGTTTTAGTTGAAAAGTACATACTGGTTAAAGATTTGGGATAACTAATTAAGAATAATTAATTATTAATTATTTGTCAACTATTGAGAATATTAATGGTTAATTGATTGTATAATTATTTTACGGGAGATTTTTGTTGTTAAATATTTGTTGAATTAATTAATGGATTGGATTAATGAATGAATGAATTAATTAACAGATGGTTTTGGGGTGTTAATCATCGAAATATACAAGAATGATAAATATATATATGTATGATTGTTAAATGGGTTTTGAGATAGGTACTGATGCTCCTAATAATCACGGGGTGCTAGACATGGCGTTCTACACCCAACTTGCATGAAAATATTATTTTGTGGGATAGGGACTGCTGCTCCAAATACCCATGGGTTGTGAGACAAGGACTGATACTCTAAATACTCATGAGGGTGCTAGAAAAGATGTTCTACACACATTAACTGACATTGGATTGTGTGTCCAATTGGTCATACAAGAAATGAATTAATGGTTAATGAAAAATGCTATGACATGATGATTTGTGAATTGAATATGAGAAAGGTTTCGTTCTTATTAATGAATTCGGTGAATCACTATTACTGGACAGAACCATGAGTTAATCACAATTTCTAGTGGATGGGCTCAGACATATTATATTAAAGATTAAATTGAATATCTTATAACACGTTATCCAAGCCAAAGCACAAGATTGGATTGAGTCTTTACCTTGATTACTAAGATGGTCTTTAGAGACATATATGGTGAGTGTCTTATACGGGGGATGTCGGGCTTAGGTCGTATCTCGATAATTGTGTAATTTAACGATGTTTTAATAAATGATAAATGAAAATCAATATGTGTTGACTAATGTGTATACATGAAAAATGTTTAAAGCATGTTCAGACACCTTCTGAGGGATAAAGAAGGTACTTGGGTATATAGTAACTTTGTACTGCTTACTTTAATTATGCATGTTTTCACACTGTCTAAATTATTTATTGAATGTATATATTTTGAGTAGAAATTGGTGGTCCAGGCTTACTGAGATTTATATCTCACACCATACTCAGGCCACCATTACACTGGGGTACCCAAGTAGATTTTATTTGGTTGCAGGATTGTGTAGTTAGAATATACTTGAGAGATAGGAGTAGAGGACTGAGCGAGAGCTCGAGATTCTCGAGTTGAATGCCTGTAGGGATTGGTTATATTTAATTTTACTTGATGCATAAGCAGGTCATATTTTTTATTATTTTCAATTATGTATCCATAACAAGTCATGCATTCATCTACTGTATAATTGTCAATGGCCACTTTTATAAAAGGAGTACTATTTTTCTTCTGATGTTTGGTAAATTATGTATTACTGCTTCCACTATTGATTTTAATTTACTCTGATATACCGTTGTGCAACTCTGACAAGAGGGTGTAGTTTTCCCACAGACTATCCTTATACCCTTGATGCTAGTCAGAAGCCTCTAGTGTATCGGGAGACAAGCTTGAGGTTATGTGGAGACAAGTCTAGCGACCGGTTTAGGGGTGAGCCGGGTCAGGACATTACAAAGTGGTATCAAAGGGTTTCTTTTTTTCTTTGTCTTACTGTTTTGGGGTTTTTAGACAGGAGACTAAGAATGTGTTTGTGCTTGGGTAAATAGCCTTGCTTGGGACTGATCACCCCACATTCAGGAAATGACTACGTGGGAAAGGTTTAGATTTATGTTCATGTTGTTCGCAATTATAGTTGATATGATTTCACCTTGAGTGACTGATGTATTTTCTGCTGCTTACTGATTATGAAAATGTTGAAAATATTATATTTTCATGATATGGAAATGAATTTTCATATATAAATCATCATAGGAACATAGAGATTAACATGCCATGCATATATTCCATGTCATGTAGTGGTATTTGTAGGATGCCTACTAATACGGATTATGTGCCTTGAATATATTCCAGTTCTTGTATTTATTTAGAATTCCATTTTAGATAGCATGTTTCAATGATACAATTAACATTCTAGAGTGATAATATTCTATGATTATGTGATATTATTTGTCATATCATATTTTAGTGATTTCAACATGAGGATCTATGTTAGCTACTTGTCGTGACATGTTATCTTTCTAATAAATGATTGGGTTCATTGGATAAATTTATTTGGTTAAAATAATGATGGAATAATTTTTTAGTTGTATGGTGTATGGGCGCCTTAAAAATATGAAAAAGGGTAACACATGTATTCAAACAATTAAAAAGGGATGTTAAAGATAAAATGTTAAATGAAAATTGGGTATCTTAAATGGGATCCAAATGCCAGTAGTAAGGTGTATGGGTGCCTTATTGAATGGTTAATGGACATCCATGTGACTGAACCATATGACCATAGTATGTTTGAAAATGGTTATGAATGTAAAACTTTTTAGTTTTTATTGGAATTTATTGTTCTAAGGTTTCTTTTTGAAGAACCCAAATTGAATAAATGGGGCCATTAGCGGTCGACTTTTTGGTAAGAGGAAATTATATGCTAAATTTCTTATTTAAATCTGGATAACACTATATGTGAAATGTTTAAAGAGGATTTTTGTTATAGCTATTTGGTTTTTCTATGTGGCATTGATTGATAACCATGTGACTGGTTGTGAAAAAGTACTTGTGTGTTTGTGGGAATTTATTCAAATGTTAGAAAGTTGAAATGAATTAATTAAAATGGATAAAATGAAAAAGGGGATTTTTAACCTCATGATTTCAGTTTTGAATGACCAAGAGAGAGGGTCGATATTTATGTCGCACAAGGGGATAAACTGTGGTAGGTAGTACCCTTAGAATTTTCTATGCCATTAAAGTAAGTTTGTCCCACATCTCATGAGGACTTATCGGGACTCGAGTGTTATATAATACTGATTAGTTTAATTAATGGATTTTATGATCAATGTATGACGTGGTGATTATGGTATAAGGAATGTCACATGCATGCGTTAATGTGTTCTGAAATAGCGCACAAGTGAGTAGATGATCTTTTCTTATGACGTTTTGGAAAATCCTAAGGTGGGTAGTGCCACATCATTCTTGGTGAACATGTCGGCAAGTGACACCGAGTTTTTAGAATATAGTTATCTGGTAGTAGTTCCACTAATCTTCTTAATGACATTGGTTTTCTATTAGTGCACTCTTCTGAATACGACGAGCATGCCCCGTATCTCAACCTTTCCGTGGAGACACTAAGATAGTGTCTGTCTTACACAGTGCTACAGTTTAAATGTTGTTGGGCTTGATGACTTGTTGTTATCTGGGTTTTATGTGGGATGCATGATTTTTTTGGTTTACACCTTCATTCTTGTTAGAGCATGGTTGTTTTTTTAAATAGCCTTATGATGGATTAATTTGGGAATGTCACTGGAGGTCAGGTAGGAACATCGTTGTACATGCACTTGGTGATGTAATAATTTTAAGAGGAACATATCCAGTTCAAGGGTGAGAGTGAGTTTTACAAAAATAACGACCTTCCATGAAATCATGCACAACTAGTTTCTATTGGTCAATAGACATTCAACAATTTTCTTCAATGAGGTCCCTATTATGGCCTCACATGTAATCTCTGTTTCAGTGAACTTTGGCTTGGGTTTTAAAGAATTAAAATGTTGGACATATGTTTTGGTTTGTAGTGTGTTTGGCATTTGGAAACGTAATTTCTTTGTTTCAAGAGAAACATTTCAACCTTGGTAGGTCAGATAGTATCATAGTAGTTCCCGATGACTTCTCAGGGATAAGAAATTTTTATGGTGGGTAGATTGTAAAGTCCCTTACTTTTAAACCTGGTTAAAATACAATTTTTTTCAACTTTTCTTATGGTTTATCGATGGGTCAGTTTTTAAACCGAGATCTAGAACATTATTCCGAGTGTTGGAACACCTAATGGTGTCATTATTTGGAATTTCAAAATTACCTGATAATTTTAGCAGGTGTCTTAATGAGTCTTGGGAGCACTAGATCTAGAAAGGTCCACTTTAATAGATCTTCACAGGCAGCGCATGGTTGCGGTCCAACCCGTGCAGTTCACCATATTTAATAAGTTATTTATTTTAATTAAAATTTATTATATGAGAGAATGTATTTAATTACAATAAAGTTTTAATAATAATAATAATGAATTTATTATTATTAATATTGTGTTTTTATAATTATATGAATGTTAAATAATTCAAGAAATGAATGTTGAAGAAATTAATGAGAGTTTTGGGGTTCACCAGAAATGTTTAATTAATTGAGGAGTTTCGATGTTAATGAAGAAACTTTTATTATTATTAAATACACGTTATGGGTTGGAGGTTTTTTTCATCAATATCTTATTAATGATATTAAATTAAATTGGGGGTTTTGGGATTTTATTTTTTACATTTGATTTGATTTTATTTATTTTAATCAGAAATAAAAGTGGGGGTTCTCCCCCTTCCTCATACACATGAGGCGCGAGTGACCCCCCCTCCCTGTAACCCTAGGTATGCACTGAAACTCCTCCGAGCTATCTCCATAGCCTCAAGCTCCTCCTCTAAAATTCTCCCTCAGCCAAAACTCCTTCTCTTAGCGGGCAACCTACAACAGATCACACAACCCCTGGATCGAACCAATAGCGCATGACCCTCTTCTCGGGTCTTCTGTTCGCAGTGATTTCTCCAAATTTCTTCATGGGATTAGTATGATTATTCAATGAAGGATATTCTATAAGGTTCTTTTTCATCGATTTGGTGAATCCTTCTGTTTTCTATGCCCGATTTTCTTTTTCTGAATTTAGGGTTTTGAGGATAATACGTTTTGTTGTGTTCTTCCTCCGATAGGATATGTGATTGACGTTTAGGGACCCATTGGTCCACATTCTAACATCTACCACCAAGGGAGAGGAGGATGAGCTTGATTACCTTTCAATATGCTGGTTTAGCTAAGCTTCTAAAACCCACTATTTGGTTTTTCACTAGTTGAATTTGGGTCTGATGAATTATATGAGTCCCTAGTATATAATAGTAGGCATGTTAACCCTTTCTACACTGTTTCTGGTCTTCTCTTACTAATTTAGTAAAATGTGGATTAATTTTTTAGGGTTCACACCCACACATATATGCAGATATATATATATAAGGGTGTGTTCATGCAACTGCATGCCGATTGCAATTGATTACCGCATAGTACATCAATGTGTTGAAAAATGAAATCAGTTCCATCCCAAGGCAGGGTCCCAAATATATATCACTTTATATAAGATTTATTTTTTTCTTTAAATAATTTGAGAGTATGAGTTTCCATGATTTTGGAACTGCTAAATTTTCTTTAAATGATTATTAACAATAAACTATTTGTTGGTGGTAATGGCATATCATGCTTGCTCATGGTTGGGCTTTTGTATATATCCACATTGATACCGATACATGATATGTTGATGCAATACGTTTGGTGTTATTGAATGACTCTTTCCACATGTGATAAATGATGAAATTACCTTGAGATGGTGTTAATCATATATTTCAAGCTATTGAAAATATGTTGAGCTTATTCCCTGAATATTAAATGGTTAAACAAGAAGCACCCATGGGTCTTCCTTGTAAATGAGACTTAAATGGAGATGGACTTGGACACCCTTAGGTGTGTCTTTTTACCCATGCCATAGAATGTTAATTATGAAAACGATGATAAATTAGTTGGTGAATTAGATGATTGAATGGGGAAGGATAGGCAATTGGGTAATTTATTGACGAAGTAATTATCAAGTCCTCAGTTAGAAAAAATTGTGGCATTTACTGAATATTGAGAATATGGAATATATTGACATGTTCAGAATATAAATTGGAAATTGGTAATAATTAATGAATGGATTAATTATTACATGATAAATGGTAAATTAATAACTAATTGATGAACTGGTTAAAGGGATATGATTTAATTATTGAATTATTGAAATAATTAATTTTCATGCATTAATTTAAGATTGTGAATTAAATGATTATTATGATAGTTGGCCAGTAATATCTTTGGATGCATGTTTACTTTCAATGCCTTAATTTTTTGAGGATGGAGATGATTAAAAATAAGACATGCTATCTGAGATGGTCTCTATACATGCAGGCCTTGTTCAACATGTTTTAATTGGGATGTTTATGACATGTATGTTAATTGTTAAAGTCTTGGGCGAAAGACCATTTCAGTGGATGGGTTCAGACTTGTTAAAAATCTGGGATAACTAATTAAGAATAATTAATTGATAATTAATTATTAAATATTTATATTTTTAATGGTTAATTTATTTTAGAATTATTTGATGGGATATTTATGTTGTTAACTAGTTGTTGAAATAATTAACATATTGGACTGATAAGTTTATGAATTAAATAATGAATGGTTTTGGGGTGTAAAACATGGCATTCTACACCAACAATAAATATATATATATATGATGGATAAATGGGTTGTGAGATAGGGAATGATGATCCAAATACTCAAGGGGGGATAGACATGGTGTTCTACACCCAGCTTGCAAGAAAAATATTATTTCATGGGACATGGACTCATGCTCAAATACCCATGGGTTGTGAGACAAGGACTGAAGCTCTAAATACTCAATAGGGTGCTAGACATGATGTTCTACAACCATTAATTGAAATTGGAATACGGGTCCAATTGGTCATACATGAAAGGAATTAACGGTTAATGAAAACTGTTCTGATATAATGATCTGTGAATTGAATATGAGAAAGGGTTCAAACATAGTAATGAATTGGGTGAATCACCGTCAGTGGATGGACCCAGGAGTGAATCAATATTTTTAGTGAATGATCTTGGACATAGTATATGAAATATTAAATTAAATATCTTATGACACATTATCCAAGCCAAGCACAAGCTTGGATTCACTCTTTAACTCGATTACATAGATGGTCTTTAGAGACATCTGTGGGGAGTGACTTATATGGGAGATGTTGGGCTTAGGCCAGATCTCGAGAATTGTGTAATTTAATGAGGTTTTAATAAATTATAAATGAAAATTAATGTTTGATGACTGTTGTGTGTACATGAAAAATGTATAAAACAAGTTCAAACACAAGCTGATGGTTGAAGCTGGTACATGGGAATATATTTACTCAACAATTCTAACTTTAATTATTCATTCTTTCACACGGTCAAAATTATTTATTGAATGTATTGATTTGTGGTAGACACTGGTGGTCCTGTCATACTGAGATTTATATCTCACACCCTACTCAGGGCTCCATTGCACTGGGGTACCCATGTAGATTATATTTGGTTGAAGGATTATTCGGTTAGCATATACATTGGATATATGAGGAGAGGACCGAGTGGGAGCTTAGGATGCACGAGATGAAAGCCTATAGGGCTTGGTTGTCTTTTATTGTACTTGATGTGTCAATAATTTTTTATTGTTTATTACATTAAATTATTTATCCATAACATGTCATGCATTTATCTACGGTATAATTGGTATTGGCCACTTTTATAAAATGAGTACTATTTTTCATCTTCTGTTTTGACAATTATCTATTACTACTTCCACTATAGATTGTTATTTAAACTTATATACCACTGTAAAACTATGATAAGAGGTTATAGTATCCCTATATAATATCCTTAGACCCTTGGTGCAAGTTGTAAGCCTTTGGCATATAGGGAGACACGCTTGAGGTCATGTGGTGACCGGTCCGGCCACCGGTTCAGGGGTGTGTCGGGTCGGGACATTACATTACCCCATACCAAAAACCTCTACATACGAGATAATTTTATTCCTTAAGACAACTAGGAGACATCTTTATTGACAGTCACAATAAATTATATTCTACAATATATGTATGACACCAATAGTGAAGGGAATGATAATAATAAATGATACTAATAACTCAATGGTAGAGAAAATAGGGAGACTACTCATCATGATACAATTAACCACCACCAAAATCCCTAGAATCAAATAAATAGATAAGAAAAGTAAGCACAATAAACTCATTCAAAACCCTATTTCCTCCCATGAACATGTACTGAGGTTAGTTCTTCATTTTTTTTGTGGAGTTGAAAAGGGAACAAAAGGGGGAGAAACATATAAAATAAAAGAAATAGGATTTCAATAAAAATTCACAAATGAAGAAAAAAAGATACACTAATATATATTGAAAATATTACAAACTACTACAAAAAAGTAAACTCCACATTACCCCTTGAAAATGGATTCTTCACAAAATGGGAGAAGAGATACATATATATAAGGATAGGGGTGAAATAATTCTCTCCAAAATTATCCTCCATATTTTTCCACATGCATCTCCCAATAAATTTCTGAATTTGTAACATATGTATCATTAATATTATTTCATAATGTCTCTTCCATTATCCCTCAACAATTTCAGCATCATATACCACCAGATAAAGGATTTATGGTCATTTTACTTCAAGACATTTAATCTATCCATGTGACTCGTCAAAATCAAATACTTCACGTTACCAAGAAATAATGACCCACTATCCTCTAGATTCACACGTGGCACGATTCAAGAAAGATGTTCTAATGAGTTAATTATATTAATTTAATACTTATTCTCCCTCTACTATGGGAATTATAAATTTATACCTAACCCAATATCTTATAGGAATCATTTAGGGATTAATACTCCAATATGATTATGGGAATCATGCATTGATACCATCTTTTTTTATAGGAATCTAGTTGTGATTCCTGATACACCATGTTATGGGAAATGGTTAATGATTAGTACTCCATTATTTTATGATTTCTATACCTTTTTTGGTTCCATTTTTTAGATTCCATACACCATTTAAATTTATTAAAATGTATTTATGCATTTTATTATTCTCCATGGATCATGTTTATTGTATAATGTTTCCATACATTTATTCCATGGTATATGTTTTATTTTTTTGAGTTTACATGTGTTTTTATCATGGATTATGGAAAAATATAATTATACAATATTATTTTTAATAATATATTTCATCATACACATGTTATATCAAATGGTTATCAAATAAACCTTGGAAAAGTGTTGTTTTGTTTTTACCATAGAGAGCATTTTAGCTCACACCTTTGTTATGTTTCCATTACCTAGGAAATGAAGTTGAGTATAAACTATATGAATTCTATAATGTAGTATAGTATAGTTCAATTATTGATAAATAATTCCAATTTTTATAAAATAAGATCTATATAAAGATAATATTCTATGATAGTAAACCTTTGGGTTTCCACATTGTGGGACTATTTGGAAATTGAATGATTATGCATGTAAAAAATGATATTAGTGTGTTTATTTAGATTGGATCACCTCATATCAAACATTAGATTGATGTTTCATATTCATGTACAAGATATAATTAATTAAAAGACTATTTTCATATGGTTTCATGCCAATATAAGGTCATTTTCAATGGTTTTTATCATCCCACAAACTTATTGTGTAAAAAACTACTTCAAATTCATTTTCCATCATCCTAATAAAAAAACATAGATTACTACAGAATTATTTCATATATTTCAAAAATTAATCTAAATTGGTTTTTGATGATTTAAAGTAAATATGAGGTAATTTTATTGGTTTTCCACCCCAACTCATGTTTTTAAAGCCTTCCAAATATTTAAAAACATCATATTAAGCCTGTTAGAACATACTGAATATTAGATTGAGATTTTTACTCATACACATAATAAATAATTAAAATACCACTTTTCTATGTTTTCACAATAATATGAGGTAATTTTTGAGTGTTTTGACAATTATACACATGTTTTTATGTTTTAAAACACTATAAATGCATTTTTTATTATCCTAAGAAATGACTAATTGTATTGACATGGTGTATGTTGATATATTTTAAAGATAAACTAATGATTTTATAATATGAATTCATCAAAATAAAATGTTGTTTTCTGCTTTTGACCCCTCAACACACTTTTTTAATGATAATAAATCTTTAAATAATTCTAATTTAGTCATTTTGATCAATCTATGAATTATATTACTATTTTATCTACTTTTATATTTCATGAATAAATCAAATAATTTTCAAATTATTTCAGGTCAATACATGGTTGTTTTATAAAGGCCTGATCATTATATGTGAATTTTAGTGTTTTGAACTCTAAAAACATGTTTTCATTAATCCTAAGAAAATGAAAGATTTCGTTAAGAAGGATTCGGTTTATTTATATAAAAATCATTACATTGTTGTTTTATTATGATATATGGGAAATTAATTGTCTTTTTCTTCGTTTTGACCCCTAGATGAATATTTTATAGTGATCTAAATCATTAAAAACATATGATTCAATCATTCCAAACCAAACACATAGTTTACATATAGTCAACAAACTCATATGAATCAATAATAATTTAATGATATTTTTCATATGATTTCATGTTATTAAGAGATGATTTATTATGGTTTTGACCTTTACATTCCTATTACAATGTTTTAAAACACTACTAATATGTTTTCAATCATAAAATAAAAACAAATACATGTATTTATAGGTATATATTTGATACATTTTAAAAATAAACCAATAGTTATTTTCCTATTATATAATGGAAATTAGAGGGTGTTTTCTTATATTTGACCCCGTGGCACATATTTTTAAAGATTGTCAATTTTTTTAAAACTACTCATTTAATCATTTTGAGAAAACATTACATTTTATTGATGTTTCATTTTCTATTTAATTCCATAAACATATATAATAATATTGAACACTTAATTCATTTCAACATAAGATAATTTTTATCTTTTTTTACAATTATATTCACGTTTTAGTGTTTTAAAACACTAAAAGAGAAATTTTCATTACATCGAGAAAATGAAAACTCATTTTGTTGTTTCATAAATTCTTGCATTTTATAAATCAATCTAATATTTATTATCTATTATTTAATCTAAAAAATTGTTAATTTTCATGGGTTTGAAACAATTTCAATTTTTTTTAATGAATTTAAAATCAATTAAAATAATTTTAAGGACATATCTATAATAATTATATATTCTAGTATATTTTCAGTAAAAATAACATTTTTCTTTTAATAAAGATATTTTATTTTTTTTATAGAGTGATGTCATAACCCACACATGAAAAACCATATAATATAAATTGAACACATTTAATTAGTATATATTGTTCCCATAATATAATTTTTTTTAAATAAACATTGTTTTCTTTTCATAAAAACAACAATACTTTAAATATGGAGTATTCCTTTCACTTACACATCTTAAAAACATTTGAAAAATATTTTATATTTTTTAATGATAATAAAATTTCAGAAATTGAAATAAATTAAAATAATTAAACTCTTTAGTCTATTACTACTTATAAATATTTTCTTTTTAAATGTATTATTAGGGCTCAAATTAATTATTTTATTACCCAATAAATAGCTTTATCTTCCCAAATATTTTCTTAAAACATTTCATATGAAAACATAAAGGAAAAATAAATCATGTAGAGGTTTCTTTGAAAAAATGAAGTACTCTGGAAAGTTTTTACAATATTATAAATTTATGCATTAAGATTTATAAAGTACAATAATATTTAAATAATATCATTTGTTACCTTTTTAGAATTCATAAAAATTCCATAAAAATTATATAAATCATAGATAATATATATATATTGGGACATAATTTTCTATATCACTCGTAAAAATAGAATAACCATATGATCAACTTCTATACCCCATGATTTGGATTTATATCACGTACCCACTTCTCCTTGGTTTATAACATAACCACAAGTCCATGGTTTATTACATAACCAACCATCCTTGTTTTATTATAAAATGAACCATCCTCAATTTATAAAAAAGTACCCATAATCATAAATAATTTCCATGAAACACAACATAATCAAAACACGTGAAATCTTTCAACATTAAAAATGACAATCATATGATATTCTATTCACCCATAAGATTACATTTCCATTAATTAAAATATTCACTCCATTTAAAAACCCATTTTAATATCAAAATACCCCAAAAAGGTATATTTGAGTTTTCTCTATAGAAAATAAGAATTTTTTTACTAGAATCTAAAAAATAATAACTATTATAGTGGAAGGAAAAGTCCTTTTAGATGTGTACATTAAAATAGAACATTCCTTTTTTTCTTTTGTAATAATGTAAAATATCTACGTAAAAAATGTAATGAGACTATTTTTGAGGACTATTAAAAGATAGTAAAAAGTGTCATAATGTTTCTATAGAAATTTTTTTGTTCATATATATATATTCATAATCTAAATTTTAAAACATGAATATGGAAGAAATATAGATTGATGGGATACTTTAAAAGATTATTTTTAAAAGTAATCACCTTACCAAAGGTAAAACTTGTCACGTATGTTCTTTATATTCCGGAAAAATAAAATAATGATAATTATTTACATAATTAATGATTTGTTAATATTTATTATTCCTTTTATTTTTCAATTATCTCGCTATGAAAAATTAGTTAATCATTTTCATTCACTTCATATGTTTTGATGTTATTTGGAATATGGGTCCAAATTGACTTTTGTAGGTTGAATATGATCAAAGAGTTCATTATTCATTCATCTCAAAACTAATGATCCTGAAATAATAGTCATTATTATAAATCATTTATACTTTTAAAAAATTATGAATGATTGTTATGAAATTTGAACTACGATACAATAATGGACATAGTTGGGCATACATACGCATGAGTAACATTTCCATTTTTTAATTGTCATCTTGGAAATAAGGTATATATTATTTTATCGTTAAATTACTATAATCATATAATATATAATATATTATCTCTTTAAATATTAATATACATATCATCCATGTATTGTGGTGATGAAAATAATCCCATCATTTGTGGAGGTAGTACTCCACATGTATTCCCAAATGACATTATAAATTTTTATTGATTAGAAATGTAAGAAAGAAAATTATATATTATCTATTAATAATTATAAATATTTAATTAAGATAATAATTATTTCATACATATCTCATATATTAATTAACATTATCTTTATTACCATCCATGTAAAGCGTTAGTGAAAATGAATTACATCACTCCATAAGGTGGTAGTCCACCCTAAAAAATAGAGATGTTATTGTACCATACAAAGAATGTAAATTAATAAGGTATAAATGATATAATAATTCTTGAATAATTATTGTGTTAAAAATATAAATTATTTATCTCAAATCTATCATTTAAACCATCCATAGGTAGAGGTGATAGAAAATGAATTACATCAGTTCATGAGATTATAGTCCTCTGTACACATGAATGATAGTTTCATTTCCCAAATGATGGAAGCGGTGTTGGTTCTAGGATATTCAGTTAAAATAAAAAAATCTTAGTAGATGTGATATACTTGTGTTATTATTTCAGCATGGTTGAAGATTATTTGAATGAGGTGGAAGAATAAATAAAATATTCTTTATAAATAATGATATCTCTTTCTCAGAAAACCTATTATGATTTACACCAAAAAATTCATAGATTTTTTTTATGAACAAAACAAGGCATGTAGGATGTAGGTATTCAAGAAAAGAATTTATTTATTTTTATTTATTGGAAATTATGGTGTAAAGAGGATATAAGGGGCTGTGTCCTTTTATAATTGGGGAAGAGGACATAGTTGGAATTTTTGAAAAGAGAAACTGATACCCATGTTTGTATCATGAATAAATGATCACAAATAAATCAACCTTGTGTTTTTGATTAACCCCTAGTAAGTCCATTTTTAACATAACCGTGTTAATTTTTTTACTGCTTTTACTATTAATTAGGAACAAAAATTTAGTTGAAATTAATTTATAATATAAATTATACCAATTAAAAATATTTATTTCATTTTAGGAAACTAAATTAATAACATTGGTTGGATTTAATTTAATATTAAACCCACATACACGATGATAAAGTGAGTTTTCAAGAAGTGTTTTTTTTCAAGCATAAGATGATTTTATATTAAATCTGTGATTAGTAATAATCATTATATGAATTTAATTTCATATTTATAGATATATCGTAAATATATTTAATTTAATAAATTAATCACCTTGTTTTTTAAATTAATTAAGATTTATAAACATTATGAACTAATATTTTTTTAACAAAAATATGTTTTTTTAAAAGTAAAATTATACTAAATTAAAGTATGAAGATTATTTAAATTTAATTAATTATATTAAATATTAAAAAATAATATATATGTTATCTGAAATCAAATTGAAATCATATATGTACTTTTAAATTACTTAATTTATTGAAAAAAACAACAGTTTTACAAAAATCAGTATTTTTAAATATTAATTGCAAAATAAATATATTCTAAAAAATCCTGAAAATTTAACATATTTTATCTTTCATATACTTATTTAAAAAATTAAATTAATTTTACAAAAATTAAATTCATTAATTTGGAAATTAAACTTCTTGATATAAAAATTATACAAAAACTGTTTATTTAAATACACTTTATTTTTTATTTTAAAATTAATTAGTATTTTTAAATTGAATATAATAATCTAATTCATAATAATAAAAATAAAAATGGTTTATTTTATCATTACATAGGTATTTACAGTTAATAATCCATTTTTATCACAAAACACATATTATTTTCATTTCGCCTAATCATACAGGTCACAATTAATTGAAAGATAATTTAACAATGAGTTCACGTAAATCCATGGTCAGTTTCCATGTTTTTGATCACCCCATGAAAGTTTTATCAATTTAAAAAAATAAAAATGATGTTTCAATTATCCAATGAAAATGATTAATTTAATTTATGTGTGTTTTTCCACTATATTTAAAAAATAATTTGTGATTAAAAGTTGATTATTTCTGAAATTTAAAGGTCATTTTCTTTACTTTGACCCCATGATGTATGTTTTTAAAGAATTTTATACCTTTTAAAAATTATTATCTAGTGTAATCCATCGGATTGTTTTAATATTCCACTATTACATTCCCATATAAATAAATTACTATTATCTTATGATTTCAATCAGAGTGAAATATTTCATGAAACAAATAGTACACACACAAGGCCCATCAAGGAAGGCTGGGGGAAACATGGATATGGAGGCCTAAAATAGTGGAGACCGAGGGAATCCCCTCTAATTATATTAAACCCTATTTATTTAAGAGTTTGAAGGTTGTGAATATATAAGCTCTCCAATCTGGGAGTGTCCAACGAGGCCAGGTAATCTGCAGCCCTATTCCCCTCTCTCCAGATGTGAGACAATTTGGAATTTGTGCCAAGGATGTTGTGGCACTTGTGAATGATATATAAAATAGAACAAGGGTTAGATCTGAGGCCATGATTGGCGTTGTGGACCAGTATAGAGTCAGTTTCCTCTTCCTTCAAATCCAAACCCCTCTGCCTAAAAATTGAGTCATCTGCTAGCATAGACTTAGCTTTTTACAACAACGAAGAGCCCTGGCCCAGACGGTAGAAAATGCCATGATGACCGACCCAAAGCTATCACCAACAATCCCTCTGCCACACATGGTTCATGGAACACATGATCCATTGGTGTTGATATTTTAGCCCTATGGGGGGGGGGGGGGATTCCAGCTAACCCATGTTTTAGTATTAGGACTGATGACATGATGGGTGTCATTACAAACCTGATTGAACCACTTCAAGGTGGGGGAGTCCCTCTAATTTTTGAGAGATATTACCGTATTGATAAGAAGAGTTTTAATTATAATAACGTTCACTCTCCTAGATTATGGAACCCCTTCATGGGTCTACTTTTTGCATACCCGCCAAAGACACCAATAGTCTGCATTCAGTACCAGAGTGTGAACCCTTCTCTTGAGACCCCTATACTCTGAGCACTGGAACCAATGAACTAAGAAGGGTTTCATAGCCATGTTGTGAATAGAAAATGTTGTGAACTCACTAAAAAATTTTGAGACCTCCTTCTCCCCCTCACCCTCTAAGAACAAGTGCACCGAGCTATCTTCATGATGCATCCAACAACAGACACACCTGGACGCCATGCTAACAGCGCATCTCTAAATATTCTCGTAGTTGGGGATACCATTATGCAAGATTCTCTAGATAAAAAATTATACTTTATAGGGATGTTCCTATCTTAAAGAATATCATTCCACCCATCACCAGTTCCTGACATAAGTAGGACCCGAAAATAATCCGTAGTCGTAAAGGAGTTGGAGGAATAAGGGGTAAACACACTTCTATCTGAGGCCGAGGATAGTTTAATGAGTTAGAACTGATCCAAATGATCCAGATTTAGAATGAAATTGATAATGGATAGATGAAGAGTGACCTTTCTAAAGGATATGGTAGTGGTAGGACATCTAGGAAAACTGTTGAGCTCCCTATACCAGTAATCATGCCAAAAGGAAATATTATCGGTCTTGAGAATACATTGAGTATGAGGATGAAGAGTGGTTACGAGGGCCCCTAAAACGCTCCATAGAAGAGTGGCGTGTCCATCCCCCACATCCCAAACCCCCTATGTAATAGTGATGTATGGTCGTCCCTCATAAGGTGCGTTTCTCCAACACCTCCCATAACAGTTTTGCATGAATGTAGGTGAGGGTGCAATGGAGAATCCAAACATTAATTCCACCTTCACTAGTGGGCCTCTCCATCTCTTGTTCGGAGTCACCATGCCTTATGACCTCAGTTATTGGGTCATAGATAAATCAAGCTAGAATGCAGTTGATATTACGGATAAAAACCTTAGGAAACCTAACCGCAGATAATACGTGAATGGGGATGGCCAAAAGTACACTATTAACCAAAGATATCCTACCCCGAAGGACATGTATCTATTCTTCTAGCTGATCACCCTCTCTGTGATTCTGGAAACAAGAAGTTCAAAGTCACAAATATATAGCCTCTTCAATTAGATCGGGGCTCCCCTGTACAACATGGGAAGAACACCTTTCCCTATACCCAGCAAGTGACTCACTTTAAGAACCTGACTAGTAGTACAACTACTAGAAATATAGAAGCTACTCTTAGGATTTTTGATCATCGGACTGCCCAAGAAACAATAAAACTCTAGGGATTTATTTAATCCCCACACAATACTACTCAACGCATTAGTGAATATGATAGAATTGTCCACAAACATGAGGTGTGGTACTAATGGGAGGCACATCCTCCAATGGTATGGCAGGATGTCACTGCTTCTAGTACTACGTTGGATTAGGTGTTGGAGCACATCTTGAGTGATAATAAAATGAATCAGGGAGATAGGATCCACCTTTCATAGGCCTCACATTGCTTTGAAGAAGCCCAATGTTTTTCACATGAAAGATATCTCCATCAAGGATGAGCTGAAACACCTTAAGATCAGATAAATGTTTGAAAAAGAGAGGCTCATACCTGCTAGTATCTTTTTGGTAGTTATATGCATGTTTTAGTGTTTTAAAACACAAAAGGACATTCCAACCATTCTATGAAAATAGAAACTCATATTTTTGTTTCTCCATTTCATAAAATTATTTAATCAATTCATATTTTTATATGATTTAAATGAAATCTTTGTTTTTTACATTGTTTAAATCCATAAAGAATGTTTTTAAAAACCATTAAATATTTGAAAAATTATTATTTAGTCATTCTAAGAAAACAAATGATGAATTAGAATTTTGTATTCTGTTACACAAAAAGTATTATTTACTCATAATTTTCTTATGATTTTATATGAATTCAACATTTTCTTATTAGTATTTTCACCATTACACAACCAATTTACTATTTCAAAAAAATAAAAATGTTTTTTCGGTCATTCCGAGAAAATGAAAATTTCTATTAATAGGGAGTTATTACAAAAATTCACAAATAAATAAATTGAATATTTACAAATATTTCATAATAAATGAAGGATTGTTTCTCAATTTTGGTCTCCTGAATCATGTCTTTAAATACATTAATGTATTTTAAAAAGTAATATTCAGTCATTTTTATAACACCATACATAGGTTTGATGTTCCAAATATATGTTTAAATAATAATTAATTTCAAAATATTTTCAGATTATTTTATGTCAATATGAGGTCATTTTATTTGGTTTTGACCATTACACTAATGTTTTATTATTTGAAAGCACTATAAATTAATTTTTGGTTGTTTAGAGCAAGGAAAAAAATGAACTAATGTAGTTTCACTGATTTAATTTAAAATAGAAATATATGCTTGTTTTCCACTAATTTCACGATAATCATAGGTCATTTTCATTGAATTTATCCTTTGACACACATTTCAAACAATTTAAAATTATTAAAAACTACTTATTTAGTCATTTTGAGAAAAACACATAAAAGATTGCAATTTATTCCACTCATAAAAATTAAAAATAATTCTAAGATTTTTTTCTATGATTTCACATTATTATGAGGTTGTTTTAATTTTTTTTTGTTACAGGTATAATTTATTGGTTTAAAAAATTAATTTTTTTTAGTCATCCTAGGAAATATATAATTCATATTGATGGAGTTTTAGTTAAAAAATATTTTAAATCCACCTACTATTTTTTCCCATGGTTTAACAAAAATTAGAGGTTGTTTTATTGAATTCATCCCCTTTTTGCACATTTTTAAATTTGATTATATTTTTAAAAAGAACAAATTTTGTTATTTTCATCCGACCAAATGACCAATTAATATTTGATATAATTTTATGCCATACACATATTTCAAATATCATTTTTCTAGGATTTCACACTAATTAGTGGGTTTTCCTATGCTTCTTACTATTATATATGTAGGTTTTGGGCACAGTGGAAGCGCATGTATGGGTATACCAAAAATTAATTTTTCCATTAGTGACGATCAATCTGAGATCTGTCACAATGATAAAATGTTAGATATTCGGAATAGAACGAAGAATGAATGAAAAGAAAAGTGTCATAGAACTATAGAGATGATCAACCTATGCTAGTTAGAAATAATTTCATTAAAAGAGAAAAATTTCCTTGTTGGAATTATCTATTTATTGATGTTTCAGGTCACGATCCGATGTGATTCATCATTGCATCATAGAAGTGAATTGTAGGCTTAATCTAGTAGTGATACACATTTTCTCCACATATCTATGGACATTGCTAAAGGGATCTTTGGGTGCTAGCGTGGAAGAGACTTCACTTGCGATGTCCTCCTTTGATCGTCTTGACAGCCTCTTCCAAAGAGCTCTTCTTGATTCAGTGGTGTAGGATCACTCCCGCAACCTGAGAGCAATCATAGAGGAAAGGAATTATCTCTTGGATTGAGAGAGTTTTCCAAATTCATTATGAATAACCATAGAGAGTGGCTAGATTAATGAGAATAATGTAATTGGGATTTTATTACCTATAGTAATAAAATGAATTAATTACCCAAAAGCATTTATTCATTTCATTTAATTCTTAGCAAGACCCCATGTCTAAAAATAACTGTTGACTATTATTATCACTTGACATATTACCAACAAATTACACCTAATAATATTTAATTAAATAAATAATATTATTTCTCACAAATCCCTAGATATACTACACGTCGTGAATATTAATATACCCAACATGTAATTTTGTTTTTCTAGTTTCTTTATTTCCACCAAAACATTTATTAGACCTTGAATAATGAATATATATTTCATAAAAAAATATCGCAACATTATTTTCTAATAAATGTATTATTTCCACCATAATATATTATCTCAAATAACTAGTTTTAAAATAAATAAGATCAGTCATCCTTCAATAATTATTAAACCACTATTAAGAATAATCATTATTCAACTTGTTAAATGAATATTTAACTATGATACTTGGAAAAACATAGTGTGTGACCCTCTAGGGATATTTTTCAATAGAATTAGGTGGATCCTGCCTAAAGTACAAGGATAACATCTAGGAACATGCCATGGCACCCATAGATAATGATTTTAACACCATAATGATGTATCCCCTCTTATGAATTCTTACTGTTTAATATAATCACATTGTATCGATATCTCAAATCAAGTGGGTAGGATGATAGTGACATCAACCCAAAGGCTTGATTATTCGTTCTCTAACTTTATGGAATTGAATTTTTTCATTCCTCACCATGGACATGGATTATTTAGGCTATATAAATTTCATCATAGGGCTTGAGATATCTACTTCTATTATGGAACATAAGGGACAAATCATTTCTTGCATTGTCTATTAATGTAGTATTACTCATGATCCACCCAATATATCCTACCTCACTGTGAATAGTGTGTTGTCATAGTTTTCTTCAATACATATTACTGTGTGAGTTGTAAAATCCATTACTAATAATCTGAAAGTCTAAAGACCAATACACATGTCTACAGATAGGAACATCCAATGACGCTATGAAATATAGATTTCCTACTGGCAGGCCTCGTTCTCATAATATCCTCCTAGACATTGACAAGGGAACAAACCTTGATAAGGTGCCTCATTATTTAATGAGTCCTCACCCCTAATGGTTTGTATTATTTGTGTCTCTCAAATAACATCATCTAGCCATATAACATATATTCAGGAATAGTGTTATTGCACTTCTGGGTTCTCATCATAGTAGTGATCCTCTATCACCCTTTATTGAAACAACAATCCTTTGGACACTATCACATGCATTATCACATAGAAGAACAATCAAGATGTGATATGGTATTTATTAACACAAGTTTATCATAAAGTAAAATGTTGTTGGTTTTATTCCACCAACTCCGATAGACTCCCACTTGAACTAGAATCAACTTCTATCAACCTTTAACCTACGTTCTCTCACATTATATTCATGTTTCTGATGAGATATTCCATTAGTTACGGGGTCTTCCACATTCTCTTGCATGGACACTCTTCTCACTACAACTTCACCCCTTTGATAGAAACCCCTCAAGAGGTGATACTTCCAGAGAATTTTCGTTGTCTCTTGGTGTGAACTTTGTTCCTTTGAATGAACTACCACTATAGTATTTTCACAATACAATGGGATAGGAGATTTACTGCTAGGTACCACATCAAGCTCATGGACATAGTTCATAATATAGATGAATTCCTTGGCTACATTAGAAGCTGCTATATATTCATACTCCATTGTAGAATAGGTGACGATTGGCTAATTTGACATCTTCCAGCTCACATCTCCTCCGTTGAGACGAAAAACATATCCTTATTGAGACTTTAGATTGTTCTGATATGTATGAAATTTATAATCATTATACCATCTGATGACAAGCTCATAGTCTCCCTTATACAGTAGGAACATATACTTATTTCTTCTCAGATACATAAGGATAGTCTTAACAGTAGTCCAATGATGTTCTCCTGAATCTACTTGATATCTTCTTACCATGATCAGTGCATAGGAAACATCAAGCTTGGTGCATAACATGGAAGACATGATAGATCCTATAACCGAATCATATGGGATCTTACACATCCTATCATTCTCTTATTGTGTCTGAGGACACATTTTATTAGAAATATTTAGGCCATGTGACATTGGAACCAATCCTCTTTGGATTGTTCTAAACTAAATATCTTTAGTATCTGGTCAATGTATGTACCCTAACATAGTCCAAGCACTCTATTGGATCTATCATGAATGATCTGGTTCCCTATTATGTAGGCTGCATCACCTAAGTCTTTTATATAGAAACACTTGTTCAACCTGTCCTTAACTGACAATAATATTGGTACATCATTTCCAATAAGTAATATTTCGTCAACATATACTACTAGGATAAGGACTGCATTCCCATTAAACAACTTATAAACACATGGATCACATTCATTTCTAATGAAACCAAATTCTGTTATGGTTTCATAAAATCTAATGTTCCATGAATTGGATGCTTTCTTTAATCCATAATTGGAATTTTGCAACATGAAAACCCTTTTTTCATCACCTAGTGTCAGAAACCCTTATGGTTGTGTCATATAGTAATATTCTTTATGGTTCCTATTAAGGAATACTGTTTTGACATCCATTTTCCAAATCTTGTAGTCATGATAAGATGCTATGTAAGGTATGATTGTTATGGATTTAAAAATGGAAAATATAGATAAGGTTTCATCGTAGTAAATTCCATGATGTTGTCTGAATATTTTAGCCACTAGACTTGCTTTATAGTTGCTAACTTGACCTTCCATGTCCAGCTTTCTCTTGAATACCCTTTTTCATCCAATAGGCTTTACATCAACTGGATCATCTACCATAACCGAAAATTGGTTCTGAAACATGGAATCCATCTTATAAATCAAATCTTCGAGAAATCTTACAACTTATGAGATATCTACTTATTCCTTCTAGGATATAGGTTCATCATTGTCCAATAATAATTATTCACCATCCTCGGTGACTAGGAAAACATATGTATATGGTTCCCTTACCTCTCTTGTGCTCATACTGAGTACTTTTGTTTCTAGAACCACTTCCATGGCCACCTATAGAACTTGTTCCTGTACCAAATCATGTTTATCATGAACATCAAATTCGTCAAATTCATTCTTTCTACCAATATTCGTTTTGAGGATGTGCTCCCTCTCATGAAAGATGTCTTCTCTAGAGACAATAAATTACTTGTCTGAAGGGTTATATAGGTAATATACTTTCATTTATTTGGGATATCCTATAAATATGCACCTTGTTCCCCAGAGTGCTTGTTTGTTTCCTGAGAAGGACTTAACTAACAACTCACATCCCTATAAATGTGTATGCAAAAAATGGGTTTCTTTTCATTCCATAACTCAGAGGGAATTCCATTTTCTTCTTTAGTTGTTACTTATTTTAATGTGTATGCTACAATTTTTAATTTATATCCCCAAAATGATAATAGAATATCATTGTGGCTTATCATTGACCTCACCATGTCCAAATAGGTGTAGTTCCTCCTTTCACTAACACCATTGAACTGTGGTTTATGAGGTGGAGTGAGTTGAGATAGAATCCTATACTCCCATAAAAGTTTGATGAACTCTTTGTTCAAATATTCTCTACCTTGATACGATCAAAGTTTTTTTTATCTTTTTACCAAGATGATTCTCTACATCATTTAGGAATTCCTTAAAATTCTCCAAGGACTCTGACTTACACCTCATTACGTAGATATAGCCATATCTACTCAAATCATCCATAAAAGTAATGATGTAAGAATAGACACCTCTAGATTCTGCTAGAAATATTCCACACACATCCATGTGTACTAATCCTAGAGTTTTTTGGCCCTTTCACCATATCCACCGAAAGGTGGCTTGGTCATTTTACCATGTAAACAATATTGGATTCTATCAAGTCGTTTTAGCTTAGTAGAGTGTAAATAACCATCTTGGCAGAGCTTTTTCAAGAACTTATCTTTTACATGACCATAATGGTTATTCCATAACTGGGTGTTGTATAAATCATGTGAGTTTGTTTTGTTATCGATTTACAACACTTGGTTTCATAAATAAATACTTGCAAACAATTATTTAAATTATTTATACCATAAAATAAATTGTTCTTATAAAATAGACAACCCCTATTTCCATACATGAAATTAAATCCATCCATATCCAAACATGATACAAAAATTATGTTCTTGGTAACACTAGGCACATAATAATAGTTATGTAAAACCAAAATCATGATAGTTGTCAATGTGAGATCGTAATCACCAATGGCTAATGCAGCCAGCCTCACACCATTCGTAGCTTGAAGATCTATATCTCATATATAAATCTTTCTAAATATACTTGATTCATATATTTGAATACAGATGTGAGACCCATAAGCTGTATCAAATTCCAAATGTGTATAAATGGAAAGATTACACTCGATAATGAATGAATTTTAGCATCCCCATGCTTCTGGGTAATGTTCCTCTTCCAGTGGCCTGGCATGCCACATGAAAAACATACCGCCTACCATTCCTTTCCTTGCCATTGGATCCTCCCCTTCTTGGAGGGGTGGTTCTCAGGGTCTTAAAACCATTTATAAATATTTTCCCCCTTTACCTTGTCCTTCCTTTTCTTATTCACTATAAGAACTGCATGTTTTTTATACCCCATTACTTATCTACCTGGAGAATCAAGGTATGAAGTTCTGTTAGACTCTTCTCATTATTTCTCATGTTGTAGTGGACAATAAAGCTGGATAAGGTCTTGTGCAGTGATGATAGGATGAGATCTATACGCAACATTTCTGGGAACATAATACTTAATATGTCTAGGCATTCAATGTAGCTAATAATAATGACTACATGAGGCCTAACTAGTGCAGACTCTCTAAGATTAGTTTTGAATAATGTAATGGATATCTCATATCTCTCCCGTATCTCCTTCTCTTGATAGATATCCTTAAGGCGAGGCATCAAGCTATATGAATCCATGATTTCATGTTACTTCAAAAGATCATTATACTTGGATGATATCATGAAACATTGGATATATATGGAATCATACATATGTATCATATAGATAGATATTTCTTAATCACTAGCCTCTTTTCCATGCGCAACTGGAACATGCTCCTCCAGCACATACAATTTCTTCTCGTGGGAAAGGATGACCCGTAAAATCCTCGACTACTTCTTTTAATTGGTGCTGGTGAGAATGTTTTCCTTCTCAAGTATGGTTCAAAACGATATGTTTGAAGTCATTTTTCTTATCATTTCTAAAAATTATGATGAGAAAAGATTTTAGTACATTATCATGATAAAATTGAACAATGAAAAAATTAATACTTATTATTCTCACACTATTTTATTGAAATCCAATATCCCTCATCATTGAATTCAAAATATTTTATTTCCTGAATATTCTATTGAAAAGGATCCATATTTCCCTTCTCATTACCCCAACTAGGGATGGTCAAGCAACTTGAAAAGTTCTAGGTAGGCATTAAAAATTCTAATTGCATTAACTCACAACTCCATGATCTATTGATTAGACTCCCCAATCCTGAAATCCTATTATTTTTGATTTCCTAAACCTCTGCCTATTGGTAACACCATTTCATATTGTGGAAATAAACCCTTGATGTGAACCAAGTCCTGTAAACCTAAAACAATGAACAATAATTACCCAATAACTGAAAGCACCCCCACTAGGGTAGATCAAGCACATTGAACTATGGTATGACTCTAACCATGATTATGGAAGGTTATACCAATTTAATATTGCTATGAGGGATTTTATCCTTATACGTAAATTTCCATTTTATTATTTTTATTAAATTCTTGTTAATATTATGTGGGATATATTTAAGTGACTAACCATGTCTAAGATTATATTTACACAAAATCCAGTATTATTTTCGTTCCATCTTGCTTGTTTTTTTTAATTCATTAATTGTGTAATCGCGACAACACACCCATTAAAATAGACCATGAAATTGATATAAGTAAAATAAATTGTATGATAATGATCACGTTCTATTGGTTAGTTTATCTAGAAGTTCACAAACCAACCCATGACCTAGGGGAGAAACACCTTGAACCTTTTTGCTTTGTGTTTATATCTTTCTACATGTCCACCATTGTATCTACTTGGATTGGTTTCACCTTGGATCCTAACTTGAGCCTCCTCCACTAACTTGGGTGCTCCATCAATTATATCTTCTTTTATATCACTCACAGGTGATGGGTAAAACAAGGTTTTACATAAAAGAAACCTTGGGCACGTAGGCCCTATATATTAATGAGGGTAAGGCTTTCATGCCCACAAATTTAATTTAAATAAATATATTAAAAGAAACCATCCACATATAATGGTCCTAGCCTAGCTCTTGATCATTAATGAATGAAATGATATTTAAACATAAATAAAACTATCATTAAATTCTTTAATCGTTCTGTTTTAAGATAAATTTCACTCAAATAAATTAATTATCTTTAATTAGTCAATTATTTTAGCTTCAAACCTTTTTTGAATTTCCTTATGATTCTCATCTATCATTATTTTAAACAAAAAAATTCATTTAAAATTATATTTGTACGTAACTAGTACCTTGGATCCAACCCGATTAATTACCGTTCATAACTACCAAATGAGTAGAGATTAACATTACACAGATGCTAATTTAAACACATATATACAAAACACCTATCAGGTGTTTGGCCTCAGCTTTATGATCTCACCATGGAACACGTCTGAAGGGTTTGTATAATATAATAATAAATTTTAATCAATCTACGTAATTTGGATGAATACACGATGTGTAATTCTGACTACATGATTTGAAATATCGTTCACCATCCATCCGAAGTATAGGCCTAAGGATACGGTGTGTAGATGTACTTTGGAAATATTTGGAGTACATGGAATGTCCTGTGGGCCACATGTCATGTTGTCTCTACATTACACGGTCTCCATTAGGGCAAGCTGTTTATGGGGTACACGGTCCAACACTAACCCTAATGGACTACATGCCCTATCCTATGGGCCACATAGTCTGTAATCTAGAAACCATGTGCCCCATTTTCTTGGTCATCACACGGAGTCATTTAAGACTTAGATAAACTCCAACACATAGCTTGGTTTGGAGGAAAAATCCAATGCATTGAGCCTTAACTATACTGTGTGTACTACCGAATACACATTTTGTGTTCTGGTGTTGTATGGAAAAGAACCTTTGGAAACTCCATATATGATACTCTATATTATTTTAATCAGAATTAAAAGAAAAATAACCTTTCTATAAGGTGAATGAGTAACAAAAGAGGAGGAATAGGTCTTGAGATTCTTATTTGCAGAATTATTAACATGAATTGAAAAAAAATAAATTATTAAATTTATAAAACATACAAGAAAAAATAAATAATTTTAATCAACTATATGACTAATCTGATACCACTTGTAGGTTCCGGGCATAGTAGAAGCACGTGGATGGGGGTACCTAACTTGATTTTTTATTAACGACGATCAATCTGAGATCCATCGTGATAATAAGACACCAAATCTTCAGAATAAAATAAAGAATGAATGAAATGAGTGGAGTCTCTGAACCATATATAGAATGATCATATGTTGTTTATAATTAATTTAATTAAAATAAAAAATTACCTTGATAGAATTATATCTTTGTTGATGTTTCTGGTCATGAACTAATGTGATCCATCATTGTGTCATAGAAGCGAAGTGTAGTCTTCCTCTATATGTGACCTACACATGCTCCACGTATCTCTGGATGTCACTGAAGGGATATCCAGGTGCTAGTGTGGAAGTGCCTTCACTTGTTATGTCCGCCTTTGACCACTATGAGAGTCGCTTCTAAAGCTCTCTCCTTGATCCGGTGGAGGAGGATCTCTCTCGTAACTGGAAAGTGTTCTTAGAGGAAAGTAATTCTCTCTAGGCTTGATAGGTTTTTCCAAATTCGTTGTGCATAACCACATAGAGTGGCTATATTAATGAGCATAATGTAATTGGGATTTTATTGTTTAGAATAATAAAATGAATTAATTACCTAAAAGAATTTATTCGTTTTATTTAATTATTAGTAAGGCCCCATGTCTAATAATAACAGTTGACTATTATTATCACTTGACACGTTCCTAGAGAATTACACATAAAATTATTCAATTAAATAAATAAAATTATTTCCCATAAATACCTAAAAAACTACATAGAGTGTATATTAATATACACGACGCGTATTTGTTTTCATTTTCTTTATTTCCTCCACCACATTTATTGAACATAGAAAATTGACTATTTATTTGTCAAATAAAAATTACTACATTATTCACTAATAAATATATTATTTCTCCCACAATATATACTTTCTAATAACTACTGTCATAAAAATTGCAATCAATAATACTTAAATAATTATTAAACAACAATCAAGAATAATCTTTATTCAACCTGTTAAATGAATATTTAATAGAGATTCATGGACACACTTAGTGTATTACCCTATAGGCCTCTTTCGTAGTGGAATTAAATAAAGCCTACCTAAAGACCAAGGTTAGCATCAGGATACACACCAATGAAACTGTAGATAATGAATTTAACACCACAATGATGTTTCCCCTCTTATGAACACTTATCATGTAATGTAATCCCTTTTTCTCAATATCTCAAATAAAGCAGGTTGAATGCTAGTTCCATTAACCGTTGTGCTCAATTATTATTTAATTGAATTTTCAAAATTTAACTTTTCCATTCCTTACCATGGCCAATGATTTATTTATGCTATATCAATTCCATCAATGGGCCTGAGATATCTACTTATATTATGGAAAGGAAGGGACAAATCCTTTCTTGCATTATCTATTAATGCAGAATTACTCGTGACACACCCAATATATACTACCTCACTGTGAACGATGTGTTGTCTCATTTTTCTTCAATACATATAAGTTAATTAGTTGAAATATCCATTACTATTAATCATAATGTCTAAGGACGAATACACACTTCCGCAGATAGGAATATCCAATGACACTATGAAATGTGGATTTCCTACTGGCGGGTCTCGTTCTCATAATATCCTCCTTGATATTACCATAGTCGCACACCATGAGAAGATTCCTCAATATTCAATGATTCATAATTCTTAATGGACTATATTATTTTTGTCTCTCAAATAACATCATCTTCACAGAGAACATATTTTCAAGAATAGAGCTACGGATCCTCAGAGATCTCATCAAATTAAGGATCCTCTATGACCCTTTAGTGCAACAGGTATCCTTAACACATTATCCCATTCATTTTCACGAAGAAGAACAATCAAGATGTGATAACGTATTTATTAATACATGTTTATCCTAAAGTATAAAGTAGTTGGTTCTAGGCCACCAACTCCAACTGATTCCCACTTGTACTAGAGCTAACTACAAACAACCATTAACTCTCTAGATCCCACATGATATTCATGTATCTACTGAGAGTCCTTTTTTCATGTGGTTTTCTAGGTTCTTTTCCATGGACACTCTACTCACTGCAACTTCTCCCCTTTGATATAAATCTTTCAAGAGGTGATACTTCCAGAGAATGTTCTTATTCTGTTGATGTGACCTTAGTTATTTTGCAAAAGACACCACTGTAGTATTATCGCAATATAGTGTTATAGGATCTTTACTACTAAGCACCATGTCAAGATCTTGGAAAATGTTATGAATCTGGAAGACTACCTTGGATGCATCAGAAGCCGCAAAATATTTGGACTCTATTGTAGAATTAGTGATAATAGGATGCATTGAAGTCTTCTAGATCACAGCTCCTCCATTGAGACCAAAAACATATACTGATATGAACTTTAGGTCATTCCGATCTATATGAAAATTTGCATCATCATACCCTCTGATGAAAAGCTCTTTGTCTCCTCCATACACCAGGAACATATCTTATGTTTTTCTCAAATACTTAAGGATAGTCTTAAAAGTGGTCCAATTTTTTTTCTCTGGAATCTTCATGATATCTTCTTACCATACTCAGTGCATAGGGAACATCAATCTAGATACATAACATAGCATACATGATGGATCCTATATACAAAGTGTATGTTATCTGACTCATCCTATCTTTCTCCTGTTGTGTCTGAGAAATGTTTTTCTTAGAATGATGTATGCCATGTAGAACAAGAACCAATACCTATATGATTTTCCATACTAAATCTCTTTAGTATCTGGTAAATGTATGTACCCTGACATAGTCCATGAAACCTCTTGGATCTATCATGAATGATCTTGATCCCTAGAATTCAGGTTGCTTTACTTATGTCTTTTCTGGAAAAAGACTTTTTCAACCAGTCCTTTACCGATTGTAAGATTGGTATATCATTTCCAATAAGTAATATGTTGTCAACCTATAATACTAGGATAAAAACTGCATTTACATTAATTTGCTTATAAATACATGGATCACATTCATTCATAATGAATCCAAATTAACTTATGGGTCCATCAAATAGAATGTTCCCTGACTAGGATTCTTTTATTAATCTATAAATGCTGTTCTGCAACTTTGAAACCTGTTTGGCTTCACCTAGTGTCAAAAACCTTTCTGGTTGTGTCATATATACATCTTCCTGAAGGTTCCCATTAAGTAATGATACTTTGATATCCACTATCCAAATCTCATAGTCATGGTTTGTTGTTATAGAAAGTTTTATTATTATGGATTTAAACATAGAAACTAGTGAGAAGGTTTTATTGTAGTAATTTACTTGATGGTGTTTGAATCCTTTAGCCACCTTCCTTACTTAATAGGTACTAACATGACCGTCCACTTCCATCATTCCCTTGTATATCAATTTGTATCCAACTGGCTTTATATCAACTGGATCATCACCCAGAACCAAAAGTTGGTTCTGATACATGGAATCTATCTCAGAATTCATAGATTCTAGCTATCTTGTAACTTCTAAGCTCTCTACTTCTTCCTTTTAGGATATATGTTCATCATTGTCGAATAATAACGATTCACCATCCTCGGTTACTAGGAACTAAAATCTCTCTAGTTCCATTACCTCTCTTGAGCTCCAACGCAGTACTTGTGTTTCTAGAACCTCTTCAATGGGGAACTGTGAAACTTGTTCCTGTACCAACTCCTATGTATATTGAGCATCAACTTTGTCAAATTCAATCTCGCTCCCACTATCCTTTTTGTGTATGTGCACCCTCTCATGAAAGACGAATTTTTGGGAGATAATCACTTTCTTTTCTAAAGGGTTATATAGGTAATATACTTTCGTTTCCTTAGGATATCTTATAGAGATTAACCTCATGCCTTGGGGTGATTTTCTTTTTCCTAAAAAATCCTTAACAAATGACTCACATCGCCATACACATGTGAGAGAAAAAATGGGTTTATTTAGATTCCATAACTCATAGGGAATTCAATTTTTCCCCATAGTAGTTACTCGGTTTAATGTGTATGATGTTTTTTGTAATGTATATCCCCAAAAAGATAATGAATGATCTGAATAACTCGTCATTGAATTTACCATACCCAACAAGGTGTGGTTCCTCCTTTCACCAACATTATTCCACTGTGGCTTATAAGGAGGAGTGAGTAGAGATTTATTACTAGACTCTCATAAATGGTTGATGAACTCTTGGTTCAAATATTCTACACCTCGACCAAATCAAAGATTCATTATATTATTAATAATATGATTCTATATGTCTTTCCTGAATTCCTTAAATTTTTCCAAGGACTCTGACTTATACCTTATTAAGTAGATATATCCATATCTACTCAAATCATCAGTAAAAGTAATGATGTAAGAATATCAACCTCGAGATTATATTAAAAATGGTCCACACACATCCGCATATACCAATCCTAGAATCTCTTTGGACCTTTAACCCTATCCACCAAATGGTGGATTATTCATTCTACCTTATAAACAAACCTGACATCTATCAAGTGGTTTTTAGCTTTGTAGAGTCTATATAACCATATTATCATAGCTTTGTCAAGTGCTTCATGTTTAGATGACCAAGAAGGTGATGACACAACTGGGTATTGTATGAGTCATGTATGTTTTATTCATTATCAACTTCTAACACTTGGTTTTTATAATTTAATACATATATAAAATTATTTAAATGATTTATACCATAACATAAGTTTTCTTATAAAAGAAACAACCCATATTTTTAAATGAGAAAATAAATCCATCCATATCCAAAAATTATATTGAAATTATGTTCATGGTAACACTAAGAACATAATAATTGTTATGTAAAATCAAATTCATACCAGTTGTCAATGAAAGATGGTAATAACCAATGGCTAATGCAACTAGCCTTACACCATGGAATGCTTGAAGATCCAACTCTATTCTGTAAATATTTCAAAATCAAATTGGATCCTACATTTGAATACAAATGTGAGAACCACAAGCGGTATCTAATACCCAATGTATAGAAATGGAAATATTTCACTCGATAATGAAAGAACCTTTAGCATCCCCAAACTTTGGGGTGCAATTCCTCTTCCAGTGGCCAGGAATTCCATATGAAAAACATACCACATCCCATTCATTTCTCTGACTTTGGATCTTCCCCTCTTGGAGGGACGTTGTGTTGGGGCTTCAAGCTGTTTATAAATCCTTGGTCGTTTTCCTTGTCCTTCCTTTTCTTATTCACCATAAGGACTTAGAGTTTTTCACACCTCATGTCATTATCTACCTAGAGAATCATGTTTATATGTTCTGATAGAGTCTTCTTGTTATTGATCATGTTGTATTTTAAAATAAAGATAGAGAAGGTCTTGGGAAGTGTTGATAGGATGATATCTATACACAACTCATCTAGGACCTTAATCCCTATGATGTTCAGGCTTTCAATGTATCCAATACACTTAACTACATGAGGCCTAGATGGTACAGACCCTCTAAGCTTAGTTGTGAACAATGCTATAGAGATCTCATATCTCTCCCATCTCTCCTTCTATTAATAGAGATCCTTAAGGTGAGACATCATGCTACATGCATCCATGTTTTCTAGTTGTTTCAAGAGAACATTAGACATGACCGATAAAATGAAACATTGGACATATGTGGAATCTTCCATATGTTTCATATAGAGAGATATTTTCTTATCACAAGCCTCTTTTACATGTGCAACTAGAATAGGCTCTTACATCATATACAGTTTCCTATCACGGTGAAGGATGATGCGTAAATGACTCTACCTCTCCTAGAAATTGGTATGGGTGAGAAGGTTTTCCTTCTCAAGTATGGTTCAAAATGATATGTTAGAATTCATTTTTTTACCATTTCTACAAATTACAATGAGAATATATTTTAGTATTTATCATGATAAAATTGAGACAAATAAATAAATTAATAATAGTTAGTCTCCCACAATTTTATCGAAAGTCAATAGCCCTCACTATTATCTTTAGAATATTCTGTTACATGAATATTCTAGTAGAAAGGATACATATTTCCCAACTCATTACCCCTAATAAGTTTTGTTAAGAAATATGAAAGGTTTTACGTAGGAATTCAAAATGCCAAATTCATTTAATCACATCTCATTGATCTGCTGAGTGGAATCCCCAATCCTGAAATCCTTTTATTTTGGATTTCTCAACTATTGGCTCTTGGTCACACCATGTCCTACTAAGGTAGTCAACCCTTGATGTGAACCAAGTCATGTCAACCCAAAACCTTCAATTATAATTCCCTGATAATTGAAAGCACCCCAACTAGGGTTTGTAAAGTACATTGAACTATGGTTCTATTCTAACCAAGATTATGGAAGGTAGTACCAACTAAATATTTCATTAAGGGATTTTATCCTTATACGTAAATTTCTATTTTATTATATTTCTTACATGATTTTTAATATTAGACGAGATATACATAAATAATAAACCATGTCTATGATAATATTTATGCATTATCCGGTCTCATTTTAGCTTCATCTTGGATGCTTGTTTAATTCATTAATTGTGTGACCATGACGAAATACGCACAATAAATAAAACATGCAACTGAAACAAATAAAAAAAAATGGTATGATCATGAGATTATTCTATTGGTTAGTTCATCTAGTAGTGGATAAACTAACCCAACACCTAGGGGAGAAACACCATGAACCTTTTGGGTTCGTGTTTACATCTTTCCACCTATCCACCATTCTATCTCATTGGATTTGATTCACCTTGGCTCCAAACATGAGCCACATTCACTAGCTTGGGAGCTCCATCCATTACATATGCATTTATCTCACATGAAGGTGAGGGGTAAAATAGAGTTCTACATAAAAGAAACCTTGGGCACACTGACCTGACATATTAATGAGAAGATGGCTCACATGACAACAAATTTAATTTAAATAAATAAATTAAAAGAAACCATCCACATACAATGGTCCTGGTCTAGGTCATGATCATACACACATTAAACTATATTTACACATAAATATGTCTAGAATTCAATTCATTAATTGTTCTTGTTTATGATAAATCACTCTTGAATCAATTAATTATCTTTGATTAATCATTTATTTTATATTAAACCCTTTTCTGAATTTCCTTGAGATTCTCATCCATCATAATTTTAAACAAATAAATTCATTTAAAATTATCTTTGTAGGTAACTTGTACCTTGGAGGTAACCCAATTAATTCCCATTCATAACTACCCAATGCATAGAAATAAAAATTATGCAGAAGTTAAATTAATCACATATATATATGTAACATCGATCACGTGTTGTGCCTCCACTTTACACCCACACTATGGTTTACATTTCAAGGGATTGTATAATATAATAATAAATTTTAATAAATATCTATAATTTGGATGATTGCATGACTTATAGTTCTGAAAACATGTAGTGTACTATCGTTCACTATCTATCTAAATTACATGCCCAAGTATACAATGTGTAGATGTATTTCAGAAATATTTAGAGTACATAGCATGTCAAGTAGGCCACACGCTGTGTAGTGTCTGCGTTATATGGTCTCCATCTGGGAAAGTCATGTACAGGGTACATGGTCTATCTCTAACCCAATGGAACTACACATTGTGCCCTTTGACTTCATGATTATCAGAGACCATTTCCTTTCATTCAACAGCATAATACACAGTTTTAATTACAGTAATATCTATTAGATCTATTTATCCAGTAATTTTGAGCAAAAATTCCTTAGAATAACATTCCTTTTACTATAACAAATAGAAAAAAATTGAAACAATTTTTTAATATGATTACACATAAATTAGAGGTCATTTTATATGGTTATGACTTTGCAATAATCCACAGTTGTTTTCTTTATTTTTACCCACTAACACATTATTTTAAAGACTCTAATACCTTTAAAAAAATACATTCAATCATTCCAAGAACACTAGAAGTCATTTTTATTTTCCATATTAATTTACATGTAAAATTACTTCAATAATAGTTTTATTATTTATTTCACATCATTCTAAGGATGTTTATTATGGTTATGACCATTACTTTAATGTTTTTGTGTTTTAAAACAATAAAAATGAATTTCCTGTCATCCCGAGTAAAAAAATAGTTGAATTAATGTGTTGATAGTTCAGATATATTTATAAATTAGAAATTAATGTATAGTTTTTTTCCATTTATTTCACAAAAATCAGATTTTATTCGGTTTCTTTTAACCCCATGACACATATTTTTAGACACATTTATATATTTTAAAATTGATTATTCAATAATTCTGAGGAAACCACATCTAATATTTATATTTTTTCTTATCTTATAATCATAAATAATTAAAATATATTTTTACCAAGATTTCACTTCTATTCGATCTTGTTTTATATGGGTTTGGTCATTGAAAACACATTTTATTGTTTTGAAACACTAAAGATCCATTTTTGGTCATCTCAAGATAAAAATGACTCATATATATTTTGAGAAAATTATAATATTTTTAAAATGATTTAATGGTTTTTTCCAATGATTTCATATAAATCAGAGGAACTTTTATTTCTTTGGACTCCACAAAGAATATTTTTAAAGACTTTAATATCTTTTAAAAAACATATTCCTTCATTAGGATCACAAAACATGTTAAATTGATTAACTTTCTTCTAATAAATTGAAAAAATAATTTAAATATAGTTTCTATGATTTTAAAATTATTTCTAGGCAGTTTTATATGATTTTCAAAGACACACACACATTATAGTGTTTTCAAATAAGAAAATTGAGATTTTGGTCATTTTAAGAAAAACATAACATGAATTAACATGAATTGAATACAAATATTTAATATATTAATATATAGTTTTTCCTTTGATTTTAAATCACCCTATGGATGTTTATTACGGTTTGAACCACGAATCCACATTTTTAAAGACATTAATATTTTATAAAACTACTTATTTTTTCTTTCTGAGCACACTACATGTTGTATTGTTTCAACATTTTCTATTACAAGTAAAAAATAATTAATATATTGGTTTATTGTTATTTAATTTCATTAAAATAATTTTTTTATGGTTGGAATGTTACATAGATATTTCAATGCTTTTAAACACTTAAAATGATCCACATTTATCCCAATAAAATAAAACTCACATTGATGGGGATTTTATTACATCATTTAAAAAATATTACTATGTTTTTTCATTTAATTTATTATCATTACAAGGTCATTTTTAAGGTTTTCACGTCCATAATTCAAATTTTTAATGGCTTTAATATTTTTTAAATTTTCATTTTACTCATTTTGAGAACACCGCCCATTAGATTGTTGTGCCACATGCTTGAAAAAATTATAAAAAATCAATGATAAATTTCCTTTTATATAACATCAACCTGACACCATTTGAAATTATTCTAACTATTAAGATAATGTTTATTTTTTCAAAATGATAAAAATGTTTTTTCAGTCACCCCTGGAAAATTATTTTTCTGGATGATGAAAAAATTGAACAATAAAAAATCATGGAAATAAAATTGATTCGAACATACTTTAAATTAATATTACTAATTTCATGATATAACCTCAACTATTTTATTCACCTATATTTATTAATATATTTTCAACAAAAAAATTATTTTGAAGTAGGTTTTTGAGGAAAAGTATTTAGTTTACAACCATAAAAAACTCTTTTTTCCACTACAGGTAATGTCATTGAGTAAAAAAAGTGAAAAAATATATCGTTTTACAGGATCCCAAAACCCTATATGAATTTTAGAAATCCATATTAATTGTAAATTATAGAAGGTGTAAAAATACTCATACATCAACGGGTAGTACTAATAGTCCCTGAGAACAATTTTCAATTGAAAAATACATATACAATCATAAGTGAATGCATATCTACTATGAAAGAAACTAAAAAGGATAACCTAATTTGTTGAAAATTTATATGTATATGGTTACAAACCTAGAATAGATTCAAGAATATAAATAATTAATTAATTACAGCATAAAATCAAAATTTTTGGAACATAATAATCCAAACAAAATACTAAATTATTATGTTATATTTCTCTTCATACCAAGGAATCAAATTAACCAAGCAATATTAAATAATTATAACCTTATTTATAATAATATATAATTTTGGTGAAGTCACAATGTATACCATTTTTTATAACAAGTAATCAATGCTTTTACACATTCAATCATCTCCTAAGAAAAAACTTTACATTATGCACACAGTCAAATTTACAAAAGCAAATTTTTACTATAATAATGTTTGGGGAATTCATGATTGGAAATGATGTAGGAATTGAATCACGTAATTAATTTTTTGGAATATTTTTCCTCGGAAGTAGTATAGGTGAGTGTGTGTATTCAATAATTGATCTAATATATGTAGGGATAAAAGTAGATTGAGCTAATTATATTTGAAATTTCATGAGATGAAATTGTAATATAGTTATTTGTTTAATAACAATGGTAATTAATAAGTGATAACATTCAATTGAAATGGGTGAAACATGCTACAAAGCATCTAGATGAAAAAAGACACTTGGATATCATGAGTTGAAACATCATCCATCTTATCCCAAGAATGAATCATCAATGATAATATGTAATTCCATAACCCATGATGAATTTATCAATGGTGAAATATATGCACCCATATAATAAATTGTTACAATGAAAATTACAATATAATTTTACAAAATAATGGAAATCCCTGTAGTAGATGACATAAAAGAAGCATAAATCCCTATAGTTGTGAAATGAGAAACACATTCCATGTAAAATTTAAAATGTAGAATCATGGTTTCTAAAACCTCCAAAAAAGACTTATATTTGAATGAAATGTAAAATTAAATGAAAAATTAGAAAAAAGTATATAGATCTAGCCCATATATCGAATTTGTGTGCTTTTAAAGTCTTGTAACACAACAACATAACATTAATTTAGAATATGTTAAATAATTGTATACTGAATTAATACAATCTTATAAAAAAGAATTTCAAATAATTGAAATGATACCAAAAAATATTATAAATATGTAAAATAATTTAAAAAATAGTTTAATAAAAAACAAATTCCACTTGTATACAAGATGAAGATGAGAATACAAGCAACAAATTACAATTAATAATCTTAAAACGAAGAAGACCGCATAACCATGATTAAATAAATAACTATATAACTTATTTAAATAACTTAATGAATAATAAGTGTTTTTATTATTCCTATAAAACACTCACACATAAGTAGTTTTAAATAATTTTTTTTCAAATGGATCCTTAGGTTAGAAATCATAATCTTAAAATCACCTCTACAACCTCTTCATCAAAAAAATAATATGTTTGAAACAAAATAAATCATATGTGAATAAAGTTTTATAAAAATTACATACATAATAATTATCAATTAGGTTGTGGAATTATTTCACTTATCATTCTTTCATGTTAAACAATATTCCAATATTTGTACCACTTTGGTAATAAAAATATCTAAAACAATAATGGAAATAAATATAAATGAAAGCTCAGAATGACACGACAAGAAACTAAAATTTTGATTCATTAGGAGAAAATATTTATTTAAAGATAAATCAAATTGTTTGGTTCGAATACATGCTCCCCTAATGTATTTCCATATGAAAAAATCTCATTCAAAAATTAATGTTCATGAAAAATATATATCCATTTTTACTATTATATAGAATATTTAAGGGAAAAACAATTGTGATAATGGTTGATCAATTAGGCCCAAATTTTGGTCATTTCGACCAATAAGTGAAGATCTTATGAAAATAGAGTTCCATAACACCTATCATTCCTAAGTAACAAAGCTAGAAAATTGAAGTAACATTATCCAATCCAAATTTTCATGTTGATATGTACATATAATTTATCTATTGAAAAAAAATAAATAATTATGGTTATTTAAGTTTAAACATTAAATTGTTTAAATTTTAAAAACACCATATTCCCCCAATTATAACAACTATAATTTCAACTAGTAGATTTGTAGGATCACTAAAAATGTTAATCATTTTATATCCAAAAATATAAAAATGTTAATATGATAAATAAAAAAATAATTTAGTATAAAGAAATTAAATGATAAATATTGTTAGAATATTTTCATTTATTATAGCTGAAATTAAAATGGGGGAAATAATTCAAGGAAATAATAATTTTTTTTTGGTCACATTGGAAGTAAATTTAATGGTAGGAACACCTGATAAACTATAATTATTATTTAATATATGGAATATAATAAACATAAAAAACTGATTACAATTGAGGATTAAAAATTAAGAAATAAATTTTTAAACTATATATTGATGTAATTGTATTTGTAGGAACCAATAATGAATTTTATCTCAAATATAAATCATATTATTCCTATATGAATTATTTTTTTGGACAGAAGAAAAATAAAATCATTTTTATAAAATAATTGTACAAAATGTTTTACAAGATATAACATTATTAAGAGATTATAGAATTGAGTTCCACAAAAAATAAACCTGGTAATACCCCGATAGGTTTAACTAAAATATATCTTTTAAATAAAGTAATTTTAATTGAAGAACCTATATCAATCTATATGTCATGTCATAAACTAGGAAATACCCCTCAAAATAGATTAGTAGAGAAATCAGTATGAATAATATAAACAAGATATATGAGTGAAGAATGATTTTAATATCAATATGATGGAATTTTTCTCAATCAAGTTCTATAATCTATATATAAATAGAATTGATCATCTAATATACACCATGAAGATATGATATGTATTAAAATAATTGATATTCCATAGCTATCAGGTGGAATAACCGACTCAAAACAATTACGAATAACAAAGAATATATCCAATGGTGGCATAAAACTTAATGGATCATGGAGAGAGTAAATTAATTTATAAATGAATAAATGTGAGAAATGATACTTTTTAAGGAGTAAAGAAATAATGATCAAGAAAAAAACATGGTGAGCATACAATAAATGAAATACTATATGAGGAAAGACTTGTCACTATATAAACATAATCAATGATTTGTACTAGTTTTTAATAATTAAAATAGATCATTCACATATAAAAAATATAATCAAAATGGAATAATCATATAAAGGTTTAAATCCATAAAAACTGTGTGAAAAAAAAACCAATAGCCTTAAGTAAATATTCCAATATAATAATAAATTTTTAAAAAAATCATCTTTTATCATTTCATATCATTTTATTAAAGAAACAAATTTAATATAAAAACACTATTGAAAATTTAACTTACAAAATTATTTGTGAATTTCAATAGTTTTAATTACTCAAATACATAATTATCCAAAAACAGAAATTCCCAAAAATAATTAATTAATCACTAATATAAAATCGTACTTAAATTTATTTGTTAAAATTTTAAAAAAATCATCCAAAAATATATTGGGTAGCGTTAAGGGGGGTGACAAGCGGTTGATCATTATGGGAAGGAAGCACTAATATGATGGAGTATATTATAAATGTAATCACCCAATGGCAGGGGAGAAATTAGGAGAAGGGGGTTTTGAATTGGGGGTGGGGGAATTAAGGTATGAGGATTCTAATATAAGGGAAGTTTATGTGGGGGAGGGGGATCTTGTGGGAAGAAGGGTTCATGTAGAGGGAAATGGGTATTCTCCTAGAGATAATTTTAAAGTGTTTAAAAAAAATTGTTGAGTGGTTAGTTTTGAACCCTTTAATGATCACAAAATGGTAGTCACCCAAATTCCCCACATATAAATAATAAATATTATTTTAATGTATAATTGTTTTTCCAATTATTCAATTATAATTTACTAATATCTTTTAAATATGTTATTTTTATCATGTGAAAATGATTAATTTTTTGGGATCCCACAGTGTTTCACACGTGTAGAAAATTTTCAATTTTATAATATTCATTTTTTTCATCATAACTTCATTGAATTCATGGTATATATTGAAATTTGAAACACCCAAAAATTATAAAGGAAAATATATTTAATAGCATGTATGACATGAAACACCAAAAATAGATATAAATATAAAATCCTGATAATTTATGATATTACTTATTTACACATAATATTGATTTTAGTTTTCATTTCACACAATAATGACTATCTTCAATGGCCTCCATTACATGCAAGACCGAGTTTTACCGATTATTAATAATATTTTTATTTAAAATGAAAATTATAACCTTGTAATTAAATTGGAGGTTATAAATAGTATTAATTAAATTATTAAAATAAATGTTTGAATTTATTGGTTAGCAATTGGTTATAAATGAATAAAAATCTAGCTGAATATAAAGGATAGGTTTTTATAAAAAAATCTATTTATATGCAAAGGGCATATAATCTTTTAAATTAATCTAATTAGTATTATGTGATGATATTAAATATGTTTATATATCATATATTCAATTTTGTTAAATTATTTAAATATATTTTATAGAGATAAGATAATAATCAATATAATTTTATACATAAAAATTGTATTTTTCAGATAAAAATCATCCTTTTCATATAGAAGTTGATTATAAGTAGTAAAACATCAAAAAATTTTATTTTAAAAACTAAACTCTATTTTTGATAGTGTAATGTCAAAATTATCTTATGTCGATTTGTTTTGAGAAGTGTCATTTTTTATTAATAGGGGAAAATAATAAATTTCAATTGAAAACATAATTTTAATCTAAATAATATATAATGAAAAATTATATTTAAAATTGGATTTTAATATATAATTGATGAATTATAAATATATTAATCCACATTATTTCATTTTAATAATATTAATATTTAATTTAGAAATAAAAATTTACTAAACTTGTGCACATTTTCACTTTAAAAACTCACTTTTTCGTCTCATATGTGATATTAATTTTAATATAATTTCTTCCAATTATTTGATTTGTATTTTTGAATATGGATTCCATATTTCAAAAAATAATAACTTATAATTTATATTAATTTTAACTTAGTTTTTGACCAAAAATATTAGTGAAATCAATTAAAATTAATTATATCGATTAAGGTAAAAATGAGTTTACTTAGTGGATATACATTAATCTTTAGTGGCCAAATGAACTAGGAACATGTCCCGAACCCATTGTATTTTGAAAATTTAGATCATATCCCATATTTTAAAGAAAAGTATTCATTATTTGATTCAGATGATGGAAGGGAGACCTCCCAAATAGTGATTAACTTTTAGTATTTACAATAATGCCACTCCCCCTCCACTATAAATGCACAATCACCACTCACTTATTCACACCTATCAATCTATTTGTATTGAAACAACCATGAAAATAATCACATAAAAAATTATATAACCTCACACTAGAAGCCTATATTTTGTATTAAACTGAACCAATGAAGTCCTTTGGTGCAAACCAAAAGTAGTAACCCAAATAAGGGTTAACATTCTTCAATGAGGACTTTCGTTACATTTCATTGTACACACATTAAATTATAATTATATGTTGATTATATAATGAAATTAGTATCTTAAATATTAAGATATGTTTTCATATTAATGGTAAAAACTAAAACTTCACACACTTCCATCAAATGGGGTATACAACCATCTTTCCTATGTATGGTGGACTACCGCATCATGAACTGACGTCGTTAGTTATTAATTTAGCACCTTTCAGGGTTGGGAATAATTATCTGATATATAGTATATATATTATATATATGAAATATATAATGTTATTATGATTATGATATTATTATATCACACACACAACCAAGCCTTCCATTTTTTAAGAATATGATAAAGATATTCAAGTCTACAATGGAATACCGCCTTGTGAAGTTATGCGATTCATTCTCTCTTTACATATAATTTATTAAGGGAATTTTTAAAAAAATATGTGATATATATGAAATAAACATGATAATAGAATTTTAATATAAATAAATATCATTTAATATTTTTTATTTCATTACAAAAATAAAATGGAAACAATTTTCATGCATATGTGCGCCCCCCCATCTCCATGAACGGTGTATTCCATTTCCTATCACCAAATTTTATAGATTACAATAAATACGTGTATAAAAAATATATTATATTTAAATCTTGTTTTACATTATATTGATGACTAAATCATGATCTAAATAAAATATAATAAAATAAAAATTCAATACATCATAAAAAAAGTTTTTTTTGAAAAGCGGTGACATGAATTGGACCCCCAATTCATGACCCAAAGAATTTATTAAATTCAAAATATTATAAAGACATGAGGTGTGACAATATTATTCCATCATGTATTGAGGGGGATGACAACTGGGATTATGGGGAAATACATGATAAAGATCCACTTTCAGTAAGTTCCTTCATGAAGATGCAGACATTCCAAAAAAATATATACATATATGTTACAAATGAGATCCAGAAACTCGGAGAAAAAACAACATACCAACACCAAAATTATAAAATATATATGTTCCTCATAAATTAAATGTTCATGCCATCGATATCCTTTGATGATACGAACGATGGAGCCAATGGAGTGACAACATCACTCACAACAGGTTCTTCATGACCATATTTGTGGAGAAAGCCAAAACTAGATTAAAAAATAAATATCATCCCTTGTATGTTTAGAACCAATAAGTTTAAAGGATCTATTGACATCGATTCAATATCAAAAACTCAACATTGACACTCAATGATCCAGCCGATCAGTCTTCAGAAAAAAAAGACAGGTAATGATAAATAACACTTAATAGGGGAAGCCACGAGAAGCCTATAATGGTTGTAATAAAAAGATTGAAACAAGGGTCTCAAGACAAGAACGTCCAAATGTTGAGACCAAAAGTGACATGACATGTGAACATAAAAAAAAGTGAACAGGAAAGCTCAATCCCAAGGTATGTCTTGGGAGTTGATGTTTCTATTCTTCTTGAATTCTTCATCCATATTTATGAACAAGTGTTTTCTGACATCAAGATATATTTCAATATAGATATCGTGGTGAACATATTTCTAGTGAATTATTTCATCTATTTCATACTTCCATGCATGAAGTTTTTCACTCAGAAAAACTTCTTCAAATTGATAGGTGTCTTTATATATAGGCACTTTTTCCTTATTGTATTCCTCCTCTTCATCAGAGATTGAAACATGTTCAATTAGATTTTTGGTAGGCCCGATATCCTTTCAAGAGTCTAGAAGGAATCTTGTGACTAATGTTATTTCCATTTCAGAATTTTTGTTACATTATCTATTATTTTTTTTGAATTTGGGGTGATATATCCATCCATGTCCACCATCTATTTTTCTTTTTTAAGAACTCTATTTGAAGTATTCTTCCTCAATTCGATCTTACGGGTCATCATCCTCATAAAGAGAGATATCAGAGATATCCCTTTCTTTTGTGTACCCTATGTCAGGTGGATCGATTTGTCCTTGATTCACCACCATTGAAATAGGAGTAGTTTTGGGACTGGTAACAAAGTGAACCTTCTCCATGACACATGACATTAATTTATTTTCATTATGATGTTCAATATTGGCCAAAATTTTCTTATTCACATCATTGTTTTGACTTTCATGAGGATATCTAGATGGGCCTTCATAATCCACCATCCTATCTTGTCCAAAAATTAGATTTCCTTATACAATCCCTTTAGGTCTCTTAATCTCCAAACCAACCTCTATAATGCCACATATATTAGAGGCATGTCCATGTTTAAAACAAATATTACAATAATCTAGATGTTTTTTAAACCCCATTTTTATAGAATCCATGTTCACCATTATGGATCCAAATGTGAGATGGTATATCCTGAGATACATCAATTTCTACATAAATTCTTGAAATAGAAGGCCTTGCAAGAGTCCTTGTCGCACGGTCCAGTTTCAAAGGATTTCTAATGATTATAGAGATCAGAAACAAAGCATTTTGTTTGAACATATGCAATAAAAGCCTAGGGAAAAAACCCAAATTGGAAGTATAGAAGATTCGTATGAGGGATCAAATTCTGGGGTCCATTTGAGTACATTCAGGGATGAACCCCCAAAATACCATGAGTTCTTCAGCTAAAGATGATAATTGTCCATTTTGGAAGATAGTAGAAACATAACATAAGATGAGCTTAGGAGGTTGGTTCAGAACCCCAAAAATCCAATGGATTAAAGAGTTGATATTAGGAATTTTAGTGAGGGTCTGCGATTACAAAATTTCCCAACAAGAAAAAATGATGATATTCAACAAGAATATTTACCTCAGCAGTTGAGAAGATAATATCCAATTGACCACTGTGATGAAAAGACTTAGGGTAGACTTGCAGCTCCAGATCTACGACGACATTTGGGGGCAGGGATCTCGTGTTCACCGAAACTCTTCTTGAAACCATATCCATGAAGGATTATAGATTTGAAGTGGGGTTACCATCGCATTGAATCAGGGTGACCTCGTATTCTTGGGTCATCCTCACCAATTGATACTCCATAAAAAACAAAGTGATTAAAACCTGAATCAATTTAAATAATAAAATATTATTAAAAAATGGGTGATAATATGTTCTAAAGGGACAATATATAATATTGTAAATATTAATATATTTCTCATAAGGCCCCAACATTATGCATTACCTAATCATGATTTTTAATCAAGAATTTATAGTCATTGACATTAAGGATCTTTTCAAGTTTCTATATTTATAGGACTAGGCCAAAACTATTAAATAACAACTCAAATATTACAAATTAGACACTTCTACTCATTATCCATTTTTTTTTGAAAAATTAAAACTCCTTAAAATAAAACATCATTTCTTTTTATTGATAAAATCATCATAACATTCATCTGGATTTCTTCCTTCCACTTACCCATCCTAATACCATGTGGAAAACATTTCAAACACATGGGATGAGCATAAAAATACCATTAAGCGATATAAATATGGAATAAAACTATTATACAATGAATATTTTAAACTCATGAAAACTTTATCACAATATCATATTTTTCACCCATAAAATATAAGTTCTTTAACATAACTCATGAAATCATAAGATTCCAAAAAAATATTACAGATCATAAAATCATAAAGAAAACTTATGGAATCCATATCATACTTACATTATAGCTTTCAAAACTACATAGAGAGTAACCATTATGGTTACGTTTGGAATACCCATGATAGTATATTACATAAATATCTTAGGAGAAATATTATTGTTTAAATCTATCTCATTACCCAATGAATTAGAGAGATATCATGGGATCACCCTCAATTGGTTTATCATGAAACCACCTGTATACATAAACAATACCCACGAACCATAACATAATCATAACATATAAAACAAGTATGAAGGAAAAATAAAATTTTCACATTGCAATCAGTAGATATAGTTTTTGGATATTGAAATAATAAATACATTATTAAAACTATTTTCGATTAGCAAAATAAATTAAAGGAGAATAAGATATTTATATTTAATTTAAAAACATTGCGCCTTTTAGAGGAATCCAAATATCAAATAATGGCCATGGCGGCAAAAATGTCATTGTCACTGTGTACATTAAAAACAAATATTCCTCTTTTAATTAATAGAAAGCTTCAATGAAAAATATTCCTTTTGAAAACATTTGAATAAAATTATAAGTAAAAGGATTCAATTATACCCCGAATAATAGATAGGGGTTTATATTATTAAAATATTCCTCAGTGAAATATGATTGAGACAATATCCCTTCCCATGAGTACAAATCATCACATAAAATATTTATATTCCATAATAATAAATGTTGGTTAATTTTCCTTACATGATAACCATTTAAAATTTTATTATTTATTTTATATCACTTATTAAAATGTTATAAAAATTACATAATTATTTAAGTTCACATTGGACGTTTTATCATTATTCTGTACTTATGTTGAAAATGAACATGGTCTGATGTCACTAGTCCATGTGGTAAAAATTACATCATATCAAGAATATTATTCATAAAATAATCATAATTTTTATAAATTGATCATAATATTTAAATTAAACCATCAATTATGGTTATGAAAAATTAACAACATTTTAATCATGGAGACATTAGGTCGTACACACACAAGAGTAATGTTTTCCATTTTCATTGATCATTGTGGAAATAATGTAATCATTATTTTATATTTCCAGAACGATAATAATATTATTAGCATATAAATAATGATTTAAAGATACTTATATATATATATATATCATTAAATTGATTTTTTGAATCAAAACAATTCACATCACTTCGTACTGGTTATGGTTTACAGGTACGCATGAACGCCATTATCATTTTTATGTGCATGGAAGGTTAAAAAATAATTTTAATATTATTCTTATAAAATGATAAATATTTCATTAAGATAATATATAAAATTTTATTCCATCATAATAAACAGTATTGATATACGGTAATGAAAAACAAGCTATATCGGTTCATGAGGCGGTAGTCCGCCGTACACACAAATGAAATGTTCATTGACCATTTGATAAAATTGAAGGTAGATTTATTTGATGATATTAAAATAATAAAATATTACTATATTGAGGATACTAGATTTTTTATTTCATCATATAGAAATAATATTTAAAGGATGTGGAAGAAGAAATAACACAGAAACACGTAAAAAATGATACATCTTCTTTAATTGAATACTTTTTAAGAACACCTTAACACCTATAATAAGGATGTTATGGATAAACTAAGAACATAAGAAAGTGTGTATTGATTAGAGGAAATATTTGGGAAGATATTGGCCAAACCAAATCGTTCTTCTTGTGTAAGAATTATAGAAGACTGGGTACCTTTTTATAGGAGAGAGGAGGGGCACCCTTGAAAACTTGTAAAATATTAAATTAATATAACTTAAAATTTTAATCCAAATTAGTACAAGTTGATATATGTCAATGATAACTTTATTATCATTCGAAATACTTTTATCCAATAATTTCTACCCTTTTGTTTATTTTATTTTAATCCTTATGTTTTCGGTTTACCCTTAATTATTCTCTTTTATGTCTAATTTTAGTAGCAATATTTTAAATATTAATAGGCTATAAATATTACTTATATGGGGTCCATTTAACATAATTATACATTTAATTAACTTTAAAACTTATTATAGTCACTTTGAGACTTTAAATGTTTTTAAGTTATATAAGCAATTTAATAAATTATTTGGTTTTATAAAATATCAATTATGTCAATTTTAACACTATTCATTTCATTGATTTTAACTAAAATACAAACCTAGAGATAACTTCAAAAAAACCATTGAATATAATTATAACATGTCATAATAAAATATTAAATTATTTTATTGAATACATTATGTCAAACAATATTTATTTTAATATTTATAGTATCATTTATTTGAATCATTAATTAAGAAATATATTATTGCATCATCATTATGTCATAATTAAATTTAATTATTTATTTCATAAAAAATTATAAATAAATTTCTATACTATGGGTAATATTTCAGATTTATAATGATTATTCATAAGCAAAGATATCACTTATATAACCCAATAATAAAATTCTTTTACTAAGAAGAGACATGATTATGACATTTTTGACTTTACTTTAAATTAAATGTTATTAAAGTCATAATCACACCCATGGGGCTTCGAAAAGCCACCATTTCAACCCAAGGATTGTCTCAGTTGGCCAGAAATCATAAAATAATGTTATTACAGGTGTTAGGGTATCTATATAATATTATAATATTATTTTTACCTTTAATTACCCGATTTACCTTTAACCACAATAAATAAAATACTATGTTACTATTCACCAAAAATTATTTGAATCCTATTAGATCAAAATGTTAATATATATTTAAACCATTTATTTTGATTTTATAAATTTCAATTCAAAAAATTGATTATATTAATTTAATGTTAATCCTACTGATGGATTGAGAAAACGTGTTTGTAAAAAGTAAATACTAGCAAAATGTTGACATGTGTTTATATCAAATTTAAATATGAAATTTCTCCCAATGTCCAAAATTAGATTAAATAATGAAAACATAATATAATTATACCTTAAAACCATGTAAAATGATAATCATTCAATATAATTAAATTAGACGAAAATGCGGTTTTGAATTAAAATGTAGTATTGTTTCACTATTCATTAAAAAAATGAATATTATCAAAAAATACCAAAAATTCAATCAATATAAATTTTTTTGTCCCTATTCTAGAAAAGAATTTTATTTTTACAAAAATAATTTAAAAAAGTAGCAAAAACTAGATTGAAAAATGGTTATTTATCAAAAGGTAGAAAAACTAGCTTCAAAAAATATTAGAGTATTTATACTTAAAACAGGATTTCTTCTTATTTTAAGAATAAAAAATTTATTAGAAGAAAGTAAAAAAATTAAATAAACATTTTTAACTATAATATAGTTCCTTCTATTGATTCTATCCAATGCAATGGTTTGGCGATAACTACCATTTAAAATAATAATATTAATAATGCATTATTTTCAATATATCTCAGTCTTATGAGAAACATAAGATTTTGGAGAAACTCATTGTTGCGTGTCCGGTGTGCTATTGAATAAATTGACCCTTTGAAATTAAATTTAATACCTAGTTTATATATATATATATATATTAAAATTACTTATTCTATAATTACCCGAGATGTTACATCCTTGATAAAACACTATTTTATTGAATATTTTATTGATAATAAATGATATAATTTCCTCACATTGTGTTAAATATGTTTATTTATAAAATATTTGGGATTTGATCATTCATTTGAAAATTTGGTGAAAATTCCAGTTTTACCCTTAATAGTGCACTGTATTATTTCGACGATAAATATTTTTATATTTATTATTTGAATTTGAAATTTTTTAACCGTGTTCTTAACTTAATTATATACAACTTTTATTCAGGACACTAAAGCTAAAGAGTTAATTTGGTTGTTGAAATTGGGCCATGAAGTCAAAGTTGGGCTGGGCTCGCCAGAATGGAGAAGGTTCTGTATTTGGGCCATATCCTCTACATACGGGCTTGGATTGAACCCAAATTTTGAGGAAAGCTCGGGGACATGATGTGGCACAAATCATCCTTCTGGAAGGCCGGTCAATTCACGCGTTTTGGAGGTCAAATGGGCGGTTCAAGTTTCATTAAAATATTTGGACGAGATTTTTCATTCACACTTGAAACCACTTTAAACCTAGCCTCCCCTCCACTCTATAAATTAGTGATTTTCTCATTTGGAGAGGCTGGTTCGTGAATTGGGAGATTGGAGGCAGAGGAGAATTGGTTTCAACCAAATTCTCCAACCATTGTAAGAGAGGTAGCTCTTGAAGCAAGGATCCTCTCATCGAAGCCTCCTTCTCTCCTTCATGTTGTAATTATTTTGTTTGTGTAATAAACTTCTTTGTTCTTCTTTTATTTCTTCTCTTTTCTTCTGTTTTGTTTAAATTTATTCTTCTCTTAATCTTCCTAATTGGGCTGGAATTATTGAGTAGAAGCGTTATTGGGTTATACCCATTTTAAACCTTTGCACATGCAAAACGCTTCTACGATGATTACGCCACCCATGGAAGAGTAGTCTTTTAGTAATCGATCTAACTCTACCTCTTCACTTTATTATTAATTATTATCATTTAAATTAACATTCACTTAATTATGATCCCTTAATTTGTTAAATCCCGAACCCTACGAGAATTAACTTTACCACAAAGATGATGTGAATTTAAACCTAGGCTAACTTTGGAACGTGCAATCGCAGCACCCTGCTTTGATTGACGTTCTAAGATTAGCTTATGATCAGTGGTAAATTAAGGCACATATCCATTCTGGAAATGAGGATGAATTGTGTTTAGGGATTATATTTGAACTCTACAAATTTATCCAGTGTGGTCTTGTATTACCGATTAAGATCGCGCTCTCACAATTTACACAAAATCCCGACCTCGCGTGTTTTTGTGTTAATTGTTCAATTGCTTGCTTAGTTTCTTACAATTTAAAAACACAATTCATGGATCATATTAAGTGAATTACAGTAGCTCATTGATTCAAAATAATTAAATGAAGAGGGTAGAAGATAGATCGATTACTAAAAGACTACTCTTCCATGGGTGGCGTAATCATCGTAGAAGCGTTTTGCATGTGCAAAGGTTTAAAATGGGTATAACCCAATAACGCTTCTACTCAAGAATTCCAGCCCAATTAGGAAGATTAAAAGAAGAAGAAATTTAAACAAAACAGAAGAAAAGAGAAGAAATAAAAGAAGAACAAAGAAGTTTATTACACAAACAAAATAATTACAACATGAAGGAGAGAAGGAGGCTTCGATGAGAGGATCCTTGCTTCAAGAGCTACCTCTCTTACAATGGTTGGATAATTTCGTTGAAACCAATTCTCCTCTGCCTCCAATCTCCCAATGCACGAACCAGCCTCTCCAAATGAGAAAATCACTAATTTATAGAGTGGAGGGGAGGCTAGGTTTAAAGTGGTTTCAAGTGTGAATGCAAAATCTCGGCCAAATATTTTAATGAAACTTGCACCTCCCATTTGTCCTCCAAAACGCGTGCATTGACCGGCCTTCCAGAAGGATGATTTGTGCCACATCATGTCCCCGAGCTTTCCTCAAAATTTGGGCTCAATCCAAGCCCGTATGTAGAGGATATGGCCCAAATACAGAACCTTCTCCATTCTGGCGAGCCCAGCCCAACTTTGACTTCATGGACAAATTTCAACAACCAAATTAACTCTTTAGCTTTAGTGTCCTGAATAAAAGTTGTAGATAATTAAGTTAGGAACACTGTTAAAAAATTTCAAATTCAAATAATAAATATAAAAATATTTATCTTCGAAATAATACAGTGCACTATTAAGGGTAAAACTGGAATTTTCACCAAATTTTCAAATGAATGATCAAATCCCAAATATTTTATAAATAAACATATTTAACACAATGTGAGGAAATTATATCATTTATTATCAATAAAATATTCAATAAAATAGTGTTTTATCAACTCCCCCACACTTACCCTTTTGCACACCTGGGCAAAACCTCATATCAAGTAAACATCAATATCAAATCAAAACCAATTTTAAAACACATATCTTTAAGATCAATCAATTTCACAACAAGAATAAAAAAGATATCATGACTCATAAAAAACCTTATTTCAGGTTCTCCATTTATATCATTCAATATATTTCCACTTCATTTATCCACCCATGCACAAAACACTTACCTCGCTTGAATTTTCTCTCATCACTCAAATATCAATTTTTTTTGCAATGTCTTTCTCATCCAAACTCATACAAGGGTCACCATAGGCTTGATAGATTCCTACATCGCTACCCGATGTGAGTTAAGGACATATGTTTATCATGAGGACTTTTCAGGGTTGTTCTGTGGCTTTCGGTTGGTAGGATTAAGATGTGAAAAACTCTGAGGCTGAATGAGGAGGGCTTGACTCTTTTGAAGCAAAATTGCATTAATCTACTTTTCACTTAAATATGGTCTTCTCTTCAATCCCCATAGTATCAATTCATCTCCATCATCATGAAAAGTCATGAAAGGTTTACACCATTCATCATTTTAGCATAAAAAATGTCAATCTTCTAGAACATGATTTTCTTGAAAGCTCCAGATGGGCACAGCTTTCCACCTCAATTAGAAGCTCCAGAAAAGGCACAGCTTCACTTGTCATGAAAGCTCCAGAAAAGGCACAGCTTTCAATATAATGACTTTCTTTAGCAGCAAACACATCTCTTCAGAATTTAATTTTCCACCCAAAGTATCACATAATGTGGTGGCACAACATAAGACAGCTTCCCCCACACTTAAGCTCAACTAGATTATGCAATTTCACTTCAAGAGTTGGTTGGATAGGGAAAATTGGCTTGTAATGTGGCTTAACCTAACAGGCTGTGCATGGCTTCTAAGGGCTACAAGGATTAAATATTCAAGGTAGGCCATTATAAAAAAGGATTATTTGAAATAGGGGTTTTAATACCAAACAAATGCCTCAATCGTTTAAACACAAGTACCTCAAACCCTCAAGTTTTGATAGGAATAGATCAAATTCTGGTTAAATCAAGTATGGTTTGGCTCTCTCAAGAAGTGAGGTGAATGTAAAGAATATGAAAATAATGGTTTAGAAGCCTCACAGGAAAGTGATTTCAAATATAAAGACAGTGATATTGGCATGGGATTCAAAATTCAGCGTACTTTGCATGAAATTACTAAATATTTGAACTTGAAACAAAGTCATTTCAGCATTCATTTAAGCTTAGTTTCAAGGGGTAAATTGTTTCACTTATTGATATGGATTTAAAAATGGTGATGAGAATCATTTCAGCTCAAAAGTTTCAAAAACACACAGAAAATTGTAAAATAAACACACAAATTTTAAAAAACACACAATTTTTGTTTTTTGGTTTTTTTTAACAGGAAAACAATTGAAATTACTAAACTAAAAGGTTCCCTCCCCCACACTTAAAATATTGCATTGTCCTCAATGTGAACCCGTGAGATGATATATGCACATGAAATGCAGAATTTTTAAATAGGACAAATAATATAAAAGTGAAAGGGTTAGGAACAGCCTGATGTGATCAAGTGATGATGGGGTCATGCAGTGTGATAAAATCCACTACATCAGTAGGATGTCCCTCAATGTATCTCTTCAAACGTTGCCCATTGACTGTAAAGCTCCTTCCAGTGTCCTCTTGTGTGATCTCCACTGCACCATAAGGAAAAACATTAGACACAATATAAGGACCTAACCATCTGGAACGCAACTTACCAGGCATCAACTTCAGTCGTGAACTATAGAGAAGGACTTTATCTCCAATATGAAACTCCCTTTGTTGGATCATTTTGTCATGAGCTGCTTTTGATCTTTCCTTGTAGAGCCTTGAGTTCTCATATGATGACAGGCGAATCTCCTCAAGCTCTTGAATTTGCAACTTCCTTTGAATTCCAGCTTGGGCCAAATCCATGTTACATTTCTTTATAGCCCAATATGCCTGATGCTCGACTTCCACGGGGAGATGACACGCTTTCCCAAAAACAATCCGAAATGGGGACATACCAATGGGGGTCTTGTATGCTGTCCTATAAGCCCACAATGCATCATCCAAGCGCTTGCTCCAATCCTTCCTATTTGGCTGCACGGTTTTCTCCAAGATTTGTTTCAACTCACGATTTGAAACCTCAGCCTGGCCATTTGTTTGGGGGTGGTATGGTGTTGATGTTTTGTGAGTCACCCCATACTTTCGAAGGAGGGAAGCAAAATTCCTATTGCAAAAGTGTGTCCCTTGGTCACTGATGATGGCCTTTGGTACTCCAAACCTGCAAAAAATCTGTGCTTTGACAAAATCCACAACAACATGAGAATCGTCAGTCCTGGTGGCCTTGGCCTCCACCCATTTACTCACATAATCGACAGCAACCAAAATATACAAAAATCCAAATGAACTAGGAAAAGGACCCATAAAGTCGATGCCCCATACATCAAAAATCTCACAGAATAGTATGGGTTGTTGGGGCATCTCATGTCTCCTAGAAATATTCCCAGTGTGTTGGCAACGAGAGCATGACTTACAAAACACATGGGCATCATGGAATAAACTAGGCCAATATAATCCAGAGTCCAAAACTTTCCTAGCTGTTCGTTGGGGTCCAAAGTGTCCACCACATGCAAGTGTATGACAGAATTGCAAAATAGACTCAAACTCATGATCAGGAATACACCTCCTAATAACTTGGTCACTACACATGCGCCAGAGGTAAGGATCATCCCACACATAATACCTAGACTCACTTTTTAATTTTTGGACTTGATGCTTCTTCAAATTCACTGGGATTTCAGAGCCAACAATGTAATTAACTAAATCAGCATACCAAGGATGCTTACCTGAGATGGTATAGAGATGCTCATCGGGGAAAGTGTCCCGAAGTGGTACCTGGTCCAAGGTGTCACCCTCTAGTGTGTGAGTAAGCCTACTCATGTGGTCCGCCACCAAATTCTATGACCCCTTCTTGTCCTTTATCTCAAGGTCAAACTCTTGAAGAAGGAGCATCCAACGGATAAGTCGTGGCTTTGCATCTGGCTTCTTCAGGAGGTACCTCAAAGCTGCATGGTCAGAAAAAACAACTACTTTAGAGCCCAATAAATATGAACGGAATTTATCTAAAGCAAATATGACAGCAAGAAACTCCTTTTCTGTGGTAGTGTAGTTTGATTGGGCTGAATCTAGCATCCTCGATGCATAGGCGATCACATGTGAACGTCCCTCCACCCTCTGAGATAAGACAGCTCCAACCGCGAAGTTGGAGGCGTCACACATAAGCTCAAATGGAAGGTCCCACCGTGGGGGCTGTATGATTGGTGGAGTGGTCAGACACTTCTTCAGCTCATCAAATGATACCCTGCATGAATCATCAAAATTGAAGTCAATATCTTTTTGAAGCAATCGAGATAAGGGTAGAGCGATCTTACTAAAATCTCTGATGAAGCGTCGATAAAATCCAGCATGTCCAAGGAATGATCGAACATCACGCACACATGAAGGGTAGGGTAAGGATGAAATGATGTCTACCTTAGATCTATCAACCTCTATCCCATGTTTTGACACTACATGCCCTAAGACAATGCCATGCTCTACCATGAAATGACACTTTTCAAAGTTCAGGACTAGATTCTTCTCAATACAACGATTCAACACATTTTCCAAACTACTTAGACATTCATCAAATGAAGATCCATACACTGTAAAATCATCCATAAATACCTCCATGCAGGTCTCAATAAAATCAGAAAAAATACTCACCATGCATCTCTGGAAGGTACCTGGGGCATTGCAAAGTCCAAATAGCATCCTTCGGTAAGCAAAGGTACCGAATGGGCAGGTGAATGTTGTCTTCTCCTGGTCCTCTGCTGCAATGGGAACCTGAAAATAGCCAGAAAATCCATCCAAGAAACAATAGTGTGTCTTCCCAGCTAGTCTCTCAAGCATCTGGTCAATGAATGGAAGGGGGAAATGATCTTTGCGAGTGGAATGATTTCGTTTCCTATAATCAATACACACGCGCCAACTGTTTTGTACCCTCATTGGAACTAACTCATCTTTCTCATTTTTAACAACAGTAACACCACTTTTCTTAGGCACAACCTGAATAGGACTTACCCACTGAGAATCTGAAATGGGATAGATTATACCTGACTCGAGCAATTTTTCAACCTCTTTTTTAACAACCTCCAGAAGGGTTGGATTGAGTCTCCTTTGTGGTTGCCTCACCGGTTTAGCTCCATCTTCCAAAAGAATCCTATGCATGCAAATGGAGGGGATAATACCTGATATGTCAGCCAAGGTCCACCCGATTGCCCTGATGTTCTCCCTCAAAAGATTCAAAAGTTTTTCTTCATGTTCAAAAGAGAGATTGTTAGCAATGATAACAGGTAATTTTTCACCACTTAACAAGTATGAGTATTTGAGATTTGGTGGCAATGGCTTTAGTTACAGTGATGGTGGCTGCTGAATGGATGGAAGCATGAGTGGCGTAGACATCTGTGCACAATCATACATATCATCTGAATGAGAGAACAATGCATCAAATCCATCAGAAAAATTAGCAGCCATATCATAATCAGAGTATACATGCTCAGAATTCGAATATGATTAGACAAATGAACCAATCCCAAGATCAGAAAGATCATGAATTAAAGGGGATGAAGTAGAATGAGACATCAAGTTGGACCCAATACTCATTATTTCATTAAGAAGTGAATAGTCCCCAAGAGATTGGGAATCAAAAATAGAGGGACTATCACATGGAGACTCAGAATGAGAGAGAAAGAATGCTGAGTGTTCCTCTGGTGGGTACTTCATAGAATCCAGGATTTTAAACCTCACGATTTCATCCCCGAATTCCATGGAAAGAGTACCCTCATGAACATTGATAATGGTCTTAGCAGTTTTGAGGAAGGGTCTACCAAGAATGATAGGGGCATGAGAACTTACCTGGTCATCTTCCATGTTTAGTACATAGAAATCAGCAGGGAAGATCATGTCCTTTACCTTTACCAACACATCTTCAAGGACACCAGCCGGATATGCTGTAGCTCTATTCGCTAGCTGCACCACTACCCTTGTAAGCTTGAGCTCACCAATCTGCAATGAAGAGAAAACAGAGTGAGGCATCACATTTATTGAAGCTCCTAAATCACAAAGAGCATCAGAGAAGTGAAACTCCCCTATGGTGCATGGGATGGTGAATGTCCCGGGATCCTTGCACTTTGTTGGCATTGCTAGAGTTGGTGTAATGAGTGCTGAGACATTCCTTCCAAGGTTGATCCTCTCATTTCCCTTGAGCCCTCTTCGATTGGTACAAAGTTCTTTTAAGAATTTGGCATACCTTGGGATTTGCTTAATGGCTTCGAGTAGAGGAATGTTGATCTCCACACGCTTGAATGTGTCCAAAACCTCCTTTTTCATTGCTTCTTCAGCCATCTTCTTGGTTTGAACAACCCTGTTTGGAAAAGGAAGTGGTTTAGGAGGAACATCATCAATCTTTTTCTTACCTTTATCTTTCTCCTTGGATTGCTCATCAGTTGGTATGGAATGCGGCTTCTCTGAAGTTGAGGTGAATACCGGTGGAATGGTAGGTGCAGATGTATCGTTCATTTGCTTCCCACTTCTCAATGTGATGGCACTAACATTCCCCTTTGGATTTGGAGTGGGTTGGGAAGGTAGATTTCCAGAATTTTTACTTACAAGTTCATGGAGGGCGGTGGCAATCTGGCTCATTTGAGTCTTCAACTCCCTCAGCTCCGAACCTTGACTTTTCAGCTCATTCTGTTGATTAAGAACAATTTGTTTCAAAAGATCATCAGTGTTAGAGTCTACCTTGGGTTGGAGATTCCCTTGTTGCTGACTTGTTGATGTTTGAGCTTCAAATCTCCTTTGGGGTTGTTGGAAACCCTGTTGGTAAGGTGGAGGCTGCTGGAAGTTTTGTTGAAAGGGGGGCCTTTGTTGTTGTCCAGAGCCATACCTCATGTCCAGATGATCTTTCCACCCTTGGTTGAATGTTGGATCGAACTTCTTCTGGGGATATGGTTGTTGCTGCTGCTGCTGATATGGTCTCCCAGGGAACACTGCTGCACAATCTTCTGTTTCTTGGAGTTGTGGGCAACAGTCAGTTGGGTGACTTGTCTCAGTGCAAATACCACAAGGCCTTGAAGGAGGGGGTAGAGATGTATTTTGTGCCAATGCAATCTGCCTCACCATAGTGGTCAATTCTTCCAACTTAGTATACAATCTTCTTGTTGTGTCATTTAAATTGAAATTCATTTCAAAACTAAAAACAAAAAAAATTATACAATCTTCTTCCAGCAAACTTCTTCTAGATTCATAAACTACAACAAACCCCAATCCTTTAAAGTAGTGTTTTTTTCTATTCTATTTTATTTTATTTTTTTATAATACCTCTAATAAGTTGTTAAATTCACTTCCTCCTTTGAGAGACGACCTTGGTCAGCCACTCTGCTGCACTTAAGTACCCCAAATCACACTAATAATTTGAGGGCGCCCACGACAGCGCTCTTTCAATCCTTCCCCCCTTTTGGAAATTGTGTCCTCATAAATTTATTCACCTATCAAATATGTGGGTGTATTTCTCCCTCATATAATTTTTAGATTACCATGTTTCCTCTTAAACTATTTGGTTTTTCTAGAACTCCTAAACCTTATGAATCACTTTATTCTGCAACACTTGATCTCCATGATCAAGAATCTAGACTAGCTATTCCACATAAGAAATATTCTATTCCAACTCAACAACCACTGGACTCAAAACATGATATCGTTCTGACATATACTTTATTAACATTGAAACATGAAAAACATCGTGTACCTGGGATAGAATCGAAGTAAAATATGTTTGTTAGGCAACTAATCCACCTTTATCTGGGATTTTAAAGGGTCCAATTAACTACAGACTCAGCTTCCCTGGCTTATTAGAACACAACACACTTTTCTATGGTAAAACATTGAGAAAGACATGATCACTTTTGTCGAAATTAAGATCCATCCTTTGTAAATCTACATAATGTTTCTTCCTGGTATGAGATATCCTTATGTATTTCTTAATCAACTGAACTTTGTTTCCAGTCTCTTCTACTAATTTTAGTCCCATTAACTTCCTTTTTCCTACATCATTCCAAAAAGTTGGAGATCAACACTTCTTTCCTTATAATACCTCAAATAATGCCATCTATATATTGGAATAAAAACTATTATTATAATATAACTCATACAAATAAATATTCTTTCCCAACTTCTTAGATAATTCCCCGAATAGGCATATATAATATCCTCCAATGTCTGAATTTTTCATTCTTTCATCCCATTTGATTGGGGATAAAAAGCAATTATAAAATTTAATTCAATGCCCAATGACTTATGAAGGCCCTTCCAAAATTTATAAGTGAACCTGGGACCATAATTAGATAAAATAGAGAGAGGAACTCCATGTAACCTGAATATCTCTCTATGATACTAATGAGAAAGTTTATCTAGAGATAGAGTATCTCGAATGGGAAGAATATGTGAAGATTTATTCAATCGGTCAACAATAACCTAGATCGCATTGTTACCTCATGAAGTATTGTGTAATCCCACTCTAAAATCCATGGATATATTTTCCTATTTCCACTCTGGAACTGGAAGAGACTAAAGCATCCCCTTTAGTAACAACATCTCTGATTTAACCTAATGACAAGTCAATCACATCACAGTAAATTCAGAAATAAATATTTTCATTCCATCCCTCCTGTAATAGTCTCAATGGTCTCTATACATCATAGTGCTTCCAAGATGAACTGAAAATAGAGAACTATAGAATTTAGGTAAAAACTCCTTCTTTAATTGTGAAACATATGTCACACACAATCTCATCCAAAATCACAAAACAAAATCTTTATCAATGTTAAAATCTAGAAAATTACTATTTTGAACCAATTCTACAATCAATTCACTATCATCTTTCTGTGCTTTTTTAATTCAATATGATAGATATGATTGCACTAAAACCTGAAACAAAATAGAGTAATTTTCTTTCACCAACAACTTCCTGGCCAAATTTAAACAATTCATTAATCAAAGGTTCACATTCCAAATATAACATTGTTAATATAGAATTACTTTTCCTACTCAAAGCATCAGTCACTTTGTTTACTTTTGTAGTATTGTAATGATTCATGCAGTCATAATCCTTTATTAGTTCCAACCATATCCATTGAATTAGTTTCAATAATTTTTTATTGAATATATACTGTTAACTTTTTTTAGTATATATTTTAATATTTTATCAATATAGATGATGCCTCAAAATTTTTAATGAAAAAACAACAGAAGCTAATTTCAAATCATGTGTAGGATAATATAAATCATGAGTTTTCAATTGACATGTAGAATATATAATTACCTGATCATTATGCATTAGGACACAACCAAGTCCTTTCAATGAAGTATCACTATAGATAACAAATTAAGCATTTATGGAAGGCAGTGTCAAAAGTGGATCATTCACTAATCTTATTTTCAATTCCTGAAAATAATCATCACATTATTTTGTCCATATGAAATTAATACCTTTTCATGTTAACTTAGTTAGTGGTATAGATAATCATGAAAAATTAAAAAAAACTCCAGTAATTTCCTGTTAAACTAATAAAAATTTGAATCTTGGTAATATTTTTCGGTATTGGCTATTATTTAACAACTTTTTGTATTAGTAAATTTAATAGTTATTCCATATTTAGAAACAATGTGACCAAGGAACAAAATTTATTATAAAAAAAACTCACACCTTTTGAGTTTCCCATATAGTGTCTTTTCTTTTATAGTTTTCAAGGCAACCCTTTAATGACATTCATGCTCCTCATTACATTTAGAATATACTAGAATTTAATCCAAAAACCCAACCAAAAACTTATCTATGAACTTGGGGAATATTCTATTCATAGGATCCATGAATAAAATAGTTTCATTAGTTAACCCAAAAGGAATTACTAAAAATTCATAATGTCCATATCTAGTAAGAAATGTGATATTTAAAATGTCTACATACTTAAATTTCCACTAATGGTACCCCAACCTCAATTAAAAATTTTAATAATATTGTGCTCCGTGAAGCTCATTAAAAAATCATTGATATGAGGAAAAGGATACTTTTTATTTACAAGGATCTTATTAAAGTCTTTATAATCAATTAAAATCTCATTTAACCATCATTCCTTTTAACAAACAAGATATGACAACCCCATTAAAATCTCATTTAACCATCATTCCTTTTAAAATGATCCTCTGAATGATGGAGGATATTGCCTAATTAAATAGTCCACTACCAACATGTTCATCTGCGGTTGATCCTACTGATCTCATACATTGATACCACCACCATTTATATCCCAATAAAATAACCCCAACACTATAACAAATTGTTCATTTCTAATTATGACCATCTCAGGTTGCTGATTCGGAAGTTTGTTTTCCTCTTGATGTTGTCTTATCATAGTTTCCCTTTTTCCACTATAGAAAACCATTCTAAACAAACATATCTTAGATGAAGGAACACGGTAATATTAAAATTCAATATGATTTAGATTTGAACATAATGTAAAAATAAATAATTTAATGGTATTCTATTAACAATATATTAACCCCTAATGTTATCTAAACTAACCTCTGAGGCCAAGTTTAAGTCCCCAACCTTATAAATTACATAATCTTTAGTTTTAATCAAGAATTTAATTTCTATCACATTGAGGATCGTTTTAAGTTTATATTTTTAGTTAATTAGGACATAACTATTATATAACACCTCAATTATTACAAAGTAAAAAATTATACTCACTATCCATATTTAAAAAAATCTTTTTAAAATAAAAAATGAATTCTTTTTATTTATAAAAATCTTCATAAAATTCATCTTGATTTCTTCCATCATCTTAAACATCCTTATACCCTATAGAAATTATTTCAAAATATTCACGTGGGTATAAAAATCTTAGTATGGGATATAAAAAAGAATTAAACTGATAGTTTATGAATATTTTAAACTCATGAAAACATTATCACAAAGAAATAATTTTCACCCATTAGACATAAGTTATTTAACAAACCTCATTAAATCACAAGGTTCATGAAAAACTTATTAGAAAACATAGAATCATAAAGGAATCTAATTATATCAATATCATACTTAAATTATATATTTCACAAACACATAGGGAGTAACCTGTGTAGTTTTTTTGGAATAACCATGAAAGTATATTTCCTAAATCTCTTTAGATAAAACTTTTTTTTAAATACATATCATGACCCAATGCATTGAAGATCTATCATGGGATCACATACCCCTAGTTTATCACATAACAACCCATATACTTAAATAATTCCCAATAACAATAACATTATCATAACACATAAAAAAAGAATAAATGAAAAATAACATTTACATATTGAAATAATATGATATCATTTCATGATATTAACATAATCAATACCTTCTCAAAACTATTTTCAATACCAAAATTCATGAAAAGTTAATTCAGTGTTTATTTTTAAAAAATATTATTTCTTTTAGAGGAATCCAAATATCAAATAATGGTCATGGAGACATAAATTCCATTGTCTCCATGTAATTTAAAAAACATTACTTTTGTAATTTAATAAAATCCTTTATGGAAAAAATATTCCTTTTGAAAAACATTTAATTAAATTAAAATTCAAAGGTTTTAATTATACATCATATAAAATAATGCGGTATAAAATAATTCGGCACTTTAGTCGAAAATGAACATGGTTTGACGTCACTAGTATATGAAGTCATAAGTCCATCATATCCAGAATAGTATTCATGAAATAATCATCAATTATATACATTAATCATACTTTTTTAAATAAAACCATTAAGGATGTTACGAAAAATGAATAGTTTTAAAATCATGGAGACGGTAGGTCGTACGTACACATGAGTGATGCTTTTTATTTTTCATTGATCATTATGGAAATAAGGTAAGTATTATATTATATTTCCATAATTATAATAATATTATAAACATAATAATAATTATTTATATATACTTATATATATATATATATGTATAAAAAGTGATGTGGTAAATACAATTAAATCACATTGCTTCATGTAGGTGATATTTCACATGTACACAAGAACGACGTTATCATTTTTATGTGCATGGAAGGTAATAATAATATAGTTTTTTTAAATTATATTAATTTCATGAACATAATATATAAACATATATTACACAATTATAACTATTCTTGATAGAATATATTGAAAAATGAACAATATTGGTTCACGAGGTGGCTGTCTGTCGTACACACGAACGAAATGTTCATTTTCCATTTAATGAAAATGAAGATGGATTTAGGTTATTATAATAAACTAAAAACATTTAAGTATATTGAGGATATTGGATTTATTAAATCACTTTTTAATAATAATATTTAATGTAAGTGGAAGAATAAATAAAACAGAAACACTTAAAAAATGATGTATCTTCTTCGGTTGATCACCATTGAAGAACACATTAACACCTCTATGAAGGGTTTTATGCGTGAACTAAGGCCTCAAGAAAGTGAGGAGGGATTCTAGGAAGGGTTTTGGGAAGATCGTGGATGATCCAAATGGGTTATTGTGTGTTATTATTAGATATGAGTGTTAACCTTTTTATAGGAGAGGGGAGGGACATCATTGGAAGCTCTTAAAATGGTAAATTAATATAAATTAACATTTTTGTCCAAATAAATCCAACATAAGAAATGTATAATATAAGATGAGGATAGTTAGAAATACTCTCAATCAATAATTTTATGACATGTATTTATTCTATTTTAAAACTTATCTTTTTGGTTTACCCTTAATTATTCTCTTTTAATTTTAATCATGGTAACAAGATTTAAAACATTAAGATGCTATAAATTTTACTTATATGGGATAAATTTACCATAGTTGGACACATACTGAACTTTTAGAACTTATTATAGTCACTTTGAGATTTTATAATATAGTTATTATTTTTAAATAATTTAATAAGTTATTATTTTCATAAAATGACAATTATATCAATTTTTACACTATTCATTTCATTGAATTTAAATAAAATCCAAATAGAGAGATAAATTACAAAACAAATTTAATTTAATTTTAACATATCGTAGGCAACTAAATTTTTTTATGGAATAAATTAAGTCAAATAAAATTTATTTTAATATTTTCAATATCATTTATTTGATTTATTAATTAATAAATCTATTATTGTATCATCATTTTGTCATAATTAAATTTAAGTATATATATCAAAAAAATTATAAATTAATTTCCATGATGTAGGTCATATTTTTATCTTTATAATTAATATTTATAGTTGGATCCATCAAGTAACACCCCAAGCTTCCACGGTATGCTTCTCTATGAATAATACAATAGCGTGTGTTGTACACACCCTCGAGTTCTTACACACCACAACCAATCAAACAAGCCGTTATGAACAGTAATACCCATTTTTGAAATTTTACAAATTCTATCATTCAAAATGGACTTTATTTTTGGATTCTTAATATTGAAATTTTCTTAGGGTGAATTTTTTGAATTTTTCTGAAAACTTTCAATTTTTGATGAATAGTGAGAAACACTGAGTTATTCTTTAAAACAAAATTTTTATTTAAATAATTATTTATTTTATTTAAATTTATTTTAGGTCAAAATAGATACATAATACCTATATATGTCCAATTCAATTATTTAGAGTCAGTATATAATAATTTGAGATATATAAAAATTTTATTGAACTTTTACTGTCTTTTACCCAACTCCTAGGAGAATTTGCAAATTTATATAAAACAATACTTTACCACTTATGTGAGTTGAATTGAAAAATTCCAAGAGACACTGTTTATATCAGTAATTAAAATGTGGTTCAATGAGATGAAAATAATTTTTGGTGAACAACAACTTTTTACTTTTATTTACCACAGTTAAATGTAAATAGGGTAATTAATGGTTAAAATGATATTATTATTACCCCAACACATGTACTAATTCTATTTGATAAGTGTAATTAGAGCAAAATCAACATTATGAATAAAATATGACAATTTAGGTCCACTTGGATTATATTAGGACATATATTATTACTTAATTCAAAGAAGAGTTAAAAGTGTTAAATTCAAAGTTTAATATCAAAAACATTTTTAATATAGGGTTAAAAATAAGATAAATTCGACTATAAATATTCATTAGAAAGATAAAATGATTTCCTACATAATGTTATATTATTTATATATTTTAGACAATAAATAATTTAAATTATTTATGACACAATGATGATGAAGTAATTACCTAATTAATGAATATTAAAATAATTGATATTATAAATATCCAAATAAATATAATTTGAGACTTTTTATGAATTAAACTATTTTTCCACGTTAATATAACAAACTAGGGTTACTTATATGAATTTATTTCGATGTTATAATACAATTATGAATTTTGGAAAAACAAAATTCTAAATAGTGTCAAAATTGACATAAAAGAGTTTTTAAAAAACTTATTATAGTATTAATTGACACTATATTCCTAAAAATATAAGGTTCAGCCAAAAGACTTATTTAATTATAGGTGTATCATTAATTAACAACTTAGGGTTCTCTTGTAAGTATATACTATGTTTATTAACCATATAATTTAAAAATGCAAAGAGACATGGTAAATGTCAAACTATTTAACTAAGAGTTAAATCTTAATGATAAGGTTAATATAGTGACCCAAACCTGTCTAAAACCAATTGGTTGAGTGTTTTTCGACCAATACATACCATATCATTTAAATAATCAGTTTAGAGACATTAGAAACCGAAAATTATTTTATTATAAAATAATATTTCTAGCTTTTCCAAAGGTGCCCCTCACCCCTCTTATAAAAGGGCACCCCCTTATCTCTAATTCACACTATCAAAGCCATTTGACTCGGAAAAACCCTTCCCAAATACCCTCTCAACAGTCCTAATATCATCCTAGAGTCCTTCATTTAGTTTTAAATCCAACATAAGGAACCCTTTTGATTTAATCAAAATGAAGAACCTAAAGAAGAGGTAAATATTTTAGTCACCTCGTTCAAGTTCCTTTATTATTCCACTGCCTCTTTATCTATTGTTTTTATTCGAAAATAATAACTCTAGTATCTCCTATATACTTTGATGTTATTATAAATATGGTACACCCATATTTATTATTCTATCCATCCTTTGAATGACATGTCACCATACGTGTGTACGTACGACTTACCGTCTCCACGTGGTGGTGTAATTGTTATTCAATACATTATTATTGGGATGGGTATAATAATGATGTGTAATTGATGTAAATAATAAATATAACATTATAATAATTATTTATATATGATATAACATCCAATCATATATTATTTTAATATAAAAAAAATGATATTTTCGCTCGTGCGTACGTACAGATTACCGTCTCCACGAACACGATGAGATTCATTCCCCATCATATCCATTCAAGACTAATTTTCATTAGGTGATTAAAAATAATGTCTATTGACTTAATATAATTCTTAATATGAATAAGATACATCCTATCCATAACAAAAATTACTTATGTAACAAACTATATAAAGGAAAACGAATCAGTTAACACCCGAAAGGATGATAATACTAAGATATTATTAACAAAGCAATGTTAAAAGATCATATATGATATCATATTAATGTATATGATTATTTTATAATGTAATAAACATTATTTCATCATTATAAAGGAGGTAAAACTACCCTCAAACAAGGAAAAGTACAAGGTAATGGTTAATTTCACAATCTCTTCATTATCTGAGCTTGTTTATAAGTAATTATCTACTAGGACCTCATTATCATCCAAATCCATGATTCTTAAAAATGCATTTCAATACATTTTTACTATTTACTAGACAATGGTTTAAAGTAATTTAAACCCTTATTTGACCTTATATGTTTCGAAAGGAATATTTCCATCATTTTCCAAACAAGGTACTTTATGACTTTTCGACAAAATTAAGGTAAGAATGTTTTTTAAATTTTACGGCGGGTGTGACTATTTCACACCGTTATAACATAGTCGAAGATTCCATTACAATGTTATAAGAATATTTTCAAATATAAATGTTTTATTTTATAATTACGTGAATTTTAAATGATTTCAAAATATAAAGAGATATTTCTCTAAAAAGGTTTTGATTTCATCTATGTCAACATCCTTTGATGGATTTCAAGATTGTTTGAAGTTGATTTATTATGATACAAAAATTCCATATTTTATTGATGATTTTTTTATATGTTTGACTATAGATGTGTTATTTTATACCCGTCACGGTTTATGGATAAAGTATTGACATTTCATATGCCAGTTTTAATATGAATTTTTATGTTATGTGTAAACCCTTTCATATGAGGAATGCATTAGACTTAGTATGTGATGGGTGGAGCCTTCTATAACTCTACGATTCATCAATAGGTCTCATGATACAAAAAAGTGTTTTGGCACAGGGCCTTGAAAAAATCATATTTGTAGTCTTCGCATAAGGCCTTGACTATGTGGTTATGAAAGTCTGGCATTATGCATTCCATCATTATGAATGTGGCTATTGATATTGCATGTTATTATTCGACCAGTAGAATATCCATGTGAATCAATAAATGAAATTATTTGATTTTTTCATTGCCATATTATGCTGAAGTTAATATTTAAAAGGATTTGTTTTAGTCTTATACATTGCCTTAAATGTGTATGCTTATTTATGAAAGTTTCTGCTATATTGTTATCCTTACTGAGCATCTGATCTCACCCCTTTCTATGTTTCCTAGGATGCGAAGAAGTATATTATGAATGACCTGTAGGGATAGTCTATGGGATCTTAGTGTTGTCTATGGAAACAATTTTGTTATAGTTTTCCATTTTACGATGTAATGTAAACCTTATGAATGTATCTAGTGCTTCCAAGTCTACTAAACTAATCGGTATTTCAAGACTTGATCTTTTGTGATCATGACAATGATACATAATAATGCACTGACTCTGGGATTCTGGGGTCAGGGCGTTACAGTTGGTATCAGAGGAAGTTTAGTACAAACCTTGGAAACTAGATTTAGGTAAACACATATTAGAGAAAATTACCCTAAGATAGACATTGAGGATTAGTATAGAAGAGCATCCTAGAATGTTGTTATTATAGACATTTTGTGAGTTTTCCAAGAAATAAATCCCTGTTTTGATATGAGCAGGTAGAGGAAGCTCTGGCATAGATGTTCCTAGGGGTAAAACCGGAAAACACCGCTTTGAGTTAGACTCGAACAAGAACTGGTGCATGACAACATACCTTACTGCCCATTTAGATACGACACTCCTAGGGGATATGCTTAGGATAATTCTAATTTTCTTTACAAACCATTATGAAGGGATTATGAGTATATACTTCTTCAAAAAAAACATTTTTTTTGGATTATGGATTATATACATAAACTGTTCAATTTATGTTAAGTGTTTTACAAGTTTGGATTTATGTATTGCAATTCATAAAAAAATCTAGTTTGTTCCGTTGTTTAAAAATGGATCCTAGTGGAAGCAATGGAAACCCAATCCATGCACAAACTCCATGTTGGGATTTCCCTCATGCTCAAGATAATTATAGTGGAGCTGGTGATACAACTGGTGCTGATCAGCTTATCATTATATTGGGACAACTCACTCAGGTTATGAATAATAACCTTACCCGTATGGAGCACCCAGATCTATAGCGAGGAGGATCAATGTTAGATCACTTCATAAGGAAACAACCACCAACAATCAATGGGGGTAAAAATACACTAGTATCTGAGTAATGGATAAATTCCTTAGAGAAAATCTTCCTCACCTTGGGGAGTAGCGGAAGAGAGAAAGTCGCCATGGCAGTTTACTTCCTCACTAGAGATGCTGATCAATGCTGGAAGGGAGTATTTTTCTTAGAAAAATACTTTACTCATGACCATCGAGAAAATATGGAATGAAAATGTTTGAGTCTGAGGAAAAAGGATGATGTGGATGTCGCAAAGTATGAAACTAACTTTACAAGGTTAGTGAGGCATGCTGAAGATTATATACATAACCCAAGAAGTAAGATTGATCATTTCTTTGATGGGTTAAAACCATTTATCTGTCAATTATTTGTCTCACAATTTTTCTCGTCATATAAAGATATTGTCTCATGTGATATCAAGATAGAAAAATAATTCTCTAAGTATGATGACATTAAATAAAAGCAAGAGAAAAAGAGATATGATGAACACTCTGGAAATAGAAATAATGGGAAGAAAGGAAAATTTGAATATCCATCCTGCAGAAAATGTGGGACGAAACACCCTAGTAATTGCCTGAAGGGAATCAAAGTCTTTTACAAGTGTGGTGAAAAAGGTCACCAAGCTCGTGATTGCAAGGGGAAGAAAGAGGCTATCGATGTGGAATGCTGCAATTGTAGTTAGAGGGTGCATTATGTGAATGAATTTCCTAAGAGTCAGGAGAAATTAAATAAGAAATGGAAAAGGGGTCAATGATAAGCTTATGATATCACTACTGCTGAGGTTGAAGTTCTGAAAGACGTAGTGGCAGGTAATTTAATGGTTTCCTCATGTTTAGCCAATGCTATATTTGATTCTGGATCATTGCATTATTTCATATCTACCCAGTTTTCTACGAAAATTAGATATTTCCAATTTGATTTAACAAGGGTGTTTTCAGTCAAAAATCCTAAGGGAAGTATCATTGCAACAAAGTTTTGTGAATCAGTCCCCATTAGGGAATATAAATGTTCATTATTTGGTAATCTCATTATCATACCCATGATTGAATTTGATATAATCCTCAGTATGGATTGGATTTTGGACCACGATATGAAAATTTATCATAAGAATAATGAGGTTACAATTTTGATAATGATAAGGAGTACCTTATCTTTAGAGTAGAAATATCACCACCTAATTATTATCTAGATCCACCCCTAGTAGCTCAACTAAATTCAATTATTGGGGAGGAAGAGAATGAAATAACTGTCGGTGAGGAAAATAATGTTCCAATAGAGGATGTACCTATTGTGAAAGAATATGTTGATGTGTTTCCAAAGGATTTACCTGGACATCCTCTAGAATGAGAAATTGTGTTTTCCATTGATTTAATTCCTGGATCAATGCCCATATCAAATACCCATTAAAGAATGGCCACTGTGGAATTAGTAGAACTAAAGAAACAACTAGAGGAATTGAGTAATAAGTGATTAATTATCCATAGTGTTTCTCCATGGGGATCCCCTGTTCTTTTTGTTAAATATAAATATGGATCTATGAGCTTTTTCATTGACTACAGGGAGATCAGTGGTATAACAATAAAGAACAAGTATCCCATACCTCACATTGATGATTTATTCGACCAAGATCATGGATCTAAATACATTTCAAAGGTTTATCATTGATCTGGATATCATCATTTTTGTGTGAAGAAGGAAGACATTCCAAAAATAGCATTTCAAACCAGGTACGGGCATTATGAGTTTACAATAATCCCTTTTGGATTGACTAATGCACCATTTGTCTTCAGGGATCTAATGAATAGAGTTTTCAAGGAATATCTTGATGACTTTGTAGTGGTATTTATTGACGATGTCTTGGTATTATCCAAA